>CP106730.1:48476365-54095207 GCA_025506655.1 Gossypium rotundifolium | reverse complement strand
ATCAAATACATGCATGTCACACATGGGTAGATTTTTTAACATGAACCCTAGCTTAAATAAATGGTAGAAATAGCTAGATCGGTCGATAATAACTTAAAAACGTAAAAAATATTAAAAACGGGGCTAGGATGCACTTACTATTGAGCTTGAAAGGATGAACAAAACCTAGCTATGACTCCTTAGAAATTTTGGCAATGGGGGAGGAAGATGGACACAATTTTTTTACTTATTTTCCCTTTTTATTCTTTTATTAACCAAATGACAAAAATGCCCTTAAGGCCTTTCTTTTAATTTTTTCCTATTCATGCTCATTTTTGTCTAAAAAATATGGAAATTGGTCAAATTGTTATTTAAGGGCCTCTAATTAATAATTCAAAACGATTTCATACTTAATGCTTCTAGAATCTCATATTTTGTGACTTTTTCAATTTAGTCCTAAAAGTTGAATTGGACACTTATTCACAAAATTTCTTCATGAAACTTTCACTCAATCATGCAAACATGTCATGGACCTCAAAAAAATCATAAAAAATATTTATACTTTGAGTTTGTGGTCTCAAAACCACTATTACGACTAGGCCCAAAATTGGGATGTTACAGATTACCACGTAGATTCTTCAACACCGTGGCGTTGCCATAGAACCTTCGCTAAAGCTTTGCTTTTATTTCTCAACCCTTTAATCTCTCGAGCCAAAATTACGATTGGCTCTTTTTATTATCGTTATATAAGGTGAATTTCAATCTCATTGGAGAAATTACGTGTGACGAATTTTATCTATATCGGCGTAACATCGACTCATGAAACACATTATGGATATTTTCTAATTCTGAAGGTAAAGCTAGCAGATATGCACTGGCCCTATTCTCTCAATGATCTCATACGGTCCGATAAATCGCGGACTTAATTTTCCTTTACCATCAAAACAAAGAATCTTCTTCCATGGAGATACCTTAAAAAAATACTCTGTCGCTGATTTGAAATTCAATGCCTTTACGTTTCAAATCCGCAAACTCAACTCATTCAATTTAATCCAAACACACATATTTAGGGCATTTTACAAAATAGCCCTCACATTTTCACATTTTGACATTTAAGTCCCTATTTCATAAAGTCACAAAATATACATAATTTCATTATACCATGCTTAGGCCGAATCTTCCTCATGTTCATACTAGCCCATGTATTTCATTTATTTCACACTTTAGTCATCAAATTTCTCATTTCCACAATTTAGCTCATTTTTGACATTTTTGTCAAAAATCACTTTACAAAACATTAAAATCTATCAACAATTTTTCATTATTCATCATCAACTATCACAAAGCTAAAACATTCATCAATGGCATCTTACAAAATCATCAACCAATTCAAAAATTAAGACATGGGCTAACTAGAACACAAAGCAACGATCACAAAAGCGTAAAATTATCAAAATCGAGCTCAAAACACTTACCAATTGAAGCTCACAAGTGCGAACCACGGCTTTCTTTTCTTTTCTTTTTCCTTTTATTTTCAGCCAAAGAAGATGATAATGGTCTCTTTTCTTATTTTTTATTTTATTATACATTAATTACCATTTTACAATTTTAGCCTTAATGAAATCATTTTATAAACACCTAATATATGCCCATTTATGTCCATCTCCACTATCAATGTTCTAATATCAACATAAGGACCTTTCATTTAATAAGACATGACATTTAAGCACTTTAATAACTAGCACCTGACTTTTGCATTTTATGCGATTAAGTCCTTTTGCAATTCGACGCACAAATAATAAAATTTTCACACGAATTTTCACTCATACTTAATCACATACTATAAACACTAAAAATGATATTAAAATATTTTTTGACCTCGAATTTGTGGTCTCAAAACCACTATTACGCTAAGGTTTAAACAATTTGTTACAATCAAGTCTCGAGGCATTGGTAAGCTGTAAAGCATATATAAAGGTATCTTAAAAGAACTAGGGATTATATGCTTATGTATTCGGAGAGTATCTTACTCCTATTGGATACAGACTCAAACTTCCAAATCTGCAAAGATTCGATAAAGGGTAATGTATTCATTTTAGGTTGTGGAGCTATAGTATGGAGAAGTGTAAAAAAATTTGCCTTCTTGACTCTACTACTTGAGGTTGAGTATGTATGCGTCTTCTAAGGAAATGAAAGAAGAAATATGGCTTTTATAGTTCTTAACCGAACTTGATGTAACACCCCCAACCCGGTCTATGCATTAAGACTAGATTTGGGTTTGTTACACAAATCGAACTATCTTAATAATTTCAAATGAATCGGTATTTCAAAATCCCTTTTTGAAATTAGAGTTTAATAAAAACCAAGAGAAATAATTTTAAGTTTGATGTATTTGAGATATAAGAATAGTTAAAAAAATTTCGTATGTTTGAAAACCAAAATTATTTTAAGTAAACATTATATAAAAATCATAAGCCCATATTAAAATATCCAAAACAAAATTTTAAACCAACCACACATAAAATCCATAAAAAATAATAGAGGCCTCATTACATCATACCCAAAATAGCAATTTAAAGAAAGTGCTTATTAATAGTTCAAAGTTTATTAAACTCATGTTTGCGAGTATGGCCTCCACGAAGTCATCCTTGGCCCAAGTCCACGTCGATTTCCATTACGAGATGAAAAATTTGAGGAGTGAGTTACTCGAACTCGATGTATAACTTACTTACTTTATACACGGGCGGATCATCAAGTCATAACTTTGGCTGAGCCCATTAACGGATTAACAATATAAATAATGGGATGCATGCAAATAATGAAATTTCCACCCAAACCTAATTTCCATCCGCTACACACCACCCGTACCAACCATCACACTGTGGGGATCAAGTCAACCCACCCCGCCAAACACACCAATCATATCTGAAAAGCCATTTTATATTTTGTAGTAGAGCCACCGAACTAGATTGTGACAAAGTCACCGAACTAGAGCATTGAGCCATTAAAATATTTGTGGCGAGCCACCGAACTAGAGGCAATGAGCCATTAAATTATTTGGTGGCGAGCCACCGAACTAGATTTTGGCAGCAGCCTTTCTTCTCTTCATCGTTAATCCCAACCCATGCAACATGTATGCAAAATAGTCTATGTACATATGATGATTTTATCGAAAGGCCCAATTTACATATGAGTCAATATTTCAAGTTTATATTAAGGCCCAAAAATTTGAATAACATTTAGCCTATTTAGCAATTTAGCATCTTAGGCCCAATTAATGATCTAGCAAAGAGTTGACCCATTTAACAATTTGTCGGGTTTTCGCCCATTTAACGATCTAGCGAGATTTGACCATTTATCGATCTAGCGATTTGACCCATTTATCGATCTAGCGGAGATTTGACCCATTTACTATTTATTATGGATTTGACCCGTTTAACTATCTATCAAAGATTTCGGCCCATTTTACCATCTATCAAAGATTTCGGCCTATTTTACTAACTAGCATATTTATCGGCCCATTTTACTAACTAGCAAACTTATCGGCCCATTTTACGATCTAACACATCTTTGGCCCATTTACACATGAGACATTTAATATACAATTTACCATCTACTCATCGAGGGCATTTTCGTAATTTCCACATTTTTAACCATTTTCATGAAATTTCACCAAAATACCAATTATTTCGTATTGTACCGATTTTATTGTTTTTACGATTTGCTCAATACTACGGTATGACATTCAACCCGAGATAAGTGTGAAGTTACACACCTTGATATCGTGACTACTAAACCTTCCGCTCGTCAACACCTAAGCGTGTCTGAACCATTAGAACACTATCATTTATCAAAATACACTTTTGGTATCTGATCTAAATCCTTACCCTTTGATTTTGAACCACTTCTACTTTTGGTTTCTCCTCGTTTGTTGATTCGTTGCCCGATGAGAATCCACGAACGTACAAAGGCTCGGGAGTACGAATAACCTCGAACAATTGATTCTCCTCAGTTGAAGGTCTGTAACCTGGTGGAAAATCCCGAATTCCCAAAACAGCCCTTCGTTTATAATTCGGGGGATTTGCGGAACCGCCCCTCTTTCGAAAGCTATGGACTACCCTTTTCTACCCTATCTTGAATGTCTCTAAAGACATAAGATTATTAGTCCGATTTATTAATATCGAAATATGACTAACGTTTATAAGATTTTAGATTTGGCTTACCACGATTTGTCTTCGTTCCACGAGAATCGATCGAGCGATTGTGTCCCTAAAACGAAATCGATTAATAACTAACTATACTAAATGAATAAGAATCCTTAAAAGAAAATCACTTTGCCTTGATTCTTGAAATCGATTCCAAAGTTTCTCACTAATGTCCACAATTGGAAAGATAATTGAGTAGGAAGAATTCGGTTTTGATCAAAGAAAATGAAAGAAATTTTGGCACAAGTACAAGTTAACATTTGACCATGAGAGAGATTATTGTGGAGATTTTTAATTGAGAGAAAAGTAAAAGAATGGAACAATGGAGATAGTATGATTCGGTTTCAAGTGAGAAAGGGAGAAGGAAAGAAAAAGAAAGGAGAAAGAAAAGAGAAGAAAAAGAATTGGGTTTTTGGAAGGATTGTGTAATCGGTTTCGTGAAGAAGAAAGAAAAAGAGTGGCCTTTTTGGCGTGTTGATGGTTTCGGCACTAGGAAGAATGATTGGCAAAGAAAATGATCAAATGATCAAGATGAAAGAATGGTAAAGAAAATTGCTATAGTTTCCTCAAGGGTTTGGTAAAATCGGCTAAGGGAGAGAGCAAACTTTTGAGAGAAAAATTTGATGAACAAGTAACAATTGACCAAAAAGAATTGTTCTCCCAATGTCCAAGCTTACAAATGCAAACACAAAACCGGCCATCCCCCTTAACCTCAATGCCGTCCAAATACAATGGTTAAAATGCCATTAGGAAGTTTCCAAAACATCTTCCTACACTTAAGCCTTTTTCCCCTCTTTTTTCCTTAAGTTGATGAAACACAATCCCCCATTTCAAGCCCTTATCCTTAGCTATCCAAAACCTTAATCTTCTTACCAAAATAAAAACAATACAACTCATCCTATCCTTATCTCCTTGCCGACACATGCATAGACTAAAGCAAAAATAAAAATTCCTAATTGCATGCTAGGTGATTCAAACTCCTTCCCTCGTGTCCAACTTATGGCGCCATCACCACTATGCCATTAACTCATCTTATGCCATCTTTTAGTACTTAATTAATTTAAGTCTCAAGATCCTTAATTTCTTTACTCTAAATTACACTTAACTAATATTTTTGTTCTAACTCCAAGTAAACCAGAACTAACATTTAACAACATAATGATACTCAAATATTTAGGATGTTACAATTCTACCTCCTTAAAAGAAAATTTCGTCCTCGAAATTTACACGATTAAAAGAGGTGAGAATATTATTGTCGAATTGCATCCTCGAGGCTCCCACGTAGCTTCCTCCGCTCCGTGATTCGCCATAAAACTTTGACCAACGGCACAGCTTCTTTCTTAGCACTTTAACATCCCGGTCTATAATTTCCATTGGTTCTTCTTCAAAAGAAAAGTCTGAATTTAATTCCACTTCCTCTACCGGTACTATATGAGATGGATCCGATCTATAGCGTCTCAGCATGGAAACATGGAAAACATTATGAATTTGACCCAACTTTGGAGGTAATTCAATCTGATAAGCCACTAGACCAACACGCTTCATCACACGATATGGCCCGATGAACCTAGGGCTCAACTTGCCCTTCTTTCCGATTCTAAAAATTTTCTTCCAAGGTGAGACCTTCAGAAAGACCTGGTCTCCCACAGCAAACTCAATATCCTTACGCTTTAGGTCTGCACACGACTTATGTCTATCTGAGGCTTCCTTTAACTGTGCTCGAATAACTTTTACCTTTTCCTCTGTTTCAGATATCATGTCAGGACTCAACATCTGTCGTTCGCCCAATTCAGTCCAACAAGTAGGAGTACGGCACCTACGGACCATACAATGCCTCATAGGGTGCCATCTGAATGCTAGGCCGATAGCTATTGTTATCTGTGAATTACGCCAATGGTGAAAATCCTCCCAACTACCTCTAAAGTCGATCACACATCCCTTAACATGTCTTCCAATATCTGAATTACTCTTTCCGAGTGACCATTAGGCGAGGATGAAAAGCCATCTTGAAATTCAACTTTGTCCCCAAGGCTTCATGCGAGCTTTCCAAAATCGTGATGTAAATCTAGGATCCATGTCGATATAATGAACCTTTGGTACCCCATGCAACCTCACGATTTGGATACATCTGACTTAGCCAATTTACGTAATGAGTAATCCGTGCGAACCGAAAGAAAATGGCGGTCTTAGTCAAGCGATCAACTACTACCCATACAGAATTTTTCTTAGTAGGTGTTAAAGGTAACCCACTAACAAAATCCATAGTTATCCGCTCCCATTTCCAAAGAGGAATCTTTACGGTTGTAATAAACACGACGATGGTTGATGCTCCGCCTTCACTTGCGACAAGTCAAACATTTTCCTACAAACTTAGAAATTTCACTCTTCAACCACGCCACCAATACATTCACGGAGATCTCGGTACATCTTATTTCCTCCGGTGCATAGCATAAGGGCTACTATCGTCTCCGTTGAATCATTTGCCTCAATTACGAGTCTTTAGGCATACAAACCCTTCCACGAAAGCACACAGACTCCATTCATGTTTATACCAAAATCCTCTATTTCACCCTTTCAACTTTCTTTGGAATAAAAGTCCCAACTTTTTATCGATGTCTTTTTCCCGATTTGTTCTAACCACGAGGCTTCACCAAGTTACGCTAACAAACTACCATCCTCATACAAACTCAAATGAGCAAACATTGCTCTTAAATTAGATATCGCCTTACGACTTAGCAGCGTCGGCTACCGTTAGCCTTTCGAGGATGATATTCAATTGAGAAATCATAGTCCTTTAATAATTCCACCGATCTTCTTTGTCTCAAATTCAACTCCTTTTGGGTAAGGAGGTACTTAAGACTCTTGTGTTCCGTGTAAATGATAGACTTCTCACCGTAGAGATAGTGCCTCCAAATCTTTAAAGCAAAAACCACTGCGGCTAATTCCAAATCATGAGTAGGGTAGTTTACTTCGTGCGGTCTCAATTGACGAGAATCATAGGCCACCACCTTTCCATTTTGCATCAGCACACAACCCAAACCGTGTGAGATGCATCACAATAAACAGTAAATTCCTTTCCAGCCTCCGGTTGAATTAAAACTGGTGCTTCCGTCAAAATCTTCTTCAATTTCTCTGTAACATCCTTAACATGGGGTTATTCGTATTTGCATTATTTTGCTTGAGTTGAATGGCTGAGATAATATTTATGGAATGATAAGATTTAATTAAGGGCCTTGAGTTGGCTCGGAATAGTAGGAAATATTATTTATAAGCTTTAAAGGTGGATGGCCTTAGTAGTTGGGGGTTACAAGAAAAAAAATGTGGAGTATTTGACATAGAAAGGGCCTTGGAAAAGTGGCAATAGTGAGGCCACTTAAGTGCTGCAAGTGACGCCATCAAGGAACAAGGGAGAGCCTTGGTTCGAGTCATGAAATTCCCTTTTTGTTTCTTATTTTGACGGCAAGAGAGAGAGAGAATTACTCAATTTAAATTCTTGGAATAAAAAGGATAATATGAGTATTTTTTTTATTAATTCTAAGGATAATAGAAGATAAAGAAGAAACTGGTTGGATTATTATTTGATTAAGGGAGGATTAATTCAAATTAGTTTGAATTAAATTAAATGAGTGGCTTGGAGTAAAATAAGGTGATTGACCGAATTTGAACTCCTTGGTCAATAGGAGTGGACGGCAAGCTTGAATGGGGTGCCGAATGCCTATAAAACATCAGCCTACCACCTTGCCTCTCTTTTTGTCATTTTTGCCAAAGTGCCGAAATCCCTAACCCTTCATTTGTTCTTCTTTTATTTTCTTCATTCTCTCAAACCCCTTCAGCCGAAACTTTTAACACCTTTTTTCTCCATTATTTTCTTTCTCCCCTTGGCCGAATACACTTCCTTGGAAGTGCCGATTTCCTTTCCTTCTATTTACTCACTTTGGCCGAATAGTATAGTGGCATAGACACTTCGGGATTTTGCTAGTATTCAATCAATTTTGAAGGTAAGTAAGGTTGGCCGAATGCCTATGTTCCCTTTCCCTATCTTTGTCAACTTTTTAAGGATTAAGGGCCGATGTCGGCATTTATTTACAAGCTGCTAAGTATCTATTTTGAAAACCAAATCATCTAGGTGTTAGAGATTTTGGAGATCGACTAAACAAGCCGTCATTCGGGATCAAGCGGGTGGTAAGTGGTGGTAAGGATTGATTTTCATAAGATTTAGCTTTCAAGGATTTAAAGCTGAAGGCTATTAGCTTTATTTATTAACCGATGGTAGTTGGTGAAGCAGATTTGGGAATCGGGTGTTGTGATTAGTATCCAAAAGCGAGACGGTAAGGATTCGGGTTCCAAAAGATGACCCCTTTAAATTATTTGATTTGGCCGAATATACTAACCCATGTATTTGGCCGAATAACGGGACAAGTGGATCTAGTGTGACCGACTCCTCCATTCGGGATTTAGATTATTCGTGGGCGACAGGTGTGTACATACACACTTATAACAATTAATAAACTGTATTAAGTACATGTTGTATGTAAATCTAATTTATGTAGATACGAATTTAGTACCTTAATGGTACAAGTGAGGATCTCGGTAAGTCTCTGTCAATATGAGATTGATAATAATGCTTTTGGGAAGCATAGCTTATGTGATACATGTGATAAATGTATGTTGTTATAAACTCTGTTATAATATGATTTGATATGGGTGATGAGTGGAGGCGGTATTATTAGTGTCGATGGACACGGTGTTTTGGTAACACTGCTGTGACTACGGTCACCGACGTTTGGTACCTCGGAGGTTTGGCACCTCATAGCGTCTCGTCCACAATGGCTTAGCACCACCGTGGGTTGGCCCCACTTTGAGATATGGGATTGATGCGGTGATTTGGTATCCGCGATGGGTTGGCCCCATCAACCGATTTGTGTCTTCGGACACGGAGGTTTAGCACCTCGATGATTTGGTATCACATCTGTGACTATCGTCACCGGTGGTTTGGCACCACCGAGTGGTTTGGTACCACAATGGGGTAGACAGAGGCGTTTGGTTGGCTAGGTTGGGTATATGTCTTAATGCATGATTAATGTGTTATATAGTGTGTATGATGTGGTATTTACGGGGAATGGTTACATCTTGAGTCTTGGTGACTCACCTTCTCCTTTATTTTTCGGGTGACACATAGTTCATGGATATGGGCCGGAGGGACTTGAGGTGGCCATGCGGTGGAATTTTAAATTATTAGACTTTGTAATTCGGTTCTTTACATTTTCTTTATTACGGTTGATTTTAATTGGGTTGTAATAAGGCCTCCTAAAAAAATTATTTTATTCTTGTGATATGTTTGAATATTCTTTTCAAACTTTATGTTTATAAGAATGAATCCACATGTTTTTCCAAAGTAATCGAAAAAGGGTTTTCAAGTACCATCGGTACATATAAAATATACATAATAACTTGACTTAACAAATATTTTCAAAATAAAACCAAGTATAAGATTTGTACACCTCAAGCTTTTTAACAAAACACTATCTTTTATCAAAAACTTAAACGGGTTTTAAATGATTTCAAAAGGTTTTCTCTGTAGCAAACCAAATTGATTGAAGTGTTTGGGCTGGGTTTGAGTATTACAAATTGGTATCAAAGCAGGTTCAAAGCTTCATTTGTGGGGCCCAAGGCCCAAAAGTGTTTTAGTAGGCCTTTTGAAGTGTTTTGGGTTTTGAACAGCATGGCACCAGTCTCCAGCACCTATTCACCTGGTAAGTGTTCCTAACCATGTGATTTATTTTACGTAGAAGGGTAGGAGACATGGAACGTAGAATAGACTTATAAGAATTTGAACCTAGGATTAGACTACTCAAACATAAACAGAGCATAAGACTTAATGAACTCAACCAACCTATGACCAAGTCACTAAGCTAGGGTGTGGTAACCCCATGTCGCATGTCTAGGATTGGATCAAGAAGAGCACAGTATTTAAGCGGTCAAGTGACTCACCACCTCTTGGCAGTATCCTGCAGTGCGTAGCTTGGTTCACCCTAACTCGGAGGCTCGATGGTGTGGTAACCTCATGCGCATGTCTAGAAAGGTTCGGTGGGAGCTTGGTATTTAAGCGATCTGCGTGACTCACCTCCTCTCCACATGAATCTGCACGGTGCATAGCTTTGGTTCACCACGACCAAGAGGGCTCGGTCATAGGCTAAGCGTAACGACTAAAACTTCGAAAGGAACTAACCATGTTTTTGAAAAAGAAGAAAACAACAAAACCCTAATTTCTTCAAAATTTTAAAATCACACTTCCAAATATGAGAACAACCATTTTACAATGTTTTTCTGAAAAAGTTGATTTGTGAAAATTACAGAAATGCCCTTAGAGGTGAAATTACTAAAATGCCCTTGACTCATAAAATATTAATTCAATGGTTTTGCCCAAAAATTTTATTATTTGAGAAATATCCAAACACTATACTTTGCAAATCATCAATGAAATACTTTGGTTTGCAAAATTTCGAAAATGCCCTCAACTTGTAAAATTACCAAAGCGACCCTGAGTACAAAATTTTTGCAACATCATCGTTTTAAGAAAGGAAAACTCTCAAAAGGGACCCTCAGAGTTTTACAACTGTTAAAATACCCCGAATTTGTTAAAAATTATAAAATTGCCCCTGAATGATAAATTCTTGAAATACCCTAGTTTCCAAAATGATGCCATATCAATAAATTTTACAAAATTTTCATAATACCCTCCGGTTTGGGAATTTCAAAGTGACCTACTTTATTAAAGTTTGAAATCTCTGGATTCTATTACAAAATACCCTTGTAGGAAATGGCGAAAATACCCACAGGTTAGAAGCAGGAAAAATGTCGAGGAGTGAATAGGTATGGAAAGTATTAGGGAATGAATGTGGCCTTTTGTGTGAACTAGGGTAGAAGGCTTAAAACATTGTTTGATCGAAAGAATCCTTATTGAACTTTTCATAAACTTGGCGGATAATCAAGCGGAACAAATTACTAATCCATAAAATTTTTCTTAATCGAGTTAAAAGCACGTTAGATAGAATGAGTTCTAGAGGGCGTGGCCGACATGGGCGTGGTAGGGAAGAATGACTATATCTGAACCGTTAGGTCGGGACATGGTTACGAAAATGAGGTACCACGCCACCACCACCCCAACTTTTGGGTGAGGCGCGGATCGGGCGGTGATCGATATCTAAGGCGTATTCTGGGTTCTCGAGTTGGTGGTAGAATGGTGGAAATCTAGGAGCTCAAAATCTGTTCCAGTGAATTAGGTCCAATGGAGTGAAGTGTTCGAGTGTGTCGGGAGTAGCACCGGTCTGTGAATCTTGGCTAGAATCTCTGAAAGGATCATGGGCGATCTTGACACATCCAACGAGGAGAAAATGAAAGGATCCGTGTCGCCGAAGGATGAAGCATATTAGTGGTGGCTCACGTTCGAGATGGGGCCACGGCGGATGATCTTACATGGGATTACTTTAGAAGCCGCTTTCGGAAAAGGTATGTGGGTACTAGCTACAGCCCGCTGAGAGAAAGGCTTTTAGGGGTTAGTACAAGGAACTAAGTGCGTGTGGAGTATGAGGCGGAGTTCTAAATTTGATAGATATCACGAGAGGCATTGTGGCTCTGAACATGAGCGTTATGTCGACTTTGAGGATGCCAATGAGAGATGATTTGAGGTTGCTAATTGCTCCAGACGAGGTTCGTGAGTTTTCGTCCCTAGTAGAAAAGGCTAAGGTAGCCGAGGGTATCAAGGCAGCAGTGAGGCAAAACTATGATAGGCTCAAGCGAAGAGAGGTTTTGGGCCATCTGGGTCGGTGGTAATGATCGAAAAAAGGCTAAGCGAGTGGGCCAAGTCGGAAAAAGGCCCATGGCGCTAATCGAAACCGGTTCAATTATAATCGTTGTGGAAAAGCCCATTGAGGAGGTTGTTGGACCGGAGGCGAGGTTGCTTTGAATGTGGGTCTTTGGAACACCGCGTGAGGATTGTCCTCGAAGCGGGCTCGAAATCGATCGGAGGCGAGAACTATGCTCAGGATAGAAGTGTGGGACCACAGAGAGGTCGTCATAATGGTAGAGGGGGAAATGGTGCTAATCGTGGTCGTGGAAGTTAGAGGCGAGGCGCGAGTAATCTGAGAGGCAAAGCGCACTGGCTTAGTCTATCTGGCGGCGTCGCGAGGAGGTGATGCCGGATGTCATAACCTATCGTTCCTGATTTTCAGTTTTCCTTATGTTGCATTAATTGATGTGGGTTCTACGCATTCATACGTAGCGAGTAGTGTGGTAGAGACTTTGAACCTAGACTCTAAGACTGCTGCTAGGGAGATGACTGTAATTAGCCCTTTAGGCCATTCTGTAGTTGTGAACAAGCTTTTTAGGGATGTACCCCTGGAACTCCAAGGGGTCGTGTTTGTGGCTGATCTGATGGAACTACCGTTTGGGGAGTTCGATTTGATCCTTGGAATGGACTGGTTGGTTAGGTACCAGACGAGATTAGATTGTGCTGCTAAGCGCATGGTTCTTAAGATGGCCGAAGGGGATGAAGTGGTTATGATCGGTGATCGAAGAAATTACCTCTCTAATGTGGTGTCGACCTTGAAGGTGAAAAGATGGTTAGGAAAGGGTGTGAGGCGTTTATAGTGCGAATTTGTGCCTTGGAGGCTAAAGAGTCAGCGGTTGAAAAGGTCCGAACGATAGGGAAATTGTTGATGTATTCCCAAAGGAACTTCCGGGTTTGCCTCGGATCGGAAGTCAAATTCGATATAGATTTGCTACAGGCACGCTTTGTATCTATAGCACCGTGTCGAATGGCACCAAAGGAATTGGTGGAGTGAAGGCTCAAATTCGGAGCTCTTGGATAGAGGTTTATTCGACCTAGTATATCTCTCGTGGGAGCACTGTGTTGTTCGTCAAGAAGAAGGGCGGTTCTATGCGGATGTGCATCGACTACCGTCGTTAAACAAGTTAACGATCAAAAACAAGTATCATTGCCTTGGATCGATGACTTGTTTGACCAATGAAGGAATGCGTCGGTATTTTCGAAGATTAACCTTAGGTTGGGTTATCATCAATTAAAGGTGAAGGAAGTTGATGTTCACAAGGCGGCATTTCGAACTCGGTATAGGCATTACGAGTTCCTAGTGATGCCATTCGGGTTGACCAATGCAGCGGCATTCATGGACTTAATGAATAGGGTATTTCAATAGTACTTGGACCAATTTGTCGTAGTGTTTATAGACGACATATTGGTTTACTCAAAGACGGAGGAGGACCACGACAAGCATCTGCGAATAGTTACGCAAATCTTGAGGAGAAGCGATTATATGCCAAATTCGATGAAGTGCAAATTTTGGCTAAGGAGGTGGCTTTCTTGGGTCACGTGGTGTCGTGGAAGGATTAGAGTGGATCCCGCAAGATTGAAGCGGTGTTGGATTGGAAACCGCCTAAGTCGGTGGCGAAGATTGAAGTTTTTGGGTCTAGCAGGGTACTATCGAAGGTTTGTAGAAGGATTCTCACTAATCGCAGCCCATTAACTAAGTTATTAAGGAAGGAGTACCATTTGTTTGGTCGGAAGAGCATCAAGAAAGTTTTGATAAGTTGAGAAAGATTCGTGAAGCTCGGTCTTGAAACTGACTGAGGCGGGGAAGTTGTTCTGAGTTCTTGTGATCGTCCCATCTGAGGTTGGGATGTGTATTGATGCGAGAAGGAAGGTAGTAGCCTATGCATCTCATCAGTTAAGACTACATGAGATGAACTACCCCACTCACGACTTGGAGTTAGCAGCAGTGGTCTTCGCCTTGAAAATATGGAGACATTATCTTTATGGGGAGAAGTCGATAGTCTACACGGATCACAAGAGTATAAGGTATCTCTTGACCCAGAAAGACTTGAACTTAAGGCAGCGCCGATGGATTGAACTGTTGAAGGATTACGACTGTTCCATCGAGTATCATCCGGGTAAGGCTAACGTGGTGGTGACGCGTTGAGCCGGAAGGTCGTGGCGGAGACTTAAGAGCGATGTTCGCTCGTTTGAGTCTATATGACGATGGAAGCCTTTTGGCAGAGCTTCAAGTTAAGCCAACTTGGATCGAGGAAGTTAAGGATAAGCGACTAATAGACGAAGGGTGAGTGCTACGAGGTTCAAGTGCAAAATGGTGGGTTGGAAGGGTATAGTTTGTTGATGATGGTGTGTTATGTTTTCAAGGCGGCCTACATGCGAGGGATATAGAGCTGAGGAAGAATTCTCCAAGATGCACATAGCACCCATCGCTATGCATCCGGGAGGAAGCAAGATGTATAAATTCTGGGAACAATTACGGTGGCGGGTTGAAGCGTGGGTGGCCGAGTTCGTAGGAAGGTGTCGACATGTCGGAGTTTAAGTGAACATCGGTTGCCATCGAGGTTACTTCAACCGATAAAGATTCCTCAATGGAAATGGGAGAGGATCACTATGGATTTGTCGATGGTCTACCCTCACGACAAGAAAGATGCGATTTGGGTAATCGTGACCGCTGACTAAATTAGCTCACTTGTCTGCGGTGAGAATGGATTACTCACTCCGAAGCTAGCAAAGTTGTATGTGGCGAGATAGTCGATTGCATGGTGTACCGTATCAATTATCTCGGATAGGGACCCAAAGTTCACTTGAGGTTTTAAAGCGTTGCATCAAGCTTTGGGTGCGCGATTGGATTTCGATTACAACTTTCCATCCATGATCGGACGGGCAATCGAAAGGGTCATACAAATTTTAGAGGATATCTTTGAGGGTTGTGTCTTGGAATTTCGAGGTAGTTGGGAGGAATTTTACCATTAGCGAGTTCGCCTACAACAATAGTTACCAGCGAGTATCGAGATGGCACCATCTGAAGCCTTGTATGGGCGAAAATGTTGAACTCCGCGTGTTGGACGAGTTGGGTGAAGGACAAGTGTTGGGCCCGAGTTGGTTGCGAAACGGAGGACAAAGTTAGGGTGATTCGGGCTTGTCTCAAGGAAGCATCCGATGAGCGAAAGTCTTATCTTGATCTGAAGCGCAAAGAAATGGAGTATGATGTAGGAGACAAGGTTTTCTGAAGGTATCACCTTGGAAAAAGGTGTTGAGATTTGGCGAAAAGGAAAGCTAAGTCCAAGGTTCATTGGCCCATATCTGATGTTGAGCGAGTAGGACCGGTAGCTTATCATTTCGAGCTCGCCGACGGAGTTAAGTCGGATCCATAACGTCTTTCATGTATCGATGCTTAGGCGGTATCGGTCGAGATCCATCACACGTGGTGCTGTGGCGTAAATTGAGGTCAACTCGGACTTATCTTTCGAGGAAGAACTGGTTGATTTTGGATCGGGATGTAAAGGTTCTGCGTGGAAGTCGATGCCCTTAGTGAAAGTGCTATGGCGGAACCATGGTGCGAGAGGAAGCTACGAGGAACCCGAAGATGTGATCGGTAGCAATACCCCCACCTCTTGACCGAGTAATTTGAGACGAGAAATTCTTTTAAGGGAGTAGAAGCGTAACATCCTTAACATGGGGTTATTCAGATTTGCATTATTTTGCTTGAGTTGAATGGCTGAGATAATATTTATGGAATGATAAGATTTAATTAAGGGCCTTGAGTTGGCTCAGAATAGTAGGAAATATTATTTATAAGCTTTAAAGGTGGATGGCCTTAGTAGTTAGGGGTTAAAAGAAAAAAAATGTGGAGTATTTGACACAGAAAGGTCCTTGGAAAAGTGGCAATAGTGAGGCCACTTAAGTGCTGCAAGTGACGCCATCAAGGAACAAGGGAGAGCCTTGGTTCGAGTCATGAAATTCCCTTTTTGTTTCTTATTTTGACGGCAAGAGAGAGAGAGAATTACTCAATTTAAATTCTTGGAATAAAAAGGATAATATGAGCATTTTTTTTATTAATTCTAAGGATAATAGAAGATAAAGAAGACATTGGTTGGATTATTATTTGATTAAGGGGGATTAATTCAAATTAGTTTGAATTAAATTAAATGAGTGGCTTGGAGTAAAATAAGGTGATTGACCGAATTTGAACTCCTTGGTCAATAGGAGTGGACGACAAGCTTGAAGGGGGTGTCGAATGCCTATAAAACATCAGCCTACCACCTTGCCTCTCTTTTTGTCATTTTTGCCAAAGTGCCGAAATCCCTAACCCTTCATTTGTTCTTCTTTTATTTTCTTCATTCTCTCAAACCCTTCACCAAACTTTTAACACCTTTTTCTCCATTATTTTCTTTCTCCCCTTGGCTGAATACACTTCCTTGGAAGTGCCGATTTCCTTTCCTTCTATTTACTCACTTTGGCTGAATAGTATAGTGGCATAGACACTTTAGGATTTCGCTAGTATTCAATCAATTGTGAAGGTAAGTAAGGTTGGCCGAATGCCTATGTTCCCTTTTCCTATCTTTGTCGACTTTTTAAGGATTAAGGGCCGATGTCGGCATTTATTTACAAGGTGCTAAGTATCTATTTTGAAAACCAAATCTGTCTAGGTGTTCCGGGATTTTGGAGATCGACTAAGCAAGCCGTCATTCGGGATCAAACGGGTGGTAAGTGGTGGTAAGGATTGATTTTCATAAGATTTAGCTTTCAAGGATTTAAAGCCGAAGGCTATTAGCTTTATTTATTAACCGATGGTAGTTGGTTAAGCAAATTCGAGAATCGGGTGTTGTGATTAGTATCCAAAAGCGAGACGGTAAGGATTCGGGTTCCAAAAGATGACCCTTTAAATTATTTGATTTGGCGAATATACTAACCCATGTATTTGGCGAATACGGGACAAGTAGATCTAGTGTGACCGACTCCTCCATTCGAGTTTAGATTATTCTGGCGACGGTGTGTACATACACACTTATAACAATTAATAAAGCGTATTAAGTACATGTTGTATGTAAATCTGATTTATGTAGATCTGAATTTAGTACCTTAATGGTACAAGCGAGGATCTCGGTAAGTCTCTGTCAATATGAGATTGATAATAATGCTTTTGGGAAGCATAGCTTATGTGATACATGTGATAAATGTATGTTGTTATAAACTCTGTTATAATATGATTTGATATGGGGTGATGAGTGGAGGGGGTATTATTAGTGTCAGCGGACACCGGTGTTTTGGTAACACACTATGACTACGGTCACCGAGGTTTGGTACCTCGGAGGTTTGGCACCTCATAGCGTCTCGTCCACGTGGCTTAGCACCACCGTGGGTTGGCCCCACTTTGAGATATGGGATTGGCGCGGTGATTTGGTGTCACGCGATGGGTTGGCCCCATCAACCGATTTGTGTCTTCGGACACGGAGGTTTAGCACCTCCAGTGATTTGGTATCACATCGTGACTATCGTCACCGATGGTTTGGCACCACCAAAGTGGTTTGGTACCACAATGGGGTAGACAGGCGTTTGGTTGGCTAGGTTGGGTATATGTCTTAATGCATGATTAATGTGTTATATAGTGTGTATGATGTGGTATTTACCCGGGGGAAGGGTTACATACTGAGTCTTGGTGACTCACCTTCTCCTTTATTTTTTCCAGGTGACACATAGTTCGCGGATATGGAGCCGGAGGGACTTGAGGTGGCCATGCAGTGGAATTTTAAATTTATTAGACTTTGAAATTCGGTTCTTTACATTTTTCTTTATTCTGGTTGATTTTAATTGGGTTGTAATAAGGCCTCCTAAAAAAATTATTTTATTACTGTGATATGTTTGAATATTCATTTCAAACTTTATGTTTATAAGAATGAATCCACATGTTTTTCCAAAGTAATTGAAAAGGGGTTTTCAAGTACCATCGGGTACATATAAAATATACATAATAACTTGACTTAACAAATATTTTCAAAATAAAACCAAGTATAAGATTTGTACACCTCAACTGTTTTTAACAAAACACTACCTTTTATCAAAAACTTAAACCGGGTTTTAAATGATTTCAAAAGGTTTTTCTCTGTAGCAAACAAAATTCGGTCGAAGTGTTTGGGCCGGGTTTGGGCTGTTACATTCTCGAAACTTTCTTCTTGTTTTTCAGTCCAAATATACGGAACTCCTTTCCGCAACAGTTTGGTTATGGGTGCAGCAATCAACAAAAACCCCTCAACAAAGCATCTATAGTAACCAGCCAATCCTAAGAAACTCTGAATTTCAGCTACCGACTTTGGTGGTTTCCAATCCAGTGCAGCCTCAATCTTCCGAGGATCCACCCTTATTCCTTCAGCTGATACCACATAACCCAGGAAAGTCACTTCTTTTAGCCAAAATTCGCATTTACTGAATTTGGCATAAAGTTGCTTATCACGAAGTAGCTGCAATACTATACGCAAATGCGTATCATGCTCCTCATCATTTCTTGAATAAACCAAAATGTCATCTATGAACACCACCACAAACCGATCTAAATATGGTTGAAAGACTCAGCTCATCATGTCCATAAATGCGACTGGTGCATTGGTTAATCCAAACGGCATCATTACAAACTCATAATGTCCATAACGAGTTCTAAATGCCGTCTTATAAATATCTGCTTCTTTCACCTTAAGCTGGTGATAACCCGATCTCAAATCAATTTTGAATAAAACTGAAGCTCCTTTCAATTGATCAAATAGGTCATCAATTCTCGACAAAGGATACCTATTCTTGATCGTTAATTTATTCAATTGTCTGTAATCAATGCACATACGCATCGATCCATCCTTCTTCTTCACAAACAAAATTGGTGCTCCCCACGGAGACACACTCGGTTGAATAAATCCTCGATCCAGAAATTCTTGAATTTGAGCTTTAAGCTCTGCCAACTCCTTCGGTGCCATTCTATAAGGAGCAATGGACACTGGAGCAGTACCGGGCAAAAGCTCAATGCCAAATTCTACTTTCCAATCTGGAGGTATACCAGGAAGTTCATCGGGAAATACATCTGGAAATTCCTTCACCGTTCTCACATCATCCACAGATAACTCTTTGGCATCCAAAGCACAAATGAAAGCTAGGAATGCTCCATACCCTTTCCGTACCAACTTTTTTGCCTTCAACGCCGATACCACATTTGCCAAGTAATTCCTTCGTTCACTTATCATTATTACTTCCTTATCATCCGAAGTTCTTAATGACATCCGCTTTTCAGCACAATCCAAATGCGCCCGATGTTTAACCAACCAATCCATGCCCAGAATGAGATCGAACTCGCCGAAAGGCAATTCCATCAAATTTGCCAAAAATACCTCCTCTTGAATTTCTAAGGGCACGTCATTAAACAGTTTATTTACAATTCTCGATCGTCCTAAAGGACTAATCATCATCTCACTATCGATAATTTTAGATTCTAGATTCGTGTTTCCAGATATGGCGCTAGCAACATACGAATGGGTAGAACCAATATCTATTAAAGCGCGATATGTACATCGAAGATGAAGAAGTACCAGTTATTACATCAGGTGCATTGCCATCCTCGCAGCGTCTAACTGCATAGACCAGTCCTAGTTGTCTTGCATCCGTGTTACCTCTAGGACCATTGCCTCACCCGGTGCACCTTGACCACGTCCAGCCCCAATTTTATTACCACCACGACCGGTCCACGACCTCTTGGTGGTCTGTTGAGTACCTCTCGGCGGTTGTGCATCGATGATACAAACTTCCCGAGTCGTATCCATACGTCGAGGGCAATTTCTATACTGGTGATCCATTGAACCGCATTTGTAACAAGCGCCCGTTTTCCTCCAGCACTCTCCAGAATGCCTTTTTCCATATTCAGCACAATCTCGACCTCGATTATTAGTTACAGGTGCTCTACCTTGAGCTGGTTCATCATTTCGAGGCCTCTTCTGAAACCTTTTTGAAGAACCCGACTATTGTATATCTCTCTTATTTCTAAATCTTTCCCGATTCTGACGTTTTGAGTTCTTAGCCTCTTCGACTATCTTGGCCTTCTCCACAAGCGTGGCAAAAGTTCTAACTTGTTGTGGGGCAATCAGAACCCTTAACTCATCATTCAGCCCATCCTCGAATCGCACACAACGTTCATGATCCATTGACACTATTGTCCGAGCATAGCGACTCAAGCGTAAAAACTCAGCCTCATACACTGCCACTGTCTCACTCCCTTGGACAAGATTCAAAAATTCCTTCCTTCGGGCGTCCACATAACTTGTTCCAACATATTTCCCTTGGAAGGCAGCTTTAAAGAATTCCCAAGTAATCAGTGCAGCCTCGGTGCCTTCCCGAACAGTAAGCTACCACTGATACGCCTCGTCTCTTAGCAAGGACACAGCTCCTTTTAGTTTCTGCTCAACAGTGCATTCCATATCATCCATAATCCGCTCCATAGCTTCAAGGTAATATTCGGCCACATTCGGAGCTACATCGAAAACTCCCTAAAACTTCTGCATTATTTGACTTGAGTTGTTTTGAAATTGACCCACGAGTTGTTGGCCCAATCCTAGTTCCAACGACCCTTTCTAGGACTCGCAGCATTGCTTGTGTCAAAGCATTATCTTCTTCCATATGATCCTGTGATCCCGTCTTACTTACAAGTGATGCAGGTGCATCCATTTCTGGTATATGATTTGGTACTTCAGTTGCAGCACCTCGTCCTCAACCATGGCCATGTCTACTGTGTCCACGACCACGTCCTCTAGTGCTCATGATGACTAATTCGATTTAATCTGATTACAAGTTTTATGAATCATAAAATTATTTCAGTGTTTATTAACGGTGTTTTATGAGATTTGAGAGATAAAGTTGTTTTTCGCAACACATCCTATAGTCTCAATCTCTACGATTTTTGACATCTAAAACTAGAAGTTCTACAGTGTTCCTATGATCATCATAATAATCATTAAGTAATAAATACTTACTTGACTTGTTGCCGGATGCTTGTGGTGCCATGATGATCTTTAAAACATAATTGAAATAATTTTATACAGAAATTATTTATTGAACCCAACCACAGCTGAGTTTTTGAAACTGGCTTTGATACCATTAAATGTAACACCCCAAACTCGGTCTATGCATTAAGACTAGATTTGGGTTTGTTACACAGATCGAACTATCTTAATAATTTCAAATGAATCGGTATTTCAAAATCCCTTTTTGAAATTAGAGTTTAATAAAAACCAAGAGAAATAATTTTAAGTTTGATGTATTTGAGATATAAGAATAGTTAAAAAATTTGAATGTTTGAAAACCCAAGTTATTTTAAGTAAACATTATATAAAATCATAAGCCCATATTAAAATATCCAAAACAAAATTTTAAACCAACCACACATAAAATCCATAAAAAATAATAGAGGCCTTATTACATCATACCCAAAATAGCAATTTAAAGAAAGTACTTATTAATAGTTCAAAGTTTATTAAACTCATGTTTGCGAGATGGCCTCCACGAAGTCATCCTCGGCCCAAGTCCACGTCAGTTTCCATTACCTAAGATGAAAAATTTGAGGGAGTGAGTTACTCAGAACTCAGTGTATAACTTACTTACTTTATCCACTGGGCCAGATCATCAAGTCATAACTTTGGGCTTGAGCCCATTAGCAGGATTAACAATATAAATAATGGGATGCATGCAAATAATGAAATTTCCCACCCAAACCTAATTTCCATTCGCTACACACCACCCGTACCAACCATCACACCTGTGGGGATCAAGTCAACCCACCCCGCCAAACACACCAATCGTAGGCATAAAGCCATTTTATATTTTTGTGGCAGAGCCACCGAACTAGATTGTGACAAAGTCACCGAACTAGAGGCATTGAGCCATTAAAATATTTGTGGCAAAGCCACCGAACTAGAGGCAATGAGCCATTTAATTATTTTGTGGCAGAGCCACCGAACTAGATTTTGGCAACAGGCCTTTCTTCTCTTCATCGTTAATCCCAACCCATGCAACATGTATGCAGAATAGTCTATGTACATATGATGATTTTATCAAAAAGGCCTAATTTACATATGAGTCAATATTTCAAGTTTTTATTAAGGCCCAAAAATTTCAGAATAACATTTAGCCTATTTAGCAATTTAGCATCTTAGGCCCAATTAACGATCTAGCAAAGAGTTCGGCCCATTTAATAATTTGTCAGGGTTTTCGGCCCATTTAATGATCTAGCAGAGATTTCAGCCATTTATCGATCTAGCAGAGATTTCGGCCCATTTATCGATCTAGCAGAGATTTTGGCCCATTTACTATGTATCAGGGATTTCGGCCCATTTAACTATCTATCAAAGATTTCGGCCCATTTTACTATCTATCAAAGATTTCGGCCCATTTTACTAACTAGCATATTTATCGGCCCATTTTACTAACTAGCAAACTTATCGGCCCATTTTACGATCTAACTCGTCTTTGGCCCATTTACACATGAGACATTTAATATACATTTTACCATCTACTCATCGAGGGCGTTTTCGTAATTTTCACATTTTTAACCATTTTCACGAAATTTCACCAAAATACCAATTATTTCGTATTGTACCGATTTTGTCATTTTTACAATTTGCTCATTACTACAGTATGACATCCAACCCGAGATAAGTGTGAAGTTACACACCTTGATATCGTGAGTACTAAACCTTCCCGCTCGTCAACACCTAAGCGTGTCTGAACCATTAGAACACTATCATTTATCCAAAATACACTATTGGTATACGATCTAAATCCTTACCCCTTTGATTTTGAACCACTTCTATTTTTGGTTTCTCCTCGTTTGTTGATTTGTTGCTCGATGAGAATCCATGAACGTACAAAGGCTCGGGAGTACGAATAACCTCGAAAAATTGATTCTCCTCGGTTGAAGGTCTACAACCCGGTGGAAAATCTTGGATTCTCGAAACAGCCCTTCGTTTATAATTAAGGGGATTTGCAGAACCGCCCCTTTTTCGAAAGCTATGGACTGCCTTTTTTTGCCCTATCTTGAATGTCTCTAAAGACATAAGATTATTAGTCCGATTTATTAATATCGAAATATGACTAACGTTTATAAGATTTTAGATTTGGCTTACTACGATTTGTCTTCGTTCCACGAGAATCGATCGAGCGATTGTGTCCCTAAAACGAAATCGATTAATAACCAACTATACTAAATGAATAAGAATCCTTAAAATAAAATCACTTTACCTTGATTCTTGAAATCGATTTCAAAGTTTCTCACTAATGTCCACAATTGGAAAGATAATTGAGTAGGAAGAATTCGGTTTTGATCAAAGAAAATAAAAGAGATTTTGGCACAAGTACAAGTTAACATTCGGCCATGAGAGAGATTATTGTGGAGATTTTTAATTGAGAGAAAAGTAAAAGAATGGAACAAAAGAGATAGTATGATTCGGTTTCAAGTGAGCAAGGGAGAAGGAAAGAAAAAGAAAGGAGAAAGAAAAGAAAAGAAAAAGAATTGGGTTTTTGGAAGGATTGTGTAATCGGCTTTGTGAAGAAGAAAGAAAAAGAGTGGCCTTTTTGGTGTGTTGATGGTTTCGGCACTAGGAAGAATGATTGGCAAAGAAAATGATCAAATGATCAAGATGAAAGAATGGTAAAGAAAATTGCTATAGTTTCCTCAAGAGTTTGGTAAAATCGGCTAAGGGAGAGAGCAAACTTTTGAGAGAAAAATTTGATGAATAAGTAACAATTGACCAAAAAGAATTGTTCTCCCAATGTCCAAGCTTACAAATGCAAACACAAAACCGGCCATCCCCCTTAACCTCAATGCCGTCCAAATACAATGGTCAAAAGGCCATTAGGAAGTTTCCAAAACATCTTCCTACACTTAAGCCTTTTTCCCCTCCTTTTTCCTTAAGTTGATGAAACAGAATCCCCCATTTCAAGCCCTTATCCTTAGCTTTCCAAAACCTTAATCTTCCTACCAAAATAAAAACAATACAACTCATCCTATCCTTATCTCCTTGCCGACACATGCATAGGCTAAAGAAAAATAAAATTCCTAATTGCATGCTAGGTGATTCAACTCCTTCCCTCATGTCCAACTTATGGCGCCATCACCACTATGCCATTAACTCATCTTATGCCATCTTTTAGTACTTAATTAATTTAAGTCTCAAGATCACTTAATTTCTTTACTCTAAATTACACTTAACTAATATTTTTATTCTAACTCCAAGTAAACTCGAACTAACATTTAAGAACATAATGATACTCAAATATATAGGATGTTACACTTGAAGTTATTCCTGGTATGGAAAAAGCTATAACACTGTATTGTGATAACAGTGCTGCATAAGTAACTACCAAGGAAATGAGATGTCACAAGGGGACGAAATGTAACACCCTAACCCGTATCCATCGTCGAAATAAGGTTACAGAGCATTACCGTAAAAACATAACCTATAATCATTCATTTTTAAAAATTTCATAATCATATCATTGTCCTATCAAACACATGAATATCGTCCCTTATTTAAGCCCTCAAGGCCTTAGAAACACTTTAGGAACGATTTGGGACTAAATAGGAAACATTTAGAACTTTATGGAAAAAGATAGAAAATTTCACACTACAAGGGTCACACAGCCGTGTGGCCAGGCTGTGTGGGCATTTGAAGTAGGGACACATGGTCGTGTCCCAGCCTGGGTAACTCTCTAGACTTGATTTGCACGGAAAAGCCACATGCCCATGTGCCAGGCCGTATAACTCTCAAATGCAACCTTTAAAAAAAAGACACATGACCATGTCACATGGCTGTGTGTCACACATGGTTGAGACACACGCCCGTGTCTTATGTCGTGTAGACAAGAAAATGACAAAAATCAAGCCATTTCTCTCACCCTTTAAAACATGAACCTATAAGCCACTTGCGCATCTACACAAAGCCTTAAAACATACCTAAAACTTGCATATTAAGACCAAATCGGATAACCAAGTGTCATTGAACCAATATGCCATATAAGGCACTTCAAAAGCAAGCATTCAACTTAACTATACATATGCATAATAGGTCACCTTGCTACCATTTTAAAACATACCATACTTAGCTTATACCATGTCAATATAACTTATAATTTGAACCATTGTTTTCATGCATTTCAAATACACATATACCTAACTTATACATTTTTTACCATAACTCATCCATTTATATATTTAGCTTAATTCCATATCAAGTTATACCATAATTGACCACATGCCAAAATCACATTCAAACATGCCAAATTGGTCATAATTCAACCAATTATACTTGACTAAATTCCATATCAAAACATGCCCTAAATGATCACTTTATAAATATGCCTACACTTACTACTTTGGCCATAAAACCTTGCATCAACTTGATCTTACAAACACCGACCATTAAGCATCAATGTGCCAAAACCACAACAACCATCAAGGCATTACCAATATCATTAACTAAAAATTATCCATAAGTCCACCTATACATGCCATTATAACCACGACCAAAGCATCAAAATCTACTGATAAAATTGAGGGATAGTGTGATGAATCTCCAACTAGCTTCCAACCCCGATCGAGCTTCCAATAATCTGTAAAGTAAGAGAAAGATAACCACATAAGCACTGAATGCTTAGTAAGCTCATGTAAACTTTAAACATAGCTTTCCATTTCAATAATGAACTTTATAGGTTAAATATAAAGCTATACCGATGCCTTAAGATTTATCGAACCATAAACATCTACTCACAATGGAATAAATCTATCAACATTACATATACTTATCATTCCTAGCATAGTAGGATTTCATAAGACTTTGAACCCTTGCATTTACTTACTTTCCATTGCATTTACTTACTTTAGCTTAGATAACAATATCAATTAATTAATTAGCATATTTGTTCATGAACTAGGTACATTCATCCATAACATACGTAAATTTCTCACATCCCTTTTATTTCATCATATTTCATTTCAACAATGAACCTACCATTTCATTACCTTTCCTCACTCATTTCATATGCATAACACTCAAGATATAAACATAACATCAACCATGACTACAAGCTAGTGCATTTAAACATAACTCTCTTGGAATCAACTACATGATAAACCATTTCATAAGAAATTTCATACTTTGATTCTTGCCACCCTTTCATGAACATAATCATATTTTCCTTTAAATACTTACCATTTCAATGTATTTCATTAAGACTAAGCATGGGATAATCCAATCATAAGTTTTGCACAAGTGTAAGAATCATCCACAACACATGATAGCGCATCAACTCATAATTCACTTGAAAAACATAAGGAAGGTCCTACACATGAACACCATCATCTGAAATCTTCAATTTCATGAGCATGTACATATCTATTACCACACTTCTTATTTTAAAACTTGTTCATTTTTATTTATGATTTCTACCTCTTGTTTTATCATACAAGAAATAAAAATTCCTAATAGAACCTAATCCTAAAACATTAAATAACCTAAGAACGGAAAAAAAAATAAAGTCAAGATCCCCTATTTATTTATTTACATATGACTCCGAATCTGACTCATTTTTTGCTCCATCATCTTTGTTTTTTCATGAATCTCTTCGTTCACTCTTTGACATTGGACTCCATGGTTCAAATATAACATCTGGAAACTTAGGCACAAAAATAAATGGGTCATTGAATATTTTTGTAAGAGCTCTTCTCATTGAGTCATCTCGTATTTTTGAATATCTCCGGTAAGCTTGTTGTTGCCACTACATACGTTGCATTATGTCCATCAACTTGGACAGCTCATCTCGAAGACCTGGGTGAGGCGATTTAGTCTTGAACATTAAAGTTGCAACCTCAGGTTTGGTTACTGGTTCCATTGGTTCTGCCTTATCAGGGATTTTAGCAGACTACATCGGTTCAATCACTATAAGATCTTCTTCTTGTTATTCTAGACTCTAGTTTAGACTCTAGTTGGAACAATGGTTTTGGGATCGTAATTTGACATTGAAAAATTTATTTTATTACTATTTTAATATTTATAGAATGATATTAGAGTTGTGTGAAATTTTCGTAAAGAAATTTTATCGTTTAAGTGGTTAATTCGGTAAAAAGGACTAAATCACGTAAAGCGTAAAAGTTAGGTTCTATAAGTTAAAAGTGTCAAATAGCTATAGAACAATAAATAAAGGTCTTTATGTGATAATTAATCCAATTGTGAGTTAGTGTATGATATTTGGTTTGGCATTTGTGTAAATTTGATTTATTTTAAAGGTTAATTTAGTAAATAGGCAAATAATGATAATAAAATATAATAAAGCCAAATTTCATCTTTCGATTCATTATCTTCCACCGAAAATGAGAAAGATGAATAGCCATTAAAGCTTCAAGGATTCGGCCAAGCTTCATAGCTTATTGGTAAGCCCGTTTTTGTTGGGTTTTTAATAATTTTTACGTTTTTGTGATCGTTGTTGAGTGCTAGCAAATCCATGCTTTAATTTTTGAAATTGATAATGAATTTGAAATTTGTCATTGTTGATAATATGATGAATTTGTAGTTTAATGATAGAAAATAAATCTATAACATGCTGAAATTGGGCTTAGTAGGATTGGGCCCAATGGGGCTTGGGCGTAGAAATGTTTAAAATTCTGAGAACAAGAGAATGGCATTATTGCAAATTGGACTATTAGTTAAGTGAATTTGGAAGGTTACGAGGTTTCTATGAAGTCTTGGGTTTAATTGGGCCTTAGGAAAAATTTGGTATTTTAGCACTTTAAGGAGATAGAGTAAGTCACCTTAAGGCTTATAGTAATGAATGAGTAAATTGTTAGCATAAGATGAGCAATTGGTAAAGAGGTTATGGCATTAAGTGATGTACCTTGAGAGAAGAGGTTCAAATCCCATTATTTGCAAATTTGACTATTATTTTTGCTTTCCTTCCTTATGTGTCGGCCAAGAAGTATTTTTGGTAAGTGTGGACTTCATTATTTTGGTAAGGTGGCTAAAAGAATATGGCAAGGTTAAAGTTTGGGAAAAGAATCAAGAGGAATAGGAAAGAAAGGGGGACAAGAGGCTAATATCGGGGGAGGTGTTTTGGAAAGTATGGGTGGCCAAACTCTTATCCTAGGGGGAATGCATGTGGACGGTTTTGAGGTAGATAGTGGCTGAAAATTTTACCTTGGCATTTGGTAAGGTCTTGGTTTTGTTTTGGCCAAAATTCCTATTGCAACCTTTGTGTCATCTTCTCTCCTTTTGCTACTTTCTTTGCTGAAATTTTCTAGCACAATAGTGCAATTTTTCTCTTCTCTTGAATTGGTCACATATTCATCTTTTGTCTAATTTCCTTGATAGCTAAAATTCTCCATTGCCTTTTGATTGAATTTTTGGTGCTTGTTAGGCCAAAGACCTTTTTCTTTGCACTATTTGGTACTCTCCAAATTTCTTTTGCTTTGTGCCGAATTTACAAGCCATTGGTGAGCACACTTTCTTCATTTCTTCCTTGGGGGCCGAAACCTTAATCCATCTTTCACCATTCTTTTTGTTGCCGAAATACTCACATTTCTTTTTGGTTCATATTTCATTTAGTGTTAACCGAAACATTCCAAACACCTTGATACACCTTCTCCTTTCTTTTAATCATTTCTTCTCATTTGTGTTGATATTTACTCCTTTGATCAATAGAGTGATAGTTGAAGGCTGAAACTTTGACTCATCCGTAGCCATTGTACAATCGTTAGAAATCGGATCTAATATCGTTAAGGTAAGGGATTCATCATGGTTTTTTTGGATCTTTTTCATTGACCGGTTATTTTGCTTAACGAAATAGTGGTTGTGACTAATCGGTTATAATTTTAGGGACTAAATCACTCGATCTATCCCTCGTAATAAGAGACTCAAATTGTTGGTAAGTGTATAGATTGTTAATCAATTGAAATAATTGGTTGAAGTGGTAAATTCGGTTTTGGACTAATTGTTGACCGATTGTATCTTTAGATGCCGCTGAGAATATCGTGTTGGATTCCAAATAAGGTGTGTAATCCCATACCCTTCCGAATATATGTTTGAAATGGTGAGTAAGTCTCACATATCTTTGAAATTTTATATGAAATATTCTGTGATTCGGTAGAAATACCAAAGAAAACTGATAATCGGCATCCGTGATCACTCGGACGTGTGTATGCTCGTAGTGGTAATCATGTTTTGTAGTAAAATAGTTCGGTCAGAACCAGTGATGTTTATTTGAAAAATCACGAAAATTTGGATAAAAGGAATTACAAAGTGAGTAAGATATTAGATTAAATCTTACTGTGTCTACTTTAATATGGAAGAAATGGAGAAGGAAAAGGAATATTATATTCGAGATATGTTAATTTTAGTGAGGCCGGTTACGAATGTCTTGAGGTATTCATTCTATCTTGGAAAAATCATATAAAATTGTAAAAAGTGAGTTATGGGACATAATTTATATGTATGGATTCCTTAGTGAGCCTATTATTAATAGAGACAAGTGGGCGATATGAAAAGCTGTGCAAGTGAGATATTTGGATTTTGGGTAAGAGAGGTTAGAATCGTTAGACAGTGAAACAAGGGAAACTTTAATGAATAAACTGTACTAAATGGTTATGGTAAAAATTTTGGAAAAATTTTAGTAAAAGAAATATGAGTCTAGTTTCAAGAAAAATTTACGGATTTAGATTTCGAGATTCCTAACATGAGTTATAGTCAATTTAGTCAGTATGATGCAGATGGACAGTTTCAAACTTTTATGCCCCAAGTTAGTAGTTAAGCCTAGGTTACGAAATTACCATAATACCCTTAGGGGTAAATTACTGAAATACCCCTGGGTTGCAAGATTATCGAATTACCTTCGACGGGTAAAATTACGAAAATGTCCTTATGGGCCAAATTACAAAAATGCCCTTATGGGCCGAATTACGGAATTGCCCTCAATGGACTAAATCGATAAAAGTGATATATGGGCCAATTGTGATATTTTATATATGGGACAAATGTGATATTTGATAAATTTGCCAAATGTGATATTTGCTATATGGGCCAAATGTGATATTTGATATATGGGCCAAATGTGATATTTGCTATATGGGCCAAAATGTGATATGTGCCAGATTGTTTAAATTTTTATAATGGGCCGTATGTTTGTAATAATTTTATGAACGAATTATTGTAAATGAATATGCATACATGACTTGCATGGGTTGGGATATTTAACGAAGAGAAGTTCTGGTAGCTTTGCTACAAAATTCTTATGACTATATGCCCAGTTTGATATATGGCATCGTGCCCAGTTTGATATATAGCCTCGTGCGCAGTTTGATATTGGCCTCATGCCCAGTTTAATATATGGCCTCGTGCCCAGTTTAACATATGGCTTCATGCCCAGTTTGATATATGGCCTCGTGCCCAATTTGATATATGGCTTAATGCCTAGTTTGGTGTGTTGGCGGGGTGGGTGACTAAAGCTCCCCACAGGTGTGTTGGTTGGTACGGGTGGTGTGTAGCGGATGGAAAACTAGGTTTGGTTGGGAAATTGCATAACACATGCATGTTATATATGATATTTTGTTATGATTGTAATGGGCTTTGGCCCAATAAATGCTTAATTAAATTTTTGGCCCAGTGACAATGGTAAGTGGTTTACTCACTGAGTTCTTGTAACTCACCCCCTTCTCTTAACCCTTGTAGGTAATACTCAGTGATGAGGACTTGGAGCCATGGATGACTTGGTGGAGGCCATGCTTCGAAAATAACATTTTTGAATATTAGTAAACTACCTTTCCGTTTTATTTGATTACTTTTATTGTTTTTGGGTTTTAAAGTTGTAATAAGGCTTCTGGGATATTTTTATTATTTTCTTAAATTCTTTAAAAAGGGAATTTTCTAAAAATTTAAATAACGGTTTCCAAAATCGATTAACAATGGTTTTTATAGCAAACTTTTACAAATGATTTAACTCAGAAAATTCTTTTTCAAATTATCAACGATATTTTCAAAAGTCACGGTTTTAAAAGCTCACTACCTCGATTTTTGACTCATCAATCAACCTATCAAAAATACTTGTATTTTACCTAAGTTTTCGCAATGTTTTCAAATATGTCTTCGCAACCTAAAAGGTTTCTAAAAATAATTACGTTTTCAAGTAGTTAACAATTGCTTAAGGGTTTTGGTTTAAACAAAGAGACTGTAATTTCAAATAAGTTTTTAACAATTGCAAAGATGATTTAAAAAAAAACTTCTTCCATGTGACATGCCAGATTCGGGCCTAACTTCTAGGCCGGGTTTGGGGAGTTACAAAATCTTTGATGTTTGATTATCTTGTTTAATAAAGTGATTTTGAGTGAAAATGTCAATTTTTGACTAATTTGTGAAATGTGCAAAATATGAGGTTGAAATATGAAATAAATGAAAAAATATGGGTTGTTTTAGTAATAAAGAGAATTCAGCTAGCATGTGTATTTAAGTAATTTTGTGTATTTTGTGTATTTGTGTAATAAGGACTAAAGTGTGTAAATGTGAAATTTTAGGGGCTAAAGTGCAAAATGCCCATGTATGTGTCTTGGATGAAATAGAATGAATTGTTGAATAAATTAGTTAATTTTGATATTATCTAGATTGAGAAAAGCGGAATTGGATCTAGATCGAAGGAAAATCAAAGTATCGAATAGTCAACCTAATTTGTCGTTACAGCGAACGAGTTAAGTTAGTATTTTAATAGACGTTACAAAATCATGTTATAAATGTGTATTATTTGTGTGATTGAATTCAATGCCAAATTGTAATGCAAATGTATGTGTATTGAGTAAGATATATATTATGATATTGAATTGTTCGAGGATCAGATTATGTGAATACGAGAAAGCATCGACAATGTGATGACATCTGGAAGCCCCGTATAAACCATAGGAATAGTAAGGATACGTATGTCATGACATAGGATTCCGATATGTGTTATCATGTATGACCACATCTGGACGTTGTCATCGATTTGAGATTTACGTGTAAGACCATGTCTGGGACATCGGCATCGTATATGACTTCGTGTAAGACCATGTCTGAGATAGTGGCATCGATATTTGATTACATGTAAGACCATGTCTGGATGCTAGCATTGTACAAGCTTTTCGAGTTATCTAAGTATCCTATTGATTCTGAACGGTTCAACGGGCATTCTGAGAAATAAGTGAATAAGTGAATGACATTCCGATTCAGGTACATTGATATGTATGCTATATTTGTTAATGAAAGGTAAGTATACGTATATGTACAAAGAATGTTATGTGATGTATATGCAATTGAAATGTGAATATGTAGAAATGAAACATGAACAAATGAACAAGTTGTGGCTTATAAAGTGGCATATGTGAAATTGTCAGATACTTTATGAATGAAATGTGAATTTGGGTATAAATGTTGAAATGAGATTCATATGAAAAAGAGATATATGACTAGATGAGTTATTCTCTATATTTTTCTTATTTGGTTTAAGAAAGTGTAAATTGAATATTATATGAGAATATAATTTAATAAGCTTGTGAAACATAAAGTGAGTAAGTAAGTAAGTATGTTATTGAAGAGTGATGATTTGATATGAAAACATATTATAAACTTGTGATAAGATGTGTTTTGGCATGTGAGATAGTATATTATGTTTATGACATTGATTTGAAATTATTTGATATGTTAAGTTTATAAAGATACGAGCTTACTAAGCTTTCAAATCTTACTCTATGTGTTTTTCCTATGCTTATAAATTCTTCGAAGATTTGCTCAGGTTGGAAGTCGGCGGATATCGTATCACACTATCTGGCTAATTATTATGGTAATTATACACTTTATGACTTGGTTTTATGGCATGTATAGGCTTTATGATTATTTGATGAGTAGTTGTAATTTGGGCAATTGATGTCTATGTATTTGATGCAATTAGCCATGTGATATGGCTTGATAATGGCTGTGAATATGGTAAATGTCAATTATGTTTTGTGATGCATAGTTTGGTATGGTTGATATGCTCCTGAATGGTTAGAAAAGATGGTCATTTTGGTATGTTTTGTTTGCATTGGATATATGATTTGAATTGGTATAATGCTTGTAGGTATAAACCAAAGTGTGGGTGGCAAATTGGCCTTGTAAATGGCCTATATTTGCCCACACGATTGAGTACACGGGTGTGTGGCTCAACCATGTTCTTCGTGGTTGCATTTCAAAACAAGTCAGTTTTGACCACAAGCTGGACACACAGGCATGTCTCAGGCCATGTGGACAAGTCAATATGCATGCCCTATTTTGCCATGGCTTGGACACACGGGCGTGTCCGAGGCTATGTGAGGCACACGGCCCCACACAGGCGTGTGACCTCTGTAGCTTTGAAAAATGTTTTAATTTCAGAAAAAAATTTATGAGTTCCGTTTAGTCCCGACCCCTTTCTAATGTAAGTTTAAGGTCTCGTAGACCTATTTAAGGGACAATTTGATTTAAATTGATAAAAATTTGATGTGAAATGTTTGTAAAAGATTCGATTTGTCTTGTAATTCCTTTGACCCAAGACCAGCGATGGTTACAGGTTAAGGGTATTAGAGTCACTACCTGTGTTGACAAAAAAAGGCTATTTACCAAGCCATTTTGTGACCCTATCTTATGCACACCTACATTAACCCAATTTGCATCAGCATAACCCGTCGCAAATATTTGAAATAGGGTTAAAAGCATTACCGAACAGATCAAAAACTTTTACAGACATTTTATAATACAAGTCATCATCCACAACCAAGTGTCCCTTTTTATAGGTCAACGAGACCTTAATCATGCTTCAGAATACGGTCGGGACTAAACCGAACACATATGAAAGTTCTCAAAAATTTAAAACTTTTCTATACTATAGAGGTCACATGCCCGTATGGGCAGGCCATGTGCCTCCAACGGCTACTAGACACAACCATGTGTCCCAACCGTGCCAAATCAAAGCAAGTATACTAACTAACCCACACAGCCACTAGACACACCCGTGCAACATGGCCGTGTGCTCATAAGCTATTTACTGACTAAATCATACGGCTACCAGGCACGTCCATGTGCCAAGGCCTTGTACACTTAGGTTAGCTACTGACTTAATCCCATGGTCACCAGGCACGCCTGTGTGCCACGACCGTGTAGGCAAAACATGCCATTTGCAAGGCTAAAGTGCCACCCTTACTTGGGTCATACCTACAAGTAATGTACCAATCCATTTCATGTACAAATATCATCCTAAAACATATCAAATGATCAACAATTCTCCATATTCAATTTCATTTCTAATCATGTCAACTTGCACAACTAAATCACATATATCTATAAGCATGTTTTAACCACATTTTCCCTACATAGAACAATTTTTTGATCAAACATGCATACTCATAGTACATTCATATACTTACCATAGTTTGACCATTTCATTTGCTATCAAACCATACCAAACTTGCGTCATGAATCATTTATACTCAAACATAATACCAACATTTACATAGCCACATCACATGGCTATTTACACATCTCAAGCATAACACTAAGTGACCGGCCTATACATGTCATATCTAGCTATATTTACATTACAAAAGTACCAAAAGAGTTTGAGTAGTGTGATGACTATCCTCGACGGTCCCCGAGCCTGTAGTAGCTTTGATGATCTATAACATAGAGAAAACACACACAGAGTAAGCTTTCAAAAGCTTAGTAAGCCATATACAAATAAACTTAGCATATAACTATTCAAGACTATAATCAATATAAGTTTACTAATAGCTCAATTGCATAATCATAATTCTTCTTGGCATATTTACTTAGACTATTCATCTTTAAATCTTGCATATCACTACATACTTTATCAGCTCATAACTTTTCTATTCATATAACACACTTACAATCTCATGTTCAAATACATAATTCACCAAGGTATGTTTAAGAAAATACTTACCTTCTTATACACACAAAGTGTACATATCAAACATACCTGAAAGAAATGTACAATTCATATATTCATTCATTTATCGAATTTTCCCAATGAACGTTCAGAATTTAATAAGATACGCAGACTTCCCGAAATAGTTATACAATGCCAACGATCTCAAAAACATAAAAATTATCAAAATCGAACTCAAATCACTTACCTATTTGAGCTTGTAAGGGCCGAATATTACAAAGCTTCTTCTCTCTATTCTTTTCTTTTAGTTTCGGCCAACAACCATGAAAAAGATGAGCACTTTCATCTTTTGTCAATTATAATATTTTTTTTATCATATTAAATTATAACATAATAATATAAAATATAATAAACAATTCAAACTACTATTACATGCATACCAACCGTCCATTATGCCCATTTTATGGTTAAATTGCTACTTTAAACCTCGAATTTATAAAGACATCATCAATTTGGCACTGTCTCATTTAACCCTCAAATTTTCATTTTACACGATTAAGCCCTTTTTCACAATTAAGCACCAAAACAATCAAATTTTAATACGAAAATTTCACACACACCAATTCACACATAATGGACATAGAAAATAATATTAAAATATTTTTCCAACTCAGATTCGTGGTCCCAAAACCATTTTTTCGATTAGGGTCAAAATAAGACTGTTACACTAACTTTAATTTATCACAACATTTCTCAGATAGAATCATTCATATAGATATAATTCAGTATCAAGTCTTTAAGAATACGAATTCTTCTTCCAGACTACCCCTCAATTCACACATGTACATTCAAATTTTTTTTCCAGTCAGATGGATAGATTCAGTCACATATAATCCATTCAAATCATTTAACCCAATCTGAACTGTTTCATCATTCTGACATCTCAAATAAATAATCTTTCTTTTACAATTTACAACAACAGCATGTAGTATCAACCGGTCATACCCAAAATTATGTCAAACTCATCATATGGTAATAGCACCAGATCAGCAGGAAAACAAATATCTAAAAACATTAATGGATAGTTATTGGATATTTTGTAAACTAAAACACTTTTACTTAGGGGTTTTGATCTTTTTACAACAAACTTAGTAGACTCTATAGACAAAGTCTTACTGATTACTACGTCCATGTATATATATACAAATGAGTAGAGCCAGGGTCTACAATGCAATCACAAAGTGTCATAAGGAGTAAGCATACCCGTAATAATATTTGAAGATGAAGCATCCTCACAAGTTTGAATAGCATACGCTCTAGTTGGCTCTCTGAATTCAAATTTTTCAACAGTATCCCTCATAGACCTATGACTACCACTAACTTTCTTGAATTTTGGGAAGGTCTATCTCTCTCTGGGATGTTATTGGATCTCAAATTCTGAGTAGCCTCTTGTTCAACAAACTCTGGGCAGTCTCGAATAAAATGATCTAACGATCCACATCTGAAGCAAGCTTGATTATTCAATCTACAATTCCCTAGATGTCTTTTACCATAATGCTTACACTCAAGTCGCTCGGATCTGACATTTCCAACACTCACCATCTTTGGTCAGTCTCAAATAAAGTGATTTCGTGATCCACATTTATAACAAACTCTATTGTTATTCTTGACCCAACATTTTCCCACATTTCGTCTTACGTACTGTCTACACTCAGGTTTGTTTCTTTTAGTTCTTCCATAATTTGATTCAATTGGAGCTTGAGTTCTCAGACCAACACTTGGTCTCACACAATCTCTACTCATATGTCCAAATGAAGCATTTGATCGATTGCTTACATCTTTATATTTCTTCGTCAAAGGTTAAGAAAACTTACTCATTGATCTTTTTATTTCCTTACGAGCTTCAAAATCAGCTCTCTCGGCATTATCATCATTAGTAGCCCTGAACTCTCTGGCCCCATACTTACAGATTTTGTCTATTGGAGACTTATTCAACAGATTCATATTCATAGTCAGAGGCAAGACTGAAGTCTGAGATGGATTAGACGGGGGCGGAGATTGTGAAATAGTCAGATTATTTCTCATAAATTGAGTGAACCATTCACTCATCATCTGGAATAAAGCTTGTTTAGCGTCTCCCTCTTGACCGCTCGTGGCGGTCTCGGATCAAATGGCGCTGTCACTTGCACGGAGCAGGAGCATTACTTTCTACATCATCAGCTACAGCTCTTTCAGGATCCATTACTATATAAAAATCACATTTTTCACGTTAGGATTCATCATGCTATCACAGTTCAGATATATGGCATGTATAGCTAGACTTTGACATGCTATGTTAGTCCGAGAATAGACTAAACCGTAGCTCTGATACAACCAAATGTAACACCCTAACCTGTATTCATCGTTGAAATAGGGTTAAAGGCATTACAGGATAGATCAGAAACATTTATAGACGTTTTATAATACAAATCATTATTCACAACCAAGTGTCCCTTTTTATAGTCAATGAGACCTTATCCATGCTTTAGAATAGGGTCAGGACTAAGCCAAACACATATGAAAGTTCTTAAAAATTTAAAAATTTTCTATATTACAAAGGTCACACGCCCCGTGTGGGCAGGCCATGTGCCTCCCATGACTACTAGACATAACCATGTGTCTCGGTCGTGCCAAATCAAAGCAAGTATATTGACTAACCCACACGGCCACTAGACACGTCCGTGCACCATGGTCTTGTGCTCATAAGCTATATAATAACTAAATCACATGGCTACCAGGCACGTCCATGTGCCAAGGTTGTGCACACATAGGTTAGCTACTAACTTAATCCCACGATCCCCAGGCACGCCCGTGTGCTACGATCGTGTAGGCAAAACGGGTGATTTGCAAGGCCAAAGTGCAACCTTTACTTAGGTAATACCAACAAGCAATGTACCAATCCATTTCATGTACAAATATCAACCAAAATCATATCAAATGATCAACAATTCTCCACATTCAATCTCATTTCTAATCATTTCAACTTGCACAACTAAAACACATATATCTATAAGCATGGTTTAACCACATTTACCCCACATAGAACATTCTTTTGATCAAACATGCATACTTAGAGTACAAGCATATACTTACTATAGTTTGACCATTTCATTTGCTATCAAACCATACCAAACTTGCATCATGAATCATTTATACTCAAACATAATACCAACATTTACATAGCCACATCACATGGCTATTTACACATCTCAAGCATAACACAAAGTGAGTAGCCTATACATGCCATATCTAGCTATATTTACAGTACAAAAGTACCAAAAAGAATTTGACTAGTGTGATGATGATCCTCGAGCCTTCAGTAGCTTCGATGATCTATAAAACAGAGAAAACACACACAAAGGACATATACAAATAAACTTAGCATATAAGTATTCAAGACATATAATCAATATGTAACGCCCCTAATTTGGGCCTAGTAGAATTGGGCCTATTAGGCCTTGGGCATAGGAGCGTTTAAAATTTTTTATAACAAGAGAACGACACTATGCAAGTGGGATCTATTAGGTGAGTGATTTTAGAAAGTTTAGGGGCTTCCATAAAGTCCCGGGATCAAACCTAGGCTTTAGGAAAAATTTTAGTTTTAGGCGAATAAAAACCTAGGAGTAAGTAAGTAGGATTTAAGAATAAAATGTGGAGAAAATTGACACAAAATGAGTTGTGGTCTAGTGGCAAATGACGCCACATGGGAGACAAGGAAGTGACGCCATAGAGGAAGCAAGGGGTCTACGGTTCAAGTATTGGCACTTGCAATTCATTTTGATTTCTTTTTAAATGAATTTAGACTTTGGCCTATAGGTTTATATTTAGTTGTGCATGCTTTAAGACACAAAAGGAGCTTGTGTTGTGGTGGCATGTAGCGTCTGGAGCATAGGAGAGGACAAGGGATCGAATCCCATTGCAAGCAAAAAGGGATATTTATTTTGCAAAGTTGGCATAGGAGAGGACGGTAAGTGGTTGTAATGGATTTAAACTCTGCTGAGTGAGGGATCCCACATCGAAAAGCTAGCATTCTATGAGGGGAGTAAGCATACCTTGTTGGCATTTCGGCATAGGAGTGCTCAGAGCGTGGATTAACTCCAGATTCATATCAGGTGTGTATTTCACACTACTCTAGCTGTAGAGCGATAAATGCCGAAATGTCGGTCACATGATGGTAGCCATCAGCATGTGAGTGCACGTCTCCGTGCGATAGTTGAGGCCATCATGAATGTTCTTGTGGGTTTAGGCTGTTTGGGCCATGATGGGCCGAAAGGGGCCATGTGGGGTCAATGGGCCCGTGGGCCCAATCAGATAAGTTGTATGATTGTGTAGTAGATATTGGACTGATCTATGTGAATGAAACACCCCAACCCGACCCAAAAAGCCTGACCGGATTTGATATGTTCCTCGAGTAAAACTTTAGCAAACTCTCACTTATTTAAGAAAAACTTGATGATTTTTGAATAAGACAGATTAACTTAAAGATCGGGTTGAAATTTAATTGTAAAGTAAATTCGCATCTTCTTAAAACATTATTTTTAAGAGGAATAATAAGTTAACAGAAAACCAAATTTAATAAAAAAATTTATTAATATTGTGGAAATATATTTTGTTTTCAAAACAGTTTAAATTATTTATCAAAATCCATTTAGTTATTTAATTAATAATTATTCATGGCAAAATAAATCCAAACACAAAAATTAAAAAGCAGTTTATAGTGGCCATATTACATAAAACTAGCAAAACCCATAATAAAGTCTAAGAAGTAAAATTTAATAAGTTTAAATTGGAAAATCTCCAAAATACTTGATATGAGCATTGGCCACCACGAAGTCCTTGCTGACCCAATCCATCGCACTACGAATCATCCTAAAAGTTATCCACAAAAGGGTGAGTCATAAACTCAATGTGTAACACATACATTAAAAAGCCCATTTGATCATATGCCTTAAAGCCCAATAATTACACATATAGCCATAGGCCCATTTAAGTCATTTTTTAGCCCAAAAGCCCATTTTCATAGCAGATTAAATAATAATCATTTAAAATCACATGAATATACACATATAATGAAATGCAAACCCGACCCACCTAAATATCCATCCGCTACACACCACCCGTACCAACCAATCACACCGTGGGGATTACTAAATCGACCCTCCATCCGCTACACACCATCGAAGGCAGTTGCTGCAGTCAACATGCACATCGCCCTTATAATTTTGTGGCAAGGCCACCGACAAAAATTGTAAATCAAGTCATCGATTTCAAATATGTGACCAAGTCACCAGATTCACATATGTGACCGAAGTCACCGGATTTCAAATATGTGACCGAAGTCACCGGATTATGTGGTAAAATCACCAGAATACTTCCCCTTTATCAATTTTACCCATATGCCCATGCACATACATATTATTCAGTTTTCATTCTATTACCCCAAAATCATAATAAAATCATATTTATTTCACATTTATGCATATAGCAAAATTAACGAAATATTGGGGTAAACATACCTGAATATTGTATACTAATGAATGGTATCCACAATCATTTTCAAACACATTGTCATATAATCACATTTAAAAATAGATCTATGAGATTTTATTGTAAGGTTACACACCTTATGACTGTGAGAATGATACCTTCTCGCTCGTCAACACCTAGTTAATTATCACACTTGGTTAGAATATACTATTACTAATAAACTTATACTTATTGACGAGAGATCTAAATCCTTACCCTCGATTCTCGAATCAATCGATATTTGTGGTTTTTCTCCGCTAGATGGATCAAAACCCGCTGATAACCCACCAACGAAAAGTGGTTCGGTTGTATGCACTACTTCAAATAACCGATCTTCATTAGCAGAGGGTCCACAACCCGATGGAAAATCTCTTATCGTCGATCATGCCCTTCGCTCAAGTTCGGTGGTAAACAAAGGCCTCCTCTCTTCCAAACACTCCGTCCTGCTCTTTTCGTACCTATCTTGTTAGTCTCAAATCACCCCTAAAAATGAAATTGATTAATAGTCTATCTAAAGAAATTGATATAACCAAAGGTGATATTCATACCTTGAATGATTTCGAAAGGTTACTTCTTAAATGTTGGTTTCCGAAAAGATCCTTAAAAATCCCTTCCAAGGATTTGGCCTAGGAGAGAAAAATAAGAGGATTTATGTTTTCTAAATCAACTATAGTAAAAAGAGATAATGAAAACAATTGACAAAAACCTTACTTGAGTACTTGAAGATTCGGCCTTGAACAAAAAAAGAAGAGAATAAAAAAAATAGATTTGGTGATTTCGGTTTGCACAAAAAGAAAAGAGAAAAAGATAGTGATTTATGGCATAAAATAGTTTCGATTTTCAATAAAAGAAAAGAAGAAAAGGAAATCGAAATAGAAGGTGATTCGGTTGACAAAAGAGATGAAAATATGTTGATTTTGGTTTTAGTAGAAGGTAGTTTCGGTTGAGAGAAGGAAGAAAGAAAATGAAAAATAAAAGTAGAGAGAAAGAGAAGATGAAGTAAAGATGATGATGAAGGTGATTTCAAAAGAAAAGAGATAGGTTTAGGGACCTATGCACATTCGGCCAAGAGGGAGAAATGAAGAAAATAGGTTTATGATCTTTGGGACTTTCGATTACAAGAGAATGAAAGGTGTTTTGCTTAAAAGAAAAGAATTAGAAAGGCTTCTCAAACCGAATGGTAATTTGCAAAAAGACCAAAAGAAGAGAAACAAAACTTCTCTTTTGAGTAGATAGGCATTTGGCTATGAACAATGGTTTTGGAGAAAATTGGTCAAAATGAAAGTCAAAACAAAGTAAAGCTTTTAGCTAATGTCAATAGCATAATTCGGCTAGGAGGAGAGCTTTTGGAGAAATGAGAAAAGATGCACCAAAATGCTAGAGTTTTTGGCCAACTATCACCCTAATGGCTAAGCAAAATTTCGGCCAACCTATGCCAACATTATCCCCCTTTTTCCTCCTTGTTTCTTCCCCATCTACCCTTAAATTGCTATCACAATTAACTATCCCCTTTAGCCCCTAAAACCGACTAGATTCATGGTCAAATGACCATGAAAAAGCTTCCAAAACATTGCCCTTACTTTAAGCCTTATGTCCCCCTCATCTTACCATCCTTTCATGATTCCATGCCATATCTTCTAGCTTACCTTTTTCATATGGTCAAATAACCAAAAAGATGCTCATCCATTCTAGAAGAGTCTTGGCCGACACTATAGGGAAGGAAACAAAAAATAAAATCCTCCCATTTGCTAGATAGGGGATTCGAACCTCTCCCCTCAAGCACTCATCCATGCATCCTAACCACCTTGCCAATTACTCATCTTATGCTTAAAACCTCTTGTCATTATTTCTTAAAGCCTATCATGCTTAGCTCCATCTTATTTATTAAAAATTTAATAAATCACTAAGTATTCACTTAATTAATGAAGTTCAAAAATAACTTCTAAAACACACTCAATCATATTTAAGCATGCAACATCATTCAATTAAGTAAAGATGCATAACCCTAATTATCAGGATGTTACAGTGAATCTCATATCTATGGCTAGATTTGTACTAAATGGGCTACATGAGCGTGTGGGCCCACTTGGGCTAAGATGGGCCTTAGGCCCATTCGTATCATTATCTCTGTTTAGGATACCTTGGTTTTGAAATTACTGAAATACTCTCATTTATGAAATTACCAAAATACCCTCAGTTTATGAAATTACCAAAATACCCTTAGTGGGTAGATTATCGAAATACCCCCGATGGGTGAAATTATCATTTTACCCCTAAACAACAAAATGATCATTATACCCTTTGTGGTAGTTTAAATGTTGTTTATGTGATTTTTATATATCTGTATATGATCGTAATACACTGCATACATAACATATTGTATTGGGTTGGGTTTGCTGATTAGAGGAAGTACCGTTTTAGTGACATCGCCACATACCGTTCTAGTGGCATTGCCACATACCGTTATAGTGGCATCGCCACATAATCTGGTTATAGCTCTATGCCAACCTAAACATGGCTCTGTGCCATCTTAATTATGGCTTTATGCCAATCGTATTTACCCATGGCTATCTACCTAACACATATATCGATGACTCTGTGTCAATCATATTTACCCAAGGTTGTGTGCCGAATATATTACCGTCGCTAATGGCTATATACCAAACATAATACAATTACTGATGGCTTTGTGACAATTAAAATACTGCTACTAAAGGCTTATATATATATATATATATATTAGCAGCTAGGCTACATTATTGGAGAGTTTGGCTGGGTGGGTTGACATGGTCCCCACATGGAGAGATTGGTTAGTACGGGTGGAGAGTTTGGATGGTGTGGGTTGGGTACATGTGCATTGCATTGATATGATTTTGGGGCTTAGGCCCAGATTGTTACCGAATAAGGCTTAGGCTTAGACCATTATCGAATAGGGCTTAGGCCAAAACTATGACCGTATCAGGAGATTACACACTGAGTTCTCGTAACTCACCCTCTTTCTTTTAACCGTGCAGGTAATCCCCAGCCTTAGAGGATTTAGAGCTGCGGAGGACTCGGAGGTGGCGACACGTCGGATATGGTTTAAAGACTAAACTTAGCGATTTTAGTATAATTTAGTTATTTTAAATTATTGGGTTAATAATTTTTGTAATAAGGCCATTGGGTTTTTCTTTTTAACTTTTATTTGGTATTTCTTTAAATTACAAGCTGCTGGTCTGTTAAACACGGGTTTTAAAACTATAACCACTATTTTTAAAATATCATGTATTTGCAAATGTTTGAATCAAACTTCCGCAACAAACAAGGTCTTGAAAGTAATAATGTTTTTTTTTTTTTTTTTGCAGGAGAATGACTATTAATAAACTACGTTTTGAAGATAAGCAAACGAAATTTGAGGTTTTACATGACAAAAAGTTTTAAATTCTTTAAGAAGGGTTTCTAATGAAAGCATGGTTTTCGAAAAAATCTTTAGTGTGACACGCTACATTTGGGCCTAACTTCTAGGCCGAGTGTAACATCCTAAAATTTGAGTTTTTATATGTTGCATTATTTTAGTGCTTAGCTAGTTAAATTATCTAATGTGTGTGTTTATATAGTCCTGAGAAGGCTCGAGATTTATTTTGGATTTGGAAAAAAAATTTGGTAATTAGTACTTTAATGAAGTGGAACAATTGACCTTAAATCTTAAGGTAATTAAGTGGTGAAAGTTAGCATAAGTTGAGCTGGTTAAGAGGATATGCGCCACATGTATTGTCTTGAGGGGAGAGGTTCGAATCTCTTGGTATGCATTTTTGTGACTTAAATTTTGCACTCTCCTATCATGTGTCGGCCATGTACCAGCCCAAACCCAATCAAAAAACTACAACTGAATCTGGCATGCCACGGAAAGAAAACGTTTTGAAAATCGATTTGTCAACTTGTTTAAAGAGAATTTTGTTGTAACATTTTAAAGAAAACGACGTTGGAAGATGTTGAAACTTGTTCTAGGAAAACTTGGTTGCCTTATTGTTACTCCGTATTTAATACTTAGTCAGTGTACACTTTAGAAAATAAGTATTTATTTAGGGTTTTGAAAACACCCAGTTCATAGTTTTACCGGCATACTTATTGAAACTTTAAGAAACAACTAAACAAAATGTCCCAAAATAATACTTAAGCGGCCTTATTACAGAACTAAAAACCCAAATTAAAGAAAATAACAAGTCCATATAGAAAACATTAAACTAAAACAAATGCTAAGCATGGCCACATCAAGTCCACCCCGGCTCCAAATCCACGATCTAAGGTTTATCTGCAAAATATAAAGGAAGGGGTGAGTCACCTAGACTCAGTGTATAAACCCCTATCCCAAAAGACGTTATGCTCTTAGACAATTTCATATACAAATGTGTATGTCATGTAACCAATCAACCTAGATATCCATCCATATCTCCCAAATCTACCCCATGTGGTACCAATCCACTGGTGACCGAAGTCACAAATAAACATATGTGGTACCAAACCACTGGTGGTCCCAAACCACTGAGACATAATCACAATATTATAATATGTGCGGCCAACCCACTGTGTGGTACCAAACCACTGGTGACAGTCTGATAGATCATACTTCCCCCTCCTCTCAACACACATATCACATGTTCGTGCTCACAATACAAGTATGATCATGCTCTAACATGTAGAATATTGAATAAAGAATGGCATGCACTTATAGTTCACATTTTAATTAATGCTAGCAACCATAACAACTTACCCAGCATCCTCGTTTTTACCCACAAGGGTAACTTAGTAATCACTGTCGTCACTTCGACTTTTATCATCACATAACATTTAACATATTAAGTAAAGAAATTGTGTAAGAGTTACACACCTGGTTCTCGTACTAACGCTCGTACCGCTTCTATGCTACTGTCACTCGAAACTACCACTATCGGCCTACGATCTATCTTTGATGTTGGCCCACACCCCGATGGCCAATCTCGTACTCTCGATACTGATCATTTCTTGTATTTTAGCGTTGGGTTTATAGATCCAAACCCTCCTATCGCTTGAATGTTATTAGTGTCCATAATAACCCCTTAGTCATTAAACCAATAAAACGATGACATCAATTAATTTAATAACTATAACACTTAAAACGAACCCTTACCTAATCTGTCGAATCCCAAAAAATCCTTAAAAACTTCACCACCCTACCTACATTCGGCCAATCACCAAAATTATTAAACCAAAACAATAATCACAACTAATCAAGCACCCTATGATATTTGGCCAAAAAGAAAGGAACAAGAAAGTGGCCATTCGGCCGAACCTACCACCACTTACCTTCGGCTTTTCCACCAATCGGCACTACAGATCTCAATAAGATAGGATTCGGCTACCAAGAGCAGAGAGTGAAACCGATAGAGCCTTAGAACAAATGATTCGAATTAGAAACTTGATGAAAAATAGAGAAATCATAGAAGAAAAATCCCAAAAACTCACCAACCCCCTTGAAGACTATTCGGCTACGGTGCACCTTCGAGAAAATGAAACCACCCTCGTAGATTCGGCTATGGGAGAAGGAGTATGAACAGAGGGGATTCAGCTTTTAGAAGAATTTTGGAGAGGGAAATAAGGCTGGGGAATTTTGCTAGAAGAGAGAAAAGTATGAGAAAAGAAAGAAAAGAAGAAAACAAATGAAAGAAAAGATGGACAACTGGCTACTAATTTCGGCACACACACACACACACACCTTCAGAGTTGGAGTTTTAGCCAACTCTCCCCTCTCTGATAACTTTTATCCATCTATCATCACATCCATTATCCTTTCCTTAGATGAGACCACCTTAAAACCAACTCTTCCATTCCGTATTATCAGCTTTTAATTAACAAAAAATAAAAGAAACAAAACTCCTAAAATGTAGCTCATGTGCCGTCCTCCCCTCACCCCTAGGAGTGCTAAATTTTGGACCCCATAAACTTGGGCCCCATGTGGCCACACATGGCCCAATATCCCTCCTAAGTGACGCCATCTCCATGCTCACTTATAGCACCTCCAAACTTTGGGCCACGAGCCCAACTTACTACTAAACATAATAACTTAACTTAAATTATAAACTAGCACTATTTATAAGCAACCTAACCTGTGTTTAAGTCCAAACTGAGCCCAATACATACCTCAAAGCCTCAACCTACCAACTTAGCTGCACAACATGCAAAATGCATGCACCCACCAAATCGAGATATTACGCTTCTACCCCTTAAAATAAATTTTGACCTCAAAATTTACAGTCAGAAGAGTTGAGGGTATTGCTATTGCATGATATCCTCCGGCTCCCATGTTGCTTCCTCCGATCCATGGTTCCTCCATAATACATTTACCAAAGGGACTGATTTCCTACGTAAAACTTTCACATCCCGATCCAGGATTTGCACTGGTTCCTCCTCAAAAGATAAGTCTGGGCTCCTCTTCTGATTTCGAGTATACCAGGATATCATCTATAAATACTAAGATGAACTGATCCAAATACGACTAAAACACCCGATTCATCATATCCATAAACTCTCTGCACGTTCGTCAGCCCGAACGGCATTACCAAAAATTCATAGTGCCCGTATCGAGTACGAAACGCCTTCTTATGGATATCTACCTCCTTCACCTTAAGTTGGTGATATCCCGACCTCAAATCTATCTTGGAGAAAATCTATGCTCCCTTAAGCTAGTCGAACCAGTCGTCTATCCTATGCAACATATACTTGTTCTTAATTGTCAATTTATTCAACTGTCGGTAGTCTATGCACATTCACATGGACCCGTCCTTCTTTTTAACAAAAAGTACAGGTGCTCCCCACGGCGACACACTTGGCCGGATGAAACCTCGATCCAACAACTCCTGAATCTGTGCTTTCAACTCCACCAACTCCTTTGGCACCATCCTATACGGGGCAATAGACACTGGTGCTGTTCCTGGTAGAAGATCTATACCGAACTCCACTTCGTGATCCGGGGGCAAACCTGGAAGCTCTTCGAAAAAACATCGATAAACTCCTTCACCATTTGGACACTTCCTATAACCAATTCCTTACCTTCCAAAGCACAAACATAGACCACAAACGCCTCACATCCTTTCCCTACCATCTTCTCCACCTTCAGCGCGGACACCACATTAGATAGGTAATTCTTTCTCTCCCCTATCATCACCACCTCTCGACCGATTTCAGCACCAGGCGCTTAGCTGCACAGTCTAGTTCTGCCTGGTGCTTAACCAACCAATCCATTCCTAAGATTAAATTGAACTCCTTGAAGGGTAGTTCCATCAAATCATCTTGAAACACTACCCCTTGCAGTTCTAGGGGTACATCCCTATACAGTTTGCCTACTACCACAGAGTGTCCTAGAAGGCTAACTACCGCTATTTCCCTATCAGTAGTCTCACAAGCTAAGTTTAAGGTTTCCACTATACTACTAGCAACATACGAGTGCGTCGAGCCAACATCAATCAACGCAGTATAAGGTAACTCAAAAATTAAAAATGTACCGGTTATTACGTCCGGTGCGTCGCCCTCCTCTCGATGCTTTGCTGCATAGACCAACCCCGGCTGTCTTGCATTAGCACCTTCAGCACCTCGGCCAGGTGTTCCACGACCTCGACCATTACCATTACCACCCCTAGCTGCGCCTCGGCCCCTCTGTGGTTGTTGGCCATCTCTCCTGAACTGAGCACGTCCTTGACCCTCAGTCCGCGTCCTAGCTAATTTCTATGGACAATCCCTTATCCGATGCCCCATTGACCCACACTCAAAGCACCCTCTACTACTAGCCCAACACTCTCTCGAATGAGACTTCCCACATCGAGCACGCAGAGGTAGCCACTGAGCAGCGCAGTAGCAGGCTTTGCGGCTCGATCCGGTCCACCAAATCTAGTCCTCTTCTGAGCCCTTTCAGCAGACCCTGATGGCCCAAAACTCCTTTTATCCTTACCTCTGTCCCGGTTCTATTTCTTGGTTCGCTTTACCTCCTCAGCTATTCTAGCCTTTTCCACAAGAACGACAAATTCCCTTTCCTGCTGAGGTGCAATAAACACCCACAGCTCATCTCTTAACCCGTCCTCAAACCTAACATAGCGCTCATGTTTCGTAGCCACCATATCCCGAGCATACCTACTTAACCTCAAGAATTCTGCCTCATACTCAGGTACTGACTTACTCCCTTAAACCAAATTCAAGAACTCCCTACGTTGCGCATCAGTATAACAAGCCCCCATATACTTCCTCTGGTAGGCCGCCTTAAAGTAATCCCAGGTGATATCATCAGCCACTACACCATCTCTGACCGTGAGCCACCACTGATACGACTCATCCCAGAGAACAGACATTATCCTTTCAACTTCTCCTCAGTCGAGAAATCTAAATCATCCATTATACGCTCTGTCGCCTCTAACCAGTACTCAGCAGTGTTGGGAGCTACACCAGAAACTCCCCTAAACACTTTTGCTCCATTAGCCTAGAGTCACTCAGCCACGGATTTTCGGGCTCCTAAACCCGCGCCTGCCCCAACAACTCTCTCCAAAACTCACAGTACAACCTGAGATACTGCATCGTTACGACCAGTTTGGTCTTAAAACTCTATTTTCGCTGTCTGCAGATCCGGCATCACGTTCCCTGACCCATGGCTAGACCCTGCTGGCTCTGACAAGGTCATCCTACCCCTACCACAACTACGCGGCGGACGTCCACGACCTCTTTTACTCATTCTTCTCATTCGCGTTTAACTGATTAAGAATTTTATGGATTATTAACTCTGTTCACTATTTATCCATGAATAATTTTATGAAAGATAGGTTTAAAAGTGATTCTTTCGAGCCCGAACCTAACTAGAGTTTTAGTTTCAGGCTTATCTCCTAATTCTAAGCACATTCATTATACAAACAACATTCATGAGCCATATTCAACTTGTAGGGGTATTTTTGTTAGTTCACTACCCAGGGGTATTTTCATAATTTTTCCCTACAGGGGTATTTTTGTAATTTTCCAAAATAAAGTTTTGAGTGATTTTACAAAATAAGGGTATTTTGGTAAATTTCTACTCGGGGTATTTTGGTAACTCTGTAAGTCAGGGGTAATTTGGTAATTTTACAAACCAAGGGTACTTTGGTCATTTTTTAAATCTAGGGTAGTTTTACAAATCAAGGGGTAATTTGGTAATTTCAAAACTAGGGTTTTTTTTTTCAAAACAGGGTGGTTGATCCCTTTCGGTTTTAACTATAAGGTTTAGCCTATGAACAAGTCCTCCTGGTTAGAGTGAACAGTCACTACGCACCAGGTAGGGTTCAAGCGAAGAGGAGGTGAGTCACTAGGACTGCTTAAATACCAAGCTCTCCCTGAACCCAATCCTAGACATGCGTATGGCTGTTGCCACACCCTACTCGGCGACTTACTCACAGGTTTGTTTGATTAGACTTAAGTCTTATGTAATTAAGAAGTTGTGCAAACTAGCCCTATGGTCCATCAGTACTATCATGCTTGTCTATGTCTAAAACCCGCGAAGCCCATCATACAAATATCATACCAAAGGTTAGCGTACTTACCTGGGTGCATCGGCGCCGGAGACTTAGGTGTCATGCTTTTCGAGATATTCATCACCTAAAAATCATTTCACAGACTCTTAAACCATATTTTGGGCCTTGAATCCACAACCGATCTTTTGAACCGGTTTTGATACCACAATCTAACACCCCAAACCCAGTGAAAACACTACAACTGAATCTGGCGTGCCACGGAAAGAAAACATTTTGAAAACTGATTTGTTGACTTGTTTAAAGATAATTCTATTGTAACATTTTAAAGAAAATGTCGTTGGATCTTGTGATGTTTAGAACATGTTGAAACTTGTTCTAGGAAAACTTAGTTGCCTTATTGTTACTCTGTATTTAATACTTAGTCAGTGTACACTTTAAAAAATAAGTATTTATTTAAGGTTTTGAAAACACCCAATTCATAGTTTTACCGGCATACTTATGGAAACTTTAAGGAACAACTAAATAAAATGTCCCAAAATAATACTTAAGCGGCCTTATTTCAGAACTAAAAACCCAAATTAAACAAAATAACTAAGTCCATATAGAAAACATTAAAATAAAAAGAATGTTGAGCATGGCCACCTCGAGTCCACCCCGGCTCCAAATCCACGATCTAAGGTTTATCTGCAAAATATAAAGGAAAGGGTGAGTCACCTAGACTCAGTGTATAAACCCCCATCCCAAAAGACATTATGCTCTTAGACAATTTCATATACAAATTTGTATGTCAAGCAACCCATCAACCTAGATATCCTTCCATATCTCCCAAATCTACCCCATGTGGTACCAAACCACTGGTGGTGCCAAACCACTGGTGACCGAAGTCACAAATAAACATATGTGGTACCAAACCACTAGTGATCCCAAACCACTAAGACATAGCCACAATATTATAATATGTGTGGCCAACCCACTGTATGGTACCAAACCACTGGTGACAGTCTGATAGATCATACTTCCCCCTCCTCTAAACACCCATATCACATGTTCGTGCTCACAATACTAGTATGATCATGCTCTAACATGTAGAATATTGAAAAATAATGGCATGCACTTATAGTTCACATTTTAATTAACGCTAGTAACCATAACAACTTACCCGACATCCTCGTTTTTACCCAAAAGTGTAACTTAGTAATCACTGCCGTCACTTCGGCTTTTATCATCACATAACATTTAACATATTAAAAAATAAAGTCTGTAAGAGTTACACACCTGGTTCTCATACTAACGCTTGCACCACTTCTACGCTACTGTCACTCAAAACTACCACTATCGGCCTACCATCTATCTCCGATGTCACCCACTCCCCGATGGCCAATCTCGTACTCCCTACTCTAATCGTTTCTTGTATTTTGGCGTTAGGTTTATAGATCCAACCCCTCCTATCGCTTGACTATTATTAGTGTCCATAATAACCCCTTGGTCACTAAACCAATAAAATGATGAGATCCAATTAATTTAATAACTATAACACTTAAAATGAACCCTTACCTAATCTATCGAATCCCAAAAAAAAAAAATCCTTAAAAACTTCACCACCCTACCTACATTCAGCCAATCACCAAAAGTATTAAACCAAACCAATAATCACAACCAATCGAGCACCTTATGATATTTGGCCAAAAAGAAAGGAACAAGAAAGTGGCCATTCGGCCGAACCTACCACCATCTACCTTCGGCTTTTCCACCCATCGGCACTACAGATCTCAGAAAGACAGGATTTGGCTACCAAGAGCAGAGAGTGAAACCGATAGAGCCTTAGAACAAATGATTCGGATTAGAAACTTGATGAAAAATAGAGAAATCACAGAGAAGAAAATCCCGAAAACTCACCAACCCCCTTGAAGACTATTCGGCTATGGTGCACCTTCGGGAAAATGAAACCACCCTCATAGATTTGGCTATGGGAGAAAGAGTATGAACATAGGGGATTCGACTTTTAGAAGGATTTTGGAGAGGGAAATAAGGCTAGGGAATTTTGGCTAGAAGAGAGAAAAGTATGAGAAAAGAAAGAAAAGAAGAAAACAAATGAAAGAAAAGATGGACAACTGGCTACTAATTTCAGCTACACACACACCCCTTCGGAGTTGGAGTTTCAGCCAACTCTCCCCTCTCCTGATAACTTCTATCCATCTATCATCATAGCCATTATCCTTTCCTTAGATGGGACAACTTTAAAACCAACTCTTCTATTCCTTATTATCAGCTTTTAATTAACAAAAAATAAAAGAATTAAAACTCCTAAAATGTAGCTCATGTGCCGCCTCCCCCTCCCTCGGAGTGCCAAATTTTGGACCCCATAAACTTGGGCCCCAAGCAGCCACACATGGCCCAATCTCCCTCCTAAGTGACGCATCTCCATGCTCACTTATAGCACCTCCAAACTTTGGGCCACGAGCCCAACTTACTACTAAACATAATTACTTAACTTAACTTAAATTATAAACTAGCACTATTTATTAGCAACCTAACCCAGATTTAAGGCCAAACCTGAGCCCAATACATACCTCAAAGCCTCAACCTACCAACTTAGCCATACAACATACCAAATGCACAAACCCACCAAATCAAGATATTACAGGCCAAGCTTTATTTTTGGTATGTTGGACTTTTAATTTTTATGGTAAGATGGCTAAATAGATTAAGGAAACATTGAAGTTGAGGAAAGGAATCAATTGGATAAGGCAAGTAAGGGAACAAATGGCTTAATTCGTGGATTGTGCTATGGAAAGAAAGGTTGGCAAAACTTGATCCATGATGGCTATGAACTTGGTCGACTTTTGGGGCTAGAAGGGTTGGCCGAATATTGAAAGGGATTAGGAGATAGTTGGTAAAATTCTTTAGCAAATTGTGCACCATTTTCTTTTCTCTCAAAGATCTCTCTCCCTAGTCAAATGTGTCATGAGCAATAGGTAAAATTTTGCTTTGGTTTTGGTTATTATTTTTGACCAAATCAGTATTATTTTCTTTTCCTCTCAAGCCATTTTCCTCTTTATGCCAAAACTATACTACCATAGAAGGGGGCATTTTTTTTCATTTTATTCTTTTTCTTCCTTGGCCGATTATACACCAATCTCAAAACATCTTCTTTGTTCATTCTCCATCTTTGAAAACCGAAACAAAAACATCTTATCTCCTATTTCTTTTTCTTCTTTTCTTTTTATAAAAAACTCTCAAACATCTCTCTCTCTCTCTCTCCCTAATTCTTCACCATGGCCGAATGTTATTGATCATCATCCTCTCCAATATTTTCATTATAGCTGAATGTTTTGTCTTCCATTTAACTCTCTTTTTCATTCGAGTGGTCACCTTTGAACAATCGGTAAGAACCCTCTTCAATTCTTTATTTTTCTTTTTCTTTTGCCGAATCAACATATTGGCTTGGGAGGGTCTTTTTGACCAAAAATATCATCATCTATCTCTCTCTTAGACAAATCTTTTTCATCTTTATAGTGAAATAGAGAAAGGCCGAATTACCATTTCCTCGAAGTTATCTCGTAATCACTAGAATTCAGATCAAAACCTTCAAGGTAAGAGTTCTTCACGGTTTTCACGATCATCCTTTATTTATTAAGATGATTAACAGTATGGAAAGGAGTAACCGATTCTTTTATATAGGGATTTATTCATGGAACACTCGAAACTTTGTGGTAAGCCGATCTCTACCTTTTCGATAGGTCCATACTTTATTATATTATCGGTTCACTAAAAATCTAATGAATGGAGGATCGTAGTAACATTTTGAAAGGGGAATCTAGTGGAGATCTCAAAAGGAGTGGATTGACGATTCCAATTCCTAAATTCAAACGAAGGGCTATTTCGACGATCCGAGACTTTCAACCAGGTTGTGGACCCTCCTCTGGTGAAGTCAATTATTCGAGGTTATTCACAGTTCTGAGCCATTAGCTGTTCGAGGTTTTCCAACGAGTTGTGGACCGTTAACTGGGGAAAATCGACAAATTATAGTTATTTACGATTCTGAGGGTAAATCTTAGATCATTTGTTTAGAGTAGCTTTATTAGAAAGTGTTTATTTTTCTAATGGAGCATTAAACATATTTTTAGGTGTCAGTCATCAGGAGAGTGTAGTGCTTACCGTAATCAGATGTGTAATCTCACACCGTACTTCATGGGTTAGATAACTATATCGTATCAATTGCTTGATTAAATCACAAGTTAGTGAAATCAGGTAAAATGGCATATTTATCACTTTAGTGGTAAAGACTTCGAAATCGATATTAAGACTGTAAAATTACAAAATTGCCCTCGAGGGGCCAAATCGATATAAATGACTATATGGGCCAAATGTGATATTTGATGTATGGGCCAAATGTGATATTTAATATATGGGCCAAATGTGATATTTGCTATATGGGCCTAAATATGATATGGGACATATTGTGAAAATTTTTATAATGGGCCGTATGTTTGTAATAATTATATGAATGGATTGTTGTAAATGAATATGCATATTATATACTTGATTTGCATGGGTTGGGATATTTGACGAAGAAAAGTTCTGGTAGCTTTGCTACAAAATTTATATGGCTTAATGCCCAGTTTGATATATGGCTTAATGCCCAGTTTGATATATGGCTTAATGCCCGCTTTGGTGTGTTAAGGTGGTGGGTGACTAAAGCTCCACAGTGTGTGTTGGTTGGTACAGGCGATGTGTAGCGGATGGAAAACTAGGTTTGGTTGGGAAATTGCATAACACATGCATGTTATATATGATATTTTGTTATGATTGTAAATGGGCTTTGGCCCAATAAATGCTTAATTTAATTTTTGGCCCAGTGACAATGGTAAGTGGGTTATACACTGAGTTCTAAGTAACTCACTCCGTTTTCTTTACCATTCTCAGGTAATGACCAGTGATGGAGGCTTGGGCTGTGGACGACCTAGTGGAGGCCATACTACGAATAATGGGTTGTTTATATACTGAATTTCATTTTAAGCACTTTTTATTATTTTTACTATTTAAGTTAAGTTGTAATAGAGCCTCTGGTTAATTTTTATGGATGTTTTACTTGTGAGTGGATTTTATAATAAGCTTTAAATATTTAAGTGGGATTTCTTTTCTAAAAATAGAAATAAACGTTTTTCTTAAATGAACGTACGAAGAGGATTTCATTCTTAAATATTTTTAACTCGTGAATTTTTCTCAGTAGCAATATTTTAATTTTTATTATCAAACTACTTTCAAACTCTTTAAATTTTCTTGAATTATTAAATCCAATTTTTCTATGTTTCAAGTTATATGTCTCAAATTATTAGATTTAGTAATCAACCTCAGTTTTTAATAACTCCATGTCAAAATGTTTCTTTTTATTAAAATTTGATTTCTTTAAATGACCAGATGTATGTTCACTTTGTGTGACATGTCAAATCTAGTCTTAACACATGATCGGGTTTGGGGTGTTACATTTTATGGTATCAGAGCCTGGTTTAAAACTTGGTTGTGGTTTGGGTTGAAAAACATTTATGGTACAAAACTATTTTGAATTATAGAACTTATGTTTTTAAAGGTAGTATGGCACCACGAGTATTCGGCACCAAGTCAAGGAAGTGTATGTGAATTGTATAATTCTTATTATTGTGAAATGACTATAGGAACACTCTAGAACTTTTAGTTTTAGGTGTTGAAACCATAGAGATTGTGACTATAGGACGCATTTACGAAAACACTTCTATCTCTTATATCTCATAAAATATCATTAATAAACAATGAAAAAGTATACTGATTCATAAAACTTGTAATCAGATTAAACCGAAATACTCAAAATGAGTGCTAGAGGACGTGGATGTGGTAGACGTGGCTGTGGTAGAGGCCGAGGTGCTAGGGTTGCATCTGAAGCATCGGGACATATACTAGAAATGGACGCACCTGCATCACCCAGGACTGAGACTGGATCACATGACCATACGAGAGAGGACATTGCCTTGACCCAAGCAATGTTACGAGTCCTAGAAAGGGTTGTTGGGGCTAGATCTGGGCCAGCAACTCGTGGATCAATATCAAAATGACTTAAATCAAGTGGTGCCGAGGTTTTTAGGGGTGTCTCGGGTGTAGCTCCAAATGTAACGGAGTATTGGCTCGAGGCAGTGGAGCGGATCATGGATGATTTGGAGTGCACCACCGAACAGAATTTGAGAGGAGTTGTGTCCTTGTTGAGGGACAAGGCTATCAATGGTGGCTTACTGTTCGAGAAGGCACTCAGGCTGAACATGTTACGTGGGATTTCTTCAAAACTGCACTCTAAGGAAAGTATGTTGCGGCAGGTTATGTGGATGCCCAGAGAAAGGAATTCCTGAATCTGGTCCAAGGACATTAGACGGTGGTGGCTTAAGAGGCAGAATTTCTACGCTTGAGCCGTTATGCTTAGCAATAGTGCCAACTGATCATGAGCGTTGTGTACATTTTGAGGATGGGTTGAATGATGAGTTGTGGGTACTGATAGCCCCACAACAAGAAAGGACTTTTGCCAAGCTTGTGCAGAAAGCCAAAATAGCTGAAAAGGCTAAAAACTTAGAACATCAGAACCGAGACAGAGGCAGAGGCAAGAGGGACTTTAAGTACTCGGGTTCCGCTAAAAGGTTTCATAAGAGGCCCAAGAATGATGAGCTAGCTCAAGCTAGAGCACCTGCAGCTACCAATCAGATTCAACAATGTGCTAACTATGGGAGACGTCACCCAGGTGAATGTTGGAAAAGAACCGGTGGGTGTTTCAAATGTGGTTCTAAGGATCATCAGCTTAAGAATTGTCCTCGACGGACTGTTCTAACTCAAGAAGCTCGTAACCCTGATACACAACCAGCTAGAGGCACTCAACAACCACCGAGAGGCCGTGGGCCAGGTCGAGGTGGTAATGGCGATGGTCGTGGTCAAGGTGCACCAAGCAGAGGTAACGGCTTCAGGGGTAACGTGGAGGTGAGGCAGCCGGGGTTAGTTTATACGGTCAGACACCGTGAGGATGGTGATGCACCTGATGTGATAACTGGTACATTCTTCATCTTTGATATACCTGTTACTGCTTTGATAGATATCTGATCTACCTATTCGTATGTTGCTAGCGCTATATCTAGAAACCTGAACATTAGATCTGAGATTACTGATAAAAAGATGACGGTAATAAGTCCTTTAGGACAGTCTGTGATAGTGGATAAATTGTTTAGAGACGTGCCCTTGGAAATTCAAAGAGAAATATTTTTGGCGGATCTGATGGAATTGCCTTTTGGTGAGTTCGACCTTATTTTGGGCATGGACTGGTTGGTGAAGCACCGTGCGCACTTGGATTGTGCTGCAAAGCGGATGTCGATAAGGACTTTGGAAGATAAGGAAGTGGTGATGATGGGCGAATAGAGAAACTATTTAGCAAATGTGATATCTATTTTAAAAGCAAAAAAGTTGGTGCGAAAAGGGTATGGAGCATTCCTAGCCTTCATTTGTGCTTTGGATGTCAAGGAATTATCGGTGGAAGGTGTTAGAATGGTGAAATAATTTTTAGATTTTTTCCCGAGGAACTTTTGGGTTTACCTCCAGATCGGGAAGTAGAGTTTGGCATTGAGCTTTTTCCCGGAATGGCTCTGGTGTCCATTGCTCCTTATAGAATGGCGTCGAAGGAGCTAACGGAGCTTAAGGCTCAAATTCAAGAGTTGTTGGATAGGGGATTCATTTGATGGAGTGTGTTTCCGTGGGGAGCACCGGTCTTGTTCGTCAAGAAAAAGGATAGGTCGATACGTATGTGCATTGATTATAGGCAGTTGAAATAATTGACGATCAAGAATAGGTATCCATTGTCGAGAATTGATGACCTATTTGATCAGTTGAGAGGAGCTTCAGTTTTCTTCATGATAGATTTGAGATCGGGTTATCATCAACTTAAGGTTAAGGAGGCGGATATTCATAAGACGACATTTCGAGCTCGTTATGGACATTATGAGTTTCGGTGATGTCGTTTGGATTGACCAATGCACCAGCTGCATTTATGGACATGATGAACTGAGTCTTTGAACCCTACTTAAACCGATTTGTGGTGGTGTTCATAGATGATATCTTAGTATACTCGAGAAATGAAGAAGAGCATGACTCACATCTGCATATAGTATTAGAAATACTGCGAGAAAAGTAACTTTATGCCAAATTCAGTAAGTGTGAATTTTGGCTGAAGGAAGTTACTTTCTTAGGACATGTTGTGTCGGTCGAGGGAATTAGAGTTGATCCTTAGAAGGTAGAGGTTGTGTTGGATTGGAAACCACTGAAGTCAGTGACTGAGATTCAGAGTTTCCTAGGGTTGGCTGGTTACTATAGACATTTTGTTGAGGGGTTTTTCGTTGATTGGAGCACCTTTAGCTAAACTATTGTGCAAGGGAGTACTATTTGTATGGTCAGATCAGCAGCAAGAAAGTTTTGAGAAATTGAAGAAGATTTTGACGGAAGCGCCTGTATTGATTCAACCTGAGGCTAGAAAAGAGTTCATTGTTTACTGCGATGCGTCGCACACGGGCTTGGGATGTGTGTTAATGTAAGGTGGTAAAGTAGTGGCTTATGCATCTCGTCAGTTAAGGCCGCACGAAGTCAATTATCCTACCCATGATTTGGAGTTGGCTTCGGTGGTTTTTGCTTTGAAGATTTAGAGGCACTACCTGCATGGTGAGAAGTCGATCATTTATACGGATCATAAAAGTCTGAAGTACCTCCTTACCTAAAAGGAGTTAAACTTAAGACAGCAGAGATGGATAGAGTTGTTGAAGGATTATGACTTCTCAATCGAGTATCATCCTGGAAAGGCTAACATGGTGGCAGACACGTTGAGTCATAAGGTGATATCGGAGTTGAGAGCAATGTTTGCTCATCTTAGTTTGTATGAAGATGGTAGTTTGCTAGTGGAACTTCAGGTGAAGCCTATGTGGTTAGAACAGATCAAGGAGAAGTAGTTATCTGATAAATAGTTGGGGCCCTTACTTCATCATTGAAAATGGTGTAATAGGGGATTTTGGATTGAATAAGGATGGAGTACTATGTTTTCGCAAAAGAATTTGTATGCCCAAGGATTCAGACTTGAGACTAATGATCTGCGAGAGGCGTATAGTAGCCCCTATGCTATGTACCCCAGAGGAAATAAGATGTATTGAGATCTCCGTTAATAGTATTGGTGGCGAAGGTTGAATCAAGAGGTTATTGATTATGTGAATAAGTGCTTGACTTATTAACAAGTGAAGCCAAAACATCAACTGCCATCGGGTTTAGTTCAACCAGTGAAGATTCCATTATGGAAATGGGAACGGATAATGATAGACTTTGTTAGTGGGTTACCCCTATTGCCTACTAAGAAAGATTTCGTCTGGGTAATAGTGGATCGATTGACGAAGACTGCCCATTTACTACCTGTTCGAATGGATTACTCATTGCAGAAGTTGGCCAAGCTATATGTAGCGAAAATCGTGAGGCTACATGGGGTACCAATGTCTATTATTTCAGACAGGGACCCTAAGTTTACATCGCGGTTTTGGAAAGCTTTGCATGAAGCTTTGAGAACAAAGTTAAACTTCAACAAACTTTTCATCCTTAGTCAGATGGTCAGTCGGAAGTAGTAATCCAGATTTTGGAAGACATGTTAAGGAGTTGTGTGATTGACTTCAGAGGTAGTTGGGAGGATTTTCTACTTTTGCGGAGTTTGCGTATAACAACAGTTATCAATCCAGTATCCAAATGGCACCTTATGAAGCATTATATGGTCATAGGTGTTGTACCCCTACTTGTTGGACTGAATTGGGGGAACGGTAGTTATTGGGTCCTGAATTGAATTCAGAGACGGAAGAAAAAGCAAAGGTGATTCGAGTGCGGTTAAAGGAAGCTTCAGATAGACAAAAGTCATATGCGGATCTGAAGCGTAAGGACATTGAGTTTGCGGTGGGAGATCAGGTTTCTCTGAAGGTCTCACATTGGAAAAAATCTTCAGATTTGGAAAGAAGGGCAAGTTGAACCCTAGGTTCATTGGACCATATCGTGTGTTGAAACGTGTTGGGCCAGTAGCTTATCAGCTTGAGTTACCTCCGGAGTTGAGTTAGATTCATAGTGTTTTCCATATCTCTATGTTGAGGCGTTATCGATCGGATCTGTCTCATATTGTACTGGTAGAGGAAGTTGAGTTAAGGCCTGACTTGTCGTTTGAGGAAGAATCAGTGAAAATTTTAGATCGAGATGTCAAAGTACTGAGAAAGAAGTCAGTACCGTTAGTAAAGGTCCTCTGGCGTAATCATGGAGTTGAGGAACCTACGTGGGAGCCTGAGGACATAATGCAGCAGTAATATCGTCACCTCTTTTAATCAGGTAAATTTCGAGGATGAAATTTTCATTAAGGGGGTAGAATTGTAACATCCTAAAATTTGAGTTTTTATGTGTTGCATTATTTTTGTGCTTAGCTAGTTAAATTATCCAATGTGTGTTTATATAGTCTTGAGAAGGCTCGAGATTTATTTTGGATTTGGAAAAAAATTTTGGTAATTAGTGCTTTAATGAAGTGGAACAAGTGACCATAAATCTTAAGGTAATTAAGTGGTGAAGTTAGCATAAGTTGAGCTATTGGTTAAGAGGATATGCACCACATGTATTGTCTTGAGAGGAGAGGTTTGAATCTTTTGGTATGCATTTTTGTGACTTAAATTTTTGCACTCTCCTTTCAAGTTTCGGCCAAGCTTTATTTTTGGTATGTTGGACTTTTAATTTTTATGGTAAGGTGGCTAAATGGATTAAGGAAACATTGAAGTTGAGGAAAGGAATCAATAGGATAAGGCAAGTAAGGGAACAAATGGCTTAATTCATGGATTGTGCTATGGAAAGAAAGGTTGGAAAAAGTTGATCCATGATGGCTATGAACATGGTCGATTTTTGGGGCTAGAGGGGTTGGCTAAATATTGAAAGGGATTAGGAGATAGTTGGTAAAATTCTTTAGCAAATTGTGCACCATTTTCTTTTCTCTCCAAGATCTCTCTCCCTAGCCGAATGTGTCATGAGCAATAGGTAAAATTTTTCTTTGTTTTTGGTTATTATTTTTGACCAAATTGGTATTATTTTCTTTTCCTCTCAAGCCCTTTTCCTCTTTATGTCGAAACTATACTGCCATAGAAGGGGGCATTTTTCTTTCATTTTATTCTTTTTCTTCCTTGGCTGATTGTACACCAATCTCAAAACTTCTTTTTTGATCATTCTCCGTCTTTGAAAACCGAAACACAAACATTTTATCTCCTATTTCTTTTTCTTCTTTACTTTTTACAAACAACTCTCAAACATCTCTCTCTCCCTAATTCTTCTCCATTGCCAAATGTTATTGATCATCATCCTCTCCAATATTTGCATTATAGCCGAATCTTCCATCTTCCATTTAACTCTCTTTTTCATTCGAGTGGTCACCTTTGAACAATCGGTAAGAACCCTCTTCAATTCTTTGTTTTTCTTTTTCTTTTGCTGAATCAACATATTGGCTTGGGAGGGTCTTTTTGACCGAAAATATCATCATCTATCTCTCTCTTAGACAAATTGTACCATCCTTAAATCGGGGTCTCTGCATCTTGTGTGTTTGTATGTGATGATATGCTTACTGTACTAGTTTAGGGTGTATTGGGGTCTAGGCATGACCTCGGGTTAGGCCTAAGTCATGGCTAAAATTTTTGTTTTGGCACTTAGGAATAAGGAGCTAAGGGAGTTAGGGGTTAAAAGATATTCCTAGCGTATTGTGACCAAAGTAAAGCCTTGGTAGAGTGGCAAACAGGCGCCACTTAGGGCCTTGGTTGGTGACGCCATATGCAGGGAAGGAGTGCTTAGGTTCAAGTAGCAAAATCTCATTTTCTGCTTATTATTTTGGCGCCAAGGAGGGAGGAGTTGTGCTCAGCTCAAACTCTGTCGGATAACTGTTGATTAAGTCAAACTAATTTAAACTGGTGGAGAAGAGAGAATTTAGGAGCTTGTGAGATTCAAACTCATTTGAATGGTTGGCCAGGAGTGATTCAAGGAGTTTGCCAAATCTAGACTCTTGTTTGAGGAAGAGTAATCGGTTGGGAGACTAGGGGTGGGAGTGCCAAAATTTCTAGTGACATTTTCGGTAGCTTATGCCATAGAGCATTCGATGGTGAGCTAAGCCGAAACCCCCTTTTAGACTAGCCGATTTCTTCCCTTGTTGCACCATTTGACTCTTAGGCATCTAGCCGAATCTCCCTCTCCCCATTAACTTCTTTTCTTTTCTCTCATACTTGTTCCAAAACCCCTCAATAACATTCTTTTCTCTTCATTCTCTCTTGTGCCGAAACCTTTTTCTTTTTCCTCTTTCTTGCCGAAACTCCCTTAGTCTCTTTTCTTTAAACCAAGGCCGAATACCATTCATCTTTCTCCCATTCTCTCCTTCCACTTTGGCCGAATCTCAATTGTTTTTCTTAAGCCATTTCCGAAATCTCTCAAACTCTCCCCTTCTCATTTTTGGCCGAATGTCAATCAAGTAGAGATCTCCCTTGATTTCTTCTCTAATCGGTTTGGAGTGGGTAAGTCTGTCATGATCAAATCTCCTCTATTCTCACTTACTTTTACTTGTCAACATGTGTAGAACAAAAGCCGAATTTCAGCATTTGTCTTGATTTTTAATCAACCATGCAATCGGTTTCTTTTAGGATCTCTGGGATTTTGAAGTAGTAGATCGAGTCATCTTTTCTCTCATCAATCGCCTCCAAGAAGTCGGTGGTAAGGTTTCTTGTCGATCCAATCTATCTCTTAGTTATTTGAAAAGCTGAAGGCTATTAAGATTAAGTGTTACTGTTGGCCGATTGTAGGGGAAAGATTAGTCTCGCATACCTTGGGTTGTGGCTAGTAATCGAAAAGTGTTAAGGTAAGGATTATGGTTGTGCGTTACCCCTTAGGGATTTGGTTATAAAGCTGAATGGCCTCTTTGCTAATGATTTTAGTGATGGCCAAATACAGGAAGAGAGGAGGCAAACGTTTCGGGATCTTTGGGTTTTATTGGTTTGGGAATAGATCGTAGTTTTGGGATTTCGCTAGATTCGTAAATAGTCAGGTGTGTAACACTTACACACTTCATTAGTATGATATAATTATTGTGTAACTGTTGTAGCCATTAAAACCGATAGTTATGCCTTGTGGGCATGAGCATGGACTCTGGGTAAGTCCCCTGATTATGGATCTCATTATATGCTATCATGTCATTGATTAATGCTATGCCATGTGATATTTGCATCATCATGTGTTGTTATGCCACGATTGTTATGGACATGATGGTGGGATTGTTGAGAGGAGGGGGAGGAATTATTTGGACTGTCACTAGTGGTTTTGACCACACGACGGGTTGGCCCGTCTTTGATATTATAATTTGTGACTAAGTCCTGGTTTTGACCACCAGTGGTTTTGACCATATGAATATTGTGACTCGTCCCGTGGTTTGGTACCACGATGGGTTGGCCCCACATGCTAATTACGGATTGTCATCGATGGTTTTGACCACGTGATGGGTTGGCCCCATCACTTGATTTGTGACTACAATCACCAAGTGGTTTTGACCACACCGATATATATATTTGTGGCTACGGTCACGATGGTTTTGACCACGGTGGTTTTGACCACACGGGTAGATAAAGAAGATTGGATGGTTAGGTTATGGGGTTTGCATGATTTTCATGTTATACTGATGATTTGCGTAAGTGCTTGCACTATCGGGTTGGGGATTTACACACTAAGTCTCGGTGACTCACCCTTTCCCTTATATTTTGCAGATGAGGCGTAGGTTATGGATATGGAGCCGGGGAGGACTCGAGGCGGCCATGCATGCTAGTTTCGGGTTTTGATTTAAAATTACTATTTTGGTTTTATCTATTTACATCAATTTGGTTTTGGTTTTGTAATAAGGCCGCTAAGTATTAATTTGGGTTTTTATTGCTAGATTATAATTTAATTATCTTATGCATATGATTTATAACTTGATTTACTTTATTAACCAGAGTTAAATCGAGGTTTACAAAATTATACTCTATATCGGGTTTTTTCAACGTTACCATCGGGTGGCATTATTCACAAGGTAATAACAAAGTTAACAAAGATGATTTCAAACCTAAATTTTCAAACAAACTAGTAACAACAAACAGATTTTCGAAGCAAGAGTTTCTTTGAATTCTAAAGCAACCCTAAAATGTTTTCAATATCATTTTTTATTAGGGTTTGCTAAACCTTAGAACGATAAAAGAGATTTCTATAAAAATAAACCGGGAAACTTGTTTATTCAAACTTTTTCACCCCGTAACATGCCAGATTTGGTCGTGGTATGTTGACCGAGTTTGGGGTGTTACACAAATATTTTTCGTCTTTCTAGTTAAATAGAGAAAGGCCGAATTACCATTTCCTCGAAGTTATCTCGTAATCACTAGACTTCAGATCAAAACCTTTAAGGTAAGAGTTCTTCACGGTTTTCACGATCATCCTTTATTTATTAAGATGATTAACAGTATGGAAAGGAGTAACCGATTCTTATATATAGGGATTTATTCGTGGAACACTCGAAACTTGGTGGTAATCCGATCTCTACCTTTTTGATAAGTCCATACTTTATTATATTATCGATTTACTAAAAATCTAACGAATGGAGGCTCGTAGTAACGTTTTGAAAGGGGAATCTAGTGGAGATCTCAAAAGGAGTGGATTGACGATTCCAATTCTTAAATTCAAACAAAGGGCTGTTTTGGTGATCCGAGACTTTCCACTGGGTTATGGACCCTCCTCTAGTGAAGATCAATTATTCGAGGTTATTCACAGTTTTGAGCCATTAACTGTTCGGGGTTTTCCAACAGGTTGTGGACCGTTAATCGAGGAAAATCGATAAATTATAATTATTCACGATTCCGAGGGTAAATCTTAGATCGCTTGTTTAGAGTAGCTTTATTAGATAGCGTTTATTTTTCTAATCGAGCATTAAACATATTTTTAGGTGTCAGCGATCAGGAGAGTGTAGTGCTTACCGTAATCAGGTGTGTCATCTCACACCGTACTTCATGGGGTAGATAACTATATCGTATCAATCGCTTGATTAAATCATAAGTTAGTGAAATCAGGTAAAATGGCATATTGATCACTTTAGTGGTAAAGACTTTGAAATCGATATTAAGACTGTGAAAATTACGAAATTGCCCTCAACGGGCCAAATCGACATAAATGACTATATGGGCCAAATGTGATATTTGATGTATGGGCCAAATGTGATATTTGATATATGGGCCAAATGTGATATTTGATATATGGGCCAAATGTGATATTTGATATACGGGCCAAATGTGATATTTGCTATATGGGCCTAAATATGATATGGGCCAGATTATGAAAATTTTTATAATGGGTCGTATGTTTGTAATAATTGTATGAATGGATTGTTATAAATGAATATGCATATTATATACATGATTTGCATGGGTTGGGATATTTGACGAAGAGAGTTCTGGTAGCTTTGCTACAAAATTTATATGGCTTAATGCCCAGTTTGATATATGGCTTAATGCCCTATTTGATATATGGCTTAATGTCCAATTTGGTGTGTTGGCGGGGTGGGTGTCTAAAGCTCCCCACAAGTGTGTTGGTTGGTACGGGTGGTATGTAGCGGATGGAAAATTAGGTTTGGTTGGGAAATTGCATAACACATGCATGTTATATATGATATTATGTTATGACTGTAAATGGGCTTTGGCCCAATAAATGATTAATTGAATTTTTGGCCCAGTGACAATGGTAAGTGAGTTACACACAGAGTTCTAAATAACTCACCCCGTTTTCTTTACCTTTCTCAGGTAATAACTAGTGATGGAGGCTTGGGCCGTGGACGACCCAGTGGAGGCCGTACTACGAATAATGAGTTATTTATATATCGGATTTCTTTTTAAGCACTTTTTATTATTTTTACTATTTAAGTTAAGTTGTAATAAGGCCTCTGGTTAATTTTTATGGATGTTTTACTTGTTGATGGATTTGATAATACGCTTTAAATATTTAAGTGGGATTTCTTTTCTAAAAATAGAAATAAACATTTTCTTAAATGAACGTAAGAAGAGGATTTCATTCTTAAATATTTTAACTCAAAATTTTTCTCAGTAACAATATTTTAAATTTTTGTTATCAAATTACTTTCGAACTCTTTAAATTTTTCTCGAATTATTAAATCCAATTTTTCTAGGTTTCAACTTATATGTCTCAAATTATTAGATTTAGTAATCAACCTCAGTTTTTAATTACTCCATGTCAAAATGTTTCTTTTTTTTTTTTTTGAAAATCCTATTTCTTTAAAAGACTAGATGTATGTTCACTTTATGTGACATGTCAAATCTGGTCTTAACACATAGACCGGGTTTGGGGTGTTACACTGAGTTTGGGGTGTTACACAATATAAGTTTACTAATAGCTCAATTGCATAATCATAATTCTTCTTGCACATTTACTTAGGCTATTCATCTTTAAATCTTGCATATCACTACATACTTTATCAGCTCATAACTTTTCTATTCATATAACACACATACAATCTCATGTTCAAATACATAATTCACCAAGGTAAGTTTCAGAAAATACTTACGTTCTTATACACACAAAGTGTACTTATCAAACATACCTAAAACAAATGTACAATTCATATATTCATTCATTTATCGGATTTGCCCAATGAACCGTTCGGAATCTAATAAGATTCGCAGAGTGCTTGGAATTGATATACAATGCCAACGTCCCAAACGTGGTCTTAAATGTAATAAGATATCGATGCCACTATCCTCGACAGGGTCTTACACGAATTAATACGATGCCAATGCCCCGGACATGGTCTTACACATAATCAAATATCGATGCCACTGTCCCAGACAGGGTCTTACATGAATTAATACGATGCCAATATCTCGGACATGGTCTTACACATAATCAAATATCGATGCCACTATCCTAGACAGGGTCTTACACCAATTAATAAGATCCCAATGTCCCGGACATAGTCTTACACGTAATCAAATATCGATGTCACTATCCCAGACAGGGTCTTACACGAATTAATATGATGCCAATGTCTCGGACATGGTCTTACACGTAATCAAATATCAATGCCACTGTCCCAGACAGGGTCTTACACGATATCACATAACAGACACCTATGTCATGATATAGACAACTCTATCTATTCTTATGTTCAAGCGGAACTTCTTGGACGTTGTTACTATGTCGATTCTATCTCGAAATTCTTGAATACATCATCTCATATACATTCATCATTATCAATAGTCATAAGTACATACATAATTCAATACAAATACATTTATTTGTATATTAACTTACCTCGGATTCGGATATTCGTTTGGACTCGGTTATTCTACTATCTTTGATTTTTCACGATCTAAGTTCATTTTCTTCTGTTATTGATCTATACATATTCAAATTTAACTCTTTCATTCATCAGCTTATTCAATTCAAACCAAAAACATATATTTAGGGCTATTAGCAACTTGACCCTCACATTTGCACATTATATCAATTTAGTCCATTTTCACAAAACATCAAATATACAAGATCACCATATATCCATGCTTAGTCGAATGCTCGTGTATCTCACATAATTCCAAACATTTCATCAAATTCACAATTTAGTCCCTCAAATAATCATTTTCACAATTTAGCCCTAATTAGCTAAATTCATCAAATATTCAAGAACAACATATGTTCATTAAACACATATTTTCCATATTTCATTATAAAACATCACAAATCACATAAGTTCATCAAAGTCTCATTTCAAACCCATCATCAATTCTCAAAATTAAGACATGGGTTTTGAAGTATACAAAGCAACGATTGCAAAAACTAGAAATTATCGAAAACCGAAGTCAAAACATACCTTAATCAAGCTCAAAATCAACCAAAACCTAACTTTCTTTTTCTTTTCTTATTTTCTTTGAACATCCGGCTAAAGATGATGAATATGGCCAATATCATGCTTTTTTCTATATTAAATTTATGACTTAATTATTCATTTCCCATTTTATCCTTTTATTAAACATTTAAGACAAATAAACTATAAGGTTGTTTTGTCATTTAACCTTCCACTATCTTTTAATTGGTTTAATTGCCACATAAGGCCTCCCCACTTAAAAGCCATCTCAAATAGGTGCTTAAACAAATAGCATGCTAGTTTTGCATTTAATACAATTTAATCTTTTTATCAAATTGAACACACAGACGGACAAATTAACTTACGAAAGTTTAACACATGCTTAATGATAAACCGTAAAAGTAGCATATTTTAATCCCACATTTAGTATGCTTTTGGATGATTTAGCCCTTGATTTGTATAAAAGGTGCTCTAAATCCTTTCTTTTCATGTCTTATACTCAGGAAAGCACCCGAGAATGAAAAGAATGAGAAACGAGCTTAAAACACACCAAATTGGGCCAACCCAAGAAATTGACACGGCCTAGACTTCAAGCCACATGGCCGTGCTTTGCCATTAACTCACATGGCCATGCCACGATTTACACGGTCGTGCCCAAAATGACAGAATCAAGGTACGGCCCAACCCCGAATTACACAGGCGTGTAACATGGGCATGCCCCTGCTACGGGAATGAGCAATTTTCACTTGGATTTAGATGCTTGAAGCCAAAGAAACATACTCCTAAGTCAACTTAAACATCCTAGGAGGAATTCTACTTGAATTAGGATACTTAGGAGCCAAGTAAAGCATCTCAAAGCCTATATAAACACCCAAGGTAGCAACTAAAAAGGAAGTTTGGCAGAAGCCGAAACAGAGAGATTTTAAGTAGAGGCTTTTGTCGAAGCTTTCATCTTTTAGGGAATCACTTGAAGATAGCCAGTTGATCCATCTCAAGAAGCCAGAACTCTATTCAAGACAGAGGATCTCTCCTTTAATTCCTTTAGAGGGTTTTAGGGATTTCTTATGTTTTGTTTTATCTTTTCTCTTGAGATGTTTTCCTACTTTATTATGAATTAAACCCTTCAGATACTTGAAGGGGATGAAACCTATGATGGATTTTGTTATTTCATTTCTAAATTATATGATAAGTACTTAGTTTGTTCTTAATTATGTTGCTTAATTTAATCTGATGTGCTTAGGTGGAGGAGGAATAGACCCTGCCTAAGAGTAGATCTAGCATAATTGAGCGGAGTTGATCGGGCGCCTAGAGATAGGGTTATAAGATTTTGCCAGATTAGGGTGAAACCTAATATGGGAATCCATTGATCGATTTACTACTTTCTTAGGGGGTTATTATAAAAGAATGAGAGTTCCACTAATCAACCTAAGGTTAGACATTATTCGCCTCGAGAGAGGGTTTAATATAGGTTAGGGAGTCTCACGGATCAAGCTAAGTGAAGAAATCATATGGTTTGGGGAATAAATAATAAGTGAAGTCATAGGTGGATTCTTCCTGAGGGTATCATCTTCATCAACTAAGTTTTCCTAAAGTCTTTCTCCAATTCATTGTTTTGTCTTTGCATTTAGTTTAGTTTTTTTTCATTAGATTAATAAACCAATCACTCCATAATTTAGGCTAAATAATAGAAAGAAAGTGAGTAGTAGTACTTTTAGGTTCCTTTGGGTTCGATAAGATATTCTTGCCTAAACTATACTACTATTCGATAGGTGCACTTGCCTCTATCGTTGTCATAGTTAGTCTACAGGTTTGATCATTCTTTTTATAAATATTAAAACTCGACTGTTTGACACGATCAAGTTTTTGGCGCCATTGCCGGGGAACACTAAAATATTAAGAAAGCTCTATTTCTATTACTTTAGCCATAATTTTATTATTTCGTAATTTACTTTTTGTTTTGTTAAATTTTTATTTATACTAAATTTATTTCTTTTCCTAGCAGGTACCTCTAGTTTATGACTAGAAGGAACCCGAGAGGACCTCTAGAATACGAAAGTGACATTGAAGCTACTGCTCACAAGAATCACAGAGAAACTAGACGAGCTCTAGACTGCCAAAGAGAAGAACAATAAGAAAGATCCAATCCTACTGAAGGGATGGACGAAAACAATCCACCGCCAAATGTGCAAGAACAGAATGCTCCGCATACTATGTATGATTATGCTAAACCTAATTTGACAGGAGCAGAATCTAGTATTGTTAGGCCTACTATAGCTGCTAATAATTTTGAATTAAATCCTAACACAATACAAATGATTCAACAGTTTGTTCAATTTGATGGTTTGCAGGATGAAGATCCAACTACTCATATATCTAATTTTTTAGAATTTTGTGATACCTTCAAAATAAATGGCATTTTTGATGATGCCATACGTCTTCGGTTATTCCCTTTTTCATTAAGGAATAAAGCAAAGCAGTGGTTGAACTCATTACCACGAGGGTCAATCACCACATGGGATCAAATGACCGAAAAATTTCTTTTAAAATATTTTCCACTAGGCAAAACGGCTAAATTTAGGAATGACATATCTTCTTTTGTGCAGAATGACGCAGAAACATTATATGATGCATGGGAGAGATACAAGGACCTCTTGAGAAAATGGCCACACCATGGGTTACCTTTGTGGCTTCAAGTCCAAACTTTTTACAACGGTGTGAATTCTTCAATGCGGCAAATGATTGATTCATCAGCCGGTTGAACTTTGAACAACAAAACTTCTGAAGTGACTTACGATTTTATTGAGGAGATGTCATTGAACACCTATCAATGGCAAATTACAAGGGCTAAACCGACAAAATCAGCCAGAGTTTTTAACATAGATGCAATGACAATGCTGTCAACGCAGGTGGAGTTAATGAATAAAAAGCTTGATAATTTATGTTCTTCACAGGTACTCCCAGTCATGCAATGTGAAGCAAGCGGGAATGTGGCGAATTCTGAGTACCCACCCTACCAACCAGGCGCAAAAAACGAGCAGACAAACTATATAGGTAACAATTTTAGAACTAATAATAATCCTATAGTAACATTTACAATGCAGGATGGACGAACCGCCCAAATTTTTCGTGAGGAAGACAAGGAAATCAAGGAAATCAAAGGTAGCAACCTCCTCCAAATTACCAAAATCAACCCTATCCACAGGAAAAGAAATCAAACCTTGAAGAGATGCTAACAAAATTCATGGCAACTACAGATTCTCGTCTCCAAAAAACTAAAGCAACACTTGATGATCAACAAAAATCGATCAAGAGGATCGAGAATCAAGTTGGAGAACTTACTAGGTCAGTGGGACATCTCACAAAGCTGATTTCTGAACGTCAACAAGGACGTCTACCAAGCAACACAGAAATAAACCCAAAAGAGTAGATCCAAGCCATCACAGCTCAAGAGGGTAAAAAGGTAGATGAGCCCACCACAGTACAAGAAACCAAGGAAGAAAAAGGTAAAATAGAGGTAGCACAAGAAACACTGGTAATCAAAGAGTACCAACCTCACATACCTTATCCCGAAGAATTGAAAAAAGATAATTTTGAGGAGAAATTAGGTAAGTTTCTAAAACTTTTAAAGAAATTACATATTAACTTACCTCTTCTTGAAGCTCTTTTTTAGATGCCCGACTCAAGAAGATTTTTAAGACAGCTCTTGACGAACAAATGCAAAATAGATGAAGAGCACCATGTGGAACTCAACATAACATGCTTCGCAATGCTACAGAACAGACTACCACAGAAACTAAAAGATCCAGGGAGTTTTACGATTCCATGTTTAATTGGTAGTTTAACTATTGATAATGCATTAGCTGATTTAGGGGCAAGTATAAATGTCATGCCTTATGCACTGTTTAAATGACTAGGTCTAGGAAAGCCCAAACAAACTAGGATGAGTATTCAACTAGCTGATAAAACTGTTAGAATTCCTAGGGGCATTATTGAAGACGTTTTAGTAAAAATCGATAAATTTGTTTTCCCAGTAGATTTTGTTGTTTTAGACATGGATGAGGAAAATTCAATCCCTTTAATTTTAGGAAGACCTTTTCTTGCAACTGCCAAGCCTAAAATTGATGTTGCCACAGGAGAACTCATACTTCATGTAGGAGATGAATCGATTAATCTTCAAGCTCTCGACTCAGCCAAAACAACAGAAAATGAAGGTAAGAAAGTCATTTCAATAGATAATCAAACTGTTCAACCTTCATCGCAGGAAACAGCACAATGCATCAAACCTTAGCCAACTCATAGCCCCCAAGTCGTCACAGATGAATAACACGAAAAAAAACCGTAAGATTGACAATTTAGAAAAGCAAAAGATACACATCAAAGAAAAGTCGGATCCACACGATGTAAAACCAAAGGAACCACCAAAAGAGCTCATAGGGACATCAAATCACTTTAAAATAGGAGACCAGGTGCTGTTAGACAAAGCCGATCCTCACATCACTTCAACAGACCTAAAGAAAAAGGAAGAAATACTCCTTCAGGTACACGATATTTCCCACACAAAATAGTCGAGGTAAGCAATCCAATATTCAACAATTTCAAGGTAAATGCTTCTCGACCTAAACTTTGTCACAAAAATAAAACTATCAGCAAGAGGGAAAATATTCAAACCTTTAAACCTCCCTAAAATTTTCAAAGTCAATGATAGTCTAGCTTAAGACTATAAACGAGCGCTTCTCGGGAGGCAACCCGAGCACTAACACTATTTACTTTCAAATTTATTTTCTTTTCTTTCCTTCTATCCTCTCTCAACATTTAAACTAACACAAAAATACAGATTCCCAGGCCACACAGCCTTACACACGGCCATACCCGTGGCCGTGTGGACCACCAAAACTACCACACTGACAGAGTAGAGCCGTGCAAGTCAGTCCACCCACCCTCTAACGTCACGAAGCCAACCACCCACACCACAGGCACCGACAAAATAGCACGGTCGTGCCTCACGACCGTGCTAAGATACTGACTTATTGAGAATGGGCAAACCACGCCCGTGCATTCCAATCGTGCTCATATATTGGCCTTTTAGAAATGAGCGTGCTAATCGACAAACGAGTGTGTCAGAATAACACACTCCACAATATGGTCGTGCGACGCGTCTTTTGAATCGACACACCTTCAGTACACGGGCATGGGAACGTGCAAATTTGGATTCTTATTTAAATCCTCACAGCCCTTCCCTTTATCCCATCTTCTTTCTTCCTTCTCTTTCTTTCAAATTTTTATCTTTGTTCATAGAAAAGGTCCAAGACTCTTGAGCAACACAAAAATCATGCCGAAGAAACGTAAGCATCGTCTCCTCAGAGGAGACCTCAACATGAGTTCATGCCGGTAGCTAAATTGACACGCCAAGGGTCTCCAAAACCTTTTCGGTTTTATTTTTCTTCTCTCTTCTCCTTTATTTTCCTTATCTATACTTTTATTCTGCTTAACTTAATTTATTTCATATTAGTTTCTTGGTTTTAGGTTCTAAAGGCTGCTAGGGAATCATGCCACTTCCACCATCACCAACACTCTGCAGCCTTAGAAATCATACCCACCTCACGAACCATCTGCTAATAAGGACTCCTTAGTCTATTAGTCTTTTCTTTAAATTTTAGTTTTCTTCTTAGTCTCCTTCTCTTTATTTTCTTAATCTTTAATTATATTATTAGTATATTATTATTTCTCTAGATCTCTTGGCTATATCTTTGTAGGCTACCCAATTTCTTCATCTAGCAAATTGTTTTTTGGTAGGCACACCACCAGGCCTATAGAAAACACCATCACCACCACCAAAGACGCCAGGAATCATCCAAAATTCAGGAAGTGGCACTCTATCCCTCTCTTTTGATCTTATATTAATTATTATTTATCTATCTTTGTACATTGAGGGCAATGTACATCTTAAGTGTGGGGGGCAAAAGTGCCTAACTTTTTGCATTATTTTCAAAACCCTGAATTTAGTTTTGATCTTAAGTATTTTTCTCATATTATTAATTAGGGTGAAATTTCTAATGATTTATGATTTTTATTGATATGTCTTTGAATAAGTCATAGTTAATTATGCATTGATGATTAAATTAGAAGAATACTAGAGAATCCAGTAGGATAAGTCTACTTTCTAAAAATTAAAATTGATAGGTTGTTGAACTAAATTTGAGTATCACCTTGAAGTTCAAAATTTATAGGGATTGATGTCAAAAACACCCAAAATTTTTGTGAGATTTTGAGCCTTATAGAGCATATATTCTTTTTCGTGCTCACTTTATTGATTATGTAACATCCTGAAAAGGGCCTATGCATTTTCGGTTTAATTGTACAAAATGACATGTCTTATGTGTTATGAATGAATTTTGAATATTTTTGGAAACCTGGGAATGTATAGAAATGTTACGTTAAAAGAGGAAAGTTAACATTTTGGAAACCTAAGTAAAATAGGAAAGTGACCATTTTGGAAACCTAAGTTAAATAGGAAAGTGACCATTTTGGAAACCTAAGTTAAAAGAGGAAAGTGAACATTTCTGGAAACTTGGAGATGTAAGGAAATGTCAAGTTTAAAGAGCCAAACAAAAATTTTTGAAAACTTAGAAATGACTTAGAAATGTCAAGTTTTAAAGTTTAAAAGAGGAAATTAAGGCAAGGTGGCCTTAAGAGAAAAAGTATGTGAAAATTGACACACAAATAGGCTTGGAAAAGTGGCCTGAAGATGCCACTTAGGGCCTCTGGAAATGGCGCCACATGCAAGGGTATTGGGCCTAGGTTCGAGTCACTTGGGGAGTAAACAAAAGAATTTTATTTTGGTGCAAGGAACAAGAGAGTTTGATGGCATTAAGGCACTATAAGGGAGGTGTTTTATTGTTGTTAAAATTCGGCAGATAAGATGGATAAGTGATGGATTTATTTTAATAATTTAAAGAGGTGATAAAAGATAAGAATTGAAGAATAACAAGGTAAGGCTAGAGATTAAGTCATAGCCGAATTTGTCAAATAAAGTGTTCATCTTTTCTTGATTTCTTTTACTTCCTCACCATTCCTCTCTCTGCCGAATCTCCTAAGTCTTTCACCTCTCCCTCTCACGCTTTTCATCAACCATTAAAAGTCAAAATTCTCCTCTTCCTATTCCATCTTAGCATAACCTTGTTCAACTCAAATCACCCTATTACCGATTCTCCCCAAGGCCTTAGATCTTTCTTTCTTTTCAGTCTTGTTGAAGCCGAATACCTAAGTGACCATAGCCGACTCTTCTCCAAGTCTCAAGGCCGAATCTTTATGTTGACAAGATATAGGGGCTGTCAATTTTTCCAAGTAAGGGTAAGTTCTAGACTCGGTTTTCACTCTTTTCTTTTTAAGCCTGTCAAAATTTAGGGACTAATCCCTCATATTATATTTTGGCCAAAACTATGGATGGGAATTTCGGGATTTAGGTGTTGTCGACTACAAAGAAGAATCTTTCAGAATTCAAGGATCTAAGGTAAGTTATGAATACCATTCGGCCATAAGCTATATTATTATGATTTAATGTTAGATTAGATCTAACATGAGGCTATAGGTAATTTCGACAAATACCAAAGGGAATTAGCAATTTCGGGATTTGGATCCCTAAGGTAAGTATACATGAATATTCGGCCAAGGCTTATATTGGTATGAAGATCTATTTTCTTTATTTCGCTTAAAAGCCGAAACTAATTAGTTAAGTGGTTTTAGTGCCTAGCCGATTGAAGGAAGGAGTAACACAAGGTTTTGGGATTTGCTGATAGTCAATTCGACAAGTAAGGGACTTAAAATCTAAAGCAATAGATCGATTTTTTGGGATTTCAAGGAATTCGTTAAGAAAATCAGGTGTGTACCCCACACAAATCTTAATTGATTTATGGCTTAAAATTGATATATGTGTTAATATGAAAGTATAAGAATATGGCTAAAGTACCATGTTAAGGTACAAAGTACTCAGGTATGTTTCCTACTCCTACTAGGATTACGAAATACGTTATATTTAACATGTGAATAGTTGCATAAATGTGAATTATAAGTATGATATATATGATATGAATAATATTGGGGCATTCGGGTTATTTGAGAAAGGGGAAGTGTATGTGGTGACTTCGGTCCCACTATCTGAATGTGGTGACTTCGGTCATATTATCTGAATGTGGTAACTTCGGTTACAGTATCTGAATGTGGTGTCACATGACACGATTATTAAATCTGGTGGCTATGCCACAAATTTTTATATGGGCGATGAGCACGTCGACTACAGCGACTGCCTTCGATGGTGTGTAGCGGATAGAGGGTTGACTTAGTAGCCCCCACAGTGTACAAGTTGGTACGGGGATGTGTAGCGGATGGCATCTAGGTTTGGGTTTGGGTTGCATCATTATCTTGAATTATTATGTGAACATGATATGTATGGTATGCCTGAATTATTAATTTTAGTGTTGGTTACACATTGAGTCTGTTGACTCATCCTGTTGTGGGAACATGTTTCAGGTGACGATCAGTGATGGATCGGGTTCGGCAGAAGCTTAGGGATGGCCATGCACAGCAAGAAATTTACAACTTGGACTTTTATTTTATTTTAAGTATTTTAAAGTTTATTTTGGTTTTAATTTTGGGAAATTATTTGATGTAATAAGGCCGTAGTAGCGTTTACTTTACTTTTATTTATTGAGCATACAATCTTTATTTTTATTAAAAGATTAAGTAAAAGTAATTGTAATTCAAAGCCCAAACGTTCTGTCACCTAAATCAAAAGGATTTTTAATAATGAAATAAACATGTTTTCAACTCAAGCCCAACCCAAAACAAACTTTCCTTCAAAACGCTCAAGTTTTTCCTAAATACAAAAGAATTTGAAATGGTTTTCACCGAAACATACCAGATCCGGTCCGGGCTCGTGGTAGGGTGTGGTGTTTCAATTTGGTATCGAGCCCGCTTTAAACTCTCGGCTGTGGTTTAAGGCCCAAAACGTTTTCAAATCAAGCCGAAATGAGTTTTATGGAAGTATTTCTGAAAATAGGCAGGTTTGATGGCATGGCACCTCACCGTCCACCAGGTAAGTACCCCGAACTATCTGTGTGATTATGTGAATTATATAAGGGTAGAAAAGGAATAGAACGTAGAATAGCATGATAGGAACTTGAACCCTAGGATTAGTCTACTCAAACACAAATACATAAGACTTAAGCACTCAACAAACCTATGGCTAAGTCAACCAAGTTAGGGTGTCGTAAACCCTGTGCGCATGTCTAGGATTGGATCCAAGAGCACGGTATTTAAGCAGGTCCTAGTGACTCACCTCCTCTTGCAGAATCCTACCCGTGCGTAGCTTCGGCTCACCCTAACCTAGAGGACTTAGTGGGTGTGGCAACCCCTGTACGCATGCCTAGGAATGTTTCAGTGGGAGCTTGGTACTTAAGTAGTCCGTGTGACTCACCTCCTCTCCACTCGAATCCTACCTGGTGCGTAGCTTTGGTTCACCCTGACCAAGAAGGCTCGGTCATAGGCTAAACCCAATAACTAAAACCCGAAAGGGAACTAGCCCTATTTTTTTTAATAAGAACCCTAATTTTAAAACTCTTAAAGTCATTATTCTTTAAGTTGTGGAAACTATCTTTTCTACACAATTTTCCGAAAAATATCTGATTTATAAAATTACAAAAATACCCCTAGTGGTAAAATTACAAAAAAATGCCCTTGGTTTATAAAATGTCTAAAATACCCACAGTTCTAATCAACATTTTCATTATTTTATAACAAGTCCAAAAACTCTTATTTGAAAATTATCAAAAATATCTTAATTTTTGGAAAAATATAAAATTACCCCTAACTTACCAAAATTTCCAAAATGACCCTGATTTCCAAAATTTTTGCAACTTCATCGTTTTGGAAAATAAATTTCTCAAAAAGAACCCTCAAAGTTTTGCAAATTTTGAAATATCCCTGAATTATTAAACTTTACAAATTTACTCTGGTTTATTACCAAGATACCCCCGAAATTTAAAATTACTGAAATACCCCTAGAATTTCCAAATTTACCGAAGAGCCCCGAGACTTTAAAATTTCCGAAATACTTTTTGACAAAATTAGCAAGAAACCCTATTTGACAAATTACGCAAATACCCCTGGGTAGTGGAAAAACAACAACAATGAAAACTACAACATTTCTCTGAATGAACGGAAGTTCATAATTGATTGATGGATGTATGAATGTGAAGACTGTGCATGTATGAATCTGAAAGAACCACTCTTAAAATTCTTTTCATAAAACTTCATCGTGGATAATCAAGGAATAAGGGCTAATTCATAAAACTTTCTTAAATCAGATTAAAGCGCATCGTTAGATATGAATTCTAGAGGACGCGTTGTCATGGACGCAGTAGAGGAAGAATGGTCGTGTCGAACCCGTTAGATCGGGTCAAGGTCCGACAATGAGTTACCACCGCCACCACCACCCCCCTTGTTGTCGATTGTCGAGCGGCAGGGGATGCTATATCGCAGTCAGTGTCTTGCGAGTTACGAAAATGGTGGCTGGAGCGGGTGGAAATATGGGGCCTCGAAGTCTGTACCTGAGCGACTCGGAGCTAACGGAGCTGAGGTGTTCCGTGGAGTGTTCAGTGTGGCACCCATGATGCTTGAGTCTTGGTTGGAAGTAATCGAGCGCATTATGGATGAGCTCGATCTGACCCCGGAGGAGAAGTTGAAAGGAATGGTGGCACTATTACGTGATGAAGCGTACCAATGGTGGTTAACTATCCGGGATGGTGCCACAGCTGAGGATCTGATCTGGGAGTATGCTAAGGAGGCATATCAGAAGAAGTATGTCAGCACACGTTATATTGATGAATAGAGGAAAGCTTTTTTGGGGCTGGTTCAAGGGAACAAGTCAGTAGCAGCGTATGAAGCTAAATTTCTGAGGTTAAGTCGATATGCTCGAGGAGTAGTGGCTACGGAGCATGAGTGCTATGTGTGGTTTGAAGACGGTCTAAGGGATGACCTCAGATTATTGATAGCTCCACATCAGGAGCGGGAGTTTTCGCGTTGGTTGAAAAGGCTAAAGTAGCTGAGGGAATCAAGGACTCGGTTAAGCAGAGCTCTGATAGGAATAGACCTAAGAGGGGTTATGAGTCATCAGGATCATCGGGAAATGTACAGAAAAGGCCTAGAACTGATGGGCCGCAGGGTCAGCAAGTGGGTGCAGGAGGGCAGTATCGTCCTTGTGATCATTGTGGAAAGAAGCATTTAGGGAGTGTTGGAAAAAGACGAGAGGATGTTTTAGGTATGGGTCCAAGGACCATATGCTCAAGGATTGTCCTAAGAAACCAGATGAAAGTCGATCGCACTCGTAATGTTAATCAGCAGTGGAGGAGGATAGCGACCTCGGCCGAGGTCGTTGTCCGAACCATGGAGGAAATGGTTCCGACCGTGGTCGTGGAGCACCAAGCGGAGGTGCTGAAGGTTCTGATGCAAGGCAACCAAGGTTGGTTTATGCAGTTGGTCGTCATGAGGAGAGTGATGTGCCAGATATGACAACGAGTAAGTTTCTTACTTCTGGAATGCCTTTATTGCCCTGTTTATTATAGAGCTAGTTCGTTCTTGTATTGCTAGTGAATGGTATGAAACATTGGATGTGAACTTTGGAATTATGCATAGGAGATGTGTTAGTTTTAAGATCAGAGTGCACAGTAGTAGTGTAGTGTGGTGAGTTAGGATGTACGATTTTTTTCATTAGTAAGTAATTTTGAGGACGAAATTATTTTAAGGGGGTAGAACTGTAACATCTTGAAAAGGGCCTATGCATTTTCGATTTAATTGTACAAAATGACATGTCTTATGTGTTATGAATGAATTTTGAATATTTTTGGAAACCTGGGAATGTATAGAAATGTTATGTTAAAAGAGGAAAGTTAACATTTTGGAAACCTAAGTAAAATAGGAAAGTGACCATTTTGGAAACCTAAGTTAAATAGGAAAGTGACCATTTTGGAAACCTAAGTTAAAAGAGGAAAGTGAACATTTCCGGAAACTTGGAGATGTAAGGAAATGTCAAGTTTAAAGAGCCAAATAAAAATTTTACGAAACTTAGAAATGACTTAGAAATGTCGAGTTTTAAAGTTTAAAAGAGGAAATTAAGGTAAGGTGGCCTTAAGAGAAAAAGTATGTGAAAATTGACACACAAACATGCTTGGAAAAGTGGCCTGAAGATACCACTTAGGGCCTCTGGAAATTGCGCCACATGCAAGGGTATTGGGTCTAGGTTCGAGTCACTTGGGGAGCAAACAAAAGAATTTTATTTTGGTGCAAGGAACAAGAGAGTTGGACGACATTAAGGCACTATAAGGGAGGTGTTTTATTGTTGTTAAAATTCGGCATATAAGATGGATAAGTGATGGATTTATTGTAATAATTTAAAGAGGTGATAAGAGATAAGAATTGAAGAATAACAAGGTAAGGCTAGAGATTAAGTCATAGCCGAATTTATCAAATAAAGTGTTCATCATTTCTTGATTTCTTTTACTTCCTCACCATTCCTCTCTCTGCCGAATCTCCTAAGTCTTTCACCTCTCCCTCTCACATTTTCATCAACCATTAAAAGTCAAAATTCTCCTCTTCCAATTCCATCTTAGCCACAACCTTGTTCAACTCAAATCACCCTATTGCCGATTCTCCCCAAGGCCTTAGATCTTTCTTTCTTTTCAGTCTTGTTGAAGCCGAATACCTAAATGACCATAGCCGACTCTTCTCCAAGTTTCAAGGCCGAATCTTTGTGTTGACAAGATGTAGGGGCTGTCTATTTCTCTAAGTAAGGGTAAGATCTAGACTCGGTTTTCACTCTTTTCTTTTTAAACCTGTCAAAATTTAGGGACTAATCCCTCATATTGTATTTTGGACGAAACTATGGATGGGAATTTCAGGATTTAGGTGCTGTCGACTACAAAGAAGAATCTTTCGGAATTCAAGGATATAAGGTAAGTTATGAATACCATTCGGCCATAAGCTATATTATTATGATTTAATGTTAGATTAGATCTAACATGAGGCTATAGGTAATTTAACAAATACCAAAGGGAATTAGCAATTTGGGATTTGGATCCATAAGGTAAGTATACATGAATATTCACCAAGGCTTATATTGGTATGAAGATCTATTTTCTTTATTTCGCTTAAAAGCCGAAACTAATTAGTTAAGTGGTTTTAGTGCCTAGCCGATTGAAGGAAGGAGTAACACAAGGTTTCGGGATTTGCTAATAGTCAATTCGACAAGCAAGGGACTTAAAATCTAAAGCAATAGATCAATTTTTTTCGGGATTTCAAGGAATTTGTTAAGCAAATCAGGTGTGTACCCCACACTAATCTTAATTGATTTATGGCTTAAAATTGATATATGTGTTAATATGAAAGTATAAGAATATGGCTAAAGTACCATGTTAAGGTACAAAGTACTCAGGTATGTTTCCTACTCCTACTAGGATTACGAAATATGTTATATTTAACATGTGAATAGTGACATAAATGTGAATTATAGGTATGATATATATGATATGAATAATATTGGGACATTCAGGTTATTTGAGAAAGGGAAAGTGTATGTGGTGACTTCGGTCCCACTATCTGAATGTGGTGACTTCGGTCACATTATCTGAATGTGGTAACTTCGGTTACATTATCTGAATGTGGTGTCACATGACAAGATTATTAAATCTGGTGGCTATGCCACGAATTTTTATATAGGCGATGAGCACGTCATTGCAATGATCGCCTTCGATGGTGTGTAGCGGATGGAGGGTTGACTTAGTAGTCCCCACGGTGTGCAAAGTTGTTGGTGCGGGGATGTGTAGCGGATGGCATCTAGGTTTGGGTTTGGGTTGCATCATTATCTTGAATTATTATGTGAACATGATATGTATGGTATGCTGAATTATTAATTTTAGTGTTGGTTACACATTGAGTCATTGACTCACCCGTTGTGGGAACATGTTTGTGTGACGATCAGTGATGGACCGGGTTCGACAGAACCTTAGGGATGGCCATGCACAGCAAGAAATTTACGACTTGGACTTTTATTTTATTTTAAGTATTTTAAAGTTTATTTTGGTTTTAATTTTGGAAAATTATTTGATGTAATAAGGCCGTAGTAGCGTTTACTTTACTTTTATTTATTGAGCATACAATCATTATATTTATTAAAAGATTAAGTATAAGTAATTGTAATTCAAAGCCCAAATGTTTTGTCACCTAAATCAAGAGGATTTTTAATAATGAAATAAACCTGTTTTCAACTCAAGCCCAACCCAAAACAAACTTTCCTTCAAAACGCTCAAGTTTTTCCTAAATACAAAAGAATTTGAAATGGTTTTCACCGGGGAACATGCTAGATCCGGTCCAGGCTCGTGGTCCGGGTGTGGGGTGTTTCAGATTATGAGTGTGTCAAATTTGAATTGTTATTTTAGATCTTGCCTCATTTATGCATGCCGAGACCACATTAATGATTTGATATACTGAGATGATAAAGGCACCTAGGTTTTAGCCCATTCACTCCACTAAAAAGCCTACCCATACAAATTAACCCCTAGTGAACCATGTTGAATCCTAACAACCTTTTTATTGATTTACCCGTTAATATTACTCGAAACCCCTTTGTATTTGTTATCAACATTCTTTTGACTACCCCTCTATCGAGAATTGATTTAATCAATTGTCGAATTAGGTTGTTTCAATTATCAAAGTTACTTTTGTTATGTTTAAAAAAAATCCAAGTTTATTCAATATTAATATACAAAAGAGCTTAGAGCATTTAAACTCTAATTGTTAAAGAAAAAGCTCGTATTAAAGTATTATCAAATTTCAAGTGAAGGAAATACTCGTTATTATAGAGTAATTATCAATAGTAGGTATTATTGGCTTTCAATTGATGTAAGTACTCATATTAGTTCATTGTTTCTAGTTAGGTATTTTGTCAAGTCAATCTCAATTCTAACCTTCTAATTCAGCCTGTATCCACACCTTTAACCCTAGCCCCGTTATAACCCTAATAAAGACCTTTTGATTTGTGTATCATCTCATATACAGTGGTGGAGATTTGATTTTTGGGCAAGCTTATGGGATTAACTTTTCAGGTTCGACTTAGAGTGCATATTCTTGAACCTTAAACACTTTGAGTGATTTGAGTGAATCTTTTGTGAGGATGTCAATCCTTGAATTAAAGGTAATTACTTAGATAAGGGGAGACACCTATGTTTTCGTACTACTACAAAGGTATACTTATCTTGATTGAATCTTTAGGGTTCTTTGAGTTAAATTATCCATGTATATATTATCTATCAATTATGATGAGACCTTGTCGATAGGAATTATGAATTATGGAAAGTTCATTTTAATTGTAAGTTGAGAATTTTGCTTTAGGACAAGCAAAAGCTTAAGTGTGGGGGCATTTGATAAATCGTAAAAGTAACATATTTTAATCTGACATTTAGTATGCTTTTGGATGATTTAGCCTCTGATTTATATAAAAGGTGCTCTTAATCCATTCTTTTCATGTCATATACTCAAGAAAGCACCTGAGATCGAAAAGAATGAGAAACGGGCTTAAAACAGACAAAATTGGCCAACCTAAGAAATTGACATGGCCTGGACTTCAAGCCACACGGCTGTGCCTTGCCATTGACTTCACATGGCCATGCCACGATTTACACGGACCGTGCCCAAAATGACAGAATCAAGGCACGGCCCAACCCCGAATTACATGGGCGTGTGCCATGGGCGTGCCCCTGCTACGGGAATGAGCAATTTTACTTGGATTTGGATGCTTGAAGCCAAAGAAACATACTCCTAAGTCCACTTAAACATCCTAGGAGGAATTCTACTTGAATTAGGATACTTAGGAGCCAAGTAAAGCATCTCAACGCCTATATAAACACCCAAGGTAGCAACTAAAGGAAGTTCTGCAGGTTTAAATAGGAGCTTTTAGCGAGGCTTTTGTCAAGCTTTCATCTTTAGGGAATCACTTGAAGATAGCCAGTTGATCCATCTCAAGCGGAACTCTATTCAAGACAGAGGATCTCTCCTTCAATTCCTTTAGGGGGTTTTAGGGATTTCTTATGTTTTGTTTTATCTTTTCTCTTGAGATGTTTTCCTACTTTATTATGAATTAAACCCTTTAGATACTTGAAGGAGATGAAACCTATGATGGATTTTTTTATTTGATTTCTAAATTATATGATAAGTACTTAGTTTGTTCTTAATTATGTTGCTTAATTTAATCGATGTGCTTAGGTAGAGGACGAATAGACCACCCTAAGAGTAGATATAGCATAATTGAGCGGAGTTGATCGGTAGCGCCTAGAGATAGGGTTACTTAGATTTTACCGAATTAGGTGAAACCTAATATGGGAATCCATTGATCGATTTATCGCTTCCTTGGGGGTTATTATAAGAGAACGAGAGTTCCACTAATTAACCTAAGGTTAGACATTATTCGCCTCGAGAGAGGGTTTAATATAGGTTAGGGAGTCTCACAGATCAAGCTAAGTAAAGAAATCATATGGTTTGGGGAATAAATAATAAGTGAAGTCATAGGTGGATTCTTCCTGAAGGTATCATCCTCATCAACTAAGTTTTCCTAAAGGCTTTCTCCAATTCATTCTTTTGTCTTTGCATTTAGTTTAGTTTTTTTTCATTAGATTAATAAACCAATCACTCCATAATTCAGGCTAAATAATAGAAATAAAGTGAGTATTAGTACTTTTAGGTTCCTTTGGGTTCGATAAGATATTCTTGCCTAAACTATACTACTATTCGATAGGTGCACTTGCCTCTATCATTGTCATAGTTAGTCTACAGGTTCGATCATTCTTTTTATAAATATTGAAACTCGACTGTTTGACACGATCACTTAATCACATATCAATGGCACAGAAAATAATATTAAAATATTTTCAAACTCGGATTTGTGGTCTTAAAACCACTGTTCCGACTACGGTCTAAACTAGACTGTTACATTAACATGAGATTTTAACCAACCAATTTAAACCTAATTCATGCATAATCTATACCACCTTTCTCAATGCACACAAGTCATAAAATATACCATACCATTTAGACCAAAATCACATATACAATTAAATTAAATATACACTTTCAAATATGCATCATTTAGTCTAATTTCTCAGGCAAACCAATATCCACAAATCAACCATTTGATACTCTTAATGCCTATAACCATTAAGCATCACACAACCCTTATCCAACACATTACACAAAACATAAACATATATATATATATATACATGATTCAAACATACAGAATTAAATCAAGTTACATAGTTATATAACCAAACTTCAAACATTTACAAGCCAAATCAAATGGCTAAATACATTAATAAAGCATATGCCAAAATGACCAAAGTCCCTATACATGCCATATACCAAAATACCAAAGTTCAAAAGTACCAAGTGATAGTAGGATAGTGTGACAAGGCCTCTGATGATCCCCAAATCTAAGCTAGCTTGATTTCACTATAAAACACGAAAAATTAAACAAAGTAAGCTATATAGCTTAGTAAGCTCGTATGAAATAAACTCAATTCAATCATAAATATCCATATCAACCAATTGAATATAACAACATTGAGATCATTTAACTAACAGACCTTTCATATGTTTATATATGTTCTTCACAACTTCTTCGATTTAAAGCTTATAGGTTCATGTACATACATGTACTATCTTGTATCAATATCATACTCAACCACATCTTTCATTTACTGGTTGAACCATTCAGAATACTATTGGATACTCGGGAAACTCGCACCAAAGTGCCACATATATAGTCGAAGCTATCTCAATCACATATCACATATATGCTCACTATCAAGCAATCAACGGGCCTGCTCACACAAGCTGTGGGTCAAGACATAACTACATGGTGGTACTCACACAAGCTGTCAAGTAACCGCACACATGCCAGTATACTCAGCCACCAGTAGGATGTACAGGACCAGCTCCTGAATCACATAATCACAAATCACAAATACTCCTAATGACATGTCACTAGTATCCAAATCTATTCCTAAGGTTCAACCGGGAATTTCAATGCTGAATCATTGTCAAATCATTGTCAAACATGTTCGAAGACTCATTTTCATAGTTTATACAATATCAAAGCATTTAAAACATATTTATAAAAATGCTTATTACATACGAACTTACCTCAAGTATAAAAACGACGAAACTGATCGATTAGTCGATAACTTTATTTTTCCCCACATCTAGATCCGAGTTTCTCTTTTCTTGATCTATATATATTCAAAATTAACTTATTTAATAATCTCTCTATTCAATTTAATCCAAAACACACATATAAGGACATTTACACTTTTACCCCTAGAATTTCCCAACTCTTACAATTTAATCCTTATTTCATAAAATAAAAAATTTATGAAATTCAAGCATGACCCATGTTAGCCAAAATTCAATTAAGTCCCTAGCAGCCCATACTTTTCATTTATTTCACATTTTAACCACAAAGTTTCCACATTTCATAACTTAATCCCTAATTTGCATTTTCACTAAAAATCACTTTATAAAACTTGTATAATTCGGAACAAACATTCAAAATCTATCATCAAACATCAAAACACACATGTATTCATCAATGGAATCATTCAAAATCTTTAACACAAAATAGTCCCTGGGCTAGCTAGACCTAGTTGCAACGATCTCAAAAACATAAAAATCATTAAAAATCGAAGAAAAATGGACTTACAATTAAGCTTGCATGTGGCTAAACCGTAAAATGGAAAAAAATGGTTTCTTATTCTTTAATAATCGGTTGAAGATAAGAGAAAATGAAAGCTTCTTCTTTTGTTTTACTTATTTTATCTTAATTATTAACTAATTTACTATATTAACCTTTTAATTAATAAACAAAATCACTTAAACAATACCCATAATTTTCCAATTACTAATAAAATGGTCTAATTACAACATAAGGGCCTCTAATTTAAGTTTCCATAGCTATTAGATACCTTTAGTTAATAGAACTCCACTTTTACACTTTAGCGATTTAGTCTTTTTTATCAAATTGAATAATCAAACGATAAAATTTTTAAAAGAAACTTTCACACAATCATTCAATCATGTTGTAGACATTAAAATAACAATAAAATAAATATTTTGACTTCAGATTTGTGGTCCCAAAACCATTGTTCCGATTTGAATAAAAATGGGCTGTTACAACTCTCCCCCCTTAGGGATTTTCGTCCCCGAAAATCTTACCAATGAAGTGGTTAGGATAATGTTTTCTCATAACTTCTTCAGGCTCCTACGTAGCTTTTTCAACACCATGTCGTTGCCACAAAACTTTCACTAAAGCTATGCATTTATTTCTTAACTCTTTAATCTCACGGGTCAAAATTTGGATCGGTTCTTTATTGTACGTCATATCGGGTTGAATCTCAATATCCAACGGAGTAATTACGTGCGATGGATCGAATCGATAATGGCATAGAATTGACACATGAAACACATTGTGGATCATTTCTAATTCTGACGGTAATGCTCATCGATATGCCACTAGACCTATTCTTTCAATGATTTCATATGGCCCGATAAATCGCAGACTCAGCTTACCTTTGTGACAAAATCTAAGGATTTTCTTCCACGGAGATACTTTCAGAAAGACTTTATAACCTATTTGAAATTCAATATCTTTACGTTTCAAATCTGTGTACGATTTCTATCAATCTGAAGCTGCTTTTAGACTGTCACGAATTACTTTCACTTTTTCTTCAGTTTCTCGAATCAAATCAACCCTGTGAATCTTTTTCTCACTCAGCTCAGTCCAGTACAACGGAGTTTGGTATTTGCAACCATATAAATCTTCGCATGGTGTCATCTTTATACTCGATTGAAGGTTGTTGTTATATGCAAATTCAATCAATGACAAAAATCTTTCCTAGTTACCTTTAAACTCTAAAACACAACATTGAAGCATATATTCGAGAATCTATATTACTCTCTCAGACTGACCGTCAGTTTGCAGATGAAATACAGTACTAAAGTTCAACTTCATACCTAAATATTTTTGCAGTTTCTTCCAAAATCACAACATAAACCTTGGATCTCTATCCGAAATAATTGTAATTGGCACCCCGTGTAATCTAATAATACCAGATATATACAATTCATCCAATTTGTCAAGTGAATAGTCTATATGTACCAGAATTAAATGTACAGACTTCATTAGTCGATCTACGACAACCCAAATAGCATCTTTCTTTTTCAGAGACAAGGGCAAGCATAATACGAAATCCATCGTAACTCTATCCCATTTCCACTCAGGTATCATTACAGGTTGTAATAATCCTGAAGGCACTTGATGTTTAGCTTTGACTTGTTGACAAATCAAACACCTCAATACAAACTCAGAAATGTCTTGTTCCATACCCAACCACCAATACAATTGTTTCAAGCCACTGTACATTTTGGTACTTCCTGGGTGAATAGATAAACTACCACTGTGAGCTTCGTGCAAAATTTTCTGATTGAGTTCAGAATTCTTTGGTACACAGATTCTGTTTCGAAACATTAAACAATCATAGGATCCGATCTGAAAGTCAGAATCACTAGTCGACTCAGATTGCTCTCTTTTGGCTCACAATTCATTATCATATTTCTAAGATTCACAAATTTGTTGAAGAAATACCTGTTTAGCTTTCAACTCTGCTAGAATCAAACCATCATCAGAAAAAGTTAGTCTTGTATTCATTACTGTCAAAGAAAATAGAGATTTTTTACTCAAAGCATCTGCAACTACATTTTCTTTCCTCAGATGATAATCAATTACTAACTCATAGTCTTTAAGCAACTCGAGCCATCTTCGTTGTCGAAAATTCAGATATTTTTGAGTCATTATATACTTTAAACTCTTGTGATCAATAAAGATGTGACACTTTTCACCGTACAAATAATGTCGCCAAATTTTCAATGCGAAAACAATAGCGGCCAACTCTAAATCATGCGTCAGATAGTTCTTTTCATGCGGTTTCAACTGTCTAAAGGCATAAGCTATAACATTTCCTTCTTGCATCAACACGTAACCCAAACCATTTAATGATGCGACGCTATAAATCACAAATTCTTTACTTGACTCAGGTTGAACCAACACTGGTGCCTCAGTTAACAATGCTTTCAATTGATTGAAACTCTGTTGACATTTCTCGGACCACTCAAACTTCACATTTTTTTGTAGAAATCTGGTCATTGGTGTAGCAATCATTGAAAATCCTTTAACAAAATGTCGATAGTAGCCAAATAATCCCAAAAAGCTTCTGACTTTAGATACATTCGTCGGTGGTTTCCAATCAACAATGACTAAAATTTTTCTCGGATCAACTCTTAAACCTTCCACTGAAACAATGTGCCCCAAATATCCAACTTCTCGGAGCCAAAACTCACATTTATTGAAATTAGCGAACAATTGCTTATCTCTCAAAGTCTGTAACACAATTCTTGTAACACCCCAAACCCGGACAAGACACCACGTCCAAATCTGGTATGTTACGGGGAAACATGTTTGTGAGAGGTTAAATTTTTCGTTAAAAGCCGAAAGTGAAAACACAGTGTATTTTGAAGACAATTGAGTAGACTTGTTTGAAATCGGATGGTGTATTTGAAACCCGGAGATTTTGAAATCTTAACTGAATGTGTGGTTAAACGAGTTTAAACCATTTAAACCTTAATAGTTTCTTAGTGTTACTTAAAACCTTTTAGACTTAGGAGTAATACAAGTTTGATTTGAAAATCATTTGAGTTTGCTTACCATAAAGATATAGTGTGATACCCGATGGTATGGTTTAAAAACACATTATGTTATAATTTTGAAATCATTATCTTTCCAAGTTTTAGAAAAATTCATACTAACTTGTTTTGTTAAGGCATATTAAAATCTAATTAAAACATAAACATCACAAAACATGAATTAAAGGCCTTTTACAAATCCAATATAAAACCCAAGTAAAGTAAATAAGCTAAAGTACCCAAATTCAAAGTGCAGGCAACACTTTTATTAAAGCATGGCATGTGCACCCCGAGTCCATCCAGGCTCAGGTCCGCGTCTCGAGTCACCGAAATGTCAAAGGAGAGGGTGAGTCGAGTGACTCGATGTGTAAATCCGCTCTAGAAAAACAACATGCTAACACACATCATACAAAGCAACATAATTAATGCAACCCGATCCTAACCATCCATATCGCCTTTTCTACCCGTGTGGTACCAAACCCTTTGGTGGTGCCAAACCACTTGGTGACATATAGTCACAATGTGTTACCAAAACACCGGTGTCCCAAAGACACAATATCCGTCAATGTGGTACCAAACCACCGGTGTCCCAAAGACACAATTGTGCTACCAAAGCACCGGTGACCGCATCACAAATCCAATGATGGGGCCAACCCATCGTGTGATACCAAATCATGGCGTCAATCCCATATCTCACATGTGGGGCCAACCCACGGTGGTGTTAACCATGAGGGCGAGACGCCGAGGTACCAAACCTCCGAGGTGCCAAACCTCTGTGACCCAAAGTCACAAAGTGTGTTACCAAAACACCGGTGCTCACAAGACAAAATATCACCGCTCCCTCCACTCGTATCACCCATCAACATACCACACTCATGTAATCATGCATATCATATAATCATGCATATCATGCTAATATGTCTAATTTCATACCCCATGTCACATATATCCACAACCATGGTATCATATAGATCATCGATAAACTCATAATAATAATTGACTTACCCGAGTCCGAATCATACCCATTAGGGTATCACATCAATCATCATTTGTTTCATTAATCATCACACGGTTATCAATTATATTACTAAGCGAAGTGTGTTAGTTTACACACCTGAATTAGCGAAGGTATTAATCCCTAAAATCGATTTACGTCCCTTGACCACTTCTACAACTCGAATCCTACAATCGGCCAACAAATGGATTAACCATCATACCATTCGCCACAAGCATTAAACCAAAAGGGTTTATCAAATAGTCCTTACCTTGCAAGCGTTTGGCTTCCTACCAAATTCGAACCACAAAGGTTTCTCCTTTACAAACGGCCTCCACCTAAAAAGAAAATCCATTAATCCATTGAGACTTGCTTTAACGAGGCTAACGAACGGACTAACAAAATACTCCTCTTACCACCACTCAACAATCGGCTAAAAGAGTTGGAAGACTCCTCTTGATTATTTCCAAAGTCCAAAGACCCTATACTGAAAAGATTAAACAATAAGTTAACACCTTTTTAACCAAAATCGATATCAATACTTAACATACCAAGAATTGGTAAAATACCGAAGAAGAGAAATGGCCATTCGCCAACACTTACCCCTTTAGTAGACCGATTGATCACCAACACCCCAACACAACCAATAATCGGCCTACCAACTACTAAGAGAGGAGAAAGATTCACCCTTTGCTTGGAGAAAGAAAGAATAACAAGAGTAAGTGCTCTCGGTTTTGAATGAAAAGGAACAAGAAAAGGGAGGTAGGAAAGAAAGAACTTTCGGCTACTAATGCCCAAAATCGGCAAGGGTTTGATTGTGGTTGTGTTGGTTTAGATGAAGAAGATGGAGGATCTGAGGTTTTTGGTGAAAGGTGTTACGGTCAAAAGGAAGAGAAGAAGGCTAGTTTCGGTTTAGAGATATGGTATGGAGCAGATGAGAAAATCGGCACAAGGGTTGTAAAACAAAGAAAGAAATTGAGAAGGAGGATCACTAGTTTGACTTTGCACAATAAAAGAAGAAAGAAGAACAAGGTGGGATTTGGCAATAAGGGTGCTTGAGGTTTGGTTGACACAAAAGATAAAAGAAAAAACGCAGAAGAAGAGTGCAAGATTGGCAATTGAAGTTGCTTGTGCTTGGTTTCAAGGAGCAAGAATGGAAGGTTTTCTCTCTTTTTGTTCTACTCAAGTCGCTTGCTACTCAAGAGACCTTTACTAGCTTTGATTAAACAAGGAAAAAAATTAACTTCCCCAAAACAAAATTTGACCGAACCTACCCAATTGCCTTAGTGAAAAAAATTCAGACTCTCCCACAAGCTTACCAACCGCACACACACTCCCTCTCCCCCAAACTCTCACCAAATCCTACCAACTTCCCTATTCACTCCCACACCACCAATTCAAATCCCATGACCAAGTCTCCTCCTACTTTCACTCTCCACCCCACTTTTGAATGTGAAGACCAAGTCCAAGCTAGAGTTCAAGTTGCCTTCTACCTCTTCCTCCATGTCGTCCAAAATGAGAGCCAAAGGGGTGGGATTCTCATGACTTGAACACAAGACCTCCCCTTGTAGATGATGCCACGACACACTCTCCATGTGGCGCATGCTTGCCACTTTGCTAGCTCCTCATTTGTGCTATAAATTCACTTAATTTAATTAAAACCCCATCTCCTTCAAATCTTATCCCCTAAGGCCCAAAAACAAAAATTTTCCACCTACTCGGGCACACACCTAGCCTTCATCTAAGTCCCAAACCATACAAACAACATAATAGCTCACCAATAATTATGCAACAATGCCAAAATAAATTAACCCCTTAACCCGGGATATTACGCTTCTACCCCTTAAAATAATTTCGACCCGAAATTACAGTCGAGAAGAGTTGCGGGTATTGTTTGTCTCATCATATCCTCGGGTTCCCACGTCGCTTCTTCCGCCATGATTCCGCCTAAAGAACCTTAACCGAGGCACAGACTTTCTGCGCAGAACCTTCACATCCCGATCTAAAATCAGATGAGCTCTTCCTCCATGGACATATCTGGATTTACCTCGATCTCCTCTCTCGTTACCACATGTGATGGATCGAAGCGATATCGCCAAGCATCGAAGCGTGGAACATGTCGTGAATCGACTTAGCTCACCGGCAACTCGAAATGATATGCAATCGTCCCACTCGTCTTAATACCTTATACGCCCAATGAACCTCGGACTTAGCTTGCCTTTCTTCCGAACCTTAATACTTTCTTCCACGGTGAGACCTTCAGAAAACCCGATCTCCCACAAAACTCAATATCTCTCTACATTTAAGATCGGCATAGGACTTCGCCATCCAAGCTTCCTTCAATCGAGCTGAATCAACTTAACCTTGTCTTGGTCTCAAAGAACCAACTCGGTCCCAATAATCGACGTTCACTTAGCTCATCCAACAAGTAGGTGGCGACACTTCCTACCATACAACGCCTCATATGGTGCCATCTTGATGCTCGCTTGGTAGCTTGTTGTTGTAGGCGAACTCACCAACGGTAGATACTCCTCCAACTACCCTCAAGTCCAATACACAACCTCGAAGCATATCCTCCAATATCTCAGATAACTCTTTTCGATCGCCGTCGTCTGCGGATGAAATCTTTGTCTTTGAAATCTAACCGTGTACCCGAGCCCGATGTAGCGCCTTCGGAACCTTGATGTGAATCTCGGATCCCTATCCGAGATGATCGATCATGGCACCCGTCGATCTCACTATCTCGATACATACTTTTGCCAACCTCTGCGGTGAGTAATCCACCTCACCGAATAAAGTGAGTGATTTAGTCGGTAGATCCACAATTACCTGCATCAATCCTTCTTGCTCGGTGTAAGTGGTAATCCAGACGAAATCCACGCTTATTCTTTCCCACTTCCACTGTGGAATCTTATTTGGTCAAGCAACCAGACGAAGAATCGATGCTCGACTTTGACTCACCGACAAGTCGACACTTACCCACAAACTTCGGTCACCTCCTTTTTGATCCGGCCACCGTAATCGCTTCTCCGAGGTCCCTATACATTTTGCTACCTCCGGGATGCATAGCGTAGGGCTGCTATGGGCATCTGAAGAATCTTTTGCCTCAATTCAAGATCTCTCGGCATACAAGCCTTCCCTCGAAACACAGAACCCCATCACTAGACAAGCTATACCCTTCAACCCATCATTACGCACTTGTGTCCTCTCAGTAAGCTCAAAACCTCATCCAACAACCGCTTTTCTCGATTTGCTCAACCCAAGTAGGCTTAACTTTGTAGCTCTGCTGAAATACTCCCGTCGTCATACAAACTCAAGTGGGCAAACAACGCCTCAACCGAATAACCTTACGGCTCAATGCGCTGCGCCACAACATTAGCCTTGCCTTGATGATACTCAATTGAGCAATCGTAGTCTTTTAGCAGCTCAATCCATCTGCGCTGCCTCAGATTCAAGTCTTTCTGAGTCAGAAGGTACTTCAGACTCTTATGGTCCGTATAGACTATCGATCTCTCTCCGCATAAGTAATGCCTCCATATCTTTAAGGCAAATACTACAACCGCTAACTCCGGATCGTATGTTGGATAATTTACCTCATGTGGCCTCGGTTGCCGGGATCGTAAGCCACAACCTTCCTTCTTGCATCAAGACACAACCCAAACCCAGTATGTGATGCATCGCGATTACATCAGAAATTCCTTACCACCTCGGGTTGAATCGAGCCGGAGCTTCACCAAAATCTTCTTCAACTTGTCGAAGCTCTCCTGTTGCTTCTCGGTCAAATAAATGAACTCCCTTTCTCAATAATTTGGTCATCGGTCTTGCAATCAACGAAACCCTCTACAAATCTTGGTAGTATCACCCAAGCCTAGAAAACTCCGGATCTCCGCCATCGACTTAGGCGGCTTCAATCCAAAATCGCTTCTATCTTACGGGGTCCACTCTAATCCCTCACCACACTACATGACCCAAGAAAGTCACCTCCCCGAGCGAACTCATTTTATGAACTTCGCATAGTGCTTCTCCTTAAAATCTGCAATACCACCCAGAAATGAGCATCATGCTCCTCCTCGATCCTTGAGTATACCAAGATGTCGCCGATAAAAACCACCACGAACCGATCTAGGTAATGTTGGAACACCCTATTCATCGATCCATGAAAGTCGCCATGTTAGTCAACCCGAACGGCATAACTAGGAATTCAAAATGCCCATACCGAGTAATTTAAATGCCATCTTACGATATTCGCCTTTTACCTTCAATTGGTGATACCTGCACCTTAGGTCGATCTTCGAAAAACCGACGCACCTTTCACCGATCAAACAAGTCATCTATCCGAGGCAAGGATACTTGTTTTTGATCGTCACTTATTCAATTATAATCTATGCACATCCGCATAGTACCGTCTTTCTTCTTTACAAAGAGTAAAGGCGCTCCCCATGGCGAAATACTTGGCCCGATAAAGCCTCGGTCCAACAATTCCTCAGATCGAGCCTTAAGCTCCACTAACTCCTTAGGTGCCATCCTCAGACGGAGCAATGGATCTCGGCGCAGCTTCGATAATGAATCTATTCCAACTCTACCTCCCGATCCGTGGCAAACCCTAAGCTCCTCAGAAACACATCCACAAATTCCCTAGTCTGTCCAACGGTCTCCACAGCGAGACTCCTTAGTTTCAAGGCATACACATGAACCACATACGCTTCATGCCCTTCCCGACCATTTTCTGGCTTTGGGCAGATACCAAATTGGACGATAGTTTCTCCTATTACCGATCGTAACTACTTCATCACCTCACCGTGTTTAAGAACCATGCGCTTAGTCGCAGATCAACTTCGCTGGTGCTTACTCACCACCATCCCAAAATCGATCGAACTCCCCAAACGGCGGTTCCATCGATCGACCTCGAAAGATACCCCTTGAGTTCTAGAGGTATCGCCTCTATACGCTTTATCTACCACTACAGAGTGACCTGAGGGCTTATTACGGTCATCGCCTAGAAGATATCTCGTAGTCTAAATCCATTGTCTCTACTATACTCTCGGCAACATAAGAGTGCGTAGAACCCACATCAATTAAAGCGATATAAGGAGAACCAAAATCAAAACGCGTCTGGGTTATGACGTCCCAAGGCCGCCTCCTCTCGGCGCCTCGCGGATATACCAATCCAGTCGTCGGCCTCGAACTACTGCACCTCCGCGTGCTCCACGGCCCGACCAGTAACTATTACCTCCTCGCCATTACCTCGGCCCTCTGCGGTGGTCCATTATTTCAGATTGATTACTACCGATTCTCTGATCAATTCTAGCTAACTTGCGGACAATCCCTCACTCGGTGATCCAATGAGCCACACTCAAAACAACCTCTACCATCACCCAACATCCTCCCCGTGAGCCTTTCCACAACGGTTACATCAAGGCGGTCCCTCGCTTAGCGACAACAAACCTACCCGATCGATTCGCCCACTCGGTCTAGCTCTTTTACGTTGGTTTCTCGATGACCCGAAGACCCAAAACTCCTCTTGTGACGGTTTCTCCATACCCCGCCTCACGACTCTTTAATGCCCTCGGCAACCTTCGCCTTTTCAACTAGAACTGCAAATTCACGCCTCTGGGCGCAATTATCACCTTAGTTCGCCTTGCAGCCATCCTCAAATGAACGCACCTCTCATGCTCGATCGCCACCATACCCCGCATACCGACTCACCTCGAAACTCGCCTCGTACTCCATACACGATTTGTTCTCGACTAACCTCGTAAATGCTTTTCTCGCTCATTTATGTAGTTAGTCAGATGTACTTTTTTCCGATAAGCGGCCAAAATAATCCCATGTCGATCTTCAACAGTATTGCCACGGACCGTGAGCCACCACCGGTATGACTCATCTCGAGAAGTGATACGATCCCTTTAATTTTTCTTCTACCGTTAGGTCCAGATCGTCCATGATCCGCTCATGCCGCTTCCACCAAGATTTCAAGAAGGCTGGAGCAACACTCGAGACACCCCGAAAGAATTCAATTTCATTTGTTCAAGTCGCCAGCACGATTTCCTAGCTCCTACGCCTCCGCCTCCAGCCATACCCTTCTAAAACCCGCGAAGATCGCTTTGTGACATCGCATCATCGCGGCGCTCTTGAACTCACCACTCTAACCGGTGGCGAATCAGACCTCATTCTCGAACCACGCCTGAAACCTACGGGCTCGAAATACCATCCTACTGCGACCACGTCCACGACCACGCCCCCTGGGTACTCATGACTAAATCTCGTCCGATTAAAGAATTTTATGCATCACCATTATTCCACTATTTTTAAAGCAAAGTTTTATGAATATTAAAGAGACTTTGTTTTCATGAGTCCACGTAATCCTATCGGTTTGGTCTCTAAAGTAATCTTACTATCACTAGCCATTCAATCATATCAATTAATATCACAACCAATAGTACGGGGTACTTACCTGGGCGAACTGGTGCCGGTGACTCGGTGCCATGCCCTTCAAACCATACTTTTAAAATAGAATACTTGAAAACTATAGTTTTAAAACATTTTGGGCCTCGGGCCCACAGCCGAGCTTTTGAACTTAGCTCTGATACCACAAATGTAACACCCCAAACCCGGACAAGACACCACTTCCAAATCTGGTATGTTACGGGGAAACATGTTTGTGAGAGGTTAAATTTTTCGTTAAAAGCGAGTGAAAACACGATGTATTTTGAAGACAATTCGAGTAGACTTGTTTGAAATCGGATGGTGTATTTGAAACCCGAGATTTTGAAATCTTAACTGTAATGTGTGGTTAAACGAGTTTAAACCATTTAAACCTTAATAGTTTCTTAGTGTTACTTAAAACCTTTTTAGACTTAGGAGTAATACAAGTTTGATTTGAAAATCATTTGAGTTTGCTTACCATAAAGATATAGTGTGATACCCGATGGTATGGTTTAAAACACATTATGCTATAATTTTGAAATCATTATCTTTCCAAGTTTTAGAAAAATTCATACCAACTTGTTTTGTTAAGGCATATTAAAAATCTAATTAAAACATAAACATCACAAAACATGAATGAAAGGCCTTTTACAAATCCAATATAAAACCCAAGTAAAGTAAATAAGCTAAAGTACCCAAATTCAAAGTCTGGCAACACTTTTATTAAAGCATGGCATGTGCACCCCGAGTCCATCCCGGCCTCCGTGTCCGCTTCACGAGTCACCGAAATGTCAAAGGAGAGGGTGAGTCGAGTGACTCAAAGTGTAAATCCCGCTCCCAAAAACAACATGCTAACACACATCATACAAAGCAACATAATTAATGCAACCCGATCCTAACCATCCATATCGCTTTTCTACCCCTGTGGTACCAAGCCACCGGTGGTGCTAAACCACTGTGACATATAGTCACAATGTGTTACCAAAACACTGTGTCCCAAAGACACAATATCTCCAATGTGGTACCAAACCACCGTGTCCCAAAGACACAATTGTGCTACCAAAGCACCGGGTGATCGCAATCACAAATCCAATGATGGGGCCAACCCATCGTGTGATACCAAATCACCAAGCGCCAATCCCATATCTCACATGGGGGGCCAACCCACGGTGGTGTTAACCACGGGGACGAGACGCCGAGGTACCAAACCTCCGAGGTGCCAAACCTCCGTGACCCAAAGTCACAAAGTGTGTTACTAAAACACCGGTGCTCACAAGACAAAATATCACCGCTCCCTCCACTCAGATCACCCATCAACATACCACACTCATGTAATCATGCATATCATATAATCATGCATATCATGCTAATATGTCTAATTTCATACCCCATGTCACATATATCCACAACCATGGTATCATATAGATCATCAAGAAACTCATAATAATATATCGACTTACTTCCGAGTCCGTAATCATACCCATTAGGGTATCACATCAATCATCACTGTTTCATTAATCATCACACAAAGTTATCAATTATATTACTAAGCAAGTATGTTAGTTTACACACCGAATCGTGAAGGTATTAATCCCTAAAATCGATTTACGTCCCTTGACCACTTCTACAACTCGAATCCTACAATCGCCAACAAATGGATTAACCATCATACCATTCGCCACAAGCATTAAACCAAAAGGGTTTATCAAATAGTCCTTACCTTGCAAACGTTTGGCTTCCTACCAAATTCGAACCACAAAGGTTTCTCCTTTACAAACGGCCTCCACCTAAAAAGAAAATCCATTAATCCATTGAGACTTGCTTTAACGAGGCTAACAGAACGGACTAACAAAATACTCCTCTTACCACCACTTAACAATCGGCTAAAAGAGTTGGAAGACTCCTCTTGATTATTTCCAAAGTCCAAAGACCCTATACGAAAAGATTAAACAAGAAGTTAACACCTTTTTAACCAATATCGATATCAGCCCTTAACATACCAAGAATTGGTAAAATACCAGAGAAAGAGAAATGGCCATTCGGCCAACACTTACCCCCTTTAGTAGACCGATTGATCTCCAACACCCCAACACAACCAATAATCGGCCTACCAACTACTAAGAGAGGAGAAAGATTTGGCCACTGCTTGGAGAAAGAGAAAGAATAACAAGAGTAAGTGCTCTCGATTTTGAATGAAAAGGAACAAGAAAAGGGATGTAGGAAAGAAAGAACTTTCGGCTACTAATGCCCAAAATCGGCAAGGGTTTGATTGTGGTTGTGTTCGGTTTAGATGAAGAAGATGGAGGATGCAGGTTTTTGGTGAAAGGTGTTACGGTCAAAAAGGAAGAGAAGAAGGCTAGTTTCGATTTAGAGATATGGTATGGAACAGATGAGAAAATCGGCACAAGGGTTGTAAAACAAAAGAAAGAAATTGAGAAGGGAGGATCACTAGTTTCGCTTTGCACAATAAAAAAGAAGAAAGAAGAACAAGGTGGGATTTCTAATATAAGGGTGCTTGAGGTTTGGTTGACACAAAAGATAAAAGAAGAAAACGCAGAAGAAGAATGCAAGATTGGCAATTGAAGTTGCTTGTGCTTCGGTTTCAAGGAGCAAGAATGGAAGGTTTTCTCTTTTTGTTCTACTCAAGCCGCTTGCTACTCAAGAGACCTTTACTAGCTTTGATTAAACAAGGAAAAAATTAACTTCCCCCAAAACAAAATTTGACCGAACCTACCCAATTGCCTTAGTGAAAAAAATTTGGCACTCTCCCACAAGCTTACCAACCGGCCACACACTCCCTCTCCCCCCAAACTCTCACCAAATCCGGCCAACTTCCCCCATTCACTCCCACACCACCAATTCAAATCCCATGACCAAGTCTCCCTCCTACTTTCACTCTCCACCCCACTTTTGAATGTGAAGACCAAGTCCAAGCTAGAGTTCAAGTTGCCTTCTACCTCTTCCTCCATGCCGTCCAAAATGAGAGCCAAAAGGGGTGGGATTCTCGCGACTTGAACACAAGACCTCCCCCTTGTAGATGACGCCACACACACTCTCCATGTGGCGCATGCTTGCCACTTTGCTAGCTCCTCATTTGTGCTATAAATTCACTTAATTTAATTAAAACCCCATCTCCTTCACTCCTATCCCCTAAGGCCCAAAAACAAAAAATTTTCCACCTACTCAGCACACACCTAGCCTTCATCTAAGTCCCAAACCATACAAACAACATAATAGCTCACCAATAATTATGCAACAATGCCAAAATAAATTAACCCCTTAACCCGGATATTACAATTCTCAAATGCTCGGCATGCTCAGACTCATCTCGTGAATAGATCATAATGTCGTTAATGAATACAACAATGAATCTGTCTAAATACGGTCTAAAAATCCGATTCATCAAATCCATAAAGACTGCAAGAGCATTAGTTAATCCAAAAGGAATAACAAGGAATTCATAATGTCCATACCTCATTCTGAAAGCATTTTTCGGCACATCTGAATCTTTAACTTGCAATTGATAATAACCAGATCTTAAATCAATATTCAAAAACACTTGTTCTTTATTGTAACCTTGTTGAGCTGTCTATAGTCAATACACATCCTCATTGACCCGTCTTTCTTCTTTATGAACAATATTGGCGCACCCCAGGGTGAAAAACTAGGTCATGTAAAACCTTTATCTGTTAATTCTTGCAATTGAGCTTTCAACTCTTTCAACTCTGTTGGAGCCATTTGATGCGAACCTGGTCGCATCATGTTACGATGCAACACGACGCCATCAAAATTGGCCCAAGCACGAGGGGCCCAAGTGCAAAATGAAGTTTTTAATTTCAGTTTGTTAATTTGGTTGCTGGAAAATAAAGACTTTGATTCATTTATTTTAGTTACTTTAGTTATTTTAGTTTGTGTCCTTAATTATGTCATAGTTTGAACATCATTAGTATGAGTCTTTAATTATGTCATAGTTTGAACATCATTAATATGTGTTCTGCATTTAATAAAGTCGTGCATTATGTAACTCTCATGTTAGTTAAGTTTGCATCATAAATTATGACATGCATTATGCAACTCCCATGTTAGTTAAAGTTGCATCATTAAATTAAGTCATGCATTAAGTAACTCATTTGTTCATTTAGTTTACATCTTAAACCATGCATTTAAGCATCTTAGTTGTTAAATATGTCTGAGTTTGTTTATATAAGTATGCTATTTAATTTGGCTGTTCTTTTTACTGCATAAATTAAAGTGCGTTTGTTTTCATTTTAAATAAGGTGATTTGAGCTGCATATTCATTAATAAATTTGTGTATAAGTGTTTATAGTGTGCTGATTCTTATGAGTGTCTTTAATGCTTAGTTATCTACCTTGTAGGTGACTATTCATATGGCTAATTGGCTCTTCAAGTTTGGACGTTTTTCAAGCCTTCAAAGATCACCAATGTGGTTATTCAAATGCTCCAAGAGTGTCTCTTCAAATTTGTTCAGTTTTAAAGCATTCAAAGCTAGTTAACGAGCCAATTAAAGAGATGAATGCACAAGTGTAACACCCCAAATTTGGGCCTTGAGTATGGGTCCATAAAGAGGTTGTAAATGGGTATTTAATTGTGCAAGGAAATGACACAATTAAATGTCTGCTCAAGTGGTTAAGGGTCCTGAGAGGAGTTGGAAAAGTCATGGGTTCAAGCCTGGGCTTTAGTAAAATTTTGGTTTTAAGTGAATAAAACTCTGGATGCTTGGATGTAGGCCTTTTAGATTATTGTGATAAAAAATGACACAAGGAAGCATGTTGTCTAGTGGTTGTGGGGTCATTAAGGCAATAAGGGAGCCTGGGTTCAAGTCTTGGTTCTTGTAGAATTTTTAAATTTTACTCTAAAAAGAATCTGGACACTGGCACATAAGATTTATAAATATTTGAGCATGTTTTAAGACACAGAAGAGCTTGTGGTCTAGTGGCAAGGTGGCATGTGGAGTAACCTTGAGGTGTGAGGTTCAAGTGTTGGCACAAGCATAATGGGGTATTTATTTTACAGTTGGGACGGCTGGGGTTTGTGTTGCATTAGAATTTTGATGGATGAGGTTGTTGTAGAGAGAATCATAGAGTAGATTGTGGAGAAATTAAAGGAGTGATTTATCGAGGAAAAATAGGAATTTGAGTGGGAAGGAAAGTGTGTAACGACTCAAATTTGGGCCTAGTAGAATTGGGCCCATTGGGCCTTGGCCATGAGAGCATTTAAAATTTTTTTAGGAACGAGAGAACGACATTACTGCAAGTTGGAACTATTAAGTGAGTGATTTTGGAAGGTTAGGGGGCTTCTATGAAGTCCCGGGATCAAACTTGGGCTTTAGGAAAATTTTGGTTTTAGGTGAATTAAACTCTGAGAGTTATTAAGTAGGCATTAAAAATAAAATGTGGAGAAAAATGACACAAAAAGAGCTTGTGGTGTAGTGGCAAAGTAACGTAACATAAGAGACAAGAAAGGTGATGCCACAAGGAAGCAATGGGTCCAAGGTTCAAGCCTTGGCGCTGGCATTTCTTTTTTATTTATTTTTTAAGTGAACTTGGACTTTGGCCCATAGATATATATTTAGTTGCGCATGATGTTAGACACAAGAGGAGCTGGTGGCTTAGTGGCAAGTGGCGTGAATTGGCTGATGGGAGAGCCTAGGTTCAAATCTCATGACAAGAAGGGGAGTATTTATTTTGTGGATCTAGGCTAGAGTTTGTGTTGGATTTAAACTCTACTGAAGAAGGGATCCCACATCGGAAACTAGCAAGAGGGAAGGTGAGAAGCTGGCTATATATGGAGCTGTCTCTGAGGAGAGGAAGCATACCTTGGTGGGCGTATGGGCATAGGACCATTCAGAGCATGTATTAGCTTCAGACTCCTATCAGGTGTGTATCTCGCACTACTCTAGCTGTAGAGCGAAAAATGTCGAAATGTTGGTCACATGGCGATGGTAGCCACTTGAGCGCGCGGGTGCACGTGTGGGAGCTTCGACGCGATAGTCGAGGCCACCATGAGTATTCTTGTGGGTTGACGTTATTTGGGCCACGATGGGCTGAGGGGGGCCAAGTGGGCCCAATGGGTCCGTGGTCCCATATGAATAAATTGTATAATTGTGTAGTAGATAGTGAACTGGTCTATGTGAATCTCATATCTGTGGCTAGATTTGGGCTAAATGGGCCACACGAACGTGTGGGTCCATTTGGGCCAAAAATGGGCCTTAGGCCCATTCGTATCATTATCTCTATTTAGAATATCTCAGTTTACAAAATTACCGAAATACCCTTAGTGAGTAAATTACTGAAATACCCTTAGTGGTAAATTACCGTTTTACCCTTAGGGGCTAATTTGTACGATTGTGTGTATTCTGTTTAACTGTTCATGATGGTAATTTATTTCTTACATCATTTTGATATGTGCTTTGCATACATGACATTTTGCATGGGTTTGGGATATTGATGATCGGAAGAAGTGTTATTTTGGTGGCTTTGCCACATATTCTGTGTGGCTCGCGTGGCTCATAATCAGATAAAGGGCTATGCCATGTATATTCTGTTATTCTGGTGGCTTCACCACAAATTCTGTGATGAGCAGCTTGACTGCCATCGTGGTGTGTAGCGGATGGACGGGTTGATTTAGAAATCCCCACAGGTGTGTTGGGCTGGTACGGGTGGTGTGTAGCGGATGGATTATTAAGCTGGGCTGCATATTTTGTTTACATGATCATGTTTATTGGGCTAAGGCCCAGATTGTTACCGAATAGGGCTTTGGCCCAGTCTACTTCTATATGGGCTTTGGCCCAGTCTGCTCTATATGGGCTTCAGCCCAGTCCACTTTTATATGGGCTCGGGCCCAGTTAATGACCGATTAGGGGATTACACATTGAGTTCTCGTAACTCACCCCTTTGCTTTAACCTTGCAGGTGATCCCCAACATTTGAGGATTTGGAGCTACGGAGGACTTTGTGGTGGCCATACATGGTAACCTTAGTACATTTCGTTTTACCTTATTTTGAGTTCTATTTCGATTTGGGTTTAATTTTATGTAATAAGGCCTTTGGATTTTGTTTTACTTTTTAACTTTTATTTCTGTCATATTCAAACTATAAATGATTAAACACTGGGTTTTCTTAAAAAGTTAATAATTGTTTTCAAAATATCACATTTCTGTAAATTACTGTATTTGATTTCTGCTATAAACAAAGTTTTCACTAATAACAATAACAACGCTTTTATAAGAAAACCATAAAAGCAAATTTGAATTTCACAAACAACAAAGCGCGGAGTTTCAAAAAGAATACGAATTTTTTAATGAGCGCAGTTTTTAAATAACCCTTTCATGTGGCATGCCAGATGCGGTCGTAACATCTAGGCCAGGTTGTTTAAAACTTGCGCTTTCGTTAAAAGTTTGTATTCCCTCTTGAAAAAAATGTTGTTGCTATTGTTTTCGAAGACTTTGTTTATAATCGAAATCAGATTCAGTGAATTATGGAAAAGCGATATTTTGAGGAGAGTTATCGACGTTTAAGAAAATCCAGAGTTTCATCAATTATTGTTTGAAAGCCGTTCATTAACATTTTGAAAAACCTCAGCATTCAAATGTCTAACGGTTTAATAATAACCGAATTTAAAGTTAAAAACAAAACAAAATCTCAAAGGCCTTATTACAAAACATTAAACCCAAATTAAAATAATTCTCAAATTTAAAGTGAAATGGAAATTTACTAAGGTACTGATGTATGGCCACCACGAAGTTCTCCACAGCTCCAAATCCTCAATGCTAGGGATCACTTGCAAGATTAAGCAGAGGGGTGAGTTACGAGAACTCAGTGTGTAATCCCCTAATCGGATATTAACTGGGCCTTACCCCATAAGGAAACAAACTGGGCCTTAACCTATACGAAAAAAATTGGGCCTTAACCCATACGGAAACAAACTGGGCCTTAACCCATACAGAAACAAACTTGGAATTGGCCCTATTAGCATGGTAAAGCAGATAATGCATGCAACCCAACCTCATAATCTATCCGCTACACACCACCCGTACCAACCCAACACACCTGTGCGGATTTCTAAATCAACCCGTCCATCATCTACACACCTCGATGGCAATCAAGCTGTTTGTAACACCCCAAACCCGGTCAAAACGCTACAACTGAATCTGGTGTGTCACTGGGAAGAAAACATTTCGAAAACCATTTTGTCAACTTGATTTGAGAAGAAAACTTTTGTTTATCTATAAAAGAATCGTGTTCAGTTGAGTGAACTGTTAAAACATTTTGAACCTTAACTTAGAAGAAGGAGAGTTGCCTTGTTGCTATCCCTCATTTATTAATTATCCGGTGTACAACTTCAGAAAACAAAGATTTTACTGAAGGTTTAGAAAAACCGTTCATTTCATAATTTATCAGGCATGCTATTAACATTTAGCAGAGATTTAAAGAAAATTAAAATGAACAAATAATCTGAAAGTAAAAATCTAAGTGGCCTTATTACAAAGCTAAAACCCCAAACTTAAAGTAAATAAGAACTAAATCCAAAATAAACATTGGAATGAAAACAAATATTGAGCATGGCCATCATGAGTCCACCCCGGCTCCAAATCCACGATCTAAGCATTATCTGCAAAATGTAACGGAAGGGGTGAGTCACCGAGACTCAGTGTGTAATTCCCCATCCCAAAAGACATTAAGCTTTTACACAGATTCATATGCAAATATGCATGTCATGCAACCCATCCAACCTAAGTATCCATCCGAGTCTCCCAGATCTACCCTTTGTGGCACCTAGCCACTGGTGGTACCTAACCATTGGTAATCGAAGTCACAAATATTCATATGTGGGGCCAATCCACTTGTGGTAACTAACCACCGTGACGATCCTCACAACGATATGTGGGCCAACCCACTGTGGTACCTAACCACTGGGACAAGTCACAAAAAAAGCATATGTGGTACCTAACCACTGGTGGTTCCAAACCACTAAGACTTAGTCACAGAATAATGATGTGAGGCCAACCCACGTGTGGTACCTAACCACTGGTGATATTCTGATAAATCATACCTTCCCTCTCCGCTCATCATACCCATTTTTCATGTATATGCTTTTCAATACCATAAGATCATGCTTAACACATCAAGGAAATATAACATGGGACATGCAGGTTTTATGTAGATAAATCACGTTATCCATCATAATGGACTTACCCGGAGTCCTTGCTTTTTCTCACAAGGGTAACATAGTGATTCCCACTATTACTTTAGATTTTGACAAAACATAGATAAACACCTGATTACTCGCACTATCACACCCTCTACTTTAACACTATCGTCAATCGAGACTACCGCTATCTGCTTATGATCTTGCTCCGATGCCGGCCCACAACCCGATGGCCAATCTCGTACTGCCGATACTACTCACTTCTTAAATTTAGGGGCTGGGTTTACAGGTCCAACCCCTTCTAACACTTAGCTGGCATTTGAGTCCATAACAACCCTTGGTTAATAAACGGAATTTAAACGATGAGATCAAACCTAATAGATTAACATAACACTTAAAACGAAACCCTTACCTAGATCGACAAATCATAAAAATCCTAAAGTAGGCGTCACCACCCTACCTACATTCGACCAAGCACCCAAACATTAAACCAACACGATGATCACACCTACACAAGTACCTGATGAGATTCGGTAAAAGAGAAAGGGTAAGGGAGTGGCCATTCGGCCAAACCTATTACCAACGCATACCTTCGGCTTTCCTCAAAGTTTGGCACAAGAGATCACAACGAGGAAGATTCGACTTCCAAAAGAAAGTGTGGTCTTCGGCTTTTAGTGAATGAAAGAAGAGTGGATCAGGGTGATGAGAACCAAGGGGTTTCGGCTAGCAAGGTGTTTTGAAACGAAAAGCCAAGATGGAAGAGAGGGAAAAGTAGTGATTCAGCTTTGGGACAAAGATGGAGAAAAAGAGTAAAAGGGATTCGGTTATCACAAAAAGAAGAAGAAGAGAAGAGCCTAAAGAGATTTCGGCTATGGTCAAAAGGAGAGAAAATAGGAGAAGAGTTTAGGTGATTTTCGAAAAGAGAGATTGAAAGGAAAAGCTAGACTAAAAAAGTGGAAAACCCACTTAAATGCCAAAAATGCTACCCTTTAGCAACCAAGTTTCGGCACCCTCTCCAAGAGCCAAAATCGAGAGTCCACTTCCCCCCAAACTCTTCAAAAGGATTCGGCTAACACTGCCTCCAAGAGATAACTCCTATCTTTCTTTGCTATCTTAATCCACAACCTCCTCCAAAAGAGGCCTACTTAGCACCAACTCTTCCCTCCTATAACAGCATATTATCTACATATTTAAAACATTTAATCCCCTATATCCTAGTCTTAATGCCGTCCTCCCCCTAGCCCCCTCTAAGTGCCGAATTTGGCCTAAGAACACGGGCCCCAAGTGGCCAACACTTGGGACCTCTCCATCAACTAGTGATGCCACCTTCGCCTTCCTTGCAGCGCCGCCAGACTTTGGGCCACAAGCCCACCTGCTTCTTTTACACACAGATACCTATTTTTAAACCCTATAATGCCCCAACAAAAAATTAACCAATGTCTCAGCCCGAACCTGAGCCCTATCCGCACCTCTAATTCTCAATCTAACACATTAAACACACACACAATGTATTGGCCCACAACTCAGGATGTTACACTGTTCATCACAGAATTTGTGGCAAAGCCACCAAATATCAGAATATACATGGCATAGCCACCAGATAGATTGTGGCAGAGCCACCGAAATATGTGGCAGAGCCACTAGATTACACTTCCTCTGATCATCAATAACCCAATCCCGTGAAGAATGCCGTGACATAATAATTTAGTGTATGCAAATATGTACCAACATAGCAGGTAAATCGAATACACACAATCATGCTAAAACTACCCTTAAGGGTATAACAGTAATTTACCCATCGAGGGTATTTCAGTAATTTACCTACTAACTGTCGCCTCGAGCGACACGAGACCCTTCTTGGGTCTTTTAGAGCTATTGGGCGTAAAATCCATTTTAGGCCCAAACGGGCCCACACGCTCGTGTGGCCCATTTCGAGATGTTTCGGTCTCAGATTTCTAGATTTCACAACCACACTTACCCTTTTACAAGTTTCCCTCAATTTTGCCCATGTGGGCCGAATAGCCCATTGGGCCCGATTGGCCCGTTTCAGCCCGGATAGGCCCGTTTCAGCATCAGTATCACGAGAGTGTTCGTGACACCCTCAACGACTTAACGTCACATTTTGTATCTTGTTTTACCACTATGAGCGCTCGCGCGCTCATGTAGTCACAATTGTCGGTTTTTCAGCTTTTTAGCATTTGGCCGTTTCACAAACGTTTCACATAGACATCCAAAGAGGTGTAAGATTACACACCTGATTTAAAATACGAACCACGATACTCTCCGAAGTACCAAAAATGACAGCAACTCCTTGCTATGCCTGAATGTTCGGTTTACTCTTTCTGATTACGAAGTTGTGTCCCTAAGGAAGAGCACGAGTTAGCGATGTTGTTTCGAGAATAACAAAATAAATGCCTTTCAGTCTGAATGAACCTAAAATAGGGAACAACCAACCACTCCCCCCTATTCAGCCATACAAACTTACCAACGTGCCACAAATTCAGCAACTGCTCTGAGTTTTGGCTTCCACACAAAGGAAGAACATGTGATACTCAAGGTGGAAAGGAGTGTTCAGGTTTGGCCTTAGACAAGAATAGTGAGAGATTCGATTTTAGCAGAGAGAAGAGAAAAGAAGAAAAGAAAAAAAAATCAAGAGAAAATAACTCCCTACCTTAATCAATGAGAAACTGAATAGAGGCAGATTCGGCTATGTGATTAAACCGAAATAAATATTCCATGATGAGAAAAGAAAAGAAAGAGTTAGTCAAAAACTGGAAGAAAAAGGAGTAGCAAATTCGATTATGTGAAACACAGGAGAGAAAAGAAAAGAAAATAGAGAAAGAACCACCATTACCTTCGACTAAAGATAAGTCAATTGGGAGGGAAAAATTCGGCACAAGCCGAAATATTGATGTAAGAGGAATTCGACTATAAGAAGAAAGAAAAAAAGTTGAGAAAAGAAAGAAAAACACAAGGGAATTCGGTAGAGGTTTACGAAGAAGAGAAAGAAACGACCTAAAATGTCACACTAACACAAATGGCAATTGTTGTCTTTTTCTAAAAACGACACAAGCAAAAATTCGGCACCACCCTCACCAAAATCGAAGGCACCAATACAAATGACCATCCACTTGACCGAAACCCCCATCCACTATCCCACTTTTGGCCAAACACTCCCACCACCATCCACTTCCCTGATTTTCTCCTACATTTGCTCTCCAACTTCCTCTCTATCACCCATTCAAATGGTTTAAATGAGTCTTCAACCACCAAGGTAGAGTTCTAGCTGGACTCTACCTCTTCCACCTGCCCAGCACAAAATAAAAGCTGCCAGATGCTACCTGTGAGACTTGAATTCTCCCCCTCCATGTTTCCCTTGTGACGCCACACCACTAGGCCATATGCTCATCTTGTGTTTGCAAACACACTTAATTATCCTTACGTCCTGCTTTCACTAGATCACCCCACTAAATTGCCCAAAAACCAAAATTTTACTAGGACCCAGGCTCGAACCCAAGCCTCCCCAAGACCCCAATCACACCCAAATAACAAGCCAAGCCCAACTAACACATGGAATTGTGCAAAATGCCAGACCCCAAATTTTAGGATGTTACAGTTCTACCCCCTTAAAGAAATTTTGGCCTCAAAATTTACCTGATTAAAAGAGGTGAGGGTATTACTGTCGCATTGCCTCCTCTGAATCCCACGTGGCTTCTTCTGAACTGTGATTACGCCACAACACTTTGACCAGCAGAATGGACTTCCTCCTCAACATTTTAACATCCCGATCCAAAATATGCACTGGTTCTTCTTCAAATGACAGATCAAGTCCAACCTCAATTTCTTCCACCGATATTATATGAGATAGATCTGAACGGTTGCGTCTCAGCGTTGAAACATGGAATACATTATGTATCCAATTCAACTCCGGAGGCAACTTAAGCTGGTAGGCGACTGGTCCCACACGCTTTATTATCCGATAAGGCCCAATGAATCTAGGGCTCAACTTGCCCTTCCGTCCGAATCTTAAAATCTTCTTCCAAGGTGAGACCTTCAAAAGACATACTCCCCTACCTAATACTCTATCTCACCATGCTTCAGATCCGTATATGAATTTTTTCTATCGAAAGCTTCTTTCAACCGAGTCTGAATTAGCTTCACCTTCTCATCAGTTTTCGAAATCAATTCTGGACCCAACAACCGTCGCTCACCCAATTCTGTCCAACAAGTAGGGGTACGACACCTACGACCATACAACGCCTCGTAGGGTGCCATATGAATGCTGGATTGGTAGCTGTTATTATACACAAACTCCGCTAACAGTAAGTAATCTTCCCAACTACCCTTGAAATCAATCACTCAGCCCCTTAACATGTCCTCTAGAATCTGAATTACCCTTTCTGAATACCATCAATCTGTAGATGAAACGCTGTGCTAAAGTCCAATCTTGCACCCAAAGCTTCATATAATGCCTTTCAGAACTGAGATGTGAATCTTGGATCCCTTTTCGATATGATAGACACTGGCACCCCATGTAGCCTCACAATCTCTGGGACATACAGCTTGGCCAACTTCTTTAGCGAGTAGTTAGTGCGAACCGGTATGAAGTGAGTGGACTTAGTCAACCGGTCAATAATTACCCATACTGAATCCTTTTTAGTAGGTGTTAGGGGTAGCTGCTAACAAAGTCCATTGTTATCCTCTCCCTCTTTCAGAGTGGAATCTTCACTGGTTGTAGTAATCCCGAAGGTAGCTGACGTTCCGCTTTCACTTGCTGACATGTCAAACACTTGCTCATAAAGTTGATAACTTTACGTTTCAACCCTAGCCACCAGTACTGCTTGTCCAGGTCTCGGTACATCTTGTTTCCACCGGGATGCATAGTGTATGGGCAACTATGCACCTCCCGTAAAATCATCTGTCTTAAATTTGAGTCCTTCGGCATATAAACTCTTCCACAAAAACATAATACCCCTTCACTGTTTAGCTTAAAATCTACTGTCTCTCCACTTTTCACTTGCTGAAGCCGAGAACCCAACGATTCATCCAACAATTACTTCTCTTTAATTTGACCTACCAATGTCGGTTTCACCTGAAGTTCTGCTAACAAGCTACCATCCTCGAAAAGACTAAGGCGAGTAAACATTGCTCTCAAATCTGATACCACTTTCTAACTTAATGCATCCGCCACCATATTGGCTTTACACGGGTGATACTCAATCGAGCAGTCATAGTTCTTCAACAACTCTATCCACCTCCGTTGCCTAAGGTTTAACTCCTTCTGGGTAAGGAGATATGGTCTTATGGTTAGTGTAGATGACCGACTTTTCTCCATATAGGTAGTATCTCTATATCTTTAGGGCGAACACTGCTGCAGCTAGCTCAAGGTCATGAGTGGGGTAATTCACCTCATATGGCCTAAGTTGATAGGACATATGCCACCACCTTTCCCTCTTACATCAGCACACATCCCAACCCTGTATGCTACGCATCACAATAGACAACAAATTCTTTCCCCGCTTCAGGCTGAATCAACACTGGTACTTTAGTTAGAATCTTATTCAACTTTTCAAAACCTTCCTGCTAGTTTGTCAGTCTATACAAACGGTACCCCTTACGTAGCAATTTAGTTAGAGGCCCGACGATTAAGGAAAACCCCTCAACGAACCTCTTGTAATATCCAGCCAAACCTAGAAAACTTCGAATCTTCGACACTGACTTCAGTGGCTTCCAGTCCAATACAGCTTCAATTTTACGAGGATCAACCCTAATCCCCTCGGCAGACACCACATGCCCCAAAAACGTCACCTCTTTTAGCCAAAACTCGCACTTACTAAATTTAGCGTAAAGTTGCTTACTAACACTAATAGTTTCTTACTAAAGTCATTGTATCATATAATCAAACATATAATAAGAGGACTTACAAATTTTGTGCCAGAGACTAGGGATGCCGTACATCCAATAAAGATATATTTTGCTTAACCAAATTTCAAACAAATTTTGAAAAATATTTTCAAACCCATTCTACAGTCGAGTTTTGAAACCTGGCTCTGATACCATAAAATTCCTAATTAGATTAATTCGATTCAGTAACATGACTACAAGAGGACGCGAACGTGGTAGAGGCCGAGGTGCTAGGGCTAGATCCTCAGCATCAGGGCACATGCCTGAAATGGAAGCATCTGCATCACCGGTGATCGAAACAGGGTCTCACGACTCGAATTGAAGGGGATGATGTTTTGTCCCAAGCTATACTGCAAGTTATAGACGTTTGAATGATGAGGTTTATCAGAATGTTAACGAGCGGCTTTCAAACTATAATTGATGAAACTCTAGATTTTCTTAAAAGTCGATAACTCTTTTCAAAATATCACTTTTTCGTAATTCACTAAATCTAATTTCGATTATAAACAAAGTCTTCGGAAACAATAGCAATAACATTTTTTTTAAGAGAACTATAAAACAAATTGGATTTTTCACCAACAATAAAACGCGAAGTTTCAAAAGGAATACAAACTTTTAACGAAAGCCCAAGTTTTAAGCAACCCTTTTATGTGACATGCTAGATCCGATCATAACGTCTAGGCCGAGTTTGGGGTGTTTCAAAGTGTGTGCCAATTTGGTCTCTAGACTTTGGGGAGTTCAATTTTGGTAGAGGTAGAATTAAGAATTTTTCCTAGTAAGCCATTGGTGTCGTATGAAGTAGCTGTACAGTTTGCCAAATTCTTTAGTGCAAATTCAATTTTTCTTTGTATGGAGATTTGTACGATTTAGGTTTCTTTCCTTTTTACCTCTCTATCTCTCTACTGAATCGTTTTTCTATCTTTCTCTCTACCCTTTTCTCTCGTTAGCAAATACATCTTCCTTTCTTTTCTCCAATATTCTCTCTCTTTTTCAATACCCTCTCCCTTTATTTTTTCTTCTCTCCTTTTTGTTTGCTTTACTTGGTCGAATGCATCATCTTCTCTTTTCCCAATATTCTCTTTCCCCTTCTTTAGTCTATTTCAATTCGTATATGTTATCACCCATTTTCTATGGGAAGATAGCCAAGTACTGCATTCTTTTCACCTTTACTTTCGTCATTGATTCAGCCACTATCCTCTGGCATTCGATCGAAATCCCCTTTTTGACATTGAGTTCAAGTAAGGGGTTTCTCAAGTGGGCAGAGGCGTTCGAAACTTCTTGTTGTCAATCGATCGTATAGTTGGGGTAAGTTGATTCATTGGCCGATTTCCCTATGATGTTGGTATTGTGATTTTAAGTCATAGTCTAGAAATAGTTCTGTTTAATAAGACTCGTTGCTTAAGCAGATATTCATTAAGGGGCCTGTAATCCTCTTTCGTCGACGATCTAAGTAGGTCCAATCCACGCTCGTTTAAGCAATACATTGGTAGGTAATCTTTGAATGGGTTTCGATTAATAGCTCTTTCAATTCATGTGTTAAGGTTTTAACCAAAGTTACTGTTATGACAGGTTTGACATTCGGGGGTTTCTGCCCTATTTTGAAAAAGGTGTGTATTAGTATCGTAATTGCTAATCAGTCAAAAGCTGATAGAGTGTGAATGTTTTTCGCACGATGTTAGCTTTAGCGGCAAATGCCAAAATGCCAGATTACCGAAGAATTGAATGATTGGGCTTTTGGGCCACATGAGCGTGCGAATGCCCATGTGATCAATCGAGCTCACGAAACATGGGCGTACGTCGAGGAAGGCCGCCATGAGCGATCTCATGGCCTTGGGCCAGAATGGGCCGTATGGGCCTTATGGGCCTAAGGGCCCGTGTGGGTAAACTTCACTGTTAAGTGGAACGTAGATAGGCTTGCCATGTCGCGCACTTCACTCAGGTAGTTCAGGGCCTCATTGGGCCGAAGTGGGCAGTGTGGGCCTACACGGATAAAATGTATGTGTTGTGATAAGTGGTGTTTTGACTATGACGTTTGTATAACTGTGGCTATTTCTGGGCTAATTGGGCTACACGAGTGTGTGGGCCCACTTGGGCCGAGTAATGGGCCTTAAGCCTATTTACACCTTTGTGACTGTTTAGGTTACTTAAGTCGATGCGACGGTGGACCATCTGTTGGGTCGTTGAAACCCTAGGTTGTAAAATTACTAAATTACCCCGGTTGCAAAATTACTGAAATACCCCCAATTTACAAATTTACAAAATACCCCTAGTTTGTAAAATTACTAAAATACCCTAGATTTGTAAAATTACTAAAATATTCCCGATTTGTAAAATTACTGAAATACCCCCGATTTGCAAAATTATCGAAATATCCCCAATTTACAAAATTATCGAAATACCTCTAGTTTGTAAATTTATCGAAATACCCCCGATTTCAAAATTATTGAAATACCTTTGGGTTACAAAATTACCAAAATACCCCCAGTTTGCAAAATTATTAAAATACCCCTGGTTTGTAAAATTATCGAAATACCCTTGATTTGTGAAACTACCGAAATACCCTCAATTTGTAAAATTACTAAAATACCCTTATTTTGTGAAATAACTGAAATACCCTCGACTTGCAAAGTTATCGAAAGACCCCTATAAGGTAGAATTACTGAAATACCCTTGTAGGGTAGAATTATCAAAATACCCGTGAAGGGTAGGATTACCAAAATACCCTTATAGGGTAAAATGACTATTTTGCCCTTGGGGTAAATGACTGACTTAGACTATGAATTTGACTGACTTGACTGTGAGCGTGTGACTGATATGCTGTTAATATATGTTGAAATGACTGTTACTGAGCATGGTCATTTTGCATACACGTGTAATGATTGAGCATGACATACACGATATATTGCAAGGGGTTGGGACATTGATACGTAGGAAGTTTTGATAGGGTCGCAAGAGTCGCATGACAACTATGGATCCAGTATTGATATATTAAGGTCGCACGGGTTGCATGAGATGACTGTGGACCGACGGACGGCCTAAAGCCACATAATCTGATTATGGCTCTGTGCCAACCTAAATATGGCTCCGTGCTATCTTGATTATGGCTTTGTGCCAATCATATTTACCTGTGGCTATGTGCCTAACACATATATCGATGACTCTATGTCAATTATATTACCGTCGCTGATGGCTATGTGCCAAACATAATACAGTTACTGATGGCTTTGTGCCAATTATAATGCCGCTACTGAAGGCTTAGAGCCGCATATATATACTAGCAGCTTTGCTGCAATTTTGGTTAGGGCCGCAACCGATCCTAACATTGGTGTGCTGGCTGGGTGGGTTGATTTTATCCCCACGTAAGTGTAGGGTGGGTACGGGTGGTGTGTTGGCTGGATCGGGGTGGGTTGCATCTTCATACTATTGCATATATGTTATGAGATCTGTCACTGTACAGGGCTTAGGCCCATTTGTTCTATTATTGGTTTGGGCTAGGCCCAATTGATTCTGTTATGGGCTAAGACCCAAATGATATTGTAGTGGGCTTTGGCCACGTATGCTTTGATCTAACTATACTATTATGGTTAAAGGGTTTTGACCTGCATCGCTTGATTTCTATTTCGCTCATCGATTGTTACTCTAGTGAGGGGATTACACACTGTGTTTTCATAAACTCACCCCATTTTTAACTGTACAGGTAATCCCTAGCCTTAGATAGATCGACGCTGCGAAGGACTCAGAGAAGGCCACACACTGCTTATGTTTTCCATTTTGATAGCTTACATTCAAGTAGATTGATTTAGGTTGTAATAACGCCTCTTAAGTTCTAGATTTTAACTTTGGGTTTTTATTTACTTTGAATTATATTCGTTTAGAAGTAAATCATGGTTTTCCAAAATGTTAACTGCTTTTAAAACAACACTATGTTTTTGCAACATTTTAGAAATGGTTTTGCGACTTAATCTTTTTCGTAAATCAATTACTTTCAAAATTTGCTTCCGCAACTGAAAAGATGTTTTGGGAATAAAACTAATAATTTTTTCAATGTACCACGTTTTAAAAATAAACTAACGTAACTAGATTTTACTTAGGCTTTTAAACAAGAAGGGTTTTCAATGAAAACATGCTTTTACACTTCAATGTGACACACTAGATTCGAGCCTAACTTTTAGGCCGGGTTTGGGGTGTTACAACAAGTCTTTTGACATTCAGTTTAAGGGAGATGAAGGGACACCAAACAGCACATTAAGGGTTCATTAAGTCAACAATAAAGTGAAGAGACATGCATTTTCATCTACACTAGAATCAAGTGAAGGGACATGACTATTGGCTTCCCTGCATGACTTAAAAATGAAATTAAAGCTTGTAAAAAAAACCTTAGTTAATGGCTGGAAGTGAAAGGTCACAAATAGGCATTTGAATGGTCACAATAATGCCTATAAATAGTTTGTAAGAAAACATTATTTTGGTTAGACAACTTTTGCTGAATTTATGCTAAATTTGTAAGTCTTACTCAAATTCATGAGCGGGCAATCTAAACGACTCGAATCATCACCTAAACGAGTTTGTATCACCATTCTGTATGGAGCTATCAATATCAGTGAAGTTCTTGATACTAACTCAATAGCAAATTTGACTTCTCTAGTCAGTGATAACCCAAGTAACTCTTCAGGAAATACATCCGAATATTCACAGGCAACTAGCACTAATTCAATCTTAGATTTAGACACTTTTGTATCTAAAACATAAGCAAGATATGCTTCACAACCTTTTCTCACACATCTCTGAGCTAACAAAGACGAAATTACAATTGACAATTCACTCGACTCATCTGATTCAATTCGAATGATTTCATTATTCTGACATTTTAATTCAATAGTTTTTTGTCTACAATTCATTACATCATGAAATGTCAAGCAATCCATGCCCAGAATTACATCAAACTCATCAAATGGCAAAAGCATCAAATCAGCTAGAAAACAGTAACCCGAGTCATTAAATGACAATTCTTGCAAACTTTATCAACTAAAACATACTTGCCTAAGGGGTTCGGTACTTTAATCACTAACTCAGTAGACTTCACAGGCAAACTCTTATTAGACACTAAATTCATACATATATATGAATGAGTCGATCCAGGATCAATCAATGCAATAACATTAGTGTTTTAAAGAGATAATGTACCGGTGATAAAATTTGGTAATGGCGCATCTTCGTGAGCGCGAATAGTGTAAGCTTTAGCAGGTGCTCTGGCCTCAGATCTCACTGTAGAAACTCTCACAGCACTGCAATTACCACTCACATTACCCGTATTTCTTGGTGGCCTCCCTCTATTAGTTGTATAACTTGATCTTGCATTCTGAGATTTATCTTTTTCATTTAGCTCAAGACAATCTCGAATAAAGTGATATTGTGAACCACATTTGAAACAAGCACAGTTATTCATTCTAAATTCACCAGGATGTCGTCTCCTGCATTGTTGACATTCAGGTATAATTTCTCACACTGCCAACACTTGATACTGATGTAGCTTGAGCTTTAGGACTTGAGTATCGTTTTCCACGATCTCTGTTCAAATGCCTGATTGAAGCAATTAGATAAGTGTACGAATCTTTAGATTTCTTTGATGAAGATTGATATGGCTTACTCATCAATTTTTTTCTCGAGTCTCTAGCCTCTGAATTTTCTTTTCTCTTTTCTTTGCTAAGCTTATCGGCTTTGCAAGCTCTATCAACTAGGACAACAAATTCTTTAAATTCTAGAATTCCAAATAGAAGCTTAATATCTTCATTCAACCCGTCAACAAACCATTTACACATAATTGCTTCGGTAGAAACATATTCCCGAGTATATTTACTCAACCACACAAATTCTCTTTCGTACTCGTTTACAGTCATACGGCCCTATTTCAATTCTAAAAATTCTTTGTGCTTTTGATTGAGAAACTGCTGACTTATATTTCTTCTAGAACTCAGTCTGAAAGAATTCCCAAGTAACTCTTTCTCTCGGCACCACAAACACTAAAGTATTCCACCATTGATACGTTGTATCTCTTAATAATGAAATAGCACACTTTAAACACTCATTTGGCATCTATGACAATTCATCGAATACTCGAATTGTGTTTTCAAGCTAAAATTCAGCTTTCTCGAGATCATCATGAATGGTAGCTCTGAACGCTTTGGTCCCATATCTTTAAATCTTATCAACTGGAGGCTTATTTAGTTGATGGCGGTGGAAAAAGTCTTAAAATTTATATAATGAATGATCGAGCCTAGAAACTAACATCACGATGATTGAGGCAAACGCACCTATCGAACAGTAGTATAGTTTAGTGGCAAGACAGGATTGTCGAACCCAAGGGAATCAAAAGTACTAATACTAACTTTCTTCTTATTATTTAGCCTAAGAATTAAGAGAATTGTTATTTAATCTAAAATTAACTAACTACTAAGCTAAAGATACTAAGACACAGAGAAGGAATTGGGGAAATACTTGTGGGAAAACCAATTGATTAAGATAATATCCGAGGAAGAATCCACCTAGACTTCACTTTTTACCTAACTCTGAATCAGACAATTTATTCACTTGACTTGATTTGTAGGATTCCCTAATTTATATTAATACCTCTCTCGATGCTACTAACGTCTAAACTTAGGTTGATTAATTGAAATCTCTTTCTAATTAAAACCCCTAGAATTGCATTAACTCGATCTATAGACTCCCATATTAGGTTTGTCCCTAATCGGTAGATTTTCGTTATCCTATCTCTAGGGTTGCAATCAACTCCGATTAACTATGCTAGATCTACTCTTAAATAGGGAATATTCCTCCTCTTCCTAAGCACATCAATACTTGAATCAATATCCTGAAATATCAAAGCAAGAATTAAGAACACATAGTTAAGAACAAATCAAGTATTTATCATATAGTTTAGAAAACAATAATAAGATCCGTCTTAGGTTTCATCCCCCTCAGGTATTTGAGGGGTTTAGTTCATAATCATAAAAGAATACATATTAGAAGAAAATATAAAATAAAACATAAGAAAAACACTAAAAACCCCTGAAGGAATTGAAGGAGAGATCTCCAATCTTGAGTATGATTCCGACTTCTGTGATGGATCAATTGGCTTTCTTCGAGTGAATCCCACAATTCAGCCTCTCTAGCTTGGCTCCTTGGCCTAGCTGAACACCCCCTTGAAGGTTGGCCTTTAGAGTGTTGATATAGGCTTTTGAAACATCTTTCTTTGCCTCTAAGTACCTTAATTCCAAATGAAATTAAAATAGTCACAGCAAGGAGGCGCACTTGTGGCACGGACGTGTAATTCGTATTTAGGCCATGGTTGGGTCTGCTAAGGAGGCACGGCTATGTGTCTCAGCCCCAGGCCGTGTTGATTTCGTACTTTGGCCCATTTTTTCTATCTTCAGCCTGTTTCTCGTTCTTTTCATCCCCTGGTGCTCTCCTAAGTATAAAACATGAAATTAAAGGATTAGGAGCACCAAATTCCACAATTCAAGGAATAAATCATCCAAAAGTATGCTAAATGTGGGATTAAAATATGAAAATATTACAGTTTAACAAATACCCCCACACTTAAGCATTTGCTTGTCCTCAAGCAAAATTCTCAACTCACAATTAAAACTAACTTCCCTCGATTCATAATTCTTATCAATGATGCCTCATCATAATTCATAGATAATTTATACATGGATAATTTAACTAAAAGAGTCCTGAAGATTCAAACAATCAAAGTCACAAGTTTGTAGCACGAAAAATATAGGTGTTTCCCCTTATCTAAATAATTACCTTTAATACAAAATCGACAGGAGTTGACATCCTCACTAAAGATTCACTCAAATCACTCAAAGTGTTTAAGGTTCAAAATTAAGCTCTCAAAAGTTGAACATGAAAAGTTAATCCCATAGGCTTGCCTGAAAATCAAATCTTCACCACTATAAAATGAAATGATACAGATCAAAAGGTCTTTTAAAAAAGGGTTGTAACGAGGCTTAGGTTAAAGGTGTGAATAAAAGTTAAATTAAAGGGTTATAATCAAGATTGAAATGACAATTTACCTAAGTAGAAAAATGAAACTAATCCTGAATAATTACATTAATTGAAAACTTGAAACACTAATAATACGAGCTTCTTCTTCAAGATGTGGATTTTAAATGTATAAGCTCACTTAATCACAGAACTAATAATGAATATACTTTGACTCTTTTTAAGAACAAATCAAGTTTATACATAGTTTAATATGAACTCAACTACTAAAATAAAATAATTAGGCAAGTGATCAAATCAAGTCTCCGTAGAAGGGTAGTCAAGAAAAATGGTGATAACAAATATAAGATGGGTTTTGGGTTAATATTAGTGGGTGAATCAATAAAAGGGTTGTTAGGATCAAAGGGGTTCACTAGGGGTTAATTGTGAGGGTAGGCTTTTAGTGGAGTAAGTAGGTTAAATCCTAAGTGTCTTTATCATCTTTGTATATCAAATCAAAGGTGTGGTCTCGAACTGTATAATCGAAGCAAGTTCTAGAATAACAAATCAATGTTGACACACTCATAATCAATAATGTCAGCATGAAAAAAGTATATGCTCTAAAAGGCTCAAAATCTCACAAAAATTATGGTTTTTGATGACAACCTTGCAAATTTCAAACTTCAAGGTAATATTCAAATTTAGGTCAACAACCTAGCAAATTTTTAATTCTTAAAAATAGACTTATCATGCTTAATTCTCTAGTCTCCTAAGGTTTAAATCATCAATGCACAATTAACTATGACTTAATCTAAAACATATCAATAAAAAATCATAAATTAATAGAAGTTTCATTCTAATTAGTGATATGAGGAAATTACTTAAGATAAGATATCATTCAGGGATTTGAGAATAATGCAAAAAGTTAGGAACTTTTCGAAATGAAATTCACACCCACACTTAAGATGTACATTGCCCTCAATGTATAAAGATATATATATCTAAAGATTAATAGCATGATATCATAAGAGAGAGGGAGAAGTGAAACTCCCTAAATTATGGATGAAATCCTTGGAGGATGATCAACGATGAACATGATGACTAGGCATAAGTGAAGGTGGTGGAGAATACTCCGGTGGTGTGTTCGTTCTTTGAGTGCACCTTGAACCTTTATAAACTACGAAGTCATCAGTAAAGTTTTTAGGGAGTTATTATTTAATGGACATTTGTTATAGTTACTCGAGAGGTAAACAGCCAGAGATAAAAGAAATCAAATTATACTTAATAAAGAAAAATAAAAATAATAAAATGACTCAAAGGTCCTCATCATCGGAGTGATCTCGAGGTGGTGGTGGCGGCGATATGTGAAAAAAATTGATAATATCGACCACGACCACCTCGCACGGCCGTGTCGATTTATCTTAGCCCGTGTTCTTTAGGTACTTTTGACCACGGACGCCTCGTACGACTGTGGTGTTTAATCGGAGCCCGTGTCTTGCTAAAAATTTTTGTCCTATTTCTGCACGATCTCCACCGCGCCCCTGTACCTATTCGTGGTGTCCACACGGCCACAACCACCAAGGTCGCGTGGGTATGAAAATCTGCATTTTAAAACATGAAAATAAACTAATTAGTGGGGTTAGTGCTCGGGTTGCCTCCCGATGAGCACTCATTTAAAGTCTTAAGCTAGACTTACCTCTCATTCGCATAATCATGGTGGTTTGAAGAGTTTAAAATCCTTTCTCATGCTATCATTATATAGTTTGAGTCGAATGGCATTTACCTTAAAAGTGTCGAATATGGGATTACTTACCTCGACTGTTCCGTAAGGGAAGACGTTGAGTACCTTAAAAGGGATCTCTTCATTTGTCTTGAGGTCTAATATGGCGATTTGAGGGTTTATTTTATCTAACAATACCTGATCTCCTATTTTGAAGTGATTTGATGTTCCTATACGCTCATCTAGGGGTTCCTTCAGTTTCACTTCGTGTGGTTTTGATTTCTCCTTGAAATAAGCTTTCCACTTGTCTAGTTTGTCGACCTGAAGCCTTCGTTTCTTCTGAATTACTTATTTATCAGTACGAGGTCTAAAATTTGGCTCAGTTATGTGATTTGGTGGTGCTTCTTGTAAAGAAAGTTGAACCAAATGATTATCGATAGAATTTACTTCTCACATGTATCACTCGATATCCTAGCTGAGTCGTGAGCTTGAAGACTGATTGATTCGTCACCTACACGAAGTGTGAGTTCTCCTATAGCAACATCAATTTTACATCTGGTAGTTGCTAAAAAGGGCCTTCTTAAGATTAAAGGGACCGCATTGTCATCATCCATGTCTAAAACAAAAAAGTTTACTGGAATATAAATTTGTCAATTTTCACAAGTACATATACAATTATACTCCTATGAATTCTAATAGTTTTATCACTAATTGAATGCTCATCCTAGTTTATTTGGGTTTCCCTAGACCTAGTTGTTTAAATATTTTATAAGGCATAACATTAATGCTTGCCCTTAAATCAGCTAAAGCATTATCAACAGATAAACTACCAATTAAGCATGGAATTGTAAAACTCCCTGGATCTTTTAATTTTTGTGGTAATTTATTTTGCAGCATTGCTGAGCACACTGCATTTAATTCCACATGCGACTCCTCGTCTAACTTCCACTTATTTGTCAAAAGCTCTTTTAAAAATTTCCTTGAATCTAGCATCTGCGAAAGAGCTTCAAGAAACGATAAGTTAATATGTAATTTCTTTAAAAGTTTAAGAAACTTACCGAACTGTTCATCTGTATTGTCTTTCTTAATCGCATTGGGGTATGGTATTTGAGGTTGGTGCTCTTTAACTACCGATTTTGGTTTTTCTTGGCTTTCCTCAACTTTACCTTCACTTTCCACAGGTTCTTGCCTTGGCTCAGATTCAGATTCCACTAACCCTTCACTTTCATGAGATGTTATGGCTTCGCGTTGCTCCTTTGGGTTAGTCTTAGTGTTACTTGGAAAGCTACCTTGTGGTCATTCGAAGATCATCTTAGCAAGTTGCCCTAACTGGTTCTCAATCCCTTGAATCGATGCTTGTTGATTTTTAGGTGTTGTTTCGGTGTTTTGGAAATATGTTTCTGACACCGCTATGAATTTTGTCAACATCTCCTCAAGGATCGGCTTCTTTTCCTATGGGTGCCCTGTTGTTGGAAGTTTGGAGGGGGTTGTTGTCTCTGATTTCCTTAACCACCCCATGAGAAATTGGGGTGGTTCCTCCAACCTAGATTATAAGTATTACTATAAGGGTTATTTTGATATTTAAAATTTTTACCCATATAGTAAACTTGCTCGTTTTCAACGCTCGGGTTGAAAGGTGGATATTTTGTATTGCTCATCCCTTTTCCATTCATATCGTACTGTATAGCTAGATGTACCTACGAAGAACCACATAAGCCATCACTTTCCTTATTTAAAAGTTCTACCTAGTTTGACAGCATGGTTACTGCGTCGAGGTTGAAAACACTGGCGGCTTTTATTGGCCTTGTCCTCGTGACTTGCCACTGATAGTTATTCAGTGACATCTCTTCAATGAATTAGCAGGCCGCCTCAGGTGTTTTGTTATTCAGGGTTCCGCAGGCGACTGAATCAATCAACTGCCTAGTTGAGGGGTTCACACCGTTGTAAAAGGCTTGGACCTGTAGCCACAAGGGTAGTCCATGGTATGGGCACTTTCTTAGTAAGTCCTTTCATCTCTCCCATGCATCGTATAGTATTTCTAGATCCATCTGCACAAAAGAAGAGATATCATTCCTCAACTTGGCCGTTTTCGCTGGCGAAAAATATTTTAATAAAAAATTTTCGGTCATTTGATCTCATGTAGTGGTTGATCCTCGTGGAAGAGAATTCAACCACTGTTTAGCTTTATTCCTCGAGGAAAAGGGAAATAATTGAATACGGATGGCATCATAAAAAATGCCTTTTATTTTGAAAGTATCACAAAATTCTAGGAAATTCGCCAAGTGATTATTTGGATCTTCATCCTGCAAACCATCAAACTGAACAAATTGTTGTATCATCTGAATTGAGTTAGGTTTCAGTTTAAAATTATTTGCCGCAATAGTAGGTCTAACAATATTTGACTCAGTTCCTGTTAAATTAGGCTTACCATAATCATACATAGTTTGAGGAGCATGATTTTCAGCCACCTCCTGAGGTAGCAGATTATTCTCAGCCATCTCTTCGATAGTATTAATTTTGTTCTCTTACTCATCTTCTATGTAATTTAAGCTTCACCTTATTTCTCTTCGGTTTCTGCGTACAGTACCTTCAATATCACTGTCATAAATTAAGGGTCCTGTCGGGTTCCTTCTAGTCGTAAACTAGAGGTACTTGCTAGGAAAAGAAAAAGAAAAAGAAATTTAGAAAAGTAAAAATAAAATTTAATTGCAAAAATAAAATATCGCTAAAGTAATAAAAATTGAGCATTCTTAATATTTCAACTCCCCGGCAACGGCTCCAAAAACTTGATGGTGGTGGAAAAAGTCTTAGAATTTATATAATGAATGATCGAGCCTAGAAACTAACTACCACAATGATTGAGATAAGCGCACCTATCGAACAGTAGTATAGTTTAGTGGCATGACTGAATTGTCGAACCCAAGGGAACCAAAAGTACTAATACTAACTCTCTTCTTATTATTTAGCCTAAGAATTTAGAGAATTGTTATTTAATCTAAAATTAACAAAATACTGAACTAAAGATGCTAAGACACAGAGAATGTAACATCTAGGATTTGGGGGTTTTTGCATTCACTTTGTATTTGTGTGTTGGTATGTTTTGTATGTTGTTTGTGAGTGTTTGGGGTCTCCGGAAGGCTGGGGTTGGGTGGGAACCCTTGCCAGAATTTCAATTTTGGGCACTTTAGGAGGGAAGCTAACTGGGGCAGGACTTAAGGTTCATTGTTTTGTTTAGTGGCATAATAATTAGGGTGGCAAGGTGGCAAAGAGGAGCCACTTAAGGTGCAGGTAAGTGACGCCTTAGGGGGAGTAGTGAAGGAACATGTTCGATTCGCGTTGTCAGTAATGTGAAATTTTCTTTTTTGCTTATGTGCCTAAGGAGCTTGGATGATGGATTCAGTTAGGAGCCTTGAGAAGTGGGGGTGGACTTAGTCAAATATTTCTAAAGGATGGACAAGAGTAAAAAGGGGATTTTGAACAATTCAACTTGATTCAAATGTGCGATCAAGAGTGAAGTTAGGAGAAATGTGGGGGATTTGATGTTGGTGAGGTAGGTGGCAGAATTTTTGGGTGCTTAAGGTAGGGGGAAGAAGTCGGTTTTGGGTTGTTGATGGGTGTACCGAAAGTTGGTAGGGGTTCTAAGTTTTCTTTATTCTTTTGTATTGTATTCGATCACTAAAGAAGTAGATGTGCTGATTTTAGTAGGTTCCCTTGAAGCTCCTTCATTTTTTTTGGATTTTAATTCCTATATGTCGAAAGTGCCTAGCCAAATTCCATTTATCATTTCCTATAACCTAAAGCCGAAAGGGAGGAGACCATTAGTGCATCTTTTCTTCATATTTTCTTTTTTCTCTATACTCATCCTCTGAAACTCCACAACCGAAAGCACCACATCATTCATTTGCAATCTGTTGTTCTCTTCTTATTCTTCTCTACTTTTTTCTTAAACTGAAACCACCTCCTCCCTCTTTAGCATTTTGGTAACGAATGTGCATTGCTTTACTATCTAAAGCTGAACCCTCTTATCATTCTTTTTCCATTATACCTCCTTCACTCAATTGTTTTCCAAGAGCTGAACCCCAACTCTCTCTCTCTTCTTCTTTTTATTCTTATTTGGTTCATATCCTTTGCTAGTCTCTTGATCACCTTGAACCGAAAACATCTTATAGGTCCCTATCTTGGCATTCATCTTCATGAAACCAAAAGTCAAATCCACTCTCTCTTCTTTCTCTTAGTGTTGATTCTTATTTTCTTTTTCTTTTGTCCAAATATAGGAAGGGCTTGGTTTTTATTTTTCTTCTTCAATTGGCCAGCGTTTGAAGGGTCTTTAGGGACAATCGGATTTGATCAATCAAGGTAAGAGGTTTTATACCATTTGTTTGGCCGAGGGCCACTTCTTCTAACCTATATCTTGGAGAGCCTATTCTAATGTGGAGTTTGTGTAGGGACTTCAGTGATCTATTAATCCAAGTGTGGTAGCCTCCGAGTCCTATCGACTTAGGTAAGAAATCATTATATTGATTGAGCGTTTATCCTTATGTTCTCTGATTCGATGTCTTAACTTGATCTTCTGACCAAGATCGTTTTATGAAATCAAATACCAATCAAGCCAGGGGGTTGGACACGTAGTCCCTACCCCTAAATTCAAGAAGCGAGCGGTATTGGCAGTTCGAGACTGGCCACCAGGTTGTGGGTTGGCTTCGAAAAGGGATAAGCAGGTCGCTATTATCCCTACAGGTGACGACGTTAGCGAGATCGATAGTGTAGTCCTACGTGTTTATAGGTGTGTAATTACCACACTACTCTTTAATTGTATTAAACATGTATGTGTTATGTTTGAAAGTTGAAAATTTTGAAAATGGCAATGGAGTTACCCATGTTGGGTAAAATCGAAACCCAGGTCAATATATTTTGATTACGCCTTACAATTAGTGTTGATAGCATGTTTGTTTGTGTGCACTAAATATCACAAATATGACATTATTTGATCTATTTATTATACCACGTTGCATGTACATGGGATTTGGGATGTTAATGATATGAAGGGGAAGTGTATATCGGTGACATTGTCACGCAAAATGATGGTTTGGTGCCTCATTATTATATCGGTGATTGGATTGCATGTTGATCGGTGGCTAGACCACGTTATATTGACTTTGAGCAATGTGTTTGTCAGCATGACTGCCAAAGAGGTGTGTAGAGGATGGAAGGTTGATTGTAGAAATCCCCATAGGTGTGTTGAGGATAGACTTATAGAGCGGTGTGTAGAGGATGGAAAACTAGGCTAGGTTGGGCTATCATGTTTATTATCTGTTTATACTGTGACGATTGGGGCTTCAGCCAATGGTGTTTTGGGGCACATGCCCACTTGTGGTTTATGTGGACTAATTGCACACTGAGTCTTGTGACTCACTCTATTAGCTTAAACAAAATTACAGGTGACTCTTAGTTTTATGAACTGGGCTAGAAGCGACTCGAGGTGGCCATGCATGGATGATTCTAATAAAACTTTATTTTATTTATCATTTGCTACTTTTGGGAATTTTTAATGTGTAATAAGGCCACTTGAAAACGTTGGTAAATTTTTATTTAAACATTATTTTTGGATGCATTAATTACCAGTACTCGATGGGACATTTTTATAAAATACAAATGAAAGCCTTCTTACAACCCGTCAAACAAAATTTCTTATACGAAGGGATTTTGTTAATAATTTAATAATCGAGTAATCGATAAGTGTTTTCAAATGTCACCTAATCACAAGGCTTGACTAATTGAATTTCTAACTTAAATAAATAACGGGCTTTTAAATCGAACCACAGAGCTTGGGTTTTTCAAAAAGAATAAAATGTCTTAAAATCTTCTGAAGCTTGTAAAACTCTTTAAACTCTTTTCTAGTGACATGCCAGGTCCGGTCGTGGTGTGTGGGCCAGGTATAAGGTGTTACAATTTGGTATCAGAGCCAAGTTTAAAAAGCTCGGCCTTGGGTTTTGGGTTCAAAACATTTTCCAAATTTTGTATTTAAAATGATTTAGAAAAAAGATATATATATATAGGAACGTGTTTTCTGGAAGTATGGCACCCGAGTCTCTGGCCCAAGTCTGACAGGTAAGTTTTCCGATTGTTAGGTGATTTGTATAAAGTTTATGTGTTGTGTGAATATGTTGCTATGAATGATGGAATTAGGAAACTTACTATAGAAATAAAAACCTCTAGGTATACATGTGCTTGCGGAAAAACTACTTATAACTTTATCTTCATAAAACTACTCGTTAATAAACAGTGAAAAGAAATACTGATGCAAAAAATTTGTAATCAGAGTAAGACGGAGTGGTAGACATGAGTGGCAGAGGACGTGGACGTGTTACACATGGCCATGGAAGAGGCCGAGATACTGAGGTTGAACTCTCCGAAGTGAGGAATAAGCCTAAGGGCGAAGCACCAGCATCAACTGTGGCGAAGTAGAATCGCAGGACAGAACTGGTGGAGATGATGCCCAATCTCAAGCAATGCTACGTGTGTTGGAACGAGTGGCTGGGGCAAGCTCTGGAACAACAACTCGGAAGTCTATCCCTGAGCGACTCCAAGCTAATGGAGCTGGAATGTTTAGGGGTATATCTGGGGTAGCTCCGAATGTGGCTGAGTGTTGGCTAGAGGTAGTCGAGAGGATTATGGATGATTTGGATTGCACGGTAAAGGAGAAGCTAAATGGCGTGGTGTCTCTACTTCGGGATAAGGCATACAGTGGTGGCTCACCATGAGAGAGGGTACTCCAGCGGACCGAGTTGATTGGGATTTCTTTAAGACGATGTTTCAAGGGAAGTACGTTGGGGCCAGTTATGTGGATGCTTAGAGGAAAGCATTCTTGAATTTAGTTCAAGGAGGTAAATCGGTAGCTGAGTATAAGGCAAAATTTCTACGGTTGAGTCGGTATGCCCGTGAGATAGTTGTGACCGATTATAAGCATTGCGTGCGGTTCGAAGATAGGCTACAAGATGAGCTACGAGTTTGATAGCTCCACAGCGGGAGAGAGATTTTGCTATCTTGGTGGAAAATGCTAAAATAGTCGAGGAGGTAAAATGGACTGAGAAGCAAAATAAGGATTAGGATAGAGGCAGAAATAAGAGGAGTTATGGATCGTCAGGGTCATTTGAGGGTTTCCAGAAGAGGCCTAGGGTTGATGGACCAGGTCGAACTGCAACACCAGCTGTTGTTGGGCAATTTCGATAGTGTGCTCAGTGTGGGAGGTCGCATGCAGGAGAGTGCTAGGGAAGAGTTAGGGAATGTCTCAAGTGTAGGTCAAAGGATCATCTGTTAAGGAATTGTCCGATGGAAATGACTAGGGCTCGGATGGTAGGTTGGGGGTATGTGCAGCCAGGAAAGGGTAGATAACAGATGTTGAGGGGTCGTGGTCTGAACAGAGGAGGTAATGGTTCTGGTCGGGGTCGTGGAGCACCGGCCAGAGGTGCTGGGAATTCAGAGGCAAGATAGCCTGGGTTAGTTTATGCAGCCAGGCGCTGAGAAGAGGGGGATGCACCAGATGTTATAACGGGTATGTTCCTCATTTTTGGTTTACCCTTTACTACATTAATTGATATTGGGTCGATGCATTCCTATGTTGCTAGTGTGGTGTCTGGAACCTTGAACATGAACTCTGAAACTGCTTCTTGGGAGATGATTGTACTTAGTCCTTTAAGGCAATCTATAGTAGTAAACAAACTTTTTAGAAGTGTGCCTCTAGAAGTACAAGGGCTGATTTTACCGGCTAATTTGATGGAACTATCATTCGGGGAGTTCGATTTGATCTTAGGCATGGATTAGTTGGTAAGGTATCGAGAAAATTTAAATTGTGCTACTGAGTGCATGGTGTTAAGGACTCCCGAGGACGATGAAGTTTTAGTGATAGGTGAAAGGAGTGACTACTTGTCCAATGTAGTGTCTGCTCTAAAGGCGGAAAGAATGGTGAGGAAAGGATGTGAGGCTTTCTTAACTTTTGTCAGTACATTGAATGTAAAGGAAGTGACAGTGAATGAGGTTAGAACAGTAAAGGAATTTGTGGATGTCTTTCCTGAAGAGCTTTCAGGGTTGCCTCCAGATCGTGAGGTGGAGTTCGGAATTGAGCTACTTTCGGCTACGGCTCCGGTGTCCATCGCTCCTTATATGATGGCGCTGAAGGAGCTAGTGGAACTTAAAGCTCAAATCCAAGAGTTGTTAGACGTGGTTTTATCTGACCCAGTGTATCTCTGTGGGGAGCGTCGGTGCTATTTGTGAAGAAGAAAGACGGGTCCATACAAATGTGCATTGATTACCGCCAATTAAACAAGTTGATGATTAAGAACAAGTACCCGCTGCAGAGGATAGATGACCTGTTTGATCAACTCAAAGGGGCTTCAGTCTTTTCAAAGATAGATTTGAGGTCGGGATATCATCAACTTAAGGTCAAGGAAGCGGATATTTACAAGACGGCCTTTCGGACTTGTTATGGCCACTACGAGTTTTTAGTGATGCCATTTGGTTTGACAAATGCACCAGATGCGTTCATGGATATAATGAACCGAGTTTTCCAACCCCATCTGGACCGATTCGTTGTAGTGTTCATAGATGACATACTGGTATATTTCAGGACAGAAGAAAAGCACGATTCGCATCTTCGGGTGGTTTTGCAGATTTTGAGGGAGAAGCAGTTGTACGCTAAGTTTAGCAAGTGTGAGTTTTGGTTGAAGGAAGTTACCTTTCTGGGACATGCGGTATCTGTAGAGGGGATTAGGGTTGATCCCTGAAAGATTAAAGCTGTGTTAGATTAGAAACCGCCTAAGTCTGTGGCAGAGATTCAGAGTTTCCCTGGTCTGCTTGGGTATTACCGAAGGTTCATTGAGGGATTCTCATTAATTGCAGCACCTTTAACCAAGTTGTTGAGGAAAGGGGTACCTTTTGTTTGGACTGGCACGCAGCAGGAAAGCTTTGAGAAGCTAAAGAGGATTTTGATAGAAGCTCTGGTGTTGATTCAACCTGAGGCCGATAAAGAGTTCGTGGTTTATTGTGATGCTTCTCACACGGGGTTAGGTTGTGTGTTAATGCAGGATGGGAAAGTTATTGCATATGCGTCTTGACAATTAAGACCACATGAGATGAATTATCCCACGCATGATCTAGAGTTGGCTACAGTAGTGTTCGCTCTGAATATCTGGAGACACTATCTGTATAGAGAGAAGTCCGTTATCTACACCGATCACAATAGTTTGATATATCTTTTAACCTAGAAGGAGTTGAATTTAAGACTGCGAAGGTGGATCGAGCTGTTGAAGGATTATGACTGCTTGATCGAATACCATCCGAGTAAGGCTAATAGGGTGGCAGATGCGTTAAGCCAGAAGGTAATATCAGATTTAAGAGCGATGTTTGTCCATCTCAGTTTGTATGATGACGAAAGTTTGTTAGCTAAACTCCAAGTGAAACTGACATGGGCAAGTCAGATTAAAGAGAAACAGTTATCGGATGATATCCTGAGTGCTCAACTTCAGCAAGTACAGGATGGTGGAGTAAAAGTTTATAGTCTGAACAGTAATGGGGTTCTGTGCTTCCGTAAGAGAGTTTGCATGCCGAAGGATGTTGAGTTGAGGTAGATGATTCTTCAAGAAGCGTATAGTAGCCCTTACGCTATGCATCCTAGAGGGAGTAAGATGTACCGGGATCTACGTGAACAGTTCTGGTGGCCTGGATTGAAGTAGGAAGTTATGGAGTTTGTGGGAAAGTGTTTAACGTGCCAGCAGGTAAAAGTCGAGCATCAGTTGCCTTCGGGATTATTGCAACCGATGAAGATTCCACAGTGGAAATGGAAGAGGATCACTATGGACTTTGTTAGTGGGCTACCTCCTACGCCTACTAAGAAAGATTCAGTATGGGTGATTGTAGATCAGTTAATGAAGTCTGCTCATTTCATACCTGTTCGTGTTGACTATTCTCTTCAGAGGTTGGATAAGCTGTATGTGGCAGAAATTGTGAGGTTGCATGGGGTACCAGTATCGATCATATCGGATAGAGACCCTAGGTTTACGTCACGATTTTGGAGGGCACTGCATCAGGCATTGGGTATAAGATTGGACTTCAGCATAGCTTTTCACCCACAGACTGATGGTCAGTTTGAGAGAGTAATTCAAATCTTGGAAGATATGTTGAGAGGTTCTGTCATCGACTTTGGAGGTAGCTGGGAAGAGTTCTTACCGTTGGCGAAATTCGCATACAACAACAGTTAGCAATCTAGTATCCAGATGGCGCCTTATGAAGCGTTGTATAGGCAGAGGTGTCGTACTCCTACCTGTTGGACAGAATTGGGTGAACATCAGATTTTGGGTCCGAAATTGGTTACAGGGACGGAGGAGAAGGTGAAGTTAATTAGGGTTCGATTGAAGGAAGCGTCCGATAGGCAGAAATGATATGCAGATCTAAAGCAAAAGGAGATAGAGTTTGCAGTAGGTGATCAAGTTTTCTTGAAAGTTTCACCATGGAAAAAGGTAATAAGGTTTGGAAAGAAGGGTAAGTTAAGTCCCAAGTTTATCGAGCTTTATCGGGTTTTAAAACGTGTGGGACCAGTGGCATATCAGCTCGAGTTACCTTCAAATTGAGGCAGATTCATGATGTGTTCCATGTCTCGATGTTGAGGCGTTGCCGTTCTAATCCGTCTCACATTGTGCCAGTGGAAGAAATTGAGGTAAGACCAGACCTATCCTTCGAAGAGGAACCAGTGCAAATCTTAGATCGAGACGTTAAGGTGTTGAAGAAGAAATTGGTCCCGTTGGTCAAGGTTTTGTGGCAGAACCACGGTTCTGAAGAGGCGACGTGGAAGCAAAAGGATGCAATGCGACAACAATACCCTCATCTCTTTTGACCAGGTAATTTCGAGGCCAAAATTTCTCTAAGGGGAGTAGAATTGTAACATCCGGGATTTAGGGGTTTTTGCATTCACTTTGTGTCTGTGTGTTGGTATGCTTTGTATGTTGTTTGTGAGTGTTTGGGGTCTCCGAGAAGGCCTGGGGTTAGGTGGGAACCTTGGCCAGAATTTCAATTTTGGGCACTTTAGGAGGGAAACTGACTGTTTATTGTTTGTGTTTAGTGGCATAAGAATTAGGGTGGCAAGGTGGCAAAGAGGCGCCACTTAAGTTACAGGTAAGTGACACCTCAGGGGTGCGGTGAAGAACAGGTTCGATTCGCATTGTCAGTAATGTGAAATTTTCTTTTTTGCTTATGCGCCTAAGGAGCTTGGATGATGGATTCGGTTAGGAGCCTTGAGAAGTGGGGGTGGACTTAGTCAAATATTTCTAAAGTATGGACAGTAGTAAAAAGGGGATTTTGAATAATTCAACTTGATTCAAATGTGTGATCAAGAGTGAAGTTAGGAGAAATGTGGGGATTGATGTTGGTGAGGTAGGTGGCCAAATTTTTGGGTGTTTAAGGTAGGGGGAAGAAGTCAGTTTTGGGTTTTTGATGGGTGTGCGGAAAGTTGGTAGTGGTTTTAAGTTTTCTTTGTTCTTTTGTAGTGTAAGAAGTAGATGGTGTCGATTTTAGTAGGTTCCCTTTAAGCTCCTTCGTTTTTTTTTTTTGGGTTCTTAATTCCTATATGCCGAAAGTGCCTAGCCAAATTCCATTTATCATTTCCTATAACCTAAAGTCGAAAGGGAGAAGACCATTAGTGTATCTTTTCTTTTTTCTCTCTACTCATCCTCTTAAACTCTAGAACCGAAAGCACCACATCATTCCCTTGCAATCTATTGTTCTCTTCTTATTCTTCTTTACTTTCTTCTTAAACCGAAACCACCTCCTCCCTTCTTTAGCATTCTGGTAACGAATGTGCATTGCTTCACCATCTAAAGCCGAACCCTCTTATCATTCTTTTTCCATTATACCTTCTTCACTCAATTGTTTTCCAAGAGCCAACCCCAACTCTCCCTCTCTTCTTCTCTTTATTCTTATTTGGTTCATATTCTTTGCTCGTCTCTTGATCACCTTGAACCGAAAACATCTTATAGGCCCCTATCTTGGCATTCATATTCTTGAAACCAAAAGCCAAAATCCACTCTCTCTTCTTTCTCTTGGTGTTGATTCTTATTTTCTTTTTCTTTTGGCCGAATATAGGAAGGGCATGGTTTTCATTTTTCTTCTGCAATTAGCCAGCGTTTGAAGAGTCTTTGGGGACAATCGGATTCGATCAATCAGAGTAAGAGGTTTTATACCATTCGTTTGGCCGAAGGCCACTTCTTCTAACCCATACCTTGGAGGGCCGATTCTAATGTGGAGTTTGTGTAGGGACTTCAGTGATCTATTAATCCAAGTGTGGTAGCCTCCGGGTCCTGTTGACTTAGGTAAAAATTGTTATATTGATTGAGCATTTATCCTTATGTTCTCTGATTTGATGTCTTAACCCGGTCTTCTAACCAAGATCATTTTATGGAATCAAATACCAGTCAAGCCAAGAGGGGTTGGACATGTAGTCCCTACCCTTTTATTACCACACTACTCTTTAATTGTATTAAACGTGTATGTGTTATGTCTAAAAGCCGAAAATTCCAGAAATGGCGATGGAGTTACCCATGTTGGGTAAAATCAAAATCGAGGCAGTGTATTTTGATTACGCCTTACAATTAGTGTTGATAGCATGTTTGTTTGTGTACACTAAATATCACAAATATGACACTATCTAATCTGTTTATTATACCACGTTGCATGTACATGGGATTTGGGATGTTAATGATATGAAGGGGAAGTGTATACGGTGACATTGTCACATGAAATGATGGCTTGGTGCCTCATTATTGTATCGGTGATTGGATCACATGTTGATCGGTGGCTAGACCACTTTATATTGACTTTGAGCAGTGTGTCTGTTAGCATGACTGCCAAAGAGGTGTGTAGAGGATGGAGGGTTGATTGTAGAAATCCCCACAGATGTGTTGAGGATGGACTTATGGAGCGGTGTGTAGAGGATGGAAAACTAGGCTGGGTTGGGTATCATGTTTATTATCTGTTTATACTGTGATGATTAGGGCTTCAGCCAATGGTGTTTTGGGGCACATGCCCACTTGTTGTTTATGTGGACTAATTGCACACTGAGTCTTGTGACTCACTCTATTTGCTTAAACAAAATTGCAGGTGACTCTTAGTTTTATGGACTGGGCTGGAAGCGACTCGAGGTGGCCATGCATGGGTGATTCTAATAAAACTTTATTTCATTTATCATTTGCTACTTTCGGGAATTTTTAATGTGTAATAAGGTCACTTTAAAACGTTGGTAAATTTTCATTTTAACATTATTTTTGGACGCATTAATTACCAGTACTTGATGGGACGTTTTTATAAAATACAAATAAAAGTCTTCTTACAACCCGTCAAACAACATTTCTTATACGAAGGGATTTTGTGAATAATTTAATAATCGAATAATTGATAAGTGTTTTCAAATGTCAGCTAATCGCAAGGCTTGATTAATTGAATTTCTAACTTAAATAAATAATGGGCTTTTCAATTGAACCACGGAGCTTGGGGTTTTCAAAAAGAAAAAAAATGTCTAAAAAATCTTTTGAAGCTCATAAAACTCTTTAAACTCTTTTCTAGTGACATGCCAGGTCCGGTCGTGGTGTGTGGGCCAGGTTTGGGGTGTTACAGAGAAGGAATTGGGGAAATACTTGTGGGAAAACCAATTGATTAAGACAATACCCGAGGAAGAATCCACCTAGACTTCACTTGTTACCTAACTTTGAACCAGACAATTTATTCACTTGCCTTGATCCGTAAGATTCCCTAATTTATATTAATACCTCTCTCGAGGCTACTAACGTCTAACCCTAGGTTGATTAATTGAAATCTCTTTCTAATTAAAACCCCTAGAATTGCATTAACTCGATCTATGGACTCCCATATTAGGTTTGACCCTAATCCGAAAGATTTTTGTCATTCTATCTCTAGGGTTGCGATTAAAGCCGCTTAACTATGCTAGATCTACTCTTAAATAGGGAATATTCCTCCTCTGTCTAAGCACATCAATATTTGAATTAATATCCTGAAATATCAAAGCAAGAATTAAGAACACATAGTTAAGAACAAATTAAGTATTTATCTTATAGTTCAGAAAATAATGACAAGATCCATCTTAGATTTCATCCCCTCAGGTATTTGAGGGGTTTAATTCATAATCATAAAAGAATACATATTAGAAGAAAATATAAAACAAAACATAAGAAAAACCCTAAAACCCCTGAAGGAATTGAAGGAAAGATCCTCAGTCTTGAGTATGATTCCGGCTTTTGGGATGGAGAAACTGGCTTTCTTCGAGTGAATCCCACAATTCGGCCTCTCTGCCTTAGCTCTTTGGCCTAGCTGACCCCCTTGAAGGTTGGCCTCTAGAGTGTTTATATAGGCTTTTGGAATATCTTTCTTTGCCTCTAAGTACCCTAATCCGAATGAAATTAAAATAGGTCACGGTAAGGACACTCCTCTGTGGCACGGTCGTGTAATTCGCGTCCAGGCCGTGGCCAGATCTGGTAAGGAGGCACGATCGTGTGTCTCAAGCCTAAGACGTGTTGATTTCATACTTTGGCCCATTTTTTCCATTTTCGGCCTGTTTCTCGTTTTTTTTCATCCTCCAGTGCTCTCCTAAGTATAAAATATGAAATTAAAGGATTAGGAGCACCAAATTCCACAATTCAAGGAATAAATCATCAAAAAGTATGCTAAATGTGGGATTAAAATATGAACATATTACGGTTTATCATCAGTCGTTGAAGTTCCACAACTTGAGGAGCTACGAGAACTGGTTGAGGATTAAGTAGGGGTAGAGGTTGTTGAGCAGCCAGATTTGTCCGGATAAATTGTGTGAACCATTCGTTCATCATTTGGAAAAGGCCTCTTTAGCCTCTCTTCCATGACTACTTGATACATTTCTAGATTCAGAAGGTGCTGTCCCTTGAGTGGGAGCTAGCGCATTACTCTCGACATCGTCAGCTACAGCTCAATTGGGATCCATATACTATATGAAAACACAGTTTAAATTGTCAGGAGTCATCACACTATCATAGGTTATATATATGACATGTATAGCTAGACTCTCACACACGCTATGTTAGTCCAAGAGTCAACTAAACTGTAGCTCTGATACCAATAAATGTAACACCCCTCACCTGTATTCAACACTAGAGTAGGGTTACAAAGCATTACCGGACTTATAAAAAAATTTAACATTCATTTCACATACAATTCTCAAATCCATATAATCAACATTTAATAACATTCACATTGTCCCTAAAACATGCCTACAAGGCCTTAAACATGTTTTAGTAAAGGTTCGGAACTAAAACGATAACTTTGGAATCTTTTAAAACACTTAAGAAAATTTTCTCAAAACAGAGGACACACGCCCATGTCACAGGCCGTGTGGATATTCGAAATAGAAGCACATGACCGTGTCCCAGCCCATGTCTGACCCAGTGTAACTCTCTGACTTGGGTCACACGGCCAACACATATGCCTATGTGGCTAGCCCATATGCCCTAAAAATGGCCATACATGCCCGTCTGCTAGGCCGTGTGTTAGGTCATGCCAAACCTATAAGGTATACTGACTTAAGCCACACGGCCAAGTCACACGCCCATGTGTGAGACCATGTGGAGCATACTGACTTGATTTTATTTTCAACACCATAGGACACACAGCCATGTACATGACCGTGTTTCACACACGGCTGAGACACACACCCATGGCTCTACCCGTGTGGACAAAAATAGGCTATTTACCAAGCCATTTTTGCACCCTATCTTATGCACACCTACATTAACCCAATTTGCACCAGCATAACATGACATTTTAACCAACCAATTCAAAACTAATTCATGCATAATCTATACCATCTTTCTCAATGCACACAACAAAATATACCATACCATTTAGACCAAAATCACATATACAATTCAATTAAATATACACTTTCAAATATGCATCATTTAGTCTAATTTCACAAGCAAACCAATATCCACAAATCAACCATTTGATACTCTTAATGCCTATAACCATCAAGCATCACACAACCATTATCCAACACATTACACAAAACATAAACTTATATATACATGATTCAAACATACCAAATTAAATCAACTTCCATAGCTATATAACCAAAATTCAAACATTTACAAGCCAAATCAAATGGCTAAATACATTAATAAAACATATGCGAAAATGACCAAAGTCCCTATACACGCCATATACAAAAATAACAAAGTTCAAAAATACCAAGTGATAGTAGGATAGTGTGATGAAGCCTCCGACGATCCCCGAATCCAAGCTAGCTTAATTTCACTATAAAACACAGAAAATTAAACAAAGTAAGCTAGATAGCTTAGTAAGCTCGTATGAAATAAACTCAATTCAATCATAAATATCCATATCAACCAATTGAATATAGCAATATTTAGATCATTTAACTAATAAACCTTTCATATGTTTAATCATATGTTTATATGTGCACTTCACAACTTCTTCAATTTAAAGCTTATACGGTTCATGTACATACCTGTACTATCTCGTATCAATCTCATACTCAACCACATCTTTCATTTACCCGTTGAACCATTCTGAACACTATCAGATACTTAGGAAACTCGCACCGAAGTGCCATATATATAGTCGAAGCTATCTCAAGCACATATCACATATATGCTCACTCTCTAGCTATCAACGGGCCTACTCACACAAGCTGTGGTCAAGACGTAACTACACGGTGCTGCTCACACTAGCTGTCAAGTAACTGCAACACATGTTTATATACTCAGCCACTGGAAGGACGTACAGGACCAGCACCCGGATCACATAATCACAAATCACAAATCACAAATACTCCTAATGACATGTCACTAGTATCCAAATCTATTCCTAAGGTTCAACAGGGAATCTCAATGCTGAATCATTGTCAAATCATTGTCAAACATGTTTGAAGAATCATTTTCACAGTTTATGCAATATCAAAGCATTTAAAACATATTTATAAAAATGCTTATTACATACGAACTTACCTCAGGACTAAAAATGATGAAACTGATCGATTAGTCGATAACTTTATTTTTTCCCGATCTAGATCCGAGTTTCACTTTTCTTGATCTATTTATATTCAAAATTAACCTATTTAATAATCTCTCTATTCAATTTAATCCAAAACACACATATAAGCACATTTACACTTTTACCCCTAGAATTTCACAACTTTTCCAATTTAATCCTTGTTTCATAAAATCACAAATTCATGAAATTCAAGCATAACCCATGTTAGTCGAAATTCAATTAAGTCCCTAGCAACCCATATTTTTCATTTATTTCACATTTTAACCACAAAGTTTCCACATTTCACAATTTAATCCCTAATTTACATTTTTCACTAAAAATCACTTTATAAAACTTGTATAATTCACAACAAACATTCATAATCTATCATCAAACATCAAAACACACATGTATTCATCAATGGAATCACTAAAAATCTTTAATATTTTTGTAAAATAGTCCCTAGGCTAGCTAGACCTAATTGCAACGATCTCAAAAACATAGAAATCATTAAAAACCGAACAAAAATAGACTTACAATTAAGATTGCATGTGGCCGAACACTAAAATGGATAACAATGGTTTCTTCTTCTTTAATATTTGGTTGACGATAATAGAAAATGATAGCTTTTTCTTTTGTTTTATTTAATTTATCTTAATTATTAACTAATTTACTATATTAACCTTTTAATTAATAAACAAAAATCACTTAAACAATACCCATAATTGTCCACTTAATAATATAATGGTCCAATTACAACATAAGGACCTCTAATTTAATATTCCATGGCTATTATATACCTTTAGTTAATAGAACTCCACTTTTACACTTTACGCGATTTAGTCCTTTTTATCAAATTGACTAATCAAACGATAAAATTTTTAAACGAAACTTTCACACAATCATTCAATCATGCTTTACACATTAAAATAATAATAAAATAAATATTTTGACTTTAGATTTGTGGTCCCAAAATCACTATTTTGATTTGACTAAAAACGGGCTGTTACAAAAAAACTTGGTGAATTGTAAATGGACCGGACAACGTGATTTTAACTTACCTAGAAAGAACCTTAATCTGGAATTGAATAAGAAGACTTGCTGGCCTGCTTCAAATTCTAGAACTCGAATGTGCTTGTCATGCCATATTTTAAGTCTTTCCTTGAGTAATTTGGCATTCTCGTATGAGAACATTTGGAACTCTTCTAACCCGTTGAGTTGAAGCATCCATTTCTCTTTAGCAGGATTAAGATCCAAGTTGAGTTGTTGGAGAGCCTAGTAAGCTTTGTGATCTAACTCCAATGGCAGATGATAGGCTTTACCAAAAACCAACTTATAGGGTGACATCCCTAAAGGTGTCTTTTATGTTGTCCTGTAGGCCCATAAAGCATCGTCTAGTCTTTTGAACCAATCTCGTCAGTTTAGGAAAACTTAGACTTACTAAACTCATGTTCATGTTGTTCTGAATAAATTCACGGCAACTTGGTAATTTGCTAACTTATGAACATACTCACCTACCAAAATCCATTTATCTCTTGACTATATCTCTATGTCAATTCAACCGATTAAACAAATTTTAATAAGCAAATATGTTAATGCACATACATACTTATGAAATTAAAATAATCTCTTGTACATATCTCTATGGCAATTCAAAAAATTAATTCAATCTCATAAGCACATAAAAGATTACGTGAGGTAACAATGTATTCCTACCTTGAAACCGTTTAATCACAATAATCTTATATGCTATGCAAGGCTAATATATCGTTAGATACCGTTTCTAATTTAACCCTCAGCTACCTTAGATGATTAAACATGCACTAATTAAGTACTGTATCAATTAATTAAAATTTCAATCCGCTTAAATAACTAATTCATTAGTTACCTTACAATTGTAATGCAAGAATAACTTAGTCATGGTTTTACTTAATCAAGCATCTTAACAAGGCTTATAACAACACAAACACGATTTTAATAAATTAAGTGGAAAAAATGCAATCAACCTAACACAAATTAAATTTAAGCCATATTAATTACATTAAACATATCCACATCATAAATATTCATAGACATGCTCATAACAACAACAATAAAATTAAAAGGATAAGGAGCAAGAATCAAATCTGGTGTTTCTCCGAGGCTTGACTAGTTTGCTCCTCTCCTCCTCTGCTTGTTCATGTTGAAATGAGACTTCCACGAACACTTGAATGCTGCTACAAATGGTGGCTGAAGGAATCTTTTTCAATAGGTGAAATCGGTAAGGGAATAGGGAAGAAAATAAAGAACAATGGAAGGGCTTGAAGAGAGAAAGTGAGAGAGAAGTGAAGGGATGAGAGGGTTTGAGATGAGCAGCCAAGGGGATATTTATAGGTTGAGTAGGCTGCTGAAAATAGAAAAACATTACCATTCCAATAGAGTCCCTCGTGTGATACCAAATCACTAGCGACAATCCCAGTATCTCACAAGTGGGGCCAACCCACGGTGGTGTCAAACCACGAGGACGAGTCGCAATGAGGTGCCAAACCTCCGGTGTCCTAAAGACACAATGTGATAACAAATCACCGGTGACCGTAGTCACAATCCGATAATGGGGCCAACCCATCGTGTGATACCAAATCACCGTGTCAATCCTGATAATCAACTATGGGGCCAACCCATCGTGGTACTAAGCCACTGGGACGAGACGCCGAGGTGCCAAACCTCCGGTGACCCAAAGTCACAAAATACGTGGTACCAAACCACTTTGGAGGTGCCAAACCTCCGTGTCCCAAAGACACAGGTCCCAAAGACACGGATATCATACTCCCCTCCTCTCATATCACCCAATCACATATCATACTAGATGCAAAATCGTGCAATCATGCTATCATGCTCACATGCTCAATATGGCATCTCAATGAATATACACCCATAATCATGATATCGTAGATCATCACATATTTCATAATGAAACGGACTTACCGAATCCGTATCCATACCTCAATGGGTATCGAAATAGTCAACCACACCGTTTCATTTATACAAACAAAGTTATCACATTACTTAGTTAAGATAGTGTGTTGGTTTACACACCTGAAATAGCGAAGATTAACTCCTAAGAACCGATCTAAGCCCCTTGATCGTCTTGACAACCCCGATCCTACAATCGACCAACAGTGGATTAGTCACTTAACCTATTCGGCCAAAAATAGGTAACCCAAGGGGTTGCGTTAAGCCTTACCTTTGCAAATGGTTCGGTTTCCAACCACGCCTCAACCAACACCGATCCCTTCTCAAATCGGCCTCCCTAAAAACATAAACATTAGTCTCATCACACTTTGGTTTAACAACTCTAAAGAAACCATTATAGCTACCTTTTCCCACCACTTATCGAGTGCTTAACAGAGTAAGAAGGCTCTCCTTGCTTGATTTCGAACTCCAAAGGCCCTATACGAAAACGATTACCAATACAAGTGATTAACTCCTTTTTAATAGATATCAAAATCGGCCCTTAAACATACTAACAATCGGCAAAGTACCGAGAAAGGAGAAAGGCCATTCTACTTAGCACTTACCTTCTTGTTAGGCCGATTGAGCAAGATTCCCAACAAGAGAAATAGGTTCAGCTAACACCCTTGACCAAGAAAAGAAAAGTTTAAAGAAATCGGCAAGGGTTGTAGTAAAGTTTGGCTTTGAAGAAATGGGAAGAACGATTGGGAACAAAAGCTAAGGGGTTTGGAGAAGAAAAGAAGAAGTTAAAATGGTGAATGGGATGCTTTCGGTTTAAAGAAAAAGAGAATGGAGGATGCAGGTTTTTGGTGAAGTGTGTTACGGTCAAGAAAGTGGAGAAGAAAGCTAGTTTCAGTTTACAAGAAAAAGAGGAAGAAAGGGAGAGGGATGCACATTCGGCTACCAAGGCTTTTCAAAAGAGAAAAAGATGAAAGCAAAAGTGGAGAAGAGGGTGTTGTGGTTTCGGCAAGTGTAGGTGTTTTGAGGTTTCGGTTTACACAAACTGCAAGTGGGAAAAGAGCAATATTCGGCCTCACACACTAAGTAAAAAGATGAAAGCAACTTGGCAACAAGATATTTGGACGTTCGGTTTTAGGAGAACAAATTGAAAAAAAATGAAAAAAAGAAAACACACCTGGGGTTTCGGTTTCAAGAATGAAAATGGAATGGGAGAGTTTTCTTTGACATTCAGCTTACCAAAAAAAAATGACCAAAAGCTAGACTTGTTGATACTAGCTAAAGCCGAAAGTGCACAAGTTGCCTAAGAGAAAGAAAAATTTTGGCACTCTCCCACAACAACAACCGGCCACTCTTTTCCCTCCCCCAAACTCTTTCCAAATCCGGCCAACTTCCCCCAATCTCTCCCAAGCCACTAATTCAAATCCCTTTGACCAAGTCTTCCTCCACAATATGCTCTCCACCCATCGTTTGAATGTGTTGACCAAGTCCATGGTAGAGTTTGAACTATCACCAACTCCTCCTCCTTAAGCCGTCAAAATGGAACAAAAGGGTGGGATTTTCGCAACTAGAACACAAGACCTCCCCTTGCACTTGACGTCACACCCAAGGTCTAAGTGGCGATGCTTTGCCACTTTGCTAGCTCATCTCTTGTGTTATAAATTCACCTAAATTAATTATAAACCCCACTCCTTCACTCCTATCCCCAAAGCCCAAAAACAAAACTTTCCCACCTACTCGGCACACCCTAGCCTACAACTAAGCCCCAAACCACACAAACAACAACATGGCACAATCCGAGACATGCAAACAATGCCAAAATAAAATAGCCCTTAACCCGGATATTACAGCCTACCCCTTAAAATAATTTCTACCTCAAATTACTTGGTCAAGAGTTGCGGGTATTGCTGTCTCATCGTATCCTCGGGTTCCCACGTCGCTTCTTCCACGCCATGATTCTCGCCAAAGAACCTTAACCAAAGGCACAGACTTCTTACGCAGAACCTTCACATCCCGATCTAAAATCTGAACAGGCTCTTCCTCCATGGTCATATCCGGGTTTACCTCAATCTCTCCTACTGTCACCACGTACGATGGATCTGAACGATATCACCGAAGCATCGAAACGTGGAACACAACGTGAATTTAACTTAGTTCTGCTGGCAACTCGAGCTGATATGCAACTGGTCCCACTCGTCTCAGTACCTTATACGGCCCAATAAACCTCGGACTTAGCTTACCTTTCATCCCGAACCTTAATACTTTCTTCCACGGTGAGACCTTCAGGAAATCCTGATCTCCCACAGCAAATTCAATATCTCTCCGCTTAAGATCGGCATAGGACTTCATTTATCCGAAGCTTCTTTCAATCGAGCTCAATCGGTTTAACCTTGTCTTGGTCTCAAAGAACCAACTCTGGTCCCAACAACCGACGCTCACTTAACTCGTCCAACAAGTAGGTGGCGACACTTTCTACCGCATAACGCCTCATAAGGTGCCATCTTGATGCTCGCTGGTAATCATTATTGTAGGCGAATTCAGCTAATGGTAGATACTCCTCCCAACTACCCCTGAAATCCAATACACACCCTCGCAACATGTCCTCCAAGATCTGTATAACTCTTTCCGACTGCCCGTCCGTCTGCGAATGAAATGCCGTGCTGAAATCTAACCGTGTACCCAGAGCCTGATGCAACGCTTTCCAGAACCTTGACGTGAACCTCGGATCCCTATCCGAGATGATCGATACTGGCACCCCATGTAGTCTCACTATCTCGACACATACACACCGTAACCTCTCAAGTGAGTAATCCACCTCACCGAATAAAGTGAGTGATTTAGTCGATCGATCCACGATTACCCAAATCAATCCTTTTTGCTCGGTGTAGCGGTAATCCACCGACGAAATCCATAGTTATCCTTTCCCACTTCCACAAGGATCTTTCACCGGTCAAGCAACCGGACGATGAATCGATGCTCGCCTTGACTCACCGACATGTCGACATTTCCTACAAACTCGCTACTTCCTTTTTCGACCCTTTACCACCGTAATCGTTTCTCTGAGATCTCTATACATTTTGCTACCTCCAGGATGCATAGCGTAGGGGCTGCTATGTGCATCCTGAAGAATCTTTTGCCTTAACTCAGTGTCTCTCGGCATACAAGCCTTCCCCTGAAAACACAGCACCCCATCACTAGACAAATCAGATCCTCCAAACCATCGTTCGCACTTGTGTCCTCTGCGTGCCAAAACCTCATCCAACAATCTGTTTTCTCTCGACTGCCAACCCAAGTAGGCTTAACCCGCAGCTCTGCCAGAATACTCCCGTCGTCATACAAACTCAAGTGGGCAAACAACGCTCTTAAATTCGAAACAACCTTACGGCTCAACGCGTCTGCTACAATGTTAGCCTTGCCCGGATGATACTCAATTGAGCAATCGTAGTCTTTCAGCAGCTCTATCCATTGGCGCTGTCTCAGATTCAGTCTTTCTGAGTCAGAAGGTACTTCAGACTCTTATGGTCCGTGTAGACTATCGATCTTTCTCCGCATAAGTAATGCCTCCATATCTTCAAGGCAAAACTACACCGCTAACTCCAGATCGTCGTTGGATAATTTATCTCATGTGGCCTCAATCGCCGAGATGCGTAAGCCACAACCTTCCTTCTTGCATCAAAGACACAACCCAAACCCAGTATGTGATGCATCGCGATACACCGTGAATTCCTTACCACCTCGGTTGAATCGTAACCGAGCTTGACCAAAATCTTCTTCAACTTATCGAAGCTCTCTGCCGCTTCTCACCCAAATAAATGGAACCCTTTTCTCAATAATTTAGTCATCTTGGTCTTGCGATCAAAGAGAAACCCTCTACAAATCTTCTAGTATCCTGCCAAGCCCGAAAACTTCAATCTCCGCTCTCGACTTAGGCGGCTTCCAATCCAAAATCGCTCAATCTTCGAGGATCCACTCTAATCCCTCCGTCGACACTACATGACCCAAGAACGTCACCTCCCTAAGCCAAAACTCGCATTTCTTTAACTTCGACAGAAATGCTTTCTCCTCAAAATCTGCAATACCACCCGCAAATGGGCATCATGTTCCTCCTCGGTCCTTGAATATACCAAGATGTCGCCGATAAAACCACTACGAATCGATCTAGATATCGTTGGAACACCCTATTCATCGATCCATGAAGGTCACGCACAGATTAGTCAACCCGAACGGATAACTAAGAACTCAAAGTGCCCATACCGAGTACGAAATGCCGTCTTACAGATATCCGCCTCTTTTACCCTTAACTGGTGATACCCAAACCTTAAGTCGATCTTCGAGAAAATCGACGCCCCCTTCAGCTGATCAAACAAGTCATCTATCCGAGGTAGTGGATACTTGTTTTTGATCGTCAGCTTATTCAGTTGGCGGTAGTCTATACACATCCGCATGGTACCGTCTTTCTTCTTGACAAAGTGTACCGGCGCTCCCCAAGGCAAAATACTTGGCCTGATAAAGCCTCACCAATAACTCCTGGATCCGAGCCTTAAGCTCCACTAGCTCTTTAGGTGCCATCTCAGACGGAGCAATAGATACGGGCAGCTTTTGGGTAATGATCTATCCCGAATTTTACCTCCCGATCCGTGGCAAACCCGAAGCTCCTCAGAAACACATCAAGAAATTCTAATCGTCCAACCGCTCCACAAGCAGACTCCTTAGCCTCCAAGGCATACACATGAACCACATATGCTTCCACCCTTTCTCGACCATCTTCTCGGCCAGAAGCGCGATACCACATTGGCGGATAATTTCTTCTATTACCGATTAGAATTACCTCATCACCTCACCGTTGTAAACCATACGCTTAGTCACAAGAATCCAACTTCGCCGCTACTTAACCACCACCCATCCTAGAATCGATCGAACTCCCCAAACGGCGCTCCATCGATCGCCTCAAAAGATACCCTTGAGTTCTAGAGGTACGCCTCTATACGACTTATCTACAACTACAGAGTGACCTAGAGGGCTTATTACTACCATCCGCCTAGAAGATATTTCGAGTCTAGATCCATGGTCTTCACTATGCTACTTGCAACATATGAATGTGTTGAACCTACATCAATCAAAGCAAGAAATGGAGAACCAAAGATTAAAAACGCATGCAGTAATGACGTTCGATCGTCGCCTCCTCTCTACCTCGCGAGATACACTAGCCCCTACCGTCTGCCTCGTAAGTACACGCACCTCTGCCTGTGCTCCACGGCCCACCGTAACTATTACCTCCTCTACCATTACCTCGGCCCTCTGCGGTGGTGGTCCATTATTTCTATAATGAGTACGGCCCTAATTCTCTGATCAATCCTAGCTAACTCATGCGACAGATCCCTCACACGGTGGTCCAAATGAGCCACACTCAAAATAGCCTCTACCATCACCCAACATCCTCCCCAATGAGCCTTCCCATTAACGGTTACATCATGCGGTCCACGCTTAGCAAAGAACAAACCTACCCTACCGATTCGCCCACTTTGGCCTAGCCCTTTTCTCACGATTTCGATGACCCGGAAGATCCAAAACTCCTCTTGTGTTTGTTCCTATCCATACCCCGCCTCACGATTCCTTAATGCCCTCGGCTACCTTTGCCTTTTCAACTAGGACAAGAATTCACGCTCATGTCACGCAATTATCAACCTTAATTCGCCTCGCAGCCATCCTCAAACGAACGCACCTCTCATGTTCAAGAGCCACCATACCCACGCATACCGACTCACCCTCGTAAATTCGCCTCAGACTGACACGATTTGCTCCTCGAACTAACCTCAAAAATGCTTTCACGCTCATTAATGTAATTAGCCCCACGCATTTTTTTTCTAATAAGCACTGAAATAGTCCCAAGTCGATCTTCAACAGTATACGTCCGAACAAATGAGCCACCATCGGTATGACTCATCTCGAGAAGTGATACGATCCCTTTAATTTCTCTTCAGCTAGCTTAGGTCCAGATCGTCCATGATCTGCTCTGTCGCTTCGGCCCAAGATTCAAGAAGCTAGGAGCAACACCGAGACACCCCAAAGAATTCAAATTTCGTTTGTTCAAGTCGCCAGTACGATTTCCTAGCTCCTACGCCTCCACCTACTCCACTACCGTTCTAAAACTCAAGAAGATCGCTTTGTGACCTGCGTCGTCCCCGCGCTCTTGAAACTCACCACCTCCACTGGTGGCGTTCACGATATCTCGTTCTCGACCGACGACTGATCCTACGGGCTCGTAAATCATCATTCTACTGCTGCCTCGCCCACGACCACGCCCACCTCGGTACTCATGACTAAATCTTGTCGATTTAAAGAATTTTATGTATCAAGATTCATTCCACTGTTTAAAAGCACAGTCTTATGAATATTGCTTATTAAAGAAGTTTCATTTTCGTGAGTCCACAGAGTCCTATCAGTTTCAGTCTCTAAGGTAGTCTTACTATCACTAGCCATCCAATCTTATCAATACCATTACCACAAACAATAGTACGGGGTACTTACCTGGGCGGATTAGTGCTGGTGACTCGGTGCCATGCCTTTCAAACCATACTTTTTAAAACAGAATACTCAAAAACTATAGTTTTAAAACATTTTGGGCCTCGGGCCCACAGCTGAGCCTTTGAACTTAGCTCTGATACCACAAATGTAACACCCCAAACCCGGTCTACACACCACGATCGAATCTGGTATGTCACAGGGAATAAGGGTTTTGAGAGTTATAGGTTTAAGTATAAAAGTTTGAGGAAAACACTTCGCTAAAATTTTGTATCTGAAGAAAACCCGAGTAGGTTTGATTGAAATTTGATGATGTATTCAAAAACCCAGAAATTTTAAAAAACTTACTCTGATGGGTAGACAAAACAGGTTTATCTCGTTAAGAAGTTTGAGTTGGTTATCATTGTTACATAAACGTTCTGTCTTAATAGAAAATCGTGTTTAAGTTAGAAAACATTTGAGTTCTTCTTTATTCCAAATCTTAGTGTGATACCCGATGGTATAGTTTAAAATATCGCTTTTGTAGTTTTGAAATCGTTATCTTTCCAAATTTTAGCACATTTTAACCCAATTAATTCGTTAAGGCATATTAAACATTTACTTTAAGCATAAATAAGCAAACCATAATTTTTAAAAGGCCTTTTACAACCCAAAATAAAACCACATAGAAATAAATAACTAATGTACCAAATTTTATAAAAGTCCGAGCAAATCCTTTATTAGCATGGCATGAGCACCTCGAGTCCATCCTCGGCTCCATGTCCGCGCCTATGTGTCACCTGAAATGTCAAAGGAGAGAGTGAGTCGCAAGACTCAGTGCATAATTCCCTCTCTCGGTATAACATGCCAACACACATATCATAACAGAATAATGGAAGTGATGCACCCGATCCTAGCCAACCATATCACCTTTTCTACCCCGTGTGGTACCAAACCACTGGTGGTGCCAAACCACTGGTGACCCAAAGTCACGATATCCATACTGTGGTACCAAACCACTGGTGACCCGAAGTCACGAATAATCCAATGATGGGGCCAACCCATCGTGTGATACCAAATCACTAGCGACAATCCAGATCTCACAAGTGGGGCCAACCCACGGTGGTGTCAAACCACGTGGACGAGTCGCAATGAGGTGCCAAACCTCCGTGTCCCAAAGACACAATGTGATACCAAAACACTGGTGATCGTATTCACAAATCCGATGATGGGGCCAACCCATCGTGTGATACCAAATCACTAGCGTCAATCCCGGATAATCAACTGTGGGGCCAACCACTGTGGTACTAAGCCACCGGGACGAGACGCCGAGGTGCCAAACCTCCGTGACCCAAAGTCACAAAATACATGGTACCAAACCATTGGAGGTGCCAAACCTCCGTGTCCCAAAGACACAAAGGTCCCAAAGACACGGATATCATACTCCCCTCCTCTCATATCACCCAATCACATATCATACTAGATGCAAAATCGTGCAATCATGCTATCATGCTCACATGCTCAATATGGCATCTCAATGAATATACACCCATAATCATGATATCGTAGATCATCACATATTTCATAATGAAACGGACTTACCCGAATCCGTATCCATACCTCAATGGGTATCGAAATAGTCAACCACACTGTTTCATTTATACAAACAGGTTATCACATTACTTAGTTAAGATAGTGTGTTGGTTTACACACCTGAAATAGCAAAGATTAACTCCTAAGAACCGATCTAAGCCCCTTGATCGTCTCGACAACCCCGATCCTACAATCGGCCAACAGTGGATTAGTCACTTAACCTATTCGACCAAAAATAGGTAACCCAAGGGGTTGCGTTAAGCCTTACCTTTGCAAATGGTTCAGTTTCCAACCACGCCCGAACCAACACTGATCCCTTCTGAAATCGGCCTCCCCTCTAAAACATAAACATTAGTCTCATCACACTTTGGTTTAACAACTCTAAAGAAACCATTATAGCTACCTTTTCCCACCACTTACCGAGTGCTTAACAGAGTAAGAAGGCTCTCCTTGCTTGATTTCGAACTCCAAAGGCCCTATACGAAAACGATTACCAATACAAGTGATTAACTCCTTTTTAATAGATATCGAAATCGGCCCTTAAACATACTAACAATCGGCAAAGTACCAGAGAAAGGAGAAAGGCCATTCGGCCTAGCACTTACCTTCTTGTTAGGTCGATTGAGCAAGATTCCCAACAAGAGAAATAGGTTCGGCTAACACCCTTGACCAAGAAAAGAAAAGTTTAAAGAAATCGGCAAGGGTTGTAGTAAAGTTCGGCTTTGAAGAAATGGGAAGAACGATTAGGAACAAAAGCTAAGGGGTTTGGAGAAGAAAAGAAGAAGTTAAAATGGTGAATGGGATGCTTTCGGTTTAAAGAAAAAGAGAATAGAGGATGCAGGTTTTTGGTGAAGTGTGTTACGGTCAAGAAAGTGGAGAAGAAAGCTAGTTTCAGTTTACAAGAAAAAAGAGGAAGAAAGGGAGAGGGATGCACATTCAGCTACCAAGGCTTTTCAAAAGAGAAAAAGATGAAAGCAAAAGTGGAGAAAAGGGTGTTGTGGTTTCGGCAAGTGTAGGTGTTTTGAGGTTTCGGTTTACACAAACTGCAAGTGGGAAAAGAGCAATATTCGGCCTCACACACTAAGTAAAAAGATGAAAGCAACTTGGCAACAAGATATTTGGACGTTCGGTTTTAGGAGAACAAATTGAAAAAAATGAAAAAAAGAAAACACACACGGGGTTCGGTTTCAAGAACGAAAATGGAATGGGAGAGTTTTCTTTGACTTTGACACCAAAAAAAATGACCAAAAGCTAGACTTGTTGATACTAACTAAAGTCGAAAGTGCACAAGTTGCCTAAGAGAAAGAAAATTTCTGCACTCTCCCAACAACAACCTACCACTCTTTTCCCTCCCCAAACTCTCTCCAAATCCGCCAACTTCCCCAATCTCTCCCAAGCCACTAATTCAAATCCTTTGACCAAGTCTTCCTCCACAATATGCTCTACACCCATCTCCTTCCATGGCCAAAACAAAACTTTCCCACCTACTGGCACACAGCCTACAACTGTGGCAAGTTTGAAGGTTTTAAACTTGCTATTTTAAGGTAGGGGCAAAACTAGAAAGGCATAAATAGTGGAGAGGTTTGAATTCAAATTGAAGGAGACTTCAAGGGCTATTTTGCAAGCCAAATAATCAGTCAAACAAGCTTATTGGGTCAACATGTGGGATTGTTTTGGGCAGCCCAGTGCTCAGTTGGATCAAATTTCTCGGTTCAACTCAATTGGCTCTTTTTTCATAATTAATTAATAATAATTTATTTAACCAAAATTAAATTGGATTAAAATTAAAATTAATTATATTATGAATTAATATTCATAATTTGGACAGTCTTAGGCTGAAAAATTAATTTTCCTTGATGCTTCAAAATTGCTTCTCGGTTTTGCGCTTCTAGTAGTGTCTGCCGAGCTATTTTTCGCCCTTTGTACGAATCTGTCAAAAATAAATCAAAATTAATCAAAATTTGATATAAAATTAATTAAAATTCAATATGTTAATAATTCTAGTGCAATTTTATTATTTTAACATCCTAGATTAGGGGTTATGCGTTTGGAGCATAACTCAGGTGTTAGTAGGCTTTAAGGGTGTTTGGAGGTGTTTTAAGAGTTTTTAGAATTCTAGGATGGAAGAGAAAGCTTTGGAAAATTATTGGTTTTTAAGTTAAAAAGGGGAAGCTAGGCTAAGAAAGCCTTAAGAAAATTTGTGTTGGATTCATGACACAAAGAAACCAATTGGCAAGGTGGCAAGGGGCGCTACCTTGAGGGTTGGAATGTGCATCACATGGAGTGCCAAGGGGAGGAGGTTCGAGCTACAGAGATTGCATTTGGGAGCTTTTATTTTTGGCGTTAAAAGGGGAGCAAGGCCAGGGAGGTCTTAAGGAAAAATCTTAGGCGTGTTTGGCATAAAACAGGCCTTGGTAAAGTGGCTGCAAGGCGCCACTTAAGGGCCTGGAAATGACGCCATAAGCCTGGTGCAGGTCTGCAGTTCAAGTCTTGTTGGCAGTAGGGAGGCGTGTTTTATTTTTGCTTTTGGCGTTAAGGGGGGAGCTAGGGGAAGGAGGCTTTAAAAGAAATTGTGGCGAGTTTACGTCACAAAAAAATGCCTTGGCAGAGTGGCTTGGGGCGTTATTGCAGCTTGCAGCAGTGAGGGCTCAGGTTCGAGCCTCGTGGACAGCAATAGGTGGGATTTTATTTTGCTTTTACGTCAAGGCAGGGAAGGGGAAGGTTATACGGCAATTGGACTTCTATTTGGATGAAGATTAAGCTTATTTTATCCTATTAATATTCGGCTAAGAGTAGGATAATTGTAGTTTTATTTATTTATTTTATTATAGGATAATTATGGCTTTATTTAGATTAAATGAGATTTTATTTTATTTATTATAGTTTAATAGATAGATAAGAGATAAGGTGTTGGATTAATTATTTTATTTGTTAAGAGATAAAATAGGAGTTTAAGTTGGGATTTGATAAGATAAGAGAAGTGATGGCCAAGTAAGGGAGTCTTGGCCTAGTAATTTCGGTAAAAGGAGGAAAATAAGGCTATTCATCAATCTTCTCGTTTCCATTGAAGTCTCTGCCGAAAATTTCCTAGCAAACTCTCTCCTTTCTCTCTTATTTTTGCCATAGCTGAAATCTTTTTCTCCATAAGTCCACCATTGCTGAATCCCCTAGTGACTCTTTTCCCTCTCTTTTCTTTTGATAAACTGACAACACAGACAACCTTTAGCCGATTTCTTGTTAAGTTCCAAAAGCCAAAAACTAAAGTAAGCCTAGCCAAATTCTTCATAGCTTTTGTGATCTCCATTAAAACCGAATCCATAAATTCCTCAAGATACCATCATTAGCCGATTTCTTTATACCAATCAAAAGTCGAAATCAAGATCCTTCTAGCCTACATAGCCGAATATTTCTAAAGGTTCAAGCAAGGATTGCCGATCTCTAAAGTAAGGGTAAGCTCTCATCCAATTTTCTTTTAAGATTTGCCGAAATCTAGGACTAACCCCATTAATATCTTGTTGACGAAACTTTGAAGAGATCTTTCGGGATTTACTAAGTGTCGACTACAAGGAAGGAGAAATTCTTTTCCCGAAGGTACACCATAGGCCGCGTGTTCCCTAGTTATTCGGTGAGTTTCGGGATTTAAAATCCAAAAGGTAAGTATCTATAGCATTCGACCAAGGCCATGTTGAGTAAATAGATGTGTTTCATTAATATTTAAAAGCCGAAACTAAACTATTCAAGTAATCTAGTGATTGCCGATTTCAAGAAAGAAGAATACAAAGTTTCCGGAATTTGATTAGACATCAATCGGCATCAAGGTAAGGATTTAAGTGTACTAATCCTTCTGGGATTTGGTTTCATGGCCAAATCGGTCCTAGTAAATTAACCATGTGTTGGCCGAATATAGGTAGTTAAGGATCTAATGCTTAGATCGAGATTTTTGGGATCTTCATTAAAGCACTAAGTAAATCAGGTGTGTACCCCACACTATTTCTTAATAAGTTTTATGGCAATGTTTAATATAAGTATGTGTATAAGAATGTGAATATGGCTAAGGTGCCATGTCATGGTACAAAGTACTGTGCACGCTTCCTACTCCTACTAGGATTATGTTAAATATCTGTTACGACACACATATGACATTATAAGAATGTGAAATAAGAATTTGGCATGTTAATGCATGATATGTATGATATGGGGCATATGGGTTATATAAAAAGGGGAAGTGAATGTGGTGACCTAAGACCACGATATTTGAATGTGGTGACCTAAGACCACGATATCTGAATGTGGTGACCTAAGACCACGATATCTGAATGTGGTGACCTAAGACCACGAATTTTATAAGGGCGATGAGCACGTCTACTGCAGCGACTGCCTTCGATGGTGTGTAGCGGATGGAGGGTTGACTTAGTAGTCCCCACGGTGTGCAGGATGGTACGGGTGATGTGTAGCGGATGGCATATAGGTTTGGGTTCGGGTTGCATTATATTGTTTAAATGCTTTATGTACATGTAGGATTTGAAATGCCTGAAATTGTTAAGACTTAGTGTTCGTGTACACATTGAGTCTGTTTGACTCACCTCGTTGTGGAAACCTTTTTCAGGTGACGACCAGTGATGGACCGGGCCGGCAGATGCTTAGGGAAGGCCATGCTTAGCAAGAAGTTCATTTTTATTTGGGCTATTTTATTTTAAGTATTTTGAAGTTAAATTTTGGGAATTATTTGATGTAATAAGGCCATAGTAGAACTACTTTACCTTGCTTCTATTTATTAAATGATTAAGTAAATTTATTTTAAAATAAAGCCCAAACGTTTTTTCACTTAAAGTAAAGGACTTTAATAATGAAATAAACTTGTTTTCAACTCAAGCCCGACCCAAAACAATCTTTCTTTCAAAACACACAAGTTTTTTCTGAGTAACAAAAGAATTTGAAACAGTTTACACCGGGGAACATACCAGATCCGATCAAGGCTCGTGGGTCGGGTTTGGGGTGTTTCAATTTCATATCAGAGCCCAGTTTTAAACTCTTGGCCTTGGGTTTAAGGCCTAAAACGTTTTCAAAGTTAAGCCCAAAAAGAATTTTTGTGAATTAAGCTGGATTTTCTGGCATGGCCCACTAAGTCTCCACCGTAAGTCCACTGTAAGTACTCGATCTCTTGGGTGATCTATATTATGATTTGTAGAAGGGCAGAAATGGAACGTAGAATAGAGATTTAGTACTTGAACCCTAGGGCTAGTTACCCCAACAATTACATAAGACTTAAATGCCTAATTGAACAAACCTGTGGTTAAGTCGCCGAGTTAGGGTGTGGCAACCATGGTGCGCATGTCTAGGATTGGTTTCGGTGGGAGCTTGGTATTTAAGCAGTCCACGTGACTCACCTCCTCTCCACTCGAATCCTACCTGGTGCGTAGCTACGGTTCACCCTAACCAAGAGGACTTAGATACGGGCTAAACCCCTAACTAAAACCCGAAAGGGACTAGCCATATTTTTTATAAAAACCTTAGTTTTTAAAATCCTTAACCCTTCGATTTGCAACAAAATATATTTTGAAAATTTCTCAAAAAAAATTTCCTGTTTGCCAAAATTACTAAAATACCCCTAGCTGTAAAATTACAAAAATGCCCTTGGTTTCTAAAATTACCATATTACCCTCGATTTTAGTAAAATTTCTCTATTTTGAAAAAGTGTCCAAAAACTCTATTTTACGAAAATTTTAAGGTACTTTGATTTGGGAAAATTACTAAAATGCCCCTGTGTTGTAAATTAATAAAATACCCTTAGTTTTTAAGATTTTCAAAAATACCCTCGACTTTTGCTAAAATGTTTCTACTTTAAAAAAAAAACCAAAACTTTTGTTTTACAAATATCAAGATATCCTGATTTGGAAAATTTACAGAAATGCCCCTAACTTCCAAAATTACTGAAATAACCCCGATTTCTGAAATTTCTACAACACCGCTGATTTGGAAAACAAATTTTCAAGATAACCTCGAGTTTTTGTAAATTTTGAAATACTTTTGATTTATAAAGATTATTTTCAAGTGACCCGATTTATTACCAAAATACCTTATAGGAAAATGATTTAAATTACCCCTGGGGATGATCAGAATGCCTAAAGTAGTGAAGTGAATGTTGTAAATGAATGTGTCTCTTTCGAGATGGACGAATGTGAATGTGAATGTGAATCTCTGAATTAGAATAGTGAACTTGAACTAAGACTTTGTTTGATCGAAAGAACCACTATTAAACTCCTTTTCATAAAACTGTTCGCGGTTAAACAGTGGAACAAAGTACTAATGCATAAAACTCTTTAATCAGATTAAATCGCGAAGTTAGAAATGAGTTCTCGGAATGTGAACTTAAAAAAAATTGTGCCTAGGAAGTATGATGGCTCTATTAAGATCGAGTCTTGCGACATAAGCATAGCGCGTGAGTTAAGATGTTCGATTATTCGATAGTAAGTAAATTTGAGGACGAAATTATTTTTAAAGAGGGTAGAACTATAACATCCTAGATTAGGGGTTATGCATTTGGAGCATAACTCAGGTGTTAGTAGGCTTTAAGGGTGTTTGGAGGTGTTTTAAGAGTTTTTAGAATTCTAGGATGGAAGAGAAAGCTTTGGAAAATTATTGGTTTTTAAGTTAAAAAGGGGAAGCTAGGCTAAGGAAGCCTTAAGAAAATTTGTGTTGGATTCATGACACAAAGAAACCAATTGGCAAGGTGCCAAGGGACGCTACCTTGGGGCTTGGAAGGTACGTCACATGGAGTGCCAAGGGGAGGGGTTCAAGCTGTAGAGATTGCACTTGGGAGCTTTTATTTTTGGCGTTAAGAGGGGAGCAAGGCCAGGGAGGTCTTAAGGGAAAAATATTAGGCGTGTTTGGCATAAAATAGGCCTTGGAAAAGTGGCCGCAAGGCACCACTTAAGGGCCTGAAAATGATGCCATAAGCCTGATGCAGGTCTGGAGTTCGAGTCTTGTTGGCCGCAGGGAGGTGTGTTTTATTTTTGCTTTTGGCATTAAGGGGGGAGCTAGGGGAATGAGGCTTTAAAAGAAATTGTGGCGAGTTTATGTCACAAAAAAATGCCTTGGTAGAGTGGCTTGGGGCGTTATTACAGCTTGCAACAGTGAGGGCTCAGGTTCGAGCCTCGTGGACAGCAGTAGGTGGGATTTTATTTTGCTTTTGTGTCAAGGCAGGGAAGGGGAAGGCTATACGGCAATTGGACTTCTATTTGGATGAAGATTAAGCTTATTTTATCTTATTAATATTCAGCTAAGAGCAGGATAATTGTAGTTTTATTTATTTTATTATAGGATAATTATGGTTTTATTTAGATTAAATGAGATTTTATTTTATTTATTATAGTTTAATAGGTAGATAAGAGATAAGGTGTTGGATTAATTATTTTATTTGTTAAGAGATAAAATAGGAGTTTAAGTTGGGATTTGATAAGATAAGAGAAGTGATGGCCAAGTAAGGGAGTCTTGGCCTAGTAATTTCGGTAAAAGGAGGAAAATAAGGCTATTCATCAATCTTCTCGCTTCCATTGAAGTCTCTACCAAAATTTCCTAGCAAACTCTCTCCTTTCTCTTATTTTTACCATAGCTAAAATCTTTTCTCCATAAGTCCACCATTGTCGAATCCCCTAGTGACTCTTTTCCCTCTCTTTTCTTTTGATAAACCGACAACACGCACAACCTTCACCGATTTCTTGTTAAGTTCCAAAAGCGAAAACTAAAGTAAGCCTAGCCAATTCTTCATAGCTTTTGTGATCTCCATTAAAACCGAATCCATAAACTCCTCAAGATACCATCATTAGCCGATTTCTTTATACCAATCAAAAGTCAAATCAAGATCCTTCTAGCCTACATAGCCGAATATTGCTAAAGGTTCAAGCAAGGATTGTCGATCTCTAAAGTAAGGGTAAGAACTCATCCAGTTTTCTTTTAAGATTTGCCGAAATCTAGGACTAACCCCATTAATATCTTGTTGCCGAAACTTTGAAGAGATCTTTTAGGATTTACTAAGTGTCGACTACAAGGAAGGAGAAATTCTTTTCCCGAAGGTACACCATAGGCCGCGTGTTCCCTAGTTATTTGGTGAGTTTTGGGATTTAAAATCCACAAGGTAAGTATCTATAGCATTCGGCCAAGGCCATGTTGAGTAAATAGATGTGTTTCATTAATATTTAAAAGCCGAAACTAATCTATTCAAGTAATCTAGTGATTGCCGATTTTAAGAAAGAAGGATACAAAGTTTCCGGCATTTGATTAGACATCAATCGGCAGCAAGGTAAGGATTTAAGTGTACAAATCCTGCTGGGATTTGGTTTCATGGCCGAATGGGTCCTAGTAAATTAACCATGTGTTGGCCGAATATAGGTAGTTAAGGATCTAAAGCTTAGATCGGGATTTTTGGGATCTTCATTAAAGCACTAAGTAAATTAGGTGTGTACCCTACACTATTTCTTAATAAGTTTTATGGCAATGTTTAATATATATATGTGTATAAGAATGTGAATATGACTAAGGTACCATGTCATGGTACAAAGTACTCAAGTACGTTTCCTACTCCTACTAGGATTATGTTAAATATCTATTACGACACACATATGACATTATAAGAATGTGAAATAAGAATTTGGCATGTTAATGCATGATATGTATGATATGGGCATATGGGTTATATAAAAAGGGGAAGTGAATGTGGTGACCGAAGACCACGAAATCTAAATGTGGTAACCTAAGACCACGATATCTGAATGTGGTGACCTAAGACCACGATATCTGAATGTGGTGACCTAAGACCACGAATTTTATAAGGGCGATGAGCACGCCGATTGCAATGACGCCTTCGATGGTGTGTAGCGGATGGAGGGTTGACTTAGTAGTCCCCACGGTGTGCATGATGGTACAGGTGATGTGTAGCGGATGGCATATAGGTTTGGGTTCGGGTTGCATCATATTGTTTAAATGCTTTATGTACATGTAGGATTTGAAATGCCTAAAATTGTTAAGACTTAGTGTTCATGTACACATTGAGTCTGTTTGACTCACCCCGTTGTGGGAACCTTTTTCAGATGACGATCAGTGATGGACCGGGTCGGCAGATGCTTAGGGAAGGCCATGCTCAGCAAGAAGTTCATTTTTATTTGGGCTATTTTATTTTAAGTATTTTGAAGTTAAATTTTGGGAATTATTTGATGTAATAAGGCCATAGTAGAACTACTTTACTTTGCTTCTATTTATTAAATGATTAAGTGAATTTATTTTAAAATAAAGCCCAAACGTTTTGTCACTTAAAGTAAAGGACTTTAATAATGAAATAAACTTGTTTTCAACTCAAGCCCAACCCAAAACAATCTTTCTTTCAAAACACACAAGTTTTTCCTGAGTAACAAAAGAATTTGAAACGGTTTACACCGAGGAACATACCAGATCCGGTCAAGGCTCGTGGGCCGGGTTTGGGGTGTTTCATTATAATAATTATATCTTTTTTGAAAAGAATTTTTTCGAAACTGCATGATTTGAGTTAAAAAGGGCATGAAAAGTGTGTATATTTTCACCTTTCTACTGACTCCATGATTAAGTAATTTTGAAATATCAGAACGATGCTTCTGGACATAATTGCAATCACTAGAGCCTAATTGTATATGTCCAATTGGTCCCTCCGCTAGCTCAACAAAAGCTCAATTGAACTGCATTTGAATCAGAAGAAAATTCTACGTCTTTGGGAGTAATTTAATGCAGTTGATTTATTCGAAGTGAAATTAAATTAGGTAGTCGTGAGAATTTTTCAACTAGAGATTTTGATTAAAAAATTTTCTTGAAAAATTAATTTGGAAAATCTAAGTGATTTTTGGATAAATTAGTTTTGATCTAGTACAATTAAATTAATCAAATCAATTAAAATTAATATGATATTTTTGGAAGTTAAATTTCAAGTAAGACAATTAGCTCAATAGGTAATTGAACTTGAAATTTGGACTTAAAATCGTAAATTGGGCCCGGGAGCCCAAAACCAAGACAAAGACCCAAAAACTGGTCAAATCGGGCTTGGTATGTGAAACTAGGCTGACAGTCCAACCGATGGCTAGACCGGATCGGTCGGGTCGTCATTGACCCGGACCGAACCAGATCGGTGTGTCGTAAGGGTGTCGCACTTGCACCACCCAACATGGCAGTACCGATGGCTGCGACAGTGGCGGCCTAGTGACCGACGGCAGTTGATCATCGGTGGTTGAGTAATAAAAGAGTTACACTCCTACTGGGACTCTACCAGAGAATTTGATTTCATATTAATAATTCCAAAAATAATATTATTTTAATAGTTTAATATTAAATTAAATTTAATACTTATCTTAATAGTATTTTATTAATTTAATATTAAAGTGATTATCTTAATATTAACTTTAATTTAATGTTTATCTTGTAAATAAAAATTTTATTATTTTAATAAGATTTAATATTAAATTTAATCTAATATTTATCTTGACAAATATTGTATTAATTTAATATTAAAGTGATTAAGTTTAATTATAGTTGAATTGTCTAAACACTCCTAATATAAATAGAGCCTTGGGTCATTGTTTACACTCACTTAAATTCAAAATAAAGTTGTAGGGAGAAAATTCTCTGAATAGATTATTCCAAAAAATTTCTAGAGATATTTTTCCGATTTACAACTTGATCCAAAAGTTCAGAGAAATTTCAAAATTACCCCACAGGTAATTTTTGTGAAAAATTTTCTAATTCGAAGCGAGCCCGCACTCGGCAAACGTGAGCTTGAGGATAGTGGAGAAGGCTACTTAGTCGAAGCGCTAATCCTAGATGAATCGAAATGGTACAATTTTGATTAAATATTTATTACTTTAGATATCATAACCAAGATATTGCTTTGGAAACATTTTTAAAACTCTGATTTTTCCCTAAATTTATTTTCCGTTGCATTTTCCAAACCATTTTTTCCAACAACCGTGTTGCAGGTCAAGTGCTAGACCGTATTACACTTTCACATAAAACAATAATAACACACGATCATGTGGAGTGGCCTTATGTGGCATGCGATCGTGTGACAGCCTATGTCTCAGGCCATGTACAGCATAAATTGCCCTTAAAACCAGCCAATTTAAGCACTAAACCTTGCACACCAAATCACACAATTCCTAGCTTATTTCACATTGTTTATAACTCATTCAAGGATACTAGAAATGTGTCGAATCATCCATCCTAAATCTAGCAATATGTCATCAAAAGGCACCTCAATTCATACACCAATTCACTCATTCAAAGCTAAATTTCATACTTTAACATACATTACATTCATCCGCACATTATTGATCTACCTCATTCACATATCAACAAGACATAGCTATGTTTTTACAATGCATATAGAAATGACCAAAAGACGTTTTAAACATACTTCAAACATTCAAATTCCATCAACCTATAAGACTAACCAATGTACCAACAAAAGGTACTACAATCACAAATCAAACATAATTCCATTCAACCATGGTTTACGTACTTTAAGAAAAGGGCATACACAAGTCCAACAACATCTATTTACATCATCATTTGCAAAACTAAAATTCCAAGGCATTATACCACAATTAAGCTAATCACAACTTAAAATAACCAAAGGACCAAGACCACACTTACCCCTATATATGTCATTTATCACCACTTGCCAAAAATTAACCAAAAACTACCAATATAGTGATTGGATAGTGTGATCGTGCTCCGACGCAATTCCAACCAATCAAGCTTTTGATGATATACAAAACAAACAAAGTAATTACGTAAGAAACTAGTGCTTAGTAAGCTCGTATAAAAGAAACTTAAACTTGTCGAACATAAAATTATTAAACCATTCAATAATTTATCACAATCCATATGGATAGTTTCCTTTCCTATTAAAAACATTCTACATGGTTAGTAGATATACTCAAAAATATCTCAACTTATGAAACATGGTACATATCATGAAATAAACTTCAATATACGACAATTCATCACATGTTCAATTAGTTCTCTTTTCAATCCATACTTGACATGAACCAATGTATACATACCCTTTTCCATTTTATGCCTTAATTTCCATTCAACTACATATATTACATTTCCATTCCATATTCTCAATATAGCTCATTTCATATACACACCTTTCATTTTAATCTTTAATTACCCATTGAACCAAATAGAATAACATTGACTACTCGAAAAATATTCGTATATCCATTTAATTCCCTAAACACCACAAACATGATTAGTTAACATACTTATAGACATATGAAACTTATAATCACACCAAGTCATTAATATTCATTACAAACTATACTAGTCAAAACATTCATCTCACATTCAATCTTATGATACATATCTCAACCAAAAGGTGTTACCTAAATAGCAAATGGTTGAAGGATGTCATAGTGTCTTTCAATCATGGTCTTATACATTTTTATGCCATGTTGCCATATTTTCTTTCAACCATGGTCTTATTCATTTGATTCATGATGTCATAACATTTTTCAGCTAAGGTCTTACTCATTTCCAGTATGATGCCATAGTTTCTTTCAACTATGGTCTTATTCAATTCTAGTATAGTTCCATAGTGTCTTTCAACTATGGTCTTATTTTTTTCCTTCAAGCCAACAAATTTGATTCACAAATATACACAAATAGACAATAATTTATTGAAATAGTAGTTAATTGAATTAACCAAGTGACGTACTTACCTTGACTGAAACGATTACTAAAACGGAGTCGACAACTAGTCTGAAACTTTAGCTTTTCCTTGATTTAAATCCGATTATGTCATTTCTTGATATGCAAGCAAGATTAAGAAACGAATTTTCCAAGCTTAATTCCATGGTGTTTCGACTAGAACAAAACCACTTTGAGAAAATGACAGTCATCTTTTTTTATTTGTTTATGTTATTTAATATTAAATTACCTTTTTAACCTTAATAATTTAGTTAATAAACAATAAGTCTTTGTCCATAAATGTCCAACTATACATTTATATAGTTTAATTACCACCTAAGTCCATTTCTTTATATTTATTTAACCATTTAACCCATTTAATTAAGAAAAACCCACTTTTGTAACCTTTACAATTTAGTCCTTTTAATTAATTAACCAACTAAACACTAAAATTTCTTAACCAAAATTTAATATTACCCTAATAACACATCGTAAATATCTAATAAAATATTTACAGGCTCGATTTATAGAAATGAGGTTCGATCTCAGAACACCCCAAACCCGGTCAATACACCACTAATCAATCGGTATGCTACAGGAAAAGGTTTTGGGTGGTTTAGGTTGAAGTCCGGAAGTTTGGTGAAAACGCTTAGCGAAATTTTGTATTTGAGGAAAATTCAATAAGGTTTTGATTAAAAATCGATGATGTATTTGAAAACCCGTAAAGTTTTGCAAATGAATCTGATGTATAGGTAAAACTAGTTTGTTTCGCTTTTGAAGCTTAAGTTATTTCTTATTGTTACTAAAACATTTTTGACTTAGTAGAAAAACATATTTAAGTTAGAAAACAATTTGAGTTCACTTTATCCCAAGTTATAGTATGATACCCGATGGCATAGTTTAAAACACTGTTTTTGAAATTTTGAAAACGTTGTCTTTCCAAGTTTTAGCACATTTCACTTAATTAGTTTGTTAAAGCATATTGAAAATCTACTTAAACATAACATATCAAAAACATGATTTAAGAGGCCATTTACAAACCCAAACATAACAAAATAGAAATAAATCAGCTAGTGTACCAAATTTTATAAAAGAAGTCCGAACAAAACTTTATTTCAATATGGCATGAGCACCTTGAGTCCATCCCGGCTCCATGTCCGCATCTAAGTGTCACCGAAAAGTCAAAGGAGAGAGTGAGTCGCAAGACTCAATGCATAAATCCTCTCCCCAGATAACATGCCAACACATACATCATAATGTAATAATGCAAATCATGCACCTGCTCCTAACCAACCATATCGCTTTTCTACCCCGTGTGGTACCAAACCACCGGTGGTGCTAAACCACCGTGACCCAAAGTCACGATATCCATATTGTGGTACCAAACCACCGGTGACCAAGTCACGAATAATCCAATGATGGGGCCAACCCATCGTGTGATACCAAATCACTAGCGCATTTATCCCATATCTCAAAAGTGGGGCCAACCCACGGTGGAATTAACCACGTGGACGAGTCGCAATGAGGTGCCAAACCTCCGTGTCCCAAAGACACAATGTGATACCAAATCACTAGTGACCGTAGTCACAAATCCGATGATGGGGCCAACCCATCGTGTGATACCAAATCACCGGCGTCAATCCGTATAATCAATCGTGGGGCCAACCCACCGTGGTACTAAGCCACTGGACGAGACGCCGAGGTGCCAAACCTCCGTGACCCAAAGACACAAAATATGTGGTACCAAACCACCTGAGGTGCCAAACCTCCGTGTCCCAAAGACACAAAGTGTCCCAAAGACACGGATATCATACTCCCCTCCACTCATATCACCCAATAACATATAACATAATAATTGTATGCAGATGTCATGTATGCTAGACATATATCAAATATAAGTATAACATGAATTACCATCATAATCGACATAGACATAAAACAACATAATCATGCTAATCAACCTCTAAGGGTATAATCGTAATTTTACCCACCAAGGGTATTTTCGTAATTTACCTACCAAGGGTATTTTCAGTAATTTACCCACCAAGGGTATTTTCATAATTTACCCACCAAGGGTATTTTCAGAATTTACCCACCAAGGGTATTTTCGTAATTTCAGACTGTAATGGCCCTCCGAAGGTCTAAGGTTACCCCGAAATGACTCGACTACCATTTAGGTCACCACTAGACTATTGGGCCAAAAACCCGACTTGCCCATTTAGGCCCACACGCCGTGTGTCCCACCTAACACAAATCTAGCCACGATATAGGTTCCACCTAGTCTAGTTCACTATATACTATATCATCATACAATTTATTCCAATTGGCCCCACGGCCCATTGGGCCCACTTCGGCCCATCGCGGCCCAAGCAGCCCCAACCCACAAGAATACTACTGATGGCCTCAACTATCGCGTCGAAGCCCCACACGCGGCGCCGCACGCCTGCAGTAACTACTATTGCCGTGACTGCACTTCGGCATTTGCCGCTCTACAACTAGAGTAGAGAGAGTTACACACCTGATAGGACTCTGGTGCTAAACCGCGCTGCGACCACTCCTGTGCCCAACGCCCACCAAGGTATGTTAACCCTTCTCCGGCATGCTCTTTATATAGCTAGCTCTTCACCTTCATTCCTTGTATCTTTCCGATGGGATCCCTTCACAAGAGAGTTTAAATTCAACCAAAACTCTTACCGTCCACTCATGAATAAATACCCCTTGCTTCTCATGAGATTCAACCTGTGCTCCCTTATAACATAATCCACGCTACTAGCCACTTTACCAACTAGCTCCTTGTGCCTCAAACCATGCGCAATTAAATATAACCCTATGGCCAAGGTCTAAATTCATTTAATAAAATAATCAAAAGGAATGCAAACGCTACGACTAGAACCTTGTACCTCCTTCCTTCCTTGTATGCCACTTTGCCACTACACCACACACACCACTTGTGTCATTTTCCTCCACATTTTATTCTTAAGGCCTACCCGCCAACCTCCAAGGTTTTTTCACCTAAAACCAAAATTTTCCCAAAGCTAATATTTGATCTTGGGACTTCATAGAAGCCCCTAACCTTCCAAAATCACTTATCTAAAAGGTCCAACTTGCACTTAAGCCGATCTCCTATTCTCCAAAAAATTTTAAACGCTACTACTCCTAAGGCCCATTGGGCTCAATCCTACTAGGCCTAATTTCGGATGTTACAAATCTACCTCCTTAAAGAAATTTCGTCCTCAAAATTTCCAACTAACTAACAATACACGTCCTAACCTACCACACTACGCTCACGTCACAGACTCGATCTAATAACACTAATAAACCAAATCTCAAAACTTCTTCTCATAACTAGATAACTAAACACAAAAGCAAATCGATATTTATACATACAATTTCTATATCCAAACCAGCACACAAAATAAATACCAAAAATACAATATAACATTGTCTTAACAAAGATAAAATAAGGAACTTATGGATTTGGATGCGGAGACTCAAGGTGCCATACTTCCAAACAACATGTATTTTCAAAAACTTTTTGAACCCCATAACCCACAAATGAAGTTTGTGAAACCTAGGCTCGATACCACAAATGTAGCACCCAAACCCGATCAATACACCACGATAGAACTGGTATGCTACTGTGGGAAAAGGTTTTGGGTGGTTTAGGTTGAAGTCTGGAAGTTTGGTGAAAACGCTTAGCGAAATTTTGTATTTGAGGAAAATTCAATAAGGTTTTGATTAAAAATCTGATGATGTATTTGAAAACCCAGAAAGTTTTGAAAATGAATCCGATGTATAGGTAAAACTAGTTTGTTTCGTTTTGAAGCTTAAGTTATTTCCTATTGTTACTAAAACATTTTTGACTTAGTAGAAAAACATATTTAAGTTAGAAAAATAATTTGAGTTCACTTTATCCCAAGTTATAGTATGATACCCGATGGCATAGTTTAAAACACCGTTTTTTTGAAATTTTGAAAACGTTGTCTTTCCAAGTTTTAGCACATTTCACTTAATTAGTTTGTTAAAGCATATTGAAAATCTACTTAAACATAACATATCAAAAACATGATTTAAGAGGCCATTTATAAACCCAAACATAACAAAATAGAAATAAATCAGCTAGTGTACCAAATTTTATAAAAGAAGTCCGAGCAAAACTTTATTTCAATATGGCATGAGCACCTCGAGTCCATCCCGGCTCCATGTCCGCATCTAAGTGTCACCTGAAAAGTCAAAGGAGAGAGTGAGTCGCAAGACTCAGGTGCATAAATCCTCTCCGGTATAACATGCCAACACATACATCATAATGAATAATGCAAATCATGCACCTGCTCCTAACCAACCATATCGCTTTTCTACCCCGTGTGGTACCAAACCACCGGTGGTGCCAAACCACCGGTGACCCAAAGTCACGATATCCATATTGTGGTACCAAACCACCGGTGACCAAGTCACGAATAATCCAATGATGGGGCCAACCCATCGTGTGATACCAAATCACTAGCGAGGCGATCCCATATCTCAAAAGTGGGGCCAACCCACGGTGGAATTAACCACGTGGATGAGTTGCAATGAGGTGCCAAACCTCCGTGTCCCAAAGACACAATGTGATACCAAATCACCGTGACCGTAGTCACAAATCCGATGATGGGGCCAACCCATCGTGTGATACCAAATCACCGGCGTCAATCCAGATAATCAATCGTGGGGCCAACCCACCGTGGTACTAAGCCATCGACGAGACGCCGAGGTGCCAAACCTCCGTGACCCAAAGTCACAAAATATGTGGTACCAAACCACCGAGGTGCCAAACCTCCGGTGTCCCAAAGACACAGTGTCCCAAAGACACGGATATCATACTCCCCTCCACTCATATCACCCAATAACATATAACATAATAATTGTGTATATGCAGATGTCATGTATGCTAGACATATATCAAATATAAGTATAACATGAATTACCATCATAATCGATAGACATAAAACAACATAATCATGCTAATCAACCTCTAAGGGTATAATCGTAATTTTACCCACCAAGGGTATTTTCAGAATTTACTTACCAAGGGTATTTTCAGTAATTTACCCACCAAGGGTATTTTCGTAATTTACCCACCAAGGGTATTTTAATAATTTCGCACCGCAATGGCCCTCCGAAGGTCTAAGGTTACCACTGACGACTCGACTACCATTTTCGGTCACCACTAGACTATTGGGCCAAAACCCGACTTGGCCATTTAGGCCCACACTGCGTGTGGCCCACCTAACACAAATCTAGCCACGTATATAGGTTCCACCTAGTCTAGTTCACTATATACTATATCATCATACAATTTATTCCAATTGGGCCCACGGGCCCATTGGGCCACTTCGACCCATCGCGCCCAAGTAGCCCCAACCCACAAGAATACTCTTGATGGCCTCAACTATCGCGTGAAGCCCCACACGCGCGCTTCATCACGCCTGGTGTGGCTACTATTGCCGTGGACTCCAGACTTCGGCATTTGCCGCTTCTACAACTAGAGTAGAGAGAGTTACACACGATAGACTCGGTGCTAAACTGCAACTGCGACCACTCCTGTGCCCAACGCCCACCAAGGTATGTTAACCCTTCTCCTGCATGCTCTTTATATAGCTAGCTCTTCACCTTTATTCCTTGTATCTTTCCGATGTGGGATCCTTCACAAGAGAGTTTAAATTCAATCAAACTCTTACCGCCCACTCGCAAAATAAATACCCCTTGCTTCTCATGAGATTCAACCTGTGCTCCCTTATAACATAATCCACGCTACTAGCCACTTTACCAACTAGCTCCTTGTGCCTCAAACCATGCAATTAAATATAACCCTATGGCCAAGGTCTAAATTCATTTAATAAAAATAATCAAAAGGAATGCAAACGCTACGACTAGAACCTTGGACCTCCTTCCTTCCTTGTGGCGTCACTTTGCCACTACACCACACACACCACTTGTGTCATTTTCCTCCACATTTTATTCTTAAGGCCTACCCGCCAACCTCCAAGGTTTTTTTCACCTAAAACCAAAATTTTCCCAAAGCTAATATTTGATCTTGGGACTTCATAGAAGCCCCCTAACCTTCCAAAATCACTTATCTAAAAGGTCCAACTTGCACTTAAGCCGATCTCCTATTCTCCAAAAAATTTTAAACGCTACTACTCCTAAGGCCCATTGGGCTCAATCCTACTAGGCCTAATTTCAGGATGTTACAGATACCTCATTTTCTAAAACCACTTGACTTTAGGGACATCCCACTTGAACCTAATTATTCCTTCAATTAACAAAAATCATTAAATCAAATTTCAACGTAATTTTATATTTGACTCATAAATATTAAATAGCAATATTTATGGACTCACTCATCAAATTTACGGCCTCGAAAACACTGTTTCTGACACTACTAAAAAATGGGCTATTACAAATCCTATCAAATGCATATACATACTTGCAATCTTACTCGCATATTCATGCCATTTATTCGATCACATATGCATTTTCGTACCTTGTACATTATTCTGTTACATAAAAATTATTTTGAAATTTAGTACATATATCGTTTCTTAATCAAATTCACAGTTACAACCCCATTTCATCATCAAACATGCATATTTCATATTATAAGTTATATTTCAATATAATATTCATATCACATATCATAATTTAAGTATTTCAAATCATTTCCCATTTTATTCATTTTAGTCATCGACCTTGATGTTTCATATCAAATTCAATCAAAACATTTCATATTACCATAATAGACTCACCTCAATGATTTAACAATAAATAAACATGCATATAAAATCAAATATTTCTATCTCGAATCATAAAAGTATACACCAAGATTTTGCATGTCACTCATTGACGATTTTCGCTTTTCCTTTCCCTTTCGACAACTCAGTGTTTTTGTTAGCAACAAATAATCATAAAACATATCATACAATCAATTCCTAGGCAAATTAGAATCAAATACCAAATTACATAGATTTTTCAATTTTTTCAATTTGGTCCCTAAAATCGGGACAAGTATAACTTTCAATATAAAGCCTCGGATTAGAATCTGATTTCACCATGACTCATTAGGGACCTATTTTTTATATCTACCAAAAATCCTGAGAATATTCAATTTTATCCAATTTGGTCCCTAATATATAAAACTAAAAATTAAGCTTTACAATTTAGTTCCTTTTATATACTATGATTAATTTCTAACAATTCCACACCAATTTCATCCAATTTTCAACAAGGGCAACTTTTAAAAACTTTAACAGTTTTACAAATTCATACATGGGCTAGTTAAATCAAGCTCCAATGACCTCAAATCTATAAAAGAATTACAAGAAAATAACTAAATTTTCATAACTAATTGGATGGTCAAACACTTGCAAAAACTTAATATTTCTTTTTCTTTTTCTTCTTTAGTAGCTATAGTTTTGGGGAAGAAGATGATAACATTTCATCTCTCTTCCCACTTCCTTTTTATTATACTATTGTTTAACTTTTAATTAGTTTTAGTTAACAATTTAATTCGATTTTATGTTAATTAATTTACTATTAATACAAGTTAATTCCCATCATCATTATCATCCACTAATGTTTGTTTAACCTTTAGTTTATTTATCATTTTGATCCTTTGGATAATTGCTATCTAAGTCCCCAAGCATTTTCTTAATTAAATTTCTATAACGATTAAACTTTTACAATTTAGTCCCTAGGCCTAATTAATTATAATTTCTACTAAATTACTTACCTAAATTTCAATATATCAATCTAATAAATCCGTAAATATCTCTATTTAATATTTACAAAATTGGTTTACAAAAATGAGGTCTCAAAATTGCATTTTTCTAACACCATTGAAAATTGGGTCATTACAAAATTAAATATGACAAGATGCAAATTAAAGTATAATAAAGAAAAAAAATTAAATATTTATTTATCTTTTTCTTAAAATAAAGAAATAAATTAATTGAATAACATAACAATTAAATGCAAATATAATACTAAAGGAAAGCATACTCGATATTTTCTCCTTATCTTTTGAAACTTGAGAGTTCATTGCCTTCTTTATTTTCTTCTTTTGATTTTTCTTAAATTGGCCTTGAACCCATTTTCTTGACATATGAAGGATCAAACACTAATTTTTCACTTGATCTCCCATTGGCACCATTGATAGCATCTTGAAAAGATGAATGCTTTGAACTTCTGGAATCTTTAGCTTCTTGCATAGTGTCATCTCCTTTTCAACTAACAACAATGCCTTAATTAGTTTTTCTTTGACAATTTGAGTACACTTAGGAGTAATGAACCTTTGTAAAAAAGGTTGTAAATGATATGATTCAACTCATTGAGGCGTAATAAACCGCTAGATTTTTCTTCATGTGCTAACGAGGCTCTAAAATCACTTGCCAACAATGACTTTGCTTTTTTTGTCCATCCCTTAAGTATATTTTTTTGGGCATCTCTTTAATGTTATTCATAAGAAGAACCCATAAATCATGAAAAAAAAAGTAATCCAAGACTTTTAAACATATTACAACTACATGAGACAATGTTATTTGAGACGTCAAACTTCACACTGTAAATTCTTTGATATCCATCTTCAATCACATGATATAAAGGAAGATTTTTTATGCTAGTAACTTCAACACAATTCAAGCCTATGCAATCCATCAAGTCCCTTTTAAACCTTTTAAACATAGCAAGAGTGTAAACATGCTTAAAAATCCATGTCCATTAACTTTGCTTGGTGCTCCATTTTTACATTAAAAATCATGATTTAACTCTATTAAAAAAATTCATAATCTGATTTCCTTTTTCTCGTAATGTTGTATAACTTGAATAAGAGACAAAAAGCAATTCATAATCTGATGCAATATGTTGTTCATACTCTTGCTTCTTTAGGTGGATCTAATTCTAGCAAAAAAAAATGTCTATGCTAAAGGTAATGCACCATTTTACTCGAAGCTCATATAGTCTCTTACGCTAATCATAATCTTGAAGTTCAAAATTTTCAATCATGGTAGCCTAACTTGATTCAAACTTTGTTTCACTTTCACATCCATAAAAGCATTTATTAAATTGTGCTTTGAACTCAGCATTGACAAAACGACTAGCAAGACGTTCTTTAGCATTATTTGAAATGTGCCACATGCATAATCTATAAGAAGATTCTGGGAACTCAATCTCTGTTACTTTCATCATTGTTTGATATTCATTAGTAAAAATACTCTTCAATTTCTGGTGCCCAATGACTTCTAAAAATGTTTCAAGTAACCAAGCAAATGACTCAGTGGTTTCATGTGATAAAAAAGCACAATTGGACAAAATAATATTCTAGTGATTATTGATTTTGAAAAATGGAGCACAAACCAAATTATTCTTATTGGTTCTATATGTGGTATCAAATACAAGATCATCTCCAAAACAATTGTAATCCAATTTTAATCTTCCATCTCACAAAAAATTTAGCTAGCTGATTATTTTGGTCCACTTGCATTGAATAGAAAAACATAAGGTCTTTAGCTTGCTTATGTTTGAAAAAAATTGATAATGCTCTGTGCATCCCTGCTTCAATCATTTTCTCTCTTTCAATTCACAAGAAACTATGACAATCTCGTTTAGTAAAGGTAATATTTTCAAACCAAATGTCCTTCCTGAGAAACAAATATGAACTTCTTTGTTTGATTCCTACAGCAAACATTAAACGAATAACATCTGCATGTCCTTTCAAAAATTTTCTTCCTGATTTTAAAGTAATTCTTTCTTCTAAAGTTGTTAACTCATGATTGTGATAATCATTGAAGTAAGAAACATCCCAAACAAATTTTTCTATCATAAATCAAATTTTAGCTTGACAACATGTCCATGTCTCTAGACGATTAAATTTTTCACTTTGCCAACATCTTATTCATGATACTTAGATTCCAAGCATAAAAATTCTGGTTGCCTTATACGTTCAATCTTAATTTATGTCTTATTTCCTTTTTGAACATTGAACCCTTTACTCAAAGCAAACTAATTATAAAGATTATATGCATCTTCTTCAGAATGCACTATTACTTCCACTTTTATTGTAACGCCCCAAAATTTGATGAATTTAATTGTGAGATTCTGCAGTGATTAAAATTATGTATCGGTGGTACTATGCTTTGCTTTTGTGTTTAAGGTCTAGAGTTCAAGTTGTGTTACTAAAAGTTTTGCTATTTTAAAACAACCCTTATCCACATGCTAGCTGGTTAAGTGCAATTCTGGGTAAATTGGTGTCAGGAATGAGCCTGCTAATTCATTGGTTAAGCATCTGTTTATATTTTGTCTAGTTTCGAGTTCGAATCCCGTCATGCACATTAGGAAATATTTTTTTTTTTTTTACAAATGCCGGAAGGGGTGGTGGTTAACTTAATTATTCTATCGTTCTTTTTTCTTTCTTTCTTTCTTCTAAAATTTTAGTTCTTTGTTTTTTCGTTCTTTGCTCTTTTATTTTTCTTCTTTCGGCAATTGATCTTTATGTGAATCGGGAAGTCTTGTTGCTTGTGAGGTTGATATTGTGTAAGTTTCATTGTGACTTCTTTTTGTTTTTGATTTTCGTTGTGTGAATATATTTTTTCTGTCAAAATGATATTGTGCTCATTTATTTAATGTTCGGTTAAACGCTCGATGGGTTACGTTGTTTAGGCAAGGATATCGCAAGAGACGTTAATCCGCCGTATTAGTTTGGTTCCTCCTGTTTCGTACGAGGTGAGTGTGTGAATTGGAATAGAATTGCATTGAATCTTTCGACATGATTTTAGCGGTAGGTTGATTTTGCTAAGTGTAACACCCCTTACCCGAAACCGTCGCTAGAGTCGAGCACGAAGCATTACCAGACTTAACTTACTAGTTCAGGGCATAAAATTTGCTTTTAAAATTAATTCGTTCACATACATCCAATATATTCCTAAAAATGGCCTTCAAGGCCCTAAAACATGCAATTGAAACGGTTCGGGACCAAACCGGAAACATTTAAAAAATTTTGATTTCTTAAACATATCAAAACAATTTATTTCACTATTCATAATGAAACTGTCCATTTGCGTCATAGTCACTAAATTGACTATAACTCAAGTTATGAAACTCAAAATTTAGATCCGTAAATTTTTCTTGAAACTAGACTCATATATATTCTTACTATAATTTTTCCAGAAATTTTTATTTGGTCAATTAGTACAGTTTATTAGTTAAAGTCTCCCTTGTTACACTGTCTGACGGTTCTGACCCCTCTTCAATAAAATTCAATTATCTCATAATATACAATTCTTTTGCCTACGCGTTTCTTTCATATAAAAATAGACTCAATAAGATTTAATTCTATACCTTAGTCACACCCTAATTCCATTTCTACTATCCTTAGTGATTTTTCAAAATCATGTCACTGCTGCTGTCCAAAAACTATTCCATAATTTCTTTGTAATAACTATCAATTAGGCATACATAACACCCAAAAACATGTTCTTAATTAGCCATTTTAATGGCTGATCATTATCAAGTATTTACAAGCCATCATTTAGCCATACCATAAGGATATACACACAAAATGGCTAAGTCCCTATACATGCCATAACGTAAAACGTTTCGAGTCACAAAATACCGAGATAATCCTTTGATAGTGTGAAACGATCTCCGACGTCCTTGCGATCCCCGTGTTGGCTTGCGATACTATAAAAAGAGAGAAAGGAATGAGAGTAAGCATAAATCTTAGTAAGTTTTCTTGTAAATGAACAACAACATTCTTAATGAATTATCTTATTCTTTTCTTATCAAGATCATTTAAGCCTTTAACCCAATATGCTTAAGTCTTGAATTCTTACCTGTACCTTTTTAGCATGAACTTGTCTTACCTTTCCTTTGGTATACTCTTTGAATTTTCTATTGAACCGCTTGGAATACTAAGGATACACGAGTACCTTTCCTTTTGAAACTTACCATTTTCATGTCTTGACATGGTCTTATGTGGTATCCTTGCCTTATGAACTCACCAATGTCATGCCTTGGCATGGTCTTACATGGGATCTTTGCCTTATAGTAACTTATCAATGCCATGTCTTGACATGGTCTTACATGATTTGCTTAAACCCTAATGTCATGACATTTGTATCCTACACATTCTTAAGGTTCAACTAGGACTTTCTGAGATTGCTTCTCCGTCAACTCATGCTTGAGTTTTTAAATGATAATTTACAGAATAAATATGTAAATGCTGGAATTTAACAATATTAAATGTGAAATAATAGAATATTGCATTTATTTACCGTAAACTTACCTTAGAACAAAATACGGTCAAGTATATTGATTTAGTTCATTATCTTTTTCTTTCCCCGGTCTAACTCCAGATTTTGTTCCTCTTGATCTATAATAACAAATTTAGCTTATTTAATACTCACATTTATTAAAACAGTCTTTGACTCTAACTTTGGTAATATTATGATTTTTGCCCCTAAACTTTTACATATTTACATATTTGCCCCAAAGCTCGGAAATTAAACTTTATCCCTTATTCTTATGTTTTATGACATGATGATCATTTTTTCCTTCTATGACAACATCAAATTCTCACTCTAACATGTACTTATGAACATTAGGTATTTTTACCAATTAAGTCGTTTTACTCGTTTTCACTTAAAATCGCTTAGCAAAAGTTGTTTAACATAATTTCAGACTTCATATTCTATCATAAAACATCAAAATGAACACATTTCACCTATGGGTATTTTTCCAGATATGAACCTTAGGTTAAATTATTGCTAGAATAAGCTAAATCAAGTTACCGGGACTCCAAAAACGTAAAGAACATTAAAAACGGGGCTTGGATGCACTTACTATGAGCTTGAGAAGTTGAAGAAACCCTAGCTATGGTGTCCCCTTTGAAATTTTGGCCTAATGAAGAAGATGAACAACATTTTGCCATCTTTTTCCCTTTTAATTCCTTTTTAATTCCAAATGACTAAAATGCCCTTCATTAAAACTTCAGTTATTTTTATCTATGTATGTCCATTTTTGTCCATGGAAAATATAATGGTCTAATTACCATTTAAGGATTCCTACTTCAAACCCCCATTTCAATCAAGTACTTTATGAATTAGAACCCATATTTAGCAACTTTTGCAAACAAGTCTTAATAGGCAATTTAAGCATGCAATCAATAAAATTTCTTATCGATACTCTAACACATGTATTTAATCACTCGGTAAATCAAAATAATTACTCGTAATAAGCTTTTCTATCTCATATTCGTGGTTTCACAACCACTGTTCCGTTTAGACCCTATTTCGAGATGTTACACTAACTGTTGGAATTGATAGCGTAATTGATTGTGGAATGATTAATTAGGTTCCAGGTAGTCTCTGTATTGTTTCCCCATCAAAACAAAATCAGGTGCGTATCGGAAACCTTGATTTTTCAAGTTCCAGGATGCCAAAATGGTGGCTATCGATGCCACAAGGCCAGGCACACGGGCGTGTGACTAGGCTGTGTGAGCCACACGAGTGTGTGGCAGGCCATGTGATCGGCCATGTAACTCACTGTTCATCGACTTGGGGGCCACACGATCATGTGTCCATGTAAAACCCTTAACCCTTATCTGTCGCCGAGATTGGGTTACAGAGCATTACTGAACCTTTCAGATCAAATATAAACATTACATAATTATCCACACAAAAACATCATAACTCAATCATATCGTCCCTTTTATGAGCCCTCGAGGCCCAAAACACTTGTTAGAAACAAACCGGGACTTAATCGGGTACTTCAAAAAATTTTCATGAAATTTTAAAATTTTACTAAGTGCAGGGGACACGCGCCCGTGTGGCCAAGGGACACTCCCGTGTCGCAGGTCATGTTTGACCATGTGTAACTCTCTGACTTAGATCACACGGCCAGCCACACGCCCATGTGCTAGGCCATGTGCCACACACGGCTGAGACACACACTCGTGTCTCTGCCCGTGTGGAAATAACTGAGCATTCTATTTTAAATTTTTAAGTTGCAAGGGAAACACGGCCAAATCACATGCCCGTGTGTTAGCCGTGTGTCTCACCCGGTCCTGTCACACGCCCGTGTGTCTAACTGTGTGGACTCAAAATGAACCTTAAACATAAAGTTTACCATTCCTGACAATCTTAGACATCAATTAATTCAAAAACCAATCATTCAACCAATCCAAAACACAACCAAAAACATCTAAATCATATCAAAACTATCAACCTAATGACCTATCCAATGTATACTCATAAGTATTTCACATATATTATCCAAACAATCAATTAAAAACACCATTCAAGCTAATTCAAATTTTCATACCATTTCAACCCAAATTTTGCCTACTTCATAATTACTTATAGATAAACTTAGAAATTCCATATTAAACCTCAACATAACACATATAATCATTTATATAAATAACCAATATCATCTTAAAACATCATTTACATTCATTTTCCCAAAATGACAACTTAAGACATCCTAGGTACATGCCATTACCAAAAAGAAACATACTTCGCCACGTTTGAGTTCGGGATCTCTAATGGCTACTGAATCGTCAGTCTGACTTTAACCTAACCTACTCACAGAAAACAAACCGTACGCTGAGTATAAACTCAATGGTATTTCTATATACATTAAAGTTGTACAAACCCATTTTTGCCTAGGCCCATAAAACAACAAATTAAACCTAATTAAAAACCATCATCCAAAACTAATACAACCCCAAACCTGACCCAAACAAATTAAAACCCAACCCAAAACAGCCCAAATTCATAAACCCACTTAATCCCAAACTAACAAACCCAAAACCCAAAGCCTAAATCAGATGGCCCAATTACCCAATAGTCAAACTAGGGTTTCAGAAAGGCTGAAACCTTAGCTGGCCTACGGTGCGTTTGCCCTCCGCCAAGTCTGCCAAGTCTGCCACCGTCTCTGCAGCACCGACCCCTCCACTTGCACCGCCCGAGCACCTGCAAGCATTAAAACTGGAAGTGACAGCAAACACATTGTAAAAAGGTTATAAAAGCCAATCCAAATCCTTTGTAATTTTTTAGGGGGGAGAGACAATTTATTGAATAAGAAACAGAGAGATTCAAAAATAGAAAGAAGTTATCAATACAAAAATGCCTGATTTCGAATACAACCACAAGCACACTCAAATATACAAGCAACAAATACCAATAGAGCAGATTAAAATCGCACAAAGGTTGCTTTGACTTTTCTATTTTCTGATTTTTGAAACTATCGTATTCAAGTTTATTTCCCTTCCTTTTGTTTTTTTTTAAATTACATTTATATACATATATATATATACTAAGTATAAAAAAGAAAAGAAAAAAAAAAGAGGAAGAAGTTTACCCGAACGTCGTCAATCGACAAAGAATGATCGTCGTGACAGACGACTGACGGAGGAGCAGTGGCGAACTACCAAAAATCCCATCGAGCCCTAGGCCTGTAGAGAAAACAAAAAAGGGGTTAGGGGTTTTTTTTAAAGCAACTAAAAAATGAGGCTTTTGTTTGGATTTTTTTAACTTATATAGGCAACATAAAACGACGCCGTTTTGGTTGGCGTCCGTAAGTGCCAAAACGACATCGTTTTGCATGACCCGATCTGACCCGACTTCTCCGGCCTAGGATCAACGTGTTTTTCAACAGAAGGGCTAATTGCACTTTTAACCCTTCCGCTTTTTTATTATTTGTAATTTAGTCTATTTTATTTTTTTAATTCTGCCCAATAATTTGCTTCGGTTTTCAATCTGGTCCTCCCTGATGCTGCGCGTTTTGGAGGAGAAGGGAAAATTTCCCTTTTAGTCCCTCCATGTTATTCGCGCGTTCAATGGGGTCCTCTTCCTCTTTTATTTTTTCAGATTTGCCCCAAACTTCTGTTTTAAGTGCAACTTAGTCCTTTTTGGTTATTTTTTGCTATTTTATTGTTAAAATTTTATTAATTTAATTATTATTATTATTATTATTATTATTATTATTATTATTATTATCATCATCATCATCATTTAATGTTATTATTATTATCATTACTCTATTACTATTATTTTTATTTTGTCTTTTATTTCCTTTTACTAATTTCCTATTATTATTATTATCACTATTATTTATTTTAATTTTTAAAGCTATTATATTATACATTTATTATCATTCTTATTATTATTATTATTGTTAATATTATTATTTTCTTTACTACTATTATTGTTTTATAATTGCTACTATAATCATATTTTCTCTTTGTATTTATTACTTATTATTTTATTTTTATTTTTATTATTATTATTAATTTTACATATTATTCATTCGCTTTCTCATTTCCTCTCGTTTTTTTTTATATTAAATATTTTTAGCTTGCTTATTATTCTCTTTCTTATTTTTAGCTTATTCGTTTTATTCATTTATTTCATTTTCATCCTTTATGTTGTCACTCATACTAATGCATTTATTACTATTTCGCTACACATATTCGTATTGTAATTTGTTTTTACATTTTATTGTAAACTTGTGTTATATTAACTTTTACCCGATACAAAATTGATTCCTTTCAAAAAGGCAATATTCCGTATTTAGAAATGCGAGAGGTCGTGCCCTAACGTATTGGGTTTTGATTTTTCCTGTTTAATCTAAATAACTGAATATCCTTTTTAAAACAAATACATAAATTTAAATAAAAAGCTTATTCTCGAGAATTTGAGACATCATGTCCTAATGCATTGGATGTGATGTTTTGTTATTTCGAGATAAGATTTTCTAAACCAAGGTAATTTTCTGTATTTAAAAACTCGAGAAATCGTGCCCTAACATGTTGGGTTTTCGATTTTCTCGTTCATTCTAAGTAGCCGAATATCCTTTCAAAATTAAATACATGAGTTTCGAATAAAAGGCAAGTTTAGCCTTGAAGGTCGAGGTGTTGTGTCCTAACATATTGGATATGACATTTTACCTTGAGATGAGACAGCCTTTGGCACACATTTTCAATTTATCCAAACGATTTTTTTAGGCATCACCATAAAAGAGGGATCATATTTTTAAATTCTTTCAAGTTTTCAGATCTTCGACACTAAAACATTGATTAATCAACTAGGTACCAATTCTGGGCGTATCGAGGGTGCTAATCCTTCCTCGTGCGTAACCGACTCCCAAACCTGTCTTTTTTATTTTCGTAGGCCAAAATCGTTGCTTTGATAAATCAAACTGTTTATTTAAAACAACCACTTTTAAGAGGTGACCCAATCACACCTAAGCAAAAAAAAGATTGGTGGCGACTCCGCTTTTCATTTTCATTTTCACACCACAAAGTCAACCCCGTTTTTCAAAAAAAAATGGTTACGACAGCTTGGCGACTCCACTGGGGAATTCAAATAAGAGAGTCAAGCCACGAGTAGATTACTTTTTGTCGAAAATTGAAAACTTGTTTTAAATATACGATCCTTTCATTACATGTCATTCATCTTTGTTACGACTCTTATCATTTTGGTTCACTTTTTGGTTTGATTTTTTTATATGTCTCTGCACATTGCATTACATGACCGCTCGATTATACCCTTTTAAGTGGGAGTGAAAAACTATTCCTTCATAAGGTATTCACCTCCATGCAGGATAGTGGATCACTTTCGGGATACATCCGTACCCGTGTTTTGTGAGATTTTCATCTCCGTACAGCCACAGGGAAATGTATTCCCCTGAACTGAACTCGGTCCATATGAGCTTATAATGGGTGAAGATCGAGGAATCTACTGGTTCAGGTACCTTTTTAGAATCGAACCTTATATAGCAAGCCTTAAGAGCCCACCCTAGGTAGAACCACTCCAAACCCCTAGAGGTCACCCGAATAGGTGCTCTATTTATTTCTTTCTTGCTTAATTTTGTTTTGTTCTGACGTATTTTCTTTTGTTCTGGTTATGATTGCATTGTATCATAGAAAAGAGGTGTTGATTCACGTTCAGTTGCTAAATAGAGAGCTTGTCATAAGAAAATGGATTTCTTGATAAAGTGGAGGATAATGCGACCTTCCGAATATGGTCCGACTAAACACGACGAAAGAAGGGTGATGTTCTGACGGAGGAGTATACGACTCTACTTTGTTACCCGAGGATTCAAGCCAACAATGATTATCTGAGAGTCGTTAATGTCTCGATTTCCTTAAAGAAGCTAACAAGCATCATGGGGATGAGTGAGCAATAGGTTGCAGTCCAGATCAATCAAAAAAGAGCTAGTAAAGGCATCCATTAGAAATTTGCGAGATTGGATCTTAGCACACCCAGGTATGAAGAAAAAGGTTAATGTCTTCGCTTTGAGCATTTACAGGCTGGATGTTTTCCTTAAAGCACTAGGGCATATGGACAAGGCAGTTTTAGATTTGTTTGATAGACTTGACAAGAGGATCACGCCCGTCCTTGTAATTTTGGCCGAAACATTCCGATCTTTGAATACACGCCGAGGAGTAGGTGAAGGAAGATTCATTTGGATGTGCGCAACTCTTGTTGGCGTGGTTTCATAACTGTTTTTGGAAAGTGAAAAGGGTTTCTTATCAAGTATTCTCTGAGAACTACTCTCCATTGAAAGAATTAGTTGCTCAAATACAAGAGGTGGCCAATCATTGGCAAACCATAGCAGTTCAAGCTGACGTGCTAAGCTTGAAGTGAATCAGAATCAGATTAGGGTTAGGAGTTAACCTGGCTTCTATGGAAGGTTAAGGCTTCCAGCATTAGGGCAAGGCCGTATATATAATCTGTTTTATGTAAAGAAATTTGTTTTCTAGAAAAGTTCTTCTAACAGAATTGAATCAGAGTCAACGCCTCTTTTTGTGTTCATCTCATGCATTTGCATTGCATTGCATTGCATCATGTGCATTAAATTTCACAAAGACCCTGATTAAAATAAAATTATTTCAGTTAATTTGAAACTGACAAAAGCCAAAAAAACAAACATCGTTATAGTACTCGCGCCAAATCTAGAGTAATGGATCAAAGATTAGAAAGGTTAGAACAAATGCAAAAAGAAATGCAAGACCAGTTGCAAGCGCAATTACAATAGCAGTTAGCAAAGGTTCAACGAGAAATGAGGGATCAAATCTTGGAATCCCAAAGAAGCATAGTGAATCAATTAGCGCAGTTGCTAGCCGGAGAACGAGAGAAGGGGAAAGGTACTACGGTCAACTTAGGGGATAATAATGAAGATCCCACTTACCCTCCGGGTTTTACCTAAGTAAAAGTTTAGACCTGACCAGACGCATATCCACAGGTGGTACCCGTCACTATCGGACCCCAACAATATCAGGCTGATACCTCGACACCAATGAATTACCCAACACATTCAGGTTCCAATCTGAGGGACAACCTAACCAATCCTATAGCTCCTAATCTAGATAAATGGCAAAAATAGAAAAAACAAGGGTGGAACCGCCAAAACAACTCGAAAAATGATACAGATGGTTAGAGGAAAAACTCAAAGCAATGGAAAATGTTGATTACCATTGCAGCATTGATGCCAAGGATCTAAGTTTGGTCCCAGATCTAGTACTCCCGCTGAAATTTAAGACTCCGGAGTTTGAAATGTATAATGGGACTAGTTGTCCTGAAGCTCACATCATGATGTTCTATCGAAGGATGACAGGGCATGTTAATAATGACCAACTATTAATCCACTGCTTCCAAGACAGCCTGATTGGGTTGGCTGCCAAATGGTACAACCGGCTGAACCGTGCCAAAATCCACTCGTGGAAGGACTTGGCACAGGCTTTCATAAAATGATATAGCCATGTAACAGACAAAACCCCTGACAGAATTACACTGCAGAATATGGAAAAGAAGTAAAGTGAGAACTTCAGGCAATATGCCTAAAGATGGAGAGATGTGGCAACGTAAGTCCAGCCACCTCTTCTAGAAAGAGAAACGATGATGCTTTTCATCAGTACTCTGAAATCCACGTTCATTAACCTTATATTGGTAAGCACTACAATGAGCTTCTCAGATATAGTAATGTCCAACGAAATGATTGAAAACGCCATAAGGAGTGGGAAGATAGACGTAAGGGAAAGAACCAAGAGGACAACCCCGAAGAAAAATAAAGATGAAGTGGATAACGTGAGCATGTTTTGTAAAGGGTATCCCAAGCCAATCATTATGAGCCAATCGAGGGCCAATCATCGAGGTTCTTCAAGGCAAGAATCCAACTCGAGTCTGAACTCAGAAAAACCCCAATTCACTCCTATTCCTATAACGTATAGGGAGTTGTACAAAAATATATTTGATGCCCATGTGGTATCTCCTATCCACTCAGAACCTATACAACCTCCGTTTCCCAAATGGTATGACGTGAACGCCCAATACAAGTACCACGCAGGGACCATGGGACACTCAATAGAAAACTACATCACTTTCAAAAGATTAATTGAAAGGCTCATCCGAATGGACATTGTGAAATTTGACAATCCATCTGGTGTAGAAAATCCATTACCCAACCATGCTAATAAGGAGGTAAACGCGACAATCAAGAATAAAGGGAAAAGAATCAAGGAGAATATTGCAAAAGTAAAACCCCCCATTGAAATGGGTTTTGAAACAAATGATAGACATGGGATTAATCATTTAGACTTCGGAGGAGGTACCCGAAAGGATGAGGAGCTACTGTGAGTTCTACGCAGAAGAAGGCCATGAAGTCCAAGAGTGTGTCGAATTCAAAGCTTTGGTGCAAATTCTAATGGATAACAAAGAGTTGGTTTTCTTTGAAGAGGTCTAAAGCCCGAAAGGAATGTTGGGAATCTGAATGACATATCCGAAGAGGGAACTAGGAATAAAAGTTTCCAAGCCCTTACATACTTGGGAGAGTTTTGAACAATGGTACTGTGGAAGAGATCCATGTATTTTTAGAGCTAATTTAGAGTAATATTCAAAACACGCTTATTGCCTTAAGCCTAGAGGCAATAAGAGTCCTTTTGTGAAATATGCTTGTGTCCAAAATCTTTATTTCATTGAAAATGCATTTTTGTGTCTCACTTTGAGCAAATATTCTTTTATTCATTTATTTCATTCATGTTCATACCATATAAGCAATTATTCTTAGATTCATTTGTCCTTTGAATGTTCTTTCGTACCTACAACAGGTCCCTAGATATCAACTACATGAGCCACGCTGCTACTGACTCAGAGTCTACTTTTGAGTAAGATATGTGTCTAGAGGGATCTCAGGACTTTGAAGATGACTGAGACTGTAGATCATTTCCTAATTTGTTAAGGATGGTAGAATAAGATGAGAAACAGATCTCACCTTACAAAGAATAAGTAGAATCTATGACTTTCTTTATGTAGGGCATGGATGGCAGTAGGCCAATCATGCCAAAAGATTCTGATGGGTATCGATTCACCTCTATGGTCATCGATTACTTCACCAAATGGACGAAAGTTACTTCATATGATGATGTCACAAAGTCGACAGTCAGTAAATTCTATGATGATATGGAATCCCAAAAGGATATATTTGACGATGCATTAAATTTGAACAACAGCACAACATTAGAAGTTTGCAGTCTGTTTAAGATTAAACACCATATCATTCCAAAATAAACGGTAAAAAAAAAGGGATCGCATGGAAATTGATTGAGACTCATGAACATTGGCATTTGTGCTTATCGAACATCTGTTAGGACCCTCATCGGGGCAACATTTTTCTCATTGATTTATGGAATGGAGGCGATTTTTCCCATTGAAGTCAAGATTCCTTCTCTCTGAGTTTTATCAGAGTTGAAGTCAGATGAAGGTGAATGGATCCAATCGTAATATGATTAGCTAAACTTGATCAAAGAAGAGAGGATATGGGCCATCCTCATGGTCAATTATATCGAAAGAGAATGATGCGGGCCTATAACAAGAAGGTTCGCCCTAAAGAATTCCATAAAGGAGACCTAGTTTTGAAAAGGATCCTTCCCATATAAAAGGACTTCTAGGAAAATAGATGCCAAACTTGGAAGGGCCGTGTGTGGTAAAGAATGCCTTCTCTAGAAAGGCATTGATTTTGACCTAGAGGGATAGCAAGGGCTTGCCTAATCCTATGAGTTCATATCAAGAAATATTTCATTTAAAAAAAAAAAGAGGAGAAAGGAAAAATATGAGAAAAGAAAAGAAAAGAAAAGGAGAGGCCAAGGTGAAAACCTGGGCGCCTTAAGACAAAATGGGTTTTGAATTGAAAACATGTAAATAAAAGCGGGGCATATAGTAGTCTTGTTATTCCTAAATTAACAATGAAGAAGTGTGCTACAGCTTGGGGCATCGATAAAGTACTCCGAATCCCCTAAACACAGATTGAGCTCAAAATGGTCTTCAAGAAGTTGGTACAGAGAAGCTCAAGCTGCAATATCTAAGGCACCTAGCTTTCTATTTTACCCATTTTGAATTTACTATCTTTGATTACCTTATTCTTTTCAAGATATGTCCCTATAAATTTCCTTCTTAATTGCATTTGCTATCCTTGATTAACTTACTTGCTTCGAGCTATGCTCCTAATTAATTTCCTTCGGTCCATTATTATGATCTTTTTCAAGCATTTTGCATTGAAATATCGATTAGTGGACTAATAATACTTTCATAAAAGAAGTTTCGCATATTACTTTGGAAGCTTCTAAATAATACAAGAACCTGAAACAGGACTGTTGTTTAAAACTCACCAAGCCCAAGGTTTGGAAATATGGGAGAAAGATGATTATCCCTTTGGACTTTTTATTGGTTGAACAAAAAGGCAAGACATTTTATCGGTGATACAACCTCGATAAATAACGAGTAATGTCAACCCAAGTGTGCAAGGGGATCATTCTCGAAAAAAGAAAAATGATACTCTGCATTCATGCAAATATCAGGCATATACATCTGGTCATTACACCCAGCGAATGGTGTAACAGATCAAATTGATTAAAGGTGATCAAATCCTATACCCAGTAGTTGTAGCAAGATGGATGGAAGAAACCAAATGTTATTCTCTTGAAGTTGCATTAGGAGGTACAAACTTTATGTCCCAGAAGGTACAGTGGAAAGGACTTTGAAATTACAGCGGGGCAAGCTTGCTGAGCATATATGATTGTTTCTTTAGGTTTTCTGTCAAGAATACCAGCCGAACAAGATGGCAGCATAATTCATCAGTGATAATGCCTTGATGAACAACGAGCGATTATACCTTAAGCAAAAAAAAAAGGGATCATTCTCATGACATTCTGCATTCATGCAAATGTCATCCATAATATCATTTAGTTAAGAGCATTTGATTCATTCTGATCATTGCATCCTAATCATTGTATATATATAAGGGATCATTCTCATGACATTCTGCATTCGTGTAAATATCATTCATGATAACATTTAGTTAGGAGCATTTAATTCATTCTGATCATTGCATCCTAATCATTATACATTTTAAAAAGGATCATTCTTATGACATTATGCATTCATGCAAATGTCATCCATAATACATTCATTTAGGAGCATTTGATTCATTCTGATCATAGCATCCTAATCATTTGGCATAAACATAGATCATAAAATCGATTCTATAAGACAAGGTCCCTAGAGGACAATGTAGCAACATATGTGAATTCACAGTCCTATCTCCCTGACTAACAGTGGAATAAGTTGAAGATTGTAAATCTTGTCGCCCTAAACAGTAGTGGGACAAGATCGAAGGAAAATCTTGTCTCCCTAAACAATAGTGGATGAAACACCCCACACCCGGCCCACGAGAATGGACCGGATCTGGTATGTTCCTCGAAGTAACCCGGTTCAAATTCATTTGAATACTTTGAAAATTGTGTGTTTTGGAAGTCAGTTTGTTGTGGGTTGGGCTCGAATTGAAAACAAATTTATTTTATATCAAAAACCCATTTGTTTTAGGTGACAAAATATTTTAACTTATTTTAAATTAAATAGGCTTATTCTTTATAAAGCCCTAAATTCATAACATAGTAATTAAAGAAGAAATAAAAACTATCACAATGGCCTTATTACGTAAAATGAAACCCAAAAAAAATAAAATTGTACAGTACTTAAAATAAAATAAAGATTCAAATTAAATTAAACTTCAAGCTGAACATGGCCACCACAAGCTCTGCCGTCCCGGTCCATTACTACTCATCACCTGAAACATGTTCCCACAACGGAGTGAGTCGATAGACTCAATGTGTAACCAACACCAAAACATAATAGAAATAGGCACACCATACATATCATATTCATATAAAAAAAAATTCAAGATAATGATGCAAACCCAAACCCAAACCTATATACCATCCGCTACACTCCACCCGTACCAACCTGCACACCGTGGGGGCTACTAAGTCAACCCTCCATCCGGTACACACCATCGAAGGCGTCATTGCAGCTTGACGTGCTCATCGCCCACTTATAATATTGTGGCATAGCCACCACTTTCGAGCAATGTAACCGTAGTTACCACATTTACTTAATGTGACCAAGTCACCACATTCACTTAGTGAGATCGAAGTTGTCACATATTCTTAGTGAGACCGTCATCACGTTCTTAGTGAGACCAAGTCATCACGTTTCACTTAGTGAGACCGAAGTCATCACATTCACTTCCCCTTTCTCAATTAACCCGAATGCCCCAAATTATACATATCATGCATATCATATTTTATTTCACTTTCACATCACTTTTCACATGTTAAATATAACATATTTCGAAATCCTAGTAGGAGTAGGAAAAACGTACCTGAGTACTTTGTACCATAATATGGTACTTTAGCCACATTCTTTCACTTTCACATTAATCATATATATCATGTTTAAGCCATAAATCTATTAAGATTAGTGTGGGGTACACACCTGATTTGTTTAGCGATTCCTTGAGATTCCGAAAAGCTAGATCTAATGTTTAGATCCTTAGTCCCTACATTTGATTTACCATTTATTACTTAGCATAAATTCTATTTGGCTATAATATCCAAATCCTAGTAGGATTTGTAAAAAGACTTACCTTTGATGCCGATTTGATGTTTATTCAAATCCCGAAAACTTGGTTTTCCTTCACCTAATATTCAGCCAACCCTAAATCTCAACATAGATTAGTTTTTGGCTTTTTAATAATTAAAGATCTAATCTATGTAATCACACAAGCCTTGGCCGAATACCTTTAGGTGCTTACCTTATGGATTTTAAATCCCGAAAACTTCACCTTCCTCTTCCTTGAAATCGGCCAAATCCTAGATCTCTGAATCGGTTAGTTTTTGATTAATTTGATCTAAATAACTAAGATTTGGCCTTGGCCGAATGTATAAACTCACTTACCTTGGAGTTCTCAAATCCCAAAATTGATCTTTATTTTAGATTCCTGCCGAAATCACATGTTAGATTTGATCTACCATTCAATTATGGAAGAGACCTTTTTGGCCGAATGTACATAGATGTACTTACCTCGTTTTCAAATCCTGGATGATCCCTTATACTATTCGGCTATGGCACTATTATGGATCACAAAGTTTCAGCTTTTGTGAAGGGATAGTAGAAGAAAAGGAAAAGAAAAGAAAGGAAAAGAGATGGAGAGAGTTTTGACAGAGAGAATTCGGCTAAAGGAAGAAGAAAAGATTGGTGCTTATTTGGCTAGGGAATTTCGGCAAGAGGTTCTCTTGAAGAGAAAAGAATGAAGAATGGCTCTTAATTTTCCCTCTTTAGCCGAAACTATTAGCCTTAGAGTCCCTTAATCGGCCAACTCTTCCTATGTGATAAATTTTAATTTTATCAAATATTAATTTCCATCAAATCTCCTAATTAGCCGAAAATTCCAAAGGAATAAAACTCTTCCTTCTAGATCCCTTGTGCCGTCCAACTCTCTACTCATGGAGGCAAAATAAAAACTTCTTTTATTTGCTTCCTAGGTGACTCGAACTCAGGCCCAACACCCCTTGCATGTGGGCCATTTCCTGATGCCTTAGGTGGCATCTTCAGGCCACTTTTCCAAGTCTATTTTTGGGTCAAATTTCACATGCTTTTTATTTTAGGGTCACCTGGCCCTAAGGTCCCTTTAGAACTTTTTAATTCGACATTTCGGGGTCATTTTTAAGTTTCCAAAAATTTTCGCGCGGATCTGTAACTTGACATTTCCTAGGTTTCCAAAATGTTTAGTTTCCTCTTTTAGCATAGTTTCCAAAATGTTTACTTTCCTCTTTTGGCTTAGTTTCCAAAATGTTTAATTTCCTCTTTTGGCTTAGTTTCCAAAATGTTTACTTTCCTCTTTTGGCTTAGTTTCCAAAATGTTCACTTTCCTAATTTACTTAGGTTTCTAAAATGTTCACTTTCCTAATTTGCTTAGGTTTCCAAAAATGGTCATTTTCCTACTTTCAACGTAACCTTTCCATACATTCTCGTGTTTCCAAAATCATTCCAAATTTATTCCAAAACACATAAAACATGTCTTTTCGCATAATTAGGCCAAAATGCATAGGCCCTTTTTAGGATGTTACAATTTCTACCCCTTAAAATAATTTCATCCTCAAATTTCCTAACTAAATAATTGAGGGTATTGTTGTCGCATTGCCTCCTCCTGCTCCCACAAAGCTTCCTCCGATCCATGATTGCGCCCACAATACTTTGACTAGAGGAACCGACTTCTTCCGTAGTACTTTCATGTCACGCTCCGAATCTGAATCGGCTCTTCCTCGTAGGTTAAGTCCGCCTTAGCTCCACTTCTTCTCTCGGTACTACGTGAGAGGATCCGATCGGTGGGACGTAGCATGGACACATGGAATACGTCGTGCATTTGTTGCAACTCCGTGGCAACTCTAGCTGGTATGCCACGGGTCCTACTCGCTTTAGTACTCGATAGGGCCCGATAAACCTTGGGCTTAACTTTCCTTTCTCGACCAAACCTCATCACATTCTTCCATGGTGAAACTTTTAGAAACACTTGGTCTCCCACTTCAAACTCTATTTCCTTCCACTTGAGGCTCAGATAAGACTTCGCCTATCCGAGGCTTCCTTTAACCATGCTCAATTATCTCAACCTTCTCTTCTATCTCTCGCCACCATCTCGGACCCAAAACTCGACATTCTCCTAACTCACCCAACAAGTAGGAGTACGACACTTCCGTCCATACAATACTTCATATGGTGCCATTCAATGCTAGCTCGATAATCTGTTGTTGTAGGCGAACTCGCTAAAAGCAAGTAATCCTCCCAACTTCCTCGAAAATCCATCACACATCCTCTCAACATATTCTCCAACACTTGTATTACTCGCTCAGATCGCCTGTCGATTGTGGATGAAAGGTCAGAGTGAAATCCAACTTGGTGCCTAAAGCTTGATGAAGTGCCTCCAAAATGGAGACGTGAATCTTGGGTCTCTGTCCAAAATAATTGACACCGCACTCTGTAGCCTCACAATTTTGCCACATATAGCTTGGCTAACTTTTGAAGGAATAATCCATTCTTCTCGGGATGAAATGTGCGGACTTAGTTAGACGGTCCACTATTACCCATACCGAGTCCTTCTTAGAAGGCGTAAGGAAGCCCACTAACGAAGTCCATGGTAATTCTTTCCCACTTCCATCGCGAATTTGGATTGGTCAAGTAATTCCGATGGAACTTGGTGTTCAGCCTTAACTTGTCGACACGCCAAACATCTTCCCACTAATTCTCAGAACTTCTCGCTTAAGATCGTGCCACCAAAATTGCTCCCTTAAACCTCTCAGACAACTTAATGCCTCCGGATGCATAGCATAAGGGCTACTATGCGCTTCAAAGAATCCTCTGTCTTAGCTCCTTGTCCTTTGGCATGCAGACTTTTCCTTTGTAGCATAATACCCCTTCTTCATTAACCTCATAGTCCTCTAACTCTCCGTTCTGTGCTTTTTGTAACTTAACACTTAAATCCTCATCAACCAACTGTCCCTCTTTCACCTCCTTCAACCATGTTGGCTTGACTTGTAACTCAGCCAACAGGCTTCCATCCTTATACAAGCTTAAATGGGCGAACATTGCTCTTAGGTCCGACACAACCTTCATACTTAAGGCATCTGCTACTACATTCGCCTTGCCCGGATGATATTCTATCGAATAGTCATAGTCTTTCAAGAATTCCACCCACCTTTGTTGCCTCAAGTTTAACTCTTTCGAGTTAACAGTACTTGAGACTCTTGTGGTCCTGTAGATCATGACCTTTCTCCATACGAGATAATGCCTCTACACCTTGAGAGCGAAAACCACTGCTGCCAATTCCAAGTCATGGGTTGGGGAGTTCACCTCATGCGGCCTTAACTGTCAAGACGCGTGAGCGACTACTTTTCCATCTTGCATAAGAACACATCCTAACCCCGTATGTGAAGCGCCACAAGACACCACAAAATCCTTTTCTCGCCTCAGTTTGAATCAACACCGAGCTTCATAATACCTTCTTAAGTTTCTCAAAACTCTCCTATTGCTTATCCGTCCACACAAATGGTACTTCCTTCCTCAACAATTTTGTTAATGGTGCGGCTATCGACGAGAATCCTTCCACGAACCTTCTGTAATAACCTGCCAATCCTAAGAAACTACGAATCTCTGCCACTGACTTAGGTGGTTTCCAATCTAGCACAGCTTCGATTTTCTTAGAATCCACCCTTATTCCCTCGGCAGACACCACGTGTCCTAAGAAAGCGACTTTCCTAAGCCAAAACTCATACTTGCTGAATTTAGCATAAAGCTTCTTCTCCCTTAATACTTGTAACACAATCCGGAGATGCTCATCATGCTCCTCTTCAGACTTAGAATATACCAAAATATCATCGATGAACACTACCACGAACCTGTCTAAGTAAGGTTGAAACACTCGATTCATCATATCCATGAATGCTACTGGGGCGTTTGTCAATCCAAATGGCATTACCACAAACTCAAAATGGCCGATCTTGTTCGAAGTCGCCTTATGGATATCCACCTCCTTTACTTTTAACGGTGATATCATGACCTTAAGTCGATCTTTGAGAACATTGCCGCTCCCTTCAGCTGGTCAAACAAGTCATCAATCCTAGGCAAGGGATACTTATTCTTGATGGTCAGCTTATTCAATTGACGATAGTCTATGCACATATGCGTAGTTTCGTCCTTCTTTACAAACAGGACCGGTGCTCCCCACAGAGACACACTGGGTCGAATAAACCCACGATCCAACAATTCTTGGATTTGAGCCTTGAGCTCCACTAACTCCTTTGGCGCCATTCGGTATGGAGCGATTGACACAAAACTGCTCCCTGTAGCAAGTCTATTCCAAATTCAACTTCTATCCGGGGTATTCTGGTAATTCCTCCTAAACACATCCTCAAAGTCCCTACCGCTCTAACTCCTTTGACACCTTCTTCCTTTCTATCCAACGACTTACAAAGGCTAAGAATGCCTCGCACCCTTTACTTAACCATCCTTTCACTTAAGCACCAAACTACATTAGTCAAGTAGTTTCTTCTTTCTCCTATCATAATGACCACCTCATCCTCAGGGGTCCTTAGTTCCATTCATTTAGTCACACAATCCAACACGGCTCGGTGTTCTACCAACCAATCCATACCAAGTATGAGGTCAAATTCCCCGAAGGGTAATTCCATTAGGTCAGCCCGAAAGCTCACTCCCTGAATTTCTAGGGATATATTTTGAAAGATCTTATTTACCACTATAGTTTAGCCTAATGGGCTTACTACCGTCATCTCCTTATCAGAAATTTCAGAGTCTAGGCCTAGTGTTTCAACTACACTACAGGCGACATAAGAATGGGTCGAGCCCACATCAATTAAAGCATAATAGGGTTTACCATGAATGAGGAACGTACTCGGTTATGATGTCCGGCGCGTCTCCATCCTCCCTACGACGAACCGCATAAACCAAACCCAGCTGTCTTGCCTCAGTATTAGCGGCACCTCTGCCATGTCCTCTGCCAAGACCATTACCATCAAGTATTCAAACCTCGACCTCGTTGAGGCTATTGCCTTCCCTACCTACCGATTAACATTCTCGAGTTCTTGGTCATTCATCATCTGATATCTTTGGATAGTCCTTGAGCATATGGTCCTTGGACCCACACTTAAGACATGCTCCTATCTTTTTCCAACATTCACCAATGCTTCTTTCCACAATGCTCACAAGGACGACATCGCCTCTGGTACCAACTTGTCACCCTTTGACCCCGATTGGGCCTTTTTTACGCACATTTCCGACGATCCATAACCCTCTTGGGTCTATTCCTATTAGTATTCTGCCTAGTAGAGTCCTTGATTCCCTCAAAGACCTTAGCCTTTTCAACCAACGCGGAGAACTCCCGTTCCTAATGTGGAGCTATCAATAATCTTAGGTCATCCCTTAATCCGTCCTCAAACGGACACAGCTGCTCATGTTCGGTTGTGACTACTCCTCGAGCATATCGGCTTAACCTCGTAAATTCAAATTTCATATGTCGCTACCGTCTTGTTCCCTTGAACTAGTCCTAGAAAAGCTTTCCTCTGCTCATCAATATATCGTGTGCCGACATACTTTTTCTGATATGCCTCCTTAGCATACTCCCATGTCAGATCCTCATCCGTGGCACCATCCCGGACAGTTAACCACCATTGGTACGCTTCATCATGTAATGATGCCACCATCCCTTTCAACTTCTCTTGAGGGTCAGTCGAGTTCATCCATAATACGCCGCTTGCTTCCAACCAATACTTAACAGACTGGTGCCACACCGGACACTCCATGAAACACCTCGGCCCGCTGGCTGGCTGAGTCACTCAGTCTGATTTCCAAGCTCAGATTTCCACCGCGCCACCACCATTTTCAAAACTCGCAACATAGCTCGCGACACAAGATCATCCCCGTCTGAGCTTGTCGCTCGACATTAACAATTGGGGGTGGTGGTGGCGGTGGTAACTCATTGTCGAACCTTGACTGATCTAACGGGTTCGACACGCTTATTCTTCCTCTATCATGTCCTTGACGACCACGCCCTCTAGAACTCATTTCTAACGTCGAGATCCGATTAAGAAGTTTTTATAAATTAGTACTTTTGTTTCACTTTATTACTCATGAAGAAATATTATGAAAAGAATTTTAGGAGTGGTTCTTTCAGTATTCATACATGCATACAGTCTTTTCATTCATTCTTACATCCATCAAACAATTATGAACCTTAGTTCATTCAGAGAAACGTTGTAGTTTTTCATTTGTTGTTGTTTTTTTCACTACCCGGGGGGTATTTTCGTAATTTTTCCTATAGGGGTATTTTCGTAATTTGTCAAAATAAGGTTTCTTGGTGATTTTGTCACAAAGTATTTTTAGTACTTTTTAAGTTCCTGGGGTATTTTGGAAAATTTTTGAGATCCGAGGGTATTTCAGAAATTTTTAGACCTTGGGGTATTTTGGTAATTTTTCCACAAACTTGGGTAAATTGTAAAATTTTAATAAATTGGGGATATTTCAGAAGTTGTAAAATTTTGAGGGTTCTTTTTGAGAAATTTATTTTCCAAAATGATGAAGTTGCAAAAATTTTGAAAATCGGGGTCATTTTGGTAATTTTGGTGAGTTAGGGTAATTTTGTAATTTTCAAAAATCAAGGCATTTTCCTGATAGTTTGCAAATTAGGGTTTTTGAACATTTATGATATAACGAAATTTTGGCAAAACCATTGAGTAGCTGGGCATCTTATAAACCAAGGGTATTTTTGTAATTTTACCACTAGGGGTATGTTCGAAATTTTATAAGTCAGAAATTTTTCGGAGAAAATTGTGTATAAGAAATATTTTTTTTTTGTGAATTAAGGAAAAAGAAAATGATTTAAGAATTTTAATAGTAAGGTTCCGAAAAATGGCTAGTTCCCTTTTGGGTTTTAGTTATTGGGTTTAGCCTATGACCGAGCCTTCTTGGTGAGGGTGAACCAAAGCTACGCACCAGGCAGGATTCGAGTGGAGAGGAGGTGAGTCACGCGGACTGCTTAAGTACCAAGCTCCCACTAAAACCATTCCTAGACATGCGTACAGGGGTTGCCACACCCACTAAGTCCTCTAGGTTAGGGTGAACCGAAGCTACGCACCAGGTGGGATTCCTGTGAAGAGGAGGTGAGTCACTAGGACTGCTTAAATACCAAGCTCTTCAGGATCCACTCCTAGACATGCGTACCATGGTTGCCACACCCTAACTTGATTGACTTAGCCATAGGTTTGTTTAGTATATTAAGTCTTATGTATTTGTGTTTGAGTAGACTAATCTTAGGGTTCAAGTTCCTATCATGCTATTCTACGCTCCATTCTTTTTCTACCCTTCTATAATTCATATAATCACACGATAGATAGAGGTACTTACCGTGGATCTGCAGGTCGAGACTTAGGGCCATGTCATCATACCACCATTTTCGTAAATATTTTCATAAAACTCATTTGGGCTTGTTTTGAAAACATTTTGGGCCTTACGCCATAGGCCGAGAGTTTAAAATCTGGCTCGATACCAAATCGAACACCCACACACCCTACCCACTAGAATGGACCGGATCTAGTATGTTCTCAAGTAACCTTGTTCAAATTCATTTGAATACTTTGAAAACGTGTGTTTTGGAAGTCGCTTTGTTGTGGGTTGGGCTCGAATTGAAAACAAAATTATTTTATATCGAAACCCATTTGTTTTAGGTGACAAAATATTTTAACTTATTTTAAATTAAATGGGCTTATTCTTTATAAAGCCCTAAATTCATAACATAGTAATTAAACCGTAAATAAAACTGCACGATGGCCTTATTACATAAAATGAAACCCAAAAAATAAAATTGTACAAGACTTAAAATAAAATAAAGATTCAAATTAAATTAAACTTCAAGTTTAACATGGCCACCACAAGCTCTGCCGTCCGGTCCATTACCGCTCATCACCAAACATGTTCCCACAACGGGTGAGTCGATAGACTCAATGTGTAACCAACACCAAAACATAATAGAAATAGGCACACCATACATATCATATTCATATAAAAAATTCAAGATAATGATGCAAACCCAAACCCAAACCTATATGCCATCCGCTACACTCCACCGTATTAACTCGCACACAGTGGGGACTACTAAGTCAACCCTTCATCCGCTACACACCATCGAAGGCGTCATTGCAGCTTGACGTGCTCATCGCCCACTTATAATATTGTGGCATAGCCACCACTTTCGATAATGTAACCGGGTTACCACATTCACTTAATGTGACCAAGTCACCACATTCACTTAGTGAGACCAAGTCGTCACATATTCTTAGTGAGACCAAGTCATCACGTTTCACTTAGTGAGACCAAGTCATCACGTTTCACTTAGTGAGACCAAGTCATCACATTCACTTCCCTTTCTCAATTAACCCGAATGCCCCAAATTATACATATCATGCATATCATATTTTATTTCACTTTCACATCACTTTTCACATGTTAAATATAACATATTTCAAATCCTAGTAGGAGTAGGAAAACGTGCACAGTACTTTGTACCATAATATGGTACTTTAGCCACATTCTTTCACTTTCACATTAATCATATATATCATGTTTAAGCCATAAATCTATTAAGATTAGTGTGGGTACACACCTGATTTGTTTAGCGATTCCTCGAGATTCCGAAAAGCTAGATCTAATGTTTAGATCCTTGGTCCCTACATTTGATTTACCATTTATTACTTAGCATAAATTCTATTTGGCTATAATATCCAAATCCTAGTAGGATTTGTAAAAGACTTACCTTTGATGCTGATTTGATGTTTATTCAAATCCAAAACTTGGTTTTCCTTCACCTAATATTCGCCAACCCTAAATCTCAACATAGATTAGTTTTTGGCTTTTAATAATTAAAGATCTAATCTATGTAATCACACAAGCCTTGGCCAATACCTTTAGGTGCTTACCTTATGGATTTTAAATCCAAAAACTTCACCTTTCTCTTCCTTGAAATCGCCAAATCCTAGATCTCCTAATCGGTTAGTTTTTGATTAATTTGATCTAAATAACTAAGATTTGGCCTTGGCCGAATGTACAAAATCACTTACCTTAGAGTTCTCAAATCCCAAAATTGATCTTTATTTTAGATTCCTGCCGAAATCACATGTTAGATTTGATCTACCATTCAATTATGGAAGAGACCTTTTTGGCCGAATGTATATAGATGTACTTACCTCGTTTTCAAATCTTGGATGATCCCTTATACTATTCGGCTATGGCACTATTATGGATCACAAAGTTTTGGCTTTTGTGAAGGGATAGTAGAAGAAAAGGAAAAGAAAAGAAAGGAAAAGAGATGGAGAGAGTTTTGACAGAGAGAATTCGCTAAAGGAAGAAGAAAAGATTGGTGCTTATTTGGCTAGGGAATTTCGAAGAGGTTCTCTTGAAGAGAAAAGAATGAAGAATGGCTCTTAATTTTCCCTCTTTAGTCAAACTATTAGCCTTAGTGTCCCTCAATCGGCCAACTCTTCCTATGTGATAAATTTTAATTTTATCAAATATTAATTTCCATCAAATCTCCTAATTAGTCAAAATTCCAAAGGAATAAAACTCTTCCTTCTAGATCCCTTGTGCCGTCCAACTCTCTACTCATGGAGGCAAAATAAAACTTCTTTTATTTGCTTCCTAGGTGACTTGAACTCAGCCCAACACCCTTGCATGTGGGCCATTTCACGAGGCCTTAGGTGGCATCTTCAGCCACTTTTCCAAGTCCGCTTTTGGGTCAAATTTCACATGCTTTTTATTTTAGGGTCACCTGGCCCTAAGTTCCCTTTTGAAATTTTTAATTTGACATTTCGGGGTCATTTTTAAGTTTCCAAAAATTTTCGCGAGGATCTGTGACTTGACATTTCCTAGGTTTCCAAAATGTTTAGTTTCCTCTTTTAGCATAGTTTCCAAAATGTTTACTTTCCTCTTTGGCTTAGTTTCCAAAATGTTTACTTTCCTCTTTTGGCTTAGTTTCCAAAATGTTTACTTTCCTCTTTTGGCTTAGTTTCCAAAATGTTCACTTTCCTAATTTACTTAGGTTTCCAAAATGTTCACTTTCCTAATTTGCTTAGGTTTCCAAAAATGGTCATTTTCCTACTTTCAACGTAACCTTTCCATACATTCTCAGGTTTCCAAAATCATTCCAAATTTATTCCAAAACACATAAAACATGTCTTTTCGTACAATTAGGCCAAAATGCATAGGCCCTTTTTAGGATGTTATAGTGGAACATGATTTAAGCCACCATCCTATCTCTCTGACCAGCAGTGGAATAGGTTGAAGATTGTAGATCTTGTCGCCCTAAACAGTAGTGGGACAAGATCGAAGGCAAATCTTGTCTCCCTAAACTGTAGTGGAACATGATTTAAGCCACCATCCTATCTCCCTAACCAGCAGTGAAATAGGTTGAAGATTGTAGATCTTGTCACCCTAAACAGTAGTGGGACAAGATCAAAGGCAAATCTTGTCTCCCTAAAAAATAGTGGAATAGGATTTAAGCCAGCATCCTATCCCCCTAACCAGCAGCGGAATAGGTTAAAATTTGTAGATCTTGTCACCCTAGACAGTAGTGGGACAAGGTCGAAGGAAAATATTGTCTCCCTAAACAGTAGTGGAACATGATTTAAGCCACCATCCTATCTCCCTAACCAGCAGTGGAATAGGTTAAAGATTGTAAATCTTGTCTCCCTAAACAGTAGTGGGACAAGATCGAAGGCAAATCTTGTCTCCCTAAATAGTAGTGGAACATGATTTAAGCCACCATCCTATCTCCCTGACCAGTAGTGGAATAGGTTGAAACTTTTAGATCTTGTCGCCCTAGATAGTAGTGGGACAAGATCGAAGGAAAATCTTGTCTCCCTAAACAGTAGTGGAACAGGATTTAAGCCACCATCCTATCTCCTTGACCAGCAGTGGAATAGATTGAAGATTGTAGATCTTGTCGCCCTAAATAGTAGTGGGACAAGATCGAAGGAAAATCTTGTTTCTTTAAATAGTAGAGGAACATGATTTAAAGCCATAATCCTATCTCCCTGACCAGCAGTGGAATAGGCTAACGATTGCAAATATTGTTTCCCTGAAGATACTGTGGAGCAGGTTGAAATTACCAATTTTCACCTCCTTGAAGTTCCAACGGAGAAGGTCAAGCTACAAATCCCTTCTCCCTGAAGTCACGGTGGAGCAAGTAAACAAATCTCATCCCTCGAAGTCGCAGCAGGAACAAATTGAAGCTACAGGTCCTAGCTCTCTGAAGTAGCGGTGAAGTGGATCAAAACAACAAGATTTGGTAGACTAGAATAAGGCTACCTGAAGAAAATTAGCACCAAAGAAGTCAAGACTCAGCTAGACAAGGCAAAATTGGTCTTTCTTAAAAATCTTTGCTCTGTTCTTGTTACACAATAATGAGCGAAGAGGGTAGCTGTACAAACCCATTTTTGCCCGGACCCATAAAACAACAAATTAAACCCAATTAAAAACCATCAGCCAAAACTAATACAACCCCAAACCTGACCCAAACAAATTAAAACCCAACCCAAAACAGGCCAAATTCTTAAACCCACTTAACCCCAAACTAACAAACCCAAAACTAAAAGCCCAAATCAGATGGCCCAATTACCTAATAGTCAAACTAGGGTTTCAGAAAGGTTGAAATCCTAGCTAGCCTACAGGGCGTCTGCCCTCCGCCAAGTCTGCCAAGTCTATCACCGTCTCTGCAGTACCGACCCCTCCACTTGCACCGCCTGAGCACCTGCAAGCATTAAAAATGGAAGTGACAGCAAACACTTTGTAAAAAGGCTATAAAAGCCAATCCAAATCCTTTGTAATTTTTTTTAGGGGGGAGAGACAATTTATTGAATAAGAAACAGAGAGATTCAAAAACAAAAAGAAGTTATCAATACAAAAACGCCTGATTTCGAATACAACCACAAACACACTCAAATATACAAGCAACAAATACCAACAAAGCAGATTAAAATCGCACAAAGGTTGCTTTGACTTCTCTATTTTCCTTATTTTTGAAACTGTCGTATTCAAGTTTATTTCCCTTCCTTTTGTTTTTTTTTTAAATTACATACATATTTTTATATATATATACACTAAGTATAAAAAAGAAAATAAAAAAAAAGAGGAAGAATTTTACCCGAAACGTCGCTGCACACGGCGGTCGTTGACGACAGACGACGGCAGAGGAGCAGTGGCAAACTACCAAAAATCCCACCAATCCCTAGGCCTGCAAAGAAAACAAAAAAGGGGTTAGGGTTTTTCTTTAAAGCAACTAAAAAATGAGGCTTTTGTTTGGATTTTTTAATTTATATAGGCAACATAAAACGATGCCGTTTTGGTTAGCGTCCGTAAGCCCCAAAACGACGCCGTTTTGCATGACCCGATTCGACCCAACCCGCTCCGGCCTAGGATCCACGTGTTTTTCAACGGAAGGGCTAATTGCACTTTTAGCCCTTTCGCTTTGTTATTATTTGCAATCGAGTCTATTTTATTTTTTTAATTCTATACAATAATTTGCTTCGGTTTTCAATCTGGTCCTCCCTGATGCTGCGCGTTTTGGAGGAGAAGGGAAAATTTTCCTTTTAGTCCCTCCATGTTATTCACGCGTTCAATGGGGTCCTCTTCCTCTTTTATTTATTTCAGATTTGCCCCGAACTTCTATTTTAAGTGCAACTTAGTCCTTTTTGGTTATTTTTTGCTATTTTATTGTTAAAATTTTATTAATTTAATGTTGTTATTATTATTTTTATTATTATTATCATTTAATGTTATTATTATTATTATCATTACTCTATTACTATTATTTTTATTTTGTCTTTTTATTTCCTTTTTACTATTTTCCCTATTATTATTATTATTATTATTATTATTATTATTATTTATTTATTTTAATTTTTTAAAGCTATTATATTATGCATTTATTATCATTCTTATTATTATTATTTTGTTAATATTATTATTTTCTTTACTACTATTATTTTTTATAATTGCTACTATAATCATATTTTCTCTTTGTATTTATTACTTGTTATTTTATTATTATTATTATTATTATTATTATTATTATTATTTTACATATTATTATTATTCATTCGATTTCTCATTTCCTACTAGTTTTTTATATTAAATATTTTTAGCTTGCTTATTATTCTCTTTCTTATTTTTAGCTTATTCGTTTTATTCATTTATTTTATTTTCATCCTTTATATTGTCACTCATACTAAAGCATTTATTACTATTTCGCGACACATTCATATTGTAATTTTTTTTTTTTTTTACATTTTATTGCAAATTTGTTGTAACATCCTAGATTAGGGGTTATGCGTTTGTGCATAATTCATGAGTAGTAGGTTTTGGCAGTGTTTGGAAGTGAATTAAGGGTTTTTAAAATCCTAGGATGGAAGAGAAAGCTTTGGACAATTATTGGTTTTTAAGTTAAAAACATGAAGTGATGTGGAAAAGTGGCAAGGGACGGCACCTAAGGTGCAAGGGTTATGGCATCAAGTGAAGTGCTTTGAGGAAGAGGTTTGAATCCCATTGTGTGCATTTTGCTTTATTTTATGAAATAGCATGTTTATTGTGATATGGATGTGTGGTGTGCATTTTAGAACCTTGAAATGTAAGGAAATGTATGGAAATGCATGGAAATGTATGGAAATGTAAGGAAATGTATGGAAATGTAAGGAAATGTAGAGAAATGCAAGGAAATGAAAGGAAATGTAAGGAAATGTAAGGAAATATAAGGAAATGTAAGGAAATGAAAGGAAATGAAAGGAAATGAAAGGAAATGTAAGGAAATGTAAGGAAATGTAAGGAAATATAAGGAAATGTAAAGAAATATAAGGAAATGTAAGGAAATAAAAGGAAATGAAAGGAAATGTAAGGAAATGTAAGAAATGTAAGGAAATGTAAGGAAATGTAAGGAAATATAAGGAAATGTAAGGAAATATAAGGAAATGTAAGGAAATGAAAGGAAATGAAAGGAAATGAAAGGAAATGTAAGCAAATGAAAGGAAATGTAAGGAAATGTAAGGAAATGTAAGGAAATGTAAGGAAACTTGGAAATGATTTAGAAATGTTAAGTTTCAAAAGGAGGAAAGTAAACATTTTGGAAACCTAAGCTAAAAGAGGAAAGTAAACATTTTGGAAACTTAAGTTAAAAGAGGAAAGTGAACATTTTGGAAACCTAGGAAATGTCAAGCTTAAAGAGCCAAACAAAAATTTTTGGAAACTTAGAAATGACCTAGAAATGTCGAGTTTTAAAGTTTAAAAGAGGAAATTAAGGCAAGGTGGCCTTAAGAGAAAAGTATGTGAAAACCGACGCACAAATAGGCTTGGAAAAGTGGCTCAAGATGCCACTTAGGGCCTCTGGAAATGGCGCCACATGCAAGTGTATTTGGGCCAGGATCGAGTCACTTAGGAAGCAAATAAAAGAAGTTTTATTTTGCTACAAAGAGCGAGAGGTGGACAACATGTGGGCTCTTAAAAGAGGAGTTTTATTTCCTTTAGAATTTCGCTAATTAGGAGATAATTGTTGGATTAATTCTTTTGATAAAGTGATAATTATCACATAGGAAGAGTGGTGGCCAAGTAGGGACTCTAGCCTAGTAATTTCGGCTATAAAAGGGAAGAAGGTCATTTATTCATTCATTCACTCTTCCTTTTCCGAATTTCTTAAGCAGATTCTCCTCTCTCACTGAAATTCCTCGCTTTTATTCTTCCTTCTCTTTTCTTTCTAATCCCTCCAAAAGTCGAAAGTTGTGAGAGCATCATTTAGCCATAGCCAATCTCCGAAGGTTGAAGTGAAGGTGCAATCGATTCCTTCAAATAAGGGTAAGATCCAAGTTTAGTTTCCATTCTTTTATATTTTAGACTTATCAAAATTTAGGGACTAATTTCGATTATTAATCTTGGCCAATCATGGAAGGAGAAGTTCTTTTCCAAGGTACACCATAGGTCGTGTTCCTAGTTATTCGGTGAATTTTGGGATTTAAGATCCTTAAGGTAAGTGACAATGAATATTCGCCAAGACCCTATTTTGTAGTAGATCTATTATTATGTGTTTTAAGCTGAAAACTAACCGATTCAAGGGATCTAGTGATTAGCCGATTTCAAAGGGGAAGAATACAAGTTTTCAGGATTTGATTTTTTATTCAATCGGCATTAAGGTAAGTACACAAATCCTACTAGGATTTGGTTTTATGGCCGAATAGGCCTTTGCTAAATATTACCATGTTGGCCTAATGTAGGCATTAAAAACCTAAAGCAAGAGCACATTATCCAATGTGGTAACTTTGATTGCATTATCCTAATGTGGTGTCTCATAACAATTATCTCTGGGTATGCCATGAATTTTATATGGGCGATGAGCACGATCGCAGCCGATGACGCCTTCTTCATGGTGTGTAGCAGATGGAGGGTTGACTTAGTAGTCCCTACTAAAAGTGTGATGGCACGGTGGAGTGTAGCGGATGGCATCTAGGTTTGGGTTTGGGTTGCATCATTATCTTGAATCATTAAATTTGAAATTGTGATATGTATGAATATGATTTGTTATGCCCGAATTTGTTAAGACTTAGTGTTTGTGTACACATTGAGTCTGCTTTGACTCACCCCTGCAGGGAACATGTTTCAAGTGACGATCATGATGGACCCGGTTCAGATGCTTAGTGGAGGCCATGTGAAGTTCAGATTTTTTTATTTGGACTATTTTACTTTAAGTATTTATGATTTATTTAAATTTTGGGACTTATTTGATGTAATAAGGCCTTAGTAGGAATATTTTATTCGCTTTTATTTGTTGCTTACAAACCTCATTTTATTAAAAGATTAAGTAAATCATTTTTTTAAAAACAAAGCCCAAATGTTTTGTCACCTAAAGTAAAGGATTTTTAACAATGAATTAAACTCGTTTTCAACTCAAGCCCAACCTAAAACGATCTTTCTTCCAAATCACACAAGTTTTTCCTAAGTAACAAAAGAATTTGAAACTACATAACGTGGAACATACCAGATCCCGCCAAGGCTCAGAGGCCGGTTTGGGGTGTTTCAATTTGGTATCGAGCCCGCTTTTAAACTCTCATTTGGGTTTAAGGCCCAAAACGCTTTCCAAAGTAAGCCCAAAAGGAATTTTTGAAAAAATTCGTGGATTTCTGCATGGCCCACTAAGTCTCCGATTCAATGTCCACCGTGTAAGTAATTCCATATTTTGTGTGATTTATGATATGAATTGTAGAAGGTAGAAATGGAACGAGATTAGCATGATAAGTACTTGAACCCTAGGCTAGTTACCCCAACAATTACATAAGACTTAAATGCCTAATTAAACAAACCTGTGGTTAAGTCACGAAAGTTAGGGTGTGGCAACCATGGTGCGCATGTTCAGGATTGGTTTTGGTGGGAGCTTGGTATTTAAGTAGTCCACTCACCTTCTCTCCACTAAAATTATTTTTTAAAAAAACTTTTAAGAATTTTCGATTTACAAGATTACCAAATACCCTTAGGGGTGAAAATTACTAAAATGCCCTTGGTTCTAAAATTTCCATATTACCCTTGATTTCAATAAAATTTCCTCACTTTGTAAAAGTATTTAAAACCCTATTTTATGAAAGTCCAAAATACCCGATTTGAAAATTTACTAATTACCCCGATTGACAAAATTACCAAAATGACCTCGATTTTCAAAATTTTTGCAACATCACCGATTTGGAAAACAAATTCTCAAAAGAACCCTCAAGTTTTGCAAATTTTGAAATACCCTTGATTTATTGAGATTTACAAATTTACCCTCGTTAATTCTTGAAATACCCCTGTAATTTCAAAATTTCTAAAATACTCCCGGGATCTTAAAAATTACCAAAATACCATTATTGACCAAATCACCAAGGGACCTTATTTTAACAAATTACGAAAATACCCCTGTAGGGCAAATTACGAAAATACCCCGGGGTAGTGGAAAAACAACAACAATGAAAACTACAACATTTCTCTGAATGGACGAAAGTTCATAATTGATTGATGGATGTATGAATGTAAAGACTGTGTGCATGTATGAATACGAAAGAACCACTTCTAAAAAAATTCTTTCCATAAAACTTCTTCAGTTAATCGGTGAAACAAAATTTTAATACATAAAACTTCGTAATCGATTAAATCGTGACGTTAGAAATGAGTTCTAAGGGGCGTGAACTTAGAGATTGTGCTGGAAAGTATGATGGTTCTATTAAGATCGAGTCTTGGCGTAAGCATAAGTCGGTGAGAAGGATTGTACGATCATAGTAAGTAATTTCGAGGATGAAATTATTTTAAGGAGGGTAGAAGCGTAACATCCTAGATTAGGGGTTATGCATTTGTGCATAATTCATGAGTAGTAGGTTTTGCAAGTGTTTGAAAGTGAATTAAGGGTTTTTAAAATCCTAGGATGGAAGAGAAAGCTTTGGACAATTATTGGTTTTTAAGTTAAAAACAAGAAGTGATGTGGAAAAGTGGCAAGGGACGCCACCTAAGGTGCAAGGGTTATGGCATCAAGTGAAGTAGTTTGAGGAAAGAGGTTTGAATCCCATTGTGTGCATTTTTGCTTAATTTTATGAAATAGCATGTTTACTGTGATATGGATGTGTGGTGTGCATTTTTAGAACCTTGGAAATGTAAGGAAATGTATGGAAATGCATGGAAATGTATGGAAATGTATGGAAATGCATGGAAATGTATGGAAATGTATGGAAATGTATGGAAATGTATGGAAATGTAAGGAAATGTAGAGAAATGCAAGGAAATGAAAGGAAATGTAAGGAAATGTAAGGAAATATAAGGAAATGTAAGGAAATGAAAGGAAATGAAAGGAAATGTAAGGAAATGTAAGGAAATGTAAGGAAATGTAAGGAAATGTAAGGAAATGTAAGGAAATATAAGGAAATGTAAGGAAATGAAAGGAAATGAAAGGAAATGTAAGGAAATAAAAGGAAATGTAAGGAAATGTAAGGAAATGTAAGGAAATGTAAGGAAATGTAAGGAAATGTAAGGAAATGAAAGGAAATGAAAGGAAATGAAAGGAAATGTAAGGAAATGAAAGGAAATGTAAGGAAATGTAAGGAAATGTAAGGAAACTTGGAAATTATTTAGAAATGTTAAGTTTCAAAAGGAGGAAAGTAAACATTTTGGAAACCTAAGCTAAAAGAGGAAAGTAAACATTTTGGAAACTTAAGTTAAAAGAGGAAAGTGAACATTTTGGAAACCTAGGAAATGTCAAGCTTAAAGAGCCAAACGAAAATTTTGGAAACTTAGAAATGACCTAGAAATGTCGAGTTTTAAAGCTTAAAGAGGAAATTAAGGCAAGGTGGCCTTAAGAGAAAAAGTATCTGAAAATTGACACACAACAAAGCTTGGAAAAGTGGCTGAAGATGCCACTTAAGGCCTCTGAAATGGCGCTACATGCAAGTGTATTTGGGCGTGGATCGAGTCACTTAGGAAGCAAATAAAAGAAGTTTTATTTTGCTACAAAGAGCAGAGAGGTGGATGACATGTGGGCTCTTAAAAGAGGAGTTTTATTTCCTTTAGAATTTCGCTAATTAGGAGATAATTGTTGGATTAATTCTTTTGATAAAGTGATAATTATCACTTAGGAAGAGTGGTGGCCAAGTAGGGACTCTAGCCCGGTAATTTTGGCTATAAAGGAAAGAAGGCCATTCATTCATTCATTCACTCTTCCTTTGCGAATTTCTTAAGTCGATTCTTCTCTCTCCGAAATTCCTCTGGTTTATTCTTCCTTCTCTTTTCTTTCTAATCCCTCTAAAAGCCGAAAGTTGTGAGAGCATCATTTAGCCATAGCGAAACTCCGAAGGTTGAAGTGAAGGTGCAATCGATTCCTTTAAATAAGGGTAAGATCCAAGTTTAGTTTCCATTCTTTTATATTTTAGACTTATCAAAATTTAGGGACTAATTTCGATCACTAATCTTGGCGAATCATGGAAGGAGAAGTTCTTTTTCCGAAGGTACACCATAGGTCGCGTGTTCCCTAGTTATTCGGTGAATTTTGGATTTAAGATCCTTAAGGTAAGTGACTATGAATATTCAGCCAAGACCCTATTTTATAGTAGATCTATTATTATGTGTTTTAAGTGAAAACTAACCGATTCAAGGATCTAGTGATTAGCCGATTTCAAAGGGAAGAATACAAGTTTGTGGATTTGATTTTTATTCAATCGGCATTAAGGTAAGTACACAAATCCTACTAGGATTTGGTTTTATGGCCTAATAGTAGCGGAAATGAAAGGAAATGTAAGGAAATGTAAGGAAATGTAAGGAAATGTAAGGAAATATAAGGAAATGTAAGGAAATGAAAGGAAATGTAAGGAAATGTAAGGAAATGAAAGGAAATGTAAGGAAATGTAAGGAAATATAAGGAAATGTAAGGAAATGAAAGGAAATGAAAGGAAATGAAAGGAAATGTAAGGAAATGAAAGGAAATGTAAGCAAATGAAAGGAAATGTAAGGAAATTTAAGGAAATGTAAGGAAATGTAAGGAAACTTGGAAATGATTTAGAAATGTTAAGTTTCAAAAGGAGGAAAGTAAACATTTTGGAAACCTAAGCTAAAAGAGGAAAGTAAACATTTTGGAAACTTAAGTTAAAAGAGGAAAGTGAACATTTTGGAAACCTAGGAAATGTCAAGCTTAAAGAGCCAAACAAAAATTTTTGGAAACTTAGAAATGACCTAGAAATGTCGAGTTTTAAAGTTTAAAAGAGGAAATTAAGGCAAGGTGGCCTTAAGAGAAAAAGTATCTGAAAATTGACACACAAACAGGCTTGGAAAAGTGGCCTGAAGATGCCACTTAGGGCCTCTGGAAATGGCGCCACATGCAAGTGTATTTGGGCCAGGGATCGAGTCACTTAGGAAGCAAATAAAAGAAGTTTTATTTTGCTACAAAGAAGCGAGAGTGGACGGCATGTGGGCTTTTAAAAGAGGAGTTTTATTTCCTTTAGAATTTCGCTAATTAGGAGATAATTGTTGGATTAATTCTTTTGATAAAGTGATAATTATCACTTAGGAAGAGTGGTGGCCAAGTAAGGGACACTAGCCTAGTAATTTCGGCTATAAAGGGAAAGAAGGCCATTCATTCATTCATTCACTCTTCCTTTGCGAATTTCTTAAGCATTCTCCTCTCTCGTCGAAATTCCTACGCTTTTATTCTTCCTTCTCTTTTCTTTCTAATCCTCCAAAAGCGAAAGTTGTGAGAGCATCATTTAGCCATAGTCAATCTCTCAAGGTTGAAGTGAAGGTGCAATCGATTCCTTCAAATAAGGGTAAGATCCAAGTTTAGTTTCCATTCTTTTATATTTTAGACTTATCAAAATTTAGGGACTAATTTCGATTATTAATCTTGGCGAATCATGGAAGGAGAAGTTCTTTTCCAAGGTACACCATAGGCAGCGTGTTCCCTAGTTATTCGGTGAATTTTGGGATTTAAGATCCTTAAGGTAAGTGACTATGAATATTCTACCAAGACCCTATTTTTGTAGTATATCTATTATTATGTGTTTTAAGCTGAAAACTAACCGATTCAAGGGATCTAGTGATTAGCCGATTTCAAAGGGGAAAGAATACAAGTTTTCGGGATTTGATTTTTTATTCAATCGGCATTAAGGTAAGTACACAAATCCTACTAGGATTTTGTTTTATGGCCGAATAGGCCTTTGCTAAATATTACCATGTTGGCGAATGTAGGCATTAAAAACCTAAAGCGATGAGATCGAATTTCGGATTTCGAGTGAAATCGTTAATCGAATCGGTGTGTACCCTACTCTAAGTTTTAATATGTTCATGGCTATGTTTTAAATTAAATGTGTTAATATGAAAGTGTAAGAATATGGCTAAGGTACCGTGTGTACCCACACTAATCTTAATAGATTTATGGCTTTAACTTGATATATGTGTTAATATGAAAGTGTAAGAATGTGGCTAAAGTACCATGTTATGGTACAAAGTACTGTGTCGTTTTCCTACTCCTACTTGGATTACTGAAATATGTTATACTTAACATGTGAAAAGTGACATGAATGTGAATTTAAGTATGATATGCATGATATGAATAATATGGGGCATTCGGGTTATTTGAGAAAGGGAAGTGAATGTGATGACTTGGTCTCACTATCTCAATGTGGTGACTTGGTCACATTATCGAATATGGTGACTTCAATACATTATCCGAATATGGTAACCCGGTTACATTATCTCGAATGTGGTGTCTCATGACACAATTATCTAGTGGCTATGCCACGAATTTTATATGGGCGATGAGCACGTCGACTGCAGCGACTTCCTTCGATGGTGTGTAGCGGATGGAGGGTTGACTTAGTAGTCCCCACGGTGTGCAGGATGGTACGGGTGGAGTGTAGCGGATGGCATCTAGGTTTGGGTTTGGGTTGCTTCATTATCTTGAGTCATTAAATGTGAAATTGTGATACGTATGAATATGATTTGTTATGCTTGAATTTGTTAAGACTTAGTGTTTGTGTACACATTGAGTCTGTTTGACTCACCCCGTTGTGGGAACATGTTTCAGGTGACGATCAGTGATGGACCGGGTTCGGCAGATGCTTAGTGGAGGCCATGTGAAGTTCAGATTTCTTTTATTTGGACTATTTTACTTTAAGTATTTATGATTTATTTAAATTTTGGGACTTATTTGATGTAATAAGGCCTTAGTAGGAATATTTTATTCTGTTTTTATTTGTTAAGCTTACAAACCTCATTTTATTAAAAGATTAAGTAAATCATTTTTTTTAAAAACAAAGCCTAAATGTTTTGTCACCTAAAGTAAAGGATTTTTAACAATGAATTAAACTCGTTTTCAACTCAAGCCCAACCCAAAACGATCTTTCTTCCAAATCACACAAGTTTTTCCTAAGTAACAAAAGAATTTGAAACGGTTTACACCGGGGAACATACCAGATCTGATCAAGGCTCGTGGGTCGGGTTTGGGGTGTTTCACTTGTGTTATATTAGCTTTTACCCGATACAAAATTGATTCCTTTCATAAAGGCAATATTTCGTATTTAGAAATTTGAGAGGTTGTGCCCTAACGTATTGGGTTTTGATTTTTCTCGTTTAATCTAAATAACCGAATATCCTTTTTAAAACAAATACATAATTTTAAATAGAAAGATATTCTCGAGAATTCGAGACATCGTGTCCTAATACATTGGATGTGATGTTTTGTTATTTCGAGATAAGATTTTCTAAACCAAGGCAATGTTTTGCATTTAGAAACTCAATAAATCGTGCCCTAACATGTTGGGTTTTTGATTTTCTCGTTCATTCTAAGTAGCCGAATATCTTTTCAAAATTAAATACATGAGTTTCGAATAAAAGGCAAGTTTAGCCTCGAAGGTCGAGGTGTTGTGTCCTAACGTATTGGATATGACATTTTACCTTGAGATGAGACAGCCTTTGGCACACATTTTCAATTTATCCAAAGGATTTTTTTAGGCATCACCATAAAAGAGGATCGTATTTTTAAATTCTTTCAAGTTTTCAGATCTTCGACACTAAAACATTGATTAATCAACTAGGTACAAATTTTGAGTGTATCGAGGGTGCTAATCCTTCCTCGTGCGTAACCGACTCACAAACCTATCTTTCTAATTTTCGTAGGCCAAAATCGTTGTTTTGATAAATCAAACTATTTATTTAAAACAACCACTTTTAAGAGGTGACCCAATCACACCTCAGCAAAAAAAAAAAAAAAAAGATTGGTGGCGACTTCTATTTTTCATTTCATTTTCACACCACAAAGTAGACCCTATTTTCCAAAAAAAATGGTTACGACAAAAGTCATACAATATCCATCAACATTCAATTACTCAGTTTATAGATAATCGTTTATTACACATTCAATTTTCTTCATTTGCTATTCCAGATAGCTTTTCACAATTGAACACGATTCATGTGACTCTAACCATAATCCAATTCACCATTCAATTTCAACTATAACACTATTTTATTCATTTACCCCTATTAACATAACTCGGACTCAAACGGATACACGGATCCAACCAAAACACACCAATTTGGCACCCAGTGCCTCATCGGATAATTCAAAGTAAAATTTTGACACATAGTGTCTCATCAGCTAAACCGAAGTAAATTGGCACCTAGTGCCTCATCAAATTAATCCGAAGTAGTAAATTGACACCCAGTGTCTCATCAACTCGAAGTCGAAGAAATCCCTAAACTCTTCCAATCCTATGGCATGCCATCTATATCCGACTCAGCCCAATACAGTTAATAGGGTTTCAATTCATTTTTCAAGTACAACATATATTAAATATTCAATTTCCACATCAATTACATATGCATATAAACTCAATTAATTATCAAAATACCAATACTCACCTTGATTACTTACCATAAACATTTAAATTTAAATATAACAATTAATAATTAAATTCATATTATAGAAATACAAACTGTAATTTTCGAGCTACTCCTCGTTGGCTTTTTCCTTTCCCTTCATAGCCGAAGTTTCTGGCACAACGTTAGCTACGGAATTGAAACAATTGAAAATCATCAACACAACACAATTTCACATTGAATATTTCAATTTATATTCAACTTTTGCCTAAATTCCAATTTAGTCCCTAAACCAAGGCTAACTTTATATCTCCAAACTAATTCCATATTTTCATTCAATTTCCACTTTAGACTAATTTCAACTCTCTAATTTCACTTAAATCCCTAAATTTCAAAATTTTCTCAATTTAGTCCCTATTACTCAAAACTTATAATTTATTTTACAATTCAATCCCTTTTCATTTCTAACTTAAAATTCTATTAATTTAACCCCAAATACTTAAATTATCCAACATGAACAACATCTAAAAATCCAATAATTTCTAAAATTTCAACATAGATTAAGTAGTATTTAACACTATGATTTAAAAATATAAAATTTCAAGAAAATGGACTAAATTGACTTACCATTTAAACTTTGAACTTGAAACCCTAATTTTTTCCTTCTTTCTTTTCTATTTCGTTTCTACTCTCTTTTCATTTTTCTATCTCTTTTTTTTCTTTTATTTATTGTTTTATTTAATTATAATGATATAATATAATAATAATATGATAATATAATAATATTTGCTTAAATAATAAGTAAGTATATATTATAATTTAATTTATGAATTTTATTTTGACACATGTCATCACTAACACCACCCACATGTCAACTTTTGGCTTAATTGCTTATTTAGTCCCTTAGCTTTTTTCTCGTCTATAATTTAACTTTTTTCCTATATTCAATTTAATCCTTACACCTAATTACCATTAATTTAAACAAATTCACCTAATCAAAACCTAATTAACCACACAACTAACTTCGTAAATATTTTTAATACGAATCCGTTTTGTGAAAATGGAAACCCAAAAATACACTTTCCAGTACCTGTGACTATCGAGTCGTTACAGCCCAAGTCGTGTGTGACCATGATACTGCAGGGTTCACACGGGCATGGGACACGGGTATGTGTCTAGGCCGTGTAACTCACTGTTTGTGACTTAGGACCACACGGGTAAGCATACGGGCGTGTGCCGAGGCCGTGTGAGTCATACGGGTAAGGACACGGCTATGTGTCCAAGCCATGTAACTCTCTATTTACAAGTTAGAACCACACGGACAGAGGGCATGGGCGTGTACCCAGGCCGCGTGAGTCACATGCGCAAGGACACAGTCGTGTGTCCAAGCCATGTGGCATTATAAAAGAGACTGAAACCCGTTTTTGAGGTCGTAAATGTGGTTTATGACTGATAATAATCTCCCCAGTGTATGAATGATCTGAATTTGATTGAATGAGAACTCTCTGATACTCTGTAATGGACATATGAATATTATAAATGTAAGTGTATTGTGGATAATTGTACTCTGCGTTTGCATGGGTTCGGATGTTATGAAGAGGGAAGTAATCTGCTTTGAATCAGTGGTTAAGCCACTATGTAAAAAATTTTGATTCTGGCGCTTTGACGCATTATGATCCAGCAGCTAAGTTGTGTTACTGTAAATGCGTCAAATAGACACTTTGTGGTGTGTAGGGATGGATGGACATTAAACGTCCTTAACGATGTGTTGGGAAGGTCGAAGATGGTGTGTAGCAGACGAGGTTTAAGATTATCTGCATCTGAATCTGATCTGCAATATATATATATATATGATTTTGCATATATATAAATATATGTATATAATTGATCTGCTTTGAGTCTGAACCGTAAATGATTCTATACCAAACTGAAACTCTGAATTTGAGATTACTTTACAAATGAATATTGATTGAATAAACTTAAATTTCTTTTACGCACTGAGTTCATAACTCATTTTTGTTTCCGGTTGGATTTCAGGTAATCCCTAATCTTGAACGGATCAGCGCAGCGGATGCTCGATCAAGCATTTACTCTTCTTTAGGTAGTATATTAGATTTTGGTAAACCATAATAGTATGAATTTGGAAGATTATATACTTAATTAGTTTTATGATGAATGAGTTATGAAACGTGGTTTAACTTTATTGTGCTGTTGTGTGGCCCTCTAAATTTAGGTTGGACGTCTAGGTCCGGTTTAGAGTGTTACATTTATTTCTTAAACGAAATTATCTTCGTTCTCGACATGATGAACTATTTCTTCATGATTTGTCTCCATAAATAAAAATTATAAATTAATGAAACTTGGAAAGAATTTTCTATAAATTATATTATTAAAACCATGATCACACAAGAATCTTTAAAAATATTTAAAAATCAATTAAAATCTAATAAAAATAGCTCGAAAATCATATACATCTATTTTTTTCATTAAACTAAATCATTATTATTAAAAATTACAATATGTTCAAAGATTTCATATACAACTATATTTCAAACAAATCAAAATCAAGTGAAAATATTTAACATCCCAAACAAAAATAGTTCCACACCAAACTAAAAAAAAAAAAAAAAAAAAAAATCTTAAAATATCTACACGATCACTAACAAGAAAAACTCCATGATTTATAATGGTGTAATGTATATTTAATTTAATAACATGTCTAATATAAAATAAAATAAAAACAAAAATTTCAATCAAGAAAATGAATTTTATTTTTTCTCGATTCAATCATCGTCATCGTCATATCTTCTTAAAGTAACTGTGAAATAGAAACTTTCAAAATTAAAACTTACGTCAAAACAACAATTGAATAGTAGCAGCTCCGAATTATCCAATAAAAATTGAAAAAAAAAAAAGTTTAGAGAAGTGCAGAGCAATCTTGGTGATTAGTGTTGAATTGGATACAAAATTTTTAATTATGGTTGAGATGTGGAGAAAAATTTTAAGTTAATAATTGTAATTTTATGTTAAAAGATTATCAAAATTATGTATTAATGACATAGAAAAATTACTGAAATGATATTAAATTATTGAAAAGTGATACAAGTTGACATAATATCTCAGTTTCATATAATCTTTTCCCATATTTCAAAATCTCAAAATATTTTATTTTGATTTTATTTGACTTTAAAAAATTTGATCTTAATTTGATTTTTATTCTAATTTATTTAAAAATCCTAAAAGATCTTTTACAAATTTTTCTTTTAATTTTTACATATGTTTTAAATTCTAAAAATCTAATTAATTTCTACTTATCCCACAAATTTTAATTAAAATAATGTTATTAAAAAGTAAAAATTTAGATTAAAAATGTTAATAACAATAGAATATTTATAATGAATATCTAAAAATAATGTAAATAACAATAATTATTTCCATCTATTAAAAAGTTTTACTTTTTATGGTTCTATAAATTATTAATTAATTAATTAAAATTTATAATAAATTATTATATTTTATTTTTAATTTATTTGTGTTAATCACTAATTTTATAATAAATTTAAATCAATTAACTAATTTCTCTAAGTTTGATTTAATTTTATTTTTAAAAAAATATTTGGTGATAAGAAGGATCACCAAAACTCTAAATGCCAACAAGAAAAGAAGAGTATCTCTCACCTGTTGTGAAATGTCATTAGTGTGGTTCAAAAGATCATTATGATTCCCAATGTTCTATTCACTATCCATCCAATGATGAAAGTTACGAAGAAGAATGTACATATGGCACCGAGCCTATTGAGGAGTCTTCTTTTAGTGTTACCATTGACATTGATGATATGAATGAGCGAGAAACTTTGAGTGGCATTGTTTTTGAAAATAATAAGTGTGATTTTGTGCCTATTATTGAGCCTAGATCTAACAAGTTGATGGTTTTAGTGTGAGCTATGATGATAATAATAGTGCAAACTATTATGATAGTGATAGTGAACTTTGCGGGTTAGAAAAAGTTGATTTTGAGAATTGTTTTCTAGAGTCTATAAATTTGAGCGAGGTAGACAGCTATTCTCCTTCTATAAAGTTGTATTCTGATGAATAAAATTTTCACAATTTTTATGAGGTATAAAGGGAGTATGATTTATGGAAAAAGACTAAAAGAAAAGAGACATTGAATGATAAAAGTCAATTTGATGGTTCAACTTTGGTGAGTGAAAATTCCTTTAAGGTAAAATTAGAGAGTTCAATTCACATTAAAAAAAGAGAGAATGGAAAGAAAGAGAGAACCTATCTAAAAGGGAGGAATGATTATGTTTTCACTAATTTTACTTTAATTTGTCTAGTGGACTTATTTCTTTCTTTTAGGAATTTGTTGATCATTTGAAAGGAGCTCTATTAAACAATTTCACCTATAATAAATATTATTTCTTGTTCCGTTGTCGTAGCCCAATTTTTCCCGGGGCAAATAAACCCATTTACCACAACCAAATAGACCCATAGCTCAATACAAATTAAGACCCAAAAGCCCAATAGCCCTAAACTACCCAAACCAAACTAAAAAATCGGCCCACTGCACCCTAAATTAGACAAGCAAAAATAAAATATATCAGCAGTCCAATACAAACAAGCCCAATTTACAAACGGTCTAAAAGGCCCAAAGGATTAAAAAATTTTCAGAATGCTAGGGTTTCGAAAACCTAGCGCCAAACCATCGGCGTCTATCCCATCATCGGTATAAGTGGCGATCGACCACTGCCAGCCAACCTTGGCGCATCACCACCACCGCCCATGTCTCATCAAGACCGCCCATATCCCGCAAAGAAAAGCGGACATGCAAGAGAATAGAAAAATGAACAGCAAAAGATTGTAAGAATCGGCTATAAAAAGCCGATCTAAACCATTTGTAAATGGGGGATCCTTTTTTTTTTTAATAGAAGAAACAATATTTTCAAGCACAAACAGAAGATACAAACACTTGCAGAACAAAGATTACACACTTAAAATCTACTAAAAATCGAAAACAGAGGCAAAGGAGGTGATTTCTTTTTCCTTTTTATTATTTCCGAAATTTTCTTTCCCTTTCTTTCCTTTCGACATATATATATACATATTATTAGAGTATAAAAAGAATAAAAATATGAAAAAATTTTACCTTTTCTCACCATGCATTTTGCAATACAGACGACAGAGAACGGCAGTCCGGTGGCCGGATGCCCGCCGGACTTCAGACCCTGCAGCGAAGAACAAAGAAAGAATCAGTGTTTTTTTTTTTTAAAGCAGGTGAAAATGATTTTTTTTTTAAGGATTTGTGTAACACCCTAAATTAGGGGTTGTTGAAAATTTAATTAATTTCCCATGTATGTGCATGTAGAAATAAATATTTTTAATTCTAAGCATATTTAGGGTCTTGACATAACCCCAAATTTGATCGGATTTGGAATTTAAAAATATTTTTTTTAGGGTTTAAAAGGAAGGAAGCTAGGGGATAGGGGTTAAATAAAACTTTGGGCAAAACGTGACACAAAGAAATCCTTGGCTAAGTGGTTCCATACGCCACTTGAGTGTTGGAGGTGAAGCGCATGTCACAGGTTCGAGTGGCTGGAGGGCCGTTTTGCGTGTATTTTTTTATGCGGTGATGGGCTTAAGTAGGAAGGCCTTAAAATTAATTGGAGAAGGTTCATGGCATGAAAGGCAGGTTGGCGAGTGGCTTGGGGCGCCACTCAAGGGCTTTGGTTTAATGTCTCGGGTTCGAGACATGAAGGATGCAAGAAGTTTTATTTTTTTTGGGCTTTGGCGTTAAAGGAGAAGGCCAAGAAGAAGGCTTATAATTAAAAGGTGAGGGCTTTATGTCATGAAAGTCAATTGGGAGAGTTGGTTTGGGGCGCTTAAAGGGGGCTGCTGCTGCTACTTGAGGTCACTGGTTAGAGCCCAAGAAGCAGCATGGATTTTATTTTATTTTCCTCTTTGCTGCTAGCGTGAAGGAGAGTAGGTGTTGGCTGCTATTTGGACTCCTTAAATGATAGAGATAAGGCTTAATTTTTGCACTTATTCGGCTGGAAGGGAGTAGTATTAGTAGTTAAATTTCATTAAACTTGCTAAAGAGGTGATTAAGGGATAACAAAAGATAAATTTAATTTAAATAAAAGCTGGAATTTATCACCTAGAAGAGAGGTGTTGGCCGAATTTTGGACTCCTTGAGGGAGGGCTGTCCATATTTGTTTTGAACAGCAAGGAAGTGTAAAAGTTCAACCAAAAACTCTTTTCTTCTCTCCAAATTAGCTGTTGCCAATTCTCCATTGTTTCATAGCCAAAATTATTCAAAACTTCCAGCTTTTCTTACTTCCTTTTAGCCGAATATACCCCCTCTTTTAAGAGAAAATTTCCAGCTTCTATTGTTCTTCTTAAGCCGAATATACTTCTTCTTCTTCTTCTAATTTTGCTGCTGGCCGAAACCACTCCAACCTTTGCCCAAAAACCTTCAAAAATTTTCTTCTTTTTCTTTCCCTAGTAGCCGAACCTATCTCTGCAATTCCAGCCCTTCCATTTGAGTTTGGCCGAATCTCCCTTAAGAAAGAGGGTGTTGTTTTCGGTTCCTTTCTCTTCATTGATGATAGCTGAATTCCTCTCACAACACTGAGAGGTGCTGACTTGTGGAGTTAAGGGCCGATATAATTGTCAAGGTAAGGGCTACACTCTCTTTTAGGATTAAGACTATGGCCGAATGGCTTATGACCCTTAATGGTGTGCTTAAATCGTTTGTAGGGAAGTTTTCGGGATTTCTTTGTCCAACCGATTGTGAAGGTACTCTGGGATTTTTGAAGTATTCAATCAAGCCTCTATTGGTTAGCAATCAAACTTGGTTAGTGGCGGTAAGGATCTATTTTAGTAAGTTATTTAGTGTTTGAAAGTCGAAGGCTATTAATGTGGATGACTGCCGATTGTAGGGAAGCAGAAACACATAGTGTGTGGTGGCTAATAATCAAAGGATGTTTTAGGTAAGGTTTCGGGTTCAAGTGAAACCCTTTGGATTTATGAGGTTTGGCCGAATGGTCTAAGACACTAACTTTCATGAATGGCCGAATATAGGGCAAGGGAATCTTGTGTGGCCGATTGGTTTCTTCGGGATTTAGAGCTATCGTTGGCATCAGGTGTGTACATACACACTTTATAATTAATAACTGTGCTAAATACAATGTGTGTACTAATCTGGAATGATGTAGATTTGGATTTAATACCATAATGGTATAAGCAAGGATTCAGGTAAGTCCTTGTCGTTATGAGTTCTTTATGATGCTTTTGGGAAGCATGACATATTTGGTATATGTGACTTAAATATATGGTTAATGATAAATCCAGTGTATGTTGCTAAATAAGCATGTTGGCATGATTTCATTAAATATCATGGATTGATGTGGGATATATGAGTGGAGGGAAGTGATATTCGTGTCGACGGACACGGTGGTTTGGTACCACATTTCGTGACTACGGTCACTAGAGGTTTGGCACCTCCAGAGGTTTGGCACCTCATAGCGTCTCGTCCCAAGGGCTTAGCACCACGGTGGGTTGGCCCCACGGATTATATTATGGGATCGATGCGGTGATTTGGTATCACGTGGGTTGGCCCCACCGTTTTGGCACCATAATTATTGATGAATATCGTGACTTTAAGTCACCGGTGGTTTAGCACCACCAGTGGTTTGGTACCACAAGGGGTAGAGAAAGGTGTTTGGATGGCTAGGTTAGGTGCATAATTTAGTGCATGTTAAATTGTTATAAATTGTGTATGTTGTTGCACTAAATCGGGGAAGGGTTACACATTGAGTCTTGGTGACTCACCTTCTCCTTTAACATTTTTCAGGTGACATGTAGGTCGCGGATGAGGAGTCGGATGGACTCGAGGTGGCCATGTAGTGGAAATGTGATTTTAATGAACTTTAATTTAATTCTATTAATTTTTGGTTTATTTTGTTCAAGTTGTAATAAGGCCTCCTAAGATTATATTTTGATTACTTTACATGCTTTAGATAATATGTTTCAAATACGTAATGACTTTGGTAATGTTGAACAAGTTTTTCTTAAATTTAGACGTGAATGTTTTTCTTTCGTACCATCGGGTACATTAATGAATTTGGTAACAACTCGACTTAATAAGATTTTCAAACAAAATTAAGTGTGGTTTATTCATACACCTCAATGGTTTTAACACAAGACAAGTATCTTTTACCTTAAAATTAAATCGGCTAAAAAGGGATTTTCAAAATGTTTTTCTCTGTAACACACCGAATTCAGTCGTAATGTTTGAGCCGGGTTTGGGGTGTTACAATTTGTGCCTTAAATAGGCCTCCAAAACGACGTCGTTTTGGGTAGGCCTCTCAGGCACCAAAACGGCGTCATTTTGATATGACCTTCCTGCTTGAAGATTCGCATGTTTTGCCGAAAAAAGGGATATTTATGGAAGCAGCCCCTCCGCTTTTTCACCATTTTTCAATTAATACTTTTCATTTCTTTTGGCTTTTTTGCCCCATAACTTTCGCGTTTGTTTCATTTCAGTCCACGTTAGGTTTGCATGTTTCGCAAGGTAGGGAATTTTTCTTATTTGGCCCCTCCTTGTATGTGTGCGATACGATTTAGCCCTTCCTTGCTATTTTATTTTATTTCAAATTTGCCCTAATACTTTGTTCTTGATCCAACTTTCATCCTTTTTTTTTTTTTTTGCTATTTTCACTTATTTATTATTAAATTAATTTTTATATTATTATCACTTTATATTTAGCATTTTATTTAATACTATATTTATTATATGTATTATTATTTATGCCATTATTTTTGTTATTATTATTATTATTATTATTATTATTATTATTATTATTATTATTACCACTTGTATTTTATTATTGTTTATTTTATTTATTCTTTTATACTTTCTATTATAGTTTTCATTTTTTTCTTAATAATATGTTGTTATTTTCTATTTAAGTTATTATTATTATCATTATTAATATTTATATTAACATATTGTTATTATTTTCATTATTATCATTATTTTATTTTTATTACTATTATTATTATAATCATTGTCATTACTTTATCTTCATTATTATTTTGTTATTGTTATTATTTTTAATATCTTTTTATTATCTTTATTTTATTATTACTACACTACTACTATTTTATTTTCATTATCATTGTTATTGTTACTATTATTATTACCATTATTTTATTATCCCTATCACTATTGTCTATTTATTTATTTACTTATTTTATATTTTTTGTCTTTACTATTATTTGCTTATTATTATCTTTAATATATTGTATTATTATCATTTCTATCATTGTTTTGATATTATTATTATTATTATTATTATTATCATCATTTATTATTATTATTATTATTATTATTATTATTATCATCATCATCATCATCATCATCATCATCATCATCATTATCGTTACTATTATATTATTAACATATTATTATTATTTGCTTTTATTATCATCCTTATTAACACATTTTACTATTATTATTATTATTATTATTATTATTATTATTATTTTATTATATTTACGTCAATATTTATTTTCTTAGTTTAATACTATATTATTAAATAAAAATACATTTTGTAAAATTACTATACTTCATCTAAAAGTTTTAAAATAAAGCAATGTTTTGTATTTAGAAATTCGGGAAATAGTGCCCTAACGTGCTGGGTTTCGATTTTTCGTTTGACTAAATAGCTAAACATCCTTTTAATAAATTTCGTAAATCATGAGATAACTTTGATTACGAAGGTTTAAAATATCGTGTCCTAACGTGTTGGATGTGATGTTTATATCCTTTCGGAACAAAGAAATCTAATTTTTTTTAACTCAAACATCTATATTTATTTTCTTAGTTTAACACTATTAAACTGTAACATCAAAAAATTTGAGTATTTATATGATGCATGTTTTGGTGCTTAACTTGTGTATAATTAAAATTTTGCATGTTTAGTATAGTCTTGAGAAGACTTGAGAACTATTCGGAATTAGAATAAATTTTAGTAAGGAGTATTTATTTGAAGTGGATCAAGTGACTTTGAGGTTTAAGTAAATTTAACTATCAAAAACTAGCATAAGATGAGCTAGTAGCAAGGTGGTGTTGGCGCATATATGTTTGCTAGAGGGAAATGGTTCGAATCCTTAGATGTGCATTAAGTTTGCTTTTATTGTAACATCCTGATAATTAGGGGTTATGCATCTCTACTTAATTGAATGTTGTTGCATGCCTAAATATGATTGAGTGTGTTTTGGAAGTTTATTTTTGAACTTTATTATGTAAGTGAATGCTTAGTGAAATATTAAATTTTTAATAATTAAGATGGAGCTAAGCAATATAGGCTTTAAGAAATATTGACAAGAGGTTTTAAGCATAATAAGTAAATTGGCAAGGTGGTAAGGGCGCATGGATGAATGCTTGAGGAGAGAGGTTCGAATCCCCTAGTTAGCAAGTGGAAGGATTTTTAATTTTTTTGTTTTCTTTCCTATAGTGTCGGCCAAGACTATTCTAGAATGGATGGTCATCTTCTTATTTTTGGTTAGTATACCATATGAAAAAGGCAAGCTAGAGGTTATGGCATGGGATCATGAAGATATGGTAAGATAGGGGGACAAAAGGCTTGAAGAAAGGAGGGTGTTTTGGAAGCTTTTTCATGGTCATTTGACCATGAACCTAGTCGGCTTTAGGGGCTAAGGGGAGAAGGTTTAATTGTGTTTGGAATCAAAGGATTGATGGGGAAGAATTGAGGAGGAAAAAGGGGATTATGTTGGTAAGGTTGGCCGAATTTTTGCATAGGCATTAGGGTGTTAGTTGGCCAAAATTTTTAACCAATTTTCTCTCCAAAACCTTGTTCATAGCCGAATGTCTATCTACACAAAAGAGAAGCCTTTTTCTCTTCTTTTGGCCTTTTGCAATTTGCCATTTCGGTTTGAGAAGTCTTTCTAGTTTCTTTTCTCCTAAACATAACATCTTTTTCTTCCTCTTTGTATCCGAAAGTACCAAAGTTCAAAGACCTATTTTCTTCACTTTTTCCCTCATGGCTGAATGCACATAAGTCCCTAAACTTGTAACACCCTAAAAATCTGAGTATTTATATATTGCTTGATTTGGTGTTTAGATTTTAAAGGAAAAATTTCTTACTTTTATTTTCGTGTTTATTGAAGTCCTAAAGAAGAGTATAGCATAATTTGGGTAAGGAATAAATTTAATATTTGAGAATTTATTGAAGAGAAGCAAGTGTCATTAATACTTAAGTTAAATTAAGTGTTAATAAGTGACATAAAATGAGTATATGGCATGGTGGTGTTGGCGCATGAGTTGTAGCATGAGGGGAGAGGTTCGAATCCCTTGTTTAGCATCTAGGTAAATTTTATTTTAATTTTTCGCACATGTATAGCAAGTGTCGCCAAGAGCATATATGGTAAGTGTTGACCATGTTATTTTTGGTTAGCATATCAAAGGATTAAGGAAATTGTTAACTTAAGGAAGGGAATCAAGAAATTAAGGAAGGATATGAAGATATGGGGCACATATCAAGGAAAAGTTATGGAAACAATATCATGGCCAATTGACCATGCATAGGGACGGCAATTTAGACTATAGGGGGAGCCGAATTTTTGGTGATAGTTTGGCTAAGAATTGAAGTTTCTCTTTGGTCATTCCTAGCAACTTTGTGCAAAATTTTGCATTCCTCTTCTCAACTTTTTCCTTTGGCCGAAATTGAACCTTGGTAAAGCTCTAATCTTTTGACCATATGGTCATTTTTGCTTATTGCTTTAGCATTTGTTTTGTGCCTTTTCTTTGAGTGACGAAATCAACTATACCAAATGTAACACCCTAAAAATCCGAGTATTTAAATTGCATAAATTGGTGTTTAGATTTTAAAGAAAAAATCTTTTATTTTTATTTTAGTGCTTATTGAAGTCCTGAGAGGGTAAAGCATGATTTGGAGAAGGAATAGAATTTATTAATTGAGAATTTATTGAAGTGAAACAAAGGTCATTAAGACTTAAGTTAAATTAAGTGTTAAAGATTGTCATAAGATGAGCAAATGGTAAGGTGGAGTTAGGCGCATGGGTTATAGTAAGAGGGAAGAGGTTCGAATCCTTGTATAGCACCTAGATGAATTTTTGTTTTAATTTTCGCACATGGATAGAAAGTGTCACCAAGAACATATATGGAAGGTGTTGACCATGTTATTTTTGGTTAGTGTATCAATGGATTAAGGAAACAACTAACTTATGGCATGGAATCAAAAACTTAAGGAAGGATAAGGGGGACATAAGGCACAAATCAAGGAAGAATTTTGGAAACAATATCTTGGCCAATGGACCATGCATATGGACGGCAATATGGCTAGGGGGAGCCAAATTTTTGGTGATAGTTTGGCTAGGAATTTTAGTCTTTTGTTTTGGTCATTTTTTTTAGTTTTGTGCATAATTTTGCAAATTCTCTCAACCTATCTCTCCCTTGGCCGAATTGTGCATTGGTAAGCCTTGATTATTTGGTCATTTTTGTTTATTGCTTTAGTACTTGTTTGTGCTTTTTCTTTGAGTGCCGAAAATCACCTATACCAAAAGCCAATCTTTTTCTTTTCTTTTTGCCATTGCCGAATATACACCTCTCTTAAAGCTCGTCTTTTTTCTTTTCTTTTTCTTCTATTCTCTTTGAAATCAAAGCAACATCATCACCATCTTTTCTTTTATTTTATTTCTTTCAATCGAAATTCTCTCCATCTACACTCTCATGGCCGAATGCTAATGTGCCTATAAGCCAAATTTATTTTCTTTTCCTTGATCATACATAGCCGAATCTTTCATCAATTAAACAACATTCTCGATCCTTTCCTTTCGATCGTGGAAAATAGGTAAGGGTTCTTTTCCATTTTCGATTTATTATTAGTGTCATGGCGAATATCATTGGTTTTATGAGGGCCTTTTGGATCGATATAACGCTCATTCTAATAACGTTTCTTTCGTTATTATTTAGTGCAATAACGGAGATCGGAACTCAAGTGATCGGGAGAATTGTAGAAACGTTGGAAACGTTTTATTGTGGTAAGGAAATCACATCTTTTTAAAGCCCTTAGTACTGTTTGATATTATTTAGATCTAACTAATATCCCTTTGGATTTTGAAGACTTTCAAAATAGGGAAGAAAAGGGCGGTGGTTAGTCACGTTAAGAGGGCGATCCAGTAAATCCTATTCAAACAAAGAGCGGTTTTGGCAGTCGAGGATTTTCCACCGGGTTGCGGGCCATCTTCCGAAGGAAGTCCATTATTCGAAGTGGTACGAACTCCCGAGCCATTATACGTTGGTGGATTCTCGGCGGCTAACGAACCAGTAAACGAGGAGAAGCCGAAAATCGAAGTGATTCAAAATCAAGAGGGTAAGATTTTGGATCTAGTATCGATTAAGAATATTTTTACAAAATAGTTGTCTAACGGATCAAAATATGTTTTAGGTGCCGAGGAGCGAGAAGGATTAGTACTATCGGTAGCGAGGTGTGTAACTTCACACTCATTATTTTCTGGTTGGATGTCAATTCGGTATGGAAGTAAATCGTAAAAATGATTAGATCGGTAAAAACGTAAAAATTGATATTTTGACGAAAATACGTAAAATGACTAAATCGTGAAAATTACGAAAACGCCCTCGAGAAATTATTCGTTATTATGTAAATTGGATGTTTCGTGAAAATGGGCCGCAAAATACTCTAGTTCGATAAATTGGGCCAAAATACTCTAGTTCGATAAATTGGGCCAAAATACTCTAGTTCGATAAATTGGGCCAAAATACTCTAGTTCGATAAATTGGGCCAAAATACTCTAGTTCGATAAATTGGGCCAAAACACTCTAGTTCGGTAAATGGGCCAAAGCCCACTAAACTGCTAAATAGACAAATTGCTATATTATGTTTATGGGCCAAATGAAATGTTTATCGTTAAACCCACCATGTTATGCATTATTAAGAAATTTTATATTTTATACACGCATAATGGCATGGGGTGGGTTATATGAAGAGAAGAATGGCCAGTTGCCAAAAATCTAGTTCGGTGGCTCTGCCACAATAATGGCTTATTGCCTCTAGTTCGGTGGCTCTGCCACAATAATGGCTTATTGCCTCTAGTTCGGTGGCTCTGCCACAATAATGGCTTATTGCCTCTAGTTCGGTGGCTTTGCCACAATTATAAGGCTTGATGCCTACGATTGGTGTGTTGGCGGGGTGGGTTGACTTGATCCCCACAGGTGTGATGGTTGGTACGGGGGTGTTAGCGGATGGATATTAGGTTTGGGATGGGAAATACATTTTACATGCATTATTAATTATTTTAATTTATGATATAATGTTGAATTCTGTAATTGGGCTCAAGCCCAGCATAATATCTTGATGATCTGGCCCAATAATGGTGGTAAGTGAGTTGCACACTGAGTTCTAAGTAACTCACCCCTTTAATTTTTCCATCTCGTAATGGAAACCGATGTGGACTTGGGCCGAGGATGACTTCGTGGAGGCCATCTTGCAAAAGAGGGTTATTTAAACTCGAACTTTTAATAAGTATTTTTTTACTATTATGGATTATTGTAATAAGGGCCTCTATAAATAACTTGTGAATTTTATGTGTGTTTGGGATTTAAACTATACTTTGGACTTTTTAATTATGGGCTATGATTTTATGATGTTTTTATTAAAATAAATTTGAGTTTTCAAGTATATGGAATTCTTTTATAAATATTTTATTATAGTTAACTCTTTAACAAACTACCTAAAGGTTTTTGATAATACCATGATTTTCAACTAATGTTTTCAAATATTTATCAAATTCAAATATTCTTCAAATTTTAACCTCAGAATAATATTGTAGTTTTCAACTCATTAAAGATTTAAAATAGCTCGATTCATGTAACAAACCAAATCTAGTCTCAATGCATAGACCGGGTTTGGGGTGTTACACCAAAAGCCATTCTTTTTCTTTTCTTTTTACCATGGCCGAATGTACCTAACTCCTAAAACCCATCTTTTCTTCTCTTCTCTTTGAAATCAAAACAACATCATCACCATCTCTTCTTTCATATTTTATTTCTTTTCACTCAAAGTTTCTCCATTAAACTCTTTCATGGCGAATGCTAGAGTGCCCATAGCCGAACCTTTCTTTCTTTTCTTTGATCATACATAGTCGAATCTTTCTTTAATCACAAACATCTTTATCAATCCTTTCTTTTCGACCGTGGAAAATAGGTAAGGGATTTGTTTTCAATTAGTTAATAGTGATATGGCCGAATATTGATGGTGTCATGAAGGACCATTTGGATCGAAATAAACGTTCGTTCTATTAACGTTTTATTCGTTATAATATAGTGCAATAACGGAAGATCTAACTCAAGTGTTCGAGAGAATCGTAGAAACGTTGGAATCGATTTATTGTGGTAAGGAAATCACATCCTTTAAAACCTCTAGTATTATTTCGATATTATTTTAGATTGGATTAATGTTCTTTTGATCTTGAAGACTTTCAAAATAGGGAAGAAAAGGCGGTGTTTAGTCATATTAAGAGGGCGGATCCGTAAATCCCCATTTAAACGAAGAGCGATTTCGGCGGTCAAGGATTTTCCACCGGTTGTGGACCATCTTCCAAGGAAGTCAATTATTTGAAGTGGTACGAACTTCGAGCCTTTATACGTTTGTGGATTCTCGACGACTAACGAACCAATAAACGAGGAGAAATCGAAAATCGAAGTGATTCAAAATCAAGAGGGTAAGGTTTTGAATCTATTATCGATAAAGTATATTTATACGAAATAGTGTTCTAACGGATCGAAATATGTTTTAGGTGTCGAGGAGCGAGAAGGATTAGTACTCTCGGTATCGAGGTGTGTAACTTCACACTTTTTCTCGGGTTGGATATCAATTTCGGTATTAAAGTAAAATCGTAAAAACGACTAGATCGGTATGAAACGTAACAACTGATATTTCGATGAAAATACATGAAAATGACTAAAATCGTGAAAATTATGAAAACGCCCTCGAGAAATTACTTGTTAATATGTAAGTTGTATGTTTCGTAAAAATAGGCCGTAAAATATGCTAGATCGATAAATGGGCCGAAAACTCTGTTAAATTGATAATCGGGCCGAAATCTCTGTTTGATTGTAAATTGGGCCGAAATCTCTGTTAGATCGATAAATGGTCCGAAAATTCTATTAAATTGATAATCGGGTCGAAATCTCTGTTTGATTGTAAATTGGGCCGAAATCTCTGCTAGATCGATAAATGGGCCGAAAACTCATTAAATTGATAATCGGGCCAAAATCTCTTTTTGATTGTAAATTAGTCGAAATCTCTACTAGATCGATAAATGGGCCAAAAACTCTGCTAGATTGATAATCGGGCCGAAATCTCTGTTTGATTATAAATTGGGCCGAAATCCCTGCTAGATCAATAAATGGGCCGTAAACTCTATTAAATTGTTAAACGGACTAAAATACTTGCTAGATCGATAAATGGGCCGAATTCTTGCTAGATCGTAAATTTGGGCCCTAGTTGATAAATAGTTAATTAGGCCAAAGTGTTATTTATGGGCCTTAATAAAGATTTGGAAATATTAACTCTTGTTAATGGGCCTTTTAATAAAATTATTGTATGACCATAGTTTACTATTGCATACATATTGCATGGGTTGGGAAATGATGAAGAGAAGAAGGCACTGTTGCCAAAATCTAGTTCTGGCTCGCCAAAATCTAGTTCGGTGGCTCTGCCACAAAATTATGGCTTTTGCCTCTAGTTCGGTGGCTCTGCCACAAAATAATAATTGGCTCAATGCCTCTAGTTCGGTGACTTTGTCACAATCTAGTTCGGTGGCTATGTCACAAAATATAAATTGGCTTAATGCCTATGATTGGTGTGATGGCGGGGTGGGTTGACTTGATCCCACAGTGTGATGGTTGGTACGGGGGTGTAGTGGATGGAATTAGGTTTGGGAGGAAAAATTCATTTTACATGCATGCTATTAATTATGTTATTCATTATATTATTTTTTGCTTATGGGCTCAAGGCCCAAACCCTTAAATTGAAAATCGGCCCAAGGGACAAGTAAGTGAGTTATACACTAAGTTCTAAGTAACTCACCCCTTAAATTTTTCCATCTCGTAATGGAAATTGACGTGGACTTGGGCGAGGATGACTTCGTGGAGGCCATCTTGCAAAACATGGGTTTATTAAACTCGAACTTTTTAATAAGTATTTTACTATTTTGGGTTAATGTAATAAGGGCCTCTATAAATAATTTATGGATTTTTATGTGTGTTTGGTTTTAAACTATATTTTGGACTTTTAAATATGGGCTATGGTTATATGATGTTTCATTAAAATAACTTTGGGTTTTCAAATATATGAAATTCCTTTATAAATATTTTATTATTGTTAACTCTTAAACAAATTACCTAAGGGTTTTGATAATACAATGTTAATAATGTTTTTTTCAACTAACGTTTTCTAATATTCATCAAATTAAAATACTCTTCTGATTTTTATTAAACCCGTAATTAAAAATAATATTGTAGTTTTCAACTTATTGAAGATTTTAAAATAGCTCGATTCATGTAACAAACCAAATCTAGTCTCAATGCATAGACCGGGTTTGGGGTGTTACATTTAATGGTATCAGAGCCAGTTTCAAAAACTTGACTGTGGTTTGGGTTCGCAAATAATTTTTGTATGAAATCTTTCAATTATATTTTAAAGATCAGTATGGCACCACAAGCATCCGGCAACAAGTCAAGTAAGTATTTATTGCTTAATGATTACTATGATATGATCATAGGAACACTCTAGAACTTCTAGTTTTAGATGTGAAAAACCGTAGAGATTGAGACTATAGGATATGTTGCGAAAAAATAACTTTATATCTCAAATCTCATAAAATATCATTAATAAACACCGAAACAAATTTTCTGATTCATAAAACTTGTAATCAGATAAAAACGAACAAGCTATCATGAGCACTAGAGGACGTGGTCGTGGACGTGGTAGACGTGGCCGTGGTAGAGGCCGAGGTGCTACGACTGAAGCACCAAATCATATGCCAGAAATGGACGCACCTGCGTCAATTGAGAGTGAGACGGGATCACGCGATCACATGGAAGAAGATAATGCATTGACTCAAGCAATGCTGCGAGTCTTGGAAAGGGTCGATGGAACTAGAATTGGGCCAACAACTCGAGGGTCAATTTCAGAGCGACTTAAGTCAAATAATGCAGAAGTTTTTAGAGGAGTCTCCTGTAGCTCGAATGTGGTGAATCTTGGATCAAGTCATGGAACGGATTATGGATGATATGGAATGCACTTGTTGAGCAAAAACCGAGAGGAGTCTGTATCTTTGTTAAGAGATGAGGCGATCGGTGGTGGCTCATTGCTCGAGAAGGCACCAAGTTACCGATTAATTGGGAATTCTTTAAAGCTGCCTTCCAAGGAAAATACGTTGGAACGAGTTATGTAGACGCTCAAAGGAAAGAATTTCTGAATCTTGTCCAAGGAAGTAAGACCGTGGCAGCATATGAAGCTGAGTTTTTACGTCTGAGCCGCTATGCCCGAACAATTGTATCAATAGATCATGAACGATGTGTACGTTTTGAGGATGGACTTAATGATGAGCTGAGGGTTTTGATTGTTCCACAGCAAGTTAGAAATTTCTCCACTCTTGTGGAGAAGGCCAAAATAGCCGAGGAGGCTAAGAATTCAGAACGGCAGAACCGAGAAAGATTCCAAAACAAGAGAGAGACACAGCAGTCTGGTTCTTCAAAGAGATTCCAGAAGAGACCTCGGAATGATGAACCAGTTCAAGGTAGAACCCCGGTAACAAATAATCGAAGTCGAGATTGCACTGAGTGTAGGCAAAGACATTTTGGAGAATGTTGGAGGAAAACAGGCGCATGCTACAAATGTGGTTCAATGGATCATCAGTACAAAAATTGTCCTCGACGTATGGATACGACTCAAGAAGTTCGTAATAATGATGCACAGCCGGCCAGAGGTAATCAGCAGCCACCAAGAGGTCGTGGACCGTGTCGTGGTGGTAATGGGGTGGGCGTGGTCAAGGTGCACCGGTCGAGGCAATGGTCCTAGAGGAAATGCAGATGCAAGATAGCCTGGACTGGTTTATGCAGTTAGACGCCGCGAGGACGGCAATGCACCAGATGTGATAATTGGTACGTTTCTCATTTTTGATGTACCTGTTATTGCCTTAATAGATATTGGTTCTACCCACTCATATGTTGCTAGCGCCATATCTGGAAACCTAAATTTAGAACTTGAAATTACCGATAGTGGGATAGTCCTTTAGGACAGTCGGTAATTGTTAATAAAATGTTTAAAGATGTGCCCTTGAAAATTCAAGAAGAGGTATTCTTAGCAAACTTGATGGAACTACCTTTCGGCGAATTCGATCTCATTCTGGGCATGGATTGGTTGGTTAAACATCGGGCGCAATTGGATTGTGCTGAAAAATAAATGTCAGTAAGAACCTCGGATGATAAGGAAGTCATAATGATTGGTGAGCGAAGGAACTACTTGGCAAATATGGTATCTGCACTAAAGGCAGAGAAGTTGGTTCAGAAAGGATATGGAGCATTCCTAGCCTTTATCTGTGCTTTGGATGCCAAAGAGTTATCTGTGAATGATGTGAGGATGGTGAAGGAATTTCCTAATGTATTTCCCGAAGAACTTCCTGGTATACCTCCCGATCGGGAAGTAGAATTTGGCATTGACCTTTTGCCTGGAACAGCTCCAGTGTCCATTGCTCCTTATAGAATGGCACCAAAGGAGTTGGCTGAGCTTAAAGCTCAAATTCAAGAATTGTTGGATCGGGGATTTATTCGACCAAGTGTGTCTCCGTGGGGAGCACCAGTTTTGTTCGTCAAGAAGAAGGATGGATCGATGCGTATGTGCATTGACTACAGACAATTGAATAAATTGACGATCAAGAATCGGTATCCTCTACCGAGAATTGATGACCTGTTTGATCAATTAAAAGGAGCTTCAATTTTCTCCAAAATTGATTTGAGGTCGGGTTATCACCAGCTCAAGGTGAAAGAAGCGGACATTTATAAGATGGCATTTCGGACATGTTACGGACACTATGAGTTTGTAGTGATGCCGTTTGGATTAACCAATGCACCAGCCGCATTTATGGACATGATGAACCTAGTCTTTCAACCATATTTAGACCGGTTTGTGGTAGTGTTCATAGATGACATATTGGTTTATTCGAGAAATGAGGAGGAGCATGACAAGCATTTGCGGATAGTATTACAGCTACTTCGTGATAAGCAATTGTATGCCAAATTTAGTAAATGCGAATTTTGGCTAAAGGAAGTGACTTTCCTTGGTCATGTAGTATCAGCCAAAGGAATAAGGGTGGATCCTCAAAAAATTGAGGCTATTCTGGATTGGAAACCACCAACATCGGTAGCTAAAATTTGGAGTTTCTTGGGTTTAACTGGATACTATAGACGTTTTGTAGAGGGGTTTTCGTTGATTGCTGCACCCCTAACTAAAGCTATGCGGAAGGGAGTTCCGTATTATTGGAAAAGCACAAGAGAGTTTTGAGAAATTGAAGAAGATCCCGACGAAACTCCAGTTTGATTCAAAGGAGGTCGAAAAGAATTCATTGTTTATTGTGATCGTCTCACATGGGTGCAGGTTGTGTGTTGATGCAAAATGGAAAGGTGGTGGCCTATGCTTCTCGTCAATTGAGACCACACGAAGTAAACTACCCTACGCATGATTTGGAGTTAGCTGCTGTTGTCTTTGCTCTAAAGATTTGGAGACACTATCTCTATGGTGAGAAATCTGTCTTCTACACGGATCACAAGAGTCTTAAATACCTCCTTACCCAAAAGGAGTTGAATTTAAGACAAAGAAGATGGGTAAAATTATTAATGGATTATGATTTCTCAATCGAATATCATCCTGGAAAGGCTAACGTGGTAGCCGACGCGTTAAGTCGTAAGACGATGTCGATTTGAGAGCATTGTTTGCCCATTTGAGTCTCAGATGAGGATGGCAGTTTGTTAGCAAAACTTCAGGTGAAGCCTCTGTGGCTGGAACAAATCAAGGAAAAACAGACATCAGATGAGAAGTTGGGACCTTTACTTTGGCAAGTTGAAAATGGTGAAATCGAGGATTTTGGAATAAACACGGAGGGTGTGTTGTGCTTTCGAGGAAGAGTATGTATGCCTAAGGACTCAGATCTGAGGCAAATGATTCTACGGGAGGTGCATAGTAGCCCTTATGCTATGCATCCCGGAGGAAATAAGATGTATCGAGATCTCCGTGAATGATGACAGTGGCGTGGTTGAAGCGTGAGATTTGAATTTGTGGGAAAATGTTTGACTTGTCGACAAGTGAAGGCGAACATCAATTACCGTCTGGATTGTTACAACTTTGGAAATGGGAACGGATAACCATGGATTTTGTTAGTGGGTTACCTTTAACACCTACTAAGAAAAATTATGTGTGGGTAATTGTTGATCGTTTGACTAAGACCGCCATTTCCGCCAATTAGATGGATTATTCATTGCGAAGTTGGCGAAACTATCGTATCCGAAATTGTGAGGTTGCATGGGGTACCAGTATCTATTATATCGACGGGGATCCCGATTTACATCACGATTTTGGAAAGCTTTACATGAAGCTCGGGAATAAAGCTAAACTTGATCGGCTTCTCATCCTCGGTCGGATGGTCGATCGGAGAGTAATTCATATATTAGAAGATATGTTAAGAGGATGTGTAATCGACTTGAGGGGTAGTTGGGAGGATTATCTACCACCGGCGTAATTTATGATATAACAACGACTATCGATCTAGCATTTAGATGGCACCTTACGAGGCATTGTATGGTCGTAAGTGTCGTTCTCCTATTTGTTGGACCGAGTTGGGCGAACGACGATGTTAGGTCTGAGATGATATCTCAAACGAGAGGATAAGGTAAAAGTTATTCGAGCACGGTTGAAAGAAGCCTCGGATAGACGTAAGTCGTATGCAGACCTGAATCGAAAGGATATCGAGTATGATGTGGGGATCGTGTTTTCTTGAAGGTCTCTCCTTGGAAAAAGATCTTGAGTTTGGAAGGAAAGGTAAGCTAAGTCCTAGATACATTGGACCTTATCGTGTCTTTGAAGCGTGTTGGTCCAATGGCTTATCGATTGAGTTACCTCCTAATTGGATCAAATTCATAATGTTTTCATGTTTCCATGTTGAGGCGTTATAGATCGGATCCTTCGCACATTATCTGGTAGAAGAATTGGAGTTGAATTGATTTGTCTTTTGAAGAAGAACCGGTGGAAATCTTAGACCGAGATGTCAAAGTGCTAAAAAGAAAATCATGCCATTGGTCAAAGTTCTATGGTGTAACCACGGAGTGGAGGAAGCTACGTGGGAGCTGAGGATGCAATTCGGCAACAATACCTCACATCTTTCAACTGTAAATTTCGAGGACGAAATTTTCTTTAAGGAGGGTAGAGTTGTAACACCCTAAAAATCGAGTATTTATATATTGCTTGATTTGGTGTTTAGATTTTAAAGGAAAAATTTCTTACTTTTATTTTCGTGTTTATTGAAGTCCTAAAGAAGAGTATAGCATAATTTTGGTAAGGAATAAATTTAATATTTGAGAATTTATTGAAGAGAAGCAAGTGTCATTAATACTTAAGTTAAATTAAGTGTTAATAAGTGACATAAAATGAGTATATGGCATGGTGGTGTTGGCGCATGAGTTGTAGCATGAGGGAGAGGTTGAATCCTTGTTTAGCATCTAGGTAAATTTTATTTTTAATTTTTACGCACATGTATAGCAAGTGTCGGCCAAGAGCATATATGGTAAGTGTTGACCATGTTATTTTGGTTAGCATATCAAAGGATTAAGGAAATTGTTAACTTAAGGAAGGAATCAAGAAATTAAGGAAGGATATGAAGATATGGGGCACATATCAAGGAAAAGTTATGGAAACAATATCATGGCCAATTGACCATGCATAGGGAATGACAATTTAGACTATAGGGGAGCGAATTTTTGGTGATAGTTTGGCTAAGAATTGAAGTTTCTCTTTGGTCATTCCTAGCAACTTTGTGCAAAATTTTGCATTCCTCTTCTCAACTTTTCCTTTGGCGAAATTGAACCTTGGTAAAGCTCTAATCTTTTGACCATTTGGTCATTTTGCTTATTGCTTTAGCATTTGTTTTGTGCCTTTTCTTTGAGTGCCGAAATCAACTATACCAAAAGCCATTCTTTTTCTTTTCTTTTTACCATGGCCGAATGTACCTAGCTCCTAAAACCCATCTTTTTCTTCTCTTCTCTTTGAAATCAAAACAACATCATCACCATCTCTTCTTTCATATTTTATTTCTTTTCACTCAAAGTTTCTCCATTAAACTCTTTCATGGCCGAATGCTAGAGTGCCCATAGCCGAACCTTTCTTTCTTTTCTTTGATCATACATAGTCGAATCTTTCTTTAATCACAAACATCTTTATCAATCCTTTCTTTTCGATCGTGGAAAATAGGTAAGGGATTCTTTTTCGTTTTCAATTAGTTAATAGTGATATGGCCGAATATTGATGGTGTCATGAAGGACCATTTGGATCGAAATAAACGTTCATTCTATTAACATTTTATTCGTTATAATATAGTGCAATAATGGAAAATCGGAACTCAAGTGCTCAAGAGAATCGTAGAAACGTTGGAATCGATTTATTGTGGTAAGGAAATCACATCCTTTAAAACCTCTAGTATTATTTCGATATTATTTTAGATTGGATTAATGTTCTTTTGATCTTGAAGACTTTCAAAATAGGGAAGAAAAGGGCGGTGTTTAGTCATATTAAGAGGGGCGGATCCAGTAAATCCCCATTTAAGCGAAGAACGGTTTGGTGATCGAGATTTTCCACCGGGTTGCGGACCATCTTTCCAAGGAAGTCAATTATTTGAAGTGGTACGAACTTCCGAGCCTTTATACGTTAGTGGATTCTCGGCGACTAACGAACCAATAAACGAGGAGAAACCGAAAATCAAAGTGATTCAAAATCAAGAGGGTAAGGTTTTGGATCTATTATCGATAAAGTATATTTATACGAAATAGTGTTCTAACGGATCGAAATATGTTTTAGGTGTCGAGGAGCGAGAAGGATTAGTACTCTCGGTATCGAGGTGTGTAACTTCACACTTTTTCTCGGGTTGGATATCAATTTCGGTATTGAAGTAAAATTGTAAAAACGACTAGATCGGTATGAAACGTAACAACTGATATTTCGATGAAAATACATGAAAATGACTAAAATCGTGAAAATTATGAAAACGCCTCGAGAAATTACTTGTTAATATGTAAGTTGTATGTTTCAGTAAAATGGGCGTAAAATATGCTAGATCGATAAATGGGCCAAAACTCATTAAATTGATAATCGGGCGAAATCTACTTTTGATTGTAAATTGGGCGAAATCTACGCTAGATCGATAAATGGGCGAAAACTCATTAAATTGATAATCGGTCAAATCTACTTTGATTGTAAATTGGGCGAAATCTCTACTAGATTGATAATGGGTCAAAACTCGCTAAATAATCTATTTGATTATAAATTGGGCCAAAATCCTGCTAGATCGATAAATGGGCGTAAACTCAATTAAATTGTTAAGCGGACTAAAATACTTGCTAGATCGATAAATGGGCCGAATTCTTGCTAAATTGTAAATTTGGGCCCTAGTTGATAAATAGTTAATTAGGCCAAAGTGTTATTTATGGGCCTTAATAAAGATTTGGAAATATTAACTCTTGTTAATGGGCCTTTTAATAAAATTATTGTATGACCATAGTTTACTATTGCATACATATTGCATGGGTTGAGAAATGATGAAGAGAAGAAGGCCTGTTGCCAAAATCTAGTTCGGTGGCTCTGCCACAAAATTATGGCTTTTTGCCTCTAATTCGGTGGCTCTGCCACAAAAGTTATAAATGGCTATTTGCCTCTAGTTCGGTGGCTCTGCCACAAAATAATAATTGGCTCAATGCCTCTAGTTTGGTGACTTTGTCACAATCTAGTTCGGTGGCTATGTCACAAAATATAAATTGGCTTAATGCCTATGATTGGTGTGATGGCGGGGTGGGTTGACTTGATCCCCACAGGTGTGATGGTTGGTACGGGGGTGTGTAGCGGATGGAATTAGGTTTGGGAGGGAAAAATTCATTTTTACATGCATGCTATTAATTATGTTATTCATTATATTATTTTTTGCTTATGGGCTCAAGGCCCAAACCCTTAAATTGAAAATCTAGCCCAGTGGACAAGTAAGTGAGCTATACACTAAGTTCTAAGTAACTCACCCCCCTTAAATTTTTCCATCTCAGGTAATGGAAATTGACGTGGACTTGGGCCGAGGATGACTTCGTGGAGGCCATACTGCAAAACATGGGTTTATTAAACTCTGAACTTTTTAATAAGTATTTTACTATTTTGGGTTAATGTAATAAGGGCCTCTATAAATAATTTATGGATTTTTATGTGTGTTTGGTTTTAACTATATTTTGGACTTTTAAATATGGACTATGGTTATATGATGTTTCATTAAAATAAATTTGGGTTTTCAAATATATGAAATTCCTTTATAAATATTTTATTATTGTTAACTCTTAAACAAATTACCTAAGGGTTTTGATAATACAATGTTAATAATGTTTTTTCAACTAACGTTTTCTAATATTCATCAAATTAAAATACTCTTGATTTTTATTAAACCCGTAATTAAAAATAATATTATAGTTTTCAACTTATTGAAGATTTTAAAATAGCTCGATTCATGTAACAAACCAAATCTAGTCTCAATGCATAGACCGGGTTTGGGGTGTTACAAAACTCATCTCTTTTCTTTTGGAAATCATCATTATCATTATCTTTTTCTTCCTTTTCTCTTTCTTTCTCCTTTCATTTTTCTTTCTTTTTCACTTTCAACCGAAACCATATTTACCAAAAAGCAAATCATCCCTTTCTCTCAAATTTCTCTTCTCATTTACCTTGCTAAGGCCGAAACTCCCATTCTCTATTTTCATCTTCTTCTTTCTTTTCTTTTGTTGAAAACCCGAAACCACCATAGCCAAAAACATCATATTTTTCTCTTCTTTTTATTCAAGCCGAAAGCATCATTTCTTTTCTTCTACTTTGATAAGGCCGAATCTTCAAGTGGTTAAGTAAGGATTTTTGTTAAGTGTTTTCATTATTTCTTTTAGAATAGCCGATTTAGAAACTTAATTCTCTCATTTTCTCCTAGGCCAAAACTTTGGAAGGGATTGTTAAGAATCCTTTTTGAAACCAACATTTAAGGAGAGATCTTTCGAAATCAGCCAAGGTAAGGATTATCACTTTCGGTTATATCGTTTCTTTTAGATAGTTTATTAATCAACTTTATTTTAGGGGTGATTTCGAGACTAACAAGATAGGTTCAAAAAGAGCAGATGCAGTGTTTGGAAGAGAGGAGGTTCTGCTTTTACCCTCAAACTTCAAGCGAAGGGTCATGACGGGTATCTGAGATTTTCCACCGGGTTGTGGACCCTCTGCTAACGAAGATCATTTATTTGAAGTCGTGCGTACAACCGAACCACTTTTCGTTAGTGGGTTGTCAGGAGGTTTTGATCCATCTAGCGGAGAAAAGCCAAAAATAATAGATGTTAAAGAATCCGAAGGTAAGGATTTAGATCTCTCATCAATAGTATAGTTTTGTAAGTAATAGTGTATTCTAATCAAGTGTGATAATTAATTAGGTGTTGGCGAGCGGGAAGGTATCGTTCTCACTGCATAAGGTGTGTAACATTATATTAAAATCTCATAGATCTATATTAAATGTGATTTGTATGAAAATATGTGTAATAATGGTTGCGGGTACCATTCAATGGTATGCGATATTCACGTATGTTTACCCCAATACTTCGTTAATTTTGCTATATGCATAAATGAGAAATAAGTATGATTATGTTATGATTTTGGGGTAAATGGCATGAAAACTGAATAATATGTGTGTGGATGGGCATATGGGTGAAATTGATAAAGGGGAAGTGTTCCGGTGGTTTTTACCACATTATCCGATGACTTCGGTCACATATGTGAATCTGGTGACTTCGATCACATATTTTTGAATCTGGTGACTTTGGTCACATTTGTCCAGTGGCCTTGCCACAAAATTATAAGGGCGATGTGCATGTTGACTGCAAGAATCGCCTTCGATGGTGTGTAGCGGATGGAGGTCGATTTAGTAATCCCACGTTGTGATTGGTTGGTGCGGTGGTGTGTAGCGGATGGATATTTAGGTGGGCTTGGGTTTGGATTTCATTATATAAATATCCATGTGACTTTTAAATGATTTTTATTTGATTTGCTATAAAATGGGCTTTTGGCTAAATATGACTAAAAATGGGCCTATGGCTATATGTGTTATTAATGGGCTTAAATGCTATGATCAAATGGGCTTTTTAATGTATGTGTTACACATTGAGTTTATGACTCACCCTTTTGTGGAATAATTTTTCGATGACTCTTAGCGCGATGGATCGGTCGGTGAGGACTACGTGGTGGCCAATGCTCAAACAAAGTACTTTAGAGATTTTTCCTAATTAAACTTATTAAGCTTATTTTACTACTTAGAATTTATTATGGGTTTTGCTATTTTTATGTAATAAGGCCACTATGAACTGCTTTTAATTTTTGTGTTTGGATTTATTTTTATTCGCCATGAACAATTATTAATTAAATAACTAAATGGCTTTTGATAAATAATTTAAACTGTTTTTTTTTAAAACAAAATATATTTTCACAATATTAATAAATTTTTCATTAAATTTGGTTTTCTTTTAACTTATTAATTTCTCTTAAAAATAATGTTTTAAGAAGATACAAATTTACTTTACAATTCGATTTCAACCCGATCTTTAAGTTAATCTGTTTTATTCAAAATCATTAAGTTTTTCTTAAACAAAGCGAGAATTTGCTAAAGTTTTACTCGAGGAACATATCAAATCCGGTCAGGCTTTTTGGGCCGGGTTTGGGGTGTTTTAACTTGGTATCAGAGCCCAGTTTTAAACTCTCGGCCTTGGGTTTTGAAGCCCACAACGTTTTCAAAAATTTAGCCCAAATGACTTTTTGAAAGTTTTCTTAAGTTAAATGGTTTTATAGAAGCATGGCACCCAAGTTCTCTGCTCAGATCCATCAGGTAAGTACTTTTATTGATAAAGTGAAATGAATGTATGATAAGCCTAAGGAAACTATACTTTAGAGACATGGACCCTAGGTGTATGTGTACTACTACGGAAAAAACCACTGAATAAATATCTGTTGCATAAAACTTTCTTTTAATAAGAAGTGAAAAAACTCTAATGCATAAGACTTTTTCGTAAAAACAGATAATACGCGTAGTAGACATGAGTTCTAGGGGACGTGGTCGTCACGGACGAGGTAGAGGAAGAATGACTGTGTCGGAACCAGTTAGATCTGGTCAAGGTTTTGAAAATGAAGCTCTGCCACCGGCTGTTGGGGTGGAATTTCAAGAGCAAAATGGAGGAGGTGGCGCAGTATCACAAGCTGTGCTTCGAGTTTTGGAACGAGTAGCAGAAGCTAGTAGGAAATGGATCTCGAAAGTCAGTAGCTGAGAGACTTAGATCGAATGGAGCTGAGGTTTTTCGGGGAGTATCTAGAGTAACTCCGAATGTAGCGAATCTTGGTTGGAGGCGGTCGAGAGGATCATGGATGATTTAGACCGCTTCTTTGAAGAAAAGTCGAAAGGTCTTGTTTCACTACTCCGTGATGAGGCCTACCGGTGGTGGCTCACTATCAAAGAGAGTGCCCACGTGGATCGAGTGGATTGGGGTATTTCAAAGTTAAATTTGAAGGAAATATGTTGGAGCTAGCTACATCGACTCTCGAGAAAGGCGTTTTTAAATTTAGTACAAGGAAATAAGTCGATAGCTGAGTATGAAGTAGAGTTTTTTGCGACTTAACCGATATGCCGGAGGATAGTAGCTCTTGAATATGAACGGTGTGTCGATTTGAGGATGGACTTAGAGATGAACTACAGTGATGATTGCTCAAGACCGGAAAGAGACTTTGCAATCTTAGTGGAAAGGGCAAGAATAGTGAAGAAGTTAAGCGACCGAGAGACAAAGCGGGACAGAGGCCAGAATAAGAATAAGAGAAGCTTTGGGTCTTCAGGGTCATCCAGAAATTTTCAAAAGAAACCAAGAAATGATGGGCCGCGAAGTCAGCAAACTACGACGGGTGGACAACATCGTGCGTGTGATCAATGTGGGAAGATGCACCCGGGAGAATATTGGAAAAAGACCGGGGGATGTTTCAAGTGCAGGTCTAAAGATCATATGATCAAGGATTGCCTGATGAATTCAGATAAGAATCGCCCGGCAGGACAGGGTGTTAATCAGGCTGGCAGAGGTGGACAGCAGCCGATAAGGGGTCGTGGTCCAAATGGAAGAAGTAATGGTTCTGGTAGAGGTCGTGGGACTTCAGGCAGAGATAGTGGTAGCTCTGAGGCGAGACAGCTAGGACTGGTATATGCAGTTCATCATAGAGAAGACGATGGCGCTTTTGATGTTATCACGATGCGTTTTTTATTTTTGTGTTGCCCTTTATTGCTTTGATAGATATAGGGTCAACTCACTCATATATCGCTAGTGAAGTATCTAGAACTTTGCATGTGACTTCTGAGACTTTACCTAGGAAGATGACTGTATTTAGTCCTTTAGGATGAGCGGTAGTAATAGACAAACTTTTTAAGGAAGTGCCTTTAGAAGTTCAAGGGATACAATTTTGGGCTGATTTAATGGAGTTGCCATTTGGGGAATTCAACCTGATCTTAGGCATGGATTGGCTAGTGAAGTTTCGTGCAAATGTGGATTGTCTTTGCTAAGCGGATGTCATAAGAACTATTGATGACAAAAAGTTGTAGTGATGGGCGAGAGACGGAACTACTTATCAAATGTAGTATTCGCTCTTAAGGCGAAAAAGATGGTTAGAAAGGGATGTGTAGCCTTTCCGATGTTGGTGAGTGCCTTGGAGGCTAAGGAGGCAATCATTGAAGAAGTCGAGGATGTGAGTGAATTTGTAGATATTTTTCGGAAGAACTCCTGTGTTTGCCTCCGGATCGAGAGGTAGAATTCAGGATTGACTTATTGCCTGAAACGGCGCCAGTTTCTATTACTCCATATAGAATGGCACCGAAGGAGTTAGTTGAGCTTAAGGCTCAGATTCAGGAGTTACTTGATCGTGGATTTATCCGACCTAGTGTGTCTCCATGGGGAGCACCGGTCCTATTCGTGAAGAAGAAGGACGAAACAATGAGGATGTGTATAGATTATCGGCAGTTGAATAAGCTGACCATTAAGAACAAGTATCCTTTGTCGAGGATCGATGATTTGTTCGGTCAGCTTAAAGGAGCTGCGGTATTCTCAAAAATTGATCTAAGGTCAGGGTATCATCAGCTTAAGGTGAAAGAAGCGGATATCCATAAGACAGCTTTTCGAACTAGATATGGGCATTATGAATTTCGGTAATGCCATTTGGATTGATTTAACGCCAGATTGCGTTCATGGATATGATGAACCGAATTTTCCAACCCTACTTGGATCAATTCATCGTGGTGTTCATAGACGACATCCTGGTGTATTCTAAGTCCGAAATGGAACATGATAAGCAACAAGAGAGCTTTGAGAAGCTCAAGAGGGTTTTGACTGAAGCTTCGGTTTTGATTCAGCTTGAAGCAGGGAAGGATTTTGTCGTGTATTGTGACGCTTCTCACACAGGATTAGGATGTGTTCTGATGCAAGGTAGAAAAGTAGTTGCGTATGCATCTCGACAATTGAGGCCACGAGAGGTCAATTACCCGACGCATGACTTGGAGTTGGCAGCGGTGGTCTTTGCTCTTAAAGTTTGGAGACATTATTTATACGGGGAAAAGTCAGTGATATGTACGGACCACAAGAGTCTGAAATATTTACTGACTCAGAAGGAACTAAATTTGAGGCAGTGAAGGTGGATAGAATTGTTGAAAGACTATGACTGTTCTATTGAGTACCACCCGGGTAAGGCGAATGTGGTGGCAGACGCTCTAAGTTGGAAAGTGGTGTCAGATCTAAGGGTGATGTTTGCACATCTTAGTCTTTATGACGACGGAAGCTTGTTGGCAGAATTACAAGTAAGGCCGACATGGTTAAGTCAAGTGAAAAGAAACAATTGATGAGCGATGATCCGAGTGCAAAGCTACTGCAGTACGAGAATGGGGAATTAGAAAATTTTGGTATTAACAACGATGGGGTATTGTGTTTCAAAGGCAATGTCCGATGCCAAGGGATCGGGAGTTGAGGCAAAAGATTCTTCAGGAGTCGCATGGTAGTCTATATGCTATGCATCCCGGAGGAAGTAAGTTATACCGAGATTCTGAGATCGGTTTTGGTGGCCTGGACTTAAGTGGGAAGTTACGAAATTTGTAGGAAAGTGCTTAACGTGTCGACAAGTCAAGGTGAACATCAAGTACCTTCGGATTACTACAACCAATAAAGATTTAGCGATGGAAGTGGGAGAGAATCACCATGGACTTTGTTAGTGGGCTTCCTCTTCGCCTACTAAGAAAGACTTCGGTATGGGTGATAGTGGACCGATTGATGAAATCTACACATTTTATCCCGGTTCGGGTTGATTACTCTTTGCAGAAATTGGCGAAGTTATATGTGGCTGAGATTGTGAGATTGCATGGAGTGCCGGTGTCAATTATTTTAGATAGGGATCCGAGGTTTACGTCCCGCTTTGGAAAGCATTACATCAAAGCTTTGGGCACCGATTGGACTTGATCGACATTTCATCCACGGTCGATGGCCAATCTGAACGAGTAATCCAAATTTTAGAAGATATGTTAAGGGATGTGTGATAGATTTTAGAGAAGCGGGAGGAGTTCTTACCGTTAGCGAATTTATGTACAACAACAGCTACCAAGCCAAGATTCGGATGGCATCGTATGAAGCACTATATGGACGGAAGTGTCGCACTCCTACGTGTTGGATGAACTAGGGGAACGTCAAGTTCTGGGTCCAGAAATAGTGGCTGAATCCGAAGAAAAGGTTAAGGTAATCTGAGCTCGATTAAAGGAAGCATCTGACAGATAAAAGTTGTACGCAGATCTTAAGCGGAAAGAAATAGAGTTTGCTGTGGGGGATCAAGTTTTCCTAAAAGTTTCACCTTGGAAAAAGGTGATGAGATTTGGTCGCAAAGGGAAGTTAAGTCCCAGATTCATTGGACCTTATCGGGTTGTAAAGCTGGTCGGACCTGTAGCATATCAGTTAGATTTGCCTTGAGTTGAAGCAAATGCACGATGAGTTCCATGTTTCAATGTTACGTCATTCGGTGGATCCATCTCATGTAGTGCCGTTGAGGAGGTGGAATTAAGACCGGATCATCCTATGAAGAGGAGCCAATTCAAATTCTGGAGCGAGATGTAAAGGTTTTACGGAGAAAATCAGTTCCTCTCGTCAAAGTATTATGGCGTAATCATGAATCAGAAGAAGCTATGTAGGAACCGGAGGAAGCGATACGACAGCAATACCCTCACTTGTTCTAGCCAGGTAATTTTGGGGTCGAAATTATTTTAAGGGGGTAGAACTATAACATCCTGATAATTAGTGGTTATGCATCTCTACTTAATTGAATGTTGTTGCATGCCTAAATATGATTGAGTGTGTTTTGGAAGTTTATTTTTGAACTTTATTATGTAAGTGAATGCTTAGTGAAATATTAAATTTTGAATGATTAAGATGGAGCTAAGCAATATAGGCTTTAAGAAATATTGACAAGAGGTTTTAAGCATAATAAGTAAATTGGCAAGGTGGTAAGGGCACATGGATGAATGCTTGAGGAGAGAGGTTCGAATCCCCTAGTTAGTAAGTGGAAGGATTTTTAATTTTTTTGTTTTCTTTCCTATAGTGTCAACCAAGACTATTCTAGAATGGATGGTCATCTTCTTATTTTTGGTTAGTAGACCATATGAAAAAGGCAAGCTAGAAGTTATGGCATGGGATCATGAAGATATGGTAAGATAGGGGGACAAAAGGCTTGAAGAAAGGAGGGTGTTTTGGAAGCTTTTTCATGGTCATTTGACCATGAACCTAGTTGGCTTTAGGGGCTAAGGGGAGAAGGTTTAATTGTGTTTGGAATCAAAGGATTGATGGGGAAGAATTGAGGAGGAAAAAGGGGATTATGTTGGTAAGATTGGTCGAATTTTTGCATAGGCATTAGGGTGTTAGTTGGCCAAAATTTTTAACCAATTTTCCCTCCAAAACCTTGTTCATAGCCGAATGTCTATCTACACAAAAGAGAAGCCTTTTTCTCTTCTTTTGGTCTTTTGCAATTTGCCATCTCGGTTTGAGAAGTCTTTCTAGTTTCTTTTCTCCTAAACATAACATCTTTTTCTTCCTCTTTGTAACCGAAAGTACCAAAGTTCAAAGACCTATTTTCTTCACTTTTTCCCTCATGGCCGAATGCACATAAGTCCCTAAAATCATCTCTTTTCTTTTTGGAAATCATCATTATCATTATCTTTTTCTTCCTTTTCTCTTTCTTTCTCTTTTCATTTTTCTTTCTTTTTCACTTTCAACCAAAACCATATTTACCAAAAAGCAAATCATCCCTTTTCTCAAATTTCTCTTCTCATTTACCTTGCTAAGGCCGAAACTCCCATTCTCTATTTTCATCTTCTTCTTTCTTTTCTTTTATTGAAAACCCGAAACCATCATAGCCAAAAACATCATATTTTCTCTTCTTTTATTCAAGCCAAAAGCATCATTTCTTTTCTTCTACTTTGACAAGGCCGAATCTTCAAGTGGTTAAGTAAGGATTTTTGTTAAGTGTTTTCATTATTTCTTTTAGAATAGCCGATTTAGAAACTTAATTCTCTCATTTTCTCCTAGGCCAAAACTTTGGAAGGGATTGTTAAGAATCCTTTTTGAAACCAACATTTAAGGAGAGATCTTTCGAAATCGTCCAAGGTAAGGATTATCACTTTCGGTTATATCATTTCTTTTAGATAGTTTATTAATCAACTTTATTTTAGGGGTGATTTCGAGACTAACAAGATAGGTTCGAAAAAGAGCGATGGAGTGTTTGGAAGAGAGGAGGCTCTATTTTACCCTCAAACTTCAAGCGAAGAAATGATGTCGGACATCTGAGATTTTCCACCGGGTTGTGGACCCTCTGCTAACGAAGATCGGTTATTTGAAGTCGTATGCGTACAACCGAACCACTTTTCGTTAGTGGGTTGTCAGCGGGTTTTGATCCATCTAGCGGAGAAAAACCACAAATAATGGTTGTTCAAGAATTCGAGGGTAAGGATTTAGATCTCTCATCAATAGTATAGTTTTATAAGTAATAGTGTATTCTAATCAAGTGTGATAATTAATTAGGTGTTGACGAGCGGGAAGGTATCGTTCTCACTATCATAAGGTGTGTAACATTATATTAAAATCTCATAGATCTATATTAAATGTGATTTGTATGAAAATATGTGTAATAATGGTTGCGGGTACCATTCAATGGTATGTGATATTCAGGTATGTTTACCCCAATACTTCGTTAATTTTGCTATATGCGTAAATGTGAAATAAGTATGATTATGTTATGATTTTGGGGTAAATGGCATGAAAACTAAATAATATGTGTGTGCATGGGCATATGGGTGAAATTGATAAAGGGGAAGTGTTCCGGTGGTTTTTACCACATTATCCGGTGACTTCGGTCACATAATTTTGAATCTGGTGACTTCGGTCACATTTGTCTGGTGGCCTTGCCACAAAATTTTAAGGGCGATGTGCATGTTGACTGCAGCAACTGCCTTCGATGGTGTGTAGCGGATGGAGGGTCGATTTAGTAATCCCCATGGTGTGATTGGTTGGTAGGGGTGGTGTGTAGCGGATGAATATTTAGGTGGGCTTGGGTTTGCATTTCATTATATAAATATCCATGTGACTTTTAAATGATTTTTATTTGATTTGCTATAAAAATGGGCTTTTGGCTAAATATGACTAAAAATGGGCCTATGGCTATATGTGTTATTAATGGGCTTAAATGCTATGATCAAATGGGCTTTTTAATGTATGTGTTACACATTGAGTTTATGACTCACCCCTTTTGTGGGATAATTTTTCAGATGACTCTTAGCGCGATGGATCGGGTCAGCGAGGACTACATGGTGGCCAATGCTCAAACAAAGTACTTTGGGGATTTTCCTAATTAAACTTATTAAGCTTATTTTACTACTTAGAATTTATTATGGGTTTTGCTATTTTTATGTAATAAGGCCACTATGAACTGCTTTTTAATTTTGTGTTTGGATTTATTTTTATTACGCCATGAACAATTATTAATTAAATAGCTAAATGGTTTTGATAAATAATTTAAACTGTTTTTTTAAAACAAAATATATTTTCACAATATTAATAAATTTTTCATTAAATTTGGTTTTCTTTTAACTTATTAATTTCTCTTAAAAATAATGTTTTAAGAAGATACAAATTTACTTTACAATTTGATTTCAACCCGATCTTTAAGTTAATCTGTTTTATTCAAAATCATTAAGTTTTTCTTAAACAAAGCGAGAATTTGCTAAAGTTTTACTCGAGGAACATATCAAATCCGGTCAGGCTTTTTGGGCCGGGTTTGGGGTGTTTCAACTTGTATCGAGATCGATTTTAAACTCTCGGCCTTGGGTTTTGAAGCCCACAACGTTTTCAAAATTTAGCCCAAATGACTTTTGAAAGTTTTCTTAAGTTAAATGGTTTTATAGAAGTATGGCACCGAGTTCTCTTTCGGATCCATCGTAAGTACTTTTATTGATAAAGTGAAATAAATGTATGATAAGCCTAAGGAAACTATACTTTAGAGACATGGACCCTAGGTGTATGTGTACTACTACTGAAAAAACCAATTGAATAAGTATCATTGCATAAAACTTTCTTTTAATAAGAAGTGAAAAGACTCTAATGCATAAGACTTTTTGTAAAAATAGATAATACGCGTAGTAGACATGAGTTCTAGGGGCGTGGTAAATCACGACGACGAGTAGAGGAAGAATGACGTGTCGGAACCAGTTAGATCTGGTCAAGGTTCCAAAATGAAGCTCACCACCATTTGTTGGGGTGGAATTTCAAGACCAAAATGGAGGAGGTGGCGCGATATCACAAGTCGTGCTTGAGTTTTGGAGCAGTAGCGAAGCTAATCTTGGAAATGGATCTCGAAAGTCGATGGTGAAAGACTTAGATCGAATGGATTTGAGGTTTTAGGGAGTATCTAGAGTAGCTCGAATGTAGCGAATCTTGGTTGGAGGTAGTCGAGAGGATCATGGACGATTTAGACTGCCTTCTTGAAGAAAAGCCGAAAGGTCTTTGTTTCTCTACTCCGTGATGAGGCCTACCGGTGGTGGCTCACTATCAAGGAGAGTACCCACAATGGATCGAGTGGATTGGGGGTATTTCAAAGTTAAATTTGAAGGGAAATATGTTGGAGCTAGCTACATCGACTCCCAAAGAAAGGCGTTTTTAAATTTAGTACAAGGAAATAAGTCGATAGCTAAGTATGAAGCAGAGTTTTTGCGACTTAGCCGATATGCCAGAGGGATAGTAGCTACTGAATATGAACGGTGTGTCAGATTTGAGGATGGACTTAGAGATGAACTGTGAGTGATGATTGCTCTGCACCGAAAAAGAGACTTTGCAATCTTAGTGGAAAGGGCAAAATAGCTGAAGAAGTTAAGCGGACTGAGAGACAGAACCGAGACACAGGCCAGAATAAGAATAAGAGAAGCTTTGGGTCTTCAGGGTCATCCAAAAATTTTCAAAAGAAACCAAGAAATGATGGGCCGCGAAGTCAGCAGACTGCGACGGGTGGACAACATTGTGCGTGTGCTCAATGTGGGAAGATGCACCTGGGAGAATGTTGGAAAAAGACCGGGGGATGTTTCAAGTGCGAGTCTAAAGATCATATGATCAAAGATTGCCTGATGAATTCAGATAAGAATCGCCCAGCAGGACAGGGTGTTAATCAGGCTGGCAGAGGTGGACAACAGTCGACAAGGGCTCGTGGTCCAAATGAAAGAAGTAATGGTTTTGGTAGAGGTCGTGGGACTTCAGGCAGAGATAGTGGTAGCTCTGAGGCGAGACACCAGTGTCTCTGTATATGCAGATTAAATCAGAGAGAAGACAAAGGCCTTTATGATGTTATCACGGGTACATTTTTGATTTCCGGGTTGTCCTTTATTACTTTGATAGATATAGGGTCAACTCATAGTGAAGTATCTAGAACTTTGCATGTGACTTCTAAGACTGTACCTAGGAAGATGACTGTACGTAGTCCTTTAGGACAAATAGTAGTAATAGACAAACTTTTTAAGGAAATGCCTTTAGAAGTTCAAGGGATATAGTTTTCGGCTGATTTAATGGAGTTGCCATTTGGGGAATTCGACCTGATATTAGGCATGGATTGGCTAGTGAAGTATCGTGCAAATGTGGATTGTGCTGCTAAGCAGATGCCCTTAAGAACTATTGATGACAAAGAAGTTGTAGTGATGGGCGAGAGATGGAACTACTTATCAAATGTAGTATCCGCTCTTAAGGCAGAAAAGATGGTTAGAAAGGGATATGTAGCCTTTACGATGTTGGTAAGTGCCTTGGAGGCTAAAGAGGCAAGCTGCTGAAGAAGTCGGGGATGTGAGTGAATTTGTAGATATTTTTCCTAAGAACTCCTGTGTTTGCCTCCGGATCGAGAGGTAGAATTCGGGATTGACTTATTGCCTAGAACGGCGTCAGTTTCTATTGCTCCATATAGAATGGCACCAAAGGTGTCAGTTGAGCTTAAGGCTCAGATTCAGGAGTTGCTTGATCGTGAATTTATCCAACCTAGTGTGTCTCCATGGGAGCACCTGGTCCTATTCGTGAAGAAGAAGGACGAAACAATGAGGATGTGTATCGATTACCGGCAGTTGAATAAGCTGACCATCAAGAACAAGTATCCTTTGCCGAGGATCGACGACTTGTTCGATCAGCTTAAAGGAGCTGCGGTATTCTCAAAAATTGATCTAAGGTCGGGGTATCATCAGCTTAAGGTGAAAGAAGCGGATATCCATAAGACAACTTTCCGAACTAGATATGGGCATTATGAATTTACGGTAATGCCATTCGGATTGATGAACGCCCACCACGTTCATGGATATGATGAACCGGATTTTCCAACCCTACTTGGATCAATTCGTCGTGGTGTTCATAGACGACATCCTGGTGTATTCTAAGTCCGAAATAGAACATGATAAGCAACAAGAGAGCTTTGAGAAGCTCAAGAGGGTTTTGACTGAAGCTCCGATTTTGATTCAGCCTGAGGCAAGGAAGGATTTAAATGCGTGTATTGTGACGCTTCTCACGCAGGATTAGGATGTGTTCTGATGCAAGGCGAAAAAGTAGTTGCGCATGCATCTCGGCAATTGAGGCCACACGAGGTCAATTACCCGACGCATGACTTGGAGTTGGCAGCGGTGGTCTTTGCTCTTAAAGTTTGGAGACATTATTTATACGGGGAAAAGTCAGTGATATGTACGGACCACAAGAGTTTGAAATATTCTTGACTCGTAAGGAACTGAATTTGAGGCAGCGAAGGTGGATAGAATTGTTGAAAGACTACGACTGTTCTATTGAGTACCACCCGGGCAAGGCGAATGTGGTGGCAGACGCTCTAAGTCGAAAAGTGGTGTCAGATCTAAGGGCGATGTTTGCACATCTTAGTCTTTATGACGACGGAAGCTTGTTAGCAGAATTACAAGTAAGGCTGACATGGTTGAGTCAAGTGAAAGAGACACAATTGATAGACGATGATCTGAGTGCAATGCTACTGCAGGTACAGAATGGGGAATTAGAAAATTTTGGTATTAACTTATTAATTTCTCTTAAAAATAATGTTTTAAGAAGATACAAATTTACTTTACAATTTGATTTCAACCCGATCTTTAAGTTAATCTGTTTTATTCAAAATCATTAAGTTTTTCTTAAACAAAGCGAGAATTTGCTAAAGTTTTACTCGAGGAACATATCAAATCCGATCAGGCTTTTTGGGCGGGTTTGGGTTGTTTCATTTATTTTGTTTCCTTTTTCATTGTGTCGGTCATGGATAGGGATAAAGATGAGTTGGATAACATTTTTGGCAAGAAGACCAAAGGAAAAGGGTAAGTAAAAGTTTAAGGAAAAGAATCTCATGATTTAAGGTGATAAGGGGACATGAATCAAGGGCTTTGTTTTGGAAGCTTTGAATGGCCAATTGTCCATGAACATGGACGGTTTTGTGGACTAAAGAGGGAGCCAAAATTTTGGTAGTAAGTTTTGGAAAAGTTAGTAGCTTGAGAGAATTTTTCATTTTGGTCATTTGCTCTCCCAAAAACAAAATTTTTCTCTCATCTTTTCCTCTTGGCCGAATGTGCTTATAATTAAGAGGAAAACCATCTTTGCTTTGTTTCTTTTGGTTATCCTTTTTGATCATTTGGTCATTTTTGCTAATCACTCAAGTAGCCCATTTGGTGTTCTCATCTCGTGCCTAAAACATCAAATACAAACAACATTTTCTTCTCCTCTCTCTTTGCCGAATGCACTATTGTTCAAACTCTCATCCTTTGTTTTTCTTTATTTCAAAAATTTAATCATAAACCTCTCATTCTCATTTTTTTCCTTTCATCATTTTAATTTTCTTTTCAAACATACTTTCAACATTTTCTTTTCCCTTGGCCGAATTTTAGACTACCTCCATAGCCGAATCATTCCTTTCTCTCCTTTGTTTTAGCATAGCTGAATCTTCCATTCTCCATAACATCTATTTTCAATCATTTTCTTCTATTCAAACTTTGGATCATCGGTAATTATCATTTCTTTGTCTTTTCTTTTGATATTTGGTCACTATGGCCGAATGTTAGAATGTCTTTGGAAGAGACTTTTTAACCGATTAACCAATTATTATTCAAACGTTTTCTTTCGTTATTCTTAGTGAAATAGTGGAAGGGTTGAATCATCATTTTTCGGAGAAATCTTGAAGTTCATTTAAGATTTGATAATAACGTACAAAGGATTCTCTTGAGATCATTCAAATATTAAGGTAAGCCGAATTCACTCTTTTAAGTCATTAGTCTTATGATTTTCGATATATTGTTAACACTAATGATTCTTTGTCTTTGAAGACAATCAATATAGGGACGAAAAGGGTTGTTAATAGTGTTCAGAAGAGGGGTGGTTCTATTAATCCCCCTAAATTCAAGAGAAGGACTGTTTCAGGAATCTGAGACTTTCCACCGGGTTGTGGACCCTCATCCAGTGAAAATCAATTATTCGAAGTCATACGTACCCCCGAACCATTGTTTACTTGTGGTTCTGAACCTTTGATCGGAGAGAAATCGCAAATAATTGTTGTTCAAGATTCTAAGGGTAAGGATCTAGATCGCTTAACATTAGAATATTTTTATATTAAATATTAGTGTTCTAATCCATCGTGATATGTGTTTAGATATCGACGAGCGAAAAAGTGTAGTTCTCACCGTAATCAGGTGTGTAACTTCACACTTATCTCTTGGGTTATACCATATCATAAGCATTGTAATAAAAATCGTAAATCCGGTGAGATTTAAAAATACGTTATACAAATTCTTTTATGTGAATGCATGAAACCAAAAATCGAGGATGTGGAAAATTACGGATTTGCCCTTAATGGGTTATTTGTGAAAAAAAGTGATATTTTGGGCCATGTGAATATTTTGATTAATTGGCCAAGTGTGTAAATTGTGAAAAGGCCTCATATGTTAAATGGACTGAATTACGAAATGTCCCGATGGACAGAATTACGAAATGTCTCGATGGACCAAATTACAAAAATACCCCTTTATGGGCCAAATTTGAAATATGTGATTTTGTGGACCAAATTTGAAATATGTGATTTTGTGGGCCAAATTTGAAATATGTGATTTTGTGGGCCAAATTTGAAATATGTGATTTTGTAGGCCAAATTTGAAATTATGTGATTTTATGGGCCAAATTTGAAATATGTGATTTTATGGGCCAAAATGCTATTTTGACTAATGGGCCAAATTGATAAATTGTAATATGGTTTTTATAAAAATTTACTTTACAAATATTTTGATATGCATAAACATGATTGCATGGGTTGGGATTATTGATGAAGAGAAGAAAGGCCTGATGCCAAAATTCTAGATAGGTGACTCATCACGATGGCTGTTGCCCAAAATCTAGATCGGTGGTTCTACCACAATTATTTAAATGGCTGTTGCCACAAATATTATAATTGGCTTTAAGCCTACTATTGGTGTGTTGGCGGGGTGGGTTGACTTGATCCCAGAGGTGTGATGGTTGGTACGGGTGGTGTGTAGCAGATGGAAATTAGGCTTGGTTGGGTATTGCATATTACATGCATTATTATTTTATACTTGATTTATAAATATTTACATTTGCAAAATGAGCTCAAACCCAATTATATGTTTATATGGTTTTGGCCCAGTGAATCCGGTAAGTGGGTTACACATTGAGTTCTAAGTAGCTCACCCCATTTTCTTACCTTTCTCAGGTAATAATAATTGATGGAGACTTGGGTCGGAGATGACTTCGTGTGGAGGCTATACTACAAATGGTGGTTTATAAAACTTTAAGACTTCTTTAATAAGTACTATTTTTATGGCGATGTAATAAGGCCTCTTTAATTATGGATTTTATTATGTGGATGGAATTTATTATGTTTTAGTTTTCATAAATGTTTTTCTAAAACTCTCGTATAAAATAAAGGTTTTTCTTAAATATCACTGAAACTTAGGAAATTCTTTTGGAAACTCTTCAATGATATATTTTGACTAAATAAATTCTATGTTTTGAACAAATACCACTCTATAGATCAAATGATAATCTCTTGTGTTTTAATTATGTATTTTAAATAAACTTTGATTTTTTGATAAAATCTTTCTCTTAATCGTTTTAAGGATTTGATTCCTACATCGTTAATGATTTGAATGAACGTTTAATTTGTATGGCATGCCAAGATCCGGGCTTAATGCATAGGCCGGGTTTGGGGTGTTACATAAACATAAATACATTTTAGGAAATTATTATATTTCATCCAAAGGTTTTTTAAATAAGGTAATGTTTGTGTTTAGAAATTCGGGGAATAGTTTCCTAACGTGTTGGGTTTTGATTTCCCGTTTGACTAAATAACTAAACATCCTTTTAAAAAAAATGTTCGTAAATCACGCGATAACTTTGATTACGAAGGTTTAAAATATTGTGTCCTAACGCGTTGGATGTGATGTTTATATCCTCTCGGAACAAAAAAAATCTCAAATTTCAGCTCAAATTATCCAAACATTTTCTAAAGGATCGGTATTTTAAAATCTTTTCAAATTTTTGACATTAAGACACTAATTAATCAATTTGGTACCAATTTTGGGCGTGACGAGGGTGCTAACCCTTCCTCGCACGTAATCGACTCCTGAACCCATTTTCTGAGTTTCGTAGACTAATATCATTATTTTGATAAACCAAAATGTTTATTAAAAACAACCATTTTACAAGGTGACCCGATCACACCTCAACAAAAAATATTGGTGGCGACTCCCATTTTTATTTTCATTTTCAAAACTAAGTCAATCCATTTTTCCAAAAAAAATGGTTACGACAGCTTGGTGACTCCGTTAGGGACTTGTATAAAAGAGTCAAGCCACGAGTTGATTGATTTTTGTCTTTTTGTCAAAAATTGAAAATTTGGTTTTAGTATACGATCCTTTCATTGTATTTCATCTATTTTGTGTTACGGCCTTCATCATTTTTATTCATATTTCCTTATTTGTTTTGAGCTTTATGTATATCTCTGCACATTGCATTGCATGACCACTCGGTTATACCTTTTAAGTGGGAGTGAGAAACTATTCCTTCGTGAGGTCTTCACCTCCATGCAGGATAGTGGATCGCTTTCGGGATACATCCGTACCTATGTCTTCATGAGATTTTCATCTCAAATGCGACCATAGGAAATGTATTCCCAGGCGAACTCATCCATATGAACCTATAATGGGTGAGGATTGAGGAATCTACTGGTTCAGGTACCTTTACTTTAGAATCGAACCCCCATATAGTAAGCCTTAAGAGCCCACCTTAGGTAGAACCATTCCAAACCCCTAGTGGTCACCCGGATAGGTACTCTATTTTGTTTATTTCTCTTATGCTAACCTGTTTCTTTTGTTTTCATTGCATTGCATCGCATCATCTTAGAAAGGAGTTCATATTCGATTGCTAAATAGAAGAGTTTTCATAAGGAAATGTGTTAGTTGATAAAGTGGATTATAATACGATCGTTCAAACATAGTCCACGTAAATAACGAGAGAGGACTGATAGCCCGCAGAAGAATACAAGACTTTGCCCGAGGATTCAAGCCGACAAGGATTATTCAAGAGTCATCATAAAAGAAGCTTATGAACTTCACGAAGGATAAGTGAGTGAAGAGGTACAGCCTAGACCAAGCAACAAGGAGCTAGAAGAGGCATCTATTGGGAAAGTTAATGGGACACGACCATAACATCCAGATACGAAGAAGAGGATTGGTGTTTTCACCTGGACTATGAGGACAAAGCCGTATATGCAATCCATTTTATGTAAAGAGACTTATTTTCTAGAAAAGTTCTTCTAATAGAATTGAATTCATAATCAACGCCCCTCTTTCTTTGTGCATTCATTCTATGCATTTGCCTTGCATTACATGCATTTGAATTACATCATATCACATGCATTAAAATTCATAGAAAGACCCTAATTAGGTGAAATTATTTCAGTTAACCTAGAAGACATGGAACAAAGATTGGAGAGAATAGAAAAAATGCAAATACAAATGCAAGAGCAATTAACCAAAATTCAACAAGAGATGCAAAAAAAAAAAGTTTGAATTCCAAAGGAATATGATGGGCCAGTTAACCCAGTTACTAGCCGGAAGACTTGAAAGGAGTGGCCCACTGGTCAACAGTATGGATGATGATGAAGAAATCGTTTATGCCCCAATAAATATCCTGACTCAACTAGATGCGTAGTCGCATGGGATACCCATTATTATCGAACCCCAATGTCAGACTAATACCTCGACCTTGTTGAATTTCCCGATGGGCTCATGTTTTAACCCTGAGGATGATCGTGCCAAACCGATTGTTTAGGCAGAGACAAAGGAAAGGAGAGAGTGGACTTTGAAGGCCCCAAAAAAAAGGAAAAGGAAGCGAGTAGTACGAGTAAGTATGACAAGGGCCATTCGGAGCCTATTACAGTAAGCCAGCTAAGGATGGTGACTATCAGCCATTAAGGCCCTCCTAGACAGGATTCCAACTCAAAGCTTAACACTGGAAGACCCCAGTTCACTCCTATTCCCATGACATATAGGAAGTTATACCAGAATTTATTTGATATGCATGTTGTAGCTCCTTATTACACGAAACCGATGCAACCTCCATACCCAGAATGGTACGACCCAAATACCCAATGTGAGTACCACGCAGGGGTCATAGGGAATTCGATAGAAAACTGCCTTGCTTTCAAGAAATTGGTGGAAAAATTCATCAACATAGGTATTGTAAAGATAGATGATGCGCCAAATGGAGAAATATGAACCTGAGAGCATTTTGAGCAATGAGACTGCGAAAGAAATTCCTATAGTATTTATAAGCTTACTTAGAGTAATGTACAAAACGTACTTGTTGCTTTAAGCCTAGAAGTAATAATATTTCTTTTGTGAAATAGGCTTGTGTCCAGAATTACTATTTCAGTAAAATACATCTTTTTGAACAAATATTTCTTTTCTTTTTCATACTATACATTCTATTGAATATTCTTTTATTCTTCATTCATAAATAATCATTCTTGGAATCATTTATTCTTTGGAATTTAACTTCATACCCACAATGGGTCCCAAATATCAATGACATGAGCGACGCTGTTAATAACTCCCTTTCTAGTGGGATATGTGTCTAGAGGGATCTAAGAATTTTGAAGATGATGGAGATTACAACTTATTTCTTAATTTGTTAAGAATGGTAGATCCTACCTTACAAAGTGCCACCGGACACTTAGCTCATTACAGAAATAAGGCGAGACATCATTGAGTTGTTTTCAATAACTCAAAGATGTTTTCGCACAATCATATCAAGGCACACTAGGCCACTGAAACATGGGTATGCTATTAAGATTGGTGTTTAAAGAACCCACGTTAATGTTTCTACAACGGCCAGGAGGTTCGAGCTACTGGTTTACCAAGAAAGGGAAATTGAATACAGGATTTATGTGCCTCCTTTATTTCTTCACAGATTCCCTATATGTAGGGCATGGACGTTATCAAGCCAATCTTCTCAAAAGCTTTTAGCCAACATCGATTCATATTCATGGTCGTTGGTTACCTCATTGAGAGGGTGAAGGTCATTTTATATGCCAAAATTACAAAGTCGGCAGTCATCAAATTCAAATTCAAATCTAAAAAAAAAAAAAAGTGGCAATAAAGAATGTCGGAAAGGAACATAATTGCACAATGTCAAAGATTTGATCTGCTCAAGGATCGACACCATTCGATCTGACAAATCTGACAAAAAAAAAGGCTGAGATTTGTAAAGGTTGGCATAGAGAAGTTACCATTTACCCTCTAGGTTTCTTGAACGTTGGCCGGACTTTCGCCGGGGCATCTTTCCCATTGGTTTATGAAAAGGAAACAATTGTTGAAAGATAAGATTCCTTTTCCCCAAGCTTGGATTGAATTAGATGAAGCAGAATGCCTCTAGTAAGCTTGATTGAAAGTATTCAGCATGGTCAAATGTACCAAAAACAAATACGGGCTTATGATAAAAAGGTTCGCTTAAGAGAATTTCATGATGGGAACCTAGCATTAATAAGGATTTTTCTCATACAAAAGGACTTCAGAGGAAAGCAAATGCCAATTTCAAAAAAAAAACCTTATGTGGTGAAGAAGACTTGTTCTGAAAGATCATTAACTTTGACCAAGATGAGTGGCAAGGACATGTTCAAGCCGGTGTGTTCAGATTTTATCTAAAAGGAGAGGCCAAGGCGAAAACCCGTAAAGGGCACTTTGAGACCAAAAGGGGTTTGAGTTGAAAACCCAAGAAGGGCGGCTCAAATTTTGTTAGAAAGTGGGGAATACAGTAGCCTTGCTACGCTTGAATTAACAGTGAAGAAGTATGTTACGTCTTGGGGCATCGACAAAGTACTCCGGATCCCCTAAACACATATTGAGCTTAAAATGGTCCTCAAGAAGTTTGAACAAATTGGAAAGTTTAGATTTTGTTCTCTAGAGATGATAGTGGAGCAGACTGGAGATTGAAATCTTCCTGAAGATAGTAAGGAAGCAAATTGGAAAGTTCAGATTTTGTTCCCTAGAGATGATAGTGGAGCAGACTGAAGATTGAAGTTTTCCTGAAGATAGTAAGGAAGCAAATTGGAAAGTTCAGATTTTGTTCCCTAGAGATGATAGTGGAGCAAACTGAAGATTGAAGTCTTCATAAAGATAGTAAGGAAGCAAACCAAAAAGTTTAGATTTTGTTCCCTAGAGATGATAGTGAAGCAGACTGAAGATTGAAGTCTTCCTGAAGATAGTAAGGAACCAAATTGGAAAGTTCAAATTTTGTTCCCTAGAGATGATAGTGGAGCAGAATGGAGATTGAAGTCTTCCTGAAGATAGTAAGAAAGCAAATTGGAAAGTTTAGATTTTGTTCCCTAGAGATGATAGTGGAGCAGACTGGAGATTGAAGTCTTCCTGAAGATAGTAAGGAAGCAAATTGGAAAGTTCCCTAGAGATTATAGTGGAACAGACTGAAGATTGAAGTCTTCTTGAAGATAGTAAGGAAGCAAATTAAAAAGTTCAGATTTTGTTCCCTAGAGATGATAGTGGAGCAGACTGGAGATTGAAGTCTTCCTGAAGATAGTAAGGAAGCAAATTGGAAAGTTCAGATTGTGTTCCTTAGAGATGATAGTTGAGCAGACTGAAGATTGAAGTCTTCCTGAAGATAGTAAGGAAGCAAATTGGAAAGTTCAAATTTTGTTCCCTAGAGATGATAGTGGAGCAGACTGGAGATTGAAGTCTTTCTGAAGCTAGCAAAGAAGCAAAAAGTTCAGATTTTGTCCCCTCGAGATGGTAGCGGAGTAGATTAAAGATACCAGGTCTGGCATTCCTGATGTTGCAGGAGCAGATTGAAGATAGCAGGTTTGGCATTCCTGATATTGTAGGAGTAGATCAAAGTTAGCAAGTCTGGCATTCCTGATGTCACAGGAAGCAGATCGAAAACATTGAGTTTTATCCCCTTAAAGTTGCAGTGGAGCAGACAGAAGACAGTTAAACCTATCTCCCTAAAATTCTAGGGGAGCAAATTGAAGCTACAGGTTCTATCTCACTGAAGTAACGGTGGAGTGGATCGAAGCGACAAGATGCGGGGACCGAAATGAGGTTACATGAAGAAAAGAGCACCAAAGAAGTTAAAGCCCAGTGAGACCGGGAAAAATTGGTCTTTCTTATGTCTTTGCTCTATTCCCGTTACACGACAATGAGCAAAGAGGGGCAGCTATCGTATCCCAATTTTGCCCGGGGCAAATAAACCCATTTACCACAACCAAATAGACCCATAGCCCAATACAATTAAGACCCAAAAGCCCAATAGCCCTAAACTACCTAAACCAAACTAAAAAAATCAGCCCACTACACACTAAATCAGACAAGCAAAAATAAAATATGTCAGCCATCCAATACAAACAAGCCCAATTTACAAACGGCCTAAAAGTCCCAAAGGATTAAAAAATTTTCAGAATGCTAGGGTTTCTGAAAACCCTAGTGCCGCAGCCCTCTGACGTCTATCCCATCATCAGCGCAAGTGGCGCATCTGACCACTGCCAGGCCAACCTTCGGCGCATGTGCCACCACCGCCCACGTCTCATCAGCACCGCCCATATCCTGCAAAGAAAGGGCAGACATGCAAGAGAATAGAAAAATGAACAATAAATGATTGTAAGAATCGGCTATAAAAAGCCGATCTAAACCATTTGTAAAGGGGGTATCCTTTTTTTTAATTGAAGAAACAATATTTTCAAACACAAACAGAAGATGCAAACACTTGCAGAACAAAGATTACACACTTAAAATCTACTAAAAATCGAAAACAGAGGCAAATGAGGTGATTTCTTTTTCCTTTTTATTATTTTCGAAATTTTCTTTCCCTTTATTTCCTTTCGACATATATATATACACATATTATTAGAGAGTATAAAAAAAAGAATAAAAAATTTGAAATAAAATTTACGGTGGTTGGCATGCGATCGACGATGGAGAACAATGATCGGTGGCGGGATGCCACGGACTTGAGACCTGCAGAGAAGAACAAAGAAAGAACCAATGTTTTTTTTTTAAAGCAGGTGAAAATGAATTTTTTTTTGAAGGATTTGTGCCTTAAATATGCCTCCAAAACGACGTCGTTTTGGGCAGGCCTCTCAGGCACCAAAATGGCATCGTTTTGATATGACCCGACCCGGTCCGACCTGCCTACTCGAAGATCCGCGTGTTTTGCCGAAAAAAGGGATATTTATGGGCGCATCCCTCCGCTTTTTCACCATTTTTCAATTAATACTATTCATTACTTTTGGCTTTGTAATTTTGCCCCATAACTTTCGCGTTTGTTTCATTTTGGTCCACGTCGATTGCATGTTTATGGGTAGAAATTTTGCTTATTTGGCCCCTCCTTGTATGTGTGCGATACGATTTAGCCCTTCCTTGCTATTTTATTTTATTTCAAATTTGCCCCAATACTCTATTCTTGATCCAACTTTTGTCCTTTTTTTTTGCTATTTTCACTTATTTATTATTAAATTAATTTTTTATATTATTATCACTTTATATTTAGCATTATATTTAATACTATATTTATTATATGTATTATTATTTATGCCATTATTTTTATTATTATTATTATTACCACTTGTATTTTATTATTGTTTATTTTATTTATTCTTTTTATAATTTCTATTATAGTTTTCATTTTTTCTTAATAATATGTTGCTATTTTCTATTTAAGTTATTATTATTATCATTATTAATATTTATATTAACATATTGTTATTATTTTCATTATTATCATTATTTTATTTTATTACTATTATTATAATCATTGTCATTATTTTTGTTCAACATTATTTTGTTATTGTTATTATTTTTAATATCTTTTATTATCTTTATTTTATTATTACTACACTACTACTATTTTATTTTCATTATCATTGTTATTGTTACTATTATTATTCTTGTAGAGCCCAATTTTTTATTACCCGTGCCCAATATCAAAATTGACCAACAAGCAAAATAATTAAAAAAATAGTCCAGACCCAATAATAAACCTTAGCCCAAATTCTTAGCCCAAAACCTAAAAAAGGGAAAACAAAAATCGCAAAAACCCTAGCAGAATAGCACCGTCAACCACATCCCAACGCAGCACGTCTCCTATTCGCAACGTGCGCCTTCACGCCTCCAGTGGTACACCTACAAAACAGGAAGCAATAAAACAGTAGGATTGTAGTGGGGATTCAGGGTTTGATTGTATTCTATTTTTAGGGGGGTGTTATAGGCTATAAAAAGGGAAAAATCGAATGTAAATGGACCCTTTTTTTTTTACGCAATTTTTATACTTGAAAGCAATATACCCACAAATTTCCAGAAATCCCAATACACAATCTCAGTTGAGGTAAATGTTTAGTAAAAGATAGGTATACATTCGAATAGGGAATAAGTTTTTTCAGGGGTAATTTATGCCTATTTTATCTGTTTGTATAAAGTTTCTTTTTACGTGTTTTTTTGAAAATAATCGAAAGCAAAGAGAAGGGGAGTAAGCTTACCAGGCCATCGTACGTGCGCGCAAATGGTCGCCTAATCGGCGGTGATGCGGCAATGAGGGGAGACCCAAACCCTAACAAAATGAAAAAGAGGATTTTGGTTTTGGTTGTCTGAAACAGAGAGTTGAATGGAAGGAAAAACGTTTTTTTTTTTTATTTTAAAATTTAAAAGGGAATGGTGTCTTTTAAAGGGTGAAGGCCCCCACGTGATTACCTGTTTCAACAGGTGTATTTGCGTAATTTCACCCTTGATGGGTAAATTGCGCGGTTGGTCCTTTTAGTTTGCGCTAGTGTTTAATTGCATCCTATTACAGTTTTTTCCTTATTATTTAAAATTTTCCCTAAATCTTATTCACCACTTCAATTTGGTCCACACCCAAGTGCTACGTTTCAGGTGGTGGGAATAATTTCTGCATTGGTCCCTCTACATCGCGCGCACGTTACGATTTGGTCCCTCCTGCCTCCATTTGTTTTTAATTTGCCCCAAACTCTTGTTTTAAGTTTAATTCAGTCTTTATTTTACCTGTTTTGTTTTATTTTCAAATTAGTTATCTTTAATATATATTATTATTCTTATTATTATATTTATCATTATATTATTTTATTACTAATATTTTTTCTTTATTGGTTTTTTTTACATACTATTATATCTATTATTATATATATTATGGTTTACTTTAGTTGACTTATTATATATTATTATCTCTATATCTATTATTTTATTATTATCGGTATACCTTTATTTCTTTTACTACTATTTTTTATTCTTTATTAATATCATTACAATGATTTTTTATATTTGTTATTAATTATTTATTATTAGTTTTATCTTTCATTATTTTTATTACTATTTATTTTATTTGTTACATATCGTTTTTATAATTGTAATTTACTATTTTTTCCTTTTGTATTTATTGTTATTCCCTATTATCATTGTGTCTGCATTTCCACGTTTTTATATTTTCTTTTTTTTTCCAAAAACATAAAAAATGTTTCACAAAGGAAATTTTGTGTGTTTGGAAGTTCGGGAAATCGTGCCCAATCGTGCTAGGCTTTGATTTTTCGTTCATCTAGATCACTAAATATCCCTTAAAGATTTTGATCACGTTTTTGAAAATAAGGCAATGTTTCGTGTTTGAAATTTGAGAGATTCGGGCCCAATCGTGGTGGGTTTCGATTTTTTTTGTCTGTCCAAACAATTAAATATCCTTCAAAGATTTTTTATCGTGTTTCTTAAATGAAGGCAATATTTCATGATTGGAAATTCAAGGAATCGTGCCCAATCGTGCTAGGTTTCAGTTTTTAGTTTAACCAAATAGTGAAATACCCTTTTTCAAATTGCAATACATAAATTTTGGAAATCGTGAAATGATCTTGGTATCGAGGGTTTGAAGCATCGTGTCCTATCGTGCTGGGTGTGATATTTCAACTTTTCGAAACAAGAGAGTTTTGATATCCGATGCGAGTTATCTAAACATTTTTAAAAGATTCACATTTTTTCATATTTTCTAATTTTCGACATTAAGGACATTAATCAATCAACACGGTACCAATTTTGGGCGTTGCAAGGGTGCTAATCCTTCTTCATGTGTAACCGACTCGAGCCCATTTTCTTAAAAGCCAAAAATATGTTCTAAAGTGACCCAATCACACTTCAAAAATGATTGGTGGCGACTCCATTTTCCTTTTTAAAGTCGGCCCATTTTCTAAACAAAAAAATGGTTCCGACAGCTTGGCGACTCCACTGGGGACCAATAAGAAAGTCAAGCCATAGAATTGATTGATTAATGTCCTTTTATCGAAATTTTTTTTTTTTTGATTTCGTACCTTTCATTGCATAAGTTTGCATCGCGTCATATGGCTGTTGTGGTTTGAGACCCATAAGATATTTTCTGCATTCATATTGCATGACCATTGTGGTCACACCCTTTAAATGGGAGCGAGAAGCTATGCCTTTGTGAGGTTTTCACCTCCGCATGGGCTAGGGGACTGCTTTCGGGATACATCCGTACCTATGGTTCCATGAGGTTTTCACCTCCGCATGGCCATAGGGAAATGTATTCCCCTAAACTGAACTCGATCCATATGAGCCTATAATGGTGAGGATTGAGGAATTTGCTGGTTCAAGTACCCTTCATTTAGAGCTAAGCCACATATAGCAATCCTTAAGAGCTCACCCTAGATAGAGCCATTCTGAACCTTAGTGGTTACCCGGATAGTTATTTGACATCATTTTACTTGCTTTGGTTGCTATTATGTGATACTAACCTATATTATTTTGGCCATGTCTACATGTCATTTCATTCTTAAAAGGCATCGATTCTTGTTTTGATTACTAAGATAGAAGGCTTGTTATGAAGAACAGATTCCTTGATAAAGTAGAGGATAATGTGGCCGTGCGTATATGGTCAGAGAAGACACAACTTGAGAAGGGGGTAGTCTAGCCGAAGGATATACATCAGAATTGTGCAACTTCACTCGTATTAGTGTTACTCAGAATGAGCTCCAAGAATTAAGAGATATATGGGCCTGTTGGGATGAAGTAACCAAGCAGCTTTTCTACCTTAATTATGGTGATCTACCGTACTTACTCTATATCAGGGTGGACAGACACTTGTTTTGGGCTATGACTCAATATTGGAATCCCGCTTTGTAACACCCCAAACCTGGCCTAAAAGTTAGGCCCGAATCTGGCGTGTCACATTAAAGGAAGTTGAAAAGCTAAGCAATTATTTTAGAAAAGTTTTATCATATTTTTGAACTCCGAGTTCGTTGTTTGTCTGAGAAAAATGTGATTTACTAAATGACCGTTTAAAAGTTGTTATTATTTTGAAAAACTATTTTGTTATGAAAGTTGAACTTGCATCGTTGCGTAAACATGATATTTTAGAAAACGATTGCTAATGTTTTAAGAAAGCCCCGTATTTATAAGTTTAACAGTTATAAATGAAACTTAGAAAAAATAAACCAATGGCCTTATTACAAAATATTAACCCAAAATAAATAATCTAAAAGAAAAGGTAAAAATCAAAATTACTAAAGTTCACGAGTAGTATCTCCGATGTATAGCCACCCCGAGTCCTCCACTGCTCCCAATCCTCTATTGTTGGGAATTGCCTGAAACATTTAATAAAAAGAGGGGGTGAGTTTACGAAAACTCAGTTGTACAACCCTCATCGGTAAGAACATGCGTCACAACAATCTAGGCCCAAGCCCATTACAGTAACAGTGGCAATTGGGCCTTAGCCCAAAATAGCCTTAGTTGGGCCTTAACCCATATCATATGTCACAGCAGATAATGTATGCAATGCGATGCAAACCCAGCCCAACGTAGATTTCCATCCTCTACACACCACCCGCACCAACCAATCACACCGTAAGGATTTCTACAATCAACCTTCCATCCGCTACATTCCATATGTGGCACTTAGCCACTGGCGACAGAGTCACAAAATATCATATGTGGGGCCAACCCACTTGTGGTACCAAACCACTGGTGACAATCACGAATAAAAATATATGTGGGGCCAACCCACTGTGGTACCGAACCACTGGGACGAGTCACGAAATCATCAATATGTGGTACCAAACCACTGGTGGTTCCAAACCATTGGTGACAAATGTCACAAAAGAGAATACGTGGGGCCAACCCACTTGTGGTACCAAACCACTGGTGACAATCCTGTAATGAATATATGTGGGGCCAACCCACTGTGGTACCAAACCACTAGGACGAGTCACAAAATAATATATATGTGGTACCAAACCACTGGTGGTTCCAAACCACTGAGATTTAGTCACGAATCAAGAATGTGGGGCCAACCCACGTGTCGTACCAAACCACTAGTGACAGTCTTACACTTCCCCTTAAAATATCATATCCAACCCATGCATACAAGTGTCAAATGAATGCAGCAAGCTGTCAAGTACATAATATCATTATGGCATACAATCATTAGTGCATACATAAACAATAGGGTACTTACCTGGTATTTCGGTCATGCCCATTATGGCATAACGTCAATCCCTCTAATCATTTCTTTTCATTTAAATATTTCATAACACATAATAATATTAAAGTGTAAATTTACACACAATCACGCTAATCAACCCCTAAGGGTATAATGATAATTTTACCCACCGAGGGTATTCTAGTAATTTACCTACCAAGGGTAATTCGATAATCTGCTCATAAGTAATCCATGTATGTAGTGCATCTCGAACATAATCAATCATACAATTAACACAGACAACATTAGTACTACCACGAGGGTACAACGGTAATTTATCGTTTAAGGGTAAAACGGTAATTATACAATAAGGGTATTTCAGTACTTTTGTAATCCAGAGGTATTTCGGTAATTTTGCAAACTAAGGGTAATTCGGTAATTTCACAAACTAGGGGTAATTCGATAATTTTGCAAACCAGGGGCAATTCGATAATTTTGCAAACCAGGGATAATTCGGTAGTTTTATAAACTAGGGGTGTTTTGGTAATTTCACAAACCAGGGGTATTTTGGTAATTTTACAAACCAGGGGTAATTCGGTAATTTTACAAACTAGGGGTAATTCGGTAATGTTGCAAACTAGGGGTAATTTAGTAATTTCACAAACCAGGGGTATTTTGGTAATTTTACAATCCAGGGGTATTTTGATAATTTCACAAATTAAGGTATTTCGGTAATTTTGTAAACTAGGGGTATTTTGGTCATTTTACAAATCAGCATATTAACGACCCAACAGAATGTCCACTATCGCCTCGAACGACTCAAGTATTCTAAACAGAGATAATGATGCGAATGGGACTAAGGCCCATTCTCGACCAAATGGTCCCACACACTCGTATGGCCCATTCAGCCCAAACCTAGCCACATATATGAGATTCACATAGTCTAGTTCACTATCTACTACTCAATTATACAATTTATTCCTATAGGCCCTCGGGCCCATTGGGCCCACTTGGCCCCCTTTCGGGCCATCGTAGCCCAATAGCCCACACCTACAAGAATACTCATGGTGGCCTCGACTATCGCGTCGAAACTTCCACACGTCTTTCCATGCGCTCGTGTGGCTACCATCACCGTGTGACCGGCATTTTGGCATTTGCCGCTTACTGACTAGAGTAGAAAGAGGTACACACGATAGGAATCAAGTCGCTAAACCGCGCTCGAGCACTACTATGCCCAATGCCCACTAGGTATCCCCTTCTCTCTCTGGGCACCTCTATATATAGCTAGCTTCTCACCTTCCTTCTTTGTATCTTTACGAATCCTCAAAATCCAACTCAAACTCTTCCGTCAATCCATAAAATAAATACTCCATTGCTTTCCATGAGATTCGAACCCGAGCTCTGTTGTAGCATAATTCACGCCGCTAACCAGTAAGCCACAAGCTCCTCTTGTGTCTAAAATCATTCGCAACTAAATATAACCCTATGGCAAAATTCTAGAGTCCATTTAAAAAGAAAACTAAAATGCAAGAGCCAAGACTTGAACCTTGGACCTCCTTCCTTCTTTTTGGTGTCACCCCCTTGCCTCTTATGTGGCGTCACTTTGCCACTACACCACACACTCCACTTGTGTCATTCTCTCCACATTTTATTCTTAAAGCCTACCTACTAACTCCCAGGGTTTTTTTTTTCACCTAAAACCAAAATTTCCCTAAAGCCAAAGTTTGAACTCGGGACTTCATAGAAGCCCCCTAACCTTCAAAATCACTCACCTACTAGATCCAACTTGCATTAAATCCGTTCTCTTATTCCCAAAAATTTTAAACGCTACTACGCTTAAGTCCCAATGGGCCCAATCCTACTAGGCCCAACTTTGGGATGTTACAAATCTACCCTCCTAAAGAAATTTCGTCCTCGAAATTTCCAGCTATAGAAAGAGTCACACATCCTAACCTACAACACTACACTCACGCTGCGCACTCTGATTCTAAAATAGTAATACACTTTCTAACTTAAGCTTGGAACCTCTTCACACAACCAAATATCTAATGCAAAAGCAAACAGATATTTAACAATCAAACTTAAAAATTTTTCATTCAAACATCACATCCAAAATATGCACAGAATAAATACAGTCATTATAGCTTATAATAATAAGTAAGGGGACATACGGATTTGGTGCTGGAGATTCGGTTGCCAAACTTCCAATAATGATACTTTTTTTAAAAACCAAATTTCAAATAACTTTGAAAAATATTTTTGAACCCACTCCACAGCCGAGTTTTAAAACCTAGGCTCTGATACCATAATTATAACACCCCAAACCTGGCCTAAAAGTTAGGCCCGAATCTGGCGTGTCACATTAAAGGAAGTTGAAAAGCTAAGCAATTGTTTTAGAAAAGTTTTATCAGATTTTTGAACTCCGAGTTCGTTGTTTGACTGAGAAAAACGTGATTTACTAAATGACTATTTAAAAGTTGTTATTATTTTGAAAAACTATTTTGTTATGAAAGTTGAACTTGCATCGTTGCGTAAACATGATATTTTAGAAAACGATTGCTAATGTTTTAAGAAAACCCCGTATTTATAAGTTTAACAGTTATAAATGAAACTTAGAAAAAATAAACCAATGGCCTTATTACAAAATATTAACCCAAAATAAATAATCTAAAAGAAAAGGTAAAAATTGAAATTACTAAAGTTCACGAGTAGTATCTCCGATGTATAGCCACCCCGAGTCCTCCACGGCTCCCAATCCTCTATTGCTGAGAATTACCTAAAACATTTAATAAAAAGAGGGGTGAGTTTATGAAAACTCAGTGTGTACAACCCTCATCGGTAAGAACATGCATCACAACAATCCAGGCCCAAGCCCATTACAGTAATAGTGGTAATTGGGCCTTAGCCCAAAATAGCCTCGGTTGGACCTTAACCCATATCATATGTCACAGCAGATAATGTATGCAATGTGATGCAAACCCAGCCCAACCTAGATTTCCATCCTCTACACACAACCCGTACTAGCCAATCACACCGTGGGGATTTCTACAATCAACCCTCCATCCGCTACACTCCATATGTGGCACCTAGCCACTAGTGACAGAGTCACAAAATATCATATATGGGGCCAACCCACTTGTGGTAGCAAACCACTGGTGACAATCACGAATAATCATATATGTGGGGCCAACCCACTATGGTACCGAACCACTGGGACGAGTCACGAAATCATCAATATGTGGTACCAAACCACTAGTGGTTCCAAACCACTGGTGACAAATGTCACAAAAGAGAATACGTGGAGCCAACCCACTTGTGGTACCAAACCACTAGTGACAATCCCGTAATGAATATATGTGGGGCCAACCCACTGTGGTACCAAACCACTAAGACAAGTCACAAAATAATATATATGTTGTACCAAACCACTGGTGGTTCCAAACCACTGAGACTTAGTCACGAATCAAGAATGTGGGGCCAACCCACGTGTCGTACCAAACCACTAGTGATAGTCTTACACTTCCCCTTAAAATATCATAACCAACCCATGCATACAAGTGTCAAATGAATGCAGCGAGCTGTCAAGTACACAATATCATTATGGCATACAATCATTAGCGCTTACATAAACAACAGGGTACTTACCTAGTATTCCGGTCATGCCCATTGTGGCATAATGTCGATCCCTCTAACCATTTTGGCTTTTTAGTCCAAATATTTAATAACACATAATAATTTTAAAGTGTGAATTTACACACAATCACACTAATCAACCCTTAAGGGTATAACGATAATTTTACCTACCGAGGGTATTCTAGTAATTTACCTACCAAGGGTAATTCGATAATTCTACTCATAAGTAATCCATGTATGTAGTGCATCTCGAACATAATCAATCATACAATTAACACAGACAACATTAATACTACCACGAGGGTACAATAGTAATTTGTCATTTAAGGGTAAAACGGTAATTACATAAAAAGGGTATTTCAGTAATTTTGTAATCTAGGGGTATTTCGGTAATTTTACAAACTAAGGGTAATTCGGTAAATTCACAAACTAGGGGCAATTTAGTAATTTTGCAAACTAGAGGCAATTTGGTAATTTTACAAACCAGGGGTAATTCGGTAGTTTTACAAATTAGGGGTATTTTGGTAATTTCACAAACCAGTGGTATTTTGGTAATTTTTCAAACCAGGGGTAATTCGGTAATTTTACAAACTAGGGGTAATTCAGTAATTTTGCAAATTAAGGGTATTTTGGTAATTTTATAATTCAGGGGTATTTCGATAATTTCACAAATTAGGGTATTTCAGTAATCTTGTAAATTAGGAGTATTTTGGTCATTTTACAAATCAGGGTATTAACGACCCAACTGAAGGGCCACTGTCGGCTCGAACAACTCAAGTATTTTAAATAGAGATAATGATGCGAATGGGCCTAAGGCCCATTCTCGGCCCAAGTGGGCCAACACACTCGTGTGGCCTATTCAGCCTAAACCTAGCCACATATATGATATTCACATAGTCTAGTTCACTATCTACTACTCAATCATACAATTTATTTCTATGGGCCCTCGGGCCCATTAGGCCCACTTGGCCCTCTTTCGGGCCATTATGGCCCAACAACCCACACCTACAAGAATACTCATTGTGGCCTCGACTATCGTGTCGAAGCTTCCACACGTGCACTCGCACGCTCGGGTGGCTACCATCACCGTGTGACCGGCATTTCAGCATTTGTCGCTCTACAGCTAGAGTAGAGAGAGGTACACACCTGATAGGAATCTGAAGCTACTAAACCGCGCTCTGAGCACTCCTATGCCTAACGTCCACCAGGTATCCCCCTTTTCCTCCTAGGCACCTCTATATATAGCTAGCTTCTCACCTTTCTTCTTTGTATCTTTCTGATGTGGGATCCCTCCGCCAGTAGAGTTTAAATCCAACTCAAACTCTTCCCATCCAATCCGCAAAATAAATACTCCATTGCTTTCCATGAGATTCGAACCCAGGCTCCATTGTAGCATAATCCACGCCGCTAACCACTAAGCCACAAGCTCCTCTTGTGTCTAAAATCATGTACAACTAAATATAACCCTATGGCAAAATTCTAGAGTCCATTTAAAAAGAAAACCAAAATGCAAGAGCCAAGACTTGAACCTTGGACCTCCTTTCTTCCTTTTTGGTGTCACCCCCTTGCCTCTTATGTGGCGTCACTTTGTCACTACACCACACACTCCACTTGTGTCATTCTTTCCACATTTTATTCTTAAAGCCTACCTACTAACTCCTAGGGTTTTTTTTTTTCACCTAAAACTAAAATTTCCCTAAAGCCAAAGTTTGAACCCGGGACTTCATAGAAGCCCCCTAACCTTCCAAAATCACTCACCTACTAGATCCAACTTGCATTAAATCCGTTCTCTTATTCTCAAAAATTTTAAACGTTACTACTCTAAGGCCCAATGGGCCCAATCCTACTAGGCCCAACTTTGGGATGTTACACGCTTATAGCTGTTTCACATTTGGGGAAGTGGACTTGGTGCCTACTGTGGAAGAATATACAGCCTTACTTCACAGTCAAAGGGCTCGGGTCGATAAAATTTACTTCAGGGCTGCTAATGCACCAACTTTTGTAAAGAAGTTGATGAGTATTACTAGAATGAGCGAACAGTGGGTCATGGCACAAATTCAGCAAAAAGGTGAAGGGAAATGCATTCCTTGGGTGAGCTTAAGGGACCTGAAGGGGGCACATCCAAATATTAAGAGGAAAATTGACATTTTCGCATTAAGTATCTCCGGCTTGGTAATTTTCCCTAAGGCTTTGAGACATATAGATGAAGCAGATATTGACTTGTTCGATAGGCTTGACAAGGGGGTTACGCCGGTACCAGCGATTCTTATCGAAATGTTTAGATCTTTGAACGTGTATCGGAGAGCAAGTGAGGGTAGATTCATGGGATGCACGCAACTATTGTTGGTGTGGTTCCATAGCCATTTTTAGAAGATAGATAGAGTTTCTTATCAAGTTTTTTCTGAGAATTACTCCCCATTAGAGGAGTTGGTAGCATCACCTAGAATAGATGACATATCCGAGGAAAATTAGATCATGCTCCTTTAGAATCTCCAAGAAAAAGACGTTGAATGGAGGGCTCCTTGGTTCATCCTTGATGAAATTCTCTACCGGTGTGGGAGTTATGATTGGGTTCCTCTGCTAGGAATTTGGGGAGGCGTGGGGTATGATCCTTTGCTTGTGCTAAGGCAATACCAATCAAGACAGTTTATACCGGTGACATATGGGATAGCTCAGTTTGAATTCTCGTATAGCGGGAATAACTATAAGAAGAAGGTTCGAGAGATTGCTGATGCCTGGAAGCAGATATACCGAATGAAAAGAGTTACTGTAGGTCCAATGGTGACCCTCAAGTATAATGCATGGCGAGTAGGAGAATCAATGATGATGTCCCCAGACCGACACAAGATGGTGTTCGGTCGATAGAAGAATACCTGCAAGTGGTCACTTCGAGTTAGAAATCTTGAAACAAGACTTTGAAAGTAAAAATTTAGAGTTAGGCAAGAAGATAGAACAACTGGAGGAGGAAAATATGCACTTGAGGTTAGATATTGATGAATAGAAATCAAAGGCTGAGAAACTGAGGAAAGGGAAAAGGAAGGCCGAAGAAGTCTTGGACAGTTTGAAGACCGATTACAAAAAGTTGCACTTATTGATAAGGACTGCTGGGTTGGGTAAAACCTCAGAACAATGGCGTCAAGAAATTCAAGAGGAGAAGGCCAAGGTTGATCAGTGGAAGAAGAGGTTTCATGATGCTCAAGCACGAAATGATGCTCTGAGAAAGACTGTGGGTGAGAGCCAAAGTGAAAACGAGATGCTAAGAGCTCGAGTAGCAGAATTGGAGAGGGCCTTTTGTCAAAGTCGTAACTCCACAATAAAGCTAGAAATAAGCCTGAACAAGATTGAAGACTTGAAAAGGAAGGTGGGGAAACTTGAAAGGGCACTACAAACTAGTGTGCTCCGGGTGCAATTATTGGAAACAAATAATGAGCGATGGGAAGAACAACTTCGACGATCTCAGAACCAAGTCAGAGAAAGAGACTACCTTATGGGCGAAGTCGTGGCTCAGATACGAGAAGTGGCTGAACATTTACAAACCTTAGCGGTTCAGGCTGATGTATTAAGTGTAGTATATGAGTCAGGGTCAGACCGAGGTCGAGAGGTAGCTTTGCTTCTAAATAAAGTGAAAGCTCTGGGCATAAGGGCTAGGTCGTATATATGACTTAGTTTTATGTAAAGGATTTTTTTTTAAATAAGTTTTCTATAAGAAATTGAACCAGAATCGACGCCTTTTTGCATTCATATCATGCATTTGCATTGCATCGCATCATATGCATTTAATATCGCAAATAACCCTATTAACTAGAGATCATATTATAGTTATCCTGGAACACCGCTACTACACCCGAAAGAAAACAAAAGCTATGGATCAAAGGTTAGAGAGGCAAGAGCAGATGCAGAAAGAGATGCAAGACTAACTGCAGGCTCAGATGCAAGAACAGATGGATAAGATCCAACAGGACATGAGGGATAAAATACTGGAGCCCTAGAAAAATATGATGAGCTAGTTAACACGGTTGTTGACTGGAGGACCTAAAAGAGAAAAGAGGCCTATGGTCGATACTAAAGATGATAATGAAAATTCTACTTGTCCACCAGGCTTGGCCAAGGCAAGTTCCCAAGTGCAACCACCAAGAGTGTCGGTCAACATCAAACCCCAGTACCAATCTGATACCTCAGCACCGATAAACTTCTCGGTAGGCTCAAGCTCCAAGTCAATTTGGCAAAGTCGATGGTCCCTAATTTCAATGATGCAGCTGAAGAAGAAAAAAAGGCAGAATTCCCAAATGAGTTTGAGGATTGATGCAAATGGTTAGAGGAGAAGTTCAAAGCATTGGAAAGTGCTGATTACCAGTGCGAGGTAGATGCTAAGAAGCTGAGTCTAGTCCCAGAGTTGGTACTTCCTCCGAAGTTCAAGATGCCAGAGTTTGAAAAGTACAACGGGACCAGTTGCCCTGAGGCCCATATTACGATGTTCTATCAGAGAATGATGGGATATGTCAATAATGACCGATTGTTGATACACTGTTTCCAGGATAGTCTGATTGGAGCTGTAGGAAAATGGTACAATCAGCTGAGTTGTACCCAAATCAAATCATGGAAGGATTTAGCACAGGCCTTCATGAAGCATTATGGCCATGTGGGCGACATTGCTTTGACGGATCACATTGCAAAACATGGAGAAAAGTCGGTAGCTTCAAGAAGTATGCCCAGAGGTGGAGGGAAGTCACTACACAAGTCCAGCCACCTCTACTAAAAAAAGAAATGACCATGCTCTTCATTCATACCCTGAAAGCACCTTTCATCAATCATATGTTAGGGAGCACGTCCAAGAGTTTCGCAGACATAGTGATGTCCGGCGAAATGATAGAGAACGCGATAAGGTGTGGAAAAATAGAAGCTAGAGAGAGCATGAAAAGATCTGCTCCAAAGAAAAGAGAGAATGAAGTAGGTAATATAAGCTCGAGTTATCCCAAACCCATTACTATTAACCAACCAAGAGCGGTAGCTGCGGGCCAGCAGGCCCCACCGAGACAAGAGCCCAACATGAGGCAGAAATTCGAGAAATTCTAATTCACTCCCATACCTATGACATATAGGGAATTGTATAAAACTTTGTTTGATGAGCATGTCGTATCTCCTTTATACTTGAAGCCGTTGCAGCCTCCATATCCTAAGTGGTACGACACAAACGCTCAGTGTGAATACCATACAGATGTAGTAGGTCACTCGATAGAAAACTATACTTCATTCAAAAGGCTAGTTGAGAGGCTTATCAAGGCAGGTGTGGTAAAGTTTAACGATGCACTGGTAGGGGAAATCCGTTACCCAGTCATACGGATAACGGGGTGAACGTGATAGTTGAAAACGGGGGGAGGAGAACCAAGCAGAAAGTTACCAAGGTCAGAACTCCATTGAGGGAGGTTTGGAAAGAAATGTAGAAAAGAGGGTTAGTTCTGCAAGAGAATATGAACAGATCTCGAGATGCAAGGAACTACTGTGAGTTCCATGACAGAGAAGACCATGAGATCCAGCAGTGCAATGAATTCAGAACCCTAGTACAATGGTTAATGGATAATAAAGAGCTAGAGTTCTTTAACTTTTCCGAAGAAGAGGATGTATGCGCCACAGAGGGTGGGTTTGCAGAGAGGATCCCTAAGGTCAATCACCCAGTAGTGATTATTACATGACCAAGGGTCGATGAAGCAAAAGTGACAATGGCACCGAGGGTTGTAGTTCAAAAACTCGTGACTTCTCATTATAAGGATACACTGAGGGTTATGATTCAAAAACCCATGACTGTTCCTTATAAGGATACACCAAGGGTTGTAATCCAAAAACCTGTGACTGTTCCTTATAAGGATACACCGAGGGTCATAATTCAAAAATCTGTGACTTTTCCTTATAAGGATAATAAGAGGGTACCTTGGAATTATAGTTGCACTGTGACAGTTTTCGGGAAAGAGAGTTCGACCAGCACGCCCAACCCAGAAGTTGAATCCTCTATGATCAGAGGGGGAGAAGAGAAAGCAGGTCAATGGTTAATGAACCAGTGACAGAGAATGAGGCTAGAGAGTTTTTGAAGTTCTTGAAGCACAGTGAGTACAATGTTGTGGAACAATTACACCAGCAGTCGGCACGCATATCAGTAATGGCCATGCTCTTAAACTCATATGTACACCATAGCGCGCTAATGAAGGTGTTGAATAAAACATATATTGCTGAGGACATTTCAGTAAATAAGCTAGACCGCCTTGTTAGTAACATAACCGCAGACAATTTCATCTCTTTCAGTGATGATGAAATACCACCAGGGGGCATGGGATCCACCAAGGCTTTACACATCACTACCCGATGCAAATGGTATACATTACCAAGGGTATTAATTGACAACGGGTCAGCAATGAATGTCTTACCCCTATCTACACTGAACAGATTGCCCGTAGATAGCTCTCATATGAAAACATGCCAAAATATAGTGAGAGCATTTGATGGCACCAAAAGGAAAGTAATGGGAAGAATTGAGATACCCCTCCTAATCGGGCCAAATACATATGAAGTAGATTTCCTTGTGATGGACATCAAGCCCTCGTATAATTGTCTATTGGGGAGGCCCTGGATCCACTCAGCAGGAGCCGTACCATCGTCGTTGCACCAAAAGTTAAAGTTGGTGACAAAGGGTCGACTGATAACCATAAATGCAGAGGAGGACATCATCGCATCCGTTACTAGCAACGCGTCGTACATAGAAGTGATACTGAGGTGATAGAATGATCCTTCCGATCACTAGAGTTCGTAAATGTGACTTTTATCAGTGAAGGTGGCAAGGTCTTGGTGCCAAAAATCTTTGAAGCAATAAGGATGGGCCTACAGCTGACAGTAAGAAAAGGAGCATTGCCTGGGACGGGACTCGAAAAGTACCTTCAGGGTCCGGTTCACGTGCCTGGGTTGGATGACAAGTGCGATCGTTTTGGTCTAGGGCATAAGCCAGATGCCCAGCAATGAAATAAGGAATCAGAAAGGAAACGTGAGAGACAAAGGGCATGATTGAATGGTGCTGAAATCAAATGGGGATCAATGACTTTTCCCCAAATATCTAATACATTCGTGTTGGGAGGAATTATCCATTCAGGACTGGAGAATATGAATAAGGAAATGGCTGAGGATATGATGAGAGCTCTGAGCATCAATGCAGTGACTGAAGAGAATCCGAAGAAAAGAAACTTGGAAGGCATTCGCCCCTACGAGCCTGGAAGTGTTACGGACAAGCTGAATCAAAAAGAAATTCACGTAGTTTTAGGACTAAAAGCAGTAATGTTCAAAACACACTTGTTGTTTCAAGCCTAGGAACAATAAGAATCTTTTGTGAAATAGGCCATGTTCAAGGATCATTACTTTCAATAAAAGTGCATTTTTCTTTCATATCGTGCAGTTATTCTCTTGCTTCTTTTTCATTCCATTCATAATCATAACACATGAATAATTCATTCTTAAATTTATTTTCATTGAATATTCTTTCATACCTACCATAGGTCCCCATATATCAATGTCATGAACAACGCTGTTACGGACCCAGAATTTCCTGATGAGCAATACATGTGCCTAGAGGAACCTCAGGACTTTACAGATGGCGAAGATTGTAGTGTATCCCCAGATTTATTAAGGATGGTAGAGCGGGAAGAGAAGCTAATTCTATCTCACGAAGAGACAATTGAGAATATACTTCTAGAAGATGGGAAAGAAGTGAAAATCGGCACCTGCATAACCAAGGAAACAAGGCAGAACCTCATTAGACTTCTGCTAGAGTTCAAAGATGTCTTCGCGTGGTCATATCAAGACATGCTAGGGTTAAGTGCTGAGATTACAGTACACTGTATCCCCATAAAAGGAGAATGTAAGTTGATCCAACAGAAGCTTCGAAGGATGAGACCCAATGTCACGGTAAAGATAAGGGAAGAAGTCAAGAAGCAATTTGACGCTGGGTTTTTACGGGTGGTGAATTACTCAGAATGGGTAGCCAACGTTGTCCCTGTACCTAAGAAGGATGGAAAAGTACGAATGTGCATAGACTATAGAGATCTAAACAAGGCTAGCCCGAAAGACAACTTCCCACTGCCTCACATCGACACCTTGGTGGATAACACGCTGGGTATTCGTTTTTCTCCTTCATGGACGGTTTCTCGGGATACAATCAAATAAAGATGCATCATAAAGATATGGTAAATACCACATTCATAACCTTGTGGGGAACTTTTTGTTACCAAATGATGCCATTTGGGTTAAAGAATGCGGAAGCAACATACGAAAGGGTTATGGTAACCTTGTTTCATGACATGATGTATAAGAAAATCGAGGTCTATGTCGACGATATGATCGTAAAGTCTCGAATGAAAAATGAGCATGTGCAAGTTTTAAGGAAACTATTCTTGAGGTTAAGGAAATTTCAGCTGAAGCTCAATCCAACCAAATGCACTTTCGGGGCTAGGTTAGGGAAACTACTTGGTTTCGTGGTCAGCAAAAGAGGAATTGAGGTCGACCCAGATAAAGTCAGGGTTGTACAAGAATTGCCTCCATCACACACTCAGAAAGAAGTCCGAGGGTTTCTAGGAAGACTAAATTATATTGCCAGGTTCATTTCGCAATTGACTGAGAAATGTGACCCCATATTTCGTCTTCTTAAGAAGCACAACTCAGGCACCTGGGACGACGAATGCCAGAAGGCTTTTGACAGGATTAAACAATACTTATCCAATACTCTAGTGTTAATGCCACCCAGTCCTGACAGACCATTGATTTTGTACTTGACGGTGTTTGATAATTCAATGAGATGTGTACTCGGCCAACACGATGAGACAGGTGGGAAAGAGAGGGTGATATAATACCTCAGCAAGAAGTTTACTGAGTGTGAAATGAGATACTTGCCAATTGAAAAGTTATGCTGCGCATTATTCTAGACAACGCGGAGGTTGAGGCAGTACATGTTATACCATACGACTTGGTTAATCTCGAAACTAGACCCTCTTAAGTACATGATGGAGTCAACCGCCCTGAATGGAAGAATGGCCCGATGGCAAATTTTGCTCTCCGAGTTCGACATAGTCTATGTGAACCAGAAGGCAATGAAGGGAGTGCAATAGTAAATTTTCTAGCCAGCAGGGCGCTAGATGATTATGAGCCTCTTAATTTCGATTTTCCTAATGAAGATCTGATGTTTGTAACGGTGACTGAGGAAGATACCCTAGAAGATTATCCTTGGAAGTTGAACTTCGATGGAGCATCAAATGCCATTGGTAATGGAGTTGGGGCAGTCCTGGTATCCCCAAAGGGAGAGTATTATCCATTCACTTGCAACTTGAACTTCGATTGCACAAACAATATGGCAGAATATGAAGCATGCATCATAGGAATCTGAGCTACCATAGACTGCAAAGTCAAGTGGCTAGAGGTATATGGAGACTCGGCATTGGTAATATATCAGCTCAGAGGAGAATGGGAAATAAGAGATCCCAAGTTGATTAGTTACCGAAAGTTAGTTTTGGAGCTAATCGAGGAGTTTGATGATATTACATTCTTTTACCTCCCGCGTGATGAAAATTAGATGGCTAACACCTTGGCCACATTAGCTTCTATGATCAGATTAAATGGCCAGGGGGTATGAAGCCTTTTTCAAATGAGTATCTACGAGAATCCGGTTCACTGCTGCAATATTGACAAAGAGAGAGATGATCATCCTTGGTATCATGATATTTTGCAATATGTGAAGAGCCATGAATACCCCGATCAAGCGACTGAAAATGATAAGAGAACATTGAGAAGACTTGCCAGTGACTATGTCCTAGGTGGAGAGATCCTGTATAAAAAGAGGAGGGATCAAGTGTTGCTAAGATGTGTCGATGCTGTTGAAGCTAGGAAAATCTTGGAGGAAGTCCATGAGGGTGTTTGTGGAACGCATACCAATTGGTTTATAATGGCCAGGCAAATCATGAGATTTGGGTATTACTGGTCCACGATGGAAGGAGACTGTATTCGTTATGCCAAGAAGTGCTAGATTTATAGAAACAAGATCCATATGCCTCATTCACCTCTATATGTTATGACTTCTCCATGGCCTTTTTCAATGTGGGGCATGGATGTCATTGGGTCGATCTCACCGAAAGCCTCTAATGGACATCAATTTATTTTTGTGGTTATCGATTACTTCACCAAATGGGTAGAGGCAGCTTCATATGCCCATGTCACGAAGATGGCAGTTAGCAAGTTTTTGAAGAAAGAAATTATATGTCGCTACGGTATGCCGGAAAGGATCGTATCGACAATGCTTTGAACTTGAACAACAACGATAGCGGAAGTCTGCAGTCAGTTCAATATTAAGCACCATAACTCCTCACCATATAGCCCGAAAATGAATGGCACAGTTGAGGCAGCTAATAAAAATATCAAGAAAATTATGGGGAAAATGACTGAGACCTACAAGGATTGGCATGAAAAGTTACCACTTGCCCTTTACGCCTATCGAACATCAGTTAGAACTTCTACCGGACAACACCTTTCTCATTAGTTTATGGGATGGAAGCAGTCCTACCCATCGAAGTTGAAATTCCCTCTCTCATGTTTTGTCAGAACTAAAGTTAGATGAAGCGGAATGGGTTCAGTCTCGATATGATCAGCTGAATTTAATTGAGGAAAAAAGGTTAAGAGCCATCCATCATAGGCAAATGTACTAGAAGCGAATGATGCGGGCTTACAACAAGAAGGTCTGCCCCAGAGTATTCCATGAGTGAGACATGGTGTTGAAACAGATTCTCCCTATGCAAAAAGACTTCAGGAGAAAGCGGATGCCTAATTGGGAAGGACCTTATGTTGTAAAGAAGGTCTTTTCTGGTGGAGCTTTGATACTAGCCGAGATAGATGGTAAAAGTCTACCAAATCCAGTTAACGCGAATTCCGTTAAGAAGTACTTCACTTGAAGGTGGGCCAAGATAAAAACCCGCAAAGGGCATCTTGAGCTAAAAAAAACGGAGAGGCCAAGGTGAAAACCTACAAAGGGCACTTTGAAACCAAAGGGGCTTTGAGTTAAAAACCCGAAAAGGGCGATTCAAATTATGAACAACCCATGATGGGGCATACAGTAGTTTTGCTACACTTGAATTAACAATAAGGAGGTATGCTATGTCTTGGGGCATCGACAAAGTACTGCGGATCTCCTAGACACATGTTGAACTCAGAATGGTTTTCAGGAAGTTCGTACAGTAAAGCTCAGGCTGTGATATCTGGGGCACCAATTTTACCCTTACTTGTTTTGTACCTTAGTAAAATTTGCTGCCTTTGTTCAATTCATTTTTACGGGTTTTTGTCCCTAATAAATTTTGGTTTCATTCATCTCTATAATCTTTTTCCAAGCATTTCATATTGAAGTAATGATTAATGAACTAACAACACTTTCACAAGAGAAGTTTTGCTTATTACTCTGAAAGTCTCTAAATGATACAAGAATTCGAAACAGGACAGTTATTTAGAACTAACCAGGCTTAAAGGGCAGCACTTAAGATAAGGGACTAAGTAGTGACGACATCTTCAGATTCTCTGTTAGGAGTATCAGCTGAGCAAAGAAGATATGTCAGGGATATCACCTTAATAGACAGCAAGCAATGACAGTCCAAGTGTTAAAAATGGATCATTCTCATGACATTTTGCATTCATTCATGACATTCACAATACATATGGTTAGGAGCAATTTTATGACACCCTAATCATTTGGCATAAGCATAGACCCCATAAAATCAATTCTACAGGTAGGTTTCCCAGAGGACAATGTAGCAAAATTGATGGGAGTTTCAGAAGATTGCAGATCTTATCTTCACTGAGCAGGAGGGGAGCAGATCATAGCAGATCTTATCTCCACTGAGTAGGAGTGGAGCAGATCAAAAATTACAGATCTTATCCCCACTGAGCAGGAGTGGGGCAGATAAAAAATGGCGAACCTTATCTCTATGTATCGGCAATGGAACAAATTTAAGCCACTAGCCTTATCTCCACTGAGTAGGAGTGGAGCAAGCTGAAAGAAAGCATATCTTATCTTCACTGAGCAGGAGTGGAGCAGATCGAAGATTATAGCCTTATCTCCACTGGTAGGAGTGGAGTAGGTTGAAAAATACAGATCTTATCTCTACTGAGTAGGAGTAGAGCAGATCGAAAATAGCAGATCTTATCCCCACTGAGCAGGAGTGGGGCAGATCAAAAATGGAAAATCTTATCTCCATGTATCGAAAATGGAGCAGATTTAAGCCACTAGCCTTATCTCCACTGAACATGAGTGGAGCAGACTGAAAAAAAAGCAGATCTTATCTTCACTGAGCAGGAGTGGAGTAGGTTGAAAGATAGCAGATGTTATCTCTACTGAGCAGGAGTAAAGCAGATCGAAAATAGCATATCTTATCTCCATTGAGCTGGAGTGGAGTAGGTCTAGGATTACAGCCTTATTTCCACTGAGCAGGAGTGGAGCAGGCTAAAAATACAGATCTTATCTCTACTGAGCAGGAGTAGAGCAGATCAAAAACAACATATCTTATCTCCACTGAGCAAAAGTGGAGTAGGTCGAGGATATAGCCTTATCTTCACTGAGCAGGAGTGGAGCAGGCTAAAAATACAGATCTTATCTCTATTGAGCAGGAGTGGAGCAGATCGAAACAAAATTCCTATACCCCTAAAGACGCAGTGGATGGAATGAAGCTACAAGAAACCAAGACTCAGCAAGACCGGGCAAAATTGGTCCTCTTAAAGTCTTTTCTCTATTCTCGTTACATAATAACGAGCAAAGAGAGGTATGTAGAGCCCAATTTTTTATTACCCGGACCCAATATCAAAATTGACCAACAAGCAAAATAATTAAAAAAATAGTCCAGACCCAATAATAAACCTTAGCCCAAAACCTAAAAAAGGGGAAACAAAATTGCAAAAACCCTAGCAGAATAGCGCCGTCAGCCACATCCCAACACAGCACGTCTCCTATCCGCAACGTGCGCCTTCACGCCTCTGGTGGTACACCTACAAAATAGGAAGCAGTAAAACAGTAGGATTGTAGTGGGGATTCGGGGTTTGATTGTATTCTTTTTTGGGGGGTTTTATAAGCTATAAAAAGGGAAAAATCGAATGTAAATGGACCCTTTTTTTTTTTACGCAATTTTTATACTTGAAAGCAATATGCCCACAAATTTTCAGAAATCCCAATACACAATCTTAGTTGAGGTAAACGCTTAGTAAAAGATAGGTATACATTCGAATAGGGAATAAGTTTTTTCAAGGGTAATTTTCGCCTATTTTATCTGTTTGTATAAAGTTTCTTTTTACGTGTTTTTTTCGAAAATAACCAAAAACAAAGAGAAGGGGAGTAAGCTTATCAGGCCGTCATACGTGCACGCAAATGGTCGCCTAACCGGTGGTGATGCGGCGATGAGGGGAGACCCAAACCCTAACAAAATGAAAAAGAGGATTTTGGTTTTGGTTTTCTGAAACAGGGAGTTGAATGGAAGGAAAAACTTTTTTTTTTTTGTTTTAAAAACTAAAAGGGAATGGTGCCTTTTAAAGGGTGAAGGCCCCCACGTGATTACACCTTGGCGAGTGTATTTCTAATTTCACCCATGATGGGTAAATTCGCGGTTGGTCCTTTTAGTTTGCGCCAGTGTTTAATTGCATCCTATTATAGTTTTTTCCTTATTATTTAAAATTTTCCCTAAATCTTATTCACCACTTCAATTTGGTATGCACCCAAGTGCTGCGTTTCAGGTGGTGGGAATAATTTCTGCATTGGTCCCTCTACATCGCGCGCACGTTACGATTTGGTCCCTCCTACCTCCATTTGTTTTTAATTTGCCCCAAACTCTTGTTTTAAGTTTAATTCAGTCTTTATTTTACCTATTTTGTTTTATTTTCAAATTAGTTATCTTTAATATATTATTATTATATTTATCATTATATTATTTTATTACTAATATTTTTTCTTTATTGTTTTTTTTTACATACTATTATATCTATTATTATATATATTATGGTTTACTTTAGTTGTCTTATTATATATTATTATCTCTATATCTATTATTTTATTATTATCGGTATACCTTTATTTCTTTACTACTATTTTTTATTCTTTATTAATATCATTACAATGATTTTTTTATATTAGTTATTAATTATTTATTATTAGTTTTATCTTTCATTATTTTTATTACTATTTATTTCATTTGTTACATATCGTTTTATAATTGTAATATCACTGTTTTTTCCTTTTTGTATTTATTGTTTTTCCTATTATCATTGTGTCTGCATTTCCACGTTTTTATTTTTGTTTTTTTTTTCCAAAAACATAAAAAATGTTTCACAAAGGAAATTTTGTGTGTTTGGAAGTTCGGGAAATCGTGCTGGGCTTCGATTTTTCGTTCGTCTAGATCACTAAATATCCCTTAAAGATTTTGATCACGTTTTTGAAAATAAGGCAATGTTTCGTGTTCGGAAGTTCGAGAGATTCGGGCCCAATCGTGCTGGGTTTCGATTTTTTTTGTTCGTCCAAACAATTAAATATCCTTCAAAGATTTTTTATCGTGTTTCTTAAATGAAGGCAATATTTCATGATTGGAAATTCAAGGAATTGTGCCCAATCGTGCTGGGTTTCGATTTTTAGTTTAACCAACTAGTGAAATACCCTTTTTCAAATTGCAATACATAAATTTTGGAAATCGTGAAATGATCTTGGTATCGAGGGTTTGAAGCATCGTGTCCTATCGTGCTAGGTATGGTATTTCAACTTTTCAGAACAAGAGAGTTTTGATATCCAATGCGAGTAATCTAAACATTTTTAAAAGATTCACATTTTTTCATATTTTCTAATTTTCGACATTAAGGACATTAATCAATCAACATGGTACCAATTTTGGGCGTTGCGAGGGTGCTAATCCTTCTTCGTACGTAATCGACTCCCGAGCCCGTTTTCTTAAAATTTGTAGACCAAAATTGTTCTCTAAAGTGGCCCAATCACACTTCAAAAATCATTAGTGGCGACTCCATTTTCCTTTTTAAAGTCGGCCCGTTTTCTAAACAAAAAAATAGTTTCGACAATTACCATTATTTTATTATCCTTATCACTATTGTCTATTTATTTATTTACTTATTTTATATTTTTTTGTCTTTACTATTATTTTGCTTATTATTATCTTTAATATATTGTATTATTATCATTTCTATCAATGTTTTGATATTATTATTATTATTATTATTATTATTATTATCATCATCATCATCATCATCAATATCGTTACTATTATATTATTAACATATTATTATTTTTTGCTTTTATTATCATCCTTATTAACACATTTTATTTTTATTATTATTATTATTATTATTATTATTATTATTATTATTATTATTATTATTATTATTATTATTGTTGTTGTTGTTGTTGTTATTATTATTATTATTATTATTATATTTATTATGTTTACATCTATATTTATTTTCTTAGTTTAATACTATATTATTAAATAAAAATACATTTTGTAAAATTACTATACTTCATCTAAAAGTTTTAAAATAAGGCAATGTTTTGTATTTAGAAATTCAGGAAATAGTGCCCTAACGTGCTGGGTTTCGATTTTTCGTTTGACTAAATAGCTAAATATCCTTTTAATAAATTTCGTAAATCATGAGATGACTTTGATTACGAAGGTTTAAAATATCGTGTCCTAACGTCTTTGGATGTGATGTTTATATCCTTTCGAACAAAGAAATCTCATTTTTAACTCAAACATCTATATTTATTTTCTTAGTTTAACACTATTAAACATAAATACATTTTTCGAAATTATTATATTTCATCCAAAGGTTTTTTAAATAAGGCAATGTTTGTGTTTAGAAATTCGAGGAATAGTGCCCTAACGTGCTGGGTTTCGATTTCCCGTTTGACTAAATAACTAAACATCCTTTTAAATTTTTTTCCGTAAATCACGAGATAATTTTGATTACGAAGGTTTAAAATATCGTGTCCTAACGTGCTGGATGTGATGTTTATATCCTCTCGGAATAAAGAAATCTCAAATTTCAGCCCAAATTATCCAAACATTTTCTAAAGGATCCGTATTTTAAAATCTTTTCAAATTTTCGACATTAAGACACTAATTAATCAATTTGGTACCAATTTTGGGCGTGACGAGGGTGCTAACCCTTCCTCGCACGTAACCGACTCCCGAACTCATTTTCTAAGTTTCGTAGACCAAAATCGTTGTTTTGATAAATCAAAATGTTTATTAAAAACAACCGTTTTACAAGGTGACCCGATCACACCTCAACAAAAAAGATTGGTGGCGACTTCCATTTTTATTTTCATTTTCAAAACCAAGTCGATCCGTTTTTCCAAAAAATGGTTACGACATCAGCCAAAGACAATATTTAGAGACATATTTCAAGAAAAAGAGGATTGATATATACACGGATTAGGTGAAATTTATTAGATTTCATTCCTCGAAGGTGTTAATTTTAAAGTTTGAAAAACCAAATTTTTGGATGCAAACCAAACATTTATGGGTTGAGATGTCTTTATAGCTTTCGAAGATTTATCTTTTAGCTTTAAAACACATTTTGAATCACTCAATTTCGAGTTCGAGAACTCAAGTTATGACCATTTTATGGTAAATTACGAGTTTTTAGCTTTTAATTCAAATTTAAATCACATTGGATTCAATTTTTAGGCTTAATTTTTAATATTGTATTTATTAGGTTTTATTATTTATTGTATTTTATGTATACTTTAAAGTTTTATTTGGAAGTACCTAGTTAGCATATATAAAGGCCTTTTTATTATTCATTAGATATATAATTGTTTAACTGATTAAAGTTTTCAACTCTGGGAGTTAGTTTTTTGTACAAAATTTTTTTATTGTGATTTTTAGAAATAATTTGCTTCTAGATTTTTCTTCAACGTGTCTTTATTTTTTAACTTGCTAAAGAATTATTTCTTGAAGGGTTAATTAGAGCTATTAATTAAGTTTGTTGGGGTTTATATAATAAATGGTCCAATTAAATATTTGTCCATCTATCCATCATATTTATCATTTTACTCGTTTCATCTTCCACTTTAAATTTTTTATTTTTATTTATTATTTTTATTTATTCATTTTCACAAATTCTTTCTCTTAGTGTTTTGTTTTTTTTTAAAATTTTTTTTTATAAGTCAAATCTAAAATCCAACAATTTGAATATGATATTTATCCGTTTTTCCTTTTCACTAAGCTTCTCGAGCAAGACTTTTTGATTGCATTGCACCACTTTACCGAGGGTCCGATGCCATCCCCGAGGACCAGCAGAGAGTTGATCAGGTGGGTTTTTTTTCATTTAATTACGAAATTTGAGAAAGTGGAATTCTTAATTAAACCTGGTTTTTTCATTGCTTTTGTGCCTATAATCCCACAAAGCACTCTGAAATTTGATTTACTAAATGGAAAATGTGAGCTTATTTACACCACTTCCAAATCTATTTTGCAAACTCACGTTGCTCAACTCACTCTACTTTCATTTTCTTTTTGCCGTTGGATATAGTTTAATTTAAAGAAGTAATATTTTCACAGAGACCCAAATAAAAAAAATCCGACAAAAAAAAATATTTTGATCTAGAAAGATTTTTTATTTTAATCAAAATTAGAAAAATATCACGTCAATAATTAGTTAGTAGATTAATAAAATTTTTCGTGATAAATTTGAACAGTTATTTTAATTAGAGTAATTAAATTGATAAAAATAATTTAGAGCATGTGATGTAATTTACCCTTAATTTATTTATTTAATTTTATTAATTTAATATAATGAATTTCTTTTATGTTGGGGTTTTAAAATATTTTTTATTCAATGTTAATTTGTTAAGTATAGCTCAATGCATAAATTTTCAACGCCAATTTTTATAATATTGATAATATTTTTATAGCATAACACGAATTTTTAACACGATTAGTATTTTGGGTAATTTGTATCTCATTTAAGAAATTTGAATACTCAAATGGCTTGAATATACATTTGGCCTTTGAATTTGTTATTTTCTCAAGTCTGTACTTGAATTTTCTTTTCGTAGGATTTAAAATTTTTTTTGTAACGCTATTAAGTTGAGACACATGGCATTTTTAAACAGTGACATGTGGCAAAACTAACATGACGTTTAATTTTTTTAAAAATAAAAAATATATTAAATTTAAAATAATAAAATAAAAATTAAAAGTACATATAAAAAATTTTAAAATAATAAAATTTTATAAATAAAAAAAAAAAATAGTAAAAGTTTTTAAAACTTACAAAAATTAAAATAAATTAATTTTTGTTTAATTTTTAATTTTAATTCTCCTTAAAACCCTAAAAACTTTTCTGTTTTTTTTCCAAGCCTTTTGTTTATTATCTTTTGTTTTGTTCAGAGGCAATGCCAACCTCCGGGCTAGCTATCGCCCGTTGTTTTTTCCTCCCACCAACTCTTTCTTTCTTTCTTCTTCTCATTCAATCTACATGTTCTCTCTCTTTTTTCAGTTTACAAATCTATTTTGTGGGTGTATTTGTTGTCTTCACAAGATATGATTGATAGATGACGATGCTTGTCGTTCGTTAAAACTCCATCGACCACCAGTAGTTGTTTTGGAAAGTGAGTGGCTCTTCGTCAGTTTCTTAATTTGTTTCTGTTTTGAGAATATTTTAGAATAATAAATGATTTCACGAGTCGATTTGGACTAGTGTTGTCTTAAGTTTTATATTTTTTTCATTTATTTTTCTATTATTTAATAAGTTTCAATTTTAGAAATTTTTGTCTGCTCTTATAGCACTGTTTTTAGTCTTGTTTATGTATGTAACTTTAGTTTTACAAGTGATTTTAAGGATGATTTTGCTGTCACCCTTTGTAGTTTGGTAAATACTCAATTCTTTTGTTAATTTTTGCTCGCCGCTTTGGACCATTCGGGGCTGATTTTCTTATCATGTTAAGTACTTGTAACCACTTCAGATATGTTGTACTTGAATTGTGATAAAGTTAATTGTCAACATATTAGAATATTCTATTGATGTTGAGGCTAAAGCCTTTGCTGTGTTGACGAAGTTTGTCCTTTCCCTGTTAACCGTAGTTAAAAAGAAAAAAGAAAAAGAAAAAAGCTTTCTCGTCTCTAATTTTCTGTTCGATTCATGTTTATAACATCTTGGTTTATGCCTTTGGGCTTCTTACGGAGATTCAAAGAAAGTCATGCAGAGGTAAGACTCTCAATGGTTTTTCAACAATGTGCTCACTTAATCAACTCCTTAAACACCACATTAATCATGGCGTTGCCCTTAATGAAGACACAGTTGAGGAAGAAGAAGATCCATCGAAACCCAAGATTCAGGAGGCTCCAAGTACTGAGAATTTGGTTGCAAGATGTCCCAAGTGTGGAGAAATCGCTGCTGGGCTTGAACCGCATATAATGCAACCAATTATAGAGGTTGAATTTGAAAATCCAACACAGAAGCCAAAGAAAAGGAAGAGAAGCAAGAGAAAAGTACTTGGAGAGCTTGATTTGGGGTTCCATGGTAAAGTGACTTCTGAGTCTTCATTTTCTATGGTAACAGTTGAGCAGCCGATCTTACGTTGCTTTAACCGACACCGAGCGCCTCATTGGTGATGCTGCCAAAAACCAAATCGCTAAGAATCCCCAGAATACTATTTTCGATGCTAAACGCCTCATCGGTCATCGATTCTCCAACCCATCAGTGCAAAGCGATATGAAGCATTAGCCTTTCATGGTCGTTGCCGCCCCCGGTGATAAGCTATCACATCGTCGTTACTTACAAGGGTAAAGAGAAGCAGTTCGCTGCTGAAGAAATTTCTTCCATGGTGCTGGTCAAGATGAAGAAGTCTGCCGAGGCTTATATGGGTCAAACCATGAAAAACGTTGTTATCACCGTGCCTGCTTATATCAACGACTCGCATAGGCAGGCTACAAAAGATGCCGGATCCATTTCAAGGCTTAATGTTTTGACGATTATCAATGAACCAACGGCCGCCGTGATTGTGTATGGCTTGGACAAGGCATCGAGGTCCGATGAGAAGAACGTAATGATTTTTGACCTGGATAGTAGCACCTTCGATGTTTCATTGAATTAAAATAAAAATTAAAAAACAAAGGAGTTAATTTAATTTAAATTTTTTAATTTTTAACAACTTCTACTATATTTTAATGAGTAATTATTCTTTCGAATGTCGTGAAAAACTTTACAAATGAGTTTAAGATAATGTCAAGTTTATTTTTATTTTTAATTGATACATCGCCAATGGAGTTTTTAAATTCTACAAAGTTGATAAGTATCTTATAAGACATAATAAAATTAAAAATAAATATTAAAAAAAGACAAATATCAATATTTTAAGGTTGTTTGTGGAAAAAACAAAAGATATTGTTAGTGTACTAAATGCTAACTCTATTTTTATTTTTATTTATAACTTTTATGATTAAAATATTTGGCATACAACCATTAGAGACTCCACAAGTAATGTTAGGGGATTAGCAAGTATCTTATAAGGGTATAGTAAAATATTTTAAAAAAAGAGACCCGTCAATTTTTTTGTAGGAAAAAAAATAAATAAAGCCAATAACACTCAACCAAAAACAACATTAGAAATAGATATCAGAGAAGAATTATCTAATCAAATTTGATTAGCAACTCTAGTATGAGCAATATCAAACATACGGGGCCCCAAACGGAAACTCTTTCATTTGACAAGCTAAGATATGGGGGGCAAAGCTCGCTTCTCTTGGAATCTGCTTAATGACCACCTGCCAATTATGTCTGCATAATTCTTGGATACATAATATCAAATCTCTATTTGCCTATCCTTTAAAATCCCCATAAATATCTTTAATGGCCTGAGCGCAGTTAGTCTCAAAAATACCTTCCTTCTAGTTAAAGTCTCATGCAAGGTGAAAACCATCATAAACAGCCCAAAGTTCAACTTGTTCAACACTGCATTTTCCAATATTTCTCCCTGTAACACCCCTTACCCGTATTTGACGCCGGAACAGGGTACGAGGCATTACTAAACTTACCCGCAATCAATCATGCAATTTAGAAATTTGACCTTTCTTTCCCAATTTAAAACTCTTACTAACACCTCTTAAACAAGCCGACGAAGTTTAATTCATGTTCTAAGAATGGTTCGGGATTAAATCGAGCTCTTTTGAAGCTCTCTGAAAGTCCTTAGAAAATTTTTCTCTAAACAGACCACACGCCCATGTGGAGGAAAGGACACGCCCGTGTTCCACACCCGTGTGGAATTATTTCTCAATTCGAACCTACAAGGGTTTTCACACGGCGGACACACGCCTGTGTCCCTTCAACATCAACACGCCCGTGTGCTCCACCCGTGGTCGACACTAACTTGCATCACACGGCATGTCACACACCTGTGTGTCTGGCCCGTGGTCGACAGTGACTTGTATCACTAACATGCAGGGGACACACGGCCCAGCCACACACCCATGGGACTAACCATGTCACACGGCCTAGACACACGCCCGTGTACCTACCCTTGTGGACTAGAATAATGCCATTTGCCAAGCTCTTTTTATCACCCTAAGTCATACAACATAAATCACATTCAACCATTAACCAAGCAACCCAATCATGCATCATATTCATTCACGAATAACTTCATCTTTTCATATATTAATAATAATGAGCCATCAATTATAGCTATATACAAAAGAGTTCATCTTTAAAAGAGCCAACACACTTGGCCAAAACAACAAAACATTTCACTACGTCTAGTCCCTATACATGCCATACTCAAAATGCTAAGTCTAACTATACCGAGATGTGCTGATAGTGTGGGTGATCTTCTAATTATCTTCGTATCCTAAGCTGACTCTTTGACACTATAAAACAAGGGAAAAGAAAGAGAGTAAACTTTAAGCTTAGTAAGTCTACATGTAAACAATAAGCATCATACCATATATGCAAAGCAACCACAACCATTATATATATTATGTAAGAACAATTTACACTTTTAATAACCATGCTAACTCATCTCATCTCTTACCACATTCCAACCATATAACATATATATTGCTCACATTTACTTGCACATATACCCTGCACTCATCACCACAAAACCACATGAAATATATACTTCGACAAATTTCTCGATGAACCCTTCGAAATAATACTACGTACCCGGTGGTTTCGCACACAGCCCACCATTAATCAATAATAGGGTGGTATCGCACATAGCCCACCAACAAGAATAATTACGGTGGTTTCTCACATAGCCCACCAAATGATAATATAAACAATTGTATCGCACACAGCCCATCGTGAATAAATAATAAGGTGGTATCGCACACAACCCACCAAATAATAGTTACGGACATTTTTCCGCACTTATATTTCTATTCTGAGGTTGATACGAGAAAATACTCATTATCCATCAATTTCAACCAATCTCACTAATAATTGATCTCATTCATACAATGTATCAATAAGTAATAACATATGTATTAAAGATGTATCGTTTACACATAAACTTACCTCGGTGCAAAATGTGTTAATTGACGGTTTAGTCCGTAACCTTACCTTTTCCTCGGTCAAGGTTGTTTTCGCGCTCTTCTTGATCTATAATAATAAAATTTACTCATTCAATCACTAGATAACTCATGATACATCAAAATTTCTACTTAGGCAAAAATGACCATTTTGCCCTTATACTTTGGCAAAATTACTATTTTGCCCTTAAGCTAGTAAACCATTTTCATCATATTTTCACATTAAACAAGAGTAGATGAACATTTATTTCTCTTACAACATTTCACAAAACTGATCATTTCATGCATTTATTACTTAATTACAACCTTTACAAATAGGTCTCATTTAGGTGTTTTCATGGTAACACCTTTCACAAGATTATTCCTTGCCCTACTAACATTCATTTTCTTCCATAAAAACTCAGCAAACATCATAAATACTCTCATGGCAAGTCCCTATGTAATAGCCCGATTTTGACCCTAATCGGAATAGTGGTTTCGAAACCATAAATTTGAGTCTGAAAAATATTTTAAATTTATATTTTGTGTTTATTATGTGTGAATTTTCTTGTGTTAAATTTTCGTGTTTTAATTTCGTTGTTTGAGTGTTCGATTAAATAAAAGGGCTTAATCGCGTAAAATAAAAATTTGATGGTTAGTTGTGAAAGTGCCTAATTATTGTTGTCTTTTTAAAATGGAGGATTTATGTTGCAATTAGGCCATTTTATTAAGTAGTGGATGGCAACATGCTTATATTATATGTTTTTATATGTTAATTTTACAAGTTAAAATTTATATTAATATAATATAATGTTATAATATAATAAACAAAACATAAAATGAAAGCCATTATCTTCCATTTTTGGTCCAAACAAAGAAAAGGAAAGAAAGAAACTAAGGCTAGGGTATTCGACCATAACCAAGCTTGATTAAGGTATGTAACTAGCTTGGTTTTTGATAATTTCTACGTTTTTGTAATCGTTGCTTCGAATGTTACAAGACCCATGCTTGAATTTTTGAAATTGATGATGATTTTGTGTTATGCAATTTATGGTAGTTTGTGATTTTTTTTTTTGTTTGATGATAGGATATGGAAGATATGTTTTGAATTAACATGTTTTGTCTTTGGATTTTGATAATTTCGAGTAATTTGGACTAAATTGTAAAAATAAATTTTTGAGGGACTAAAATGTGAAAAAATGAAATATATGGACTTGTATAATGCTTGTGAATATTCGTCCTAACTATAGTATGTGTAAATTTTGTGTATTTTGTGTTTTATGCAATAGGGACTAAATTGTAAAAAGTGTGAAATATTAGAGGCAAAATAGTAATTTACCCATTTATGAATTTTTGGATTAAATTGAATGAATATGTGGTTAAATTAGTGAAATTTGAATTTATTTAGATCAAGAACGAAATAAAACGGAATTAGATCGGGGGAAACCGAAAGTAGACGAATAGTCGATTAAGCTGTCCGACAACATCCGAGGTAAGTCTATAAGCATTTAAATGTGGTTAAATTGAGAATATATAAATGTTATGTGATGAATTGAATTATTTGAATATATATTTGTGTACTTTGGCCGAATGTGATTTTGAGATAGGGAACTATGTTTCGAGTTCGATTCGATCGAGATTCAATGTTCGAAAGTCCCGTACGAACCCTAGGAATAGATAGGATACATATGTCATGAAATAGGATTTCTGATATGTGTTATCGTGTAAGACCACGTCTAGGACTTTGGCATCGACTTGTGCTTACGTGTAAGACCATGTCAGGGACATTGGCATCGTATTTGATTCGTGTAAGACCCTGTCTGGGACAGTGGCATCGATATGTGATTACATGTAAGACCACGTCTGAGACGTTGGCATTGTACGAGCTTTCGACTATCCGCGTATCCTTTTAATTCCGAACGGTTCAACGGGCAATGTGAAGTAAAGACAGAATGTGTAATTGAATTACGGGTTCAAGTATGTATTAGTTATTTGTTTATATGGAAACAAGGTAAGTTGGATATTTGAAATGATAAAATGTTAAGTGAATTATGTGATTGAATATGTGAGCATTACTTATTCAGCTTTGTGAAGTTAATTTGTGTATTCGGCTATATAATATTTATATGTGAAAGTAAAATGTGATCTTGGTATTAAATGATAATTGTGCTTAATATTTTGGGGTAATTGGCCTTGTTAACCTCATTGTTATTATGTGTAATAGCCCAAATTTCAGTTATATTAAAAATAATGGTTCGAGACGACCAAATATGAGAAATGGACTTGTAGATTATATTTATTTAATATTTACGAGTCAAATATAGCTTTAAAATATTTTAAAATAGTAAATTGTATTTTATAAAGATTTATTTGGTCAAGAAATCGAGAAAAAAGTATCGAGATCTCGGTGTTATAAACCGAGTCATAAATATTTTATGAATATTTAAGGAATGTCAATAAGGAAGTATTAAAATTTCGTTAGAAAATTTTGACGTTTGGGTGGTTAATTAAATAAAAGGACTAAAATGAAAAGTGTATAAAAGTTGCTAAAAGGATTAAATAGTCTGATTGTCAAATGAGGAAGGACCTAAAGTGAAAATAAGCCCAAAGGAGATATTTTGGGCGGCAATAGCTGAGAAAAATCAGGAAATGGATGAAATAAGGGTAAAATTGGAAAATTGCCAAAATTAGTTAAATAAGTATGGGACCAAATTGGAATTATCTAGATTTCTCTTCATTTCTCTTCATTTTCTTCAGCTGAAAAACAGCCATGGGAGAGAGTTTCAAGCTGGTTCTCATACTCAAGCTTCACGTAAGTTTAATTCTTACTTTCTCCTTGAAATTTCTATGTTTTTGGACTTTTACAATTGGGTCCAACTTACTATGTCATTAGTTTTTGATTCTATAGCTAATTTTTAAAGTTTATGTGGATTAGTGCTGGAAGAATATGATGAATAAATATTGAATTGAAGCTTTAATTTTGTTATATGATGATTTTATTAAGTAAAATTGATGGAAATTGATTTTAGGACCTAATTGTGAAAGAGTTGAAATTAAGGCCTAGAGTTAAAATTCTGATTTTCAAAGGTTATGAAGTAGTTTAAAATGATAGAGAAAAGTATTAAATGAGAAAATTAGCTAAATTGAGGGTTAATTGAGCAAGGATTGAATTGTATGAAATGTGGAATTTGGGACAAAATAGAAATCAACATGTTATACTAAAGCAGTTTTGGACAGCAGCAGTTGTCTAACTTTGAAAAATCACCAAAATTGTATAAATCGAATTAGAAGCTGAGTAAGATATAGAATTAAAGCTTGTTGAGTCTATTTTCATATAAAAGAAACAAAGTAGGTAAAGGAAGTCTACATATTGAGATATTTAAATTTTTGTAAGACTGGTTTAGAACAACTTCGTGATCCCCTGTTCTTACTTTAGAAATTCACTAAAATTGTACAAAAAGAATTATGAGTTATAATTTATATGTTTGTATTCCTTAGTGAGTCTATTTTCATTAGAAATAATCAGAAACACTATATGAAAACCGTACTATGAGATAATTGATTTTTAGTGAAGAGAGGTCAGAGCAGTAGGACTGTGTAACAGGGGAGAACTTAACTAATAAACTGTACTAATTGGCCACACCAAAATTCTGGAAAAATTATGGTAAGAAGATATGTGAGTCTAGTTTCAAAGAAAATTAACGGTTTGAAATTTAGAGCTCTGTAGCTCGAGATAAAAATATTTTAGTGAATATAACACAGATGGACAGCTTGAACATTCACATGAGTAAATAGTGAAAATTATAGAAAATGTTACTTCCAAGTGTGTTGTTTATACTAAGGATATGGATGGAGAGGAGGAGGAGGAAAATAATATATGAATGACTTGTGTATAAATTGATTACATGTTCGATTATAATTGATATAATGTTTTATTTGGAATATTTATTATGAAATTAAGATTATCGTTATGGTATCAAAATCGAATTGTAAGTTCATGTAACTTGAATTATATTCTTAAATGCTTGGAACGTATGTTATTGATATGAATATAATTTGAATGTTCATTGTATAAAAGTTGACTGAAACATTGATATATTTGATAAAAGTGGAAGAAATCCGGTTGAATGAAAGGAAAATTCGATGGATCTCGAAAAGGAATTGACGGTAAAAGGATCTAGCCGGACGGGTGATCCTATCCCGATATAGCCCTCCGAAGAATATGTGTGAAAAGGATCTAGCCGGACGGGTGATCCCGATATAGCCCTCCCAAGAATATGTGGAAAATGGATTGAGCCGGACGGGTAATCCGAATAAGGGTCTGAATTTAGCTTTGGTGGTAATTGGATCCAAGCTCATTAGAGTAATTGTCGTTGCTGGATTTAGCTTTGGACTGGTAATCCCGACAATACTCTATGAGTTTATATTACGAGGATTTAGCTCGGTGGTAATCCATTGTAAGGATGAGGTTCATGGGAGTGTGCTCTCTTCTGAATTTAGCTCGGGTGGTAATCCCGCTGTAAGGATGAGGTTCGCGGGAGTGTGCTCTCTGAAATGGAAATGTGCCCACATGAACACGAATTGACGGATCTAGATTTGTACACTAAAGTGTACCTCTGAAAATCCATCGAAAATTCCAAGAAATTCAACGGGATAAATATGGAAAAATATTAAGGGAATGGAAATCATGATATATATATATTATGTGATATAAGGAATTACGAGTTGATGAGACATGAACGTAGAACTTGGTTGTGAATGAGTTCATTTGTGATTATATATTTATACATCCTTGAGTCTATTATCTGTATGAATTGGTATTCCAAATGAGTTAATGAGAAGAGTTCTAATATAAAATAATCTTAATTCTAAATGAAATATTATGAAAACGTATTTGAAATACATTGGTATGTCTTGTATATGTTATTTGAGTTCATAATATGTAAAGTAATGTATGTAGAAATATGAGATGATGATACCATACATGGAATTTATTGGTGGATACGTACATCCAAATTTATATGATAGATTGTAGTGAACATTGAAATTGGGCTCAATAAGTGAGTTGCCAATTTAAATTGTAATTAGCGGGAAGAGTTAGTGAATTGCATGATTATGAGTTGTTATATGTATTTGTCAAAATACGAGAAAATGATGGTAAATGATACATGGAAATATGGGACTATAATATATAAAAACATGGAATGTGTTTGATAAATGTGTTCATTCATAATTATAGAATTTTTGCATCTCAAGTGCACTATATGTATAAAGATGATGTTTCAAATGATTGGATAAGTAAAACTCAAATATGAAGTAGTTTGAAACTAAGACAAATTGTTATAAAAATGTATATGAAAAAGAGGTGTGATTGTTATATGCTATATGAATACATAGGATGAAAAAGTACAAGTACAAGAGAAATTTAATGAGAATTGAGCTTATATCGTTTCTTGTTATTTATATGAAGTGTACGACTAACAAATCGTATTAAGTATAAGGCTCGATTGAATATCTTAAAAAAAAAAAAAAAATTTATACGATTCTAATTTAGTCCCGACCCAATCCCAATGCATGATTTGGACTTCAAGGGTTCGTTAAAGGAACTTTTATAATCAATTTTGATATTTGAGTGATAAATGGTTTAAATAATTTGTAAGTGTTTAGTACTCTTGGTAATGCCTCATACTCATCCGTGTCGAATACGAGTAAGGGTGTTACATTTAGTGGTATCGAGCTATGGTTTAGTCGATTCTCGGACTAACATAGCGTGTAATGATTTTGCTATACATGCCATATGTGAACTATGATAGTGTGATATCTCCGGCTCTAACGAAATTATTTTGTTAAGACGAAATGACTTCCAATCGAACTATTGTCGATAATGCTAAAATGATATTGAGATGATTGAAATGTGCTTACGATGTATTGAAATGTGGAAAGGTATTAATAGAAGTTCATGATAAGCATGTGTTAATGTGCTTAATGAGATAACCATATGTTGGGAAATGTGGAAAAGTGAAATGAAACGGAAGCCTTTATTGTGATAAGCTCGTTCATGTATGTTAGTATTCATATGATGTTATGTGTCTAACATGCTTGATTAAGTGAGTGTTATGAGTAAATTTACTCAAAATTCATGGAATGTATGTTTAAATGCGCTTGTTTGAATAAGATAATCGAAAAGTTCGTGTAACATGACTAAGTATGAAAATTGCTTAGAGTGAACTATGTGATTATGATGATGTCACATTGATGATGAATGCTAAGTCATATATGTGTATTTATGAGAGTCAAGTTAGAGGCTTTATGACCTCACCCCCTTACTAATATTGCTTTATGATGAAAGTTCGCGAGAATTATGTTGAATAAGTTCATAAGTGAGAAACTAAAGAGTCCAGTGGTGGAAAAAAAAAAAAGAGAGAGTTGAGTATAGTGCGACAAATGAACTCATTTTTAAAAAGAAATATCAGATTATTTTAAAGATTACACAGATTATACAATGTCACGGATAAAGAAGAAGCTAGTCTCGACTATTCGACTCAATTGAGTGTGAAGTTTAAAGTATGAGTTGCTGATATTCTTCTCGAATTGGTTTTCGTTGGTAAATGGAATGATGCGGGAACATGATGACGTAATTAGTTAGAGAAATAATAATTGAGTAATAAAGATGTCGTGTGTGATAGTTATAGTTGAGATGAATATGATGATTTTTCGGGTATTCTATATATATTCTTTTATCCTTAGAGATATGTGTGTATTGTTCACTCGATGGAGTTCTTATGTTATGAGAATGCTAACTAACTATGATGTTAGATGAAAGCCCTATTGGTCGGGTCGATTTATGATCGGTATTTCTTTATCTATTCGGAATTCTATTTTATTATGTTGGAATAAAGTCGATAGTAAAAATTTATGTTGGACTATTCTTCCGTTCTTATTGGATATTATTCTGTTATATATATAAATATTTGGAAATATATTATCTCTGTTATGATGGAAGTCCAAAGTTGGTAAGCAGTGTTTTTCTTCTGGCCTTCTCTGAGGAATCATCAATATCTTTATTATTATTATTATTATTATTATTATTTTTTTATGAGTTATGTTCTCGGATTTCTGGTATGGTATTGTATCTTGAATTTCCTTATCTTGGTTTTCCTATCATTCATACTTCGTAAATTATTAATCATGGCTTATCATTAAAGTGTGTTGTTCAGCTTGTAATAACTATGTCTGATATGATTATGCTTTTGGTTTAATCATAGAAACGTGGTGATTTTGGTATCTGGATTTCTCTAAATTTTGTGTAAGGAATTGACATTGGAAAAGGTATAAGTAGTGAAAAATATTTGAACCTTTCCACTAAAGGAATTTTCGAGGACGAAAATTCTTAAAGAGGGGGAGAGTTGTAATAGCCCAAATTTCAGTTATATTAAAAATAATGGTTCGAGACGACCAAATATGAGAAATGGACTTGTAGATTATATTTATTTAATATTTACGAGTCAAATATAGCTTTTAAAATATTTTTAAAATAGTAAATTGTATTTTATAAAGATTTATTTGGTCAAGAAATCGAGAAAAGAAGTATCGAGATCTCGGTGTTATAAACCGAGTCATAAATATTTTATGAATATTTAAGGAATGTCAATAAGGAAGTATTAAAATTTCGTTAGAAAATTTTGACGTTTGGGTGGTTAATTAAATAAAAGGACTAAAATGAAAAGTGTATAAAAGTTGCTAAAAGGATTAAATAGTCTGATTGTCAAATGAGGAAGGACCTAAAGTGAAAATAAGCCCAAAGGAGATATTTTGGGCGGCAATAGCTGAGAAAATCAGGAAATGGATGAAATAAGGGTAAAATTGGAAAATTGCCAAAATTAGTTAAATAAGTATGGGACCAAATTGGAATTATCTAGATTTCTCTTCATTTCTCTTCATTTTCTTCAGCTGAAAAACAGCCATGGGAGAGAGTTTCAAGCTGGTTCTCATACTCAAGCTTCACGTAAGTTTAATTCTTACTTTCTCCTTGAAATTTCTATGTTTTGGACTTTTACAATTGGGTCCAACTTACTATGTCATTAGTTTTTGATTCTATAGCTAATTTTTAAAGTTTATGTGGATTAGTGCTGGAAGAATATGATGAATAAATATTGAATTGAAGCTTTAATTTTGTTATATGATGATTTTATTAAGTAAAATTGATGGAAATTGATTTTAGGACCTAATTGTGAAAGAGTTGAAATTAAGGCCTAGAGTTAAAATTCTGATTTTCAAAGGTTATGAAGTAGTTTAAAATGATAGAGAAAAGTATTAAATGAGAAAATTAGCTAAATTGAGGGGTTAATTGAGCAAGGATTGAATTGTATGAAATGTGGAATTTGGGACAAAATAGAAATCAACATGTTATACTAAAGCAGTTTTGGACAGCAGCAGTTGTCTAACTTTGAAAAATCACCAAAAATTGTATAAATCGAATTAGAAGCTGAGTAAGATATAGAATTAAAGCTTGTTGAGTCTATTTTCATATAAAAGAAACAAAGTAGGTAAAGGAAGTCTACATATTGAGATATTTAAATTTTTGTAAGACTGGTTTAGAACAACTTCGTGATCCCCTGTTCTTACTTTAGAAATTCACTAAAAATTGTACAAAAAGAATTATGAGTTATAATTTATATGTTTGTATTCCTTAGTGAGTCTATTTTCATTAGAAATAATCAGAAACACTATATGAAAACCGTACTATGAGATAATTGATTTTTAGTGAAGAGAGGTCAGAGCAGTAGGACTGTGTAACAGGGGAGAACTTAACTAATAAACTGTACTAATTGGCCACACCAAAAATTCTGGAAAAATTATGGTAAGAAGATATGTGAGTCTAGTTTCAAAGAAAATTAACGGTTTGAAATTTAGAGCTCTGTAGCTCGAGATAAAAATATTTTAGTGAATATAACACAGATGGACAGCTTGAACATTCACATGAGTAAATAGTGAAAATTATAGAAAATGTTACTTCCAAGTGTGTTGTTTATACTAAGGATATGGATGGAGAGGAGGAGGAGGAAAATAATATATGAATGACTTGTGTATAAATTGATTACATGTTCGATTATAATTGATATAATGTTTTATTTGGAATATTTATTATGAAATTAAGATTATCGTTATGGTATCAAAATCGAATTGTAAGTTCATGTAACTTGAATTATATTCTTAAATGCTTGGAGCGTATGTTATTGATATGAATATAATTTGAATGTTCATTGTATAAAAGTTATTGAAACATTGATATATTTGATAAAAGTGGAAGAAATCCGGTTGAATGAAAGGAAAATTCGATGGATCTCTCGAAAGGAATTGACGGTAAAAGGATCTAGCAGGACGGGTGATCCTATCCGATATAGCCCTCCAGAAGAATATGTGTGAAAAGGATCTAGCCGGACGGGTGATCCTGATATAGCCCTCCAAAGAATATGTGGAAAATGGATTGAGCCGGACGGGTAATCCGAATAAGGGTCTGAATTTAGCCTGGGTGGTAATTGGATCAAGCTCATTAGAGTAATTGTCGTTGCGAGGTTTAGCTTTGGACTGGTAATCCCGACAATACTCTATGAGTTTATATTACTGAGGATTTAGCTGACTGGTAATCCCGTATAAGGATGAGGTTCATGGAGTGTGCTCTCTTCTGAGGATTTAGCTTTGACTGGTAATCCATTTGTAAGGATGAGGTTCATGAGTGTGCTCTCTGAAATGGAAATGTGCCCACATGAACACGAATTGACGGATCTAGATTTGTACACTAAAGTGTACCTCTGAAAATCCATCGAAAATTCCAAGAAATTCAACGGGATAAATATGGAAAAATATTAAGGAATGGAAATCATGATATATATATATTATGTGATATAAGGAATTACGAGTTGATGAGACATGAACGTAGAACTTGGTTGTGAATGAGTTCATTTGTGATTATATATTTATACATCCTTGAGTCTATTATCTGTATGAATTGGTATTCCAAATGAGTTAATGAGAAGAGTTCTAATATAAAATAATCTTAATTCTAAATGAAATATTATGAAAACGTATTTGAAATACATTGGTATGTCTTGTATATGTTATTTGAGTTCATAATATGTAAAGTAATGTATGTAGAAATATGAGATGATGATACTGTACATGGAATTTATTGGTGGATACGTACATCCAAATTTATATGATAGATTGTAGTGAACATTGAAATTGGGCTCAATAAGTGAGTTGCCAATTTAAATTGTAATTAGCGGAAGAGTTAGTGAATTGCATGATTATGAGTTGTTATATGTATTTGTCAAAAATACGAGAAAATGATGGTAAATGATACATGGAAATATGGGACTATAATATATAAAAACATGGAATGTGTTTGATAAATGTGTTCATTCATAATTATAGAATTTTTGCATCTCAAGTGCACTATATGTATAAAGATGATGTTTCAAATGATTGGATAAGTAAAACTCAAATATGAAGTAGTTTGAAACTAAGACAAATTGTTATAAAATGTATATGAAAAAGCAGAGGTGTGATTGTTATATGCTATATGAATACATAGGATGAAAAAGTACAAGTACAAGAGAAATTTAATGAGAATTGAGCTTATATACGTTTCTTGTTATTTATATGAAGTGTACGACTAACAAATCGTATTAAGTATAAGGCTCAGTTGAATATCTTAAAAAAAAAAAAAAAAAAAAAATTTATACGATTCTAATTTAGTCCCGACCCAATCCCAATGCATGATTTGGACTTCAAGGGTTCGTTAAAGGAACTTTTATAATCAATTTTGATATTTGAGTGATAAATGGTTTAAATAATTTGTAAGTGTTTCGTACTCTTCGGTAATGCCTCATACTCTGTCCCGGCGTCGAATACGAGTAAGGGGTGTTACATTATGCAAGTGTTTATATATATGTTTTTGCTTATGACTTACTAAGCTTAAATAGCTTACTCTATGTGTGTTTTTATTTATCTCCATTTTATAGATTTTGGAGTCACGTTACAAGCTCGGGGATCGTCAGCAAAGCTTATCACACTATCGACGGTTTCTTTCGATATTTTACTAAGTTGAATTTGGGCTTTGGCATGTATAGCATAGATGGAATGTTTAAGTTTGATTTTTGGGCATGTATATATATATATATATATATAGCCATGCAAAATGGCTTAATCTTGATATTTAGGGCTTATGTGTATTCAGTCGTGGCATTAGCTTATTATGGTAGTATATTTCATGATGTGTTTATGCATGATGTTTGGTTATATGGTCTGATTGATTATTGAGTTAGTTGATAGTTGTATAATTTTGGCCATGGTATTTACATGATTTTGTAAGTAAGTTTCATGACATGTATGAATGGTGTTTTGGGTTATATATCTTGGTTGTGTAAAGATGTGAATGACTTATAAATAGCTCATTTAGTAAGCTTGAATCATGTTTGGATTTGTATATGTAATTGGTTATATGATTCGGCTTAGAAATGAAGTAAAGGAATGGATACATATATTGGTTGTAAAATGGTTAATTGTGTCGGTTGGAAATGGTAAGTTTCATAGGTTTTTGATTTAGAATCGATGAACATATGTGTATGAGCATATTCAGATTTGTTAATAAATTTATATTGGTAAGACTGTAATATATATATGGGGAGTACTTAAAACATGTTTAATTTGAAGATGTAAGTGACTATAAGATTCGGTTTTGGTATTTATATTATACTGATGAGCTTGTATTGGGTCTCAATAGATATAATGGTATATTCGGCTAAAGCTTGGAACTTATAATGATATATATGTGTTTTTGGTGAATATCATGGAAACATAAATATGCTATGGTTTGAAAGTTATACAATGATCGAATATGCATTAATTAGCTTTGTAGTGATAATGAAATATGGATGTTTGAAAATGGTTCAAATGATATGGTCATTTATACATGAAGTTCGTAATAAGAAAAGATGTATGTTTGATTTAAGTATATATAGTTATTTTCGAATGATTTTATGACTAGGAAAAAATAAGGTTGGTATTTGTTATATAAGTGAAAATTGAACTAAAGAATGTTTTAATATATGTTTGAAATGAGATGAATATATATGTTCGCATATGCCTAGGTTATTTGAAATCGTTTGTAATGGCAAAGTATGCAACTTTATTTTTGCTTGAATGGTTCAGTATATGTAATTTGATTTGATTATAAAGCATACAAATTTGGTATACTATGAATTGTACTATGCGATTATAAAGGCTTAATGTGACTATAGTGTTATGCGCATGTCATAACAATATTAGAGGTATATATGGCCATATTATAATGTTGCATATGTGATTAAATTTTTTTTAAAGTTGTATACATATTAGTTCGAGTTTGACAATTATGGAACATGTTCAATTGTTTTGATGTAAGTTCGAATTGAATTAATTGGAAATTTTGAAAAGTGCTGATTTGTAAGTTATGATTAGTAAGATATGATTGATTTGAATTGGAACTATGATTACATATGTGATTGACTATTATTATTATAAAGAGAAAATTTGTTCGGTTGGTTTGTTATATGCAAGCGTAGAATTAATAATTGATATGTGAATATTTGGCAATAGCAATAGTATGTTTTGCTTATGCAATATATATTTGATATATGCACGATATGTGATATGTAATGATGTATGTTCATAAATTTTAAATAATTGATTTCTGGATAGTTAAGTTTGATAATGTTATAAAGGTATCGTTATTCTTTGGTGCATAAATAGTGTTTAATGATTATGTTAAATCATGCTATGTTTGATAATGCCTCATAACCCCATTTTGGCGATGGATACAAGTTAGGGTGCTACACCCTAAACTTTCAACCATTTTGCAAAATAGTCCCCTCATTAGCTAGCTTAAGCTTTAGGGGTTCCAAAAGTACAAAAATTATCAAGAAAGACCTCTAAGATCACTTACTTGCAAGAGAATAGCTTGGCTGAAAGTTTGAACTCCAAAAACCTCTATTTTCCCTTCAATTTTTGGTGGAAGAAGAAAAGTGAATAGTGAAAGATGATATCTTCTTCCTTCATCTTATTTTATTCATTTTTTATCACCTAATTTCACCAACATTTTGGCCAAAATTAATGCTCTTGTCTCCCTTGTCCCTATGGCCGGCCAACACCCTATTATTGACCTAATTGTACTTTAAGGACCTCCAATTTAATATTCTATGACTATTAAACACCTCTATATTATATAATAGAACTTTCGCACTTTATGTGATTTAGTCATTTTTCACAATTAAGCATACAATTGCTAAAATTAAAGCACCAAAATTTCCATACATCCTTATAATCATGCTATAACACATAAAATAACATCAAAATAATTTTTTTCAACCTCGGATTAGTGGTCCCAAAACCACTGTTCCGACTAGCCCCAAATTTGAGCTGTTACAACTCTCCCCCTTTAGAGATTTTCATCCTCGAAAATCTTACCTGTAAAAAGGTTTGGGTACTGTTCTCTCGTGGCTTCTTTCGGTTCCCACGTAGCCTCTTCCACACCGTGTTTTTTCCATAACACTTTCACTAAGGCTATGCTCTTATTCCTTAACTATTTAACCTCTCGAGCCAAAATCTTAATTGGTTCATCTTCATAAGTCATGTCCGGTTGTATCTCAATTTCTGTTGGAGGGATTACATGTGAAGGATCGAAACAATATCGCCGCAACGTCGACACATGAAACACGTTGTGTATTCTCTCTAACTCTACCAGAAAAGCCAACCAGTATGCTACTGGCCCAATCCTTTCAATAACCTCATACGGCCCTATGAATCGTGGACTCAATTTGCCCTTTCAACCAAATCTCAATATTTTCTTCCACAAGGATACTTTCAGGAATACTTTATCGCCCACTTGAAACTCGATTTCCTTCCTTTTTAAATCCGCGTATGACTTTTTCGATCTGAAGTAGCTTTCAGACTATCACGGATCACTTTCACTTTCTCCTCGGTTTCTTTAACTAGATCGACCCCGTGAATTTGATTCTCACTAAGCTCTATCCAATACAAGGGAGTCCGACACTTGCGACCATATAAAGCTTCATACGTTGCCATTTGTATACTCGACTGATAGCTATTATTGTAGGCAAACTCAACCAAAGGTAGATACTTTTCCCAACTACCTTCGAACTCTAACACACAGCATCGGAGCATATCCTCAAGAACTTGGATCATTCTTTTGGATTGGCCATCAGTTTGAGGATGGAACGCGGTACTAAAATTCAATTTTGTACCCAAGGCTTCCTACAACTTCTTTCAAAACCTCGAAGTAAATCTTGGATCTCTATCTGAGATAATGGATATAGGCACCCCATGTAATCTCACTACTTCAGCAATACATAGCTTATCCAACTTGTCAAGTGAGTAATCCACACGCACAGGTATAAAGTGAGCCGATTTCGTTAATCTATCAATAATAACCCACATAGCATCTTTGTTTTTCGGGGTCATAGGTAACCCCATTACAAAATCCATTGTGATTTGATCCTACTTCCACTCGGGAACCATCACTGGTTAAAGTAATCCCAAAGGTACTTGATGCTCGGCTTTCACTCGTTGATAGATCAAACACTTTGTAACAAACTCGGAGATGTCTCTTTCATACCCGGCCACTAATACAACTTCTTCAAATCATTGTACATTTTTGTGCTACCCAGATGTACTGACAAACAACCATTGTGTGCTTCATGTAAAATTTTCCAGATTAACTCATCATCCTTTGGTACACACACTCTATCATGAAACATCAAGCAATCATTTGAACCTACCCGAAAATCAAAGTCATTTCTCAATTTGCACTGAGTTCTCTTGACTTGCATCTCACTATCATTCTTTTGAGCTTCACATATCTACTGAATAAATAATGGTCTAGCCCTCAACTCGGCTAATATAGCACCATCATCAGACAATGCTAAGCTCGTACTCAAAGCTCTCAAAATCATACAGAGATTTCCTGCTCAAGGCATCATCAACCACATTCGCCTTCCCTGAATGGTAATCGATTACTAACTTATAATCCTTCAGTAATTAGAGCCACCATCATTGTCACAAATTCAAATCCTTTTGGTCCATCAAGTACTTCAAACTCTTGTGATCGGTGAAGATTCGGCACTTCTCACCATATAAATAATGACGCCAAATCTTCAAAGCAAAAACAATCGCAGCCAACTCCAAATCATGAGTCGGATAATTCTTCTTACGCGGTTTTAGCTGTCTCAAGGCGTAAGCTACTACTTTACCCTCTTGCATCAACACACAACCAAGACCATTTAAGGACGCATCACTGTAGACTACAAACTCCTTCCCCAACTCAGGTTGTACTAAAACTGGCGCCTCAGTCAACAATGCTTTCAATTTCTCAAAAATCTATTAGCATTTCTCGGTCCATTCAAACTTAACATCTTTATGTAATAGTTTCATCATCGGGGTAGCAATCATGGAGAACCCTTTTACGAACCGTCTGTTGTAGCCTGCTAAACCCAAAAAGCTTCTAATCTCTGACACATTCCTTGGTGGTTCCCACTCCACAATAGTCGAGATTTTACTTAGATCAACATTAATGCCATCACCCGACACAATGTGTCCTAAGAATTGACCTCTCGGAGCCAAAACTCACTCTTGCTGAATTTAGCATACAACTGTTTGTCTCTTAAAGTTTGCAACACAATTCTCAAGTGTTCTGCATGATCACTCTCATCCCTAGAATAAATCAGTATGTCATTGATAAAAACAACTACAAACTTATCCAAATACGGTCGAAAGATACGGTTCATTTAATCTATAAAAATCGCATGAGCATTTGTTAATCCAAATGGCATGAAAAGAAACTCATAATGGCCATACCTCATCTGAAATGCAGTTTTTGACACATCTTGCTCCTTAACCCTCAACTGGTAATAACAAGACCTTAGGTCTATCTTAGAGAACACCGTAGCTCCCTTCAATTGGGCAAATAAATCATCTATCCTTGGTAAAGGATACTTATTCCTCGCTGTCACCTTATTGAATTGTCTATAATCTATACACAACCTCATCGATCTGTCTTTCTTCTTCACAAAAAGTACCAGAGCACCCTACGGTGAATAGCTCTGTAACATCCTAGTTTAGACCCTAGTCGGAACAGTGGTTTTGAGACAAAAAATATGAAGTCAAAAATATTTTAATATAATTTTCTGTGTTTATTATGTGTGATTTAACTTGTGTGAAAGTTTCGTGTGAAAATTTTATCGATTGTGTGTTTAATTTGTGAAAAGGACTTAATCGCGTAAATTGTAAAAGTTGTGTGTTGATTTTAAAAGTGCTAATTTGACATGGCTTATTAAAGGAGAGGTCCTTATGTTGATATTATACCATTAAATAGTTAGTGGAAGATGATAGCATGGCATAAGGTGTTATTATTAAGATTTATTAAGGGTAAAATTATAAAATGTCAATTATGTTAACATTGAATAAAACAAAACCAAATTTGTTCACGTTTTATCCATCTATTGCCGAAATTGAGAAAAGAAATAAGGGTTTAGGAGTTTGAAGCATTCAGCTACTACTTAGTTCAATTAAGGTATGATTTTTGATCTGTTTTTTATAATTTCCACATTTTTGTGATCGTTGCTCTGTGCTCAAGCTAAACCATGCTTTAATTTTGGAATTTGGTGGTGATTCTGAGATATGCCATTGATGAATGTTTGAGCTTTGTGATTTTTGGTTATGAAATATGAAAGATATGTGAAAGATTATCATATTTTGTCTTTAAATTTTTAGTGAAATTGAGTAATTTGGCCTTAATTGTGAAAATGAGAAACTAGGGGACTAAAATGTGAAATAAATGAAATGTGTGGGTTTGCATTAGCATGGGAAGAATTTGGCTAAGCATATGTGATTTGAAATTGTGTGTTTTTGATGATTTTATAAATAGAACTAAAGTGTCGAAATGTCAAATTGTGAGGGCTATTTTGTAAAATGCCTAATTATGTGTGTTTGGACTAAATTAAATTAATTGGTGATTGAATGAGCTAACTTTAAATGTGTATAGACTAAGAAAGGAGAGGTTCGGATCGAGATCGATGCAAAGACAAAGTGCTCGATTAATCAACCGTTTCGGTATTTCAACGTTCGAGGTAAGTTCAGATATAATACTTGCCATTAAACTTGTATCTATATGACGAGAAATGAATGATTGTTTATTAATGAAATAGAAATATGTTATATATATATGAGTTCGAGTATTGAGGCACTAAGTGTGCGAATCTAGAAACGAGACAGAGACGATTAGCACTGTGTGTGTGAAACAATAGAAACTTCAGCTTAATGAGCTGGCACTGTGTGTGTGATACCGATTTAAGATCGATTCGATATAAAGGTACTAAGTGTGCAATGTTACTTAAGCTTCGGCTATGATTTGGAAATTGAATCGAAGGAATAACAAAAGTTGATCGAAATGAAATATTGAGTAATGAATGGCATGTATGATCGATAACTAAATGTTGGCTAAGTTATGCTCGAAACCTATGTGGTTGATGAGATTATAAATGAGTTTATGAAATGTTAATTGAGCATATTAGCTTTGGATAGTATGGTATATGTGATGGTAAATTAATCCAAGTGATGAATTGTTTTTGTATAATGTAATTGAATTAATGAGTTAATTGTATTATTTTACGAACTTACTAAGCCTTTGAAAGCTTACTGTATGATTTGTTTTCTCTATTTTAGAGTGTCAGTAAAGCCAGCTCGGATTCGAGGATCTTCAGCATCTCTATCACACTATCGGCAACCTATTTTGGGTACTTTTGAAAGATGTAAATAGTTGGTATATGGCATGTATAGGCTAGTAGATATGGTGTATGTTTTTGATGTGTGAACCTTGCCATGTGATTTGGCTTGGAAGTTGAATGATGTTGATGCTTATGTATGAGTTATGATAATGATGAATATGGCATGAGGTGGTAAGGTTGAAAATGGTATATTTCATGCTTGTGTTAGTTTATGGAAATGGTGTATTAATTGTGATTTGTGGCTTGACTAAATGATATCTAGTTTACATAAATTAAGTTATGGAAATGGTATTTTGAAATGGATCGTTTTGAGTAGGAATAAGGATGGATGGTATTGTTGGTGATTAATTGGTGCATGAAATGGTATGTTTGGATGCATTTGAGGCATGGTTTGATACTTGTAGGTGAATTCAAAGTGTAACACCCTTAACCCGTATCCATTGCCGGACTAGGGTTACGAGGTATTACCTGACAAAATTTCAATTTGACATTCTCATAAAAACATTCAATTCAATTCAATACAAGCATATACAATGCGATCCTTACTATAATTGTAACATTACAACGTTTTAGATTTAAATCCTAGCATAGCCAAATACATGAGTATATCCACCCAATAACTTCACATCCCATTATTAAAGATCCTTTATTAAAATATGTCATCAACAATCAAGCATAAATTAAACACATATTAACCGTATGCACTATGTATTAATCGGATTTAATATCTCACATACTATCGCTTAATCACATGCTGAATATGTACCCTATGAATTCGGCCAAATAATGTAACAAACTCATCATATCCAACCGAATGCAAACTCATTACACACCACATATATACTCTTTTATTTAACCAAATCTACTCAACCAAATTAAGCAACCTCACAAGTCAAGCACATATATATAAATATATATATATATATGCATACATCATAATTATGCACATTTCTATATTCGAATATGAGTCCAAGCATCTAGTTCTTAAAGCATGTTAAGTATGTCAGACTATAGCAATAAGACTTGGCCGAATATACATACATACATTATATAATGTAAATCTCTCTTTATAATTCCTTTAACCAAAGCCACATAGAAATATTAAGGTTACAAAGATCATTATTAACATATCAAACACATGAGCTATATCATTCCCTGGAGTACATAAGTATAACAAATTAAATAACCACATATTCGGACCTCAATTAAGCACTTCAATGATCGACTCCAATATATATATATACATTAACATTTCTACTAGCACCACCGAATCATGGATAAACAACTCTAGATAACTATCATAACATATATATATACATGCTCAAACTAAGCTTTAAACTTATATAGAAACACTTAACCATTAACAACTGTACGAGCTTAAATACCTATTGAAACACACAAGTAAGTATAAGCAAAAGAAATAGCCAATATGCATGGCTACATTATAAACAAAATTAGATACCATCGGTTTACAATTTAACCTAGCTTATACATGCCTTTTTAATAAAAACTAAGTTTATAAGTACCAAACAGGTTGATAGTGTGGATGACTTTCTTGACGATCCCTCTTGAGCTCGCAGCTTTAACCAAATCTATAAAACATAGGAGAACATATCACACAAGTAAGATCACTAGCTTAGTAAGTCTTAAGCATTTACAAATCAATAATCATACATTCCAACATTTAGTACATATATATATATGAATCAAATTATTCATGACTTTAAAATCCAAATAATTTAACTAAAAATTCCACTATGGCCGAATTGCCATTTCTTTAATTTAGTATCTATTATTTCCCTCGTCGAAAGCATACAACCCTCCAAAACACTTTAAACCTTAAATATTCACATATTCCACCATTAACAAGTTTAACATTTACCTCAATCGTATACAATTAGTCATATATACATGTATGCATCTTCGATAACTTTCACTTTTAACATTTGCACATTTGACCGAATTTCAAAGATATTACCAAGCTTATATTTCTATATACATATCACACTCATTAATGAATAAATCGAATGCACATATCATAAAAACTCATTACTAAAATCTTTAACCATTCTACCACTTATGTAATTTGAAAGGAAAGATAATCACTTACCTTGTTCCTTGCATCTATAAACCTTTATATTTACCCGAGCATTTTGTTTATTGAAGTATTTACATTTCACCTTGGGAAGGGTTCATAATACACCACCGGTATTAAGCCTGCTAGACCCGAGGTTTGAATTTGATCACCGGTATTGAGCCTGCTAGGGAATAAGCCTGATATACATCACCGGCACAGGGCCTGCTAGGCTCAAAGCCCGAATTACATCACCGGCACAAGGCCTGCTAGGCATTTAGCCCGATAAGTAACACCGACACGAGGCCTGCTAGGCTTAAAGCCCGATATAGATATAATCTTCAATTCAACACTCACTCCATAATACCAACAACACAAACAACTCATATATTTCATATTACTTTTACTTACCAATCCGAACATACTTATATACTTCTCATTTTACAAAGTAAGTTCAATTCAATACCATACTCCTATATTCGGCTATTACCTATAAATACACTTTAACTATTCAAGTTTCATTATTCAACAAAATCATAAATATTTCTTTAGCGTATATTTGCTTAAGGACTTACCTCGATTGTCGATTTTAACCGTAAACCTGCTATTCGATAACCTTCGCTTTTCCCCGGTCCAAATCTATTTTTCTTTGTTCTTGATCTAAGCACATTAAAATTTAGCTCATTCAAGTACATTTCATCTCAATTTAGTCCCTACGTACATAAATTGGCAAATTACCATTTTACCCCTACTATTTCACATTTTTACAATTTAGTCCTATTTGCATAAAACACAAAATACACAAAATTTCTCAATACCACTCAAGGGCCGAAAACTCCTAGGGACTATACAAGTCCATTTATTTCATTTATTTCACAAATAAGCTCCTCTAAAAATTTATTTTTACAAATTAGCCCTAAATACTCAATTTCACCAAAACTTTCAATACAAAACATACTAATCTTTAACATATCTTTAATCTAAAATCATCAAACATCAAAAACCACATGAACATATCAATGGCCAAACATCAAACATGCTTAGTTTTAAAAATTCAAACATGGGCCAGCTACTGTTCGAAGCAACGATCTCAAAAACGTATAAATTTACAAAAACTGACTAAAATTTTACCTTGAATTTGGCTTGAATGTTGCCGAAAATTCAAAGAACCTAGCTCCCCTTTTCTTTCTCAATATTCAGCCAGAGAGACGAATGAACATATTATTTTTTATGTTTTAATTAACATATAATATGGTTTTAATCTATTTACTATTTTAACCTTATATCATAAAATTATATAATATAAAACTTAACGTTAATCATGTCATATACCACCCACTAACTTAAAAATGGGTTATTTACCCATTTAACACCTCATATTAAGAAGCCATCATCATTCTAGCACTTTACACTATAGCATGTAACTTTTACACTTTACGCGATTTAATCCTTTTTGTTAAATTGAACACACAAACGATTAAATTTCTCTACGAAACTTTCACACACATTATTTCACATATAACAAACACAAAATATAATATTTAAATATTTCTCAGACTTAGATTCATGGTCCCAAAACCACCATTCCGATTAGGGTCAAATTTGGTCTGTTACAACTCTCCCCCTTAAGGATTTTCGTCCCCGAAAATCTTACCGTTAAACAAAGTCGGATATTGTTGCCTCATTGAATCCTCAGCTCCCACGTAGCCTCTTCAACTCTGTGCCTATTCCATAGTACTTTCACTAATGGAATCCTCTTGTTTCTCAGACTTTTATTTCCCAAGCTAGGATACGGATCGGTTCTTCATCATATGTCATATCGGATCGGATTTCAACCTCTGACAGAGTGATCACATGTGACGGATCTGATTTGTACTTATGAAGCATTGAAACGTGAAATACGTCGTGTATCTTTTCTAATTCAGAGGGTAACTTCAATCTATAAGCAACAGGCCCAATATGTTCGATGATTTCATACGGTCCGATGAATCTCGGACTCAATTTGCCTTTCCGACTAAATCGAGTACTTTCTTCCAGGGAGAAACTTTCAAGAATACTCGATCTTCGGCCTAAAATTCAATGTCTTTACGTTTCAAATTAGCATAAGACTTTTGACGATCTGATGCAGCTTTCAAACTATCTCTGATTATAGCCACTTTCTGCTCTGTCTCTTTAATCAAATCGACCCCGTGTATCTTGTTCTCACTGAGCTCAGTCCAATATAATGGTGTTTGACATTTATGACCATGCAAAGCTTCGTAGGGCGCCATTTTGATACTAGATTGAAAGCTATTATTGTAAGCAAATTCAATCAAAGGTATGTATCATTCCCACGTACCTTCAAACTCGAGAACACAACATCAACATGTCCTCAAGTATTTGAATAGTTTGTTCAGACTGATCGTCTGTCTACGGATGAAAGGCTGTGCTAAAGTGGAGTTTAGTACCCAAAGCATCTTGTAACTTCTTCCAAAATCGTGATGTGAATCTCGGGTCTCTGTCTGAAACAATGGAACTCGGCACACCATGCAATCTCACAATTTGTGACACATACAATTCAGCAAGTTTATCGCGCGAATAGTCTGTACGAACTGCCACAAAGTGAGCTGATTTAGTCAGCCTATCCACAATAACCCAGACTGCGTCTTTCTTGCTCAGTGTTGTAGGCAAACCAGATATAAAATCTATAGTGATTCTATCCCATTTCCATTCAGGTATCATAATTGGCTGAAGTAACCCTGAAGATACTTGATGCTCGGTTTTTACTTGTTGACAAATTAAACACTTTGAAACAAATTCAGATATATCCCATTTCATGCCAGACCACCAATAGAACTGTTTCAAATCATTATACATTTTAGTGCTACCCGGATGTACCGACAGGTGACTATTATGGGCCTCATTTAATAATATCTAAATCAATTCCACATTTCTCGGAACACATATTCGACCTTTGAATTTCAAACAATCATTTGCGTCAATTTGAAACTCTGACACTGTATCATTTTCACACTGAATTCGTTTAGCAATCATATCTTTGTCAATTTTTTGTGCATCACTAATTTGTTGACTAAACAACGGTCTACCCTTCAACTCGGCTATGATCGAACCATCACCAGTCATAACCATATGTGCGTTCAACGCACGAAGAGCGAACAATGATTTTCAGCTTAAGGCATCTGCAACAACGTTAGCTTTCCCCGGATGGTAGTCAATCACCAATTCGTAGTCTTTTAACAATTCCAACCATCTATGTTGTCTTAAATTCAGGTCCTTCTGAGTCATTAAATACTTCAGACTTTTGTGATATGAATAAACATGACACTTTTCACCAAATAAGTAATGACGCCAAATTTTCAATGCGAAAACAATGGCTGCTAATTCCAGATCGTGAGTCGGGTAATTTCTTTCATGAGGCTTCAATTGTCTCTAAGCCTAGGCTATAACTTTGCCTTCCTGCATCAAAATTCAACCCAAGCCATTCAAAGAAGCATCACTATGAATTTACCCGATTCAGGCTAAGCTAACACTGGAGCTTCGGTTAAAAGGGCTTTCAACTGATCGAAACTTTTCTGACACTTTTCTGACCATTCGAACTTAACATCTTTCTGTAGTAGCTTTGTCAAAGGTGTAGCTATCATGGAAAAGCCTTTGATGAATCATCTGTAGTATCCCGCAAGTCCCAAAAAGCTCTGAATTTCGGAGACATTCTTTGGTGGTTTCCAATCAAGTATAGCCGATATTTTGTTTGGATCAACCCTAATACCTGAAGCTGAAACAACATGACCCAAAAAGATGACTTCCTTCATCCAGAACTCACACTTACTGAACTTTGCATACAACTACTGATCTCGTAAAGTCTATAACACTAATCTCAAGTGCTCAGCATGTTCGATTTTATCTTTAGAGTAGATCAGTATATCATTAATAAACACTACTACAAACTGATCCAAAAACGGTCTAAAAACCCGATTCATTAAATCCATAAATACAAAAAGTGCATTAGTAAGTCCAAAAGGCATAACCAGAAACTCAAAGTGGCCGTACCTTGTCCGGAATACAGTCTCTGGCACATTAGAATCTCTGACTCGCAATTGATAGTAACCCGATCTCAAATCTATTTTCGAAAACACTGAAGCTCCTTTCAACTGATCAAATAAATCATAAATTTGAGGTAACAGGTATTTATTCTTTATAGTCACCTTATTCAGCTACCGATAATTGATACACATTCGCATAGTTCTATCTTTCTTTTTTACAAACAGAACTGGTGCACCCCAAGGAGAAAAACTCGGTCATGCAAAACCCCTATCTGTCAACTCTTGCAACTGTGCTTTCAACTCTTTCAACTCAGTAGGTGCCATCTGATAGGAGCTATCAAAATCGGAGTCGTCCCCGGTACTAATTCAATGCCGAACTTAAACTCTCGTATTGGCAGCAAACCCAATAATTCATCAGGGAACACCTCAGGGTATTCACACACAACTGGTACGGACTCAATCTACTTTTCGGACACTTTATTATCCAACACATAAGCGAGGTAAGCTTCACATCCTTTTCTCACATATTTACGGGCTAACATTGAGGATATTACTGTAGGTAACCATTTAAATCACTAGATTCAACTCGAATGGTTTCACCGTTCTGACATCTCAAATCAATGATCTTTCTTTTGTAATTCACCACTGCATCGTGCAAAGTTAACCAATCCATTCCCAGAATTATATCAAACTCGTCGAAGGGTAACAATATTAAATCAGCCAGAAAGCATTAATCCCGGATCATCAATGGGCAACCTTTACATACTTTATCAACAAGTACACATCTACCCAAAGGATTGGACACACGAATTACAAACTCAGTAGACTCGACAGGTAAAGTCTTACTGTAACGGACTGAATTTGACCCTAGTCGAATGGTGGTTTTGGGACCACGAATCTGAGTCTGAGAAATATTTTAATATTATATTTTGAGTCTATTAAATGTGAATTAATGTGTGTGAAAGTTTCATAGAAAAATTTTATTGTTTAAGTGCTTAATTTGATAAAAAGGACTTAATCGCGAAAAGCGTAAAAGTTGCATGCTAAGGTGTAATGTACTAGATTGCTTGTGGCTTTTTAAGTGGGTGTCCTAAAAGGAAATTAGCCCATTGACCATATTAATGGACGGCAATGGGCCAAGTTAGCTACCTATATATGTTAGTTAATTATATAAAAGTTTATTATAAGGTTATGTTATATATTATAATAATGTTAAAGCATTTATATAAAATAAACATAAAAATAAAGCCATCATCTCTTTCATTCTCTCCTAGCCGAATGTTAGGATAGAAAACACCATTGTTAAAACTTCAAGTTTCGGCAAGTTAGAAAGCTCGATTAAGGTATGGTCGGTTTTAGTTTTGATAATTTTTACGCTTTTGAGATCGTTGCTTCAGATATTACCCACCCATGTCTAAATTTTTGAAAATACTATGTATATAGGATTCGCCATTAACATGCTTGGATAGTTTTGATGTTTGATGATTTTAGATTTAATATATGTTAAAGATTTATAAGTTTTATGTTGAAGTTTTTGGAGATTTTAGTAAATAGGGTTAAATTGAAAAAATAAATTTGTGAAGGGTTAAAATGATAAATAAATGAAATGCATGGACACATGTGGCTATGGGAAGATTCTACCTAGCTATGGTGTTGGGAAATTTTGCATATTTTGTGTTTTGTGTAAATAAGACCAATTTGTAAAAATGGAAAACATTAGGGGCAAAATGGTAAATTGTTTATTTAAGTGTTTTTGGATTAAATTGAGATGAAATATGCTTGAATGAGCTAAATTTTAATGTGTTTAGATCAAGAACAAAGAAAACGAATTGGACCGGGAAAGACAAAGGTTCTCGAATAGTCGATTTACACGGCCTATCGACAACCGAGGTAAGTCCTTAAGTGAAATTTGTTAAAGAATTATTCATGAACTTATTAAATGATAATGTTTGACAAATTTTAGTACATAATCATGTCATAGCCGAATGTATATATGTATATTAGATTGGTTTCATAAATTGATAATGTGATATGAATAAGTGTATCAATGCGAATTGTGGGATTGTACGATGAAGTAATGATTTATTTGTTTAATGTGAATAAGTTTAGTTGAATTGGATATGTAATATAGATATGAAGTGTGTGTGGAATGATTAATCACATTGATGTGTTCGGCTTTAAGCCTTACTTATCTTGCTTTAAGCCTTTAAGCCTAGCCTAGTGCCTTGTGATTTATTTCGTGCTTTAAGCCCAGCGTGCCTAGTGCTTGGGTGATTTATTTCGTGCTCGAGCCTAGCGTGCCTTGTGCTTGTTATTTATCTGCTCGAGCCTAGCGTGCCTTGTGCTGGTGTTACTTATCGGGCTCTGACGCCTAGCAGGCTTGATGCCGGTGATGTGTTTTACAAAAAGAAAAGAAAGCAAAATTTTGTTCAAGGCAAGTCAAAGCTAATTTATTGAGTTAATAGTTCAGGTAAGCATGCAAGGTATGAATTAACCGCTACCTATTTAAATTAAGGTAAGCAAGTAACTCGCTTATTTATTTCAAGTTGTATGTGTTACAAATGGAGTTTACACATATATATAATTATAAAATGTGTTCTCGGTTTTGCTAATGAAGGATATGAATATTGTGGTTTGGTCTTTTATTATGTGGATACAAGACCGTATATTCTACCACTTGGATGGTTGTGTATGTGATGCTATATTATAATAATTGAACTTTAAGTATATGAATGTTTCTACATATGGTTACATGAGGACATTTTGGTTGTGGAAGGTTGGATTATGAGTAAATACTTTGTTTATAAGCATTCGGTCAAAGAGAAATTATTTTATAAATTTTATACGCTTTATAGGTATGAAATTGATGACTTGAAAGTAAATGTGAGTACAAACGTATGAGTTGAATTATTTTAATTTAAATGTTTAATGTTTGAATGTTATATTATCATGAATTTAGGACTTACTAAGCTAGTAAGCTTATTTGTGCGAAATGTTTCCTCTGTTTTATAGATTAGGTACAAGCTACAATTTCATCGGGATCGCTCGTAAAGTCGTCCACACTATCAAACTATTTTGGTACTCTTTCATTTTGGTTTTCGAATGAAGGCATGTATAGGAAAGACTTTGTCTTTGTTTAGATGAAAACTTTTGGTTCATGTATATAATAGCCATGCGAATATGGCTAAATTTCTAGTTAAGTATGCTTTTTGTGCTTTTGATACAAATGTCGGTTTTGTTGGTAATGTTTGTGCATTTTTAATCGAAGTTTAATCGTTTTTGATAAGGAAATGTATGTCTACGAAATGAATCTTTGAATTAGGTATTGTGGTAAGTAACCGATGGTATATTCGATTATATGGAACCATAGTTGTGTTTTGTAAATAAATCTCATGGAACATGTATATATATATGTGGTGGGATTTGGTTGTGTATATCAGTAATGAGATAAATGATGGATGCTTGTTGAATTATAGTATGTAAGATATTAGTTAAGTATTTCGCATGTCATACATCTGTGATGTGTTTGGTATTAACATATAGTTTAAAGTAATAATATGTATGGTCTGTGATTGTTCATTAGGATAAGCATATTGGATATTCACCATGATGCTAAATTAATTAAGTTTGGATTAGTAAGATAAATATGAATGTAGTTAATATGGTTGACTGAATATGTATATGTGATTAGTTGAGTGGTTATATAAATATATATATATATATATATGGTTCTTGAAATGGTGTTTGTGTATACATAATGTTCACCCATGTTTATGACTTGTAAGTTGCATGAATATTTTGAAAAAAAAATGTATTAGTCGAATAGATCATGAGATGAATGACTAGAGTTATATGCTAGACCATTTAATAAGTTGCTATTGCGAATGAACTTATATATATATTTTCATATTGGTTATCAAGTCATTAAGTGAATTATATATATAATAATTTATTCTATACTTAGGGTGCATTCGATTATGACCAAATTGAAAGATATTTATATTACTATGCTTAATTGATTTAATATGTGTTTGCCAAGCTTGGAAAAGTTGTCTGGAAATGCCTCGTAACCCCAATCCGGTGACGGATACGGGTTAGGGGTGTTACATTTGATTGGTATCAGAGCTTACGATTTAGTCGATTCTAGGACTACCGTAGCGCGTGTGAGTCTAGCTATACATGCCTTTATCATATATGTGATAGTGTGGTGACTTTTGACAATTTCAATTATATTTAATATAGTAAATGGATTCCGATCCCGATAGAGCCGTAGCTGATGATGTGGAGAGTGTTGCGCCTGGTCTCGCTCATGGATCAGCACCATTAGACTCTCAACCAGTTACGGGTAACCAAGAGGGAGAGGCTAAACAAGCCTTCTATCAAATGATGAATGAATGGTTTATTCAATTTGTTCAGAATAATCCGGCTGTACAACAACCTCCACCCCAGAATAATCCAACTCCGGTACCTTCAAAGACTTCGATGATAGATCCAATGGGATCTAGTAGGCCCCCTGTGGATAAAATCAAGAAATTTAGGGCCGGGGAATTCAAGGCTAATGATGATGATGATGCAGAGCGAGCTGAAATGTGGCTTGATAACACTATTCGGGTACTTGATGAGCTATCTTGCACTCCAGAAGAATGTTTAAAATGTGCTATATCTTTACTTCGGGACACTGCCTATCACTGGTGGAATACACTAGTATCAGTGGTTCCAAAAGAAAAAGTAACGTGGGATTTCTTCCAGAATGAATTTCGCAAGAAATATATCAGCCAGAGGTTCATCGACCAGAAACGTAAAGAATTTCTTGAACTAAAACAGGGCAAATGACCGTGATTTTAATATGAAAGAAAATTTGTCAGGCTCAGCAGATATGCTAGAGAGTGTGTTTCTACTAAAGCTATTATGTGTAAAAGATTTGAAGATGGCCTGAATGAAGATATAAAGATGTTTGTTGGCATTCTTGAAATTCAAGAGTTCGTGACTCTAGTTGAACGAGCTTGCAAAGCTCAAGAGCTCTGGAAAGAGAAGAGAAAGGCGATCTGTAAGCTTTGAGACATTCAAAAAGGTCTTGGTAAGGTCTTCCATTCCACATCTAAGAAGTTCGTAGATGACTACAGCCGACATAAAGCTACTACAGATCCACCTAAACGGGATCGACCTCCTGTGGACTCCCGAGCTACCTCAATAGCCAGTGTTGGTAATGTTCCATAGAATAGAGTTGAATGCAAGCATTGTGGAAAATGGCATTCGGGAGTTGCGAGTTCGTGATCGGTCCTGCTTTAAATGTGGATCCTCGCACCATTTCATTCGAGAGTGCCCGATGTTAGCCGAAAGGTATTACGACGCAGAACTCTAGACCGAAAGGCATCGCGACGGGTAGACCACCTGCATTCTGGCAATGTAGGTGGTAGTCATAAAGGGACTAAGAACACGGCAGTTCGATCTGAGGCTAGAGCTCCAGTTAGAGCTTATGTTACTCGAGCTAGAGAGGATGTCGCTTCTCCGTATGTCATTCTCGGTACTTTCACCCTTTATGATACTATTGTAATTGCATTGATTGATCCTGGTTCGACCCATTCATATGTATGTGAAACTCTGGTATTTAGTAAGACTCTGCCAGTTGAGTCTACTGAGTTTGTGATTCGTGTATCCAACCCTTTGGGTAGATGTGTGTTTGTTAATAAAGTGTGTAAAGATTGCCCATTGATGATTCGGGATTTTTGCTTCCCAGTCGATTTAATGCTGTTGCCTTTCGATGAGTTTGATATAATTTTGGGAATGGACTGGTTAACTTCGCATGACGCTGTGGTGAATTACAAAAGAAAGCTTATTGATTTAAGACATCAGAACGGTGAGATCATTAGAATTGAATCCAGTGATATAAGTGGGTTTCTACGCTTATATCCTCGATGTTAGCCCGAAGTATGTGAGAAAAGGGTGCGAAGCTTATTTGGCATATGTAATCGGATAATAAATTGTTTGAGAAATGATTGAATCAGCACTGATTGTATGTGAATACCGGATGTGTTTCTCAAGAACTACCGGTTTACCCTCAATACGAGAGATTGAGTTTGGCATTGAATTAGCTCCTAAATGACTCGATCTCAATATCTCCATATCGGATGGCACCGATCGAGCTAAAAGAGTTGAAAGCACAGTTGCAAGAATTAACGAATAGGGCTTTATGCGACCAAGTTTCTCTCCTTGGGTGCGCCATTTTTTTGTGAGAAAGAAAGATGGAACGATGCGAATGTGTATTGATTATCGGAATCAATAAAGTAACTATAAAGAATAAGTACCCGTTACCTCGGATTGATGATTTGTTTGATCAGTTGAAAGGGGCTTCAGTATTTTTGAAGATAGATTTGAGATCGGGTTACTATCAGTTGCGAGTCAGAGATACAGATGTGCCAAAGACTGCATTCCGGATGAGGTACGGACATTTTGAGTTTTTGGTTATGCCTTTTGGGCTTACTAATGCACCTACTGTTTTTATGGATTTGATGAATCGGGTTTTCAGACAGTTTTTGGATCTATTTGTGGTAGTGTTTATTGATGATATATTGATTTACTCCAAAGATGAAATTGAACATGCTGAGCATTTGAGATTAGTACTACAAACTTTGCGAAATCAGCAATTTTATACGAAGTTTAGTAAGTGTGAGTTCTAGATGAAAGAGGTCAGTTTTTTGGGACATGTTGTTTCAGCATCAGGCATTCGAGTTGATCCGAACAAAATATCGGCTATACTTGATTGGAAGCCACCGAAAAATGTTTCCAAGATTTGAAGTTTTCTGGGACTTGGGGGTTACTATCGACGATTTGTGAAAGATTTTTCTATGATAGCTACCCCGTTGAAAAAGTTATTGCAGAAAGATGTCGTTCGAGTGGTCGAAAAGTGTCAAAAAGTTTTGATCACCGAAAGCCCTTTTGATGAAGCTCCAGATTAGTTCAAATTTGAATTGGGTAAAGAATTTGTTGTTTATTCTGATGCTTCTTTAAATGGTTTGGGCTGCGTTTTGATGCAGGAAGGCAAAGTTGTAGCCTATGCTTCAAGACAATTGAAGCCGCATGAGAGAAATTACCCGACGCATGATTTAGAGCTTGCAGCCATTGTGTTCGCACTGAAGATTTGGCATCACTACTTATTTGGCGAGAAATGCCATGTTTACTCGGATCACAAAAGTTTGAAGTATCTAATGACTCAGAAAGACCTGAATTTGAGACAACGTAGGTGGCTAGAACTATTGAAAGACTATGAATTGGTGATTGACTATCACCCGGGAAAAGCTAATGTTGTTGCGGATGCGTTAAGTCTAAAATCATTATTTGCTCTTCGTGCAATGAATGCACAGATGGCTATGTCTAGTGATGGTTCGATCATAGCAGAGTTACGAGCAAGACCGACGTTTATTCAGTAAATTTATGATGCATGAAAGTTGACAAAATTTGATTGCTATTCGGATTTAGTGTGAAAACAGATGTAATCGATTTTCGATTGATGCAAATGATTGTTTGAATTATAAAGCCAATTGTGTGTTCCAAAGAACTCGATTTGATACTGTGATTCGAGTGAGGCCCATAGTGGTCGACTATCGATACACCCGGTAGCACTAAAATGTATAACGATTTGAAACAGCTTCTATTGGTGGCCCGGCATGAAACAAGATATATCCGAGTTTGTTTCAATCGCTTAATCATCAACAAGTAAAAGTCGAGCATCGTACCGTCCGGACTACTTCAACCAATCATGATACCGAATGGAAATGGGATAGAATTACAATGGATTTTGTATCCGGTCTTCCTATGACACCGAGTAAGAAAGATGCCGTATGGGTTATCGTTGATAGACCGACTAAATCACTTCATTTTATACCCCAGTGCGCATCGACTATTCACTTGCTAAGCTTGCCGAATTGTATGTGTCACAGATTGTAAGGTTGCACGGTGTACCAAGTTCCATTATTTCAGATAGGGACCAGAGATTCACATCGCGGTTCGAGGAAATTGCAAGATGCTCTAGGTACTAGACTTCATTTTAGTATGACCTTCCATCCGCAAATGTATTTGGCCACCGAGCGAACTATTTTGATACTTGAGGACATGTTGAGGTGTTGCGTTCTCGAGTTTGAAGGTACGTGGGAACGATACCTACCTTTGATTGAATTTGCTTACAATAATAGCTTCCAATCTAGCATAAAATGGCACCTTATGAAGCCTTGTACGGGCGAAAATGTCACACGCCGTTGTATTGGACCGAACTCGGTGAAAATAAGATACACGGGTTGATTGGATTAAAGAAATGAATAGAAAGTGGTTGTTATTAGAGTAATTTGAAAGCCGCCGGATCGTCAAAAGTCTTATGCCGATTTGAAACGTAAGGACATTGAATTTCGTGTCTGAGATCGGTGTTCTTAAAAGTTTCTCCGTGGAAAAAGGTACTGATTTGGTCGGAAGGCAAGTTGAGTCCGAGATTTATCGGACCGCACGAAGTCATTGAACGACAATGGGCGGTTGCTTATAGATTGATATTGCCCTCGAGTTAGAAAAGATACATGACGATTTCACGCTTCGATGCTTCGTAAGTACAGATCGATCCGCCTCATGTGATCACACCGAGAGATTGAACTCCAACTGATTTAACATATGATGAAGAACCGATCCGTATCTTAGCTCGGAAATAAAAGAGTTAAGAAATAAAAGAATTCCGTTAGTGAAGGTTCTATGGAATCGCCACGGAGTTGAAGAGGCTACGGGGAGCCCGAGGATTCAATGAGGCAACAATATCCGACCATGTTTAATCGGTAAGATTTTCGGGACGAAAATCCTAAGGGGAGAGTTGTAACTGATCGAATTTGACCCTAGTCGGAATGGTGGTTTCGGACCACGAATTTGAGTCCTGAGAAATATTTTAATATTATATTTTGAGTCTATTAAATGTGAATTAATGTGTGTGAAAGTTTCATAGAAAAATTTTATTGTTTAAGTGCTTAATTTGATAAAAGGACTTAATCGCTAAAAGCGTAAAAGTTGCATGCTAAGGTGTAATGTACTAGATTGCTTGTGGCTTTTTAAGTGGGTGTCCCAAAGGGCAATTAGCCCATTGACCATATTAATGGACGGCAATGGGCCAAGTTAGCTACCTATATATGTTAGTTTAATTATATAAAATTTTATTATAAGGTTATGTTATATATTATAATAATGTTAATGCATTTATATAAAATAAACATAAAAATAAAGCAATCATCTCTTTCATTTTCTCCTAGTCGAATGTTAGGATAGAAAACACCATTGTTAAAACTTCAAGTTTCGCAAGTTAGAAAGCTCGATTAAGGTATGGTCGGTTTTAGTTTTGATAATTTTACGCTTTTGAGATCGTTGTTTCAGATATTACCCGACCCATGTCTAAATTTTTGAAAATACTATGTATATAGGATTCGCCATTAACATGCTTGGATAGTTTTGATGTTTGATGATTTTAGATTTAATATATGTTAAAGATTTATAAGTTTTGTGTTGAAGTTTTTGGAGATTTCGAGTAAATAGGGTTAAATTGAAAAAAATAAATTTGTGAAGGGTTAAAATGAAAAATAAATGAAATGCATGGACACATATGGCTATGGGGAAGATTCGGCCTAGCTATGCATATTTTGTGTTTTGTGTAAATAGGACCAATTTGTAAAAATGGAAAACATTAGGGGCAAAATGGTAAATTGTTTATTTAAGTGTTTTTGGATTAAATTGAGATGAAATATGCTTGAATGAGCTAAATTTTAATATGTTTAGATCAAGAACAAAGAAAAATGAAATTGGACCGGGGAAAGACAAATGTTCTCGAATAGCCGATTTACACGGTCTATCGACAACCGAGGTAAGTCCTTAAGCTGAAATTTGTTAAAGAATTATTCATGAACTTATTAAATGATAATGTTTGATAAATTTTAGTACATAATCATGTCATAGCCGAATGTATATATGTATATTAGATTGATTTCATAAATTGATAATGTGATATGAATAAGTGTATCAATGCGAATTGTGGGATTGTATGATGAAGTAATGATTTATTTGTTTAATGTGAATAAGTTTAGTTGAATTGGATATGTAATATAGATATGAAGTGTGTGTGGAATGATTAATCACATTGATGTGTTCGGGCTTTAAGCCTAGCAAGCCTTGTGCTCAGGTGTTACTTATCTGCTTTAAGCCTAGCGGTGCCTAGTGCCTGGTGATTTATTTCGGCTTTAAGCCTAGTAGGCCTAGTGCCTGATTTATTTCAGCTCGAGCCCAGCGTGCCTTGTGCTTGGTGTTACTTATCTGCTCGTGCCTAGTAGGCCTTGTGCCGGTGTTACTTATCTGCCTCGACGCCTAGCGTGCTTGATGCCTTGATGTGTTTTACAAAAAGAAAAGAAAGCAAAATTTTGTTCAAGGCAAGTCAAAGCTAATTTATTGAGTTAATAGTTTAGGTAAGCATGCAAGGTATGAATTAACCGCTACCTATTTAAATTAAGGTAAGCCAAGAACTCAGCTTATTTATTTCAAGTTGTATGTGTTACAAATGGAGTTTACACATATATAATTATAAAATGTGTTCTCGGTTTTGCTAATGAAGGATATGAATATTGTAGTTTGGTCTTTTATTATGTGGATACAAGACCGTATATTCGCCACTTAGATGGTTGTGTATGTGATGCTATATTATAATAATTGAACTTTAAGTATATGAATGTTTCGCATATGGTTACATGAGGACATTTTGGTTGTGGAAGGTTGGATTATGAGTAAATACTTTGTTTATAAGCATTCGGTCAAAGAGAAATTATTCTATAAATTTTATACGTTTTATAGGTATGAAATTGACAGCTTGAAAGTAAATGTGAGTACAAACGTATGAGTTGAATTATTTTAATTTAAATGTTTAATGTTTGAATGTTATATTATCATGAATTTAGGACTTACTAAGCTAGTAAGCTTATTTGTGCGAAATGTTTCCTTTGTTTTATAGATTAGGTACAAGCTACAATTTCGTCGGGATCGTTCAGAAAGTCGTCCACACTATCAAACTATTTTGGTACTCTTTCATTTTGGTTTTCGAATGAAGGCATGTATAGGAAAGACTTTGTCTTTGTTTAGATGAAAACTTTTGGTTCATGTATATAATAGCCATGCGAATATGGCTAAATTTCTAGTTAAGTATGCTTTTGTGCTTTTGATACAAATGTCGGTTTATGTTGGTAATGTTTGTGCATTTTTAATCGAAGTTTAATCGTTTTTGATAAGGAAATGTAAATCTACGAAATGAATCTTTGAATTAGGTATTGTGGTAAGTAACCGATGGTATATTCGATTATATGGAACCATAGTTGTGTTTTGTAAATAAATCTCATGGGACATGTATATATATATATATATATATATGTGGTGGGGTTTGGTTGTGTACATCAGTAATGAGATAAATGATGGATGCTTGTTGAATTATAGTATGTAAGATATTAGTTAAGTATTTCGCATGTCATACATCTGTGATGTGTTTGGTATTAACATATAGTTTAAAGTAATAATATGTATGGTCTGTGATTGTTCATTAGGATAAGCATATTGGATATTCACCATGATGCTAAATTAATTAAGTTCGGATTAGTAAGATAAATATGAATGTAATATGGTTGAATATGTATATGTGATTAGTTGAGTGGTTATATAAATATATATATATATTTGGTTCTTGAAATGGTGTTTGTGTATACATAATGTTCACCCATGTTTATGACTTGTAAGTTGCATGAATATTTTGAAAAAAAATGTATTAGTCGAATAGATCATGAGATGAATGACTAGAGTTATATGCTAGACCATTTAATAAGTTGCTATTGCCGAATGAACTTATATATATATATATTTTTTTATATTGGTTATCAAGTCATTAAGTGAATTATATGTATAATAATTTATTCTATACTTAGGGTGCATTCGATTATGACCAAATTGAAAGATATTTATATTACTATGCTTAATTGATTTAATATGTGTTTGCCAAACTCAGAAAAGTTGTCTGGAAATGCCTCGTAACCCCAATCCGACGACGGATACGGGTTAGAGGTGTTACATTTGATTGGTATTAGAGCTTACGGTTTAGTCGATTCTAGGACTACCGTAGCGCGTGTGAGTCTAGCTATACATGCCTTTATCATATATGTGATAGTGTGGTGACTTTTGACAATTTCAATTGTATTTAATATAGTAAATGGATTTTGATCCCAATAGAGCCGTAGCTGATGATGTGGAGAGTGTTGCGCCTGGTCTCGCTCATGGATCAGCACCATTAGACTCTCAACTAGTTACGGGTAACCAAGAGGGAGAGGCTAAACAAGCCTTCTATCAAATAATGAATGAATGGTTTATTCAATTTGTTCAGAATAATCCGGCTATACGACAACCTCCACCCCCGAATAATCCAACTCCGGTACCTTCAGCACCCCCGATGATAGATCCAATGAGATATAGTAGGCCCCCTGTGGATAAAATCAAGAAATTTGGGGCCGGGGAATTCAAGGCTAATGATGATGATGATGCAGAGCGAGATGAAATGTGGCTTGATAACACTATTCGGGTACTTGATGAGCTATCCTGCACTCCAGAAGAATGTTTAAAATGTGCTATATCTTTACTTCGGGACACCGCTTATCACTGGTGGAATACACTAGTATCGTGGGTTCCAAAAGAAAAAGTAACGTTGGATTTCTTCCGAATGAATTCGCAAGAAATATATCACCAGAGGTTCATCGACCGTAAACGTAAAGAATTTCTTGAACTAAAATAGGGCAAATGACCGTGATTTTAATATGAAAGAAAATTTGTCGTGCTCAGCAGATATGCTAGAGAGTGTGTTTCACCAAGCTATTATGCGTAAAAGATTTGAAGATGGTCTCAATGAAGATATAAAGATGTTTGTTGGCATTCTTGAAATTCAAGAGTTCGTGACTCTAGTTGAACGAGCTTGCAAAGTCAAGAGCTCGAGAAAGAGAAAAAAAGGTCGATACAATGGCAGAGACATTCGAAAAAGGTCTTCGGGTAAGTTCTTCCATTCCACATCTAAGAAGTTCAGAGATGACTACAAACGACATAAAGCTACTACAGATCCACCTGGACGGGATCGACCTCCTGTGGACTCCCGAGCTACCTCAATAGCCAGTGTTGGTAATGTTCCACAGAATAGAGTTAAATGCAAGCATTGTGGAAAATGGCATTCTGGGAGTTGTAGAGTTCGTGATCGGTCCTACTTTAAATGTGGATCCTCAGACCCTTTCATTCGAGAGTGCTCGATGTTAATGAAAGTATATACGACACGTAACTCTAGATCGAGCAAAGGCATCAAGACGGGCGCACCACCCTGCATTCTGGCAATGTAGGTGGTAGTCATAAAGGGACTAAGAACACGGCAGTTCGATCTGAGGCTAGAGCTCCAGCTAGAGCTTATGTTACTCGAGCTAGAGAGGATACCGCTTCTCCGGATGTTATTATCGGTACTTTCACCCTTTATGATACTACAGAATTGCATTGATTGATCCCGTTCGACCCATTCATATGTATGTGAAACTCGGTATTCAAGAAGACTCGCCATTGAGTCTCATCGAGTTTGTGATTCGTGTATCCAACCCTTTGGGTAGATGTGTGTTTGTTAATAAAGTGTGTAAAGATTACCCATTGATGATTCGGATTTTTGCTTCCAAATGATTTAATGTCATTGCCTTTCGATGAGTTTGATATAATTTTGGGAATGGATCGTTAACTTCGATGACGCAGGGGTGAATTACAAAAGAAAGCTTATTTATTTGAGACATCGTAACGGTGAGATCATTAGAATTGAATCCAAAGATATAAGTGGGTTTCCTACAGCTATATCCTCGATGTTAGCCTCAAGTATGTGAGAAAAGGTGCGAAGCTTATTTGGCTTATGTAATCGGATAATAAATTGTCCGAAAATAGATTGAATCTGCATCGATTGTATGTGAATACCAGATGTGTTTCTTGAAGAACCACCGGTTTACCCCAAAGACGAGAGATTGAGTTTGGCATTGAATTAGCTCTGAACGACTCGATCTCAATATCTCCATATCGGATGGCACCGATCGAGCTAAAAGAGTTGAAAGCACGCTACAAGAATTAATCGGATAGGGCTTTGCGCGACCAAGTTTCTCTCCTTGGGTGCGCCATTTTTTGTGAGAAAGAAAGATGGAACGATGCGAATGTGTATTGATTATCGGCAACTGAATAAAGTAACTATAAAGAATAAGTACCCGTTACCTCGGATTGATGATTTGTTTGATCAGTTGAAAGGGGCTTCAGTATTTTTGAAGATAGATTTGAGATCGGGTTACTATCAGTTGCGAGTCAGAGATATAGATGTGCCAAAGACTGCATTCCGGACGAGGTACGGACATTTTGAGTTTTTGGTTATGCCTTTTGGGCTTACTAATGCACCTACTATTTTTATGGATTTGATGAATCGGGTTTTACAGTTTTTGGATCGATTTTTGGTAGTGTTTATTGATGATATATTGATTTACTTCAAAGATGAAATTGAACATGCTGAGCATTTGAGATTAGTACTACAAACTTTGCGTAAATCAGCGCTTTATGCGAAGTTTAGTGAGTGTGAGTTCGATGAAAGAGGTCAATTTTTGGGACATGTTGTTTCAAAGATCGTGCATTCGAGTTGATCCAACAAAATATCGGCTATACTTGATTGGAAGCCACCAAAAATGTTTCGAGATTCAAGTTTTTGGGACTTGCGGGTTACTATCGACGATTTGTGAAAGATTTTTCTATGATAGCTACCCTGCTGACAAAGTTATTGCGTAAAGATGTCGTTCGAGTGGTCAGAAAAGTGTCAGAAAAGTTTTGATCAGCTGAAAGCCCTTTTGACAGAAGCTCCAGTATTAGTTCAGCCTGAATTGGGTAAAGAATTTGTTGTTTATTCTAATGCTTCTTTAAATGGTTTGGGCTGCGTTTTGATGCAGGAAGGCAAAGTTGTAGCCTATGCTTCAAGACAATTGAAGCCGCATGAGAGAAATTACCCGACGCATGATTTAGAGCTTGCAGCCATTGTGTTCACACTGAAGATTTGGCGTCACTACTTATTTGGCGAGAAATGCCATGTTTACTCGGATCACAAAAGTCCAAGTATCTAATGACTCGAAAGACCTGAATTTGAGACAACGAGGTGGCTAGAACTATTGAAAGACTATGAATTGGTGATTGACTATCACCCGAAAAGCTAATGTTGTTGCGGATCGTTAAGTCGAAATCATTATTTGCTCTTCGCAATGAATGCATGATGGCTATGTCTAGTGATGGTTCGATCATAGTAGAGTTACGAGCAAGACCGATGTTTATTCAGCAAATTTGTGATGCACAGAAAGTTGACAAAAATTTGATTGCTATTCGGATTCAATGTGAAAACGATGTACAGAATCAGATTTTTAGATTGATGCAAATGATTGTTTAAATTATAAAAGCCGATTGTGTGTTCCAAAGAACTCAGATTTGATACAGGTGATTCTGAGTGAGGCCCATAGTGGTCGACTATCGATACACCCGTAGCACTAAAATGTATAACAATTTGAAACAGTTCTATTGGTGGCCCGGCATGAAACGAGATATATCTCGAGTTTGTTTCAATCGCTTAATCATCAACAAGTAAAAGTCGAGCATCGTGTACCGTCCGGACTACTTCAACCAATCATGATACCTGAATGGAAATGGGATAGAATTACAATGGATTTTGTATCCGGTCTTCCTATGACACCAAGTAAGAAAGATGCCGTATGGGTTATCGTTGATAGACTGACTAAATCAGCTCATTTTATACCCAGACGCACTCGACTATTCACTTGCTAAGCTTGTCGAATTGTATGTGTCGCAGATTGTAAGGTTGCACGGTGTACCGAGTTCCATTGTTTCAGATAGGGACCCGAGATTCACATCGCGGTTCTGGAAGAAATTGCAAGATGCTCTAGGTACTAGACTTCATTTTAGTACAGCCTTCCATCCGCAAATGCATTTGGCCACCGAGCGAACTATTTTGATACTTGAGGACATGTTGAGGTGTTGCGTTCTCGAGTTTGAAGGTACGTGGGAACGATACCTACCTTTGATTGAATTTGGTTACAATAATAGCTTCCAATCTAGCATAAAAATGGCGCCTTATGAAGCCTTGTACGGGCAAAAATGTCGCACGCCGTTGTATTGGACTGAACTCAGTGAAAATAAGATACACGGGGTTGATTGGATTAAAGAAATAGAACAGAAAGTGGTTGTTATTAGGAGTAATTTGAAAGCCACTTCGGATCGTCAAAAGTCTTATGCCGATTTGAAACGTAAGGACATTGAATTTCAGGTCGGAGATCGGGTGTTCTTAAAAGTTTCTCCGTGGAAAAAGGTACTCCGATTTGGTCGGAAAGGCAAGTTGAGTCCGAGATTTATCGAACGTCAAAGTCATTGAACGTATTGGGCGGTTGCTTATAGATTGGGATTGCCCTCCGAGTTAGAAAAGATACATGACGATTTCACGCTTCGATGCTTCGTAAGTACAGATCGATCCGTCTCATGTGATCACACCGACGAGATTGAACTCCAACTGATTTAACATATGATGAAGAACCGATCAGTATCTTAGCTCGGAAATAAAAGAGTTAAGAAATAAAAGAATTTCGTTAGTGAAGGTTCTATGGAATCGCCACGGAGTTGAAGAGGCTACGTGGGATCCTGAGGATTCAATGAGGCAACAATATCCAACCTTGTTTAACGGTAAGATTTTAGGGGACGAAAATCCTAAGGGGGGAGAGTTGTAACGGACTGAATTTGACCCTAGTCGGAATGGTGGTTTCGGGACCATGAATCCGAGTCTGAGAAATATTTTAATATTATATTTTGAGTCTATTAAATGTGAATTAATGTGTGTGAAAGTTTCAGAGAAAATTTTATTGTTTAAGTGCTTAATTTGATAAAAGGACTTAATCGCTAAAAGCGTAAAAGTTGCATGCTAAGGTGTAATGTACTAGATTGCTTGTGGCTTTTTAAGTGGGTGTCCCAAAAGGGCAATTAGCCCATTGACCATATTAATGGACGGCAATGGGCCAAGTTAGCTACCTATATATGTTAGTTTAATTATATAAAATTTTATTATAAGGTTATGTTATATATTATAGTAATGTTAATGCATTTATATAAAATAAACATAAAAATAAAGCCATCATCTCTTTCATTCTCTCCTAGCCGAATTGTAACACCCCAAACCCGGTCTATGCAATAAGACTAGATTTGGTTTGTTACCTGAATCGAGCTGTGTTTAAATCTTCAATAAGTTGAAAGCTACAAAATTATTTATAGGATTTATAAAATTAGAAGAGTATTTGCATTTGATAAATATTAGAAAACATTAGTTTAAAATCATGTATTATCAAAAGCTTTTAGGTATTTTTAATTAAGAGTTAACAATAATAAAAATGTTTATAAAAAGAATTTCATATACTTGAAAACCCAAATTTATTTTTTAAAAAACATCATATAATCATAGTCCATGTTCAAAAGTCCAAAGTATAGTTTAAAACCCAACACACATAAAATCCATAAATTATTTATAGAGGCCCTTATTACAATAACCCATGTTTTGCAAGATGGCCTCCACGAAGTCATCCTCGGCCCAAGTCCACGCCAATTTCCATTACCGAGATGGAAAAATTAAAAGGGTGAGTTACTTAGAACTCAAGTGTGTAACTCACTTACCACCATTATTGGGCCGGATCGTCAAGATATTATGTCGGCTTGAGCCCAATTACGAAATTCAACAATATATCATAAATTAAAATAATTTAAAATGCATGTAAAATGAATTTCCCAACCAAACCTAATATCCATCCGCTAACACCCCATTACCAACCATCACACCTGGGGATCGAGTCAACCCACCCGCCAACACACCAATCGTAGGCATTAAGCCTTTTTATAATTGTGGCAAAGCCACCGAACTAGAGGCAATAAGCCATATTTGTGGCAAGGCCAATCGAACTAGAGGCAATAAGCCATTATTGTGGCGAGAGCCACCGAACTAGAGGCAATAAGCCATTATTGTGGCGAGCCACCAAACTAGATTTTGGCAACCGCCATTCTTCTCTTCATATATCCCACCCATGCAATTATGCATGTATAACAAAATATAAAATTTCTTAATAATGCATAACATGGTGGGTTTATCGTTTAAACATTTCAAATCCTTTTATAAATATTTTATCATTGTTAACTCTTTAATAAATTACCTAAAGGTATTTGATAATACAAGGATTTTCAACTAATGTTTTCAAATATTTATCAAATTCAAATACTCTTCAAAATTTTAAACCACAAAATAAATATTGTAGCTTTCAACTCATTAGTGATTTAAAATAGCTCGATTCATGTAACAAATCAAATCTAGTCTCAATGCATAGACCGGGTTGGGGTGTTACACGAATGTTAGGATAGAAAACACCATTGTTAAAACTTCAAGTTTCGGCAAGTTAGAAAGCTCGATTAAGGTATGGTCGGTTTTTAGTTTTTGATAATTTTTACGCTTTTGAGATCGTTGCTTCGTATATTACCCAACCCATGTCTAAATTTTTGAAAATACTATGTATATAGGATTCGGCCATTAACATGCTTGGATAGTTTTGATGTTTGATGATTTTAGATTTAATATATGTTAAAGATTTATAAGTTTTGTGTTGAAGTTTTTGGAGATTTCGAGTAAATAGGGTTAAATTGGAAAAAATAAATTTGTGAAGGGTTAAAATGACAAATAAATGAAATGCATGGACACATATGGCTATGGGGAAGATTCGGCCTAGCTATGCATATTTTGTGTTTTGTGTAAATAAGACCAATTTGTAAAAATGGAAAACATTAGGGGCAAAATGGTAAATTGTTTATTTAAGTGTTTTTGGATTAAATTGAGATGAAATATGCTTGAATGAGCTAAATTTTAATGTGTTTAGATCAAGAACAAAGAAAAATGGAATTGGACCGGGGAAAGACAAAGGTTCTCGAATAGTCGATTTACACGGTCTATCGACAACCGAGGTAAGTCCTTAAGCTGAAATTTGTTAAAGAATTATTCATGAACTTATTAAATGATAATGTTTGATAAATTTTAGTACATAATCATGTCATAGCCGAATGTATATATGTATATTAGATTGATTTCATAAATTGATAATGTGATATGAATAAGTGTATCAATGCGAATTGTGGGATTGTACGATGAAGTAATGATTTATTTGTTTAATGTGAATAAGTTTAGTTGAATTGGATATGTAATATAGATATGAAGTGTGTGTGGAATGATTAATCACATTGATGTGTTCGGGCTTTAAGCCTAGCAGGCCTTGTGCCGGTGTTACTTATCGGGCTTTAAGCCTAGCAGGCCTAGTGCCGGTGATTTATTTCGGGCTTTAAGCCTAGCGTGCCTAGTCTTGGTGATTTATTTCGTGCTCGAGCCTAGCAGCCTTGTCTTGTGTTACTTATCGGGCTTTGAGCCTAGCGGGCCTTGTGCTTAGGTGTTACTTATCGAGCTCGACGCCTAGCGTGCTTGATGCTTGATGTGTTTACAAAAAGAAAAGAAAGCAAAATTTTGTTCAAGGCAAGTCAAATCTAATTTATTGAGTTAATAGTTCGTGTAAGCATGCAAGATATGAATTAACCGCTACCTATTTAAATTAAGGTAAGCAAGTAACTCGATTATTTATTTCAAGTTGTATGTGTTACAAATGGAGTTTACACATATATATAATTATAAAATGTGTTCTCGGTTTTGCTAATGAAGGATATGAATATTGTGGTTTGGTCTTTTATTATGTGGATACAAGACCAGGTATATTCGGCCACTTGGATGGTTGTGTATGTGATGCTATATTATAATAATTGAACTTTAAGTATATGAATGTTTCTGCATATGGTTACATGAGGACATTTTGGTTGTGGAAGGTTGGATTATGAGTAAATACTTTGTTTATAAGCATTCGGTCAAAAAGAAATTATTCTATAAATTTTATACGTTTTATAGGTATGAAATTGACAGCTTGAAAGTAAATGTGAGTACAAACGTATGAGTTGAATTATTTTAATTTAAATGTTTAATGTTTGAATGTTATATTATCATGAATTTAGGACTTACTAAGCTAGTAAGCTTATTTGTGCGAAATGTTTCCTCTGTTTTATAGATTAGGTACAAGCTACAATTTCGTCGGGATTATTCAGAAAGTCGTCCACACTATCAAACTATTTTGGTACTCTTTCATTTTGGTTTTCGAATGAAGGCATGTATAGGAAAGACTTTGTCTTTGTTTAGATGAAAACTTTTGGTTCATGTATATAATAGCCATGCGAATATGGCTAAATTTCTAGTTAAGTATGCTTTTTGTGCTTTTGATACAAATGTCGGTTTATGTTGGTAATGTTTGTGCATTTTTAATCAAGTTTAATCATTTTTGATAAGGAAATGTATGTCTCTGAAATGAATCTTTGAATTAGGTATTGTGGTAAGTAAATCGATGGTATATTCGATTATATGGAACCATAGTTGTGTTTTGTAAATAAATCTCATGGGACATGTATATATATATGTGGTGGGGTTTGGTTGTGTACATCAAGAATGAGATAAATGATGGATGCTTGTTGAATTATAGTATGTAAGATATTAGTTAAGTATTTCGCATGTCATACATCCGTGATGTGTTTGGTATTAACATATAGTTTAAAGTAATAATATGTATGGTCTGTGATTGTTCATTAGGATAAGCATATTGGATATTTGACCATGATGCTAAATTAATTAAGTTCGGATTAGTAAGATAAATATGAATGTAGTTAATATGGTTGACCTAATATGTATATGTGATTAGTTGAGTGGTTATATAAATATATATATATATATATATTTGGTTCTTGAAATGGTGTTTGTGTATACATAATGTTCACCCATGTTTATGACTTGTAAGTTGCTTGAATATTTTGAAAAAAAAAATGTATTAGTCGAATAGATCATGAGATGAATGACTAGAGTTATATGCTAGACCATTTAATAAGTTGCTATTGCCGAATGAACTTATATATATATTTTTATATTGGTTATCAAGTCATTAAGTGAATTATATGTATAATAATTTATTCTATACTTAGGGTGCATTCGATTATGACCAAATTGAAAGATATTTATATTAATATGCTTAATTGATTTAATATGTGTTTGCCAAACTTGGAAAAGTTGTCTGGAAATGCCTCGTAACCCCAATCCGGCGACGGACACGGGTTAGGGGTGTTACACTTACTGGTTACTAGAGTTTTACACACATATGAATGAGTCGAATCAGGATCAATCAATGCAATCACAGTAGTATCATAAAGTGTGAAAGTACCGATAATGACATCTGGGGAACAAGTATCCTCTCTGGCTCATATAGCATAAGCTCTAGCTGGAGCTCTAGCCTCTGATCGAACTACAGTGTCCTTCATCCCTCTCTAACTGCCACCTACATTGCCTGAATGTCTGGGTGGTCTGCCCCGTGCTGACACGTTGCTTGGTTTAGTGTTCTGAGTCGTATTTTGCTCGGCTAGTATCGGGCACTCTCGAATGAAATGATCTGATGATCCACATTTAAAACAAGACCGATCACGGAATCTACAACTCCCAGAATGCCATTTTCCATAATGCTTGGACTCAATCTGATCCTGTTGAACATTGCCAACACTAGCCATTGAAGTGGCTCGAGAACTCACTAGAGGTCGATCTCGTCTAGACAGGTCAGGAGTAGTCTTATGTCGGTTAAAGTCATCTCTGAGCTTCTTAGATGTTGAATGGAAAGTTTTACTCAACGATCTTTTACGAGTGTCTCTAGCTTCTGTCTCAGCCTTTCTTTTCTCTTTTCAAAGCTCTTCAGCTTTGCAAGCTCGCTCGACCAGTACCACAAAATCTTTAATCTCAAGAATGCCCACAAGTAACTTTATGTCTTCATTCAGACCGTCTTCAAATCTTCTGCACATAATGGCTTTAGAAGAAACACACTCTCTAGCATATCTGCTGAGTCTGACAAATTTCTGCTCATATTCTGTCACGGTCATTCGCCCCTGTTTCAGTTCAAGAAATTCTTTACATTTTTTATCAATGAATCTCTGGCTGATATATTTCTTTCGAAACTCAATCTGAAAGAAGTCCCAAGTCACTTTTTCTTTCGGAACTACTGATACTAGTGTTTTCCACCAATGGTAGGCAGAGTCCCGAAGTAGAGATATAGCACACTTTAGGCATTCCTCTGAAGTACATGATAACTCATCAAGTACCCGAATGGTATTATCAAGACACATCTCGGCTCGCTCAGCGATCATCATCATCATTAGATTTAAATTTTTCGCCCCATATTTTTTGATTTTATCAACAGGAGGCCTACTAGATCTCATCGAATCTATCATAGGGGGTGCTGAAGGTACCAGAGTTGGATTATTCGAGGGTGGAGGTTGTTGTACGGTCGGATTATTCTAAACAAAATAGGTAAACCATTCATTCATTATCTGGTAGAAGGCTTGTTTAGCCTCCCCCTCATGGCTATCCGAAACTGGTCGAGAGTCTACTAGCACTGATCCGCGTGCACGATCAGGCGCTACACTCTCTACATCATCAGCTACAGCTCTGTTAGGATCAGAATCCATTTACTATAGAAAACACAGTTCAGAATGTCAGAAGTCACCACACTATCAAATATGCATTAAAGGCATGTATAACTAGACTCTCACGTTCTACGGTAGTCCTAGAATCGACTAAATTGTAAGCTCTAATACCAATCAAATGTAACACCATTAACCCGTATCCATTGTCGGACTAGGGTTACGAGGTATTACCTGACAAAATTTCAATTTGACATTCTCATAAAAACATTCAATTCAATTTAATACAAGCATATACAATGCGATCCTTACTATAATTGTAACATTACAACGTTTTAGATTTAAATCCTAGCATAGCGAAATACATGAGTATATCCATCCGATCACTTCACATCCCATTATTAAAGATCCTTTATTAAAATATTTCATCAACAATCAAGCATAAATTAAACACATATTAACCGTATGCACTATGTATTAATCGGATTTAATATCTCACATACTATCGCTTAATCACATGCTGAATATGTACCCTATGGATTCGGCCAAATAATGTAACAAACTAATCTTATCCAACCGAATGCAAACTCATTACACACCACATATATACTCTTTTATTTAACCGAATCTACTCAACCAAATTAAGCAACCTCACAAGTCAAGCATATATATAAATATATATATGTATACATCATAATTATGCACATTTCTATATTTGAATATGAGTCCAAGCATCTAGTTCTTAAAGCATGTTAACTATGTCTGACTATAGCAATAAGACTTGGCCGAATATACATACATACATTATATAATGTAAATCTCTCTTTATAATTCCTTTAACCAAAGCCACATTGAAATATTAAGGTTACAAAGATCATTATTAACATATCAAACACATGAGCTATATCATTCCCTGGAGTACATAAGTATAACAAATTCAATGACCACATATTCGGACCTCAATTAAACACTTCAATGATCGACTCCAATATATATACATTAACATTTCGACTAGCACCACCGAATCATGGATAAACAACTCTAGATAACTATCATAACATATATATATATATATACATGCTCAAACTAAGCTTTAAACTTATCTAGAAACACTTAACCATTAACAACTATAAGAGCTTAAATACCTATTGAAACACACAAGTAAGGTATAAGCAAAAGAAATAGCCAATACGTATGGCTACATTATAAACAAATTAGATACCATCGGTTTACAATTTAACCTAGCTTATACATGCCTTTTTAATAAAAACTAAGTTTATAAGTACCAAACATGTTGATAGTGTGGATGACTTTCTTGACGATCCCTCTTGAGCTCGTAGCTTTAACCAAATCTATAAAATAGAGGAGAACATATCACACAAGTAAGCTCACTAGCTTAGTAAGTCTTAAGCATTTACAAATCAATAATCATACATTCCAACATTTAGTACATATATATATGAATTAAATTATTCATGACTTTAAAATCCAAATAATTTAACTAATAATTCCACTATGGCCGAATTGCCATTTCTTTAATTTAGTATCTATTATTTCCCTTGTTGAAAGCATACAACCCTCCAAAACACTTTAAACCTTAAATATTCACATATTCCACCATTAACAAGTTTAACATTTACCTCAATCGTATACAATTAGTCATATATACATGTATGCATCTTCGATAACTTTCACTTTTAACATTTGCACATTTGACCGAATTTCAAAGATATTACCAAGCTTATATTTCCATATACATATCACACTCATTAATGAATAAATCGAATGCACATATCATAAAAACTCATTACTAAAATTTTTAACAATTCTACCACTTATGTAATTTGAAAGGAAAGATAATCACTTACCTTGTTCCTTGCATCTATAAACCTTTATATTTACTCAAGCATTTTGTTTATTGAAGTATTTACATCTCACCTTGGGAAGGGTTCATAATACATCACCGGCATTAAGCCTGCTAGACCCGAGGTCTGAATTTGATCACTGGCATTTAGCCTGCTAGGCAATAAGCCTGATATACATCACCGGCACAGGGCCTGCTAGGCTCAAAGCCTAAATTACATCACCAGCACAAGGCCTGCTAGGTATTTAACCCAATAAGTAACACCGGCACGAGGCCTGCTAGGCTTAAAGCCTGATATAGATATAATCATCAATTCAACACTCATTCCATAATACCAACAACACAAACAACTCATATATTTCATATTACTTTCACTTACCAATCCGAACACACTTATATACTTCTCTTTTTACAAAGTAAGTTCAATTCAATACCATACTCCTATATTCGGCTATTACCTATAAATACACTTTAACTATTCGAGTTTCATTATTCAACATAATCATAAATATTTCTTTAGTGTATATTTGCTTAAGGACTTACCTCGACTGTCGACGGACCGTGTAAATCGGCTATTCGATAACCTTCGTCTTTCCCCGGTCCAAATTTGTTTTTCTTTTTCTTGATCTAAACACATTAAAATTTAGCTCATTCAAGTACATTTCATCTCAATTTAGTCCCTAAGTACATAAATAGGTGAATTACCATTTTACCCTAACTATTTCACATTTTTACAATTTAGTCCTATTTGCATAAAACACAAAATACACAAAATTTCTCAATACCACTCAAGGGCCGAATACTCCTAGGGACTATATAAGTCCATTTCTTTCATTTATTTTATAAATAAGCCCCTCTAAAAATTTATTTTTACAAATTAGCCCTAAATACTCAATTTCACCAAAACTTTCAATACAAAACATGCTAATCTTTAACATATCTTTATTCTAAAATCATCAAACATCAAAAACCACATGAACATATCAATGGTAAAACATCAAACATGATTAGTTTTAAAAATTCAAACATGGGTCAGCTACTGTTCGAAGCAATGATCTCAAAAACGTAAAAATTTACAAAAATCGACTAAGAATTTACCTTGAATTTGGCTTGAATGTTGCCAAAAATTCAAAGAACCTAGCTCCCCTTTTCTTTCTCAATATTCGGCCAAGAGAGATGGATGAACATATTCATTTTTTTATGTTTTAATTAACATATAATATGGTTTTAATCTATTTACTATTTTAACCTTATATCATAAAATTATATAATATAAAACTTAAGGTTAATCATGTCATATACCACCCACTAACTTAAAAATGGGTTATTTAACCATTTAAAACCTCATATTAAGAAGCCATCATCATTCTAGCACTTTACACTATAGCATGCAACTTTTACACTTTACGCGCTTTAATCCTTTTTGTTAAATTGAACACACAAATGATTAAATTTCTCTACGAAACTTTCACACACATTATTTCACATATAACAAACACAAAATATAATATTTAAATATTTCTCAGACTCAAATTCATGGTCTCAAAACCATCTTTCCGATTAGGGTCAAATTCGGTTTGTTACACAAAGTGTGGAGGGTAATTTGGCCTTGAAAATGGCCTATAATTGCCTACGCGGTTGAGCACACGGGCGTGTGGCTTGACCGTGTTGTTTAAGTTTTCTAGGTGAAACAAGTCAGTGTCCACCACGGGTGAGGCACACCGGCGTGTCTCAAGCCGTGTGGACAAGTCAGTATGTATGCCCTGTTTTGACATGGCTTGGACGAAAGGGCGTGTCTGAGGCCGTGTGAGGCACAAGGCCTACCCACGCGGGCGTGTGACCTCTACAGTTTTGAAAAATGTTTAAATTTTTGAGAATTTTAATATGTGTTCAGTTTAGTCTCAACCCCTTTCTATCACGTGTTTAAGGTCTCGTAGACCTCATTAAGGGACTAAAAGTTTATATTTGAATAGGTCTAATTGATGATTGACTTTATGTTGTGAAATGGATGTGAAATGTTTCAATGGTTCAGTAATGCCTCTTAACCTTATTTTGGTGATGGTTTTGGGTTAGGGGTGTTTCAATTTATTAGTATTAGAACTATAGTTTAGTCAATTTTTGGACTAACGTAGTGTGTGTGGGTCTAGCTATACATACCATATATATAATTGCGATGGTGTGATAAATCCTGACAATTAAAAATGTGTTTTCATATAGTAAAGAATCCCGATCGAGCAGTTGCTGATGATGTAGAGAGTAATGCGCCTGCTCCCGCTCAAAGGACAGCGATGGCCACATCTTGGCCGAATGATAGTAGTAAGGGAGGAGAGGCTAAGCAAGCCTTCTTCTGAATGATGAGTGAGTGATTTTCGGAGTTCGTTCGAATGAATCTGGCTACTCTACAACCTCCACCCCCAAAAGTACCTATTGTGCCACAAGTGATAGATCTGATCCGACTGAATAAGCCTCTTGTGGATAAGATCCGTAAGTACGGGGCTGAAGAGTTTAGGGCCATAGCTGATGATGATGCCGAGCGAGTTGAGTTTTGGCTCAAGAATACCATTCGAGTATTTGACGAGATGTAGTTGACTCTTGATAAATGTATTGAATATGTTGTTTTGTTGTTTAGGGATACCACGTATAACTGGTGGAAGACATTGATATCTGTGGTTCCGAGAGAGAGAATCACCTAGGATTTCTTTCAAGCTGAATTCAGAAAGAAGTATATTAGTCAATGATTCATTGATCAGAAATGTAAAGAAGTTGCATGCCAATTACTGAGTACGAGCGGGAATTTGTGAGATTAAGCCAATATGCACGGGAATGTGTTTCGACGGAAGCTACCATGTGTAAACACTTCATAGAAGGGCTGAATGAAGATATTAAGTTGTTGGTTGGGATACTTGATATAAATAAATTTGTTGTGTTAGTTGAAAGAGCCTGCAAAGCTGAGGAGCTTAGCAAAGAAAAGAAGAAAGCCAATTCTGAAGCTCGAGATGAAAGAAAAAGATTGATGAGTAAGTCGACTCAACCTTCAACGAAGAGATTTAAAGATGCGAGCAATCGATCAAATGCTTCATTTGGATATTTGAGTAGAGATCATCCGAGATAAAGTGTTGGTTCAAGAGCTCAAATTCCAACTGAATCAAGTGTTGGAAGTGCCAAAAGTAACAAACCTGAGTGTAGACAGTATGGAAGACGACATGTAGGAGAATATTGGGGCAATTATAATAATCGAACTTATTATAAGTGTGGATCACGGGATCATTTCATTAGAGATTTCCCAAAGTTAGCTGAAGAAGAAAATGTTCAAAATGTGAGACCGAGTAACACGATGGCTAGGGGTAGACCATCCAGAAACACTGGAAATGTGAGTGGAAGCCAGAGAGGGACTACCGATATAGTTTTGAGATCTGAGGCAAGAGCACCTGCTCGAGCCTATGCTATATGCACACTAGAGGAAGCGTCATCTCCAGACGTCATCACTGGTACTTTCACTCTATTTGATACTGATGTGATTGCATTCATAGATCCAGGTTTTACTCATTCCTATGTATGTGTGAATCTAGTATCAAGTAAGACTCTACCTATTGAGTCTATTGAATTTGTGATTAGAGTATCGAACCCCTTAGGCAAGTGTGTCTTGGTGGATAAAGTGTGCAAGAACAATCCATTGATGTTTCGGGATGTTTGTTTTCGAATAATTTGATGTTGCTACCATTCGATGAATTTGATATAATTCTGTATATGGATTGGCTCACTTTACATAATGCCATTATGAATTATAAATGAAAGAGTATTGAATTAAGAAGTCAGAATGGTGAGATAGTTCAAATTGAATCTAGTGATTTGAAAGGGTTACCAACTATTGTATCTGCGATGAAAGCTCTGAACTATGTGAGGAAGGGTTGCGAAGCTTATCTGGCATATGTAATTGATACAAAAGTGACAGAAAAGAAAGTTGAATCTGTGTTTGTGGTTTGTGAATTTCCTGATGTGTTTCCTGAAGAGTTACCGGGATTACCTTTGATCCGAGAAGTTGAGTTTGGTATTGAATTGGTACGGGGACGAATCCTACCTCGATAGCTCCGTATAGAATGGCACCAACAAAATTGAAAGAGTTGAAGTCTCGGTTACAAGAGTTGACTGATAGAGAATTTGCACGATCGAGTTTCTCATCCTGGGGTGCTCTTGTATTGTTCATGAAAAAGAAAGACAGTACTATGAGGATGTGTATTGATTACTGACAATTGAACAAAGTGATGATAAAGAATAAGTATCCCCTGCCACGTATTGATGTTTTGTTTGATCAGCTGAAAGGAGTTACAATGTTTTCCAAGATAGTTTGAGATCGGGCTACTATCAGTTACGAGTTAAAGAATCAGATGTACCGAAGACTATTTTCAAAATGAGGTATGGACATTATGAATTCTTAGTTATGCCTTTTGGACTAACAAATGCTCCTGTAGTGTTTATGGATTTGATGAATCGGATATTTAGACCGTTTTTGGATCATTTTGTTGTAGTGTTCATTGATGATATTTTGATTTATTCCTGTGATGAGACGCAACATGCCGAGCATTTGAGAATTGTGCTACAGACTCTACGTGAGAAGCAATTGTATGCAAAGTTTAGCAAATGTGAGTTTTGGTTGCGTGAGGTTGGTTTTCTGGGGGCATATTGTATCAGCACGGGAATATAAGTTGATCCGCGTAAGATCTTAGCCATTTTAGAATGGAAGCCTCTGAGAAATGTGTCTAAATTCTATAGTTTTCTGGGAGTAGCAGTATATTATAAACGATTTTTGAAAGGCTTCTCGATGATTACGACTCCATTGACGAAGTTTCTATAGAAAGATGTTAAATTTGAGTAGTCAGAAAAGTGCCATCAGAGTTTTGAACAGTTGAAAGCATCGTTGACGAAAGCACCAGTGTTAGTTCCACCTGAATCGAGCAAAGAATTTATAGTTTACAGTGATATATCGTTAAATGGTATGGGTTGTATGCTGATGCAAGAAGGCAAGGTCATTGCTTACGCTTCGAGGCAGTTAAAGCCGCATGAAAATAACTAATCGACGCATGACCTTGAATTAGCCGCTATTGTGTTTGCAATGAAAATTTGGCGTCACTACCTATTTGGAGAGAAATGTCATATTTATACCGATCAAAAGAGTTTGAAATATTTGATGACTCAGAAAGAATTGAATTTGTGACACAGAAGATAGTTAGAATTGTTGAAAGACTATGAACTTGTGATTGATTATCATCTGGGTAAAGCTAATGTTGTTGCTGATGCTTTGAGACGAAAGTCTATATGTGCTTTGCAAGCAATGAATGCTCAGATAGATCTGGTGATGATTCAGTTTTGGCCGAGTTGAAAGTGAAGCCGATGTTCGTACATCAGATTTGTGATGCCCAGAAAAGTGACGTTGAAATTATGGCCAAAAGAGATTAGTGTGAATTGAATGTTGATTCAGAATTTCGAGTTGATAGTGATGATTGTTTGAGATTCAGAGATCAGATTTTTGTTCTGAAGAATTCAGAGTTGATTCAGATGATTTTGAATGAAGCACACAATAGTCGTCTGACTGTGTATCCGTGAATACAAAAATGTATAATGATTTGAAATGGTTTTATTGGTGGCATGGTATGAAACGGAACATCTCTGACTTTGTGTGAAAATGTTTAATATGCCTGCAAGTTAAAGCTGAATATCAGGTTCCATCCGATTTGTTACAGTCGATAATGATTACTGAGTGGAAATGGGAAAGGATCACGATGGACTTTGTGTTGGGATTGCCTTTATCTTCGAGAAAGAAAGATGCGATCTGCATGATAGTTGATAGATTGACGAAATCAGCCCATTTTGTTTCGGTGAGAACAGATTATTCACTTAATAAGTTAGCTGAATTGTATATTACAAAATTGTAAAATTGCACGAGGTGCCACTATCTATTGTGTCTGACAGAGACCCGAGATTTACCTCGCAGCTTTGGAAGAAATTGCAAGAAGCTTTAGGCACAAAGTTGCATTTTAGTACTGCTTTTCAACCACAAACAAATGGACAACCCAAACGAATCATTCAGGTTCTCGAAGATATGTTGAGATGCTATATTCTTGAGTTGGAAGGTACATGGGAAAATCATTTACCATTGATTGAATCCGCATACAATAATAGTTTTCAATATAGTATTAAAATGGCGTCGTATGAGGCTCTTTATGGTCGAAAATGCCGAACTCCATTATATTGGACTGAATTGAGTGAGAATAAGATTCACGGAGTTGATTTGATCAAAGAGACTAGGCAGAAAGTGAAAGTGATTTGTGACAATTTGAAAGCGACCTCATATTGTCAGAAGTCTTATGCAGACTTGAAACGAAAAGATATTGAATTTGAAGTTGGTGAAAAAGTGTTTTTGAAAGTGTCTCCGTGCAAGAAAATACTTCGATTTGGCCGAAAAGGTAAGCTGAGTCCGAGGTTCATTGGACCGTCTGAGATCATCGAAAGAATAGGGCCAGTTGCTTATAAATTGATGCTGCCATCTGAATTAGAATAGATTCACAATGTATTTCACGTATCGATGCTTCGACGATATAGATCTGATCCATTGCATGTGATTGCTCCTACTGAGGTTGAAATTTAGTTAGATTTGTCGTATACTGAAGATTTGGCATGAGAGACCAAAGAGTTGAGAAACAAGAAAACTTCCTTAGTGAAAGTGTTATGGCACAAACACGGAGTTGAAGAGGCTACGTGGGAGCCTGAGAACATTATGGAAGAGTAATATCCACACTTATTCACTGGTAAGATTTTCGGGGACGAAAATCCCTAAGGGGGGAGAGTTGTAACAGCCCGATTTAGACCCTAGTCAAAATAGTGTTTTTGAGACCACAAATCTGAGGTCAAAAAAATATTTTAATATTATTTTCTGTGTTTATTATATGTGATTTAACTTGTGTGAAAGTTTCGTGTAAAGATTTTATCGATTATGTGTTTAATTTACGAAAAAGACTTAATCGCGTAAATTGTAAAAGATGTGTGCTGATTTTTGAAGTGCTAATTTGACATGGCTTATTAAAGGAGAGGTCCTTATGTTGGTATTATAGCATTAAATAGTTAGTGGAAGATGATAGCATGACATTAGGTGTTATTATTAAGATTCATTAAGGGTAAAATGGTAAAATGTCAATTATGTTAACATTAAATAAAACAAAACCAAATTTGTTCATCTTTTATCCATCTATTGTCGAAATTGAGAAAAGAAATAAGGGTTTAGGAGTTTGAAGCATTCGGCTACTACTTAATTAAGGTATGATTTTTGATCTGTTTTTGATAATTTCTACGTTTATGTGATCGTTGCTTTGTACTCAAGCTAGCCCATGCTCTAATTTTGGAATTTGATGGTGATTTTGAGATATGTCGTTGATGAATGTTTAAGCTTTGTGATTGTTGGTCATGAAATATGAAAGATATGTGAAAGATTAACATATTTTGTCTTTGAATTTTTAGTGAAATTGAGTAATTTGGGCTTAATTGTGAAAATGAGAAATTGGGGGACTAAAATGTGAAATAAATGAAATGTGTGGGTTTGAATTAGCATGGGAAGAATTCGGCTAAGCATATGTGATTTGAAATTATGTGTATTTGATGATTTTATGAAATAGGGACTAAAGTGTTGAAAAGTGAAATTATGATGGCTATTTTGTAAAATGTCCTAATTATGTGTGTTTGGACTAAATTGATTGAATTGGTGATTGAATGGGATGAATTTAAATGTGTATAGACCAAGAAATGAGAGGTTCGGATCGAGATCGAGGCAAAGACAAAGTGCTCAATTAATAGGTAAGTTCGGATATAATACTTGCCATTAAACTTGTATCTATGTGATGAGAAATGAATGATTGTTTATTAATGAAATAGAAATGTGTTATATATATATATATATATATATATATATATATATGAGTTCGAGTATTGAGGCACTAAGTGTGCGTGTAACACCCTTAACCTGCAAATCGTCGAATTAGGGTTATGAGGCGTTCTAGAACTAGACACAATTTTTCACACCATTTATGGAATAAACCCAATACGCATATTTACATTTTTCCATATCCACAAATAATGTACAAGACTTGCTTTACAAACCATGTTCCATAATGCAATACATCATAACTCCTAATCTATACAAGTTTCGAATCAAGTTTACACCTAACAACCCCAAATTTCGTATGTCACACATATATGATACATCCATCTCATTAACCGAATATCAGCATATTATTTTATACATTCTGCAAATATGCATATCCAAAAGGATAGGTCCATGATACTTAAATAGCTTATCATTCACACATATGACATTCGGACAGTATAGCATGACCAAACAAACACATCATACTACCATAATATGCGCAATGTCCCTAAAACATAAGCCATGTCAATCCATAATTTTCAATTCATTTTACCTTATTAATTCATGGATACAAGATCATTGAATAACCTACCAAACACACATGATATGTGACTAATTCAAATTATAAATATAAATACAGCCAATCCATTGACCATATATTCGGTTCTCAATATAAAACTTCAATGATCAACCCAAAGCATTAGTATATACATTTTCATGGTCATCTCTGAATTATACCAAACACATAATAATTTAAGTGGAGATATTCGCACAACATAATAAGCATACTTATACATATATATGATCATTTCTATACAACTACATTTAACTTCCAAGCATTATAAGCATACGTCTTATACCAAAGATTAAAACAGACCATTATATCAAACATATAAACGATGTTTAATCCCAAAGTAACAGCCTTATTTGCAAGGCCATATATATACATTTACAAAACCGAACATCATTCATTACATATCAAAATACGGCCTATACATGCCTTTGATTCAAAAAGGAAACATATATATATACCAAAGAGAGTGATAGTGTGGTCGACTTTCTTGATGATCCCCTGAGCCCGTAGTTGAATCAATGATCTATAAAACAGAAATACAACACATACAGAGTAAGCTCACTAGCTTAGTAAGTCTTAAGGAAAAGATAATTCACTAATCAAGCACTTTAACATTTTAATCAATAAATGTAGGACATTGTATATGTATATTTCGATATGCAACTGATACAAAACCGAATACTAGTAATGTATTTACTCAATTACTTATACTTCACTACCATCAACCTGCAACTCATCAAAGCACAAAGTACATATATCACATGAATCGCATGTTTATAATCAAGTAAATTCAACATTCATATCCATTACATTATCCCACTAAAAGTTCTATTATTTCTATATTCATACACGTTGATTATAAGCTCAAATTCACAAAACACCATTCTTTACATAATATTCCAACTCAAGTAACATTAATCACAACTTACCTTACTTCTGATGAATTCAAATGGGACTTATGCTTACCTGAGTTTTTAACTCAATAGATTCACTATGTTACACCTCGAGCAATTTATGGTTTCTTCGTTTTAAAGTATCACCAGCATTAAGCCTACTAGGCACGAAGCCCGAATATATCACCGGGTCTAAGCTCGCTGCATGAAGCCCGAATATATCACCCAAGACTAAGCACGCTAGGCACGAAGCCCGATATGTCACCGCACTAAGCACGCTAGGCACGGCCCGAATATGTCACCGACACTAAGCACCGCTAGGCACAAAGCTCAAATATGTCACCAAGACTAAGCTTGCTGAGCACGAAGCTTTGAATATGTCACCAAAGACTAAGCTCGCTAGGCAATAAGCCCGAAATATATCACCGGCACGAGGCCTGCTAGGCATAAAGCTCAAGTATCAATGTAGTCAATCATTCCACACACATTTCATAATTTTATCACATATCCAATTCAACTAAGCTTATTCACATTACACAAATAGAATCATTACGTTATTGTAAAACCCACAATTCATATCGAGATACTCATTCATATCACATTATTAAATTATGCATTCAATCTAATTTACTTATATACATTTGGCTATGACATAAACATGTACTCAAATTTATCGAACATCATCATTTAATATGTTCATAAATAATTCTTTGATATATTTCAGCTTAAGGACTTACCTCGACTATCAACGAACCGCGTAATCCGGCTATTCGATAACCTTTGTCTTTCCCCGACCCAAATTCATTTTTCTTTGCTCTTGATCTTTAATCACCAATTTCCCCTTGGCTGAATGTTAACCTTGTTCTTTCTATGAAATTCGGCTAAGACAAGGAAGATGATAACATGCATGTTTTGTTTTTATTTCCATTAACATATATATTAACATTTTTGTTAATTACCTTTTTAACCTTTATCATAAAATAACTAAACAATATAATAAAAGGTTAATGTTGTCCATGGCCGGCCACTAACTTAAAGAATGGGCTTTTTGCCCTTTTAGTACTCCAATTTAGAAAGCCACAATCAATTTAGTGCATTTTCACTATAGTTTGGGACTTTTACCTTTTACGCGATTAAGTCCTTTTTCTAAATTAAACACATAAACAATTAAATTTTTTTTCTACGAAACTTTCACACACATTAATATACAAATAATAGACACAAAATATAATATTAAAATATTTCTCAGACTCGGATTCATGGTCTTGAAACCACCGTTTCGATTAGGGTCAAATTCGATCTGTTACAACTCTCCCCCCTTAAGGATTTTCGTCCCCAAAATCTTACCATTAAACAACGTCGGATATTGTTGCCTCATTGAGTCCTCAGGCTCCCACGTAGCCTCTTCAACTCCATGCCGATTCCACAGTACTTTCACTAATGGAATCCTTTTGTTTCTTAACTCTTTCATTTCTCGAGCTAAGATACGGATCGGTTCTTCCTCATACGTCATATCGGGTCGGATTTCAATCTCAGATGGAGCAATCACATGTGACAGATCTGATTTGTATCTACAGAGCATCGAAACGTGAAATACATCGTGTATCTTTACTAATTTAGAGGGTAACTTCAATCTATAAGCAACAGGCCCAATACGTTCGATGATTTCATACGGTTCGATAAATCTTGGACTCAGTTTGCCTTTCCGACCAAAACGAAGTACTTTCTTCCACGGAGATACTTTCAAGAATACCCGATCTCCAACTTGAAATTCTATATCTTTACGTTTCAAATCAGTGTAAGACTTTTGACGATCTGATGCAGCTTTCAAACTATCTTTGATTATAGCCACTTTCTGTTCAGTCTCTTTAATCAAATCAACCCCTTGTATCTTGTTCTCACTGAGCTCGGTCCAGTACAATGGCGCATTTACACTTGCGGCCATATAGAGCTTCATAGGGTGCCATTTTGATACTTGAGTGAAAACTGTTATTATAAGCAAATTCAATCAAAGGTAAGTACTTTTCCCATCGCACCTTCAAACTTGAGAACGCAACATCTCATCATGTCCTCAAGTGTTTGAATGGTTCACTCAGACCGACCAATGCATCATGGGTGAAAAGCGGTGCTAAAATGAAGTTTAGTACCTAAAGCATCCTGCAACTTCTTCCAAAATCGCGATGTGAATCTCGGTTCTCTGCCTGAGATAATAAAACTTGGCACACCATGTAATCTCACAATTTGAGATATATACAACTCAAAGAAGTTTATCGAGTGAATAATCTGCATCTGACCGGTACAAAATGAGTTGATTTGGTCAGTCTATCTACTATAACCCAGACTGCATCTTTCTTGCTTGGTGTCATTGGCAAACCAGATACAAAATCCATAGTGATTCTATCCCATTTCCATTTAGGTATCATGATCGGTTGAAGCAACCCAGAAGGCACTTGATGCTCGGCTTTTACTTGCTGACAAATTAAACACTTTGACACAAATTCGATATATCCCGTTTCATGCCGTGCAACCAATAAAAGCTGCTTTCAAATCATTATACATTTTGTGCTACCCGATGTATCGATAATCGACCACTATGAGCCTCACTCAGAATCATCTGAATCAAATCTGAGTTCTTCAGAACACACATTCGGCTTTTAAAGTTCAAACAGTCATTTGCATCAATTTGAAATTCTGATTTCGTATCTTTTTCATACTGAATCCGTCTAGCAATCAAATCTTTGTCAACTTTCTGTGCATCACAAATTTGCTGAATAAACATCGGTCTTGCTTGTAACTCAGCTATGATCGAACCATCACCAGACATAACCATCTGTGCGTTCATCGCACAAAGAGCAAATAATGATTTTCGACTTAATGCATCTGCAACAACATTGGCTTTTCCTGGATGGTAGTCAATCACCAACTCATAGTCTTTCAACAATTCTAACCATCTGCGTTGTCTCAAGTTCAGATCTTTCTGAGACATCAAATACTTTAGACTTTTATGATCCGAATAAACGTGACATTTCTTGCTGAATAAGTAATGACGCCAAATTTTCAATGCGAAAACAATGGCTGCTAATTCCAGATCGTGAGTCAGATATTTCTTTCGTGCGGCTTCAATTGTCTCGAAGCATAGGCTATAACTTTGCCTTCCTGCATCAAAACGCAACCCAACCCATTCAAAGAAGCATCACTAAAAACGACAAATTCTTTACCCGATTCAGGCTAAGTTAACATTAGAGCTTCGGTCAAAAGAGCTTTCAACTATTCGAAACTTTTCTGACACCTTTCCGACCACTCAAACTTGACATCTTTCTGTAGTAGCCTTGTCAAAGGTGTAGCTATCATAGAAAAACCTTTTACAATCCCGCAAGGCCTAGAAAGCTTCCAATTTTGGAAACATTCTTTGGTGGTTTCAATCGAGTATAGCCGTTATTTTGTTTGGATCCACCAATACGATCTTTGAAACAACATGACCCAAGAAACCCACTTCATTCATCCAAAACTCACATTTACTAAACTTTGCATACACCGTTGATCTCGCAAAGTTTGTAGCACTAATCTCAAATGCTCAAGATGCTCGGTTTCATCTTTGGAGTAGATCAAGATATCATCAATAAACACTACTACAAACCGATCCAAAAGCGTACAAGACCCAATTCATTAGGTCCATAAAAATATCAGTGCATTAGTGAGTCCAAAAGGCATAACCGAAACTCAAAATGTCCATACCTCGTCCTAATATAGTCTTTGGCACATCTCGTATCTCGACTCAAGAATCGATAATAACTCAATCGCAAATCTATCTTCAAAATATGAAGCCCTTTCAACCGATCAAACAAATCATCAATCCGAGGTAGCGGTACTTATTCTTTATAGTTACCTTATTCAGATTGCCGATAATCAATACACATTCGCATCGTTCCATCTTTCTTCTTTACAAAAAGAACTGGTGCACCCCAAGGAGAGAAACTTGGTCGTGCAAAGCCCCTATCTGTTAACTCTTGTAACTGTGCTTTCAACTCTTTTAACTCAGTAGGTGCCATCCGATACGGAGCTATCGAGATCGGAGTTGTTCCCGGTGCTAATTCAATGCCGAACTCAATCTCTCATACTGGTGGTAAACCCGGTAGTTCTTCAAGAAACACATCTGGGTATTCACACACAATCGGTACAGATTCAAGATGCTTTTCAAACTCTTTATTATCCAGTACATAGGCCAAATAAGCTTCGCACCCTTTTCTCACATACTTTAGGGCTAACGTCGAGGATATTACTGTAGGAAACTCACTTAAATCATTGGATCCAATTCTGATGATCTCACCGTTCTGACATCTCAAATCAATAAGCTTTCCTTTTGCAATTCACCACTGCATCATGTGAAGTTAACCACCCATTCTCAAAATTATGTCGAACTCATCAAAGGGCAACAACATTAAATCTACTGGAAGCAAGAATCACGAATCATCAACGGGCAACCTCTACACACTTTATTAACAAATACACATCTACCCAAAGGGTTGGACACACGAATCACAAACTCAAGAGACTCAATCGGCGAGTCTTACCAATACTAGAGTTTCACACACATATGAATGAGTCAAACCAGGATCAATCAATGCAATCACAGTAGTATCATAAAGGGTGAAAGTACCGTAATGACATCGGGAGGAAGCATCCTCTCGCTCGTGTAGCATAAGCTCTAGCCGGAGCTCTAGCCTCGATCGATTATGTGTCCTTCATCCCTCTCTCGATCGCCACCTACATTGCTCGAATGTCCGAGTGTCTACCCGTGATGGCGCATCGCTTCGGTCTAGTGTTACGAGTTGTATTTTGCTCGGCTAACATCGGCACTCTCGAATAAAATGATCCGACGATCCACATTTAAAGCAGGTCCAATCACGAACTCTACAACTCCCAAGATGCCATTTCCCACAATGTTTACACTCGGCTCGATTACGTGGAACATTACCGACACTAGCTATCGACATGGCTCGGGATCTCTTTGGAGGTTGATCACGTCTAGGCAAGTCCAAGTGGCTTTATGTCGATCGGGTCATCTCCGAACTTCTTATGCATGAATGGAAAATTTTACTCGATGATCTTTTTGAGTGTCTCTAGCTTTACTTGACTTTTCTTTTCTCCTTTCGAGCTCTTCGGCTTTTCAAGCTCGCTCGAATAATGTCACAAACTCTTTGATTTCAAGAATGCCAACAAGTAACTTTATGTCTTCGTTCAGGCCGTATTCAAATCTTTTACACATAATGGCTTTGATAGATATACACTCCCGAGCGTAATGGCTCAACCTGACAAACTTCCTCCCATATTCCATCACAGTCATGCGACCCTGTTTTAATTCCAAAAATTCTTTCCGTTTCTGATCGATGAATCTCTGACTGATATATTTCTTACGAAACTCAATTTGAAAGAAGTCCAAAGTTACTTTTCTTTCGGAACTATGGATACCAAGGTGTTCCACCGTGATAAGCGGTGTCCCGGTAGAGATATAGCACACTTTAGGCATTCATCTGGAGTACAAGATAACTCATCGAGTACCTAAATAGTGTTATCAAGCCACATCTCGGCTCGCTCTACATCATCATCATCATTGGCCTTGAATTCCTCGACCCCATATTTCCTGATTTTATCAACGGGAGGCCTGCTAGATCTCATCGGATCTATCATCGGGGGTGCTGAAGGTATCGGAGTTAGATTATTCGGGGGTGGAGGTTGTTGTACACCCGGATTAGTCTGAATAAACTGGGTAAACCATTCGTTCATCATTTGATAGAAGGCTTGTTTAGCCTCCCCCTCATGGCTACCCGAAACTGGTCGAGAATCTAATGGCACTGATCCTCTTGCGAGACCAGGCGCAACGCTCTCCACATCATCAGCTACGGCTCTATCAGGATCGGGATCCATTTACTATATAAAATACAATTGAAATTTGTCAGAAGTCACCACACTATCATATCTACAATTCAAAGGCATGTATAGCTAGGCTCTTACGCACAACAGTAGTCCTAGAATTGACTAAACCGTAGCTCTAATACCAATTAAATGTAACATCCCTTAACCCGTACCCGTCGCTGAATTAAGGTTATGAGGCATTACCGAACTAGACACAATTTTTCACAGTCATTTATGGAATAAACCCAATACGCACATTTACATTTTTCCATATCCACAAATAATGTACAAGACTTGCTTTACAAACCATGTTCCATAATGCAATACATCATAACTCCTAATCTATACAAGTTTCGAATCAAGTTTACACCTAATAACCCCAAATTTCGTATGTCACACATATATGATACATCCATCTCATTAACCGAATATCAGAATATTATTTTATATATTCTGCAAATATGCATATTAAAAAGGATAGGTCCATGATACTTAAATAGCTTATCATTCACACATATGACACTTGGACAGTATAGCATGACCAAACAAACACATCATACTACCATAATATGCGCAATGTCCCTAAAACATAAGCCATGTCAATCCATAATTTTCAATTCATTTTACCTTATTAATTCATGGATACAAGATCATAGAATAACCTACCAAACACACATGATATGTGACTAATTCAAATTATAAATATAAATACAGCCAATCCATTGACCATATATTCGGTTCTCAATATAAAACTTCAATGATCAACCCAAAGCATTAGTATATACATTTTCATGGTCATCTCTGAATTATACCAAGCATATAATAATTTAAGTGGAGATATTCGCATGACATAATAAGCATACTTATACATATATATGATCATTTCTATACAACTACATTTAACTTCCAAGCATTATAAGCATACTTCTTATACCAAAGATTAAAACAGACCATTATATCAAACATATAAACGATGCTTAATCCCAAAGTAGCATCCTTATTCGCAAGGCCATATATATACATTTACAAAACTGAACATCATTCATTACTTATCAAAATATAGCCTATACATGCCTTTGATTCAAAAAGGAAACATATATGTATACCAAAGAGAGTGATAGTGTGGTCGACTTTCTTGATGATCCCCTGAGCCCGTAGTTGAATCAATGATCTATAAAACAGAAATACAACACATACAGAGTAAGCTCACTAGCTTAGTAAGTCTTAAGCAAAGATAATTCACTAATCAAGCACTTTAACATTTTAATCAATAAATGTAGGACATTGTATATGTATATTTCGATATGCAATTGATACAAAACCGAATACTAGTAATGTATTTACTCAATTACTTATACTTCACTACCATCAACCTGCAACTAATCAAAGCACAAAGTACATATATTACATGAATCGCATGTTTATAATCAAGTAAATTCAACATTCATATCCATTACATTATCCCACTAAAAATTCTATTATTTCTATATCCATACACGTTGATTATAAGCTCAAATTCACATAACACCATTTTTAACATAATATTCCAACTCAAGTAACATTAATCACAACTTACCTTACTTACGATGAATTCAAATGGGACTTATGCTTACGAGTTTTTAACTCAATAGATTCACTATGTTACACCTCGAGCAATTTATGGTTTCTTCATTTTAAAGTATCACCATTAAGCCCGCAGGCACGAAGCCCAAATATATCACCCAAGACTAAGCACGCTAGGCACGAAGCTTTGAATATATCACCCAAGACTAAGCCCTGCTAGGCACGAAGCCCGAATATGTCACCGGTACTAAGCACGCTAGGCACGAAGCTTGAATATGTCACCAAGCACTAAGCCCGCTAGGCACGAAGCTCGAATATGTCACCTAAGCCTCGCTAGGCACGAAGCACTAAGCACTAAGCCTACTAGGCACGAAGCTTAGAATATGTCACCGACACTAAGCATGCTAGGTAATAAGCCAGAAATATATCACCGACACGAGGCCTGCTAGGCATAAAGCCCGAGTATCAATGCAGTCAATCATTCCACACACATTTCATAATTTTATCACATATCTAATTCAACTAAGCTTATTCACATTGCACAAATAGAATCATTACGTCATTGTAAAACCCACAATTCATATCGAGATACCATTCATATCACATTATTAAATTATGCATTCAATCTAATTTACTTATATACATTCGACTATGACATAAACATGTACTCAAATTTATCGAACATCATCATTTAATATGTTCATAAATAATTCTTTGATATATTTCAGCTTAAGGACTTACCTCGACTGTCGACGAACCGCATAATCCGGCTATTCGATAACCTTTGTCTTTCCCCGATCCAAATCCGTTTTTCTTTGCTCTTGATCTTTAATCACCAATTTCCCCTTGGCCGAATGTTAACCTTGTTCTTTCTTTCTTTATGAAATTCTGCTAAGACAAGGAAGATGATAACATGCATGTTTTGTTTTTATTTCCATTAACATATATATTAACATTTTTATTAATTACCTTTTTAACCTTTATCATAAAATAACTAAACAATATAATAAAAGGTTAACGTTGTCCATGGCCGGCCACTAACTTAAAGAATGGGCTTTTTCCCTTTTAGTACTCCAATTTAGAAAGCCACAATCAATTTAGTGCATTTTCACTATAGTTTAGGACTTTTACCTTTTACGCGATTAAGTCCTTTTTCTACATTAAACACATAAACAATTAAATTTTTTTTTCTACGAAACTTTCACACACATTAATATACAAATAATAGACACAAAATATAATATTAAAATATTTCTCGGACTCAGATTTGTGGTCCCAAAACCACCGTTTCGATTAGGGTCAAATTCAGTCTGTTACAGTACGAATCTAGAAATGAGATAGAGACGATTAGCACTGTGTGCGCGAAACAATAGAAACTTCTATTTAATGAGTTGGCACTGTGTGTGCGATACCGATTTAAGATTGGTGCGATATAGAGGCACTAAGTGTGTGATGTTACTTAAGCTTCGGCTATGATTTGGGCACTAAGTGTACGATTGAATCGAAGGAATAACGAAAGTTGATCGAAGTGAAATATTGAGTAATGAGTGGTATGTGTGATCGATAAATAAGTGTTGGCTAAGGTACGCTTGAAACCTATGTGGTTGATGATATTATAAATGAGTTTATGAAATGTTAATTGAGCATATTAGCTTTGGATAGTGTGGTATATGTGATGGTAAATTAATCTATGTGATGGATTGTTTTTGTATAATGTAATTGTATTAATGAGTTAATTGTATTATTTTACGAACTTACTAAGATTTTAAAAGCTTACTGTGTTATTTGTTTTCTCTATTTTACAGTGTCAGTAAAGCTAGCTCTAATCGGGGATCGTCAGCATCTCTATCACACTATCGGCAACCTATTTTGGGTACTTTTGAAAGATGTACATAGTTGGTATATGGCATGTATAGGCTAGTAGATATGGTGTATGTTTTTGATGTGTGAACCTTGCCATGTGATTTGGCTTGGAAGTTGAATGATATTGATGATGATGTATGAGTTATGATAATGATGAATATGGCATGAGGTGGTAAGGTTGAAAATGGTATATTTCATGCTTGTGTTAGTTGATGGAAATGGTGTATTAATTATGATTTGTGGCTTGACTAAATGATATTTAGTTTACATGAATTAAGTTGTGGAAATGGTACTTTGAAATGGATCCTTTTGAGTAGGAACTGAGTATAAGGATGGATGGTATTGTTGGTGATTAATTGGTGCATAAAATGGTATGTTTGGATGCATTTGAGGCATGGTTTGATACTTGTAGGTGAATTCAAAGTGTAAAGGGTAATTTGGCCTTGAAAATGGCCTATAATTGCCCACACGGTTGAGCACATGGGCGTGTGGCTCAACCGTGTTGTTTAAGTTTGCTAAGTGAAACAAGTCAGTGTCCACTACGGGTGAGGCACACGGGTGTGTCTCAAGCCATGTGGATAAGTCAGTATGTATGCCCTGTTTTGACACTGCTTGGACGCACAGGCGTGTCCGAGGCCGTGTGAGGCACACGGCCTACCCACAGGGGCGTGTGACCTCTGCAGTTTTAAAAAATGTTTAAATTTTTGAGAATTTTCATATGTGTTCGGTTTAGTCTCGACCCCTTTCTATCACGTGTTTAAGGTCTCGTAGACCTCATTAAGGGACTAAAATTTTATATTTGAATTAGTCTAATTGATGATTGACTTTGTGTTGTAAAATGGATGTGAAATGTTTCGATGGTTTAGTAATGCCTCTTAACCCTATTTTGGCAACGGTTTCGGGTTAGGGGTGTTACAAGCTCGGTCTTGCAAAACCCTTGTCCATTAACTCTTGCAACTGAACCTTCAGCTCTTTTAACTCCAATGTGCCATCCTGCACGGGGCAACCAAAATAGGTGCCGTACCTGGAACTAACTCAATACCAAACTCAAACTCTCTAACTGAAGGCAATCCGGGTAACTCTTCCGAGAACACATCCGGATACTCGCACACCACTGGCACTGATTCAATCTTTACCTCTGACTCTTGACTATTTAGCACAAAGGCGAGATAGGACTCGTACCCTTTTCTCAAGTATTTTTCAGCTACCATGAATGAAATCATTACAGGTAAACTATCCAATCTACCTGATTCAACCCAAATGACATCTCCATTTACACATCTCAATTCAATAAACTTACTACCACAGTTTACTAAAATATTATGAGCAGTCAGCCAACCCATGCTAAGAATCAGATCAAACTCATCAAACGGTAACAGCATAAGGTTACTGGAAAACAATGACCTCTAATTGTCAAAGGACAATTCCTACACACCTTGTCAACTAGCATATGTTTGCCTAACGAGTTTGACACTTTTACTAAAAATTTCGTAGATTCAATAACCATACTCATGCTAGATGTCAATTTTATGCAAATATAAGAATGATTAGACCCCGGATCAATCAAAGCAACAACAGAGATATCATAAAGAGAAAAAGTACCCGTTATTACATTTGGAGACGATGCCTCTTCGCGAGCGTGAATGGCATAAGTCCTTGTAGGTGCTCGACCCTCCGATCTCATAGTAGAGTCTCTGGGCGCACCTCTACTACTAGTCCCACCTCCCGAGTTCTTTTATGGTCTGCCCCTCGATGATACATTGCTTGATCTTACTTCTTGTTTTCTATCATTCTCATCTCTCTCTGGACATTTGAATGAAGTGGTCGGGTGAACTACACTGTAACAATTACGGTTGTTTCCGCAACACTCCCCAGTATGTTGCCTACCACAATTTGGACACTCTGGTTTATTTGACTTTGGATTGCCTACGCTTTCCATCGAGGTGGCTTGAACTTTCGAGCCCGAATACGCATTACCTCGATCTCGATGTGAATACCCAACTGAAGCAGTCATTTGAGGGTTTGTCTCCTTGGACCTCATGGATTGAGTTTAAAACGATTTACTCATTAGCCTCTTTCTTGCATCTCGGGCCTCAATCATGGTTTTTCTCTTTTCCTTATTCAACTCCTCAGCCTTACAAGCTCTATCGACCGACACCACGAATTCTTTCAATTCCAAGATCCCAACTAGTAGTATGATATCCTCATTCAGCCCATCTTCGAACCTCTTGTACAAAATAGCTTCCGTAGACACACATTATTGTGCATACTTGTTGAGCCTAACAAACTCGCGCTCATGCTCTGCCACAGTCATTTTGCCTTGCTTCAATTCAAGGAATTCTTTCTATTTTTGATCTACAAATCTCTAACTTATATACTTCTTTCAGAACTCTTCTAAGAAGAAGTCCCATGTCACTCTCTCTCTTGGAACTACTGATGTCAACGTTTTCCACCAATGATATGCCGAGCCCTTCAGCAATGACACGTCACATTTCATGCTCTCCTCAAGTGTGCAGGAGAGTTCATCAAATACCCGTATTGAGTTCTCAAGCCAGAACTCCGCCCTCTCAAGGTCATCGTCTATATTAGCTCTGAATTCCTAGGACCCTTATTTTCGAATCTTATCGATCGGGGGTTTAGTCACTCTTACCAAGTCTATTCCTTGAGGAGCCATAGGAACTAGCTGAGGTATAGGAGGGGGTGGAGGAGGTTGAGCATTAGGGTTCGCTCGTACATACTCCGTGTACCAATTATTCATCATTTGGAGAAAGGCTTCACGAGCCTCTTCTCCTTGACCCATAGTCTCGGGTTTACTCTTTACAAGCACGGTCCCTTACGCAGGAGCTAGCGCATTACTAACAGCGTCATCAGCAGCAGCTCGGTCGGGATCCATTACTATACGAAAACACATTTAATATTGTCAGGAGTCACCACACAATCAATATACGTTTATGGCATGTATAGCTAGACTCTTACACACGCTGCGGTAGTCCTAGAACCGACTAAGCCATAGCTCTGATACCACTAAATGTAATACCCCTTACCCGTATTCGACACTAGAACAGGGTACGAGGCATTACTAAACTTACCCGAAATCAATCATGCAATTTAGAAATTTGACCTTTATTTCCCAATTTAAAACTCTTACTAACACCTCTTAAATAAGCCGGCGAAGCTTATTTCACGTTCTAGGAATGGTTCTAGATTAAATCGAGCTCTTTTGAAGCTCTTTGAAAGTCCTTAAAAATTTTTCTCTAAACAGTCCATACACCCATGTGGAGGAAAGGACACGCCCGTGTGACATATCACACACTCTTGTAGAATTATTTCTCAATTCAAACCTACAGGGGTTTTCACACGGCTGGACACACGCCCGTGTCCCTGGCCTGTGTCCCTCACACAGCCTCGACATGCCCGTGTGCTCCACTCGTGGTTGACACTGACTTGCATCATACAGCCTGTCACACGCCCGTATGCCTGGCCCGTGGTCGACACTGATTTGTATCACTAACATGCAGGGGACACACGACCCAGCCACACACCCATGGGACTAATCGTGTGTCACACACGGCCTAGACACATGCCCGTGTGCCTACCGTGTGGACTAGAACAATGCTATTTGAGAAGATCTTTTTATCACCCTAAGTCATACAACATAAATCACATTCAACCATTAACCAAGCAGCCCAATCATGCATCATATTCATTCATGAATAACCTCATCTTTTCATATATTAATAATAATGAGCCATCAACTATGGCTATATACAAAATAGTTCATCTTTAAAAGAGCCAACAACTTGGCCAAAACAAGAAAACATTTCACTACGTCTAGTCGCTATACATGCCATACTCAAAATGCTAAGTCTAAATATACCGAGATGTGCTAATAGTGTGGATGATCTTCTGATTATCTTCGTATCCCGAGCTGACTCTTTGACACTATAAAACAAGAGAAAAGAAAAGGAGTAAGCTTTAAGCTTAGTAAGTCTACATGTAAACAATAAGCATCATACCATATGCAAAGCAACCACAACCATTATATATATTATGTAAGAACAATTTACACTTTTAATAACCATGCTTACTCATTTCATCTCTTACCACATTCCAACCATATAACATATATATTTCTCACATATACTTGCACATATACCCTGCACTCATCACCACAAAATCGCATGAAATATATACTTAGACAAATTTCTCGATGAACCCTTTGGAATAATACTATGTACCCGGTGGTTTCGCACACAGCCCACCATTAATCAATAATAGGGTGGTATCACATAGCCCACCAACAAGAATAATTACGGTGGTTTCGCACATAGCCCACCAAATGATAATATAAATGATGGTATCGCACACAGCCCATCGTGAATAAATAATAAGGTAGTATCGTACACAGCCCACCAACAATAATAATTATGGTGGTATCGCACACAACCCATCAAATAATAGTTACGGATATTTTTCCGCACTTATATTTCTATTTCGAGGTTCATACGAGAAATTACTCATTATCTATCAATTTCAATCAATCTCACTAATAATTGATCTCATTCATGCAATGTATCAATAGGTAATAACATATGTATTAAAGATGTATCGTTTACACATAAACTTACCTTGGTGCAAAATGTGTTAATTGACGGTTTAGTCCGTAACCTTGCTTGCCTTTTCCTCGGTCAAGGTTGCTTTCATGCTCTTCTTGATCTAGAATAATAAAATTTACTCATTCAATCACTAGATAACTCATGATACACCAAAATTTCTACTTAGGCAAAAATGACCATTTTGCCCTTATACTTTAGTAAAATTATGAGTTTTTCCCCTAAGCTCGTAAACTGTTTTTCATCACATTTTCATATTAAACAAGCCCAGCTGAACATTTATTTCTCTTACAACATTTCACACAACCGATCATTTCATGCATTTATTACTTAATTACAACCTTTACAAATAAGTTTCATTTAGGTGTTTTCATGGTAACACCTTTCACAAGAGTTATTCCTTGCCCTAATAACATTCATTTTCTTCCATAAAAAACTCAGCAAACATCATAAACACTCTCACGAAAAGTCCCTAAACTTTCAACCATTTTTCAAAATAGTCCCTTCATTAGTTAGCTTAAGCTTTAGGGGTTCCGAAAGTACAAAAATTATCAAGAATGACCTCTAAGATCACTTACTTGCAAGAGAATAGCTTGGCTGAAAGTTTGAATGCCAAAAACCTCTATTTTCTCTTCAATTTTTCGGTGGAAGAAGAAAGGTGATTAGTGAAAGATGATATCTTCTTCCATTATCTTATTTTATTCATTTTTTTATCACCTAATTCCACCAAATTTTTGGCCAAAATTAATGCTCTTGTCTCCCTTGTCCCTATGGCCGGCCAACACCCTATTATTGGCCTAATTGTACTTTAAGGACCTCCAATTTAATATTCTATGACTATTAGACACCTCTACCTTGTATAATAGAATTTTCGCACTTTATGCGATTTAGTCCTTTTTCACAATTAAGCATACAATTGCTAAAATTAAAGCACCAAAATTTCCATACATCCTTTTAATCATGCTATAACACATAAAATAACATCAAAATAATTTTCTTCAACCTCGGATTAGTGGTCCCAAAACCACTGTTCTGACTAGCCCCAAAATCGGGCTGTTACACTCCCAATTCTCCAAAGCCACCTACCATGTTCATCTCTTGCCATTGCTATCGAAGTTGCAAAGCCTGAAGACAGATTGCGGGCACCATCAACATTTATTTTGATAGATCCAGTGTCAATTTTTTAAGGCTTCTTATAGAATAAAAATACACTGCTAGTCTACTAAATATTCATCATGTTTTTATATATAATTCTAATATTTTAAATTTTGACTTATAATGTCATAATGACATCAGCATTTCCATGTGTACCTATTTGAAAGTATTACGTATCCCAAACTTAACACCATTAAAAAAAAAAACCCAAGACCCTTAACCTAATGAAAATTTAGGTAATAAAAAAATCATAAGAACCAACTTGAGAAAAATGATAATTTAAGAGCCAAATGTATATTTAAGCCTGCTCAAATTAAACCTAAAAAAAAAGTTTAGGTACCAAATTAGGAAAATATGTCAAGTCAGGTACCAATTTGATCCCAAAAACATAGGTACCAAATTGAGCAACAAAAATGTTTATGTACCATTTTCGTAATATTCTAAAATTTTAAATATTTTTTTAAAAAATTATATATATTTTTCGCATATATATAATTCTTAGAAACTTTAGAATTTATATATTTATAGCTTTTTGTTTATATATTTTTAAATTTTTTGTTGTTTTCCTTTTTATTTTTGAATTATTTATATTTTACATAATTCTTTAATAATGTTTTCTTTATAATATTTTAATTTAGATCTTTTTATGGATGTCATGTCACCGATTGACATGCATAAAGATACATCATATGATACATCTCCTAATTTTTTTAAATGAAACAAAAATATATAAGTAGCAAAATATAAAAACAAGCATATGATCAGTTCATGCCAAATTCAAGCTGCTAACCGATAAAATTTTGTTCTTTTTAATTCTACCTCACCACCTAATGGTGAAGGTCTGTTTAATATTAAAAAGTGTGCTTTTAAAAAATTAATTTCCCCGCAACTTTATTTTGGGAAATTAAAAGAAATCATCAATATTGCAATCCAAAAAGTGTTCATATATTTGTCAATTGAGATTTTGGGAAAGTATTTTGTCCCTACTGTTTCATCAGAAAGGTTTTAGTTAAAATGCAGACAAACATCTCCAGAGTGAAGAGGAACAAAATGAGGATTTGACAATCACTAATCCAAAACATGGCACTCCTCCAATGAAAACATGATCTTGAGATCAAATTATGTTGTGCAATTACTCTTGGTGACTACGTACAGGTAGCACATTTGCAAAGATCTAATATACAGCGACTTGAACCAAAATTTAGATGAATAACAAAGGGGCAAAACGTGGTGTTTCTTTCCTTGCTTTATACCTTTCTGAGGAAGTTTCTAGTACCCTAATTAGAGGCTTCTCTACGATAAACATTTTATCTCCATTCATGGATTTCCCGTCTCGCTTTCTGGTTTCTGAGACGGAGGCATCGCAGCAGCGGCAGCAGCAGTAGTTTCTTTGGGCGTAGCTGTTATTGATTTTGCACAAATAACATCAAAGTGAGAAAGAGAAAGGCAATAGACAGAGAAATACAAAGAAAAAGAAGAAGAACCAACCTTCATGTTGATTTTGGGATCCTAACTCGGTCCCGCTGGGAGAGGCAGTCTGGTCCTGCTGTTTGGATGCTGAAGGTTTTAGCTGCTCTTCTGTGATCTTTAAGTATTCTTCACTAGTATATGCGTCTTTTATGGATTGAGCACCATCTGCAGTAAAGCGACAGAATTGCATGCTTCTTAAATTTCATTGGAATACACAAGGGGAATGGGATAAGGAATAAGGAAAGTTCCTACCACTAAGCCATAAAAAGCAGGATCAAACGCTATGCAGTAGCATTTAGTGCATGTTTCAGGGTAAGAGATCATAATAACGTAAGTGAGATTCAAAGGAAAAATCTTATAAGACAATTTCATGCCACTAATTAGCCCAAAATATAAGAAAATAAAGCACTTACCCGGGTCAGCATCACTACCAGTTTCCTCAGCACTGGTAACTGGTGAAGGTGTTAGGGGAGCGTTACTTAGATAGGGACTGTTCCTATTCAGTGTATTTTGTGTTGAACTCGGCATTTCATCAAGACCAATCTCCCTTTCAAGGGTGCTCTTGAATTCCCTCGAAACTTCCTTCACAGAAGATATAAAGGCGAAGAGTTCAGAAGGGCAGAGTTATTACATGGTAAAGATATGAGTAAAACCAAAGGGTTCAGGCCCTACCTGAAGTTCTCTAATGGTGGGTTGAAACGCACGCAATGTTTTCCCCAGATTCCTAGCAACCTGCAGTTTAATATGCCATTTGAGAGGCTCAGAGGATTTAACTTAAACAGAATATGATCCTAACTATAAAGGTTCTGTTTGATCATTTGATCAACATATCTAAAACTTGGTTTTTGCTTCCTCAGAAATTTCTACAGAATAATATATGAATGGTAAAAAGCATAATTGTATTCAACTAAAAAACGAATATGCAGATCAAATGTGACAAAATTTAAACATAATTATCTTACATAAAAGGACAGTGACATATTTTGTACGCAAAAGACTTTTCTATAATTTTTAATTATTTTAAATAAGTAGCAAAAGTAACAATATAATGCAGCCTAAACATTTAGCGACCACATTTTGCTGAACTGTGAGAATAGTCATTTATGGAAGGCATCAAAATGTCTGCCATGCACTTGTAAATAAATTCTTGATAAGCTCATAAGTATCACAATGCAGCTACTTCGTAAAGAATCAAAGCATCCAAGCACTTATATGTTTTATTTTAATGCCTTTATGGTACATCAGACATCATGGATACAGCATATTTAATAATTGATTATCAGTCCTTATCACAATACCTAAGGAAATATTCATCCCTTCGATTTGAATAACTTGAAGCCTAATTAACAAAATGTGATATATAGCAAAATTAATGTCTTTTAACTCTCCAGTCCTCACAAGTTAGATTCTTCTTGACATATCAAGCCATTTAGTAAAATGTCAAGAGGGATCTGAGGTAAAAGACACAACACTTATTCTTAAAGATCTGGTTCACTAAATACATCAAGGCATCATTAGAATGAGCCCTGAAAGGATAGGGGAACTTAAGAGTTTAAAAGAGGGTTATACAATGGAATGAATTGAACTTAAATGGCAACAATGTTTTTGCATCAAGGGAAAAAAATCATTATTTTGTCAAACAACACTACATTAATGCCTCGCTTGGTTACTAGTCTTATATATGAGGAAAATGCTTATTTATTACAGATGTAGTACAATAGTTAGATATAAACTAAAGAATAGTTAGTACAATTTTAAACTTGAAATTAGAAAGATGAGTAAAACTGATAAAAATAAGACTTCTTCAAAATAAGCGAAAAATTTTCCTTCTCTTTACTAAAATTAAGTCATGGAATGGCTAAATATTACCAATTGTATTAGTTTATTTTTCACTCATATACTAAAAGAAGCTTAAAAAGAATAAAATAAGATTTAATCTCAATAAAAGGATTCTTTCTATCATCTAAGATTATAATTTAAACGAACATTTGAATTCTTATATAAGACAAGAGACCATATAAATTTCAGTTTCAAGCAAAGCTAAGTATTGTCTATAAATCCAACACTAAACCAGCAATAATTTTCAGTTTCAACAATTTATCATACCAACTTCCCGGGCAATCCTTAGAAAATTCTACCAATTTTTTTTGCTTCTTGTTTCTTAATTCATATTTGAAGCGTTGAATTGAGATTAATATTTTAAAATAGTTGCCACAAAGCCTATGTTTCCAAAGCTTAGGACCTATCTAAATCCAATAACCGCATGAAATTAGAAACTTGAACTGTACAAAGACATACATTACAAACATATGATAGACACAAACAGCCTGGAAAATCATCAAATGTTACAAACCATAAAAGGAGCAAGTGACAGGTTGGTGCTTATAATTGAAACAACATGCAAATGAGAATGACTTGTCCCCTAGTATATAAAGGCAGAACATACCTCAGCCAGACCCTTGGGACCAAACACCAACAAAGCAACTACCCCAATAACCAGAGCTTCAGGAGCTCCAACGCCAAACAAAGATGCATGAACCACCTTTCCTTTACATCTTCCTTTTTTTTCTGAAATTCAATAATCAAAATAAATGAACTGCATAGAGTAAAAAGGCAGCTTAAAAAGAGGAAACCCAGACCAAAAAAAAAAAAAAACCTAATTTAAGAGATTTTGGTGAGATTGAAATGCCCAGATGCTTTAGACCACTCCATTGAGAAAAAAAAGATGGACCCAACTGAGGAAACCACGTGGAGAAACGGAAAGGAAAGGATTTGCGATGTAAAACTAAATGAGAGAAGGAGAAAGTAGTGGACTTGGAGCTAACGGAAGGTGTGAATAAGAATGCGGAAGTTGAGACGGCCATAATTGTGGTCATTTGAAGAGATAGATAATTTTAGTGAGTTTAAGGAGAGCTTAGATTTTTCCTAGTATAGACATGGAATTGGGAGGGGACACCAAACCAAAGGTTATCCTGAAACGGGAAGATGTCTAAAAATGCAATATGTGGAAAATGATGGTCGAGGAGATTACGATACCAACATTACAGAGAAGCTTTCTTTTGGAGCTCACTAGATCCGGATTATGGAGATGTTATTGTAGGCTGAAATGGCCATTTCAATGTGGGTCGACACCTGACTCTCATGATCAGCCATCACCAAGTTCTAGGCTTGATTTGGGTAGTCAAATGCTGGCACATCATGTTTAAGATAGCCCAAACTTTTAGGGCTTCTCCACGATTTTTGATAAAAATGAGTTACGTTCAGTTTTTTTTCTTCAATAACCTTTACCCTGGATTTGCTAATATTTTCAATCCGATTCTTATACTTTCTTTTTCTTTTTTTTTTTTCTGTTTCATATTAATCTTACGAGTAGTCCACATAAAAATTATAAAAATTATTGAAATTTTATAAAAAATAAATTTTATATAATTTTTTTACTAAAGATATATGTCCAAAATGAACTTAAATAAATTAGGGCCAAAATTTATCTAAATTTGGAAATTCATTCTAAACGTATTTTTAACAACTACACATCTATTTTAAAGTAAAACTAAACAAATTTTCAGTTTTAGATTTTTGAATTTTGATGAGATGAACCTAGACTTGCATTTGTCCAAGTTCACTCTAGACATGCATTTTTTAAAAAAATTTAACCTTTTTAATATGAATATACGATTATATATAATATAAATGATTAATTATATAGAATCATGGATTATAGGGCTAGAAGTTAATATGTTCTGTCTTGACTTGCTTACTTGTATGGAGCAATGATTAAAGCTTTGATTAAACATCTATTTTGATACAAGTTTAAATTATATCATGTCATCTATCACCATAATATTATAATAAAAAACAAAAAAAAAAAAACGGTGGCTTAAAATTTTTTAAAATATTTATTGAATGAAATAATAAACTTCACATAGGAGCCTGAATCAGAAAATCTTTTCAATTCTCTGAAGATTCTAAACTACATAGTCATGGAGATGGGATGATACTAAGTGTGATAGTTGAATATGGATATATATTTTGTATGAGTATATTGAATTTATGTGTTGAATACAAATATTTTAAAAAGGATAGAGAGGTGCATGTCTTTGCAACATATAATACCAGAACAAGGCCAAAGTATTTGTTGAACAGGCAAGAGATAAAAGAGCATATTTTCATTCATTCATTACATTAAAAAAAGCAGCAAATGCAGATGATTGCAACTAAAAATTAAAATAATACTTCAGCTTCAGCTCAATCTTAGTTGCCGCAAAAACACAAAGTAACAAACCTGTACGAGTAACATCTGTAGATACAAGCCAATTCCAAATGACACAACTTCCATTCCTAGTCTAGATGCCTGAAATTCAAAGATTCTTAGTTGCCAGTGGATTCGAACCTCTGAATAGCAAATCTGAGTAGAATTCTTTCACATGTAATAGTGTTGTCTGTGAGTGACATCTATGGTGAAAGCCCTACTCCCTACTGCTCTTCATTCTTTAACTTTGTGCTGGAGCTTTTGCTTGTTTTGAATCATTATTGACCCTGTAGCTGTTACGATTTGTTTTTGTAAGACTTTATTATCGAAATGCAAGACCTCAAAGCGAGGAAAGCTCTCTCCGACTATTTTTTTTTTTTTGTTCACAAAATTTGAAGAGACTTTACTAGGGACTTGACCTTGTTAGAGAAAAGTTATATTCATGAGACCTTCGGGTTAAAGATTACCCAAATTCTCAGCTTGAGTTAGTGGCAACTTTATAGTGAATGAGAGCAGACCTGTGGTGATTCAAATCTGGGGTACACCATTTGGAACCATTTCAAATTTGGAGTCATTTCCACTGGGTTGAATTTGATGAAACATCTATAGGCAATGATACAATTAATCACAGTGGCATTCCAGGGTATGATTGTTGTTTTTAATTGAAGCATATAAAAGAATATATATGCTGCATTTTCTGCTTACATAGTTCTTCCTTCCAGCTCTTAATTGTATGGACTTGAGCCTGCCCTGATGGCCTTGCCTGGTCTGCCCACAATGGGACAAAAGAAGTGACCCCATCTGGTTCAAAAGTTCAAAATGCCATCGATCCTTTACAGAAATTTGAGAAAGCTGACCAGAGGTATAAAGAAGGTAAAGACAAGATTTGTGGGACTTGGCCTCTAATTTCTTGGTTTGTGCATGGACTAATTCATCCAGTCAAAGTTTGACGTCTCTACCGTCTTTGCATGACATTTACAGGTCGCATAAGTGATATGACTATTTATTCGTCCTCTCTTTTATAGAGAATGAATAGTATTTGATAGCAATGAAATAAAATAATGTTTTTATTAGAATAGTAATTATAACTTTTTATAATTATAAAAATTATAATTTTTATACTTGTTTGACTCATAGAGTGTAATTATATCATTATTTCAGTATATTATATTTGATAATATAAATTATAATTACACAATTACATAATTTATATTTAAAAAATATTAATTACTATAAAAATATTAGTATGATAAAAATAATTTCTAAACAAGTAATAAAATTAAAATCAAACCATCATATACATTATGTCAATCTAAAGAAGTATATGATAATACGATTACTAATACAAATAGCGAGAAAAATAAACATCATATACAATTTTATTTAATTGTTCTAGTGCATATTTGTTGGTTATTCCATGATTAATATTTAACATATGTTTCTTATCATCATCTCATTAGTCATTAACCAAGACTATCATCATTTGAATTTGAATATGTATCATTAAGATTATCAAGATTTTCTTTTTTCATATACTCTTCAAAGTATATGGATCATCTCAATTTCACCAATGTTTGAAGTTATAAAATATATAACGTGCTAGTATGATCCACCATTTTTTTATGCTATACTAAGGTGATGTTGATATGAGAAATATTTTTTTTACAACAACAAATACCTTCTAAATCACATTTCGAAGCCTTAAATGTGTTAAATTAAAGAGTTTGTGAGTTGTCTATTGTGCTTGTGTTTAGTACCATTCTCTCAAATGATAACATACTCCATGATATGGTGTAAGAAAACCTTTTCTATTTTCATAATTAAGATTGACCTTATAATATTTAGGTTCATAGTTCAAATAATATGCAATTTTAATTATAAAAACTTATATAAACTTAATTTGGAGAAAGACTTATGTTAGGTTATATTCCTTTTTTATAATACGTAAATTAGGTCAAAAATTAGAGGTGATCATGGTTGGGCTACTCGACCCGGCCCGACGGCCGCCGAAAAATGGGAGGGTTCAGGTAAAAATATAGGCCTGAAATATGGGTTTGGGCAAAAAAACGAGGCCCGTTTAGAAAACGGGCCGGGCCTCGGGTAAAACTTTTTTGGCCCGGCCTCGGCCCTGCCCGAATTATATATTAAATATATATTTTATTTTTAATCAAATATTTTTTTCAAATTTACATATTTTTTATTTGTTTTTTTTGTTTTAAAATTTGTTTTAAAATTTTTTATTTAATGAAAAAGCTAAAAAAAAAATTAATATGGGCCAGCTGGGCCGAACTCGGTTTATCAATTTTCTTTTGGGCCGGGCTTGGACAAATTTTTAGGCCCATATTTCGAGCCAGGCCGGGCTCAGGCCTAGAAAAAGTGCCTAAAATTTTGTTTGGGCTCGGCCCATGATCACCTCTAGTCAAAATAATATAAAATTTATAATATTTAACATTAATAAAAATTATAAATTGTTCGAAACTTTCATAATACTTATTATAAATAATATAATTTTTACCATTACTTTTAAAAATTATTTTATAAATAAGTTATGATAATAAAAAGTTATAATATTTTTATGAATAAATATATTATTTTATAATATATAAGACGCATACATTAATAAGTTTTATCCATAGCCATAAATTTTATAAATAGATATACTATAAAACTTTTATAACATTTAAATTAATATTTATAATAAACTTTTGGGTATAACTATAGAAACTTTTTAGAATTGAAATAATATATCATGTTGTTATAATTTTATAAAAGACACCAATTTTTATAATATAATATTTTAGATTTTATAATATAAGAAATTTTTACTATATCCATCCCAAACACTTATATATGTTATGCTTATAATATAATTTTATAATTTGTATAAAATAATTTTTAAAAATGAATTTGGTGTAATTACTCCAATTCTCAACCCTTAAGAATTGGAATGTATAATTGGGGTGCTCAAATTACACCAAAATTGATGCGACCCACCAATTATAATGGTTACCTAAATATGCCACTCTTGTGTAATTACAAGCAATTACACCAAAATCTAATTACCGAGTTGCTTTCCAAACATTATCTAAATAATAAGTATTAACTAATTTAGTTGGTTGAATTAAATAGATTTGTATTTGATTGGCTAGAATGATTTTAAATTAATTATAGTTAATAAAAACTATAAAAATAAATTAATAAAAATATTTTTAATAAAATTGATGTGCGAGAATTTTAATATTATAATTTAAAAATATTCATCGATATATATTATATATTTTTGGGATAATATCACATTTAATACATGTACTTTTATAATATGTCCAATGAGGTATCGTACTTTGAAAATGTCTAATATGGTTCTTGAACTATCAATATGTGTTTTATTATGGTACTGTACTTTTATAAAATGCCCAATGTGGTACATGTACTTTGAAAATGTCTAATGTAGTACTTGAACTATCAATATGTTTTTATTATTATTATGGTATTTGGTGTTAACACCATTAGCAAATTACTAAACCAACCAATAAAAATTTGACTTGCAAATTTTTTCTTCAAATCATCATGTTCACATGGATATTTGTAATGCCTCTAAAACCACTACGATATATAAGTGGTATTAGTCTAAGAACATGCATAGTAAATTTCCCTGGTAAATGAAACATGATACATTAGTGTTAATAGAAAAGGTTGTTGGATACCAAAGAAAGTTGAAACAATGGTATGTTGTGAGATATTAACTTGAGGTATATACTAAATTGTAAAGGTGTGAAAACTGAAGGGGTAAAATCACAAATCTTCAAAAGTTAAAGTGTTAAATTGAAAATTTGGAAAATTTGAAAAACTAAAGTTTTAATTTTACCAAAAGTGAGGATGGCTCAAACATAAATATAAAAAAATCAGGGGCAAATGACTATTTGATCGTATGTCAGAGTCTTAAAAATTTATAATATGAATGATCTAGCCTAAAAACTAATTGTGACAACGACTTGAGGCAAGCGCACCTATCGAACAGTAGTAGAGTTTAGTGGCAAGACCGGATTGTCAAACCCAAAGGAACCAAAAGTACTAATACTAACTTTCTTTTTATTATTTAACCTAAGAATTAAGGGAATTGTTATCTAATATAAAATTAACTAACTACTAAGCTAAAGATGCGAAGACAAAGAGATTGAATTGGGAAAATACTTGAGGGAAAAATCAATTGATTAAGACAATACCTGAGGAAGAATCCACCTAGACTTCACTTGTTATTTAACTCTGAACCAGACGATTTATTCACTTGACATGATCTGTAGGATTCCCTAACTTATATTAATACCTCTCCCGAGGCTACTAATGTCTAACCCTAGGTTGATTAATTGAAATCTCTTTCTAATTAAAACCCCTAGAATTGCATTAACTCGATCTATGGACTCCCATATTAGGTTTGACCCTAATCCGGTAGATTTTCGCCATCCTATCTCTAGGGTTGCGATCAACTCCGCTTAACTATACTAGATCTACTTTTAGACAGGGTCTATTCCTTCTCTACCTAAGAGCATAAATGCTTGAATCAATATCCTGAAATACCAAAACAAGAATTAAGAACACATAGTTAAGAACAAATCAAATATTTATCATACAGCTCAGAAAACAATAACAAGATCAGTCTTAGGTTTCATCCCCCTCGGATTTGAGAAGTTTAGTTCATAATTATAAAAGAATACATATCAGAAGAAAATATAAAACAAAATATAAGAAAACCCTAAAACCCCCTGAAGGAATTGAATGAGATATCCTTAGTCTTGAGTATGATTCCGGCTTCTTGAGATGAATCAACTGGCTTTCTTCGAGTGAATCCCACAATTCGGCCCCTCTGGCTTGGCTCTTTGGCCTAACTGAACGCCCCCTTGAAGGTTGGCCTCTAGGGTGTTTATATAGGCTTTTGGAGTAGCTTTCTTTGCCTCTAAGTACCCTATTTCGAATAGAACTCTTCTTTGCTGTGGCAGGGACACGCCCATGGCACACGCCCATGTAATTCGAGGCCAGGCCATGTTCGGGTCTGTTAATGAGGCACGGCCGTGTGACTCGGGGTCCAGGCCGTGTGGATTTCATGTTAGTCCTATTTTCTCCGTTTTCAGTCCGTTTCTCGTTCTTTTCATCCTCCGGTGGTCTCCTGAGTATAAAACATGAAAACAAAGGATTAGGAACACCTATTTCCATAATTAAAGGGATAAATCATCCAAAAGTATGCTAAATGTGGGATTAAAATATGTGTATATTATGGTTTATCAAATACCCCCACACTTAAGCTTTTGCTTGTCTTCAAGAAAAATTCTCAACTTACAATTAAAACGAACTTCCTCAATTCATAATATTCATCAACAATGTTTCAACATAATTCATAGATAATTTATACATGAATAATTTAACTCAAAGAGTCCTAAAGATTCAAACAATCAAAGTCACAAGTTTTTAGCACGAAAAATATAGGTGTTTCCCCTTATCTAAATAATTACCTTTAATTTAAAATTGACAAGAGTTGACATCCTCACTAAAGATTCACTCAAATCACTCAAGGTGTTTAAGGTTCAAAATAAAGCACTCATCAGTCAAACATGAAAAGTTAATCCCATAGGCTGGCTTGAAAATCAAATCTCTGCCACTATAAAATGATATGATACACAAATCAAAAGGTCTTTAAAGGGTTGTAATGGGGTTTAGGTTAAAGGTATGGATGAAGGCTAAATAAGAAGGTTAGAATCAAGATTGAATTGACAAGTTACCTAACTAGAAAAGTGAACTAATCCTGAATAATTACATCTATTGAAAGCTAATAATACTAATAATAAGAGCTTCTTTTTCAAGATGTGGAATTTAAACGTATAAGCTCACTTAATTACAGAACTAATAATGAATATACTTTGATTTTTTTTTTAAGAAAAAGTCAAGTAATAAGAAAGAACTTTGACAACTGAAATATAGAACATAGTTAGGCAACTGCTCAAAATCAAATCTAGACAAAAAGGGAGTCAAGAAAAATGGTGATAACAAATATAAGATGGGTTTTGGGTTGTTATTAGTGGGTGAGTCAATAAAAAGGGTTGTTAGGATCAAAGGGGTTCACTAGGGGTTAATTACGAAGGTAGGCTTTTATGAAGTAAGTCGGTTAAATCCTAAATGCCTTTATCATCCCAGTATATCAAATCAATGATGTGGTCTCGACATGTATAATCGAAGAAAGTTCTAGAATAACAAATCAATGTGGACACACTCATAATAAAGTGAGCACGGAAAGAATGTATGCTCGAAAAGGTTCAAGATCTCACAAAAAATTATGGGTTTTTAATGACAACCTTGCAAATTTCAAACTTCAAGGTAACAATTAGATTCAGGTAGCCAACGTAACAAAATTTTAATTTTTGAAAATAGACTCATTATGCTTGATTCTCTAGTATCTTAAAGTTTAAATCATCAATGCACAATTAACTATGACTTATTCTAAAACATATTAATAAAAATCATAAATCAACAGGAATTTCATTCTAATTAGTGATATGAGAAAATTACTTAAGACAAAATATCATTCAGGGATTTTGAGAATAATACAAAAAGTTAGGAACTTTTCTAAATAAATTTTCACCCCTCACACTTAAGATGTACATTGCCCTCAATGTACAAAGATATATAATAAATATATAGTAAGAAAATCAAAAGAGAGGGAGAGAAGTGAACTTCTTGAATTTTTGGATGGATTCCTTAAATTGGAAGTGTGGAAACTTGATTCAAAGGTGTAAGGTAAGTTGGAGGGGGCAACTCTAATTCCTGTGCTAGATGAAGAAATTGGGAATCTTGTGAAGAGTTAGCCAGGAAATAATAGGAATAATTCTAAATATACTAATTATATATTTAAAGAAAAGAAAAATAAAAAGAAAGAGTGCAAAAAGTGAAATAAGACTAAAAGAACTGATTAATGGACCGAAAGGTCCTTATTGTTAGATGGTTCGTGAGGTGGGTGTGATTTCTCAAGCCGTGGTGTGTGTTTCCCAAGCAGCCTTTAGAACCTAAAACCAAGAAATTAAAATAAAATAAACCAAATTTAGTATAAGAGAAATAAATATAAGGAAAATAAATGAGAAGAGAGAGGAAAAAGAAAGGTTAAATAGACTCAAAGGACCTTTTCTATCGAGTTAATGAAGCAGTCGGCATGAACTTATGTAGATCGGTCTCGCATAGGGAGACTGGGCTAAGATCCTTCCATTTTTTCAACATGGATGAATTGTAGATCAAGATTATGGAGAATGAAGAAGGAGGAAAGTGAAAAGGGGAGGGGAGTGTAGATGTTATAGAAGAGTGAATGGGGAGTGGGTGAGAAGGGGGGAGGGGTGCTTTAAATAAAAATTTTCAGCTCTGGTACATCCCTACGCCTATGTTCCATGGGCGTGTCGTGTCACACGGTCATATTGCACGACCGTGCGGTGGTTCATTCGTTTCTCCCACGCCTGTTACTCAGGTTGCCACACCCGTGTTACTAAAACAATGTCGACCACTACGGCTGTGTCGCACGGCCGTGGTGTTTTAGTTGGGGCCCGTGGCTTGAAGATATTTTTCCGTCCTTTTTCGTACTATCTCTGCCATGCCAGTACTAAAATCCATAGTGTCCACATGGCCACTACCACGGCAGTGTGCAAGGCCGTGTGGTACGGCAATTTGCGCTTCATTAACTTGGTTAGTTTGTAGTTAGGTACTAAAAGAAAGAGAATAAAAATAAATAGGGCTAGTGCTCGGGTTGCCTCCCAAGAAGCGTTTGTTTAAATTCTTAAGCTAGACTTACCTCTCATTCGTACATTCATGGTGGTTTGAGGAGTGAAAAATCCTTTCTCATGCTATCATTATTGTAACAGCCCGACTTTGGGCCTAGTCAGAATAGTAGTTTCGGGATCACAAATTTGATGAGAAAAAATGTAATATTCTTATATTTTTATGATTTACAATTTTATGGAATGATTTCGTGAAAACTTCGTTCGAAAATTTTGATATTTGAGCACTCAATTTAGTCAAAAGGACTAAATTGTAAAAAGTGAAAAACTTGAGTTCTAGAAGCTAGAGGTGTCTAATTGCTATGAAATTTTAAATTGGAGGTCCTTAAAAGGTAACTAGACCATTGGTTAACTTTTTGGACAAAAATGGACATCAAATAGGTGAAATAGAATATTTTTAAGTTAAGGGCATTTTAGTCATTTGGTGATTAAAATGAATTAAAAACAAAAGTAAAAGCCAATTTTTGCTCATCTTCAACCCCTTGGCTGAAATTCAAGTGAGGAAGACATAGCTAGGGTTTTTCAAGCTTCCAAGCTCGATTATCAAGAAAGACGAGGAATTGACCTTGAGCGGGGAAAAAAAAAGGTTGTGGACTAAATTGCAAATTCGTCATATTTTGCACCGAGGTAAGTTTGTATGTAAATAATGCATCGTTTTTACTTACATTTTCATATTTTGAGAAATGGTATGAATTGTGGCTGAATATTTGATGTAATTGACAAAATATCGACAAGTAAGAAATTTCCCGGTTGAACCTTAGGAATAAAAATGGATACGAGTGACATGTTCACTAGAAACCTATGTGAAATCTAAGTGAAATAAGTGATCCGGGTGCTGGTCCGTACGTTCTACTGGTGGCTGAGTTATCCAACATGTGTTACGGATACTCGACAGCTTGTGTGAGCAACACTGAGTAGTTATGTATTGACCGACAGCTTGTGTGAAGCGGACGAGATTATGATTATGTGAAACAGTCTTGGTCTTATAAGTTCTACGAGTGGTGGGTAATCCCGCATGTGTTGCGGATACCGACGACTTGTGTGAGTAGCATCGAGTAGTTACGTATGACCGAAAACTTCGTGAGCGCACTGCGAATGTGAATAGCTCGAGAACGAGCCTATGTGTGATAAGTGATGTGAAGTAGCTTTGGCTACAAGTGTGGCACTATGTGCAATATTCCGATGTGTTCAACGGGAAATGACTAAGTGTAAATGACTGTGATTATGTCATGAATAAGTGTAGGTATATGTGCATAAACTTATGAGCAATGTGCTCGATATGTGATTGAACTTTGATAAGATTGATACGGAAGTAAGTGTTACAATGAAAGTTACTATATAGAAATCATGAAAGAGTGAAATTTAGAAATAAAATAGTTTTGGACAACAGCAGTTATATGTCTTTGAAAAATCACCAAAAACGGTGGAAATTGAATTAGAATTTGAATAAGATATGAAATTAAAGCTTATTGAGTCTATTTTCACATAAAAGGAACAATGTAAGAAAACTAATTTTATATTTTGAGATATTTGAATTTTGGTGAGATGGATTCAGAATGATTTCGAGATCCCCTGTTCGACTTTATAAATGCATTAAAAATTGTACAAAAATAATAATGGGATAAAATTTATATCCTTGAATTTCTTAATGAGTATATTTTCAAGAGAAATAAATAGTAACATCATTTTAATTCTGTACATTGAGATTATTTATTTTTAGTGAAGAAAGGTCAAACTGTCAGACAATAGAACAGGGGATACTTTAAAGAATAAACTGTATAAACAAAATATACTGAAATTTTTATGGTAAGAAGATATTTGAGTCTAGTTTCATGAAAAATTAACAGATCTTAATTTGGAGTTCTATAGCTCAATATATAAATAATTTAGTGACTGTGACTCAAGTAGACAGCTTAAGATGAACATGAGTAAACGGTGGAACTATGTGTAATTATGATTGCATTATCTTGAGAACATATTATGAGGATTGTTAAAGTAATGTTAATAAAATTTTTTATTATTTACATACTTACTTACTAAGCTATATGCTTACTCCTTTCTCTTTTCCCTTGTTTTATAGTATCACCAAGCTAGCTCGGGATTCAGAGATTTGTCGGAGATCCATCCACACTATCAACACTCTTTTGGTATTTTGAAATTAATATTTTGAATTATGGCATGTATAGAGGACTTGGTTGTTTTGTTATGTGTCATAATTGATTTGGCCTAAAATGATGACCTATGTTATTTGATAGCTTATTTTGTATAAGGCCATTGATGTTAGCTATTACTGATCAAGTTATATGTGTTTATGATAATACAATTTATGAGATGCATGACTAGGTTGAATGAGTGTGTGATGAAAATTAGAAATTTTTAAATTTGGATGTAAATTTTATGTCTCGGTTTAGTACGACTGTATGTGTTTTCTTTCGGTAATGCCTCGTACCCTGTTCCGACGTCGAACACGGGTAAGGGGTGTTACAATTATATAGTTTGAGTCGAGTAGTGTTTACTTTAAAAGTACCGAATGTAGAATTATTTACCTCGACTATTCCGTAAGGGAAGACATTAAGTACCTTAAAACAGATCTCTTTGCTTGTCTTGAGGTCTGAAGTGGCTGTTCGAGGGTCTATTTTCTCTAACAGTACCTAATCTCCTATTTTGAAGTGATTTGATGTTCCTATAAGCTCGTCTGGGGGTTCCTTCGATTTCACTTCGTGGGGCTTTGATTTCTCCTTGAAATACGCTTTTCACTCGTCTAGTTCATCAATCTGAAGCCTTCATTCCTCGTGACTTTCTTCTTTATTGGTACGAGGTTTATGATCTGGCTCAGATATGTAGCTTCGTGGTGCTTCCTGTAAAGAAGGTTGAACCAAATGATTATTATTAAAATTTACATTCTCACCGTTGTCACTCGATGTCCTGGCTAAGTCGAGAGCTTGAAGACTGATTGATTCGTCACCTACACGAAGTATGAGTTCACTTGTACTAACATCAATTTTAGATCTGGCAGTTGCTAAAAAGGGTCTTCCTAAAATTAAGGGGATACTATTGTCTTCATCCATATCTAAAACAACAAAGTCTACTGTGAATATGAATTTGTCAATTTTAACTACTACATCTTCAATTATACCCCTAAGAATTCGAATAGTTTTATCAGCTAATTGAATACTCATCCTAGTTTGTTTGGGTTTCCCTAGACATAGTTGTTTAAACATTTTAAAAGGCATAACATTGATGCTTTTTCCCTAAATCAGCTAAAGCATTATCAACAAATAAACTACCAATTAAGCATGGAATTATAAAACTCCCTGGATCTTTAAATTTTCATGGTAGTTTATTTTGCAACATTGCTGAGCACACTGCGTTTAGTTCCACATGTGATTCCTCATCTAACTTTCGCTTGTTGGTCAAAAGCTTTTTAAAAATTTCCTTGAATCTGGCATCTATTAAAGAGCTTCAAGAAATGGAAAGTTAATATGTAATTTCTTTAAAAGTTTAAGAAACTTACCGAACTGTTCATCTGAATTATCTTTCTTTATCGCATTGGGGTATGGTATTCAAGGTTGATATTCGTTAATTACCGGTTTTGGCTTTTCTTGGCTTACCTCAACCTTACCTTTACTTACCACAGGTTCTTGCCTTGGCTCAGGTTCAGAATCTACTAACCTTTCATTATTCTGAGCGGTTATAGCTTGAAGTTGCTCTTTTGGGTTAGTCTTAGTGTTTCTTGGCAAGCTACCTTATGGTCTTTCAGAGATCAGCTTAGCGAGTTGCCCTAACTGGTTCTCGATTCCTTTAATTGATGCTTGTTGATTTTTAAGTGTTGTTTCGATGTTTTGGAAATGAGTTTCTGACACCGCTATAAATTTTGTCAGCATCTTCTTAAGGTTTGGCTTCTTTTCCTGTAGGTAGGGCTGTTGTTGGAAGTTTGAAGGGAGTTATTGTCTCTGTTTTCCTTGACCACCCCATGAAAAATTGGGGTGGTTCCTCCAACCTAGATTATAAGTATTACTATAAGGGTTATTTTGAGATCTAAAATTGTTACCCGTATAGTTTATCTGTTCGCTTTCCATGCCAGGATTGTAGGGTGGGTACTCAAGATTCGCCACACCTCCTAGATTTGAATCACATTGCATTATTGGGTGTACTGCGAGGAACCACACAAACCATCAATCTTTTTATTTAACATCTCTACTTGATTTGATAGCATTGTGATTGCGTTGAGGTTGAAAACTCTGGCTGTTTTTGTTGGCCTTGTCCTTGTAACTTGCCTCTGATAGTTGTTCAGTGACATCTCCTCTATAAACTCATAGGCCGCCTCAAGAGTTTTGTTATTCAATGTTCTACCGGCTACTGAATCAATCAACTGCCTGGTTGAGGGATTTACACCGTTGTAAAAACTTTGGACTTGTAGCCACAAGGGTAATCCATGGCGTGGGCACCTTCTCAATATATCTTTGTATCTTTCCCATGCATCGTATAGTGTTTGTAAATCCATCTGCACAAAAGAAGAGATATAATTCCTTAACTTGGCCGTTTTGGCCAATGGAAAATATTTTAATAAAAAATTTTCGGTCATTTGTTCCCATGTAGTGATTGATCCTCTTGGAAGAGAATTCAGCCACTGTTTAGCTTTATTCCTCAAAGAAAAGGGAAATAAGCTAAGACGGATGGCATCATCAAAAACTCCATTAATTTTGAAAGTATTGCAGAATTCTAGGAAATTTGCCAAGTGATTATTTGGATCTTCATCCTGCAAACCATCAAACTGAACAAATTGCTGTATCATTTGTATAGTGCTAGGTTACCGTTCCTTCGATATCACTATCATAAATCAAGGGTCCCGTCGGGTCACTTCTAGTCATAAACTATAGCTACTTTCCAGGAAAAGAAAAAAGAAAATTAGAAAAGTAAAAACAAAATTTAATTGCAAAATAAAATAAAATAAAATAAAATATGGCTAAAGTAATAAAAACTAAGCTTTCTTAATATTTCAGTTCCCCGACAACGGTGCCAAAAACTTGATCGTGTGTCAGAGTGTTAAAAATTTATAATATGAATGATCTAGCCTAAAAACTAACTGTGACAATGACTTGAGACAAGCGCACCTATCAAACAGTAGTAGAGTTTAGTGGCAGGACCGGATTGTTGAACCCAAAGGAACCAAAAGTACTAATACTAACTTTCTTTTTATTATTTAACCTAAGAATTAAGGGAATTGTTATCTAATATAAAATTAACTAACTACTAAGCTGAAGATGCGAAGACAAAGAGATTGAATTGGGGAAATACTTGAGGGAAAAACCAATTGATTAAGACAATACCCGAGGAAGAATCCACCTAGACTTCACTTGTTATTTAACTCGAACCGCACGATTTATTCACTTGACTTGATCCGTAGGATTCCTAACTTATATTAATACCTCTCTCGAGGCTACTAACGTCTAACCCTAGGTTGATTAATTGAAATCTCTTTCTAATTAAAACCCATAGAATTGCATTAACTCGATCTATGGACTCCCTTATTAGGTTTGACCCTAATCCGGTAGATTTTTGTCATCCTATCTCTAGGGTTGCGATCAACTCCGCTTAACTATACTAGATCTACTTTTAGACAGGGTTTATTCCTCCTATGCCTAAGAGCATAAATGCTTGAATCAATATCTTGAAATACCAAAACAAGAATTAAGAACACATAGTTAAGAACAAATCAAATATTTATCATATAGCTCAAAAACAATAACAAGATCCGTCTTAGGTTTCATCCCCCTCAGGTATTTGAGAAGTTTAGTTCATAATTATAAAAGAATACATCTTAGAAGAAAATATAAAACAAAACATAAGAAAACCCTAAACCCCCTGAAGGAATTGAAGGAGAGATCCTCAGTCTTGAGTATGATTTCGGCTTCTTGAGATTAATCAACTGGCTTTTTTCGAGTGAATCCCACAATTCAGCCCCTCTGGCTTGGCTCCTTAGCCTAGCTAAACGCCCCCTTGAAGGTTGGCCTCTAGGGTGTTTATATAGGCTTTTGGAATGACTTTCTTTGCCTCTAAGTCCCCTATTCCGAATAAAACTCTTCTTTGCTGTGGCAGGGACACGCCCATGGCACACGCCTGTGTAATTCGAGGCTAGGCCGTGTTCGGGTCTGTTAATGAGCACGACCGTGTGACTCGGGGTCCAGGCCGTGTGGATTTCGTGTTAGGCCTATTTTCTCTATTTTCGGCCCGTTTGTCATTCTTTTCATCCTCCGGTGGTCTCCTGAGTATAAAACATGAAAACAAAGGATTAGGAGCACCTATTTCCATAATTAAATCGATAAATCATCTAAAAGTATGCTAAATGTGGGATTAAAATGTGTGTATATTATGGTTTATCACTATTTTAAGTACAAATATTTTGACAAAATTACCAAAATAACCTTATACATGTGTAATGAATTTGAGCTATTAATTTTACTTGATGAAGATGGAATTAGTATGGGTTGATGGATTATAGATAATTATATTTATTAAATTATGGAAATTTGGCAACATATTAATCATTGGATCTTGATAAAATGTGATGAAATCATAACCTTTGGATAAAATTTATGATGTTGGGATATTTTATATTATTTTATTTGATTATTATAAAAGAAAGAAAATGAAGAATTTTCTTCATATTTCCATGCATTCACAGGTCCATACAATGGAGAAAGAGAGAAACTTTAGTTTCTTTCAATTTGGTCCTCCATTCAAATGATAAGAATCCACCCAAAACCTTTGATTTTTGAGTGAATTTTCAAGTGAAATCAAGTCCCTAACAACACCAAAATTTTAGTTTTCATGTTGGAGTTCATGAGTTTATGGATGAAGGTTAGAGAAAGTTAAGAAAGTTTGAGAAATCAAAGCGACAATGACCACCGCCAAATGTGTGCAGCAAAATGTGCGAACATTTGACTAGAAAATATCATACAAAAAATATATTAATTTAGATAAATATGAGTCAAATTGTAATATAGATGTGTACAATGAAACACAGATAAGTATTCTGAGGATCGTACCCAAGGGAGGACGAATTGAACCAGAAATCTACTTCTATAATAACAAGTCTAAATAGTAATAATTAAAAATTATATTATGATAAACAATAAAATAGATAATATGCATAAAATAAATTAACTGAATTAAATAAAGAAAACACACAAACAACCAAATCAGAATAACAAGCAGAAGATTAGCTCGTTTCAATAGTTGTAATTATGTTACACCTTGGGGTGTACAAATTTTGGGTAAAACCGATTTAATTCTATTAACCGATTGAATTCGGTTAAATGATCGGTTAATCGAATTAATTCGATCGAGGTCGGTGAATAATTTTTTAGAAGTTTGGTTAACGGGTAATTTGGTTCGAAATCAGTTAATTAATCAAATAAACTAAATTAATAGAAAATTTATATTTTATTAAACATTTTACATATATTAAATTCGATTAATTTGGTTAATTTTTGTTATGTTTTATACTTGTTTTAACCAAAAAACAAAAAAAAAAAATATAAAATTCAGTTAATTCGGTTAACCGACCAACTTAATCGAAAAAGTTCGGTTCGGTTAATTTTTTTCAAACATTTTAGTTCAATTAAAGGTTAAGGATTTAAAAGGGTCGGTTAATTCGGTTAATGGTAGTTTGGGTCGGTTAATCGATTGAAAAGCTCTAGTCACACCCTCGTTTGGTGAATTGATATGTTTGGAAGGTTGTACTAGCGAAACCACTTAAGTCGCGAGATTTAGACTAGTTAGCGTTGGCAAATATTGTAACAGCCTATTTTTCAGTGAAATCGAAACAGTGATTTTGGGACCACAAACCTAACGAGTAAATATTTATTTTATTATTATTTTAATGTCTGTGGTATGTTAGTATGGTCATATAAAATTTTCAACATTTGCATGCTTAATTAAGTGAAAAGGGCAATCGTAAAAAGTGTGTAACACCCCTAACCTGTATCCAACATCGGACTAGGGTTACGAGGTATTACTAATCAATTCATAACATTTAAACATCCATAATTCATACATCATCAAATCATAACTAATCATTGCCACAAAGTCCCTTATGAAGGTTTACAAGACCTTAAACATGCATTGGGAAAGGATCAGGACTAAACCGAGCACATACAAAATTTTTCCAAGACTTAAAAATTTTTCAAAGCTATAGAGGTCGCACGCCTGTGTGGTAGGTCGTATGCCTCACACGACATCGACACACCCGTGTGTCCAAGCCGTGGAAAAACATGGCATACAACTGACTTGTTCACATGGTTGATGACACGCCCGTGTGCTTGACCTGTGGACAACACTGATTAATTCACACGGCCTGTCACACGCCCGTGTGTCTGGCCCATGTACGAATTTGACTTGTTTTGAACTACAATCTTAAGGGACACGATCGAGCCACACGCCCGTGTGATCAACCGTGTGGGCAAATATAGACCATTTGCAAGGCCAAATTGCCACCCAAATTTTGGGTCAAACCTACAAGCATAAACCAATATAATTTCATACCCCAAATGACATCCAAACATACCAAATCATTCACAACTTAACCTCTTAACATCATCATTCATTTCCCTATACAAATTCAACTCAACATGCCAATCAAAATATCAACTTCACATCAAAATCATATAATCCATTCATAATTTAATCCTTACCAAATTTAAGCATGAACATACCATTTCCATTTCACTAATTTATACCATAGTGATCATTCACATAAAACACACATACACATATTAACCATCCTTTTCACATAACCAAAGCATATGCTAAAATCATTAAATTATCAAGCCATATCACATGGCAAGATCTATACATCTCAGAACATATCAAAATCACTAGCCTATACATGCCATATACCAAATATACAACTTCCAAAAGTACCAAAATAGAAGGCCGATAGTGTGATTGAGTCGCTGACAATCCCCAGATCCGAGCTAGCTTTAATGACACTATAAAATAGAGAACGACTTCACACAGTAAGCTTTAAAGCTTAGTAAGTTCGTAATATAACACAATTAATTCAACAATTCAAATTCAATATGCAAAATTACCAACACCTAGTTCAATTCACCTCAATACTCAATTTTCATCCATTACAATTCCTCACTTTCATACATAACTATATGTTCATGTACAAGCATTTACCAAGCTACTCAATCTAACTCTTTCCAAAACTCATTCACATAACTATCCATTATTCTCATACACAACTTCATCAACCACATAGGTTCTGTACGTACCTGTACCAATACGTGTTTAACTACCACATTTACCATTCAATGCTCCAAACCATTACTCATTCGATCCCCTTTAAACATTTGATGAATTCACACACTTAGTACCATATAATTAGCCGAAGCCACAATATTATCACACAATTAGTGCCAACACATTAAACAAATAATGTCTAAATATTGCACACAGAGTTCCAAATAATATAACCGATGCTCTCTTTATATATTGCACACACAGTGCCAGCTTATATAGTCGATGCTTTCCTTATCTTGCGCACTTAGTGCCGATCATCATTGTATCGATTCTATTTACGCACACTTAGTGCCATATAATTTTAAAATCACATCTCTCATTTCCGAATTCCATACTTACATTCCATTCAATTCAACACATAAGAACATCATTTAAACAACATGTATTATACACGAACTTACCTTGGACATAGAAACATGATACAAGTCGATCAATCGAGCACCTTATTCTTGCCTCGATCTAAGTCTGAATTTCTCTTTTCTTGATCTATACACATTTAAATTTAGCTCATTAATTCACCAAATCATTCAATTCAATCCAAAAACACATATTTTGAGCATTTTACAAAATAGCTCTTACATTTGCATATTTTGACATTTTAGTCCCTATTTCATAAAATCACAAAATAGACATAATTTCATTATACCATGCTTAGGCCAAATATTACTCATGTTCATACAAGCCCACATATTTCATTTATTTCATATTTTAGTCCTCTAATTTCTTATTTTCACAATTTAGCCCATTTTTGACATTTTTGTTAGAAATCACTTTACAAAACATTAAAATCTATCAACAATTATTCATTATTCATCATCAACTATCATAAAGCGCAAACATTCATCAATGGAATCTTACAAAATCACCAACAAATTCAAAAATTAAGACATGGGCTAGCTAGAACAAGAAGTAACGATCTAAAAACATAAAAATCATCAAAAATCGAGCTGAAAACATACCTTGATTGAGCCAACTTCTAGCCAAACCCTAAATTAATCTTTTTCTTCTCTTTTCTTGTGATTTTCGGTAAGATGAATGCATGAATAAAGTGAATTTTTGGTTTTGTTGTGAATTTTTGGTTTTGTTTTACTTAATATTAACTTAATTGTCATTTACCATTTTACCCTTAATTAAAACATTATATATTCATTCATTTAATGGCCATTTATGTCCATCTCCACTATCAAAGGTCTAATTACAACATAAAGACTTCTCATGTAATAAGCCATGACAATTAAACACTTTAATAATTAGTAAATAGCTTTTGCATTTTATGCGATTAAGTCCTTTTTTACAATTCGACACACAAACGACAAAATTTTCACACAGAACTTTCACATATACTTTATCACATACTGTAAACACAGAAAATAATATTAAAATATTTTTTTGAACTCAGATTTGTGGTCTCAAAATAACTATTCTGACTAGGGTCTAAACCAGACTGTTACAACTCTCCCCCTTAGGGATTTTCATCCCAAAAATTTTACCAGTGAATAGATTCAGATATTGCTCTCTCATGACATCTTCAGGCTCCCACGTAGCCTCTTCAACTCCGTGTTTGTGCCACAATACTTTCACTAAAGAAATTTTCTTATTTCTTAATTATTTGATCTCCCGAGCCATAATTCAAATCGCTTCTTCGTTATATAATAGATCAGACTAAATCACAACTTCTGTAACATCCTAGATTTGGGGCTCTGTATTTGTGATGTGTTGTGTGTGTATGCCATGCTGTGTGTATGTGTTTGGTGTGTTTAGAGCTTTCAGGAAGGCTTGAGGTTAAGCTTGAGCCGTGGTAGAAATTTTTGTTTTTAGACTTTGCAAGGGAGAACTAGGTGAAATCGGCCTTAAGGGTACTTGAATGGGAAAGTTAACATAAAAATCTAGCTGGTAAAGTGGCTAAGAGGCGCCATTAAGGGCATAGGTAAGTGACGCCACAAGGAGGGTTTGAAGGGAGCAGGTTCGAATCCCATGGTAAGGAAAAGGAGTGTTTTTTTTAATATATGCGCCTGAGGAGTGAGAGGTGGTTTCTGCTGGGACTCCAGGAGTGAGTGTGGATTGAGTCAGAAGAAAGGAAGATGAGGATAAGAGGGAAATGTGGGATAAGATAGAGGTGGAAGAGGTGGCCGAGTGTGGGACACTGAATGCAAGGAGGGAAACGGCTAGAAGTGGCTAAGGGTATGCCGAAATTCTCATTTATTTTTGGCTAAAGGTGTGCCGAAATTCATTATTTTCCTAAGAGCATAACTTTTATTTTCTCTCTTCCTATTTTCGGCAGTTAAGGGTTCATCTTTTTCTCTTTTTCTGTCAAAATAGAAAAACTCATAACTCTATTCTTCTAAAGCTGAAAACGTCTAAGCCTCTTACCTATTCATCTCTTCTTCAAATCTTTCTTAAAATTCAGAAACTATTAGATCTCATTTACCCTATTTCAATCTTCTTCTTTGGCATTACTGAATCTTCTCGCAAGTGGTAGCTGAAATCTTCTGTAGAGGTAAGTGTCGACTTGTGCTATTATTTTTTTTATAATTGTTTTAGGCTTTTGGAGACCAAAGCCGAATGGCTAGTTGGTTGTTAGGGCCATCATTATATTGATGTTTTTCATTGATCTCATGTTCTTTTTGGGCAGCATTCCAGTATTTGAAGGAGATCTAATCGCCTAGGTTTCTAAGCAAAAATCGTTAACATTCGAACCATATTATTTCTTTCAGGATTTCAAGGTAAGGATTTCAATTCTCTCTAAGTTGATCAATCGATTTCCTTTCGTTGTTCGTGTCTTAAACTAGTGTTTCGTTAAGCGATCATCGTTTCAATATAGTACCTTCTGACTAAGATCCTTCATGGACTTGCATGTTAGCAAATCGAAGGAAGGGGTTGGATCTGTAGTCCCTGCCCCAAAGTTCAAGAAACACGAGGTGTCTGCTATTCAAAATTGGCCATCGGGTTGTGGGCTGGCTTCTGAGTAGAATAGTAAGCAGATAGCAGTAGTTTCGGCTAGTGATAGTGTCGACATAGAGAGTGTCGTCGTGCGTATTATCAGGTGTGTAAACCTTCACACACTATACTTTATTTGTACTAACGTTTGTAGGGGTTGAAAAGCCAAAAAAAAGGGCTGTGTAGACAGTCGTGATGCCCTTAGGGGTAAGGCTAGGATTGCCGGTACGTGATCGTATCGTTTCTTTGCATAGCCAAATGTATGTATGGCAAATTGATGTGTTCTGAATAGCATGTTACATTGTTAGGATTTGTATGTAGATCATGCGTATGGGTTTGATATGAAGGGGAAGTGCTTAATTGGTCACGTAGTGATCGGTGGCTTTGCTACGATATATATACATATGCTCATACATTATTTTTGGTCACATTGTGATCGGTGGCTCTGCCACAATGTATATATATATTTTATTTGGTCATATAGTGATAGGTGGCTGTGCCACAGAATATTATTTGGTCACCTAGTGATCGTTGTAATTGGCAGCATGACTGTCGTGATGGAGTGTAGTGGATGGAGGGTTGATTGTAGAAATCCCCACGGTATGGTTGGTTGGAACGGGTTGGTGTGTAGCGGATGAAAAAACTAGGTTTGGGTTGGGCTATTTGCATTTCATATGCTGTATGTTGATATGTGGGCTAAGGCCAATGTGTGACTATGGGCTTTATCCCGTATGTACAATGTGGGAAATTTACACTTTGAGTCTTGGTGACTCACCCCTTTTCCTTAACTTTTCAGGTGAGCAGTAGCTCGTGGATGCATGAGCCGAGGCAGACTCGTGGAGGCCATAATTTTGATTTTTTTCTTTATTGTTTCGGCATTACTATAAGTTTATTTTTTAAATTTGGGCTTTTTGTTATGTAATAAGGCCTTTTAAGGTTGTACTTGAGTTTTTTGTTTACTGTTTATAGCAAACTCGACACCTCGACAGTTTAAATATTAAAGTAAAAGTGGAGTTTCTTTAATCTAAACATCAATGTTTTCAAAAGACTACGTAACACTCGAAAAAAGTTTTCTTCCAAATCACCAATTTTTCTAAGATTTAATTAAGACTTGATTACACTTCACCCTGTGACATACCAGATTTGGTCGTAACGTATGGGCCGGGTTTGGGGTGTTATATTTTTGGTATCAGAGTGAGTTACAAAACTCAGACTGAGAAGTGGGTCCAGTGGTGTTTTATAGTTTGATGTGAGTTTAAGAAAAATGTTTTGGGTTGAGATATGGCCTTCGAGTCTGGCGGCACCTGGTCCACGCAGGTAAGTATTCTAACCCGTGATATGGTATGTATGTTGGGCTTGATGGGCTTTATGGGGACATAGACAGGTATGTTAGGGTTTATGGACCTTAGGCCTAGTTAAACAACTCTTACAATCCATAAGACTTAATTTCTCTAGTTAAACATGCCCATAAACAAGTCGTTGGGTTGGAGTGTGGCAACGGGCAAACGCATGTGTAGGATTGGATCTAGGGAGAGCTTCATATTTAAGCGGTCTTAGTGGCCCACCTCCTCTTCGTTAGAATCCTACCTGGTGCGTAGTGTTAGTTCACTTTAGCCGAGAGGACTTGTTAATGGGCCAAAATTCATAACTAAAACCCGAAAGGGACCAATACCCTATTTTTGTAAAATTACTCATATGCCCCTAGTTCTGTAAAATACCCAGAATACCCTAGGTTTGAGGAAATTACCAAAATACCCTATTTTACGAAATTAGAAAAACACCCCTGTATGGTAAAATTACGAATATACCCCTAGGTAGTGAAATGACGAAAATATCCTTGTGTGACGAAGGTGAGGTTATGGATGTCACCTTTGTGTTTGATGCAGTTATGTGATACTCTATTTGGAATGCGTATGGTTGTTGAATGTATGTGATTTCTAGAACTAGGAGATATAGACTTGAAACTGAACGCTGTAGATATAATCTCAAATTCGAAAGAACTACTATTGAAACTACTTTCCATAAGATTGTTCATTATTAATCAGTGGAAGAAATTATTAATTCATAAAATTTTTAATCAGATAAATCGTGAACGTTAGAAATGAGCACTAGGGGGCGTGGTGTGCGTGGCCGAGGTAGAGGCAGGATTGCTGTGTCGGAACCAGTAGGGTCTGGTCATGAGTTAGAAAATGAGATACTAGTGCCACCAATTGTGGAGGCAGAGTATCAAGACCAAACAGGCAGAGACGACGCGGTGTCTCAAGCGATGCTCTGAGTGTTGGAGAGAGTTGCAAGAGCAGGCATGGGTACGGGAGCTCAGAAATCTGTGCCAGAGTGACTTAGGGCTAATAGAGTAAAAATGTTTAGAGGAATTTTCGGTGTAGCTCCTAGTACAGCTGAGTATTGGATGGAAGTGGTGGAGCGTATAATAGATGATCTTGACTTCACGAAAGAGGAGAAGCTGAAAGGAGTGGTGTCTCTTCTTCGGGATGAAGCGTACCAATGGTGGCTTACGATCAGGGATGGTGCGGTGGCTGACTGCATTATTTGAAAGTTCTTCAAGTCGGCATTCCAGAGTAAGTACGTAATATCAAGTTATGTGGATGCATAGCGTAGGGTATTTATGAATCGGTTTAAGGAAGTAAATCGGTAGCTGCTTATGAAGCAAAATTTTTGCGCTTGAGTCATCATGCCCAAGGGATAGTGGCAACGGAACACGAGTGTTGTGTTTGATTTGAGGATGGTTTGAAGGATAATTTGCGTGTGTTGATAGCTCCACAACGAGAGCGAGAATTTGCAATTTTAGTGGAAAAGGCTAAGATAGCAGAGGAAGTTAAGAGAAATAAAAAGTGGAATAATGATTGAGACAGGGATAGGAATAAGAGGAATGTTTGGACGTCGAGGTCAACGGGGCATTTCCAGAAAAGACCTAAGATGGATGGGCCGAGATAGGGTATGAGATCTAGGGGTAATGGTCAACCTCAGAGGTGTGGTTGATGTAATAAATTTTATTCGGGCAAATGTTGGGTAGGTGATAGGAAATGTTTTAGGTGTGGGTCCTCGGATCATCTGGTAGGGACTGTCGACAGGATCGGGGTGGCGCGAAGCCGGTAGGATAGACTAACGCTCAGCCTGGTAAAGTAGGTCCACAACCACAGAGAGGTCACGATCCAGCCAGAGGGGTTGATAGTTATGGTCAGGGCCGTGGAACGCAAGGCAGAGGTGTAGGGAACACCGATGCAAGGCAACCGGGGTTAGTCTATGCAGCAAGACGTCGAGAGGAGGGGGATACACTGGATGTTATAACCAGTACGTTCTTGATTTTTGGTTTGCCTTTTTCTACATTAATTGATATTGGATCGACGCACTCTTATGTTGCTAGTATAGTCTCTGGAACTTTAAGTATAGACTTTGAGATTATCCCTACGGTGATGATTGTAATTAGCCCGCTAGGTCAGTCTGTAGTAGTGAACAAACTGTATAGGGATGTACCTCTAGAAGTACAAGGGGTAGTCTTTCCGGCGGATTTAATGGAACTACCTTTGGGGAGTTCGATCTAATCATAGGTATGGACTGGTTAGTGAAGTATCGAGCGAATCTAGATTGTATAGTCAAGCGTATGGTACTAAAGACTAGACAGGAGGATGAGGTGGTGGTAATAGGTGAACGGAGGAACTACTTGTTTAATGTAGTATCTGCTCTAAAGGCTGAAAGAATGATAAGAAAAGGGTGTAGGGCGTTTGTAGCCTCTATTTGTGCTTTGAAAGTTCAGGATTCAACGGTGGAGAATGTTAGAACGGTGAGGGAGTTTTCTGACGTTTTCCTAGAAGAACTTCCCGGGCTACCTCCGGATCGTGAGGTGGAATATGAAATTGATCTTCTTCTGGGAATAGCACCGGTATCCATTGCACCATATAGAATGGCGCCAAGGAGTTGGTGGAATTGAAAGCCCAGATTCAGGAATTGGTGGATCAGGGTTTCATCCGACCAAGTGTATCGCCTTGTAGAGCATCAGTGCTATTTGTCAAGAAGAAGGATGGATCAATGCGTATGTGCATTGACTACCGTCAGCTGAACAAGTTGACTATTAAGAACAAGTATCCGTTGCCAAGGATTGATGACTTGTTCGATCAACTAAAAGGGGCGTCAGTGTTCTCAAAGATATATTTGAGATCAGGATACCATCAGCTTAAGGTCAAAGAATCGGATATTCATAAGACAGCTTTCAGGACCCGTTATGGCCATTATAAATTCTTGGTAATGCCATTTGGGTTGACTAACGCACCAGCGACGTTTATGGATATGATGAACCGGGTGTTCCAACCCTATTTTGACTTGTTCGTGGTGGTATTTATAGATGATATCCTAGTGTATTCAAGGCCGGAGAAGGAGCATGATTCGCATCTACGAGTGGTACTACAAATCCTGAGGGAAAAGAAATTGTACGCAAAATTCAGTAAGTGCGAATTTTGGTTAAGGGAGGTTGCTTTTCTAGGACACGTTGTGTCGACTAAAGGGGTCAGAGTTGATCCCCGGAAGGTTGAAGCTATCATGGATTGGAAAGCACCCAGGTCTGTGATAGAAATCCAGAGTTTCATGGGTCTTGCTGGTTATTACAGGAGGTTCGTTGAAGGATTTTCCTTGATTGCGGTACCTTTAAGCAAGTTGTTGAGGAAGGGAGTACTTTTTGTGTGGGGCGACAAGCAACAGGAAAGTTTTGAAAAGTTGAAGAAGGTGTTGACAGAAGCTCCAGTGTTGATTCAACCGGAGGCTGGAAAGGAGTTTGTGGTTTATTGTGATGCTTCGCACACCAGGTTAGGATGTGTGTTAATGCAAGGCAGAAGAGTGGTTGCTTATGCGTCTCGGTAATTAAGACCGCATGAGCTAAATTATCCCACGTATGATTTGGAGTTGGCGGCGGTGGTTTTTGCTTTAAATATTTGGAGACATTATCTGTATGGGGAGAGGTCCATTTTTTATACAGATCATAAAGCTTGAAATATCTCCTCACCCAAAAGGAGTTGAATTTAAGGCAGAGGAGGTGGATTGAACTACTAAAGGATTACAATTTTTTGATTAAATACCATCCGGGCAAAGCTAACGTGGTAGCGGATGCGCTAAGCCGGAAGGTGATCTCGGATATGAGGGCGATGTTTGCCCATCTGAGCTTGTATGAAGATGGGAGTTTATTAGCTGAGCTTTAGGTAAAGCCGACATGGATAAATCAGATTAAAGAGAAGTAGTTGCAGAATGATGACTTGAGTGCACGACTATCTCAAGTGCAACATGGTAAAGTAAGGGACTATAATCTGAACGATGATGGGGTTCTGTGTTTTCGAAAAAAGGTTTGTGTGCCGAGAGACGTGGAATTGAGGTGGATGATTCTTCAGGAAGCGCACAGTAGCCCATATGCTATGCATCTGGGAGGAAGTAAAATGTATCGGGATTTATGAGAACAATTTTGGTGGCCAAGTCTGAAGCTGGAGGTAACTGAATTTGTAGGTAAATGTTTGACATGTCAGCAGGTAAAGGCGGAGCATCAGTTGCCTTCGGGGTTGTTACAGCCGGTGAGGATTCTGCAATGGAAATGGGAGAGAATCACTATGGATTTTGTTAGTGGGCTACCTCTTACTCCTACTAAGAAGGATTCAATATGGGTAGTCGCAGATCGATTGACGAAGTCCGCTCATTTTATACCAGTTCGGGTTGATTACTCTCTACAAAGGTTGGCTAAGTTGTATATAGGGAAGATTGTGAGGTTGCATGGAGTACCTGTGTCCATTATCTCAGATAGGGATCTTAGGTTTATGTCAAGATTTTGGAGGGCGTTACATCAAGCATTGGGTACAAAGTTCGACTTTAGTATGGCGTTTCATCCACAGATAGACGGACAGTTAGAAAGGGTGATACAGATTTTGGAAGACATGTTGAGAGGTTGCATTATCGATTTCAAAGGTAGCTGGGAAGAATTCCTACCATTGGCAGAATTCGCATATAATAACAGCTACCGATCCAAAGATTCGATGGCAATCGTGTATGAGGCTACTGTCGAAGCGAATCGTCGTACTCCTACATGTCGTACTCCTACATATTCCAAAATCACGAAGTAAACCTTGGATCTCTATCAGACACAATAGATAATGGTACCTTGTGCAATCTCACAATCTCAGAAAAATACAATTCAGCTAACTTATCAAGCGAAAAATCTATTCTCACTGAAATAAAATGAGCTGATTTCGTTAATCTGTCAACTATTACCCAAATTGCATATTTCTTTCTCAGAGATAAAGGCAACCCTGACACAAAGTCCATCGTGATTCTCTCCCATTTCCATTCAGGAATCATTATTGGTTGTAACAAACTGTATGGAACCTGATGTTCAACCTTGACTTGTTGACAAACTAAACATCTCGAAACAAACTCTAAGATATCTCTTTCCATACCATGCCACCAATAAAACTGTCTCAGATCATTATACATTTTAGTACTTCCTGGATGAACAGACATACGACTACTATGAGCCTCGTTCAAAATCAATTGAATCAAATCTAAATTTTTCGGAATACAAATCTGATCTTGGAATCTCAAACACCCATTACCATCAACTTGAAATTCTGAATCAGAATTCAAACCACACTGAGCTCATTTTGCCATCATCTCAGCATCAAGTTTCTGGGCATCACAAATCTGACATATAAGTCTCACTTTTAACTCAACCAAAATTGAACCATCATCACACAGATCTATCTGAATACTCATTGCTCGTAAAATAAATAAAGACTTTCGACTTAAAGCGTCAGCAACATCATTAGCATTTCCCGGATGAAGTCAATTACTAATTCATTGTATTTTAGTAATTCTAACCATCTCCGCTGTCTTAAATTCAATTCTTTCTGAGTCATCAAGTATTTCAAACTCTTGTGATCGGTATAAATATGACATTTCTCACCAAATAGATAGTGATGCCATATCTTCAATGCAAACACAATAGCTGTTAATTCAAGATCGTAAGTAGGGTAGTTTTTTTATACGGTTTTAACTGTCTCGAAGCATAGGCTATAACTTTTCCTTCTTGTAACACCTCTTACTCGTGTTCAAAGCCGGAACTGGATACGAGGCATTACCAGACTTAACTTGCTAAAACATACTATATCGGACCATAAAATTTCATTTCAACTTGAAACTTTTCATTCATACTCATAATGTCCCTATTATGGGCCTACTAGACTTAAAACTTACATACAAAATGGTTCGGGACTAAACTAGAAACTTTTGTACACTTAGAAAATTCTTACTTAAACCAGGGCCACATGCCCGTGTGACATATCACACGCCCATGTTCCACACCCGTGGTTGATGCTGACTTGAATCACACGGCCTGTCACACGCCCGTGTGTCTGGCCCGTGGTCGACACTAACTTGCATCACATGGCCAATCACACGCCCGTGTGGCAAATTAAATTCCAAATTCAGGTGTAGACTTCGCACGGCCTGGGCACACACCCAAGTCCATGGTCGTGCCATCCATACGGGTGACACACACGGCCCTATCTTTGCCTGTGTGTTTACTACTAAGCATACTGACTTGTAAAACTAACATGCAGGGGACACATGGCCTAACCACATACCCATGAGGCTGGCCGTGTGTCACACACGACCTAGAAACATGCCCGTGTGCCTACCCGTGTGGACAAGAATAAGGCTATTTGCCAAGCTCTTTTTATCACCCAAACTCCTACAACATAAATCACATTCAGCCATTAATTAAATGATCGAATCATGCATCATACACATTCATAAATAACCTCATCTTTTCATATATTAATAATAATGAGCCATCAACTATGACCATTTACAAAAAGTTCATCTTTAAAGGAGCCAACACACTTGGCCAAAACAACTAGACATTTCACTAAGTCTAGCCCCTATACATGCCATATTCAAAATGCTAAATCTAACTATACCGAGATGAGCTGATAGTATGGGTGATCTTTCGATTATCTTCGTATCTCGAGCTAGCTCTTTGACACTATAAAACAAGGGAAAAGAAAAGGGAGTAAGCTTTAAGCTTAGTAAGTCTACATGTAAACAATAAGCATCATACCATATGTTAAGTAATCACAACATAACATATTATATAAGAACAATTCATATTTTCATAATCATGCTTACTCATCTCATTTCTTCCCACTTTCCAACCATGTGACATAGATATTGCTCACATTTATTTGTACATATACCCTGCACTCTTCACCATAAATCCATATGAAATATTTACTTAGACAAGTTTCTTGATGAACCCTTTGGAATAATACTAGGTACTTGGTGGTTTAGCACACAGCCCACCATTAATCAATAATAGGGTGGTATCACACATAGCCCACCAAATAATAATTTAATGGATGGTATCGTACACAGCCTATCATGAATAAATAATAAGGTGGTATCGTACACAGCCCACCAACAATGATAATTAAGGTGGTATCACACACAGCCCACCAAATAATAATTATAGATATTTATCCATACTTACATTTCTATTCCGAGGTTCATATGAGAATTACTCATTATCTATAATTTTCAATCAATCTCACCAACAAGTAATTTCACCCATATAATGCATTAATAGATAACAACATATGTACTAAAGATGTATCGTTTACACATAAAATTACCTCGGTGCAAAATGTATTAATCGACGGTTTAGTCCTTAACCTTGCCTTTTCCTCGGTCAAGGTTGTTTCCATGCTTTTCTTGATCTATAATAATAAAATTTACTCATTCAATCACTATATAACTCATGATACATCAAAATTTCTACTTAGGCAAAAATAACCATTTTCCCTTATACTTTGGCTAAATTACAATTTTGCCCCTAAGCTCGTAAATCATTTTTCATCACATTTTCTCATTAAACAAACCTATATGAACATTTATTTCTCTTATAGCAATTCATAAAACCCATCATTTCATGCATTTATTACTCAATTACAACATTTACAAATAAGTCCCATTTAGGTGTTTTCATGGTAACACCTTTCACAAAATTTATTCCTTACCCCACAAACATTCATTTTCTTCCATAAAAGCTCAGTAAACAACATAAAAATTCTCATGGAAAGTCCCTAAACTTTCAACCATTTTGCAAAATAGTCCCTTCATTAGCTAGCTTAAGTTTTAGGGGTTCTAAAAGTACAAAAATTATCAAGAAAAGCCATTAATACCACTTACTAGCAAGGAAAATAGGTTACTAAAATTTCACGCTCCCAAAGCCCTTCTCGAGTGTGAGAGAAATAAAAAAATGATATCCTTTTTCTTTATTTTATTTATTTCCTTCAATTTAATCCACCTAACCCACCTACTTGACCAATTTTGACCTCATTTTGTCCCCTATGGCCGACCACCCATGTAACCTCCTGAAATTCAGAATTTTATGTTTGTGCATTATATCTTGTTGTAGGTTAGTAAAGAATATTAATTGTGTATGATTAAGGGGTCCTAAGAAGGCTCGAGGTTGAATTGGGCCTTAGTAAAAATTTGGTGTTTAAGCACTTTAAGGAGAGATAGTAAGTGGCATCAATGCTTATGGATATAAATGAGTAATTTGCTAGCATAAATGAGCATATGGTAAAGAGGATGTGGCATCACATGAAGGGCTTTAGGGGAAGAGGTTCGAATCCCACTTGGTGCAAATTTTGATTTATTTTTTTTGGTGCTATTCATCCATAGTGTCGGCCATGGATGTATTTAAGGCAAGGAAGACTTTTTAATTTTGGAAAGGTGGCTAAGGAAATAAGGTAAGGATAAGGGTAAGGAAATAAATGAAAGAAAATGAGTAAGAAGGGGGATATGTTGGCCAGTTTTGGGGAGAATGTTTTGGAAAGTTTTTGAGGTCAATTTTTGATCCTTTTGGTATGGTATACACGGTTTTAGGGGAAAGGAAAGCTTGGTAGCCAAATTTCTCTTTTCTCTTTAGATCATTTTGCTAGTTGAGTGCATGAGAAGTATATTTTCTTTTGTTTGAACATATTGTATTTCTTTTCTAAACTTTTCACCTCCTTACCGAAACACTCTAAGCCAAAATAATTCATTTTTTCCTTTTTTATGCTGAATCACTAAAGTCATTTTGGTACTTTTTCCCCTTGCTTTGGTCGAAACCTCCTAATCCATTTGATCATTTTTCTCCCTTGTTTTGCCATGACCCTTAAACCACTTTTTCCCATTTTCTTTTGATGGTCAAAACTACCAAGACACTTTTCCTCCATCCATTTTTTTTTCTTTTGACCATTTCATCAACCTTTTCTCTTTTCTTAAATTGACATTATCTTGTGATCAAATCTTCTTGTTCGATTAGCTCCATAGCTGATCCTATTACCACCCTACTTCTTCACCATTTATTTTCCTTTCATGTTGGACAATCTCTTCTTAATCGAATTGGTAAGTGACTTTATATCCTTCTTTTCATTTTATTTTCTTTTTCTTCCTAGCCGAATATATGTGTTCATCGTTATTCGGTTAGTCTACCTTATTCTTATCGAAACATCACTCTCCCCATCACTCTCATGTTGTGATAAATATTTTTTTTCATAGTGTTATAGTGGGTGGCCGAATACCACATCATTGACGATTCAATTCTAGCCATAAGTCCAATCGGTGAAAGTTGGATCTACTATTGTCAAGGTAATGGATTTCTTTAAAGTTCATCTTAATATCTCTCAATATTTGGTTATTCTGTTAAAATGGAATGATAGATTTGTCTAATTGGTTGTTTTAGGGACTAAATCACCCGTTATTATTCACTCGTTGATTCTACGAAAATAGTGGTAAGCCGAATCCTTTTTCCTTAGACAATCGATATATATTATAATATCGTTTTGATTAAGACTATTTCCAATGGAGGCAAGTGGTACCGAATCGAAAGGAAAAGCGATTGGAGAACACAAAAGGAGTGGATTTCTGATTCCTACTCCTAAGTTCAAGCGTAGAGTGGTATCGGCGATTTGAGATTTCCCCCCGGGTTATGGACCATCATCCGGTGAGAATAGGCAAATCGTGGTCGTTCACGATTTCGAGGGTAAGCGTTTCAATAGATCGCTTGGTTTAGATTTAGATTTATAAAAATCTTGTTCATTAGATTAATCGAGTATTTTGTTGTCATAGGTGCCGACGATCAAGAGAGTTTAATACTTACCGTAATCAGGTGTGTAATCTCACACCGTAATTCCGTAGATTTATGATTCGGTAACATGTTTGATAGTTGATTATTATTATACGACTAAAAAAATCATAAAATTAGCATAAAATGAAAAATTGGCTTAAAGTACATTATTTCTATAGATTTGACAAAATCGGCATTAAAATTATTAGATTTACAAAAATGCCCTTTTGGGCCGAATTACGAAAATGCCCCTATAGGTCGAATTATGAAAATGCCTCCATGGGCCGAATTATGAAAATGCCTCCATGGGACGAATTGTAATGTTCTATAATTGGACGGTTTATCATAACAAATCTCTGGATTAATGATTGTTGTTTATATTTGTAAATATTATGCTTTATTATGTATGTTGCATTTACATAATTTTGCATGGGATGGGAAAAATGTTGAAGAGAAGTGTAGCCCAGTGGCACTGCCACAAAAATGTTTGTTATTATGATTCACTATGATTCCGGTGACTTGGCCACAATCAAAATATATTATAAATGGCAACTTGCCTGCGATTGGTGTGTTTGGCGGGGTTGGTTGACTTGATCCCCACAGGTGTGATGGGATGGTACGGGTGGTGTGTAGCAGATGGATTACTAGGATGGGTTGGGTTCCATATATTTATTTCATTTATACGTTGTTATGTAAATGGGCTTCGGCCCAAGTTTATGCCATTTGGGCTTAGGCCCAAAATATTGCTAAATGGATTCAGACCAGTGAATGACGGTAAGGGGATTATACACTGAGTTCTAGTAACTCACCCCATTTCCTTAACCCTTGCAGGTAATGCTCAAAGATGGGGACTTGGGCCATGGATGACTCAGTGGAGGCCATACTTCAGAAATGGTTTTTATTGAACTTTAGATTTCTATTTCCATTCACTTTATATTTTTTACTATTTTGGGTTTTTATGTTGTAATAAGGCCTCTGGAATATTTTATTTTTGCTTTATGTTTGATGTACTTTTATTTTGCTTGAACTATCTTAAATGGAAATTTTCTAAAACTTAAATAAAGATTTTTTCCAAAATAGATTAACAAATGGTTTTCATAACAAACTTTTACTAATATTTTAACTAAGAAATTTTCTCTTGAATTATCAACGATATTTTCAAAAGTCACGGTTTATAAGATTTCTAGTTTAAATTATTGATTTATCAATCAATCCTCGAAGTTAGTAGTATTTTATCAAATATTTCAAATCAAACTTGTTTTCTTGATTATAACAAATCAATACCTATTTTACTACGAATAAAAATGATTTAACATGTTTTTCTGGTGTGACATGTCAGATCCGATCATAACGCATGGGACGAATTTGGGGTGTTACATTTTATGGTATCAGAGCTCGGTTGCAAAACTCAGCTGTGGTTTAGGTTCAAAAATATTTTCATAGCCTTTTAAAATTTTAAACTATACATGCATGTTTTAAAGGAAGTATGGCACCACCGGTATCCGGCATCAAGTTAAGTAAGTATATGCTATCATTTTATGGTTATGATTATTGTTGTATGACTGTTGAAATACTTTAGAACTTTTAGTTTTAGGAGCTGAAACTATAGAGATTGAGACTATAGGATGCATTTTGCAAAAATGACTTTATTTCCTATACTTCATAAAATATTGTTTAATAAACACTGAAATAGTATACTGATTCATAAGGCTCTTAATCAAATTAAATCGAATTAGCGAATATGAGCGCTAGAGGACGTGGATATGGTAGACGTGGCTATGGTAGAGGCCGTGGTGCTAGAGTTGCATCTGAGGCATCGGACATATGCCGAAAATGGACGCACCTGCGTCACCTGTGACTGAAGCTCGGTCACATGATCGTATGAGAGAGGGTGACACTTTGTCCTAAGCAATGTTGCGAGTTTTGGAAAGGGTTGTTGGTGCAAGAACTAGGTCAGCAGCTTGTGGGTCAATATCAGAGTGACTTAGATCGAATGGACCTGAGGTTTTTAGGGGTATCTCGGCTATGACCCCAAATGTAGTGAAATACTGGCTTGAGGCAGTGGAGCGGATCATGGATGATTTGGATTGCACCACCGAGTAGAAACTAAAAGGAGTGGTGTCTTTACTAAGAGCGAGGTGTATCAATGGTGGCTCACTGTCCGAAGGCACTCAGGCCGATCGTATTACATGGGAATTCTTTAAAACTGCATTTCAAGGAAAATATGTCGGGGTAAGCTATGTGGATGGCCGAAGGAAGGAATTCTTGAATCTGGTCCAAGGAGGTAAATTTGTGGCAGCATACGAGGCAGAATTTATGTGTCTGAATCGGTATGCTCGAGGAATAGTACCAACTAATTACGAACACTGTGTGTTTTGAGGACGGGTTGCGTGATGAGTTGCGAGTACTGATTACCCCACAGAAGGAAAGGAATTTTGCCACACTAGTGGAGAAAGCCAAGATAGCTGAAGAGGTTAAACATTCGGAGAGGCAAAATTGAGACAGGGATAGGGGTAGGAACAAGAGAGACTCGGGGTACTCAAGTCCTACTAGAGGGTTTCAGAAGAGGCTAAGAAATGAGGAGCCAGCTCAAGCTAGAGTACCAGCTGCTACTAATCAGTTACAACCATGAGCGGATTGCGAAACTTCACTCGAGTGAATGCTAGAAGAGAATGAGTGGTTGTTTCAGACATGGTTCGAAAGATCATCGGTTGAAAGATTGTCCTCGACAGCCTACTCATACTCAGGGGGTTCGTAACGATTTTACGCAGCTAGCTAGAGGCACTCAACAACTACCGAGAGGCTGTAGGCCAGGCTGAGGTGGTAATGGCATAGGACGAGATCAAGGTGATCGGGTAGAGGTACCAAAAATAGAGGTAACGCGGAGGTGAGACATCCAAGGTTGGTTTATATGGTCAGACGTCGAGAGGATGGTGATACACCTGATGTCATAACTGGACATTTTTCATAGTTGATGTACCTGTTTCTGCTTTGATAGATATTGGATCCACCCATTCGTATGTTGCTTGTGATGTGTCTGGAACCTTGAACATTAGATCTGAGATTACTGCTAGAGAAACAACTGTGATTAGCCCTCTAGGACAGTCGGTGATGGTAAATAAATTATTTAGGGATGTGCCCTTAGAAGTTCAGGGGGAAATTTTTCTAGTGGACTTGATGGAACTACCATTTGGCGAGTTCGATCTCATTTTGGGCATGGACTGGCTGGTTAAGCACCGTACGAACTTGGATTGTACTGCAAAGCAAATGATACTGAGGACTTTGGAGGATAAGGAAGTGATGATGATAGGTGAAAGAAGGAACTATCTGTCTAATGTGGTATCTACTCTAAAGGCAGAAAAGTTGGTGCAAAAGGGGTGTGGAGCGTTCTTAGCCTTCATCAGTGCTTTGGATGCCAAAGAATTGTTAGTAGAAAGTGTTAAAACGGTGAAAGAGTTTTTGGACGTCTTTCCCAAGGAGCTCCCAGGATTGCCTCCGGATCGGAAGGTAGAGTTTGGCATTGAGCTTTTGCCAGGAACGGCTTTGGTGTCCATTGCTCCTTATAGAATGGCGCCGAAGAAGTTAGCAGAGCTTAAAGCTTAAATTTAGGAGTTGTTGGATCGCAGATTCATTCAACCAAATGTGTTATTGTGGGGAGCCTGTTTTATTCATTAAGAAAAAGGATGGGTCGATGCGTATGTGCATCGATTATAGATAGTTGAACAAGTTGACGATCAAGAATAAGTATCCGTTACCAAGGATCGATGATCTGTTCGATCAACTACGAGGAGCTTCAATTTTCTCGAAGATAGATTTGAGATCGGGTTATCACCAGTTAAAGGTTAAGGAGGCGGATATTCATAAGACTATGTTTCAAACTCGTTATGGGCATTACGAGTTCCTGGTGATGCCATTCGGGTTGACAAATACACCAGCTGCATTTATGGACATGATGAATCAAGTCTTTCAACCCTATCTAGACCGGTTTGTGGTGGTGTTCATAGATGACATCCTGGTGTACTCAAAGACTGAAGAAGAGCACGATTCACATCTACGAGTTGTATTGCAGATATTAAGAAAGAAGCAACTGTATGCCAAATTCAGTAAGTGTGAATTTTGGCTGAAGGAAGTGACCTTTTTTGGGGCATGTTGTGTCTACCAAAAGATTTAGAGTTGATCCCCGAAGGTAGAGGCTGTATTAGACTGGAAACCACCAAAGTCAGTGGCAGAAATTTGAAGTTTTCTAGGTTTGGCTGGGTATTATAGGCGATTCGTTGAAGGGTTTTCATTGATTACTACACCCCTAACTAAACTGTTACATAAGGGAGTACCATTTGTGTGGTTAGATAGGTAGCAATAGAGCTTTGAGAAGTTAAAGAAGATTCTGACGAAAGCACCAGTATTGATTAAACCTGAGGCTAGAAAAGAGTTTATTGTTTATTGTGATGCGTCACACACGAGCTTGGGATATGTGTTGATGCAAGGGGAAAAGTGGTGGCTTATGCAACTCATCAATTAAGGCTGCATGAGGTGAACTATCCCACGCATGACTTAGAGTTAGCTGTAATGGTGTTTGCTCTGAAGATTTGGAGACACTATCTGTACGGTGAGAAGTCGATTATCTACACGAATCATAAGAGTCTAAAGTACCTCCTTACCCAGAAGGAGTTGATCTTAAGACAACGGAGGTGGATAGAGCTATTGAAGGATTATGACTTCTCAATTGAGTATCATCCAAGAAGGGATAATGTGGTGGTTGATGCATTAAGTGAAAAGGTGATATCGGATTTGAGAGCGATGTTCGCTCATCTCAGCATTTATGAAGATGGTAGCCTGTTGGCAGAACTTCAGGTAAAGCCTGCATGGATAAGCCAGATCAAGGAAAAGCAGTTGATAGATGAAGTGTTGTATTCTCGACTTCAGCAAGTAGAAGGTGGTGAGATAGGGGATTTTGGATTGAATAGTGATGGAGTATTGTGTTTCCGCGGAAAAATTTGTATGCCCAAGGATTCAGATTTGAGACAAATAATTTTGCGTGAGGCGCATAGTAGCCCATATGCTATGCACCCTCGGGGAAACAAAATGTACCGAAATCTCCATGAGCAGTATTGGTGGCCAGGGTTGAAACTGGAGGTTACTGATTTTGTGAGTAAGTGCTTAACATGTTAGCAAGTAAAGGCAGAACATCAATTGCTGTCGAGATTTCTGCAACCGGTGAAAATTCCATTATGGAAATGGGAAATGATAACGATGGACTTTGTTAATGGGTTACCCTTAACACCTACTAAGAAAGATTCAGTATGGGTTATAGTGGATCGGTTAACGAAGACTGCTCATTTCCTACCTGTTCGTACAAATTATTCATTGCAGAAGTTAGCCAAGTTGTATATAGCGGAAGTCGTGAGGTTGCATGGGGTACCAGTGTCTATTATATTGGACAGGGACCCTAGGTTTACATCACGATTTTGGAAGGCTTTGCATGAGGCCTTGGGAACAAGGTTAAATTTTAGCACGGCATTTCATCCACAGACAGATGGTCAGTCAGAGAAAGTAATCCAAATTCTGGAAGACATGTTAAGGGGCTGTGTGATCGACTTTAGGGGTAGTTGGGAAGATTTTCTACCATTGGCAGAGTTTACATACAACAACAGCTATCAATCTAGTATCTAGATGGCACCCTATGAGGCGTTGTATGGTCATAGGTTTCGTACTCTTACTTGCTAAACTGAGCTGGGTGAGCATCAGTTATTGGGTCTGAGTTGATTTCAGAGACGGAGGAAAGATTTAAGGTAATTTGGGCTCGATTAAAAGAAGCTTCGAACAGAAAAAAATCGTACGCGCATCTGAAGCGTAAGGATATAGAATTTGGGGTGGGTGACCAGGTCTTTTTGAAGGTTTCACCTAGGAAGAAGATCTTTAGATTTGGGCGGAAAGGTAAGTTAAACCCTAGGTTCATCGGACTTTATTGTGTACTGAAGCGTGTTGGGCCAGTGGCTTATTAGCTTGAGTTACCTCTAGAGTTAAGTCAGATACATAGTGCATTCTATGTCTCTATGTTAAGACGTTATCATTCGGATCCGTCTCATATTGTACTAGTGGAGGAAGTTGAGTTAAGACTGACTTGTTTATTGAAGAGGAGCCAGCACAGATTTTAGTTCGGGACGTTAATGTGCTGAGAAGGAAGTCGGTACTGTTAGTCAAAGTTCTATTGTGTAATCACAGATTGGAGGAAGCTACATGGGAGCCTGAGGACGTGATTCGACAGCAATGTCCTCAACTCTTTTAATCAGGTAAATTTTGAGGCCGAAATTTTCTTTAAGAGGGTAGAATTGTAACATCCTGAAATTCAAAATTTTATGTTTGTGCATTATATCTTGTGGTAAGGTTAGTAAAGAATGTTAATTGTGTATGATTAAGGGGTCCTAAGAAAGCTCGGGGTTGAATTGGGCCTTAGTAAAAAATTGGTGTTTAAGCACTTTAAGGAGAGATAGTAAGTGGCATCAATGCTTTTGGATATAAGTAAGTAATTTGCTAGCATAAATGAGCATATGGTAAAGAGGATGTGGCGTCACATGAAGGGCTTTAGGGGAAGAGGTTCGAATCCCACTTGGTGCAAATTTTGATTTATTTTTTTTTTTTGTGCTATTCATCCATAATGTCGGCCATGGATGTATTTAAGGCAAGGAAGACTTTTTAATTTTGGAAAGGTGGCTAAGGAAATAAGGTAAGGATAAGGGTAAGGAAAGAAATGAAAGAAAATGAGCAAGAAGGGGGATATGTTGGCCGATTTTAGGGAGACTATTTTGGAAAGTTTTTGTGGTTAATTTTTTATCCATTTGGTATGGTATACACGGTTTTGGGGGAAAGGAAAGCTTGGTAGCCAAATTTCTCTTTTCTCTTTAGATCAATTTTCTAGTTGAGTGCATGAGAAGTATATTTTCTTTTGTTTGAACATATTGTATTTCTTTTCTAAACCTTTTCACTTTCTTGCCAAAACACTCTAAGCCAAAATAATTCATTTTTTTCCTTTGTTATGCCAAATCACTAAAGTCATTTTGGTACTTTTCTCCTTGCTTTGGCCGAAACCTCCTAATCCATTCGGTCATTTTTCTCCCTTGTTTTTCCATGACCTTTAAACCACTTTTGACCATTTTCTTTTGATAGCCGAAACTACCAAGACACTTTTCCTCCATCCATTTTTTTCTTTCTTTTGACCATTTCATCAACCTTTTCTCTTTTCTTAAATTGACATTATCTTATGATCAAATATTCTTGTTCGATTAGCTCCATAGCCGATCCTATTACCACCCTACTTCTTCACTATTTCTTTTCTTTCGTGTTGGACAATCTCTTTTTATTCGAATCGGTAAGTGACTTTATATCCCTCTTTTCATTTTATTTTCTTTTTCTTCCTAGCCGAGTATATGTGTTCATCGTTATTCGATTAGTCTACCTTGTTCTTATCAAAACATCACTCTCTCCATCACTCTCATGTTGTGATCAATACTTTTTTTTCATAGTGTTATAGTGGGTGGCTGAATACCACATCATTGACGATTCAATTCTAGCCATAAGTCCAATCGGTGAAAGTTGGATCTACTGTTGTCAAGGTAATGGATTTCTTTAAATTTCATCTCGATATCTCTCAATATTTGGTTATTCCGTTAAAATGGAATGATAGATTTGTCTAATAGGTTGTTATAAGGACTAAATCGCCCGTTATTATTCACTCGTTGATTCTACGAAAATAGTGGTAAGCCGAATCCTTTTCCCTTAGACAATCGATATATAGTGTAATATCATTTTGATTAAGACTATTTCCAATGGTGGCAAGCAGTACCGAATCGAAAGGAAAAGTGATTGGAGAACACAAAAGGAGTTGATTTGCGATTCCTACTCCTAAGTTCAAGAGTAGAGTGGTATCGACGATTCGTGATTTCCCAACGGGTTGTGGACCATCATCCGGTGAGAATAGGCAAATCGTGGTCGTTCACGATTTCGAGGGTAAGCATTTCAATAGATCCCTTGGTTTATATTTAGATTTATAAAAATCTCGTTCATTAGATTAATTGAGTATTATGTTGTCATAGGTGCCGACGATCAAGAGAGTTTAATACTTACCGTAATCAGGTGTGTAATCTCACACTGTAATTCCGTAGATTTATGATTTGGTAACATGTTTGATAGTTGATTATTATTATTATACGACAAAAAAATCATAAAATTGGCATAAAACGAAAAATTGGCTTAAAGTACATTATTTCTATAGATTTGACAAAATTGGCATTAAAATTTTTAGATTTACAAAAATGCCCTTTTGGGCCGAATTACAAAAATGCCCCTACGGGCTGAATTACGAAAATGCCTCTATGGGCCGAATTCAATGTTCTATAATTGGCAGATTTATCGTAACAAATCTCTGAATTAATTATTGTTGTTTATATTTGTAAATATTATGCTTTATTATGTATGTTGCATTTACATAATTTTGCATGGGATGGGAAAAATGTTGAAGAGAAGTGTAGCCGAGTGGCATTGCCACAAAAATGTTTGTTATTATGATTCACTATGATTCCGGTGGCTTGGCAACAATCAAAATATATTATAAACGGCAACTTGCCTGCGATTGGTGTGTTTGGCAGGGTGGGTTGACTTGATCCCCACATGTGTGATGGGATGGTACGGGTGGTGTGTAGCAGATGGATTACTAGGATGGGTTGGGTTGCATATATTTATTTCATTTATACGTTGTTATGTAAATGGGCTTCGGCCCAAGTTTATGCCATTTGGGCTTAGGCCCAAGATATTGCTAAATGGATTCAGACCAAGTGAATGGCGGTAAGGGGATTAAACATTGAGTTCTAGTAACTCACCCCGTTTCCTTAACCCTTGCAGGTAATGCTCATGATGGGGACTTGGGCCATGGATGAGTCGGTGGAGGCCATACTTCAGAAATGGTTTTTATTGAACTTTAGATTTCTATTTTCGTTCACTTTATATTTTTTACTATTTTGGGATTTTATGTTGTAATAAGGCCTCTGGAATATTTTATTTTTGCTTTATGTTTGACATACTTTTATTTTGCTCAAACTATCTTAAATGGGAATTTTTCTAAAACTTAAATAAAGATTTTTTTCCAAAATAGATTAACAAATGGTTTTCATAACAAACTTTACGAATATTTTAACTCAAAATTTTCTCTTGAATTGTCAACGATATTTTCAAAAGTCACAGTTTATAAGATTTCTAATTCAAATTATCGAATTATCAATCAATCCTCGAAGTTAGTAGTATTTTATCAAATATTTCAAATCAAACTTGTTTTCTTGATTATAACAAATCAATACCTATTTTAGTACGAACAAAAAAGATTTAATATGTTTTTCTTGTGTGATATGTCAGATCCGGTCATAACGCATGGGTCGGGTTTAGGGTGTTACTACCCATTCTCTAAGGGTCTAGTTGCTTTTTAAGGACCTCCAATTTTGTATTCCATAGCTATTAGACACGTCTTGCTTGTAAAATAGAACTTTTTCACTTTATACGATTTAGTCCTTTTTCACAATTGGGCATAAAATGGCTAAAATTAAAGCACCAAAATTTCAATGCATCCTTATAATCATGCTATAACACATAAAATAATATTAAAATATTTTCTTCAACCTTAGATTAGTTGTAACACCCCAAACCCGGCCTAGACGTTATGACCGGATCTAGCATGTCACATGGAATGGTTGCTTAGGAACTTTGGTATTGTTTAAAGATTTCAGGTTTTGACAAAAGCAAAATAGTATTGATTTGAAGGTTTCCTTGAATGTTGCAATTAATAGTATTAGCAATCAAAACTATTTTGTGTTACGAAAAACCATAATTATTGGAATCCAAAAATGCGACATTTTGAAAATAGTTTTTGTAGTTCTAAGAAAATCCCGAATTTAAATATATATTTGCTTGTTATCCACTTGTTAATATTTTGGAAAATGATTGTTTATACTTTTAGAAAAACTCCGTACTTAACATGTCGTAATATGTATAATACCCACATTAAAATCTAAAAACCAAATTAAAATCCCAGAGGCCTTATTACATAAAATATTCCCAAATTAAAAATAAGTTGAAGTAAAGAAAACGAAGTTTACGAAAGAAATATGCATGGCCACCACAGAGTCCACCTCGGCTCCAAATCCACAAAGCTAGGGAGTACCTGCAAAATTAAGCAGAAAGGTGAGTTACGAGAACTCATTGTGTATTTCCCCATATGAATGAAATCTGGGCCTAAGCCCATCGAAGCAAATTGGTCAAGCCCATACGTATCGAATTGAGCCGTAGCCCTAACAACATGGCATATCAGATAGTGAATGCAATGCAACCCAACCCAACCTAGTATTCCATCTGCTACACACTGCTCCATATGTCCAACCTCAACACACCTGTGGGGATTTCTACAATCAACCCTCCATCCGCTACATTCCTCATTGGCAGTCATGCTGACAGTCATGCTGCTCAAAGCCGATATAATGTGTTAGAGTCATTGATGTATGTGGCCTAGCCACTGCAATAATGTGACAGAGTCACCGATATATGTGGCACCTAGCCATCGAAATAATGTGACAGGGTCACCGATATTTACTGCCCCTTTTAATCAATATTATATCCCAATCCCATGCAAACATATAATCATAATATAATGAATGAAACATATGTCAATGTAAATCGAATAATCAGAGTATACATATATTCATGATAAGGTATTTACATATCAAAATCAAAAGGTAACTAACCTGGTGTCTCCGATTTTCACCCCTAAGGGTAACTTAATAGCCGTTACCGATGTTTGACTTTTAAACAATTCACGTACTTATTATTAATCAAACAAATGATGGTGTGAGAATTACACATCTGATTACGCGAAGAACTAGACACTCCTAATTGTTACTATTCTCACTAGCGGGAATAACCACTATCTACCTATCCCAAATGAATGTCGGCTCTCTACCACAACTCGACGAAAAGTCTCGAACCGCCGACACAGCACGTTGTTCAAACTTGAGAGTAGAGACTACGAGTCCACTCCCCTCCTTAGATTGGCTAGCACTCGCATCCATGAAGAGAATCTTGATCAGTACTCAGAGAGAAACGTTGATTGTCTAACAAGGGAATTTGGTTAAGGCAGGCTATAACGAAAAGGAAATAATAGCCAAGAAACTGAAAAGATGACTCCTTACCTTAATAATCAACGTAGATTGGTTCTATATCCGACCACTGCTAACAAGATCCCTAGCTTCCTATGAAAGAACGAACACACTTCAAGGTGGAGAGGGTACTTATATTCGGCCTAAAAAGAAGGGAGTAGTCGGATGACTGCTTCGATCGTTACAAGAGAAGAAAGAAAACATACGAAAAGAGAACCCATTACCTTACAACAAGTAAAGCCGATTGGAAAGGGACCTTCGGCAACCAAAGGAATCCTGGCACCCTGCTTCTTGAGGTTAGACTAAATAGCACAGAATGAAAGAATCAGATTTAGTTGACACGAGAAGAGATTTGGTTAGCAAAAGAGAATGAAAATAGAAAGAATGAAAAGTAACAAAGAAGAACGAAATTCAACTATGGAGGAAAAACTAGACAAGAATCAAAAGGAGTAGGGATTTCGGCTATGGAGGTTCGGCTATGGTGAATGGTATAGAAGAAGATACAAAAAGAGAAGGGATGAGAAGTAGGCTTTGGCTAGAGAAGAAAAGAAATCGTAAAGAAGAAAAGAAGAATAAGGTTTTAACAACCTGGTAAATGAAATGCCGACCTGAAAAGTACCAAGCTGAAAAGCACCCAATTGCACAAATGAAGAGAGCAAAGAAATGAAAAGAAAACAAGAAGAGCTCAAGGAAAGTTTTGGCACCAAAACAAACAAAAGTTGCACACCCTCCAAAGGTTCAGATTTTTTATCACACACCACAAATGCCAAAACTCCCTAGCCACAACATCACATAGCCGAAATTCTCCTCCCACATCTCCAACACTCGGCCAACTCTCACTCACCTCCCCACTTCCTTGATTTGCTTATTGTTTTACTCTACTAAGCCCTCTCCATCACTCTTCAAACTACTTTGACCAATTCAACTCCTCTAGCTCCTCTCCTTCATCCATTTCAAATCATTTGACTCTTTCAACACCTACCTTGATAGAGTCCCAGCCGAAAGTCACCTCTTCTCCATCCTGGCACAAAATAAATACTCCAAAAAGCTACATGTAGGATTCAAACCCACTCCCTTTCCATGCTCCCTTGTGATGCCAACCACTAAGCCACACGCTCCACTTGTGACATCAAATTACAACCAAACATGCTTAAGGCCTACATCCACTAGCTCACCCCCTAAAGTGCCCAAAAAGTAAAATTTTTTCGAAGCCCTGGCCCGAACCCAAGCCTCCCTAAGACCCCAAAATGCACCAAAATAACAAGCTAAATGAGCCAAACACATAGAATAGCACAAAATGAAGAACCCCTAATTCTAGGATGTTACAGTTCTACCCCCTTCAAGAAATTTCAGCATCAAGATTTACCTGATCAAAAGAGGTGAGGGTATTACTGTTGGATTGCCTCTTCTGGCTCCCACATGGCTTCCTCTGAACCGTGATTACGCCATAACACTTTAACGAAAGGAACTGACTTCCTTCTCAACACCTTAGCATCTTGATCTAGTGGCTCCTCTTCAAGAGATAGGTCAGGTCTTACTTCAATTTCTTTCACCGGCATTATGTGAGATGGATCTGAATGATAGCGCCTCAACATTGAAATATGGAATACATCATGTATCTGACTCAACTCTGGAGGTAACTCAAGCTGATAAGCCACTGGTCCCACACGTTTCAATACCTGGTAAGGCCCAATGAATCTAGGACTCAACTTGCCTTTCCATCCAAATTTTAAAACCTTCTTCCAAAGTGGAACTTTCAGAAAAACTTGATCACCCACTGAGAATTTTATTTCCTTACGCCTTAGATCTACATACGATTTCTGCCATCGAAAGCTTCCTTCAACCAAGACCAAATCAACTTAACCTTTTCCTCCGCTCTCTGAGATCAGTTTTGGACCCAACAACTATCGCTCACCCAACTCTGTCCAGCGGTAGTAGGGTACGACACCTACGACCATACAACGCTTTATAAGGTGCCATCTAATGCTGGATTGATAGCTATTTTTGTACGCAAATTTTGCCAATGGTAGGAAATCCTCCCAAGTCCCTCTGAAGTCGATTACACAGCCCCTTAACATGTCTTCCAAAATCTGAATTACCCTTTCCGGCTGACCATCAGTCTGCAGGTGAAACGCTGTGAAATCTAGCCTCGTACCCAAATATTAGTGCAACATCTTCCAGAATTGTGATGTAAACCTAGGATCCCTGTCCTATATGATAGACTGGTACCCCATATAACCTCACAATCTCTGCTACATACAGCTTGGCCAACTTCTGCAATGAATAGTCGATACGAACCAGTATGAAGTGAGAAGACTTCATCAATCGATCGACAATCACCTACACTAAATCTTTCTTAATAGGCGTCAGAGGTAGCCCACAAACAAAATCCATCGCTATCCTCTCCCACTTCCAAAGTGGAATATTCACTGACTGTAGCAACCCCGAAGGCAACTGGTGTTTCGCTTCACCCGCTGACACGTCAAACACTTACCCACAAAGTTGGTAACTTCTCGTTTTAGACCAGGCTACCAATACTGTTCACGTAAGTATCGATACATCTTACATCCACCAGGATGCATAGCGTATAGGCTACTATGTGCCTCCTGCAGAATCATCTGCTTCAGCTCTGAGTCCTTCGGCATACAAACCTTTCCACAAAAACACAATACCCCTTCACTGTTCAGATCAAAATCTTCTGCCTCACCACCTTCCACTTGCTGAAGTGAAGAACTTAACACTTCGTCTAGCAACTGTTTTTCTTTAATCTGATCTACCCATGTTGGCTTTATCTAAAGCTCAGCTAATAGGCTACCATATTCATGCAGACTAAGATGAGCAAACATTTCCCTCAAATCCGTTATCATTTTATGACTCAACGCATCTTCCACCACGTTAGCTTTAGCCGGGTGATACTTGATTGTACAATCATAGTCTTTCAGCAATTCAATCCAACTTCGTTGTCTTAAATTCAACTCCTTCTGGGTAAAGAGATATTTCAGACTCTTATGGTCAGTGTAGATGATTGACTTTTCCCCATACAAATAATGCCTCCATATCTTTAGGGATAACACCACAGCCGCTAACTCCAAATCATGAGTGGGATAATTTACCTCATGCGGTCTTAATTGCCAAGACGTATACGTAACTACTTTCCCTTCTTGCATTAGCACACATCCTAACCCTGTGTGTGATGCATCACAATAGATGACAAACTCCTTCCCAGCCTCAGGCTGAATCAACACTGGTGCCTCAGTCAAAATCCTTTTTAGCTTCTCAAAGCTTTCCTGCTGCTTATCAAACCAAATAAACGGTACCCCTTTTCGTAACAACTTGGTTAATGGTGCAGCAATCAACGAGAATCCCTCAACAAACCTTCTGTAGTACCCAACTAACCTAAGAAAACTTTAAATTTCTACTACAAACTTTGGTGGCTTCCAGTCCAGAACAGCTTCGATCTTTTGGGGATCAACCCTAATCCCTACGGCAGAAACAACATGCCCCAAAAAGGTAACTTCCTTTAGCCAAAATTCACACTTGCTGAATTTGGCATACAGTTACTTCTCTCTCAATATCTGTAGAACAACCCGAAGATGTGAATCATGCTCCTCTTTCATTCTTGAATACACCAGAATGTCATCTATGAATACCACCATGAATCGATCTAAATAAGGTTGGAAGACCCCATTCATCATGTCTATAAAAGCGGCTGGTGCATTTGTTAACTCGAACAGCATCACTAGAAACTCATAATGCCTATACAGCATTCGGAACGCAGTCTTATGAATATCTGCCTCCTTGACCCTTAACTGATGATACCCAAATCTCAAGTCTATCTTGAGAAAACTGAAGCTCTTCGTAGCTGATCGAACAGGTCGTCAATCCTCGGTAATGAGTATTTGTTCTTGATAGTCAACTTGTTTAGTTGGCGATAGTCAATGCACACTCGCATCGACCCATCCTTTTTCTTAATGAACAACATCGGTGCTCCCCACGGAGACACACTTGGTCAGATAAAACCACGGTCTAATAGCTCCTGGATCCGAGCTTTAAGTTCTACCAGCTCTTTCGGCACCATCCTATATGGGGTGATGGACATTGAGCTATTCCCAGAAGTAGATCAATGCCGAACTCCACCTCGCGATCCAGAGGTAACCCTGAAAGCTCTTCTGGAAAGACGTCTGAGAACTATTTCACCGTTCTAACATCCCTTACAGATAATTCTTTGACATCCAAACCACTGATGAAAGCTAAGAATTCCTCACACCCTTTTTACACCATCCTTTCAGCCTTTAGCACAGACACCACATTGGACAGGTAATTCTTTCTCTCACATATCACCAACACCTCCTCATCCTTGAAAGTCTTCAATATCATGCGCTTAGCAGCACAATCCAAGTTTTCCCAATGCTTAACTAACCAGTCCATGCCTAAAATCAAATCAAACTCACCGAATGGCAATTCCATCAAGTCTGCCGAAAAAACAACCCCTTGCACTTCCAAAGGCGCACTCCTAAATAGTTTGTTCACCACTACAGATTGTCCTAAAGGGCTAGTCATAGTCATTTTACTAGAAAAAATCTTAAATTCTATACCCAAAGTCCCAGACACAGTACTAGCAATATATGAGTGTGTATACCCAATATCTATCTAAGCTGTAAAGGGTACACCAAAAATAAGGAACGTACCGGTTATGACGTCCGGTGCGTCACCATCCTCTCACCGTCGAGCTACATAGACTAACCCCGGCTGTCTTGCATCTATGTTGCCAGCACCTCTGCCCTGTGCTCCACGCCCTCGACCAAATCCATTTCCTCCTCTGACTGGACCATGACCCCTTGGTGGCTGCTGCCCACCTTTTCCCAACTATGAATAACCCTGACTTACCAACCGCACCCTAGCCAACTCTTGTGGATAGTCCCTTATCAAATGGTCCATAGATCCACACTTGAAACATCTCTATTTCTTACCCAACACTCTCTCGAATGTAATTTCCCACATCGAGCACACTGTTGAGACTGACCACTGGCAACATGTATTGCACCTTGACCCGGCCCCTCAAACCTAGGCCTCTTTTGAAAGCCCCCAGTAGATCTTGACGATCCAAAACTCCTTTTGCTCTTACCCCTATCCTTATCCCAATTCTGGCTCTCAGACCACTTTACCTCTTCAGCTATTTTTGCTTTCTCAACCAGAATGGCAAAATCTCTTTCCCATTACGGAGCTATCAGTACCCGCAGTTTGTCCCGCAGACCATCCTCGAACCAAACACAACACTCATAGTCAGTTGCGACGATACCCCAAGCATAACAGCTCAAGCGTAGAAACTCCGCCTCGTATTCAGCCACAGATTTACCCTTTGAACCAGATTCAAGAATGCTTTTCTCTGGGCATCCACACAGCTTGTCCCAACATATTTTCCCTAGAACGCTGTCTTAAAGAAGTCCTAGATGATACGATCTGCTGAAGTACCTTCCCTCATTGTGAGCCACCACTGGTACGTCTCATCTCGCAGGAGAGACACTACTCCCTTCAAATTTTCCTCTGCGATACAGTTTAGATTGTCCATGATTCGTTCAACCGCTTCCAACCAGTATTTAGCTACGTTAGGGGCACGCCAGAAATACCCCTAAATATCTCAGCCCCACCTGCTCGGAGTCACTCAGGGATATATTTTTGAGCTACCGATCCAGTGCTTGCCCTATCAACCCATTCTAACACTCGCAGCATAGCTTGGGACAAGGCATCGTTCCCACCAGTTCGATCTTGAGACTTGGTCTCGATTATCGGTGATGCAAGTGCTTCCATTTTAGGCATGTGCACAGATGCCTCAGATCCAGCCCCAACACCTCGGCCTTTACCACGACCACGTCCTCTAGCACTTATGTTTACTGAATCGACTTAACCTAATAAAAAATTTTAAGAATTAGTAAATTATTCCACTATTTATTAACAGATATCTGATGATATAGATTTAAAAGTAGTTTTTGCAAATAGTATTTCTAAGGGTCACAATCTCTAAAATTTTATCTCTTATAACTACCAATCACAACACAATAAAAATCCTTTCATAAAATCAAACATAATCAGAAGACTTATAGTACGGATTTGGGCTGGAGACTTGGGTGCCATACTTCCAAAAGAACAATTATTTTTCTAAACCATATTTCAACCAATTTTGGAAAACGTTTTTGAACCCATTTCACAGCTGAGTTTTACAACCGGGCTTTGATACCATAATTGTATCTGATCTTCTAATTGTCGAGTTTAAAAATTTATAAAGAGAATGATCGAACTTGGAAACTAACTCTGACAACGACTTAAGGCAAGTGCACCTATCGAACAGTAGTATAGTTTAGGCAATACTGGATTGTCGAACCCAAAGGAACTAAAAGTACTAATACTCTCTTTCTATTATTTTCCTTAAATATGAAGTGATTAGTTGATTAAATAAAAAAAAAACTAATTAATTACTAAACTAAGACGCAAAGACAAAAAGAAAAAAATTCAAGAAATAAGTTTTAGAAAAACTCAGTTGATTACGACGATACCCTAGAAGGAATCTACCTAAACTTCACTTGTTATCTAACCATAACCAGAAGATTTATTCACTTAGCTTGATCTGTAGGACTCCCTAATTTATATTAAACCCTCTCTCGAGGCGAATAACGTCTAATCCTAGGTTGATTATCCGAAACCTCTTTCTAATTAAAACCCCTAGAATTGCATTAACTCGATCTATGGACTCCCATATTAGGTTTCACCCTAATCCGGTAAAATCTTGTCACCCTATCTCTAGGCGCGCGATCAACTCTGCTTAATTATGATAGATCTACTCTTAAGCAGAGACTTTTTCTCCACCACCTAAGCACATCACACTTGAATTAATATCCCAAAAATATCAACACAAGAATTAAGCACACATAATTGAGAACAAAATAAGTATTTATCATACAACTTAGAAAACAATAACAAGATTCATTTAGGTTTCATCCCCTTCAGGTATCTGAAGGGTTTAGTTCATAATGATAAAATAAAACATCTCAAAAGAAAAGGTAAGACAAAACATAAGAAATCCCTAAAACCCCTGAGGGAATTGAAGGAGAGATTCGTCGTCTTAAGTAGAATTCTGACTTCTTGAGATGGATCAACTGGCTATCTTCGAGTGATTCCCAAAAATCTAACCTTCTGGCTCGGCTCCTTGGCCTAGCTGACTGCCTAACTGACCACCAAAAGCCCTAGCAGAAGGTTTCTGCCGAACTCCCCTTCAAGTTACCCCCTTGGGTGTTTATATAGACTTTGAGATGCCTGATTTGGCCTTTAAGTATCCTAATTCAAGTATAATTCCTACTAGGGTGTTTGAATAGGCTTTGGAATGTGTTTTTTTGCCTCTAAGTATCCTATTCCGAGTAAAACTCCTCTTGGCCGCGACAGGGTCATGCCCATGGCACACGCCCGTGTGAATCGATTTCAGGCTATGGTCGAGTCTGTTGATGGAGGCACGATCGTTGAATCTTGGTTAGGCCGTGTTGTAGTTAATTTTTGAGTCATGGTCGTGTGGCTTAAAGTCCAGGCTGTGTCGATTTCCACTTTGGACCAAATTGGCCCATTTTAAGTCTATTCCTCGTTCTTTTTGTCCCTAGGTGCTCTCTTGAGTATAAAACATGAAAAGAAAGGAAGAGCACCTTTTTACAAAATTCAGGGAATAAATCATCCAAAAGTATGCTAAATGTGGGATTAAAATATGTTACTTTTACGGTTTATCAAATACCCTCACACTTAAGCTTTTGCTTGTCCTCAAGCAAAATTCTCAACTTACAATTAAAATGAACCTTCCACAATTCATAATTCTCATTAACAATGCCTCATCATAATTCATAGATAATTTATACATGGATAATTTAACTCAAAGACTCCTAAAGATTTAAACAATTCTAAGTCATATATTTGTAGCATGAAAACATAGGTGTTTCCCTTTATCTAAATGATTACCTTTAATTCAAAATCGACAAGGATTGACATCCTCACTAAAGATTCACTCAAAGCACTCGAAGTGTTTAAGGTTTAGGAAAAAGCACTCATAAGTCGAACCTGAAAAGTTAACTCATAAGTCGAACCTGAAAAGTTAATCCCATTGGCTTGCCTGAGAATCAAATCTCCACCACTATAAAATGAGATGATAAACAGATCAAAAGGTCTTTAACAGGGTTGTAACGGGGCTAGGGTTAAAGGTGTGGATAAAGGCTGAATTGGAAGGTTAGAATCGAGATTGACCTGACAATTTACCTAACTTTAGAAAAAGAATTGAACTAAAAATCTGAATAATTACATCACATAAAAATACTAATAATATGAGATTCTTCTTCAAGATATGGAAATTAAACATATATGCTCACTTAATTATAGAACTAATAATGAATATCCTTCAATTTTTTTAAGATAACGCTAGCACAGATTACATAAGAAAGAACTTTTATAATTGAAAGAATATAATTAGGTAACTTATCAAATCAAGTCTCGATAGAAGGGTAGTCAAAGGAATGGTGATAACAAATACGAGTGGGGTTTTAGGTTAATATTAGTGGGTGAATAAATAAAAAGGGTTGTTAGGTTTAAAGAGGTTCACTAGGGGTTAATTATGTAGGGAGGCTTTTTAGTGGAGTGAGTGGGTTAAAACCTAGGTGCCTTTATCATCTCAGTATATCAAATCAATAATTTGGTCTTGACATGTATAATCAAGGCAAGTTCTAGAATAACAATTCAGTGTTGACACACTCATAATCAATAAAGTGAGCATGAAAAAGAATATATGCTCTATAAGGCACAAATCTCACAAAAATTATGGGTATTTGACATTAATCCCTATAAATTTCAAACTTCAAGGTAATATTCAAATTTAGTTCGACAACCTAGGAAATTTTTTTGATTCTTAAAAATAGAATTATCATGCTTGATCCTCTAGTATCTTAAAATTTAAATCATTAATGTACAATTATCAATGATTTAATCCAAAACATATCAATAAAAATCATAAATCAGGGAAATTTCATTCTAATCATAATATGAGAAACTTACTTTAGAGCAAGGCATAATTCAGGGATTTTCAAATAATACTATAGTTAACCCCCCACACTAAGATGTACATTGCCCTCAATGTACAAAGATAGATAATATCAAAATAATCATAAAATCATAAGATTGGGAGAGAAGTGAAACTTCCTGAATTTTGGATAAATTCAATGAAAAGAAACCAGATAAGATTGGAGGTGAACATGGAGGTGAATGTGGGGGAGCAACTCGAACGTGATTGAATTTGAATCCTTGAAGTAGCCGGCTTGGTTTTATTGTATCCTAAGCTAAATCTAAATGGCATGAAGAATAAGAAGAAAATAATAAAGAAAATAAAAATAAAAATAAAAATAAAAGTAAATAATGGAAAATGAAAGAAGAAAGACAACTGAAAAAGAGAAGGGAAGAAGGGGGTTTAAATAGAGATGCATCCCATGCTCGTGTTCTTTCTTGTGGGGCCCATATTGCCACGGCCGTGTGCAAGGTCATGTGGTCTAGAAATCTGTACTTTTGGTTTATTTGAATGCTAAAAAGGGAAAATAAAAATAAAAATGGGGTTAGTGCTCGGGTTGCCTCTCGAGAAGCGCTCATTTAAATTCTTGAGCTAGACTTACCTGTTATTTGTATGGTCATGGTGGTTTGAGGAGGTGAAAATCCTTTCTCATGCGATCAACTCGGTTTTTGATATAAATTTTAAGTCGATTAGTGTTTACCTCAAAAGTGCTGAATTTAGGATTGCTTACCTCGATTGTCCCATATAGGAAGACATTAAGTACTTTAAAGGTGATTTATTCATTTGTTTTGATGTCTGAAGTGGTGATTTGAGGGTCTTCCTTATTCATCAATACCTGATCCCCTATTTTGAAGTGATTTGTTATTCCTCTCAGCTCGTCTAGGGGTTCCTTCAGTGTTTTTTCGTGTGATTTTGGTTTCTCTTTAAATTGTGTCTTCCACTCTTCTAGTTTGTCGACCTTAAGGCTTTGTTCCTCATGTAATTCTTCTTTATTGGCACGAGGTCTATGATTCAGCTCAGGCTTGTGGCTTCGTGGTGTTTCTTGTGATGAAGGTTCAACAAATTTGTTATCAACTGAATTTACTTTCTCACCTTCATCAGTCGATGTTCTGGCCGAGTCAAGAGCTTGTAGACTGATTGATTCGTCACCTATACAAAGAATGAGTTCTCCTATACCAACATCAATTTTAGTCTTGGCAGTTGCTAGAAAGGGTCTTCCTAAAATTAAAGGAATCATATTGTCCCCATCCATGTCTAAAACGACAAAGTTTATTGGGAATACAAATTTATCAATTTTGATTAGAACATTTTCTATTATACCCCTAGGAATTCTGATAGTTTTATCAGTTAATTGAATGCTCATCCTAGTTTGTCTGGGTTTCCCTAGACCAAGTTGTTTAAACATTTTATAAGGCATAACATTGATGCTTGCCCCTAAATCAGCTAAAGCATTATCAATAGATAAACAACCAATTAAACATGGAATTGTAAAACTCCCTGGATCTTTTAATTTCTGTGGAAGTTTATTTTGTAGAATTGCTGAGCACATTGCATTTAGCTCCACATATGAGTCCTCATCTAGCTTCCGTTTGTTTGTCAGCACTCTTTTAAAAATCTTCTATAATCGGGTATCTGCGAAAGAGCTTTGAGAAACGGTAAGTTAATATGTAATTTCTTTAAATGTTTAATAAACTTACCAAACTGTTCCTCTGTGTCGTCCTTCTTCATTGCTTCGAATATAGTATACGAGGTTGGTACTCTATATTTGCCAATTTTGGTATTTCATGGCTCACCTCAACCTTACCTTCATTTACCACAAGTTTTTCCCTTGGGTTTGGTTCGTCTAGCCCTTCACTATTTTGGGCGGTGATGGCTTGAATTTTTCCTTTGGGTTAGATTCAGTGTTGCTTGGTAAGATACCTTGTGGTCTTTCTGAGATTAGCATAGCAAGCTGGCCTATTTGATTCTCGAGCCCTTGAGTCGATGCTTGCTGATTTTTAAGCGCTATTTCAGTGTTCGAGATAAATTTCATTAGCATCTTCTCAAGGTTCAGCTTCGTTTCCTGCTGGTGAGGTGGTTGTTGAAAACCTGAAGGAAGTTGCGGTCTTTGATTACCTTGACTTTCCCACGAGAAATTGGGATGGTACCTCCAACTTGCATTATAAGTGTTACTATAAATATTATTTTTAGGTCTAAAATAGTTACCCATATAGTTGACTTGTTCGTTCTCCGTGCCATGTCCGTAGGATGGGTACTCAGGATTCGCCACGCCTCCACCTGTTTCATTTTTTATGCCATGGTTGTAGGTGGGCATTCTGTATTGCTCATCTTTCCTCCATTTGTATCGCACTGCATCACTAGATGTACCTGTGTAGAGCTACATAAACCAAAAATTTTCTTACTTAAAAGCTCTATCTGGTTTGATAGCATGGTTAATGCGTCGAGGTTGAAGACACTATCGTCTTTTGTTGGCGTTGTCCTCATAACTTGCCACTGATAGTTGTTTAGTGCCATCTCTTATCAACTAAAATTATCTGCCAAAACCGAATAAAATAAAAAATAAAAAAATAAAAAAATAAAAATAAAAAAAATAAAAATGGCTAAAAGTAATAAAATTGAGCTTTCTTAATATTTGACTCCTCAAAGAATTCGCCAAAAACTTGATCGTCTAATTGTCGAGTTTTAAAATTTATAAAGAGAATGATCGAACTTGGAAGCTAACTTTGACAATGACTTAAGGCAAGTGCACCTATCGAATAGTAGTATGGTTTAGGCAAGACCGGATTGTCGAACCTAAAGGAACTAAAAGTACTAATACTCACTTTCTTTCTATTATTTAGCCTAAATATGAAGTGATTGGTTGATTAAATAAAAAAATTAACTAATTACTAAACTAAGACACAAAGACAAAAAGAACAAATTGAAGAAATAACTTTTAGAAAAACTCAGTTGATTAGGACGATACCCTAGAAGGAATCCACCTAAACTTCACTTGTTATCTAACACTGAACTAGACGATTTATTCACTTAGCTTGATCCGTAGGACTCCCTAATTTATATTAAACCCTCTCTTGAGGAAAATAATGTCTAACCCCAGGTTGATTAACCGAAATCTCTTTCTAATTAAAACCCCTAGAATTGCATTAACTCAATCTATGGACTCCCATATTAGGTTTCACCCTAATCCGACAAAATCTCGTCACCCTATCTCTAGGCGCGCGTTCAACTCTACTTAATTATGATAGATCTTCTCTTAAGCAGGGAATTTTGCTCTACCACCTAAGCACATCACACTTGAATTAATATCCCAGAAATATCAACACAAGAATTAAGCACACATAATTAAGAACAAACTAAGTATTTATCATACAGCTCAGAAGACAATAACAAGATTCATTTAGGTTTCATCCCCTTCAGGTATCTAAAGGGTTTAGTTCATAATGATAAAATAAAACATCTCAAGAGAAAAGATAAAACAAAACATAAGAAATCACTAAAACCCCCTCAGTGAATTGAAGGAGAGATCCGCCGTCTTGAGTAGAATTTTGGCTTCTTGAGATGGATCAATTAGCTTCTTTGAGTGATTCCCACAAATCTGGCCTTCTGGCTTGGCTCCTTGGCCTAGCTAACTGCCAAACTGACCGCCAAAAGCCCTGGCAGAAGGCTTCTACTGAACTCCCCTTCAAGTTGCCCCATTAGGTGTTTATATAGACTTTGAGATGCATTACTTGGCCTCTAAGTATCCTAATCCAAGTATAATTCCTAATAGGGTGTTTGAATAGGCTTTGGAATGTGTTTCTTTGCCTCTAAGTATCCTATTCCGAGTAAAACTCCTCTTTGCTGCGACAGGGACACGCCCATGTCACACGCCCGTGTAAATCGATTTCAGGCCTTAGTCGAGTTTGTTGATGGAGGCATGGCTGTGTGAATCGTGGTTAGGCCGTGTTCTTGTTAATTGTCGAGGCACGGTCGTGTGGCTTGAAGTCTAGGTCGTGTCGATTTCCACTTTGGCCCAAATTGGCCCGTTTTAAGCCCGTTCCTTATTCTTTTCGTCCCTAGGTGCTCTCCTGAGTATAAAACATGAAAAGAAAGGTTAATAGCACCTTTTTACACAATTCAGGGAATAAATCATCCAAAAATATGCTAAATGTGGGATTAAAATATGTTACTTTTATAGTTTATCAGTAACACCCCAAACCCGGCCTAGACTTTACGACCGGATCTGGCATATCTCATGGAATGGTTACTTAGGAACATTGGTATTGTTTAAAGATTTTGGGTTTTGAAAAAAACAAAATAGTATTAATTTGAAGGTTTTCTTGCATGTTGCAATTAATAGTATTAGCAATCGAAACTATTTTGTGTTATGAAAAACTATAATTAGTGGAATCCAAAAAGGCGACATTTTGAAAATAGTTTTTGTAGTTCTAAGAAAATCCCGAATTTAAATATATATTTGCTTGTTATCCGCTTGTTAATATTTTGGAAAATGATTGTTTATATTTTTAGAAAAACTCTGTACTTAACATGTCGTAATATGTATAATACCCGCATTAAAATCCAAAAACCAACTTAAAATCCTGGAGGCCTTATTACATAAAAATCCCAAATTAAAAATAAGTTTAAGTAAAGAAAATGAAGTTTACGGAAGAAATATGCATGGCTACCACAGAGTCCACCTCGGCTCCAAATCCACAAAGCTAGGGATTACCTGCAAAATTAAGCGGAGAGGTGAGTTACGAGAACTCAGTTTGTATTTCCCTATATGAATGAAAATTAGACCTAAGCCCACCGAAGCAAATTGGCCAAAGCCTATACATATCGAATTGGGCTGTAGCCCTAACAACATGGCATATCAGATAGTTAATGCAATGCAACCCAACACAACCTAGTATTCCATCCGCTACACATCGCTCCATATGTCAAACCTCAACACACCTATGGGGATTTCTACAATCAACCCTCCATCCACTACACTCCTCATTGGCAGTCATGCTAACAGTCATGCTGCTCAAAGCCGATATAATGTGACAGAGTTCACTGATGTACGTGGCCTAGCCACTGCAATAATGTGACATAGTCACCGATATATGTGGCACCGAGCCATCGAAATAGTGTGATAAAGTCACTGATATACACTGCCCCTTTTCATCAATACTATATCCCAATCTCATGCAAACATATGATCATAATATAATGAATGCAACATATGTCAATATAAATTGAATAATCAGAGCATGCATATATTCATGATAAGGTATTTACATATCACAATCAAAAGGTAACTAACCTAGTGTCTCCAATTTTCCCCCTAAGGGTAACTTAACAGTTTTTATCGATTTTTTGGCTTTTAAACAATTCAGTACTTATTATTAATAAAAAAATGATGGTGTGAGAATTACACACTTGATTACGCGAAGAACTAGACACTCTTGATCTTTGCTATTCTCAGTAATGGGAATAACCACTATCTGCCCATCCCAAACTGATGTCGGCTCTCTACCACAACCCGGTGGAAAGTCTCAAACCACAGACATATTACGTCGTTTGAACTTGGGAGTAGAGACTACGAGTCCACTCCCTTCCTTAGGTTAGCTAGCACTCGCATCCATGAAGAGAATCTTGATCAGTACTCAAGAGAAACGTTGATTGTCTAACAAGGGAATTTGGTTAAGGCAGGCTATAACGAAAAGGAAATAATAGCCAAGACATCGAAAAGATGAGTCCTTACCTTAATAATCAACGTAGATTGGTTCTATATCTGGCCACTGTTGATAAGAGCCCCGGCTTCTTACAATAGAATGAACACACTTCAAGGTGGAGAGGGTACTTATATTCAGCCTAAAAAAAAGGGAGTAGTCGGATGACTGCTTCGATCGTTATAAGAGAAGAAAGAAAACATACAAAAGAGAACCCATTACCTTACAACAAGTAAAGCTGATTGGAAAGGGACCTTTGGCAACCAAAGGAATCCTGGCACCCTGCTTCTTGAGGTTCGACTAAATAACACAGAATGAAAGAATCAAATTTAGTTGACACCAGAAGAGATTCGTCTAGCAAAAGAGAATGAAAATAGAAAGAATGAAAAGTAACGAAGAAGACCAAAATTCAACTATGAAGGAAAAACTAGACAAGAATCAAAAGGGGTAGGGGTTTCAGTTTAATAGAAAAGGTAGAGAAGTAAAGGGGAGGGATTGAGGTTCGGCTATGGTGAATGGTATAGAAGAAGATACAAAAAGAAAGAGGGATGAGAAGTAGGCTTTGGCTAGAGAAGAAAAGAAATCATAAAGAAGAAAAGAAGAATAAGGTTTTAACAACTTGGTAAATGAAATGACGACCCAAAAAATACCAAGCTAAAAAGCACCCAATTGCACAAACGAATAGAGCAAAGAAATGAAAAGAAAACAAGAAGAGCTCAAGGAAAGTTTCAACACCAAAATAAAGAAAAGTTGCACACCCTTCAAAGGTTCGATTTTGCTATCACACGCCACAAATGCCGAAACTCCTAGCCACAACATCACATAGCCAAAATTCTCCTCCCACCTCTCCAACATTCGGCCAACTCTCAATCACCTCCCCATTTCCTTAATTTGCTCATTGTTTTACTCCACTAAGTACTCTCCATCACTCTTTCAAACTGCTTTGACCAATTCAACTCCTCCAGCTCTTGTTCTCCATCCATTTCAAATCATTTGACTCTTTCAACACCCACCTTGATAGAGTCCTAGCCGAAAGTCACCTTTTCTCCATCCTGGCACAAAATAAATACTCCAAAAAGCCACATGTGGGATTCGAACCCACTCCCCCTTCCATGCTCCCTTGTGACGCCAACCACTAAGCCACACGCTCCACTTGTGACATCAAATTACAACCAAACAAGCTTAAGGCCTGCATCCACTAGCTCACCCCCCTAAAGTGCCCAAAAAGTAAAATTTTTCCAAAGCCCTGGCTCGAACTTGAGTCTCCCCAAGACCTCTAAACACACAAAAATAACAAGCTAAACGAGCCAAACACATAGAATAACACAAAATACAGAACCCCTAATTCTAGGTTGTTACATTAGTGATCCCGAAACCACTATTCTGACTAGCCCCAAAATTGGGCTGTTACACTTCTTGCATCAACACACAGCCTAAACCATTCAACGGTGCATCATTGTAAACTATGAATTCTTTACCCGATTCAGGTTGAACTAACACTGGTGCTGCTGTCAACAATACTTTCAACCATTCAAGACTCTGCTGACACTTTTCTAACCACTCAAATTTAACATCTTTTTGTAGCAATTTTGTCAACGGAGTCGCAATCATCGAGAAGCCTTTCACAAACCGTTTATAGTACCCTACTAGTCCCTAAAAACTATGGACTTCAGACACATTTCTCGGAGGTTTCAATCCAGAATTGCTAAAATCTTGCTCGGATCAACTCGTATTCTCGCAGCTGATACTATATGTCTCAGGAAATTAAACTGGAGCAACCAAAACTCACATTTACTAAACTTTGTATACAATTTCTTCTCACGCAGAGTTTATAACACGATCCTCAAATGCTCAGCATGTTGCTTCTCATCACAATAATAGATCAATATGTCATCTATGAACACAACCACAAATCAATCTAGTTACTATCTGAAGATCCAATTCATCAAATCCATAAATACTACAGGAGCATTCGTTAGTCCAAAAGGCATAACTAAAAATTCATAATGTCCGTACCTCATTCTGAAAGTAGTTTTTTGCACATTTGATTCTTTAACTCTCAACTGATAATATCCAGATCTCAGATTTATTTTTGAAAACACTATAGCTCCTTTTAACTGATCAAACAAATCACCAATTCACGGTAAAGGATATTTATTCTTTATTGTCACTTTATCCTGTAATATCCTAAAATAGGGGTTATTTGTGATTATATTGTTCTGCATGAGTACGGATTATCGTGTTGTTAAGTGAGATGTTCTAGGGTTTAGGAATAAGCCATGAGTAGGCTCGAGCTGTAGGAAAATTTTTGTTTTTAAGCTTTAGTTAGAGGGAGCTGAAGGAGATAGGGGTTAAGTGTAATTTGTGGGGGAATTTAAGCACAAGAGGAGTTAGTAGCATAGTGGAAGTGGCACATGAGTAGTTTGAGGCAAAGGGTTCGAATAGCATGGAGTGCAATTTGAAGATTTTATTTTTATGAATCCTTACATCAAGTGTCGACCAAGCCTTGTATTTGGTAAGTTGGACTTTAAATTTTTTTTTTGGCAAGTTGAATAATAGTTTAGGCAAGCTTGATCTTGGGGAAAGAATCATTTTGATTAAGGAATTGAAGGGGGAACACAAGGTTTGATATAAGGTGTGTGCTATGGAAACTTTTGTGTGGAAAAGTTTGGCATTGAAGTCCATGTATTTGGACGGTTTAAGGGGCTAGGGGGAGTGGGCTTAATTTTGATGTGATTAGGAAGAAATAAGAAGAAATTTAGGAGTGTGTTTAATTCAATATTAGTTTGAATTGATGGCAAGGCTAATTTTGGTGTGGTTGTTTAATTTTGATTTGTGTAGGGAAAAAGTCTTTGAAATTCCTTTGTAGCTAGGTGACATTTCGATTAGCTTTGAAGGTGTTATTCTTTGTTTTGCGTGAAGTCAAAATCTCCCTTAGCATTGCCGATTTCTCCCTAGTGCTTTCGGTTGAAGCAAACCAGAAGCCCAAGTAGTATTTGTCAATTTACTCTCTTAATCTTTGAGCCAAATTCCATTTGCTTTCTCTCTTTTTCTTCTTTGAAACCGAACCTTTACTCTCCCAACTCTCTCTCTTTCTCTCTTTCTTTTTGATCAAAGCCGAACGTACCCATCTCCACCTTTTCATTTTTTTTCTTTCTTCTTTTTTTCTCTCAAACTCTTGTGCCGAAATCCTCTCAACCTTCCTTCGCCGAATTCCCTCTCTTCCATTTTACTTTCTTTTTCTTCCTCTTTTTTCGCTCTAGCCGAATTCTATTTGTTGTTTTTAATCAACCATAGCCAAATATTCTTTCTTTCTTTTTGATATTTTGGCCGAATCTCAAGCAAGCCTTGATCCCTTTTTGGTTGTTTCTTCAATCGATTTTAAGGAGGTAAGTGTCCATGGCCGAAATTCCCTTCTTACTTTTTCTTCTTCTCTGTCGACATCTTGGTGAAAGCCTAATCCGACATTTATTGATAGTATTGTTAATCTTTTATGGGAATCGATTTCTTTTAGGCTCTTCGGGACTTTGGAAGCAGTCGATCTAAGCCTATATTCTCTGACAATCGATTTTGGTAAGTCAAGTGGTAAGGATTTTGTTGGTTCATCATTCTTTAAGTGGTGGAAAAGCCGAAGGCTATTAAGATTAAAGTTGGTTATTGGTGAATGGTCTATGTTATTAATCTAAGTGTTGGCCAAATGTAGGGCAAGGAGATCTAGTCAAGATGATCGGTCTTGGGATTTAAAACTTGCGATAGTAACAGGTGTGTAACTTACACACTTTATAACTTAGTAAATATACATTAATAACCTAATATGTGATAAACCAAAAATTGTGTAGATCCTAATATGATACCTTATGGGTATGAGCAAAGATACGGGTAAGTCAATTTCGATATGATTTGCTATATGATGCTTAATATCATGATCTGTGATATATATTTGTTATATGCATAATATTTGAGCATGATGGCATGATTTGTACATGTGATGTATTGATGTGGGTGATATGAGAGGAGGAGAAGATTTAATATCGTTGTCTTTGGGACACCGGAGGTTTGACACCTCCAAAGGTTTGGTACCACGATTATTTTGTGACTTTGGGTCACCCGAGGTTTGGCACCTCATAGCGACTCGTCGGTGGCTTAGCACCACGATTAGGGTTGGCCCCATATTTGATGTATTGGGATTGTCGCGGTGATTTGGTATCACAATGTGGGTTGGCCCCACGATGTATTATTCTTGACTTTGGGTCACCAAAGGTTTGGCACCACATTATTAATGGATATCGTGACTTTGGGTCACCAGTGGTTTGGCACCACTAGTGGTTTGGTACCACATGGGGTAGAAAAGGAGTTATGGATGGCTAGGTTGGGTGCATTATCTATATTACTTGGTTATGAATTGTGTAAGTATGTTGCATTAACCGGGAAGGATTTATGCATCGAGTCTTGGTGACTCAACTTCTCCTTATCTTTTCGTTGATTCAGTAGATCGCGGATGAGGAGCCGGGTAGGACTCGAGGTGGCCATTCCATAAATAAACTCAAATTTTACATGGACTTTGCTATGGGTATTTTATTTCATTTAAATTCGGTTTCATTTATTTGGATTTGTAATAAGGACTTTTAAGTTTGTGCTTTTGGACTATTTATATGCTTTGGATTTGTTTTAAACATGGCTAAGTAAATTACTTGACAAATTTTAATAATATGAATGCAATGGTTTTCAAAACTTTACCATCGGGTAATATAAATTATTTGATAATAAATGACAACTCAAATGTTTTCGACAACTTAAATAATTTTCGAATTTAAGTTTCCATACTCAAATGTAAATGATTTTCAAAGCAATCATTCGGGTTTTTCTTAAAATAATATAAATGATTTTTTTAACCTGTGGATCGACAACTAAATTTTAAAGGTTGATTTCTGGGATTTCAATCATGCACCTGATTTCTATAAACATTAGACATCTAAAGAATTTAGACTAAAACTAAACCGTCAACTCGATTTTCTTCAAAAAGTTTTCCCTATGACATGCCAGATTTGGTCGTGGTGTATTGACCGGGTTTGGGGTGTTACAATTGTGGTATCAGAGCCAAGTTTAAGGGCTCGACTATGGGCTCGAGGCCCAAAATGTTTTAAAATATGGTCTTAAAATGTTTTTTTTTTGAAATTATAAGATTTGAAAGGCATGGCACCGAGTCTCCGGCACCAATCCGCCCAGGTAAGTACCCCTAGCCTTTGGTTGTGATTTTTGGATGTTATAAACTTTGAATGACTAGTGTTAGTGGACTACCTGAGAGACTGAAATTTATAGGACTCTATGGACTCGCGAAAACGAAACTCTTTAATAAAAAAATTATTCATAAAACTGTGCTTTAAAGATAGTGGAATAATGACTAAAGCATAAAACTTTTAAATCAGATAATCGAGACTTTAGACATGAGCACTCGAGGTCGAGGTCGTAATACACGTGGACGCGATCGAGGTAGGATGGCTGTGTCTGAGCCAGTGAGGTCTGGTCAGGGGTCGAAAAATGAGATACCAGCACCACCACCGGCTGTAGGTGGTGAGTTCCAGGAGCAAACAGGGGATGACGCAGTGTCTCAGGCGATGCTGCGAGTTCTTGAGAGGGTAGCTGGAGTAGGTAGAGGCGCGGGAGCTCAAAAATCTGTACCTGAACGACTCCGAGCCAATGAAGCTGAGGTATTTTGAGGTGTTTCTGGTGTGGCTCCCAGTACGGTTGAATATTGGCTAGAGGCGACGGAGCGAATCATGAATGACTTGGATCTTAATGCTGAGGAAAAGCTAAAAGGGATAGTGTCGCTTCTTCGAGATAAGTCATACCAGTGGTGGCTCACGGTGCGGGATAGTCTTTGAAGGAGGATCTCACTTGGGACTATTTTAAGGTAGTGATCGGAAGAAATATGTTGGGTCTAGTTACATTGATGCTTGTGAAGGCATTTCTAAGATCGGTTCGGGGAGCAAGTCCGACGTCAGTATGAGGCAAAATTTTTAAGATTGAGCCGGTATGCTAGAGGTATCGTGGCTACGGAACACGAGCAATGTGTCAAGTTCGAGGACGGACTGAGAGATGAGTTGAGATTACTGATTGCTCCACAACAGGAGCGAGAGTTTGCTGTGCTAGTAGAAAAGGCTAAGATAGCCGAGGGATAAAGGAATCAGAAGCGTAATCACAACAGAATAGACATAAGAGAAGTTTTGGATCATCTGGGTCACTCGGTAATTCTCAGAAAAGGGCTAGGCAGAGTGGGTCCAAACCAATCGAGAGGGCTTATTCTCGCTAATCGTGGACCAGTAGTAGTGTAATCGGTGTGGGAAATCTTATTGGGGCAAATGTTGGACCGATGGAAAAGGATGTTTTGAGTGTGGCTCGCTGGATCATCGTGTGAGGGACCGCCCATGAAAGTGGCCAGAATCGATCGAGGGTCGGTCGTGCTCAATTTAAAATGAGGATCGCCACCGCAGAGGGTCGTGGTAACGGTAGAGGAGGTAATGGTTCTGGTCGGGGCCGCGGAGCATCGGGCAGAGGTACAGGCAACACTAAGGCAAGATAGCCTGGGTTAGTATATGCAATAAGGCATCGAGAGGAGGGTGATGCACCGGACATCATCACCAGTACGTTCTTAATCTTTGGTTTACCATATACTGCTTTGATAGATGTGGGTTTGACTCATTCGTATGTTGCTAGTAGCATAGTAAAGACCATGAACTTAGACTCTGAGACTACTTTTAGGAAGATGGCAGTACTTAGCCCTCTAGGTCACTCTATAGAAGTGAATAAGCTGTATAAGGATGTACCCCTAGAACTCTAAGGGGTAGTGTTTGTAGCTGATCTGATGGAACTACCGTTTGGGGAGTTCGATTTGATTCTTGGGATGGACTGGTTGGTCAAGTACCAGGCAAGTTTGGATTGCACTGCTAAGCGCATGGTTTTGAAGACAGCTGAAGGTGAAGAGGTGGTTATGATAGGTAATAGAAGAGATTATCTATCCAATATGGTATCCGTGTTGAAAGTTGAGAAGTTGGTCAGGAAGGGCTGTGAGGCATTTATGGTTCATGTGTGTGCGTTGAAGGCTAAGGAGTTTGCTGTAGGGAACATTCGAACAGTAAAGGAATATGCTGACGTATTTCCAGAAGAACTTTCGGGACTACCTCCGAATCGTGAATTTGAATTTGGAATAGATCTATTACCCGAAACTGCGCCAGTGTTTATCACTCCGTATAGGATGGCACTAAAGGAGTTAGTGGAATTGAAGGCTCAGATTCAGGAATTGTTGGATCGAGGTTTTATCTGACCAAGTGTTTCACCTTGGGGAGCACCGGTACTCTTTGTCAAGAAGAAGGATGGTACGATGTGGATGTGTATAGACTACCTCCAGTTGAATAAGCTGACGATCAAGAACAAGTATCCATTGCTGAGGATAAATGACTTGTTTGATCAGCTTAAAGGGGCATCAATTTTCTCAAAGATTGATTTAAGGTCTGGGTATCATCAGCTAAAGGTGAAGGAGGCGGATATTCACAAAATGGCATTTCGTACTTAGTATAGGCATTACGAGTTTTTGGTAATGCCGTTCGGGTTAACAAATGCACCGGCGGCATTTATGGATTTGATGAATTGGGTGTTTCAACAGTACTTAGACCATTTTGTTGTAGTATTTATAGACGACATATTGGTGTACTCAAGGACGGAGGAGGAGCATGATGCGCGTTTGCGAGTAGTATCGCAGATTCTGGGGGAAAAGCAGCTTTATGCCAAATTCAATAAGTGTGAATTTTGGCTTGGGGTGACTTTCTTGGGTCACGTAGTATCAGTTGAGGGGATTAGAGTGGATCCTCGAAAGATTGATGCAGTGTTAGATTGGAAGCCGCCAAAGTCAGTGGCAAAAATTTAGAGTTTTCTGGGTTTGGCAGGGTACTACCGCAGATTTGTAGAGGGATTTTCTTTAATCACAGCACCAATGACGAAGTTATTGAGGAAAGGAGTTCCATTTGTGTGGACTGAGAAGCAGCAAGGAAGTTTCGACAAGTTGAAGAAGATTCTAACTGAAGCTCCGATTTTGATTCAGCCTGAGGCAGGCAAGGAATTCATGGTTTACTATGATGCATCACATACTAGCTTGAGATGTGTGCTGATGCAGGAAGGGAAGGTAATGGCTTATGCATCTCGACAGTTGAGACCACATGAGGTTAATTATCCGACGCATGACTTGGAATTAGCTGTAGTGGTTTTCACTTTGAAGATATGGAGACATTATTTGTTCGGAGAGAAGTTAATAGTCTATACGGATCACAAGAGTCTAAAGTATCTTTTGACTCAGAAGGATTTGAACTTGAGGCAGTGTAGATGGATTGAGTTGTTGAAGGACTACGACTATTCGATTGAGTATCATCCGGGCAAGGCTAACGTGGAAGCAGACGCGTTGAGCCGTAAGGTTGTATCAGACTTAAGAGCGATGTTTGCCCATCTTAGCTTGTATGACGATGGGAGTCTGTTGGCAGAACTGCAAGTTAAGCCGAATTGGTTAGAACAGATCAAGAAAAAATAGTTAGTGGATGAGGGTTTGAATGCTCAGAGGTTGCAAGTCCAGGATGGTAATTTAGAGGGTTATAGTTTGTCCAGTGATGGAGTATTGTGTTTTCAAGGGAGAGCTTGTATACCGAAGGATGTCGAGTTGAGGCAGAGAATTCTTCGGGACACACATAGCAGCCCATACGCTATGCATCCTAGAGGTAGCAAGATGTATCAGGATTTAAGAGAGTAGTTTTGGTGGCGAGGACTAAAGCGGAGGTAATCGAGTTTGTGGGTAAATGTCGGACGTGTCGTGGTCAAGGTGAACATCGATTCTTGTCTAGGTTACTTCATGGGTGAAGATTCCACAAATGGAAGTGGGAAAGGATCACTATAGACTTTGTTGGTGGATTACCCCTTACACCGAGTAAAAAGGACTCAGTTTGGGTGATTGTGGATCGTCTGACTAAGTTAGCTCATTTTATTCCGGTAAGAGTGGATTACTCGCTTCAGAAGTTAGCGAAGTTGTATGTGGCAGTCGGAAAGAGTTATACAGATTTTAGAGGATATGCTTAGAGGTTGTGTTTTGGACTTCAGAGGCAGCTGGGAAGAGTTTTTACCATTAGCTGAGTTCGCATACAACAATAGTTATCAGGCAAGCATTAAGATGGCACCATATGAGGCATTGTATGGTAGGAAGTGTCGTACACCTACATGCTGGACAATATTGGGTGAGCGTCAGATGTTAGGACCAGAGTTGGTTGCAGAGACTGAGGATAAGGTGAAGTTGATTCAAGCTCGGTTGAAGGAAGCTTGACGCATGTAAGTCGTATGTCGATCTCAAGTGGAGGGATTTAGAGTTTGCTGTAGGTGACCAGGTCTTTTTGAAGGTCTCGCCATGGAAGAAAGTGTTAAGATTTGGGAGAAAAGGCAAGTTAAGTCCAAGATTTATTGGGCCATATAAGGTGTTGAGACAAGTGGGACTAGTAGCCTATCAGCTCGAGTTGCCAGCAGAGTTGAGTCAGATACACGATGTGTTCCATGTCTCCATGCTTAGACGCTATCGTTCTGATCCATCACATGTTGTGGCAGTGGAGGAATTAGAAGTGAGTCTAGATTTGATGGTGGAAGAAGAACCAGTGCAGATTCTAGATCAAGATGTGAAAGTGTTGCATAGGAAGTTAGTTCCATTAGTGAAGGTATTATGGCGAAACCATGGCGTGGGAGAAGCTACATGGGAACCGGAGGATGTGATGAGACAGCAGTACCCTCAACTTTTTGACCAGGTAATTTTGAGGTCGAAATTATTTTAAGGGGGTGGAATTGTAATATCCTGAAATAGGGGTTATTTATGATTGTATTATTCTGCATGAGTACGGATTGTCGTGTTGTTAAGTGAGATGTTCTAGGGTTTAGGAATAAGCCATGAGTAGGCTCGAGCTGTAGGAAAATTTTTGTTTTTAAGCTTTAGTTAGAGGGAGTCAAGGAGATAGGGGTTAAGTGTAATTTGTGGGGAATTTAAGCACAAGAGGAGCTAGTAGCATAGTGGAAGTGGCGCATGAGTAGTTGCTTGAGGGAAAGGGTTCGAATAGCATGGAGTTCAATTTGAAGATTTTATTTTTATGAATCCTTACATCAAGTGTCGGCCAAGCCTTGTATTTGGTAAGTTGGACTTTAAATTTTTTTTAGCAAGTTGAATAATAGTTTAGGCAAGCTTGATCTTGGGGAAAGAATCATTTTGATTAAGGAATTGAAGGGGGAACACAAGGCTTGATATAAGGTGTGTGCTATGGAAACTTTTGTATGGAAAAGTTTGGCATTGAAGTCCATGTATTTGGACGGTTTAAGGGCTAGGGGAGTGGGCTTAATTTTGATGTGATTAGGAAGAAATAAGGAGAAATTTAGGGTGTGTTTAATTCAAAACTAGTTTGAATTGATGGCAAGAATAATTTTGGTGTGGTTGCTTAATTTTTGATTTGTGTAGGGAAAAAGTCTGAAATTCCTTTGTAGCTAGGTGACATTTTGGTTAGCTTTGAAGGTCTTATTCTTTGTTTTCGTCAAGTCAAAATCTCCTTAGCATTGCCGATTTCTCCCTAGTGCTTTCGGTTGAAACAAACCCGAAACCCAAGTAGTATTTGTCGATTTACTCTCTTAATCTTTGAGCCAAATTCCATTTGCTTTCTCTCTTTTTTCTTCTTTGAAACCGAAACTTTACTCTCCCAACTCTCTCTTTCTCTCTTTCTTTTTGCTCAAAGCCGAAAGTACCCATCTCCACCCTTTCATTTTTTTTTTTCTTCTTTTCTTCTCTCAAACTCTTGTCCAAATCCTCTCCACCTTCCTTTGTGAATTCCTCTCTTCCATTTTACATTCTTTTCTTCCTCTTTTCCACTCTAGTCTAATTTTATTTGTTGTTTTTAATCAACCATAGCGAATCTTCTTTCTTTCTTTTTGATATTTTGGCGAATCTCAATCAAGCCTTGATCCCTTTTTGGTTGTTTCTTCAATCGATTTTAAGGAGGTAAGTGTCCATGGCCGAAACTCCATTCTTACTTTTTCTTCTTCTCTGTCGACATTTTGATGAAAGCCTAATCCAACATTTGTTGATAGTATTGTTAATCTTTTATGGGAATCGATTTCTTTTAGGCTCTTCGGGACTTTGGAAGCAGTCGATCTAAGCCTATATTCTCTGACAATCGATTTTGGTAAGTCAAGTGATAAGGATTTTGTTGGTTCATCATTCTTTAAGTGGTGGAAAAGCGAAGGCTATTAAGATTAAAGTTGGTTATTGGTAGAATGGTCTATGTTATTAATCTAAGTGTTGGCGAATGTAGGGTAAGGAGATCTAGTGCGATGAGATCGGGTCTTGGGATTTAAAACTTGCGATAGTAATGTGTGTAACTTACACACTTTATAACTTAGTAAATATACATTAATAACCTAATATGTGATAAACCAAAAACTGTGTAGGTCCTGATATGATACCTTATGGGTATGAGCAAAGATATGGGTAAGTCTGTTTCTATATGATTTGCTATATGATGCTTAATATCATGATCTGTGATATATATTTGTTATATGCATAATATTTGAGCATGATGGCATGATTTGTACATGTGATGTATTGATGTGGGTGATATGAGAGGAGGGAGAAGATTTGATATCCATGTCTTTGGGAAACTAGAGGTTTGACACCTCCAGTGGTTTGGTACCACAGATTATTTTGTGACTTTTGGTCACCAGAGGTTTGGCACCTCATAGCGACTCGTCCCAGTGGCTTAGCACCACAGTGGGTTGGCCCCACGTTTGATGTATCGGGATTGTCGCCAGTGATTTGGTATCCCAACGTGGGTTGGCCCCACAGATGTATTATTCGTGACTTTGGGTCACCAGTGGTTTGGCACCACATTATTAATGGATATCGTGACTTTGGGTCACCAGTGGTTTGGCACCACCAGTGGTTTGGTACCACACGGGGTAGAAAAGGAGTTATGGATGGCTAGGTTGGGTGCATTATCTATATTACTTGGTTATGAATTGTGTAAGTATGTTGCATTAACCGGGGGAAGGATTTATGCACTGAGTCTTGGTGACTCACCTTCTCCCTTATCTTTTCAGGTGATTTGTAGATCGCGGATGAGGAGCCGGGTAGGACTCGAGGTGGCCATTCCATAAATAAACTCGGATTTTACATGGACTTTGCTATGGGTATTTTATTTCATTTAAATTTGGTTTCATTTATTTGGATTTGTAATAAGGACTTTTAAGTTTGTGCTTTTGGACTATTTATATGCTTTGGATTTGTTTTAAACATGGCTAAGTAAATTACTTGACAAATTTTAATAATATGAACACAATGGTTTTCAAAACTTTACCATCGGGTAATATAAATTATTTGATAATAAATGACAACTCAAATGTTTTCGACAACTTAAATAATTTTTGAATTTAAGTTTCCATACTCAAATGTAAACGGTTTTCAAAGCAATCATTCGGGTTTTTCTTAAAATAATATAAATGATTTTTTTTAACCTGTGGATCGACAACTAAATTTTAAAGGTTGATTTCGAGATTTCAAAGTATATTATCGATTTTAACTAATCATGCACCTGATTTCTATAAACATTAGACATCTAAAGAATTTTGTCTAAAACTAAACCGTCAACTTGATTTTCTTCAAAAAGTTTTCCCTGTGACATGCCAGATTTGGTCGTGGTGTATTGATTGGGTTTGGGGTGTTACATATTCAATTGTCGATAATCAATACACATCCTCATAGTACCATCTTTCTTTTTCACGAACAATACAAGAGCACCCCAAGGCGAGAAACTTGGTCGAACAAATCCTCTATCGGTCAACTCTTGCAACTAAGACTTCAACTCTTTCAATTCTGTCAGTGCCATTATATACGGAGCTATTGAGATAGGAGTCGTCCCCGGCACTAAGTCAATACCAAACTCGACTTTTCGTATCGAGAGAAATCCTATAGTTCTTTAGGAAACACATCAGGGAACTCACAAACCATAAGCACAAATTCAAATTTCTTTTCAGTCACTTTTGTATCTATCACATATGCAAGATAAGCTTCACATCCCTTTTTCACATATTTCAAAGCTTTCTTTGAAGATATTACTGCCGGTAGCCCATTCAAATCACTGTATTCAATCCGAACTATCTCACCATTTTGACTTCTCAAATTAATACTCTTCAATTTACAATTCACAATAACATTATACAAAGTTAGCCTATCCATACCCAGAATTATATCAAATTCATCAAAAGGTAGCAGCATCAGATTAGCCGGAAAGCAAATATCTCAAAACATCAACAGATAATTCCTGCACACTTTATCAACTAGAACACACTTGACTAAGGGGTTCGATACACTAATTACAAACTCAGTAGACTCAACAGGTAAAGTCTTACTAGATAATAAGTTCACACACATATATGAATGAGTGGATATTGGATCTATCAATGTAATACATCAGTATCGAAAAGAGTAAAAGTACCAGTAATGATGTCTGGAGATGACACTTCTTCTCGAGCGCGAATAGCGTAGGCTCTGGCAGATGTTCTCGTCTCAAATCTCGCAGCTATGTCTGATGTTCCTCTCTGACTACCACTTACATTTCCTGTGTTTTTAGGTGGTCTACCCCTAGCTGTCGTGTTACTTGGCCTCGCACTCTGAACATTATCTTTCTCAGCTAACTCTGGGCAATCCCGAATAAAGTGATCTCGTGATCGATATTTATAGCAAGCTCTATTATTATACTTGCCCCAGCATTCTCCTATATGACGTTTCCTACACTGTCTACACTCAGGCTTATTGTTTCTGACACTTCCAACACTCGATTCCATTGGAGTTTGAGTTTTAAGACCAGTATTCTGTTTCACACAATCTTTACTTGAATGTCCGAACGAAACATTTGAGCGATTGGTTGCATTTTTTAATCTCTTTCATGAATAATGATATGACTTGCTCATCGACCTTTTTCTTTCGTCTCTAGCTTCTAAATTCGTTTTCTTCTTTTCTTTACTAAGCTCTTCAGCTTTGCAGGCTCTTTCAACCAATACCACAAATTCATTCAAATCAAGAATTTTGACCAAAATTTTAATGTCTTTATTCAATCCTTCGATGAATCATTTACACATAGTAGTTTCTGTTGAAACACATTCTCGTGCATACTGACTCAATCTTACAAATTCCAGCTCATATTCTGTAACAGACATACGGCCCTGTTTCAACTCTAGGAACTCTTTACGTTTTTTATCTATAAACCGTTGACTAATATATTTCTTCCGGAATTCAGCTTGAAATAAATCCCAGGTGATTCTTTCTCTCAAAACCACAGATATCAATGTTTTCCACCAATGATATGCCATATCTCTCAACAATGAAACATCACATTTTAGGCATTCATTAGGAGTACATGATAATTCATCAAACACTCTAATGGTATTTTCAAGCCAAAATTTAGCTCACTCAGCATCATCATCAACTGTCGTCCTTAACTCTTAGACCCCGTACTTTCAAATTTTTTCCACAGGAGGTTTACTTAATCGGATCGAATCTGAAACTTGTGGCACTATAAGAACTTGCGGGGGTGGAGGTTGTTGAGCAGCCAGATTCATTCAAACGAACTCCGTAAACCACTCACTCATCATTTGGAAGAAGGCTTACTTTGCCTCTTCCTCGTGACTACTAGCTATTGGCCTATATTCAGTCGGCGCTGTCCCTTGAGCGGGAGCAGGCGCATTACTTTCGACATTGTCAGCTACTACTCGATTAGGATCCATTTGTTATATAAAAACACATTTTTAACTGTCATGAATCATCACACTATCACAAGCATATATGTGGCATGTATAGCTAGACTCTCACGTGCTACATTAGTCCTAGAATCGACTAAACTGTAGCTATGATACAAATAAAATGTAACACCCTTAACCCATATCCAACACCGGACTAGGGTTACGAGGTATTACTATTCAATTCATAACATTTAAACATCCATAATTCATACATCATCAAATCATAACTAATCATTGCCACAAAGTCCCTTATGAAGGTTTACGATACCTTAAACATGCATTGGGAAAGGGTCGGGACTAAACCAAGCACATACAAATTTTTTCCAAAACTTAAACAATTTTCAAAGCTACAGAGGTCACACGCCCGTGTGGTAGGCCGTGTGCCTTACACGGCATCGACACACCGTGTGTCCAAGCCGTGGTAAAACAGGGCATACATATTGACTTGTTCACATGGTCAAGACAAGCCCGTGTGCTTGACCCGTGGGCAACACTAACTTAATTCATAAGGCCTGTCACACGCCTGTGTGTCTGGCCCGTGTACGAATCTGACTTGTTTTGAACTACAATCTTAAGGGACACGGTCGAGCCACACACCCGTGTGCTCGACCGTGTGGGCAAATATAGGCCATTTGCAAGGCCAAATTGCCACCCAAATTTTGGGTCAAACCCACAAGCATAAACCAATATAAGTTCATACCCCAAATGACATCCAAACATATCAAATCATTCACTATTTAACCTTTTAACATCATTATTCATTTCCCTATACAAATTCAACTCAACATAGTAATCCAAAGTATCAACTTCACATCAAAATCATATAATCCATTCATCATTTAATCCTTACCAAATTTAAGCATGAACATACCATTTCCATTTCACTAATTTATACCATAGTGATCATTCACATAAAACACACATACATATATTAACCATCCTTTTCAGATATCCAAAACATATACTAAAATCATTAAACTATCAAGCCATATCACATGGCAAGATCTATACATCTCAAAACATATCAAAATCACTAGCCTATAAGTGCCATATACCAAATATACAACTTCCAAAAGTACCAAAATAGAAGGCTGATAGTGTGATTGAGTCGTTGATGATCCCCGGATCTGAGCTAGCTTTAATGACACTATAAAATAGAGAAAGACTTCACACAATAAGCTTTAAAGCTTAGTAAGTTCGTAATATAACACAATTAATTCAACAATTCAAATTTAATATGCAAAATTACCAACACCTAGTTCAATTCATCTCAATACTTAATTTTCATCCATTACAATTCCTTACTTTCATACATAACTATATGTTCATGTACAAACATTTACCAAGCAACTCAATCTAACTCTTTCCAACATCCATTCACATAACTATCCATTATTCTCATACATAACTTCATCAACCATATAGGTTTTGTACGTACCTGTACCATAACATGTTTAACTACCACATTTACCATTCAATGCTCCAAACCATTACTCATTCGATCCTCTTAAATATTCAATGAATTCACACACTCAGTACCATATAATTAGCCAAAGCCATAATATTATTTCACACTTAGTACCAACACATTAAACAGATAATTCTCAATATCGCACACACGGTGCCAAATAATATAGCCGATGCTCTCTTTATATATCGCACACACAGTGCCAGCTAATATAGTCGATGCTTTCCTTATCTCACACACTTAGTGCCAATCATCATTATATCGATTCTATTTATGAACACTTAGTGCCATAGAGTTTTAAAATCACATCTCTCATTTTCAAATTCCATACTTACATTTCCATTCAATTCAACACATAAGAACCTCATTTAAACAACATGTATTATACGCGAACTTACATCGTAAATAGAAACACGATACAAGTCAATCAATCGAGCACCTTGTTCTTGCCTCGATCTAAGTTCGAATTTCTCTTTTCTTGATCTATACATATTCAAATTTAGCTCATTCTTTCACCAAATCATTCAATTGAATCTAAAAACTCATATTTTGAGCATTTTACAAAATAGCCCTCACATTTGCACATTTGACATTTTAGTCCCTAATTCATAAAATAAAAAAAATACACATAATTTCACATGCTTAGGCCGAATCTTCCTCATGTTCATAAAATCCCACATATTTCATTTATTTCACATTTTAGTCTTCCAATTTCTCATTTTCACAATTTAGCCCATTTTTGACATTTTTGTCAAAAATCACTTTACAAAACATTAAAATCTATTAACAATTATTCATTATTCATCATCAACTATCACAAAACTCAAACATTCATCAATGGCATCTTACAAAATCACCAACAAATTCAAAAATTAAGACATGGGCTAGCTAGAACACGAAGCAATGATCTCAAAAACATAAAAATAATCAAAAATCGAGCTCAAAACATACCTTGATTGAGCCAACTTCTAGAAAAACCCTAACTTAATCTTTTTCTTTTCTTTTCTTGTGATTTTCGGCAAGGTGAATACATGAATAAAGTGCATATTTGGGTTTTACTTAATATTAACTTAATTGTCATTTTACCATTTTACCCTTAGTTAAAACATTATATATTCATTCATTTAATGGTCATTTATGTCCATCTCCACTATCAAAGGTCTAATTACAACATAAAGACTTCTCATTTAATAAGCCATGACAATTAAGCACTTTAATAATTAGCACACAGCTTTTGCATTTTATGCGATTAATTCCTTTTCCACAATTCGACACACAAACGATAAAATTTTCACACAGAACTTTGACACATACTTTGTCACATACTGTAAAAATAGAAAATAATATTAAAATATTTTTTGACCTCAGATTTGTGGTCTCAAAACCACTATTTCAAATAGGGTTTAAACCGTGCTGCTACAAAGTGCAAAAGTAGAGTTCTAATAGTTAAAGGTATCAACAATGAAAATTTAAAATGAAAGGACTTAGATAGTAAATATACCATTGATATAGTTAGTGGACACCAATGGATTGGTTTTATTGAAATTAAGAATATTTTTAAAGGTTAAAAATGTAATTAAGTAAATAAGGTTAAAATAATAAAAACAAAAGAAAGATATCAGATATCATCTTCCTATCTTCATATTCAATAAATTTTCAACAAGGGAGAATAGCTAGGGTTTAACCATGGCATTTTTGCTTACATTGTATGTGTTTTGATTCTATTTTTAATGATTTTTATGTTTTCAGGATCGATGTAGCTTAATCTAGCTAGCCCAAGGACTAATTTACAAAACTGTTAAAGGATTAAGGTCTTTCCATGAACATGTTTGTATGGTTTTTGAAGTTTAATTAAATATTATAAGTCCTTGTTGTTAAATAAATAAGTTTTGTAAAGTGATTTTTGATGAAAATGTCATTTAAGGACTTATTGGTAAAAGTAGTAAAATATCATGGTTAAATTGTGAAATGATGATTTGCATGATTTGATATCGGTTCATAATAAATTTGACTAGCATGAGTTAGGGATGAAAATGCTAAGATTTCAATTTACGAGTTTAAGGTCTAAATTGTAAAAAGGTTAAAATGTTAGGGGTAAAATTATAATTATGTATAAATATGTGTTATGGATTGAATTGAATTTTTGAGATTGATTGAAACACTTAATTGAATATAATTATTTATTTAGATCAAGATAAATCTCAACCAGATCTAAACCGAGGAAAGACAAAAATCACGGATTAGCTCGATTGTACTTTTACGTTCTAGTTGTCAATGTAAGTTCATAGTATTTCTATACGTAATTGAATTTTTGCTTGTATGTTTGCAATATAGTTATGTAATTAATTGCTTACACTGAATTATCTCCTATTTGTACTTTGGTACCTTTAAATTGCACATACGTACCTCTATTTGTACTTCGGTACCCCTGAGTTACACATACGTGCCCCTATTTGTACTTTGGTACCCCTGAATTGCACATACGTGCACCTATTTGTACTTCGGTAGCCTTAAATTACACATATGTGCCCTAATTGTACTTGAACCCCTAAATTGCACATACGTGCCCTTGTTTGTACTTTGGTACCCCTAAATAGCACATAGGTGCCCCTGTTTACACTTTGGTAACTTCAAATTGAGTAAAATATGAGTTGCATTAAATTGTTGTTAATTTAGAAGATATACCATGTTCTTACTAAGCTCTATAAGCTTATACGTTTTTGTGTATTATTTTGTTGATCGTAATTGCTGACTTTTGGATAGATCAAATCTTCGGCTGACACTATCCATCGATGTTCGTAGTTCTTATGCTCATTAGGGTTGTGGCATGTATATTTGGCTATGTAGGTTGTAATGGTACATTATGGCAAAATACTAAACTAAGTTGTTAGGTACTTTACTAAGATTGTAAATAGGTATGTTTTTGGTTTAGTTAGAATGGTATGAAAGTAAATACTTGTGGTTTGTTTTGGCTTGTAGGTGATTTAAGTTGCTATGCTTTAAATGGTTTTAATTATTGTATGCTTTGAGATGATACTGCACTAAATGTATATGTTGGAATTATGGTCAATTATGCATAAGTTTAGGTAGATTTTATTGGTTGTGATTGAGTTGCCTTTATGGCATATTGGTTGGATGTATTCTTTGCCTATTGAGTTGGTCATATTATGTCTAGTTTGGCATGATTTGGTGCCTTGATCATATGTATAAATGGCTTGTAGGTACATGTTAGGAAAGGGTGAAAGAAATGTCTTGATTTTGGCCATTTTTGTCCTTATGGCCTAAGACACGGGTGTGTGTCTTAGCCGTGTGTCCCCTGTAGGTTTTAAAGGTTGCAAATTATGCAGTTACACGACTTATCACACGGTCTAGCACACGGGCGTGTGAGGCCATTTTGAAAGTTACAGGCCTGGCACACGGGTATGTGGCTTGGTCGTGTGACCCAAGTCAGAGAGTTACATGGGTTGGGACACGACCGTGTGTCCGTAATTTGATTGTAACACGGCCTGGCCACACAATCATGTGACCGCTGTAGTTTAATTTTTCCAACTTTTTCCTCAATGTTTCAAATGTTTTCGATTTAGTCTTGAATCATTTCTAAAGCGATTTTAAGGCATCGAGGGCTCGATTAAGGGACGTTATGCATGTATATAATTGGATTATGCTATGTTTATTGAAATGTCTAGAAATTAATGTTTTTAGGTTATGTTTATTTGGTAATGCTCTGTAACCCTATTCTAGCGATTGATACGGGTTATGGGTGTTACATTTAGTGTTATTAGAGCTATAGTTTAGTCGATTATTGGACTAACATAGCAAATTGAGGTTTAGTATATACATGCCACATATACCTTGTGATAGTGTGATGCTTTTGATCTGTTCTAACATTTTATTTCTTATAGATTTGATATGTCAACTGAATCAAATCGAGCTATAGTTAATGAAGCTAAAAGTAATGTTCATGCTTCGAATCTTGAGGCAGGTAATATTGCGCCTATTCCACAATCTATTGGTGATGAGATGGAAAATGAATTTCTTGGAATGATGAACCAATGGTTCAATGCGTTCAAGCAAGCAAATCTTACGACTCCGTTACCTCCACCCCCTGTCGTGCCTTCCTCGGTGCCCCTAAATATTCCAAGCCTTGTATTTACGACTATTACCCGATTATTTATAGACAAAATTTGGAAATGCAGAGCGAAAGTTCAGAGGTATGATAGATGATGATCCCTCAAAAGTCAAGTATTGGCTATTGAATACAAAGAGAGTTTTTGCAGAGTTATCGTGCACCGCCGAAGATTGCTTGAGGTGTGCGGTGTCTTTACTGAAAGATGAGGCGTATGTATGGTCGGATACTTTGAGTACGATGGTATCGGATGATTGGGTTAATTGGGAGTTCTTTGAAAATGAATTCAAGAAAAAGTATGTTAGTCGATTTTTCATAGACTAGAAAAAGAAAGAGTTTTTTGAGTTAAAACAAGGAAAGTGGATTGTAGCTGAGTATAAATTTGAATTTGTGCAGTTAAGCAAGTATGCTCATAACATTGTATCTAATGTGGAAGAAATGTGTATCAAATTTGAAGATGGGTTGAATGATGAGATTTGCATGGCTGTAGCAGCATTAAAGTTACGAGAATTGGTAGAACTTTTAGAACGGGCTTAGAAAGTTGAGGAGATTTGTAAAAGCAAATGACTGTCATAATTCAGTGACTTTAACAAAAGGTGGTCATTCAAGCCAGCTCAAACTTCTCCCTTGAAGAAATTTAGAAGTGACACCAATCGATCAGCTGCTCCTTCTAAGTTAGTTAGTAGAGAGAAACAGAGGCAACACAATTTCCAATCAGTCAATTCTCCAACGTCAAGTGTTTGAAGTGTAAGGAATGTAGAGAGAACCATTCCTATATGTGATGAATGCAATAAAAGACATTTTGGAGAATGTTATCGAAATCAAGAGCTTGTTTTCGTTGTGGGTTTACTGACCATTTTCTTCGTAACTGTTCAAAAAAGCAAAATGATTTTGGAAATCAATTGAACAAACCTAAAGAAACTTCTCATAGGGGTAGACGATCTAGAAACGTTAGAAATACTACTCTCGGTCGAGGAAGGAACAACGAGATGAATGAACGAATTGAACTGAAAATAGCAATCAGAGCCTATGTAATTTGAGCTCGAGAGGAAGCTATTGCTCTAGATGTTATTGAGGTTAGTTTTTCTCTCCTTGATATTAATGTATATACATTGATTGATCCTAGATCAACTCATTCGTATATGTGCACTACATTAGTAAACAAAAAGAAAATTCCTGTTGAATTCACTGAGTATACTGTTAAAGTTACAAATCCCCTAGGTCTGTGTGTTCTAGTTAATCAGTTATGTAGATCTTGTCGGCTGAAAATTAAGGGTTATAAATTCCCATCTAGTTTGATGTTTTAACCCTTTAATGAGTTTGATGTGATTCTGGGTATGGACTGGTTAACTCTGTATGATGCTGTTGTGAACTGTAGAAGAAAGCATATTGTGTTGAAATGTCAGAAAGGTGAAATGCTTTGTATTGAGTCAGATAGACTGGATAGTATATCTAATGTTATATCAGCAATGTCAGCATAGAAACATGTTAGAAAAGGGGGTGAAGTGTATCTCACTTACATATTTGATTCTAGAGTTTCCGAGTTGAAGTTAGAGATGGATCTAGTGGTATGTGAATATTCAGATGTGTTTCCAAAGGAGTTACCCGGGTTACCGCTGATCAGAGAGGTTGAGTTTGTATAGGGAACATCTCCAATATTGATAGCTCCTTACAGAATGGCACCTAAAAAGTTGAAAGAGTTGAAAGAAAAGCTGCAAGAGTTGATAGATAGAGGTTTTGCTCGACCTAATTTTTCTCATTGGCGTGCTCCAGTGTTATTTGTTAAGAAAAAGGATGTGTCCATGCGATTGTGTATCAACTATTGACAGCTCAACAAAGTCATGATCAGGAACAAGTATCTATTGCCATATATTGATGATCTATTTGATCAGTTGAAAGGTGCGACAGTTTTTTCAAAGATTGATCTTCATTCTGGTTATTATCAGTTGCAAGTTAAAAGATTCAAATGTACCGAAATCTGCATTCAGGACCAGGTACGGACATTACGAATTTCTTATGATGCCATTTGGTTTAACTAATGCACTTGCAGTATTTATGGATTTGATGAATAGAATTTTCAGACCGTATTTAGATCAATTCATTGTGGTATTAACTGACAATATTCTAATTTATTCACGAGGCGAGACAGAGCATGTCGAGCATTTGAGAAATTTTTTTTGCAGACTTTGCGCAAAAAATAATTGTTCGCTAAGTTTTGCAAGTGTGAGTTTTGGCTTTGGGAAGTCAGCTTTCTGGGACATGTTGTATCGGTCGATGGCATTAGAGTTAATCCAAGCAAAATTTCAATTGTGGTATATTGGAAGCCTTCGAGAAATGTGTCTAAAATCAGAAGTTTTTTGGGTTTAGCCGGATATTACAGAAGATTCGTCAAGGGATTTTTTATGATTGCTACATCGTCGATGAGACTGTTGCAAAAAGATGTTAAGTTTGAGTGGTCAAGAAATGTCAGCAAAGCTTCAATCAGTTGAAAGCATTGTTAACTGAGGCACCGATGTTAGTTCAACCAGAGTCGGGTAAAGAATTTGTAATTTATAGTGATGCATCATTAAACGGTTTGGTTTGTGTTCTGATGAAGAGGGTAAAGTGATAGCATATGTTCTAGATCGTTGAAACTGTATGAAAAGAATTATCCAACGAATGATTTAGAGCTTGCAGTAATTGTATTTTCTTTGAAGGTTTGGAAACACCATTTGCACAAGAAAAATGTCATATCTTCACATATCATAAAATTTTGAAATACTTAATGTCACAGGAAGATTTGAATATGTGACAGCACAAATGGCTCAAGTTATTGAAAGACTATGATTTTATCATTGATTATCATCCGGAAAGGCTAATGTTGTTGCTGATGTTTTGAGTAGAAAATTTATGTTTGCTTTGCTAGCTTTGAACACGCTGTTGACGTTGATTGATATGGTTCGATTTTAGCTTAATTGAAAGCTATACCGATGTTTTTGCAACAAATTTACGAAGCTCAGAAGTGTAATGATGTATTGATAGATAAAAAGAAATAGATTGAAATGACACCTGATTCAGACTTCCATGTTGATACAAAAGATAGTTTGTATTTCAAAGGTAGAATTTGTGTTCCGAGGAATTCTAATCTCATTTAGAAGATTTTACAAAAGTTCACAATAGTAACTTGTCTATTCATCTTGGTAGCAATAAAATGTATGGTGATTGGAAACAAATGTACTAGTGGTCAGGTATGAAACGAGAGATTTTTGAGTTCGTATCGAGATGTTAGTTTGTCAGTAAGTTAAAGCCGAACATCAGGTACCTTTTGGTTTGTTATAGCCGGTAATGATTCCATAATAGAAATAGAAGCGTGTTATGATGAATTTCGTATAGGGATTGCCTCTATCTCTGAGAAAGAAAGATGTTATTTGGGTCACTATTTATTGTTTGACGAAATTCACACATTTCATTCCAGTGCATACAGATTTTTCACTCGAGAGATTAGCAGAGTTGTATGTGGTGAGATATTTAGATTGCATGGGGTGCTAGTATCCATTAATTATGATAAGGATTCGCGGTTTATGTCTCAATTCTGGAGTAAGTTACATAAAGTTCTAGGTACTCATTTGCATTTTATTATCGCATTTCATTTTCAGACCGACGATCAATTTAGGCGAGTGATTCAGATACTTGAAGATATGCTTTGATGTTTCGTTTTGGAGTTTGATGGTAACTAGGAGAGATTTTTACCGTTGGTTGAATTTGCAAACAATAATAGTTATCAATCGAGTATAAAAATGGCACTGTACGAAACTCTATATGGTCGAAAATGTCAAACTATGTTGTATTGGACTGAGCTCGGTGAAAAAAAGCTTTACGGGGTTGATTTGGTAAAAGAAACCGAAGAAACAATTAAAGTGATATGAGATAGTTTGAAAGCAACTTCAAATCAATAGAAATCTTATGCAGATTTGAAAAGAAAAGACATCGAATTTCAAGTCAGCGACAAAGTATTTTTAAAATTATCACCCTGGAAGGGAAAGCTTAGCCCGCAGTTTATCGGGCAGTATGAGATCATTTAGAGGATTGGGCCAGTAGCTTATATATTAGCTTTAATGTTAGAGTTAGAAAAGATTCACCACGTATTCCATGTATCTATGTTACGATCGTATCGATCAGATCCTTCACACGTGATTTCACCTATTGATGTTGAAATTTAGCTAGATATGACGCATGGTGAAGAACCGATCAGAATTCTAGCTCGAGAGGTGATCGTTCTTTTTTCAAGTTTTAAATTTTATAAAGAGAGTGATTGAACCTGGAAATTAACCCTGACAACGATTTAAGGCAAGTGCACCTATCGAACAGTAGTATAGCTTAGGCAAGACCAGATTCTCGAACCCAAAGGAACTAAAAGTACTAATACTAACCTTCTTTCTATTATTTAGCCTAAATATTAAGTGATTAGTTGTTTAATCTAAAACTAACTACTAAGCTAAAGACGTAAAGACAAAAAGAATGAATTGGGGAAATACTATTGGGAAAACTTAGTTGATTAAGACAATACCCTAGGAGGAATCCACCTAGCCTTCACTTGTTATCTAACACTGAATCAAACGATTTATTCACTTGACTTGATCTACAAGATTCCTTAATTTATATTAAACCCTCTCTCGAGGCGAATAACATCTAACCCTAGGTTGATTAATTGAAATCTCTTTCTAATTAAAACCCCTAGAATCTCATTAACTCGATCTATGGACTCCTATATTAGGTTTCACCCTAATCCGGCAAAATCTTGTCACCCTATCTCTAGGCACGCTATCAACTCCACTTAATTATGCTAGATCTACTCTTAGGTAGGACTTTTGCTCCACCACCTAAGCACATTCGACTTGAATCAATATCCTGGAAATATTAACACAAGAATTAAGCACACATAATTAAGAACAAATCATGTATTTATCATATAGTTTAGAAAACAATAACAAGATTCATCTAGGTTTCATCCACTTCAGGTATCTGAAGGGTTTAGTTCATAATAATAAAAGAAAACATCTCAGAAGAAAATATAAAACAAAACATAAGAAATCCCTAAAACTTCTTGAAGGAATTGAAGGAGAAATCCACCATCTTGAGTAGAATTTTGGCTTCTTGAGATGGATCAAGTGGCTATCTTCGAGTGATTGCCACAAATATGACATTTTAGGCTCGGCTCCTTGGCCTAGCTAATCGCCCGTGACAAAAGCCCTGGCAGAAGGCTTCTCGAACTCCCCACTTACGTTGCCCTTTAGGGTGTTTATATAGACTTTGAGATGCTTTACTTGGCTCCTACATATCCTAATTCAAGTAGAATTCCTACGAGGGTGTTTGAATAGGCTTTGGAATGTGTTTCTTTGCCTTCAAGTATCCAAATCCGAGTAAAACTCCTCTTGCCCGCGGCAGGGACACGCCCATGGCACGCGCCCGTGTGACTCGATTTCAGGCTGTAGTCAAGTCTGCTGAAGAGACACGCCTGTGTGTTTCGGGGTCTAGGCCGTGTTAGAGTAAATTATGGAGGCACGGCCGTGTAGTCTTGGGCCCAGGCCGTGTCGATTTCTTCTTTGGCCAATTTGGCCCGTTTAGGCCCGTTTCTCGTTCTTTTCATCCCTAGGTGCTTTCCTAAGTATAAAACATGAAAAGAAAGGATTAAGAGCACCTTTTTATAAAATTCATGGAATAAATCATCCAAAAGTAAGCTAAATGTGGGATTGAAATATGTTACTTTTACGGTTTATCAAATATCCCCACACTTAAGCTTTTGCTTGTCCTCAAGCAAAATTCTCAACTTACAATTCAAACAAACTTTTCACAATCCATAATTCACATCAACAATGTCTCATCATAATTCATAAACAATTCATACATGGATAATTTAACACAAAGGCACCTAAAGATTCAAACAATTCTAAGTCATATATTTGTAGCTCGAAAACATTAGTAAGTATTTATCATATAGTTCGAAAAATAATAACAAGATTCGTCTAGGTTTCATCCCCTTCAGGTATCTGAAGGGTTTAGTTCATAATGATAAAAGAAAACATCTCAAGAGAAAAGATAAAAGAAAATATAAGAAATCCCTAAAACCCTCTGAAGGAATTGAAGAGAGATCAGCCATCTCGAGTAGAATTCTGGCTTATTGAGATGGATCAACTGGCTATCGTCGAGTGATTCCCACAAATCTGACCTTCTAGCTCAGCTCCTTGGCCTAGCTGACTGCCTAACTGACCGCCCTGACAAAAGCCCTAGCAGAAGGCTTCTACCGAACTCCCCTTGAAGGTTATGCTTAGGGTGTTTATATAGGCTCTTAGAATGCTTTAATTGGCCCATAAGTATCCTAATTCAAGTATAATTCCTACTCGTGTGTTTGAATAGGCTTTGGAATATGTTTCTACCCTTCAAGTATCCAAATCCGAGTGAAATTCATCTCTTCCACAACAGGGGCACGCCATGGCACATGCCCGTGTGAATTGACTTCAGGCCGTGTTCGGGTCTGGTGACGGAGGCACGACCGTGTGAATTATTGATAGGTCGTGTTCTAGTTAATTAACAAGGCACGGCTGTGTGGCTTTAATTCCAGGACATGTCGATTTCCACTTTGGCCCAAACTGGCCCGTTTTAAGCCTGCTTCTTGTTCTTTTTATCCTCGGGTGCTTTCCTGAGTATAAAACATGAAAAGAAAGGATTAAGAGCACCTTTTTACATAAATCAAGGGCTAAATCATCCAAAAGCATGCTAAATATGGGGTTAAAATGTGTTACTTTTATGGTTTATCAAATACCCCCACACTTAAGCTTTTGCTTGTCCTCAAGAAAAATTCTCAACTTACAATTAAAACGAACTTTCCATAATTCATAACTCCTATCAATAATGCCTCATCATAATTCATAGATAAATCATACATGGATAATTTAACTCAAAGACCCCTAAAGATTCAAACAATTCTAAGTCATACGTTTGTAGCACGAAAACATAGGTGTCTCCCCTTATCTAAATAATTACCTTTAATTTAAAACCGACAAGGATTGACATCCTCACTAAAGATTCACTCAAAGCACTCAAAGTGTTTAAGGTTCAAGAAAAAGCACTCAACAGTCGAACCTGACAAGTCAATCCCATAGGCTTGCCTGAAAATCAAATCTCCACCACTGTAATATGAGATGGTACATGATAAACCGTAAAAGTAACATATTTTAATCCCACATTTAGTATGCTTTTGGATGATTTATCCCTGATTTATGTAAAAAGGTGCTCTTAATCCTTTCTTTTCATGTCTTATACTCAGTCAAGCACCTATGGATAAAAAGAACGTAAAACAGGCTTAAAACGGACCAAATTGGGCCAACCCAAGAAATTGGCATGGCCTAGACTTCAAGTCACACGGCCGTGCCTCGCCAATCATTCAAAGACACGCCCCAAGCATGATTTGCATGGCCGTGTCCCAATAGACAGACCTAAAGCATGGCCTGACTCTAGACTTACACGGTCGTGCCACGGCCATACCTCAATCAACAGAATCGAAACACGGCCTGAAGTCGACTTACATGGGCGTGTGCCATGGCCGTGCCCTTGCTACAGGAATGAGTAATTTCACTCGAATTTGGATGCTTGAAGCCAAAGAAACATACTCCTAAGTCCACTTAAACATCCTAGGAGGAATTCTACTTGAATTAGGATACTTAGGAGCCAAGTAAAGTATCTCAAAGCCTCTATAAACACCCAAGGTAGCAACTAAAAAGGGAGTTCAGTAGAAGCCAAAATAGAGGGCAGAGTTTTTTGCCAGAGCTTTTATTCAGGGAATCACTTGAAGATAGCAAGTTGATCCATCTCAAGAAGTCGAAACTCTATTCAAGAAGGAGGATCTTTCCTTCAATTCCTTCATGGAGTTTTAGGGATTTCTTATGTTTTGTTTTATCTTTTCTCTTGATATGTTTTCTTATTTAGTTATGAACTAAACCCTTCAGATACCTGAAGGGATGAAACCTATGATGGATTTTGTTATTTGATTTCTAAATTATATGATAAGTACATTATGTTGCTTAATTTAATCTGATGTGCTTAGGTGGAGGAGGAATAGATCCTGCCTAAGAGTAGATCTAGCACAATTAAGCGAAGATGATCGAATGCCTAGAGATAGGGTTAAGAGATTTTGTCAGATTAGGGTGAAACCTAATATAGGAGTCCATTGATTGATTTACTGCTTCCTTAGGGGGTTATTATAAGAGAACGAGAGTTCCACTAATTAACCTAAGGTTAGACGTTATTCGCTTTGAGAGAGGGTTTAATATAGGTTAGAGAGTCTCACGGATCATGTAACATCCGGGGTTTAGGGGTCTGGTATTTCTTTCTAAGTCACATGTATGTGGTAGTGTGCTCTATATGTTGTTTGTATGTGTTTGGGGGTCTCGGGAAATCTTGAGGCTAAGTTTGGACCTTAGGCAAATTTTTGGGTTAGAGCCTTTAGGGAGAAGCTAGGGGAAGATAGGCCTTAAGAGTTCTTGTGAGGAGTTTATGACGCAAGAATTCATTTGGTAAAGTGGCTAGAAGGCACCACTTAGAGTACTTGTGGTTGACGCATCAGGGAGTGAGAAGGGCCTTGGTTCGAGCAGCTCTAGCAGCATTATGGCATTTATTTTGCGTCAAGGGGAGTGAAGAGTTGGGCGGCAATCAGACTCTGAAGGGATGAGGATGAGACTTGGTCAAGGTGTTTGAAATTGTGGCTAGGAGAAAAGATGGGAGTTTGACTCATTCAAACTCATTCTAATGAGAGGAGGGAGGAAAAAGTGGAAAGAAAAGGGGGGTGAGAGTTGGCCGAATGTAGGACTTTGGGAGGGGAGTTGCATTTTCGGTGGGGAAGCTTGGGTGTGCTGAAATTTAGAGTTGTCAAAATGACATTTAGTTACTTTCCTCTAGCCGAAATTAAACTCATTTTCTCTCTTTGTGCTTATTATTTTCTCTCGTACCAAAACTACATAGAATTCAACCCTTTTCCTCATTTGTTTGTCTTGGCTGAAACCTCAAAGACCCTTAAGGTCATCCTTTGTGTTCATCTTCTCTTCTTCTCCACTCTCTTCACAAGGCCGAACCTATCTCTTCCACTCTACTCTTCTTTTCTTTTCGTTTTGGTGACAAAGCCCTTACCTTTTCTTCATTTTAGAAGCCGTTCTTCCCTATACTCTACCCCTTATGGTCGAATACTCTACTTTCTTTTGGGGTCTTAGCCGAAGCATACCACCATTTCACTCTTTTCTCTTTTCGTGTTATCAAACTTTGCAGAGGCCAAAGAATCAAGTGGTGGCCGAATCTCTTTACCTCTGTGGTATTTCGAAACCGATCTTCCTTGGTCAGATCTTTCAGTCGACTGCTAGTAAGTGAGGTAAGTATTCTTTTGTGTCCAAACTTTATCTCTTTCCTTTTTGGATTGTGAAAATCAAGAACTCTAATCCCATTTACCCATTTGACCGAAACCATGAAGGTAGGTTTCGGGATTCTTTGGAGCCAACTTTAGGAGGAAGGGCTTTCGAGATTTGATCGATAAGGTAAGGGAGATAGTGCTATTCGGCCAAAGGCCATATCTTTTAAGTGTTAGCCGATTCTAACTATGGTGTGACAAGAAGGGTACAACGAAGGTATAGGAGGAGTCTTCGGGATTCGGATCTATTTCGGTAAGGGTATTCAGTTAAATTATAGATATGATTCGTTTAGATCTTACGTATTGATTAACCAAGTTTTCTGATTAAGTGATATTCAATGGATGCGAGTACCAGTAGAGAAGAGAAAGGGGTTGTCCCTACCCCTAAGTTCAAGAAACGTTCGGTTTCTGCGGTTCGGGATTGGCCACTGGGGTGTGGGCGGTAGGAGTAGGGATCGTGGCGGATAGCGGTAGTCTCGTTTAGTGACAGTGTTGACGTTGAGAGTCTAGTGCTTCAGGTTATCAGGTGTGTGGTTAATTCACTGTTTCTATGTTTAGTCAATTGATTATATGTGTATGTGTGTGATAACCGTTACAGTGGTTGTGGTGGATTTGTTATCCTTAATTGGGTATCACGGTAACCAGGTTAGTACTTTATCTAAGGTATGGATGGTTGATTATTGTGGATATTTTGAACATGTTGAATGCCTACCTAACATGTCCATGCATTATTCTATCATATCATTATAGCATGTTGCATATGCATGGGATCGGGATATATATGTTAAATGAAGGACCGAGTGTACATTTGTGTACGTGTGGTGATTGGCTATGTGCCAAATCACAACTTGGTGTCGGCTATGTGCCACATCAAGGGATTCATGCTTGCTTTGTGCTTCATCACGATTTGATGATGACCATGGGTCACATCATGGATATCGAGATTTGGTCACATGGTGATCGGTGGCTATGCCACGCTACATTTAGTCACATAGGTGATCGGTGGCTATGTCATGACTTTGGGCGAATTTTGACCGCCAAAGAGGTGTGTAGCGTTGGAGGGTCGATTTAGTAATCCCCGGTGTGTTATGGTTGAGTGCGGGGTGTGTAGAGGATGGATTCTAGGTTGGGTTGGGTAACATATTTGCATCATCATGTGTGGTATGTGGATTGTGTGATTTGGGCCAAGCCCATTTGGGAAACATGTGAAATAATCGCTGCTCGAGTCCATTCGACTCACCCTATTTTCTTAAACAATGCAGGTGATGTGTGATACATGGACCGGGCTAGAGTAGATTCGTGGTGGCCATGCAGAAGTTGTTTTAATGTTTTATGCACTTAAATTCTTAGTTACTTTTGGGTTAATTTTCTTTTAAGGCCATTTAAATATTTGAGGATTTTATTTTATTTTATTGTGAGTCAGTTGGATTATTGATTAAAAACTAAGAACAATTTTGGAAATAATTTACAACTTAAAGATTAAACTTGAGTTATTAACCTGAATATTTTAAATATCTCGACTTCTCTTGAAACTTCCAAACGTACAATGTTTTCGACTACACCCGACCTTCAAAGTTTTTGTTCTTTTATAAACTAAAGAAAATATTTAAAATTCAATATGTGTTTTCACCCATTAAATCAAATTCTTCTTAGACATATTTCCTCGCGGCATTCTGAATTCGGCCGTAGTGTTTTGGGCTGGGTTTGGGGTGTTACAGATCAAGCTAAGTAAAGAAATCATATGAATTAAAGGTTAGATAATTAGTGAAGTCATAGGTGGATTCTTCCTGAGGGTATCATCTTCATCAACTGAGTTTCCTAAAGTCTTTCTCCAATTCATTCTTTTGTCTTTGCATCTAGTTTAGTTTTTCATTAGTTTCATAAACCAATCACTCCATTTTTAGGCTAAATAATAGAAAGAAAGTGAGTAGTAGTACTTTTAGGTTCCTTTGGGTTTGATAAGATATTCTTGCCTAAACTATACTACTGTTCGATAGGTGCACTTTCCTCTATCGTTGTCATAGTTAGTTTACAGGTTCAATCATTCTTTTTATAAATATTAAAACTTGACTATTTGACACGATCAAGTTTTAGGCACCGTTTCTGGGGAACACTAAAATATTAAGAAAGCTCTATTTTTATTACTTTAGCCAATTTTTTTATTACAATTTATTATTTATTATTATTATTATTATTATTATTATTTTTACTTTGCTAATTTTTCCTCTATTTTGCTTTTGGTAGAAAATTTTAGTCTATGGAAAAGATGGCACTGAATAATTATCAGTGGCAAGTCATGAGGACAATTCCTACTAAAACAGCCAGTGTCTTCAACCTTGACATGGTCACCAGGTTATCTAATCAGTTAGAGATGATGAATAAAAAGATTGATGATTGGTATAGTCCCTCGCAGGTACATCCAAAATACAATATGATTTGAATCTAGGAGGCGTGGCGAATCCTGAGTACCCACCCTATGGATATGGCATGGAAAATGAGCAAGCTCACTATACAGGTAACTATTCTAGATATCAAAATAATTTTTATAGTGCAGGTTGGAAGTACCATCCCAATTTCTCGTGGGATGATCAAAATAGCCAAAGATCGAAACTTCCTCCAGATTTTCAACTACCACCTCACCAACAAGAAGAGGAGCCGAATCTTGAAGAGACGCTGATGAAATTCATGGCAGCAACAGATTCTCGTTTCCAAAAGACTGAAGTAACACTTGATGAAAAACAAAAATCGATCAAAGGGATCAAGAATCAAGTTGGAGAGCTTATTAGGTCAGTGGGACATCTCACAAAGCTTATTTCTGAACATTAACAATGACGTCTACCAAGTAACAAAAAGATTAAACCGAAGGAGAAAATTCAAGCATCTCAGCCCATGCCAGTAAGGGGTTAGATGAACCAAACTCAATACAAGAAAATAAGGTAGACAAAGGTAAGATAGAGATAACACAAGAAAAGCAAAAATCGATAATCAAGGAGTACCAACCTCGCATACCTTATCCTAAAGCAATGAAAAGAGACGATTCAGAGGAAGAGTTCGGTAAGTTTCTTAAACTCTTAAAGAAATTACATATTAACTTACCTCTTCTTGAAGGTCTTTTTCAGACGCCAGACTCGAGGAAATTTTTAAGATAGCTCTTCACAAACAAACGTAAATTAGACGAGGAGCACCACGTGGAATTAAACGCAGCATGCTCAGCAATGTTATAGAACAGACTACCACAGAAGCAAATAGACACAAGGAGTTTTACAATTCCATGTTTAATTGGTAGTTTATTTATTGATAATGCTTTAGCTGATTTAGGGTCAAGCATCAATGTTATGCCTTATAAAATGTTTAAACAACTAGGTCTAGGGAAACCCAAACAAACTAGGATGAGCATTCAGTTAACTGATAAAACTATCAGAATTCCTAGGGGTATAGTAGAAAATGTTCTAATCAAAATTGATAAATTCATATTCCTAGTAGATTTGGTTGTCTTAGACATGAATGAGGACAATTTGATTCCTTTAATTTTAGGAAAACCCTTTCTAGCAACTGCCAGGACTAAAATTAATGTTGGTATGGGAGAGCTTATTCTTCATGTAGGTGACGAATCAATTAGTCTACAAGCTTTTGACTCGGCCAGGACATCAAGTGATGAAGGTGAGAAAGTAAATTCAGTTGATAATCAAATTGTTCAACTTTAACCACAGGAAACACTATAAGGCTACAAACATGAGCCGAATCATGGGCCCCAAGCCGTACAAGCTCATAACAGTGAATTGTTAGTGGATCCAAACCCAAGGGAAGAACCTGTTGTAAGAAAAGGTAAGGTTGAGGTGTACCATGATTTACCAAAATCGGCAATTACAGAGTACCAACCTCGTGTGCCATATCCTGATGCAATAAAGAAAGACCACACAGAGGAGGAATTCGGTGAACTCACACTTCAGATAGACGCATTTAAACAATCACTCTTCAAGCTCTTAACTCATCTAGTACATCAAGTAATAAAGGTACGAACGTTAATTCTATTGATAATCATTTGATTCAACCTTCTTTACAGGAAGCATCACGAAATCACTTAGTTGAGCTAGATCCTAGACCTCGTGCCAACAAATAAGAAATACATAAGGAACAAAGCCTTAGGGTTGACAAACTAAAAGAGCAGGAAACACAAATCAAAGAGGAACAGGAACCGCACGAAGTGAAACTGAAGGAGCCCCCAGACAAGCTGATAGGAATAACGAATCACTTCAAATTAAGAGATCAGGTATTGTTGAATAAGGAAGACCCTCGAATCACCAATTCAGACCTCAAGACAAATGAAGAAATCACTTTTGAGGTACTAAATGTCTTCCTATACGGCACAGTCGAGGTCAGCAATCTTAAATTCAACACTTTTGAGGTAAACATTACTCGACTTAAACTATATATCCATAACCGAAGTGATCACATGAGAAAGGATTTTCACCTCCTGAAATCACCATGACCATACGAATGAGAGGTAAAGTCTAGCTAAGACTATAAACGAGTGCTTCTTGGGAGGCAACCTAATCACTAACCCTATTTTTACATTTTTTTATTTTTCTTTTCTTTTTCTTTTTAGCACCTAACCATAAACTAACCAAAGAGTAGATTTCTAGGCCACACGGCCCTACAGACGGGCGTGCCCGTGGCCGTGTGAAAGCCAGGGGATAAACCATGGGCGTGCCAGTAGTCGTGCACGATATAGAATAATTTCTTTTCCCAGCACGGTGGCAATAATAGTCCACGCCCGTGCCGACGCCCCGTGCGAGGTTACTGACTTGTCAAGCATGGGCTAAACACGGCCGTGCCTTTCAATCGTGCCAACATTCTGACTTATCAAACATGGGAAGAGCAAGCCCGTATTGAATTACCGTGTGAAGAAAGACACAGGCGTGCCACGACACCCACAGCCATGCTCGAACACCCTAATGCGTTCAAAATTCAAAATCCCAAAACACGGGCTACATCTCTATTTAAACCTCATTCCCCATTTTTTTAGTTGTCTTTCATTTTCCATTATTTATTTTTGTTTTTATTTTATTTCATCATTATTTTTTACTTTATTTTATTTTATTTTATTTTCTTCTTCTTATTCTTTATGATATATAGATTTAGCTTAGGATACAATAAAACCAAGCCGGCTACTTCGAGGATTCAATTTCAAACGGTTCGATATGCTTCCCCACGTTCACCTTCAATCTTATTCAATTTCTTTTCATAGACTGCACCCAAAAATTTAGGAAGTGTTACTTCTCCCCTTCTCTTTTGATTTTATTATTACATAATTGTTTATCTATCTTTGTACATTGAGGTCAATGTACATCTTAAGTGTGGGGGGGTAAAAGTACCCGACTTTTTGCAGTATTCTTAAAATCTTGAATTTAGTCTTGTTCAAAAGTATTTTTCACATATTACTAATTAGGATGAAATTTCTAATGATGTATGATTTTTATTGATATGTTTTAGATTAAGTCATAGTTAATTGTGCATTGATGATTAAATCTGAAGGATACTAGAAAATCGAGCATGATAAGTCTACTTTCTAAAAATTAAAAATTAATAGGTCGTTGAACTGAATTTGAGTATTACTTTGAAGTTTGAAATTTACAGGGATTGAGGTCAAAAACACCCATAATTTTTGTGAGATTTTGAGCCTTATAGAGCATATATTCTTTTTCGAGCTCACTTTATTGATTATGAGTGTGTCAACTTTGAACTGTTATTCTAGAACTTGCCTCGTTTATACATGTCGAGACCACACTTTTGATTTGATATACAGAGATGATAAAGGAACCTAGGATTTAACCCACTTACTCCATAAAAAGCCTACCTTCACAAATTAACCCCTAGTGAACCCCGTTGAATCCTAACAACCTTTTTATTGACTTACCCACTAATATTAACCCAAAACCCCTCTGTATTTGTTATCACCCTTTCTTTTGACTACCCTTTAATCGAGGTTTGATTTGATTAAGTTACCAAATTATATTAGTTCAGTAGTTACATTTATCATTTATGATGTAATATCTTAGTTTGTTCTTACAAAAAAAAAAAAAAAAAAGATTAGAGCATTTAAACTCCAATTGCTGAAGAAAAGGCTCGTATTAAAGTATTATCAAATTTCAAGTGATGAAAATACTCTTTATTATAGAGTAATAATCAATAGTAGGTATTATTAGTTTTCATTCGATGTAAATATTCATATTTAGTTCATTGTTTCTAGTTAGGTAGTTTGTCAAGTCAGTCTCTATTCTAACCTTCTCATTCAGCCTTTATCCACACCTTTTAACCCAAGCCCCGTTACAACCCTGATTAAAGACCTTTTGATTTGTGTACCATCTCATATACAGTGGTGGAGATTTGATTTTCAGGCAAGCCTATGGGATTAACTTTTTAGGTTCGACTTAGAGTGCATATTCTTGCCGAGTGATTTGAGTGAATCTTTTGTGAGGATGTCAATCCTTGTCGGTTTTGAATTAAAGGTAATTACTTAGATAAGGGGAGACACCTATGTTTTCGTACTACTACAAATGTATGAATTATCTTGATTGAATCTTTAAGGTTCTTTGAGTTGAATTATCCATGTATAAATTATCTATGAATTATGATGAGACATTGTCGAGAGGAATTATGAATTATGGAATGTTCGTTTTAATTGTAAGTTGAGAATTTTTCTTAATTCATTATTCCTATCGACAATGTCTCATCATAATTCACAGATAATTTATACATGGATCATTCAACTCAAAGAACTCTAAAGGTTCAATCAAGATAAGTCATACCTTTGTAGTAGTACGAAAACATAGGTGTCTCCTTATCTAAGTAATTACCTTTAATTCAAAACCGACAAGGATTGACATATTCACAAAAGATTCACTCAAATCACTCAAGTGTTTAAGGTTCAAGAATAAGCACTCTAAGTCAAACCTAAAAAGTTAATCTCATAGGCATGCCTGAAAATCAAATCTCTTGTAACACCCTTAACCCGTATCCGTCGCTGGATTAGGGTTACGGGATTTACCAATTAAATATCCCAACTTTTGTTCAATAAATTAAATCATAGATAAACATACTTATATAACACTACCATATAAGCAACCGATTACATGCAGAAAACATGCTTAACATACTTAACTAAATGTTTATTATATTTTTTTTAATTTATTACGGCACAACATAAAAAAAACTTAAACCAAAGATGTAATATACGACTTACTATACTACACTTGCAAGGCCAAATATACATGGTATAAAATCCTCTTTATTGTGGCGAACAAACCATCACATTACATAACATCATGAGTCCAAATTTAAATGCTCAATAAACATTTTAATCATATTAATTTAATTTTCATATTCAAATTATCACACTCTGACAATTTATCTATTTCAATTACCTATTTCTAATACAATTACATAATTATCTCCATTTTACCTTAAATTTAATACCATTTATTCAATTAACATTATCTATTTATAATTCATTAATTTTTACAATATATCTATTCATTACAATCATTAATAATCTTATTTGAATTTAAATTCAACATGCAATTTATCACAATTATTATTTTATAATAACTTAATTATTTAATTTATACCTATCAATTAATTATTAAAATCATTTCTGTAATTATAATCAATTTCAATATCAATCTATTCAACATCATTACACTTTAATCATACTCATTATAAACATCTATAATTCATTAATATCATATCACTATTCATACTAAAATTAACAATCATTAACTTAATCAATTCATATTTAACATTACTCAATAATTCAAATCTATTCAACATATACGATTTACTATTAACATATTCAATTAAGATCAATACAATTCAATTCTATATAATACATCATCAATATAATTCATCACTACTTCATAATATATCCCAATAATCATAATCACAATACAAATACATTCATAATTATCTACATATCTTAAACATCTAAATTATCTAATAAACTTCATTAACTGTCTAACTTTCAACTATTTATTCTATCTACTGATGCAAGCTATTTACTTTATCTAATTCAATCAAAATCATATTTTTCTATCATATCAATATCAACTATAATTTCAATTTAACTATCATGATCATATATCAACTATTATTTAATTACTTATCAATACTGACATCATACATTTTAACATTCTATACTTACATTCAAGATCATAATGACATCATAATATATTCTCTAAATAAATGATATTTATATCAATTAATTATATCTTAACTACATACTATTAATACTTTATTCAATCTACTATTCTATAATACAGAATCTCAATCATTTACTAATACTTTACAATCTATTCAATCTTTAGAATCTCTATCATTATAAAATATCTACGCTATCGTACAATTACATTAGATGATCTATTCGATATTCATATGGACATTTCTAATTTCATAATCTACTTCTATCTGACTATACTTACATCTAATAACTAACTATACATAATCTATCATTCATCATACATAATGCATATCAAGATTGCAACGTTAAATTATAATACTAGCTTTGTCATATCATTCACTCTACATCATTCTATTTACTTAACATCAATAACTACTACATTACATGTTACATACATAGATTAATGAATTATACATCAATAAGTCTTTCAAATCAGTTATCTAATCTCATCTGATTCTAACTCATATGAATTGCAAATCGAATTACAATCGACTAATATCTCATAATCATAATAATCTCTCAGATCTAGATAGCTTGATGAACATTGATCAATAGATGCATTACTCTAATCATTACACAATTTGCATACATACACAGAATTCTATACATACATTACTAGAATCACTGATTTCATAATCATATAACTAATCTGATGTTCATTCAAACTTACATTCGTCATACTATGTACATATTTAATACATTCGATATTCATCAAGACGTTAACATCATTCAATCGTCATATCATACTGATCATATCATCTTCAATGTTCAATCTAGATCATCATAACATCTTCATATTTGATATCTTGCTAATATCATTAATCAGTTACATCATCTTATCTGACTTAACATCACTTCAGATCTAAATAGTATACATTATGAAACATACTACATCTATTGTCCACAATATCTCCAATACTACTTCATACAGTTGTATCATCTATGCATTTCAATGATACATGATCTAAAGTTAGCACTACTCAATTATAATATCAGATCTAATGCAATCTATCGAATTACTCTGACTTATGACATTCATCAACTAATCATATTCAGACATATTTACACGAAACTACTCAAATCATAATCAATTAAGTAATTGCATTCAATCATTTCTAGCTCAGTTTCAAGTATACTGCAATACGACAGCATTGATATCATTTAGCATAACTAGTATAGCTTGAATGAACATACTATAATCACTAGTATGATCATGAATCATAGTCAATCTACTTAATCTTCAATTCAATCTATCACGTAATTTAATGACTATGCTTGCATATCAATGAACTCGATACACTAAGTAATTAACTAAATCTTATACAACTGTTCATACAAGCTAATATGATACTAACATCAATCAACTATAATCAAATCTCTAAAGTACATCAATTGTATACTATAATGATACGACATCATTTACAGACATGTATAATAATTCAATTATGATACTATTCAATAGTCTGCAATTTCAACTATGCATATATCTAGTCATAATTCATGATACTATTTGACATTACGCACTAAATAAGCTATCTTTACGACGAATTGAATACCTACTATAGCATCTCAATGTCACATACTATGACAATCTAGAACTACGATCTAATATTCAATGTCATCAATATTACATGTTACAATACATGCATTATCATAATGAATCTTCAATTCACAATAAGTTAAACAATATCGAATTACTAAACAATCATACCGTATTATCTAAGTCATTATGGCTAACATAATCCAACATGCTACAATAATCACCGATTCACTTGAACATCAAATGAATAAATGCTTAATTTACATCGTCTCGATAATTCGATATCAACACAATGCCTATCAATATCGATAATCGACATTACATGCTATTCATGACTATTAAATTGACATAACTCATCAATTCTACAAATGCTCTACTCATTTATCAACGTCTGCATATCATTCACTATCGCATCATCTTACTTCACGTATCGACATATATAGCTATCTCATGAATGCATTGCAATCATCACATTACAAAGATAATCACTCAATGTCACAATATGATCGTACAAATTGCATCAATCTAATTAACGATATAGTCATTACTCCATATTCAATGTCGATACAGTTACAATCAAATTGAACAAGGATCAATCAATGCAATCACGTGAGTATCATAAAGTGTGAAAGTGCTTGTAATAACATCTGGGAAGAAACATCCTCTCGGCTCGTATAGCATAAGCTCTAGCCGGAGCTCTAGCCTCGATCAAACTATAGTGTCCTTTGTCCCTCTTTGATCGCCACCTACATATCCCAATGTCCGGGTGGTGGCCCCGTCTTTGCTGCCGCTTTCGGTTTAATGTTCGAGTGTATTTTACTCGGCTAGCATCGGGCCCTCTCGAATGAAATGGTCCGATGATCCACATTTAAAGCAATACCGATCATGGAATCTAAAAATCCCAGAATGCCATTTGCCACAATGTTTGCACTCAGCCCAGTTCTGCGAAACATTACCAACACTAGCCATCGAAGTGGCTCAGGAACTCACTGGAGGTCGATCATGTCTAGGCAGGTCTGAAGTGGCTTTATGTCAGCTAAAGTCATCTCTGAACTTCTTAGGCACTGGATTAAAAATCTTACCTGATGATCTTTTACGAGTGTCTCTAGCTTCAATTTCAGCCTTTCTCTTCTCTTTTTCGAGCTCTTCAGCTTTACATGCTCGCTCGACTAGTACCACGAACTCTTTGATTTTAAGAATGCCAACAAGCAACTTTATGTCTTCATTCAGGCCGTCTTCAAATCTTCTACACATGATGGCTTCAGTTGATATACACTCTCGGGCATAACGGCTCAATCTAACAAACTTTTGCTCATATTCTGTCACAGTCATATGACCCTGTTTTAGCTCCAGAAATTCTTTTCATTTATGATCGATGAATCTCTGACTGATATATTTCTTACGGAACTCGATCTGGAAGAAATCTGAAGTCCCTTTTTCTTTTGGAACCACTGATACTAGTGTATTCCACCAATGATATGTAGTGTCTCGAAGTAGAGATATAGCACACTTCAGGCATTCATCTGGAGTACATGATAACTCATCAAGTACCCGAATAGTGTTATCGAGCCACATCTCAGCTCGCTCAGCGTCATCATCATCATTAGCTTTAAATTCTTCAGCCCCATGTTTCCTAATTTTATCAACGGGAGGCCTACTAGATCTCATCAGATCTATCATCGGAAGTGCGGAAGGTATCAGAGTTGGATTATTCGGGGGTGGAGGTTGTTGTACAGCCGGGTTAGTCTGAATAAATTGAGTAAACCATTCGCTCATCATCTGGTAGAAGGCTTGTTTAGCCTCCCCCACATGGCTACCCGAATCGGTCGAGAGTTCATCGTGACGATCCGCGCACACGATCAGGCACTACACTCTCTACATCATCTGCTACGGCTCTATCAGGATTAGAAACCATTTACTATATAAAACATAATTCGGAATGTCAGAAGTCACCACACTATCAAATGTACAATTAAGGCATGTATAGCTAGACTCTCACGCCTCTGGTAGCCCTAGAATCGACTAAACTATAAGCTCGATACCAATCAAATGTAACACCCTTAACCCGTATTCGTTGTCGGATTAGGGTTACGACATTTACCAATTAAAATCCCAACTTTTGTTCAATAAATTAAATCGTAGATAAACATACTTATATAACAGTACCATATAAGCAACCGATTACATGCAGAAAACATGCTTAACATACTTAACTAAATTTTTATTATATTTTTTTAATTTATTACGGCACAACATAAACAAAACTTAAACCAAAGATGCAATATACGACTTACTATACTAACTTGCAAGGCCGAATATACATGGTATAAAATCCTCTTCATTGTGGCCGAACAAACCATCACATTACATAACATCATGAGTCCAAATTTAAATGCTCAATAAACATTTATAAGCATATAATCACTTGGCCAAATATACAAGGGCACATCTATGAAATTACATGTACATATCTCATACTAATTTCAAATATATCCAAACAATCAATTAAAAACAAGATACACGAAACTATGTTTGTATGCACTTAATAGAACCAAAAGTTACTAATAAGTTTCAAACATTCATGTATATATGTAATATTTATAGCCACATACACGATAATGGTCTTTAAATTTATGCTCATTTCACCACCTTCACAATAAAGATTTATATACTCAAGGATTATTAAGTTACATGCTAAATATATACTGTATAACTAGTTCGAAATGCAAGAGTATAGTCCATCCACTTCCTTATAATCATGCTTCAATTTGAATCTTCAATAACCAACCTAAAATGATTATAACATTTTCCTTAATCAAAACCGAACCATATTATCATGAAGAAGAAAACATGCATCATGTCATTGTCATCTCTCAAGCACATCATCCACGCATATCTCATCAAGGATAATTTCATACCATAATCTCAATTCATCCAAACAAAGAACACATCAATTACATCAAAGATAGGGTATACCATGGAACATTATCCTTCAACAATTAGCCATTTTTTGCATGGTTTAATTACATTACCAACAAAACATCATTCATACTCACATAACTAGCCTATACATGTCTTATTATAAAAGAAAACCAGTTTAAAAGTACCAAAAAGGGGTGATAGTGTGGTTGACTTCACTAACGATCCTCCGAGCTCGTAGTTTGACCAAAATCTATAAAATAGATCATTGAACACACAGAGTAAGCTTACTAGCTTAGTAAGTCTTAAGCAACTATATTAAAATATTCAATTAACCAAGCATTTTAGATGACCTATTTATAACATTGAATAAACATATCTTCATTTATAATTACATCATAGCTAAATTTTCTACCTCATTTAATCTTTCTACTTTCATTTACTCATCAAGACACACCATTATCGAATATATATATATATATATAAAACACAAATCATACATATCCATGTACCTTTACATATACCTTTAACCATTTATGCTTATAGATATTCTTGTATGAATACTTACTCCTTTCATGCTTTTCTATAACCAATTCACTCATTGTATCTATTAATCAAAATTTCATCTATCATGTATATATTACTTCATTTCACCATTTCAATTACTTATCATCATGGCATATAATCATAGCATTGAAGTATGCTTAATACATACCTTATAGCCGAACTCACAAATTCGCTTTTAGAAACTTAAACTTGCATGATTTATTTCATAACTTTTCCATTTAAATCGAAGTTCGAATTGAAAACTTACCAAGATATATCAAGCTATGCACTAATTCAAATCGTATACACCAAAGACTTGCCTCGCTAGACTTGGAGTCCGAGATTTAAAACACCAAAGATTTAGCTGCTAGGCATTAAGCTGGCATATTCATCGCACGAGGCACTGCTAGGCATTTATCCTGAAATAGATCAACGGCACCAGGCTTGCTAGGCTCGAAGCCCAAAATAAATCACTGGCACAAGGCCTGTTAGGCTCGAAATGATTAATCCTTCAATTCACCTTTCATAATGCTAACTTCACAACAACCCATATATCGCATATTACATTCACATATCACACCAAATACATTTATTTACATCACATTAAATAAAAATTACAACCAATCCAATTTAATACCCTTGCATTCGGCTAACTCATGGATTCATGCTAAAAATATTCGAATTTCATCATTCATTAGATTCATAAATAATTCTTTAACATATATTCGCTTAAGGACTTACCTCGATTGTCGACGGACCGTGTGAACTGACTATTCGATAAACTTCGTCTTTCCCCGATCCAAATCCGTTTTTCTTTGTTCTTGATCTAGACACATTAAAATTCAGCTCATTAAAGTACATTTCATGTCAATTTAGTACCTAAGCATATAAATAGGCAATTTACCATTTTACCCTACTATTTCACATTTTGCAATTTGGTCCCATTTGCACAAAAGACAAAATAAACAAAATTCCATTACAACACTCAAGGGCCGAATGTTCACAAGGACCTTATAAGTCCATTTCTTTCATTTATTTTGCAAATAAGCCCCTCTAAAAATTTACTTTTAAAAATTAGCCCTAAATACTCAAATTCACCAAAATTTCCAATACAAAATATACTAATCTTAAACATATATTTAATTTAAAAACATCAAACATCAAAAACCACAAGAACATGTCAATGGTCAAACATCAAGCATGCTTAGTTTTAAAAATTCTAACATGGGTCAGCTACCGTTCGAAGCAACGATCTCAAAAACATAAAAATTTACAAAAACCAACTAAGAATTTACCTTTAATTTGGCTTGAATGTTACTGAAATTTCAAAGAACCTAGCTCCCCTTCATTTCTCAATATTCGGCCAAGAGAGATGAGTGAACATATTCATTTTTTTTTTATGTTTTAATAAACATATAATATGGTTTTAATCTATTTACTATTTTAACCTTATATCATAAAATTATATAATATAAAACTTAAGGTTAATCTTGTCATATACCACCCACTAACTTAAAAATGGGTTATTTACCCATTTAACACCTCATATTAAAAAGCCATCATCATTCTAGCACTTTACACTATAGAATGCAACTTTTACACTTTTCGCGATTTAGTCCTTTTTGTTAAATTGAACACACAAGCGATTAAATTTTTCTACGAAACTTTCACACACATTAATTCACATATAATAAATAAAAAAATAATATTTAAATATTTCTCAGACTCAAATTTGTGTTCCCAAAACCACCGTTCTGATTGGGGTCAAATTCGGTCTGTTACAACTCTCCCTCTTAAGGATTTTCATCCCCGAAAATCTTACCGTTAAGTAAAGTCGGATATTGTTGCCTCATTGAATCCTCAGGCTCCCACGTAGCCTCTTCAACCCCGTGTCGATTCCATAGTACTTTCACTAATGGAATCCTCTTGTTCCTCAACTCTTTTATTTCTCTAGCTAAAATACGGATCGGTTCTTCCTCAAAAGTTATATCGGATCGAATTTCAATCTCAGATGGAGTGATCACATGTGACGGACCTGGTCTATATCTACGAAGCATCGAAGCGTGAAATACATTGTGTATCTTTTCTAATTCAGAGGGCAACTTCAATCCATAAGCCACAGGCCCAATACGTTTGATGATCTCATACGGTCCGATAAATCTCGGACTTAGCTTGCCTTTCTGACCAAATCGAAGTACTTTCTTCCACGGAGAAACTTTCAAGAATACCCAGTCTCCGACCTGAAACTCAATGTCTTTGCGCTTCGAATCAGCATAGGACTTTTGACGATTCGAGGCAGCTTTCAAGCTATCCTTGATTACAGTCACTTTCTGTTCCGCCTCTTTAATCATATCAACCCCGTGTATCTTATTCTCACTGAGCTCGATCCAAAGATAATTATGCGACACTTGCGGCCATATAGAGCTTCATAAGGTGCCATTTTGATACTCGATTCAAAACTGTTATTATAAGCAAATTCAATCGAAGGTAAGTATATTTTCCACGTACCTTCAAACTCGATGACTTAACATCTCAACATGTCCTTAAGTATCTGAATGGTTCGTTCAGACTGACCGTCTGTCTACGGATGAAAGGCTGTTCTAAAGTGAAGTTTAGTACTTAAAGCATCATGTAACTTCTTCCAAACCCGCGATGTGAATCTCGGGTCTCTGTCTAAAAAAATGGAACTCAGTACACCATGTAACCTCACAATTTGTGATACATAGAATTCAACAAGTTTATCGAGTGAATAGTCTGTACGAACTGGGACAAAGTGAGCTGATTTGGTCAGTCTATCTACTATAGCCCAGACTAAATTTTTCTTGCTCGGTGTCGTAGGCAAACTGGATACAAAATCCATAGTGATTCTATCCGATGTCCATTCAGGTATCATAATCGACTGAAGTAATCCGGAAGGCACTTGATGCTCGGCTTTTACTTGCTGACAAATTAAACACTTTGAAACAAATCCAGATATATCCCGCTTCATGCAAGGCCACCAATAAAACTGTTTTACATCATTATACATTTTCGTGCTACCCGGATGTATCGATAGTCGACTATTATGAGCCTCATCCAAAATCATCTGAATCAAATCCATATTCCTCGGAACACATATTCGGCCTTTAAAGTTCAAGCAATCATTTGCATCAATTTGAAACTCTGTCTCTGCATCATTTTCATATTGAACCGGTCTAGCAAACATATATTTGTCAATTTTCTGTGCATCACAAATTTGCTGAATAAACATCGGTCTTGCTTTCAACTCGGCTATGATTGAACCAACATCAGACATAACCATACGTGCGTTCAACGCACGAAGAGCAAACAATGATTTTTAGCTTAAGGCATCCGTGACAGAGTTAGCTTTCCCCGGATGATAGTCAATCACTAATTCATAGTCTTTCAACAACTCTAACCATCTGCGTTGTCTCATGTTCAAATCTTTTTGGGTCATCAAATACTTCAGACTTTTGTGATCCAAGTAAACATGACATTTCTCACCGAATAAGTAATGATGCCAAATTTTCAATGCGAAAATGATGGCTGCTAATTCTAGATCGTGAGTCGGATAATTTCTTTCGTGAGGTTTCAATTGTCTGGAAGCGTAGGATATGACTTTGCCTTCTTGCATCAAAACATAACCCAAACCATTCAAAGAAGCATCACTATAAACAATAAATTCTTTACCCAATTCAGGCTGAGCTAACACTAGAGCTTCAGTCAAAAGGGCTTTCAACTGATCGAAACTTTTCTGACACTGTTCTGACCACTCGAGCTTGACATCTTTCTGTAATAGCTTTGTCAAATGTGTAGCTATTATGGAAAAACCTTTGACGAACCGTCTGGAGTATCCTGCAAGTCCTAGAAAACTTCGAATCTCAGAAACATTCTTTTGTGGCTTCCAATCAAGTATAGCCGATATTTTGTTCGGATCAACCCGAATGCCTGACGCTGAAACAACATGACCCAGGAAACTGACTTCATTCATCCAGTACTCACACTTACTAAACTTTGCATACAAGTGTTGATCTCGTAAAATTTTTAGCACCAATCTCAATTGCTTGGCATGCTCGGTTTCATCTTTAGAGTAGATCAGTAGATCATCAACAAACACTACTACAAACGATCCAAATACTGTTTGAAAACCCGATTCATCAAGTCCATAAAAATAGCAGGTGCATTAGTAAGTCCAAAAGGCATAACCAGAAACTCAAAATGTCCGTATCTCATTCGGAATGTAGTCTTTGGCACATCGGAATCTCTGACTCGCAACTGATAATAACTCGATCTCAGATCTATCTTTGAGAACACTGAAGCCCCTTTCAACTGGTCAAACAAGTCATCAATTCAAGGCAATGGGTATTTATTCTTTATTGTCACTTTATTCAGCTGCCATAGTCAATACACATTCGCATAGTCCCGCCTTTCTTTTTCACAAACAGAACTGGTGCACCCAAGGAGAGAAACTCGGTCGTGCAAAGCCCCTATCTATCAACTCTTGCAACTGTGCTTTCAACTCTTTCAACTCAGTAGGTGCTATTCGATACTGAGCTATCAAAATTAGAGTCGTCCCTGGTACTAATTCAATGCCAAACTCAATCTCTCGTACAGGTGGTAAACCTGGTAATTCTTCAGGAAACACATCTGGGTATTCACACACAATTGGTACAGATTCAATTTACTTTTCAGATACTTTATTATCCAACACATATGCGAAGTAAGCTTCACATCCTTTTCTCACATATTTTCAGGCTAGCATCGATGATATTATGGTAGGTAACCCATTTAAATCACTAGATTCAACTCGGATGGTCTCACTGTTTTGACATATCAAATCAATGATCTTTCTTTTGCAATTCACCACCGCATCATGCAAAGTTAATCGAACCATTCCCAAAATTATATCAAACTCGTTGAAGGGCAACAACATTAGATCGGCTGGAAAGCAGGAATCTCGAATCATCAACGGGCAACCTTTACACACTTTATTGACGAGTACACATCTACCCAAAGGGTTGGACACATGGATCACAAACTCAGTAGACTCAACTGGAAGAGTCTTACTGGATACTAGAGTTCCACACACATATGAATGAGTCGAACAAGGATCAATCAATGCAATCACAGTAGTATCATAAAGTGTGAAAGTGCCGGTAATAACATCTGGGGAAGAAACATCCTCCCTGGCTCGTATAGCATAAGCTCTAGCCTCTGATCGAACTGCAATGTCCTTTGTCCCTCTCTGACTGCCACCTACATAGCTTTGAATTTACGGGTGAGTCGACCTGTCTTTGGCGACTTTTTCGGTTTAATGTTCTAAGCCGTATTTTGCTCGGCTAGCATCAGGCACTCTCAAATGAAATGGTCCGACGATTCACATTTAAAGCAGGACCGATCATGGAATCTACGACTCCCAGAATGCCATTTGCCACAATGTTTGCACTCAGCCCAGTTCTGCGAAACATTACCAACACTAGCCATCGAAGTGGCTCAGGAACTCACTGGAGGTCGATCATGTCTAGGCAGGTCTGAAGTGGCTTTATGTCAGCTAAAGTCATCTCTGAACTTCTTAGGCACTGAATTAAAACTCTTACCTGATGATCTTTTACGAGTGTCTCTAGCTTCAATTTCAGCCTTTCTCTTCTCTTTTTCGAGCTCTTCAGCTTTGCATGCTCGCTCGACTAGTACCACGAACTCTTTGATTTCAAGAATGCCAACAAGAAACTTTATGTCTTCATTCAGACCGTCTTCAAATCTTTTACACATGATGGCTTCAGTTGATATACACTCTCAGGCATAACAGCTCAATCTAACAAACTTTCACTCATATTCTGTCACAGTCATATGACCCTATTTTAGCTCCAGAAATTCTTTTCGTTTATGATCGATGAATCTCTGACTGATATATTTCTTACGGAACTTGATCTGGAAGAAATCTCAAGTCACTTTTTCTTTCGGAACCACTGATACTAGTGTATTCCACCAATGATATGCAGTGTCTCGAAGTAGAGATATAGCACACCTCAGGCATTCATCTGGAGTACAGGATAACTCATCAAGTACCCGAATAGTGTTATCGAGCCACATCTCAGCTCGCTCAGTGTCATCATCATCATTAGCTTTAAATTTTTCGGCCCCATGTTTCCTGATTTTATCAACGGGAGGCCAACTAGATTTCATCGGATCTATCATCGGAAGTGCGAAAGGTATCAGAGTTGGATTATTCGGGGGTGGAGGTTGTTGTACAGCCGGGTTAGTCTGAATAAATTGAGTAAACCATTCATTCATCATCTGGTAGAAGGCTTGTTTAGCCTCCTCCACATGGCTACCCGAAACTAGTCGAGAGTCTATCGGCGCTAATTCGCGTACACGATCAGGCACTACACTCTCTACATCATCTGCTATGGCTCTGTCAGGACCGAAATCCATTCACTATATAAAACATAATTCGAAATGTCAGAAGTCACCACACTATAAAATGTACAATTAAGGCATGTATAGCTAGACTCTCACGCGCTACGGTAGTCCTAGAATCGACTAAACCATAAGCTCTGATACCAATCAAATGTAACACCCTTAACCCGTATTCGTCGTCGGATTAGGGTTACGACATTTACCAATTAAAAATCCCAACTTTTGTTCAATAAATTAAATCATAGATAAACATACTTATATAACACAACCATATAAGCAATCGATTACATGCAGAAAACATGCTTAACATACTTAACTAAATGTTTATTATATTTTTTTAATTTATTATGGCACAACATAAACAAAACTTAAACCAAAGATGCAATATACGACTTACTATACTAACTTGCAAGGCCGAATATACATGGTATAAAATCCTCTTCATTGTGGCCGAACAAACCATCACATTACATAACATCATGAGTCCAAATTTAAATGCTCAATAAACATTTATAAGCATATAATCACTTGGCCAAATATACAAGGGCACATCTATGAAATTACATGTACATATCTCATCCTAATTTCAAATATATCCAAATAATCAATTAAAAACAAGATACACGAAACTATGTTTGTATGCACATAATTGAACCAAAAGTTACTAATAAGTTTCAAACATTCATGTATGTATGTAATATTCATAACCACATACACGATAATGGTCTTTAAATTTATGCTCATTTCACCACCTTCATAATAGAGATTTATATACTCAAGGATTATTAAGTTACATGCTAAATATATACTATATAACTAGTTCAAAGCAAGAGTATAGTCCATCCACTTCCTTATAATCAGGCTTCAATTTGAATCTTCAATAACCAACCTAAAATGATTATAACATTTTCCTTAATCAAAACCGAACCATATTATCATGAAGAAGAAAACATGCATCAAGTCATCATCACCTCTCAAGCACATCATCCACGCATATCTCATCAAGGATAATTTCATACTATAATCTCAATTCATCCAAACAAAGAACACATCAATTACATCAAAGATAGGGTATACCATCGAACATTATCCTTCAACAATTAGCCATTTTCGCATGGCTTAATTACATTACCAACAAAACATCATTCATACTCACATAACTAGCCTATACATGCCTTATTATAAAAGAAAACCAGTTTAAAAGTACCAAAAAGGGGTGATAGTGTGGTTGACTTCACTAACGATCCTCCGAGCTTGTAGTTTGACCAAAATCTATAAAACAGATCATTGAACACACAGAGTTAGCTTGCTAGCTTAGTAAGTCTTAAGCAACTATATTAAAACATTCAATTAACCAAGCATTTTAGACAGCCTATTTATAACATTGAATAAACATATCTTCATTTATAATTACATCATAGCTAAATTTTCTACCTCATTTAATCTTTCTACTTTCATTTACTCATCAAGACACACCATTATCGAATATATATATATATAACACAAATCATACATATCCATGTACCTTTACATATACCTTTAACCATTTATGCTTATAGATATTCTTGTACGAATACTTACTCCTTTCATGCTTTTCTATAACCAATTCACTCATTGTATCTATTAATCAAAATTTCATCTATCATGTATATATTACTTTATTTCACCATTTCAATTACTTATCATCATGGCATATAATCATAGCATTGAAGTATGCTTAATACATACCTTATAGCCGAACTCACAAATTCGCTTTCAGAAACTTAAACTTGCATGATTTATTTCATAACTTTTCCATTTCGTAACTAAAGTTCGGGAATTGAAAACTTACCAGCATATATCAAGCTATGCACTAATTCAAATCGTATACACCAAAGACCTTGCTCGCTAGACTTGAAGTCCAAGATTTAAAATACCAAGATTTAGCCTACTAGGCATTAAGCTGACATATTCACTCCAAGACGAGGCATGCTAGGCATTTAGCTTGAAATAGATCACCGGCACCAGGCTTGCTAGGCTCGAAGCCCAAAATAAATCACCGGAACAAGGCTGGCTAGGCTCGAAGCCCGAATATCAAAATGATTAATCCTTCAATTCACCTTTCATAATGCTAACTTCACAACAACCCATATATCGCATATTACATTCACATATCACACCAAATACATTTATTTACATCACATTAAATAAAAATTACAACCAATCCAATTTAATACCTTTGCATTCGGCTAACTCATGGATTCATGCTAAAAATATTCGAATTTCATCATTCATTAGATTCATAAATAATTCTTTAACATATATTCACTTAAGGACTTACCTCGATTGTCAACGATAGTGTCGACTATTCGATAAACTTCGTCTTTCCCCATCCAAATCCATTTTCTTTGTTCTTGATCTAGACACATTAAAATTCAGCTCATTCAAGTACATTTCATCTCAATTTAGTACCTAAGCACATAAATAGGTAATTTTACCATTTTACCCCTACTATTTCACATTTTTGCAATTTGGTCCCATTTGCACAAAAGACAAAATAAACAAAATTCCATTACAAAACTCAAGGGCCGAATGTTCACAAGGACCTTATAAGTCCATTTCTTTCATTTATTTTGCAAATAAGCCCCTCTAAAAATTTACTTTTAAAAATTAGCCCTAAATACTCAAATTCACCAAAATTTCCAATACAAAATATACTAATCTCAAACATATATTTAATTTAAAAACATCAAACATCAAAAACCATAAGAACATCTCAATGGTCAAACATCAAGCATGCTTAGTTTTAAAAATTCTAACATGGGTCAGCTACCATTCGAAGCAACGATCTCAAAAACATAAAAATTTACAAAAACCAACTAAGAATTTACCTTGAATTTAGCTTGAATGTTGCCAAAATTTCAAAGAACCTAGCTCCCCTTCATTTCTCAATATTCGGCCAAGAGAGATGAGTGAACATATTCATTTTTTTTTATGTTTTAATAAACATATAATATGTTTTTAATCTATTTATTATTTTAACCTTATATCATAAAATTATATAATATAAAACTTAAGGTTAATCTTGTCATATACCACCCACTAACTTAAAAATGGGTTATTTACCCATTTAACACCTCATATTAAAAAGCCATCATCATTCTAGCACTTTACACTATAGAATGCAACTTTTACACTTTACGCGATTTAGTCCTTTTTGTTAAATTGAACACACAAGCAATTAAATTTTTCTATGAAACTTTCACACACTTTAATTCACATATAATAAACACAAAATATAATATTTAAATATTTCTCAAACTCAAATTCGTGGTCTCGAAACCACCGTTCTGATTAGGGTCAAATTCGGTCTGTTATAACTCTCCCCCCTTAGGGATTTTCGTCCCCGAAAATCTTACCGTTAAGTAAAGTCGGATATTGTTGCCTCATTGAATCGTCAGGCTCACACGTAGCCTCTTCAATTCTGTGTCAATTCCATAGTACTTTCACTAATGGAATCCTCTTGTTCCTCAACTCTTTTATTTCTATAGCTAAAATATGGATCGGTTCTTCCTCATAAGTCATATCAGATCGGATTTCAATCTCAGACGGAGTGATCACATGTGATGGATCTGATCTATATCTACGAAGCATCGAAACGTGAAAAACATTGTGTATCGTTTCTAATTCAGAGGGCAACTTCAATCTACAAGCAACAGGCCCAATACGTTCGATGATCTCGTACGGTCCGATAAATCTCAGACTTAGCTTGCCTTTTGACCAAATCGGAGTACTTTCTTCCATGAAGAAACTTTCAAGAATACTCGGTCTCGACACGAAACTCAATGTCTTTGCACTTCGAATCAGCATAGGACTTTTGACGATCCGAGGCAGCTTTCAAACTATCCCTGATTACAGTCTCTTTCTATTCCGCCTCTTTAATCATATCAACCCCGTGTATATTATTCTCACTGAGCTCAGTCCAGTATAACAGCATACAACACTTGCGACCATATAGAGCTTCGTAAAGCGTCATTTTGATACTCGATTGAAGACTATTATTATATGCAAATTCAATCAAAGGTAAGTATCTTTCCCCCGTACTTTCAAACTCGAGGACGCAACATCTCAACATGTCCTCAAGTATCTGAATGGTTCGTTCAGACTGACCATCGTTTGTGGATGAAAGGCTATGCTAAAGTGAAGTTTAGTACCTAAAGCATCCTGTAACTTCTTTCAAAATCGCGATGTGAATCTCGGCTCTCTGTCTGAAATAATGGAACTCGGCACACCACGTAACCTCACAATTTGTGATACATAGAATTTAGCAAGTTTATCGAGTGAATAGTCTGTACGAACTAGGACAAAGTGAGCTGATTTGGCCAGTCTATCTACTATAACCCGGCTAAATCTTTCTTGCTCGGTGTCGTAGGCAAACCGGATACAAAATCCATAGTGATTCTATCCCATTTCCATTCAGGTATCATAATCGGCTGAAGTAATCCGGAAGGCACTTGATGCTCAGCTTTTACTTGCTGACAAATTAAACACTTTGAAACAAATTCAGATATATCCTGCTTCATGCAAGGCCACCAATAGAACTATTTTACATCATTATACATTTTCGTGCTACCCGGATGTATCAATAGTCAACTACTATGAGCCTCATCCAAAATCATCTAAATCAAATCCATATTCCTCGGAACACATATTCGGCCTTTGAAGTTCAAGCAATCATTTGCATCGAGTCGAAACTCTTCCTCTGTATCATTTTCACATTGAACCCATCTAGTAATCATATCTTTGTCAATTTTCTGTGCATCACAAATTTGCTGAATAAACATCGATCTTGCTTTCAACTCGGCTATGATTGAACCAACATCAGTCATAACCATATGTGCATTCAACGCATGAAGAGCAAATAATGATTTTTGGATTAAGGCATCTGCGACAACGTTAGCTTTCCCCGGATGATAGTCAATCACTAATTCATAGTCTTTCAACAACTCTAACCATCTGCTGTTGTCTCAAGTTCAAATCTTTCTATGTCATCAAATACTTCAGACTTTTGTGACCCGAGTAAACATGACATTTCTCACCGAATAAGTAATGATGCCAAATTTTCAATGAGAAAACGATGGCTGCTAACTCTAGATCGTGAGTCGGATAATTTCTTTCGTGAGGCTTCAATTGTCTTGAAGCGTAGGCTATGACTTTGCCTTCTTGCTTCAAAACACAACCCAAACCATTCAAAGAAGCATCACTATAAACAATAAATTATTTACCCGATTCAGGTTGAGCTAACACTAGACCTTCAATCAAAAGGGCTTTCAACCGATCGAAACTTTTCTGACACTGTTCCGACCACTCGAACTTGACATCTTTCTGTAATAGCTTTGTCAAAGGTGTAGCTATTATGGAAAAACCTTTGACGAACCGTCTGTAGTATCCCGCAAGTCTTAGAAAACTTCAAATCTTAAAAACATTCTTTGGTGGCTTCCAATCAAGTATAGCCGATATTTTGTTTGGATCAACCCGAATGCCTGACGCTGAAACAACATGACCTAGGAAACTGACTTCATTCATCCAGAAATCACACTTACTAAACTTTGCATACAACTGTTGATCTCGTAAGATTTTTAACGCCAATCTCAGATGCTCGGCATGCCCGATTTCATCTTTAGAGCAGATCAGTATATCATCAATAAACACTACTACAAACCGATCCAAATACTGCCTGAAAACTTGGTTCATCAAATCCATAAAAATATCAGGTGCATTAGTAAGTCCAAAAGTTATAACCAGAAACTCAAAATGCCCGTATCTCGTTCAGAATGTAGTCATTGGCACATCAGAATCTCTGACTCGCAGCTGATAATGACCCGATCTCAGAGCTATCTTTGAGAAAATTGAAGCCCCTTTCAACTGGTCAAACAAGTTATCAATTCGAGGCAACGGGTATTTATTCTTTATTGTCACTTTATTCAGCTGCCATAGTTAATACACATTTGCATAGTCTCGTCTTTCTTTTTCACAAACAGAACTGGTGCACCCCAAGGAGAGAGACTCGATCGTGCAAAGCCCCTATCTGTCAACTCTTGCAATTGTGCTTTCAACTCTTTCAACTCAGTAGGTGCTATTTGATACGGAGTTATCGAAATCAGAGTCATCCCCGGTACTAATTCAATGCCGAACTCAATCTCTCGTACTAGTGGTAAACCCGGTAATTCTTCGGGAAACACATCTGGGTATTCACACACAATTGGTACAGATTCAATTTGCTTTTCGGACACTTTATTATCCAACACATATGCCAAGTACGCTTCGCATCCTTTTCTCACATATTTTTGGGCTAGCATCGAGGATATTATGGTAGGTAACCTATTTAAATCACTAGATTCAACTCGGATGGTCTCACCGTTTTGACATCTCAAATTAATGATCTTTCTTTTGCAATTCACCACCGCATCATGCAAAGTTAACCAATCCATTCCCAAAATTATATCAAACTCGTCGAAGGACAACAACATTAGATAGGTTGGAAAGCAAGAGTCTCAAATCATCAACGGGCAACCTTTACACACTTTATTGACAAGTACACATCTACCCAAAGGGTTGGACACACGGATCACAAACTCAGTAGACTCAACTAGCAGAGTCTTACTGGATACTAGAGTTTCACACACATAGGAATGAGTCGAACCAGGATAATTCAATGCAATCACAGTAGTATCATAAAGTGTGAAAGTACCGGTAATAACATCTGGGGAAGAAACATCCTCTCTGGCTCGTCTAGCATAAGCTCTAGCTAGAGCTCTAGCCTCTGATCGAACTGCAGTGTCCTTCGTCCCTCTCTGACTGCCACCTACATAGCTTGAATGTCTGGGTGGTCAGCACCGTGCTGGCGCGCTGCTCGATTTAATGTTCTGAGCCGTATTTTACTCAGCTAGCATCGGGTACTATCGAATGAAATGGTCCGACGATCCACATTTAAAGCAGGACCAATCACGGAATCTACAACTCCCAGAATGCCATTTCCCAAAATGTTTGCACTCAACCCGGTTCTACGAACATTACCAACACTAGCCATCGAAGTGGCTCGGAACTCACTAGAGGTCAATCACGTCTAGGCAAGTCTGAAGTGGCTTTATGTCTGCTGAAGTCATCTCTGAACCTCTTAGGCACTGAATGAAAAGTCTTACTTGATGATTTTTTACGAGTGATCGGTCTTTATGATAGACAGCACAGCTATCGATATGGTATGTAGCGGATGGAGGGTTGATTGTAGAAATCCCCACGGTGTGATGGTTGGTACGGGGGTGTGTAGAGGATGGGCTCTTAGGTTCAGGATAGGCCATGTTGCATGTAAATATATATTCTGTTGCCATTGTGTATGGGCCTAAGGGCCATAATGTGTTTGTGGGCCTCAAGGGTATTATGTGTCTTCGGGATTTACACACTAAGTCTTGGTGACTCACCCTTTTATTTTCCCAACTTTTTAGATGAGCAGTAGATCGTGGACATGGGAGCCGAGGCAGACTCGAGGGGCCATCAAGTCTTTTATCTTCATAAACTATTTTTCAGTTTTTCTTTAAGTTTTAATTTTGGGATTATTTTTGTAATAAAGCCTTCATAACTTGGGTTATCGAACTATATTTTCTTCTTTTCCATCTTATAAACTTATTTTTTTCAAAGTCTTAATTATAAAGTGAAAGGAAAATGGGTTTTTCCAGCATGTTCAACGCAAATGTTAAAGTTTCTTCAAAAATGTCACAATTAATGATTAACCGGTTAAAATAAACTGAGATTTTCAAAAACCCTACAAAGTAAAGTTTTCAACATTCAACCCGTAGCATACCAGATCCGGTCATGACGTATGGGCCGGGTTTGGAGTGTTACATGCACTTGCCTCTATCATTGTCATAGTTAGTTTACAGGTTCGATCATTCTTTTTATAAATATTAAAACTCGACTGTTTGACACGATCAATACACAAATCAAAAGGTCTTTAACAAGGTTGTAACGGGCCTTAGGTTAAAGGTGTGGATAAAGGTTGAATTAGAAGGTTTAGAATCAAGATTGAATTGACAAATTACCTAACTTTAGAAAAATAAACTAATAACTTGAATAATCACACGAAAATTTAAAATAATAATAATAATACGAGCTTCTTCTTCAATATGTTGAATTTAAACATGTAAGCTCTTAGAACATAGAAATAATAAATATACTTTTTTTAAGAACAAACTAATAAATACGTAATATAGAAAGAACTTTATCAACTGAAATAAAGTAATTAGGAAACTAATCAAATCAATTCTCGATAGAAGGGTAGTCAAAGGAATGGTGATAACAAATACAAAGGGTTTTGGGTTAATACTAATGAGTAAATCAATAAAACGGATTGTTAGGATCAACGGGGTTCACTAGGGGTTAATTGTGAAGGTATGTTTTTTAGTGGAGTGAGTGGGTTAAACCCTAGGTGCCTTTATCATCTCAGTATATCAAATAAAAAATGTGGTCTTGACATGTATAATCGAGGCAATTTCTAGAATAACAATTCAGTGTTGACACACTTATAATCAATAAGGTGAGCACGGAAAAGAATATATACTCTAAAAGGATCAAAATCTCACAAAAATTATGGGTGTTTTTGACATCAATCCCTGTAAATTTCAAACTTAAAGGTAATATTCAAATTCAGTTCGACAACCTAGAAAATTTGTGATTCTGAAAAATAGACTTATCATGCTTGATTCTCTAGTATCTTAAAGTTTAAATCATCAATGCACAATTAACTATGACTTACTAAAAAGCATATTATATTAAACCCTCTCTCGAGGCGAATAACATCTAACCCTAGGTTGATTAATTGAAGTCTCTTTCTAATTAAAACCCCTAGAATCGCATTAACTCGATCTATAGACTCCCATATTAGGTTTCACCCTAATTTGGCAAAATCTCGTCACCCTATCTCTAGGCGCGCGATCAACTCCGCTTAATTATGCTAGATCTACTCTTAAGCAGGGACTTTTTCTCCACCACCTAAGCACATTCAACTTGAATTAATATCCCAGAAATATCAACACAAGAATTAAGTACTCATAATTAAGAACAAACTAAGTATTTATCATATAGTTCAGAAAACAATAATAAGATTCATCTAGGTTTCATCCCTTTCAGGTATCTGAAGGTTTTAGTTCGTAATGATAAAAGAAAACATATCAAGAGAAAAGATAAAACAAAACATAAGAAATCCCTAAAACCCTCTGAAGAAATTGAAGCAGAGATCCGCCGTCTTGAGTAGAATTTCATCTTCTTGAGATGGATCAACTAGCTATTATCGAGTGATTCCCACAAATCTGACCTTCTGGCTCGGCTCCTTGGCCTAGCTGACTGCCTAACTGATTGCCCTAACAAAAGCCCTGGCAAAAGGCGTCTGCTGAACTCCCCTTGAGGGTTATGCTTAGGGTGTTTATATAGGCTCTTGGAATGCTTTAATTGGTCCTTAAGTATCCTAATTCAAGTATAATTCCTACTCGGGTGTTTGAATAGGCTTTGGAATGTGTTTCTACCCTTCAAGTATCCAAATCTGAGTGAAATTCCTCTCTTCCACGACAGGGGCACGGCCATGGCACACGCCCATATGAATCGACTTCAGGCCATGTTCGGGTCTGGTGATGGAGGCACGGCAGTGTGAAATGTGGTTAGGCTGTGTTCTAGTTAATAAACAAGGCACGACCGTGTGGCTTGAAGTCCAGGCCGTGTCGATTTCCACTTTGGCCCAAATTGGCCTGTTTTAAGCCCGTTTCTTGTTCTTTTCATCCTCGGGTGCTTTCCTGAGTATAAAACATGAAAAGGAAGGATTAAGAGCACCTTTTTACATAAATCAAGGGCTAAATCATCCAAAAGCATGCTAAATATAAGGTTAAAGTATGTTACTTTTACAGTTTATCATTTCCCCTTATCTAAATAATTACCTTTGATTCAAAACTGACAAGGATTGACATCCTCACTAAAGATTCACTCAAAGCACTCGGAGTGTTTAAGGTTCAAGAATAAGCACTCATAAGTCAAACCTAAAAGTTAATCCCATAAGCTTGCCTGAAAATCAAATCTCCACCACTGTAATATGAGATGATGCACAAACCAAAAGGTCTTTAACAGTGTTGTAACGGGGCTTGGGTTAAAGGTGTGAATAAAGGCTGAATTAGAAGGTTTATAATTGAGATTGAATTGACAAATTACCTAATTTGAAAAAAGATGAACTAATAACCTGAATAATCACATGAAAATTTTAAAATACTAATAATACGAGTTTCTTCTTCAAGATGTTGAAATTAAAGGTACAAGCTTTTAGAACATAGAGCTAATAATGAATATACTTCGTTTTTTTTAAAAACAAGTCAATAAATACATAATATAATAAAGAACTTTATCAACCAAAATAAAATAATTAGGCAACTGATCAAATCAATTATCGATAGAAGGGTAGTCAAAGGAATGGTGATAACAAATACGAGCGGGGTTTTGGGTTAATTTTATTGGGTGGATCAATAAAATGGGTAGTTAGGATCAAAAGGTTCACTAAGGGCTAATTGTGAAGGTAGCCTTTTTAGTGGAGTGAGTGGGTTAAAACCTAGATGCCTTTATCATCTCAGTATATCAAATCAAAAATGTGGTCTTGACATGTATAATCGAGGCAATTTCTAGATTAACAATTCAGTGTTGACACACTCATATTAAATAAAGTGAGCACGGAAAAGAATATATGCTTTAAAAGCCTCAAATCTCACAAAAATTATGGGTATTTGACATCAATCCCTATAAATTTCAAACTTCAAGGTAATATTCAAATTCAGCTCGACAACCTACAAAATTTTTTATTCTTGAAAAATAGACTTATCATGCTTGATTCTCTAGTATCTTAAAGTATAAATAATCAATGCACAACTAATTATGAGACTTACTCAAAAACATATCAATAAGAATCATAAATCATCAAAAATTTCATCCTAATTAGTAATATGAAGAAATTACTTAAGAACTAGATATAATTCAGGGATTTGAGAATAATGCAAAAAGTTAGGCACTTTTACCCCCCACACTTAAGATGTACATTGCCCTCAATGTACAAAGATAGATAATATCAAAATAATCATAAAATCATAAGATTGGAGAGAAGTGAAACTTCCTGAATTTTGGATGAAGTCAGTGAAAAAAATTTGAATAAGGTTGGAGGTGAACGTGGGGAAGCGCCTCGAACCATTTTAGATTGAATCCTCGAAGTAGTCGGTCTGATTTTATTGTATCCTAAGCTAAATCTAAATTGCATGGAGAATAAGGAGAAAATAATAAAAATAAAGATAAAATAAAATAAAATTAAAATTAAAATTAAATAATAGAAAATGAAAGAAGAAAGATAATTAGAAAAGAAAAAGTAAAAAAGGGGGTTTAAATAGAGATGCGGCCCATGTTTTGGGGAAAATTTTGTCCTGGTGCCACATATCTACGATCACGCCCTTTTTCCTACCTGTGGTGCCCACATGGCCACGACCACGGCCGTGTGGTTTGGAAATCTGCACTTTCGATTTATTTGAATGCTAAAAAGGGAAAATAAAAATAAAAATGGGGTTAGTGCTCGGGTTGCCTCCTGAGAAGCGCTCGTTCAAAAGTCTTAAGCTAGACTTTCCCTATTTTCCTTTCTAAAAGAAGGTTTGCGGAGCTGAAGCTCCTCTCTCATATCCCTAAAATCTTCACCATTATAGATTTTGAGTCGGTGACCATTTACCTTGAATGTGCCTTGAGTGGGATGAGTTACCTCAATTGCGCCATAGGGAAAAATTGTTTTAATCATGAATGGACCTGACCATCTTGATTTCAGTTTCCCAGGAAATAATTTAAGCCTTGAGTTGTATAGCAGAACCAAGTCCCCTACTTCAAATTGTTTCGATTTCTTTAGATGAGTATCATGGCGTCGCTTTGTTGCTTCCTTGTATAGTTTCGAGTTCTCGTATGCATCTGCTCTCCATTCATCTAGCTCGTTCATCTGTATCATTCTTTTCTTTCCTACTGTTTTCATATCGTAATTTAAAAATTTTATAGCCCAAAAAGCTTTATGTTCTAACTCGAATGGTAGATGACAACTTTTCCCGTAGACAAGTTTGTATGGGGATGTTCCTAGGGGGTTTTAAATGCTGTTCTATAGGCCCATAGGGCATCATCTACTTTTAATTCCCAATCTTTTTTGTTTGATTCAACCATTTTTTTCTAGGATGCGTTTAAGTTCTCGGTTTGCTACTTCAACTTGCCCACTGGTTTGAGGGTGATATGGGGTGGCTATCCTGTGTGTACTCCATATTTTTTTTAAGACTTTGTCAAATTGAGTAGTACAAAAATGGGTGCCCCTATCACTAATGATATCTCTAGGTGTTCCAAATCGAGAGAACAGTTTCTTGAGAAACTTAACTACTACTCTAGCATTATTGGTAGGTAAAGCTTCGGCTTCTACCCATTTTGACATGTAATCTACTGCCACTAGGATGTATTTGTTTCCAAATGAACTAGGGAATGGACCCATAAAATTGATACCCCATACATCAAATATTTCACATGATAGCATATATGTTTGAGGCATTTAATCACGTTTAGAAACATTACCTGTTCTTTGGCATTTATCACATGAAGCGACATACCTGTTGGCATCTTTGAATAGAGTGAGCCAATAAAAACCTGATTCGAGTATTTTATGTGCTGTCTTAATGCCACTGTAGTGTCCTCCTGAAGGACTTGAATGGCAATGTTCCAGGATTTTGCTTGCTTCCGTCCTTGTAACGCATCTCCTAATTACTTGATCTGCACATATGCAGAAAAGAAAAGGATCTTCCCAAAAATAATTTTTTGCATCAGCAAAGAATCGTTTCTTTTGGTGATGTGTTAACCTTTTTGGTAAGATGTTAGCAGCTAAGTAATTTGCAATATCTGCAAACCATGGTACCTCAAAGTTGGTTATAAAAAAGAGTTGTTCTTTGAGGAATGAGTCATTTATCTCACTTTTATCGAGTTCTTCGATATGTGGGTTCTCAAGCCTGGAGGGGTGATCTGCTGCAAGGTCTTCAGCTCCCTTCTTATCATGTATTTCCAAATCAAATTCCTATAAAAGTAAGATCCATCTTATGAGTCGAGGTTTTGCATCAGGTTTAGTTGAAAGATAACGAAGAGCGAGTGGTCAATGTAAACGACAACTTTAGATAGTACTAAATATTGTCTGAATTTATCAAATGCAAAGACCACAACTAGTAATTCTTTTTCAGTGGTGGTATAATTTTCTTGCGCGACTGTTAATGTCTTGCTGGCGTAATAGATCGGCTGGAAGTGCTTGTCTCTTCGCTATTCTAAAACTCCACCCACTGCAAAATCACTTGCATCACACATTAGTTCAAAGGGAAGATTCCAATCGGGGGCAATTATAATTGGGGCATTTATTAACTTCTCTTTAAGGATATTAAATGCATCCAAACATTCCTGATCAAACTTAAATGGTGTATCTTTTTCTAGCAATTTCGTTAGAGGCTTAGATATTTTAGAAAAATCTTTAATAAATCTTCTATAAAATCCTGCATGTCCTAAAAAGCTTTTAATAGCCTTAACTGAGCTAGGATGAGGTAGTTTTTCTATGGTCTTGACCTTTGCTTTATCTACCTCGATTCCCTTACTAGAAATTTTATGTCCCCATACAATTCCCTCTTGTACCATAAAGTGGCATTTTTCCCAATTTAAAACAAGGTTTGTTTCTTCACATCTCATTAGAACTTATTTTAAATTTTTAAGGCAAAGATGGAAAGAATTACCGAATATCGAGAAATCATCCATAAATACCTCCATAATGTCTTCTACAAGTTCATCAAAGATTACCAACATGCAACGCTAAAAAGTAGTAGGAGCATTACATAATCCAAAAGGCATTCTACGATAAGCAAACGTACCGTATGGGCATGTGAATGTTGTCTTTTCTTGATCTTCAAGTGCTATTGGGGTTTGGAAATAGCCGTAGAGTCCATCTAGGAAGCAATAGTACATATGCCGAGATAACCTTTCTAGCATTTGATCAATGAAGGGCAAAGGAAAGTGATCTTTTCTAGTGACATCGTTCAGCTTCCTATAATCGATGCAGACTCTCCAACCTGTGACTATTCTGGTGGGGATTAGTTCATTATTTTCGTTGGCTACCACCGTTATGCCTCCTTTCTTTGGAACAACCTGCATTGGACTTACCCAATTCCTGTCAGAAATAGGATAAATTTTCTAGCTTCTAGAAGTTTAATTACCTCAACTTTCACAACTTTTTTTACGTTGGGATTTAATCGTCTTTGAGGTTGCACACATGGCTTGTACTCATCTTTCATTAAAATTTTGTGGGTACAAAATGTTGGGCTTATTCCCTTATTGTCAGAGATTTTCCAAGCCATGGCTCTTTTATGTCCTCTTAGTACCTGTAGTAACTCCTATTTCTCCTTGGGTTCTAGTTCTGAAGAGATAATTACTGGTAGCATAGAATTTTCCCCCAGGAATGCATATTCTAAGTGTTTCGGCAACTGTTTTAATTCTAATTTGGGCGGCTCATAAATAGATGGCTTTTGTTTTAGATCGTCATTGATTTCAATGCTTTCTTTTTCTATATCTTTAGATGAAGATGTATTCCAATTCAGCTCGTCGACTTTATCTTCTCCCTCCTCTTCTTGAGTAAGGTACAATTCCATCGTGTCATCATGTATGATTTCCTGCAATGAGTTTTGAATGATATGTTCAGTAGCATCAACAAAATAACAGGAATCATCTTGTTCTCTAGAATATTGCATGGCATCATAAATTTGAAAAATAATTTCCCCATCGCCTATTCTTAATGCAAGCTTACCATCTCCTACATCGATAACAGTCCTAGCAGTAACTAAAAAAGGGCACCCTAAAATTAAGGGAACCTCAATGTCCTCATCCATGTCAAGCACAAAAAAAATCAACTCGAAAATAAATTTATCAATTTTTACCAAGACATCCTCGATAACTCCTCTAGGATATTTAATAGATCTATCGGCTAACTGAATACTCATCCTAGTGGGTTTTGGTTCCCCAAGATCTAGTTGTTTAAATATTTTATAAGGCATTAAACTAATACTAGCACCGAGATCAGCTAATGCTTTCTTAATATTTAAACTACCAATTAAATAAGGAATAGTAAAACTTCCAGAGTCTTTTAATTTGGTTGGCACCTTGTTTTGAAGGATAGCTAAACATTCTTCATTAAGCTCCACTGTTGATATTTCTTCAAGCTTCCTTCTATTCGTCAGGAGTTCTTTTAAGAATTTCGCGTACGTTGGCATTTGTGAAATGGCTTCAACAAAGGGTAAGTTAATATATATTTGTTTAAAAAGTTCAAGAAATTTACCGTATTGGGCATCTAATTGGTCTTTCTTCAACTTTTTCGGATATGGGATTTGTGGTTTACTTTCATTGCGTACTGGAGTTACATCCTCAACTCCATCATCCTTTGCTTTGTCATCTTCTTGTGGTATTTTTTTATTTTTTTCTTTGGTTCAACTAACTCCTTTCCACTTCTCAGTGTGACTACCGTTACCTGTTCAGTTTCCTAAGAAAAAAATTCTGATTAGAGTTCAGAAACTATCTTAGTAAGTTGTCTGACTGACTTCGTAATTTCCCCAACTGACTTAGTAAGTTCCCCAACTTGGTTCTTTATCCTTTCCATCAATGTTTTTTGTTTTTTAAGTGTTGCCTCAGTGTCTTGGAGACGATTTTCTGTGGCCGCCATGAATTTTGTCAACATCTCTTCGAGGTTCAGCCTCTTTTCCTATGGATAAGGCTGATTTTGGAGATTTTGAGGAGGTTGTTGTTTTTGATTTCCTTGACCTCCCCATTAAAAATTTAGGTGATTCCTCTAACCTGGGTTATAGGTATTACTATAAAGGTTATTATTAGATCTGAAATTATTAACTATATAGTTCATCTGTTCACTTTCTGGGCCCGGTTGGTAGGGTGGGTACACAGGATTTGCCACAGTTCCACTTGCGTCGCACTGCATTACTAGATGTACCTATGAAGAACACAAACTATCAAGCTTTTTATTCATCATCTCTACCTGCGTTGATAGCATGGTTACTGCATCGAGGTTAAAAACTCCGGCTGATTTTGTTGGTTTCGTCCTTGTAACCAGACACTGATAGTTATTCAGTGACATCTCTTTAATAAATTCGTAGGCTACCTCAGGAGTTCTATTGTTCAGGGTTCCACCGGTGACTGAATCAATTAGTTGCCTCGTTGAGGGGTTTACACCGTTATAGAAAGTTTAGACTTGGAGCCATAAGGGTAAACCATGGTGCGAGCACCTTATCAAAAGATCCTTGTATCTCTCCCATGCATTGTATAATGTCTCTAAATCCATCTACACAAAAGAAGAGATATCATTCCACAATTTGGCCTGTAACATCCCGAAATTAGGCCTAGTAGGATTGGGCCTTGGGCTTTAGGAAAAATTTGAGTATCATATTGTTACTTGTGTTAGCTCGGGTAGGATTATTTGTGTGTTTAGCATAGTCTTGTAAAGGTTTGGATTGTTTTACGAAGTTAGAATAATTATTAGTATTAAAAATTTAGTGAAGTGGATTAGGTGATCTTGACACTTAAGTTAATTTAAGTGTTAAATTCTAGCACATGAGGAGTTAGTGGCAAGGTGGTTATGATGCATGAAGAGTTGCTTGAGGAAGTGGTTCGAGTTGCATGGATTGCATTTGGAAGACTTTATTTTATGCACCTTTGCATTAAGTGTTGGTCAAACTATACATATGGTAGGTTGGACTTTCAACTTTTATGGCAAGTTGAATAGCAAAATAGGAAAGCTTGTATTTTGGGATAAGATTCTTAAGATTATGGAAGGATGGGGGGACAAAGGGCTTAGATAATGGGAAGTGTTATGGAAACTTTTCTAAGGCCATTAGTCCATGAATGTGGACGGCATGTGTGGCTAGGGGGTTGGCGAATTTTGGTTAGATTTTGGTAGAATTAGTGCTAGTTGAGAACATCTTTCTTTTGGGTCATTTTGTGTTTCTCTCTAATTTGTTTTCTCCTCTTAGTTAATGTATTTTGGTCATAAGGTAAACCTTTTCTTTCTTTCTTTTGGCCATTTGAGTTTTGACCATTTTGTTTTTAATTGTTCTTTCTCCCCTCAAGTCCATTTCTTCTTTCTTTTCTTTCTGTGATTGAAACTACAAAACCATCAAAAGACCATTTCTTCTCTTTTTCCCTTATTGCCGAATGCACTTGGACTCAAAGTTCTTCCTTAATTCATCTTATATTCTTGAGAACACGAAACCCAAACTCCTCATTTCTATTCATTTTTTCCTCTTTGCTTTCCACAAGAGACTTTCAACATTATTCTCTCCCTAATTCTTCACCAAGGCCGAATGCTTGGGCATTTGTTGCAAGGTTCTAACAATTCTTAGGAATTATTTTTTTTCTAGACTCTTTGGGACTTAGGAAGCAATCGTTCTAAGCCTCAATTCCCTGACAATCGTTTTGGGTAAGCCAATAGGTAAGATTTGATATTTCATTTGATAACCCTTCGGGATTTGATGGTATGGCTTAATGGTTTTGCTTATAGTTTTATGGTTTGGCTGAATGTTCATAGTTCCACAAAAAGTGTTCTTTTGTGTGTAGCTAAAGGAAGGGAACTCAGAGTGTGATTCGAGATTTGGTAAGAGACCAAATCGACATTTAGGAGAAGGAAGAACCACCTTTTGAGATCGTGTTAGATTCGAGTAGTTCGAGATTCACTAATAGGCAGGTGTGTAGTTAGCCTACCATTTTTTCGGGTATTTGTGTTATATCTATATGTGTTAAGTATGTGCTAACTAGTGCAATGGAAATTGTGATGTGGATACCCTCAAGGGGTATGTCGATAATCCGGTAAGTACCATATCTGATAAAAAGTGATTTCTAATATGAATATGTGATAATATGCTTGATGAACATGCTCATGCATCATTATATTATGTCATTATGGAATGTTGCATGTGCATGGGTTGGAATATGATATGAAAAAGGTGCGGTGTACTTGAGTACGTGGTTTGATGTTAGCCTTGAGCTACATCGTGGATTGACGTTGACTAAGGTCACGTTGTTGATTAATTGCGATTTAGTTCGGCGTGGCTTGATGAGTGGCTATGTGCCTCATCATGGTTGATATCGCCTATGTGACATATCGTGGTTGATGAGTGACTATGTGTCCCATCATGGTTTTGGTGTTAGCTACGGCTACATCGTGGATTGGCACTGACTGAGGTCGCGTTGTGGATTATTGTGCTTAATTTCACATGGGCGGCATTGTTGCCTTTTGGAGTAAAAGGAGAGGGTGATTTAATAATCCCTAGTGTGTGGTGGATGGATGGATGTGTAGAGGATGAACCCTAGGTTGGGTTGGGTGCATTTTGCATAATTTTAATGGATATGTGGATTAATTAGAAATGGGCCAAGCCCGGTATATGAATGTGGATCGGTGTGGAAATGGGTTAAACTCGATATGTGGATTTATGCGGTTAATTACCCTATTACTTGATAAGTGATATGAATATGGGCCAAGCCTTAATGTGTTATTAAGTGAATATGATATCTTGTTATCGATATATGGGTTAATATGTGGTTAACATGTAGGTGGAATTCAAATGGATTAATTACACACTAAGTCCATGTGACTCACCCAATTTTTCTCAAACCTTACGGTGATGCTCGGACCGGGAGTGGAGGTGGCCCATCGATATTTTATTTGTTTTACATTTTATTTATGAAAGGTTATTTATTGGCCCAAGTATTTAAGGATTTTATTATGTTTTAAGTTGGATGTCGATTATATTATTATTTGAAGATATTTTTTATTTGTTTAATTACACATTTTTAGTAAAGACAACAAATTTTATGTTTTTAACTCTAAGTCAAAAGTTTTGAAACGTTTTTCTCATAGTGGCATTTCAAATTCGGTCAAGATGGGCTTTCCCAAAATATGGATTTTTTATGAAATTTTCAGTTATTCTAGCATGGCACCAGATCTCAATTCAAGTCCACCGGTAAGTACCTCGACTCATCAAGTGAATTGAATATGTGAATTTGATGGGTTTTATGGGAACGTAGATTAGTAGATTAGGGCTATTGAACCCTAGGACTAGTCTACTCAAACACAAGAGCATAAGACTTAAGGACTATCAAACAAACCTGTGACTAAGTCATCGAGCTAGGGTGTGGTAACAGTTGTGCGCATGTCTAGGAGCGGATTTGGTAAGAGCTTGGTATTTAATCAGTCCTAGTGACTCACCTCCTCTTTACTTGAATTCTACCTGGTGCGTGGTAACCGTTCACCCTAACCAAGAGGACTTATTCACGGGCAAAACCAATCACTAAAACCCGAAAAGGACTAGCCATGCGGTTTTATAAAAACTCTAGTTTTTAAATCACTAACCTACCCTTTTGATCTGTACAAACTATTTTGAAGACATTTCTCAAAATATTTTATTTACAAAATTACAAAAATACCCCTGGTTTTAAAATTACTAAAATGCCCTTGGTTTCTAAAAGTTTCAATACTACCCTTGATTTTAATAAAATTTTCTTACTTTGCAAAAGTATCCAAAAACCTTATTTTGAAAAATATCAAGATGCCTTGATTTGAAAAATTTACGAAATTACCCCTGATTGACAAAATTACCAAAATAACCCTGATTTTCAAAATTTCTATCGTGGTTCTGATTTGGGAAAATTTTTGAAATACCCTCAAATTTTGGAAAATTTCAAAGTGCTTTGATTTATTAAAATTTTTGGAATTGACCCTGAATTATTACCAAAATACCCTTATTGGACGAATGATGAAATTACCCCTAGGTTGGGAAGGACTGAAATGACCATAGAGGTGTAGTGAATGAATGTGTCTCTGCTTATGAATGTGAATGTGACTCTCTGAATTAGAGTCGTGAACTTGAACTGAACCTTTGTGTGATCGAAAGAACTACTTCTAAATACTTTATTTCATAAAAAAATTATTTACGGTTAATAAGTGGAACAAAATTCTGATGCATAAAACTTCTTAATCATATTTAATCGCGACGTTAGAAATGAGTTCTAGGGGACGTGGTCGTCGTGGACGTAGTAGAGGTAGAATGGCAGTATCGGAATTGGTAGGGTCTAGCCATGGGTCAGAAAATGAAGTTCTGCCGCCAGCAGTGGGCGCGGAGGATCAAGATCAGACAGGAGGTAATGATGCAGTATCGAGGGCCATGTTGCGAGTGCTCGAGCGAGTGGCAGGAGCTAGTGTAGGAAGCGGAGCTCAAAAGTTAGTGTCGGAATGACTCAAGTTGAACGGGGCTGAAGTTTTTAGAGGAATATCTAGAGTAGCTCCGAGTATTGGTTAGAAGCAGTCGAAAGAATAATGGAGGATTTGGACTGTACCAATGAGAAAAAGCTAAAAGGTGCTATTTCGTTACTCCGGGACGAAGCTTATCGATGGTGGCTCACTGTCAGACAAGGTGTCACGACAGATCGATTGGATTGGGATTATTTTAAGGTTAAATTTGAAGGAAAGTACGTTAGAGCCAGTTACTTGGACTCGCAAAGAAAGGTGTTTCTCAACTTAGTGCAAGGAAGTAAGGCAGTAGCAGAGTACGAAGCGGAATTTGTGTGGTTAAGTCAGTATGCCAAAGGGATCGTGACCACTGATTATGAAAGGTGTGTCTGGTTTGAAGATGGGTTACGAGATAAGTTGCAAATGTTGATTGCTCCGCAAAGAGAAAAGGACTTTGCTGTTTTAGTGGAAAAAGCTCGGATCGCTGAAGAAGTTAAGAAGACTGTAAGGGAGAACCGAGAAAAGGATAAGAATTGGAACAAGAGGAGTTTTGGACCAGCAAAATCACCGGAAGACTTTCAGAGAAGATCGAGGGTCGAGAATTTCATCGTGCACTGCATCGATTCTTTGAGAATCTAATCGCTTATGTGCTCAGTGTGGGAGAACTCACATAGGAGAGTGTTGGGGTAATAGTAAGGAATGTTTCTGGTGTGGATCTAAGGCTCATTTGGTTAAGAATTGTCCTCAGACAATGAAGGTTCGTGGTCCAAACCATGGAGGAAATGGTTCTGGCCAAGGTCGTGGAACACCCGGTAGAGGTGCTGAAGGTTCGGATGTGGAACAACCAAAGATGTGATAGTGGGTAAGTTCTTTGTTTTGCTTCAGAGATAGCTCATTCTTGTGTTGCTAGTGAAGTGCTTGAAACTTTGGATATGAACTTAGGAACTGTGCCTAGAAGTGTGCAGCATAAGCGTAGTGTGATGAGTAGGATTGCACGACTGTTAGTTAGTTGGAAATTTTGAGGACGAAATTTCTTTAAGGAGGGTAGAACTATAACATCCTGAAACTGGGCCTAGTAGGATTGGGCCTTGGGCTTTAGGAAAAAATTGAGTATCATCTTGTTACTTGTGTTAGCTCGGGTAGGATTGTTTGTGTGTTTAGCATAGTCTTGTGAAGGTTTGGATTTATTTAAGTTAGAATAATTATTAGTATTAAAATTTAGTGAAGTGGATTAGGTGATCTTGACACTTAAGTTAATTTAAGTGTTAAATTCTAGCACATGAGGAGTTAGTGGCAAGGTGGTTATGATGCATGAAGAGTTGCTTGAGGAAAGTGGTTCGAGTTGCATGGATTGCATTTGGAAGACTTTATTTTTATGCACCTTTGCATTAAGTGTTGGTCAAACTATACATATGGTAGGTTGGACTTTCAACTTTTATGGCAAGTTGAATAGCAAAATAGGAAAGCTTGTATTTTGGGATAAGATTTTTAAGATTATGGAAGGATGGGGGGACAAAGGGCTTAGATGATGGGAAGTGTTATGGAAACTTTTCTAAGGCCATTAGTCCATGAATATGGACTGACATGTGTGGCTAGGGGTTGGCGAATTTTGGTTAGCTTTTGGTAGAATTAGTGCTAGTTGAGCACATATTTCTTTTGGGTCATTTTTGTGTTTCTCTCTAATTTGTTTTCTCCTCTTAGTCGAATGGATTTTGGTCATAAGGTAAACCTTTTTCTTTCTTTCTTTTTGGCCATTTGAGTTTTGACCATTTTGTTTTTAATTGTTCTTTCTCCCCTCAAGTCCATTTCTTCTTTCTTTTCTTTTGTGACCAAACTACAAAACTATCAAAAGACCATTTCTTCTCTTTTCCCTTATTGCCGAATGCAATTGGACTCAAAGTTCTTCCTTGATTCATCTTCTATTCTTGAGAACCCAAACCCAAACTCCTCATTTCTATTCATCTTTTCCTCTTTGTTTTCCACAAGAGACTTTCAACATTATTCTCTCCCTAATTCTTCACCAAGGCTGAATGCTTGGGCATTTGTTGCAAGGTTTAAACAATTCTTAGGAATTATTTTTTTCTAGACTCTTCGGGACTTAGGAAGCAATCGTTCTAAGCCTAAATTCTCTGACAATCATTTTGGGTAAGCCAATAGGTAAGATTTGATATTTCATTCGATAACCCTTCGGGATTTGATGGTATGGCCGAATGGTTTTGCTTATAGTTTTGTGGTTTGGCCGAATGTTCATAGTGCCATAAAAAGTGTTCTTTTGTGTGTAGCTAAAGGAAGGGAACTCAGAGTGTGATTCGAGATTTGGTAGGAGACCAAATCAGCATTTAGGAAAAGGAAGAACCACATTTCAAGATTGTGTGATTCGAGTAGTTCAGGATTTCACTATTAGGCAGGTGTGTAGTTAGCCTACCGTTTTTTCCGGGTATTTGTGTTATATCTATATGTGTTAAATATGTGCTAACTAGTGTAATGGAAATTGTGATGTGGATACCCTCAAGGGGTATGTCGATAATCCTAAGTACCATATCGATAAAAAGTGATTTCTAATATGAATATGTGATAAAATGCTTGATGAACATGCTCATGCATCATTATATTATGTCATTATGGAATGTTGTATGTGCATGGGTTGAATATGATATGAAAGAAGGTACGGGTGTACTTCGAGTACGTGGTTTGATGTTAGCCTTGAGCTACATCGTGGATTGACGTTGACTAAGGTCACGTTGTGGATTAATTGTGATTTAGTTCACGTGGCTTGATGAGTGGCTATGTGCCTCATCATGGTTGATATCGGCTATGTGCCATATCGTGGTTGATGAGTGACTATGTGTCCCATCATGGTTTTGGTGTTAGCTACGGCTACATCGTGGATTGGCGCTGACTGAGGTCGCGTTGTGGATTATTGTGCATAATTGCACGTGGACGGCATTGATTGCCTTTTTGGAGTAAAAAGGAGAGGGTGATTTAATAATCCACTGGTGTGTGGTGGATGGATACAGGGGTGTGTAGAGGATGAACCCTAGGTTGGGTTGGGTGCATTTTGCATAATTTTAATGGATATGTGGATTAATTAGAAATGGGCCAAGCCCAGTATATGAATGTGGATCAGTGTGGAAATGGGTTAAACTCGATATGTGGATTTATGCGGTTAATTACCCTGTTACTTGATAAATGATATGAATATGGGCCAAGCCCAGAATGTGTTATTAAGTGAATATGATATCTTGTTATCTGATATATGGGTTAATATGTGGTTAACATGTGGGTGGAATTCAGTGGATTAATTACACACTAAGTCTGTGTGACTCACCCAATTTTTCTCAAACCTTACAGGTGATGCTCGGACCGGGTTGGAGTGGATACGAGGTGGCCCATGCAGAAGATATTTTATTTGTTTTACACATTTTATTTATGAAAGGTTATTTATTGTAATAAGGGCCACTTTAAGTATTTAAGGATTTTATTATGTTTTAAGTTGAATTGTCGATTATATTATTATTTGAAAATGTTTTATTTTAAACAACTTAATTTTATTTGGAACTTTAATTACACAATGTTTTAGTAAAGACAACAAATTTTTATGTTTTTAACTCTAAGTCAAAAGTTTTTCAAACGTTTTTCCGCAGTGGCATTTCAAATTCGGTCATAGCAAATGGGTCGAGTTTGGGGTGTTACATGGCCATTTTGGCCGGTGGGAAATATTTAAATAAAAAAATTTTTGGTCATTCGATCCCATGTGGTGATTGACCCTCGTGGTAACGAGTTTAACCACTCATTGGCTTTATTCCTTAATGAAAAGGGAAATAACCGAAGACGTATGGCATCATAAGAAATGCCATTTATTTTGAAGGTATCACAGAAGTCTAAAAAATTAGCTATATGAGTATTTGGGTCTTCGTCCTGGAAACCATCAAATTGAACAAATTGTTGAATCATTTGTATAGTGTTAGGCTTTAATTCAAAATTATTAGCAGCTATAGTTGGCCTAATAATACTTGATTCTTCTCCTGTTAAATGAGGTTTAGCATAGTCATACATAGTACGCGGAGCATTGTTTTCTACCACATCTTGTGGTGGTGGGTTATTCTCGTCCATCCCTTCAGTAGGATTGGATCCGCCTTGTTGTTCTTCTTCTCTGTAATTTAGGGCTCACCTAATTTCTCTGTGATTCCTGCAAGTGGTAGTTTCAATATCACTGTCGTATATTAGTGGTCCTTTCAGGTTCCTTCTAGTCATAAACTAGAGGTACCTGCGTTGGAAAAGAAAGACAGAAAATTAGCAAGGTTAAAACTAAAATAAAAATAAAAATAAATTGCAGAAAAATAAAAATAATGGCTAAAGTAATAAAAATAGGGCTTTCTTAATATTTTAGTTCCCTGGCAACGGCGCCAAAAACTTGATCGTTGTTTTGTCAAGTTTTAAAATTTATAAAGAGAATGATCAAATATGGAAACTAACCCTGACAATGATTTAAGGCAAGTGCACCTATCGAACAGTAGTATAGTTTAGGGAAAAACTTGATCGTTGTTTTGGCGAGTTTTAAAATTTATAAAGAGAATGATCAAATCTGGAAACTAATACTAACCTTCTTTCTATTATTTAGCCTAAATATTAAGTGATTGGTTGTTTAATCTAAAACTAACTAACTACAAAGCTAAAGATGCAAAGACAAAAAGAATGAATTGGGGAAATACTATTGGGAAAATTCAGTTGATTAAGACGATACCCTAGGAGGAATCCACCTAGACTTCACTTGTTATCTAACACTGAACCAGATGATTTATTCACTTGACTTGATCCGTAGGATTCCCTAATTTATATTAAACCTTCTCTTGAGGTGAATAACGTCTAACCCTAGGTTGATTAATTGAAATCTCTTTCTAATTAAAACCCCTAGAATCGCATTAACTCGATCTATGGACTCCCATATTAGGTTTCAACCTAATCCAGCAAAATCTCGTCACCCTATGTCTAGGCGCACGATCAACTCCGCTTAATTATGCTAGATCTACTCTTAGACAGGGGCTTTTGCTCCACCACCTAAGCACATTCGACTTGAATCAATATCCCGAAAATATTAACACAAGAATTAAGCACACATAATTAAGAACAAATTAGGTATTTATCATATAGTTTAGAAAACAATTACAAGATTCATCTAGTTTTTATCCCCTTCAAGTATCTGAAGGGTTTAGTTCATAACAATAAAAGAAAACATCTCAGAAGAGAAGATATAATAAAACATAAGAAATCCCTAAAACTCCCTAAATGAATTGAAGGAGAAATCCGCCGTCTTGGGTAGAATTCTAGCTTCTTGAGATGGATCAACTGGCTATCTTCAAGTGATTCCCACAAATCTGACCTTTTCAGCTTGGCTCCTTGGCCTAGCTAACTGCCCGCGACAAAAGCCCTGGCAGACAGCTTCTGCCAAACTCCCCACTTAAGTTGCCCCCTAGGGTGTTTATATAGACTTTGAGATGCTTTACTTGGCCCCTACATATCTTAATTCAAGTAGAATTCCTACTAGGGTTTTTGAATAGGCTTTGGAATGTGTTTCTTTGCCTTCAAGTATCCAAATCCGAGTAAAACTCCTCTTGGCCGCAGCAGGGATACACCCATGGCATATGCCCGTGTGAATCGATTTCAGGTTGTGGTTGAGTCTACTGAAGAGACACGCCTGTGTGTTTCGGGGTCTAGGCTGTGTTAGAGTAAATTGATGGCCGTATGGTCTTGGGCCCAAGCCGAGTCAATTTCTTCTTTGGCCTAATTTGGTCCGTTTTAGGCTCGTTTCTCGTTCTTTTTATCCCTAGGTGCTTTCCTGAGTACAAAACATGAAAAGAAAGGATTAAAAGCACCTTTTTACACAATTCAGGGAATAAATCATCCAAAAGTATGCTAAATATGGGATTAAAATATGTTACTTTTACAGTTTTTCAAGAGGTTAAAGAATTAAGAAATAAAAGAACTACTTTAGTGAAAGTTCTTTGGCAATTTCATGGTATAGAAGAAGCTACCTAGGAACAAGAAGAAGCTATGAAAGTGCAATACCCGAACCTCTTTTCTGGTAAGATTTTCGGGGATGAAAATTCCTTTAGGGGGAGAGTTGTAACGACTTATTTTTTAGTGAAATCGGAATAGTGGTTTTGGGACCATAAATCCAATGAGTAAATATTTATTTTATTATTTTTTGATGTCTGTGGTATGTTAGTAGGGTCACATAAAATTTTCGTTAAGAAATTTTGAGATTTGCACGCTTAATTAAGTGAAAAGGACTAAATCATAAAAGGTGCAAAAGTAGAGTTCTAGTAGTTAAAGGTATCAAAAAGCTATGAAAATTTAAAGTGAAAGGACTTAGATGGTAAATAGACCATTGAGATAGTTAGTGGACATCCATTGATTGGTTTTATTGAAATTAATAATATTTTTAAAGGTTAAAAATGTAATGAAGTAAATAAGGTTAAAATAATAAAAACAAAAGAAAGATGTAACATCCTAAAATTAGGGGTCCTGCATTTTGCACTATCTCATGCATGTGGCTAGCTATGCTCATGATTTTGGTGTGCTTGGGGGTCTTGGGGAGGCTCAGGTTCGAGCTAGGGCTTTAGGAAAATTTTTCTTTTTAGGGAACTTTAGGGGAAGAGCTTGTGAAAATAGGCCTTAAGGGTAATTATGTGCGTTTGATGACAAAAAGGGAGCTCCTGGTGGAGTGGTGTTGGCGTCACTTGTAGGGACAGAGGGGGAGGAGTTCGAATACCATTTGTTGCACTAGGAGTTTAATTTTTGGTGCTCAACAAGGAGGAGGTGGCTTTCAGCTGGGACTCTTCCATGGTGGTTGTGGAATGAGTCAACAAATTCAAATGGATGGAAATGAGAAACTTGGGGAGTTTGAATTGGTCAAAAAATTCAAATTGGTGGATTGAGAGGACTTGGTGGAGCAAATCAAGGAAGTGAGGAGGTGGAGTGAGAGTTGGCCGAATGTTGGAGAGGTGGAGGGGTGAATTTCAGCTATAGGGTGTGTAGCAAGGAAAATTTTGCATTAGTGAGAGGAGAGCAAAATCGAACCTTTTGGTGTTGTGCCGAAATTCTCTGTGTAGTCTTAGTTGTTCTTTTGCATTTTCGACAGTTGATACTCTAGATTTCGGGTGTCCTTTTTGGTCATTAATTCTTCTTTCATTGAACATTTTATTTTCCCTGTTGCCTCTTTTATTGTCGAAACCTCAACCTTCATTTGTTTCCTTTTCTTTTCTCTTTGAAAACACATCTTTTTGACCATTATGATTGCCGAAATACCACAGTTGAACGTCTCTTTCTATCATTTCTTTTCTTACCTAGCCGAAACCCTGCTACTTCTCATCTCTTTCTCTCCATTTGTTCTTTCATTGGGGTGTTAGCCGAACCTGAGTTGCCCACTTCCTTCACTTTTGTTTTTGTCTTTCTCTTATTTTACTCATAAGCTAAAACCCCTCTTGCGTCAAAATAAACCCGTATCTCTCATCTTTTGTTGAAAGTCGAAGCATTAATAAGCATCCCTGTTGGTTTGTCGAAAGTCTCTTCTCAATCGGTTTCATTTGTGCAAGGTAATGGGTTCTCTTTTCTTATGATCTTCTTTTCTCTTTTTTAAGGATCGAAGCAGTCACCCTCTTATTTTTCTTCTTTCTAGGCTGAATATTAGTACTCCCTTTACTTTGAAGCGTGTTCATTTGTTCGTAGGAAGCCGGAACTCTTGTCAGCAGTGGCTGATTTTGGGTAATGGAAACTCTTTCGATTTTTTCTCTATTTTTTGGTTAGTTGTGATCATAGCTGAAATAGCTATTTTTTTCTTAATGATAGTTGCGACAAATCTCTTTTTCTCTCCTCTTAACGTGACATGTTTGCATCGGTTTATTCTTTGACCAAGGTAAGGGGTTCTCTTGATTTCAGTTTATCTATTCCCTTTTCTCTTCCGTTGCCTTAACCCAATCTCTTTATTAGACAACCATCGTTCTCTCTAAAAGTTCTGTACTGATCAAGATTCTTTTCATGGATGCGAGTGCTAGTCAAATTAAGGAGGAAGTGGACTCGTAGTCTCTGCTCCTAAGTTCAAGCGACGTGCTGTGTCAGCGGTTCGAGACTTTCCGTCAGGTTGTGGTAGAGGGCCGACGCCTGTTTGGGATAGACAAATCGTTGTTATTCCCACTAGTGAGAGTGTCGATGATCTAGAGTGTCTAGTTCTTCGCATAATCAGGTGTGTAATTCTCACACCTTCAGTTGTATGATTAGGAACAATTATATGTATTGTTTAAAAGCTGAAATAATGGTAACAGTTACTGAGTTACCCATAGGGGGTAATATTGGAGATGCAAGGTTAGTCACCTATTTGAATTTGTCATTTTAATACCTTAGCATGAGTTTATGGATGCTCTGATTAATCAAATTACGATGACATATGTTGCATTCATTATATTATGATTATATGTTTGCATGGGATTGGGATATGCTAATGATTAAAAGGGGTAGTGTTTTTTTGTGGTTTGGTACCACATATATCAGTGACTTGGTCACATCAGTACAGTGGTTTGGTTCCATATATATCGGTGACTCTGCCACACTATATCGACTTTAAGCAGCATGACTATCAGCATGACTGCCAATCAGGAGTGTAGCGGATAGAGGGTTGATTGTAGAAATCCCTACAGGTGTGTTGAGGTTGGACTCATGGAGCGGTGTGTAAAAGATGGAATACTAGGTTGGGTTGGGTTGCATTGCATCCACTTTTTTATATGCCATAGGGCTACCGCCCAATTTGATTTATCTGGCTTGACCGATATATTACTTGTGACGACTATGGCCCAATCTGCTTTAGAGGCTTAGGCCCGATTATCGTCAGAAGAGGAAATGCACTCTGAGTTCTTGTAACTCACCCCTCTGCTTAATTTTGTAGGTAATCCCTAGTTCAAGGATTTGAAGCCGAGGTGAACTCTGAGGTGGCCATGCGCATTTCTTTCGTAAATTTCTTTTCTTTACTTTAACTTACTTTTAACTTGGGAATATCTTATGTAATAAGGCCTATGGGATTTCAATTTGGTTTTTTATTTTAATGCGGTTATTTTTATATTGTGAAATGGTAAACACAGAGTTTTTCCCAAAAATATAATAAACATTTTCCAAAACATTAACAAACGGATAACTAGCAGAATAATAACTAAACTCGAGTATTTACTTAGAACTACAAACACTGTTTTCAAAATGTCTCGTTTTAGAATACCATTAGTTTTAGTTTTTGTATTACAAAACATGTTCTCGTCTTTTATGATTATTCATAAAATTTTTGCAAGGAAACCTTAAAACTAAATGTGATTTTCAAATGGAAACAAAACCCGAAATTTTAAACGACCATGTAGTTTTTCAACAACCTTCCCATGTGACATACTAGATTCGGTCGTAGCGTTTAGGTCGGGTTTGGGGTGTTACAATTGTGGTATCAATGCTTGGTTGCAAAATTCGGCTATGAAATGGGTTCAAAAATGCTTTTCCAAAATTGGTTTGAAAGTTGGTTTAGAAAAATATATGTCTTTTTGCAAGTATGGCACACCGAGTCTTCGGCCCAAATTCGTACTGTAAGTCTTCTGATCTGTTTAATTTTTATTGTGATTGCTAGTTATAAGTGATAAAATTTTAGAGATCGAGACCTCTAAAAATACGAATTGCGAAAACTACTTTTAAATCTATATTCATAAGATATCCGTTAATAAACAGTGGAATAATGTATTAACTCATAAAATTTTTAATCAGATTAAGGTGATTCTGTAATCATGAGTGCTAGAGGACGTGGACATAGTATATGCGACTGTGGTACAGGCCGGGGTGTGGAGGCTGGACCTTCGGAATCAAGGCATGGGCTAGAAGGCGAAGTGCCAGCATCACCAGTAGTGGAAGCATGGTCTCAAGACCGATCTGGAAGGGATGATGCTTTGTTCCAAGCTATGTTGTAAGTGTTGAAATGGGTTGCTGGGGCAAGCACTGGATCGATAGCCCGAAAATCCATCCTTGAGCGACTCCGGGAAAATGGGGCTCAGATATTTAAGGGTATTTCGGGTGTGGCCCCTAACGTAGCTGAGTATTGGCTGGAAGCAATCGAGCGAATCATGGACGATCTAGACTATACAGCAGAGGAAAATTTGAAGGGAGCAGTGTCTCTACTTCGAGATGAGGCATACCAGTGGTGGCTCACGGTAAGGGAAGGTACTCCAGCGGATCGTATTACCTGGGATTCCTTTAAGACAACGTTCCAAGGAAATTATGTTGGGACAAGCTATGTGGATGCCCAGAGAAAAGCATTCCTGAATCTGGTTTAAGGGGGTAAATCTGTGGTTGAATACGAGGCAGAGTTCCTGCGCTTGAGTCGTTATGCCCGGGGTATCGTTGCGACTGACTATGAGCATTGTGTTCAATTTGAAGGACGGTCTGCGGGATGAGCTGCGGGTATCAATAGCTCCACAGCGGGAAAGACACTTTGCCATTCTGGTTTAGAAAGCAAATATAGCTAAAAGGTAAAGCGGCCTGAGAGGCAGAATCGGGATAAGGATAGGGGTAAGAACAGAAGGAGTTTTAGGTCGTCAGGATCTACTGGGGGTTTCTAGAAGAGCTTCTAGGGTTACCTCGGATCGCGAGGTGGAGTTCGGTACTGATCTACTTCTAGGAATAGCTCCGGTGTTCGTCGCCCCATATAGGATGGCACCGAAAGAGCTAGTAGTATTTAAAGCTCAGATCCAGGAGCTGTTGCACCGTAGATTTGTCCGACCAAGTGTGTCTCCATGGGCAGCACCGATGTTGTTCGTTAATGAAAAGGACAAGTCGATGCGAATGTGCATTGACTATCATCAGTTAAACAAGTTGACGATTAAGAATAAATACTCGTTGCCAAGGATTGACGACTTGTTCGATCAACTAAGAGGAGCTTCGGTGTTCTTGAAGATAGATTTGTTATCTGGGTATCATCAGCTAAAAGTAAAAGAGGCGGATATTCATAAGACTGCTTTTCGAGCTCGTTATGGACACTACGAGTTTTTAGAGATGCCATTCGAGTTAACAAATGCACTAGCTGCATTTATGGATATGATGAACCAGGTATTCCAACCTAATCTGGATCAATTTGTTGTGGTATTCATAGATTATATCTAGGTATATTCAAGGACTGAGGAGGAGCATGATTCACATCTTCGGGTGGTTCTGCAGGTTTTGAGAAAGAAGCAACTGTATGCCAAATTCAGCAAGTGTGAATTCTAGCTGAAGGAAGTTACCTTTTTGGGGCATGTTATTTTTGCTGAGGGGATTAGGGTTGATCCCCAGAAGATCGAAGCTATTCTGGACTGGAAGCCGTCGAAGTCCGTAGCAGAAATTTAAAGTTTTCTTGGGTTAACTGGGCATTATAGAAGGTTCATTGAGGGGTTTTCATTGATTGCTGCACCATTAACCAAGTTATTGTGAAAAGGGGTACCGTTTGTTTGGGCTGATAAACAGCAAGAGAGCTTTGAAAAGCTAAAGAAGATTTTGATTGAGAAACCAGTATTGATTCAGCCTGAGGCTGGGAAGGAGTTTATCGTCTATTGTGATGCATCACACACAGGGTTAGGATGTGTGCTAATGCAAGAAGGGAAAGTAGTTGCATATGCGTCTCTGCAATTAATACCACATGAAGTGAATTATCCCACTCATTAAGTGGAGTTAGCTGCGGTAGTGTCCGCCCTGAAGATTTGGAGACACTACTTGTATGGAGAAAAGTCGATTATCTACACCAACCATAAGAGCTTGAAATATCTCTTTACCCAGAAGGAGTTGAATTTAAGGCAGTGGAGATGGATTGAGTTATTGAAGGATTATGACTATTCGATTCAGTATCATCCGGGTAAAGCTAATGTGGTGGCGGATGCGTTGAGCCTAAGGTGATATTGAATTTGAGGGTGATGTTTACTCACCCTAGATTGTATGAAGACGGTAGCCTATTAGCAAAATTTTAGATAAAGCCGACATGGGTAAGTCAAATTAAAGAGAAGCAATTGTTAGATGAATCGTTAAGTTCTCGACTTCAGCAAGTGGAAGGTGGTGAGACAGGAGATTTTGATCTAAACAGTGAAGGGGTATTGTGTTTTCGTGGAAAGGTGTGTATGCTGAAAGACTCGGAGTTGAGGCAGATCATTTTGCGGGGGGCACATAGTAGCCCATACTCTATGCATCTCGGTGGGAGTAAGATGTATCGAGACTTATGTGAATAGTATTGATGGCCTGGTCTAAAATGAGAAGTTATCGAGTTTGTGAGTAGATGTTTGACGTGTCAGTAGGTGAAGGCAGAGCATCAGTTGCCTTCAAGGTTGTTGCAGCCGGTGAAGATTCCACTATGGAAGTGGGAGAGGAAAAAAATGGACTTTGTTAGTGGGCTGCCCCTAACGCCTACTAAGAAAAATTCAGTGTGGGTGATCGCCGATCGATTAATGAAGTCTGCCCACTTCATACCAGTTCGTGTGGATTACTCGCTTCAGAAGTTGGCCAAGTTATATGTGGCATAAATCGTGAGGATGCACGAGGTTCCAGTGTCTATCATATCAGACAGGAATCCTAGGTTTACATCACAGTTCTGAAAGGCGTTGCATGAAGCTTTGGGTACGAGGCTAGATTTCAGCACGGCATTTCATCCTCAGACTGACGGTCAGTTGGAAAGGGTAATTCAAATTCTAGAAGACAGGTTAAGGGGCTGTGTAATCGAGTTCAGGGGTAGTTGGGTGGATTTTCTATCGTTAACAGAATTTACGTACAATAATAGCTATCAATCTAGCATTCAGATGGCACTCGACGAAGCATTTTATGATCGTAAGTGTCGTACCCCTACCTGCTGGACAGAGTTGGGGGAGCGACAGTTGTTGGGTTTGAAATTGATCTCAGAGACGGAGGAAAAGGTTAAGTGGATTCGACCTCGGTTGAAGAAAGCTTTCGACAGACAGAAATTGTATGCACATCTGAAGCAGAAAGAGATAGAATTACCAGTGGGTGATCGAGTTTTTCTAGAATTTTCACCATGGAAGAAGGTTCTAAAGTTTGGACGAAAGGGCAAGTTGAGCCCCAGATTCATCGATCCTTATCGAGTGTGAAACGTGTGGGACTAGTAGCTTATCAGCTTGAGTTACCTCTGGATTTGAGTCAGATACATGATGTTTTCCCTATTTCTATGTTAAGGCGTTATAGTTCGGATCCGTCTCACATAGTGCCGGTGGAAGAAATTGAAGTAAGACTCGATTTGTCTTTTGAAGAAGAACCAGTGCAGATCTTAAATCGAGATGTCAAGGTGTTGAGAAGAAAGTCGGCTCCTTTCGTCAAGGTTTTATTGCGTAATCATGGTTCGGAAGAAGCCACGTAGGAGGCGAAAGATGTGATGTGACAGTAATACCCTCATCTCTTTTGACAAGGTAAATTTCGAGGCTGAAATTTCTTTAAGGGAGTAGAACTGTAACATCCTAAAATTAGGGGTCCTATATTTTGCACTATCTCATGCTTGTGGCTAGTTATTCTCATGATTTTGGTATGTTTGGGGTATTGGGGAAGCTCGAGCTCGAGCTAGGGCTTTAGGAAAATTTTGCTTTTTAGGGCACTTTAGGGGGAGAGCTTGTGAAAATAGGCCTTAAGGGTAATTATGTTCGTTTGATGACAAAAAGGGAGCTCTTGGTGGAGTGGTGTTGGCGTCACTTGTAGGAGTAGAGGGGAGAGTTCGAATCCCATTTGCTACACATGGGAGTTTAATTTTTGGTGCTCAATAAGGAGGAGGTGGCTTTCTGCTGGGACTCTTCCATGGTGGTTGTGGAATGAGTCAACAAATTCAAATGGATGGACATGAGGAGCTTGGGGAGTTTGAATTGGTCAAACAATTCAAATTGGTGGATATAGAGGACCTGGGGAGCAAATCAAGGAAGTGGGGAGGTGGAGTGAGAATTGGCCGAATGTTGGAGAGGTGGATGGGTGAATTTCGGCTATAGGGTGTGTAGCAAGGAAAATTTGCCATTAGTGAGAGGAGAGCAAAATCTAACCTTTTGGTGTTGTGTCAAAATTCTCTATGCAGTCTTAGTTGTTCTTTTACATTTTCAACAGTTGATACTCTAGATTTCGGGTGCCCTTTTTTGTCATTAATTCTTCTTTCATTGAACATTTTATTTTCTCTGTTGCCTCTCTTATTGTCGAAACCTCAACCTTTCATTTGCTTCCTTTTCTTTTCTCTTTGAAAACACATCTTTTTGACCATTGTGATTGCCAAAATACCACAGCCGAACCTCTCTTTCTATCATTTCTTTTCTTACATAGCTGAAACCTTGCTACTTCTCATCTCTTTCTCTCCATTTGTTCTTTCATTGGGGTTTTAGCCGAACCTGAGTTCCCACTTCCTTCACTTTTCTTTTTATCTTTCTCTTATTCTACTCATAAGCCAAAACCCCTCTTGCGTCAAAATAAACCCATATATCTCATCTTTTGTTGAAAGCCGAAGCATCAAGAAGCATTCCTGTTTGTTTGTCGAAAGTCTCTTCTCAATCAGTTTTGTTTGTGCAAGGTAACACGTTCTCTTTTCTTATGATCTTCTTTTCTCTTTTTGAAGGATCAAACAGTCACCCTCTTGTTTTTCTTCTTTCTTGGCCGAATATCAGTACTCCCTTCACTTTGAAGCGTGTTCATTTGTTCGTAGGAAGCCGAAACTCTTATCAGTAGTGGCCGAATTTGGGTAATGGAAACTCCTTCGATTCTTTCTCTATTTTTCAGTCAGTTGTGATCATAGCTGAAATGGGTATTTTGTTCTTAATGATAGTTGCGGGTAATATCTTTTTCTCTCCTCTTAACGTGGCATGTTTGCATCAGATCAGAATCTATAACCAAGTCTACCTGTGTTCGGTTCATTCTTTGACCAAGGTAAGGGGTTCTCTTGATTTCAGTTTATCTATTCCCCATTCTCTTTCGTTGCCTTAACCCAATCTCTTTATTAGACAACCATCGTTCTCTCTGAAAGTTCTGTACTGATCAAGATTCTCTTTATGGATGTGAGTGCTAGTCAAACTGAGGAGGGGAATGGACTCGTAGTCTCTACTCCTAAGTTCAAATGACGTGTTGTTTCGGTGGTTCGAGACTTTCCATCGGGTTGTGGTAGAGAGTCAACGCCTATTTGGGATTGACAAATCGCTGTTATTCCCACTAGTGAGAGTGTCGAGGATCTTGAGTGTCTAGTTCTTCGCGTAATCAGGTGTGTAATTCTCACACCTTCAATTGTATGATTAGTAACAATTATATGTATTGCTTAAAAGCCAAAATAACGGTAACGGTTACTGAGTTACCCATAGGGGGTAATATTGGAGATGCTAGGTTAGTCACCTATTTGAATATGTCATTTTAATACCTTAGCATGAGTTTATGGATGCTCTGATTAATCAAATTACGATGACATATGTTGCATTCATTATATTATGATTATATGTTTGCATGGGATTGGGATATGCTAATGATTAAAAGGGGCAGTGTTTTTTTCAGTGGTTCAGAACCATATATATTAGTGACTTGGTCACATCATTACAGTGGTTTGGTACCAAATATATCGGTGACTCTGTCACACTGTATCGACTTTGAGCAAGATGACTGTCAGCATGACTGCCAATGAGGAGTGTAGCAGATGGAGGGTTGATTGTAGAAATCCTTACAAGTGTGTTGACGTTGGACTTATGGAGCGGTGTGTAGCGGATGGAATACTGTGAAGGCTATGGCCCAATCTATTTCTATGGGTTTAGGCCCAGTTATCGTTCAGAATGGGAAATGCACACTGAGTTCTTGTAACTCACCCCTGCTTAATTTTGCAGGTAATCCCTAGTTCGAGGATTTGGAGCTGAGGTGGACTCTGAGGTGGCCATGCACAATTCTTCCATAAATTTTGTTTCTTTACTTTAACTTAATTTTAACTTGGGAATATTTTATGTAATAAGGCCTCCGGGATTTTAATTTGGTTTTTTATTTTAATGCGATTGTTATTATATTATGAAATGGTAAACACAGAGTTTTTCTCAAAAATATAATAAACATTTTCCAAAACATTAACAAACAGATAACTAGTAGAATAATAACTAAACTCGGGTATTTACTTAGAACTACAAACACTATTTTCAAAATTTCTCGTTTCAGAATACCATTAGTTTCGATTTTTCGTATCACGAAACTTGTTCTGATCTTTTATGGTTATTCATAAAATTTTTGCAAGGAAACCTTAAAACTAAATGTGATTTTCAAATGGAAACAAAACTCAAAATTTTAAAGGATCACGTAGTTTTTCAATAACCTTTCCATGTGACATACTAGATCCGGTCATAGCGTTTAGGCCGGTTTGGGGTGTTACAATTGTTGTATCAGAGCCTGGTTACAAAACTCGACTGTGAAATGGGTTCAAAAGTGCTTTTCCAAAATTGGTTTGAAAGTTGGTTTAGAAAAATATATGTCTTTCTACAAGTATGGCACACCGAGTCTCCGACCCAAATTCGTACTGTAAGTCTTCTGATTCTATTTAATTTTTATTGTGATTGCTAGTTATAAGTGATAAAATTTTAGAGATCGAGACCTCTAGAAATACGAATTGTAAAAACTACTTTTAAATCTATATTCATAAGATATCCGTTATTAAATAGTGGAATAATCTATTAATTCATAAAATCTTTAATCAGATTAAGGCATTCTGTAATCATGAGTGTTAGAGGACGTGGACATGGTATACGTGGCTGTGGTAGAGGGTGGGGTGTGGAGGCTGGACCCTCGGAATCAAGGCTTTGGCTAGAGGGCGAAGTGCCAGCATCACCAATAGCGGAAGTAGGGTCTCAAGACTGATCTAGAGGGGACGATGCTTTATCCCAAGCTATGCTGCGAGTGTTGAAACGGGTTGCTGGGGCAAGCACTGGATCGGTAGCCTGAAAATCCATCCCTGAGCGACTCCGGACAAATGGGGCTGAGATATTTAGGGGTATTTCAAGCGTGGCCCCTAATGTAGCTGAGTATTGGCTAGAAGCAATCGAGCAAATCATGGACGATCTAGACTGTATCGTAGAGGAAAAGTTGAAGGGAGCAGTGTCTCTCCTTTGAGATGAGGTATACCAGTGGTGTCTCATAGTAAGGGAAGGTACTCTAGCGGATCGTATTACTTGGGATTCCTTTAATACAACGTTCCAAGAAAAATATGTTGGGGCAAGCTATGTGGATGCCCAGAGAAAAGCATTCCTGAATATAGTTCAAGGGGGTAAATTTGTGGCTGAATATGAGGCAGAGTTCCTACGCTTGAGCTATTATGCCTAGGTATCGCTATGTGACTATGAGCATTGTGTTCAATTTGAGGACGGTCATGGATGAGTCATGGGTATCAATAGCTTCATCAAGGAAAAAGACTTTGCCATTCTAGTTGAGAAAGCAAAAATATCTAAAGAGGTAAAGAGGTCTGAGAAGCAGAATCGGGATAAGAATAGGGATAAGAACAAAAGGAGTTTTGGGTTGTCAGGATCTGCTGGGGGTTTCTAGAAGAGCTTCCAGTGTTACCTCTGGATCGCGAGGTGGAGTTCGGTATTGATCTACTTCCAGGAATAGCTCTAGTGTCCATCGCCCCATATAGGATGGCACCAAAAGAGCTGGTAGAACTTAAAGCTCAGATCTAGGAGCTGTTGCACTGTGGATTTATCTGACCAAGTGTGTCTCCATGGGGAGCACCGGTGTTGTTCGTTAAGAAAAAGGACAGGTCGATGCGAATGTGCATTGACTATTGTCAGTTGAACAAGTTGACGATTAAGAATAAATACCCGTTGTCAAGGATTGACGATTGGTTTGATCAGCTAAGAGGAGCTTCGGTGTTCTCGAAGATAGATTTTAGATCTGGGTATCATTAGCTAAAAGTTATGGAGGTAGATATTCATAAGACTACTTTTTGAACTCGTTATGGACACAACGATTTTTAGTGATGTCGTTCGGGTTAACGAATGCACCAGCTACATTTATGGATATGATGAACTGGGTATTCCAACCTTATCTGGACTGGTTTGTTGTGGTGTTCATAGATTATATCTAGGTATATTCAAGGACAGAAGAGGAGCATGATTTGCATCTTCGGGTGGTTCTGCAAGTTTTGAGAGAGAAGCAACTGTATGCCAAATTTAGCAAGTGTGAATTATAGCTGAAGAAAGTTACGTTTTTGGGGCATGTTATTTCTACCGAGGGGATTAGGGTTGATCCACGGAAGATTGAAGCTATTTTGGACTGGAAGCCGTCGAAGTCCATAGCAAAACTTTAAAGTTTTCTTGGGTTAGATGGGTACTACAGAAGGTTCGTTGAGGGGTTTTCATTAATTGCTGCACCATTAACCAAGTTGTTAAGAAAAGGGGTACCGTTTGTTTGGGCTGATAAACAGTAAGAGAGCTTTGAAAAGCTAAAGAAGATTTTGACTGAGGCACCAGTATTGATTCAGCCTGAGGCTGGGAAGGAGTTTGTCGTCTATTATGATGCATCACACACAAGGCTAGGATGTGTGCTAATGCAAGAAAGGAAAGTAGTTGCGTATACATCTCTGCAATTAAGTCCACATAAATTGAATTATCCCACTCATTAATTGGAGTTAGCTGCGGTAGTGTTCGACCTGAAGATTTGGAGACACTACTTGTATGGAGAAAAGTCGATTATCTACACCAACCATAAGAGCCTGAAATATCTCTTTACCCAGAAGAAGTTGAATTTAAGGCAGCGGAGATGGATTGAGTTATTGAAGGATTATGACTATTCGATTCAGTATCATCCAGGTAAAGCTAATGTGGTGGCGGATGCGTTGAGCCGTAAGGTGATATCGAATTTGAGGGTGATGTTTACTCACCTTAGATTATATGAAGACGGTAGTCTATTAGCAAAACTTCAGATAAAGCTGACATAGGTAAGTCAAATTAAAGAAAAGAAATTGTTGGATGAATCATTAAGTTCTTGACTTCAGCAAGTGGAAGGTGGTGAGACAGGATATTTTGATCTAAACAGTGAAGGGTTATTGTGTTTTCGTGGAAAGGTGTGTATGCTGAAAGACTCAGAGTTGAGGCAGATCATTTTGCGAGAGGCGCATAGTAGCCCATACTCTATGCATCCCAGTGGGAGTAAGATGTATCGAGACTTATGTGAAGAGTATTAGTGGCCTGGTCTAAAATGAGAAGTTACAGAGTATGTGAGTAGATGTTTGTCGTGTCAGCAGGTGAAGGCAGAGCATCAGTTGCCTTCAAGGTTGTTGCAGCCGGTGAAGATTCCACTATGGAAGTGGGAGAGGAAAAAAATGGACTTTGTTAGTGGGCTACCCCTAATGCCTACTAAGAAAAATTCAGTGTGGGTGATCATCGATCGATTAACGAAGTCCGCCCCCTTCATACCGGTTCGTGTGGATTACTCGCTTCAGAAGTTGGCCAAGTTATATGTGGCAGAAATCGCGAGGTTGCACGGGGTTCCAGTGTCTATCATATCAGACAGGAATCCTAGGTTTACATCGCAGTTCTGAAAGGCGTTGCACGAAGCTTTGGGTACGAGGCTAGATTTTACCACGGCATTTCATCCTCAGACTGATGGTCAGTTGGAAAAGGTAATTCAGATTCTAGAAGACATGTTAAGGGGCTATAATCGAGTTCAGGGTAGTTGGGAGGATTTTCTATCGTTAACAGAATTTACGTACAATAATAGCTATCAATCTAGCATTCAGATGGCACCCGAAGAAGCGTTGTACGATCGTAGGTGTCGTACCCCTACTTGCTGGATTGAGTTGGGGGAGCGATAGTTGTTGGGTTTGAAATTGATCTCAGAGAAGGAGGAAAAGTTTAAGTGGATTCGGCCTCAATTGAAGGAAGCTTCCGACAGACAGAAATTGTATGCACATCTGAAGCAGAAAGAGATAGAATTGTCAGTGGGTGATCGGGTTTTTCTAAAAGTTTCACCATGGAAGAAGGTTCTAAGGTTTGGACGAAAGGGCAAGTTGAGCCCCAGATTCATCGGTCCTTATCGAGTGTGAAACGCGTGGGACTAGTGGCTTATCAACTTGAGTTACCTCTGGATTTGAGTTAGATACATGATGTTTTCCCTATTTCTATGTTAAGAAGTTATAGTTCGGATCCGTCTCACATAGTGCTGGTGGAAGAAATTGAAGTAAGACTCGATTTGTCTTTTGAAGAAGAACCAGTGCAGATCTTAGATCGAGATGTCAAGGTGTTGAGAAGAAAGTCGGCTCTTTGGTCAAGGTTTTATTGCGTAATCATGGTTCGGAAGAAGCCACGTAGGAGGTGGAAGATGTGATGCGACAGCAATACCTCATCTCTTTTGACCAGGTAAATTTTGAGGCTGAAATTTCTTTAAGGGGGTAAAACTGTAACATCCTAAAATTAGGGGTCCTGTATTTTGCACTATCTCATGCTTGTGGCTAGCTATTCTCGTGATTTTAGTATGTTTCGGGGTCTTGGGGAAGCTCGAGTTTGAGCCAGGGCTTTAGGAAAATTTTGCTTTTTAGGGCACTTTAGGGGGAGAGCTTGTGAAAGTAGGCCTTAAGGTTAATTATGTTCGTTTGATGACAAAAAGGGAGCTATTGGTGGAGTGGTGTTGGCGTCACTTGTAGGAGTAGAGGGGGAGAGTTCGAATCCCATTTGCTACACTTGGGAGTTTAATTTTTGGTGCTCAATAAGGAGGAGGTGGCTTTCGGCTAGGACTCTTCCATGGTGGTTGTGGAATGAGTCAACAAATTCAAATGGATGGACATGAGGAGCTTGGGGAGTTTGAATTGGTCAAACAATTCAAATTGGTGGATAGAGAGGTCTTGGTGGAGCAAATCAAAGAAGTAGGGAGGTGGAGTGAGAGTTGGCCGAATGTTGGAGAGGTGGATGGGTGAATTTTGGCTATAGGGTGTGTAGCAAGGAAAATTTGGCATTAGTGAAAGGAGAGCAAAATCTAACCTTTTGGTGTTGTGTCGAAATTCTCTATGCAGTCTTAGTTGTTCTTTTGCATTTTCGACAGTTGATACTCTAGATTTCGGGTGCCCTTTTTGGTCCTTAATTCTTTTTTCATTGAACATTTTATTTTCTCTATTACTTCTCTTATTGTCAAAGCCTCAACCCTTCATTTCTTTGGAAACACATCTTTTTGACCATTGTGATTGCCAAAATACCACAGCCGAACCTCTCTTTCTATCATTTCTTTTCTTACCTAGCTAAAACCTTGCTACTTCTCATCATTTTCTCTCCATTTGTTCTTTCATTGGGGTTTTAGCCGAACCTGAGTTGCCCACTTCCTTCACTTTTCTTTTTATCTTTCTCTTATTTTACTCATAAGCCGAAACCCCTCTTGCATCAAAATAAACCCGTATATCTCATCTTTTGTTGAAAGCCGAAGCACCAAGAAGCATTCCTGTTGGTTTGTCGAAAGTCTCTTCTCAATCGGTTTCGTTTGTGCAAGGTAACGGTTTCTCTTTTCTTATGATCTTCTCTTCTCTTTTTGAAGGATCGAAGCAATCACCTTCTTGTTTTTCTTCTTTCTAGGCCGAATATCAGTACTCCCTTCACTTTGAAGCGTGTTCATTTGTTCGTAGGAAGCGAAACTCTTATTAGCAGTGGCCAAATTTGGGTAATGGAAACTCCTTCAATTCTTTCTCTATTTTTCAGTCAATTGTGATCATAGCCGAAATGGGTATTTTGTTCTTAATGATAGTTGCGGGTAATATCTTTTTCTCTCCTCTTAACGTGGCATGTTCGCATCGGATCAGAATTATAACCAAGTCTACCTGTGTTCAGTTCATTCTTTGACCAAGGTAAGGGGTTCTCTTGATTTCAGTTTATCTATTCCCTTTTCTCTTTCGTTGCCTTAACCCAATCTCTTTATTAGACAACCATCGTTCTCTCTGAAAGTTCTCTACTGATGAAGATTCTCTTTATGGATGTGAGTGCTAATCAAACTGAGGAAGGGAGTGGACTCATAGTCTCTGCTCCTAAGTTCAAATGACGTGCTGTGTCGGTGGTTCGAGACTTTCCATCGGGTTGTGGTAGAGAGCCGACGCCTGTTTGGGATTGACAAATCGCTATTATTCCCGCTAGTGAGAGTGTCGAGGATCTAGAGTGTCTAGTTCTTTGTGTAATCAGGTGTGTAATTCTCACACCTTCAGTTGTATGATTAGTAACAATTATATGTATTGCTTAAAAGTCAAAATAACGGTAACAGTTACTGAGTTACCCATAGGGGTAATATTGGAGACGCCAAGTTAGTCACCTATTTGAATATGTCATTTTAATACCTTAGCATGAGTTTATGGATGCTCTGATTAATCAAATTACGATGACATATGTTGCATTCATTATATTATGATTATATGTTTGCATGGGATTGGGATATGCTAATGATTAAAAGGGGCAGTGTTTTCTTCAGTGGTTTGGAACCATATATATCAGTGACTTGGTCACATCATTACAGTGGTTTGGTACCAAATATATCGGTGACTCTGTCACACTATATCGACTTTGAGCAGCATGACTGCCAATGAGGAGTGTAGCAGATGGAGGGTTGATTGTAGAAATCCCTACAGGTGTGTTGAGGTTGGACTTATGGAGCGGTGTGTAGCGGATGGAATACTAGGTTGGGTTGGGTTGCATTACATCCACTTTTTTATATGCCATAAGGCTACGGCCCAATTCGATTTATACGGGCTTCGGCCAGATATGTTACTGTGAGGGCTATGGCCCAATCTATTTCTGTGGGTTTAGGCCCATTTATCGTTCGTAAGGGGAAATGCACATTGAGTTCTTGTAACTCACCCCCTGCTTAATTTTGCAGGTAATCCCTAGTTCGAGAATTTGGAGCTGAGGTGGACTCTGAGGTGGCCATGCGCAATTCTTCCGTAAATTTTGTTTCTTTACTTTAACTTAATTTAACTTGGGAATATTTTATGTAATAAGGCCTCCGGATTTTAATGGTTTTTGATTTTAATGTGATTGTTATTATATTATGAAATGGTAAACACAGAGTTTTTCTCAAAAGTATAATAAACATTTTCCAAAACATTAACAAACAGATAACTAGTAGAATAATAACTAAACTCGGGTATTTACTTAGAACTACAAACACTGTTTTCAAAATTTCTCGTTTCAGAATACCATTAGTTTCGATTTTTCGTATCACAAAACCTGTTCTCATCTTTTATGGTTATTCATAAAATTTTTGCAAGGAAACCTTAAAACTAAATGTGATTTTCAAATGGAAACAAAACTCGAAATTTTAAACGATCACGTAGTTTTTCAATAACCTTTCCATGTGACATACTAGATCCGGTCGTAGCGTTTAGGTCGGGTTTGGGGTGTTACAATTGTTGTATCAGAGCCTGGTTACAAAACTCGACTGTGAAATGGGTTCAAAAGTGCTTTCCAAAATTGGTTTGAAAGTTGGTTTAGAAAAATATATGTCTTTCTACAAGTATGGCACGCCGAGTCTCCGACCCAAATTCGTACTGTAAGTCTTCTGATTCTGTTTAATTTTTATTTTGTAACACCCCAAACCCGATCAACACGCCATGACCGAATCTGACATGCCACAGAGAAAAACATTTTGAAGATAATTGAGTTTCCGATTAAAAAATGAGAAAAATAGGAGCATGAGTATTTAAAAAATCGATAGTTTACTTTTAAAATCTCGTAAGTAAATCTTTTAAAAGTTAGTTGACAATTCATAGATTAGAAAACATTTATATCATTTTAAGAAAAACCCGAATTATTACTTTGAAAACCGTTTGCATTTGAGTGTAGAAACTTCAATTTGGAAATCATTTAAGTTGTCGAAAATATTTACGTTGAAATTTTATTATCAAACGATTTTTATTACCCGATGGTAAGATTTTGAAAACTATTGCGTTTTTATAGTTTAGAAAACTTTATGCTCAAAATAATATATCAACCATGAACTTTATAAGCCATATTTAAAACAAGTCCAAAACATATAAATAATCCAAAAACATAATTAAAAAGGCCTTATTACAAATCCAAATAAAATGTAAACCAAATTAAGATAAAATAAAGTACCCAAATCAAGTTCATATAAAACCAATTTTTATTGCATGGCCTCCTCGAGTTCATCCACTCCTCCTCCGTGATCAAGAATCACCGAAAAGATAAAGGGAAGGTGAGTCACCAAGACTCAAAGCATAATCCTTTCCCTGTTAATGCAACATTCTTACACAATTCATAACTAAGCAATATATATATAATGCACCCAACCTAGCCATCCATAACTCCTTTTCTACCCGTGTGGTACCAAACCACCGGTGGTGCTAAACCACCGTGACCCAAAGTCACGATATCCAATAATGTGATGCCAAATCACCGGTGACCCAAAGTCACAAATAATCAAGTTGTGGGGCCAACCCACGTGTGATACCAAATCATGGCGACAATCCCAATATATCGAAAATGGGGCCAACCCACGGTGGTGGTAAGCCATCGACGAGTCGCTATGAGTCGCTAAACCTCCGTGTCCCAAAGACACGAAATAACGTGGTACCAAACCACCGGAGGTGCCAAACCTCCGTGTCCCAAAGACACGGATATCAAATCCTTCCCCCTCCTCTCAATTCATCCATAACCATGCCATTATTATGCAAATCATGCCATCATGCTCTAATATGAACATATAACAAATATATCATAGATTATGATATTAAACAACATATAACAACATCATATCAAAACGGACTTACCCGAATCATTGCTCATACCCATCAAGGTATCATATCAAGATCTCATAGTTTTCCACTTTAATAACATGATTAGTTTATTAATATATATAGATATAAACCGAGTTATAAAGTGTGTAAGATACACACCTGTCACTAACGCAAATACTAACTTCCAAAGATCCGATCTACTACACTAGATCACCTTGTCCTACATTAGGCCAAACCACAAAACTATAATCAAGACCATTCAGCCAACATCACACATTAATTCCAATAGCCTTTAGCTTTTCAACCATTAAAACAATAATGAATCCACATGAATCCTTACCACTTGACTTACCAACTTTGATTGCTAGAGAAATAAGTCTTAGATCGATTGCCTCCAAAGTCCCAAAGAGCCTAGAAGAGATTGGTTTCTAAGAATGATTAGAACCTTGTTAACAAGCCCAAAATTTGGCTTTTATCCTCATGAAAATCAACAGAGAAAAATAGAAAAATAAGGAAAATCGGCCATGAACACTTACCTATCCTCCAAAACTGATTATAGATGAACACTTAGAAAATCTACCCTTGATGATATTTGGCCAAGATAACACCAAAAGAGAGAAAGAAGATTCGGGTATGGTGTTAGATGATGGAGGAAGATTTGGTTAGAGTGGAGAAAAAGAAAGAAAAGAAAGAAAAAATACAAGGGAGGAGATGGTACTTTCGGTTTTGAGCAAAAGTGGAAGAAAGAAAAAGATGAAATGGGGAGATGGAAGATTCGGCCAACCACTAATGATGAAGAAAAAGATGAAAGGGAAGAGGGTTGGTTTTAGGCTACAAAGAAAATAAAATATGTGAGAGACTCAATTGTATATTCGGCCAAATGCCTAAGAGAAAATTTGGCAAACCACTATGGTCTTTTCGGTTTTGACACAAAACAAGAAAATAATGTCAAAACTAAAACAAAATTTACCTTATTGCCAAGACACATTCGGCTAAGGAAGAAAACTTTTGGAGAGGAAAAGAAGAAATGCCAAATGGTGCACAAAATGCTAAAATTGGCCAACCAAACCCCCCAACTTCCTATCAACATTCAGCCACCCCCTCTAGCCACACATGCCGTCCACATTCATGGACTAATGGCCTTAGGATAGTTTCCAAAACACTCTCCATCATCCAAGCCCTTTGTCCCCCCATCCTTCCATAAGTCTTAAGATTCTTATCCCAAAATACAAGCTTTCCTATTCTAATATTCAACTTGCCAAAAATTTGATAGTCCAACCTACCACAAGAATAGCTTGGCCGACACTTGATGCAAAGGTGCATAAAAATAAAGTTTTCCAAATGCAACCCATGCTACTCGAACCTCTTCCCTCAAGCAACCCTTCATGCATCATAACCACCTTGCCACTAACTCCTCATGTGCTAGAATTTAACACTTAAATTATCTTAAGTGTCAAGATCACCTAGTCCACTTCATTAAATTTTAAATACTAAGAATTATTCTAGCTTCATAAATAAAATCAAGCCTTCACAAGGCTATGCTAAGCACACAAACAATACTACCCGAGCTAACACAAGCAACCAACTGATACTCAAATTTTAGGATGTTACAATTCTACCCCCTTAGAATAATTTCGTCCTCGAAATTACCTGATCAAGAGAGTTGAGGGTACTGCTGCCTCATAACATCCTCCGGTTCCCACGTAGCTTCTTCTACGCCATGGTTCTGCCATAAGACCTTCACTAAAGGAACTGATTTCTTACGCAAAACTTTCACGCCTCGATCTAGAATCAGACCGGTTCTTCTTCCATCACAACTGGACTCACCTCTAATTCCTCCATCACACAACATGCGATGGATCAGAACGATAGCGTCTAAGCATGGAGACATGGAACACATCGTGAATCTGACTCAACTCTGCTGGCAACTCGAGCTGATAGGCTACTGGTCCCACTCGTCTTAATACCTTATACGGTCCAATAAACCTTGGACTCAACTTGCCTATTCTCCCAAATCTTAACACTTTCTTCCATGGTGAGACCTTCAAGAAGACCTGGTTACCCACGGCAAACTCTATATCCCTCCGCTTGAGACCGGCATATGACTTCTGCCTGTCTGAAGCTTCCTTCAAACGAGCTTGAATCAATTTCACCTTGTCCTCAGTCTCAGCAACCACCTCTGGTCCTAACATCTGACGCTCACCCAACTCTATCCAGCATGTAGGTGTGCGACACCTCCTACCATACAACGCCTCATATGGTGCCATCTTAATACTTGCCTAATAACTATTGTTGTATGCGAACTTAGCTAATGGTAAAAACTCTTCCCAGCTGCCTTTGAAGTCCAAAACACAACCTCTCAAAGATATCCTCTAAAATCAGATAACTCTTTTCGATCGCCTCACGACTATGGATGGAATGTCAGACTAAAATCCAACCGCTGTACCTAAAGCCCGATGTAATGCTCTCCAAAACCTCGACGAAATCTAGGATCTCATCGAGATGATCGACACTGGCACACCGTGCAACCTCACTATCTCTGCCACATACAACTTAGCTAACTTATGAAGTGAGTAATTCACCCTTACCGGAATGAAATGAGCTGACTTAGTCAAACGATCCACAATCACCCAAACTAAGTCTTTCTTATTAGGTGCAAGAGGTAATCCACTAAAAAATCCATAGTGATCCTTTCCCACCTCCACTGTGGAATCTTCATCTATCAAGTAACCTGCAGACAGAATCGATGCTCGCTTTGACCTGCTGACACGTCAGACATTTACCCACAAACTCAATTACCTCCCGCTTCAGACCTGGCCACCAAAATTGCTCTCTTAAATCCCGATACATCTTGCTACCTCTAGGATGCATAGCGTATGGGCTGCTATGTGCGTCCCGAAGAATCCTTTGCCTCAACTCAACATCTTTAGGCATACAAGCTCTCCCTTGAAAACACAACACTCCCTCACTGGACAAACAAGAACTCTCTAAACCACCATTCTGAACCTGCAACCTCCGATCATTCAAACCATCATTTTCTAACTGTTTCTTCTGATCTATTCTAACCAAGTCGGCTTGACTTGCAATTCTGCTAAAAGACTCCTATCGTTGTATAAACTAAGACGAGCAAACATCAATCTTAAGTCTGATACAACCTTATGGCTCAACGCGTCTTCCACCACGTTAGCCTTACCCGGATGATACTCAATCAAACAGTCGTAGTCCTTCAACAACTCAATCCATCTACGCTGCCTCAAGTTCAAATCCTTCTGAGTCAAAAGATACTTTAGACTCTTGTGATCCGTGTAGACTATCGACTTCTCTCCGTACAAATAGTGTCTCCAAATCTTCAAAGCAAAAACCACTGCAGCTAATTCCAAGTCATGCGTCGGATAATTAACTTCATGTGGTCTCAGCTGTCGAGATGCATAAGCCACTACCTTCCCTTTCTGCATCAGTACACATCCCAAAGCAATATGTGATGTATCACAGTAAATCGTGAATTCCTTGCCTGCCTCAGGTTGAATCAAAACCGAAGCTTCAGTCAGAATTTTCTTTAACTTGTCGAAACTTTCTTGTTGCTTCTCAGTCCACACAAATGGAACTCCTTTCCTCAATAACTTGGTCATAGGTGTCGCGATCAAAGAAAATCCTCTACAAATCTTCTAAATACCCGCGGACCTAGAAAACTCGAATCTCACCCATCGACTTAGGCGGCTTCCAATCCAACATCGCTTGATCTTCGAGGATCCACTCTAATCCCTCACCGATACTACGTGACCCAAGAAAGTCACCTCCTAAGCCAAAACTCGACTTACTAAATTTGGCATATAGCTACTTTTCCTCGTAATCTACAACACCGCTCAGAATGCGATCATGCTCCTCCTCCGACTTGAGTATATCAAAATATCGCCTATAAATACTACGACAAACCGATCTAAAAATTGCTGAAATACCTGATTCATCATGTCCACGAATGCTGTCGGCGCGTTAGTTAACCCAAAAGGCATTACCAAAAACTCGTAGTGCCCATACCGAGTGCAAAATGCCATCTTATGGATATCAGCCTCTTTCACCTTTAGGCGATGATATCCGTGCCTTAAATCAATCTTGGAGAAAACGCTACCCTTTAAGTGATCAAACAAGTCATCTATCTTCTAAGAAGGATACTTGTTTTGATCGTCACTTATTCAATCGGCGATAGTCTATACACATCCGCATCGTACCATCCTTCTTGACAAAAAATCGGCGCTCCCAAGGCGAAACACTTGGTCTGGATAAAACCTCGATCCAACAACTCATTAATTTGAGCCTTTAATTCCACTAATTCCTTCGGTGCCATCCTATACGGAGTGATAGACACTGGCGCAGTTTTGGGTAACAAATCTATACCAAATTCAACTTCACGATCCAGAGGCAATCCCCAAAGTTCTTCTGGGAATACATCAGCATATTCCTTCACTGTTCGAACATTTCCTACAGCAGACTCCTTAGCCTCCAACACACACACATGAACCATAAATGCCTCGCAGCCCTTCCTGACCATCTTCTCAGCTTTCAGTGCAGATACCACGTTGGATAGATAATCTCTTCTATTACCTATCATAACCACCTCTTCACCCTCAAATTGTCTTCAAAACCATGCGCTTAGCAACAAGAATCCAAACTTGCTCGGTACTTGACCAACCAAATTATCCTAAGAATCGATTGAACTCCCCAAACAGAGTTCCATCGATCAGCTACAAACACTACCCCTTGGAGTTCTAGGGTACATCTCTATATGACTTATTTACTTCTACAGAGTGACCTAGAGGGCTAATTCATCGCCATCTCCTAGAAGTAGTCTCGAGTCTAAGTTCATGGTCTTTACTATGCAACTAGCAACATACTGAATGCATCAAACCCACATCTATCAAAGTAATATATGGTACACCAAAGATTAAAAATGTACATCAAAGATGACGTCCGGCATCCCTTCTTCACGACGCCTCACATACACCAAACCAAAGCTATCTTGCCTCAAGATTACTTGCACCTCTACCCGATACTCATGGCCTCGACTCGTAACCATTATCTCTCTACCATTACCGCGACCTCTCTGCGGTGGCGGTCCCTCCTTTCTCGAATCGAGCACGAGCTTGACCTCGGTGATTCTCGCTAGCTTACGTGGACAATCCTCACACGATGATCCAGCGAACCACACTCAAAACATCCCTTCCCTCCGGTCCAACATTTGTCCCAATGATATTTTCCACATTGATTACACTGAGCTGGTCCCTGATTAGTAGTAACAAGCCTCCCAAATTGATTCGGCCCATTCTGCCTAGCCCTTTTTTGAGAATTACTGCCTGACCCGGATGATCCAAAACTTCTTTTATGTTTGTTCCTCTCGTGATTTTGCCTTACAGATTCTTTTATTCCTTCAGCTATCTTAGTCTTTTCAACTAGCGCAGTAAATTCTCGCTCTTGATGTGGAGCAATCAGCAATCTCAGCTCGTCCCTCAATCCATCCTCGAACTAAACACATCGCTCGTGCTCTGAAGCAACGATACCTCCAGCATACCGGCTCAATCTTAAAAATTCTGCCTCATATTCTGATATGGACTTACTCTCCTGGACCAAACTCAGAAATGCCTTACGCTGTGCATCAATGTAACTGGACCCAATATATTTCTTCTGATGTGCTGCCTTGAAATAGTCCCAAGTAAGATCCTCCGCCGCAGCACTATTCCTCAATGTGAGCCACCACTGATATGACTCATCCCGAAGAAGAGACACTATCTCTTTTAGCTTTTCCTCAGCATTCAGATCCAAGTCATCCATGATTTGCTCCGTCACCTCTAGCCAATATTCGACCGTACTGGGAGCTACACCCGAAACACCTCGAAATACCTCAGCCATTGGCTCGGAGTCACTTAGGTACAGATTTTCGAGCTCCCGCGCCTCCACCAATTCCAGCTACTCTCTCAAGAACTCGTAGCATTGCTTGAGACACTGCGTCGTCCCCCATTTGATCCTAAAACTCAACTCTAACCGCTAGTGGTGGGAGTGGTGGTACTTCATTCTCGGATCCGTGACCCGACCTCACTGGCTCAGACACAGCCATCCTACCCTTATCGTGTCCACGCATAACACGACCCCGACCTCGAGTGCTCATGTCTAAAGTCTTGACTTAGCTGATTTAAAAGTTTTATGCATTAGTCATTATTCCACTATTTTTAAAACACAGTTTGTATGAATAGTTTTAATAAGAGGTTGTTTCGCGAGTACATCCAACCTATAGTTTTGAATCTCTAGAGTAGTTCCTACTACTATACAGTCATACCATCATCATTATATCATCAAAATCAATAGTTTGAAGTACTTACCCGGGCGGATCGGTGCTAGAGACTCAGTGCCATGCCTTTCAGATCATAAAATTTTCAACAAAAACATTTTAAGACCATACTTTAAATCATTTTGGGCCTTGGGCCCACAACCGAGCTTTTAAACTTGGCTCTGATACTAATTTGTAACACCTCAAACTCGATCAACACGCCATGACCAAATTTGACATGCCACATAAAAAATGTTTTGAAGATAATTGAGTTTTCGATTAAAATATGAGAAAAATAGGAGCATGATTATTTAAAAAAATGATACTTTACTTTTAAAATCTCGTAAGTAAATCATTTAAAAGTTAGTTGACAATTCATAGATTAGAAAACATTTATATCATTTTAAGAAAAACCCAAATTATTACTTTGAAAATCGTTTGCATTTGAGTGTAGAAACTTCAATTTGGAAATCATTTAAGTTATCGAAAACATTTACGTTGAAATTTTATTATCAAACGATTTTTATTACTCGATGGTAAGATTTTGAAAACTATTGCGTTTTTATAGTTTAGAAAACTTTATGCTCAAATTAATATATCAACCATGAACTTTCTAAGCCATATTTAAAATAAGTCCAAAACATATAAATAATCCAAAAACATAATTAAAAAGGCCTTATTACAAATCCAAATAAAAATGTAAACCAAATTAAGATAAAATAAAGTACCCAAATCGAAGTTCATATAAAACCAATTTTTATTGCATGGCCTCCTCGAGTTCATTCGGCTCCTCCTCCGCGATCAAGAATCACCTGAAAAGATAAAGGAGAAGGTGAATCACCAAGACTCAGTGCATAATCCTTCCCCCGGTTAATGCAACATTCTTACACAATTCATAACCAAGCAATATATATATAATGCACCCAACCTAGCCATCCATAACTCCTTTTCTACCCCTGTGGTACTAAACCACCGGTGGTGCCAAACCACCGTGACCCAAAGTCCCGATATCCAATAATGTGATGCCAAATCACCGGTGACCCAAAGTCACAAATAATCAAGTTGTGGGGCCAACCCACGTGATACCAAATCACCGCAACAATCCCAATATATCGAAAGTGGAGCCAACCCACGGTGGTGCTAAGCCATTAGGATGAGTCGCTATGAGGTGCCAAACCTTTGGTGTCCCAAAGACACGAAATAACTGGTACCAAACCACCGGAGGTGCCAAACCTCCGTGTCCCAAAGACACGGATATCAAATCCTTCCCCCTCTCAATTTACCCATAACCATGCCATTATTATGCAAATCATGCCATCATGCTCTAATATGAACATATAACAAATATATCATAGATTATGATATTAAACAACATATAACAACATCATATCGAAACGGACTTACCCAAATCATTGCTCATACCCATCAAGGTATCATATCAAGATCTCATAGTTTTCTACTTTAATAACATGATTAGTTTATTAATATATATATATATATAAACCGAGTTATAAAGTGTGTAAGATACACACCTGTCACTAACGTAAATACTAACTTTCGAAGATCCGATCTACCGCACTAGATCACCTTGTCCTATATTTGGCCAAACCACAAAACTATAATCAAGACCATTCGGCCAACATCACACTTTAATTCCAATAGCCTTTAGCTTTTCAACCATTAAAACAATAATGAATCCACATGAATCCTTACCACTTGACTTACCAACTTTGATTGCTAGAGAAATAAGTCTTAGATCGATTGCCTCCAAAGTCCCAAAGAGCCTAGAAGAGATCGATTTCTAAGAATGATTAGAACCTTGTTAACAAGCCCAAAATTTGGCTTTTATCCTCATGAAAATCAATAGAGAAAAATAGAAAAATAAGGAAAATCGGCCATGAACACTTACCTATCCTCCAAAACCGATTATAGATGAACACTTAGAAAATCTACCCTTGATGATATTCGGCCAAGATAACACCAAAAGAGAGAAAGAAGATTCGGCTATAGTGTTAGATGATGGAGGAAGATTCGGTTAGAGTGGGGAAAAAGAAAGAAAAAGAAAGAAAAAATGCAAGGGAGGAGATGGTACTTTCGGTTTTGAGCAAAAGTGGAAGAAAGAAAAAGATGAAATGGGGAGATGGAAGATTCGGCCAACCACTAATGATGAAGAAAAAGATGAAAGGGAAGAGGGTTGTTTTAGGCTACAAAGAGAATAAAATATGTGAGAGACTCAATTGTATATTCGGCCAAATGCCTAAGAGAAAATTTGTCAAACCACTATGATCTTTTCAGTTTTGACACAAAACAAGAAAACAATGTCAAAACTAAAACAAAATTCACCTTATTGCCAAGACACATTCAGTTAAGGAAGAAAACTTTTGGAGAGGAAAAGAAGAAATGCCAAATGGTGTACAAAAAGCTAAAATTGGCCAACCAAACCCCCCAACTTCCTATCAACATTTGGCCACCCCTAGCCACACATGCCATCCACATTCATGGACTAATGGACTTAGGATAGTTTCCAAAACACTCTCCATCATCCAAGCCCTTTTACCCCCCATCCTTCCATAAGTCTTAAGATTCTTATCCCAAAATACAAGCTTTCCTATTCTAATATTCAACTTGCCAAAAATTTGATAGTCCAACCTACCATAAGAATAGCTTGGCCGACACTTGATGTAAAGGTGCATAAAAATAAAGTTTTCCAAATACAACCCATGCTACTCGAACCTCTTCCCTCAAGCAACCCTTCATGCATCATAACCACCTTGCCACTAACTCCTCATGTGCTAGAATTTAACACTTAAATTATCTTAAGTGTCAAGATCACCTAGTCCACTTCATTAAATTTTAAATACTAAGAATTATTCTAGCTTCATAAATAAAATCAAGCCTTCACAAGGCTATGCTAAGCACACAAACAATACTACCCGAGCTAACATAAGCAGCCAACTGATACTCAAATTTTAGGATGTTACATATTGTGATTGCTAGTTATAAGTGATAAAATTTTAGAGATCGAGACCTCTAGAAATACGAATTGTGAAAACTACTTTTAAATCTATATTCATAAGATATCCGTTATTAAATAGTGGAATAATCTATTAATTCATAAAATTTTTAATCAGATTAAGGCGATTCTGTAATCATGAGTGCTAGAGGACGTGAACATGGTATACGCGACTGTGGTAGAGGGTAGGGTGTGAGGCTGGACCCTCGAAATCAGGGCTTTGGCTAGAAGGCGAAGTGCCAGCATCACCAGTAGCGGAAGCAGGGTCTCAAGATCGATCTAGAGGGGATGATGCTTTGTCCCAAGCTATGCTGCGAGTGTTGAAACGGGTTGCTAGGACAAGCACTAGATCGTTAGCCTGAAAATCCATCCCTGAGTGACTCCAGACAAATAGGGCTGAGATATTTAGGGGTATTTCGGGCGTGGCCCCTAACGTAGCTGAGTATTGGCTGGAAGCAATCGAGCGAATCATGGACGATCTAGACTGTATCGTAGAGGAAAAGTTGAAGGGAGCAATGTTTCTCCTTCGAGATAAGGTATACCAGTGGTGTCTCATGGTAAGGGAAGGTACTCTAGCGGATCGTATTACTCTGGGATTCCTTTAAGACAACGTTCTAAGAAAAATATGTTGGGGCAAGCTATGTGGATGCCCAGAGAAAAGCATTCCTGAATCTAGTTCAAGGGGTAAATTTGTGGCTGAATACAAGGCATAGTTCCTACGCTTGAGCTATTATGCCCGGGGTATCGTTGCGACTAACTATGAGCATTGTGTTTGGTTTGAAGACGGTCTGCGGGCTGAGCTGCAGGTCCTGATAGCTCCGCAGCGGGAAAGAGACTTTGCCATTCTGGTTGAGAAAGTAAAAATATCTGAAGAGGTAAAAGCAGTCTGAGAATCAAAATCGGGATAAGGATAGGGATAAGAACAAAAGGAGTTTTGGGTTGTCAGGATCTGCTGGGGGTTTCTAGAAGAGCTTCCAGGGTTACCTCCGGATCGTGAGGTGGAGTTCGATATTGATCTACTTTCGGGAATAGCTCTAGTGTCCATCACCCCATATAGGATGGCGCCGAAAGAGCTGGTAGAACTTAAAGCTCAGATCTAGGAGTTGTTGCACTGTGGATTTATCCGACCAAGTGTGTCTCCATGGGGAGCACCGGTGTTGTTCGTTAAGAAAAAGGACAGGTCGATGCGAATGTGCATTGACTATTGTCAGTTGAACAAGTTGACGATTAAGAATAAATACCCATTGCCAATGATTGATGACTAGTTTGATCAACTAAGAGGAGCTTCGGTGTTCTCGAAGATAGATTTTAGATCTGGGTATCATCAGCTAAAAGTCAAGGAGGCAGATATTCATAAGACTACTTTTTGAACTCGTTATGGACACTATGATTTTTAGTGATGCCGTTCGGGTTAACGAATGCACCAGCTGCATTTATGGATATGATGAACTGGGTATTCCAACCTTATCTGGATCAGTTTGGTGTGGTGTTCATAGATTATATCTAGGTATATTCAAGGACTGAAGAGGAGCATGATTCGCATCTTCGGGTGGTTCTACAAGTTTTGAGAGAGAAGCAACGGTATGCCAAATTCAGCAAGTGTGAATTCTGGCTAAAGAAAGTTACGTTTTTGGGGCATGTTGTTTCTACCGAGGGGATTAGGGTTGATCCTCGGAAGATTGAAGCTATTCTGGACTGGAAGCCGCCGAAGTCCATAGCAAAAATTTAAAGTTTTCTTGGGTTAGATGGGTACTACAGAAGATTCGTTGAGGGGTTTTCATTGATTGCTACACCATTAACCAAGTTGTTATGAAAAGGGGTACCAATTATTTGGGCTAATAAACAGCAGGAGAGCTTTGAAAAGCTAAAGAAGATTTTGACTGAGGCACCAGTATTGATTCAGCCTGAGGCTGGGAAGGAGTTTGTCGTCTATTGTGATGCATTACACATAGGGTTAGGATGTGTGCTAATGCAAGAAGGGAAAGTAATTGTGTATGTGTCTCGGCAATTAAGACCACATGAAGTGAATTATCCCACTCATGATTTGGAGCTAGCTGCGATAGTGTTCACCCAGAAGATTTGGAGACACTACTTGTATGGAGAAAAGTCGATTATCTACACCGACCATAAGAGCCTGAAAATATCTCCATACCTAGAAGGAGTTGAATTTAAGGCAACGGAGATGGATTGAGTTATTTAAGGATTACGACTGTTCGATTGAGTATCATCCAGGTAAAGCTAATGTGGTCACGGATGCGTTGAGCCGTAAGGTGATATTAGATTTGAGGGCGATGTTTGCTCACCTTAGTTTATATGAAGACGGTAGTCTATTAGCGAAACTTTAGATAAAGCCGACATGGGTAAGTCAGATTAAAGAGAAGCAATTGTTGGATGAATCGTTAAGTTCTCGATTTCAGCAAGTGGAAGGTGGTGAGACAGAAGATTTTGATCTGAATAGTGAAGGGGTATTGTGTTTTCGTGGAAAGGCGTGTATGCTGAAAGACTTAGAGTTGGGGCAGATCATTTTGTGGGAGTCGCATAGTAGCCCATATGCTATGTATCCCGTGGGAGTAAGATGTATTAAGACTTACGTGAACAATATTGGTGGCCTGGTCTAAAATGAGAAGTTACCGAGTTTGTAAGTAGATGTTTGACGTGTCAGCAGGTGAAGGCAGAGCATCAGTTGCCTTCAGGGTTGTTGCAGCCGATGAAGATTCCACTATGGAAGTGGGAGAGGATAACAATGGACTTTGTTAGTAGGCTGCCCCTAACGCCTACTAAGAAAAATTCAGTGTGGGTGATCGGTGATCGGTTGATGAAGTCTGCCCACTTCATTCCGTTCGTGTGGATTACTCGCTTCAGAAGTTGGTCAAGTTATATATGGCAGAAATCGTGAGGTTGTACGGGGTACCAGTGTCTATCACATCAGACAGGGATCCTAGGTATACATCACAGTTCTGGAAGGCATTGCACGAAGCTTTGGGTACGAGGCTAGATTTCAGCGGCATTTCATCCTCAGACTAACGGTCAGTCAGAAAGGGTAATTCAAATTCTGGAAGACATGTTAAGGGATTGTGTAATTGACTTTCGGGGTAGTTGGGAGGATTTTCTATCGTTGGCAGAACTTGCGTACAACATTAGCTATCAATCCAGCATTCAGATGGCACCCTACGAAGTGTTGTACGATCGTAGGTGTCGTACCCCTACCTACTGGACAGAGTTGGGGGAGCGACAGTTGTTGGGTCCAGAATTGATCTCAGAGACGAAGGAAAAGGTTAAGTGGAATCAGGTTTGATTGAAGGAAGCTTCTGATAGATAGAAATCATATGCACATCTGAAGCAGAAAGAGATAGAATTCTCAGTGGGTGATCGGGTTTTTCTGAAAGTTTCACCACGGAAGAAGGTTCTAAGGTTTGGACGAAAGGGCAAGTTGAGCCCCAGATTCATCGGGCCTTATCGAGTGTGAAATGTGGGACTAGTGGTTTATCAGCTTGAGTTACCTCTGGAGTTAAGTCAAATACATGATGTTTTCCCTGTTTCTATGTTAAGGTATTATCTTTCGGATCCATCTCACATAGTGCCGGTGGGAGAAATTGAAGTAAGACCCAAATTGTATTCTGAAGAAAAACCAGTGCAGATCTTAGCTCGAGATGTTAAGGTGTTGAGAAGAAAGTCGGTTCCTTTGGTCAAGGTTTTATGGCGTAATCACGGTTCAGAAGAAGCCACGTGGGAGCCAGAAGATGTGATGCGACAGTAATACCCTCATCTCTTTTGACCATGTAAATTTCGAGGTCAAAATTTTTTTAAGGGGGTAGAACTGTAACATCCTAAAATTAGGGGTCCTACATTTTGCACTATCTCATGCATGTGGCTAGCTATGCTTGTGATTTTAGTATGTTTGGGGGTCTTGGGGAAGCTCGGGTTCGAGCTAGGGCTTTAGGAAAATTTTACTTTTTAGGGCACTTTAGGGGGAGTGCTTGTGAAAGTAGGCCTTAAGGGTAATTATGTACGTTTGTTGACAAAAAGGGAGCTCTTGGTGGAGTGGTGTTGGCGTCACTTGTAGGAGCAAAGTGGGAGGAGTTCGAATCCCATTTGCTGCACTTGGAAGTTTAATTTTTGGTGCTCAATAAGGAGGAGGTGGCTTTCTGTTGGGACTCTTCCATGGTGGTTGTGGAATGAGTCAAAAATTCAAATGGATGGACATGAAGAGCTTGGGGAGTTTGAATTGGTCAAACAATTCAAACTGGTGGATAGAGAGGACTTGGTGGAGCAAATCAAGGAAGTTGGGAGGTGGAGTGAGAGTTGGCTGAATGTTGGAGAGGTGGAGGGGTGAATTTTGGCTATAGGGTGTGTAGCAAGGAAAATTCGGCATTAGTGAGAGAAGAGCAAAACCGAACCTTTTGGTGTTGTGCCAAAATTCTCTGTGCAGTCTTAGTTGTTCTTTTGCATTTTCAACAGTTGATACTCTAGATTTCGGGTGCCCTTTTGGTAATTAATTCTTCTTTCATTGAACATTTTATTTTCTCTGTTGCCTCTCTTATTGCCAAAACCTCAACCCTTCATTTGCTTCCTTTTCTTTTCTCTTTGAAAACACTTCTTTTTTACCATTGTGATTGCCGAAATACCATTGCCGAACCTCTCTTTCTATCATTTCTTTTCTTACCTAGCCGAAACCTTGCTACTTCATAAACTGTAAAAGTAACATATTTTAATCCCACATTTAGTATGCTTTTGGATGATTTATCCTTAATTTTATGTAAAAAGGTGCTCTTAATCCTTTCTTTTCATGTCTTATACTCAGGAAAGCACCTAAGGATAAAAAGAATGTAAAACGGGCTTAAAACAGACCAAATTGGGCCAACCCAAGAAATCGACACAGCCTGGACTTCAAGCCACACGGCCGTGCCTTACCATTTATTTAGAACACGGCCTCACCTAGATTTACACAGCCGTGCCTCGTCGACAAAAGTCCAACACGGTCTGGCCACGACTTACACGGGCGTGTGCCATGGGCGTGCCCCTACCACGGGAATGAGTAATTTTACTCGATTTGGATGCTTGAAGCTAAAGAAACATACTTCTAAGTCTACTTAAACACCTTAATAGTAATTCTACTTGAAGGAGGTACTTAGAAACCAAGTAAAGCATCTAAGAAGCCTATATAAACAACCCAAGGCAGTCATTCTAAGGGAGGAAGTTTGGGCAGAACTTTTCTACCAAAGCTTTTATTCAGGGAATTACTCGAAGATAGCCAGTTGATCCATCTCAAGAAGTAGGTGTTCTACTTAAGACAAAGGATTTCCTCTTCAATTCCTTCAGGGGGTTTTATGGATTTCTTATGTTTTTTTTTTTTTTCTCTTGAGATGGTTTCTTATTTTGTTATGAACTAAACCTTTCAGATACCTGAAGGGGATGAAACCTATGATGGATTTTGTTATTTGATTTCTAAATTATATGATAAATACTTAGTTTGTTCTTAATTAGGTTGCTTAATTTAATCTAATGTGCTTAGGTGGAGGAGGAATAGACCCTGCCAAAGAGTAGATCTAGCATAACTAAGCAGAGTTGATCGCACGCCTAGAGATAGGGTGACGAGATTTTGCCGGATCAAGGTGAAACCTAATATGGGAGTCCATTGATTGATTTACTGCTTCCTTAGGGGGTTATTATAAGAGAACGAGAGTCCCACTAATTAACCTAAGGTTAGACGTTATTCGCCTCGAAAGAGGTTTAATATAGGTTAGGGAGTCTCACGGATCAAGCTAAGTAAAGAAGTCATATGAATTAAAAGTTAGATAACAAAAGAAGTCATAGTGGATTCTTCCTGAGGGTATCGTAGTAATCAACTGAGTTTTTCCATAGTTTGTTCCCAAAGTTTCATTCTATTATCTTTATGTCTAGTTTAGTTTTTTTTTCATTAGTTTTAGATTAATAAACAAATCACTCCATATTTTAGTCAAAATAATATAAACAAAGTGAGTAGTAGTACTTTTAGGTTCCTTTGGGTTCGATAAAATAATCTTTCCTAAACTATACTATTGTTCGATAGGTGAACTTGCCTCAATCGTTGTCATAGTTAGCCTACAGGTTCGATCATTCTTTATAAATATTAAAACTCGACTGTTTGACACGATCAAGTTTTTGCGCCGTTACCGGGGAACACTAAAATATTAAGAAATCTTCATTTCTATTACTTTAGCCATTATTATTTTTTTTCGCAATTTACTTTTATTTTTAGTTTAGGTTAAATTTTTATTTACATTAAATTTCTTTCTTTCTTCTCCTCGCAGGTACCTCTAGTTTATGACTAGAAGGAGCCCGAGAGGACCTTTAGTGTGCAAAAGTGACATTGAAGCTACCGCTCACAGAAATCGTAGAGAAACTAGACGAGCTCTAGACTACCAAAGAGAAGAGCAACAAGACAGATCCAATCCTACTGAAGAGATGGACGAAAACAATCCACCGCCAAATGTGCAAGAACAGAATGCTCCACGTACTATGTATGATTATGCTAAACCTAATTTCACAGGAGCAGAATCTAGTATTGTTAGGCTGGCTATAGCTGCTAATAATTTTGAATTAAAGCCTAATACAATACAAATTATTCAACAATTTTTTCAATTTGATGGTTTGCAGGACAAAGACCCGAACACTCATATAGCAAATTTTTTAGAGTTCTGTGATACTTTCAAAATAAATGGCGTTTCTGATGATGCCATACATCTTCGGTTATTTCCCTTTTCATTAAGGAATAAAACAAAATAGTGGTTGAAGTCGTTACCACGAGGGTCAATCACCACATGGGATCAAATGACCGAAATTTTTTTTAAAATATTTTCCACCAGCCAAAATGGCCAAATTTAGGAATGACATATCTTCTTTTGTGCAGAATGACGCAGAAACATTATATGATGCATGGGAAAGATATAAGGATCTCCTGAGAAGATGTCTACACCACGGATTACCTTTGTAGCTTCAAATCCAAACTTTTTACAACGGTGTGAATTCTTCAACGAGGCAAATGATTGACTCATCAGCCGGTGGAACTTTGAATAACAAAAATCCTGAAGCGACTTACGACTTTATTGAAGAGATGTCGTTGAATACCTATCAATGGTAAATTACAAGGGCCAAATCGGTAAAATTAGCCGAAGTTTTTAACATAGACCCAGTAACAATGCTGTCAACACAGGTGGAGATGATGAATAAAAAGCTTGATAATTTATGTTCTTCACAAGTACACCCGGTAATACAATACGAAGTGAGTGGGACTGTGGCGAATCCTGAGTACCCAGCCTACCGACCAGAAGCAGAACATGAGCAGACAAACTATATAGGTAACAATTTCAGATCCAATAATAATCCTTATAGTAACACTTATAACGCAGGTTCAAGGAAGCACCTAAATTTTTCGTGGGGAGGACAAGGAAATCAAGGAAATCAAAGGCAGCAATCTCCTTCAAACTATCAAAATTAGCCATATCCACAAGAGAAGAAATCAAACCTCGAAGAGATGCTAACGAAATTCATGGCAGCCATAGATTCTTGTTTCCAAAAGACTGAAGCAGCACTTGATGAACAACAAAAATCGATCAAAGGGATCGAGAATCAAGTTCAAGAACTTACTAGGTCAGTGGGACATCTCACAAAGCTGATTTCTGAACGTTAACAAGGACGTCTACCAAGCAACATAGAAATAAACCCAAAAGAACAGATCCAAGCCATCACAGCTCAAGAGGGTACAAAGGTAGAAGAGCCCACCACGGCACAAGAAACCAAGGAAGAAAAAGGTAAAATAGAGGTAGCACACGAAAAGCCAAAACCAATAATTAAAGAATACAAACCTCACATACCTTATCCCGAAGCATTGAAAGGAGATGATTCAGAGGAACAGTTCGATAAGTTTCTTAAAATTTTAAAGAAATTACATATTAACTTACCCCTTCTTGAAGCTCTTTTCCAGATGCCAGACTCGAAGAAATTTTTAAGACAACTCTTGACAAACAAACACAAAATAGACGAAGAGCACCACGTGGAACTAAACGCAACATGCTTGGCAATGTTACAAAATAGACTACCATAGAAACAAAAAGATCCAAGGAGTTTTACGATTCCATGCTTAATTGGTAGTTTAACTATTGATAATGCGTTAGCTGATCTAAGGTCAGCTAAGGGAAAGTATAAATGTCATACCTTATGCATTGTTTAAACGACTAGGTCTAGGGAAGTCCAAACAAACTAGGATGAGTATTCAACTAGCTGATAAAACTATTAGAATTCCTAGGGCCATTATTGAAGATGTTCTTGTAAAAATCGATAAATTTGTTTTCCCAGTAGATTTTGTTGTTTTAGACATGGATGAAGATAATTCAATCCCCTTAATTCTAAGAAGACCTTTCCTAGCAACTGCTAAACTAAAATTGATGCTGCCACAGGTGAACTCATACATCGCGTAAGAGATGAATCGATTAAACTTCAAGCTCTTGACTCAGCCAAAGCAATGGATGATGAAGGTAAGAAAGTCACTTCAATAGATAATCAAATTGTTCAACCTTCACTATAGGAAACATCACAAGGCATCAAACCTGAGCCAACTCATAGCCCCCAAGTCGAAAAAGAAGAATCACACAAGAAACAAAACCTTAAGGTCGATGATTTGGAAGAGCAGAAGATACAAGTCAAAGAAAAGCCGGATCCACATGAAGTAAAACCAGAGGAACCGCCAGAAAAGCTCATAGAGACATCAAATCACTTTAAAATAGGAGACCAAGTACTATTAGACAAAGCCGATCCCCACATCACTTCAACAGACCTGAGGTCAAAGGGAGAAATTCTTCTTAAGGTACACAATATCTTCCCACACAAAATAGTCGAGGTAAGCAATCCAATATTTGACAATTTCAAGGTAAACGCTTCTCGACTCCAACTTTGTCACAAAAATAGAACTGTGAGCATGAGGGAAGATATTCAAACCTTTAAACCTCCCTAAAATTTTCAAATACGAGGACAGTCTAGCTTAAGACTACAAGCGAGCGCTTCTCGGGAGGCAACCCGAGCACTAACTCAATTTATTTTCAAATTTATTTTCAGTTTCTTTTTTTTACATCCTTCTTTTCTAAATAATTTGTTGTAAACTAACACAAAAGTGTAGATTTCAAGGCCACATGGCCTTACACATGGTCGTGTTCGTGGCCGTGTGGACCATCGAGCCACCACACTGACAGAGCAGAGGTCGTGCAATTTAGGCCAACCTCCGTTAGATGTCACGAACCCAACCACCCTTTCCCACGGGCACCGACAGATCAGCACGACCGTGCCCTTAACTGTGTGAAGCTACTGACTATCTTCCAACGGGCGTGGTTGACTAAGAAATGGGCGTGGGAGACTCAACACGCTTGTACCCACGGCCGTGCGACGCGACTGTGGTCGACACTAACTATTCAGACACGGGCATGGCACATCAAGAACGGGCATGGGCAATGCAACATGCTCCACACCACAGCCGTGAGAGGCGACCGTGTAACTCAACATGCCCTTGGACCACGGGCATGTGAACGTGCCAAATTTGAGATACTATTTAAACCCCACAACCCTTCCCCTTCTTCCATTTTTTCTCTTCTTCCTTCTTTCATTTTTCTTTCAAAATTTTCTTTCTCTGTAGGAAAAGTGTCCAAGACTCTTGAGCAATACTAAAATCATGCCAAAGAAGTGGAAGAAGGCAAGCATAATCTTCTTATGGGAGATCGATATACATAAGTTCATGTCAGCCGCTTCATTCAAACACCAAGCCAAGAGTCTTTGAGACCATATAGTTTTTACTTTCTTTTTCTCATTTGCTTCAATTTCCTTCTATTTTGCAATCTTATGCTTAGTTTAGTTTATTTTAATTCAATTTTTTAGTGTCAGGTTCGCCAGGTTGCTTGGGAATCACACCGACGACACGATAACCTCTTCACATCTACCACCACCATCACATCCCCAACCTTAGTGTTGATTCCCACCTTGTGAACCATCCTTCAATAAGGACTTAACAGTCCATTTATTTTTTATTTTCACTTTAGATTATTTTCTATTTTAATTCTCATCTTCTTTTTTATCTTCATATATATATTAGTTTATTTTAAATATGTCTTAATAATCCCTGGCTAATTCTCTACAAGCTCCCCAATTTCTTCATCTAGCGTAGAGATCATAGGTAGCCACCCCACCGGGACCATAGAAAATGCCTCCTCCAACTACCTTCTACCACGACCACTGCCAACTCCCAGAGCCATCCAAAAATCAGGAAGTCACTTTACCCCTTCTCTTTTTGATTTATCCCATAACTGTCATTATTAATCTTTGTACATTGAGGGCAATGTACATCTTAAGTGTGGGGGGTAAAAGTGTCAAACTTTTTGCATTATTCTCAAAATCCTGAATTTAGTCTTGATTCGAAAGTATTTTTTTCATATTTCTAATTAGGATGAAATTTCTAATGATTTATGATTTTTATTGATACGTTTTAGATTAAGTCATAGTTAATTGTGCATTGATGATTAAATTTGAAGAATACTAGAGAATTAGGCATGGTAAGTCTACTTTCTAAAAAATTAAAATTGTTGGGTCATTGAACTGAATTTGAGTATTACCTTGAAATTTGGAATTTATAAGGATTGATGTCAAAAACACCCATAATTTTTGTGAGATTCTGAGCCTTATAGAGCATATATTCTTTTTCATGCTCACTTTATTGATTATGAATGTGTCAACTTTGAATTGTTAATCTAGAACTTGCCTCGTTTGTACATGTCGAGACCACACTTTTGATTTGATATACAGAGATGATAAAGGCACCTAAGATTTAACCCATTCACACCACTAAAAGCCTACCCACATAATTAACCCCTAGTGAACCTCGTTGAATCCTAACAACCTTTTTATTGACTCGCCCACTAATATTAACCCAAAACCCCTTTGTATTTGTTATCACCCTTTCTTTTGACTACCCTTTAATCGAGGTTTGATTTGATTAAGTTACCGAATTATATTAGTTCAGTAGTTACATTTATCATTTATGATGTAATATTTTAGTTTGTTCTTAAAAAATAAAAACCCAAGTATATTCAATATTAGTAGTATATAAAAAAGCTTAGAGCATTTAAATTCCAATTGTTGAAGAAAAAGCTTGTATTAAAGTATTATCAAATTTTAAGTGATGAAAATACTCTTTATTATAGAGTAATTATCAATAGTGGTATTATTAGTTTTCATTCTATGTAAATATTCATATTTAGTTCATTGTTTCTAGTTAGGTAATTTGTCAAGTCGGTCTCAATTTTAACCTTCTAATTCAAATTTGTATCCACACCCTTAACCTTAGCCTGTTACAACCCCCGATAAAGACCTTTTGATCTCTCAGATCATCTCATATATAGTAGTGGAGATTTGATTTTCAGGCAAGCCTATGGGATTAACTTTTCAGGTTTGACTTATGAGTGCTTATTCTTGAACCTTAAACACTTTGAGTGATTTGAGTGAACCTTTAGTGAGGATGTCAGTCCTTGTCGGTTTTGAATAAAAGGTAATTATTTAGATAAGGGGAGACACCTATGTTTTCCTACTACAAAGGTATGATTTATCAGGATTGAATCTTTAGGACTCTTTGAGTTGAATTATCCATGTATAAATTATCTATGAATTATGATGAGACATTGTCGATAGGAATTATGAATTATGGAAAGTTTGTTTTAGTTGTAAGTTGAGAATTTTGCTTGAGGACAAGCAAAAGCTTAAGTGTGGGGGTATTTGATAAACAGTAAAAGTAACATATTTTAATCCCACATTTAGCATGCTTTTGGATGATTTATCCCTGATTTATGTAAAAAGGTGCTCTTAATCCTTTCTATTCATGTCTTATACTCAAGAAAGCACCTAAGGATAAAAAGAACGTAAAACGGGCTTAAAACGGACCAAATTGGGACAACCCAAGAATCGACACGGCCTAGACTTCAGGCCACACGGTCGTGCCTTTCCATTTATTTAGAACACGACCTCACCCCGATTTACACAGCCGTGCCTCGTCGACAAAAGTCCAACACGGTCTGGACCACGACTTACATGGGCGTGTGCCATGGGCATGCCCCTGCCATGGTAATGAGCAATTTCACTCAGGTTTGGATGCTTGAAGCCAAAGAAACATACTCCCAAGTCTACTTAAACACCTTAATAGTAATTCTACTTGAAGGAGGTACTTAGGAACCAAGTAAAGCATCTAAGGAGCCTATATAAACAACCCAAGGCAACCGTTCTAAGGGAGGAAGTTTGGGCAGAAGTTTTCTGCCAGAGCTTTTATTCAGGGAATTACTCGAAGATAGCTAGTTGATCCATCTCAAGAAGCCAGAGTTCTACTCAAGACAGAGGATTTCCTCTTCAATTCCTTTAGGGGGTTTTAGGGATTTCTTATGTTTTATTTTATCTTTTCGCCTGAGATGTTTTCTTATTTTGTAATGAACTAATCCCTTCAGATACCTGAAGGGGATGAAACCTATGATGGATTTTGTTATTTGATATCTAAATTATATGATAAGTACTTAGTTTGTTCTTAATTATGTTGCTTAATTTAATCTGATGTGCTTAGGTGGAGGAGGAATAGACCCTGCTTAAGAGTAGATCTAGCATAATTAAGCGGAGTTGATCGTACGCCTAGAGATAGGGTGACGAGATTTTGTTGGATTAGGGTGAAACCTAATATGGGAGTCCATTGATCGATTTACTACTTCCTTAGGGGGTTATTATAAGAGAACGAGAGTTCCACTAATTAACCTAAGGTTAGACGTTATTCGCCTTGAGAGAGGGTTTAATATAGGTTAGGGAGTCTCATGGATCAAGCTAAGTAAAGAACTCATATGAATTAAAAGTTAGATAACTAGAGAAGTCATAGGTGGATTCTTCTTGAGGGTATCGTCGTAATCAACTGAGTTTTTCCACAGTCTTTTCCCAAAGTTTCATTCTTTTGTCTTTGCATCTAATTTAGTTTTTTTTCATTAGTTTTATATTAATAAACAAATCACTCCATATTTTTGGCTAAATAATAGAAAGAAAGTGAGTAGTAGTACTTTTAGGTTCCTTTGGGTTCAATAAAATAATCTTGCCTAAACTATACTATTGTTCGATAGGTGCACTTGCCTCAATCATTGTCATAGTTAGTCTACATGTTCGATCATTCTTTATAAATATTAAAACTCGACTGTTTGACACGATCACTACTCATCTCTTTCTCTCCATTTGTTCTTTCATTTGGGTGTTAGCCGAACCTAAGTTGCCCACTTCCTTCACTTTTCTTTTGTCTTTCTTTCGTTCTACTCATAAGTTGAAACCCCTTTTGTGTCAAAATAAACTCGTATCTCTCATCTTTTGTTGAAAGTCAAGCATCAAGAAGCATCCATGTTGGTTTTTCGAAAGTCTCTTCCGATCGGTTTCGTTTGTGCAAGGTAACGGGTTCTCTTTTCTTATGAACTTCTCTTCTCTTTTTGAAGGATCGAAGCAGTCATCATCTTGTTTTTCTTCTTTCTAGGCCAAATATTAGTACTCCCTTCACTTTGAAGCGTGTTCATTTGTTCGTAGGAAGCCAAAACTCTTGTCAGCAGTGGTGAATTTGGGTAATGGAAACTCTTTCGATTCTTTCTCTATTTTTCGGTTGGTTGTGATCATAGCCTAAATGGCTATTTTGTTCTTAATGATAGTTACGGCTAATCTATTCTTCTCTCCTCTTAACGTGGCATGTTCGCATTGGATCAGAATCTATAGCCAAATCTATCTGTGTTAGGTTTAGTCTTTGACCGAGGTAAGGTGGTTCTCTTGATTTCAGTTTATCTATTCCCTTTTCTCTTTCATTGCCTTAACCCAATCTCTTTATTATACAACCATCGTTCTCTCTGAAATTTCTACACTGATCAAGATTCTCTTCATGGATACGAGTGCTAGTCAAACTGAAGAGGGGAGTAGACTCGTAGTCTCCGCTCCTAAGTTCAAACGACATGCTGTGTCGACAGTTCGAGACTTTCCGTCGGGTTATGGTAGAGAGCCGACATTTGTTTGGGATAGACAAATCGCTGTTATTCTCGTAAGTGAGAGTGTCGATGATCTAGAGTGTGTAGTTCTTCACGTAATCAGGTGTGTAATTCTCACACCTTCAGTTGTATGATTAGTAACAATTATATGTATTGCTTAAAAGCTAAAATAACGGTAACAGTTCCTGAGTTAACCATAGAGGGTAATATTGGAGATGCCAGGTTAGTCACCTATTTGAATATGTCATTTTAATACCTTAGCATGAGTTTATGGATGCTCTGATTAATCAAATTACAATGACATATGTTGTATTCATTATATTATGATTATATGTTTGCGTGGGATTGGGATATGCTAATGATTAAAAGGGGCAGTATTTTTTTCAGTGGTTTGGTACCATATATATTGGTGACTTGGTCACATCATTATAGTGGTTTGGTACCACATATATCGGTGACTCGGTCACACTATATTGACTTTGAGCAGCATGACTGTTAGCATGACTGCCAATGAGAAGTGTAGCGGATGGAAGGTTGATTGTAGAAATCCCCACAGGTGTGTTGAGGTTGGACTTATGGAGTGGTGTGTAGCGGGTGAATACTAGGTTGGGTTGGGTTGCATTGCATCCACTTTTTGATATGCTATAGGGCTACGGCCCAATTCGATTTATACGGGCTTCGACCAGATATGTTACTGTGAGGGTTATGGCCCAATCTATTTCTGTGGGCTTAGGCCCAGTTATCGTTCGTAAGGGGAAATGCACACTGAGTTCTTGTAACTCACCCCTCTACTTAATTTTGCAGGTAATCCCTAGTTCGAGGATTTGGAGCCGAGGTGGACTCTGAGGTGGCCATGCGCATTTCTTTCGTAAATTTTGTTTCTTTACTTTAACTTACTTTTAACTTGGGAATATTTTATGTAAGAAGGCCTCCGGGATTTTAATTTGGTTTTTTATTTTAATGCGGTTATTATTATATTATGAAATGGTAAACACAAAGTTTTTCCCAAAAATATAATAAACATTTTCCAAAACATTAACAAACGGATAACTAGCAGAATAATAACTAAACTCGGGTATTTACTTAGAACTACAAACACTATTTTCAAAATGTCTCGTTTCGGAATACCACTAGTTTCGGTTTTCTGTATCACGAAACCTATTCTCAAATTTTATGGTTATTCATAAAATTTTTGCATGGAAACCTTAAAACTAAATGTGATTTTCAAATGGAAACAAAACCCAAAATTTTAAACGATCATGTAGTTTTTCAACAACCTTTCTATGTGACATACTAGATTCGGTCGTAGCGTTTAGGTCGAGTTTGGGGTGTTACAAAAGATATGAGATATCTACTTCCTATCTTCATCTTCAACCAATTTTCAACAAGGGAGAATAGCTAGGGTTCGGCCATGGCATTTTTGCTTGCATGGTATGTGTTTTGATTGTTTTTAATTATTTTTTATGTTTTTGGGATCATTAATGTGGCTAGCCCAGGGACTAATTTGTAAAATCATTAATCGTTAAAAGTGTAGGGTTTTTCCATAAACATGTTTGTATGGTTTTTGAAGTTTAATGAAAGATTATGAGTTCTTGTTGTCAAATAAACAAGTATTATAAAGTGATTTTTGATGAAAATGTCATTTAGGGACTTATTGGTAAAAGTAGTAAAACATCATGGTTAAATTGTGAAATGACAATTTGCATGAGTTGATATCGGCTCATAATAAATCCAGCTAGCATGAGTTAGGGATGAAAATGCTTAGATTTCAATTTACGAGTTTAAGGACTAAATTGTAAAAGGGCTAAAATGTTAGGGAAAATGTAATTATGTATAAATGTGGATTATTGATTGAATTGAATGTTTGAGATTGATTTAAACACTTAATTGGATATAATTATTTATTTAGATCAAGATAAATCTCAACTGAATTTAAACCGAGGAAAAGCGAAAATCACGGATTAGCTCGATCGTACTTTTACGCTCTAGTTGTTAATGTAAGTACATAACAATATATTATGTAATTAATTGCTTACACTAAATTATCCCTATTTGTACTTCGGTACCCCTGAATTACACATACGTGCCTCTATTTGTACATCGGTACCCCTGAATTGCACATACGTGCCTCTATTTGTACTTCGATACCCTTAAATTTCACGGATGTGCCCATGTTTGTACTTTGGTACCCCTGAATTGCACATACATGCCCCTTTTTGTACTTCAATACCCCTGAATTGCACATAGGTGCTCCTGTTTGTACTTCGATCCCCTAAATAGCACATCTGTGCCTCTGTTTACACTCCAATAATTTCAAATCGACTAAAATATGAGTTGCATTCAATTGTTGTTAATTTGGAAGATATACCATGTTCTTACTAAGCTTTATAAGCTTATACATTTTTGTGTATTATTTTGTAGATCGTAATTTTGACTTTTGGACGGATCAAATCTTCGGCTCACACTATCTATCTATGTATATGTGGCATGTATATGTGGCTATATAGGTTGTAATGGTACATTATGGCAAAAATACTAAACTAAGTTGTTAGTACATTACTAAGATTGTAAATATGTATCTTTTTGGTTTAGTTAGAATGGTATGAAAGTATACACTTTTAGTTTGTTTTGGCTTGTAGGTGATTTAAGTTGCTATGCTTTAAATGGTCTTAACTATGGTATGTTTGATATGATATTGCATTAAATGTATATGTTGCAACTATGGTCAATTATGCATAAGTTTAGGTATATTTGCTTGGTTATGATTGAAGTGCCTTTATGGCATATTGGTTGGATGTATTCTTGGCCTTTTAAGTTGGTCATATTATGTATGCTTTGGTATGATTTGGTGCCTTGATCATATGTGTAAATGGCTTGTAGGTACATGCTAGGAATGGGTTAAAGAAATGGATTGATTTTGGCCAATTTCTTGTCCATACAGCCGTGTGTCTCCTGCAGATTTTAAAGGTTGCAAGTCAGGCAGTTACATGGCCTAGTACGCGGCCTAGCACATGGCCTGGCACACGGGCGTGTGGCTTGACCATGTGACCCAAGTCAGAGAGTTACATGGCACAGACACAGGTTGGGAGATGGCCGTGTGTCCCTATTTCGATTGTTACACGGCTTGAGACACGGGCGTGTGTCTCAGCCGTGTGAGTCACATGGCCTGGCCACACGGTCGTGTGACCCCTGTAGTTTAATTTTTCCAACTTTTTCCTCAATCAAATTTTCTAATTTAGACCTGAATCATTTCTAAAGTGATTTTAAGGCCTCAAGGGCTTGATTAAGGGATGAAATGCTTTGTAACCCTATTTCGACAAAAAATATGGGTTAGGGTGTTACATTTAGTGGTATCAGAGCTATGATTTAGTCGATTCTAGGACTAACGTAGTGAAGTGAGGTTTAGTATATACATGCCACATATACCCTGTCATATTATGATGCTTTTGATCCGTTCTAATGTTTTATTTCTTATAAATTTAAGATGTCAACTGAATCTAATCGAGCTATAGTTAATGAAGCTGAAAGTAATGTTCATGCTTCGAATCCTGAGGCAAATAATAATGTGCCTATTCCATAATATATTTGTGATGAGATGAAAAATGTATTTTTTGGAATGATGAACTAATGGTTCAACGAGTTCAAGCAAGCAAATCTTGCGACCCCATTACCTTCAGCCCCTATCGTGCCTTCCTCAGCACCCCTGAATACTCCAAACCTTATAGTCGTAGCTGTTACCCGAGTATCTATAGACAAAATTTAGAAATCTGGAGTGAAAGTGTTAAGATGTATGATAGATGATTATCCCCCAAAAGCCGAGTATTGGTTATTGAATACAAAGAGAGTTTTTACGGAGTTATTATACATCGTCGAAGGTTGCTTGAGATGTGTGGGGTCTTTACTAAAAGATGAGGCATATCTATGGTTGGATCCTTTTAGTACAATGGTATCAAATGATCGAGTTAATTGGGAGTTCTTTCAAGATGAATTCAAGAAAAAGTATGTTAGCAAGTTTTTCATAGACCGAAAAAAGAAAGAGTTTCTCGAGTTAAAACAAGGAAATCAAACTGTAGCTGAGTATGAACATGAATTTGTGCAGTTAAGAAAGTATGCTCGTAACATCATATCCAATGAGGAAGAAATGTGTATCAAATTTGAAGATGGGTTGAATGATGAGATCCATATGGCTATAGCAGCATTAAAGTTACGGGAACAGGTAGTACTTTCAAAACGAGTTTAGAAAGTTGAGGGGATTTGTAAAAGCAAACGACTGCCAGATTCGAAATTTAAAGACTTTAAAAGAAAGGGGTCATTCAAGCTAGCTCAAACTTCTCCCTCGAAGAAATTTAGAAGTGACACTAGTCGATCAGCTACTCCTTCTGAGTTCGTTAATAGAAAAAATCGAGGCAACTCAATTTTGAGTCAGTCAATTCTCTTGCGGCAAGTGTTGGAAGTGTAAGGAATGTGGAGAGAACCATTCTTGTGTATGATGAATTCAATAAAATACATTTTGGAGAGTGTCGATTAAAATTGGGAGCTTGTTTCTGTTGTGGGTCTACTGACCATTTTCTTCGTACCTGTTAAAAGAAGCAAAATGATTATTGAAATCAATCAAACAAACCTGAAGCAACTTCTCAGAGGGGTAGGCGATTTGGAAATGTTAGAAATACTACTCTCGGTCAAGGAAGGAAAAATGAGATGAACAAATGGTCTAAAGCATGAACACCAGATAAAGCCTATACAATCAGAGCTCGAGAGGAAACTATTGTTCCATAACCTTATTGTAGCGGCAGATACGGGTTAGGGGTGTTAAAAATTCCCTGGTGATGTATTTCACTGAGTTTTGCCAAGTTTGTGAACTCTTATTTTGCAATTAGCATGTTCGTTGTTTTGGCAAGATCCTTATTTGGTGGATTCTCATGCAATAAAAGTCTACCACCCATGTTTTGTGTTTCTGTAAATGTATTAGTGTGTTAGAAATAGTGGTTAGTGGGTCACATTTTAGTCACCTGGCATCCTAGCAGAAGTAACATGTCAATAACCAAAACACTAGGAGAACCGCGTAAGATGTGAATAATTAGTGGAAATGTGTGTGCATGATTATTGATTAAAAATTTAATTTGAGCGGGGTTTGGATTAGAGTTATCTCTAAATAGGACAAATAGGTAGTGAAGAGAAGACTTTTATTTTCATCTTCTCTGCTCACCTTGATTATCATCAAAGAAAACTTAGAAGTGTTCTTCATAGTTAATGGAAGAACTAATCGTTAGGCTTGTATAAGCTACCTACTTTAAGTTGTCTGCTGGTAAATTCTTAAATCATTCTTGAAGTTTACCATATAGGAAGAGGTAGTCGTAGGAGTTTTCCCTCAAGGTTCCATCTGATTACTAGACAGGAAGAAAACTTCCTTCTGAAACTGTTTGCATGTCTACCAGTTCTTGCTATTACATTGAATTCGGTTGTTCTGGTATGTAAAAGAGTTACTTAATTGTTTTTAGCCAAAGATACAAGAAAATGTCCCAATACTAAGGGAAAATAGCCCGTCAAGTCAAAAAACCTTGTACAAAGGTTTCTGATGAGTTCTTTTGTACTTTGTGTCTATTAACTATATTAACATGTTAAAACTATCATACTATTTATTCAAGTGAGTTGTCTTAACCTATGGTTTTGGTACGTATGCCAAAGGAATGTGGTAAGGAGATGATATATGTACTGTTAAATTTGATAAATCATATACAGAAGTCCTACATGTGCATTGATATAAATACTCCTTCCTTGGTGCATAAGTTTAATACCCGGATCGACAAAAAGGGGTATCGGAGGATTGGAACATATGATGGTGAAAAGAAGATATGGTATTATATATTTCACATCTGGTATGACATTTAAATGAAAACTATGGCTAGTGAATACTCGGCCTTTCAGGGGAACATGCATGTGTTCGAACTAACAATGAGGAGTTGTAACACCCCTTACCCGGGATTCCCGCTAGAATAGGGCACGAGGCGTTACCGTACTAAAACCTCATGACGCCACTTAGGCTTATTGTGACTACTCACTTAAGCCACCTTTACAACTTCGTTCTCGACTTATGAAGTCTCACTCATATTTACGAGAGCTCTCGAGACTATCACGGAGCTTTTTCTATCCTTAAAATTTTCTCTTTTATTCTGGGTTCACACGCCCGTGCATGTTGAAACACGCCCGTGTGTAGACACATACATGCCCATGTCCCCAAACTTTGCTTAAAACTTGAGCATTCTGCCAAATGCTCCATGGCCAAGGCACATGTCCGTGTTAGTCCAGGGGCATGCCCGTGTACCTCTAAGGTGCCCCCGTGTCCAATGCCCGTGGGGAGCTACTGACTTTGTCCACACGGCCCTGACACGTCCGTGTCGCCCAACCGTGGGGAGCTACTGACTTAACCCACACGGCTTAGCCACACGCCATGCTCAAACCGTGTGTCTTACACGGCTCATGCACACGGCCGTGGGACTCACCCGTGGCCTATTCTTTCTAATAATAATAAGGTGCAGAGTACGCACGGCCTAAACACACGCCCGTGTGTCTAACCGTGTGGGCACTCAGAGGCTATCTACCAAGCCTTCTACCACTCTCAGTTGCATACATTAATTCATCATCACTTAAATTATGGTAATATCATTATAATTCTTGGTTTAAAGACATTTAGACACAAGAGAAGTAAGGTCTGCAATCCATACACAAAGGGAGTTATTTCTTATATAATTACAACCCACTTAAGCCATTATCTATAGCTATATGCAAATAACTATAAATTTTCTTAGGCCAATACAATTTGGCTACATTCACAAGACTTAGTCAACCTTAAGTACTAGCCCTATACATGCCATGACTTGTAAGGACTTGATACCTCATACCAAGTGTTTGATCGATAGTGTGAAAACATCTCTGGTGATCTCTAACCCAAGCTAGTTAAATTAACCTATAAAAGATGATAAAAGGAAAAAGGAGTAAGCAATAATGCTTAGTAAGTTCATCTGCGTATAACTGATAAATACTGATATTCATTGAATATACACAACTACAAGATATTTTAATGAGTTTTTCTCATTATCTCATGGTTGCTTACTTGCCCATTCTTGAAGCTTACTCACTCTATCTCTTACCGTATCATAACTAGGCCACAAGCCAATTACTCATCTAATTAACATACAATCCTGCACTGATCACTACATGATCATATGAAATAAATAATCCTGCACTGATCACTACATGATCATATGAAACAACGCATCAAGCATTCTCAATAAGCCAATCACACTACAAACCTCTCGGTGGTGATGCACTTAGCCCACCATTGAATCTCTTATAGGGTGGTATCGCACATAGCCCACCAATCATTTATATTTATTGTGATTTCGCACTTAGCTCACCGTTCATTTATAAGCGATGGTATCCCACACAACCCATCGATTTCTAATATATCAGGTGGTAACGCACACAGCCCACCAATAACAATATAATTGATGGTATCACACACAACCCTTTAATTTATAGTTTATCAGGTGGTAACGCACACAGCCCACCAATAACAATATAATTGATGGTATCGCACACAGCCCATCAATTAATATCAATAAGGTGATATCGCACAAAGCTCCCCTTTGATTTTACATTCATGGATAGTAATCCACATGTGCATCCCTATTTCAAATGCTCAATCGAGAACATCCTTACACGTTTCTATTCTTACTTGACTTTCTAAGATACTCGCTCGTATTCACACAACACATCAATACATCTATTCCATGCAACCAAAGTGCATTAATTACACATATCCCACTAGGGTTCATCATACATTGAATTCATGTCAATTCAGTTCTAAGACATACTTGCTATTCTCACGGTGCAACCACATACATTCAACATGTCCGTTAAATCACTCAAATTGTTAAATAACTCTCTTGTGTCTCATGCACATAGTTCTTATTGATATCATACCTCAACAGGGTCTTACATACATTAACATGTCGAAGCCATGTCCCTGACATCGGTCTTATACGAACTCTTACACCGAGGCCATATTCCAATATGGTCTTACTCGAGACTTTGACCATCATCACATCAAGCTATACCCATTTCCTATTACTCTTAAATTCAATTCTATTAAGATCTCATCAAGAAGTATTTCATACATTCATAAGGTAAATATACATTTCGTACAACATTGTAATATTAAATCATACGTAGTCGCAAAGTTTGCACATGAACTTACCTCGATGACGAAAGTGCCGAAAGGGACCTTTTTGCCCACATTTCTCTTTTCACTCGTTCTAGGTTCGAAACTCATTTTCTTTGATCTAGAACAATGGAATTTAGTGATTTGATCACTTATAAATCATAATTCACAGTAAACTACACTTTAGGCAAAAATAACTATTTTGCCCTTACACTTTGGCAAAATTATGATTTTGCCCCTAGGCTCGTAAATAATCTTTTATCACTTTTTCTTGTTAAGAAAGCCTAGATGAACATTTAATCCTACTATAACTATTCACAATTTAATCTATTTCATGCCTTAATGAACAAATTACAACTTTTTCATTTTAGCCCAAATTAGGTGTTTTCATAACAACGCCTTTCACAAAAGTTGTTTCTCATCACTTTGACATTCATTTTCTTCCATAAAAACTCAGCAACCAACATATACTCTTTCATGGCAAATCCCTAGAATCTTAACCATATTGCAAATTAGTCCCCTCATTAGCTAGCTTAAGCTTTGGGGACTCCAAAAGTACAAAAATTATCAACTAAAGCCATCAAAATCACTTACTTGAAGAGGAGATGAGTTTATGAAATTTTAAGCTTCAAAAACCCCCTTATTGCTACCCATTTTCGGTGGAGAGAAGATGGAGAAAAGATGATAGCTTTCTTTTCTGTATTTTCCTCTTATTTTATTCCTTTAGTCAACTAATGCCACCAACCCTTGTCTAATTTTAAATTTCTTGTCCCCTTGACCATCCATCACTTATAGGAAGGCATAATTGCACTTTAAAGGCCTCCAATTCACATTCTATAGCTATTTGGCACTTCTAGCAAATAAAATAGGACTTTTACACTTTATACGATTTAGTCCTTTTTCACAATTTAGCTAGAAATTTCAAAAATTAAGGCACCAAAAATTTCCATACATCCTTATAAACATGTTTTAACACATAGAATAACACGAAAATAATTTTCTCTAACCTCGAAGTAGTGATTCTGAGATCACTGTTCCAACTAGCCCCTAAATCGGGTTGTTACAATTCTCCCCCTTAGGGATTTTCATCCTCGAAAATCTTATCAGGAGGATTTACTTCCAACATTCTTAAAACATTTCCATAAATTATTCAAAATCATAAATTCACTTATCCACAAGTTTCGTCTAACAACAATCTTTAAGCTATCATACATAAGGTCGAAGCACCACTTACGACCTAGGTACTTCTTTCTCCCAGGCATATACTCAATGATCCACTAATTCGAACTCTTCACAAATTCGAATAATCATTCGGACCCTTATAGGTCGATTTACTACAGCTCGAATGTCATTCCCCTTTTTGGGAATTTTGTCAAATCACACTTGAAATCTATAAGGTTTTACCTCACTTTCTCATTAAAGTATTCACCAGCTATAAATAATCCTAAATTGAACGCTTTTAAAACTCAGCTTTCTGTGGTCAACCACTTCTGACCATAAACTCATTCATCTCATGAAAAGTACTCTGTTGTCAAACATTTATGCACATAACTGCATTTCCTTATTCTTGCATTAGTAGGTTTGTTACTACTAAATCTCATGCCAAAATTCTTTTGTATAAGTTCTGGATTCATCATTATTCCAGTTCTATTTCGAGGAAATATCAACAATAGAAAACTTATGCAACCCGTATTTTACCATCATAAATAAACTAACTCGGAGCTTATTCAAAAATACCATTTGTTATCTCACTCTTAAACTCTTCTGTTCTGAAAAGAAAACTCGCTCTTGACATTAATCTCACTGAAATTAAGACATTACCAACTAAGATTCACCGAGTAACCAACTCGCTTGGCTTAACTTGGATCTTTCACTCAACACCCATACTAGGTCTACTATCTGGGAAGTATAATAACAACTATACCCACTATGGTAATGGCTCAAGTCGTTTCCACTATCTCAGTATCATAAGATGTTCTTACTCAAGAAAATTCAAGATAATACTCATCGATTTTCCAATAGATCATCACAACACATACAATTTTCATACAGATATGAAAAAGATCGTCTCAGGATTACCAATCTGGCAACTATTTTTTTTCTCAATACAGACTGAAATCATTACTAAAATTTTCAATCAATAATTCATTCTATAGCTTCAACTCAACCATCATGGTTTAAACGTTTCAACAAGCATATCTCTGTAATATGCTTCCTACTCACGAATACACAGAAATTATTCTCTTTACTGACTCATGTGTGCACATACACAGAACTTGTATCATATCTCAATGCAATAATCTACTCTTTTCTCCACACAGAGAACATTTTCTAGCGCACTCTCATCTGAATTTCTTTTGCTGTGCTAATCTAAAACTTTTACTAGCATCGTACCTTACAACATTAAGGACATCTTGATCGAATTTATTGACTCCATTTAGCATATTCAAAAACCCATTGTACAACGTGAAATTTGGGATTCCACTTCACATACTAGAATCACCATGAACATTTTCCTCAAAATACCCAAATAAGGTTACGAGGAGACAAAAGAATATCAATTTAAGAAGATCTCGATAGACATACACCTTAGGCTTCCTACTCACTTGAGTCAATAGCCCAGGCTAACTTTCTCCTGTTCATAACATTGTATAATCAATACAATCGTTAAAGCATTCAGACATACTTTCTTACAATTGCCTTTATTAAGCACCTACCGTGCCACACATCGTACTCTTTTCTACATGACTCGTTCACAAATGCCTATTTTTACCCATTCACATGGCTTTAGTAAAATTTTCATTTCTACCCCTAGACTTATCTATGTGTCCCATTAATCACTAGGGATAATCATAGACACATATTCATCGTCGTTCATATAGGTACGAAACCAATGCCACATCCCTGAGGTGGTCTTATATGGAGTCACCCATAAATGCCAATGCCATATCTCGGATAAGGTCTTAATTAGACTTCTACATCAGGTATCGATGCTATATTCTAAATATGGTCTTATACGATTCTCATATCCATTTTCGAAGCCATTTGCTAGATACGTTCTTATACGGAATCATAACTTGGTGCCGAGGCCATGCCTCGAACATGGCCTTATACAGGACTTTATCTATTTCTTATCTAAATGGTAGCCCTTTTTAGCATAGTCCCCTAGGACTCCAACTTCATGTTCAGCAACAATTACTCTACCTAGTAAAGTATAATGTATCAATGTGATACAAAGCATTTTCAAAATGATAACACGAATACTGCATTAATCACGTACAAATTTACTCAATTTGACTCTCATATCATCTCATCATAATTCAACGGTGGTAAGGAGGATGAGGTCACAAAGCCTCTTAACTTGACTCTCGTGACTACACGCGTATGATTTACGATTTATCATTAATAAAATATCATCATAGTCATACAACTCCTCTCAAGTGAGTTTTCACATTTATCACGCTACAATTGTTTCTATCACAAATTCATTAGAATAATGTATTCACTTACTCAAGTTCTACATTACTATCTACTTGAGTATTCAACATTTAATTCTACTTTCTCTTACCGTCAATTATTAGTTAAAGAATGTCTTACGAATTTGAGTACATCGTTTACTTGATTACCATAGTCCAACTATGGTCTTACTCGTATATTATCCTCATAACCCAGCTATTACTTTACATGTTATCACAATACCATAGCCTCGCTATGGTCTTACACAAAATCTCATATCAATACCAATGCCATATCCCTGATATGGTCTTATATGGAACTCATGTCAATGCCGATGCCATATCCCAGATATGGTCTTACACCGGATCTTGTCTTAATGCCGATACCATATTCCAAACACGATCTTATACTGGCACTCATAATACGGTTGATGCCATGTCCCAGACATGGTCTTACACTGGCTCTCTCATTGCCATGGTCCAACCATGGTCTTATTCATCATTTCATCGTTGAACGACCGTACTCATCTCCTGCATTCTACTTAATCAAACTTCTCAAATGTAGCTCTCATACCACAATATGGGTGGTTTCTTGCTCTTACTGCTTCTCGCATACATCATGGTGCTTACTATTCTCATGTCTGTGAGGTAAACAAGGTACCTGTAATGCTTGATCAAAAAGATCAGTATCTTTACCATAATAATCATAATCTCAGCATCACAATTCATAACATGAATTATACCTGTTAGTCAGCCTTAACTAGCATGACATAATATCAACTTTACTACTATATTTCTTGCTATCTCATTTAAGCTTTACTCTTTTGTCCGATGAATTACTATGAATAATCGAGGATACCAAATCTCACCCTACATAACTCAATGTCAAAGCCATATCCTAGATATGGTCTTACATGGAATATCTCTTCTTCAATCAATGCCAAGCTTATCTTGGACTTACATGATAACTTGCTCAATTTTCGATGCCATTTCTTGGCTTTGCCTTAAACAGACTTTCTTATCTCAAGCGGTAGATCAAGTATCCTAGAAAATTCATCTTCAATTGAGACTTACTCATACTTAATCTCATTGATTTTTTATTTATTAGATCATTGAACATTTTCATAGAAATAATGTGCACATAGCAACATCACAAGCAGTTCAACAAAATGTTCATGAAACTTGGAAATCGTGCAACTTATTAAAATTAGCTCTGTTGGAATCATCACTGTCTTAACAAAACAATTTTGTTAGAGCTGGGAGACATCACACTATCTCGGTCCACATATGGCATGTATAGCTAGACTCTTACTCTCGCTAGGTTAGTTCTAGAACCGACTAAACTATAGGTCTGATACCACTAAATGTAACACCCCTTACCCGGATTCTCGCTGAAATAGGGCATGAGGCATTACCGTACTAAAACCTCATGATGCCACTTAGGCTTATTATGACTACTCACTTAAGCCACCTTTACAACTTTATTTTTGACTTATGAAGTCTCACCCATATTTTCGAGGGCTCTCGAGACTATCACAGAGCTTTTTCTATCCTTAAATTTTTCTCTTTTATTTTGGGTTCACATGCCCGTGCATGTTGAAACACGCCTGTGTGTAGACATACACACGCCCATGTCCCCAAACCGTGCTTAAAACTCGAGCATTCTGCAAAATGCTCCACGGCCAAGGCACACGCCCGTGTTAGTCCAGGGGCACACCCCCGTACCTCTAAGGCACCCCCGTGTCCAATGCCCATGGGGAGCTACTGACTTGGTCCACATGGCCCTGACACGTCTCTGTCTTGCCCAACCGTGGGGAGCTACTGACTTAATCCACACGGCTTAGGCGCACGCCATGCTCAAACCGTGTGTCTTACACGGCTCATGCACTCGGTCGTGGGACTCACCCGTGGTCTATTCTTTCTAATAATAATAAGGTGCAGGGTACGGATGGCCTAAACACACTCCCGTGTGTCTAACCGTGTGGGCACTCAGAGGCTATCGACCAAGCCTTCTACCACTCTCAGTTGCATACATTCATTCATCATCACTTAAATTATGGTAATATCATTATAATTCTTGGTTTAAAGACATTTAGACACAAGAGAAGTAAGGTCTCCAATCTATACACTAAGGGAGCTATTTCTCATATAATTAAAACCCACTTAAGCTATTATCTATGGCTATACGCAAACAACTATAAATTTTCTTAGGCTAATACAATTTGGCTACATTCACAAGACTTAGTCAACCTTAAGTACTAGCCCTATACATGCCATGACTCGTAAGGACTTGATACCTCATACCAAGTGTCTGATCGATAGTGTGAAAACATCTCCGGTGATCTCTAACCCGAGCTAGTTAAATTAACCTATAAGAGATGAAAAAGGAAAAAGGAGTAAGCAATAATTCTTAATAAGTTCATCTGCGTATAATTGATAAATACTGATATTCATTGAATATACACAACTACAAGACATTTTAATGACTTTTTCTCATTATCTAATGGTTGCTTACTTGCCCATTCTTGAAGCTTACTCACTCTATCTCTTACCGCATCCTAACTGGGCCACAAGCCAATTGCTCATCTACTTAACATACAATCCTGCACTGATCACTACATGATCATATGAAACAACGCATCAAGCATTCTCAATAAGCCACTCACACTACAAACCTCTCGGTGGTTACGCACTTAGCCCACCATTGAATCTCTTATATGGTGGTATCGCACATAGCCCATCAATCATTTATATTTATTGTGATTTTGCACTTAGCTCACCGTTCATTTATAAGTGATGGTATCCCACACAGCCCATCGATTTCTAATATATCGGGTGGTAACGCACACAGCCCACCAATAATAATATAATTGATGGTTTCGCACACAACCCATCAATATATAGTTTATCAGGTGGTAACACACATAGCCCACCGATAACAATATAATTGATGGTATCGCACACAGCCCATCAATTAATATCAGTAAGGTGATATCGCACATAACTCACCTTTGATTTTACATTTATGGATAATAATCCACATGTGCATCCCTATTTCAAATGCTCAACCGAGAACATTCTTACACGTTTCTATTCTTACTTGACTTTCTACGATACTCGTTCCTATTCATACAACGTATCAATAAATCTATTCCATGCAACCAAAGTGCATTAATTACACATATCCCGCTAGGGTTCATCATACATTGAATTCACGTCAATTCAGTTCTAAGACACGCTTGCTCTCCTCATGGTGCAACCACATACATTCAACATGTCCGTTAAATCACTCAAATTGTTAAATAACTCTCTTGTGTCTCATGCACATAGTTCTTATTGATATCATACCTCAACAGTGTCTTACATACATTAACATGTCGAAGCCATGTCCCTGATGTGGTCTTATATGAACTCTTACACCGAGGCCATATTCCAATATGGTCTTACTCAAGACTTTGACCAACATCATATCATGCTATACCCATTTCCTATTACTCTTACATCTCATCAAGAAGTATTTCATACATTCATAAGGTAAATATACATTTTGGACAACATTGGAATATTAACTCGTACGTAGTCGCAAAGTTTGCACATGAACTTACCTCGCTGACGAAAGGGCCGAAAAGGACCTTTTTGCCCATATTTCTCTTTTCACTTGTTCTAGGTCCAAAACTCATTTTCTTTGATCTAGAACAATGGAATTTAGTGATTTAATCACTTATAAATCATAATTGACAGTCAACTACACTTTAGGCAAAAATGACTATTTTGCCCCTACACTTTGGCAAAATTACGATTTTGCCCCTAGGCTCGTAAATAAATTTTATCACATTTTCTTGTTAAAAAAGCCTATATGAACATTTAATCCTATTATAACTATTCACAACTTCATCTATTTCTTGCCTTAATAAACAAATTATAACTTTTGCATTTTAGCCCAAATTAGGTGTTTTCATAACAACACCTTTCACAAAAGTTGTTTCTCATCACTTTGACATTCATTTCCTTCCATAAAAACTCAACAACAAACATATACTCTTTCATGGCAAGTCCCTAGAATCTTAACCATATTGCAAATTAGTCCCCTCATTAGCTAGCTTAAGCTTTGGGGACTCTAAAAGTACAAAAATTATCAACTAAAGCCATCAAAATCACTTACTTGAAGAGGAGATGAGTTGCTGAAATTTTAATCTTCAAAAACCTCCTTGTTGCTACCCATTTTCGATTGGAGAGAAGATGGAGAAAATATGATAGCTTTCTTTTCTTTATTTTCCCCTTATTTTTTTCCTTTAGTCAACTACTGTCACCAACCCTTGTCTAATTTTAAATTTCTTGTCCCCTTAACCGTCCATCACTTATAGGAAGGCATAATTGCACTTTAAAGACCTCTAATTCACTTTCTATAGCTATTTGGCACTTCTAGCAAATAAAATAGGACTTTTACACTTTATGTGATTTAGTTCTTTTTCACAATTTAGCTAGAAATTGCTAAAATTAAGGCACCAAAATTTCTATACATCCTTATAAACATGTTTTAACGCATAGAGTAACATGAAAATAATTTTCTCTAACCTCGAAGTAGTGATTCCGAGATCACTATTCCAACTAGCCCCTAAATCGGGTTGTTACAGGAGTGGTGGAGGTTCGGTGGGTATAATTGGTCTACTGGCTCTATAGGTCGACATGAAGAACATGGAATATTGGTTCTTCGAACAAAGATTAGAAGCTAGCACAAGGAAGGGAGTGTATAAGTGTAAAGGTGCATAAATGTAAATGACCATTTGTACACCAAGGTACCTTTATCTACATGCCACAATATCTAAACTCAAAATGAATGTATATATACCATATTTTGATAGTGTGTGCTCCTCAGCTGATTCGACTCGACAAATTTTGATAGGTACCAATCTACAAGGGAAGAAAAACAACTAGAGTAAGCATACAAATGCTTAGTAAGTTCAAATTGAATTACCATACATACCTTGATCCTTATAAGTATAATATCTACTATTCATGTTTGCATTCAACATGGCTATCCTTGGTACATAATGTCATAACTAGACATAATTCAACATTACCAATCAAGTATGTTAGTCATGTTTCATATCATGAGTAATATCACTACATTAAGGAAATAACATGTCTATTACTATCAAATATCATGCATATACTATCTTATTTCCAATTCATCTTCAGGTTTTCCATTTCCATTCAACTAGATATTGCTCGATGGAACTATAATAAAATGGGTTCAAATACACCGGAGATTAAATTACTCACACAAGCTGACATTATATCAGGGTTGCTTACACAAGCTGACATTATATCAGGGTTGCTTACACAAGCGACATTAAAACAAGGTTGCTCACTCAAGCTAATAGAATATCAAGGTTACTTGTCTAGGCTAAACCAATGATACATATAACCCAAGAATATGCAATCAATGCTAGACCTCGATATAACTTGTAAAACCCCTAATCAATCACACGTATAACCCTATTAACATGCCAAACCTATCCTAACCTTTTACTAAGTTCACACGGGCATCATTTCTATATATATATCATTATCAATCTCTACAATTATCCACAATTCAGTCATACCTTGTACATCATTTTTCATTTACTTGCCTTGTAATCAATTAACTTTCACATTTATACCCTATACTATTACGTAATAACCACTAATCATATAACATACAATTCAATCCATTATATGCCAAGATCACTAGTTATTAAGTTATGTCTAATATGTATATATATATAATCAAACACAAAATTACACTTAATATAAATGAGATAGTAAGTTCCATATAACTTGCCTATTTGGAATGCCAAAATGGGTTGATTCTTCAAGGACTAATGAGTAATTTTAGCATTTCCTCGACTAATTCCACTTTGATCCAAATATTAATTTATAAAATTATTTATATCACAATCAATATCACCCATTTTCATACTATATCATGATATGCATGATTTCATATAATTCCATTTTTATTTCCTTATATTATAAACTTTATTCAATTTAGTCCCTAAACGAAAAAATAACATAACTTTTGATTCCTAGCTTGATTAAAATCTTATTTCATATATTTTAATTAGGGACCTTATACTTTTATTTATAACATAATTTCATGTTGATTTTACATTTATTCATTTTGGTTCCTAATGTAACAAATTTAACAATAAGTTAAATTAACTTTACAACCTAGTCCTTTTCATATTCTAAGCTTAAAATCTATCAATTTCAAACCTAATTCTTCAAGAAATCAATAGTGGAAACTCTCTAAAACTTTAAAATTTTACAAATTGGTACGTGGGTTACCTAAATTAGTCTCCCATTACACCAATCTATAAAAATTACAAGAAAATGACTTAATTTTTCTTACCTAATAATGGCCGAATGTTTCTCAAGCTTGGGAGGGTTTTCTTATGCTTCAATAATGGTGGATGGTTAAGGAAGAAGGAGATAATGACTTTTTCCACCAACTTTGGCTTTTATACCATGAGTATTTACTAATTAATCTAGTTTAATTAAGTTAACCATACTTTAATTAACTTTTATAATTTAGTCTTTGAGCCTTAATTAACTATTAATTCGACAAAATCAATAGTCCAATCTTTAATAAGTTTTTATATTACCTCCATAAATATTCATATTAAATATTTATGGGCTCATTTTACGAAAATGGGGTTTCAAAACTGTATTTTTCAATACCACTAAAAATTGGGTCATCACAAAGTATTAATCTAATCGAAACACAAATTAGTAGTGCTAACCAAAATCAGATTGAGATTAACTAATCCTAAATTTAATATGTACTTGGAACTAAAGAATTTCATATTTCTCAATTAAATAATGAAAATTTCATTAATCTATAATAAACTAATTAATTTATTACTTATTAAGCTAAAACCCTAACCCAATTGAATTGTTTACTACCCTTAATGAGGAATGCCCTCTAATTCTCTTCCTACTTAAGGGTTAAAACCTAAGCTATCCTTTAGATCTCACTTAGATATACATTTACCAAATCGATACACAACGAATTCTCCATTCGGTCTCCTTTGTCTAGATAATTTACTTTAGGTGTCAATTCTGGTATTCTTAGCAATTCAAAAAAACTAAATAAATTTCCAACATAATAGAATCAAACACTTAACCAAATAATCAATTGAAAAATTAATCTATACAAAATATTTAGTAAAACACATATATATCATTCTCATTACTATACAAGCATTTAATCAAATAGATGACAACAAAATATAAAATGAGAAAGAGTGGAGAAAATTCTCATTGATAAAATCTAGGTGATTGCAAAGTCTAGAATCATTTTCAATTGCAAAAATTTAATCATTGAAATAGGAAAATCCACACAAGAAAAAAAATAAAGGTAAAGGATAAAAAATAAAAACTAAAAAACTAATCTAAAAGAATTTCTAAAAAAAGACTCCAAACTAATCTACTAACTATTTCTCTAACTTTAACCAGCTACCCCTTGTCTGAATAAAAGTGTTGGTTATATAGGAACTCACTCACTAAAAGGCATTCTATTTTATTACAACACTTAGGGTTTAATGTTTGAAAATTATCTCAAATTTCTCTTAAAATGCAAGTCAACATGCTCAAGAATTATCGTGACATTGGTCACCTCCACGTCACAACGTGGAGTTTGTTTTGGTCTTTCATTGTGTTTATTTTCATTGTTGCGACTTTCATGAATTGTGCTTATGACATAGACTGTAGTTTTGCATTTTGGTCACAATGGAAAGCTAAATCCCAGGTAAATTGGACCATATGAGATCATTGAGAAAGTTGGATCGGTTGCCTACTGTCTAGCTCTACCATATGAATTGTAAAAGATTCACAATGTGTTCCATGTATCAATGCTCCATAGATATTGATTCGATCCTTCTCATATTAAATTGGTGGAAGCAATTAAGGTGCAACCTGATTTATCATATGAAGAAGAGTCAATAGAGATCTTAGCTTGAAAAGTAAAAGAGTTGAGAATCAAGCATGTACCATTGGTGAAAGTCCTATTGTGCAGTCATAGCACGGAAGAAGCTACCTAGGAACGGGAAGAGTTGATAAGATCTAAGTATCCCCACCTCTTTTCAAGTAAATTTCGAGGAAGAAAATTCTTAAGAGGAGAGAATTGTAATGACCCGAATTTCAATGGTGTTAAAAATTACAGTTTCGAAACCTTATTTCTGTAAAAATAAGTTTACAAATATAAATAGGAATATTTATGGGGTTAATATGAAAAATAATAAAGATCGATTAAGTAATTTAGACGAAAAATTAGATAAATAAAACTCATGGGCTAAATTGCAAAACTTCAATCACTATTGAGTTTTAATTTAAAAAATGCTTGGGGACCTAGATAGCAATTATCCAAAGGGTTAAAATGGTTATTAAACCATTTTTTTATTATATTTAGTGGATGATGATGATGTTCCCATTTAGTTTAATTAATTTTAAAATTATTACCATAATTAAGTTAATTAAACAAGATTAAATAATGTTAATTATGGTATAAATATCAAACTAAGTGGAAAAAGATGAGAATATCATCATCTTCTTCATTTTCTCATCGTCCACAATTGTTTAGAAAAGAAGAAAGCTTCAAACTCCCATATACATTTAACCAATCAAAATTGTAAGGTAACAAAGCCTTTTTCATGTAATTTCTATAGATTTCTTTTATCATAGGAACTTGATTTTGTAACAGCCCGAATTAAGGGCAAGTCAAAACAGTGATCTCGGGACCACTAAATCGAGGTCAGAGGAAATTTATTTTAATTTTATTTTATGGATTATAGTATGATTATAATGGTGCATGGAAATTTTGGTGGTTTAATTTTAGCGATTTCATGCTTAATTGCGAAAAAAGACTAAATTGCATAAAGTGCAAAAGTTCTATTTTAATTGCTAGAGGTGCAAATTAGCTAAGGAATATTAATTGGAGGTTCTTAAAGTGAAATTAGGCCATGGGATGTGTGATGGCCGGCCATATAGAGGCTAGGGAGACAAGATATTAAATGTTGGTTAAATTTGGTGGAAATTAGGTGTTAAAAATGAATAAAATAAGATGAATAAAAGATGTTGTCATCTTTTACTATTCACATTTCTTCTCCACTGAAATTCGAATAGAGAATAAGGGTTTTTGAAGCTCAAATTTTTAGCAAAACAAATCCCTTGCAAGTAAGTGATTTTGTTGGTTTTATTTGATAATTTTTGTACTTTTGGAGTCCCCAATGCTTAAGTTAGCTAATGAGAGGACTAATTTGCAATATGGTTGAAAGTCTAAGGACTTTTCATGATTTAGTTTATGTTGTTTTCTGAGTTTTTATGGAAGAAAATGAATGTTAGGGAGATGAGAAACAACTTTTGTGAAAGGTATTGTCATGAAAAACACCTAAATGGGACAAAATTGTAAATGTTGTAATTTGATAATGAATACATGAAATAGTTGGATTTGTGAGTAGTTGTAAGATGATTAAATGTTCAACTAGGCTTGTTTGATAAGAAAATGTGATGAAAATTGATATACGAGCATATGGGCAAAATCATAATTTTGCCAAAGTCCAAGGGCAAAATGGTCATTTTTCCTAAGTAGAGATTATGTTGTAATATGATCATAAAATGATTAAATGAGTAAATTTTTTTGTTCTAGATAAAAATGAGATTCAAACCTAGAACGGGAAAAAGAGAAATACGGACAAATAGGTCCATTTCTATCCTTTTCGATATCAAGGTAAGTTCGTATGCTCATAAGGCAACTATAGTGAAGTATGTAATTTTTCAATGATGTATGAATTGTGTATTGGCTTTATGAATATATTAAATACGTCTTGACGAGATGTCAAGAATTGAAAGTCTTCAATTGAATCTAAGAATAGAGGAAATACAAATAGCATGACATATGATAATTAAGGTCCCGTGTAAGACCATATTTGGAATATGGTCTCGATGTGAGATTTCGTATAAGACCATGTCAGGAACATGGCATCGATATGATATTTTATGTAAGGCCCTATCGGGGGTATGATGTTGATATGATATTATGTGTATGATAACTCAAGAGTGTTATTTAGCAATTTGAGTGATTCAACAGGTATGTGCCAGAACTCAATTGAAGTGAATCTAGTATATGATGAACCCATGGTGAATTATGTGTGAATAATGCATCCTGATTGCATATGTCATATTTATTAATGCATTGTGTGAATGCAAATGATTATTATAGAAACCTATTTATGAAAGATAGTGTGTGAGGATATTCATGAAGGAACATTCGAAATAGGAAAAAGGTGTGTGGGTAAATATCTGTGAATGTGTAATCAATTGTGGGCTGTGTGCGTTACCACCTCATTAATTGTTAGCGATGGGTTGTGTGCGATACCATCACCAATATTATAAATGGTGGGTTGTGTGCGTTACCACCATATTATTTGTTACCGATGGGCTATGTGTGATACCATCGTACTTAGTATTAAATGGTGGGCTATGTGCGATGTAATATCCCAGATTTAGGGGTTATGCATTTTCACTTAAATGTATGTGGTAGCATGCTTATGTGTGATTTGAATGTGTTTTTGGGGGCTTCAGGAACCTTGGGATGTAGGTGGAAGCCTTAGAAAATTATTGGATTTTTAAGCATAAAAAGGGAACTAAGGGAGCTAGGCCTTAAGTAGAGGTGTTTGAGGGTTATGACACAAGTAAAGCCTTGGTAAAGTGGCAAAGAGGCGCCACTTAGGGCCTTGTGAGGTGATGCCACATGGAGTGTGAAGGGACCTAGGTTCGAGCAGCAAAAGAAGCGTTTTGGAGCTTTTATTTTTTGGCAAGGAGGTGCAGTGATGGACGGCACAAGGACACTTCATGGATGAAGTGTAGGTTGGGTCAAATAGCTTAAATTTTCGGCTAAGTAGGAGGGAAAATGGGGATTTGGATGATGAAAGAAGAGTTGGTCGGCAGAAAGACTTTGGAGGGGGCATATTCGGTCAGGTATATGGGAGTTAGTGCCAAAATTTCTTAATTCCTTGTTCCCATCTCTAGACCGAGCCCATCTCCCTCCTTTCTCTTTTACTTTGCTTAGGCCAAAAACTCTCTCTCAATTTCACCATAGCCGAACCTTAACTTGAGCCTCACCATCACTTTTTCTCTTCTTCTTCTCATAACTTCTTCTGTCATCAAAATTCGAAAGAACCTCTTTCATTTACTGAGATCATAGCCAAAACACCATAAACCCTCAACCCTTTCTTTTATTTTCATTTGCTTAGAAGCCAAATAATCCCTCTTATTTCCTTGAGTGTTGGCCAAATATTAACCAAGCAGAGATCTCCCTTGATTTCTTCTCTAATCGGTTTGGAATAGGTAAGTCCGTCGTGATCGAATCTCCTCTATTCTCCCTTACTTTTCTCTGTCAACATTTGTAGGACAAAAGCCAAATTTTGGCATTTGTCTTGACTTTTAATCAACCATCCAATCTGTTTCTTTTAGGATCTCCATGATTTTGAAGCAGTAGATCGGAGTCATCTTCTCCCTGTCAATCATTTCCAGTAAGTTAGTGGTAAGGATTCATACTGATTCAATTTGTTTCTTAGTTATTTGAAAAGTCGAAGGCTATTAAGATTAAGTGTTAATGTTGGCCGATTGTAGGAGGGATCAGTCTCGCATATCTCGGGTTGTGGCTAGTATTCGAAGGCATTACGGTAAGGATTATGGTTGTACGTCAACCTTTCGGGATTTGTTTGTATAGTAGAATGGCCCCTTTGCTAATGATCTTAGTGTTGGTGAATGTAGGAAAGGGGATCTAGTGCGTTAGATCGGGATTTTCGAGATTCGGTAATCGCGTTAGTAACCAAGTGTGTAACCCACCCTAAATTCCCGATTAATAATAATATTGTTATGTATATGTTACTAAGGCAATGAATGAATATGGCTAAGGGTACCATTCAATGGTACAGTGCATTCAGGTACGTTACCCCTAACTCTCAGTTAATAAAGTTTATGAACATTGATATGAAAATATGAGAAATATCGTTATGGCCATGGGGTGAGGTACATTGCATGATATTTGTATGATATGTATGTTGCATGGGCATATGGGTGATAATGATAAAGGGGAAGTGTTCCGGTGGTTTTTACCACATTATCCGGTGACTTATGTCACATATTATAAATATGGTGACTCTGTCACATTATCTGGTGGCTATTCCACGATTATAAGGGCGATGTACAGTTGACTGCAGCGACTACCTTTGATGGTGTGTAGTGGATGGAGGGTCAATTTAGTAATCCCCACGGTGTGATTGGCAGGTACGGGTGATGTGTAGAGGTTGGATATCTACGTGGGTTTGGGTTGCATCATTGCTTGTATTTGTTATACGTGATTTGATATGCCTTAATTGGTTGGGAGTCTGTGTTGGTTGTTACACACTGAATCTGTTGACTCACCCTTCATGGGGTAACATTTTACAGGTGATACTCAGTAATTGGACCGGGTCGGTAGGGACTTAGTGGTGGCCATACTCAGCTCAGTATTTTTCTGGTTTCTTATGATTAAATTTATCGCATTTTGTTATTATGTTTTTTTGGAATTTATTTCGGGTTTAGTTTTGTTGTAATAAGGCCATTAATATTTAACTGTTTTAAGTTTACGTTTTAATTTTTATTCCGATACAATCAATATTAAACAAACGGTTTAACAATTTTTCGTAAAACAACTTCAAATGTTTTGACACCTAAACACCTACGATTTTCAACTTAATGTTAAGCTCTAAAATTCGGCATTTCTTTAAACTTGTAATTTCTAAAATATGAAGATAACATTTTAATACAAAATTAAATTTCAACACGGTTTTCAACTTGAGAATAACTCAAATCTATTTTCTTCAAAACCACCAAGTTTTTCAAGATGACATAACGAGATTTAACTACGTTTTACTCGAGGAGCATGCCAGATCCGGTCAGGGCTTGTGGGTCGGGTTTGGGGTGTTTCAATTTGGTATCAAAGCCTGGTTCAAAACTTGGCCTTGAGGACTTTTGGGCCCAAAACGTTTTTTTTTTTAAATCGAGTTTTACTAAAGGATGAGCAGGTTTTCTGGCATGGCACCTGAGTCTCCGACCCAAAGTCCACCAGGTAAGTACCCCTAACCACTGTGTGATTTGTATGTGGGTATTACGGGATCGTAGATTAGTAGATTAGGAGCTATTGAACCCTAGGATTAGCTTACTTCAACACAGAATTACATAAAATTTAAAGTTTAATCAAACAAACCTGTGAGTGAGTCGCCGAGTTAAGGGTGTGGCAACCACAAAGCGCATGTCTAGGATTGGATTTAGGGGAGCTTGGTATTTAAGCGTCCTAGTGACTTACCTCCTCTTCGCTCGAATCCTACCTGGTGCGTAGTGACGGTTCACCCTAACCAAGAGGACTTATTCACAGGCTAAATTCGATAACTAAAACCCGAAAGGGACTAGCTACACTGTTTTATAAAAACCTTAGTTTTAAAAGCACCAAATTACCCCTTTGATTTGTGAAAAAACTATTTTAGATTTTGAAAAAAAAATTTGAAATATCCCCGATTACAAAATTATCGAAATACCACTATTTTGTAAAATTACAAAAATACCCTCAGTTTATAAAATTACCATACTACCCTCAACTTTTATCAAAATATTCCTATTTTATAAAAATACCAGAAACCCCTATTTTGTAAAATATCAGGATACCCTGATTTGGAAAATTACCAAAATACCCCTATAGGACAAATTACGAAAATACCCCTAGGTTGGAACGGGCGAAAATGTTCAAAGTGGTGAATATGTGTAATAGATGCTGCTGAATGAATGTGATTTCTCTAAATTAGGGTAGAAGATTTGAAATGAAAACCCTAAAATGATCGAAAGAACTACCCCTAAACTTCTTTGCATAAAACTTGTTCGTGGGTAATCAGTGGAACGAAAGCTAATGAATAAAATTTCTTAAAGAAGATTAAATCGCGATCATAGACATGAGTTCTAGGGGACGTGGTTGTAATGTGCGTGGGCAAGGTAGAGGTATAATGACCGTATCGAAACCCGTTAGGTCTGGTCAAGGGTCCGATAATGAGATGCCACCACCACCAGCTGCTGGTGTTGAATATCAAGATCAGACGGGATGATGCAGTATCATAGGCGATGCTACGAGTTCTTGAGAGGGTGGCTGGAGCAGGTGGAGGTATGGAAGCTCAAAATCTGTACCTGAGTGACTCCAAGCCAATAGAGCGGAGGTATTTCGAGGTGTATCTGGTGTGGCTCTCAATATGGCTGAGTATTGGTTAGAGGCGACGGAGCGAATTATGGACGATTTGGACCTGGCTACTAGGAGAAACTGAAAGGGGTGGTGTCACTTCTCCGTGATGAGTCATACCAGTGGTGGCTCACGGTTCGAGATGGTGTTGCAGCGGATAATCTCACTTGGGAGTATTTCAAGGTGGCGTATCAGAAGAAGTATATTGGGACTAGCTATATCAATGCACAGAGGAAGGCGTTCTTGAGGCTGGTTTAGGGGAGTAAGTCCGTAGCGGAGTATGAGGTGGAATTTTTAAGGTTGAGCCAGTATGCTCGAGGTATCGTGGCCATGGAGCATGAACGATGTGTTAGGTTCGAGGACGGATTGAGGGATGACCTAAGATTGCTGATTGCTCCACAGCAGGAGCGGGAGTTTACCGTGTTGGTAGAGAAGGCTAAGGTAGCCGAAGGGGTTAAGGAATCTGTGAGACAGAATTCGGATAGGAATAGACAAAAGAGAGGTTTTGGATCATCAGGGTCATCCGGGAATGTTCAAAAGAGACCTAGAGTTGATGGGCCGCGAGGTTAGCAGGTTGTTATGGGAGGACAGTACCGTACTTGTGCTCAGTGTGGAAAGATGCACCTGGGAGAGTGTTGGAAGAAGACAGGGGGATGTTTTAAGTGTGGATCCAAGGATCACATGATTAGGGACTGTCCTATGAAAGAATGAGCCGACCAATAAGTCGTGGTGTTAATCGACCGAAGAGGTGGATGACAACCACCACGGGTCGTGGTCCGGTTGCAAAGGTAATGGTTCGGAAGAGGTCGGGGACACCGGTAGAGGTGTTGGTAACAGGCGAGGCAATGACACCGGTCCGTGTATGCATTCATCGAGGGAGGATGGTGACGACCGGACGTCATAACCCAGACGTTCCTTATAGCCGATAAGCCTTATTCTCGCTTAATTGATGTTGGCTCGACCCACTCATATGTTGCATGTAGAGTAGTGAAACATTAGGTGTAGCATCTAAACCTGCTCTGTTAGGGAAATGATCGTAGTAAGCCCATTAGGTCAAGCGGTAGTGGTGAATAGGATATTTCGAGTGTGCCTCTAGAGATTAGTGGAGTGGTATTTCTTGCCGACTTGATGGAACTACCTTTGGGGAATTTGATCTCATTCTAGGCATGGATTGGCTAGTGGAACATCGGGCTAAATTGGATTGCGCAGCTAAGCGAATGGAGCTGAGGACTCCAGAGGATGAGGAGATAATTATGATGGGAGAAAGAAGAAATTATTTGGCTAACGTAGTCTCTGCAATAAAGGCTAATAAGATGGTTCGGAAAGGATGCAAGGCATTTTTGGCCTTTGTGAGTGCTTTGGATGCAAAAGAAGAAGGAGTTAGTGGAGTGAGAACAGTAAGGGAATTCGTGGATGTCTTTTCGAAGGAGCTACTTGGGTTACCCCCGGACAGAGAGGTGGAGTTTGAAATTGATTTACTGCCGGGTACAGCTCCTATGTCAATTGCTCCGTACAGAATGGCACCAAAGGAGTTAGTAGAGCTTAAAGCCCAGATCCAAGAGTTACTCGATCGTGGGTTTATTCGACCCAGTGTGTCTCCATGGGGACCACTGGTCCTATTCATGAAAAAGAAGGACGGGACTACGCGCATGTGCATAGATTACTGGCAGTTGAATAAGCTGACCATCAAGAACAAGTATCCATTACAAAGGATAGACGACTTGTTCGATCAACTTAAGGGGGTCGCAGTATTTTCAAAGATAGATCTACGGTCGGGATACCATCAGCTTAGGGTGAAGGAAGTAGATATCCATAAGGCAGTTTTTTGGACAAGATATGGGCATTATGAGTTCATAGTAATGCCGTTCGGATTAACGAACGCCCCAGCTGCATTCATGGATATGATGAACCGGTTTTCCAACCCTACCTGGATCAGTTTGTTGTTGTGTTCATAGATGATATCTTAGTGTATTCCAAGTCTGAGAAAGAACATGATGAGCATCTCCGAGTTGTATTGCATGTGTTAAGAGAAAAGAAGCTATATGCCAAGTTTAGCAAGTGTGAATTCTGGCTGAAGGAAGTTACATTCTTAGGGCATGTGGTGTCTGTGGAAGGAATGAGGGTGGATCCTCGGAAGATTGAGGCAGTATTAGATTGGAAGCCACCTAAGTCTGTGGCTGAGGTTCGTAGTTTCTTGGGGTTAGCAGGCTACTACAAGAGATTTGTTGAAGGGTTCTCGTCAATAGCAGCACCTTTGAAGAAGTTGTTAAGAAAGGAGGTACCTTTTGTATGGGCAGATAAGCAGCAGGAGAGTTTTGAGAAGCTTAAAAGAGTATTGACAGAGGCTCCAGTTTTGATTCATTCGGAAGCAGGAAAAGACTTCGTGGTGTATTGTGATGCTTTCCATACAGGATTGGGATGTGTCCTTATGCAAGACGGAAAGTGGTCACTTATGCATCTTGGCAGTTGAGGCCACATGAGGTTAATTATCCAACGCATGATCTAGAATTGGCTACAGTAGTGTTCGCTCTAAAAGTGTGGAGGCACTATTTATATGGAGAAAAGTCAGTGATTAACACGGATCACAAGAGTCTGAAGTATTTGCTGACTCAGAAGGAGCTGAATTTGAAACAGCGAAGGTGGGTGGAGTTGTTGAAAGACTACGACTATTCAATAGAGTATCACCCGGGCAAGGTAAATGTGGTGGCAGATGCCCTAAGTCAAGAAGTGGTGTTGGATCTGAGGGTGATGTTTGCACATCTTAGCCTTTATGAGGATGGAAGTTTGCTAGCGAGTTGCAAGTGAAGCCAACATGGCTAAGTTAGGTAAAAGAGAAACAATTGATAGATGGTGAACTCAGTGCTAAACTGCTACAAGTACAAAATGGGGATTTGGAAGAATATGGTGTAAACGGTGATGGAGTGCTGTGTTTTGGGGGCAAGGTCTGTATGCCGAAGGATGAGGAGTTAAGGCAGAAAATTCTTCAAGAATCGCATAGTAGCCCTTATGCTATGCATCCTGGAAGAATTAAGTTATATAAGGATCTACAGGATCAGTTTTGGTGGCCTGGTCTTAAGTGGGAAGTTACAGAATTTGTGGGGAAGTGTCTAACGTGTCAGCAAGTGAAAGCTGAACACCAAGTACCATCAGGATTGCTTCAGCTGATAAAGATTCCACAATGGAAGTGGGAAAGAATTACCATGGACTTCGTTACTGGGCTTCCCCTTACGCCTACTAAGAAGGACTCGATATGGGTGATAGTAGATCGGTTGACGAAGTCTGCACATTTCATACCAGTGCGGGTGGACTATTCCCTGCAGAGATTGGAAAAATTGTTTGTAGTAGAAATCGTGAGGCTGCACGGAGTGTCGGTGTCGATTATCTCGGATAGGGATCCGAGATTTACGTCTCGATTCTGGAAAGCACTACATCAAGCATTGGGCACCAGGTTGGACTTCAGTACGGCATTCCATCCGCAGTCGGATGGCCAATCTGAGTGGGTAATTCAAGTGCTAGAGGATATGTTGAGGGGTTGCGTGATAGATTTCAGAGGAAGTTGGGAGGAGTTCTTGCCTTTAGTGGAATTTGCATACAATAATAGCTATCAAGCAAGTATTCGATGGCACCGTATGAAGCGCTGTATGGAAGGAGGTGTCGCACTCCTACGTGTTGGACAAAATTGGGGGAACGTCATGTTTTAGGTCTGGAGATGGTGGCAGAAGCGAAAGAAAAGGTTAAGGTAATTCAGGCACGGTTGAAAGAGGCATCTGACAGGCAGAAGTCATATGCAGACCTTAAGCGGAAGGAGATAGAGTTTGCAGAAGGAGATCAAGTGTTTTTAAAAGTTTCACCATGGAAGATGATGATGAGATTTGGTCGCAAGGGAAAGTTAAGTCCCAGGTTTATAGGACCTTATCAGGTTTTGAAGCGGGTTGGACCAGTGGCATATCAGTTAGAGTTGCCTTCGGAGTTGAAGCAGATGCACGATGTGTTCCACGTTTCGATGCTATGTCGTTACCGATCGGATCCATCTCATGTAATACCGGTTGAGGAGGTGGAGCTAAGACCAGATTTGTCTTATGAGGAAGAGCCGATTCAGAGTCTAGAACGGGATGTGAAGGTGCTTCGGAGGAAATCAGTCCCTCTAGTCAAAGTGTTATAGCGTAACCATGGATCGGAGGAAGCTTCGTGTGAGCCAGAGGAAACAATGCGACAGCGATACCCTCACTTATTTTAGCTAGGTAATTTTGAGGTCGAAATTATTTTAAAGGGGTAGAACTGTAATATCCGGGATTTAGGGGTTATGCATTTTCACTTAAATGTATGTGGTAGCATGCTTCTGTGTGATTTGAATGTGTTTTGGGAGCTTCGGGAACCTTGGGATGTAGGTGGAAGCCTTAGAAAATTATTGGATTTTTAAGCCTAAAAAGGGAACTAAGGGAGCTAGGCATTCAGTAGAGGTGTGTGAAGGTTATGACAGAAGTAAAGCCTTGGTAAAGTGGAAAAGAGGCGCCACTTAGGGCCTTGTGAGGTGACGCCACAGGGAGTGTGAAGGGACCTAGGTTCGAGCAGTAAGGGAAGCATTTTGGAGCTTTTATTTTTGGCAAGGAGGTACAAGATGGATTAAGACAAGGACACTTCATGGATGAAGTGTAGATTGGGTCAAATAGCTTAAATTTTTGGCTAAGTAGGAGGGAAAAGGGGGATTTGGATGAGGGAAGAAGAGTTGGTGGCAGAAGGACTTTAGAGAGGGGCATATTCGGTCGGGTATATGGGAGTTAGTGCCAAAATTTCTTAATTCCTTATTCTCATCTCTAGACCGAACCCATCTCCCTCCTTTCTCTTTTAGTTTGCTTAGGCTAAAAACTCTCTCTCAATTTCACCATAGCCGAACCTTAACTTGAGCCTCACCATCACTTTTTCTCTTCTTCTTCTCACAACTTCTTCTGTCATCAAAAGTCGAAAGAACCTCTTTCATTTACTGAGATCATAGCCGAAACACCATAAACCCTTAACCCTTTCTTTTATTTTCATTTGCTTAGAAGCCAAATAATCCCTCTTATATCCTTGAGTGTTGGCTAAATATCAACCAAGTAGAGATCTCCCTTGATTTCTTCTCTAATCGGTTTGAAATAGGTAAGTCCGTCGTGACCGAATCTCCTCTATTCTCCCTTACTTTTTTCTGTCGACATGTGTAGGACAAAAGCCAAATTTTGACATTTGTCTTGACTTTTAATCAACCATGCAATCGGTTTCTTTTAGGATCTCCAGGATTTTGAAGCAGTAGATTAGAGCCATCTTCTCCCTGTCAATCATTTCCAGTAAGTTAGTGGTAAGGATTCATGCTGATTCAATTTGTCTCTTAGTTATTTGAAAAGCTAAAGGCTATTAAGATTAAGTGTTAATGTTGGCCGATTGTAGGGGGAGATCAGTCTCGCATATCTCGAGTTGTGGCTAGTATTTGGAAGGTGTTATGGTAAGGATTATGGTTGTACGTCAACCTTTCGGGATTTTTTTGTATAGCCGAATGGCCCCTTTACTAATGATCTTAGTGTTGGCCGAATGTAGGAAAGGGGATCTAGTGCGTTAGATCGAGATTTTTGGGATTCGTGTCGCGTTAGTAACGTGTGTGTAACCCACCCTAAATTCCCGATTAATAATAATATTGTTATGTATATGTTAATAAGGCAATGAATGAATATGGCTAAGGGTACCATTCAATGGTACAGTGCATTCAAGTACGTTACCCCTAACTCTCAGTTAATAAAGTTTATGAACATTGATATGAAAATATGAGAAATATCGTTATGTCCATGGGGTGAGGTATATTGCATGATATTTGTATGATATGTATGTTGCATGGGCATATGGGTGATAATGATAAAGGGGAAGTGTTCCGGTGGTTTTTACCACATTATCCGGTGACTTATGTCATATATTATAAATCTGGTGACTCTATCACATTATCTGGTGGCTATGCCACGATTATAAGGGCGATGTGCAGTTGACTGCAGCGATTGCCTTCGATGGTGTGTAGCGGATGGAGGGTCGATTTAGTAATCGCCACGGTGTGATTGGCAGGTACGGGTGATGTGTAGAGGTTGGATATCTACGTGGGTTTGGGTTGCATCATTGCTTGTATTTATTATATGTGATTTGATATGCTTTAATTGGTTGGGAGTCTGTGTTGGTTGTTACACACTGAGTCTGTTGACTCACCCTTCGTGGGCTAACATTTTACAGGTGATACTCAATAATTGGACCGGGTCTGCAGGGACTTAGTGGTGGCCATGCTCAGCTCAGTATTTTTCTGGTTTCTTATGATTAAATTTATCGCATTTTCTTATTATGTTTTTTTGGAATTTATTTTGGGTTTAGTTTTGTTGTAATAAGGCCATTACTATTTAACTGTTGTAAGTTTACGTTTTAATTTTTATTCCGATACAATCAACATTAAACAAACGGTTTAACAATTTTTCGTAAAACAACTTCAAATGTTTTGACACCTAAACACCTACTATTTTCAACTTAATGTTAAGCTCTAAAATTCGGCATTTCTTTAAACTTGTAATTTCTAAAATATGAAGATAACGTTTTAATACAAAATTAAATTTCAACACGGTTTTCAACTTGAGAATAACCCAAATCTATTTTCTTTAAAACCACCAAGTTTTTCAAGATGACATAACGAGATTTAACTACGTTTTACTCGAGGAGCATGCCAGATCCGGTCAGGGCTTGTGGGTCGGGTTTGGGGTGTTTCATGCGATACCACCTTATAAATTGTTAAATGGTAGGCTATGTGCGATACGACCTTATAAATTGTTAAATGGTGGGCTATGTGCGATACCACCTTATAAATTATTAAATGGTGGGCTGTGTACGGAACCACCGAGAGTTTGGTATTATTGTGAATAAATCATAGAGAAATTGTTTAAGTAAATGTTTCATGGATTATTGTGTTGATAGATGTAGGGATTATGTGCTAATAAATGATAGTGCTATAATTGTCACATGGTTGAAACGTGGTAAGAGACGGAATGAGTGAGCATTATGAATGATTGAATGGGTAACCATGAGTTTAAGAGTAACTCTCATTAAAATACGTTTGTGGTTGAGTATAATCTGTAACATCCCTAACCCGAGACCGTCGCCGAAATAGGGTTTAGAGGCATTACCAAACAATAGGATCATTTTACCTCGTATTCATGACACAAAGTCAAACATCATCAAACACATTCATATACAATCATAGTGTCCCTTAAACGAGTCATCAAGACCCGAAGCATGCTTATAAACTGAGTCGGGACTAAATCGAAACACATATAAAATTTCATGAAAAATTGAAAGTTTTCTAGAATACAGGGGAGACATGCCCGTGGGGTAGGCCGTGCCTCTCCCACGGCTACATTACACACCCGTGTGACCTCCCCGTGGTTACATACTGCCAAAATCAACATGGCTAACAAGCACGCCCGTGTGCTAAGGCCGTGTCCTATAAGGTCAAATCTGAATTCTTGCACGACCTATAGGCATGCCCGTGCCATGGCTGTGTACTATTAAAGCCAGCTACTGACTTGTGCACCACAGTTAGATGACACCCCCGTGTCGAGGCCGTGTGCATTTTAAGCCACATTTGCCAATTTACCCACTATGCGAGGCGCATGCCTGTGTTCTAACTGTGACATTATAGGCCATTTTTGCAAGGCCATCATGCCACCCACTTAGGGTAAAACCTACAAGCCAAACAACCAAACATCTCATGCACATATTGCCATCTAAAAGCATACCAATTTAGCAATTCAAAACATGCAATCAATACCAACTCTAATCATACCCAATTCAATACCAATACTTATTCTATCACAAGCATAATTCATTCCCAATCTCACTACCCCTACTAGAATTTATCAACACAAAGTTACTATTCAATAGCAAATATCTCAATTTACAAATCATGCCAAAAAATGTATCACATATCTCAAAACCATTCACGCTAAAGCTAGCACATATCTAGCCACATACCATGGCTACTTACAAAATCAAACATGATTCAAATGACCAGCCTATACATGCCATATTACAACTATATACATCCTTTCAAGAGTACCAAAATAGAATGTCGATAGTGTGATTGAGAAGCTGATGAACCCAGATCCGAGCTAGCTTTACTGACCCTACAAAGCAGAGATACAAATCACACAGTAAGCTTTCCAAAGCTTAGTAAGTTCGAATTATAAAATAATTAACTCAATGAACCAATTCAATATACACATTTAACCATCACATAGGTATTTTATCAATGGTACACAAGTTCAACTTTATTCAATATTCACATGGCATCCCATTCTTTCACTTCAAATTTCACCAATCACATAGGTATCATACCTACCTTGCCAACACTTAGTTAATCATTAATCATACTATCCAACCATCACATAGATAATGACACAACTAAGCACAATATTACTCTCAACCACATGCTTAATTAACTATTCATTCAACTCTTAGATCTATCATCAACCACATAGATTCAAACATACCTTGATCCACACGTAGTTACTCACCATTCATACAACCCAATTTCCTCGATTTTACCTCTATTTCAACCTATGCTATTACTCAAATGAATTTGCACGCTTAGTGCCAATTTGAAAACCGAAGCCTATTTGTCATCGCACACTTAGTGCCGATATGTTAAACAGAACTTATATCGATAACGCACACACAGTGCCATTTCGATGAGCCAAAACTTCTATCGTTTCACACACACAGTGCTATTCATTAAAGCCGTAGCTTCTATTGTTTCGCACACATAGTGCTAGTCGTTAATTATAATCGTACACTTAGTGTCTATTCTTTTATTCGACTTGCCTCGATGTCGCACACACAGTGCCAATCCACTAAACCGAAGCTTTCGTATCATTACACACATAGTGCTATTTATTTCTTATAATCACACACTCAGTGCCTTAATACAAAACTAAACTCGATTCGATATCGCACACACAGTGCTAATCACAAAGCCGAAACTTCTATTATTTCGCACACAAAGTGCTAATCTTTTTGGTTACCCTCCCAAATACGCACACTTAGTGCCATATAGATTCATTTCTCACATAACATTTATAAATCAATAATATCATAACCATTCGTTCACAACATTTAAACACAGCTAAGTACACATATTATATCTAAACTTACCTCGAACGTCAAACTATCTCTACGGTCGATTAATCGAGCACTTTATCTTTGCTTCGTCTCGATCCGAACCTCTCATCTCTTAGTCTTAATCAAACAAAACAATAGCGAATGCCCTAACAAAATTTCTCCTTTCTTTCTTCCAATATTTGGCACCCAAAATAAGATGATAATGTTCATCTTTTCTTTTGTTTATTATAATATAAACATATATTATTCAATTACTAAAATATCCATTAAACTTTTAATTAAAACAAACATATAATAAGGGCATATTTGCCTTTCATTCATCCACTATCTACAAATGGGTATAATAACAACATTAGGCCTCTTCCTTAGTAAGCCAACAACATTTAAGTACTCACAAATTAGCACATAGCATTTTACTCTCTATACAATTTAATCCTTTCTCTTAATTCGACACACACACAATCAAATTATCACATAGAATTTTCACATAGGCTATGTCACATCTCATTCACACAGAAAGTATCATTAAAATAGTTTTTATGGCATCGAATTTGTGGTCTCGAACCACTATTCTGACTAGGGTCTAAACCGGGCTGTTACATAATCAATGAATGTCAATACTTGATTATTATGTGCATATGAACTTACTAAGCATTATTGCTTACTCTTTTTCCTTTCCTATCTCTTATAGGTTAACTTAACTAGCTCTAGTTGGAGACCGCCGGAGATGTTTTCACACTATCGAGCAGCTATTTGGGTATGAGGTTACAAGTCTTTTTGAGATATACCATGTATAGGGATTTTATTTTAGTTTAATTAAGCTATAGTTAAAGTTCCAAAATGTGTTGTCCTAAAGGATTTATGGGTTGGTTATGTATAGCCATGGATGATGGCTCCTGTCGATTATAATGGTGCTAGTAATATCTCTCCCTCATATATGGGAAGATAGTTTGATTTTCAGGATTCAAATGTGATAACCCAAGAGTTATAATTGATGAATTAAGAATTTTTTGTGATGGTGTGTGAATGTATGCAAGGTAGGGTGGATAAATGGCTTGAAAATAGACTTGAATTGTTCCACACGGGTAGACACACGGGCATGTGTCTAGACCGTGTGGGACACACGGTCAACTCCCATGGGTGTGTTGATAGGCCGTGTGTCCCTTGCATTTAGTTACGAGAATTTAAATCGTCACACGGGCCAGCACACAGGCGTATGCCTAGGTCGTGTGCTCCTTAAAGGGTTGACGATGTCATAAACATAATACCCCTAGTTTTCACACACGGGTGAGGACACAGGCGTGTCTAGGCCGTGTGAAAACCCTTATAAGTTCAAAAAAATAATTCTACACGGGCATGGAACATGGGTGTGTGATATGTCACAAGGACGTGTCCCACTATTCACATGGACATGTGGCCCTATTCTATTTCAAAATTTCCTAAGTGTTTAAAAGTTTCGGTTTGGTCCCTTAACATCCCTAGCATATGTATAGGGTCTCGTAGACCCATGATAGGGACGTTACGATTGTAAATGAAAAACTTTTAAATTGGAATGAATTTTATAGCCCAAAGTGGAATGTTCAAGCAAGTTAAGTCTGATAATGCCTCGTACCCTATTTCGACGTTGAATACGGGTAAGAGGTGTTACATTTAGTGGTATCAGAGCTATGGTTTAGTCAGTTCTCAGACTAACTTATCGTACGAGAGTTTAACTATACATGTTATATTACTACTTGCGATAGTGTGATATCTCTCGGCTCTAACAAAATTGTTTTGTTAAGACAGAGATGATTCCCAATCGAGCTACTTTCGATAGTGTTGTAAGTGATAATGAGGTAATTGAAATGTGCTTATGATGTGATGAAATTAAAAAAGGCACGATTGAAAGTTATGTGGTGATAAGTCTATCCATGTTGGTTAGACATGCATACGGTGTAATATGCTCAACATGTTTAATTAAGTGAATGTGATGAGTAAACTTACCCAGTGAACGGGATATGTGTGTATGCACATTTGTTGAATAATGTATATTCAGTACGCCCATATAGTTGAATCTTATGTGCGACTGTTAAAGTAGAGGATGTATAATGTTTTGTTTTATGACTCTGCTATGAAGCCATAACCATTATAATAGTATGAAAGTTGAACCGGAGAGTCAAATTAAGTAGAATGCAAGAGATGAGTACGATTTTTTAATGATGAATTGATGAATAAGACCATGGTTGGACCATGGCAGTACATGTGATTCCATATAAAATCATGTCTGGGACGTGGCATTGGCAATGATATGTGATTCCGTGTAAGACCACGTCTAGGACCTGGCTTCAGCATGAAATCATGTAAGACCATATCTGGGATATGGCGTTGACATCAATATAAGATTCCGTGCAAGACCATATCTAGGATATGGCATCGGTATCGATAGATGTTTCCATGTAGGACTGTATCTGGGATATAGCAGTGGTAACAATATGAGATTTCGTGTAAGACCATAGCGAGGCTATGGGTAAGATTATAACTGTGCTATGATATTGTGATACGAGTAAGACCATAGTTGGACTATGGCAGTCAAGTAAATGACGTACTCAAACCCGTAAGATGTTCTCTAATTTGATAAGCAATGGTAAGAGAAAATAGGGTTAAATGATAAGTACTTGAATAGATATTAATATGGAGTTTGAGTAAGTAAGAACACTGCTTGAAATTATGAATGATAAAACCAATTCTAGCATGAGTAAGTGTGAAAACTAGCTTGGAGCGAGTTGTGCAATTACGATGAATGTTAAGTCATATGTGTGTAGTCTTGAGAGTCAAGTTAAACAAGTTCATGAGTATGAAATAAAAGAGTTCAGTGGTGAAACAATCAGTAATGTGTATAGAGATGAAAGTAGTTGAAAGGTGAGAACAGTTTTGGGAAGATTATCTGAATGTTTTAAAGATTGTACTGATTATGCAATGTTACAAAGAAAGAGAAAGTTGGCCTCGGCTAATTGACTCAATTAAGTAGGAAGCCTGAGGCATCCGAATTGATGTTTATTAGTGAAAGGAATATTAGAAGAGTTTATGATGACGGAAATGGTTAGAGAAACAATATTCGAACTATGAAAGTGTTTGATTATGACAACCATAGTTGAACGGATAATAATGACCTCTTTGAGTATTCTGTAAGGATATTCATTTCCCTTCAAGGGTTATGTAGTTGTTCTTTTTATGAAATTACGATTGCGTGAGAATGTTAGCTGACTATAAAATCAGACAAAATGGTTGTCGATTTGGTTGATTGTAATCGACATTCCTTTATCTCTTCGTATTTCTATTTTGGTATTTTAAAATGTATTCTCAGTATGGAGAAAAAAATAAATTGATGTATTGAAATATGATTCGAGTTATATGTATACTTACACATGCTTCAACGTGAGAATAATTTCTGTGTGTTCATGAGTGGGGAGATGGATAGTCTGAATGAGGAAATTAGATTCTAGAAAGCATAGTACAGAAATATGCTTATTGAAAATTCTAACCGAGCGACATTAATTTCAAGTTGAAGTTGTTCTGATTAAAAGGTTATCACATTTATGAAAGTTTAAATGGTTTATTGTGGAATGGTAAAATCGAAAGCTATTGAAAGCACTATTAACTGAAAGTTCTAGTACTGAGTTCAGTTTGAATCGAGAAAAAGAATTAATGGTATTTAGTGATGCGCTAATGAATAAATGGAAATATGTTTCAATACTGGAGCGTAAAGAGATAGTTTACATCTTTAAATGGGTAGAGTTGCAGCAAAAAAAGTTGCTGGACTGGTGCTTTAGAGACGATTATTTTTATGTCTATGTCATGAACTCGATGATATAGTATGATTCATGGAAAAAAATCATATGTGCTTTCTGAATTTTCATGAATTCAAGTATTGAATGTTGCAGAAAAATATGAATGTGAGACAGTAAAATTGACTTGAACTATTACAAGAGTGTGTATAGTTATTGAAACACTTCTCGGATATTGGACATAGTACAGATGTCTGGATGGAAAATCCTTGTTTAATCAATGTGAGTTAGTCACTCAATTGACCTTAGTTGATAATATCCTAGTTTTAGCAAAGTTAATGGATAAAGCGAGTTTTCCTTTTCGATAAAGGAATTCAAAAGTGAGATAATGAATGGCAATTGAAGTAAGTTCAGAGTGAGTTGTTTTTGACGTTAAAATTTAGGTCAAATAAGATTTCTATTATTATTGTTACCTTGAGATAGAATGTGCATGTTGATGAATCCAGAACTTATGTAGAAGTTTTGGTATGAAGCTCAGTAGTAGCATGTCTATTTATTCGAGGATAAGAGAAGGTATAATTATATGCATAGATGTTTTGACAATTGAGTACACATCATGGTTGAGTTTATGTTTGGAAGTAGTTGACCGGTAAAAGCTGAATTTTTAGAGCATTCAAAGTTAAGACTATTACAGTCGGTGATGATACTAAGGAGAAAGTGTGATAAAGTATCATAGATCTCGAATTTGGATAGACATGATTTCCCAATGAGAGGGATGCCATTAGGATTGTAGTAAATTATTCGATAAAATTTGATTGATCATTTTAGCATTTGTAGAGTTCACAATTGTCAGATTATTGGGTATATGTTGCTCTAAAGAAAGAGTAATCTAAGTTTTAAAGTTGTGCTTCAACCTTATGTAATACAGCTTAAAAGTCTATAGCAAGAGAGAGATTTGAGGGTACATCGACTTGAGATTTTGAAAATTTGGTGGAAACATTTCATGAATGTTGAAAGCAACTTCTACTGGTAAGATTTTCGGGGACGAAAATCCCAAAGAGGGAGAATTGTAACAGCTCGAATTAGGAGCTAGTCAGAACAGTGATCTCTAGACCACTATCTGAGGTCAGAGGAAATTTATTTTTATTTTATTTTATGTATTATAGTATGATTATAAGGGTGCATGGAAATTTTGGTGTTTTAATTTTAGCGATTTCATGCTTAATCGTGAAAAAAAACTAATTCCCATAAAGTGTGAAAGTTCTATTTTAATTGCTATAGGTGAAAATTAGCTAAGGAATATTAATTAGAGTTCCTTAAAGTGAAATTAGGCCATGGGATGTGCCGTATAGAGGCTAGGGAGACAAGATATTAAATGTTGGCCAAATTTGGTGGAAATTAGGTGTTAAAAATGAATAAAATAAGATGAATAAAAGATGCTGTCATCTTTTACTATTCACATTTCTTCTCCACCGAAAATTGAAGAGAAATATGGATTTTGAAGCTCAAATTTTCAGCAAAACAAATCCCTTGCAAGTAAGTGATTTTGGTGGTTTTATTTGATATTTTGTACTTTTGGAGTCCCCAAAGCTTAAGTTAGCTAATGAGAGGACAAATTTGCAATATGGTTGAAAGTCTAGGGACTTTCCATGAGTGAGTATATGTTGTTTACTAATTTTTTATGGAAGAAAATGAATGTTAGGGATATGAGAAACAACTTTTGTGAAAGGTATTGCCATGAAAAACACCTAAAAGGGACTAAATTGTAAATGTTGTAATTTGATAATGAATGCATGAAATAGTTGGATTTTTGAGTAGTTGTAAGAGGATTAAATGTTTAGCTAGGCTTGTTTGATAAGAAAATATGATGAAAATTGATATACGAGCCTATGGGCAAAATCATAATTTTGCCAAAGTCTTAGGGCAAAACAGTCATTTTTGCCTAAGTAGAGATTATGTTGTAATATGATCATAAAATGATTAAATGAGTAAATTTTTTTTGTTCTAGATCAAAGAAAACGAGATTCGGACCTAGAACGAGAGAAAAGAGAAATACGGACAAATAGGTCCCTTTCTATCCTTTTCGGTATCGAGGTAAGTTCGTATGCTCATAAGGCAACTATAGTGAAGTATTTAATATTTCGATGATGTATGAATTGTGTATTGACTTTGTGAATATATTAAATACGTCTTGACGAGATGTCAAGAATTGGAAGTCTTCAATTGAATCTAAGAATAGAGGAAAAGCAAATAGCATGACACTATGATAATTAAGGTCCCGTGTAAGACCATATTTGGAATATGGACCATATTTGGAATGTAACATACTGAATTAATGGGCCTTTGCATTTGATGTGTGTTATGTTCAATATGATAATTAGAGTGTTTAAGGGGTTCAGATTGGGCTCAGGTTTGGGTTGAGGCCTTAATCAAATTTTCTGTTTGGGCACTTTAGTGGAAAGCTAGATAGGTCCGGGCTTAAAAGATATTGTTCGCGAATTAAAACACAAAAATGGGCTAGTGCCCCAGTGACAGTGGCGTGAAAAGTAGTAAGGGGATCCAAGGTTCGAGTCGCATTACCCACTTATTTATTTTAACTATTTTTGGCGTTAAAAGGAGAGGAGAGTGGGGGCGGCTAGGATGCTTTAAAATAGGAAGATTTATCTGTTGGATAATGTGGATATTGTGCTGATAATAGTGGGGAGGTGGTGTTATTTAGGCCTCTCCTAAAGGTGAATAGGTCAAGATAAAGGAGAAAAGATAGGAGCTATCTGTTGAGAGCAGAGTTGGCCGAAATTCCATCTCCTAGAGGGGGAAGGAATCGGTTTTTTCATGTTAAAGGGGTGCCAAAATTTCCCCTATTATTTGATTAATTTTTAGTTATTAGGAAAGGCACTTTTGGGTTTTGATAAGCAAGTGCCGAAATTCTCTATAAATAGTGGTGGTATCTCTTCAATTTCGGCATTTAAGCCCTATTCTTTTCCTCATTCTCTGTGCCAAATTCTCAGTCTTTCTCTGTAATTTCTATTCTCTCTTCTTTTCCAAAAGCTGAAACCTCTCAATTCTTTCTCTCAGCTTCACTTTCTTCAAAAGTCGAAACCTCTCACTTCACTTTCTTTTTCCATTCTTTTCTCTTGTGCCGATTTCTCCATAAAATTAGAATCTTCGGGAAGTTGTCGAATTCCCTGTAAAGGTAGGTGCCAATTTTCTTCTGTTTTTTTTCCCTTCTCTTTCGATTTTGAGACTATAGCCGAATGGCTAGTTGATTGATAAGTCATCTTTAGTTTAACTTTTTCTCTAATCACATGTTCTTTTGGGCGGCACTTCGGGAAATCATAGTAGATCGAATCATCCAGATCTCAAAAAGCCGAAAGCCATTAATCTCCAAGTATCCTATCGATTTTGGGATTTCAAGGTAAGGGGTTTCCTTTAGATTCCTATTAGATTCGCTATCATATTTGAGATCTTAACTCATATATGGTTTAACAACCCTATTTCACTATAGTAATTCTAACAAGGACTTTTTGGATGGAATCAAATATGGATCAGGCAAAAGAGAGGATTGGGTCCGTAAACCCAATCCCTAAGTTTAAGAAACGAGCAGTGTCCGCTGATCGAGATTGGCCGTCGAGTTGTGGACTGGCTTCTGAACAGCATTTTAGGTAGATAGCAGTCATATCGGCTTCTAACGGTGTCGACATAGAGGGTGTCGTCTTAATTGTAATAAGGTGTGTAGATTCTTGACACATAAGCTTTATTATGTTATATGTATGCTATGGGCTAAAAGCCGGAAAGAGAGGCTGTATGAACAGTCGTGTTATCTAGAAAGGGTAGGCAAGGGATGCCAGGTACGTAATCATAGAAGCTTTTCTATGTGTATCGAAGCATGTGAAAGTATGAGATCTGTTAGATGGCTTGATGTTTTGATTCTTGTATGGGTGTATACATGGGATGGGATTGATTGATCTATTTATGGAAGGGGAGCAAGTCGCGGGGCGATCAGTGGCTTTGCCACAAAGGTTCACTTTAGCGATCAATCTTTATGATAGGCAGCATAGCTGTCAAAATACTAAATATATTTTTTGAAGTTCGCATTAGCGATCGGTCTTTATGACAGGCAGCACAGCTGTTGACGTGGTGTGTAGCGGATGGAGGGTTGATTGTAGAAATCTTCACGGTATGATGGTTGGTACGGGGGTGTGTAGAGGATGGACTCTTAGGTTTTGGGATGGGCCATGTTGCATTACATATTTTGTTACCATTGTATATGGGCCAAGGCCCATAATGTGTTTTGGGCCATAGGCTTTTATGTGTTTTCAAGTTTTACACACTGAGTCTTTGTGACTCACCCATTTATGTTTTTCCCACTCTACAGATGAGCAGTAGATCGTGGACATGGGAGCCGAGGCGGACTCGAGGGGCCATCAAGACTATTATTATTTTCATAGACTATCTTTGACTTTTCGTTTAAAATATAAATTTTTGGGAATATTTTTGTAATAAGGCCCCATAACTTAGGTTTCCAATTTATGTGTTACTCACTTTATTTTATTTTCACCCTTAACAAGTCACATGCTTATAAACCTATGTTTTTCCAAAGTCTTATTAATAAAATGAAATGATAAATGGGCTTTTCAAACTCAACCGACGCAAATGATAAGTTCTTCAAACTTTTTCACAAATATCACGATTAATGAAAAAAAATTGAAACTTTTCAAAACCCATAGAAGCAAAGTTTTTAAGATTTAACCTGTAGCATACCAGATCCAGTAATGATGTATGGGTCGGGTTTGGGGTGTTACATGGAATATGGCCTCGGTGTGAGATTTCGTATAAGACCGTGTCAGGGAATGGCATCGATATTATATTTCATGTATGACCCTATTGGAGGTATGATGTTGATATGATATTATGTGTATGATGACTCAAGAGTGTTATTTAGCAATTTGAGTGATTCAACAGGTAGTTGACAATGAGAAAGTATGTGGTTATGTCATGAGAGGTACAAGTATGTGCCAGAACTCAATTGAGGTGAATCTGGTATATGATGAACCCATGGTGAATTATGTGTAAATAATGCATCCTGATTGCATAAGTCATATTTATTAATGCATTGCGTGAATGCAAATGATTATTGTAGAAACCTATTTATAAAGGATAGTGTGTGAGGATATTCTTGAAGGAACATTCGAAATAGGAAAAAGGTGTGTGGGTAAACATTTGTGAATGTGTAATCAATGGTGGGCTGTGTGTGTTACCACCTCATTAATTGTTAGCGATGGGCTGTGTACGATACCATCGCCAATATTATAAATGGTAGGCTGTGTGCGTTACCACCATATTATTTGTTACCGATGGGCTATGTGTGATACCATCGTGCATAGTATTAAATGGTAGGCTATGTGCAATACCACCTTAAAAATTGTTAAATGGTGGGCTATGTACGATACCACCATATAAATTGTTAAATGGTGGGCTATGTGCAATACCACCTTATAAATTATGAAATGGTGGGCTGTGTGCGGAACCACCTAGAGTTTGGTATTATCCTGAATAAATCATAGAGAATTTATTTAAGTAAATGTTTTATGGATTATTGTGTTGATAGATACAGGGATTATGTGCTAATAAATAATAGTGCTATAATTGTCACATGGTTGAAATGTGGCAAGAGACGGAATGAGTGAGCATTATGAATGATTGAATGGGTAACCATGAGTTTAAGAGTAACTCTCATTAAAAAACCGTTGTGGTTGAGTATAATTAATGAATGTCAATACTTGATTATTATGTGCATATGAACTTACTAAGCATTATTGCTTACTCCTTTTCCTTTCTTATCTCTTATAGGTTAACTTAACTAGCACGGGTTGGAGACCGCCAGAGATGTTTTCACACTATCGAGCAGTTATTTGGGTATGAGGTTACAAGTCTTTTTGAGATATGGCATGTATAGGGATTTATTTTAGTTTAATTAAGTCATAGTTAAAGTGCCAAATGTGTTGGCCTAAAAGAGTTATGGGTTGGTTGTGTATAGCCATGGATGATGGCTCCTGTCTTTTGTAATAGTGCTAGTAATAGCTCTCCCTCGTATATGGGAAGATAGTTTGATTTTCAGGATTCAAATGTGATAATCCAAGAGTTATAATTGATAAATTAAGAATTTTTTGTGATGGTGTGTGAATGTATACAAGTTAGGGTGGCTAAATGGCTTGGAAAATAGCCTTGAATTGGTCTACACGGGTAGATACACGGGCGTGTGTCTAGATGTGTGCGACACACGGTCAACTCCTATGAGTGTGTTGATAGGCTGTAACGCCCCGAATTTGGGCCTAGAGGAATTGGGCCCAATGGGCCTTGGGAATAGGAGCGTTTAAAATTTTTGGGAAATGTGTAGCACTTATAATAATAATATTAAGGTATTGTCAATATTATTTGAAGCCTTAAAGATAGGGGAGACCATAGGGAAAATTTTATTTTTCTTGATTAGTGGACCCTAGTCTCAGGCGTGAGGCCTCTTAAGTTGATTAAGTGAAAATAGGACACAAATGGGCTTGTGGTCCAGTGGCAAGTGGCGTTATATAGGGGCAATGAGGTGGCGTGTGTAAAATCTGAAGAGGTCCAAGGTTTGAGCAGGAGGAGTGTATTTTGGAGTGTTTTATTTTGCATAGGTGGGCGGTAAGAGTTGTGTTTGTTTTGTACTCTTGCTGTGGAGAGTTTGTAGTTAGCAGGACTGATGGATGTGGAGGAGATTTTGGATAAGATTAAGGTGTTATCAGGGAGAAAAGTTAGGAGCTAAGAAGTGTGAAGTGTTGGTGCCATTTTGGGAAGTGAAGAGTGTATAAATTTAGCTTAGGAGGGTAGATGAGTGCCGTTTTTGGGGCTTTTAGGGGGTATTACGAATTTTCATTGTGGCTTTCGACATTTGAAGAGTTTTGCAAATAGGTCACTTTTCTTTTCTTTGTCAATTCATTGAAAGGTTCGTTGGGTTCTATTATTTCTTCATATTCTCCCCCTCAGTCGAATTCTTTCATTTGCCGAAAATAAAACCCATCATTCTTTTTGCCAAAATTCCCATTAGAGTTGTGTTCTTCTTCTTTCTCTGAAAGTCAAATCCCTAAAGTGAATTTCTTTTTGTCGAATTGTCTCTTAGCCAAACCCTTCTATTATAGAATTGCCAACATCTTCTCTTGTCGAAATTTCTATTTTTGCCAAACCCTTGTTGTTTCCTTCATCACAAACCGATTGTGATCCACTTTCAGTCAAGGTTAAAAGTCGAATCTTGTGCGGTAGTTATCTAGGCCGCAAGATCTAAGGTTGGATTCGGTTCGGAGATCGAAGCGTGGTAGGATCATTAGCAAGGATCTAGGGAAAACTTGAGATTAGTAGCTAAGGAAAGGCTATTAGAACCCAATGGCACACAGATCAAGGCTAAGGATAGGATAGCACATCGCAGTAACCAGGTGTGTATAAACTCTACACACACGATATCGACAATGCCGAAAAGCCAAAAGTGGCTAAATGGGCCCAGTGGGCCCTGAGGCTAAGATTGATGAAATGGTTTGGTTGGTTATACGAATTGAATTAGCCATGCATGATACATGAATTGGATTTGTTTTGGGCCTAATGGGCCGTAAGGGAGTGATTTGGGCTTGATGGGCTTATGACGACGTAGACATGTATGTTAGGGTTTATGGACCTTAGGCCTAGTTTGAACAACTCTTAAATTCCATAAGACTTAATTTCTTTAATTAAACATGTCTGTGAACAAGTCGCTGGGTTAGGGTGTGGCAACGAGCATACGCATGTCTAGGATTGGATCTAGGGAGAGCTTGGTACTTAAGCGGCCCTAGTGCCACCTCCTCTTTTCTAGAATCCTACCCCGTGCGTAGTGTGTCTGTTCACTTTAGCCGCGAGGACTTGTTGATGGGCCAAAATTCATAGCTAAAACCCGAAAGGGACCGAAATACCCTTGATTTGCGAAATTACCAAAATACCCTCGGATTGCAAAATTACTAAAATACCCCTATTTTGTAAAAGTACCAAAATACCCCTATTTTGTGAAAGTACCAAAATACCCCTATTTTACAAAATTACCAAGATACCCTTATTACCCCTGGTTTGTAAAATTACCGAAATACCTCTGGTTTGTAAAATTACTGAAATACCCTTGGTTTGTAAAATTATCAAAATACCCCTGGGTAGTGAAATGACGAAAATACCCCTAGTTTGTAAAATTATCAAAATACCCTTTGTTTGTAAAATTACCAAAATGCCCTTGGTTTGTAAAATTACCGAAATACCCCTAGTTTGTGAAATTACTAAATTAGCCAATGTAGGTAAATTACTGAAACACCCTCGATAGGTAAAATTACCGTTATACCCTTAAGGGTTGATTAGCATGATTGTGTGTAGATCCTTAACACATAAGTATTGATATAATATATGTGTATGTTATGGGCTAAAAGTCAAAAAAGAGGTCAGATGAATAAATTCGTATTACCCAGAAGGGGTAAGCAAGAGATGCAAGGTACGTAATCATAGAAACTTTTCTATGTGTATCGAAGCATGTGAAAGCATGAGATCTATTTAGATGGCTTAATATTTTGATTCTTGTATGTATGTATGCATGGGATGGGATTGATGGTTTGATTACGGAAGGGGAGCAAGTCGCGAGGCAATCGGTGGCTTTGCCACATAGGTCCAATAGTGATCGGTCTTTATGATGACAAAGAAGGTCATTGAATACTATAATGTATTACTGAGGTCGCATAGCGATCGGTGGCTTTGCCACATAGGTCACATAGTGATCGATATGGTGTGTAGCGGATGGAGGGTTGATTGTAGAAATCCCCACGGTGTGATGGTTGGTACGGAGGCGTGTAGAGGATGGACTCTTAGGTTTTGGGATGGGTCATATTGCATGAATTATTCTGTTGCCTTTGTGTATGGGCCAAGGCCCATAATGTGTTTGTGGGCCCAAGGCTTTTATGTGATTTCGGGATTTGCACACTGAGTCTTTGTGACTCACCCTTTTATTTTTCCCAATTTTTAGATGAGCAGTAGTTCGTGGATATGGGAGCCGAGGCGGACTCGAGGGGCCATTAAGACTATTATCTACATAGACATTTTTTCGGTTTTATTTTCATTTAAGTTTTAATTTTTAGGAATATTTTTTGTAATAAGGCCTCCATAACTTAGGTTTCGAATTATTTCCTTTATGTTGGGTTTTTACAAACTTATGTTTTCTTTTCAAAGTCTTAAATATAAATTGAAATGATAAATGGGCTTTTCAAACTCAGTCAATGCAAATATTAAAGTTATTTTTAAAATTTCATATTTAATTGATTATTTGGCTATAATAAACTAAGTTTTTCCAAAACCCTTCAGAGTAAAGTTTCAAGATTCAACCCGTAGCATACCAGATCCGGTCATGACGCATGGGCTGGGTTTGGGGTGTTACATAGGCCGTGTGTCCCCTGCATTTAGTTACGATAATTTGAATCGACACACGAGCCAGCACATGGGCATGTGCCTAGGCCGTGTGCTCCTTAAAGGGTTGATGACGTCATAAACATAATAACCCTAGTTTTCACACACGGGTGAGGACACGGGTGTGTTAGGTCGTGTGAAAACCCCTATAAGTTCAAAAAAGAAAGTAATTCTACACGGGCATGGAACACGGGTGTGTGATATGTCACACGGGCGTGTCCCACTATTCACACGGGCATGTGGCCCTGTTTTATGTCAAAATTTCTTAAGGGTTTAAAAGTTTCGGTTTGGTCCCTTAACATCCCTAGTATATGTATAAGGTCACGTCGACCCATGATAGGGAAGTTACGATTGTAAATGAAAAAGTTTTAAATTAAAACGACTTTTAGAGCCCAAAGTGGAATGTTCAAACAAGTTAAGTCCGGTAATGCCTCGTACCCTATTTCAGAGTTGAATATGGGTAAAGGGTGTTATTGTAACATCCTAAAATTTGTGTATCAATTGGTAGCTTGTGTTAGCTCGGGTAGTATTGTTTTGTGCTTAGTATAGCCTTGTGAAGGCTTGACTTTATTTATGAAGCTAGAATAATTCTTAGTATTTAAAATTTAATGAAGTGGACTAGGTGATCTTGACACTTAAGATGATATAAGTATTAAATTCTAGCACATGAGGAGTTAGTGGCAAGGTGGCTATGATGCATGAAGGGTTGCTTGAGGGAAGAGGTTCAAGTAGCATGGATTGCATTGGAAGACTTTATTTTTTTTATGCACCTTTGCATTAAGTGTCGGCCTAGCTATTCTTATGGTAGGTTGGACTTTCAAAATTTTTGGTAAGTTGAATAATGGATTTGGAAAGCTTGTATTATGGGATAAGATTCTTAAGGCTTATGGAAGGATGGGGGAACAAAGGGCTTAGATGATGGAGAGTGTTTTGGAAACTATGCTAAGGCCATTAGTCCATGAATGTGGACGGCATGTGTGGCTAGGGGGTGGCCGAATGTTGATAGGAAGTTTGGGGGGTTTAGTTTGGTCAATTCTTGCATTTTGTGCATCTTTTACATTTTTCTTTTCCTCTATAAGAATTTCTTCCCTAGCCGAAGGTACCTTAGGCATTAGGTGAAATTTTGCTTTTGGTTTAGCTTTAATTTTGTTTGAACCAAATTCTATTTCCTTTCTTTCATTTTTCCTTTTGAAACCGAAATCACACTTTGTACTTTGTGCACTTTTCTTTTTCGGCAAACAAGGTGTTTGGCCGAACCACTTTCTCTCATCTCTCTCTTTTCTTTTTTTTGATATTTGATCAAAACCACATTTCCTTTTTACTTTCTCTTGGCCGAATCTTCCTCCTTCCCAAACCTCATTTCTGTCACTTTTGCTCAAAGTTAAAAACATCCATCTTCATCCTATTTTCTCCTTCCATTCTTCTTCTTTCTTTTATCTTCGAATCCTCCTTCTCCTATTTCATTTTCACTTTTATTTTCCTTTCTTTTTCTCCACCATTGTCGAATATTCATTTTCTCTTTTGGTGTTATCTTGGCTAAAAATCATCAAGGGTAGATTTCCTTTGGGTTCATCTATAACCGGTTTTGAAGATAGGTAAGTGTCTTGGCCGAATCTCCTTATTCTTTCTCTCTTTTTTATGTTGTTTTTCTTGAGGGCAAAGGCCGAATTTTTGGACAATTGTTGTAAGAATCTAACTATTCATAGGAATTTATTCTTATAGACTCTTCGGGACTTTGGAAGCAATCGTTCTAAGCCTCAATTCTTTGACAATTGTTTTGGGGTAAGCCAATAGGTAAGACTTGGTATTTTAAATGATAACCTTTCAAGATTTGTTGGTATGGCCGAATGGTCTTGTTCATAATCTTGTGGTTTGGCCGAATATAGGACAAGGTGATCTAGTGCGGTAGATCGGGTCTTCGAAACCTAGTACTTGCATTTGTGACAGGTGTGTACCTTACACACTTTATAACTTTCGGTTTATATATATATAATAAAATAATCATGTTACTAAAGTGAAAAAATTATGAGATCTTGATATGATACCTTGATGGTATGAACAAGGACTCGGGTAAGTCCGTTTCGATATGATGTTGTTATATGATGATCTTTATCATGATTTAAGATATATATGTTTGTTATATGATTATATCAAAAATGAGCATGATGGCATGATTTACTATTGTAAGACATTGGTTTGGGTGATTTGAGAGGAGGGGGAAGGATTTGATATCCGTGTCTTTGGGACACCGGAGGTTTGGCACCTCCAAGGGTTTGGTACCACGCTTATTTTGTGTCTTTGGGACACCAGAGGTTTGGCACCTCATAGCGACTCGTCCCAGTGGCTTAGTCCACCGTGGGCTAGCCCCACTTTCGATATATTGGGATCGCCGCCAGTGATTTGGTATCACACGTGGGTTGGCCCCACAACTTGATTATTTGTGACTTTGGGTCACCAAAGATTTGGCATCACATTATTGGATATCGTGACTTTGGGTCACGGTGGTTTGGCACCACCGTGGTTTGGTACCACACGGGTAGAAAAGGAGTTATGGATGGCTAGGATGGGTGCATTATATATATATATTGCTTGGTTATGAATTGTGTAAGAATGTTGCGTTAACCGGGAAGGATTTATGCATCGAGTCTTGGTGACTCACCTTCTCCTTTATCTTTTCGATGATTCTTGATCATGAGTAGGAGCCGATGAACTCGAGGAGGCCATGCAAATAAAAATTTGGTTTTATAAGAACTTCAATTTGGGTACTATATTTTATCTTAATTTGGTTTATATTTTTAATTGGGTTTGTAATAAGGCCTTTTAATTATGTTTTGGATTATTTTTGTGTGTTGGACTTGTTTTAAATATGGCTTAGAAATTACATGGTTGATATATTAATTTGAGCATAAAGGTTTCTAAACTATAAAAACGCAATAGTTTTCAAAATCTTACCATCGGGTAAACAAAATAGTTTGATAGTAAAATGTCAACTTAAATGTTTTCGACAAATTAAATGATTTCCAAATTGAAGTTTCTACATTCAAATGCAAACGGTTTTCAAAGCAATAATTTGGGTTTTACTTAGAATAATATAAATGTTTTCTAACCTATGATTTGTCAATTAAGTTTTTAAAAGATTTACTTACGGGATTTTAAATAAAAATAAACTATCGATTTTTAACTAGTCATGCACTTATTTTCTTTAATTAAATCAAAAACTAGATTTTTCTTCAAAATGTTTTTCTCTGTGGCATGTCAGATTCAGTCATGGCGTGTTGATCGGGTATGGGTTTTACAAATTGGTATCAGAGCCAAGTTCAAAAGCTCGGCTGTGGGCCCAAGGCCCAAGATGATTTAAAGTATGGTCTTAAATTATTTTTGTTGAAAATTATATGATTTGAAAGGCATGGCACCGAGTTTCCAGCACCGATCTGCCCGGGTAAGTACTTCAAACTGTTGATTTTGATGATATAATGATGATGGTATGACTGTATAGTAGTAGGAACTACTCTAGAGACCCAAAACTATAGGTTGGATGTACTCGCGAAACAACCTCTTATTAAAACTATTCATAAAACTGTGTTTTAAAAATAATGGAATAATGACTAATGCATAAAACTTTTAAATTAGCTAAGTCAAGACTTTAGACATGAGAACTCGAGGTCGGGGTCATGTTATGCGTGGATGTGGTAGGGGTAGGATGGCTGTGTCTGAGCCAGTAAGGTTAGGTCAAGGATCCGAGAATGAAGTACCACCACCCCCATCACCAGCGGTTGAAGTTGAGTTTCAGGAGCAAACGGGGGATGACGTAGTGTCTCAGGTGATGCTGCGAGTTCTTGAGAGAGTAGTTGGAATAGGAAGAGGCGCGGGAGCTCAAAAATCTATACCTGAGTGACTCAAGCCAATAGAGCTGAGGTATTTCGAGGTGTTTCGGGTGTAGCTCCCAGTACGGCCGAATATTGGCTAGAGGCGACTTTGAGCGAATCATGGATGACTTAGATCCAATGTTGAGGAAAAGCTAAAGGGGATAGTGCCGCTTCTTGAGGATGAGCCATATCGTTGATGGCTCACGGTGAGGAACGATCTTTGCAATGGAGGATCTTACTTGGGACTATTTCAAGGCAACAGATCGATGAAATATATTGGGTCTAGTTACATTGATGCGTAGCGTAAGGCATTTCTAAGTTTGGTCGAGGGAGTAAGTCCGTGACGTAATATGAAGCGAATTTTTAAGACGAGCCATCTTTGGAGGTATCATGGCTTCGGAGTACGAGCCATGTGTTCGGTTCGAGGATGGGTTGAGAGACGAGCTGAGATTACTGATTGCTCCACATCAGGAGCGAGAGTTTGCTGTGCTAGTTGAAAAGACTAAGATAGCTGAAGGGATAAAGGAATCTATAAGGCAGAGTTATGACAGGAATAAGCATAAGAGAAGTTTTGGATCATTCGGGTCAGTCGGTAATTCTTAGAAGAGGGTTAGACAGAATGGACCGAATCAGGCTCGGAGGCTTGTTGCTGCTAATCAGGGACCAGCACAGTGTACCTGATGTGGGAAATATCATTGGGGCGAATGCTGGACTGGAGGGAAAGGATGTTTTGAGTGTGGCTCGCTGGATCATCGTGCGAGGGATTGTCCACGTAAGCTAGCCAGGAATCAGACTGAGGGTCAAGGTCGTGCTCAGTTCAGAAAAGAGGAACCGTCACTGCAGAGAGGTCGTGGTAATGGTAGAGGAAGTAATGGTTCTGGTCGAAGCCGCGGAGCATTGGGCAGAGGTGCAAGTAACACTGAGGCAAGACAGCCTGGTTTGGTGTATGCAGCGAGGCGTCGAGAGGAGGGTGACGCACCGGACGTCATAATCGGTACGTTCTTAATCTTTGGTGTACCATATACTACTTTGATAGATGTGGGTTCGACGCATTCGTATGTTGCTAGTTGCATAGTAAAGACCATGAACTTAGACTCTGAGACTACTTCTAGGAGATGATGAATTAGCCCTCTAGGTCACTCTGTAGAAGTAAATAAGCTGTATAGGGATGTACCCCTAGAACTCCAAGGGGTAGTGTTTGTTGCAGATCTGATGGAACTGCCGTTTGGGGAGTTCGATCTAATTCTTGGGATGGACTGGTTGGTCAAGTACCAGGCAAGTTTGGATTGCACTGCTAAGCACATGGTTTTGAAGACAACTAAGGGCGAAGAGGTGGTTATGATAGGTAATAGAAGAGATTATCTATCCAACGTGGTATCTGCGTTGAAAGCTGAGAAGATGGTCAGGAAGGGCTGACGAGGCATTTATGGTTCATGTGTGTGCGTTGGAGGCTAAGGAGTCTACTGTAGGGAATGTCCAAACAGTGAAGGAATATGCTGATGTATTCCCAAAGAACTTTCGGGATTGCCTCCAGATCGTGAAGTTGAATTTGGAATAGATTTGTTACCCAGAACTGCGCCAGTGTCTATTGCTCCGTATAGAATGGCACCGAAGGAATTAGTGGAATTGAAGGCTCAAATTTAGGAGTTGTTGGATCGAGGTTTTATCCGACCAAGTGTTTCTCCTTGGGGAGCGCCGGTACTTTTTGTCAAGAAGAAGGATGGTACGATGCGGATGTGTATAGACTACCGCCAGTTGAATAAGCTGACGATCAAAAACAAGTATCCTTTGCCGAGGATAGATGACTTGTTTGATCGACTTAAAGGGCGCGATTTTCTCAAGATTGATTTAAGGTCTGGATATCATCAGCTAAAGGTGAAAGAGGCTGATATCCATAAGACGGTATTTCGCACTCGGTATGGACACTACGAGTTTCTGGTAATGCCTTTTGGGTTGACTAACGCGTCGGCAGCTTTCATGGACATGATGAATCGAGTATTTCAGCAGTTTTTGGATCAGTTTTTGTAGTATTTATAGACGATATTTTGGTTTACTCCAAGTCAGAGGAGGAGCATGATGCGCATTTGCGAGTAGTGTTGCAGATTCTGAGGGAAAAGCAGTTGTATGCCAAATTTAGTAAGTGCAAGTTTTGGCTTAGGGAGGTGACTTTCTTGGGTCACGTAGTATCAGCTGAGGGGATTAGAGTGGATCCTTGAAAGATTGAGGCAGTGTTGGATTGGAAGTCGCCTAAGTCAGTGGCTGAGATTCAGAGTTTTCTAGGTTTGGCGGGGTATTACCGAAGATTTGTGGAAGGATTTTCTTTGATAGCAGCACCTATGACCAAGTTATTGAGGAAAGGAGTTCCATTTGTGTGGACTGAGAAGCAACAAGAAAGTTTCGACAAGTTGAAGAAGATTCGATCAAGCTCGGTTTTAATTCAACCCGAGGCAAGCAAGGAATTCACGATTCTCGTGATGCATCACATACCGGTTTGGGATGTGTCTTGATGCAGAAGGAAAGGTAGTGGCTTATGCATCTCGACAGCTTGAGACCACATGAAGTTAATTATCCGACGCATGACTTGGAATTAGCCGCAGTGGTTTTCGCTTTGAAGATTTGGAGACACTATTTGTAACGAGAGAAGTCGATAGTCTACACGGATCACAAGAGTCTAAAGTATCTTTTGACTCGTAAGGATTTGAATTTGAGGCGCAGATGGATTGAATTGTTGAAGGACTACGATCGCTCAATTGAGTATCATCCGGACAAGGCTAACGTGGTGGCGACGCTGCGCCGTAAGGTTGTATCGGACTTAAGATCGATGTTTGCTCATCTTAGTTTATACGATGATGGGAGTCTTTTCGCGAATCGCAAGTCAAGCCAACTTGGTTAGAAGCGGATCAAGAAGAAACAGTTAGAGGATGATGGTTTGAATGATCGGAGGTTGCAGGTTCAGAATGGTGGTTTAGAGGATTATAGTTTGTCCAGTGATGGAGTATTGTGTTTTCAAGGAAGAGCTTGTATGCCAAAAGATGTTGACTTGAGGCAAAGGATTCTTCGGGACGCACATAGCAGCCCATACGCTAAGCATCCTAGAGGTAGCAAGATGTATCGGGATTTAAGAGAGCAATTTTGTTGGCCAGGTCTGAAGCGAGAGGTAACTGAGTTTGTGGGTAAATGTCTGACGTGTCGACCACCAAAGCGAGCATCGCCATCGCTCTGGGTTACTTCAGCCAGTGAAGATTCCACAGTGGTAGTGGGAAAGGGTTACTATGGAATTTGTCAGTGGATTACCTCTTACACCTAGTAAGAAGGACTCAGTTTGGGTGATTGTGGATCGTCTGACTAAGTCAGCTCATTTCATTTCGGTAAGGTGGATTACTCGCTTCATAAATTAGCTAAGTTGTATGTGGCGGAGATAGTGAGGTTACACGGTGTACAAGTGTCGATCATCTCAGACAGAGATCCTAGATTTACGTCAAAGTTTTGGAAAGTGTTACATCAGGCTTTGGGTACGCAGTTGGATTTTAGTACGGCATTTCATCCACAGTCTGACGGGCAATCGGAAAGAGTTATTCAAATCTTAGAGGATATGTTGAGAGGATGTGTTTTGGACTTCAGAGGCAGCTGGGAAGAGTTTTTACCATTAGCTGAGTTCGCATACAACAATAGTTATCAGGCAAGCATTAAGATGGCACTATATGAGGCGTTGTATGGTAGGAGGTGTCGTACACCTACATGCTGGACAGAGTTGAGTGAGTGTCAGATGTTAGGACCAGAGTTGGTTGCAGAGACTGAGGATAAGGTTAAGATGATTCAGGCTCATCTGAAGGAAGCTTCGGATAGGCAGAAGTCATATGCCGATCTCAAGCAGAGGGATATAGAGTTTACCGTGGGTGACCAGGTCTTGTTGAAGGTCTCGCCATGGAAGAAAGTGTTAAGATTTGGGAGAAAAGGCAAGTTGAGTCCAAGGTTCATTGGGCTGTATAAGGTGTTGAGACGAGTGGGACCAGTAGCCTATCAGCTCGAATTGCCAGTAGAGCTGAGTTAGATTCACGATGTGTTCCATGTCTCCATGCTTAGACGCTATCGTTCTGATCCATTGCATGTTGTGACAGTGGAGGAATTGGAGGTGAGTCCAGATTTGACAGTGGAAGAAGAACCAGTGCATATTCTATATCGAGACGTGAAAGTTTTGAGTAAGAAATCAGTTCCTTTAGTGAAGGTCTTATGGCGGAACCATGGCGTAGAAGAAGCTACGTAGGAACCGGAGGATGTTATGAGGCAACAGTACCCTCAACTCTTTTGATCAGGTAATTTTGAGGACGAAATTATTTTAAGGGGGTAGAATTGTAACATCCTAAAATTTGTGTATCAGTTGGTAGCTTGTGTTAGCTCGGGTAGTATTGTTTGTGTGCTTAGTATAGCCTTGTGAAGGCTTGACTTTATTTATGAAGCTAGAATAATTCTTAGTATTTAAAATTTAATGAAGTGGACTAGGTGATCTTGACACTTAAGATGATATAAGTATTAAATTCTAGCACATGAGGAGTTAGTGGCAAGGTGGCTATGATGCATGAAGGGTTGCTTGAGGGAAGAGGTTCGAGTAGCATGGATTGCATTGGAAGACTTTATTTTTTATGCACCTTTGCATTAAGTGTCGGCCAAGCTATTCTTATGGTAGGTTGGACTTTCAAAATTTTTGGTAAGTTGAATAATGGATTTGGAAAGCTTGTATTATGGGATAAGATTCTTAAAACTTATGGAAGGATAGGGGAACAAAGGGCTTAGATGATGGAGAGTGTTTTGGAAACTATGCTAAGGCCATTAGTCCATGAATGTGGACGGCATGTGTGGCTAGGGGGTGGCCGAATGTTGATAGGAAGTTTGGGGGGGTTTAGTTTGGTCAATTCTTGCATTTTGTGCATCTTTTACATTTTTCTTTTCCTCTCTAAGAATTTCTTCCCTAGCCGAATGTACCTTAGGCATTAGGTGAAATTTTGCTTTTGGTTTAGCTTTCATTTTGTTTGAACCAAATTCTATTTTCTTTCTTTCATTTTTCCTTTCGAAACCGAAATCACACTTTGCACTTTGTGTACTTTTCGTTTTCGGCAAACAAGGTGTTTGGCCGAACCACTTTCTCCCATCTCTCTCTTTTCTTTCTTTTGATATTTGATCAAAACCACATTTCCTTTTTACTTTCTCTTGGCCGAATCTTCCTCCTTCCCAAACCTCATTTCTGTCACTTTTGCTCAAAGTTAAAAACATCCATCTTCATCCTATTTTCTCCTTCCATTCTTCTTCTTTCTTTTATCTTCGAATCCTCCTTCTCCTATTTCATTTTCACTTTTATTTTCCTTTCTTTTTCTCCACCATTGCCGAATCTTCATTTTCTCTTTTGGTGTTATCTTGGCCAAAAATCATCAAGGGTAGATTTCCTTTGGGTTCATCTATAACCGATTTTGAAGATAGGTAAGTGTCTTGGCCGAATCTCCTTATTCTTTCTCTCTTTTCTATGTTGTTTTTCTTGAGGGCAAAGGCTGAATTTTTGGACAATTGTTGTAAGGATCTAACTATTCTTAGGAATTTATTCTTCTAGACTCTTCGGGACTTTGGAAGCAATCGTTCTAAGCCTCAATTCTTTGGCAATTGTTTTGGGGTAAGCCAATAGGTAAGACTTGGTATTTTAAACGATAACCTTTCAAGATTTGTTGGTATGGCCGAATGGTCTTGTTCATAATCTTGTGGTTTGGCCGAATATAGGACAAGGTGATCTAGTGCGGTAGATCGGGTCTTCGAAACCTAGTACTTGCATTTGTGACAGGTGTGTACCTTACACACTTTATAACTCGATTTATATATATATATTAATAAAATAATCATGTTACTAAAGTGAAAAAATTATGAGATCTTGATATGATACCTTGATGGTATGAACAAGGACTCGGGTAAGTCCGTTTCGATATGATGTTGTTATATGATGATCTTTATCATGATTTAAGATATATATGTTTGTTATATGACTATATGACAAATGAGCATGATGGCATGATTTACTATTGTAAGACATTGGTTTGGGTGATTTGAGAGGAGGGGGAAGGATTTGATATCCGTGTCTTTGGGACACCAGAGGTTTGGCACCTCCAGTGGTTTGGTACCACGCTTATTTCGTGTCTTTGGGACACCGTGAGGTTTGGCACCTCATAGCGACTCATCCCAAAGGCTTAGTCCACCGTGGGCTGGCCCCACTTTTGATATATTGGGATCGCCGCCAATGATTTGGTATCACACGTGGGTTGGCCCCACAACTTGATTATTTGTGACTTTGGGTCACCAGTGATTTGGCATCACATTATTGGATATCGTGACTTTGGGTCACCAGTGGTTTGGCACCACCAGTGGTTTGGTACCACACGGGGTAGAAAAGGAGTTATGGATGGCTAGGATGGGTGCATTATATATATATATATATATATATATTGCTTGGTTATGAATTGTGTAAGGATGTTGCGTTAACCGGGGGAAGGATTTATGCACTGAGTCTTGGTGACTCACCTTCTCCTTTATCTTTTCAGATGATTCTTGATCGCGGAGTAGGAGCCAGATGAACTCGAGGAGGCCATGCAAATAAAAATTCGATTTTATAAGAACTTCGATTTGGGTACTATATTTTATCTTAATTTGGTTTATATTTTTAATTGGGTTTGTAATAAGGCCTTTTTAATTATGTTTTTGGATTATTTTTGTGTGTTGGACTTGTTTTAAATATGGCTTAGAAATTACATGGTTGATATATTAATTTGAGCATAAAGTTTTCTAAACTATAAAAACGCAATAGTTTTCAAAATCTTACCATCGGGTAAACAAAATAGTTTGATAGTAAAATGTCAACTTAAATGTTTTCGACAACTTAAATGATTTCCAAATTGAAGTTTCTACATTCAAATGCAAACGGTTTTCAAAGCAATAATTCGGGTTTTACTTAGAATAATATAAATGTTTTCTAACCTATGATTTGTCAATTAATTTTTAAAAGATTTACTTACGGGATTTTAAATAAAATTAAACTATTGATTTTTAACTAATCATGCACTTGTTTTCTTTAATTAAATCGAAAATTAGATTTTTCTTCAAAACGTTTTTCTCTGTGGCATGTCAGATTCGATCATGGCGTATTGACCGGGTATGGGGTGTTACAGTTATAGATTTAGCTAGACCCTATATCAATTTGTTCAATTGTTAAGCTTTTAGAAAGTTTCCATTATAGAGAAATTGATGAGTTAGGCTTAAATTTGATAGATATTAAGCTTAGATCATGAAAATGACTAGATTGTAAAACAAATAAAGCTTGTTAGAAAACTTTGTAACATTAGCGACTAAATTGAATAAATTAAAAACCTGACAAGAAATTATGCTATGAATATCCCTAATGGAAGAGTGTGAAATTAGTTTCGATTGGATGTTAGATATCGAAAGATACGCATATCCCGAGTATAGAGACTAAATTGAATAAAATAAAAAATAAGCTTGGCTTTGCATTTGAATTTGAATTGAAAGAAATTTGATATTGTAACAGTCCAGTTTAGACCCTAGTCGGAACAGTGGTTTTCGGACCACAAATTTGAGTTTGAAAAATATTCTAATTATTATTTTTCGTGCCTATGATAAGTGATTAAGCATGTGTTAAAGTTCTGTGAATTTATTTGTCTGTTTGTGTGCTTAATTTGAGCAAAGGACTAAATCGCATAATTTGTAAAAGTGACTTCCTATTTGATTAAATGCCAAATTGATGTGGCTTAATAAGGTTAAAGCCCTTAAGATGGAATTTATCCATAATGCTAGCTAATGGACGGTTTTGGACATAGTTATTATGGTTTTCTTATTTTAATGAAAAAGGTTAAATAAGTAAAATATGTATTAAAGCTTTTATAATAAAACAAAATAAGCATGATAGTGGAATGTTCATCCATCTATCACCGAAATTACAAAAGAAAGAAAAGAAGAAAACCATTTTAGGTTTCGGCTACTATCAAGTAAGATTAAGGTATGTTTTATGTTCTGTTTTGATAATTTCTACGTTTTTGTAATGGTTGCTTTGTATACTTCAAAACCCATGTCTCAATTGTCTGAATTGATGATGATTTTGAAATGAGTCATTGATGAATTCATAAGTTTTATGATGTTTGAGGATGAAATATGGAATATATAAGTTTGATTAGCATATTTTGTTTTTGGATTTTTAGTGAATTTGAGTATTTTGGACTTAATTGAGGAAAAAAATTTGAGGGGCTAAATTGTGAAATAAATGAAATGTGTGGAATTGAATGAGCATGGGTGATATTCGGCCAAGCATAAATATATAAAATTTGGTGTATTTTGTGATTTTGTGTAATAAGGACTAGAATGTCAAAATGTGAAAATGTGAGGGCCAATTTATAAATTACCCTAGAGATGTGTATTTGGATTGAATTGAATAGTTTGGTGAATAAATGGATTAAATTTTAATATGTATAGATCAAGAACCGAAGAAAATGGACTTAGATCGCGGGAAATCGAAAGTGATTGAGTAGATGAATGTGGAATGTGTTTACTTAAATTATATGAATATTATAGATATATGAAATAATCACATGCCTGATAATATCTGAAAAATGTTAAATCATGTTTGAATAAATAAAAGTCAATGGATACGTGATTTCCTATGATGAATATATTTTTGCATATGTTGCGGACGGGATTTAGCTCGGACGAGTAATCATGATAAAAGCCCTCTCGAGCATCTTGATGTATAGTTCTTGTGAGCATCCTGATCGGTAGTGATTATGCATGTGTTGCATACTACTGTAGCTCTTTGTGAGCATCCTATTACATGTTTCGATCGGTTGTGATCCAGCATATAATGCGGACACAAACGCAGCTCTACGTGAGCGTCCTGATATAGGCTCTTATGAGTTTCTTGACATAGCTCGCTTTAACTCCCTGTTACCTTATCCAGTGCTTCCTGATAGTATCTATTCAGAAATATCTGATAAAATATATGAGCTTCCTGAGTAAAACTCTTATGAGTTTCCTGATTAGCCCGGATAAGTGTCCTGTTACATGGTTACGTGGCTCATCTAAGCATCCTGATATGTTGCTCGAGAGTATGCTCCCTGGTTATGTGCCCTAACGGGTACCCTTGAATATGAATTGAGGGATCCTGATTTGTACTACTACTTGTGTATCCATCGATATTTCGAATAAATTCAATGGGTAAAAATCTAGACATGAGAAGATATGAATAAGAAATGAGTTATTACACTTATCTACCTGAAATACATGAAAATGATGATACATGATAATTGATATATGAAAATATGAGATGATGATATTTGTACATGGAATTTATTTGATGAATATGTTCATCTTTGATTATAGATTTGTGCACATTGGGTGTACTACTTGTCTGATATTAATATTTCAATGATTTAATGGGTAAAGTCCTGACATGAAATAATCTGAACTCAAGATAAATTATTATGAATATGTACTTGAAATAAAAATTTATTATTTATATATGTTATATGAATATGTGATATGGAAAGTATATACATCTAGAAATCTGATTGTTATTGAGCCCATATATGTTTCTTGATCATATTGCGGAACGTATGACTAACAAGGGAAATAAGGATATATGTAGGGCTTAAGATCAAATTGATTGAATGTGCCTTACATGTTTATCTTGAAATAGAATGAATAGTAAGTTAAGCACCATGTTATACAAACTTACTAAGCATTATATGCTTATTTAGTTTTATTTCCCTAATTTATAGTAAATCGGAAGCTCGTTGGATTGGAAGCTTGGCGGAGATCACTCACACTATCCATCAGCCCATTTCAGTACATATGGTAAATTAATTATAATTATAATGGCATGTATAGGTTAATTGGCCATATTGGCATGTAAATGTAAATGGTTATTGTAATCTAGCCATTGAATGGCTAGTGATGATTATGTTTTGGTATATAAATATTAAGATGATTTCATAGTGATAACGTTAGTGTTTATTATTGATTGATTGTGCCTAGACATAATTTCCTTCAAGAACTTAGCGTACTTAGGAATCTTATCAATAAGCTCTAATAGTGGAAAATTTACATTAAGGGATTTAAAAATATTTAGAAAACTTACGAATTCCTCCTCATTTTTTCGTTGCTTGTCATCCAACCTCGATGGAAATGGTATGTTCTTTGGCACTAGTTCCAAGCGTGGAGTATTTATCGACTCAGCTACCAGTTTAGATCTTTCTCCCGTGTAGACTTCCGTTTCAGGCTTATTAAGGTTTTGGTCTCTCGTCTCGACCTCATTGTCCTCCTTATTAGCGAGCTTCTCCGAGTTTCCTAAATTTTGACCCGTACAGAGTGATATTGATTTTACATGCTCTTTTCCATCCCTTCGGGGATTGTTCTCGATATTACTTAGGATATACGTGTCCATTTGCCTCCGCATCTCATTCAACATGCTCACGATATTGCGTATCTCTTCTTTTAATTCGACTGCATCAATATAATTTTGTGCCAATTTGGTCTTTACGTGTTGCACATCAGACCTCATGAGTTTCATCTCATTTTCTATTCGATCCAAGCATTGACCACAATCGATATGGCCATTACCCATGGATCTCTCTAGAGAACTTTGCAATTGTAGTGGTTAATATGGAGGGTTTTGTCAATTTGGAGCTAGGTTTTCGCTACCTTGATTGCCTCCCCACTTTAGATTTAAATAATCCTTCCAACTAGGGTTATAAGTATTCAAATAGGGATTTCCACCCCTATTACCCAATTACTTCACTTCCTTCGACTGGTTCTCCAAGGCATCATTCATTGATGGCTTAACTGTGGCCTTTAGACGATGTAATTTTTCCAAAATTTGTTGATACTTATCATCTTCCTTGACCACCTTAGTTGTTAACAGCTTCAACTATATGAAAAACGCTCGTTCAGCCACATGTATGAGTTCATAGCCATATCATCGATCAATTGATAGGCTTTCTTATAGGTGTTGTTCATTAAGACTCTAATCGATGAACCATTTAAGTCAGCTCTTAAGCTTCCATCTAATCCATTATAAATGATTTACAATTGCAGCCAGCCTTGCATATTGTGATTGTAACATCTTGAATTAAGGGGCCTATGCATTTAATGTGTGGTTATGTGTAATGTGTTAATTAGAGTGTTAGGGGTCCAGATTAGGCTCAGGATAGGGCCAAGGCCTTGGTTAAATTTTCTGTTTGGACACTATAGGGTTTAAAAGATGGTATATGTGGTTTAATTACAAAATGGGCTTGTGGCCCAGTAGCAAAGGGCGCTGCAAAGGAGCTATAAGGTGGCGTCATTAGCAGGGGAAGAGGCCCAAGTTATGGCCGCTTGGAGCCCATGTATTTTGGCCATTTTCGGCACTTAAAGGAGGAGCAAGTGGGATGGCAATAAGGCTTAAAATTAGGAGGGATTAAATAACTTGGATAATGTAGATAATGTGCTGATAAAGGAAGGAAGAGGTGGTGTTATTTAGGCCTCTTTTGGAGGTGTGAATGGATAAAGACAAGGGAGAAAGAATAGGAGTTATCTACTGACCAGCCAGTGGTGGCCGAATTTCCATCTCTTGGAGGGGGAAGACATCGGTTTCAATATGCCAGAGGGGTGCCGAAATTTCCCTCATTAATTGATTAGTTTTTAGTTTTAGGAAGGGGCATTTTAGGCTTTTGAGAGGTAGGTGCTGAAATTCTCTTTAATTAGGGGGGATATCTCTTCAATTTCAGCATTTGAACCCATACTCTTAATATTTTCTCTCATTCTCTGTTTTCTTCTACAAGCCGAAACCCCAGTCAATCTCTGCAATCTTTTTTTATTTCTTCAGAAGTCAAAACCTCTTATTTCACTCTCTTCTTCATTCTTTTTCCTCTTGTGCCGATTTCTCCATTAAGCCAAAATCTTCAAGGGTTGCCGAATTCTCTGTAAAGGTAGTGTCGATTTCTTCTGATCTATTTTTTTCTTTTTTCTTTCTCTTTTGGTTTTTAGAAGACAAAGCCAAAAGGCTAATGGATTGTTGGTTTCTTGTGTTTACATGTTGGGTGACATTCGAGAAGTGAAGTAGATCGCGTAGATCTAAAAGCCGAAACTGCTAGTCTCTAAAACTTAGATCTCTCTTTTCGAGATTTCAAGGCAAGGGGTTCTCTTTAGATTTTCGTTAGATTCGATATCGTAATTGTGATCTTAACCATATACTATGATGGTAGAAACTGATAAGGTCTTTTGATGGAATCAAATATCGATCAGGTGAAGGAGGGGATTGGATCTGTTAAACCAATCCTAAGTTTAAGAAACAAGCGGTGTCAACAATTCGGGATTGGCCACCGGGTTGTGGACCGGCTTCAGAACAAAACCTTAGACTGTTAGCAGTCGTAGCGGCTACTGATAGTGTCGACTTAGATAGTATCGCCTTGTCAGTAATTAGGTGTGTAGATCTCTATCACACTAGTTAATCTATATTATATGTATGTTATAGGCTAAAAGCCGAAAAATGAGGTTGTATGAACAGTTGTATTACCCAGAAAGGGTAGGCAAGGGATGCCAGGTACGTAATCATAGAAACTTCTCTATGTGTATCAGAGTATGTGAAAGTCTGTGATCTGTTTAGATAGTATAATGTTCTAATTCTTGCATGTATGTATGCATGGGATAGGATTGATATGATGAAGGGGAAGAAGGTCGCATAGCGATCGGTGGCTTTGCCACATAGGTCACACAGTGATCGGTCTTTATGACAGGCAGCACAGCTGTAGAAATACTACAATGTATTATTAAGGTTACATAGCGATCGGTGGCTTTGCCACATAGGTTACATAGTGATTGGTCTTTGTGACAGGCAGCACAGCTAGTCGATATGGTGTGTAGCGGATGGAGGGTTGATTGTAAAAATCCCCACGGTGTGATGGTTGGTACGGGGGTGTGTAGAGGATGGTCTCTTAGGTTTGGGAGGGGACATGTTGCATGTAAATATTCTGTTGCCATTGTGTATGGGCCAAGGACCATAATGTGTTTGTGGGCCTCAAGGCTTTTATGTGTTTTCGAGATTTGTACACTGAGTCTTGGTGACTCACCCTTTTATTTTTCCTAACTTTTCAGATGAGCAGTAGATCGTGGACATGGGAGCCGAGGCGACTCGAGGGGCCATCAAGTCTTTTATCATCATAGGCTATTTTCAGTTTTTCTTTACGTTTCAATTTTGGGATTATTTTTGTAATAAGGCCTCCATAACTTAGGTTATCGAACTATATTTTTTTTATGTTACATCTTATAAACTTATGTTTTCAAAGTCTTAATTATAAAATGAAAGGAAAATGGGTTTTTCCAACATGTTCAACGCAAATGTTAAGGTTTCTTCAAAAATGTCACAACTAATGATTAATCGGTTAAAATAAAATGAGATTTTCAAAACCCTTCAAAGTAAAGTTTTCAACATTCAACCCGCAGCATACCAGATCCGGTCATGACGTATGGGCCAAATTTGGGGTGTTATATTTTGGTATCAGAGCCCAATTCAAAACTCGGGCTGTGAAATGGGTCAAGTGGTGATTTGTAAAAGTGATGTAAGTTTGAGAAAAATTCGTTTGAGATATGGCCTTGAGTCTCACCAAGACCAACCCACGCAGTAAGTATTCTAAACTCATTATGTGATATGCATGTTGGGCTTAATGGTCTCTTTAGGGACTTAGGCTAGTATGCTAGAGTTTATGGACTTTAGGTTTAGTATAAACAATTCTTCAAATCTCATACGACTTAATTTCTAACTAAACATGTTTGTGAACAAGTCATAGGGTTAGGATGTGGTAACAGGCATACGCATGTCTAGGATTGGATCCAGGGAGAGCTTGGTATTTAAGCGACCCTAGCAGCTCACCTCCTCTTCGCTGAAATCCTACCTGGTGCGTAGTGTTTGTTCACTCTAATCGAGAGGGCTTATTGACGGGCCAAAATTTACAACTAAAACCCGAAAGGGACCAGCCACCCTATTTTTGTAAAATTACTTATATTCCTAGTTTTGTAAAATTTCTGAAATACCCTGGATTTGTAAAAATTACCAAAATTTGTAAAATTACTGAAATACCCCTAGATTGTAAATTTACCAAAATACCCCTATTTTGTAAAATCACCAAGATACCCTATTCTGGAAAATTATGAAAATACCCCTGAAGGATAAAATTACGAAAATAACCCTAGGTAGTGAAATGACAAAAATACCCTTATGCGATGAATGTGAGTTCATGGATGCTACTTGTATGTTGATGTGTGATGGTTGAATGTATGTGGATTCTAGAGCTAGGAAATATAGACTTGAGAACTGAACCTTGTAGATAAAGTTCGAATTCGAAAGAACTACTATTAAAACTACTTTCCATAAGATTGTTCGTTATTAATCAGTGGAAAAAATTAATAATTTATAAAATTCCTAATCAGATAAATGCGAATTGGTAGAATGAGCACTAGAGGACGTGGTGTGCGTGGTCGAGGTAGAGGCAGGATTACTGTGTCAGAACCGGTAAGGTCTGGTCACAAGTCGGGGAATGAGGTACTAGTGCCACCAGCCAGGAGGAAGAATTTCAGATCGACGGCCGAGATGATTCAAGATCTCAGGTGATGTTGAGGGTGTTAGAGAGGTTGTTGGGGTAGGCATGGGCACAGAGCCCAAAATCAGGTTTGAGCGACTTAGAGCTAATGGGGTAGAAGTGTTTAGGGGAATTTCTAGTATTGCCCCGAGTATAGCTGAGTATTGGTTGGAAGCGATTGAACACATAATGGATGATCGGGATTTCACGGCAGAAAAGAAGCTAAATGAGTAGTGTCCCTTCTCCGGGACGAAGCTTATCAATGGTGGATGCGAGTTATGTGGATGCGCAGCGTAGAGTATTTCTGAATCTGGTTCAGGGAAGTAGGTCAGTGGTGGCGTATGAAGCAAAATTCTTACGCTTGAGCCATTATGCTCGAGGGATAGTGGCCACAGAACATGAATGGTGTGTTCGATTTGAAGATGGCCTGAAGGATGATTTACGTGTTTTGATAGCTCCACAGCGGGAGAGGGAATTCACTGTGCTTGTGGAGAAGGCTAAGATAGCTGAGGAGGTAAAGCGAATGGAAAAGCTGAATCGGGATAAAGATAGAAGTGGAAGTAGGAGGAATTTTGGATCGTCGAGTAGTCTAGGCGTACTTAGAAAAGACCTAGGTCGGATGGGCGAATCGGGTGGAGAGACTCGCTGCTAACTGCATACGAGGTGTGTTTGCTGTGGTAAATTCCATGTTGGTGAGTGTTGGGTAGGCAGTGGAAAGTGCTTTAGGTGTGGGTCTTTGGACCATCAGATTAGGGACTGTCCACAGCCACAGAGTGATGTAGGACTCATAGGGCAGGGAAATGCTTAGCCAGGTAGAGGGGGTCAGCAGCCGCAGAGGGGTCGTGGTCCAGCTAGAGGCGGTAATGGTTTCGGTCGGGGTCGTAGAGCACTAGGCCGAGGGGCAGAAAGCAATGAGGCGAGATAGTCGGGGATAGTCTATGCTGCCAGATGTCGTGAGGAGGCTGACGCACTGGATGTTATAATCGATATGTTTTTAATATTTGGTTTGCCTTACACTGCATTGATTGACATTGGGTTAACACATTCATATGTTGCTAGTAGTGTGTCTAGAACTTTAAGTTTAGATTTCGAGATTACCCCTAGGGTGATGACTGTAATTAGCCCATTAGGACAATCTGTGGTAGTAGATAAACTCTATTGGGAGGTACCCTTAGAAGTTCAGGGAATAGTTTTCCTGACTGATTTGATGGAATTACCGTTGGGGGAGTTTGATTTAATTTTAGGCATGGATTGGCTGGTGAAGTACCAAGCTAATGTAGATTGTGCAGCCAAGCTTATGGTGTTAAAAACCCCCAAAAGTGGTGAAGTGTTAGTGATAGGAGAAAGGGGGAACTGTTTGTCGAATGTGGTGACTACCCTAAGAGCAGGAAGGATGGTGAGAAAAGGATGTGAGGCGGTATTAATGTTTGTTCAGGCTTTGGAAGCTAAGGACCTAACTGTTGGGGACATTAGAACGGTGAAGGAATTTTCTGATGTTTTCCTAGAAGAGCTTTCGGATTACCTCCGGATCGTGAAGTGGAGTTTGGTATCGATCTTCTCTTGGGAATAGCACCAGTGTCTATCACTCCATATAGGATGGTGCCAAAGGCGTTGGTAGAGTTGAAAGCACAGATACAAGAGTTGTTAGATAAAGGATTTATTCGACCAAGTGTGTCATCTTAGGGAGCGCCAGTGTTATTTGTTAAGAAGAAGGATGGATCAATGTGTGTGCATTGACTACCATCAGCTGAACAAGTTGACTATCAAGAATAAGTATCCGTTGCCAAGGATTGATGACTTGTTCGATCCACTAAAAGGGGCGTCAGTGTTCTCAAAGATAGATTTGAGATCAGGATACCATCAGCTTAAAATTAAAGAATCGAATATTCATAAGACAGCTTTCAGGGCCTGTTATGGCCATTACGAATTTTTGGTAATGCCATTTGAGTTGACTAACGCACCAACGGCGTTTATGGATTTGATGAACCGAGTGTTCCAACCCTACTTAGATCGGTTTGTCATGGTATTTATTGATGATATCTTGGTTTACTCAAGATCAGAAGAGGAGCATGATTCACATCTGTGAGTGGTTTTGCTGATTCTGAGGGAGAAGCAGTTGTATGCCAAATTCAGTAAGTGTGAATTTTGGCTAAGTGAAGTTACTTTTGTAGGCCACGTTGTGTCGGCGGAGGGGATTAGGGTTGACCCTTGAAAATTTGAAGCAGTGTTGGATTGGAAGCCGCCTAGGTCTGTGGTGAAAATTCAGAGTTTTCTTGGTCTGGCCGGGTACTATCGAAGGTTTGTTGAAGGATTTTCTTCAATCGCGACACCACTAACTAAGTTATTACGGAAAGGAGTTCCGTTATATTTGGTCTAGCAAGCAATAAGAGAGTTTTGAGAAGTTGAAAAGGATTTTGATGGAGGCTCTGGTATTGATTCAACCGGAGGCTGGGAAGGAATTCGTGATTTACTGTGATGCGTTACACACGGGACTAGGATGTGTGTTGATATAAGATAGAAAGGTTGTTGCGTATGTATCTCGGCAGTTAAGACCGCACGAAGCAAATTATCCCACCCATGATTTAGAGTTGGCGGCGGTGGTTTTTGCTTTAAAGATTTGGAGACATTATCTATACTGGGAGAAATATGTTATTTATACAGATCATAAAAGCCTAAAATACCTTTTGACCCAGAAGGAGTTGAATTTAAGGCAGAGGAGGTGGATCGAGTTGTTAAAGGATTATGATTGCTCGATCGAGTACCATCCGGGTAAAGCTAATGTGGTGGTGGATGCCTTAAGTCGTAAAGTAATCTCTAACTTGAGGGCAATGTTTACTTACCTTAGTTTGTATGATGATGGGAGCTTATTGGCTGAACTTCAAGTGAAACCCTCTTGGGTTAGTCAAGTTAAGGAGAAGCAGCAGACCAATGAGTTGCTAAAGGAGAAGTTTCATGTAGGACCAAGTGATGGATCGACGGACTTCAGTATGAATGAGGAAGGACTATTATGTTTTCAAGGGAGAGTTTGCATGCCAAAAGATTCGAATTGAGGCATAGGATTTTGCAAGAAGCACATGGAAGTTCATATGCTATGCACCCCAGTGGGAGTAAGATCTATCGGGATTTGCGGTATCAGTTCTGGTGGCTGAGATTGAAGCGTGAGGTAACTGAATTGGTGAGTAAGTGTTTGACCTATCAGTAGGTAAAGGCGGAGCATCAGTTACCATCAGGGTTGTTGCAGCCAGTGAAGATTCCACAATAGAAGTGGGAAAGGATCACAATGGACTTTGTTAGTGGGCTACCCCTCACGCCTACTAAGAAAGATTCAGTCTGGGTGATTGTTGATCACTTGATGAAATCTGCTCAATTCATACCAAGACGGTAGATTACTCCTCGCAGGTCGGCTAGGTTATATATAGCGAGGTAGTGAGGTTGCATGGGGTACCAGTATCAATCATATCAGACAGGAGACCCGAGGTTCACATCATGATTTTGAAAGGCTTTGTATCAAGCGTTGGGTACGAAGTTGGATTTCAGTACAGTGTTTCATCCTCAGACAGATGGACAGTCTGAGTGGGTAATTCAGATCTTGGAGGACATGTTAAGGGGATGTGTCATTGATTTCGGAGGTAGTTGGGAAGAGTTTTTACCATTGGTGGAGTTTGCTTACAACAATAGCTACCAGTCTAGTATTCAGAAGGTGCCCCATGAACCATTGCACGGGCGGAAGTGTCGTACTCCTACCTGTTGGACAAAATTAGGGGAACGTTGGATTTTGGGTTTGGGGTTGGTTATCGAGATAGAAGAGAAGGTTGAGTTAATTCAAGCTCAACTAAAGGAAGCGTCAGACTGATAGAAGTCTTATGCAGACTTAAAGCGTAAGGACATAGAGTTTGTAGTGGGTGACAAGGTGTTCTTGAAGGTGTCGCCATGGAAGAAAGTATTAAGGTTTGGACGGAAGGGTAAATTAAGTCCCAGATTTATAGGGCCTTACTGGGTGTTGAAACGATCAGACCAGTAGCCTATCAGCTTGAGCTACCTTCAAAGTTAAGCCAGATTCACAATATGTTTCATGTCTCTATGCTGAGACGATATCGTTCAGATCCGTCTCATGTGGTTCCTGTGGAGGAAATCGAGGTAAGACCTAAGCTATCCTTTGAAGAAGAACCAGTGGAAATCATAGATCGTGAAGTCAAAGTGTTGCGAAGGAAGACAGTTCCTTTGGTTAAGGTTGTAACAGTCCGAATTTGACCCTAATCGGAACGGTGGTTTCGGGACCACGAATCCAAGTCGAAAAATATTTTTATATTATTTTATGTGTTAATTATATATGATTGAGCATGTGGAAGTTACATATGATAATTTGCTTGTTTGTGTGATTAATTTAAGGAAAAGGACTAAAGTGCATGAGTGGTAAAATTTGTTATTTGCTTGATTGGGGAATTAAAATAAAGTGTCTTTTAATTAAGGGATTTGCATTGCAATTATTCCTATTATTACTATAGTGGACGGCATGGTAATGTGAAATGTGTAAATATATTATATAATATTATAGTTAGTGGTATATGTTAATATAATATTATAGTTAATTATGTATAATGGAATAAAAACCACAAAAGAATTAAGGAAGCCATTGCATGCTCATCTTTTGAGTTTCCTTGGCCGAATGTAGCAAAGAAAAGAAGAAAAAACTCCTTAGAGATTCTAGCATTCATCAACTAAAATTGGTAAGCTTAAGTCTTGGATTTTTGATAATTTTGCATTTTTGATTGTTGATCAATTTCCTATCAAGCCCATGTGATAATTTTGTGTATTGCTCATGTATGTTGATTCGCTATTGATGAAAATTTATGTTTTATGATGGTTGATGGTTATAAATAAAATGTATGTGCTAGATTACTACATTTTGTGTTGGAGATTTTGATTAGGTTGAGCATTTAGGATTAAATTAAAAAATAATAAATTTAATGGCAAAAGGCAAAATCAATGAAATATATGGATTAGTATGAGTATAAGGAAGATTCGGCCTAACTATGATGCGGTGAGATTTTGTGTATTTTGTATTTTGTGCAATTAGGACTAATTTGTAAAAGTATGAAATATCAGGGGTAAAATGGTAATTTTCCTATTTATGTGCTGTTGGATTAAATTGAATGAAATTGTGTTTAAATGGGGTTAATTTGAAATTATATAGATCAAGAATAAAAGAAATCAGACTTGGATCGGGGAAAAATGAAAGTTATCGACTAGTCGTCCCGTTCCGTTTTATATCATCCGAGGTAAGTTTGTAGGCAAATAAACGTGTTTAATTGTAGATAAATGTCAAATATATATGCTGGTATGAAAAATATGAATTTATACGTGCTTATGCCGAATATGAATAAAAGCTTAGTAACCATGTTCGAATAGCCGATTTATAACGTTCGTCGATATCCGAGGTAAGTCCTTCAGCTAGATTATATTAAAGAATGAATTATGAATGTGTTTAATGACAATGTTTAATAAATTTGGGCATATTTTTATGTGATAGCCGAATGTAAAGGTATTACTTTGAATTGGATATGTTTTGTTAATACCATGTAAAGGTGTATAATCGATATGATATGCGGAATATACAATGATGTAATGATTTTATTTAGAAAATGTGAATAAGCTTAGTTGAATTTGAAATGTGATAGAATTATGAAATTTAAGTGATTTAGTTGGTTATGGTATTATTGAAATGTGCATTGAAATGTTGAAAATGTTGATATCTCTGCTATCGACCTTAGCGTGCCTTGTCTTGGTGTTACTTATCGTGCTTTAATGCCTAGCGTGCCTTGTGCTTGTTACTTATCGTGCTTTGATGCCTAGCGTGCCTTGTGCTTGACATATTTAGGCTTTGATGCCTAGCGTGCCTTGTGCCTGTGACATATTCAGCTTATTGCCCAGCGTGCCTTGTGCTTGGTGTACTATTTCGCTTATTGCCCAGCGTGCCTTGTGCTGCTGTTACTTATCGTGCTTTGATGCCTAGCAAGCCTTGTGCCTGGTGACATATTCAGCTTATTGCCCAGCGTGCCTTGTGCTTGGTGTACTATTTCAGGCTTATTGCCCAGCGTGCCTTGTGCTTATGAATCATTTCGGGCTTATTGCCTAGCGTGCCTTGTGCTTGGTGTACTATTTCTGCTTATTGCCCAAAGTGCTAAATGCCTGTTCAAATTTCAGACTTGTGTCTAGCAGTGCCTAGTGCTTGGTGTGTGATTCAAAGCTTATGCCTAGCGTGTTTTATACCGGTGATTTATTTTCAAGTCTATGTCTATAAGACTTCTCATTTATGTGGAAAGTGAGCAAGTAAGTTGATCTAAATGAGCTTGTATATTCGACCACATAGGTATGTGCATATGCGATGATGTATTGAACTTGTATATTTGGCCACATGTGATGTTATATTAAACTTAAATAATTGAGTAGCAAGTACATATATGAATGTGAAAAGGTATTCGCCTTGAAAAAAAATAATAATAATATGAACAAGATTGAAATTATTTTGAATATATGCAATTGGTGGTATATTCGCCATGGATATAAATATTGTTATAATTGTTATACTTTGATTTACGAGTGTATGCATATAAGTGTATGTGTATTTAGTATGATAAAATGTTTTGGCTTGGTCATTGAATGATAGTAGTTAATGTATCTTATATACAAAAGTGTTCTTTCACCATTCTCGTGCTTATGCATAAGAAGTTGTACTTGATTCATGAGTATATCTGTCCACAAAATGATATTTAGCTTTGAAATTGAAGGATATTTATATATATGTCCATTCAGCCATGAATAATATACAAGTGTAAATACTTATAAAATACATGAAATTGTAAGTTTAAAGATGTAAAGTAACAATGATAAAAAAACAAAAAAAACAAATGGTTTAGTTTATATGATTTGATTATGTAGCTAAGTTCTTTATTTGCTTATGACTTACTAAGCTATTTAAGCTTACTCTGTGTGTTCATGTTTACCTCTGTTTTATAGATTTTGAATTCAAGTTTCGAGCTCGAATCGCCGAGAAAACTTATCACACTATCGATCGTCATCGGTATTTTATAAGCTGAATTTTTGAACCTATGGCATGTATAGGCTAGATTGAAATTTGAAATGTTGGATTTTGGTTTTATATATATAGCCATGCGAAAATGGCTTGATTATGATGTTAATGGTTGTGTATTAGGTTTTGCCTTAAGTTAAATTTGGAAGTATGTTTTATGGTAAATATGTTTGTAATGTGGTTATATGATTTTGCAATGAGACAGTTTTGATTAGTAGTAGTGACGTGATTTTGAAAATCACTAAAAATAGGAGAAATGGAATTAGAAAGTGAATAGGATATAGACTTAAAGCTTATTATGTCTATTTTATATGAAAGAAATAGAGTAGTCAAAGAAATTTTATATTATGAGATATTCTAATTTTAGTGAGACTGGTTCTGAATGACTTCGTGATCCCCTGTTCTGTATTGGAAAAATTGTTAAAATTGTACAAAATAATCATAGAGCATAGTTTATATGCTTAGAATCCTTAATGAGTCTATTTTTGATTGGAATAAACAAGAACATTATTTAAAATCTGTACAATGAGATAACTGAGTTTTTTTAAAGATAGGTCAGAACCTTCAAACAGCAAAATAGGGGAAACTTTGATGAATAAACTGTACTAATTGGCCATATGAAAAATTCTGGAAAAATTTTGATAAATATTTATATGAGTCTAGTTTCAAGGAAAATTTACGGATCTAAATTTTGAGTTTCGTAACTCGAGTTATGGTCAATTTAGTCAGCATGATGCAGTTTGACAGTTTTAATTTTTATGCCCGAATTAATAGTCAAGTCTAGTAATGCCTCGTACTCGACTCCGGCAACGGTCTCGGGCAAGGGGTGTTACAAAGGTTCTATGGCGGAATCACAGTTTTGAGGAGGCTACATGGGAACCAGAGGAGACGATGCGGTAGCAGTACCCGCATCTATTCTGATCAGGTAATTTCGAGGCCAAAATTTCTTTAAGGGGGTAGAACTGTAACATCCTGAATTAAGGGGCCTATGCATTTAATGTGTGGTTATGTGTAATGTGTTAATTAGATTGTTAGGGGTCCATATTAGGCTCAGGATAGGGCCATGGCCTTGGTTAAATTTTCTGTTTGGACACTATAGGGTTTAAAAGATAGTATCTATGATTTAAATTACAAAATGGGCTTGTGGCCCAGTAGCAAAGGGCATTGCAAAGGAGCTATAAGGTGGCGTCATTAGCAGGTGAAGAGGCCCAAATTATGGCCGCTTGGAGCCCATGTATTTGGGCCATTTTTGGCACTTAAAGGAGGAGCAAGTGGGACGGCAATAATGCTTAAAATTAGGAGGGATTAAATGACTTGGATAGTGTGGATAATGTGCTGATAAAGGAATGAAGAGGTGGTGTTATTTAAGCCTCTTTTGGAGGTGTGAATGGATAAAGATAAGGGAGAAAGAATAGGAGTTATCTGCTGAACAACCAGTGGTGGCCAAATTTCCATCTCTTGGAGGGGGGAAGAAATCGGTTTTGTAACACCCCAAACCCGAATCTGTCGCCAAATTAAGGTTACGAGGCATCATAGTATAAAACACAGTTCAGCACAATTATTCATCACCTTTCATGCACCAAAGAATAACGATACATTTATATCATTATCAAACTTGAATATCCATAATTCATTTATTTTAATAATTCAATTCGAACATACATCAAAACTTAATTGAACATGTTCCAAATTTGAACCAAGACATAAACAACTTAATATCCAATCACATATATGACATTATCAACATTACCATATGGCCGTACATACCTTTGAAATCATTATATTATATGCATTTATCCTAAAAACTCTTTTCTATGTATCTTTACCAATCAATAGTAACCTATTCCATTAATTTAGTCATGACTATATAATTTCACATGTTACGTATGTTTGTCTATGTTAAACATCCGCACGGAATAATAGGCATGCATATAAAATAAACATGAACAAGCATATCAACCAAAACAACCATACAATGATTCATTATTTGCCTTCATCAATCGTACCTATATAACCAATCGCTCAAGTATAATAAAGGTGCATACATCGCCATTATAAACCGAATCGTAATATCCTATACACATTCATACATATAATTATCCTTTATCAACTTCCTAATCCAATTATGGATAACTTTAGCTTCCAACATTCATAAATATACTTCATTATGTATATATATAAATATCACATAACCAAAATCATTTAAACTTAACATCATTTATTCTTACTAAATGCATCAAGCATATATCATTTACCTTATTACCAAAACACATAATTGCCTATCATTAGCATAGCATATTGAACAAGTTACACATAAACTCACCTTAACCGAGATCCTATACACAAACATAAGCATAGAAACCATGTTTTGCATATAATAAGTCAAAGGCAATTTGCTAAACCAAACATATCAAGCACTTAACCAAGTACACATAAAACGAACTTAAACATAGTGATCAAGCCATTTTCGCATGGTTATATATATACATGTTCCAAAATCAAACATTCCATCTATGCTATACATGCCATAAACCCAAATTCAACTTAGTAAAATACCGAAAAAGCTGCCGATAGTGTGAGTAGTCTTGCTTGACGATCCCGAACTCGTAACATATATCCAAATCTATAAATGAAATAAACAAGAATACACACAGAGTAAGCTATTTAAGCTTAGTAAGTCATAAGCAATTATATATTTATCAACTATTATTAATTAACACTAAGTTAGCAAAACCGAATATACATGTTCTCAAACACAAGGTTATCATATCATAGCACATATAGATTACCAAATCGAATACAAATATTCTCACATAGCAAAACACTTATCTTTACCTACTTAAGAAGGTAAAGCTTATCAATGTACATCAATGATTAAATATATTTATTCACATATATATACAATCGGATATCAATTTACCATGTACATATAAGAAAATCCTCATAACCGAATGTGTCCATGTATATATATATATACATCTATCAAGTAATATCATCTTCAGATATGAATAACATCTACTCAATATCATTTTATCCACATATCCAAGATGCCAAAATACAAACACATTATCTATCAACTTACTTATTCGATAAACATCACATATAACATGTACTTATGTAAATACATACCTTATGGTCGAATCTCAAAGTCACATTTCAAAATCAAATTCCAATATATTGTATTCATTATTTGTAAAACCGAATACACACATTAAAATCGCATGTTTATAATCATGTAGATTCAACATTCATATCCATTACATTATCACACTAAAAATTCTATTATTTCTATATTCATACATGTCGATTACCAGCTCAAATTCACATAACACCATTCTTAGCATAATATTTCAACTCAAGTAACATTAATCACAACTTACCTTACTTCTGATGAATTCAATGGGATTTAAGCTTACCTGAGTTTTTAACTCAATAGTTTCACTATGTTACACCTCGATCAATTTATGGTTTCTTCTTTTTAAGTATCACCAATTAAGCTCGCTAGGCACGAAGCCTAAATATATCACCAGCATTAAGCCTGCTAGGCATGAAACCCGAATATATCACCGGCACTAAGCCTGCTAGGCACGAAGCCCGAATATATCACCGACACTAAGCCTACTAGGCACAAAGCCCGAATATATCACCGGGACTAAGCTTGCTAGGCACGAAGCTCGAATATGTCACCTAAGACAAGGCACATAGGCTAGGCACGACAAGGTCTTAATATGTCACTAGCACAAGGCCTGCTAGGCAATAAGCCCGAAATAATTCATAAACCAGTCCATCAAATTTCTTTTCTTAACACTATCATCATTAACTAAACATATACACAATTCACATTCACATATCACCACTAATGTACAAATTCTTATCATATATACAAAACACATCTAATCCATCTTAAAGCCTTTACATTTGGCTAACACATATATTCATACTCAAATTTATCAAATAATTTCATTGAACCTATTCATAAATAATTCTTTAACATACTTTAGCTTAAGGACTTACCTCGGATATCGTTTGACGACAAAAACCGAATATTCGATTATTTCCACTTTTCCCCATCCAAGTCCGCTTTCTTTTGTTCTTGATCTAAACACGCTCAAATTAAGCTCATTCAAACACATTTCTATTCAATTTAGTCCTAAAACACATAAATGGGCAAATTACCATTTTGCCCCTAATATTTCACACTTTTACAATTTAGTCCTTATTGCACAAAACACAAAATACACAAAATTTCTCATTACCCATGCTTGGCTGAATATTACCTATGTTCATACAAGTCCATAAATTTCATTTATTTCATATTTTAGTCCTTTAAAATTTATTTTGCAATTTAGTCCAAATTATTCAAATTCATCAAAATTCAAAGACAAAACTTGTTAATCAAACACATATATTTCTTATTTCATCTTCAAACAACAAAAACCACAAGGTATCATCAATGGCAAAACACAAAATCATCATCAAAATCAAAAATTAAGACATGGGTCGGAAAGTACTCAAAGCAACGATATCAAAACGTAAAATTATCAAAACCGAACAAAATCACTTACCCAATTAAACCTCCAAAGTGCCGAACCTTAGGTAACTTTTCTTCTTTATTTCTCTCCTAGTTTCGGCAATTGGAAAAAAATGAACATGCAAGCTCTTTTTTCATGTTTTATTTAATATATTAACTTTATAATACTTTATTTATTTTATAACTTTTATGTTTAATATATATATTAAAAAAACAAAAACCACATAATGTAACCTTAGTGCTGTCCATTCAATAATTAAAGGGAAATATTGCAACATAAAACCCTCATATTAAAAGAACAACCATTATTCAACCCCTTTGAATTTAACCACTAATTTTTCATTTTATCCGATTAAGCCCTTTTTATTTAATTAAGCACACAAACAATCAAATTTTCATACGAAACTTTCACACATGCTAATTCACATATAATTAACACGAAAAATAATATTTAAATATATTTTTTTGGACTCGGATTTGTGGTCCCAAAACCACTATTCCGATTAGAGTCAAAATTGGGCTGTTACAACTCTCCCCCCTTAGGGATTTTCGTCCTCGAAAATCTTACTAGAAAGTAGATTAAGGATTTGCTTCCACATAATACATTTCAAATTCACACATAGCTTCGGATTTCAAATCTCTTTATTCGACTCAGGCGAAACTAGAACTGACATTTCGGTTGATAATGTCTTCGTGCAAAAGAAAGCTTCAACATTCGAACTAACTTTAATTTACCACAACATTTCTCAGATAGAATAGTTCCAATAGATATAATTCTATATTAAATCTTAAAGAATACAAATTCTTCTTCCATACTATCCTTCAATTCATACATGTACGTTCAAAATTTATTTCTAGTTCGTAGATAGATTCAAACACATATAACCCAATTTAACTTTTCAATCAAATAATTCAGATCATACTAAACCACTGAATTGGTCTTTTCAAAGAAATTTTTTCTTCTCGTTAAAAGGATAACCCTAGACATATCATTATACAGATTTATCTTAATCTTCTATCATTTTCACTTTTATCAATGTCGAACCTTCACGAGAACTAGAAAAGAGTTTATAATGAAGCTGTCTCTTATATTAATCATCGAAACTTTGAATTCTACTGAAATCACCTTAACCAAATAGAAATCATTGGGCCTTACTAGGAACGATGTCTCAACCCTATAATAAATATTATCCCAACTGTTAAGGAATAAATATTATCCCAATCATAAGGAAGTATTTGAACACGTAAAAGAATCAAATATGATTTTAGTAGCAACCATTGCAGAGACACAACTTCTATAACTCTGAGGACGGTACCACTACACTCTCACATTTCAAGCCAGAAGCTATAATCATAATAAACATAGTCATCTCTGTCATATAAAGATCTCTTGCAGATAATCACATGGAATCATAAGAAAACTGAAATAGTGAAATTTCAACATATGAAGCTATACAGGATATTTGAAAATTACAACCCGTATAGAATGATATCAATTCCGATGCTATCCCAAAAAATGTTCGGTAAGAACAATGTCACTCATAAATACTGAAATCCCCAGTAACGGAAGCAATATAATCTTCACGTATATTCAACAGAACAATAACTAGTAGAAACAGAATATTAATTTCATACAGATTTTACCGTCGACTTTTATATCCACATAATGGAATAAATTATCAGAGAAAGACATAACAATGTCGAACATAACCCAAATAGATCAACGATGCTTTCGTCTATTAATATGTTTAGCTAATGTTCTCATACGATAAAACTTCCTTTTTGAAATTAAACAGTCACATATACTTCTGAGGAAAAATGTACACATAGAATGCCCAGAAGGAATCGTAGTAACTACCCGATTATAACCATTGCATTCAACCATTAATACGATTCAATCATTATTCATTTGTCTAATTCTGTCATTAGAAATTTTCACATTATCCCTTCACTAACAGAAATCAATTCAGAAAAGCTTTCAGTTAATACTTTCTTTAAATAACATACCTGGATAGGTCATTTAATCGGAGTTAACTTCTTCTATAATAGTGACTTTGCATAATCTGAATAGTCTTCGGAACTATCCAATATCTCTTTTAGTACTATCTTCATTTGCTGATTTTTCTTTCTTTTCTAACCACATTACTAATCTTTCAAACACGGACTTCTGTATCTCCTCATTCATGAACTTATCCAATCCAAATCTTATAGATTTCAGTATAACATTTTTACTAATAAGGGGGTAAGGGTAGTAACGCCTCAAATTTAATTCGTACATAAATGCACATAACACATGCTATCACAAATAGCCAGTTTATTTTTAATTTCACATTCTCAAAACATTTAATAAACATTTGCTTATAATCACTTTTGTTCTTAACACATATTTCATAAGCCAACTCAAATCACTAATTCACAATCGAAATTCTCATATAGCATCATAACTCAAATGTCATAACTTATGTACTCATATAATTATAACATTTATCTATAACAAATATGTCATACACTTTGATTCATACCTTTACGAGTGTCAACTCATCACAAATATATTTTCACTCAAACATTTGAGTACACATTCCATACTATCAGAATTTAGCTCGTTTGGAAAGCTTATCTGTCTAATTAAAACAATTTTCGTCAGAGTTGGGAGTTATCACACTATCGCAGGTTAAATATGGCATGTATAGCTAGACACACATACACTATGGTAGTCCTAGAACCGACTAAACCATAACTCTGATACCAATCAAATGTAACACCCCAAACCCAAATCTGTCGCCAAATTAAGGTTACGAGGCGTCATAGTATAAAACACAGTTCAGCACAATTATTCATCACCTTTCATGCACCAAAGAATAACGATACATTTATATCATTATCAAACTTGAATATCCATAATTCATTTATTTTAATAATTCAATTCGAACATACATCAAAACTTAATTGAACATGTTCCAAATTTGAACCAAGACATAAACAACTTAATATCCAATCACATATATGACATTATCAACATTACCATATGGCCGTACATACCTTTGAAATCATTATATTATATGCATTTATCCTAAAACTCTTTTCTATGTATCTTTACCGAATCAATAGTAACCTATTCCATTAATTTAGTCATGACTATATAATTTCACATGTTACGTATGTTTGTCTATGTTAAACATCCTCATGGAATAATAGGCATGCATATAAAATAAACATGAACAAGCATATCAACCAAAACAACCATACAATGATTCATTATTTGCCTTCATCAACCGTACCTATATAACCAATCGCTCAAGCATAATAAAGGTGCATACATCGCCATTATAAACCGAATCGTAATATCCTATACACATTCATACATATAATTATCCTTTATCAACTTCCTAATCCGAATTATGGATAACTTTAGCTTCCAACATTCATAAATATACTTCATTATGTATATATATAAATATCACATAACCAAAATCATTTAAACTTAACATCATTTATTCTTGCTAAATGCATCAAGCATATATCATTTACCTTATTACCAAAACACATAATTCGTCTATCATTAGCATAGCATATTGAACAAGTTACACATAAACTCACCTTAACCGAGATCCTATACACAAACATAAGCATAGAAACCATGTTTTGCATATAATAAGTCAAAGGCAATTTGCTAAACCAAACATATCAAGCACTTAACCAAGTACACATAAAAACGAACTTAAACATAGTGATCAAGCCATTTTCGCATGGTTATATATATACATGTTCCAAAATCAAACATTCCATCTATGCTATACATGCCATAAACCCAAATTCAACTTAGTAAAATACCAAAAAACCTGTCGATAGTGTGAGTAGTCTTGTTGACGATCCCGAACTCGTAACATATATCCAAATCTATAAACAGAAATAAACAAGAATACACACAGAGTAAGCTATTTAAGCTTAGTAAGTCATAAGCAATTATATATTTATCAACTATTATTAATTAACACTAAGTTAGCAAAACCGAATATACATGTTCTCAAACACAAGGTTATCATATCATAGCACATATAGATTACCAAATCGAATACAAATATTCTCACATAGCAAAACACTTATCTTTACCTACTTAAGAAGGTAAAGCTTATCAATGTACATCAATGATTAAATATATTTATTCACATATATATACAACGGATATCAATTTACCATGTACATATAAGAAAATCCCCATAACCGAATATGTCCATGTATATATATATACACATCTATCAAGTAATATCATCTTCAGATATGAATAACATCTACTCAATATCATTTTATCCACATATCCAAGATGCCAAAATACAAACACATTATCTATCAACTTACTTATTCGATAAACATCACATATAACATGTACTTATGTAAATACATACCTTATGGTCAATCTCAAAGACACATTAAAATCAAATTCCAATATATTATATTCATTATTTGTCAAACCGAATGCACACATTAAAATTGCATGTTTATAATCATGTAGATTCAACATTCATATCCATTACATTATCACACTAAAAATTCTATTATTTCTATATTCATACATGTCGATTACCGTTTCAAATTCACATAACACCATTCTTAGCATAATATTTCAACTCAAGTAACATTAATCACAACTTACCTTACTTGATGAATTCAATGGGATTTAAGATTACCCGAGTTTTTAACTCAATAGTTTCACTATGTTACACCTCGATCAATTTATGGTTTCTTCTTTTAAAGTATCACCCAGATTAAGCACCTAGGCACGAAGCCTAAATATATCACCAGATTAAGCACGCAAGGCACGAAGCTTGACTATATCACTCAAGACTAAGCTCGCTAGGCACGAAGCCGAATATATCACCAAAGACTAAGCACGCTAGGCACGAAGCGAATATATCATCGGCACTAAGCTCTAGGCACGGCTTAGCTCACTGCTAGCACGAAGCCCGAATATGTCACCAAGACAAGGTCCGCTAGGCACGGCCCGAATATGTCACCTAGACAAGGCACCTCTAGGCAATAAGCCGAAATAATTCATAAACCATCCATCAAATTTCATTTCTTAACACTATCATCATTAACTAAACATATACACAATTCACATTCACATATCACCACTAATGTACAAATTCTTATCATATATACAAAACACATCTAATCCATCTTAATGCCTTTACATTCGGCTAACACATATATTCATACTCAAATTTATCAAATAATTTCATTGAACCTATTCATAAATAATTCTTTAACATACTTTAGCTTAAGGACTTACCTTAGATATCGTCGGACGACAAAAACTGAATATTCGATTATTTCCACTTTTCCCGATCCAAGTCCGCTTTTCTTTTGTTCTTGATCTAAACACGCTCAAATTAAGCTCATTCAAACACATTTCTATTCAATTTAGTCCTAAAACATATAAATGGCAAATTACCATTTTGCCCCTAATATTTCACACTTTTATAATTTAGTCCCTATTGCACAAAACACAAAATACACAAAATTTCTCATTACCCATGCTTGGCGAATATTACCTATGTTCATACAAGTCCATAAATTTCATTTATTTCATATTTTAGTCCTTTAAAATTTATTTTTACAATTTAGTCCAAATTATTCAAATTTATCAAAAATTCAAAGACAAAACTTGTTAATCAAACACATATATTTCTTATTTCATCTTCAAACAACAAAAACCACAAGGTATCATCAATGGCAAAACACAAAATCATCATCAAAATTAAAAATTAAGACATGGGTCGGAAAGTACTCAAAGCAACGATATCAAAAACGTAAAAATTATCAAAAATCGAACAAAATCACTTACCCAATTAAACCTCCAAAGTGCCAAACCTTAGGTAACTTTTCTTCTTTTATTTCTCTCCTAGTTTCGGCGATTGGAAAAAAAATGAACATGCAAGCTCTTTTTTTCATGTTTTATTTAATATATTAACTTTATAATACTTTATTTATTTTTATAACTTTTACGTTTAATATATATATTAAAAAAAACAAAAACCACATAATGTAACCTTAGTGCCGTCCATTCAATAATTAAAGGGAAATATTGCAACATAAAACCCTCATATTAAAAGAACAACCATTATTCAACCCCTTTGAATTTAACCACTAATTTTTCATTTTATGCGATTAAGCATTTTTTATTTAATTAAGCACACAAACAATCAAATTTTCATACGAAACTTTCACACATGCTAATTCACATATAATTAACACGAAAATAATATTTAAATATTTTTTTTGGACTCAAATTTGTGGTCCCAAAATCGCTATTCCGATTAGAGTCAAAATTGGGCTGTTACAGGTTTCAATATGCCAAAGGGGTGCCAAATTTCCCTCATTAATTGATTAGTTTTTAGTTCGAGGAAGGGCATTTTTACTTTTGAGAGGTAGGTGCCGAAATTCTCTTTAATTAGGGGGATATCTCTTCAATTTTGGCATTTGAACCCTATTCTCTTAATCTTTTCTCTCATTCTCTTTCTCTTCATGTCAAACCTCACCAATCTCTGTAATCTTTTTTTATTTCTTCGAAGTGAAACCCTTATTTCATCTCTTCTTCATTCTTTTTCCTCTTGTGTCGATTTCTCCATTAAGCCGAAATCTTCAAGGGGTTGTCGAATTCTCTGTAAAGGTAGGTGTCGATTTCTTCTGATCTATTTTTTCTTTTTTCTTTCTCTTTCGATTTTTAGAAGACAAACCCGAGAGGCTAATGGATTGTTGGTTTCTTGTGTCTAATTGTTGGGCGACATTCGAGAAGTGAAGTAGATCGGTAGATCTAAAAGTCAGAACTGCTAGTCTTTGAACCTCATATCTCTCTTTTCGGGATTTCAAGGTAAGGGGTTCTCTTTAGATTTCTGTTAGATTCGCTATCGTAATTGTGATCTTAACCATATGTTATGATGGTAGCAACTGATAAGGTCTTTTGATGGAATCAAATATCGATCAGGCGAAGGAGGGGATTGGATTTGTTAAACCAATCTCTAAGTTTAAGAAGCACGGTGTCAGCAGTTCAGGATTGGCCACTGGGTTGTGGACTGGCTTCAAAACAAAACCTTAGATCGTTAGCGATCGTGGCGCCATCGATAGTGTCGACTTAGACAGGATCGTCTTGTCGAGAATCGTGTGTAGATCTCTATCACACTAGTTAATTTGTATTATATGTATGTTATGGGCTAAAAGCCAAAAAATGAGGCTGTATGAACAGTCGTATTACCCAGAAAGGGTAGGCAAGGGATGCCAGGTAGGTAATCATAGAAACTTCTCTATGTGTATCGGAGTATGTAAAAGTCTATGATCTGTTTAGATAGTATATTGTTCTGATTCTTGCATGTATGTATGCATGGGATGGGATTGATATGATGAAGGGGAAGAAGGTCCCATAGCGATCGGTGGCTTTGCCATATAGGTCACACAATGATCGGTCTTTATGACAGGCAGCACAACTGTCAAAATACTACAATGTATTATTAAGGTCACATAGAAATCGGTGGCTTTGCCACATAGGTCACATAGTGATCGGTCTTTATGACAGGCAGCACAGCTGTCGATATGGTGTGTAGCGGATGGAGGGTTGATTGTAGAAATCCCCACGGTGTGATGGTTGGTACGGGGGTGTGTAGAGGATGGACTCTTAGGTTTGGGAGGGGACATGTTACATGTAAATATTCTGTTGCCATTGTGTATGGGCCAAGGACCATAATGTGTTTGTGGGCCTCAAGGATTTTATGTGTTTTCGAGATTTGCACACTGAGTCTTGGTGACTCACCCTTTTATTTTTCCCAACTTTTCAGATGAGTAGTAGATCGTGGACATGGGAGCCGAGGCAGACTCGAGGGGCCATCAAGTCTTTTATCTTCATAGGCTATTTTCAATTTTTCTTTACATTTCAATTTTGGGATTATTTTTGTAATAAGGCCTCCATAACTTAGGTTATCGAACTATATTTTTTTTGTGTTATGTCTTATAAACTTATGTTTTCAAAGTCTTAATTATAAAGTGAAAGGAAAATGGGTTTTTCCAGCATATTCAACGCAAATGTTAAAGTTTCTTCAAAAATGTCCCAACTAATGATTAATCGATTAAAATAAACTGAGATTTTCAAAACCCTTCAAAGCAAAGTTTTCAACATTCAACCCGTAGCATACCAGATCCAGTCACGATGTATGGGCCAGGTTTGGGGTGTTACGGTGATGTAGGCATTTCCTAAGCAACGACATGAAGCGTTCCCATGTCTTAATTGGATGGTTTGACTAATAAGAAAATTTTTGTGTAAGAATTTCCACGCTAAGTCAACCCATGTCGTGATAGAACTGACTCTTGGGAATCGAGCCATTCATAGGCATTGTCACAAAGCGATAATGGAAACAACTAGAGACTGATCACCTCATTGGTCACTCCATTATATTTAAATGAGTCACACAACTTTTTTGTATCATTTGGATGGTAGTCGTCTTAATCTCAAAATTATTTACATTAATTGTTGACCTCTCGATACTACCTTGGATAGCGTATAAAGTAGGTAGTGCACGCAACGCCTGCTCTTGTCGAGGTTGAGCCATTAGTGGCTCACTTTGGAATTGTGTTGCTGGTTCGTTTTGTTCTTCGAACAGTGGGTCTCCTCACAGCAAGTCAGCCACTACAAGTGGATTGTTTCGCATTTGCTAAAGGTTTACCTCAATATTCTCTCCAGTTTAGGACTTGGCTCGATTGGAATAGTTCCACTTCGAGTCATACACTAAAATAAAAAAGAATTTAAACTAAAATTAATAACTAAAAAATAAAATAAAATAACAGAAAAAACTATGTATCTATAATTCTAAATATTCCTATTTATAATATTAAAATGCAAAAAATTAAAATTTAACTAATGTTGAAACCTCTCCGCAACGGTGCCAACAACTTAATCACCGCCAGACGTATGAACGCCTGGACTAGAAATACTACAAAAATAAATATCTAATTAAACAACAGTGTCTACAAGTATACGGGTCAAATTGTAATATAGTAAATAATGTTAGAAAGAAACACTCCGGGAAGCATTCCGAGGATCGTACCTAAGGGAGATTGAATTAATCTTAAATTAACTTTCTACACTACCAAGTGATAAACCGTAAAAGTAACATATTTTAATCCCACATTTAGTATGATTTTGGATGATTTATCCTTGATTTATGTAAAAAGGTGCTCTTAATCCTTTCTTTTCATGTCTTATACTCAGGAAAGCACCCAAGGATAAAAAAACGCAAAACGGGCTTAAAACGGACCAAATTGGGCCAACTCACGAAATCGACACGGCCTATACTACAAGCCACAAGGCCGTGCCTCGCCAATCATCTAGGACATAGCCTCAACCCCAATTTACACGGTCGTGCCCCAACTGACAAGTCTGAACACGGCTTGACCACGACTTACACGGGCGTGTGCCATGGGCGTGCCCCTGCTGCGGGAAAGAGCAATTTCACGAAGGCAAAGAAACATACTCCTAAGTCTACTTAAACACCCTAATAGTAATTCTACTTGAAGGAGAAACTTAGAAGCCAAGTAAAGCATCTCAAGGCCTATATAAACACCCCAAGGTAGCTATTCTAGGGGTCGCAGCTATGTAAGCCTTCCGCCGAGCTTTCATTCAGGGAATTACTCGAAGATAGCCAGTTGATCCATCTCAAGAAGCCGGAGTTCTACTCAAGACGAGGATCTCTCCTTTAATCCCTTCAGGGAGCTTTAGGGATTTCTTATGTTTTGTTTTATCTTTTCTCTTGAGATGTTTTCTTATTTTGTTATGAACTAAACCCTTCAGATACCTGAAGGGGATGAAACCTAGATGAATCTTGTTATTTGATTTTTTTTCTATTTATATGATAAGTACTTAGTTTGTTCTTAATTGTGTTGCTTAATCTAATTTGATGTGCTTAGGTAGAGGAGGAATAGACCCTGCCTAAGAGTAGATCTAGCATAATTAAGCGGAGTTGATCGCACGCCTAGAAATAGAGTGACGAGATTTTGCCGAATTAGGGTGAAACCTAATATGGGAGTCCATTGATCGATTTACTGCTATTCTAGGGGTTATTATAAGCAAACGAGAGTTCCATTAATTAACCTAGGGTTAGACGTTATTCTCCTCTAGAGAGGGTTTAATATAGGTTAGGGAGTTCTACGGATCAAGCTCAGTAAAGAAATCATATGGTTTAGGGTTAGATAACAAGTGAAGTCTAGGTGGATTCTTCCTGAGAGTATCATTGTGATCAACTGAGTTTTTCATCAAGTTATTTCCAAATTCATTCTCTTTTATCTTTGTTTCCTTAGCTTAGTCATCATCAATTTAGTTTAAAACAACTTCACTCTATTTTTAAGGCTAAATAATAAAAAGAAAGTTAGTATTAGTACTTTTAGTTCCTTTGGGTTTGACAATCCAGTCTTGCGTAAGTTATACTATTGTTCGATAGGTACACTTGCCTTTAATCGTTGTCAGAGTTAGTTTCTAGGTTCAATCATTCTCTTTTAGTTTCTAGGTTCAATCATTCTCTTTATAAATTTTAAAACTCTGATTTACAGCGATCAAGTTTTTGGAGTCGTTGTTGGGGAATTTAAATTTAGCTCTATTTTTATTACTTTAGCCATTATTTTTTATTATTTTTGCAATTTACTTTTATTTTTATTTTTATTTATTTTCACTGATTTTCTTTCTTTCTTTCTTTACTTACAAGGTACCTCTAGTTTATGACTAGAAGGAACCCGAGAGGACCTTTGGTATACGATAGTGATATTGAAGCTACAACTCGGAGAAATCGCAGAGAAATCAAGCGAGCCCTAAATTACACAGAGGAAAATCAAGAAGGCAGATCCAATCCTACTGAAGGGATGGATGAAAATAATCCACAACCACAAGATGTGGGGGATAACAATGCTCCACGTACTATGTTTGATTATGTTAAACCGTATTTAATAGGAGCAGAATCAAGTATTGTTAGGTCTGCTATAACTGCTAACAATTTTGAATTAAAGCCTAACACAATACAAATGATTCAACAATTTGTTTAATTTGATAGTTTACAGGACGAAGACCCTAATACTCATATAGCTAATCTTCTAGAGTTCTGTGATACCTTCAAAATAAATGGCATTTCTGACGATGCCATACGTCTTCGGTTATTCCCTTTTTCATTAAGGAATAAAGCCAAATAGTGGTTAAACTCGTTACCACGAGGGTCAATCACTACACGGGAGCAGATGACCGAAAAGTTTTTATTAAAATATTTCCCACCGGCCAAAACGGTGAAATTACGAAATGATATCTCTTCTTTTATGTAGATGGCTTTAGAGACGCTATACGACACATAGGAGAGATACAAGGATCTCTTGAGAAGGTGTCCACACCATGGATTACCCTTGTGGCTACAAGTCCAAACATTCTATAACGGTGTAAACCCCTCAACGAGGCAACTAATCGATTCAGTCGTCGGTGGAACCCTGAACAACAAAACTCCTGAAGCAGCATATGAGTTCATGGAAGAGATGTCACTGAATAATTATCAGTGGCAGGTTACAAGGACAAAATCGACAAAATCAGCCGGAGTCTACAATCTAGATGCAATAACCATGCTATCAACACAAATAGAGATGATGAATAAAAAGCTAGATAGTTGGTGTCCTTCACAGGCACATCCAGTCATGCAGTGTGACATAAGTGGAACTGTGGCAAATCCTGAGTACCCACCCTACCAACTAGGAGCAGAAAATGAACAGATGAACTATATAGGTAATAATTTCAGATCTAATAATAATCCTTATAGTAACACTTATAATCCAGGTTGGAGGAACCACCCAAATTTTTCATGGGGAGGTCAAGGAAATCAAGGAAATCAAAGACAGCAACCTCCTCAAAACTTTCAAAATCAGCCTTATCCACAAAAGAAGAAACCAACCCTCGAGGATATGCTAGCAAAAGTTTTGACAGACATAGAGAAACGTATCCAAGAAACTGAAAGAACAATCAAAAGCAATGAGAGCCGAATCGGGAAATTTCTAAGTCAGTCAAGGAAGTCACTAATGAAGTCGAACAACTTGCAAAGATTATGTCAGAATGACCGCAAGGACGTCTACCAAGTAATACCGAGATTAACTCTAAGGAGAAAATTCAAGCCATCACAGTTCAGGACAATAAGAAGTCAGATGAACCCAAATCGACACCAGAAAACAAGGTAAACGAAGGTAAAGTAGAGGTAACACAAGAAAAGCCAAAACCGGTAATAAAAGAGTACCAACCTCGCATACCTTATCCCAAAGAATTGAAAAGAGACAATTCAGAAGAATAGTTCGGTAAGTTTCTTAAACTTTTAAAGAAATTACATATTAACTTACCTCTTCTTGAAGCTCTTTTTCAGATGCCTTACTCGAGGAAATTTTTAAGACAGCTATTGACGAACAAATGTAAAATAGACGAAGAGCACTATGTGGAATTAAATGCAACATGCTCAGTAATGTTACAAAATAAACTACCGCAGAAACAAAAAGATCCAGGCAGTTTTACAATTCCATGTTTAATTGGTAGTTTAACTATTGATAATGCATTAACTGATTTAGGGGCAATTATAAATGTCATGCCTTATGCATTGTTTAAACGACTAGGTCAAGGAAAGCCCAAACAAACTAGGATGAGTATTCAATTAGCTGATAAAACTGTTAGAATTCCTAGGGGCATTATTGAAGATGTTCTAGTAAAAATCGATAAATTTGTTTTCCCAATAGATTTTGTTGTTTTAGACATGGATGAGGATAATTCAATCCCCTTAATTTTAAGATTACCTTTTCTAGCAACTGCCAAGACTAAAATTGATGTTGCCACAGGCAAACTCACACTTTGTGTAGGTGACAAATCAATCAGTCTTCAAGCTCTTGACTCGGCCAGGATAACAATCGATGAAGGTAAGAAAGATAACTCAATTGATAACCAAATTATACAACTTTCATCGCAGTAAACACCAGAAGAATACAAACCTGAGTGAATCATGGACCCCAAGCCAACAAAGAAGAGGTACATAAGGAACAAAGCCTTAGGGAAGACAAACTAAAAGAATGGAAGACACACTTTACAGAAGATCCGAATCCACACGAAGTAAAACCAGAGGAACCACCAGAAGAGCTCGTAGGGACATCAAATCACTTTAAAATAGGAGACCAAGTACTGTTAGGCAAAGTCTATCCTTACATCACTTCAACAAACCTGAGGGCAAAGGGATAAATTGTTCTTAAGGTACATGATATCTTCCCACACGGAACAATCGAGGTAAGTAATCCAATATTCGGTAATTTCAAGGTAAACGCTTCTTGACTTCAACTTTGTCACAAAAATAGAATTGTAAGCAGGAGGGAAGATATTCAAACCTTTAAACCTCCCTAAAATTTTCAAATACAAGCACAGTCTAGCTTAAGATTATAAACAAGCGCTTCTCGGGAGGTAACTCGAGCACTAACACTATTTACTTTTAAATTTATTGATTTCTTCTCTTTCCCTCTTTCTTTTCTAAAAATTTAGTTTTAAACTACCATAAAAGTGCATGTTTCCAGGTCACACGGCCTTACACACGGCTGTGTCTGTGGCCGTGTGGACCACCGGAACCACCACACTGACAGATTTGAAATCATATTTAAACCCCACAGCCCTTCCCCTTCTTCCCATCTTCTTTCTTCTTTCTTCTTTCTTTTTCCTTCAAAATTTTCTTTCTTTCTTTAGAAAATTGTCAAGACTCTTGAGCAACACCAAAACTATGCCGAAGAAGCAGAAGAAGGCAAGCATAATCTCTCTGTGGGAGACCGGTCTACATAAGTTCATACCGGCCGCTTCATCCAAACACCAAGCCAAGGGTCTTTAAGACCATATAGTTTTTATTTTTCTATTCTCTTTTGCTTCAATTTCCTTCTCTTTGACTACCTCATGCTTAATTTAGTTTATTTCAATTTAGTTTCTTAGTGTCAGGTTCGTCAGGCTGCTTTGGAATCAAGCCACCACGACCACCACCAACACCTCAGCAGCCTTAGAGGTCACACCCATCCCGCAAACCATCCAACAATAAGGACTTAACAGTCCATTTATCTTTTATTTCCAATTTAGTTTATTTTTTATTTTAGTTCTCGTCTTCTTTCTTATCTTTAAATAAATACCTGGTTTATTTTAAATATGTCTTAATAATCCCTGGCTAATTCTCTACGAGCTCCCCAATTTCTTCATCTAGCGCAGAGTTCGTTGGTAGCTACCCCACCAGGACTATAGAAAACGCCACCACCGCCTCCTCCAACTATCTTCTACCATGACCACTGCTAACTCCCGGAGCCATCCAAAATTCAGGAAGTGTCACTCTACCCTTTCTCTTTTGATTTATCCCATTATTGTTATTATTTATCTTTGTACATTGAGGTCAATGTACATCTTAAGTGTGGGGGTAAAAGTGTCAAACTTTTTGCATTATTCTCAAATTCCTGAATTTAGTCTTGTTTTTAAGTATTTTTCTCATATTACTAATTAGGATGAAATTTCTATTGATTTATGATTTATATTGATATGTTTTAGAGTAAGTCATAGTTAATTGTGCATTGATGATTAAATTTGAAGGATACTAGAGAATCGAGCATGATAAGTCTACTTTCTAAAATTAAAAATTAATAGAATACTAGAGAATCCTGTTTTCTTATTTTGTTATGAACTAAACCCTTCAAATACTTGAAGGGGATGAAACCTAGATGAATCTTGTTATTTGATTTTTTTTTATTTGGTAAGTACTTAGTTTGTTCTTAATTATGTTGCTTAATCTAATCCGATGTGCTTAGGTAGAGGAGAAATAGACCCTGACTAAGAGTAGATCTAACATAATTAAGCGGAGTTGATCACACGCCTAGAGATAGGGTGACGAGATTTTGCCAGATTAGGGTGAAACCTAATATGGGAGTCCATTGATCGATTTACTGCTATTCTAGGGTGTTATTATAAGAGAACGAGAGTTCCACTAATTAACCTAGGGTTAGACGTTATTTGCCTCGAGAGAGGGTTTAATATAGGTTAGGGAGTCCTACAGATCAAGCTAAGTAAAAAAATCATATGGTTTAGGGTTAGATAACAAGTGAAGTCTAGGTGGATTCTTCCTGAGGGTATCGTCGTGATCAATTGAGTTTTTCATCAAGTTATTTCCAAATTCATTCTCTTTTATCATCAAGTTATTTCCAAATTCATTCTCTTTTATCTTTGTGTCCTTATCTTAGTCATCGTCAATTTAGTTTAAAACAACTTCACTCTATTTTTAAGGCTAAATAATAAAAAGAAAGTTAGTGATTCAAGATACCCGATTATTGTGGCAGAATCAGAGGAAAAGGTTAAGATATTTTGAACACGGTTGAAGGAGGCATCTGACAGGCAGAAGTCATATGTAGATCTCAAACAGAAGGAAATAGAATTTAATGTGGGAGATCAAGTGTTTCTTAAAGTTTCACCTTGGAAGAAGGTGATGAGATTTGGTCGTAAAGGGAAGCTAAGCCCAAGGTTTATAGGACCTTATCGAATATTAAAGCGAGTTGGACCGGTGGCCTACTAGTTGGAGTTACCTTCAGAATTGTAGCAGATGCACAATGTATTCCATGTTTCTATGCTACGTCGTTGCCGATCGGATCCATCTCATGTAATACCGGTTGAGGAGGTGGAGTTGAGACCAGATCTATCCTATGAGGGAGAGCCGATTCAGATTCTGGATCGAGATGTGAAGGTGCTTCGGAGAAAGTTGGTCCCTCTGGTCAAAGTGTTGTGGCGTAACCATGGATCTAAAAAGCTTCTTGGGAGCCGGAAGAAGCAATGCGACAGCAATACCCCCACCTATTCTAGCCAGGTAATTTCAAGTCGAAATTATTTTAAGGGGGTAGAACTATAATATTCGAGAATTAGGGCTTGTGCATTTTGCTTATATATAAATGGAAGCAGGTCTGTGCGTATGTGGAAAGTGTTTTATGAATTTTGTGAACCTTAGTGTGTAGGTGAATGCCTTAAGAATAATTTGATTTTAAGTATCAAAGAGGGGGCTAAGCTTGTTAGGCCTTAAGAAAATAAGTTGGGGAAAGATGACACGAATGGGCTTGATTAAGTGGCATGAAGGCGCCACTTAGGGCCTCGAGTGTGACGCCACAAGCAAGGGAAAGGGCTTGGGTTCGAGTCACAAGGAAGCAAATAGGAATTTTATTTTATCGCCGAATGAGCGAGAGTGGGATTGCACTAAGACACTAAAGGGATAAGCTTTAGTTGTGATTAAATCCTTTTTAAAAAAATTGGCTAAGATAAGAGATAAATGTGGATTTATTTTTATTATTTTAAATGAAGTGATAAAGAGGGAAATAAGGGATTAGATAGGGGAAGAAGAGTGTGGCCGGCCTAGGGACTCCTTTAAGGTGATTTTCGACCAAGTATTATAAGGGGGATAGTCGAATTTCATTAAACAAGTTAGTCCCTCTTTTGTTTTCTCTTTTCTCTCCAAAGCCATCACTATTATCTTCTTTTTCTTGTTCTAGCCGAAACCCTCTCTAAAGATCACCATTGTCGATTCTTCCTGAGTCCCATACCCTTCCTTTTCACTCTTGTTGAAGCCAATTTCTTAGTAAGTTCCAAAAGCCGAAATCTGTTAATTAACATCTAGCCATAGCCGAATTTCTCTATGGATTCAAGTGAAGGTGCAGTCGACTACAGTACTAAGGGTAAGATTAGTTGATATTCGATTTTCAATCCTTTCTCTTTTAGCCGAAACTTAAGGACTAATCCATTGTTGTTCTTGACCGAATCTTTGAAAGATCTTTTGGGATTTCCATAGTAGCTGACTACTAGGGAGATCATTCGGGATTTCAAATCTAAGGTGAGAGATTAGGCCGAAGGCCATGTATTCAAATGTTGGAATTGGATCTGACATAGTACTTGTAGGGATTTCGACAGAGACTAAGGACAAGTGATATTTCGGGATTTGGATTCATAAGGTAAGTACATGTGATATTCGGCCAAGGCCTATTTAGTGACTTAGATCTATTTCTTATTTATTCAAAAGCCGAGAACTAATCTGCGAAGTGATTTAGTGCTAGCCGATTGAAAGGAGGAAACACTACAAAGTTTCGGGATTTGATTAGTAATCAAATCGGCAACAAGGTAAGATTTTGGTTGCGATAATCCTTTGGGATCTGATCATTTGGCCGAATAGGCTTTTGCTAAAATACTAAGTGTCGACTGAATGTGGGAACTAAGGATCTAAAGCGTTAGATCGAGACTTTCGGGATTTTAGTGAAAGCATTAAGTAAACCAAGTGTGTACCCCACACTAACTTTTAATAGATTTACGACATCAATTTAATATATGTGTTTATAATGATGTGAGATGTGGCCAAAGGTACCATACAATGGTACAAAGTACTCAGGTACGTAACCTTAACATTATGTTAATAAATGATAGGAATATTTGGAATATGGCACATATGTGAATATTGATAAGAATGTGAAATAAGGCATAAGGCATGATGTTGCATGATTTGTATGACATGGGGCATATGGGAAATTATTTTAAAGGGAAGTGATCCGTGGTTTATACTACAATATCTCGAATGTGGTGACTCATGTCACAAAATCCGAATGTGGTGACTTATGTCACAAATAATTATCTGGTGGCTATGCCACAATATATATAAAGGCGATGAGCATGTCGTCTGCAGCGACTGCCTTCGATGATATGTAGCGGATGGATGTTCGACTTAGTAGTCCCCACGGTGTGATGGTTGGTACGGGTGATGTGTAGCGGATGGTTATCTAGGTTTGGGTTCAGGTTTGCATCATTGATTATATGTGTTTCATATGTGTGATTTGACATGCCTAAATTGATTGAAAGTTTGTGTTTGGTGGTTACACATTGAGTCTGTTTGACTCACCCCGTTGTGGGATTATTTTTTTCAGGTGACACATAGTAATGGACCGGGTTGGCAGGAGCTCAATGGTGGCCATGCTTAGCGCAGAAGTTGTTTTATTTTGAATTTTCCACACTTAAGTATTTTGAGTTATTTCGGGTTTTGTTTTGATGTAATAAGGCCATAAGTATTAAACTGTTTATGCATGCATTTAAATTATTTTAGTATGGTATGATCTTTATCACTTTGAAGTTTAAGTAACTTATATTAAAAATAAATGTTAAATGTTTTGACACCTAATCAATAAAAATCAAGTGTTTTTCAAAAACACACAAAATTTTGGCAAAACTTCAAATAAGTTTCGAATGATTTTTCCCTAGAAGCATGCCAGATCCGGTCAGGGCTTGTGGGCCGGGATTGGGGTGTTTCAATCCTTACCTTGATTGTCTAAATCCCAAAAATATCAGTTGTCCTTGGAGATGTCGAAATCCCTATAGGGTATATGTTAGATTCGATTCTAACATTTGATGAACAAAGTAAATGGCCTTCGGCCTAAAATCACACTTCACTTACCTTGGATATTCAAATCCCGAATGATCACTTCTCCAAACGTTAACTATAAGAATCCCGAAAGACCCCTTACATAGTTCAGCCAAAAGAATAAAAGGGATTAGTTTCCTTAGTGTCAACTTAATTGAAGGTATAGGAAAGAAGATCAAATGACAAAGAGTTCTTTACCCCACTATTAGAACCGATCGAATAGCTTGCATCAACTGATCAACCACCCCCTTTGATTACTGAAAGATTCGGCCACAGGAGAAGGGTTTTCGATTTTGAGAGATAACTAGAAGTGAATCGATTTCAAAAGGTGACAAAGAAGTGAAATTTTCGGCTTTAAAAGAAACAGCAAAGAGATAGATTCGGTTAAGGTCAATTGTGTTTTCCACTTTTGATGAATCGTGAAAAGAAGAAGTGAGAAGGTTGAGATTTGATGCGATTTAGCCTTGGTGACAAGAGGGAGATTCGGCCTTAACAAAAGAGAAGAGAAGTGTGAGGTTTTAAGGTGTTGCGGCAATGGTGAAAAATGGTAGAGAGGTTTCGACTAGAGAGTAGATGAGAAAGAAAGAAAAGAAATCAAATGGTAAAGATGAACACTAGGCTTTAAAATTTCGGCAATACACAAGCATACACTCAGAGTTGGAATTTCGGCCAACTCTCTCCCTCCTGATAACCTCTATCCCTATTGATAACCCAACCTTTATCTCTCTTTTAAAAGAGGCCACCTAAAATCCACCTCTCCCCTCTTAATTAACACCCTTTTTAATCATAAAATAAAAGAAATAACACTCCAAAATTGTAGCTAGGTGCCGTCCATCCCCTCCCCTTTGAAGTGCCGAATATTTGACCCACTAACTTGGGCCCCAAGCGGCCATAATAGGCCCAAACTTCTCCTCTTTGTGACGCCACCTACATATCCACTTATGGCACCCTTTGGAATGATACAAGATACCCGGTGGTTTCGTACACAGCCCACGCTTAATCAATAATAGGGTGGTATCGCACACAGCCCACCAACAATGATAATTATGGTGGTATCGCACACATCCCACCAAAATGATAATAAATACGATGGTATCGTACATAGCCCATCGTTAATAAATAACAAGGTGGTATCGCACACAGCCCACCAATAATTACATATTTACGTATATCTATCCATACCCATATTTCTATTTTGAAGGTTCATCCTGAGAATTTTCCTCTTTTTCTACCATTTTCAATAAATCTCACCAATAAGCATTTACATCCACACCATGCATTAATAGGTAAAAACATATGTAATAATGATGTATCGTTTACACATAAACTTACCTCGATACAAAATATGTCAGTTTGCGATTTAGTCCGAAACCTTACCTTTTTCCCGATTAAGGCTGATTTTGCGTTCTTCTCTATAATGACATATTTAGCTAATTAAATAATCACATTAATCAAATTACTCCAACATTCTTATTTTGCCAAAAATAAACATTTTTCCCCTAGACTTTTACAAAATTATGATTTTACCCCTAGACTCGTAAAATGAAATGTGTTCATTTCCACACACTCAAGCCTAGCCGATTCACATCCATGCTTATAGAAACTCAAGATTTCAATTATTTCACACATTTATCATCTATTTTATAACCTTTACAAAAAGGTCATTTTAGGTGTTTTTATGGAAACACCTTTCACAAAAATTATGTATTTAACACCCAAGATTCACTTTCTTTCATAAAAACTCAGCAAAGAACATAAGCACTCTTATGGAAAATCCCTAAACTTTCAACCATTTTGCAAAACAGTCCCCTCTTTAGCTGGCTTAAGCTTTAGGGGTTCCAAAAGTAAAAATATTATCAAGAAAGACTACTAAAATCACTTACTTGCAAGAGGATGGCTTGGCTGAAAGTTTGAGCTTCAAAAACCCCTATTTTTGCTTGAATTTTCGATGGAAGAAGAAATGGGAATAGGAAAAGATGATAGCTTCTTTATTTTTCTATTATTTCATTCAATTAAGTCACTAACTCACCTAACTATTAACCATGTCTATAATTTGTCCCCTATGGCTAGCCATCACTTCCTAAATGATCTAATTGCACTTTAAGGACCTCCAATTTAATATTCTATAGCTATTAGACACCTCTAGCTTGTAAAATGAAACTTTTACACTTTATGCGATTTAGTCCTTTTTTGCAATTAAGCATGCAATCACCAAAATTTTCATACACTCATATAATTATGCTATAACACATAAAATAATATTAAAACTAATGTATTCGACATCGAATTAGTGGTTTCAAAACCACTATTTTGATTAGCCCCAAAATTAGGCTATTACACAAATACCCTAGACTGCGCTGGGTGGGATGTTACAAGAAGGCACTCTAAGCTCAACTTCTCACCCTCTAAATGCATCAAACTTTGGGTGAATCTTATTTGGTTGCCACAATGGATGAATGACTTGTCTTTAGCCACCTTAGAGCCCCAAAATCTAAACGGATCATTTTCACTACGAATGAGCTATTTGCATCACCCTGACATTTCTAAGTTTAAAACAGACCTTCCTTGTGTACGAACTATGCTTCGTCATCTTGATGCTACTAAGTCATAGATGGGCTATGAAAATCATTCTTCAACTCCTTGCTTTAAGTCTGGGATGGATCTTTTTTGGAATATGTTCTATCTCTTGTCAAACTAAATTTGCAAAGTTCAAAATGGGCACTTATTTTGTCAAGTTAAAGCTGCAAAGGCTATTCCTACCATGTTGATTGTAACACTCCTTACCCGTATTCATTGCCAGAACAGGGTATGAGGCATTACTAGACTTATATACATACAACCATTCAACAATGAAACCTGATTTTTCCACTACAAGTTAAAAACTTTTTATATCACCCCTTACACAAGCCTACGAGGCTTAAATCACGCTTTAAGAATAGTTTGGGACCAAATCAAACTCTTTAAGAGGTCCCTAAAAGTCTTAGAAAAATTCTCATTAACCAGTCCACACATCCATGTGAAAGAAGGAACACGCCGTGTGACATATCACACGCCATGTTCCACACCCGTGTAGAAGTATTTCTCAATTCAAACCTACAGGGGTTTTCGCACGGTCGAACACACGCTCGTGTCCCTGGCCCGTGTCCCTCACAGGGCCTCGACACGCCTGTACTCCACCCGTAGTCGACACTGACTTGTATCACACGGCCTGTCACACGCCCATATGTCTGCCCGTGGTCAAAACTGACTTACATCACTAATATGCAGGGTACACACGGCCTAGTCACACACCCATTAGACTGACCGTGTGTCACACACGGCCTAGACACACGCCCGTGTGTCTACCTGTGTGGACAAATTCTAGGCTATTTTCCAAGCCATCTTGCTACCTTACATCCACACATTCAAGCAACAACACATATCATTCTCATATAATCATTTATAATACTAAATTTCACATTTAATCCATGATAACCATACTAGCTTCGCATACACCAGAGAGCGCTATCACTAGCATAACTATAATCGACAAAATCCATCATCCGTGGCTATACACAATCGATCCATCAACCGTTTTAGGCCAACACGTTTGGCTACATTAACTATGACTTAATTAATCAAAAGATAAGGTTCTTATACATGCCATATCTCAAGAAAAATTGAAAACCTTTACCCAAATGACTGCTCGATAGTGTGAAAACATCTCCGGTGATCTCCAACCCGAGATAGTTAAATTAACCTATAAGAGATAGGAAAAGAAGAGGAGTAAGCGATAACGCTTAGTAAGTTCATATGCAAATAATAATCAACTATTGACATTCATTTATTTTACTCAACCACAAAGGTATTATAATAAGATTTGCATTTAAGCTCATGATTGCCTACTCAATCATTCATAATGCTTACGCATTCCAAACCTTCACACATCACAAACACATATCATAACACATTGTTCACCTTTACTTGCAGTTATACCCTGCATTATCACCACATAGCCACATGTTATGTAATTTCACTTAGTCAAGTTTCTCGAGAACACCTCAGATTAATAATAAATACTTGGTGATATCGCACACAGTCCACCATTGATAATAAACATGATGGAATCGCACATAGCCCATCGTTAACAAATAATGAGGTGGTATCGCACACATCCCACTATTGATAATAAACACGATGGTATCGCACATAGCCCATCATTAACAAATAAAGAGGTGGTTTCACACACAGCCTACCATTGATAATAAACACGATGGTATCGCATACAGCCCATAGTTAACAAATAATAAGGTGGTATCACACACAGCTCACTATTTATCACACATTCACGGATATTTATCCACACCTTTTTTTTCCTATTTTGAATGTTCAACCTAGGATTTCTTACTCTCTATCATGTTTAATAGACCTCTATGATATTCATTCGCATTCACGCAATGCATTAATGAGTAAAACATATGCAATAAAGAATGCATCATTTACACATAAACTTACTACGGATTCATCATATAACAAGTTCACTTTATATGAGTTCTAGGTACATACTCGTACCACTCATGACATATCCACATACTTTCTTATTTTCAACATACCTGTTGAATCGCTCAAAATGCTACAAGATACTCTTGAGTCTCATACATTCGGTATCGCATCAATGCCATATCCCCTATATGGTCTTACATGAAATATCATATCGATGCCATTTCCTTGACATGGTCTTATACGAAATCTCACACCGAGGCCATTTTTCAAATATGGTCTTATACGGAACCTTAATAAGCTTAATATCATAGTATCTACATTCTATCCATTCTTAAAGTTCAATTGAAGATTTTCATTTCTTGACATTTCATCAACATCATTGTTAATATATTTTACAATGACAATATATAATTCATACAACATCAAAATATCAAATATTTCACTTAAGGTTGCATCATTTGCACATGAACTTACCTCGATACCGAAAGGGTAAAAATGGACCTATTCGTCAATTTCTCTCATTTTCTTCACTCTAGGTTCGAATCTCATTTTCTTTGATTTGTAAGGAGGAAAGCTTGGCTGAAATTTTTGAGTTCTCAACCCTCATTTTACTGCTAATTTTTGGTGGAGAAGATGGAGAGAAAAGATGGTATTTTTCTTTTCTTTATTTTATGATAAAAATCAATTTTTATCACCAAATTTCCACCTAACCAAATGACAATGTCCTTTCTTTGTCCCCCTATGGCCGGCCATAACCTTTAGAAAGGTCTAATTGCACAATAAAGGCCTCCAATTAAAATTCTATGGCTAATTGGTACCTCTAGCTTATAAAATAGACCTTTCACACCTTATGCGATTTAGTCATTTTTTGCGATTAAGCATGAAATCGCTAAAATTATAGCACCAAAATTTTCTTACACCTTTACAATCATTTTATAACTTATAAAATAACATTAAAATAATTTTCTCTAACCCCAGATTAGTGATCTCGATACCACTGTTCCGACTAGCCCCTAAATCGGGCTGTTACAATTCTTCCCCTTAGGGATTTTCGTCCTCGAAAATCTTACCAGAAGAAGTTTCTTTCAACTTTCATGAAACATTTCCACTAACTTTTCAAAATTACAAACCGGTTTAACCTCGTATATCTTTTTCTTATGATCTTTAAACTTTAGCACATAGTGTTGAAGCACATCTTTAAAATCTAAATTACTCTCTCTAGGACATATATACTCAGTAATCTGTCACATAAGAACTCTGCTTATGCTAAAATGATCATACAGATCTTTGCCAAACAATTTACCACAATCCTAATGGCATCCTCCTTTTTGAGGATTATAACAATCCCGATTCAAGATCTATAGTATTTTCATCTCATCTTCACCCTAGAATCTTTACTGACTGTAATAGTCCTGAATACTCTTGAAATTTAGCTTTTACCTGTCAACAAATCTCTAAACATAATTTTAAACATATTGTAATATATACTCAATTATCAGGACATTTATTCATATAACTGCACACTTTATTATTCTTAAAGGAACAGACGTGCTACTACCGAGCCTCGTACCAAAGCTTCTGCATAAGTTTTGGATTCATCAATGCACAAATTCTATCTCGAAATAGCAATAATATCAAGATTCATATCTAACTTAAATTTTTAACATCAGAAATAAACCCATTCTGAACTTATTTAGATTACCATTCACTATCTCACCTCTAAGCTTTCATCAATTAAATGAGGGTTTTCTATCTAGATATCTGTACTATATCTGCTTCCCGAAAGGTAACTCAATAACTACACATACTCCTATAATGGCTCAAGTCATTATCACTGCCTTATATTCAAATTTTTCTACAACATTTGGTACTTTAATTCATTAGGATTTCGGAAACACATAACATTTTCCATAAATTGTACTATATCATCGAATTCACAACACCGACATAAAATGATTGTCCCTAAATTACCAGTCGAACAATTCTCTTTGATGTAACCTTAACCATCTAAAGATGCAAACTATCTCTTTACTTTCTGTTATTAAAACATATCCCAATTTGTTCAATAGTGCATCACTGAAAACCATAAATTCCTTTCTCAATTCAAATTGAACTCAGAACTGGAACTTTCGGTCAATAATACCTTCAATTGCTTTCAACTTCGCTAACATATGACAGACCATTCAAACTTTCATAAATGTGATATCCTTTCAATCAAAACAATTTTAGCTTGTAATTATCATCATTCAGTTAGAATATTTCAATAGGCATATCTCTGTATTATGCTTTCTAGGATCTACTTTCCTCATCAAGACTATCCATCATCATACTCGTAAATACACAGAATTTATTCTCTTTGTTGAGGCATGCTTAATATTATATATATATAACTCGAATCATATTTCAATAGATCAATTACTTAAATAAAAGCAACTGAGTTGATCTCAACCATCTAATAATAACATGTTCATATACCCTTTTCTTCATAATGAGGATGCAGTTCAAACACACAATCTCTTGAAATTCTCTTGTTACGCCAATAAAAAACCTTTACTATCGCCTTAGCTCGGAATAACAAGGATATCTCAATTGAATGCATTGATTTTATTCGGCTTACCTGAAAAATCCATCACACAACTTGAAACTTGTAGTTTGACTACTTACAATTTTATCAATTTTAACTTCTTATACGAAAATTAGAGGTATCCAAATACTAGAATCATCACTTTTCTATGATCGAACTAAAGCATAACCATAGTAAACATAGCTATCATACGCTGAAGAATACGCTTTAAAGATAACCCATGATCAGCAGAAACATAAGAATAGTCTCACATAAGATTTTTACCACCGACTTCACTCCAACATACCAGAGTAGAATTTCGAAGGAATAGGAAATGTCGATCACGAACCAACCAAATCGACAGCAAATTCGTCTAATTTTACAGTCAGCTAACATTCTCACACGATCATAATTTCATAAAATTAACAACCACGTAACCCCTGAAGGGGAATAAATATCTATACAGACTACTCAAAGAGATCACTACAATCTATTCAACTGTGATTGTCATCCTCAAACACTTTTATAGTTCAAACATTGTTTCTTTGACTATTTCCATCATCATAATCCCTTTATTATTCCATTTACTAATAAACATCGATTCGGGAAGATTTCGGTAAATACATACTTTAGATTTCATACTCAATTTGGGTCGGATAGCCGAGACTAACTTTTTTCTTTATTCGTGACATTATATCATCGGTGTAATCTTTAAAACATTTTGGTATTCTTCCAAAAAATGTTTCCACTTTCCAAACTATTCTCATCTTTGTATGTGTTACTAATCGTTCCCCTACTGAACTCTTTAGTCTCACACTTGTGAACTTATTCAACTCGACTCTCGTAAAATTTCATTACCAATCAACACTAGTAAGGGGTGAGGTCACAAAGCCTCTAACTTGACTCTCAAACTTACACACATATACCTTAGCATTCATCATTAATAAAATATTATCATAATCATACAACTCACTCCAAGTGAATTTTCGCACTTATTCAGATTGCAAATGTTTTCTTTCACCCATAATTTTGAACAGTGATTTTACTTACTCAAGCTCTGTATTGATATCTAATTAACTACTCAACATTCAATTCTGATTTCTCTTACTATCACTTATCAAATTAGAGAATGTCTTATGGGTCTGAGGACGTCGTTTACTTGATTGCCATAGTCTAACTATGGTCTTACTCGTATCACAATATCATAACTCAACTATAATCTTACATGCCATCACGATGCCATAGTCCCACTATAGTCTTACACGAGATCGTACGTCGATTCCATACCCCAGACATGGTCTTACACGACTTCATACCGAAGCCAGGTCCCACACATGGTCTTACACGGAATCATTATTCGATGCCGATGCCATATCCCAAATATGGTAATACACGGGATCATGTATCGATGCCAATGCCATGCCCCAGACATGGTCTTATATGGGATCATAGGTGCGGCCATGGTCCAACCATGATCTTATCCATCAATTCATTACTGGACGATCGTACTCATCTCCTGTGTTCTACTTAATTTGACCTTCCAGTTCAACTCACATGCTATTATAATATTCATGGCATCATAACAGAATCATAAAACAAAACATTGTATATTATTCAAACAAATGTACATACACACATATCCCGTTCATTGGGTAAGTTTACTCATCATTTTCACTTAATCAAATACGTTGAGCATATAACACTGTATGCATGTTGGACCGACATGGATGAGTTTATCACTATATAACTTTTAGTTCATTCCACGTTTTCACATTTCTCAACTTATGATTATCTCATTCATACCTTATTACACACATGTCATGAAATTCTATTCATACCTTTACGAATTTTGTCACATCATAAGCTCATTTTAATTATATCATTATCATTTTCAGCATTATCAAAATAGCTTGGTTGGGAATCATCTCTGTCTTGACAAAACAATTTCGTTAGAGCCGAAAGATATCACACTATCATGAGTAGTAATATGGCATGTATAGCTAAACTTTCATACGCTAGGTTAGTCCAAAAATCGATTAAACCATAGCTCTGATACCACTAAATGAAACACTCCTTACCCATATTCATTACCAGAACAGGGTACGAGGCATTTCTAGACTTATATACATACAACCATTTAATAATAAAACCTAATTTTTCCACTCCATGTTAAAAACTTTTTATATCACTTCTTACACAAGCCTACGATGCTTAAATCATGCTTTAAGAATAGTTTGGGACCAAATCAAACTCTTTAAGAGGTCACTAAAAGTCTTAGAAATATTCTCATTAACCAGTCCACACGCTTGTGTGAAAAAAGGGACACGCCCATAAGAGATATCACACGCCCATGTTCTACACCCGTGTGGAATTATTTTTCAATTCAAACCTACAAGGGTTTTCGCACAGCCGGACACATGTCTGTGTCCCTTACACTGCCTCGACAAGCCCGTGTACTCCACCCGTGGTCGACACTAACTTGCATCACACGGCCTGTCACACGCGCGTGTGTCTAGCCCATAATCAACACTGACTTGCATCACTAATATGCAGGGTACACACGACCCAGTCACACACCCATAGGCCTGACTGTGTGTCATACATGGCCTAGGCACATGCCCGTGTGTCTATCCGTGTGGACAAATTCTAGGCTATTTTTCAAGCCATCTTGCTACCCTTACATCGACACATTTATGCAACAGCACATATCATTCTCATATCATTATTTATAATACTAAATTTCACATTTAATCCATGATAACCATACTAGCTTCGCATACACCAGAGAGCGCTATCACTAGCTTAACTATAATTGACATAAGCCATCATTCGTGGCTATACACAATCGATCCATCAACTATTTTAGGCCAACACATTTGGCTATATTAACTATGACTTAATTAATCAAAAGATAAGGTTCCTATACATGCCATATCTCAAGAAAACTTGAAAACCTTTACCCCAATGACTGCTTGATAGTGTGAAAATATCTCCGGCGATCTCCAACCCGAGCTAGTTAAATTAACCTATAAGAGATAGGAAAGGAAGAGGAGTAAGCGATAACGCTTGGTAAGTTCATATGCAAATAATAATCAACTATTGACATTCATTTATTTTACTCAACCACAAAGGTATTATAAGAAGATTTGCATTTAAGCTCATGATTTCCTACCCAATCATTCATAATGTTTACTAATTCCAAACCTTCACACATCACAAGCACATATCATAACACATGTTCACATTTACTTGTACTTATACCCCCTACATTATCACCACAGAGCCACATGTTATGTAATTTCACTTAGTCAAGTTTCTCAAGAACACCTCAGATTAATAATAAATACTCAGTGGTATCGCACACAACCCATCAATAACAAATAATGAGGTGGTATCGCACACAGCCCACCATTGATAATAAACACGATGGTATCGCACATAGCCCATCGTTAACAAATAATGAGATGGTATCGCACACAACCTACCATTGATAATAAACACGATGGTATCGCACATAGCCCATCGTTAACAAATAATAAGGTGGTATCGCACACTATAACACCCCTTACCCGTGCCCAACATCGAAACAGGATACGAGGCATTACCAGACTTAACTTGCTCAAACATACATTATCCAGCTATAAAATTTCATTCCAAATTCCTTCTTAATCATAACATGCATAATATAACATCCCAAAGTTAGGCCTAGTAGGATTGGATCCATTGGGCCTTAGGCATAGGAGCGTTTAAAATTCTTGGGAATAAGAGAACGGCTTTAATGCAAGTTGGATCTAGTAGGTGAGTGATTTTGGAAGGTTAGAGGCTTCTATAAAGTCCCGGGATCAAACTTGGGATTAGGAAAAATTTTGGTTTTAGGTGAATAAAACCCTGGAAGTTAGTAGGTAGGCTTTAAGAATAAAATGTGGAGAAAATGACACAAGTGGAGTGTGTGGTGTAGTGGTAAAGTGACGACACATAAGAGGCAATGGGGTGACGCCAAAAGAAAGGAAGGAGGTCCAAGGTTCAAGTCTTGGCTCTTGCATTTTGGTTTTCTTTTTATATGGACTTTAGAATTTGGCCATAGGTTTATATTTAGTTGCGCATGATGTTAGACACAAGGAGATAGTTGGTAAAGAGGCTAGCAGCGTGGATTGAGTTATAGGGGAGCCTAGGTTCGAATCTCATGACAAGTAAGGGAGTATTTATTTTGCGGATTGGATAGGAGGAGTTTGAGTTGGATTTAAACTCTACTGATGGAGGGATCCCACATCGGGAAGATACAAAGAAGGAAGGTGAGAAGCTAGCTATATATAGAGCTGTCTAGGAGGAGAAGGAGCATACCTGGTTGGTGTTGGGCATAAGAGTGCTTGGAGCGCGGTTTAGTAGCTTCAGATTCCTATCAGGTGTGTATTCTCTCTATCAGGTGTTACACATTTATATATATACACACACATAAGAATTAAACCTCAACTATAAATATACGAATTAGCCTATTTCAATATCAATAATCAACATCCAATTCGGGTATACCAATAGCTCATATACATACCTCACATTCGGCTATACTATACACACATATATATATCACATTTGACTATATCAATAATATATATACATACTTCCATTAAATTCAATTCAACTCAGTTGCTCAAAAACTTACCTTGAGTATCAACGGACTATATTTTCCGACTATTCAACTAACTTCGCTTTTCCCCGATCCAATCCCGATCCTTTTTGTTCTTGATCTAATAAATTTAAAATTTAGCTAAATTAAGTATAATTCCATTGAATTTGATCCGAAAACACATAAATGGGCAAATTACCATTTTGCTCCTGACATTTTACACTTTTTACAATTTAGTCCATTTTGCACAAAACACAAATTACACAAAATTTGACCACACTTCTTTAGGGCCGAATATTCATGGCCTTATTACAAGCTCATACATTTCACTTAGTTCACATTTTGACCCCTCAATTTACAATTTTTACAATTTAATGTTACTTAGGCATTTCTACTAAAAAATGCCTTAATTAAACTTAACAATCTAACATCCTATATTTATTTTCCATCATTAAACATCAAATTCATCAAACTATTAACAATGGCATTTTATGAATGCATCGTCAAATTCGAGAATTCAAGCTTGGGCTAGCTAGTATTCAAAGCAACGATCTCAAAAACGTAAAAATTATCAAAAATCGAACTCAAATTCATACCTTAATTAAACATGCAAGGGCTGAAAGTTTTTAAAGCTCAAGCTCTTTCTTTCTTCTCTAGTTTTGGCAATGGAGAAAATAAAATGATAGAAAAGATGTTCATCCACTTGGTTTTTGTTTTTTTATTATTATAATATTATAAGTTATCAAATTCACCAAATTCCAATTAATAAAATAATTTGATAACTCATTTACTATTACATGCATACAACCGGCCACTACTCATTCCTTTATGGTCAAATTGCTACTTAAAGCCTCCAATTTATTAAGACAACAACATTTAGGCACTATCTCATTTAACCATCAAATTTTTATTTTACGCGATTAAGCCCTTTTTCAAAATTAAGCACCAAAACGATCAAATTTTAATACGAAAATTTCACACGCACCATTTCACACATAATAAACATAGAAAATAATATTAAAATTTTTCTATGTTAGATTTGTGGTCCCGAAACCACTTTTTTGATTAGGTTCAAAATCAAGGTGTTACAACTCCCCCTTTAAGGATTTTCGTCCTCGAAAATCTTACCGGTGAATAAATTTAGGTAACGTTCTTTCATCGAAGCCTCAAGCTCCCAAGTTGCTTCCTCGATTTTGTGCTTAAGCCAAAGCACTTTTACTAACAATATTTTCTTATTTCGTAACTTTTTCACTTCACGAGTCAGAATACGAATTAGTTCTTCCTCATAAGTTAGGTCAGACTGTATATTAACCTCAGATGGACGAATCACATGAGAAGGGTCAGATCGGTACCTTCGGAGCATCGAAACATGAAAAATATTATGGATCTTTTCTAGTTCAGGTGGCAATAGCAATCTATAAGCAATCGGCCCGATATACTCTATAATCTCATACGGCCCAATAAATCTCGGACTCAATTTGCCTTTGCGACCAAATCTGAGTATTTTCTTCCACGGTGAGACTTTCAAGAAAACTTTATCTCCAATCTGAAACTCTATATTTTTCCCTTTCAAATCTGCATATGATTTTTGACGATCTGATGCTGCTTTTAGACTTTCACGGATTACTTTCACTTTCTGTTTAATTTCTCTGATCAAATCGACCCCGTGTATCTTATTTTCGCTGAACTCAGTCCAATATAAATGTATACGACATTTACGACCATACAAAGCTTCATAAGGTGCCATTTTGATACTCGATTGAAAGCTATTATTGTATGCAAATTCAATCAAAGGCAAGTATCTTTCCCACGTACCCTCGAACTCGAGAACATAACATCTCAACATATCCTCAAGTATTTGAATAATTCTCTCGGATTGACCATCCGTCTGGGGGTGAAAAGCTATGCTGAAATACAATTTAGTACCTAATGTATCTTGCAGTTTCTTCCAAAACGCGATGTAAACCTTGGATCTCTGTCTGAAACAATAGAAATGGGTACCCCGTGTAATCGTACAATCTAAGAAATGTACAATTTGGCTAGCTTATCGAGTAAAAAATTTGTACGAACTGGAATGAAGTGTGTCGATTTTATCAATCTATATACTATAACCCAAATTGCATCTTTCTTACTTGGTGTCAACGGTAAACCAGATACGAAATCCATCATGATTCGATCCCATTTCCATTCGGGTATCATAATCGACTAAAGTAATCCAGATGGCACCTGATGCTCGACTTTTACTTGCTGACATATCAAACATTTTGACACGAAATCTGAAATATCTCGTTTCATACGGTACCACCAATAATGCTATTTCAAATCATTATACATTTTCGTGCTACCGGATGAATAGACAATCTACTATTATGAGCTTCATTACAAATCATCTAAATCAACTTAGGATCCTTTGGTACACATAGTCAATTTCTGAATGGCAAACATCCCTCAGCATCAATCTAAAATTCTGAGTCAGCATTCAAACCACATTGATTCCTTTTTGCTATCAAATTATCATCCATCTTTTGAGCTTAGCAAATCTGCTGAACAAATAACTATGTCACTTTCAATTCTGTTATAATCGCACCATCATCAGTCATAGTCATTTCTGCATTCATTGCACGCAGAGCAAATAGTTATTTTCGGCTTAGGGCATCGACAACCACATTAGCCTTCCCCAGGTGATAATCAATCACAAGCTTGTAGCCTTTTAATAATTCCAACCATCATCGTTGTCTCAAATTCAGATCCTTCTGAGTCATTAAGTACTTTAGACTTTTGTGATCGGAGTAGACATGGCATTTTTCACCGAACAGATAATGATGCAATATTTTCAAAGCAAAAACTATAGTAGCTAATTCAAGATCGTGTGTCGGATAGTTCTTTTCATGTGACTTTAATTATCTTGAAGCGTAGGCCGTACCTCACCCTCCTACATCAAAACACAGCCCAAACCGTTCAATGATGCATCAATGAAGATAACAAACTCTTTACCCGATTCTAGCTGAACAAGTACTGGAGCTTCATTTAACAAAGTTTTCAACTGATCGAAAATTTTCTAACACTTTTCTTCTCACTCAAATCTAACATCTTTCTGAAGTAGCTTTGTCATCAGAGTTGCAATCATTGAAAAACCTTTCACGAAGCGTCTATAATAACCGGCTAGCCCTAGAAAACTTTGAACTTTAGAAATATTCTACGGGGGTCTTCAATCCAGTATAGTCGATATCTTACTTGAATCAACCCGAATACTTGATCCTAGAAAGTTAACTTCGCGTAACGAAAACTCACATTTGTTGAATTTCGTATACAACTACTTATCACGCAAAATCTGTAACACAAGTCTCAAGTGTTCGGCATGCTCGGTTTCATTACGCGAATAGATTAGAATGTCATCTATAAACATAACCACAAATTGATCCAAATACTGTCTGAATATCCGATTCATCAAATCCATAAAAACAGCAAGGGCATTAGTGAGTCTGAATGGCATCACTAAGAACTCGTAATGGACGTATATCGTCCGAAAAGTAGTCTTAGGCACATCAGAGTCTCTAACTCGCAGCTGATAATAACCTGATCTTAAATCGATCTTCAAAAATATTGATGCTCCCTTTAGCTGATCAAATAAATCATCAATGCGCGGCAACGGGTATTTATTCTTTATGGTCACTTTATTGAGCTGTCGGTAGTCGATGCACATTCTTAAAGTTCCATCTTTCTTCTTCAGAAATAACACTGGCGCACCCCAAGGAGAGAAACTCAGTCGAGCAAAACCTCTATCTGTAAACTCTTGCAACTCAACTTTTAACTCTTTTAATTTAGTCGGTGCCATTCTATATGGAGCTATCGAGATCGGAGCAGTCCCTGGCATTAACTCGATACCAAACTCTACCTTCCGAACATGTGGCAAACCTGGCAATTCTTTGAGAAACACGTCTGGGTATTCACATACAACCGGTACAGATTCAATCTTCTTTTTGGTCACTTTACTATCAATTACTTAAGCAAAGTAAGCTTCGCAACCCTTTCTAATAAGCTTCCGAGTCAACATCGGAGATATCACTACTGGTAACCCATTTAAGTCGATAGACTCAATTCGAATTATCTCATTATTCTAGCACCACAAATCAATAGTCTTTCATCTACAATTCACTACAGCATCGTGTACGGTTAACCAATCCATGCCAAGAATGATATCAAACTCATCAAATGGTAGTAACATCAAATCAGCCAAAAAACATGAATCTCGAATCATCAAAGGGCAATTCTTGCACACCTTGTCAACTAGCACACACCGGCCCAGGGGGCTTGAAACCCGAATCATAAACTCAGTAGACTCAATAGGTAAAGTGTTACTGGATACTAATGTTTCACACACATAGGAATGAGTTGAACCGGATCAATCAGAGTAACTACACTAGTATTAAAGAGAGTAAATATACTAGTGGTAACATCTGGAGATGAAGCTTCCTCTCGGGCACGAATGGCATAGGCTCTAACAGGCGCATGAGCCTCGGATCGAACAGCTGTATCCGAAGTCCCTCTCTGAGTACCGCTTCTACCTCTCACATTTTGGGGTGGCCTACCTCTATCTGCAACACCACTCGATCTCACATTCTGAGCATTATCCTTCTTAGCTAATTCCGGCGGTCCCAAATGAAATGATCTTGGGAACCACACTTGTAGCAAACTCGGTTGTTGAACTTGCCCCAACACTCACCAAAATGTCGCCTACCACACTATTGACACTTAGGTTTATTCAATCGAGTATTGCCAACACTAGCAATCAATGAGGCTCGTGAACTCACTGGTGGTCACTCTCGTATGGAAAACCCAGTATTAGTCTTAGACCAGCTACTATCATTTCTGAACTTCTTTAATGCTATCTGAGAAGTTTTACTTGCTGATCTCTTGCAAAAATCTCTAGCTTCGAACTTAGCTTTTCTTTTCTCTTTTTCGAGCTCTTCGACCTTACAAGCTCGCTCGACAAGTACTACAAACTCTTTTATTTCAAGTACGCCGACAAGTATTTTTATGTCTTCATTCAGTCATTCCTTGAATCTTTTACACATAGCATCCTCGGTTGCAACACAATCTCGGGCATATCGGTTGAGTCTCACAAACTCACATTCCTAATCAGATATGGTCATACGACCCTATTTTAACTTGAGAAATTCTTTGCATTTCTAATCAATGAATCGCTGACTGATATACTCTTTACGAAACTCTGTCTAAAAGAAATCCTAAATGTAACAGCCCGAATTTGGGGCTAGTCGGAACAGTGGTCTAGGGACCACTAATCCGAGGTTGAGGAGAATTATTTTAGTACTATTTTATGTGTTGTGGTGTCAATATATGATTATATAGAAATTTTGGTGCCTCAATTTCACTAATAGCATGACCAATTGAGAAAAAGGACTAAATCGCATGAGATGCAAAAGTTCTATTTTTAAGGTAGGGGTACCAAATAGCCATAGATTGTAATTAGAAGGATTTTAAAATGAAATTAGGCCATCTTTCATGAGTTGTCTGGCCATGAAAGCAAAATAGGGGGACAAGAGCATTAAATGATAGTCAATTTGGTGGAAATTAGGTGATAGCATAAATAAAATAAAAGAAATAAAAGATGTTATCATATTTCACTATTCACTCATCTCTTTCCACCAAAAATTGAAGAGGAAATAGAACTCTTGGAGCTTCAAACTTTCAGCCACTCAACTCTCATTCAAGTAAGTGATTTAGATGGTTTTACTTGGTGATTTTTGTGTTTTTGGAGTCCCCAAAGCTTAATCTAGCTAATGAGGGGACTAATTTGTGATATGGTTGAAAGCCCATGGACTTTCCATATAAGTATTTATGTTGTTAACTGATTTTTATGGAAGAAAATAAATGTTGGGGAGATGTGAAACAACTTTTGTGAAAGGTGTTGTTGTGAAAACACCTAAATGGGACTAAGATGTAAATGTTATAGTTTGGTAATAAATGCATGAAATAGCTGGATTTGTGGGTTTTTGTAGGAGGAATAAAGGTTCAGCTAGATTTAATTGTTGAGGAAATGTGTTGAATAATAATTTACAGGCTTAGGGGCAAAATCGTAATTTTGCCAATGTACAAAGGCAAAATGGTCGTTTTGCCTAAGTGAAGAATTTGATGTATTGTAATCATAGGAGATCTAAATGAATGAATTTCATGATTATAGATCAAGAAAAATGAAGCCCCGATCAAAACCGAGGAAGAACAAGGTCGAGGACTGAATTACACATATCCCTACATTTTGTATATTGAGGTAAGTTTGCATGATTTCTAAGCTTTATGATTACTATCATTGAATTGCTTAGTATAATATACATTGCTATTTTGTAATGCCTATCATTTTTATGAACAAAGAGATTAAACATGAGCAAGCCCCGATTGAATATGAATTCCCTAGGATACCCGATATACCACACAAGATATCATGTAAGTCCAAGGCAAGCTTGGCATTGATCAAGATGTCATGTAAGTCCAAGGTAAGCTTGGAATTGATCAAGATATCATGTAAGTCCAAGGCAAGCTTGGTATTGATCAAGATATCATGTAAGTCCAAGGCAAGCTTGGCATTGATCAAGATATCATGTAAGTCCAAGGCAAGCTTGGCATTGATCAAGATGTCATGTAAGTCCAAGGCAAGCTTGGCATTGATCAAGATGTCATGTAAGTCCAAGGCAAGCTTGGCATTGATCAAGATATCATGTAAGTCCAAGGTAAGCTTTGCATTGATCAAGATATCATATAAGTCCAAGGCAAGCTTGGCATTGAGTAAGTTATCAAGGGCAAGACTTCATGTAAGTCCATGTCAAGACATGGCCTTGAAACCAAGATGAGAAATGTCATGTAAAACCATGCCTAAGATATGGCTTTGGTGGCATGCTAAGTGGGAAGAGATCTAGTATCCTCGGGTATTCGTAGAAGTTTATCAGGCAAACAAGTAAGGTTAATAATGAGGTAACAAGAGGGCTAAGAAAGTAAAGCTAGCATCAAAATAAATTAAATATTTCTCATGTTATGAATGAAGAATTAGAGATCATAATGATTATTGTTTAAGTACACTGATCAATATGATCAAATGACACAGGTATCATGTTTACTTTACAAAAATGAGCATAGTGAGCATCATGTGACATGTAAGAACCAAGCATGAGTAAGTAAGTTTTAGAGCTGAAATTATGATACTATTGTTATGCTAAATGGTTTTTATTAAGCAAGCTTATTAACATGTGTTTTACATGCAAACTTACTAAGCTAAATGCTTACGTATTTGATTGTTTCTTTCTATGTAGTCCCGATAAGCTAATTTGTGGATCATCGGAGTCGGGGCTCGTAGCACACTATCAACTCTTATTTTGGTATAGCCAAGTTACTTTACTAAGTATGGCATGTATAGGAAACATTCATTTTGTGGACATGTTTTTAGAAGGGCCTTTGTAAAGGCTATCAAGTTTATTATTCTTTTGTATATGGCTAAGTGATTGGCCAAATTTGACTAAATATGTATGTTTATTGAGATCAATGAAAGATGTAGTATTATTCATAAAATTGGGTTGTTATTGCATCGTTGAATTGTGTATGGATATGATATTCAGTTCAGGGTGGCTAACGGCTTGGTAAATAGCCTACAAATACCCACACGGCTGGACATACGGGCGTGTGTCAAGGCTGTGTTAACCCTGCACCTTAGTATTATTAATCAGAATCGGCCACGGGTAAATTCCACAGTCGTGTGTATAGGTCGTGTTATACACATGGGTTGGACATGGGCGTGTGCCCAGACCGTACTAATTTAGTTAGTATATCATGGATTAGCACACGGTCTAAGCCCACGGGCGTGTCATGGTCATGTGAAATTAGTCAGTAGCCTCCCATGGTTGGAAGACACGGTTTGTCTAAGCCGTGCGAAAATAGTCAGTAGCTTTTCAAGATTTGAGGGCATGGGCGTGCTTAAGGGTACACGGGCGTGTTCCAAGTCACACGGGCGTGTGAACCCTGCTTCAAAAATGAATTATTTGATTTAGTTCCGAAAGTTTTCAGACACGAGTTTAAGGCCTCGTAGGCCCTTGTAATGTATGTGTTGACTAAGAAAGTAAAATTTTTAAGTTGGAACAAATTTTATAGCCATAAGTACATGTTTAAGTGAGTTCAAGCATAGTAATGTCTCGTATCCAGACCTAGCTTCGGTCTTGGATAATGGGGTGTTACATTTAGTGGTATCAGAGCTACAGTTTAGTCGATTCTAGGACTAACGTAGCATGAGCATGAGTCTAGCTATACATGCCATACGTAACAATGTTTCTATATTGATAGTGTGACGACTCTTGATGATTTTAAATTATGTTTATACATATAGAAATGGATTCTGAAGGGAATGTGGCAGATGACGTAAAAAGTAATGCGCTGGCACTCACTGAAGGGACAATGTCGAGCGAAAATGAGAATAGACCCACTACGGTGAGTCAAAGGAGAGGAGAAGAGGCTAGAGAACCCTTCCTCCACACGATGAACACATGGTATACAGAGTTCATTCGGGCGAACCCAAACGTACAACCCCCTCCACCCCCACCTATTCCACAAGCTACTCCAATGGCCCCTCAAGTAGTAGAGGTGGTAAGAGAAGGTAAACCCCCACTTGATAAGATCAAGAAGCATGGGGCAGAAGAATTCTGGGCCAGAAAAGAGGATGATCCAGAAAGAGCAGAGTTCTGGTTAGAAAATACCATCAGGGTATTTAATGTGTTGTCATGTACCTCTGAAGAATGCATGAAGTGTGTAATCTCTCTCTTAAGAGATTCTGCTTACCAATGGTGGAACACCCTTGTGTCGATTGTATCGAGGAAAGGGTTACATGGAATTCTTCCAAGAAGAGTTTAAGAAAAGTATATCGGCCAGAGGTTTGTAGACCGAAGAGAAAGGAATTCTTAGAGCTAAAGCAAGGCAAGATGTCGATGATGATTATGGCGTGAGTTTATGCGACTCAAAAATGCGCGCATGAATGTATATCCATAGAGGCTATTATGAGTAAACGGTTTGAAGATGGGTTGAATGAGACATCAAACTGGTTGTTGCTGTCCTAAAATTAAAAGAATTTGTCGTGTTAGTGGAAAGAGCTTGTAAAGCTGAAGAGCTAATAAAAGAGAAGAAGAAGTCTGAAATGGAGTCTCGTGACTCTAGAAAGAGACCGTGGAATAAGTCATTCCAACCTTCACCCAAGAAGTCAAAAGATTTCCCTACCCGATCGACTACTTCCATCGGGTTTTCCAAGAAGGACAAAAGTAAACAGTATTCAGGGAACAAAGCACAGACGACTTCAGTTGCAAGTGTCAAAAATTTTAGATCCGATAAATTTGAATGCCCACAGTGTAGCAGACGCCATCTGGGAGAATACCGGGCACATAAAAATGCATGTTTTAGATGTGGTTTGTAAGACCACTATATAAAAGATTGTCCCGAGATGACGAAAGAAGGAAGAGCTCAGGACCTAAAATTCGAGAGTATGGTTAGAAGGAGACCGCAGAGAAACCCGAGAAGTGGGGCAAGTGGAAGAGGTAACCCGAGAGACCAGGCCGTGAGACCCGAGGGTAGAGCGCCTACAAGGACTTATGCCGTTCGTGCTCGCGAAGAGGCGTCTTCTCCTGATGTTATTACAGGTACCTTTTCTCTTTACAATGCTAAAGTTATTGCTTTAATAGATCTCGGATCCATGCACTCTTACATTTGTATGAAATTAGCATCCAGTTTGAGTGTGCCTATAGATACCACCGAATTTGTAATTAAGGTGTCCAATCCATTAGGCAAGAGTGTGTTAGTTAATAAAGTTTGTAAAGATTGTCCATTGATGATTAGAGGTCATTGCTTTAAAGTAAGTCTTATGTTATTACCATTTGATGAATTCAACCTCATTCTGGGAATGGACTGGTTGACTACTCATAGAGTAATTGTTAATTGTGGGAAGAAATGCATTGAGATGAGATGTGAGAATGGGGATACTCTTCATGTTGAATCAGATGAACAAGATAAATCGCCAGTGATAATTTCCCATATGATGGCACGGAGATGTTTAAGAAAAGGGTACAAATCATATTTGGCCTTCGTGTTGAATGATAAGGAGACAGAGCTAAAAATTGAGTCAATACTGGTAGTATGTGAATACGTGGATGTATTTCTGAAGAATTACCCGGACTACCACCAGTTAGAGAGATTGAGTTCAGCATTGAACTAGCTTTCGATACTATACCGATATCCATTACTCCTTACAGAATGGCTCCAACAGAGTTGAAAGAGTTGAAGTTACAGTTGCAAGAGTTGATAGATAAGGGCTTTGCAAGATCAAGTTGTTCACCATGGGGTGCCCCAGTTTTATGTGTGAAAAAGAAAGATGGTACCATGAGATTGTGCATAGATTACTGTCAACTTAGTAAAGTAGCAGTAAAGAATAAGTACCCATTGCCTAGGATCGATGATCTGTTCGATCAATTGAAAGGAGCGACTGCATTCTCCAAAATAGACTTGAGATTAGGGTACTACCAGTTGAGAGTGAAAGACTCAGATGTATCCAAGACGACCTTTCAAACGAGGTATGGGCATTATGAATTTTTAGTCATGCCCTTTGGGTTGACCAATGCTCCTGCAGTATTCATGGATTTAATGAACCTCATCTTTAGACCATACCTCGACAAGTTTGTAGTCATTTTTATTGACTACATACTGATTTATTCCCATGATGAGAAAGAGCATGCTAAACACCTACGGACAGTTTTATAGATCTAGTGAAAGAATTAGCTGTATGCCAAATTCAATAAAAGTGAATTTTGGCTCAAGGAAGTAGGATTCCTAGGACATATTGTCTCGAGAGATGGAGTGCGAGTTGATCCCAGAAAATCTCTACCATAATGGATTTGAAGCCGCCAAGAACATTCTTGAGATTAGTAGTTTTACGGGCCTAGCCATACTACTACTGACGATTTGTCAAGGGTTTTCCATGATCGTAACCCGATGACTAAACTGTTGTAGAAAAATACGAAGTTTGAGTGGACAGAACGATGCCAACAAAGTTTCGAGAAGTTGAAAGCAGTGTTGACAGAAGCTCCAGTTTTGGTACAACTGAATCAGGGAAAGAATTTGTAATCTACATCGATGCATCCTTAAATGGATTGGGCCGTGTAGTCATGCAAGAAGACAAGGTGATTGCTTATGCCTCCAGACAGTTGAAGCCTCATGAGAAGAATTATCCGACGCATGATCTAGAATTGGACGCCATAGTCTTCGCTTTGATGATTTGGAGACACCATTTATATAGTGAAAAATGTCAGATTTTTACCTATCACAAAAGTCTGAAGTACTTGATGATGCAGAAAGAGTTGAACTTAAGACAAAGAAGATGGTTAGAGTTGATAAAAGACTATTAGTTGGTCATCGACTACCATCCAGGAAAGGTGAATGTAGTCGACGATGCTTTGAGCAAGAAGCCTCTATTTACTTTAAGAGCATTGAATTCAAGGATATCCTTATCCAATAATGGCTCCCTTTTAGTTGAGTCGAGAGCTAGATCAATGTTTCTTTAAGAGATATTTGAGGCTCAGAAAGAAGATAGTGAGTTGCAAGTCAAGAAAGCTCAATGCGAGTCAGATGCTGAATCTGACTTTCGGATTAATTCTGATGGATACTTGATGTTTAGAGATAGAGAGGGGCTTATTCAGAGAATTTTGTACGAAGCACATAATGGATGTCTGTCTGTACATCGGGGAAGTACAAAGATGTATAGTGACTTGAAGCAACAGTATTGGTGGCCGAAAATGAAGAAAGATATTTCAAAGTTAGTTTCAAGATGTCTTATTTGTCAGCAAGTAAAGGCTAAACACCAAGTGCCTTGAGGTTACTTTAGCCTATCTTAGTCCCCGAATGGAAATAGGACCGTATCACCATGGATTTTGTAACGGGTTTACCGTCGTCGCCAAGCAAGAAAGATGCTGTGTGGGTAGTGATTGATAGACTTACGAAGTCAGCTCATTTTATACCTGTATGAGTGTATTACTCCATTGACAAGTTGGCAAACTTGTATATTTCAGAAATAGTAAGGCTCCACGGAGTTCCCTTATCGATTATATCGGATAGAGATCTAAGATTCACATCTAGATTTTGGAAGAAGTTGCAAGAAGCCTTGGGTACAAAATTGAGTTTTAGCACAGCTTTTCACTCTCAAACTGACGGTGAGTCAGAAAGGTTAGTTCAAGTACTTGAGGACATGCTCAGATGTTGTGTTTTAGAATTCCAAGGCAGCTGGGAAAAGTTTCTTCCATTGGTAGAATTTGCCTACAATAATAGCTTTCAGTCGAGCTTAAAGATGGCGCCTTATAAGGCTCTATATAGGCGTAAGTGCAGAACCCCTTTATTTTGGATGAACTTCAAGGAAAACCAAATTCATGGGGTTGATTTGGTTAAAGAAGCTGAAGAAAAAGCAAAAGTGATGCGAGAATGTTTCAAAACTGCATCAGACAGATAGAAATCCTATGCGAATTTAAAGAGGAAAGAGACCGGGTACCAAATCAGGGATAAAGTTTTCTTGAAAGTGTCACCATGGAGAAAAGTTCTCAGATTTGGCGGAAGGGCAAGTTAAGTCCACGTTTCATTGGACCTTACGAGATTACTGAGAGAGTTGGGCTGGTAGCTTACCTTTTGTCATTGCTATCAGAATTAGAGAAGATACATGATGTTTTTCACGTGTCAATGTTGCGATGCTACAGATCAGACCCTTCATATATAATTACTCCATCAGAAATAGAGATCCACACTGACATGACTTGTGGTGAAGAACTAGTCAAGATCTTGGATCGGAAAGTCAAGCAATTGAGAAATAAAAGTATTGCCTTAGTGAAAGTTCTGTGGCAAAGGCACGGAATAAAAAAAGCTACATGGGAATGAGAAGAGAATATGAGAAACCAATATCCAAACCTTTTTACTGGTAAGATTTTTTAGGATGAAAAATCCCTAGGGGGAGAGTTGTAACAGCCTGATTTTGGGGCTAGTCAGAACAGTGGTTTAGGGACCACTAATTTGAGGTTAAGGAGAATTATTTTAGTACTATTTTACATGTTGTGGTGTCAATATATGATTATATAGAAATTTTGGTGCCTCAATTTTACTAATAGCATGACCAATTGAGAAAAAGGACTAAATCGCATGAGATGCAAAAGTTCTATTTTTAAGCTAGGGGTACCAAATAGCCATAGATTGTAATTAGAAGGATTTTAAAATGAAATTAGGCCATCTTTCATGAGTTGGCCAGCCATGCAAGCAAAATAGGGGGACAAGAGCATTAAATGATAGTCAATTTAGTGGAAATTAGGTAATAGCATGAATAAAATAAAAGAAATAAAAGATGTTATCATATTTCACTATTCACTCATCTCTTTCCACCGAAAATTGAAGAGGAAATAGAGCTCTTGGAGCTTCAAACTTTCAGCCACTCAACTCTCATTCAAGTAAGTGATTTAGGTGGTTTTAATTGGTGATTTTTGTGTTTTTGGAGTCCCCAAAGCTTAATCTAGCTAATGAGGGGACTAATTTGTGATATGGTTGAAAGTCCAAGGACTTGCCATGAGAGTATCTATGTCGTTAACTAAGTTTTTATGGAAGAAAATAAATGTTGGGGAGATGTGAAACAACTTTTGTGAAAGGTGTTATTGTGAAAACACCTAAATAGGACTAGGATGTAAATGTTATAGTTTGGTAATAAATGCATGAAATAGCTAGATTTGTGGGTTTTTGTAGGAGGAATAAAGGTTCAGATAGACTTAATTTTTGAGGAAATGTGTTGAATAATAATTTACGGGCTTAGGGCAAAATCGTAATTTTGCCAATGTACAAAGGCAAAATGGTCGTTTTGCCCAAATGAAGAATTTGATGTATTGTAATCATAGGAGATCTAAATGAATGAATTTTATGATTATAAATCAAGAAAAATGAAGCCCCGATCGAAACCGAGGCAAGAACAAGGTCGAGGACTAACTTGCATATCTCCCTACATTTTTATATGGAGGTAAGTTTGCATGATTTCTAAGCTTTATGAATACTATCATTGAATTGCTTAGTATAATATACATTGCTATTTTGTAATGCCTATCGTTTTTGTGAACAAAGAGATTAAATATGAGCAAGCCCTGATTGAATATAAATTCCCCAGGATACCCGATATACCACACAAGATATCATGTAAGTCCAAGGCAAGCTTGGCATTGATCAAGATATCATGTAAGTCCAAGGGAAGCTTGGCATTGATCAAGATATCATGTAAGTCTAAGGCAAGCTTGGCATTGATCAAGATATCATGTAAGTCCAAGGCAAGCTTGGCATTGATCAAGATGTCATGTAAGTCCAAGGCAAGCTTGGCATTTATCAAGATATCATGTAAGTCCAAGGCAAGAATGGCATTGATCAAGATATCATATAAGTCCAAGGCAAGCTTGACATTGAGTAAGTTATCAAGGGTAAGACTTCATGTAAGTCCATGTCAAGACATGGCATTGAAACCAAGATGAGAAATTTCATGTAAGACCATGCCTAAGATATGGCTTTGGTGGCATGCTAAGTGGGAAGAGATCTAGTATCCTCGGGTATTCGTAGAAGTTCATCGGGCAAACAAGTAAGGTTAATAATGAGGTAACAAGAGGGCTAAGAAAGCAAAGCTAGCATCAAAATGAATTAAATATTACTCATGTTATGAATGAAGAATTAGAGATCATAATGATTATTGTTTAAGTACGCTGATCAATGTGATCAAGTGACACAGGTATCATGTTTACTTTACAAAAATGAGCATAACCAAGCATGAGTAAGTAAGTTTTAAAGCTGAAATTACGATACTACTGTTATGCTAAATGGTTTTTATTAAGCAAGCTTATTGACATGTTTTTTACATACAAACTTACTAAGCTAAATGCTTATGTATTTGATTGTTTCTTTCTATGTAGTCCCGCCAAGCTAATTTGTGGATCATCGGAGTCGGAGCTCGTAGCACACTATCAACTCTTATTTTGGTATAGCCAAGTTACTTTACTAAGTATGGCATGTATAAGAAACATTCATTTTGTGGACATGTTTTTAGAAGGGCCTTTATAAAGGCTATCAAGTTTATTATTTTTTTGTATATGGCTAAGTGATTGGCCAAATTTGACTAAATATATATGTTTATTGAGATCAATGAAGCATGTAGTATTATTCATAATATTGGGTTGTTATTGCATTGTTGAATTGTGTATGGATATGATCTTCAGTTCAGGGTGGCTAACGGCTTGGTAAATAGCCTACAAATGCCCACACGGTTGGACACACAGGCGTGTGTCAAGGCCGTGTTAACCCTGCACCTTAGTATTATTAATCAGAATAGACCACGGGTAAATTCCACGGCCGTGTGTATAGGCCATGTTATACACATGGGTTGGACATAGGCGTGTGCCCAGACCGTGCTGATTTAGTCAGTATATCAAGGATTAGCACACGGTCTAAGCCCACTGGCGTGTCATGGCCGTGTGAAATTAGTCAGTAGCCTCCCATGGTTGGAAGACATGGGTGTGTCTAAGCCGTGCGGAAATAGTCAGTAGCTTTCCACGGTTTGAGGGGATGGGCGTGCTTAAGGGTACACGAGCGTGTTCCAAGTCACACGGGCGTGTGAACCCTGCTTCAAAAATGAATTATTTGATTTAGTTCCAAAAGTTTTCAGACACGAGTTTAAGGCCTCATATGCCCTTGTAATGTATGTGTTGACTAAGAAAGTGAAATTTTTAAGTTGGAACGAATTTTATAGCCATAAGTACAAGTTTAAGTGAGTTCAAGCATCGTAATGTCTCGTATCCAGACCTAACTTTGGTCTCGGATAACGGGGTGTTACACCAAGTGACCCATTCCTTTAGAACAATCGAAACCAAAGTGTTCCACCAATAGTAGGCAGAATCCCGTAATAAATATATAGCACATTTCAAGCACTCTTCGGGTGTACAAGATAGTTCATCGAAGACACGAATAGTATTATCGAGCCAAAATTCAGCTCGCTCAGCATCATCAGTAGCTGTGGCCCTAAACTCTTCAGCTCTATATTTTTTGATTTTATCAACAGGAGGCTTATTTAATCTTTCAGGATTAATGATCGAAGGTACCACAGGCACTACAGGTGGATTATCAGGGTTCGGGGGTTGTTGAACAGCCGGATTTGTCTAAATATACTGATTAAACCAATCATTAATTATACTAAAGCAGGTTTGCTTAGCCCCCTCATCTTGGTTAGTCATAGCTGGTCGAGATTCAACCGGCGCGGTCCCTTGAGCAAGAGCAGGCGCCACACTCTCGACATCATCAGCTACTGCTCGTTCGGGATCAGGATCTATTTTCTATAAGAAAGAAGAAAAACGTATTTCATTGTAAGAATTCATCACACTATCACAGTAAAAATTATGGCATGTATAGCTAGACTCACACGCGCTACATTAGTCCGAGAACCGACTAAATCGTAGCTCTGATACCAATCAAATTGTAACACCCCTAACCCGTATCCGTCGCTGTAAAAGGTTACGAGGAATTACCGATCTAAACCAAACCCAGAATAGGCATTCATATACATAAATCATACTTCTTTATTACAAGTTTGAATCAAATGAACTTCACTCGCATGGCTAACAAATTCCGAATTCATTATTGAACATACATCAATTATATAACATTACATCATAGCTAATCAAATTTTATTAATAATTATATATTACTCACTTCCGCATATATAAGAATTAACATATACCATTTCATTCATAGAACATTTTAAAACATTACCATAAAAACTATCTCACATGCATGTAATCAGCCAACCATTTACCAAACCATTTTAAAAACGTCTCATAGCCAAATACACAAGCACATTATGACCAAATTATTAAAGCAACTCATAAGGCCAAATATGCCCAAAGTATTACATATTCAATAATCTAAACCTAATGAACATTTCATCAATAATGTACTCAACTTCTCACTGCATTTATACATTTATTCATATCCCATTATATCTACTAAGACACATTACAAGCTCATCAATACAATACATATACTAAGGCCGAATCTCAAAGTCACTTACATCTTCTATTCGAGCATGTTTTAAGCTTATTAAAAGAATTATTTATAAGTCATACATATCTTTACTCAATCAAGATATATAACTCAAAATACCATTCATACATATCATGAAACTTACTTACCCAATTATGCAAAATATCATGGTCAACATTTCACAACTATTAACTAACTCCATATTCAACCAAACCAAGAACATCCATCCCACATAATATACTATATGGTATACTTCTAAAATGAGCTAAATACTTGATCAAGTACATATCATGAATAACTCCATTATCAAACCATACGACCAAACACAAGCATAATTACATTATGAAATATACTTCCATAATAAGCCAACACCATGACCAAATTCACATAAGTCCTAAATGTTAAGATTTAGCCATTTTCGCATGGCATAATATATACATATACCTAGCCCAAAACAATCAATTCAATATTTAACCCAGCCTATACATGCCATAGTTTCAAAAATTCAACTTATAAAATACCAAAATTTGTCGATAGTGTGATTGACTTTGACGATGATCCCCGAGCTCGTAACTTGCCTTCCAAAATCTATAAAACAATGCAATTAAGACATACAGTAAGCTATCATAGCTTAGTAAGTTATAACCAATTTCGTGATAACAATGCATTAAATCAGTATATCAGAAATTTAATAAAAATTTAATAGACAACGATCCATCAATTACTCATTTACTTGTGCAACCAAATAACATTCTTATCTTTCAAATTCAAGTCGAACCTAATATGAATATTTTGTTCCCATGCATTATCGATATATTCAAGTTCCAAACTATTCAAACCTATATCTTATACCAAATTTCCACATATCCAAATCACATTTTGTAATTCATATAACAATCAATACGATTTGGTAAACATTTGCACATATCAACTTATATCATCCAAACTATACATTTAAAAGAAACATTCCATCAAATCCACAAATAATCACTTACTCTTGATTTCAAATACCACATCTTGTAGTTTCAATACTTACCAAATTTGATCTTTGAATTGAAAATTAACTCGTACACTTATTACTTATTAATCGATTTCGCACACATAGTGCTCGATAATTAACTTCACACACTTAGTGCTCATTGACCGATTTCGCACACATAATGCTCGGTAATTCAATTCATACACTTAGTACATAATGGTGATTCCGCACACTTAGTGCTCGGTACTTTAAATTTGCACACTTAGTGCCTTTCTCAATCTTGTTACACATTTATATATATACACACACATAAAAATTAAACCTCAACTATAAATATATGAATTAGCCTATTTCAATCTCAATAATCAACATCCCATTCGGGAATACCAATAGCTCATATACATACCTCACATTCGGCTATACTATACACATATATATATATATATATCACATTCGACTATATCAATAATATATATATACATAATTCCATTAAATTCAATTCAACTCAATTGCTTAAAAACTTACCTTGAGTATCGACGGACTATATTTTCCGACAATTCGACTAACTTCGCTTTTCTCCGATCCAATCCCGATCCTTTTTGTTCTTGATATAATAAATTTAAAATTTAGCTAAATTAAGTATAATTCCATTGAATTTGATCCGAAAACACATAAATGGGCAAATTACCATTTTGCTCCTGACATTTTACACTTTTTACAATTTAGTCCATTTTGCACAAAACACAAATTACACAAAATTTGACCACACTTCTTTAGGGCCGAATATTCATAGCCTTATTACAAGCTCATACATTTCACTTATTTCACATTTTGACCCCTCAATTTATAATTTTTATAATTTAATCCTACTTAGGCATTTCTACTAAAAAATGCCTTAATTAAACTTAACAATCTAACATTCTATATTTATTTTCCATCACTAAACATCAAATTCATCAAACTATTAACAATGGCATTTCATGAATACATCATCAAATTCGAAAATTCAAGCTTGGGCTAGCTAGTATTCAAAGCAACGATATAAAAAACGTAAAAATTATCAAAAACCGAACTCAAATTCATACCTTAATTAAACATGCAAAGGCCGAAAGTTTTAAAAGCTCAAGCTCTTTCTTTCTTCTCTAATTTCGGCAATGGAGAAAATAAAATGATAGAAAAGATGTTCATCCACTTGGTTTTTGTTTTTTTATTATTATAATATTATAAGTTATCAAATTCACCAAATTTCAATTAATAAAATAATTTGATAACTCATTTACTATTACATGCATACCAACCGGCCACTACTCATTCCTTTATGGTCAAATTGCTACTTAAAGCCTCCAATTTATTGAGACAACAACAATTAGGCACTATCTCATTTAACCATCAAATTTTTATTTTACGTGATTAAGTCCTTTTTCAAAATTAAGCATCAAAACGATCAAATTTTAATACGAAAATTTCACACACACTATTTAACACATAATAAACATAGAAAATAATATTAAAATATTTTTTTAAGTCAGATTCATGGTCTCAAAATTATTATTCGATTAGGGTCAAAATCGGGCTGTTACATGCTCAATATTTGTCATTGTCTCAAAAATATTGAAGTCAACTTGCTCTCCCTTCCTAGCGGTATATCTTCGACTTCAATGATTGATTATAGATGAAAAAACTCATAGTGGTCTTTGAAATACATCATGATGAACTTAAATACACAAACAAGCCAAGGTAAAGAAAAAAAAAAGTATTTTATGAACAAGTGCAAAGTGATCGTTCTCGAGGCAAAATCATAAAGCAAACCAAAGTTCTGAGAGAATGTCAGCTTCAAAAACTTGAGTACTATTTCCCTCTTTTGCTTTCTTCATCGACACAATCAACTCCAATATGAGATTTGTTGCATCGTCCAAGAGACTAGCCGCAATAAGAAGTGATGAATTTAGAATGACCGAGATCCTCCTTGGGATAAGGAAAAAAAAAAAACGCAAACCCATGGATTCTATTTATAATGATGCAAAATAGAGTCTCGATAGGAGTATGAGGCAATGCTAGAAGCTGAATTTGAAGTTGAGTTTATTGGAATCACTTTGGCGATAACCAGAGTCCTGGTGAATGTATGACTGAAGGTTGGGTTGTTTTAATTACTTAAAACAAAGTAGAAATCTCAAATTACAATTGGAAGGGCGATGCACGTGATTAGAAAAAAAAAAAAAAAGAAGAAATGTTTGATTTGGTGGACTCTTTGATGTGGACATGCTGATTGAAGGAATTTAGTCGCGACAAATTTATTAAAAAAACAATTAAATTTTTTTTTATTTTTGACATAAAATTTGCAAAATCAAGATTAATAATTGTTTTTTCAATAATATATCAAGTTCAAAGAATGCAGATGTAATTTCAAGATTACTTGACATGTCCCACTTCAAAATTCGTGTACGTGATCAAGTCTTGAGGGGAGTTTATAGACAAAAAATTTACAATCTAATTATAAAACGATACGTATCAAACTAAAATTATTACGAGTCAAAATTAAATTTATTATAGATAAAAATGATGATATCATATTTATGTCATAATTATTATTTTAATTAATTTAAATTAATTAAGAGATAAATGTTATCTTTTATATTATCATTAATTAAAAATAAAACAATGAGTGATAATATCAAAAGATTATTCTATCTCTAATAAATTAAATTAATAAGACATAAATAATAAATAATTAATAGGGCGAGGCCCATTTTATAATAATGTCCCAAATTTTATTTAAAAAATAAATAAATAAAGGAGTTTGAGTTTTAATAGAACAATCGAATGGAATAATTAAATCCACAATAACTTTATTTGATTCAAGTAATTGACACTATAAAAATGGGTCACTTAATCTATTATACATATTGATAAGTTCAAAAAGCTCATAAAATCTTTACATAGTTCTTTGAATAAGTCCAAGAATTTGAAGAAATTTTAAAAACATACATCAGTTCTAAAGACCATCTTCTAATCCAGTTCAAAGTTACAAATTCGACTTTAAATTTTTAAAATTAACATTTGACTCGAAACTTATGTATACATCATAAGCTAATATTTTATCTAAAAATGAATTATTTAGTTTGTTAATAACAAAGTGTTAATTTTGATCACTCACGATCATTTTCACTCACCATTATTTTATTGGAATTATTAGTTGGAAAAAATACGAACATTTTTTTTTCTTTTAACTCCTTGTTTTTATCATCATTGTTTTTTCTAACTCCGTTTGATATTCTGTATTCACCAAAATTCAGTTGACAAAGCGAAGGTAAAGGGTTTTGATAGAAACGTAAATATCTTTTCAGTAGAAATGCATGGAAGAGTGGACCATAAAAATATCGTGCGTGTGTAAATATATGTGGTTAGATTAGGTTAAATTGACTTGAATATTATCGTCAAAAGCTTAATTAATTTTAGAGAGGACGGGTCTAAATTTGAAGGCTTTGAATTTTTCCACACTCAAACCCATGCATCGTTACTACCGTTTCAGCGTGGAAATAATAAGATAAACAAATACTACTACAAAATAAATGAATAATCTTTTTTGTTCTTTCAAACAATGAAAATCGTTTAATTTAATTATTTATAAAATATATATATATATATAGAGAGAGAGAGAGAGTAGATTTTCAGCATGAATACATCATGTAGTAATTATAAAATATATTATATCTGTGTCATATGTATTTCTTTTTCAAATATAATGTATTTGAATAAAGTTAATTTTACTAATTTTCAGCAAATGTGAAACTAAAGCCGTCTTTTTCTATTCCACTCTAAGTTTTTAATGATAAAAAAATTCCAACCTAATTTGACATTCTACCATTTGAACCCCGAATTTGTCAAAATTTATAATATAAAAATTCTAATTCAATCAATGATTCTTAAGCTTTTACAAAAGGAGATACTATTCAAAATTCACTAATGAAAACCTAGAACTGATAAAAATAAAGTATTTTCATAACATAAAAAGAAGAAAAACGGAATAAATAAAATAATTTTCCATGAAAGAAAGCACCAAAAGAAATATATATATTTGTTTTTAATGCATGCAGATTTGAAGAAATAAAACGAAATTCTCTTCCTCATTTTAAGATCAATTAATGATGGGAGAAAAAATAAAGTCAGTTAATTTGTTTTCTCTTCTACCATCCATTAGTTGGTAAACAAAAACTATTTCATTAATTCCACTGCATCACATTTTCTTTTCTTTAATTATTTTCTCTCACTTTATCAAGAAATAAAAATTTGAATCATACCTTTTTTACTACTAATAATATTTTTAGAATGTTTACCTTAAATCGAAAGAAAAATATGTTTAAACGCATTTCAATTGTGTCTTCCTATTACAATAACAACTATACTAATTACGTCACCACTCAACTGGCATAATTTTCCATATTAATAATAGTTGAATTTACATATATCATATATAGATACTCATTGATTCATTTATATTTTTAAAAATAAATATATTTCATAAATAATTAAATTAAGAAATATATTAATTGTTCAATTCTTATAATTTTAAAATCTATTTTTATTTTTAATGTAAATTAAACTTCAATACAAATTTTTATAATAGGGCAATAGAAGTTAAGTTATAGAGTAATATATTTTAAATAAATTTAAAACTAATTGAAAATATATTGCTTTTTAAAGTTAAAAATAGATTTTTTGAGAAAATGAAATATTGTGATTCTCGTGAGTTTAAACGATCGTACAAAGAAGAAATTAGAAAAAACAAAAACAAAACAAAACTGTACGTGGAAACTTAGTGCTGCAGCTAGTCTTACTTAATTATTATTATTTATTTATGATTAATAAAATTTATTTATTTATAATATTCTAAAATCAACGTTCAGACAACTCCATTTCTTAACTCAGACATCCTCTCTCTCTCCCTCTCTGTCAATCTCTCTCTACGCGATCTAGTAACTGACTCACAATCTCTGTAAAGCTAAAAACTTAAAAGTTAAAAGTCTTGAAATTTTCATCTCTTTCAATTTAGATTTCTAGGGTTTATTTTAAATATTCTGTTCTGCTTTTTGCTTCTTATCTTGCGATGATATAAACCAAAATTTCGCAAATTTATCAGTGGGATGGAGCTCAGATTCGTAGCTCCGAGCATGTGAAGTAAGTTCCTTTTTCTTTGTTTTGTTTTATTTGGTGTTTAGCAATACATTTTACCTTTTATTTTTCGGTTAATTTTGGTGTTCATTGGAGTTTTTTTTTTTTTCTAATATGTTTTTGGAGTTCGTATGTAGATCTGTTGGTTGGAACTTACGGTTTTGAGAAGTTTTCAGATCGTAATTTATTGTTTGGTTTCAGAGAAAATTGGGGAGGAAAAAGAAAAAGTTGAGTATTAAATCACGGTCTCAACAAAAAAAAAAGTTTGAGATTCACAATATTGTGTTTTTGGGTTGTAATATGGATTTTGGGAGATGTTTGTTTCAGATAGGGATTGAGTTTGAGTTTGTTTATTGTTATAGAAAAAAGATGTGATTTCTTTTCATGTTTCTCATTTATTTACATTGGTGAAATCAAAATGTTGTCCTGTTTCGGTGTTTTCGAAGAAGTAGAAGTGCAACAATCTGAACCTGGTTCTTTTGGGACCTAAAGTAGTTATCTGAGGAACACCAAAGGCTGAAGGCAGTAGAGACTGAGGTTTAAGAGAACTTTTTTCAGATTTCTGATAACATCTCTTCTGAATCTTTTAGTGGCATGCATACCATGTAGTCTATTCCTTTAATAAAGAAAATGAGATACCGTGGTTTCTTTGAGGGATGCTTTCTAAAGATTGTTGTTTCTATCTTTCCGATGAAATTTGTTGTTGTAGAAGATAGACAAAGATTCATTAACTGATTTTCCTGTCTAAGTACTCAAAGTAGGTAATTCGTGTGTAGTATGGACTATGACTGTGATATTGTGATGGTTGTTGAGCATTTATGGAAAGGTTTTGACAAAAACTAAGCATTTAGTCTTTCCTTTGCACTTCTATTTTCTTTTTTGTCTGCAGATTCTAGTTATGGTGCTGGTTGTGAGGCTCATAGGATTCCAGCTCACAATCCAGAATTCTTCAAAGCTTCACTATTGTGAATTGATTGTATTAAAGAACTGAATCCTTTATTGTTGTTGAGCTCTACAGTTTCAGTATTTGGAAATGGATTTGCTTTAGGAACACTTTGCCAAGTGGTATCTCAGGTCAAAAAAATTTGAAACATGCCTTCTTGGTGGGGAAAGTCATCATCCAAAGAAGTGAAGAAGAAAACAAACAAGGAAAGTTTCATTGATACCTTACACCGGAAATTTAAGATTCCTTCAGAAGGTAAACTAAACAGTAGATCAGGAGTATCTCATAGACATGGCAATGACACAATTTCAGAAAAGGGATCTCAATCCCGACCAGAATCTAGGTCTCCTTCACCTTCTAAACAGGTATCTAGGTGTCAAAGTTTTGTCAAAAGGCCTCATGCTCAGCCGCTGCCACTTCCTGATCTGCATCCTGCAATAGTGGGTCGTACAGACTCTGGAATTGGCATATCATCAAAATCAAGGCCAGAAAAAGGCTCCAAGTCATCATTATTTCTGCCTCTCCCAAGACCTGCATGCATACGGCATAGGCTAAATCCTAATGATACAGATGGAGATTGCGTTACTGCTTCAGTTTTCAGTGAGAGCTCAGCTGAAAGTGATGATCCCACAGACTCACATCATCGTAGTCTGCAAGCAACTGATTATGACAATGGGACTAGAATTGTGGCAAACAGCCCTTCCAGGTAAGCGTATCTGTGTCTTGTTAGTGCTAGAATGAGGATTTCTTATTGCCCAAGCGTGGTTATTGTATTATTTTATGTTTTACTTCTGGTTTTCTTCTCTTATCCATTTGCTAAAAATCTTATCCTTGACAAAATTTTACTTATTTTCTTGCTGAAGCTTGTTGCTCAAGGATCAATCTTCTGCAGTCAGCCAAAGTAACTCAAGAGAGGCAAAAAAACAGACTAACATTTCATTCGGTTATAGTATCTCTCCAAAAACACCTAAGAGAAGACCTTTAAGCAATCATGTGCCAAATCTTCAGATCCCACATAATGGTGCTTTTAGCAGTGCTCCTGACAGCTCCATGTCAAGTCCATCTAGAAGCCCATTAAGAGCTTTTGGCTCAGAGCAAATAATGAACTCTCCTTTCTGGGCTGGAAAGACTTATGCTGATGTTCCTTTGCTTGGATCTGGCCACTGCTCCAGTCCTGGGTCAGGTCAGAATTCTGGGCATAATTCAATGGGTGGAGATATGTCAGGACAGCTATTTTGGCAACCAAGTAGGGGCAGCCCTGAGTATTCTCCAATACCTAGTCCTAGGATGACCAGTGCTGGTCCCAGTTCGAGAATTCATAGTGGTGCTGTCACCCCTATTCATCCTAGATCAGCAGGAACAGCTACTGAAACACATACTAGTTGGCATGATGATGGAAAACAACAAAGCCACAGATTGCCCCTTCCCCCTGTAACAACTTCCATTTCTTCTCCTTTCTCCCATTCAAATTCAGCAGCAACATCTCCCTCCGTGCCACGAAGTCCAGGAGGGGCAGAGAATCATGTAAACCCTGGGTCACGGTGGAAAAAAGGGAAGCTTCTGGGTAGAGGCACATTTGGTCATGTTTATGTTGGTTTTAACAGGTATAATTGTCCAAAGGAATAGTTGTTTAATTTCCCATCTTAAAAATGACATCTATTGCCCAATGGTTTATGTCGTATCATCCTTGAGCTGAGTAATAGAGACTGATGTTTCTGTGTTTATAATATTTTATCAATTACACGTACTTGAAATATCTTACATGATATAATCCAGTGGGCATCTAAGATTTCTGCATGTCTGCTCTTTTGAAATATTTGCCAATGATTGCCATTTGTTACTATGCCTACATCTGATTTCATTTTCATTGTCCGTCAGTGAGAGTGGTGAAATGTGTGCGATGAAAGAGGTTACGTTATTTTCTGATGATGCCAAGTCAAAAGAAAGTACTAAGCAGTTGATGCAGGTAAACCAATTTTCTGCCAGTTTAAATAGGTTTTCAACTGTCCAGATGAAGCAAAAAGAAATAATTGTTTCCTTGTTATTCTTGAACTTGGTTATAGCTTTGAAAGAAATGCGTATTCTTATTTCTCTGACAGGAAATTGCTCTGTTGAGCCGTTTATGGCATCCAAATATTGTGCAATACTATGGCTCTGAAAAGGTGTGTCCTATGTTTGACAATTTGTTTTATTGGCCTTAACATCTTGTCTATTATGGTTATTGAAAGTTGTTATTGAGATATTGGGAAGTTGCATTGACTAATGGATTTTGTCCAAAATAGTTAATTCTTTTATATATTAAGAAATAGTGAACCATATGATGTTAAGAAACTTTTGGGAATTATTTTTATGGTCACTTTACCAACCACTAAAAACTCTTAAGCAATTTCTTAGAAAAAAATAAATAGGGGCAAATTACTGTTATGCTTCTCTTACAGATCTATGAATAAATTCCTGAACAGGTTGATGACAGGCTTTACATATACCTCGAGTATGTATCTGGTGGGTCTATTTATAAAATCCTCCAGGAGTATGGGCAGCTTGGTGAACTAGCAATTCGCAGTTATACTCAACAGATCTTGTCTGGGCTTGCCTACCTGCATTCTAAGTCTACCGTCCATAGGTGAGTCAGGTTATCTATTCTTTGTTCGATATGTTAGAACTATAACTTCATGGCATCTCTACTAATATATGCATCAAGGAAAATTTGTTCGTCTTACTATCTTATATTTCTTGTACAGAGATATTAAAGGAGCAAACATACTGGTAGACCCAAATGGTCGAGTTAAGTTGGCAGATTTTGGGATGGCAAAGCATGTAAGTCTAGGATTAATCACTTTCTGTTAGAAATGAACTTAATCAGATTAAATGTAACCAGCTCTTTGGCTAAAAAGAAATTGTAGTAGTCCAAGCTTGAAGATCAAATTATGACTTATTTAATGCTACATTCCTATTTGCTGATTAGATTTTTTCCTGTGAGGTTATTTCCAACTTATAAGGCATGCTTTGCAGATTGCAGGACAGTCATGTCCACTTTCATTTAAAGGAAGCCCTTACTGGCTGGCACCTGAGGTTAGACATTTTTTTTTTTCTCACTGGGTTTATTTCAAGTTCTTACTAATCCATTGCAAAGGGGAAAGTGACATGGTTTATGGTTTTAGCTTTCTCCAGTTCTGAAGTTTTCTTTCTATTATTTTCCCAGATTATAAGAAACCCTAGTGGTTGCAACCTTGCTGTGGATATATGGAGTCTTGGATGCACTGTTTTGGAAATGGCTACAACGAAACCTCCTTGGAGTCAATATGAAGGGGTCTGTTATAAAAATAGAAAGATGGGATATTTTAATTCCAAAGCTGTTTAATTTGCCTTTAATAATAGCAGCTTTTTTTGTATTTTTTATGTCTATTTATTGTGTGATATTTGTATGTCAGGTTGCAGCTATGTTCAAGATTGGAAATAGCAAGGAACTTCCACCCATTCCAGATTACCTCTCAGATGAAGGGAAAGATTTTGTGCGCCAGTGTTTGCAACGCAACCCACAACATCGTCCTACTGCAGTTCAGCTTTTAGGCCACCCATTTGTAACATATGCTGCACCTTTGGACAGGCCTATTCCAGATGCTGAGCCTCCAGATCCTACCCCTGGCGTGACGAGTGGGGTGAAAACTTTGGTATTTTTCTTTTTCATATTGTTTTATCTAATCCATAATTAGGTTTTGAGCGTGCATTATATGGTTGCATTCATTTCCTTCAACAGTTCATTCAAGGGATGAAATATATTTTTTATAATTGAAATAAATTTCTGTATAAATGTAAAACGGGTGACAGTCATTGCTGTAATTTCCAGACCTAAAATGATACGCAGTAGTACATTGGACCTTGAATGGTATATTCTGAACGCACAATAACTTTTCAAGTTTCCATTACTTCATATTGAAAATCTCCATGGTTAGTTGGACAAGAACTGAAGGTATGATATGATATTGGTTTCAGGATTACATAACCATGCAAGAGGCATCATATTCCTTAAGTTGACATTCTCGGTGCACTTTTTTCTTGTTTTTTTTTATTGTGGTGGGTAGAGGTGGTTTTTTTTTTTTGGGGGAGGTTGGTGGTGTTGGTTATAGTCTTGCCTTGCGTAGGCTACCGTGTGTAATATGGACTGTGAATGAAGCACCATGTAACACAGAAAAATGTAGATATGCCTAATTGGTCTCCTCAATACTCCCCTTGGAATTTTGGTATTTCAGACCTTAAATCTCATTGGAATATTCTCTCATGTTTTGCCATCAGGGCATTGGACAAGCCAGGAATTATTCCTCCCTGGAGTCAGAGCAACTTGCTGTTCATTCATCTAGAGTTCCGAAACTGCATGCTAGGTCTCTCTCTCTCTCTTACTCTTACACACACAAACTCGAATATAGATGATAAAAATGATGGTTGTTGAGTCTCATTTCAATTCCTTATTATGCAGTGATATCAATATCCCAAGGAATGTATCTTGCCCTGTTTCACCCATAGGAAGCCCTCTTCTACATTCAAGGTCACCGCAACATCTAAACGGAAGAATGTCTCCTTCTCCCATATCTAGCCCCCGGACCACTTCAGGCTCGTCTACACCCTTGACAGGTGGCAGTGGTGCTATACCTTATGGTTATCTGAAACAATCGCCTTACTTTCAGGAGGGTCTTGGTAGCATGCCAAAGCCCTCTAATGGACTTTATGTCAGTGGCTCTTCCTGTCATGATAATAATCCTGACATTTTTCGAGGCTTGCAAGCTGGTTCTCATATCTTTTCTGAACTGGTGCCATCGGAAAATGACATTTTAGGAACTGGAAGATCAGTCCATGGGGAATCTTATGATGGACAGTCTGTATTAGCTGATCGTGTTTCTCGACAGCTTCTGAAGGATCACGCAGCAATGAACCCATCCCTGGATCTAAGTCCCAGCTCTCCTTTACCTTACCGGAGTGTTATTATCTAAACTCAGCTTTGAAGATTCACCGATCAGAATGTCTTTTGGGTCTTACGGGATCAATTTGTATTCATCACTTTAACTTCTTCTAAGGCAGCTTATGGATCAAATATGGAACCAGAACAGAAATTCGAGGAATAAGGTTGAAGAGCAAGGAAGTGAGGTGGCAGGTAGGTCATTTGCCAAGGATCGGGGTTTAGGTGTTCAATAGACCATTTATTGATTCCAGTTAGATGTTCAATAGACCATTTATTCAGGTGAAAATATTCCCGGAAAATAAGAATGTTGCTGCCGTACGGCATGAATCTTGTACAGCGTTGAGTGTGTAAATCAACTAATGCTTGACTGAACTGCAGTGGTGAGAAGTTAGTTAGCAAAAAATGTCTTGGCTGCAAATCAAGGGGAAGATCATCGGCTTTCGGTAGACACAGTTGTACAGATGTTTAAGGAACCAAATCAGAATTCCGAGTTTTGTGATCAGTAAAAGGAACTGAACTAATTCTAATGGTCTAGTGCTCGACATGATTCGTTGTACGTACATTACCAGTAGATTGAAGAAATCTAATTCCGTGGTTCATGCACTTTACGAACCTTGGTGGTTACTAAGCAAAGGGATTTTACAGGTTTTGGTAGCTTCACAATCTTGTTGCATTTAAAGCTTGCATCTGTATATTATACTTTGAGGAGAGAGGGACCTTGAACTACTGAAAGAGATTTAACACCAAATTGCTTTAAGCATCCAAAATTCAACTGTGAAGTGAATTTGCAGTTGTCTTTGTCATTTTAGTTTTTTTATTAGATGGATCATATAATTTCTCAGATCCACATGGCAGAGTGGAGTAATTGAACTTTATGTTCTAAACACCTCAAAATGCATTTGACAAGTCAAACTTCCATAAGAACAAAAGTAAAAGCCAAATCATTTTAGCTGTTGAGAAATATAAAGATTTTCAAATTAAAAGGCTAACAACAGTTTAGGTGGTTCGGCTTTCCACGGACAGATTACACCAAGAAAAAAAATCAACCATTTGTTCGACAGTTTGGATGTAGTGAATCTTTGACGATGGTAATTGATATCCCCACTCATCACCTGCTGACAACAAATCATGAACATTTGAGCACTTAAGTGTATAATCATTATGATTTCTCAATTGGAATGGACAATTGAACACTAGGCTACCTTAAGATAATTTGATTTCTTGTTTTGAAGGAACTACCACTGGACCAACCGCTAGAGTTCACCTCCTAGTCTTTTTCTCTATCACCGGATACGGTTCAAGTGAGAAAATGGCTCTTGGTGTACTTTTGGTGCAGGTTTAGCCACTTCTGGGACCCCAAAAACATTCCAGAATCTTAGTGTCTCATCCCCTGCAGCTGAAGCCACTGTGCAACCATCCGGGCTTTGAGCCATGTGAAGAACTCTAGATGTATGACCCATTATCTCTGCCATCGTCACCATCGATGGGTATTTCCAAAGAATTAACTGATTCTGAGTAAATCCATGAGAGCTCAGAAGCTCCCTCTCATTCTTGTTCCACAGCAAAGCACAAACTTGAGAGCCAGTATCCACTGAATTCAGGCATGCACCTGTATGTGTGTTCCAAAATTTTATGGTTCGATCACCTCCACCTCCGCCAGAGGCCAGCAAATTGCTCTGGAAAGGGCACCAGGCAAGGGCTTTAACAGCATAAGTATGATCCTCCAGCCTGTGTATCCATTGTGTTGGTGAATTTGAAGATGCCTTGGACATATCCCATATGTGAACAAGATTATCATTGCCTCCACTGGCCAGTTGTTGTCCAGAAGCTGACCATTTCAGCCCACAAACTTCTTGCCAATGTCCTCTGTAGGTTTTAACAACATGGGATCTAATCCTTACATCATTGTTAAATATCATACCATCCATTCCTCCAGTTGTAAGAATGTGACTGTTCCATGCCATTGAACCCACTCTTGATCGGTGACAACCTCTCAGAGTGCGCAACTGCAAGCATTAGAAAGTAAAGGATTGTGTCGGAATAAGACAGAACTGGGAAACAAAAAGAAACTTCTAATATTTAGAGATTATATAAACCTGCCGGTTTGAAGCAGAATCCCATAACTGTACTTCAGAATTGTTCAAGCCAATGGCAATATGCCGACCATCAGGAGCCCAACTCACACTTGTTACCGGGCCATTGTCATCATCAATGGTAACAAGTTCTGAGGTTGAACTATCTGAAGCATCCCACAGATAAACAGTATTTCCAAGTGCTATTGCAAGAACATTGCTGCTGCCCCAGTCCAATAAATTCAAGTAAAAGTCGTCCATAAGGTCAGGAGCATCCAATGTTCTCTCAGAGCTCTGAAGAACCAAATGATGATCACAATGCATTAGCGTCTGTGGAACCAAAACCTAATGTCCAAAGTCCAAACTAGTTAAATTGCATATGTAGCATGTTCTGCTTACCTGGGGAATGTGTCTTTGGGGCTTCAAAGGTTTCGCTGGGTGAACAGAAGAAGTTGTGTGGTCGGAAGGGAAGAGTTCAACTGGTGTTGGTGGCTTGTTCTTGAAAGCCAAGATTCGAGTCCTATTCATGTTCAAGGCCTCAGCTAGCTGCATCCTATAGGCGTCCCTGGTTGGTGAGAAAACTGTCTGGTTCCCTTTGATCTTCCTCCCTTCAGTCAGCATGTAATGTGCATAATCATAGTCCATTGCTGAACGATTTGGTATGAATCTATCCAGCTGCCAGTACAAAGCAAACATTCAGTTTGAATGTCATTACAAAGTGTAATTTATCAAGATATAATTTTAAGCAAATCAGTTTCCTAAAATAAAATTTTAAGACCAAGGTTTCATTACTATTTACGTATATTCCATTGTGAAATTGGAAAACCATATAATAAATAAAGGACAAGAAAGCATTCATGTGAATGTCATCACAAAATCTGATTTATCATGCTGTAAAATTGAAGTCATATTTAAACAAATCTGTTTCCTAGAATCAAAATTTAAGACCCAAGGTTTCATTACTATTTACTTATATTCCTTTGTGTGATTGGAAAACCATAGAAATCAAGGACAAGAAAGCATTCAAATTGCATGTCATCACAAAGTCTAATTTATCAAGCTGTAAAATTGAAGTCTTAATTTAAACAAACGTGTTTCCTAAAATCATTCAAGACCAAGATTTACTCGTATCCCTTTATGAAATTGGAAACCCATGTAAATCAAGGGCAAGAAAACCCTGTTTTGCAATAATTAAATAAAAAAAAAGTATTAAGTTGGGATACTTACATTTTCTTTAGAATTTATTCTCTGGAGAATCTGTTCCTGAAATGGGCATCTGGATCGTCCCCTCAATTTTGAAAAAGGATTCAAAGATCCTGCATCCATAGTGTCAAACAAATATGATAACAAAAATAACAAAAACTAAACAAACAAACAAAAGAAAAAGACCCTTCAAGAAATGAGTAAGCTAAGCCCTAAAGAATTATTTGTATATACGAACCCTGAACCTGCAAAATTCAAATCAAAATATTTTATTAAAAAAAGAAAGAATGATAGCAGAACTAAAATCAAATGAAAAAGACTAGAGAAATGCGGGAGTAAAGAAGCTATGGCTGTAGATGTTCGAGAGAGAGATTGATCGAAGATAATTGGATGAATCGACGAGCATATACAACATTGACGATTAAGAGAACATAAGCAGATGTATTCGCCTTTGGAGTTTAGAGTACTTTTAATCTTTGTTTAAGGAATATATCTATCTAGACTCTAGGGTTTATGAAAAGCGACAACGGCTACTTTTTCCGCAAAGAACCGTTATAATTCTTTCAATCCCGTATTGTGTATCAACACAAAGGGGCTTCAGTTGATGGACCCGCTGCCACTGCCACTGCCACTGCCACTGCCACGTCGGCTTGCTAACTGGGCTTCATTTTATGGTGAAATATTTAAAACCTGAAATTCAGTTTGTTGAAAAATACCCATTTATTCCCAAAGATTTTGATGAAGAATTGCACTAAAGTTTTATTTATTAAATGAATTTTAAGGGACAATTTTACCATTATTAATTAATTATTATGCTACTTATTTTTTTATCTTCAATATTTGTATTAAATTATTTTAAATTAAAAATAATAAAAATATAGTTAATTATAAATTGTTTTAATTATTATTAAATTAATTTAAATTATATTTTGATATAATTATATGTTAAATATAATATATTTTTTAATATTAGGTTCTTTTTTAAGAGATATGACGATTGGTGAGTGGTAATGGGATCAACTGTCTAGGTCAATGGATGAGGGATGTATGTCTTGGTCTTCGATTTGTAAGTTGAAAGTGCTACGAGCGGTTACCACTATCTTTCATTTTCCCGGCAATTAAACCAAATAATGATAGAGATAAGGGGAATGAAATATTTGAGACTAAGATATATATTTTCAAATGAAGAGTCTAATTCGAGGACAAACTCTCCAATTTAATACTTGATATATCAAATAACAGATCTTATCCCAAAAAAAAAAACCTTGACTTTTAATTATAAGTTTAAAATAAAGGAGCACTACTTTCACTCCAACTCCACCTCTTAAGATTGTGGCTTCTTTTTCTAACTTGCTCTATTGGTCCTACAATTCTAATACATAATTTTGGTTCATATGCGATTGCCACTGGCTATATACTTTTCTTATTTAACCATCTTCATGCTGAAATCCCAGAGTTCCTTGGCCAACTCAACATTCCTTCCATGGGCACTTGCTTGGCCTATATTACTGTCCTTGAAGTATTCACCACTTCTACCCTTTACTTGTGGATGCAATGCCACATAGCATGTTGTGGCAGCTCCCTGTAACCAGATAAAAGTATATTATTGCATTTCAAAAAAATGGGCATTTCAGTGGACTCCCCAACAATTGCAGCAATTTTAAAAATAACATGATGCACAAAGGTTAAGTTAGAAAAATTTTTAAAATTATGTATTTTTATGAGAATTAAAATGTAATTTTATCGTTGTATTAATTTATATATTTATAAATTTTTTAAATATAATTTTTTTAAAGGGTTAAATTAAAATTTTATTAATTTATGAGGTGAAAATATAATTTAAACATTTACTAAATTATAATTTTATAGTCAAAAATGTTTTTCTCCCGCGCCCCAGTTAGCCACAGCCCCTAATGATGCATAATATGCTGAGTATGAGAATGAGCATTGCTACTATTTATAAAAAGGAAGGCCCTAAGTCCTTTCGACACCTGTCCATTGTTTTTTACATGAAAAGATAATTGCTAAATTTCAATTCTAATCCTTTGAGATTATATAAGAATGATTAAATTTCAATTTTGATCTCAATATTTCACTCAAATTTGAGATTTAATCTCTAAACTTTAATTTTGACATAATTTTGTACCTCAACTTTTAAATGTTATTAATTAGTCTAAATACTTTATTTTGATTAAAAAGCTGATGTGAATTTTCTAAGAATTGTTAACACTATTAAAATTCTCTAGTAAATTCAAGTTCATTACATTGTTACATGGATACCGAATATTTTTATTTTATTTTAAAATTTCAAACTAGCAATTTTAATAGAAGAATTTTAATAGTAGTAACAAATAGATCTAAACTTTTAAATTCAAAAATAAATAGACTAAATTCCTGAAAATAAAAGTAAAGAAATTAAATTCCTAATATCCAAAGCATGCAATAACTTTGAGCATAATATAACCTTTAAATTTTTACTCTATAATTTATTAAATAATTAAATAATTAACCTGAGCATGGGTCATACTAGTTACTATAAAATGTATGAGCCTCACCACAGTGATAGGGGAGGAACTTGCAGATATTGGGATTCGAACCCCAAACCAGTAGCATACCACATGTTATGGATGGTTGCATGAACCAACCGAGTCTTGTTTTCGATCTTTCTATTCAAATAGCATGAGGTCCTTGAGCTTAAACCCAAACCCTCCAATTTCCAGCATGAAAGATTATCAAATATTTTTAAAATACATAGTAAGAATGATAGATCGAAGGCTATATGCTACGATTAGTTGCCAGTGCATGATCATTGGTAATGCTATGCAAAAGGAGATTACCTGCTGAACATTTTTTAGTGCAATCTTACCAAAGATATTAACAAGACCTGCATCAAGACCGAAACAAATGTGAGAATGAGATGCATGCTGCATATAATGCAGCGATGTTAATAATGTAGAGTGTTCCTTTTTTTCTTTTCTTTGTCGGTAGCAAATGTACAATTAACCAAGGAATTATAGTCATAAAATCAAACACTAAAATGTTACCACTAATAGGACCCATATGACGGAATAGATTGGTGACGATTGCTCCTGGGTGAAGTGAATTTGCAGTTATATCCACTCCATCTTCCTGTTCAATCAATTAGAGAACATCATTATGCAAAGTGTGCTTTGTAAGACAAATTATAAAAATCATATTGACTACTGAGCATCAAGAAAAACATCTGAATAAAATGTTTGATCTGTTTCAAAAGGAACTTCAGCTACACAAAATATAGACAAACAAGTAGAGGCAAGCTGAAGAATGAAACAGAAAATGGCAACAACTGAGATTTATTTTTAGATATGGCAATCCTTGTATGGGTGTTGTGTCCCATATTTAAAAAATAAAATAAAATTGTGCCAACTGTGTAAACATAAACATAACAGGGATTATTAAAACGATACATATATAAAAGTGCATGTGGTATTTATTACATAGCTCGAGTTTATAAAACATCCATGTTTATGCCATACTTTCATGTTGTGTACAAAATTGTAAGGCTCCTCTAATAGACAGTCAAGGACCAAGTTCAGCTTCCTCCACCTTAAAGTAATTCAAATTTACCAAAAAGGCCTCAGACAGCAGAAACTTTACTACTGATCAAAATCTTCGATGCCACAGAAAAGATCACATACCTTTAGGCGTTTAGCTAGTTCATTAGCATGCAGAACATTTGCAAGTTTTGATTGGCCATATGCAGCAAAACTGCTGTACCTGTACATTACCAAATTGAAAAAAAAAAAAAAAAAGCAATAACAAAAGATTATTTTATTCTGCTTAATGGAAGTTACCCGATAGCTGTATCTTAGAATAAGCATAAACACATTTCACTTTGTTTTAATATCAAACAAGTAATGCTACATTGATAATAGAATATCATTATAAGAACCATTACACATATGTTAACTAAGGAAAAGTCATCATGTCAAAGTTTAAGAGATAATAGTCAATTTCTTCTTCCGGAACAAACATGTAATTTTCCCAAGATGACATTGAAATTTGCTTTTCCTCAGAATCTCTAATTAGATAATAAGGGCATAACTGAATGCATTTTAGAGAGGGTGTATGGTGTTACCCCGATTGATCATTAATCTTGTCAAAATGAATTCCTTCCTTATAAGTGTAACGGTGAGCTTCTGATGAGACATTTATAATTCTTCCCTCTCTTTTGCTTGTCCGTGCAGCTTTCTTCATAGTGTCCAGCAAGAGATTTGTCAAAAGAAAATGACCTGTTTTTGTTCAAAAAAAGTTATACAAAAAAGCTTTAACAATGGCCTAGTTTTCTGTTTCTTTCCTCCCCTTTCCTGAAGCAATTAACCGTAACCAAACTCTATGCAACAGAAAACATGAACAATAATTGTAGAGGTTGCAAAACAAGCTATGTTTAGATTTAGAGTTCAGAGAGAGGAAAACGAGATGGAAAAAACTATTTTTATACCTAGATGTTCTAAATTCACCATCACTATGAAAATGGACTGCTTCCATAAAGTAAACACTGGAAAAGATTATCCATTTCTATTACAGAGTTGTATGTTCAAGCTTCAAACTGTCAAGAAGAGAATGCCATTGGGATCAAGTTTATGCTAACATACCTATGTGATTGGTTGCAAATTGTAGTTCTATATTGTCCTTTGAAAGCATGAAAGGAGTTGCCATAATTCCTGCATTATTACTGACAGCAAAGAAAACAAGTTTTATATTCTTGTTTAAATGATTGCCTAAAAAGACTATTGCAGGAAGTTGTTTAATCATGTATACATCGGTAAGCAGACTGGGAGTTGGAGATTGATGTCACAAATAGCAGATTTAACAAGCAGATGACTATAAACTTAGTCACTACTCCGGGTGGGAATTGATATATAAAAAGGCTGCCCACTCTCATTGTCTACTTACATAAGGAGATTCAGAGGGTGACCTGAGGAGCTGAAATCTGCTGCAAATTTCTTCACAGATGCCATTGAACTGAGATCTAATTCCATTGTATCAACTTTAGCTGTTGGAATTTCCTTCACAATTGCTTCTTTAACATCTCTACCAGCAGCCACATTCCTGACCCCCATAATTACATGAACACCACGCAGAGCAAGAACACGTGCGGTTTCAGTGCCAATGCCACTAGATGCTCCTATAATTACGTTTACCATGAAAGAGAAACTATGCTTGTTAGAAACATAAGAAAACGATTGAACCAAACAACTTATGCAATGTGTACATGGTTAGGATTAAGTACCTATCAAGCCAAAGCCAAGGCAATAAATCATGGAACATGCCCAACAAACCAATACCTTTTTTCAATCAACATACCTAAAGGTCAAGGGTCTCATAAATGCTTACATCTGCATCCCCATGCAAGATTATGAGTTATACTCATCCTAAAGTTTGAGAAATCTGCACCCAAAGACCTTCAGCCACATCCCTAAAACACTGAAGTGTTGCCCCATGACAGCAATATTTCTACATAACCAAACAGATTAACCAGGAAGGAATTACTGTCTTTGACTCATTATTTATGTCCATAGTCTGAAGAAGCCTGTGAACTTAGGTGGTGAGATCTCTGGCCTCGCATGACAAAGACTAGCAAACGGTCTCAGTTTCAGGGTTTGAAAATGGGAAAAGGGATAGTTTCCTTGTTTAACCTTACCAATAAGAGGAAGCAAGGTACACCCAACACTAAAGGCAGCTAAACTCATATGATATCAGAATGGCAAATTCCCCCTAATTTGGTTACCAAAATATCTATCAATGGCTAATGACCACACTATAGGACATCGCATCATCATTGAAATGTAACATGCTTACGTAGAATAATTAAAAAAGAAAAAGAAATGTATTGGAATTGTTTACAGCTGAGAAAAAAAATCACTTCCCCCATCTGGATCTCGTTTCACTGTTCATGCCGGAATCATGTAAGGAGCGAGGCCAAAGACAAAGATACAAACAAAGTAACAAACACAAACTAGGCAGAACAGACGCTTCTCATAGTCTCTATCAACATAAAATATGCATCCAAATGTCAAAGACTCAAAATAATAATAAAAAAAAACTGTAAGAAAATAACATTACATGCGAGAAACAAGAACATAGCAAAATAGTTTCCTCACTGCATGCGAAATTTAAAAAGTCGACAAACCTGTAACAATGGCAGTGAGACCAGTGCCATCGATCCCCTGTGTAACTTCCTCAGCTGTGGAAGATGACGAAAACCCAGATGGCCCTTTTCTGCCAAACAGCCACATGCTTGCAAATAACAGATACCCTTTACCTGTATGCAATAAGGGTCATTCACAAACTCCAAGGACTCTTCGACCGTGCTTTTAAAGACAGATTTGAAGTAGGAAATGAGTACGAGGAATGAGGGTCGCACAGCCTTGAATAGAGTGAGTTGTGAAGTCTGTATTTTGCCAAGCCACCCTGACGTACATTATCTAGACCCTACAACAATAGATGCAAAATCATCATAAACGGCTGCGTTTCGGAGTGAACGTACTTATCCATCGTGAAATTAGCTTAATGAAAATATAAAAGCTTTCCTATTGCATTGTGAAGCCTTAATTGAAAATTGAGATGCATGAGGGTCTGCCCGTTCACACGTACTTACTATCAGCATTAAGACTCGCTCGAAATTTGAGAAAGTAAAAAATAAAAATATTAAATTTAGAAAATCAGTTTAAATAAAAAATTAAATTCATTTAAAAATAATTTAGACTCAAACATTTAAGGTTAGAGTTTAGTCTAACCTGTTTTCAAATTCATAACATTTTATATATATTATGTAATTTATACCTTATAACAAAATAAATTTATAAATATATAATATTAGTCTAATATAAATATTAAAATAATATTAAGATGATTATATAAAAATTTAATAAATAAAAATATTAAATTAAAATAACATAAACTTTTTAAAAATTTAAAATATAAAATAAGTAGACTTAAAATAGATTTAGGTTAATCTTTTACAAATATTGAGGCTTTAACAAAATTTTAAATTTATATTTTAAATCGAGTAGGACTGAATTTAAATAAATATAGAATATATGAATATCATATTTAAATTCGACCAAAATATGGTGAAAGCACTTAATATTAGGTAATTGACAACTCAATTTTGTTGTCTTTTACTTTGTTAAAGAAAGAAAATGTCTCTGCCCCATAATAACTAATAATTAGAATAATAATAAAATATTAAAAAAAAACATTGAACATCTTTTTAAATCCGTTTATATAGAGTTCTTTTACTTCACTAGCGGTGGATATAATAATATTTGCTACCTTTAATACAATTTTATTATTTTAAGCAGTGAAGCAAGTGCTAATTTTGTGTGGTAAGTCATCTATTCAAGTATAAATAAATACTATGTATGGTTTTGTCAATTTCCAAATTCGACAAATCAGTCCTTAAAAAATTAATTTAGTCTTTATATTTATTGAAGTGAGTAAATAAGAAAATTCAATAATGGTGTTAATTGATTTCATTAATATATGATAAAAATAATAATTTATTCCTTATATTTTTCTTACTTTTGCGTTCATGTGTATTTATTTAAATATGTTTTATTTAATTATTTCTTTCAATAATTTTCAATATTGTATTTCGTAAGCATTTTGTAAATATAAAAATTAGTAATTTGGATAAAATTAAGTTTGTTTTCAAAACAATTGTTAACTTATTTAACTAGTAATGTAGAAAGCAGTGAAAACAAAGTTATTCCAATTTATTTTTGAAAGGAAAATTATCCCAATTTGTTTTTAAAATGATATGGCAGATAAATTATTTTATTGATTCTTCCCACCACATTATCTATGTTTATTTTTAATTATTTAATGATATTTTAGAAATTTTTTTTCATGTCATTAACACATAATTTTGGTAATTTTTTTTACTATGAACCTCAAACCCTGAACATAACCACCGAACTCCAAACCATGAACATAAACCTTAAACCCAAATCAAAACCCCAAACCTTAAATCCAAATCTCAAACTTAAACTCTAAATCCTAAACCTTAAGGGCTTAGAGTTCAAGATTTAGGGTTTTTATTTGGAGGTCAAATTTGGAATCAAGGTTTGAGTTTAGGGTTTAGGGTATAAGGTCAAAGTTTTGGGTTCGAAGTCAAGATTTTGGATACTAGGTTCGAGATAAAAGAATTACCAAAATTATGTGTCAATGACATGAAAAAAAAGTGTTAAAATGTCATTAAATAATTGGAAAGGAACTATAGATAATATGGTGGGAATAATCTATAAGATAATTTATTGTTTTTACATGATAAAAGTAATTTGAAAGTTCACGTGTTAATATTATAGATATATCATGTGTCGAAAAAATAAATGTCCATGTCAGTTAGAGTCTTAAACCTTATAATATAATTATATTCTAGTTTTCTTTCTCGTACAATGCACAAGTTTATCGGTTGTATTGGTTAATTTTTTAAATTGTAATATATATAACATTTTCTACTAATATTGTAATAAAATATATTTTCTATAATCATATTTATTTATAAAATCAAATTTCCAAACATAATAATAAATCATTTTCTTTGATAATTATTTTCAAAATAAAATTTATAATTACTGACATAAATTATTTGATTTTTGACTGAAAGGTGGTTTTTTAAGAACAAACAAGAAAATAATAAGGCCTATTTTTTAAATTTTAGTAAAGGAATTTCTTAATTTTTAAAAGGTTGGAAATAATGAGGACTTAAATTGTGATTTAGGAATGGACACCTTTAAATAATTTACAAAACATGGATAAGTTTAAAAGGAATTTACCCATTCGCAAAAATATAAATCTCAATTTTATTGCCTTAAAAGTCCATTTTACATAATATTGGTTATTCTAATTGAATGAACTGGTATATTTTTTCTTGTTTATTTATTTTTAAAATCATTTTTCAATATGTCATTAAAACTTTGAAAGTTAGAAGCAAATTTATTATTTAAATAAGTAAATATAATGCTTGTGATTAAAATAAATAATTTATATATAATCATTAATTTAAGAAAATAATCGTGTAATGATGACAATGTGCATTAATTAAGATTTGATTTTAATTATTATTCAAATTTATAAATATATAAATAAATAATATTCAATTTATAAATAATATTATTTAAAATTTTAAATATTTAGTAGTTTTATAAAATTAAGTTTTGATCCATTAATATCACGTTTTTAATTATTAATTTTTTTCAATTTTATAAAACCCGTGCATAACAGTGTATGTAATTTTAAGTATTTTAAATATTTAAAATTAGAAATTATTAATATTACTTAAATAATATATTATAATTTTAAAATTATAATCTATTTTCAAGATAATAAAATCGAGGTAAATAACACAATATATATGATATATATATATGATTGGGTAAAAATTTAAATTTTTAAACACACACAAAAAATAAACTAAAAGTCCAAAAATCATAACGAATCACAAAATTCAAAATTTCAAAAAAATAAAAATATTATAAAATACTAATAAAATTTTAAAAATAATTTTAAAATTTAAAATTATTATTTAAAATTCAAAATAATTAATAAAAGTTCCAAACTTTTTAAAATTAAAAATCATAATTATCTTAAAAATTATTAAAAATTCAAATCATTCATTAAAAATTATAAATTTCAGAAAAAATAAATATCCAAATTTTGAAAAAAAATCTAAAATTCTATTAAAAGGTGGGTTTTTTTAACAATATTTTCGTATGATATCACTTTTAAATTTTAATCACTCTAATAAAAACTTAAAAATTATAAAAAAAATCTCAAGATATATTAAAAATCATAGAGTAATTAAAATTTCCAAAGCTTCAAATTAGCATGTAAACAATTATAGAAATTCATTACAACTTAAATACATTAAAACAAACAAATAAACACAAGATGAGTTATATATTTTTTTCTAGAATATTATTGTGATGTGATCCCATATTTGGGATATGGCATCAACATTGAGATGTGATCCCGTGTAAGACCATATTTGGGATATGGCATCAACATTGAGATGTGATCCCATGTAAGATCATATTTGGGATATGGCATTGGCATCGTGATACATGTATGACAAGATTGAGTATCCTTTGATATTTCGAGTAGTTCAACGGGCAAAGAGCTAAGTTTATGTACCAATGACAAAGAGTTAAGTCTATGTTTAAAGAGTATAAAAGTGCTAAAGTTATGTGATGAAGTGATACAGGTACCCATGAGTAACTCAGGAGAAATGAATGCAAAATGTGATATGTAAATTGGTAAGAGTATGCATGAGTAAGTTATGTTGATGTGTTTGAGAAATTGTGTATTATTCAATGAGATGAATGGATGCTATTATAAGTCTTAATGTTGCTATTTATTTCATGCAAACTTACTAAGCTTTATGCTTACCCCTCTCTTTTCCCTTTTCCTTGTAGTATTGCCAAGCTAACTCGGGGATCGTAGGATGCCGAAGTTCGGATCACACTATCAACCATTCTTTTGGTATAGTAAAGTTGATTTATTTTGGGTATGACATGTATAGGAACTTGGTCATTTTGTTATGTCATATTTGTTAGCCAAAGTGTTGGCTATTAATGCCTTTCAATTCATTTTGTAATCAGCCATTGGGAATTGTCCAAAACTTGTTAAGTTTTATATATATATATATATATATATATATATCCAAAGAAGATTATATTCATGAAGTGCAAGTTTGTGTAATTGATCAAGTAAAATGTGGAGTGTATGCATGATGAATTAGTGATTATTCATAGTTTATTATTGTCATGTTATGTGTGTTGCTTATGGTGGTATAAGTGTGGATAGTTTTTTTCAGGGTGGCAATTGGCTTCATAAATAGCCTTATAATTGTCCACATGGGTAGGCACACAGGCATGTGTCTAGGCCATGTGTGACACACGGTTAGCACCATGGGAGTGTTGATTGGCTGTGTGACCCCTTCATTGTGAAAATTCAATTTGTCACACGTGCCAGTACACGGGCGAGTGACTAGGCCTTATGCTCCTAAGTGTTTTCTTGTAACACACCTTACCCGTGTGCAACGCCGGGATAGGATACGAGGTATTACCATACTTAATCTTGCTTGAACATGTATTATCGGGCTATATAATTTCGTTCCAACTTAAAACCTTTCCTTTTTATTTTTTAAAATGCACATTATAGGCCTACGAGGCCTTAAACTTACTTCCAAACTGTTTTAGAGTTCAATCGAAAACTTTTACTCTCTTAGAACATTTTTGCCTAAACCGGGGTCACACGCCCGTGTGACATGGGACACGCCCGTGTGGGCAGGCCATGTGGTCACACACGCCCATGTCTCTAGCCCGTGTAGAATTTATTTTTATTTTGAACCTACCGGGTTTTCACACGACCGGGCACATGCCTGAGTCAATGGCCCGTGTCCTTCACCCGGCCTAGACACGCCCGTGTCCTCACCCATGTGTGAAAACTAGGGGTATTCTGTTTATGACGTTAGCAACCCCTTAAGAAGCACACGGCCTAGACACACGTACGTGTGCTGGCCCGTGTGACGATTCGAATTCTCACAATTCAAATATAGGGGACACACAGCCTATCAACACACCCATATGGGTTGACCGTGTGTCAGACACAGCCTAGACAAATGCCCATGTGTCTACCCGTGTGGACACTTAGAGGCTATTTTCCAAGCCAATTACCACCCTAAAACATCAACACCCTTATACCAACTCAAGAAATACATAACATAGCTTTTATACACTATGAATAATTCTCAAAACATCACTTGTAGAATTCATAAAACTCATCATCATTAAGTTATGGAACTTAACAAATATTAACCAATTTTTATGGCCATATACAAAAAGAATGCATAATCCTAATAGCCAAACCTTTGGCTCTCACATATGACATAATACAAAATGACCAAGTCCTAGACATGCCATACCCAAAATAATTCAACTTTACTATACCAAAAGAATGTTTGATAGTGTGATCCGAGCTTTGACGTTATATGATCCCCGAGCTAGCTTGGTGATACTACAAGGAAGAAGGCAAAAGAGAGAAGTAAGCATATAACTTAGTAAGTTTGCATGAAATTTTACATAATAACATAAGAGCTTGTGATTAAAATTATCCATCACAAAATAAGAGCAGCATAAATCTCAAATGCTTGAGCGTACTTACTCATATTTACTCTTATTCATCACTTATCACATTATAATTTTATACTTGTGTTTTACTCATGGTACCTGTAATCACTTAGTCACATAGATTATCACTTTTGCTAATATAAACATAATCTCAAATCTTTATCTTTCTTAACTCAATTATAACTCTTTATCGTCCTTGATCAACTTAACTTGTTACTACTTTTACTTGCTTAGCTCTTTTGTTAACTCTTTATCATTTGGCTCTTTTGCCCGTTGAATTCTTCAGAATATCAAAAGATACTCAATCTCATCAAGCATGTGTCTCGATGGCAATTCCATATCCCAGATATAGTCTTACATGGGATCGCTTCATGATGTCGATGCCATATCCCAGATATGGTCTTACACGAGATTTCCTTAACTTGATGTCGATGCCATGTCCCAGACATGGTCTTACACAAGATCTTCTTTTGTTGCCGAAGCCATGTCCCAGACATGGTCTTACACAGTATCTTCCTTTGATGCCGAATCCATGTCCTAGACATGATCTTACATGGGCTTTCCTTATCTTCTGTTGTAACAAAGGTATTCTTCTTATTCCGAAACTTCAAACGAGACTTTCACTCACTTGTTCTCATTGATTTCCTTATTAAACATGGATAATAAACTTTATTGAAATAATATACTTTATGCAACATAGAAAATAATTTAATCATAATTACATATGTAGCAATGAATTTATAAAAAACTTACCTCGGTACTCCAAAATATGTGCAGATGTGCAATTTAGTCCACAACTTTGTTCTTACCTCAGTTTCGGTCTGGAGTTCGTGTTTCTTGATCTATAATAACAATTTAACTTGTTTAATACTTACATTGACTAAATTGACTCATAATTCATACTTTGGAAAAATTTACAATTTTACCCCTAAACTTTCTCAAAATTACACTTTTACCCCTAGGCTCATAAAATGATTTTCATTCAACTCTCTCTCATTTCAAGCCTAGCCAAATCATATTCTCAACTATAGAAACTTTCAATTTTTACTATTTCACCCATATATGACCATTTTCATAACTTTTACAATTTAGTCCTTTCATGCATTTCTCATGAAAATCACTTAGAAAAAGATGTTTATCCTACATAAACCTTTCATATTCTTCCATAAAACATCAAAATACATGCATGTCATACATGGGTTAACATAATCCTTAGCTCAAAATATAGATAGAAATAGCTAAATCGAGCTACGAGGATCTCAAAAATACGAAGAACATTAAAAGCGGGACTAGGATGCACTTACTTTGAGCTTGAAAATAAGAAAAACCCTAGCTATGGCTTCTCTCCAAATTTCGGCATCTAGGGAAGAAGATGGGTACCATTTTGACTTCTTTTTCCCTTTTTAATCTTTTATTTACCGAATGACAAAAATGCCCTTAATGATCATTTCTTAAAATTTTTCCTTCCCATGTCCATTTTTGTCCATCTTAACGTATAATGGACTAATTGCTAAATAAGGACCTCTAGTAATTTTTATAATTCTATTTCATACTTAAATATTCTAGAATCTCATATTTTCTAATCTTTGCAATTTAGTCCTAATGGACAATTTATTCACTAATTAATAAAATTTCTTCATGAGATTTTTACACGATCATGAAATTAGCTCATAAGCCTCATAGAAATCGTAAAACTCATGTTCCTACTTCAGATTTGTGGTCTCACACCACTATTCCGACTAGGCCCTAAGTCAGGCTGTTACAATTCTCCCCTTAGGGATTTTCGTCCCCGAAAATCTTACCAGTAAAAAGGTTTGGATACTAGTTTCTCAAGGTCTCTTCAAGTTTCCATGTAGCCTCTTCTACCCCATGTCTTTGCCATAATACTTTCACAAGGGCTATACTTTTATTCCTTAGCTTCTTGACTTCCCGAGCTAGAATTTTAATTGGTTCTTCACAATGAGCCATGTCGGGTTGAATCTCAACCTCCGTCGGTATAATCACATGCGAAGGGTCTGATCGGTCGCGTCACAACATAGACACATAAAACACGTCATGAATCTTTTCGAACTCAGGTGGAAAAGCTAATTGATAAGCTATCGGCCCTATCCTCTCAGTGATCTCATATGGTCCGATAAAGCGCAGATTAAATTTGCCTTTCCAGCCAAATCTAAGAACTTTCTTCCATGGTGACACTTTCCTTCTCAAATCTGAGTAGGATTTTTTTCTGTCAGAAGTAGGCTTTAAACAATCTCGAATCACTTTTACCTTCTCTTCAGTTTCTCTAACCAAATCAACCCCGTGGATATGATTTTCCTTAAGTTCAATCCAATATAAAGGCGTTCGGCACTTACGCCCATACAAACCCTCATAAGGTGCCATTTTCAAGCTTGATTGAAAACTATTATTGTAGGCGAATTCCACCAATGGTAAGTACCTTTCCCAGCTGCCTCTAAACTTAAGAACACAACATCAGAGCATATCTTCAAGTACTTGTATTAACCTCCCCGATTGGCCATCGGTTTGGGGGGTGGAAAGCCGTACTAAAATTTAACTTTGTACCCAAGGCCTCTTGTAACTTCTTCCAAATTCTAGAATTGAATCTCGGATCTTTATCTGATATAATTGATAAAGGCACTCCGTGTAGCCTAACAATCTCTAAAATATACAAGTTTGTCAACTTATCAAGTGAGTAGTCAACTCATACAAGTATGGAATGGGCTAACTTCGTAAGTTTATCGACTACGACCCATACAGCATCTTTCTTGCTCGGCATCAATGGCAAACCTGTTACAAAATCCATAGTAATATGGTCCTATTTCCACTCGAGTACCATAATAGGTTGTAGAAAACCTGAGGGTACTTGGTGTTTGGCCTTACTTGCTGACAAATCAAGCATCTTGAAACAAACTCAGAAATATCTTTCTTCATACTAGGCCATCAATACCATTTCTTCAAATCATTATACATCTTGGTGCTACCCGGATGTACAGATAGGCATCCATTATGTGCCTCATGCAATACTTTACAAATGAGCTCATCGTCCCTTGGTACACATACTCTGTCTCTGAACATCAAACCTCCGTCTGAATTGATCTAAAAATTAGACTCAGCACCCGACTCGCACTGAACTCTTTTGGCTTATAATTCACTATCATTTTTCTGTACCTCATAAATATATTGGAGGAACATTGGTTTAGACCTCAACTCAGCTAAAATAGAACCATCATTGGACAAACTCACCCGTGTATTCATAGCCCTCAAGGCAATTAGGGATTTTCTACTCAAGGCATCATCGACTACATTCGCCTTTTCTGGGTGGTAGTCAATGACTAACTCATAATCTTTTATCACCTCTAACCATATTCGCTGCCTTAAATTCAATTCCTTCTGAGTCATCAAATACTTTAAACTTTTGTGATCAGTGAATATTCGACATCTTTCACCATACAAATGGTGTCTCGAAATCTCCAATGCAAAAACAATAACAGCCAACTCTAAATCATGTGTCAGATAGTTCTTCTCGTGTGGCTTCAACTGTCTAGAAGCATATGCTATCACCTTACCTTCTTGCATAAGTACACAGCCTAATCCATTTAAGGATGCATCACTGTAGATCACAAATTCTTTTCCTGATTCAGGTTGAACTAGAATTGGAGCTTCTGTCAACAATACTTTTAGTTTCTCGAAACTCTGTTGGCACTTTTCTGTCCACTCAAACTTCACATCTTTTTGTAATAACCTCATCATCGATGTAGCTACCATGGAAAATCCCTTGACGAACCATCGGTACTAGCCAACTAGGCCCAGGAAACTTTTAACCTCAAATATATTTTTCGGCGGTTTCCAGTCAATAATGGCCGAAATTTTACTTAGGTCGACTCTGACCCCATCTCCAGAGACAATGTGTCCTAGAAATCCAACTTCCTTGAGCCAAAATTTACTTTTGCTGAATTTGGAATACAACTGATTATTTCATAAAATCTGTAAAACGGTCCTCAAGTGCTCAGCATGCTCATGCTCATCACGAGAATATATCAACATGTCATCAATAAAGACAACTACAAACTTATCCAAACATGACCGAAAAATGAGGTTCATTAAGTCCATAAACACCGCAGGGGCATTTGTGAATCTGAAAGGCATGATTAAAAATTCATAGTGCCCCATACCTCGTTCAAAAAGAAGTCTTAGGCACATCTGAGTCTTTTACTCTCAACTGATAGTATCCTGACCTCAAGTCTATCTTGGAGAACATAGTGGCTCTCTTCAATTGATCAAACAAATCATTGATCCTTGGCAATGGGTACTTGTTCTTCACAGTTACCTTATTAAGCTATCGATAATCTATGTACAATCTCATAGAAACATCTTTCTTCTTCACAAATAGCACTGGAGCACCCCATAGAGAATGACTCGGTCTAGCAAAACCTTTGTCCGTCAACTCTTGCAACTGTGCCTTCAATTCCTTCAACTCTGTTGAAGCCATTCTATAAGGAGTAATAGATATCGGTACAGTACCGGGAGCTAACTCAACACTAGATTCAACCTCTCTAATCGAAGGCAACCTTGGTAATTCTTCTAGGAATACATCTGGGTACTCACATACTATTGGTACTGATTCAATCTTTAACTTGGTTTCTTTGGCATTCATCACAAAAGCAAGATATGCCTCATACCATTTTCTTGCATACTTCTGAGCCGACATGTGAGAGATCACTACCAGTGATCTGTCTTGTTCATCTGATTCAACACGAAGAGTGTCCCCATTTTCACATCTCAACTCAATATATTTCTTTCCACAATTTACTATCACACCATGAATGGTTAACCAATCTATACCAAGAATTATATCGAATTCATCAAATGGTAATAGCATGAGATTTTCCTTAAAACAATGACCTCTAATCATTAATGGGCAGTCTCTGCATACTTTATCAACTAACACACTTTTGCCTAGTGGATTAGACACTTTTATATCACAAACTCGGTAGACTCTATGGGCATGCTCATACTATAGATAATAATTTCATGTAAATGTATGAGTTGGTAGATCCCGGATCTATTAAAGTAATAACTTTAGTATCATGAAGAGAAAATGTACCCGTAATTACATTGAGAGATGATGCTTTTTCGCAAGCGCGAATGGCGTAAGTCTTTGCAGGCGCTCTACCCTCAGATCTTGCAGCCTGCTCATTGGGTGTACCCTTACTACTCGCCCCACTTCCTGGGTTCCTTGGTTGTCTTCCTTTATTAGTGCTTCCTATCTTGCACTTTGAACTTTGTCTTTCTCAACCATTTCGGGGCATTCTCTAATGAAGTGATCTTGGGAACCGCACTTAAAACAAACACTCTCATGTACACGACACTCATCAGGATGACGTCTGCCGCACTGTGGGCATTTCGATCTATTAGATCAAATATTCCCAACACCAGTGACTGAGATGGTTTGAGCCTTCTTCCCCGAATATTGTTTACTCTTGCTTCTGTTTGAAAACCCAGTTGAAGTAGCTGATCGGGTAAGAAAATCTTTTGACTTCTTGGACGAAGACTGAAATGACTTACTCCACTTTGTCTTTGAACTTTGAACTTTGTCTTTCTCAACCATTTCGGGGCATTCTCTAATGAAGTGATCTTGGGAACCGCACTTAAAACAAACACTCTCATGTACACGACACTCATCAGGATGATGTCTGCCGCACTGTGGGCATTTTGATCTATTAGATCAAATATTCCCAACACCAGTGACTGAGATGGTTTGAGCCTTATTCCCCGAATATTGTTTACTCTTGCTTCTGTTTGAAAACCCAGTTGAAGTAGCTGATCGGGTAAGAAAATCTTTTGACTTCTTGGACGAAGACTGAAATGACTTACTCCACTGTCTCTTTCTTGAGTCATGAGACTCCATATCAACTTCTCTTTTCTCTTTAACCGCTTCCTCGGCTTTACAAGCTCGATCCACAATCACAACAAATTCCTTTAATTCGAGGACAGCAACAAACAACTTAATATCTTCATTTAGTTTGTCCTCAAACCTCTTACACATAATGGATTTTGAGGATACACACTCTCGAGTATTTGCTGAGCCTTACAAATTCGTGTTTGTACTCAGTTACTGACATCTTACCTTGTTTCAATTCTAGAAATTCCTTTCTTTTCTGGTTGATAAACCTCTGACTAATGTACTTCTTCCAAAATCTTCTTGGAAAAACTCCTATGTAATCCTTTCCCTTGGTACCACCGACATAAGGGTGTTCCACCATTGATAAGTAGAATCTCTCAGAAGGGAGACTACACATTTTATGCACTCTTCAAGTGTGCACAATAACTCGTCAAATACCCTGATGGTATTTTCAAGCCAAAATTTGGCTCTTTCTGGATCATCATCTTTACTAGCCCCAAAATTCTTCAGCTCCTTGTTTTCAGATTCTATCGACCAAAGGATTTTCTCTTCTTACTACTTCTACCATTTGGGGAGCTACATAGATGAGCGGGGGTGGAGGAGGTTGAGCATTAGAATTTTCTCTAATGTACTCGGTGTACCAATTTCTCACCATACAGAGGAAGGCTTCTTGGGCCTCTTTTTTCTGAGCCAAAGACTCGGGTCTACTCTCTACTAATGCGGTCCCTTACGTGGGAGCTGGCACATTACTTGTAGCATCATCGACTACAGCTCGGTTAGGATCAGGATCCATTAACTATTTAAAAACACAATTTAAATCTTCAAGAGTTATCACACTATCATTACACAAGTACTCTTACGCATGGCATGTATAACTAGACTCATACTTGCGCTACGTTAGTCCAAGAATCGACTAAACCGTAGCTTTGATACCACTAAATGTAACACCCCTTACCTGTGTCTGACACCGGGACAGGATAAGAGGTATTACCATACTTAATCTTGCTTGAGCATGTATTATCAGGCTATAAAATTTTGTTCCAACTTAAAACCTTTCCTTTTTATTCATAACATGCACATTAAAGGCCTACGAGGCCTTAAACTTACTTCTGGAAGGTTTCGGAGTTCAATCGAAAACTTTTACTCTCTTAGAAATTTTTTGCCTAAACAGGGGTCACACTTCCGTGTACATGGGACACGCCCGTGTGGGTAGGCCGTGTGGTCACACATGCCCATGTCTCTAACCGTGTAGAATTTATTTTCATTTCGAGCCTACAAGGGTTTTCACATGGTCGAACACACGTTCGTGTCCTTCACACGGCCTAGACACACCCGTGTCCTCACCCATGTGTGAAAACTAGGGGTATTCTATTTATGATGTCAGAAACCCCTTAAGAAACACACGGTCTAGACATATGCCCGTGTGCTGGCCCATGTGACGATTCGAATTCTCGCAATTAAAATGCAGTGGACACACGGCTTATCAACACACCCATATGAGTCGATTGTGTGTCACACACGGCTTAGACACACGCCCGTGTATATACCCATATGGACACTTAGAGGCTATTTTCCAAGCCAATTGCCACCTTGAAACATCAACAAACTTATACCAACTCAAGCAATACATAACATAGCTTTTATACACTATGAATAATCTTCGAAAAATCACTTGTAGAATTCATAAAACTCATCATCATTAAGATATGGAACTTAACAAATATTAACCAATTTCTATGGCCATATACAAAATGAATGCATAGTTCTAATAGCCAAGCCTTTGGCTCTCATATATGACATAATACAAAATGACCAAGTCCTATACATGCCATACCCAAAATAATTCAACTTTACTATACCAAAACAATGTTTGATAATGTGATCCGAGCTCTCACATTCTACGATCCCCGAGCTAGCTTGGCGATACTATAAGGAATAGGCAAAAGAGAGAAGTAAGCATATAACTTAGTAAGTTTGTATGAAATTTTACATAGTAACATAAGATCTTGTGATTAAAATCATCCATCACAAAACAAGAGCAGCATGAATCTCAAATGCTTGAGCTTACTTACTCATACTTACTCTTATTCATCACACATCACATTATAATTTCATACTTGTGTTTTACCGTAACGCCCCAAAAATCTCAAAACCCTAATTTCTATACATTGAAATTAATATGTATGTGTAGCACTTAGAATAATAATATTAAGGTATTATCAGGATTATTTGAAGCCTTAGAGATAGGGGAGACCAAAGGGAAAAAAATATTTTTCTTGCTTAGTGGACCCTAGTCTTAGGCATAAGGCCTATTAAGTAGATTGAGAGAAAATGGGACACAAGTGGGCTTGTGGTCCAGTGGAAAGTGGCGTCACTTGGGAGCTATGAGGTGGCATGTGTGAAAGTTGAAGAGGTCCAAGGTTCAAGCAGGAGGAGTGTATTTTGGAGTGTTTTATTTTGCATAGGTGGATGGCAAGAGTTGTGTTGGTCCTGTACTCTTGCCGTAGAGAGTTTGAAGTAAGTAGGACTCATGAATGTAGAGGAGATTTCGGATAAGATTAAGGTATTATCAGAGAGAAAAGTTAGGAGATGGGGAGTAAGGATGTGATGGTGCCGAATGGGACTCGAGGGAGGGGAGTGTTTGGCCTGTGGCTTTAAAAGGAGAGGGGGTCGAATGTTTGAAAGGTTCTTTGAGCGTTTTCTATTTTTTATTCTCTCCCTTAATCGGTTTTCCTATAGTCGAATTCATCCAAGTGTCGAAAAGAAAAACCCCATCATCCCTTTTGCTGAATTCTCATAAAGCCAAATTCCCTTCATTGTCATAATTATTATCATCCTTCTTTTTCGAATCCCTACTTTTGCTAAACCTTTGTTGTTATTCCTTCACCTCAATCGATTGTTATCTATGCTTAGTCACATTGGGAAGCTGAATCTTGATTAGTAGATATCTAAGCCGTAGGATCAAAGGAGAATTCCGATAAGTGCTTAGTTGAACTTTTTAGTGTGTTTTGTTAAAAGCCGAAGGGCTATCTAACCCCTCCTTGTCATTAACTTGTATTAACAAGGGTAAGGCTCAACAATCGCAAGCGTGGAAGGTAAGGATTGCTAATAAGGTGGTAAGTTTTCTCGACTCAGCCATGGTTTAGTAAATGGCCGAATCTAATATGGCTCATAGGGGTGACTAATGTATAATATGGGTCACTTGGTTTTGATGATATAGGTGTTTGGGTGCAGATCTAGAGGATAATCACAAATAGTAGCAAATGAAGGGCTACCAGAACGTGAGGCACACGGTAAGGGTACGGTGAGGTTTTAATTTTTGATAAGTACGTGTTAAGCCATGGTTAATCATTAGTGTGGTCGATTATAGGTTCGTGATTAAGGGGTTTGTAGCACGCGAGGTTACCAGGTGTGTACAAACACTACACACACGATATTGGCAACGCCGAAAAGCTAAAAAACTGAGAGTGGCTAAATGGGCCTGCCGAACTTGTGGGCCCAAAATGGTAATGGTTGATATGTGAACATGAATAATGTAATGGCATGATCAGTTGCATGATTGGATTGTAATTGAGCCCAATAGGCTATATGATATGAAATGGGCTTGATGGGCTTTATGGGGACGGAGACAAGTATGTTAGGGTTAATGGACTTTAGGCCTAGTTTGAACAACTCTTAAATTTCATATGACTTAATATAATTAAACATGTTCATGAACAAGTCGCTGGGTTAGGGTGTGGCAACGCACATACGCATGTTTAGGATTGGATCTAGGGAGAGCTTGGTACTTAAGCGGTCCTAGTGGCCCACCTCCTCTTCTCTGGAATTCGACCTAGTGTGTAGTGTCTGTTTGTTTTAGCTGCAAGGACCTGTTGATGGGCCAAAGTTCATAACTAAAACTCGAGAGGGACCAAATACCCTTAGATTTGTAAAATTACTAAAATACCCTTAGATTTGTAAAATTACTAAAATACCCTTAAATTTGTAAAATTGCTAAAATACCCTTAGATTTGTAAAATTACTAAAATACCCCTATTTTACAAAAGTACCAGGATACCCCTATCTTGCTAAATTACCAAAATACCCCTGTAGGGTAAAATTACGAAAATACCCCTATATGACAAATATGAGTTTGTGGATGTTACTCACGTGTTTGATGCATTCATATGATATTCTTCTTAGGATGTAAATGGGTGGGAATTATGGTACGGAGGAAGATTTGAGGATCGCATAGTCGCTGACGACCTTAGATTCGCCGGTGGCTTTAAGCCCATTATATGATTAGTAGCTTAGTTGCAACATTGAGTAGTGTTGCTGTGAGTGCTACATTTGGTGTGTAGAGGATGGGTGGGTTGATTTAGAAATCCTTACAGGTGTGTATTGGTTGGAAGGGAAATGCTGTGTGTAGCGGATGGATTTTTGGGAGGGTTTTGCATTACCTTGTTTTGCATATCATATGATATGATATGGTATGTTATGTTATGAGGTCATTATGGGCTAAGGCTAAGACCACCGATTTTGATAGGGCTTAGGCCCAATTTGAATATTTGTTTATGATTTGATTGCCAAGGGTTGTACACATTGAGTTTCGAAACTCACACCCTTTTATTTAATGTTTCAGGTGATCCTGAATAGACAGCTCGATGTGGGAGAGGACTCGGATATGGCCACACTACAAGCTGATCAGATGTTTTAATTTGTTAGAAGATTTTATTTTAAATACTTTACTTTTCATTGGATTGTAATAAGGCCATGTATCTCCTAATTGACTTTAGATTTTGGGTTTTATCATTATTGTTTCAACTATCAGTTAATAAACTTAAATAAAATTTATAAAGTTAACATAGTTTTCGAAATAACTTAACATATGAATGTTTCCCTAAAATATGGACTTTTCATCTTAACTTAACAAGATTCAAGGATTTTGGGCTTTTGGGCCTTAAATGGTTAATTAGTAAAATCGTTTTGAACTGTGCCTTTAATGTGACATTTCAGATTCGGGCTAAACTTCTAGGCCGGGTTTGGGGTGTTACATTTAGTAGTATTAGAGCTCGATTACAAAGCTCGGGCTATGAAATGGGCCTTAAATTTTGGGTTTTTAAAACAAGTAGATTAAAAAGTTTTTGCAGGATTCTTGAAATGTGGTTCACCGAGCCCTCGACGTTAGCCAAGTAAGTTTTTCTATTATTTTATTTGCTTAAATTACTGAACCATATAGCTAATGGGCTACTTAAAAATAGGCTTTTAGAGACTAAAGCCCGTAGGAAACTTAAGCCTGTAGTGGATTCTCGACCGCGAAATAACTTTAAAAATTTTTTGTTACTTACATAAGACATGTGCCTTAGACAAGTGGAACTATGTACTAATTTCATAAAATTTTTAGAAATACGTAACGATGAGTGCTAGAAGAGGTGCAAGAGGCCGCGGCAGAGGCTGTGGAAGTATTAGGGCAGGGTCGTCCGAGTCAGGCCACATGCCCAATGTAGGAGTAGGGGAGGCTCCGGCTTCACCAGTAGCTAAAAGGGGACCAAATGAACGGGCTATCACTACAGAAGATGTAGTATCGCAGGCCATGTTAAGGATCTTAGAAAGGGTCCTTGGGCCTAATAATGGTACGGGGAGTCATGGGTCGATCGTGGAGTGACTTCGAGCTAGTGGGGAAAAGATTTTCAAAGGAGTAGCGGGGGTGGCCCCGAATGTGGCAGAGTATTGTTTGGAAGCTATTGAGAGAATAATGGATGACCTAGATTGCACGACAGAGCAAAAGTTAAAGGGGCGATATCCCTACTTAGTGAAGAAGCCTATCAGTGGTGGTTGACTGTAAAGGTGGGCAACCGACCGGAACAGATCACTTGGGAGTTCTTCAAATTGACATTTCAAGAGAAGTACATTTGAGCGGCCTATGTGGATGCCCGAAGGAAGGAGTTTTTAAGTTTGACTCAGGGAGATAAGCCGGTAGCAGAGTAGGAGGCTGAGTTTTTGCGCCTCAGTCGATATGCCAAGGGTTAGTAGCAACAGAGTATGAAAGATGCGTACGGTTCAAGGGTGGATTAAGGGATAACCTTAGGGTACTTATAGCTCCACAGAGGGAGCAGTATTTCACTGTTTTGGTGGAGAAAGCAAAAATAGCAGAGGAGGTAAAGAGCATGGAGTACCGTAATCGAGAGAAGGAGAAAGGAAAGAACAAGTGGAATATGGAACCTATGGGAGTCGGACAGAGGCCCATGAGGAGGGCCAGAGTGAATGGGCTGGTTAGAGCTGTGGCCCCTGTTATTGCTGTTAATAACAGAATACTACTTTGTGCGGAGTGTGGGAGAAGGTATTCGGGCGAATGTTGGAGGAGTATAGGAGCTTGTTTTGGCTGTGGATCTATGGAGCATAGGGTTAGGCAGTGCCCGAGAAGGCTAGATCAGGAGTGACCCGAAGGTAGAGGTAATTTTCAGCCTAAAAGGGGTGGTCAACAACAACCAAGGGGCCGTGGTCAAGCCAGAGGTGGCAATGGCTCAGGACGAGGATGTGGAGCACCGGGCAGAGGTGCAGGTCAGGCAAAGATGAGACAACCAGTGTTGGTTTATGCTTCTTGTCATAGAGAGGAAGGTGATGCACTAGACGTGATAACGGGTACGTTCCTTATTTGTGAGCTACCTTATATTGCGTTAATTGATGTGGGGTTGACACATTCGTACATTGCATGCGATAGGACTGAAACTATAGGGGTTGAGTTTGAAATAGTTGAGAACGACATGACTGTGTTAAGTCTGTTAGGGCAGTCGATGAAAGTTAGTAAGCTGTTTAGGAATGTACCATTGGTAGTTCAAGGAGTTATTTTCCTAGCGGACTTGATTGAATTATAGTTTGGTGAGTTCGACCTTATCTTAGGCATGGATTGGTTGACAAGGCACCAAGTAACTCTAGATTATGCTAAAAAGCAGATGATATTAAGAACTGTGGAAGGTGATGAAGTGGTAGTGATCGGGGAATGATGTGATTATTTTTCGAACGTGATTTCAGCTATAAAAGCAGACAGGTTGGTGAGGAAAGGCTGTGAAGCCTATCTAGCTTATATCAGTGATTTGGAATCTAAGGGTATTACTGTCAAGGATTTGAAAATAGCAAAAGAATTCCCTGATGTTTTTCCAGAGGAGTTGCCAGGATTACCTCCCAGTAGAGAGGTGGAGTTTGGAATAAAGTTGTTACCTGGTATGGCTCTAGTGTCCATCGAACCTTATAGGATGGCACCGAAGGAGCTAGTAGAGTTGAAGGCCTAGATTTAGGAGTTATTGGACCGTGGATTTATTAGACCAAGTGTGTCTCCATGGGGAGCACCGGTATTATTCATGAAGAAGAAGGATGGTCCATGAGGATGTGCGTCGATTATAGGCAGTTGAACAAGTTAACCATTAAGAATATGTAACCTCTGCCTAGGATAGATGACCTTTTTGATCAACTTAGGGGAGCCTCGGTTTTCTTGAAGATTGATTTACGTTCAGGGTACCATCAACTGAGGGTTAAGGAAGTTGATGTGTATAAGACAGCTTTTCGAACTTGCTATGGACATCACGAGTTTTTGGTAATGTTGTTTGGGCTAACAAAAACACTTGCTACTTTTATGGATCTCATGAACCGGGTTTTTCAACCGTATCTAGACCAATTCATAGTAGTCTTCATAGATGACATCTTGGTATACTCGAGAATGGAGGGTGATCACGACGCACACTTAAGGATTGTGTTGCAAGTTCTAAGGGAGAAGTAACTGTATGCTAAGTTTAGCAAGTGCAAATTCTGGCTAAGGGAAGTCACTTTTTTAAGACATGTGGTCTTCGCTGAGGGAATTAGAGTTGACCCTCGGAAAGTAGAAGCGGTGTTGGATTGGAAATGACCTAAGACGGTGTCAAAAATTCAGAGTTTTCTAGGCCTGGCAGGGTACTATAGGCAGTTTTTTGAAGGGTTTTCCCTAATCATGGCACCATTGACCAAGCTGCTTCGGAGGGGGTGTCATTTGTGTGGGCTGATAAACAGCAAGAATGCTTTGATAAGCTTGAGAAGGTTTTAAAGGAGGCCCCTATTTTGATTCAATAGGAGCACGGGAAGAAGTTTACGGTTTATAGCGATGCGTCACACGTGGGCTTAAGCTGTGTTTTGATGCAGGAAAGGAAGGTGGTTGCATATGCGTCACGCCAACTTAAGACTCATGAAAGAAATTACCCAACCCACGATTTGGAGTTGGCAGCAGGGGTGTTCGCACTTAAGATTTGGAGGCATTATTTGTATGGAGAGAAATGCACCATCTATACGGATCATAAGAGTCTGAAGTACCTTTTAACTCAAAAGGAGTTGAACTTGAGATAGCGCAGATGGATTGAGCTATTAAAGGATTATGATTGCACGATTGAATATCACCCGGGCAAAGCAAATGTGGTGGCTGATGCGCTAAGCAGCAGGGTTATGTTGGACTTGAGGGCAATGTTTGCTCGGTTGAGTTTGTATGATGACGGGAGTTTGTTAGCCGAGTTGCAAGTGAAGCCACTGTGGGTTGAGCAGATTAAAGAGAAACAACCATTGGATGAGACTTTGGATTCTCGATTCAAGAAAGTTGAGAATGGGGAAATGGCAGATTTTGGGATGAATGGTGATGGGTTATTGTGTTTCCGTGGTAGAATTTGTGTACCAAGGGACAATGAGCTAAGGAACATAATAGTTCCTATGCTATGCACCCCAGAGGTAACAAGATGTAATGAGATTTACGAGAGCATATTGGTGCCCGGGATTGAAACGCGAGGTTACAGAGTTTGTGGGAAAATGTTTGGTATGTCAGCAAGTGAAAGCGGAACATCAGTTGCCATCAAGATTACTTCAGCCAATTAAGATCCCATAATGGAAGTGGGAGCGGGTTACTATGGATTTCGTTAGTGGGCTACCCTTGACACCTGCTAAGAAGGACTCTGTGTGGGTCATTGTGGATTGGTTAACTAAGTCTGCCCTTTTTATATCGGTCCGTACTGACTACTCATTACAAAAATTGGCAAGGTTGTATGTGGCGGAGATTGTGAGGTTGCATGGAGTTTCGGTCTTTATTATATCTGATAGAGATCCTTGTTTTATGTCTCGCTTTTGGAAGAAGCTGCATGAAGCACTAGGTACGAGGTTGGATTTCAGTACAGCATTTCACCCTCAGACTGATGGTCAGTCGGAAAGGGTAATTCAAGTTTTGAAGGATATGCTGAGAGGGTGTGTAGTTGAGTTTTGAGGTAGTTGGGAGGACTACTTGCTGTTAGCTGAACTTGCGTATAACAATAGTTACCAGAAAGTATTGGAATGGCACCATATGAAGCACTGTATGGACGACCATGTCGTACTTTGACTTGTTGGATTTAGTTGGGTGAACGATGAGTTTTGGGGTCTGGAGTTGGTAGCAGACACCGAAGATAAGGTGAAATTGATTTGGGATCGGTTGAAGGAGGCGACGGATAGGCAAAAGTCATATGCTGACCTAAAACAAAGAGAGATCGAATATGCTGTGGGGGACATGGTTTTTCTCAAGGTTTCCCCTTGGATGAAGGTGTTAAGGTTTGGTCGGAAGGGCAGGTTAAGCCCAAGGTTCATTGGGCCTTATCGAGTATTGAAGCGAATTGGGCCGGTTACGTATCAGCTAAAGTTGCCTTCTGAATTGAGCCAAATGCACGATGTGTTCCATGTGTCGATGCTAAGGCGTTATCACTCAGACCCTTTTCACATCGTTTCAGTCGAGGAGATTGAGGTTAGACCAGATCTAACTTTTAAAGAGGAGCCAATTCAGATAATTGATCAAGATGTCAAGGTGCAAAGAAAGAAGTATGTCCCTTTAGTCAAAGTGCTTTGGCGTAACCATAATGCCGAGGAGGCTACTTGGGAACCTGAGGAGGCAATACATCGACAATACCCTCACTTGTTTCAATTAGGTAAATTTCGAGGCCAAAATTTTTTTAAGAGGGGTAAAATTGTAATGCCCTAAAAATCTCGAAACCTTAATTTCTATGCATTGAAGTTAATATGTATGTGTAGCACTTAGAATAATAATATTAAGGTATTATCGGGATTATTTGAAGCCCTAGAGATAGGGGAGACCAAATGGAAAAAATATTTTTCTTGCTTAGTGGATCCTAGTCTCAAGCATGAGGCCTCTTAAGTAGGTTAAGAGAAAATTGGACATAAATGGGCTTGTGGTCTAGTGGAAAGTGGCGTCACTTGGGAGCTATGAGGTGGCGTGTGTGAAAGCTGAAGAGGTCTAAGGTTCGAGCAGGAGGAGTGTATTTTGGAGTGTTTTATTTTGCATAGGTGGACAGCAAGAGTTGTGTTGGTTTTGTACTCTTGCCATGGAGAGTTTGAAGTAAGCAGTACTGATGGATGTGGAGGAGATTTCGGATAAGATTAAGGTATTATCAGAGAGAAAAGTTAGGAGATGGGGAGTAAGGATGTGATGGTGCCGAATGGGACTCTAAGGGAGGGTAGTGTTCAGCCTATGGCTTTAAAAAGAGAGGGGGTCGAATGTTTGAATGGTTCTTTGAACATTCTTTAGTTTTTCTTCTCCCCCTTAATTGGTTTTCCTATAGCTGAATTCTTCCAAATGCCGAAAAGAAAAACCCCATCATCCCTTTTGTCGAATCTCACAAAGCCAAATTCCCTTCATTGTCGAAATTATTATCATCCTTCTTTGCTGAATCCCTACTTTTGGTGAACCTTTGTTGTTGTTCCTTCACCTCAACCGATTGTTATCTACTCTTTGTCACGTTTGGAAGCCGAATCTTGATCAGTAGATATCTAAGCCGTAGAATCAAAGGAGAATTTCGGTAAGTGCTTAATTGAAATTTTTAGTGTGTTTTTTGGTAAAAGCCGAAGGGCTATCTAACCCCTCCTTATTGTTAACTTGTATTAACAAGGGTATGGCTCAACAATCACAAGCGTTGTAGGTAAGGATTGCTAACAAGGTGGTAAGTGTTCTCGACTTAGTCATGGTTTAGTAAATGGCTGAATCTAATGTGGCTCATAGGGGTGACTTATGTACAATATGGGTCACTTGGTTTTGATGATATAGGTGTTTGGGTGTAAATCTAGAGGAGAATCACAAATAGTAGCAAAGAAAGGGCTACCAGAACATGAGGCACACGGTAAGGGTAAGGTGAGGTTTCAGTTTTTGATAAGTATGTGTTAAGCCATGGTTAATCGTTAGTGTGGTCAATTGTAGGTTCGTGATTAAGGGGTTTCCAGCACGCGAGGTTATCACGTGTGTACAAACACTACACACACGATATTGGCAATGCCGAAAAGCTGAAAAACCGAGAGTGGCTAAATAGGCCTGCCAAACTTGTGGGCCCAAAATGACAATGGTTGATATGTGAACATGAATAATGTATTGGCATGATCAGTTGCATGATTGGATTGTATTTGAGCCCAATGGGCTATATGATATGAAATGGGCTTGATGTAACACCCAAACCCCCAAACCCAAACACCACAACCAGATATGGTATGCTACAGAGAAATAGGTGTAAAACGAAATTTAAGAAAGTACTATAAGCTTTGAAAAATTTTTGCTTGAGGGGTGGCTTTTGAACACAGTGGTTTGTAGTTGGAGGAAAATTTCCAAATTTAGTTAAGTTCCATTTGATATCCCAGTTGGTACCTTGGGAGAAATTGATTGTTTTTATGCACTCCTGTTTGAAAACCCTTCTTTTTTTATTTTATGTTCTCCATATTAAAGTATGGTAACATCATATCTTAAATAAAAATTTAACAATAAAACCAACTTAAAACCCAAAATTTACCAAATTTATAGTGGCCTTATTACATAACCAAAATGTCCCAAAGGAAAATAGCATTTACTAGTTTAAAATAACTTTACTGAAATAACTCCTGCATGGCCACTCCGAGTCTGTTCCAACCCAGTCCAACGTATCATGAGCTACCTGAAATGTGTTAAGAAAATAGGGTGAGTCACCAGACTCAGTGTGCAATTATACCACCTTGTTCCACAAGTGGGCTGCCCCAAATCAACATTCCAAGCACAAATATTCAAATGATAGCCCCACCCAACCTAATGTCCATCCTCTACACACCTCTCCACACATCCATCCTCATACACACCTGGGGATTTCTACAATCGACCCTCCATCCGCTACACACCTCTTTGGCAGTCATGCTGACAGAACACTGCTCAAAGCCCACATAAGTGGTCTAGCCACAGAATCCACATGTGATTAAATCACCATATCCACAATGAGGCTCAAGGCCATCATTAATCTTGACAGAGTCACCCACATAAGTACACTTCCCCTTATCATCATTCATATCCCAAAACCCATGCACATGCAACATAATACAGCAGATGAGCAACATGATAAATCATAATTATATATGCATATATGTGCCTGCACAACATACTCACATACACCCACAACAGTTTAACCACGATTATCAAAGTAAATAACACACTAACCTTGTTTACCGATTACCCAACATAGGTAATACATTCACCACTGCCACTATTTCTGGCTTCCAAGCATAACACATACGTTTAAAACAACTAAGGGAATAGTGTGATAATTACACACCTGCAAACCTGAAGAACTAGACTATCGATCTCCCTAATGTCCTCACTCGGAGAGATTACAATGATCTGCTTGTCCTTTTTAGACGCTGGCCCACACCCTAGTGGCCAATCCCAACCATTGAAATCGCCGCTTCTTGAATTTAGGGTAGAGCTCATGTCCAACCCTTCTCTTTAACTGAATGGCACTCGATTCCATCAAATAAGATCTTGGTCAGAAGACCCGGTTAAAACGTAGATTCAGATAATAATGAACTACATAAAAGACTTTAATCCAATTCCACTTACCGAAGTTAACAGAACCCGGAGAGTCTCTACTAAACCAAGAGATTGTCAAAATCCCTATATTAACCCTTGTTAGATTCAACCTAACACAAGAAATAGAGTTAGACTCTTGGTTTCAGCAACCCAAAGAGAAAAGAGTAAGATCCAGTTAAAAGAGAACCCTTTACCACTATTACCAAAAACCGATTGGGAGAGTTGGCACTAAACGAATGAAGGCACTTCTTCTACCAATTGACCAATGAAGGAGTTATCACCAAAGAGATACTTGGCTTTGAATGATTCGGTCAAGAGATGAGGCTCAAGGAAACAACAAAATAAAAGAACGAATAAAGATGAAGAAGAGAGAAGTAGTGATGAATGGAAGATTCAGCCAAGGTTCCAATAGATAGAATGGATATTCGGCTCTTGAAGTGAAAGTTTAATATTATCAAAATGAAAAAGAAAAGAGAACAAGAGAGAGATGTGGTTCGGCTTAGAGAAGAAGTAGAGAGAAGAAAAGATGAACAAAATGCACCAAATGGTCACTCTCACTTTTAGCTTCTTACTATAGGAAAAGAAGAAAGAAAAGAATGGCTTTTGCTTGACACTTTTCAGCAAAGGAACTAGAGGAGAAAAGACTAAAAAAGAAAATGATCACACTCCCTAGCACAACACCTAGTTTCGACACCTAAAGCCCCCTAAACGAACCACTCCCCTCATGACTGAAAATCCTCTCCTTAGAACCCCATATTCGGCCAACACTCACACCCCTCTCCCAATCCCTTATTCCTTTCCTAAATTTCCTCCCCCTCACTCATTCAAATAAGTTTGAATGATTCAACTCCTAATAATCCTCTCCACCACTTATTCAAAAATATTTGACCCCTTCAAACCTTCCCCCTTAAGTGCCCCAGCTGAATCCATCTCCTATCTCTCCATGCGTAAAAATGAACTCCCAAAATGTCATCCTCAGAGCTTGAACCCATTCCCCTTTGAACTCCATTCGACGCCACCAGCAAAGCATACCAAGTAAAGCCTCCTGCCATTACACCACCCTTCTCCTTGTGTCAATAACCACAGAATTAAATCCTTAATAGCCTGGCTCCCCTAGCTTCCCCCCTAAAGCTTAAAATCAGAAATTTCTACTAAGGCTCAGGATAAACCCCAAAGTTCCCGAATCCCCCAAACACACTAAAATAGTCAAGCAAAGCATACCAACACATACATACGAAGTAAAATGCGAGACCCCTAAATCCTGGCTGTTACAGTTCTACCCTCTTTAAAGAAAATTTTAGCCTTGAAATTACCTGGTCAAAAGAGATGTGGGTATTGCTATAGCATCGCTTCTTCCGGCTCTCACGACGCTTCTTCCGAACCATGGTTCCGCCATAAAACTTTAACCAAAGGGATGGATTTCCTCCGCAGCACCTTAACGTCTCGCTCCAAAATCTGAGTTGGTTCCTCCTCATAGGACAAGTCTGGCCTTAATTCAATTTTCTCGACTGGCACTACGTGTGACGGGTCTGAACGATAACGTCTTAACATCGAGACATGAAACACATCATGCATCTGCTTCAACTCCGAAGGCAACTCCAACTGGTACGCTACTGGCCCCACTCGTTTCAAAACCCCATAAGGCCCTATAAGCCAGGGACTCAGCTTACCCTTCCTTCCAAATCTCATCACCTTCTTCCATGGAAAACTTTTAGGAAGACCCGATCACCTACCACAAATTCTATCTCCTTCTACTTTAAGTCTGCATATGATTTTTGTCTGTCTGACGCCTCCTTCAGTCGAGTTCAGATTACCTTAACCTTTTCCTCTATTTCTGTAATCATTTCTGGACCCAAAATATGGCGTTCACTCAATTCTGTCCAACAAGTAGGAGTACGACACTTCCGCCCATACAGTGCTTCATACGGCGCCATCTGAATACTAGCTTGATAATTGTTGTTATATGCGACTCTGCCAGAGGTAAGAATTCTTCCCAACTACCTCTAAAATTGATGATGCATCCCCTCAACATGTCTTCTCGGACCTGAATTACCCTCTCCGACTGATTGTCCTTCTGCGGATGAAATGCTGTGCTAAAATCCAACTTAGTATCCAAAGCCTGATGCAACGCCTTCCAAAACTACGACGTAAATCTAGGGTCCCTATCTGATATGATTGATACTGGTACCCCATGAAGTCTTACAATTTCCACCACATACAACTTAGCCAACCTTTGAAGAGAATAGTCGACACGAACAGGTATGAAATGAGTGGATTTTGTCAACGGATCCACTATTACCCATACAGAGTCCTTCTTAGTAGGCGTAAGGGTAGCCCACTAACGAAGTCCATCGTGATTTTCTCCAACTTCCACTGTGGAATCTTCACCGGCTGTAACAATACTGAAGGCAACTGGTGTTCGGCTTTGACCTGCTGACACGTTAAATACTTTCCCACAAACTCTGTAACTTCTTGCTTCAATCTGGGCCACCAAAACTATTCTCGTAGATCTCGATACATCCTACTTCCTCCAATATACATAGCGTAAGGGCTACTATACGATTCTTGAAGAATCATTTGCCTTAACTCCACATCCTTCGGCATGCAAACCTTCCCACGAAAACACAGAACTCTGTCGTTGTTCAAACTGTAATCCTCTATTCCCCAATCCTATACTTGTAGAAGCCGAGCACCCAGAACATCATCCGATAACTGTTTCTCTTTTACTTGACTTATCCAGGTCGGCTTCACTTGCAGTTCAGCTAATAAACTCCCATCATCATATAAGCTAAGATGAGCGAACATCGCCCTCAAATCTGACACTATCTTCCGACTTAACGCATCTGCCACTACATTCACCTTTCCCGGGTGGTATTCAATCGAGCAGTCATAATCCTTCAACAGCTCCACCACCTTCGTTGCCTCAAGTTCAGCTCTTTCTGAGTTAGCAGATACTTCAGACTCTTGTGGTCAATGTAGATCACAGACTTCTCCCCATACAAATAATGTCTCCACACTTTTCAAGCGAAAACCACCACAGCCAACTCTAGATCATGCGTGGGATAGTTAACCTCATGCGATCATAATTGCTAAGAAGCATAGGCAAGAATCTTCCCCTCTTGCATCAGCACACAACCCAACCCCGTATGAGAAGCATCACAAAACACCACAAAATCTTTCCCAGCTTCAGGCTGAATTAAAATCGGGGCCTCTATCAAGATCCTTTTTAGCTTCTCGAAACTCTCATGTTGCTTGTCTGTCCATACAAAAGGTACCTCCTTTCTTAACAACTTAGTCAAGGGTGCCGCAATTGAGGAAAAACCCTCGACAAACCTTCTGTAATAACCCGCTAATCCCAAGAAACTTTGAATCTCTACCACAGACTTAGGTGGTTTCCAATCCAGCGCCGCCTCGATCTTCTGAGGATCAACTCTTATCCCTTCGGTAGATACCACATGCCCCAGAAAGGTGATTTCTTTTAACCAGAATTCGCACTTGCTAAATTTGGCATACAATTTCTTCTCCCTTAAAATCTGTAGAACTACCCGAAGATGCGCATCGTGCTCCTCTTCTGACTTAGAGTATACTAGAATGTCGTCTATGAACACCACTACGAACTGGTCCAGATAGGGTTGGAAAACCCGGTTCATCATATCCATGAACGCGGCTGGTGCGTTTGTCAACCCAAATGGCATCACTAGGAATTCATAGTGCCCATAGCGAGTCCAGAAAGCTGTTTTATGAATATCTCTTTCCTTTACCTTAAGCTGATGATACCCGGATCTCAAATCTATTTTTGAAAAATTGAAGCCCCTTTAAGTTGATCAAACAGGTCGTCTATCCTCGACAGCGGGTACTTATTCTTGATCATTAGCTTATTCAACTGGCGGTAATCTATGCACATACGCATAGATCCGTCTTTCTACTTGACGAATAACATCGGTGCTCCCCATGGAGACACACTGGGTCAAATAAAATCGCGATCTAAACTCCTGGATTTGAGCTTTAAGCTCAACCAGCTCCTTCAGTGCCATCCTATAAGGGGCGATAGACACCGGAGCCATACTGTAGTAAGCTCAATTCCAAACTCCACCTCACGATCTAGAGGCGACCCCGAAAGCTCTTTCGAAAAAAATCCACAAATTCATTTACTGTTTTAACCTCTCCCACCGTTATCCCCTTCGCATCCAAGGCACTAACAAATGTCAAGAAAGCCATGCACCCTTTCTTCACCATTCTCTCCGCCTTGAGAGTAGATACTACATTGGACAAGTAGTCCATCCTCTCACCTATCACCAAGACTTCATCATCCTCAGGAGTCTTCAACATCATGCACTTAGCAACACAATCCAAATTCGCACGGTATCTTACTAGCCAGTCCATGCCTAAGATCAAGTCAAATTCCCCAAATGGTAGCTCCATCAAGTCAGCTGGGAAAACTGACCCCTGAACCTCTAAAGGCACACCTCTAAAGAGTTTATTTACCACTACTGATTGCCCTAAAGGACTAAGTACAGTCATCTCCCTAGAGGCAGTTTTAGGATTCACATTCAAGGTTCCAGACACCATACTAGCAATGTAAGAGTGAGTCGACCCAACATTAATTAGTGCTGTAAAGGTAACCCAAAAAATGAGAAATGTATTCGTGATAACGTCTAGTGCATCCCCCTCTTCACGACGTTTGGCCGCATAAACTAACCCAGGCTATCTAGCCTCAGTACCCCTGTACCTCTGCTCGGTGTGCCACGACCTTGACCGAAACCATTCCCTCCTCGGTTTGGACCACGACCTCTCTGCATCTGTTGACCACCCCTTCCTGGCTACACATACCCCTGACCTACCATCCGAGCCCTAGCCATATCTTGAGGACAATTCTTAATTAGATGATCCCTTGACCCACATTTAAAACACTCCTTGTTTCTTCCCCAGCACTCTCCCACATTTGATCTCCCACAATGGGCACACTATCAAAATTGCCCAACAGCAACCGGCGTAGTAACGCGAACAGGTCCATCTACCCTAGGCCTTTTCTGAAAACTTCCCGATAACCCTGACGGTCTATAACTCCTCTTATTCCTACCTCGATCCTTGTCCCTGTTCTGCTTCTCAATTCGCTTAACCTCCTCAGCTATCTTTGCTTTTTTCACCAACGTAACAAAATATCTCTCTCGCTGAGGAGCTATCAACACCCGCAACTCATCTCGTAGCCCATCTTTAAATCTCACACAGTGCTCGTAGTCTGTTGTAACAATCCCTCTTGCGTATCGGCTTAACCTCAGAAATTCTACCTCATACTCGGCTACTGACTTACCCCCTTGAACTAAATTCTAGAATGCCTTCCTCTGCGCATCCACATAACCGGCTCCGACATATTTCCCTTGAAACTTTTTCTTAAAGAAATCCCAATCCACTCGGTCTGCCGGAGTACCCTCCCTGATGGTGAGCCACCATTGGTAGGCCTCATCTCAAAGTAGAGAAATTGGGCCCTTCAGTTTCTCTTCAACTGTGCAGTCCAAATCATCCATAATCCTTTTGACTACCTCTAACCAATACTCAGCCACATTCGGAGCTACTCCAGAAATACCTCAAAACATTTCGGCACCATTAGATCGGAGTCGCTCAGGGACAGACTTCTGAGTTACTGTTCTTGCTCTTGCCCCGACCACACGCTCTAGAACCCACAGCATTGCCTGTCATACTACGTTGTCTCCATCCCTGAAGCTCTGCTAGTAGCGATAGCGGTACCTCATTTTCTGACCCATAACCAAACCCTACTGGTTCCGACACAGTCACCTTACCCCTACCCCTACCACGACCACGCACATTACGCCCACGTCTTCGAGTGCTCATGACTACCGTTCACGATTTAATCTGATTTAGAAATTTTATGCATTAGCATTTCTTTCCACTATTTAACAATGGACAGTTTTATGGAAAAGAGTTTTAATAGTAGTTCTTTCGAATTCGAATTCTATTTACAAAATTTAGTTCTCAAGTCTGTATTTCCTAATTTTAGAGTTCACATACATACATCAAACACAAGTAAACATCCATGAACTCACATTCATCACCTAGGGGTCTTTTCGTCATTTCACTACCCAGGGTATTTTCGTAATTTTTATTCAAAATAAGGTTTCTTAGCGATTTTCAAAATAGGGGCATTTTGGTAATTTCTCAAACAAGGGTACTTTGGTCATTTTATAAAATCAAGGGTGTTTCGGTAAATTTTCTCAACCTAAGGTATTTTAGATAATTTACAAAATTAGGGACATATAAGTAATTTTACAAGAATTAGGGTACTGGTCCCTTTCGGGTTTTAGTCATGACTTTGGCCCATCAACAAGTCCCAGCGGCTAAAGTGAACAGACACTACGCACCAGGTAGGATTCCTGGAAAGTGGAGGTGAGTCACTAGGACCGCCTAAATACCAAGCTCTTCTTGGATCCATTCCTAGACATGTGTATGCCTGTTACTACACCCCAACTTAGCAACTTGTTCACAGACATGTTTAATTAGGAAATTTAAATCTTATGAAGTTTGCAGAATTGTTTAGTCGAGCCCTATGGTCCATTATCGCTATCCTACTAGTCTACGCCCATAAAGCCCATCAAACCCCATATCATATCAGAACAAAAGTTAGAATACTTACCTGGCAGACTTGGGCTGGAGACGCAGGAGCCATGCTGAAAAAAAAAACATGTTTGTTATCCTACTACATTTTAAAACCATTTTTAGAAGATGTTTTGAACCTAAAACCCAAAGCCGAGCTTTTGAACCAGGCTTTGATACCAAAATGAAACACCCCAAACCCGGCCCAAACACCACGACTGGATATGGTATGTTACAGAGAAATAGGTGTAAAACAAAATCTAAGAAAGTACCATAAGCTTTGAAAATTTTTCGCTTGAGGGGTGGCTTTTAAACACAATGGTTTGTAGTTGGAGGAAAATTTCCAAATTTAGTTAAGTTCCATTTGATTTCCCAGTTGGTACCTTGGGAGAAATCGATTGTTTTTTATGCACTCCTGTTTGAAAACCCTTCTTTTTTTATTTTATGTTCTCCATATTAAAGTATGGTAATGTCATATCTTAAATAAAAATTCAACAATAAAACCAACTTAAAACCCAAAATTTACCAAATTTGTAGTGGCCTTATTACATAACCAAAATGTCCCAAAGGAAAATAGCATTTACTAGTTTAAAATAAGTTTACTGAAATAACTCTTGCATGGCCATTCCGAGTCTGTTCCAACCCAGTCCAACGTATCATGAGCTACCTGCAATATGTTAAGAAAATAGGGTGAGTCACCAGACTCATTGTGTAATTATACCACCTTGTTCCACAAGTGGGCTGGAGCCCCAAATCAACATGCCAAGCACAAATATTCAAATGATAGCCCCACCCAACCTAATGTCCATCCTTTACACACCTCTCCATACATCCATCCTCATACACACCTAGGGATTTCTACAATCGACCCTCCATCCGCTACACACCTCTTTGGCAGTCATGCTGACAAACACACTGCTCAAAGTCCACATAAGTGGTCTAGCCACAGAATCCACATGTGATTAAATCACCATATCCACAATGAGGCTCAAGGCTATCATTAATCGTGACAGAGTCACCCACATAAATACACTTCCCCTTATCATCATTCATATCCCAAAACCCATGCACATGCAACATAATACAGCAGATGAGCAACATGATAAATCATAATTATATATGCATATATGTACCTGCACAACATACTCACATACACCCACAACAGTTTAACCATGATTATCAAAGTAAATAACACACTAACCTTGTTTATCGAATGCCCAACACAGGTAATACATTCGCCGCTGCCACTATTTCGGGCTTCTAAGCATAACATATAGGTTTAAAATAACTAAGGGAATAGTGTGATAATTACACACCTGTAAACCTGAAGAACTAGACTATCGATCTCCCTAACATCCTCACTAGGAGAGATTACAGTGATCTGCTTGTCCTTTTTAGACGCTGGCCCACAGCCCGGTGGCCAATCCCGAACCACTGAAATTGCTCGCTTCTTGAATTTAGGGGTAGGGACTGCGTGTCCAACCCCTCTCTTTAACTGACTGGTACTCGATTCCATTAAATAAGATCTTGGTCAGAAGACTCGGTTAAAATGTAGATTCAGATAAAAATGAACTACATAAAAGACTTTAATCCAATTCCCCTTACCGAATTTAATAGAACCCGGAGAGTCTCCACTGAACCAAGAGATTGTCAAAATCCCTACATTAACCCTTGTTAGATTCGGCCTAACACAAGAAATAGAGTTAGACTCTAGGTTTCAGCAACCCAAAGAGAAAAGAGTAAGATCCAGTTAAAAGAGAACCCCTTACCACTATTACCAAAACCGATTGGAAGAGTTGGCACTAAGCGAATGACGACGCTTCTTCTAGCAATTGACCAATGAAGAAGTTACCACCAAATAGATACTTGGCTTTGAATGATTCGGTTAAGAGATGAGGCTCAAGGAAACAACAAAATAAAAGAACGAATAAAAATGAAGAAGAGAGAAATAGTGATAAATAGAAGATTCGCCAAGGTTCCAATAGATAGAAGGGATATTTGGCTCTTGAAGTGAGAGTTTAAAATTATCAAAATGAAAAAGAAAAGAGAATAAGAGAGAGATGTGGTTCGACTTAGAGAAGAAGTAGAGAGAAAAAGATGAACAAAATGCACCAAATGGTCACTCTCACTTTCAGCTTCTTACTATAGGAAAAGAAGAAACAAAAGAATTGCTTTTGCTTGACACTTTTTGGCAAAGGAACTGGAGGAGAACAGACTCAAAAAGAAAATGATCACACTCCCTACCATAACACCTAATTTCGGCACCTAAAGCCCCCTAACCGAACTACTCCCCTCATGACCGAAAATCCTCTCCTTAGAACCCCATATTCGGCCAACACTCACACCCCTCTCCCAATCCCTTATTCCTCTCCTAAATTTCCTCCCTCTCACTCATTCAAATAAGTTTGAATGATTCAACTCCTAATAATCCTCTCCACCACTTATTCAAAAATATTTGACCCCTTCAAACCTTCACCCTTAAGTGCCCCAGTCGAATCAATCTCCTATCTCTCCATGCGCAAAAATAAACTCCCAAAATGCTATCCCTATAACTCAAACCCCTTCCCCCTTTGATCTCCATTCTGATGCCACCACCAAAGCACACCAAGTAACGCCTCCCTGCCACTACACCACCCTTCTCCTTGTGTCAATAACCACAGAATTAAATACTTAATAGCCTGGCTCCCCTAGTTTCCCCCCTAAAGCCTAAAATTAGAAATTTCTACTGAGGCTCAAGCTAAACCCCAAAGCTCCCGAAGCCCCCAAACACACTCAAATAGTTAAGCAAAGCATACCAACACATACATACGAAGTAAAATGGGAGACCCCTAAATCCAATATGGGTGGGAATTATGGTACGGAGGAAGGTTTGAGGATCGATGTTACAAGCCTTTTGCCATGTCCCATGTCTTACACAATATCTTCCTTTTTTGCCGAAGCCATGTCCTAGACATGGTCTTATATGGGATCTTCCTTTGCTGCTGAAGCCATGTCCTAGACATGGTCTTACATGGGCTTTAACAAAGGTATTCTCGTTATTCCGAAACTTCAAACGGGACTTTCACTCATTTGTTCTTATTGATTTCCTTATTAAACATGGATAATCAAATTCATTGAAATAATATACTTTATGAAACATAGAAAATAATTTAATCATAATAACATATGTAGCAATAAATTCATACAAACTTACCTCGGTACTCTAAAATATGTGTAGATGTGTAATTTAGTCCATAACTTTGTTCTTACCTCGATTTCAGTCTGGGCTTCGTGTTTCTTGATCTATAATAACAATTTAACTTGTTTAATACTTACATTGACTAAATTGACTAATAAATCATACTTTGGCAAAATTTACAATTTTGCCCCTAAACTTTCTTAAAATTGCACTTTTGCCCCTAGGCACGTAAAATGATTTTCATTCAACTTTCTCTCATTTCAAGCCTAGCCGAATCATATTCTCAACTATAGAAACTTTTAATTTTTACTATTTCACCCATATATGACCATTTTCATAACTTTTACAATTTAGTCCTTTCATGCATTTCTCATGAAAATCAATTGGAAAAAGATGTTTATCCTACATCAACCTTTCATATTCTTCCATAAAACATCAAAATACATGCATGTTATACATGGGTAAATTTTTGAACATAATCTTTAGCGCAAAATATAGCTATAAATAGCTAAACCGAGCTACAAGGATCTTAAAAATATGAAGAACATTAAAAACGAGACTAGGATGCACTTACTTTGAGCTTGAAAATGAGAAAAGCTGTAGCTATGGCTTCTCTCCAAATTTCGGCATCTAGGGAGAAGATGGACACCATTTTTGACTTTTTTTTCCCTTTTTCATCTTTTATTTACCAAATGACAAAAATGCCCTTAACGATCATTTCTCAAGATTTTTCCTTCCCATGTCTATTTTTGTCCATCTTAAACTACAATGGTCTAATTGCTAAATAAGGACCTCTAGTAATTTTTATAATTCTATTTCATACTTAAATATTCTAGAATATCATATTTTTTAATCTTTGCAATTTAGTCCTAATGGACAATTTATTCACTAACTAATAAAATTTCTTCATGAGATTTTTACACAATCATGAAATCACCTCATAAGTCGCATAGAAATCATAAAGCTCATGTTTCTACTTCAGATTTATGGTCTCGCACCATTATTCTGACAAGGCCCTAAGTCGGCCTGCTACATTGCTGACATCATAAACAAAATATCAAGGTTTTCACACACGGGTGAGGACACGGGCGTATCTAGGCCGTGTGAGGGACTTGGGCCATAGACACGGACGTGTGTTCAGCCATGTGAAACCCCTGTAGGTTCAAAATGAAAAATAAAATCCACTCGGGCTAGGAACATGGGCGTGTGTGACCACACGGCCTGCCACACGGGCGTGTGGCCCTATTTTAAGAAAAAATTTTCTAAGTGAGCAAAAGTTTCTATTTTAGTCCCTAACCAGTCTGTATGTATGTTTAGGGTATCGTAGACCCATAATAGGGATGTTATGAATATTAATGAAAAAGTTCTAAGTTGGAACGAAATTTTATGGCTCAATGTTGTATGTTTAAGCAAGTCAAGTTTGGAAATGCCTCGTATCCGGTTCTAGCGCTGAATATGGGTAAGGGGTGTTACACAATCTTCACTAAAATGGCTATAACTTGACCTCCCAAACTTGAAATCAAGTGATTCATATTATGTTTCAAAGCTAATAGATATAAATATTTCATCATTTATAAGACATCTTGACCCAAAAATGCCTAGATCCCATAAAAAAAGCATTATAAGTTGACTAATTTTCTAAAGTTGAAAAGTGGCTGCTTGAGTACATTAAATTGAATTATATCTCGCTATTCGCACATGTTGAATCAATAATTGATGCTTAATAAAGTCTTCGAAGAATGTTCACACCTGTGGTCCTCAATTTTGAACCAAGATTTCTATAACGACCTGATTCTCAATGGTATCAAAAAATGTGATTTCGGAACCCCATTTTTGTAAATTGAGCCTATAAATATAAAAGAAGAATATTTATGAAGGTAGTGTAAAATATATTGAGGAATCGTCAAGTAATTTAGCCGATAAAATAGTTAATTAAAGTTTAAGGACTAAATTGTAAAAATCTAATTGCTATAGTGTTTTAAATAACAAAAGGTTTGAGGACCTAGATATCAATTATCCTAAGGACCAAAATAGTTAATTAACCATTTTCCATCATGAATTAGTGGATGATGATGTAGAACTCCACTTTCCTTAGCTAATGATTAATTAAGTATAATAAAACATTAATTTAATTAATTAACTAAGCTTAATTAGTTATAAGCTCATCTTCTTCTACCAGCCAAAGTAGAAAAAAAAAGAGAAAGCTTCAAGCATTCATCCATTTGACCATACTCAAAATTCTTAGGTAATCAAGTTATTTTTCATGTAATTTTTATAAATTTGTCATAACAGGAGCTTGATTTAACTAGCCCATGTATCAATTTGTTCAATTTTTGAAATTCTATCAAGTTTTCATTGTTGATGAATTGATGAAATAGACTTGAAGTTGATAGATATTGAGTTTAGATTATGAAATGGACAAAATTGTAAAGTTAATTAAGCTTGTTTGTTAGCTTTTGAAAAATTATTGACCAAACTGAATAAATGTAAAATATATCATAAAACGATTCCAAGAATAGAAATTATAAGGTCCCTAATGAAAGAATGTTAAACCAGATTTTAATTTGAAGCTGGGAATTGAAATATATGTTTATCCTGAGTTCAAGGGTGAAATTGAATAAAATGAAAAATATGTGTGAAATTTAGGATCATGCATCTCATGACATTATTGTTGGAAAAAAATCTGGTTCAGAAATGATTTTCTTGCACAAAAGAAAATAAAAATTTTAAAAACTGACCTGGTTTGTGATATTTATACCAATAAACCCTAGACTAAAATTATACTTGTGCTTTCGGATAGATGCATCCTTGTCGTTCCCGGCTTTCAACCAAACGATCTTCTTCGCTATTCTCGTACCACAAATTACTTTGAGTGTGGGCTCAAATGATTCGAATCAAACACAAAAAACAGAAATAGTTTTCTTTTCTTTTTGGGTGAAAATGAAAATTCTCTTTTGAAATAGAAACTGGCAAAATCATTATTTCGAAAAATATATTAAAGTTGTGTCAATAGCCTTACTGATGCCATCTATTTATAGGGAGAGAAGGTAGAACCCTTGTTGAATTAGAGAATTTTTTTAAATAGAAAAACACTTCCTACTTAGAGTAGGATTAGGGTGGGCGACATACCCCTAGTATTCCTACTAGGGCTGTTGTCCCATCATATTCTATGAGGGGATTTTGGTCCTTTCTTACATCGAGCTCAATTACGAGTACTTCTCGAAAATTGTAACCCAGTACTTTGTAATCTAATCCAACCCGATTTTTTTTCTATTTCTCAAAATAAAATTCAATACCTATATTTAGTTAAATAATTTTCTCATCCCAATTTTACCCTTGGTAAAATTATGATGATTTTACCCTTAATAAAAATTTCAAGAAAATATGTTAAATATATCACCATTCAACTTGTTCACTATGATCATATGATTTGTTTTCTTTTGAGCTTTAAAATAGCTCAAAACCATAAACTCAATATTTCGATCATTTTTGAGAATTCCTTGTTCATTTTTAAATGAATTCATTTCTCATTTTCATTTTCACTTCCATTTTGAGAAAACCACATTCATTTTCAAAAGATTCCATTTTCTCCATTTTCATTTTCATTTTGGAGAAAACCATAATCATTTCCTGAATGTTTCCCATTTCTCCATTTCACCATTTCTATTCAAATTTGTTCGTTTGATTCATCATGCGATTTATTTTTAGTTTCAACGAGCTAGCAGAGGGACCAATTAGACATATGCAATTGGGGCTCAAATGATTTATATTTAAGTTCTAGCATTTTGCCTATTAATTATAAACTCATTTAGTCACGAAGTCATTCCACTATAGTATGGTGTCTAAGTTCTCCCCCATGGGATACCAGTACAAAACAACTCGATCGGTGCTCCTTCAATTGACATTATCATAAGTGTGTTACCCTCATAGGATATCCTTAATCTCTTTGAGATAATAATCATTCTCCCAATATGATCTTATTTTATCTCATGGTAACCATTACATCTTCCTTCATGAAAAGTCAATCACTATGAAATAGTGATCAAGTCATCCATCACAAAGACAAATGAACCATGACCACGTTTACTTTTCATCAACCATGTAATGTCAATGAGAGGATATCATTTACCATGTCTTAGGCTATGAATTCCACTATTGTGTATGGCGCTACATACTATAGAAGTCATACACTCAACGCATCAGCTTTTGGTTCTTTATTTATTTGAACTCAGACTTTTTCTTACATCAAAGTGTACAAGTCACACATACATAGTCTGTCATCCACTCAGGATTTAGGTATGCACACTATGATTCCTCACAAGTGAATAAATCCATAAACAAATTCAGGATATATTCTTCTTGGGTTTAGTATCATGTACTATTGGTCTAGTTAGTCACATCTATGTCTCTATCTTCTAGGAGACATTGTTCAGATGTCCAAGACAAAACATCTCCCCAATTAGACTTGATAGATGAAATATTAGTCTTTCTATCAATTTTTCCATTTTCGATTAAACTAAGGACATGTTTAGGTTCATGTACTAATATAAGATGTTTTTCCACATTACGATCCAACAACATAATACCACTTAGTATTAGTTTAAAAAGTAGACAACCAATGAGAAGCATTTGCTTCCATTTTGAAGCGTGAATGTAACAGCCCGATTTAGGGGCTAGTCAAAATAGTGATCTCAGGATCACTAATCCGAGGTTGGGGAAATTTATTCCTTGTTATTGTACGTGTTATAAAATGTTTATAAAGAGGCATGAGAATTTTGGTGTTTTAATTTTAGCAATTTCATGCTTAATCGCAAAAAAGGACTAAATTGCATAAAGTGCGAAAGTTCTATTATACAAGGTATAGGTACCTAATAGCCATAGAATGTTAAAGTGGAGGTGTTTAAAGTGAAATTAGGCCAATAATAAAGGGCTGGCCGGCCATGTGGACAAAGGAGACAAGAGCATTTATTTTTGGTCAAAAGTTGGTGATATTAGTTGAATAAAAGAATAAAATAAGATGATATAAGCAAAAGGCTATCATCTTTTTATTTTCTTCTCTTCTCCCACAGAAAATACAAGCTAGAATGGGGGTTCTTGAAGCTCAAAAATTCAATCCTCTTGCAAGTAAGTGATTTTTATGGTTTTAGTTGATAATTTTTGTACTTTTTGAGTCCCCAAAGCTTAAATAGCTAATGCGGGGAGTGATTTGCAATATGGTTGAGAGTCTAGGGACTTGACATGAGAGAGTTTAAGTTGGTTGCTGAGTTTTTATGGAAGAAAATGAATGTTAAGAAGATGAGAAACAACTTTTATGAAAGGTGTTGTCATGAAAACACCTAATTGGGAATAAGATGCAAATGTTGTAGTTTATTCATTAGTGCACGAAATTGTAACACCCCTAACCCGTAACCATTTTCGGACTAGGGTTAAAGGTGTTACCGAATAGATTTGAAAACTTATACAGAAATGTCATACAAATATACATCTATTTGATTCATAGTGTCCCTTAGAAGGCCATCGAAACCAAAAACATGCTTATAAATCGAGTCGGGACTAAAACGAAACACATACAGAAATAATTAGAAACTTAAATTTTTTTCTAAAATATAGGGGATACACGCCCATGGGAGCAAACCGTGTACCCTCCACGGCTACTAGGCACACTCGTGTGTCCTCCCCATGGTCGAAACTGACTTAGCACCACGGCCACCAAGCACGCTCGTGTACCCTGGCCGTGGTCAATCTTGCCAAAACCACACAGCTACTAAGCACCCCCGTGTGCTAAAGCTGTGTACTATAAGGCCATATACTGACTTTCTTAGATGGCTTCTAGGCACGCCCGTGTGCCATGGCCATGTGCTTTTAAGCTGGCTATTGACTTTACCCCATGGTCACTAGGCACTACCGTGTGCCTTAACCGTGTGACAAAAATAGGCCATTTGCAAGACCAAAATGCCACCCACATGGGTCATACCTACAAGCAACATCATCAAGACATCTCATGCACATATGGCCACCAAAAACATAACAAAATAATCATTCAAACCATGCATTCAATACCAATTCCAACTATGACAAATTTCAAGACTATAACTCATCCCATCACAAGCATAATTCATTCGTTTGCCTACTCAAAACTTGACCAATTCATGTGTCATCTAACCATGCCAAAACATACTTCACATATCACATACATTCAAACAATTTCTCAACTAATAATTAGCCAAATCACATGGCTAAGATTATAAGACAAACTTATAGCAAATACTAGCCTATACATGCCATAACTAGCTATATACATTTCCAAAGCGTAACAAAAAGAGTTTAGTAGTGTGATGACGATCCTTGATGGTCCGGAGCCTTCAGTAGCTTTGACGACCTATAAAACAGAGAAAATACACACAGAGTAAGCTTTCCAAAAGCTTAGTAAGTCAATATACAAACAAACTTAGCATGGAAGGCATATATGCAATTAGATACATTGGCACATCTCATTCAGTTAACAAACTATCACATATATGCTTTGATTCATACTTGTGGCCACATTTGCCATATTCATCATTTGAAGATTCACATTCTCACATTTAAGCATACATTTCTTCAAATCAAAATCACATAAATGCTTACCTTTTTAAACACACTTTGTGTATATACCAAACATACCTGAAACAGACATTCGTTCACTTAATTGATCATAGCTCGGATTTGCAATTCGTATCACAGACTTGCCCGTTGAACCAATAGGAATCTAGTAGGATGCTCAGAAAACTCAAAATAGTTGTACAAAGCCAACGTCTCAGACGAGGTCTTACATGCACTCAGATATCGATGCCACTGTCCCAGACAGGGTCTTACACAAATCAATACGATGCCGATGTCCCATACATGGTCTTACACATAAAGCTCATATGATGCCAATGTCCCAGAAGTAGTCTTACACGTAAAGCTCATATAGATGCCAACATCCTAGACATGGTCTTACACGAAATCTCAAATCAACGCCAATGTCCCTGACGTGGTCTTACATGATAAAATAGAACAGATACCTATGTCATGACATAGCTAATCCTATCTATTCCTAGGTTCGTATGGGACTTCTCGGACATTGTCACTATATCAAACTTATCTCAGAATTCATATGCATAACCTCCCATAAGCATTCATTATCAACATTAGTCATATGAACAATTACAATTTCATACAAGTATGTTTAGGTGCATAGTGACTTACCTCGAATTCGATTTAACTAAATGAAAATGACTACTCTGTTACTTTCGCTTTCCCGTGATCTAAGTCTGTTTTCCTTAGTTCTTGATCTATATATATTCAGAATTAACTATTTTATTCACTAACTCATTCAATTCAATCCAAGGACACATATTTAGGGCTATTTTAAATTAACCCTCAAACTTGCACAATTTATCAATTTAGTCTATTTTTTCTCAAAACATCAAATTCACAAAAATCAACCCATACTCATACTTAGCCTAATGTTCTTACATCTCAAACAAGCCTATATTTTCCATCAAATTTACAATTTAGTCCTTTAAATTACCACTTTCTCAATTTAGCCCTATTTAGCTAAATTTATCAAAAATTCAAGAACAAAGTATGTTCATCTAGCTCAAATATTTCATTTAACACCACAAATCATCACAAAGCTCAACATAGCATCAATGGCATTTCTCATGAAAAACATCAATTCTTCAAATTGAGACATGGGCTTGATAGTAGACTAAGCAACAATCTCAAAAACATAAAAATCATCAAAAACCAACTCAAAATCATACCTTAATCAAGATGAAAGCCAATCGAAACCCTTAAGCTTTTTTTCTTTCTTTTTCTTTAAGACATTCGGCCAAAAGATGATATAAATGCCTAATTTCATGCTTTTATTAAATCATAATATACTTAGTACATGAATGACATAATTACCCTTATAATATAAACTTATAAAATATATTTTTAAAGGTTAATATGGACCATAGCCGTCCACTACCTATAGTAATGGCTAATTTGCCATATAAATCCTTCATCTTTATAAAGCCACAACATATTGGTACTTTAACAAATAGCATACAACTTTCACATTTAATGCAATTCAACCCTTATGCCAAATTAAACACACAGACGGACAAATTAAATTACAAAATTTTGCACTTGTTTAATCACATATCAAAGACACAGAAAATAATATTAAAATATTATACGAACTCGGGTTTGTGGTCCTGAAACTACTGTTTCGACTACGGTATAAACTGAACTGTTACATGAAATAGTTGGAATTGTGGATAGTTTTTAGAGGATTAAATGTTTGGCTAGGCTTGTTTAATAAGAAAATATGATGAAAAATGATTTGCGAGCCTAGGGGCAAAATCATAATTTTGCCAATGTATGAGGGCAAAATAGTCAATTTTGCCTAAGTGTAGATTATGATGTATTATGATTTATAAGTGATTACATGAGTAAATTCTATTGTTCTAGATAAAAAAAATGAGATTCAGACCTAGAACGGGAGAAAAGAGACATATGGACAAATAGGTCCCTTTCTACCCTTTTCGATACCGAGGTAAGTTCGTGTGCAAATGTTGCAATTACGTGCGAGTTATTTAATATTCTAATGCTGTATGGAATGTATATTTACTTTATGAATGTATTCAATATGTTTTGACGAGATGTCAAGAGAATTGAATCTAAGAATAATGGGAAAAGTAAATAGCATGATATGATGATAGTTAAGGTCCCGTGTAAGACCATATTGGATTATGGCCTCGGGGTGTGATATTGAATAAGACTATGCTAGGGAAATGGCATCTATATGATAATTACCGTAAGACCCCATTGGGGGCGTGATGTCGATGTGATGTTATGTGTATGTGACTCAAGAGTGTTATGTAACAATTTGAGTGATTTAACATATATGTTAAAAATAAGAAAGTATGTGGTTATACCACGAGAGGTACAGGTAGGTGTTAGAACTAAATTGAAGTAAATTTGGTATATGATGAACCCATAGTGGGTCATGTGTAAATGATGCATCCAAATTGCATATGTTGTATCTTTAAATGTATTGTGTGAAAGTAAATGATTATTGTAGAAATCTAAGTAAGAATGATAGTGTGTGAGGATGTTTCCAGATAAACATTTGAAATAGGGAAATGGATGTGGATAAAAATTCGTGAATATATAATAATGGTGGGCTATGTGCGATACCACCTTATTAAATGTTAGTGATGGGCTATGTGTGATACCATCCTATTAGAGATTGATGGTGGGTTAGGTGCGAAACCACGGAGTGACTGGTAGTATGAATGAGTCATTGAGAAGTTACGATGTGTTGCGTCATGTGACTATATGGTGTGAAGTGTTGGAATGTAAGTTAATGAATGCGAGCCTCAAGCTTGAGGTATGGTTAGAACGTGGTAAAAGACAGAATGAGTAAACATTATGAATGATTGAATTGGTAACCATGAGTTTATGAGTAAAACTCATTATAATACCTTGAGATGGTGTATAAACAATGAGTATCAATAATTGATTAGTATTTGCATATTAACTTACTAAGCATTATTGCTTACTCCTTTTCTTTTCCCATCTGTTATAGGTTTGCTTAACTAGCTCGGGTTAGAGATCGCCAGAGATGTTTTCATACTATCGAGCAGACACTTGATTTGAGGTTTTAGGTCCTTATGAGTTATGGCATGTATAGGGATAGTATTTGAAATTGATTAAGTCATAGTTGATATAGCAAAATGTGTTGGCCTAAGAGAGTTTATGGTTCGGTTGTGTATAGCCATAGATGATGGCTTAAGTCATTTGTAATTATATTAGAAATAGTTCTCCCCCGTGTATGAGATGAAGACTTCCTTTTATAGTTTAAATGTGATAATTCAAGAGTTATGTTTGATAAAATAGAAGTTTATGTGACGGTGTGAATGTTTGCAAGTGAGGGTGGCTAAAGGGCTTGGTAGATAGCCTACTAATTGTCCACATGGGTAGACGCACGAGCGTGTGTCTAGACTGCGTGGGAGACACGGCTAGCACATGAATGTGTGCCTAGGTCGTGTGAAGTCTGCACCTTGCACCTAGAATTTAAATTACCACACAGCTGAAGCACACGGGCGTGTGTATAGGCCGTATGGATAAGTCAGAATACCAAGGTTTGGCACACAGGCCAGGGCCACGAGCATGTCAAGGCCATGTTAAATTAGTAAGTGTCGACCACAGGTGGAAGACATGGGCATGTCTTAGGGGCACACGGGCGTGTCTCTAGTTCAACACGGGCGTGTGGCCCCTATTTTGATGAAAGTTTTTCAAGTTCGTAAAAGTCCCCGGTTAAATCTCGAAAACTCTCAGAGGTAAGTTTAGGGCCACATAGGCTGAGAATGGGCAAAAAATGGGTTTTGAACGAAATTTTATAGTCATGATTACACGTTTAAGTAAGGTTAAATATGGTAATGCCTCATATCTGGTCCCGATGTCAGACACGGGTAAGGGGTGTTACATTTAGTGGTATCAGAGCTATGGTTTAGTCGGTTCTCAGACTAACCTAGCATGAGTAAGAGTCTAGCTATACCTGCGATATGTGGACCGTGATAGTGTGATATCTTCCGGCTCTAACGAAATTATTTTCTTAAGATAGAGATGATTCCCAACCGAGCTAATTTCAAAGATATTGTAAGTGATAATGACGTAATTGAAATGTGCTTATGCATTGTTGAAATTTAGAGAGGTATGAATAGAAGTTTATGACGTGTGGGTGATAAGGAATGAAATGAGAGTTATGAAGTGATAAACTTATCTATATTGGTTTGATATGCATACGGTGTTATATACTCGACCAATTGGGTTAATTGCATACAGTGAGTAAACTTACCCAATGAACGGGATATGTGTGTATTTATAACTAATTGAATGATGTATGATCAGTATGTCCACATAGTTGAATCTCATGTGCAACTGTAAAGTAGAGGATGTATAATGTTTTGTTTTATGACTCTGTTATGAAGCCATAACTATTATTATAGTATATAAGTTAAACCGGAGTAGTTAAGTTAAGTAGAATGTAGGTGATGAGTACAGTCATTTAATGATGTTGTGATATGAGTAAGAACATAGTTGGACTACGAAAATCAAGTAAATGACGTACAAAAACTCGTAAGACATTCTTTAATTCGATAAGTGATGGTAAGAGGAATCGGAGTTGAATGTTGAGTACCTGGATAAATATTAATATGTAGCTTGAGTAAGTGTAAAAACTCGCTTGGAGTGACTTGTGCAATTAAAATGATAATTCATTAATGATGAATGTTAAATCATATGTATGTAGTCATGAGAGTAAGTTTGTACGTGATAGATTCAACATTTATGTTAGCATAATTAAGAATGCTTGGTATCATAATGATGCATGATACTCCATTAAATTGAGAAATTGATGTTGAATATGATGTTGAAGTCTTAGTGACTATAATGAATATGAGAATAGTATAAGACCATATCCGGGATATGGCATCGATATTTGGTGTGAAAGCCTATATAAGACCATATCCAGGATATGGCATTGGCATCTAGAGGTGACTCCATGTAAGACCACCTCAAGGATGTGGCATTGGTTTCGTACCTACATCAATGACGACGATTATGCATCTTTGAATATCCCTAGTGATTAATGGGATAAGTTGATGATTTTAGAAGTAGAAATGAGATTTTTCTTCACGAGAGTCAAGTTGAATAAGCTCATGAGTACAAAATAAAAGAGTTCAGTGGTGAAACAATCAATAATGTGTATAGAGATGAAATTAGTTGAAAGTTGAGAACCGTTTGGGAAAAATATCTGAATGTTTCATAGATTGTACTAATTTTGCAAAGTTACGAGCAAAGAGGAAGTTGGCCTCGACTAATTGACTCAATTGAGTAGGAAGCCTAAGGTGTACTTATCAAGATCTTCCCAATTCGATGTTCATTAATGAAGGAGTAATAGAGAGGTTTATGATGATAGAAATGGTTAGAGGAGCCATATTTGAACTGTGAGAGTGTTTAAATATGAGAACTATAGTTGAATAGATTATAATGATCTCTCTGAGTATTATGTATAAATATCTATTTTCTTTTAGGGGTTATGTGGTTGTTCTTTTTGTGAAATTATGATCGCGTGAGAAGGTTAGCTGACTGTCAAAATCAGAAAAATGGTTGTCGATTTGGTTAATTGAGATCGACATTAATCTATCTCTTTGTAACCTTATTCTGGTACTTTGAGGAGGAAGTTGGTGATGAAACTTTATGTGAGATTTCTCTTATATTCCGCTAGTCATGGTTATCTTTAAAGTGTGTGTTCTTTGAGCTGTGATAGTTATATCTACTATAACTGCACTTTTGTTTTGATAATAAAAAGGTGATAATTCTAGTATAAAAAGTGAGATCACAAGTTTCACGATGTGCGATGGGTTTTCAGGTAAGCCGAATAGAGTTAATGTACTCAATTGAGATGTCCCTGGTATCTTAAGATAAGACGATAGTAAAAGTTTTAGATTAACATATCAAGAGGAACTCAAACAGGAGTGTGTCCAAAATATATTCTCAGTATAGAGGAAAAAGTAGATTAATGTATAGAGATATGATTCGAGTTATGTGTATATACGCATGAATCAATAAAAAGAATAAAATTCCATGTGTACATGAATAGAAAGCAAGATAAAAAGGTATGCTTATTGAAATATTATAAACGTGATGGTTAAGTTGAAAGCCATTAAAGGTACTATTACTGAAAATTTTAGTATCGAGTTCAGTTGAATTGGGGGAAAAGTGTTTTAATACCAGTGTGTAAAGGTATAGTTTATATTTTTGGGTGATTAGAGTTGCATCGGAAAGAATTGTTGGATTGGTGATCTTGAGACGATCACTTTTGTGTCCGAGTTTTGAAATAGCCGTTATAATATGATTTGTGGAAAAATGTCATGTATTTTTCGAATCCTGATGAGATGGCATTTCTAATGCTGCAGAAAATTTGAATGTGAGTTAATGAAAATGGCTTGAACTATTACAATGGTGTGTATAGTTATTGAAATACTTCTTAGATAGAAGGCATAGTACAGATGTCTGGAGGAAAATCCTTGTTTAAGCAATGCGAGTTAATTACTCGATTGACTTTAGTTGGTGATGTCCTAGTTTCAGCGAGTATAATGACTAGAGCGAGTTTTCCTTCGAGACAAAGGAGTTCAGAAATGAGATCATGGATAGTATTTTAAATAAGCTTTGAGTGAGTTTGACTAAGATGTTAAAATTCAGGGCGAATAAGATTTCTGTTGTTGATGTTACCTTGAGATAGAAATTGTATGTTGATGAATTAAGAACATATGAAGAAGTTTTGCTATGAGACTTAATAGTAGCAGGTCTACTCATGCAAGAATAAGAGAAGGTACTGATATATGTATATATGTTTTTGACAACTAAGTACACTTCATGATATGATTGAGTTTGTGTTCGGAAGTAGTTGACCGGTAAAAGATGAATTATTAGAGTGTTCAAAGTTAGGACTATTACAGTCGGTGATTATTCTAAGGAGAAAATGTGATAGAGTACTATAGATTTTGAATTTGGATTGACATGATGTCCCAAGGATAGGGATGTCATCCGAATTGCAGTGAGTTATGCGACAAAGATTTGAATGATCATTTTGGCATGTGCAAAGTTCACAATTGTCAGATTACTGAGTAAATGTGCTTTGGAGAAAGAGTAATCTAGGTTTCAAAGTAGTGCTTTGACCTTCTGTACTATAGTTTAAAGGTTGTTGGCGAGAGAAATTTGAGGATAAATTGATCTGTGATTTCAAAGATTTGGTGGAAATGTTTTAAGGATGTTGAAACAACTTCTTCTGGTAAGATTTTCGCGGGCAAAAATATCTAAGGGGGAGAATTGTAACGGCCTGATTTAGGGGCTAGTCGGAATATTGATCTCGGGATCACTAATCTGAGGTTGGAGAAATTTATTCCATATTATTTTACGTGCTATAAAATGTTTATAAAGAGGCATGAGAATTTTGGTGTTTTAATTTTAGCGATTTCATGCTTAATCGTGAAAAAGAACTAAATCGCATAAAGTGTAAAAGTTCTATTATACAAGGCATAGGTACCTAATAGCCATAGAATGTTAAAGTGGAGGTGTTTAAAGTGAAATTAGGCCAATAATAAAGGGTTGGCCGGCCATGTGGAGAAGGGAGACAAGAGCATTTATTTTTGGTCAAAAATTGGTGATATTAGTTGAATAAAAGAATAAAATAAGATGATATAAGCAATAGGCTATCATCTTTTTATTTTCTTCTCTTCTCCCACCGAAAATAAAATCTAGAATGGGGGTTCTTGAAGCTCAAACATTCAGCCAAGCAATCCTCTTGCAAGCAAGTGATTTTGATGGTTTTAGTTGATAATTTTTGTACTTTTGGAGTCCCCAAAGCTTAACCTAGCTATTGAGGGGACTAATTTGCAATATGGTTGAGAGCCTAGGGACTTTCCACGAGAGAGTTTAAGTTGGATGCTGAGTTTTTATGGAAGAAGATGAATGTTAAGAAGATGAGAAACAACTTTTATGAAAGGTGTTGTCATGAAAACACCTAATTGGGACTAAGATGCAAATGTTGTAGTTTGTTCATTAATGCATGAAATAGTTGGAATTATGGATAGTTGTTAGAGGAGTAAATGTTTAGCTAGGCTTGTTTAATAAGAAAATGTGATGAAAAGTGATTTACGAGCCTAGGGGCAAAATCATAATTTTGCCAATGTATGAGGGCAAAATAGTCATTTTTGCCTAAGTTTAGATTATGATGTGTTATGATTTATAAGTGATTACATGAGTAAATTCTATTATTCTAGATCAAAGAAAATGAGATTCGGACATAGAATGAGAGAAAAGAGACATATGGACAAATAGGTCCCTTTCTACCATTTTCGATATCGAGGTAAGTTTGTGTGCAAATGTTGCAATTACGTGCAAGTAATTAAATATTCCAATGCTGTATGGAATGTATATTTACTTTATGAATGTATTCAATATGTTTTGACGAGATGTCAAGAGAATTGAATCTTAGAATAATGGGAAAAGAAAATAGCATGATATGATGATAGTTAAGGTCCCGTCTAAGACCATATTGGAATATGGCCTCGGTGTGTGATATTGAATAAGATCATGCTAGAGAAATGGAATCTATATGATAATTAGCATAAGACCCCATTGGGGGTGTGATTTCGATGTGATGTTATGTGTATGCGACTCAAGAGTGTTATCTAACAATTTTAGTGATTTAATAGATATGTTAAAAATGAGAAAGTACGTGGTTATACCACGAGAGGTACAGGTATGTGTTAGAACTAAATTGAGGTAAATTTGGTATATGATGAACCCATAGTGGGTCATGTGTAAATGATGCATCCAAATTGGATATGTTGTATCTATAAATGCATTGCGTGAAATCAAATGATTATTGTAGAAATCTAAGTAAGAATTATAGTATGTGGGGATGTTCCTGGATAAACATTTGAAATAGGGAAATGCATATGGATAAAAATATGTGAATATATAATAACGGTGGGCTATGTACGATACCACCTTATTAATTGTTAGTGACGGGCTGAGTACGATACCATCAACAATATTATTAATGGTGGACTGTGTGCATTACTACCTTATCCTTTGTTATCGATGGGCTGTGTGCGATACCATCGAGTTTATTGACTAATGGTGGGCTATGTGCGATACCACCCTATTAGAAATTGATGGTGGGCTATGTGCAATACCACCCTATTAGAGATTGATGGTAGGCTAAGTGCAAAACCACAGAGTGACTGATAATATGAATGAGTCATTGAGAAGTTACGATATGTTGCGTCGTGTGACTATGTGGTGTTAAGTGCAGGAATGTAAGTTAATGAATGCGAGCCTTAAGCTTGAGGTATGGTTAGAACGTGGTAAGAGACGGAATGAGTAAGCATAATGAATGATTGAATTGGTAACCGTGAGTTTACGAGTAAAACTCATTATAATAGCTTGAGATGGTGTATAAACAATGAGTATCAATAATTGATTAGTATTTGCATATGAACTTACTAAGCATTGTTGCTTACTCTTTTTATTTTCCCATCTCTTATAGGTTTGCTTAACTAGCTCGGGTTGGAGATCGCTAGAGATGTTTTCACACTATCGAGCAAACACTTGGTATGAGGTTTCAAGTCCTTATGAGTTATGGCATGTATAGGGATAGTATTTGAAGTTGATTAAGTCATAGTTGATATAGCCAAATGTGTTGGCCTAAGAGAGTTTATGGTTCGATTGTGTATAGCCATAGATGATGGCTTAAGTCGTTTGTAATTATACTAGAAATAGTTCTCCCTCGTGTATGAGATGAAGACTACCTTTTATAGCTTAAATGTGATAAATCAAGAGTTATGTTTGATAAAATAGAAGTTTATGTGACGGAGTATGAATGTTTGCAAATGAGGGTGGCTAAAGGGCTAAGTAGATAGCCTACTAATTGTCCACATGGGTAGACACACGGGTGTGTGTCTAGACCATGTGGGAGACACAGTTAGCACATGAGTGTGTGCCTAGGCCATGTGAAGTCTGCACCTTGCACTTGGAATTTAAATTGCCACACGGCTGAAGACACGGGCGTGTGTATAGGCCGTGTGGATAAGTCAGAATACCAATGTTTGGCACACGGGCCAGGGCCACGAGCATGTCAAGGCCGTGTGAAATTAGTCAGTGTCAACCACGGGTGGAAGACACGGGTATGTCTTAGGGGCACACGGATGTGTCACTAGTTCAACACGGGTGTGTGGCCCTATTTTGATGAATGTTTTTCAAGTTCAGAAAAGTCATCGGTTAAATCCCGAAAACTCTCGGAGGTAAGTTTAGGGCCACGTAGGCTAAGAATGGGAAAGAAATGGGTTTTGAATGAAATTTTATAGCCGTGATTACACGCTTAAGTGAGGTTAAATATGGTAATGCCTCATATCTAGTCCCGTCGTCGGACACGGGAAAGGGTGTTACAGTGAAAAAACCATATGAGGACAATTATACAAAGTATTAATGTAATTCATGAATAATTTTATTAACTAATCTGTTTGAAAAAATGACAAGTGTACATTAAAGAAAATATTACACTTAGGGCACTAGATCCAATAGTCCCCCACTTGCCCTAATGAAGTTGATGAGTCATGTTTCGCATTCTTGTGCCCCTTCATATGTTTCCCAAATAGCTTTCTAGCAAGTAGAGTCTTGACAAAACAAATCCCTAAGGTTTTCTCCTCAGATGTGATATTTGACTACATACATTATTCCATCAAATAATGTCATCTCCCTTCTGATACTTTGCATCAATTTGTTTTGTCATTAGGTGGTTTCTTTGAGGTTTAGCTATATTTGTACTATTATAGTGCCATAGCTCATATTCGACCCTCCATAGTGAAGTTAGTAGTGCAACCCTACTTGACACTTATTCACACTATGGGCCCCCCGTCTAGGACAATAACATAACTTGATGTCGATTTCCTCGAATCTCGATATATTTTGGAAGTCAGAGTTAGTGTCCTCGATAGGAGTAAGATCTCCTTCGAAATACACAAGCATATAATCCATCGTTCTCCTTAAATACTTGAGTATATGCTTAACTACTTTCCAGTGTTTTGGCATTGGATTCCCTTGATATCAACTTACCAACCCCACTACAAAATAGATATATAGGTATGTGCATAATATAGCATACATGAGACTTCCCACTCTCGAAGCATAAGGAACTTTGTCATGTTCTCTCTTTCTTCCGCTAAGTAACACCCCTCACCTATATTCAATGTTAGAATAGAGTTACGGAGCATTAACGGACTTATAAAACAATTAAACATCCACTTGGCATACATTTCCACAATTTAAGCATTCATCATTCAATCTCAATCAATTTGTCCCTAATACGAGCCTACGAGGCCCTAAACATACATTGGGAGTGCTTCGAAACTAAACCGATAACTTTGGAAACATTTGGAACACTTATAAAATTTTTCTCAAAATAGGATACACGCGCCCGTGTGGCCAGGCCGCGTGTCTCACATGGCCTCCAGACACGCCCATGTCGTAGGCCATGTGGACATTCAAAATGGGAGCACATGACCGTGTACAACCTTGTATCCAAACAAGTGAGTTTACTGACTTGGGTCACATGGCGAACCACACACCCGTGTGTCTAGCCTGTGTGCCCTTTGAAGTGGCCACACAAGCCCGTGTGCCAGGCTGTGTGCTAGGCCATGCCAAACCTGTAGGGTATACTGACTTATGCCACACGGCCAAGTCACACGCCCGTGTATGAGGCTTTGTAGAGCATACTGACTTGATTTCAATTTCAACACCAAGGGACAGACGACCGTGTACTTGACCATGTGTCACACACGGCTGAGACACATGCCCGTGTGGACAAAAATAGGCTATTTACCAAGCCATTTTGCCACCCAGAATACATGTACCTACACCACAATTCAAAGGCACCAAAACAAGGCATAATAGGAATTAAATCAACAATATATCAAGCATATTCCATACCATTTCATTACCCAATCAATACAAATCATAAACTACCACAATATACCATCTAATTTTATACCTAATTAACATATACAATTCAATTAACTATACTCTCCTAACTATGCATCTTTTAGCCTAGTTTCACAAACAAACCAATGTCCATAAATCATCCACAACCATCAACCAATTCATTGTACAAGACATAAACATATATACACATATACATGATTCAAACATAGCAAAATAAGCCATCACTCATGGCTATATATACATAACAAAACATAAACATTTACAATCCCAATTCATATGGCCAAAATCATTATCAAGTCATCCAAAATGACTAAATTCCCTATACACGCCATATACTTGAAATACCAAAGTTCATAGGTACCAGGTGATAGGTGGATAGTGTGAAGCGATCTCTGACGATCCCCAAATCCGAGCTAGCTTTGAATTCACTATAAAACATAGAAAAATAAACGATTTAAGCTATAAAGCTTAGTAAGCTCGTATGAAATAAACTCGATATATGATTGTGTCTATCGAGTTTTAAAAAATTATAAAAAAATGATCGAACCTGGAAACTAACTAAGACAACGATGGAGGCAAGCGCACCTATCGAACAGTAGTATAGCTAGCGGCAAGACCGGATTGTCGAACCCAAAGGAATCAAAAGTACTAATATTAACTCTCTTTCTATTATTTAGCCTACAAATTAAGGGAATTTGTATCTAATCTAAAATCAACTAATTAACTAAACTAAAGATGCAAAGACAAAGAAAAAAAATTAAGGAAATACTTGAGAAGAAAACCGATTGATTTGGACAATACCTGAAGAAGAATCCACTTAGACTTCACTTGTTATCTAACTCTGAACCAGACGATTTATTCACTTGACTTGATCCGTAGGTTGATTAATTGAAATCTCTTTCTTATTAAAACCCCTATAATTGCATTAACTCAATTTGTGGACTCCCATATTAGGTTTGACCCTAATCTGGTAGATTTTCGTCACCTATCTCTAGGCGCGTGAGCAACTCCACTTAACTATGATAGATCTACTCTTAGACAGGGTCTCTTCTTCCTCTACCTAAGCACATCACATTTGAATCAATATCTCGAAAATACCAAAACAAGAATTAAGAACACATAGTTAAGAACAAATCAAGTAATTATCATACAGCTCAGATAAAATTAACAAGATTCATCTCAAATTTCATCCCCCTCAAGTATTTGAGGGTTTAGTTCATAATTGTAAAAGAAAACATATCAGAAGAAAAGATAAAACAAAACATAAGAAATCCCTAAAACCCCCTGAAGGAATTGAAGGAGAGATCCTCAGTCTTGAGTATGATTCCGGCTTCTTGAGATGAATCAACTTGCTTTCTTTGAGTAAATCCCTGAAATTAACTGCTTTGGCTCGGCTCTTTGGCCTAGCTGAACGCCTCCCTAAAGGTTTGCCTCTAGGGTATTTATATAGGCTTTTGGAATATGTTTCTTTGCCTCTAAGTACCTTGATCCAAATAGAATTTTTCTTATCTGCGGTAGAAACACGCCCATGGCACACGCCCGTGTAAATTGTGGCCAGGTCGTGGTTAAACCTGTTGATGACGCACGGCCATGTATTTTAGGGTCCAAGCCGTGGTCGGCTCTTCTTACGGGGCATGGCCGTGTGGATTTAGTACTTTGGCCCATTTTCTCCATTTTCGGCCCGTTTCTCATTCTTTTCATCCTCCGATGCTCTACTGAGTATAAAACATGAAAACAAAGGATTAGGAGCACCCATTTCCATAATTGAAGGAAAAATCATCCAAAAACTTTCTAAATGTAGGATTAAAATATGTTACTTTTATGGTTTATCAAATACCCCTACACTTAAGCTTTTGCTTTTCCTCAAGCAAAATTCTCAACTCACAATTAAAACGAACTTCCTTAATTCATAATATTCATCAATAATGTCTCATCATAATTCATAGATAATTTATACATGGATAATTCAACTCAAAGAGTTCTAAAGATTCAATCAATCAAAGTCATGAGTTTTTAGCATGAAGACATAGGTGTTTTCCCTTACCTAAGTAATCACCTTTTATTCAAAATCAACAAAAGTTGACATCCTCAATAAAGATTCACTCAAATCACTCAAGGTGTTTAAGGTTCAAAAATTAAGCGCTCAAAAGTCAAACATGAAAAGTTATTACCATAGGCTTGCTTGAAAATCAAATCTCCACCACTGTAAAATGAGATGATACACAAATCAAAAGGTTTTTTAAAAGGGTTGTAACGGGGCTGAGGTTAATGGTGTGGATAAAGGATGAATTAGAAGAGTTAGAATCGAGATTGGATTGACAATCACCTAACTAGAAAAATGAACTAATAACATGTATAATTACATTAATTGAAAAGTTGTAATACTAATAATACAAAATTCTTCTTCAAGATGTTGAAATTAAATGTATAGGCTCGCTTTAATCACATAACTAATAATGAATATACTTTGAATTTTGATTGATTCTGATTTTGATTTTTTTGGCAACAAATCAATATAAAATATGACTTTAACAACTGAAATAATCTAATTAGGCAATTGATCAAAACAAATCTCGATGGAAGGTTAGTCAAAAGGAATGGTGATAACAAATATAAGATGGGTTTTGGGTTAATATTAGTGGGTTGAGTTAATAAAAAGGGTTGTTAGGATCAAAGAGGTTCACTAGGAGTTAATTGTGAGGGTAGGCTTTTAGTGGAGTAAATGGGTTAAATCCTAAGTGCCTTTATTATCTCAGTATATCAAATCAAAGATGTGGTCTTGAGATGTATAATCGAAGCAAGTTCTATAATAACAAATCAATGTTGACACACTCATAATAAAAAAAAGTGAGCACGAAAAGAATGTATGCTCTAAAAGGCTCAAAATTTCACAAAAATTATGGGTATTTTGATGTCAACCTCGTAAATTTCAAACTTCAAGGTAACAATTTAGATTCAGGTAGACAACCTAACAGAATTTTTTTTGAAAATAGACTCATCATGCTTGATTCTCTAGTATCTTAAAGTTTAAATCATCATTGTACAATTATCAATGACTTAATCTAAAACATATCAATAAAAATCATGAATCAACAAGAATTTCATTTTAATTAGTGATATGAGAAAATTACTTTGCCATGCCCATGTGGCTAGTTGTGGTATTCACACGGCCATGGCCACGCCCGTGTGGTAGGGAAACCTGTAGTTTAGGTGTTAAAAACATAATATTAGTAAAGTTAGTGCTCGGGTTGCCTCCCAAGAAGCGCTCGTTTAGAGTCTTAAGCTAGACTTACCCTATTTTCATTTCTAAATGGAGGTTCACAGAGTCGAAGCTCCTCTCTTATATCCCAAAAATCGTTTCCAGTATAAATTTTCAGTCGCTGACCATTTACCTTAAATGTGCCACGGGTTGGATGGGCTACCTCAATTTTTCCATAGGGAAAAATAGTTTTGATCACGAATGGACCTGACCATCTCGATTTAAGCTTTCTAGGGAATAGTTTTAATCTTGAATTGTATAATAGGACCAAGTCGCCTACTTTGAATTGCTTTGATTGCTTTAAATGAGCATCATGATGTCATTTTGTTGCCTCCTTATATAAACATGAGTTCTCATAGGAATTAGCTCGCCATTCATCTAACTCATTCAACTGCATCATCCTCTTCTCACCCAGGTTTAAGATCGTAATTTAGGAATTTTATAGACCAGAAATCTTTGTGCTCTAACTCAAATGGTAGGTGACATATTTTTCTAGAAATGAGTTTGTATGGGGATGTTTCTATGAGGGTTTTAAATGCTGTTCTATATGCCCATAGAGCATCGTCTACTTTTACTGCCCAATCTTTCCTATTTTTTTCAACTGTTTTCTCTAAGATGTGCTTAAGTTCTCGATTTGCTACTTCTACTTGTCTGCTGGTTTGAGGATGATAAGGGGTAGCTATCCTGTGGTGTACTCCATATTTCTTTAAAACTTTATCAAATTGAGTATTACAAAAGTGAGTGCCCCTATCACTAATAATTGCTCTAAGTGTTCGTAATCAAGAGAAGAGTTTCTTCAAAAATTTTACTACTACTCTAGTATCGTTAGTAGGTAAAGCTTGGGCTTCCACCCATTTTGACACATAATTGACTGCTACTAAAATGTATTTATTTTCGAATGAACTAGGGAATGGACCCATAAAATCAATACCCCATACGTTGAATATTTCACATGATAGTATAGATGTTTGAGGCATTTCATCGCGTTTAGAGATATTACCTGTTATCTGGCATTTATCGCATGAAGCAACATATCTTTTGGCGTCATTAAATAAAGTTGGCCAATAAAAACCTAATTCGAGTGTTTTGTGTGCTGTCTTAATCCCGCTGTAATGTCCTCCTGAAGGTCCTGAATGGAAATGCTCTAGGATTTTGCTCGCTTCTTCTTTTGTAATGCACCTTCGAATCACTTGATCTGGACATATGCGAAAAAAAAAGGATCTTCCCAAAAATAGTTTTCCAGATTACCAAAGAATCGCTTCTTTTGATGAGATGTTAACTTTTTTGGTAATATGTTAGTAGCTAAGTAATTGGCAATGTCTACAAACCAAGGTACCTCAGAGTTGGTTATCGAAAAGAGTTTCTCTTCAGGAAACGAGTCGTTTATCTCACTTTTGTCGAGTTCTTTGATATGCGGGTTTTCAAGTCTAGAAAGATGGTCTGCTGCAAGATTTTCAGCTCCTTTCTTATCTTGAATTTCCAAGTCAAATTCCTGTAAGAGTAGAATCCATCTTATAAGTCGAGGTTTTGCATCAAGTTTAGTTAAAAGATAACGAAGAGCTGGATGGTCAGTGTAGACGACAACTTTAGGTAGGATCAAATATTGTCTAAATTTATCAAATGCAAAGACTACAACTTGTAATTCTTTTTCTGTGGTTGTGTAATTTTCTTGTGCGTTCGTTAATGTCTTGCTAGTGTAGTAAATTGGTTTGAAGTGCTTGTTTCTTCGCTGTCCCAAAACTGCACCTACTGCAAAATCACTCGCATCACACATTAGTTCAAAGGGTAAGTTCCAATCAGGAGCAATTATAATTGGGGCATTTATTAATTTATCTTTGAGGGTATTAAATGCGTCTAAACATTCCTGATCAAAATTGAAAGGTACATATTTTTCTAGTAGTTTCGTTAAAGGTTTAGCTATTTTAGAGAAATCTTTAATGAATCTTCTATAAAATCCAACATGTCCTATTCTAATAGCTTTAACTGATCTAGGAGGAGGTAATTTTTATATGGTTTCAACTTTTGCTTTATCTACCTCAATCCCTTTACTAGAAATTTTATGTCCTAACTCAATCCCTTCTCGAACCATAAAGTGACACTTTTCCCAATTTAAAATAAGGTTCATCTCCTCACACCTTATTAGTACTCATTTTAAATTCTTAAGGAAAAGATGGAAAGAATTACCAAATATCAAAAAGTCATCCATAAAGACCTCCATAATGTCTTCCACAAATTCATCAAATATGGATAGCATGCAACGCTGAAAAGTAGCAGGAGCATTACATAATCCAAAAGGCATTCTACATAAGAAAATGTACCGTATGGACATGTAAATATAGTTTTCTCTTGATCCTCAGGGGCTATCGAGATTTGGAAATAGTGGAAAGCCCGTCTAGGAAACAGTAGTGCATATGCCGGATAATATTTCTAGCATCTGGTCAATAAAGGGTAGAGGAAAGTGATCTTTTCTAGTTGCATCGTTCAACTTTCTATAGTCAATACAGACTCTCCATCCTGTGACTGTTCTTGTAGGAATCAATTCATTCTTTTCATTTGCTACAACAGTCATGCCTCCTTTCTTTGGAATGACACGCATGTGGCTTACCCAAGCTACCACAAGAATAGGATAAATTATTCCAGCATCTAAAAGTTTAATTACCTCAGCTGTAACAACTTCTTTCATGTTGGGATTTAATTGTCTTTGAGGTTGCACGCATGGTTTATACTCCTCTTCCATTAAAATTTTGTGGGTACAAAATGATGGACTTATACCCTTAATGTCAGAAATTTTCCAAGCTATGGCCCTTTTATGTTCCCTTAGTACCTGTAGTAACTCATCATTTTCTTTGGGTTTCAATTCCGAAGATATGATCACTGGTAGTGTAGAATTATCCCCGAGGAATGCATATTCTAAGTGTTTTGGTAATTGTTTTAATTCTAATTTGGGTGGTTCATCTATAGAGGGTTTTTGTTTTAGTTCGTCATTAATTTCAATACCCTCTTCTTTCGTTTGTCTAGGGGGAAATGTGTCAGGATCTGATTCATTGGTATCATCATCTGTCCCCTCACCTTGAGTAAGACACAGTTCTACCATGTCGTTCTGTATGATTTCCTACAAAGAATCTTGAATAGAATGATCAATGGCATCAATAAAATAACAGGAATCATCTTGTTCTCTAGAATATCGCATAGCATCATAAATTTGAAAAATAATTTCTTCGTCGCCTACCCTTAGTGCAAGTTTACCATCTCCTACATCAATAACAGCCCTAACAGTGGCTAAAAAAGGGCAACCCAAAATTAAAGGTACCGCAGTGTTTTCATTCATGTCAAGCACGAAAAAATCAACAGGGAATATAAATTTATCAACTTTTACCAAAATATCTTCAATAATTCCCCTAGGACATTTAATAGATCTGTCAGCTAATTGAATACTCATCCTAGTAGGTCTAGGTTCTCGGAGACCAAGTTGCTTAAACATTTTATAAGGCATTAAATTAATACTGGCACCTAGATTAGCTAGTGCTTTCTTTATGGTTAAACTACTAATTAAACAGGGAATAGTGAAACTTCCTGGATCTTTCAATTTGGTTGGTAGCTTTTTTTGGAGGACGGCTGAACATTCTTCATTGAGTTCCACTATCGATATCTCTTCAAACTTCCTTTTATTTGTTAGAAGTTCTTTTAGAAATTTCGCGTATGTCGACATCTGTGAAATAGCTTCAACAAAAGGTAAGTTGATATGTAACTATTTAAAAAGTTCAAGAAAATTACCGTATTGTGCGTCTAGGCGGTCTTTCTTCAACTTTGCCAGATATGGTATTGATGGTTTACATTCTTCATGTATTGGTGTTACATTCTCACTTTCCTCGTCTTTCGCCTTATCAGTTTCATGTGGTATCTTCTTCTTTGTTTCAACCAACTCTTTTCCACTCCTTACTGTAACTGCCCTCACATGCTCTTTTTGTTTAGTGAAACTTTTTGGTTGCCTAACAGAAACTAACTTAGTTAGTTGTCTGATTGTATCCTTCAGCCCTTGGATTAATGCTTGTTGAATAGTCAATATTGTTTCAGTATTTTTGAAGCTGGTTTCTGACAATTCTATAAATTTTGCTAGTGTCTCTTTAAGGTTTGGCTTCCTTTCCTGTGGGTAGGGCTGTTGTCCTTGATTGTGGTGATATCTCCAGTCTGAGTTATAAGCTTTACTATAAGGGTTATTTTGAGGTATGAAATTCTCACCTATATAGTAAACTTGATCAGTTTCAGTACTCAGATTGTAAGATGGATATTCTGTATTGTTCATCCATCTTCCATTCGTATTGTACTGCATAACTAAATGTACCTGCAAAGAATCACATAAACCATCAATCTTTTTATTAATCATTTCTACCAGACTTGATAGCATTGTGACTGCGTCGAGATTGAAAACTCCAGTTGCTTTAGTTAGTTTTGTCCTTGTACTTTGCCACTGATAGTTATTCAGCCATTTGGTCCCATGTAGTGATTGATCCTTGTGGAAGAGAATGTAACCACTGTTTGGCTTTATTTCTCAGAGAAAAGGGAAATAACCGTAGATGAATGACATCATCAGAAATGCCATTTATTTTGAAGGTATCACAGAATTATAAAAAATTAGCTAAATGAGTATTTGGGTTTTCGTCCTACAAACCATCAAATTGAATAAACTGTTGAATCATTTGTATAGTGTTATGTTTTAATTCAAAATTATTAGCGGCTATAGCACACCTAACAATACTCGATTCCGCTCCTGTTAAATTAGGTTTAGCATAATCATACATAATTTGAGGAGCATGATGATCGGCCATATCTTGATGTGGCGGATTATTCTCAACCATCCCTTCGGTGATATTGGTTTCGTCCTTTTTCTTCTTGTATGTAATCTAAGCCTCGCCTTACTTCTCTACAATTTCTTCGTACGGTTCCTTCAATATCACTGTCGTAAAGTAGTGGTCTGTCGGGTTTCTTCTAGTCATAAACTAGAAGCACCTACTAGGGAAAGAGAAAAAGAAAAAAATTAGAAAAATAAAAATAAAATTTAATTGCAAATATAATATGGCCAAAGTAATAAAAATTGAGCGTTCTTAACATTTTAGTTCCCCGAAAATGGCGCAAAAAACTTGATCGTGTTTGTCTAGTCTTAAAATTTTAAGAAAAGAATGATCGAACCTAGAAACTAACTAAGACAACGATGGAGGCAAGCACACCTACCGAACAGTAGTATAGCTAGCGGCAAGACTGGATTGTCGAACCTAGAGGAACCAACAGTACTACTATAAACTCCCTTTCTATTATTTAGCCTACGAATTAAGGGAATTTTTATCTAATTTAAAATTAACTAATTAACTAAACTAAAGATGCGAAGACAAAGAAAAGAAATTAAGGAAAGACTTGAGAAGAAAACTGATTGATTTGGACAATACCTGAGGAAGAATCCACCTAGACTTCACTTGTTATCTAACTTTAAACCAGACGATTTATTCACTTGACTTGATCCATAGGATTCCATAAGTTATATTAATACATCTCTTCAAGGCTACTAACGTCAAACCCTAGGTTGATTAATTGAAATCTCTTTCTAATTAAAACCCCTAGAATTGCATTAACTCGATCTATGGACTCCCATATTAGGTTTGACCCTAATCTGGCAGATTTTCATCACCTATCTCTAGGCGCATGAGCAACTCTGCTTAACTATGCTAGATCTACTTTTAGAAAGGGTCTCATCCTCCTCTGCCTAAGCACATCACACTTGAATCAATATCCCGAAAATACCAAAACAAGAATTAAGAACACATAGTTAAGAACAAATCAACTATTTATCATACAGCTCAGATAACAATAACAAGATTCGTCTCAGGTTTCATCCCCCTTAAGTATCTTAGGGTTTAGTTCATAATTGTAAAAGAAAACATCTCAGAACAAAAGATAAAACAAAACATATGAAATCCCTAAAACCTCGTGAAGGAATTGAAGGAAAAATCCTCAGTCTTGAGTATGATTCCGACTTCTTGACATGAATCAACTGGCTTTCTTCGAGTAAATCCTTGAAATTAACTGCTCTGGCTCGGCTCATTGGCCTAGCTGAACGCCTCCCTAAAGGTTGGCATCTAGGGTCTTTATGTAGGCTTTTGGAATATGTTTCTTTTCCACTAAGTACCCTAATCTGAATAGAATTCTTCTTATCTGTGGTAAAGACACGCCCATGGCATACGCCGTGTAAATCGTGGCCAGGCCGTGGTCGAACATGTTGATGAGGCACGGTCGTGTATTTCGGGGTCCAAGTCGTGGTCGACTCTTCTTACGGGGCACGACTGTGTGGTCTTAGGCCCAGGCCCATTCTATGCCCATAAATGTCCACTCACAAAAAAATTATTTAATTACCACAATAGGACCTTAACTTTAAGGTTCTATAGCTATTGAATACCTTTAGCTAATAGAACAACGCTTTTTTCACTTTATGCGATTTAGTACTTTTTTGTCAAATTACGCAACCAAATGCTAAAATTTCTTAATGAAAATTTCACACAATCATATTATCATGCCATTAACTTTAAAAAAATTATAAAATAAATATTTTGACTTCGAATTTGTGGTCCCAAAACCACTGTTCTAATTTGACTAAAAACACGCTGTCTTAAGACAGTTCTCCTAAGAAAGATGAAATACTGATACAGAAGGTTGATTTCCCTTCTTCGTTTCGGTAATTACATAACACTCCAATCTGTTGTCTATGTATGAAGCTCGAGATAGTGCTATCATATTGTTCTTTCGATCCCTTAGGATTCATATTGTCCTTCATGCTAAACTGTTGAGTTAACCATAGTTTAACCAATGGCAATGTTCTTAAGTTATACCCAATGAGTAGAATGCCATCGACATATAGAATGAGAAAAACCACATTTATAACAGCCCATTTTAGTCAAATTAAAATAGTGGTTTCAAGACCACAAATTCGAGGTCAGAATAATTATTTATTATTTTATTGTCTACAACATGATGGTAAGATTGTGTGAAAATTTTGTTAAGAAATTTTATCGATTGATTGCTCAATTCGATAAAAAGGACTAAATCGCATAAAGTGTAAAACTTGAGTTCTATTAGCTAAAGGTGTCTAATAGCTATAGAACCTTAAAATGGAGGTCCTTTTGTGGTAAATAGCCCAATAATTTGATAGTGGATGATAATGGCTTGGTAATGTTGTAAATTGAATTAATTTTTAAGGTTAATTTTGTAATTAGATAAAATAAATTAGTGTAAAAAATAAAAGATGAAATAAAATATCATCTTCTTCATATTTTTACCCTAAGAACCATCCACCATTGTTGAGAAAGGGAGAAAGCATTCGACCAACATTTACTAGAGCATGTAAGTGCATTTTTGCTCGATTTTTAATGATTTTTATGTTTTTGAGATCGTTGCAGCTTAATCTAGTTAGCCCAAGGACTAATTTGCAAAATTGTTTAAGGTTTAGAATTTTCCATTGATGAATGTACATGTATTTTGATGTTTTATGATAGAAAATGTATGCTTGTTGTTAGATAAACAATATTTGTAAAGTGAGTTTTGGTAGAATTATCAAATAGGGATTTATTTGTGAAATGTGAAAATTTTGTGGTTAAATTGAGAAATAAATGAAAATTATGGTCTGCTATGATAGTAAAGGAAACTCATCTAGGATGGGTAGGGACCTAATTGCATGAATTTGTATTTTATGAGTTGAGGACTAAACTGAAAAAATGTTGAAATATTAAGGGCAAAAGAGTAAAGTTGCCATAATATGCATTTTGTGTTAAATTGAATAAAATGATAAGTAAATAAGTTAAATTTTATTACATATAGATTAAGAAAAATTGTAACACCCCAAACTCGGCCTAGAAGTTAGACCCAAATCTAGCGTGTCACATTGAAGTGTTTTTCGAAAACCATGTTTTCATTGAAACCGTTCTTGTTTAAATCTCTTTACCATTTAAAAACCTCGGATTTCGTTGCTTACTAACACAACAAAATTAGCTCAAAGGCATTCCCTTGCCAAAATATTATTATTTTTAAAACCTTGTTTGTTGCAAAAGTTTGACTTAAATAGTTGTGGAAACGTGATTTTTTGAAAAAAGTAGTTATTATTTTAAAACCTGTGTTTAATAGACTAGCAGTTTGTAATTAAAAGAAGTACCAAATAAAAGTTAAAAGAAAATCCCAATGTCCTTCTTACAAAAATTTATTAACCCAATAATTTAAATAAAGTAAAAATAGAGTCACTAAGTTCAGCTTTAAAGCATGTCGGTCGTGTGGCCACCTCCGAGTCCCTCGCAGCTCCAAATCCTCCAAGTCTGGGGATTACCTGTATAGTTAAGGACAAAGGGTGAGTTACGAGAACTCAGTGTGTAATCCCCTATTATGGTCACAGACTGGGCTTGAGCCCATACGGTATCAGTCTGGGCCTAAGCCCTATTCGGTAACAATTTGGGCCTAAACCTTATTCGTAACAATTTGGGCCTAAGCCCCAAAATCATATCAATGCAATGGACATGTAACCCAACCCATACCAACCAAACTCTCCATGTGGGGACCATGTCAACCCACCCAGTCAAATTCTCCAATGGTGCAGGCCAGTTGCTAACAACGGTAAATGTGGCTGAGCCACTATAACAGTACTTCCTCCAAATCAGAAAAACCCAACCCAGTGTAGTATGTCATGTATGTCATGCTCAATCATTACACGTGTATGCAAAACGACCATGCTCAGTAATAGACATTTAAACATAATTTAAAGGCCTACCAGTCACACAACCACCATCGAGTCAGTTAAAACATAGTCATACAATCCTAGTCAAATCAGTCCAACTCATAATCTAAGTCAGTCATCTACCCGCAAGGCAATACAGTCATTTTACCCAATAAGGGTATTTCGATAAATCCTCAGGGGTATTTCGGTAATCCTACCCTTTAGAGGTATTTCTATAATCCTTCCCTTCAGGGGTATTTCGATAATTCTACCCTACAGGGGTATTTTGGTAACTTTACCCATAGAGGGTATTTCGGTAACTTCACCCATAGAGGGTATTTCGGTAACTTTACCCATAGAGGGTATTTTGGTAATTTGACCCCTATAATAGTCTTTTCAAAGGCCTATTGTCGTCTCGAGTGACACGGATACCCTTTTTTATCAAAACAGTGCATATGGGCCAAATCCCAATTTTCGGCCCAATAGGGTCCATTACGGCCTGCCCACGAGAAAGATCGTGGCACTCCCAAAGGTTTATCGCCAATGTTTGTGGCTCGATTTATCACGACGAGCGCTAGTACGCTCGAGTGATCTCAGATGCTGATATTTCGGCTTTTCGGTATTTCAACTTTTAGCTGATTCACAGATCATAACATTAACAGAACAACTAGGAGTGTGAGATTACACACCTTATCACGTAGAGTACTAAATAATCACAAACGCCTTCACCTATACAAAACATAACACCCATTTAACTCAATTAGGAAAAGAATTCGGAGATCTCTAGTCCAAACACCTAACCATGAGATTTACTATCACTTACCTTCACTAGAACGATCAACTGCGATTTACCTAGTTAAACCAAAGCTTGATGCCGACGCCCTTTCGCATCCAGGCAGAAAGTCCCGAACCGCTGACACCCTACGCTACTTAAACTTGGAGCGTAGCCTCGGCTGGCACCTTTGCCTCCTCTTATGGCTAGAATCCGCTTTGCTCATCAAGAACATGATCTTACAGAATCGGAGCCAACACGAATGCTTAAATCACAACCACAAAGTAACCAATCACCCTAACAGGAAGAAACGAGATAACGATGCGATTGGGCCTAGGGCTCATTCTCGACTCAAATGGGCCCGCACGCTCGTTGGCCCATTTAACCCAAATCTAGCCATAGATATGAGATCCACATAGTCCAGTCCAATATTTACTACACAATCATACAACTTATTCGATAGGGCCCACGGGCCCATTGGCCCCACATGGCCCCTTTCGGCCCATCGTGGCCCAAATAGCCTAAACCCACAAGAACACTCATGATGGCCTCAACTATCACGTCGAAGCTCCCATACGTGCGCTCGCACGCTCGTGTGGCTACCAGCACTGTGTGACTGATATTTTGGCATTTTTCGCTCTATAGCTAGAGTAGTGCGAAATACACACCTAATAGGAATCTGAAGCTAATCCGCGCTCCGAACACTCCTATGCCTAAACTCCAACCAAGGTATCATAGATTGCTCTATTTAAATCTAGCTTCTCACCTTCCGTCATGCTAGCTTCCCGATGTAGGATCCCTCCTTCAGCAGAGTTTAACTCCATCACAACCACTTGTCGCCCCAACTTAGCAAAATAAATATCCCTTTCTGCTTGCAATGGGATTCAAACCCTTGCCCTATCCTATGCTCCAAACGCTACATGCCACCACAACACAAGCTCCTTTTGTGACTTACAACATGTGCAACTAAATATAAACCTATAGGCTAAATTCTAAGTTCATTTAAAAGGAGATCAAAATGAATTGCAAGCGCCAAAACTTGAACCTTAGACCTCTTGCTTCCTCTATGGTGTCACTTCCTTGTCTCCCATGTAGCGTCATTTACCACTAGACCACAACTCCTTTTGTGTCTTATTTTACCCCAATTTATTCTTAAAGCCTACTTACTTACTCCCAGGGTTTTATTCACCTAAAACCAAAATTTTTTCTAAAGCCTAGGTTTGATCCCGGGACTTCATGAAAGGCCCCCAACCTTCCAAAATCAGTCACCTAATAGATCCAACTTGCATTAGTGCCGCTCTCTTGTTCTCAAAAATTTTAAACGCTTTTACACCCAAGGCCAAATAGGCCCAATTCTACTAAGCTTAAATTCGAGGCGTTACAAACCTACCCCCTTAAAGAAATTTCGTCCTCGAAATTTCCAACTATAGGAATAGTCGTACATCCTAATCTAGCACATACGCTCTTGCTGCACACTCTAATTCTAATATCCATATCATATTTTAACTAGAATTTGGAACTCCATACACATACTTAAAACACCTAACCATTAAAGCAGACAGATATCTCATACGCAACCAATTTCTACATCCAAACATCACATCCAAACCAAACACACACATAATAAATACCAAAAATATAGTCCAATATCTAAAGAAATCACCGTATTTCTAACTCACTATATTTAAATTTCTAAATAGACAAAAGTATTCAGAAAACTTATGGATTCGGCGCTGGAGACTCGGTGTACCACACTTTCAGAAAACGGTCAATACAACATTTCAGAACTCCAAATCTTTTCAAGGTTTTGAAACAACACTTTTAAAAATTCAATTTTGAAAACCCATTCCACAGCAGAGTTTTGTAACTCGGGCTCTGATACCACTAAATGTAACACCCCAAACCCAGCCTAGAAGTTAGACTCGAATCTAGCATGTCAAATTAAAGTGTTTTTCGAAAACCATGTTTTCATTGAAACCCTTCTTGTTTAAATCTCTTTACCATTTAAAAACCTCAAATTTCGTTGCTTACTAATACAACAAAATTTGCTCAAAGTCATTCCCTTGCCAAAATATTATTATTTTTAAAACCTTGTTTGTTGCGGAAGTCTAACTTAAACAGTTGCCAAAACGTGATATTTTGAAAATAGTAGTTATTATTTTAAAACCCGTGTTTAATAGACTAGCAGTTTGTAATTAAAAGAAGTACCAAATAAAAGTTAAAAGAAAATCCAAATGGCCTTATTATAAAAATTTATTAACCCAATAATTTAAATAAAGTAAAAATAGAGTCACTAAGTTCAGCTTTAAAGCATGTCATTTGTGTGGCCACATCTGAGTCCCTCGCAGCTCCAAATCCTTCAAGTTTGGGGATTACCTGCACAGTTAAGGACAAAGGGTGAGTTACGAGAACTCAGTGTGTAATCCCCTATTATGGTCACAGACTGGGCTTGAGCCCATACGGTATCAGTCTGGGCCTAAGTCTTATTCAGTAACAATCTGGGCCTAAGCCCTATTCGGAAATAATCTGGGCCTAAGCCCTATTCGGTAATAATTTAGGCCTAAGCCCCAAAATCATATCAATGCAATGGACATGTAACCCAACCCAATCCAGCCAAACTCTCCACCCGTACCAACCATCTCTCCATGTGGGGACCATGTCGACCCACCCAGCCAAACTCTCCAATAATGTAGCCTAGCTGCTAATAACGGTATATGTGGCTAAGCCACTGGAATCAGAATACGTGGAGATGCCACTATAACTGTACTTCCTCCAAATTAAAAAACCCAACCCAGTGCAGTATGTCATGCTCAATCATTACACGTGTATGTAAAATGGCCATGCTCAGTAATAGGCATTTAAACATAATTTAAAGGCCTACAAGTCATAAAACCACTATCAAGTCAGTTAAAAAATAGTCATACAATCCCAGTCAACTTAGTCAAACTCATAATCTAAGTCAGTCATCTACCCGCAAGGTAATACACTCATTTTACCCTATAAGGGTATTTTAGTAAACCTTATCCTTCAGGGGTAGTTTAGTATTCCTACCCTTCAGGGGTATTTCTATAATCCTACCCTTTAGGGGTATTTTAGTAATTTTACCCTATAGGGGTATTTTGGTAACTTTACCCATAGAGGGTATTTCGATAACTTTACCCATTGAAGGTATTTCGATAATTTTACTCATAAAGGCTATTTTGGTAATTTTACCCATAGAGAGTATTTCTATAATTTTACCCCTATAATGGACTTTTTGAAGGACTACTGTCGCCTCGAGCGACACATTTACCATTTTTGATCGAAACGATGTATATGGACCAAAGCCCAATTTTTGGCCCAATAGGGCCCATTACGGCCTAAGCCCACGAGAAAGATCGTGGCACTCCCAAAGGTCTATCACCAACGTTTATGGCTCAGTTTATCACTACGAGCGCTCGCACGCTCGAGTGATCTCAGATGCTGATATTTTGGCTTTTCGGTATTTCGACTTTTAGCCGATTCACAGATCATAGCATTAATAGAACAACCAGGAATGTGAGATTCCACACCTCATCACATAGAGTACTAAATAATCACAAGCGCCTTCACCTATACAAAACATAACACCCATTTAACTGAATTAGGAAAAGAATTGGGAGATCTCTATTCCAAACACCTAACCATAAGATTTACTATCATTTACCTTCACTAGAATGATCAACTGCGATTTGGCTAGTTAAACCAAAGTTTGATGCTGACGTCCTTTCGCATCCAGACAAAAAGTCCCGAATCGCTGACACCCTATGCCGCTTAAACTTGGGAGTGGAGGTTATGTGCACAGTCTCGGCTGGCACCCTTGCCGCCCCCTATGGCTAGAATCCCCTTTGCTCATCAAGAACACGATCTTACAGAATTGGAGTCAACACAAATGCTTAAATCACAACCACAAAGTAACCAATCACCCTAACAGGAAGAAACAAAATAACAATGTGATTGGGCCTAGGGCCTATTCTCGGCCAAAATGGGCCCACACGCTCGTGTGGCCCATTTAGCCCACATCTAGCCACAGATATAAGATTCACATAGTCCAGTCCAATATTTACTACATAATCATACAACTTATCTAATCGGGCCCACGAGCCCATTGGCCCTACATGGCCCCTTTCGGCCCATCGTGGCCCAAACAACCTAAACCTACAAGAACACTCATGATGGCCTCAACTATCACGTCGAAGCTCCCAAACGTGCGCTCTTCAGCTGAGTAGTGTGAAATACACACCTGATAAGAATCTGAAGATAATTCGCGCTCCGAACACTCCTATGCCTAAATGCCAACCAAGGTATACTTACTCTCCTCATAGATTGTTCTATTTAAAGCCAAATTCTCACCTTCCCTCATGCTAGCTTCCCGATGTGGGATCCCTCCTTCAGTAGAGTTTAATTCCATAACAACCACCTGTCGCCCAACTTAGCAAAATAAATATCCCTTTTTTCTTACAATAAGATTCGAACCCTTGCCCTCTCCTATGCTCTAGACGCTACATGCCACCACAACACAAGCTCCTTTTGTGACTTACAACATGCGCAACTAAATATAAACCTATGGGCCAAAGTCTAAGTTCATTTAAAAGGAGATCAAAATGAATTGCAAGTGCCAAGACTTGAACCTTGGACTCTTTGCTTCCTCTATGGCGTCACTTCCTTGTCTCCCATATGGCGTCATTTACCACTAGACCACAACTCTTTTTGTGACTTATTTTACCCCAATTTATTTTTAAAGCCTACTTACTTACTTCTAGGGTTTTATTCACCCAAAACCAAAATTTTTCCTAAAGCCCAGGTTTGATCCTGGGACTTCATGGAAGCCTCCCAACCTTTCAAAATCAGTCACCTAATAGATCCAACTTGCATTAGTGCCGTTCTCTTGTTCTCAAAAATTTTAAACGCTCTTACGTCCAATCCCAATAGGCCCAATTCTATTAGACCCAAATTTGGGGCGTTACAAAAATAAAGTTCAAATCTAGATCGGGGGAAAACAAAGTATTGGATTAGTCGATCCATTTCTTTATTTTTCTGATCGAGGTAAGTTCGCATGTTAATAAGCATTATTAAAATTGTGTTTTAAATGCTTTATTATTGAATTTAATTGTGAATATAACCTTACGGATATGTTCGACGAAGATTTGACAATGTTAGATCCCGGTTGAACCTTAGGAATAGATTAGGATACGAATGACATGTCATTAGGGGTTATGTGATTTGGGTGTTGGTCTGTACGTCCTACTGGTTGTTGAGTTATCTGGCATGTGTTACGAATTCTTGTTAGCTTGTGTGAGTAGCACCGTGTAGCTATGTCATGACCGTCAGCTTGTGTGAGCAGACTCGTCAATAGCTCGAGAGTGAACATTATATGAGATATAAGATTAAGATAACTTCGGCTATGTATTTGGCACTTAAGGTGCGAGATTCCCGAGTATCTGATATTATTCCAAATGGTTCAATGGGTATATCAAAGATATGAAACAGTGAGAAATAGATACTTATCAGTATAGGTATGTATGAAAACTTTATGAACATTGAATCTATGAAAGTTGTGAGTTCATGCTTACTTATATGATTGAATATATGTTAACCTTATGATTTAACGATTCTGTAGTATATTATGTTCATACGGCTTAAATTGGTGAATGAATGGTGAGCTTTACTTATTAACTAGACGAGGTTACTAAGCTTTATAGCTTACTCTGTTTATTTTTCCATGTTTTATAGTGTTTATCGAAGCTAGTTTAGATTATCACTTTGGTACTTTTGAACTTATGTATTTGGTTATATGGCATGTATAGGAATTGTGGTCATTTTGGTATATTTGTTAGTAATGAATTTAGCCATTTGATTTGGCTTGTAAATGATGAAAGTTTGGTTATGTGTATAGCCATATGATTTGGCTTATTTTAGTATACTTGATGATGTGTATTCATGTGGAAATGGCCTTTTTGATATGTTGTGTATAATTTCCATTTATATGCTTATTGTGAATTTGGTATTTGAAGTATCAAATGGTTGAATTTGGTATTGGTATGTTTGTGTTTTTAGGTAAAGTGATGCATAATTGAACGTGACCATATTGATGATTTGAGAATGTGGATTTGGTATGTTATGAATTGGCAAAATATGATGTAATGAGTCATATAGTCCTTGGTATGGAAATAACATGAATTAGGCTTGGTTGAGATTGGTTTGACTACCTATTTATGCAATGTTATATACCATTTGGTTTGTGTAGGTGATTAAAAGTTTGGGTGAGAAAAATGGCTTGGCAAATAGCCTATTTTTGTCCACACGGGCAGAGACACAGACGTGTCTCTCAGCCGTGTGTGACACACAGTCAGGTGACACGATCGTGTGACCCCTGGTGTTTAATTAGAAATCAAGTCAGTATGCTCCACATGGCCTAGCACACAGGGGTATGACTTGGCCGTGTGGCATAAGTCAGTATGCCCTACAGGTTTGGCACGGCCTAGCACACGGCCTAGCACACGGGCGTGTGTGGCCATTTTGAAGGGCACACGGGCATGTGTGGCCATTTCAAAGGGCACACGGGCTAGTCACACGGGCGTGTGTATTGACCGTGTGACCCAAGTTAGAGAGTTACACAGACACGGGGTCAGACACGGCCATGTGATCCTATTTCGAATGTCCACACGACCTATGACATAGGCGTGTCTTTGGCCGTGTAAGGTCTAGTTGTGTGTCCCCTGTATTTTATAAAATTTTCTAAGTGTTTCAAAAAAAATTCTTGAGATATCGGTTTATTCCTGAACTACTTCTAGAGCATGATTTGGGCCTCGTAGGTTCGTATTATGGATGATACGAATGATTATGAAATATTTATATTTGGATTGATAATTGTATGAGAAATGTATGTACGTTTGTGAAATAAGTTCGGTAATGCTCCATAACCTTATTCCGGCGACGGTTATAGGTTAGGGGTGTTACATTTATTGGTATCAGAGCTACGGTTTAGTCGATTCTAGGACTAACGTAATGTATGTGAGAGTCTAGCTATACATAGCATATATAACTTATGATAGTGTGATATCTCCTGACAGTTTAAATTGTGTTTTTTATATAGTAATGGTTCCAAATCGAGCAGTAGTTGATGATGTTGAAAGTAATGCGCCCGCCTTCATTCATGGAGTAGCGCAGTCTGAGTCGAGACCTGTATCGGGTAGTCAGGGAGAAGAGGCCTAATAAGCCTTCTTCCAAATGATGAATGAGTGGTTCACTGAGTTTGTCCGAAAAATTCAGCTGCTCAACAACCTCCACCCCCACTATTCCCCAACCGGTCGCCGTAGCTCTTCAAGGTTTTTGAATCTTTAGGCTTGAGTAAGCCGCCTGTGGATAAAATTCAAGAATACATGACTGAAGAGTTTAGAGCTACAATTGATGATGATCCTGAGAGAGCCGAGTTTTGGCTTGAGAATACGATTCGGGCATTTGATAAACTTTCTTGCACGCAAGCTGAATGTGTAAAATGCTGCTGTATCACTTCTGAGAAACACTACATATCAGTGGTGGAATACTTTGATATCTGTGGTGCTGAGAGAAAGAGTCACGTGGGAATTCTTTCGGACTGAGTTAAAAAAAAATACATAAGTCAGCGGTTTATTGACCAAAAGCGCAAAGAATTTCTGGAACTGAAACAGGGTCGTATATCTGTGACCGAGTACGAAAGAGAATTTGCGAGACTCAGTAAATGTGCTTGAGAATGTGTCTCCACTGAGGCAATTATGTGTAAGCAGTTCGAAGATGGGTTAAGCGAAGACATTAGACTTTTAGTCAGGATTCTTGAATTGAAAGAATTTGTTGTGTTAGTTGGCAGAGCTTGCAAAGCCGAAGAACTTTGTAAAGAAAAGAGAAAAGCTGATTTCGAGGCTAGAGATTCGAGAAAGAGATCGATAAGTAAGCCATATCATTCTTCATCAAAGAAATCAAGGGATTCGTATAATCGTTTGATAGCTTTAGTGGGGATTCTAATAGAGATCGTGGAAAGCAATATACGAGTCCTAAAGCTCAAGCCTTTTTAGTATTGAGTGTTGGTGTGTTAGAACCAACAAACCCGAGTGTCAACTGTGTGGAAGACAGCATTTTGGAGACTGCTAGATGAATAACAAAGCTTGTTTCAAATGTGGCTCGCTAGATCACTTCATTCAGGATTGTCCTGAGTTAATCGAGGAAGACAAATTTCAGAATGCAAGACCGAGAATTATAGCTGTTAGATGGAGACCACCTAGAAATACGAGAAATGTGACTAGTAGAAAAGGAGCGAAAAAGGACTCTACTGTGAGATTTGAGGCTAGAGCATCAGCCAGAGCTTACGCTACTCGCGCTCGCGAAGATGCGTCATCACTAGATGTTATCACCAGTACATTTTCTCTCTATGACACTAATGTAATTGCCTTGATTGATCCTGGATCGACTCATTCATATATCTATATGAATTTAGTGTCTAGTAAGAGTTTTCTTGTTGAGTCTACCTAATTTGTGATTAAAGTATCAAACCCTTTAGGTAAGTATGTCCTAATTGATAAAGTTTGCAAGAATTGTCCTTTGATGACTCGAGGTTACTGTTTTTCAGAAAATTTGATGCTTTTACCATTTGATAAATTCAATGTGATTTTGGGTATGGATTGGATGACTCTGCATGATGCTGTTGTGAATTGTAGACGAAAGACTATCAAATTGAAATGTCAGAATAGTGAAATCCTTCGAATTGAATCAAATGAGTCGAGAGAGTTGCCTATTGTGATATCGACGATGTTAGCTCAGAAATATGTGAGAAAAGGTTGTGGTGCTTACCTTGCAAATGTACTAAATACAAAAGTGTCTGAATCGAAGATTGAATCAGTGCCAATAGTTTGTGAATATCCAGATATGTTTCAAGAAAAGTTGCCTGGGTTGCCACCAATCAGAGAAGTCGAGTTTGCTATTGAATTAGTACCGGAAACATCAACGATATCGATAGCTCTGTATAGAATGGCTCCAATAGAATTGAAAGAGTTGAAATCTAAGTTGCAAGAGTTAACAGATAGAGGTTTTGCGTGACCTAGTTTTTCACCCTAGGGTGCACCAGTTTTGTTCGTAAAGAAGAAAGATGGATCGATGAGGCTATGTATTGATTATCGTCAACTCAACAAGGTTACCATTAAGAATAAGTATTATTTGTCGAGAATTGATGATTTGTTTGATCAGTTGAAAGGAGCAACAATATTTTAAAAGATTGATTTGTGGTCTGGTTATTATCAATTGAGAGTTAAAGAATCAGATGTACTAAAAACTTCATTCAGAACAAGGTACGGGCATTATGAATTTCTTGTTATGCCTTTCAGATTAACTAATGCTCCTGCACTTTTTATGGATTTGATGAATCGAATCTTTAGACCTTATTTGGAAAGATTTGTTGTTGCATTCATTGATGACATTCTGATCTATTCTCGATATGAGTCTAATCATGCTGAACATTTGAGAATTGTATTACAAACATTGAGATATAAGCAATTGTTTGCTAAATTCAGCAAATGCAAGTTTAAACTCATATCTGTGGCTAGATTTGGGCTAAATGGGCCACACGAGCGTATGGGCCCACTTGGGCCGAGAATGGGCCTTAGGCCTATTCGCACCATTATCTCTGTTTAGAATACTTGAGTCACTCGAGGCAACTGTAGACCTTCTGAGGGGTTAGCAAAATTATCGAAATACCCCCAGTTTGTAAAATTACTGAAATACCCCTAGTTTGAAAAATTATCAAAATACCCCTAGTTTGCAAAATTACCAAAATACCCTCAGTTTGTAACATTACTAAAATACCCTTGGTTTGTAAAATTACTAAAATACCCTTCAAATTTAAAATTACCAATATACCCCTAATTTGTGAAATTATCGAAATACCCCCAGTTTGTAAAATTACTGAAATACCCTCGATGGGTAAAATTACCAAATTACCCTTATAGGGTAGAATCACCGAATTACCCCGTAGGGTTGAATTATCGAAATACCCTTGAGGGGTAGGATTACTGATATACCCTTATAGGGTAAAATGACTGATTTGCCCTTGTGGGTAAATGATTGACTTGTGCTATGATTTGACCAATTTGACTGTGATTGTATGACTGTGGTTTAATCGACTTGACTGTGGGTGTGTGTCTGATATGTTGTTAATATGTATTGAAATGATTGTTACTTAGCATGGCCATTTTGCATACACGTGTAATGATTGAGCATGACATACATAACATATTGCATTGGGTAGGGTTTGCTGATTTGGAGGAAGTATCGTGATAGTGGCATCGCCACTCACCGTTATAGTGGCATCACCACTCATCGTTATAGTGGCATCGCCACTCACCGTTATAGTGGCATCGTGATGCCACACACTGTTATAGTGGCATCGCCACGTAATCTAATAATGGCTCTAAACCAACCTAAACATGACTCTGTGCCATCTTGATTATGGCTGTGTGCCAAACGTATTTGGTTAGGGCTATGTGCCGATTATGATTATCGATGACTCTGTGTCAATCATATTTACCCAAGGCTGTGTGCCGATTATATTACCATTACTAATGGCTATGTGCCAAACATAATACAATTATTGATGGCTTTGTGCCAATTATAATATCGCTAATGAAGGCTTAGAGCCATATATATATACCGTGATTAGCAGCTTGACTGCAATATTGGTGTGGATTGGCGGGGTGGGTTGGCATGATCCCCACATGGTGTGATTGGTTGGTACGGGTAGAGAGTGAGACGACTAGTATGTTTGGGGTGGGCACATATCCAAATGCATTGATATGATTTTGGGGCTCAGGCCCAGCTTGTTATCAAATAGGGCTTAGGCCCAAATCGATACCATATGGGCTCAGGCCCAAATAGTGACTGTTATAGGGGATTACACACTAAGTTCTCGTAACTCACCTTTTCTTTTAACTGTGCAGGTAATCCCCAGCCTTAGAGAATTTGGAGTTGCAAGCGATTCGGAGGTGGCCACACGTCAGATATACTTTAAAGTTAAACTTAGCTACTTTATGTCATTTTATTTTAATTTATTGGGTTAATAATTTTGTAATAAGGCTTTAAGATTTTTGAACTTTAATTTTTGGGATTTTATTGATTGTTTTATAAATGCTAGAAGTAGAACACGATTTTTTTTAGAAATAACTACTATTTTTCAAAATATCACGTTTCGCAACTATTTTAAATTAAGCTTCTGTAACAAACAAGGTTTTAAAGATAATAATGTTTTCCAAGAATGATTTCTAATAAACCACGTTTTGAAAAAAAATATAACGAAATCTAAGCTTTTGATTAGCAAAAAGTTTTAAGTTTTAAGTTGTAAGAAGGGTTTCTAATGAAAGCATGGTTTTCGAAAAACTCTTCAATGGGACACGCCAGATTTGGGCCCAACTTCTAGGCCAGGTTTTGGGTGTTACATTTAATGGCATCAAAACCAGGTCACAAAACTGGGCTGTGGATTGAAATTTCAAAATAGAATTTCTGAAAGTGTTGTTTCCAAAAGGCTTGAAAAGATTTGAAGTTCTCAAATGTTGTATTGATTATTTTCTGAAAGTGTGGTACACCGAGTCTCTGGCGCCGAATCCGTAAGTTTTCTGAGTACTTTTTTGTTTAAAAATTAAAATATAGTGAGTTAGAAATACGGTGGTTTCTTTAGATATTGGACTGTATTTTTGGTATTTATTCGGTGTGTTTTTTGTTTGGATGTGATATTTGAATATAGAAATTGTATGCATGAGTGATAAATAAGTGTTTGTTTTTGTGGTTGGATGTTTTGTTGTGTGTAAGAGGTTTTAAGGTTGAGTTAAAAGTGTTTTAATGTCATGAGAGTGCGGAGTGGCAGAGTAGGAGGGTTGTCTGTGTTAAACAACTATTAGTTAGTTGGAAATTTTGAGGACGAAAATTCTTTAAAGGGGAGATTTGTAACGCCCAAAATTTGGGCCTAGTAGAATTGGGCCTATTAGGCCTTGGGTGTGGGAGCGTTTAAAAGTTTTGAGAACAAGAGAATGACCCTAATGAAAGTTGGACCTATTAGGTGCATGATTTTGGAAGGTTAGGGGGCTTCCATGAAGTCCTGAGATTAAACTTGGGCTTTAGGAAAAATTTTGGTTTTAAGTGAATAAAACGCTGGGAGTTAGTAGATAGGCTTTAAGAATAAAATGTGGAAAAAATGACACAAAAGGAGTTGTGGTCTAGTGGCAAATGGTGCCTCATGGGAGACAAGGAAGTGACGCCATAGAGGAAGCAAGGGGTCCAAGGTTCAAGTCTTGGCACTTGAAATTCTTTTTGATTTTCTTTTTAAATGAACTTAGACTTTGGGCCATAGGCTTATATTTAGTTGCGCATGTTTTAAGACAACAAGGAGCAAGTTGATAAGGTGGCTAGGGGCATGGATTATGTTGCAGTGGAGCCTGAGTTCGAATCTCATTACAAGCAAAAAGGGATATTTATTTTGCTAAGTTGGGACGACCAGAGTTTGTGTTGGATTTAAACTCTGCTGAAGGAGGGATCCCACATCGGAAAGCTAGCATGAGGGAAGGTGAGAAGCTGGCTTTAAATAGAGCAATCTAGGAGGAGAGTAAGCATACCTTGGTTGGCGTTTGGGCATAGGAGCATTAGAAGCACGGATTAGCTTTAGACTCCTATCAGGTGTGTAATTTGCACTACTCTAGCTGTAGAGCGACAAATGCCGAAATGCTAGTCACACGACAATGGTAGCCACACGAGTGTGCGAGCGCACGTGTGGGGGCTTCGACGCGATAGTTGAGGCCATCTTGAGAGTTCTTGTGGGTTTAGGCTATTTGGGCTATGTGGGGCCAACCAGCCCGTGGGCCCAATAGAATAAATTGTTTGATTGTGTAGTAGATATTGGACTGGTCTAGGTGATTCTCATATCTGTGGCTAGAGTTTGGCTAAATGGGCCACACGAGTGTGTGGGCCCACTTGGGTCGAGAATGGGCCTTAGGCCCGTTTGCATCATTATCTCTATTTAGAATACTTGGGCCTTAGGCCTTGGACCCACACATTGTTATAGTGGTAGATATCGTATGGGCTCAGGCCCAGATAGTGACCGTTATAGGGGATTACACACTGAGTTCTCATAACTCATCCTTTTTTTTAACTGTGCAGGTAATCCCCGGCCTTAGAGGATTTAGAGCTGCGAGGCACTCGGAGGTGGCCACACGTCAGATATGCTTTAAAATTAAACTTAGCGACTTTATTTCATTTTATTTTAATTTATTGGGTTAATAATTTTGTAATGAGGCCTTAAGATTTCTGAACTTTAAGTTTTGGGATTTATTGATTGTTTTATAAATGCTAGAAGTAGAACACGATTTATTTTTTTAGAAATAACTACTGTTTTTCAAAATATCACGTTTCGTAACTGTTTTACATTAAGCTTCCGCAACAAACAAGGTTTTAAAGATAATAATGTTTTCCAATAATGATTTCTAATAAACCACGTTTTGAAAATAAACAAACTAAATTTGATGTTTTGAATAGCAAAAGGTTTAAGTTGTAAGAAGGGTTTCTAATGAAAGCATGGTTTTCGAAAAACTCTTCAATGTGACACAGTAGATTTGGGCATAACTTCTAGGTCGGGTTTGTGGTGCTACAAAAGCCCTAACACTTTCACGGCCTTGGTCACAACCCTTTTCTCCTCTTCTAGCGCTCATTATCAGTATTAAAATTTTATGAAGTTTTAATTAGTTTCGGTATTTACGCCAATGTCTTATGAGAGTGTTAAGTAAAGTACTATTTTCGAAGTCGTAAATCCTCTACAGTTTTAGTTTCCTATGGGTTTTAGTTTTACTCTAGGTATATTCTAAAAGTAGCCCGCTATCTAAAGTATAACAGTTCAAATTAAGTATCAAGAGAACTTACTTAGTTCGACGCCGAGGACTCTGTGTGCCACCAGCAAGAATTTCCAAAGTACTCTAAAAATATAAAAATCAATAATAAGGCCCATTTTTACAGCCCGGGCTTTACAACCGACCCGGATGTTATGGCCGAATCTGGTGATGCCACATTGAACTATTCTTGCAAAAACCTTGTTTTCATTGAAAACCCTTCTTAAAGACTTTTTGGAGTAAAAACCCAGTTTAAAGTTGTTTCACAAAACGATGTGTGTTTAAAATAAATTGGTCTTTTAATTAGGAAGAATTATTTTAAAAGAAAGACTTTTTACCAGCGGAAGCTTAATTTTGAATAAAAACAATCGTTTTAAGAAAACTTGATATAAGCTTATAAGAAATAAATCCAAGTTTTGTTTCTTAAAATGTAAAGTGAAACACCCCACACCCGGCCCACGAGCCTGGATCGGATCTGGTATGTTCCTCGATGTAAACCGGTTCAAAATTCTTTTGTTACTTTGAAAACTGTGTGTTTTTTTGAAGATAGTTTGTGGTGGGTTGGGCTCGAGTTAAAAACAAGTTTATTTCGTTATTAAAAATCCTTTTGATTTAGGTGACAAAACGTTTGGGCTTTGAATTAAATTAAATTTTACTTAATCTTTTAATAAATATAAAGATTGCAGGCTCAATAAATAAAAGTAAAGTAAACGCTACTACGGCCTTATTACATCAAATAATTTCCCAAAATTAAAACCAAAATAAACTTTAAATTACTTAAAATAAAATAAAAGTCCAAGTCGTAAATTTCTTGCTGTGCATGGCCATCCCTAAGCTTCTGCCAAACCCGGTCCATCACTGATCGTCACCTGAAAATAGTCCCACAGCGGGGTGAGTCAAACAGACTCAATGTGTAACCAACACTAAAATTTAATAATTCAGGCATACCATACATATCATGTTCACATAATAATTCAAGATAATGATGCAATCCCGAACCCAAACCTAGATGCCATCCGCTACACATCCCCATACCAACCTACACACCGTGGGGACTACTAAGTCAACCCTCCATCCGCTACTCACCATCGAAGGCAGTCGCTGCAGTCGACGTGCTCATCGCCCATATAAAATTCGTGGCATAGCCACCAGATTAAATAATTGTGTCATGCGACACCACATTCAGATAATGTAACCGAAGTTACCACATTCAGATAATGTGACCGAAGTCACCACATTCAGATAGTGAGATTGAAGTCACCACATACACTTCCCCTTTCTCATATAACCCGAATGCCCCAATATTATTCATATCATATATATCATACTTAAAATTCACACTTATGTCACTTTTCACATGTTAAATATAACATATTTCGTAATCCTAGTAGGAGTAGGAAACGTACCTGAGTACTTTGTACCATAACATGGTACTTTAGCCACATTTTAGCCACATTCTTACACTTTCATATTAACACATATATCAAGTTAAAGCCATAAATCTATTAAGATTAGTGTGGGGTACACACCTGATTCGCTTAACAATTTCACTTGAAATCCCAAAATTCGATCTACTGCCTTAGATCTTTAACACCCTACATTCGACCCATATTAAAGTTTTAATGAAAAACCCATTCGGTCATAAAACCAAATCCTAGTAGGATTTGTGCATTAAAACTTACCTTAATGCTGATTTGCTTATCACTCAAATCCCGAAAACTTTGCTTTTCTTCTCCTTGTATTCGGCCAAATCCTAAATCTTTACATAGGTTAGTTTTCGGGTTTTAAGATAATAAGGGAATAGATCTATGTACTAAAATAAGGCCTTGGCCGAATATTCATAGTTACTTACCTTGAAAATCTTAAATCCCGAAACTCACCGAATAACTAGGGAATACGCGGCCTATAGTGTACCTTCGAAAAAAGAACTTCTCCTTCCTTGTAATCGGCTGCTCCTTAGATCTATTAACTTATTAGTTTTCGGTTTGAATAGATAAGAAACAAGTCTAAATACTGAAATAGACCCTTGGCCGAATGTACTTACCTTCCAAATCTTAAATCTCAAAAATCTTCCTCCTAGAAATCAACGATAGGCCAAAATCCTGAATCTCTCCTTAAGATTTCGGTCAAAGAATAATAGTAAGGATTAGTCTTTAATTTTTGACAAGTCCTTAAAGAAAAGAATAGAAATCCAACTTGTTTTTTTTTACCTCTATTGAAGAGTTCGACAGCCCCTTTGTTTGGTGTCTCTCAAAGATTCGGCTATGGGGTCTTGAAGACTAGTCGACTATGGCCTAGAGGTGTGTCAACACTTTTGATTCTTGAGGCTTAAAGAATTAACAATGGTGGATAAAGAAGAAGTAGATTTCGGATTGACAAAAAAAATAAAAAGAGAAGAGAGAACGTTGCTTAGGGAATTCGGCAGAGAATAGGAGGAAAAAGGAAGATGAAAATAAGTAGAATGGCCTTATTCTTCCCTTTTTGGCCAAAAATACTAGCCTTAGACTCCCCCAATCGGCCAACTCTTCCTATGTGATAAATTTTTATCTTTTTAATTATCACCTAAATTAATCTCATCAATAATCCACTTAAAAATAATCTATTTTTAAATCACCATTTATCTACTATTTATCCAAAATTTGAAGAGAATCAAACTCTTCTTTTGAGAGCCTTAATGCCGTTCAACTCTCTGCTTTTGGAAGTAAAATAAAACTTCTTTTATTTGCTTCCCAAGTGACTCGATCCCTGGCCCCAATATACAAGCTTGTCGCGTCACTTGCTGGCCTTTTAAGTGGTGCCTTCAAGCCACTTTGACAAGCCTGTTTGTGTGTCAAATTCTTCCTATTAATTTTCTTAAGGCCACCTTGTTCACTTTCCTCTTTAACTTAGGTTTCCAAAATGGTCACTTTCCTATTTTACTTAGGTTTCCAAAATGTTAACTTTCCTCTTTTAACGTAACATTTCTATACATTCCCAGGTTTCCAAAAATATTCAAAATACATTCATAACACATAAGACATGTCATTTCGTACAATTAAACCGAAAATGCATAGGCCCTTTTCAGGATGTTATAGTTCTACCCCCTTAAAATAATTTCATCCTCGAAATTACTTACTAACGAAAAAAAAGGTACATCCTAACTCACCACACTACACTACTGCTGCGCACTCTGATGTTAAAACTAACACATCTCCTATGCACAATTCCAAAGTTCACATCCAATGTTTCATACCATTCACTAGCAATGCAAGAACGAACTAGCTCTATAATAAACAGGGCAATAAAGGCATTCCGGAAGTAAGAAACTTACCCACTGTCATATCTGGCACATCACTCTCCTCGTGACGGCCAACTGCATAAACCAACCTTGGTTGTCTTGCATCAGAACCTTCAGCACCTCCGCTTGGTGCTCCACGACCACGGCCGAAACCATTTCCTCCATAGTTCAGACCACGACCTCGCTGAGGCTGCTGTCCTCCTCTACCAGCCTGATTAACATTCTGAGCTGCTGATTGACTTTCATCTGGTTTCTTAGGACAATCCTTGAGCATATGGTCCTTGGACACACACCTAAAACATCCTCCCGTCTTTTTCCAGCACTCCCCTAAGTGCTTCTTTCCACAATGCTCACAAGGACGATACTGCCCTCCTGTACCAACTTACTGACCTCGCGGCCCATCAGTTCTAGGCCTTTTCTGCACATTTTCCCGATGATCCTGACGACTCATAATCCCTCTTGGGTCTATTCCTATCAGAGCTCTGCTTAACCAAATCCTTAATTCCCTCGACTACCTTAGCGTTTTCTACTAACGCGAAAAACTCCCGCTCCTGATGTGGAGCTATCAATAACTTGAGGTCATCCCTTAAACCGTCTTCAAAATGGACACATCGCTCATGTTCCGTTGCCACTACTCCTCGAGCATATCGGCTTAACCTCAGAAATTCAGCTTCATATGCTGCTACCGACTTGTTCCCTTAAACCAGCCCCAGAAAAGCTTTCCTCTGCTCATCAATATAACGTGTGTCGACATACTTTTTCGATATGCCTCCTTAGCATACTCCCGTGTCGATCCTCGGCGGTGGCACCATCCTCACCGTTAACCACCATTGATACGCTTCATTTCGTAGTAGTGCCATCATTCCTTTCAACTTCTCCTCCGGGTCGATCGAGCTCATCCATAATGCGCCGATTGCTTCCAACCAAGATTCACCAGATCGGGTGCCACACCGATACTCCACGGAACACCTCAGCTCTGTTGGCTCGAAGTCTCTCAGGTACAGACTTTCGAGCTCCCATATTTCCACTCGCTCCAGCCACCATTTCCAGAACTCGCAAAGACGACTGCGATCTGACATCATCCCCGTCTGAGCTCTCACGCCGACATCGATAGCTGGGGGTGGTGGTGGCAGTGGTAACTCATTGTCAGACCCTTGTCCCGATCTAACGGGTTCTGACACAACCATTCTTCCTCTACCGCGTCCATGACGACCGCGTCCTCTAGAATTCATATCTAATGATGCGCTTTAATCTAATTTAAGAAAGTTTTATGAATTAGCCCTTATTCTACTGATTATCCACGATGAAGTTTTATGAAAAGAATTTTAATAGTGGTTCTTTCGTATTCATACATGCACACAATCTTTACATTCATACATCCATCAATCAATTATGAACTTCCGTTCATTCAGAGAAATGTTGTAGTTTTCATTGTTGTTGTTTTTTCCACTACCTAGGGGTATTTGCGTGATTTGTCCTACAGGGGTATTTTCGTAATTTATCAAATAGGGTTCCTTGGTGATTTTGTCAAAAAGTATTTTGAAAATTTTAAAGTCCCGGGGCTCTTCGGTAAATTTGAAAATTCTAGGGGTATTTCGGTAATTTTAAATTTTGGGGGTATTTTGGTAATAATCCTGGGTAAATTTGTAAAGTTTAATAATTCAGGGATATTTCAAAATTTGCAAGACTTTGAGGGTTCTTTTTGAGAAATTTATTTTCCAAAACGATGAAGTTGCAAAAATTTTGGAAATCAGGGTCATTCTGTAGATTTTGGTAAGTTAGGGAAAACTTTGTAATTTTCCAAAAATCAAGGTATTTTTGATAATTTGCAAATAAGGCTTTTTGGACTTGTTTTAAAATAATGATAATGTTGATTAAAACTGTGGGTATTTTAGACATTTTTATAAACCAAGGGCATTTTTGTAATTTTACCACTAGGGGGTATTTTTGTAATTTTATAAATCAGAAATTTTTTGAAAAATTGTGTAGAAAAGATAGTTTCCACAAATTAAAAAAAATGATTTTAAGAGTTTTAAAATTAGGGTTCTTATTAAAAAAAAACATGGCTAGTTTCCTTTCGGGTTTTAGTTATTGGGTTTAGCCTATGACCGAGTCTTCTTGGTCAGGGTGAACCAAAGCTACGCACCAGGTAGGATTCGAGCGGAGAGGAGGTGAGTCACACGGACTGCTTAAATACCAAGCTCACACTAAAACCATTCCTAGGCATGCGCACAGTGGTTACCACACCCTAACTCGGTTGACTTAGCCGTAGGTTTGTTTAGTTAGGCATTTAAGTTTTATGTAGTAGTTGGGGTAGACTAGTCCTAGGGTTCAAGAACCTATCATTCTATTCTACATTCCATTCCTTTTCTACCCTTCTGTATATCACATAATCACACAGATGGTTAAGGGTTACTTACCGGTGGATCATGGTTTGAGACTTAGGTGCCATGCCATCAAACCTGCCTATTTTCAGAAATACTTCCATAAAACTCATTTGGGCTCGATTTGAAAACATTTTGGGCCTTAGACCACAGGCCAAGAGTTTAAAACTGGGCTCTGATACCAAACTGAAACACCCCACATTCGGTCCACGAGCCTGGACTGAATCTGGTATGATCCTCGATGTAAACCGGTTCAAAATTCTTTTGTTACTTTGAAAACTGTGTGTTTTTTTGAAGATAGTTTGTGGTGGGTTGGGCTCGAGTTAAAAACAAGTTTATTTCATTATTAAAAATCCTTTTGATTTAGGTGACAAAACGTTTGGGCTTTGAATTAAATTAAATTTTACTTAATCTTTTAATAAATATAAAGATTGCAGTCTCAATAAATAAAAGTAAAGTAAACGCTATTACGGCCTTATTACATCAAATAAATTCCCAAAATTAAAACCAAAATAAACTTTAAAATACTTAAAATAAAATAAAAGACCAAGTCGTAAATTTCTTGCTGTGCATGGCCATCCCTAAGCTTCTGCCAAACCCGGTCCATCACTGATCGTCACCTGAAAATAGTCCCACAGCGGGGTGAGTCAAACAGACTCAATGTGTAACCAACACTAAAATTTAATAATTCAGGCATACCATACATATCATGTTCACATAATAATTCAAGATAATGATGCAATCCCGAACCCAAACCTAGATGCCATCCGCTACACATCCCCGTACCAACCTGCACACCGTGGGGGCTACTAAGTCAACCCTCCATCCGCTACACACCATCGAAGGTAGTCGCTGCAGTCGATGTGCTCATCACCCACATAAAATTCGTGGCATAGCCACTAGATTAAATAATTGTGTCATGAGGCACCACATTCAGATAATGTAACCGAAGTTACCACATTCAAATAATGTGACCGAAGTCACCACATTCAGATAGTGAGACCGAAGTCACCACATACACTTCCCCTTTCTCATATAACCCGGATGCCCCAATATTATTCATATCATATATATCATACTTAAAATTCACATTTATGTCACTTTTCACATGTTAAATATAACATATTTCGTAATCCTAGTAGGAGTAGGAAACGTACCTGAGTACTTTGTACCATAACATGGTACTTTAGCCACATTCTTACACTTTCATATTAACACATATATCAAGTTAAAGCCATAAATATATTAAGATTAGTGTGGGGTACACACCTGATTCGCTTAACAATTTCACTTGAAATCCCAAAATTCAATCTACTGCCTTAGATCTTTAATACCCTACATTCGGCCCATATTAAAGGTTTAATGAAAAACCCATTCGGTCATAAAACCAAATCCTAGTAGGATTTGTGCACTAAAACTTACCTTAATGCCGATTTGCTTATCACTCAAATCCCGAAAACTTTACTTTTCTTCTCCTTGTATTCGGCCAAATCCTAAATCTTTACATAGGTTAGTTTTCAGCTTTTAAGATAATAAGGGAATAGATCTATGTACTAAAATAAGGCCTTGGCCGAATATTCATAGTTACTTACCTTGAAAATCTTAAATCCCGAAACTCACCGAATAATTAAGGAATACATGGCCTATGGTGTACCTTCGAGAAAAGAACTTCTCCTTCCTTGTAATCGGCTGCTCCTTAGATCTATTAACTTATTAGTTTTGGTTTGAATAGATAAGAAACAAGTCTAAATACTAAAATAGACCCGTGGCCGAATGTACTTACCTTCCAAATCTTAAATCCTGAAAATCTTCATCCTATAAATCGACGATAGGCCAAAATCCTGAATCTCTCCTTAAGATTTCAGTCAAAGAATAATAGTAAGGATTAGTCTTTAATTTTCGACAAGTCCTTAAAGAAAAGAATAGAAATCCAACTTGTTGTTTTTTTTTTACCTCTATTGAAGAATTCGACAGCCCCTTTGTTTGGTGTCTCTCAAAGATTCGGTTATGGGGTCTTGAAGACTAGTCGACTATGGCCTAGAGGTGTGTCAACACTTTTGATTCTTGAGGCTTAAAGAATTAACAATGGTGGATAAAGAAGAAGTAGATTTCGGATTGACAAAAAAAATAAAAAGAGAAGAGAGAATGTTGCTTAGGGAATTCGGCAGAGAATAGAAGGAAAAAGGAAGATGAAAATAAGTAGAATGGCCTTATTCTTCCCTTTTTGGCCGAAAATACTAGCCTTAGACTCCCCCAATCGGCCAACTCTTCCTATGTGATAAATTTTTATCTTTTTAATTATCACCTAAATTAATCTCATCAATAATCCACTTAAAAATAATCTATTTTTAAATCACCATTTATCTACTATTTATCCGAAATTTGAAGAGAATCAAACTCTTCTTTTAAGAGCCTTAATGCCGTCCAACTCTCTGCTTTTGGAAGTAAAATAAAACTTCTTTTATTTACTTCCCAAGTGACTCGATCCCTGGCCCAAATATACAAGCTTGTGGCGTCACTTGCTGGCCTTTTAAGTGGTGCCTTCAAGCCACTTTGACAAGCCTGTTTGTGTGTCAAATTCTTCCTATTATTTTTTTAAGGCCACCTTGTTCACTTTCCTCTTTAACTTAGGTTTCCAAAATGGTCACTTTCCTATTTTACTTAGGTTTCCAAAATGTTAACTTTCCTCTTTTAACGTAACATTTCTATACATTCCCAGATTTCTAAAAATATTCAAAATACATTCATAACACATAAGACATGTCATTTCGTACAATTAAACCGAAAATGCATAGGCCCTTTTCAGGATGTTACATAAAGTATAGCAATCAAAGTAACGATAAGTAAAAGGAATGCCTTATTACAAACAAAACTTAAAATAATCAAATTACTCAAAACTATAAAGAAAACCAAGTTCAAAACATCTTGCTAGCTGGCCACCTCCAAGTCCCTCATCCGTCGAATCGCTTACTGAGGATTTCCTGAGAAAATAAAAGAGGGGGTGAGTTTCGAAACTCAGTGTGTACAACCCTTAGCAAACAAAACATACAACATTCATTTGGGCCTAAGCCCATATCATAATAATAACATATGTATGCAATGCTCCCATCCCAATCTAACCCTGCACTCTATTTTCCCTTCCAAACCTACACTCTTGTGGGGATATAAGTAGCAACCCACCCATTCCTACACTTCAGTGGTAGCACCAGTTGCGGCACTAACTCAATCATTGCAGCAAAGTTGCTAAACATATATTGGGATTAAAAGCCTTCAATAGCATTTATATTTGGCATAAAGCCATAGGTAATTGTAATAGGATTGGCACACATAGCCATCAATTAGGGTAATATAACCAGTACAAAGCCTATAATATCGGCACAAAGCCTTCAGTATTGGCACAAAGCCCATAATTACAACACGAAGCCCATATTAATAGCACACAACCCTCGGTAACATTATCGGTGCAGCATGGATGCTCGGTGGCTAAAAAGCTTGTGGTGACTATAAAGCCCTTGGTGGCTAAACAGCCTTCGTTGGATCCACGGTCGTCAAGCGACTATGCAATCCTCACATATCTTCCTCTGTATCAAAATCCCTACCCCAAATGCAGCATAATATCTCATGAATACATCAAATCATACATATAAAAATCATACATATATCAAATAGGGCATTTTTAGTCATTTTTGCCCTTACAGCCATTTCAATCATTTTTAAGTATTATGGATTTAGTACTTACCTGGGTTCCGTCAACAAATCCCCGTTGGCCAAAGTGAATAGGTACTATGCACCAGGTAAGATTCCGGAGAAGAGGAGGTGGGTCGTTGAGACTGCTTAAGTACCAAGCTCTCTCTAGATCCAATCCTAGACATGCATATACCCATTACCACAGTTCAACCTTATGACTTGTCCACGGTTGCAATTATGTGTTTAAGTTTTATGTATGTCTTAGTAGTTATCAGATACTAAGACCAAACCCATATACAAAGCCCAAATAAGCCTACATACATGCAAACGACCCACTAAGCTCAATCTCATTCATATGGCCCATTAGGCCCAAATAACATCCATATGGCCTATTAGGCCCAAATCTCATTCATATGGCCTATTAGGCCCAAATCAATTCCAGATCATGTAACATGCATGACTAACTCAATTCATATAACCAAATCAAACAATTTCACAAAACTTAGCCTCAGGGCCCATCGGGCCCATTAAGCCACTTTCGACTTTTTGACTTTTTGGTATTGCCGATATCATGTGTGTAGTGTTTATACACACCTTTAATTGCGAAGCACGCTACGATTCCTTATCCATAAACCTATGATCAATCAAAACTAACAGTTAATCATATGCTTAGTATCGTATCTTCCTTTTTATCAAAAGCCAAAAACATACCAATTCCTTACATTGAACAATTAAGCCTATCAACCCTTCACTTATTCGCTAACTGCAATTGACTCCAAGATCTGCGTTAAAGAACCTTGACTATCAAAGGCTTCGCAACCAAGTGATTTACATCCATCAAAAGTCATTCTTAACCAATCCTAACCATATTCGGCCAACCATTAATCCAAGAATTATAGATGAGTACACTTACCGATTGACTAGGGACTTTACCACACCAAAACCCAAAGCGCGAGGAGAGTACCTCATCAAAGAAACAACAATGATTTGGTAGAGAAACACAAGGGTTCGACCCAGTCAAGAGAATGAGTGATAGACACAATAAGGGGTTTCAGCTAAGAATAAGATAATAAAGCGATTAAAACTTACACCTTTTGTTGAATAAAGAAAGATTTGCTCTCTTACTGCAACAAGATTACTTGCCCACAAGATTTTAGATTATAGAGTGTGATTTTTAGAAGTAAGATTTGGTTTTACAAATGGAGAAGAAGAAATTGGTTTGACAAAGAATGAAACCCAAATAACAGAATTTCTCTTCTAATTCGGTAATAGAAGAAATATTGTGGGAGGGAAGGAGAATTCGGTCTAGGCACTTTTGTTTGGAAAAAGAAAGAAATTGTGATTACTCGGGTATTTGCCAAAGGGAAATAAACTAAAAAGAATTGGGAGATTGAGAGGAATTTTCCCCTAATTTATCAATTAAAGCACACAAAAGCAACAAATTCCCTACACTCCCCAATCGACTCAAACTTATCACCAATTAAATTCCTTTATTTAGCCAAAAATCCAATTTGAATTACATTCAAATTGCTTTCACTGAATAGCAGCCATCCTTTGGTGTTTCGGTCCACTTCAAACACCTTCCCCATGCCAATATCAAAATAGCAGGTTATTGAGCACAAGGCAACTCAAAACCAAGACCTCTAGGCACCACCACACGTAACCAGCCACTGGGATTCAAACCTGCGACCACTCGGATCCATAGCACGCTTCTCGCCACTACACCACAACTCTTCTTGTGATATGTTCCATTCTCAACTTCTTTTAAGGCCTATTTCCCATCGTCCGAATCATCCAAAGAAATCTAAAAATATTCGCCAACACCCAGCTTCGAATCTCCAACCTCTTCACTATGATACACGCCTCTTGCCGCTATGCTGCCTGCTTTATTTGAGTCATATTTCCTTCCTAATTAATTATAAACCTTTCTACCGCGCTCCAGGTTTACTTAAAAAAAACCAACATTTAGCGCATGCCGCGACTAGAACCCTACTCCCCCTTCTGCTCCTAATGCCTTTGCCACTGTGCCAGGCGTTTCTTTGTGTCGTGAATCAGACCCAACTAATTATAAAGCCTAAACTCTGGCCTTCATACTAACATATTCGCAATTTTTTTTTTTTGCCAAGTCCAGGACTTGAACCTTTGACCACCAGCTCGTTCAGAATGCCCCATGCCATCAGACCACCTATTTCCTTGTGCTATCTTTTAACCCAATAATATTTTAAAAGCCTTCTGACTAACACCAACCTCACTTAAGGGTAAAAACAAAATTTTTTCTCAAGCCCTAGTTCGAGCCCAGGACTTTTCCAACACTACCAACCCTTCCAAAATCACCTAAAAATTAAACTAAACATGAAATCATAATTTTTTTAAACACACTTAATTCATTATTCCCTTTCTTTTTTTCCCAATCGACAAAATCCATTCTCTCGACACAGGAAACCCATTTATTCTAGGCCTAATTTTCAGGGCGTTACAACTTCTCTTTTTCTAATTGTTCAGTCAATTTTTTAAAACATATCTCTTCTTTTAGAAAAGAGATTTGTTTCTGTTTATGATTAATTAAATTATTGATTTGCCCATTATGGATGGATAAAGATTTTAATAACTTGAGATTTCTTATCTTTGGTTTTTCTACAAAAGGAAATTCTACTTTAGTGTTTAAAACTTTGGTGGAGATAGAATTATTTGTTACTTTATAAGGTTTGAGTAGGGATATGAATGGGGTTCCTAATATGACATCTTGGGTAATATCTTTTACCATTAAAAAACATGTTTGATATTTTATACCTTTATTGGATATTTCTGCATTGGAAATTTTGTAAGTAATTTTTAGTTTTTTACTATTTGCAGCTTAAAGAGAATTTGATGTTTTGTCATAATATTTTGTTGGAGTTATCCCTTCTCTAATGTAGTTTTTGTCCGCTCCTGTATCAAAAAGGGCTATTGTTTCTAATTGAAATTCATTATTTATTATAATATTTATTTTTATTAAATATCTTTGAATAGATACTTCAGTTAGAACTATCATATATTCTTGTGTATTTTCTTGAGTTCGGGTTCGATTTCATTTAACTTTTTACAGGATTTCATGTTTTAAGGTTTGCATTTGTTTTTTCATTTCTTGTTGTTCCATTTTAAGCTAAGAAAGTTCTAATTTAATTTGTTTTATTTCTAACTATAATTCAAAATTTGTAATTTGTCTTGGTTTTATTTTTTCATATTTATTAAATATTATATCTTGTATATTATACATTTGTGATTGACTAGAAATAATTTCTTTTTCTTTTTCTGGTTTATCTTTTAATGAGGATTTTAATTTCAAATGATATTCTCTTTTAAGTTCTGGGTCTTGAATTTTATCAATAACTTCAATCATAAATTCTTGGCCTTTGGTTAACATATTAATTGAGGGTTTATTTTCATCATCAGAAGATTGGGATGTTGTATGTAATTCTTCTATTTATAATTCTTACATTTACGTAGATGTATCATTTTCAGAAGAAGTTGTTTCTAAGAGAATCTCATTTAATTTTTGTTCTATTTCTTCATCTAGATTTAAATTATTAATTTTTCTTTTAATTTTACAATATTTTGAAATGTGTCCTGGTTTTCCACATCTATAACATTTTATTGTTTTATCAATTTTCTTTTCTATTTTTGTTGTTTCTTTTCTCGTATTTTCTATATTTGGGTTTTTTTTTATAATATTCTGAAATATACTTTTTCCTATTTTTTGGTTTTATAGGGCAGTATGTTTTTGAAGAAGAAGGTTCATTCCTAATGTCAAATTGGTGGCAGAATGATCCTAATTCTTTTCTATATTGATATGTTTTTGAAGAAGAAGGTTCATTCCTAATGTCAAATTGGTGGCAGAATGATCCTAATTCTTTTCTATATTGATATGTTTTTGAAGAAGAAGGTTCATTCCTAATGTCAAATCTTGACAAATTTTTAATCCTTCTTTTTGGGTGAAACTAATTAGTTCACCATATGTATGATTTTCATATGGAATAATACCTCTATAATTTTCTCTTATTTGATTTCTAACTTTTTCTCCTAACAGAGTAGGAAGTCTTGCTAGAAACTTTTCTTTTGAAAACGGTTGTTGGTTATTAGATCTTTGCATAACTCTAGTCATAAAGATATCTTTATACCATTTAAAATCAGTTAATTTTTTGCATTTTAAATTTGATAATAATTCTGAATTTCTATCTTTAAGATGAGAAGGATCTCCTATAAAGTGTTTAGAGATTAAGAAAATTAAAGTTGCTATTGCATCTTGGATATCTCTTCCTTGTTCATCTAAAATAATTTTTCCTTGATCATCCTTTTTTATTAATTTTAAAATTTCTTCCTGTTGGGTTTTAGTGAGTGCATGATCCCACCATCCTTTCAATTGACTAGTAAATTCAGCAACTAAAAGATTGGCTATACCATGATCATTGATTAATCCATTTTGGTTTTGGGTTTTATAAACATTTGAAACCATCGTCATTTATTGTAATAAACTAAGAATATTGTATTCAGACATTCCATCTATATTCCATTCATAAATTGTATTAGCATTGTATTTATTTTGGAAAACAGGTTTTTTTCCATATTAAGATTAGGTGCAGTGGTTTTTGGATAATATAATCTTTTTGGTTCTTTCCAAGCCATCTTGTCAATTTGTTGTTCATCTGACTGGTCAGAGTCAAATTGGGAGGATTGGTGTAATGTATTTACTGAATGTTGGGCTCACATTGGGGTATCAGGTGCAATTAATTTAGACTTGTAACTTTCCAAAGCATCAAGTCTATTTTGGATTTCTTTTAAGAAATTATTTTGGGGTTTTTGGAAAGGTTTTGGAATCCCATAACGTGTAAATATTGGTTCTTTAGAACTTTTTTATGTTACCTCTTTTATTGGTTATTTCTTAATCGATTGACTTTCCACCAAATTCTCAATATAATCTAATTGTTTTCATATTGTATGAAGACTGATATTTGTATAGTTATTTTTTTCTACTATCATTTTAATATCTTTTGATGCGATTTTTTTCTCCTGCATCAGGAGCTCTCATTCTTAAAGGATTTTCTTTTATTCCAATATTTTTATGAAGATATTAAACCTCCATTAAAGGGGGATGTCGAGATTCAACTTCTCCTTTTATTAGTTTGCCATCTAGCATTATGTTTCATTGTATTAACAAATTCTGAATAATATTCTTCAAACCATTCAAAGAATTTTATAAGAATTTTATGGGTATTCATAAATTCATAATATTCTTGAAGAATGCTTTCTTTTTTATCATTATAATTTTTAAAGTAATCTTCTCTTTTTTGCTTATTTTTGTTGGAATAGAAGTGCTTTCTTGTAACATCCTGGAATTAGGGGCTTGGCATTATACTATATTACTGTGTGTTGGCATGCTTTGTTTGTTATTTTGATGTGTCTGGGGGTCCCGGGAAGGCTCGGGGTTAAGCTAAATCCTTGATGAAAATTTCATTTTTAGGCACTCTAGGGGAGGGCTAGTTGAGGCAGGCCTTAAGGGTATTTAGTTTTGTTTTGTTAACACAAGTAAGGAGTGGTAAGGTGGCAAAGAGGCGCTACTTAGAGGTCTTGGAGGTGGCGTCACAAGGGGGTAGCAATAATGAGGAGGATCGAGTCCCACAAGTCCCACTTTGGAGCTTTAATTTTTGGCACTTGAATGGCGAGAAGTGGATTCGGCCAAGACTCTGAGGGAGTGGGAGAAGACTGAGTCAAACATTTCAAATGGGTGGCCATGAGGAGTTTGTGCGGTTTGAATGGGTGAAGGGGAGTGAATTCAAGAGGGAAATATGGGATTGGATGTTGGTGAAGGGGATGGCCAAATTTTGGATGCTTGAAGGGGGGAGAAGTCAATTTTGGCTTGTAGTGGGTGTGTACCGAATTTCATTTAGCAACTTAGGAATTTTAGGTGAGCTTTTCGGTCATATGTGTGTGGGTGTGCCGATCTTCATGGTGTCTGTTGTGTAAAGTTTAGGCTGAAATCATTTCTTTTCCTCTTGTTTTCAATTAGTGGTTGCATTTTCTTTTTGGTTATCAAAAGAGAACCGTAGCTCACTACTCCTTTTTCCTCTCATTTCAAGTATTAGCCCAACCTTCACTTGTTCATCACACCCCTCTTTTTCATTCTCTTTTCCCTTCTACTTTCTTTGATTTTATTGGCCGAACCATTCACCTTTACCCCTCTTCGTTTTCTTTTTTTTTCTCTCCTTGTTCCTCTATTTTCTCCCTTGGTTAGTCGAAACCTCTTGGCTCTCATAAATCATTTTCTTCTTCTTCTTCTTCTTCTTCTTCTTCTTCTCTCTTTAGCGATTTCTTTGTTGTTCTCCTAAGATGAACCCTGGGTCATCTTCTGCAAGTGGATTCCATCACCAAATTGAATCCCTTTAGTTAGCCTTCCAAAAACTGAATTCTCTCTGGTGGGATCATCTTTTGCGTTAAGGTAAGATTCTCTCTTTTGCTTTCCTCTTGATCAATCCCTCTGTTCTTTCTTTTCATGGTGAGGCCGAACCTGCCTTGTTAATAATTGAATCTGGTTCTTTCACTCTGTGCCTGTTAGTCGAATACTATGAAGCAAGGTGTTAGGAATCTACCTAGATCTTTTTATCTATTTGGTGGTTAAGGTAAGAGAGACTCTGCTACCCAGTTCTTTTCCTTCTTTTGGTATTTAGTAGCCAAAGCCGAATGGCTAATTGGCTTGGTGTTACATTTGGATTGACTCCTCTTCCTTTATCTTCTTTCCTCGTGTTTTGGGAATGCTTTATCCAGGAAACCTTAGTTGTCGAATAGTTGTAGTTTGGATCCTGAAGGTCTGTCAGTTGCCGAACTTTACCTTTCATTCGGATTCTTGAGGTAAAAGACTTGCCTGATTTCAAAGTTATCTACTTCTTATTTTCCTTTTTCGTGGCCTTTACCACACATTCTCTTTTTTAAGTAATGATCAAGTCTCTTCATGGATTCAACTGCTAGTCAATCTAAAGAAGGGAACGAACCTCTAGTTTTGGCTCCCAAGTTTAAAAAGCGTGCAGTGTTAGCGGTTCAAGATTTTTTGCTGAGCTGTGGTAGAGAGCTGACCTCTGTTTAGGATAGGCAAATAGTCATCGTCCCTGCAAACGAGAGTGTCGACGTAGATAGCTTGGTGTTACGTGTTATCAGGTGTGTATTACTCACACGCGTTCTATGTAATTGTGTTATTAATTGTATAGGCTGGAAGTCAAATAACTGATATGATAGGTTAACTACCCTATGGGTAAGGTTGGAGACGTCGGGTAAGTTCTCGATATTTATATTGTATTTAAATTGCATATATGTATATTCGATGTTATACATGCATATGATCTGCTATACACTATGATATAAGCTGCATACTTAATGTACACGATATAAAGAGCATGGGCTCGAGATTGAATATGAGGAGGAGGGAGAATCAGTGACAAATGTCATGAGTGACTACGGTCACGAGTGGTCTAGGTACCATGGTGGTTGAAACCACGAATAATCTGATTAGTGACTTATCTCGGTGGTCTACGACCATAATGGGTTGGCCCTAAATATGCATTATTTGCCAGAGATCGTCACGATGGTCTACGACCACGGTGGGTTGACCCCACGGGTACATTATAGTGACTATTGTCATGAGTGACTACGGTCACGAGTGGTGTAGGACCACGGTGGTTATGAACCACGAATGGCGTAATGCCACGGGTGTTTGGATGGATAGTTAAATTGGGATGGGCTGCGTTGCATACATATGGCATGTTCTGTATTGAATGGCCTAAGGTCGATTTGTGTTACATGTGGATCCACACACTGAGTCTCGATGACTCACCCCTTTTTCTAATTGTTGTAGGTAATCAGTAGATCACGAATTTAGGAGCCGAGGCGGACTCGAGGTGGCCATGCACTATTTCTCGTAAACTCGTTTCTTTTACTTACACTTATTTTTATTTGGGATTTAAGTTGTAATAAGGCCGCTTAAATTTTATGTTGGGTTTTGATAATGAGTTAGTGTATACATGCTGGGGTTTATCGATAATCGGGGTTTTCTTAAAAGCATAAAAAGAAGTTTTCCCAAATCTACAACAAATGGGTAATAAACTGTAAATAATTAAAACTTGGAAATTTTTCTTAGCATAGCAAACAATATTTTCAAAAAAAAAAAAAAGTCACGTACCTCAAGGATTAACTCAAAGAACACCCTTCAAACTTTTTTGTAATTTGATTTTAATAAGAAAAGTTCTTTTGTTTTTAGCACTTAGTCGACTTAGTAAAGCTAAAAGTAGGATTGAGACAACCAAGCAGTTTTAAATAATAGTATAAGCCCATAACACAAATTCTTTAAGCAAGTTAACTCCTTGAACCGCGATGTTTTTCCAAACTTTTCAAATTTACTTTCTTTGTAGCAATCCAGATCCGGTCGTAATGTTTTGACCGAGTTTGGGGTTTTACAATTGTGTTTCAAAAACTCGGCTGTGGGTATGGGGGTATAAAATGTTTTAAAAGATGGCTAGAAAATGGTTTAAAAATATGTATGTCTTTTGGAAGCATGGCACCCTAGTCTCCGGCACCAAATCTGCGCGGTAAGTTCTCTAACTATTGGTTGTCTTATATGAACTATGTGTAATGTGCTATGACTACTTGTACTGAGAAATGTAACCATAGGGACTGAAACCTTTGGTTTGTATGAATAGGGCGAGAATTACTCAAACTGCAATCTTTATAAAACTGCTCGGGGATAAATAGAGGAAGAAGACACTAACTCATAAAACTCTTAACCAGATTAACTCGCGTTAGTAACAATGAGTACTAAAAGATGTGGACGCTGGATGTGAGGCCGTGGAAGAGGTCGAGATGTTGAAGTTGAGGCTTGAGAATCTGGGCATGGGCCGGAGGGTGAGGTACCCGCCTCTCCAGTTGCATAAGCAAAATTCCAAGATTAAACTGGTGGAGACGATGCTGTGTCGCAGGCTATGTTACGCATATTGGAGAGAGTGGCTGGAGCGAGCACGAGATTAGTGGCTCAAAAATCTAGGCCTGAGCGACTCATGGCTAATAGGGCTAAAATGTTTAGGGGCGCCTCTGGTGCGGCTCCTAATGTAGTCGAGTATTGGTTAGAAGCAGTGGAATGGATTATGGATGATCTTGACAGCACTGCGGAAGAAAAGCTAAAAGGAGTTGTGTCTCTTCTTAGAGATGAGGCATATCAATGGTGGCTCACAGTTAGAGATGGTACAGCAACGGATCGCATCACCTGGGACTTCTTTAAATCTATATTCCAAGGGAAATATATTGGGTCAAGTTATGTGGACGCTCAGCGTAAGACATTCCTTAACTTGGTTCAGGGTAATAACTTAATGGGCAAATATCAGGCGAAATTCTTGCGCCTAAGCTGGTATGCTCGAGGTATTGTGTCTACAGATCATGAGTGTTGTGCTTGATTTGAGGATGGTTTGAGTGATGAGTTACGAGTACTGATAGCACCACAAAGAGGAAGGGATTTACTATTTTGGTTGAGAAGGCTAAGATAGCTGAGGAGGCAAAGCATTCTGAAAGGTAGAATCAAGATAGGGACAAGGACAGAAATAAAAGAAGTTTTGGGCCATCAAGATCTACTAGGAACTTTCAGAAAAGGCCTAGGTTGGAGGGGTCGGGTCATGTTGTGAGGCCTATTGTTACTAGTCACCACCGCAATGTGCTATATGTGGGAAGTTTCATTATGGGGAATGTTGGGCAAGAAGTAGTGGATGCTTTAGATGTGGATCAAGGGATGATCGGGTGAAGGACTGTCTACAAGAGCCAAATAGAATGCGACTCGCAGGTCAGAAATATGGTCAGCCTGGTAGAGGTGGTCAGCAGCCACAGTGAGGCTGTGGTCCGGTCAGAGGAAATAATGGCTTTGGTCGTGGACGTGGAACACCGGCAGAGGTGCTGGGAATATAATGCAAGGCAACCTAGGTTAGTCTATGCTGCTAGATGCCGGGAAGAGGGTGATGCACTGGACGTCATAACCGGTATGTTCCTTATTTATGGGTTACCTTATACTTCATTGATTAATATTGGATCAACACATTCCTATGTTGCTAGTACTATATCGGGAACTCTGAACATACACTTTGAGACTGCTTCTAGGGAGATGACTGTACTTTAGGACAATCTGTAGTAGTGAACAAACTCTTTAGGGATATACCTCTGGAAGTTCAAGGGATGGTTTTCCCGACTGATCTAATGGAACTGCCATTCGGAGAGTTTGATTTAATCTTAGGTATGGATTGGCTAGTGAAGTATCAAGCAAGCTTGGATTGTGCTGCCAAGTGCATGGTGTTAAGGACTCCTGAGGGTTATGAGGTGGTGGTAATAGGTGAAAGGAGAAACTACTTGTCTAATGTAGTATCTGCATTAAAGGCTGAAAGAATGGTGAGGAAAGGAGGCGAGGCTTTCTTAACTTTCGTTCGAGCTCTGGAGGCTAAGGAGTTGACTGTAGGGGATGTCAGAACAGTTAAAGAGTTCTCTAATGTTTTTCCAGAAGAGCTTCCAGGATTACCTCTACATCGCGAGGTGGAATTCGGTATTGATCTTCTTCCGGAGATAGCGCCGGTGTCTATTGCCCCATATAGAATGGCGCCGAAGGAGTTGGTGGAATTGAAAGCCCCAATTCAAGAACTGTTGGACCAGGGTTTTATCCGACCAAGTGTGTCACTGTGGGGAGCACCGGTGTTATTTGTTAAGAAGAAGGATGGATCAATGCGGATGTGCATTGACTATAGGCAGTTGAACATGTTAACGATTAAGAACAAGTATCTGCTGCCTAGAATAGACGATCTGTTCGATCAATTGCAAGGCGTTTCAGTCTTTTCAAAGATAGACTTGAGGTCAGAGTATCACCAGCTTAAGGTTAAGGAGTCATATATCCATAAGACAACTTTTCAAACTCGTTATGGTCACTACGAGTTCTTGATGATGCCGTTTGGTTTGACCAATACACCAGTAGTGTTTATGGACATGATGAACTGGGTATTCTAACCCTATTTGGACCGGTTCGCCATGGTTCTCATAGACGATATTTTGGTTTACTCAAGTTTGGAGGAGGAACATGATTCGCATCTTCGGGTGGTTCTTCAAATTTTGAGGGAGAAACAGCTGTATGCCAAATCCAGTAAGTGTGAATTCTGGCTGAGAGAAGTTACCTTTCTGGGCCATGTTGTGTCTGCTGAGGGAATTAAGGTTGATCTCCGAAAAATTGAGGCTGTGTTGGATTGGAAGCCGCCTAGGTTTGAAGTTTTCTTGGTCTGGCTGGGTATTACAGAAGGTTTGTTAAGGGGTTCTCTTTAATTGCGGCACTGTTAACCAAGTTGTTGCGAAAGGGGTACCGTTTGTCTGGTCAGATAAGCAGCAGGAAAGTTTTGAGAAGCTAAAAAGGATTTTGACTGAGGCTCTAGTCTTGATTCAGCCTGAGGCCGGAAGGAGTTTGTTGTCTACTATGATACGTCACATACAGGGTTAGGTTGTGTGTTAATGCAGGAAGGGAAGGTGGTGGCATATGCGTCTCAGTAGTTGAGACAGTATGAAGTGAATTATCCCACTCATGATCTAGAATTGGCTGCAGTGGTGTTTGCTCTAAAGATCTAGAGACGTTATCTATATGGGGAGAAGTCCGTTATCTATACAGATCATAAGAGCCTGAAATATCTCCTTACCCAAAAGGAATTGAATTTGAGGCAGCGGAGGTGGGTTGAGTTGTTGAAGGATTATGACTGCTCGATCGAGTACCACCTGGGTAAAGCTAATGTAGTGGTGGACGTGTTGAGTCGTAAAGTAATATCAGACTTGAGGGCAATGTTCACCCATCTCAGCTTGTATGATGATGGAAGTTTATTAGCTGATCTACAAGTGAAGCCTTCTTGGGTCAGTCAGATTCAAGAGAAGCAATGGTCTGATGAGTCGTTAAGCTCGAAACTTCAGTTAGTCATAGGTGGTGAGGTAGGAGATTTTAGTGTGAACAATGACGGGGTATTGTGCTTCCGAGGAAAGACTTGTATACCAAAATATTTTTAGTTAAGACAGAAGATTCTACAGGAAGCGCATAGTAGCCTATACGCTATGCATCTTGGTGGGAGTAAAATGTACCGGGATCTACGAGAACAGTTTTGGTGGCCAGGTCTGAAGCAAGAGGTAACTGAATTTGTGAGTAGATGCTTAACATGTCAGCAGGTAAAGGCGGAGCACCAATTGCCTTCGGGGTTGCTACAGCTAGTAAAGATTCCACTCTAGAAGTGGGAGAGAATAACGATGGACTTTGTGAGTGGGCTACCCTTTACGCCAACAAAGAAAAATTCAGTGTGGGTAATTATGGATCGGTTGACGAAGTCTGTTCATTTCATACCGGTTTGGGTTGGTTACTCTTTGCAGAAGTTAGGCAAACTGTATGTAGCGGAGGTGGTGAGATTGCATGGGGTACCTGTGTCTATTATATCAGACAGAGACCCCAGATTTACGTCGAGATTGTGGAGGGCGTTGCATCACGCATTAGGTACAAGAGTGGATTTCAGTGCAGTATTTCATCTACAGACTGATGGTCAGTCGAAATGGGTAATTCATATCTTGGAAGACATATTGAGAGGCTGCATCATTGACTTCAGGGGTAGTTGGGAAGAGTTTCTTCCGTTGGTGAAATTTGCATATAACAACAGCTACAAATCTAGTATACAGATGGCACCCTATGAAGCGTTGTATGGTCGAAAATGCTGCACCTCTACTTGCTGGAAAGAGTTGGGTGAGCGACAGTTATTGGGTCCAGAGTTGGTTTCTGAAACAGAGGAAAAGGTTAAGTTAATTAGGACTCAGTTGAAGGAAGCTTCTGACAGGCAGAAGTCTTATGCGGATCTAAAGCGAAAAAATATAGAGTTTGCAGTAGGTGATCATGTAACAGACCGAATTTGACCCTAATCAAAAAGGTAGTTTCGGGACCATGAATCCGAGTCCAAAAAATATTTAAATACTATATTTTGTGTTTATTATATGTGAATTAATGTGTGTGAAAGTTTCGTAGAAAAATTTAATCGTTTATGTGTTTAGTTTAGAAAAAGGACTTAATCGCGTAAAATGTAAAAGTTACAAACTAAAGTGAAAAGTGCTAGAATGATAGCGACTTTTTAATATGAGTTAAAAGGGTAATTAACCCATTTTTAAGGGTAGTGGGCGGCATATGTCAAGAATAACCTTATGATATATGTTATGAATATTATTATATAAAGGATAGTATGGTAATTTTAAAAAATAAATAATATATGCCATAAATTACTAAAACAAAAGCATTATTATCTTCACTTCTCTCATGGCCGAATGCTAGCTAAATAAGAGGGGTTAGAGAAGCTTTGAATTTCGGCAACCATTTGGCTTAATTAGGTATGAATTTTAGCTCGATTTTTGTTAATTTTGATGTTTTTGAGATCGTTGCTTCGAACAGTAGCCGACCCATGTTAGAATTTTTAAAACTAAGCATGTTTGATGTTCGGCCATTGAGATATTCATGTGGTTTTTGATGTTTGATGATTTTAGATTAAAGATATGTTAAAGATTAGTATGTTTTGTATTGAAAGTTTTGGTGAAATTGAGTATTTAGGGCTAATTTATAAAAATAAATTTTTAGAGGGGTTTATTTGCAAAATAAATGAAAGAAATGGACTTGTATAGTCCCTAAGAGTATTCGGCCCTTGAGTAGTATTGAGAAATTTTGTGTATTTTGTGTTTTATGCAAATAGGACTAAATTGTAAAAAATATGAAATAGTAGGGGTAAAATGGTAATTTGCCTATTTATGTGCTTAGGGACTAAATTGAGATGAAATGTACTTGAATGAGATAAATTTTAATGTGTTTAGATCAAGGACAAAGAAAAATAGATTTGGATCGGGGAAAGACAAAGATTATCGAATAGGCAGTTTGTACGGTCCGTCGACAGTCGAGTTAAGTCCTTAAGCAAAAGTATATTAAAGAGTTAGTTATGAATATTTCAAATGATAATATTTGTTAATTTTGGATATAAATTCATGTGTTAGCAGAATGTTAAGGTATTAAATTGTATTAAATATATTTTGTTAATGTGATATAAAAAATGCCTATTCGGTTTATTATGTGAAAATAATATGAAGTATATGAGATGGTTGTGATTTTAGCCCTAAGTGATTTGTATGGAAATGTAAAAGTGGTGATTTAATTCTGGCTTCAAGCCTAGAAGGCCTCGTGCCAGTGATCTATTTCAGGCTTAATGCCTAGCGTGCCTCGTCTTGGGTGATCTATTCGAGCTTAATACCTAGCGAGCCTCGTCTTTGGTGAATATATCGGGTTTAATGCCTAGCAGGCTATATGCCGGTGTTTTAACTTTCAAACTTTGAGTCTAGCAGGCCTGGTGCCGGTGTGTGAAATTCGGGCTAATGCCTAGCAGGTTTTAACTGAAGAGTTGCCATTCCAAGCTTAGATCATATACTATTAAAGTTAGGAAATGAATTAAGTATGCTTAAGCATGTGGAAAACGAATTTGTTAATGTGGCTACAAGGTATGTGTTATTCATACTCATGTGTTATATATATATATATATATATGTATGTGTGAAATGAGAGAAATGTAATACACAATTGGTAGATGAGAAAAGGAATATGGACTATGTTATGAGGCAATTTGGTTATATGAAAGTATAAGCGGTTAAAGGTATTGATAAAGGTATATGGATATGTATGATTTATGTTATAATTATTTGTATATGTATACATATTTGGAAATGGTGTATCTTGGTGAGTAAATGGAAGTGGACAGATTAAATGAGGTAGAATATTCGGCTATAATGCATTTATAAATTAAGCTATGTTTATTCAATGTTATGAATTGGCTGTCTAAACTGCTTGGTTAATTGAATGTTTAAATACGGTTGATTAAGACTTACTAAGCTAGTAAGCTTACTCTGTGTGTTCAATGATCTATTTTATAGATTTTGGTCAAGCTACGGGCTCGGAGGATCGTCGGTGAAGTCAACCACACTATCATCCCTTTTTGGTACTTTTAAGCTAGTTATTTTTGAATCAAAGGCATGTATAGGCTAGCTAAATGTTAGAATGATGTTATGTTTATATATATAATAGCCATGCGAAAATGGCTAATTGTTAAATGATAATGTTCGATGGTGTACTCTATCTTTGATGTATTTGGTGTGTGCTTTGTTTGGATGAAAATTGAGGTTATGGTATGAATGTTCACGCTAAATAGCTATGTTACTATAGGGTAAATGATATGAAGCCTTTTAGTATGTGTCTTGTTAACTTTTGAAAAATGGACATGAGTAGGGAAATGTCAGGTATGGGATGCATTTTGATATGCAAAACTTTCGAATGTATACCATAAAATGTCATTAGATGAACTAGAGTATCAATAAAGGTTAAATGTTTAAGTCAATGTAGGTATGTGTTAACTGAGTATTATCTGAAATTTATGTGTGTGTATCAACTTTAGTTGAATTACGAAAAGAGATTTACATTGTGTATTGTATGTATGTATATTCGGCCAAGTTTATGTGCTATAGTCAAATGTAGTTAACATGTTTAAAAAAAACTAGTTGTTTGGGCTTGTATTCTAATATGGAAATATGCAAAATATATATATGTACTTGGCGTGTGAGATTGTTTATTTTAATTAAGTATATTCGATCAAATAAATGAGTGTATATGTAATGTGTAATGAGTTTGCATTTAATTGGTTATGGAAGTAGGTTTCAAGCTAAAAGAATTCGGTCTTAATAGTAAGTCATTATGAGATGACATTTTGATCATGCTTATTTTTATCTATTAGACACAAATAGCTTAATGGTTCAAGTATTTTATAAAATTTTAAAGATAGGACAATTGGGGTTTATAGTATTATATTATTAGTATGTAATAATAATATGATCATGATCGTATCTCTTATTAAGCATGTTCGAGTAAGATTGATTGTCTGAAAAATGGTTGTGGCTTTTCTGGTAATGCTTGTAACCTAATCTGGCTACGGATATGGGTTAAGGGTGTTACATTCAATTCGTATCAGGGCTTACGGTTTAGTCAATTCTAGGTCTGCTGTAGCACGTGTGGGTCTAGCTATACATGCCTTTAATGTATTTGATAGTGTGGTGACTTCTGACATTTCGAACTGTGTTTTATATAGTAAATGGATTTCAATCCTGACAGAGCCGTAGTTGATGATGTAGAGAGTGTAGCGCCTGGTCATGCACGCGGATCAGCGCCAATAGACTCTAGACTAGTTTCGGGTAGCCATGAGGGGGAGGCTAAACAAGCCTTCTACCAGATGATGAATGAATGGTTTACCCATTTTATTCAGAATAATCCGGCTGTACAACAACCTCCACCCCCGAATAATCCAACTCCGGTACCTTTAGCACCCCCGATGATAGATCCGATGAGATCTAGTAGGCCTCCTGTTGATAAAATAAAAAAATATGGGGCCGAAGAATTTAAAGCTAATGATGATGATGATGCTGAGCGAGCTGAGATGTGGCTTGATAATACCATTCGGGTACTTGATGAGCTATCTTGTACTTCAGAGGAATGCCTAAAGTGTGCTATATCTCTACTTTGGGACTCTGCCTACCATTGGTGGAAAACACTAGTATCAGTAGTTCCGAAAGAAAAAGTGACTTGAGACTTCTTCCAGATTGAGTTACGAAAGAAATATATCAGCCAAAGATTTATTGATCAAAAACGTAAAGAATTTCTTGAACTGAAACAGGGGCGAATAACCGTGACAGAATATGAGCGAAAACTTGTCAGACTCAGCAGATATGCTAGAGAGTGTGTTTCTTCTAAAGCCATTATGTGCAGAAGATTTGAAGACGGTTTGAATGAAGACATAAAGTTACTTGTGGGCATTCTTGAGATTAAAGAGTTTGTAGTCTTGGTTGACCGAGCTTGCAAAGTCAAGAGCTCGAAAAGAGAAAAGAAAGGTCAAATGAAGTTAGAGACACTCGTAAAAGATCGTTTAGTAAAACTTTCCATTCAACATCTAAGAAGCTCAGAGATGACTTTAACCGACATAAGACTACTCTTGACCTGTCTAGATGAGATCAACCTCCAGTGAGTTCTCGAGCCACTTCGATGGCTAGTGTTGGCAATGTTCAACAGGATCGGATTGAGTGCAAGCATTGTGGAATATGGCATTCTGGGAGTTGTAGATTCCGTGATCGGTCTTATTTTAAATATGGATCGTCAGATCATTTTATTCGAGAGTGTCCGATGCTAGCCGAGTAAAATACAGCTCAGAACACTAAACCGAGCAACATGTCAGCACGGGGCAGACAACCCAAACATTTAGGCAATGTAGGTGGCAGTTAGAGAGGGATGAAAGACACTGCAGTTCGATCAGAGGCTAGAGCTCCAGCTAGAGCTTATGCTATATGAGCCATAGAGGATGCTTTTTCCCCAGATGTCATTACTAGTACTTTCACACTTTATGATACTACTGTGATTGCATTGATTGATCTTGGTTTGACTCATTCATATGTGTGTGAAACTCTAGTAACTAGTAAGACTTTACCTATCGAGTCTACTGAGTTTGTAATTCGTGTGTCCAATCTTTTGGGTAGATGTGTACTTGTTGATAAAGTGTGTAAAGGTTGCCCATTGATGATTCAGGATTCCTGCTTTCCAGCCAATTTAATGTTGTTACCCGTCGACGAGTTTTATATAATTCTGGGAATAGATTTGTTAACTTTGCATGATGTAGTGGTGAATTGCAAAAGAAAGATCATTGATTTGAGATGTCAGAATTGTGAAACCATCCGAGTTGAGTCTAGTGATTTAAATGGGTTACCTATAGTAATATCCTCAATGTTAGCCAGTAAATATGTGAGAAAAGGATGTGAAGCTTACCTGGCTTATGTGCTGGATAATAAAGTGTCCGAAAAGCAGATTGAGTTCGTACCAGTTGTGTGTGAATACCCTGAGGTGTTCCCTGATGAATTATTGGGTTTGCCGCCAATACGAGAGATTGAGTTTGACATTGAATTAGTACCGGGGATGACTCTGACTTTGATAGCTTCATATCGGATGGCACCTACTGAGTTGAAAGAGTTGACAGCACAGTTGCAAGAGTTGACAGATAGGGGTTTTACACGACCGAGTTTTTCTCCTTGGGGTGCGCCAGTTTTGTTTGTGAAAAAGAAAGATGGGACTACGCGAATGTGTATTGATTATTGGCAGTTAAATAAAGTGACAATAAAGAATAAATACCTATTGCCTCGAATAGACGATTTGTTTGACCAGTTGAAAGGGGCTTCAGTGTTTTCAAAGATTGATCTGAGATCGAGTTATTATCAGCTATGAGTCAGAGATTCTGATGTGCCTAAGACTGCATTTTGAATGAGGTACGGACATTTTTAGTTTTTGGTTATGCCTTTTGGGCTTACTAATGCACCTGCTATTTTTATGGATTTGATGAATCGAGTTTTCAGGCAGTATTTGTATCGGTTTGTAGTAGTGTTTATTGATGATATCCTGATCTACTCCAAAGATGAAATCGAACACGCTGAGCACTTGATATTAGCGTTATAGACTTTACGAGATCAGCAGTTGTATGCAAAGTTCAGTAAGTGTGAGTTCTGGATGAAAGAAGTTAGCTTTTTGGGTCATGTTGTTTCAGCTTTAGGTATTCGGGTTGATCCGAACAAAATACCGGCTATACTTGATTCGAAACCACCAAAGAATGTCTTCGAAATTTAGAGCTTTTTGGGACTTGCAGGATACTACAAACGATTCGTCAAAGGTTTTTCCATGATAGCTACACCTTTGACAAAGCTGCTACAGAAAGATGTTAAGTTCGAATGGTCAGAAAAGTGTCAGAAAAGTTTCGATCAGTTGAAAGCCGTTTTGACCGAAGCTCCAGTGTTAGCTCAGCCTGAACCTGGTAAAGAATTTATTGTTTATAGTGATGCTTCTTTGAATGGCTTGGGTTGCGTTTTGATGCAGGAAGGCAAAATTATAGCCTACGCTTCGAGACAATTGAAACCTCACGAAAGAAATTACCCGACTCACGATCTAGAGTTAGCAGCCATTGTTTTCGCATTGAAAATTTGGCGTCATTACTTATTTGGTGAAAAGTGTCATGTTTATTCAGATCACAAAAGTCTTAAGTATTTAATGACTCAGAAGGACCTGAATTTAAGACAATGTAGATGGTTGGAATTGTTAAAAGACTACGAGTTGGTGATTGACTACCATCCGGGGAAAGCTAATGTTGTTGCAGATGCCTTAAGCCGAAAATCATTGTTCGCTCTTCGCGCATTGAACGCACATATGGTTATGACTGGTGATGGTTGGATCATAGCCGAGTTGAAGGCTAGACCGTTGTTTATTCAGCAAATTAGTGATGCACTGAAAATTGACAAAGATATGTTTGCTAAACGAATTCAGTGTGAAAATGATACAGAGTCAGAGTTTCAAATTGACGCAAATGATTGTCTAAAATTCAAAGGCCGAATATGTGTTCCGAGGAATGTGTAATTGATTAAAATGTTATTAAATGAGGCCCATAATAGTCACTTATCGGTACATCCAGGTAGCACTAAAATGTATAATGATTTGAAATAGTTCTATTGGTGGTCTGGCATGAAACGGGATATATCTGAATTTGTTTCAAAGTGTTTAATTTGTCAGCAAGTGAAAGCCGAGCATCAAGTGCCTTCAGGGTTACTTCAGCTGATTATGATACCTAAATGGAAATGGGATAGAATCACTATGGATTTTGTATTCGGTTTGCCTACAACACAGAGCAAGAAAGACGTAGTCTGGGTTATTGTGGATAGACTGACTAAATCAGCTCACTTTATGCCAGTTCGTACAGACAATTCGCTCGATAAACTTGCTGAATTATATGTGTCACAAATTGTAAGATTGCATGGTGTGCCGAGTTCCATTGTTTCAGACAGAGACCTGAGATTCACATCACGGTTTTGGAAGAAGTTGCAAGTTGCTTTGGGTACTAAACTCCACATTAGCATAGCTTTTCATCTGCAGACAAACGATCAGTCTGAACAAACTATTCAGATACTTGAGGACATGTTGAGATGTTGTGTTCTCGAATTTGAAGGTACGTGGGAACGATACATACCTTTGATTGAATTTGCTTACAATAATAGCTTTCAATCTAGTATCAAAATGGCGCCATACGAAGCTTTGTATGGTCGCAAGTGTCGAACACCATTATACTGGACTGAGCTCAGTGAGAACAAGATACACGGGTCGATTTGATTAAAGAGACAGAACAGAAAGTGGCTATAATCAGAGATAGTTTGAAAGCTGCATCAAATCGTCAAAAGTCTTACGCTGATTTGAAACGTAAAGACATTGAATTTCAAGCTAGAGATCGAGTATTCTTGAAAGTTTCTCCGTGGAAGAAAGTACTCCGATTTAGTCGGAAAGGCAAATTGAGTCCGAGATTCATCGGACCGTATGAAATCATCAAACGTATTAGGCCTGTTGCTTATAGATTAAAGTTACCCTCTGAATTAGAAAAGATACATGACGTATTTCACGTTTCTATGCTTCGTAAGTACAGATCAGATCCGTCAAATGTGATCACTCCGTTAGAGGTTGAAATCTGATCCGATATGACATATGATGAAGAACTGATTCGTATCTTAACTCGGGAAGTAAAAGAGATGAGAAACAAAAGGATTCCATTAGTGAAAGTACTATGGAATAGACACAGAGTTGAAGAGGCTACGTGGGAGCCTGAGGATTCAATGAGGCAACAATATCTGACTTTGTTTAACGGTAAGATTTTTGGGGATGAAAATCCTTAAGGGGGAGAGTTGTAACAGACCGAATTTGACCCTAATCGGAATGATGGCTCTGGGACCACGAATCTGAGTCTGAGAAATATTTAAATACTATATTTTGTGTTTATTATATGTGAATTAATGTGAATGAATTTTTCGTAGAAAAATTTAATCATTTATGTGTTTAATTTAGAAAAAGGACTTAATCGCGTAAAATGTAAAAGTTGCAAACTAAAATAAAAAGTGCTAGAATGATAGTGGCTTTTTAATATGAGTCATTAAAAGGGTAATTAACCCATTTTTAAGTGGTAGTGGGTGGCATATGTCAAGAATAACCTTATGATATATGTTATGAATATTATTATATAAAGGTTAGTATGGTAATTTAAAAAAATAAATAATATATGTCATAAATTACTAAAACAAAAGCATTATCATCTTCACTTCTCTCATGGCTGAATGCTAGCTTAAGAAGGGTTAGAGAAGCTTTGAATTTTGGCAACCATTTGGCTTAATTAGGTATGAATTTTAGCTTGATTTTGTTAATTTTGATGTTTTTGAGATCGTTGCTTTGAACAGTATCTGGCCCATGTTAGAATTTTTAAAACTAAACATGTTTGATGTTCGACCATTGAGATATTCATGTGTTTTTTTATATTTGATGATTTTAGATTAAAGATATGTTAAAGATTAGTATGTTTTGTATTGAAAGTTTTGGTGAAATTGAGTATTTAGGGCTAATTTGTAAAAATAAATTTTTAGAGGGGCTTATTTGTAAAATAAATGAAATAAATGGACTTGTATAATTCCTAGGAGTATTCGGCCCTTGAGTAATATTGAGAAAGTTTGTGTATTTTGTGCTTTATGCAAATAGGACTAAATTGTAAAAATGTGAAATAGTAGGGGTAAAATGGTAATTTGCCTATTTATGTGCTTAAGGACTAAATTGAGATGAAATGTACTTGAATGAGCTAAATTTTAATGTGTTTAGATCAAGGACAAAGAAAAATAGATTTGGATCGGGGAAAAACAAATGTTATCGAATAGCCGGTTTATACAGTCCGTCGACAGTCGAGGTAAGTCCTTAAGCAAAAGTATATGAAAGAGTTAGTTATGAATATGTCAAATGATAATATTTGTTAATTTTGGATATAAATTCATGTGTTAGCTGAATGTTAAGGTATTAAATTGTATTAAATTATATTTTGTTAATGTGATATAAAAAAAGCCTATTCGGTTTAATATGTGAAAATAATATGAAGTATATGAGATGGTTGTGATTTTAGCCCTAAGTGATGTGCATGGAATCGTAAAAGTGGTGATTTAATTTGGGCTTCGAGCCTAGCAGGCCTCGTGCCGGTGATCTATTTCAGGCTTAATGCCTAGCAGGCCTCGTGCTGGTGAATATATCGAGCTTAATGCCTAGCAGGCTATATGCCGGTGTTTTAACTTTTAGACTTTGAGTCTAGCAGGCCTGGGGCCGATGTGTGAAATTCGGGATAATGCCTAGCAGGTTTTAACTGGAGAGTTGCCATTCCAAGCTTAGATCATATACTAATAAAGTCAGGAAATGGATTGAGTATGCTTAAGCATGTGGAAAACGAATTTGTTAATGTGGCTACAAGGTATGTGTTATTAATACTCATGTGTTATATGCATATATATATATATATATCTATGTGTGATGCTAATATGTAAATGAAATGATGAGAGAAATGTAATACACAATTGGTAGATGAGAAAAGGAATATGGACTATGTTATGGGGAAATTTGGTTATATGAAAGCATAAGTGGTTAAATGTAACAGACCGAATCTGACCCTAATCGGAAAGGTGGTTTCGGGACCACGAATCTGAGCCCGATAAATATTTAATATTTATATTTTGAGTTTATTTTATGTGAATTGATGTGTGTGAAAGTCTCGTGGAAAAATTTAATCATTTGAGTATTTAATTTAACAAAAAGGATTAAGTTGCTAAGGTGATAAAAGTAGTGAGCATGAAATTAGAAGGGTAAAGTGAATTGTTTATTAAACTTAAGGAGTTGCATGTCAAATTCCCCATAATTGTAGTATAGTGGACGGTAATCATGCTATGAATATTATATTTGTTTTAGTATATTATAATTAAAGTAATATTATATTATAAACATGCTATAATATTTGTTAAAGGATTAAAAAAAAAAGAAAGAAACTATTTTCTCTTCCCCATTCATCTTCTTCCCCCGAATTCACCTTCAAAAGAGGAGAAAAACAAAACTTCATCTTCTCCATTCGGTTAGTTGCATGTGCTAGGCAAGGTAAGAGTTTGAACTTTAACTTAATAATCTATATGTAAATTGGGTTGATTTCTTTGATCCTTATTGAAAACAAGTAGAGATGGTGGATATTAGACATGTTGAGTTTCGGCAATGGGGGGGTTGATTTAATTGTTGAATTAAGGTATGTGAGATGAATAGATAGAAAATATGATGAAATGGAGAGTAGAAACTTAAGCTTGTAGGATTGCTAAGTGAGATTGTTGCAACTTAATCCTATTAACATGTTCTTATGTTCGGCCGAATATTGAGATGGCCATATGTGGTCTTTTTCTTCTTTAATTGTTTGGGTATACAAGTTCTTAAAAATGGAAATTGTGGAATAGTGTAATCGATCAAGGTTGAATGCTTAATTTTTTATGTGATTATTGATTTAATTAAATAATTGAAGGAGGAAATTCGGTTCTTAGGTTTCTAAATTAAATTATGTGTATTTTTGAGTCTGAGCAAATAGATAGAATGAATGTGAACAAAACTTATTTGACATTTCATAGATCGGAAACAAAAAGAGAAAGAACTAGATCGGGGAAAGACGAAGGTTCTTGAATAGCCGATTTGTACGGTCTATCGACAACCGAGGTAAGTCCTTAAGCTGAATTAGATCAAAGAATTTTTATGAACATATTAAATGGTAATGTTTGATAAATTTTAGTACATAATTTTGTCTTAGCCGAATGTATATAAGTACATTAGATTATTTGTATAATTTGATATAGTGATGAAATGTGTGTGGAATGATTGACCACGTTGATATAATCGGGCTTATTACCTAGCAGGCCTCGTGCCGGTGACATATTCAGGCTTATTGCCTAGCAGGCTTAGTACCGGTGACACATTTGGGCTTATTGCCTAGCAGGCCTCGTGCCGGTGACATATTCGGGCTTATTGCCTAGCAGGCTTAGTGCCGATGATTTATAATCTGACGAAAACTTACAAAATGGGGAAGTGATGATGGTAAATGAGTAAGTCAAAGCTTGATAAGAAAATTAAATAATTTTGGCCACAAGGTATGTATTGACTTAAGTGTGTGTATATATATGTGAAGTTGTGATTGAGTAGATTTTTATATAAAGTATTATGCATTTGGTATCTTGGATATGTGGAAATTTGATATTGATTAGATGATGTTCGTTGATCAACATTTAAGCATTTGATGATTTTTTGGGTATGAATATACAAGTATATTCGGCTAATTAGGAATTCTATAGATAGGTAATTAGTCATGTGGAATTAACCCCATAATTGTGTATATTCGAATGCATGGAATTTAGGTTGAAGCTAGTACCTATTAAATTTGTGATATATGGCTTCGATGATTAATGTATGCTATGAGTTTAAACTAAGATTATGTAAACAATAAAGTAAAATGGTGAATAGTTGATTATATTGCTCTAATTGCTTAAGGCTTACTAAGCTCAGTAGCTTACTCCATGTGTTGTTTACTCTGTTTTATAGATTCTGATCTAGCTACTCGGGAAATTGTCAGCAAAGTCATCCACGCTATCATCTTTTTGGTACTCTTTTAGTTTGGTTTATTTTGGATAAAGGCATGTATAGAATGGATAATGTCTATGTTTGAGTTGAAAACTTTGTCTTTATATGTATTATAGCCATACGGATATTGCTTATATCCTGTGTTAGTTTGGTGTTGAGACGTATGATTTTTAATGATCAAAGGCTGTATATGTTTATGTCATTATGATGCAAGGGTTGTATGGATTTTATATAGCTTATATTCGGATATAGTGCATGTGCATATAGTAGGTGTAATTTGGTCTTGTAGGAAATGGCATTATGGATTAAGATAATGTTTTAATAATGTGTAATTAGCCATGGAAAACAAGTGTGATGTGTTTGTTATGTTTATGTTCTGTATTCAATTTTGTTTGATGAAGACTTAAAGTCATTTTTGATAAAATGTTAAATGACACCTACAATTGGTAAATGTGAAACATTTGGTATATATATATATATATATAAGAGTTTTGGGATGATTAATTGGTTTGAAATGATGATTATAGGCGAATAGGTATTTGGATAACTAGATAATATGATTTGTTGGAAATGATAAAAGTGCATGAGTTGAAATGATTTTATTAAATTATAATAAATGCACTGTATATGAATCTAACTATTACAAAAAATAATGTATATACCGTATAGTTATTTTCGGTTCAACTATGTGCATGTAAACAAATTCATGTGAACATTGATCGATTGATTATTTGGATCTATTTGAACTTTGGTATGAGCTAGGTACATATAATTGCATATATGTGTCTATGTATATTTGGTCAAGTAGATATGTATTTATATGATGTTTATTGAGTTTGTAAGTTTGGACATCTGCTAATATCTTTTATGTTGGTATATTCGGCCATTTTAAGTGGGTTAGTATAAAATGATAATTGAATTATGTTATTCAATCACATAGATACGAATGGGTTAAATTGCTTGAGTATTTTATAAGTAAATAAGGACATAGCAATTGAGGCTTACGATACTTGCATTATTTTGTAATTTTCATAAAATGTATTTTGCATGTTCAGCTTATGTTTGTCAATGTTAGTGCCATATATGATTTGGTTTAGTGGAATAAATATGTTTTATGCATATGTAATTGTTTGCTTATATGTGTATTATTATATAAGCTTGTTTAAATATGATTGAATTGATTGAATAAAAGTAATGATTATCTGGTAATGCCCGTAACCCTAATTCGGTGACGGATACGGGCTAGGGGTGTTACATTTAATTGGTATCAGAGCTTACGGTTTAGTCGATTCTAGAACTACCGTAGCGCGTGTGAGTCTAGCTATACATGCCTTTTTCATATATTGATAGTGTGGTGACTTCTAACATTCTGAACTGTGTTTTATATAGTAAATGGACACTGATCCAGAGAGAGCCGTAGTGGATGACGTAGAGAGTGTGGCGCCTGACCGTGCACACGGATCAGTGCCGGTAGATTCTCGACCAGTTTCGAGTAGCCATGAGGGGGAGGCTAAACAAGCCTTCTACCAGATGATGAACGAGTGGTTTACCTAGTTTATTCAGACTAACCCAAATTGTACCCCAACCTCCACCCCGAATAATCCAACTCCGATTCCTTCAAAGACTTCGATGATAGATCCGATGAGATCTAGTAGGCCTCCGCTTGATAAAATCGGAAATTTGGGTCAAGAATTTAGGGCCAATGATGATGATGATGCGAACAGTTTAAATGTGGCTTGATAATACTATTCGCATCGGATGAGCTATCTTGTACTCCGGAGGAATGCTTGAAGTGTGCTATATCTTTACTTGAGACACCGTGCATATCACCGGTGGAATACACTAGTATCGATGGTCCCAAAAGAAAAAGTGACGGGGATTTCTTCCGAATGAATTCCCAAGAAATATATCAACCAGAGGTTCATCGACCAAAAGCGAAAAGAATTTCTTGAATGTAAATAGGGCGAATGACCGTGATGTAATATGAACGGAAATTTGTCAGGCTCAGCAGATATGCTAGAGAGTGTGTTTCTCTTGAAGCTATTATGTGCAAAAGGTTTGAAGACGGTCTGAATGAAGATATAAAGTTTCTTGTTGGCATTCTTGAAATTCAAGAGTTTGTGACATTAGTGGAGCGAGCTTGCAAAGCTGAAGAGCTCGGAAAAGAGAAAAGAAAGGTTGAGACAGAAGCTAGAAACACTCGAAAGAGATCGTCGGGCAAGAATTTCCATTCCACATCTAAAAAGTTCAGAGATGATTTCAGCCGATATAAAGCTACTTCAGATGTACCTAGACGTGAACGACCTCCAGTGGGCTCTCGAGCTACCTTAATGGCCAGTGTTGGTAACGTTCCACAGAATCGAGTTGAATGCAAGCATTGTGGGAAATGGCATTCTGGGAGTTGTAGATTCCATGATCGGTCTTGTTTTAAATGTGGATCATCAGATCATTTTATTAGAGAATGTCCGACGTTAGTTGAGCAGAATACAGTTCAGAACATTAAATCGAGCAACGCGTCAGTACGAGGCAGGCCACCCAAACATTCAGGCAATGTAGGTGGTAGTCAGAGAGGAACGAAGAACACTGCAGTTCGATCTGAGGCTAGAGCTCGATTAGAGCTTATGCTACACGAGCGAGAGGATGCTTCCTCCCGATGTCATTACTGCAGTACTTTCGCCCTTTATGATACTACTGTGATTGCATTGATTGATCCCGGTTCGACTCATTCATATGTGTGAAACTCTAGTAATCGGTAAGACTCTGCCAGTTGAGTCTACTGAGTTTGTGATTCGTGTGTCCAACCCTTTGGGTAGATGCATACTTGTTAATAAAGTGTGTAGAGGTTGCCCATTGATGATTCGAGATTCTTGCTTCCCAGTCGATTTAATGTTGTTGCCTTTCGATGAGTTCGACCTAATTTTGGGGATGGACTGGTTAACTTCACATGATGCAGTGTTGAATTGCATAAGAAAGCTTATTGATTTGAGATGCGAGCGGTGAGATCATCGTAATTGAATCCATGATTTAAGTGGGTTTCTCAAGAATATCTTCGATGTTAGCCCGTAAGTATGTGAGAAAAGGGTGCGAAGCTTATTTGGCCTATGTAATTTGGATAATAAAGTGTCCGAAAAGCATATTGAATCTGTCGCGGTTGTGTGTGAATACCCGATGTGTTTCTGAAGAACTACCGGGTTTACCACCAGTACGAGAGATTGAGTTCGGCATTGAATTAGTACCGGGAATGACTCCGATCTCGATAGCTCCGTATTGGATGGCACCTCTGAGTTAAAAGAGTTGAAAGCGCAGATTACAAGAGTTGATGATAGGGGTTTTGCACGGCCAAGTTTTTCCCTTGGGTGCACGATTCTTTTGTGAAAAGAAAGATGGAACGATGCGAATGTGTATTGATTATCGGCAACCTAATAAGGTAACTATAAAGAATAAGTACCGTTACCTCGGATTGATGATTTGTTTGATCGGTTGAAAGGGCTTCAGATTTTCAAGGTAGATTTGAGATCGAGTTATTATCGGTTGTGAGTCGAGATACAGATGTGCCAAAGACTGCATTCCGGATGAGGTACGGACAATTTGAGTTTCTGGTTATGCCTTTTGGACTCACTAATGCACCTACAATTTTTATGGATTTAATGAATCGAGTCTTGAGCGCTTTTGGATCGGTTTGTAGTAGTGTTTATTGATGATATACTGATCTACTCCAAAATGAAATCGAGCATGCCAATCATTTGAGATTAGTGCTACAAACTTTGAGAGATCAACAGTTGTATGCGAAGTTTAGCAAGTGTGAGTTCTGGATGAAAGAAGTCAGCTTCTTGGGACATGTTGTTTCAACATCAGGTATTCGAGTCGATCCAAACAAAATTTTAGCTACACTTGATTGGAAGCCACCGAAGAACGTTTTTGAGATTCAAAGTTTTTTGGGACTTGCTGGCTATTACAGACGGTTCGTGAAAGGTTTTTCTGTGATAGCTGCACCTTTGACAAAGCTACTACAGAAAGATGTCAAGTTTGAATGGTCGAGAAGTGCGGAAAAGTTTGAGCGGTTGAAAGCCCTTTGACCGAAGCTCAAGTGTTAGCTCAAATTTGAGTCGGGTAAGAATTTGTTGTGTATTCGATTCTTCCTTAAGTGGTTTGGGCTATGTATTGATGCGGAAGGTAGGGTAGTAGCTACGATCAAGACAATTGAAGCCGCATGAAAGAAATTACCCGACGATGATTTAGAGCTTGCGACCATTGTGTTCGTGATTGAAGATTTGGCGTCATTACTTATTTGGCGAGAAATGCCATGTTTACTCGGATCACAAAAGTCCAAGTATCTAATGACTCGTAAAGACCTGAATTTGAGACAACGCAGTGGCTAGAACATTGAAAGACTACGAATTGGTGATTGACTATCACCCGAGAAAAGCTAACGTTGTTGCGGATGCGTTAAGTCAGAAATCATTATTTGCTCTTTGTGCAATGAATGCACAGATGGTTATGTCTAGTGATGGTTCGATCATAGCCGAAGTTACGAGCAAGACCGATGTTTATTCAAAGAAATTTGTGATGCATGAAAGTTGATGAAGATTTGATCGCTAGTTGAATTCAGTGTGAAAAGGGTACAGAATCAGATTTTCAGATTGATGCAAATGATTGTTTGAATTTTAAGAGCCGAATGTGTGTTCCAAAGAACTCAGATTTGATACAAATGATTTTGAGTGAGGCTCATAGTGGTCGACTATCGATACATCCGGGTAGCACGAAGATGTATAACGATTTGAAACAGTTCTATTGGTGGCCTGGCATGAAACGGGATATATCTGAATTTGTTTCTAAGTGCTTAATCTGTCAGCAAGTAAAAGCTGAGCATCAGCGCCATCTGGACTACTTGACCAATCATGATACCGAATGGAAATGGGATAGAATTACAATGGATTTTGTATCCGATCTCCTATGACTCGAGTAGGAAAGATGTCGTCAGGTTATAGTTGATAGGTGACTAAATTAGCTCATTTTGTGCCAAGACGCATAAACTATTCACTTGATAAACTTGCTTTGAATTGTACGTATCACAGATTGTGAGATTGCATGGTGTACCGAGTTCCATTGTTTCAGACATAGACCCGAGATTCACATCGCGATTTTGGAAAAAGTTACAAAATGCTTTAGGTACTAAACTTTATTTTAGTACAGCTTTCCATCCGCAGTTAGACGATCAATCCGAGCGAACTATTCAGATACTTGAGGACATGTTGAGATGTTGTGTTCTCGAGTTTGAAGGTACGTGGGAACGATACATACCTTTGATTGAATTTGATTATAATAATAGTTTTCAATCTAGTATCAAAATGGCACCTTATGAAGCCTTATACGGGCGAAAATGTCGAACACCATTATACTGGACTGAGCTCAACAAAAATAAGATACACGGGGTTGATTTGATTAAAGAAACCGAACAGAAAGTAGCTATTATTAGAGACAATTTGAAAGCTACTTCGGATCGTCAAAAGTCTTATGCTGATTTGAAACGTAAAGATATTGAATTTCAGATTGGAGATCGAGTATTTTTAAAGGTTTCTCCGTGGAAGAAAGTGCTCTGTTTTGGCCGGAAAGGCAAGTTGAGCCCGCCGTATGAAATCATTGAACGTGTTGGGCCTGTTGCTTATAGATTGAAGCTACCCACTAAATTAGAAAAGATACACGATGTATTTCATGTTTCTATGCTCCGTAGATATAGATCAGATCCGTCACATGTGATTGCTCCGTCTGAGATTGAGATACAATCTGATATGACGTATGAGGAAAAGCCGATCCGTATTTTAGCTCGGGAAATGAAAGAGTTAAGAAACAAAAAGATCTCCTTAGTGAAAGTGTTATGGAATTGACACGGAGTTGAAGAGGCAACGTGGGAGCCTGAAGATTCAATGAGGCAACAATATCCGACGTTGTTTAACGGTAAGATTTTCGGGGACGAAAATCCTTAAGGGGGGAGAGTTGTAACAGACCGAATCTGACCCTAATCGGAAAGGTGGTTTCGGGACCACAAATCCGAGCCCGATAAATATTTAATATTTATATTTTGAGTTTATTTTATATGAATTGATGTGTGTGAAAGTCTCGTGGAAAAATTTAATCATTTGAGTATTTAATTTAACAAAAAGGATTAAGTTGCTAAGGTGATAAAAGTAGTGAGCATGAAATTAGAAGGGTAAAGTGAATTGTTTATTAAACTTAAGGAGTTGCATGTCAAATTCCCCATAATTGTAGTATAGTGGACGGTAATCATGCTACGAATATTATATTTGTTTTAGTATATTATAATTAAAGTAATATTATATTATAAACATGCTATAATATTTGTTAAAGGATTAAAAAAAAGAGAAACTATTTTCTCTTCCCCATTCATCTTCTTCCCCCGAATTCACCTTCAAAAGAGGAGAAAAACAAAACTTCATCTTCTCCATTCGGTTAGTTGCATGTGCTAGGCAAGGTAAGAGTTTGAACTTTAACTTAATAATCTATATGTAAATTGGGTTGATTTCTTTGATCCTTATTGAAAACAAGTAGAGATGGTGGATATTAGACATGTTGAGTTTCGGCAATGGGGGGGTTGATTTAATTGTTGAATTAAGGTATGTGAGATGAATAGATAGAAAATATGATGAAATGGAGAGTAGAAACTTAAGCTTGTAGGATTGCTAAGTGAGATTGTTGCAACTTAATCCTATTAACATGTTCTTATGTTCGTAGAATATTGAGATGGCCATATGTGGTCTTTTCTTCTTTAATTGTTTGGGTATACAAGTTCTTAAAATGGAAATTGTGGAATAGTGTAATCGGTCAAGGTTGAATGCTTAATTTTTTTATGTGATTATTGATTTAATTAAATAAATGAGGGAGGAAATTTGGTTCTTAGGTTTCTAAATTAAATTATGTGTATTTTTGAGTCTGAGCAAATAGATAGAATGAATGTGAACAAAACTTATTTGACATTTCATAGATCGGGAACAAAAGAGAAAGAACTAGATCGGGAAAGATGAAGGTTCTTGAATAGCCGATTTGCACGGTCTATCGACAACCGAGGTAAGTCCTGTTGAATTAGATCAAAGAATTTTATGAACATATTAAATAGTAATGTTTGATAAATTTTAGTACATAATTTTGTCTTAGCGAATGTATATAAGTACATTAGATTATTTGTATAATTTGATATAGTGATGAAATGTGTGTGGAATGATTGACCACGTTGATATAATCGGCTTATTGCCTAGCAGTGCCTCGTCTTCGTGACATATTCAGGCTTATTGCCTAGCGGTGCTTAGTGCCTATGACACATTCAGACTTATTGCCTAGCGTGCCTCGTCTGCAAGGACATATTCGGGCTTATTGCCTAGCGTGCTTAGTGCCTAGGTGACATATTTGGGCTTATTGCCTAGCGTGCTTAGTGTTTGGTGATTTATAGTCGAGCGTAAACTTACAAAATGGGGAAGTGATGATGGTAAATAAGTAAGTCAAAGCTTGATAAGCAAATTAAATAATTTTGGCCACAAGGTATGTATTGACTTAAGTGTGTATATATATATGTGAAGTTGTGATTGAGTAGATTTTTATATAAAGTATTATGCATTTGGTGTCTTGGATATGTGGAAATTTGATATTGATTAGATGATGTTCGTTGATCAACATTTAAGCATTTGATGATTTTATGGGTATGAATATACAAGTATATTCGGCTAATTAGGAATTCTATAGATAGGTAATTAGTCATGTGGAATTAACCCCATAATTGTTTATATTTGAATGCATGGAATTTAGGTTGAAGCTAGTACCTATTAAATTTGTGATATATGGCTTCGATGATTAATGTATGCTATGAGTTTAAACTAAGATTATGTAAACAATAAAGTAAAATGGTGAATAGTTGATTATATTGCTCTAATTCCTTAAGGCTTACTAAGCTCAGTAGCTTACTCCATGTGTTGTTTACTCTGTTTTATAGATTCTGATCTAGCTACGTGCTCGGGAAATTATCGGCAAAGTCATCCACGCTATCATCTTTTTGGTACTCTTTTAGTTTGGTTTATTTTGGATAAAGGCATGTATAGAATGGATAATGTCTATGTTTGAGTTGAAAACTTTGTCTTTATATGTATTATAGCCATACGGATATGGCTTATATCCTGTGTTAGTTTGGTGTTGAGACGTATGATTTTTAATGATCAAAGGCTGTATATGTTTATGTCATTATGATGCAAGGGTTGTATGGATTTTATATAGCTTATATTCGGATATGGTGCATGTGCATATAGTAGGTGTAATTTGGTCTTGTAGGAAATGGCATTATGGATTAAGATAATGTTTTAATAATGTGTAATTAGCCATGGAAAACAAGTGTGATGTGTTTGTTATGTTTATGTTCTGTATTCAATTTTGTTTGATGAAGACTTAAAGTCATTTTTGATAAAATGTTAAATGACACCTACAATTGGTAAATGTGAAACATTTGGTATATATATATATATATATATATATAGTTTTGGGATGATTAATTGGTTTGAAATGATGATTATAGGCGAATAGGTATTTGGATAACTAGATAATATGATTTGTTGGAAATGATAAAAGTGCATGAGTTGATATGATTTTATTAAATTATAATAAATGCACGTATATGAATCTAACTATTACAAAAAAATAATGTATATACCGTATAGTTATTTTCGGTTCAACTATGTGCATGTAAACAAATTCATGTGAACATTGATCTGATTGATTATTTGGATCTATTTGAACTTTGGTATGAGCTAGGTACATATAATTGCATATATGTGTCTATGTATATTTGGTCAAGTAGATATGTATTTATATGATGTTTATTGAGTTTGTAAGTTTGGACATCTGCTAATATCTTTTATGTTGGTATATTCGGTCCTTTTAAGTGGGTTAGTATAAAATGATAATTGAATCATGTTATTCAATCACATAGATACGAATGGGTTAAATTGCTTGAGTATTTTATAAGTAAATAAGGACATAGCAATTGAGGCTTACGATACTTGCATTATTTTGTAATTTTCATAAAATGTATTTTGCATGTTCAGCTTATGTTTGTCAATGTTAGTGCCATATATGATTTGGTTTAGTGGAATAAATTTGTTTTATGCATATGTAATTGTTTGCTTATATGTGTATTATTATATAAGCTTGTTTAAATATGATTGAATTGATTGAATAAAAGTAATGATTATCTGGTAATGCCCGTAACCCTAATTCGGCGACGAATACGGGTTAGGGGTGTTACATTAAAGGTATTGATAAAGGTATATGGATATGTATGATTTATGTTATAATTATTTGTATATGTATACATATTCAGAAATGGTGTATCTTGGTGAGTAAATGGAAGTGGACAGATTAAATGAGGCGTAATATTCTATATAATGCATTTATAAATTAAGCTATGTTTATTCAATGTTATGAATTGGCTGTCTAAACTGCTTGGTTAATTGAATGTTTAAATACGGTTGCTTAAGACTTACTAAGCTAGTAAGCTTACTCTGTGTGTTCAATGATCTGTTTTATAGATTTTGGTCAACCACACTATCATCCCTTTTTGGTACTTTTAAGCTAGTTATTTTTGAATCAAAGGCATGTATAGGCTAGCTAACTGTTAGAATGATGTTATGTTTATATATATAATAGCCATGCGAAAATGGCTAATTGTTAAATGATAATGTTCGATGGTCTTTGATGTATTTGGTGTGTGCTTTGTTTGGATGAAAATTGAGGTTATGGTATGAATGTTCACGCTAAATAGCTATGTTACTATAGAGTAAATGATATGAAGCCTTTTAGTATGTGTCTTGTTAACTTTTGAAAAATGGACATGAGTAGGGAAATGTCAGGTATGGGATGCATTTTGATATGCAAAACTTTCGAATGTATACCATAAAATGTCATTAGATGAACTATAGTATGAATAAAGGTTAAATTTTTAAGTCAATATAGGTATGTGTTAGCTGAGCATTATCTGAAATTTATGTGTGTATCAACTTTAGTTGAAGTACGAAAAGAGATTTACATTGTGTATTGTATGTATGTATATTCGGCCAAGTTTATGTGCTATAGTCAAACGTAGTTAACATGTTTAAAATACTAGTTGTTTGGGCTTGTATTCGATTATGGAAATATGCAATATATATATATACTTGGCGTGTGAAATTGTTTAATTTAATTAAGTATATTCGATCAAATAAATGAGTGTATATGTAATGTGTAATGAGTTTGCATTTAATTGGTTATGTGGAAGTAGGTTTCAAGCTAAAAGAATTCGGTCTTAATAGGAAGTCATTATGAGATGACATTTTGATCATGCTTATTTTTATCTATTAGACACAAATAGCTTAATAGTTCAATTATTTTATAAAATTTTAAAGATAGGACAATTGGGGTTTATAGTATTATATTATTAGTATGTAATAATAATATGTTCATGATCGTATCTCTTGTTAAGCATGTTTGAGTAATATTGATTGTCCGAAAAAGGGTTGTGGCTTTTTTGGTAATGCCCGTAACCCTAATCTGGCTATGGATACGGGTTAAGGGTGTTATAGATCAGGTTTTCTTAAAGGTTTCACCGTGAAAGAAAGTTCTAAGGTTTGGGCGGAAGGGCAAGCTGAGCCCTAGGTTCATCGAGCCTTATCGTGTGTTGAAAAATGTGGGACCAGTAGCTTATCAGCTCGAGCTACCTTCAGAGTTGAGACAGATCCATGATGTATCTCAAGTCTCAATGTTACGACGCTATCGTTCGGATCCATCTCATATAGTGCTGGTAGAAGAAATCAAGTAAGGCCTGACTTGTCTTTTAAGGAGGAACTAGTTCAAATCCTAGATCGAGATGTGAAGGTGTTGCGAGAGAAGATGGCTCCATTGGTTAAATTGTTATGGCAGAATCACGGTTCTGAAGAAGCCACGTGGGAGCCAGAGGATGTGATGCGACAGCAATACCCTCATCTCTTTTGATCAGGTAAATTTTGAGGCCAAAATTTCTTTAAGGGGGTAGAACTGTAACATCCTGGAATTAGGGGCTTGGCATTATACTATATTGCTGTGTGTTGGCATGCTTTGTTTGTTATTTTTATGTGTTTGGGGTTCCCGGGAAGGCTCAGGGTTAAGTTGAAGCCTTGATGAAAATTTAATTTTTAGGCACTCTAGGGAAGGGCTAGCTGAGGCAGGCCTTAAGGGTATTTAATTGTGTTTTGTTAACACAAGTAAGGAGAGGTAAGGTGGAAAAGAGGCGCTACTTAGAGAGCTTGGAGGTGGCATCACAAGGGGGTAGCAGCAAGGAGGAGGATCGAGTCCCACAAGACCCACATTGGAGCTTTAATTTTTGGCACTTGAATGGGGAGAAGTGGATTCGGCCAGGACTCTGAGGAAGTGGGAGAAGACTGAGTCAAACATTTCAAACGGGTGGCCATGAGGAGTTTGTGGGGTTTGAATGGGTCAACAAGGTTTGAATGGGTGAAGGGGAGTGAATTTAGGAGGGAAATATGGGATTGGATGTTGGTGAAGGGGATGGCCAAATTTTAGATGCTTGAAGGGGGGAGAAGTCGGTTTTGGCTTGTAGTGGGTGTGTGCTGAATTTCATTTAGCAACTTAGGCATTTTAGGTGAGCTTTTCAGTCATGTGTGTGTGGGTGTGCTGATCTTTATAGTGTCGGTTGTGTAAAGTTTAGGCCAAAATCATTTCTTTTCCTCTTGTTTTCAATCAGTGGTCGCATTTTTTTTGGTTATCAAAAGAGAACCGTAGCTCACTACTCCAATTTCCTCTAATTTTAGGTATTAGCCGAACCTTCACTTGTTCATCACACCCGTCTTTTTCATTCTCTTTTCCCTTCTACTTTCTTTTATTTTATTGGCCGAACCATTCACCTTTCCCCCTCTGCGCTTTTCTTTTCTTTTTCTCTCCTTGTTCCTCTATTTTCTCCCTTGATTAGTCGAAACCTCCTGGCTGTCATAAATCATTTTCTTCTTCTTTTTCTTCTTCTCTCTTTTGCGGTTTCTTTGTTGTTCTCTTGAGTCAAATCCTAGGTCATCTTCTGCAAGTGGATTCCATCACCAAACCGAATCCCCTTAGTTATCCTTCCAAAAATCGAATCCTTTCTGGTGGGTTCATCTTGGCTAGATTTGGAACATTTTCTGCCATAATTGCTTGCGCTGAATCTCCTTGTATATTATTTGGTTTCTCTGCGTTAAGGTAAGATTCTCTGTTTTGATTTCCTCTTGATCAATCCCTCTATTCTTTCTTTTTGTGGTGAGGCCGAACCTGCCTTGTTAATGTTTGAATCTGGTTCTTTCACTCTGTGCCTGTTAGCCGAATACTGTGAAGCAAGGTGTTAGGAATCTGCCCAGATGTTTTTATCGATTTGGTGATTAAGGTAAGAGAGACTCTGCTACCCAGTTCTTTTCCTTCTTTTGGTATTTAATAGCCAAAGCCGAATGGCTAATTGGCTTGGTGTTACATTTGGATTGACTCCTCTTCCTTTATCTTCTTTCTTCGTGCTTTGGGAACACTTTCTCCGTGAAACCTCAGTTGCCAAATAGTTGTAGTTTGGATCCTGAAAGCCTGTCAGTTGCCGAACTTTACCTTTCATTCAGATTCCTAAGGTAAAAGACTTGCCCGATGTCAAAGTTATCTACTTCTTATTTTCCTTTTTCATCGCCTTAACCACACGTTCTCTTCTTTAAGTGCTGATCAAGTCTCTTCATGGATTCAACTGCTAGTCAATCCAAGGAAGGGAGCGAACCCCTAGTTTTGACTCCCAAATTTAAGAAGTGTTCTGTGTCGGTGGTTCAAGATGTTCGGCCAGGGTGTGGTAGAGAGCCGACCTCTATTTGGGATAGGCAAATAGTCGTCGTCCCTGCAAACGAGAGTGTCAACGTAGATAGCTTAGTGTTACATATTATCAGGTGTGTATTACTCACACGCCTTCTATGTAATCGTGTTATTAATTTATAGGCTGGAAGCTGAAATAACTGATATGATAGGTAAACTACCCTATGGGTATGGTTGGAAACGCTGGGTAGGTTCTCGATATTGATATTGTTGTTAAATAGCATATATGTATATTCGATGTTATGCATGCATATGATCTGCTATACACTGTGATATAAGCTGCATACTTAATGTGCACGATATAAAGAGCATGGGCTCGGGATTGAATATGAGGAGGAGGGAAAATTAGTGACAAATGTCATGAGTGACTACAATCACTAGTGGTCTAGGTACCACAGTTGTTGAAACCACGAATAATCTAATTAGTGACTTATCTCGGTGGTCCACGACCACAGTGGGTTGGCCTTACGTATGCATTATTTGCTTGAGATCGTCATGGTGGTCCACGACCACGGTGGGTTGGCCCCACGAGTACATTACTGTGACTATTGTCACGAGTGACTACGATCACGAGTGGTCTAGGACCACGGCGGTTATGAACCACGAATGGCATAATGCCACGGGTGTTGGATGGAGAGCTAAATTGGGATGGGCTGCATTGCATACATCTGGCATGTTCTGTATTGAATGGCCGAAGGCTGATTTGTGTTACATGGGTATCCACACACTGAGTCTCGATGACTCACCCCTTTCTCTAATTGTTGTAGGTAATCAGTAGATCACGGATTTAAGAGCCAAGGCGAGCTCGAGGTGGCCATGCACTATTTCTTGTAAACTTGTTTCTTTTACTTAGACTTATTTTTATTTGGGATTTAAGTTGTAATAAGGCCGCTTAAATTTTATGTTGGGTTTTAATAATGAGTTAGTGTATACATGTTGGGGTTTATAGATAATTGGGGTTTTCTTAAAAGCATAAAAAGATGTTTTCCCAATCTACAACAAATGGGTAATAAACTGTAAATAATTAAAACTTGGAAATTTTTCTTAGCATAGAAAACAATATTTTCAAAAAAAAGGAACGCATCTCAAGGATTAACTCAAAGAACAACCTTCAAAATTTTCTCTAATTTGATTTTGATAAGAAATGTTCATTTGTTTTTAGCACTTAGTCGACTTAGTAAGGCTAAAAGTAGGATTGAGACAACCAAGTAGTTTTAAATAATAGTATAAGCCCATAACACGGATTCTTTAAGCAAGTTAACCCTTGAACCACGATGTTTTTCCAAACTTTTCAAATTTACTTTCTCTGTAGCAATCCAGATTTGGTCATAACATTTTAACTGGGTTTGGGGTGTTACATTTCTACACCATTCTCTGTTTATCTCAAAAGTTTTTTCTAAAACAAATATTTCTAAATTTTCTCCTTGTCTTGCATTATTAGTCATTGATGAATATGTTGATGACATATTAGGTGAATTTTGGGGACTCTCTTCCTGTCTGGCATAGATAGGTTGAGCTATATTTTTGGAATTATCTATTCCTTGTAAATTTGTTCTAAATGTTGTTGGGAAAGAAGAGACAGAGGCTCTAGATATCCTAAAGTCTTCCGTTTGTGTTTCTGGATTTGACTGTCTTTCTAAGTTTAACTTTCTAAAAGCTGTGCTTGTACTTCCTATTTCGAATGAATGTCTTGGAGGTATTCTTCGTGGCCTGTTGAATATTAATTCAACTGTGCCATCTTGGTGTTGGGAGATTTCACTCAATGAAGTGTTTCTTATTGGAGTTGGTGCCACATGGTCTATAGCACCATCAAGTTTCCACCTATCAAGAAGGTTTATTTCATGCCATTGTATTGTTCTTAGGATTGTGGTATGAGATCTTGAAGTATCTGTTTCTATTAAGACGGTTTCTCCTTTTGGGCTTTGGAGTAAAGCCTTGGTATTGACTACATAATACATAGTTTTGAAATGGAGCCTATAGACTAATGTTAATACCTCCATACCTGGAAGCATTTTGTAGTTATGGGTATGTATTTGGAGGGTCAAAGATTGTAAAATATTTTTTTCGGTCAGAGATACTATAAAATTTGGATAACATTTAAAATGTATTGGGCCGATACATAGGCTTGTTTCTATGGTTCCTAATAATGAGTCATTAAACATGATGTGTCTTTGGTCTCATAAGAAAATTAAAATTGAGGTATTTTTAGTGGGTTCAACACTAAGAGGTTTGACACCAACTTGGACTAGTCCAAAATGGACATATTTGTATTTTTGTTCTTTGAGTTTAATAATGATGACTTTATCTAATAATTGGATTGTTTCATATTCTTTTTGAATAGGTAAACTCCTTTCTTTTGTTTTTATAATGTAACTGTAAAAAGCATTTAAATTTTCAAAAGTTGTTTTCTTGTAGACTTGATTTGTTGGAACTCTTGGAAGAGTCCAATTATCGAATCTTTGGGGAATATTTTCATAATGTTCTTCTTGTTCATTAACAGTGTTGTTTGAGGTTTGGTTGAGCTCTTGGGATTGATTGGAAATAAAGCTTACAGAAGAATTGGTTCTTCTAAGGAAGGGAAACATTCTTTGTTTTCTTATTTCCTACAAGAGGTTTCTACTATCAGGATTTTTGGATTATTAAAGTTTCCTACAGGCATACTTTATCCTTGACACGCCTAATCCATGGCTAACTGGACAATGTATCAATACCCAGCAAAATAATAATACGTTAATAAAGACAGTTAGACCAGAACTCAAAAATATTGAAAACAAATTGAATATTTTCAAAACTTAGAAATACATGTTCCTCCCTGGCTCTGATACCAGATTATCCCGTGGATCTGAGGATGAAGTTTGAATTGAAATGGTTGGAATGTGATAATTGTCAAAAGTTTGAAATGTGATAATTGTTTGAAATTATAATTTGATTAAATATTGAAAAGGAAAATAATTTTTGAAAAAGGAAAATAATTTAAAACTCATATTCTAAAAATTTGGGAAAACTTAAGAAATTTGGAGAAACAAGTTTTGATATCTGAAATGGCTATTTTAAGTCGTGGCCTTCATTCTAAATCTGATAGCCTTTAATAGAGGGCTATTGCCTCTTTACATCATTTAAACCGAGAAATTCAATCCCTTACATGATTGAAACTTTGATTACATAACTAAAACTTTTAAGAGAATTTATTCTCTGATTACAAAAATACAAACTACAGAGAATAATTACTATTTATATATCAGAGAATCTTACTGTTCTTACCAAGGAATATTTAGTATTTGCTCCAGAGAATATTTCATGTTCACTTGTCTTTTCTTGCAGGGAATATTTACTTTTTGCGCCAGAGAATATTTCCTATTCACTCGTCTTTTCTTGCATCATTTTTTCTTGGTTCTGGTGTTGGTTACTGAAGTGGTATCATCTGCAAGATCCACCATTTGATTGAAACGCTGAAGATTTCTCAACTTCGGAATCGGAATCCATTGAGCTGAGCATTTTATCCATGAGTTTTTTGTATTCCTTCTTGGTCTTAGCTTGAGCTAACATCGCACTAGCTGTCGATTTTGCTTGAAGGAATTTTGCTGTGGTTTGATCCGGGGCTGCGGACTTGCATAATCTCGTATTCTTGTTAAAAAAATTATCCAAATATTTTGAATCATATTTTCATCATTAAACTTGTCCCACCATTTAGTTCTATAGTTTCGAACTAGTAATGGAATTCCAGTACATTGATCTTGCTCATACGAATAATTACAAGAAACAATCCAAGAAACGTATAGTTTTAAGAAAAAAATGGATTGTTATTTAAATGTGCTCTTGGTCTGGTTCAGGGTAAAATTTGTCAAAGAATTTTGGCCACAAATTTTGAATTTTTTCTGGTAGGATCTCAAAGGATGATGGTCCATACCAATTCCACCATTCTTGGAACCAGTGTAACGCCCCGAATTTGGGCTTAGTAGAAATGGGCCTATTGCGCCTCGAGCACGGAAGCATTTAAAAATTTTTAAGAACAAGAGAACGACACTAATTCAAGTTGGATCTATTAGGTGAGTGACTTTGGAAGGTTAGAGGGCTTCCATGAAGTCCCGGGATCAAACCTGGGCTTTAGGAAAAATTTTGGTTTTGGGTGAATAAAACCCTGGGAATTAGGAAGTATGCGTTAAGGATAAAATGTGGAGAAAAATGACACAAAAGGAGTTGTGGTCTAGTGGCAAATGGTGCCACATGGGAGACAAGGAAGTGACGTCATAGAGGAAGCAAGGGGTCCAGGGTTCAAGTCTTGGCAGTTGCAATTCATTTTTATCTCATTTTAAATGAACTTAGACTTTGGCCCATAGGTTTATATTTAGTTGCGCATGCTTTAAGTCACAAAAGGAGCTTGTGTTGTGGTGGTATGTAGCATCTGGAGCATAGGAGAGGGCAACGGTTTGAATCCATTACAAGCAAAAAGGGATATTTATTTTGCAAAGTTGGGACGGCAAGTGGTTGTGATGGATTTAAACTCTGCTGAAGGAGGGATCCCACATCGGAAAGCTAGCATGTGGAAAGGTGAGAAGCTGGCTTTAAATAGAGCAATCTATGAGGAGAGTAACCATACCTTGGTTGGCGTTTGGGCGTAGGAGTGCTTGGACTGTGGATTAACTCCAGATTCCTATCAGGTGTGTAATCTCACACCCCTATTTAACTACTAATGCCATGATCTGTGTATCGGCTAAAAGGCGAAATACCGAAAAGTCAGAATGCTGGCATCTAAGAACACTTGAGCAAAAGAGCGCTCATAGTGGTAGACTGAGCCACTAATGATGGCGATAGACTCTAGAGAGTGTCAAGAACACTCTTGTGAAACTGAGGCCGTATCGGGCCCTGTTGTGCCGAAGTGGGTTAAGTGGGCCCATGGGTTTACAGGCCCACATAAGTGAAATCGATGGTGATACTGAATGGTTGTTACGGCTGTGAAGTTTGCAAAATCGAGACCGAAAATGAGCTGAACAGGCCACACGAGCGTGTGGGCCCATTTAGGCCAAAATTGGATTTTAGGCCCAATTACACTATAGTAACCCAAAAAGGGAACCTGTGTCACTCGAAGCGACGATGGGCCTTCAGAAAGGCTATAGTTGATAAATTACCAAAATACCCTTAATGGGTAAATGATCGAAATACCCTCAGTGGGTAAATTACTAAAATACCCTCGATGGGTAAATTATCGAAATACCCCCAAGGGGTGAAATGACCGTTATATCCTTGATGGTAGATAAATATCGTGTATGTGATTTATATATATCTGTTTATAGTTGTAATACACTGCATTCATATCATGTTGCATGGGTTGGGTTTGATGATCGGAGGAAGTACCGTTTTAGTGGCTCTGCCACATACCGTTTGAATGGCATCGTCACATACCGTTTTAGTGGCTCAGCCATATATACTGTGATTAGCACCTTTACTGCAAGATTGGAGAGTTTTGGATGGGTGGGTTGACATGGTCCCCACAAGGTGTGTTGGTTGGTACGGGTGGAGAGTTAGTCGGCTGGATAGGATGGGGGTGGACACATATCCATTTGCATTGAGATGATTTAGGGCTTAAGCCCAGATTGTTACCGAATAGGGCTTAGGCCCAGACCGACAATGTATGGGCTCAGGCCCAACTATGACCGTTAGAGGGGATTATACACTGAGTTCTTGTAACTCACTCCTTTCTTTTAACCGTGTAGGTAATTCCCAGCATTCGAGGATTTGGAGCTGTGAAGGACTCGGAGGTAGCCATACATCGGATTTGCTTCTTAACGAAACTTAGTAATTTTGGATTTAATTTAATTTATATTATGTTTGGGTTAATATTTTATGTAATAAGGCCATTGGGATTTTCTTTCTAAACTTTCATTTGGTAATTCTGTTAGTTATGAATTGTTAAACAATTAAACACTGGTTTTTAAAACAATAACTACTATTTCAAAATATCACGTTTCCGCAATTATTTAAGTCAGACTTCTGCAACAAAAAAAGTTTTTGAATTTAATAACATCTTTGCAAGAATATCCTTTGGACAAATCTTATTTTTTCAAGCAACGAAGTTTAGAGTTTTAAAAAGGATATAAAGTTTTTTTTTAAACTGAGGAGGGGTTTTTAAAGAACGCGTAACTTTTAAAAACCTTTTGATGTGACATGCCAGATCTGGCCAAACGTCTAGGCCAAGTTTGGGGTGTTACATTTAATAATATCAGAGCCTGGTTGCAAAACTCGGCTGTGGAATGGGTTGTCAAATTTGAATTCTTGAAAGTGTTGTTTCAAAAAACCTTGAAAAGATTTGAAGTTCTGAAATGTTGTATTGACCGTTTTTTAAAAGTGTGGTACACCGAGTCTCCGGCACCGAATCCGTAAGTTTTCTAAATACTTTTGTCTATTTAGAAATTTAAATACAGTGAGTTAGAATTATGGTGATTTCTTTAGGTATTGGACTGTACTTTTGGTATTTATTCTCTGTGTGTTTGGTTTGGATGTGATGTTTGGATATAGAAATTGGTTGCGTATGAGATATCTGTCTGCTTTAATTGTTAGGTGTTTTGAGTATGTGCAGGGAGATCCAAATTCTAGTTAAAATATGATAGCAATATTAGAATCAGAGTGCGCAGTGAGAGCGTAGTGTGCTAGGTTAGGATGTCGACTGTTCCTATAGTTGGAAATTTTGAGGACAAAATTTCTTTAAGGGGGTAGATTTGTAACGCCCAGAATTTGGGTCTAGTAGAATTGGGCCCATTGGGACTTGGGAATAGGAGCATTTAAAAATTTTTGAGAACAAGAGAAATGACACTAATGCAAGTTGGATCTATTAGGTAAGTGATTTTGGAAGGTTAAGTCTAGTAGAAATTTTGGTTTTAGGTGAATAAAACCCTAGAAGTTAGTAAGTAGGCTTTAAGAATAAAATGTAGAGAAAAATGACACAAAATGAGTTGTGGTCTAGTGGAAAATGGCGCCACATAGGAGACAAGAAAGTGACGTCATAGAGGAAGCAAGGGGTCCAAGATTCAAGTCTTGGCGCTTGCAATTCATTTTGATCTCCTTTTAAATGAACTTAGACTTTGGATCATATGTTTATATTTAGTTTCGCATGCTTTAAGTCACAAAAGGAGCTTGTGTTGTGGTGGCATGTAGCGTCTGGAGCATAGAAGAGGGTAAGGGTTCGAATCCCATTCCAAGCAAAAAGGGATATTTATTTTGCAAAGTTGGGACGGCAAGTGGTTGTGATGGATTTAAAATCTGCTGAAGGAGGGATCCCACATCAGAAAGCTGGCTTTAAATAGATCAATCTATGACTAGAGTAAGCATACCTTGGTTGGCGTTTGGGCATAGGAGTGCTTGGACCACGGATTAATTCCAGATTCTTATCAGGTGTGTAATATCAAACCCCTGTTTAACTGCTATTTCCATGATCTATGTATCGCTAAAGCCAAAATATCGATGTACATCAAAAGGTTGTATAAACCTTACGATCTTTAAAACCTTTCCTCAATTTAAAAACTTTCTCTCAATGAAAAACCTCGAGTTTCTTCGCTTAACAAATAAAATTTGCTTAAAGTAATTTTTTCCTTGCAAACATAATATTGTTTTCAAAACATTATTTGTAGTAGAAGATTGACTTTCAAAGTTGCAGAAATGTGATATTTGAAAACGGCAATTATCGTTTCTAAAAACCCATGTTATATTGTTTAGTAGTTCATAACTAAAAGATTTACCAATGAAAGTTAAAAGAAAATCCGAAAAGCCATATTACAAAAATTAATAACCTAAAATAGAATAATCTAAAATAATTTCAAACCAAAATTACTAAGTTTCATTTATTAACAACTCCGCGTATGGCCACCTCCGAGTCCTCCGTAGCTCTAAATCCTCTAAGGCTGAGGATTACCTGCAAGGTTAAAGCAAAGGGGTGAGTTATGAGAACTCAGTGTGTAATTCCCCTAGTCGGTCATTAACTGGGCCTGAGCCCATACAGAAATAGATCGGGCCAAGCCCATATGTATAAACCGGGCCAAGCCCATATGTATAAACTCGCCAAAGCCCATGCAGAAGTAGACTGGGCTGAAGCCCTATTCAGTAACAATATAGGCCTTAGCCCTATAAAAATGATAATGCAACCAGAGTATATGGCCCAACCTAATAATCCATCCGCTACACACCACCCGTACTAGCCCAACACACCTGTGGGGATTTCTAAATTGACCCACCCATCCGGTACACACCAATAAGGTAGACAGGCCGCTAATCACAGAATTTGTGGCAAAGCCAATAGAATAACAGAATATTTATGTGGGATAGCCAATAGAACAGAATGTGGAAAAGCCACCAGATTACACTTCCTCGGATCATCAATATCCCAATCCCATGCAGAATGTCATGTATGCAAAGCATTTATAAAAAATGATGTATGAAATAAATTACCATAATAACAAATTAAACATAATACACATAATCGTACTAATTAACCCCTAAGGGTATAAAAGTAATTTACCCACCAAAGGTATTTCAGTAATTTACCCACTAAGGTTATTTTGGTAATTTCACAAATCAAGGGTGTTTCGGTAATTTCACAAACCAAGGGTATTTTGATAATTTTGCAAACCAGGGGTATTCCAGTAGTTTTGCAAATCGAGATATTCTAAATAAAGATAACGATGCGAATGGGCCTAGGGCCCATTCTCGGCTCAAATGGACCCACAAGTTCGTGTGGCCCATTTAGCCCAAATCTAGCCACAGATATGAGATTCACATAGACCAGTTTACTATCTACTACATAATCATACAATTTATTCATATGGGTCTTTGGGCCCATTGGGCCCACTTGGTCCCTTTGGCCCATAGTGGCCCAAACAACGTCAACCCACAATAATACTCATAGACTGCTCCATATATAGCCAGCTTCTCACCTTCCCTCTTGCTAGCTTTCCAATGTGGGATCCCTTCTTCAGTAGAGTTTAAATCCAACATAAACTCTGGCCGTCCAATCTGCAAAATAAATACTCCCCTGCTTGTCATGAGATTCGAACTCAGGTTCCTTACACCCTTAATGACACCTTGCCACTAGACCACTCACTTCATTGTGTCTAACATCATGCGCAACTAGATATAAATCTATGGGCCAAAGTCCAAGTTCACTTAAAAATAAATCAAAATAAAATGCCAGTGCCAAGGCTTGAACCTTGGACCACTTACTTCCTTGTGGCGTCACTTTGCCACTAAACCACAGCTCCTTTGTGTCATTTTTCTCCACATTTTATTCTTAAATCCTACTTACTAATTCCTAGGGTTTTACTTACCTAAAACCAAAACATTCCTAAAGCCCAAGTTTGATCTCGATACTTCATAGAAGCCCCCTAACCTTCCAAAATCACTCACCTAATAGGTCTAACTTGAATTAGATCCGTTCTCTTATTCTCAAAAATTTTAAACTCTCCCACACCCATGGCCCAATGGGCCCAATCCTACAAGGCCTAACTTCGGGTCGTTACAAATCTACTCCCTTTAAAGAAATTTTGTCCTCTAAATTTCCAACTTATAGGAATAGTCGAACCTCCTAACCTACCACACTACGCTCACGCTGCGCACTCTGATCTTAATAACACTAATTCACTTTTAACTTAATCTTAAAACCTTTTACGCACATCCAAACATCTAACCACAGAAGTAGACCAATATTTATCACACATACATACAATTTCTATATTCAAAGATCATATCCAAACAAAACACATACAAAATAAATACCAAAAATATAGTCATTACAGCACATAACAGAGTATAAGGTCAGGAAACTTACGAATTTAGTGCCGGAGACTCGGTGTGCCATACTTCCAATAACACTATCACTTTTTCTAAACCACAATTTGTAAGGACCCGAATTTGGGCCTAGTAGAATTGGGCCCTTTGGGCGTTAGGCGTAGGAGCATTTAAAATTTTTGGGATTAAGAGAATGGCTTTAGTGCAAGTTTGATCTAGTAGGTGAAGGATTTTGGAAGGTTAGGGGGCTTCTATGAAGTCCCGAGTTCAAACTTTAGCTTTAGTGAAATTTTGGTTTTAGGTGAAAAAAAACCCTGAGAGTTAGTAGTAGGCTTTAAGAATTAAATGTGGAGGAAAAAGACACAAGTGGAGTGTGTGGTGTAGTGGCAAAGTGACGCCACATAAGGGACAATGGGGTGAAGCCACAATGAAGGAAGGAGGTCTAAGGTTCAAGTCTTGGCTTTTTCATTTTGGTTTTCTTTTTAAAGGGACTCTAGAATTTTACCATAGGGTTATATTTAGTTGCGCATGATTTTAGACACAAGAAGAGCTTGTGGCCTAGTGGTAAGTGGTGTGTTGAGCTATTGAAGGGAGTAAGGGTTCGAATATCATGGAAAGCAAGGGAGTATTTATTTTGCGAATTGGACGGCAAGAGTTTGAGTTGGATTTAAACTCTGCTAGCGGAGGGATCCCACATCGGAAAGATACAAAGAAGGAAGGTGAGAAGCTAGCTATATATAGAGCAGTCTTTGAGGAGGGTTAAGATACCTTGGTTTGCGTTTGGGCACAGGAGTGGTCGGAGCGCGGATTAGCACCAGATTTCTATCAGGTGTGTACTTCTCTCTACTCTAGCTGTAGAGCGGCAAATGTCGAAAAGCCGATCACACGGCAATGGAAGCCACACGAGCGTGCGAGCACATGTGTGGGAGTTTCGATGCGATAGTCGAGGCCACCATGAGTATTCTTGTAGGTTGAGGCAGCTTGGGCCATGATGGGTCGAGGTGGGCCCAATGGGCCCATGGGCCTATATGAATAAATTGTATGACTGTGTAGTAGAAATTGGACTAGACTAGGTGAATCTAATATCTGTGGCTAGATTTGGGCTAAATGGGCCACACGAGCGTGTGGGTTCATTTGGGCCGAGAATGGGCCCTAGGCCTAATTGCACCGTTTTGATAAGAAAGGATATTTGTGTTGCTCAAGACGACAGTAGGCTATCAGAAAGGCCATTAAGTTCAAAATTACTAAAATACCCCTGGTTTATAAAATTACAAAATACCCCCCGATTTGCAAAATTATCGAAATACCCCTGGTTTGTAAAATTACCAAAATACCCCTGGTTTATGAAATTACCAAAATGCCCTTGGTATACAAAATTACTGAAATACCCCCGATTTGTAAAATTATCGAAATACCCCTGGTTTGTAAATTACCAAAATACCCCTAGTTTGTAAAATTACCAAAACACGCCAGGTTTGCAAAATTGCCGAAATACCCCTACTTTGTGAAATTACCGTTTTACCCCTACACGACAAAATGATCGTTGTACCCTCGTGGTAGTACTAGTATTGTATGTGTTAATTGTATGATTGATTATGTTTGAGATGCGTTGCTTACATGGATTGGTTATGAGTAGAATTACCGAACTACCCCTATAGGATGGAATTACCGAAATACCCTTATAGGGTAAAATGACTGATTTGCCCTTGTAGGTAAATGATCGACTTGTGCAATGAGTTGTCTAATTTGACTGTGGTTGTATGACTGATATGCTTTTATTACATGTTTAAATAATTGTTACTGAGCATGTCCATTTTGCATACACATGTAATGATTGAGCATGACATACACGACATATTGCATGGGTGGGAATTATGGTACGGAGGAAGATTTGAGGATCACATGGCAGTATGGTATGGATCCAGGATCGCATGGCCATATGGTATGGATCCACAACAGGCTTTTAGCCACCGAGCAACCATGCTGCACCGATAATGTTACCGAGGGCTGTGTACCATTATTTTAGGCTTCGTTCCGTAATTATGGGCTTTGTGCCAATACCGAAGGCTTTGTGCTGTTATTATTGCTTTGTGATAATCATATTTACCGTGGCTATGTGCCTAACATATATATATTGATGACTATCTGTCAATATTTGAGGATCGCATGGCCGTATGGTATAGATCCAGGATCGCATGGCCGTATGGTATGGATCCACCGGAGGCTTTAAGCCTAATGCATGTGATTAAGCAGCTTTGCTGCAACATTCGGTAGTACCACAACTGGGCTACCCTTAGTGTGTAGCGGTAAGGGTCGATTGTAGAAATCCCACTATTGTGTTTGGCAGGAATGGGTGGTGTGTAGCGGATGGAAAAATTAGGTTGGGCTAGGGTTGCATCGCATTGCATACATTATCTGCTGTGACATATGATATGGGTTAAGGTTCAACCAAGGCTATTTTGGGCTAAGGCCCAATTGCCACCGATACTGTAATGGGCTTTGGCTTGGATTGTTTTGATACATGTTCTTACCGAAGAGGGTTGTACACACTGAGTTTTTGTAAACTCACTCCCTCTTTTTATTAAATGTTTTAGGTAATTCCAAACGATAGCGAATTAGGAGTCGTGGAGGACTCAGGGGTGGCTATACATCTAAGATACTACTCGTGAACTTTAGTAATTTCGATTTTTACCTTATTTTAAGATTATTTATTTTGGGTTAATATTTTGTAATAAGGCCATTGGTTTATTTTTTCTAAGTTTTCATTTATAACTGTTAAACTTATAAATACGGGGTTTTCATAAAACATTAGCAATTGTTTTCTAAAATATCATATTTACGCAACGATACAAGTTCAACTTTCATAACAAAACAGTTTTTCAAAATAATAACAACTTCTAAACGGTCATTTAGCCAATTGCGTTTTTCTCAAACAAACAATGAACTCGATGTTCAAAAATCCGATAAAACTTTTCTAAACAATTACTTAGCTTTTCAACTTCCTTCAATGTGACACGCCAGATTCGGGCCTAACTTCTAGGCCGAGTTTGGGGTGTTACACAGTTTAAACAGATTTGGAAAAAAAACTTTCAAACCCATTCTACAGTCGAGTTTTGCAACCTCGCACTGATACCATAAAATGTAACACGCCAAACTCGGCCTAGAAATTAGGCCCGATTCTGCCATGTCACATAAAAGGGTTGTATAAACCTTACGATCTTTAAAAACCTTTCCTCAATTTAAAAACTTTCTCTCAATGAAAAACCTCGAGTTTCGTCGCTTAACAAATAAATTTTGCTTAAAGTTATTTTTCCTTGCAAACATAATATTGTTTTCAAAACATTATTTGTAGCAGAAGATTGTCTTTAAAAGTTGCAGAAACGTGATATTTGAAAATAACAATTATCGTTTCTAAAAACCCATGTTATATTGTTTAGCAGTTCATAACTAAAAGAATTACCAATGAAAGTTAAAAGAAAATCCCAAAGGCCATATTACAGAAATTAATAACCTAAAATAGAATAATCTAAAATAATTTCAAACCAAAATTACTAAGTTCCGTTTATTAACAACTCCGTGTATGGCCACTTCCGAGTCCTCCGCAGCTCCAAATCTTCTAAGGCTGGGGATTACTTGGAAGGTTAAAGCAAAGGGTTGAGTTACGAGAACTCAGTGTGTAATTCCCCTAGTCAGTCATTAACTGGGCCCGAGCCCATATGGAAAAAGACTAGGCCAAAACCCATACAGAAGCAAACTGGGCCGAAGCCCATACAGAAGCAAACTGGGCTGAAGCCCATACATAAGGAAACTGGGCCAAAGCCCATACAGAAGCAGACTGGGCCGAAGCCCTATTCGATAACAATCTGGGCCTTAGATCTATAAACATGATAATGCAACCAGAGTATATGGCCCAACATAATAATCCATCTGCTACACACCACCCGTGTAACACCCCATACCCAAGCCCGAGGCTAGGACTCGATAAGAGATATTAGCATGCTTGAACTTATTAAAGCATGCACTTATGGGCTGTGAAATTTCGTTTCGACTTAAAAACTTCTATATATTAGTCTAATCATACATTACATGGGCCTACGAGGCCTTAAGCACATATCTAAAAACTTTCGAAACTTAATCGAAACCTTTCTTTCAAGCAGGGGTCACACGCCCATGTAGCTTGGGACACGCCCTTGTACCCCTTGACACACCCATGTTATCAACCGTGGGGAGCTACTGACTATTTTCACATGACTTGAACATGCCCGTGGGTTTAAACCATGTGATAAACCTTGATATACTGACTTGATCCACACGGTATGGGCACATGGCCATGTTCAAACCGTGTATTCTACACGGCTCATACACACGGCCGTGGGGTTGTACCGTGGCCTATCATGATTAATAATAATAAGGTGTAGGGTTCACACGGCCTAGACACACACCTGTGTGTCTAACCGTGTGAGCACTTAGAGGCTATTTACCAAGCCATTTACCACCCTGAAATCAAAATCAAACCAATACATTTCAAAAACTATACAACATGCTTCATTGAATACAACAACATACATATAACCAATTTTGGCTAACCATTTAGCCATATACAAAAGAATAATGGTTTGATAACCTATACAATGGCCCTTCTTAAAACATGTTCTCAAAATGAATGCTTCCTATACATGCCATACTTAGTAAAATAAATTTGCTATACCAAAATAAGGATTGATAGTGTGCTACGAGCTCTAACTCCAACGATCCATAAGTTATCTTGGCGGGACTATATAGAAAGAAAAGATTAAAGACGTAAGCATTTAGCTTAGTAAGTTTGCATGTAAAACACATATTAATAAACTTGCTTAATAAAAACCATTTGACATAACAATGGTATCATAATTTTAGCTTTAAAGCTTACTTACTCATACTGATTTTCACATGTCTCAAGATACTTACTATCCTCATACTTGTAAGGTAAACATGGTGTCTGTATCACTTGATCACATTGATCAACATACTTTAATTTAATAATCATGATCTCTAAATCATCATTCATAACATAAATAATACTCAATTTCAACTTGGTAATATCTTTGCTTATTTAGCTTTCTTGTTATCTCATTTTAACTTTACTCATTTGCTCGATGAATTTTTGCGAATAATCGAGGATACTAAATCTCATCCCACGTAACTTAATGCCAAATCCATATCCTAGATACGGTCTTACATGATATATCTCTTCTTGAATCAATGTCAAACTTACCTTGGACTTATATGATAACTTGTTCAATGCCACGCCTGGGTCATTGGACTTACATGATAACTTATTCAATGCCAAGCTTGGGTTATTGGACTTACATGATAACTTGTTCAATGCCAAGCTTGGGTCCTTGGACTTACATGATAACTTGTTCAATGCCAAGCTTGGGTCCTTGGACTTACATGATAACTTGTTCATAAGCTTATAACTTGTTCATACTTAATCATATTGATTTCTTTATTTAACAAACATTAAGCATTCCATGACAACAATGTACATTATACTAAGCAATTCAATGATAGAAATCATAAAGCTAAAAAATCAGACAAACTTACCTCAATATACAAAATGCATGTAGATATGCAATTTAGTCCTCGACTTTGTTCTTGCCTCGGTTTCGATCCAGGCTTCATTTTTCTTGATCTATAATCATAAATAGACCATTTAATAAGCATATTGACTAAATTGACTGATAACTCATTCTTTGGAAAATTTACTATTTTGCCCTTATACGTTCTCATATTTGCACTTTTGCCCCTAGGCTCGTAAAATTATTTCTATACAACTTTCTTACACTACATGCTTAGCTGATTAATAGTCTCAGCTATAGAAATCATCAATTCACACAAAATCATACATGTATGACCAAACTTAAGATTTTCACAATCAAGTCCCTACATGCATTTTTATGGAAAATCACGTAACAAAAGATGTTTCTACTACATCAAGCTTTCATAATCTTCCATAAAACATCAAAATACATGCATGTCATACATGAAAACCTTTTTGAACATCCATTATATCTCATCAAATAGCTAAAAAATAACATACTCATGCTACTAGGACTTCAAAAATACGAAGAATATCAAAAATCGGGCTTTGGAGCACTCACTAGTAAGCTTGGAAAATTGAAAGAGCCCTAACAACGGTTATTAGAATTTTCGGCAACTTGGGGAAGAAGATGAATATATTTTTATCATCTTTTTCCCATTTTAATCATTTATTAGGCAAATGACCAAAATGCCCCTCTTTTTAAAAATTTCCATAAAATTATCTCATGACCAATTTTTTCCAAAAATTAAATTTTGGGAAAATTTCCATCTAGGGGTCCATAATTATTATTCTAAAGCTATTTCATACAAAAAGCTTCTAGAAATTCATATTTTGTAACTTTTGCAATTTAGTCCTTTTGGACCATTCAATCACAATTTAGCGAAATTGCTTCATAAAACCTTCATACTAGCATGCAAACATGACATAAAACTTAAAACTCATAATTTCATCTTGGTTTCATGGTCTCACACCACTATTCTGACTAGGCCCTAAATCGGGCTGTTATAATTCTTCCCTCTTAGGGATTTTTGTCCTCGGAAATCTTACCAGCAAAAAGGTTTTGATACTGGTTTCTTATATTCTCTTCTGTTTCCCACGTAGCTTCTTCTATTCCATGTCTTTGCCACAATACTTTCACTAGAGCAATACTTTTATTTCTCAGTTGTTTGACTTTTCGAGCTAAAATCTCGACTGGTTCTTCACCATAAGTCATGTCGGGACAAATCTCTATCTCAACATTGACATGTGAAACACATCATGTATTTTTCCAATTCTGATGGAAAAGCCAAATGGTAAGCTACCGGCCCAACTCTCTCAGTAATCTCGTAAGGTCCAATGAAACGTGGACTCAATTTGCCTTTTCGGCCAAATCTAAGAACTTTTTTCCATGGTGACACTTTCAAGAACACTTTATCCCCAACTTGGTACTCTATCTATTTTCTCTTTAAATTTGAATAGGATTTCTGTCTGTCTGAGGTTGCTTTCAAACATTCTCGTATCACTTTCACTTTCTCTTCAGCTTCTTTAACCAGATCGATCCCGTGAATTTAGTTTTCCCTGAGTTCAATCCAAAACAAAGGTGTTCTGCATTTACGCCCACATAGAGCCTCATAAGGCGCCATCTTTAAGCTCGACTGAAAACTATTGTTATTGGCAAATTCTATCAATGGGAGAAACTTTTCCCAACTACCTTGAAATTCTAAAATACAACATCTGAGAATATCTTCGAGTACTTGAATTAACCTCTCTGACTGACCATCAGTTTGAGGATGAAAAGCTGTGCTAAAATTCAATCTTGTACTTAAGGCTTCTTGCAGCCTCTTCCAAAATCTAGATGTGAATCTCGGATCTCTATCCGATATAATCGATAAGGGAACTCCGTGAAACCATACTATTTTTGAAACATACAAGTTTGCCAATTTATCGAGGGAGTAATCCACTCGTACTGGTATGAAATGGGCTGACTTCGTGAGTCTATCAACTACAACCCATATAGCATCCATCTTTCTTGGTGACAACGGTAACCCCATTACAAAATCCATGGTGATACGGTCCCATTTCCACTCGGGAATCAAAATGGGATAAAGTAAACCCGAAGGTACTTGGTGTTCAGCCTTTACTTGCTGGCAAATCATGCACTTGGAAACAAATTCTGAAGTATCTTTCTTCATTTTCGGCCACCAATATTGTTGCTTTAAATCATTACACATCTTAGTACTTCTTGGATGTACAGACAAACATCCGTTCTGTGCTTCATACAAAATTTTCTGAATCAACTCCTCTTTCTCAGTATACAAACTCTATCTCTAAACATCAAGTATCCATCAGAATTAATCCAAAAGTCGGATTCAACATCTAGCTCGCACTGAGCTCTCTTGAATTGCAATTCACTATCTTCTTTCTGAGCTTCCAGGATCTCATGAAAAAACATTGGTCTAGCTCTCAACTCGGCTATAATAGAACCATCTTTGGATAAAGATATCCTAGAATTCAATGCCCTTAATGCAAAAAGGGACTTCCTGCTCAAAGCATCAGCGACTACATTCGCCTTTCCTGGGTGGTAGTTAATGACTAACTAATAGTCTTTTATCAACTCTAACCATCTCCGTTGCCTTAAGTTCAGCTCTTTCTACATCATCAAGTACTTCAGACTTTTATGATCAGTAAAAATCCAACATCTCTCACCATATAAATGGTGTCTCCAAATCTTCAAAGCGAAGACTATGGCAGCTAATTCTAAATCATGCGTTGGATAATTCTTCTCATGAGGTTTCAACTGTCTTGAGGCATAAGCAATCACCTTGCCTTCTTGCATGAGTACACAGCCTAATCCGTTTAAGGATACATCGTTGTAAATCAAAAATTCTTTCCTTGACTCAGGTTGTACTAAAACTGGAGCTTCTGTCAATATTGTTGTCAACTTCTCAAAACTTTGTTGGCATCATTCTGACCATTCAAACTTCACATTCTTCTGTAATAGTTTAGTCATCGGGGTTGCAATCATGGAAAACCCCTTGACAAATCGTCTATAATAGCCGGCTAGACCTAAAAAACTTCTAGTCTTAGAGATGTTCTTCGGTGGCTTCCACATTATGGTCGAGATCTTATTTGGATCTACTCGGACTCCATCTTTCGAGACAATATGTCCAAGAAATCCTACCTCCTTGAGCCAAAATTCGCTTTTACTGAATTTGGCATATAACTGATTTTCTCAAAGAATCTGTAGAACTGTCCGTAGGTGTTCAGCATGATCATTCTCATCTCAGGAATAAATCAGTATGTTGTCAATAAAAACGACTACAAACTTGTTGAGGTATGGTCTAAACATGCGGTTTATTAAATCCATGAATATCGCAAAAGCATTGGTCAACCTAAAGGGCATGACTAAAAATTCATAATGCCCAAACCTCGTTCGAAAGGTGGTCTTAAATACATCTGAATCCTTCACTCTAAGCTAATAGTACCCTGATCTCAAGTCTACTTTGGAGAATACAGTGGCTCCTTTCAATTGATCGAACAAATCATCGATCCTAGGCAATGGGTACTTGTTCTTTACTGTCACTTTATTAAGTTGAAGGTAATCTATGCACAATCTCATGGTGCCATCTTTCTTTTTCACATATAAAACTAGAGCACGCCATGGTGAACAACTTGATCTTGCAAAGCCTTTGTCTGTTAACTCTTGCAACTGTGACATCAGCTCTTTCAACTCTGTTGGAGCCATTCTGAAGAGTAATGGATATCGGTACAGTATCGGGAGTTAGCTCAATATTAAACTCAACCTCTCTAATTGGTGGTAGTCCCGATAATTCCTTAGGGAAAACATCCACGTACTCACGTACTATCGATACTGACTCAATCTTCAGTTCAGTTCCTCTATCATTCATCACATAGGCCAGATATGCTTTGTAACACCTTAACCCGTATCCGTCGCCGGATTAGGGTTACGACTATTACCAAACTAAACTCAATTCCAAATAGACCTTCATTAGACTTTAAGCACAGCAGTGCACTCTTTTCCTTTTCATATAACATTTCAACTTATTGAATTAGAAAATGCACAACGAGATTTATTATAGGTACTCAAAATATGGGAATATCCAATCCATAAAATTTATACATTCATGGTATATAAATATATATACATATACAATCAAAATATAAATTGTCTCAACATTTAAATACTTGTATCGGACATAAATCAAATTTGCATACATTTTTCTACTGAATGAATACCTATTAAAACAACCGAACTATCTATACTGTTTAAAGATCAGATGTACATACAAACATAGCAACATTGCTGTATGACCGAAAGCACTATTGAAGCATATAAATTATACATATAACAAGCGTACCTTTCCCTATAAACAAAATTTACATTAATAATGAAACACATGATTTAACATATCTATCGATAATAAAACAAATTAACAAGCAACACATAAATCACCTAGCCAAGATCATACTTCAAATATATACATATCAACCTCATTTAACATATAATAGTACATATAAAAATACAACAAATACTAAACATATCAATATGTCATGCTTATCCCAAATGCAACACATCCACCTATTATAGGCATATTATTTGTTATTTATTCTACACGTTATACATCATCAAATATCCATCATTTCCTTTATTGCTAAAACACATAAACACACACCACAATATATATTATATGACTACTTTCCATGCATGATTTAACCATGGCCGAATCTCACCTCCTTTAATAACTTAATCAAGCCATTATAACAAGAACATAGGAATTTAAACTTGACCAAAAGGAATAGCCATTTTCGCAAGGCTATGCATATATATACAAAACCTAATATTCTTAATCAAAACCTTAGTCTAACCTATACATGCCTTTGTTTCAAAACTAAGATTAAATACCAAAAGGGGCGATAGTGTGGATGACTTTCTTGACGATCCCTCTTGAGCTCGTAGCTTTACCCAAATCTATAAAACAGAGAAGAACATATCACACAATTAAGCTCACTAGCTTAGTAAGTCCCAAGCAATATTAATGACATAAACATATACTTAACATTTAGATTTCATGCTTATGGCATTTAGCATAATTAATTCAATATGAAGTTCACTTAGCCGAATATTATTCATATATTTAACCTAATCAATAGTACTTTATCACATCAATTTATACAATACCATTTCATAAGGATAACATATGCATTCGAACATTTCAAGTTACGAAGACATGTCATAACTTCAATTTCATTGTCTTTCATATCTATAGCCGAATCTTCATGTAGCATAAATATATGTATATACCTCAATTTCACATATATATAGATCATATCAATCAATGATAATCTCAATATCATGAGATAGAACACAGTTTGAATCATTAGCTTCACCACATCACGAATAACTCAACTAAAAATAAACTGTCTTACCTTATTCCTTACCAATACAATAAGCTGACCTTTATCCCGAGCTTATAGCTCATACTATTATGTATATACATCTCAACTTGTTTAACTCTCAAATCCTCTGTTTATGACGTACCTCCGGCAATAAGCCTGCCAGGCATTACAGTCCGAAATAAATCACCGACACAAGGCCTTCTAGGCAATAAGCCCAATATTAATCACCGGCACGAGGCCTGCTAGGCTTGAAGCCCGAATATTTCATATATTTAACATTTCCATACACATCACTTAACACTGAAATCACAAACATTTCTTATATATTTCAGAATGCTTTCATATATTAAACCGAACCAATTTATTCACATTACACTAAACAAAAAAAAAAAAAATACAATTCACTTCAATAACATACCATCACATTCGGCCATCTCTTAAATTTATGCTTCAAGTTTACAATTTTCATCATTTAATAAGTTCATAATTAAGTATTTAACACATACTTACTTAAGGACTTACCTCGACTGTCGACGAACCGCGTAATTTGGCTATTCGATAACCTTTGTCTTTCCCGATCCAAATCCATTCTTCTTTGCTCTTGATCTAAACACATTAAATTCAGCTCATTCAAGTACATTTCACTTCAATTTAGTCCCAAAACACATAAATATGCAAATTACCATTTTACCCCTAAGGTTTCACATTTTTACCAATAGTCCTAATTGTACAAAACACAAAATACACATAATTTGCATTTAATTCTTTAGGGCCGAATCTTCTATACATCCCTACCAAAGCATACATTTCGTTTATTTTGCAAATAAGCCCCTCTAAAATTTCATTTTTATAATTTGGCCCTAAGTACTCAATTTCACCAAAACTTCCAATACAAAAATATACTAATCTTTAACATATCTTTAATATAAAATCATAAAACATTAAAACCACAAGAATTTAGCAATGGTCAACCTCACATACACTCTAATCTCAAAATTCTAGCATGGGTCTGGTAATATCTGAAGCAATGATCTCAAAACGTAAAATTATCAAAACCAAAAATCACACATACCTTAATCAAGCAAATTGATTGTCAAACTCAAAGCTCCCTAACCCTTACTCTTTTCTCCATATTCGCCAAGGAAGAAATAAAAGATGATGGCTTTATTTTCATTATGTTTTATGATATATTAACATAATATACAATTTACCTTTTTATCCATCATAACAAAATATATAAAACATATATAATAAGGTAATTCTTGACCATTGCCGCCAACTACCATTTAAAATGGGCTAATTGCCCTTTTAATGCCCCATATTAAACAACCATCATCAAATAGGCACTTTTCACTATAGTTTGCTATTTTTGTAATTTACGCGATTAAGTCCTTTTTATCGAATTAAGCACACAAACTATTAAATCTTTCTACGAAACTTTCACACACATTAATTCACATATAATAAACATAAAATATGATATTTAATTATTTATCAGACTTGAATTCGTGGTCCTAAAACCACCGTTTCGATTAGGGTCAAATTCGACTGTTACAACTCTCCCCCTTAGGGATTTTCGTCCTCGAAAATCTTACCGTTAAACAAAGTTGGGTATTGTTGCCTCATTGAATCCTCAGGATCCCACATAGCTGTTTCAACTCCGTGCCGATTCCATAAAACTTTTACTAATGGAATTCTCTTGTTGCTCAATTCTTTCATTTCTCGAGCTAGAATACGAATTGGTTCTTCCTCGTATGTCATATCAAATCGAATTTCAACCTCTGACGGAGTGATCACATGTGACGGATCTGATCTGTACTTACAAAGCATCGAAATGTGAAATACGTCATGTATCTTTTTTAATTCAGCGGGCAACTTCAATCTATAATCAACATGCCCTATACGTTTCATGATTTCATACGGCCCGATGAATCTCATACTTAGTTTGCCTTTTCGACCAAACCGAAGTACTTTCTTCCACGGGGAAACCTTCAAAAACACTTGATCTCCAACTTGAAACTCAATGTCTTTACGTTTCAAATCAGCATAAGACTTTTGCCGATCCAAGGCAGCTTTCAAAGTATCTCTGATCACAACCACTTTCTGTTCAGTCTCTTTAATCAAATCAACCCCGTGTATCTTGCTTTCACTAAGCTCATTCCAATACAACGGTGTACGACACTTGCGGCCATAAAGAGCTTCATAAGGTTCCATTTTGATACTCGATTGAAAGTTGTTATTATAAGCAAATTCAATCAAAGGTAAGTATCTTTCCCACGTACCTTCAAACTCGAGGATGCAACATCTCAACATGTCCTCAAGTATCTGAATAGTTCACTAAGATTGACCGTCTATCTGCAGATGAAAGGCTGTGCTAAAGTGAAGTTTAGTACCTAAAGCATCTTGCAGCTTCTTCTAAAACCGGATGTGAACTTGGATCTTTATCTGAAACAAGGCACACCATGCAATCTCACAATCTGTGATACATACAACTCAGCAAGTTTATCAAGTGAATAGTCTGTATGAACTGGCACAAAATGAGCTGATTTGTTCAGTCACTATAACCCAAACTGCATCTTTCTTACTTGGTGTCATAGGCAATCCAGATACAAAATCCATAGTGATTCTATCCCATTTCCATTCAGGTATCATGATCGGCTGAAGTAACCCTGAAGGCACTTGATGTTCTGCTTTTACTTGTTGACAAACTAAGCACTTCGAGACAAATTCAGATATATCCGTTTCATGCCGCCACCAATAGAACTGTTTCAAATCATTATACATTTTTGTGCTACTCGGATGTATCGATAATCGACTATCATGAGCCTCGCTCAAAATCATCTGAATCAAGTCCACATTCTTCGGAACACATATTCGGCCTTTGAAATTCAAACAATCATTTGCATTAATTCGAAACTCTGACTCTGCATCATTTTCACATTGAACTCGTCTAGCAATCAAGTCTTTGTCAATTCTTTGCTCATCACAAATTTGTTGAATGAACATCGGTCTTACTTTTAACTCGGCTATGATCGAACCATCACCAGTCACAACCATATGTACGTTCAATGCACGAAGAGCAAACAATGATTTCTGACTTAAGGCATCCGTAACAACATTGGCTTTTCCCGGATGGTAATCAATTACTAATTCATAGTCTTTCAATAGTTCTAACCATCTGTGTTGTCTTAAGTTCAAATCTTTTTGAGTCATCACGTACTTTAGACTTTTGTGATCCGAGTAAACATGACATTTTTCACCGTATAAGTAATGACGCCAAATTTTCAATGCAAACACAATAGCTGTGAGTTCTAAGTCATGTGTCGGGTAATTTCTTTCATGCGGCTTCAATTGTCTTGAAGCGTAGGCTACGACTTTGCCTTCCTGCATCAAAACGCAGCCCAAACCATTCAAAGAAGCATCAGAATAAACAACAAATTCTTTACCCGATTCAGGCTGAATTAACACTAGAGCTTCGATCAAAAGGGCTTTCAACTGATCGAAGCTTTTCTGACACTTTTTTGACCACTCGAACTTCACATCTTTCTGCAATAGCGTTGTCAACGGGGTAGCTATTATAGAAAAACCTTTCACAAATCATCAGTAATAACCCGCAAGTCCCAGAAAGCTTCAATTTTAGAAACATTCTTTAGTGGTTTCCAATCAAGAATAGCCGATATTTTGTTCGGGTCAACACGAATACCTGATGCTGAAATGACGTGACCTAAAAAGCTAACTTCCTTCATCCAGAATTCACACTCACTAAACTTTACGTATAACTATTTATCTCGCAAAGTTTGTAGCACCAATTTCAAATGCTCGGCATGCTCAATTTCATCTTTGGAATAGATTAGTATATCATCAATAAAAACTACTACAAACCGATCCAAAAACTGTCTGAAAATTTGATTCATCAGATCCATAAAAATCGCAGGTGCATTAGTAAGTCCAAAAGGCATAACCAGAAACTCAAAATGTCCGTACCTCGTTCAGAATGCAGTCTTTGGCACATCTGTATCTCTGACTCGCAACTGATAATAACCCGATCTCAAATCTATCTTTGAAAACACTGAAGCTCCTTTTAATTGATCAAATAAATCATCAATCCGAGGTAACGGGTATTTATTCTTTATTGTCACCTTGTTTAGCTGCCGATAATCGATACACATTCGTATAGTTTCATTTTTCTTTTTCACAAACAAAACTAGTGCACCCCAAGGAGAAAAACTCGGTCTTGCAAATCCCCTATCTGTCAACTCTTGCAGCTGTGCTTTCAACTCTTTCAACTCAGTAGGTGCCATCCGATATGGAGCTATCAAGATCGGAGTCGTCCCCAGTATTAATTCAATGCCAAACTTAATCTCTCGTACTGGTGATAAACCCGGTAATTCTTTAAGAAACACATTTGGGTATTCACCCACAACCGGTATAGATTCAATCTGTTTTTCAGACACTTTATTATCTAGTACATAGGCCAAATAAGCTTCGTATCCTTTTCTCACATACTTTCAGGATAGCATCGATGATATTACTATAGGTAACCCATTTAAATCATTAGATTCAACTCGAATGCTCTCACCATTCTGACATTTCAAATCAATAATCTTTCTTTTGCAATTTACCACTACATAATGCAAAGTTAACCAGTCCATTCCCAAAATTATATCAAACTCGTCGAAAGGCAACAACATTAAGTCTGTTGGAAAGTAGGAATCCCGAATCATCAACGGGTAACCTTTACACACTTTATCGACAAGTACACATCGACCCAAGGGGTTAGACACATGGATCACAAACTCAGTAGACTCAACAGGTAGAGTCTTACTGGATACTAGAATTTCACGCACATATGAATGAGTCGAACCAGGGTCAATCAATGCAACCACATTAGTATCATAAAGTGTGAAAGTACCGGTAATAATGTCTGGGGAAGAAGCATCCTCTCTGGTCCTTATAGCATAAGCTCTAGCTGGTGCTCGAGCCTCTGATCGAACTGTAGTATCTTTCGTTCCTCTCTGACTGCCACCTATATTTCCAAAATGTCTGGGTAGTCTGCCTCGTGCTGACATGTTGCTCGGTCTTGAATTCTGAACTGTATTTTGCTTGACTAATAGTGGACACTCCCTGATAAAATGATCTAACGATCCACATTTAAAGCAAGACCGATCACGGAATCTACAGCTCCCAGAATGCCATTTTCCATAATGTTTGCACTCAGTCCGATCCTGCTGAACGTTGCCAACACTAGCCATCGAGGTGGCTCAAGAGCTCACAAGAGGTCGATCTCGTCTAGATAAGTCGAATGTAGCTTTATGTCGGCTAAAATCATCTCTGAACTTCTTAGGTGTTGACTGGAACATCTTACTCAATGATCTTTTATGAGTGTTTCTAGCTTCTAATTTTGCCTTTCTTTTCTCTTTTTTGAGTTCTTCACTTTGCAAGATCGCTCGACTAATACCACAAACTCTTTAATCTCAATAATGCCCACAAGTAACTTTATGTCTTCATTCAGGCCGTCTTCAAATCTTCTGCACATAATAGCTTCAGAAGAAACACACTCTCTAGCATATATGTTGAGTCTGACAAACTTTCGGTCATACTCTGTCACAATCATTCGCCCTTGTTTCAGTTCAAGAAATACTTTACGTTTTTGATCGATGAATCGTTGGCAGATATATTTCTTTCGGAACTCAATTTGAAAGAAGTCCAAATTCACCTTTTCTTTCGAAACTACTAATTCTAGCGTTTTCCACCAGTGATAGGCAGAGTCCCAAAGTAGGGATATAGCACACTTTAAGCACTCCTCAGAATTTCAGGATAACTCATCAAACACCCGAATAGTATTATCAAGCCACATATCAGCTCTTTCTGCATCATCATCGTCATTAGCTTTGAATTCTTCGGCCTCATATTTCCTGATTTTATCAACAGGAGGTCTACTAGATCTCATTGGATCTATCGTCGGTGGTGCTGAAGGTATCAGAGTTGGATTATTCGGGGGTGGAGGTTGTTGTACAGCCGGGTTATTTTGAATAAACTGGGTAAACCAATCATTCATCATCTGGTAGAAGGCTTTTTTAGCCTCCCCCTCGTGGCTACCCGAAACTGGTCGAGAGTCTACTAGAGCTGATCCGCGTGCACGGTCAGGCGCTACACTCTCTACATTATCCGCTACAGCTCTATCGAGATCAGGATCCATTTACTATATAAAACATAGTTTGAAATGTCAGAAGTCACCACACTATCAAATATATACAATAAAGGCATGTATAGCTAGACTCTCAGGCATATCCGTCGCCGTCTGAAACGACTAAATCGTAAGCTCTGATACCAATAAAATGTAACACCTTAACCCGTATCCGTCGCTGAATTAGGGTTATGGCTATTACCAAACTAAACTCAATTCCGAATAGACCTTCATTAGACTTTAAGCACAACAATGCACTCTTTTCCTTTTCATATAACATTTCAACTTATTGAATTAGAAAATGCACAACGAGATTTATTATAGGTACTCAAAATATGGGAATATCCAATCCATAAAATTTATACATTCATGGTATATAAATATATATACATATACAATCAAAATATAAAATGTCTCATCATTTAAATACTTGTATCGGACATAAATCAATTATCGTTTAATACAAACAATTTGCATACATTTTTCTACCGAATGAATACCTATTAAAACAACCGAACTATCTATACTGTTTAAAGATAAGATGTACATACAAACATAGCAACATTGCTGTATGACCGAAAGCACTATTGAAGCATATAAATTATACATATAACAAGCGTACCTTTCCATATAAACAAAATTTACATTAATAATGAAACACATCATTTAACATATCTATCGATAATAAAACAAATTAACAAGCAACACATAAATCACCTAGCCAAGATCATACTTCAAATATATACATAACAACCCCATTTAACATATAATAGTACATATCAAAATACAACAAATACTAAACATATCAATATGTCATGCTTATCCCAAACGCAACACATCCACCTATTATAGGCATATTATTTGTTATTTATACTACACTTTATATATCATCAAATATCCATCATTTCCTTTATTGCTAAAACGCATAACCACACACCATAATATATATATTATATGACTACATTCCATGCATGATTTAACCATGACCGAATCTCACCTCATTTAATAACTTAATCAAGCCATTATAACAAGAACATAGGAATTTAAACTTGACCAAAAGGAATAGCCATTTTCGCAAGGCTATGCATATATATACAAAACCAAATATTCTTAATCAAAACCTTAGTCTAACCTATACATGCCTTTGTTTCAAAACTAAGATTAAATACCAAAAGGGGCGATCGTGTGCATGACTTTCTTGACGATCCCTCTTGAGCTCGTAGCTTTACCCAAATCCATAAAACAGAGAAGAACATATCACACAATTAAGCTCACTAGCTTAGTAAGTCCCAAGCAATATTAATGACATAAAAATATACTTAACATTTAGTTTTCATGCTTGTGGCATTTAGCATAATTAAATCAATATGAAGTTCACTTAGCCAAATATTATTCATATATTTAACCTAATCAATAGTACTTTACCACATCAATTTATACAATACCATTTCATAAGGATAACATATGCATTCGAACATTTCAAGTTTCGAAGACATGTCATAATTTCAATTTCACTGCCTTTCATATCTATAGCCGAATCTTCACATAGCATAAGTATATGTATATACCTCAATTTCACATATATATAGATCATATCAATCAATGATAATCTCGATATCATGAGATAGAACACAGTTTGAATCATTAGCTTCATCACATCACGAATAACTCAACTAAAAATAAACTGTCTTACCTTATTCCTTACCAATACAATAAGCTGACCTTTTTCCCGAGCTTATAGCTCATACTATTATGTATATACATCTCAACTTGTTTAACTCTCAAATACTCTATTTATGATGTACCACCGGCAATAAGCCTGCTAGGAATTACAGCCCGAACTAAATCACCGGCACAAGGCCTGCTAGGCAATAAGCCCGGATATTTCATATATTTAACATTTCCATACACATCACTTAACACTGAAATCACAAACATTTCTTATATATTTCATAATGCTTTCATATATTAAACCGAACCAATTTATCCGCATTACACTAAACAAAAAAAAAATAATTCACTTCAATAACATACCATCACATTCGGCCATCTCTTAAACTTATCCTTTAAGTTTACAATTTTCATCATTTAATAAGTTCATAATTAAATATTTAACACATACTTGCTTAAGGAGTTGCCTCGACTGTCGACGAACAGTGTAATCTGGCTATTCGATAACCTTTGTCTTTCCCCGATCCAAATCCGTTCTTCTTTGCTCTTATCTAAACACATTGAATTCAGCTCATTCAAGTACATTTCACTTCAATTTAGTCCCAAAACACATAAATATACAAATTACAATTTTACCCCTAAGGTTTCACATTTTTACCAATTAGTCCTAATTGTACAAAACACAAAATACACATAATTTGCATTTAATTCTTTAGGGCCGAATCTTCTATACATCCCTACCAGGCATACATTTTGTTTATTTTGCAAATAAGCCCCTCTAAAATTTCATTTTTATAATTTGGCCCTAAATACTCAATTTTCACCAAAACTTACAATACAAAAATATACTAATCTTTAACATATCTTTAATATAAAATTATAAAACATTAAAAACCACAAGACCTTAGCAATGGCCGAACCTCACATACACCGTAATATCAAAAATTCTAGCATGGGTCGGGTAATATAAGAAGCAATGATCTCAAAAACGTAAAAATTATCAAAATCGAAAATCAGACATACCTTAATCAAGCAAATTGATTGCCGAAACTCAAAGCTCCCTAACCCTTACTCTTTTCTCCATATTCGGCCAAGGAGATGATGGCTTTATTTTCATTATGTTTTATGATATATTAACATAATATACAATTTACCTTTTTATCCATTATAACAAAATATATAAAACATATATAATAAGGTCATTCTTGACCATTGCCGCCCACTACCATTTAAAATAGGCTAATTGCCCTTTTAATGCCCCATATTAAACAACCATCATCAAATAGGCACTTTTCACTATAGTTTGCTATTTTCGCAATTTCCGCGATTAAGTCCTTTTTTATCGAATTAAGCACACAAACGATTAAATCTTTCTACGAAACTTTCACACACATTAATTCACATATAATAAACACGAAATATGATATTTAGTTATTTATCAGACTCGGATTTGTGGTCCCGAAACCACCGTTCCGATTAGGGTCAAATTCAGACTGTTACATACTTTATACCCCTTTCTTATATATTTCTATGCATTCATAAGAGAAATCATTGCTGGTGATCTACCTTGTTCATCTGATTCTACATGAAGAGTATCCCCATCCTCACATCTCATTTCGATATATTTCTTCCCACAATTAACTATTACATCATGGGTAGTCAACCACTCCATGCTAAGAATGAGGTCGAACTCATCAAATGGTAGCAACATAAGATTTGCTTTAAAGCAATGACCTCTAATCATTAATGGACAATCTTTACAAACTTTATCAACTAACACACTCTTGCCTAAAGGATTAGACACTTTAATTATAAATTCTATAGAATCTATAGGCATACTCAACCCTGATACTAATTTCATGGTAATGTAAGAGTGTGTGGATCTGGGATCTATTAAAGCAATAACTGTAACATCATGAAGTGAAAAGGTACCCATAATAACATCATAGGAAGATGCCTCTTCACGAGTGTGAATGGCATAAGTCCTCGCAGGCGCTCTACCCTCAGGTCTCGCAGCCTGTTCTCTAGGGTTACCTCTCCCAGTTGCCCCACTTTTCGAGTTCCTCTACGGTCTGCCTCTAACCATACTCTCGGATCTCGGGTTCTGAGGTCTTTCTTTTTTCATAATCTCTAGACAATCTTTTATATAGTGGTCTTTAGAACCACATCTAAAGCATGCATTTTCATGTGCTCGGCATTCTCCAAGGTGACGTCGCCACCTTTGTAGGCATCAGTGTCCGCGGATCTATTATTCCCAACACTTGCAACAGAAGTAGTCTGTGCTTTATTCCCTAAATAATGTTTACTCTTGTCTTTCCTTGAAACCCTAATGGAAGTAGCCGATTGGGTAGGGATATCTCTTAACTTTTTGGATGAAGATTGGAATGACTTATTCCACTGTCTCTATCTAGAGTCACGAGACTCCATTTCAGACTTCTTCTTCTCTTTTACTAGTTCTTGACTTTACAAGCCATTTCTACTAGCGCAACAAATTCCTTTAATTCTAGGACAACAACAAACAACTTGATGTCCTCATTTAATCCATCTTCAAATCTTTTACTCGTAATGGCCTTAGTGGATACACATTCATGAACATATTTGCTGAGTTGTACAAACTCTCGCTTATAATTAGTTACTGACATCTTGCCTTGCTTCAGCTCTAGAAATTCCTTCCTCTTTTGGTCTACAAATCTTTGGCTGATATACTTTTTCTTGAACTCTTCTTGGAAGAATTTCCATGTGACCCTTTCCCTCGATACTACCGACACAAGGGTGTTCCACCATTGGTAAGCAGAGTCTGTTAAGAGAGAGATTACACACTTCATGCATTCTTCAGGGGTGCATGACAGCTCATTAAATACCCTGATGGTATCTTCTAACTAGAATTCAGCTCTTTCTGGATCATTATCTTTTCTAGCCCAAAATTCTTCTGTCCCATGTTTCCTGATCCTATCAATTGGAGGTTTATCTCCTCTTACCACCTCTATTACTTGAGGGACTATTGGAGCAGGTTGTGGAATAGGCAGGGGTGGAAGGGGTTGTGCATTTGGGTTCGCACGAACAAACTCCATATACCAGGCCTTCATCACATGGAAGAAAGCTTCTCTAGCCTCTTTTCCTCCTTCTTGACTCATCGTAGTGGGTCTATTCTCATTCTCGTTTGGCACCATCCCTTCTGCGGGAGCCGGCGCGTTACTTTCTACATCATCCGCCACAACACCTTTAGGATCCATTTACTATATGTATAAATATAATTTAAATAGTTAGGAGTCGTCACACTATCATTATTAAAACATACTTATGTATGCCATGTATAGCTAGACTCATGCTCGTGCTACGTTAGCCCTAGAACCGACTAAACCATGGCTCTGATACCGCTAAATGTAACACCCCATACCCATGCCCGAGGCTAGGACTGGATAAGAGATATTACCATGCTTGAACTCATTAAAACATACACTTATGGGCTGTGAAATTTCGTTCCAACTTAAAAACTTCTCTATATTAGTCTAATCATACATTATATGGGCCTACGAGGCCTTAAGCACATGTCTAAAAACTTTCAAAACTTAATCGAAACCTTTCTTTAAAGCAGGGGTCACACGCCCATGTAGCTTGGGACACGTCCGTGTACCCCTTGACACGCCCATGTTATCAACCGTGGGGAGCTACTGACTATTTTCACACGGCCTGAACACGCCCGTGGGCTAAAACCATGTGATAAACCTTGATATACTAACTTGATCCACACGACATGGGCACACGCCCATGTTCAAACCGTGTATTCTACACGGCTCATACACACGGCCATGGGGTTGTACCGTGGCCTATCATGATTAATAATAATAAGGTGTAGGGTTCACACGGCCTAGACACACGTCTGTGTGTCTAACCGTGTGAACACTTAGAGGCTATTTACCAAGCCATTTACCACCCTGAAATAAAAATCAAACCAATACATTTCAAAAACTATACAACATTCTTCATTGAATACAACAACATACATATAACCAATTTTGGCTAACCACTTAGCCATATACAAAAGAATAATGGTTTGATAACCTATACAATGGCCCTTCTTAAAACATGTTCTCAAAATGAATACTTCCTATACATGTCATACTTAGTAAAATAAATTTGCTATATCAAAATAAGGATTGATAGTGTGCTACGAGCTCTGACTCCAACGATCCACAAGTTATCTTGGCGGGACTACATAGAAAGAAAAGATTAAAGACGTAAGCATTTAGCTTAGTAAGTTTGCATGTAAAACACAGATTAGTAAACTTGCTTAATAAAAACCATTTGACATAACAATGGTATCATAATTTTAGCTTTAAAGCTTCCTTACTCATACTGATTTTCACATGTCTCATGATACTTACTATCCTCATACTTGTAAGGTAAACATGGTTTCTGTATCACTTGATCACATTGATCAACATACTTTAATTTAATAATAATGATCTCTAAATCATCATTCATAACATAAATAATACTCAATTTCATCTTGGTAATATCTTTGCTTATTTAGCTTTCTTGTTATCTCATTTTAACTTTACTCATTCACTCGATGAATTTCTACAAATAATCGAGGATACTAAATATCATCCCACGTAACTTAATGCCAAAGCCATATCCTAGATATGGTCTTACATGATATATCTCTTCTTGAATCAATTTCAAGCTTACCTTGGACTTATATGATAACTTGTTCAATGCCAAGCTTGGGTCCTTGGACTTACATGATAACTTATTCAATGTCAAGCTTGGGTCCTTGGACACACATGATAACTTGTTCAATGCCAAGCTTGGGTCCTTGGACTTACATGATAACTTGTTCAATGCCAAGCTTTGGTTCTTGGACTTACATGATAACTTGTTCAATGCCAAGCTTGGGTCCTTGGACATACATGATAACATGTTCAATGCCAAGCTTGGGTCCTTGGACATACATGATAACTTGTTCAATGCCAAGCTTGGGTCCTTGGACTTACATGATAACTTGTTCAATGCCAAGCTTGGGTCTTGTGACTTACATGATAACTTGTTCAATGCCAAGCTTGGGTCTTTGAACTTACATGATAACTTGTTCATACTTAATCATATTGATTTCTTTATTTAACAAACATTAAGCATCCCATGACAACAATGTACATTATACTAAGCATTTCAATGATAGAAATCATAAAGCTTAGAAATCATACAAACTTACCTCAATATACAAAATGTATGTAGATATGCAATTTAGTCCTCCACTATGTTCTTGCCTCGATTTCGATTCGGGCTTCATTTTTCTTGATCTATAATCATAAATAGACCATTTAATAAGCATATTGACTAAATTGACTCATAACTCATTCTTTGGAAAAATTACTATTTTGCCCCTATACTTTCTCATATTTGCACTTTTGCCCCTAGGCTGGTAAAATGATTTCTATACAACTTTCTTAAACTACATGCTTAGTTGATTAATAGTCTCAACTATAGTAATCATCAATTCTCACAAAATCATACATGTATGACCAAACTTAAGATTTTCACAATCAGGTCCCTACATGCATTTTCATGGAAAATCACTTAACAAAAGATGTTTCAACTACATCAAGCTTTCATAATCTTCCATAAAACATCAAAATACATGCATGTCATACATGAACACATTTTTAAACATCCATTTTAGCTCATCAAATAGCTAAAAAATAACTTACTCATGCTACCAGGACTTCAAAAATACGAAGAATATCAAAAACCGGGCTTAGAAGCACTCACTAGTAAGCTTGGAAAATTGAAAGAGCCCTAACAATGGTTATTGGAATTTTCGACAGCTTGGGGAAGAAGATGAATGGATTTTTATCATCTTTTCCCATTTTAATCATTTATTAGGAAATGACCAAAATGCCCTCTTTTAAAAATTTCGAAAACTATCTCATGACCAATTTTGTCCAAAAACTAAATTTTGGGAAAATTGCTATCTAGGGGTTCATAATTATTATTCTAAAGCTATTTCATACAAAAAGCTTCTAGAAATTCATATTTTGAAACTTTTGCAATTTAGTCCTTTGGGACCATTCAATCACAATTTAGTGAAATTGCTTCATGAAACCTTCATACTAGCATGCAAACATGACATAAACCTTAAAACTCATAATTTCAGCTTGGTTTCGTACCAGCCTAACACATCCACTACACACCAATAAGGCAGACAAGCTGCTAATCATAGAATTTGTGGCAAAGCCACTAGAATAATAGATTATTTATGTGGCATAGCCACCAGAACAGAATGTGGCAGAGCCACTAGATTACATGAAACACCCCAAACCCGACCCAAAAAGCCTAACCGGATTTGGTATGTTCCTCGAGTAAAACTTTAGCAAATTTTCGTTTTGTTCAAGAAAAACTTGATGATTTTGTAGAAAACAGAGTAACTTAACATTTTAGGTTGAAAACAAATTTGTAAAGTAAAAATTTATATCTTTTAAAATCATTACTTGAAGGAGGAATTAATAAATTAAAAAAAAACCTCATTTAAGGAAATTACTTTAAAACATATGTATATATACATATTAGTGATAAAAACATTTTTGAATTATTATTTATCGAAAACCATTTAGTTATTGTTCATGGTAAAATAAAAGTAAATCCAAACACAAAATTTAAAGATAGTTTATAGTGGCCTTATTACATAAAATTAGCAAACCCATAATAAAGTCTAAATAATAAAGTTTAACTTAAAAAATTTAAGTAGGAAAATTTCCAAACTTCATTGTTTGAGCATTGGCCACCTCGAAATCCTTGCTGCCTCGGTCCATCGCACTTTCTGAATCATCGAAAAGTTATCCCATAAAAATGGGTGAGTTATAAACTCAATGTATAACACATACATCAAAAGCCCATTTGATTAAGCCTTTAAGCCCATTAATTACACATATGGCCATAGGCCCATTTAAGTCATATTTGGCCCAAAAGCCCATTTAGTTCATATTTAGCTTAAAAGCCCGTTTAGTTCATATATAGCCCAAAAGCTCATATTATAGCAGATCAAATAATAATCATTCAATGTTACATGGTTATGTACATGAAATGAAATCGAGCCCTACCACCTAAATATCCATCCGCTACACACCACCCATACCAACCAACACACCGTGGGATTACTAAATCGACCCTCCATCCGCTACACACCATCGAAGGCAATTCTTTGTAGTCAACATGCACATCGCCTTATAATATTGTGACAAAGCCACCAAGCAGATGTGACCAAGTCACCGGCAAGTCCAAATTTCAAATCGTGACCAAGTCACCAGATTCACATATGTGACCGGTTACCGATTTCAAATATGTGACCAAGTCACCGAGCCAAATATACGTGACCAAGTCACCGGAGTCAAATATGTGACCAAAGTCACGAAATGTGGTAAAACCACGAATACTTCCTCCTTTATCAAATATACCCATATGCCCATGCACATACATATCAAATCAGATTTTCATGCTATTTACCCCACAAATCATAATATAGTCATGCTTATTTCACTTTTATGCATATAGCAAAATGAACAAAATATTGGGGTAAACATACCTGAATATCGTATACCACTGAATGGTATCCAAAATCACAATCATACACATGGTCATATAGTCACATTTAAATATATGTAAATCTTATGAGATTTTTAATGTAAGGTTACACACCTAGTGACAGTGAGAATAATACCCTCTCGCTCGTCAACACCTAATTGATTAACACACTTGGTTAGTATACACTATTGCTAATAAAATTGTACTTATTGATGAGGATCTAAATTCTTACCTTGATTCTCGAGCAGCGAGTTATTTGTGGTTTTCTCCACTAGATGGATCAAAACCGCGATATTCCACCAACGTAAAGTGGTTCGGTTATGCGTACTACTTCAAATAACCGATCCTCGTTAGCGGAGGGTCCACAACCCTGGAAAGTCTCTAACCGCCGATCTGACCCTTCGTTTGAAGTTTGATGGTAAAGGAATACCTCCTCTCTTCCAAACACTCCGTCTGGCTCTTTTCTTACCTATCTTGTTGGTCTTAAATCGCCCTAAAATAACGATCGATTAGTAGTCTATCTAAAGAAATCGATATGGTCTAAATTAATAACCTTACCTTGATGATTTGAATGGTCACTTCTTAAGAGTTGTCTACAACAAAGATCTTTGAAAAATCTTTTCAAATGATTCGGCCTAGGAGAGAAAATAAAAGATTATGATTCTAAATTTGCCAAAGTAAAAAGTAATGATGAAAATGATTGACAAAACCTTACTTTGAGTTTTTCAAGATTCACCTTGAATAAGAAGAAAAGAAGGATTGATGATTCGGCTTTAACAAAAAGATAAAGGAAAAAGATATTGATTTTTAGCATAAAATGGTTTCGGTTTTCAAAGAAATAAAAAGGAGAAAAGAAAATCGAAATAGAAATTGATTCGATTGACAAAAGAGATGAGAATGATGTTGATTCTCAAAAGAAAAGAGATTGGTTTTGGAACCTATGCACATTCGGCCAAGGGGTAAAAATTGAAGAAAGAGAAGAGAGAAATAGGATGAAAAAGAAAAAGAAAAGGAGAAATGATCAAAGAGAGTAAATGGGTTTCGGTTATGGAAGAAATTGAATAAAGAAAAGTTTTTTGGTAATGGTCAAGTGAGAAAAGATGAAAGAAAATGCCTTCAAAAGTGGTAATATTTTGGTACCAAAAAGAGAGAAAATCTTGAGAGGAAAAGAAGAAAAAGAGTACCAATTTGGCCAAATACGATAGCCAAGACAAAACAAAGTTTTCACCTAATGCAAAAGATAATTTCGGTTTGGAAGAAAGATTTTGGAGAAAGGAGAAAAGATGGACAATTTGCTAGGATTTTTGGCCAACTAGCACCCTAATGGCTACACTAAATTTTCGGTCAACCTTAGCCAACATCATCCCCCTTTTTCCTCCTTGTTTCTTCCCCATCATATCCAAAGTTTCCAAGACAATTAATCACTCCCTTAGCCCTTCATGCCGTCTAGGTTCATGGTCAAATGACCATGAACAAACTCCCAAAACATTGCCCAATATCATGCCTTTTGCCCCCCTCATCTTATCATCAACTTATTATTCCATACCATAAGTTCCTAGCTTCCTTTTTCACATGGTCAAATAGCCAAAATTAAGAGAATACTCATCCACTCTAGAACATTCTTAGTCGGCACTAAAGGGAAGGAAACAAAAATAAAATCCTCCCTAATGCTAGCTAGGAGATTTGAACCTCACTCCTCAAGCACACATCCATGCATCTTAACCACCTTGCCAATTACTCAACTTATGCTAGAAACCTCTTGTCATTAATTCTTAAAGCCTAACTTGCTTAGCTCTCTCTTAATTATTAGAAATTAAAAGTTTCACTAAGCATTCACTTAATTAATGAAGCTCAAATAACTTCCAAAATACACTCAAATAATAATTAAGCATGCAACATCATTCAGTTAAGTAGAAAATGCATAACCCCTAATTATCAGGATGTTACAGTTCTACCCCCTTAAAATAATTTCATCCTCGAAATTACCTGGCTGGAATAAGTGAGGGTATTGCTGTCGCATCGCTTCCTCCGGTTCCCACGAAGCTTCTTCTGATCCATGATTACGCCATAATACCTTGACGAGAGGAACCGACTTTCTCCGTAAAACCTTTACATCTAGCTCTAGAATTTGAATTGGCTCCTCTTCATATGACAAATCTGATCTTAATTCTACCTCCTCAACGGCACTACATGAGATGGATCCGGCCGTGTAGCGTAACATTGAAACATGGAACACATCATGCATTTTCTTCAATTCTGAAGGCAAATCTAACTGATATGCCACAGATCCGACCCGCTTCACAATCCGATAAGGTCCAATGAACTTGGGACTTAGCTTCCCTTTGCGTCTAAATCTCATCACCTTTTTCCAAGGTGAAACCTTTAGGAAAACTTGGTCCCCTACAGCAAACTCTATTTCTTTTCGCTTAAGATCTGCGCACGATTTTTGTTTGTCAAATGCTTCCTTTAATCGAGCCCGGATTACCTTAACCTTTTTGATTCACCACTATCTCGGACCCAAAATCGGCGTTCCCTAATTACATCCAACACGTAGGAGTGCGACACTTCCGTCCATATAGTGCTTCATATGGTGCCATCCGAATACTGGATTGAAAACTGTTGTTGTACGCAAATTCTGCCAACGGTAAGACTTCCTCCCAACTTCCCTTGAAATCTATCACACATCCCCTTAACATATCTTCTAAGACTTGGATTACTCTTTTAGACTGACCGTCCGACTGAGGATGAAATGCCGTACTGAAGTCCAATCTGGTGCCCAAAGCCTGATGCAATGCTTTCCAATATCGCGACGTAAATCTTGGATCTCTATCCGAAATAATCGACAATGGCACTCCATGTAATCTCACAATCTCATCCACATATAACTTCGCCAATTTCTGCAAAGAGTAATCAATCCGAACTGGGATAAAATGTGCAGATTTCGTCAATCGGTCCACTATCACCCATACAGAGTCTTTCTTAGTAGGCGTAAGAGGAAGCCCACTAACAAAGTCCATGGTGATTCTCTCCCACTTCCACTGTGGAATCTTTATTGGTTGAAGCAATCCCGAAGGTACTTGATGTTTAGCTTTGACTTGCTGACACGTCAAGCACTTTCCTACAAACTCCGTAACTTCTCGCTTAAGTCCAGGCCACCAAAATTGATCTCGCAAATCTCGGTATAACTTACTTCCTCCGGGATGCATAGCATAGGGGCTACCATGCGATTCTTGAAGTATTTTTTGCCTCAACTCCTGATCTCTCGGCATATAGACTTTACCTTTGAAGCACAATACCTCTTCACTGTTAATACCAAAATCTTCCAATTTCCCACTCTGTACCTGTCGAAGCTTTTCACTCAGATCTTCATCTACCAATTGCCTCTCTTTCACTTGACTTAACCATGTCGGCAACTTGCGATTACGCCAACAAGCTTCCATCATCGTAAAGACTAAGATGTGCAAACATCGCTCTCAAATCTGACACCACTTTTCGACTTAGAGCGTCTGCCACCACATTCGCCTTGCCTGGGTGGTACTCGATAGAACAGTCGTAGTCTTTCAACAACTCTATCCACCTTCGTTGCCTCAAATTTAGTTCTTTCTGAGTCAGTAGATCTTTCAAACTTTTGTGGTCCATGTCTATCACTGACTTTTCTCCATATAAGTAATGTCTCCAAACCTTAAGAGCAAAGACTACAGCTGCCAACTCCAAGTCATGCGTCGGGTAATTAATCTCGTACGGTCTCAACTACCGAGACGCATATGCAACTACCTTCCTGCCTTGCATCAGAACACATCCTAATCTGGTGTGAGAAGCATCACAATACACCGCGAAATCTTTCCCTGCCTCAGGCTGGATCAAAATCGGAGCTTCAGTCAAAACTTTCTTGAGCTTCTCAAAACTCTCTTGCTCCTTATCAGCCCACACGAAAGGTACTTCCTTCCTTAACAATTTCGTTAAAGATGCAGCTATCGATGAGAATCCTTCGACGAATCTTCTGTAGTAGCCTGCTAATCCCAAGAAACTACGAACCTCAGTTATGGACTTAGGTGGTTTCCAATCTATACACCTCAATCTTCCGAGGATCCACCCTTATCCCTTCCGCAGATACCACATGGCCTAAAATGCAACTTCTTTCACCAAAATTCACACTTCTTTGAATTTGGCATACGACTTCTTTTCCTTAAAACTCGTAACACAATTCAGAGATGCTCGTCATGTTCCATCTCGGACTTAGAATACACCAGGATGTCGTCTATGAATACCACGATGAATTGATCCAAGTAGGGCTAAAAAATTGGGTTCATCATATCCATGAACGCAGCTGGGGCGTTCGTCAATCCGAATGGCATTACCAGAAATTCATAATGCCCATATCTAGTTCAGAAAGCCATCTTATGGATATCCGCTTCTTTCACTTTAAGTTGATGATACCCCAACCTTAGATCAATCTTTGAGAATACCGCAGCTCCCTTAAGTTGATCGAACAAGTCGTCGATCCTTGGCAAAGGATACTTGTTCTTGATGGTCAGCTTATTCAACTGCCGGTAGTCTATGCACATCCTCATCGATCTGTCCTTCTTCTTCACGAATAGGACCGGTGCTCCCCATGGAGACACATTAGGTCGAATGAATCCACGATCAAGCAACTCCTAAATTTGAGCCTTAAGCTCAACCAACTCCTTCGGTGCCATTCTATATGGAGCAATAGAAGCTGGCACCGTTTCAGGCAATAAATCAATCCCGAATTCTACCTCACGATCCGGAGGCAAACCTGGAAGTTCTTCCAGAAAAACATCTACAAATTCCTTCACAGTCCTGACTTCATTAACAGTTGTCTCCCTAGCCTCCAAAGCATTCACTAACATCAGGAAGGCTTCACATCCCTTTCTAACCATCTTTTCTGCCTTAAGAGCGGATACTACATTAGATAAGTAGTTCCGTCTCTCGCCCAACACTACAACTTCCTTGTCATCAAAAGTTCTTAAGGACATTCTCTTAGCGGACAATCCACATTTGCACGGTACTTCACAAGCCGCCTATGCCTCAGATTAGGTCAAATTCTCGAATGGTAACTCCATTAAATCGACCGAAATTGTATCCTTGAACTTCTAAAGGCACTTCCTTAAAAGTTTGTCTACAAATCTTATCATCTAAAGGACTAAGTACAATCATCTTCCTAGGTGCAGTTTGAAGTCACATGCAAAGTCCCGATACTTCACTAGCGATATATGAATGAGTTGACCTATATCTATCAAAGCAATAAAGGGCAACCTAGAAATCAAAAACGTACCCGTGATAACATCAAGTGCGTCACTGTCTTCTCTGCGACGAACTGTATACACCAGACCTGGCTGTCTCGCCTCTGAATTACCACTGCCTCTGCCTGAAGTTTCGCGACCTCTACCAGAACCATTGCTCCTTCTATTTGGACCACGGCCTCTTATCGACTGCTGTCCACTTCTGTCAGCCTGATTAGCACCCTGACTTGCTAGACGGTTCTTTTCTGAGTTCATCGGGCAATCCTTGATCATATGATCCTTCGAACCACACTTGAAACATCCGTCAGTCTTTTTCCACACTCTCTCGAGTGCATTTTCCCACATTGAGAACAAGTACGATTTTGTCCACCCGTAGCAGTCTGTTGACCTCGCGGTCCATCATTTCTTGATTTCTTCTGAAAATTCTCGGACGACCCTGAGGACCCAAAGCTTCTCTTATTCTTGCTCTGGCCTCTGTCCCGGTTCTGTCTCTCGGTCCGTTTAGCCTCTTCGGCAATTCTTGCCCTTTCCACTAAGATTGCAAAATCTCTTTCACGGTGTGGAACAATCATCACTCGAAGCTCATCTCTAAGTCCATCTTCAAATCTGATACACCGTTCATATTCCGTAGCCACTATCCCTCTGGCATAACGGCTAAGTTGCAAAAATTCTGCTTCATATTCAGCTATCGACTTATTTCCTTGGACCAAATTCAGAAATGTCATCCTCTGGGAGCCGATGTAGCTAGCTCCAACATACTTTCCTTCGAATTTCACTTTAAAATACCCCCAATCCAGACGATCCACAGGGGTACTCTCCTTGATTGTGAGCCACCACTGATAGGCTTCATCACGGAGAAGTGAAATAGCACCTTTCAATTTCTCTTCATCAGTGAAGTCTATATCGTCCATGATCCTCTCGACTGCTTCCAACCAATATTCAGCTACATTAGGAGCTACTCCAGATACTCCTCTGAAAACCTCAGCTCCATTCGATCTAAGTCTCTCAGCTACTGACTTTCGAGACCCATTTCCAGAACTAGCTTCTGCTACTCGTTCCAAAACTCGCAGCACAGCTTGTGATACTGTGTCACCTCATCCATTTTGTTCTTGAAATTCCACCCCAACAGCCGGTGGCGAAGCTTCATTCTTGGAACCTTAACCAGATCGAACTGGTTCCGAAACAGTCATTCTTCCTCTTCCACGTCCACGACGACCACGTCCCCTAGAACTCATGTCTACTACGCGTATTATCTATTTTTACGAAAAAGTCTTATGTATTAGAGTCTTTTCACTTCTTATTAAAGGAAAGTTTTATGAAACAGATATTCAGTAGTTTTTCCGTAGTAGCACACAAACACCTAAGGTCCATGTCTCTAAAGTATAGTTTATGCTTAAACTATCATACATATATCATATCGATAAAGTACATACGTGATGGATCTGGCCGAGAACTCGAGTGCCATGCTCTTATAAAACCATTTAACTTAAGAAAACTTTCAAAAAAAAATTATTTGGTCCAAATTTTAAAAACGTTGTGGGCTTCAAAACCCAAGGCCGAGAGTTTAAAACTAGGCTCTGATACCAAGCTGAAACACTCCAAACCCGGCCCAAAAAGCCTAACCGGATTTGGTATGTTCCTCGAGTAAAACTTTAGCGAATTTTCGTTTTGTTTAAGAAAAACTTGATGATTTTGTAGAAAACAGAGTAACTTAACATTTTAGGTTGAAAACAAATTTGTAAAGTAAAAATTTATATCTTTTAAAATCATTACTTGAAGGAGGAATTAATAAATTAAAAAAACCTCATTTAAGGAAATTACTTTAAAACATATGTATATATATATATATATATATATTAGTGATAAAAACATTTTGAATTATTATTTATCAAAAACCATTTAGTTATTGTTCATGGTAAAATAAAAGTAAATCCAAACACAAAATTTAAAGATAGTTTATAGTGGCCTTATTACATAAAATTGGCAAACCCATAATAAAGTCTAAATAATAAAGTTTAACTTAATAAATTTAAGTAGGAAAATTTCCAAACTTCATTGTTTGAGCATTGGCCACCTCGAAATCCTTGCTGCCCCGGTCCATCGCACTACGAATCATCTGAAAAGTTATCCCATAAAAATGGGTGAGTTATAAACTCAATGTATAACACATACATCAAAAAGCCCATTTGATTAAGCCTTTAAGCGCATTAATTACACATATGGCCATAGGCCCATTTAAGTCATATCTGGCCCAAAAGCCCATTTAGCTCATATTTAGCTTAAAAGCCCGTTTAGTTCATATATAGCCCAAAAGCTCATATTATAGCAGATCAAATAATAATCATTCAATGTTACATGGTTATGTACATGAAATGAAATGCAGCCCCCACCTAAATATCCATCCGCTACACACCACCGTACCAACCAACACACCGTGGGGATTACTAAATCGACCCTCCATCCGCTACACACCATTGAAGGCAATTGCTGCAATCAACATGCACATCGCCCTTATAATATTGTGGCAAAGCCACCAAACAGATGTGACCGAAGTCACCTGACCGTAGTCCAAATTTCAAATACATGACCGAAGTCACCAGATTCACATATGTGACCGAAGTTACCGGATTTCAAATATGTGACCGAAGTCACCGGAGCCAAATATACGTGACCGAAGTCACCGGAGTCAAATATGTGATCGAAGTCACCGAAAATGTGGTAAAACCACCAGAATACTTCCTCCTTTATCAAATATACCCATATGCCCATGCACATACATATCAAATCAGATTTTCATGCTATTTACCCCACAAATCATAATATAGTCATGCTTATTTCACTTTTATGCATATAGCAAAATGAACAAAATATTGGGGTAAACATACCTGAATATCGTATACCATTGAATGGTATCCAAAATCACAATCATACACATGGTCATATAGTCACATTTAAATATATGTAAATCTTATGAGATTTTTAATGTAAGGTTACACACCTAGTGACAGTGAGAATAATACCCTCTCGCTCGTCAACACCTAATTGATTAACACACTTGGTTAGTATACACTATTGTTAATAAAATTGTACTTATTGATGAGGGATCTAAATTCTTACCTTCAGATTCTCGAACGACAGTTATTTGTGGTTTTTCTCCACTAGATGGATTAAAACCCGTTGATATTCCACCAACGTAAAGTGGTTCGGTTGTACGTTCTACTTCAAATAATCGATCCTCGTTAGTAGAGGGTCCATAACCCGGTGGAAAGTCTCTAACTGCTGATACAGCCCTTCATTTGAAGTTTGATGGTAAAGGAATACCTCCTCTCTTCCAAACACTCCGTACGGCTCTTTTCTTACCTATCTTGTTGGTCTTAAATCGCCCCTAAAATAACGATCGATTAGTAGTCTATCTAAAGAAATTGATATGATCTAAATTAATAGCCTTACCTTGATGATTTCGAATGGTCACTTCTTAAGAGTTGTCTACAACAAAGATCTTTGAAAAATCTTTTCAAATGATTCGGCCTAGGAGAGAAAATAAAAGATTATGATTCTAAATTTGCCAAAGTAAAAAGGAATGATGAAAATGATTGACAAAACCTTACTTTGAGTTCTTCAAGATTCGGCCTTGAATAAAAAGAAAAGAAGGATTGATGATTCGGCTTTAATAAAAAGATAAAGGAAAAAGATATTGATTTTTAGCATAAAATGGTTTCGGTTTTCAAAGAAATAAAAAGGAGAAAAGAAAATTGAAATAGAAATTGATTCGGTTGACAAAAGAGATGAGAATGATGTTGATTCTCAAAAGAAAAGAGTTTGGTTTTGGAACCTATGCACATTCGGCCAAGGGGTAAAAATTGAAGAAAGACAAGAGAGAAATAGGATGAAAAAGAAAAAGAAGAGGAGAAATGATCAAAGAGAGTAAATAGGTTTCGGTTATGGAAGAAATTGAATAAAGAAAAGTTTTTTGGTAATGGTCAAGTGAGAAAAGATGAAAGAAAATGCCTTCAAAAGTGGTAATATTTTGGTGCCAAAAGAGAAAATCTTGAGAGGAAAAGAAGAAAAGAGTACCAATTTGGCCAAATATGATCGCCAAAACAAAACAAAGTTTTCACCTAATGCAAAAGATAATTTCGGTTTGGAAGAAAGATTTTGGAGAAAGGAGAAAAGATGGACAATTTGCTAGGATTTTGGCCAACTAGCACCCTAATGGCTACACTAAATTTTCGGTCAACCTTAGCCAACATCATCCCCTTTTTCCTCCTTGTTTCTTCCCCATCATATCCAAAGTTTCCAAGACAATTAATCACTCCCTTAGCCCTTCATGCCATCTAGGTTCATGGTCAAATGACCATGAAAAACTCCCAAAACATTGCCCAATATCATGCCTTTTGCCCCCTCATCTTATCATCAACTTATGATTCCATACCATAAGTTCCTAGCTTCCTTTTCACATGGTCAAATAGCCAAAATTAAGAGAATACTCATCCACTCTAGAACATTCTTGGCCGACACTAAAGGAAGGAAACAAAATAAAATCCTCCTAATGCTAGCTAGGAGATTGAACCTCACTCCTCAAGCACACATCCATGCATCTTAACCACCTTGCCAATTACTCAACTTATGCTAGAAACCTCTTGTCATTAATTCTTAAAGCCTAACTTGCTTAGCTCTCTCTTAATTATTAGAAATTAAAAGTTTCACTAAGCATTCACTTAATTAATGAAGCTCAAATAACTTCCAAAATACACTCAAATAATAATTAAGCATGCAACATCATTCAGTTAAGTAGAAAATGCATAACCCCTAATTATCAGGATGTTACATTACACTTCCTCCGATCATCAACATCCCAATCCCATGCAGAATGTCATGTATGCAAAGCATTTATCAAAAATGATATATGAAATAAATTACCATCACAACCAATTAAACAGAATACACACAATCGTACTAATTAACCCCTAAGGGTATAACATTAATTAACCCATAAGGGTATTTCAATAATTTACCCACTAAGGGTATTTTAGTAATTTACCACCAAGGGTATTTCAATAATTTACCTACCAAGGGTATTTTAGTAATTTACCCACCAAGGGTATTTCAGTAATTTACCCACCAAGGGTATTTCAGTAATTTCACAAATTAGGGGTGTTTCAATAATTTTGCAAACCAAGGTATTTCGGTAATTTCACAAACTGAGATATTTTAAAAAGAGATAACGATGCAAATAGGCCTAAGGCCCATTCTCGGCCCAAATAGACCCACACGTTCGTGTGGCCCATTTAGCCCAAATCTAGCCACAGATATGAGATTCACATAGACCAGTTCACTATCTACTACACAATCATACAATTTATTCATATGGGTCCCCAGCCCATTGGGCCCATTTGGCCCTTTTGGCCTATCGTGGCTCAAACAACGTTAACCTATGGCTACCATCGTCGTGTGACCGACACTTTGGCATTTTCCACTATACAGCTGGAGTAGTGAGAGATACACACTTGATAGGAGTCTGAAGCTAATCCACGCTCCGAATGCTCCTATGCCCAAACGCCCACCAAAGTATGCTTCCTCTCCTCATAGACAGCTCTATATATAGCCAGCTTCTCACCTTCCCTCTTGCTAGCTTTCTGATGTGGGATCCCTTCTTCAGTAGAGTTTAAATCCAACACAAACTCTAGCCATCGAATCCGCAAAATAAATACTCCCCTGCTTATCATGAGATTCAAACCCAGGCTCCCTTGCACCCTTAATGATGCCTTGCCACTAGGCCACTCACTTCCTTGTGTCTAACATCATGTACAACTAAATATAAATCTATGGGCCAAAGTCCAAGTTCACTAAAAAATAAATCAAAATGAAATGCCCCAAAGCTTGAACATTGGACCCCTTGCTTCCTTGTGGCGTCACCTTCTTGTCTCTTATGTGGCATCACTTTGCCACTAAACCACAACCCCTTTTGTGTCATTTTTATCCACATTTTATTATTAAAGCCTACTTACTAACTCCTAGGGTTTTACTCACCTAAAATCAAAATTTTACTAAAGACCAAATTTGATCCCAAGACTTTATAAAGCCCCCTAATCTTTCAAAATCACTCACATAATAGGTCCAACTTGCATTAGGGCCACTTTCTTGTTCTAAAAAATGTTAAACGCTCCCACACCCAAGGCCTAATGGGCCCAATCCTACTAGGCCCAACTTCGGGTCGTTAGAATCGAAAAGTCAAAATGTCAGCAATTAAGAACACTCGAGCGTGTGGGCGCTTGTAGTGATAGACCAAGCCACTAATGATGGTGATAGATTGTGGAGAGTTTCACGAACACTCCCGTGAAACTGAGGCTGTATCGGGCCTTATTGAGCCGAAGTGGGTTAAGTGGGCCCAATGGGTTTACGGGCCCACATAAGTCAAATCGATGGTGAGTATCAGATGGTTGTTACGGCTGCGAAGTTCGCAAAATTAAGACCGAAAATGAGCTGAACGGGCCACACGAGCGTATGTGCCTATTTGGGCCAAAAATTAGATTTTAGGCCCAATTACACCGTAGTAACCCAAAAAGGGAACCTGTGTCACTCGAAGTGGCAGTGGGCCTTCAAAAAGGTTGTAGTTGATAAATTACAAAAATACCCTTAGTGGGCAAATGACCGAAATACCCTTAGTGGGTAAATTACTGAAATACCCTCGATAGGTAAATTATCAAAATACCCCCAAGGGGTGAAATGACTGTTATATCCTTAATGGTAGATAAATATCATGTATGTGATTTATATATATCTGTTTATATTTGTAATACACTGCATTCATACCATGTTGCATGGGTTGGGTTTGATGATCGGAGGAAGTACCGTTTTAATGGCTCTGCCACATATCGTTCTAGTGGCTCTGCCACAAGCTGTTCGAGTGGCATTGCCACGTACTATTTTAGTGGCTCAGCCACACCGTGATTAGTAGATTGAATGCAATATTGGAGAGTTTTGGCTGGGTGGCTTGACATGGTCCCCACATGGTGTGTTGGTTGGTACGGACGGAGAGTTAGTCGGCTGGATAGGAATGGGGTGGACACATATCCATTTGCATTAACATGATTTGGGGTTTAGGCCCAGCTTGTTACCGAATAGGGCTTACACCCAGACCCACACCGTATAGGCTCAGGCCTAGACTATGACTATTAGGGGGATTACACACTGAGTTCTTGTAACTCACTCCTTTATTTTAACCGTGCAAGTAATCCCCAGCGTTAGAGGATTTGGAGCTGTGGAGGACTCAGAGGTAGCCATATGTCAAATTTGCTTCTTAACAAAACTTAGTAAGTTTGGATTTAATTTAATTTATATTATTTTTGGGTTAATATTTTATGTAATAAGGCCATTTGGATTTTCTTTCTAAACTTTCATTTAGTAATTCTATTAGTTATGAATTGTTAAACGATTAAACACTGGTTTTTAAAACAATAACTACTATTTTCAAAATATCACGTTTCCGCAATTATTTAAGTCAGACTTCTGCAACAAACAAAGTTTTCGAATTTAATAACATCTTTGCAAGAATATACTTTAAGCAAATCTTGTTTTTGAAAGCAATGAAATACGGAGTTTTAAAAAGGATACAAAGTTTTTTTTAAAAAACTGAGGAGGGGTTTTTAATGAACACGTAACTTTTAAACAACCTTTTGATGTGACATGCTAGATCTAGCCATAACATCTAGGCCAGGTTTGGGGTGTTACATTTAATGATATCAGAGCCCAATTGTAAAACTCTGCTATGGAATGGGTTGTCAAAATTGAATTCCCAAAAGTGTTTTTGGAAAAAAAACCTTAAAAATATTTGAAGTTCTGAATTGTTGTATTGACCATTTTCTGAAAGTGTGGTACAGCGAGTCTCCGGTTCAGAATCCGTAAGTTTTCTGAATACTTTTGTCTATTTAGAAATTTAAATACAGTGAGTTAGAAATATGGTGATTTCTTTAGGTATTGGACTGTATTTTTGGTATTTATTCTGTGTGTGTTTGGTTTGGATGTGATGTTTGGATATAGAAATTGGTTGTGTATGAGATATCTATCTGCTTTAATGGTTAGGTATTTTGAGTATGTATAGGGAGTTCCAAATTCTAGTTAAAATATGATAGGGATATTAGAATCAGAGTGTGCGGCGAGAGCGTAGTGTGCTAGGTTAGGATGTGCGACTGTTCCTATAGTTGGAAATTTTAATGATGAAATTTTTTTAAGGGGGTAGATTTGTAACGCACCAAATTTGGGCCTAGTAGAATTAGGCCTATTGGGCCTTTGGCACGGGAGCGTTTAAAAATTTTTGAGAACAAGAGAATGGCACTAATGCAAGTTGGATCTATTAGGTGAGTCATTGTAACATCCTAAAAATAAGGGTCTGGCATTTTTTTTGATATTGTGTGTGTTATGCTTGATAAGCTTGTTATTCGGGTGTGTTCGGGGGTCTTAGAAGGCTCGAGTTAGGGACCAAGTCCTGGTGAAATTTTGGTTTTGGGCACTTTGTGAGGTGAGCTAGTGGAGGCAAGACTTAAGTGTAATTAATTGTATTTTAATATCGCAAGTAGCAAGGTGGCCTAGTGGGTAGCGTCACAAGGGAGCATGGAAGGGGGAGAGTGTTCAAATCCCACCTGCTACAAAAAAGGAGCTTTATTTTTGTGCTCAGGAAAGGGAGGTGGCTGAATGGAGATCAGACTCTATAGGAGAGAGGGAAGACTTGGTCAAATAATTTGAATGGGTGATGGAGAGTGAATGTGGGAGTGAATCAAGGAGTAAATCAAGGGATTTGGGAGTGTGAGGATGGTTGGTCGAATGTGGGATGTGTGAAGGAGTTGTACCGTGTGTGGTACAGTGTCAAAGGGGGAGGGGAGTGTTTCGGCTAAGTGTCTTTTGAGTGTGCATTTTCGATCATTTGTAGAAGTGGTAAATCTAAATTCTTTGTAGGTTGCTTTCATTTATTTGCATTTTTGGGCAATATTACTTCAATCTTTTGATACCGAAACTCCAATTCTCTTCTTTCATTCTTCTCATTTGTCTTCTTTTTCTTCTTTTCAGACCTTTTCTTCATTGGTAGTGCTTAACAGTCTTGGCCGAACCTTTCCATTTTTCCCCATTTGTTCTTTACTTCACATATCCAAAATCCCCATTATTCTCCTTCTTCAATCTTCTGCCTCCTTCATTTGCTCTTTTCAAGTGCCGATTATTTCCTGCTCCATCATTCCCTTCTCTAGGTAGCGGCCGAATAGGCAAGTCTTCAAAACCATTGTGTTTCTCTTTTCTATTCTTGCCATATTATTTCTTTCTCCTTTGGTCGAATGTATGATATCTTTCTTTCTTATTGCTTTTCTTCTCTATTGAAATCATAAGCCAAGCACTCATTACCTCGACCTTGTATTGTGTTTATTATCATCTTAGAAGGGTGTAAGGGTTTAACTTTCGATTATTCAAGAACCTATTCTTGCCGAAACTAAGGGTAAACAGTGTTATTTGTTATTGTGAGTTTTTATCTATTGACCGAATGTGGTTTTTGGTATCTCCGTTCATTTTGGTACATCAGTCGTGTTAGGAACTCAGTCAAGAGGGTAGAACCAAGCTGTTTTGGTATATCAAAGGGAATCTCCTTGTGGTAAGTGAAGTAAGTGAAGTTAGTGATTATTTTTGACTGAAGCGTTAGTTATGCTTCACTAGTGATGAGACTAACTGTTATCCGACTGTATTCTTAGGTGCTTTGGAGAGTAACGTGTTATGTATCCCATATCAGGTGTGTAATCTTACATCTGCTTTGATGGTTGCTTGTGATATTCTGTGAAACGGCCAAAAGTTAAAATGCCGAAAACCTGAGAATGGTGACTACTCGAGCGTGCGAACATTCGTAGTGGTAAATTAGGATTCGAATCGTAACGCGAAGTTATCATAACACAATCACTCTCACTATACCGAGGCGATAACGGGCTTAATCAGGCCGAATCGGGCTAAATGGGCCTAACAGGCTAACCGGCCCACTTAGAAAAACTGCTAGATTTGTAACAAATTCTAGGCCTGGAGGTGAATTCTACAAATCTGATTCTGAAATCATGCGTTTTGGGCCACACAAGCGTGTGGGCCTGTTTGGGCCTAAAATGGAGTTTAGGCCCAATAGTTCCATAAAGACCCAAAAAGGGTCCCGAGTCGCTCGAGGCGACAGTAGGTCTTTGGAAAGGGCATTCAAGGTGAGATTACTACAATACCCTTGGAGGGTAAATTACTGAATTACCCCTGGGTTGTGAAATTACGAAATACCCCTAAGTTGTGAAATTATCGAAATACTTCTGGGTTACAAAATTACTAAAATAACCTCGATGGGTTGAATGATTGTTTTACCTCAGTGTTGTCTAATATGTTTACATTACCCTATTATATGTTGATATGTATGTTGCATTATATCATGATTGCAGGGTGGGTTAATGAATGAAAAGTACTGTAGCCTAGTGGCATTGCCACAATATAAATATATGTTTACATAATTATGATTTCGGTGGTTCAGCCACAAATATTCTGTGTTTAGCAGCTTGGCTGGGATATTGGTGTGATCGGCGGGGTGGGTTGACTTGATCCCCACAGGTGTGATTGGCTGGTCGAAGGTGTATTGGTTGGATTGGGTTGGGTTGCAGACTTCACTTGCACTTTCATGATTATAGGGCTTAGGCCCAAATTGATGTCTTATGGGCTCGGGCCCAGTTAATGCCAGTTTAGGGGATTACACACTAAGTTTTTGTAACTCACCCTTTTTCTTTAACCTCGCAGTTAATCCCCAGCGATAGAGGACTTAGAGTCGTGGAGGACTCAGTGGTGGCCATACATCGTAAATTTCTCGCAAACCTTAGTAAATTTAGTTTTTATCTTATTTTTAAAGTTAATTAGTTTGAGTTTCTTATTTTGTAATAAGGCATCTAGACTTTATTTTCCTTTTAAACATGCTTTTCCGTTATTTTTACTGATAAATGTTTAATACATGAGTTTTTCTAAAAGAGTTAACAAACTATTTTCAAAATATCACATTTTTGCAATTTTTGAACTTTGAATTTCTTAACCAAAGCAGTTTTCAAAATAATAACAACTTTTTTTAAAGAAACGGGCAATAAGTGAATCGGGTTTTTATAAACAAACAACGTAACTCAGAATTTTCAAGAGAGACGCAACCCTTTTGATGAGCAACTTTTCTAAAACAAACATTTGGTTTATCAACATTTTGTCAAAGTGATTGGAGTGTTTACAAACAAATATCTAAACTTAAGGTTTCAACTTTTTAACAAACACACCATTAATTTATTTTTAAAAGACCTTTCTATGTGATGCGTCAAATTCAGCCGTAACGTCTAGGCCAAATTTGGGGTGTTTTATTTAATGGTATCAGAGCCCGATTACAAAACTCAGCTGTTGAATGGGTTCGAAAATATTTTCAAATTTGGTTTAGAATATGATTTAGAAAATGTATGTATTTATTGGAAGTATGGCACCACAGGTCTCCAGCACCAAATTTGTAAGTTCTCTTATTTTATGATTGTTGATATGATGATGATATGACTGTAGTAAGAAAATTTTGAGAAACTTTTAGCTATAGGAGTTAAGACCATAAAGACTGAGATGTTAGGAAATTCGAATCGCGAAAACAACTCTTATATCTGTTTTCCATAAAATATTTGTTAATCAATATTGGAACCATATACTGATTCATAAAAAAATTCCTAATCAGATCAACTTGACTTAGTAATATGAGTACTAGAGGATGTGGACGTGGTACATGCGGCCGTGGTAGAGGCCGGGGTGCTGAGGCTGTATCCTCAAAATCAGGACATGTGCTAGAAGGCGAAGTGCCAGCATCGCCAGTGGCAAAAGCAGGGTCTCAAGACCGAACGGGAGGGGATGAAGCCTTGTCCCAAGCTATGCTGCGAGTTTTAGAATGGGTTGCTGGGGCAAGTACCGGGTCGATAGCGCATGGGTTTATTTTAGAGCGGCTTAGGTCAAATGGGGCCAAAATTTTTAGGGGCATATCTGGTATAGCCCCGAATGTAGCTGAATACTAGCTTGAGGCTGTGGAACGAGTCATGGATGATTTTGATTCACAGCTGAATAGAAAATAAAGGGGTTGTGTTATTACTGAGAGACGAGGCATACTAGTGGTGTCTCACGGTAAGGGAAAGCACACAAGCAGATCGTATCACTTGGGATTTCTTTAAAGTGGCCTTCCAAGGAAAATATGTCAGGGCTAGCTATGTGGATGCTAGAAGAAAAAAATTTTTGAATTTGGTTCAGGGGAGTAAATTTGTGGCAGAGTACGAGGTGGAGTTTTTGCGTCTAAACTAATACGCTTGGGAAATAGTCTTGACTGATTATGAGCACTGTGTACGTTTTAAGGATGGGCTACGAGATGAGTTGCGGGTCCTGACAACCCTGCATAGGGAAAAAGACTTTGCTACGTTGGTGAATAAGGCCAAAATTGCTGAGGAGGTAAAATGATCTGACCGACAGAACCGAGATAAGGAAAGCGGCAAGAACAAAAGAGATTCTAGGTTCTCAGGTCCTTCAAGTGGATTTAATAAGAGGCCTAGGTTTGAGGGGCCAGCTCGAGTGGGAGTTCCAGCTACTACCGATCAGTTACGACCTTGTGTGGAATATGGGAAATTTCACTCAGGAGAGTGCTAAAAAAGAACAGCGGGTGTTACAGATGTGGGTTTATGGATCATCGATTTAGGGATTATACTCGAGAGCCTGTTCGAACACATATATTACGTCATAGATTTGTGCAGTCAGGGAGAGGTGGTTAGTAGCCACTGAGAGGTCATGGCCCAAGCCGATGTGGAAATGGTATAGGACGTGGTCGGTGAGCACTGGGCAGAGGTGCTGGTAACATGGGTAACACAGATGCGAGACAGTTGGGACTGGTTTATGCAGCTCAACGTGGAGAGGATGGTGACGTACCAGACGTCATAACCGGTATATTTTTCATATTTGATGTGCCATTTACAGCTTTGATAGATATTGGATCTACCTATTCATATATTGCCTGTACTGTGTCTGGGACTCTGGGGATACAATTTGAGTTTGTAGATAGGGGAATGTCGGTAATTAGTCCCTTAGGACAGTCGGTAGTAGTGAACAAGCTATTTAGAAAGTTGCATCTAGAAGTTCAAGGAGTAGTGTTTTCGGCGAATTTGATGGAACTACCATTCGGCGAGTTTGATCGTATCTTAGACATGGACTGGCTAGTTAAGCACCGTGGGAGCTTGGATTATGCTGCTAAGCGCATGGTATTAAAGACTTTAAAGGTTAAGAAGGTGATGGTGATAGGAGAAAGAAGGGATTATCTATCTCATGTGATTTCGGCACTTAAGGCCGAAAAGATGGTGCGAAAAGGGTGCGAGGCATTTCTAGCTTTTTTCAGCACATATGATGCCAATGAATTATCTGTTGGGGATGTCAGAACTGTGAAGGAGTTTTTGGACGTATTTCCTGAAGAGCTTCTAGGATTGCATCTGAATCGCGAAGTAGAATTTGGCATTGAACTATTACCGGGAACGACTCCAGTGTCCATCACCCCTCATAAGTTAGCGCTGAAGGAGCTGGTAGAACTACAAGCTCAAATCCAAGAGTTGTTGGATCGGGGTTTTATCAGACCAAGTGTATCACTGTGGGGAGCACCGGTATTATTTGTGAAGAAGAAGGATGGGTCGATGTGTATGTGCATTGACTATCGCCAGTTGAATAAGCTAACTGTTAAGAACAAATACCCGCTACCTAGGATTGATGACCTATTCGATCAGTTGCGAGGAGCTTTAGTTTTCTCAAAGATAGATTTAAGATCGAGTTATCATTAGCTAAGGGTCAAGGAGGCAGACATATACAAGACAGCTTTTCGAACTTGTTATGGGCATTATGAGTTTTTGGTGATGCCGTTCGGATTAACGAATGCACCAACTACTTTTATGGATATGATGAATCGGGTCTTCCAACCCTATCTAGATCGATTCATGGTGGTGTTCATAGACAACATTTTGGTGTACTCAAGAACGGAGGAGGAGCATGATTCACATCTTTGGGTTGTTTTATAGATATTAAGAGAGAAACAACTTTATGCCAAATTCAGTAAGTGCGAGTTTTAGCTGAAGGAAGTGACATTCTTGGGTCATGTTGTACCGGTTGAGGGGATTAGGGTTGATCCTCGAAAAGTGGAAGCTGTGTTAGATTGGAAGCCACCAAATTCAGTGTCCGAGATTCAAAGTTTTCTGGGTTTGGCTGTGTACTACAGAAGGTTTGTTGAGGGGTTTTCATTGATTGCTGCACCTCTAACTAAGTTAGTACGTAAGGGAGTACCATTTGTTTGGACTGATAAACAGTAGGAAAGCTTTGAAAAGTTGAAAAAGATTCTGACCGAAGCACAAGTGTTGATTCAGCCTGAGGCAGGGAAGAAATTTGTTGTTTATTGTGATGCGTCACACAAAGATTTGGGTTGTGTGCTAATGCAAGAAGGGAAAGTGATGGCATACGCATCATGTCAGTTAAAGTCGCATGAAGTGAACTATCCTACTCATGACTTGGAACTAGCCGCAGTAGTGTTCATCCTAAAGATATGGAGACATTACTTGTACAAAGAAAATTTGATTATTTATACGGACCATAAGAGTTTTAAATATCTCCTTACCCAAAAGGAGTTAAATTTAAGGCAACGGAGGTGGATAGAGTTGCTGAAGGACTATGATTGCTTGATTGAGTATCACCCAGGTAAGGCTAGCGTGGTGGCAGATGAATTAAGTCATAAAGTGATATTGGATTTTAGAGCAATGTTTGCTCATCTCAGCCTTTATGAAGATGGTAGCTTGTTAGCGAAACTTCAGGTGAAACTGACATGGGTAGGTTAAACTAAAGAGAAGCAATTGTTGGATGAATCGTTAGGTTCTCGGCTTCAACAAGTGAAAAGTGGGGAAACAATGGATTTTAGAATGAACAGTGAAGGGGTATTATGTTTCCGTGGAAAGGTTTGTATGCCGAAGGACTCTGAGTTAAGGCAGATGATTCTGCAGAAGGCGCATAGTAGCCCATATGCTATGTATCTCAATGGAAGTAAGATGTATCGAGATCTGTGAGAACGGTACTGGTGGCCAGGGTTGAAACATGAGGTTATCGACTTTGTAGGCAAATGTTTGATGTGTCAACAAGTAAAGGCGTAACATCAGCTGCCTTCGGGATTGTTACAACTGGTGAAGATTCCACTTTGGAAGTGGGAGAGGATAACGATGGAGTGGGCTACCCCTGACACCTACTAAGAAGGACTCAGTGTGGCTAATCATCGACCGATTGACTAAGTCCGCTCACTTCATAATGGTTCGTACTTACTACTAACTTTAGATGTTGGCCAAGTCATATATGCCAGAAATTGTGAGGCTGCATGAGGTACTAGTGCCTATCATATCGGAAAGGGGCCCTAGATTTACATCTTGGTTTTGGAAGGCTTTACATGAAGCTTTGGGTACAAGATTGGACTTTAGCACAAAGTTCACCCACAGACAGATGGTTAATCAAAAAGAGTGATCCAAGTTTTGGAAGACATGTTAAAGTGCTACGTGATTGACTTCATGGGTAGTTGGGAAGATTATTTATCGTTAGCAGAGTTTGCATACAACAACAACTACCAATCCAGCATTCAGATGGCACCCTACGAGGCGTTATATGGTCGTAGGTGTCGTACCCCTACTTGTTGGATAGAATTGGGTGAGCGATAGTTGTTGGGTCCAGAACTAATTTCAAAAACTAAGGAGAAGGTGAAATTGATTCGAACTCAGTTGAAAGAAGCTTCCAATAGACAGAAGCCATATATGGATTTGAAGCGTAAGGAGATAGAATTTTTAGTGGGGATTATGTCTTATTGAAAGTCTTACCTTGGAAGAATATTTTGAGATTTGGACGGAAGGGCAAGTTAAGTCCTGGGTTCATCGGGCCTTATCGGATAGTGAAGAGTGTGAGACCGATCGCATATCATCTTGAGCTGCCTCCTGAATTGAATCAGATACATGATGTATTCCATGTCTCGATACTGAGGCACTACCGTTCAGATCCATCTAATATAGTGCCGGTGGAAGAGATTGAGGTTAGACCTGATCTGTCATTTGAAGAAGAACCAGTGCAGATTTTGGGTCGGGATGTTAAAGTGTTAAGGAAGAAGTCCATTCCATTAGTTAAGGTGTTGTGGCATAATCACGGTTTAGAGGAAGCCACGTGGGAGCCAGAAGAGGCAATGCGACAGTAATACCCTTACCTCTTTTAGTCAGGTAAATTTCGAGGCCGAAATTTCTTTAAGGGGGTAGAACTGTAACATCCTAAAAATAAGAGTCTGGCATTTTTTTATTATTGCGTGTGTTGTTCTTGATAAGCTTGTTATTTGGGTGTGTTCAAGGGTCTTGGGAAGGCTCAAGTTAGGGCCCAAGTCCTGGTGAAATTTTGGTTTTGGGCACTTTGGTGAGGTGAGCTAGTGGAGGCAAGACTTAAGTGCAATTAATTGTATTTTAATATCACAAGTAGCAAGGTGGCCTAGTAGGTGGCGTCACAAGGGAGCATGGAAGGGGGAGAGTGTTAGAATCCCACCTACTGCAAAAAGGAGCTTTATTTTTGTGCTAAGGAAAGGGAGGTGGCTGAATGGAGATCAAACTCTGTAGAAGAGGGAAGACTTGGTCAAATAACTTGAATGGATGATGGAGAGTGAATGGGGGAGTGATTCAGGGAGTAAATCAAGGGATTTGGGAGTGTGGGGATGGTTGGCAGACTATGGGATGTGTGAGGGAGTTGCGTCGTGTGTGGTAGAGTGTCAATGGGGGAGGGGAGTGTTTCGGCTAAGTGTCTTTGGAGTGTGCATATTCAGTCATTTGTAGAAGTGTTAAACCGAAATTCTTTGGGGGTTGCTTTCTTTTCTTTGTATTTTTGGGCAATATTGCTTCAATCTTTTGATACTGAAACTCCAATTCTCTTCTTTCATTATTCTCATTTTGTCTTTTTTTTTCTTCTTTTCAGACGTCTTCTTCATTGGTAATGCTTAACAGTCTTGGCCGAACCTTTCCATTTTTCCCCATTTGTTCTTTGCTTCACATATCCAAAATCCCCATTATTCTCCTTCTTCAATCTTCTGCCTCCTTCATTTGCTCTTTTCAAGTGCCGATTATTTCCTGCTCCATCATTCCCTTCTCTAGGTAGTGGCCGAATAGGTAAGTCTTCAATGCCATTGTGTTTCTCTTTTCTTTTCTTGCCATATTAATTTTTTCTCCTTTGGCCGAATGTATGATATATTTCTTTCTTATTGCTTTCCTTCTCTATTGAAATCATAAGCCGAACACTCATTACCTCGACCTTGTATTGTGTTGATTATCATCTCGGAAGGGTGTAAGGGTTTAACTTTCGATTGTTCAAGAACCTGTTCTTGCTGAAACTAAGGGTAAGCAGTGTTATTTGTTATTGTGAGTTTTCCTCTATTGACCAAATGTGGTTGTTGGTAACTTCGTTTGTTTTGGTACATCAATCGTGTTAGGAACTCAGTCAAGAGGATAGAATCGAGCTGTTTTGGTATATCGAAGGGAATCTCCTTGTGGTAAGTGAAGTAAGTGAAGTTAGTGATTATTTTTGACTCAAGCGTTAGTTATGCTTTACCAGTGATGAGACTAATTGTTAACCAACTGTATTCTTAGGTACTTCAGATAGTAATGTGTTACGTATCCCATATCAGGTGTGTAATATCACACCCACTTTGATGGTTTCTTGTGATGTTCTGTGAAACGACCAAAAGCTGAAATGTCAAAAAGCTAGCAATGGTGACTACTCGAGCGTGCGAACGCTCGTAGTGGTAAATCGGGATTCGAATCATGACACAAACTTATCGTGAGTAACACGATCACTCTCGCTACACCAAGGTGGTAATGGGCTTACTCAGGCCGAATAGGGATGAATGGGCCTAACGGGCTAACCGGCTCACTTGGGCAAAATTGCTGGATTTGTAACAAATGGTAGGCCTAGAGGTGAATTCTGCAAATCTGATTCCAAAATCATGCATTTTGGGCCACACGAGCGTTATATCCTTGATAGTAGATAAATATCGTGTATGTGATTTATATATATCTGTATATTGTTGTAATACGGTGCATTCATATCATGTTGCATGGGTTGGGTTTGATGATCGGAGGAAGTACCGTTTTAGTGGCTCTGCCACATACTGTTCTAGTGGCTCTGCCACATACCGTTCAAGTGGCATCGGCAAATGCCGCTTTAGTGGCTCAGCCACATATACTGTGATTAGCAGCTTGACTACAATATTGGAGAGTTTTGGCTGGGTGGGTTGACATGGTCCCCACATGGTATGTTGGTTGGTACGGGTGGAGAGTGAGTCGGCTTTATAGGATTGGGGTGGACAAATATCCATTTGCATAGAGATGATTTGGGCTTAGGCCCAGCTTGTTACCAAATAGGGCTTAAGCCCAGACCGACACCATATGGCCTCAGTCCCAGACTATGACCGTTAGAGGGGATTACACACTGTGTTCTTCTAACTCACTCCTTTCTTTTAACCATGCAGGTAATCCCTAGTGTTAGAGGATTTGGAGCTGTGGAAGACTCGGAGATGGCTCTGATTTGCTTCTTAACGAAGCTGAGTAATTTTCGATTTAATTTAATTTATATTATGTTTGGGTCAATATTTTATGGAATAAGGCCATTGGGATTTTCTTTCTAAACTTTCATTTGGTAATTCTGCTAGTTATGAATTGTTGAACGATTAAACACTGGTTTTTAAAACAATAACTACTATTTTCAAAATATCACATTTCTGCAATTATTTAAGTTAGACTACCGCAACAAACAAAGTTTTTGAATTTAATAAAATCTTTGCAAGATTATACTTTGAGCAAATCTTATTTTTGCAAGCAACATAATTCAGAGTTTTAAAAAGGATACAAAGTTCTTTTTTTTAAAAAAAACTCATGAGGGGTTTTAGTTGAACGCGTAACTTTCAAACAACCTTTTGATGTGACATGCTAGATCTGGCCATAATGTTTAGGCCAGGTTTGGGGTGTTACATTTAATGATATCAGAGCCCGGTTGAAAAATTTAGCTGTGGAATGGGTTGTCAAAATTGAATTCCCGAAAGTGTTATTTCAAAAGACCTTGAAAAGATTTGAAGTTCTGAAATGTTGTATTGACAATTTTCTAAAAGTGTGGTACACCGAGTCTTCGACATTGAATCTATAAGTTTTCTGAATACTTGTCTGTTTAGAAATTTAAATACAGTGAGTTAGAAAATGGTGATTTCTTTAGGTATTGGACTGTATTTTTTGGTATTTATTTTGTGTGTGTTTGGTTTGGATGTGATATTTGGATACATAAATTGGTTGCGTATGAGATATCTGTCTGCTTTAATGGTTAGGTGTTTTGAGTATGTGTAGGGAGTTCCAAATTCTAGTTAAAATATAATAGGGATATTAAAATCAGAGTGCACAGTGAGAGCGTAGTGTGCTAGGTTAGGATGTGCGACTGCTCCTATAGTTGGAAATTTTGAGGACGAAATTGCTTTAAAGAGGGTAGATTTGTAATGCCCCGAATTTGGGCCTAGTAGAATTTGGCTCATTAGGCCTTGGGCACGAGAGAGTTTAAAAATTTTTGAGAATAAGAGAACGACACTAATGCAAGTTGTATCTATTAGGTGAGTGATTTTGGAAGGTCAGGGGGCTTCCATAAAGTCGCGGGATCAAATCTGGGTTTTAGGAAAATTTTTGGTTTTAGGTGAATAAAACCCTGGGAGTTAGTAAGTAGACTTTAAGAATAAAATGTGGAGAAAATGACTCAAAAGGTGTTGTGGTCTAGTGGCAAATGGCGCCACATGGTAGACAAGGAAGTGATGCCATAGAGGAAGCAAGAGGTCCAAGGTTCAAGTCTTGGCGCTTGCAATTCATTTCGATCTCCTTTTAAATGAACTTAGACTTTGGCCCATAGGTTTATATTTAGTTGCACATGCATTACGTCACAAAAGAAGCTTGTGTTGTGGTGGCATGTAGCATCTGAAGCATAGGAGAGGGCAAGGGTTCGAATCCTGCTGCAAGCAAAAAGGGATATTTATTTTGCAAGGTTGGGACGGCAAGTCGTTGTGATGGATTTAAACTCTGTTGAAGAGGGATCCCACATCGAAATCTAGCATGAGGAAGATGAGAAGTTGGCTTTAAATAGAGCAATCTACGAGGAGAGTAAGCATACCTTGGTTGGCGTTGGGGCATAGGAGTTCTTGGACCAAGGATTAACTCTAGATTACTACCAGGTGTGTTATCTTACACCCCTGTTTAACTACTATTGCCATGATCTGTGCATCGACTAAAAGCCTAAATACCAAAAAGCTGAAATGCCGGCATTTGAGAACACTTGAGCTTGCGAGCGTTTGTAGTGGTAGACCAAGCCACTAATGATGGCGACAGAATGTGGAGAGTGTCACGAACACTCTCATGAAACTGAGGCCGTATCGGGCCCAGTTGAGCCGTATTGGGTTAAGTGGGCCCGACAGGTTTATGGGCCGACATAAGTGAAATCGATGGTGAGTACCAGTTGGTTGTTGCAGCTGCGAAGTTTGCAAAATCGAGACCAAAAATAAGCTGAACGGGCCCGTGAGTGTGTGGGCCCATGTGGGCCAAAAATTGGATTTTAGGCTCAATTACACCGTAGTAACCCAAATCTGTTTATAGTTGTAAAACACTGCACTCATATCATGTTGCATGGGTTGGGTTTGATGATCGGAAGAAGTACCGTTTTAGTGGCTCTAACACATACTGTTCTAGTGGCTCTGCCACGTACCGTTCGGCTGGCATCGCCACATACCATTTTAGTGGCTCAGCCACATATACCGTGACTAGTTACTTGACTGCAATATTAGAGAGTTTTGGCTGGGTGGGTTGACATGGTCCCCACATGGTGTGTTGGTTGGTACGGGTGGCGAGTTAGTCAGCTGGATAGGATTGGGGTGGACACATATCCATTTACATTGAGATGATTTGGGGCTTAGACCTAGCTTGTTACCGAATAGGGCTTAGGCCCAGACCGACACCGTATGGGCTCAGGCCCAGACTATGACCATTAGAGGGGATTACACACTGAGTTCTTGTAACTCACTCCTTTCTTTTAGCCATGCAGGTAATCCCCAGTGTTAGTGGATTTAGAGCTGTGGAGGACTCGGAGGTGGCCATATGTCAGATTTTCTTCTTAACGAAACTTAGTAATTTTGGATTGAATTTAATTTATATTATGTTTGGGTTAATATTTTATGTAATAAGGCCATTGGGATTTTCTTTCTAAACTTTCATTTGGTAATTCTGTTAGTTATGAATTGTTAAACGATTAAACACTGGTTTCTAAAATAATAACCACTGTTTTCAAAATATAACGTTTCCAGAATTATTTAAGTCAGACTACTGCAACAAACAAAGTTTTCGAATTTAATAACATCTTTGCAAGAATATACTTTGAGCAAATCTTGTTTTTACAAGCAACGAAATTCGGAGTTTTAAAAAGGATACAAAGTTCTTTTTTAAAAAAAAACTCATGAGGGGTTTTTAATGAACGCGTAACTTTTAAACAACCTTTTGATGTGACATGCCAGATCTGACCATAACGTCTAGGCCAGGTTTGGGGTGTTACATTTAATGATATCAGAGCCCGGTTGCAAAACTCGTCTGTGGAGTGGGTTGTCAAAATTGAATTCCTGAAAGTGTTATTTCAAAAAACCTTGAAAAGATTTGAAGTTCTGAAATATTGTATTGACCATTTTCTAAAAGTGTGGTACACCGAGTCTCCGGCATAGAATCCGTAAGTTTTCAGAATATTTTTGTCTGTTTAGAAATTTAAATACAGTGAGTTAGAAATACGGTGATTCCTTTAGGTATTGGACTATATTTTTGGTATTTATTCTGTGTGTTTGGTTTGGATGTGATGTTTGTATATAGAAATTGGTTGCGTATGAGATATCTGTCTGCTTTAATGGTTAGGTGTTTTGAGTATGTGTAGGGAGTTCCAAATTCTAGTTAAAATATGATAGGGATATTAGAATCAGAGTGCACAGCGAGAGCGTAGTATGCTAGGTTAGGATGGGCGGATGTTCCTATAGTTGGAAATTTCGAGGAAGAAATTTCTTTAAAGGGGGTAGATTTGTAACGCCCTGAATTTGGGCCTACTGGAATTGGGCTTATTAGGCCTTAGACACGAGAGGGTTTAAAAAATTTTGAGAATAAGAGAACGACACTAATGCAAGTTGGATCTATTAGGTGAGTGATTTTGGAAGGTTAGAGGGCTTCCATGAAGTCTCGGGATCAAACCTGGGCTTTAGGAAAAATTTTTGTTTTAGGTGAATAAAACCTGGGAGTTAGTAAGTAGGCTTTAAGAATAAAATGTGAAGAAAAATGACACAAAAGGAGTTGTGGTCTAGTGGCAAATGGTGCCACATGGGAGACAAGGAAGTGGCGCCATAGAGGAAGCAAGGGGTCCAAGGTTCAAGTCTTGGCGCTTGCAATTCATTTCGATATCCTTTTAAATGAACTTAGACATTGGCCCATAGGTTTATATTTAGTTGTGCATGCTTTAAGTCATAAAAGGAGCTTGTGTTGTGGTGGCATGTAGTGTCTGGAACATAGGAGAGGACAAGGGTTTGAATCCCATTGTAAGCAAAAAGGATATTTATTTTGCATAGTTGGGACGGCAAGTCATTGTGATGGATTTAAACTCTGCTGAAGGAGGGATCCGACATCGGAAAGCTAGCATGAGGGAAGCTGAGAATGTGGCATTAAATAGAGAAATCTGTGAGACGAGTAAGCGTACCTTGGTTGGCGTTTGGGCATAGGAGATCTTGAACCATGGATTAACTCTAGTTTCCTATCAGGTGTGTAATTTCACACCCCTATTTAACTGCTATTGCCATGATCTGTGTATCGACTAAAAGCCTAAATACCGAAAAGCTGGAATGCTGGCATCTAAGAACACTCGAGCGTGTGAGCGTTCGTAGTGGTAGACCGAGCCACTAATGATGGCGATAGACTGTGGAGAGTGTCATGAACACTCTTGTGAAACTAAGGCCGTATTGGGCCATGTTGAGCCGTAGTGGGTTAAGTGGGCCTAACGGTTTACTGGCCCATATAAGTGAAATCGATAGTGAGTACTGGATGGTTGTTGCGACTGCAAAGTCTGCAAAATCGAGACCAAAATAGGCTGAACGGGCCACGCGAGCGTATGGGCCCATTTGGGCCAAAAATTGGATTTTAGGCCCAATTACACCGTAGTAACCCAAATCTGTTTATAGTTGTAAAACACTACATTCATATCATGTTGCATGGGTTGGGTTTGATGATCGGAAGAAGTACCGTTTTAGTGGCTGTGCCACATACTGTTCTAGTGGCTTTGCCACATACCATTCGAGTGGCATCACCACATACCGCTGTAGTGGCTCAGCCACATATACCGTGATTAGTAGCTTGACTGCAATATTAGAGAGTTTTGGCTGGGTGGGTTGACATGGTCCCCATGGTGTATTGGTTGGTATGGGTGGAGAGTTAGTCGGATGGATATGATTGGGGTGGACACATATCCATTTGCATTGAGATGATTTTGAGCTTAGGCCCAGCTTGTTACCGAATAGGGCTTAGGCCTAGACCGACACCGTATGGGCTCAGGCCCAGACTATGACCATTAGAGGGGATTACACACTGAGTTCTTGTAACTCACTCCTTTCTTTTAACCGTGTAGGTAATCCCCAGCGTTAGTGGATTTGGAGCTGTGAAGGACTCAGAGGTGGCCATGCTTTAGATTTGCTTCATAACGAAGCTTAGTAATTTTGTATTTAATTTAATTTATATTATGTTTGGGATAATATTTTTGAAATAAGGCCATTGGGATTTTCTTTCTAAACTTTCATTTGGTAATTCTGTTAGTTATGAATTGTTAAACGATTAAACACTGGTTTTTAAAATAATAACTACCATTTTCAAATTATCACGTTTCCGCAATTATTTAGGTCATACTACTGCAACAATCAAAGTTTTTTAATTTAATAACATCTTTGCAAGAATATACTTTTGAGCAAATCTTGTTTTTGCAAGCAACGAAATTCGAAGTTTTAAAAATGATACAAAGTTCTTTTTAAAAAAAACTGATGAGGGGTTTTTAATGAACGCGTAACTCTTAAACAACCTTTTGTTGTGACATGCCAGATTTGGCCATAACGTCTAGGCTAGGTTTGGGGTGTTACATTTAATAATATCCGAGCCCGGTTGCAAAACTCGGCTGTGGAATGGGTTGTCAAAATTGAATTCCTAAAATTTTTGTTTCAAAAAACCTTGAAAAGATTTGAAGTTCTGAAATGTTGTATTGACAATTTTCTAAAAGTGTGGTACACCGAGTCTCCGGAGCCGAATTCGTAAGTTTTCTGAATACTTTTGTCTGTTTAGAAATTTAAATACAGTGAGTTAGAAATACGGTGATTTCTTTAGGTATTGGACTGTATTTTTGGTATTTATTCTATGTGTGTTTGGTTTGGATGTGATGTTTGGATATTGAAATTGGTTGCGTATGAGATATCTGTCTCCTTTAATGGTTAGGTGTTTTGAGTATGTGTAGGGAGTTCCAAATTCTAGTTAAAATATGATAGGGATATTAGAATCAGAGTGCGTAGCGAGAGCATAGTGTGCTAGGTTAGGATGTTCGTCTGTTCCTATAGTTGGAAATTTTGAGGACGAAATTTCTTTAAGGGGTAGATTTGTAACGCCCCAAATTTAGGCCTAGTAGAATTGGGCCTATTGGGCCTTGGACACGAGAGCGTTTAAAAATTTTTGAGAACAAGAGAACAGCACTAATGCAAGTTGGATCTATTAGGTGAGTGATTTTGGAAGGTTAGAGGGCTTCCATGAAGTCCCGAGATCAAACCTCGGCTTTAAGAAAAATTTTGGTTTTACATGAATAAAACCCTGGGAGTTAGTAAGTAGGACTTAAGAAAAAATGTGGAGGAAAATGACACAAAAGGAGTTGTGGTCTAGTGGCAAATGGCGCTGCATGGGAGACAAGGAAGTGACGCCATAGAGGAAACATGGGGTCCAAGGTTCAAGTCTTAGCGCTTTCAATTCATTTTGATCTCCTTTTAAATGAACTTAGACATTGACCCATAGATTTATATTTAGTTGCGCATCCTTTAAGTCAAAAAAAGAGCTTGTGTTGTGGTGGCATGTAGCGTTTGGAGCAGAGGAGAGGGCAAGGGTTTGAATCCCATTGCAAGCAAAAAGGGATATTTATTTTGCAAAGTTGGGACGGCAAGTGGTTGTGATGGATTTAAACTCTGCTGAAGGAGGGATCCCACATCAGAAAGCTAGCATGAGGGAAGGTGAGAAGCTGGCTTTAAATAGAGCAATCTATGAGGAGAGTAAGCTTACCTTGGTTGGCGTTTGGGCAGAGGAGTTCTTGGACCACGGATTAACTCCAGATTCCTATTAGGTGTGTAATCTCACACCCCTGTTTAACTGCTATTGCCGTGATTTGTGTATCGGCTAAAAGCCGAAATACCTTAAAGCCAGAATGCCGGCATCTGAGAACACTCGAGTGTGCAAGTGCTCGTAATGGTAGACCGAGCCACTAATGATGGCGATAGACTGTGGAGAGTGTCACGACCACTCTCGTGAAACTGAGGCCGTATCGGGCCCTGTTGAGCCGTATTAGGTTAAGTGGGGCCGATGAGTTTACGGGCCCACATAAGTGAAATTGATGGTGAGTACCGGATGGTTGTTGCGGCTACAAAGTCTGTAAAATCGAGACCAAAAACAATCTGAATGGGCAACGCGAGCGTGTGGGCCCATTTGGGCCAAAAAATTAGATTTTAGGCCCAATTACACCGTAGTAACCCAAAAAGGGAACCTGTGTCACTCGAAGCAGCAGTGGCCCTTTAAAAAGGTTGTAGTTGATAAATTATCGAAATACCCTTAGTGGGTAAATGACTGAAATACCCTCAATGGGTAAATTACTGAAATACCCTCGATGGGTAAATTACCGAAATACCCCCAAGGGGTGAAATAACCGTTATATCCTTGATGGTAGATAAATATCGTGTATGTGATTTATTTATATCTTTTTATAGTTGTAATACACTGCATTCATATCATGTTGCATGGTTTGGGTTTGATGATTGGAGGAAGTACCGTTTTAGTGGCTCTGCCACATACTGTTCTAGTGGCTCTGCCACATACCGTTCGAGTAGCATTGCCACATACCATTTTAATGGCTCAACCACATATATCGTGATGAGTAGCTTGACTGCAATATTGGAGAGTTTTGGCTGGGTGGGTTGACATGGTCCCTACATGGTGTGTTGGTTGGTATGGGTGGAGAGTTAGTCGGCTGGATAGGATTGGGGTGGACACATATCCATTTGCATTGAGATGATTTGTGGCTTAAGCCCAGCTTGTTACCGAATAGGGCTTAGGCCCAGACCGACACCGTATGGGCTCAGGCCTAGATTATGACCGCTAGAGGGGATTACACACTGAGTTCTTGTAACTCACTCCTTTCTTTTAGCCGTGCAGGTAATCCCCAGCGTTAGTGGATTTAGAGCTGTGGAGGACTCGGAGGTGGCCATATGTCAGATTTTCTTCTTAATGAAACTTAGTAATTTTGGATTGAATTTAATTTATATTATGTTTGGGTTAATATTTTATGTAATAAGGCCATTGGGATTTTCTTTCAAAACTTTCATTTGGTAATTCTGTTAGTTATGAATTGTTAAATGATTAAACACTGGTTTCTAAAATAATAACCACTGTTTTCAAAATATAATGTTTCCAGAATTATTTAAGTCAGACTACTGCAACAAACAAAGTTTTCGAATTTAATAACATCTTTGCAAGAATATACTTTTGAGCAAATCTTGTTTTTGCAAGCAACGAAATTCAGAGTTTTAAAAATGATACAAAGTTCGTTTTTTAAAAAAACACTGATGAGGGGTTTTTAATGAATGCGTAACTTTTAAACAACCATTTGATGTGACATGCTAGATTTGGCCATAACGTCTAGGCTAGGTTTAGGGTGTTACATTTAATGATATCAGAGCCCTTGCAAAACTCAGCTGTGGAATGGGTTGTTAAAATTGAATTCATAAAATTTTTGTTTCAAAAAACCTTGAAACGATTTGAAGTTCTGAAATGTTGTATTGACAGTTTTCTAAAAGTGTGGTACACCGAGTCACTAGCGCCGAATCTGTAAGTTTTCTAAATACTTTTGTCTGTTTGGATATTTAAATATAGTGAGTTTGAAATATGGTAATTTCTTTAGGTATTGGACTGTATTTTTTGGTATTTATTTTGTGTGTGTTTGCTTTGGATGTGATGTTTGGATATTGAAATTGGTTGCGTATGAGATATCTGTCTGCTTTAATGGTTAGATGTTTTGAGTATGTGTAGGGAGTTCCAAATTCTAGTTAAAATATGATAGGGATATTAGAATCAGAGTGCGCAGCGAGAGCGTAGTGTGCTAGGTTAGGATGTGCTACTCTTCCTATAGTTGGAAATTTCAAGGACAAAATTTCTTTAAGGGGGTATTTTTGTAACGCCCCAAATTTGGGCCTAGTAGAATTAGGCCTATTGGGCCTTGGACACGGGATCATTTAAAAATTATTCAGAACAAGAGAACGTCACTAATGCAAGTTGGATCTATTAGGTGAGTGATTTTGAAAGGTTAGAGGGCTTCCATGAAGTCCCGGATCAACCCTCGGCTTTATGAAAAATTTTGGTTTTAGGTGAATAAAACCCTGGGAGTTAGTAAGTAGGCTTTAAGAAAAAATATGGAGAAAAATGACACAAAAGGAGTTGTGGTCTAGTGGCAAATGGTGCCACATGGGAGACAAGGAAGTGACGCCATAGAGGAAGCAAGGGGTCCAAGGTTCAAGTCTTGGTGCTTGCAATTCATTTTGATCTCCTTTTAAATGAACTTAGACATTGGCCCATAGGTTTATATTTAGTTGCGCATGCTTTAAGTGAAAAAAGGAGCTTGTGTTGTGGTGGCATGTAGTGTTTGGAGCATAGGAGAGGGCAGGGTTCGAATCCCATTGCAAGCAAAAAGGGATATTTATTTTGCAAAGTTGGGACAGCAAGTGGTTGTGATGGATTTAAACTCTGTTGAAGGAGGGATCCCACATCAGAAAGCTAGCATGAGGGAAGGAGAGAAGCTGGCTTTAAATAGAGCAATCTATGAGGAGAGTAAGCTTACCTTGGTTGGCGTTTGGGTAGAAGAGTTCTTGGACCACGGATTAACTCCAGATTCCTATTAGGTGTGTAATCTCACACCCCTGTTTAACTGCTATTACCAAGATCTATGTATCGGCTAAAAGCCGAAATACCTTAAAGCCAGAATGCTGGTATCTGAGAACACTCGAGTGTGCAAGCGCTCATAGTGGTAGACCGATCCACTAATGATGGCGATAGAATGTGGAGAGTGTCACGAACACTCTCGTGAAACTGAGGCCGTATTGGGCCCTGTTGAGCCATATTGGGTTAAGTGGGCCCGACGAGTTTATAGGCCCATATAAGGGAAATCGATTGTGAGTACCAGATGGTTGTTGCGGCTACGAAGTCTGCAAAATCAAGATCGAAAACAACCTGAACGGGCAACGCGAGCGTGTGGGCCCATTTGGGCCAAAAATTGGATTTTAGGCCCAATTACACCATAGTAACCCAAAAAGGGAACCTTGGTAGCTCGAAGCGGCAGTGGGCCTTTAGAATGGCTATAGTTGATAAATTATCGAAATACCCTCAGTGGGTAAATTACTGAAATACCTTCGATGGGTAAATTATCGAAATATCCCCAAGGGGTGAAATGACTGTTATATCCTTGATGGTAGATAAATATCATGTATGTGATTTATTTATATCTATTTATAGTTGTAATACACTACATTCATATAATGTTGCGTGGTTTGGGTTTGATGATCAGAGGAAGTACCGTTTTAGTGGCTCTGCCACATACTGTTCGAGTTGCATCGCCACATTCCGTTTTAGTGGCTTAGTCACATATACCGTGATTAGCAGCTTGACTGCAATATTGGAGAGTTTTGGTTGGGTGGGTTGACATGGTCCCTACATGGTGTGTTGGTTGGTACGGGTGGAGAGTTAGTCAGCTGTATAGGATTGGGGTGGACACATATCCATTTGCATTGAGATGATTTAGGGCTTAGGCCCAGCTTGTTACTGAATAGGGCTTAGGCCCAGACCGACACCGTATGGGCTCAGGACCAGATTATGACCGCCAGAGGGGATTACACACTGAGTTCTTGTAACTCTCTCCTTTCTTTTAACCGTTCAGGTAATCCCCAGCGTTAGTGGATTTAGAGCTGTGGAAGACTCGGAGGTGGCCATACGTTGGATTTGCTTCTTAACGAAGCTTAGTATTTTTGGATTGAATTTAATTTATATTATGTTTGGGTTAATATTTTATGTAATAAGGCCATTGGGATTTTCTTTCTACACTTTCATTTGGTAATTCTGTTAGTTAGGAATTGTTAAACGATTAAACACTGGTTTTTAAAATAATAACTACTGTTTTCAAAATATCATGTTTCTTCAATTATTTAAGTCTGACTGCTGCAACAAACAATTTTTTTGAATTTAATAACATCTTTGTAAGAATATACTTTGAGCAAATCATGTTTTTGCAAGCAACGAAATTCAGAGTTTTAAAAAGGATACAAAGTTCTTTTTTTAAAAAAACTGAGGAGGGGTTTTTAATGAGCGTGTAACTTTTAAACAATCTTTTGATGTGACATGGCAGATCCGGCCATAACGTCTTGGCCAGGTTTGGGTTGTTACATTTAATGATATCAGAGCCCGATTGCAAAACTCGGCTTTGGAATGGGTTGTCAAAATTGAATTCCTGAAAGTTTTGTTTCAAAAAACCTTGAAAAGATTTGAAGTTCTGAAATGTTGTATTAATCGTTTTCTAAAAGTGTGGTACACCGAATCTCCGGTGCCGAATTCGTAAGTTTTTTGAATACTTTTGTCTGTTTAGAAATTTAAATACATTGAGTTAGAAATGCGGAGATTTTTTAGGTATTGGACTGTATTTTTGGTATTTATTATTTGTGTGTTTGGTTTGGATGTGATGTGATGTTTGGATATAGAAATTGGTTGCGTATGAGATATCTATCTGCTTTAATGGTTAGATGTTTTGAGTATGTGCAGGGAGTTCCAAATTCTAGTTAAAATATGATAGGGAATTAGAATCAGAGTTCCCAGCGAGAGCGTAGTATGCTAGGTTAGGATGTGCGACTGTTCCTATAGTTGGAAATTTTGAGGTCAAAATTTTTTTAAGGGGGTAGATTTGTAACGTCCCAAATTTGGGCCTTGGGCACGAGAGCGTTTAAAAATTTTTAAGAACAAGAGAACGACACTAATGCAAGTTGGATCTATTAGGTGAGTGATTTTGGAAGGTTAGGGGGCTTCCATGATGTTTGGGATCAAACCTAGGCTTTAGGAAAAAATTTGGTTTTACGTGAGTAAAACCCTAGGAGTTAGTAAGTAGGCTTTAAGAATAAAATGTGGAGAAAAATGACACAAAAGGAGTTGTGGTTTAGTGGAAAATGGCGCCATATGGGAGACAAAGAACTGAAGCCATAGAGGAAGAAAGGGTCCAAGGTTCAAGTCTTGGCACTTGCAATTCATTTTGATCTCCTTTTAAATGAACATAGACTTTGGCCCATAGGTTTATATTTAGTTGCGCATGCTTTAAGTCACAAAAGAAGCTTTTGTTGTGGTGGCATGTAGCGTCTGGAGCATAGGAGAGGGCAAGGGTTCGAATCCCATTGCAAGCAAAAAGGGATATTTATTTTGCAAAGTTGGGATGGCAAGTCGTTTTGATGGATTTAAACTCTTCTGAAGGAGGGATCCTGCATCGAAAAGCGATCATGAGGATGGTGAGAAGTTGGCTTGAAATAGAGCAATCTATGAGGAGAGTAAGCATACCTTGGTTGGCGTTTAGGCATAGGAGTGCTTGGACCACAGATTAACTCCAGATTCCTATTAGGTTTGGGGTGTTACAACCAATTTGGGAATTTGAATTGGGTACCATATTTGAAATATATGAGCCTAGAATGTCTCATGTGTTTGTTATTCATTAAGAATGCATTGTACCATGCCATTTGGCAATCCCAATATGTAAAATATGGGTGGTGGTCAATTTTGGCAGTAAATTTGGCTAGAAATTTATTTGGAGAATTTGGGTTTTCACTCCAATATCTTGGTCGAAGAATTTTTAATATTTGGGCTGTCGAATGGGTAATAAATTTTGAATCTTTTGGGTCTATGTAGTGCTTGAACAATACTGATCCAGTTTGAACTAGAATGTTTTCATAATACTGTTGGGGTTTTTGAGAATCCAATGGTTTGAAATGCCATCCATTGAAAAGTTCTTTTACAAGTATATGTGGAGGTTTTTCTGAAAATTCTTCCTCCATAACAAGAATTTTTTCAAAACATTTGTTTCTTGTGAGGATTTTTGTGTAGCAATCTATGAAGACACTGCTATTTCTTTTGGAAAAACATCTTCGAGAGATGTCTCTTTTAAAACATTTTTGAGAGACTTTGGTTTGTGTAAAACAATCTCTTTATTTTTTGAAATCTTTGCTGCTTCACTAGTAATTTGTTTGAGAGGAGTTTCATCTTTCATTTGAGAAAAGGCCGATGCCACTTTTGGGGATTGAGAAAGGGACTCAATCCATTTTTTGATTTGAGAACCAATTTCATTTGGATCTTGTGCATCTTGAATGATTGTATTTTTGGAGGATTTTGATGATGATGATCTCTCATTTTCTTCTTCATGGCAAATTTAATACCATGACTTAATTGGTTTTGAGGAAATTTGGATTTTGGATGACTCTCCTATTTTTCGTTTTCCTTTGTCTCAGAGTTTGGGTGGCATTTTTGAAGAAACTCTCTGGTGAGAAAATCAGGCAAAGAATTAGTTTCTCCTTTGATGTATTCAATATCAAAATTAGATATGCTCAAAATCGCCTGCCATCTTGCAAAAATCTGTTTTGAGGAAATATTTTGAACATCTTTTTGTGAAACTTCTTTTGCTGATTTGCAATTGATTAGTAAAAGAATTTTTCGATTTAACAAATCACTTTGGAATTTTGTAATGCATAAAACAATTGATAAAATTTCTTTTTTTAATAGTACAATAATTTTGCTGAGTTGGATTCTAGTGTCTGGAAATAAACTGGACTATTTACTCTTTTCCTCCTTTAACTTATTTTAGGATCGTACCATATCCTATTTCAGAAGCATTGTTTCTACAATCTTGGGGGCATTTGGATCGGCTAAATATAAACAAGGATGCTTAGTGATTTGTTTTTTAATTTGGATGATAATATTGGTGTGATCATTTGTCCAAGGTTGTGGATTCTTTTTGAGCCTATCATATAATGGTTTACATAATTTGCTAAGACATGGATAAAAGTCTATGACATAATTGAGGCTTCCTAAGAATCTTTGTAATTAGAATTTATCAAGGATTTAGTCTGGGAATTTACTAGTAAACTCTATGGACCTTTCTATTGGGGTAATGGTTCCTTGGGCAATGTATTGACCTAAAAGCCTTACTTTGGTTTGAAACAAACTTATCTTGGATTTAGAAATTACTAAACCATTATTTTTTTTACTTTTATAAAGATGGATAAATGTTTGAAGTGTTTTTCTAAATTTTTTGAAAACACTAATACATCATCAATGTATATTATTGTGAATTGAGAATATTGGTAAAAAAATATCACTCATTATTCTCTGAAATTCAGATGGAGCATTTTTTAATCCAAAAGGCATTACATTCTATTCATATTGTCCAAATGGTACAATAAATGCCGTTTTATATCTTTCTTCTTCTTTTATTAGGATTTGCCAAAATCCAGATTTCATGTCAAATTTTGAGAAAATATTTGCATTACAAAGTTTTTGTAGCAAATCTTTCTTATTTGGTATTGGGTATCTAATCCATTTTAAGGCTTGCTTGAGAGGTTTGTAATTAATTACTAATCTTTGCGTTCCTCTTTCGAGTTCTGCATTTTTTATTACATAAAATGCTGAACAACTCGAAAGGAGAACTGCTTTTCCTAATTAAATTTTTATTAAGAAGGTCTTGCATTTCTTTTTTACAAAATTCTTCCATTTCTTTGTTCATTTGTATGGGTTTTGCTTTTGTGGGCATTTTTCTTTCATCAAAATTGTTTTCATATGGTAATGTTACTTCGTGTTTTTTTCCTGTTCCAAAAAGCATTAGGAATGTCAGAACAAATTCCTGATTCTATTTCTTCTCTGATTTGATTTATTCTTTTTTGTACTTATCTTTTTTCTAATTGTTCAGTCAATTTTTTAAAATATATTTCTTCTATTAGAAAAGAGATTTGTTTCTGTTTATGATTAATTAAATTATTGATTTGCCCATTATGGTGGATAAAGATTTTAATAAGTTGAGATTAATTATCTTTGGTTTTTCTACGATAGTGTTTAAAACTTTGGTGGATATAAAATTATTTGTTACTTTATAAGGTTTGAGTAGGGATATGAATAGGGTTCCTAATATGACATCCTGGTTAATATCTTTTACCATTAAAAAATATGTTTGATATTTTATACCTTTGTTAGATATTTCTGCATTGGGAATTTGGTAAGTAATTTTTAGTTTTTTACCATTTGCAGCTTTAAGAGATTCTGATGTTTTGTCATAATATTTTGTTGGAATTATCTCTTCTCTAATGCAATTTTGGTCCACTCCTATATCAAAAAGGGCTATTATTTATGACAATATTTATTTTTATTAAATATCTTTGAATAGATACTTTAGTTAGAACCATCATATGTTCGTGTGTATTTTCTTCAGGTTCGGGTTCAGTTTCTGACGAACATTTTTTTAGGGATTTCATGTTTTAAGGCTTGCATTTGTTTTTCATTTCTTGTTGTTCCATTTTAAGCTGAGAAAGTTCTAATTTAATTTTTTTTATTTCTAACTGTAATTCAGAATTTGTAATTTGTCTTGGTTTTATTTTTCATATTTATTAAATATTATATCTTTATATTATACATTTGTGATTGACTAGAATTAATTTCTTTTTCTTTTCTAGTTTATCTTTTAATGAGGATTTTAATTTCAAAAGGTATTCTCTTTTAAGTTCGGGTCTTGAATTTTATCAATAACTTCAATCATAAATTCTTAGTCTTTGGTTAACATATTAATTGAGGGTTCATTTTCATCATCGTAAGATTGGGATGTTGTATGTAATTCATCTATTTGTAATTCTTACGTATTGGTAGATGTATCATTTTCGTAAGAAGTTATTTCTAAGAGAATCTCATTTAATTTTGTTAAATTTCTTCATCTAGATTTAAATTATTAATTTTTCTTTTAATTTTACAATATTTTGAAATGTGTCCTAGTTTTCCACATCTATAACAATTTATTGTTTTATCAATTCTATTTTCTTTTTTATTGTTTCTTTTATTTTTGTATTTTCTATATTTGTGTTTTTATAATATTCTGAAATATTCTTTTTCCTATTTTTTAGTTTTACAAGGCAGCATGTTTTTGAAGAAGAAGGTTCATTCCTAATGTCAAATTGGCGGCAGAATGATCCTAATTGTTTTCTACATTGATATCTTTCTTTCTTAAGTTGTTTTTGTAATTTTAAATCTTGACAAATTTTTAATCCTTCTTCTTGGGTGAAACTAATTAGTTCACCATATGTAAGCTTTTCATATGGAATAATGCCTCTATAATTTTCTCTTATTTGATTTCTAACTTTTTCTCCCAACAGAGTAGGAAGTCTTGCCAGAAACTTTTATTTCCAAAATGGTTGTTGGTTATCAGATCTTTGCATAACTCTAGTCATAAAGACATCTTCATACGATTTAAAATTGGTTAATTTTTTGCATTATAAATTTCATAATAATTCTGAATTTTTATCTTTAAGATGAGAAGGATCTCCTATAAAGTGTTTAGAGATTAAGAAAATTAAAGTTACTACTGCATCTTGGATTTCTCTTCCTTGTTCATCTAAAATAATTTTTCATTGATCATTCTTTTTTATTGGTTTTAAAATTTCTTCCCGTTGGGTTTTAGTGAGTGCATGATCCCACCATCCTTTTAATTGACCAGTAAATCCAGCAACTAAAAGATTGGCTATACCATGATCACTGATTAATCCATTTTGGTTTTGGGTTTTATAAACATTTGAAACCATCATCATTTGTTGTAATAAACTAAGAATATTTTATTCAGACATTCCATCTATATTCCATTCATAAATTGTATTAGCATTGTATTTATTTTGGAAAATAGGTTTTTCCTCTATATTAAGATTAGGTGCAGTGGTTTTTGGATAATATATTCTTTTTGGTTCTTTCCAAGCCATCTTGTTAATTTGTTGTTCATCTGACTGGTCAGAGTCAGATTGGGAGTATTGGTGTAATGTATTTACTGAATGTTGGGCTTGCATTGGGGTATCAGGTGCAATTAATTCAGACATGTAACTTTCCAAAGCATCAAGTCTATTTTGGATTTCTTTTAAGGAAAGATTTAGGGGTTTTTGGAAAGGTTTTGGAATCTCATAAGGTATAAATATTGGTTCTTTAGAACTTTTTTATGTTACCTCTTTTATTGTTTCTTTCTTAATCTGTTGACTTTCCACAAAATTCTCAATATAATCTAACTGTTTTCCTATTATATGAAGACTGATATTTGTATAGTTGTTTTGTTCTACTATCATTTTAATATCTTTTGATGAGATTTGTTCTCCTGCATCAGGAGCTCCCATTCTTAAAAGATTTGCTTTTATTATAGTATTTTTGTGAAGATATTGAACCTCCATTAAAGGGGGATGTCCAGATTCAACTTCACCTTTATTAGCTTGCCATCTAGTATTATGTTTTATTGTATTAACAGATTCTGAATAATATTCTTCAAACCATTCAAAGAATTTTATATGAATTTTATGGGTATTCATAAAATTCTTGAAGAATGCTTTCTTTTTTATCATTATAATTTTTAAAGTAATCTTCTCTTTTTTTGCTTTTTTTTTTGGAATAGAAGTGAATTCTACACCATTCTTTAATTATCTCAAAAGTTTTTTTCTAAAACAAATATTTCTGAATTTTCTCCTTGTCTTGCATTATTAGTCATTGATGAATATGTTGGTGACATATTAGGTGAATTTTGGAGACTCTCTTCCTGTCTGGCATAGATAGGTTGAGCTATTTTGAGGAATTATCTATTCCTTGTAAATTCGTTCTAAATGTTGTTGGGAAAGAATAGACAGATGCTCTAGCTATCCTAAAGTCTGCTATTTGTGTTTCTAGATTTGACTGTCCTTCTAAGTTTAACTTTCTAAAAGTTGTGCTGGTACTTCCTATTTGGAATGAATGTCTTGGAGGCATTCTTCGTGGCTTGTTGAATATTAACTCAACTGTGCCATCTTGGTGCTGGGAGATTTCACTCAATGTAGTGTTTCTTATGGGAGTTGGTGCCACAGGGTATGTAGCACCCTCAAGTTTCCACCTATCAGGAAGGTTTATTTCATGCCATTGTATTGTTCTTGGGATTTTGGTATGAGATCTTGAAGTATCTATTTTTATTAAGAGGGTTCTCCTTTTGGGCTTTGGAGTAAAGCCTTGGTATTAACTACAGAATACATAGCTTTGAAATGGAGTCTATAGACTAATGGTAATACCTCCGTACCAGTAAGCATTTTGTAGTTATAGGTAAGCATTTGGAGGGTCAAAGATTGTAAAATATTTTTGTCGGTCAAAGATACCATAAAATTTGGATAAAAATTAAAATGTATTGGGCCGGTACATAGGATTGTTTCTATGGTTCCTAATAATGAGTCATTAAACATGATGTGCCTTTGGTCTCTTAAGACAATTAAAATTGAGGTATTTTTAGTGGCTTCAACACTGAGAGGTATGACACCAACTTGGACTAGTCCAAAATGGACATATTTGTATTTTTGTTCTTTGAGTTTATTAATGACGACTTTATCTAATAATTGGATTGTTTCATATTCTTTTTGAATAGGTAAACTCCTTTCTTTTGATTTTATAAAGTAACTACAAAAAGCATTTAAATTTTCAAAAGTTGTTTTCTTGTAGACTTGGTTTATTGGAACTCTTGGAAGAGTCCAATTATCGAATCTTTGGGAATATTTACATAATGTTCTTCTTTTCATTAACAGTGTTGTTTGAGGTTTGGTCGAACTCTTGGGATTGATTGGAAACAAAGCTTACAGAAGAATTGGTTCTTCTAAGGAAGGGAAACATTCTTTGTTTTCTTATTTCCTACAAGGGGGTTCTACTATCAGGATTTCTGGATTATTAAAGTTGCCTACAAGGATACTTTGTCCTTGACACGCCTAACCCATAGCTAACTGGACATTGTATCAATAATCAACAAAATAATAATACATTAGTGAAGACAGTTAAACTAGAACTCGGAAATATTGAAAATATAACACCCCAAACCCGGCCTAGAAGTTAGGCCCAAATTTGGCGTGTCACATGGAAGTGTTTTTCTAAAAATCGTATTTCCTTGTTGTGAAAACCTGCTTGAGAGTTAAAGCCTCTTTTTTAAAACTCAAAACACTTAAGCAATTATTATCCCCTTGAAAACGTAGTTACTTTTAAAACCTTATCTGTTGCGGAAGCATATTTAAAATAAACAATTTACGAAAATGTGATGTTTAAAAATTTAGTAGCAGAAGCATTTTGAAAATGTTGCAAAAACGTAGTGTTTTGAAGACAATTATCATTTTGGAAATCGTATCCCACTTTTAGCGGTTAGAGAACATCATAAATAAATATAAAAAATAAAGAGGCCTTATTACAACCCAAATCAAAATATTTAAAAGTAAATAATCAAAACAGCAAGCATAAGCAGTGTGTGGTCTTCTTCGAGTTTCTCATAGCTCCGATCCATCTAAGGCTGAGGATTACCTGCACAATTAAAAACGGGGCGAGTTTATGAAAACTCAGTGTGTAATCCCCTTACTAGATTAATAGTCAGCATACAAAAATAGAAGCAGAAACAGTCAGGGCCAAAGCCCTTTAACAATAACAGTACAATCCAGTTCAGAGCATACGTGGGCCAAAGCCCACTACAATATCATTTTGGTCATAGCCCATAATAGAATCAATTGAGCCTAGCCCAAACCAATAACAGAACAAGTGGCCTAAGCCCAGTACAGTGACAGATCTCATAAATAGATATGCAACAGTATGAGGATGCATCCCAACCCAGCCCAGCCAATACACCACCATTACCAACCAACAGACCATGTGGGGACCAAGTTGACCCACCCAGCCAGCACACCAATAACGCAACCTAGCTGCCAATAACAATGTAGCAAAGCTGCTAATAACAGTATACGTGGCTGAGCCACTAAAATCAGATTACATGGCAATGCCACTATAACAGTAAAACGTGGCAAAGCCACTATACATAGTACTAACGCAGTAGAGCTGCTAATAACAGTGAACGTGGCCAAGTGATTGTGTCCGTCGAGTCTTAAAAATTTATAAAAAGAATGATTGAACCTGGAAATAACTAAGACAACAATGGAGTCAAGTGCACCTATCGAACAGTAGTAGAGCTAGCGGCAAGATCGGATTGCCGAACCCAAAGGAACCAAAAGTACTAATATTAACTCTCTTTCTATTTTTTAGCCTACAAATTAAGGGAATTTTTATCTAATCTAAAATTAAGTAATCATTTAAACTAAAAGTACTAAGACAAAGAAGAAATTTGGGGAAGGACTTGAGAGAAAATAAATTTATTTGGACAATACCTAAGGAAGAATCCACCTAGACATAACTTGTTATCTAACCCTGAACTAGACGATTTATTCACTTGAATTGATCAGTAGGATTCCCTAATTTATATTAATTCCTCTCTCGAAGCTACTAACGTCTAACTCTAGGTTGATTAATTGAAATCTCTTTCTAATTAAAACCCCTAGAATTGCTTTAACTCGATCTATGGACTCCCATATTAGGTTTGACCCTAATTCGGCAGATTTTTGTCACCCTCTCTCTAGGCACGCAAGCAAATTTGCTTAACTATGTTAGATCTACTATTAGACAGGGTCTCTTCCTTCTCTGCTTAAGCACATCGCACTTGAATTAATATCCTGGTAATACCAAAACAAGAATTAAGAACACATAGTTAAGAACAAATCAAGTATTTATCATACATCTCAGATAACAATAACAAGATCCATATTAGGTTTCACACCCCTCAAGTATCTGAGGGTTTAGTTCATAATAGTAAAAGAGAACATCTCAGAAGAAAAGATAAAATAAAACATAAGAAAATCCTAAAACCCTTTGAAGGAATTGAAGGAGAGTTCCTCCGTCTTGAGTATAATTCTAGCTTCTTGAGATGAATCAACTAGCTTTCTTCGAGTAAATCCCTGAATTTAACTACTCTGGCTCGGCTCTTTGGCCTAGCTGAACGCCCCCTAAAGGTTGGCCTCTAGGGTATTTAAATAGGCTTTTGGAATATTTTTATTTGCCTCTAAGCACCATAATCCGAATATACTTCTTCTTATCTGCGGCAGAGACACGCCCATGGCACACGCTCGTGTAAATCGTGGCCAGGCCGTGTTTGAACCTGTTGATGAGGCACGAATGTATTTTTCGGGGTCCAGGCTATGGTCGACTCTTCTTGCGAGTCACGACCATGTGGTCTTAGGCCCAGGCCGTGTGGATTTTGTACTTTGGCCCATTTCTCTGTTTTTGGCCCATTTCTCGTTATTTTCATCCTCCGATGCTCTACTAAGTATAAAACATGAAAACAAAGGATTATGAGCACCTATTTCCATAATTAAAGGGATAAATCATCCAAAAACGTACTAAATGTGGGATTAAAATATGTTACTATTACAGTTTATCAAATACCCCCACACTTAAGCTTTTGCTTGTCCTCAAGTAAAATTCTCAACTCACAATTAAAATGAGCTTCCTCAATTCAAAATATTCATTGATAATGCCTCATCATAATTCATAGATAATTTATACATGGATAATTCAACTCAAAGAGTCCTAAAGATTCAAAAGTCATGAGTTTGTAGCACAAAAACATAGGTTTTTTCCCCTTATCCGAATAATTACCTTTAATACAAAATCGACAAAAGTTGACATCCTCACTAAAGATTCACTCAAATCACTCAAGGTGTTTAAGGTTCAAAAATTATGCACTCAAAAGTCGAACATGAAAAGTTAATCCCATAGGCTTGCATGAAAATCAAATCTCCATCACTGTAAAATGAGATGATATACAAATCAAAAGGTCTTTTAAAGGTTGTAACAGGGCTTGGGTTAAAGGTGTGGATAAAGGCTAAATTAGAAGGGTTAGAATCGAGATTGAAATGACAAATTACATAACTAGAAAAATGAACTAATGCATAATTACATTAATTGAAAACTTGTAATACTAATAATACGAGCTTCTTTTTCAAGATGTTAAAATTAAACGTATAGGCTCGCTTAATCACAAAACTAATAGTGAATATACTTTGATGATTTTTTTAAGAACAAATCACTGTAAGATAAAAATTTAACAACTGAAATAAAATAATTAGGCAGCTGATCAAAACAAGTCTCGATAGAAGAGTAGACAAGAGGAATGGTGATAACAGCTGCTTTGGTTGGCTTTGTCCTTGTAACTTGCCACTGATAGTTATTCAGTGACATCTCTATGAATTCATAAGCTACTTTAGGAGTTTTGTTATTTAAGGTTCCGCTGGCTGCTGAGTCAATTAACTGCTCGGTTGAGGGGTTTATACCGTTGTAAAAAGTTTGGACCTATAATCACAAGGGTAAACCATAGTGTGGGCACTTTCTCAACAAATCCTTGAATCTCTCCCATGCATCGTATAATGTTTCTAAATCCATATGCACAAAAGAAGAGATATCATTCCTTAATTTGGCCATTTTGGCCAGTGGAAAATATTTTAATAAAAATTTTTCGGTCATTTGGTCCCATGTAGTGATTGATCCTCATGGAAGAGAATGTAACCACTGTTTGGCTTTATTTCTCAAAGAAAAGGGAAATAACCGAAGACGAATGGCATTATCAGAAATGCCATTTGTTTTGAAGGTGTCACAGAATTCTAGAAAATTAGCTAAATGAGTATTTGGGTCTTCGTCCTGCAAACCATCAAATTGAACAAACTGTTGAATCATTTGTATAGTGTTAGGTTTTAATTCAAAATTATTAGCGGCTATAGCAGGCATAACAATACTCGATTCAGCTCCTGTTAAATTAGGTTTAGCATAATCATACATAGTTTGAGGAGCATGATGGTTGGCCATATCTTAATGTGGCGGATTATTCTTAGCCATCCTTTCGGTGGTATTGGTTTCGTCCTCTTGCTCTTCTTGTATGTAATCTAAGCCTCGCCTTACTTCTCTACAATTTCTGCGTGCGGTTCCTTCAATATCATTGTCGTAAAGTAGTGATCCTGTTGGGTTCCTTCTAGTCATAAACTAGAGGTACTTGCGAGGGAAAGAGAAAAAAAAAGAAAATTTAGAAAAGCAAAAATAAAATTTAATTGTAGAAAAATAAAATATAATATGGCTAAAGTAATAAAATTTGAGCGTTCTTAATATTTTAGTTCCCCAGCAACGGCGCCAAAAACTTGATCGTGTCTGTCAAGTCTTAAAAATTTATAAAAAGAATGATCGAACCTGGAAACTAAGACAACGATGGAGGTAAGCGCACCTATCGAACAGTAGTATAGCTAAGCGGAAGATCAGATTGTTGAACCCAAAGGAACCAAAAGTACTAATATTAACTCTCTTTCTATTATTTAGCCTACGAATTAAAGGAATTTTTATCTAATCTAAAATTAACTAATCATCTAAACTAAAGGTGCTAAGACAAAGAAGAAATTTGGGGAAGGACTTGAAAGAAAATCGACTGATTTGGACAATACCTGAGGAAGAATCCACCTAGACTTCACTTGTTATCTAACTCTGAACCAGACTATTTATTCACTTGACTTGATCCGTAGGATTCCCTAATTTATATTAATACCTCTCTCGAGGCTATTAACGTCTAACCCTAGGTTGATTTATTGAACTCTCTCTCTAATTAAAACCCTAGAATTACATTAACTCAATCTATGGACTCCCATACTAGGTTTGACCCTAATCCGGCAGATTTTCGTCACTATAACACCCTGAATTTGGGCCTAGTAGGATTGGGCTGATTGGGCCTTGGCCATGGGAGCGTTTTAAAATTTTTGGGATTACGAGAATGACATTATTTCAAGTTGGACCTATTAGGTTAGTGATTTTTGAAGGTTAGGGGGCTTCTATGAAGTCCCAGGATCAAACTTGGGCTTTAGGAAAATTTTGGTTTTAGGTGAATAAAACCCTGAGAGTTAGTAAGTAGGCTTTAAGAATAAAATATGGAGAAAAATGACACAAAAAGAGCTTGTGGTGCAGTGGAAAAGTGACGCCACATAAGAGACAAGGAGGCGACGCCACAAGGAAGTAAGGGGTCCAAGGGTCAAGCATTGGCACTGGCATTTCATTTTGATTTGTTTTTTTAAAGGAACTTATACTTTGGCAATAGTTTATATTTAGTTGCGCATGATGTTAGACGCAAGGAAGTGAGTGGTCTAGTGGTAAGGCATTATTAAGGGTGCAAGGGAGCTTGGGTTCGAATCTCATGACAAGCAGGGGAGTATTTATTTTGCGGATTGGATGGCCAGAGTTTGAGTTGGATTTAAACTCTGTTGACGGAGGGATTCCACATCGAAAAGATAGCAAGAGGGAAGGTGAGATGCTGGCTATTTATAGAGTTGTCTGTGAGGAGAGGAAGCATACCTTGGTTGGCGTTTGGGCATAGAGCCATTTGGAGTGTGGATTAGCTTCAGACACCTATCAGGTTTGTATTCTCTCTGCTTTAGCTGTAGAATGGCAAATGTTGAAATGCCGGTCACACGATGATGGTAGCCGCACGAGCGTGCAAGCGCACGTGTGGGAGCTTCGACGCGATAGTTGAGGCCAGCTTGAGTGTTCTTGTGCGTTTAGGCTATTTGGGCCACGATGCGCCGAAAGGGGCCAAGTGGGCCCAATAAGCCAATGGGTCCGTAGGCCCATATGAATAAATTGTATGATTGTGTAGTATATAGAGAACTGGACAATGGGTATCTCGTATCTGTGGCTAGATTTAAGCTAAGTGGGCCACCCAAGTGTGTGGGCCCACGTGGGTCAAATAAGGGGCTTTAGGCCCATTTACACCGTTATGACCATTTAGGTTATTTGAGTAGCTCGGGGCGGCAGTAGGCCTTTGGAAAGGCTGTCAAATGCAAAATTACCAAAGTACCCTCGATGGGTAAATTACTGAAATACCCATGGTTTATGAAATTACCGAAATACCCCTAGTTTGCAAAATTATTGAAATACCCCTGGTTTGTAAAATTACTAAAATACCCCTAGTTTGCAAAATTACCAAAATACCTCTAGTTTGCAAAATTACCGAAATACCAATAGTTTGCAAAATTATTGAAATACCTCTAGTTTGTAAAATTACTAAAATACCCCTAGTTTGTGAAATTACCGCGATACCTTGGTTGTAAAATTATCGAGATACCCTTGGTTTACAAAATTATCAAAATACCCCTGGTTTGTGAAATTACTGAGATACCCCTGGTTTATGAAATTATCAAAATACCCCTAATTTGTAAAATTATTGAAATACCCTTGGTTTACAAAATTACCAAAATACCCCTAGTTTTCAAAATTACCGAAATACCCTCGATGGGTAAAATGACCGATATGCCCCTAAAGGGCAAGATGACGAAAATGCCCCTACATGTTATATGGTTATTCTTGTATGCAATTTATGATTATTATGGTATGTTTATTATTGTATGATGCATTCATGTGTTATTATGTTGCATGGGAATGGGATTATTAATATGGAGGAAGTGGTAATAGGATCGCATGGTCGCTTGACGACTGTGGATGCACCGAAGGCTTTTTAGCCACTGAGTAGCCATGCTACACTGATAAGCTAATGCCACAACCGGTGCTACAAAAGGAGTGTATGGATGGGTGGGTCGATTAAATCCTCACAGGAGTGCACGGTTGGACAGGAGACGGAGTGCAAGGTTGGTATGGGCATTAATGCATTGCATATATGGATTTTATTATTGAGATGGGCTTAGGCCCAGATATTTATGATATGTGACATATGATATGGGTTAAAGCCCAATCAAGGCTATTTTGGGCTAAGGCCCAATTGCCACCGTTATTGTATTGGGCGTCAGTCGGGATTGTTGTGGTGCATTTTTTTACTGATGAGGGTTGTACACACTAAATTTTCGCAAACTCACCCCTCTTTTCAATTTTTCCAGGTAACCCTCAGTAGGCGGTTCGACATATTGGAGGACTCAGAGGTGGCCACAATACGAGCAGTTTGGATTTTATTATTTTACTTTTCTTTAATTTGGGTTAATATTTTGTAATAAGGCCTCTCTTAAATTCTGGTATAGTTTGGGATTTTTAGTTTATTATGTCTTAAATCTGGTCAACATTGAATCGCGGTTTTCCAAAAAAATATCTATTTTCAAAACACTACGTTTTTGCAACCAAGTTGTAAATATCACGTTTTCTAAGTCAGTTATTTTAAATAATGCTTCCGCAACGAACAAGGTTTTGAAGGTAACCACTTCTTAATAAATGTCAATTAATAATAACAATCACAAATTGGGACTTTAGTTTTTAAATATCAAGAGGGTTTTCAATGAAAACGTAGTTTTCAAAAAAAAAAAAAAAACACCTCAATGTGACACGCCAAATTTGGGCCTAACTTTTAGGCCAGGTTTGGGGTATTACATTTTGTGGTATCAGAGCCCAATTATAAAACTCGGGCTAGGAAATGGGCTTTAGTTTCTATTTTATACATATTTACATAATAATTTGAAGTGGTTTTAGAGGATTTTTGTATGGCACACCGAGTCTCTATCGTCAATCCAAGTAAGTCCTCCTATCTGTTTTAAACTGTTATACTATAGGTAGATACTGGTATGTATTTTATCTGTAATGTGCTATTCACTTAGGTTGTATTTAGGATCAAAGTGTGTAACGAAAGCGTAGTGTGCTAGGTTAGGGTGTGCGACGATTTCATTAGTTGGAAATTTTGAGGACCAAATTTCTTTATGGGGGTAGATTTGTAACACCCTGAATTTGGGCCTAGTAGGATTGGGCCCATTGGGTCTTGGCCATTGGAGCATTTTAAAATTTTTGGGATTATGAGAACAGCATTATTTCAAGTTGGACCTATTCACTTTGGAAGGTTAGGGGGTTTCTATGAAGTCCCGGGATCAAACTTGGGCTTTAGGAAAAGTTTGGTTTTAGGTGAATAAAACCCTCAGAGTTAGTAAGTAGGCTTTAAGAATAAAATGTGGATAGTAAGTAGGCTTTAAGAATAAAATGTGGAGAAAAATGACACAAAAAGAGCTTGTGGTGTAGTGGCAAAGAGATGCGACATAAGAGACAAGGAGGTGACCCCACAAGGAAGTAAGGGGTCCAAGGTTCAATCCTTGGCGTTGGCATTTCATTTTGATTTCTTTTTTTTTAAAGGAACTTAGACTTTGGACATTGGTTTATATTTAGTTGCGCATGATGTTCGACACAAGGCAGTGAGTGGCAAGGCGTCATTAAGGGTGCAAGGGAGCCTGGGTTCGAATCTCATGACAAGCGGGGGAGTATTTATTTTACGGATTGGATGGCAAGAGTTTGAGTTGGATTCAAACTCTTCTGACGGAGGGATCCCATATCGGAAAGATAGCAAGAGGGAAGGTGAGAAGCTGGCTATTTATAGAGTTGTCTATAAGGAGAGGAAGTAAACATTGGTGGGCGTTTGGGCATAGGATCCATTCGGAGTGCGGATTAGCTTCAGACACATATCAGGTGTGTATTCTCTCTACTCTAGCTGTAGAGCGGTAAACGCCAAAATGTCGGTCACACGGGATGGTAGCCACATAAGCGTGCGAGTGCACGAGTGGAAGCTTCGACGGGATTGTTGAGGCTAGCTTGAGTGTTCTTGTGCATTTAGGCTATTTGGGCCACGATGGGCAGAAGGGGGCTAAATGGGCCTAATGGACCCGTGGGCCCATATGAATAAATTGTATGATTGTGTAGTAGATAGTGAACTGGACTATGAGAATCTTGTATCTATGGCTAGATTTGGGCTAAGTGGGCAACACGAGCGTATGGGACCCACATAGGCCGAATAAGGGGCCTCGGGCCCATTTACACCGTTATGACCATTTAGGTTATCTGAGTCGTCGGGGGCGTAGTAGGCCATTGGAAAGGCTGTTAAATGCGAAATTACCAAAGTACCATTGATGGGTAAATTACTGAAATACCCCTAGTTTGAGAAATTATCAAAATACCCCTAGTTTGCAAAATTATCGAAATACTCTTGGTTTACAAAATTACTAAAATACCCCTAGTTTGCAAAATTACTAAAATACCCCTAGTTTGCAAAATTATCGAAATACCCTAGTTTACAAAATTAATGAAATACCCCTAGTTTGCAAAATTATCGAGATACCACTGGTTTACGAAATTACCAAGATACCACTGGTTTGCAAAATTACCGAGATACCTCTGGTTTGTTAAATTATCGAGATACCCCTGGTTTACGAAATTATCGAAATACCCTTAGTTTACAAAATTATCGAAATACCCTTCGTTTGCAAAATTATCGAAATATACCTAGTTTGCAAAATTACCGAAATACCCCTGATTTGCAAAATTACCGAAATACACTTGATTGGTAAAATGACTGATATGCCCCTGAAGGGCAAGATGATGAAAATGCCCCTACGTGTTATATGGTTATTCTTGTATGCGATTTATGATTATTATGGTATGTTTATTATTGTATGATGCATTCATGTGTTATTATGTTGCATGGAAATGTGATTATTAATATGGAAGAAGTACTAATAGGATCGCATGGTAGCTTGATGACTGTGGATCCACCGAAGGCTTTTTAGCCACTGAGCAGCCATGCTGCACTGATAAGTTAGTGCCGCAACCGGTGCTACAAAAGGAGTGTACGGATGGGTGGGTCGATTAAATCCCCGTAGGAGTGCACGGTTAGATAGGAGACAGAATGTAGGGTTGGTATGGGCATTAATGCATTGCATATATGGATTTTAATATTGAGATGGGCTTAGGCCCAGATATTTATGATAAGTGACATATGATATGGGTTCAGGCCCAACCGAGGCTATTTTGGGCTAAGGCCCAATTGCCACCGTTATTGTAATGGGCGTCAGCCTGGATTGTTGTGATGCATGTTTTTACTGATGAGGGTTGTGCACACTGAGTTTTCGCAAACTCACCCCCTCTTTTTAATTTTTCCATGTAACCCTCAGTAGGTGGTTCAACGTATTGGAGGACTCAGAGGTGGCCACACTACGAGCAGTTTGGATTTTAGTATTTTACTTTAATTTGGGTTAATATTTTGTAATAAGGCCTCTCTTAAATTCTGGAATAGTTTGAGATTTTTAATTTATTATGTTTTAAATTTGCTCAACATTGAATCGCTATTTTCCAAAATAATATCTGTTTTCAAAACACTACGTTTTCGCAAACCAAATTGTAAATATCATGTTTTATAAGTCAATTATTTTAAATTAAGCTTCCGCAATGAACAAGGAATTGAAGGTAATGACTTCTTAATAAATGTCGATTAATAATAACAATCACAAACTGGATCTTTAGTTTTTAAATATCAAGAGGGGTTTTCAATGAAAACACAATTTTCGAAAAAACACCTTAATGTGACACGCCAGATTCGGGCCTAACTTTTAGGCTGGGTTTGGGGTATTACTTTTTGTGGTATCAGAGCCCAGTTATAAAACTCAGGCTAGGAAATAGGCTTTAGTTTCTACTTTAAAGATATTTACAACATAATCTGAAGTGGTTTTGGAGGAGTTTTGTGTGGCACACCGAGTCTCCATCGTCAGACCAAGTAAGTTCTCCTATCTATTTTAAACTGTTATGCTGCAGGTAGATACTAGTACGTACTTTATCTGTAATGTGTTATTTACTTAGGTTGCAATTAAGATCAGAGTGTGTAGCAAGAGCTTAGTGTGCTAGGTTAGGGTGTGCGACGGTTTCGTTAGTTGGAAATTTTGAGGACGAAATTTCTTTAAGGGGGTAGATTTGTAACACCCTGAATTTAGGCCTAGTAGGATTGGGCCCATTGGGCCTTAGCCATGGTAGCATTTTAAAATTTTTGGGATTATGAGAATGGCATTATTTCAAGTTGGACCTATTAGGTGAGTGATTTTGGAAGGTTAGGGGGCTTCTATGAAGTCCCGTGATCAAACTTGGGCTTTAGGAAAATTTTGGTTTTAGGTGAATAAAACCCTAAGAGTTAGTAAGTAGGCTTTAAAAATAAAATGTGGAGAAAAATGACACAAAAAGAGCTTGTGGTGTAGTGGCAAAGTGACGCCATATAAGAGATAAGGAGGTGACGCTACAAGGAAGTAAGGGGTCCACGGTTCAATCCTTGGCGCTGGCATTTCATTTTGATTTCTTTTTTTAAAGGAACTTAGGCTTTGGTCATAGGTTTATATTTAGTTGCGCATGATGTTAGACACAAGGAAGTGAGTGGCAAGAGGTCATTAAGGTTGCAAGGGAGCCTGGGTTTGAATCTCATGACAAGCAGGGGAGTATTTATTTTGCGGATTGGACGGCCAGTGTTTGAGTTGGATTTAAACTCTACTAATAGAGGGATCCCACATTGGAAAGATAGTAAGAGGGAAGGTGAGAAGCTGGCTATTTATAGAGCTATCTATGAGGAGCGGAAGCAAACATTGGTGGGCGTTTGGGCATAGGAGTCATTCAGTGTGGATTAGCTTCAGACACCTATTAGGTGTGTATTCTCTCTGCTCTAGCTGCAGAGCAGCAAATGCCAAAATGTCGGTCACACGGCGATGGTAGCCACACGAGTCGGCGCGCGTGTGGGAGCCTTAATGTACTAGTTAAGGCCAGCTTGAGTGTTCTTGTGCGTTTAGGCTGTTTGGGCCACGGTGGACCGAATGGGGCCAAGTGGGCCTAATAGGTTTGTGGGCCCATATGAATAAATTGTATAATTGTGTAGTAGATAGTGAACTGGACTATGGAAATCTCGTATCTATGGTTAGATTTGGGCTAAGTGGGCCACACGAGCGTGTGGGCCCACGTGGGCCTATTAAGGGGCCTCGGGCCCATTTACACATTTATAACCATTTTGGTTATTTGAGTCGCTCGGGGCGGCAGTAGCCTTTGGAATGGCTGTTAAATGCAAAATTACCAAAGTACCCTCGATGGGTAAATTATCGAAATATGTTTGGTTTCTAAAATTATCGAAATACCCCCGGTTTGTAAAATTACCAAAATACCTTTGGTTTGCTAAATTACTGAAATACCCCTAGTTTGTAAAATTACCAAAATACCCCTGGTTTACGAACTTACCGAAATACCCCTGGTTTACAAAATTATCGAGATACCACTGGTTTATGAAATTATTGAAATACCCTTGGTTTACGAAATTATCGATATACCCCTGGTTTGTAAAATTTTCGAAATACCCATGGTTTATAAAATTACCAATATACCCCTAGTTTGCAAAATTTTTGAAATACCCATGGTTTGCAAAATTACCAAAATACCCCTGGTTTGTAAAATTACAGAAATACCCCTGGTTTACAAAATTACCAAAATACTCCTGGTTTGTAAAATTATTGAAATACCCTCGATAGGTAAAATGATCGATATGCCCCTGAAGGGCAAGATGATAAAAATGCCCCTACATGTTATATGCTTATTCTTGTTTGCGATTTATGATTATTATGGTATGTTTATTATTGTATGATGCATTCATGTGTTATTATGTTGCATGGGAAATGGGATTATTAATATGGAGGAAGTGGTAACATGATCGTATGGTCGCTTCATTACTGTGGATTCACCAAAGGCTTTTTAGCTACCGAGCAACCATGCTGCACCGATAAGTTAGTGCCGCAACCAATGCTACAAAAAGAGTGTACGGATGGGTGGGTCGATTAAATCCCCATAAGAGTGCACGGTTGGACAGGAGATGGATTGCGGGGTTGGTATGGGCATTAATGCATTGCATATATGGATTTTAATGTTGAGATTGGCTTAGGCCCAGATATTTATGATATGTGACATATGATATGGGTTAAGGCCCAACCGAGGCTATTTTGGGCTCAGGCCCAATTACCACCGTTATTATAATGGGCGTTGACCTGGATTGTTGTGTGCATGTTTTTACTGATGAGGGTTGTACACATTGAGTTTTTGCAAACTCACCCCCTCTTTTTAATTTTTCTAGGTAACCCTCAGTAGGTGGTTCAACGTATTGGAGGACTTGGAGGTGGCCACACTACGAGCAGTTTGGATTTTAGTATTTTACTTTTTTTTTATTTGGGTTAATATTTTGTAATAAGGCCTCTATTAAATTCTAGTATAGTTTGAGATTTTTAGTTTATTATGTTTTAAATCTTCTCAACATTGAATCACGGTTTTCCAAAATAATATCTATTTTCAAAACACTACATTTTCACAACCAAGTTGTAAATATAATGTTTTATGAGTCAGTTGTTTTAAATTAAGCTTTCGTAACGAACAAGGTTTTGAAGGTAATGACTTCTTAATAAATGTCGATTAATAAAAACAATCGCAAACTAGGACTTTAGTTTTTAAATTTCAAGGGGGTTTTCAATGAAAACACAGTTTTTGAAAAAACACCTCAATGTGACATGCCGAATACGGGCCTAACTTCTAGGCCAGGTTTGGGGTGTTACTGTCGCCCTATCTCTAGCCACGAAAGCAACTTTGCTAACTATGCTAAATCTACTCTTAGATAGGGTCTCTTCCTCCTTTCCTTAAGCACATCGCACTTGAATCAATATCTTGGATATACCAAAACAAGAATTAAGAAATAATAGTTAAGAACAAATCAAGTATTTATCATACAGCTCAGATAACAATAACAAGATTCGTCTTAGGTTTCATCCCCCTCAAGTATCTGAGGGTTTAGTTCATAATAGTAAAAGAGAACATCTCAAAAGAAAAGATAAAATAAAATATAAGAAAACCCTAAACCCTCTAAAGGAATTGAATTAGAGTTCCTCCATCTTGAGTATAATTCCGGCTTCTTGAGATGAATCAACTGGCTTTCTTCGAGTAAATCCCTGAATTTAACTACTTTGGATCCACTCTTTGGCCTAGCTGAACGCCCCCTAAAGGTTGGCCTCCAGGGTCTTTATATAGGCTTTTAGAATATGTTTCTTTACCTCTAAGTACCCTAATCTGAATAGAATTCTTCTTATTTGCGACAGAGACACGCCCATGGCACACGCTCGTGTAAATCGTGGCCAGACCGTGCTTAAACCTGTTGATGAGGCACGACCGTATTTTTTGGGGTCCAGGCCGTGGTCGACTCTTCTTGCGTGGCACGGCCGTGTGGTCTTGGGCCCAGGCCTTGTAGATTTCATACTTTGGTCCATTTTCTTTGTTTTCAGCTCGTTTCTCGTTCTTTTCATCATCCGGTGATTTCTTGAGTAGAAAACATGAAAATAAAGGATTAGGAGACCTATTTCCATAATTAAAGGGATAAATCATCCAAAAACGTGCTAAATATGGGATTAAAATATGTTACTATTACAGGTTATCACCAAGCCACTAAAATCAGTATACATGGCGAAGCCACTAAAGCAGTAAAACGTGGCAGAGCCACTAGTACAGTACTTCCTCCATCACAAGTACCAATCCCATGCAATATGTCGTGTATGTCATGCTCAATCATTACATGTGTATGAAAAATGGCCATGCTTAGTAACAGTCATTTCAACACATATTAACAGCATATCAGACACACGCCTACAACCAAGTCAGTTAAAACACAGACATACGATCATAGTCAAATCGGTCAAATCATAGCATAAGTCAGTCATTTACCCATAAAGGCAAATCATTCATTTTACCCTATAAGGGTATGTCGGTAATCCCACCCCTCAGGGGTATTTCGGTAATTCTTCCCTACAAGGGTATTTCAGTTATTTAAAAACTAAGGGTATTTTAGTAATTTCATAAATCACGGGTCTTTCGATAATTTTACAAATTAGGGTATTTCAGTAACTTTACAAATCGTGGGTATTTTAGTAATTTTACAAACTGAGGGTATTTCAGTAATTTTACAAACTGAGGGTATTTTTATAATTTTACAAATCGATGGTATTTCAGTAATTTTACAAATTGAGGGTGTTTCAGTAATTTTACAAACTGAAGGTATTTTAGTAATTTTGCCAACTGGGGGTTATTAACGATCCTACAAAAGTTCCACCGTCGCCTTGAGTGACTTAGGAAATCTAAATTGACTTAACGGCAAAAATGGGCCTGTAACAGACCGAATTTGACCCTAATCAGAACGGTGGTTTTTGGACCACAAACCCGAGTTTGAAAAACCTTTAAATATTATATTTTGTGTTTATTATATTTGAATTAATGTGTGTGAAAGTTTCGTAGAAAAATTTTATCGTTTAAGCGCTTAATTTGATAAAAAGGACTAAATCGCGTAAAGCGTAAAAGTTGCATTCTTTAGTGTAAAGTGCTAGAATGATGATGGCTTCTTAAATTGAGGTATTAGGTGGGTAAATATTCCATTTTATAAGTTAGTGGATGGCTTTTGACTAATATGCCATTATTATATGTATATGTTTATTTTATATTAAAGGTTATATTAGTAAATTAATAAAATAATCTATTATATACATAATAAAATAAAGTGAAAAAGCCAATATCATCTTATGTTGTTCTTTGGCCGAATATGGGAGAAAGAAAAGGGTTCTTATTTCTTTGAAATTTTGGCAATTAGAAGCACAAAATTAAGGTTAGTTTGATTTCGGTTTTTGTTAATTTTTACGTTTTTGAGATCGTTGCTTCGTATATTATCCGACCCATGTTTGAATTTTTGAGAATCATGTGTTTATGAGGTTCGGACATTGATGAATTCTTGAGGTTTTTGATGTTTGATGATTTTAAATTAAAGATATGTTAAGGATTGATATGTTTTGTGTTGGAAATTTTGATGAATTTTTGTTTTAGGGCCATATTGTAAAAAAATGAAATTTTAGAGGGACTTATTTTCTAAATAATTGAAAGAATAGGGCTTGTATAGTCCCTATACATATTCGGCCCTTAAGGGGTATTGAAAAATTTGGTGTATTTTGTGTTTTAGGCAAATAGGACTAAATTGCAAAAATTTGAAATAGTAGGGGTAATGTAACATTCTGAAAAGGGCCTATGCATTTTGGCCTAATTGTACAAAAAGACATCTTTTATGTGTTTTGGAATAAATTTGGAATGAAAATGAAAATGGAAATGAAAATGGAGATGGAAATGGACATTTTTGGAAACTTGGACATTTTTGGAAACTTAGACATTTTTGGAAATTTAGACATTTTTGGAAACCTAAACATTTTTGGAAATGATCCAAAATGGAAACTTGAACATTTTAGGAAACTTGGATATGTAAGAGAAATAAAGGAGTTTTATTCACATAAATATGTGAATAATAAGAGATAAATAAAGGAGTTTTATTCACAAAATATGTGAATAATAAGAGAGAAATAAAGGAGTTTTATTCACATAAATATGTGAATAATAAGAGATAAATAAAGGAGTTTTTCTAAGGAGATAATTGAGGAGATAATGGATGGATTAAAGGCTTTTATCTTTTAAATAAAAGAGATAATATTATCTTAAGGAGAGTGGTGGCCAAGTCAAGGACTCTTGGCCTAGCAAATTAGCTATAAAGGAGAACCCAAGGTCTTTTTCTCTCATCTTTCCAAGTAGCGAAAATCCCTTGCTCTCTCCCCTCTTTGCTGAATTTCTCTTTAAGCAAAATCCATCTCTTCTTCTTCTTCTATTTTCTTCTCCTCTCCTTTGCTATTGTCGAGCCAAAACACTCTTTGATCTCTGTTAAATCTCCATAGCCAAAACCACGTGACTCTAGGCAAGGAAGCAATCGAATATAAGGATCAAGGATCTAAGGTAAGAACAATTAATTTTGTTCTTCCAATTCTTTTAATCAAGATCTAAGAAATAACCCTTTTATGTCTCATGGCGAATACCAAAGGAAGAGTTTGAGGTTTGATTCAAGGAAATTAAGGTGAGGCACAATCACCAAAGGCAAATTTTATTAAAGTTAGATCATATCTAACACATGAAATTATAGTAATTTCGACAGCATATAAAGGAATCCTCTTGATTTGGAAATTGTATGGTAAGGACATTCGCCAAGGTTTGTTCTTGATATTTGGAATTATTTTCCATTTATTCAAAAGTGAGAAACCGACATAATTACGATTTAGTGGCTAGCCGATTTAAGGAAGGAAAACTATCAATTTTCTAAGATCGATTTACAATCTTTTAATTCAACAACAAGGTAAGTAATACAAATCCTACTTGGATTTGGTTTTAAACAAAATAAGTTTGTTAATATATGTTAATGGTTGGTCAATATATGAGTAAAAATCTAGATCGGTAGATCGTTCTTGAGATTTCAAGGAATCTAATAAGCAAATCGGTGTGTACCCTTACTAACCTTCGATATTTCATATGGCTATTACTTTAATATATGAATATGTATAAGAATGTGAATGTGGCTAAGTACCACAAATGTGGTAAAAAGTACCCAGGTACGTTTCCTACTTCTGATAGGATTGTGAAATATGTTATTTTATAACATGCGAATATATGTATATGAACATGAAATTAAGTTATGCACAATATATATTTTTGGGGCATTCGGGATTTATGTGAAAGGGGGAGAGTAGGTGTTGACTTGGTCTCACCAACGAAGGTGTTGACTTGGTCTCACCAACGAAATATGTTGACTATGGTCACATTATGGAATTTTGGTAACCGGTTACAATATTTGAATATAGTGTCTAATGACACAACGTATAAATTTGACTATAGTGTCTAATGACATAACGTATATGGGCGATGAGCACGTCGACTGCAGCGACTGCCTTCGATGGTGTGTAGCGGATGGAGGGTTGACTTAGTAGTCCCCACGGTGTGACTGGCAGGTACGGGTGGTGTGTAGTGGATGGATCTTTAGGCTTGGGTTGGGTTGCATCATAATTTCATTTTTATATGGATCCGATGATTTGAACATGAATGCCTGAATTATTGAATGTTAGTATTGTGTGCACATTGAGTATGTTGACTCACCTCATTGTGGAATTATTTTCGGTGATGAGCGATGTGGACCGGGCGGTGGACCTTGAGGTGGCCATGCTACATTTGGAGATTTTATTTTATTTGGACTTTATTTACATTTGGTACCCTTAATTATATTTCTTTTAGGTTTTATTTGATGTAATAAGGCCATAAGGCCCAATGGATTATTCTTTATTTGTACTTTACTTTTAAATATTGTGCTAAGAACTATTTTGGACGTAATAAATCAAATTGGATTTACAAGTTTAATAAAATGGGTTTCAATCTAAGCCCAATCCACAACAACATTTTCTAAAAATTTTACGAAATTTCTCTAAGTAACGAATGATTTTGAAATCGGTTCACTTTAGGAACATACCAGATCCGGTTCAAGCTCATGGGCCGGGTGTGGGGTGTTTCAGGTAAAATGGTAAATTGCCTATTTATGTGCTTAGGGACTAAATTGAGATGAAATGTACTTGAATGAGATAAATTTTAATGTGTTTTAGATTAAGAGCAAAGAAAAACGAATTTAGATTGGGGAAAGACGAAGGTTCTCGAATAGCCGATTCGCACGGTCTATCGACAGCAGAGGCAAGTCCTTAAGCAAATATACGTTAAAGATTTATTTACAACTATGATGAATGATGGAACTTGAATATTTAAAGTATAATTATAGACAATAACCAAATGTAGAGTATGGTATTGAATTGAATTTACTTTGTAAAATGATAAGTGTATAAATATGTTTTGGTTGGTATGTGAAAGTAATATGATCTATATGAGTTATTTGCATTGTTGATGTTATGAAATGAGTTTTGAATTGATGATCATATCTATATCGGGCTTTAAGCCTAGCAGGCTTCGTGCCGGTGTTATTTATTGGGCTTTAAGCCTAGCAGGCTTCGTGCCGGTGTTATTTATCGGGCTTTAAGCCTAGCAGGCTTTGTGCCGGTGTTATTTATCGGGTTAAATGCCTAGCAGGCCTTGTGTCGGTGATGTCATTCAGTCTATGAGCCTAGCAGGCCTTGTGCTTGATGTATATCGAGCTTATTGCCTAGCGAGCTTAATGCCTATGATCAAGTTCGGACCTCGAGTCTAGCGGGCTTAATCTTAGAATGTGTTATAAATTCTAAATAAAATGCTCGGATAAAAATAAAGGTTTATAGATGCAAGGAACAAGGTAAGTGATTATCTTTCCTTTCAAATTACATAAGTGATAGAATGGTTAAAGTTTTGATAATGAGTCTTTATGATATGTGCATTTGAATTACTCATTAAAAAGTGTGATATGTATATTGAATATAAGTTTGGTGATATCTTTGAGATTTGGTCAAAGATAAAAATGTCAAAAGTGAAAGTTATTGAAAATACATATTAGTATATATATATGATTAATCGTATATAATTGTGATATATGTTATACTTGTTAATAAGGTAATATCACGAATACTTAAGGCTTAAAGTCTTTGGAAGGGTTGTATACCTTCAATGAGGGATTAATAAATGATAAGTTACTGAGACTATTGTTTCGACCATATTGAAATTATTATTGGTTAAATTACTTGGACTTATAAGTATATTTATATATGTATGTGTGCTAAATGTTGGAGTATTTGACTGTTGTTTCGTAAATGCTTAAGACTTACTAAGCTAGTGAGCTTATTTCGTGTATGCTCTCTGCATTACATTTTATAGATTTTCCATCAAGCTACAGGCATCTGAGGATCATCAAAAAAGTCAACCACACTATCTCCCCTTTTGGTACTTATCTAAGTTTTAAATCGAAGGCATGTATAGGTTAGACTAAGGTTTAGATTAATGACTTTCGACCTTGTATATATATGAATAGCCTTGCGAAAATGGCTATTTCTTTTGATTAAGCTTAATTTCTATGTTCTTGATATAATGGATTGATTATGTTATTAAGGGATGTGAAATTCGGCCATGGTTTAATCATGTATGGAATATGGCCAAGTAATATGCATATTATATCTAGATGTGATGCATTCGGGTTAAGCATGGCATATTGATATGTTTTGCATTCGTTTTGTTTTGGTTCGAATGAGGTGGATGTAGTTGAGATGATGTTCTTTGGGTTGTAAATAAATTTGGTCTATTTGGATTATTAAAGATATCATGTTAATGTTGATAAGTAGTAAGTTATTCTGATCTATATTCGGCCATGGTACATATATATTTGATAGGTATGGTTTGGTTATGTGGTTTATGGCATTTTGGGCTTAGATGATGATTTGATAAGGTATATTTGGTTTAATAGACGTTCATGTTATGTATAATATTTCACAATATATATGTGTACCGTTTGATGCGTAAAATATATTTATAATAATGATTTTACTAGTATATTTTGCTATAGGGATTCGATGGTAAATAATAAAGTGGTACAAAAACATATTTGTACGTGGATTGATGTAAAAAAATATGGTATGTGCTAATTTGGTGTCTATAAATATTACGTATATATATATATATATGTATGGAATGCTTTAAGATTTTATTTGATTAAATATGTAAGTAACAATTAGATTTTTGTTTGTGTTCGTGTTATAGGTGAATAAATGTCTAAATATTATATACTTATCTTTGTTGTTATTTTTAAATGACCATGTGATTTTATCATGCAAGTTGTTGTATTAAGACCTGAAAGAATATATACATATATATATTCATTTTTAATAGCATGAAATGATATGAAATTATCAAGTATTAGTCTGGATGGAGTGCTTGGACTTGGTAATTGTTATAGTAAGGCCTCGAAACCCTAATCCGGCGACGGATACATGTTAGGGGTGTTACAGGGCCTAAGGCCCATTACCCTGCTTAAGTGGGCCCACACACTCGTGTGGCCCAATTAGCCTAGAAACAAACACGGCTATGCAACGGCACAACCCAAATAAATAACTTATCGCATCACAGACATTTCATCTGTGTGGGCCCACAAGCCTGTTGGGCCCACACGCCCCCTTCTGGCCTTACGCGGCCCAAAGCACCTAAGTCGTGTGCGCGACATGATATGCCTATCTATTTCCCATTTAACAGTGTGACTTGCATTTGTGGGCCCTACGACCCATTGGGCCCATCGAGGCCTATTCCAGCCCAAGTGACCCACTACGGCCCAAGCCCATGAATTCGCTCATGGTGGCCTTTCTCATCACACGCTCACGCTCTGTGAGCTCGGTTCACCACACTCGTGGTTGCACGCTTGTATTGCATCATTCGTCAGTGTTTTGACTTTTCGAAATAATGCCGATCAACAATCAAGATATTACAATATACGCACCTTCAGCTTTTCAACCGATTAACAATCATAATAGAGTATACGATACACACCTTATCACGTAGAGTACTAAATAATCACAAATGCCTTCACCTTCACTAGAACGATCAACTGCGATTTGCCTAGTTATACCGAAGTTTGATGCCATCACCCTTATGTAACAAGGCAAAAAGTCTTGAACCATTGACACCCTACGCCGCTTAAATATGAGAGTGGAGGTTATGTGCACAGTCTCGGCTAGCACCTTTGCCACCACCCTATGGCTAGAATCCCCTCTGCTCATCAAGAACACGATCTTATAGAATCGGAGTCAACACGAATGCTTAAATCACAACCACAAAGTAACCGATCACTCTAACAAGAAGAAACGAGATAACGATGTGAATGGGCCTACGGCCCATTCTCAGCGCAAATGGGCCTACAAGCTCGTGTGGCCTATTTAGCCCAAATCTAACCATAGATATGAGATTCACATAGTCCAGTCCAATATTTACTACACAATCATACAACTTATCCAATTGGGCCTACGGGCCCATTGGCCACACATGGCCCCTTGTGGCCCATCGTGGCCCAAACAACTTAAACCCATAAGAACACTCATGATGGCCTCAACTATCACGTCGAAGCTCCCACACATGTGCTCGCACGCTCATGTGACTACCATCGCCGTGTGACAAGCATTTTGGCATTTGTCGCTCTACAGCTAGAGTAGTGTGAAATACACACCTAATAGGAATCTGGAGTTAATCCGTGCTCCGAACACTCCTATGCCCAAACGTCAACCATGGTATCTTACTCTCCTCATAGGTCGCTCTATTTAAAGCCAACTTCTCGCCTACTCTCATGCTAGCTTCCCGGTGTGGGATCCCTCCATCAATCATCCAAAACCGTCCTAAATTAGCAAAATCGTCATCTTTCGCATGCAAGGGGTTTCAAACTCTGGCTCTCCCTGTAACTTAATCCATGCCGCTAGCCACTTTACCAACTAGCTCCTTGTGCAACAAAACAAGCACAACTAGATATAAGTCTATGGGCCAAAGTCTAAGTTCATTAAAAGGAAATAAAAATGAATTGCAAGCGCCAAGACTTGAACCCAAGCTCTCCCTTACACCCTTAATGACGCCTTGCTACTAGACCACTCACTTCCTTATGTAATTTTTTTCCCACATTTTATTCTTAAAGCCTACTTACTTCCTCATAGGGTTTTATTCACCTAAAAACAAAATTTTTCCTAAAGCCCAGGTTTGAACCTGAGACTTCATAGAAGCCCCCTAACCTTCCAAAATCACTCACCCAATAGGTCCAACTTGCATAAGTGTCGTTCTCTTATTCTCAAAAATTTTAAATGCTCCCATGCCCAAGGCCTAATAGGCCCAATTCTACTAGGCCCCAAAATTCGGGGCATTACAAAAAATAAATTGAATATTTTTAAAACTTAGAAACACCGCTCCTCTTTGGCTCTGATACCAGATTGTCCTGAGGATCTAAGGATGGAGTTTGAATTGAAACGTTTGGAATGTGATAATTGTCAAAAGTTTGAAATGTGATAATTGTTTGAAATTATAATTTGATTAAATCTTGAAAAGGAAAATAATTTTTGAAAAGGAAAATAATTTCAAGCTCAGATTTTAAAAATTTGGAAAATCTTAAAAACTTTAGAGAAACAAGTTTTGATATCTGAAAAGGATATTTCAAGTCGTGTCCTTCATTCTCAATCTGATAGCCTTTTATAGAGGGCTATTGCCTCTTTACATCATTTGAACCGGAAATTCAATCCCTTACATAATTGGAACTTTGATTACATAATTAAAACTTTTTAGTGAATATATTCTCTGATTACAAAAATACAAACTACAGAGAATAATTACTATTCATGCATCAAAGAATCTTACTATTCTTGCCAGGAAATATTTACTATTTACGCTAGAGAATATTTTCTGTTCACTTGTCTTTTCTTGCAGGGAATATTTACTGTTTGCACTAGAGAATATTTCCTATTCACTTGTCTTTTCTTGCACAATTTTTTCTTGGTCCTGGTGATTGTTACTGAAGTGGTATCATCTGCAACATCCACCGTTTTGATTGAAGATGCTGAAGATTTCTCATCTTCGGATTCAGAATCCATTGAGCTGAGCCTTTCAGCCATGAATTTTTTTTGTATTCCTTCTTGGTCTTGGCTTGAGCTAACAACGCACTAGCTGTCGATTTTCCTTGAAAGAATTTTGCGGTGGTTTGATCCGGGGCTGCTGACTTGCATAATCTCAGATTCTTGTTAAAAAAATTGTTCAAATATTTTGAATTATATTTTTCATCATTAAACTTGACCCACCATTTAGTTCTGTAGTATCATACTAGTAATGGAATTCTAGTACATTGATCTTGCTCATAGGAATAATTCCAAGAAACAATCTAAGAAATTCATAGTTTTGAGAAAAATGGATTGTTCTGTAAATGTGCTTTTGGTCTGGTTCAGGGAAAAATTTGTCAAAGAATTTGGTCCATAATTTTGAATTTTTTCTGGTAGGATCTCAAAGGATGATAGTCCATATCAATTCCACCATTCTTGGAACCAGTTTGGGAATTTGAATTAGGTACCGTATTTGAAATATATAAGCCAAGAATGTCTCATGTGTTGGTTATTCATTAAGAATGCATTGTACCATGCCATTTGGTAATCCCAATATATAAACTATGGGTGATGGTCAATTTTGTTGGTAAATTTGGCTGGAAATTTCTTTAGAGAATTTGGATTTTCACTCCAATCTCTTAGTCGAATGATTTTTAATATTTGGGCTGTCGAATGGGTAATAAAATCTGGATCTTTTGGGTCTATGTAGTGTTTGAACAGTATTGATCCAATTTGAACCAGAATGTTTTCATAATATTGTTGGGGTTTTTGAGAATCTAATGGTTTGAAATGCCATCCACTGAAAAGTTCTTTTGCAAGTATATGTGAAGGTTTTTCTGAAAATTCTTCCTCCATAACAAGAATTTTTTTCAAAACATTTGTTTGGAAAATATTGTGAGGATTTTTGTGTAGCAGTCTGTGAAAACATTGCTATTTGTTTTGGAAAAACATCTTGGAGATGTCTCTTTTAAAACATTTTCGAGAGACTTTGGTTTGTGTAAAACAATCTATTAAATTTTTGAAATCTTTGCTGCTTCACCAGTAATTTGTTTGAGAGGAGTTTCCTCTTTCATTTGAGAAAAGGCCAATGCCACTTCTAGAGATTCAGAAAGGGACTCAATCCATTTTTTGATTTAAGAACCAATTTCATTTGGATTTTGTGCATCTTGAATGATTGTATTTTTGGAGGATTTGATGATGATGATGATCTTTCATTTTCTTCTTCATGGAAAATTTCATACCATGACTTAAATGGTTTTGAGGAATTTTGGGTTTTGGATGACTCTCCTATTTTTTCTTTTCCTTTGTCTCGGAGTTTGGGTGGCATTTTTGAAGAAACTTTCTAGTGAGAAAATCAGGCAAAGAATTAGTTTCTCCTTTGATGTATTCAATATCAAAATCAAATATGCTCAAAATTGCCTACCATCTTGCAAAAATCTATTTTGAGGCAATATTTTGAACATTTTTTGTAAAACTTCTTTTGCTGATTTGCAATCAATTCGTAAAAGAAATTTTTGATGTAACAAATCAATTTGGAATTTTGTAATGCATAAAACAATTTATAAAATTTCTTTTTTAATAGTACTATAATTTTGCTGAGTTGGATTCCAGTGTTTGGAAGTAAACTAGACTATTTGCTATTTTCCTCCTTTAACTTGTTTTAGGATCCCACCGCATCCTATTTCAGAAGCATTTGTTTCTTCAATCTTGGGGGCATTTGGATCGGCTAAATATAAACAAGGAAGCTTAGTGATTTGTTTTTTAATTCGGATGATAATATTAGTGTGACCATTTTTCCAAGGATGTGGATTCTTTTTGTGCTTATCATATAACGGTTTACATAATTTGTTAAGACCTGGACAAAAGTCTATAACATAATTAAGGCTTCCTAAGAATCTTTGTAATTGGACTTTATCAAGGATTTGGTCTGGGAATTTAATAGCAAACTCTATGGACCATTCTATTGGGGTAATGGTTCCTTGGGTGATTGATGGAGCTTGAAACTAACTATTATTTCGACAAAAGTAAGCGCACCTATCGAACAATAGTATAGTTATGGCGAGTCCGGAATATCGTATCCTCAAGGACTAAAATTACTAGTAATAACTATCTTTTTATTATCTAGCCTAATAATTAAGGGGATTTATTTTTAATCTAAAATTAACTAACTAATTTAACTAACTAAATGACTATGAATGTGACAGAGAGTGAATTGGGAAAATACTTTTGGACAACTTATATGTGATAGGCAATACCTAAGGAAGAATCCACCTAGACTTCACTTATTACTTTTGATTCATACGATTTATTCACTTGACTTAATCCGTAGAAATCCCTGATTTATGTTAATATCTCTTTCGAGACTAAAAACAACTAACTCTAGGTTGATTAATTGAAATCTCTTTCTAATTAAAACCCCTATTGTCACATTAGCTCAATATATGGATTCCCTTATTAGATTTGACTCTAATCCGGCAAATTTTCGTTGCCTTATTTCTAGGGTTGCAATCAACTCCACTTAATTGTGTTGATCTACTCTTAAAAAAGGACTTTTGCTCTACTGAAAAGCACATTCGACTTGAATCAATAACCTGAATCATTAAAACAAGAATTAAAACTCATAATTATGAATAAGAACAAGTATTTATCTTATAAACCAAATAATAATAAGATTTGTCTAGGTTTCATCCCCTTAGATATTTAAGGGATTTAGTTCATACTGATAGAGGGGAACATATTAGAATAGGGAAAACAACAAAACATATGAAAACCCAAAAACTTCTAAAAAACTTGATGGGAGATCCTCGATCTTGATGGAGATCCTTCTTCTAATCTGTTCTTGATGGCTGTCTTGGAGTATTTTTTTCCTCCTATTCGGCATCTATTCCACGTCCCCTTTTAGGTTGCCCCTTAGGGTGTTTATATAGGCTTTGAAACACCTCTATTGGACCATAAGTAGCTTATTCTGAATAGAATTCTTCTTTGCTACGGCAGGGACATGCCCGTGTGACACGCCTGTGGTGGACTCCTTCGGCCGTGGTCGATTCTGTTCGCTACACAAGACTGTGTGATCTACCCATGGTCGATAGTCCAGGCTGTGTGATTTATAATGTAGGCCCATTTTGTCCCTTTTTGGCCCGTTTCTCATTCTTTTCGACTTCCTAAGCTCTCTTGAGTATAAAACATGAAATTAAGGGATTAGGAGCATTAAATTCATCCAAAAATAAGCCAAGCATGGGTTAAAAAATGTGTAAATTATGGTTTATCAAATAACCCCACACTTAAGCGTTTGTTTATCCTCAAGCAAAATCCTCAACATACAATTAAAATGAACTTCCCTCAATTCAAAATTCTCATCAATAATGTCTCATCATAATTTATAGATAATTCATACATGGATAATTTAATTCAAAGAGTCTTAAAGATTCAAACAATCTAAGTCATCAATTTTTATAGCACGAAAACATAGGCGTTTCCCCTTACCTAAATAATTACCACTGATTCAAAATTAACAAGGATTGACATCCTCACTAAGGATTCACTCAAATCACTCAAAGTGTTTAAGGTTCAATTTAGTCACTCAAAAGTCAAACATGAAAAGTTAATCCCATAGGCTTGATTGAAAATCAAATCTCCACGACTATAGAATAAGATGATACACAAATCAAAAGGTCTTTAGATGGGTTGTAATGGGGCTTGGGTTAAAGGTGTGGATAAAGGTTGAATTAGAGGGTTAGAATCGAGATCGAATTAACAATTTACCTAACTAGAACCAATAAACTAATAATTACTAATTACACAAAATAATATGAGCTTCTTCTCAAAATGTGAAATTAATTGCTTTAAGCTCAACAATATCTAACGAATAATAATTAATTTCCAACCTTTTTTTAAGAATAAGAACATACAATAATAAGATAGAATTTAACAACTAAAATAAAGAACATAGTTAGGCAACTACTCAAATCAAACCTCGACATAAGGGAGTCAAAGTAGGGTAAGTAAAAATTTGGTTTTGGGTTAATATTAAAGGTTAAGTCAAGAAATGGTTTATTAGGATCAAAGGGGTTCACTAGGGGTTAATTATAAAGGTAGGGTTTTTATGGAGTAAGTGGGTTAAAACCTAGGTGCCTTTATCATCTCAGTATATCAAATCAAAGGTGTGGTCTCGACATGTGTAATCAAAGTAAGTTATAAAATAGCAAATCAATGTTGACACACTCATAATCAATAAAGTGAGGAAGAAAAGATGTATGCTCTAAAGGCTCAAAATCTCACAGAGATTATGATTTTTGATGTCAATCTTGCAAATTTCAAACTTGAAAGTAATATTTAAGATTAGGAAAACAACCTAGAAATTTTTAATTCTGAAAATAGACATATCATGCTTGATTCTCTAATATCTTAAAGTTTAAATCATCAATGCACAATTACCTATGACTTAATCCGAAACATATTAATGAAAATCATAAATCAATAGAAGTCTTATTTCAATTAGTAGTATGAGAGAATTACTTTAAGAGAAAGACATAATTCAGGGATTTTCTGGTAATGAAATGAATAACCTCCCCACACTTAAGATGTACATTGCCCTCAATGTACAAAAATGTATAATAACAATATAGTTAGAAATCATAAGAGAGGGAGAGAAGTGAAACTTCCTGAATTGTGGATGAAATTCTTAGAAAATAACCAATGATGAACATGATAACTAGGCAGAGGTGAAGGTGGGGGGAATACCCCGGTGGTGTGTTCGATTCTTTAGTGGCACCTTGAATCTTTGTAAACTGCAAAGTCAGCAGTAAATTTTTTTAAGGAGTTCTATTAGTGGACGTTGTTATATTTACTCGAGAATTAGACAGCTAGAGATAAAAGAAATCAAACTATACTAATAAAAGTTTTAAACAAAAAAGGTAAAAAAATGAAAAATAAACTGAAAATAAAAATAAAATTAAAGGGACTCAAAGGTCCTCATCATCGAATGGATCACGAGGTGGTGGAGGCGGCGATATGTGAAAGTGATGACAAATATACTAAAGAGTCACCTCGATACCGTAAAATTGTCGAGCGGTGTCATTAAATTGTTGAGTATAGTAATGCTCGAACTGAGTGAGGCGTTCAGAGATGTCTAAAAGTGAAGCAGCCATATGAACTGGTCGGTGAGGAGGGTGTGGCGCTGAAGGTGGATCCTCGTGCTGTGGAGGGACATCATCAGTAATATCCTTTGGTCTTCGGTGGCTTGTGATAGCCTATACTGGGGAGGATCAACCTATGGCAACGCTCAATCATCCTCATGTAGAGCATCGTCTGGATGCCCTGTGGGGACATCTGTCCCATTAGTGTGAGTGAGAAGGACTGAGCAGCGGTGTTGATGAGCCCAAAATATCGAGCCAGACGTGTGATGTAGGGACCCATGGAGATGACCCCTCTCCTATGTCGTTCTGTCTGATGTTGGATGGTGTGAGCTATGAAGTAGGCTAAGTCGAAGACGTGCCTATTTTCCATGCACCATAGGAAGTAAGCGTCGTGAGTGTTGACGATGCTAGTGCTCTCTCACTTACCTATCAATGTATAAACTAAGATGGCGTGTAAGTATCCCAGGGATGGGGCGAAAGCTGTCACCTTGGAGTGGCTAGGGTTATAATTGGTCGAAACGAGGTTTAAGGCTCTCCAACAAGCGGAGAGGGAGTTATGGATGTGGCGGTGGAGGTCCTCTAGATCATTATCCTCCATGAATTTATCGATGTAGAGTCCCAAAGTGGCCCCGAACTGTGGGACACTTAGCTCACATACAATGCCTCCGAGATGAAATTGGACTGTGACGGCGCCATCGTGGTTTGTCATCACCATTTAGAGGTGGAATGTGGAACAGAGGTCCAAAGTGAGCTCTAGGTATGTGGGCTCGACGGTCTCGAAGAATTGCCCCCATGGGTCAGTAGTCAGGAGAGCCTAGATGTCGTCGGCTAGTTGGACCTATTCCAAAGCGGCCCAATCAATGCACCTCCCCACGATGAGGGGTTGCGCACGAAGTATCTAAAAAAGGTCCTCCTGGGATCCTGGAGGAAACTATAGGAATGGATGGTGCACTTCGACGAAGGCGCTGGAGGAGGTCGCACCGGGTCCCTTCCGCTTTTTAGTGGCAGGGACATCGATCTTTTTCATACGTGGGGGAGTCATTATAAACCTGAAAAAGAAAACAAATATTTTCCATAAATCAACTAATAATGCCATCCAAGCAATTGTTTTATCCTAGTATATTCCTATAATAGTTCATCACATAGTCTGATATGTAAATACTAGTATGAATTAAAAACAAGTTCATTATTTTTATTAGCAATAGAATTTGAAAAGGAAAATAAAATCCACTAAATTGACAAGATTCCTAATAAAAATAAAGCTAATAAAATCCAACTAACTTAAACTATCAAAAAACTATCACATTTGAAATAAAAATTGAAATAATGGAAATAATAGTAAGAAAAAAGAATAGCATCATATAAATAATTAAAAATGAAATAAGCGACAGTGGTGAAGCATTGTGAACTAACGAGGGTGTTAGAGTGGTTGCGTGGCGGTGGTGCACGGTCTTGGCGCTGTGTACACGGGTATGGACTACGTGCTAGTGTGCATGGAAGAGAAAGGGGAAAAGAGAGGAGGGATAGGGAAATAAGGGAAAGGGCAGAAAGGAAAGTGAAGGGAGGAAAGGAGAAAGGTCGATGATGGCCGAAAAGAGGAAGAGGGGGATGCTTGGGTGAAAACGGCTAGCGTTTTGGAGGGAAAAAGATGAATAGTGAAGGGTTTAAATAGGAAGTGGGGCACACGGCTAGTGGCCACGCCCGTGAGATCTTTATTTAGCTCGTGTGAATTGTGAATTTAAATTTTTGGGCGCGTCTGAGCCTTGTCCCACTCCCGTGTCCAATGGGCGTGTTGTATGAAACAGCCAAATCGTACGTGTACTTCTTCATTCGCTTCTCCCACGCACGTGTAGATGGTCATACGCCCGTGTTTGTTAATCAGTGTTGACCACAGCCTTGAGGCATGGGCGTGCCGCACGCCCTTGTCATTTACTCAGTATCCACCACGACTACATCGCATGGCCGTGGCCCTTTTATCGCAACCCGTATTGGGGAAAAGTTTTTCTTTCTTAGCTCGTACGGCCTCTGCCATGCCTATGTCTCTTCTAGTGGTGTCCACACGGCCACGGCCACGCCCGTGTGCTATGCCGTGCGGGTGAGAAATCCTGTATCTAATAAATTTGTTAGTTTTTAGTTAGATGCTAAAATAAAAAATATGGAAGTTTGTGAGATTAGTGCTCGGGTTGCTATCCGAGAAGCACTCGTTTAAAGTCTTAAGCTAGACTTACCCTGTTTTAATTCCTAAATGAAGGTTCACGGAGCTGAAACTCCTCTTTCATATCCTAAAATCTTCACCATTATAAATTTTCAGTCACTGACCATTTACCTTGAATGTGCCATAAGTCGGATGAGTTACCTCGATTGTGCCATAGGGAAAAATAGTTTTGATTATGAATGGACCTGACCATCTTGATTTCAGCTTTTCAGGAAACAATTTGAGCCTTGAATTGTATAGTAGAACAAGATCTCCTACTTCGAATTGCTTTGGTGCTTCAAACGAGCATCTTGGCGTCGCTTTGTTGTCTCCTTATATAGACGTGAGTTCTCGTAGGCATTTGCTTGCCACTCATCTAGCTCGTTCAATTGCATCATTCTTTTCTCACCTACAAGTTTAAGATCGTAATTTAAGAATTTTATTGCCCAAAATGCTTTATGCTCTAATTCAAATGGTAGATGACAACTTTTTCCGTAGACAAGTCTGTATGGGGATGTTCCTATGGGAGTTTTAAAAGCGGTTCTATTGGCCCATAAAGCATCATCTACTTTTAATGCCCAATATTTCCTGTTTGATTCTACTGTTTTCTCTAGAATACGCTTAAGCTCTCGATTTGATACTTCCACTTGTCCACTGGTATGAAGGTGATAAGGGGTAGCTGTTCTGTGGTGTACTCCATATTTATTTAAGGCTTTATCAAATTGAGTATTACAAAAATGTGCACCCCTATCACTAATAATTGCTCTAGGTGTTCTAAATCGGGAGAAGAGTTTCTTAAGAAATCTCACATCAATATTAGGTAAAGCTTGAGCTTCCACCCATTTGACATATAATCCACTGCTACTAAGATGTATTTATTCCCAAAAGAGCTAGGGAATGGACCTGTAACACCCCAAACCCGGCCCAAACACCACGACCGAATCTGGTATGTCACCAAGAAAATTTAATAAAACATGTCACATTTTTTGAAAATATTTTCATTGAGTTTAACCTTTTATTCGGGAAAAATTAATAGGTTGTTAATTTAGATAAGCTATAAATTCATGAGATGTTTTTATGAATTAAAAACCGAAACATAAATACTTGCCTTAGGAAAAAATATGTAATCTTAAAGTGTCTAATAATAATAATAAAAGCCCAAAATTAAACATGAACCGAAATATAAAGCTAACACCCCGTGGCCTTATTGCATTGAAATTTAAAACCCATTAAATAAAGATATAAATTAATAAACTAAAGTCTTTTGCTGAATCCAAATGTTCTTTTGCATGGCCACCTTGTGCTTCTCTCCAGCCCAGTCCGATGCACTAGGTGTTACCTGAAAAAAATATTAAATAATAGGTTGAGTCACAAGACTCATGTACAACCTTCGTGCACTATCAGATTGGGCCTTAGCCCCAAAAATTAGAATAACAGATATCATATAATAAAATATATGCAAAAACCCAACCCAATCCTAGGTTTCCATCCACTGCACACCACCCTTACCTGACAATCACACCATTGGGGATTTCTACAATCAACCTACACCGCTACACACCATCGATGGCATCATACTGCTCATCGTCAGATCATGGCAATAGCCACTACAACAGATCATGGCAAAAGCCACTACAACAGATCATGGCAAAAGCTACTACAATAGATCATAGCAAAAGCCATTACACAGAACACTTCCCTTTTCATCAAACCCAACCCCATACAATCACAGAAATCAGCATACTTATAAAACATACCATCTTAACAGGAACATTCACTGAAGAATGACAGAGATCACTAACATGGTGATTCGCTTTTACCCTCCTCGGGTTTTGAACATTATGCCGGGATTTCAGCATTTAACAGAATATAAGCAGATTTATTAACACATATTAACAGACAATCTAATGGTGTGATAAGTTACACACCTGATAACGTGTAGTACTACTCTCTATGTCGATACCCTCGCTAATCTGATCTACTACCCTTTGTCTACAACCTTGCTCAAAAGCCGGAAGAACGCAAGGATAAGGCCTCTCTTATATTTGGCAAAGGTTAGTGCTTTACCCGATTCATACATTTAAATTAACAGATCTCCTTACCTTAAAATCCTGAAAGTAATTCAATCCAAGTGCTACTGAACTCTGGCTTAGAAATCTAAGCAATTGGACCCCTTTCAAATCCAAGAATGCCATAAATGAGAGAAAACGCCAGTTTAGCTAACCATATAGCCATTCGGCTAAGATCTCTAAAAATTCAGAAAAAAACTAAAATCTCATGAATCGACACTTACCCTGAGTTTTCTTCAAGATTCGGCACAAGTAGACACCTCAGAGAGAATTCGACAAACACAAGAGATGAGATCTAGGTATTTCGGCTTTTATGAAAATCCTAAAAAAGATAAACTGATGCTCTTTTGGCTTTTAAAAGGTCTGAGTAAAGTGTTTCGGCTTTGGCATAGAAAGAAAGTAAAAAGAAATCAAGGAAATGCTTAGAGATTTCGGCTACAAGAACAAACAAGAACGCAATTTCGGCTTTTAGTGAATGGGAGAAGAATAACAATGGGGATCAAAAGATTCAGCTAGAAGGAGGTTTCAAAGAAAAAGAAAAGGGTCAGGGAGGTGGTGATTTTCGTCTTTTGGAAGAGAAAAAATGAGAAACAAAAAAACAACTAAGATGGCCTTCAGATTTTCTACACAAAGAAGGAAGAAAAGAGTAGGGTTCAAATGCCAAAATTCTATCTACAGGTTTAGTTCTCGAGTTTATATTTCCTAATTCTATAATTCTCATTCAATCATCATCAATCAGAACATCACATACACGCATCAACCACACAAGCAACATCCATGAACTCATATTCCTCTCTTAGGGGTATTTTCGTCATTCACTACCTAGGGGTATTTTCGTAATTTTAACCTACAGGGGTATTTTCGTATTTTTTCAAAATAGAGTACCTTGGTTATTTTTCAAAATAAAGGTATTTTGGCAATTTTATAAAGTAGGGGTATTTCGATAATTTTACAAACCAGGGGTATTTCGATAATTTTGCAAACTAGGGGTATTTCAATAATTTTGCAAACCAGGGGTATTTCAGTAATTTTGCAAGCCAGGGATGTTTTGGTAATTTTATTTAAGTCAAAGGTGTTTTTAAAATTTTCAAACTAGGGGCATTTTAGTAATTTCTCAATCTGGGGTATTTTGGGAATTCTCAAATCAAGGCTATTTTGGGAAGTTTCCACAAATCAGGGGTAATTTGGTAATTTTACAAAATAAGGGGTTCATTTGTAGTTTTACTAAACAGGGTGTTCGGTCCCTCTCGGGTTTTAGTTTTAAATTTTAGCCCGTTAACAAGTCCTCACGGTTAAGGTGAACAGTCACTACGCACCAGGTAGGATTCCAAAGAAGAGGAGGTGAGTCACTAGGACTGCTTAAATACCAAGCTCTCCCTAAATTCAATCCTAGACATGCGTATGCCTATTGCCACACCTTAGCTCAGTGACTTATTCCCGGGTTTGTTTAATTAGTTTAAGTTTTATGGAAGTTGAAAAGTATGATGTAAACTAGGCCTAAAGTTCATCAAGTTCTAGCTAAGATAGTCTAAGTCCCTTAAAGCCCGCCATGCCGAGAAAACAACCCTGTACTATTTATAAACATGCATGTTTCTAAAACCCATATTTAGAAAATGTTTTGAGCCCAAAAACCCCAAAGCTGAGTTTTGAACCGGGCTCTGATACCAATTTGTAACACCCTAAACCCGGCCCAAACACCACGACCGAATCTGGTATGTCACCAAGAAAAATAAAACATGTCGCATTTTTGAAAAATATTTTCCTTGAGTTTTACCTTTTATTTGGGAAAAATTAATAAGTTGTTAATTTAGATAAGCTATAAATTCTATAAGATGTTTTAATGAATTAAAAACCAAAACTTAAATACATGCCTTAGGAAAAAAATGTAAACTTAAAATGTCTAATAATAATAATAAAAGCCCAAAATTAAAATTGAACTGAAATATAAAGCTAACACCCCGTGGCCTTATTACATTGAAATTTAAAACCCATTAAATAAAGATATAAAATAATAAACTAAAGTCTTTTGCTGAATCCAAATGTTCTGTTGCATGGCCACCTTGCGGTACTCTCCAGCCCGGTCTTATGCACTAGGTGCTACCGAAAAAATATTAAATAATAGGTTGAGTTGCGAGACTCAGTGTGCAACCCTCGTGCACCATCAGATTCGGCCGTATCCCCATAAATAAGAATAACAGATATCATATAATAAAATATATGCAAAAATCCAACCCAATCCTAGGTTTCCATCCGCTACAGACCACCCTTACCTGCCAATCACACCATTGGGGATTTCTACAATCAACCCACACTGCTACACACCATCGATGGCAGTCATGCTGCTCATCGTCAGATCATGGCAATAGCCACTACAATAGATCATGGCAAAAGCCACTACAATAGATCATGGCAAAAGCCACTACAACAGATCATGGCAAAAGCCACTACACAGAACACTTCCCCTTTCATCAAACCCATCCTTGTGCAATCACAGAAATCGGCATACTTATAAAACATATCATCTTAACAGGAGCATTCACTGAAGAATGACAGAGATCACTAACATGGTGATTCGCTTTTACCCTCCTCGGGTTTTGAACATTATGCTGGGATTTCAGCATTTAACAGAATATAAGCAGATTTATTAACACTTATTAATAGACAATCTAATGGTGTGATAAGTTACACACCTGATAACGCGTAGTACTACTCTCTATGTCGATACTCTCGCTAATCTGATCTACTGCCCTTTGTCTACAACCTTGCTCAAAAGTCGAAAGAACGCAAGGATAAGGCCTCTCCTATATTCAGCCAAGGTTAACAGATCTCCTTACCTTAAAATCTCAAAGGTAATTCGATCCAAGTGCTACTGAACTCTGGCTTAGAAATCTAAGCAATTGGACCCCCTTCAAATCCTAGAATGCCGCAAATGAGATAAAACACCCGATTAGTTAACCATATAGCCATTCAGATAAGATCTCTAAAAGCCGAAAAAGACTGAAATCTCATGAATCGACACTTACCCTGAGTTTTCTTCAAGATTCGGCACAAGCAGACACCTCAGAGAGAATTCAGCAAACACAGGAGATGAGATTTAGGGATTTCGGCTTTTATGAAAATCCCGAAAAGGATAAACTGATGCTCTTTTGGCTACTAGAAGGTTTGAGTAAAGTGTTTGACTTTGGCTTAGAAAGAAAGTAAAAAGAAATCAAGGAAAGGCTTAGAGATTTCGGCTACAAGAACAAACAAGAACGTAGTTTTGGTTTTTAGTGAATAGAAGAAGAATAACAATAGGGATTAAAAGATTAGGCTAGAAGGAGGTTTCAAAGAAAAAGAAAACAGTGAGGGAGGTGGTGATTTTCGGCTTTTGGAAGAGAAAAGATGAGAAAAGAAAAACAACTAAGATGGCCTTTAGATTTTTGGCATAAAAAAGGAAGAAAAGAGTAGGGTTCAAATGCCGAAATTGATGCACTATCCCCCCTTATTTATAGAAATTTTGGCACCCCCTATGGCAATTAGAAACTGATTTCTTTACTCCTCTAGGTGGTGGAATTTCGGCCAACTTTGCTCTCAGCAGATATCTCCTAATTTTTCTCCTTTTATCTTCCCTATTATCAACTATATTATCTACATTATCCCATTCACATAAATCCTCCTATTTTTGAGCTTTGTAGCCATCCACTCCACCTAACCCTAATGTTGAAAATTAGCTAACTTAAATCAAAGGAATTGGCTCCTTAAATTTGGGTCTTAAATTTGGGTCCCTTACTCCCACTAGGTGTGGCGAAGTAACACCATCATTGTTCCTTAGTGGCGCAAAACCCGTTTGCTTTAAGTGACCACTAGGCCACAAGCCCATTTTGATATTTTAAATTCCCTACAGGGGGTGAGTCGATGGACTCGGTGTGTAACCAACACTAAACATAATAGAATTAGGCACACCATAAAAATCATATGCATATAACAATTTCAAGGTAATGGTGCAAACCCAACCCAAACCTATATGCCATCCGCTACACTCCACCCGTACCAACTTTGTATAAGTGGGGACTACTAAGTCAACCTCCATCCGCTACACTCCATCGAAGGCGATCATTGCGGTCGGCGTGCTCATCGCCCATGATAATATTGTGGCATAGCCACCACTGTGATGTAACCGAAGTTACCACTTAGTGAGACGAAGTCATCACATTCACTTAGTGAGACCGAAGTCATCACATTCACTTAGTGAGACCAAGTCATCACTTTCACTTATAACGTTGGTGAGACCGTAGTCAACACCTTCTTCCCTTTCACATAAATCCGAATGCCCCAAATTATAAATATCATGCATAACATATTTTTATTTCACTTTCACATCACTTTTCACTTGTATAACATTTATTTCGAAATCCTAGTAGAAGTAGGAAAACGTACCTGAATACTTTGTACCATAATATGGCACTTTAGCCACTTTCTTTCACTTTAATATTAACATATATAACATATTTAAACCATAAAACTATTAAGAATAGTGTGGAATACACACGGTACCTTAGCCATATTCTTACACTTTCATATTAACACATATAATGAATTAAAGCCGGTAATCTATCAAGATTTAGGTGTAGGTACACACAATACCTTAGCCATATTCTTACACTTTTATATTAGCACATGTAATAAAATTAAAGTAGTAAATCTATCAAGATTTAGTGTGGGGTACACACAATACCTTAGCCATATTCTTACACTTTTATATTAGCACATGTAATAAAATTAAAGCTAGTAAATCTATCAAGATTTAGTGTGGGGTACACAATACCTTAGCCATATTCTTACACTTTTATATTAGCACATGTAATAAAATTAAAGTAGTAAATCTATCAAGATTTAGTGTGGGGTACACACCGATTTGTTTAACGATTCCTTGAGATTCGAAAAGCTAGATCTAAAGTTTTAGATCCTTAGTCCTACATTTGATTCATCATTTATTACTTTAAAACATTTGACCATAAATTCAAAATCCTAGTAGGATTAGTATTCTTAAAACTTACCTTGTTGCCGATTTCAATACTAATCAAATCCAAAATCTATGCTATGCTCCTCCTTATATTCGACCAAGCACTAAATCTCATCGGGGTTAGTTTAGACTTTTTAAACAAACAAGAATTAGATCTAATTATCAAAATAGGCCTTAGCCGAAAGCTATAGACACTTACCTTGTGGATTTTAAATCCAGAAATTCACCGAATAACTAGGGAACACGTGGCCTATGGTGTACCTTCGGGAAAAGAATTTCTTCTTCCATGATTCGGCCAAGATTAATAATCGAAATTAGTCTCTAAATTTCAATAAGTCTAGAATATAAAAGAATGGAAAACTAAACTTGAATCTTACCCTTATTTGAAGGAATCGATTGCACCTTCACTTTAACCTTCGTGAGATTGACTTAGGGACTTGATGAGCAGTCGGCTATGATTCCTTATGTATTTGGTTTCAAAGATGAAAAAAAAAGGAATAATAGGCTTAGAAGGAAATCGGCTAGGAGGCTAAAAGAAAAGAAGAAAAGAATGGATGCTCAAGAAGAATATTTGGCAGAGGAAAAGAGAGGGAGAATGAATAATGAATGGCCCTAGTCCCCTCCTTTTATAGCCGAATTTACTAGGCCAAGAATCCTTTGCTTGGCCACCACTCTTCCCTCATTCTCCTAATTAAAGAATAATTCTTCATTTATCCACCTATTTAGTCGAAATTCTAAAGGGAATAAAACTCTTCTCCTAAGAGTCCCTATTGTCATCCATTGCTTCCTCTCTAAGTAATTAAATAAAAAAATCACTTAAAGATTTAGTTAGGTGCATTCAATTCTCCACTCATGGAGGCAAAATTTTATTTCTTTTATTTGCTTCCTGAATGACTTGAACTCAGGCCCAAAACCTCTTGCATTTGGGCCATTTCCTAAAGCCTTAGGTGGCATCTTCAGGCCACATTTCCAAGTCCGTTATTGGGTCAAATTTTATGTTCTTTATATTTTAGGGTCACTTGGCCCTAAGCTCCCTTTGGGCTCTTAAATTTGACATTAGGGTCATTTTAAGTTTCCTAAAATTTTCGCTCGGCTCTGTATTTTCCAAGTTTCCAAAATGTTTAGTTTCCTATTTTGGTTTGGTTTCCAAAATGTTTAGTTTCCTATTTTGGTTTGGTTACCAAAATGTTTAGTTTCCTATTTTGGCTTGGTTTCAAAAATGTTCACTTTCCTAATTCCATTAGGTTTCCAAAAATGTCTAAGTTTCCAAAAATGTCTAAGTTTCCAAAACTGTCCATTTTCATTTCCATCTCCATTTTCATTTCCATTTTCATTTTCATTTCCATTTTCATGCATTTCTAGGTTTCCATTCATTTCCTTACATCTCTATACATTTCCATACATTTCCTTTCATTTCCTTTCATTTCCTTTCATTTCCTTTCATTTCCTTACATTTCCTTTCATTTCCTTTCATTTACTTTCATTTCCTTTCATTTCCTTACATTTTCTTTATATTTCCTTACATCTTAGGGTTCTTGAAACTCTTCAAAACACAAACAACACACCCACTGATCCCACTATTTCATGAATTACGCACGAACGCATAACCCCTAATCTAGGATGTTACGAGTTCTACCCCTTTAAAAATAATTTAGTCCTCGAAATTACTTACTATCGTTCATCCGCATGCAGTCTAACTCACCACACTACGCTATTCTTTGCAAGACTGATCTTAAAGAACTATCATACTTTCTAGGCACATTCTCTAAGTCCACAATCAAGGTTCCATACACTTCATTAGCAACATAAGATCGAACTAATCTTATAGTGAGTAAAGTAATGAAGTATAATCCATAAATGAGAAACTTACTCGTTGTCTCAAATGCGGGCGTCACTATCCTCATGACGGTAATCGCATAAACAACCTTGGCTGCCTTGCTTCGAACCTTCAACAACTCGCTTGGTGCTCCACAACCTTGTCCTGAACCATTACCTCGTAATTCAAACCTCGACCTCGTTGAGGTCACGCCTCCCTCCCTACCGACACGATTAACATTACGAGTTCTTTGGTCATCGTCATTTGATATCTTTGGACAGTCTTTGAGCATATGGTCCTTAGATCCACACTTAAGACATGCTCCTATCTTTTTCCAACACTCACCTGAGTGGTTCTTTCCACAATACTCACAAGGACGATACTGCGCCTCTCGATATCAACTTGCGACCCTTCACCCCTCGATTCTGGGCCTTTTCGCTCATTTCCGACGATCCATAACCTCTCTGGGTCTATTCTGTCGAGTTACGCTGGTCGAGACCTTGATTCCTTCACCTACCTTAGCCTTTTCAACCAACGTGGAGAACTCCGCTCGATGTGGAGCTATCAATAACCTTAGGTCATCCTTAATCCGTCCTCAAACGGACACGGCGTTCATGTTCATCGCGACTACTCCTCGAGCATATCGGCAACCTCGAAATTCACCTCATATCTTTGCCACTTGATTTGTCCCCACGAACTAGTCCTAGAAAAGCTTTTCTTTGCTCATCAATATCTAGAGTCTTGACATACTTTTTCCGATATGCCTCCTTAGCATACTCCCGTCGCCGATCCTCTGGTGGCACCATCACTGAATAGTTAGCCACCATTGGTATGCTTCATCACGTAACAGGCTACCATTCCTTTCAACTTCTCCTCGGGGTCGGTCGAGTTCATCCATAATACGCCGATTGCTTCCATCCAATACTCGTGATCTTGGGTGCCACACGGACACTCCACGAAACACCTCGGCCCGTTGGCTCGGAGTCGCTCGGTGCAGATTTTGGGCTCTCGAATTTCCACCGCGCCAACCACTATTTCCAATACTGCAACATGGCTGCGACACGCCCTCATCCCCGTCTCGAACTGCGCTTCGACATTAACAATAGGGGTGGTGGTGGCGGTGGTAACTCATTGTCGAACCTTGACCGATCTAACGGGTTCGACACGCTTATTCTTCCTCTATCGTCCTTGACGGCCGCGTCCTCTAGAACTCATTTTCTAGCATCGAGATCGATTAAGAATTTTTTATGGATTTAGTCTTTGTGCCACTTATTTATCGGTGAAGGAGTTTTATGGAATGGGATTTAAGAGTGGTTCTTTCAGTATTCATACAAACATACGATCTTTTCCATTCATTCATCCATCAAACAAGTATGAACTTGCGTTCATTCATAGAAACGTTGTAGTTTTTGTTGTTGTTGTTTTCCTCTGCAGGGGTATTTTCGTAATTTGTCCTACTGAGGCATTTTCGTAATTTTTCGTAAGAAAAACATTCCTTGGTGTTTTGTCAAAATTATTTTGAAAATTTTGAAGTCTAGGGTAATTTGGAAAAATTTTAAATCCGGGTTATTTCGGTAGTTTTAACCTCGGGGGTATTTTGGTAATTTTTTCACAAATCGAGGTAAATTTGTAAAATTTAATAAATCGGTATTTCAAAAGTTGTAAAACTCGAGGGTTCTTTTCAAAATTGTTCCTTCAAAATGGGAATGTTGCAAAATTTTGAAAATCGAGGTCATTTTGGTAATTTTGTAAGTCGAGGGCAATTTTGTAATTTTTCCAAAATCGAGGTATTTTGATATGTTACAAGTTAGGGCTTTTGAATGTTTATAAAATAATAAAATTTTGGTAAAATTTGTTGAGTAGTTGAATCATTTTATAAACCAAGGGCACTTTGGTAATTTTACCACTAAGGTATTTTTGTAATTTTATGGATCAAAAATTTTTGAAAATAATTGTGTACTGAAATAGTTTTCGTGAATTAAGGATAAGAGAAAGAAAGTGATTTAAGAATTTTAATATTAAGTGTTAAAAAAATGGCTAATTCCCTTTCGGGTTTTAGTTATTGAGTTTAGCCTATGACTGAGCCTTCTTGGTCAGGGTGAACCAAAGCTACGCACTGGCGAGATTCGAGTGGAGAGGAGGTGAGTCACGCGGACTGCTTAAATACCAAGCTCCCACTGAAACCATTCCTAGACATGCGTCTGAGGGTTGCCACACCCGTTAAGTCCTCTAGGTTAGGGTGAACCAAAGCTACGCACTGGGTAGGATTCAAGAAGAGGAGGTGAGTCACTAGGGCCTTAAATACCAAGCTCTTGGGATCCACTCCTGACATGCGTACCATGGTTGCCACACCTAGCTTAATTGACTTAGTCATAGGTTGGTTTGATGCCTTAAATCTTATGTGTTTGTGTTTGAGTAGTCTAATCCTAGGGTTCAAGTTCCTATCATTCTATTCTACGTTCCATGCCTTTTCTACCCTTATATAAATCACAGAATCACACATAGAGTTAGGGGTACTTACCGGTGGATCATGGAATTGGAGACTTAGGGCCATGTCTTTATACCTATCCATTTGTAAAAATACTTTCATAAAACTCATTTGGCCTTGTTTTAAAAGCGTTTTGGGCCTTAGGCCACAGTAGAGAGTTTGAACTGGCTCGATACCAAATTGAAACACCCCAAACCCTACCCACGAGAATGGACTGGATCTGGTATGTTCCTTGAAGTAACCCGATTCAAATTCATTCGATTGTTTTGAAAACTATGAGTTTTGGAAGATAGCCCGTTGTGGGTTGGGCTTGAATTTAAAACAAATTTATTTTTTTATAACAAAAACCCGTTTGCTTTAAGTGACAAAAATATTTAAACTTGTTTCATACTAAGTGGGCTTACTCTTTATAAAGCCCTAAACTCATAATATAGTAAATATCGTAAAAATAAAAATTCGTCACGGTGGCCTTATTACGTAAAATGAAACCCAAAATAATAAATTGTACAGTACTTAAAAATAAAATAAATATTCAAATTAAACTGAACTTCAAGTCGATCATGGCCACCACAAGTTCTGCCGTCCCGGTCCATTACTGCTCATCACCTGAAACATATTCCCACAACGGGGTGAGTCGATGGACTCAGTGTGTAACCAACACTAAACATAATAGAATTAGGCACACCATAAAAATCATATGCATATAACAATTTCAAGGTAATGGTGCAAACCCGAACCCAAACCTATATGCCATCCGCTACACTCCACCCGTACCAACCTGTACACCGTGGGGACTACTAAGTCAACCCTCCATCCGCTACACTCCATCGAATGCGTCATTGCGGTCGGCGTGCTCATCGCCCATCGATAATATTGTGGCATAGCCACCATTGTGATGTAACCAAGTTACCACTTAGTGAGACCAAGTCATCACATTCACTTAGTGAGACCGAAGTCATCACATTCACTTAGTGAGACCGAAGTCATCACTTTCACTTATAACGTTGGTAAGACCGTAGTCAACACCTTCTTCCCTTTCACATAAATCCCGAATGCCCCAAATTATAAATATCATGCATAACATATTTTATTTCACTTTCACATCACTTTTCACTTGTATAACATTTATTTGAAATCCTAGTAGAAGTAGGAAAACGTGCACTAATACTTTGTACCATAATATGGCACTTTAGCCACTTTCTTTCACTTTAATATTAACATATATAACATATTTAAACCATAAAACTATTAAGAATAGTGTGGAATACACACGGTACCTTAGCCATATTCTTACACTTTCATATTAACACATATAATGAATTAAAGTAGTAAATCTATCAAGATTTAGTGTAGGGTACACAATACCTTAGCCATATTCTTACACTTTTATATTAGCACATGTAATAAAATTAAAGTCAGTAAATCTATCAAGATTTAGTGTGGTTACACACAATACCTTAGCCATATTCTTACACTTTTATATTAGCACATGTAATAAAATTAAAGCCGTAAATCTATCAAGATTTAGTGTGGGGTACACACAATACCTTAGCCATATTCTTACACTTTTATATTAGCACATGTAATAAAATTAAAGCCGTAAATCTATCAAGATTTAGTGTGGGGTACACACCTGATTTGTTTAACGATTCCTTGAGATTCCGAAAAGCTAGATCTAAAGTTTTAGATCCTTAGTCCCTACATTTGATTCATCATTTATTACTTTAAAAACATTTGACCATAAATTCAAAATCCTAGTAGGATTAGTATTCTTAAAACTTACCTTGTTGCCGATTTCAATACTAATCAAATCCAAGAAATCTATGCTATGCTCCTCCTTATATTCTACCAAGCACTAAATCTCATCGGGGTTAGTTTCGACTTTTAAACAAACAAGAATTAGATCTAATTATCAAAATAGGCCTTAGCCGAAAGCTATGAACACTTACCTTGTGGATTTTAAATCCAGAAATTCATAGAATAACTAGGGAACACGTGGCCTATGGTGTACCTTCGGAAAAGAATTTCTTCTTCCATGATTCGCCAAGATTAATAATCGAAATTAGTCTCTAAATTTCAATAAGTCTAGAATATAAAAGAATGGAAAACTAAACTTGAATCTTACCCTTATTTGAAGGAATCGATTGCACCTTCACTTTAACCTTGAGAGATTCGACTTAGGGACTTGATGAGCAAATGGCTATGATTCCCTTATGTATTTGGTTTCAAAGATGAAAAAAAAAGGAATAATAGGCTTAGAAGGAAATCGGCTAGGAGGCTAAAAGAAAAGAAGAAAAGAATGGATGCTCAAGAAGAATATTTGGCGGAGGAAAAGAGAGAGGGAGAATGAATAATGAATGGCCCTAGTCCCTCCTTTTATAGCCGAATTTACTAGGCCAAGAATCCTTTGCTTGGCCACCACTCTTCCCTCATTCTCCTAATTAAAGAATAATTCTTCATTTATCCACCTATTTAGTCGAAATTCTAAAGGAATAAAACTCTTCTCCTAAGAGTCCCTATTGCAGTCCATTGCTTCCTCTCTAAGTAATTAAATAAAAAAATCACTTAAAGATTTAGTTAGGTGCCTTCCAATTCTCCACTCATGGAGGCAAAATTTTATTTCTTTTATTTGCTTCCTGAATGACTTGAACTCAGCCCAAAACCTCTTGCATTTGGGCCATTTCCTAAAGCCTTAGGTGGCATCTTGAGCCACATTTCCAAGTCCGTTATTGGGTCAAATTTTATGTTCTTTATATTTTAGGGTCACTTGGCCCTAAGCTCCCCTTTGGGCTCTTAAATTTGACATTAGGGTCATTTTAAGTTTCCTAAAATTTTCACAGCACTCAGTATTTTCCAAGTTTCCAAAATGTTTAGTTTCCTATTTTGGTTTGGTTTCCAAAATGTTTAGTTTCCTATTTTGGTTTGGTTACCAAAATGTTTAGTTTCCTATTTTGGCTTGGTTTCAAAATGTTCACTTTCTAATTCCATTAGGTTTCCAAAATGTCTAAGTTTCCAAAATGTCTAAGTTTCCAAAACTGTCCATTTTCATTTCCATCTCCATTTTCATTTCCATTTTCATTTTCATTTCCATTTTCATTTCTAGGTTTCCATTCATTTCCTTACATCTCTATACATTTCCATACATTTCCTTTCATTTCCTTTCATTTCCTTTCATTTCCTTTCATTTCCTTACATTTCCTTTCATTTCCTTTCATTTACTTTCATTTCCTTACATTTTCTTTATATTTCCTTACATCTTAGGGTTCTTGAAACTCTTCAAAACACAAACAACACACCCACTGATCCCACTATTTCATGAATTACGCATCAACGCATAACCCTAATCTAGGATGTTACATTTAAACACGGGTACTACCTTTTAAGTCCTATAATTCCCAAATAGAAAACTTAATTAGGGCCTCGACCCAAACCTAAGTGTCCATTTTTGTGTCCTCTCTTTTCTCAATCTACTTACGAGGACTCATGCCTGAGACTAGGGACCACTAAGTAAGAACATAAATTTTTCCTATGGTCTCCCCTAACTCTAAGGCTTCAAATAATCCCGATAATACTTTAATATTATTATTCTAAGTGCTACACATACATATTAACTCCCATGCATAGAAATTAAAAGTTTCGGGATTTTTGGGGCGTTATAACCCAATAAGCCCAAACCTACTAGGCCCAAATTCGGGATGTTACAGGACCCATAAAATCAATACACTATACATCAAATATTTCACATGATAGCATATACGTTTGAGGCATTTCATCACATTTAGAGATATTACTTGTTCTCCGACATCTATTACATGAAGCAACATACCTGTTAGTGTCTTTGAACAGAATGGGCCAATAAAAACCAGATTCGAGCGTTTTATGTGCTGTCTTAATCCCACTATAATGTCCTCCTGATGGTCCTGAATGGCAGTGTTCTAGGATTTTTCTTTCTTCTGCCTTTGTAACACATCTTCGAATTACTTGATCTGCACATATTCGGAAAAGAAAAGGGTCCTCCTAAAAATAGTTTTTTGCATCAGCAAAGAATCGCTTTCTTTTGATGATATGTTAACCTTTTGGGTAGGATGTTAGCATCTAAATAATTTGCAATGTCTGCAAAACACGGTACCTCGGAGTCTGATATAGTAAAAAGTTGTTCTTCAGGAAATGAGTCATTTATCTCACTCTCATCCAGTTATTTGATATGTGGATTTTCAAGCCTAGAAAGATGGTCTGCTGCAAGATTTTCAGCTCCTTTCTTATCTTGAATTTCCAAATCCAATTCCTGTAGGAGTAAAATCCATCTTATGAGTCGAGGTTTTGCATCAGATATAGTTAAAAGATAACGAAGAGCTGAATGGTCAGTGTAAATGACAACTTTAGATAATATCAAATACTGTCTAAATTTATCAAATGCAAAAGCCACAGCTAGCAATTCTTTTTCTATAGTGGTGTAATTTTCTTGTGCGGTCGTCAATGTTTTGCCAGCATAATAGATTGGCTGAAAATGCTTGTCTCTTTGCTGTCCCAAAACAGCACTTACTACAAAGTCACTCGCATCACACATTAGTTTAAAGGGTAAATTCCAATCAGGTGCAATTATAATTGGAGCATTTATTAATTTATTTTTGAGGTTATTAAATACATCTAAACATTCCTGATCAAAATCAAAAGGCACGTCTTTTTCTAGTAGTTTTGTCAAAGGCTTAGCTATTTTAGAAAAATCTTTAATAAATCTTCTATAAAATCCAGCATGTCCTAAAAAGCTTCGAATAGCCTTAACTAAACTAGGAGGAGGTAATTTTTCTATGGTTTCAATTTTTGCTTTATCAACCTCAATCCCTTTACTAGAAATTTTGTGACATAACATTATCCCTTCTCGTACCATAAAGTGACTATTTTCCCAATTAAGCACAAGGTTTGTTTCCTCACATCTCATTAGAACTCGTTTTAAATTTTTAAGGGAAAGATGGAAAGAATTATCGAATACCAAAAATTGTCCATGAATACCTCCATAATATATTCAAAAAGTTCATCAAAGATGGCTAGAATGCAGCGCTGAAAAGTAGCAGGAGTATTACATAATTCAAAAGGCATTCTACGATAAGAAAATGTACCTTATGGACATGTAAATGTTGTCTTTTCTTGATCCACAGGAGCTATTGGGACTTGGAAGTAGCCAAAGAGTCCGTCTAGGAAGCAATAGTACATATGCCAAGTTAATCTTTCTAACATTTGATCAATGAAGGGCAAAGGGAAGTGATCTTTTCTTGTGGCATCGTTCAACTTCCTATAATCAATCTAGACTCTCCAACATGTGACTGTTCTTGTTGGGATCAATTTATTCTTTTTGTTAGGTACAATAGTCATGTCTCTATTCTTTGGAAAAACCTGCACAGGACTTACCCAAGTACTGTTAGAAATAGGATAAATAACCCCAACATCTAGAAGTTTAACTACCTCAGCTTTAACAACTTCATGTTGGGATTTAATCGTCTTTGAGGTTGCAAACATGGTTTATATTCATCCTCCATTAAAATTTTGTGGGTGCAAAATGATGGACTTATCCTTTTAATGTCAAAAATGTTCCAAGCTATGGCTCTTTTATGCTCTTTTAATACCTGTAGTAACTCATCTTTCTCATTAGGTTTTAATTCCGAAGAAATAATTACTGGTAGTGTAGAGTTATCTCCTAGGAATGCATACTCTAAGTGGTTTGGTAACTATTTCAACTCCAATTTGGGAGGCTCTTCAGTAGAGGGTTTAAGTTTTTCATTTATTTCAGTTCCCTCATACTTCTTTTGTCTTGGGGAAGAAGTATTAGAATTTAACTCACTTTTTATCTCCCCTATCTCATCGGTATCATTGTCTGCCCTCTCACCTTGGGTAAGACATAGTTCCAACATGTCTTCATGCATGATTTCCTAAAAAGAGTCTTGAGTAAAATGATCAATAGCATCAAGAAAATAACAATAATCATCTTGTTCTTTAGAATATTACATCGCATCATAAATTTTAAAAATAATTTCCACGTCACCTACCCTTAGTAGAAGTTTTCCATTGCCTACATCAATAATAGCCCTAGCAGTATCTAAAAAGGGGCGTCCTAAAATTAAAGGCACCTCAACGTCATCATTCATGTCAAGGACAACAAAATCGATAAGGAATATAAATTTATCAACTTTTACCAGAATATCTTCAATAATTCCCCGAATATTTAATAGATCTGTCAGCTAATTGAATACTCATCCTAGTGGGTTTTGGGTCCCCAAGACCAAGCTGCTTGAACATTTTACAAGGCATTAAATTAATACTGGCACCTAAATCAGCAAGTGCTTTCTCAATATTTAAACTACCAATTAAAAGGGAATAGTAAAACTTCTTAGATCCTTCAATTTGGTTGGTAGCTTATTTTGGAGAATAGCTAAACATTCCTTGTTAAGCTCCACGGTCGATAACTCTTTGAACTTCCTTTTATTTGTTAGAAGCTCTTTTAGAATTTTGCATATGTCAGCATTTGCGAAATAGCTTCAACAAAAGGTAAGTTAATATGTGATTGTTTAAAAAGTTTAAGAAATTTACCATATTGTGCGTCCATACGGTCTTTCTTCAACTTTGCCATATATGGGATCGGTGGTTTATATTCTTTAAGTATTGGTGTTACATTCTCGTTTACTTCCTCACCCATTTCCTTATCGGTTTCTTGTGGAGTCTTCTTTTCAGCTTCAACCAATACCTTCGCACTCCTTAGTGTAACTACCTTCACATGCTCTTTTGGATTGGGTTCGGTGTTACTAGGTAAATTACTTGATTGCCTTTTGAAAACTAGCTTGGCCAGCTATCTAATTTGATTCTTAAACTATTGAATTAATGTTTGCTGATTTATCAATACCGTTTCAGTATTATGAAAATGAGTTTCTGATATTGAAATAAACTTTGCTAGCATATCCTCAAGGTTCTATTTTTTCTCTTGTGGGTAAGGCTGTTGTTGAAAGCCTAGAGGGGGTTGTTGTCTCTGATTTCCTCAGCCACCCCATGAGAAGTTTGGGTGGTTCTTCCAACCTGGATTGTAAGTGTTACTATAAGGGTTATTTTGAGGTCTAGAATTGTTACCCATATAATTCTTCTTTCTATGCCAGGATTGTAGGGTGGATATTCTGTATTGTTCGCCCCTCCTCCATTTGCATCCATTGCATCACTGGATGTACCTACGAAGAACCACACAAGCCATCAATTTTCTTACTTAAAAGCTCTACCTGATTTGATAGCATGGTCATTGTGTTGAGGTTGAAAATACTGGTAGCTTTTGTTGGCTTTGTCCTCATAAGTTGCCACTGATAGTTATTTAGTGCCATCTCTTCTATAAACTCAAAAGCCGCTTCAAGGGACTTGTTATTTAAGGTTCCACCGGCAGCTGAATTAATCAACTACCTAGTTGTGGGGTTCACATCGTTATAAAATGTTTGAACATGTAGTCACAAAGGTAACCCATGGTGAGGGCATCTCCTTAGTCGATCTTTATATCTCTCCCATGCATCATAGAGTGTTTCTAGATCCATCTGCACAAAAGAAGAAATATAATTCCTCAACTTAGCCATTTTAGCCGGTGAAAAATATTTTAACAAAAATTTTTCGATCATTTGGTCCCATGTAGTGATTGATCCTCGTGGTAACGAGCTCAACCACTATTTAGCTTTTTTCTTCAAAAAAGGGGAAATAACTGAAGGCGAATGGCATCATTAGAAACGCCATTAATTTTGAAAGTGTCGCAAAACTCTAGAAAATTTGCCAAGTGATTGTTTGGATCCTCATCTTGCAAACCATCAAACTGATCAAATGGCTGAATCATCTGAATAGTGTTAGGTTTCAGTTCAAAATTACTTCCAGCAATAGCAGGTCTAACAATACTTGATTTGGTTCCCGCTAAATTAGGTTTAGCATAATCATACATAGTACGAGTAGTAGGATTTTGATTCACTGGATTTGCGGCAACCACAGGAGGTAGAGGATTATTATCAGCCATCTCTTCGGTATTATTGGTTTCGTCTTCTTACTCTTCTTCTATGTATTGTAAGCTTTGTCTTATTTCTCTTCAGTTTTTGCGAGCGGTAGCTTTTATATCGCTGTCAAAAAGTGATGGTCCTGACAGGTTTCTTCTTGTCATAAACTAAAATTACCTGCCAGAAGCAAATAAAAGAAAAATTAGAAAAAGTAAAATAAATTGTCAATAGTAAAAAATGGCTAAAGTAATAAAAATTTAGTGTTCCTAATATCTTAGTTCCCGACAACGGTGCCAAAAACTTGATGGAGCTCGAACCTAACTATTATTTTGACAAAGGCAAGCGCACCTATAGAACAATAGTATAGTTATGTCGAGTCTGGAATATCGTATCCTTAAGGACAAAAATTACTAGTAATAACTATCTTTTTATTATCTAGCCTAATAATTAAGGGGATTTATTTTTAATCTAAAATTAACTAACTAATTTAACTAACTAAATAACTATGAACATGATAGAGAGTGAATTGGGAAAATACTTTTGGACAACTTATATGAGATAGGCAATACCTAATGAAGAATCCACCTAGACTTCACTTATTACTTTTGATTCATATGATTTTTTCACTTGACTTAATTTGTAGAAATCCCTGATTTATGTTAACATCTCTTTCGAGATTAAAAACAACTAACTATAGGTTGATTAATTGTAATCTCTTTCTAATTAAAACCCCTATTGTCGCATTAACTTGATCTATGGATTCCCTTATTAGATTGACTCTAATCCGGCAGTTTTTTGTCACCCTATTTCTAGGGTTGCAATCAACTCCGCTTAATTGTGTTGATCTACTCTTAAACAGGGACTTTTGCTCCACTGAATAAACACATTCAGCTTGAATCAATAACCAGAATTATCAAAACAAGAATAAAAACTCACAATTAAGAATAAGAACAAGTATTTATCTTATAAATCAAATAATAATAAGATTCATCTAGGTTTCATCCCCTTTGATATTTAAGGGATTTAGTTCATACTGATAGAGGGAAACATATTAGAATAGAGAAAATAATAAAATATAAGAAAGACCAAAAACTTCTAAGTAACTTGATAGGAGATCCTCGGTCTTGATGGAGATCCTTCTCCTAAGATGTTCTCGATGACTATCTTAGAGTATTTTCCGCCTCTTATTCGGCGTTCATTCCACGTCCCCCTTTTAGGTTACCCCTTAGGATGTTTATATAGGCTTTGGAACACCTCTATTGGCCCACAAGTAGCCTATTCTGAATAGAATTCTTCTTTGCTACGGCAGGGACACGCCCGTGGTGGACTCCTTCGACCGTGGTCGATTCTGCTCGCCACACACGATCGTGTGATCTACCCGTGGTCGATAGTCCAGCCGTGTGATTTCTAATGTAGGCCCATTTTGTCCCTTTTTGGCCCGTTTCTCGTTCTTTTTGGCTTCCTAAGCTTTCCTGAGTGTAAAACATAAAATTAAGGGATTAGAAGCATCGAATTCATCAAATCTAATGAAAATTCATCCAAAAATAGGCCAAGCATGGGGTTAATATATGTGTAAATTATGGTTTATCAGTAATGCAATGACCTAAAAACCTTACTTTGGTTTGGATCAAACTTATCTTGGATTTAAAAACTACTAAACCATTTTTTTTTTTTACTTTCATAAACATGGATAAATGTTTGAAGTGTTTTTCTAAATTTTCTGAAAACATTACTACATCATCAATGTATACTATTGTGAATTGAGAATATTGGTAAAAAATATCATTCATTGTTATCTGAAATTCAGATGGAGCATTTTTTTTTAATCCAAGAAGTATTACATTACATTCATATTGTCCAAACGGTACAGTAAATGCCATTTTATATCTTTCTTCTTCTTTTATTTGGATTTTCCAAAATCCAGATTTCATGTCAAATTTTGAGAAAATATTTGCATTACAAAGTTTCTGTAGTAAATCTTTCTTATTTAGTATTGTGTATTTAATCCATTTTAAGGCTTGATTGAGAGGTTTATAATTAATTACTAATCTTGGCATTCCTCTTTTGAGTTCTACATTTTTATTACATAAAATGCTGAATAACTCCAAGGAGAACTGCTTTTCCTAATTAAATTTTTATTAAGAAGGTCTTGTATTTCTTTTTTACAAAATTCTTCTGTTTCTTTGTTCATTTGTATGGGTCTTGCTTTTGTGGGTATTTGTCTTTCATCAAAACTGTTTTCATATGTTAATTTTACTTCGTGTTATTTCCTGTTCCAAAAAGCATTAGGAATGTCAGAACAAATTGTTGATTCTATTTCTTCTCCGATTTGATTTATTCTTTTTGTACTTCTCTTTTTCTAATTGTTCACCAATTTTAAAACATATTTCTTCTTTTAAAAGAGGTCTATTTATGTTTATGATTAATTAAATTATTGATTTACCCATTATGGATGGATAAAGATTATAATAAGTTGAGATTTCTTATCTTTGGTTTTTCTGCAAAAGGAAATTCTACTTTAGTGTTTAAAACTTTGGTGGAGATAGAATTATTTGTTACTTTGTAAGGTTTGAGTAGGGATATGAATGGGGTTCCTAATATGATATCTTGTGGTAATATCTTTTACCATTAAAAAACATGTTTGATATTTTATACCTTTGTTGGATATTTCTACATTGGGGATTTTGTAAGTAATTTTTAGTTTTTTGCCATTTGCAGGTTTAAGAGATTATGATGTTTTGTCATAATATTTTGTTGGAATTATCCCTTCTCTAATGCAGTTTTGGTCTGCTCCTGTATCAAAAAGGGCTATTGTTTCTATTTGAAATTCATTATTTATGACAATATTTATTTTTATTAAATATCTTTGAATAGATACTTCAGTTAGAACCATCATATGTTCCAATGTATTTTCTTCAGGTTCGGGTTCAGTTTCTGATGAACTTTTTTCTGGGATTTCATGTTTTAAGGTTTGCATTTGTTTTTTCATTTCTTGTTGTTCCATTTTAAGCTGAGAAAGTTATAATTTAATTTGTTTTATTTCTAACTGTAATTCATAATTTCTAATTTGTCTTGGTTTTATTTTTTTATATTTATTAAATATTATATCTTCTATATTATACATTTGTGATTGACTAGAAATAATTTCTTTTTCTTTTTCTGATTTATCTTTTAATGAGGATTTTAATTTCAAAAGGTATTCTATTTTAAGTTCTGGGTCTTGAATTTTATCAAGAACTTCAATCATAAAATCTTGGTCGTTGGTTAACATATTAATTGAGGGTTCATTTTCATCATTAGAAGATTGGGATGTTGTATGTAATTCGTCTATTTGTAATTCTTTTGTTTCGATAGATGTATCAATTTCAGAAGAAGTTGTTTCTAAGGGAATCTCATTTAATTTTTGTTTTACTTCTTCATCTAGATTTAAATTATTAATTTTTCTTTTAATTTTACAATATTTTGAAATGTGTCCTGGTTTTCCACATCTATAACATTTTATTGTTTTATAAATTTTGTTTTATGTTTTTTGTTGCTTCTTTTCTTTTCTGTATTTTCTATATTTGGGTTTTTTATAATATTTTGAAATATTCCTTTTTCTATTTATTGGTTTTACAGGGCAGCATGTTTTTGAAGAAGAACTTTCATTCCTAATGTCAAATTGGTGGCAAAATGATCCTAATTGTTTTCTACAGTGATATCTTTCTTTCTTAAGTTGTTTTTGTAATTTTAAATCTTGACAAATTTTTAATCCTTCTTTTTGGGTGAAACTAATTAGTTCACCATATGTAAGCTTTTCACATGGAATAATACTTCTATAATATTCTCTTATTTTATTTCTAACTTTTTATCCTAATAGAGTAGGAAGTCATGCTAGAAACTTTTCTTTCCAAAACAGTTGTTGGTTATCAGATCTTTGCATAACTTTAGTCATAAAGACATCTTTATACCATTTAAAATCGGTTAATTTTTTGCATTTTAAATTTGATAATAATTCTGAATTTCTATCTTTAAGATGAGAAGGATCTTCTATAAAGTGTTTAGAGATTGAGAAAATTAAAGTTGCTACTGCATCTTTGATTTCTCTTCCTTGTTCATCTAAAATAATTTTTCCTTGATCATCCTTTTTTATTGCTTTTAAAATTTTTTCTTGTTGGGTTTTAGTGAGTGCATGATCCCACCATCCTTTTTATTGACCAGTAAATCTAGCAACTAAAAGATTGCCTATACCATGATCACTGATTAATCTATTTTGGTTTTGGGTTTTATAAACATTTGAAACCATCGTCATTTGTTGTAATAAACTAAGAATATTGTATTCAGACATTCCATCTATATTCCATTCATAAATTGTATTAGCATTGTATTTATTTTGGAAAACAAGTTTTTCTTCTATATTAAGATCAGGTGCAGTGGTTTTTGGATAATATAATTTTTTTGGTTCCTTCCAAGCCATCTTGTTAATTTGTTGTTCACCTGACTGGTCAGAGTCAATGTAACACCCCAAACCCAGCCCACGAGTCCTGACCGGATCTGGTATGTCACGGAGTAAAATAATTTGAAGTAACTTGAGTGTCAAGGGAAATTTTGTTAAAATATGTCTAAGGTTTTAAAATGGTGTTTGAAAACTCAGTTGGGCTTTTATAAACATGGTTGGGTTGATAAACTCTTAGAAAACGTTTGATCAAGTATCATTTTAAAATCGTCTGAGTTAATGGTGACTTGGTAAATTTTGTTACCCGATGGTAACTTCTTTGAAAACTCGTAAAAGTTATTAAGTTGAAAAAAAATTACTTTTAACCGGTTTACTCAATATTTATAAATATCATTTGTAATGTAACATAAGTAAAATAAAACAGTAAAATAAACATCCAAAATAATAATAGCGGCCTTATTACATCCCAAATTAAAAATACTTAGAAAATAAATAAATAAACTTAACGATAACAAATTTAAATCCAACGATAAGCATGGCCGCCTCGAGTCCTCTCCGGCTCCATCTCCGCGATCTACTCATCTGCAAAATAGTTTGGGAAGGGGTGAGTCACCAATACTCAGTGTGTAATTCCCCCACCCGGAAATGTAACTCATACACAAAATATTAATAAACATGCAAATATGCAACCCAACCTATCCATCCATACTCCTTAACTACCCAGTGTGGTCAAAACTACTGATGACTTAGAGTCACAATTTAAATGATGGGGCCAACCCATCATGTGGTCAAAGCCACTGATGACCATAGGTCACAAATAATCAAGTGTGGTCACAACCACTGGTGGTACCAAACCACTGGGACTTAGTCGCAAATTATCAATCGGTGTGGCCAAAACCACTGATGACCATAGGTCACAAATAATTTGAAGGGGCCAACCCATCTTGTGGTCAAAACCACTGGCGACAGTCCATAAAATCATCCCTCTCCTCTCATCAATCCCACCATCATCATGCTCACATATCAATTATCATATATCATGTATTTAGGCATGGCATTTAATAGCATGTGATGGCATACAAAATCACATATCAAAAGATCATGTAATAGGGACTTACCCTAATCCATGCTTAAGCCCACAAGCATATATCATAGATCACTACAATAATTATTAACAAGGCAACAATAAAGCAAAGTTTACTAATAAAGTGTGTAAAGAGTTTACACACCTGTTTCTACCAAAATTCCTAGATCCCAAAGATTCGATCTACGATGCTAGATCTCTTGACCTTAAACGAATTTGATTTCCAAACAAATCCTGAAATTGATCTCTTGCTTTCTTTAAGGATGTTGAAATTCCTATAACCATATGTTAGATTTAATCTAACATTAAAACATAAACATGGCCTTTGGCCGAATATACATATATCTTACCTTAAATCTTTTAAATCCAAAACTCTCTTCTTGATTAATGGAGATGCGAAATACCTTAGATCCGAAATCTCGAAATTCACCTTCCATATTTCGATCAATAAAATATAGGAGGGATTAGACTATCCATATTTCGATCAATAAAATATAGGAGGGATTAGACTAACTTTCGCTTAAAAGAAAGAAATACAATTATAACTATAGATCCTTACCCTTTATATTGAAATCGATGATCCTCCCGACACCACTTGAGATTTGGCTTAGAGACTTGATGAACAATCGGCTATGATCCCCTTATGTATTCGGCTTCAAAGATGAAAGAAGAGAGGAATAATAGGCTTAGAAGGAATCTGCTAGGATGCTAAAAGAGAAGAGGAAAAAGAATAGATGCTCAAGAAGAATTTCGAGGAGAGAGAGAAAGAATATTTGGCAAAAGAAAAGAGAGGGAGAATGAATAATGAATAGCCTTAGTCTCATCCTTTTATGGCCAAAATTAGGCCAAGAATCCTTTGCTTGGCCACTACTCTTCCTTATGTGACAACTTTATCTCTTTAATTTTAAAACAAATAAAGTATAATCCTTATTATCTTCTAATTAGTCGAATTTAAAAGAGAGTGAAACTCCTCTTTTGCAATTCTTGTGCCGTCCACCTCTTGGGCTTCTAGAAGCAAAATTAAAACTTATTTTATTTGCTTCCCATGTGACTTGAACTCAGGCCCAACACCCTTGTATGTGGCGCCATTTCCAAAGGCCCTAAGTGACATCTTCAGGCCACTTTTCCAAGCCCGATTGTGTGTCAAATTTCACGTATTTTTTTAAGGCCTCCTTGCCTTAATTACCTCTTTTAAACTTTAAAACTCGACATTTCTAAGTCATTTCTAGGTTTCCAAAAATTTTCGTTCGGCTCTGTAAACTTGACATTTCTTAGGTTTCCTAAAATGTTCACTTTCCTAATTCAGCTTAGCTTCCAAAATGTTTACTTTCCTAATTCAGCTTAGTTTCCAAAATGTTCACTTTCCTCTTTTAGCTTAGTTTCCAAAATGTTCACTTTCCTAATTTACTTAGGTTTCCAAAATGGTCACTTTCCTATTTTTAATGTAACATTTCCATACATTCTCAGGCTTCCAAAAATGTTCAAAATTTATTCAAAACTCATAAAACATGTCATTTTGTATATTTAAGCCAAAAATGCATAGGCCCTTTTTAGGATGTTACAGTCAGATTGGGAGGATTGGTGTAATGTATTTACTAAATGTTGGGCTTGCATTAGGGTATCAGGTGCAATTAATTCAGACTTGTTGTAACATCCCAAATCAGGGGCTCTAATGTTTGCTTGAATTCATGTTAGGCTTGATCGGCTAGCCATTTGAGTGTGTTTGGGGGTCCTAAAGAGGCCTAGGTTCGAGTTTGAGTTTGGGAAAAATTTTAGTTTTTGGCCCTTTAGTGGAAAGGGCTGTTGGCAGTAGGGCTTAAGTAAAATGGTGTGTATTAAGATGACACAAGATGAGCTTGTAGGTCAGTGGCATTGGTGTTATTGGGAAGGCACGGAGAGTGGGATTCGAATCCCACAAGTTGCAATTAGAGGCTTTTATTTTGTGACTTGAGAGGGGAGGAAGTAGAGTTGGGATCAAACTCTTCAAAGGGAGTTGGAGACTTAGTCAAATAATTCAAACAGAAGGTGGGGAGCTATTCTAGGAGGATTCAGTGGAGAGAATCAAGGGATGGATGGGTGTGGGAGTGGTGGCCGAATGTGGGGAAGCTTTAGGGAATTTTGGCCAATGGTGGTCATTTGGAAGTGCATATTCGGTTTTGGGAGGGGAGAGTGTCAAATTTTCTCTGGATTTTTTTTAAGAGTTTTAGCATTTTGGTATTTTTCGCTAGCATTTCGGGTCATTTCCTTCTCAATTCACCTTTGCCTAATTCTCAGTTTCTTTATTTTCTTCTCGTTCTATGGTTCAAGTCTTCCTCTTTTCCTTCTCTTTTCACTTTACCGAGTGGTAGGCTCCCCTCTTTTACTTCCTCTTTTGCGTTTCAACTTTACTTTGCTGCCAAATCTTTTTTCCTCCTTCGGCTCTTCTTGGCCGAACACAACCTCTATTCCCCTCTTGTTGCTTCTCCTTTCACATTGCAAAGCTAGCCAATTGTATAGGCTAAATCTATTTTTGTGCTTTGTTTTAATCTTCCCGAATCTCTTTGAAGTTACGGTAAGTGGGTACTCTAGCCGAATCTTGGCAGTTTCTCTTCTATGCTCGGTTCTATATCTTTCAGGCCAAAAGGCTATTTTTGTTTCACTTGTGGCCTGGGCTATTGTATAGCTAACACCTCCTTTTCGTTCAACATTACTAAGAAGTCGCTTTCCATAACCAAGAAGTTGGATGATTACCTTTCCCTTGCAGGACATCTCTTGTTGGTGGTAAGTAGCGTTAGTTTGTTTAGACGGTTTAAATTTTTATGAGGATGTCTTATCAAGGGTTAAAGCTAATCATTTAGAACTGTTGATTTCATAGGTGTTTAATCTTTGGAGCTTTAACCTACAATCCATAACAGGTGTGTAATCTCACACTCCTACTTGTTCTGTTAATGTGATCATCCGTGAATCGGCTAAAAGCTAAAATACTGAAAAGCCAAAATATTGGCATTTGAGATCACTCAGGCGTGTGAGCACTCGTAGAGATAAACCGAGCCACAAGTGTTGGCGATGGACTGTTGGGAGTGCCACGAACTCTCTCGTGGGGCTGAGGCTGTAATGGGCCTTGTTGAGCTGAAGTAGGCTAAGTGGGCCCAATAGACTAACAGGGCCACAAGGGCAAAATCCATGGTAAGTGCTAGTTGGTAGATGCGGCTGTGAAGTTCGAAGAACCGTGCCCGAAAATGGGCTGAATGGGCCACACGAACGGGTGGGCCCGCTTGGGCCAAAATTGGGCTTTAGGCCCAATTGTACCATTTTGATCAAAAAGGGTCTACGTGTCGCTTAAAGTGACAGTGGGCCTTTGAAAAGGCCATTATAGGGGTAAAATTACCGAAACACCCTTCATAGTGAAAATTACCGAAATACCCTTCACGGGTAAAATTATCGAAATACCCTTCACGGGTAAAGATACCGAAATACCCTCTATGGGTAAAGTTACCAAAATACCCTCGATGGGTAAAATTATCAAGATGCCCTTAAGGGGTGGAATTACTGTTTTACCCCTAAGCGACAAAATAACTGTTATACCCTTGGTGGTAGTTTAAATGTTTGGTAGTTTAAATGTTGTTTATGTGATATTTATATAACTGTATATGATTGTGATACACTGCATACATGGCATCTTACATTGGGTTGGGTTTTTCTTATTTGGAAGAAGTACCGTTATAGTGGCTTAGTCGCATACACCGTTGTTATAGTGGCATTGCCACGTATTCTGATTCTAGTGGCTCAGCCACGTATACCGTTATTACTAGCTAGGCTACACCATTGGAGAGTTTGGCTGGGTGGGTTGACATGTCCCCAAATGGAAAGATTGGTTGGTGCGGGTGGAGAGTTTGGTTGATTTGGGTTGGGTTACATGTCCATTGGATTGATATGATTTTAGGGCTTAGGCACAGATTGTTACCAAATAGGGCTTAGGCCCAGACTGATACCGTATGGGCTCAGGCCCAAACTGTGACCGTAATAGGGGATTACACACTGAGTTCCCGTAACTCACCCTTTCTTTTAACTATACAGGTAATCCCTAGCTTTAGTGGATTTGAAGCTGCGAGGGACTCGGAGGTGGCCACACGTCCAAAATGTTTTTGGGTTAAATTTAGTGACTTTATTTTTGTTTATTTTATTTTAAGTATTGGGTTAATTATTTTTGTAGTAAGGTCATTGAGTTTACACTTCAACTTTTATTTGGTATTTCTTTTAATTGCGAACTGCTCGTCTATTAAACACGGGTTTTTGAAACAATAACCACTGATTTCAAAATAACACGTTCCCGCAACTGTTTCAAACAAAATTCCGCAATAAATAAAGTTTTAAAAATGGTAATGTTTTTGTAAAGGAATGACTTTGAGCAAATTTGTTTTGTCATTAGTAACGCAAATCTAGATTTTTAGAGGGTAGAAAGTTTTGATCCGTACAAGGGTTTTTCAATGAACTTATAGTTTTCGAACACCACTTGATGTGGCACATTAGATCCGGTCATAACGTCTAGGCTGAGTTTAGGGTATTACATTTAGTGGTATCAGAGCCAGGTTACAAAACTCGAATGTGGAATGGGTTTTGAAAATATTTGCAAATCTGTTTAAATTTTAGTTTAGAAAGTAGTGATATTGTTGAAAGTGTGGCACACTGCGTCTCTGGCACCAAATCTATAAGTTTCCTGGGAACAAACTCTTCTATATGCTGAAATGACTGTATTGAGAGACTACTAGGGATAGTAGTAGCATACTACACTCTTTAGTTAGGGAAACTAAGACTATAGGAGACTGAAACTATAGTAAATGCGCTCTGCGAGAACAACCCTAATTACTGCTTTTCATAAAATACTTGTTAATAATTACGAGAACTATAAGCTAATTCAGAAAACTTTTGAAATAGAAAATATGCTACATCGATTTGAGCAAAAGAGGTCGTGGAAGGACACGTGGCCATTCTAGAGGCCGAGGTGTTAGGTCTGGGTCCTCAGCATCAGGACATATGCCTGAAAGGGAAGCACCGACATCACCAGTGATTGAGATGGGGTCTCATGACTGAGTCGATGGGGATGATGCCCTATCCCAAGTGATGCTACAGGTTTTGGAAAGGGTTGCTAGATCAAGTATTGGGTCAGTGGGCTGAGGGTCAATCTCTGAATGACTCCGGTCAAATGGGGCTGAAATCTTTAGGGGCATCTCTAGTGTAGCCCCGAATGTAGCAGAATATTGGTTAGAGATGACCTTGACTGGATAATGAAGCAAAAGCTGAAAGGAGCAGTTTCTTTACTGCGAGATATGGCATATCAATGGTGGCTTACAATGAGGGAAGGCACGCAGGCTGACCGTGTGACATGAGACTTCTTTAAGGAGGCCTTTAAGGAAAATATGTTGGGGCGAGTTATGTGGATGCCCGAAGAAAGGAATTTTGAGTCTGGTTCAGGGGAACAAGTCTGTAGCAGAGTGTAAGGAAGAGTTTTTGCGATTGAGCTGGAATACTCGGGGCATACTCGCGACTGAGTATGAGCACTGCGTGTGGTTCGAGGATGGTCTCTGGGATGAGTTGCGGGTACTGATAGCACCGCAGAGGGAAAGGGAATTTGTTGCCCTGATCGAGAAGGCAAAGATTGCTGAGGATGTGAAACGCTCTGAGTGTCAAAACTATGAAAAGGAAAGGGGCAGAAATAAGAGGCATAGGTTTGATGGGTCAACTCGAGTCGGGGTCTCAGTTGTTGCTGGTCGACCGCGTCCTTACGTTGGGTATGAGAGACCTCATTTGGAAGAGTGTTGGAAAAGAACTGGGAGTGTTTTAGATGTGGGTCCAAGGATCATCAGTTTAGTAATTATCCTCAAGAGCCTGTTGAGATGCAAGCGGCAGGTTAGGCTATGTGCAGCCAGAAAAAGGTGGTCAGCAGCCACCGAGAGGCCATGGTCCATCCAGAGGGGGAAATGGGTTTGGACGAGGTCAAAGAGCATGAGTAGATGTGCTGGTAACACAAAGGCGAGACAGCCAGCGTAGGTGTATGCTGCTCGACGCCAAGAGGATGGCGACGCACTTGACGTCATAACTGGTACGTTCTTCATTCATAATGTACCGTATATAGCTTTAATTGATATTGGGTCTACGAATTTGTATGTTGAATGTACTATGTCTGGAACTTTGGGCATACAGTTTGAACCTACTAATAGAGAAATGTTAGTGATTAGTCCACTGAGACAGCCAGTTAGAGTGAATAAGCTATTTAGAGATGTGACCCTAGAGGTCCAACGAGTTGTCTTTCTGGCAGATTTGATGGCACTGCTGTTTGGCGAGTTTGATCTCATTTTGGGCATGGATTGGTTAGTGAAACACCGTGAGAATTTGGATTACGCTGCTAAGCATATGGTACTGAAGTCTTTAGAGATTGAGGAGGTGGTTGTGATAGGGGAGCGAATGGATTATTTACCTAATATAATCTCTGCATTAAGGGTCGAAAAACTAGTTCGCAAGGGGTGCGAGGCGTTCTGAGCTTATGTCAGCATATATGATGTTAAGGGTTTGTCTGATGGGGATGTCAGGACCTTAAAAGAGTTTCCAAATGTCTTTCCTGAAGAGCTTTGGTGTTGTCTCCAAACCGTGAGGTCGAATTCAGCATTAAGCTCCTACCGAGAATGGCTCCGGTGTCCATCGCCCCTTATTGGATGGCGCCAAAAGAGCTGGTAGAATTAAAGGCTCAAATCCAAGAGCTACTGGATCGAGGATTCATCCGACTGAGTGTGTCTCCGTGGGGAGCATCGATATTATTTGTGAAGAAGAAGGATGGGTCAATGCGCATGTGTATTGATTATTGTCAATTGAACAAACTGATGGTTAAGGACAATACCTTTACCAAGAATAGACGATTTGTTTGATCAGCTGTGAGGAGCTTCAGTTTTCTCTAAGATAGATCTCATATCGGGGTATCATCAGCTAAGGGTTAAGGAGACAAATGTGTATAAGACTGCATTCTGGACTCGTTATGGACATTACAAGTTTCTGGTCATGCCGTTTGGGTTAACAAATGCACCAGCTGCTTTTATGGATATGATGAATCGGGTCTTCCAACCCTACTTAAACCGATTCGTGGTGGTATTTATATATGATATTCTAGTGTATTCAAGAACCGAGAAGGACCATGATTCACATCTCCAAGTTGTTCTACAGCTATTGAGAGAAAGGTAACTTTATGCCAAATTTAGCAACTACGAGTTTTGGTTACGAGAGGTGACATTTTTGGGTCATGTCGTATCTGCCGAGGGGATTAGGGTTGATCCTCCCAAAGTTGAGGCTGTATTAGATTGAAAGACCCCGAAGTTGGTATCTGAGATTTGAATTTTTCTAGGTCTGGCTGGGTATTACAGATGGTTCGTTGAGGGGTTTTCACTAATTGCTGCGCCCCTAACTAAGTTACTGCGTAAAGGAGTACCGTTTGTTTGGACTGATAAACAATAGGAGAGTTTTGAGAAACTGAAGAAGATTCTGACTAAAGCCCTGGTATTAATTCAACTAGAGGCTGGAAAGGAATTCATTATCTACTATGATGCATCACACACGGGTTTGGGTTGTGTGTTGATGCAAGAGGGTAAGGTGGTAGCTTATTCATCCCGTCAGCTTAGGCCACACGGTGTGAATTATCCTACTCATGACTTGGAATTAGCTGTAGTGGTATTCGCACTAAAGATTTGGAGACATTACTTGTGCGGGGAGAAGTCGGTCGCTTATACCAACCATAAAAGTCTCAAGTACATCCTTACTTAGAAGGAGTTGAACCTTAGGCAACGAAGGTGGATAGAGTTGCTTAAGGATTATGATTGCTCGATTGAGTACCATCTAGGGAAAAATAATGTAGTAGCGGATGCACTGAGTCGTAAGGTGGTATCTGATCTAAGATCAATGTTTGCTTGTCTCAGCCTATTTGAGGATGATAGTCTGTTAACAGAGCTTCAGGTTAGGACACCGGTGAGGAAGGTTGTTAGGCTTACCACTTAACAATCTTAGGTTCAGATAGAATCAAGTTTTCTTCTTTTCTTGATTTATCTCTTGAGCCCCGTGGCAAGCGTTCATGAGTCTCCTCACGTCAAGTAAGACTTCACTTCTCCCTATTCCTCAGTTGAGGCTGTGTAAACGTTGTTTTCCATCAAACCGACTTGGATTGGTCAAGTTAAAGAGAAGCAGTTGCTGGATGAATCGTTGATTCCTCATTTTTCAACTGGTGAATAACGGAGAGACTGTGGATTTTAGGCTGAATAGTGAAGGAGTGTTATGCTTCCGTGGAAGAGTCTTTGTACCGATGAATGCTGAGTTAAGACAGTCTATACTGCGAGAGGAACATAGTAGCCCATATGCTATGCATCCTGGTGGAAACAAGTTATACCGAGATCTGCGTGAACTGTACTGGTGGCCAAGGCTTAAGCGTGATGAAACACCCCAAACCCGGCCCACAAGCCCTGACCGGATCTGGTACGTTCCTCGAGTAAAACTTCAATTACATCTCATTTTGTTTTATAAGAAAATGTGATGGTTCCGTATAAAATAGATCTATTTAGTGATCGCGTTGAAAAATCGTGTTGTTAAATAAGTTTGTATCTTATTAAAACGTTATCTTTATGAAAAAGATTATAAATTAAAAGAAAACTAAATTTAAAACTTATTATTATTGTGAAAACCATAGGTGTTTAGGTGTCAAAACAGTTTAAGTTATTTTTTTGAAATCATTTAATTATTTAGTAAATATTTAATCATAGCAGATAAAAATCTAAAACGTAAAAATAAAATAGTTTATAGTGGCCTTATTACAAAAAAAACCCAAAATAAAGTCCTAAATAATAAAAGAAAATATAGTAGGTTTACTTAAAAGAAAATCCGAGATACTAAGTTGAGCAATGGCCACCACATAGTCCTCGCTGACCCGATCCATCATGCTAAGCGTCACCTGAAAATATATCCCATAAAGGGTGAGTCAACAGACTCAATGTGTATCATAACACTAAAAACCCAACCGATCATAACATTAAAGCCCATTTAAATCACATTTAGACATAAGCCCATAAAATAGCAAATCATATTAAAACCGATTAAATCACATGTACATATAAAATGAAATGCAATCTCGAGCCCACCTAAATATCCATCTGCTACACACCACCGTACCTACCAATCACACCGTGGGATTACTAAATTGACCCTCCATCCGCTACACACCATCGAAGGTAGTCATTTGCAATCAACTACACATCGCCTTTATAAATTGTGGCATAGCCCTCGGATAATTGTGACAAAGTCACCGATTCATAATATGTGACCAAGTCATCAGTTCATATATGTGACCAAGTCACCGGATTATGTGGTAAAACCACCGAACACTTCCCTTTATCAAAATCACCCATATGCCCATGCACATACATATTATTTCGTTATCATGCCATATACCCCCAAAATCATAACGGAATCATATACATTTCATATTCATGCTTATAGCATTATTAACGAAGTATTAAGGGTAAACATACCTGAATACCATGTACCACTGAATGGTACCCGCAACCATTATCTTACATATTTTTCATAACACATACAAATCATTAATATTATCAATCTAATAGAAATTTAGTGTAGTGTTACACACTTTGTAATCACGAAGAACGATAGAATACTTAAGATTTCTGAATTTTGCCTACAACGTCGACAGTGCCTACATAACACTATATGAGAAATTGATTATCACTAAAAAGATATGGCCTTTGGCCGAATATCATTATCTCCTTACCTTGGATTATTCAAATCCCGATGGATCTCCCCTTAATCATTGGCTACAAAATGAATCCCGGAATCCTCCTTTAAGGTTTCGGCCAAAGAGAATAAAAGGATTAGATTCCTAAAGTTGACTAATCCAAAAGAAAAAGAAAGAAAAACGATTGACAGTAATTCTTACCACTAACACTTCAATTCAATTTTTCTAACGAGCCACGAAGATTATGAAGAGAAAAGGTTGAGATTTGATACGATTAAGTTTTGGTATCCAAAGAGATATTCGGCTTTAACAAATAAGAAAGAAAAGAAATGGAGTTTAGGGAGATTCAGCAATGATGGTGTTTTGGGTTGAAGAGGTTGCGACAATGGTGAAATAAGGAGAGGAAGATTTCGGCCTTGACAAGGTAAATGAAAAGAGAAAAGAAGAAAATAAAAGAATGAAAGAAGGAGATGATGATGATTTAGTTTTCAAAAGAAAAGAGGTGAGTTTAGAAGCAATGTGCATTCGGCAATGAGGGAAAAAGAGAGGAAAATGGTCTTTGATGTTTTGGTATTTTCGGTCATAAAGAGGAGAGAAAGAAGATATGATTTGGAGAAAAAAGGACAACTCAAAACTGAAATGGTAGAAACTCAAATGACCAAAAGAAAAGAAAAAGGTTTACCTTTTGTCCAATATACATTTGGCTAAAAGGAGGAATATTAGAGAGAAATGCTTTGTGACACAAAATGACTAAGAGAAAGATGTGCACAACTAATTCCTAACTCATCAAAAGCCTTCAAACTTTTGGCCACCCCCTAGTCCATAAAACCGTCCATGTTCATGGTCAAAATGACCATGAAATAATTTCCAAAACATCCACCTAGATACATGCCTTGTAATCCTCTACTTTCCCAAAGTTAAAGAAATTCTATCCCCACAAACTAGCAATTCTATCCCTTATTTCATGCTTACCATAACCTTAAGCCTTTTGCCATAAAAAAAACGTCCATCCTATCCATAAATACCTCTTTGACCGACACTTTAGGAAAGCATGCAAAAAAAAAAAAAATCAAAATTTGCACACCAAGTGATTCGAACCTCATCCCTTCAAGTCCATCATGTGGCATCACATCCTTCTTACCAATAGCTCATTTTATGTTAGCTATTTACTCATAAATTTTCATATGTCTTGAAGCCACTTACCATCTCTCCTTGTGATTAAATCCTCATACAAATTCTTCTTAAGGCCAATCTTGTTTAGCTCCCTTTAAGACTAAAAATATAATATTTTTCTAAGGCATTCTTCTACATTCTAGAATTCCTGAAGTCCCCAAAACACATGCAGACAACACACAACAACACACATTCAAGTGAAAATTCATAACCCCTAAATCCTAGATATTACAGTTCTACCCTCCTTAAAAATAATTTCGACCTCGAAATTACCTGACTAGAATAAGTGAGGGTATTGCTGTTGAATTGCTTCCTCCGTCTCCCACGAAGCTTCTTCTGATCCATGGTTACGCCATAACACTTTGACGAGAGGAACTGAATTCCTCCGTAACACCTTCACATCCCGTTCAAAAATCTGAATCGACTCCTCCTCGTAGGACAAATCTAGACTTAGCTCAACTTCCTCAACTGACACTACATGAGATGGATCCGACCGGTAATGACGTAGCATTGAAACATGGAACACATTGTGCATTTGCTTCAACTCAAAGGCAATTCTAACTGATATGCCACTGATCCAACCCGCTTTAAAACCCGATAAGGTCCTATAAACCTGGGACTTAACTTCTCTTGGGACCAAATCTCATCACCTTCTTCCAAGGTGAAACCTTTAGGAACACTTGATCCCTCACAGCAAACTCTATTTCCTTCCGCTTAAGATCTGCGTACGACTTTTTCCTGTCAGATGCTTCCTTTAACCGAGCCCTGATTACCTTAACCTTTTCTTCAGATTTAGCGACCATCTCTGGACCCAAAACTTGACGTTCCCCTAATTCTGTCAAACACGTAGAAGTGCAACACTTCCGTCCATATAGTGCTTCATACGGTGCCATTTGAATACTGGCTTGGTAACTGTTATTGTACGCAAATTCTACTAAAGGTAAGAACTCCTCCCATCTTCCTCTGAAATCTATCACACATCCCCTTAACATATCCTCTAACACTTGGATTACTCACTCAAACTGACCGTCCGACTGAGGATGAAATGCCGTACTGAAGTCTAACCTGGTGCCCAAAGCCTGATGTAATGCTTTCCAAAATCGAGACGTAAACCTCAAATCCCTATCCGAAATAATCGACACTGGTACTCCATGCAACCTTACAATCTCTACCACATACAACTTCGCCAATTTTTGTAAAGAGTAATCAACCCGTACTAGGATGAAATGTGCAGATTTTGTCAATCGATCCACTATCACCCATACCGAGTCTTTCTTAGTAGGCGTAAGGGGAAGCCCACTAACAAAGTCCATGGTGATTCTCTCCCACTTCCACTGCAGAATCTTTATCGGCTGAAGCAATCCCAAAGGTACTTGATGTTCAGCTTTGACTTGCTGACACGTTAAACACTTCCCTACGAATTCTGTAACTTCCCGCTTAAGACCAGGCCACCAAAATTGATCCCGTAAATCTCAGTATAACTTACTTCCTCCAGGATGCATAGCATAAGGGCTACCATGCGGCTCCTGAAGAATCTTTTGCCTCAACTCCTGATCCTTCGGCATACAGACCTTACCCTTGAAACACAATACTCCATCGCTGTTAACACCATAATCTTCCAGCTCCCCATTCTGCACCTGCTGTAGCTTAGCACTCAAAACATCATCTACCAACTGTCTTTCTTTCACTTGACTCAACCATGTCGGCTTCACTTGTAATTCCGCCAGCAAGCTTCCGTCGTCATAAAGACTAAGATGTGCAAACATCGCTCTTAGATCTGACACCACTTTCTGACTTAAAGCGTCTGCCACCACATTCGCCTTGCCCGAATGGTACTCTATAGAACAATCGTAGTCTTTCAACAATTCCACCCACCTTCGTTGTCTCAAGTTTAGCTCCTTTTGAGTCAGCAGATATTTTAGACTCTTGTGGTCTGTATATATCACTGACTTTTCCCCATATAAATAATGCCTCCATACCTTAAGAGCAAAGACTATCGCTGCCAACTCCAAGTCATGCGTCGGATAGTTAACCTCGTGTGGCCTTAATTGCCGAGATGCATAAGCAACTACCTTCCCGTCTTGCATCAGAACACATCCTAATCTTGTGTAAGACGCATCGCAGTACACCACAAAATTCTTCCCTGCCTCAGGTTGAATCAAAACCGGAGCTTCAGTCAAAATCCTTTTAAGCTTCTCAAAGCTCTCTTGCTGCTTATCTGCCCATACGAAAGGTACCTCCTTTCTCAACAATTTCGTTTAAGGTGCAGCTATCGATGAAAATCCTTCGACGAATCTTCTGTAGTAGCCTGTTAATCCCAAGAAGCTGCGAACCTCAGTTACAGACTTAGGTGGTTTCCAATCTAACACAACCTCAATCTTTCGAGGATCCACCCTTATCCCTTCCGCAGACACCACATGGCCTAAAAATGCAACCTCCTTCAGCCAAAATTCACACTTGCTAAATTTGGCATAAAGCTTCTTCTCCCTTAACACTTGCAACACTATTCGGAGATGCTCATCATGCTCTATCTCAGACATGGAATACACTAAGATGTTGTCTATAAACACAACGACGAACTGATCCAAGTAAGGTTGAAAAACTCGATTCATCATGTCCATGAACGCAGCTGGGGCGTTCGTCAATCCGAACGTCATTACTAAAAATTCATAATGCCCATATCTTGTTCGAAAAGCTGTCTTATGGATATCCGCTTCTTTCACCTTAAACTGATGATACCCCGACCTTAGATCTATCTTTGAGAATACCGCAACTCCCTTAAGATGATCGAACAAGTCATCGATCCTCGACAAAGGATACTTGTTCTTGATGACCAGCTTATTCAACTACCGGTAATCTATACACATTCGCATCATTCTGTCCTTCTTCTTCACAAATAGGACCGGTGCTCCAATATAGACACACTGGGTTGGATAAACCCACGATCAAGCAACTCCTGGATTTGAGCCTTAAGCTCAACCAACTCCTTTGGTGCCATTCTATACGGAGCGATAGATACTGGCACCGTACTAGGCAACAAGTCAATCCCAAATTCCACCTCACGATCCGGATGCAATCCTGGAAGTTCTTCTGAAAGACATCCATAAATTCACTCACAATCCTAACCTCTTTAACAATAGCTTCCTTAACCTCCAAGGCACAAACCAACATCAGAAAAGCCAAACAACCCTTCCTAACCATCTTTTCTGCCTTAAGGGCAAATACTACATTTGATAAATAGTTCCGTCTCTCGCCATCACCATAACTTCCTTGTCATCAATAGTTTTTAATGACATTCGTTTAGCAGCATAATCCACATTTGCACGGTATTTCACTCGCCAGTCCATGCCTAAGATTAGGTCAAATTCCCCGAATGGCAACTCCATTAAATTAGACGAAAACTACGTCCTTTGAACTTCTAAAGGCACTTCCTTAAAGAGCTTATCTCCTACTACAGTCTACCCTAAAGGACTAAGTACAGTCATCTTCCTAGGTACAGTCTCAAAAGTTACATGCAGAGTTCCAGATACTTCACTAGCGATGTATGAATGAGTTGACCCTATATCTCTCAAAGTAATAAAGGGCAACCCAGAAATAAGGAACGTACCCATTATAACATCAGGTGCGTCACTATCTTCCCTAAGATGAACCGCATACACCAGACCTGGCTGTCTCGCCTCACTGCTACCACTGCCTCTGCCTGGGGTCCCGTGACCTCTACTAGAACCATTACCTATTCCATTCGGACCACGACCCCCAATCGACTACTGTCCACCTCTGCCAGCCTGATCAAAACCCTGACCTGCTAGGCGATTCCTATCTGTATCCATCGAAAAATCCTTAATCATATGATCTTTGAACCCGCGCTTAAAACATACCCCTGTCTTTTTCCAACATTCTCCCGGGTGCATCTTTCCACAATGTGCACAAGTACGGTACTGTCCTCCTGTAGCAACCTACTGACCTCGCAGCCCATCAACTCTAGGTTTCTTTTGAAAATTCTCGGATAACCCTGAAGACCCATAGTTCCTCTTATTCTTATTTTGACCTCTGTCCCGGTTCTGTCTCTCAGTCCGCTTAACTTCTTCAGCTATTCGTGCTTTATCCACTAAGACTGCAAAGTCTCTTTCCTGGTGCGGAGCAATCAACACCCGCAGCTCATCTCTCAGTCCATCCTCGAATCTGACACACCGCTCATAATCAGTAGCTACTATCCCTTTGGCATACTGGTTAAGCCGCAAAAACTCCGCTTCATACTCAGTTATCGACTTATTTTCTTGCACTAAATTTAGAAACGCCTTTCTCTAAGAGTTGATGTAGCTAGCTCCAACGTATTTCCCTTCAAACTTAACCTTGAAATACCCCCAATCCACTCGATCTGCAGAGATACTCTCCTTGACAGTGAGCCACCACTGGTAGGCCTCATCTCGAAGTAGCGAAATAGCACCTTTCAGCTTTTCCTCGGAAGCAAATCCAAATCATCCATAATCCTCTCGATTGCCTCTAACCAAGATTCGCTACATTCGAACTACCCCAGATACTCCCTAAAACCTCAAATCTGTTTGATCTAAGTCTCTCACCACGACTTTCGAGTCCCATTACCCATACTAGCTCCCGCCACTCGCTTTAGAACTTGCAAGATAGCTCGCGATCTGCGTCATCTCCTCCAGTTTGTTCTTGAAATTACGCTTTAACAAATGGTGGCGAGCTTCATTTTCAAACCTTGACCAGACCTAATCGGTTCCGACATAGCCATTCTGCCTCTACCGCGTCCACAATGACCACGTCCCCTAGAACTCATGTCTACTTCGTGTCTTATCTGTTTTTACAAAAAGTTTTATGTATTAGAGTCTTTTCACTTCTTGTTTAAAGAAAGTTTTATGCAACAGAGATTTATTCAGTGGTTTTTCCGTAGAAGTACACATATACCTAGGGTCCATGTCTCTAAAGTATAGTTTCCTTAGGCTTATCAATTAAAGTATCATACATTCACATCAATTTGTCAACAAAAATACTTACCTAGTGGACCTGGGCCGAGAACTCGAGTGCCATGCTTCTATAAAACCATCTTAACCAAAAATTTTTAAAAAGTCATTTCGGCCTAATTTTGAAAATGTTGTGGGCTTCAAAACCCAAGGCCGATTGTTTAAAACTAGTCTCTAATACCAAGTTGAAACACTCCAAACCCGGCCCACAAGCCCTGACCGGATCTGGTATGTTCCTCGAGTAAAACTTCAATTACATCTCGTTTTGTTTTATAAGAAAATGTGATGGTTCTGTATAAAATAGATTTATTTAGTGATCGCATTGAAAAATCGTGTTGTTAAATAAGTTTGTATCTTATTAAAACATTATCTTTATGAAAAAGATTATAAATTAAAAGAAAACTAAATTTAAAACTTATTATTATTGTGAAAACCATAGGTGTTTAGGTGTCAAAAGCAGTTTAAGTTATTTTTTTGAAATCATTTAATTATTTAGTAAATATTTAATCGCAGCAGATAAAAATCTTAAACATAAAAATAAAACAGTTTATAGTGGCCTTATTACAAAAACATACCCCAAAATAAAGTCCTAAATAATAAAAGAAAATATAATAGGTTTAATTAAAAGAAAATTCAAGATACTGAGTTGAGCAATGGCCACCACATAGTCCTCGCTGACCCGATCCATCATGCTAAGTGTCACCTAAAAATATATCCCATAAAGGGTGAGTCAATAGACTCAATGTGTAACATAACACTAAAAACCCAACCAATCATGACATTAAAGCCCATTTAAATCACATTTAGCCATAAGCCCATAAAATAGCAATTCATATTAAAACCGATTAAAACACATGTACATATAAAATGAAATGCAATCCCGAGCCCATCTAAATATCCATCCGCTACACACCCCCGTACCTACCAATCACACCGTGGGGATTACTAAATCGACCCTCCATCCGCTACACACCATCGAAGGTAGTCGCTGCAGTCAACTACACCTCACCCTTCTAAATTGTGGCATGGCCACTGGATAATTGTGACAAAGTCACCAGATTCATAATATGTGACCGAAGTCACCAGATTCATATATGTGACCGAAGTCACCGGATTATGTGGTAAAAACCACCAGAACACTTCCCCTTTATCAAAATTACCCATATGCCCATGCACATACATATTATTTTGTTATCATGCCATATACCCCCAAAATCATAACGGAATCATATACATTTCATATTCATGCTTATAGCATTATTAACGAAGCAATAGGGGTAAACATACCTAAATACCATGTACCACTGAATGGTACCCGCAACCATTATCTTACATATTTTTCTTAACACATACAAATCATTAATATTATCGATCTAATAGAAATTTAGTGTAGTGTTACACACCTTACAATCACGAAAAATGATAGAATACTTAAGGTTTTTGACTTTCGCCTACAACGTCGACAGTACCTACATAACACTATATGAGAAATCGATTATCACTAAAAAGATATGGCCTTTGGCTGAATATCATTATCTCCTTACCTTGGATTATTCAAATCCCGATGGATCTCCCCTTAATCGTTGGCTACAAAAAGAATCCCGAAATCCTCCTTTAAGGTTTTGGCCAAAGAGAATAAAAGGATTAGATTCCTAAAGTCGACTAATCCAAAAGAAAAAGAAAGAAAAAAGATTGACAGTAATTCTTACCACTAATACTTCGATTCAATTTTTCTAATGAGACATGGAGATTATGAAGAGAAAAGGTTGAGATTTGATACGATTAAGTTTTGGTATCCAAAGAGATATTCGGCCTTAACAAATAAGAAAGAAAAGAAATGGAGTTTAGGAGATTCAAAGAATGATGGTGTTTTGGGTTGAAGAGGTTATGCAATGGTGAAATAAGGAGAGGAAGATTTCAGCCTTGACAAGGTAAATGAAAAGAGAAAAGAAGAAAATAAAATAATAAAAGAAGGAGATGATGATGATTTGGTTTTCAAAAGAAAAGAGGTGAGTTTAGAAGCAATGTGCATTCGACAATAAGGGAAAAAGAGAAGAAAATGGTCTTTGATGTTTTGGTATTTTCGGTCACAAAGAGGAGAGAAAGAAGATATGATTTGGAGAAAAAAGGACAACTCAAAACCGAAATGGTAAAAACTCAAATGACCAAAAGAAATGAAAAAGGTTTACCTTTTGTCCAATTTACATTTGGGTAAGAGGAGGAATATTAGAGAGAAATGCTTTGTGACACAAAATGACTAAAAGAAAGATGTGCACAACTAATTCCTAACTCATCAAAATCCTTCAAACTTCTGGCCACCCCCCTAGTCCATAAAACTGTCCATGTTCATGGTCAAAATGACCGTGAAATAATTTCCAAAACATCCACCTAGATACATGCCTTGTAATCCTCTACTTTCCCAAAGTTAAAGAAACTCTATCCCCACAAACTAGCAATTCTATCCCTTATTTCATGCTTACCATAACTTTAAGCCTTTTTTCCATAAAAAGTGTCCATCCTATCCATAAATACCTCTTTGACCGACACTTTAGGAAAGCATGCAAAAAAAAAAAAATCAAAATTTACACACCAAGTGATTCGAACCTCATCCCTTAAAGTCCATCATGTGGCATCATATCCTTCTTACCAATAGCTCATTTTATGTTAGCTATTTACTCATAAATTTCCATATGTCTTGAACCCACTTACCATCTCTCCTTGTGATTAAATCCTCATACAAATTCTTCTTAAGGCCAATCTTGCTTAGCTCCCTTTAAGACTAAAAATATAATATTTTTCTAAGGCATTCTTTTACATTCTAGAATTCCTGAAGCCCCCAAAACACATGCAGACAACACACAACATGCCCCTACACACATTCAAGTGAAAATTCATAACCCTTAAATCCTGGATATTACACGTGAGGTTACCGATTTTGTAAGTAAGTGTTTGACATGCCAACAAGTGAAAGCTGAGCATCAATTACCTTCTGGATTGCTGCAACCTATTAGAATTCCACTCTGGAAGTGGGAAATGGTGATTTAGATTTTGGAAGACATGTTGAGAAGATGTGTAATTGATTTCAAGGGCAGTTGGGAAGACTATCTGCCATTAGCGGAATTTGCTTATAACAACAGCTACCAATCCAGTATTAAGATGGCACCGTACGAGGCATTATATGGTCGTAAGTGTCATACCCCTACTTGTTAGACAAAATTGGGCGAGCTGTAACACCCCAACCCGGCCCATGCATTAAGGTTAGACAAAATTGGGCGAGCTGTAACACCCCAACCCGGCCCATGCGTTAAGGCTAGATCTGACATGTCACATGAGAAAATTACTACTAAGTCCTTTTTCATAAATAGATAAATTAAAACAAATCCCTTTTTAAAATTTTTGATAAAGTATTTTTGAATAAAAGTTTGATTGATAATTCAATAAATTTGAGATATGAAAATCTTATAAATCTTGACTTTAAGAAGAATTTGAAAATAATTTTGAAAAGTGTTGATGAAAATTTTAAGAGAAATTTCGACTTAAAAATATGTTTATGAAAGTTTATTATAAAACCCTTTTGTTTAACCATTTTAAGAAAATGATTATTTTAGTTTATTTTTTAAAAAAATCTCAATTTGAAATACTTAAAGTAATTTATAAATTCGTCAAAACATTAAACAAAACAAAAATAATTTAGAGGCCTTATTACAACCTTAACTCAAAATAGCAAAGTAATTAAAAGTACTAATAGAAATCCAAATTTCAAATTAAACCATTTTTGTAGTATGGCCTCCACCGAGTCATCCATGGCTCAAGTCGCCATCACTGATCATTACCTGAAAGGGGAAGGAGAAACGGGGTGAGTTACTAGAACTCAGTGTGTAACCCACTTATCGTTGTCCACTGCGCCAAAATCCCATTAAGAAATTATTTGGGCTTAAGCCCATTTACAATAATAATAATGTATTAAATATAACATGTGTATGAAATGCAATTCCCAAACCAAACCTAGTATTTCATCCGCTACACACCACCCGTACCAACCAACACACTTGTGGTGGTCAAGTCAACCTACCCCGCCAACACACCAATCCCAGGCATTAAGCCGTTTATAACAAATTACTTGTTGACAAGCCACCAGAATAACAAAATTTACATGGCATTGCCACTATACAGATTTGTGGCAGAGCCACCAGAATTATGTGGCAGAGCCACCAGAACTTCTCTTCAACATTATCCCATACCATGCAAATCATGTATATAATGCATAACATATCACAATATAGCCACAATAATTTTTTTTTGGATATATTTATTACAAAATTATGCCCCATTATAACAATTTATCAATTAGGCCCATTAAGCAAAATATCAGATTGGCCCATATAACAAATTATCAGATCGGCCCGTATAGCAAATTATCAGATCAGCCCATATAGCAAATTATACCGATTTGGCCCATATTACAAATTAATAGGTTGGCCCATATAGAAAATTATACCGATTTGGCCCATTAAGGGCATTTTCGTAATCTTTCACGATGTTAATACTAATTTTTTCAATATTATCACAATAGTGAGATCTAAGCCAATTTTCCCAGTTTCACCATAATAAGATTTTAATCACGCGATTTACTACCAATATAATATTAATCTTTACCCCACGGAAAACGGTGTGAGATTACACACCTGATTACGATAAGCATTACGCTTTCTTGATCGTCGACACCTAAAATTTTATAACGCTCGATTAGCCACCGTACACGATTTAATAAATATACTCTAAAACAAATGATCTAAAATTTTACCCTTGGGATCGTGAACGACTACGATTTGTCGATTTTCCCCAGTTGATGGCCCAGAACCCGGTGGAAAATCCCGAATCACCGATACCGCCCTTCGCTTGAATTTAGGAGTAGGGATCGCTAATCCACTCTTTTTGATATCTCCACTCGACTTTCCATTTGAATCGGTACCACAAGCCTCCATTCGGTTAGATCTTATATAGATCAATATTACGATAAAATATGGACTAACAAAATGGTAAAGATCGACTTACCACTAATTTCCAAATGATCAATGATTGGGTAGATCGAGCAATTTAATCCCTATAAAATATCGGTTAATCATCACCATCTTAACTAATAAAGAATGATTTATAGAATCCTTGAAGAACTCCTTACCTTAATGATTTTAGGACTAATTTCTAGCGATTATACGATGGCTTCGAAAGAATCAAAGTTTCGGCCTTCGACTGTATCACTACGAAAAAGAAAATAATCTCGAATGAGAGAAAGTAAGGTAATGGTCTCGGTCAAAATGACCATCCCAAACCAAAGTACAAATTCGATCATTAAGAGAAAAAAATAAAATATTGAGAAGAACACTTACCGATTTATCACGAAATGGATGTTAATATGGATGAGAAGAAGAAATAGAGAAGAGATGAAGGTTCGGTTATAGAGGAAATTGTATCTTGATATTCGGCTATGGTAAAAAAGAATTAGGACAAAAGAGATGCTTGAAGGATTTCGTGAGAAAGAAAAGAAATAAAAAGAAAGATGTTTGACTAGCTTGGTTTTCAAGAAAGATGAAAGAAAAAATTTTGGTCTTAATGGTTGGTGTACATTCGGCAACAAGAAGAAAGAAAATAAGAGGATATGCACACTCAAAGTTGAAGATTCGGCAAGAAGGAAATTTAGAGAGAAGAGAAAATGTCCTTGATAAAGGAATTTTGGCCAAAACAATACCAAAATTTTTACCAATTGCCAAAGACAAAATTCGGCTAAGAGAATGGTATTTTGGAGAAAATGACACACTTTTGATGCTAAAGGAATTTCACCAAAACAAAAACTAAAACTTTACCAAAACACCAAGCAAAATTCAGCTATCCCCCCAACACACAAAACTGTCCACATACATGACTAAAATGGTCAAAATTAGCCACTCGCACTTTCCATAACATTCTCCTTGAAAAAGGCCACTTGTTCCCCTTACTTTCCCCTTTTTCTTGATTTCTTTCCTCACCTTCATTCTTTCCTATTCTCCTTAGCCATCTTGCCAAAAATAAAAAAGTCCACCTTGCCATATTTACATGCTTGGCCGACACTTAAGGAAAGAGTGCAAAAATAATAGTCAAAATTTGCACACAATGGGATTTGAACCCCTTCCCTCAAGGTACTTCATGTGGCGCCATAAACTCTTTACTAATTGCTCATTTATGCTAGCTATTTACTCATTAATTTTCATATGCTTTAAGGTCACTTACTCTATCACCTTAAAGTGTTAAATGCCAATTTTTTTTACTAGGTCCAAATAAACCCGGGGCCTCCTCAGGCCCGCCTAAACATACACAATTAATAGTTTAACTAGCTTAGCACCAAAAATATTGCAACACATAAAATTCAAAATTTTAGGATGTTACATGAGCGGCGACTGTTGGGTCCAGAACTAGTCTCTAAAACCGAGGAGAAAGTGCAATTGATCCGTAATCAGTTAAAAGAAGCATCTGATAGGCAAAAGTCGTATGCTGATTTAAATCATAAAGAGATTGAGTTCAGAGTGGGAAATTATGTTTTCTTAAAGGTCTCAACATTGAAGAAGATTCTGAGATTTGGGTGAAAAGGCAAGTTGAGCCCTAGATTCATCGGACCTTACCAGATTATAAAATGTGTGGGATCGATCGCCTATCAGCTGGAACTGCATCCTGAGTTAAATCCTATACATAATGCATTTCACATCTCTATACTGAGGTGATACCATTCTGATCCCTCACATATAGTGTAGGTGGAGGAGATTGAGGTAAGACCTGATCTGACCTTTCAGGAAGAATCGGTGTAAATACTGGATCATGATGTTAAGGTGCTAAGAAGGAAGTCTATTTCATTAGTCAAGGTGTTGTGGCGTAATCACGGTTTAGAGAAAGCCACATAGGAACCTGAGGAGGCAATACGACAACAATACCCTCATCTCTTCTGATCAGGTAAATTTTGAGGTCAAAATTTCTTTAAGGGGGATAGAGTTGTTACGTCCCAAATCAGAGGCTATAATTTTTGCTTGAATTCATGTTGGGCTTGATCGACTAGCCATTTGTGTGTGTTTGGGGGTCTTAAAGAGGCTTGGGTTCAAGTCTAAGTCTGGGAAAAATTTTAGTTTTTGTTCCTTTAATGGATAAGACTGTTGGTAGTAGGGCTTAAGTAAAATGATGTGCGTTAAGATGACACAAGATGAGCTTGTAGCTCAGTGGCAGTGGCGTCATTGGGAAGGCATGGAGAGTGGGGTTCGTGTAATGACCTGAATTTGGGCCTAGTAGAATTGGGCCCATTAGGCCTTGGGCGTGAGAGCGTTTAAAATTTTTGGGAACATGAGAATGGCATTAGCGTAAGTTGGACCTATTAGGTGAGTGATTTTGGAAGGTTAAGGGGCTTCTATGAAGTCTCAGGATCAAACTTGGGTTTTAGGAAAATTTTGGTTTTAGGTGAGTAAAACCCTGAGAGTTAGAAGGTAGGCCTTAAGAATAAAATATGGAGAAAATGACACAAAAGGAGCTTGTGGTGTAGTGGCAAAGTGACGCCACAGGGAAGCAAGGGTATCCAAGGTTCTAGTCTTGGAACTTGCTTTTCTTTTAGACTATTTTCTTTTAAAGGGAGTTAGACTTTGGCTGTAGGCTTAACTTTTGTTGTGCACGATTTAAGACACAAATGGCCACATGGTGGAGTGGTGGTGGCGTCAGTATGATAGCATGGAGGGAAGGGGTTCAAATCCCACATGCTGCATATTGGAGTTTTATTTTGTGCTCAATGAGAAGAAGAGGTGGAGTTGGAGTGGGACTCCACTTAATGAAGGTTTGAAGTGGTCAAACTGTTTGTATGGGAGGTGGGGAGTGAATGGTGGAGTGATTTGGGGAGAGAATTGTGGTATTCAAGGTGTGGGAAGAGGTGGCCGAATGTGGGAGTCTAGCAAAGGGAATTTTCAGCTGAGTTAATGAGGTTGAGGTAGCATTTTTCGACTTTGTATAAGGGAGAGTGCCAAAATTCTTTAGAATTTCTTTTGGCTTGCATTTGTGCATTTGGGGTCTTTTATGAATCATTGTGCTAGTGCTGAATTTTTGAGCTCATCTTTTTCCTCTCATTCTTTTTGTTTCATACCTGGATGCTTTTGTTCGTTACCTTGTGAACCTTGGCCAGATCTCTCCCTTTCACTCTTTTTTACATATCCTCCTCTACTTTCCTCTCATCTCATTCCTCTTGTGTGCTCTTAATAACCAAACCTCTTTTCTTCTACTTCCTCTTCTTTCATACTACTCTACTTTTTCTCCACTAACCAAACCTCTACTTTCCCCCAATTTGAAGCGGTGCTTCTCAAGTAGCCTAAAGCGTGATGGACTATTTTCTGTCGAATCTACCTAGGCTATTCGATACTGTTGTAAGCATAAGGTAATATCTTTTTTACCTTATCTCTTTTCCATCGATTCTTTCTTTCCTCTTCTTTCTAAAGCCAAAACGTTCATTCTTCTTGCAAGGCTAAATCTCTTCTTCTCATGCGACTCATCTCGGACCAGAGGCCGAATCTGTTGGAGTGCTAGCATACCCCATATTGCTTTGCTAGTCTTGGTGGTAAGTGGGTTAAGGCCGAATATGGGGTGATGGGGTTTTAATGTTGGGCTATTCATTTTCAAGCCGAAAGGCTCTTATGATTATAAGATTGGATATGAGTTTAATGGCTAACACTGCTTCTCAGTTTCAACATTGCAAGGGACTCGACGGGCTTAAATCAAGGAAATGTTGGACAATTTTCCCTTGTAGTGGAATTCTTGGATCGTTGGTGCCTCGGAGGGTACCGTATCACATATCCCAAAACAGGTGTGTAATCTCACACCTATTTCTATGGTTGCTTGTGATGTTCTGTGAATCGGCCAAAGCAAAAAAGCTGACAATTGTGACTACTCTCGTAGTGGTAAATCAAGATACGAATCATGATGCTAAGTCGTTGAGAGTGTCACGAACACTGTCGCGATGCTGATGTTGTAACAAGCCTAACTGGGCCGAATCGGGCTAAGTGGGCCTAGCGGGCTAATCGGCCCATTTGGGTAAAATTGCTAAATTGGTAACAGCTGATAGTCCCGAATGTGAAATCTATAAATCTGATTCTGAAACCATGCGTTTTGGGCCTAAGATGGGTTTTAGGCCCAATAGTGCCATAAGTACCCAAAAAGGGTCCCGAGTCACCTGAGGCGACAGTAAGCCTTCGAAAAGGCCATGAAAGAGAAAATTACTAAAATACCCTTAGAGGGTAAATTAACGAAATACTCCTGGATTGCAAAATTACTAAAAATACCCTCTCAGTGTTGCCAAGTAACAAATGTATGTTTACATTACACTTGTATATGTCGATATGTATGTTGTATTTTATCATGTTGCATGGGGTGGGTTAATAATTGAAGAGCAGTGTAGCCTGGTGGCATAGCCACAATATATATACATAATTATGACTCTGGTGGCTCAGCCACAAATATTGTGATTAGCAGCCTATCTGCAATATTGGTGTGATTGGCGGGGTGGGTTGACTTGATCCCCACAGGGGTGATTGGCTGGTACGGGGGTGTGTTGGTTGGATTGGGTTGGGCCGCACTACTTCATTTACACTTTCAAGATTATAGGGCTTAGGCCCGGATTGACGTCTTATGTGCTCAGACCCAGTTAATTTCGTTTAGGGGATTTCACACTAAGTTCTAGTAACTCACCCTTTTTCCTTTAACCTCGCATGTAATCCCTAGCGATATAGGATTTGGAGCCGTGGAGGACTCAGTGGCGGCCATACAACGGAGATTTCACTCAAACTTTAGTAAATTCAGTTTTTACGTTTTCTTTAAGATTATTTATTTATTTTGGGTTGATATTTTGTAATAAGGCCACTAGTATATTTTTCTTTTAACCTCTCAATTATAACTGTTAAACTCATAAATATGGGGTTTTCTTAAAACATTAACAATCATTTTCAAAAATATCATGTTACTGCAAATATTCAAAATCAATTTTCAGTACAAAGGCAGTTTTCAAGTTAATTACAATTTTTCTAAAATGGACACTAAGTAAATAGGATTTTTATAAACAACCAACATAACTCGGAGTTTTCAAAAGAGGAACAAACATTTTCAACGAACGCTTAGTTTTTAAACAACCCTTCCATCTGACATGCTAGATCCGGTCATAACGTCTAGGCCGGGTTTGGGATGTTACATTTAATGGTATCAGAGCCAGGTTTGTAAAACTCAGTTGTGGAATGGGTTCGAAAACATTTCTTCAAAGTTGTTTGAAATTTTATTTAGAAAATGTATGTCTTTATTGGAAGTATGACACCACAAGTCTCCGGTACCAAATCTGTAAGCTCTCTTATTTTATGATTATTGATGATGATGGTATGATTCTAGTAAGAAAACTGTTAGAAACTTTTAGCTCTATGGGCTAAGACTATAGAGACTGAAACAGTAGGAAATTCGATCACCGAAAACAACTCTTATACTTGTTTTCATATGACACATGTTAATAAACATTGGAATTAAATGCTGACTCATAAAACTCTTAAACAAATTAACTTGATTCAGCGGTATTAGTACGAGAAGACGTGGATGAGGTACACGCGACCGTGGTTGTAACATCCCGAATTTGGGCCTAGTAGAATTGGGCCTAATGGGCCTTAAGCATAGAAGCGTTTAAAATTTTTTGGAACAAAAGAATGGCTTTAATGCAACTTGGATCTAGTAGGTGAGTGATTTTGGAAGTTTAGGGGGCTTTTATGAAGTCTCGGGTTCAAGTTAGGCCTTAGGAAAAATTTTAGTTTTTGGTGAAAAAAACCCTGGAGTTAGTAGTAGGCTTTAAGATTAAAATGTGGAGAAAAATAGCACAAGTGGAGTGTGTGGTGTAGTGGCAAAGTGAAGCCACATAAGAGGCAAGGGGGTGACGCCAAAAGGAAAGAAGGAGATCCAAGGTTCAAGGCGTGGAACTTATATTTCTTTTTTGTATTTTTTTCAAAATGGGTTTAGACCTTGGCCATAGATTTATATTTAGTTGCGCATGGTTTTAGTCACAAGAGGAGCTGGTGGCTTAGAAGCAAGTGGCATGAATTGGCTGATGGGAGAGCTTGGGTTCGAATCTCATGGAAAGCAAGGGAGTATTTATTTTGCGGATTGGACAGCAAGGGTTTGAGTTGGATTTAAACTCTACTAACGGAGGGATCCCACATCGGAAAGATACAAAGAAGGAAGGTGAGAAGCTAGCTATATATAGAGTTGTCTAGGAGGAGAGTAGGCATACCTGGTTGGCTTTGGACGTAGGAGTGCTCGGAGCACGGTTTATTAGCTTTAGACTCCTATCAGATGTGTATTCTCTCTACTCTAGCTATAGAGTGGCATATGCCAAAATGTTAGTGACACGGCGATAGTAGCTACACGAGCATACGAGTGCATGTATGGGGCTTCAACGCGATAGTTGAGGCCATCAGTAGTGTTCTTGTGGGTGTAGGCTATTAGGCCACAATGGCTCGAAAGGGGCCAAGTGGGCCCAATGGGCCCGGGGCCCATATGAGTATATTGTATGATTAAATAGTAGATAGTGAACTAGACTATGTGAATCTCATATATGTGGCTAAGTTTGGGCTGAATGGGCCACACGAGTGTGTGGGCCCACTTGGGCTGAGAATGGGCCTTAGGCCCATTCGTATCATTATCTTTGTTTAGAATACTTGAGTCATTCGAGGCGACAGTGGACCTGCTATTAGGTCATTAATACCCTGATTTGTAAAATAACCAAAATACCCCTGGTTTATAAAAATTATCGAAATACCCCTGGTTTGTGAAATTATCAAAATACCCCTGGTTTGTAAAATTATTGAAACACCCCTGGGTTGTAAAATTATCAAAATACCCCTAGTTTGCAAAATTACTGAAATACCCCTAGTTTTTGAAATTACCAAAATACCCCTGGTTTGCAAAATTATCGAAATACCCCTAGTTTACAAAATTACCAAATTACCCTTAGTTTGCAAAATTATCAAAATACCCCCAGTTTGTGAAATTACTGTTTTACCCCTAAACGATAAAATGACCATTGTACCCTCGTGGTAGCACTAGCATTTTATGAGTTAATTGTATGATTGATTATGCTTGAGATACACTGCATATAGGAATTAGTTATGCGTAAAATTACTGAACTACCCTTAAAGGGTAGGATTATCGGAATACCCTTACAGGGTAAAATGACTGATTTGCCCTTATGGGTAAGTGATTGGTTTGTGCTATGATATGACCGATTTGGCTAGGGTTGTATGACTGATATGCTTTTATTACATGTTTAAATGATTGTTATTGAGCATGGCCATTCTGCATACACGTGTAATGATTAAGCATGACATACACGACATATTGCATGGGGTTGAGATATTGAAGATCGGGGAAGTATATATCGGTGGCTCTGCCATATTCTGTATAATGGCTATACGCCATCCTAAATATGGCTCTGTGCCATCTTGATTATGGCTTTGTGCCAATCATATTTACCCAAGGCTGTGTGTCGATTATATTACCGTCGCTGATGGCTATGTGCCAAGCATAATACAGTTACTGATGACTCTGTGTCAATCATATTTACACAGGGCTGTGTGCCAATTATATTATTATTTCGGTGGCTCTGCCACATTGTTTCGATGGCTTGGTGCCATACATATTGGTGACTCTGTCACATTATATCGGCTTTGAGCAGCATGACTTTCAGCATGATTGCCAAAGAGGAGTGTAGAGGATGGAGGGTTGATTGTAGAAATCCCCACAGGAGTGCTGAGGTTGGATATATGGAGTGGAGTGTAGAGGATGGAATACTAGGTTGGACTGGGTTGCATTGCATTCACTATTTATGCCATGTTGTTAGGTTTACGGCCCAGTTTGACTCGTATGGGCTTCGGCCAATTTCATTACTGTGAGAGCTAAGGCTCAATGTGCTTCTGTGGGCTTAGGCCCAATTATCATTAGTATAGGGGATTACACACTGAGTTCTCGAAACTCACCCCTCTGCTTAATTTTGCAGGTAATTCCTAGCTTTGTGGATTTAGAGCTGAGGTGAACTCTGTGGTGGCCATACATCGTAGCTTAATAAATTTCATTTTACGGTACTATAAATTTTATTTAAATTTGGGTTTTTGTTTTGTAATAAGGCCTTTGGTATTTTGTTTTAGCTTTTAATTTGGTTACTGCTTATTAATTTTGAATGCTCAATTTGGGATTTTCTAAAACATTAATAACGATTTTTCTATAATGTTAATACACGGTTTACAAACTATAATGGATAAAACTTTGGATTTTCTTAACGTTGATAACTCTTTTCAAAATATCGCATATCTACAATAATTTAAATGTTATTTTTTTGAAACTCATTGAGTTAGATTAATTATAAACAAGATCATCGAAAGTAGCAACGAAAATGTTTTTGAAAAGAGAACTATAAAACAAATTGGATTTTTTACAAGCAACAAAACTTGATATTTTTAACGAACGCGTAGATTCTTTAACAACCTTTCCATGTGACATGCTAGATCCGGTCAAAATGTCTAGGTCGGGTTTAAGGAGTTACAATGGTAGAGTCGAGGAGTTAGGGTTGGATCCTCGGCATCGGGGCTTATGCCTGGAGGGGAGGTGTCGCCATCGCCAGTGACTAGGATGGGGTCTCATGATCGAGCCAGAGCTGAAATGCTGAATTAGCTTGTTAGAAAGGTATTGGGGGAGGTTAAAGGAATCGGTGAAGCACTTTGAGTTGGGTGCGTAGACTGTAAGATGAAAAGATATCACGGTCCTCTGGGGTCGCAATCTCATTCTGTGAAGCGTGTTAAGGTACGTCCAAACTTTTCAGCTTGTGAGCATTACAAAAGGCGTCATCTGGGTGAATGCTGGAGGACGTCAGGAGCATGCGTGAGATGTAGGCCTAAGGAGCATAGGGCACGAGATTGTTCCATCCTTATTAAATAGGGTATGTTTTGGTTGAATGTAGGAAATTTTATGAATGTGTGATAAAAACCTGTTTGTTAGTGTGGTTGGATATCTGGTTGGGGGAAGAGGTTTCTAGATTAGGTCAGAAGTGTATTAGTTTTATTGGAATTAGAGTGGCGCAGCGGTAGCGTAGTGGGATAGTGGTTTCATGACTACCTTATTAGTTGGAAATTTCGAGGGCAAAATTTCTGTAAGAGGGTAGATTTGTAATGACCAGAATTTGGGCCTTGGGCGTGAGAGAGTTTAAAATTTTTGGGAACATAAGAACGAAATTAGTGCAAGTTGGACCTATTAGGTGAGTGATTTTGGAAGGTTAGGGGGCTTCTATGAAGTCTTGGGATCAAACTTGGGTTTTAGGAAAATTTTGGTTTTAGGTGAGTAAAACCTTGGGAGTTAATAGGTAGGCTTTAAGAATAAAATGTGGAGAAAAATGACACAAAAAGGAGCTTGTGGTGTAGTGGCAAAGTGACTCCACTTAGGGAGCAAGGGAGTGACACCACAGGGAAGCAAGGGGATCCAAGGTTCTATTCTTGGTACTTGCTTTTCTTTTAGATTATTTTCTTTTAAAGGGAATTAGACTTTGGCTGTAGGCTTAACTTTTGTTGTGCACGATTTAAGACAAAAATGACCACATGGTGGAGTGGTGGTGGCATTAGTATGATAGCATGGAGGAAGGGCTCGAATCCCACATGCTACATATTGGAGTTTTATTTTGTGCTCAAGGAGAAGAAGAGGTGGAGTTGGAGTGGGACTCTACTTGGTGAAGGTTTGAAATTGTCAAACTGTTTGTATGAGAGGTGGGGAGTGAATGGTGGAGTGCTTTGGGTAGAGAATCATGGGATTCAAGGTGTGGGAAGAGGTGGCCAAATGTGGGAGTCTAGCAAAGGGAATTTTTGGCTGAGTTAATGAGGTCGAGGTAGCATTTTTCGACTTTGTGTAAGGGAGAGTGCCGAAATTCTTTACAATTTCTTTTGGCTTGCATTTGTGCGTTTGGGGTCTTTTGCGAATCATTGTGCTATTGCCAAATTTTGAGCTTACCTTTTTCCTCTCGTTCTTTTGGTTTCATACCTGGATGCTTTTGCTCGTTACCTTGTGAACCTTGGCCGAATCTCTCCTTTTCACTCCTTTTTACATATCCTCTTCTACTTTCCTCTCATCTCATTCCTCTTATGTGTTCTTCATAGCCGAACCTCTTTTCTTCTACTTCCTCTTCTTCCTTACTTATCTATTTTTTCTCCACTAACCGAACCTCTACTTTCCCCCAATTTGAAGCGGTGTTTCTCAAGTAGCTTGAAGCGTGAGGGACTATTTTCTGTTAAATCTACCTTGGCTATTCGGTACTGTTGTGAGCATAAGGTAATATCTTTTTTTTCTTATCTCTTTTCCATCGGTTCTTTCTTTTCTCTTCTCTCTAAATTTGAAACCTTCATCCTTCTTGCAAGGCTGAATCTCTTCTTCTCATGCGACTCATCTCAGACCTGAGGCCGAATCTGTTGGAGTGCTAGCATACCCCATATAGTTTTGCTAGTCTTTGTTTTTGGAGGTTGGTTGGTAAGTGGGGTTATAATCGAATATGGGGTGATGGGGTTTTAATGTTAGGTTATTCATTTTCAAGCCGAAAGGTTCTTATGATTATAAGATTGGATATGAGTTTAATGGCTAACACTGCTTCTCGGTTTCAACGTTGCAAGGGACTCGACAGGCTTAAATTAAGGAAACGTTGGAAAATCTTCCCTTGCAGTGGAATTCTTGGATCGTTGGTGCCTCAGAGGGTATCATATCACATATCCCAAAATAGGTTTGTAATTTCACACCCATTTCAATGGTTGCTTGTGATGTTCTATGAATCGGCCAAAGCCAAAGAGTCGACAATTGTGACTACTCGAGCGTGCTAACGCTCGTAGTGGTAAATCGAGATACAAATCATGACGCTAAGTCGTTAAGAGTTTCACAAACACTCTCGCGATGTCGATGGTGTAATGGGCCTAACCGGTCGAATTGGGCTAAGTGGGCCTAACGGGCTAATTAGCCCACATTGGCAAAATTGCTGAATTGGTAACAACTGATAGGCCTAGATGTGAAATCTGCAAGTCTGATTTCGAAACCATGCGTTTTGGGCCACACAAGCGTGTGGGCCCATTTGGGCCTAAAATGGGTTTTAGGCCCAATAGTGTCGTAAAGAATAAAAAAGGGTTCTGAGTCACTCGAGGCGACAGTAGGCCTTTAGAAAGGACATGAAAAAGAAAATGACTAAAATACCCTCGAAGGGTAAATTATCGAAATACCCTTGGGTTACAAAATTACTAAAAATACCCTCGATGGGTTGAATGACTGTTTTACCCTTATGTTGTCAAGTAACAAATGTATGCTCACATTACACTTGTATATGTCGATATGTATGTTGCATTTTATCATGTCGTATGGGGCGGGTTAATTATTGAAGAGCAGTGTAGCCTGGTGGCATAGCCACAATATATATATACATAATTATGACTCTGGTGGCTTAGCCACAAATATTGTGATTAGCAGCGTGTCTGCAACATTGGTGTGTTTGGCGGGGTGGGTTGATTTGATCCCCACAGGTGTGATTGGCTGGTACGGGGCTGCGTTGGTTGGATTGGGTTGGGCCGCACTACTTCATTTGCACTTTCATGATTATAAGGCTTAGGCCCAGATTGATGTCTTATGGGCTCAAGCCCAGTTAATGTCGTTTAGGGGTTTTCACACTGAGTTCTCATAACTCACCCCTTTTTCTTTAACCTCGTAGGTAATCCCTAGCGATAGAGTGTTTAAAGCCGTGGAGGACTCAGTGGCAGCCATACAACGAAGATTTCTCTCAAACTTTAGTAAATTAAGATTATTTATTTATTTTGGGTTGATATTTTATAATAAGGCCACTGGTATATTTTTCTTTTAACCTCTCAATTATAACTGTTAAACTCATAAATACGGGGTTTTCTTAAAACATTAACAATCGTTTTCAAAAATATCACGTTACTACAAATATTCAAAATTTGATTTTCATTACAAAGGCAGTTTTCAAGTTAATTATAATTTTTCTAAAATGGACACTGAGTAAATAGGATTTTTATAAACAACCAATGTAACTCGGAATTTTCAAAAGAGGTACAAACATTTTCAACGAACACTTAGTTTTTAAACAACCCTTCTATGTGACATGCTAGATTCAGTCATAACGCCTAGGTCGGATTTGGGATGTTACAGTTCGAATCCCACAAGTTACAATTAGAGGCTTTTATTTTGTGACTTAAGAAGGGATGAAGTAGAGTTTGGATCAAATTCTTCAAGGGGAGTTGAAAACTTGGTCAAATAATTTAAACAAAAGGTGGGACGCTATTCTAGGAGGATTCACTAAAGAGAATCAAGGGATGGATGGGTGTGGGAGTGGTGGCTAAATGTGGGGAAGGTTGTGATAGGAAATTTCGGCCAAGGGTGGTCATTTGGAAGTGCATATTCGATTTTGAGAGGGGAGAGTGTCGAATTTTCTCTGGATTTCTTTTGAGAGTTTTTGCATTTTGGTATTTTTCTCTAGCATTTTGGGTCATTACCTTCTCAATTCACTTTGTCGAATTCTCAGTTCCTTTTTTCTCTTCTCGTTTTGTGGTTCAACTCTTCCTCTTTTCCTTCTCTTTTGACACTTTTCGAGTAGTAGCTCCCCTCTTTTACTTCCTCTTTTGCGTTTCATCTTTACTTTGTTGCCAAATCTCTTTTCCTCCATCGACTCTTCTTGGCCGAACACAACCTCTATTCCCCTCTTGTTGCTTTTCTTTTCACTTTGAAAAGCTAGCCGATTGTGTAGGCCGAATCTATTTCCGTGCTTTGTTCTAATCTTCTCGAATCTTTTTGACGTTATGTTAAGTGGGTACTCTAGCTGAATCTTGGTTGATTTCTCTTCTATGCTCGGTTCTATATCTCTCAGGCCGAAAGGCTGTTTCTGTTTCAATTGTGGCCTGGGTTATTGTGTAGCTAGCACCTCCTTTTTTTTCAACATTGCTAGGAACTCGTTTTCCATAACCAAAGAGTCAACTGATTACCTTTCCCTTGCAGGACATCTCTTGTTGCTGGTAAATAGCGTTAGTTTGCTTAGACAGTTTCAATTTTTATGAGGATGTCTTATCAAGAGTTAAAGCTAATCGTTTAGAACTGTTGATTTCATAGGTGTTTAATCTTTGGAGCTTCAACCTATAATCCATAACAAGTGTGTAATCTCACACTCCTACTTATTCTGTTAATGTGATCATCCATGAACCAGCTAAAAGCTAAAATACCGAAAAGCCAGAATATCGACATTTGAGATCACTCGAGCATGTGAGCGCTCGTAGAGATAAATTGAGCCACAAGTGTTGGCGATGGACTGTTGGGAGTGCCACGAACTCTCTCGTGGGACTGAGGCTATAATGGGCTTTGTTGAGCTGAAGTAGGCTAAGTGGGCCCAATGGACTAATAGCGCCACAGGGGCAAAATCCATGGTAAGTGCCAGCTGATAGACGCGGCTGTAAAGTCCACAGAATTGTGACTGAGAATGGGCTGAATGGGCCACACGAGCAGGTGAGCCCGCTTCGACTGAAATTGGGCTTTAGGCCCATTTGCATTGTTTTGATCAAAAAGGGTCTACGTGTCGCTCAAAGTGACAGTGGGCCTTCAGAAAGGCCATTATATTGGTAAAATTGCCGAAACACCCTTCACGGGTAAAATTACCAAAATACCCTTCATGGGTAAAATTACCAAAATACCCTTCATGGGTAAAGATACCGAAATACCCTCTAAGGGTAAAGTTATCGAAATACCCTCGATGGGTAAAATTACCAAGATGCCCTTAAGGGGTGGAATTACTATTTTACACTTAAGCGACAAAATGACCGTTATACGTGGTATTTTAAATGATGTTTATGTGATATTTATATAACTATATATGATTGTGATACACTGCATACATGACATCTTGCATTGGGTTGGGTTTTTCTGATTTGGAGGAAGTACCATTATAATGGCTTAGCCACATACACCGTTGTTATAGTGGCATTGCCACGTATTCTGATTCTAGTGGCTCAGCCACGTATACCGTTATTAGCAGCTAGGCTGCACCATTAGAGAGTTTGGCTAGATGGGTCGACATGGTCCCTACATGGAGAGATTGGTTGATACTGGTGGAGAGTTTTCTTGGATCGGGTTGGGTTACATGTCCATTGCATTGATATGATTTTAGGACTTTGGCCCAGATTATTACCGAATAGGGTTTAGGCTCAGACTAATACTGTATGGGCTCAGGCCCAGACTGTGGCCGTAATAGGAGATTACACACTGAGTTCTCGTAACTCACCCTTTCTTTTAACTATGCAGGTAATCCCCAGTTTTAGTAGATTTAGAGCTGCGAGGGACTCGGAGGTGGCCACACGTCCAATATGTTTTTGGTTTAAATTTAGCGACTTTATTTTCCTTTATTTTATTTTAAGTATTGGGTTAATTATTTTTGTAATAAGGCCATTGGGTTTTCTTTTTAACTGTTATTTGGTATTTCCTTTAATTGCGAACTGTTCTTCTATTAAACATGGGTTTTTGAAACAATAACCACTGATTTCAAAATAACACGTTCCTGCAACTGTTTCAAACAAACTTCCGCAATAAATAAAGTTTTAAAAATGGTAATGTTTTTGTAAAGGAATGACTTTGAGCAAATATGTTTTGTCATTAGCAACACAAATCGAGATTTTTAGAGGGTAGAAAGTTTTGATTTGTAAAAGGGTTTTCCAATGAACTTATAGTTTTCAAACACCACTTGATGTGGCACGTTAGATCCTGTCATAACGTCTAGGCCGGGTTTAAGGTGTTACACTTGTAACTTTCCAAAGCATCAAGTCTATTTTGGATTTCTTTTAAGAAATCATTTTGGGGTTTTTGGAAAGGTTTTGGAATCTCATAAGGTGTAAATATTGGTTCTTTAGAACTTTTTTATGTTACCTCTTTTATTGGTTCTTTCTTAATCGGTTGACTTTCCACCAAATTTTTAATATAATCTAATCATTTTCCTATTGTAAGAAGACTGATATTTGTATAGTTGTTTTGTTTTACTATCATTTTAATATCTTTTGATGAGATTTGTTCTCCTGCATTAGGAGCTCTCATTCTTAAAGGATTTACTTTTATTCCTCGTATTTTTGTGATGATATTGAACCTCCATTAAAGGGGGAAGTCAAGATTCAACTTCTCCTTTAGCTTGCCATCTAGTATTATGTTTTATTGTATTAACAAATTCTGAATAATATTCTTCAAACCATTCAAATAATTTTATATTAATTTTATGGGTATTCATAAATTCATAATATTCTTGAAGAATGCTTTCTTTTTATCATTATAATTTGTAAAGTAATCTTCTCTTTTTTGCTTATTTTTTGTTGGAATAGAAGTGCTTTCTACACCATTCTTTGTTTATCTCAAAAGTTTTTTTCTAAAACAAATATTTCTGAATTTTCTCATTGTCTTGCATTATTAGTCATTGATGAATATGTTGGTGATATATTAGGAGAATTTTGGGGAATCTCTTCTTGCCTGTCATAAATAGGTTGAGCTATATTTGAGGAATTATTTATTCCTTGTAAATTCGTTCTAAATGTTGTTGGGAAAGAAGAGACAGAGGCTCTAGCTGTCCTAAACTCTGCCGTTTGTGTTTCTGGATTTGACTGTCCTTCTAAGTTTAACTTTCTAAAAGCTGTGCTGGTACTTCCTATTTCGAATGAATGTCTTGAAGGCATTCTTCGTGGCCAGTTGAATATTAATTCAACTGTTCCATCTTGCTGTTGGGAGATTTCACTCAATGAAGTGTTTCTTATGGGAGTTGGTGCCACAGGGTCTGTAGCACCCTCAAGTTTCCACCTATCAGGAAGGTTTATTTCATTCCATTGTATTGTTCTTGGGATTATGGTATGAGATCTTGAAGTATCTGTTTCTATTAGGAAGGTTTCTCCTTTTGGGCTTTGGAGTAAAATACCTCTGTACCAGGAAGCATTTTGTAGTTATGGGTATGTATTTGGAGGTCAAAGATTGCAAAATATTTTGTCGGTCAAAGATACCATAAAATTTGGATAAAAATTAAAATGTATTGGGCCGGTACATAGGCTTGTTTCTATGGTTCCTAGTAACCAGTCATTAAACATGATGTGTCTTTGGTCTCTTAAGATAATTAAAATTGAGGTTTTCTAGTGGTTTCAACACTAAGAGGTTTGACACCAACTTGGTCTAGTCCAAAATGGATATATCTGTATTTTTGATTTTTGAGTTTATTAATGATAATTTTATCTAATAATTGGATTGTTTCATATTCTTTTTGAATAGGTAAACTCCTTTCTTTTGTTTTTATAACGTAACTGCAAAAAAGCATTTAAATTTTCAAAAGTTGTTTTCTTGTAGACTTGGTTTGTTGGAACTCTTGGAAGAGTCCAATTATCGAATCTTTGGGGAATATTTTCATAATGTTCTTCTTGTTCATTAACAATGTTGTTTGAGGTTAGGTCGGACTCTTGGGATTGATTAGAAACAAAGCTTACAGAAGAATTGGTTCTTCTAAGGAAGGGAAACATTCTTTGTTTTCTTATTTCCTACAAGGAGGTTCTACTATCAAGATTTCCAGATTATTAAAGTTGCCTATAGGGATACTTTGTCCATGACATGCCTAACCTATGGCTAACTGGACAGTGTATCAATAATCAGCAAAATAATAATACGTCAATGAAGACAGTTAAACCAGAACTCGAAAATATTGAAAACAAATTGAATATTTTAAAAAATTAGAAATACCTGCTCCTTCTTGGCTCTGATACCAGATTGTCCCGAGGATCTGAGGATGGAGTTTGAATTTAAACATTTAGAATGTGATAATTGTCAAAAGTTTGAAATGTGATAATTTTTTGAAATTATAATTTGATTAAATCTTGAAAAGGAAAATAATTTTTGAAAAGGAAAATTATGTAAAACTCAGATATTAAAAATTTGGAAAAACTTAAAAACTTTGGAGAAACAAGTTTTGATATCTGAAATGGCTATTTCAAATCGTGTCATTCATTCTCAATCTGATAGCCTTTTATAGTGGGCTATTGTCTCTTTACATCATTTGAACCGGGGAATTCAATCCCTTACATAATTGAAACTTTGATTACATAATTAAAACTTTTCAGAGAATATATTCTCTGATTACAAAAATACAAACTACAGAGCATAATTACTATTCATGCATTAGAGAATCTTACTATTCTTGCCAGGAAATATTTATTGTTTGCGCCAGAGAATATTTCTTCTTCACTTGTCTTTTCTTGCAGGGAATTTTATTGTTTGTGCCAGTGAATATTTCCTATTCACTCATCTTTTCTTGTACCAATTTTTCTTGGTCTTGGTGATCGTTACTGAAGTGGTATCATCTGCAAGATCCACCGTTTTGATTGAAGACGCTGAAGATTTCTCATCTTTGGATTCGGAATCCATTGAGCTGAGCATTTCAGGCATGAGTTTTTTGTATTCCTTCTTGGTCTTGGCCTGAGCTAACATCGTACTAGCTGTCGATTTTGCTTGAAGGAATTTTGCTGTGGTTTGATCCGGGGCAGCAGACTTGCATAATCTCAAATTCTCGTTGAAAAAATTGTCCAAAAATTTTGAATCATATTGTTCATCATTAAACTTTTCCCACCATATAGTTCTGTAGTTTCGAACTAGTAATGGAATTCCAGTACATTGATCTTGCTCATAGGAATAATTACAAGAATGTAACAGTTCGATTTATACCCTAGTCGGAACAGTGGTTTCGGGACCACAAATTCGAGTCCATATAATATTTTAATATTATTTTCTATGCCGTTGATATGTGACTAAGCATGTGTTTAAATTTCGTAAGCTAATTAGTCCGTTTGAATGTTTAATTTGAGCAAAGGATTAAATTTCATTGAATGTGGAAGTTGCTTATTATTTGTGAAAGTATCATTGTGTTGTGGCTTGATTAAGGTGGAGGCCTTATATTGTTATTATCCCAAATTATAGATAGTGGATGGATAAGGTCTTAAATGCCCATATTGCATAATTGTTTTAATTATATGAATGAAGGCTATTTTGGTAAATGAAATATTAACATTAAATTATTGAAACAAAAGATGAGTGTTCATCTTTTACTTCTCTCATTTTGACCAAAAATAAAAGAAAGAAAAAGGAAGAAAACTTTGTGCTAGGTTCGGCCATTGTTGAGCTTAAAATAAGGTATGATTTGGTTTTAGTTTTTGATGATTTCTACCTTTCTGCAATCGTTGCTTTGAGAGCTATCAAATCCATATACTAATTTTTAGTATTGATGATGTTTGTGTGAGATGCCATTGTTGATATGTTGAGTTTTGAAATGAGTTTAGTTGATAAATGAAAGATTTGAGCTAGATAAACATACTTTGTTCTTGAAATTTTCATGAATTTAGCTAATTAGGGGTAAATTGAGAAAATGGTAAATTGAAGGACTAAATTGCAAGTTTGATGAGAAATGTGGGCTTGTATGTGATGTATATGTATTCAGCTAAGCTTGTGTATGCATTGATCTTGTGAAATTTGATGTCTTGAGTAAAATGGACTAGATTGATAAATGTGCAATTGGGAGGGCTAAGTTGCAAATAGCTCTAAATATATGTGTTTGGATTTAATTGAATGAAATAGTGAATAAAAGGATAAATTCTGAATATGTTTAGATCAAGAACCGAGGAAAACAGACTTAGATTACGGGAAAGCGAAAATAACTGAGTAGCCGTTTCCGTTCGATAAACCAAATTCAAGGTAAGTCACTATGCAAATAAACTTATCTGTATTGAATTGAATATATGTATTCATATGTCTATCGATGAAAATAAATGAGTATGAGATGCTAAGTGCGTGAATTCTGAAATAAGTTTGATATAGTGATAAAGCCGAGAAGTCCCGTACGAACCTAGGAATAGATAGGATTAGCTATGTCATGACATAGGTATCTATTCTGTAACATCTTAAATTTATGGGTCTATGCGTTTAGTATAGGAATATGTTTAATATGGTGAAAGGGGTTTAAAATTGGGCTTAGAATTAGGCAAAGGCCCATATTAAATTATTTTAAGGTGGCATCATTAACAATTAAAAATGAACAAGTTTTGGGTCGCAAGGAGCCCATGTTTTTAGGCCAATTTTGGCACTTTAAATGAAAATAGGGTGACGCCACATACAAGGAATTAGGGGCCCAAATATTAAGTTTAATGAGGCCCAAATCTTTTAATTTAAGTAAGTTAAATTTCGACATTAGGGTTAGTAGAGGTGGACGGCTACAAGGCTCAAAAATAGGAGAAATTATGTGGATTTTATAAGTGATAATATCATAGATAAAAAGGAGAAAAGTTTGGAGCTTATCTTTAAGGGAAGTGTTGGCCGAAAATCCACTGCCTAGAGGAGTGTAAAATTCGGCTACTGCAGCGTTCATGGACATGATGAACCGAGTGTTCCAACCCTACCTAGATTGGTGTGTCGTAGTGTTCATCAACGATATCTTGGTTTATTCAAAGTCGAAGGAGGAGCATGATGCTCATCTACGAATAGTTTTGCAGATTCTAAGGGAGAAGCAGTTGTATGCCAAATTTAGTAAATGTGAATTGTGGCTAAGGGAAGTTACGTTTCTAAGGCACGTTGTGTCGGCAGAAATGATTAGGGTTGACCCTCGAAAGATTGAAGTAGTGCTAGATTGGAAGCCACCCAAGTCTATGGCTGAAATTAGGAGTTTTCTTGGTTTAGCTGGGTACTACCGAAGGTTTGTTGAAGGATTTTCTTCGATAGCGGCCCCGTTGACTAAGTTGCTATGGAAAGGAGTTTCGTTTGTTTGGTCCGACAAGCAGCAGGGGAGTTTCGAGAAGTTAAAGAGGAATTTGACGGAGGCTCTGGTGCTGATTCAGTCAGAGGCAGGGAAGGAGTTCATAATTTACTGTGATGCATCACACACAGGATTAGGATGTGTGTTGATGCAAGATGGAAAGGTGGTTGCATATGCATCTCGATAGTTAAGATCGCATGAATCGAATTATCCCACTCATGACTTGGAATTGGCGGCCATGGTATTTGCCTTAAAAATATGGAGGCATTATTTGTATGGGGAGAAATCTATCATTTACACAGATCATAAGAGCTTAAAGTACCTTTTGACTCAGAAGGAGTTGAATCTAAGGCAGAGAAAGTGGATCGAGTTGCTAAAGGATTATGACTGCTTAATCGAGTATCACCCAGGAAAGGCTAATGTAGTGGCGGACGCTCTAAGTCGTAAAGTGGTCTCTAACCTAAGAGCAATGTTTACACACCTCAGTTTGTATGAGGATGGAAGTTTGTTAGTTGAACTTCAAGTGAAACCCTCTTAGATCAGTCAGGTGAAGGAGAAGCAACAAATCGATGAGTTGCTAAAAGGGAAATTGCTGTTAGTCTCAAGGGATGAGCCAGCAGAATTCAGTATGAATGAGGAAGGGTTGTTATACTTTCAAGGGAAAGTTTGCATGCCAAGAGATCTGGAGTTGAGGAGTAAAATTTTGCATGAGGCGCATGGTGGTACTACGCTATGCACCCTGGAGGAAGTAAAAAGTTTGAGATTTGCGAAATCACTTCTGGTGGTCGGGGTTGAAGCAAGAGGTAACTGGATTGGTGGGTAAGTGTTTGACTGTCAAGTGAGTCATGGCGAACATCGCTACCATCGAGATTATTACACCAAGAAAGATTCCACAATGAAAGTGGGAAAGAATTGCCATGGACTTTGTTAGTGGGCTTCCCCTTACACCCACTAAGAAAGATGCGGTTTGGGTAGTTGTTGATTGTTTGACGAAGTCTACACACTTCATACCCATACATGTTGACTATTCCTTTCAAAAGTTAGCCAAGTTGTACATAGCGGAGGCAGTGAGGTTGCATGGAGTACCGGTTTCGATCATATCCGATAGGGACCCTAGGTTCACCTCACGATTTTAGAAGGCGTTGCATCAAGCATTGGGTACGAAGTTGGATTTTAGTACAACATTTCATCTTCAGACCGATGGACAGTCTGAGCGAGTGATCCAGATCTTAGAAGACATGTTGAGTGGATGTGTCATTAATTTTTGAGGTAGTTGGGAAGAGTTCTTACCGTTAGCAGAATTTGCTTACAATAATAGCTACCAGTCAAGTATTCAGATGGCGCCCTACGAAGCTTTGTACGGGCGAAAGTGTCGTACTCTATCATTGGATGTAACTAAGGAACGTCGAATTTTGGGTCCGAAGTTGGTGGTTGAGACAGAAGAGAAAATTGAATTGATTAGGGTTCGACTGAAGGAGGCGTCGGACAGACAAAAGTCCTATGCTGATTTAAAGCGTAAGGACATAGAGTTTGCAGTAGGTGATAAAGTATTCCTAAAGGTGTCGCCATGGAAGAAGGTAGTAAGGTTTGGTCGAAAGGGTAAATTAAGTCCCAGATTTATCGGACCATATCGAGTGGTGAAGCGAGTAGGACCAGTAGCCTATCAGCTGGAGTTACTTTCAAAGTTAAGTCAAATTCACGATGTATTTCATGTTTCCATGCTAAGGCATTACCGTTTGGATCCGTCTCATGTTGTGCATGTGGAGGAAATCAAGGTGAGACCTGATCTATCCTTCGAAGAGGAACCGGTAGAAATTCTAGATCGTGATGTCAAGGTGTTGCGGAGGAAAATGGTTCCATTGGCTAAGGTGTTATGGCGGAATCATGGTTTGGAGGAGGCTACGTGGGAACCCGAGGAAGCAATGAGGCAGCAATACCCTCATCATTTCTGATCAGGTAATTTCGAGGACGAAATTTCTTTAAGGGGGTAGAATTATAACATCCTAAATTTATGGGTCTATGCGTTTAGTATAGGAATATGTTTAATATGGTGAAAGGGGTTTAAATTTGGGCTTAGAATTAGGCAAAGGCCCATATTAAATTATTTTAAGGTGGCATCATTAAAAATTAAAAAGGAACAAGTTTTGGGTCGCAAGGAGCCCATGTTTTTAAGCCAATTTCGGCACTTAAAATGAAAATAGGGTGACGCCACATACAAGGAATTAGGGGCCCAAATATTAAGTTTAATGAGGCCAAATCTTTTAATTTAAGTAAGTTAAATTTCGGCATTAGGGTTAGTAGAGGTGGACGGCTACAAGGCTCAAAAATAGGAGAAATTATGTGGATTTTATAAGTGATAATATCATAGATAAAAAGGAGAAAAGTTAGGAGCTTATCTTCAAGGGAAGTGTTGGCCTAAAATCCACTGCCTAGAGGAGTGTAAAATTTAGCTACTGCATGGCAAAGAGGGTGCCGAATTTCCCCTCTCTTTAAGCCTGAATTTTAAGGGCATTTTTGGTTTTTAACAGTAGGTGCCGAAATATCTATAAATATGAAACACCCCACACCCGGCCCATGAGCCTGAACCGGATCTGGTATGTTCCTAAAGTAAACCGGTTTCAAAATCCTTTGTTACTTAGAGAAAATTGGTAAAATTTTTAGAAAAAGGTTGTTGTGGATTGGGCTTAGGTTGGAACCCGTTTATTTAATCTTGTAAATCCAATTTTAAAGAGGTGACAAAATGATTTTTTAGGGTTTATAACAAAAATATATCACTTTAATTTTAGTTATAATTAGTTCGTAACATAATAGTAAAAAAAAAAATAAAGCAAAGTAAAGAAAATCCATTGGGCCTTATGGCCTTATTACATCAAGTAGAACCCAAAATAAAATTAAAGGAACTAAAAGAAATAAAGTCCAAATTTAAATGGAATCTTCAAATGAGACATGGCCACCTCGGGGTCTCTGCCCGGTCAATCCTTATTCATCACCAAAATAATTCCCATAACGGGCGAGTCAATGACTCAATGTGCACACAAGACTAACATTCAACAAATCGTGCATACACGCTCATATCAAATTCATATAAAATAAATGATGATGCAACCCAACCCAAGCCTAATGGTCCATCCGCTACACACCACCGTAGCTTCCAAATACACCGTGGGACTACTAAGTCAACCTCCATCCGCTACACACCATCAAGGCAATCATTGCAATGACGTGCTCATCGCCTATATAATTTGTGTCATTAGACACCATATTTAAATAATGTAACCGGTTACCAAATTCAAATATTTGTGACCGTAGTCACCAAATAACGCTAGAGACCAAGTCAACACCTTCTAACATTGGTGAGATCAAGTCAACACCTTCAAACGCTAGTGAGACCAAGTCAACACCTTCTTCCCTTTTACATAAATCTCGAATGCCCCAAAAATATATATCATGCATAACATACTTAATTTCATAATCATATACATATATTCACATGTTATAAAATAACATATTTCATAATCCTATTGGAAGTAGGAAACGTGCACAGGTACTTTTGTACCACATTAGGGTACTTAGCCATATTCATATTCTTACGTATAATCACATAATAAAATAATTGCCATATGAAATATCGAAAGTTAGTGTGCGTACACACCTGATTTGCTTAATAGATTCCTTGAAATCTCGAAGAACGATCTACCGATCTAGATTTTTACTCCTATATTCGGCCAACCATTAAAATATATTAACAAACTTATTTGGCTTAAAACAAAACCAAATTCTAGTAGGATTTGTAAAAAGACTCACCTTTGCCGATTTGGTGTTTATACAATTCCCGAAAACTTGGTTTTTCCTTTACCTGATATTCGGCCAACCTTGAATCTCAATATGGGTTAGTTTTCGGCTTTTTAATAATTAAAGAATTGATCAAAGTAATCACACAAGCCTTGGCCGAATGTGTCTTACCTTAATTTCCTTGAATCCAAAATCCCGAAAACTCTTCCTTTGATATTCGGCCAAGAGACATAAAAGAGGTTATTTTCTTAAATCTTGATTAAACGAATTAGAAGAACAAGAATTAATTGTTCTTACCTTAGATCCTTGATGTTTATATTCGGCAATTGTGGAAACCTGAGATCCCTTGTATATTCGGCCATGATCAAGAATAAGGATTAGGCCCTTTTACTTTCGACAACTAGAAAGAAAGAAAGGAAATTGAATGGCTTAACCTTACCTTGATGCCTTTAATCAATTGCTTCCTTGTCTTGAGTTACAGAGATCCGCTATGGAGATTTAACAGAGATCAAAAGAGAAGGGTTTTGACTTAACAATGACAAAGGAGAGGAGAAGAAAAGAGAGTCCTTGCTTAGGAGAATAGGGGCTAGGGAAATTTTCGGCACACAAATGAAAAAATGAGAGAAAAGTCTCCAACTCTCCTCCTTTAACTGAAATTGCTATGCCAAGAGCCCTTGACTTGGCCACTACTTCCCCACAAGTGATAATATTATCATTTAATTATCACAAGTATTTAATTCATCCTATATCTCCTCAATTATCTCATTAAAAGAAAATCCTTATTTATCACTTATTAATCAAGTTTTAACCAAATAAAACTCCTCCTCTTAGATTCCCTTGTGCCGTCCAACTCCCCACTCATGGAAGCAAAATAAAACTTCTTTTATTTGCTTCCTAGATGACTCAAACTCAGCCCAAAACCTCTTGCATTTGGGCCATTTCCTAAGGCCTTAGGTGGCATCTTCAGCCACATTTCCAAGTCCGTTATTGGGTCAATTTCATGTACTTTATATTTTAGGGTCATTTGGCCCTAAGATCCCTTTTGGCTCCAAAATTTGACATTCCGGGTCATTTTAAGTTTCTAAAATTTTCACATGCTCAGATTTTCCAAGTTTCCAAAATGTTTAGTTTCCTATTTTGGCTTGGTTTCCAAAATGTTTAGTTTCCTATTTTGGTTTGGTTTCCAAAATGTTTAGTTTCCTATTTTGGTTTGGTTTCCAAAATGTTTAGTTTCCTATTTTGGTTCATTTCCAAAATGTTCAAGTTTCCAAAATGTTCATTTTCCTATTTCCAACATAACATTTCCATGCATTCTCGTGTTTCCAAAATCATTCAATTTATTCAAAAGACATAAAAGATGTATTTTTGTACAATTAGGCCAAAATGAATAGGCCCTTTTCAGGATGTTACAGTTCTACCGCTTAAAAATAATTTCGTCCTCGAAATTACTTACTATCGCTCATCCGCATACCTAACTCACCACACTACGCTATTGTCGCATTACATCGATCTTAAAGAACTATCATACTTTCTAGGCACATTCTCTAAGTTCACAATCAAGGTTCCATATACTTCATTAGCAACATAAGATCGAACTAATCTTATAACGAGTAAAGTAATGAAGTATAATCCATAAATAAGAAACTTACTCGTTGTCTCGTCTCGGCGCTATCACTATCCTCGCGACGGCCGATCGATAAACTAACCTTGGTCGCCTTGCTTCAACCTTCAACACCTCCGCTTGGTGCTCCATGACCTTAGCCGGATCCATTACCTCTGTTATTCGAATCTCGACCTCGTTGAGGTCATTGTCCTCCCCGCCACCGATTAACATGCTAAGTTGTCGGTCGTTTGTCATCCGATATTTTGGACAGTCCTTGAACATATGGTCCTTGGACCCGCACTTAAGACATGCTCCTGTCTTTCTCCAACACTCACCTAAATGCTTCTTTCCACAATGCTCACAAGGATGATATCGCCTCTGGTACCAACTTCATCGATCCTTTGGCCCATCGCCTAGGCCTCTTATTCCCGATGATCCGCATAATCCAAAACCTCTTTCCGGCTTATTTCGATCGTTGTTCGCTTGATAGAATCCTTAATTCCCTCGGCCACTTTAGCCTTATCCACCAAAGCAGAATTCCGCTCCCGATGCGGTGCTATCAATAGTCTCAGATCGTTCTCATCCGTCCCTCAAACGGACACAAATGTTCATGCTCGATTGCCACTACCCTCGAGCATAGCGGCTCAACCTCAAGAATTCGCCTCATATTCTCATGACGGACTTACTCCCTTGTACCAACCCTAGAAAAGCCTTCCTTTGTTCATCTCAGATACCGGTTCCCACATACTTCTTCCAAATGCCTCTTTAACATATTCCCAAGTCAAGTTTTCACCCGTACCATCCCGAATAGTTAACCACCATCGATACGCTTCATCGCGAACAACACCACCATCCCTTTCAACTTTTCCTCTGAGTCGATCGAGCTCATCCATGGTACGCTCGTTGCTTCCAACCAAGATCAACAGACTGGTGCCACATTAGATACTCCTCGAAACATTTCACTCCATTAGCTCGGAGCCGCTCAGTACCGACTTTCGATTTCTGAATTTCCTCCCGCACTCGCCACCAATTCCAAAACTCGCAAGACAAACTGCGACACAAGATCTTCCCTCATCTCGAGCTCTTGCTCAACATTAACAAATGGGGGTGGTGGTGGCGACAAGATTTTATTGTTTGGACCTTGACCCGACCTAACGGGTTTCGACACGGTCATCCTTCCTCTACCTCGACCACGCATTTACCACGCCCTCTAGAGCTCATTTTCTAGCGTCGAGATCCGATTAAGAAATTTTATGGATTAGTCATTGTTCCACTTTTTACCCGCCAAGGAGTTTTATGAAAAGGATTTAAGAGTGGTTCTTCGTATTCATACAAACACACGCTTTTCCATTCATTCATCCATCCATCAAACAAGTATGAACCTTCGTTCATTCAGAGAAACGTTGTAGTTTTTGTTGTTGTTGTTTTCCACTACCCGAGGGTATTTTCGTAATTTTGTCCTACAGGGCATTTTCGTAATTTTTCAGAAGAAAAATGTTCCTTGGTGTTTTTGTCAAAAATTATTTTGTAATTTTTGTTAAGTCTCGAGGTAATTTGGAAAAATTTTGAAATCCAGGGGTATTTCGGTAATTTTTGACCTCAAGGGTATCTTGGTAATTTTTCTCAAATCAGGGTAAATTTGTAAAATTTTATAAGTCAAGGAGATTTCGAAAGTTGTAAAACTTTGAGGGTTCTTTTTGAAAATTGTTCCTTCAAAAATGGGGATGTTGCAAAATTTTTAGAAATTAGGGTCATTTTGGTAATTTTGTAAGTTAGGGCAATTTGTAATTTTTTCCAAAATCAAGGTATTTTGATATTTTACAAATTAGGGTTCTTGAATATTTATAAAATAATGAAATTTTGGTAAAGTCATTGAGTAGTTGAACATTTTATAAACCAATGCGTTTTGGTAATTTCACCCCTAAGGGCATTTTTGTAATTTTCAAATCAGGAGTTTTTCAGAAAATGTTGTAAAAATAATTTTCTTAGGTTAAAAAGAAAGTTTTAAGAGTTTGATAAACTAGGGTTTGTTGTTTTGTTCTCTCTCTCTTTTTTTTTTTTAAAAACATGGCTAGTTCCTTTCTAAGTTTTAGTCATTATGTTTAGCCTATGACCGAGCCCTCTTGGTCGTGGTGAACTAAAGCTACGCACTGTGCAGGATTCGTGTGGAGAGGAGGTGAGTCACGCGGATCGCTTAAATACCAAGCTCCCAATCAAACCATTCCTAGACATGCGCAGAGGTTGCCACACCACCGAGCCTCCGAGTTATGGTGAACCGAAGCTACGCACTGTAGGATTCTGCAAGAGGAGGTGAGTCACTAGGACTGCTTAAATACCGTGCTCTTCCCGGATCCAATCCTAGACATGCGTCTGGGGCTACCACACCTTAGCTCGATGACTTAGCCATAGGTTTGTTTAGTGCTTTAAGTCTTATGTGTTTGCGTTTGAGTAGACTAGTCCTGGGTTCAAGTTCCTATCATTCTATTCTACGCTCCATGCCTTTTCTACCCTTATATAAATCACAGAATCACACATAGAGTTAGGGTACTTACCGGTGGATCATGGGTCTGAGACTTAGGGCCATGTCTTTATACCTATCCATTTGAAAAATACTTTCATAAAACTCATCCGGCCTTGTTTTAAAAACGTTTTGGGCCTTAGGCCACAGTGCCGAGAGTTTGAACTGGCTCGATACCAAATTGAAACACCCACACCCGCCCACGAGCCCGAACAGGATCTCGGTATGTTCCTAAAGTAAACCGGTTTCAAAATCCTTCACACTTAGAGAAAATTGGTAAAATTTTTAGAAAAAGGTTGTTGTGGATTGGGCTTAGGTTGGAACCCGTTTATTTAATCTTGTAAATCCAATTTTAAAGAGGTGACAAAATAATTTTTAGCGTTTATAACAAAAATATATCACTTTAATTTTAGTTATAATTAGTTCGTAACATAATAGTAAAAAAAAGTAAAGCAAAGTAAAGAAAATCCACTGGGCCTTATGGCCTTATTACATCAAGTAGAACCCAAAATAAAATTAAAGGAACTAAAAAGAAATAAAGTCCAAATTTAAATGGAATCTTCAAATGAGACATGGCCACCTCGTGGTCTACCTACCATTCCATCCTTTATTCATCACCGAAAATAATTCCCACAACGGGTGAGTCAACAGACTCAATGTGCACACAAGACTAACATTCAACAAATCGTGCATACACGTTCATATCAAATTCATATAAAAATAAATGATGATGCAACCCAACCCTAGCCTAATGGTCCATCCGCTACACACCACCCGTACCTGCCAGTCACACCGTGGGGACTACTAAGTCAACCCTCCATCCGCTACACACCATCGAAGGTAGTCATTTGCGTGACGAGCTCATCGCCCATATAATTTGTGTCATTAGACACCATATTCAAATAATGTAACCGGTTACCAAATTCAAATATTTGTGACCGTAGTCACCATATAACGTTGGTGAGACTGAAGTCAACACCTTCTAACATTGGTGAGACCGAAGTCAACACCTTCAAACGTTGGTGAGACCGAAGTCAACACCTTCTTCCCCTTTCACATAAAACTCGAATGCCCCAAAAATATATATCATGCATAACATACTTAATTTCATAATCATATACATATATTCACATGTTATAAAATAACATATTTCATAATCCTATTGGAAGTAGGAAACATACCTGGGTACTTTTGTACCACATTAGGGTACTTAGCCATATTCATATTCTTACGATAATCACATAATAAAATAATTGCCATATGAAATATCGAAAGTTAGTGTGCGTACACACCGATTTGCTTAATAGATTCCTTGAAATCTCAAGAACGATCTATCGATCTAGATTTTACTCCTATATTTGGCCAACCATTAAAATATATTAACAAACTTATTTGGCTTAAAACAAAACCAAATCCTAGTAGGATTTGTAAAAGACTCACCTTTGCCGATTTGGTGTTTATACAATTCCGAAAACTTGGTTTTCCTTTACGATATTCGCCAACCTTGAATCTCAATATGGGTTAGTTTTTGGCTTTTTAATAATTAAAGAATTGATCAAAGTAATCACACAAGCCTTGACCGAATGTGTCTTGCCTTAATTTCCTTGAATCCAAAATCCCGAAAACTCTTCCTTTGATATTCGGCCAAGAGACATAAAAGAGGTTATTTTCATAAATCTTGATTAAGCGAATTAGAAGAACAAGAATTAATTGTTCTTACCTTAGATCCTTGATGTTTATATTCGGCAATTTTGGAAACCTGAGATCCCTTGTATATTCGGCCATGATCAAGAATAGGCATTAGGCCCTTTTACTTTCGGCAACTAGAAAGAAAGAAAGGAAATTGAATGGCTTAACCTTACTTGCTTCCTTGTCTTGAGTTACAGAGATCCGGCTATGGAGATTTAACAGAGATCAAAAGAGAAGGGTTTTGACTTAACAACGACAAAGGAGAGGAGAAGAAAAGATGGAGTCCTTGCTTAGGAGAAATTTCGGCAAGGAGAATAGGGGCTAGGGAAATTTTCGGCACACAAATGAAAAGATGAGAGAAAAGTCTCCAACTCTCCTCCTTTAACTGAAATTGCTATGCTAAGAGCCCTTAACTTGGCCACTACTTCCCCACAAGTGATAATATTATCATTTAATTATCACAAGTATTTAATTCATCCTATATCTCCTCAATTATCTCATTAAAAGAAAATCCTTATTTATCACTTATTAATCAAGTTTTAACCAAAATAAAACTCCTCCTCTTAGATTCCCTTGTGCCATCCAACTCCCCACTCATGGAAGCAAAATAAAACTTCTTTTATTTGCTTCCTAGATGACTCAAACTCAGGCCCAAAAACTTCTTGCATTTGGGCCATTTCCTAAGGCCTTAGGTGGCATCTTCAGGCCACATTTCCAAGTCCGTTATTGGGTCGAATTTCATGTACTTTATATTTTAGGGTCATTTGGCCCTAAGTTCCCCTTTTGGCTCCAACATTCGACATTCCGGGGTCATTTTTAAGTTTCAAAAATTTTCGCATGCTCAGATTTTCCAAGTTTCCAAAATGTTTAGTTTCCTATTTTGGCTTGGTTTCCAAAATGTTTAGTTTCCTATTTTGGTTCGGTTTCCAAAATGTTTAGTTTCCTATTTTGGTTTGGTTTCCAAAATGTTTAGTTTCCTATTTTGGTTCATTTCCAAAAATGTTCAAGTTTCCAAAAATGTTCATTTTCCTATTTCCAACATAACATTTCCATGCATTCTCAGGTTTCCAAAAATCATTCCAAATTTATTCCAAAACACATAAAAGATGTATTTTTGTACAATTAGGCCAAAATGCATAGGCCCTTTTTAGGATGTTACAAAATAGGAGGGGCTAGCTCATTGTTTTTGACACTGAAAACCCTAAATTCCTCTCCCATTGTGCCGAATTTCCCTAACTTCTCCTTCTCCAATTTCTTTTCTCCAATTTCTTCAAAAGCCGAAACTCTTCTTGAAACACCCCAAACCCGGCCCACGAGCCTTGACTGGATTTGGTATGTTCCCCGGCGTAAACCATTTCAAATTCTTTTGTTACTCAGGAAAAACTTGTGTGTTTTGAAAGAAAGATTGTTTTGGTTGGGCTTGAGTTGGAAACAAGTTTATTTCATTTTGTAAAATCCTTTACTTTAGGTGACAAAACATTTAGGCTTTGTTTTAAAATAAATTTACTTAAACTTCACTTGATAAAACTTCGTACGTGATAAATAAAAGTAAAATAAAGTAATCCAACTATGGCCTTATTACATCAATTAAATCCCAAAATTAAAACCAAAGTACATAAAATAAAATAGTCCAAATAAAATGAATTTCTTGCTGAGCATGGCCATCCCTAAGCTCCTGTCAACCCGGTCCCTTACTGATCATCACCTGAAAAACGTTTCCACAATGGGGTGAATCAAACAGACTCAATGTGTACACGAACACTAAGTCTTAACAATTTCAGGCATTTCAAATCATACATGTACATAAAGCATTTAAACAATATGATGCAACCCGAACCCCAACCTAGATGCCATCCGCTACACATCACCCATACCAACCTGTACACCATGGGGACTACTAAGTCAACCCTCCATCCGCTACACACCATCGAAGGCAGTCACTGCAGTCGACGTGCTCATCGCCCTTATAAAATCTGTGGTCTTAGGTCACCACATTCAGATATCATGGTCTTAGGTCACCACATTCAGATATCGTGGTCTTAGGTCACCACATTCAGATATCGTGGTCTTAGGTCACCACATTCAGATATTGTGGTCTTAGGTGACCACATTCACTTCCCCTTTTCATATAACCCATATGTCCCATATCATACATATCATGCATTAACATGCCAAATTCTTATTTCACATTCTTATAATGTCATATGTGTGTCCTAACAGATATTTAACATTATCCTAGTAGGAGTAGGAAACGTACCTGAGTACTTTGTACCATGACATGGTACCTTAGCCATATTCACATTCTTATACACATACTTATATTAAACATTGCCATAAAACTTATTAGGAAATAGTGTGGGGTACACACCTGATATACTTATCGAATTTACTGAAATCCCGAAAACTCATTCTATCGCTTTAGATCTTTAATTCCTATATTCGTCTACCCTAACATGTTAGTAAAAATCCATTTGGCTATAAATCCAAATCCTAGTAGGATTGTTGTAATCAAATTCTTACCTTGGTGCCGATTGATGTCTAATCAAATGCCGAAAACTTTGTATCCTTCTTCCTTGAAATTGACAATCACTAGAATACTTGAATAGATTAGTTTCGACTTTTAAATATTAATGAAACACATCTATTTACTCAACATGGCCTTGGCCGAATGCTATAGATACTTACCTTGTGGATTTTAAATCCCGAAACTCACCGAATAACTAGGGAACACACGGCCTATGGTGTACCTTCAGGAAAAGAATTTCTCCTTCCTTGTAGTCGACACTTAGTAAATCCCGAAAGATCTCTTTAAAGTTTCGGCAACAAGATATTAATGGGTTAGTCCTAGATTTTGGCAAATCTTTAAAGAAAAAGGATGAAACTAAATGAGATCTTACCCCTACTTTAGAGATCGGCAATCCCTTGCTTGAAGTCTCAAACTATTCGGCTATGGTCTTGATAATAGCAAGTTTTCGACTTTTGGAACTTAACAAGAAATCGGCTAAAGGTTATATGTGATGTCGGTTTATCAAAAGAAAAGAGAGGGAAAAGAGTCACTAGGGGATTCGGCAATGGTGGACTTATGGAGAAAAAGATTTCGGCTATGGCAAAAATAAGAGAGAAAGGAGAGAGCTTGCTAGGAAATTTTCGGCAAAGACTTCAATGGAAACGAGAAGATTGATGAATAGCCTTATTTTCCTCCTTTTACCGAAATTACTAGGCCAAGACTCCCTTACTTGGCCATCACTTCTCTTATCTTATCAAATCCTAACTTAAACTCCTATTTTATCTCTTAACAAATAAAATAATTAATCCAACACCTTATCTCTTATCTATCTATTAAACTTTAATAAATAAAATAAAATCTCATTTAATCTAAATAAAACCATAATTATCCTATAATAAAATAGATAAATAAAACTACAATTATCCTACTCTTAGCCAAATATTAATAGGATAAAATAAGCTTAATCTTCATCCAAATAGAAGTCTAATTGTCAGATAACCTTCCCTTCCTCGCTTTGACGCAAAAGAAAAATAAAATCCCACCTCATCGCCAGTCCACGAGGCTTGAACCTGAACCCTCACTGCTGCAAGCTGCAATAACGCCCCAAGCCACTCTGCCAAGGCATTTTTTTGTGACATAAACTCGCCACAATTTCTTTTAAAGCCTCCTTCCCCTAGCTCCCCCTTAACGCCAAAAGCAAAAATAAGACACGCCTCCCTGCTGCCAACAAGACTCGAACTCCAGACCTGCACCAGGCTTATGGCGTCATTTCTAGGCCCTTAAGTGGTGCCTTACAGCCACTTTACCAAGGCCTGTTTTATGCCAAACACGCCCAAGATTTTTCCCTTAAGACCTCCCTGGCCTTGCTTCCCTTTTAACGCCAAAAATAGAAGCTCCCAAGTGCAATCTCTGCAGCTCGAACCTCCTCCCCTTGGCACTCCATGTGACGCAGCTTCCAAGCCCCAAGGTAGCGTCCCTTGCCACCTTGCCAATTGGTTTCTTTGTGTCATGAATCCAACACAAATTTTCTTAAGGCTTCCTTAGCCTAGCTTCCCTTTTAACTTAAAACCAGAATTTTCCAAAGCTTTCTCTTCCATCCTAGAATTTTAAAACTCTTAAAACACCTCCAAACACCCTTAAAGCCTACTAACACTTGAGTTATGCTCCAAACGCATAACCCCTAATCTAGGATGTTACAGTTCTACCCTCCTTAAAAATAATTTCGTCCTCGAAATTACTTACTATCAAATAATCAAACATCTTAACTCATCACAAGAACGCTTATGTCATGCATGACTCGATCTTAATAGAGCCATCATACTTCCTAGGCGCAATTTTTTTAAGTTCACATTCACGAGAACTCATTTCTAACGTCATGATTTAATCGATTAAAGAGTTTTATGCATTAGTACTTTGTTCCAATTGCTTAACCGCTAATGCTTTTATGAAAAGGAGTTTAATAGTGGTTCTTTCAATCAAACAAAGTCTCAATTCAAGTTCACTATTCTAATTCAGAGATTCACATTCACATTCACATTCATCCATCTCAGAAGAGACACATTCATTCACAACATTCACTTCAATAATTTGGGCATTCCTGATTATCCCCCCAAGGGTAATTTCGTCATTTTTCCTATAAGGTATTTTGGTAATAAATCGGGGTCACTTCGAAAATAATCATTATAAATCAAAAGTATTTCAAAATTTACAAAAACTCGAGGTTATCTTGAAAATTTGTTTTCCAAATCAGCGGTGTTGCAGAAATTTTAGAAATCGGGGTTATTTCGTTAATGTTGGAAGTTAGGGGCATTTTCGTAAATTCTCCAAATTAGGGTATCTTGATATTTGTAAAACAAAAGTTTTTTGGTATTTTTGTAAAGTAGAAACATTTTAGCAAAAGCCAAGGGTTTTTTTGAAAATCTTAAAAACTAAGGGTATTTTATTAATTTACAACACATGGGCATTTTAGTAATTTTCCCATATCAAAGTACCTTGAATTTTTCGTAAAATAGAGTTTTTGGACACTTTTACAAAATAGAGAAATTTTACTAAAATCGAGGGTAATATGGTAATTTTAGAAACCAAGGGCATTTTGTAATTTTACGACCCGTGGTATTTTAGTAATTTTAGCAAACCAAAATTTTTTTCGAGAAATTTTCAAAATAGATTTTGTTGCAAATCAAAGGGTTAATTTAAGGATTTTAAAAACTAAGGTTTTTATAAAAAAAAATGGCTAGTCCCTTTTGGGTTTTAATCATTGGTTTAACCGATGACTAAGTCCTCTTGGTTAGGGTGAATTCACATTACGCACTGGTAGGATTCGAGTAAAGAGGAGGTGAGTCGCTAGGATTGCTTAAATACCAAGCTCTTACTAAATCCACTCCTAGACATGCACACAACAGTTACCACACCCTAGCTCGGCGACTTAACCACAGGTTTGTCTAATAGTCCTTAAGTCTTATGTACTTGTGTTTTTGAGTAGACTAGTCCTAGGGTTCAACAAATCCTAGTTCACTAATCTACGTTGCCATAAAAGCCCATACATTTCACATATTCAAATCACTTGAAGTCGAAGTACTTACACTGGTGGATCATGGGCCTGAGACCTAGGTGCCATGCTAGAAAACACGAAAATTTTTTGAGAAAATTCCTTTTGGGCTAGATTTTGAAAATGTTTTGGGCCTTAAACCACAGTCCGAGTGTTTAAAATTGGGCTCTGATACCAAATTAAAACACCCCAAACCCGCCCACGAGCCTTGACCGGATCTCGTATGTTCCCAACAGAACTGCTTTCAAATTCTTTTGTTACTCAGAAAAACTTGTGTGTTTTGAAAGAAAGATTGTTTTGGGTTGGGCTTGATTTGGAAACAAGTTTATTTCATTTTGTAAAATCCTTTACTTTAGGTGACAAAACATTTAGGCTTTGTTTTAAAATAAATTTACTTAAACTTCACTTGATAAAAATTCCTACATGGTAAATAAAAGTAAAATAAAGTAATCCAACTATGGCCTTAGTACATCAATTAAATCCCAAAATTAAAACCAAAGTACATAAAATAAAATAGTCCAAATAAAATGAATTTCTTGCTGAGCATGGCCATCCCTAAGCTCCTGCCGACCCGGTCCCTCATCGATCATCACCGAAAATGTCCCCACAACGGGGTGAGTCAAACAGACTCAATGTGTACACGAACACTAAGTCTTAACAATTTCAGGCATTTCAAATCATACATGTACATAAATCATTTAAACAATATGATGCAACCTGAACCCAAACCTAGATGCCATCCGCTACACATCACCCGTACCAACCTGTACACCGTGGGGACTACTAAGTGAACCCTCCATCCGCTACACACCATCGAAGGCAATCACTGCAGTCGACGTGCTCATCGCCCTTATAAAATTCGTGGTCTTAGGTCACCACATTTAGATATCGTGGTCTTAGGTCACCACATTCAGATATTGTGGTCTTAGGTCACCACATTCAGATATCGTGGTCTTAGGTCACCACATTCACTACCCCTTTTCATATAACCCATATGTCCCTTATCATACTTATCATGCAGTGACATGCCAAATTCTTATTTCACATTCTTATAATGTCATATGTGTGTCGTAACAGATATTTAACATAATCCTAGTAGGAGTAGGAAATGTACCTGAGTACTTTGTACCATGACATGGTACCTTAGCCATATTCACATTCTTATACACATACTTATATTAAACATTGCCATAAAACTTATTAGGAAATAGTGTGGGGTACACACCTGATATACTTATAAAATTTACTGAAATCCCAAAAACTCGTTCTATCGCTTTAGATCTTTAATTCCTATATTCATCCACCCTAACATGTTAGTAAAAAGCCATTTGGCTATAAATCCAGATCCTAGTAGGATTGTTGTACTCAAATTCTTACCTTGGTGCCGATTGATGTCTAATCAAATGCCGGAAACTTTGTATCCTTCTTTCTTGAAATCGACAATCACTAGATTACTTGAATAGATTAGTTTCAGCTTTTAAATATTAATGAAACACATCTATTTACTCAACATGGCATTGGCCGAATGCTATAGATACTTACCTTGTGGATTTTAAATCCCGAAACTCACCGAATAACTAGAGAACACGCGGCCTATGGTGTACCTTCGGGAAAAGAATTTCTCCTTCCTTGTAGTCGACACTTAGTAAATCCCGAAAGATCTCTTCAAAGTTTTGGCAACAAGATATTAACGGGGTTAGTTCTAGATTTTGGTAAATCTTTAAAGAAAAAGGATGAAACTGAATGAGATCTTACCTCTACTTTAGAGATCGGCAATCCCTTGCTTGAAGTCTCAAACTATTCGGTTATGGTCTTGATAATAGCAAGTTTTCGGCTTTTGGAACTTAACAAGAAATTGGCTAAAGGTTATCTGTGTGTCGGTTTATCAAAAGAAAAGAGAGGGAAAAGAGTCACTAGGGGATTCGATAATGGTGGACTTATGGAGAAAAGATTTGACTATGGCAAAATAAAGAGAAAGGAGAGAATTTGCTAGGAAATTTTCGGTAGAGACTTCAATGGAAACGAGAAGATTGATGAATAGCCTTATTTTCCTCCTTTTACCGAAATTACTAGGCCAAGACTCCCTTACTTGGCCATCACTTCTCTTATCTTATCAAATCCCAACTTAAACTCCTATTTTATCTCTTAACAAATTAAATAATTAATCAAACACCTTATCTCTTATCTATCTATTAAACTATAATAAATAAAATAAAATCTCATTTAATCTAAATAAAACCATAATTATCCTATAATAAAATAGATTAATAAAACTACAATTATCCTACTCTTAGCCGAATATTAATAGGATAAAATAAGCTTAATCTTCATCCAAATAGAAGTCTAATTGCCGTATAACCTTCCCCTTCCCTACCTTGACGCAAAAGCAAAATAAAATCCCACCTACTACTGTCCACGAGGCTTGAACCTGAACCCTCACTGCTGCAAGCTGCAATAATACCCTAAGCCACTCTGCCAAGGCATTTTTTTGTGACATAAACTCGCCACAATTTCTTTTAAAGCCTCCTTCCCCTAGCTCCCCCCTTAACGCCAAAAGCAAAAATAAAACACGCCTCCCTGCTGCCAACAAGGCTCAAACTCCAGACCTGCACCAGGCTTGTGGCGTCATTTCCAGGCCCTTAAGTAGTGCCTTACAGCCACTTTACCAAGGCCTGTTTTATGCCAAACACGCCTAAGATTTTTCCCTTAAAACCTCCCTGGCCTTGCTCCCCTTTTAACGCCAAAAATAAAAGCTCCCAAGTGCAATCTCTGCAGCTCGAACCTCCTCCCTTGGCACTCCATGTGATGCGCTCCAAGCCCCAAGGTGGCGTCCTTGCCACCTTGCCAATTGGTTTCTTTGTGTCATGAATCCAACACAAATTTTCTTAAGGCTTCCTTAGCATAGCTTCCCTTTTAACTTAAAACCAATAATTTTCCAAAGCTTTCTTCCATCCTAGATTTCTAAAAACTCTTAAAACACCTCCAAACACCCTTAAAGCCTACTAACACCTGAGTTATGCTCCAAACGCATAACCCCTAATCTAGGATGTTACATTTCTACCCTCCTTAAAAATAATTTCGTCCTCGAAATTACTTACTATCAAATAATCGAACATCTTAACTCATCACAAGAACGCTTATGTCACAGACTCGATCTTAATAGAGCCATCATACTTCCTAGGCACAATTTTTTTTTAAGTTCACGTTCCCGAGAACTCATTTCTAACGTCATGATTTAATCGATTAAATTGTTTTATGCATTAGTACTTTGTTCCAATTGCTTAACCGTGAATGCTTTATGAAAAGGAGTTTAATAGTGGTTCTTTCAATCAAACAAAGTCTCAATTCAAGTTCACTATTCTAATTCGAGATTCACATTCACATTCACATTCATCCATCTCGGAAGAGACACATTCATTCACAACATTCACTTCACTACTTTGGGCATTCTGATCATCCCCGCAGGGGTAATTTCGTCATTTTTCCTATAAGGTATTTTGGTAATAAATCGGGGTCACTTCGAAAATAATCTTTATAAGTCAAAAGTATTTCAAAATTTACAAAACTTGAGGTTATCTTGAAAATTTGTTTTCCAAATCCATGATGTTGCGTAAATTTTAGAAATCGGGGTTATTTTAATTTTGGAAGTTAGGGGCATTTTCATAAATTCTCCAAATCGTAGGTATCTTGATATTTGTAAAACAAAAGTTTTTGATGTTTTTGTAAAGTAGAAACATTTTAGCAAAAGTCGAGGGTATTTTTGAAAATCTTAAAAACTGAGGTTATTTTATTAATTTACAACATAGGGGCATTTTAGTAATTTTCCCAAATCAAAGTACCTTGAATTTTTCGTAAAATAGAGTTTTTAGACACTTTTGCAAAATAGAGAAATTTTACTAAAATCGAGGGTAATATGGTTATTTTAGAAACCAATGGCATTTTTGTAATTTTACAGCCAGGGGTATTTTAGTAATTTTAGCAAACCAGAAATTTTTTTTTTCAAGAAATTTTCAAAATAGATTTTCTTGCAAATCGAAGGGTTAATTTAAGGATTTTAAAAACTAAGGTTTTTATAAAAAAATATGGCTAGTCCCTTTCGGTTTTAATCATTGGTTTAGCCGATGACTAAGTCCTCTTGGTTAGGGTGAACGGTTACTACGCACCAGGTAGGATTCGAGTAAAGAGGAGGTGAGTCGCTAGGACTGCTTAAATACCAAGCTCTTACTGAATCCACTCCTAGACATGCGCACAACAGTTACCACACCTTAGCTCGGCGACTTAACCACAAGTTTGTCTAATGGTCCTTAAGTCTATTGTACTTGTGTTTTTGAGTAGACTAGTCCTAGGGTTCAACAAATCCTAGTTCACTAATCTACGTTGCCATAAAAGCCCATACATTTCACATATTCAAATCACTTGAAGTCAAGTACTTACAGGTAGATCATGGTTGGAGACTTAGGTGCCATGCCGTAAAACCCGAAAATTTTTTCGAAAATTCCTTTTGGGCTAGATTTTGAAAATGTTTTGGGCCTTAAACCACAGGCCGAGTGTTTAAAATTGGGCTCTGACACCAAATTAAAACACCCCAAACCTGGCCCATGAGCCTTGACTGGATCTGGTATGTTCCCCGGTGTAAACCGTTTCAAATTCTTTTGTTACTCAGGAAAAACTTGTGTGTTTTGAAAGAAAGATTGTTTTGGGTTGGGCTTGAGTTGGAAACAAGTTTATTTCATTTTGTAAAATCCTTTACTTTAGGTGACAAAACGTTTAGGCTTTGTTTTAAAATAAATTTACTTAAACTTCACTTGATAAAAATTTGTACATGGTAAATAAAAGTAAAATAAAGTAATCCAACTATGGCCTTAGTACATCAATTAAATCCCAAAATTAAAACCAAAGTACATAAAATAAAATAGTCCAAATAAAATGAATTTCTTGCTGAGCATGGCCATCCCTAAGCTCCTGCCGTCCCGGTCCCTTACTGATCATCACCTGAAAAATGTTCCCACAACGGGGTGAGTCAAACAGACTCAATGTGTACACGAACACTAAGTCTTAACAATTTCAGGCATTTCAAATCATACATGTACATAAAGCATTTAAACAATATGATGCAACCCGAACCCAAACCTAGATGCCATCCGCTACACATCACCCGTACGAACCTGTACACCGTGGGGACTACTAAGTCAACCCCCCATCCGCTACACACCATCGAAGGTAGTCGTTGCAGTCGACGTGCTCATCGCCATTATAAAATTCGTGGTCTTAGGTCACCACATTTAGATATCATGGTCTTAGGTCACCACATTCAGATATTGTGGTCTTAGGTCACCACATTCAGATATCGTGGTCTTAGGTCACCACATTCACTTCCCCATTTCATATAACCCATATGTCCCAGATCATACATATCATGCATTAACATGCCAAATTCTTATTTCACATTCTTATAATGTCATATGTGTGTCATAACAGATATTTAACATAATCCTAGTAGGAGTAGGAAACGTACCTGAGTACTTTGTACCATGACATGGTACCTTAGCCATATTCACATTCTTATACACATACTTATATTAAACATTTCCATATAACTTATTAGGAAATAGTGTGGGGTACACACCTGATATACTTATCGAATTTACTGAAATCCCGAAAAATCGTTCTATCGCTTTAGATCTTTAATTCCTATATTCATCCACCCTAACATGTTAGTAAAAAGCCATTTGGCTTTAAATCCAAATCCTAGTAGGATTGTTGTAATCAAATTCTTACCTTGGTGCCAATTGATGTCTAATCAAATGCCGAAAACTTTGTATCCTTCTTTCTTGAAATCGGCAATCACTAGATTACTTGAATAGATTAGTTTCGGCTTTTAAATATTAATGAAACACATCTATTTACTCAACATGGCATTGGCCGAATGCTATAGATACTTACCTTGTGGATTTTAAATCCCAAAACTCACCGAATAACTAGGGAACACGCGGCCTATGGTGTACCTTCGGGAAAAGAATTTCTCCTTCCTTGTAGTCGACACTTAGTAAATCCCGAAAGATCTCTTCAAAGTTTTGGCAACAAGATATTAATGGGGTTAGTCCTAGATTTTGGCAAATCTTTAAAGAAAAAGGATGAAACTGAATGAGATCTTACCCCTACTTTAGAGATCGGCAATCCCTTGCTTGAAGTCTCAAACTATTCGGTTATGGTCTTTGTAACACCCCAAACCCGGACAAAACACCACGTCCAAATCTGGTATGTTACGGGAAAACATGTTTGTGAGAGGTTAAATTTTTCGTTAAAAGCCGAGTGGAAACACAGTGTATTTTGGGAGGCAATTTGAGTAGACTTGTTTGAAATCAGATGGTGTATTTGAAACCCGGAGATTTTGAAATCTTAACCAGAATGTGTGGTTAAACGAGTTTAAACCATTTAAACCTTAATAGTTTCTTAGTGTTACTTAAAACCCTTCTTAGACTTAGGAGTAATACAAGTTTGATTTGAAAATCATTTGAATTTGCTTACTGTAAAGACATAGTATAATACCCGATGGTATGGTTTAAAAACACATTGCGTTATAATTTTGAAATCATTATCTTTCCAAGTTTTAGTAAAATTCATACCAACTTGTGTTGTTAAGGCATATTAAAAATCTAATTAAAACATAAACATCACCAAAACATAAATTAAAGGCCTTTTACAAATCCAATTTAAAACCCAAGTAAAGTAAATAAGCTAAAGTACCCAAATTCAATAGCCTGAGCAACACTTTTATTAAAGCATGGCATGTGCACCCCGAGTCCATCCCGGCTCCATGTCCGTCTCACGAGTCACTGAAATGTCAAAGGAGAGGGTGAGTCGAGTGACTCGATGTGTAAATCCGCTCCCAAGAACAACATGCTAACACACATCATACAAAGCAACATAATTAATGCAACCCGATCCTAACCATCCATATCGCCTTTTCTACCCCTGTGGTACCAAACCACCGGTGACATATAGTCACAATGTGTTACCAAAACACCGGTGTCTCAAAGACACAATTGTGCTACCAAAGCAACGGTGACCAAGTCACAAATCCAATGATGGGGCCAACCCATCGTGTGATACCAAATCACTAGCAGACGATCCCATATCTCATGTGGGGCCAACCCACGTGGTTAAACCACGGGACAAGTCGCAATGAGGTGCCAAACCTCCGTGTCCCAAAGACACAATTGTGCTACCAAGCACCGTGACCGTAGTCACAAATGCATTGATGGGGCCAACCCATCGCGTGATACCAAATCACCGGCGTCAATCCCATATCTCACAAGTGGGGCCAACCCACGGTGGTTAAACCACGGGACGACGCCGAGGTACCAAACCTCTGAGGTGCCAAACCTCACGTGACCCAAAGTCACAAAGTGTGTTACTAAAACACTGGTGCTCACGGCACAAAATATCACCGCTCCTCCACTCAGATCACCCATCAACATACCACACTCATGTAATCATGCATATCATATAATCATGCATATCATGCTAATATGTCTAATCTCATACCCCATGTCACAAATATCCACAACCATGGTATCATATAGATCATTAGTAAACTCATAATAATAATCTTGACTTACCCGAATCGTAATCATACCCATTAGGGTATCACATCAATCACCACTGCTTTCATTAATCATCACACGGGTTATCAATCATATTACTAAATAGAAGTGTGTTGGTTTACACACCAATTAGCGGAGGTTTTAATACTAAGAATCGGTCTAAGACCCTCGACCACCTTGACAACTTGATCCTAAAATCAACCAACCAAAGGGTTAGCACACATATCATTCGGCCATAACCAAATAAATCAAAGGGTACACCGGTTTACCCTTACCTTAAACTGGATTTGGTTTCCTACCAAATCCGAATCCAACAGTGGTTCTTTCAGCAATCGGCTTTCTCCTAGAAAGAAAGTGGTTAATCCTTGAAACCATATTCATAATCGAAACTAAACAAATCAACCACGAGTAATCATTTCACCCTCACTTACCGATTGCTTAACAGAGTAAGAAGCCTCGCCTTGCTTGATTTCGAACCCAAGGGACCCTATCTGAAAACAATTACTTACAAGAAGTTAATACCTTTTAACCGATACCAAAGTCAGCCTTATCACACCAAAATGGGTAAAATACTAGAGAAGGGAAATGGCCATTCGCCTAGTACTTACTCTTTACAAGACCGATTGAACACAATCACCCAACAACACCTAATATTGGTCTACACCAAGAAAGGTTAAAGCTAACACCTTTAATCCCGAAAAGAAGAGTTTAAAAAGAAAACCAAGGAAGAAAGAGTGCTCTCGGTTTGAAAGAATGAAGTAGAGGGAAGTGTTTGGGAAAATGAAGTTTCGGCCTACACCAAATGAACAAAAGAAAAGGGGAAGTAGGTGAGAAAGAGCTTTCGGCTACAAATGACCAAGATCGACAAGGGCTTGCTTGTGGTAGCTTTCGGTTTAGATGAAAAAGATGGAGGATATAGGTTTTTAGTGAAAGGTGTTACGGTCAAAGAAAGAAAAAGAAGAAGGCTGGTTTCGGTTTAGAGATATGGTATGGAACAGATGAGAAAATCGGCACAAGGGTTGTAAAACAAAAGAAAGAAATTGAGAAGAGAAGATCACTTGTTTCGGCTTTGCACCATAGAAAGAAGAAAGAAGAACAAGGTGGGATTTGACAATAAGGGTGCTTGAGGTTTGGTTGACACAAAAGGTAAAAGAAGAAAAGCAGAAGAAGGGTGCAAGATTGGCTTGAAGTTGCTTTGTGCTTGGTTTCAAGGAGCAAGAATGGAAGGTTTTCCTCTTTTTTTTTTTCGCTAAAGCTATTTGCAAATGAAGTTTACTAGCTTTTGATTAACCAAGGAAAAATTAACTTCCCCCAAAACCAAAATTGACCGAACCTACCCAATTGCCTTAGTGCAAAATTTCGGCACTCTCCCACAAGCTTTCCAACAAGCCACACACCCTCTCCCCAAACTCTCACCAAATCCGGCCAACTCCCCCCATTTACTCCCACACCACCAATTCAAATCCCATGACCAAGTCTCCCTCCTACTTTCACTCTCCACCCCTCCTTTGAATGTGAAGACTAAGTCCAAGCTAGAGTTCAATTTGCCTTCAACCTCTTCCTCCATGCTTCCAAAATGGGAGCCAAAAGGGTGGGATTCTCACGACTTGAACTTAAGACCTCCCCCTTGTAGATGGCGCCACACACATGCTCCAAGTGGCGCATGCTTGCCACTTTGCTAGCTCCTCTTTGTGCTATAATTTCACTTAATTTAATTAAAACCCCAACTCCTTCACTCCTATCCCTAAAGCCCAAAACAAAATTTTCCACCTACTCGGGCCCACTCCTAGCCTTCACTAAGCCAGAAAACACCCAAACAACATCATAGCAAGCAATAAACATGCAACAATTGCGAAATAAATTAACCCTTAACCCGGGATATTACGGTTCTACCCCTTAAAAGAATTTCGACCTCGAAATTACAGTCGAGAAGAGTTGCGGGTATTCTTTGTCTCATCATATCCTCGGGTTCCCACGTCGCTTCTTCCACGCCATGATTCCGCCAAAGAACCTTAACGGAGAGCACGGACTTCCTGCGAGAACCTTCACATCCCGATCCAAAATCATGCAGGCTCTTCCTCCATGGACATATCCGGATTTACCTCGATCTCTCTCGCTACCACATGTGATGGATCGAACGATATCGCCAAGCATCGAAATGTGGAACACATCATGAATCGACTTAGCTCACCGGCAACTCGGTGATATGCAACTGGTCCCACTCGTCTTAGTACCTTATGCGGCCCAAAAACCTCGGACTTAGCTTGCCTTTCTTCCAGAACCTTAATACTTTCTTCCACGGTGAGACCTTGGAAAACCCGATCTCCCACAAAGAAACTCAATATCTCTCGTTTAAGATCGGCATAGGACTTACGGTCCAAGCTTCCTTCAATCGAGCTGAATCAACTTAACCTTGTCTTGGTCTCGGCAACCAACTCTGGTCCCAATAATCGGCGTTCACTTAACTCCGTCCAACAAGTAGGTGGCGACACTTCCCTCTGCCGTACAACGCCTCATAAGGTGCCATCTTGATGCTCGCTTGGTAGTCATTGTTGTAGGCGAACTCGATAGCGGTAGATACTCCTCCCAACTACCCACGAAGTCCAATACACAACCTCGAAGCATATCCTCCAAAATCAGTATAACCTTTCGATTGCCCGTCGATCTGCGGATGAAATCTTTGTCTTTGAAATCTAACAGTGTACCCGAGCTGATGTAACGCCTTCCGAACCTTGACGTGAATCTGGATCCCTATCCGAGATGATCGAGCCAACACCCGTGCGATCTCACAATCTCCGATACATCTGACTTTGCCAACCTCTGTAGTGAGTAATCCACCCTCACCTAATAAAGTGAGTGATTTAGTCGGTAGATCCTGATACCAGATGAATCCTTCTTGCTCGGTGTAGCGGTAATCCACCGACGAAATCCATAGTTATTCTTTCCCACTTCCTTGTGGAATCTTCCTTTGTGAAGCAACCAGAATGGCAAGCGATGCTCGGCCTTGACTGGCGACAAGTCGGACACCTACCCACAAACTTCGGTCACCTCCTTTTTCGGACGACCCACGGAAGCGTGCTCGAGGTCCTTATACATTTGCTACCTCCGGGATGCATAGCGTAGAAACGCTATGAGCATCTGAAGAATCTTTTGCCTCAATTCAGCATCTCTCGGCATACAAGCCTTCCCACAGAAACACAAAACCCCATCACCGGACAAGTCAGAACCCTTCAAACCATCATTACGCACTTGTGTCCTCTCGCGCTCAAAACCTCATCTAACAACTGCTTTTCTCTGATCTGCTCAACCCAAGTAGGTTTAACCTGCAGCTCTGCCAGAATACTCCCGTCGTCGTACAAACTCAAGTGGGCAAACAACGCTCTTAAATCCGAAATAACCTTACGGCTCAATAAATGCGCCACAACATTAGCCTTGCGGATGATACTCAATTGAGCAATCGTAGTCTTTCGACTCAATCCATCAGTGACATCTCGATTCAAGTCTTTACGAGTCGGAGGTACTTGAACTCTTATGGTCCGTGTAGACTATCGATCTTTCTCCGTACAAGTAATGCCTCCATATCTTTAAGGCAAATACTACGACTACTAAATCCGGATCGTCGTGGGATAATTAACCTCATGTGGCCTCGGTACAGCCGGGATCGTAAGCCACAACCTTCCCTTCTGCATCAGCGAGACAACCCAAGCTTGTATGTGATGCATCGCGATACCGATGAATTCCTTACCGACCTCGGTGAATCGAACCGGAGCTTCATCAAAATCTTCTTTAACTTATCGAAGCTCTCCTCTCGCTTCTCGGTCAAACAAACGGAACTCCTTTCTCAATAATTTGGTCATCGGTCTTTGCAATTAACGAAACCCTCTACAAATCTTGGTAGTATCACCTTAACCCAGAAAACTCCGAATCTCCGCTCTCGACTTAGGCGGCTTCCAATCCAAAACCTTTCTATCTTACGGGTCCACTCTAATCCCTCGGTGACACTACATGACCCAAAATGTCACCTCCACAGCGAACTCGCATTCTTGAACTTAGCATGAAATTTGTTTCTCCTTAGAATCTGCAATACCACCCGTAAATGAGCATCATGCTCTTCCTCGGTCCTTGAGTATACCAAGATGTCGTCGATAAAACCACCACGAATGATCTGAATCTTTGTTGGAACACCTATTCATCGGATCCATGAAAGTTTGCCGTTAGTCAACCCGAGCGGCATAACCAAGAACTCAAAGTGCCCATACTGAGTACGAAATGCCGTCTTACGATATCCGCCTCTTTCACCTTTAGCGGGTGATACCCGACCTTAGATCGATCTTGAAAACCGGCGCCCTTGGTGATCAAACAAGTCATCTATCAGGGTAGTGGATACTTGTTTTTGATCGTCGACTTATTCGGTTAGCGATAGTCTATACACATCCGCATAGTCTTGTCTTTCTTCTTTACAAAAGTACCGGCGCTCCCCATGGCGAAATACTTGGCACGATAAAACCTCGGTCCAATAACTCCACGGATTTGAGCCTTAAGCTCCACTAATTCTTTAGGTGCCATCATGCACGGAGCAATGGATCTTGGCGCGATTCAGGATAACAGATCAATCCGAACTCTACCTCCGTCTGGTGGCAAACCGGAAGCTCCTCGGAAACACATCCATAAATTCCCTAATCTGTCCGACAGTCTCCACAGAAGACTCTTTAGCCTCCAAGGCATACACATGCACCATATATGCTTATGACCCTTTCGACCATTTCTCGGCTTTGGGCGGATACCACATTGGACGAGATAGTTTCTCCTATTACCAATCGAACTACTTCATCACCCTCAATTGTGCTCGAACCATACGCTTAGCCGCAGGTCCAACCGCTGGTGCTTACTCGGCCATCCATCCCCAAATCGATCGAACTCCCCAAGCGGCGGTTCCATCGGATCGACCTCGAAAGATACCCCTTGGAGTTCTAGAGTGCGTCTCTATCAGATTTATCTACCACTACGAGTGACCTAGAGGGCTTATTACTCATCGCCTAGAAGATATCTCGAGTCCAAATCCATTGTCTCTACTATACTCGGCAACATAAGAGTGCGTAGAACCCACATCAATTAAAGCAGTATAAGGAGAACCAAAAATCAAAAACGTACCGGTTATGACGTCCGGTGCGTCGCCCTCCTCTCGGCGCCTCGCAGCATATACCAATCCAGGCTGTCTGGCCTCAGAATTACCTGCACCTCTGCCCGGTGCTCCACGGCCCCGACCAGAACTATTACCTCCTCTGCCATTACCTCGGCCCCTCTGCGGTGGTCCATTATTTCTGTACTGATTACGGCCCTGATTCTCTGACTGAATTCTAGCTAACTTGCGCGGACAATCCCTCACTCGGTGGTCCAGCGAGCCACACTCAAAACAACCTCTACCATCAGTCCAACATCCTCCCCAGTGAGCCTTCCCACAACGGTTACACTGAGGCGGTCCACCTTCTAGCACAACAAACCTACCGTGATTCGGCCCACGGTCTAGCCTCTTCTGCTGATTACAGATGACCCGGAAGATCCAAAACTCCTTTTGTGACGGTTTCTCTCCATACCACCCACGGACTCTTTCTGCCCTCGGCAACCTTCGCCTTTTCAACTAGAACCGCAAATTCACGCTCCTGTGGCGCAATTATCGACCTTAGTTAGTCTCGCGAGCCATTCTCGAAGCGAACGCACCTCTCATCTCAAGAGCCACCATACCCACAGCATACCGACTCATACTCGAAACTACGCCTCGTGTTACGACACAGATTTGCCCCCACGACTAACCTCAAAAATGCTTTCATTGCTCATTTATGTAGTTAGCTCAGCGTACTTCTTCGATAAGCGACGAAAATAATCCCATGTCGGATCTTGATTTGCGGTACTATCACGGACCGTGAGCCACCACTGGTATGACTCATCTCGAGAAGTGATCGATCCCTTTAATTTCTCCTCAATTTGTTAGGTCCAGATCGTCCATGATCCGATTACGTAAGCTTCTAGCGATTTTCGGCGGTGCTAGGAGCAACACCAGATACCGAAAGAATTTAGCCCCATTTGCCCGAAGTCGCCAGACACGATTTCCTAGCTCCTACCTCCACTGCTCCGGCTACCCTTTCTAAAACCCGCGAGCATCGCTTTGTGATCTGCATCATCGCGGTTTGTTCCTGGAACTCACCACCTCCAGCTGGTGTCGGAACCGGTACCTCATTCTCTGAACCCTGCCCAGAACCTACGGGCTCAGAAATAGTCATCCTACTGCGACCACGTCCACGACCACGTCCACCTCGGTACTCATGACTAAATCTCGTCTGATTAAAGAATTTTATGTATTAGTCATTATTCCACTGTTTTTAAAGCAAAGTTTTATGAATATTAAAGAGACTTTGTTTTGCGAGTCCTCCAGAATCCTATCAGTTTCAGTCTCTAAAGTAATCTTGCTATCACTAGCCACTCAATCATATCAATTAATATCACAACCAACGATGCAGGGTACTTACAGGCGGCGGTGTGGGAGACTCGGTGCCATGCCCTTCAAATCATATTTTTAAAACAGAATACTTGAAAACTATAATTTTAAAACATTTTGGGCCTCGGGCCCACAGTCGAGCTTTTGAACTTGGCTCTGATACCATAAATGTAACACCCCAAACCCGGACAAAACACCACGTCCAAATCTGGTATGTTACGGGAAAACATGTTTGTGAGAGGTTAAATTTTTCGTTAAAAGCCGAGTGGAAACACAGTGTATTTTGGGAGACAATTTGAGTAGACTTGTTTGAAATCAGATGGTGTATTTGAAACCTGGAGATTTTGAAATCTTAACCAGAATGTGTGGTTAAACGAGTTTAAACCATTTAAACCTTAATAGTTTCTTAGTGTTACTTAAAACCCTTCTTGGACTTAGGAGTAATACAAGTTTGATTTGAAAATCATTTGAATTTGCTTCTTGTAAAGACATAGTATAATACAGATGGTATGGTTTAAAAACACATTGCGTTATAATTTTGAAATCATTATCTTTCCAAGTTTTAGTAAAATTCATACCAACTTGTGTTGTTAAGGCATATTAAAATCTAATTAAAACATAAACATCACCAAAACATAAATTAAAGGCCTTTTACAAATCCAATTTAAAACCCAAGTAAAGTAAATAAGCTAAAGTACCCAAATTAAATAGCACGAGCAACACTTTTATTAAAGCATGGCATGTGCACCCCGAGTCCATCCGGCTCCATGTCCGCTCTCTGAGTCACTGAAATGTCAAAGGAGAGGGTGAGTCGAGTGACTCGATGTGTAAATCCCGCTCTCCGAAGAACAACATGCTAACACACATCATACAAAGCAACATAATTAATGCAACCCGATCCTAACCATCCATATCGTCTTTTCTACCCGTGTGGTACCAAACCCTTTGGTGACATATAGTCACAATGTGTTACCAAAACACTGGTGTCTCAAAGACACAATTGTGCTACCAAAGCACGGTGACCAAGTCACAAATCAATGATGGGGCCAACCCATCGTGTGATACCAAATCACTAGCGACGATCCCATATCTCATGTGGGGCCAACCCACGTGGTTAAACCACGAGGGGACAAGTCGCAATGAGGTGCCAAACCTCCGGTGTCCCAAAGACACAATTGTGCTACCAAAGCCTTGGTGACCGTAGTCACAAATGCATTGATGGGGCCAACCCATCGGCGTGATACCAAATCACCGGCGTCAATCCCATATCTCACAAGTGGGGCCAACCCACGGTGGTTAAACCACGGGGACGAGGCAGAGGTACCAAACCTACGGAGGTGCCAAACCTCAGGTGACCCAAAGTCACAAAGTGTGTTACCAAAACACTTGGTGCTCGTCGGCCAAAATATCACTTTGCTCCCTCCACTCATATCACCCATCAACATACCACACTCATGTAATCATGCATATCATATAATCATGCATATCATGCTAATATGTCTAATCTCATACCCCATGTCACAAATATCCACAACCATGGTATCATATAGATCATTAGTAAACTCATAATAATATCTTGACTTACGAATCGAGAATCATACCCATTAGGGTATCACATCAATCACCAACATTTCATTAATCATCACACAGGTTATTAATCATATTACTAAACAGAAGTGTGTTAGTTTACACACCTGAATTAGCGGAGGTTTTAATACTAAGAACCGGTCTAAGACCCTCGACCACCTTGACAACTTGATCCTAAAATCAACCAACCAAAGGGTTAGCACACATATCATTCGGCCATAACCAAATAAATCAAAGGGTACACCGGTTTACCCTTACCTTAAACTGGATTTGGTTTCCTACCAAATCCGAATCCAACAGTGGTTCTTTCAGCAATCGGCTTTCTCCTAGAAAGAAAGTGGTTAATCCTTGAAACCATATTCATAATCGAAACTAAACAAATCAACCACGAGTAATCATTTCACCCTCACTTACCGATTGCTTAATGAGTAAAAGCCTCGCCTTGATTTGAACCCAAGGGACCCTATCTGAAAACAATTACTTACAAGAAGTTAATACCTTTTTAACGATACCAAAGTCAGCCCTTATCACACCAAAATGGGTAAAATACTAGAGAAGGGAAATGGCCATTCGGCCTAGTACTTACTCTTTACAAGACCGATTGAACACAATCACCCAACAACACCTAATATTCGGTCTACACCAAGAAAGGTTCGGCTAACACCTTTAATCCCGAAAAGAAGAGTTTAAAAAGAAAACCAAGGAAGAAAGAGTGCTCTCGGTTTGAATGAATGAAGTAGAGGGAAGAGTTTGGGAAAATAAAGTTTCGGCCTACACCAAATGAACAAAAGAAAAGGGAAAGTAGGTGAGAAAGAGCTTCCGGCTACAAAAGACCAAGATCGACAAGGGCTTGCTTGTGGTAGCTTTCGGTTTAGATGAAAAAGATGGAGGATATAGGTTTTTAGTGAAAGGTGTTACGATCAAAGAAAGAAAAAAGAAGAAGGCTGGTTTGGTTTAGAGATATGGTATGGAGCAGATGAGAAAATCGGCACAAGGGTTGTAAAACAAAAGAAAGAAATTGAGAAGAAGATCACTTGTTTGACTTTGCACCATAGAAAGAAGAAAGAAGAACAAGGTGGGATTTAAATAAGGGTGCTTGAGGTTTGGTTGACACAAAAGGTAAAAGAAGAAAACGAAGAAGGGTGCAAGATTGGCTTGAAGTTGCTTTGTGCTTCGGTTTCAAGGAGCAAGAATGGAAGGTTTTCCTCTTTTTTTTTTTTTTCGGCTAAAGCTATTTGCAAATGAAGTTTACTAGCTTTTGATTAACCAAGGAAAAATTAACTTCCCCCAAAACCAAAATTGACCGAACCTACCCAATTGCCTTAGTGCAAAATTTTGGCACTCTCCACAAGCTTTCAACCGCCACACACTCCCTCTCCCCAAACTCTCACCAAATCCGGCCAACTCCCCATTTACTCCCACACCACCAATTCAAATCCATGACCAAGTCTCCTCCTACTTTCACTCTCCACCCTCCTTTGAATGTGAAGACTAAGTCCAAGCTAGAGTTCAATTTGCCTTCAACCTCTTCCTCCATGCCGTCAAAATGGGAGCCAAAGGGGTGGGATTCTCACGACTTGAACTTAAGACCTCCCCTTGTAGATGGCGCCACACACATGCTCCAAGTGGCGCATGCTTGCCACTTTGCTAGCTCCTCTTTTGTGCTATAATTTCACTTAATTTAATTAAAACCCCAACTCCTTGACTCCTATCCCTAAAGCCCAAAACAAAAATTTTCCACCTACTGGGCCCACTCCTAGCCTTGACTAAGCCCCAAAACACCCAAACAACATCATAGCAAGCAATAAACATGCAACAATTGCCAGAAATAAATTAACCCCTTAACCCGGGATATTACAGTCTTGATAATAGCAAGTTTTCAGCTTTTGGAACTTAACAAGAAATCGGCTAAAGGTTATCTGTGATGTCGGTTTATCAAAAGAAAAGAGAGGAAAAGAGTCACTAGGGGATTCGGCAATGGTGGACTTATGGAGAAAAAGATTTCGGCTATGGCAAAAATAAGAGAGAAAGGAGAGAGTTTGATAGGAAATTTTCGGTAGAGACTTCAATGGAAACGAGAAGATTGATGAATAGCCTTATTTTCCTCCTTTTACCGAAATTACTAGGCCAAAACTCCCTTACTTGGCCATCACTTCTCTTATCTTATCAAATCCCAACTTAAACTCCTATTTTATCTCTTAACAAATAAAATAATTAATCCAACACCTTATCTCTTATCTATCTATTAAATTATAATAAATAAAATAAAATCTCATTTAATCTAAATAAAACCATAATTATCCTATAATAAAATAAATAAATAAAATTACAATTATCCTACTCTTAGCGAGAATATTAATAGGATAAAATAAGCAATCTTCATCCAAATAGAAGTCCAATTGCCATATAACCTTCCCTTCCCCGCCTTGGCCTTAAAAGCAAAATAAAATCCCACCTCTCTGCTGTCCACGAGGCTCGAACTGAGCCCTCACTCTCGCAAGTCGTAATAACGCCCAAGCCACTCGCTTGAGGCATTTTTTGTGACATAAACTCGCCACAATTTCTTTTAAAGCCTCCTTCCCTAGCTCCCCTTAGCGCCAAAAGCAAAATAAAACACGCCTCCTGCGCCAACAAGACTCAAACTCTAGACTGCACCAGGCTTATGGCGTCATTTCAGTTCCCTTAAGTGGCACCTTGTAGCCACTTTACCAAGGCTTTGTTTATATAAAACACGCCTAAGATTTTTCACTTAAGACCTCCACAGCCTTGCTCCACTTTTAACGCCAAAATAAAAGCTCCCTAGTGCAATCTCTGCAGCTCGAACCTCCTCCCCTTGGCACTCCATGTGACGTACCTTCCAAGCCCCAAGGTAGCGTCCGTTGCCACTTTGCCAATTGGTTTCTTTGTGTCATGAATCCAACACAAATTTTCCTAAGGCTTCCTTAGCCTAGCTTCCCCTTTTTAACTTAAAAACCAATAATTTTCCAAAGCTTTCTTTTCCATCCTAGAATTCTAAAAACTCTTAAAACACCTCCAAACACCCTTAAAGCCTACTAACACCTGAGTTATGCTCCAAACGCATAACCCTTAATCTAGGATGTTACACTTCTCCTCTTTTTCCTCCTTGTGCCGATTTCTCTAAAATGCCAATGCATCCATAGTCTTATCTTTTATTCATCTTATTTGAGAATTAGTTCTATACTTTTGGCATTTAAATCTTCCATTGGCATTGCCGAATCCTCTTTCTAGTGCTAGCCGAATCTCCTATGTTAAGGTAAGTGTCAATTTTTTATTAGTTCTCATGATCTATTCCCGATTTTTGAAAGGAAAAAGTCAAAAGCTAATAGTTTAATGGTTTTATGATGGGCGGGAATTTGGGATTTGAAGGAAGCTTGGTCAATTAGATCTAAAAGTCAAAAATAGCTAGTCTCCACTTTTGGGATTTTTAGGGTAAGAAGATTTCCCTAGATTACTATTAGATTTGATCATTATATGCAAGATCTTAAGTTTATAATGAGAATTAATGATTAAATATTGTGATAGTAGTTTTGATAAGGACTTGTGATGGAATTAAATATGGATCAGGCAAAGGAGAAAATACCTAAGTTTAAGAAAAGAGCAGTATCTGCCGTTCGAGATTGGCCACTTGGTTGTGGACCGGCTTCTGAACAACACCTTAGGCAGATAGCAGCAGTGTCCACTAAGGATAGCGTCGACATAGAAAGCATCGTCTTATCGGTAATCAGGTGTATAGATCTCTAACACACTAATAAACATGTATGTATGACTATATATATATGTTATGGGCTTAAAAGCCAGAATGAGGTTGTATAGACAGTCGAATGGAACCCTAAAAGGGTTAGGCAAGGATGCCAGGTACGTAAACATAGAACTCCCTATGTGTATCAAAAAAATATATATGACTGCATGATGTTTTCTTTATGTGTATGCATGGGGTGGGAATATGATATTGAAGGGGAAGTGCATGATAGGTCACTTGATTATCGGTAGTGGAAATCCCACAAATACAGATGTTAGGTACATAGTGATCGGTGGCTATGCCATATTCAATAATTCCTAATTAATAGGAATAGACAGTGCGGCTGTCATTTTGGTGTGTAGCGGATGGAGGGTTGATTGTAGAAATCCCCAAGGTGTGATGGTTGGTACGAGTTGGTGTGTAGAGAATGGAAACCTAGGATGGGTTGGGTTATTCATTATTTATCGTTTACCATGTGATTATGATTGTTACCTTCATGTATGGGCGGGGCCCATAATGTGTTTAATGGGCTCGGGTCGTTGTGTGTTTTGAGATTTATACATTGAGTCTTGGTGACTCACACTTTCCTTTTCTCTACTCTTCCGGATGAGCGCGTTAGATTGTGGAAATAGGGCCAGGAGCAGGACTCGAGGGCCATCAAGTTTTATTTCTACAAATTATTTTTGGGATTTCTTTAAATTTTACTTTATTTTATTTGGGAATAATTATGTAATAAGGCCCCTAGTTTTGTTCAACTAAGAAGTTTTCAATGTTATGTAACTTATGAATTCATGATAAGGTTTATTTATACTTAATAATAGAAATACAAGGGATTTTAAATTTTAAAATGTCACTTATTTATCCAAATAATGTCCAATTGACTTACGATTTCCATAACGAACAAAGCAAAAGTTTTCAATGTACAACTCGTAGCATACCAGATCTGGTCAAAAAGCATAGGCCAGGTTTGGGGGTGTTACATGTTCTATTTTATCATGGAAGACCACGTCCGAGATGTTGGCGTTGATTTGAAATTTCGTGTAAGACCTCATCTGGGACGTAGGCATCGATATGAATTATATGTAAAAGACCTCATCTAGGACGTAGGCATCGATATGAACTTTATGAGTAAGACCATGTCTGGGACATCGGCATCATATTGACTCGTGTAAGACCTATTTGGGACAGTGGCATTGATATTCGAGTGCATATAAGACCTCATCTGGGACGTTGGCATTGTACAACTATTTCGATCTCACTAAGCATCCTACTAGATTTCTAAAAGCTTAACGGGTAAGTCTGTGAAACGAATCGTAAATACGAGCTGTGAGCAAATAAGTGACTGATTATCCGTATCAGGTACGTTAAATGTACATTAAGTGTGCATAAAAGGTAAGTACATATATGACTTTGATATGAAGAAAGGTATTATTGAAAATGAAAATGTGAATATTGAGATATTGAATGTGGCAAATGTGGCCATAAGTTTACGAACCAAGTTATATATATGTGATAGTTGCAAAGTGATTGATATATGTGCGAATGTGTTTATTTGTATATGACTAACTAAGCTTTTGGAAAGCTTACTCTATGTGTGTATTTTCTCTATTTTATAGGTCGTCGAAGCTACTGAAGGCTCGGGGTTGTCAAGGATCGTCATTACACTACAAAAACTTATTTTGGTACCCTTTTGGAAATGTATATAGCTAAATATGGCATGTATAGGCTAAATCTGTGTATATGTTTTTGGAGGTGAAGTTAGCCATGTGTTTTGGCAAGTTTAATATGGTAATATGCTTGAATAAATGTGATATATGATGCATATCTTGGTAAGGTGGAAGCTTATGAAATGGCCAAGTTTTAAGTGAGCTATTGAATGAATTATGTTTGTAATGATATGAGTTTATTTCTTTGGAATCATCATTGTTGGAATTTGTATTGAGTGTATAAATTGAATGGTCAATTTGGTATGTTTTAGTTGCCATATATGCAAGGTATGTGTTGATATATATATTGATTGTAGGAAGACCTTAAGTGGGTGGCATATTGGCCTTATAAAATGGCCAATAATGTCACACGGTTGAGGCACATGGGCGTGCCTAAGACCGTGGGTAAATTGGTAGAATGTGGCTTAAATTGCACATAGCCTCGACACAGGTGTGCTTGGTAGCCGTGTGAGAAATGGCAGTATGTGATCTATTAGTACACGGCCTTAGCACACGGGCGTGCTTGGTGACCATGTTGATTTTGGTAGTATACTACCATGGGAAGGAACATAGGAGTGTGAAGTAGCAGTGGGTGAGGCACGGCTTACCCCCACGACTGTGTGTCCCTTGTATGTTAGAAAAGTTTTAAATTTTTATGAAATTACTTAGGTGTTTCGGTTTAGTCCCGAATCAGTTTATAAGCATGCTTAGGGTCTCGATGACTCATTTAAGGGACTCTTTGATTGAATTCAAAGATTGATGATGATTGACTTTATGTCATGAATGTGATGTGAAATGATCCTATTGTTCGGTAATGCCTCTTAACCCTATTCCAGTGACGGTTTTCGGGTTAGGGGTGTTACAAAGAAACAATCCAAGAAATGCATAGTTTTGTGAAAAAAATGGATTGTTCTGTAAATGTGCTTTTGGTTTGGTTTAGGGTAAAATTTGTCAAAGAAATTGGGCAATAAATTTTGAATTTTTTCTGGTAGGATCTCAAAGGATGATGGTCCATACCAATTCCACCATTCTTGGAACCAGTTTGGGAATATGAATTGGGTACCGTATTTGAAATATATGAGCCAAGGATGTCTCATGTGTTGGTTATTCATTAAGAATGCATTGTACCATGCCATTTGGTAATCCCAATATGTAAAATATGGGTGGTGGTCAATTTTGGTGGTACATTCGGCTGGAAGTCAATTTTGGTGGTACATTTGGCTGGAAATATTCTATGGAGAATTTGGGTTTTCACTCCAATCTATTGGTCGAAGAATTTTTAATATTTGGGTTGTCGAATGGGTAATAAAATTTGGATCATTTGGGTCTATGTAGTGTTTGAACAGTACTAATCTAGTTTGAACTAGGATGTTTTCATAATACTGTTCGAGTTTTTGAGAATCCAATGGTTTGAAATGCCATCCATTGAAAAGTTTTTTTGCAAGTATATGTGGAGGGTTTTCTGAAAATTCTTCCTCCATAACAAGAATTTTTTCAAAACATTTGTTTGGAAAATATTGTGAGGATTTTTGTGCAGCAGTCTGTGAAGACACTGCTATTTATTTTGGAAAGACATCTTGGAAAGATGTCTCTTTTAAAACATTTTTGAGAGACTTTGTTTGTGTAAAACAATCTCTTTATTTTTTGAAATCTTTGCTGCTTCACTAGCAATTTGTTTGAAAGGAGTTTCCTCTTCCATTTGAGAAAAGGCCAATGCCACTTCTGGGGATTGAGAAAGGGACTCAATCCATTATTTTATTTGAGAACTAATTTCATTTGGATCTTGTGCATCTTGAATGATTGTATTTTTGGAGGATTTTGATGATGATGATGATCTCTCATTTTCTTCTTCATGGCAAATTTCATACCATGACTTAATTGGTTTTGAGGAAATTTGGGTTTTGGATGACTCTCCTATTTTTCCTTTTCCTTTGTCTCGGAGTTTGGGTGGCATTTTTGAAGGAACTCTCTGGTGAGAAAATCAGGCAAAGAATTAGTTTTTCCTTTGATGTATTCAATATCAAAATCAAATATGCTCAAAATTGCCTATCATCTTACAAAAAATATGTTTTGAGGCAATATTTTGAATATCCTTTTGTAAAACTTCTTTTGATCATTTGCAATCGATTCGTAAAAGAAATTTTTGATTTAAAAAATCACTTTAGAATTTTGTATTGCATAAAACAATTGATTAAATTTCTTTTTTAATAGTACTATAATTTTTCTGAGTTGAATTCCAGTGTTTGGAAATAAACTGGACTATTTGCTCTTTTCCTCATTCAACTTGTTTTAGGATCCGATCATATTCTATTTCAAAAGCATTGTTTCTACATTCTTAGGGGCATTTAGCTCGGCTAAATATAAACAAGGAAGCTTAGTGATTCGTTTTTTAATTTGGATGATAATATTGGTGTAACATCCTAAATGTGGGCCTGTGCATTTATATGTTGGTTTAATATGTTAATTCAAGAATTTAAAGCTTGGGCTGAGGCCTTGATTAAATATTTGGATTAGGGTTTAAATTAATGACCGGTGTAATTTAGGTGATATTTTGGGTTTTAAAACTTGGGCTAAGTGATAGATAAATAGTGTTAGTTTATAATTTAAGTTAGGTAGCAAATTGGGCTTGTGGCCTAACATTTGGAGGTGCTTTAAGTGGGCATGAAGGTGGCGTCACAAAGGGGAGGAGTTTAGGCCTTGTGTGGCCGATTGGGCCTCAAGATTTATGGGTTAAAATTTGGCATAAGAGAGAAGGGGGTGGACGGCACATGTGCTATAATATAAGGGATTTAATTCTTTTATTTTTATTGATTATTAAATGATGATAATAGGAAGGGAGGAGTTGGTTTGAAGGAAGTCTCTTCTAAAGGCAAGATAAGGATTGGGTTATCATGCAAGATAAGAGCTATCAAGAGGGGGAGAGTTGCTTGAAACTCCAACACTGTGTGTATGCCGAAATTTAATAGCCTGAGTGTCTAGCTTTCTTTCGTTTTTTCTCTTTTCCCTCTTCCTTTCTCATTTTTTTCTCTCTGGCCGAAATTTCTTTTCTTTCCTCTTCTCATATTTTTCTCTCTTCTATCCGAAATTCACTAGCCTTATTTCCCTCTTCATTATATTTTCAAAAGCCGAATTCTCCCTGTGCATATCCTTTTCTTCCATAGCCGAACCATCAGGTGAGATCTTGTTTTTCCCGAAGATGCACCATAGTCGAATACTCTTCTTTAATCTGGTAAGTTTCGGGATTTTGCTTCTTTGCGATTTTTTCATCTCTTTTATCAAGTTTCTAATTCGAATCAGTTTTCTAAGGCCCTATCGATTTCACTCTCTGTACCTAGAAGCCGAATCTATTTCATTAAAGTCTCTTGTGCCGATTTGTGAAAAGCTGAAGGTAGGTGGTCAAGGGTCGGTTCGGCCGAGTGGCCACTTTCTTGTTCTTTTGTCTTTGGCCGAATGTCATAAGGTGTTAGATGGGTTGCGATCATCAGTTTGGTTAACTATTTTTAGTGATGGCCAAATGTAGGAAGGGAGGTTACGTGTTCTCAAGGACATTCGGGATTCGATTAACTAGGTAAGAGTTCGTTTTAAGTGTTATAGTTGTTTAAGTAATTAGATCTCATCGTTTAAATGGTTTAGTGATTAAGGGATTATGATGGACTCGAATAACAGTCAGGCAAAAAAGGTTGGATCTGTAAAACCAACACCTAAATACAAGAAGCGATCTGTTTCAGTAATGTGAGATTGGCCATCGGGGTGTGGGCCGACATCGAAGTCAGATCGTGGGCCAATAGTGGTAGTCTCGAGTGATAGTAGTGTAGACATAGCGAAAGCATTAGTACGAGAATTAGGTGTGTAATACTTCCTCACAATCTAGATCTGATTATTAAATATATGCTCATAAGTTTTATATGTTATGATAAATGCCGAAATCTCGGTTTAATGATGGAAACCCAAAGAGGGTAAAAGCGAACCTCCAGGTTAGTGAATAATCTGATTAAATGTTATTAGTAAAACTTCTTGTATGTGATTGCATCGGTGGGGTTGATGAAAGGAGGGAGTTATACGTTATATGTGTAGTGGTTTTTACCGTGATCTATTGTAGCGGCTAATGCCGTGATCTGTTATAAGGGTTTTGACCATAATATGTTGATGCCAGCATGACTGCCATCTTGGCGTGTAGCGGTGTGGGTTGATTGTAGAAATTCCCAATGGTGTAAACGGCTAGTACGGGGGCGTGTAGCGGATGGAAACCTAGGAAAATGGGTTGGGCTTTGCATATTATTTGTTATCTATGTAAATGAAATTATTATTATGTTTTATGGGTTAAGGCCCAAATCTAGTGGTGCATGGGGGTTGCACACTGAGGCTCGCAACTCAACCAATTAAATTAACATTTCAGGTGACACTTAGTGTATCGGATCAGGCTGGAGAGGAGCGCAAGGTGGCCATGCAAAAGAATATGTGGATCCGGAAAAAAAAAAAAAGACTCAACTTAATAGTTTATAAGATATTTTGTTTTTATGGATTTTAAACCCCGTTGTAATAAGGCCAAGGGCGACTAGTTTATATTCTGGTTTTATTATGGGTTTTAATTCTTCTTCTTTATTTATTTACTTTAATTAAACTAGGACATGTAATTAAGTTTTGGGTTTTTAATTATAAGGCTTATTTTATAAATTACATATGGGCTTTCTGGTAACCTGAATTGATTTATTAAAATTTTTCTTAGTGACATACCAGATCCGATTATAGTGTTTGGGTCGAGTTTGGGGTGTTACAAATTGGTATCAGAGCCCGATCCAAAACTCAGCTCTGGGGGTTTTTGGGCTCAAAATATTTTCTAAAAATGGGCTTTTGAAACATGGATGTTTTTTTAAGTAAAGGTTTGTTAGCTTAGCGTGGCACTTGTGTCTCCGGCCCAAGTTCGCCAGGTAAGTATTCTGAACTCCTGATTGTGATATAAATGTGGGCTTAATGGGTTTTATGGGATGTAAATTATCTAGGTTAGAACTTGATGGACTCTAGGCTTAGACAAACAACTCTTAAAATCCATAAGACTTAACTTCATTAAACAAAACTTGTAAACAAGTCACAAGACTAAGGTGTGGTAACAAGCATATGCATGTCTAGGAGTAGATCCGGAAGAGCTTGGTATTTAAGCAGTCCGAGTGACTCACCTCCTCTTCGCTGGAATCTTACCTGCTGCATAGTGATTATTCACTTTAGCCATGATAGGGTGTGGCAATAGGCATATGCATGTCTAAGAGTGGATTTAGGGAAAGCTTGGAATTTAAGCAGTCCTAGTGACTCACCTCCTTTTTACTAGAATCTTACCTGGTGCATAGTGACTATTCACCCTAGTTACGAAGACGTGTTGACGGGCCAAAACTTACAATTAAAATCCGAAAGGGACCAGCCATCCTGTTTTGTAAAATCCTAAAGTAAACCTTAGTTCTGAAATCACCAAAATACTCTTGATTCGTAAAAAAAATTACACTAATTTTAGAAAATGACAAAAATACCCCTTGTTTGAAAAATGACCAAAATACCCTTGATTTGCAAAATGACCAAATTACCCCTGACTTGTAAAATTATCGAAATACCCTCAAATTTACAAAATTATCGAAATACCCCTGAGTTGAAAAATTATCGAAATACCCTTATTTTGCAAAATCACCTAGAACCATATTTTGAAAAAAAATTATGAAAATACCCCTATAGGTTAAAATTACGAAAATACCCCTGGGTAACGAAATGACGAAAATACCCTTAAGTGATGGATGTTACCTGTATGAATGTTGTGTGTGCATAATTCCTAGAATTAGGAAGAATGAAACCTGTAGATAAGTTCAAATTCGAAGGAATCACTTTTAAAAACTATGTTTCATAAGATTGTTTGGGGATAATTAGTGGAAACAACTAATGACTCATAAAACTTTTAAACCAGATAAACACGAACTAGAAGAATGAGTACAAGAGGTCGAGGACGTCCGCCATGTGGTCGTGGTAGAGGTAGGATGACCATGTCAGAACCCCTAGGATTGATGGGCTAGCTCGTGCTCCAGCGGACCAGAATCAAGCATGTTTTACATGTGGGAGAACCCATTATGGGGAGTGCAGAATGAAAATCGGTGGATGCTTTAGGTGTGGATCTACAGAACATTTGATGAAGGACTGTCCTCAGATGGATCGGGGGCAGCCAATGAGCCAAGGTTTTGATCAGACTAGGAGAGGTGATCGGTCTAGACCAAGGGGTCGTGGTGCAGCTAGAGGAAGAAATGGATCTGGTCGGGGTCGTGGAGCATCTGGCAGAGGTACAGGTAATGTAGATGCAGGGCAGCCAGGTTTAGTTTATGCAGCTCATCGACGGGAGGATAGACCGGATGTTATAACCGGTACGTTTCTTGTTACTGATAATCCTTTACTTGCCTTGGTTGATATTGGGTCAACCCACTCCTATGTTGCATGTTCAGTATCTAAGACTCTAAGTATAGACTCTGAAACAACCACTAGGAAGATGACTGTGGTTAGTCCTTTAGGACAATCTAAGGTAGTGGACAAACTGTTTAGGGATGTACCTTTAGAGACTCAAGGGGTAGTATTCCCAGGAGATTTAATGGAATTAACGTTTGGAGAGTTTGGCCTTATTTTAAGAATGGATTGGTTGACTAAGCATCGTGTCAATTTGGACTGTGCGAATAAGCATATGGTGTTAAGTACCCCGGAAGGCGGGGAGGTGGTTATGTTAAGAGAAAGAAGGAATTACTTTTCCAACGTGGTATCATCTTTAAAAGCTATTAAGATGATTCGGAAAGGATGTAGTGTATTTCTAGCTTTTATTAGTGCGTTGGATGCTAAGGAGGTAACTATTGATGAGGTTCGAATAGTCAAGGATTTCGCGGATGTCTTTCTGGAGGAATTGCCAAGATTACCCCCGGATTGCGAGGTGGAATTTGAAATAGACCTACTTCAGGGTATAGCTCCAATATCCATTGCTCCTTATAGAATGGTGCCGAAGGAGTTGGTGGAGCTCAAGGCTCAGATTCAGGAACTGTTGGATCGAGGGTTTATTCGACTGAGTGTGTCTCCATGGGAAGCACCAGTCTTGTTCGTGAAGAAGAAGGACGGATCCATGCGTATATGTGTGGACTATCGTCAATTGAATAATTTTACGATTAAAAACAAGTATCCATTACCAAGAATCGATAATCTGTTCGATCAACTCAAAGGAGCTTTGGTCTTTTTTAAGATTGACTTAAGGTCTAGATATCATCAATTAAGGGTTAAAAAAGGAGACATTCATAAGACGGTGTTTCAGACTCGGTACGGGCATTATGAGTTCTTGGTGATACCGTTCGGGTTGACAAACACGCTAGCAGCTTTTATGGATATGATGAACCGGGTGTTCCAACCATATCTTGATCGGTTCGTCATGGTGTTTATCGACGACATCCTGGTTTATTCTAAGTCTGAGAAGGAACATGATGAACATCTTCGTGTGGTGTTGCAAACTCTGAAGGAGAAATGGCTGTTTGCAAAGTTCAGTAAGTGTGAGTTCTGGCTGAAGTAAATGACTTTTTTAGGACATGTAATTTTGGCCGAGGGAATCAGGGTGGACCCTCGAAAGACAGAGGCTGTATTGGATTGGAAACTGCCAAAGTCTGTGGCAGAGGTTTGGAGTTCCTTAGGTTTGGCAGGGTATTACCGAAGGTTCATTGAAGGGTTTTCTCTAATAGCGGCACCTCTAACTAAGTTGTTGAGGAAGGGAGTATCATTTGTATGGACTGACAAACAGCAAGAGAGCTTTGAGAAGTTGAAGAGAATCCTGACAGAAGCACCAGTGTTAATTCAGCTGGAGGTAGGAAAAGAATTTACTGTCTACTGTGATACGTCATACACGGGTTTAGGGTGTGTGTTGATGCAAGAAGGAAAGGTGGTGGCGTATGCATCTCGACAGTTGAGACCGCATGAGTTGAACTACCCTACGCATGACTTGGAGTTGGCAGCGGTAGTGTTTGCCTTGAAGATTTAGAGGCACTGCTTGTTTGGAGAGAAGTCGGTAATTTACATCGACCATAAAAGTCAGAGGTACCTCCTTACCCAGAAGGAGCTAAATTTAAGACAACGTAGGTGGATCGAGCTCATGAAGGATTATGATTGTTCGATCGAATACCACCTTGGTAAGGCAAATGTGGTGGCAGATGCGTTAAGCCGTAAGGTATTATCGAAACTAAGAGCCATGTTCACTCATCTGAGTTTATTCGATGACGGGAGTTTGCTGGCTGAGTTGCAAGTAAAGTCGACATGGGTAAGTCAAGTTAAGGACAAATAGTTAGGGGATAAAAACCTGAGTGCTCGACTGTTACAAGTGAGAGATGGTGGAATGAAGGACTATAGTCTGAACAATGATGGAGTTCTGTGTTATCGTGGAAAGATTTGCATGCCTAAAGATGATGAGTTAAGACAGAGGATTCTTCGGGAATCACATAGTAGCCCTTATGCTATGCATCCTGGAGGAGTCAAGATGTACCATGATTTGCGAGAACAATTTTGGTGGCCAGGTCTGAAGAAAGTGGTAACGGAAATTGTAGGAAAATGTTTGACGTGTCAGCAGGTCAAAGCTGAACACCAAGTGCCTTCGGGATTGTTGCAGCTGGTGAAGATTCCCCAAAGGAAATGGGAGAGAATCACGATGGGTTTTGTTAGTGGGTTACCCCTTACACCTACTAAGAAGGATTCAATTTGGGTGATTGTAGATCGGCTGACAAAGTCTGCTCACTTCATACCGGATCGAGTGGACTTTTCTCTACAAAAGTTGGCTAAATTGTATGTGGCTGAGGTTGTAAGATTGCATGGTGTACCAGTGTCGATCATATCAGATAGGGACCCTAGGTTCACGTCACGATTTTGGAAGGCTCTTCATCAAGCAATGGGAACAAGGTTAGACTTTAGTACTGCTTTTCACCCATAGACTGATGGTCAGTCTGAGAGGGTAATTCAAATCTTAGAGGATATGTTAAGGGGTTGCATCATTGAATTTAGGGGCAGTTGGGAAGAGACTTGCCTTTGGCAGAATTCGTATATAATAATAGTTATCAAGCTAGCATTCAAATGGCGCCTTATGAAGCATTATATGGAAGGAGATGCGGTACTCCAACTTGTTGGACGGAGTTGGGTGAACATAAGGTGTTGGGTCCAGAATTAGTTTCGGAAACGGAGGAGAAAGTTAAGTTAATACGGGCTAGGCTAAAGGAAGCGTCTGATCGACAGAAGTCTTACGTGGATCTAAAGCGAAAAGAGATGGAACTTGCAGTAGGTGATCAAGTCTTCTTGAAGGTATCCCCGTGGAAGAAGGTAATGAGGTTTGGACGAAAGGGGAAGTTAAGTCCATGGTTTATTAGGCCTTATCGGGTACTAGAACGTGTGGGCCCAGTGCTTATCGTTTGGAGTTGCCTTCGGAGTTGGAGCAGATACATGACGTGTTCCATGTCTTGATGCTGAGATGTTATCGATCTGATCCATCGCACATAGTCCCAGTAGAAGAGATAGATGTAAGGCCAGATTTGACTTTTGAGGAGGAACCAGTGCAAAATTTGGATCGAGATGTAAAAGTGTTAAGAAGGAAGTCTATTCCTTTGGTCAAAGTCTTGTGGCAAAATCACGGCACAGAAGAAGTGACGTGAGAGCCAGAAAATGTTAAACGCCAGTAATACCCCCATCTTTTCTGATTAGGTAAATTTTAGGGTCGAAATTTATTTTAAGGGGGGTAGAACTGTAACATCCTAAATGTGCAACATCCGGGTTTTTATGGGTTCTGCATTTATTTCATGTTTATGTGTGTATAATGTGTTGCTTGAATGTATGGGTGTGTTTGGGAGTCCCGGAAGGGGCTAGGTTAAGCTAGGAGCTTTGGTTAAAATTTGTGTTTTGGAGCTTAGAAAGGAGGATAGCCGACTGGGGTAGGTTACATAGGTAATTTTGGCGAATGGGAGCATAACAAGCACAGTGGTAAGGTGGCAAGGAGACGCCACCAAGCATATAAGGAGGTGGCATCATTAGGGGAGCAGAGATCAAGGGTTCGAATCATGGGGACGGCAATTGGAGCATTATTTTAGCACCTTTTTGGCATAGGCAAGAGAGGAGTTGGACGGCAATTAGACACTAAATGGATGAGAATTTGACTTGGTCAAGGCACTTGAATTTTTGGCTAAGAAGGGAGATAAGAGTTTGACTCATTCAAACTCTTTTGAATGAGAGGAGAAAAGGAAAAATAGGAGGAAAAGAAGGGATTTGAGAGGAGGGAAAGAGTTGGCCGAATGAGGGAGTCTTGGTGTGGCATTTTCGGCCAAGAGGGAAGTGGTTTGGCTAGGGGCTTTAGGTGCCGAAATAAGGAGAATGTGTGGCCATTTTCTCTCTTTCGAAAGTTTTCTTTTCATTTGTGCTTCTTGCCGAAACTTGCATTCTTTTCTCTCTTGATCAAAAGTCAAAGTGAAGAACCATTCGTGCACTTTTTCTCATCTTAGCAAGCTATCCCTTTTCTTCTTCATTTACCCTCTAAAAGCCAAAACATACCCTCCACTCTCACCATAGCCGAAACCACACAAACCACAACCCTTTCTCTTCTTCTTTGCTCCGATTCCTCTATCCTCAAAAGCCGAAAGAACCTTTCCCATTTGCTGAGACCATAATCGAACCTCCCATCCATCGTTTCTTTTTCTCTTCCTTTATTTTTGTTTACACTCTTCTTCCATTCTCTTCTATTACGTTGATCTCCAAGGGCTGTCAGTAAGCCAAATCTGGTGAATATTGGGGTAAGGGATCTCTTTTGTTCTAAATCTCTCTTAATTATTTTGGTCTACAGAAATTAGAGGCTTAATCTTGTATTTTTGTGTATGGCCGAATCTATGCAAGGTTTTGGATTCGTAACTCTTCTTGGAAGCCAACGTTAGGGGTTATCTAAAAGCTTAGGATTTAAGCAGCAAGGTAAGGAGATAATGCTATTCGCCAAAGGCCATACCCTCAGTGTTAGTCGATTACTCATATGGTATTATGTAGGTACACAATCGACTCCAGATGCAAAAACTGAAAACTTTGGCATTCTGCCGATCTAGGTAAGCCTCTGTTCATTTAGATGAATGTTCTTAGATCCATTCACTTAATCGGGTTTTTCTGATTAAGCTAATTTCATGGAGTCGGGTCCTAGCCAATCAAAGGAGGGGGTTGGAAGCGCAGTTCCTACCCCTAGATTCAAGAAGCGGTGGTGTCGGTAGACGTGATTGGCCACCAGGTTGTGGGCCAGCGTCAGAAATGGATAAGAAAATCGTGGTGATCCCGCAAGTAAGGGTGTCAGTGAGATCGAGAGTGTCATTCTCCGTGTTTTCAGGTGTGTAACCCCACACTTTTCCCGATAGATTAATAATATTAAATATATGTTAAGAAGATTATGAATAATCATGACTAATGGTACCATTCAATGGAACAGTTCGTTCAGGTACGTTACATCTAACACTCTGTTCATAGCGTTTACAATTATTTGTATGAACGCATGTGAATTTCGATATGGGCTTGGGATTTAACCTATAGTATGATACCTGTAATGTTATGTATGTTGCATGGGCACGAGGGTTACAATGAAGAGGGGAAGGGTTCCGGTGGTTTTACCACATTATTCGGTGACTCATGTCACAATATTATGATTCAATGACGTTGTCACATTATCCAGTGGCAATGCCACGTATTAAGGGCTATGAGCAGTTGACTGCAGTGACTGCCTTCGAGGGTGTATAGCGGATGGAGGGTCGATTTAGTAATCCCCACTGGTGTGATTGGCAGGTACAGGTGGTGTGTAGAGGTTGGATATCTAGGTGGGTTCGAGTTGCATCATTAATTATATATATATGTGATTTAATATGCTATGATATGGGCTTATGGCCGATTATGATTAAAGATGGGCTTTTCCCAAATCGTTTGTAGTAAAGGCTTTAATCGATTGGGATCGGGGTTGGTAATTGCACATTGAGTCTGTTGACTCACCCTTCGTGGGCTAACATTTTGCAGGTGATGCATAGTGATGTGGGCCAGGTCGGCAGGGACTATGTGGTGGCCATGCTCAGCAAATTTCGGGTTTACTTATGGTTGAACTCTTTTTCGTTTTCTTTAGTACGTTAATCCGAGATTTATTTTGGTTTTTAATATGTAATAATGCCATTACTTAACTGCTTAATTTTGCGTATTAAATTATTTCCATACGATAATCAACAAACAAGTAATTAAATATTTTTCTCAAAGCAACATCAATGTTTTATCATTCTATCAAACTAATGTTTTTTTTTAAAGGAACTCTAAATTCTGACAAACCATTTTGAGTATGAAAGAAACGATTTTAACAAAATACAAACTCGAATGGCAACTTGGTTTTCCAACTCATTAAAATTTTGACCTAGTTTTTGAATTGACTTATTTTATAAGAAGATGAAATGAAATTAAGCTAAGTTTTTCTTAAGGAACATGTCAGATCCAGTCGGGGCTTGTGGGACGGGTTTGAGGTGTTTCAATTTGGTATCATATGCAGGTTCAAAACTCGGCTTTGAGGGCTTTTGGGCCCAAAACCTTTTCGAAGATGGGTTTTACTAAAACTTGTATTTTCACAAGATGTTCAGGTTTTCTGGCATGGCACCTGAGTCTCCGGCCCGATGTCCACTAGGTAAGTACTTCAAATCGTTGCATGATTTATATGTAAGGTGAAGAGTGATATGGGATCGTAGATTAGTAAGTTAGGAACTATTGAACACTAGGATTAGCTTACCTCAACACTAAATTTCATAAGACTTAACTTATTTCACCAAACCCGGGAATAAGTCGTGGAGTTCAGGTGTGGTAACAAGCATGTGCATGTCTAGGCATGGATTTTCGAATGAGCTTGGTATTTAAGTAGTCCTAGCGACTCACCTCCTCTTTTCTGGAATCCTACCTGGTGCGCGGTGATTGTTCACCTCAACCACGAGGACTTGTTAACGAGCCAAATCTATAAATAAAACCCGAAAGGGACCAAACACCTGGTTTTGTAAAACAATCAAATTACCCCGATTTGCAAAATTATCGAATTACCCCTATTTGTGAAAATTACTAAAAATACCCCTAGTTTATGAAATTACCATACTACCCTCGATTTTTACCAAAGTATCCCCATTTTGGAAAAAAACCAAAATACCCCTATTTTGCAAAATTACAAGATACCCCTGATTTGGAAAATTACCAAAATACTCTATAGGACAAATTACGAAAATACCCCTGGGTTGGGAACGGACGAAAATGTTCAAAGTGGTGAATGTGTGTAGTGGATACTATTGATGAATGAATGAGATTTTCTGAGTTAGGGTGGAGGACTTGAGACAAAAACTTTGAATGACCGAAAGAACTACTATCAAATGTCTTTACATAAAATTGCTTGTGGATAATCAGTGAAACAAATAAGTAATGCATAAAATTTCTTCAACAGATTAAAACGCTACGATAGACATGAGTTCAAGGGGACGAGGTCGTAGTACACGTGAACATGGCAGAGGCAGAATCACTGTGTCTGAACCAGTAGGATCTGGACATGGGTCCGGGAATGAAATACCATTACCACCGGTTGGAGAAGAAAAATTCCAGGACCAAACCGGAGGAGATGACACAATATCCCAGGCGATGTTGCGAGTGTTGGAAAGAGTTACTGGAGCAGGTCTAGGTGCTCAGAAGTCAGTGCCTGAGCGACTGCGAGCAAATGGAGCTGAGGTGTTCAAGGGGGTCTCTGGGGTGGCCCCAAATGTTGCTGAATATTGGTTGGAAGCAGTCGAAAGGATTATGGACGACCTAGACTGCACGGTTGAGGAAAAACTAAAAGGGGCAGTGTCACTACTTCGGGATGAGGCGTACCAGTGGTGGCTCACTATTAAAGAGGGCACCCAGGTGGACTGGATTGGTTAGTAGTATTTCAAGATGATGTTCCAAGGGAAGTATGTAGGAGCAAGTTATGTGGATGCTCAGAGGAAGGCGTTCTTGAATCTGGTACAAGGGGGCAAATCCGTAGCTGAGTTTGAAGCAGAATTCCTTCGTTTGAGTCGATATGCCTGGGGAATCGTGTCGATCGATTATGAGCACTACATACGATTCGAAGATGGGCTTCGAGATGAGTTAAGGGTGTTAATAGCTCCACAGCGAGAGAGGGACTTCACGGTATTGGTTGAAAAAGTGAAAATAGCCGAGGAGGTGAAGCGTACCGAGAGGCAAAACCAGGACAGAGGTCAGGGTAAGAGTAAGAGAAGTTGGGGGTCATCAGGATCATCCGGGACTTTTCAGAAAAGACCTAGGGTTGATGGGCCACGAGGTCAGCAGGTTACTGTGGGAGGTCAGTATCGTACATGTGCTTAATGTGGAATGATGCACCTGAGGGAGTGTTGGAAGAAGACAGTGAGATGTTTTAAGTGTGGGTCCAAAGATCACATGATTAGGGACTGTCCTGTGGAAGTAGATAGGAGTCGACCGGCAGGTCAGGGTTTTAGTAGGCTGGAAGAGATGGACAGCAGCCGTCGAGGGGTCGTGGTCTGAATGGCAGAGGTAATGGTTCTGGTAGAGGTCGCGGGACACCGGGCAGAGGTGTTGGTAACACGGAGGTGAGACAGCTGGGTCTGGTGTATACAGTTCGTTGGAGGGAGGATGGTGACGCACCTGATGTCATAACGGGTACGTTCCTTATTTCTGGATTACCCTTTACTGCTCTAATAGATATGGGGTCGACTCATTCTTATATCGCTAGTGAAGTGTTTGGAACTCTGAATGTGAACCTTGAGACTATCCCTAGGAAGATGACTGTACTTAGTCCTTTAGGGCAATCAGTAGTAGTAGACAAACTCTTTAGGGAAGTGCCTTTAGAAGTTTAGGGGGCGCAGTTTTCGGCTGACTTAATGGAGCTACCATTTGGGGATTTTGACTTAATCTTAGGCATGAACTGGTTAGTGAGGTACCGTGCGAATGTAGACTGTGCTGCTAAGCGCATGTCGTTGAGGACTTTCAATGACAATGAGATCGTAGTGATGGGTGAGAGGAGGAATTACCTATCTAATGTAGTGTCTATTCTTAAGGCAGAGAAGATGGTAAGAAAGGGTTGTATGGCTTTTCTGATGCTTGTCAGTGCTCTGGAGGCTAAGGAAGTAGCTGTAGAAGGGGTCAGGATGGTAAAAGAGTTTGTGGATGTCTTTCCAGAAGAACTTCCAAGGTTGCCTCCAGATCGTGAGGTGGAGTTTGGGATTGACTTGTTGCCAGGTACAGCGCTAGTATCTATCGCTCCATACAGAATGGCACTAAAGGAGTTGGTAGAGCTCAAGGCCCAGATCCAAGAGTTACTCGATTGTGGTTTTATCCAACCTAGTGTGTCTCCATGGGGAGCACCGGTCCTATTCGTGAAAAAGAAGGATGGGACTATGCGCATGTGCATAGATTACCGACAGTTGAATAAGCTTACGATCAAAAACAAGTACCCGTTGCGAGGATAGATGACTTGTTTGATCAGCTCAAGGGGGCTACGGTATTTTCAAAAATAGATCTAAGGTCGGGATATCATCAGCTTAAGGTGAAGGAAGCAGACATCCATAAGACAGCTTTCTGGACTAGATACGGACATTATGAGTTCTTAGTAATGCCGTTCGGATTGACGAACGCCCCAGTTGCGTTCATGGATATGATGAATCGGGTTTTTCAACCCTACTTGGATCAGTTCGTCATTGTGTTTATAGACGACATCCTGGTATATTCCAAGTCTGAAGAAGAGCATGATGTGCATTTCCGGGTAGTGCTGCAGGTTCTAAGGGAAAAGAAGTTATATGGCAAGTTCAGCAAATGCGAATTCTGGTTAAAGGAAGTTGCATTTTTGGGACATGTGGTATCTGCGGAAGGGATAAGGGTAGATCCTCGAAAAATTGAGGTGGTGCTAGATTGGAAACCACCAAATTCTGTGGTAGGGGTTCGCAGTTTCTTGGGGTTAGCAGACTACTACAGGAGATTTGTTGAAGGGTTCTCGATGATAGCAGCACCTTTGACGAAGTTGTTGAGAAAGGTACGGATAAGCAGCAGGAGAGTTTTAAGAAGCTTAAGAGAGTATTGACAGAGGCTCTGGTTTTGATTCAGCCTGAAGTAGGGAAAGACTTTGTGGTGTATTGTGATTTTCTCACACAGGATTGGGATGTGTTCTAATGCAAGACGGGAAGCTGGTCGCCTATGCGTCTCGGTAATTAAGGCCACATGAGGTTAACTATCCGACGTATGACCTGGAGTTGGATGCGGTAGTATTCGCTCTAAAAGTGTAGAGGCACTTTTGTATGGAGAAAGGTCAGTGATCTACACGACCACAAGAGTCTGAAATATTTGTTAACTCAGAAGGAGCTGAATTTGAGACAGCGAAGGTGGGTGGAGTTGTTGAAAGGCTACGACTGTTCAATAGAGTATCACTCGGGTAAAGCGAATGTGGTGGCAGATGCCCTAAGTCAGAAAGTAGTGTCGGATCTAAGGGCGATGTTTGCATATCTTAGTCTTCATGACGATGAAAGTTTGCTAGCGGAGTTGCAGGTGAAGCCGACGTGGTTAAGTCAAGTAAAGGAGAGCAAATCGTGATGATCCCTGCAAGTGAGGGTGTCAGTGAGATCAAGAGTGTCGTTCTCCGTGTTTTTAGGTGTGTAACCCCACACCTTTCTTGATAGATTAATAATATTAAATATATGTTAATAAGATTATGAATAATCATGGCTAAGGGTACCATTCAATGGAACAGTCCGTTCAGGTACGTTACATTTAACACCCTGTTAATAGCATTTACAATTATTTGTATGAACGCATGTGAATTTCGATATGGGCTTCGGATTAAACCTATAGTATGATACCTGTAAAGTTATGTATGTTGCATGGGCACAAGGGTTACAATGAAGAGGGGAAGTGTTCCGGTGGTTTTACCAGATTATTCGGTGACTCATGTCACAATATTATGATTCGGTGACGTTGTCACATTATCCGGTGGCTATGCCACGTATTAAAGCGATGAAGCGATTGATCGCAATGATCGCCTTCGAGGTGTGTAGCGATGGAGGGTCAATTTAGTAATCCCCACTGGTGTGATTGGCAGGTACGGGTGGTGTGTAGAGGTTGGTTATCTAGGTGGGTTCGGGTTGCATCATTAATTATATATGTATGTATGATATGGGCTTATGGCCGATTATGATTGAAGATGGGCTTTGCCCAAAACGTTTGTAGTAAAGGCTTTAATTGGTTGGGATCGGTGTTGGTAGTTGCACATTGAGTCTGTTGACTCACCCTTCGTGGGCTAACATTTTGCAGGTGACACATAGTGCTGTGGACCGGGTCGGCAGGGACTATGTGGTGGCCATGCTGAGCAAATTTCGGGTTTACTTATGGTTGAACTCTTTTTCGTTTTCTTTAGTACGTTATTTCGGGATTTATTTTGGTTTTTAATATGTAATAAAGCCATTACTTAACTGCTTAATTTTGCGTATTAAATTATTTCCATACGATAATCAACAAACAAGTAATTAAATATTTTTCTCAAAGCAACATCAATGTTTTATCATTCAATCAAACTAATGGTTTTTTTTAAAGGAACTCTAAATTCTGACAAACCCTTTTGAGTATGAAAGAAACGGTTTTAACAAAATACAAACTCGAATGGCAACTTGGTTTTCCAACTCATTAAAATTTTGACTTGGTTTTGAATTGACTTATTTTATAAGAAGATGAAACGAAATTAAGCCAAGTTTTACTTAAGGAACATGTCAGATCCGGTCGGGACTTGTGGGCCAGGTTTGGGGTGTTTCAAAATCTGGGCCTATGCATTTATATGTTGGTTTAATATGTTAATTCAAGAATTTAAGGCTCGGCCTGAGGCCTTGATTAAATATTTGGATTAGGGTTTAAATTAATGATCTGTGTAATTTAGGTGATATTTTGGGTTTTAACACTTGGGTTAAGTGGCAGATAAATAGTGTTAGTTTATAATTTAAGTTAGGTAGCAAGTTGGGCTTGTGGCCCAACATTTGGAGGTGCTTTAAGTGGGCATGAAGGTGGCATCACAAAGGGGAGGAGTTTGGGCCTTGTGTGGCCAATTGGGCCTCAAGATTTGTGGGTTAAAATTCGGCATAGGAGAGAAGGGGGTAGACGGCACATGTGCTATAATATAGGGGATTTAATTCTTTTATTTTTATTAATTATTAAATAATGATAATAGGAAGGGAGGAGTTGGTTTGAAGGAAGTCTATTCTAAAGGCAAGATAAGGATTGGGTTATCATGCAAGATAAGAGCTATTAGGAGGGGGAGAGTTGGCTGAAACTCCAACACTGTGTGTGTGCCGAAATTTAATAGCCTGAGTGTCCAGCTTTCTTTCATTTTTTCTCTTTTCCCTCTGCCTTTCTCATTTTTTTCTCTCTGGCCGAAATTTCTTTTTCTTTCCTCTTCTCATATTTTTCTCTCTTCTAGCTAAAATTCCCTAGCCTTATTTCCATCTTCATTATATTTTCAAAAGTCGAATTCTCCCTGTGCATATCCTTTTCTTCCATAGCCAAACCATGAAACACCCCAAACCCGGCCCACAAGCCCTGACCGGATATGGCATGCTCCTAGTAAAACGTAGTTAAATCTTGTTATGTCATCTTGAAAAACTTGGTGGTTTTGAAAAAAAATAGATTTGGGTTATTCTCAAGTTGAAAACAGTGTTGTTGTTATAGTTGGTATTAGAACGTTATCCTCATACTTTAGAAATTACAAGTTTAAAGAAATGTCGAATTTTAGAGCTTACGTTAAGTTGAAAATCGTAGGTGTTTAGGTGTCAAAACATTTGAAGTTGTTTTATGAAAAATCGTTTAACCACTTGTTTAATGTTGATTGTTATCAGAAATAAAAATTAAAACGTAAACTTAAAACAGTTAAATAGTAATGGCCTTATTACAACAAAACTAAACCCGAAATAAATTTCCAAAAAAAAAAACATAATAGATAACCCGAAAAAACTGAGCTGAGTAGGGCCACCACTAAGTCCCTGCCGACCCGGTCCATCTACTTAGTATTATCTGCAAAATATTAGCCCACGAAGGGTGAGGCAACAGACTCAGTGTGTGACAACCAACATAGACTCCCAAACGACTCAGGCATATTAGATCACATATAGCAAATTTAGGCAATGATGCAACCCAAACCCACCTAGATATCCAACCTCTACACATCACCCGTACTTGCCAATCACACCGTGGGGATAACTAAATCGACCCTCCATCCGCTACACACCATCGAAGGCAGTCGCTGCAGTCAACGGCACATTGCCCTTATAATCGTGGCATAGCCACGGATAATGTGATGAGTCATCGATTCATAATATGTGACATAGGTCACCAGATAATGTGGTAAAAACCACCAGAACACTTCCCCTTTAACATTATCACCCATATACCCATGCAACATACAAATCATACAGATATCATGCAATATACCTTACCCCATGGCCATAGCGAAATTTCTCATATTTTCATAGCAATGTTTATAAACATTATTAACGAGTATTAAGGGGTACATACCTAAATACACTGCACCATTGAATGGTATCCTTAGCCATATTCATTCATTGCCTTATTAACATATACATAACATTATTATTATTAATCGGGAATTTAGGATGGGTTACACACCTGACTATTCGTAGATCTAAGTGAAATCCTGAAATGTTTGCCTTTCCCCTTCCTATAATCGGCCAACACTTGTTAGTAACCAAAAGCCTATTCGGCTCAACTGAAAATCCCGAAGGATATGTCACATGGAGATATCATCTTACCTTTACGCCGATTTGGTTTCCAACCAAATCCTGAAACTACGTGGTGCACTTTCCTGCAATCGGCCAACCACTAATACACACAAACGATTAGAATTCAATTTTGAACGATTAAGAAACAAATCCGAAACACTAGAACCCTTACCTAAATCGCTTATCCAAATCCGGAAGATCTACAGTATTCGGCTATCAAGCACCAACGTTCGGCACCCCTAAGTGATGTTAGGGATTTCGGCTACCTCTCCATTTTGGAACAAGAAAAGAGTTAAGATCCCGATTAATAACGATTGAAGAAATATCAAGGAGGGACAAATAAGATTTGGCTTATAAGATCTACAAGAATGGCCCTTGGCCGAATGTTACCTCCTGCTTACCTTGGATCTCAAATCCTGAAAAAAATTACCTTTCAACCGTCGGCTATAAGAATCCCGAAAGATCTCTTTCATGGTTTGGCCAAAAGAAAATAAGAGGGATTAGAATCCTAGATTTTGGCACTAACCAAATCAGTTAAGAAGAGAATAGGAGTAGGAAGTGTACTTACCAGAAGATTCGGCTAACTAGAGATAGATTCGGCAAAGGTTTCAACTTTGAAGATGGTATAGATGGAAGAAGAAAATAGAAGAAGAAAGTGACCCTAGTAGTCTTCTCAAATTCGGCTAATGCAAAAGAAAAGTTTTGAAAGTTCTCTGACTACCACTTTTGGCACAACACTAAGGGAGGAAAAGAAAACTAAAGTGTTCCTAAAACCCCTTAAACAATTTTGGCACCAGTCCCCTAAGCATGACCGAATATGTCCCCTCCAAAGTCCTTCTGCCGGCCAACTCTTCTTTCCTCATCCAAATCCCCCTTTTCACTCCTACTTAGCCGAATCTTTAAGCTGTCAGACCCAATCTACACTTCATCCCTTCAAAGTCCCTGTGCCGTCCATCATTGCACCTCCTTGCCAAAAAATAAAAGCTCCAAAATGCTTCCCTTTCTGCTCGAACCTAGGTCCCTTAACACAACCTGTGGCGTCACCTCCCAAGGTCCTAAGTGGCGCCTCTTTGCCACCTTACCAGCTTAGTACTTGTGTCCTAAACTACACAATAAACTCCTTAAGGCCTAGCTCCCTTAGTCCCCTTTTTAGGCGTAAAATCAAATATTTTTGTAAGGCTTCTACCTACATCCCAAGGTTCCTAAAGCCCTCAAATCACATACAAATCACACACAAGCATGCTACCACATACATTTAAGTGAAAATGCATAACCTTTAAATCCTGGATATTACAGTTCTACCCCCTTAAAATAATTTCGACATCAAAATTACCTGGCTAAAATAAGTGAGGGTATTACTGTCGCACTACTTCCTCTGGCTCCCACGAAGCTTCCTCTGATCCATGGTTATGTCATAACACTTTGACTAGAGGAACTGATTTCCTCTGAAGCACCTTCATATCCCGTTCCAGAATCTAAATCGGCTCCTCCTCATACGACAAATCTGGTCTTGGCTCTACCTCCTCAACCGGTATTACATGAGATGGGTTTGATCGGTAACGACGTAGCATCGAAACATGGAACACATCCGGCATCTGCTTCAATTCTGAAGGCAACTCTAACTAATATGCCAGTGGTCCAATTCGCTTCAAAACCCGATAAGGTCCTATAAACCTGGGATTTAACTTTCCCTTGCGACCAAATCTCATCACCTTCTTCCATGGCGAAACTTTGAGAAACACCTGATCTCCCATAGCAAACTCTATCTCCTTCCGCTTAAGATCTGCACATGACTTTTGCCTGTCAGATGCCTCCTTCAATCGTGTCCGAATTACCTTAACCTTTTCTTCGGATTCTGCCACAATCTCCGGACCCAAAACATAACGTTCCCCAATTACATCCAACACGTAGAGTGCGACACTTACATCCATATAAGCGCTTAAATGCGGTGCCATCCGAATACTTGCTTGATAAGCTGTTATTATGCATAAATTCCGCTAAAGGCAAGAACTCCTCCAAACTTCCTCTAAAATCTATCACGCAACCCCTCAACATATCCTCTAGCACTTGAATTGCCTGCTCAAATTGGCCGTCCGACTGCGGATGGAATGCCCTACTGAAGTCCAACCTGGTCCCCAATGCTTGACGTAGTGCTTTCCAAAATCAAGACGTAAACCATAGATCCCTATCCGAGATAATCGACATTGGCACTCCGTACAGCCTCACGATTTCTGCTATATACAATTTTGCCAATCTTTGCAGGGAATAGTCCACCCGCACTGGTATGAAATGTGCAGACATTGTCAATCGATCTACTATCACCCATACCGAGTCCTTCTTAGTAGGCGTAAGGGGAAGCCCACTAACGAAGTCCATGGTAATTCTCTCCCACTTCCATTGCGGAATCTTTATCTTTGAAGCAATCCTCGACGGTGCCAATGTTCAAACCTTGATTTGTCGACACGTTAAACACTTCCTACAAATTTTGTAATTTTTCGCTAAGACCGTGCCACCAAACCGTCATAGTAGATCCCTATATAACTTACTTCCTCTAGGATGCATAACATAATGGCTACTATGCGATTCTTGAAGAATTTTCTGCCTTAACTCCTCATCCCTCGTCATACAGACCTTGCCCCGAAAACACAACACTCCCTCACCGTTTACACCATAGTCTTCCAACTCCCCATTTTGTACTTGTAGCAGCTTAGCACTGAGTTCACCATCTACCAATTGATTCTCCTTTACCTAACTCAGCCATGTTGGCTTCACTTGCAACTCCGCTAGCAAACTTCCACTTTCCGACTTAGGGCATCTGCCACCACATTGGCCTTGCCTGGGTGATACTTTATTGAACAGTCGTAGTCTTTCAACAACTACACCCACCTTCGCTATCTCAAATTCAACTCCTTCTGAGTCAACAGATACTTCAGACTCTTGTGATCCGTGTAAATCACCGACTTTTCTCCATACAAGTAGTGCCTCCACACTTTTAGTGCGAAAACTACCGTAGCCAACTCCAGGTCATGCGTCGGATAGTTAACCTTATGTGGCCTCAACTGCCGAGAAGCATAAGTGACCACGTTCGTCTTGCATAATGACACATCCCAATCCTGTATGGGAAGCATCACAATACACCACAAAGTCTTTCCCTGCTTTCTGCGGAATCAAAATTGGAGCCTTTGTCAATACTCTTTTAAGCCTCTCAAAACTCTCTTGCTGCTTATCCGCCCATACGAAAGGTACCTCCTTTCTCAACAACTTCGTCAGAGGTGCTGCTATTGACGAGAACCCTTCAACAAATCTCCTCTAGTAGCCTGCTAACCCCAAGAAACTACAAACCTCAGCCACAGACTTAGGTGGTTTCCAATCTAGTACTACCTTAATCTTCCGAGGATCCACCCTTACTCCTTCCACAGACACCACATGCCCTAAGAATGTAACTTCCTTCAGCCAAAATTTGCAGTTGCTGAACTTGGCATATAGCTTCTTTTCCCTTAACACTTGCAACACCACCCAGAGATGACCATCATGTTCTTCCTCAGACTTGGAATACACTAGGATGTCGTCTATAAACACAACGACGAACCGATGTAGGGTTGGAAAACTCGATTCATCATATCCATGAATGCAGCTGGGGCGTTCGTCAATCCGAACGGCATTACTGAGAACTCATAATGCCCGTATCTAGTCCGGAAAGCTATCTTATGGATATCTACTTCCTTCATCCTAAGCTAATGATATCCCGACCGTAGATCTATTTTTGAAAATACTGCGGCCCCCTTAAGCTGATCGAACAAGTCGTCTATCCTCGTAATGGGTACTTGTTCTTGATGGTCAGCTTATTCAACTGCCGGTAATCTATGCACATACGCATAGTCCCATCCTTCTTCTTCACGAATAGGACCGATGCTCCCCATAGAGACACACTAGGTCAAATAAACCCACGATCGAGTAACTCTTGGATCTGGGCTTTAAGCTCTACTAACTCCTTTGGTGCCATTCGGTTTGGAGCAATTGACACAGGAGCTGTACCCAGCAGTAAATCAATTCTGAACTCCACCTCCCTGTCCGGGGGTAACCCAGGTAGCTCATTCGAAAAAACATCCACGAATTCCCTTACTGTTCTCACTCCACTAACTCATTCTTCTTTTGCATCCAAAGCACTCACGAAGGCCAAAAATACCTTGCACCCTTTTCGAACCATCTTATCAGCGTTTAATGCGGAGACTACATTAGCCAAATAATTTCTTCTTTCTTCCATCATAATTATCTCCTCATCCTCCAAAGTCCTCAACTCCATTCGCTTAGCTGCGCAATCCAATTTAGCCCGATGTTCCACTAGCCAATCCATACCTAGAATGAAATCAAATTCCCCAAAAGGTAGTTCCATCAAGTCGACAGGAAATACCACCCCCTAAATCTCTAGAGGCACACTCCGGAATATCCTATTCACCACTACCGTTTGACCTAACGGGCTCACTATAATCATCTCCCTAACAGACAGTTCAGATGCTACACCTAATGTTTCAGCTACTCTACATACAACATATGAGTGGGTCGAGCCAACATCAATTAAAGCAAAGTAAGGCTTGTCAGCTATAAGAAACGTACCGGTTATGATGTCTGGTGCGTCACCATCCTCTCTCCGATGAACTGCATACACCAGACTCGGCTGTCTCGCCTCCGTGATACCAACACCTCTGCCCGGTGTTCCCTGACCTCTTCTAGAACCATTACCTCTGCCAACAAACCACGACCCCGCGGTGGCTACTATGCACCTCTTTCAGCCTGATTAAGACCCTGACTTATTGGTCGGCTCCCGTCTATTTTCATAGGACAGTCCCTAATCATGTGATCCTTGGACCCACACTTAAAACATCCTCCTGTCATCTTCCAACACTCTCCCAGGTGCATCTTTCCACACTGAGCACAAGTACGGTACTGTCCTTCCGTAACAACCTGCTGACCTCGCGACCCATCAACTCTAGGTCTTTTTTGAACATTCCCAAATGACCCTGATGATCCAAAACCTCTCTTTTGTCTATTCTTGTCTGCATTTTGTCTCATAGATTCCTTAGCCCCTTCGACTACCTTAGCCTTTTCTACCAACACGGCAAACTATTGCTCTTGGTGTGGAGCAATCAATAATCCCAGGTCATCCCTCAGTCCGTCCTCAAACCGGACACATCATTCATGCTCCGTAGCCATGATACCTCGAGCATACCAACTCAACCGTAAAAATTATACCTCGTACTCTGCTACGGACTTATTCCCCTGAACTAGCCTCAAAAACGCCTTCCTCTGTGCATCAATATAACTAGTCCCAATATACCTCTTCTGATATGCCGCCTTAAAATATTCCCAAGTGAGATCATCAGCTGCGGCACCATCTCGAACCGTGAGCCACCACTGGTATGACTCATCGCGGAGAAGCGACACCACCCCTTTCAGTTTTTCCTCAACAGTCAGGTCTAAATCGTCCATAATTCGCTCCATCGCCTCCAACCAATACTCAGCCGTATTGGGTGCCACACCAGATATACCTCGAATACCTCAGCTCCATTAGCTCCGAGTCGTTTGGGTATAGATTTTCGAGCTCCCATACCTTCACCTATCCAGCCACCCTCTCAAGAACTCACAGCATCGCCTGCGATACTGCATCATCCCCCGTCTGATCCTGATATTCAACACCAGCAGCTAGTGGTGGTGGCATCTCATTCTCGGTCCCTTGACCAGACCTAACGGGTTTCGATACAGTCATTCTACCTCTACTATGCCCTCGCACATTACGACCACGTCCCCTAGAACTCATGCCTACGATCACGATTTAATATGCTTAAAAAAAGTTTTATTCATTAGCTTTCGTTCCACTGATTACCCACGGACAAGTTTTATGTAAATGAGTTTAGGGGTAGTTCTTTCGATCATTTTAGGGTTTTCATTTCAAGTTTTCTACCCTAATTTAGAGAATCACATTCATTTAATAGTATCTACTATACACACTCACCACTCGAACATATTCGTCCTTTCCAACCTAGGGGTATTTTCGTAATTTGTCCTATAAGGGTATTTTGGTAATTTTCCAAATTAGGGTATCTTGATATTTTACAAAATAGGGGTTTTTGGTATCTTTACAAAAAAATGGGAATATTTTGATAAAAGTTGAGGGTAGTATGACAATATTATAAACTGAGGGTATTTTAGTGATTTTACAAACCAGGGGTATTTCTATAATTTTGTAAACAGGATATTTTGAATTTTTTTTTCAAAATCTAAAATAGTTTTTACAAATCAAAGGGGTATTTCAGTGATTTTAAAACTAAGGTTTTTATAAAATAGTGTAGCTAGTCCCTTTCGGGTTTTAATTATTAAATTTAGCTTTGTGAATAAGTCCTCCTGGTTAGGGTGAACCGTCACTCACGCACTGGTAGGATTGACGAAGAGGAGGTGAGTCACTATGACCGCTTAAATACCAAGCTCCCCCTAAATCCAATCCTAGACATGCGCACAACGGTTGCCACACCCTTAACTCGGTGACTCACTCACAGGTTTGTTTGATTAGGCTTTAAATTTTATGTAATTATGTGTTGGAGTAAGCTAATCATAGAGTTCAATAGTTCCTAATTTACTAATCTACGATCCTGTAATACCCACATACATATCACACAATAATTAGAGGTACTTACCTGGAGGACTTCGGGCCGGAGAATCAGGTGCCATGCTAGAAAACCTGCTCATCCTTTAGTAAAACTCAATTCCTAAAAAAAATTTTTGGGCCCAAAAGCCCTCAAGGCCGAGTTTTGAACTGGGCTCTAACACAAAATTGAAACACCCCAAACCCGGCCTACAAGCCTTGACCGGATCTGGCATGCTCCTCGACTAAAACGTAGTTAAATCTTATTATGTCATCTTGAAAAACTTGGTGGTTTTGAAGAAAATAGATTTGGGTTATTCTTAAGTTGAAAATAGTGTTGTTATTATAGTTGGTATTAGAACGTTATCCTCATATTTTAGAAATTACAAGTTTAAAGAAATGTCGAATTTTAGAGCTTACGTTAAGCTGAAAATCGTAGGTGTTTAGGTGTCAAAACATTTGAAGTTGTTTTATGAAAAATTGTCTAACCACTTGTTTAATGTTGATCGTTATCAAAAATAAAACTTAAAATGTAAACTTAAAATAGTTAAATAGTAATGGCCTTATTACAACAAAACTAAACCCGAAATAAATTTCCAAAAAAAAATAATAAGATAACCCGAAAAAACTGAGCTGAGCATGGCCACCACTAAGTCCCTACTAAACCGGTCCATCTACTGAGTATTATCTGCAAAATATTAGCCCACGAAGGGTGAGTCAATAGACTCAGTGTGTGACAACCAACATAGACTCCCAAACGATTAAGGCATATTAGATCACATATAGCAAATTTAGGCAATGATGCAACCCAAACCCACCTAGATATCCAACCTCTACACATCACCCGTACCTACCAATCACACCGTAGGGATTACTAAATCGATCCTCCATCCGCTACACACCATCGAAGGCAGTCACTACAGTCAACTGCACATCGCCCTTATAATCATGGCATAGCCACTAGATAATGTGACAGAGTCACCGAATTCGTAATATGTGACATAGGTCACCAGATAATGTGGTAAAAACCACCGGAACACTTCCCCTTTAACATTATCACCCATATGCCCATGCAACATACAAATCATATAGATATCATGCAATATACCTTACCCCATGGCCATAGCAAAATTTCTCATATTTTCATAGCAATGTTTATAAACATTATTAACTAGTATTAGGGGGTACATACTTGAATACACTGCACCATTGAATGGTACATTTAACCATACTCATTCATTGCCTTATTAACATATACATAACATTATTATTATTAATCGAATTTAGGGTGGGTTACACACCTGACTATTCGTAGATCTAAGCAAAATCCCGAAATGTTTGCCTTTCCCCTTCCTATAATTGGCCAACACTTGTTAGTAACCAAAAGCCTATTCGGCTCAACTGGAAATGCCGAAGGATATGTCGCATGGAGATATCATCTTACCTTTATGCCGATTTGGTTTCCAACCAAATCCCGAAACTACGTGGTGCACTTCCCTTGCAATCAGCCAACCACTAATACACACAAACGATTAGCCTTTGATTTTGAATGATTAATAAACAGATCCAAAACACTAGAACCCTTACCTAAATTGCTTAGCCAAATCCAAAAGATCTACAGTATTCGGCTATCAAGCACCAACGTTCGGTACCCCTAAGTGATGTTGAGGATTTCGGCTACCTCTCCATTTTGGAACAAGAAAAGAGTTAAGATCTCTATTAATAACGATTGAAGAAATATCAAGGAGGGATAAATAAGATTTGGCTTATAAGATCTACAAGAATGGCCCTTGGCCAAATGTTACCTCCTGCTTACCTTAGATCTCAAATCCTAAAAAAATCACCTTTCAACCGTCGGCTATAAGAATCCCGAAAGATCTCCTTCATGGTTTGGCCAAAAGAAAATAAGAGGGATTAGATTCCTAGATTTTGGCACTAACCAAATCATTCAAGAAGAGAAGAGGAGTAGGAAGTGTACTTACTAGAAGATTCGGCTAACTAGAGATAGATTCAGCAAAGGTTTCGGCTTTGAAGATGGTAGGGATGGAAGAAGAAAATAGAAGAAGAAAGTGACCCTAGTGGTCTTCTCAAATTCGGCTGATGCAAAAGAAAAGTTTTGAAAGTTCTCTGACTACCACTTTTCGCACAACACTAAGGGAGGAAAAGAAAACTAAAGTGTTCCTAAAACCCCTTAAACAATTTCGGCACTAGCCCCCTAAGCATGACTGAATATGTCCCCTCCAAAGTCCTTCTGCCGGCCAACTCTTCTTCCCTCTTCCAAATCCCCCTTTTCACTCCTACTTAACCGAATCTTTAAGCTGTCAGGCCCAATCTACACTTCATCCCTTCAGAGTCCATGTGCCGTCCATCACTGCACCTCCTTGCCGAAAAATAAAAGCTCCAAAACGCTTCCCTTGCTGCTTGACCTAGGTCCCTTCACACTCTCTGTGGCATCACCTCCCAAGGTCCTAAGTGACGCCTCTTTGCCACCTTACCAGCTTAGTACTTGTGTCCTAAGCTACACAATAAACTCCTTAAGGCCTAGCTCCCTTAGTCCCCTTTTTCGGCTTAAAATCAAATATTTTTCTAAGGCTTCTACCTACATCCCAAGGTTCCTGAAGCTTCCAAAACACATACAAATCACACACAAGCATGCTACAACATACATTTAAGTGAAAATGCATAACCCCTAAATCCCGGATATTACAAACCATCAGGTGAGATCTTGTTTTTCCCGAAGGTGCACCATAGTCGAATACTCTTCTTTAATCTGGTAAGTTTCGGGATTTTTCTTCTTTGCAATTTTTTCATTCTCTTTTATCAAGTTTCTAATTCGAATCAATTTTCTAAGGCCCTGTTGATTTCACTCTCTGTACCTAGAAGCCGAATCTGTTTCATTAAAGTCTCTTATACCGATTTGTGAAAAGTCGAAGGTAGGTGGTCAATGGTAGGTTCAGCCGAATGGCCAATTTCTTGTTCTTTTATCTTTGGCTAAATGTCATAAGGTGTTAGATGAGTTGCGATCATCGGTTTGGTTAACTATTTTTGGTGATGGCCGGATGTAGGAAGGGAGGTGACATGTTCTCAAGGACATTCGGGATTCGATTAACTAGGTAAGAGTTCATTTTAAGTGTTATAGTTGTTTAAGTAATTAGATCTCATCATTTAAATGGTTTAGTGATTAAAGGATTATGATGGACTCGAATAACAGTCAGGCAAAAAAGGTTGGATCTGTAAAACCAACACCTAAATACAAGAAGCGATTTGTTTCAGTAGTGCGAGATTGGCCATCGGGGTGTGGGCTGACATCGAAGTCAGATTGTGGGCCAATAGTGGTAGTCTCGAGTGATAGTAGTGTAGACATAGCGAAAGCATTAGTACGACAATCAGGTGTGTAATACTTCCTTACCATCTAGATCTGATTATTAAATATATGCTCATAAGTTTTATATGTTATGATAAATGTCAAAATCTCGGTTTAATGATGGAAACCCAAAGAGGATAAAAGCAAACCACCAGGTTAGTGAATAATTTGATTAAATGTTATAAGTAAAATTTTGTAACATCTTTAAAATGGGGCCTCTGCATTTTTCATGTGTTGCATGTGTTGATCTGTCTGCTGTGCTAGTTTAGCATAATTTGGGGTCTAAGCATGACCTCAGGTTAGGCCTGAGTCATGGTCAAACATTTTTGTTTTTGTACTTATTGAGAGAGATCTAGGAGAGTTAGGGGTTAAAAGGAATTATTGGGAGTTTTAGAGACAAGAGATCAGGTGGTAGAGTGGCAAGGGAGGCACAACTTAGTGCATAAGGAGGACCTTGGTTTGAGCAGCAAAAATCTCACTTTCTGCTTAATATTTTAACGCCACAAGCAAGGAGGAGGAGTGCTCAGGAGGGACTCTCTTGAATGGATGAGGATGTGATCATCAAATTTGAATTGGATAGATGAAGGTGAGGAAAGTTAGGAGCTTGAATCTTATCAAACTCATTTGGGAAGAGTTGGCTGAATGGTGGACTGTGGGCAAGAGGGCTATCAGTTTTGGGGAGCTTTTGGGGTAGCCGAATGTCCCTCTAAGCTCTTTAATTTGATTTCTTTTTTTTTTTCCTTCTCAAAGTGCTTGGCCGAATCTTTTTCTCCCCCACCTCTCTCTCTTCCTCTCTCGTTTTCTTATTCTCATTCTTGCACAAAGTCAAAACTCAATGGCCTCCCTTCTTTTCTTTACCTTGTGGGTCATTCATTGTTAGCCTATATTGCCGAATCCACCATCTCTATTCACTTTTTCTCCTTCTTATTTTGCTCTAGCCGAAATCAACTTTCTTATTTTCCATTTGGTATCTTCTTCACTCTTTCAAAACCTTTTGTGCTGGAACCCCTCTCAATCACCCTTTGCCAGATCTTTTCTCCTCCATTGCACTTACCCTTCATCTTAAGCACCTTCAAAGCTGAATCTAATTCTTCCTTTTGGGGTTGTGGCCGAATCTCTTGGTAAGTAATATCTTTTTCTTTTCTTGACTGATTTATGTAGTGACTGAAACTCACTTCTCTTTCATCTTTTTTCCATTTTATATTTAAGTATTAAAACTCTATTCATGTTCATTTAGGGTGTGCCGATCCTTGGTGAATAGAGGCCGAATCAGTTGTAAGGTAAGGATGCGACAACTTCTTGGTTTAGTAATTTATGCCATGGCCGAATGGCCCTATGATTCATAATGAAGTGTTAAGGCCGATTGTAGGGAGAAGTGTAGTCTAACGCAGTGGATCTTTGGGTTTCGATTTTCAATCTAGGTAAGGGTTCAACGTTTAGATCTATTCCTTATTCATTCAAAGGCCGAAGGCTAACCATTTGTGTGTTCTACTATCTGGCCGATTGCAAGGGGGATCATTACGTAGCTTCGAGATTTGGTTGGAAAACAAATCAGCATTAAGGTAAGTACTACCTTCTTGCGACACAATTTTGGGATTTTGTGAGTAAGCCGAATGGCTTCAGATCTAAAGGGTGATGTTGGCCGATTGTAGGTGTAGTGAGGGCATACGTTTCAGGATCTCGTAGTATCGTGTAGTTTCAGGATTTAGCATTAGATCTACATATAGTCAGGTTTGTAACGCTTACACACTTTATTAGTATAATATGCCTATTATGTTATTGTTATAGCCAATGAAATCAGTGATTATGCCTTGTGGGTATGAGCTTGGATTCCGGGTAAGTCCCCTGTTATGCGATTTATGATATACATCATCATGATTTTGATATATGCTATGCAATGCGTTATTGCATGATACATGATATTATGACACGTATGACATGGACATGATGATGAGATTGATGAGAGGAGGGGGAAGAAATATGTGGACTGTCACTAGTGGTTTTGACCACACGACGGGTTGGCCCCGTCTTGATATTATATTTTGTGGCTAAGTCCCAGTGGTTTTGACCACCAGTGGTTTTGACTACATATGAATATTTTGACTTGTCCCAATGGTTTGGTACCATAGTGGGTTGACCCCACATGATTGATTACGGGATTATCATCAGTGGTTTTGACCACACGATGGGTCGGCCCCATCACTTGACTTGTGACTTCGGTCATCAGTGGTTTTGACCACACCGTTATATATTTGTGACTACGGTCACCAGTGGTTTTGACTACCAGTGGTTTTGACCACACGGGGTAGTTGAAGGAGATTGGATGGGTAGGTTGTGGGTTGCATGATTTGCATGATTTGCTAATGATCTGTGTAAGTGCATGCACTATCGGGTGGGGATTTACACACTGAGTCTTGGTGACTCACCCCTTCCCTTAAATTTTGCAGATGAGGCGTAGATTGCGGATACGGAGGCGGGGAGGACTCGAGGCGGCCATGCATGTTCGATTGGGTTTTGATTCCTTTTAGTTCTACTTCAATTTTATCAATTCTCTTTAAATTCGATTTTTGGATTTGTAATAAGGCGCTAAGTATTATTTTAGGTTTTTATTTATTTGCTTTTATTCGATTATATTATACCTATGTTGGATATATGGAATTGTTAAATTAATCGGTAAAAAGTAATGTTTTCAAAACTATAACTCCTTCGGGTTTTTAAACGTTACCATCGGGTAACAAAATTCACAAGAAGGCAACAAAGGTAACTTGGATGTTTTCTTAAACTTGAAATTCTTTTTTTTAAACAACTTCAAAAGAAAAGGATTTGAACTTGTCTACGATCAACTCACTTGATTATAATAGTTGTCTATGGAATTTTATACTCTAAAATGATAAAGAGTTTTCAATCAAATTTAACTGGTAACTCGTTTCTTTAAAAATGTTTTCACCCCATAACATACCAGATTCGGTCGTGGTGTGCTGATCGAGTTTGGGGTGTTATAATTTTGGTATCAGAGCCAGGTTCAAAAGCTTGACTGTGGGCCCGAGGCCCAAAATGTTTTAAGCTAGGGTTTTGAAAAGTTTTGTGGAAAAGGTACATGGGTTGAACAGCATGGCACCGAGTCTTCGGCACCAATCCGCCCAGGTAAGTACTCCTAACTGTTGTGTGAATTATATGTGGGGGTGATGGGTATTTTGGGATCGTAGATTAGTAGATTAGGAGTTATTGAACCCTAGGAATAGCTCACTCCAACACAAATTACATAAGACTTAAAGATCCATTAAACAAACCTGTGAGTAAGTCGCTAAGTTAAGGGTGTGGCAACCGTTGAGCGCATGTCTAGGAATGGATTCAGGGGGAGCTTGGTATTTAAGCAGTCCTAGTGACTCACCTCCTCTTCACTCGAATCCTACCTGGTGCGTAGTGACGATTCACCCTAGCTAAGACGACTTATTCACAGTAAATTTAATAATTAAAACCCGAAAGGGACCAGCCATCTTGTTTTGTAACACTCTAAAAATTAAACCTTGATTTCGAAATTGTCACAGTAACCTTGATTTAAGAAATAACCAAAATACCCCTAATTTGAAAAATGACCAAATTACCCCTGACTTGTAAAAAATTACCAAAATACCCTCATTATGGAAAATTTTCGGAATACCCCCGAATTGAAAATTTTCCAAAATACCCTTACTTTTTAAAATCACATGAAATCGTACTTTGGAAAATTATGAAGATACCCCTGGTGTATGAAATTACCAAAATACCCCCGATTTCTAGAATTTCTGAAATACCTATGATTTATAAAGGTTTCCAAATTAACCCTGATTTATTGCTAAAAATACCCCGATAGCTTAAATTACAAAAATACCCCCGGGTAGTGAAATGACGAGAATACCCCTACATGTGGGATATAGGTGGAGGAGGTTATTGATGAGTAAATGTGATTCACTGTATTAGGGTAGGAAATTGAACTAAAAACTGTGTGATGATCGAAAGAACCACTACCAAATTTCTTTACATAAAACTTATTGTGGGTAATCAGTGGAACAGAAGCTAATTCATAAAAATTTCTTAAGCAGATTAAATCGCGAATTAGATATGAGTACTAGGGGGTGTGGTCGTAATGTGCGAGGTCACGGTAGAGGCTGAATAATCATATCAGAACCCGTTAGGTCTGGTCATGGGTCCGAGAATGAGATACCACCACCGAGCTCTTGGCATAGAGCATCGAGGATTAAATGGGGAAGATGCGATGTCGCAGCGATCTTTGCGAGTCTTTGAAAAGAGTGGTGGAGCGGTAGAGGTGCGGAGATCGAATCAGTATCGGCGACTCGAACCAATGGAGCTAAGGTATTAGGAGTATCGGTGTGGCACCAATCTGTTGAGTATTGGTTAGAGGCGACGAATCGAACCATAGATGATTTAGATCTGACGGCTGAGGAGAAACTAAAGGGAGTAGTGTCACTTCTCCGTGATGAGTCATATCAGTGGTGGCTCACGGTTCGGGATGGTGCTACAGCGGATGATCTCACTTGGGATTACTTTAAGGCAGCATATCAAAAAAAGTATGTTGGGACCAGTTACATTGATGCGCAGAGGAAGGCATTTCTGAGACTGGTTCAGGGAAGTAAGTCCGTAACAGAGTACGAGGCAGAATTCTTAAGATTGAGTCGATATGCTCGGGGCATCATAGCTATGGAGTATGAGCGATGCGTCAGATTCGAGGATGAATTAAGGGACGATCTGAGGTTGCTGATTGCTCCACAGTAGGAGAGAGAATTTACGGTCTTAGTGGAAAAGGCCAAAGTTGCGGAAGAAGTGAAGCAGTAAGTTAGACGGAATCAGGACAAGGGTTGGAATAAGAGGAATTCTGGATCATCCGGGTCTACCGAGAATTAGTTGAAATGGGATAGATATAGTGGGCCGAATCAAGCTGCTAGGCCTACTGCTGTTGATACTCAGTGGCCGCCATGATGTGCTCGATGAGGAAAGTCTCACACGGGAGAATGTTAGACTGGAAATAGGGGATGCTTTGAGTGTGGATTGATGGGGCACCGAGTGAGGGATTGTCCACAGAGGTCAGCTAGGTTACAGTCTGGGGGTGAGAATCGTACTCAGAATAGGAGGGATGGTCAATAGCCACAGAGGGGCCGTGGTGCTGCTGGGGAGGTAATGGCTCTGGTGGAGGCCGTGGAGCACTGGGCAGAGGTGTGGGTGGTACAGAGGCGAGGCAGCCTGGACTGGTCTACGCAGTGAGGCATACAAAGGAGGGTGACGCACCGGATGTTATAATCGGTACGTTCTTAATCTTTGGATTACTATATACTACTTTGATAGATGTGGGTTCGACGCATTCGTATGTTGCCAGTAGTATAGTAGAGATTATGAACCTAGACTTTGAGACTACTTCTAGGGAGATGACCGTAATTAGCCCTCTAGGTCACTCTGTAGGAGTAAATAAGCTGTATAGGGATGTACCCCTAGAACTTCAAGGGGTCATGTTTTTGGCTGATTTGATGGAACTACCATTTGGGGAGTTCGATCTAATTCTCGGGATGGACTGGCTGGTGAAGTACCAGCCCAGTTTGGATTGCGGGGCTAAGTGCATGGTGTTGAGGACAATGGAAGGTGAGGAGGTCGTGATGATAGGTAATAGGAGAGATTACTTATCCAATGTGGTCTCTGCACTGAAGGCGGAGAAAATGGTAAGGAAGGGTTGTGAGGCATTCATAGTGCATATTGTGCTTTGGGAGCCAAGGATGCAGCTTTAGAGAGTGTCCAAACTGTGGGGGAATTTGCTGATGTATTCCTAGAGGAACTTTCGTGTCTGCCTCCAGATCGGGAAGTAGAATTCGGTATAGACCTGTTACCCAGGACTGCGCCAGTGTCTATAGCCCTGTATCGAATGGTGCCAAAGGAATTGGTGGAGTTGAAGGCTCAAATCCAGAAGTTGTTGGACCGAGGTTTTATTCGACCAAGTATATCCCTTCGGGAGCACCTATGCTCTTTGTTAAGGAAAAAGACGGTACAATGCAGATGTGTATAGACTACCACCAACTGAACAAGTTGACGATCAAAAACAAGTATCCGTTGCACCGGATTAACGACTTGTTCGATCAACTTAAGGGTGCATCAGTCTTCTCGAAGATAGACCTCAGGTCGGGGTATCATCAACTCAAAGTGAAGGAAGCTGATGTTCATAAGATGCCATTCTGTACTCATTATGGGCATTACGAGTTTCTGGTGATGTCGTTCGGGTTAACCAATGCACCAGCAGCATTCATGGACTTGATGAATCGGGTGTTCCAGCAGTACTTAGACTAGTTTTTCGTAGTATTCATAGATGACATATTAGTGTACTCAAGGACTGAAGAGGATCATGATACGCACGTGCGGGTGGTTTTGCAAATTCTGAGGGAGAAGCAGCTATTTGTCAAGTTCAGTAAGTGCAAATTCTGGCTTAGGGAAGTAACTTTCTTGGGTCACGTAGTGTCCACAGAAGGGATTAGAGTGGACCCTCGTAAAATTGAGGCGGTGTTGGATTAGAAACCGCCTAGGTCAGTTGCAGAAATTCAGAGTTTTTTAGGTCTGGCAGGGTATTACTGGAGATTTGTGGGAGGATTTTCTCTGAGCGGTGCCGTTGACCAAATTATTAAGGAAAGGAGTTCTATTTGTATGGTTGAAAAAAAATAGGAAAGTTTTGTCAAGTTGAAGAAGATTTTGAAGGAAGCTCCGGTTCTGGTACAGCCTGAGGTAGGAAAGGTATTCACGGTTTACTGTGATGCATCACATACTGGCTTGGGATGTGTGCTGATGCAGGAAAGGAAAGTAGTGGTATATGTGTCTCGACAGCTGAGATCGTATGGGGTTAACTACCCGACACATGATCTGGAATTGGCTGTAGTGGTTTTTACCCTGAAAATATAGAGACACTATTTATACAGAGAAAAGTCGATAGTCTGCATGGACCACAAGAGTTTGAAGTACCTTTTGACGGAAGGATTTAAACTTGAGGCAATGAAGGTGGATTGAGTTGTTAAGGACTACGATCGCTCGATTGAGTACCATCCGGGTAAGGCTAACATAGTAGGCGATCGTTGGTAGTAAGGTGGTCCGGAGACTGTGTGCGATGTTTGCTCACCTTAGTCTGTATGACGATGGGAGTTTGTTGGCGGAATTACAAGTAAAGCCGACTTGGGTAGAAGCGATTAAGGAGAAGCAGTTAGTAGATGAGGTTTGAATGCTCGGAGGTTGCAAGTTCGAGTAATGGGTTGGAAGGTTCTGACTTGTCTCACGATGGTGTGTTGTGTTTTCAAGGGAGAGCTTGTATGCCGAAGGACGTCGAGTTGAGGCAAAAGATTCTTCAGGATGTACATAGTAGCCCATACGCTATGTATCCTAGAGGTAGCAAGATGTACCGGGATTTGCAAAAGCGATTACGGTGGTCGGGGTCAAGCGAAAGTGGCCGAGTTGGTGGGTAAGTGTCGGCGTGTCGTGAGTTAAAGCGAACATCGCCTACATCAGTTACTTGGTGGTGAAGATTCCTCAATGGAAGTGGGAAAGGATTACCATGGACTTTGTCAGTGGGCTACCCCTTACACCTACTAAGAAAGACTCAGTCTTGGTGATTGTGGATCGTTTGACCAAATCAGCTCATTTCATACAGGTAAGGGTTGATTATTCGCTTCAAAAGTTAGCTAAGTTGTATGTGGCCGAGATAGTAAGGTTGCATGGTGTGCCAGTGTTAATTATCTCGGATAGGGATCCGAGGTTCACGTCGAGCTTCTGGAGAGCTTTGCATCAAGCTTTGGGAACGAGGTTGGATTTCAGTACAGCTTTTCACTCGCAATCCGATGGACAGTCTGAAAGAGTAATTCAGATTTTAGAGGATATGCTAAGGGGCTGTGTTCTGGATTTCAGTGGTAGTTGTGAGAAGTATCTACCATTGGCAGAATTCACTTATAATAATAGTTATCAAGCGAGTAACCAGATGGCACCATATGAGGCACTGTATGGACGAAAATGTCGCACTCCTACGTGTTGGACAGAGTTGGGGGAATGACAAATATTAGGTCCAAAGTTGGTGGCAGAAACTGAGGATAAGGTTAAGGTGATTCGGACTCGTCTTAAGGAAGCGTCAGACAGGAAGAAGTCTTACGCCGATCTAAAATGCAGAGATGTAGAGTATGCAGTGGGTGATAAGGTTTTTCTGAAGGTATCGCCATGGAAAAAAGTGCTGAGATTCGGGCGAAAAGGGAAGCTAAGCCCTAGGTTTATCGGGCCATACACGGTATTGAAGTGAGTAGGACCGGTACCTTATCAGCTCGAGCTGCCGACAGAGTTAAGTCAGATTCACGACGTCTTCTATGTTTTAATGCTTAGGCATTATCGATCAGATCCGTCACACGTTGTGCCAGTTGCGGAGATTGAGGTGAGCTCAGACTTGTCTTTTGAGGAGGAACCAGTACAGATTTTGGATCGAGATGTCAAGGTCTTACGTAGAAAGTCAGTTCCCTTGGTGAAAGTTTTATGGCGGAACCATGGTACGGAGGAGGCCACGTGGGAACCAGAGGATGTAATGCTGCAGCAATACCCTCAATTCTTCTGATCAGGTAATTTTGAGGTCAAAATTATTTTTAAGGGGGTAAAACTGTAACATCCTTAAAATGAGGCCTCTGCATTTTTCATGTGTTGCATGTGTTGATCTATCTGATGTGCTAGTTTAGCATAATTTGGGGTCTAAGCATGACCTCGGGTTAGGCCTGAGTCATGGTCAAAAATTTTTGTAGTGAGAGTGAGCTAGGAGAGTTCGGGGTTAAAAGGAATTATTGGGAGTTTTAGACACAAGAGATCAGGTGGTAGAGTGGCAAGGGAGGCGCCACTTAGTACATAAGGAGGACCTTGGTTCGAGCAGTAGAAATCTCACTTTCTGCTTAATATTTTAACGCCACAAGCAAGGAGGAGGAGTGCTCAGGAGGGACTCTCTTGAATGGATGAGGATGTGATCATCAGATTTGAATTGGATAGATGAAGGTGAGGAAAGTTAGGAGCTTGAATCTTATCAAACTCATTTGGGAAGAGTTGGCCGAATGGTGGACTGTGGGCAACGGGGGCTATCGATTTTGGGGAGCTTTTGGGGTAGCCGAATGTCCCTCTAAGCTCTTTAATTTGATTTCTTTTTTTTTCCCTTCTCAAAGTGCTTGGCTGAATCTTCTTCTCCCTCTCTCTCTCTCTCTCTCTCTCTCTCTCTCTCTCTCTCTCTCTCTCTCTTATTCTCATTCTTGCACAAAGCTGAAACTCAATAGCCTCCCTTCTTTTCTTTACCTTGTGGGTCATTCATTGTTAGCCTATATTGCCGAATCCACCATCTCTATTCACCTTTTCTCCTTCCTATTTTTCTCTAGCCGAAATCAACTTTCTTATTTTCCATTTGGTATCTTCTTCACTCTTTCAAAACCTTTTGTGTCGGAACCCTTCTCAATCACCCTTTGCCGGATCTTTTCTCCTCCATTGCACTTACCCTTCATCTTAAGCACCTTCAAAGCCGAATCTAATTCTTCCTTTTGGGGTTGTGGCGAATCTCTTGGTAAGTAATATCTTTTCTTTTCTTGACCGATTTGTGTAGTGACCAAAACTCACTTCTCTTTCATCCTTTTTCCATTTTAGATTTAAGTATTAAAACTCTATTCATGTTCATTTAGGGTGTGCCGATCCTTAGTGAATAGAGGTGAATCGATTGTAAGGTAAGGATGCGACAACTTCTTGGTTTGGGATTTATGCCATGGCGAATGGCCTATGATTCATAATGATGTGTTAAGGCCGATTGTAGGGAGAAGTGCAGTCTAACACAGTGGATCTTTGGGTTTTGATTTCTGATCCAGGTAAGGGTTCAACGTTTAGATCTATTCCTTATTCGTTCAAAGGCCGAAGGCTAACCATTTGTGTGTTCTAGTGACTGGCCGATTGCAAGGGGGATCATTACGCAGCTTCGGAATTTGGTTGGAAAACAAATCGGCATTAAGGTAAGTACTACCTTCTTGCGACACAATTTTGGGATTTTGTGAGTAAGCCGAATGGCTTCAGATCTAAAGGTTGATGTTGGCCGATTGTAGGTACAGTGAGGGTATGTTTGGGATCTCGTACTATCGTGTAGTTTCGGGATTTAGCACTAGATCTACATATAGTCAGGTGTGTAGCAACACACACTTTATTAGTATAATATGCCTATTATGTTATTGTTATAGCCAATGAAATCGGTGATTATGCCTTGTGGGTATGAGCTTGGATTCCGGGTAAGTCCCCTGTTATGCGATTTATGATATACATCATCATGATGTTGATATATGCTATGCTATGCGTTATTACATGATACATGATATTATGACACGTATGATATGGACATGATGATGGGATTGATGAGAGGAGGGGGAAGAAATATTTGGACTGTCACCAGTGGTTTTGACCACATGACGGGTTGGCCCCGTCTTGATATTATATTTTATGACTAAGTCCCAATGGTTTTGACCACATATGAATATTGTGACTCATCCCAGTGGTTTGGTACCACAGTGGGTTGACCCCACATGATTGATCACGGGATTGTCATCAGTGGTTTTGACCACACGATGGGTTGGCCCCATCACTTGACTTGTGACTTCGGTCATCAGTGGTTTTGACCACACCGTTATATATTTGTGACTACGGTCACCAATGGTTTTGACCACTAGTGGTTTTGACCACCGGGGTAGTTGAAGGAGATTGGATGGGTAGGTTATGGGTTGCATGATTTGCATGATTTGCTAATGATCTGTGTAAGTGCGTGCACTATCGGGTGGGGATTTACACACTGAGTCTTGGTGACTCACCCCTTCCCTTATATTTTGTAGATGAGGCGTAGATTGCGGATACAGAGTCGGGGAGGACTCGAGGCGGCCATGCATGTTCAATTTGGTTTTGATTCCTTTTAGTTCTACTTCAATTTTATTAATTCTCTTTAAATTCGGTTTTGGGATTTGTAATAAAGCCGCTAAGTATTATTTTAGGTTTTTATTTATTTACTTTTATTTCGATTATATTATACCTATGTTGGATATATGGACTTGTTAAATTAATCGGTAAAAAGCAATGTTTTCAAAACTATAACTCCTTCGGGTTTTTAAACGTTACCATCGGGTAACAAAATTCACAAGAAGACAACAAAGGTAACTTGGATGTTTTCTTAAACTTGAAAATTTTTTTTAAACAACTTCAAAAACAAAAGATTTGAACTTGTCTATGCTCAACTCACTCGATTGTAATAGTTATCTACAGATTTTTATACTCTAAAATGATAAAGAGTTTTCAATCAAATTTAACCGGTGACTCATTTCTTTAAAAATGTTTTCACCCCGTAACATACAAGATTCGGCCGTGGTGTGCTGATCGGTTTGGGGTGTTACAAATTTCTTGTATGTGATTGCATGGGTGGGGTTGATGAAAGGAGGGAGTTATATGTTATATGTGTAGCGATTTTTATCGTGATCTGTTGTAGCAGCTAATGCCGTGATCTGTTATAAGGGCTTCGGCCATAATATGTTAATGAGCAGCATGACTGCCATCTTGGCGTGTAGCGGTGTGGGTTGATTGTAGAAATCCCCAATAGTGTGAATGGCTGGTACAGGGGTGTGTAGCAGATGGAAACCTAGGAAAATGGGTTGGGCTTTGCATATTATTTGTTATCTATCTAAATGAAATTATTATTATGTTTTATGGGTTAAGGCCCAAATCTAGTGGTGCCTGAGGGTTGCACACTGAGTCTTGCGACTCAACCAATTAAATTAACATTTCAGGTGACACATAGTGTATCGGATCATGCTGGAGAGGAGCGCAAGGCGGCCATGCAAAAGAATATGTGGATACGGCAAAAAAAAAAGACTCAACTTAATAGTTTATAAGATATTTTGTTTTTATGGATTTTAAACCCCGTTGTAATCAGGACAAGGGCCACTAGTTTGTATTCTAGTTTTATTATGGGTTTTAATTCTTCTTCTTTATTTATTTAGTTTAATTAAACTAGGACATGTAATTAAGTTTTGGGTTTTTAATTATAAGGCTTATTTTATAAATTACATATGGGCTTTCTGGTAACCTGAATTAATTTATTAAAATTTTTCTTAGTGACATACCAGATCCGGTTGCAGTGTTTGGGCTGGGTTTGGGGTGTTACAATTGGTGTGATCATTTGTCCAAGGTTGTGGATTCTTTTTGAGCCTATCATATAACAGTTTACATAATTTACTAAGACCTAGATAAAAGTCTATGACATAATTGAGGCTTCCTAAGAATCTTTGTAATTGGACTTTATCAAGGATTTGGTCTGGGAATTTACTAGTAAACTCTATGGACCTTTCTATTGGGGTAATGGTTCCTTGGGTATTGTAATGAACTAAAATCCTTACTTTGGTTTGGAACAAACTTATCTTGGATCGAGAAACTACTAAGCCATTATTTTTTTATGACTTTTACAAAGATGGATAAATGTTTGAAGTGTTTTCCTAAATTTTCTGAAAACACTAATACATCATCAATGTATACTATTGTGAATTGAGAATATTGGTAAAAAATATCATTCGTTATTCTCTGAAATTCAGATGGGGCATTTTTTAATCCAAAAGGCATCACATTCTGTAACACCCCAAACCCGGCCTAGACGTTACGACCAGATCTGGCATGTCACATGGAAAGGTTGTTAAAGAAACTTCAAGATTGTTTAAACATTTTGAGATTTGTTGCCATTTTGATAATCAGGCTTGTAGTTTTAATAAAATTCTGAGTTTAATTATTTGTAGCTTGTGATCCGTTTGTTAATATTTTTGGAAAATAGTTATTTGCATTTTTAAGAAAATCCCATATTGATCAATTCATAGTAGATAATAAATGCGTTAAAAACCAAAAACCAAATTAAAATCACAGTGGCCTTATTACAGAACAAAATCCCAAGTTTAAAATAAATTTAAAGTGATGTAAAATGGAGTTTACTAGAGAAACGATGCATGGCCACCATAGAGTTCACCTCGGCTTCAAATCCACAAAGCTAGGAATTACCTACAAAATTAAGCAGAGGGGTGAGTTACGAGAACTTAGTGTGTAATCCCATATACGAACGATAATTGGGCCTAAGCCCATAGAAGCACATTGAGCCTTAGCTCTCACAGTAATGAATTTGGCCGAAGCCCATACGAGTCAAATTGGGCCGTAGCCCTAACAACATGGCATAAATAGTGAATGTAATGCAACCCAGCCCAACCTAGTATTCCATCCTCTACACACCACTCCATATGCCCAAACTCAACACACTTGTGGGGATTTCTACAATCAACCCTCCATCCGCTACACTCCTCATTGGTAGTCATGCTGACAGTCATGCTGCTCAAAGCCGATATAATGTGACAGAGTCACCGATATATGTGGCACCAAGCCATCGAAACAATGTGACAGAGTCACCAATATATGTGGCAGAGCCACTAAAATAATAATATATTTGGCACACAGCCTTGGGTATATATGATCAACACATAGTCATCGATATCTGTTAGGCACATAACCCTCAGCGGCGGTAATATAATCGGCACACAGCCTTGGGTAAATATGATTGGCATAGAGCCATAATCAAGATGTTACAGAGCCATATTTAGGTTGGCATATAGACATTATACAGAATGTGGTAAAGCCACCGAAATATGTGGCGAGCCACCGAAATATATGGCAGAGCCACCAAAATATACTTCCCCGATCATCAATATCCCAACTGTAACATCCCAAAATTGGGCCTAGTAAGATTGGCCCCATTGGGCCTTGAGCACGGAAGCATTTAAAATTTTTTGGAGAAAAAGAGAATGGCTTTATTTCAAGTTGAACTTATTAGGAAGGTGATTTTGGAAAGTTAAGGGGTTTCTAGGAAGTTTTGAGTATAAGTTGGGCCTTAGTAAAATTTTGTGTTTAAGCCTATTAAGGAGAGATAGTAAGTGGCATCAAGGCTTATGGAAATAGGTGAGTAATGTGCTAGCATAAATGAGCATATGGCAAGGAGGTTATGGCATCAAGTGGAGGACATGGAGAGAAGAGGTTCAAATCCCATCAAGTGCAAATTTTTGACTAATTTTTTTGTATTCTTTCCCTAAGTGTCGGCCAAGATAGTATATATGACAAGGTGAACTTTTAATTTTGGCAAGGTGGCTAAGGAAATTAGGAAAGGATGAGGGTAGGGAAAGAAATCAAGAGAAAAGGAAAGTATAGGGAACATGTTGGCCCAAAGAGAGGAAAGTGTTTTGGAAAGTTTTGGTTGGCAAAATTTTTGACCTTATTGCCAAGCTATGGACGGTTTTGGTATAGGGAGAGGGGAGCCGATTTTGCTAGGATCATTTTGCTAAGTTTAAGTGCATGAGAGGTATTTTTCTCTTTGAGCAATTTGTGTCTCTTTTCCAAACTCTTTTCCCTTTTGCTTTGGCCAAAATCTCCTAGTCCATTTGTCCATTTTTCTCTTTTTTTTTTTGGTCGAAATCTTCTTAATTCTTTTCTCACCAATAGCCGAATTTTAATCATCTTCTCTTCTCCATCTTGCGAGTTGAACACATCTTCTTTGATCGAAACGTGTTCTAGTGTGTGGTCATAAAGCACATTCTTGCCAATTCCTCTCTAGTCTTAAGTCAATCGATTGAAGTCGGATCTATCATCATTAAGGTAAAGGGTTCATTTTTGGATTTTCGTTATAACTCTATTTGGCTATGTTGAAAATCGGATTGAAGTTTCGACTAATCGATTATGTTTTAGGGACAAAATCGCTCGATATATTCTATTTGTTAATCCTTCAGATATAGTGGTAAGTGATTCAAGTGTAAGTAATACATTGGGCATGAAATCTTTTGGAAATCCGAGGCTACCTTTTGGTTGGTATTGTTCTAGGGGCAACAAAGAGTGGTTCTTTAGGATATCCGAATAAGGCATGTAATCCCGTACCCTTCCGAATACATGTTTGAAATGGTGTGTAATCTCACATCTCTCTGAATATTTGCATGAAATTTTTTTTGATTCGGTCGAAACATAGAAAAACGGGAAATTGGCATATGTGAACACTTGGGTGTGCGTACGTTCGTAGTGGTAACCATATTTTGCAATAAAATAGATTTTGGTTAGCAGCAGTGACGTTATTTAGAAAAATCATGAAAAATAGAAGAAAATGAATTAGAAAGTGAAGGAGATATGGATTGAAATCTAATTCAGTGTACTTTCTTATAAAAGAAACAGAGCAAGCAAAGGATTAGTATATTTTGAGATTTTTAAATTTGAGTGAGACTGGTTCTAATTGAATTCGTGGTTCCCTATTCTGTCTTGGAAAAATCATTCAAAATTTTATAAAGTGAATTATGAGTTATAAATCATATGTATAGATTTCTTAGTGAGTCTATTTTCAATAGAAATAAGTGGAAGAAACATATGAAAACCGTACAATTAGATATTTGGATTTAAGTTAAGAGAGGTCAGAACCATTGGACAGTGAAACAAGGGAATCTTTAATGAATAAAGTGTACTAAACGGCTAAGCCAAAAATTCTGAAAACATTGTACTATGGAGATACATGAGTCTAGATTCAAGGAAAATTTACAGATCTAAATTTCGAGCTTCCTAACTCAAGTTATGGTCAATTTAATCAATATGACGCAGATGGACAGTTTCAATTTTTATGCCCCAAATTAGTAGTTAAGTCTGGGGTTGCGAAATTACGAAAATTCCCTTGGATGATAAATTACCGAAATGCCCCTCGATTGTTAGATTACCGATTTACCGAAATGCCCTTATGGGCCAAATTACAAAATTGCCCTTATGGACCGATTTTGTCAAAATGCCTTAACGGGGCGAATTGCTGAAATGCCTCTAAAAGTGCCGAATTACGAAAATGCCCTAATGGGTTGATTTGATATATTGCCTTAATGGGCCGTTTTGATATATTGCCTTAATGGTCCGATTTGATAGATTGCCCTAATGGGCCAATTTGCAAAGTGTTATGATGGGCCGAATTTGTGAAATGAATCTTTGAATTAAATATTACTGTTTATATTTGTAAATATCATGATTTGCTATGTATGATACCTTTAAATGATTTTGCATGGGATGGGAAAATATGATGAAGAGAAGTTTCGGTGGCAAAATGTTTGTTAATATTATTCTGGCCAAATCAAAATTTGTTATAAATGGAATAATGCCTGCGATTGGTGTGTTTGGCGGGGTGGGTTGACTTGATCCCCACAGGTGTGTTGGATGGTACGGGTGGTGTGTAGCGGATGGATTATTAGGTTGGTTTGGGATTGCATTACATTATCTGCATTATCATGTTTATAGGCCTAAGGCCCAGTTTTTTTTGTAAATGGGCTTCGGCCAAAGATTATGCTAAATGGGCTCCGGCCCAAGTTATTGCTAAACGGGTTCAAGCCCAGTGGACAACGATGAAGGGATTATACTGAGTTCTAGTAACTCACCCCCTTTCTTTCTTAATTCTTGTAGGTAAATCACAGTGCAAGAACTTGGGCCCATGGATGACTCAGTGGAGGCAATACTTCAGAAATAAATGTTTAGAACTTTAGTAAATTAATTTTCTGCTCTATTTCGTTACTTTTATTATTTTCGGTTTTTAAAGTTGTAATAATGCCTCTGGGATATTTTTACTTTGCTTATGTTTTGTCGTGCTTATTATTACGCTTGAGATACTTTAAGTGGGAATTTTCTAAAAATTCTAAATAAAGGTTTTTTTCTAAATTTATTAACAAATGGAATTTATACAAAACTTTTGCAAATAATTTAACCATGATTTTCTTTTGAATTATCAACGATATTTTCAAAAGTCATGGTTTTAAAACTCACTATTTCAATTATCGATTTATCAATAAACCTTCGAAATTAGAAGTATTTTTATCAAATATTTCTAATCAAACTTGTTTTCTTCAATGAGTATGAATCACAAGATCATTTATACATTTTCTTCATTGTGACAAACTAGATTTGGGCCTAACTTTTGGGTAGGGTTTGGGGTGTTTCATTTTATGGTATCAGAGCCAAGTTTCAAAACTCGGTTGTGGTTTGGGTTCAAAACATTTTTAAAGCCGTTTAAAATTTTAATTTATACATATATGTTCTAAAGGAAGTATGGCACCACGGGTATCCGGCACCAAGTCAAGTAAGTATATGTTTTATGATTATGATTATTGTGGTATGACTGTAGAAATACTCTAGAACTTTTAGCTTTAGGAGCTGAAACTATAGAGATTGAGACTTTAGGATACGTTTTGCAAAAATGACTTTAGTTCCTGTACTCCATAAAACATTTGTTTAATAAACATTGAATATCATAATGATTCATAAGACTCTTAATAAGATTAAATCGAATTAGAAAATATGAGCACTAAAGGATGTGAACATAGTGGACGCTACCATGATAGAGGCCGAGGTGCTAGGGCTGGATCTTTAGCATCGAGGCATGTGCCCGAAAGGGACGCGCCAGTTTCGCCAGTGGCTGAGACGGGATCTCATGATCGAGTTGGTGTTGATGAGCTGACTCAGTTAGTTAAGGAGGTATTGGAGGAGGTTAAAGGAATCGGTGAGGCACTTCGAGTTGGGTGCGTGGACTGTAAGAAGAAAAGAGATCGTGGTTATTTAGAGTCACAGTCTCGTTCTCTAAACCGTGTTAAGGCACATCCAAACTTTTTGGCTTGCGATTATTGTAGAAGGCGTCATCCGGGTGAGTGCTAGAGGAGGTCAGGAGCATGTTTGAGATACGAGTCTAAGGAGCATAGGGCTCGGGATTGTTCCATCACCATTAAGACGGGTATGTTTTGGTTGAATGTAAAAAATTTTATGAACGAGTGATAAATATCTATTTGCTTCTGAGGATTAGATATTTGATGATGTGAAGAGTTTCCAAGATTAAGTTAAAAGTACATTAGTCTTATTAAGATCAGAGTGCGTAGCAAAAGTATAGTGGTGTGACTTGAGCGGTGCGTTTAGTAGTTGGTTGGAAATTTCGAGGATAAAATTTCTTTGAGGGGGTAGAATTGTAACATCCCAAAATTGGGCCTAGTAGGATTTGGCCCATTGGGCCTTGAGCACGGAAGCATTTAAAATTTTTTGGAGAAAAAGAGAATGGCTTTATTTCAAGTTGAACTTATTAGGAAGGTGATTTTGGAAAGTTATGGGGTTTCTAGGAAGTTTCGGGTTTAAGTTGGGCCTTAGTAAAATTTTGTGTTTAAGCCTATTAAGGAGAGATAGTAAGTGGCATCAAGGCTTATGGAAATAGGTGAGTAATGTGCTAGCATAAATGAGCATATGACAAGGAGGTTATCGCATCAAGTGGAGGACATGGAGAGAAGAGGTTCAAATCCCATCAAGTGCAAATTTTTGACTAATTTTTTGTGTATTCTTTCCCTAAGTGTCGGCCAAGATGGTATATATGGCAAGGTGGACTTTTTAATTTTGGCAATGTGACAAAGGAAATTAGGAAAGGATGAGGGTAGGGAAAGAAATCAAGAGAAAAGGAAAGTATAGGGAACATGTTGGCCCAAAGAGAGGAAAGTGTTTTGGAAAGTTTTGGTTGGCAAAATTTTTGACCTTATTGCCAAGGTATGGACGGTTTTCGGTGTATGGAGAGGGGAGCTGATTTTGCTAGGATCATTTTGCTAAGTTTTAGTGCATGATAGGTATTTTTCTCTTTAAGCAATTTGTGTCTCTTTTCCAAACTCTTTTCCCTTTTGCTTTGGCTGAAATCTCCTAGTCCATTTATCCATTTTTCTCTTTTGTTTTGGCTGAAATCGTCTTAATTCTTTTCTCATCAATAGCCGAATTTCAATCATCTTCTCTTCTTAATCTTGAGAGTTGAACACATCTTCTTTGATCGAATCGTGTTCTAGTGTGTGGTCGTAAGGCCCATTCTTGCCGATTCCTCTCTAGTCTTAAGTCAATCGATTGAAGTCGGATATATCATCATTAAGGTAAATGGTACATTTTTGGATTTTCGTTATAACTCTATTTGGCTATGTTGCAAATTGGATTAAAGTTTCGACTAATCGGTTATGTTTTAGGGATGAAATCACTCGATATATTCTATTTGCTAATCCTTCGGATATAGTGGTAAGTGATTCAAGTGTAAGTAATACATTGGGTATGAAATCTTTTGGAAATCCGAGGCTACCTTTTTGTTGGCATTGTTCTAGGGGCAACGAAGGGTGGTTCTTTAGGATATCCGAATAAGGTGTGTAATTCCGTACCCTTCCGAATACATGTTTGAAATGGTGTGCAATCTCACATCTCTCTGAATATTTGCATGAAATGTTTTGTGATTTGGTCGAAAGATAGAAAAATCAGAAATTGGCATATGTGAACACTTGGGCGTGCGTATGTTCGTAGTGGTAACCATATTTTGGAATAAAACAGATTTTGGTTAGCAGCAGTGATGTGATTTAGAAAAATCATGAAAAACAGGGAAAATTTAATGGGAAAGTGAAGGAGATATGGATTGAAAGCTAATTGAGTCTATTTTCTTATAAAAGAAACAGGGCAAGCAAAGGATTAGTATATTTTGAGATTTTTAAGTTTTAGTGAGACTGGTTCTGATTGAATTCGTGGTTCCCTGTTTTGTCTTGAAAAAATCATTAAAAATTTTAAAAAAATTAATTATGAGTTATAACTTATATGTATAGATTCATTAGTGAGTCTATTTTCAATAGAAACAAGGGGGAGAAACATATGAAAACCGTACAGTGAGATATTTGGATTTAAGTTAATAGAGGTCAGAACTGTTGGACAGTGAAACAAGAGAATTTTTAATGAATAAACTGTACTAAACGGCTAAGCCAAAAATTCTGAAAAAATTGTAGTATAAAGCTACATGAGTCTAGATTCAAGGAAAATTTACAGATCTAAATTTTGAGTTTCCTAACTCAAGTTATAGTCAATTTAGTCAATATGACGTAGATGGACAGTTTCAATTTTTATGCCCCAAATTGGTAGTTAAGTCTGGGGTTGCGAAATTACGAAAATACCCTTGGATGGTAAATTACCGAAATACCCCTGGCTTACAAGATTATCGATTTACCGAAATACCCTTATGGGCTGAATTACAAAATTGCCCTTATGGGCCGATTTTGTCAAAATACCTTAACGGGGCGAATTGCTAAAATGCCTCTAAAAGTGCCGAATTACGAAAATGCCCTAATGGGCCGATTTGATATATTGTCGTAATGGGTCATTTTGATATATTGCCTTAATGGGCCGGTTTGATAGATTGCCCTAATGGGCCAATTTGCAAAGTGTTATGATGGGCCAAATTCTTGAAATAAATCTCTGATTTAATTATTATTGTTTACATTTGTAAATATCATGATTTGCTATGTATGATGCCTTTACATGATTTTGCATGGGATGGAAAAATATGATGAAGAGAAGTTCCGATGGCACTGCAACAAAAATGTTTGTTAATATGATTCTGGCCAAATTAAAATTTGTTATAAATGGCATAATGCTGCGATTGGTGTGTGTTTGGCGGGGTGGGTTGACTTGATCCCTACAAGTGTGTTGGATGGTAGGGGTGGTGTGTAGCGGATGGATTATTAGGTTGGTTTGGGATTGCATTACATTATCTGCATTATCATGTTTATAGGCCTAAGGCCCAGTTTGTTTTGTAAATGGGCTTCGGCCAAAAGATTATGCTAAATGTGCTCCGACCCAAGTTATTGCTAGACGGGTTCAAGCCCAGTGGACAACGGTAAGGGGATTATACACTGAGTTCTAGTAACTCACCCCCTTTCTTTCTTAATTCTTGTAGGTAAATCTCAGTGCGAGAACTTGGGCCCATGGATAACTCGGTGGAGGCCATACTTCAGAAATAAATGTTTCAAACTTTAGTAAATTAATTTTCTACTCTATTTCATTACTTTTATTATTTTGGGTTTTTAAAGTTGTAATAATGCCTCTGGGATATTTTTATTTTGCTTATGTTTTGTCGTGCTTATTATTCTGCTTAAGATACTTTAAGTGGGAATTTTCTAAAAAATTCTAAATAAAGGTTTTTCCTAAATTGATTAACAAATGGATTTTATACAAACTTTTGCAAATAATTTAACCCTGATTTTCTTTTGAATTATCAATGATATTTTCAAAAGTCACGTTTTAAAACTCACAATTTCAATTATCAATTTATCAATCAACCTTCAAAATTAGTAGTATTTTTATCAAATATTTCTAATCAAACTTGTTTTCTTCAATGACACCTATTTAGTATGTATCACAAGATCCTTTAAACATTTTCTTCATTGTGACACACTAGATTTGGGCCTAACTTCTGGGCCGGGTTTGGGGTGTTTCACCAACCCCATGCAATATATCGTGATGTCATGCTGAATCATTACACGTGTATGCAGAATGGCCATGGTCAGTAACAATCATTTAAACATGTAATAAAATCACATCAGTCATACAACTACAGCCAAATCAGTCAAATCATAACACAAGCCAATCACTTACCTACAAGGGAAAATCAGTCATTTTACCCCGTAAGGGTATTTCGGTAATCCTACCCTTCAAGGGTCGTTCGATAATTCTACTCATAACTAATTCCTGTATGCAGTGCATCTCAAACATAATCAATCATACCATTAACACATAAATCGCTAGTACTACCACGAGGGTACAACGGTTATTTTGTCGTTTAGGGGTAAAACGGTAGTTTCACCCCTTAGGGGTATTTTGGTAATTTACCCATCGAGGGTATTTCGATAATTTCACGAACTGGGGGTATTTTTGTAATTTTGCAAATCGGGGGTATTTCGGTAATTTTACAAACTAGGGGTATTTCGGTAATTTTGCAAACTAGGGGTATTTCGATAATTTTGCAAACAAGGGGTATTTCAGTAATTTAACAGCCTTTCCAAAGGGTTGCTGTCGCCCCAAGTGACTCAGATAACCTAAATGGTCATAACGGTGTAAATGGGCTGAAGCCCTTATTAAACCCATATAGGGCCCTGCACGTCGTCCCATATGGCCCTGCCGCTCGTCGGCCCACGTGGGCCCACACGTTCGTGTGGCCCACGTGGGCTCACACACTCGTGTGGCCCACTTAGCCCAAATCTAGCCACAGATACGAGATTCCCATAGTCTAGTTCACTATCTACTACACAACCATACAATTTATGCATATGGGCCCACGGGCCCATTAGGCCTACTTGGCCCCTTTCGGCCCATCGAGGCCCAAACAGCCTAACCCACAAGAACACTCATGATGGCCTCAACTATCGCGTCGAAGCCCTCACACGTGCGCTCGCATGCTTGTGTGGCTACCATTGCCGTTGCACCGACATTTCGACATTTGCCTCTCTACAGCTAAAGTAGAGAGAATACACACTTGATAGGAATCTGGTGCTAACCCATGCTCCGACCACTCCTATGCCTAACGCCCTCCAAGGTGTGCTTCTCCTCATCATAGATTGCTTTATATATAACCAGCTTCTCACCTTCCCTCTTGCTATCTTTCCGATGTGGGATCTCTCCTTCAGTAGAGTTTAAATCCAAATCAAACTCTGGCCGTCCAATCCGCAAAATAAATACTCCCTTACTTGTCATGAGATTCAAACTTAGGCCCCGTTGTAACATAATCCACGTCGCTAGCCACTTTACCAACTAGCTCCTTGTTGTCTAAAATCATGCGCAACTAAATATAAACCTATGGCCAAATTCTAAAGTCAATTTAAAAGGAAAATCAAAATGCAAGAGCCAAGACTTGAACCTTGGACCCTCTTTCTTCCTTGTGGCATCACCCCCTTGCTCCCTAAGTGGCGTAACTTTGCCACTACACCACACACTCCACTTGTGTCATTTTTCTCCACATTTTATTCTTAAAGCCTACCTACTAACTCCAGGGTTTTATTCAATGAAAACAAAAATTTTTCCTAAGCTCAGGTTTGATCCCGGGACTTCATAGAAGCCCCCTAACCTTCCAAAATCACTCACCTATTAAGTCTAACTTGAAATAATGTTGTTCTCATATTCTCAAAAATTTTAACCGCTACTACGCCTAAGGCCAATTGGGCCCAATTCTACTAGGCTGAGATTCAGGATGTCACACATTACATTCATATTGTCCAAATGGTACAGTAAATGTCATTTTATATCTTTCATCTTCTTTTATTTGGATTTTCCAAAATCCAGATTTCATGTCAAATTTTGAGAAAAGCATTACAAAGTTTTTGTAGCAAATCTTTCTTATTTGGCATTGGATATCTAATCCATTTTAAGGCTTGATTGAGAGGTTTGTTGTAACATCCTAGATTAGGGGTTATGCTTTTGTGCATAATTCATGAGTAGTAGGTTTTGGCAGTGTTTGGAAGTGAATTAAGGTTTTTTAAAATCCTAGGATGGAAGAGAAAGCTTTGGACAATTATTGGTTTTTAAGTTAAAAACAAGAAGTGATGTGGAAAAAGTGGCAAGGGATGCCACCTAAGGTGCAAGGGTTATGGCATCAAGTGAAGTACTTTGAGGAAGAGGTTCGAATCCCATTGTGTGCATTTTGCTTAATTTTATGAAATAGCATGTTTTGTGATATGTGGTGTGCATTTTAGAACCTTGGAAATGTAAGGAAATGTATGGAAATGTATGAAAATGTAAGGAAATGTATGGAAATGTAAGGAAATGTATGGAAATGTAAGGAAATGTATGGAAATGTAAGGAAATTTATGGAAATGTAAGGAAATTTATGTGTAAGGAAAATGTAAGAAATGATTTAGAAATGATTCAAAAGAGGAAAGTGAACATTTCGGAAACTTGGAAATGTAAGGAAATGTCAAGTTTAAAGAGCCAAGCGAAAATTTTGGAAACTTAGAAATGACTTAGAAATGTTGAGTTTTAAAGTTTAAAAGAGGAAATTAAGGCAAGGTGGCCTTAAGAGAAAAAGTATGTGAAATTTGACACACAAACAGGCTTGGAAAAGTGGCCTGAAGATGCCACTTAGGGCCTCTAGAAATGGCACCACATGCAAGGGTGTTGGGCCTGAGTTAGAGTCACATGGGAAGCAAATAAAAGAAGTTTTATTTTTGCTTCTAGAAGCACAGAGGTGGACAGCACAAGGCTTACAAAAGAGGAGTTTCATTCTCTTTTAAATTTGGCTAATCAGGGGGTAAATAATGGATTTATTTTAGATTATTTTCAAAAGATAAATGAGGAATTATTCTTTAATTAGGAAAATAAGGGAGAAGTGATGGCCAAGTAAGGGACTTTGAGTTTAATAATTTCGGCTAAGTAAGGATAGTTCTTTGAATTATCTTTTATTTTAGGTGATAATTAAAGAGATAAAGCTATCAAAATAGAAGAGTGATGGCCAAGTAAGGGATTCTAAGTTCGTAATTTCGCTATAAAAGGAAAAGAGAGGCCATTCGCATTATTTTACATTCTTTGAAAGTCTCTGCAATTCTCTTCACCAAATCTTCTTCTTCTTTTATTTTTGCCAAGTCGAAATACCTTGTGTTCTAGCCGAATCCTCCATCTTTAATCTTCCTTCTCTTCTCTTTCTAATCCCTCCAAAAGCCGAAAGTTGTGAGATCATCATCTAGCCATAACCGAATCTCTGAAGGTTAAAGTGAAGGTGCAATCGATTTCTTCAAGTAAGGTTAAGATCTCATTCGGTTTCATCCTTTTACTTTTAAGATTTGCCGAAATCTAGGACTAACCCCATTAATATCTTGTTGCCAAAACTTTGAAGAGATCTTTTCGGGATTTGTTTAAGTCAACTACAAGAAGGAGAAGTTCTTTTCCCGAAGGTACACCATAGGCTATGTGTTCCCTAGTTATTCGGTGAGTTTCGGGATTTAAAATCCACAAGGTAAGACATGCGAATATTTGGCCAAGGCCTATTTTTGGTGTTTTAGATCTAGTTCATATTTATTCAAAAGCCGAAACTAATTTGTTAAAGTGATTTAAAGCTTTGCCGAATACAAGAAAAAGTATAGTAAAGATTTCGGGATTTGGCACCAAGGTAAGTTTTAGTGTACTAATCCTACTAGGATTTGGTTTTATAGCCGACTAGGCTTTATGCTAACATACTAAGGTTGGCCGAATGTAGGGACTTGAGATCTAAGGCTTTAGATTGGATTTTCGGGATTTCAGTGAAATTGTTAAGCGAATCAGGTGTGTACCCCACACTACTTTTAATAAGATTCATGGCTATAATAAATATATGCATGTTTATAATAATGTGAATATGGCTAAGGTACCATGTTATGGTACAAAGTACTCAGGTACGTTTCCTACTCCTACTAGGATTACGAAATATGTTATATTTAACATGTGAAGAGTGACATGAATGTGAATTTAAGTATGATATACATGATATGAATAATATTGGGGCATTCGGGTTATATGAGAAAGGGGAAGTGAAAGTGGTGACTTCGGTCTCACTATCTGAATGTGTGACTTCGGTCACATTATCTGAATGTGGTAACTTCGGTTACAATCTCTAAATGTGGTGTCTCATGGCACAATTATTTAATCTGGGCGATGAGCACGTCGACTGCAGCGACTGCCTTCGATGGTGTCTAGCAGATGGAGGGTTGACTTAGTAGTCCCCACGGTGTGCAGGTTGGTACGGGGATGTGTAGCGGATGGCATTTAGGTTTTGGGTTCGGGATTGCATCATTATCATGAATTATTATGTGAACATGATATGTATGGTATGCCTAAATCTATTAAATTTTAGTGTTGGTTACACATTGAGTCTGTTTGACTCACCCTTGTGGGATTATTTTTCGGTGGCGCCGGTGATGGACCGGCCGTGGATGCTTAGTGGAGGCCATGTGGAGTTTAGATTTCTTTTATTTGGACTATTTTACTTTAAGTATTTTGAATTTAAATTTTGGGAATTTCTGATGTAATAAGGCCTTAGTAGAATTATTTTATTTTGTTTTTATTTATTGAGCTTTTAAACTTTTACTTATTAAAAGATTAAGGAAATCTATTTTTAAAATGAAGCCCAAACATTTTGTCACCTAAAGTAAAGGATTTTTAATAATGAAGTGAACCTGTTTTCAACTCAAGCCCAACCCAAAACGATCTTTCTTCCAAATCACACAAGTTTTTCCTAAGTAACAAAAGAATTTGAAACGGTTTACACCGGGGAACATACCAGATCCGGTCAAGGCTCGTGGGCCGGGTGTGGGGTGTTTCAATTTGGTATCAGAGCCCAGTTTTAAACTCTCGGCCTGTGGTATAAGGCCCAAAACGTTTTCAAATTGAGCCAAATGAGTTTTATGTAAGTATTTCTGAAAATAGGCAGGTTTGATGGCATGGAACCTAAGTCTCTGACTCGCAGTCCACCAGGTAAGTACCCCTTAACCATCTGTGTGATTATGTGATTTACAGAAGGGTAGAAAAGGAATGGAACATAGAATAGCATGATAGGTACTTGAACCCTAGGACTAGTCTACCCCAACTACTACATAAGACTTTAATGCCTAACTAAACAAACCTATGGATAAGTCAACCGAGTTAGGGTGTGGTAACTCCATGCGCATGTCTAGGATTGGATCCGGAAGAGCACAGTATTTAAGCAGATCCTAGTGACTCACCTCCTCTTCGAGAATCCTACAGTGCGTAGCTTCGGTTCACCCTAACCCGAGAGGACTTAGTGGGTGTGGCAACCCATGCGTATGCCTAGGAATGGTTTCAGTGGGAGCTTGGTACTTAAGCAGTCCGTGTGACTCACCTCTTCTCCACTCGAATCCTACCTGGTGCGTAGCTCTGGTTCACCCTGACCAAGAAGACTCGATCATAGGCTAAACCCAATAACTAAAACCCGAAAGGGAACTAGCCATATTTTTTTTAATAAGAATCCTAATTTTATGTAACACCTCAAACCTGGAAGTGCAACTCATACACAAAATATTAGTAAAACATGCAAACACGCAACCCAAACTAACCATCCATACTCCTTTAACTACCCCGTGTGGTCAAAACCACTGGTGACCGGAGTCACAAATCAAGTGATGGGGCCAACCCATCGTGTGGTCAAAACCATTGATGACCATAGGTCACAATTATCAATATGTGGTCAAAACCACAGGTGGTACCAAACCACTGGGACTTAGTCACAATTTATATCAACGGTGTGGTCAAAACCACTGGTGACCAAAGTCAAAATTAAACTGATGGGGCCAACCCATCTTGTGGTCAAAACCACTGGTGTCAGTCCATAGAGAATAATCCCCCTCCTCTCATCAATCCCATTACCAACATGCTCATATCATGCTTAACATATTATCGTAAATCATGCAAATAAGTCATGGCATAGCATATCACCCATCATGTCATCCATAATAGATTTTAAATCACAAGTGACTTACCCAGAATCCATGCTCATGTCCACAAGCAAATCACTACCACAATGATTAAATCGTAACATAATAGCAATGCTAACTAATAAAGTGTGTAAGAGTCTTACACACCTGTAACATCCTGAAATTAGGCCTAGTAGGATTGAGCCCAATGGGCCTTAGGCGTAGTAGCGTTTAAAATTTTTTTGGAGAATAGGAGATCGGCTTAAGTGCAAGTTGGACCTTTTAGATAAGTGATTTTGGAAGGTTAGGGGGCTTTTATGAAGTCCCGGGATCAAATATTAGCTTTGGGAAAATTTTGGTTTTAGGTGAAAAAAAACCTTGGAGGTTGGCGGGTAGGCCTTAAGAATAAAATGTGGAGGAAAATGACACAAGTGGTGTGTGTGGTGTAGTGGCAAAGTGACGCCACAAGGAAGGAAGGAGGTCCAAGGTTCTAGTTGTAGCGTTTGCATTTCCTTTTTTATTATTTTTATTAAATGAATTTAGACATTGGCCATAGGGTTATATTTAATTGCGCATGGTTTGAGGCACAAGGAGCTAGTTGGTAAAGTGGCTAGTAGCGTGGATTATGTTATAAGGAGCTTGGGTTCAATCTCATGAGAAGCAAGGGAGTATTTATTTTATGAGTGGACGGTAAGAGTTTGATTGAATTTAAACTCTCTTGTGAAGGATCCCACATCGGAAAGATACAAGGAATGAAGGTGAAGAGCTAGCTATATAAAGAGCATGCCGGAGAAGGGTTAACATACCTTGGTGGGCGTTGGGCACGGGAGTGGTCGCAGCTGGTTTAGCACCGAGTCCTATCGGTGTGTAACTCTCTCTACTCTAGTTGTAGAAGCGGCAAATGCCGGAAATCTTGGTCACGACAATAGTAGCCACACGAGCATGCGGCGCCGTGTGGGGCTTCAACGCGATAGTTGAGGCCATCGGTAGTATTCTTGTGGGTTGGGGCTACTTGAGGCTGCGATGGGTAGAAGTGGGCCCAATGGGCCGTAGGCCCAATTGGAATAAATTGTATGATGATATAGTATATAGTGAACTAGACTAGGTGGAACTTATATCGTGGATAGATTTGTGTTAGGTGGGCCACACGAGCGTGTGGGCAGAATGGAATCAAAATCGAGTTTTAGGCCCAACAATCTGGTAAAGACCGAAAATGGTAGTTGAGTCGCTCAAGGCGACACTGCACCTTTAGAAAGGCTATTCCAGGTACAAAATTACGAAAATACCCATGGTGGGTAAATTACGAAAATACCCTTGGTGGGTAAATTACAAAATACCCTTGGTGGGTAGATTACGAAAATACCCTAGGTAGATAAATTACGAAAATACCCTTGGTGGGTAAATTATGAAAATACCCTTGGTGGGTAAATTACGAAAATACCCTTGGTGGGTAAATTACTGAAAATACTCTTGGTGGGTAAATTACAAAATACCCTTGGTAGGTAGATTACGAAAATACCCTTGGTGGGTAAGTTCTGAAAATACCCTTGGTGGGTAAATTACGAAAATACCCTTGGTGGGTAAATTACTGAAAATACCCTTGGTGGGTAAATTACAAAAATACCCTAGGTAGATAAATTACAAAAATACCCTTGGTTGGTAAATTACAAAATACCCTTGGTGGGTAAATTACGAAAATACCTTTGGTGGGTAAATTACGAAAATACCCTTGGTGGATAAATTACTGAAAATACCCTTGGTAGGTAAAATTACGGTTATACCCTTAGAGGTTGATTAGCATGATTATGTTGTTTTATGTCTATCGATTATGATGGTAATTCATGTTATACTTATATTTGATATATGTCTAGCATACATGACATACTACATACGCAATTATTATGTCATATTGCACGGGTATGATGAGAGGAGGGAAGATTGATATCGTGACTTGGTCACGGTGATTTAGTATCACATTCGTGTCTTCGGACACGGAGGTTTGGCACCTCATAGCGACTCGTCCACATGGTTAATACCACCGTGGGTTGGCCCCACTTTTGAGATATGGGATCGTCGCGGTGATTTGGTATCACATGTGGGTTGGCCCCACGACTTGATGATTCGTGACTTGGTCACGGTGGTTTAGCACCACCGGTGGTTTAGCACCACCGGTGATTTGGTATCACATTCGTGTCTTGAACACGGAGGTTTGGCACCTCATAGCGACTCGTCCACATGGTTAACACCACCGTGGGTTGGCCCCACTTTTGAGATATGGGATCGTCGCCGGTGATTTGGTATCACACGTGGGTTGGCCCCACGATGGATTATTCGTGACTTTGGTCACGGTGATTTAGTATCACATTTATATCGTGACTTGGTCACGGTGGTTTAGCACCACCAAAGGTTTGGTACCACATGGGGTAGAAAATGAGTTATGGATGGCTAGGTTGGGTGCATCATACATATATGTTGCTTTGTTATAATTTGTGTAAGTATGTGGTATTTACGGGAGAGGAATATACTGAGTCTTGGTGACTCACCTTCTCCTTATCTTTTCGGTGATTCATGAGTTTGCGGATGAGGCCGGGATGAACTCGAGGAGGCCATGCAATAAAATTTGGTTTTACATGAATTTCCAATTGGGTACTTTATGTTAATTTGGTTTTCATATTTTTATGGATTTGTAATAAGGCTGTTTAATTATGTTTTGGATTATTTTTATGTTTTGAATATGTTTAAAATATAGCTTTTAAATTACTTGGTTAATTTAATAATTGAGCCCAAAGTTTTCTAAACTAAAACTTCATAATGGTTTTAAAAATCTTACCATCGGGTAACATGAATAGTTCAATAGTAAAATTATAAGTTAAATGTTTTCAACAGATTAAGTGATTTCCAAAATTCAAGTTTCTATACTCAATTGCAAACGGATTTTCCAAAATGATATTTAGAATTTTCTTAAAAGATATAAATGTTTTCTATCATATGATTTATCAACTAAGTTTTAAAGTTTTATGTAATTTGAAGTAAATTTCAATTTTAACTTATTTTCGACAAATAAAGAATTACAAAGAGTTTTCACAAAATTTAATTGTTAATTCGATTCTTTCAAAAATTATTTTCCTTAGTGACATACCGATTCGGTTACGTGGCATATTGATCGGGTTTGGGGTGTTACAAATTGGTATCAAAGCCTAGGTTTCAAAAACTTCATTTGTGGGTTATGGGGTTCAAAAAAGTTTGTTTGAAAATACATGTTGTTTGGAAGTATGGCACCTTGAGTCTCCGGCATCCAAATCAAGTAAGTTCCTTTATTTTATGTTTGTTAAGACAATGTTATGATTGTAGTTTTGGTATTTATTTTGTGTGTCTGGTTTGGATATAGAAATTGTATGTATAAATATCGATTTGCTTTTGTGTTTAGTTATCTAGTTATGAGAAAGAAGTTTGAGATTTGGTTTATTAGTGTTATTAGATCGAGTCGTGGCGTGAGCGTAGTGTGGTAGGTTAGGGCGTGTATTTGTTAGTTAGTTGGAAATTTCGAGGACGAAATTTCTTTAAGGAAGAATAGATTTGTAACATCCCGAAATTAGGCCTAGTAGGATTGAGCCCAATGGGCCTTAGGCGTAGTAGCGTTTAAAATTTTTTTGGAGAATAGGAGATCGGCTTAAGTACAAGTTGGACCTTTTAGATAAGTGATTTTGGAAGGTTAGGGGGTTTCTATGAAGTCCCGGGATCAAATATTAACTTTGGGAAAATTTTGGTTTTAGGTGAAAAAAAAACCTTGGAGGTTGGCGGGTAGGCCTTAAGAATAAAATGTGGAGGAAAATGACACAAGTGGTGTGTGTGGTGTAGTGGCAAAGTGACGCCACAAGGAAGGAAGGAGGTCTAAGGTTCTAGTTGTAGCATTTGCATTTCCTTTTTGATTATTTTTATTAAATGAATTTTGACCTTGGCCATAGGGTTATATTTAATTGCGCATGGTTTGAGGCACAAGGAGCTAGTTGGTAAAGTGGCTAGTAGCGTGGATTATGTTATAAGGGAGCTTGGGTTCGAATCTCATGAGAAGCAAGGGAGTATTTATTTTGCGGAGTGGACGGTAAGAGTTTCAATTGAATTTAAACTCTACTGACGAAGAGATCCCACATCGGAAAGATACAAGGAATGAAGGTGAAAAGCTAGCTATATAAAGAGCATGCCAGGAGAAGGGTTAACATACATTGGTGGGCGTTGGGCACAGGAGTGGTCGCAGCGTGGTTTAGCACCAGAGTCCTATCAGGTGTGTAACTCTCTCTACTCTAGTTGTAGAGCGGCAAATGTCGAAGTGCCGATCACGGCAATAGTAGCCACACGAGCATGCGGCGCGCGTGTGGGGCTTCAACGCGATAGTTGAGGCCATCGATGTAGTATTCTTGTGGGTTGAAATTTGCTTGGGCTACGATGGGTGAAGTGGGCCCAATGGGCCCGTGAGGCCCAATTGGAATAAATTGTATGATGATATAGTATATAGTGAACTAGACTAGGTGGAACTTATATCGTGGATAGATTTGTGTTAGGTAGGCCACACGAGCGTGTGGGCCCGAATGGGTCGAAATCGGGTTTTAGGCCCAATAGTCCGGTAAAGACCGAAAATGGTAGTTGAGTCGCTCAAGGCGACCCTGCACCTTTAGAAAGGCCATTCCAGGTACAAAATTACGAAAATACCCTTGGTGGGTAAATTACGAAAATACCCTTAGTGGGTAAATTACGAAAATACCCTTGGTGGGTAAATTACAAAATACGCTTGGTGGGTAGATTACGAAAATACCCTAGGTAGGGAAATTACAAAAATACCCTTGGTGGGTAAATTACAAAAATACCCTTGGTGGGTAAATTACGAAAATACCCTTGGTGGGTAAATTACGAAAATACCATTGGTGGGTAAATTATAAAAATACCCTTGGTAGGTAGATTACTGAAAATACCCTTGGTGGGTAAGTTACTGAAAATACCCTTGGTGGGTAAATTACGAAAATACCCTTGGTGGGTAAATTACAAAAATACCCTTGGTGGGTAAATTACAAAAATACCCTAGGTAGGTAAATTACAAAAATACCATTGGTTGGCAAATTACAAAAATACCCTTGGTGGGTAAATTACGAAAATACCCTTGGTGGGTAAATTATGAAAATACCCTTGGTGGATAAATTACGAAAATACCCTTGGTAGGTAAAATTACGGTTATGCCCTTAGAGGTTGATTAGCATTATTATGTTGTTTTATGTCTATCGATTATGATGGTAATTCATGTTATACTTATATTTGATATATGTCTAGCATACATGACATCTGCATACACAAATTATTATGTCATATTGCGGGTATGATGAGAGGAGGGAAGATTGATATCGTGACTTGGTCACGGTGATTTAGTATCACATTCGTGTCTTGGACACGAGGTTTAGCACCTCATAGCGACTTGTCCACATGGTTAATACCACCATGGGTTGGCCCACTTTTGAGATATGGGATCGTCGCCAATGATTTGGTATCACATGTGGGTTGGCCCCACAACTTGATGATTCATGACTTGGTCACGGTGGTTTGGCACCACCGGTGGTTTGGGACCACCAAGGATTTGGTATCACATTCGTGTCTTGAACACGGAGGTTTGGCACCTCATAGTGACTCGTCCTTGTGGTTAACACCACCGTGGGTTGGCCCCACTTTTGAGATATGGGATCGTCGCGGTGATTTGGTATCACATGGGTTGGCCCCACAGATGGATTATTCGTGACTTTGGTCACGGTGATTTAGTATCACATTTATATCGTGACTTCGGTCACGGTGGTTTAGCACCACCGGTGGTTTGGTACCACACGGGTAGAAAATGAGTTATGGATGGCTAGGTTGGGTGCATTATACATATATGTTGCTTTCTTATAATTTGTGTAAGTATGTGGTATTTACCCGGAGAGCGAATATGCATTGAGTCTTGGTGACTCACCTTCTCCTTATCTTTTCAGTGATTAGTGAGTTTGCGGATGAGGAGCCGGATGAACTCGAGGAGGCCATGCAATAAAATTTGGTTTTACATGAATTTCCAATTGGGTACTTTATTTTAATTTGGTTTTCATATTTTTATGGATTTGTAATAAAGCTGTTTAATTATGTTTTGGATTATTTTATGTTTTGAATATGTTTAAAATATAGCTTTTAAATTACTTGGTTAATTTAATAATTGAGCCCAAAGTTTTCTAAACTAAAACTTCATAATGGTTTTAAAAATCTTACCATCGGGTAACATGAATAGTTCAATAGTAAAATTACAAGTTAAATATTTTCAGCAGTTAAGTGATTTCCAAAATTCAAGTTTCTATACTCAATTGCAAACGGATTTTCCAAAATGATATTTGAATTTTCTTAAAAGATATAAATGTTTTCTATCATATGATTTATCAACTAAGTTTCAAAGTTTTATGTAATTTGAAGTAAATTTCAATTTTAACTTATTTTCGACAAATAAAGAATTACAAAGAGTTTTTCACAAAAATTTAATTGTTAATTCGATTCTTTCAAAAATTATTTTCCTTAGTGATATACCAGATTCGATCGTGGCGTATTGACCGGGTTTGGGGTGTTACAACACCTGTTTAACCGTAGATCTAAGGAGAAAACCCGGACCTATATAATATCACAAAATCTCGAAATGTATTCCCATATTGCCTTACATTCGGCCACTATAGGTTAGTATCCAAAAAGCCTTATTCAGCTAAATTTAATAATCCCGAAGGATATGTCGTACTCGAAATAACACTCACATTGGTTGCTGATTTGGTCTCCTACCAAATACCGAAACTGCACTTATTCCTGAAATCGTTGAGATCCTTATATGGCACATATTAGTTTCGGTGTTAGGCATAAATTCTTAACAAATGGCCCTTGGCCGAAACTATCTATTACTTACCAACGAATTGAAATCTTGGAAGACTCCTTCAATGCCCCTTAACGTTACCTACACACAAGAGAACACATCACCTTTTGTCTTAAGAACACATTCGGCGAACCTTACCAAGGCCTATTCTCAAACTTTCGACACACTAACAGGAAGAGAAAAGAAACCGAATGCTAAAGAGAGACACTTACCAACCTTTGAAATCGACAGCACCTTCCTTTGGGGATTCGGCCTATGCTCTATATGGTAAGGAGTATTCGGTCACAAAGAAAAAGGGTATGGAGTCGGGCTTGAAAGAAAGAAAGGAGATAAAAGGAGAGACTTAGAGTGTTTCGGCAAAGATGGATAGAGTGTTTTTGGCACGAGGTTTATTGTATGTTCCAAAGAAAAATCAAAAAGTATCAAAGGAGGAGAAAGGGGTTTCGGTTTGAACAACAAGGGAAAAAAGGTGAAAGAAAAGTGTTAGCCGAAAATACTCCCTAGGACTCCCTTTTCATTCGGCCATTGCTTCCTAATGTGATAGATCTTATCTTTTGATTATCACCCATTTAATTAAATTGAAAACAATACCTATCTTCTATCCCTTCCTTTATCACCTCTTCAAATAAAAAACAAATAAAATAATAAAATACTTACTCTTCGGTATTAATTCAAAGATAAAACAAGGTTTATCCTGATCAAATTAAGAGTCCCATGTGCAGGCCATTAGCTCACTCCCTTCACGCCAGTATGCATAAAAAAAAAACACCCATTGCTACCCATGCTAATCGAACATGAGACCTCATTGCCGTAGCCCCTTACAATGCCTCAAGCCACTTTGCTACTGACTCATTTCGTGACATAAACCCCCTTACAATCCCTTTTAAGCGCTCCTTCCTTAGCTCCCCCTTGCCTTAACGCCATAGGAAAAAAATAAAACATCCTTACACTTCCATCAGGACTCGAACGTTAGTCCTCCCTCCTGCTTGGGTGGCATTCCCCAAGGCCCTTAAGTGGCGCCCTTAAGCCACTTTACCAAGGCCTGCTTTATGTCTAAGAGCGCCTATAACATCTCTTAACCCCTCTCTTCACCTAGCTCCCACCTCTTAGGCACTAAAAGAAATTTCCAGCCCTAAGTCAGACCTAGCCCGGGGTTATGACTAGACCATAGAATATGTCAAGCAATCAAGCATACATATTTCTTCAAGCACACACATGGGAAAAATAATTAAATTGCAAACAACCCCTAATTCAGGATGTTACAGTTCTACCCCCTTAAAAATAATTTCGACCTCGAAATTACCTGGATCAGAAGAGTTGGGGGCATTGCTGCTGCATCACATCCTCGGGTTCCCACGTGGCCTCCTCCGTACCATGGTTTCGCCATAACACCTTTACCAAAGGTACTGACTTCCTCCTCAAAACCTTGACATCTTGATCTAAAATCTGTACCAGCTCCTCCTCAAAAGACAAGCCCGAGTTCACTTCAATTTCCACAACTGGCACTACGTGTGATGGATCCGATCGATAGCGCCTCAGCATCGAAACATGGAAGACATCATGGATCGACTCAATTCTACCGGTAGCTCAAGTTGGTAAGCTCTAGGTCCCACGCGTTCAACAGGTATGCGGTCAGATGAATCTAGGGCTTAGATTGCCCTTCCTACCAAACCTCAACACCTTCTTCCAAGGTGATACCTTGAGAAGACCTTATCACCCTCTTGCATACTCCACATCCTGCGTTTAAGATCGGTATTAGGATTTACACTGTCGACGCCTTCTTAAGACGAGCCCGAATTACTCTAAACTTTTCCTCTGTCTTCGCCACTAACTCCGAACCCAACATCCGACGTTCTCCCAGCTCAGTCCAACACGTAGGAGTATGACATTTCTGACCATCTGACGCCTCATACGGTGCCATCTCAATACTTGCTTGATAACTATTGTTATAAGCGAATTACATAAAGGTAGGTACTCTTCCCAACTACCACGGAAGTCAAAACACAGCCCTTAACATATCTTCCAACACTTGGATTACCCTCTCAAATTGTCCATCAAGCTGGCGATGAAAAGCCGTCTTTGAAATTTAACCGTGCCTAACTCGATGTAAGGCCTTTTAGAATCTCGGCGTGAGCAGGGATCCGATCGAGATAATGGACACCGTACTCCATGTAACCGCACTATCTACGCTATATCTGACTTGGCTAACCTTTGAAGCGAGTAGTCAACCCTTACCGGTATGAAATGCACCGACTTGGTAAACCGGTCTACTATCACCCAAACTGCATATTTCTTACTTGGCGTAAAGGGAAGCCCACTTACGAAATCCATAGTAATCTCCTCCCACTTCCACAGTGGGATCTTTACCGACTGTAATAGCCCTGATGGCAATTGATGCTCAGTCTTAACTTGCTGGCATGTCAGACACTTGCCTACTAACTCGGTTACTTCCCGCTTAAGACTTGGCCACAAAAACTGCTCCCTTAAATCCCGATACATCCTGTTGCTTCCCGGGTGCATAGCGTACAGACTGTTATGAGCTTCTTTAAGGATTCACTGCCTCAAATCATCATCCTTAGGCATACATACTCTCCCCTGAAAATACAACACTTTATCACTACCTAAGCTGAACCCTTCGGCCTCACCGCTCTGTGCTTGCAACCTTCGAGCACTCAGAACTTCGTCAGTTATCTGCCTTTCTTTGACCTCATCAATCTAAGATGGCTTCACTTGTAACTCTGCCAGAAGGCTCCCATCCTCATAGAGACTTAGGTGAGCAAACATTTCTCATAAACCCGCTACCACCTTACGGCTCAATGCATCGGCTACCACGTTAGCCCTACGGATGGTATTGATTGAGCGATCGTAGTCCTTGACATCTCAATCCACCTCCATGCCTCGATTTAAATCTTTTGAGTCGGGAGGTACTTGAACTCTTGTGATCCGTGTACACTCCGACTTCTCCCCATACAGATAGTGCCTCCAAATCTTCAAGGCAAAAACCATAGCGACCAATTCCAAATCATGTGCGGATAGTTACCTTCGTGAGGCCTCAACTATCGTGATGCATAAGCAACCACTTTCCCTTCTTGAATCAACACACACCTAAACCGATGTCGATGCATCACAATACAGTGAATTCCTTTCACGCCTCAAAGTGAATCAAGGCTGGTGCTTCATCAAAATCCTCTTGACTTATCGAAACTCTCTTGCGCTTCTCGAGACCACACAAACGGAACTCCTTTTCTCAGTAGCTTAGTCAACGATGCTGCGATTAAGGAGAAATTTTCTACGAATCTCCTATAATATCCTGCCAACCCCAAAAAACTCAAAATTTTTGTAACCGACTTTGGTGGTTTCCACTCTAATACTGCCTCAATCTTACGGGGATCCACCTTGATTCCCTCGGCTGAAACAACATGCCCTAGAAAAGTTACCTCTTTAAGCCAGAACTCACACTTGCTAAATTTCGCGTACAACTGTTTCTCCCTTAGAACTTGCAGAACCACATGAAGATGTGCGTCATGCTCCTCCTCGGACTTGAGTACACCAAAATGTAGTCTATGAACACCACGACGAATCGATCTAGATAGGGTTGGAAAACCGGTTCATCATATCCATAAGCGCATTTGGTGCATTAAATCAAACCAAAAGGCATTACGAAACTTGTAGTGCCCATACCGAAGTCTGGAATGCCGTCTTATGGATATCGACCTCCTTCATCTTAAGTGATGGTACCACGACCTAAGGTCGATCTTAGAGAACACCGATGCACCCTTGAGTTGATCGAACAAATCATCAATCACAGGCAAAGGATACTGTTCTTTATTGTCGACATTCGTTGTCGATCGATAGTCTATGCACATTCTCATTGTCCTATCCTTCTTCTTGACAAAAAGCACTGGAGCTCCCCAAGGTGATACACTTGGTCGGATGAACCCTCTATCCAACAATTCTTGAATCTGAGCTTTCAACTCTACCAATTCTTTCGACGCCATCCGATACGAAGCTATGGATACTGGCGCGATTCCTGGTAACAAATCTATACCAAATTCAACCTCACGGTCTGAGGTAGACCCGAGAGTTCCTCTGAAAACACATCAACATAATCCCTTACAGTTCAGACATCTCTCACAGCTGCACCCTTAGCTTCCAAAGCACAGACATGCACTACATATGCTTCACAACCTATTCTAACTATCTTTTCCGCCTTCAATGCGAAACAGATTAGATAGGTAATCTCTTCTTTACCTATCATCACCACCTCTTCTCCTTCCATGGTCTTTAATACCATGCGCTTAGTCATGCAATCCAAGCTAGCACGATACTTTACTAGCCAATCCATCCAGGATTAGATCGAACTCTGAAGCAGTAGTTCCATCAAGTCGACCAAGAACACGACCCTTGGAGTTCTAGGGTACATTCCTATAGAGTTTACTTACTTCTGAGTGACCTAGAGGGCTTAATACGGTCATCTTCCTAGAAGTAAGCTAAAGTCTAAGTCTGAAGTTTCCACTACGCTACTAGCAATGTATGAGTGGGTTGAGCCAATATCAATTATGGTACTATAGGGTACTCCAAAGATCAAGAACATACCGGTTATGATGTCCGGTGCGTCACCCTCCTCCTGATGCCTCGCGGCATAGACCAAACCAGGTTGCCTAGCCTCAGTACCACCGGTACCTCCCCTCGGTGCCCCACGACCTCTGCCAGCACCATTACCTCCTCTTCCTACACCACGACCTCTCGGTGGCTGTTGGTTATCCCTCCTATTCAGTGCACGTTCCTGACCCTCTGACCTTAGCCTAGCTGCCTTTTTTGGACAATCCCTAACTCGATGTTCCATGGATCCACATTTGAAACATCCCCGATTACCATTCCAACACTCCCCCGTATGAGGCTTCCCGCACTGAGCACACCGTGGCGGCCATTGAGGATTAGTAGCAACAGCAGGCCTAGCAACTTGATTTGACCCACCATACCTCATCCTCTTCTGCTGATTACCAGAAAACCCCGAAGATCCGAGCTCCTCTTATTCCAACTCCTATCCTGATTCCGCCAACCGACTGTCTTACCCCTTCTACAACCTTCGCCTTCTCCACTAAGACAGTGAACTCTCATTCCTGTTGTGAAGCTATCATCATCCTCAGCTCATCTCTCACCCATCCTCGAATCTAACATAGCGTTCATGCTTGGTACCCACAATACCACGAGCATACCTGCTCAACCGGAGAAATTCGGCCTCATACTACGCCACTGTCTTATTACCCTGAACCAGGTTCAAGAAAGCCTTTCGTTGTGCATCCACGTAGCTAGTTCCTATGTAGTTCTTTTGGTAGGCTGCCTTAAAGAATTCCCATGTGAGATCCTCCACCATCGCTCCATCCTTTACGGTGAGCCACCACTGATATGACTCATCCCGAAGTAGAGAGATTATACCCTTTAGCTTTTCCTCAGCTGTAAAATCTAGGTCATCCATGATCCTCTCAGTTGATTCCAACCAATACTCTGCCGCACTGGGTGCCACTCCAGAAACTCCTCTAAACACTTCTGCTCCGCTAGCCTGGAGTCGTTCAACCCCAGATTTACGGGCTCCTGCACCTGCACCTGCACCTACCTCGATAACTCGTTTCAACACTCGTAGTATAGCTTGGGATACTACATCATTACCATTGGTCTGATCTTGAAACTCAATTTTCGTCGCCGGCAGATCCGGCATCAGATTTCCAGACCCATGACCAGACCCTACTTGGGACCGACAAGGTTATCCTACCCCTACCACTGCCACGCGACAGACGTCCACAACCTCTTGTACTCATTCTTCTCGTTCGCGTTTATCTGATTAAAAATTTTATGCACTATTAATACTGTTCCCTGTTTACCCACGAGCAATTTTATGAAGAATAGTTTTTTTTGATGATTCTTTCGAAGTCGAATCTACCTATAATTCCAGTTTCAAGCCTATCTCCTAGTTCTAAGTACATCCATCACACAAAAAACTTTCACAGACCATATCTAATGTGTAGAGGCATTTTCGTCATTTCACTACCTGGGGGTATTTTTGTAATTTTAACCTACAGGGGTATTTTTGTCATTTTTTTCAAAAATAAAAGTTCTCGAATGATTTTGTCAAAAAGTATTTTGGAACTTTTAAATTCGCGGGGTATTTTGAAAATTTTTGAAATTCAGGGGTATTTCGGTGATTTAAAACTCAAGGGTATTTTGGTAATAAACCAGGGTAACTGTGTAAAGTTTGATAATTCCAGGGTTGTAACATCCTGAATTAGGGGTTGTTTGAAATTTAATTATTTTCATATGCTTACTTGAAAAGAAATGAATACTATGATTACTTGACATGTTCTAGGGTCTAGTGATAACCTTGGGCTAGGCCTGACCTAGGGCTAGAAGTTTTTTTTTTTTTTTAGCACTTGAGAAGTGGAAGCTAAGTGAAGGAGGCTTTAAAAATTATTTGGTGCGAAGCATGACACAATAAATCATGTGATAAGGTGGCTTGGGACGCTACCTAAGGATCTAGGAAAGATGCGGCAAAGGAGGGAGGTTCGAGCTGCCAAATTTGCACTTGGGAGTTTTATTTTGTTTTGCGTTATGAAGGGGGAGTTGGGCTAGGGAGGACTTAAGAATAAATGGTAAGGGTTACGAACATGAAATTCAAGTTGGTAAAGTGGCTTGGGGCTGCCACTTAGGGCCTTGGTGAATGCCGCCCAAGCAAGGGGGAGGAGGACTCAAGTTCAAGTCACGATGATAGCATAAGGATTTTTCTTTTATTTTTGCAAGTTGCCGCCATGAAGAGGGAAGAGTTGGACAGCAATTGGGACTTTGGAAAGGATGGGATAAGCCTTTATTTTTGATAATTTTGGCTAAGAAGGGAAGATAAGGGTAAGATCTATTTTTAGAAATTTGAGAAGAGATATGATGTCCGAATGAAGGACTCTAGGGGCTTGAGTTTCGGAATTGAAGGGAACCTAGGGAGTGTTTTAGGCTAAAACACCCCTTTTCTTCTATTGCTCAAACTGAAACCTTACAAAGCAACCCTCATCTCTTTCTCTTTTCTTTTTGCAACCAAGAAGCCAAAATCACCATAACCAAACCCTTACACTCATCTTGTTTTCTCTCAAACTCAAGCCGAATCTTGATCCCGTCTTTCCAATCTTTTCTATTTTGTTTCAAAAGCCGAAAAGCCATTGTTTCTCTATCGGTTTCAACAAGAACCTTGGCTGAATACTTGGCTCACAATCTCTCTTTCCCTTGCATTTTTCTCTTCACCATTCTAAGTGTCAAAATCAAGGTTTCTTTTAGGGGAAAAGCCGAATCAATCATTAAGGTAAGGGTGCGGCAACTCTTTCTCCTTTTGGGATTTATGTTATGGCCGAATGGCCTTTAGCTCTCTAATGAAGTGATTAAACCGATTGTAGGGGAGGCCATTGCCGAATTCGAGGAGCCTATCGGGATTTGATTCTTCAAGGTAAGGCATATATATACTATTCGGCCAAGGGCGTTGATTATGGATATAAGTGTGCAAGTCGATTCTAACAAATGTTTTGGTAGGGATCTCGATAAGTCAAGTGACAATTTTAGGGTTTCGGTAAGATTGGTAAGTGGTTAGGCATATTCAGCCAAAGGCCATTTTTGGTATCTATGTATAACCGAATGTGCACTATGGTTTTAGGGGCTAATCGGCAAAGGAAAACAGAGGCTTCCGGGATTTAAACTCGCTTTGGTAAGTGATAGTAAGTTTCAGCCTAAGGCCATATTTCAGGTACAATTAATCCTTCGGGATTATTAGTATAGTCGAATGGCTATTATATCTAAAAGTTTATGTGTTGGCCGATTGTAGGGGGAAATAACCTCTCGGGGCTTCACTGGTATAGTTCGGGATTTGCTACTCTCACGAGTAAACAGGTGTGTAAACTCTTACACACTTTATTAGTTAGTATTGCTTATTATGTTACCGTAACCATTGTGATAGTGATTTGCCTTGTGGGCTTGAGCATGGATTTCGGGTAAGTCGCTTGTGACTTTAATTATGCTATATGAATTACATGATGGGTAATTTGCTATGCCATGACTTATATGCATGATTTATGATGATATGTTAAGTATGATATGATCATGTTGGTTACGGAATTGAAGAGAGGAGGGGGAATATTCTCTATGGACTGTCACCAGTGGTTTTAACCACAAGTTGGGTTGGCCCCATCAGTTTAATTGTGACTTCGGTCACCAGTGGTTTTGACCACACCGTTGTTAAATTGTGACTAAGTCCTAGTGGTTTGGTAGCACCAGTGGTTTTGACCACATATTGATAATTGTGACCTATGGTCATCAGTGGTTTTGACCACACGATGGGTTGGCCCTATCACTTGATTTGTGACTCCGGTCACGATGGTTTTGACCACGGTGGTTTTGACCACAGGGGTAGTTAAAGGAGTATGGATGGTTAGTTTGGGTTGCATGTTTGCATGTCTTACTAATATTTTGTGTATGGGTTGCACTTCCGGGTTGGGGATTTATACACTGAGTCTTGGTGACTCACCCCTTCCCATACCATTTTACGGATGAGTAGATCGCGAAGATGGAGCTGGAGAGGACTCGAGGCGGCCATGCTTGTTCCTTGGATTTGGGATTTTGTTTAGTACAGTTTAAGTTTATTTATTTCTAAATTTTTGGTTTGGTTTGTAATAAGGCCGCTAATAATTATTTTGGATGTTTACGTAGCTGTTTTTACTTTACTTATACTATATTACAAATGAAACTATGAATTGTTAAGTGAATCGGTTATAAGTAACATTTTCAAATTAAGTAACTTCTACGAGTTTTCAAAGATGTTACCATCGGGCAGCAAAATTCACCAAGTCAACCATAACTCTGATGTTTCTAAAAATTTAAATGATCAGGTGTTTTCAAAGGAAAAATGTTTCAACTCATTTTTTTAAGATCAACCCCATTCAAATTTTCACCTGTTTATCGAAATCTTTCAAAGCATTTTTCCGTGACATACCGGATCCGATCAAGTCTCATGGGCTGGGTTTGGGGTGTTACATTTTTGGTAGCAAAGCCCGGTTCAAAACTCAGCTGTAGGGGCCTAGGGCCCCAAACATTTTTGTAGGCCTTTGTGAATTATTATGGAGATGGTTTTCAGTCTGAACAGCATGGCATCGAGTCTCTGGCACCTATCCACCCAGGTAAGTATCTCTGACTGTTCTGTGAATACTTGATAAGGGTAAATGGGTAACTTGGGAACGTGGAATAGAATGATAGGTACTTGAACTCTAGGACTAGTCTACCCCAACTACTACAAAAGACTTAATTGCTTAATTAAACAAACCTATGTCTAAGTCGCCAAGTTAGGGTGTGGTAACCATGGTGCGCATGTATAGGATTGGTATTCAGTGGGAGCTTGGTATTTAAGCAGTCCGCATGACTCACCTCCTCTCCACTCGAATCCTACCTGGTGCGTAGCTTCGGTTCACCCTAACCAGGAGGACTTATTCATAGGCTAAACCCTAACTAAAACCCGAAAGGGAACTAGCCGTATTTTCATAAAAACCCTAGTTTTAAAACTCTTAAAATTTCTTTTTAATGCGTGAGAACTATTGTTTTACAACATTTTTCTGAAAAAAATTTTTCGGTGTATGAAATTACAAAAATACCCCTAGTGGTAAAATTACAAAAGCGCCCTTGGTTTATGAAATTCCCAAAATACCTACAGTTTTAATCAAAATTTTCATTACATATAGAATGCCCAAAAACCTTAATTTGCGAAATATTGAAAATGTCATGATTTTGGAAAATTACAAAATTGCCCTTAACCTACAAAATTACCAAAATGACCCTCATTTTAAAATTTTTGTAACACCATCAACTTGGAAAACAAATTCTCAAAAAGAACCCTCAAAGGTTTGTACCATTTGGAAATACCCCAGAATTATCAAACTTTACAAAGTTACCCTGGTTTATTACCAAAATACCCCCGAGCTTCAAAATCACCAAAATACCCCCGAATTTCAAAATTTTTCAAAATACCCGGGAATCTAAAAGTTCCAAAATACTTTTTGACAAAATCATCCGAGAACTTCTATTTTTGAAAATTTACAAAAATACCCCGGTAGGTTAAAATGACGAAAATGCCCCTACACGTTAAATATGGTCTGTGAATGTTGTTTGTGTGATGGATGTACTTAGAACTAGGAGATAAGCCTGAAACTGGAATTATAGGTAGATTCAAATTCAAAAGAATCACTTCAAAAACTATTTCTCATAAAATTGCTCGTGGGTAAACAGTGAACAGTATTAATAATGCATAAAATTCTTAATCAGATAAACGCGAACGAGAAGAATGAGTATGAGAGGTCATGGACGTTCGTCGCGTGGCCGTTGTAGGGGTAGGATGACCTTGTCGGAGCCAATAGGGTCTGGTCATGGGTCTGGAAATGTGATGCCGGATCTGTCGGCGGCGAAAAGTGAGTTCCAAGATCAGACCGTGGTAACGATGTAGTATCTCAAGCTGTACTACGAGTGTTGGAACGAGTTGTCGAGGCAGGCGCAGCTGCAAGAGCCCGTAAATTCGTGGTTGAATGACTCCGAGCTAATGGAGCAGAAGTGTTTAGAGGAGTTTCTGGAGTGGCACCCAGTGTGGCGAAGTATTGGTTGGAATCAACTGAGAGGATCATGGATGACCTGGATTTTACAGCTGAGGAAAAGCTGAAGGGTATAATCTCTCTACTTCGGGATGAGTCATATCAGTGGTGGCTCACCGTAAGGGATGGAGTGATGGCGAAGGATCTCACATGGGAATTCTTTAAGGTAGCCTACCAAAAGAAGTACATAGGAACTAGCTACGTGGATGCGCAGCGGAAGGCTTTCTTGAGCCTGGTTCAGGGTAATAAGACAGTGGAGGAGTATGAGGCCGAATTTCTCCGGTTGAGCAGGTATGCTCGTGGTATTGTGGGTACCAAATGTCAGATTCGAGGATGGGCTGAGAGATGAGCTGAGGATGATAATAGCTCCACAACAGGAACGAGAGTTCGCTGTCCTAGTGGAGAAGTCTAAGGTTGCTGAAGGGGTAAGAGAGTCAGTTTGGCGGAATCAGGATAGGAGTTGGAATAAGAGGAGCTCCGGATCTTCGAGGTTTTCTGGTAATAGCTTCGAGGTTTTCTGGTAATCAGCAGAAGAGGACGAGGTATGGTGGGTCAGATCAAGCTGTTAGGCCTGCAGCTGCTGCTAATCCTCAATGGCCGCCACAGTGTGCTCGGTGTGGGAAGTCTCACACGGGAGAGTGTTGGAGTGGTAATCGGGGATGCTTCAAATGTGGATCCATGGAACATCGAGTTAGGGATTGTCTGAAAAAGGCAGCTAGGCTAAGGTCAGAGGGTCAGGATCGTGCATCGAATAGGAGGGATAACCAACAGCCACTAAGAGGTCGTGGTGCAGGAAGAAGAGGTAATGGTGCTGGCAGAGGTCATGGGGCACCGAGGGGAGGAACCGGTGGTACTGAGGCTAGGCAACTTGGTTTGGTCTATGCCGCGAGGCATCAGGAGGAGGGCGATGCACCGGACGTCATAACCAGTATGTTTTTGATCTTTGGAGTACCCTATAGTACCTTAATTGATATTGGCTCAACCCACTCATACATTGCTAGTAGCGTAGTGGAAACTCTGCACTTAGACTCTGAGCTTACTTCTAGGAAGATGACTGTGTTAAGCCCTCTGGGTCACTCTATAGAAGTAAGTAAACTCTATAGGAATGTACCCCTAGAACTCCAAGGGGTCGTATTTTTGGCTGACTTGATGGAACTACTGTTTTGGGAGTTCGATCTAATCCTTGGGATGGATTAGCTAGTAAAGTATCAGGCTAGCCTAGATTACGCAGCTAAGCGCATGGTAATAAAGACCGTGGAAGGTGATGAGGTGGTGATGATAGGTAAAAGGAGAGACTACCTAACTAATCTGGTGTCTGCATTAAAGGTAGAAAAGATGGTTAGAAAATGTTGTGAAGCATATGTAGGGCATGTCTGTGCTTTGGAAGCTAAGGGTACAGCTGTGAGAGATGTCCGGACCGTAAGGGATTATGTTGATGTGTTTCCAGAGGAACTCCCGGGTTTACCTCCGGACCATTAGGTCAAATTTAGTATAGACTTGTTACCCGAAACTGCGCCAGTATCTATAGCTCTATATTGGATGGCACCGAAAGAATTGGTAGAGTTGAAGGCTCAGATCCAGGAATTATTGGATAGAGGGTTCATTCGACCAAGTGTATCGCCTTGGAGAGCTCCAGTGCTTTTTGTCAAGAAGAAGGATGGGACAATGAGGATGTGCATAGACTATCGACAGCTGAACAAGATGACAATAAAGAACAGGTATCCTTTGCCCAGGATTGATGATTTGTTCGATCAACTCAAGGGTGCATCGGTGTTCTCTAATATCGACCTTAGGTCAGGGTACCGTCAGCTTAAGGTGAAGGAGGCTGATATCCATAAGACGACATTCTGTACTCGGTATGGGCACTACGAGTTTCTGGTAATGCCTTTTGGTTTGACGAATGCACCGGCCGCGTTTATGGACATGATGAACTGGGTTTTCCAACCCTGTATGGATCGGTTCGTCGTGGTGTTCATAGATGACATTTTGGTGTACTCGAAGTCAGAAGAGGAGCATGACGCACATCTTCATGTGGTTCTACAAGTTCTAAGGGAGAAACAGTTGTACGCCAAATTCAGCAAGTGTGAGTTCTGGCTAAAGGTGGTAACTTTTCTAGGGCATGTTGTTTTAGCCGAGGGAATCAAGGTAGATCCCCGTAAGATTGAGGCAGTATTGGAATGGAAACCACCAAAGTCGGTTACGAAAATTTGAAGTTTTCTGGGGTTGGCAGGATATTATAGGAGATTCGTGGAAAATTTCTCCTTAATCGTAGTACCGTTGACTAAGTTGTTGAGAAAAGGAGTTCCGTTTGTGTGGTCTGAGAAGCAGCAAGAGAGTTTCGATAAGCTGAAGAGGATTTTGACAGAAGCACCGATCTTGATTCACTGAGGCGGAAAAGGAATTCATCGTGTCTTGTGATGCATCGCATATCTTGGTTTAGGGTGTGTGTTGATGCAAGAAGGAAGGTGGTTGCTTATGCATCACGGCGTTGAGGCCTCACGAAGCTAACTATCCGACACATGATTTGGAATTGGCTGCTGTGGTTTTCGCCTTGAAGATTTGAAGGCACTATCAGTTTGGGGAGAAGTCGGTAGTGTGCACAGGTCACAAGAGTCTGAAGTACCTCTTGACTCAGAAAGATTTAAATCTGACGCAGTGGAGGTGGATTGAGTTGCTGAAGGACTACGACTGCTCAATCGAATACCATCCGGGTAAGGCTAACGTGGTAGCTGATGCATTGAGCCGTAAGGTGGTAGCAGATTTGCAAGCAATGTTTGCTCACCTAAGTCTCTATGAGGACGGGAGCCTTTTGGCGAGTTACAAGTGAAGCCATCTTGGATTGATGAGGTCAAAGAAAGGCAGTTGACCGACGAAGTTCTGAGTACTCGGAGGTCGCAAGTATAAAGTGGTGAGGCTGAAGGGTTCAGCTTGGGTAGTGATGGAGTATTGTATTTCCAGGGGAGAGTATGTATGCCTAAGGATGATGATTTGAGGCAGCGAATCCTTAAAGAAACTCATAGCGATCCGTACACTATGCATCAGGAAGCGACAAGATGTATCGAGTTTAAGGGAGAAGCTTTGGTGGTAGGGTCTTAAGCGGAAGTAACCGAGTTAGTGGGCAAGTGTCGACATGCCCGACAAGTTAAGGTGAGCATCAATTGCCATCGAGGTACATTACGGTGATAAAGATCCACAATGGAAGTGGGAGGGATTACGATGGATTTAAGTAAGTGGGCTTCCCTTACGCCCAAAGATGAAAGATACAATTTGGGTAATAGTAGACCGGTTGACCAAGTCGGCCCATTTCATACCGATGAGGTGGACTACTCGCTTCAAAGGTTAACCAAGTCAGATATAGCGAGATAGTGCGGTTGCATGGAGTACGGTGTCCATTATCTCGGATCGGGATCCGGTTCACGTCGAGATTCAGACAGCCTTACATCGAGAGTTAGGCACAAAGTTGAATTTCAAAGACGACTTTTCATCCATGATCCGATGGACAATCTGAGAGGGTAATCCAAGTGTTGGAAGATATGTTAAGGGGTTGTGTTTTGGACTTCCGTGGTAGTTGGGAGGAGTACCTACCTTTGGCAGAATTCGCTTATAATAATAGTTATCAAGCGAGTATTCAGATGGCACCGTATGAGGCCTTCAGATGGTCAAAATGCCATACTCCTACGTGTTGGATGAGTGGGAGAACGTCGGATGTTGGGTCTGGAGTTAGTGGCAGAGATAGAAGATAAGGTCAGAGTAATTCGGGCTCGTCTTAAGGAGGCATCGGACAGGCAGAAATCCTACTCCGATCTTAAACGCAAAGAGGTTGAGTATGCAGTGGGTGATAAGGTCTTCCTGAAGGTATCACATTGGAAGAAGGTGCTGAGGTTTGGCCGGAAGGGCAAGCTAAGCCCTAGATTCATCGGACCATACACGGTGTTGAAACGTATGGGACCGGTAGCTTACCAGCTTGAGTTGCCAGCAGAATTGATTCAGATCTATGACGTCTTCCATGTTTCGATGCTGAGGCGCTATCGGTCAGATCTATCACACGTAGTGCCGGTTGCGAAATTGAAGTGAACTTGGACTTATCTTTTGAGGAAAAGCCGGTATAGATTTTGGATCGAGATGTCAAGGTTTTGAGGAGGAAGTCAGTACCTTTGGTAAAAGTGCTATGGCGAAACCATGGTACGAAGGAGGCCACATGGGAACCCGAGGATGTGATGCGGCGGCAATACCCCCAACTCTTCTGATCCAGGTAATTTCGAGGCCAAAATTATTTTTAAGGGGGTAGAACTGTAACATCCTGAATTAGGGGTTGTTTGCAATTTAATTATTTTCATGTGCTTGCTTTAAAAGAAATGAATACTATGATTACTTGACATGTTCTAGGGTCTAGTGATAACCTTGGGCTAGGCCTGACTTAGGGCTAGAAGTTTATTTTTTTAGCACTTAAGAAGAGGAAGCTAAGTGAAGAAGGCCTTAAAAATTATTTGGTGCGAAGCATGACACAAGAAATCATGTGATAAGGTGGCTTGGGACGCTACCTAAGGACCTAGGAAAGATGCGGCAAAGGAGGGAGGTTCGAGCTGCCAAATTTGCACTTGGGAGTTTTATTTTGTTTTGCGTTATGAAGGGGGAGTTGGGCTAGGGAGGACTTAAGAATAAATGGTAAGGGTTACGGACATGAAAGTCGAGTTGGTAAAGTGGTTTGGGACTGCTACTTAGGGACTTGGTGAATGCCGCCCAAGCAAGGGGGAGGAGGACTCAAGTTCGAGTCACGATGATAGCATAGGGATTTTTCTTTTATTTTTTGCAAGTTGGCGCCATGAAGAGGGAAGAGTTGGACGGCAATTGTGACTTTGGAAAGGATGGGATAAGCCTTTATTTTTGATAATTTCGGCTAAGAAGGGAAGATAAGGGTAAGATCTATTTTTAGAATTTTGAGAAGAGATATGATGGCCGAGTGAAGGACTCTAGGGGCTTGAGTTACGAAATTGAAGGGAACCTAGGGAGTGTTTTCGGCTAAAACACCCATTTTCTTCTATTGCTCAAACCGAAACCTCACAAAGCAACCCTCGTCTCTTTCTCTTTTCTTTTTGCAACCTAGAAGCCAAAATCACCATAACCAAACCCTTACACTCATCTTGTTTTCTCTCAAACTCAAGCCGAATCTTGATCCCATCTTTCCCATCTTTTCTATTTTGTTTCGAAATCCGAAAAGCCATTGTTTCTCTATCGATTTCAACAAGAACCTTGGCTGAATACTTGGCTCACAATCTCTCTTTCCCTTGCATTTTTCTCTTCACCATTCTAAGTGCCGAAATCAAGGTTTCTTTTAGGGGCAAAGCTGAATCTATCATTAAGGTAAGGGTGCGGCACTTTCTCCTTTCGGGATTTATGTTATGGCTGAATGGCCTTTAACTCGCTAATGAAGTGATTAAATCGATTGTAGGGGAGGCCATTGCCGAATTCGAGGAGCCTATCGGGATTTGATTCTTCAAGATAAGGCATATATATACTATTCGGCCAAGGGCGTTGATTATGGATATAAGTGTGCAAGCCGATTCTAACAAATATTTTGGTAGGGATCTCGATAAGTCAAGTGACAATTTTAGGGTTTCAGTAAGATTGGTAAGTGGTTAGACATAATCGGCTAAAGGCCATTTTTGGTATCTATGTATAACCGAATGTGCACTATGGTTTTAGGGGCTAATCGGCAAAGGAAAACAGAGGCTTCCGGGATTTAAACTCGCTTTGGTAAGTGATAGTAAGTTTCAACCTAAGGCCATATTTCAAGTACAATTAATCTTTCGGGATTATTAGTATAGCCAAATGGCTATTAGATCTAAAAGTTTATGTGTTGGCCGATTGTAGGGGGAAACAACCTCTCGGGGTTTCGCTAGTATAGTTCGGGATTTGCTAGTCTCACGAGTAAACATGTGTGTAAACTCTTACACACTTTATTAGTCAGTATTGCTTATTATGTTACCGTAACCATTGTGATAGTGATTTGCCTTGTGGGCTTGAGCATGGATTCCGGGTAAGTCACTTGTGACTTTAATTATGCTATATGAATGACATGATGGGTAATATGCTATGCCATGACTTATATGCATGATTTATGATGATATGTTAAGCATGATATGAGCATGTTGGTTATGGGATTGAAGAGAGGAGGAGGAATATTCTCTATGGACTGTCACCAGTGGTTTTGACCACAATATGGGTTGGCCCCATCAGTTTAATTGTGACTTCGGTCACCAGTGGTTTTGACCACACCGTTGTTAAATTGTGACTAAGTCCTAGTGGTTTGGTACCACCAGTGGTTTTGACCACATATTGATAATTGTGACCTATGGTCATCAGTGGTTTTGACCACACGATGGGTTGGCCCTATCACTTGATTTGTGACTCCGGTCACCAGTGGTTTTGACCATACGGGGTAGTTAAAGGAGTATGGATGGTTAGTTTGGGTTGCATGTTTGCATGTCTTACTAATATTTTGTGCATGGGTTGCACTTCCGGGTTGGGGATTTATACACTGAGTCTTGGTGACTCACCCCTTCCCATACCATTTTGCAGATGAGTAGATCGCGGAGATGGAGCCGGAGAGGACTCGAGGCGGCCATGCTTGTTCCTTGGATTTGGGATTTTGTTTAGTACAGTTTAAGTTTATTTATTTCTAAATTTTTGGTTTGGTTTGTAATAAGGCCACTAATAATTATTTTGGATGTTTACGTAGCTGTTTTACTTTACTTATACTATATTACAAATGAAACTATAAATTGTTAAGTGAATCAGTTATAAGTAACATTTTCAAATTAAGTAACTTCTACGAGTTTTCAAAGATGTTACCATCAGGTAGCAAAATTCACCAAGTCAACCATAACTCTGATGTTTCTAAAAATTTAAATGATCAAGTGTTTTCAAAGGAAAAAGGTTTCAACTTATTTTTTTAAGATCAACCCCATTCAAATTTTAACCTGTTTATCAAAATCTTTCAAAGCATTTTTTCGTGACATACCGGATCCGATCAAGTCTCATGGGCCGAGTTTGGGGTGTTACAAGGGTATTTCCAAATGTTGCAAAACTTTGAGGGTTCTTTCTGAGAATTTGTTTTCCAAGTTGATGGTGTTGCAAAAATTTTGAAAATCAGGGTCATTTTGGTAATTTTGTAGTTAGGGCAATTTGGTAATTTTCCAAAATCAAGGTACTTTGGACATTTGCAAAAATAGGGTTTTTAAACACTTTTACAAAATAAGGAAATTTTGGAAAAAGCTGTCAGATAGTTGAACATTTTATAAACCAAGGGCATTTTTGTAATTTCACCACTAGGGGTATTTTAGTAATTCTACAAATCGAATTTTTTAGAAAATGTTGTAAAACAATAGTTCTCACACATTAAAAAGAAATTTTAAGAGTTTTAAAACTAGGGTTTTTATGAAAATACGGCTAGTTCCCTTTCGGGTTTTAGTTAGGGTTTAGCCCATGAATAAGTCCTCTTGGTTAGGGTGAACCGAAGCTACGCACCAGGTAGGATTCGAGTGGAGAGGAGGTGAGTCACGCGGACTACTTAAATACCAAGCTCCCACCGAATACCAATCCTAGACATGCGCACAATGGTTGCCACACCCTAACTCGGCGACTTAGACATAGGTTTGTTTAATTAAGCAATTAAGTCTTATGTAGTAGTTGGGGTAGACTAGTCCTAGAGTTCAAGTACCTATCATTCTATTCTTCGTTCCCAAGTTACCCGTTTACCCTTATCAAGTATTCACAGAACAGTCAGAGATACTTACCTGGGTGGATTGGTGTCGAGACTCGATGCCATGCTGGTCAAAACAAAAACCATTTTCATAATGATCCACAGAGGCCTACCAAAAACATTTTAGGCCCTGGGCCCCCACAGTCGAGTTTTAAACTGGGCTCTGATACCAAAAATGTAACACCCCAAACCCGAAAGTGTAACTCACACACAAAATATTAGTAAAACATGCAAACATGCAACCCAAACTAACCATCCATACTCCTTTAAGTACCCTGTGTTGTCAAAACCACTGGTGGTCAAAACCACTGGTGACCGGAGTCACAAAAAAACTGATGGGGCCAACCCATCTTGTGGTCAAAACTATTGGTGACAGTCCATAGAGAATAATCCCCCTCCTCTCATCAATCCCATTACCAACATGCTCATATCATGCTTAACATATTATCGTAAATCATGCATATAAGTCATGGCATAGCATATTACCCATCATGTCATCCATATGATTTTAAATCACAAGTGACTTACCCTAATCCATGCTCATGTCCACAAGCAAATCACTACCACAATGATTAAATCGTAACATAATAGCAATGCTAACTAATAAAGTGTGTAAGAGTCTTACACACCTGTTTAACCGTAGATCTAAGGAGAAAACCCGAACCTATACGATATCACAAAATCCCAAAACATATTCTGTATTGCCCTACATTCGGCCAATATAGGTTAGTATCCAAAAAGCCTTATTCGGCTAAATCTAATAATCCCGAAGGATATGTCGTACTCGAAATAACACTCACCTTGGTTGCTGATTTGGTCTCCTACCAAATCCCGAAACTGCACTTATTCCTGAAATCATTGAGATCCTTATATGGCACATATTAGTTTCGGCGTTAGGCATAAATTCTTAACAAATGGCCCTTGGCCGAAACTATCTATTACTTGCCAAAAATCCTGGAAGACTCCTTCAATGCCCCTTAACGTTACCTACACACAAGAGAACACATCACCTTTTGTCTTAAGAACACATTCGACCAACCTTACCAAGGCCTATTCTCAAACTTTCGGCACACTAACAGGAAGAGAAAAGAAATTGAATGCTAAAGAGAGACACTTACCAACCTTTGAAATCTACAGCACCTTCCTTTGGGGATTCGGCCTATGCTCTATATGGTAAGGAGTATTCGGTCACAAAAAAAAAAAGGGTATGGAGTCGGCCTTGAAAGAAAGAAAGGAGATAAAAGGAGAGACTTAGAGTGTTTCAGCAAAGATGGATGAAGGGTTTTTGGCACAAGGTTTATTGTATGTTCCAAAGAAAAATGAAAAAGTATCAAAGGAGGAGAAAGGGGTTTCGGTTTGAACAACAAGGGAAAAAAGGTGAAAGAAAAGTGTTAGCCGAAAATACTCCCTAGGACTCCCTTTTCATTCGGCTATTGCTTCCTAATGTGATAGATCTTATCTTTTGATTATCACCCATTTAATTAAATTAAAAACAATACCTATCTTCTATCCCTTCCTTTATCACCTCTTCAAATAAAAAACAAATAAAATAATAAAAATACTTACTCTTCCAGCCGAATTCAAAGATAAAACAAGGTTTATCCTTATCAAATTAAGAGTCCCACGTGCAGGCCATTAGCTCACTCCCTTCACGCCAGCATGCATAAAAAAAAAACACCCATTGCTGCCCATGCTACTCGAACATGGGACCTCATTGTCATGACCCTTTAACGCCCCAAGCCACTTTACTCTTGACTCATTTCGTGACATAAACCCCCTTACAATCCCTTTTAAGTGCTCCTTCCTTAGCTCCCCCTTGCCTTAACGCCATAGGAAAAAAATAAAACATCCTTGCGCTTCCATCAGGACTCGAACGTGAGTCCTCCCTCCTGCTTGGGCGGCATTCCCCAAGGCCCTTAAGTGGCGCCCTTAAGCCACTTTACCAAGGCCTGCTTTATGTCTAAGAGCACCTATATCATCTCTTAACCCCTCTCTTCACCTAGCTCCCACCTCTTAGGCACTAAAAGAAATTTCCAGCCCTAAGTCAGACCTAGCCCGAGGTTATGACTAGACCCTAGAATATGTCAAGCAATCAAGCATACATATTTCTTCTAGCACACACATGGGAAAAATAATTAAATTGCAAACAACCCCTAATTCAGGATGTACATTTTAAAACTCTTAAATCATTTTTTTCTTTAATTCGTGGAAACTATCTTTTCTACACAATTTTTCGAAAAATTTCTGATTTATAAAATTACAAAAATACCCCTAGTGGTAAAATTACAAAAATGCCCTTGGTTTATAAAAATGTCTAAAATACCCACAGTTCATATCAAAATTTCATTATTTTATAACAATTCCAAAAACCCTAATTTGCAAAACATCAAAATACCAGGATTCTGGAAAAAAATTTTGAAATTGCCCTAACTTACAAAATTACCAAAATGACCCTGATTTCCAAAATTTTTGCAACTTCATCGTTTTGGAAAATAAATTTCTCAAAAAGAACCCTCAAACTTTTGCAAATTTTGAAATATCCCTGAATTATTAAACTTTACAAATTTACCCTGGTTTATTACCAAATTACCCCCGAAATTTAAAGTTACCGAAACACCCCTAGATTTTCCAAATTTACCGAAAAGCCCCGGGATTTAAAAATTTCCAAAATACTTTTTGATAAAATCACCAAGGAACTTTTTCTTTTTAAAAATTACAAAAATACCCCTGTAGGACAAATTACAAAAATACCCCCGGGCAGTGGAAAAACAACAACAATGGAAATTACAACATTTCTCTGAATGAACGAAAGTTCATAATTGCCTGATGGATACATGAATGTAAAGAATGTGTGCATGTATGAATACGAAAGAACCACTCCTAAAATTATTTTCATAAAACTTCTTCACGGTTAATCAGTGGAATAAAGGCTAATTCATAAAACTTCTTAATCAGATTAAAGCGCATCGTTAGATATGAGTTCTAGAGGACGCGGTCGTCATGGACGTGGTAGAGGAAGAATGAGTGCGTCAGAACCTGTTAGATCGGGTCAACGGTCTGACAATGAAATGCCACCACCACCCCCGGTCGCTGATGTGAATTTTTGAAGAAAATATGTTAGTTTTAAGATCAGAGTGCGCAGCAGTAATGTAGTGTGGTGAGTTAGGATGTACGACTGTTAGTAAGTAATTTCGAGGACAAAATTATTTTTAAGGTGGGTAGAACTGTAACATCCTAGATTAGGGGTTATGCGTTTGTGCATAATTCATGAGTAGTAGGTTTTGGCAGTGTTTGGAAGTGAATTAAGGTTTTTTTAAATCCTAGGATGGAAGAGAAAGCTTTGGACAATTATTAGTTTTTAAGTTAAAAACAAGAAGTGATGTGGAAAAAGTGGCAAGGAACGCCACCTAAGGTGCAAGGGTTATGGCATCAAGTGAAGTACTTTGAGGGAAGAGGTTCAAATCCCATTGTGTGCATTTTTGCTTAATTTTATGAAATAGCATGTTTACTGTGATATGTGGTGTGCATTTTTAGAACCTTGAAAATGTAAGGAAATGTATGGAAATGTATGGAAATGTAAGGAAATGTATGGAAATGTAAGGAAATGTAGGGAAATGTAACAAATGATTTAGAAATGATTCAAAAGAGGAAAGTGAACATTTCAGGAAACTTGGAAATGTAAGGAAATGTCACGTTTAAAGAGCCAAACGAAAATTTTTGGAAACTTAGAAATGACTTAGAAATGTTGAGTTTTAAAGTTTAAAAGAGGAAATTAAGCCAAGGTGGCCTTAAGAGAAAAAGTATGTGAAATTTGACACACAAAGGCTTAGAAAAGTGGCTGAAGATGCCACTTAGGGCCTCTAGAAATGGCGCCACATGCAAGGGTCTTTGGGCACGAGTTCGAGTCACATGGGAAGCAAATAAAAGAAGTTTTATTTTAGCTTCTAGAAGCAGAGGTAGACGACACAAGGCTTGCAAAGAGGGTTTCATTCTCTTTTAAATTGACTAATTAGGGGATAAATAATGGATTTATTTTAGATTATTTTCAAGAGATAAATGAGGAATTATTCTTTAATTAGGAAAATAAGGGAGAAGTGATGGCCAAGTAAGGGACTTTGAGTTTAATAATTTCGGCTAAGTAAGGATAGTTCTTGAATAATCTTTTATTTTAGGTGATAATTAAAGAGATAAAGCTATCAAAATAGAAGAGTGATGGCCAAGTAAGGGATTCTAAGTTAGTAATTTCGACTATAAAAGGAAAAGAAAGGCCATTCTACATTATTTTCATTCTTTGAAAGCCTCGTCAATTCTCTTCACCAAATCTTCTTCTTCTTTTATTTTTGCCAAGCCAAATACCTTGTGTTCTAGCCGAATCCTCCATCTTTATTCTTCCTTCTCTTCTCTTTCTAATCCCTCCAAAAGTCGAAAGTTGTGAGATCATCATCTAGACATAACCGAATCTCTGAAGGTTGAAGTGAAGGTGCAATCAATTTCTTCAAGTAAGGATAAGATCTCATTCGGTTTCATCCTTTTTCTTTTAAGATTTGCCAAAATCTAGGACTAACCCCATTAATATCTTGTTGCCGAAACTTTGAAAAGATCTTTTCGGGATTTGTTTAAGTCAACTACAAGAAGGAGAAGTTCTTTTCCTGAAGGTACACCATTGGCCACGTGTTCCCTAGTTATTCGGTGAGTTTCGAGATTTAAAATCCACAAGGTAAGACATGCGAATATTCGACCAAGGCCTATTTTTGATGTTTTAGATCTAGTACATATTTATTCAAAAGCCAAAACTAATTTGTTAAAGTGATTTAAAGCTTTGCCGAATACAAGAAAAAGTATAGTGAAGATTTTAGGATTTGGCACCAAGGTAAGTTTTAGTGTACTAATCCTACTAGGATTTGGTTTTATAGCCGAATAGGCTTTATGCTAACATACTAAGGTTGGCCGAATGTAGGGACTTGAGGTCTAAGGCTTTAGATTGGATTTTTGGGATTTCAGTGAAATTGTTAAGCGAATCAGGTGTGTACCCACACTACTTTTAATAAGATTCATGGCTATAATAAATATATGCATGTTTATAAGAATGTGAATATGGCTAAGGTACCATGTTATGGTACAAAGTACTTAGGTACGTTTCCTACTCCTACTAGGATTACGAAATATGTTATATTTAACATGTGAAATGTGACATGAATGTGAATTTAAGTATGATATACATGATATGAATAATATTGGGGCATTCGGGTTATATGAGAAAGGGGAAGTGAAAGTGGTGACTTCGGTCTCACTATCTGAATGTGGTGACTTCGGTCACATTATCTGAATGTGGTAACTTCGGTTACAATCTCTGAATGTGGTGTCTCATGACACAATTATTTAATTTGGTGGCTATGCCACGAATTTTATAAGGGCGATGAGCATGTCGACTGCAGCGACTGCCTTCGATGGTGTGTATCGGATGGAGGGTTGACTTAGTAGTCCCCACGGTGTGCAGGTTGGTACGGGGATGTGTAGCGGATGGCATTTAGGTTTTAGGTTCGGGATTGCATCATTATCATGAATTATTATGTGAACATGATATGTATGGTATGCCTAAATCTATTAAATTTTAGTGTTGGTTACACATTGAGTCTGTTTGACTCACCCCTTGTGGGATTATTTTTCAGGTGACGATCAGTGATGGACCGGGCCGGCAGATGCTTAGTGGAGGCCATGTGGAGTTCAGATTTCTTTTATTTGGACTATTTTACTTTAAGTATTTTGAATTTAAATTTTGGGAATTTTTGATGTAATAAGGCCTTAGTAGAATTATTTTATTCTGTTTTTATTTATTGAGCTTCTAAACTTTTACTTATTAAAAGATTAAGGAAATCTATTTTTAAAACGAAGCCCAAATATTTTGTCACCTAAAGTAAAGGATTTTTAATAATGAAGTGAACCTGTTTTCAACTCAAGCCCAACCCAAAACGATATTTCTTCCAAATCACACAAGTTTTTCCTAAGTAACAAAAGAATTTGAAACGATTTACACCGGGGAACATACCAGATCCGGTCAAGGCTCGTGGGCCGGGTGTGGGCTGTTTCATTTGTAATTAATTACTAATCTTGTAGTTCCTCTTTCGAGTTTTGTATTTTTTATTACATAAAATACTGAACAACTCCAAGGAGAACTGCTTTTTCTAATTAAATTTTTATTAATAAGGTCTTGTATTTCTTTTTTACAAAGTTCTTCCATTTCTTTGTTCATTTGTATGGGTCTTGCTTTTGTGGGTATTTGTCTTTCATCAAAATTTTTTTCATATGGTAATGTTACTTCGTGTTTTTTTCCTACTCCAAAAAGCATTGGGAATGTCAGAACAAATTGTTGATTCTATTTCTTCTCTGATTTGATTTATTCTTTTTTGTGCTTCTCTTTTTTCTAATTGTTCAGTCAATTTTTTAAAACATATTTCTTCTTTTAGAAAAGATATCTGTTTATGTTTATGATTAATTAAATTATTGATTTGCCCATTATGGATGGATAAAGATTTTAATAAGTTGAGATTTCTTATCTTTGGTTTTCTACAAGAGGAAATTCTACTTTAGTGTTTAAAACTTTGGTGGAGATAGAATTATTTGTTACTTTATAAGGTTTGAGTAGGGATATGAATGAGGTTCCTAATATGACATCTTGGGTAGTATCTTTTACAATTAAAAAACATGTTTGATACTTTATACCTTTGTTGGATATTTCTGCATTGGGAATTTTGTAAGTAATTTTTAGTTTTTTACCATTTGCAGCTTTAAGAGATTTTGATATTTTGTCATAATATTTTGTTGGAATTATCCCTTCTCTAATGCAGTTTTGGTCCGCTCCTGTATCAAAAAGGGCTATTGTTTCTAATTGAAATTCATTATTTATGACAATATTTATTTTTATTAAATATCTCTGAATAGATACTTCAGTTAGAATCATCATATATTCCTGTGTATTTTCTTCAGGTTCGGGTTCAGTTTCTGATGAACTTTTTTCTGGGATTTCATGTTTTAAGGTTTGCATTTTTTTTTTCATTTCTTGTTCCATTTTAAGCTGAGAAAGTTCTAATTTAATTTGTTTTATTTCTAACTGTAATTCAGAATTTGTAATTTGTCTTGCATTTATTTTTTCATATTTATTAAATACTATATCTTGTATATTATACATTTGTGATTGACTAGAAATAATTTCTTTTCTCTTTCTGGTTTATCTTTTAATGAAGATTTTAATTTCAAAAGGTTTACTCTTTTAAGTTCTGGATCTTGAATTTTATCAATAACTTCAATCATAAATTCTTGGTCTTTGGTTAACATATTAATTGACGGTCCATTTTCATCATCAGAAGATTGGGATGTTGTATGTAATTCGTCTATTTGTAATTCTCCTATTTTAGTAGATGTATCATTTTTACAAGAAGTTGTTTCTAAGAGAATCTCATTTAATTTTTGTTCTATTTCTTCATCTAGATTTATATTATTAATTTTTATTTTAATTTTATAATATTTTGAAATGTGTCCTGGTTTTCCACATCTATAACATTTTATTGTTTTATCAATTTTGTTTTTGTTTTTGTTGTTTCTTTTCTTTTCTATATTTTTTATATTTGGGTTTTTATAACATTCTAAAATATTCTTTTTCCTATTTTTGGGTTTTACATGGCAGCATGTTTTTGAAGAAGAAGGTTCATTCCTAATGTCAAATTGGTGGCAGAATGATCCTAATTCTTTTCTACATTGATATCTTTCTTTCTTAAGTTGTTTTTGTAATTTTAAATCTTGACAAATTTTTAATTCTTCTTTTTGGGTGAAACTAATTAGTTCACCATATGTAAGCTTTTCATATGGAATAATGCCTCTATAATATTCTCTTATTTGATTTCTAACTTTTTTCTCCTAACAGAGTAGGATGTCCTGCTAGAAACGTTTCTTTCCAAAATGGTTGTTGGTTATCAGATTTGTGCATAACTCTAGTCATAAAGACGTCTTTATACCATTTAAAATTGGTTAATTTTTTTCATTTTAAATTTGATAATAATTCTGAATTTCTATCTTTAAGATGAGAAGGATCTCCTATAATATGTTTAGAGATTTAGAAAATTAAAGTTGCTACTGCATCTTAGATTTCTCTTCCTTGTTCATCTAAAATAATTTTTCCTTGATCATTCTTTTTTATTGCTTTTAAAATTTCTTCCTATTGGGTTTTAGTGAGTGCATGACCCCACCATCCTTTTAATTGACCAGTAAATCCAGCAACTAAAATATTGGCTATACCATGATCACTGATTAATCCATTTTGATTTTGGGTTTTATAAACATTTGAAACCATCGCCATTTGTTGTAATAAACTAAGAATTTGTATTCAGACATTCCATCTATATTCCATTCATAAATTTTATTAGCATTGTATTTATTTTGGAAAACATATTTTTCTTCTATATTTAGATCAGGTGCAGTGGTTTTTTGATAATATAATCTTTTTGGTTCTTTCCAAGCCATCTTGTTAATTTGTTGTTCATCTGACTGGTCAGAGTCAAATTGGGAGGGTTGGTGTAATGTATTTACTGAATGTTGGGCTTGCATTGGGGTATCAAGTGCAATTAATTCAGACTTGTAACTTTTCAAAGCATCAAGTCTGTTTTGGATTTCTTTTAAGAAATCATTTCGGGGTTTTTGGAAAGGTTTTGGAATCTCATAAGGTGTAAATATTGTCTCTTTAGAACTTTTTTATGTTACCTCTTTTATTGGTTCTTTCTTAATCGGTTGACTTTCCATCAAATTCTCAATATAATCTAATTATTTTCCTATTGTATGAAAACTGATATTTGTATAGTTGTTTTGTTTTACTATCATTTTAATATCTTTTGATGAGATTTGTTCTCCTGTATCAGGAGCTCTCATTCTTAAAGGATTTTCTTTTATTATCGTATTTTTGTGAAGATATTGAACCTCCATTAAAGGAGGATGTAAAGATTGAACTTCTTCTTTATTAGTTTGCCATCTAGTATTATGTTTTATTGTATTAATGATTACGAATAATATTCTTCAAACCATTTAAATAATTTTATATGAATTTTATGGGTATTCATAAATTCATAATATTTTGAAGAATGCTTTCTTTCTTATCATTATAATTTGTAAAGTAATCTTCTCTTTTTGCTTTTTTTTTTTTTTTGAATATAAATGCTTTCAACACCATTCTTTGTTTATCTCAAAAGTTTTTTTCTAAAACAAATATTTTCGAATTTTCTCCTTGTCTTGCATTATTAGTCATTGATGAATATGTTGGTGACATATTAGGTGAATTTTGGGGACTCTCTTCCTGTCTATCATAGATAGGTTGAGCTATATTTGAGGAGTTATCTATTCCTTGTAAATTCGCTCTAAATGTTGTTGGGAAAGAACAGACAGAGGCTCTAGCTATCCTAAAGTCTGCCGTTTGTGTTTCTGGGTTTGACTATCCTTCTAAGTTTAACTTTCTAGAAGCTGCGCTGGTACTTCCTATTTCAAATGAATGTCTCGAAGGCATTCTTCGTGGCCTGTTGAATATTAATTCAACTGTTCCATCTTGGTGTTGGGAGATTTCACTCAATGAAGTGTTTCTTATGGGAGTTGGTGCCACAGGGACTATAGCACCCTCAAGTTTCCACCTATCAGGAAGGTTTATTTCATTCCATTGTATTGTTCTTGGGATTGTGGTATGAGATCTTGAAGTATCTATTCTATTAGGAGGGTTTCTTCTTTTGGGCTTTGGAGTAAAGCCTTGGTATTGACTACAGAATACATAGCTTTGAAATGAAGTCTATAGACTAATGTTAATACCTCTGTACCAGGAAGCATTTTGTAGTTATGGGTATGTATTTAGAGGGTCAAAGATTGTAAAATATTGTTGTCTGTCAAGGATACCATAAAATCTGGATAACAATTAAAATGTATTGGGCCGAAACAACACTAAGAGGTTTGACACCAACTTGGACTAGTCCAAAATGGACATATTTGTATTTTTGTTCTTTGAGTTTATTAATGACGACTTTATCTAATAATTGGATTGTTTCATATTTTTTTTGAACATGTAAACTCCTTTTTTTTTTTTTTATAACGTAACTGCAAAAAGCATTTAATTTTTCAAAAGTTGTTTTCTTGTAGACTGGGTTTGTTGGAACTCTTGGAAGAGTCCAATTATTGAATCTTTGGGGAATATTTTCATAATGTTCTTCTTGTTCATTAACAATGTTTTTTGAGGTTTGGTCGGACTCTTGGGATTGATTGGAAACAAAGCTTATAGAAGAATTGGTTCTTCTAAGGAAGGGAAACATTCTTTGTTTTCTTATTTCCTACAAGGGAGTTCTACTATCAGGATTTCTGGATTATTAAGCCTATAGGGATACTTTGTCCTTGTCACGCCTAACCCATGGCTAACTGGACAGTGTATAATACTCAACAAAATAATAATACGTTAATGAAGATAGTTAAACCAGAACTCGAAAATATTGAAAATGTAATACCCCAAACCCGACCTAGAAGTTAGGCCCGAATCTGACATGTCACATGGAAGTGTTTTTTTTCAAAACCATATTTCCTTGTTGTTAAAACTTGTTTGAGAGTTAAAGCCTCTTTGTTAAAACGAAAAACACTTAAACAATTGTTATCCACCTGAAAACGTAGTTACTTTTAAAACCTTATCTATTGTGGAAGCATATTTAAAATAAACAATTTACGAAAATGTGATGTTTAAAATTTAGTAGCAGAAGCATTTTGAAAATGTTTTGGTAACGTAGTGTTTTGAAGACAATTATCGTTTTGGAAATCATATCCCACCTTTAATGGTTAGAGAACATCATAAATAAATATCAGAAATAATAAGTTAAAAATAGAGAGGCCTTATTACAACCCAAATCAAAATATTTAAAAGTAAATAATAAAAACAGCAAACATAAGTAGTGTGTGGTCTTCTCCGAGTCCCTCGTAACTCTGATCCGTCTAAGGCTGAGGATTACCTGCACAGCTAAAAATGGGGTAAGTTTATGAAAACACAATGCGTAATCCCCTTACTAGAGTAACAGTCAGTATACAGAAATTGAAACAGAAATAGAAACAGTCAGGGCCAAAGCCCTTTAACAATAACAGTACGGTCCAGTTCAGAGCATACGTCGGCCAAAGCCCACTACAATATCATTTGGGTCACAACCCATAAGAGAATAAATTAGGCCTAGCCCAAACCAATAACAAAACAAGTGGCCTAAGCCCATTACAGTGACATATCTCATAAACAGATATACAACAGTAAGAGGATGCATCACAACCCAGTCCAGCCAACACACCACTTGTACCAACCAACACACCATGTGGGGACCAACTCGACCCACCTAGCCAGCACACCAATAACGCAGCAAAGCTGCTAATAACAGTATATGTATCTGAGCCACTAAAATCAGATTACGTGACGATGCCACTATAACAGTAAAACATTGCAAAGCCACTAGTACATAGTACTAACGCAGCATATCTGCTAATAACAGTGAACGTGGCCAAGCCACTAAAATCAGTATACATGGCGAAGCCACTAAAGCAGGAAAACGTGGCAGAGCCACTGGTACATGACTTCCTCAATCACAAGTCCCAATCCCATGCAATATGTCGTGTATGTCATGCTCAATCATTACATGTGTATGCAAAATGGCCATGCTTAGTAACAGTCATTTCAACACATATTAACAGCATATCAGACACATGCCTACAGCTAAGTCAGTTAAAACACAGTCATACAATCACAGTTAAATCGGTCAAATCAGAGTACAAGTCAGTCCTTTACCCACAAGGGCAAATCAGTCATTTTACCCTATAAAGGTATGTCGGTAATCCCACCCCTCAGGGGTATTTCATTAATTCTATCCTACAGGGGTATTTCAGTAATTTGTAAACCAAGGGTATTTCAGTAATTTCATAAATCGCGGGTCTTTCGGTGTAACACCCCAAACCCAGCCTATGTGTTTAAGACCAGACTTGGCATGCCACACAATTCGAACTTACGTCCAGTCATCAATGCTTTTAATGAAAACAATTCCTCAAAACAATTTTGAAGATGGAGTTTAATCAAAAATCGAGATTTATTTAAACACCATGATTTTAAAACATAAGAGTTTACAATTTGATTTTCAGAAAAATAATTGGTTAAAAACTTAAATAATTGGTTAGAATAAATTTATAAAAGAGTTTTCACAAAATTTTACGAGTGAGTGATATTTAAGAAAAACCCTTTTTATACGTAAGTTGAAGAAAACATTTATAAGAATTAAACAGCCCCATTTAAGTAACTAAAACATACTAAAATCCATCCACGAATAGAAATCCATAAAAATAATACCAGAGGCCTTATTATATTGCAATTGAAATAGTACTTAAATAAAAAAATACTTAAAAGAAGTTCAAAGTTTTTATAACTCATCATTCGTAGTATGGTCTCCACACGAAGTCATCCTCGGCCCAAGCCTCCATCAATTATTATTACCAAAGAAGGGTAAGAAAAAAATGGGGTGAGTTACTTAGAACTCAATGTGTAACCCACTTACCATGTTCACTGGGCCAAAACCATTTAAGCAATTAGCTGGGCTTGAGCCCATTTGCAAATGTACAATATAAAAGTAATGCATATGATATGCAATTCCCAACCAAGCCTAATTTCCATCCGCTACACACCACTAGTACCAACCAACACTGTAACACCCCAAACCTAGCCTAAACGTTACGACCGGATCTGGCATGTCACATGAAAGGAATGTCTAAAAACTGTGCGTTCGTTAAAAAAAAAAACTCGTATTCTTTATAGTTGTTGTGAAAAATCGAGTTTAAGTAATTTTGAATAAGAAACTGTTTATTATCATTTTATGAAAATCCCATATTGATCATTTAATAATAAGCAGTAACCAAATTGAAAGCTGGAACCAAGTAAAATACCCAAGGCCTTATTACATAACAAAAACCCAAATAAAAATAAGTCCAAATAAAAGAAACAAATTTACGAGCAAACATATGTATGGCCTCCACGAGTCCACCTCGGCTCCCAAATCCATGATCTAATGATTACCGCAAAATTTAACTAAGGGTGAGTCATCGAGACACGGTGTGTAAATCCCCATCCAACAATGTGTTAAACCCTTACACAATTTCATATGAAAATATGCATGTCATGCAACCCAAAACCTAACCATCCGAAACTCTCGATTCTACCCGTGTGGTACCAAACCACCGGTGGTGCCAAACCACCGTGACCCAAAGTCACAAATAACATATGTGGTACTAAACCACTGGTGGTGCCAAACCACTGGTGACCCAAAGTCACAAATAACATATGTGGGGCTAACCCACTTTGTAGTACCAAACTACTGGTGATGATCCCTTTAAATATAATATGTGGGGCGAACCCACTGTGGTGCTGAACCACTGGGACAAGTCACAAAGATAAATATATGTGGTACCAAACCACTAGTGGTGCCAAACCACTGGTGACCCAAAGTCACAAATATCACATCTTCCCCCTCCTCTCATCATACCCATGCAATATGACATAATAATTCGTGTATGCAGTATGTCATGTATGCTAGACATATATCACATATAACGTATGAAACGAATTACCATCATAATCAGATAGACATAAAATAATATAATCATGCTAATCAACCTCTAAGGGTATAACCGTAATTACCTACCAAAGGCATTTCTGTAATTTACCTTTCAGAGGTATTTTGGTAATTTACCCACTAAGGGTATTTTTGTAATTTTGTATCTGGAATGGCCTTTCCGAAGGCCCAGTGTCGCCTTGAGCGACTCAACTACCATTTTCGGTCTTTACTGGACCGTTGGGCCTAAAACCCTATTTCGACCCATTCGGGCCCACACGCTCGTGTGGCCCACCTAACACAAATCTAGCCACGTATATAAGTTCCACCTAGTCTAGTTCACTATATACTACATCATCATACAATTTATAATATTAGGCCTACGGGCCCATTGGGCCCACTTTGGCCCATCGCGGCCCAAGCAGCCCCAACCCACAAGAATACTACTGATGGCCTCAACTATCGCGTCGAAGCCCCACACGTGCGCTCGCACGCTCGTGTGGCTACTATTGCCGTGACCGGCACTTCAACATTTGCCGCTCTACAACTAGAGTAGAGAAGTACAAACCTGATAGGACTCTGGTGCTAAACCGCGTTGCGACCACTCCTGTGCCTAATGCCCACCAAGGTATGTTAACTCTCCTCCTGGCATGCTCTTTATATAGCTAGCTCTTCACCTTCATTCCTTGTATCTTTCCGATGTGGGATCCCTCTATCAGTAGAGTTTAAATTCAACTGAAACTCTTACCGTCCAATCCGCAAAATAAATACTCCCTTGCTTCTCATGAGATTCGAACCCAGACTCTTCTGTAGTATAATCCACGCCGCTAGCCACTTTACCAACTAGCTCTGTAACACCCCAAACCCGATCTATGCATTAAGACTAGATTTGGTTTGTTACTTAGAGCGAACTTTCTTAATAATTACGCTGAATCGAAATTTTCAAATCATTTTTAATTACAAGGTTTAATAAAGATCAAAAGAGTATTTTAAATTTGATGTATATGAGAAAACATTAATTGAAAATATCATTTATATTGTTTTGTCAAAACCATTAAAGTAAATTTTATAAGAGTTCAAAATATTAAAAAAAATGATAAAGGAATTCCATATAGTTGAAAACCCAAATTATTTTAAGAAACATCATGCAATAATCATAAGCCCATATTAAAATATCCAAAGCATGGTTTTAAACCAACCACACATAAAAATCCATATTAATAGAGGCCTTATTACATCAAACCCAAAATAGTAAATTATAGAAAGTACTTATTAAAAAGTTTAAAGTTTAATAAACCCATGTTTTGCAGTATGGCCTCCACGAAGTCATCCTCGGCCCAAGTCCACGTCAATTTCCATTACCTGAGATGAAAAAAATTTGAGGGAGTGAGTTACTTAGAACTCAGTGTATAACTCACTTTCTTTATCCACTGGGCCAGATTATCAAGTTATAGTTTTGGGTTTGAGCCCATTAGCAGGATTAACAATATAAATAATGATATGCATGCAAAAATGAATTTCCCCACCCAACCTAATTTCCATCCGCTACACACCCCCGTACCAACCATCACACCTGTGGGGATCAAGTCAACCCACCCCATCATCACACCAATCGTAGGCATTAAGCCATTTATATTTGTGGCAGTGCCACCGAACTAGATTGTGACAAGGTCACCGAACTAGAGGCATAAAGCCATTAGAATATTTGTGGCATAGCCACCGAACTAGAGGCAAAAAGCCAATTAATTATTTTGTGGCAGAGCCACCGAACTAGATTATTGGCAACATGCCTTTCTTCTCTTCATCGTTAATCCCAACCCATGCAACATGTATGCAAAATAGTTTATGATCATATAATGATTTTATCAAAAAGGCCCATTTAACATAAGACTTAATATTTCAAATATTTATCATGGCCCAAAATTACAAAATAACATTTGGCCCATTTAGCAATTTAGCATCTTAGGCCCAAATTTACGATCTAGCAAAGAGTTCGGCCCATTTATCGATCTAGTAGGGATTTCGGCCCGTTTATCAATCTATCGGGGTTTGACCCATTTAACGATCTAGCGATTTGACCCATTTTCGATCTATCGAGATATCATTGATGTCGATCTAGCAAAGATTTGACCCATTTATTATTTATCAGGGATTTCGGCCCATTTAACTATCTATCCAAGATTTCGGCCCATTTTACTAACTAGCAAAATTTTTCGGTCCATTTACTAATTATCAAACTTATCGGCCCATTTTACGATCTAACACATTTTCGGCCCATTTTACGAAGACATAAAAATTTACATTTTCCATCTAACTCATCGAGGGCGTTTTCGTAATTTTCACCATTTTAACAGTTTCCATGTAATTTCACCAAATACCAATTATTTCGTATTATAACGATTTTGTCATTTTTATGATTTTACTCAATACCACGAATGACATCCAACCCGAGAAAAGTGTGAAGTTACACACCTTGATATCGTGAGTACTAAACCTTCTCGCTCTTCAACACCTAAACATAATACGATCTATTAGAACACTATCATGTATAAAAATATACTATTGGTATTCATCCAAATCCTTACCCCTTTGATTTTGAATCACTTCTATTTTTGGATTCTCCTCGTTTATCGATTTGTTATTCGCTGAGAATCCACTAACGTACAAAGGCTCGGGAGTACGAACTACTTCGAATAATTGATTTCCCTCGGTTGATGGTCCGCAACCGGTGGAAAATCTCAGATTCTCGAAACCGCCCTTCGTTTATACTTAGGGGGATTAACGGAACCTCCCTTCTTTCGAACATTATACACCTTCCTTTTCTTCCCTATTTTGAATGTCTTCAATGACAAACGATCATTAATCCAACCTATTAATATATCAAAAATAATAGTAAAGGTTTTAAGGGTGAGATTTCCTTACCACAAAGATCTTTGCTCCACAATATGAGAATCGACCAAAAACGTTCCCTCCACACCTTAAACCGATTCCAACGTTCTAAGATACACACGAACACTTGAGTTCTGGTCTTCCACAATCTCACTAAAGTATAACGGATGAAAACGTTAATAGAATGAATGATAAATTCGATCTAAGAGATCCTTCTTATCACCATCAAGATTCGGCCAAAACCATTATTAACTAAAATAAACCAAAAAAAACTCTTACCTAATGCCCACGATTGAGAAGAAACGATTGAGAAGGATGTTTATGAATAGAGAGAGATTCGGCTATGAATAACCAAAGAAAAGAGAAAATGGTTCTAAGAATGGCACACTAACATTCTACCATGAGAGAATATTATGGAGAAAGTATGATTGAAAAGAAATTAAAAGATGAGAGAAAGAGATGATGATGATGTTGTTTGGTTTTCAAAGAGAAGAAAAGAGAAAGAAAGAGATAAGTTTAGGAGCAAAGTACATTCGGCATGGGGAAAAGAAAAGAAAAGAATGGCCTTTTGGTATTGGAGATTTCAGCACTTTGAAAAGGCATACAAAAGAGTACTAAAGTGATAGGCAAAATGACCAAATGGTCAAAAGATTAAGGCTTACCAAAAGATCAAATTCGCCAAAGGAGAAAGGTTGAGAAAAGAATTGCAAAACTTTGCACAAGATGTTAGGAATGACCAAAAACTAATTCCTAATCCTAATCACTACTAACACATTCTACCTACCTCCCCTAGCCACAATGTCAGTCAAATTCATTGGTCAAATGACCATGAAATAATTTCCAAAACCTTTTCCTTGATACATGCCTTATGTCCCTTATCTTTGAAAATTTCTTGATTCCCTACCATAAGTTAACAATTACCTTATTCTTTTAGTCTACTTACCAAAATGAAAAGTCCAACCTTACCATATATATTGCTTGGCCGACACTTGTTATACTTGTGCAAAAATAAAATTATCTAGATGCTAACCAAGGGATTGAACCACTCCCTCATGCCACAACTCATGCGCCAACACCACATTACCATTTACTCATCTTATGCTACACTTTGACACTTAAATTAACTTAAGTATCGGTGTCACTTAATCCACTTCATTAAATTCTCAAAACTAAAAATTATTCCATTCTGAGTAATTCTATACTCTTCTTGGGACTATAATAAACACGAAAAAGAAGTAAGAAAATTTTCCTTCATAATCTAAGCACCAAAACATGCAATAAAAATCGATACTCAAATTTTAGGGTGTTACAACTCTACCCTCCTTAAAGAAAATTTCGTCCTCGAAATTTACCTGGTTGAAAGAGATGAGGATATTGTTGCCTAATTGCATCCTCAGGCTCCCACGTAGCTTTCTTCGCTCCGTGATTATGCCATAAAACTTTGACCAACGGCACGGTTTTCTTTCTTAGCACCTTAACATCTCGGTCTAAGATTTCTACTGGTTCCTCCTCAAAAGACAAGTCTGAATTCAACTCCAATTCTTCTACCGGTACTATGTGCGAAGGATCCGATCTATAGCGCCTCAACATTGAAACATGAAAAACATTATGAATTTGACCCAATTCCGGAGGTAATTCAATTTGATAAGCCATTGGGCCAACACGCTTCATCACACGATATGGCCCGATGTACCTAGGGCTCAACTTGCCCTTCTTTCCAAATCTGAAAATTTTCTTCCAAGTGAGACCTTGAAAGACACGATCTCCCACAAAAACTCAATATCCTTTCACTTCAGTGCGCATCGACTTCGCATCTATCGAGGCTTCCTTTAACCTTGATCGAATAACTTTTACCTTTTCCTTTGTTTGGATATCATCTTAGGACCCAACATCCGCGTTCGCTCAACTCGGTCCAACAAATAGGAGAACGACACCTCGACTATACAATGCCTCGTAAGGTGCCATCTGAATGCTAGGCCGATAGGCATTGTTATATGCAAATTCGCCAGCAGTGAAAATCCTCCCAACTACCTTTGCGATCAATCACACAACCCTTTAACATGTCTTCTAGAATATGAATCACTATCTCCGTGACCATCATTGAGGATGAAAAGTCATACTAAAGTTTAGCTTTGTTCCCGAGCTTCATGCAAAGCTTTCCAAAATCGTGATGTAAACCTAGGATCCCTATCGATATAATGAATCTGGTACCCCATGCAACCTCATAATTTTAGATCGACTTAGCCAACTTCATAACGAGTAATTAAATGCAACCGGTAGGAAATAAGTAGTCTTCATCAAACGATCAACAATTACCCAAACAAAATTTTTCTTAGTAGGTGTTAAAGGTAACCCACTAACAAAATCCATTGTTATCCGCTCCCATTTCCAAAGAGGAATCTTTACCTATGTAATAAACACGATGGCAATTGATGCTCCGCCTTCACTTGCTGACAAGTTAAACATTTTCCCACAAACTCTGAAATTTTACGCTTCAACCCTGGCCACCAATACTGTTCTCGAAGATCTCGATACATCTTATTTCCTCTGGGGTGCATAGCATAGGGGCTACTATGCGCCTCCCGTAAAATCATTTGCCTAAATTCTGAATCTTTAGGCATAAAAACCCTTCCACGAAAGCACAACACTCCATTCATATTTATACCAAAATCCTCTATTTCACCCCTATCAACCTGCTGGAATAAAGGTCCCAACTTTTCATCTGATGTCTGCTTTTCCTTGATTTGCTCCAGCCACAGAGGCTTCACCTGAAGTTCTGCTAACAAACTCCCATCCTCATACAAACTCAAATGAGCAAACAATGCTCTCAAATCAGATACTACCTTACGACTTAACGCGTCAGCAACCACGTTAGCCTTTTCAGGATGATATTCGATTGAGAAATCATAGTCCTTTAACAGCTCCACCCATCTTCGTTGTCTCAAGTTTAATTCCTTCTGAGTAAGAAGATACTTAAGACTCTTGTGATCTGTATAGATGATAGACTTTTCACCATAAATATAATGCCTCCAAATCATTAAAGCGAACACTACCGCTGCTAACTCCAAATCATGAGTAGGGTAGTTTACTTCGTACGATCTCAATTGACGAGAAGCATAGGCCACCACCTTTCCATTTTGCATCAACACACAACCTAGACCCGTGTGAGGCGCATCACAATAAATAGTGAATTCTTTTCCGACCTCCTATTTGAATCAAAATTGAGCTTAATCGAATCTTCTTTAATTTCTCGAAACTCTCTTGTTGTTTTTCAGTCCTATTATACGGAACTCCCTTTTGTAACAGTTTAATTAGGGGTGCAACAATCAATGAAAACCCCTCTACAAAACGTCGTAATAACCACCAAACCCAATAAACTCCAATTTCAGCTCTACCGAGCGTTGGTGGTTTCCAATCGAAATAGCCTCAATCTTCGAGGATCCACCCTTATTCCTTGGTGATACCACATGATCCAAGAAAGTCACTTCCTTTAGCCAAAATTAGCATTCTTGAATTTGGCATACGATTGATTATCTCAAAGTAAGCGTAATACAATTAAATAAATCGAGTCATGCTCCTCATCATTTCTTGAATAAACTAAAATGTCATCTATGAACACTACCACAAACCGGTCTAAATATAGTTGAAAGACTCGGTTCATCATGTCCATAAATGTGGCTGGTGCATTGGTTAATCCAAACGGCATCACTACGAACTCATAATGTCCGTAACAAGTTCGAAATGCCGTCTTATAAATATCCGCTTCTTTCACCTTAAGCTGGTGATAACCCGATCTCAAATCAATTTTGGAGAAAACTGAAGCTCCCTTTAATTGATCAAACAGATCATCCATTCTCAGTAGAGGATACCGATTCTTGATCATTAATTTATTCAATTGTCTATAATCAATGCACATACACATCGATCCATCCTTCTTCTTGACGAACAAAACTGGTGCTCCCCACGGAGACACACTCGGTCGAATAAATCCCCGATCCAGTAATTCTTGAATTTGAGCTTTAAGCTCTGCCAACTCTTTCGGTGCCATTCTATAAGGAGCAATGGATACTGGAGCTGTTCCAGGCAAAAGCTCAATGCCAAATTCTACTTCCCGATCTGGAGGTATACCAGGAAGTTCTTCGGGAAAAACATCCAAAAATTTCTTTACCATTCTCACATCATTCACTGATAACTCTTTGGCATCCAAAGCACAAATAAAGGCTAGGAATGCTCCATATCCTTTCCGTACCAACTTCTATGCCTTCAACGCAGATACCACATTTGCCAAGTAGTTCCTTCGTTCACCAATCATGATGACTTCCTTATCATCCGAGGTTCTTATTGACATCTATTTTTCAGCACAATCCAATTGCGCCCGATGTTTAACCAACCAATCCATGCCTAGAATGAGATTGAACTAGCCGAAAGGTAATTTCATCAAATTTGCCAAGAATACCTCCTCTTGAATTTCTAAGGGCACGTCTCTAAACAATTTATTTACGATTACCGACTGTCCTAAAGGACTAATTACTGTCATCTCACTATTGGTAATTTGATTCTAGATTCGGGTTTCGGATATGGCGTTAGCAATATCTGAATGGGTAGAACCAATATTTATTAAAGCGATGTGGTACATCGAAGATGAAGAACATACCGATTATTACATCAGGTGCATTGCCATCCTCGCGGCGTCTAACTGCATAGACCAGTCGGGGCTGTCTTGCATCCGTGTTCCTTCTAGGACCATTGCCTCGACCCGGTGCACCTTGACCACGTCCACCCCATTACCACCACGACCTGGTCCACGACCTCTCGGTGGGCTGCCGAGTACCTCCGGCCTACAGTGCATCATTATTACAAACTTCCTGAGTCGTATCCATACGTCGAGGACAATTTCTATACTGGTGATCCATTGAACCGCATTTGTAACAAGCGCCCGTTTTCCTCCAACACTCTCTAGAATGCCTTTTTCCACATTTAGCATAATCTCGACCATGATTATTAGTTACTGGTACTCTACCTTGAACTGGTTCATCATTCCGAGGCCTCTTCTGAAATCTCTTTGAAGAACCCGATTGCTGTGTCTCTCTCTTGTTTCTAAATCTTTCCCAATTCTGACGTTCTGAGTTCTTAGCCTTTTCAGCTATCTTGGCCTTTTCCACAAGCATGGAAAAAGTTCTAACTTGTTGTAGGGCAATCAGAACCCTCAACTCATCATTTAGCCCATCCTCGAAATGCACACAACGTTCATGATCTGTTGATACTATAGTCCGAGCATAGCTACTCAAACATAAAAACTCAGCTTCATACGCTGCCACTGTCTTACTCCCTTGGACAAGATTCAGAAATTCCTTCCTTTGGGCGTCTACATAACTCATTTCAACGTATTTCCCTTGGAAGGCAGCTTTAAAGAATTCCCAAGTAATCAGTGCAGCTTCGGTGCCTTCACGAATAGTAAACCACCATTGATACGCCTCGTCTCTTAGCAAGGACACGACTCCTTTCGGTTTTGCTCAACGATTGCATTCCATATCATCCATAATCCGCTCCACGACTTGAGCCAATATTCAGCCACATTCGAGCTACACCGAAAACTCCTCTAAAACTTACGCATTATTTGATTTGAGTCGTTCCGAAATTGACCCACGAGTTGTTGGCCGAATTCTAGTTCCAGCGACCCTTTCCAGGACTCGCAACATTGCTTGTGTCAAAGCATTGTCTTCCTCCATATGATCCTGTGATCCCGTCTAACTTACAAGTGATGCAGGTGCATCCATTTCCGGCATATGATTTGGTGCTTCAGTCACAGCACCTCGGCCTCTACCACAGCCACGTCTACTGCGTCCACGACCACATCCTCTAGTGCTCATGATGACTAATTCGATTTAGTCTGATTACAAGTTTTATGAATCAGAAAATTGTTTCGGTGTTTATTAACGATGTTTTATGAGATTTGAGAGATAAAATTGTTTTTCGCAACACATCCTATAGTCTCAATCTCTACGATTTTTAACATCTAAAACTAGAAGTTCTAGAGTGTTCCTATGATCATCATAATAATCATTAAGTAATAAATACTTACTTGACTTGTTGCCGGATGCTTGTGGTGCCATACTGATCTTTAAAACATAATTGAATGATTTCATACAGAAATTATTTGTGAACCCAACCACAGTCGAGTTTTTGAAACTGGCTCTGATACCATTAAATGTAACACCCCAAACCCGGTCTATGCGTTAAGACTAGATTTGGTTTGTTACTAAGATCGAACTATCTTAATAATTACGGTGAATCAAAATTTTCAAATCATTTTTAATTACAAGGTTTAATAAAGATCAAAAGAGTATTTTAAATTTGATGTATATGAGAAAACATTAATTGAAAATATCATTTATATTGTTTTGTCAAAATCATTAAAGTAAATTTTATAAGAGTTCAAAATATTAAAAAAATGATAAAGGAATTCCATATATTTGAAAACCCAAATTATTTTAAGAAACATCATGTAATAATCATAAGCCCATATTAAAATATCCAAAGCATAGTTTTAAACCAACCACACATAAAAATCCATATTAATAGAGGCCTTATTACATCAAGCCCAAAATAGTAAATTATAGAAAGTACTTATTAAAAAGTTTGAAGTTTAATAAACCCATGTTTTGCAGTATGGCCTCCACGAAGTCATCCTCGGACCAAGTCCACGTCAATTTCCATTACTTGAGATGAAAAAAATTTGAGGGAGTGAGTTACTTAGAACTCAGTGTATAACTCACTTTCTTTATCCACTGGGCCAGATTATCAAGTTATAGTTTTGGGTTTGAGCCCATTAGCGGGATTAACAATATAAATAATGATATGCATGCAAAATGAATTTCCCACCCAACCTAATTTCCATCCGCTACACACCCCGTACCAACCATCACACCTGTGGGGATCAAGTCAACCCACCCCGCCATCACACCAATCTAGGCATTAAGCCATTTATATTTGTGGCAGAGCCACCGAACTAGATTTGACAAGGTCACCGAACTAGAGGCATAGAGCCATTAGAATATTTGTGGCATAGCCACCGAACTAGAGGCAAATAGCCATTTAATTATTTTGTAGCAGAGCCACCGAACTAGATTATTGGCAACAGGCCTTTCTTCTCTTCATCGTTAATCCCAACCCATGCAACATGTATGCAAAGTAGCTTATGATCATATAATGATTTTATCAAAAAGGCCCATTTAACATAAGAGTCAATATTTCAAATTTTTAATAAGGCCCAAAATTACAAAATAACATTTGGCCCATTTAGCAATTTAGCATCTTAGGCCCAAATTTACAATCTAGCAAAGAGTTCGGCCCATTTATCGATCTAGTAGGGATTTTGGCCCGTTTATCAATCTATCAGGGGTTTCGGCCCATTTAACGATCTAACAGAGATATCGGCCCAATTATCGATCTAGTAGAGATTTCGGCCCATTTATTATTTATCAGGGATTTCGGCCCATTTAACTATCTATCCAAGATTTCGGCCCATTTTACTAACTAGCAAAATTTTTCGGCCCATTTACTAATTATGAAACTTATCGGCCCATTTTACGATCTAACACATTTTTGGCCCATTTTACGAAGACATAAAAATTTACATTTTTCCATCTAACTCATCGAGGGCTTTTTCGTAATTTTCACCATTTTAACCGTTTCTATGTAATTTCACCAAATACCAATTATTTCGTATTATAACGATTTTGTCATTTTTATGATTTTACTCAATACCACGAATGGCATCCAACCTGAGAAAAGTGTAAAGTTACACACCTTGATATCGTGAGTACTAAACCTTCTCGCTCTTCAACACCTAAACATAATATGATCTATTAGAACACTATCATGTATAAAAATATACTATTTGTATTTGATCCAAATCCTTACCCCTTTGATTTTGAATCACTTCTATTTTTGGTTTCTCCTCGTTTATCGATTCGTTATTCGCTGAGAATCCACTAATGTACAAAGGCTCGGGAGTACGAACTACTTCGAATAATTGATTTCCCTAGGTTGATGGACCGTAACCCGGTGGAAAATCTCGAATTCTCGAAATCGCCCTTCGTTTATACTTAGGGGGATTAACGGAACCTCCCTTCTTCCGAACACTATACACCTTCCTTTTCTTCACTATTTTGAATGTCTTCAATGACAAAAGATTATTAATCCAACCTAATAATATATCGAAAATAATACTAAAGGTTTAAAGGGTGAGATTTCCTTACTACAAAGATCCTTGCTCCACAATATGAGAATCGACCAAAAACATTCCCTCAACACCTTAAATCGATTCCAACGTTCTAAGATACACACGAACACTTGAGTTCCGGTCTTCCACAATCGCACTAAAGTATAACGAATGAAAACGTTAATAGAATGAACGATAAATTCGATCTAAGAGATCCTTCTTATCACCATCAAGATTCGGCGAAAACCATTATTAACTAAAATAAACTAAAAATAACTCTTACCTAATGTCCACGGTTGAGAAGAAACGATTGAGAAGGATGTTTATGAATAGAGAGAGATTCGGCTATGAATAACCAAAGAAAAGAGAAAATGGTTCGGCAATGGCACACTAACATTTGGCCATGAGAGAATATTATGGAGAAAGTATGATTGAAAAGAAATTAAAAGATGAGAGAAAGAGATGATGATGATGTTGTTTTAGTTTTCAAAGAGAAGAAAAGAGAAAGAAAGAGATGAGTTTAGGAGCAAAGTACATTCGGCAATGGGGAAAAGAAAAGAAAAGAATGGCCTTTTTGGTATTGAAGATTTCGGTACTTTGAAAAGGCATACAAAAGAGTACTAAAGTGATAGGCAAAAATGACCAAATGGTCAAGAGATTAAGGCTTACCAAAATATCAAATTCGGCCAAAGGAGAAAGGTTGAGAAAAGAATTGTAAAACTTTGCACAAGATGTAAGGAATGACCAAAATCTAATTCCTAATCCTAATCACTACTAACACATTTGGCCTACCTCCCCCTAGCCACAATGCCATCCAAATTCATTGGTCAAATGACCATGAAATAATTTCCAAAACCTTTTCCTTGATACATGCCTTATGTCCCTTATCTTTGAAAATTTCTTGATTCCCTACCATAAGTTAACAATTACCTTATTCTTTTAGTCTACTTACCAAAATGAAAAGTCCAACCTTACCATATATATTGCTTGGCCGACACTTGCTATACTTGTGCAAAAATAAAATTATCTAGATGCTAACCAAGGATTTGAACCACTCCCTCATGCCACAACTCATGCGCCAACACCACATTACCATTTACTCATCTTATGCTACACTTTGACACTTAAATTAACTTAAGTATCAATGTCACTTAATCCACTTCATTAAATTCTCAAAACTAAAAATTATTCCATTCCCGAATAATTTTATACTCTTCTTCAGGACTATAATAACACGAAAAAGAAGTAAGAAAATTTTCCTTCATAATCTAAGCACCAAAAACATGCAATAAAAATCGATACTTGAATTTTAGGGTGTTACAAGATCATTGTGTCTTAAACCATGCGCAACTAAATATAACCCTATGGCCAAGGTCTAAATTTATTTAATAAAAATAATCTAAAAGGAAAGCAAATGCTACAACTAGAACCTTGGACCTCCTTCCTTCCTTGTGGCGTCATTCCCTTGTCCTTAAGTGGCGTCACTTTGCCACTACACCACACACTCATCTTGTGTCATTTTCCTCCACATTTTATTCTTAAGGCCTACCCGCCAACCTCCAGGGTTTTTTTTTTCACTTAAAACCAAAATTTTTCCTCAGGCCTAACTTGAACCCGGGACTTCATAGAAGCCCCCTAACCTTTCAAACTCACTTATCTAATTGGTCCAACTTGCATTTAAGCCGATCTCTTATTCTTCAAAAAATTTAAACGCTACTACGCTCAAGGCCCATTGGGCCCAATTCTCTTAGGCCCAATTTCAGGATGTTACAAACACACCTGTGGGGATCAAGTCAACCTACCCCGCCAACACACCAATAGTAGGCATTAAGCCAATTATAATATTTGTGGCAACAGGCCATTGTGACAGAGTCACCGAACTTGATTTTGGCAACAGGCCATTTATAATATTTGTGGTAGAACCACCGATCTAGATTTTTGGCAACAGGCCTTTCTTCTCTTCGTCAATTATCCCAACCCATTCAGTCATGTATATATATATAATGCATAACAAAATATTCATAAGGTAATTTTAACAAAAAGCCCAGATTACAAGTTATCAATTTGGCCCATTAGTCAAAGTAGCAATTTGGCCCATTTAACGATCTAGCAAACTTGGCCCATTTCATCTCATATCACATTTAGCTCATATATTAATATCACATTTGGCCCATAAAGCAACATATTTCAATTTGGCACATAAAGGATATTTTCGTAATTCAGTCTATAGGGACATTTCGTAATTCAACCCATTTAACACATGAGGCCTTTTCACAATTTCCACACTTGGCCAATTTATCAAAATAATCATATGGCCCAAAATATAACTTTTTTTTAACAAAGTAGCCCATTAAGGGCAAATCTATAATTTTTCAACAACTTAATTTTCGGTTTCATGTATTCACACAAAAAGTGTTAATATATCGTATTTTCTAATTTTACCGGATTTGCAACTTTTATTCTAATGCTTACGGTACAGTATAACCCGTGAGATAAGTGTGAAGTTACACACGTGATTACGGTGAGAACTACACTTTCCTGCTCGTCGATATCTAAACACGCATCACGATGGATTAGAACACTAATACTTATTTGCAAAACTATTCTTAAAAAATAAGCATTCTAAACTTTTACTCTTGAAATATTGAACAACTTCTATTTATGGTTTCTCCCCGATTGATGATTCGTTACTCGTTGAATAACCACGAATGAACAAAGGTTAAGGAGTACGAATGACTTCAAATAATTGATTTTTTCCGGATGAGGGTCCACAACCCGGTGGAAAATCCCAGATTACCGTAACGGTTCTTCGTTTGAATTTAGGGGGAATAGCAGAGCGCCCTCTCCCAAACACTATTAACAACCCTTTTCGTCCCTATCTTGTTTGCCTTCATAGACAAAGGATCATTAGTCCTAACAATATATCAGAAATTTTAAGACTAATGGCTTAAAAGGGCGAATTCGGCTTACCTTAAAATTCTGAATGATCCCAAAAGGATCCCTTGAACATTATGATCCAATCTTAATTGACTTCAAGACTACTTTGAAGAGATGATGATTCGACCCTCCATTATTTCACTAAAAAAATAACGAAAGAAATCATCTGAATAAGTGATTGGTTATTCAGTTTAAAAGTCTCTTCCAAGACATTCTATAGATTCGGCCATAGTGACCAAATAGCAAAAAGAAAAGACAAAGAAAATGATTCTTATCGATGATCCAAAGTTTGAATAGAAGAAAATAATTGAAAATAAAAGTTATGAGGAATGGAAGATTCGGCTATGATTTAATGGATAGGGAAAATAATTTAGGCTATGGGGATGATCATAAGCATTCGGCCATGGAAGATAAATGAAGAATGTGTTTGAATGATAAGTAAAATGGAGAGGAAAAGACAATAGGGGGAAGAGAAAAGAGAGGAGTTTATGGACAAATATGCATTCGGCAATGGGGAAAAAAGAGAAAAAGAATTGGCTTTTTGTGTTGATAATTTTGGCACTAGGAGAGAAATACAAGATGAAGCACTTGAGGGGTTTTGCAGAAATGACCAAATGGTAAAAAAGAATGACCAAAAGAGACAAAACAAAGATTGCTTCCTCCTAACACAAGCATATTCGGCCAAGAGAGAAAAGATGAAAAAGAAAAGGTGTTTTGGAAGAGCAAAAATGACTAAATGGGATTACACCCTAACTACTCATCCTTACCAAAGTCTATCACAAAAATTTGGCCACCCCCTAGTCCATAAAGCCGTCCAATTTCATGGACAAGTTGGCCATGCCAAACTTTCCAAAACACACCCCATAAAGGGTGCCTTATGTCCCCCTAACTTACCATAAGATTAGGATTTCATTCCTTACGTTCAAGCTTATCTTATCCAATAATCACCTTGCCATAAGAGAAAAATCCAACCTTCCATAAGTAAGGTTTGACCGACACATGCAATATAGGTAAAAAAAATAAAAGTCACCAAAATGCTATCCATGAGACTCGAACCTTTTCCCTCTAAACATGCTTATGGCGCCAACTCCACCTTGCCACTAGCTCATCTCATGCAAACTTTTACCGATTAAATTCCCTTAAGCATTAGAGTCACTTCTCCCACTTCAATAAAGTACTCATTACTAATATTTATTCTAATTCCAAATAAATCCCAAGCCTTCTAAAGACTATATAAGCACACAAATTTTATCATTCACAAGTTAAGCATCAAAAACATGCAACATATTGATACTCATATTTTTAGGATGCTACATTCGATAATTTCATAAATCAGGGTATTTCAGTAACTTTACAAATTGTAGGTATTTTAATAATTTTACAATTCAAGGGTATTTTAATAATTTTACAAATCGAGGGTATTTTAGTAATTTTACAAATTAAGGGTATTTCAGTAATTTTACAAATTAAGGGTTTTTTAGTAATTTTTCCAACCGAGGGTTATTAATGACCCAACAGAAGTTCCACCGTCGCCTCAAGCGACTTAGGAAATATAAATTGACTAAACGACAAAAAATAGGCCTAAGGCCCATTACCCTGCACAAGTGGGCCCACACACTCGTGTGGCCCAATTAGCCTGAAACAACCACGGCTATGCAACGGTACAACCCAAATCAATAACTTATCGCATCACAGACATTTCATCTATGTAGGCCTACAAGCCCATTGGGCTCACACGGCCCCCTTTCGGCCTTACAAGGCCCAAAGCACCTAAGTCATGTGCGCTACGTGATACGACTATCTATTTCCCATTTAGAAGTGTAACTTGCATTCGTGGGCCCTACGACCAATTGTGCCCATTGAGGCCCATTCCAGCCCAAGTGTCCCATTATTGCCCAAGCCCATGAATTCGCTCATGGTGGCCTTTCTCATCACATGCTCACGCTCCGTGAGTTCAGTTCACCACACGCACGATCGAATGCTCGCATGGCATCATTCGTCGGTGTTTTGGCTTTTTGACATAATGCCGATCAATAGTCAAGATAGTACAATATACGCACCTTCAGCTTTTCAACCGATTAACAATAAGAACAGAGTATACGGATACACACCTTATCACGTAGAGTACTAAATAATCACAAGCGCCTTCACCTTCACTAGAACGATCAACTGCGATTTGCCTAGTTAAACAAAAGTTTGATATCGTCACCCTATTGCATCCAGGCGGAAAGTCTCAAACCGCTGACACCCTACACCCCTAAAACTTGGGAGTGGAGGCTATATGCACAGTCTCGGTTAGCACCTTTGCCGCCACCCTATGGCTAGAATCCCCTCTGCTCATTAAGAACATGATCTTACAGAACCGGAGTCAGCATGAATGCTTAAATCACAACCACAAAGTAACCGATCACCCTAACAAGAAGAAACGAGATAACGATGTGAATGGGCTTAGGGCCCATTCTCGACCCAAATGGGCCCACACGCTTGTGTGGCCCATTTAGTCCAAATCTAGCCACAGATATGAGATTCACATAGTCCAGTCTAATATTTACTACACAATCATACAACTTATCAGATTGGGCCCATAGGCTAATTGGCCCCACATGGCCCCTTGCGGCCCATCGTGGCCCAAACAGCCTAAACCGATAAGAACACTCATGATGGCCTCAACTATCGCGTCGAAGCTCCCACATGTGCACTTGCACGTTCATGTGGCTACCATCACCGTGTGATAGGCATTTCGACATTTGACGCTCTACAGCTAGAGTAGTGCAAAATACACACCTGATAGGAATCTGGAGTTAATCCACGCTCTGAACACTCCTATGCCCAAACGCCAACCAAGGTATCTTACTTTCCTCATATGTCTCTCTATTTAAAGCCAACTTCTTGCCTACTCTCATGCTAGCTTCCCGATCTGGGATCCCTCTATCAATCCTTCAAAACCGTCCTATATTAGCAAAATAGTCACCTTTCGCATGCAAGGGGTTTCGAACTTTGGCTCTACCTGTAACTTAATCCACGCCGCTAGCCACTTTACCAACTAGCTCCTTATGCAACAAAGCAAGCACAGCTGGATATAAGTCTATGGCCCAAAGTCTAAGTTCATTAAAAGGAAATCAAAATGAATTGAAAGCGCCAAGACTTGAACCCAAGCTCTCCCTTACACCCTTAATAACACATTGCCACTAGACCACTCACTTCATTGTGTCATTTTTTTCCAACATTTTATTCTTGAAGCCTACTTACTTCCTCCAAGGGTTTTACTCACCTAAAACCAAAATTTTTTTTAAAGCCCAGGTTTGAACCCTGGACTTCATGGAAGCCCCCTAACCTTCCAACATCACTCACCCAATAGGTCCAACTTGCATTAGTGTCGTTCTCTTATTCTCAAAAATTTTAAACGCTTGGAATGTGATAATTGTCAAAAGTTTGAAATGTGATAATTGTTTGAAATTATAATTTGATTAAATCTTGAAAAGGAAAATAATTTTTGAAAAGGAAAATAATTTAAAACTCAGATTTTAAAAATTTGGAAAAGCTTAAAAACTTTGGAAAAACAAGTTTTGATATCTTAAATGGCTATTTCAAGTCGTGTCCTTCATTCTTAATCTGATAGCCTTTTATAGAGGTATATTGCCTCTTTACATCATTTGAACCGGAAATTTAATCCCTTACATAATTGAAACTTTGATTACACAATTAAAACTTTTCAGGGAATATATTCTCTAATTACAAAACTACAAACTACAAAGAATAATTACTATTCATGCATCAGAGAATATTACTACTATTCCCAGGGAATATTTACTGTTTGGGCCAGAGAATATTTCCTGTTCACTTGTCTTTTCTTGCATAATTTTTTTTTGGTTCTGGATATGGTTACTGAAGTGGTATCATCTGCAAGATCCACCGTTTTGATTGAAGACGCTAAAGATTTCTCATCTTCGAAATTGAAATCCATTGAGCTGAGCATTTCAGCCATGAGTTTTTTGTATTCCTTCTTGGTCTTGGCTTGAGCTAACATCGCACTAGCTGTCAATTTTTCTTGAAGGAATTTTGCTGTGGTCTGACTCAGGGCTGTGGACTTGCATAATCTCTGATTCTTGTTGAAAAAATTGTCCAAATATTTTGAATCATATTTTTCATCATTAAAATTGTCCAACCATTTAGTTTTGTAGTTTTGAACTAGTAATGGAATTCCAATACATTGATCTTGCTCATAGGAATATTTCCAAGAAAAAATCCAAGAAATGCATAGTTTTGAGAAAAAAATGGATTGTTCTGTAAATGTGCTTTTGGTCTGGTTTAGGGTAAAATTTGTCAAAGAAATTGGGCCATAAATTTTGAATTTTTCTGGTAGGATCTCAAAGGATGATGGTCCATACCAATTCCACCATTCATGGAACCAGTTTGGGAATTTGAATTGGGTACCGTATTTGAAATATATGAACCAAGAATGTCTCATGTGTTGGTTATTCATTAGAAATGCATTGTACCATGCCATTTGGTAATCCCAATATGTAAACTATGGGTGGTGGTCAATTTTGGTGGTAAATTTGGCTGGAAATTTCTTTGGAGAATTTTAGTTTTCACTCCAATCTCTTGGTCGAAGAATTTTTAATATTTGTGTTGTCGAATAGGTAATAAAATTTGGATCTTTTGGGTCTATGTCGTGTTTGAACAGTATTGATCTAATTTGAACCAGGATATTTTCATGATACTATTGGGGTTTTTGAGAATCCAATGGTTTGAAATGCCATCCATTGAAAAGTTCTTTTACAAGTATATGTGGAGGCTTTTCTGAAAATTCTTCCTCCATAAAAAGGATTTTTTAAAACATTTGTTTGGAAAATATTGTGAGGATTTTTGTGTAGCAGTCTGTGAAGACACTACTATTTCTTTGGGAAAAACATCTTGGAGAGATGTCTCTTTTAAAACATTTTTGAAAGACTTTGGTTTGTGTAAAAGAATCTCTTTATTTTTTGAAATCTTTCCTACTTTACCAGCAATTTGTTTGAGAGTAGTTTGCTCTTTCATTTGAGAAAAGGCCAATGCCACTTCTGGGGTTTGAGAAAGGGACTCAATCCATTTTTTGATTTGAGAGCCAATTTCATTTGGATCTTCTGCATCTTGAACGATTGTATTTTTGGAGGATTTCGATGATGATGATGATCTCTCATTTTCTTCTTCATGGCAAATTTCATACCATGACTTAATTGGTTTTGAGGAAATTTGGGTTTTGGATGACTCTCCTATTTTTCCTTTTTCTTTGCCTCGGAGTTTGGGTGGCATTTTTGCAGAAACTCTCTGGTGAGAAAATCCCTCAAGAACTAAAATTACTAGTAATAACTATCTTTTTATTATCTAGCCTAATAATTAAGGGGATTTGTTTATAATCTAAAATTAACTAACTAATTTAATTAACTAAATGACTATGAACATGACAGAGAGTGAATTGGGAAAATACTTTTGGACAACTTATATGAGATAGGCAATACCTAAGGAAGAATCCACCTAGACTTCACTTATTTGTAACACAACAAACCCGGCCTAGAAGTTAGGCCCGAATCCGGTGTGTCACACTAAAAAGTTTTTCGATAACGATAAATAAAACATGTCAAATGAGATAAAAAAACATGTTAGATCCTTTTTATTCGTACAAAAATGAATGTTGATTTATTAAAATCAAGAAAATCAAGTTTGGCTTGAGATATTTAATAAAATACTACTAACCTCGAAGATTGATCGATTAAATTTGAAGTAATAATTTTATAAAACTGTGACTTTTAGAAATATCATTGATAGTTTGAGAGAAATTTCCGTATTAAAAATATTTGTAAAAGTTTATTTTGAAATTCATTTGTTAATCAATTTTGAAAAACCTTTCTTATGATTTTGAAAATCCCATTTAAAATAATTTGAGTAAAATATAAACACGTCAAACATAATGCAAAATAAAATAATCCAGAGGCCTTATTATAACACATAACCCAAAATAGTAAAGTAATAAAGTAAACAAAGTAAGAAACTAAAGTCCAAATAAAACCATTTCTGAAGTATGGCCTCCACCGAGTCATCCATGGCCCAAAGTCCTCGTCACTGAGCATTACCTACAAGGGTTAAGAAAGAAAGGGGGTGAGATACAAGAACTCAGTTTGTAACCCACTTACCATTGTCCACTGGGCCAAAAATCCAATTAAGCATTTATTGGGCCAAAGCCCATTTACAATTATAACATAATAACGTGTATATAATATGCATGTGATATGCAATTCCCAAACCAAACCTAGTTTTCCATCCGCTACACACCATCCGTACCAACCAACACACCTGTGGGGAGCTTTAGTCACCCACCCCGCCAACACACCAAACTGGGCATTAAGCCATATATCAAACTGGGCATTAAGCCATATATCAATTTGTGGACAAGCCACCAGAATTTTGTAGCAAAGCTACCAAAACTTCTCTTCGTCAAATATCCCAACCCATGCAAATCATGTATATAATATGCACATTCAATTACTACAATCCATTCATATAATTATTACAAACATACGGCTCATTATAAAATTTTCACAATCTGGCCCATATCACATTTTGGCCCTTATAACTCATATCACATTTGGCCCATATATCAAATATCACATTTGGACCATATATCAAATATCACATTTGACCCATATATCAATATGTCAATTCAAACCATTAAGCAATTTCGTATTTCGACCCATTAACACTTTACAAATCGGCCCAGTAGGGGCATTTCCATAATTCAGCCCATAAGGGCATTTTCGTAATTTGGCAATCATACCCACTAAGGGTAATTCAGTAATCTTACCCACTAAGGGTATTTCGGTAATTTACCCTCTAAGGGTATTATGGTAATTTCGTAACCAAGGCTTAACTACTAATTTGAGGCATAAAAGTTTGAAACTGTCCATCTGCGTCACACTGACTAAATTGACCATATCTCGAGTGAGGAATCTCTAAATCTAAATCCATAAATTTTCCTTGAAACTAGACTCATATATCTCTGTACTACAATTTTTCCAGAATTTTTGGCTTAACCATTTACTACAGTTTATTCCTTAAATGTTCCCTTGTTTCACTGTCCAACAATTCTAACCTCTCTTACCCAAAATTCAAATATATCACTGTACGGTTTTCATATACTTCTCCCACTTGTTTCTATTAAAAATAGGCTCACTTAGGAATCCATAAATATAAATTATATCCCATAATTCACTTTGTACAATTTTATATGATTTTTTCAAGAAAGATCAGGGAACCACAAAATCATTCAGAACCAGTCTCACTAAAATTAACATATCTCAGAATATAAAATTCATTTTAATTCTACGTTTCTTCCTTATCAAAATAGACACAGTAAGATTTGATTTGATATCTTATTCACTTATTAATTCCCTTGATCCTATTTTTTATGATTTTTCAAAATTACATCACTGCCACTGACCAAAACTATTTTATTACAAAAGCATGGTTACCACTATGAACCTACGCGCCCCCGAGTGATCCCGGATGCTGATTTTTGGTTTTCTTTGGTATTTTGACCAAATCACAGAACATATCATACAAACTTTCAGAGAGATGTGAGATTACACATCATTTCAAACATGTTTTCAGAAGGTACGAGAATACACACCTTGATTTCGATTTCCTAACGAACCACTCGTTGTTGACCTAGAATAATACCAACAAAAAGTTAGCCTTGGATTTCCAAAAGATTTCATATCACTTACACTTGAATCACTTACCACTATGTTCGAAGGTAGAATATATCAAGTGATTTGTCCCTAAAACATATAGTCGATTAGTCGAAACTTCAATCCGATTTGCAACAAAACCAAATAGGGATATAACGAAAAATCCAGAAACGAACCCCCTTACCTTATCAATATTGGATCCAATTACCACCGTTTAACTTCGGCTAGAACAATACACGGTCTCCCACTTAAAACACGAGTTAATCGAAGAAGGAATGTCATTTCAAATGAGAAAGAATTTATGAAGGAGTGATTGTGGATTGTGAGTTTCGACTATGGAAGAAAATGAACAAGAATAGTTTCGGTTATGAGGGTATGGATTAGAGGAAAAAGATAGTAGAGTTGGAGAATTTCGTGAAAAGAAAAGAAAGGTTGAGAAGGGGTGCTTATCAAATTTTAGTTTTTAAGAGAAGATGAATGAAACTATGTTGGTCACAATGGTTTGGTACCTACGGCAACAAGAAAGAATTGAAGAAAAGAAATGCTCACAAATAGCTTGAAGTTTCGGCAAAGATGAGAAGAATTTTTGAGAGAAAAGGCATAAAAATGCAAGAAGGAATTTGACCAACCAAGCACCAAAGTTTCTACCAAAACACTAACAAAAATTCGGCTACCCCTCTTACACCCAAAACCGTCCACATACATATCCAAAAAGGGCCAATATTTTGCCACCCATACTTTCCATAACATCTTCCTTGAAAAATGCCACTTGTTCCCCTTACTTTCCCCTTTTTCATGATTTCTTTCCTCACCTTCATTCTTTCCCATTCTCTTTAGCCATCTTGCCATAAAAATAAAAGTCCACATTGCCATAATTACATGCTTGGCTGACACTTAGGGAAAGAGTGCAAAAATAATAGTCAAAATTTGCACACTATGGGATTTGAACCTCTTCCCTCAAAGTCCATCACTTGATGCCATAACCTCTTTACTAATTGCTCATTTATGCTAACCACTTATTCATTTATTTCAATAAGCCTTGAAGCTACTTACCATCTCTCCTTAAAGTGCTAAAATACCAAATTTTTTCTTAAGGCCCAATTAAACCCGAGACTTCATAGAAACCCCGTAAACTCCAAATTCACTTCACTTAACTTCATAATGACATTCTCTTGTTCTCAAAATTTTAAACATTCCTCCGCTCAAGACCCATTGGGCCCAATCCTACTAGGCCCAATTCGAGATGTTACATTATTACTTTTGATTCATACGATTTATTCACTTGTCTTAATCCGTAGAAATCCCTGATTTATGTTAATATCTCTTTCGAGACTAAAAACAACTGACTCTAGGTTGATTAATTGAAATCTCTTTCTAATTAAAACCCCTATTGTCGAATTAACTTGATCTATGGGTTCTCTTATTAGATTTGACTCTAATCCGGTAGATTTTCATCGCCCTATTTCTAGGGTTGCAATCAACTCCGCTTAATTGTGTTGATCTACTCTTAAACAAGGAATTTTGCTCCACTAAATATGCACATTCGACTTGAATCAATAACCTGAATTATCAAAACAAGAATAAAAACTCATAATTAAGAATAAGAACAAGTATTTATCATATAAATCAAATAATAATAAGATTCGTCTCGGTTTCAGCCCCTTAGATATTTAAGGGATTTAGTTCATACTGATAGAGGGAAACATATTAGAATAGGGAAAACAATAAAACATAAGAAAACCCAAAAACTTCTAAAGAACTTGATGGGAGATCCTCGGTCTTGATGGAGATCCTACTACTAAGCTGTTCTCAATGGTTGTCTTGGAGTATTTTTCGCATCCTATTCGGCGCCTATTCCACATCCCCCTTTTAGGTTCCCCCAGGTGTTTATATAGGCTTTGGAACACCTCTATTGGCCTACAAGTAGCTTATTTCGAATAGAATTCTTCTTTGCAATGGTAGGGAAACACACGTGTGACACACCCATGGTGGACTCCTTTGGCCGTGGTCGAATTCTGCTCGCCACACACAAACGTGTAATCTACCTGTAGTCGATAATACAGGCCATGTGATTTCTGATGTGGGCTCAATTTGTCCCTTTTTGGCCCGTTTCTCATTTTTTTGACTTCCTAAGCTCTCTTGAGTATAAAACATGAAATTAAGGGATTAGGAGCATTGAATTCATCAAATCTAATGAAAATTCATCCAAAAGTAAGCCAAGCATAGGTTTAAAATATGTGTAAATTATGGTTTATCAAATATCCTTACACTTAAGTGTTTGCTTGTCCTCAAGCAAAATCCTCAACTCATAATTAAAATTAACTTCCCTCAATCGATAATTCTCATCAACAATGTCTAATCATAATTTATAAATAATTCATACATGGATAATTTAACTCAAAGAGTCCTAAAGATTCAAACAATCTAAGTCATCAATTTTTATAACACGAAAACATAGGTGTTTCCCCTTACCTAAAAAATTACCTCTCATTCAAAACCGACATGGATTGACATCTTCACTAAGGATTCACTCAAATCACTCAAAGTGTTTAAGGTTCAATTTAAGCACTCAAAAGTGAAACATGAAAAGTTAAGCCCATAGGCTTGCTTGAAAATCAAATCTCCACCACTAGAGAATGAGATGATACATAAATCAAAAGGTCTTTAGAAGGGTTGTAATGCGGCTTGGGTTAAAGGTGTGGATAAAGGCTGAATTAGAGGGCTAGAATCGAGATTGAATTAAAAATTTATCTAAATAGAATGAACTAATAATTACTAATCACATTAAATAATATGAGCTTCTCCTCAAAATTGAAATTAATTGCTTTAAGCTCAACAATATCGAACAAATAATAGATAAATTTCCAACCTTTTTTTAAGAATAAGAACATACAATAATATGATAGAATTTAACAACTGAAATAAAGAACATAGTTAGGCAACTGCTCAAATCAAACCTCGACATAAGGGGAGTCAAAGTAGGGTCAGTAAAAATTTAGTTTTGGGTTAATATTAAAGGTTAAGTCAAGAAATAGTTTATTAGGATCAAAGGGGTTCACTAGGGGTTAATTATGAAGGTAGGCTTTTTATGGAGTAAATGGGTTAAAACCTAGGTGCTTTTACCATCTCAGTATATCAAATCAAAGGTGTGGTCTCGACATGTATAATCGAAGCAAGTTCTAGAATAACAAATCAATGTTGACACACTCAATCTCTGAATCTCGACTTTTTGGTGGTAAGTGTAGTTCGCCTAATAAATGTTTCTACTTACGTTTATCAAATCAGAGACTAATCTGTTGTCAACAATTGCCATAGGTGTGTTGGGGAGGCTTTGGGAAATACAACTCGTATCAGGTGTGTAATCTCACACCCCCTCTGAATGATTGCACATGGTGTTATACGAATCGGCCAAAAGCCGAAAAGTTGGAAAATCGACATCTGTGACCACTTGAGCATGCAAATGTTTGTAGTGGTAAATCGAGATACGAATCGTAATGTTAAGCTATTGAGAGTGTCACGAACACTTTCGCGATACTGAAGCAGAATAGGCCTAATCAGGCTGAAACGATCCAAATAGGCCCAACGGGTATCCGGCCCGCTTAGGTAAAACTATTGGAAAACTAGAAAATGATAGGCCCGAAGGTGAAATCTGCAAATCTAAAATCGAAACCATGCATGTCAGGCCACACGAGCATGTGGGCCCGTTTGGGCCTAAAATGGATTTTAGGCCTAATAGTTCCATAGATACCCAAATAGGGTTCCGTGTTGCTCAAGCCGATAGTAGGCCTTCGGAAGGGCTATTAAATGCGAAATTACCAAAATAATCTTGGAGGGTAAATTACTAAAATACCCTTGGAGGGTAAATTAACGTTATACCCCTAGTGGTAGTTTAAGTGTTATGTGTGTGATATTTATATGATTGATTATGAGTGTGACATATTGCATACACGAATATTTATGTCACGACATCATTCATTGGCTTAGGTTTAATGATCGAAGGAAGTATAATCTGGTGGCTCTGCCACATATTCTGGTGGCTATGCCACAATCTGTATAGTGGCTATGCCATGCATATTCTGTTATTCTGGTGGCCTTGCCACAAATTCTGTGATTAGCAGCTTGTCTGCCTTATTGGTGTGTAGCGGATGGGTGGGTCGATTTAGAAATTGCCACAGGTGTGTTGGGCTGGTACGGGTGGTGTGTATCGGATTGATTATTAGGTTAGGCTATATACTCTGATTGCATTATCATGTTTATAGGGCTAATGCCCAGATTGTTACCGAATAGGGCTTTGGCCCAGTCTACTTTTGTATGGGCTCGGGCCCAGTTAGTGACTGCTTGCCGGATTACACACTAAGTTCATGTAACTCACCCCTCTATTTTAACCTTGCAGGTGATCCCCAACAATGAGGATTTGGAGCTGTGGAGGGCTCTGTGGTGGCCATACATCGGGGCGCTTCTTCCAAACTTTAGTAAATTTGGGTTTAATATTTTGTAATAAGGCCTTTTAACTTAAATTTTCTTCTAAACTTTCTTTTTCACTATGGTTTATTGCTAAATTATTAATACGGAGTTTTCTTAAAAAGGTAACGAACAATTTTCCAAAATATCACGTTTCTGCAAATTACTGAATCTGATTTCTACTATATACAAAGTTTTCGTAAATAATAACAATGATAACATTTTTACAAGAAAACCAAAAAATAAATTCGAGTTTCACAAACAACAAAGCTCAAAGTTTTCTAAAAGAATACGAACTTTTAACGAATGCCCAGTTTTTAAACAACCCTTCTATGTGACATGCTAGATCCGGTCACAACGTCTAGGATGGGTTTAGGGTGTTACATTTTATGGTATCAGAGCCAGATTACAAAACTCGACTGCGGAATGGGTTCAAAAACATTTTTCTAAAATTTGCTTGAAGTATGATTTAAAAAAATACTGTTATTGGAAGTGTGGCACACAAAATCTCTGACACCAAATCCGTAAGTCCTCTTATTTTATGACTGATGATATGATGAAATGCCTGTAAGAGAGAAAAACTACTAGAGTTAGTGGTAGTACACTAAGACTGTTAGCTACAGGAGCTAATACTTTAAATACTAAGACATTAAGAAATTCGATCCGCGAGAACAACTTTTATATCTATTTTCATAAGAAATTTATTAATAAACATTGGAATTATAGACTGACTCCTAAAACTCTTAATCAGATTAATATGATTCAGCATTATGAGCATAAGAGGATGTGGACGTGGTACACGCGATCGTGGTAGAGTCTGAAATGCTAGGGCTGGATCCTCAGTATCAGGGCATATACCAAAACCAGAGGCACCGGCATCGCCAATAACTAAAATAGGGCCTCATAACTAAGAGGGAGGGGATGACGCTCTGTCCCAAGCAATGTTGTGAGTCTTGGAATGAGTTCTTGGAGCAAGTATTAGGTTGACAGCTCGTGGGTCTATTTTTGAGCGACTCCGATTGAACGGGATTGAAGTTTTTAGGGGCATCTCTAGTGTAGCCCCAAATGTGTCAGAATATTAGCTTAAGGCTGTGGAATGAATTATGGATGATTTAGATTGCACAGCGAAACAAAACCGAAAGGGGCAGTGTCTCTACTAAGAGATGAGGCATATCAGTGGTGGCTCACTGTGAGAGAAGGCACACAAGCAGATCGTTTAACCTAGGATTTCTTTAAGACAGCTTTTCAGGGAAAATATGTCAGTGCTAGCTATGTGGACTCCCGGAGGAAGGAATTTTTAAATTTGGTCCAGGGAAACAAATCAGTAACAGAATTCAAGGCTGAGTTTCTATGCTTGAGCTAGTACGCTAGGGGAATAGTCTCGATAGTTTATGAGCGCTGTGTGCAGTTTGAAGATGGGCTGTGAGATGAGTTACGGGTACTAATAGCCCCGTAGAAGGAGAGAGATTTTGCTACGTTGGTGGATAAGGCCAAGATTACTGAGGAGGTAAAATACTCTGAGTGTCAGAATCGAGATAAGGAAAAGGGCAGGAATAAGAGAGGTTTTAGGTCGTCGGGTTCTTCTGGGGGTTTTCAAAAGAGGCCTAGGTTGGATGGGCCAACTTGAGTTGGGGTGTCAGTTGCTAGGGGTCGATAGCAATCTTGTGTGCAGTGTAGGAAGATACATTGGGGAGTATTAGAAAAGAACTGGTGGGTGTTTCAAATATGGGTCTAGAGACCATCAGATAAAGGACTGTCCTTGGGAGCCTATTAGGGCCCAGATAGTAGGTGAGAGATTTGTGTAGCATGGGAGAGGTGGTCAACAGCCATCGAGAGGTCATGGTCCGCCTGAGGGGGAAATGGGTTTGGACGAGGTCGTGGAGCACCGGGCAGAGGTGCTGGTAATGCATTTAATACAGATGCGAGGCAGCCGGGACTAGTTTATGCGGCTTGACATCGAGAGAATGGCGACGCACCATACGTCATAATCGGTACATTTTTCATATTTGATGTGCCAGTTACATCTTGAATTGATATTGGATCTACACATTCATACGTTGCTTGTACTATGTCTGGGACTTTGAGGATACAATTTAAGTTTGTTGTTAGAGATATGTCGGTAATTAGCCCATTAGGACAATCTATGGTAGTGAACAAACTGTTTAAAAATGTGCCTTTAGAAGTGTAAGGAATTGTATTCCTGGCAGATTTGATGGAATTGCCGTTCGACGAGTTTGACCTTGTATTAGGCATGGACTGGCTAGTTAAGCACCGTGTGAATTTGGATTGCACTGCTAAGCGTATGGTTTTAAGGACTCCAGAGGATGAGGAAGTATTGTGTTAGGTGGGAGAAGGAATTACCTATCTAATGTGATCTCTACGTTAAAGGTTGAGAAGTTGGTGCGTAAAGGTTGTGAAGCGTTCATAGCTTATGTCAACACGACTGATGCTGGGAGTTTATCTGTTGAGAAGGTCAGGATAGTAAGTAAATTTTTGAACGTATTTCCTGAAGAGCTTTTAGGGTTGCCCCTAAATTACGAGGTCGAGTTTGGCATTGAGCTGTTATCGGGAACGGTTCGGTGTCCATCGCCCCTTATAGGATAGCACCGAAGGGGCTAGTAGAACTTAAAGTTCAAATCCAAGAGTTGTTGGATCGAGGGTTTATCTGACCAAGTGTATCTCCGTGGGGAGTGCTAGTATTGTTTGTAAAGAAGAAGGATGGGTCAATGTGTATGTGCATTAACTATCACCAATTGAACAAGCTAACTATTAAGAACAAATACCCGAAACCAAGGATTAGTGACCTGTTTGATCAATTACGGGGAGCTTCAGTTTTCTCGAAAATAGATTTAAGATCGGGTATCATCAACGAAGAGTCAAGGAGGTAGATATTCACAAGAATACATTTCAAACTCGTTATAGGCATTATGAGTTTTTGGTTATGTCATTCAGATTAACGAATGCACGCCACTTTTATGGATATGATGAATTCCAACCCTATCTAGATCGGCTCGTGGTGGTATTTATAGATGACATCATGGTGTATTCAAGACTGATGAGGAGCATGATTCACATCTTTGGGTTGTTATATAGATATTGAGAGAGAAGCAACTTTACGCCAAATTCAGTAAGTGCGAGTTTTGGCTGAAAGAGGTAACATTTTTGGGGCATGTTGTGTCTATTGAGGGGATTAGGGTTGATCCTTGGAAAATTGAAGCTGTATTGGATTGGAAGCCACCGAAGTCAGTGTCAGAGATCTGAAAGTTTTTGGGTTTGGCTGGGTACTATAGGCGCTTCGTCGAGGGGTTTTCTTTAATTGCCATATCTCTAACTAAATTACTGCGTAAAGGGGTACCGTTTGTGTGGACGGATAAGCAGCAAGAGAGTTTTGAGAAACTAAAGAAGATTTTGATGGAAGTACCAGTATTGATTCAGCCTGAGGCTAGGAAAGAATCCGTTGTCTATTGTGATGCGTCACACACAGGTTTGGGTTGTGTGCTGATGCAAGTAGGGAAGGTAATGGCATATGCATCTCGTCATCTAAGGCCACATGCGGTGAACTATCCCACTCACGACTTGGAACTAGCTGCAGTGATGTTTGCATTAAAGATATGGAGACATTACCTGTATGGAGAAAAGTTGATTATATACACAAACCATAAGACTTTGAAGTACCTCCTTACCCAAAAGGAGTTAAATCTCAGGCAATGAAGATGGATAGAGTTGCTGAAAGACTATGACTACTCGATTGAGTATCATCCGGGTAAAGCCAACGTGGTAGCAGATGCATTAAGTTAGAAGGTGGTATCTAATTTGAGAGTAATGTTTGCTCGTATCAGCCTTTATGAGGATGGTAGTTTATTAGCAGAACTTCAGGTGAAACTGACGTGGGTGAGTTAGATTAAGGAGAAGCAGTCGTTGGATGAGTCGTTGGGTTCTTGTTTTTAGCAAGTGAAAAGTGAAGAGACAGTAGACTTTGGGCTGAATAGTGAAGGGGTATTATGTTTCCGTGGAAGAGTTTGTATGCTCAAGGACTTTGAATTAAGATAGATGATTCTATGGGAGGCATGTAGTAGCCCATACACTATGCATCCGGAGGAAACAAGATGTATTGAGATTTACGTGAACAGTACTGGTGGCCAGGACTGAAACGTGAGGTTATCGACTTCGTAAGCAAGTGTTTGACATGTCAGCAAGTGATGGCGGAGCATCAACTACCTTCGGGGCTATTGCAACCAATGAAAATTCCACTCAGTAAGTGGGAGAAGATAACAATGGATTTTGTTAGTGGGCTACCCCTGACGCCTACTAAGAAAGATTTAGTGTGCGTAATAGTTGATTAGTTGACTAAGTCCGCTCACTTCATACCGGTTCGCACTGACTACTCACTACAAAAGTTGGCCAAGTTGTATGTGGTAGAAATTGTGAGACTGCATAGGGTACCACTGTCTATCATATCGGACAGGGACCCTAGATTTACATCTCAATTTTGGAAGGTGTTACATGAAGCTTTGGGTACGAGACTAGACTTTAGCACAGCGTTCCAACCACAGACTGATGGTCAGTCGGAGAGGGTAATCCAAATTCTAGAAGACATGTTAAGGGGCTGTGTGATTGACTCTAGAGGTAGTTGGGAAGATTATCTGCCATTAGCGAAATTTGTGTACAACAACAGCTACTAATCCAGCATTCAGATGGCACCCTACGAGGCGTTATATAGTCGTAGGTGTCATACCCCTACTTGTTGGACAGAATTGGGTGAGTAGCGATTATTGGGTTCAGAATTGATTTTAAAAACGGATGAGAAGGTGAAGTTAATTCGGGCTCGGTTAAAAAAAGCTTTCGATAGGCAGAAATTGTATGCTGATCTTAAGCGTAAAGAAATTGAGTACTCATGGGAGATTTTTGTCTTCTTGAAGGTCTCACCTTGGAAGAAGATTTTGAGATTTGGACGGAAGGGAAAGTTGAGCCCTAGATTCATCGAGGCTTATCGGGTGTTGAAACGTGTGGGACAGGTCGCCTATCAGCTTGAGTTGCCTCCATAATTAAATCAAATACATGATGTGTTCCATGTTTTGATGCTGAGGCGCTATCGTTCAGATCCATCCCATATAGTGTCGGTGGAAGAGATTGAGGTAAAATTTGATCTGTCTTTTGAAGAAAAATCAGTGCAAATTTTGGATCGGGATGTTAAAGTGTTGAGGAGTAAATCTATTCCACTGGTCAAAGTGTTGTGACATAATCACGGTTTAGAAGAAGCCACTTGGGAGCCTAATGAGGCAATGCGACAGCAATACCCCCACCTCTTTTGATCAGGTAAATTTCGAGGCCGAAATTTTTTTAAGGGAGGTAGAACTGTAAGATCCTAAAAATAGGGTCTGGCAATTTTACGTTATTTCATGTGTTGTGCTTGTTAAGCTTGTTATTTGGGTGTGTTTGGGGGTCCTAGGGAGGCTTGGGTTCAAGTCCAGGCCCTGGCGAAATTTTAGTTTTTTGGGCACTTTAGTGGGTTTTTGTAGTGGAGGCAGGACTTAAGTTTAATTAGTTGTATCTTGTTAACACAAGTGGAGCATATGGCATTATGGTGTGGCGTCACAAGGGAAACATGGAAGGGGAGAGTTCGAGTCTCACAGGTAGCATTTGGTAGCTTTTATTTTTTTCTTTGGGGAGAGAAGGGGTAAAGTTGGAGTAGAACTCTTCAAGGTGGAGGGAGACTTGGTCAAACTGGTTTGAATGGAAGGTGGAGAGTGAATGTAGAGCAGAAAGGGGAGAAAATCAGGGGATTTGAGGGTGAGAGGTAGTGGTTGGCCGAATGTGGTGTGTGTGGGGAGGAGAAATTCAGGTAGGGGTTGATTTTGGCAAGGAAATTCGACATTTTGGGGTAGGAGCATAAACCAAAACCTTTTGGTGTGTGTGCCAAATTTCTCTAGTGGTTCTTAGCATTTTTGGCATTTTTGGTATTTTCGGGATCTTTCATTTTGGCATTTTCATTTCTTTCTTCTTGGTTTTCTCTCTTTAGGACTTGGCCGAATCTATTGGAGCAGACCACTCGTGCAACTCTTATTCAACCTCCTATCTCTTTCAATTGCTCTTTTTCTACTCATTGGCTGAAACCTTTACCCCATTATTTTCTAATTCTCAATCGGTTTACTTTATTTCTTCTCATATTTGGGTATTTCATTTTTTTACTCATAGCTGAACATTGAGATCTTTTGGTTTGCTGCTTGTGCCATATCACTCCTCCCCATTCAACTTGTCTCTTATTGTGAGGTAATGGTTTCTTTTATATATATATTTTTATGTTTTTTTCTCTCTTCTTTCATAAAGACCCGAAACATCCATCTTTTAACCCCGTAGCCGAATCTGGTTCTTTGGTGTTGCTGCTAGGTGCCGAATCATTTTACCATTAGTTCACAGTTATTACTCATTGCTGTCAAATCCTGCCTCTCCATTCGGTTTTTGTCAAGCCGTAGGTAATATTCTTCTTTTTCCCTCATCTTTTTCCTCTCATCACAAGGTGATAGTTGAAACATTTGACTGAGTTTCTCTTTGTGAATCAAGCCGTACCTAGTGGAGTTTAGGAGGGTACTTTCCTTCACATTATCAATCTTTGAATCTCGACTTTTAGGTGGTAAGTGTAATTAGACTAATAAATGTTTCTACTTATGTTTATCAAATTAGAGACTAATCTGTTGTCAACAATCGCCTTAGGTGTGTTAGGGAGGCGTTGGGAAACACAACTCGTATCGGGTGTGTAATCTCACACCCCTCTGAATGATTGCACATGGTGTTATTCAAATCGGCCAAAAGCTGAAAAGCGAAAAACTGGCATCTGTGACCACTCAAGCGTGCGAATGCTCATAGTGGTAAATTGAGATACGAATCGTGGCGTTAAGCTGTTGAGAGTGTCACAAACACTCTCGCGATACTGAGGTGGTAACAGGCCTAACCGGGCAAAAACGGGCCAAATGGGCCCAATTGGTATCCGGCCCACTTGGGTAAAACTATTGGAAAACTAGTAAATGATAGGCCCGAAGGCAAAATCTGCATATCTAAAATCGAAACCATGCGTTTCGGGCCACACGAGCGTGTGGACCTATTTGGGCCTAAAATGGACTTTAGGCCCAATAGTTTCGTAGAGACCCAAATAGGGTTCTGTGTCGCTCGAGGTGACAGTAGGCTTTCGAAAGGGCCGTTAAATATGAAATTACAAAAATACCCCTAGAGGGTAAATTATTGAAATACCCCTGAAGGGTAAATTACTAAAATACCCCTAGAGGGCAAATTACTATTATACCCCTAGTGGTAGTTTAAGTGTTATGTGTGTGATATTTATATGATGGATTATGGTTGTGACATACAACATACTCGAATATTTATGTCATGACATCATGTGTTGGGTTGGGTTTAATGATCGAAGGAAGTATAATCTGGTGGCTCTGCCACAATCTGTATAGTGGCTGTGCCACGTATATTTTGTTATGCTGGTGGCCTTACCACAAATTTTGTGATTAGCAGCTTGTCTGCCCTATTGGTGTATAGCAGATGGGTGGGTCGATTTAGAAATCTCCACAGGTGTGTTGGGCTAGTACGGGTGGTGTGTAGCTGATGGATTATTAGGTTGGGCTATATACTCTGATTGCATTATCATGTTTATAGGGCTAATGCCCAGATTGTTACCCGAATAGGGATTCGGCCCAGTCTACTTCTGTATGGGCTCGGGCCCATTTAGTAATTGCTTGCAGGATTACACACTGAGTTCTCGTAACTCACCCCTCTACTTTAACCTTGCGGGTGATCCCCAGCATTGAGGATTTGGAGCTGCGGAGGACTCTGTGGTGGCCATACATCAGGGTGCTTCTTCCAAACTTTAGTAAATTTTTGTTTTACTTTGTTTTAGAGGTTTAAGTTAATTTGGGTTTAATATTTTGTAATAAGGCCTTTTAACTTAAATTTTCTTCTAAACTTTCTTTTCCGCTGTGGTTTGTTGCTAAAGGATTAATACGGAGTTTTTTTAAAAAGGTAACGAACAGTTTTCCAAAATATCACGTTTCTGCAAATTACTGAATTTGATTTTTGCTATATATAAAGTTTATGTAAATAATAATAATGATAATGTTTTTACAAGAAAACCATAAAAACAAATTCAATTTCACAAACAACAAAGCTCAAAGTTTTCTAAAAGAATACAAACTTTTTAACGAACGCACAGTTTTTAAACAACCCTTTTATGTGACATGCTAGATCCGGTCATAACTTCTCGGTCGGGTTTGGGGTGTTACATAAAGTGAGCAAGAAAATATATATGCTCTAAAGGCTCAAAATCTTATTTGATGTCAATCTTGAAAATTGCAAACTTCAAAGTAATATTTAAGATTAGGAAAACAACCTAAAAATTATTAATTCTGAAAATAGACTTATGATGCTTGATTCTCTAATATCTTAAAGTTTAAATCATCAATGCACAATTACCTATGAATTAATTGAAGCATATTAATTAAAATCATAAATCAATAGAATTATTATTTTAATTAGTAGTATGAGAAAATTACTTTAAGAACAAGATATAAGTCAGGGATTTTCTGGTAATAAAATCAATAACCTCCCCACACTTAAGATGTACATTGCCCTCAATGTACAAAAATGTATAATAACAATATAGTTAGAAATCATAAGAGAGGGAGAGAAGTGAAACTTCCTGAATTGTGCATGAAATCCTTAGAAAATAACCAATGATGAAAATGATAACTAGGCAGAGGTGAAGGTGGGAGGAATACTCCGGTGGTGTGTTTGATCCGTTAGTGGCACATTGAATCTTTGTAAACTGAGAAGTCGAGTAAAATTTTTTAGGGAGTTCTATTAGTGGATGTTGTTATATTTACTCAAGAATTAGATAGCCGGAGATAAAAGAAATCAAGCTATACTAATAAAAGTTTTAAACAAGGAAGGACAGCAAATGAAAAATAAAAATGAAAATAAAAATAAAATTAAAGGGACTCAAAGGTCCTCATCATCGGATGGATCGCGAGGTGGTGGATGCGGCGATATGTGAAAGTGATGACAAATTTGCTGAAGAGTTGCCTCGATGCCGTAAAATTGTCGAGCGGTGTCATTAAATTGTTGAGTAAAGTAATGCTCGAACCAAGTGAGGCATCCAGAGATGTCTGAAAGTGAAGCAGCTGCATGAACTGGTCGGTGAGGAGGGTGTGGCATTAAAGGTGGATCCTCGTGCTATGGAGGGGCATCAATAGTAATGTCCTCTGAGTCATAGGTAGCTTGTTATAGCCTATACTGGGGAGGATCGAACCCACAGCAATGCTCAATCATCCTCATGTGGAGCATCATCTAGATGCCCTGTGGGGACATCTGTCTTATCAGTGTGAGTAAGGAGAACTGAGCGGCGGCGTTGAGGAGCCCAAAATACCGAGCCAGACATGTGATGTAGGGACCCATGGAGATGACCCCTCTCCTATGCTGCTCTGTCTGATGTTGGATGGCGCGAGCTATGAAGTAGGCTAAGTCGAAGACGTGCCCGTTTGCCATGCACCATAGAAAGTAGGCGTCGTGAGTGTTGGCAACACCGGTGCTCTCTCGCTTACCTGTCAATGTATGAGCTAAGATGGCATGTAAGTATCTCAGGGATGGGGCAAAAACTATCGCCTTGGAGCGACTAGGGATATAGGTGACAGGGACGGGGGCTAAGGCTCTCCAACAAGCAGAGGGGGAGTTATGGTTGTGGCAGTGGAGGTCCTCTAGATCATTATCCCTCATGGATTCGTCGATGTAGAGTCCCAAAGCGGCCCCGAATTGTGGGACTTTCATCTCACATACAATGCCTCCAAGATAGAATTGGACTGTGCCGGGGTCACCGTGGTTCATCATCACTGTCTGGAGGTGGAATGTGGAATAGAGCTCTAAAGTGAGCTCTAGGTATGTGGGCTCGATGATCTCGAAGAATTTCCCTCATGGGTCGATAATCAGGAGGGCCAGGACGTCGTTGGCTAGTTGGACCTGCTCCAAATTGGTCCAATCAATGCATCTCCCCACGCCGAGGGGTCACACGTGAAGTATCTGAAAAAGGTCCTCTTAGGATCCTAGAGGAAATCGTAGGAATGGATGGCGCACTTCAGTGGAGGGGCTCGAGGAGGTCGCACCAGGTCCCTTCCACTTTTTAGTGGCAAGGACATCGGTCTTTCTCCCACGTGGGGGAGTCGTTATAAACCTGAAAAAGAAAACAAATATTTTTCATAAATCAACTAATAATGCCAGACAAACAATTATTTGATCCTAGTATAATCCTATAATAGTTCATCACATAGTCTGATATGTAAATACTAGTATAAATTAAAAACAAGTTCATTATTGTTATTAGCAATAGAATTCGAAAAGGAAAATAAAATCCACTAAATTGACAAGATTCCTAAGAAAAATAAAGCTAATAAAATCCAAGTAACTTAAACTATCAGAATAACTATCGCATTTGAAATAAAAATTGAAATAATGGAAATAATAGTAAGAATAAAGAATAGCATCATATAAATAATTAAAAATGAAATAAGCGACAGTAGTGAAGCATTGTGAACCGACGAGGGTGTTGGAGTGGTTGCGTGGCGGTGGTGCACGGTTGTGGCACTGTGTACACCGGCGTGGACTACGTGCTAGTGTGCGTGGAAGAGAAAGGGGAAAAGAGATGAGGGAAAGGGAAATAAGGGAAAGGGTAGAAAGGAAAGTAAAGGGAAGATAGGAGAAAGGTTAATAATGGCCGAAAGGGGAGAAGGGGGATGTTTGGGTGAAAACGACTAGGGTTTTGAGGGGGGAATAGATGAATAGTAAAGGGTTTAAATAGGAAGTGGGGCACACGACTAGTGGCCACACCCGTGGGATTCGTGAATTTAAATTTTTGGGTGCGTCGAAGCCTTGTCCCACGCCCGTGTCCCATGGCTGTGTTCTTTGACATGGCCAAACTGCACGGTCGTCTACTTCTTTGTTCGCTTCTCCTATGCCCGTGTAGATGGCCATATGCCCGTGTTCGTTAACCAGTGTCGACCACGGCCTTGAGGCACGGGCGTGTCGCACGCCCATGTCATTTACTCAATATGGACCACGTCTGCATCGCACGGCCGTGGCCCTTTTATCACAGCCCGTGTTGGGGAAAAGTTTTTCTCTTGGCTCGCACAGCCTTCGCCATTCCTATGTCTCTTCCCGTGGTATCCACACGGCCATGGCAACGCCCGTGTGCTATGTCGTGCGGGTTAGAAATCATGTGTCTATTAAATTTGTTAGTTCTTAGTTAGATGCTAAAATAAAAAATATGAAAGTTAGTGAGGTTAGGGCTCGGGTTGCCTCCCGACAAGCTCTCGTTTAAAGTCTTAAGCTAGACTTACCCTATTTTCATTCCTAAATCATGGTTCATGGAGCTAAATCTCCTCTCTCATATCCCTAAAATCTTCACCATTATAAATTTTTAGTCGCTGACCGTTTACCTTGAATGTGCTATAAGTCAGATGAGTTACCTCGATTGTTCCTTAGGGAAAAATAGTTTTGATTATGAATGGACCTGACCATCTTGATTTCAGCTTTCCAGGAAACAATTTGAGCTTTGAATTGTATAGTAGAACAAGATCTCTTACTTCGAATTACTTTGGTTGCTTCAAACGGGCATCATGGCGTCGCTTAATTGTCTCCTTATATAGACGTGAGTTCTCGTAGGCATTTGCTCACCACTCATCTAGCTCGTTCAACTGCATCATTATTTTCTCTCCTACAAGTTTAAGATCATAATTTAAGAATTTTATTGCCCAAAATGCTTTATGCTCTAATTCAAATGGTAGATGATAACTTTTTCCTCGGACAAGTCTATATGGGGATGTTCCTATGGGAGTTTTAAAAGCAGTTCTATAGGCCCATAAAGCATCGTCTACTTTTAATGCCCAAACTTTCCTGTTTGATTCTACTATTTTCTCTAGAATACGCTTAAGCTCTCGATTTGCTACTTCCACTTGTCCACTGGTTTGAGGGTGATAAGGGTAGTTGCTTTGTGGTGTACTCGATATTTCTTTAAGACTTTATCAAATTGAGTATTACAAAATGAGTACCCCTATCACTAATAATTTCTCTGGGTGTTCCAAATCAGGAGAAGAGTTTCTTAAGAAATCTCACTACCATTCTAGCATCATTAGTAGGTAAAGCTTGAGCTTCCACCTATTTTGACATATAATCAACTGCTACTAAGATGTATTTATTCCCAAATGAGCTAGGGAATGGACCCATAAAATCAATACCTCATACATCAAATATTTCACATGATAGAATATACGTTTGAGGCATTTTATCACATTTAGAGATATCACCTGTTCTCTGACATCTATCACAAGAAGTAACATACTTGTTAGCATCTTTGAACACAGTGGGCCAATAAAAACCTGATTCGAGCATTTTATGTGCTGTCCTAATCCCACTGTAATGTCCTCCTGATGGTATTGAATGGCAGTGTTCTAGGATTTTGGTGCTTCTGCCTTTCTAACATATCTCCAGGATTACTTGATCTACACATATTCAGAAAAGAAAAGGGTCCTCCCAAAAATAGTTTTTTGCATCAGCAAAGAATTACTTCTTTTGATGATGTGTTAACCTTTTTGGTAGGATGTTAGTAGCTAAATAATTTGTAATGTCTGCAAACCACGGTACCTCAGAGTCAGATATAGTAAAAAGTTGTTCTTCAAGAAACGAGTCATTTACCTCACTCTCATCCAGTTCTTTGATATGTGGATTTTCAAGACTAGAAAGATGGTCTGTGTGACACCCCAAACTCAGCCTAGAAGTTAGGCCCGAATCTGGTGTGTCACATTAGGGTGCTTTTCGAGAAACCATGGTTCCATTTGAAAACCTTTCTTGATATTAAAAACTAAAGTCCCAGCCTGCATTTGTTTAATATTAATCGACATTTATTAAAAAATTATTACCTAAAAAAACTTTGTTTGTTGCGGAAACTTAATTAAAATAACTGACTTATGAAAACGTGATGTTTACGACCTATTCGCGAAAGCATAGTATTTTGAAAGCAGATATTGTTTTGGAAAATCATGAAACAAAGTTTAGCAGATTTAAAACATAATAAACTAAAAATCCAAAACTAAAACCAGAATTTAAGAGAGGCTTTATTACAAAATATTAACCCAAGTTAAAAAAAAGTAAAATACTAGAGTCCAAAACTGCTCGTAGTGTAGCCACCTCTGGGTCCTCCAGCACGTTGAACCGCTTACTGAGGATTACCTGAGAAAAAAATATTAAAAAGAGGGTGTGAGTTTATGAAAACTCAGTGTGCATAACCCTCATCAATAAGAACATGAATCATAACAGTTTGGGCCGAAGCCCATTTCAGTAATGGTGGCAATTGGGCCTTAGCACATAAAAGCCTCAGTTGGGCCTAAACCCATAAATGTCATGGATCATATTTATCTGGGCCTGAGCCCATCACCAAAAAAAAAACCACATATGCAATGCATTAATGCCCATACCAACCCTGCACTCCTTCTCCTGTCCATCCCTGCACTCTTGTGGGGATTTAATCGACCCACCCATCCCTACACTCCTTATGTAGCACTAGTTGCGGCACTAACTTATCAGTGCAGCATAGCTACTCGGTGGCTAAAAGCCTTCGGTGGATCCAGAGACGTCAAGTGACCATGCGATCCTATCTGCACTTCTCCTTTCGAATAATCCCATCCCCATGCAACATAATAACACATGAATGCAACATACAATAATAATCATACGATAACAATCATAAATCACATACAAGAATAATCATATAACATGTAGGGGCATTTTCATCTTTTTTACCCTCCAAGGGCATATCGGTCATTTTACCCATCGAGGGTATTTTCGTAATTTACCTACCAAGGGTATTTTCATAATTTATCTACCAAGGGTATTTTCGTAATTTACCCACCAAAGGTATTTTCATAATTTACCTAACAAGGGTATTTTTGTAATTTCGCACCTGCAATGGCTTTTTGAACGCCCAAAGTTGCCCCGAGCGACTCGGCTACCATTTTCGATCTTACCGGACTATTGGGCCTAAACTCGATTTCAGCCCATTCGGGCCCACGCGCTTGTGTTGCCCACCTAGCACAAATCTAGCCACGTATATAAAATTCACCTAGTCTAGTTCACTATATACTACACCATCATACATTTTATTCAATTGGGCCCATAGGCCTATTGGGCCCACTTCGACCCATCGTGGCCCAACAGCCTCAACCCACAAGAACACTGCTGATGGCCTCAACTATTGCATCGAAGCCCCCACACGCGCTTCGCCGCCTATGTGGTCACTCATCTGTAGTGACCAAAGACTTCGGCATTTGCCACTCTACAACTAGAGTAGAGAGAGAGTTGCACACCTGATAGGAATTCTGAAGCGACTAAATCGCGCTCCCAAAGATCCTATGCCCAACGCCAAAAAGGTATGCCCCTTCTCCTCCTAGACAGCTCTATATATAGCTAGCTTCTCACCTTCCTTCTTTGTATCTTTCCGATGTGGGATCCCTCCGTCAGTAGAGTTTAAATCCAACTCAAACTCTTCTCGTCCAATCTGCAAAATAAAAACTCCCTTGCATGTCATGAGATTCGAACCCAGGCTCCCTTGTAGCACAATCCACGCCTCTAGCCACTTTACCAACTAGCTCATTGTTTCTAAAATCATGCGTAACTAAATATAAGTCCTATGGCCAAATTCAAAAATCCAATTAAAAAGAAAACCAAAATGCAAGCACCAAGACTTAAACCTTAGACCCCCTTCCTTCCTCTATGGCGTCACCCCCTTGCTCCTCAAGTGGCGCCACTTTGCCACTACACCGCACACTCCAATTGTCATTTTTCTCCACATTTTATTCTTAAATCCTACCTACCAACTCCCAGGGTTATTTTCACCTAAAACCAAAATTTTTCCTATGGCGTAACTTTAACCCAGGACTTCATAAAAGCCTCCTAACCTTCTAAAATCACTCACCTAATAGGTCCAACTTGCACTAATGTCATTCCTTTATTCTTAAAAATTTTAAACGCTCTCGTGCCCAAGGCCCATTGGGCCCCAATCCCACTAGGCCCAAATTCGGGATGTTACAAATCTACCCTCCTTAAAAAAAATTTCATCCTCGAAATTTCCAACTAACTACTAAACGCACCGCTAAAGTCACACCACTATGCTTTCGTTGTGCACTCTGATTTAAGAATTTTATGAAATTAGTACTTAGTTCCACTTGTTTAGGACACATGTCTTATGTAAGTACCAACAATTTCTTAGAGTTATTCAGCGGTCGAGAATACACTACAGGCTTAAGTTTCCTAGGGGCTTTAGTCTCTACAAGCCTATTTTTAAGTAGCCTATCATCTACACTGTTCAATAATTCAAACAATAACAGAAAACTTACTTGGTTCGATGTCGAGGGCTCGATGAACCACACTTCAAGAATCTTGTAAAAATTTATTTTAAAAAAACCACAAATCTAAGGCCCATGCACAGCCCGAGCTTTGCAACCTAGGCTCTGATACCACTAAATGTAACACCCCAAACCCGGCCTAGAAGTTAGGCCCAAATCTGGCGTGTCACATTGGGGTGCTTTTCGAGAAACCATGGTTCCATTTGAAGACCTTTCTTGATATTAAAAACTAAAGTCCCAGTTTGCGTTTGTTTATTATTAATCGACATTTATGAAAAAGTTGTTACCTGAAAAAAACTTTGTTTGTTGCAGAAACTTCATTAAAATGACTGCCTTATGAAAACGTGATGTTTACGACCTATTCGCGAAAGCATAGTATTTTGAAAGTAGATATTGTTTTGGAAAATCGTGATACAACGTTTAGCAGATTTAAAACATAATAAACTAAAAATCCAAAACTAAAACCAGAATTTAAGAGAGGCCTTATTACAAAATATTAACCCAAGTTAAAAATAAGTAAAATACTAGAGTCCAAAACTGCTCGTAGTGTGGCCAACTCCGAGTCCTCAAGCACGTCGAACCGCTTACTGAGGATTACCTGAGAAAAAATATTTAAAAAGAGGGTGTGAGTTTATGAAAACTCAGTGTGCATAACCCTCATCAATAAGAACGTGAATCACTAAGGTTTGGGCCGAAGCCCATTTCAGTAACAGTGGCAATTGGGCCTTAGCTCATAAAAGCCTCAGTTGGGCCTTAACCCATAAATGTCACGAATCATATTTATCTGGGCCTGAGCCCATCTTAAATAAAACCATATATGCAATGCATTAATGCCCATACCAACCCTGCACTCTGTCTCTTGTCCAACCCTACACTCTTGTGGGGATTTAATCGAGCCACCCATCCCTACACTCCTTGTGTAGCACCGGTTGCAGCACTAACATATCGGTGCAGCATAGCTACTCAGTGGCTAAAAGCCTTCGGTGGATCCACAGTCGTTAAGTGACCATGTGATCCTATCTGCATTTCCCCTTTCGAATAATCCCATCCCCATGCAACATAATAACACATGAATGCAACAGACAATAATAATCATACGATAACAATCATAAATCACATACAAGAATAATCATATAACATGTAGGGGCATTTTCATCATTTTTGCCCTTTATGGGCATATGGGTCATTTTACCCATCGAGGGTATTTTCGTAATTTACCTACCAAGGGTATTTTCATAATTTACCTACCAAGGGTATTTTCATAATTTACCCACCAAGAGTATTTTCGTAATTTACCTACCAAGGGTATTTTTGTAATTTCGCACCTGCAATGGCTTTTTGAAGGCCCAAAGTTGCCCCGAGCGACTGTCTACCATTTTAGTCTTACCAGACTATTGGGCCTAAACTCGATTTCAGCCCATTCGGGCCCACACCCTTGTGTTGCCCACCTAGCACAAATCTAGCCACGTATATAAAATTCACCTAGTCTAGTTCACTATATACTACACCATCATACATTTTATTCAATTGGGCCCATAGGCATATTGGGCCCACTTCGGCCCATCGTGGACCAACAGCCTCAACCCACAAGAACACTACTGATGGCCTCAACTATCGCATCGAAGCCCCCACACATGCGCTCGCACGCCCATGTGGCTACTATTGCCGGGACTGACATTTCGGCATTTGCCGCTCTACAACAAGAGTAGAGAGAGTTGCACACATGATAGGAATTCTGAAGCTGCTAAATCGTGCTCCCAAAGCTCCTATGCCCAACGGAAATAAGGTATGCCCCTTCTTCTCCTAGACAGCTCTATATATAGCTAGCTTCTCACCTTCCTTCTTTGTATCTTTCCGATGTGGGATCCCTTCAATCCAACTCAAACTCTTCTCGTCCAATCCGCAAAATAAAGACTCCTTTGCATGTCATGAAATTCGAACCCAACCTCCCTTGTAGCAAAATCCACGCCGCTAGCCACTTTATCAGCTAGCTCCTTGTTTTTAAAATCATGCGCAACTAAATATAAGTCCTATGGCCAAATTCAAAAATCCACTTAAAAAAAAAACCAAAATGCAAGCACCAAAACTTGAACCTTGGACCTCCTTCCTTCCTCTATGGCGTCACCCCCTTGCTCCTTAAGTGGCGCCACTTTTCCACTACACCACACACTCCAATTGTCATTTTTCTCTACATTTTATTCTTAAATCCTACCTACTAACTCCCAGGTTTTTTTCACCTAAAACCAAAATTTTTCCTATGGCGTAACTTTAACCCGGGACTTCATAAAAGCCTCCCAACCTTCCAAAATCACTCACCTAATAGGTCCAACTTGCACTAATGTCGTTCCTTTATTCTTAAAAATTTTAAATGCTCCCGTGCCCAAGGCCCATTGGGCCCCAATCCTACTAGGCCCAAATTCAGGATGTTACAAATCTACCCTCCTTAAAAAAATTTCATCCTCGAAATTTCCAACTAACTACTAAACGCACCGCTCAAGTCACACCACTATGCTTTCGTTGCGCACTCTGATTTAAGAATTTTATGAAATTAGTACTTTGTTCCACTTTTTAAGGGAACATGTCTTATGTAAGTAACAACAATTTCTTAGAGTTATTCAGCGGTCGAGAATACACTACAGGCTTAAGTTTCCTAGGGGCTTTAGTCTCTAAAAGCCTATTTTTAAGTAGCCCATCATCCGTACAGTTCAATAATTCAAACAATAACAGAAAACTTACTTGGTTCGATGTCGAGGGCTCGATGAACCACATTTCAAGAATCCTGTAAAAACTTATTTTAAAAAAACCAAAAATCTATGGCCCATTCATAGCCCGAGCTTTGCAACCTAGGCTCTGATACCACTAAATGTAACACCCCAAACCTAGCTTAGAAGTTAGGCCCAAATCTGGCGTGTCACATTGGGGTGCTTTTCGAGAAACCATGGTTCCATTTGAAGACCTTTCTTGATATTAAAAACTAAAGTCCCAGTTTGTGTTTGTTTATTATTAATCGACATTTATGAAAAAGTTGTTACCTGAAAAAAATTTGTTTGTCGCAGAAACTTCATTAAAATGACTGCCTTATGAAAACATGATGTTTACGACCTATTCGCGAAAGCGTAGTATTTTGAAAGTAGATATTGTTTTGGAAAATCGTGATACAATGTTTAGCAGATTTAAAACATAATAAACTAAAAATCCAAAACTAAAACCAGAAGTTAAGAGAGGCCTTATTACAAAATATTAACCCAAGTTAAAATAAGTAAAATACTAGAGTCCAAAATCGCTCGTAGTGTGGCTAACTCCGAGTCCTCAAGCACGCCAAACCGCTTCTCGAGGATTACCCGAGAAAAAATATTAAAAAGAGGGTGTGAGTTTATGAAAACTCAGTGTGCATAACCCTCATCAATAAGAACGTGAATCACTACGGTTTGGGCCGAAGCCCATTTCAGTAACGGTGGCAATTGGGCCTTAGCTTATAAAAGCCTCAGTTGGGCCTTAACCTATAAATGTCACGAATCATATTTATCTGGGCCTGAGCCCATCTTAAATAAAACCATATATGCAATGCATTAATGCCTATACCAACCCTGCACTCCTGTGGGGATTTAATCGAGCCACCCATCCCTACACTCCTTGTGTAGCACCGATTGCGGCACTAACTTATCGGTGCAGCATAGCTACTCAGTGGCTAAAAGCCTTCGGTGGATCCACAGTCATCAAGTGACCATGCAATCCTATCTGCATTTCCCCTTTCGAATAATCCCATCCCCATGCAACATAATAACACATGAATGCAACAGACAATAATAATCATACGATAACAATCATAAATCACATACAAGAATAATCATATAACATGTAGGGGCATTTTTGTCATTTTTACCCGTTATGGGCATATGGGTCATTTTACCCATCGAGGGTAGTTTCGTAATTTACCTACCAAGGGTATTTTCATAATTTACCTACCAAGGGTATTTTCATAATTTACCCACCAAGAGTATTTTTGTAATTTACCTACCAAGGGTATTTTTGTAATTTCACACCTGTAATGGCTTTTTGAAGGCCCAAAGTTGCCCCGAGCGACTCGGCTACCATTTTTGGTCTTACCAGACTATTGGGCCTAAACTCGATTTCAGCCCATTCGGGCCCACGCTCTTGTGTTGCCCACCTAGCACAAATCTAGCCACGTATATAAAATTCACCTAGTCTAGTTCACTATATACTACACCATCATACATTTTATTCAATTGGGCCCATAGGCATATTGGGCCCACATCGGCCCATCGTGGACCAACAGCCTCAACCCACAAGAACACTACTGATGGCCTCAACTATCGCATCGAAGCCCCCACACATGCGCTCGCACGACCATGTGGCTACTATGGCCAGGACTGACATTTCGGCATTTACCGCTCTACAACAAGAGTAGAGAGAGAGAGTTGCACACCTGATAGGAATTTTGAAGCTTCTAAATTGTGCTCCCAGAGCTCCTATGCCCAACGCAAATAAGCTATGCCGCTTCTTCTCCTAGACAGCTCTATATATAGCTAGCTTCTCACCTTTCTTCTTTGTATCTTTCCGATGTGGGATCCCTTCGTCAGTAGAGTTTAAATCCAACTCAAACTCTTCTTGTCCAATTCGCAAAATAAAGACTCCTTGCATGTCATGAAATTCGACCCCAAGCTCCCTTGTAGCACAATCCACGCCGCTAGCCATTTTATCAACTAGCTCCTTGTTTTTAAAATCATGCGCAACTAAATATAAGTCCTATGGCCAAATTCAAAAATCCAATTAAAAAAAAAACAAAATGCAAGCACCAAGACTTGAACCTTGGACCTCCTTCCTTCCTCTATGGCGTCACCCCCTTGCTCCTTAAGTGGCGCCACTTTTCCACTACACCACACACTCCAATTGTCATTTTTCTCCACATTTTATTCTTAAATCCTACCTACTAACTCCCAGGGTTTTTCCACCTAAAACCAAAATTTTTCCTATGGCGTAACTTTAACCCGGGACTTCATAAAAGCCTCCTAACCTTCCAAAATCACTCACCTAATAGGTCCAACTTGCACTAATGTCGTTCCTTTATTCTTAAAAATTTTAAATGCTCCCGTGCCCAAGGCCTATTGGGCCCCAATCCTTGTAGGCCCAAATTCAGGATGTTACAAATCTACCCTCCTTAAAAAAATTTCATCCTCAAAATCTCCAACTAAATACTAAACGCACCGCTTAAGTCACACCACTATGCTTTCGTTGCGCACTCTGATTTAAGAATTTTATGAAATTAGTACTTTGTTCCACTTGTTTAGGGCACATGTCTTATGTATGTAACAACAATTTCTTAGAGTTATTCAGCGGTCGAGAATACACTACAGGCTTAAGTTTCCTAGGGGCTTTAGTCTCTAAAAGCCTATTTTTAAGTAGCCCATCATCTGTACAGTTCAATAATTCAAACAATAACAGAAAACTTACTTGGTTCGATGTTGAGGGCTCGATGAACTACATTTCAAGAATCCTGTAAAAACTTATTTTAAAAAAACCAAAAATCTATGGCCCATTCACAGCCCGAGCTTTGCAACCTAGGCTCTGATACCACTAAATGTAACACCCCAAACCCAGCCTAAAAGTTAGGCCCAAATCTGGCGTGTCACATTGGGGTGCTTTTCGAGAAACCATGGTTCCATTTGAAGACCTTTCTTGATATTAAAAACTAAAGTCCCAGTTTGCGTTTGTTTATTATTAATCGACATTTATGAAAAAGTTGTTACCTCAAAAAAACTTTGTTTGTTGCGAAAACTTCATTAAAATGGCTGACTTATGAAAACGTGATGTTTACGACCTATTCGCGAAAGCGTAGTATTTTGAAAGTAGATATTGTTTTGGAAAACCGTGATACAAAGTTTAGCAGATTTAAAACATAATAAACTAAAAATCCAAAACTAAAACCAGAATTTAAGAGAGGCCTTATTACAAAATATTAACCCAAGTTAAAAATAAGTCAAATACTAGAGTCCAAAACTGCTCATAGTGTGGCCAACTCTGAGTCCTCAAGCACGTCGAACCGCTTATTGAGGATTACCTGAGAAAAATATATTAAAAAGAGTGTGTGAGTTTATGAAAACTCAGTGTGCATAACCCTCATCAATAAGAACATGAATCTCAACGGTTTAGGCCAAAGCCCATTTCAGTAACGGTGGCAATTGGGCCTTAGCCCATAAAAGCCTCAGTTGGGCCTTAACCCATAAATGTCACGAATCATATTTATCTGAGCCTGAGCCCATCTCAAATAAAACCACATATGTAATGCATTAATGCCCATACCAACCCTGCACTCTGTCTCCTGTCCGACCTTGCACTCTTGTGGGGATTTAATCGACCCACCCATCCCTACACTCCTTATGTAGCGCCGGTTGAAGCACTAACTTATCGTTGCAGCATAGCTGCTCGGTGGCTAAAAGCCTTCGGTGTATCCACAGTCGTTAAGCGACCATGCGATCCTATCTGCAATACCACTTTCGAATAATCCCATCATCATGCAACAAAATAGCACATGAATGCAACTTACAATAATAATCATACGATAACGATCATAAATCACATACAAGAATAATCATATAACATGTAGGGCATTTTGTCAGTTTTCCCTTAGTGGCATATCGGTCATTTTACCCATCGAGGGTATTTCTGTAATTTACCTACCAATGGTATTTTTGTAATTTACCTACTAAGGTTATTTTCGTAATTTACCCACCAAGGGTATTTTCGTAATTTACCTATCAAGGGTATTTTTGTAATTTACTCCCAAGGATATTTTTGTAATTTCGCACCTACAATGGCCTTTTTGAAGGCCCAAAGTTGCTCGAGTGACTCGACTACCATTTTCGGTCTTAACGGACTATTGGGCCTAAGCTCGATCTTGGCCTATTTGGGCCCACGCGCTTGTGTGGCCCACCTAGCACAAATCTAGCCACGTATATAAAATTCACCTAGTCTAGTTCACTGTATACTACACCATCATACATTTTATTCAATTGGGCCCACGGGCCCATTGCCCACTTTGGCCCAACGTGGCCCAACAGCCTCAACCCACAAGAACACTCCTGATGGCCTCAACTATCGCGTCGAAGCCCCCACACGTGCGCTCGCCCGCCCATGTGGCTACTATTGCTGTGACCGACACTTCGACATTTGCCGCTTTACAACTAGAGTAGAGAGAGAGTTGCACACTTGATAGGAATTCTGAAGCGACTAAATCGCACTCCCAAAGCTCCTATGCCCAACGCCAAAAAGGTATGCCCCTTCTCCTCCTAGACAGCTCTATATATAGCTAGCTTCTCACCTTCCTTCTTTGTATCTTTCCGATGTGGGATCCCTCCGTCAGTAGAGTTTAAATCCAACTCAAACTTTTCTCGTCCAATCCGCAAAATAAAGACTCCCTTGGATGTCATGAGATTCGAACCCAGGCTCCCTTGTAGCACAATCCACGCCTCTAGCCACTTTACCAACTAGCTCATTGTTTCTAAAATCATGCGAACTAAATATAAGTCCTATGGCCAAATTCAAAATCCAATTAAAAAAAACCAAAATGCAAGCACCAAGACTTAAACCTTGGACCTCCTTCCTTCCTCTATGGCGTCACCCCCTTGCTCCTCAAGTGGCGCCACTTTGCCACTACATCACCCACTCCAATTGTCATTTTTCTCCACATTTTACTCTTAAATCCTACCTACCAACTCCCAGGGTTATTTTCACCTAAAACCAAAATTTTTCCTATGGCGTAACTTTAACCCAGGACTTCATAAAAGCCTCCTAACCTTCTAAAATCACTCACCTAATAGGTCCAACTTGCACTAATGTCATTCCTTTATTCTTAAAAATTTTAAACGCTCTCGTGCCCAAGGTCCATTGGGCCCCAATCCTACTAGGCCCAAATTTGGGATGTTACAAATCTACCCTCCTTAAAAAAAATTTCATCCTCGAAATTTCTAACTAACTACTAAACGCACCGCTAAAGTCACACCACTATGCTTTCGTTGCGCACTCTGATTTAAGAATTTTATGAAATTAGTACTTAGTTCCACTTGTTTAGGACACATGTCTTATGTAAGTAGCAACAATTTCTTAGAGTTATTCAGCGATCGAGAATACACTGCAAGCTTAAGTTTCCTAGGGGCTTTAGTCTCTACAAGCCTATTTTTAAGTAGCCTATCATCTATACCGTTCAATAATTCAAACAATAATAGAAAACTTACTTGGTTCGATGTTGAGGGCTCGATGAACCACACTTCAAGAATCTTGTAAAAACTTCTTTAAAAAAAACCAAAAATCTAAGGCCCATTCACATCCCGAGCTTTGCAACCTAGGCTCTGATACCACTAAATGTAACACCCCAAACCCGGCCTAGAAGTTAGGCCCAAATCTGGCGTGTCACATTGAGGTGCTTTTCGAGAAACCATGGTTCCATTTGAAGACCTTTCTTGATATTAAAAACTAAAGTCCCAGTTTGCGTTTGTTTATTATTAATCGACATTTATGAAAAAGTTGTTACCTGAAAAAAATTTGTTTGTTGCAGAAACTTCATTAAAATGACTGCCTTATGAAAACGTGATGTTTACGACCTATTCGCGAAAGCGTAGTATTTTGAAAGTAGATATTGTTTTGGAAAATCGTGATACAACGTTTAGCGATTTAAAACATAATAAACTAAAATCCAAAACTAAAACCGAATTTAAGAGAGGCCTTATTACAAAATATTAACCCAAGTTAAAATAAGTAAAATACTAGAGTCCAAAAGCGCTTCGTAGTGTGGCTAACTCGAGTCCTCAAGCACGTCGAACCGCTTTAATCGAGGATTACCCGGAAAAAAAATTAAAAAGAGGGTGTGAGTTTATGAAAACTCAGTGTGCATAACCCTCATCAATAAGAACGTGAATCACAACGGTATGGGCCGAATCCCATTTCAGTAACGGTGGCAATTGGGCCTTAGCCCATAAAAGCCTCAGTTGGGCATTAACCCATAAATGTCACGAATCATATTTATCTGGGCCTGAGCCCATCTTAAATAAAACCACATATGCAATGCATTAATGCCCATACCAACCACTCACTCGCCTCTTGTCCAAACTCACTTTTGTGGAGATTTAATCGAGCCACCCATCCCTACACTCCTTGTGTAGCACCGGTTGCGGTATTAACTTATCGGTGCAGCATAGCTACTCAGTGGCTAAAAGCCTTCGGTGGATCCACAATCGTCAAGTGACCATGCGATCCTATCTGCACTTCCCCTTTCGAATAATCCCATCCCCATGCAACATAATAACACATGAATCCAACAGACAAAAATAATCATACGATAACAATCATAAATCACATACAAGAATAATCATATAACATGTAGGGGCATTTTCATCATTTTGCCCTCTATGGGCATATGGGTCATTTTACCCATCGAGGGTATTTCCGTAATTTACCTACCAAGGGTATTTTTGTAATTTACCTACCAAGGGTATTTTCATAATTTACCCACCAAGAGTATTTTCGTAATTTACTTACCAAGGGTATTTTTGTAATTTTGCACCTGCAATGGCTTTTTGAAGGCCCAAAGTTGCCCCGAGCGACTCGGCTACCATTTTCGGTCTTATCAAACTATTGGGCCTAAACTCGATTTCAGCCCATTCGGGCCCACGCTCTTGTGCTGCCCACCTAGCACAAATCTAGCCACGTATATAAAATTCACCTAGTCTAGTTCACTATATACTACGCCACCACACATTTTATTCAATTGGGCCCATAGGCCTATTGGGCCCACTTTGGCCCATCGTGGACCAACAGCCTCAACCCACAAGAACACTACTGATGGCCTCAACTATTGCATCGAAGCCCCCAAACATGCGCTCGCACGCCCATATGGCTACTATTGCCGGGACCAGCACTTCGGCATTTACCGCTCTACAACAATAGTAGAGAGAGAGTTGGACACCTGATAGGAATTCTAAAGCTGCTAAATCGTGCTCCCAAAGCTCCTATGCCCAACGCAAATAAGGTATGCCCCTTCTCCTCCTAGATAGCTCTATATATAGCTAGCTTCTCACCTTCCTTCTTTGTATCTTTCTGATGTGGGATCCCTTCGTTAGTAGAGTTTAAATCCAACTCAAACTCTTCTCGTCCAATCCGCAAAATAAAGACTCCCTTGCATGTCATGAGATTCGAACCCAAGCTCCCTTGTAGCACAATCCACGCCGTTAGCCACTTTACCAACTAGCTCCTTGTTTCTAAAATCATGCGCAACTAAATATAAGTCCTATGGCCAAATTCAAAAATCCAATTAAAAAAAAACCAAAATGCAAGCACCAAGACTTGGACCTTAGACCTCCTTCCTTCCTCTATGGCGTCACCCCCTTGCTCCTTAAGTGGCGCCACTTTTCCACTACACCACACACTCCAATTGTTATTTTTCTCCACATTTTATTCTTAAATCCTACCTACTAACTCCCATGGTTTTTTTCACCTAAAACCAAATTTTTTCCTATGGCGTAACTTTAACCCGGGACTTCATAAAAGCCTCCTAACCTTCCAAAATCACTCACCTAATAGGTCCAACTTGCACTAATGTCGTTCCTTTATTCTTAAAAATTTTAAACGCTCCCGTGCCCAAGGCCCATTGGGCCCCAATCCTACTAGGCCCAAATTCGGGATGTTACAAATCTACCCTCCTTAAAAAAATTTCATCCTCAAAATTTCCAACTAACTACTAAACGCACCACTCAAGTCAAACCACTATGCTTTCGTTGCGCACTCTGATTTAAGAATTTTATGAAATTAGTACTTTGTTCCACTTGTTTAGGGCACATGTCTTATGTAAGTAACAATAATTTCTTAGAGTTATTCAGCGGTCGAGAATACACTATAGGCTTAAGTTTCCTAGGGGCTTTAGTCTCTAAAAGCCTATTTTTAAGTAGCCCATCATCTGTACAGTTCAATAATTACAACAATAATAGAAAATTTACTTGGTTCGATGTCGAGGGCTCGATGAACCACATTTTAAGAATCCTGTAAAACCTTATTTTAAAAAAACCAAAAAAACTAAGGCCCATTCACAGCCCGAGCTTTGCAACCTAGGCTCTGATACCACTAAATGTAACACCCCAAACCCAGCCTAGAAGTTAGGCCCAAATCTGGCGTGTCACATTTGGGTGCTTTTCGAGAAACCATGGTTCCATTTGAAGACCTTTTTTGATATTAAAAACTAAAGTCCCAGTTTGCGTTTGTTTATTATTAATTGACATTTATGAAAAAGTTGTTACCTCAAAAAAACTTTGTTTGTTGCGAAAACTTCATTAAAATGGTTGACTTATGAAAATGTGATGTTTACGACCTATTCGCAAAAGCGTTGCATTTTGAAAGTAGATATTGTTTTGGAAAACCGTGATACAAAGTTTAGCAGATTTAAAACATAATAAACTAAAAATCCAAAACTAAAACCAGAATTTAAGAGAGGCCTTATTACAAAATATTAACCCAAGTTAAAATAAGTCAAATACTAGAGTCCAAAAGCGCTCGTAGTGTGGCTAACTCCGAGTCCTCAAGCACGCCGAACCGCCATCGAGGATTACCTGAGAAAAAAAATATTAAAAAGAGGGTGTGAGTTTATGAAAACTCAGTGTGCATAACCCTCATCAATGAGAACATGAATCACAACGGTTTGGGCCGAAGCCTATTTCAGTAACGGTGGCAATTGGGCCTTAGCCCATAAAAGCCTCAGTCAGGCCTTAACCCATAAATGTCACGAATCATATTTATCTGAGCCTGAGCCCATCTCAAATAAAACCACATATGTAATGCATTAATGCCCATACCAACACTGCACTCCGTCTCCTATCCAACCTTGCACTCTTGTGGGGATTTAATCGACCCACCCATCCCTACACTCCTTATGTAGCACCGGTTGAAGCACTAGCTTATCGTTGCAGCATAGCTGCTCGGTGGCTAAAAGCCTTCGGTGTATCCACAGTCGTCAAGCGACCATGCGATCCTATCTGCACTACCACTTTCGAATAATCCCATCCTCAGGCAACATAATAGCACATGAATGCAACATACAATAATAATCATATGATAACGATCATAAATCACATACAAGAATAATCATATAACATGTAGGGGCATTTTTGTCATTTTTCCCTTTAGTGGCATATCGGTCATTTTACCCATCGAGGGTATTTTTGTAATTTACCTACCAATGGTATTTTTGTAATTTACCTACTAAGGTTATTTTTGTAATTTACCCACCAAGGGCATTTTCGTAATTTACCTACCAAGGGTATTTTTGTAATTTACCTCTCAAGGATATTTTCATAATTTCGCACCTACAATGGCCTTTTTGAAGGCCCAAATTTGCCCGAGCTACTCGGCTACCATTTTCGGTCTTACCGGACTATTGGGCCTAAGCTCAATCTTGGCCTATTTGGGCCCACGCGCTTGTGTGGCCCACCTAGTACAAATCTAGCCACGTATATAAAATTCACCTAGTCTAGTTCACTATATACTACACCATCATACATTTTATTCAATTGGGCCCACGGGCCCATTGCCCATTTTGGCCCATCGTGGCCCAACAGCCTCAACCCACAAGAACACTCCTGATGGCCTCAACTATCGCGTCGAATCCCCCACATGTGCGCTCGCACGCCCATGTGGCTACTGTTGCTGTGACCGACACTTCGACATTTGCCGCTCTACAACAAGAGTAGAGAGAGAGTTGCACACCTGATAGGAATTCTAAAGCTGCTAAATCGTGCTCCCAGAGCTCCTATGCCCAACACAAATAAGGTATGCCCCTTCTCCTCCTAGACAGCTCTATATATAGCTAGCTTCTCACCTTCCTTCTTTGTATCTTTCCGATGTGGGATCCCTTCGTCAGTAGAGTTTAAATCCAACTCAAACACTTCTCGTCCAATCCACAAAATAAAGACTCCCTTGCATGTCATGAAATTCAAACCCAAGCTCCCATGTAGCACAATCCACGCCGCTAGCCACTTTATCAACTAGCTCCTTGTTTTTAAAATCATGCGCAACTAAATATAAGTCCTATGGCCAAATTCAAAAATCCAATTAAAAAAAAAACCAAAATACAAGCACCAAGACTTGAACCTTGGACCTCCTTCCTTCCTCTATAGCGTCACCTCCTTGCTCCTTAAGTGGCGCCACTTTTCCACTACACCACGCACTCCAATTGTCATTTTTCTCCACATTTTATTCTTAAATCCTACCTACCAACTCCCACGGTTTTTTTCACCTAAAACCAAAATTTTTCCTATGGCGTAACTTTAACCCGGGACTTCATAAAAGCCTCCTAACCTTCCAAAATCACTCACCTAATAGGTCCAACTTGCACTAATGTCGTTCCTTTATTCTTAAAAATTTTAAACGCTTCCGTGCCCAAGGCCCATTGGGCCCCAATCCTACTAGGCCCAAATTCAGGATGTTACAAATCTACCCTCCTTAAAAAAATTTCATCCTCGAAATTTCCAACTAACTACTAAATGCACCGCTCAAGTCACACCACTATGCTTTCGTTGCACACTCTGATTTAAGAATTTTATGAAATTAGTACTTTGTTCCACTTGTTTAGGGCACATGTCTTATGTAAGTAACAACAATTTCTTAGAGTTATTCAGCGGTTGAGAATACACTACAGGCTTAAGTTTCCTAGGCGCTTTAGTCTCTAAAAGCCTATTTTTAAGTATCCCATCATCTGTACAGTTCAATAATTCAAACAATAACAGAAAACTTACTTGGTTCGATGTCGAGGGCTCGATGAACCACATTTCAAGAATCCAGTAAAAACTTATTTTAAAAAAACCAAAAATCTATGGCCCATTCACAGCCCGAGCTTTGTAACCTAGGCTCTGATACCACTAAATGTAACACCCCAAACCCGGCCTAGAAGTTAGGCCCAAATCTGGCGTGTCGCATTGGGTGCTTTTCGAGAAACCATGGTTCCATTTGAAGACCTTTCTTGATATTAAAAACTAAAGTCCCAGTTTGCATTTGTTTATTATTAATCGACATTTATGAAAAAGTTGTTACCTCAAAAAAACTTTGTTTGTTGAGAAAACTTCATTAAAATGGCTGACTTATGAAAACGTGATGTTTACGACCTATTCGCGAAAGCGTAGTATTTTGAAAGTAGATATTGTTTTGGAAAACCATGATACAAAGTTTAGCAGATTTAAAACATAATAAACTAAAAATCCAAAACTAAAACAAGAATTTAAGAGAGGCCTTATTATAAAATATTAACCCAAGTTAAAAATAAGTCAAATACTAGAGTCCAAAACTGCTCGTAGTGTGGCCAACTCTGAGTCCTCAAGCACGTTGAACCGCTTACTGAGGATTACCTGAGGAAAAAAATATTAAAAAGAGGGTGTGAGTTTATGAAAACTCAGTGCACATAACCCTCATCAATAAGAACATGAATCACAACGGTTTAGGCCGAAGCCCATTTCAGTAACGGTGGCAATTGGGCCTTAGCCCAAAAAAGCCTCAGTTGGGCTTTAACCCATAAATGTCACGAATCATATTTATCAGAGCCTGAGCCCATCTCAAATAAAACCACATATGTAATGCATTAATGCCCATACCAACTCTGCACTCCGTCTCCTGTCCAACCTTGCACTCTTGTGGGGATTTAATCGACCCACCCATCCCTACACTCCTTATGTAGCGCCGGTTGAAGCACTAACTTATCGTTGCAGCATAGCTGCTCGGTGGCTAAAAGCCTTCGGTGTATCCACAGTCGTCAAGCGACCATGCGATCCTATCTGCACTACCACTTTCGAATAATCCCATCCTCATGCAACGTAATAGCACATGAATGCAACATATAATAATAATCATACGATAACAATCATAAATCACATACAAGAATAATCATATAACATGTAGGGGCATTTTTGTCATTTTTCCCTTTAGTGGCATATCGATCATTTTACCCATCGAGGGTATTTCTGTAATTTACCTACCAATGGTATTTTTGTAATTTACCTACTAAGGTTATTTTCGTAATTTACCCACCAAGGATATTTTCGTAATTTTCCTACCAAGGGTATTTTTGTAATTTACCTCCCAAGGATATTTTTGTAATTTCGCACCTACAATGGCCTTTTTGAAGTCCTAAAGTTGCCCGAGTGACTCAGCTACCATTTTCGGTCTTACCAGACTATTGGGCCTAAGCTCGATCTTGGCCTATTCAGGCCCACGCGCTTGTGTGGCCCACCTAGCACAATCTAGCCACGTATATAAAATTCACCTAGTCTAGTTCACTATATACTACACCATCATACATTTTATTCAATTGGGCCCACGGGCCCATTGCCCACTTTGGCCCATCGTGGCCCAATAGCCTCAACCTACAAGAACACTCCTGATGGCCTCAACTATCGCGTCAAAGCCCCCACACGTGCGCTCGCACGCCCATGTGGCTACTACTGCTGTGACCGACACTTCGGCATTTGGCGCTCTACAATTAGAGTAGAGAGAGTTGCACACCTGATAGGAATTCTGAAGCGACTAAATCGCGCTCCCAAAGCTCCTATGCCCAACGCCAAAAAGGTATGCCCCTTCTCCTCCTAGATAGCTCTATATATAGCTAGCTTCTCACCTTCCTTCTTTGTATTTTTTCGATGTGGGATCCCTCCATCAGTAGAGTTTAAATCCAACTCAAACTCTTCTCGTCCAATCCGCAAAATAAAGACTCCCTTGCATGTCATGAGATTCGAACCCAGGCTCCCTTGTAGCACAATCCACGCCTCTAGCCACTTTACCAACTAGCTCATTGTTTCTAAAATCATGCGCAACTAAATATAAGTCCTATGGCCAAATTCAAAAATCCAATTAAAAAGAAAACCAAAATGCAAGCACCAAGACTTAAACCTTGGACCTCCTTCCTTCCTCTATGGCGTCACCCCCTTGCTCCTCAAGTGGCGTCACTTTGCCACTACACCACACACTCCAATTGTCATTTTTCTCCACATTTTATTCTTAAATCATACCTACCATCTCCCAGGGTTTTTTTCACCTAAAACCAAAATTTTTCCTATGGCGTAACTTTAACCCGGGACTTCATAAAAGCCTCCTGACCTTCTAAAATCACTCACCTAATAAGTCTAACTTGCACTAATGTCATTCTTTTATTCTTAAAAATTTTAAACGGTCTCGTGCCCAAGGCCCATTGGGCCCCAATCCTACTAGGCCCAAATTTGGGATGTTACAAATCTACCCTCCTTAAAAAAAATTTCATCCTCGAAATTTCCAACTAACTACTAAACACACCGCTAAAGTCACACCACTATGCTTTCGTTGCGCACTCTGATTTAAGAATTTTATGAAATTAGTACTTAGTTCCACTTGTTTAGGACACATGTCTTATGTAAGTAGCAACAATTTCTTAGAGTTATTCAATGATCGAGAATACACTGCAGCTTAAGTTTCCTAGGGCTTTAGTCTCTACAAGCCTATTTTAAGTAGCCTATCATCTATACTGCTTCAATAATTCAAACAATAACGAGAAAACTTACTTGGTTCGATGTCGAGGCTCGATGAACCACACTTCAAGAATTTTGTAAAAACTTATTTTAAAAAAAACCAAAAATCTAAGGCCCATTCACAGCCCGAGCTTTGCAACCTAGGCTCTGATACCACTAAATGTAACACCCCAAACCCAGCCTAGAAGTTAGGCCCAAATCTGGCGTGTCACATTGGGGTGCTTTTCGAGAAACCATGGTTCCATTTGAAGACCTTTCTTGATATTAAAAACTAAAGTCCCAGTTTGAGTTTGTTTATTATTGATCGACATTTATGAAAAAGTTGTTACCTCAAAAAAACTTTGTTTGCTACGAAAACTTCATTAAAATGACTGCCTTATGAAAACGTGATGTTTACGACCTATTCGCGAAAGCGTAGTATTTTGAAAATAGATATTGTTTTGGAAAATCGTGATACAACGTTTAGCATATTTAAAACATAATAAACTAAAAATCCAAAACTAAAACCAGAATTTAAGAGAGGCCTTATTACAAAATATTAACCCAAGTTAAAAATAAGTAAAATACTAGAGTCTAAAACTGCCTCGTAGTGTGGCCAACTCTGAGTCCTCAAGCACGTCGAACCGCTTACTGAGGATTACCTGGGAAAAAAATATTAAAAAGAGGGTCTGAGTTTATGAAAACTCAGTGTGCATAACCCTCATCAATAAGAATGTGAATCACAATGGTTTGGGCCGAATCCCATTTCAGTAACGGTGGCAATTGGGCCTTAGCCCATAAAAGCCTCAGTTGGGCCTTAACCCATAAATGTCACGAATCACATTTATCTGGGCCTGAGCCCATCTTAAATAAAACCACATATGCAATGCATTAATGCCCATACCAACCCTGCACTCCGTCTCTTGTCCAACCCTGCACTCCTGTGGGGATTTAATCGAGCCACCCATCCCTACACTCCTTGTGTAGCATCGGTTGCGGCACTAACTTATCGGTGCAGCATAGCTACTCAGTGGCTAAAAGCCTTCGGTGGATCCACAGTCGTCAAGTGACCATGCGATCCTATTTGCACTTCCCCTTTCGAATAATCCCATCCCCATGCAACATAATAACACCTGAATGCAACAGACAATAATAATCATACGATAACAATCATAAATCACATACAAGAATAATCATATAACATGTAGGGGCATTTTCATCATTTTTGCCCTCTATGGGCATATGGGTCATTTTACCCATCGAGGGTATTTCTGTAATTTACCTACCAAGGGTATTTTTGTAATTTACCTACCAAGGGTATTTTCATAATTTACCCACCAAGAATATTTTCGTAATTTACCTACCAAGGGTATTTTTGTAATTTTGCACCTGCAATGGCTTTTTGAAGGCCCAAAGTTGCCCCGAGTGACTCGGCTACCATTTTCGGTCTTATCGGACTATTGGGCCTAAACTCGATTTTAGCCCATTCGGGCCCACGCTCTTGTGCTGCCCACTTAGCACAAATCTAGCCACGTATATAAAATTCACCTAGTCTAGTTCACTATATACTACGCCATCATACATTTTATTCAATTGGGCCCATAGGCCTATTGGGCCTACTTTGGCCCATCGTGGACCAACAGCCTCAACCCACAAGAACACTACTGATGGCCTCAACTATCGCATCGAAGCCCCCACACATGCGCTCGCACGCCCATGTGGCTACTATTATCGGGACCGGCACTTCGGCATTTGCCGCTCTACAACAAGAGTAGAGAGAGAGAGTTGCACACCTGATAGGAATTCTGAAGCTGCTAAATCGTGCTCCCAAAGCTCCTACGCCCAACGCAAATAAGGTATGCCCCTTCTCCTCCTAGACAGCTCTATATATAGCTAGCTTCTCACCTTCCTTCTTTGTATCTTTCTGATGTGGGATCCCTTCACAAGAGAGTTTAAATCCAACTCAAACTCTTCTCGTCCAATCCGCAAAATAAAGACTCCCTTGCATGTCATGAGATTCGTACCCAAGCTCCCTTGTAGCACAATCCACGCCGCTAGCCACTTTACCAACTAGCTCCTTGTTTCTAAAATCATGCGCAACTAAATATAAGTCCTATGGCCAAATTAAAAATCCAATTAAAAAAAAAACCAAAATGCAAGCACCAAGACTTGAACCTTGGACCTCCTTCCTTCCTCTATGGCGTCACCCCCTTGCTCCTTAAGTGGTGCCACTTTTCCACTACACCACACACTCTAATTGTTATTTTTCTCCACATTTTATTCTTAAATCCTACCTACTAACTCCCAGGGTTTTTTTCACCTAAAACCAAAATTTTTCCTATGGCGTAACTTTAACCCGGGACTTCATAAAAGCCTCCTAACCTTCCAAAATCACTCACCTAATAGGTCCAACTTGCACTAATGTCGTTCCTTTATTCTTAAAAATTTTAAATGCTCCCGTGCCCAAGGCCCGTTGGGCCCCAATCCTACTAGGCCCAAATTTGGGAAGTTATAAATCTACCCTCCTTAAAAAAATTTCATCCTCGAAATTTCCAACTAACTACTAAACGCACCGCTCAAGTCACACCACTATGCTTTCGTTGCGCACTCTGATTTAAGAATTTTATGAAATTAGTACTTTGTTCCACTTGTTTAGGGCACATGCCTTATGTAAGTAACAACAATTTCTTAGAGTTATTCATCAGTCGAGAATACACTACAGGCTTAAGGTTCCTAGGGGCTTTAGTCTCTAAAAGCCTATTTTTAAGTAGCCCATCATCTGTACAGTTCAATAATTCAAACAATAACAGAAAACTTACTTGGTTCGATGTCAAGGGCTCGATGAACCACATTTCAAGAATCCTGTAAAAACTTATTTTAAAAAAAACCAAAAAATCTAAGGCCCATTCACAGCCCGAGCTTTGCAACCTAGGCTCTGATACCACTAAATGTAACACCCCAAACCCGGCCTAGAAGTTAGGCCCAAATCTGGCGTGTCACATTGGGGTGCTTTTCGAGAAACCATGGTTCCATTTGAAGACCTTTCTTGATATTAAAAACTAAAGTCCTAGTTTGCGTTTGTTTATTATTAATCGACATTTATGAAAAAGTTGTTACCTCAAAAAAACTTTGTTTGTTGCGAAAACTTCATTAAAATGGCTGACTAATGAAAACGTGATGTTTACGACCTATTTGCAAAAGCGTAGCATCTTGAAAGTAGATATTGTTTTGGAAAACCGTGATACAAAGTTTAGCAGATTTAAAACATAATAAACTAAAAATCCAAAACTAAAACCAGAATTTAAGAGAGGCCTATTACAAAATATTAACCCAAGTTAAAAATAAGTCAAATACTAGAGTCCAAAACTGCTCGTAGTGTGGCCAACTCCGAGTCCTCAAGCACGTCGAACCGCTTACTGAGGATTACCTGAGAAAAAAAATATTAAAAAGAGGGTGTGAGTTTATGAAAACTCAGTGTGCATAACCCTCATCAATAAGAACATGAATCACAACGGTTTGGGCCGAAGCCCATTTCAGTAATGGTGGCAATTGGGCCTTAGCCCATAAAAGCCTCAATCGGGCCTTAACCCATAAATGTCACGAATCATATTTATCTGAGCCTGAGCCCATCTCAAATAAAACCACATATGTAATGCATTAATGCCCATACCAACCCTGCACTCTGTCTCCTGTCCAACCTTGCACTCTTGTGGGGATTTAATCGACCCACCCATCCCTACACTCCTTATGTAGCACCGGTTGAAGCACTAACTTATCGTTGCAGCATAGCTGCTCGGTGGCTAAAAGCCTTCGGTGTATCGCCAGTCGTCAAGCGACCATGCGATCCTATCTGCACTACCACTTTCGAATAATCCCATCCTCATGCAACATAATAGCACATGAATGCAACATACAATAATAATCATACGATAAAGATCATAAATCACATACAAGAATAATCATATAACATGTAGGGGCGTTTTTATCATTTTTCCCTTTAGTGGCATATCGGTCATTTTACCCACTGAGGGTATTTCTGTAATTTACCTACCAATGGTATTTTTGTAATTTACCTACTAAGGTTATTTTCATAATTTACCCACCAAGGGTATTTTCGTAATTTACCTACCAAGGGTATTTTTGTAATTTACCTCCCAAGGATATTTTCGTAATTTCGCACCTACAATGGCCTTTTTGAAGGCCCAAAGTTGCCCGAGCGACTCGGCTACCATTTTCGGTCTTACCGGACTATTGGGCCTAAGCTCAATCTTGGCCTATTCGGGCCCACGTGCTTGTGTGGCCCACCTAGCACAAATCTAGCCGTGTATATAAAATTCACCTAGTCTAGTTCACTATATACTACACCATCATACATTTTATTCAATTGGGCCCACGGGCCCATTGCCCATTTTGGCCCATCGTGGCTCAATAGCCTCAACCCACAAAAACACTCCTGATGGCCTCAACTATCGCGTCGAAGCCCTCACACGTGCGCTCGCACGCCCATGTGGCTACTATTGTTGTGACCGACACTTCGGCATTTGCCGCTCTACAACAAGAGTAGAGAGAAAGTTGCACACCTGATAGGAATTCTAAAGCTGCTAAATCGTGCTCCTAGAGCTCCTATGCCCAACGCAAATAAGGTATGCCCCTTCTCCTCCTAGACAGCTCTATATATAGCTAGCTTCTCACCTTCCTTCTTTGTATCTTTCCGATATGGGATCCCTTCGTCAGTAGAGTTTAAATCCAACTCAAACTCTTCCCGTCCAATCCACAAAATAAATACTCCCTTGCATGTCATGAGATTCTAACCTAGGTTCCCTTGTAGCATAATCCACGTTGCTAGCCACTTTACTAACTAGCTCATTGTTTCTAAAATCATGACCAACTAAATATAAGTCCTATGGCCACATTCAAAAAATCCAATTAAAAAGAAAACCAAAATGCAAGCACCAAGACTTGAACCTTGGACCTCATTCCTTCCTCTATGGCGTCACCCCCTTGCTCCTTAAGTGGCGTCACTTTGCCACTACACCACACACTCCACTTGTCATTTTCCCCACATTTTATTCTTAAATCCTACCTACCAACTCCCAGGGTTTTTTTCTCCTAAAACCAAAATTTTTCCTATGGCCTAACTTTAACCCGGGACTTCATAAAAGCCTCCTAACCTTCCAAAATCACTCACCTAATTGGTCCAACTTACACTAATGTCGTTCTCTTATTCTTAAAAATTTTAAACGCTCCCGTGCCTAAGGCCCATTGGGCCCTAATCCTTCTAGGCCCAAATTCAGGATGTTACAAATCTACCCTCCTTAAAGAAATTTCGTCCTCAAAATTTTCAACTAACTACTAAACGCACCGCCAAGTCACTCCACTATGCTTTCGTTGCGCACTCTCATTTAAGAATTTTATGAAATTAGTAGTTAGTTCCACTTATTTAGGGCACATGTCTTATGTAAGTAACAATAATTTCTTAGAGTTATTCCGCGGTCAAGAATACACTACAGGCTTAAGTTTCCTATGGGCTTTAGCCTCTAAAAGCCTATTTTTAAGTAGCCCATTATCTATACAGTTCAATAATTCAAACAATAATAGAAAACTTACTTGGTTCGACGTCAAGGGCTCGATGAACCACACTTCAAAAATCCTACAAAAACTTTTTTTAAAAAAAAACCAAAAATCTAAGGCCCATTCATAGCCCGAGCTTTACAACCTAGGCTCTGATACCACTAAATGTAACACCCCAAACTCGGCCTAGAAGTAAGGCCCGAATTTAGCGTGTCACATTGGGGTGCTTTTCGAGAAACCATGGTTCCATTTGAAAACCTTTCTTGATATTAAAAACTAAAGTCCCAATTTGCGTTTGTTTAATATTAATCGACATTTATTAAAATGTTATTACCTAAAAAAAACTTTGTTTGTTGCGAAAACTTAATTAAAATGATTGACTTATGAAAACGTGATGTTTATGACCTATTCGCGAAACCGTAGTATTTTGAAAGCAGATATTGTTTTGGAAAACCGTGATACAAAGTTTAGTAGATTTAAAAAATAATAAACTAAAAATCCAAAACTAAAACCAGAATTAAAGAGAGGCCTTGTTACAAAATATTAACCCAAGTTAAAAAAAATAAAATACTAGAGTCCAAAATTGCTCGTAGTGTGGCCACCTCCGAGCCCTCCAGCACGTCGAACCGCTTACTGAGGATTACCTGAGAAAAACAAATATTAAAAAGAGGGTGAGAGTTTATGAAAACTCAGTGTGTATAACCCTCATCGATAAGAACATGAATCACAATAATTTGGGCCGAAGCCCATTTCAATAGCGGTGGCAATTGGGCCTTAGCCCATAAAAGCCTTAGTTGGGCCTTAACCCATAAATGTCACGAATCATATTTATCTGGGCTTGAGCCCATCTCAAATAAAACCACATATGCAATGCATTAATGCCCATACCAACCCTGCACTCCGTCTCCTGTCCAACCATGCACTCTTGTGGGGATTTAATTGACTCACCCATTCCTACACTCCTTATGTAGCACCGTTGTGGCACTAACTTATCGGTGCAGTATGGCTGCTCGATGGCTAAAAGCCTTCCGTTGATCTACAGTCGTCAAGCGACCATGCGATCCTATTTGCACTTCCCCTTTCGAATAATCCCATCCCCATGCAACATAATAACACATGAATGCAACATACATTGATAATCATACGGTAACGATCATAAATCACATACAAGAATAATCATATAACATGTAGGGGCATGTTCGTCATTGTTTCCCTTCAGGGGCATATCGGTCATTTTACCCATCGAGGGTATTTCTGTAATTTACCTACCAAAGGTATTTTTGTAATTTACCTATTAAGGGTATTTTTGTCATTTACCTACCAAGGGTATTTTCATAATTTACCTACCAAGGGTTTTTTTATTTACTTCCCAAGGATATTTTCATAATTTCGCACTTGCAATGGCCATTTTGAAGGCCCAAAGTTGCCCCGCGACTCGGCTACCATTTTCGGTCTTACCAGACTATTGGGCCTAAGCTCGATTTTGGCCCATCTGGGCCCAAGTGCTTGTGTGGCCCACCTAGCACAAATCTAGCCACGTATATAAAATTCACCTAGTCTAGTTCACTATATACTACACCATCATACATTTTATTCAATTGGGCCCACAGGCCCATTGCCCACTTTGGTCCATCCTGGCCCAATAGCCTCAACCCACAAGAACACTACTGATGGCCACAATTATCGCGTCGAAGCCCCCACACGTGTGCTCGCACGCCCATGTGGCTACTATTACCGTGACCGGCACTTTGACATTCGCCGCTCTACAACAAGAGTAGGGAGAATTGCACACCTGATATGAATTCTGAAGCTGCTAAATCGTGCTCCCAAAGCTCCTATGCCCAACGCAAATAATGTATGCCTCTTCTCCTCCTAGACAGCTCTATATATAGCTAGCTTCTCACCTTTCTTCTTTGTATCTTTCCGATGTGGGATCCCTTCGTCAGTAGAGTTTAAATCCAACTCAAACTCTTCCCGTCCAATCCGTAAAATAAATACTCCCTTGCATGTCATGAGATTTAAACCTAGGCTCCCTTGTAGCACAATCCACGTCGCTAGCCACTTTACCAACTAGCTCATTGTTTCTAAAATCATGCGCAACTAAATATAAGTCCTATGGCCAAATTCAAAATCCATATAAAAAGAAAACCAAAATGCAAACACCAAGACTTGAACCTTGGACCTCCTTCCTTCCTCTATGGGGTCACCCCCTTACTCCTTAAGTGGCTTCAATTTGCCACTACACCACACACTCCACTTGTCATTTTTCCCCACATTTTATTCTTAAATCCTACCTACTAACTCCCAGGGTTTTTTTACCTAAAACCAAAATTTTTCCTATGGTCTAACTTTAACCCGAGACTTCATAAAAACCTCCTAACCTTCCAAAATAACTCACCTAATAGGTCCAACATGCACTAATGTCGTTCTCTTATTCTTAAAAATTTTAAACGCTCTCGTGCCCAAGGCCCATTGGGCCCCAATCCTACTAGGCCCAAATTCGGGATGTTACAAATCTACCCTCCTTAAAGAAATTTTGTCCTCAAAATTTCCAACTAACTATTAAACGCACCGCTCAAGTCACACAACTATGCTTTCGCTGTGTACTCTGATTTAAGAATTTTATGAAATTAGTACTTAGTTCCACTTGTTTAGGGCACATGTCTTATGTAAGTAACAACAATTTCTTAGAGTTATTCAGCGGTTGAGAAACATTATCTATACAGTTCAATAATTCAAACAATAACAGAAAACTTACATGGTTCGACGTCGAGGGCTCGATGAACCACACTTTAAGAATCCTACAAAATCTTTTTCTAAAAAAACCAAAAATCTAAGGCCCATTCACAGTCTAAGCTTTGCAACTTAGGCTCTGATACCACTAAATGTAACACCCCAAACCCAGCCTAGAAGTTAGGCCTGAATCTGGCATGTCACATTAGGGTGCTTTTCGAGAAACCATAGTGCCAATTGAAAACCTTTCTTGATATTAAAAACTAAAGTCCCAATTTGCGTTTGTTTATTATTAATCAAAATTGATTAAAAAGTTATTACTTAAAAAAAACTTTGTTTGTTGCGAAAACTTAATTAAAATGGTGATTTATGAAAACGTGATGTTTACGACCTATTCATGAAAGCGTAGTATTTTAAAGCGATATTGTTTTGGAAAACCATGATACAAAGTTTAGCGATTTAAAACATAATAAACTAAAATCCAAAACTAAAACTAGAATTTAAGAGAGGCCTTATTACAAAATATTAACCCAAGTTAAAAAAAAGTAAAATACTAGAGTCCAAAACTGCTCATAGTGTGGCCACCTCCGAGTCTGCCAGCACATCGAACCACTTACTGAGAATTACCTGATAAACAAATATTAAAAAGAGGGTGTGAGTTTATGAAAACTCAGTGTGCATAACCCTCGTCAATAAGAACATGAATCACAATAGTTTGGGCTGAAGCCATTTCAGTAACGGTGGAAAATGGGCCATAGCCCATAAAAGCCTTAGTTGGGCCTTAACCCAAAAGTATCACGAATCATATTTATCTAGGCCTGAGCCCATCTCAAATAAAACCACATATGCAATGCATTAATGCCCATACCAACCCTGCACTCCATCTCCTGTCCAACCCTGCACTCCTGTGGGGATTTAATCGACCCACCCATCCCTACACTCCTTATGTAGCACCAGTTATGGCACTAACTTATCGGTGCAGCATAGCTGCTCGGTGGCTAAAAGCCTTCGGTGGATCCATAGTCGTCAAGCGACCATGCAATCCTATCTACACTTCCCCTTTCAATAATTGCATCCCCATGCAACATAATAATACATGAATGCAACATACAATAATAATCATACGATAACAATCATAAACCACATACAAGAATAATCATATAACATGTAGGGGCATTTTTGTCATTTTTCCCTCTAGGGGCATATCGATCATTTTACCCATCGAGGGTATTATCGTAATTTACCTACCAATGGTATTTTCGTAATTTACCTACCAAGGGTATTTTTGTAATTTACCCACTAAGGGTATTTTCATAATTTACCTACCAAGGGTATTTTTATAATTTACCTACCAAGGGTATTTTTGTAATTTCGCTCCTGCAATGGGCTTTTTGAAGGCCCAAAATTGCCCCGAGTGACTCGGCTACCATTTCTGGTCTTATCGGACTATTGGGTCTAAACTCGATTTTGGTCCATTCGGGCCTACGCGCTTGTGTGGCCCACTTAGCACAAATCTAGCCACGTATATAAAATTCACCCAGTCTAGCTCACTATATACTACACCATCATACATTTTATTCAATTGGGCCCACTTCGTCCCATCGCGGCCCAACAGCCTCAACCCACATGAATACTACTGATGGCCTCAACTATCGCGTCGAAGCCCCTACATGTGCGCTCGCACGCCAATGTGGCTACTATTATCGTGACCGGCACTTCAGCATTTGCCTCTCTACAACTAGAGTAGAGAGAGAGTTGCACACCTAATAGGAATTCTGAAGCTGCTAAATCGCGCTCCCAGAGCTCCTATGCCCAACGCAAACAATGTATGCCCCTTATCCTCCTAGACAACTCTATATATAGCTAGCTTCTCACCTTCCTTCTTTGTATCTTTTCGATGTGGGATCCCTCTGTCAGTTGAGTTTAAATCCAACCCAAACTCTTCCCGTCCAATCCGCAAAATAAATACTCCCTTGCATGTCATGAGATTCAAACCCAGGCTCCCTTGTAGCACAATCCACGCCACTAGCCACTTTACCAACTAGCTCATTCTTTCTAAAATCATGCGCAACTAAATATAAGTCCTATGGCCAAATTCAAAAATCCATTTAAGAAAAAAACCAAAATGCAAGCACCAAGACTTGAACCTTGGACCTCCTTCCTTCCTCTATGGCGTCACCCCCTTGCTCCTTAAGTGGCGTCACTTTGCCACTACACCACACACTCCACTTGTCATTTTCCCCCACATTTTATTCTTAAATCCTACCTACCAACCCGCAAGGTTTTTTTCACCTAAAACCAAAATTTTTCCAATGGCCTAACTTTAACCCAGGACTTCATAAAAGCCTCCTAACCTTCCAAAATCACTCACCTACTAGGTCTAACTTGCACTAATGACATTCTCTTATTCTTAAAAATTTTAAATGCTCCCGTGCCCAAGGCTTATTGGGCCCTAATCCTATTAGGCCCAAATTCGGGATGTTACAAATCTACCCTCCTTAATGAAATTTTATCCTTGAAATTTCCAACTAACTACTAAACGGACCGCTCAAGTCACACCACTATGCTTTTGCCGCACACTCTGATTTAAGAATTTTATGAAATTAGTACTTAGTTCCACTTGTTTAGGGCACATGTCTTATGTAGGTAACAATAATTTCTAAGAGTTATTCCGCGGTCGAGAATACACTACAGGCTTAAGTTTCCTACGGGCTTTAGTATCTAAAAGCCTATTTTTAAGTAGCCCATTATCTATACAGTTCAATACTTCAAACAATAACAGAAAACTTACTTGGTTAGACGTCGAGGGCTCGATGAACACGCTTCAAGAATCCTGGAAAAACTTTAAAAAAACCAAAAATCTAAGGCCCATTCATAGCCCGAGCTTTACAACCTAGGCTCTGATACTACTAAATGTAACACCCCAAACCCGACCTAGAAGTTAGGCCCGAATATGGCGTGTCACGTTAGGGTGCTTTTCAAGAAACTATGGTTCCATTTGAAAACCTTTCTTGATATAAAAAACTAAAGTCCTAGTCTGCATTTGTTTATTATTAATCAACATTTATTAAATAGTTACCTAAAAAAAACTTTGTTTGTTGCAGAAACTTAATTAAAATGACTGACTTATGAAAACGTGATGTTTACGACCTATTCGCGAAAGCATAGTATTTTGAAAGCAGATATTATTTTGGAAAATCATGATACAAAGTTTATCAGATTTAAAACATAATAAACTAAAAATCCAAAACTAAAACCAGAATTTAAGAGAGGCCTTATTACAAAATATTAACCCAAGTTAAAAAAAGTAAAATACTAGAGTCCAAAACTGCTCGTAGTGTGGCCACCTCAGAGTCCTCTAGCACGTTGAACCGCTTACTGAGGATTACCTGAGAAAAAATATTAAAAAGAGGGTGTGAGTTTATGAAAACACAATGTGCATAACCCTCATCAATAAGAACATGAATCATAATAGTTTGGGCCAAAGCCCATTTCAGTAACAGTGGCAATTGGGCCTTAGCCCATAGAAGCCTTAGTTGGGCCTTAACCCATAAATGTCACGAATCATATTTATCTGGGCCTGAGCCCATCTCAAATAAAACCGCATATGCAATGCATCAATGCCCATACCAACCCTACACTCCGTCTCCTGTCCAACCCTGCACTCCTGTGGGGATTTAATTGACCCACCCATCCCTACACTCCTTATGTAGCACAAGTTGCGTTACTAATTATTGGTGCACCATAGCTACTCGGTGGCTAAAAGCCTTCGGTGGATCTACAGTCGTCAAGCAACCATGCGATCCTATCTACACTTCCCCTTTCGAATAATCCCATCCCCATGCAACATAATAACACATGAATGCAACATACAATAATAATCATACGATAACGATCATAAATCACATAAAAGAATAATCATATAACATGTAGGTGCGTTTTCATCATTTTTGCCCTTTAGGGGCATTCGGTCATTTTACCCATCGAGGGTATTTCTGTAATTTACCTACCAAGGTTATTTTCATAATTTACCTACCAAGGGTATTTTTGTAATTTACCTACCAAGGGTATTTTATTAATTTCGCACTTGTAATGGCCTTTTTGGTGGCCCAAAGCTGCCCCGAGCCACTCGGCTACCATTTTCAGTCTTACCGAACTATTGGGCCTAAACTCGATTTTGGCCCATTCGGGCCCATGCGCTTGTGTGACCCACCTAGCACAAATCTAGCCACGTATATAAAATTCACCTAGTCTAGTTCGTTATATACTACACCATCATACATTTTATTCAATTTGGCCCAAATGGCCCATTGGGCCCACTTCGGCCCATCATGGCCCAATAGCCTCAACCCACAAGAACACTATTGATGGCCTCAACTATCGCGTCGAAGCCCCCACACGTGCACTCGCACGTCCATGTGGCTACTATAGCCGTGATCGGTACTTCGACATTTGTCGCTCTACAACTAGAGTAGAGAGAGAGTTGCACACTTGATAGGAATTGTGAAGCTGCTAAATCGCGCTCCCAAAGCCCCTATGCCCAACGCCAACAAGGTATGCCCCTTCTCCTCCTAGATAGCTCAATATATAGCTAGCTTCTCACCTTTCTTCTTTGTATCTTTCTGATGTGGGATCCCTCCGTTAGTAGAGTTTAAATCCAACTCAAACTCTTCCCGTCCAATCCGTAAAATAAATACTCCCTTGCATGTCATGAGATTCAAACCCAGGCTCCCTTGTAGCATAATCCATGCCACTAGCCACCTTACCAACTAGCTTATTGTTTCTAAAATCATGCGCAACTAAATATATGTCCTATGGTCAAATTCAAAAATCAATTTAAAAAGAAAACCAACATGCAAGCACCAAGACTTGAACATTGGACCTCCTTCCTTCCTCTATGGCGTCACCCCCTTGCTCCTTAAGTGGCATCACTTTGCCACTACACCACACACTCCACTTGTCATTTTTCCCCACATTTTATTCTTAAAGCCTACCTACCAACTCCCAGGGTTTTTTTCTCCTAAAACCAAAATTTTTCCTATGGCCTAACTTTAACCCGGGACTTCATAAAAGCCTCTTAACCTTCCAAAATCACTCACCTAATAGGTCCAACTTGCACTAATGTTGTTCTCTTATTCTTAAAAATTTTAAATACTCCCGTGCCTAAGGCCCATTGGGCCCCAATCCTACTAGGCCCAAATTTGGGATGTTATAGTCTACTACAAGATTTTCAACTCCTTTCTTATCTTAAGTTTCCAAATCAAATTCCTATATGGGTAAAATCCATCTTATGACTCGAGGTTTTGCATCAGATTTAGTTAAATGATAACGAAGAGCTGAATGGTTAGTGTAAACAGCAACTTTAGATAATATCAAATACTGTCTAAATTTATCAAATGCAAAAACCATAGCTATCAATTCTTTTTCTGTAGTGGTGTAATTTTATTATGCGCCCGTCAATGTTTTGCTAGCATAATAGATTGGCTGAAAATGTTTGTCTCTTCGCTGTCTCAAAACTGCACCTATTGCAAAGTCACTCGCATCACATATTAGTTCAAAGGTAAATTCCAGTCAGGTACAATTATAATTGGAGCATTTATTAATTTATTTTTGAGGTTATTAAAAGCATCTAAACATTCCTGATCAAAATCGAAAGGCACATCTTTTTTCTAGTAGTTTTGTGAAAGGCTTAGCTATTTTAGAAAAATCTTTAATAAATCTTCTATAAAATCCAACATGTCCTAAAAAGCTTCGAGTAGCCTTAACTGAACTAGGAGGAGGTAATTTTTCTATGGTTTCAATTTTTTCTTTATCAACCTCAATCTCTTTACTAGAAATTTTGTGACCTAACACAATCCCTTCTCGTACCATAAAGTGACACTTTTCCCAATTAAGCACAAGGTTCGTTTCCTCACATCTCATTAGAACTCATTTTAAATTTTTAAGGCAAATATGAAAAGAATTATCGAATACCAAAAATCTTCCATAGTATCTTCCACAAGTTCACCAAATATGGCTAGCATGCAGCGCTGGAAAGTAGCAGGAGCATTACATAATCCAAAAGGTATTCTACGATAAGAAAACATACCATATGGACATGTAAATGTTGTATTTTCTTGATCCTTAAGAGCTATTGGGATTTGGAAGTAGCCAGAGAGTCCGTCTAGGAAGCAATAGTACATATGCCCAGATAATCATTCTAACATCTGATCAATGAAGGGTAAAGGGAAGTGATCTTTTCTTGTGGCATCGTTCAACTTCCTATAATCAATGCAAACTCTCCAACCTGTGATTGTTCTTGTTGGAATCAATTCATTCTTTTCGTTAGGTACAACAGTCATGCCTCCATTCTTTGGAACAACCTGCACAGGACTTACCCAAATACTGTCAGAAATAGGATAAATAACCCCAGCATCTAGAACTTTAATTACCTCAGCTTTGACAACTTCCTTTATGTTGGGATTCAGTCATCTTTGAAGTTGCACACATGGTTTATATTCATCCTCCATTAAAATTTTGTGGGTGCAAAATGATGGACTTATCCCTTTAATGTCAGAAAGTTTCCATGCTATGGCTATTTTATGCTCCTTTAATACCTGTAGTAACTCATCTTTCTCATTAGGTTTTAATTCTGAAGAAATAATTACCGGTAGTATAGAGTTATCTCCTAGGAATGCATACTCTAAGTTGTTTGGTAACTGTTACAATTCCAATTTGGGAGGCTCTTCAGTAGAGGGTTTTAGCTTGTCGTTTATTTCAATGCCCTCATGCTTCTTTTGTCCTAGGGAAGAAGTATTAGAATTTAAATCACTTTTTATCTCCCCTATCTCATCGATATCGTTGTTTGCCCTCTGACCTTGGATAAGATACAGTTTTAATGCGTCTTCATGCATGATTTCCTGAAAAGAGTCTTGAATAAAATGATCAATAGCATCAAGAAAATAACAGGAATCATCTTGTTCTTTAGAATATAGCAACGCATCATAAATTTTAAAGATAATTTCCTCGTCACCTACCCTTAGCACAAGTTTTCCATTGGCTACATCAATAATAGCCCTAGCAGTAGCTAAAAATAGGCGTCTAAAATTAAAGGCACCTCAACGTCCTCATCCATGTCAAGCACAACAAAATCGATAAGGAATATAAATTTATCAACTTTTACCAGAATATCTTCAATAATTCCCCTAGGATATTTAATAGATCTGTCAGCTAATTGAATACTCATCCTAGTGGGTTTTGGCTCCCCAAGACCAATCTGCTTGAACATTTTATAAGGCATTAAATTAATACTGACACCTAAATTAGCTAGTACTTTCTCAATATTTAAACTACCAATTAAACAGGGAATAGTAAATCTTCCTGGATCCTTCAATTTGGTTGGTAGCTTATTTTGGAGAATAACTAAATATTCCTCGTTAAGATCCATGGTCGATAGCTCTTTGAACTTCCTTTTAGTGTTGAAAGCTCTTTTAGAAATTTTGTGTATGTCACCATCTGCGAAATAGCTTCAACAAAAGGTAAGTTAATATGTAATTGTTTAAAAAGTTCAAGAAATTTACCATATTGTGCGTCCATGCAGTCTTTCTTCAACTTTGCCGGATATGAGATCGGTGGTTTATATTCTCTAAGTACCGGTGTTACATTCCCGTTTACTTCCTCACCCTTTTCCTTATCAATTTCTTGTGGAGTATTCATTTTAGCTTCAATCAATGCCTTCCCACTCCTTAGTGTAACTGCCTTCACATGCTCTTTTGGATTGGGTTCGGTGTTACTAGGTAAATTACTTGATTGCCTTTCGAAACTAGCTTGTTCAGATGTCCAATTTGATTCTTAAGCCCTTAAATTAATGTTTGTTGATTTATCAATGACATTTCAATATTTTTAAAATGAGTTTCTGACATCAAAATAAACTTTGCTAGCATATCCTCAAGGTTCTATTTTAACAAAAAAATTTCAGTCATTTAGTCCCATGTAGTGATTGATCCTCATGGTAATTGAGTTCAACCACTGTTTAGCTTTGTTCCTTAATGAAAAAGAAAATACCCAAAGGTGAATGGCATCATCAAAAATGCAATTAATTTTGAAAGTGTCGTAAAACTCTAAAAAATTTGTCAAGTGATTGTTTAGATCCTCATCCTGCAAACCATCAAACTAAACGAATTGCTAAATCATCTGAATAGTGTTAGGTTTCAGTTCAAAATTATTTGTAGCAATAGCAGGTCTAACAATACTTGATTCTATTCCTATTAAATTAGGTTTAGCATAATTATATATAGTACGAGGAGCAGGATTTTGATTCACTGGATTTGCGACAACCACAGGAGGTAGCGGATTATTATTAGCCATCTCTTTTGAATTATTGGTTTCGTCTTCTTGCTGAGCTAAAGTAGGCTAAGTGGGCCCAATGGACTAACGGGGCCACAGAGGGAAAATCCATGGTAAGTGTCAGTTGATAGACGCGGCTGCGAAGTCCACAGAATCGTGACCGAAAATGGGCTAAATAGGCCACACGAGCGGGTGGGCCCGCTTGGGCTAAAATTGGGCTTTTGGTTCAATTGCACCGTTTTGATCAAAAAGGGTCTACGTGTTGCTCAAAGTGGCAGTGGTCCTTTGAAAAGGCCATTATAGGGGTGAAATTACCGAAACACCCTTTAGGGTAAAATTATTGAAATACCCTTCACGAGTAAAATTATTGAAATACCCTTCATGGGTAAAGATACTGAAATACCCTCTATGGGTAAATTTATGGAAATACCCTCTATGGGTAAAAATATCGAGATGCCCTTAAGGGGTGGAATTACCGTTTTACCCCTAAACGATAAAATGACCGTTATACCCTTGGTGGTAGTTTAAATGATATTTATGTGATATTTATATAACTGTATATGATTGTGATACACTGCATACATGACATCTTGCATTGGGTTGGGTTATTTTGATTTGGAGAAAGTACTGTTATAGTGGCTCAACCACATACACCGTTGTAATAGTAGCATTGCCACGTATTCTAATTCTAGTGGCTCAGCCACGTATACCATTATTAGTAGCTAGGCTGCACCATTGGAGAGTTTTGTTGGGTGGGTCGACATGGTCCCCACATGTAGAGACTGGTTGGTATGGGTGGAGAGTTTGGTTGGATCAGGTTGGGTTACATGTCCATTGCATTGATATGATTTTAGGGCTTAGACCCAGATTGTTACCGAATAGGGTTTAGGCCCAGACTGATATCATATAGGCTCGGGCCTAGACTGTGATCGTAATAGGGGATTACACACTGAGTTCTCATAACTCACCCTTTCTTTTAACTGTGCAGGTAATCCCCAGCTTTAGTGAATTTGAAACTGCGAGGGACTCGAAGGTGGCCACACGTCCAATATGTTTTTGAGTTAAATTTAGTGACTTTATTTTCATTTATTTTAGTTTAAGTATTGGGTTAATTAATTTTTTAATAAGGCCATTGGGTTTTCTTTTTAACTTTTATTTTGTATTTCCTTTAATTGCGAACTGCTCGACTATTAAACACGGGTTTTTGAACCATTAACCATTGATTTCAAAATAACACTTTCCCGCAACTGTTTCAAACAAACTTCTGCAATAAACAAAGTTTTAAAAAATGGTAATGTTTTTGTAAAGGAATGACTTTGATAAAATTTGTTTTGTCATTAGCAACGCAAATCGGGATTTTTAAATGGTAGAAAATTTTGATCTGTAAAAGGGTATTCCAATGAACTTATAGTTTTCGAACACCGTTTGATGTGGCACGTTAGATCCGATCATAATGTCTAGGCCAGCTTTAGGGTGTTACATTTAGTAGTACTAGAGTTCGGTTGCAAAACTCGGTTGTGGAATGGGTTTCCAAATCTGTTTAAATTTTGGTTTAGAAACTAGTGATATTACTGAAAGTGTGGCACACCGTGTCTCCGGCACCAAATCTGTAAGTTTCCTGACACTATACTCTGTTATATGCTAAAATAAATGTATTGAGAAACTACTAGGGATAGTAGTAGCATACTGAACTCTTTAGTTAGGGAAACCAAGACTATAGGAGACTGAAACTGTAGTAAATACGATCTGCGAGAATAAACCTAATTACTGCTTTTCATAAAATACTTGTTAATAATTACGAGAACTATAAGCTGATTCATAAAACTTTTTAAATAGAAAATACGCTACATCGATATGAGCACAAGAGGTCGCGAAAGGGGTACACGTGGACGTGGTAGAGGCCGAGGTTCTAAGGCTGGGTTCTCAACATCAGGACATATGCCTATAAGGGAAGCGTCGTCATCACCAGTGAATGAGACAGGGTGTCATGACCGACCCGTGGGGATGATGCCCTGTCCCAAGCGATGCTACGGGTTTTAAAAAGGGTTGCTGAAGTAAGTACTGGGTTAGTGGGCCGAGGGTCAATCTCTGAACGACTCAAATCTTCATGGGCATATCTGGTGTAGCCTCAAATGTAGCAGAATATTGGTTGAAGGCGGTAGAGCGAATCATAGATGACCTTGACTGCACGATGCAGTAAAAGCTGAAAGGAGTAGTGTCTTTGCTGCGAGATGAGGCATATCAATGGTGGCTTACCGTGAGGGAAGGAACGCAGCCGACCATGTCACATGGGATTTCTTTAAGGCGGCCTTTCAAGGAAAAATATGTTGGGGCGAGTTATATGGATGCCCGAAGAAAGGAATTTATGAGTCTGGTTCAGGGGAATAATGCTGTAGCATAGTATGAGGTAGAGTTTCTGTGGTTGAGTCGGTATGCTCGGGGAATAGTCACGACTGAGTATGAGCATTGCGTGCGGTTTGAGTATGGTCTCCGAGATGAGTTACGGATGCTAATAGCCCCGTAGAGGGAAAGAAAATTTGTTGCCCTGATCGAGAAGGCAAAGATTGTCTAGGATGTGAAACGCTCTAAGCGTCAAAATCGTGAGAAGGAAAGGGGCAGAAATAAGAGGAATTTTGGGCCCTTAAGTTTTTTCGGTGGGCCTAAAAAGAGGCCTAGATTTGATGGGCCAGCCTGAGTTGGGGCCCCGATTGTTGCTGGTCGACCGCGACCTTGAGTTGAGTGTGGGAGACCTCATTTGAAAGAGTGCTGGAAAAGAACTAAGGGGTGTTTCAAATGTGGGTCCAAGGATCATCAGTTCAAAAATTTCCCTAGGAGCCTGTTCGTATGCAAGCGACAGGTTAGGGCTATGTGTAGCCAGGGAGAGGTGGTCAGTAGCCACCGAGAGGCCGTGGTCTACCCAGAGGGGGAAATGGGTTTGAACGAGGTCGAGGAGCACTAGATAGGGGTGTTGGTAACACAGAGGCGAGACAACCAGCGTTGGTGTATGCTACTCGGCGCCGAGAGGATGGAGACGCACCTGACGTCATAACTAGTACGTTCCTTGATCATGTTATAAACCGTAAAAGTAACATATTTTAACCCCATATTTAATATGCTTTTAGATGATTCAGCCCTTGATTTATTTAAAAGGTGCTTTTAATCCTTTCTTTTCATGCTTATACTCAGGAAAGCACTCGAGGACGAAAAGAACAAGAAACGGGCTTAAAACGGGCCAATTTTGGCCAAAAAGGAAATTAACACGACCTGGACTTCAAGCCACACGGCCGTGCTCAACAATTAGCTAAGACATGGCCATGCTACGATTTACACAGTCGTGCCCCAATCGACAGAATTGAGATACAGTCCGAAAATGATTTACACGGGCGTGTACCATGGCCATGCCCCTTCTGGGGGAGAGAGCAATTCCACTCTAGTTTGGATACTTTGAGGCAAAGAAACACTTTCCAAAGCTTATTCAAACACCGAGTAGGAAGTATACTTGAATTGGGACACTTAGAGGCCAAGTAAAACATCCCAAAAGTCTATATAAACAACCTAAGTGTAACCTGAAAGGGGGCAGTTAGCTAGGCCAAAGAGCCGAGCCAGATAGGCCACATTTGTGGGAATTACTCGAATATAGCCAGGTGATCCATCTTAAGGAGCCGAAATTCTACTCAAGACGGTGGATCTCTCCTTCAATTCCTTCAGGGGGTTTAGGGATTTCTTATGTTATGTTTTATCTTTTCTCTTGAGATGTTTTCTTTATTCATTATGAACTAAACTCTTCAGATACCTGAAGGGGATAAAACCTAGATGAATCTTGTTATTGATTTATGAATTATATGATAAATACTTAGTTTGTTCTTAATTATGCATGCTTAATCCAAATCTAATGTGCTTAGGTGGAGGAGGAATAGACCCTACTTAAGAGTAGATCTAGCATAATTGAGCGGAGTTGATTGCACGCCTAGAGATAGGGTGACGAGATTTTGCCAGATTAGGGTGAAACCTAATATGGTAGTCCATAGATTGATTTACTGCTATTCTAGGGGGTTATTATGAAAAACTAGAGTTCCAATAATTAACCTAGGGTTAGACACTATTTGCCTTGAGAGAGGGTTTAATATACGTTAAGGAGTCTTACGGATCAAACTAAGTGAATAAATCTAGGTGGATTCTTCCTGAGGGTATTTTCGTGATCAATTGAGTTTTCTTCAAGTTATTCTCCATGTCGTTCTTTTTGTCTTTGTGTCTTTAGCTTAGTAGTCATTAATTTAGATTAAATCAGCCAACCACTCCATATTTTAGGCTAAATAATAAAAAGAAAGTGAGTATTAGTACTTTTAGTTCCTTTGGGTTCGACAATCCGGTCTTGCCTAAGCTATACTACTGTTCGATAGGTACACTTGCCTTAAGTCGTTGTCAGAGTTAGTTTCCAGGTTCAATCATTCTCTTTATAAATTTTAAAACTCGACAAAACAACGATCAAGTTTTTGGCGCCGTTTCCGGGGAACTAAAATATTAAGAAAGCTCTATTTTTATTACTTTAGCCATTATTTTTATTTTTATTTTTATTTTTTTACAATTTATTTTATTTTATTGTTTTTGCTAATTTTATTTCTTCCTTTCTTTTTCCTAGTAGGTACCTCTAGTTTATGACTAGAAGGAACCCGACAGGACCTCTAGTATACGATAGTGAAATTGAAGCTACCGCTCAGAGGAATAGCGGAGAAATTAGGTGAGCCCTAAATTACACGGAATAAGAGCGAGAAGACAGATCCAATCCTACTAAATGGATGGACGAGAATAATCCACCACGAGATTTGGAAGAAAACAATGCTCCGTGTACTATGTATGATTATGCTAAACCTCATTTAACAGGAGCTGAATATAGTATTGTTAGGCCTGCTATAGCTGCTAATAATTTTGAATTAAAGCCTAACACAATACAAATGATTCAACAATTTGTTCAAATTTGATGGTGTACAGGACGAAGACCCGAACACTCATATAGCTAATTTTTTAGAGTTCTGTGATACTTTCAAAATAAATGGCGTTTCTGATGATGTCATTCGTCTTTGGTTATTTCCCTTTTCATTAAGAAATAAAGCCAAACTATGGTTGTACACGTTACCACGAGGACCAATCACTACATGGGACCAAATGACCGAAAAATTTTTATTATAATATTTTCCACTGGCCAAAACGGCCAAATTAGGGAATTATATCTCTTCTTTTGTGCAGATGGATTTAGAGACATTATACGACGCATGAGAAAGATACAAGGATCTCTTGAGGAGGTGTCCAGACCATGGTCTACCCTTGTGGTTACAAGTCCAAAATTTCTATAATGGTGTAAACCCCTCAACGAGGCAACTAATCGATTCAGCCGCCGGTGGAACACTGAACAACAGAACTCTTGAAGCAACCTATGAGTTCATTGAAGAGATGTCACTGAATAACTATCAGTGGAAAGTTACAAGGAAAAAACTGACAAAATCAGGCAGAGTTTATAATCTCGATGCAGTGACCATGCTATCAACACATGTAGAGATGATGAATAGAAAGCTTGATAGTTTGTGTTCTTTGCAGGTACATCCAGTTATGGAGTGCAACGCAAGTGGAACTGTGGCAAATCCTGAGTACCCACCCTACCAACCAGACAAAGAGAGCGAACAAGTGAACTATATAGGTAATAATTTCAGATCCAATAATAATCCTTATAGAAATAACTACAATCCAGGTTGGAGGAACCACCCAAAATTTTCAAGGGGAGGCCAAGGAAATCAAGGGAATCAAAGACAACAACCTCCTCAAAACTTCCAAAATCATCCATATCCGCAAGAGAAGAAGCCAAACCTCGAAGAGATGCTGACAAAATTCATAGCAAACACAGAAAATCATTTCCAAGAAACTGAGAAAACAATTAAAAGCAACGAGAATCGAATTGGGGAACTTACTAAGTCAGTCAAGAAAGCCACTAATGCAGTCGAACAACTCGCAAAACTAATGCTAGAATGATCACAAGGACGTCTACCAAGTAACACCGAGATTAACCTAAGGGAGAAAGTTCAAGCCATCTCAGCTCATAACAGTAAGGGGTTAGATGAACCCAATCCAATACAAAAAAATAAGGTAGACAAAGGTAAGGTAGAGGTAACACAGGAAAAGCCAAAATCGGTAATCAAGGAATACCAACCTCGCATACATTATCCTAAAGTGATGAAAAGAGACTATTCAGAAGAATAGTTCGGTATGTTTCTTAAACTCTTAAAGAAATTACATATTAACTAACCTCTTCTTGAAGCTCTTTTTTAGATGCCAGACTCGAGAAAATTTTTAAAACAGCTCTTGACTAACAAACGCTAATTAGACGAAGAACACCATGTGGAATTGAACGCAGCATGCTCAGCAATGTTACAGAATAGACTACCATGAATGCTAAAAAATCCAGGGATTTTTACAATTCTTTGTTTAATTGGTAGTTTAGCTATTGATAATGCGTTAGCTGATTTAGGATCAAGCATAAATGTCATGCCTTACACATTATTTAAGCAACTAGGTCTAGGGAAGCCCAAACAAACTAGGATGAGTATACAATTAGCTGATAAAACTGTTATAATTCCTAGGGGCATTATCGAAGATTTTTTTGTCAAAATCGATAAATTTGTTTTCCAGTAGATTTTGTTGTCTTATATATGGATGAGGATAATACAATCCCCTTAATTTTAGGAAGACCTTTTCTAGCAACAGCCAAGACTAAAATTGATGTTGCCACAGGAGAACTCATACTTTGTGTAGGTGACGAATCAATCAATCTTCAAGCTCTTAACTTGGCCAAGACAACAATTGATGAAGGTAAGAAAGTCAATACAGATGATAATCAAATTGTTTGACCTTTATTGTAGGAAACATCAGAAAGACACAACCCTGAGCCGACTTATAGATCCCAAATCGACAAAGAAGAATCACACAAGGGATAAGACCTTAGGGTCAACAATTTTGAAGAACAGAGGACACAAGTCAATGAAAAACCAGAACCGCATGAAGTAAAACCAGGGGAACCACTAGAAGAGCTCGTAGGAATACAAACCACTACAAAATAGGAGACCAGGTACTGTTAGACAAACCAGATCCGCACATCATTACACAAGACCTGAAGGCAAAGAGAGATACCCATATTAAGGTACACAATATCTTCCCACACAAAATAGTCGAGGTAAGCAACCCAACATTCAACACTTTTGAGGTAAACACTTCTCGGCTTCAACCTTTTTAAGAAAATAGAACTTTAAGCAAGAGGGAAGATATTTAAACCTTTAAACCTCCCTGATTCAAGTACAAGAAAAGTCTAGCTTAAGACTATAAACGAGCGCTTCTCGAGAGGCAACCCGAGCACTAACCCTACTTCTTTTTACATTTGTTTTCATTTCATTTTCTTTTCTTTCTCTTTCACTTTGTAAACTAACCAAAAGTGTAGATTTCTAGGAGACACGGCCTTACACACGGCCGTGTCCGTGGCTGTGTGGACCACCGAAATCCCCGTACTGACATAGCAAAGGTCGTGCAAATCAAATCCCAACCACTTTTCAATGTCATGGATCCAACCACTCCCTCACGGGCACTAGTAAACTGGCACGGCAATGCTCTATGACCATGTGAAGTTACTGACTTACCAGACACGAGAAAAACATGCCCATGCTACCCAACCGTACCAACACACTGCCATTTTAGGAACGGGCGTGGCATCTGGAAAATAGACGTTGGGGAACAAACACGCCTAGACACACGGCCGTGCGATGTTACCGTGTAAAGCAACACGCCCTCGATACACGAGGTTGGAATTTGCTAGATTTGAGATCCTATTTAAACCCCACAGCCCTTCTCCTTCTCCTCTTATTCTTTCTTCCCTCTTCTTATCATATTTCCTCCCACTCATTTTCTTCTAAACTCTTGAGACACCAAAGCTATGCCAAAGAAGCGTAAGAGGCCAAACACAGTCTCCTCAAAGGAGACCGATTCACATGAGTTCATGCTGGCAACTTCAGCTATTTGACAATCCAACGGTCTTAATGACTATTTAGTTTTTATTTTATTTTTCTCATCTCCTTTATTTTCCTTGTTGCTACTTCTATTTTACTTAATCAAGTTTACTTTATTTTAGTTTCTTAGTGTCAGGTTCGAAAGGCTTCTTGGGAATCATGCAACACAACCTTAGAAGTCATACACACTTCGCGAACCATCTGTCAATAAGGACTTCTTATTCCATTAGTCTTTTCTTTTAAATTCAATTTTCTTCTTAGTCTCCTTCTCTTTGTTTTTAATTATATTATTAGTATATTTTTAATGTTTCTTTAGATTTTCTGGTTACATCTTTGTAGGCTACCCAATTTTTTCATCTAGTACAGAGATTGTCGGTGGTCACCCCACCACCAAAGACACCACCAACTCTTGGAGTCATCCAAAATTCAGGAAGTGTCAATTCTCCCCTTCTCTTTTGATTACATTATTAATTATCTATCTTTGTACATTGAGGTTAATGTACATCTTAAGTGTGGGGGGTAAAAGTACCTAACTTTTTGAATTATTCTAAAATCCAGAATTTTAGTCTTGTTCCTAAGTAATTTTCTCATATTATTAATTAGGGTGAAATTTCTAATGATTTATGATTTTTATTGATATGTTTTTGAGTAAGTCATTGATAATTGTGCATTGATGATTTATACTTGAAGAATACTAGAGAATCAAGCATGATAAGTCTATTTTTCAAAGAATCAAACATTTTCTAGGTTGTTGAACCGAATTTGAATATTACCTTAAAGTTTGGAATTTACAAGATTGATGTTAAATACCCATAATTTTCGTGAGATTTGAGCCTTATAGAGCATATATTCTTTTTCATGCTCACTTTATTGATTATGAGTGTGTCAACACTGAACTGTTATTCTAGAACTTGCCTTGATTATACATGTCGAGACCATATTAATGATTTGATATACTGAGATGATAAAGGCACCTAGGTTTTAACTCATTCACTCCACTAAAAGCTTACCTACATAATTAACCCCTAGTGAGCCCATTTGATCCTAACAACCCTTTTTATTGAATTACCCGCTTAAAATTTAACCTAAAACACTTTGTATTTGTTATCACCATTCTTTTAACTACCCTTCTATTGAGAATTGATTTGATCAGCTGCTAAGTTAGTTTATTTCAGTTGTTAAAGTTTTCCTTATTATGTTTTTAGTTTGTTCTTAAAAAAAACCAAAATATATTCAAGTATTAGTATATGATTAAAGGAGCTTATGAGTTTAAATTCCAATTAGTGAGGAAGAGCTCATATCAAAAGTATTATCAATAGTAGTATTATTAGTTTCAAAGTTTCAATTGATGTAATCATTTATTTTCAAGTTCATTATTTTTAGTTAGGTAATTGGTCAGGTTAATATTGATTCTAAACCTTCTAATTCAGCCTTTATCCACATCTTTAACCTAAGCCCCATTACAACCCTGTCAAAGACCTTTTGATTTGCGTATCTTCTCATATTACAGTGGTGGAGATTTGATTTTCAGACAAGCCTATGGGATTAACTTTTCAAGTTTGACTTATGAGTCCTTTTCTTGAAACTTAAACACTTCGAGTGCTTTGAGTGAATCTTTAGTGAGGATGTCAATCCTTGTTGGTTTTGAATTATAGGTAATTATTTAGATGAGCGGAGACACCTATGTTTTCATGCTACAAAATATATGACTTATATTGTATGAATCTTTAAGAGTCTGTGAGTTAAATTATCCATGTATAAATTATCTGTGAATTATGATGAGGCATTATCGATAGGAATTGTGAATTATGGAAAGTTCGTTTTAATTATAAGTTGAGAATTTTGCTTGAGGACAAGCAAAAGCTTAAGTGTGGGGCTATTTGATAAACCGTAAAAGTAACATATTTTAACCCTATATTTAATATACTTTTGGATGATTTAGCCCTTAATTTATGTATAAAGGTGCTTTTAATCATTTCTTTTCATGCTTATACTCAGGAAAGCACCCGAGGATGAAAAGAACAAGAAACGAGCTTAAAACGGGCCAATTTGGGCAAAAGAGGAAATTGACATGGCCTGGACTTCAAGCCACACCGTCGTGCCTTGATAAATAGCTAAGACACGGTAATGCCACGATTTACACATATGTGCCTCAATCGACAGAATTGAGACACGGCCCGAAAATAACTTACACGGGCGTGTACCATGGCCGTGCCCCTACCAAGGGAGAGAGCAATTCCACTCAAATTTGGATACTTTGAGGCAAAAAAACACTTTCCAAAGCTTATTCAAACACCGATTAGGAAGTATACTTGAATTGGGACACTTAGAGGCCAAGTAAATCATTCTAAAAGTCTATATAAACAACCTAAGTATAACCTGAAAGGGGACGGTTAGCTAGGCAAAAGAGACGAGCTAGATAGGCCAGATTTATGGGAATTACACGAAGATAGCCAGTTGATCCATCTCAAGGAGCCAGAATTATACTCAAGACGGCGGATCTCTCCTTCAATTCCTTCAAGGGGTTTTAGGGATTTCTTATGTTTTGTTTTATCTTTTCTCTTGAGATGTTTTCTTTATTCATTATGAACTAAACCCTTCAGATACCTGAAGGGGATGAAACCTAGATGAATCTTGTTATTGATTTCTGAATTATATGATAAATACTTATTTTGTTCTTAATTATGCATGCTTAATCCAAATTTGATGTGCTTAGGTGGAGGAGGAATAGACCCTGCTTAAGAGTAGATCTAGCATAATTGAGCACAGTTGATCGCACGCCTAGAGATAGGGTGACTAGATTTGCCGAATTAGGGTGAAATCTAATATGGCAGTCCATAGATCGATTTACTACTATTTTAAGGGGTTATTATAAGAGAACGAGAGTTCCACTAAGTAACCTAGGGTTAGATGTTATTCACCTTGAGAGAGGGTTTAATATATGTTAGGGAGTCTTACAGATCAAACTAAGTGAATAAATTGTATAGTTCAGTGTTAAGTAACGAGTGAAGTCTAGGTGGATTCTTCCTGAGGGTATCATCGTGGTCAATTGAGTTTTCTTCAAGTTATTCTCCAAGTTGTTCTTTTTGTCTTTGTGTCTTTAGCTTAGTAGTCGTTAATTTAGATTAAATTAGCTAATCACTCCATATTTTAGGCTAAATAATAAAAAGAAAGTGAGTATTAGTACTTTTAGTTCCTTTGGGTTCGACAATCTGGTTTGCCTAAGCTATACTACTGTTCGATAGGTACATTTGCCTTAACTCATTGTCAGAGTTAGTTTCTAAGTTCGATCATTCTCTTTATAAAATTTAAAACTTGACAAAACAATGATCATCGTGTCTGTCGAGTCTTAAAAATTTATAAAAAATAATGATCAAACCTGGAAACTAGCTAAGACAACTATGAAGGCAAGTGCACCTATCGAACAATAGTATAGCTAGCGATAAGACCAGATTGTCGAACCCAAAGAAACCAAAAGTACTACTATTAACTCTCTTCTTATTATTTAGCCTACGAATTAAGAGAATTTTTATCTAATCTAAAATTAACTAATTAACTAAGCTAAAGATGCTAAGACAAAGAAAAGAAATTGAGGAAAGACTTAAGAGGAAACCGATTGATTTAGACAGTACACGAAGAAGAATCTACCTAGACTTCACTTGTTATCTAACTTTGAACTAGATGATTTATTCACTTGACTTGATCTGTAGGATTCCCTAATTTATATTAATACCTGTAACATCCTAAAATGGGCCTATGCATTTTTGATTTAATTATACGACATGGCATGTCTTATGTGTTATGAATGTATTATAAACATTTTTTTGGAAACTTGGAAATGTAAGAAATGATTTAGAAATGTTAAGTTTCAAAAAGAGGAAAGTAAACATTTTGGAAACTTGGAAATGTAAGAAATGATTTAGAAATGTTAAGTTTCAAAAAGAGGAAAGTGAACATTTTGGAAACTTAAAAATGTAAGGAAATGTCCTGGAAATGTAAGAAAATGTCTTGTCTTGGAAATGTAGGGAAATGTCCTGGAAATGTAAGGAAATGTCTTGGAAATGAAAGGAAATGTCTTATCTTGGAAATGTAGGGAAATGTCCTGGAAATGTAAGGAAATCTTTTAGAAATGTTAAGCTTAAAAGAGGAAACTAAAATAAGGTGGCCTTAAGAAAATTAATAGAAGAAATATGACACAAGAACGGGCTTGGAGAAGTGGCTAGGAGGCACCACTTAAGGCCCAGGTAAGTGACGCCACCTACATATGTAATTGGGCTTGTGTTCGAGCCACAGGGAAAGCAAAAATAAGTTTTATTTTTGCTACAAGATAGGTAGAAGTGGATGGCAATAAGGCACTAAAAGGGAGGTGTTTTATTTTTGTTAAAATTCGGCAAATAAGATGGATAAGTGATGGATTATTCTTAATAATTTTAAGTGAAGAGATAAAGAGAAAAGCTAGGAAAGGCTAGTGTTTGAGTGTTAGCCGAAAACTTATTCTCTTCTCATCTTTTTCATTTGTGCCGAAATTCTAAGCAAGAAATGTCCATCTTTTTACTTTGTTTTCTTTTCATCTCTTTCTCTAGCCGAACCTTTACAAAGCAATTAAGCCTCTTTCTCGTTTTCTTTTCTTTCTCTTCAAAGCCACCACCTTTCTTTCTTTTGATTAGCCAAACCCTATAGCCTTGTTCTTTTTTTTTCTATTCATTTGAATCATCATCTACCCCAAGACCAATATTTTCTCATTATTGACAAAAGCCGAAATCTGTCAAATATCTGCTTAGTCCATAGCCGAATCTCTGTAGGTGCAACAAAGAACAGTTGATTTCAGAAGTAAGGGTAAGGATCTATTATTATCATTATGTTTCCTTTCTTCAAGACCAAGATTAAGATTCTAATGCTATTTGTATCCCTTGGCCGAAACTACAAAGGATCTTTCGGGATTTTGTCTATTGTCGACTACCAGGGAGAAGAAACTACTTTTTGGGATTTAAAGATTCAAGGTAAGACATGTGAATATTCGACCAAGGCCTATTTTTGGTGTTTTAGATCTAGTTCATATTTATTCAACATAGCCAAAACTAACAAGTTAATAGATCTAAGGATCAGTCGACTACAAGGAAGTGGAAATTCTTTTCCCGAAGGTACACCGTAGGCCGCGTGTTCCCTAGTTATTCGGTGAGTTTCGAGATTTAAAATTCCACAAGGTAAGTATCTATAGCATTCGGCCAAGGCCATGTTGAGTAAATAGATGTGTTTCATTAAAATTTAAAAGCCGAAACTAATCTATTCAAGTAATCTAGTGATTTCCTATTTCAAGAAAGAAGGATACAAAGTTTCCGGCATTTGATTAGACATCAATCGGCAGCAAGGTAAAGATTTAGTGTACTAATCCTACTAGGATTTGGTTTTGGTGGCCGAATGGGTTTTCATTAAAACTTTAATATGGGCCAAATGTAGGGAGTTAAAAATCTAAGGCAGTAGATCGAATTTCGGGATTCCAGTGAAATTGTTAAGCGAATCAGGTGTGTACCCCACACTATCTTTTAATAAGATTTATGGCTAAAATTTAATATAAGCATGTTTATAAGAATGTGAATATGGCTAAGGTACCATGTTATGGTACAAAGTACTCAGGTACATTTCCTACTCCTACTAGGATTACGTTAAATATCTGTTATGACACACATATGACATTATAAGAATGTGAAATAAGAATTTGGCATTTTAATGCATGTTATGTATGATATGGGGCATATGGGTTATATGAAAAGGGGAAGTGAATGTGGTGACCTAAGACACAAAATCTGAATGTGGTGACTTAAGACCACGATATTTGAATGTGGTGACCTAAGACCACGATATCTGAATGTGGTGACCTAAGACCACAAATTTTATAAGGGCGATGAGCACGTCATTGCAATGATCGCCTTGATGGTGTGTAGCGGATGGAGGGTTGACTTAGTAGTCCCCACAGTGTGTAGGATGGTACAGGTGATGTGTAGTGGATGGCATATAGGTTTGGGTTCGGGTTGCATCATTAATTTATATCTGCTATATGATTATGTATGTGATGTGATATTATGCCTGAATCTATTTGGACATAGTGTTTGTGTACACATTAAGTCTGTTGACTCACCCCGTTGTGGGAATTTTTTTTCAGGTGACGATCAGTGATAGACCGGGCCGGCAGATGCTTAGGGATGGCCATGCTCAGCAAGAAGTTGTTTTTTTTTTATTTAGGCTATTTTGTTTTAAGTATTTAAAATTTTAAATTTTGGGAATTATTTGATGTAATAAGGCCATAGTAGAACTACTTTACTTTGCTTTATCTATTAAGCTTACAATCTTTTATTTATTAAAAGATTATGTAAATTTATTTTAAAACAAAGCCTAAACATTTTGTCACTTAAAGTAAAGGACTTTAATAATGAAATAAACTTGTTTTCAACTCAAGCCCAACCCAAAACAATCTTTCTTTCAAAACACACAAGTTTTTCCTAAGTAACAAAAGAATTTGAAACGGTTTACACCGGGGAACATACCAGATCCGGTCAAGGCTCGTAGGCCGGGTTTGGGGTGTTTCAATTTGGTATCAGAGCCTAGTTTTAAACTCTCGGCCCTGGGTTTAAGGCCCAAAACATTTTCAAAGTTAAGCCCAAAAAGAATTTTTGTGAATTAAGCAGGATTTACTGGCATGGCCCACTAAGTCTCCGACCCGAAGTCCACTAGGTAAGTACTCCGATCTTTTGTGTGATTTATATTATGATTTGTAGAAGGGTAGAAATGGAACACAGAATAGAGATTAAGTACTTGAACCCTAGGACTAGTATACCCCAACAAAAACATAAGACTTAAATGCCTAACTAAACAAACCTGTGGTTAAGTCGCTGAGTTAGGGTGTGGTAACCATGGTGCGCATGTCTAGGATTGGTTTCGGTGGGAGCTTGGTATTTAAGTAGTCCGCGTGTCTCACCTCCTTTCCAATCGAATCCTACCTGGTGCGTAGCTACTGTTCACCCTAATCAAGAGGACTTAGCTACGGGCTAAACCCCTAACTAAAACCCGAAAGAGACTAGCCGTATTTTTATGGAAACCTTAGTTTAAAATTTCTAAATTACCCTCTTGATTCGAAAAGATTATTTTTATAAATTTTCCTGAAATATTTTTGATTTACAAATTTACTAAAATACCCTAGTGGTAAATTTACAAAATGCCCTTGGTTTATGAAATTTCCAAATACCCACGCTTCTTATCAAAATTTCACTACTTTGCTTAAAAGAACCCTAAATTTACAAAATATCAAAATACCTTGATTATGGAAAAAAATTATCTACTGAAATTACCCTACCCTACAAATTACCGAATACCCCGAGTTACAAAATTACCAAATAACCACGATTTGAATTTACGCAACATCACCGATTTGAAAAACAAATTTTAAGATAACCTTGAGTTTTGTAAATTTTGAAATACTTTTGATTTATAAAGATTATTTTCGAAGTGACCCCGATTTATTACCAAAATACCTTATAGGAAAAATGATGAAATTACCCCTGGAGGGATGATCAGGAATGCCCAAAGTAGTGAAGTGAATGTTGTGAATGAATGTGTCTCTTCCAAGATGGATGAATGTGAATGTGAATGTGAATCTCTGAATTAGAATAGTGAACTTGAACTGAGACTTTGTTTGATCGAAAGAACCACAATTAAACTCCTTTTCATAAAACTGTTCGCGGTTAAATAGTGGAACAAAGTACTAATGCATAAAACTCTTTAATCAAATTAAATTGCGACGTTAGAAATGAGTTCTCGGGAATGTGAACTTAAAAAAAAAAATTGTGCCTAGGAAGTATGATGGCTCTATTAAGATCAGAGTGCGCAGCAATAGCGTAGTGTGGTGAGTTAGATTGTACGATTGTTCGTTAGTAAGTAATTTCGAGGACGAAATTATTTTAAGGGGGTAGAACTGTAACATCCTGAAAATGGGACTATGCATTTTTGATTTAATTATACGAAATGGCTTGTCTTATGTGTTATGAATGTATTATGAACATTTTTTGGAAACTTGGAAATGTAAGAAATGATTTAGAAATGTTAAGTTTCAAAAAGAGGAAAGTGAACATTTTGGAAACTTGGAAATGTAAGAAATGATTTAGAAATGTTAAGTTTCAAAAAGATGAAAGTGAACATTTTAGAAACTTGGAAATGTAAGGAAATGTCCTGGAAAATGTAAGGAAATGCCCTGGAAATCTAAGGAAATGTCTTGTCTTGGAAATGTAGGGAAATGTCCTGGAAATGTAAAGAAATGTCCTGGAAATGTAAGGAAATGTCTTGTCTTGGAAATGTAGGGAAATGTCCTGGAAATGTAAGGAAATCTTTTAGAAATGTTAAGCTTAAAATAGGAAACTAAAACAAGGTGGGCTTAAGAAAATTAATAGAAGAAATATGACACAAGAACGGGCTTGGAGAAGTGGCTAGGAGGCACCACTTATGGCCCAGGTAAGTGACGCCACCTACATATGCAATTGGGCTTGTGTTAGAGCCACAGGGAAAGCAAAAAGAAATTTTATTTTTACTACAAGATAGGTAGAAGTGGACGGCAATAAGGCACTAAAAGGGAGGTGTTTTTTTTTTTTGTTAAAATTCGGCAAATAATATGGATAAGTGATGGATTATTCTTAATAATTTTAAGTGAAGAGATAAAGAGAAAAGCTAGGAAAGGCTAGTGTTTGAGTGTTAGCCGAAAATTCATTCTCTTCTCATCTTTTTCATTTGTGCTGAAATTCTAAGCAAGAAGTGTCCATCTTTTTACTTTGTTTTCTTTCATCTCTTTCTCTAGCCGAACCTTTACAAAGCAATTAAGCCTCTTTCTCATTTTCTTTTCTTTCTTTTCAAAGCCACCACCTTTCTTTCTTTTGATTAGCCCAACCCTATAGCCTTGTTCTTTTCTTTTTCTATTCATTCGAATCATCATCTACCCCAAGACCAATCTTTTCTCATTATTGACAAAAGCCGAAATTTGTCAAATATCTGCTTAGTCCATAGCCGAATCTCTGTAGGTGCAACAAAGAACAGTCGACTTCAGAAGTAAGGGTAAGAATCTATTATTATCATTATGTTTCTTTTCTTCAAGACCAAGATTAAGATTCTAATGCTATTTGTATCCCTTGGCCGAAACTACAAAGGATCTTTCGAGATTTTGTCTATTGTCGACTACCAGGGAGAAGAGACTACTTTTCAGGATTTAAAGATTCAAGGTAAGACATGTGAATATTCGGCCAAGGCCTATTTTTTGTGTTTTAGATCTAGTTCATATTTATTCAACATAGCTGAAACTAACAAGTTAATAGATCTAAGGATCAGTCGACTACAAGGAAGGGGAAATTCTTTTCCCAAAGGTACACCATAGGCCACGTGTTCCCTAGTTATTCGGTGAGTTTTGGGATTTAAAATCCACAAGGTAAGTATCTATAGCATTCGGCCAAGGCCATGTTGAGTAAATAGATGTGTTTCATTAATATTTAAAAGCTGAAACTAATCTATTCAAGTAATCTAGTGATTGCCGATTTCAAGAAAGAAGGATACAAAGTTTTCAGCATTTGATTAGACATCAATCGGCAGCAAGGTAAGGATTTAGTGTACTAATCCTACTAGGATTTGGTTTTGGTGGCCGAATGGGTTTTCATTAAAACTTTAATATGGGCCGAATGTAGGGAGTTAAATATCTAAGGCAGTAGATCGGATTTCGAGATTTCTGTGTAATTGTTAAGCGAATTAGGTGTGCACCCCACACTATCTTTTAATAAGATTTATGGCTAAAATTTGATATGAGCATGTTTATAAGAATGTGAATATGGCTAAGGTACCATGTTATGGTACAAAGTACTTAGGTATGTTTCCTACTCCTACTAGGATTATGTTAAATATCTGTTACGACACACATATGACATTATAAGAATATGAAATAAGAATTTGGCATTTTAATGCATGTTATGTATGATATGGGGCATATGGGTTATATGAAAAGGGGAAGTGAATGTGGTGACCTAAGACCACGAAATCTGAATGTGGTGACCTAAGATCACGATATTTGAATGTGGTGACCTAAGACCACGATATCTGAATGTGGTGACCTAGGACCATGAATTTTATAAGGGCGATGAGCACATCGACTGCAGCGACTGCCTTCGATGGTGTGTAGCGGATGGAGGGTTGACTTAGTAGTCCCCACGGTGTGTAGGATGGTACGGGTGATGTGTAGCGGATGGTATATAGGTTTGGGTTCGGGTTGCATCATTATTTTATATCTGCTATATGATTATGTATGTGATGTGATATTATGCCTGAATCTATTTGGACATAGTGTTTGTGTACACATTGAGTCTGTTGACTCATCCCATTGTGGGAACTTTTTTCAGGTGACGATCGGTGATGGACCGGGCCGACAGATGCTTAGGGATGGCCATGCTCAACAAGAAGTTCTTTTTTTTATTTAGGCTATTTTATTTTAAGTATTTTAAATTTTAAATTTTGGGAATTATTTGATGTAATAAGGCCATAGTAGAACTACTTTACTTTGCTTTATCTATTAAGCTTACAATCTTTTATTTATTAAAAGATTAATTAAATTTATTTTAAAACAAAGCCTAAACGTTTTGTCACTTAAAGTAAAGGACTTTAATAATGAAATAAACTTGTTTTCAACTCAAGCCCAACCCAAAACAATCTTTCTTTCAAAACACACAAGTTTTTCCTAAATAACAAAAGAATTTGAAACGGTTTACACCGGGGAACATGTAACATCCTGAAATTAGGCCTAGTAGGATTGAGCCCAATGGGCCTTAGGCGTAGTAGCGTTTAAATTTTTTTGGAGAATAGGAGATCAACTTAAGTGCAAGTTGGACCTTTTAGATAAGTGATTTTGGAAGGTTAGGGGGCTTCTATGAAGTCCCGGGATCAAATATTAGCTTTGGGAAAATTTTGGTTTTAGGTGAAAAAAAAACCCTTGGAGGTTGGCGGGTAGGCCTTAAGAATAAAATGTGGAGGAAAATGACACAAGTGGTGTGTGTGGTGTAGTGGCAAAGTGACGCCACAAGGAAGGAAGGAGGTCCAAGGTTCTAGTTGTAGCGTTTGCATTCCTTTTGATTATTTTATTAAATGAATTTAGACCTTGGCCATAGGATTATATTTAATTAGCATGGTTTGAGGCACAAGGAGCTAGTTGGTAAAGTGGCTAGCAGCGTGGATTATGTTATAAGGGAGCCTGGGTTCGAATCTCATGAGAAGCAAGGGAGTATTTATTTTGCGGAGTGGACGGTAAGAGTTTCAGTTGAATTTAAACTCTACTGACGAAGGGATCCCACATCGGAAAGATACAAGGAATAAAGGTGAAGAGCTAGCTATATAAAGAGCATGCCAGGAGAAGGGTTAACATACCTTGGTGGGCATTGGGCACAAGAGTGGTCGCAGTAGCAGTTTAGCACCGAGTCCTATCGGTGTGTAACTCTCTACTCTAGTTGTAGAGGCAAATGCCAAGTGCTGATCCACGGCAATAGTAGCCACACGAGCGTGCGGCGACGTGTGGCGCTTCAACGCGATAGTTGAGGCCATCGTGAGTATTCTTGTGGGTTGGGGCTACTTGATGCGATGGGCGAAGTGGGCCCAATGGGCCGTAGGCCCAATTGGAATAAATTGTATGATGATATAGTATATAGTAAACTAGACTAGGTGGAACTTATATACGTAGATAGATTTGTGTTAGGTGGGCCACACGAGTGTGTGGGCGAATGGGCGAAAATTGGGTTTTAGGCCCAACATCCGAGAAAGACCGAAAATGGTAGTTGAGTCGCTCAAGGCGACCTCGCATCTTTAGAAAGGCCATTCCGTACAAAATTACGAAAATACCTTGGTGGGTAAATTATGAAAATACCTTGGTGGGTAAATTACGAAAATCCCCTTGGTGGGTAAATTATGAAAATCCCCTTGGTGGGTAAATTACGAAAATACCCTTGGTGGGTAAATTACGAAAATACCCTTGGTGGGTAAATTACGAAAATACCCTTGGTGGGTAAATTACGAAAATACCCTTGGTGGGTAAATTATGAAAATACCCTTGGTGGGTAAATTACAAAAATACCCTTGGTAGGTAGATTACGAAAATACCCTTGGCCCTTGGTGGGTAAGTTACGAAAATACCCTTGGTGGGTAAATTACGAAAATACCCTTGGTGGGTAAATTACGAAAATACCCTTGGTGGGTAAATTACAAAAATACCCTAGGTAGGTAAATTACAAAAATACCCTTGGTTGGTAAATTACAAAAATACCCTTGGTGGGTAAATTACGAAAATACCCTTGGTGGGTAAATTACGAAAATACCCTTGGTGGATAAATTACGAAAATACCCTTGGTAGGTAAAATTACGGTTATACCCTTAGAGGTTGATTAGCATGATTATGTTGTTTTATGTCTATCTGATTATGATGGTAATTCATGTTATACTTATATTTGATATATGTCTAGCATACATGACATACTGCATACACGAATTATTATGTCATATTGCACGGGTATGATGAGAGGAGGGGGAAGATTGATATCGTGACTTCGGTCACCAGTGATTTGGTATCACATTCGTGTCTTCGGACACCAGAGGTTTGGCACCTCATAGCGACTCGTCCCTGTGGTTAATACCACCGTGGGTTGGCCCCACTTTTGAGATATGGGATCGTCGCCAGTGATTTGGTATCACACGTGGGTTGGCCCCACAACTTGATGATTCGTGACTTCGGTCACCAGTGGTTTGGCACCACCAGTGGTTTGGCACCACCAATGATTTGGTATCACATTCGTGTCTTCGGACACCAGAGGTTTGGCACCTCATAGCGACTCGTCCCTGTGGTTAACACCACCGTGGGTTGGCCCCACTTTTGAGATATGGGATCGTCGCCAGTGATTTGGTATCACACGTGGGTTGGCCCCACGATGGATTAGTCGTGACTTTGGTCACCAAAGTGATTTGGTATCACATTTATATCGTGACTTGGTCACGGTGGTTTGGCACCACCGGTGGTTTGGTACCACACGGGTAGAAAAGGAGTTATGGATGGCTAGGTTGGGTGCATTATACATATATGTTACTTTGTTATAATTTGTGTAAGTATGTGGTATTTACCCTGGAGGAATATGCACTGAGTCTTGGTGACTCACCTTCTCCTTATCTTTTCGTGTGATTCGTGAGTTTGCGGATGAGGCCGGATGAACTCGAGGAGGCCATGCAATAAAATTTGGTTTTACATGAATTTCCAATTGGGTACTTTATTTTAATTTGGTTTTCATATTTTTATGGATTTGTAATAAGGCTGCTTAATTATGTTTTGGATTATTTTTATGTTTTGAATATGTTTAAAATATGGCTTTTAAATTACTTGGTTAATTTACTAATTGAGCCCAAAGTTTTCTAAACTAAAAACTCGCAATGGTTTTAAAATCTTACCATTGGGTAACATGAATAATTCAATAGTAAAATTACAAGTTAAATGTTTTCAACAGTTAAGTGATTTCCAAAATTCAAGTTTCTATACTCAATTGCAAACGGATTTTTCAAAATGTTATTTCAATTTTCTTAAAAGATATAAATGTTTTCTATCATATGATTTATCAACTAAGTTTTAAAGTTTTATGTAATTTGAAGCAAATTTCAATTTTAACTTATTTTCGACAAATAAAGAATTACAAAGAGTTTTTCACAAAATTTAATTGTTAATTGATTCTTTCAAAAATTATTTTCCTTAGTGACATACCGTATTCGATTAGTGGCGTATTGATCGGGTTTGGGGTGTTACAAATTGGTATCGAGCCTAGGTTTCAAAAACTCTACAGTGGGTTATGGGGTTCAAAAAAAGTTTGTGTGAAAATACTTGTTGTTTGGAAGTATGGCACCTTGAGTCTCCGGCATCCAAATCCGTAAGTTCCCTTATTTTATGTTTGTTAAGACAATGTTATGACTGTATTTTTGGTATTTATTTTGTGTGTGCTGGTTTGGATATAGAAATTGTATGTATAAATATCAATTTGCTTTTGTGTTTAGTTATCTAGTTATGTGAAAGAACTTTCGAGATTTGGTTTATTAGTGTTATTAGATCGAGTCTTGCAGTGGCGTAGTGTGGTAGGTTAGGACGTGTATTTGTTAGTTAGTTGGAAATTTCGAGGACGAAATTTCTTTAAGGAGGGTAGATTTGTAACATCCTCAAATTAGGCCTAGTAGGATTGAGCCCAATGGGCCTTAGGCGTAGTAGCGTTTAAATTTTTTGGAGAATAGGAGATCGACTTAAGTGCAAGTTGGACCTTTTAGATAAGTGATTTTGAAGGTTAGGGGCTTCTATGAAGTCCCAGGATCAAATATTAGCTTTGGGAAAATTTTGGTTTTAGGTGAAAAAAACCCTTGGAGGTTGGCGGGTAGGCCTTAAGAATAAAATGTGGAGGAAAATGACACAAGTGGTGTGTGTGTGTAGTGGCAAAGTGACGCCACAAGGAAGGAAGGAGGTCCAAGGTTCTAGTTGTAGCGTTTGCATTCCTTTTGATTATTTTATTAAATGGATTTAGACCTTGGCCATAGGATTATATTTAATTGCGCATGGTTTGAGGCACAAGGAGCTAGTTGGTAAAGTGGCTAGCGTGGATTATGTTATAAGGAGCACAGGTTCGAATCTCATGAGAAGCAAGGAGTATTTATTTTATGAGTGGACGGTAAGAGTTTGGTTGAATTTAAACTCTCTTGACGAAGGATCCCACATCGGAAAGATACAAGGAATAAAGGTGAAGAGCTAGCTATATAAAGAGCATGCCGGAGAAGGGTTAACATACCTTGGTGGGCATTGGGCACAAGAGTGGTCGCAGTGCGATTTAGCACCGAGTCCTATCGGTGTGTAACTCTCTACTCTAGTTGTAGAGCGGCAAATGCCAAGTGCTTCATCCACGACAATAGTAGCCACCTACGAGCGGCGCGGAAGACGTGTGGCGCTTCAACGCGATAGTTGAGGCCATCGAGAGTATTCTTGTGGGTTGGGGCTACTTGGGCGATGCGATGGGTCAAGTGGGCCCAATGGGCCGTGAGGCCCAATTGGAATAAATTGTATGATGATATAGTATATAGTAAACTAGACTAGGTGGAACTTATATACGTAGATAGATTTGTGTTAGGTGGGCCACACGGCGTGTGGGCAGAATGGGCCAAATTGGGTTTAGGCCCAACGGTCCCAGAAAGACCGAAAATGGTAGTTGAGTCGCTCAAGGCACAATCTGCATCTTTAGAAAGGCCATTCGGTACAAAATTACGAAAATACCTTGGTGGGTAAATTATGAAAATACCTTGGTGGGTAAATTACTAATATCCCTTGGTGGGTAAATTATGAAAATCCCTTGGTGGGTAAATTACGAAAATACCCTTGGTGGGTAAATTACGAAAATACCCTTGGTGGGTAAATTACTGAAAATACCCTTGGTGGGTAAATTACGAAAATACCTTGGTGGGTAAATTATGAAAATACCCTTGGTGGGTAAATTACAAAATACCCTTGGTAGGTAGATTACTGAAAATACCCTTGGCCTTGGTGGGTAAGTTACTGAAAATACCCTTGGTGGGTAAATTACTTAAAATACCCTTGGTGGGTAAATTACTAAAATACCCTTGGTGGGTAAATTACAAAATACCTAGGTAGGTAAATTACAAAAATACCCTTGGTTGGTAAATTACAAAATACCCTTGGTGGGTAAATTACTTAAAATACCCTTGGTGGGTAAATTACTAAAATACCCTTGGTGGATAAATTACTTAAAATACCCTTGGTAGGTAAAATTACGGTTATACCCTTAGAGGTTGATTAGCATGATTATGTTGTTTTATGTCTATCGATTATGATGGTAATTCATGTTATACTTATATTTGATATATGTCTAGCATACATGACATAACGCATACACAATTATTATGTCATATTGCACGGGTATGATGAGAGGAGGGGAAGATTGATATCGTGACTTCGGTCACGGTGATTTGGTATCACATTCGTGTCTTGGACACCGGAGGTTTGGCACCTCATAGCGACTCGTCCCCATGGTTAATACCATCGTGGGTTGGCCCCACTTTTGAGATATGGGATCGCCGCGGTGATTTGGTATCACACGTGGGTTGGCCCCACAACTTGATGATTCGTGACTTCGGTCACGGTGGTTTGGCACCACTAGTGGTTTGGCACCACCAAGTGATTTGGTATCACATTCGTGTCTTCGGACACCGGAGGTTTGGCACCTCATAGCGACTCGTCCCCGTGGTTAACACCACCGTGGGTTGGCCCCACTTTTGAGATATGGGATCGCCGCCATGATTTGGTATCACACGGGTTGGCCCCACAGATGGATTAGTCGTGACTTTGGTCACCAAAGGATTTGGTATCACATTTATATCGTGACTTCGGTCACGGTGGTTTGGCACCACCGGTGGTTTGGTACCACACGGGGTAGAAAAGGAGTTATGGATGGCTAGGTTGGGTGCATTATACATATATGTTGCTTTGTTATAATTTGTGTAAGTATGTGGTATTTACCCTACAGAGGAATATGCATCGAGTCTTGGTGACTCACCTTCTCCTTATCTTTTCAGTGATTCGTGAGTTTGCGGATGAGGAGCGGATGAACTCGAGGAGGCCATGCAATAAAATTTGGTTTTACATGAATTACCAATTGGGTACTTTATTTTAATTTGGTTTTCATATTTTTATGGATTTGTAATAAGGCCTGTTTAATTATGTTTTGGATTATTTTTATGTTTTGAATATGTTTAAAATATGGCTTTTAAATTACTTGGTTAATTTACTAATTGAGCCCAAAGTTTTCTAAACTAAAACTCATAATGGTTTTAAAAATCTTACCATCGGGTAACATGAATAATTCAATAGTAAAATTACAAGTTAAATGTTTTCAACAGATTAAGTGATTTCCAAAATTCAAGTTTTTATACTCAATTGCAAACGGATTTTTCAAAATGTTATTTCAATTTTCTTAAAAGATATAAATGTTTTCTATCATATGATTTATCAACTAAGTTTTAAAGTTTTATGTAATTTCAAGTAAATTTCAATTTTAACTTATTTTCGACAAATAAAGAATTACAAAGAGTTTTTCACAAAAATTTAATTGTTAATTCGATTCTTTCAAAAATTATTTTCCTTAGTGACATACCAGATTCGGTCGTGGCGTATTGACCGGGTTTGGGGTGTTACAGAACATACCAGATCTGGTCAAGACTCGTAAGCCGGGTTTGGGGTGTTTTAATACCTCTCTCAAGGCTACTAACATCTAACCCTAGGTTGATTAATTGAAATCAATTTCTAATTAAAAAACCTTGAATTGCATTAAATCGATCTATGAACTCCCATATTAGGTTTGACCCTAATTCGAAAAATTTTCATCACCCTATCTCTAGGCGCGTGAGCAACTCCACTTAACTATGCTAGATCTACTCTTAGACAGGGTCTATTCCTCCTCTGCCTAAGCACATCACACTTGAATCAATATCCCAAAAATACCAAAACAATAATTAAGAACACATAGTTAAGAACAAATCAAGTATTTATCATACAGCTCAAATAACAATAACAAGAACCGTGTTAGGTTTCATCCCCCTCAAGTATCTAAGGGTTTAGTTCATAATTGTAAAAGAAATCATCTCAGAAGAAAAGATAAAACAAAACATAAGAGAACCCTAAAACCCCCTGAAGGAGTTGAAGGATAGATCCTCAGTCTTGAGTATGTTTTGACTTCTAGACATGAATCAACTGGCTTTCTTCGAGTAAATCCCTGAATTTAATTACTCTGGCTCGGCTGCTTGGCCTAGCTGAACGCCCCCTTAAAGGTTGGCCTCTAGGGCCTTTATATAGGCTTTTAGAATGTGTTTCTTTGCCTCTAAGTACCCTAATTTGAATAGAATTCTTCTTACTGCGGTAAAGACATGCCCATGGCACACGCCCATGTAAATCGGGGTCCAGGCCGTGGTCGAACCTATTGATGAGGCACGGCCGTGTTTGTTGAGGTCCAGGCCATGGTTGACTCTTCTTACGGGGCACGGTTGTGTGGTCTTGGACCTAGGCCATGTGGATTTCATGCTTTGGCCCATTTTCTCTATTTTTAGCCTGTTTCTCCTTCTTTTCATCCTCCGGTACTCCACTGAGTATAAAACATGAAAATAAAGGATTAGGAGCACCTATTTCCATAATTATAAGGAAAAATCATCCAAAAGTATGCTAAATGTAGGATTAAAATATGATCATATTTCGGTTTATCAAATACCCCCACACTTAAGCTTTTTCTTGTCCTTAAGCAAAATTCTCAACTCACAATTAAAACGAACTTCCTCAATTCATAATATTCATCAATATTGTCTCATCATAATTCATAGATAATTTATACATGGATAATTCAACTCAAAGAGTCCTAAAGATTCAAACATCGAAGTCATGAGTTTGTAGTAAGAAAAAGATAGGTGTTTCCCCTTACCTAATAATCACCTTTAATTCAAAATCGACAAAAGTTGACATCCTCACTAAAGATTCACTCAAATCACTCAAGGTGTTTAAGGTACAAAAATTAAGCACTCAAAAGTCGAATATGAAAAGTTAATCCCATAGGCTTGCTTGAAAATCAAACCTCTACCACTGTAAAATGAAATGATACATAAATCAAAAGGTCTTTAAAAAGAGTTGTAACGGGGCTTAGGTTAATGGTGTGGATAAAGGCTGAATTAGAAGGGTTAGAATCGAGATTAAATTGACAATCACCTAACTAGAAGAATGGCTAGTAACCTAAATAATTACATCAATTGAAAACTTGTAATACTAATAATACGAGCTTCTTCTTCAAGATGTTGAAATTAAACGTATAGGCTCGCTTAATCACATAACTAATAATGAATATACTTTGATTTTTTCATTGATTTTTTTTTTAAAAATCAATATACAATAAAACTTTAACGATTGAAATAATATAATTAGGCAACTAATCAAAACAAGTATCAATAGAAGGGTAGTCAAAAGGAATGGTGATAACAAATACGAGATTTAATATTAGTGGGTTGAGTCAATAAAAGGGTTGTTAGGATCAAAGGGGTTCACTAGGGGTCAATTATGAGGGTAGGTTTTTAGTGGAATAAGTGGGTTAAATCCTAGGTGCCTTAATCATCTCCGTATATCAAATCAGTAGTGTGGTTTCGACATGTATAACTGAAGCAAGTTCTAGAATAACAAATCAATGTTGACACCCTCATAATCAATAAAGTGAGCACGAAAAGAATGTATGCTCTAAAAGGCTCAAAATCTTACAAAAATCATGGGTATTTTGATGTCAACCTCGTAAATTTTAAACTTCAAGGTAACAATTTAGATTCAGGTAGACAACCTAACAGAATTTTAATTTTTTTGAAAATAGAGTTATCATGCTTGATTCTCTAATATCTTAAAGTTGAAATCATCATTGTACAATTCTCAATGACTTAATCTAAAACATATCAATAAAAATCATGAATCAACAGGAATTTTATTCTAATTAGTGATATGAGAAAATTACTATAAGACAGAATATCATTCAAGGATTTGAGAATAATGCAAAAAGTTAGGCACTTTTTCTAATAAACTTTCACCCCCCAAACTTAAGATGTACATTGCCCTCAATGTACAAAGATAGATAATAGTCATAAAATGAGAAAATCAAAAGAGAGGAAGGGAAGTGAAACTTCCTAAATTTTTGGATGGATTTCTTGAGTTGGAAGTGTGGAAACTTGATTCGTAGATGAAAGATAAGTTGGAGGGAGCGCCTCTAATTCCTACACTAGATGAAGAAATTAGGAACCTCGTGAAGAGTTAGTCGAAAAATAATAATAATAATTTAAATTATACTAATTATATAATTAAAGTAAATATAGATAACAAGAAAGAAAATATGAATTAAAATAAAACTAAAAGAGAAGATGAATGGACTAGAAAGTCCTTATTGGTAGATGGTTCGCGAGGTGGGTGTGGTTTCTAAGGCCGTGGTGTTGTGATTCCCTAGCAGCCTTTAGAACCTAAAACCAAGAAACTAAAACAAAATAAACTAAATTTAATATATGAAAAATAAAGAAAAGGAAAATAAAGGAGATTATAGAAGTAAAATAAAAGTTAAATGGTCTCAAAGACCCTTGGCTTGTCGAGTTAATGAAGCGGCCGACATGAACTTATGTTGATTGGTCTCGCATAGGGAGACAAGACTCAGATCTTTCCATTTCCTCGATGTTGTTGAAGCGTAGATTGAGACTTGAATAGAATGAAGAAGGCAGAGAGTAAAGAGGGAGGGAAGTGAGGAGTAGATAGGGAATGGTTGAGAAGGGGAGAAGGGTGTTTTAAATAGAGTATGTCCCCACGCCTGTGTGTCATGGCGTGTTATGTCACACGGCCATATCGCATGGCCATGCAGTGGTTCAATCGCTTCTCCCACACCTTGCATTGGATTGCCATGCCCATGTTGGTTAAATAGTGTCAGCTATGGCTGTGTTGCACGGCCGTGGTGTTAGTTGAGTCCGTGATTCAAAGATATTTTTCTCGTCCTGTCTCGTACTATCTCTGCTATGTCAGTATAGAAATCCGTATCATCCACACGGCCACGGCCACAACCGTGTGTAAGGCTGTATGATGTCAAGATCTGTGCTTCATTAACTTGGTTATTCTGTATTTAGGTTCTAAAAGAAAAAGAAATAAAAATAAATAGGGTTAGTGCTCGGATTACCTCCCGAGACGTGCTCGTTTAAAGTCTTAAGCTAGACTTACATCTCATTCGTATCTTCACAGAGGTTTAAAGAGTGAAAAATCCTTTTTTATTCTATCATTATATAATTTGAGTCGAGTGGAGTTTACTTTAAAAGTACCGAAAGTAGAATTTCTTACCTTTACTGTTTCGTAAGGGAAAATATCAAGTACCGTAAAGGGGATCTCTTCATTTGTCTTGATTTGATGTTGCGATTCACAGGTCTGTTCTATCTAATAATACGTAATCTCCTATTTTAAAGTGATTTAATGTTCCTGTAAGTTCTTCTGGGGGTTCCTTCGGTTTCACTTCGTGTGGGTTTAATTCCTCCTTGAAATGTATCTCTCACTCATCTACCTCATCGGTCTGAAGCTGTCGTTCCTCATAAGATATTTCCTTGTTGGTACGAGCTATAGGATCTGGCTCTGTACTGTAATTCCGTGGTGCTTCCTGAAGAGGAAGTTTAATTGAATGCTTATCAAAAGAATGTACGTCCTCACCTTTCTCACTCGATGTCCTAGCTGAGTCGAGAGCTTTAATACTGATTGATTCATCACTTGCACGAAGTATAAGTTCACCTGAGCTAACATTAATTTTAGATCTGGTAGTTGCTAGAAAAGGTGTTCCTAAAATTAAGGAGACACTATTGTCTTCATCCATATCTAAAACAACGAAATCTACTGGGAATATGAATTTGTCAACTTTAACTAGTACATCTTCAATTATACCCTTAGGGATGCAAATAGTCTTATCAGCTAGTTGAATAGTCATCCTAGTTTCTTGGGTTTCACTAGACCTAGCTGTTTAAACATTTTAGATGGCATAACATTAATTCTTGCCCCCAAATCAGCTAATGCATTCTCAATAGATTAACTACCAATTAAAAATGAAATTGTAAAACTCCCTGGATCTTTTAATTTTCATGGTAATATATTCTGTAACATTGTCGACCATACTGCGTTTAGTTCCACATGCGACTTATCGTCTAACTTTTGCTTGTTTCTTAAGAGCTCTTTTAAAAATTTCCTTGAATCTAGCATCTGCGAAAGAGCTTCAAGAAGTGGTAAGTTAATATGTAATTTCTTTAAGAGTTTAAGGAACTTACCAAACTGTTCTTCTGTATTGTCTTCCTTCATCGCATTGGTGTAAGGTATACGAGGTTTGCATTCTTTAATTACCAGTTTTGGCTTTTCTTGGCTTACCTTAATCTTACCTTCACTAATCACAGGTTCTTTCCTTGGCTCAGATTCAGAGTCTACTAACCTTTAACTGTCATGAGCTGTTATGGCTTGAATTTTCTCATTGGGATTAGTCCCAGTGTTACTTGGCAAGCTGCCTAGTGCTTGTTTAAAGATCAGCTTTGCGAGTTTCCCATACTGGTTCTCGATCCCTTTGATCGATGCTTGTTGATTTTAAGTGTTGTCTCGGTGTTTTGAAATTGAGTTTCAGACACCGCTATAAATTTTGTCAGGATCTCTTCAAGGTTCAGCTTCTTTTCCTGTGGGTAGGGCTGTTGTTGGAAGGTTGGAGGGGTGGTTGTTGTCTCTAATTTCTTTGGCCACCCCACGAGAAATAGGGGTGATTCCTCCAACATAGATTATAAGAATTACTATAGGGGTTATTTTGAGGTCTAAAATTGTTACCCGTATAGTTTAATTGTTCACTTTCCATGCTCGGATTTTAGGGTGGGTACTCAGGATTCGCCACACCTCTAGATTTAAGTCACATTGCATAATTGGATGTACCTGCAAAGAACTACACAAATAATCAATCTTCTTATTCATCATCTCTACCTGATTTGATAGCATGGTGATAGTGTCGAGATTAAAATCTTGGCTGCTTTGGTTGGCTTTGTCCTTGTAACTTGCCACTGATAGTTGTTCAGTGACATCTCCTCTATGAATTCATAAGCCGCTTCAGGAGTTTTATTATTCAGGGTTCCACCTGCTGCTAAGTAAATTAACTGTCGGGTTGAGGGGTTCACACCATTGTAAAAAGTTTTGACCTACAACCACAAGGGTAAACCATGGTGTTGGCACTTTCTCAACAGATCTTTGTATCTCTCCCATGCGTCGTATAATGTTTCTAAATCCATCTTCACAAAAGAAGAGATATCATTCCTTAATTTGGCCATTTTGGTCGGTGGAAAATATTTTAGTAAAATTTTTTCGGTCATTTGGTCCCATGTAGTGATTGATCCTCATGGAAGAGAATGTAACCACTTTTTGGCTTTATTTCTCAAAGAAAAGGGAAATAACCGAAGACGAATGACATCATCAGAAATGCCATTTATTTTGAAGGTATCACAGAATTCTAAAAAATTATCTAAATGAGTATTTGGGTCTTCGTCCTGTAAATCATCAAATTGAACAAACTGTTGAATCATTTGTATAGTGTTAGGTTTTAATTCAAAATTATTAGCGGCTATAGTAGGCCTAACAATACTCGATTCAGCTCTTGTTAAATTGGGTTTAGCATAATCATACATAGTTCGTGGAGCATGATGATTGGCCACTTCCTGAGGTAGCGGATTATTCTCAGCCATCCCTTCGGTGGTATTATTTTTGTCGTCTTTCTCTTCTTGTATGAAATCTAAGCCTCGCCTTACTTCTCTATGATTTCTACGTACAGTTCCTTCAATATCACTGTCGTAAAGTAGTGGTCCTGTCGGGTTCCTTCTAGTCATAAACTAGAGGTACCTGTTAGGAAAAGAGAAAAAAAAGAAAAAGAAAATTTAGAAAAGTAAAAATAAAATTTACTTGTTGAAAAATAAAATATGATATGGCTAAAGTAATAAAAATTTAGCATTCTTAATATTTCAGTTCCCCGGCAATGGCGCCAAAAACTTGATCATGTTTGTCGAATCTTAAAAATTTATAAAAAAGAATGATTGAACCTAGAAACAAACTAAGACAATGATGGAGGCAAGCGCACCTATCGAACAGTAGTATAGCTAGCGGCAAGACCGGATTGTCGAACCCACAGGAACCAAAAGTACTAATATTAACTCTCTTCTTATTATTTAGCCTACGAATTAAGGGAATTTTTATCTAATCTAAAATTAACTAATTAACTAAGCTAAAGATGCTAAGACAAAGAAAAGAAATTGAGGAAAAACTTGAGAGGAAAACCAATTGATTTAGTCAATACCCAAGGAAGAATCCACCTAGGCTTCACTTATTAACTAACTCTGAACCAAACGATTTATTCACTTGACTTGATCCGTATGATTCCCTAACTTATATTAATACCTCTCTCGAAGCTACTAACATCTAACCCTAGGTTGATTAATTGAAATCTCTTTCTAATTAAAACCCCTAGAATTGCATTAAGTCGATCTATGGACTCCCATATTAGGTTTGACACTAATCTGGTATATTTGTGTCACCCTATCACTATTCGCGCGAGCAACTCCGCTTAACTATGATAGATCTACTATTAGACAGGGTCTCTTCCTCCTCTACCTAAGCACATCACACTTGAATCAATATCTCGGAAATACTAAAACAAGAATTAAGAACACATAGTTAAGAACAAATCAAGTATTTATCATACAGCTCAGATAACAATAACAATATCCGTGTTAGGTTTTATCCCCTCAAGTATCTAAGGGTTTTGTTCATAATTGTAAAAGAAAACATCTCAGAAGAAAAGATAAAACAAAATATAAGAAAACCCTAAAACCCTCTGAAGGAATTGAAGGAGAGATCCTCAATCTTGAGTATGATTCCTGCTTGTGGAGATGAATCATCTGGCTTTTTTTGAGTAAATACCTAAATTTAACTGCTCTGGCTCAACTCCTTGGCCTAGCTAAACGCCCTCTTAAAGGTTGGCCTCTAGGGTCTTTATATAGGCTTTTGGAATGTATTTCTTTGCCTCTAAGTACCCTAATTCGAATAGAATTCTGCTTATCTACAGCAGAGACACGCCCATGGCACACGCCCATGTAAATCGGGGTCCAGGCCATGGTCGAACCTATTGCTGAGGCACAGTCGTGTTTTTCAAGGTCCAGGCCGTAGTTGACTCTTCTTACTGGGCACGACTGTGTGGTCTTGGGCCCAGGCTGTGTGGATTTCATGCTTTGGCCCATTTTCTCTGTTTTCAGCCCGTTTCTTATTCTTTTCATCTTCCGGTACTCTACTGAGTATAAAACATGAAAATAAAGGATTAGGAGCACCTATTTCCATAATTACAGGGAAAAATCATCCAAAAGTAAGCTAAATGTAGGATTAAAATATGTTCATATTTCGATTTATCATTCTTCATTCATAATGTACAGTATAAGCTTTAATATATATTGGGTTTACGCATTCGTATGCTGTATGTACTGTGTCTAGAACTTTGGGCATACAGTTTGAACCTACTAATAGTGAAATATTAATGATTAGTCCACTAGGACAGTCGGTTAGAGTGAATAACTGTTTACAGATGTACCCCTAGAAGTCCAAGGGGTTTTCTTTTTGACGGATTTGATGGAACTGTCATTTGGCTAGTTTGATCTCATTTTGGGCATGGATTCGTTAGTGAAACACCATGCAAATTTGGATTACACTGCTAAGCATATGGTACTGAATTCTTCGGATATTGAGGAGGTGGTCGTGATAGGGGAGAGAAGGGATTATTTATCTAATGTAATCTCTGCATTAAGGGCCGAGAAACTGGTTCGCAATGGGTGGGTGTTCCTAGCTTATATCAGTGCATCTGATGTTAAGGGTTTGTTGTTAGGAATATCAGGACTGCAAATGAGTTTCCAGGGTTGCCTCCAAACCGTGAGGCCGAATTCAGCATTGAGATCCTATCGGGAACAACTCTAGTGTCCATCGCCCTTTATAGGATGGCACTGAAGGAGCTGGTGGAATTAAAGGCTCAAATCCAAAAGCTACTAGATCAAGGACTCATTCGACCGAGTGTGTCTCCGTGAGGAGTACCGGTATTGTTCGTGAAGAAGAAGGATAGGTCAATGTGCATGTGTATTGATTATCGTCAATTGAACAAGTTGACGGTTAAGAACAAGTACCCTTTACCAAGAATAGATGGTCTGTTTGATCAGCTGCGAGGAGCTTCAATTTTTTCTAAGATAGATCTCGAATCAGGGTATCATCAGCTAAGGGTTAAGGAGACAGATGTGTACAAGACTGCATTCCGGACTTGTTATGGGCATTACGGGTTTCTGGTCATGTCGTTTGGGTTAACAAATGCACCAGCTGCTTTTATGGATATGATGAACCGGGTCTTCCAACCCTACTTAGACCGGTTCGTGGTGATATTTATAGATGATAATCTGGTGTATTCAAGAATTGAGGAGGAGCGTGATCCACATCTCCGGGTTGTTCTGCAGATATTGAGAGAAAGGCAACTTTATGCCAAATTCAAAGAAATGCGAGTTTTGGTTGCGAGAGGTAACATTGTTGGGTCATGTCGTGTCTGCCGAGGGGATTAGGGTTTATCCTCAAAAAGTTAAGGCCGTATTAGATTGAAAGACCCCAAAGTCAGTATCTGAGATTTGAAGTTTTTGGGTTTGGCTGGGTATTACAAACGATTTGTTGACGGGTTTTCACTAATTGCTGCACCCCTAACTAAGTTACTGCATAAAGGAGTACTGTTTGTTTGGACTGATACATCAGGAGAGTTTTGAGAAACTAAAGAAGATTCTGACTGAAGCACCAGTATTAATTCAGCTAGAGGCTAGAAAAGAATTCATTATTTACTGTGATGCATCGCACACGGGTTTGGGTTGTGTACTGATACAAGAGGGTAAGGTGGTGGCTTATGCATCTTGTCAGCTTAGGCCGCACGAGGTGAATTATCCTACTCATGACTTGGAATTAGTTGCGGTGGTATTCACACTAAAGATTTGGAGACACTACTTGTACGGGGAGAAGTCGATCGTTTATACAGACCATAAAAGTCTCAAGTACCTCATTATTCAGAAAGAGTTGAACCTTAGGCAACGAAGGTGGATAGAGTTGCTTAAGGATTATGATTGCTCGATTGAGTACCATCCGGGGAAAGCTAACGTGGTAGTGGATGCACTGAGTCGTAAGGTGGTATATGATCTAAGAGTAATGTTTGCTTGTCTCAGCCTATCTGAGGATGGTAGTCTATTAGCAGAACTTCAGGTGAAACAGACTTGTATTGGACAAATTAAAGAGAAGCAGTTACTGGACGAATCATTGATTCCTTGTTTTCAACTGGTGAACAAGGGCGAGACTATGGATTTTAGGCTGAATAGAGAAGGAGTGTTATGCTTCCGTGGAAGAGTCTGTGTACTGAGGGATGCTGAGTTAAGATAGTCTATACTGCGGGAGGCGCATAGTAGCCCATGTGCTATGCATCCTGGTGGAAATAAGTTATACCGAGATCTATGTAAATTGTACTGGTGGCCAGGGCTTAAGCGTGAGGTTATCGATTTTTGTTTGACATGCCAGCAAGTGAAGGCTGAGCATCAATTGCCTTTTGGATTGCTACAACCTGTTAGAATTCCACTCTAGAAGTGGGAAAGGGTAATTCAAATTTTGGAAGACATGTTGAGAAGTTGTGTAATTGATTTCAAGGGAAATTGGGAAGATAATCTGCCATCAGCAGAATTTGCTTATAATAACAGATCCAGTATTTAGATGGCACCATACGAAGCGTTATATGGTCGTAGGTTTTGTACCCCTACTTGTTGGACAGAATTGGGCGAGCGGCGACTGTTGGGTCCAGAACTAGTCTCTGAAACCGAGGAGAAAGTGAAATTTATCCATAATCAGTTAAAAGAAGGATTTGATAGGCAAAAGTCATATGTTGATTTAAAGCGTAAAGAGATTGAGTTTGCAGTGGGAGATTATGTTTTCTTAAAAGTCTCAACATGGAAGAAGATTCTAAGATTTGTGCGAAAAGGCAAGTTGAGACCTAAACTCATCGGACCTTACCAGATTTTAAAATGTGTGGGACCGGTCGCCTATCAGCTAGAATTGCCTCCTGAGTTAAATCATATACATAACGTGTTTCACGTCTCTATGCTGAGGTGATAGCATTCTGATCCCTCATATATAGTGCCGATGGAGGAGATCAAGGTAAGACCTGATCTGACCTTTGAGGAAGAACAGGTACAAATACTGGATCGTGATGTTCAAGTGCTAAGGAGGAAGTCTGTTCCGTTAGTCAAGGTGTTGTGGCATAATCACGGTTCAGACGAAGCCACGTGGGAGCCTGAGGAGCCGATGCGATAGCAAAACCCTCATCTCTTCTGATCAAGTAAATTTCAAGGCCAAAATTTCATTAAGGGGATAGAGTTGTAACATCCCAAATCAGGGGCTATAAATTTTGCTTGAATTCATATTGAACTTGATCGACTGGCAATTTGAGTGTGTTTGGGGTCCTAAAGAGGCCTGGGTTCGAGTCTGAATCTGGGAAAAATTTTAGTTTTTGGCCCTTAAGTGGAGAGGGCTGTTGGCAGTAGGGCTTAAGTAAAATGGTGTGCGTTAAGATGGCACAAGATGAGCTTGTAGCTCAGTGGCAGTGGCGCCATTGGGAAGGCATGGAGAGTGGGGTTTGAACCCCACAAGTTGCAATTAGAGGCTTTTATTTTGTGACTTGAGAGGGGAGGAAGCAAAGTTCGGATCAAATTCTTCAAAGGGAGTTGGAGACTTGGTCAAATAATTCAAACAGAAGGTGGGGAGATATTCTAGGAGGATTTGGTGCGAGAGAATCAAGGGATGGATCGGTGTGGGAGTGGTGGCCGAATATGGGGAAGGTTGTGATAGGGAATTTCAGCCAGGGTTGGTCATTTGGAAGTGCATATTCAGTTTTGAGAGGGGAGAGTGTCGAATTTTCTCTAGATTTATTTTTAGAGTTTTTGTATTTTGGTATTTTTCTATAGCATTTTGGGTCATTTCCTTCTCAATTCACCTTTGCTGAATTCTCACTTTCTTTTTTCTCTTCTCGTTCTATGGTTCAAGTCTTCCTCTTTTCCTTATCTTTTGACACTTGTCGAGTGGTAGGCTCCTCTCTTTTACTTCCTCTTTTGCTTTTCATCTTTACTCTGCTGCCAAATCTTTTTTCCTCCTTTGGCTCTTTTTGGTCGTACACAACCTCTATTCCCCTCTTATTGCTTCTCTCTTCACTTTGCAAAGCTAGTCGATTGTGTAGGCCGAATCTATTTTCGTGCTTTGTTTTAATCTTCTTGAATCTCTTCGAAGTTGCGGTAAGTGGGTACTCTAGTTGAATCTTGGTCGATTTCTCTTCTATGCTCAGTTCTATATCTCTTAGGCCAAAAGGTTGTTTTTGTTTCAATTGTGGCCTAGGTTATTGTGTAGCTAACACCTCCTTTTTGTTCAACATTGATAGGAACTCGTTTTCCATAAACAAGGGGTCGGTCGATTACCTTTCCCTTGTAGGACATCTCTTGTTGGCGGTAAGTAGCATTAGTTTGTTTAGACGGTTTCAATTTTTATGAGGATGTCTTATCAAGGGTTAAATCTAATCATTTAGAACTGTTGATTTCATAGGTGTTTAATCTTTGTAGCTTCAACCTACAATCCATAACAGGTGTGTAATCTCACACTCCTACTTGTTCTGTTAATGTGATGATCTGTGAATCAGGTAAAAGCCAAAAATACTAAAAGGCCCAAATATCGGCATTTGAGATCACTCGAGTGTATGAGCGTTCATAGAGATAAACTGAGCAACAAGTGTTGTCGATGGACTTTTGGGAGTGCCACGAACTCTCTCGTGGGACTGAGGCTGTAATGGGCCTTATTGAGTGAAGTAGGCTAAGTGCGCCCAATGGACTAACGGGGCCATAGGGGGCAAAATCCATGGTAAGTGCTTGTTGATAGACGCGGCTGTGAAGTCCGCAGAACCGTGACCAAAAAATAGGCTGAATGGGCCACACGAGCGGGTGGGCCGAAATTAGGCTTTAGGCCCAGTTGCACCGTTTTGATCAAAAGGTTCTACGTGTCGCTCGAAGTGACAATAGGCCTTCGAAAAGGCCATTATAGGGGTAAAACTACCGAAACACCTTTTGCAGGTAAAATTACCGAAATACCCTTCACGGGTAAAGATACCGAAATACCCTATATGGGTAAAGTTATCGAAATACCCTCGATAGGTAAAATTATCGAGATGCCCTCAAGGGGTGGAATTACTGTTTTAGCCCTAAGTGACAAAATGACCGTTATACCCTTGGTGGTAGTTTAAATGATGTTTATGTGATATTTATATAAATGTATATCATTATGATACACTGCATACATGACATCTTGTATTGGGTTGGGTTTTGTGATTTGAAGGAAGTACCATTATAGTGGTTTAATGTAACATCTCGAAATTGGGCCTAGTAGAATTGGGCCCAATGAGCCTTGGGCGTAGTAGTGTTTAAAATTTTTGAGAATAAGAAAACGGCTTTAATGTAAGTTGAATCTAGTAGGTGAGGGCTTCTATGAAGTCACGAAATTAAACTTGGGCTTAGGAAAAATTTTGATTTTAGGTGAATAAAAACCTTGTGAGTTAGTAGGTAGGCTTTAAGAATAAAATGTGGAGAAAATGACACAAGTGGAGTGTGTGGTGTAGTGGCAAAGTGATGCCACATAAGAGATAAGAGGGTGACTCTAAAAGGAAGGAAGGAGGTCCAAGGTTCAAGTCTTGGCTCTTGCATTTTGGTTTTCTTTTTATATGGATTTTAGAATTTGGCCATAGGGTTATATTTAGTTGTGAATGATTTTAGACACAAGATGAGTTGGTGGCCTAGTGGTGGTGGCATAAGAATGATAACAAGGAGCTAGTTGGTAAAGTGACTAGCGGCGTGGATTATGTTACAAGGGAGCCTGAGTTCGAATCCCATTACAATGAAAAAGGGGATATTTATTTTGCTAAGTTGGGGCGGCAAGTGTTTGAGATGAAATTAAACTCTGTTGAAGGTAGGATCCCACATCGGAAAGCTAGCATGAGGGAAGGGGAGAAGCTGGATTTAAATAGAGCAATCTATGAGGAGAGTAAGGAGATACCTTGGTGGGCGTTTGGGCAAAGGAGTGCTTGGAGCGCGGATTAGCAGCTTCAGATTCCTATCAGGTGTGTATTTCACACTACTCTAGCTGTAGAGCGGCAAATGCCGAAATGTCGGTCACACGGCGATCGTAGCCACAGAGCGTGCAAGCGCACGTGTGGAAGCTTCGACGCGATAGTCGAGGCCACCATAAGTATTCCTATGCGTGTCGGTTGTTGGGCTGCGGTGGCCCGAAAGGGGCCAAGTGGGCCCAATGGGCCCGATGGCTCATATGAGTAAATTGTATGACTGAGTAGTAGATAGTGAACTAGACTATGTGAATCTCATATATGTGGCTAGGTTTGAGCTAAATGGGCCACACGAGTGTGTGGGCCCACTTAGGCCGATAATGGGCCTTCGACCCATTCGCATCATTATCTTTATTTAGAATATTTGAGTCGTTTGAGGCGACAGTGGACCTTCTGTTGGGTCGTTAATACCCTGATTTTTAAAATGATCAAAATACCCCTGGTTTGTAAAATTACCAAAATACCATAATTTTTGAAATTACCAAAATACCCCTAGTTTGTGAAATTACCAAAATACCCCTAGTTTGTGAAATTACTGAATTATCCCCGGTTTGTAAAATTATCGAATTACCCCTGGTTGGAAAAATTACTGAATTAACCTTGGTTTGTGAAATTATTTAAATACCTTGGTTTGTGAAATTACCAAAATACCCCCAAATTAAAAAATTACCGAAATGCCCTTAATGTGTAATTATCGTTTTACCCCTAAATGACAAATAACCGTTGTACCCTCGTGGTAGTACTAATGTTGTCTATGTTAATTATATGATTGATTATGTTCGAGATGCACTGCATACATGGATTAGTTATGAGTAGAATTACCAAATTACCCTTGGTAGGTAAATTATTGAAATACCCTCGGTAGGTAAAATTACTTTATACCCTTAGGGGTTGATTAGCGTGATTGTGTGTATTACTCACATGCCTTTTTGTTGTTGTGTTATTAACTGTAATGGCTAAAAGCCAAAATAACTGATGTGATAGGCAAAATGCCCTCATGGGTAAGGTTGGAGATGCCGGGTAAGTTTTTTGATATTAACATTATTGATAATATGCCTGTATGTATAGTTTGATGTTATGCTTGCATGAAATATGATCTGTTACACACTGTGATATTGGTTGCATACACATTGTGCACGATGTAAAAAGCATGGGCTCGTGAATTGAAAGGAGGAGGAAGTGCTAATCAAGTGACTAATGTCATGAGTGGTCAAGTACCACGGTGGTTAATACCACAATTACATTTATCAGTGACTTGTCTCGGTGGTCAAGTACCACAGATGGTCCCACATATGCGTAATTTATCAAAGATCGTCACGGTGGTCAAGTACCATAGTGGGTTGGCCCCACGAGTATATATAATAGTGACTTTGCCACAAGTGACTACTGTCACGAGTGGTTTAAGTACCACGGTGGTTGAAACGATGAATATTTTAATCAGTGACTTGTCTCGATGGTTAAGTACCATAGTGGGTTGGCCCCACGTATGCGTAATTTATCAAAGATCGTCACGATGGTCTAAGACCACAGTGGGTTGGCCCCACGATAATATATTATAGTGACTTTGTCACGAGTGACTAATGTCACGAGTGGTCTAGGACCACGGTGGTCAAACAACCACAGTGAAATAATGCCACGAGTGTTTGGATGATTCAGACGACCTGGAGGATGGAAAATTAGGTTGGATTGGGTTTACATTGCATTGCATACATTATCTGCTGTGACATATGATATGGGTTATGGCTCAACAAAGGTTATTTTGGGCTAAGGCCCAATTGCCACCGTTACTGTAATGGGCTTCGACCCGGATTGTTGTTATGCATGTTCTTACCGGTGAGGGCTGTAAACTTAGTTTTCGTAAAATCACCCCCTGTTTTTATTAAATGTTTCAAGTAATTTTCAGCGATACAGATTGAGAGCCGTAGAGGACTTGGGGTGGCTATACATCGATTTATTTTGTAATAATGCCATTGGTTTACTTTTTCTAAGTTTTCATTTATAATTGTTAAACTTATAAATACGAGGTTTTCTTAAAACATTAGCAATCGATTTCTAAAATATCATGTTTACGCAATGATGCAAGATCAACTTTCATAACAAAACAGTTTTTCAAAATAATAACCACTTTTAAACGGTCATTTAGCAAATCGCGTTTTCTCAAACAAACAACGAACTTAGAGTTCAAAACCCAATAAACCTTTTCTAAACAATTGCTTAGCTTTTTAACTTCCTTCAATATGACACGCCAAATTCGGGCCTAACTTTTAAGCCGGTTTGGGGTGTTGCAATAATGGTATCAGAGCCAATTTCAAAAACTCGGTTGTAGAATGGGTTCAAAAATGTTTTGCAAAATTGTTTGAAAACTTGATTTAGAAACGCATATCATTTTTGGGGAAGTATGACACATGAGTCTCTGGCAACGAATCCGTAAGTTTCCTGACCTTATGCTCTGTTGTATGCTGTAATGACTGTATGTTTGTATTTATTCTATGTGTGTTCTGTTTGGGTGAGTTGCTGGAGTATTGGAATTATGTGCATGTGTGATAAACTTCTATGTGCTTCTGCGGTTAGGTATCTAGTTGTGAGGAGGAAGCTTCGAGATTTAGTTAAAAAGTATATTAATGTTATTAAGATCAGAGTCTTGACAAGAGCATAGTGTGGTAGGTTAGGATGTGTGACTGTTCCTATAGTTGGAAATTTCGAGGATGAAATTTCTTTAAGAGGGTAGATTTGTAACATCCCAAAATTGGGCCTAGTAGAATTGGGCCCAATGGGCCTTAGGCATAGTAGCATTTAAAATTTTTAAGAATAAGAGAACGACTTTAATTCAAGTTGGATCTAGTAGGTGAGGGCTTCTATTAAGTCCCGGGATCAAACTTAGGCTTTGGAAAAATTTTGATCTTGGTGAATAAAAACCCTGGGAGTTAGTAGGTAGGCTTTAAGAATAAAATTTGGAGAAAATGACACAGGTGGAGTGTGTGGTGTAGTGGCAAAGTGACGCCACATAAGAGACATGAGGGTGATGCCAAAAGGAAGGAAGGAGGTCCAAGGTTCAAGTCTTGGCTCCTGCATTTTGGTTTTCTTTTTATATGGACTTTAGAATTTGGCCATAGGGTTATATTTAGTTGCGCATGATTTTAGACACAAGATGAGTTGGTGGCCCAATGGTGGTGGCGTCAGAATGATAATAAGGAGCTAGTTGGTAAAGTGGCTAGCGGCATGGATTATGTTACAAAGGAGCCTGAGTTCAAATCCCATTGCAAGCAAAAAGGGGATATTTATTTTGCTAAGTTGGGGCGGCAAGTGTTTGAGATGAAATTAAACTCTGCTGAAGGTAGGATCCCACATCGGAAAGCTAGCATGAGAGAAGGGGAGAAGTTGGCTTTAAATAGAGCAATCTATAAGGAGGGTAAGAAGATACCTTGGTGGGCATTTGGGCATAGGAGTGCTCGGAGCTCGGATTAGCAGCTTCAGATTCCTATCAGGTGTGTATTTCGTACTACTCTAACTGTAGAGCGGCGAATGCCAAAATGCTGGTCATACGGCGATGGTAGCCACACAAGCGTGCGAGCGCATATGTGGAAGCTTTGATGCGATAGTTGAGGCCACCATGAGTATTATTATGGGTGTAGGCTGTTGGGCTATGATGGCCCGAAAGAGGCCAAGTGGGCCCAATGGGTCGGGGGCCCATATGTGTAAATTGTATGACTGAGTAGTAGATAGTGAACTAGACTATGTGAAACTTATATATGTGGTTAGGTTTGGGCTAAATACGCCATACGAGTGTGTGGGCCCACTTGGATCGAGAATGGGCTTGAGGCCCATTCGCATCATTATCTCTGTTTAGAATACTTGAGTCGTTCGAGGTGACAGTGGACCTTCTGTTGGGTCGTTAATACCCTGAATTGCAAAATAACCAAAATACCCCTAGTTTGTAAAATTTTTGAAATACCTTAATTTGTGAAATTACTAAAATACACCTGGTTTGTAAAATTACCGAAATACCCCTAGTTTGTAAAATTACCGAATTACCCTTGGTTTGTAAAATTACCGAATTACCCTTGGTTTGTAAAATTATCAAAATACCTTGGTTTTTGAAATTATCGAAATACCCTCAGATTCCAAAATTACTGAAATACCCTTAGTGTGTAATTACCATTTTACCCCTAAACGATAAATAACCGTTGTACCCTCGTGGTAGTACTAATGTTGTCTATGTTAATCATATGATTGATTATGTTTGAGATGCACTGCATACATGGATTAGTTATGAGTAGAATTACCGAATTACTTTTGGTAGGTAAATTACTAAAATACCCTCGATAGGTAAAATTACTGTTATACCCTTAGGGGTTGATTAGCGTGATTATGTGTATTACTCACACACCTTTTTTGTTGTTGTGTTATTAACTATACTGGCTAAAAGCCGAAATAACTGATGTGATAGGCAAACTGCCATCATGGGTAAGGTTGGAGACGCCGGGTAAGTTCTTCGATATTGACATTGTTGATAATATGCCTGTATGTATAGTTTGATGTTATGCTTGCATGAAATATGATCTGTTACACACTGTGATATTTGTTACATACATATTGTGCACGACCTAAAGAGCATGGGCTCGGGAATTGAAAGGAGGAGGAAGTGATAATCAAGTGACTAATGTCACGAGTGACTATTGTCACGAGTGGTCAAGTACCACGGTGGTTAATACCACGATTGCTTATATCAGTGACTTGTCTCGGTGGTCAAGTACCACAGTAGGTTGGCCCCACGTATGCGTAATTTATCAAAGATCGCCACGGTGGTCAAGTACCACAGTGGGTTGGCCCCACGTGTATATATAATAGTGACTTTGTCACGAGTGGTTTAAGTACCACGGTGGTTGAAACCACGGATATTTTAATCAGTGACGTGTCTTGGTGGTCAAGTACCACAGTGGGTTGGCCCCACGTATGCATAATTTATCAGAGATCATCACGGTGGTCTAAGACCATAGTGGGTTGGCCCCACGATAATATATTATAGTGACTTTGTCACGAGTAACTAATGTCACGAGTGGTCTAGGACCACGGTGGTCAAAGAACCACAATGGCATAATGCCACGGGCGTTTGGATGATATAGGTGGCCTAGAGGATGGAAAATTAGGTTGGGTTGGGTTTACATTGCATTGCATACATTATCTGCTGTGACATATGATATATGTTAAGTCTCAACCGAGGCTATTTTGGGCTAAGGCCCAATTGCCATCGTTACTATAATGGGCTTTGGCCCAGATTGTTGTGATGCAAGTTCTTACCGGTGAGATTTGTACACACTAAGTTTTCGTAAACTCACCCCCTCTTTTTATTAAATGTTTCAGGCAATTTCCAACAATAAAGGATTGGGAGCTATGGAGGACTCGGGGGTGGCTATACATCGAAGATACTACTCGTGAACTTTAGTAATTTTGATTTTTACCTTATTTTAAGATTACTTATTTTGGGTTAATATTTTATAATAAGGCCATTGGTTTATTTTTTCTATGTTTTCATTTATAACTATTAAACTTATAAATACGGGGTTTTCTTAAAACATTAGTGATCGGTTTCTAAAATATCATGTTTACGCAATGATGCAAGTTCAACTTTCATAAGAAAATAGTTTTTCAAAATAATAACAACTTTTAAAGGGTCATTTAGCAAATCGCATTTTTCTCAAACAAACAACGAACTCGGAGTTCAAAAATCCGATAAAACTTTTCTTAACAATTGCTTACTTCAATGTGACATGCCTGATTCAAGCCTAACTTCTAGGCCGAGTTTGGGGTGTTACAAATATGGTATCAGAGCCAGTTTCAAAAACTCGGCTGTGGAATGGGTTCAAAAATGTTTTCCAAATTTGTTTGAAAATTTGATTTAAAAACACATATCATTTTGGGGAAGTATGGCACCTGAGTCTCTGGCACCGAATCCGTAAGTTTCCTGACCTTATGCTCTATTATATGCTGTAATGGCTGTATGTTGGTATTTATTCTAGGTGTGTTTTATTTGGATGAGTTGCTTGAATATTGGAATTATGTGCATGTGTGTTAAACTTCAATGTGTTTCTGCAGTTAGGTATCTAGTTGTGAGGAGAAGGCTTTGAGATTTAGTTAAAAAGTATATTAGTGTTATTAAGATCAGAGTGCCAGGCAAGAGCATAGTGTGGTAGGTTAGGATGTGTGAATGTTCCTATAGTTGGAAATTTCGAGGATGAAATTTCTTTAAGGGGGTAGATTTCTAAAATCCCAAATTGGACCTAGTAAAATTGGGCCCTATGGGCCTTAGGCGTAGTAACATTTAAAATTTTTGAGAAAAAAAGAACGACTTTAATGCAAGTTGGATCTAGTAGGTGAGGGCTTCTATGAAGTCCCGGGATCAAACTTGGGCTTAGCAAAAATTTTGATTTTAGGTGAATAAAAACCCTGGAGTTAGTGGGTAGGCCTTAAGGATAAAATATGGAGAAAATGACACAAGTGGAGTGTGTGGTGTAGTGGCAAAGTGACACCACATAAGAGACAAGGGGGTGACACCAAAAGGAAGGAAGGAGGTCCAAGGTTCAAGTCTTGGCTCTTTCATTTTGGTTTTCTTTTTATTTGGACTTTAGAATTTGGCCATGGGGTTATATTTAGTTGCGCATGATTTTAGACACAAGAGAGTTGGTGGCCCAATGGTGGTGGCGTAAGAATGATAACAAGGAGCTAGTTGGTAAAGTGGCTAGCAGCGTGGATTATGTTACAAGGGAGCCTGAGTTCAAATCCCATTGCAAGAAAAAAGGGGATAATTATGTTGCTAAGTTGGGGCGGCAAGTGTTTGAGATGAAATTAAACTCTGCTGAAGGTAGGATCCCAGATCGGAAAGCTAGCATAAGGGAAGGGGAGAAGCTGGCTTTAAATAGAGCAATCTATAAGGAGAGAAAGGAGATACCTGGGTAGGCGTTTGGGCATAGGAGTGCTCGGAGCGTGGATTAGCATCTTCAAATTCCTAACAGGTGTGTATTTCGCACTACTCTAATTGTAGAGCGACAAGTGTTAAAATGCCGGTCATACAGCGATGGTAGCCACAGGAGCGCGCGTGCGCACGTGTGGAAGCTTCGACGCAATAGTCGAGGCCACCATGAGTATTTTATGGGTGTGGGTTGTTGAGCTACGATGGCCTGAAAGGGGCCAAGTGGGCCCAATGAGCCCGGGTGCCATATGAGTAAATTGTATGACTGAGTAGTAGATAGTGAACTAGACTATGTGAATCTCATATATATTGCTAGGTTTGGGCTAAATGGGCCACAAGAGTGTGTGGGCCCACTTGGGTTGAGAATGGGCCTTAGGCCCATTCGCATCATTATCTCTATTTAGAATACTTAAGTCGTTCGAGGCGACAGTGGACCTTCTGTTGGGTTGTTAATACCCTGATTTGTAAAATGACCAAAATACCCCTGGTTTGTAAAATTATCGAAATACCCTTGGTTTGTAAAATTATCGAAATACCCTAGTTTGTGAAATTACCAAATTACCCCTTGTTTGTAAAATTATCGAATTACCCCTGGTTTGCAAAATTTCTAAATTAACCCTGGTTTGTGAATTTACCGAAATGCCCCTGGTTTGCAAAACTATCGAGATACTCCCGAATGACAAAATTACCTAAATACCCTTGGTGTGTAATTATCGTTTTACCCCTAAACGACAAATGACCATTGTACCCTCGTGGTAGTACTAATGTTGTCCGTGTTAATTATATGATTGACTATGTTCGCGATGCGCTACATACACGGATTAGTTATAAGTAGAATTATCGAATTATCCTTGGTAGGTAAATTACTAAAATACCCTCAGTGGGTAAAACTATCGTTATACCCTTAGGGTTGATTAGCGTGATTGTATGTATTACTCACACACCTTTTTGTTGTTGTGTTATTAACTGTAATGGCTGAAAGTCGAAATAACTAATGTGATAGGCAAAATGCCCTCATGGATAAGGTTAGAGACGCCGGGTATGTTCTTCGATATTGCCATTATTGATAATATGCCTGTATGTATCGTTTGATGTTATGCTTGCATGAAATATGATTTGTTACACACTGTGATATTGGTTGTATACATATTGTGCACGATGTAAAGAGCATGGGCTCGAGAATTGAAAGGATGAGGAAGTGATAATCAAGTGACTAATGTCACGAGTGACTATTTTCACGAGTGGTCAAGTACCACAGTGGTTAATACCACGATTGCTTATATCAGTGACTTGTCTCAGTGGTCATGTACCACAGGGGGTTGGCCCCACGTATTCGTAATTTATCAGAGATCGTCACGGTGGTCAAGTACCACAGTGGGTTGGCCCCACGAGTATATGTAATAGTGACTTTGTCACGAGTGACTACTATCATGAGTGGTCTATGTACCACAGTGGTTGAAACCACGAATATTTTAATCAGGGACTTATCTCAGTGGCCAAGTACAATAGTAGGTTGGCCCCATGTCTGCGTAATTTATCAGAGATCGTCACGGTGGTCTAAGACCACAGTGGGTTGGCCCCACGATAATATATTATAGTGACTTTGTCATGAGTGACTAATGTCTCAAGTGGTCTAGGACCACGGTGGTCAAAGAACAACAGTGGAATAATACCATGGGTGTTTGGATGATTCAAGTGACCTAGAGGATGGAAAATTAGGTTGGGCTGGGTTGCATCACATTACATACATTATCTACTATGACATATGATATGGGTTAAGGCTCAACCGAGGCTATTTTGGGCTAAGGCCCAGTTGCCACCGTTATTGTAATGGGCTTTGGCCCGATTGTTGTGATGAATGTTCTTACTGGTGAGGGTTAAACAAACTGAGTTTTCGTAAACTCACCCGCTCTTTTTATCAAATGTGTCAGGTAATTTCTAGGGATAGAGGATTGAGAGCCGTGGAGGACTCATGGGTGGCTATACATCGGAGATGCTACTCGTGAACTTTAGTAATTTTGATTTTTACCTTATTTTAAGATTACTTATTTTGGGCTAATATTTTGTAATAAGGCCATTGCTTTATTTTTTCTAAGTTTTCATTTATAACTATTAAACATATAAATACGGGGTTTTCTTAAAACATTAGCAATCAGTTTCTAAAATATCATGTTTACGCAACGATGCAAGTTCAACTTTCATAACAAAATAGTTTTTCAGAATAATAACAACTTATAAATGGTCATTTAGCAAATCGCATTTTTCTCAAACAAACAACGAACTCGGAGTTCAAAAATCTGATAAAACTTTTCTAAACAATTGTTTAGCTTTTCAACTTCCTTCAATGTGACACGTCAGATCCGGGCCTAACTTCTAGGCCAGGTTTGGGGTGTTACATTTAGCCACATACCCCGTTGTTATAGTGGGTTTGCCAGGTATTCTGATTCTAATGGCTCAGCCACGTATACCGTTATTAGCAGCTAGGTTGCACCATTGGAGAGTTTGGTTGGGTGGGTCGACATGGTCCCCACATGGAGAGATTGGTTAGTACGGTTGTAGAGTTTGGTTGGATCGGGTTGGGTTACATGTCTATCGCATTGATATGATTTTAGGGCTTAGGCCAAGATTGTTACCGAATAGGGCTTAGGCCCAGACTGATACCGTATGGGCTCGGGCCCAGACTGTGACCATAATAGGGGATTACACACTGAGTTCTCGTAACTCACCCTTTCTTTTAACTCTGTAGGTAATCCCTAACTTTAGTGGATTTGAAGCTGCGAGGGACTCGGAGGTGGCCACACATCCAATATGTTTTTGGGTTAAATTTAACGACTTTATTTTCATTTATTTTATTTTAGGTATTGGGTTAATTATTTTTGTAATAAGACCATTGGGTTTTCTTTTTAACTTTTATTTGGTATTTCCATTAATTGCGAATTGCTCGTCTATTAAACACGGGTTTTTCAAACAATAACTACTAATTTCAAAATAACACGTTCTTGCAACCGTTTCAAACAAACTTCCGCAATAAATAAAGTTTTAAAATGGTAATGTTTTTGTAAAGGAATGACTTTGAGCAAATTTGTTTTGTCATAAGAAACGCAAATCGAGATTTTTAGAGGGTAGAAAGTTTTGATCCGTAAAGGGTTTTCCAATGAACTTATAGTTTACGAACACCGCTTGATGTGGCACGTTAGATCTGGTCATAACGTCTAGGCTGGGTTTAGGGTGTTACACTTGTAACTTTCCAAAGCATCAAGTCTATTTTGGATTTCTTTTAAAAAATCTTTTTGGGGTTATTGGAAAGGTTTTGGAATCTCATAACGTGTAAATATTGGTTTTTTAGAACTTTTTTATGTTACCTCTTTTATTGGTTCTTTCTTAATCGGTTGACTTTCCACAAAATTCTCAATATAATCTAATTGTTTTCCTATTTTATGAAGAATGATATTTGTATACTTGTTTTGTTTTACTATCATTTTAATATCTTTGATGAGATTTGTTCTCCTGCATCAGGAGATCTCATTCTTAAAGGATTTGCTTTTATTCCAGTATTTTTGTGAAGATATTGAGCCTCCATTAAAGGGAGATGTCGAGTTTCAACTTCTCCTTTATTAGTTTGCCATCTAGTATTATGTTTTATTGTATTAACAGATTCTAATAATATTCTTCAAACTATTCAAATAATTTTATATGAATTTTATGGGTATTCATAAATTCATAATAATTTTGAAGAATGCTTTCTTTTTTATCATTATAATTTTTAAAATAATCTTCTCTTTTTTGCTTATTTTTGTTGGAATAGAAGTGCTTTCTACACTATTCTTTGTTTATCTAAAAGTTTTTTTCTAAAACAAATATTTCTGAATTTTCTCCTTGTCTTGCATTATTAGTCATTGATGAATATGTTGGTGACATATTAGGTGAATTTTGGGGACCCTCTTCTTGTCTGGCATATATTGGTTGAGCTATATTTGAGGAATTATCTATTCCTTGTAAATTTGTTCTAAATATTGTTAGGAAAGAAGAGACAGAGACTCTAGCTGTCCTGAAGTCTACCGTTTGTGTTTCTGGATTTGATTGTCCTTCTAAATTTAGCTTTCTAAAAGTTGTGCTGGTACTTCCTATTTCAAATGAATGTCTTGGAGGCATTCTTCTTGGCCTGTTGAATATTAATTCAACTGTGCCATCTTGGTGTTGGGAGATTTCACTCAATGAATTGTTTCTTATGGGAGTTGGTGCCACAAGGTCTATAGCACCCTCAAGTTTCCGCCTATCAGGAAGGTTTATTTCATGCCATTGTATTGTTCTTGGGATTGTGGTATGAGATCTTGAAGTATCTATTTCTATTAAGAGGGTTTCTCTTTTTGGGATTTAGAGTAAAACCTTGGTATGGACTACAGAATACATAGCTTTGAAATGGAGTCTATAGAGTAATGTTAATACCTCCATACCAGGAAGCATTTTGTAGTTATGGGCATGTATTTGGAGGGTCAAAGATTGTAAAATATTTTTGTCAGTCAAAGATACCATAAAATTTGGATAAAAATTAAAATGTATTGGGCCGGTACATAGCCTTCCTTCTATGGTTCCTGATAATGAGTCATTAAACATGATGTGTCTTTGGTCTCTTAAGATAATTAAAATTGAGGTATTTTTAGTGGCTTCAACACTAAGAGGTTTGACACCAACTTGGACTAGTCTGAAATGGACATATTTGTATTTTTGTTTTTTGAGTTTATTAATGACGATTTTATCTAATAATTGGATTGTTTCATATTCTTTTTGAATAGGTAACCTCCTTTCTTTTGTTTTTATAATGTAACTGCAAAAATCATTTAAATTTTCAAAAGTTGCTTTCTTGTAGACTTGGTTTGTTGGAACTCTAGGAAGAGTCCAATTATCGAATCTTTAGGGAATATTTTCATAATGTTCTTCTTGCTCATTAACAGTTTTGTTTGAGGTTTGGTCAGACTCTTGGGATTGATTGGAAACAAAGCTTACAGAAGAATTGGTTATTCGAAGGAATGGAAACATTCTTTGTTTTCTTATTTCCTACAAGGGGGTTCTACTATCAGGATTCCCGGATTATTAAAGTTGCCTACAGGGATACTTTGTCCTTGACACGCCTAACCCATGGCTACTGGGCAGTGTATCAATACTCAGTGAAATAATAATACGTTAATGAAGACAATTAAACCAGAACTCGAAAATATTGAAAACAAATTGAATATTTTCAAAACTTAGAAATACCTACTCCTCATTGGCTCTGATACCAGATTGTCCCGAGGATCTGAGGATGGAGTTTGAATTGAAACGTTTGGAATGTAATAATTGTCAGAAGTTTGAAATGTGATAGTTGTTTGAAATTATAATTTTATTAAATCTTGAAAAGGAAAATAATTTTTTGAAAAGGAAAATAATTTAAAAGTAAGATTTTAAAAATTTGGAAAAACTTAAAAACTTTGGAGAAACAAGTTTTGATATCTGAAATGGCTATTTCAAGTCGTGTCCTTCATTCTCAATCTGATAGCCTTTTATAGAGGGCTATTGTCTTTTTACATCATTTGAACTAGGAAATTCAATCCCTTAAATAATTGAAGCCTTAATTACATAATTAAAACTTTTTAGAGAATATATTCTCTGATTGTAAAAATATAAACTACAGAAATAATTACTATTCATGCATCAGAGAATCTTACTGTTCTTGCAAAGGAATATTTACTGTTTGCGCTAGAGAATATTTCCTGTTCACTTGTCTTTTCTTGTAGGGAATATTTACTGTTTGCACTAGAGAATTTCCTGTTCACTCGTCTTTTCTTACATCATTTTTTCTTGGTCCTGGATGGTTACTGAAGTGGTATCATCTGCAAGATCCATCGTTTTGATTAAAGACGCTGAAGATTCATCTTCGAATTCAAAATCCTTTGAGCTGAGCATTTCAACCATGAGTTTTTTGTATTCCTTCTTGGTCTTGGCTTGAGCTAACATCGCACTAGCTGTCGATTTTTCTTGAAGGAATTTTGTTGTGGTTTGATCCGGGACTGCATACTTGCATAATCTTAGATTCTTGTTGAACAAATTGTCCAAATATTTTGAATCATATTTTTTATCATTAAACTTGTCCCACCACTTAGTTTTGTAGTTTCGAACTAGTAATGGAATTCCAGTACATTGATCTTACTCACAGGAATAATTCCAAGAAACAATCCAAGAAATGCATAGTTTTGAGGAAAAATGGGTTGTTCTGTAAATGTGCTTTTGGTCTAGTTCAGGGTAAAATTTATCAAAGAATTTGGGCCATAAATTTTGAATTTTTCTGGTAGAATCTCAAAGGATGTTGGTCCATACCAATTCCACCATTCTTGGAACCAGTTTGGGAATTTGAATTGGGTACCATATTTGAAATATATGAGCCAAGAATGTTTCATGTGTTGGTTATTCATTAACAATGCATTGTACCATGCCATTTGGTAATCCCAGTATGTAAAATATGGGTGGTGGTCAATTTTGGTGGTAAATTTGGCTGGAAATTTCTTTGCAGAATTTGGGTTTTCACTCCAATCTCTTGGTCGAAGAATTTTTAATATTTGGGCTATCGAATGGGTAAAAAAAATTGGATCTTTTGGCTCTATGTAGTGTTTGAACAGTACTGATCCAGTTTGAACCAAGATGTTTTTATAATACTGTTAGGGTTTTTGAGAATCCAATGGTTTGAAATGCCATCCACTGAAAAGTTCTTTTGCAAGTATATGTGGAGGTTTTTCTGAAAATTCTTCCTCCATAACAAGATTTTTTTCAAAACATTTGTTTGGAAAATATTATGAGGATTTTTGTGTAGCAGTCTATGAAGACACTGCTATTTCTTTTGGAAAAACATCTTGGAGAGATGTCTCTTTTAAAACATTTTTGAGAGACTTTGGTTTGTGTAAAACAATCTCTTTATTTTTTGAAATCTTTTCTGCTTCACCAGCAATTTGTTTGAGAGGAGTTTCCTCTTTCATTTGAGAAAAGTCCAATGCCACTTCTGGGTATTGAGAACCAATTTCATTTGGATCTTGTGGATCTTGAATGATTGTATTTTTAGAGGATTTTGACGATGATGATGATCTCTCATTTTCTTCTTCATGGGAAATTTCATACCATGACTTAATTGGTTTTGAGGAAATTTGGGTTTTGGATGACTCTCCTATTTTTCCCTTTCCTTTGTCTCGGAGTTTGGGTGGCATTTTTGAAGAAACTCTTTGGTGAGAAAATCAGGTAAAGAATTAGTTTCTCCTTTGATGTATTCAATATCAAAATCAAATATGCTCAAAATTGCATGCCATCTTGCAAAAATCTATTTTGAGGCAATATTTTGAACATCCTTTTGTAAAACTTCTTTTGTTGATTTGCAATCAATTCGTAAAAGAAATTTTTGATTTAACAAATCATTTTGTAATTTTGTAATGCATAAAACAATTGATAAAATTTCTTTTTTAATAGTACTATAATTTTGCTGAGTTGGATTCCAATGTTTGGAAATAAACTGGACTATTTGGTCTTTTCCTCCTTTAACTTGTTTTAGGATCCCCCCGTATCCTATTTCAGAAGCATTGTTTCTACAATCTTGGTGGCATTTGGATCAGCAAAATATAAACAATGAAGCTTACTGATTTGTTTTTTAATTTGGATGATAATATTGGTGTGATCATTTGTTGTAACATCCTAGAATTAGGGGTTCTGCATTTTATGTTTTCTGTGTGTTTGGCTTGTTCTGCTTGTTATATTGGTGGCTTTGGGGGTCCTGGAGAGGCTCGGGTTCAAGCCAAAGCCTTGGAAAAAACTTTGCTTTTTGGGCACTTTAAGGGGGAGAGCTGGTTGAAGCAGGATTTAAGAGTATTTTCTAGTGTTTGTTGACACAAAGAGGAGTGAGGTAGAGTGGCAAGTGACGCCTTAGGGAGCTAGGGGGATGACGCCACAAGGGTAGCAGAGAGGGTGAAGGTTCGAATCCCCTCTATTGCAATATAGGACTTTATTTTTTTGTGCTTAGGGAGGTAACGTGTTGGCATTCAGCTGGACTCTTCTTGGTGAAGGTTTGAATGAGTGGTATGTCACAAGGGAAAAGGTTGTAAAAGGAAAAAGGGTCTTGAATATGAAGGATATTGTAAGTTTGAAAATTTGATTTAGGGTGATGTTTTGAAAACAGTGATTTGTAGTTTAAGAAAAATTTCTGAATTTAGTTCAAGGATACTTTGGTCTTTCTGGTGGCATTTAAGAGAAAATGGTTGCTTATGTTATTTAGGTTTTGGAAAAAACTCAACTTAATTATCAAGTTTGAAACTTATACCAAGGTCATAACAAAATTTAAATCATAAAATAAAACCCGAAATAAAAATATTAGAAAGGCCTTATTACATAATAAAATCCTGAATTCAGTAAATACTAGAAAATAAATGACTTTACGGAAAAGAACACTTTATGGCCTCCACGAGTCTGCCCTGGCTTCCTGGTCTACGATCTACTGATTATCTGTAAGATTTAGCAGAGGGGTGAGTCACCAAGACTTAATGTGTAAATCCCCTTATGTCACACATACGGCTTCAAGCCTATAATCGTATGTTGGCCTCAGCCCACTTAGAATATCAAACACAATCGTGAATGCAATATGTGACCCAAACCAGCCTAGTTTTTCCATCCTTTACACACCACCCATACCATCCCATCACACCGTGGTGATTTCAAAAATCAACCCTCCATCCGCTACACACCTCATACGTGGCATTAGGCCATTCGTGGTTCTAGACCACCATGATACAAGATCACCGTGACAAAGTCACTAATAATATATGTGGGGCCAACCCACCGTGGTAACAACTACCGTGACAATCCCTGATGAATATACGTGGGGCCAACCCACTGTGGTAACAACCACTGGGACAAGTCACCAATCATATATATAACCGTGGTATTAAACCACCGTGGCACCAAGCCACCGAGACATGGTCACAATTATCAAAGATTATAATATATCCGTGGGCTAACGCACCATTGTAATAACCACCGTGACAGTCTCAAACAGTTCCCCTTTAACATCATTTCCTAACCCATGTAGAACATACCATCATATGAATGCACATGCTATCTTTACCGTAATAGATTACATCAATTATCTAACACCCATTAAAAGATTAATAGAGTCACATACCTAGTATTCCCACCTTTACCCATAAGGGTATTACGACTGCTTCTCAGTCATTTCGGCTATTCAGCCTAAACAGTGAAAAATACAAACAATTAAATAAATAAAAAGTGTGTGAAGTTTACACACCTGATAACACACAATACAACGCTTTCTATGTCTACACTATCGCTAATAGGAACTACTATTATTTCCCTTCTACTCTGCTCAGAAGCTGACCCACAACCCGGTGGCCAATCTCGAACAGCAGACATTGCACGCTTCTTAAACTTAGGGGTTGAGACTACGGGTCCAACCCCTCCCTTTGCTTGGCTAGCATTTGAATCTATGAAAAAGATCTTGGTCAATAGACCGAATTAAAGCATTGAAGCAGAGAACGATAAAGAATATACGCTCAAAAGCAAAGATCCCTTACCTAGATTGACAAGTCCCAAAGACTATAAGGCTTGGATTAAGAACTGATTGAATACCTAAGTCGACTAGAACTTAATGTCCTTTAACACCCTTCAATCGCCGACCAGATGCCGTAAGAATGCGAAGACAAGACCCCTCCTTCAATCAGTTAAGAATCATAAGACAAGATTAATGCCTTCCGCATCCAAAAGGAGAGACAAGAGAATTGAAACAAAAAGGGAATACCTACCACGATCAAAGAGAATCAGATTGACAAAGTTGTGGAACAGAGTGACGGCAATCCACTAAACAAAGAATGAAAGAAGAAGATGAGCACTCAAGGAAGATTGGGCCAAGAAGAAATATGGAAGGAATAAGAACAATGGATGCTTTGGCTTTGAAAAAAAACATCCGTGAGAAGGTGAGGGATATTTTTCGACAAATGAAGGACAAGAAGAGAGGTTTAAGAGATTCGGCTAAAGCAAAATGAAATTAACGTGATCAATGGAAGTAATGGAGGATTCAGTTAAGAAGAAGAAAAGAAGAATGAGGTTTCGACTTTAGGTGATGCAAATGAGAAGAAAGAAATGAGAAGTAGAGAGGATGGTAGGAGTTTCAGCTAAACAAAGAAAAGGTTCAAAAGTTGCCAAAAGAAGAACACAAAATACCGAAAAGGGAAAAGAACTTTCAAACTTGGCTACTAAACACCTCCAAAAATTCGACACCTACAACCCAAAACCAAAAATGCCCTTTTGAGAACTAAAATGCCTATGACCATAAATAAAATTCGGCACCCCCTAAACAAGCTAGAACCGATTCCTACACTCCCCCCAAGCATTCAAAATCTGGACACTACCTTTACCACATGCTAATCCCTTACTTTTCTCCTTAATTCACTCCTGATCATTCATTCAAAGATGGTTTGAATGATTCAAACCCCTCTTTCTTCTCTCAGCCACCAGTTTGAATTATTTGACTCTATCAACTCTCCCCTCTTGAAGTATCCCAACTGAACTCTATCTCTGCTCCCTTTGACGCCAAAAAGAATTCCAAAATGAGCACTACGCGACTTGAACCTGCTCATTCTCTGCTCCCTTGTGGCATCACTGACCTGAACCTTAAATGGCGCCTCCTTGCCTCTTTACCTCTTAAATTCTTGTGTCAACCAAATACAAACAACATCCCTTAAATCTTATCTCAGCTAGCTCTCCACTAAGGTGCCCAAAAAGAAAATTTTTGCCAAGGCTTTAGCTCAACCCCGAGCCTTCCCTGGACCTCTAAACACCCTAAACTAACACATTGAGCATAACATACACACAGAAACACATTAAATGCGAGGACCCCCAATCCAGGATGTTACAGTTCTACCCCTTAAAGAAATTTCAGCCTCGAAATTACATGATCAAAAGAGATGAGGGTATTGCTGTCACATCGCTTCCTCTGGCTCCCACGTAGCTTCCTCAGAACCGTGGTTTAGCCATAAAATCTTAACCAACGGAACCGTCTTCCTTCGCAACACCTTGACATCATGATCCAAGATCTGCACTGGTTCTTCTTCAAAAGATAGATCAGGGCTTACTTTGATTTCTTCCACTAGCACAACATGAGATGGATTCGAACAGTGGCATCTTAACATCGAAACGTGAAACACATCATAAATCTGACTTAACTCTGAAGCTAGCTCGAGATGATAGGCTACTGGTCCCACACGCTTCAGCACATGATAAGGCCCGATGAATTTGGGGCTTAACTTACCCTTCCATCCAAACTTTAGAATTTTCTTCCACGGTGACACTTTTAAGAAAACTCGATCACCAACTGCAAATTTTATGTCCTTACGCTTCAGATCAGCAAATGACTTCTGTCTATTCGAAGCTTCCTTCAATCGAGTCTGAATTAACTTAACTTTATCTTCCGTTTTCAAAACCAATTCTGGGCCCAACAACTGACGTCCACCCAACTCTGTCCAACAAGTAGGAGTGTGACACTTCTGACCATACAACGCTTCATACGGTGCCATCTAAATACTAGATTGGTAGCTATTGTTGTATGCGAATTTTGCCAACGGTAGAAATTCTTCCCAACTACCTCTAAAGTCTATGACACAGCCCCTCAACATATCCTCCAAGATCTGAATTACTCTCTCCGATTGTCCGTCAGACTGTGGATGAAACCCTGTACTGAAATCTAACTTTGTACCCAACGCTTGATGCACTGCCATCCAGAATCTCGACGTAAACCTGGGGCCTCTGTCTGAGATGATTGACACTGGTACTCCATGCAACCTCACAATCTCTACTATATACAACTTAGCCAATTTCTGTAGAGAATAATCGACACGTACTGATATGAAATAAGCAGACTTCATCAATAGATCGATAATTACCCATATCGAATCCTTCTTAGTAGGCGTAAGAAGTAGTCCACTAACAAAGTCCATCCTGATCCTTTCTCACTTCCACTACAGAATCTTTACCGGCTGTAACAATCCTGATGGCAACTGATGTTTTTCTTTTACCAGTGACACGTCAAGCACTTACTCAAAAATTTGGTTACTTCTTACTTCAGACCCGACCACCAATACTGTTCTCGCAAATATCGATACATCTTACTTCCTTCAGGATACATAGCATATAGGCTGCTATGCGCTTCTTGCAAAAACATGTGCCTCAACTCAAAATCCTTTGGCATGCAAATTTTTTCTCGAAAACATAATACCCTATCACTATTCACACTGGAATTCGCTATCTCATTATCTGATCCCAACTAAAACTTTGACTTTAACAACTCATCAGCCCACTACTTCTCTTTAATCTGACTAACCTAAGAAGGCTTCACTTGAAGTTCAGCTAATAGACTTCCATCATCGTATAAGCTGAGATGAGCAAACATTGTTCTCAAGTTAGAAATCACCCTACAACTTAATGCATCTGCCACCACATTAGCTTTACCCGGATGGTATTCCATTGAACAGTCATAATCTTTTAACAACTCGATCCACCTTAGCTGCCTTAAGTTTAACTCTTTTTAGGTAAGGATATTTTAGGCTATTGTGATCCGTATAAATAATGAACTTCTCCCCATATAGATAATGCCTCCAACTCTTTAGTCCAAACACTACTGCTGCCAATTCCAAATCATGCGTGGGATAATTCAACTCATGCGGTCTCAACTGCCATGACGCATACACTACCACTTTCCTATCCTGCATCAGCACACATCCCAAGCCTATGTGCGACGCATCACAGTAAACCGCAAACTCCTTCCCAACCTCAGGCTATATCAAGACTGGAGCCTCCGTCAAAATCCTTTTCAGCCTCTCAAAACTCTCTTATTGTTTATCAGACCAAACAAACGGAACCCTTTTGTAACAACTTGGTTAATGGTGCCGCAATCAAAGAAAGCCCTTCAACAAACCTTCTATAATACCCAGCCAGACCAAGAAAACTGCTAATTTCTACCACAGAATTAGGTGGCTTCCAATCCAACATAGCTTTAATTTTTCGAGGATCAACCTTAATCCCTTCAGCAGACACAACATGGCCCAAAAAGGTAACTTCTCTCAACCAAAATTCACACTTACTGAATTTGGCGAACAACTGCTTCTCCCTCAGAACTTGTAAAACCACTCGAAGATACGAATCATTCTCCTCCTCTGACTTTGAATAAACCAGGATATTGTCTATAAATACAACGACGAATCGATCTATATAAGGTTGGAAAACCCAGTTCATCATGTCCATAAACGCTGCTGATGCATTACTCAACCCGAATGGCATTCCTAGGAATTCGTAGTGACCATAGTGAGTATGAAACGCCATCTTATGAATATCCGCCTCCCTGACTTTAAGCTGATGATATCCTAATCTTAAATCTATCTTCGAAAAGACTGAGGCTCCCTTGAGTTGATTGAACAGGTCATCAATCCTCGGCAACGGGTACTTATTCTTAATAGTCAACTTATTCAACTACCAGTAGTCAATAGACATATGCATTGATTCATCCTTCTTCTTAACAAACAGCATTGGTGCTCCCCATAATGATACACTCGGTCGAATAAAACCTCGATCTAGCAGTTCTTGAATCTGAGCTTTCAACTCCTTTAACTCCTTTGGCACCATCCTATATGGAGGGATAGATATAGGCACTGTCCCTAGAAGAAGATCAATTTTGAATTCCACCTCGCGATCCGGAGGTAGTCCTGGAAGCTCTTTTGGGAAAACATCAGGAAATTCCTTCACCGTTCTAACATCCCCCACAGACAAATCTTTGACCTCCAAAGCACAAATGAAGGCTATGAATGCCTCACATCCTTTTCTCATCATTCTTTTAGCCTTTAATGCGGACACTACGATAGACAAATAGTTCCTCCTTTTTCCTATTACCACCACTTCCTCATCTTCAAGAGTCCTGATCACCATGCGCTTAGCAGCACAATCAAGATTTGCTCGATACTTTACTAACCAGTCCATAGCTAAGATTAAATTAAACTCTCCGAACGGTAGTTCCATCAGATCAGCCGGAAACACTACCCCTTGGACTTCTAAAGGCACTTCCCTGAAGAGTTTATTCACTACAACTGATTGTCTTAAAGGGCTAAGTATAGTCATCTCCCTAGAAGCAATCTCAAAGTCTATGCTTAGAGTTCCAGATACCATACTAGTAATATATGAATGTGTCGACCTAATATCAATTAATGCGGTATAAGACAACACATAAATAAGAAACGTACCAGTTAGGACGGCTGGTGAATCGCCCTCCTCTCGGCGTCTGACTGCATAAACTAACCCAGGATGTCTTGCATCTGCATTCCCAGCACCTCTGCCTGGTGCTTCACGCCCTCAGCCAAAATTACCTCCTCCCTTGACAGGACCACGGCCTCTCTATGGTTGCTGACCACCTCTACCCAGCTGAATATAACCCTGACCTGCTGGTTGCACTCTACCCGGCTCTTGTGGGCCACACTCACCTGAATGGAATCTACCACATCTAGTACACCTCTGGGCCCCACTCTCACCAATAAGTCTTTCCACACTATTCGGCCGATCCACCCTAGGTCTTTTCTAAAAATGCCCAGCTGATCCCGATGCTCCAACGTTCCTCTTATTTTTACCTCTATCCCTATCCTGATTTTGCTTTTTGGACTGCTTTACTTCCTCAGCTATATTAGCCTTTTCCACAAGAATAGCGAACTCCCTTTCTCGTTGTGGAGCTATCAGCACTCATAAATCATCCCTCAGACCATCTTCAAATCGAACATAATGCTCATGGTGTGTGGCCACCATACCCCGGGCATAACGACTAAGACGTAAGAATTATGCCTCATACTCAGCAACTAATTTATTACCCTGAACCAGATTCAAAAAAGCCCTACGTTGCACATCCACATAACTCGATCCAATGTACTTCCCCTAGAATGCCGCCTTGAAAAAATCTTAAGTAATGCGGTCAGCCACTACTCCATCCCTGACCTTGAGCCACCACTAATACGCCTCATCCCAAAGAAGAGACACCACTCCTCTCAACTTTACCTCTTCCGTGAAGTCCAAATCATCCATTATACGCTCCACTACCTCTATCCAATACTCAGCTGCATTAGGAGCTACGCCCGATATGCCCCTAAACATTTTCGCTCCATTGGCCTGAAGTCAATCTGACATGAATTTTGAGTCCGTGATCCCATGCGTGCTCTAGTAACTCTCTCCAACACACGTAACATTGCCTAAGACATAGCATCGTCTCTGCCTGTCTGATCTTGAAAATTTGTTTCCCCAGTTAGAGGTACTAGTACATCACTTTCTGACCCATGACCCGATTCCAACGGTTCTGACCTAGCACTCTAACCTCTACCACGGCCACGCATAATACGTCCACGTCCCCTAGTACTCATGACTATTACTGCGACTTAATCTGATTAAGAGTTAGTACTTATTTTCACTGTTTAATATCGAGCAATTTTATGAGAAATAGTTTTAGAGAGTAGTTTTTGCAAAACATATCTCAACCTAGAGGTTTCAGTTGCTAAAGTTTGGATTTCCTAAAGCTAGAAAACATATTCAGTCATACCCACAATCATTTCATACATACATCATCAAATAAGTAGAACACTTACCTGCATGGATCGAGTGACTATAGACTCGGATGCCATATTCTAATTAAAACATTTCCTCCAAAAATCATTTATATCAACTTTAAAAAATATTATTGAACCCACTTCACAGCCTGATAACATGCAATACAACGCTTTCTATGTCGACACTATCGCTAACAGGAACTACTGCTATTTGCCTACTACTCTGCTCAGAAGCCGACCCACAACCTGGTGGCCAATCTCGAACAGTAGACACCGCACGCTTCTTGACCTTAGGTGTTGAGACTACGGGTCCAACCCCTCCCTTTTCTTAGTTATCGTTTGAATCCATGAAAAAGATCTTGGTCAACAGACAGGATTAAATCTTTGAAGTAGAAAACGATAAAGAATATACGCTCAAAAGCAAAGATCCCTTACCTAGATTAACAAGTCTCGAAGACTATAAGGCTTGGATTAAGCACTGATTGAACACCTAAGTCGACTAGAACTGAATGTTCTTTAACACCCTTCAATCACCGACCAGATACCGTAAGAATACGAAGATAAGGCCCCTCCTTCAATCGATTAAGAATGATAAGACAAGATTAATGCCTTCGGCATCCAAAAGGAGAGAAAAGAGAATTGAAATGAAAAGGGAATACCTACCATGATCAAAGAGAATCCGATTGACAAAGTTGTGGAACGGAGTGACGAAAATCCACTAAATAAAGAATGAAAGAAGAAGATGAGCACTCAAGGAAGATTCAGGCAAGAAAAAATATAGAAGGAATAAGAATAATGGATGCTTCGACTTTGAAAAAAAAGAAAACCCGTGAGAAGGTGAGGGATATGTTTCAATAAATGAAGGACAAGAAGAGAGGCTTAAGAGATTTGGCTAAAGCAAAATGAAATCAAAGAGATGAATGGAAGTAATAGAAGATCCAGTCAAGAAGAAAAAAAGAAGAATGAGGTTTTGGCTTTAGGTGATGCAAATAAGAAGTAGAGAGGATGGTAGGAGTTTCGGCTAAATAAAGGAAAGGTTCAAAAGTTACCAAAAGAAGAACACCAAATGCCGAAAAGGGAAAAGAACTTTCAAACTTGGCTACTAAACACCTCTAAAAATTCGGCACTTACAACCCAAAACTAAAAATGCCCTTTTGAGAACTAAAATTCCTATGAACATAAATGAAATTCGGCACCCCCTAAACAAGATAGAATCAATTCCTACACTCCCCCCAAGCATTCAAAATCTGGCCACTACCTTCACCACATGCTAATCCCTTACTTTTCTCTTTAATTCACTCCTGATCACTCATTCAAAGATGGTTTGAATGATTCAAACCCCTCTTTCTTCTCTCAACCACCAGTTTGAATTATTTGACTCTATCAACTCTCCCCTCTTGAAGTATCCCAGTCGAACTCTACCTTTGCTCCCTTTGACGCCAAAAAGAATTCTAAAATAAGCACCACGCGACTTGAACCTGCTCCCTCTTTGCTCCCTTGTGGCGTCACCTACCTGAACCTTAACTGGCACCTCCTTACCTCTTTACCTCTTAAATTCTTGTGTCAACCAAACACAAGCAATATCCCTTAAGTCTTATCTCAAAGCTCTCCACTAAGGTGCCCAAAAAGAAAATTTTGGCCAAGGCTTCAGCTCAACCCCGAGTCTTCCTTGGACCCCTAAACACCCTAAACTAACACATTGAGCATAGCATACACACAGAAACACATTAAATGTGAGGACCCCCAATCCAGGATGTTACAGAATGGGTGTTGGGGAGTAAATTATGAATGAAAATAATGGATTTTGTGATGGTGGAGTTGTTGGCCAGATTTGAGGAGTGGTTGGGAGGTGAGTTTCATCTTGAAGTGCTTTTAGGGTAGGCATGTTCGATTTTTGAGCTAAGGGAAAGGGGTGTCGTTTTCTTTTAGAACCTTTAGGCACTATGGTTGTCAACTTTCGGTCATATGAGGAGGAGGTGTGTCATTTTTTCTTTTTAGTAAAAAGAGTAGAAACTGAAACCATTCTTAGAGCACTCCCTTTTCTTTTTGCATTTCTTCACCTTGTGTCACTTCTTTATTACCAAAAAATCCTAGCACACCCTAACCTCTACTCTTTTCTATCATCTCCCTTCTTCTCAACTTTTATTCTTTCTTTTTCTAAGCTCTCATTGATAGCTGAATTCCATTCTTCTCCCATTTGAAACCTACTCCTTTTAGTTATACCATAGCCGAACCTCTCTATCATTTCTTTTTTTGCCAAGCCAAAACCCTCTTCTTTATCTCTACTCCTCTACCATTTTATTATCTAGTCGAATCTTCTTCCGATTTCATCTCTTCTTTAGCCGAACCCCAGTTGTTTATTTTCTCTTTTCTTCTCATTTCTTTTTGTTCCAGTGTTTGAAACTGAAACCCCTACTTCTATCATTCTTGTCTGATTCCTCCATAGTGAAACTTGGGGTGCCTTCTATCATTGCTGCCAAAGCCAAATCTTCTTGGGTTCCATTCGACTTTTCTCTGTTCTAAGTAAGTTTCTTTCTTTAATTCTTCTTATGGACATTCTCTTCATTCCTTTTTGTTCCATGTTGAAATTGACTTCCTCTTGAAGATAATTAAATTTGTTTCTTCCAACCTGTGTTTATTTAGCCGAACCATAGGAAAAGAAGGGTTTGTTGGATTGTCGAAAGTCTCCTCTTCAGTTGGGTCCTATCGTGCAAGCTGATCAATTGTAGTCTGAACTTGAAGGATTGTTGGTTATTGGACCTTACCATTCCATCTGGGTTCGCGAGGTAATGAGATTTCCTTGATTTTGGTTTAACTATTTCTTTTCTTCTTTCGTTGTCTTAACCAAATTTCATTGATGGACATCTAAATGTTTTTCTTTAAGTACTGATCAAGACTCTTATCATGGTTATGAATGCTAGACGATCCAAGGTGGGTGCATCTAAGGGGCCTGAGGGGAGCGGACCCGTGATTTCTGCTCCCAAGTTTAAAAGATGTGCGGTGTTAGCGGTTCGAGACTTTCCATCGGGGTGTGGTAGAGAGCCGACGTCTGACTGGGATAGGCAAATCGTGGTGGTTTGTTCTAGTGAGAGTGACGACGTAGAGAGTCTAGTTTTACATGTAATCAGGTGTGTAATGCTCACACTTTCTCTTTATTGTCTTGCATAAATAATTGTGATGGCTGAAAGCCGAAACGACTATGCAATCGGTCGAGAGACCCTTGTGGGTAAGGTTGAGGACACCAGGTAAGTACCGTTGTAATTGCTTTGCATATAATATGATTATGTATGACATGATTAACTGCTGTACATGGATAATATGTTTGCATCGGGTTTTGGGATGTGAATGAAAGGGGAAATGTGATTCAGTGACTATTGTCACAGTGGTCTGGGACCATAGTGGTTTGGAACCATGTATACATATGCTTATCAGTGACTTGTCTCAGTGGTTTGGGACCACAATAGGTTAGCCCCACGTACACTAGTCAGAGATTGTCACAGTGCTTTGGGACTACAATTGGTTGGTCCCACGTTTATATATACTGTGACTCTGTCACAAGTGGTCTGGGACCATAGTGGCTTGATGCCATAGGTGTTTGGTTGATTCAGGTGACCTAGAGGATGGAAAATTAGGTTGGGCTGAGGCTACATTGCATACATTTCTAATATGCTATTTTATGTGGGCTTAAGGCCGATTGCGTTATAAGAGGAATTACACTCTAAGTCTCGGTGACTCATCCCTCTGCTTAATTTTGCAGGTAAGCACTAGATCGTGGATTTGGAGCCAAGGCGAACTTGAGGTGGCCATGTAATATTTTTGTCGTAAATTCGTTTCTTTTGTTTTAAACTTATCTTAATTTGGGATTTTATTATGTAATAAGGCCGTTATAACTTTAATTTGGGTTTTGATTTAATGCTGATATTATATATTTTATAAACTATCAAATATGGAGTTTTTTTAAATTTAAAAACATAAACAAATAGTTTTCAAAGTGTTAACAAAAGATGGCTCGTGATTAACTAATTAATTCAAAGATTTTATTAAAACCACAACATTGTTTTCAATTGTCACGTTTATGACATTCCTAAAAAATGGCTTTCGAAAGATAAAAATAAATTTTTACGATATTTGTTCAATCTAATATGGATTAGTAAGAAACTCTTAAATGACTTTCTAAATTATTTTCAAGATAGAAACACCATTCAAGAAGTTTTCCCAAATCACGATGTTTAGTTAAAATTTTTCAAATTTTCTTTCCTGTAACATACCAGACTTGGTCGTAACGTACTGACCAGGTTTTGGTTGTTACAATTGTGGTATCAGAGCCTAGGTTTACGAAACGCGGCTGTGGGTTTGGGGTTTAAAATGTTTTAAAAAGTTGGTATGGAAAATGATTTTGAAAAATATATGTTTTCTAAAAGTATGGCACCCGAGTCTCCGGCACCAATCCGCACTGTAAGTCTTCTGATTGTTACTTGAATTCATATAAAATAGTGTAATAGATAGTTTTGAGAAATACAACTCTAAGGATAGAGACCTTTAGAAATATTTCTTGCGAAAACCTACTTCTAATGCTATTTTCATTAGATTGTTCGGCAATAAAGAGTGGAAGAAATACTAATTCATAAAACTTTTAATCAGATTAAGTCAAATTCGTAGTCATGAGCACTAGAGGAAGTGGACGTGGTATGCGTGGCCGGGGTGTTGGGGCTGAACCTTTGGAATTAGGGCATGGGCTAGAAGGTGAAGTGTCGGCATCACCAATTACGGAAGTGAGATTTCAGAACCAAACTGGTGAGGATGATGCTGTGTCTCAAGCTATGTTACGTGTTCTGAAGTGGGTTGCTGGAGCAAGCACGGATCGTAGCTCAAAAATCTATTTCTGAGTGACTCTAAGCTAACGGGGCTGAGATGTTTAGGGGTATTTTTGGTGTGGCTCCTAACGTAGCTGAGTACTGGCTAGAAGCAGTTGAACGAATCATGGATGATCTTGATTGTACTGCAGAAGAGAAGCTGAAAGGAGTAGTGTCTCTCCTTCGAGATGAGGCATACCAATGGTGGCTTACGGTAAGGGATGGTACAACAGCTGACCGCATTACCTGAGACTTCTTTAGGGCAGCATTCCAGGGAAAGTATATTGGGGCGAGCTAAGTGGACGCTTAGAGGAACGCATTTCAAAACTTATTCTAGGGGAGTAAGTCAGTGGCTGAGTATGAGGTGAAATTCTTTCATTTAAGCCATTATGCCCGGGGTATCGTTGCAACAGATTACGAGCATTGTGCCTGATTTGAGGATAGTCTGAGGGAAGAGTTACGAGTACTGATAGCCCTGTAACAGGAAAGGGAGTTTGTTGTTCTCGTTCAGAAGGATAAGATAGCTGAAGAAGTGAAGCGATCTGAAAGACAGAATCATGATAAGGACAGAGGTATGAATAAAAGGAATTTGGGTCATCTGGGTCTGCTGGGAGTTTTTAGAAGAGGACTAGGTTTGATAGGCCAGGTCGAGTTGCGAAACCTGTTGCTATTGGTCGATCCCAACCATGTGCTAGATATGGAAATTTTCATTCAGGGGAGTTTTGGGCAAGAAATAAAGGATGCTTCAGGTGTGGGTTTGTAGATCATTTGATAAGGGACTGTCCACAGGAGCCAAACAGGGCATGGCCAGTTGGTCAGGGTTATGTACAATCTAGAAAAGGTGGTCAGCAACCACCGAGAGGTCATGGTCCGGCCAGAAGAGGAAACGATTTTGGTCGAGGGCGAGGAGCACCAGGCAAAGGTGCTGGGAATACGGATGCGAGACAGCGTGGATTAGTTTATGCAACTAGGCGCCAAGAAGAGGGTGATACACTGGACGTCATAACTGGTATGTTCCTTATTTTTTGTTTGCCCTTTATAGCATTGGTAGATATTGGGTCTACACATTCGTATGTTGCTAGTACTATGTCTGGAGCTTTGAACATAGGATCTGAGGTTGCTTTTAGAGAGATGACTGTGATTAGCCCTTTAGTACAATCTGTAGTGGTAAACAGACTTTTTAGGAACGTGCCGTTTGGCGAGATCAATTTGATTTTAGGCATGGACTGGTTAGCTAAGTATCGAGCAAACATTGATTGTGCTGCTAAGCGCATGGTGTTGAAGACTCTTGAGGATAAAGAGGTGTTAGTGATAGGCGAAAGAAGGAATTACTTGTCCAATATAGTGTTTGCTGTAAAGGCTGAAAGGATGGTGCGAAAAGGGTATGAAGCGTTCTTAGCTTTCATCAGTACTTTGGAGGCCAAAGAGTTGACTGTAGAGAATGCTAGAATGGTGAAAGAGTTTACAGACGTCTTTCAAGAAGAGCTTCCAGGGTTACCTCCGGATCATGAGCTGGAGTATGGTATTGATCTTCTTTCGGGAATAGCTTCGGTGTCCATTGCTCCGTATAGAATGGTGTCGAAGGAGCTAGTGGAGCTTAAAGCCCAGATTTAGGAGTTGTTGGACCGTGGTTTTATGCGATGAAGTGTGTCACCGTGGGGAGCTCCAGTGTTATTTGTTAAGAAAAAGGATGGGTCGATGCGAATGTGCATTGACTATAGGCAACTGAACAAGTTGATGATTAAAAACAAGTAACAGTTGCCAAGTATTGATGATCTATTCGATCAACTGCGAGGCACTTCGGTTTTCTCAAATATAGACTTGAGGTCAGGTTATCATCAGCCTAATGTCAAGGAGGCGGATATTCATAGGACAACTTTTTGAACTCGTTATGGTCACTACGAGTTCTTAGTGATGTCGTTTGGGTTGACGAATGCACCAGCTGGGTTTATGGATATGATGAACTGGGTATTCCAACCCTACCTGGATTGGTTTGTTATAGTAGTTAGAGATGATATATTGGTGTATTCAAGGATGGAAGAGGAGCATGATTCGCATCTTCAGATTGTTCTGTAGATTTTGATAGAAAAGTAATTGTATTCCAAATTCAGCAAGTGTGATTTTTGGTTGGGGGAAGTTACTTTTCTAGGGCATGTTGTGTCTACTAAGGGGATTAGGGTCGATCCTCGAAAGATCAAATCTATTTTGGATTGGAAACCACCGAAATCAATGGTAGAAATTTAAAGTTTTTTGGGATTAGGGTTTAGGGTTTAGGATTTAGGGTTTTCTGGGAAAGTGATAGCATATGCGTCTCAGCAATTGAGACTACATGAAGTGAACTATCCCATACATGATCTTGAGTTAGCTGCGGTAGTGTTTGCTCTGAAGATTTGGAGACACTACTTGTATGGAGAGAAGTCGATTATCTACACAGATCACAAGAGCCAAAATATCTCCTTACCTAGAAGAAGTTGAATTTAAGGCAGCGGAGGTGGATTGAATTGTTGAAAGATTATGATTGCTCAATCGAGTATCACCCAGGTAAAGCTAACGTAGTGGCCGATGCGTTGAGCCGTAAGGTAATATCTAATTTGAGGGCAATGTTTGCTTATATCAGTTTGTATGATGATGGAAGCTTGTTAGCTGAACTTCAAGTGAAGCCTTCATGGGTAAGTCAGATCAAAGAAAATCAGTTGTCAAATGAATCGTTGAGCTCTAGATTTCAGGTGGTGAGACATAAGATTTTAGTTTGAACAGTGATGGGGTATTGTGCTTTCATGGAAAGGCTTGTATGCCGAAGGATTCCGAGTTGAAACAGAGGATTCTACAGGAAGCGCACAGCAATCCATACCAATGCATCCGGTGGGGCCAGGTCTGAAGCAAGAAGTTACCGAGTATGTAAGTAAGTGCTTAACGTTTCAACAAGTGAAGGCAAAAATTTAGTTGCCTTCAAGGTTCCTACAGCCAGTGATGATTCCACTTTGGAAGTGGGAGAGGATAGCTATGGATTTTGTTAATAGCCTACCCCTTACGCCTACTAAGAAATATTCGGTGTGGGTGATTGTCAATCGATTGACGAAGTCTGCTCACTTCATACTCGTTCGTGTCGACTACTCATTGCAAAAGTTAGCTAAGTTGTACATAGCAGAGATTGTCAGGTTACATGGGGTACCAGTGTCGATCATATTAGACAGAGACCCCAGGTTTATATCGAGATTCTGGGAGGCATTACATCAAGCATTGGGTACAAGACTGGATTTCAGCACGGCGTTTCATCCACAGTCTGATGGTCAGTCAGAGAGGGTAATTTAAATTCTAGAAGACATGTTGAGAGGCTGTGTTATTGACTTTAGTGGTAGTTGGGAGGATTTCCTACTATTGGCAGAGTTTGCATACAATAATAGCTATCAATCTAGTATTAATATGGTGCCCTATGAAACATTGTATGGTCATAAGTGTCGTACCCCTACGTGATGGATAGAGTTGGGTGAGCGACAGTTGTTGGGTTCGAATTGGTTTCGAAAATAGAGGAAAAGGTTAAGTTGATTCGAGCTCGATTGAAAGAAGCTTCTGACAGGCAGAAATCGTATGCGGATCTGAATCGTAAGGAAATAGAATTTTTTATGGGTGATCGGGTTTTTCTGAAAGTCTCACCTTGGAAGAAAGTCTTAAGGTTTGGACGGAAGGGCAAGTTGAGTCCCTAGTTCATCGGGCCTTATCGAGTGTTGAAACGTGTGGGACCAATGGCATGTCAGCTTGAGTTACCTCTAAAATTAAGGGAGATACATGATGTATTTCATGTTTCAATGTTAAGGCGCTATCGTTTGGATCCATCTTACATAGTGCCAGTGGAAGAAATTGAAGTAAGACCTGATTTATCTTTTGAAGAAGAACTAGTTCAGATTTTAGATCGAGAAGTTAAAGTATTGAGAAGGAAGATAGTTCCATTGGTAAAAGTTTTGTGGTGGAATTAGTGCTTAGAGGAAGCCACTTGGGAGCTAGAGAAGGTGATGCGACAGCAATACCCTCACCTCTTTTGATCAAGTAAATTTTAAGGCCGAAATTTCTTTAAGGGGGTAGAACTGTAACATCCTAGAATTAAAGGTTCTGGATTTTATGTTTTCTGTGTGTTTGGCTTGTTCTTCTTGTTATTTTGGTGGCTTTGGGGGCCTTGGGGAGGCTCGGGTTTGAGCCAGAGCCTTGGTAAAATTTTTCTTTCTTGGCACTTTAGGGGAGGGCTGGTTGAAGCAGGCTTTAAGATTATTTTCTGGTGTTTGTTGACACAAAGAGGAGTGTGGTAGAGTGGCAAGTGACAGCTTAGGGAGCTAGAGGGATGACGCCACAAGGGTAGTAGAGAGGGTGAAGGTTTGAATCCCCTCTATTGCAATATAGGACTTTATTTTTTTGTGCTTAGGGAGGTAGGGTGTTGGCATTCAGCTGGACTCTTCTTGGTGGAGGTTTGAATGAGTCAAATTAGTTTGAATGGATGGATGAGAGGTGATGGAGGAGTTGAAGTGGTCAAATGGGTTTGAATGGGTGTTGGGGAGCAAATTGTGAAGGAAAATAAGGGATTTGGTGATGGTTGAGTTGTTGGCCGGATTTGAGGAGTGGTTGGGAGGTGAGTTTCGACTAGAAGTGTTTTTGGGTAGGCATGTTCGATTTTTGAGCTAAGGGAAGGGGGTACCGTTTTCTTTCAGAACCTTTAGGTACTGTGGTTGTCAACTTTCGGTCATATAGGAAGGGGGTGTGTCGTTTTTTCCTTTTAGAAAGAAGAGTAGAAACCGAAACCATTCTTAAAGCCCTCCCTTTCCTTTTGCATTTTGGTCACCTTGTGTCACTTCTTTGTTACCAAAAAATCATAGCATACCCTAGCCTCTACTCTTTTCTATCATCTCCCATCTTCTCAACTTTTGTTCTTTCTTTTTCTAAACTCTCATTGATAGTCGAATTCGCTTCTTCTCCCATTTGAAACCTACTCCTTTTAGCTATACCATAGCCGAACCTCTCTATCATTTCTTTTCTTGCCAAGCCAAAATCCTCTTCTTTATCTATTCTCCTCTAATATTTTTTCTCTAGTCGAATCATCTCCCATTTCATCTCTTCTTTAGCCGAACCCTAATTGCTTATTTTCTCTATTCTTCTCATTTCTTTTTGTTCTAGTGTTTGAAACAAAAACCCTTACTTCTGTCGTTCTTGTCTGGTTCCTCCATAGCGAAACTTGGGGTGCCTTCTATCATTGCTGCCAGAGCTGAATCTCCTTGGGTTCTATTCGACTTTTGTCTATTCTAGGTAAGGTTCTTTCCTTTATTCTTCTTATGGACATTCTCTTCATTCCTTTTTGTTCAAAGTTAAAGCCAAATTCCTCCTGAAGATAATTAAACTTGTTTCTTCCAACCTATGTTTATTTAGCCGAACCTCAGTAAAAGAAGGGCTTGTTGGATTACCAAAAGTCTCCTCTTCAGTTGGGTCCTCTCGTGCAAGCTGAACAATTGTAGTCCGAAGCTGAAAGACTATCGTTGCTGAACTTTACCATTCCACTCGGGTTTGTGAGGTAATGAGATTTCCTTGATTTCGGTTTGACTATTTGCTTTCTCCTTTCGTTGCCTTAACTGAATTTCTTTGATGGACATCCAAACATTTTTCTTTAAGTACTGATCAAGACTCTTATCGTGGATATGAGTGCTAGCCGATCCAAGGTGGGTGCATCTAAGAAGCCTGAGGGGAGCGGACCCGTGATTTCTGCTCCTAAGTTTAAAAGACGTGCAGTGTTAGTGGTTCGAGACTTTCTGCTAGGGTGTGGTAGAGAGCCGACATCTGCCTAGGATAGGAAAATCGTAGTGGTTTCTTCTAGTGAGAGTGGCGACGTAGAGAGTCTAGTTTTATGCGTAATTAGGTGTGTAATACTCACACTTTCTTTTTATTGTCTTGCGTAAATAACTGTGATGGCTGAAAGCCAAAACGACTGTGCAATCGGTCGAGATACCCTTGTGGGTAAGGTTGAGGACACCAGGTAAGTACCGTTGTAATTGCTTTGCATAAAATATGATTATGTATGACATGATTAACTGTTGTACACGGATAATATGTTTGCATCGGGTTTAGGGATGTGAACGAAAGAGGAAGTGTGATTCAGTGACTATTGTCACAGTGGTTTGGGACCACAGTGGTTTGGAACCATGTATACATATGTTTATCAGTGACTTGTCTCAGTGGTCTGGGACCACAGTAGGTTGGCCCCACGTATACTATTCAGAGATTGTCAAAGTGGTCTGGGACCACAGTGGGTTGGCCCCATGTTTATATATACTGTGACTCTGTCACAAGTGGTCTGTGACCACAGTGGCTTGATGCCATGAGTGTTTGGTTGATTCAGGTGACCTAGAGGATGGAAAACTAGGTTGGGCTGGGGCTACATTGCATACATTTCTAATATGTTATTTTATGTGGGCTTAAGGCCAATTTCTTTATAAGGGGAATTACACACTAAGTCTCGGTGACTCACCCCTCTGCTTAATTTTGCAGGTAAGCACTAGATCGTGGATTTGGAGCCGAGGTGGACTTGAGGTGGCCATGTAATGTTTTTCTCGTAAATTCGTTTATTTTATTTTAAACTTATTTTAATTTGGGATTTTATTATGTAATAAGGCCGCTATAACTTTAATTTGGGTTTTGATTTAATGCTGATATTATATATTTTATAAATTGTCAAATATGGGGTTTTCTAAAGTTAAAAACATAAACAAATAGTTTCCAAAGTGTTAACAAAAGATGGCTTGCGAATAACTAATTAATTCGGAGATTTTATTAAAACCACAACATTGTTTTCAACTGTCACGTTTATGACATTCCTCAAAAACGGCTTCCGAAAGATAAAAATATTTTTTTACTATATTTGTTCAATCTAATATGGTTTAGTAAGAAACTCTTAAACGACTTTCTAAATTATTTTCAGGATAAAAACACTATTCAAGAAGTTTGCCCAAATCACGATGTTTAGTTAACATTTTCAAATTTTCTTTCCCGTAACATACCAGACTTGGTCGTAACGTACTAACCGAGTTTGGGGTGTAACATTTGTCCAAGGTTGTGGATTCTTTTTGAGCCTATCGTATAACTATTTACATAATTTGCTAAGACCTGGATAAAAGTCTGACATAATTGAGGCTTCCTAAGAATCATTGTAATTAGACTTTATCAAGGATTTCGTCTGGGAAATTACTAGTAAACTCTATGGAACTTTCTATTGGGGTAATGGTTACTTGGGTAATGTAATGACCTAAAAACCTTACTTTGGTTTGAAACAAACTTATCTTGGATTGAGAAACTACTGAACCCTTATTTTTTAAGACTTTTATGATGATGGATAAATGTTTGAAGTATTTTTCTAAATTTTCTGAAAACACTAATACATCATCAATGTATACTATTGTGAATTGAGAATATTGGTAAAAAATATCATTCATTATTCTCTGAAATTTAGATGGAGCATTTTTTTAATCCAAAAGGCATTACATTCCATTCATATTGTCCAAATGGTACAGTAAATATCATTTTATATCTTTCTTCTTCTTTTATTTGGATTTGCCAAAATCCAGATTTCATGTCAAATTTTGAGAATATATTTGCATTACAAAGTTTCTGTAGCAAATATTTCTTATTTGGTGTTGGGTATCTAATCCATTGTAAGGTTTGATTGAGATGTTCGTAATTAATTACTAATCTTGGCGCTCCTCTTTTGAGTTCTACATTTTTTATTACATAAAATGCTGAACAACTCCGAGGAGAGCTGCTTTTCCTAATTAAATTTTTATTAAGAAGGTCTTGCATTTCTTTTTTACAAAATTCTTCCATTTCTTTGTTCATTTGTATGGGTCTTGCTTTTGTGGGTATTTGTCTTTCATCAAAATTGTTTTCATATGGCAATCTTACTTCTTATTTTTTTCTTGTTCCAAAAAGCATTAGGAATGTGAGAACAAATTGTTGATTCTATTTCTTCTCTGATTTGATTTATTCTTTTTTGAACTTCTCTTTTTTCTAATTGTTCAGTCAATTTTTTAAAACATATTTCTTCTTTTAGAAAAGATATTTGTTTCATTTATGATTAATTAAATTATTGATTTGCCCATTATGGATGGATAAAGATTTTAATAAGTTGAGATTTCTTATCTTTGGTTTTTCTACTGAAAGGAAATTCTACTTTAGTGTTTAAAACTTTGGTGGATATAGAATTATTTGTTACTTTATAATGTTTGAGTAGGGATATGAATGGGGTTCCTAATATGACATCTTGGGTAATATATTTTACCATTAAAAAAGATGTTTGATATTTTATATATTTGTTGGATATTTCTGCATTGGGAATTTTATAAGTAATTTTTAGTTTTTTTACCATTTGCAGCTTTAAGAGATTCTGGTGTTTTATCATAATATTTTGTTGGAGTTATCCCTTCTCTAATGCAATTTTGGTCTACTCCTGTATCAAAAAGGCTATTGTTTCTAATTGAAATTCATTATTTATGACAATATTTATTTTTATTAAATATCTTTGAATAGATACTTCAATTAGAACCATCATATATTCCTGTGTATTTTCTTCATGTTCGGGTTCAGTTTCTAACAAACTTTTTTCTAGGATTTCATGTTTTAAGGTTTGCATTTGTTTTTCCATTTCTTCTTGTTCCATTTTAAGTTGAGAAAGTTCTAATTTAATTTATTTTATTTCTAATCGTAATTCAAAATTTGTAATTGGCCTTGGTTTTATTTATTAATATTTATTAAATAGTATATCTTGTATATTGTACATTTGTGATTGACTAGAAATATTTTCTTTTTCTTTTTCTGGTTTATCTTTTAATGAGGATTTTAATTTCAAAAGGTATTCTCTATTAAGTTCTAGATCTTGAATTTTTTCAATAACTTCAATCATAAATTCTTGGTCTTTGGTTAACATGTAACACCCCGAAATTGGGCATAAGAGAATCAGGCCTAATGGGCCTTGGGCGTGGGAGCGTTTAAATTTTTTTTTTGACAACAAGAGAACGGCCCTAATGCAAGTTGGACCTATTAGGTGAGTGATTTTGGAAGGTTAGGGGGCTTCTATGAAGTCCCAGGATCAAACTTGGGCTTTAGGAAAATTTTGGTTTTAGGTAAATAAAACCCTGGGAGTTAGTAGGTAGGCTTTACGAATAAAGTATGGAGAGGAATGTCACAAAAGGGGTTTTGGTCTGGTGGAAAGTGGCGCCACTTAGGGAACAAGGGAGTGATGCCACATGGAAGCAAAGGATCCAAGGTTCACGTCTTGGCACTTGTCTTTCTTTTAGATTACCTTTTTAAATAGAATTAGACTTTCACTATAGACTTATCTTTAGTTGTGCATGTTTTAAGACTTAATTGGAGCATATGGCAAGGTGGTGTGGCGTCAAGGGAAGTTTAAGGAGGTTCGAGGTTTGAATCTCACAGTTGGCAAATCAAGGCTTCTATTTTTGTGTTAGCTGGATGGAAGAAGTAGAGTTCAGTCAGAACTCTACTTTGGAGGTTGATGACTCAGTCAAATAGTTTGAATGGGTGGAAGAGAGAAATGCAATGAGAATATCATGGAGAGAATAAAGGGATTGGGGGAGAGAGGAGGTAGTGGCCGATTATGGGGAAGTGGATGGGGGAGATTCTAGCAAGTTTGGTCATTTAGAAGAGTGCATATTCGGCCTTGAGTAGGAAAAGAGTGCCGAATGTCTATTGGCTCTCCTTAGATTTTCTTGCATTTTTGTGCACTTCTCCTTAAGCATTTCTGGTCATTTTGGTTCGTTGCAATTTCTTGCTAGCCAAAGTCTTTCTTTTTAACTTTTTTCCAATTCGAGGTAGTGCTTATACCTCGTGCTATAGTCGAATCTTCTCCTACTCTCATATTCTCTCTTTTCATCCATTTCTTTCCCTCTTCCTCTCATTTTCTGTCTTCTACCTTTTCTTCTCCATAAGCTGAATCTTCCATCTCTTCTCTAAGTTGAAACTATTTCTTCTATCTCTTGCTAAGAGCCGAATTCTTCTTACACCAATGTTTTGGCCTGTGTTCTTTCATTATTTTTCATTTTGGTTTACACTCCGTAACTGAATTTTGATGGGTTTGGGTTTGCTGCCTGTGCCAAATCTTTCTTCTAAATTGAGTTATCTCTAATCTAAGGCCGAATCTACTGGAGGGTTAGCATACCCTCTCGTCGTTCTTCTAACGGTTGGCTTTCGAGAGTTAGTTAGTAAGTAAGGTTGTGGCCGAATATAGGTGTTGGGGTTTTAATATCGAGTTGTTCCTATTCTTGCTGAAAGGCTCCTATGATTTTAAGTTGGACGTGAGTTTTAATAGCTAAAACTTCTTCTCGGTTTCAATGTTGCAAGGGACTCGACGGGCTTAAACCAAGGAATTTTTTATACAATCTTCCCTTGCAGTGAAATTCTTGGATTTTTGGTTAGTGATGTAGATTGTTAATCAATCTCAATACTTGGAAGAAGTTGTATTAAGGTTTTAGACTAACTGTTAACCGATTGTATCCTTAGGTGCCTCAGAGAGTATCGTGTTACATATTCCAAACCGAGTGTGTAACCTCACAGCCCTCCGAATGCATGCTTGCCATGTTCTATGATTCGGTCGAAAATCGAGAAGCTAAAAAATAGGCATCTGTGACCACTCGAGCCTGCGAACGCTCGTAGTGGTAAATCGTGAATTGAATAATGATGATATGTCGTTGAAAGTGTCACGAGCACTCCTGCGAAATAGAGGTTGTAACGGGCCTGATTGAGCCGAAATGGGCCCAATGGGCTATCTGACACACTGGGGCAAAATTGTTGGAAAACTATCAAATGATAGGTTTGATTTCAAAATCTGCAAATCTGAAACCGGAACCATGTGTTTTGGCCCACACGAGCGTGTGGGCCCATTTGGGGCTAAAATGAGTTTTAGGCCCAATAGTTCCATAGAGACCCAAAAAGGGTCCTGTGTCGCTTGAAGCAACAGTAGGCCTTCGGAGAGGCCGTTAAATACAAAATTACTGAAATAGCCCTAGAAGGTAAATTACCGAAATACCCTTAAAGGGTAAATTACCGGAATACCTCAAGAGGGTAAAATTACTAATATACCCTTAGGGGTTGATTAGTATGATTGTATGTATTCTGTTTAACTGGTTATGATGGTAATTCTTTTCATACATCATTTTGATATGTGTTTTCATACATGACATTCTGCATGGGATTGTGATATTGAGGATCGGAGGAAGTGTTACTCTAGTGGCTCTGCCACAATTCTGTCTGGTGGCTATGCCATATATATTTTGTTATTCTGGTGGCTTTACCACAAATTCTATAATTAACAGCTTGTCTGCAATATTGGTGTATTTTGGCAGGGTGGGTTGACTTGGTCCTCACAAGTGTGTTGAAATTTGATGCAAAGTGCGTGGATGGATTGTTAGGTTGGGCTGTATATTTGTTTGCATGATCATGTTTATAGGGCTAAGGCCCATATTGTTATTGAATCAGGCTTCGGCCCAGTCTACTTTTGTGTGGGCTTCGGCCCAGTCTGCTTCTGCATGGGCTTTGGCCCAGTCTGCTTCTATATGGACTTCGACTCAGTTTGCTTCTGTACGGGCCCAAGCACAATTAGAGACCCAGTGGGGGATTACACACTGAGTTCTCACAACTCACCCCTCTACTTTAACCTTGCAGGTGATCCCAAGCATTGAGGATTTGGAGTTGTGGAGGACTCTGTGTTGGCCATACATCGGTGTACTTCTCCCAAACCTTAGTAATTTTAGTTTTACTTTGTTTTGAGATTCATTTTAATTTGGGGTTTAATTTTTTTTTAATAAGGCTATTGAACTTTAGATTTTCTTTTAACCTTTTATTTCAGTTATAATAAATTTATAAACGACTAAACTCTGGATTTTCTTATAACGACAATAACTTGTTTTCAAAATATCACATTTTTGCAATTCACTTAATCTGATTTCTGTATAATAAAATTTTTAGGAATAAGAATAATAATAACATTTGTACAATAAAACCATAAAAGCAAATCCAAATTTCACAAACAACAAAGCTCAAAGTTTTCAAAAAGAATACGAACACTTTAAACGATCACGCAGTTTTTTTAAACAACCCTTTATGTGACATGCCCGATCCGGTCGTAACTTCTAGGCCGGGTTTGGGGTGTTATATTTTATGGTATCAGAGCCCAATTACAAAATTCAATTGTGGAATGCGTTTGAAATTTTTCCAAATCAGTTTAAAAATATGGTTTAGAAAAAATATATTGCATTACTGGAAATATGACACACTGAGTCTCTGGCACCAAATCCGTAAGTCTTCTTATTTTATGTCTGATAATTTGATGAAATGACTGCAGGGAGAAAACTACTAGAGATAGTGGTAGTATACTGAGACTTTTAGCCATAGGAGCTAAGATTATAGAGACTGAGACATTAGGAAATTTGATCTGCAAGAACAACTCTTATACCTGTTTTCCATAAAAAAACTTGTTAACAAACATTGGAATTTTAGACTGATTCATAATATTCTTAATCAGATTAACTCGATTCAGCAATATGAGTACCAGAGGACGTGGACGTGGTACACGCGGTCGTGGTAGAGGCCGAGGATCTAGGGCTAGATCCTCATAATCGGAGCATGTACCTGAAAGGGAGGTACCGGCATCGACAGTGACTGAGACGGGTCTCATGACCGAGCCGGGGCTGAGGTACTGACTCAGTTAGTTAGGGAAGTATTGGAGAAGGTTAAAGAAATCAATGAAACACTTCGAGTTGGGTGCGTAGACTGTAAGAAGAAAAGAGATCACGTTTTCTAGGGTTGCAGTCTCGTTCTATGAAGCATGTTAAGGCACATCCAAACTTTTCAGCTTGCAAATTTTGCAGAAGGAATCATTCAGGTGAATGCTGGAAGAGATTAGAAGCATCATTGAGATACGGGTTTAAGGAGCATAAGGCTCGGGATTGTTCCATCACCATTAAGTCAGGTATGTTTTGGTTGGATGTGGTGTTTGAATGTAGAAATTTTATGTATGTGTGATAAATATCTGTTTGCTTCTATTGTTAGATATTTGGTTGTGTGAAGAGGTTTCTAGTTTAGGTTAGAAGTGTATTAGTGTTATTGAAATCAGAGTGCACAGCGGTAGCGTGGTAGAGTAGCATGTGTTAAACACTGTTAGATAGCTAGAAATTTCGAGGACAAAATTTCTTTAAGGGGGTAGATTTGTAACACCCCGAAATTGGGCCTAGGAGATTTGGGCCAAATGGGCCTTGGGCATGGGAGTGTTTAAAAAATTTCTTGAGAACAAGTGAACGGCCCTAACGCAAATTGGACCTATTAGGTGAGTGACTTTGAAAGGTTAGGAGGCTTCTATAAAGTCCCAAGATCAAACTTGGGCTTTAGGAAAATTTTGGTTTTAGGTAAATAAAACCCTGGGAGTTAGTAGGTAGGATTTAAGAATAAAGTATGGAGAGGAATGTCACAAAAGGAGTTGTGGTCTAGTGGCAAGTGGTGCCACTTAGAGAGCAAGGGAGTGACACCATAAGGAAGCAAGGGGATCCAAGGTTCAAGTCTTGGCACTTACATTTCTTTTAGATTACCTTTTTAAATAGATTAGACTTTGGTTATATACTTATCTTTAGTTGCGGATGTTTTAAGACTCAAGTGGAGCATATGGTAAAGTGGTGTGGCGTCAAGGGAAGTGCAAGGAGGTTGGAGGTTCGAATCTCACAGTTGGAAAATCAATGCTTCTATTTTTGTGTTAGCTGGATGGAAGAAGTAGAGTTCATTCAGAACTCTACCTTGGAGGTTGGTGACTCAGTCAAACCATTTGAATGGGTGGAAGAGAGAAATGCAATGAGAATATCATAGAGAGAATCAAGGGATTGGGGTAGAGAGGAGGTAATGGACGATTATGGGGAAGTGGATGGGGGAGATTCGGTCAAGTTTGATCATTTGGAAGAGTGCATATTAGGCCTAGAGTAGGAAAAGAGTGTCGAATGTCTCTAACTCTCCTTAGCTTTTCTTGCATTTTTGTGCACATCCCCTGAAGCATTTCTAGTCATTTTGGTTCGATGCAATTTCCTGCTAGCCGAAGTATTTCTTTTCATATGTTCTCCAATTCGAGGTAGTGCTTATACCTTGTGCTATAGCCGAATCTTCTCCTACTTTCATATTCTCTCTTTTTGTCCATTTCTTTCCCTCTTCCTTTCATTTTCTGTCTTCTACCTTTTCTTCTCCATAAGCCAAATCTTCCCTCTCTTCTCCAAGTTGAAACTATTTCTTCTATCTCTTGCTAATAGCTTAATTCTTCTTATGCTAATAGCTTAATTCTTCTTACACCAATATTTCGGCCTGTGTTCTTTCATTGTTTTCCATTTCAGTTTATACTCCATAGCTGAATTTTGATGCGTTTGGGTTTGCTGCTTTTGCCAAATCTTTCTTCTCATTTGACTTATCTCTAATCTAAGGCCGAATCTATTGGAGGGTTAGCATACCCTCTCGTCGTTCTTCTAACGGTTGGTTTTCGAGAGTTGGTTGGTAAGTAAGGTTGTGGCCAAATATAGGTGTTGTGGTTTTAATATTGGGTTGTTCTTATTCTTACCGAAAGGCTCTTATGATTTTAAGCTGGATGTGAGTTTTAATAGCTAACACTTCTTCTCGTTTTCAACGTTTCAAGGGACTCGACCGGCTTAAACCAATGAATCGTTTATGCAATCTTCCCTTACAGTGAAATTCTCGGATTGTTGGTAAGTGATGCAGATTGTTAATTAATCTCAATACTTGGAAGAATTTGTATTAAGATTTTAGACTAACTGTTAACTAATTGTATCCTTAGGTGCCTTGGAGAGTATCGTGTTACATATTCCAAATTAGGTGCGTAATCTCACACCCCTCAGAATGCATGTTTGCCATGTTTTGTGATTCGGCCGAAAGCCAAGAAGCCAAAAAATAGGCATCTGTGACCACTCGAGCGTGCAATGCTCATAGTGGGAAATCGAGAATCAAATAATGACGATAAGCCATTTAAAGTGTCACGAGCACTCTCGCAAAATTGAGGCTATAACGGGCCTGATCGAGCTGAAATGGGCCAAATAGGCCCAATGGGCTATCCAGCACACTGGGGTAAAATTGTTGGAAAACTATCAAACGATAGGTTTGATTGCGAAATCTGCAAATCTGAAACAAGAACCATGCATTTTGGGCCACACGAGCACGTGGGCTGTTTGGGCCTAAAATGGGTTTTAGGCCCAATAGTTCTGTAGAGACCCAAAAAGGGTCCTACGTCGCTCGAGGCAACAGTAGGCCTTCAGAGAGGCTACTAAATGCAAAATTACTAAAATACCCCTAGAGGGTAAAATTACTGTTATACCCTTAGGGGTTGATTAGTATGATTGTATATATTCTATTTAACTGGTTATGATGGTAATTCATTTCATACATCATTTTGATATATGTTTGCATACATAACATTCTACATGGGATTGGGATATTGATGATCAGAGGAAGTGTTATTCTGGTGGCTTTGCCACAATTCTGTCTGGTCGTTATGCCACGTATATTCTGTTCTTCTGGTGGCTTTGCCACAAATTCTGTAATTAGCATATTGTCTACAATATTGGTGTGTTTTGGCTGGATGGGTTGACTTGGTCCCCACAGGTGTGTTGCGCTGGTATGGAGGTGTGTAGCGGATGGATTGTTAAGTTGGGCTACATATTTTTTTGCATGATCATGTTTATAGGGCTAAGGCCCAGATTGTTACCGAATCAGGCTTCGGTCTAGTCTACTTTTGTGTGGGCTTCGACCCAGTCTGCTTCTCCACGGGCTTCTGCCTAGTTTGCTTCTATATGGGCTTCGACTCAGTTTGCTTCTGTACGAGCCCAGGCCCAGTTAGTGACCCATTGGGGAATTACACACTGAGTTCTCGTAACTCACCCCTCTGCTTTAACCTTGCAGGTGATCCCCAGCATTGAGGATTTGGAGCTGTATAGGACTCTGTGGTGGCCATACATTGGTGTACTTCTCCCAGACCTTAGTAATTTCTATTTTACTTTGTTTTGAGATTTATTTTAATTTGGGGTTTAATTTTTTTGTAATCAGGCCATTGGACTTTAGATTTTCCTTTAAGCTTTTATTTCAGTTATAATCAATCTATAAACGACTAAACTCTGGATTTTCTTACAACGACAATAACTTATTTTCAAAATATCACATTTTTGTAATTCACTGAATCTAATTTCTTTATAATAAAGTTTTCGAGAATAATAATTGTAACACCCCAAACCCGGCCCAAACATTATGACCGAATTTGGTATGTTACAGAGAAAACATTTTGAAAACCCTTGTTTAGCCGATTTAATTTAAGGTAAAAGATATTGTCTTGTTTAAAAAAAACAGTTGAGATGTATAAAGAAAACAATACTTAGTTCGTTTAAAAATATATTACGTCAGATTGTTACCGATTTCAGATGTACCCGATGGCACAGAAAACATTTTTACGTTTGATTTTAAGAAAATTTGTGTAATCATTTTAAAGTCATTAAGTGGTTTCAACAAATTATCCAACCATGTAAAATAATACAAAAAAAAAATCTTAGGAGGCCTTATTACAACTGAACAAGTAAAACTGAAATAAAATAAAACAATTCAAAATCCATTTAATCCATATTTTCTCTGCATAGCCACCTCGAGTCCATCTGGCTCCACATCCGCGATCTACGAGTCACCTGAAAAATATTAAAGGAAAAGGTGAGTCACCAAGACTCAGTGCGTAACCCTTTTCCCGGTTTAATGCAACATCATACACACAAATTACAATCAAGTTTAACATGCGCCCAACCTGACCATCCAAAACACCTTTTTCTACCCCGTGTGGTACCAAACCACTGGTGGTGCCAAACCACTGGTGACTTATAGTCACGATATCCATCATTATTGTGGTGCCAAACCACTAGTGACTTGAAGTCACAAATAACAAGTTGTGGGGCCAACCCACGTGTGATACCAAATCACTGGCGTCAATCACATAATATCATCTGTGGGGCCAACCCACTGTGGTGCTAAGCCACGGGGACGAGACGCTATGAGGTGCCAAACCTCTGGTGACAAAAGTCATGAAATGTGGTACCAAACCACCGTGTCCGCCGACACGAATATCACTTCCCCTCCACTCATTTTACCCACATATGCACTTAACAAAGATCATGCCAAACATGTTTACTTAATAAGATATATTGAATTTATAATTGGCCACATATTTATATGCCACATATACCAAATATGTCATGCTTCCCAAAAGCATCATAAAGTAAACTCATAACAACAAGGACTTACCTTTTCCTTGCTTATACCACGATGGTATTAAATCCAAATCTACATCAATTGATTAGCATACACAATGCATTTAACACGATTCTGAGTTATGAAGTGTGTATGTACACACTGTTCTAATGATAGCTCTTAATCCCGAAGAGTCAGTCGGCCACACTAGACTTCCTTGCCCCTATATTCGGCCATATATGAAAGTTAGTGCCCAAACCATTAGGCCAACCCAAAATAATTCCAAAGGGTTTCACATGAACCTGAAACCTTACCTACACATCCCTTGAATACTAGCCACCACACACCAAGTGTTTCTGCTTCCCTATAATCGGCAATCACATACCCATATTAATAGCCTTCGACTTTCGAACACTAAAACTGAAATAGATCCTTACCACCACTTACCAAGTTCGATTGCTAACAAATGGAGGCTTCAAAAATTCCAGAGTACCTTCACAATCGGTTGGACAAAGAAATCCCGAAAGCTTCCCTACAACTGATTTAAGTACCTCATTAAGGGTCATAGGCCATTCGGCCATAATCTTAATCCCAAAAGAGAGTGTAACCCTTTAGCTTGACAATTATATCGGCCCTTAACTCCACAAGTCAGCACCTCTTAGTGTTGTGAGAGGGATTCGGCTATCCTCAATGAAGATAAAGGACCCAAAAATAGCACCCTTTTTCTTAAAGGAGATTCGGCCAAGTGAGTCTAATAGGAGAGGAAGGATTTCGACAGCAAAGGTGGTAGTCATTCGGCTAATGGAGGAAGAAAAAGGAGAAGGAAAAGAAGTAGGGGATCAAGGGTGATTTCGGCTTGTAAAAGAAGAGAAGAGATAGATGGGAGATTGAGGGAGATTTGGCAGCAGCAAGAGAGAAAAAGAAAAAAGAAAATTGATGAACTTTTTGTACTTCTTTGCTAACAAAACTGATGTGGACAGCCCCCCCAAGGAGTCCAATACTCGGCCAGCACCTCCCTTTTAAGGGATAATTTCAGCTTTCAAAAATGCAAGATTATCTCACATCTTTATCTCCTAATCCCCCTTAAACAATTTAATAGCAAATAAAACACTAATAGCTACTCTTCCAGCCGAAATTAAGCAAAAAAAATAAGCTTATACCTTATCATTTAAGAGTCCAAATAGCAGCCATTACTCTCCCATACACGCCAGCAGCAAAAATAAAAGATAAAAATGCATTTGCTGCCACTTAGGTTCAAACCAACGACCTCCAGCCCCAACCCTCTCTTCCAACGCCCCTAGCCACTTCTCCCATTAGACTTTCATGCCATAAAACCCCTTCATTTATTTATAAGACCTCCCTAGGCCGATCACCCCAAAAACAAAAAGCCAAAGATCCATTCCAACAGCTCGAACCTGCGCCCATCAACCTCCAAGCCTTTAAGTGGCACACGATAGCCACTTAGCCAACCCATCTTTCATGCCCAACTCCAACTCCAAAAATCTTTTAAGGCCTCCCAACTTGCCCCTTTCTTTAACGCCCCAAACAGCCCAAAAAAAATAAAACTCCCCCTTGTTTCTCCCGTGAATCGAACCCAAGACCTCCCTTTGCAAACCCTTAGACACACCCTTGTAGCACCTAAGTGGCGCATGGAACCACTTAGCCAATTAGTTCTTTGTCATATTTCACCCAAAATTTTATTTAAGCTCTATCTCACCTAGCTTCCTCCTTTAAACACTAAAAAAAATAAATTTTTAGCACCAAGTCTGACCTAGCTCGGGGTTAGTTCTAGGCCCTAGAACATGCTTACTACTCATAGAATTTAATTCGTCAAGCACACACATGGGATAATATTTAAATTACAAATAACCCCTAATTCAGGGTGTTACAATAATAATAATAATAATAACGTTTTTACAATAAAACCATAAAAGAAAATTCGAGTTTCACAAACAACAAAGCTCAAAGTTTTCAAAAAGAATACGAACTCACTAAATGATCATGCAGTTTTTTTAAATAACCCTTTATGTGACATGCCAGATCCGGTCGTAATGTCTAGGCCAGGTTTGGGGTGTTACATAACATATTAATTGAGGGTTGATTTTTATCATCAGAAGATTTGGATGTTGTATATATTTCGTCTATTTATAATTCTTCTGTTTCGGTAAATGTATCATTTTTAGAAGAAGTTGTTTCTAAGAGAGTCTCATTTAATTTTTGTTGTATTTCTTCATCAAGATTTAAATTATTAAATTTTCTTTTAATTTCAAAATATTTTGAAATGTGTCCTAGTTTTCCACATCTATAACATTTTATTGTCTTATCAATTTTATTTTCTATTTTTTGTTGTTTCTTTTGTTTTCTGTATTTTCTATATTTGGGTTTTTTTTATAATATTCAAAAATATTCTTTTTCCTATTTTTTGGTTTTACAGGGCAGCATGTTTTTGAAGAAGAAAATTCATTCTTAATGTCAAATTGGTGACAGAATGATCCTAATTCTTTCCTCATTGATATCTTTCTTTCTTAAGTTGTTTTTGTAATTTTTAATCTTGACAAATTTTTAATCCTTCTTTTTGGGTGAAACTAATTAGTTCACCATATGTAAGCTTTTCATATGGAATAATACCTCTGTAATTTTCTCTTATTTGATTTCTAACTTTTTCTCCTAACAGAGTAGGAAGTCCTACTAGAAACTTTTTCTTTCCAAAACGGTTGTTGGTTATCAGATCTTTGCATAACTCTAGTCATAAAGATATCTTTATACCATTTGAAATCGGTTAATTTTTTGCATTTTAAATTTGATAATAATTCTGAATTTCTATCTTTAAGATGAGAAGGATCTCCTATAAAGTGTTTAGAGATTGAGAAAATTAAAGTTGCTACTGTATCTTGGATTTCTCTTCCTTGTTCATCTAAAATAATTTTTCCTTGATCATCCTTTATTATTGCTTTTAAAATTTCTTCCTGTTGGGTTTTATTGAGTGCATGATCCCACCGTCCTTTTAATTGACCAGTAAATCCAACAACTAGAAGATTGGCTATACCATGATCACTAATTAATCCATTTTGGTTTTGGGTTTTATAAACATTTGAAACCATCGTCATTTGTTGTAATAAACTAAGAATATTGTATTCAAACATTCCATCTATATTCTATTCATAAATTGTATTAGCATTGTATTTATTTTGGAAAGCAGGTTTTTCTTCTATATTAAGATCAGGTGCAGTGGTTTTTGGATAATATAATCTTTTTGGTTCTTTCCAAGGCATCTTGTTAATTTGTTGTTCATCTGACTGGTCAGAGTCAGATTGGGAGGATTGGTGTAATGTATTTACTGAATGTTGGGCTTGCATTGGGGTATCAGGTGCAATTAATTTAGACTTGTAACTTTCCAAAGCATCAAGACTATTTTGGATTTCTTTTAAGAAATCATTTTGGGATTTTTGGAAAGGTTTTGGAATCTCATACGGTGTAAATATTGGTTCTTTAGAACTTTTTTATGTTACCTCTTTTATTGGTTCTTTCTTAATCGGTTGACTTTTCACCAAATTCTCAATATAATCTAATTGTTTTCCTATTGTATGAAGACTGATATTTGTATAGTTGTTTTGTTCTACTATCATTTAAATATCTTTTGATGAGATTTGTTCTCCTATATTAGGAGCTCTCATTCTTAAAGGATTTGCTTTTATTCTAGTATTTTTGTGAAGATATTGAACCTCCATTGAAGGGGGATGTCGAGATTCAACTTCTCATTTATTAGTTTTCCATCTAGTATTATGTATTATTGTATTAACAGATTCTGAATAATATTCTTCAAGCCATTCAAAGAATTTTGTATGAATTTTATGGGTATTCATAAATTCATAATATTCTTGAAGAATGCTTTCTTTTTTATCATTATAATTTGTAAAGTAATCTTCTCTTTTTTGCTTATTTTTGTTGGAATAGAAGTGCTGAAACATCCCAAACTCGGCCCACGAGAATGGACTGGATCTGGTATGTTCCTTGAAGTAACCGGTTCAAATTCATTCGAATGTTTTGAAAACTATGAGTTTTGGAAGATAGTTTGTTGTGGGTTGGGCTTGAGTTGAAAACAAGTTTATTTTATAACAAAACCCATTTGTTTCAAGTGACAAAATATTTAAACTTATTTCATATTAAGTGGGCTTACTCTTTATAAAGCCCTAAATTCATAACATAGTAATTATAGCAGAAATAAAAATTTGTCACGGTGGCCTTATTACATAAAACGAAACCCAAAATAATAAATTGTACAGTACTTAAAATAAAATAAATATTCAAATTAAATTGAACTTCAAGTCGAAACATGGCCACCACAAGTTCGTCGTCCGGTCCATTACTGCTCATCACCTGAAACATATTCCCTCAACGGGGTGAGTCGATAGACTCAATGTGTAACCAACACTAAACGTAATAGAAATAGGCACATCATACATATCATATATAAAAATTTCAAGGTAATGATGCAAACCCGAACCCAAACCTATATGCCATCCGCTACACTCCACCCGTACCAACCTCGCACACCGTGGGGACTACTAAGTCAACCCTCCATTCGCTACACTCCATCGAAGGCGTCATTGCGGTCGGCGTGCTCATCGCCCATCGATAATATTGTGGCATAGCCACCACTTTAATGTAACCGGTTACCACTTAATGTGACCAAGTCACCACTTTCACTTAGTGAGACCAAGTCATCACATTCACTTAGTGAGACCAAGTCATCACTTTCACTTAGTGAGACCAAGTCATCACTTTCACTTAGTGAGACCAATTCATCACATTCACTTCCCTTCTTCAATTGACCAATGCCCCAAATTATAAATATCATGCATATCATATTTTATTTCACTTTCACATCACTTTTCACATGTTAAATATAACATCTTTTGAAATCCTAGTAGGAGTAGGAAAACGTACCTGAGTACTTTGTACCACAATATGGTACTTTGGCCACTTTCTTTCACTTTCACATTAACATATATATAACATATTTAAACCATAAATCTATTAAGATTAGTGTGGAGTACACACGGTACCTTAGCCGTATTCTTACACTTTCATATTAACACATATAATAAATTAAAGTCAGTAAATCTATCAAGATTTAGTGTAGGTACACACCGATTTGCTTATCAATTCCTTGAAATCCGAAAACCCGATCTATTGCTTTAGATCTCAATTCCTACATTTGATTAATCACTTACTACTTTAATAAAAAAACCATTTGACCATAAATCCAAATCCTAGTAGGATTAGTATTCTTAAAACTTACCTTGTTGCCGATTTCAATACTAATCAAATCCCGAAATCTATTCTATGCTCCTCCTTGTATTCGGCCAAGCACTAAATCTCATCAGGGGTTAGTTTTGGCTTTTTAAACAAACAAGAATTAGATCTAATTATCAAAATAGGCCTTAGCCGAAAGCTATAGACACTTACCTTGTGGATTTTAAATCCTGAAACTCACCGAATAACTAGGGAACACGCGACCTATGGTGTACCTTCGGGAAAAGAACTTCTCCTTCCTTGTAGCCTACACTTAGTAAATCCCGAAAGATCTCTTCAAAGTTTCGGCAACAATGAACATTAATGGGATTAGCCCTAGAGTTTGATAAGTCTAAAATATAAAAGAATGGAAACCAAACTTGGATCTTACCCTTATTTGAAGGAACCGATTGCACCTTCACTTCAACCTTCAGAGATTTAGCTTAGAGACTTGATGAAAAATCGGCTATGATTCCCTTATGTATTCGGTTTCAAAGATGAAAGAAGAGAGGAATAATAGGCTTAGAAGGAATCGGCTAGGAGGCTAAAAGAAAAGAAGAAAAAGAATGGATGCTCAAGAAGAATATTAAGCAGAGGAAAAGAGAGAGGGAGAATGAATAATGAATGGCCCTAGTCTCATCCTTTTATAGCTGAAATTACTAGGCGAAGAATCCTTAACTTGGCCACCACTCTTCCTTATTTTCCTAATTTAAAGAATAATTCTTCATTTATCCACCTATTTAGCCGAATTTTAAAGAGAGTAAAACTCCTCTTTTGCAAGCCTTGTGCCATCCACCTCTTGGGCTTCTAGAAACAAAATAAAACTTATTTTATTTGCTTCCCATGTGACTTGAACTCAGGCCCAACTCCCTTGCATGTGGGCCATTTCCTGAGGCCTTAGGTGGCATCTTCAGACCACTTTTCCAAGTCCGTTAATGGGTCAAATTTCACGTACTTTATATTTTAAGGTCACTTGGCCCTAAGTTCCCCTTTGAACTTTAAAATTCGACATTTCGGGGTTATTTTTAAGTTTCCTAAAATTTTCATGCTCTCAGAACTTGACATTTCCTAGGTTTCCAAAATGTTTAGTTTTCTCTTTTAGCGTAGTTTCCAAAATGTTTACTTTCCTCTTTTGGCTTAGTTTCCAAAATGTTTACTTTCCTCTTTTAGCTTAATTTCCAAAATGTTCACTTTCCTAATTTACTTAGGTTTCCAAAATGTTCACTTTCCTAATTTGCTTAGGTTTCCAAAAATGGTCATTTTCCTATTTTCAACTTAACATTTCTAAATCATTTCCAAGTTTCCTTACATTTCCCTTCATTTCCTTTCATTTCCTTACATTTCTCTACATTTCCTTACATTTCCATACATTTCCATGCATTTCTTCACATTTCCAAGGTTCTAAAAATGCACACCACACATCCATATCACAGTAAACATGTTATTTCATTAAGCAAAAATGCACACAATGGGATTCGAACCTCTTCCCTCAAAGTACTTCACGTGATGCCATAACCCTTGCACCTTTGGTGGCGTCCCTTGCCACTTTTCCACATTACTTCTTGTTTTTAACTTAAAAACCAATAATTGTCCAAAGCTTTCTCTTCCATCCTAGGATTTTAAAAACCCTTAATTCTCTTCCAAACAATGCCAAAACCTACTACTCATGAATTATGCACAAACGCATAACCCCTAATCTAGGATGTTACAGTTCTACCCTCCTTAAAATAATTTCGTCCTCGAAATTACTTACTAACAGTCGCACAATCCTTCTCACCGTACTATGCTTACGCTGCGCACTCTGATCTTAATAGAACCATCATACTTTCCAGGCATAATTTTTTAAGTTCACGTCCCTTAGAACTCATTTCTAATGATGCGCTTTAATCTGATTTAAGAAATTGTATAAATTAGCTTTTGTTCCACTGATTAACTGCGAAGAAGTTTTATGAAAAGAATTCTAGGAGTGGTTCTTTCGTATTCATACATGCACACAGTCTTTTCATTCATTCATACATCCATCAAACAATTATGAACCTTAGTTCATTCAGAGAAACGTTGTAGTTTTCATTTGTTGCTGTTTTTCCACTACCCGGGGTATTTTCATAATTTGTCCTATAGGGGTATTTTCGTAATTTGTCAAAATAAGGTTCCTTGGTGATTTTGTCACAAAGTATTTTGGTATTTTTAAATTCCTTGGGTATTTTGGAAAATTTTTGAAATCCGAGGGTATTTCAGAAATTTTTGGACCTTGGGGGTATTTTGGTAATTTTTCCATAAATCGGGGTAAATTGTAAAATTTTAATAAATCAGGGATATTTTAGAAGTTGTAAAATTTTGAGGGTTCTTTTGAGAATTTTTTTTCAAAACGATGAAGTTGCAAAAATTTTGGAATTAGGGTCATTTTGGTAATTTTAGTGAGTTAGGGGCAATTTTGTAATTTTCCATAAATCAAGGTATATATTTTTTTTGATAGTTTGCAAATTAGGGTTTTTGAACATTTATGAAATAATGATGTTTTGGCAAAACCGTTGAGTAGTTGGCCATTTTATAAACCAAGGGTATTTTTGTAATTTTACCACTAGGGGTATTTTTGTAATTTTATAAGTCAGAAATTTTCGGAGGAAATTGTGTATAAGAAATAGTTTTCGTGAATTAAGGAAAAAAACTGATTTAAGAATTTTAATATTAAGGTTCCGAAAAAATGGCTAGTTCCCTTTCGGGTTTTAGTTATTGGGTTTAGCCTATGACCGAGCCTTCTTGGTCGGGGTGAACCAAAGCTACGCACCAGTGCGTGATTCGAGTGGAGAGGAGGTGAGTCACGCTGGATGCTAAGTACCAAGCTCCCACTAAAACCATTCCTAGACATGCGTGCGGGTTGCCACACCCACTAAGTCCTCAGGGTTAGGGTGAACCGGCTACGCACTGTAGGATTCTACGAAGAGGAGGTGAGTCACTAGGGCCGCTTAAATACCAAGCTCTTGAGATCCAATCCTGACATGCGTACCATGGTTGCCACCCCTAACTTGACCGACTTAGCCATTGGTTTGTTTAGTGTATTAAGTCTTATGTATTTGTGTTTGAGTAGACTAATCCTAGGGTTCAAGTTCCTATCATGCTATTCTACGTTCCATTCCTTTTCTACCCTTCTATAATTCACATAATCACACGATAGATAGAGGTACTTACACGGTGGATCATGGGTTGGAGACTTAGGTGCCATGCCATCAAACCTGTCTACTTTCAAAAATATTTTCATAAAACTCATTTGGGCTTGATTTGAAAATGTTTTGGGCCTTAGGCCACAAGCCGAGAGTTTAAAATTGGGCTCTGATACCAAACTGAAACACCCCAAACCTGGCCCACGAGAATGGACTGGATCTGGTATGTTCCTCGAAGTAACCCGGTTCAAATTCATTCGAATGTTTTGAAAACTATGAGTTTTGGAAGATAGTTTGTTGTGGGTTGGGCTTGAGTTGAAAATAAGTTTATTTCTATAACAAAAACCCATTTGTTTCAAGTGACAAAATATTTAAACTTATTTCATATTAAGTGGGCTTACTCTTTATAAAGCCCTAAATTCATAACATAATAATTATAGCGAAAATAAAAATTAAATCACGGTGGCCTTATTACATAAAACGAAACCCAAAATAATAAATTGTACAGTACTTAAAATAAAATAAATATTCAAATTAAATTGAACTTCAAGTCGAACATGGCCACCACAAGTTCTGCCGTCCCGGTCCATTATTGCTCATCACCTGAAACATATTCCCACAACGGGGTGAGTTGATAGACTCAATGTGTAACCAACACTAAACGTAATAGAAATAGGCACATCATACATATCATATATAAAAATTTCAAGGTAATGATGCAAACCCAACCCAAACCCATATGGCATCCGCTACACTCCACCCGTACCAACCCTGCACACCGTGGGGACTACTAAGTCAACCATCCATCCGCTACACTCCATCGAAGGCGTCATTGCGGTCGACGCGTGCTCATCGCCCATCGATAATATTGTGGCATAGCCACCACTTTAATGTAACCGGCTACCACTTAATGTGACCAAGTCACCACTTTCACTTAGTGAGACCAAGTCATCACATTCACTTAGTGAGACCAAGTCATCACTTTCACTTAGTGAGACCAAGTCATCACATTCACTTAGTGAGACCAAGTCATCACATTCACTTCCCTTCTTCAATTGACTGAATGCCCCAAATTATAAATATCATGCATATCATATTTTATTTCACTTTCACATCACTTTTCACATGTTAAATATAACATCTTTTTGAAATCCTAGTAGGAGTAGGAAAACGTACCTGAGTACTTTGTACCACAATATGGTACTTTGGCCACTTTCTTTCACTTTCACATTAACATATATATAACATATTTAAACCATAAATCTATTAAGATTAGTGTGGAGTACACACGGTACCTTAGCCGTATTCTTACACTTTCATATTAACACATATAATGAATTAAAGCCGTAAATCTATCAAGATTTAGTGTAGGGTACACACCTGATTTGCTTATCAATTCCTTGAAATCCCGAAAACCCGATCTATTTCTTTAGATCTCAATTCCTACATTTGATTAATCACTTACTACTTTAATTAAAAAAACCATTTGACCATAAATCCAAATCCTAGTAGGATTAGTATTCTTAAAACTTACCTTGTTGCCGATTTCAATACTAATCAAATCCCAAAATCTATGCTATGCTCCTCCTTGTATTCGCCAAGCACTAAATCTCATCGGGGTTAGTTTCGCTTTTAAACAAACAAGAATTAGATCTAATTATCAAAATAGGCCTTAGCCGAAAGCTATAGACACTTACCTTGTGGATTTTAAATCCCGAAACTCACCGAATAACTAGAGAACACGCGGCCTATGGTGTACCTTCGGGAAAAGAACTTCTCCTTCCTTGTAGCCTACACTTAGTAAATCTCGAAAGATCTCTTCAAAGTTTCGGCAACCATGAACATTAATGGGATTAGCCCTAGAGTTTGATAAGTCTAAAATATAAAAGAATGGAAACCAAACTTGGATCTTACCCTTATTTGAAGGAACCGATTGCACCTTCACTTCAACCTTCAGAGATTTAGCTTAGAGACTTGATGAACAATCGGCTATGATTCCCTTATGTATTCGGTTTCAAAGATGAAAGAAGAGAGGAATAATAGGCTTAGAAGGAATCGGCTAGGAGGCTAAAAGAAAAGAAGAAAAAGAATGGATGCTCAAGAAGAATATTCGGCAGAGGAAAAGAGAGAGGGAGAATGAATAATGAATGGCCCTAGTCTCATCCTTTTATAGCTGAAATTACTAGGCCAAGAATCCTTAACTTGGCCACCACTCTTCCTTATTTTCCTAATTTAATGAATAATTCTTTATTTATCCACCTATTTAGCCGAATTTTAAAGAGAGTGAAACTCCTCTTTTGCAAGCCTTGTGCCGTCCACCTCTTGGGCTTCTAGAAGCAAAATAAAACTTATTTTATTTTCTTCCCATGTGACTTGAACTCAGGCCCAACTCCCTTGCATGTGGGCCATTTCCTGAGGCCTTAGGTTGCATCTTCAGACCACTTTTCCAAGTCCGTTAATGGGTCAAATTTCACGTACTTTATATTTTAAGGTCACTGCCCTAAGTTCCCTTTGAACTTTAAAATTTGACATTTGGGGTCATTTTAAGTTTCCTAAAATTTCATGCTGCTCAGAATTTGACATTTCCTAGGTTTCCAAAATGTTTAGTTTCATCTTTTAGCGTAGTTTCCAAAATGTTTACTTTCCTCTTTTGGCTTAGTTTCCAAAATGTTTACTTTCCTCTTTTAGCTTAGTTTCCAAAATGTTCACTTTCCTAATTTACTTAGGTTTCCAAAATATTCACTTTCCTAATTTGCTTAGGTTTCCAAAAATGGTCATTTTCCTATTTTCAGCTTAACATTTCTAAATCATTTCCAAGTTTCCTTACATTTCCCTTCATTTCCTTTCATTTCCTTACATTTCCTTTCATTTCCTTACATTTCCTTTCATTTCCTTTCATGTCCTTGCATTTCTCTACATTTCCTTACATTTCCATACATTTCCATGCATTTCTTCACATTTCCAAGGTTCTAAAAATGCACACCACACATCCATATCACAGTAATCATGCTATTTCATTAAGCAAAAATGCACACAATGGGATTCGAACCTCTTCCCTCAAAGTACTTCACGTGATGCCATAACCCTTGCACCTTTGGTAGCGTCCCTTGCCACTTTTCCACATCACTTCTTGTTTTTAACTTAAAAACCAATAATTGTCCAAAGCTTTCTCTTCCATCCTAGGATTTTAAAAACCCTTAATTCTCTTCCAAACACTGCCAAAACCTACTACTCATGAATTATGCACAAACGCATAACCCCTAATCTAGGATGTTACAAGTGCCTTCTACACCATTCTTTGTTTATCTCAAAATTTCTTTTCTAAAATAAATATTTCTGAATTTTCTCCTTGTCTTGCATTATTAGTCATTGATGGATATGTTGGTGACATATTAAGTGAATTTTGGGGACTCTCTTCCTGTCTAGCACAGATAGGTTGAGTTATATTTGAGGAATTATCTATTCCTTGTAAATTTATTCTAAATGTTGTTGGGAAAGAAGAGACAGAGGCTCTAGCTGTCCTAAAGTCTATCGTTTGTGTTTCTAGATTTGACTGTCCTTTTAAGTTTACTTTCTAAAAGCTGTGCTGGTACTTCCTATTTCGAATGAATGTCTTGGAGGCATTCTTCGTGGCCTATTAATCAATTGTGCCATCTTGCTGTTCGGAGATTTCACTCAATAAAGTGTTTCTTATGGGAATTGGTGCCATAGGGTCTATAGCACCCTCAAGTTTCCACCTATCAAGAAGGCTTATTTCATGCCATTGTATTATTCTTGGGATTGTTGTATGAGATCTCGAAGTATCTGTTTCTATTAGGAGGGATTCTCCTTTTGGGCTTTGGAGTAAATCCTTGGTATTGACTACAAAATACATAGCTATGAAATGGAGTCTATAGACTAATGTTAATACCTCCGTACCAGGAAGCATTTTGTAGTTATGGGTATGTATTTCGAGGGTCAAAGATTGTAAAATATTTTTGTCAGTCAAAGATACCATAAAATTTGGATAACAATTAAAATGTATTGGGCCGGTACATAGTCTTGTTTCTATTGTTCCTAATAATGAGTCATTAAACATGATGTGTCTTTGGTCTCTTAAGACAATTAAAATTGAGGTTTTTTAGTGGCTTCAACACTAAAAGGTTTGACTCCAACTTGGACGAGTCCAAAATGGACATATTTGTATTTTTGTTCTTTGAGTTTATTAATGACGACTTTATCTAATAATTGGATTGTTTCATATTCTTTTTGAATGGGTAAACTCCTTTCTTTTATTTTTATAACGTAACTGAAAAAATCATTTAAATTTTCAAAAGTTGTTTTCTTATAGACTTGATTTATTGGAACTCTTGGAAGATTCTAATTATCGAATCTTTGGGAAAAATTTTCATAATGTTCTTCTTGTTCATTAACAGTGTTGTTTGAGGTTTGGTCGTACTCTTGGGATTGATTGTAAAGAAAGCTTACAGAATAATTGGTTCTTCTAAGGAAGGGAAACATTTTTTGTTTTCTTATTTCCTACAACGGGGTTCTACTATCAAGATTTCTTGATTATTAAAGTTGCCTACAGGGATACTTTGTCCTTGACAGGCCTAACCCATGGCTAACTGGACAATGTATCAATACTCAGCAAAATAATAATACGTTAATGAAGACAGTTAAACCAGAACTCAGAAATATTGAAAATGTAACGCCCCAAACCCGGCCTAGAAGTTAGGCCCGAATCTGACGTGTCACATAGAAGTAGTTTTTCAAAAGCATATTTCCTTATTGTTAAAACCTGTTTGAGAGTTGAAGCCTCTTTGTTAAAACTCAAAACACTTAAGCAATTGTTATCCACTTGAAAATGTAGTTACTTTTAAAACATTATCTATTGCGGAAGCATATTTAAAAGAAACAATTTACAAAAATGTGATGTTTAAAATTTAGTAGCATAAGCATTTTGAAAACGTTGCGGAAACATAGTGTTTTGAAGACAGTTATTGTTTTGGAAATCGTATCCCAATTTTAGCGATTAGAGAACATCATAAATAAATATCAGAAATAGTATGTCAAAAATAGAGAGCCTTATTACAACCTAAATCAAAATATTTAAAAGTAAATAATCAAAATAGCAAGCATATGCAGTGTGTGCTCTTCTCTAAGTCCCTCGTAGTTTCAATCTGTCTAAGGCTGAGGATTGCTTGCACAGTTAAAAAAGATGAAAACTCAGTGTGTAACCCCTTATTAGAGTAACACTCAGCATACAGAAACAAAAACAGAAACAATCAGGGCCAAAGCCCTTTGACAATAACAGTACAGTCCAGTTCAGAGCATACGTGGGCTAAAGCCCACTACAATATCATTTGGGTCATTGCCCATAACAGAATCAATTGGGCCTAGCCCAAACCAATAACAGAACAAGTTGCCTAAGCCCAGTACAGTGATAAATCTCATAAATAGATATGCAACAGTATGAGGATGCATCCCAACCCAGTCCAGCCAACACACCACCCATACCAACCAACACACCATGTAGGGACCAAGTCGATCCACCTAGCCAGCACACCAATAACGCAACCTAGCTACCAATAACAATGCAGCAAAGCTACTAATAACAGTATACGTGGCTGAGCCACTAGAATTAGATTACGTGGCGATGCCATTATAACAGTAAAACATCCCAAAGCCACTAGTACATAGTACTAATGCAGCAGAGCTGCTAATAATAGTGAACTTGGCCAAGCCACTAAAATTAGTATATGTGGCGAAGCCACTAGAGCAGTGAGACATGGTAGAGCCACTAGTACAGGACTTCCTCCATCACAAGTCCCAATCCCATGCAATATGTCGTGATGTCATGCTCAATCATTAAACGTGTATGCAAAATGGCCATGCTTAATAACAATCATTTCAACACATATTAACAGCATATCAGACACACGGCTACAACCATGTCAGTTAAAACACAGTCATACGATCACAATCAAATTGGTCAAATCATAGCACAAGTCAGTGCTTTACCCACACGGGCAAATCAATCATTTTACCCTATAAGGGTATGTCGGTAATCCCACCCCTTAGGGGTATTTCGGTAATTTTACCATAAAGGGGTATTTTAGTAACTTTAGAAATCACGGGTCTTTCAGTAACTTCACAAATCAAGGTATTTCAGTAACTTTACAAACCGTGGGTATTTTAGTAATTTTACAAACCAAGGGTATTTCAGTAATTTTACAAATCGAGGGTATTTTAATAATTTTACAAATCGAGGTTATTTCAGTAATTTACAAATTGAGGGTATTTCAGTAATTTTCCAAACTGAAGGTATTTTAGTAATTTTGCTAACCGGGGGTTATTAACGACCTAACAAAAGTTCCACAGTTGCCTCGAGCGACTTAAGAAATCTAAATTGACTTAACGGTAAAAATGGGCCTAAGGCCCATTACCCTACCCAATGGGCCCACACACTCGTGTGGCCCAATTAGGCTAAAAAGAACCATGGCTATGCAACGGCACAACCCAAATCAATAACTTATCGCATCACAAACATTTCATTTACGTGGGCCCACAAGCCCATTAGGCCCACGTGGCCCCCTTTTGGCCTTACACAGCCCAAAGCACCTAAGTCATGTGCGCGACATGATACACCGATCTATTCCCATTTAATAGTGTAACTTGTATTCGTGGGCCCTACAGCCCATTGGGCCCATCGAGGCCTATTCCAGACCAAGTGACCCACTACTGCCCAAGCCCATGAATTCGCTCATGGTGGCTTTTCACATCACATGCTCACGCTCCGTGAGCTCGATTCACCGCACGCGTGATTGCATGCTCATATGGCATCATTCATCGGTGTTTTGGCTTTTCAACATAATGCCGGTCAATAGTCAATATAGTACAATATACGCACCTTCGGCTTTTAAACTGAATAACAATCAGAACAGAGTATACAGATACACACCTTATCACGTAGAGTACTAAATAATCACAAGCGCCTTCACCTTCACTAGAACGATCAACTGCAATTTGCCTAGTTAAACTAAAGTTTGATAGCGTCACCCCTCCACATCTAGGTGGAAAGTCCCAAACCGCTGGCACCCTACACCGCTTAAACTTGGGAGTGGAGGCTATGTGCACAGTCTCTGTTGGCACCTTTGTCGCCACCCTATGGCTAGAATCCCCTCTGCTCATCAAGAACACGATCTTACAGAACCGGAGTCAACACGAATGCTTAAATCACAACCATAAAGTAATCGATCACCCTAATAAGAAGAAATGAGATAACGATACGATGGGCCTGGGGCCTATTCTCGGCCCAAATGGGCCCACACGCTTATGTGGCCCAGTTAGCCCAAATCTAGCCACAGATATAAGATTCACATAGTCCAATCCAATATTTACTACACAATCATACAACTTATCCGATTGGGCCCACGGGTCTATTGGCCCCACATGGACCCTTGTAGCCCATCGTGGCCCAAATAGCCTAAACCCATAAGAACACTTATGATGGCCTCAACTATCGTGTCAAAGCTCCCACACGTGCGCTCAGACGCTCATGTGGCTACCATCACCGTGTGATAGGTATTTCAGCATTTGCTGCTCTACAGCTAGAATAGTGCAAAATACACACCTGATAGGAATCTGGAGCTAATTCGCGCTCCAAACACTCCTATTCCCAAATGCCAACCAAGGTATCTTACTCTCCTCATAGGTCGCTTTATTTAAAGCCAACTTCTCGCCTACTCTCATGCTAGCTTCTCGATGTGGGATCCCTCCATCAATCCTCCAAAATCGTCCTAAATTAGCAAAATAGTCACCTTTTGCATGCAAGGTGTTTCAAACTCCGGTTCCCACTGTAACTTAATCCACGTCGCTATCCATTTTACCAACTAGCTCCTTGTGCAACAAAACAAGCACAACTAGATATAAGTCTATGGGCCAAAGTCTAAGTTCATTAAAAGGAAATCGAAATGAATTACACGTGCCAATACTTGAACCCAAGCTCTCCCTTACACCCTTAATGATGCCTTGCCACTAGACCACTCACTTTCTTATGTCATTTTTTTGCCACATTTTATTCTTAAAGCCTACTTACTTCCCCCCAGGGTTTTATTCACCTAAAACCAAAATTTTTCGTAAAGCTCAGGTTTGAACCCGGGACTTCATGGAAGCCGCCTAACCTTCCAAAATCACCCACCCAATAGGTCCAACTTGCATTAGTGTCATTCTCTTATTCTCAAAAATTTTAAACGCTTCCATGCCCAAAGGCCAATAGGCCCAATTCTACTAGGCCCAAAAAAATTTAAGATGTTACAAAAAAAAAAATGAATTTTTTCAAAACTTAGAAATACATGCTCCTCTTTGGCTCTAGTACCAGATTGTCTCGAAGATCTGAGGATGGAGTTTGGATTGAAACATTTGGAATGTGATAATTGTCAAAAGTTTGAAATGTGATAATTGTTTGAAATTATAATTTAATTAAATCTTGAAAATGAAAATAATTTTTGAAGAGGAAAATAATTTAAAAATGAGATTTTAAAAATTTGGAAAAACTTAAAAACTTTGGAGAAACAAGTTTTGATATCTGAAATGGCTATTTCAAGTCGTGTCCTTCATTCTCAATCTTATAGCCTTTTATAGAGGGCTATTGCCTCTTTACATCATTTGAACAGGGAAATTCAATCCCTTACATAATTGAAACTTTGATTACATAATTTATTCTCTGATTACAAAAATACAAACTACAGAGAATAATTACTATTCATGCATCAGAGAATCTTACTATTCTTGCCAAGAAATATTTACTGTTTGCGCCAGAGAATATTTCTTGCTCACTTGTCTTTTCTTGCAGGGAATATTTACTGTTTGCGCCAGAGAATATTTCCTATTCACTCGTCTTTTCTTGCATTAATTTTTCTTGGTCCTGGTGATGGTTACTGAAGTTGTATCATCTGCAAGATCCACCATTTTGATTGAAGACGCTGGAGATTTCTCATCTTCGGATTCAGAATCCATTGAGCTGAGCATTTCAGGCATGAGTTTTATGTATTCCTTCTTGGTCTTGGCTTGAGCTAACATCGTACTAGCTCTCAATTTTGCTCGAAGGAATTTTCCTATGGTTTGATCCGGGGCTGCGGACTTGCATAATCTCAGATTCTTGTTGAAAAAATTTTCCAAATATTTTGAATCATATTTTTCATCATTAAACTTGTCCCACCATATAGTTCTGTAGTTTCAAACTAGTAATGGAATTCCAGTACATTGATCTTGCTCATAGGAATAATTCCAATAAACAACCCAAGAAATACATAGTTTTGAGAAAAAATGGATTGTTCTGTAAATGTGATTTTGTTCTGGTTCAAGGTAAAATTTGTCAAAGAATTTGGGCCATAAATTTTGAATTTTTTTTTGGTAGGATCTCACAAGATGATGGTCTATACCAATTCCACCATTCTTGGAACCAGTATGGGAATTTGAAGGGGTTACCGTATTTGAAATATATGAGCCAAGAATGTCTCATGTGTTAGTTATTCATTAAGAATGCATTGTACCATGACATTTGGTAATCCCAATATGTAAACTATGGGTGGTGGTCAATTTTGGTGGTAAATTTGGTTGGAAATTTCTTTGGAGAATTTGGGTTTTCACTTCAATCTCTTGGTCGAAGAATTTTTAATATATGGGTTGTCGAATGGGTAATAAAATTTTGATCTTTTAGGTCTATGTAGTGTTTGAACAGTACTGATCCAGTTTGAACCAGGATGTTTTCATAATACTGTTGGGGTTTTTGAGAATCCAATGGTTTGGAATGCCATCCATTGAAAAGTTCTTTTGCAAGTATATGTGGAGGTTTTTCTGAAAATTCTTCCTCCATAACAAGAATTTTTTCAAAACATTTGTCTGGAAAATATTGTGAGGATTTTTGTGTAGCAGTTTGTAAAGGCACTACTATTTCTTTTGGAAAAACATCTTGGAGAGATGTCTCTTTTAAAACATTTTTGAGAGACTTTGGTTTGTGTAAAACAATCTTTTTATTTTTTGAAATCTTTGCTGCTTCAACAACAATTTGTTTGAGAGGAGTTTCCTCTTTCATTTGAGAAAAGGCCAATTCCACTTCTGGGGATTGAGAAAGGGACTCAATCGATTTTTTGATCTGAGAACCAATTTCATTTGGATCTTGTGCATCTTGAACGATTGTATTTTTGGAGGATTTTGATGATGATGATGATCTCTCATTTTCTTCTTCATGGATAATTTCATACCATGACTTAATTAGTTTTGAGGAAATTTGGGTTTTGGATGACTCTCCTATTTTTCCTTTTCCTTTGTCACGGAGTTTTGGTGGCATTTTTGAAGAAATTCTCTGGTGAGAAAATCAGGCAAAGAATTAGTTTCTCCTTTCAAGTATTCAATATCAAAATCAAATATGCTCAAAATTGCCTGCCATCTTACAAAAATTTGTTTTGAGGCAATATTTTGAATATTTTTTGTAAAACTTCTTTTGTTGATTTGCAATCGATTCGTAAAAGAAATTTTTGATTTAACAAATCACTTTGGAATTTTGTAATGCATAAAACAATTGATGAAATTTCTTTTTTAATAGTACTATAATTTTTCTCAGTTGGATTCCAGTGTCTGGAAGTAAACTGGACTATTTGCTCTTTTCCTCCTTTAACTTGTTTTGGGATCCCACCGTATCTTATTTCAGAATCATCTGTTTCTACAATCTTAGGGGCATTTGGATCGGCTAAATATAAACAAGGAAGCTTAGTGATTTGTTTTTTAGTTTGGATGATAATATTGGTGTTATCATTTGTCCAAGGTTGTGGATTCTTTTTGAGCCTATCATATAACGGTTTACATAATTTTCTAAGACCTGGATAAAAGTCTATAACATAATTGAGGCTTCTTAAGAATCTTTGTAATTAGACTTTATCAAGGATTTGGTCTGGGGATTTACTAGCAAACTCTATGGACCTTTCTATTAGGGTAATGGTTCCTTGGGTAATTGATGGAGCTTTAAATTAACTATTATTTCGACAAAGGTAAGAGCACCTATCGAACAGTAGTATAGTTATGGCGAGTCCAGAATATCGTATCCTCAAGGACTAAAATTACTAGTAATAACCATCTTTTTATTATCTAGCCTAATAATTAAGGGAATTTATTTCTAATCTAAAATTAACTAACTAATTTTATAACTAAATGACAATGAATGTGACAGAGAGTGAATTGGGAAAATACTTTTGGACAACTTATGAGATAGGCAATACCGAAGGATGAATCCACCTAGATTTCACTTATTACTTTTGATTCATACGATTTATTCACTTGACTTAATTTGTAGAAATCCTTGATTTATGTTAATATCTCTTTCAAGACTAAAAACAACTAACCCAAGGTTGATTAATTGAAATCTCTTTCAAATTAAAACCCTGTTGTTGCATTAACTTGATATATGGATTCCCTTATTAGATTTGACTCTAATCCAGAAGATTTTCGTCGCCCTATTTCTATGGTTGCAATCAACTCCGCTCAATTGTGTTGATCTACTCTTAGACAAGGACTTTTGCTCCACTGAATAAGCACATTCGACTTGAATCAATAACCTGAATTATCAAAACAAGAATAAAAACTCATAATTAAGAATAATAAATAGTATTTATGTTATAAATCAAATAATAATAAGATTCATCTAGGTTTCATCCCCTTAGATATTTAAGGGATTTAGTTCATACTGATAGAGGGAAATATATTAGAATAGGGAAAACAACAAAACATAAGAAAACCCAAAAACTTCTAAAGATCCTGATAGAAGATCCTCGGTATTGATGGAGATCCTTCTCCTAAGCTGTTCCCGACAGCTATTTTGGAGTATTTTCTGCCTCCTATTTGGCACCTATTCCACGTCACCCTTTTAGGTTGCCCCTTTGAGTGTTTATATAGGCTTTGGAACACTTCTATTGGCCCACAAGTAGCTTATTCCAAATAGAATTCTTCTTTGCTACGGCAGGGACACGCCCGTGTGACACGCTCGTAGTGGACTCCTTCGGCCATGGTTGATACTGCACGCCACACACGACTGTGTGATATGCCCGTGGTCGATAGTCCAGACCGTGTGATTTTTTATGTAGGCCTATTTTGTCCCTTTTTGGCCCGTTTCTCATTCTTTTCGACTACCTAAGCTCTCCTGAGTATAAAAAATGAGATTAAGGGATTAGGAGAATCGAATTCATCAAATCTAATTTAAATTCATCCAAAAATAAGCCAAGCATGGGGTTAAAATATGTGTAAATTATGGTTTATCAAATATCCCCACACTTAAGCGTTTGCTTGTCCTTAAGCAAAATCCTCAACTTACAATTAAAATTAACTTCTCTCAGTTCATAATTCTCATCAATAATGTCTAATCATAATTTATAGATAATTCATACATGGATAATTTAACTCAAAGAGTCCTAAAGATTCAAACAATCTAAGACGTCAATTTTTATAGCACAAAAACATAGGTGTTTCCCCTTACCTAAATAATTACCTCTGATTCAAAACTGACAAGGATTGACATCCTCACTATGGATTCACTCAAATCACTCAAAGTGTTTAAGGTTCAATTTAAGCACTCAAAAGTCAAACATGAAAAGTTAATCCCATAGGCTTGCTTGAAAATCAAATATCCACCACTATAGAATGAGATGATACACAAATCAAAAGGTCTTTAGAATGGTTGTAATGGGGCTTGGGTTAAAGGTGTGGATAAAGGCTAAATTAGAGGGTTAGAATCGAGATCGAATTGACAATTTACCTAACTAGAACCAATGAACTAATAATTACTAATTACATCAAATAATATGGGCTTCTTTCAAAATGTGAAATTAATTACTTTAAGCTCAACAATATCGAACGAATAACAGATAAATTTCCAACCTTTTTTTTAAGAATAAGAACATACAATAATAAGATAGAATTTAACAACTGAAATAAAGAACATAGTTAAGAAAGTACTCAAATCAAACCTCGACATAAGGGGAGTCAAAGTTGGTTTTGGGTTAATATTAAAGGTTAAGTCAAGAAATGATTTATTAGGATCAAAGGGGTTCACTGGGGGTTAATTATGAAGGTAGGCTTTTTATGGAGTAAGTGGGTTTAAACCTAGATGCCTTTATCATCTTAATATATCAAATCAAAGGTGTGTTCTTGACATGTATAAACGAAGAAAGTTTTAGAATAATAAATCAATGTTGACACACTCATAATCAATAAAGTGAGCAAGAAAAGATATATGCTCTAAAGGCTCAAAATCTCATAGAAATTATGGTTTCTGATGTCAATCTTGCAAATTTCAAACTTCAAAGCAATATTTAAGATTAGGAAAACAACCTAGAAATTTTTAATTCTAAAAATAGACTTATCATGCTTGATTCTCTAATATCTTAAAGTTTAAATCATCAATGCACAATTACCTATGACTTAATCCGAAACATATTAATGAAAATCATAAATCAATAGAAGTCTTATTTTAATTAGTATGAGAAAATTACTTTAAGAACAAGACATAATTCAGTGATTTTCTGGTAATGAAATCAATAACCTTCCCACACTTAAGATGTACATTGCCCTCAATGTACAAAAATGTATAATAATAATATAGTTAGAAATCATAAGAGAGGGAGAGAAGTGAAACTTCCTGAATTGTGGATGAAATCATTAGAAAATAACCAATGATGAACATGATAACTAGGCAGAGGTGAAGGTGGAGGGAATACTCCGGTGTTGTGTTCGATCCTTTAGAGGCACCTTAAACCTTTTTAAACTGTGAAGTTAGCAGTAAAATTTTTTAGGGAGTTCTATTAATGGATGTTGTTATATTTACTCGAGAATTAGACATCCGAAGATAAAAGAAATCGAACTATACTAATAAAAGTTTTAAATAAGGAATGTAAACAAATGAAAAAAAAGTGAAAAAAATAAAATTAAAATTAAAGGGACTCAAATGTCCTCATCATCGGATGGATCGCGAGGTGGTAGAGGCGGCAATATGTGAAAGTGATGACAAATCTGCTGAAGAGTCGCCTCGATGCTATAAAATCGTTGAGCAGTGTCATCAAATTGTTGAGTATAGTAATGCTCAAACCGAGTGAGGCATCCAAAGATGTCTAAAGTGAAGCAGCCATATGAACTGCTCGGCAAGGAGGGTGTGGCACTAAAGGTGGATCCTCGTGCTGTGGAGGGACATCATCAGTAATGTCCTCTGGGTCATCGGTGGCTTGTGATAGCCTATACTAGGAAGGATCGAACCCACGATGACGCTCAATCATCCTCATGTGGATCATCATCTGGATGCCCTGTGGGGACATTTGTCCTATCACTGTGAGTGAGGAGGACTGAGCGGCGGTGTTGAGGATCCCAAAATACCGAGCTAGACGTGTGATGTAGGGACCCATGGGGATGACCCTCTCCTATGCTACTCTGTCTGATGTTGGATGGTGCGAGCTATGAAGTAGGCTAAGTCAAAGACGTGCCCATTTGCCATGCACCATAGGAAGTAGGCATCGTGAGTGTTGACGACGTCGGTGCTCTGTCGCCCACCTATCAATGTATGAGCTAAGATGGTTTGTAAGTATCTCAGTGATGGGTCGAAAGTTGTCGCCTTGGAGTGACTAGGGTTATAGGTGATCGAGACAGGGGCTGAGGCTCTCCAACAGGCGGAGGGGGAGTTATGGATGTGGCGGTAGAAGTCCTCTAGATCATTATCCTCCATGAATTCGTCAGTGTAGAGTCCCAAATCGGCCCCAAACAGTTGGACACTTAGCTCACGTACAATGCCTCCGAGATGGAATTGGACTTGCCGGGGTCATCGTGGTTTGTCATTACCGTCTGGAGGTGGACTCTAGGTATGTGAGCTCTAGACACGTGGGCTCGATGATCTCGAAGAATTTTCCCCATGGGTCGGTAGTCAGGAGGGCCTAGACGTCGTCGACTAGATGGACCTGCTCCAAAGTGGCCCAATCAATACACCTCCCAATGCCGAGCGGTCACGTGCAAAGTATCTGAAACCGTTGGAATAGATTGCGCACTTCAGCGGAGGCGCTCGAGGAGGTCGCACCAGGTCCCTTCCGCTTTTTAGTGTGGGGACAACGGCCTTTTTCCCACGTGAGGGAGTCATTATAAACCTAAAAAAGAAAACAAATATTTTCAATAAATTAATTAATAATGCCAGCAAATCAATTGTTTTATCCTAGTATAATCGTATAATAGTTCATCTCATAGTATGATATGTAAATACTAGTATAAATTAAAAACAAGTTCATTATTTTTATTAGCAATAGAATTTGAAAATGAAAATAAAATCCACTAAATTGACAAGATTCCTAAGAAAAATAAAGCTAATAAAATCCAACTAACTTCAACTATCAGAAGAACTATCGCATTTGAAATAAAAATTTAAATAATGGAAATAATAGTAAGAATAAAGAATAGCATTATATATATAATTAAAAATGAAATAACCAACAGTGGTGAAGCATTGTGAACCGATGAGGGTGTTGGGGTGGTTGCGTGGCAGTGGTGCACGACCGTGGCACTGTGTACACGGGCGTAGACTGCGTGCTAGTGTGCGTAGAAGAGAAAGGGGAAAAGAGATGAGGGAAAGGGAAATAAGGGAAAGGGCAGAAAGGAAAGTGAAGGGAGGAGAGGAGAATGGTCGATGGTGACCAGAAAGGGGAGGAGGGGGATGCTTGGGTGAAAACGGCTAGGGTTTTGGGGGGAAATAGATGAATAGTGAAGGGTTTAAATAGGAATTGGGGCACACGGCTAGTGGTCACGCCCGTGGGATCTTTATTTAGCCCGTGTGATTCGTGAATTTAAATTTTTGGGCGAGCTGAGCCTTGTCCCATGCCCGTGTGCAATGCCATGCGGGTGAGAAATCATGTGTCTATTAAATTGGTTAGTTCTTATTTAGATGTTAAAATAAAAAAATATGGAATTTAGTGAGATTACTACTCGGGTTACCTCCCGAGAAGAGCTCGTTTAAAGTCTTAAGCTAGACTTACCTTGTTTTCATTCCTAAATGAAGGTTCATGGAGCTGAAGCTCTTCTCTCATATCCCTAAAATCTTTACCATTATAAATTTTCAGTCGCTGACCGTTTACCTTGAATGTACCATAAGTCGGATGAGTTACCTCGATTGTGCCATAGGGAAAAATATTTTTGATTACGAATAGACCTGACCATCTTGATTTTAGCTTTCTAGGAAACAATTTGAGCCTTGAATTGTATAGTAGAACAAGGTCTCCTACTTCGAATTGCTTTGGTTGCTTCAAATGGGCATTATGGCATCGCTTTCTTGTTTCCTTATATAGACGTGAGTTCTCGTAGGCATTTGCTCTCTACTCATCTAGCTCGTTCAGCTGCATCATTCTTTTCTCACCTACAAGTTTAAAATCGTAATTTAAGAATTTTATTGCCCAAAATGCTTTATGCTCTAATTCAAATGGTAGATGACAACTTTTTTCGTAGACAAGTCTGTATGGGGATGTTCCTATGGGAGTTTTAAAAGTGGTTCTATAGGCCCATAAAGCATCGTCTACTTTTAATGCCCAATCTTTCCTATTTGATTCTACTATTTTCTCTAGAATACGCTTAAGCTCTCAATTTGCTACTTCCACTGGTCTACTGGTTTGAGGGTGATAAGGAGTAGCTGTTCTGTGGTGTACTCCATATTGCTTTAAGACTTTATGAAATTGAGTATTACAAAATAGTACCCCTACCACTAATAATTGCTCTGGGTGTTCCAAATCGGAAAAGAGTTTCTTAAGAAATCTCACTACCACTCTAGCATCATTAGTAGGTCAAGCTTGAGCTTCCATCCATTTTGTCATATATTCCAATGCTACTAACATGTATTTATTCCCAAATGAGATATGGAATGGACCCATAAAATCAATACCCCATACATCAAATATTTTACATGATAGCATATACGTTTGAGGCATTTCATCGCGTTTAGAGATATTACCTATTCTCTGACATCTATCACATGAAGCAACATACCTGTCAGCGTCTTTGAACAGAGTGGCCAATAAAAACTTGATTCGAACGTTTTATGTGCTATTGTAATGTCCTCCTGATGGTCCTGAATGGCAATGTTCTAGGATTTTGCTTGCTTCTTCCTTTGTACCACATCTCTGGATTACTTGATCTGCACATACTCGGAGAAGAAACGGGTCCTCCCAAAAATAGTTTTTTACATCAGCAAAAAAATCGCTTCTTTTGATGATGTGTTAACCTTTTTGGTAGGATGTTAGTAGCTAAATAATTTGCAATGTCTACAAACCATGGTACCTCGAAGTCAGATATAGTAAAAAATTGTTCTTCAGGAAACGAGTCATTTATCTCACTCTCATCCAGTTCATTGATATGTGGATTTTTAAGCCTAGAAAGATGGTCTACTGCAAGATTTATAGCTCCTTTCTTGTAACATTTGGGAATTAAGGGCTTTGCAATTATCTTGTTTCTGTTTGTTTGGTAGGCTCTGTATGTTGTTTGATTGTGTTTGGGGTCTCCGGAAGGCCCGAGGTTAGGTTGGAACCTTTGCTAAAATTTTAGTTTTGGGCATTTTAGGGGGGAGGCTAATTGAGAGCAGGAATTAAGGGGTATTGTTTGTGTTTGGGTAATACAAGAGGTGCAGTGGAAGAGTGGCAAGGAGACGCCACCTAGCATACAGGGAGATGGTGTCACAAGGAAAAGTTGAGGGGGAGAGGGATAGAAACTCTCAAGCAGCATAAGGGAGTATTATTTTTGGTTCATGCAAGGGAGGTAGCTGGATAGTCATTAAACTCTGAAGGAGAGAGACAAGACTTGGTCAACTGTTTCAAATGGGTGGTGGAGAGTGATTAAGGGAGTTTGAATTATTCAAAATGGTTTGATTAAGTGGAGGAGAGGGAATCAAGGAGTGTTTCAAGGGGACGACATGGGGATTGAGGTGAGATGGGTTGTTAGCCAAATTTTGAATAGTGAAGGGGAGAGGTTAAGGCTTTCGGTTTTGGTTGGGGAGTAGGTGCCAAAAAAAGTTAGAAATATTAACTTTTAGGTATAGTGAGCTTCTTTTTTTGGCATTGGTTTTTAGTACATTTGGAGTGATTTGGTTCATTCTTCCTTTAGCTAAGCCAAAACTTTTTCTCCTTTTTTTGGCATTTTGGTATCGTGTAAGCTTTGCTTTATCACCTAAGGGCCGAACCCTCTTACCATTCTCTCCTTATTACACCACTTTTACTTAATTGTTTAAGAGCCGAACCTTAACACTCTCTCTTCCTCTCTTTTATATTCTGGTAACTTGAGTTGAGTATTTTATCATCAAAGTCAAGCAATTCTTTTTGTCTAGTGGTCAATCGAGTTTCTCATTTAATTAACAATAGTTGAACCTTCTAATCTTCTCCATTTCATTATTTCTTTCTTCTATTTTGTTACCTTTCAAGTTCCATCTTTTGGTTGAAATCCCTTTTATCCTTTCTTTCTCTTAAGGGTTCTCATCTCATCTATTTTAGACGAAATCCCTCCCTATTTCTTCTCTTTGAGTTTTACTTCTATTTTCTGTTATTCTGAAGCCGAACCTCTCTTGTGTGGTTACTTCTTTTCACTTCTTGAATTGCTAGAAGATTGCCGTTACTCTACTCTTCAACATTCTCAATCGGATTCTTCTTAGTAGTGGTAAGTGTTCCCTTCTCTTCGAATCTATCTCTTCTCTTTTGGTTTGCCGAATCAAGGCATTAATCCTATTCCTTGGTTTTTCGGCTGAGTAAAGAAAAGGCGTGGTTTAAATTTTCTTCTGCTTCAGAGTCTTTGGGATCAACCGAATTTGATCAATCAAGGGACTTTAGTGATCTATTAAATCAGTGTAGAACCCATCAGGTTCTGCCAACTTTGGTAAGAACTTCTTCATTCAAAGTAAATATATTTTTCCGCTATTATCTTATTCAACGGTTTAACTGGGTCTTCTTACCAAGATCTTTGGATGGAATCCAAAACCATTCAGGCAAAGGTAGGGGTTAGGCCTGTAACCCCATCACTAAGTTCAAAAGACGTGCGATGTCTGCTGTTCGAGATTGGCCTCCAAGTTGTGGGCTGGCTTCTGAAAGGGATAAGCAGATCACTATAATCCCTGCAAGTGAAGACGTTAGTGAGATCGATAGTTTAGTTCTTCAGGTTTTCAGGTGTGTAATTATCACGCTATCACTCTAATTTCAAAAATATGTATGTACATGCTTAAAGCTGAAATCAGCGGCAATAGTGGTTAAGTTACCCAGGATGGGTAAACCGGGACCATAGGTCAGTATGTTATATTTAAGCCTATTTAACACTTGTGGATAACATGATTGTGGATGTGTCTAAGTATTACAAGAATCATATCTTATATTCTATCTTTTATTTTATTTTGCATGTGCATGGGATATTGGGATGATAATGATTAAAGGGGAAGTGTATATTGGTGACTCTGTCATGAAATGATGGCGTGGTGCCTCAATGTGGAATTAGTGATTTAATCACGTGTGGATCAGTGGCTAGACCACTATATGTGGACTTTGAAGCGGTGTGTCATCACAAGATGACCGCCAAAGAGGTGTGTAGCAGATGGAGGGTTGATTGTAGAAATCCCCACAGGTGTGTATGAGGATGGATATACGGAGCGGTGTGTAGAGGATGGAATACTAGGTTGGGTGGGGCTATCATTTTGATTACTTGTTCATGATGTGTTAATTCGGTGATGTGGAATTTGTGAACTAATTACACACTGAGTCGGGTGACTCATGCGATTTTCTTAACATCGCTAGTAGGTCATGATTTTAGGACTAGGTTGGAATGGACTCGGGGTGGTCATGCACGGGTTATTTTATTAAACTTTATTTTAAATTATTAGCTGCTATTTTCTTTTGGGATATTTTTAATATGTAATAAGGCCACTTTAAAATTTGGTGAATTTTGGATTTAAAGTTTGTGTTGTTACACCTTAATCACGACTTACTCGATGGAACGTTTTTAACGTGATAAACAAAAATTTTCTTTGCAACCTATTTAACACACATTACCTATGAAAGTAAAGTTTTTAGGACATCCCATAAACCGAAAAAAATTGATAAAGAGAAAATCGCTAAGTTTTTAAACGTTGTCCAAACGCTAGGCTTAGCTAATTTACGAATAATGAGTTTTATGTGAGCCATGAAACTTGGTTTTATTAACGCAATTCTCCAAAACTTATAAAACTTTTCTAACCCATTTTTCCTAGTGACATGTCAGATCCGTTCGTGGTGTTTGGGCCGGGTTTGGGGTGTTACAATTTTTGTATCAGAGCCTGGTTCAAAAAGCTCAGCCTTGGGTTCAAAACGTTTTCCAAATTTTGTATATAAGATGATTTTTTTTAAATATATATATGCATATATAAACCAGTTCCTAAAAGTATGGCACCCGAGGCTCCGAACCAAGTCTGCCACGTAAGTCTTCTGATTGTTAAGTGATTTGTCTAAATTGGATGTATTGTGTGAAGATGTTGCTATGGATGGTAGGAGCAGGAAACTTTACTGTAGAAATGAAAAACTCTAGGAAAATCGGTGCTTGAGGAAAATTACTTATAACCCTTTATTCATAAAATTACTCGTTTAATCAACAGTGGAAAGAAATACTGGCGCATAAAATTTATAATCAGAGTCAGTCAGAGTGATAGACATGAGTGGTAGAGGACGAGGACGTGTTATACGCGATCGTGGGAGAGGCTGAGGTAATGAGGTTGAATTTTTAGAAGCACCGAAACAGCAAATCGAAAGTCCATTCCTAAGCAACTCCGAGCTAATGGAGCTGAAATGTTTAAAGGTATCTCTGGAGTATCTCCAAACGTGGCTGAGTATTGATTAGAGGCAATTGAGAGAATTATGGATGATTTAGACTGCACGACAGTGGAAAAGCGAAAGGGCGCGATGTTTCTACTCTGGGATGAGGCCTATCAGTGGTGGCTCACCGTGTGAGAAGGTACTCCGGCGGATCGAGTTAATTGGGATTTCTTTAAGACGATGTTCCAAGGAAAGTATGTTGGGGCCAGTTAAGTGGATGCTCAGATGAAGGAATTTTTGAATTTAGTGCAAGGGGGTAAATCGATAGTAGAGTATGAGGAGGAATTCGTACGGTTAAGTCGGTATGCCCGAGGGATAGTTGTGACTGATTATAAGTGATGTGTAAGGTTCGAGGATGGGCTGCGAGTGTTGATAGCTCCACAGTGGGAGAGAGACATTGCTATTTTGGTGGAAAAAGCTAAGATAGCTGAGGAGGTAAAGTGAACTGAGAAGCAAAATAAGGACAAGGATAGAGGCCAGAATAAGAGGAGTTTTAGACCGTCAGAGTCATTTGGGGGTTCCCAGAAGAGGCTCAGGGTTGAGGGGCCAAGTCGTGTTACAACGCCAGCTGTTGCTAGGCAATTTCGACAGTGTGCTTATTGCGGGAGGTCTCATGCAGGAGAGTGTTGGGGCATAAATAAGGAATGTTTTAAGTGTGAGTCAAAGGATCATCTGATAAAGAATTGTCCGTTGGATATAACCAGGGCTCGGATGGTAGGACAGGGGTATGTACAGCCAGGAGGGGGTGGTCAACAAATGCAGAGAGGCCTTAGTCCGAATAGAGGAGGGAATGGTTTTGGTCAAGGTCGCGGAGCACCGGGCAGAGGTGTTGGGAATACAGAGGCAAGGCAGCCCGAGTTAGTTTATGCAGCCAAACGTCGAGAAGAGGGAGATGCACTAGACGTCATAACGGGTACGTTCCTCATCTATGGTTTACCCTTTACTGCATTAATTGATGTTGGGCTGACGCATTTCTATGTTGCTAGTAAGGTGTTTGGAACCTTGAGTATGAACTCTGAAACTACTTCTAGGGAGATGACCGTTCTTAGTCTTTTAGGGCAATCGATAGTGGTAAATAAACTTTTTAGAAGTGTACCATTTGAAGTTCAAGGATTGGTTTTCCTGGCTGATTTGATGGAATTACCATGTGAGGAGTTTGACTTAATCTTAGGCATGGATTAGTTGGTGAGGTATCGAGCAAACTTGGATTGTGCTGCTAAGCACATGATATTGTGGACTTTCGAGGGTGAAGAAGTTTTGGTAATAGGTGAGAGGAGAGACTACTTGTCCAATGTAGTGTCTGCTCTAAAGGCGGAAATAATGGTGAGAAAAGGGTGTATGACTTTCCTAACTTTTGTCAGTGTAGTGGATGCAAAGGAAGTGACTGTGAATGAGGTTAGAACTGTAAAAGAATTTGTAGATGTCTTTCCTGAAGAGCTTCCAGGGTTACCTTCGGATCGCAAGGTGGAGTTTGGGATTGAACAATATCCAGGTACGGCTCGGTGTCCATCGCCCCTTACAAGATGGTGCCAAAGGAAATAGTTAAACTTAAAGCTCAGATCCAAGAGTTATTGGATCGTGGTTTTATTCGGCCTAGTGTATCTCTGTGGGGAGCGCCAGTGCTGTTTGTGAAGAAGAAAGACGGGTCCATGCTAATGTGTATTGATTACCGCCAGTTGAATAAATTAACTATCAAGAACAAGTACCTACTTCTGAGGATAGATGATCTTTTTGATCAGCTTAAGGGGGCTTCGATCTTTTCAAAGATAGATTTGAGGTCAGGATATCATTAGCTTAAGGTAAAGGTAGCATATATTCATAAGAAAGCTTTTGGACGCGCTACGGTTATTATGAATTTTTGGTAATGCCATTTGGGTTGACAAACGCACCCGCCGCATTCATGGATATGATGAATCGGGTTTTTCAATCTTATTTAGATCGATTTGTTGTAGTGTTCATAGAAGACATTCTAGTTTATTCCAAGTTAGAAGAGGAGCATGATTCGCATCTTCGGGTGGTTCTATAGATTTTGAGGGAGAAGCAGCTATACGCCAAGTTTAGCAAGTGTGAGTTTTGGTCGAAGGAAGTTATATTTATGGGTCATGTGGCATCTGCTGAGTGGATTAGGGTTGATCCCCGGAAGATTGAAGCGGTGTTGGAGTGGAAACCACCTAAGTTTGTAGCAGAGATTCAAAGTTTCCTTGGGTTGGCTGGATATTATCGTAGGTTCATTGAAGGGTTCTCTTTGATTGCGGCACCATTAACCAAGCTGTTGAGGAAAGGGGTACCTTTTGTTTGGACTGACAGGCATCAAGAAAGCTTTGAGAAGCTGAAGAGGATTTTGACAGAGGCTCCAATTTTGATTCAGCCTGAGGCCTGTAAAGAGTTCGTGGTTTATTGTGATGTTTCACAAAGGGGTTAGGATGTGTGTTAATGCAGGATGGGAAGGTTGTTGAGTATACGTCTCAGCAGTTAAGACCACATGAGATTAATTATCCCACGCATGATCTAGAGTTGGCTGCGGTAGTTTTCACTTTGAAGATCTGGAGGCATTATTTGTATGGTGAGAAGTCTGTTATCTATACTGACCACAAGAGTTTGAAGTATCTGTTAACTCAGAAGGAGTTGAATTTAAGGCAGCGAAGGTGGGTTGAGCTGTTGAAAGATTATGATTGTTCGATCGAATATCATTCGGGTAGGGCTAATATGGTAGCAGATGCATTAAGTCGGAAGGTGATATCAGATTTGAGAGCGATGTTCGCTCATCTTAGTTTGTATGATCACGGGAGTCAATTAGCTGAGCTGCAAGTAAAGTCGACGTGGGTAAATCAAATTAAAGAGAAACAGTTACTGGATGATGTTCTGAGTGCTCGACTTTGGCAGGTACAGAATGGTGGTGTGGAAGATTACAGTTTGAGCGGTAATAAGGTTTTTTATTTTCGAGAGAAGGTTTGCATGCCAAGGGATGTGGAATTGAGGCAGATGATTCTTTAGGACACACATAGTAGTCCTTATGCTATGCATCCTGGAAGGAGTAAGATGTACCAGGATATACGTGAACAATTTTGGTGGCCTGGATTGAAGCAGGAAGTTACGGAGTTTGTAGGGAAGTGTTTAACTTGTCAGTAAGTTAAAGCTGAGCATCAATTACCTTCGGGGTTATTATAGCCGGTGAAGATTCCACAATAGAAATGGGAAAGGATCACAATGGACTTTGTTAGAGGGCTACCCCTTGCGCCTACTAAGAAAGATGCGGTATGGGTAATTATGGGTCGGTTGACGAAGTCTACTCATTTCATACCTATTCATGTTGACTATTCTCTCTAGAGTTTGACTAAGCTGTATATAGTGGAAATTCTAAGATTACATGGGGTACCAATATCGATCATATCTGATAGAGACCCTAGATTTACGTCGCGATTCTAGAGCGCACTACATCAGGCATTGGGTACAAGACTAGACTTCAACACAGCTTTTCATCCACAGACTGATGGTTAGTCTGAGAGGGTAATTCAGATCTTGGTGGATATGTTGAGGGGCTGTGTCATTGACTTCAAGGGTAGTTGGGAAGAGTTCTTACAGTTGGCGGAATTCACATACAACAACAGTTACCAAGCTAGTATTCAGATGGCGCCCTATGAAGCGTTTTATGGGCGGAGGTGTCGTGCTCCTACCTATTGGACAGAATTAGGTGAACACCAAATTCAGGGTCCGGAATTGGTCGCAGAGACAGAGAAAAAGGTCAAGGTAATTAGGCCTCGACTGAAGGAAGCGTCTGACAGGCAGAAATCATATGCAGATCTAAAGCGAAAGGAGATAGAGTTTGTAGTAGGTGATCGGGTTTTCTTGAAAGTTTTTCATTGGATGAAGGTGATGATTATTTTATGGAAGGGCAATCTAAGTCCTAGGTTCATCGGGCCTTATCAGGTTTTGAAACGAGTGGGACTGGTGGCGTATCAACTAGAGTTACCTTTTGAATTGAAACAGATTCATGATGTGTTCCATGTTTCAATGTTGAGACGCAACCATTTAAATCTGTCTCACGTCGTGCCAGTAGACGAAATTGAGGTAAGGCCAGACTTGTCATATGAGGAGGAACCAATCCAGATCTTTGATCGACACGTTAAGGTGCTAAGGAAGAAATCAATTTCTCTGGTCAAAATTTTGTGGCGGAACCATGATTAAGAAGAGGCAACATAGGAGCCAGAGGATGCGATGCGACAGCAATACCCTCATCTCTTTTGACTAGGTAATTCTGAGGTCAAAATTTCTTTAAGGGGTAGAACTGTAACATCCGGGAATTAGGAGCTTTGCATTTATCTTGTTTCTGTGTGTTTGGTAGGCTCTGTATGTTGTTTGAGTGTGTTTGGGGTCTCCGGGAAGGCCCGAGGTTAAGTTGGAACCTTGGCTAAAATATTAGTTTTGGGCATTTTAGGGGGGAGGCTAATTGGGAGCAGGACTTAAGGGGTATTGTCTGTGTTTGGGTAACACAAGAGGTGTAGTGGAAGAGTGACAAGGAGACGCCACCTAGCATGTAAGGAGATGGCGTCACAAGGAAAAGCTGACGGAAGAGGGTTCAAACTCTCTAGCAGCATATGGGAATATTATTTTTGGTTCAGGCAAGGAAGGTAGCTAGATGGTCATTAATCTCTGAAGGAGAGAGACAAGACTTGGTCAACTGTTTCAAATGAGTGGTGGTGAGTGATTAAGGGAGTTTGAATTATTCAAAATGGTTTGAGTAAGTGGAGGAGAGGGAATCAAGGAGTGTTTCAAGGGGATGGCATAGGGATTGAGGTGAGATGGGTTGTTAGCCAAATTTTGAATAGTGAAGGGGGAGGTTGAGGCTTTCGGTTGGGGAGCAGGTGCTGAAAGAGTTAGAAATATTAACTTTTAGGTATAGTAAGCTTCTTTTTTCGGCATTGGTTTTTAGTGCATTTGGAGCGGTTTGGTTCATTCTTCTTTTAGCTAAGTCGAAACTTCTTCTCCCTTTTTGCCATTTTGGTATCGTGTAAGCCTTGCTACATCAACTAAGGGCCGAACCCTCTTACCATTCTCCCCTCATTACAGCACTTTTACTTAATTGTTTAAGAGCCGAACCTTAACACTTTCTCTTCGTCTCTTTTACATTTTGGTAACTTGAGTTGAGTATTTCATCATCAAAGCCGTAGAAATTCTGTTTGTCTGGTGGTCAATCGAGTTTCTCATTTGATTAACAATAGTTGAACCTTCTAATCTTCTCCATCTCATTATTTCTTTCTTCTATTTGGTTACCTCTCAAGTTCCATCTTTTGGCCGAAATCCCTTTTATATTTTCTTTCTCTTTCGGTTCTCATCTCATCTATTTTAGAAAAAATCCCTCCCTATTTCTTCTCTATGAGTTTTACTTCTGTTTTCTGTTCTTCTAAAGCCGAACCTCTCTTGTGTGGTTACTTCTTTTCACTTCTTGAATTGCTAGAAGATTTCCATTACTATTCTCTTCAACCTTCTCAATCGGATTCTTCTTAGTAGTGGTAAGTGTTCCCTTCTCTTCGAATCTATCTCTTCTCTTTTGGTTTGCCGAATAAAGGCATTAATCATATTCCTTGGTTTTTCGGCTGAGGAAAGGAAAGGTGATCGCTGCAAAACAGTCTAGTTTTAAAATTTATAAATGATAATCAAACCCGTAGACTAACTATGACAACGATAGAGGCAAGTGTACCTGTCGAATAGTAGTATAGCTTTGGCAAGAATATCTTATCGAACCCAAGGAACCTAAAAGTACTACTACTCACTTTCTTCCTATTATTTAGCCTTAAATATGGAGTGATTAATTAACTTAAGTAAGACTAATGAAATACTTAAACTAAATGCAAAGACAAAAGAATAAACTCGGAAAAGACTTTGGAAAACTCAGTTGATAAAAATGATACCCTCGGGAAGAATCCACCTATGACTTCACTTATTATCTAACATTCAATTCATATGATTTCTTTTACTTAGCTTGATCCATAAGACTCCCTAACCTATATTAAACCTTCTCTCGAAGCGAATAACGTCTAACCTGAGGTTAATTAGTGGAAATCTTTTTCTCTTATAATAACCCCCTAAGGAAGCAGTAAATCGATCAATGGACTTCCATATTAGGTTTCACCCTAATCCGGTAAAATCTCATAAACCTATCTTTAGGCGCCCGATAAACTCCGCTTAATTATGCTAGATCTACTCTTAGGCAGGGCCTATTCCTCCTCCACCTAAGCACATCAGATTAAATTGAGCAACATAATTAAGAACAAACTAAGTATTTATCATATAAACCAATAGATCAAATAACAGAATCCATCATAGATTTCATCCCCTTTAGGTATCTAAAGGATCTAATTCATAATAAAATAAGAAAACATCTCAAGAGAAAAGATAAAACAAAACATAAGAAATCCCTAAAACCCCCTGAAGGAATTGCAAGAGAGATCCTCCGTCTTGAGTAGAATTCCGACTCTTCGAGATAAATCAACTGGCTATCTTCAAGTAATTCCCTAAACGAGTAAAGCTCTGGCAAAAAACTCTGCTAAAACCTGAGGACTTTGAATTACTACCTTGGATTGTGTATTTAGACGTTTGGGATGCTTTACTTGGCTCTTAAGTACTCGTCATTCAAGTGAAATTCATCCTAAGTGTTTGAGAGGACTTAAGATTGTGTTTCTTGGGCTCCAAGCATCCAATTCCGAGTGAAATTGCTCTTTCTCGTGGCAGGGGCACGACCTTGACACGCCCGTGTAAATTGTTGTCCAGCCCGTGTCTCCATCCTGTTGATTTAGGCACGGCTATGACACGCCCATGCAATATCTATGTAGAGGCCGTGCTTCGGGTCTGCCAATTGGGGCACGATTGTGTACATCGGGGTCAGGCCGTGTTAGGCTTTTTGTCGACGAGGCACGGTCGTGTAAATCAGGGTGTGACCGTGTGCAATCTAAATTTTGGGGCACGACCGTGTGGCATGAAGTCCAGGCCGTGCTAATTTCTTGGGTTGGCCCACTTTGGTCCGTTTTAAACCCATTTTGCTTCCTTTTTATCCTTGGGTGCTTTCCTGAGTATAAGACATGAAAAGAAAGGATTAATAGCACCTTTTTACATAAATTAAGGATAAATTCATCCAAAAGCATACTAAATGTGGGATTAAAATATGTTACTTTTACGGTATCAAATACCCCCACATTTAAGCTTTTGCTTGTCCTCAAGCAAAATTTTCAACTTATAATTAAAATGAACTTTCCAAAATTCATAATTCCCATTGACAATACCTCATCATAATTCATAGATAATTTATACTTGGATCATTTAGCTCAAAGTGCCCTAAAGATTCAAACGAGATAAGTCATGATTTTGTAGCATGAAAACATAGGTGTCTCCCCTTATTTAAATAATTACATTTGATTCAAAACCGACAAGGATTGACATCCTCACTAAAGATTCACTCAAAGCACTCAAAGTGTTTAAGGATCAACAAAAAGCGGTCAAAAGTCGAACCTGAAAAGTTAATCCCATAGGCTTGCCTGAAAATCAAATCTCCACCACTGTATATGAGATAATAAACATATCAAAAGGTCTTTATTAGGGTTGTAACAGGGCTTGGGTTAAAAGGTGTGGATAAAGGTTGGATCAGAGGGTTAAAATCGAGATTGAATTGAGTAATTACCTAATCTAAAAATAATGAACTAAATATGAATATTTACATCGAATGAAACGTAATAATACCACTATTGATAATTACTCTATAAGAAAGAGTATTTTCTTCACTTTAAAATTTGATAATACTTTAATACGAGCTTTTTTCTTCAACAATTGGAGTTTAATTGCTCTAAGCTCTTTTATTGAATAAACTTGGACTTTTTTTTAAGAACAAACTAAGAAAAACTTAATCGAAGGAACTTTGATAATTGAAATAACCTAATTTGGCAATTGATCAAGTCAATTCTCGATAGAGGGGTAGTCAAAAGAATGTTGATAACAAATACAAAGGTATTTTGGGATAATATTAGTGGGTGAGTCAATAAAAAGGTTGTTAGGATTCAACGGGATTCATTAGGAGTTATTTATGTAGGTAGGCTTTTTAGTGGAGTGAACGGGTTAAAACATAGGTGCCTTTATCATCTTAGGAAATCAAATCATTATTGTGGTCTCGACATGCATAAACAAGGCAAGTTCTAGAATAACAGTTCAAAGCTGACGCACTCAATATCAATAAAAGTGAGCATGAAAAATAATATATGCTCTATAAGGCTCAATATCTCACAGAAATTATGGGTGTTTTTGACATCAATCCCTATAGATTTCAAATTTCAAAGTAATACTCATATTTAATTCAACAACCTATCAATTTTTATTTTTGAAAAATAGACTTATCATGCTTGATTCTCTAGTATTCTTCAAATTTAATCATCAATGCACAATTAACTATGATTTGTTCTAAAACATATCAATAAAAATCATAAATCATAGAAATTTCGTCCTAATTAATAATATGAGAAAAATACTTAAGATCAAGACTAAATTCAGGATTTGAGAATAAAACAAAAAGTTGGACACTTTTACTCCCCCACACTTAAGATGTACATTGCCCTCAATGTACAAAGATAAATAATGACAGTAATGGGATAAATCAAAAGAGAAGGGAGAAAGTGACACTTCCTGAATTTTTGGATGGAGTCCAAAATACATTCCTCGGGTGACTTTTATGTGAATATGTGTTCGTGCGGCGTGTAATTGATTCTGCAAAGTCACTTAGTTAATAAGTTTTGAATAGGGATTGCTTATGAGGTTAGATAGCCAATGGTATAAAAATAAGAATAGAAATAAAAATAAAAACATGAAATACTAATAAAGTTCAAAAATAGAAGCATCATTAATAAAAAATTTAAAATAGGGAAAAAAATATATGTCAAAAAACAACGTACGAGAACTCAGAAGTCCTCATCGTTAGCTGGATCCTGGGGTGGTGCTGATGGCGATATGTGAAAGTGATGACAGATTTGCTGAAGGGTGGCCTCGATCCCATCAAGACGTCGAGCATTGCCAGTAAATTGTCGGGTACAATAGTGCTCGAGCTGAGTGAGGCGTGCAGAGATATCTACCAATGAAGTTAGTCTGTATTGAGGAATGTCCTCGGGACTGGTGGCACATCATCAGGAATGTCCTCGGGCACCTCCTCTTCTGTAGTTAGTCTGTATTGAGGAGGGTCCATTCCACGACGTCATTTGATCATATTCATATGTTTATTTTATTTTGTATCCCTTGAGGTGTCATGTATCCGATCAGTGTGAGTGAGGACCTCTACTGATCGGTGTCGAGGAGATTAAAGTGCCGAGCTAATTGCGATATGTATAGCCCCATTGAAATGATGCCCTTTCTATGTGTCTCTGTCTGATGCTACATTGCGCATGCGATAAAATATGCCACATTGAAAACATGTCCCTCAGACATGCATGACAAGAAGTAGACGTCTTGTTTATTAATGATGCCTGTTCTCTCTTTGCGACCTGTAATTGTATGAGCAAGGATAGCATGAATATACCTGAGAGCTGGTGAAAGGGTGGTCGCCTTTGAACGACTGGGGTTATAGTTTCTTGTAGTAGGGTGTAAGTTTTGCCAGCAGGTGATTTGAGTGATGTGCAGGTCCCGGTTTAAATCGTCTAGGGGATTTTCTTCAATAAATTCCGGAGTGTAGAGACCAAGGGCCGTACCAAACTGTGGTACGCTAATTGTCGTATTGTGTCCCCGAGACGAAATTGGATAGTGTCGGGGTCGTCATACTGAGCCATCACTGTTTGCATTGTGAATGTGGAACAAAATTCGAGTGTAAGTTCCAAGTAAGTAGGCTTGATTATAGAGAAGAACCGCTCCCATGGCTCTGTTGCTATGAGGGCTCGGTGCCTAAAGGGCATTCTCGGAGTGCATTATATCGTTCTTCTTGAGTGTTTTGATTAAATTGGAGGAAGCAGTGTCAAATTTCTGATAAGGCGCTAGCCGAAGATGGTCCAGTTGTTTTTCTTTTCTTGCTTGGAACGACCCTTTTAAGACGTGATGACGACATAATTCCTATAACATAATCAAAGAGAGATACACCTCCTTTATACAGCCATGAATTTAACAATAATCACAGTTCTTATGAACAAATACTAAAATCGTAATCTTATGAACAATTCTTAACTAAAATCATTATTTAGTTCTAAATACAATAACAAAAGGTAAACAAAGATTTCATTGGGATCAGTCATGGTGTATGAGAGTTATAATTTAACGTTTAACTAAATTTAGTCAATAGAGTATCAATTCTGCAATGAAGGGGAAGAAAAATCAGCATAAAAAAATAAAATGCTAAAACAGAGAATATATTAAAAAGAATTGAAATCAAAATAGAAGGAAATAATTAATAAATCAATCAAGAAGACGATGAAAGTGAAAATACTAAAAAACTAAAAATGAATCAGGTCTTTTGAGTCTAACATCAACGATAACTTTTAAATAAAGAGAAAATAATTGAAAATATGAAGAAAAAGGAACTAGGGATGGTTGTATGCGATTTAACACGGTGAAGCACTAAGTTAAGCGTGGCGTGGCGTGTGGGTACCACGGTTGTGTTACGGGCGTGCGACTTGTTTTTGATTGGTTATGTTGAGGAAAAAGTAGGGAGAGGTAGTTTTGGGTGGTGGAGGGTGTGGGTATGGTGGAAATTTTGGGGAAGGAGGCTGAGAATTGTGTCCAGGGTTTAAAATGGAGGAGGGTTTTTTTTCGGTTAATTTTCTTATATAAGGAGGGGAACATGGCCACTTGACACGGCCGTGTTAAATTTGAACTGCCCTTGCTTTTCGTGATTGCTTGGAATTGAGAGCTATTTAGGGTCTTTAGCACGCCCGTGTGATAATTTGACACGCCCATTCTTGATAAGTCAGTATGTTCTCATGGTCACAGTGCACGCCTGTGTTCCAGCCATGCTCAATATGTCAGTAGCCTCACACGGTTATGAGGCACGCCCGTGTGATTTTCTCGCAGCCCGTGTTGGAAAAGAGAGGTTTTCCCTGTTTGTGCACGGTTATGGGCACGCCAGTGTTCAAGGTCGTGTTAATGATCCTGCATTTTTGTTAGACTTTGCAAAACAAAGTTAATGTGCTTAGTGCTCGGGTTGCCTCCCGAGAAGCGCTCGTTTATAGTCTTAAGCTAGACTCTCCCTATTTTTAGTTCTAAAGGAAGGCTCATGGAGCATAAACTCCTGTCTTGTATCTCCAAGATTTGCACCATTATAAATCTTAAGTTGGTGACCATTTACCTTGAATGCACCTTTAGTGGGATGAGTTACCTCAATGGTGTCATATGGAAATATTGTTTTGATCATGAATGGCCTGACCATCTGGATTTTAACTTCCCAGGGAATAATTTAAGCCTTGAATTGTAAAATAGGACTAGGTCTCCTACTTCGAAATGTCTTGATCGCTTGAGGCGGGCATCATGACGTTGCTTTGTTGCTTCTTTGAACAACCCTGAGTTCTCATAGGCTTCCGTTCTCCATTCATCTAACTTGTTTATCTGCATCATTCTTCTCTTTCCTGCAAGGTCAAGGTCAGTATTTAAAAATTTTATTGCCTAGAAAGCTTTGTGTTCTAACTCGAATTGTAGATGACAACTTTTCCCGTATATGAGCTTGTATGGGGATGTCCTTAGAGGCGTTTTGAATGTTGTTCTATAAGCCCATAAAGCATCATCTATTTTAACTGCCCAATCTTTTCCATTTGATTCAGCTTTCTTTTCTAGAATGCGCTTAAGCTCTCGGTTTGCTACCTCAACTTGCCCACTAGTTTGGGGATGACAAGGGGTGGCTGTTCTGTGGCATACTCCAAATTTCTTTAAGACTTTTTCAAATTTTGTATTACAGAAATGAGTGCCCCTATCACTGATGATGGCTCTAGGTGTACTGAATCAGGAAAATAGTCTCTTGAGAAATTTAACTACAACCATAGCATCATTGGTAGGTAAGGCTTCCGCTTCTACCCATTTTGACATGCAATCAACTGCTACTAGGATGTATTTATTTCCAAATGAGCTCGGGAATGGTCCCATAAAATCAATACCCCATACATCAAATATTTCACATGATAGCATATATGTTTGAGGCATTTCATCACGTTTAGAGATGTTACCTGATCTTTCGCATTTGTCACCCGAGGTAACATACCTATTGGCATCTTTAAATAGAGTGGGCCAATAAAAACCTGATTCAAGTATTTTGTGTGCTGTCTTAATACCACTGTAATGTCCTCCCGATGGTCCTGAATGACAATGTTCCAGGATTTTGCTTGCCTCTGTCCTTGTAATGCATCTTCGAATTACCTGATCTGTACATATGCGGAAAAGAAAGGGATCTTCCCAAAAATAATTTTTCACATCAGCAAAGAATTGCTTCTTTTGGTGATGTGTCAATTTTCTTGGTAGGATGTTAGCTGCTACATAGTTTGCAATATTTGAAAACCAGGGTACATTAGAATGTGTTATAGAAAAGAGCTGTTCTTCGGGAAACGAATCATTTATTTCATGTTCATCAAGCTCTTTGGTGTGTGGATTTTTGAGTCTTGAAAGATGATCTGTCGCGAGATTCTTAGCTCCCCTCTTATCCTGTATTTCCAAGTCAAATTCTTGTAAGATTAAAATCCATCGCATTAGTCTACATTTTGCATCTGGTTTGTTTAAAAGATAACGAAGAGTTGAATGATCAGTGTAAACAACAACTTTAGATAATATTAGATATTGTCTAAATTTGTCAAAAGCAAAAACTACAGCTAGCAATGCCTTCTCAGTCGTGGTGTAATTTTCTTGCGCGGGTGTTAATGTTCTGCTAGCGTAGTAGATTGGCTGAAAATGCTTGTCTCTTCGTTGTCCCAAAACTGCACCTACTACAAAGTCACTTGCATCACACATTAATTCGAAGGGTAAGTTCCAATCAGGTGCAATTATAATCGGTGCATTTACTAATTTATCCTTAAGGACATTGAATGCATCTAAACATTACTGATTGAAATTAAAAGGAACATCTTTTTCTAGTAATTTTGTTAAAGGCATAGCTATTTTAGAAAAATCCTTAATAAATCTTCTATAAAAACCTACGTGTCCTAAAAAACTTCTAATATCCTTGACTGAGCTAGGGAGGTAATTTTTCTATGGTTTCAACTTTTGCTTTATTTACCTCAATTCCTTTACTAGAAATCTTATGTCCTAATACAATGCCTTCTCTAACCATAAAATGATATTTCTCCCAATTTAAAACAAGGTTTATTTCTTCACATCTCGTTAGAACTCATTTTAAATTTTTAAGGCAAAGATGGAAAGAATTACCGAATACCAAGAAATCATCCATGAATACCTCCATAATGTCCTCCACGAGTTCGTCAAAGATTGCCAACATGCAACGCTGAAAAGTAGTAGGAGCATTACATAATCTAAAAGGCATTCTACGATAAGCAAACATACCGTATGGGCATGTAAATGTTGTTTTTTCTTGGTCTTCAGGAGCTATGGGGATTTGAAAGTATCCAGAGAGTCCATCCAGGAAGCAGTATTACATATGCCTGGATAATCTTTCTAGCATTTTATCTATGAAAGACAAAGGAAAATGATCTTTTCTAGTGGCATCATTCAACTTTCTATAGTCTATGCAGACTCTCCATCCTGTAACTGTTCTTGTGGGAATTAACTCATTTTTTTCATTGGGTACTACCGTCATTCCTGCTTTCTTTGGGACTACCTGCACAGGACTTACCCAAGTGTTGTCAGAAATAGGATAAATTATTCCTGCATCTAAAAGTTTCATTACCTCGGCTTTGACCACTTCTTTCATGTTAGGGTTTAAACGTCTTTGAGGTTGCACACATGGTTTATATTCTTCTTCCATCAAAAATTTGTGGGTGCAAAGTGTGGGGCTTATTCCCTTGGTATCGAAAATTTTCCAAGCTATGGCTTTCTTGTGTTCTTTTAGTACTTCTATCAGTTCTTCCTTTTCTTTGGATTTTAATTCTAAGGAGATGATTACTGGTAGTGTAGAATTGTCTCCAAGGAATGCATATTCAAGGCGTTTTGGTAACTGTTTGAATTCCAATTTGGGTGGCTCTATGATGGAGGGTTTTTGTTTTATTTCATTTTCATTCTTGATGCTTTCTTTTCTCCATTGTTCATATGATGACATTTTCAGATTGTCTTCATCTTCTTCCCCCTCTTCTTAAGCTGGACACAATTCCAATGTGTCACCTTGTATAATTTCCTGTAATGAATTCTTTATAATATGATCAGTAGTGTCGACGAAATAACAGGAATCATCTTGTTCTTTAGAATATCGCATGGCATTAGAGAGTTGAAAGATAATTTTTTCATCACATATTCTTAGAGCTAGTTTACCATTACCTACATCAATAATAGCTCTAGCAGTGGCTAAAAAGGGACGCCCTAAGATTAAAGGAACATTAATGTCTTCATCCATGTCAAACACAATGAAATCAACAGGAAAAATAAATTTATCAATTTTTACCAAGATATCTTCAATAATTCCCCTAGGATATTTAATAGATCTATCGACTAATTGAATACTCATCCTAGTGGGATTTGGTTCCCCAAGATTTAGCCGTTTAAATAATTTGTAAGGCATTAAATTAATACTAGCGCCTAAGTCTGCTAATGCTTTCTTGATGTTTAAACTACCAATTAAGCAAGGACCTGGATCTTTAAATTTTTGTGGTAGCCTATTTTGGAGAAGGGCTGAACATTCTTCGTTAAGCTCCACCATGGATACCTCCTCAAGCTTCCTTTTGTTCGTAAGAAGTTCCTTTAAAAATTTTGCATACTTTGGCATCTGTGAAATAGCTTCAAGAAAAGGTAAGTTAATATGTATTTGTTTAAAGAGTTCGAGGAACTTACCGTATTGAGCATCCAATTGTTCTTTCTTCAATTTTACTAGATATGGAATTTTTGTTTTATTCTCTATAGGCAATGGATTATCGTTCTCACCTTCTACACTCTTTTTCTTAATAATTTCATGCGGTGTCTTTTTTTGTGGTTCAATTAACTCTTTGCCACTCCTTAGTGTAACTGCTTTCACCTGCTGTGTGCCTTTGGAAAAAATCTCCGTCTGTATTTCACATAATATCTCAATAAGTAGTCCAACCGACGTGATGATTTCTCTTACCTGAATTTTGATTCCCTCGATTGATCTTTGTTGTTCATCGAGTGTTTCTTCCGCCTTTTTAAGACGAGAGTTTGTAGCTGTCACCAATTTTGTCAGAATCTCTTCGAGGTTTGATTCCCCTTCTTGTGGATAAGGTTGTTGAAAATTTGGAGGAAAATCATGTCTTTGATCATTCCACGAGAAGTCGGGATGGTACCTCCATCCTATAGTATAAGTGTCACTATGAAAATTATTTTGACATCTAGAGTGGTTAACTATATAGTGGACTTGTTCATTTTTTCATGCCATATCCGTATGGTGGGTACTCAGGATTCGTCACGCCTCTCAGATTCGAGTTATACTGCATTACTGGGTGTACATGTGAGAGATTATTCAAACGATCAATCTTTTTATTCATTAATTCGAACTGATTAGATAACCTGGTGACCACGTCGAGGTTGAAAATATTGGTTGCTTTAGTAGGAATTGTCCCCATACCTTGCCACTAATAATTATTTAGTGCCATTCCTTTGAAAAACTAGAATTATCTGTCAAAATTTAAATAAGAGAAAAGTTAGCAAAGTAAAAATAATAATAATGGCTAAAGTAATAAAAATAGAGCTTTTGTAATATTTTAGAATTCCCCGGCAACGGTGCCAAAAACTTGATCACTGCAAAATAGTCTAGTTTTAAAATTTATAAAGGATAATCAAACCTATAGACTAACTATGACAACGATAAAGGCAAGTGTACACGTTAAGCAAAGAGTATAGCTTTGTCAAGAATATCTTATCGAACCCAAGGAACCTAAAAATACTACTACTCACTTTCTTCCTATTATTTAGCCTTAAATATGGAGTGATTAATTAACTTATCTAAGACTAATGAAATACTTAAACTAAATGCAAAGACAAAAGAATAAACTGGGAAAAGACTTTGGAAAACTCACTTGATAAAAATGATACCCTCGGGAAGAATCCACCTATGACTTCACTTATTATCTAACTTTCAATTCATATGATTTCTTTTACTTAGCTTGATCCGTAAGACTCCCTAACCTATATTAAACCTTCTCTCGAAGCGAATAACGTCTAACCTTAGGTTAATTAGTGGAAATCTCTTTCTCTTATAATAACCCCCTAAGGAAGCAGTAAATCGATCAATGGACTCCCATATTAGGTTTCACCCTAATCTGGCAAAATCTAGTAACCCTATCTCTAGGCGCCCGATAAACTCCGCTTAATTATGCTAGATCTACTCTTAGGTAAGGTCTATTCCTCCTCCACCTAAGCACATCAGATTAAATTGAGCAACATAATTAAGAACAAACTAAATATTTATCATTTAAAACAATAGATCAAATAACAAAATCCATCATAGATTTCATCCCCTTTAGGTATCTAAAGGATCTAGTTCATAATAAAATAAGAAAACATCTCGAGAGAAAAGATAAAACAAAACATAAGAAATCCCTAAAACCCCCTGAAGGAATTGCAGAAGAGATCCTCCCTCTTGAGTAGAATTTCGACTCTTCAAGATGAATCAACTGGCTATCTTCGAGTAATTCCCTAAACGAGTAAAGCTCTGGCAGAAAACTCTGTTAAAACCTGATGACTTTGAATTACTGCCTTGGATTGTTTATATAGATGTTTGGGATGCTTTACTTGGCTCCTAAGTACTGCGTAATTCAAGTGAAATTCATCCTAAGTGTTTGAGTGGACTTAGGATTGTGTTTCTTGGGCTCCAAGCATCCAATTCCGAGTGAAATTGCTCTTTCCGTGGTAGGGGCACGGCCTTGACATGTCCGTGTAAATTGTGGTCGAGCCCGTGTCTCTATCCTGTCGATTTAGGTAAGGCTATGACACGCCCGTGCAATATCTGGGTAGAAGCCGTGCTTCGGGTCTGCCAATTGGGGCACGACCATGAACATCGAGGTCAGGCCGTGTTGGGCTTTTTGTCAACGAGGCACGGTCGTGTAAATCAGGGTGTGATCGTGTGCAATCTAAATATTGGGGCACGGCTGTGTGGCATGAAGTCCAAGCCGTGCCTACTTCTTGGGTTGGCCCACTTTGGTCCGTTTTAAACCCGTTTTGCATCCTTTTTATCCTTGGGTGCTTTCCTGAGTATAAAACATGAAAAGAAAGGATTAAGGGCACCTTTTTACATAAATTAAGGATAAATTCATCCAAAAGCATACTAAATGTGGGATTAAAATATGTTACTTTTACGATTTATCAAAAGGCATGGTTTCAAATTTCTTCTGCTTCAGAGTCTTTGGGATCAACCGAATTTGATCAATCAAGGGACTTTAGTGATCTATTAAATTAGTGTAGAACCCATCAGGTTCTGTCGACTTTGGTAAGAACTTATTCGTTCAAAGTAAATATATTTTTTCGCTGTTATCTTATTCAATGGTTTAACTGGGTCTTTTGACCAAGATCTTTGGATGGAATCCAATGCTAGTCAGGAAAAAGAGGGGGTTAGGCCCGTAAACCCAGTCCCTAAGTTCAAAAGACGTGCGGTGTCTGCTGTTCAAGATTGGCCTCTGGGTTGTAGGCCAGCTTCTGAAAGGGATAAGCAGATCACTGTGATCCTTGCAAGTGAGGACGTTAGTGAGATCAATAGTTTAGTTCTTTGGGTTTTCAGGTGTGTAATTATCACGTTATCACTCTAATTTCATAAATATGTATGTATATGCTTGAAAGCCAAAATCAGCGGTAATAGTGGTTGAGTTACCCAGGATGGGTAAACCGAGACCTCAGGTCAGTATGTTATATCTAAGCCTATTTAACACTTCTGGATAACATGACTGTGGATGTGTGCTAAGTATTACATGAATCATATCTTATATTCTATCTTTTATTTTATGTTGCATGTGCATGGAATATTGGGATGATAATGATTAAAGGGGAAGTGTATATTGGTGACTCTGTCACGATTAATGATGGCGTGGTGCCTCAATATGGAATTAGTGATTTAATCACGTGTGGATCAGTGGCTAGACCACTATATGTGGACTTTGAGCAGTGTGTATGTCAGCATGACAGCCAAAGAGGTGTGTAGGGAATGGAGGGTTGATTGTAGAAATCCCTATAGGTGTGTATGAGGATGGATATACGGAGCGGTGTGTAGAGGATGGAATTCTAGGTTGGGTGGGGCTATCATTTTGATTACTTGTGCATGATGTGTTAATTCGGTGATGTGGAATTTGTGAACTAATTACACACTGAGTCTGGTGACTCATGCTATTTTCTTAACATCGCAGGTAGCTCGTGATTTTAGGACTGGGTTGGAACGGACTCGGGGTGGCCATACACGGGTTATTTTATTAAACTTTATTTTAAATTATTAGCTGCTATTTTCTTTTGGGATATTTTTAATATGTAATAAGGCCACTTTAAAATTTGGTGAATTTCGGATTTAAAGTTTGTGTTGTTACATCTTAATCAGGACTTACTCGATGGAACATTTTTAACGTGATAAATAAAAATTTTCTTCGCAACCTGTTTAACACACATTACCTATGAAACTAAAGTTTTAAGGACATCCCATAAACCAAAAAAAAAAAATGATAAAGAGAAAATTGCTAAGTTTTCAAACATCATCCAAACGCTATGCTTAGCTAATTTACGAATAATGAGTTTCAAGTGAGCCATGAAACTTGGTTTTATTAACGCAATTCTCCAAAACTTATAAAACTTTTCTAACCCATTTTTCCTAGTGACATGTCAGATCCGGTCCTGGTGTTTGGGCCGGGTTTGGGGTGTTACATTTCTTATCTTGAATTTCCAAATCAAATTCATATATGAGTAAAATCCATCTTATGAGTCAAAGTTTTGCATCAAATTTAGTTAAAAGAAAACAAAGAGCTGAATGGTCAGTGTAAACGAAAACTTTAGATAATATCAAATAATGTCTAAATTTGTCAAATGCAAAAACCACAACTAGCAATTCTTTTTCTGTAGTGGTGTAATTTTCTTGTACGGCCGTCAATGTTTTTCTAGTATAATAGATTGGCTGAAAATGCTTTTCTCTTCGTTGTCCGAAAATCGCACCTACTGTAAAGTCACTCACATCAAACATTAGTTCAAAGGGTAAATTCCAATCACGTGCAATTATAACTGGAGCATTTATTAATTTATTTTTAAGGTTATTAAATGCATCTAAACATTCCTGATCAAAATCGAAAGGCACATATTTTTCTAGTAGTTTTGTGAAAGGCTTAGCTATTGTAGAAAAATCCTTAATAAATCTTCTATAAAATCCAGCATGTCCTAAAAAGCTTTGAATAGCCTTAACTGGATTAGGAGTAGGTAATTTTTCTATGGTTTCAATTTTTTCTTTATCAACCTCAATCCCTTTACTAGAAATATTTTGACCTAACACAATCCCTTCTCGTACCATAAAGTGACACTTTTCCTGATTAAGCACAAGGTTTGTTTCCTCACATCTCATTAGAACTCATTTTAAATTTTTAAGGCAAAGATAGAAAGAATTACCGAATACTGAAAAATCTTCCACAAGTTCATCAAAGATGGCTAACATGCAATGCTGAAAAGTAGTAGTAGCATTACATAACCCAAAAGACATTCTACGATAAGCAAACATGCCATATGGACATGTAAATGTTGTCTTGATCCTCAGGAGCTATTGGGATTTGGAAGTAGCTAGAGAGTCTGTCTAGGAAGCAATAGTACATATGCCCAGATAATCTTTATAACATCTGATCAATGAAGGGTAAAGGGAAGTGATCTTTTCTTGTGGTATCGTTCAACTTCCTATAATCAATGGAGACTCTCCAACCTGTGACTGTTCTTGTGTGGAATCAATTCATTCTTTCCGTTAGGTATAACAGTCATGCCTTATTCTTTGGAACAACCTACACAGGACTTACCCAAGTACTATTAGAAATAGGATAAATAACCCCAGCATCTAGAAGTTTAATTACCTCAGCTTTAACAAATTCCTTCATGTTGGGATTCAATCATCTTTGAGGTTGCACACATGGTTTATATTCATCCTCCATTAAAATTTTATGGGTGCAAAATGATGAACTTATCCTTTAATGTTAGAAATTTTCCAAGCAATGGCTCTTTTATGCTCCTTTAATACCTATAGTAACTCATCTTTCTCATTAGGTTTTAATTCTGAAGAAATAATTACCGGTAGTGTAGAATTATCTCATAGGAATGCATACTCTAAGTGGTTTGGTAACTGTTTCAATTCCAATTTGGGAGGCTCTTTAGTAGAGGGTTTTAGTTTGTCTTTTATTTCAATGCCCTCATACTTCTTTTGTCTTAGGGAAAAAGTTTTAGAATTTAACTCACTTTTTATCTCCCCTATCTTATCGATATCGTTGTCTTCCCTCTCACATTGGGTAAGACACAGTTCCAACATGTCTTCATGCATGATTTCCTGAAAAGTGTCATGAATAAAATGATCAATAGCATCAAGAAAATAACATGAATCATCTTGTTCTTTAGAATATCGCATCACATCATAAATTTTAAAAATAATTTCCTCGTCACCTACCTTTAGCACAAGTTTTCCATTGCCTACGTCAATAATAGCCCTAGCAGTAGCTAAAAAGGGGCATCCTAAAATTAAATGCACCTCAACGTCCTCATCCATGTCAAGCACAACAAAATCAACAGGGAATATAAATTTATCAACTTTTCTAGAATATCTTCAATAATTCCCCTAGGATATTTAATAGATCGGTCAGCTAATTAAATACTCATCCTAGTGGGTTTTGGCTCCCCAAGACCAAGCTGCTTGAACATTTTATAAGGCATTAAATTAATACTGGCACCTAAATCAGCTAGTGCTTTCTCAATATTTAAACTACCAATTAAACAGGGAATAGTAAAACTTCATGGATCCTTCAATTTGGTTGGTAGCTTATTTTGGAGAATAGCTAAATATTCCTTGTTAAGCTCCACGGTCGATAGCTCTTCGAATTTCCTTTTATTTGTTAGAAGCTCTTTTAGAAATTTTGCATATGTCGGCATATACGAAATAGCTTCAACAAAAGGTAAGTTAATATGTAATTGTTTAAAAAGTTCAAGAAATTTATCATATTGTGCGTCCATGCAGTCTTTCTTCAACTTTGCCAGATATGGGATCGGTGGTTTATATTCTTTAAGTACCGATGTTACATTCTCGTTTACTTCCTCACCTTTTTCCTTATTGATTTCTTGTGGAGTCTTCTTTTCAGTTTCAATCAATACCTTCCCACTCTTTAGTGTAACTGCCTTCACATGCTCTTTTGGATTGGGTTCAATGTTACTAGGTAAATTACTTGATTGCCTTTCAGAAACTAGCTTGGTCTGCTGTCCAATTTGATTCTTAAGCCCTTGAATTAATGTTTGTTGATTTATCAAAGCCATTTTAGTATTCTGAAAATGAGTTTCTGACATCGAAATAAACTTTGCTAGCATATCCTCAAGGTTCTATTTTTTCTCTTGTGGGTAAGGTTGCTTTTGAAAGCCTGAAGGGGGTTGTTGTCTCTGATTTCCTCGGCCACCCCATAAGAAGTTTGGGTGGTTCCTCCAACCTGGATTTTAAGTGTTACAATAAGGGTTATTTTGAGGTCTAGAATTGTTACCCATATAGTTCATCTATTCGCTTTCTATGCTAGGATTGTAAGGTGGATATTCTGTATTGTTCGCCCCTCCTCCATTTGCATCGCATTGCAGCACTGGATGTACCTGCGAAGAACCACACAAACCATCAATTTTCTTACTTAAAAGCTTTACCTGATTTGATAGCATGATCATTGTGTCGAGGTTGAAAACATTGGATATTTTTGTTGGCTTTGTCCTCATAACTTGCCACTGAGAGTTATTCAGTGCCATCTCATCTAAAAACTCATAAGCCACTTGTGTTATTTAAGGTTCCACTAGCTGAATCAAACAACTGCATAGTTGAGGGGTTCACATCGTTATAAAAGGTTTGAACCTGTAGCCACAAAGGTAACCCATGGTGAGGGAATCTCCTTAGTAGATCTTTATATCTCTCCCATGCATCGTAGAGTGTTTCCAGATCCATCTACAAAAAGAAGAAATATCATTCATCAACTTAGCCATTTTAGCCAGCGAAAAATATGTTAACAAAAATTTTTCGATCATTTGGTCCCATGTAGTGATTGATCCTCGTGGTAATGAGTTCAACCACTGTTTAGCTTTGTTCCTCAACAAAAAGGGAAATGACCGAAGACGAATGGCATCATCAAAAACGTCATTAATTTTGAAAGTGTCGTAAAACTCTAGAAAATTTGCCAAGTGATTGTTTGGATCCTCATCCTGCAAACCATCAAATTGAACTAATTGCTGAATCATCTAAATAGTGTTAGGTTTCAATTCAAAATTATTTGCAGTAATAGTAGGTCTAACAATTCTTGATTTGCTTCCTGTTAAATTAGTTTTAGCATAATCATACATAGTACGAGGAGCAGGATTTTGATTCACTGGATTTGTGGCAACCACAGGAGGTAGTGGATTATTATTAGCCATCTCTTTAGTATTATTGGTTTCGTCTTCTTACTCTTCTTCTAGGTATTGTAAGCTTCACCTTATTTCTCTTCGATTTCTTCAAGTGGTAGGTTCGATATCGATGTCAAAAAGTGATGGTCCTGACAGGTTTCTTCTAGTCATAAACTAAAATTATCTGCCATAAGCAAATAAAAGAAAAATTAGCAAAAGTAAAATAAATTTTAAATAGTAAAAAATGTCTAAAGTAATAAAAATTTAGTGTTCCTAATATCTTAGTCCCCGACAACGGCGCCAAAAACTTGATGGATCTCGAAACTAACAATTATTTCGACAAAGGCAAGTACACCTATTGGACAGTAGTATAGTTATGGCGAGTCCAGAATATCGTATCCTCAAGGACTAAAATTACTAGTAATACCTATCTTTTTATTATCTAGCCTAATAATTAAGGGGATTTATTTTTAATCTAAAATTAAATAACTATTTTAACTAACTAAATGACTATGAACGTGATAGAAAGTGAATTGGGAAAATACTTTTGGACAGCTTATATGAGATAGGCAACACCTAAGGAAGAATCTACCTAGACTTCACTTATTACTTTTGATTCATACGATTTATTCACTTGACTTAATCTGTAGAAATCCATAATTTATGTTAATATCTCTTTCGAGACTAAAAACAACTAACTCTAGGTAGATTAATTGAAATCTCTTTCTAATTAAAACCCCTATTGTTGCATTAACTCAATCAATGGATTCCCTTATCAATAATGTAATGACCTAAAAACCTTACTTTGGTTTGGGACAAACTTATCTTGGATTTAGAAAATACTAAACCATTATTTTTTATGACTTTTATAAAGATGGATGAATGTTTGAAGTGTTTTTCTAAATTTTTTGAAAACACTAATACATCATTAATGTATACTATTGTGAATTGAGAATATTGGTAAAAAATATCATTCATTATTCTCTGAAATTTAGATGGAGCATTTTTTAATCCAAAAGGCATTACATTACGTTCATATTGTCCAAATGGTACAGTAAATGCCGTTTTATATCTTTCTTCTTATTTTATTTGGATTTGCCAAAATCCAGATTTCATGTCAAATTTTGAGAAAATATTACCATTACAAAGTTTCTATAGCAAATATTTTTAATTGGTATTGGGTATCTAATCCATTTTACGGCTTTGTTGGGAGGTTTGTAATTAATTACTAATCTTGGCATTCCGCTTTCGAGTTTTGCATTTTTTATTACATAAAATGTTGAACAACTCCAAGGAGAACTGCTTTTCCTAATTAAATTTTTATTAAGAAGGTATTGTATTTCCTTTTACAAAATTCTTCCATTTATTTGTTCATTTGTATGGGTCTTGCTTTTGTGGGTATTTGTCTTTCATCAAAATTGTTTTCATATTGTAATGTTACTTCGTGTTTTTTCCTGTTTCAAAAAGCATTAGGAATGTCAGAACAAATTGTTGATTCTATTTCTTCCCTGATTTGATTTATTCTTTTTTTGTAGTTCTCTTTTTTCTAATTGTTCAGTCAATTTTGAAAATATATTTCTTCTATTAGAAAAGATATCTGCTTATGTTTATGATTAATTAAATTATTGATTTTCCCATTATGGATGGATAAAGATTTTAATAAGTTGAGATTTCTTATCTTTGGTTTTTCTACAAAAGGAAATTCTACTTTAGTATTTAAAACTTTGGTGGAGATAGAATTATTTGTTACTTTATAAGGGTTGAGTAGAAAACGAATAGGGTTCCTAATATGACATCTTGGGTAATATCTTTTACCATTAAAAAATATGTTTGATATTTTATACCTTTGTTGGATATTTCTGCATTGGAAATTTTGTAAGTAATTTTTAGTTTTTTACCATTTGCAGCTTTAAGAGATTCTGATGTTTTGTCATAACATTTTGTTGGAATTATCCCTTCTCTAATGCAGTTTTGGTCTGCTCCTGTATCAAAAAGGGCTATTGTTTCTAATTGAAATTCATTATTTGTGACAATATTTATTTTTATTAAATATCTTTGAATAGATACTTCAGTTAGAACCATCATATATTCCTGTGTATTTACTTCAGGTTCGGGTTCAATTTCTAAAGAATTTTTTTCTAGGATTTCATGTTTTAAGGTTTGCATTTGTTTTTTTCATTCCTTGTTGTTCCATTTTAAGCTGAGAAAGTTCTAATTTAATTTTTTATTTCTAAATGTAATTCGAATTTGTAATTTGTCTTGGTTTTATTTTTCATATTTATTAAATATTATATCTTGTATATTATACATTTGAGATTTACTAGAAATAATTTCTTTTTCTTTTTGGGTTTATCTTTTAATGAGGATTTTAATTTCAAAAGGTATTCTCTATTAAGTTTTGGGTCTTGAATTTTATCAATAACTTCAATCATAAATTCTTGGTCCTTGGTTAACATATTAATTAAGGGTTCATTTTCATCATCATAAGATTGGGATGTTGTATGTAATTCGCCTATTTGTAATTCTTCTATTTCGATAGATGTATCATTTTCAGAAGAAGTTGTTTCTAAGAGAATCTCATTTAATTTTTGTTCTATTTCTTCATCTAGATTTAAATTATTAATTTTTCTTTTAATTTTACAATATTTTGAAATGTGTCCTGGTTTTCCACATCTATAACATTTTATTATTTTATCAACTTTTTCTGCTTTTTGTTGTTTCTTTTCTTTTCTATATTTTCTATATTTGGGTTTTTTTATAATATTCTGAAATATTCATTTTCCTATTTTTTTTGGTTTTACAGGGCAGCATGTTTTTGAAGAAGATGGTTCATTCCTAATGTCAAATTGGTGGCAGAATGATCCAAATTCTTTTCTACATTAATATCTTTCTTTCTTAAGTTATTTTTGTAATTTTAAATCTTGACAAATTTTTAATCCTTCTTTTTGGGTGAAACTAATTAGTTCACCATATGTAAGCTTTTCATATGGAATAATACCTCTATAATTTTCTCTTATTTGATTTCTAACTTTTTCTTTTAACATAGTAGAAAGTCCTGCTAGAAACTTTTCTTTCCAAAATGGTTGTTGGTCATCATATATTTGAATAACTCTAGTCATAAAGACATCTTTATACCATTTAAAATCGATTAATATTTTGCATTTTAAATTTGATAATATTTCTGAATTTCTATCTTTAAGATGAGAAGGATCTCCTATAAAATGTTTAGAGATTGAGAAAATTAAAGTTGCTACTGCATCTTGGATTTCTCTTCTTGTTCATCTAAAATAATTTTTCCTTGATCATCCTTTTTTATTGCTTTTAAAATTTCTTCCTGTTGGGTTTTAGTGAGTGCATGATCCCACGATCCTTTTAATTGACCAATAAATCCAGCAACTAAAAGATTGGCTATACCATGATCACTGATTAATCCATTTTGGTTTTGGGTTTTATAAACATTTGAAACCATCGTCATTTTTTTGTAATAAACTAAGAGTATTGTATTCAGACATTCCATGTATATTCCATTCATATGGCCGGATCAAGCATGTCACATCAAAAGGTTGCAAAAAAGCTATGTGTTGGTTATAATCCTTGTATCCTTTTTGAAACTTCGAATTTCTTTATTTGTAAAAACAAGATTTTGCTTAAAGAGTATTGTAACACCCCAAACCCTGCCCATAAGTTTCGACCGGATCTGGTATGCTATGGGTTGTACATTGAAAACTTTTGCTAAGGGTTGGTTTGAAAATCTTAAGTTAATTTGAGTAAATAAATATCATATATATATATATATATATAAACCTCGTATTCTTATTATTTTGAATAATTAAACCTTTGACAAAATTTCATGAATTTCAAATATTAAAATTACTGAGATGAATATAACTATGGAACCATATTACATCATAATTTCCCAAAATAAAATAAAACTTTATGAAAACCCGAAATAGTCTATAAAAATAAAAACTCGATGGCCCCTAGAGTCCGTCTCAGCTCCCGTGTCCACAATCTACTGCTCATCTGAAAGAGTAGAGAAAATGAAAGAGTGAGTCACCAAGACTCAGTGTATAAATCCCGAACACACTGACCTAAGGCCCACAAACACATTATGGGCCTTGGCCCATACATGGAGGCAACAATCATAAATACATGATAAACAATAAATAATGAATAGCCCAACCCATCCTATAATTCCATCCTCTACACACCAACCCGTACCAACCATCGCAGATTGGGGATTTCTATAATCAACCCTCCATCCGCTACACACCATAACGACAGCCGTACTGCCTATTTCTGTTAATCAGAAATCATTAAACGTGGCATAGCCAACGATCACTATGTGACCTAACATTTAAATTTGTGGGATTTCTACCACCAATCACCATGTGACCCATGTTTATATTCGTGGGATTTCTACCACCGGTCACCATGTGACCCATTATGCACTTCCCCTTTATTATCATATTCCCTCTCCATGCATACATACATAAAGGAAACATCATATAGACTTTCATATATTTCGATATACATAGCGATTTCTATGATTGCGTACCTGGCATCCTTGCCTACCCTTTTAGGGTTTTATTCGACTGTCTACACAACCACTTTCTGACTTTTTAACCCATAACACATAAAGAAGAGTTAGAGAGTGTGTGTTAGAGATCTACACACCTAGTTATTGTTAGGATGACACTTTCTATGTCGAAACTATCAGAAGTCGATAGACTGCTACTTGCCTAAGGTGTTGTTCAGAAGCCGGTCCACAACCCGGTGGCCAGTCTCGAACCACTGACACCGCGCGTTTCTTAAACTTAGAGATTGGCTTTTCAGATCTAGTCCCCTCCTTTGCCTGATCCACATTTGATTCCATTACAAGTCCTTGTCAGAACTACTATATTGACATAAGGTTGTTAAACCATAACCTATGGTTAGGATTACAGGTATGATAGCAAATCCAACAGAAATCTAAAGAAATCCCTTACCTTGAAATCCCGGAATCAGAGACTAGCGATTTTCGGCTCTTAGATGTAAATGAACAGATTTCCCTCAAATCCCGGAAGGCCGCCCAAATGCCAAAAAGAAAAGAAATATTAGCCTCAATTGACAGTCTTAACAACCAAGTGGCCATTCGGCCTTGTCTCTTAAAAATCGAAAGAGAAAAAGAATGGATCAGAGGAAATTAGCACCTACATTTACAGAGAATTCGGCAATCCTAGCAAATCCCAATTTTTAGAGAGCACCTAGCCTATTAGAAGAGAAGAAAATTGGCAACTCCTAAGAGATTCTGGTTTATAGAGATGTTGGCTAAAAAGGAAAAGAATGAAAAAGAGGTTTCGCCTTTTGTAGGAATCAAAAAAAAGTTTTGCCTAGATGGACTATGGTTTCGACCTTTAGCAAGAAAGTTAACAGAAATAGCAGAGGTAGAGACTGAGAATTTTGGCACAAAGAATGAAGAAAATAGTAGGGTTCAAATGCCGGAATTGATGAGCCATCCATCCTATTTATAGAAATTTCGACACTTACCTAACAAAAATCGAAAGTGCCCTTCCTGATAACTAAGAATTAAGCAAATAAAAAGGGAAAAATTGGCACCCCCTATGGCAATTAGAAACCGGTTTCTTTGCTCTTCTAGGTGATGGAATTTCAGCCAACTCTGCTCTCAGCATATAGCTCCTAACTTTTCTCCTTTATCTAAATCTCTTCACACCTTCAAAAGACTCCTAGATAACACCACCTCTTTCTTCTATTATCAGCACAATATTATCATTAAATCCCTCCTAAAAATAAGCCCTAATGCCATCCATTCCTCCTTGCTCTTTTAAGTACCAAAATTGGCCCAAAGACATGGGCTCCATGCGGCCAAACTTGGGCCTCTTTCAACTGCTAGTGACACCACCCTCTAGCTCCCTTACAGTATCACTTAATAGTGGTCCACCAGCCCACTTTGGTGTTTTAAACACAGATGCTACCTTTTTAACCCTGTAGTGCCCAAACAAAATAATTTAACCAAGGCCTCTGCCTAAGCCTAAGCCCAATTTGGACCCTTAACAGTTAAAGTAACACTTTAAACATATCCACACACTAAACGCATAGGCCCAAAAATTCAGGATGTTAGATTTCTACCCCCTTAAAGAAATTTCGTCCTCGAAATTACCAGATCAGAAAAGATGAGGGTATTACTGTCGCATCGCTTCCTCTAGTTCCCAAGTTGCCTCTTCAGAACCATGATTCCGCCATAGTACCTTAACCAATGGAACCATTTTCCTTCGCAACACCTTGATATCCCGCTCTAGAATTTTCACCGGTTCCTCCTCGAAGGATAGATCGGGTCTTACCTCGATTTCCTCCACAGGCACTACATGAGATGGATCCAAACGGTAACGTCTTAACATAGAGACGTGAAATACATCGTGAATTTAACTTAACTCTAGAGGTAAATCAAGCGGATATGCCACTGGTCCTACTCGTTTTAATACCCGGTAAGGTCCGATGAAGTAGGGACTCAATTTCCCTTTGTCCAAATCATAGCACCTTTTTCCACGGCGACACCTTTAAGAATACCTTGTCACCCACTGCAAACTCTATGTCCTTACGCTTTAAGTCAGCATACGACTTCTGCCTATCCGTCGCCTCTTTTAATCTAGCCGAATCACTTCCACCTTATCTTCCGTCTCGGTGACCAAGTTCGGACCCAAAATTTGATGTTCTCTTAATTTCGTCCAACAAGTAGGAGTACGACACTTCTGCCCATACATAGCTTCGTAGGGTGCCATCTGAATACTTGACTGGTAACTGTTGTTGTAAGCAAACTCTGCTAACGGTAAAAACTCTTCCCAACTACCTCTGAAATCAATGACACATCCTCTCAACATGTCCTCCAAGATTTGAATCACCCGCTCAGACTGTCCATCGGTCTGAGGATGGAATGCTGTACTGAAATCCAACTTCGTTCCCAACACTTGATGCAACACCTTCCAAAATCACGAGGTGAACCTAGGGTCCCTATCCGATATGATCGATACCGGTACTCTATGCAACCTTACCACCTCCGCTACGTATAGCTTAGTTAACTTTTGCAAAGAGTAGTCGACCTGCACTGGTATGGAGTGAGCAGACTTCATCAAACGGTCAACAATCACCTAAACCAAATCTTTATTAGTAGGCGTGAGGGGTAGCCCACTAACAAAGACCATTGTGATCTTTTCGCACTTCCATTGTGGAATTTTTACCAGCTTTAATAACCCTGATGGTACATGATACTCCGCATTGACCTGCTGGCAGGTCAAACACCTACCCACAAGCACAGTTACCTCACGCTTTAAATCCAGCCACCAAAACTGCTCTCTCAAATCCCGATACATCTTACTCTCGCCAGGGTGCACAGCGTATGGACTACCATGCACTTCTTGCAAAATCCTACGCCTCAACTCAGGATCCTTCGGTATGTACATCTCCCTTGGAAACATAACAGCCCATCCTTATTATTACTAAATTTTGTCAATTCATCACTTGACCCTACCGAAAACTTTTCCTTTAACAACTCATCAGTCTGCTGCTTCTCCTTAACCTGATCGACCCATGAGGGTTTCACTTGAAGTTCAGCTAATAACCTTCCATCATCATATAGACTAAGGTGAACAAACATTGCTCTTAAGTCGAGACTACGTTACGACTTAGAGCGTCCACTACTACGTTATTTTTACCCGGATGATACTCGATCGAGCAGTCATAATCCTTTAACAACTCGATCCACCTCCTTTGCCTTAGATTCAACTCCTTTTGGGTCAACAGGTATTTTAAGCTCTTATGATCTGTGAAAATGATAGATTTCTCCCTATAAAGATAATGCCTCCAAATCTTCAAAGTAAAAACCACCGCCGCCAACTCCAAGTCATGGGTGGGATGATTTGCTTCGTGAGGTCTTAACTGCCGAGATGCATACGCTATAACCTTTCCATCTTGCATCAATACACATCCTAATCCCGTGTGTGAAGCATCACAATAAATCACAAATTCCTTCCCAGCCTCCGGCTGGATCAACATCGGAGCCTCCATCAAAATCCTTTTTAACTTATCGAAACTCTCCTGCTGCTTATCAGACCAAACAAACAGAACTCCTTTTCATAACAACTTAGTCAACAGTGCCGCAATTAAAGAGAATCCTTCAACAAACCTTCGATAGTATCCAGCCAGACCTAGAAAACTCTGAATCTTGGCCATAGAATTAGGTGGTTTCCATTGAAACACCGCTTCAATCTTTCGAGGGTCTACCCTAATCCCCTCAACCGACACAACGTGCCCTAGAAAAGTAACCTCATTCAGCCAAAATTCACACTTACTGAATTTGGCATACAACCGCTTTTCCCTTAGAATCTGCAGAACCATTCGCAGATATGAGTCATGCTCCTCTCCCAATCTTGAATAAACCAGGATATCATCTATGAACACCACGATGAATCGATCCAAGTAGGGTTGGAACACTCTGTTCATCATATCCATAAACGCTGCTGGTGTGTTAGTCAACCCAAATGGCATCACCATGAACTCATAGTGACCATTGCGAGTCCTAAAGGCCATGTTATGAATATCAGCTTCCTTGACCTTAAGTTGATGGTACCCTGACCTCAGATCTATCTTCGAAAAGACTGAAGCCCCTTCAACTAATCAAACAAGTCATCGATCTTCGGCAACGTTTACTTGTTCTTGATCGTTAACTTATTCAACTGGCTATAGTCAATACACATACGCATTGACCCATCCTTCTTCTTAACGAATAAAATCGGCGCTCCCTACAGCGACACACTAGGTCGAATAAACCCTTTATCCAACAACTCTTAAATCTGCGCTTTCAACTCCACCAACTCCTTTGGCGCCATTCGATATGAAGATATCGATACCGGTACTGTTCTCGAAAGAAGATCGATTCCAACTCCACTTCACGATCTGGAGGTAATCTCAGAAGCTCTTCGGGGAAAACATCAAGAAATTCCTTCACCGTCATTACGTCTCCAACCGTTAGTTCCTTAGCTTCCATAGCGCGAACAAACATTAAGACTACCTCACATCCTTTTCTCACCATCCTTTTTTCTCTTAGGGCGGTTACCACGTTCGACAGATAGTTCCCCCTTTCTCCTATTACCAACACTTCGTCACCCTCAGGAGTTTTTAACACCATACGCTTACCTGCACAATCTAGTTTAGCGTGATACTTCACAAGCCAATCCATGCCTAGGATTAAATCAAACTCCCCAAATGGTAATTCCATTAGATCCGTTCGGAAAACTATCCCCTGAACCTCTAAAGGTATTTCCTGATAAAGCTTATTTACCACCACAGAATGTCCTATTGGGCTTACTACAGTCATCCCCCTAGAGGAAATCTCAGTATCTACACTTAAAATTTCAGATACCCTTCTAGCAACATATGAATGTGTCGATCCAATGATAATTAATGCAGTATAGGGCAAGCCAAAATTTAAGAATGTACTGGTTATGACATCCGATACGTCAGCCTCCTTTCGACGTCTGACAGCATAGACTAGCCCCGACTGTCTCGTCTCAGTGTTTCCTGCCCCTCGGCCTACTGCTCCCCAGCCCCGACCGAAATCGTTACCACATCTGGCTGCCCCACGAGCTCCTCTGCCAGGTTGAACATTCCCTTGACCCATAGGCCCTTCATTGCCTTTTTACTACGAGTAGTTCCTAACTTGATGGTCAAAAGACCTACACCTAAAGCACTTTCTATTGCCTGCCCAACACTCATCTGCATGGAATTTACCACATCGAGCACACTTCAGTGTCTGACTATCAATAGTAGGTCTATTATCTCGTTTCAGCCTATCTGGCCTGGGTCTTTTTTGAGCACGCCCCGTTGCCCCAAATGATCCTAAGTTTCTCTTGCTTCCACTCCTATCACTACCCTAGTTTAGTTGCCTTGTCCGCTTAACCTCCTTAGCTATCTTCGCATTTTCCACCAGGACAGCGAATTCCCTTTCCCGTTGTGGGGCTACCAATTCCCGCAGATCATCCCTCAGACCATATTCAAAATGAACACATCATTCATGGTCTGTGGCTACCATCCCTCTAGCATAACAGCTAAGGCGTAAGAATTTCACTTCATAAGTAGCCACCGACCTACCCCCGGACCAGATTCAGAAATGTCATGCGCTGTGCATCCACATAGCTCGATCCAATGTACTTGTTTTGGAACACTGTTTTGACGAACTCCAATATGGTGCGGCCATCCACCGTACCATCCTTAATCGTGAGCCACCATTGGTAGGCTTCATCCCTCAAGAGAGATATAACTTCTTTCAATTTTTCTTCCTTCATGAGATCCAGATCATCCATTATGCGTTCAACCGCCTCTAACCAATACTCAGCTGAGTTTGGGGCTATATTAGAGATTCCCCTAAACACTTCTGCCCCGTTGCTTCTAAGTTACTCTGGCGCAGACTTCCGGGCTCTTGTGCCCATGCCTACTCCAGCAACTCTCTCCAAAACCCTTAACATAGCCTGAGATACAACATCATCTCCGGCCGTCTGATCTTGAAACTTTGCCTCCACAGTTGGTGGCACTGGAACTTCTTTCCCTGACTCGTGACCAGACCCCACGGGTTCTGACACAGCAATCCTGCCTTTACCTCATCCACGCACACCACGTTCTCTAGTGCTCATTCTACCGTTCGCGATTTATCTGATTAAAAATTTTATGAATTATTAGTTTTCTTCCACTAATTAAGCACGAGTAGTCTTATGAATAGTAGGTTTAAAAGTAGTTCTTTCGAATTCGCAACGAATTCAATCTTAAGTCTATATCTTATTGTTCTAGGAGTCACACACATTCAACCATCAACATACAAACAACATCCATGAACTCACATTCATCATGTAAGGGTATTTTCGTAATTTTGCTACCCAGGGGTATTTTCGTAATTTTATCCTATAGGGGTATTTTAGTAATTTTACAAATCAGGGGTATTTCAAAAATTTTCAAAACTAGAGGTCATTTTAGTAATTTTATAAAATAGGGTGGCTGCTCCCTTTCGGGTTTTAATTATAAATTTTGGCCTGTCAACAAGTCCTCATGGCTAAGGTGAACAGTCACTACGCACCAAGTAGGATTCTAGCGAAGAGGAGGTGAGTCACTAGGACTGCTTAAATACCAAGCTATACCTGAATCCAATCCTAGACATGCGTATACCTGTTGCCACACCCTAATCTCATGACTTGTTCACAGGTTTGTTTGGTTGGATTAAATCTTATGAATTTAGAGAGTGATTTAAACTAAGCCTACAGTCCATCAATGTATAATATACTAGCCTACGTCCATCAAGCCCATTAAGCCCACATGTATATCACAACAAGAGTTTAGAATACTTACCTGTTTGGATGAGGTGCCGGTAGACTCAAAGGCCATATCTTCATCTAAAACATTTTTCTCAATATTCCCAACAAGTTTTCAAAACATTACTAGGCCCATTTCACAGCCCGAGCTTTGAATTGAGCTCGATACCAAAATGTAACACCCCAAATCTGGCCCATAAGTTTCGACCGGATCTGGTATGCTACGGGTTGTACATTAAAAACTTTTGCTAAGGGTTGGTTCGAAAATCTTAAGTTAATTTGAGTAGATAAATATCTTTTATATAAAAGCCTCGTATTCTTATCATTTTGAATAAGTAAACCTTTGACAAAATTTCATGAATTTCAAATATTAAAATTACTGAGATGAATATAACTGTGGAACCTTATTACATCATTGTTTCCCAAAATAAAATAAAACTTTATGAAAAACTGAAATAGTTTATAAAAATAAAAACTCGATGGCCCCTCGAGTCCGTCTCAGTTCCAATGTCCATGATCTACTGCTCATCTGAAAGAGTAGAAAAAAATGAAAGCGTGAGTCACCAAGACTCAGTGTATAAATCCTGAACACACTGACCTGAAGCCCACGAACACATTATGGGCCTTGGCCCATACATGGAGGCAACAATCATAAATACATGATAAATAATAAATAATGAATAGCCCAACCCATCCTAGAATTCCATCCTCTATACACCAACCCGTACCAACCATCACACCTTGGGGATTTCTACAATCAACCCTCCATCTGCTACACACTATAACGACAGCCGTACTGCCTCTTTTTGTTAATCAGAAATCATTAAACATGGCATAGCCACCGATCACTATGTGACCTAACATTTATATTTGTGGGATTTTTACCACCGGTCACCATGTGACCCATGTTTATATTAGTGGGATTTCTACCACTGGTCACCATGAGACCAATTATGCACTTCCCCTTCATTATCATATTCCCACCCCATGCATACATACATAAAGGAAACATCATACAGACTTTTATATATTTCGATATACATAGAGATTTCTATGATTGCGTACCTTGCATCCTTGCCTAACCCTTTTAGGGTTTTATTCGACTGTCTACACAGCCACTTTTTGGCTTTTTAACCCATAACACATATAGAACAGTTAGAGAGCGTGTGTTAGAGATCTACACGCCTGGTTACCGTTAGGACGGCACTTTCTATGTCGATACTATTAGAAGTCGATACGACTATTACTTGTCTAAGGTGTTGTTTAGAAGCCGGGCCACAACTCGGTGGCCAGTATCGAACCGTTGACACCGCGTGTTTCCTAAACTTAGGGATTGGGTTTTTAGATCTAGTACCCTCCTTTGCCTGATCCATATTTGATTCCATTACAAGTCCTTGTCAAAACTATTATATTGAGATAAGGTTGTTAAACCATAACCTATGGTTAGGGTTACAGGTATGATAGTGAATCCAACAGAAATCTAATGAAATCCCTTACTTTGAAATCTCGAAATCAGAGACTAGTGATTTTTGGCTCTTAGATCTAAACGAATAGATTTCCTTAAAATCCCGGAAGGCCGTCCAAACGCCAAAAAGAAATGAAATATTAGCCTCAATTGATAGTCTTAACAACTAAGTGGCCATTCGGCATTGTCTCTTAAAAATCGAAAGAGAAAAAGAATAGATCAGAGGAAATCGGCACCTACCTTTACAGAAAATTTGGCAACCCTAGCAAATCTCAATTTTATGGAGAAATCGGCACCTAGCCTATTAGAAGAGAAGAAAATCGACAACTCCTAAGAGAATTCGGCTTATGGAGAGGTTGGCTAAAAAGGAAAAGAATGAAAAAGAGATTTCGGCTTTTGTAGGAATCAAAAGAAAAATTTTGCAGAGATGGACTAGGGTTTCGGTTTTTATCAAGAAAGTTAACAGAAATAGCAGAGGGAGAGACTAAGAATTTCGACACAGAGAATGAAGAAAAGTGTAGGGTTCAAATGCTGGATTGATGACCTATCCCCCCTATTTATAGAAATTTCGGCACTTACCTAATAAAAATCGAAAGTACCCTTATTGATAACTATGAATTAAGCAAATAAAAAGGGAAAAATCAGCACCCCTTTGAAATTAGAAACCAATTTCTTTACTCCTCTAGGTGATGGAATTTCGGCCAACTCTACTCTCAGCAGACAGCTCCTAACTTTTCTCCTTTATCTAAATCTCTTAACACCTTCAAAAGACTCCTAGATAACACCACATCTTTCTTCTATTATCAGCACAATGCTATCATTAAATCCCTCCTAAAAATAAGCCCTAATTTCATCCATTCCTCCTTGCTCTTTTAAGTGCTAAAATTGGCCCAAAGACATGGGCTCCTTACGACCAAACTTGGGCCTCTTTCAACTACTAGTGACGCCACCCTCTAGCTCCCTTGCAGCTTCACTTAATATTGGGCCACCTATCCACTTTGGTGTTTTAAACACAGATGCTACCGTTTTAACCCTATAGTGCCCAAACAAAATAATTTAACCAAGGCCTCTATCTAATCCTGAGCCCAATTTGGACCCTTAACAGTTAAAGTAACACTTTAAACATATCCACACACTAAACGCATAGGCCCAAAAATTTAGGATGTTACAAGTATTCTTGTAAAGATGTTATTATTTTCGAAAACTTTGTTCGTTGCAGAAGTTTGACTTAAAGATTTACGAAAACGTGTTATTTTGAAAAATGATTATTATCGTTTTAAAAATCGGTGTTTAATCGTTTAAGAATTTGTAACTAGTCAAAATGAAAGTTTAAAAAGAAAAATAAAATCCAATGGCCTTATTCCACAAAATATTAACCCAAAAATAATAATATAAAATAAATTAAACCAAATTTCTAAGTTCCGTTAAGAAGCAAATCCAACGTATGGCCACATTCGAGTCCTCCACAGCTCCAAACCCTTTAACGCTGGGGATTACTTGCACTGTTAAAAGAAAGGGGCTAGTTATGAGAAATCAGTGTGTAATCCCCTAAAATAGTCACTATCTCGGTCTGATCCTGTACGGTATTGGTTTGGGCCTAGGCCCTATAATCATCTCAATCTATATATGGATATGTGCCCACCCCAATCCTACCAGTCGTCTAACTCTCCACCCGTACCAACCAATCGCACCATGTGGGGACCATGTCAACCCACACAACCAATCCACACCAATATTGCAGTCAAGCTGCTAATCACGGTATATGTGGCAGAGCCACTAAAAACGGTATGTGGTAGAACCACTTAAAACGATACTTCCTCCAATCATCAAACCCAACCCATGCAACATGATATGAATGCACTATATTACCGGTGTAAAAATTATAAATAAAAATGACACGATATTTAACCATGATCAAGGTTATAACGGTCATTTTGTCACCTAAGGGTATAACGATAATTTTTACCCCTTTGGGGGTATTTCGATAATATTGCCCATCGAGTGTATTTCAGTAATTCACCCGCTAAGGGTATTTCGGTAGTTTTACCCATTGAGGGTATTTCGATAATTCACCCACTAAGGGTATTTTGGTAATTTTACCCATCTAACAGCCTTTTCGGAGGCCTACTGTCTCCTCGAGCGACACGGGACCCCTTTTGTGTCTCTACGGTGTAATTGGGCCTAAAATCCATTTTGACCCAAACGGGCCCACACACTCGTGTGGCCCACTAAACACGTTTTTGGCTTCGATTTTGCAGACTTCACAGTTTTCCATCGATTTTGCTCATGCGGACCCATTAGCCCATTGGCCCACTTAGCCTGTTTTGGCTCGACAAGGCCCTATTTTGGCCTCAGGTTCAAGAGAGTGTTTGTGACACTCTCAATGATCTACTGCTGTCACTAGTGGCTCAGTTTATCACTACGAGCGCTCGCACGCTTGAGTGATTACGGTTGTGGGTTTTTTGGCTTTCCGGCATTTCAGCTTCTGGCCAAATCACAGAACATCACATGCAATCAAAAACAATGGTGTGAGATTACACACCTATTTACAAGTTGTGGCTTCCACTACTTTCAAACACCTATGATAACGATTGGCCATTAGTTAAACTTCTCTTTTGACAAACCAAAATATAGAAATAACCAACTATTACCTTAACTTCCCAACAAACGGCAGATCCCCCTTTATAGAGAGTATTCAGCCTACCACTCCAGGATAAAAAATCAAGTTCCTAGCAACATCAATGAAAAAAAGAGGGTGTTAGCAAAATCCATCTTCATGGTAGCAGAAGTGAGAGCTTTCTTGGTTAAAAAAAAAACAACAAAACTAGAAGAACACGAACCCCACATTTTGCTTTAGATACACTTACCAACCAATGCAAGAAAACAATTGACAAGTGGCTAACCACAAGATTCGGCCCTTACAACAGAGAACAATTACAATTCGAGAAGGAAGAGGGTGAGTATATTCGGCCTAGACCAAAAAAATGCTTCGGCTAATGATTTGTAGGGAGAGGAGAAAGAATGTTAAGAAAACGAGAAAGTGAATGTAGAGGTTTACCAAGTTCGGCCAACAAAAGAGAACCAAAGCTCAAATAATCTAATGTTCAGCTTAAGGAACGTCAAGTAGGAGAAGGTGTGGCTATTCAGCTTAAAGAAAAGAGAAGAAAGACATGACGTGAAGAGTGGTAAGTAGGAGATGATTCAGCCAACAAATACTTAAGCTGTTAGAAAATGAAAAGAAAATGAATGCACAAAAGGTAAGAAGTGAAGAGAAGGAAAAGTACTCAATTTGCTTCCAAAGAGAAATCCCGAAAAGAACAAGAAAGAAAACATATAGCACAAGGGAGTTTTCGGTTCTTCTAACACACTAGGCTGCAGAATTTGCCACACAAGACCCCTCTCTAATCGAAACTCCCCCTAACACACACTCCCACTCATGGTCAACACTTTCACACACCTCACTTCCTTGATTCTCTCCCTTTTTTCCTCCTAAATTTGCTCCCCTTCATCCGTTTAAATTGTTTGACCCTTTCTCTAACTCCCATAGCAAATTTTGATCCCAACTCTGCTTCCTTCTCTCCCAAAGCATAAAATAAATACCTTTAATTGCTTGCCAAGGGAATCAAACTCCACTCCCCCTTGTCCCCTGGTGATGCCACCACCAACTTGCCACTAGCTCAATTGTGTTAGTAAAACACACTCTAATTTACATAAGTCTTGCTTCCAACAGCCCTTTCCACTAAAGGGCCAAAAACCAAAATTTTTCCAAGGCTTGGACTCGAACCCAGGCCTCCCTAGAACCCCCAAACACCCTCAAATAACCCACTGAACATGCTCAACATGCAATTATGCAAAAAATTACAAGCCCCCTAAATTTTGGGATGTTACAACTCTACCCCCTTAAAGAAATTTCGGCCTCAAAATTTACCTAATAAAAAAAGATGAGAGTATTGATGTCGCATAGCCTCCTCAGGCTCCCACGTGGCTTCCTCCAAACCGTGATTACACAACAGCACCTTGACTAACAGAATAGACTTCCTTCCCAGTAGCTTAACATCTCGATCCAAAATTTGCACCGGTTCTTCCTCAAATGTTAGATCAGGTGTTACCTGAATCTCCTCCACCAGCACTATATGAGAATGATCCGAATGGTAGCTTCTCAGCATAGAAACATGGAATACATCATGTATCCAGTTCAACTCAGGGGGCAACTCAAGTTGATAGGCGATCGGTCTAACACGTATTAACACTCAGTAAGGTCCGATAAATCTGGGGCTTAGCTTGCCTTTCCGGCTAAAACTCAGAATCTTCTTCCAGGTTGAAACTTTCAAGAAAACAAAATCTCCCACCAAGTACTCAATTTCTTTGTGCTTCAAATCGGCGTACGACTTCTGCCTATCCGATGCTTCTTTTAACTGACCTCGTATTAGCTTCACTTTCTCCTCAGTTTCAAAATTAACTCTGGACCCAATAGTCGCCGCTCACCCAATTCTGTCCAGCAAGTAGGGGTATGACACCGACGACCATATAATGCCTCGTAAGGTGCCATTTGAATACTGGATTGGTAGCTATTGTTATAAGCAAATTTTGCGAACGGTAAATAATCCTCCCAACTACCTTTAAAATCAATCACACAGCTTCTTAACATGTCTTCCAGAATCTGAATTACCCTTTTCGACTGACTATCAGTATGCGAATGGAATGTTGTGATGAAATCCAACCTTGTACCTAGAGCTTTATGTAACACTCTCCATAGCCGAGATGTGAATCTAGGGTCTCTATCTGAAATGATAGACATTGGCACCCCATGTATCCTTACAATCTCTACGACATACAACTTTGCTAATTTCTGCAACGAGTAACCGGTGCAAACCGTTATGAAGTGGGAAGATTTAGTCAGTCGATTCACAATTACCCATACCAAATCTTTCTTAGTAGGCGTCAGGGGTAGCCCACTAATAAAATCCATGGTTACTCTCTCCCATTTCCAAAGTGGAATTTTCACTAGTTGCAGTAATCCAGAAGGTAGTTGATGCTTAGCCTCCACTTGCTGGCATGTCAAAGACTTACTTACGAAATCAGTCACCTCACGCTTATGTCCTGGCCACCAATACAGTTCACATAGATCTCAGTATAATTTGTTTCCACCGAGATGCATAGCGTATTGGCTACTATGCACCTCCCGCAGAATCGTCTGCCTCAACTCAGAGTCCCTCGGTATACAAATTCTTCCACGGAAACATAATACCCCTTCACTATTCAGCCCAAATCCACCATCTCTCCCCTCTTCACCTGTTGGAAACTAGAATCTAATGACTCATCCAACATCTTATTCTCTTTAATCTGACTAATCCAAGTCGGTTTCACCTGAAGTTCTGCCAACAAACTACCATCCTCAAATAGGCTAAGACGAGCAAACATTGCTCTTGGATTAGATACCATCTTATGACTCAGTGCATTTGCTACCACGTTGACCTTTCCCAGATGATACTCAATCGAGCAATCATAATCCTTCAGCAACTCTATCCATCTCTATTGCCTGAGATTTAACTCATTTTGGGTAAGAAGATACTTAAGACTCTTATGGTCGGTGTAGATGATCACATTTTCCCTATACAAATAATGTCTCCACATCTTAAGTGGGAACACGACCGTAGCTAATTCCAAGTTATGAGTGGGGTAGTTCACCACGTACAGCCTAAGCTAACGAGACATATAAACCACCACCTTCCCTTACTACATCAGCACACAACCCAAACCCGTGTGCGACGCATCACAATAGACAATGAATTCTTTTCCCGCCTCTGGCTGAATTAATACCGGAGCTTTAGTCAGAATCTTTTTTAACTTTTCAAAACTCTTCTACTATTTATCCGTCCAAACACACGGTACCTCCTTACGTAGTAACTTAGTTAGGGGTGTCGCAATCAATGAAAACCACTCAACGAACCACCTATAGTACCCAGCCAAACCCAGAAAACTTCAAATCTCTGATACTAAATTCGATGGCTTCCAATCCAATATGACCTTAACCCTCCGAGGATCAGCCCTAATCCCCTCGACAGACACAACATGACCTAGAAATGTCACCTCCTTCAGCCAGAAGTCGCACTTGTTGAATATGGCATAGAGTTGCTTTTCTCTCAATATTTACAGAACAACCCGAAGATGTGAATCATGCTCCTCCTCATTTCTTAAATACACCAAAATATCATCTATGAATACCAGCACAAATCGGTCTAGATAGGGTTCGAAGACCCGGTTCATCATATCCGTAAAAGTAGCTGGTGCATTTGTTAATCCAAACGGCATGACCAGAAACTCGTATTGTCCATAACGAGTTTGAAATACAGTCTTGTACACATCTGCCTCTTTGACCCTTAACTGATGGTACCCCAACCTCAGATCTATTTTAGAGAAAACCGGAGCTCCCTGTAGCTGATCAAATAGATATTTTATCCTTGGTAGCGGATACTTGTTCTTAATCATTTACTTATTCAACTGACGGTAGTCAATACACATGCGCATAAACCCATCCTTATTCTTTAGGAACAATATCGGTGCCCCCCACAGAGACACACTCGGTCTGATAAATCCTTGATCCAAAATCTCTTGGATCTGAGCCTTTAACTCTACCAGCTCCTTCGGTGCTATCCTATAAGGGGCAATGGACACTGGAGCCATTCTCAGTAACAACTCAATGCCGATTTTTACCTCGTAATTTGAAGGCAATTCCGGAAGCTCTTCAGAAATACATTCGGGAATTTCTTTACGATCCTGACATTCTCAATAGACGGTTCCTTAACAACAGATGTACTATCATAAGCAAAAAATGCCTCGCAACCTTTGTGAACTAGCTTCGTGACCCTTAATGACGAGATTACATTAGACAAATAGTTCCTCCGCTCTCCTATCATGATCACCTCATCATCCGCTGAAGTCTTCAATACCATACACTTAGCAGCACAATCCAAGTTCGTACAGTGTTTCACCAACTAATCTATGCCCAGAATGAGATCAAACTTGCCAAACGGTAGTTCCATCATATCCGCCGAAAAAACAACCCCTTGAACCTCGAGAGGCACATCTCTAAACAACTTATTCACTACAGCAGACTGTCCTAAAGGACTAATCACTAACATCTCTTCATCAACAAGTTTGAATTGTATGCCCAAAGTTCCAGACATAGTACATGCAACATATGAATGTGTAGACCCAATATCAATTAAAGTTGTAAATGGCATATGAAGTATGAGAAACATATCGGTTATGACATCAGGTGCGTCACCCTCCTCCCACGCCAAGCAATATAAACCAATCTTGGCTGTCTCGCCTCTGTATTACCAGCACCTCTGCCCGGTGCTCTCCGAAAACGTCCAAATCCATTTCCCCCTCTGAGTGGACCCCGACCTCTCGGTGGCTGCTGACCACCTCTCATTGGCTGTACATAGCCTGGACCTACTGCATGCATCCGAATAGGCTCCCGAGAATAGTTTCTGTATTGATGATCCTTGGACCCACACCTAAAACACCCACTAGGTCTTCTCCAATACTCTCCCAAAATATGGTCTCCCGCACTTAACACAAGGTTTTGGTCGACTGGCAGCAACTAGAATCCTAACTTGGGCTGGCCCATCGAATTTAGGCCTCTTATAAAATCCACTTGAAGAACTTGAAAGCCTAAAATCTCTCTTATTCCTGCCTCTTTCCTTCTCACGATTTTGACGCTCAGAGCATTTCACATCCTCGGTAATCTTTGCCTTCTCAATCAAAGCAGCAAAATCTTGTTCTCTCTACGGGGCTATCAATACCAAACTCATCCCAAAGACCATCCTCAAACTACACACAGTGCTCATAATCGGTCGCGACTATACCTCGAGCATACCGGCTCAATCGAAGAAACTCCACCTCATACTCTGTTACGGACTTATTCCCCTGGACCAAATTCAGAAATTCTTTTCTTCGGGCATCCACATAACTTGTCCCAACATATTTCCCTTGGAAGGTTGACTTAAAGAAATCCTAGGTTAATTAGTCAGCCTGTGTGCCTTCCCTCATGGTAAGCCACTATTGATATGCCTCATCCCGTAATAAGGACACTGTTCCTTTCAGTTTTTGCTCAATCATGTAATGAAGGTCATCCATGATTCACTCAGCCGCCTCAAACTAGTATTCTGCTACATTCGGGCCTACACCAGAGATACCCCTGAAGATTTCAGCCCCGTTTGATTGGAATCACTCTTAAATTGACCCTCGTGCCACCAACCTAGTACTCGCTCTAGCCACTCTTTCCAAAACCCATAGCATCACTTGAGATAAAGCATCATCCCCTCTGGCTCGATTATGAGACCCCATTTCAGTCAACGATGATGCCGGCGCCTCTCTTTCAGGTATATGTCTTGATGCTGAGGACCCAGCCCTAGTACCTCAGCTTCTACTACGGCTACGTGTACCCATTTCATGCCCTCTTGTACTTATATCAGTGTAACGTATTAATCTATTTAAGAGTCTTATGCATCAACTTATCATTCATGTAATTATTAACAAATATTTTATGAAAAGAAAATAGTAATGAGAGTAGTTGTTGCAGATCGATTTTACTAAAGTTTCAGTCTCTATAGTCTCAGTTTCTCTAACTAAAAGTTCAGTATACTACTACTATCCCTAGTAGTTTTTCAGTATAGTCACTATAGCATATAACCAAGTATAAGGTTAGGGAACTTACGGATTTGGGGCTAGAGACTCGGTGTGCCATACTTCCAATAACACTATCACATTTTCCAAACCACATTTTAAACATATTTGAAAAATTTTCAAACTCATTCCATAGCTGAGTTTTACAATTGATACCATTAAATGTAACACCCCAAACTCGGCCTAGACGTTATGGCCGAATCTAGCATGTCACATCAAAAGATTGTGAAAAAGCTATGCATTCATTAAAATTTTTGTATCCTTTTTGAAACTCCAAATTTTGTTGTTTGTAAAACAAGATTTTACTTAAAGAGTATTCTTGTAAATATGTTTTTTTTTTTTTTGAAAACTTTGTTCGTTGCAGAAGTTTGACTTAAAGATTTGTGAAAATGTATTATTTTGAAAAATGGTTATTATTGTTTTAAAAACAAGTGTTTAATCATTTAACAATTTGCAACTAGACGAAATGAAAGTTTAAAAAGAAAAATAAAATCCAATGGCCTTATTACACAAAATATTTACCCAAAAATAATATTATAAAATAAATTAAAACCAAATTTCTAAGTTCTGTTAACTAGCAAATCCGACATATGGCCACCTCTGAGTCCTCCACAGCTCTAAACCCTCTAACGCTAGGGATTACCTACACGGTTAAAAGAAAGGGGTGAGTTACAAGAACTTAGTGTGTAATCCCCTAAAACAGTCACTATCTAGGCATGAGCCTGTACAATATTGGCTTGGGCCTAGGCCCTAAAATCATCTCAATGAATGTGGATATGTGGATATGTGCCAACCCCAATCCTACCAGCCGTCTAACTCTCCACTCGTACCAACCAATCGCACCATGTGGGGACCATGTCAACCCATCCAGCCAACCCATACCAAAATTGTTGTCAAGCTACTAATCACGGTATATGTGGCTGAGCCACTAAAACGGTAGGTGGCGATGCCACTCGAGTGGTATGTGGCAGAGCCACTTAAAATGGTACTTCCTCCAATCACCAAACCCAATCCATGCAACATGATATGAATGCAGTGTATTACCAGTGTAAACAATATAAGTAAAAAAGACATACACGATATTTAACCACGATCAATGTTATAACGATCATTTTATCACCTAAGGGTATAATGGTAATTTTCACTGCTTTGGGGGTATTTCGATAATTTTACCGATCAAGGGTATTTCGATAATTTTACCAATTAAGGGTATTTCGACAATTCACCCGATAAGGATATTTCGATAATTTTACCCATCTAACAGCTTTTTTGGAGGCCTACTTTTGCCTCGAGTGACATGGGATCCCTTTTGAGTCTTTATGGTATAATTTCGGCCCAAATGGGCCCAAACACTCGTGTGGCCCACTTAGTATGTTTTTGGTCTCGATTTTGAAGACTTTACAGTCGTATCAATCATTCGATAGTTTTTGATTAGTTTTGCTCATGTGGGCCTATTAGCCCATTGTGTCCATTTAGCCCATTTCAGCTCGATAAGGCCCATTACGGCCTCAAATTTAGTAGAGTGTTCGTGACACTTTCAACGATCTACTACCATCACTAGTGGCTCGGTTCATCACTACGAGTGCTCTCACACTCGAGTGATTACGGTTGCGAGTTTTATAGCTTTTCGGCATTTCGGTATTTTAGCTTATGGCCAAATCACAGAACATCACATGCTATCACAAACAATGGTGTGAGATTACACACCTGTTTATGAATTGTGACTTCCACTGCTTCCAAACACCTATGATAATGATTGGCCATTAGTTAGACTTCTCCTTTGACAACCCAAAATATAGAAATAACCAACTATTACCTTAACTTAGCAACAAACGGTAGATCCCGCTTTATAGAGAGTATTCAGCCTACCATTCCAGGATAAAGAATCAAGTTCCTAGCAACATTCAATGAAAGAAAAAGAGGGTGTTAGCGAAAACCATATTCATGGTAACAAAAGTGAGAGCTTTCTTGGCTAAAAAAAATAACGAAACTAGAAGAACACCAACCCCACATTCGGCTTTAGATACACTTACCAACCAATGCACGACAACAATTGACAAGTGGCTAACCACAAGATTCGACCCTCACAACGGAGAACAATTAGAATTCGAGATGGAAGAGGGTAAGTAGATTCGGCCTAGGCCAAAATAATGCTTCGGCTAATGCTTTGTAGGAGAGGAGAAAGAATGTTAAGAGAACGAGAAAGTGAATATAGAGGTTTACTAAGTTTGACCAACAAAATAGAACCAAAGCTCCAAACAATCTGATGTTCAGCTTAAGGAATGTCAAGTAGGAGAAGGTGTGGCAATTCGGCTTAAAGACAAGAGAAGAAAGACACAACGTGAAGAGTGGTGAACAGGAGATGATTCAGCCAACAAATGCTTAGGTTGTTAGAAAATAAAAAGAAAAAGAATGCACAAAAGGTAAGAAGTGATGAGAAGGAAAAGTGCTCAAATTACTTCCAAAAAGAAATCCTGAGAAGAACAAAAAAAGAAAACATATAACACAAGGGAGTTTTCGGTTCTACTAAAACATTAGGCTACCAAATTCGCTACACAATACCCCTCTCTAGCCGAAACTCCCCCAACACACACTCCCACTCACGGCCAACACTTCCACACACCTCACTTCCTTGATTCTCTCCCCCTTTTCCTCTTAAATTTTCTCCCTTTCACCCGTTTAAATTGTTTAACCCATTCTCCAACTCCCATAGCAAAGTTTGATCCCAACTCTACTTCCTCCTCTCCCAAAGCATAAAATAAATACCTTTAATTGCTTGTCAAGGGAATCGAACTCTACTCCCATTGTCCCCTAGTGACGCTACCACTAACTTGCCACTAGCTCAATTGTGTTAGTAAAACACACTCTAATTTCCATAAGTCCTGCTTCCAACGACCCTCTCCACTAAAAGGTCAAAAACCAAAATTTTTCCAGGGCTTGAACTCTAACCCAGGCCTCCCTAGAACCCCCAAACACCCTCAAATAACCTGTTGAAAATGCTCAACATGCAAGTATGTAAAGAACTAGAAACCCCTAAATTTTGGGATGTTACATCATAAATTGTATTATTATTGTATTATTTTGGAAAACATGTTTTTCTTCTATATTAAGATCAGGTGCAATGGTTTTTGGATAACATAATATTTTTGGTTCTTTCCAAGCCATCTTGTTAATTTGTTGTTCATCTGACTGGTCATTGTCAGATTGGGAGGATTGGGTGGTCATTTGGAAGTGCATATTTGGTTTTAAGAGGGGAGAGTGCCAAATTTGCTCTAGATTTCTTTTGGGAGTTTTTGCATTTTGGTAATTTTCTCTAGCATTTCGGGTCATTTCCTTCTTAATTCACCTTTACCGAATTATCAGTTTCTTTTTTCTCTTCTCATTCTGTGGTTCAAGTCTTCCTCTTTTCCTTCTCTTTTGACACTTGCTGGGTGTAGGCTCCCCTCTTTTACTTCTTCTTTTTCGTTTCATCTTTACTTTGCTGCCAAATCTCTTTTCCTCTTTTGGCTCTTCATGGCCGAACACAACCTCTATTCCCCTCTTGTTACTTCTCTTTTCACTTTCCAAAGCTAGCCAATTGTGTCGGCCGAATCTATTTCCATGCTTTACTCTAATCTTCCCGAATCTCATCGAAGTTGCAATAAGTGGGTACTATAGCTGAATCTTGGTTGATTTGTCTTATATGCTCGATTCTATATCTGTCAGGCTGAAAGGTTATTTTATTTTCAATTTTGGCCCGGGTTATTGTGTAGCTAACACCTCCTTTTCGTTCAACATTGCTAAGAACTCATTTTTCATAACCAAGGAGTCGACTGATTACCTTTCCCTTGCAGGACATCTCTTGTTGGTGGTAAGTAGCGTTAGTTTGTTTAGACGATTTCAATTTTTATGAGGATGTCTTATCAAAGGTTAAAGCTAATCGTTTAGCACTATTGATTTCATAGGTGTTTAATATTTGGAGTTTCAACGTACAATCCATAACAAGTGTGTAATGTCACACTTCTACTTGTTCTGTTAATGTGATGATCCGTGAATCGGCTAAAAGTCGAAATACCGAAAAGCTAGAATATTGACATTTGAGATCACTCGAGCCTACGAGCGCTCGTAGAGATAAACTGATCCACAAGTGTTGGCGATGGACTGCTGGGAGTGTCAAGAACTCTCTCTTGGGATTGAGGCTGTAATGGGCCTTGTTGAGCCGAAGTAGGCTAAGTGGTCCCAATGGACTAACGGGGCCACTTGGGCAAAATCTATGGTAAATGGCAGTTGATAGACGTGGCTGCGAAGTCCACGCAGAATGGTGACCGAAAATGGGTTGAATGAGCCACACGAGCGGATGGGCCCGCATAGGCTAATATTGGGCTTTAGGCCCAATTGCACCGTTTTGATCAAAAAGATTCTACGTGTCACTCAAAGCGACAGTAGGCCTTCAGAAAGGCCATTATAGGGGTAAATTTACTGAAACACCCTTCATGGGTAAAATTACTAAAATACCCTTCATGGGTAAAATTATCGAAATACCCTTTATAGGTAAAGTTATAGAAATACCCTCGATAGGTAAAATTATCGAGATGCCCTTAAGGGGTGGAATTATCGTTTTAGCCCTAAATGACAAAATGATCGTTATACCCTTGGTGGTAGTTTAAATGATGCTTATGTGATATTTATATAACTGTATATGACTGTGATACACTGCATACATGACATCTTGCATTGGGTTCAATTTTTCTAATTTGGAGGAAGTACCGTTATAGTGGCTCAACCACATACACTATTGTTATAGTGGCATTGCCAAGTATTCTGATTCTAGTGGCTCAGCCACGTATACCGTTATTAGCAGCTGGGCTGCACCATTGGAGAGTTTGGCTGGGTTGGTCGACATGGCCCCTACGTGGAGAGATTGGTTGGTACAGGTGGAGAGTTTGGTTAGATCGGGTTGGGTTACATGTCCATTGCATTGATATGATTTAGGGCTTAGGTCCAGATTGTTACTGAATTGGTCTTAGGCCTAAACTAATACCATATGGGCTCGGGCCCAGATTGTGATCGTAATAGGGGATTACACACTGATTTCTTGTAACTCACCTTTTCTTTTAACTGTGCAGGTAATCCCCAGCTTTAATGGATTTGGAGCTGCGAGGTATTCGGAAGTGGCCACACGTCTAATATGTTTTTGGGTTAAATTTATCGACTTTATTTTCGTTTATTTTCTTTTAAGTATTGGGCTAATTATTTTTGTAATAAGGCCATTGGGTTTTCTTTTTAACTTTTATTTGGTATTTCTTTTAATTGTGAACTTCTCGTCTATTAAACACGGGTTTTTGAAACAATAACCACTGATTTCAAAATAACACGTTCCGGCCATTATTTCAAACAAACTTCCGCAATAAATAAAATTTTGAAAATGGTAATGTTTTTGAAAAGGAATGACTTTGAGCAAATTTGTTTTGTCATTAGCAACGCAAATCGGGATTTTTAGAGGGTAGAAAGTTTTGATCCGTAAAAAGGTTTTCCAATGAACTTATAGTTTTCGAACATTGTTTGATGTGGCACATTAGATCCGATCATAACATCTAGGATGGGTTTAGGTTGTTACATTTAGTGGTATCAGAGCCAGGTTGCACAACTCAGCTGTGGAATGGGTTTTGAAATTTTTTTCAAATCTATTTAAATTTTGGTTTAGAAAGTAGTAATACTACTGAAAGTGTGGCACGCCGTGTCTTTGGCACCAAATCTGTAAGTTTTCTGATACTATACTTTGTTATATGCTGAAATGATTGTATTGAGAAACTACTACGAATAGTTGTAGCATACTAAACTCTTTAGTTAGGGAAACTGAAACTATAGGAGACTAAAACTTTAGTAAATGCGATATGCGAGAACAATCATAATTGCTGCTTTCCATAAAATACTTGTTAATAATTACGAGAACTATAAGCTGATTCATAAAATTTTTTAAATAGAAAATACACTACATCGATATGAGCACAAGAGGTCACGAAAGGGATACACGTGGCTGTGGTAGAGGCCGAGGTGCTAGGGATGGGTCCTCAACATCAGGACATATGCCTGAAAGGGAAGCACCGGCATCACCAGTGACTGAGACGGGGTCTCATAACTGAGCCAGTGGGGATGATACTGGGTCCCAAACAATGTTACGGGTTTTGGAAAGGGTTGCTAGAGCAAGTACTAGGTCAGTGGGCTGAGGGTCAATCTCTGAACGACTCTGATCGAACGTGACAGAAATCTTCAGGGGCATCTCTTGTGTAGCCCCAAATGTAGCAGAATATTGGTTGGAGGCGGCAGAGTGAATCATGGATGACCTTGACTGCACGATGGAGCAAAAGCTGAAAGGAACAGTGTCTTTACTGCGAGATGAGGCATATCAATGGTGGCTTACCGTGAGGGAACACATGCAGGCCGACCGTGTTACATGGGACTTCTTTAAGGCGACCTTTTAAGGAAAATATATTAGGGTGAGTTATGCGATGCCCGGAGAAAGAAATTTTTGAGTCTGGTTTAAGGGAATAATTTTGTAGCATAGTATGAGGTAGTGTTTCTGTGGTTGAGCCGATATGCTCGGGGTATAGTCGTGACTAAGTATAAGCACTGTGTGCGATTCGAAGATGGTCTTGGGATAAGTTGCGGGTACTGATAGCCCCGCAGAGGTAAAGGGACTTTGCTGCCCTGGTCGATATGGCAAAGATTGTTGAGTATGTGAAACGCTCTGAGCGTCAAAACCGTGAGAAGGAAAGGGGCAGAAACAAGAGGGATTTTGGGCCCTCAAGTTCTTTTGGTGGGCCTAAAAAGAAGCCTGGGTTTGATGGGCCAGCCCGAGTTAGGGTCCCAGTTGTTGCTGGTTGACCGCGACTTTGCGTTGAGTGTGGGAGACCTCATTTGGGAGAGTGCTGGAAAAGAGCTAGGGGAGATTGAGAAGGTGGTCGTGATAGGGCAGCGAAGGGATTATTTATCTAATGTAATCTCTACATTAAGGGCCGAGAAACTGGTTCGCAAGGGGTGCAAGGCATTCCTAGCTTATGTCAGTACATCTGATGTTAAGGGTTTGCCTGTTGGGGTTTTCAAGACCGTAAAATAATTTTTGGATGTCTTTTCTGAAGAGCTTTTTGGGTTCCCTACAAATTGTGAGGTCAAATTCAACATTGAGCTCCTACCAAGAATGACTCTGGTGTCTATTGACCCTTATAGGATGGCGCCAAAGGAGGTAGTAGAATTAAAGGCTCAAATCCAAGAGCTACTAGATCGAGGATTCATCCAACTAAGTGTGTCTCCGTGGGGAGCACCGGTATTGTTCGTGAAGAAGAAGGATGAGTCAATGCACATGTGTATTAATTATCATCAATTGAACAAATTGACAGTTAAGAACAAGTACCCTTTACCAAGAATAAAAATCTATTTGATCAGCTGCGAGGAGCTTCAGTATTCTCTAAGATAGATCTCAGATCGGGGTATCATCAGCTGAGGGTTAAGGAGACAGATGTGTACAAGACTACATTACGGACTCGTTATGGACATTATGAGTTTTTGGTCATTTCGTTTGGGTTAACGAATGCACCAGATACTTTCATGGATATGATGAACCGAGTCTTCCAACCCTACTTAGACCGATTCGTGGTGGTATTTATAGATGATATTTTGGTGTATTCAAGAACCGAGGAGGAGCATGATTCACATCTCCTGGTTGTTTTACAGATATTGAGAGAAAGGCAGCTTTATGCCAAATTCAGCAAGTGCGAGTTTTGGTTGCGAGAGGTGACATTTTTGGGTCATGTCGTGTCTGCCGAGGGGATTAGAGTTGATCCTCGAAGAGTTGAGGCCATATTAGATTGGAAGACGCCAAAGTTGGTATCAGAGATTCGAAGTTTTTTGGGTTTGGCTGGGTATTACAGACGCTTCACTGAGGGGTTTTCACTGATTGCTGCACCCCTAACTAAGTTACTACGTAAAGGAGTATCGTTCGTTTGGACTGATAAATAACACGAGAGTTTTGAGAAACTGAAGAAGATTCTGATTGAAGCCCCAGTATTAATTCAGCTAGAGGCTAGAAAGAATTCATTGTTTACTGTGATGCGTCACACACGAGTTCGGGTTGTGTGCTGATGCAAGAGGGTAAGGTGGTGGCTTATGCATCCCGTTAGCTTAGACCGCACGAGGTGAATTATCCTACTCATGACTTGGAATTAGCTGCAGTGGTATTCGGACTAAAGATTTGGAGACACTACTTGTACGGGGAGAAGTCTATCATTTATATCGACCATAAAAGTCTCAAGTACCTCCTTACTCAGACGGAGTTAAATCTTAGGCAACGAAGGTGGATAGAGTTGCTTAAGGATTATGATTGCTCGATTGAGTACCATCCGGGGAATGCTAACGTGGTAGCGGATGCACTGAGTCGTAAGGTGGTATTTGATCTAAGAGCAATGTTTGCTCGTCTCAGCCTATTTGAGGATGGTAGACTATTAGCAGAGCTTTAGGTGAAACCGACTTGGATTGGTCAAATTAAAGAGAAGCAGTTGCTGGATGAATCGTTGATTCCTTGTTTTCAACCGGTGAAGAATGGAGAGACTGGAATTTTGGGATGAATACTGAAGGAGTGTTATTCTTTCGTGGAAGAGTCTGTGTACCAAGGGATAATGAGTTAAGACAGTATATACTGCGTGAGGCACATAGTAGTCCATACGCTATGCATCCTAGCAAAAAACAAGTTATACCGAGATCTGTGTGAATGTACTGGTGGCTAGGGCTTAAGTGTGAGGTTACCTATTTTGTAAGTAAGTGTTTGACATTCTAGCAAGTGAAGGCTGAGCATCAATTGCCTTCTGGATTGCTATAACCTGTTAGAATTCCACTCTCAAAGTGGGAAAGGGTAATTCAGATTTTGGAAGACATGTTGAGAAGCTGTGTAATTGATTTCAAGGGCAGTTGGGAAGACTATTTGCCATTAGCAAAATTTGCTTATAACAACAGCTACCAATCTAGTATTCAGATGGCACTCTACGAGGCGTTATATGGTTGTAGGTGTCATACCCCTACTTGTTGGACAAAATTGGGCGATCGGCGATTGTTGGTTCCAGAACTAGTCTCTAAAATCAAGGAGAAAGTGAAATTGATCCGTAATCAGTTAAAAGAAGCATCTGATAGGCAAAATTCATATGATGGTTAGAAGAGTAAAAAGATTGAATTCGTAGTGGGAGATTATGTTTTCTTAAAGGTCTCAACATGGAAGAAGATTCTGAGATTTGGGCGAAAAGGCAAGTTGAGCCCTAGATTCATCGGACCTTACCATATTTTAAAAAGTGTGAGACCAGTCGCCTATCAGCTGGAACTGCCTCTTGTGTTAAATTGTATACATAACGTGTTTCACGTCTCTATGTTGAGGCGATACCGTTCTGATCCCTCACATATAGTGCTAGTGGAGGAGATTGAGGTAAGACCAGATCTGACCTTTGAGGAAGAACCGGTGCAAATACTGGATCGTGATGTTAAGGTGATAAGAAGGAAGTCTGTTCTATTAGTCAAGGTGCTGTGGCGAAATCACAATTCAGAGGAAGCCACGTAAGAGCCTAAGGAGGTGATGCGACAGCAATACCCTCATCTCTTCTGATCAGGTAAATTTTGAGGCCAAAATTTCTTTAAGGGGGATAGAGTTGTAACGTCCCAAATTACGGGCTATAATTTTTGCTTGAATTCATGGTGTGCTTGATCGGCTAGCCATTTAAGTGTGTTTGGGGGTCCTAAAGAGGCTTGGGTTCGAGTTAGAGTCTGGGAAAAATTTTAGTTTTTGGGCCTTTAGTGGAGAGGGCTATTGGCAGTAGGGCTTAAGTAAAACGGTGTTCGTTAAGATGACACAAGATGAGCTTGTAGCTCAGTGGCAGTGGCGTCATTGGGAAGGCATGGAGAGTGGGGTTCGAATCCCACAAGTTACAATTAGAGGCTTTTATTTTGTGACTTGAGTGGGAGGAAGCAAAGTTCGGATCAAATTCTTCAAGGTGAATTGGAGACTTGGTCAAATAATTCAAACAGAAGGTAGGGAGCTATTCTAGGAGGATTTAGTGGAGAGAATTAAGGGATGGATGGGTATGGGAGTGGTGGCCGAATGTGGGGAAGGTTATGATAGGGAATTTTGGCCAAGGGTAGTCATTTGGAAGTGTATATTCAATTTTAAGAAGCGAGATTGTCGAATTTTCTTTGGATTACTTTTGAAAGTTTTTGCATTTTGGTAATTTTCTCTAGCATTTCGGGTCATTTCCTTCTCAATTCACCTTTGCCGAATTCTCAGTTTCTTTTTTCTCTTCTCATTCTGTCGTTCAAGTCTTCCTATTTTCCTTCATTTTTGACACTTGCTAGTGGTAGGCTCCCCTCTTTTACTTCCTCTTTTGCGTTTCATCTTTACTTTACTGCCTAATCTCTTTTCCTTCTTTGGCTCTTCTTGGCCGAACACAACCTCTATTCCCCTTTTGTTGCTTCTCTTTTCAGTTTGCAAAGCTAGTGATTGTGTAGGCAGAATCTATTTTCGTGCTTTGTTCTAATATTCCTAAATCTCTTCAAAGTTGCGGTAAATGGGTACTCTGACCGAATCTAGGTCAGTTTCTCTTCTATGCTCGGTTCTATATCTCTGAGGCCGAAAGGCTATTTTTGTTTTAATTGTGGCCTAGGTTATTGTGTAGCTAACACCTCCTTTTCGTAACATTGCTAGGAACTCATTTTCCATAACCAATGAGTCAGTTGATTACCTTTCCCTTGCAGGACATCTATTGTTTGTGGTAAGTAGTGTTAGTTTGTTTAGACGATTTTAATTTTTATGAGGATGTCTTATCAAGGGTTAAAGCTAATCGTTTAGAACTGTTGATTTCATAGGTGTTTAATCTTTGGAGCTTCAACCTACAATCCATAACAAGTGTGTAATGTCACACTCCTACTTTTTCTGTTAATGTGATTCTCTGTCAACCGACTAAAAGCTGAAATATCGAAAAGCCAGAATATCGACATTTGAGATCACTCGAGCGTGCAAGTGCTCGTAGAGATAAATTAAGCCACAAGTGTTGGCGATGGACTATTGGGAGTGCCACGAACTCTCTCATGGGACTAAGGCTATAATGAGCCTTGTTGAGCCGAAGTAGGCTAAGTGGGCCCAATAAACTAATGGGGCCACATGGGGAAAATCCATGGTAAGTGTCGGATGATAGACGCGACTGCGAAGTTTGCAGAATCGTGACCGAAAATGGGCTGGATGGGCTACACGAGCGAGTGGGCCTGCTTGGGCCAAAATTGGGCTTTAGGTCCAGTTGCACCATTTTGATCAAAAAGGGTCTATGTGTCGTTCGAAGTGACAGTGGGCCTTCGGGAAGGCCATTATAGGGGTAAACTTATTGAAATACCCTTCACGGGTAAAACTATCGAAATACCATTCACGGGTAAAGATACTGAAATACCCTCTAATGGTAAAGTTATCGAAATATCCTCGATGGGTAAAATTACAAGATGCCCTTAAGGGGTGGAATTACTGTTTCACCCCTATGCAACAAAATGACCGTTATACCCTTGGTGGTAGTTTAAATGATGTTTGGTGATATTTATATAACTGTATATGATTGTGATACACTGCACACATGACATATTGCATTGGGTTTGGTTTTTCTGATTTGGAGGAAGTACCGTTATAGTGGCTCAGCCACATACACCTTGTTATAGTGGCATTGCCACGTATTCTGATTCTAGTGGCTTAGCCATGTATACCGTTATTAGCAGCTTGGCTGCACCATTGAAGAGTTTGGCTGGGTGGGTTGACATGGTCCCCACGTGAGAGATTGGTTGGTACGAGTGGAGGGCTTGGTTGGATCGGGTTGGGTTACATGTCCATTGCATTGATGTGATTTTAGGGCTTAGGCCCAGATTGTTACCGAATAGGGCTGAGGCCCAGACTGGTACCGTATGGGCTCAGGCCCAAACTATGACCACAATAGGGGATTACACACTGAGTTCTCGTAACTCACCCTTTCTTTTAACTATGTAGGTAATCCCCAGCTTTAGCGGATTTGGAGCTGCGAGGGACTCGGAGGTGGCCACACGTCCAATATGTTTTTGGGTTAAATTTAGTGACTTTATGTTCATTTATTTTATTCTAAGTATTGGGTTAATTATTTTTGTAATAAGGCCATTGGGTTTTCTTTTTAACTTTTATTTGGTATGTCCTTTAACTGTGAATGCTCGTCTATTAAACATGGGTTTTTGAAACAATAACCACTAATTTCAAAATAACACGTTCCCGCAACCATTTCAAACAAACTTTCGCAATAAATAAAGTTTTAAAAATGGTAATGTTTTTCTAAAGGAATGACTTTAATCAAATTTGTTTTGTCATTAGTAACGCAAGTCGGGATTTTTAGAGGGTAGAAAGTTTTGATCCATAAAAGGGTTTTCTAATGAACTTATAGTTTTGAGCACCGCTTGATGTGGCACGTTAGATCCAGTCATAACGTCTAGGCCAGGTTTAGGGTGTTACACTTGTAACTTTCCAAAGCATCAAGTCTATTTTGGATTTCTTTTAAGAAATCATTTTGGGGTTTTTGGAAAGGTTTTACAATCTCATAAGGTGTAAATATTGGTTCTTTAGAACTTTTTATGTTACCTCTTTTATTGTTTCTTTCTTAATCGGTTGACTTTCAACCAAATTCTCAATATAATCTAATTGTTTTCCTATTGTATGAAGATTGATATTTGTATAGTTGTTTTGTTTTACTATCATTTTATTATCTTTTGTTGAGATTTGTTCTCCTACATCAAGAGCTCTCATTCTTAAAGGATTTGCTTTTATTCCAGTATTTTTGAGAAGCTATTGAACCTCCATTAAAGGGGGATGTAGAGATTCAACTTCTCTTTTATTAGTTTTCCATCTAGTATTATGTTTTATTGTATTAATAGATTCTAATAATATTCTTCAAACCGCTCAAATAATTTTATATGAATTTTATGGATATTCATAAATTCATAATATTCTTAAAGAATGCTTTCTTTTTATCATTATAATTTTTAAAGTAATCATCTATTTTTTGCTTATTTTTGTTGGAATAGAAGTGCTTTCTACACCATTCTTTGTTTATCTCAAATTTTTTTTTCTAAAACAAATATTTCTGAATTTTCTCATCGTCTTGCATTACTAGTCATTGATGAATATGTTGGTGACATATTAGGTGAATTTTTGGGACTCTCTTCCTGTCTGCCATAGATAGGTTGAGCTATATTTGATGAATTATCTATTCATTGTAAATTCGTTCTAAATGTTGTTGGGAAAGAAGAGACAGAGGCTCTAGCTGTCCTAAAGTCTGTCGTTTGTGTTTCTAGATTTGACTATCCTTCTAAGTTTAACTTTCTAAAAGCTGTGCTGGTACTTCCTATTTCGAATGAATGTCTTGGAGGCATTCTTCGTGGCCTGCTGAATATTAATTCAACTGTGCCATCTTGGTGTTGGGAGATTTCACTCAATGAAGTGTTTCTTATGGGAGTTGGTGCCACAGGGTTTGTAGCACCCTCAAGTTTCCACCTATCAAGAAGGTTTATTTCATGCCATTGTATTTGTAACATCTTGAAGTTTGGGATTTGGTGTTTTACATTATTCCATGCGTTAGGCTAGCTTTGTGTGTTGGTTGTGTGTGTTTGGGGGCCCTAAGAAGGCCTATGGTCGAGTTGGGCCCTGGTAAAATTTTTTTGTTCAGACATTTAAGGGGGAGAAGGTAAGTGGTGTCAGGACATAAGGGAATAAGTGGGTAATTTGCTAGCACAAGAGGAGCTAGTAGCAAGGTGGTGTGGCGTCACTTGTAAGAGCTAAGGGGGAGGACTTCGAATCCCACCGCCCAACAACTTAATTAATTTTTGTACTGATCAAGTGATGGTGGGGGAGTTTGATTGGGACTCTGCAGGAGGAGTTGAAGACTCATTCAAATTCATTTGAATGAATGATGGAGAGGAGATTAAGGAGCAAATCAATGAGAAAAATAAGGGATTAGGGTGAGAGGAGGTGTTGGCTGAATTTTGGGCAATGTTAGGGGGAGAAATTTAGTCAAATAGGGTCTTTTGGGTGTAGAGGACATTATGTTTTGGTAGGGTGAATTGGAGCCGAAATTCTTAACTGGTTTTTGCAAGTTTTGTGCGTAAAGACCTTTCTCTCTTTTTGACATTTTGTGCATTCTTTTTCAATCTTTCTCACTGCTTGCCAAAACACTGAAGCCCTTTTGTTCATCTCTACCTTGGTATTAGTTGAAAATTTCTAGCACTTTTTTTCTCTTCTCTTCTTTTCTCTTCCATTTCACTCTCTTATATTTTTGCTTCATTTTGGTGCAATACCGTAAGCCAAACTTTTTCTATAATCCATTCTTTTTTCTTTGTGTGATTCATTCTGTTGACCGAATCTGGTAAGTGAGAGTTCTTCTTTTCTTTTCCCTTCCCTTGGCCAAATCTTTTTCATTCATTTACTCTTTTGGGTACATTAGCCGAAACATCATCCCCTCCTACTCCCTCATCTGACGTTCTTCTCTTGTAGTGCTCTAGTGGGGTGGCCGAATCTCTCACTCTCGTCGACTCATCTGTGGTCATAAGTCGAATATGTGGAAGTGGGGTTCATCATTGATCAAGGTAGGGGGTTTCTATTTGATTCATTTTGATTTTTCTTTGTTCGGCTATTCTGTTAAATTGGATTGATAGGTTGTCTAACCATTTCTTTTAGGGACTTAATAACTCGTTCTCCTCTACTCTTTGGTCCTTCAGAAGTAGTGGTAAGCTGAAACCCTCTTCTTAGACAACTACTTTTCTCATCGTGATATCATCCTGACTAAGACTCTCTTAATGGAGGCAAGTGGTAGCCATATTAAGGGACGACTGATAATAGGGCAAAAAGGGAGTGGACTTGCAGTCTCTGCTCCCAAGTTCAAATGTAGGGCAGTATCGACAGTTTGGGATTTCCCACCAGGTTGTGGAAAGGAGCCAACACCCGGTGCGATTAGGCAGATCATGGTCATTCGCGATATTGAGGGTAAGCACTTTGGATTTGATTTGATTTAGATTAAGATCTTTCTTTTGTTAGTTAATTAGATGTTATGATGGCGTAGGTGTCGGCGATCATGAGGGTTTGGTGCTTTACGTAATCAGGTGTGTAATCTCACACCACAATCTTGTAGTTTTGTGTTTCACCATAAAATCGATAAAACAAGTCGCTTTTGCATACAAGTCTAATAACCGGAATATTGCATGGAATCGAGTAATGCACTTAAATAATGTTAGTTCTGAAATCTGTTGAAAACGTGTTAATAGCCTAAATTACTAGAATGCCCTAATGGGCCGATTACTAAAATGCCCTAATGGGTCGATTATTAAAATGCCCTAATGGGCTAAAATGCCTTAATGGGCCGACTCACTGAAAAGCTTTACTAGACTAGTTTACAAAGTACCCTCGTTGGGTTGGAGTCTGTTTTACGCGTGAATTCCTTAATATATGTATGTTGCACATTATCATATTGTATAGGGCGGGGACTTAAATGAAGAGCAGTGTAGCCTGGTGGCCTAGCCACAATTTATATATGTCTGAATATTTATGATCACAGTGGCTCAGCCACACGTAACTTATGTTGTAGCATGACCGCATTTTCGGTGTGAGCGGTGGGGTGGGTTGGCTTGATCCCTATAGGTGTGATTGGCTGGTCGGGGGTGTGTTGGATGGATGGGTTGGGGCATTCATTTTATTATTTAGACTGTTATGTAAATGGGCTTAGGCCTAGGACGATGCTACCTGAGTTCGGGCCCAGTGGATGACGGTAGGGGGATTATACACTGAGTTCTTGTAACTCACCCCTCCTCTTTATCCTTGCAGGTAATGCTCAAAAGTGAAGACTTGGGGCCATGGATGACTCGGTGGGAGCCATGCTTTACGAACCTTGATTTCAAACTTTAGTAAATTTCACTTCTTCTTTATTTCTTTACTTTTACTATCATGGGTTTTTAATTTGTAATAAGGCCTCTGGGATTTTAATTTGCTTTATGTTTTGACGTAATCACTACATTTCATGAATTGTTTAAAACGAGGATTTTCTGAAAACATAAATAACATTTTCCAAGAATGAATAACAAATGGATTATAAAACAAACCAATATATATTTATATATATGGATGATAACACTTGTGTTTCCTTCAAACTACAAATATCACTTTAAAGAAAACAAAATCATGATTTTGAAGGCCACTAGTTTAGTTTTTGTAACACTAAACAACCTTCCAGAATTAGTAGTATTGATAACAAAACATCTATAGGCCAAGCCTGTTTTATTAATTACAACCAAATATCGTCAACTTTTACACAATCACAAGTTTTCTTGAGCAATCTCTCCATGTGACATGCCAGATCCGGTCATTACGTCTAGGCCAAATTTGGGGTGTTGCATTTTATAATATCAGAGCCCGATTACAAAACTCCTCTGTGGTTTGGGTTCAAAAATGTTGCCCAAAGTTATTTGAAATTTGGTTTAAAAATGCATGTCTTTAGAGGAAGTATGGCACCACGGGTATCTGGCACCAAGTCAGTAAGTTTTCCTCATTTCATTTTATGATTAATGTTGTATGACTATATTAAGGGAATTTTACGAGACAATAGTATACTAGAACTTTTTACTTTAAGGGTTGAAACTATAGAGATTGAGACTCTAGGATGCGGATACAACTCTCGAAAATAACTTTTCTACTCGCACTTCATAAAACATTGGTTAATAAACAGTGAATTGCATACTGATTCATAAGACTTTTAATCAGATTAAATTGACTTAGCTAACATGAGCGCTAGAGGACGTGGACGGGGTAGACGTGGCCAAGGTAGAGGCCGAGGTGCTAGAGTTGTGTCTGAAGCATCTGGACATATGCTTGAAATGGATACACCAACATCACCAGTGACTGAAGCTAGATCACATGACCGATGGGAGGAGACGACGCTCTGTCTCAAGCGATGTTATGGGTATTGGAAAGGGTTACTGGGGCAAGTACTGGGTTGGCAGCTCGCAGGTCTATATTTGAATGATTTAGATCAAATGGAGCTGAAGTTTTTAGGGGTATTTCGGGGGTAGCCCCAAGTGTAGCGGAGTATTGGCTTGAGGCGGTGGAGCGAATTATGGACGATCTAGATTGAACAGCTGAGCAGAAACTAAAAGGGGTTGTGTCATTACTGAGAGATGGGGCATATCGATGGTGGCTCACTTGTTAGGAAGGTACTCAGTGATCAGACATTCGGGATTTTTCAAAATAGCATTCTAGGGAAAATATGTCGGGGCAAGCTATGTGGATGCCTGAAGAAAGGAATTCTTAAATCTGGTTCAAGGAGGTAGATCTGTGGCAGTGTACGAGGTGGAGTTTTTGTGTTTGAGCCGGTATGCCTAGGGAATAGTGCCGACTGATTGGGAAACATTGTGTGCGATCTGAAGATGAGCTGCGTGATGAGTTGCGGGTACTAATAGCCTCGCAGAAGGAAAGGAACTTTACTACACTAGTAGAAAAAGCTAAGATTGTTGAGGAAGTAAAATACTCGGAATGACAAATCGAGATAAGGATAGGGGCAGGAACAAAAGAGATCTTGGGTACTCAGGTACTGTGACAGGGTTTAAGAAAATGCCCAAAATGAGGGGCCAGTTCGAGTGGGTGTTCTAGCTGCTACCAATCAGTTACATCCTTGTGTGGACTCTGGAAAGCTTCACTTGGGTGAGTGTTGTAAGAGAACTGATGGGTGTTTCAGATGTGGGTCTAAGGACCATCAATTTAGAGATTGCCTTTGAGAGCCTGTTCAGACACAGGTAGTTCACCACAGATTTGCACAGTCAGTAGGGGCGTTCAGCAGCCGCCAAGAGGTCGTGGGCCAAGTCGAGGTGGAAATGGTGTAGGACGAGGTTAGGGAGCACAGGGTAGAGGTGCCAGTAACAGGGGTAGCACAGAGAGAGACATCCAAGATTAGTCTATGCAGTCAGACATCGAGAGAATGGTGACGCACCAGACGTCATAACTGGTACGTTTTTCATATTTGATGTACCTTTAACTGCTTTGATAGATATTGGATCCACCCGTTCGTATGTTGCATGTGTTATGTCAGAAACTTTGGATATTAAGTCTGAGATTACAACCAGAGAAACAACTGTGATTAGCCCTTTAGGACAGTTAGTGGTAGTGAATAAGTTGTTTAGGGATGTGCCTTAGAAGTTCAGGGAGTAGTATTCCTGACAGATTTGATGGAACTTTCGTTCGATGAGTTCGACCTTATATTGGGCATGGACTGGCTGGTTAAGCACCGTGCGAACTTGGACTATGCTGCAAAGTGGATGGTACTAAGAACTCTAGAGGATAAGAAAGTAATGATGGTAGGGAAAGAAGGAATTATCTGTCTAACGTGGTTTCTGCTTTAAAGGCTGAAAGATTGGTGCGAAAAGGGTGTGAAGCATTCTTAGCCTTCATCAGTGCTTTGCATATCAAAGAGTTGTCGGTAGAGAATGTTAGAACAGTGAAAGAGTTTTCAGATGTCTTTCTCGAGGAGCTTCCAGGATTACCTCCAGATCGGGAGGTGGAATTTGGCATTGAGCTGTTGCCAGGAACGGCTCCGGTGTCTATTGCCCCTTGCAGAATGGCGCCGAAGGAGTTAGTGGAACTTAAAGCTCAGATCCAGGAGTTGTTGGACAGGGGGTTTATCTGACCAAACGTGTCATCGAGGGGAGCATCGATTTTTTTCTTTAAGAAAAAGGATGGGTCGATGCGTATGTGTATCGATTATAGAAAATTGAACAAGTTGACGATCAAGAACAAATATCCGCTACTAAGGATTGATGATTTGCTCGATCAAATGCGATGAGCTTCAATTTTCTTGAAGATAGACTTGAGATCGGGGATCATCAGCTAAAGGTCAAGGAGGCAGATATTCATAAGACTGGGTTCCAAACTCAATATGGGCATTACGAGTTCTTGATAATGCCGTTCGGGCTAACAAATGCGCCAACTACATTTATAGACATGATGAACCGAGTTTTTCAACCCTATTTAGACCGGTTCATAGTGGCATTCATAGATGATATCTTGGTGTACTCAAAAAGGAAAGAAGAACATGATTCACATCTTTAGGTTGTGCTGTAGATACTAAGGGAGAAGCAGCTATATGCCAAATTTAGTAAGTGTGAAATTTGGCTGAATGAAGTGACCTTTTTAGGGCATGTTGTGTCTTCCAAGGGAATTAGAGTGGATCTCCGGAAGGTCGAGGCCGTGTTGGATTGGAAACCACTGAAATCAGTATCGAAAATTTAAAGTTTTCTTGGTTTAGCCGGGTACTATAGGTGTTTCATTGAGGGTTCATGCTAATTGCTACTCCCTAACTAAGTTGTTGCATAAAGGAGTACCATTTGTGTGGTCAGTTAAGCGGTAGGAGAGCTTTGAGAGATTAAAGAAGATTCCGATGTAAACGCCAGCTTTGATTTAAATTTCGAGGCGACTAGATTTCAAAGACAAGATTCCATCCCTGCATCGATGGTCAGTCGGAAAGGGTAATCCAAATTCTAGAAGACATGTTGAGGGGCTGTGTGATCATCTTCAAGGGTAGTTGGGAAGATTTTCTACCATTGGCAGAGTTTGCATACAACAATAACTATCAATCCAGCATCTAGATGGCACCCTACGAGGCATTGTATTGTCGTAGGTTTCATACTCTTACCTGCTGGACAGAGTTGGGAGAGAGACAGCTATTGGGGCCAGAGTTGATCTCGGAGATGGAAAATAATGTTAAAGTAGTTTGAGCTCAATTAAAAGAAGCTTTGGATAGACAAAAATCGTATGCAGATCTGAAGCGTAGGGAGATAGAGTTTTCAGTAGGGGATTAGGTCTTTTTGAAGGTCTCACCATGGAAAGAGGTATTAAGATTTGGACGGAAGGGCAAGTTGAGCCCTAGGTTTATTGGACCTTACTAAGTATTGAAGTGAGTAGGGCCAATGGCTTATCAACTTGAATTACCTTTGGAGTTAAGTCAGATTCATAGTGTATTCCATGTCTCGATGCTAAGGCATTATCGTTGGATCTGCTCTCATGTTGTGTCGATGGAGGAAATTGAGATAAGACTTAATTTATCTTTTGAAGAAGAGCCAAGATGATTCTAGATCGGGATGTTCAAAAGTGAAGGAAATCGGCCCATTGGTTAAAGTATTATGGCGTAATCACGGGTCGAGGTGAGTCGAGGACACGATCAGCAATAATACCCTCATCCCTTCTAATCAAGTAAATTTTGAGGCTGAAATTTCTTTAAGGTGGTAGAATTGATGATTTGCTCGATCAAATGCGATGTGCTTCAATTTTCTTGAAGATAGACTTGAGATCGGGGATCATCGGCTAAAGGTCAAGGAGGCGATATTCATAAGATGGGTTCCAAACTCAATATGGGCATTACGAGTTCTTGATAATGCCGTTCGGACTAACAAATGCGCCAACTACATTTATAGACATGATGAACCGAGTTTTCAACCCTATTTAGACCGGTTCAGTAGTGGCATTCATAGATGATATCTTGGTGTACTCAAAGAGGAAAGAAGAACATGATTCACATCTTTAGGTTGTCTTTGTAGATACTAAGGAGAAGCGACTATATGCCAAATTTAGTAAGTGTGAAATTTGGCTGAATGAAGTGACCTTTTTAGGGCATGTTGTGTCTTCCAAGAGAATTAGAGTGGATCTCCGGAAGGTCGAGGCCGTGTTGGATTGGAAACCACTGAAATCAGTATCGAAAATTTAAAGTTTTCTTGGTTTAGCTGGGTACTATAGGTGTTTCATTGAGGGGTTCATGCTAATTGCTACTCCCCTAACTAAGTTGTTGCATAAAGGAGTACCATTTGTGTGGTCAGTTAAGCAGTAGGAGAGCTTTGAGAGATTAAAGAAGATTACGATAGAAACGCATGATTTGATTCAACTGAGGCGACTAGATTTCAAAGACATTCCATCCCGCATGATGGTCGATCGGAAAGGTAATCAAATTCTAGAAGACATGTTGAGGGTGTGATCATCTTCAAGGGTAGTTGGGAAGATTTTCTACCATTGGCGAGTTTGCATACAACAATAACTATCAATCCAAAGATCTAGATGGCACCTACGAGGCATTGTATTGTCGTGGGTTTCATACTCTTACCTACCGGACGAGTTGGGAGAGAGGCAGACTATTGGGGCGGAGTTGATCTCGGAGATGGAAAATAATGTTAAAGTAGTTTGAGCTCAGTTAAAAGAAGCTTCGGATAGACAAAAATCGTATGCAGATCTGAAGCGTAGGGAGATAGAGTTTTCAGTAGGGGATTAGGTCTTTTTGAAGGTCTCACCATGGAAAGAGGTATTAAGATTTGGACGGAAGGGCAAGTTGAGCCCTAGGTTTATTGGACCTTACCGAGTATTGAAGTGAGTAGGGCCAATGGCTTATCAACTTGAATTACCTTTGGAGTTAAGTCAGATTCATAGTGTATTCCATGTCTCGATGCTAAGGCATTATCGTTTGGATCTGTCTCATGTTGTGTCGATGGAGGAAATTGAGATAAGACTTAATTTATCTTTTGAAGAAGAGCCAGTACAGATTCTAGATCAGGATGTTCAGGTGCGGCGAAGGAAATCAGTTCCATTGGTTAAAGTATTATGGCGTAATCACGGGTCAGAGGTGAGTCAGAGGACACGATCAGGCAATAATACCCTCATCCCTTCTAATCAAGTAAAATTTGAGGCTGAAATTTCTTTAAGGTGGTAGAACTGTAACATCCTAAAGTTAGGGATTTGGTGTTTTGCATTATTCCATGCGTTAGGCAAGCTTTGTGTGTTGGTTGTGTGTGTTTGGGGGCCCTAAGAAGGCCAGGGGTCGAGTTGGGCCTTGGTAAAATTTTTTTGTTCAGACACTTAAGGGGGAGAAGGTAAGTGGCGTCGGGACATAAGGGAATAAATGGGTAATTTGCTAGCACAAGAGGAGCTAGTAGCAAGCGTCACTAGTAAGAGTTAAGGGGGAGGAGTTCGAATTCCACCTGCTGCAACAACTTAATTATTTTTTGTGCTGACCAGGTGAAGGTGGGAGAGTTTGACTGGGACTCTGCAGGAGGAGTTGAAGACTCATTCAAATGCATTTGAATGAGTGATAGAGAGGGAGAAAAATTAGGGATTGGGGTGAGAGGGGGTGTTGGCTGAATTTTAGGAAGTGTTAGAGGGAGAAATTCAATCAAATGGGGTCTTTTGGGTGTAGAGGACATTCAGTTTTGGTAGGGTGAATAGGAGCCGAAATTCTTGAGTGGCTTTTCAAAGTTTTGTGCGTGAAGAGCTTTCTCTCTCTGTGACATTTTGTGCATTCTTTTTCAATCTTTTCTATGCTTGCCGGAACACTCAAGCCCTTTTGTTCATCTCTTCCTTGGTATCAGTCGAAACTTTCTAGCACTTCTTTTCTCTTCTCTTCTTTTCTCTTCCATTCTACTATCTTCTATTTTTCCTTCCGCTTTCCATAAGTCGAACTTCTTCTGTGATCCATTCTTTTTTCCATGCGTGATTCATTTTGTTGACCGAATCTGGTAAGTGGGAGTTCTTTTTCTTTTCCCTTCCATTGGACGAATGTTTGCCATTCATTTATTCTTTTGGGTACATTAGTTGAAACATCATCCCCTCATACTCCCTCATTTGACGTTCTTCCCTTGTAGTGCTCTAGTGGGGTGGCCGAATCTCTCACTCTCGTCGACTCATCTGTGGTCATAAGCCGAATCTGTGGAAGTGGGGTTCATCATTGATCAAGGTAGGGGGTTTCTATGTAACATCCGAGATTTAGGGGCTTTGTATTTATTATGTTTCTGTGTGTTGGCATGCTCTATGCTGTAATTTCTTAGGTTTGGGACCCCCGAGAAGGCTCGGGTTAAGCCGAAGACTTGGCAAAAATTTCAACTTTTGGGTACCTTAGGGGAGAGCTAGCTGGGTTATGCTTAATGAGTAATTGCTTGTGATTAGTCGACATAAGAATTGGAGTAGTAAGATGGCAAAGAGACGCCACTTTTGAGGTAGGTAAGTCACGCCACAGGGGAGCAGTGAGGGAGCAGGTTCGAGTCGCATAGCTTGTTTTTGAATTCTTTTTTGGCGACAAGAAGGGAGGTGGTGGATCTTGGCATGGACACTTAAAGGGTAGAGTGTTGAATGGGTCAAAATTTTGAAATGGGAGGCCAAAAGTGAAAGGGGGAAGTTTGAATCTTTCAACCAATTCAAATGAGGGGATTGGTGTGAATGTAGGAGAGGAGAAAGGGTGTGGCCAAATTTTTGGTTAGTGTTGGAGGCGATTCGGTCAAACGGGGTGGCTTTCGATTTTGGTGAGTATAGGTGCCGGATTTTTTTTAGAAGTTTTCAGCAATTTGGTGTGGGAGCTTTTTGTTTCGGCGTTTGAGTTTTTGTGCATTTTGGAAACTTTTGGTTCTTTTCTTTGTTGGCCGAAACTCCTAAGGCTATTGTTGTGCATTCTTCATTCAGCTAAAAATCAAAACCATCTTCTCCCTCTCTTTTGTATTTTTGGTAACTTGAGCACATTGCTTTATCATCAAATGCTGAAACAATTCTCTCTTTTTTTCTTTTGTTCAAACGTGTTTTGCTTTTGATAACCTCTTAACCGAACCTTCCTACCACCTCCTCCATTTCATCATTTTCTTTTTCTTCATTTATTTCTTCTTAGTCGCATCCTCATCTCATACCCTGGGGATTCATCTCCATTCATTCGTTGTTGTTTCAGAGAATTGTTGTCACTCTTTCTCCCAACCTACTCAATCAGTCTCTTCCTATTTGGGTGGTAAGTGACTTCTTCTTTTTCGATTCTTCCTTATTCTCTGGCTGATTATTAATCGAATGGGGGTTAATTGAGGATTTGGGTGTTTTGGTCGAATGTAGGAGGGACTTGGTTTTTGTATTTTTCCTACATCTGGCTAGTGTTTGAAGGATCTTTGGGGTCACTCAAATTTGGTCAATCAAGGTAGGGTTATACCATTCATTTAGTCGAAGGCCACTTCTTCTAATCCATATCATGGAGAGCTGAATCTAATTTGGTGATGTGTAGGGACTTCGGTGACTCCTTAATCCAAGTTTTGTAGCCTCTAGTTCCTGTCAGCCTAGGTAAGGAACCTCTTCCTCGTGAGCGTGTATTCTTATTTAATCTGCTTCAATGCCTTAACCTGGTCTTCTGACCAAGATTGTTTGCATGTAATCAACTACCAACCAAACAAAGGAGGGGGTTTGACTTGTAGTCCCTACCCCTAAGTTTAAAAATGAGAGGTGTCTGCCATGCGAGACTTTCCACCAGGTTGTGGGTCGGCCTCGGAACGGGATAGGCAGATTGCTGTGATCCCTGCGAGTGAGAGTGTTAACGAGATTGATAGTTTAGTTCTTCGTGTTTACAGGTGTGTAAATCTCACACTCTGCTATTAGTTTGTGTTATTAATTGTGTGGGCTGAAAAGTAGAAGTGACTGGAAAGGCAATTGCAATACCCTTGTGGGTATAGTTGGGGATACCATGTAAGTGACTTTAACGTTTTATTTATAAGTATATATAAAGGTATGTTGTAATATGTTACTTTGTGTGTGATAGCATATTGCATTCCTTTCATACGTATGTTATGAATGGGCTGGGAATATGATGTGAAAGGGGAAATGATATTAAAAGACTGTCATTGTGGTTTGGTACCACAAGTGGGTTGACCGCACATATTTGATTTAGTGACTAAGTCTCAATGGTTTCGTACCACGGTGGTTTGGCACCATATATATATATGTTGATTTTGTGACTTGTCCCAATGGTTTTGCACCACAGTAGGTTGGCCCCACATATATGATCATCAGGGATTGTCACTAGTGGTTTGGTACCACAAGTGGGTTGGCCCCACGTGTTATAATTAGAGACTCTGTCACCAGTGGCTTGGTGCCATATATATAGTGTCTAGTGGATGGAGGGTTGATTGTAGAAATCCCCACGGTGTGTTGGGCTGGTATGGGTGGCGTGTAGAGGATGGAAAATTAGGTTGGGTTGGAACACATTGCATTGAGATTTTACATATGTCATATTAAGTAGGCTAAGGCCCAATGTGCGTTTGTGGGCTCAAGCCGTTATGTGATATAAGGAAATACACACTAAGTCTTGGTGACTCACCCTCTGCTTAACCTTGCAGTAATCAAGAGACCGTGGATTTGGGAGCCGAGACGGACTTGTGGAGACCGTGAAATGTTTCTTTTCGTAAACTTGTTTTCTTTTTATAAATTATTTTTAATTGGGGACTTTATTATGTAATAAGGCCTTCTTAAGTTAATATTTGGGTTTCCTTATTTATTATTCATTTAATATATGACATTATTATATTTTAACATGAATGTTAAGATGAAAATTTCAAAACATAAGTAACATAAAATAACTTTTTTCTCAAGTGCCAACAAAGACAACAAATGATCGTTTTAACTCAATTCGAGAATTTTCTTAAATCTGAAACCACTATTTTTAAAACATCACCCTAAACAAAAAGTTTTCAAACTTGCGGTATTTTCTTAAGATTTTAAAATTTTGTTTTTACAACTTTTCCTGTGACATTTGATTTGGTCGTAACGCCTAGATCAAGTTTAGGGTGTTATAATTTTGGTATCGAGCCTAGGTAGCAAAACTTCATTGTGAAATTGGTTTAATAACATTTTATAAAGATGATTTAAATTGTTATTTAAGGAAATGTTTTAGTGCGAGTATGGCACCTAAGTCTACCTAACACCCAATCGACGCGTAAATGTTCTAATCATTGGTTGTTTTGCTTGAAATAACTATGTTGTGTTATGATTACTAGTATTAAGAGATTCAAACTTTAGAGATTAAAACCTTTAGGTATGGATATGAATCTGCGAGAATTATTTGTTAATGCTATTTTTCATAAGACTACTAGGTAGTAAACAGTGAAAGAAAGTACTAATTCATAAAACTCTTAATTAGACTAAGACATATCAGTAGCCATGAGTATTAGGGGACGTAGACGTGTGGTGCGTGGCCGTGGTAGAGGCCGGGGTGTTGGGTCTGAACCCTCAAAATTAGGACATGGGTCAGAAAATGATATCTGCCTTACCTCCAAATTCTGTATAAATTTTAGGATCAAACAGTGAGCGATGTTGTGTCTCAAAGCGATGTTATGTGTGTTAGAGTGAGTTGTTGGGCGAGCATGGGTTCGGGGCTCAAAATCTATGTCCGAGCGACTCTAGGCAATGGTGCGAAAATGTTTAGGGCATTTCTACTATAGCTCCTAATGAAGTGAGTATTGGCTAAAAGCGGTTGAGTGTATTATGGATGATTTGACTTTACTGGTGGAGAAGAAGTTGAAAGAGTTGAGTCTCTTCTTGAGATGAGGCGTATCAATGATGGCTTACGGTTAGGGATGGTGTAGTGGTGACCGTATTATCCGGATTTCTTCAAGACAACAATCTAGGGACATACATTGGATTAAGTTATGAGGATGCTCGATTGTAAGGCATTTCTACATTTGGTTCAGGGGAATAAGTCATTGGCCGAGTATGGGGCGAAATTCTTATGTCTAAGCGGTTATGCTCGGGGTATTGTTGCCACAGATCATGAGCCTTGTGTTCGATTTGAGAATGGTTTGAGGAACGAGTTGCGATTGTTGATAGCTCCACAACGGGAAAGAGAGTTTGCTGTTTTAGTAGAAAAAGCGAAAATAGCCGAGGAGGTGAAGCAGTCCAAAAAGCAGAATCAAGATAGGGATAGAGGAAGGAATAAAAGGAATTTTGGATCATCGGGAGCAACTGGAGGTTTCATAAGAGGCCTAGGTTGAATGGGTCGAGTCATGTTGTGAGACCTGTTGCTGATGATCGGCCTCAGAGGTGTGCTCGATATGGTAAATTTCATTCGGGGGAGTGTTGGACGAGTAATAGAGGTGGGTAACTTTTGAGTTTTTGTACATTTTGGTAACTTTTGGTTCTTTTCTTTGTTGGCCGAAACTCCTAACGCTATTGTTGTGCATTCTTCATTTAGCTAAAAACTGAAGCCATCTTCTCCCTCTCTTTTGTATTTTTGGTAACTTGAGCACATTGTTTCATCATCAAAAGCTGAAACAGTTCTCTCTTTTTCTTTTGTTCAAATGTGTTTTACTTTTGATAACCCCTTAACCGAACCTTCCTACCACCTCCTCCATTTAATCTTTTCTTTTCTTCATTTATTTTTTCTTAGTCAATCCTCATCTCATACCCTGGGGATTCATCTCCTTTCATTCGTTGTTGTTTCAGAGCATTACTATCACTCTTTCTCCCCACCTACTCAATCGGTCTCTTCCTATTTGGCTGGTAAGTGACTTTTTCTTTTTCGATTCTTCCTTATTCTCTGGCTGGTTATTAATCGAATGGGGGTTACTTGAGGATTTGGGTGTTTTGGTCGAATGTAGGAGGGGCTTGGTTTTTGTATTTTTCCTACATCTGGCCAGCATTTGAAGGATCTTTAGGGTCACTTTGGATTCGACCAATCAAGGTATAGTTATACCATTCGTTTGGCGAAGGCCACTTTTCTAATCTATATTGTGGAGAGTTAAATCTAATTTGGTGTTGTGTAAGGACTACGACGACTCCTAAATCCAAGTTTTGTAGCCTCCGATTTCTATCAAGCATAGGTAAGGAACCTCTTCCTCGTGGCGTATATTCTTATTTAATCGCTTCAATGCCTTAACCCGATCTTCCGACCAAGATCGTTTGCATGGAATCAACTACCAACCAAACAAAGGAAGGGGTTGGACTTGTAGTCCCTGCACCTAAGTTCAAAAAACAAGTGGTGTCTGTCGTTCGAGACTTTCGACGAGGTTATGGGCTGGCCTCGAAATGGGATAGGCAGATCGCTATGATCCCTGCGAGTGAGAGTGTTAACGAGATCGATACTTTGGTTCTTCTTGTTTACAGGTGTATAAATCTTACACTCTACTATTAGTTTGTGTTATTAATTGTATGGGATGAAAAGCCAAAGTGACTGGAAAGGCCATTGCAATACCCTTGTGGGTATAGTTGGGGATACTAGGTGAGTGACTTTAACGTTTTATTTATAAGTTGATAAACCGTAAAAGTAACATATTTTAATCACACATTTAGTATGATTTTGGATGAATTTATCCTTAATTTATGTAAAAAGGTGCTCTTAATCCTCTCTTTTCGTGTCTTATACTCAGAAAAGCACTCAAGGATAAAAAGAACGCAAAACGGGCTTAAAACGAACGAAAGTGGGCCAACACAAGAAGTCAACATGGCCTGGACTTCATGCCACACAGCAGTGCCTCGATAGTCATCTAGACCACGGCCTTACCCCGATTCACATGGCCATTTTCCCATCGATAAAGTCCACATACGGGCGTTCCTAGTGATCTACACGGTTGTTCCCAAAATGGCAGAATCGAGACACATGCTAGACTCAGATATAGCACAGGCATGTCATAGCCGTGCCTAAATCAACATGATGGAGACATGAGCTGGACCACGATTTACACGGGCATGTCAAGGTCGTGCTCTTGCCGCAGAAAAGAGCAATTTCACTCGAAAATGGATGCTTGGAACCCAAGAAATGCAATCCTAAGTCCACTCAAACATTTAGGACAAATTTCACTTGAATTACGAGTACTTAAGAGCCAAGTAAAGCATCCCAGACGTATATAAAAACAAATCCAAGGCAGCAATTGGGGGGGCATTAGGTTTTAGCAGAGTTTTTTGCCAGAGCATTACTCGTTTAGGGAATTACTCGAAGATAGCCAGTTGATCCATCTCGAAGAGATGAATTTCTACTCAAGAAGGAGGATCTCTCTTTCAATTCCTTCAGGGGGTTTTAGGGATTTCTTATGCTTTGTTTTATCTGTCTCTCAAGATGTTTTCCTATTTTATTATGAACTAAACCCCTCAGACACCTGAAGGGGATGAAACCTATGATGGATTTTGTTATTTAATTCTTTCGGTTTATATGATAAATACTTAGTTTGTTCTTAATTATGTTGCTCAATTTAATCTGATGTGCTTAGGTGGAGAAGGAATAGACCCTGCCTAAGAGAAGATCTAGCATAATTAAGCGGAGTTGATCGGGCGCCTGGAGATAGGGTTACGAGATTTTGTCGGATTAGGGTGAAACCTAATATGGGGGTCCATTCATCGATTTACTGCTTCCTTAGGGGGTTATTATAAGAGAATGATAGTTCCACTAATTAACCTAGGGTTAGACGTTATTCGCTTCGAGAGAAGGTTTAATATAGGTTAGGGAGTCTCACGGATCAAGTAAAAGAAATCATATGAATTGAATGTTAGATAGTAAGTAAAGGCATAGGTGGATTCTTCCCGAGGGTATCGTCTTTATCAATTGAGTTTTCTTCAAAGTCTTTTCCCAAAGTTTTTTTCTTTTATCTTTGCATTTAAGTTTAAATATTTCATTTGTTTTAGATTTAATAAACCAATCACTCCATATTTAGGCTAAATAATAGAAAGAAAGTGAGTAATAGTACTTTTAGGTTCCTTGGGTTCGATAAAGATATTCTCGCATGAGCTATACTTCTATTCGATAAGTGCGCTTGCCTCTATCATTGTCGCAATATCGATCTGTCCGATCACTCTTTTATAAATATTAAAACTAGACATTTTTTGCGATGATCAAGTTTTTGGCGTCATTGGGGGACTTCTAAAATATTATGAAAGCTCTATTTTTATTACTTTAGCCATTATTATTATTTTACTTTGCTAACTTTTCTTTTATTTAAATCTTGACAGATAATTCTAGTTTTTCAAAAGGAATGGCCTTTGAATAATTATCAGTTGCAAGGCGTGGGGACAATTCCTACTGAAGCAACCAGTATTTTCATCCTCGACGTGGTCACTAGGTTATCTAATCGATTCAAATAATGAATAAAAAGATTGATGGTTTGAATAATCTCTATAAGTACACCCAATAATGAAGTATAACTCGAATCGAGGGCGTGATGAATCTTGAGTACCCACCCTACGATATGGCATGAAAAACAAACGAGTCCACTATATAGGATGGAGGTACCATCCCGACTTCTCGTGGAATGACCAAAGATAGGATTTTCCTCTAAATTTTCAACAACCTTATCCAAAGGAAAGGGAATCAAACCTCAAGAGATTCGACAAAATTAGTGGCGACTACAAACTCGCCTTCAAAAGGTCAAGAAAACTCGATGAACAACAAAGATCAATCGAGGAATCAAAATTTAGGTAAGAGAAATCATCACGTCGGTTGGACTACTTATTAAGATATTATGTGAAATACGGCCCGAGATTTTTCCAAAGGCATACAAAGAAAAAAGCAAAGCACACTAAGGAGTGGCAAGAGTTAATTGAACTACAAAGGTAGAGACCACATGAAATTATCAAGAAAAAGAGTGTACAAAGTGAGAACAATAATCCATTGCCTACAGAGAATAAGACAAAATTCCATATCTTGAAAAATTGAAGAAAGAACAACTGGATGCTCAATACGGTAAGTTCCTCGAACTCTTTAAACAAATACATATCAACTTACCTTTCGTTGAAGCTATTTCACGATGTCAAGTATACAAAATTCTTAAAGGAGCTTCTTACGAACAAAAGGAAGCTTGAGGATGTATCCATGGTGGAGCTTAATGAAGAATGTTCAGCCCTTCCCCAAAATAGACTACCACAAAAATTAAAAGATCCAGGGAGTTTTACTATTCCTTGCTTAATTGGTAGTTTAAACATCAAGAAAGTGTTAGCAGATTTAGGTGCTAGTATTAATTTAATGCCTTACAAATTATTTAAACGGCTAAATCTTGGGGAACCAAATCCCACTATGATGAGTATTCAATTAGCCGATAGATCTATCAAATATCCTAGGGGAATTATTGAAGATGTCTTGGTCAAAATTGATAAATTTATTTTTCCTGTTGATTTTGTTGTGTTTGACATGGATGTAGACATTAATGTTCCATTAATCTTAGGGCGTCCCATTTTAGCCACTGCTAAAGCTATTATTGATGTAGGTAATGGTAAACTAGCTCTAAGGATAGGTGATGATGAAATTATTTTTCAACTCTGTGATGCCATGCGATATTCTAAACAACAAGATGATTCCTGTTATTTCGTTGACACCACTGATCATATTATAAAAAATTCATTACAGGAAATTATACAAGGTGACACATTGGAATTGTGTTCAGCTCAAGAAGAGGGAGAAGAAGATGAAGACAATGAGTCAAATCTGAAAATGTCATCATATGAACAACGGAGAGAAGAAGGCACCGAGAATGATAATGAAATAAAACAAAAAACTCCATCGTAGAACCACCCAAATTGGAACTCAAACAGTTACCAAAGCACCTAGAATACGCATTCCTTGGAGACAATTCTACACTACTAGTAATCATCTCCTCAGAATTAAAATATAAAGAAAAGGAGGAACTAATAAAAGTACTAAAAGAACACAAGAAAGCCATAGCTTGGAAAATTTCCGATATCAAGGGAATAAGCCCCACATTCTGCACCCACAAAATTTTTATGGAAGAAGAATATAAACCATGTGTGCAACCTCAGGGACGTTTAAACCCCAACATGAAAGAAGTGGTCAAAGTCAAGGTAATTAAACTTCTAGATGCAAGAATAATCTATCCTATTTCGACAAAGACTTGGGTAAGTCATATACGTAGTCCCAAAGAAAGGAGGAATGACGGTAGTACCCAATGAAAAAAGAGTTAATTCCCACAAGAACAAAGATTCTGAGGATGGAGGTATGCATAGACTATAAAAGTTGAATGATGCCACGGAAAAAGATCATTTTATTTTGCCTTTCATAGATCAAATGCTAGAAAGATTATTCGGGCATATGTACTACTGCTTCTTGGATGGACTCTCCGGATACTTTCAAATCCCCATAGCTACTGAAGATCAAGAAAAAACAACATTTACATGGCCATACGGTACGTTTGCTTATCGAAGAATGCCTTTTGGATTATGTAATGCTCTTGCTACTTTTCAGCATTGCATGATAGCAATCTTTGACGAACTCGTGGAGGACATCATGGAGGTATTTATGGATGATTTCTCGGTATTCGATGATTCTTTCCATCTTTGCCTTAAAAATTTAATATGAGTTCTAATGAGATGTTAAGAAACAAACCTTGCTTTAAATTGGGAGAAATGCCATTTTATGGTTAGAGAAGGGATTGTATTAGGACTTAAGATTTCTAGTAAAGGAATTGAGGTAGATAAAGCAAAAGTTGAAACCATAGAAAAATTACCTCCCCCTAGTTCAATCAAGGCTATTAGAAGTTTTTTAGAACACGCAGGTTTTTATAAAAGATTTATTAAGGATTTCCCTAAAATAGCTAAGCCTTTGACAAAGTTACTAGAAAAAGATGTTCCTTTTAATTTCAATCAGGAATGTTTAGATGCATTCAATGTCCTTAAGGATAAATTAATAAATGCACAGATTATAATTGCACCTGATTGGAACTTACCCTTCGAATTAATGTGTGATGCAAGTGACTTTGTAGTAGTTACAGTTTTGGGACAACAAAAAGACAAGCATTTTCAGTCGATCTACTATGCTAGCAGAACATTGACACCCGCGCAAGAAAATTACACCACGACTGAGAAAGAATTGCTAGATGTAGTTTTTGCTTTTGACAAATTTAGACAATATCTAATATTATCTAAAGTTGTTGTTTACACTGATCATTCAGCTCTTCGTTATCTTTTAAACAAACCTGATGCAAAACCTAGACTAATACAATGGATTTTACTCTTACAGGAATTTGACTTGGAAATAAAGGATAAAAGGGGAGCTGAGAATCTCACGGTAGATCATCTTTCAATACTAAAAAATCCACACACCAAAGAACTTGATAAACATGAAATAAATGATTCATTTCCCGAAGAACAGCTCTTTTCTATAACACATTCTAAAGTACCCTGATTTGCAAATATTACAAACTATCTAGTAGCTAACATCCTACCAAGAAAATTGACACATCACTAAAAGAAGCGATTCTTTGCTGATGTGAAAAATTATTTTTGGGAGGATCCCTTTCTTTTCTGCATATGCGCAGATCAGGTAATTCGAAGATGCATTATAAGGACAAAGGCAAACAAAATCCTGGAACATTATCATTCAGGACCATCAGGGGGACACTATAGTGGTATTAAGACCGCACACAAAATACTCGAATCAGGTTTTTACTGGCCTACCCTATTTAAAGATGCCAACAGGTATGTTACCTCGTGTGACAAATGCCAAAGAACAGGTAATATATCTAAATGTGATGAAATGCCTCAAACATATATGCTGTCATGTGAAATATTTGATGTATGGGGTATAGATTTTATGGGAGCATTCCCTAGTTCATTTGGACATAAATACATCTTAGTAGCAGTTGATTACATGTCAAAATGGGTAGAAGCGAAAGCCTTGCCTACCAATGATGCTAGGGTAGTAGTTAAATTTCTCAAGAAACTATTTTCTCGATTCGGGACACCCAGAGCCATCATTAGTGATAGGGTACTCATTTTGTAATACACAATTTGAAAAGTTCTAAAGAAATATGGAGTATACCACAAAACAAATACCCATATCATCCTCAAACTAGTGGGCAAGTTGAGGTAGCAAACCGAGAGCTTAAGCGCATTCTAGAAAAAATAGTTGAATCAAATAGAAAAGATTGGGCTGTTAAAGTAGATGATGCTTTATGGGCTTACAGAACAGCATTCAAAACACCTCTAGGGACATCCCCATACAAGCTCATATATGGGAAAAGCTGTCATCTACCACTCGAGATAGAACACAAAGCTTTCTGGGCAATAAAATTTTTAAATACTAACCTCAAACTTGCAGGAAAGAAACGAATGATACATGTAAACGAGCTGGATGAATGGAGAACGGAAGCCTATGAGAACTCAAAGCTATACAATAAAGTAACAAAGCGACGTCACGATGCCCGCCTCAAGCGATCAAAACATTTCGAAGTAGGGGACCTAGTCCTACTATACAATTCATGGCTTAAACTATTCCCTGGGAAGCTAAAATCCAGATGGTCAGGACCATTCATGATCAGAACAATATTTCCATATGGCACCATTGAGGTAACTTATCCCACTAAAGGCACGTTCAAGGTAAATGGTCACCGACTTAAAATTTATAATGGTACAGATTTTAGAGATGCGAGAGAGGAGTTTATGCTCCATGAGCCTTCCTTTAGAACTAAAAATAGGGACAGTCTAGCTTAAGACTATAAACAAGCACTTTTCGGGAGGCAACCCAAACGCTAACTGCATTAACATTGTTTTGTAAAAGTCTAACAAAAATGCAGGATCATTAACACGGCCTGTGACACGGGCATACCGATGACCATGTACAAACAGGGAAAACCTCTCTTCCTCAACACAGGCTACAACAAAAAGGCACGGCTGTGCCTCATAACCGTGTGAAGACACTGACTTCTCAAATAGGGATAGCAACACCAGAACACGGCCATGCGGAATAACCGTATGAGGCTACTGACTTGTCTAACATGGGCATTACACGGCCGTGCACCACGACCGTGTGAACATACTAACTTACCAAGCACGGGCGTGCCAATTTGACATACGGACGTGCTAAAACCTTAAACCGCGCTTAATTTTTAAAAACCACGAAAAGCACGGGCATTTCAAATTGAACATGGCCATGGCAGAAGGCCGTGTACCCTCCCTATATATTAAATGACCATCCCCTCCCCCAACCCCAAACCCTAAAAATTAGATTTCAAACTCTTTTCTTCAAACCAGCCACCAAATCAGTCCCCTTTCCCTAACCCACCGCCTTCCAACCATTTTTTCTCAAAGAAGCAACACGCCATTAGCCACGGTCGTGCTAGGCAACCGTGTGAAGGGACACATGCTCGGTATACGGGCATGGGAACGTACCAGATTTGAAATCCTATTTAAATCCCCGCAACCAATCTTCTTTGTCCCATCTCTTTTCTTATTTTTTCTTTCTCTTTTCTTTCAAATTTTTCTTCCTATTCATAGAAAAGATCTAAGACACTTGAGCAACACAAAGATCATGCCGAAGAAACGTAAGTATCACCTCCTTAGAAGAGACCTCAACATGAGTTCATGCCGACAGCTTCACTTAATTGACACGCCAAGGGTCTCGAAAACCTTTTCGGTTCTATTTTTCTTTTCTCGTCTCCTTTATTTTCCTTATCTTTACTTATTTCCTGCTTAAATTAATTTAGTTCATATTAGTTTCTTGGTTTTAGGTTTAAAGGCTGCTAGGGAATCACACACCATAGCCTTAGAGGACACACCCACTTCGCAAACCATCCAACAATAAGGACTCCTTAGTCCATTAGTCTTTTCTTTCAATTTCAGTTTTCTTCTTAGTCTTGTTCATTTTATTTCCTTAATCTTTAATTATATTATTAGTATAGTAATATTATTTCCCTAGATCTCTTGGCTACATCTTCACAGGCTACCCAGTTTCTTCATCTAGCAATTTGCTTCCTAGTAGCCACTCCACCAGGCCCATAGAAAATGCCATCACCGCCACCAGAGATGCGAAGGATCATCCAAATTTCAGGGAGTATTACTTTTCCCACTTATCTTTTTTATTTGGCACATAAATTTCATTATCTATCTTTGTACATTGAGGGCAATGTACATCTTAAGTGTGGGGGTAATAGTGCCTAACTTTTGCATAATTCTCAAAACCCTAAAATTAGTCTTGATCTTAAGAATTATTCTCATATTATTAATTAGGATGAAATTTCTAATGACTTATGATACTTATTGAGATGTTTTAGAGTAAGTCATAGTTAATTATGCATTGACGACTAAATTTGAAGAATACTAGAGAATTAAGCATGATAAGTCTATTTTTCAAAAATAAAAATTGATAGGTTGTCGAACTAAATCTGAGTATTACTTTGAAATTTGAAATCTATAGGGATTGATGTCAAAAACACCCATAATTTTTGGTTAGATTTTGAGCCTTATAGAGCATATATTCTTTTTCTTGCTCACTTTATTGATTATGAGTGTGTCAACTTTGAACTGTTATTCTAAAACTTGCCTCGTTTATACATGTCGGGACCACATTAATTATTTGATATACTCAGATGATAAAGGCACCTAGGTTTCAACCAGTTCAAACCACTAAAAAGCCTACCTACACAAATTAACCCCTAGTGAACCCAGTTGAATCCTAATAACCTTTTTATTAACTCACCCACTAATATTAAACCAAAATCCCTTTGTATTTGTTATCAACATTCCTTTGACTACTCCTCTATCGAGAATTGACTTGATCAATTGCCAAACTAGGATATTTCAATTATCAAAGTTCCTTTTATTTTACTTAGATTGTTCTTAAAAAAATCCAAGTATATTCAATATTGGTAGTATATAAAAGAGCTTAGAGCGTTTAAACTCCAATTGGTAAAGAAAAAGCTCGTGTTAAAGTAGTATCAAAATACTCCTTATTATGGAGTAATTATCAAAAGAGATATTATTTGTTTTCATTCGAAGTAAATATTCATATTAGTTCGGTATTTCTTGTTAGGCAATTTGTCAAGTCAATATCGATTCTAAACCTCTAATTTAGCCTATATCCACACCTTTAACCCTAACCCCGTTACAACCTTGATTAAAGACCTTTTGATCTATGTATCAACTCATATACAGTGGTGGAGATTTGATTTCCAGGCAAGTCTATGGGATTAACTTTTTAGGTTCAACTTACTTGAGTGAATCTATTGTGAGGACGTCAATCCTTGTCGGCTTTGAATTAAAGGTAATTACTTAGATAAGGGGAAACACCTATGTACGACAAAGGTATGACTTATCGTAATTGAATCTTTAGGACTCTTTGAGTTGAATTATTCATGTATAAATTATCTATGAATTATGATGAGACAATATCGATAGGAATTATGAATTGTGGAAAGTTCGCTTTAATTGTAAGTTGAGAATTTTTCTTGAGGACAAGCAAAAGCTTAAGTGTGGGGGTATTTGATAAACCATAAAAGTAACATATTTTAATCCCACATTTAGTATGCTTTTGGATGAATTTATACTTAATTTATGTAAAAGGTTCCCTTAATCCTTTCTTTTCGTGTCTTATACTCAAGAAAGCACCCAAGGATAAAAAGAACGAAAATGGGCTTAAAACGAACCAAAGTGGGTCAACCCAAGAAGTCAGCGGGCTGGACTTCATGCCACACGATCGTGCCTCGATAGTCATCTAGACCACGGCCTTACCTCGATTCACACGGCTGTTTTCCCATCAATAAAGTCCACACACGGGCGTGCCTAGTGATCTACACTGCTGTTCCCAAAATGGTAGAATCGAGACACAGGCTAGACCTAGATATTGCAGGGCATGTCATAGCCGTGCCTAAATCGATAGGATGGAGACACGGGCTGGACCACAATTTACACAGGCGTGTCAAGATTGTGCCCCTGCCGCGAAAAAGAGCAATTTCACTCAGAATTGGATGCTTGGAGCCCAAGAAACGTAATCCTAAGTCCACTCAAACACTTAGGACGAGTTTCACTTAAATTACGAGTACTTAGGAGCCAAGTAAAGCATCCCAAACGTATATAAAAACAAATCCAAGGTAGCAATTGGGGGGCGTCAAGTTTTAGCATAGTTTTCTGCCAAAGCTTTACTCGTTTAGGGAATTACTCGAAGATAGCTAGTTGATCCATCTCGAAGAGCCGGAATTCTACTCAAGACAGAGGATCTCTCCTTCAATTCCTTCAAGGGGTTTTAGGGATTTCTTATGTTTTGTTTTATCTTTTCTATTGAGATGTTTTCATATTTTATTATGAACTAAACCCCTCAAATACCTGAAGGGGATGAAACCTATGATGGATTTTGTTATTTAATTCTTTCGGTTTATATGATAAATACTTAGTTTGTTCTTAATTATGTTGCTCAATTTAATCTGATGTGCTTAGGTGGAGGAGGAATAGACCCTGCCTAAGAGAAAATCTAGCATAATTAAGTGGAGTTGATCGGGTGCCTAGAGATAGGGTTACGAGATTTTGCCAGATTAGGGTGAAACCTAATATGGGGGTCCATTGATTGATTTACTGCTTCCTTATGGGGTTATTATAAGAGAACGAGAGTTCCACTAATTAACCTAAGGTTAGACGTTATTCACTTTGAGAGAAGGTTTAATATAGGTTAGGGAGTCTCACGGATCAACCTAAGTAAAAGAAATCATATGAATTGAAAGTTAGATAATAAGTGATCATTTTTTTAGATTTAATAAACCAATCACTCCATATTTTAGGCTAAATAATAGAAAGAAAGTGAGTAATAGTACTTTTAGGTTCTTGGGTTCGATAAATATATTCTCGCCTGAGCTATACTACTGTTCGATAGGTGCGCTTGCCTCTATCGTTGTCGCAGTCAGTCTACAGGTCCAATCACTCTTTTATAAATATTAAAACTAGACTATTTTGCAACGATCATAAGTATATATAAAGGTATTTTATAATCTGTTATTTTGTGTGTGATAGCATGTTGCATTCTTTTGATACGTATGTTATGCATGGGCTGGGAATATGATGTGAAAGGGGAAGTGATATTAAAAGACTGTCACAGTGGTTTGGTACCATAAGTGGGTTGACCCACATATCTGATTCAGTGACTAAGTCTCAGTGGCTTGGTACCACGGTGGTTTGGCACCATGTATATATATATATATAAATATATATGTTGATTCTATGACTTGTCCCAGCGGTTTGGCACCACAGTGGGTTGGCCCCACATATATGATCATCAGGGAATGTCACCAGTGGTTTAGTACCACAAGTGGGTTGGCCCCACGTGCTATAATTAGTGACTCTGTCACCAGTGGCTTGGTGCCACATATATGGCATGTAGCCGATCGAGGGTTGATTGTAGAAATCCCCACGGTGTGTTGGGCTGGTACGGGTGGCGTGTAGAGGATGGAAAATTAGGTTGGGTTAGAACACATTACATTCAAATTTTGTGTATGTCATATTAAGTGGGCTAAGGCCTAATGTGCATTTGTGGGCTCGAAGCCGTTATGTGATACAAGGGGAAATACACACTGAGTCTTGGTGACTCACCCCTCTACTTAACCTTGCAGGTAATCAGCAGATCGTGGATCTGGGAGCCGAGACGGAATCGTGGAGGCCATGAAATTTTTTTCGTAAACTCGTTTCCTTTTTATAAATTATTTTTAATTGGGGATTTTGTTATGCAATAAGGCCTTCTTAAGTTAATATTTGGGTTTCCTTATTTATTATTCATTTAAGATATGACATTATTATATTTTAACATGAAAGTTAAGATTAAAATTTCAAAACATAAGTAACATAAAATAACAGTTTTCTCTCAAGTGCCAACAAAGATAACAAATGATCGTTTTAACTTAATTCAAAAATTATTCTTAAACTGCAAACCACTATTTTCAAAACATCACCCTAGACGAAAAGTTTTCAAACTTACGATATTTTCTTAAGATTTTAAAAATTTGTTTTTACAACTTTTCCCTGTTACATTCCAGATCTGGTCGTAAGGTCTAGACCGGGTTTAAGGTGTTACATTCTACTTGATTCATTTTGATTTCTCTTTGTTCGGCTATTCTATTAAATTGGATTGACGGGTCGTCTAACCGTTTGTTTTAGGGAGTTAACAACTCGTTCTCCTCTACTCTTTGGCCCTTCAAAGTAGTGGTAAGCTGAAATCCTCTTCTTAAACAACTGATTTTCTCATCGTGATATCATCCTGACTAAGACTCTCTTAATAGAGGCAAGTGGTAGCCATATTAAGGGAAGATCGATAAGAGGGAAAAAAGGGAGTGGACTTGCAATCTCTGCTTCCAAGTTCAAATGTTGGGTAGTATCGGCAGTTCTGGATTTCCCACCAGGTTGTGGAAGGGAGCCAACATCCGGTGCAATTACGCAGATCGTGGTCGTTTGCGATATTGAGGGTAGGCACTTTGGATCGTTTGATTTGATTTAGATTAAGATCTTTCTGTTGTTAGTTAATTGGATGTTATAATGGCGTAGGTTTCGGCGATCAGGAGGGTTTGGTGCTTTACGTAATCAGGTGTGCCATCTCACACCATAATCCCGTAGTTTTGTGTTTCACCATATAATCTGTAAAACAAGTTGCTTTCGTTACAAGTCTAATAACCGAAATATTGCATGGAATCGATTAACACGCTTAAACAATGTTAGTTCTGAAATCTGTTGAAAACGTGTTAGTAGGCTAAATTACTAGAATGCCCTAATGGGCCGATTACTAAAATGCCCTAAGGGTCAATTACTAAAAGGCCCTAATGGGTCGAATTACTAAAACACCTTAATGGGCCGACTCACTGAAAAGCTTTACTAGACTAGTTTACAAAAATACCCTCGTTAGGTTGGAGTCTATTTTACGCATGAATTCCTTAATATATGTATGTTGCACCTTACCATATTTCATGGGGCGGGGACTTGAATGAAGAGCAGTGCAACCTGGTTGCCTAGCCACAATTTATATATGTCTGAATATTTATGATCACAGTAGCTCAGCCACACGTAACTTATGTTGCAGCATGATTGCATTTTCGATGTGATCGGTGGGGTGGGTTGACTTGATCCCCAAAGGTGTGATTGGCTGATCGGGGGTGTGTTGGATGGATGGGTTAGGTTGCATTCATTTCATTATTTACACTGTTATGTGAATGGGCTTAGGCCCAAGATGATGCTACATGGGTTCGGGCCCAGTGGATGACGGTAGGGGGATTATACACTGAGTTCTTGTAACTCATCCCTCCTCTTTATCCTTGGAGGTAATGCTCAGCAGTGAAGACTTGGGGCCATGGATGACTCGGTGGAGGCCATGCTTTAGGAATGTTGATTTCTAACTTTAGTAACTTCTGCTTTATTTCTTTACTTTTACTATCGTGGGTTTTTAATTTGTAATAAGGCCTCTGGGATTTTAATTGGTTTTATGTTTTGATGTAATCACTACTTTTCATGAATTGCTTAAAATGGGGATTTTTTGAAAACATAAATAATGTTTTTCAAGAATGAATAACAAATGGATTATACAAACCAATATATATATGGATGATTAAACTTGGGTTTTCCTTCGAACTACAAATATCACTTTAAAAAAAAAAACAAAATCATGATTTTGAAGTCCACTAGTTCAGTTTTCGTAACACCAAACAACCTTCCGGAATTAGTAGTATTGATAACAAAACATCTATAGGCCAAGCTTTTTTTTTAATTACAACCAAATATCGTCAACTTTTACACAACCACAAGTTTTCTTGAGAAATCTCTCCATGTGGCATGCCAGATCCGATCGTTACGTCTAGGCCGGGTTTGGGGTGTTACAGTATTGTTCTTGGGATTGTGGTATGAGATCTTGAAGTATCTATTTTTATTAAGAGGGTTTCTCCTATTGGGCTTTAGAGTAAAGCCTTGGTGTTGACTGTAGAATACATAGTTTTGAAATGGAGTCTATAGACTAATGTTAATACCTCTGTACCAGGAAGCATTTTGTTGTTATGGGTATGTATTTGGAGGGTCAAAGATTGTAAAATATTTTTATAGGTCAAAGATACCATAAAATTTGAATAACAATTAAAATGTATTGGACAGGTACATAGACTTGTTTCTATGGTTCCTAATAATGAGTCATTAAACATGATGTGTCTTTGGTCTCTTAAGACAACTAAAATTGAGGTATTTTTAGTGGCTTCAACACTAAAAGGTTTGACACCAACTTGGACTAGTCCAAAATGGACATATTTTTATTTTTTGTTATTGAGTTTATTAATGACGACTTTATCTAATTATTGGATTATTTCATATTCTTTTTGAATAGGTAAACTCCTTTCTTTTGTTTATATAACGTAACTGCAAAAAGCATTTAAATTTTCAAAAGTTATTTTCTTGTAGACTTGGTTTGTTGGAACTCTTGGAAGAGTACAATTATCGAATCTTTGAGGAATATTTTCATAATGTTCTTCTTGTTCATTAACAGTGTTGTTTGAGGTTTGGTCGGACTTTTGGGATTGATTGGAAACAAAGCTTAAAGAAGAATTGGTTCCTTTAAGAAAGGGAAATATTCTTTGTTTTCTTATTTTCTACAAGGGGGTTCAACTATCAGGATTTTCGGATTATTAAAGTTGCCTACAGGGATACTTTGTCCTTGACACGCCTAACCCGTGGCTAACTGGACAGTGTATCCATACTCAGCAAAATAATAATACATTAATAAAGACAGTTAAACCAGAACTCAAAATATTGAAAACAAATTGAATATTTTCAAAGCATAGGAATAACTGCTCCTCCTTGGCTCTGATACCAAATTGTCCCGATGATCTGAGAATGGAGTTTGAATTGAAACGTTTGGAATGTGATAATTGTCAAAAGTTTGAAATGTGATAGTTGTTTGAAATTATAATTTGATTAAATCTTGAAAAGGAAAATAATTTAAAACTCAGATTTTAAAAATTTGGAAAAAAGTTAAAAACTTTGGAGAAACAAGTTTTGATATCTTAAATGGCCATTTCAAGTCGTGTCCTTCATTCTCAATCTGATAGCCTTTTGTAGAGGGCTATTGTCTCTTTACATCATTTGAATCGGGAAGTTCAATCCCTTACATAATTGAAACTTTGATTACATAATTAAAAATTTTCAGAGAATATATTCTCTAATTGCAAAAATATAAACTACAGAGAATAATTACTATTCATGCATCAGAGAATCTTACAGTTCTTACCAGGGAATATTTACTGTTTGCGCTAGAGAATGTTTCCTATTCACTTGTCTTTTCTTGCAGGGAATATTTAATGTTTGCGCCAGGGAATATTTCTTGTTCACTCTTCATTTCTTCCATCATTTTTTCTTGGTCCTGGTGATGGTTACTGAAGTGGTAACATCTACATGATCCACCATTTTGATTGAAGACGCTGAAGATTCTTATCTTCCGATATGGAATCCATTGAGCTGAGCATTTCAGCCATGAGTTTTTTGTATTCCTTCTTGGTCTTGGCTTGAGCTAACATCGCACTAGCTGTCAATTTTGCTTGAAGGAATTTTGCTGTGGTTTGATCCGGGCTCGCGGACTTGCGTAATCTCGGATTCTTGTTGAAAAAATTGTCCAAATATTTTGAATCATATTTTTCATCATTAAACTTGTCCCACAATTTAGTTCTATAGTTCCAAACTAGTAATGGAATTCCAATACATTGATCTTGCTAATAGGAATAATTCCAAGAAACAATCCAAGAAATGCATAGTTTTGAGAAAAAAGGATCTTCTGTAAACGTGCTTTTGGTCTAGTTCAGGGTAAAATTTGTCAAATAATTTGGGCCATAAATTTTGAATTTTTTCTGGTAGGATCTCAAAGGATGATGGTCCATACCAATTCCACCATTCTTGGAACTAGTTTGGGAATTTGGATTGGGTACCGTATTTGAAATATATGAGCCAAAAATGTCTCATGTGTTGGTTATTCATTAAGAATGCATTGTACCATGCCATTTCGTAATCCCAATATGTAAAGTATCGGTGGTGGTCAATTTTGGTGGTAAATTTGGCTAGAAATTTCTTTGGAGAATTTGAGTTTTCACTCCAATCTCTTGGTCAAAGAATTTTTAACATTTGGGCTATCGAATGGGTAATACAATTTGGATCTTTTAGGTATATGTAGTATTTGAATAGTACTGATCCAGTTTGAACCAGGATGTTTTCATAATACTGTTGGGGTTTTTGAGAATCCAATGGCTTGAAATGTCATCCATTGAAAAGTTCTTTTGCAAGTATATGTGGAGGTTTTTCTAAAAAATTTTCCTCCATAACAAGAATTTTTTCAAAACATTTGTTTGGAAAATATTGTGAGGATTTTTGTGTAGCAGTTTGTGAAGGCACTACTATTTCTTTTGGAAACACATCTTGGAGAGATGTCTCTTTTAAAACATTTTTGAGAGACTTTGATTTGTGTAAAAGAATCTCTTTATTCTTTTGAAATCTTTGCTGCTTCACCAGCAATTTGTTTGAGAGGAGTTTCCTCTTTCATTTGAGAAAAGGCCAATGCCACTTCTAGGGATTGAGAAAGGGACTCAATCCATTTTTTTTATTTGAGAACCAATTTCATTTGGATCTTGTGCATCTTGAACAATTGTATTTTTGGAGGATTTTGATGATGATGATGATCTCTCATTTTCTTTTTCATGGCAAATTTCATACCATGACTTAATTGGTTTTTTCGAAAATTTGGGTTTTAGATGACTCTCCTATTTTTCGTTTTCCTTTGTCTCGGATGGCATTTTTGAATAAACTCTCTGGTTAGAAAATCAAGCAAAGAATTAGTTTCTTCTTTGATGTACTCAATATCAAAATCAAATATGCTCAAAATTGCCTGCCATCTTGCAAAAATTTGTTTTGAGGCAATATTTTAAACATCCTTTTGTAAAACTTCTTTTGCTGATTTGCAATCGATTCGTAAAAGAAATTTTTGATTTAACAAATCACTTTGGAATTGTCTAATGCATAAAATAATTTATAAAATTTCTTTTTTAATAGTACTATAATTTTGCTGAGTTGGATTCTAGTGTTAGGAAATAAACTTGACTATTTGCTCTTTTCCTCCTTTAACTTGTTTTAGGATCCCACCGTATCCTATTTTAGAAGCATTGTTTCTACAATCTTGGGGGCATTTGGATCTGCTAAATATAAACAAGGAAGCTTAGTGATTTTTTTTTTTTAATTTTGATAATAATATTGGTGTGATCATTTGTCCAAGGTTGTGGATTCTTTTTGAGCCTATCATATAACGGTTTACAAAATTTGCTAAGACCTGGATAAAAGTCTATGACATAATTGAGGCTTCCTAAGAATGTTTGTAATTGGACTTTATCAAGGATTTGGTCTGGGAATTTACTAGTAAACTCTATGGACCTTTCTATTGGGTTAACGGTTCCTTGGGTAATGTAATGACCTAAAAACCTTACTTTGGTTTGGAACAAACTTATCTTGGATTGAGAAATTACTAAACCATTATTTTTTATGACTTTTATAAAGATGGATAAATGTTTGAAGTGTTTTTCTAAATTTTCTAAAACACTAATACATCATCAATGTATACTATTGTGAATTGAGAATATTGGTAAAAATATCATTCATTATTCTCTGAAATTTAGATGGAGCATTTTTTAATATAAAAGGCATTACATTACATTCATATTGTCCAAATGGTATAGTAAATGTCATTATATATCTTTGTTCTTCTTTTATTTGGATTTGCCAAAATCTAGATTTCATGTCAAATTTTGAGAAAATATTTGCATTACAAAGTTTCTGTAGCAAATCTTTCTTATTTGGTATTGGGTATCTAATCCATTTTAAGGCTTGATTTAGAGGTTTGTAATTAATTACCAATCTTGGCGTTCTTCTTTCGAGTTCTAAATTTTTTATTACATAAAATGCTGAACAACTCCAAGGAGAACTTCTTTTCCTAATTAAATTTTTATTAAGAAGGTCTTGTATTTATTTTGTACAAAATTCTTCCATTTCTTTGTTCATTTTGTATGTGTCTTTCTTTTGTGGGCATTTGTCTTTTATCAAAATTTGTTTTCATATTGTAATGTTACTTCGTGTTTTTTTCCTGTTCCAAAAAGTATTAGAAATGTCAGAACAAATTTTTTATTCTATTTCTTCTCCGATTTGATTTATTCTTTTTGTACTTCTCTTTTTTCTAATTTTTCAGTCAATTTTTAAAACATATTTCTTCTTTTAGAAAAGAGATTTGTTTTTGTTTATGATTAATTAAATTATTGATTTACCCATTATGGATGGATAAAGATTTTAATAAGTTGATATTTCTTATCTTTGGTTTTTCTACAAAAGGAAATTCTACATTAGTGTTTAAAACTTTGGTGGAAATAGAATTATTTGTTACTTTGAATAGATACTTCAGTTAGAACCATCATATATTCCTATATATTTTCTTCAGGTTCGGGTTCAGTTTCTTACAAACTTTTTTTTGGGATTTCATGTTTTAAGGTTTGCATTTGTTTTTTCATTTCTTGTTGTTCCATTTTAAGCTGTGAAAGTTCTAATTTAGTTTGTTTTATTTCTAACTGTAATTTAGAATTTGTAATTTGTCTTTGTAACACCCCAAACCCGGCCTAGAATTAGGCCCGAATCTGGCGTGTCACATTGGGGTGCTTTTCGAGAAACCATGGTTCCATTTGAAAACCTTTCTTGATATTAAAAATTGAAGTCCCAGTTTGCGTTTGTTCATTTTTAATAGACATTTATTAAAAATTTATTACCAAAAAAACTTTATTGGTTACAGGAACTTAATTAAAATGATTGATTTATGAAAATGTGATGTTTACGACCTATTTGCGAAAGTGTAGTATTTTGAAAGTAGATATTATTTTGGAAAATAGTGATACAAAGTTTAGCAGATTTAAAACATAATAAACTAAAAACCCAAAACTAAAACCAGAATTTAAGAGAGGCCTTATTACAAAATATTAACACAAGTTAAAAATAAGTAAAATACTAGAGTCCAAAATAGCTCGTAGTGTGGCCACCTCTGAGTCCTCTAGCACGTCGCACCGCTTATTGAGGATTAACTGAGAAAAAAATATTAGAAAGAGGGTGTGAGTTTACAAAAACTCAGTGTGCATAACCTTCATCAATAAGAACATGAATCACAACAGTTTGGGCCGAAGCCCATTTTAGTAACAGTGGCAATTGGGCCTTAGCCCAAAAAAAGCCTCAGTTGGGCCTTAACCCACGGATGTCACAAATCATATTTATCTGGGCCTGAGCCCATCTCAAATAAAACCACATATGCAATGCATTAATGCCCATACCAACCCTGCACTCCGTCTCCTATCCAACCCTACACTCCTGTTGGGATTTAATTGACCCACCCATCCCTACACTCATTATGTAGCACCAGTTGCGGCACTAACGTATCGGTGCAACATAGCTGCTTGGTGGCTAAAAGCCTTCGGTGGATCCACAGTCGTCAAGCGACCATGCGATCCTATCTGCACTTCGCCTTTTGAATAATCCCATCCCCATGCAACATAATAACATATGAATGCAACATACAATAATATTCATACGGTAACAATCATAAATCACATACTAGAATAATCATATAACATGCAGGGGCATTTTCGTCATTTTACCATGCAGGGGCATATCGGTCATTTTACCCATCGAGGGTATTTTTGTAATTTACCTACCAAGGGTATTTTTGTAATTTGCCTACCAAGTGTAATTCGATAATTCTACTCATAACTAATCCCTGTATACAGTGCATCTCGAACATAATCAATCATACAATTAACACAAACAACATTAGTACTACCACGAGGGTACAATAGTAATTTGTCGTTTAGGGGTAAAACGGTGATTACACACTAAGGGTATTTTACTAATTTTGTAATCTAGGGGTAATTCAGTAATTTTGCAAACTAGGGGTAATTCGATAATTTTGCAAACCAGAGGTAATTCGGTAATTTCGAACCAGGGGTGTTTTGGTAATTTCACAAATTAAGGGTATTTCAATAATTTCACAAACCGATGGTATTTTGGTAATTTTGCAAATGAAGGGTATTTCAATAATTTCACAAACCGAGGGTATTTTGGTAATTTTGTATGTAACATCCTGAATTAGGGGTTATTTGTAATTTAATTATTTGTCCCATGTGTGTGCTTGAAGAAATATGTATGTTTGATTGCCTGATATATTTAAGGGTCTAGTCATAACCCCGGACTAGTCGGACTTAGGGTTAAAATTTATTTTTAGTGCTTTAGAGGGGGAAGCTAGGTGAGATAGGGGATAAGAGAAATTTCGGGAGAAGCATGACACAAAGATGGCCTTGGAAAAGTGGCAAGGGACGCCACCTGAGGTGCTATGAAGTTGCGTCAAAGGGGAACTTTAAGGGAAGAGGTTCGAATCTTGGGAGTTACAAGGGGGATGTGTTTTATTTTTTTGGGCTCTTTGGCGTTAAAGGAAGGGGGCCAAGTTAAAAGGCTTTAAAAGATTTTTTTGGGTGAGTTTGGGCATGAAAGTCAATTTGGTGAAGTGGCTTGGGGCCTTGGTGAATGCCGCCCAGGCAAGTGGGAGAAGGATTCAAGTTCGAGTCACGGCAATAGCATAGGGGTTTTCTTTATTTTTTTGCAAAATGGCGCCATGGAGAGGGAGGTGTTGGACGGCAATTAGGACTTTGGAGGGATAGGGATAAACATCTTTTTTTTTTCTAGTTTATTTGAAGAAGTGATAAAATTTATCACAAAGGGTGAGAGTTGGCCGAATGAAAGACTCATTAGGCCATCCACAATCGGTTTTGATAAAGCAAGGAGGTGCCGAAATTCATCAAAGTTTCTTTTCTTTTCCTCTTGATTGCTTGGCCGAATTCTCTCTAGTCCACAAGTGCCAAAATTCTTCAAACCCCTATCACCCTTTTCATTATTTTCTTCTTTCTCTCTAGCCGAATCCACTCCACTCCTTTGCCAAAATCTTTTCTCCTCCATTAGAGCTACTTTGGCCGAATAGCAAGTGAGCCAAGATTCTTTTCAGGTTTCTTCTTCAATCGGTTAGTAAGAGGTAAGTGGACATGGCCGGATGATTTTTTTTTTTTTGGTTGGTTCAGGATCTATGGTTATGGCCGAATGGCCTATGATTCACAATAATGTGTTTAAAATCGATTGTAGGGAATGTTATTGTCGAATTCAGGGAGCTTATCGGGATTTGATTTCTTCAAGGTAAGGCTTATATAATATTCGGCCAAGGGCTTTGAATATGGATATCTGTACTAAGTCAAATCTGACATATGGTGTGTAGAATCTTGATTATTCAAGGCACAAGCAGCAATTTCGGGATTTCGATTCGTTTTGGTAAGTAATAGATAGTTTCGGCCAAGGGCCATTTGTTAAAGAATGTATATCTAATGCCGAAACTAATATGTGCCATATAAGGATCTCAACGATTTTAGGAATAAGTGCAGTTTCGGGATTTGGTAGGAGACTAAATCGGCAACCAGGGTGCGTGTTATTTCGAGTACGACGTATCCTTCGAGATTATTTGGTTTAGCTGAATAAGGCCTCTTTGGTCACTAACCTTGTTGTTGGCTGAATATAGGGTCAAAGGATCTAGTATCGTAGATCGGATCTTCGGGATCTAGGATTCACGTTAGTATCAGGTGTGTAAAACTCTTTGCACACTTTATTAGTTAACTTTGCTATGTTGTTGCCCTTTTTATCATTATGGTAGTGATTTGCTTGTGGACATGAGCATGGATTCCGGGTAAGTCCCCTATTACGTGATCTATGATGTTTGTTGAGTATGCCATCATATGCTGTTGAATGCTATGCTAAACATAAATGCATGATATATGGGATGATGACATTTGTTATGTAAGCATGATGATGGTGGGATTGTTGAGAGGAGGGGAATGATCTTTATAGACTGTCACCAATGGTTTCGACCACAAGATGGGTTGGCCCCATCAGTTTAAATGTGACTTCGGTCACCAGTGGTTTTGACCACACCGTTGATAAATTGTGACTAAGTCCCAGTGGTTTGGTACCACCAGTGGTTTTGACCACATTATGATAATTGTGACCTATGGTCATCAGTGGTTTTAACCACACGATAGGTTGGCCCTATCACTTGATTTGTGACACTAGTCACCAGTGGTTTTGACCACTAGTGGTTTTCACCACACGGGGTAGTTAAAGGAGTACGGATGGTTAGTTGGGTTGCATGTTTGCATGTTTATTAATAACTTGTGTATGAGTTGCATTTCCGGGTGGGGGATTTACACACTGAGTCTTGGTGACTCACCCATTCCCATATTATTTTGCAGATGAGTAGATTGCGGAGATGGAGCCGGAGAGGACTCGAGGCGGCCATGCTTGTTCCTTGGTTCTGGAATTTTATTCGATTCTGTTCATGTTTATTTCATTTAAATTTTTAATTTGGGTTGTAATAAGGCCGCTAATTATTATTTGGATGTTACATAGTCATTTTTACTTTACTTATACTATATTACAAAATGAAATTATAAATGTTAAGTAAATCCGTTAAAAGCAACATTTTCAAATTAAGTAACTTTTCTGAGTTTTCAAAGATGTTACCATCGGGTAACAAAATTTACCAAGTTAACAATAACTCTGTCGACTTTAAAATTTTACATGATCAAATGTTTTCAAAGGGTTTTTCAACACAACCATGTTTATAAAAATAAAATCCAACTGAGTTTTATCAAACACTATTTTAATACCTTAGCCATATTTTATCAAGTTTTCACCAGACACTCAAAATGTTTCAAATCGTTTTACTCCGTGACATACCAGATCAGGTCAGGACTCATGGGTCGGGTTTGGGGTGTTACATTTTTGGTATCAGAGCCCGGTTCAAAACTCGATTGTGGGGGCCCAAGGCCCAAAATGTTTTATTTATGTTAGTAGGCCTTATTGGAATGTTTTGGGAAACTGTTTATGGTTTGAACAGCATGGCACCGAGTCTCCGGCACCAATCCGCCCAGGTAAGTAATTCTATCTATCTTCTTTGTGAATATTTGATAGGAGTAGAAGGGTAAATTGTGAACGTAGAATATTAGAATAAGGAATTGTTGAACCCTAGGGTTAGCGTACCCCAACAAACAATCCATAAGATTTAATAATTCCTAAACAACCTCGTGAGTTGTCAATGAAGCGGGGATGTGGCAATCGTTATACGCATGTCTAGGATTGGATTCGGTGGGGGCCTGGTATTTAAGCAGTCCTAGTGCCTCACCTCCCACTCACTCCAATCCAACCTGGTGCGTAGTGACGGCTCATCCTAGCTGAGACGACACACTCACAGGCTAAACTTGATAACTAAAACCCAAAAGGGACTAGCCATTTTGTTTTGAAGTAATTAAAACCTTGGTTTTAAAAAAAAATAACCAAAATACCCCTGGTTTGTAAACTACCAAAATACCCTCCATATGAAAAATTTCCAAATAAAATTTTGTTTCAAAATATCCTTCTTTTGTGAAATCAATTAGAACCAAATTTTGAAAATCTTGTTATGAAAAAAATTACTAAAATACCCCTAGTGGTAAAACTACAAAATTGCCCCTAACCAACAAAATTACCAGAATGACCCTGGTTTTCAAAATTTTGCAACATCACTGTTCTGGAAAATGCAATTCTCAAAAAGAACCCTCAAAGTTCTACAACTTTTGAAATATCCCTAATTTATTAAACTTTACAAATTCACCCTGATTTGTGAAAATTACCGAAATACCCCTGAGGTCTAAAATTACCGAAATACCCCCAGATTTCAAAATTTATTTAAAATACCTTGGTAATTTAAAATTTCCAAAATACTTTTTGACAAAATCATCCAGGAACTTTTTTTTAGAAAATTACGAAAATACCCCTGTAGGACAAAATTACGAAAATACCCCTAGGTAGTGGAAAACTACCACAATGAAAAACTACAACATTTCTCTGAATGAATGAAAGTTCATAACTGCTTGGTGGATGGATGAATGAATGAAAAGACTATGTGCATGCATGAATACGAAAGAACCACTCCTAAATTCTTTTTCATAAAACTCCTTCGCGGGTAAACAAGTGAAACGAAAGTACTAATTCATAAAACTTCTTAATCAGATCACGACAAGAGTAATGAGTACAAGAGGTCGTGGACGTCTGCCCCGTGGCCGCGGTAGAGGTAGGATGACCTTGTCGGAGCCAGCAAGGTCTGGTCATGGGTCTGGAAGTGAGATGCCGGATCTACCGGCAGCGAAAACTGAGTTTCAAGATCAGACTGGTGGTAACGACGTAGTGTCCCAAGCTATACTACGAGTGTTGGAACAAGTTGCCGAGGCTGGCGCGGGTGCAGGAGCCCATAAATTCGTGGTGGAATGACTCTGGGCTAACAAAGCAGAGGTGTTTAGAGGAGTTTCCGGAGTGGCACCCAGTGCGGCGGAGTATTGGTTGGAATCAACTGAGAGGATCATGGGTGACCTGGATTTTACAGCTGAGGAGAAGTTGAAGGGTATAATCTCTCTACTTCGGGATGAGTCATATCAGTGGTGGCTCACCGTAAGAGATGGAGCGATGGCGGAGGATCTCACATGGGAATTTTTCAAAGCTGCCTACCAAAAGAAGTACATTGGAGCTAGTTACGTGGATGCGCAGTGAAAGGCTTTCTTGAACCTGATTCAGGGTAATAAGACGGTGGCAGAATATGAGGCTGAATTTCTCCGGTTGAGTAGGTATGCTTGTGGTATTGTGAGTACCGAGCATGAACGCTGTGTTAGATTCGAGGATGGGCTGAGAGATGAGCTGAGAATGATGATAGCTCCACAAAGAAGAGTGAGAGTTAGCTATCCTAGTGGAGAAATCTAAGGTTGCTGAAAGGGTAAGACAGTCTATTAGGTGGAATCAGGATAGGAAATGGAATAAGAGGAGCTCCAGATCTTCAAAGTTTTCTGGTAATCAGCAGAAGAGGACAAGGTTTGGTGGGTCAGATCAAGCTGCTAGGCCTGCTACTGCTAATCCTCAATGGCCGCCACGGTGTGCTCGGTGTGGGAAGTCTCACACGGGAGAGTGTTGGAATTGTAATCAGAGATGCTTCGAATGTGGGTTCATGGATCATCGAGTGCGAGATTGTCTAAAAAGGTAGCAAGAGAGTTTCGATAAGCTGAAGAGGATTTTGACAGAAGCACTAGTCTTGATTCAGCCTGAGGTAGGAAAGGAATTCACTGTGTATTGTGATGCATCGCATACTGGTTTAGGGTGTGTGTTGATACAAGAAGGGAAGGTGGTTGCTTATGCGTCATGGTAGTTGAGGCCTCACGAAGTTAACTATCCGACACATGATTTGGAATTGGCTGCTGTGGTTTTTGCCTTGAAGATTTGGAGGCACTATCTGTATGGGGAGAAGTCGGTTGTGTACACAGATCATAAGAGTCTGAAGTACCTCTTGACTCAGAAAGATTTAAATCTGAGGCAGCGGAGGTGAATTAAGTTGCTGAAGGACTACGACTGCTCAATCGAATACCATCTGGGTAAGGCTAATGTGGTAGCTGATGCATTGAGCCGGAAAGTGGTAGCGGATTTGCGAGTAATGTTTGCCCACCTAAGTCTCAATGAGGACGGGGAGCCTTTTGGCAGAGTTGCAAGTGAAGCCGTCTTGGATTGATGAGGTCAAAGAAAGGCAGATGACCGATGAAGCTTTGAGTACTCGGAGGTTACAGGTACAGAGCGGTGAAGCCGAAGGGTTCAGCTTGGGCAGTGATGGAGTATTGTACTTTTAGGGGAGAGTATGCATGCCTAAGGATGATGATTTGAGGCAGCGAATCCTTAAAGAAGCTCATAGCAGTCCGTACGCTATGCACCCGGGAAGCAGCAAGATGTATCGGGATTTAAGGGAGCAGTTTTGGTGGCCGGGTCTTAAGCGGGAAGTAACCGAGTTAGTGGGCAAGTGTTTGACATGCCAGCAAGTTAAGGCTGAGCATTAATTGCCATTAGGGCTATTACAGCCAGTAAAGATCCCACAGTGGAAGTGAGAGGAGATTACTATGGATTTCGTAAGTGGGCTTCCCCTTACGCTCAGTAAGAAAGATGCAGTTTGGGTGATAGTAGACCGGTTGACTAAGTCAGCTCATTTCAAACCGGTAAGGGTTAACTACTCGCTTCAAAGGTTAGCCAATTTGTATATCGCAGAGATAGTGCAGTTGCATGGAGTACCAGTGTCCATTATCTTAGATCGAGATCCCCGGTTCACGTCGAGATTCTATAAGGCTTTACATCAAGAGTTAGGCACGAAGTTGAATTTCAGCACGGTTTTTAACCCGCAGTCTGATGGACAATCTGAGAGGGTAATCCAAGTGTTGGAAGATATGTTAAGGGGCTGTGTTTTGGACTTCCGTGGTAGTTGGGAGGAGTACCTACCTTTGGCAGAGTTTGCTTATAACAATAGTTATCAAGCGAGTATTCAGATGGCACCGTATGAGGCACTGTATGGTCGAAAATGCCATACTCCTACATGTTGGACGGAGCTAGGAGAGCGACAAATGTTGGGTCTAGAGTTAGTGGCGGAGATGGAGGATAAGGTTAGAGTAAATTGGGGTCATCTTAAGGAGGCGTCGGACAGGCAGAAATCCTACGTTGATCTTAAGCGCAGAGAGGTTGAATATGTAGTGGGTGATAAGGTCTTCTTGAAGGTATCACCTTGGAAGAAGGTGCTGAGGTTTTGCCGGAAGGGCAAGCTCAGCCCTAGATTCATCGGACTGTACACGGTGTTGAAACGTGTGGGACCGGTAGCTTACCAGCTTGAATTGCCAGCGAAATTGAGCCAGATACATGACGTCTTCCATGTTTTGATGCTGAGGCAGTATCGATCAGACCCATCACACGTAGTGCCGATTGCAGAAATTGAGGTGAACTCAGACTTGTCTTTCGAGGAGGAGCCAGTCCAGATTTTGGATCGAGATGTCAAGGTTTTGAGGAGGAAGTCAGTGCCTTTGGTAAAGGTGTTATGGCGAAATCATGGTACGGAGGAGGCCACATGGGAACCCGAGGATGTGATGGGACAGCAATACCCCCAACTCTTCTGATCCAGGTAATTTCGAGGTCAAAATTATTTTTAAGGGGGTAGAACTGTAACATCCTAAATTAGGGGTTATTTGTAATTTAATTATCTATCCTATGTGTGTGCTTGAAGAAATATGTATGTTTGATTGCCTGATATATTTAAGGGTCTAGTCATAACCCTAGACTAGTTGGACTTAGGGTTAAAATTTATTTTTAGTGCTTTAGAGGGGGAAGCTAGGTGAGATAGGGGATAAGAGAAATTTCGGGAGAAGCATGACACAAAGATGGCCTTGGAAAAATGGCAAGGGACGCCACCTGAGGTGCTATGAAGTTTCGTCAAAAGGGAACTTCAAGGGAAGAGGTTCGAATCTTGGGAGTTACAAGGGGGATGTGTTTTATTTTTTTAGGCTATTTGGCATTAAAGGAAGGGGGCCAAGTGAGAAGGCTTTAAAATATTTTTGTGGGTGAGTTTGGGCATGAAAGTCAATTTGGTAAAGTGGCTTGGGGCCTTGGTGAATGTCGCCCAAGCAAGGGGGAGAAGGACTCAAGTTCGAGTCACGGCAATAGCATAGGGGTTTTCTTTATTTTTTTGCAAAATGGCGCCACGGAGAGGGAGGTGTTGGACGGCAATTGGGACTTTGGAGGGATAGGGATAAACATCTTTTTTTTTTCTATTTTATATGAAAAGGTGATAAAATTTATCATAAAGGGTGAGAGTTGGCCGAATGAAGGAGTCATTAGGCCATCCACAATCGGTTTTGATAAAGCAAGGAGGTGCCGAAATTCATCAAAGTTTCTTTTCTTTTCCTCTTGATTGCTTGGCCGAATTCTCTCTACTCCACAAGTGCCAAAATTCTTCAAACCCCTGCCACCCTTTTCATTATTTTCTTCTTGCTCTCTATCCGAATCCACTCCACTCCTTTGTCGAAATCTTTTCTCCTCCATTAGAGCTACTTTGGCCGAATAGCAAGTGAGCACAAGATTCTTTTCGGGTTTCTTCTTCAATCGATTAGTAAGAGGCAAGTGGACATGGCCGAATGATTTTTTTTTTGGTTGGTTCAGGATCTATGGTTATGGCCGAATGCCCTATGATTCACAATAATGTGTTTAAAACTGATTGTAGGGAAGGTTATTGATGAATTCAGGGAGCTTGTCGGGATTTAATTTCTTTAAGGTAAGGCTTATATAATATTCGGCCAAGGGCTTTGAATATGGATTTCTGTACTAAGTCAAATCTGACATATGGTATGTAGAATCTCGATTATTCAAGGCACAAGTAGCAATTTCGGGATTTCGATTCGTTTTGATAAGTAATAGATAGTTTCGGCCAAGGGCCATTTGTTAAAGAATTTATGTCTAATGCCGAAATTAATATGTTCCATATAAGGATCTCAACGATTTCAGGAATAAGTGCAGTTTTAGGATTTGGTAGGAGACCAAATCGGCAACCAAGGTGAGTGTTATTTCGAGTATGACGTATCCTTCGGGATTATTTGGTTTAGCCGAATAAGGCCTCTTTGGTCACTAACCTTGTTGTTGGCTGAATATAGGGTCAAAGGATATAGCATCGTAGATTGGATCTTCGGGATCTAGGATTTGCTTTAGTATCAGGTGTGTAAAACTCTTTACACACTTTATTAGTTAACATTGCTATATTGTTGCCCTTTTTATCATTGTGGTAGTGATTTGCTTGTGGACATGAGCATGGATTCCGGGTAAGTCCCCTATTACGTGATCTATGATGTTTGTTGAGTATGCCATCATATGCTGTTGAATGCTATGCTAAACATAAATGCATGATATGTGGGATTATGACATTTGTTATGTAAGCATGATGATGGTGGGATTGTTGAGAGGAGGGGAATGATCTTTATGGACTGTCACCAGTGGTTTTGACCACAAGATGGGTTGGCCCTATTAGTTTAAATGTGACTTCGGTCACCAGTGGTTTTAACCATACCGTTGATAAATTGTGACTAAGTCCCACTGGTTTGGTACCACCAGTGGTTTTGACCACATTATGATAATTGTGACCTATGGTCATCAGTGGTTTTGACCACACGATGGGTTGGCCCCATCACTTGATTTGTGACACTAGTCACCAGTGGTTTTGACCACCAATGGTTTTGACCACACGGGTTAGTTAAAGGAGTACGGATGGTTAGTTGGGTTGCATGTTTGCATGTTTATTAATAATTTGTGTATGAGTTGCATTTCCGGGTGGGGGATTTACACACTGAGTCTTGGTGACTCACCCCTTCCCATATTATTTTGCAGATGAGTAGATCGCGGAGATGGAGCCGGAGAGGACTCGAGGCGGCCATGCTTGTTCCTTGGTTCTGTAATTTTATTCGATTCTGTTCATGTTTATTTCGTTTAAATTTTTAATTTGGGTTGTAATAAGGCCGCTAATTATTATTTGGATGTTACATAGTCGTTTTTACTTTACTTATACTATATTACAAAATGAAATTATAAATGTTAAGTAAATCGGTTAAAAGCAACATTTCCAAATTAAGTAACTTTTCCGAGTTTTCAAAGATGTTACCATCGGGTAACAAAATTTACCAAGTTAACAATAACTCTGTCGACTTTAAAATTTTACATGATCAAATGTTTTCAAAGGGTTTTTCAACACAACCATGTTTATAAAAATAAAATCCAACTGAGTTTTATCAAACACTATTTTAATACCTTAGCCATATTTTATCAAGTTTTCACCAGACACTCAAAATGTTTCCAATCGTTTTACTCCGTGACATACCAGATCCGGTCAGGACTCATGGGCCAGGTTTGGGGTGTTACATTGTAAATCAAGGGTATTTTGATAATTTGCAAACCAAAGGTATTTTGGTAATTTTGCAAATGAGGGGTATTTTGATAATTTCACAAACCGGAGGTACATCTGAAATTTCATAAATTGGGGGTATTTTGGTAATTTCATAATTCTGGGGTATTTCAATAATTCCACAAGTCGAGGGTATTTCGGTAATTTTACAAATCGGGGATATTTCGATAATTTCACAAATCGAGGGTATTTCGTAATTTGCAAACCAGGGGTATTTCGGTCCATTTCGGGTTTTAGCTATGAACTTTGGCCCATCAATAAGTCTTCGCGGCTAAAGTGAACAGACACTACGCACCAGGTAGGTTTCTAGAAAAGAGGAGGAGGGCCACTAGGGCCGCTTAAGTACCAAGCTCTCTCTAGATCCAATCCTAGACTTGCGTATGCCCGTTGCCACATCCTAACCCAGTGACTTGTTTACGGACACGTTTAATTAGACAAATCAAGTCATATGGAATTTAAGAGTTGTTCAAACTAGACTTAAGGTCCATAAACCCTAACATACATGTCTACGTCCCCAAAAAGCTCATCAAACCCAAATTACATCATTACGGCCCTTTAGACCCAAATCTCATCATATGGCCTATTAGGCCCAAAACAAATCCAATTCATGTATCGTGCATGACTAATTCAATTCGTATAACCAACAAAACCATTTCATCAATTCTTAGCCTTAGGGCCCACCAGACCCATTTAGCCACTTTTAGCTTTTCAGCTTTTTGGCATTGTCGATTTCATGTGTGTAGTGTTTGTACACACCTGGTTACCACGCGCGTTGCAAACCCCTTAGTCACGAACCTACAATCGACATTACTAGCGATTAACCAAAGCTTTAACTCGTACTTATAAAAATCCAAAACCTCACCGTACCCTTACCGTGTACCTCACGTTCTAGTAGCCATTCCTTCGTTACTATTAGCGATTATCCTCTAGGTTTGCACCCAAACGCCCACCAAGGTATATTAACTCTCCTCATAGAATGCTCTATATATAGCTAGCTTCTCACCTTCCTTCTTTGTATCTTTCCGATGTGGGATCCCTCCATCAACAGAGTTTAAATCTAACTCAAACTCTTCCCGTCCAATCCATAAAATAAATACTCCCTTACTTGCCATGAGATTCGAACCTAGGCTCCTCTGCACCATTAATGACGCCTTGCCACTAGACCACTCACTTTCTTGTGTCTAAAATCATGCGCAACTAAATATAACCCTATGGTAAAATTCTAGAGTCCATTTAAAAAGAAATCAAAATGCAAGAGCCAAGACTTGAACCTTGGAACTCCTTCCTTCCTTGTGGCGTCACCCTCTTGTCTCTTATGTGGCGTCACTTTGCCACTACACCACACACTCCACTTGTGTCATTTTTCTCCACATTTTATTCTTAATGCCTACTACTAACTCTCAGGGTTTTATTCACCTAAAACTAAAATTTTCCTAAACCAAAAGTTTGAACCCTGGGACTTTATAGAAGTCCCCTTAACCTTCCAAAATCACTCACCTAATAGATCCAACTTGCACTAATACCATTCTCTTATTCTTAAAAATTTTAAACGCTCTCGTGCCCAAGGCCCCATGGGCCTAATTCTTCTAAGCCCAATTTCGAGATGTTACAAATCTACCCTCCTTAATGAAATTTTGTCCTCAAAATTTCCAACTAACTACTAAACGCACCACTCAAGTCACACCATCATGCTTTCGTTGCGCACTTTGATTAAGAATTTTATGAAATAAGCACTTAGTTCCACTTATTTAAGGCAGATGTCTTATATAAGTAACAATAATTTCTTAGAGTTATTTCGCGGTCGAGAATACACTACAAGCTTAAGTTTCCTACGGGCTTTAGCCTCTAAAAGCCTACTTTTAAGTAGCCTATTATCTATAAAGTTCAATAATTCAAACAATAACAGAAAAACTTACTCGGCTCAACGTCGAGGGCTCGGTGAACCACACATCAAAAATCCTGCCAAAACTTCTAAAAAAAAACCTAAAATCTAAGGCCCATTTTATAGCCCGAGCTTTGCAACTGGGCTCTGATACCACTAAATGTAACACCCCAAACTTGGCCTAGAAGTTAGGCCTAAATCTGGTGTGTCACATTGGGGTGCTTTTCGAGAAACCATGGTTGCATTTGAAAACCTTTCTTGATCTTAAAAACTAAAGTCCCAATTTGCATTTGTTCTTTATTAATCGACATTTATTAAAAAGTTATTTCCAAAAAAACATTGTTCGTTACGAAAACTTAATTAAAATGATTGAGTTATGAAAACGTGATGTTTACGACCTATTCGCGAAAGCGTAGTATTTTGAAGGCAGATATTGTTTTAGAAAATCGTGATACAAAGTTTAGCAAATTTAAAACATAATAAACTAAAAATCCAAAACTAAAACCATAATTTAAGAGAGGCCTTATTACAAAATATTAACCCAAGTTAAAAATAAGTAAAATACTAGAGTCCAAAATTACTCGTAGTGTGGCCACATCCGAGTCCTCCAGCACGTCGAACCGCTTACTGAGGATTACCTAAGAAAAAAATATGACAAAAAGGGTGTGAGTTTATGAAAACTCAGTGTGCATAACCCTCATCAATAAGAACATGAATCACAATAGTTTAGGCCGAAGCCCATTTCAGTAACGGTGGCAATTGGGCCTTAGCCCATAAAAGCCTTAGTTGGGCCTTAACCCACAAATGTCACAAATCATATTTATCTGGGCTTGAGCCCATCTCAAATAAAACCACATATGCAATGCATTAATGCCCATACCAACCCTGCACTCCGTCTCCTGTCCAACCCTGCACTCCTGTGGGGATTTAATCGACCCACCCATCCCTACACTCCTTATGTAGCACCGTTTGTGGCACTAACTTATCGGTGCATCATAGCTGCTCGGAGGCTAAAAGCCTTCGGTGGATCCACAATCATCAAGTGACCATGCAATCCTATCTGCACTTCGCTTTTCGAATAATCCCATCCCCATGCAACATAATAACATAGGAATGCAACATACAATAATATTCATACGGTAACAATCATAAATCACATACAAGAATAATCATATAACATGTAGGGGCATTTTCGTCATTTTGCCATGCAGGGGCATATCGGTCATTTTACCCATCGAGGGTATTTTCGTAATTTACCTACCAAGGGTATTTTCATAATTTACCTACCAAGTGTAATTCGGTAATTCTACTCATAACTAATCCTTGTATACAGTGCATCTCGAACATAATAAATCATACAATTAACACAGACAACATTAGTGCTGCCACGAGGGTATAGCGGTAATTTGTCGTTTAGGGGTAAAATGGTAAGTACAAACTAAGGGTATTTCAATAATTTTGTAATCTAGGGGTAATTAAGTAATTTCACAAACCAAGGGTAATTCAATAATTTTGCAAACCAGAGGTAATTTGATAATTTCGCAAACCAGGGGTATTTTGGTAATTTCATAAATCAAGGGTATTTCGGTAATTTCATAAATCGGGGATATTTTGGTAATTTTGCAAATCAAGGGTATTTCGGTAATTTCACAAACTAGAAGTATTGTGGTAATTTCATAAATCAGGGTGTTTCGGTAATTTACAAACCAAGGGTATTTTGGTAATTTCCCAAAGGGTATTTTGATAATTTCACAAACCGGAGGTACATCAGTAAATTCATAAATGGGGGTATTTTGGTAATTTCACAATTCAAGGGTATTTTAGTAATTTCACAAGTCGGGGGTATTTCGATAATTTTACAAATTAGGGGTATTTCGATAATTTCACAAATTGAGGGTATTTTGGTAATTCACAAACTGGGTATTTCGGTCCCTTTCGGGTTTTGGCTATGAACTTTGGCCCATCAACAAGTCCTCGCGGCTAAATTGAATAGACACTACGCACCAGGTAGGTTTCCAGAAAGGAGGAGGTGGGCCACTAGGGCCGCTTAAGTACCAAGCTCTCCCTAGATCCAATCCTAGACATGCGTATGGCCATTGCCACACCCTAACCCAGCGACTTGTTTACGGACATGTTTAATTAGAGAAATTAAGACTTATGAAATTTAAGAGTTGTTCAAACTAGACCTAAGGTCCATGAACCCTAACATACATGTCTACGTCCCCAAAAAGCTCATCAAACCCAAATTACATCATTACGGCCCTTTAGGCCCAAGTCTCATCATATGGCCTATTAGGCCCAAAACAAATCCAATTCATGTATCATGTATGACTAATTCAATTCGTATAACCAACCAAACCATTTCATCATTTCTTAACCTTAGGGCCTACCGGGCCCATTTAGCCATTTTCAGCTTTTCGACTTTTCGGCATTGCCGATTTCGTGTGTGTAGTGGTTGTACACACCTGGTAACCACGCGTGCTGCAAACCTCTTAGTCATGAACCTACAATCTACATTACTAGCGATTAACCAAAGCTTTAACTCGTACTTATCAAAAACCAAAACCTCACTGTACCCTTCACTATGTACCTCACGTTCTAGTAGCCCTTCCTTCGCTACTATTGGCGACTATCCTCTAGGTCTGCACCCAAACGCCCACCATGGTATCTTAACTCTCCTCATAGAATGCTCTATATATAGCTAGCTTCTCACCTTCCTTCTTTGTATCTTTCCGATGTGGGATCCCTCCGTCAGCAGAGTTTAAATCCAACTCAAACTCTTCCCGTCCAATTTGTAAAATAAATACTCTCTTGCTTGCCATGAGATTCAAACCTAGGCTCCTTTGCACCCTTAATGACGCCTTGCCACTAGACCACTAACTTTCTTGTGTCTAAAATCATGCGCAACTAAATATAACCCTATGGCAAAATTCTAGAGTCCATTTAAAAAGAAATCCAAAATGCAAGAGCCAAGACTTGAACCTTGGACCTCCTTCCTTCCTTGTGGCGTCACCCTTTGTTTCTTATGTGGCGTCACTTTGCCACTACACCACACACTCCACTTGTGTCATTTTTCTCCACATTTTATTCTTAAAGCCTACTACTAACTCTTAGGGTTTTATTCACCTAAAACCAAAATTTTTCTAAAGCCAAAGTTTGAACCCCGGGACTTCATAGAAGTCCCCCTAACCTTTCAAAATCACTCACCTAATAGATCCAACTTGCACTAATACCGTTCTCATATTCTTAAAAATTTTAAATGCTCCCGTGCCCAAGGCCCCATGGGCCTAATTCTTCTAGGCGCAATTTCGGGATGTTACAAATCTACCCTCCTTAAAGAATTTCGTCCTCAAAATTTCCAACTAACTACTAAACGCACCACTCAAGTCACACCACTATGCTTTTGCTGCGCACTCTGATTAAAAATTTATGAAATTAGCACTTAGTTCCACTTGTTTAGGGCACATGTCTTATGTAAGCAACAACAATTTCTTAGAGTTATTTCGAAGTCGAGAATCCACTACAGGCTTAAGTTTCCTATGGGGTTTAGTCTCTAAAAGCTTATTTTTAAGTAGCCCATCATCTATACTGTTCAATAATTCAAACAATAACAGAAAAACTTACTTGGCTCGACGTCGAGGGCTCGATGAATCACACTTCAACAATCCTGCCAAAGCTTTTAAAAAAACCCAAAATCTCAGGCCCATGTCATAGCTCGAGCTTTGCAATCGGGCTTTGATACCACTAAATGTGACACCCCAAACCCAGGCCTAGAAGTTAGGCCCAAATCTAGAGTGTCACATTAGGGTGATTTTCAGGAAACCATGGTTCCATTTGAAAACCTTTCTTGATATTAAAAACTAAAGTCCCAGTTTACGTTTGTTCGTTATTAATCGACATTTATTAAAAAGTCATTGCCAAAAAAACTTTGTTGGTTACGGAAACTTAATTAAAATGATTGACTTATGAAAACGTGATGTTTACGACGTATTCGCGAAAACGTAGTAATATGAAAGCAGATATTATTTTGGAAAATCGTGATATAAAGTTTAGCAGATTTAAAACATAATAAACTAAAAATCCAAAACTAAAACCAGAATTTAAGAGAGGCCTTATTACAAAATATTAACCCAAGTTAAAAATAAGAAAAATACTAGAGTCCAAAACTGCTCGTAGTGTGGCCACCTCCAAATTACATCATTACGGCCCTTTAGGCCCAAATCTCATCATATGGCCTATTAGGCCCAAAACAAATCCAATTCATGTATCATGCATGACTAATTCAATTTGTATAACCAACCAAACCATTTCATCAATTCTTAGCCTTAGGGCCCACCGGGCCTATTTAGCCACTTTTGGCTTTTCGGCTTTTCGGCATTGCCAATTTTGTGCGTGTAGTATTTGTACACACCTGGTAACCACGCGCGCTGCAAACCCCTTAGTCACGAACCTACAATCGACATTACTAGCGATTAACCAAAGCTTTAACACGTACTTATCAAAAACCAAAACCTCACCTTACCCTTACCGTGTACCTCACGTTCTAGTAGCCCTTCCTTCGCTACTATTGGCGATTATCCTCTAGATCTGCACCCAAACGCCCATCAAGGTATATTAACTCTCCTCATAGAATGCTCTATATATAGCTAGCTTCTCACCTTCCTTCTTTGTATCTTTCCGATGTGGGATCCCTCCGTCAGCATAGTTTAAATCCAACTCAAACTCTCCCCGTCCAATCCATAAAATAAATACTCCCTTACTTGCCATGAGATTCGAACCTAGGCTCCTTTGCACCCTTAATGACACCTTGCCACTAGACCACTCACTTTCTTGTGTCTAAAATCATGCGCAAGTAAATATAACCCTATGGCAAAATTCTAGAGTCCATTTAAAAAGAAATCCAAAATGCAAGAGCCAAGACTTGAACCTTGGACCTCCTTCATTCATTGAGGTGCCACCCCCTTGTCTCTTATGTGGCGTCACTTTGCCACTACACCACGCACTCCACTTGTGTCATTTTCCTCCACATTTTATTCTTAAAGCCTACTACTAACTCTCAGGGTTTTATTCACCTAAAACCAAAATTTTCCTAAAGCCAAAGTTTGAACCCCGAGACTTCATAGAAGTCCCCCTAACCTTCCAAAATCACTCACCTAATAGATCCAACTTGTACTAATGCCGTTCTCTTATTCTTAAAAATTTTAAACGCTCCCGTGCCCAAGGCCCCATGGGCCTAATTCTTCTAGGCCCAATTTCGGGATGTTACAAATCTACCCTCCTTGAAGAAATTTCGTCCTCGAAATTTCCAACTAACTACTAAACGCACCACTCAAGTCACACCACTATGCTTTCGCTGCGCACTCTGATTAAGAATTTTATGAAACTAGCACTTAGTTCCACTTGTTTAGGGCACATGTCTTATGTAAGTAACAACAATTTCTTATAGTTATTTCGCGATCGAGAATCCACTACAGGCTTAAGTTTCCTACGAGCTTTAGTCTCTAAAAGCTTATTTTTAAGTAGCCCATTATATATACAGTTCAATAATTCAAACAATAACAGAAAAACTTACTTGGCTCGATGCCAAGGGATTCGATGAACCACACTTCAAGAATCTTGTCAAAACTTCTAAAAAAACCCAAAATCTAAGGCCCATTTCACAGCCCGTGCTTTGCAACTGGGCTCTGATACCACTAAATCTAACAACCCAAGCCCGGCCTAGAATTTAGGCCCGAATCGGGCGTGTCACATTGGGGTGCTTTTGAAGAAACCATGGTTCCATTCGAAAACCTTTCTTGATATTAAAAACTAAAGTCCCAGTTTGCGTTTGTTCATTATTAATCGACATTTATTAAAAAGTTATTACCAAAAAAAACTTTGTTGGTTACAGAAACTAAATTAAAATGATTAACTTATGAAAACATGATGTTTACGACCTATTCGCGAAAGCGTAGTATTTTGAAAGCAAATATTGTTTTGGAAAATCGTGGTACAAAGTTTAGCAGATTTAAAACATAATAAACTAAAAATCCAACACTAAGACCAGAATTTAAGAAAGGCCTGATTACAAAATATTAACCAAAGTTAAAACTAAGTAAAATACTAGAGTCCAAAACTACTCGTAGTGTGGCCACCTCCGAGTCTTCCAGCACGTCGAACCGCTTACTGAGGATCACCTGAGAAAAAATATTAAAACGAGGGTGTGAGTTTACGAAAACTCAGTTTGCATAACCCTCATCATATTTATCTGGGCCTGAGCCCATCTCAAATAAAACCACATATGCAATGCATTAATACCCATACCAACCCTGCACTCCGTCTCCTGTCCAACCCTACACTCTTGTTGGGATTTAATCGACCCACCCATCCCTACACTCCTTATGTAGCACCTGTTGTGGCACTCACTTATCGGTGCAACATAGCTGCTCGGTGGTGAAAAGCCTTCGATGGATACACAATCGTCAAGCGACCATGCGATCCTATCTGCACTTTGCCTTTCGAATAATCCCATCCCCATGCAACATAATAACATATGAATGCAACATATAATAATATTCATACGGTAACAATCATAAATCACATACAAGAATAATCATATAGCATGTAGGGGTGTTTTCATCATTTTGCCCTCTTGGGCCATATCGGTCATTTTACCCATTGAGGGTATTTCCATAATTTACCTACCAAGGATATTTTCATAATTTACCTACCAAGGGTAATTCGGTAATTCTATTCATAACTAATCCCTGTCTGTAGTACATCTTGAACATAATCAATCATACAATTAACATAGACAACATTAGTACTACCACGAGGGTACAACGGTAATTTATCGTTTAGGGGTAAAACGATAATTACACACTAAGGGTATTTTAGTAATTTTGTAGTCTAGGGGTAATTCAGTAATTTCACAAACCAGGGGTAATTCAGTAATTTTACAAACCAGAGGTAATTTGGTAATTTTGCAAACCACGGGTATTTTGGTAATTTCACAAATCAAGGGTATTTCGGTAATTGTACAAATTGAGGGTATTTTGGTAATGTTGCAAATCAAGGGTATTTCAGTAATTTCACAAATCAAGGGTATTTTGGTAATTTCATAAATCAGGTGTATTTCGATAATTTGCAAACCAAAGGTATTTTGGTAATTTCACAAATCAGGGGTATTTCGATAATTTCACAATTCGAAGGTACATCGGTAATTTCATAAACTGGGGGTATTTTGGTAATTTCATAATTCAGAGGTATTTTAGTAATTTCACAAGTCGGGGGTGTTTCGATAATTTTACAAATCGGGGTATTTCGATAATTTCACAAATTGGGGGTATTTTGGTAATTCACAAACTGGGGGTATTTCAGTCCCTTTCGAGTTTTAGCTATGAAGTTTGGCCCATCAACAAGTCCTCGCGGCTAAAATGAACAGACACTACGCTTATGTACCAAGCTCTCCCTAGATCCAATCCTAGACATGCATATGCCCGTTGCCACACCCTAACCCAGCGACTTGTTTACGGACATGTTTAATTAGAGAAATTAAGTCTTATGGAGTTTAAGAGTTGTTCAAACTAGACCTAAGGTCCACAAACCCTAACATACATGTCTACATCCCCATAAAGCTCATCAAACCCATCCCTTTAGGACCAAATCTCATCATATGGCCTATTAGGCCCAAAACAAATCCAATTCATGTATCATGCATGACTAATTCAATTCGTATAACCAACCAAACCATTTCATCAATTCTTAGCCTCAAGGCCCACCGGGCCCATTTAGCCACTTTTTGCTTTTCAGCTTTTTGGGATTGCCGATTTCGTGTGTGTAGTGTTTGCACACACTTGGTAACCACGCACGCGGCAAACCCCTTAGTCACAAACCTACAATCGAAATTACTAGCGATTAACCAAAGCTTTAACACGTACTTATCAAAAACAAAACCTCACCGTACCCTTACCGTGTACATCACGTTCTAGTAGCCCTTCCTTCGCTGCTATTGGCGATTATCCTCTAAGTCTACACCCAAACGCCCACCAAGGTATATTAACTCTCCTCATAGAATGCTCTATATATAGCTAGCTTCTCACCTTCCTTCTTTGTATCTTTCCGATGTGGGATCCCTCCATCAGCAGAGTTTAAATCCAACTCAAACTCTTCCCGTCCAATCCGTAAAATAAATACTCCATTGCTTGCCATGAGATTCGAACCTAGGCTCCTTTGCACCCTTAATGACACCTTGCCACTAGGCCACTCACTTTCTTGTGTCTAAAATCATGCGCAACTAAATATAACCCTATGGCAAAATTCTAGAGTCCATTTAAAAAGAAATCCAAAATGCAAGAGCCAAGACTTGAACGTTGGGCCTCCTTCCTTCCTTGCGGCGTCACCCCATTGTCTCTTATGTGGCGTCACTTTGCCACTACACCACACACTCCACTTGTGTCATTTTTCTCCACATTTTATTCTTAAAGCCTACTACTAACTCTCAGGATTTTATTCACCTAAAACCAAAATTTTCCTAAAGCCAAAGTTTGAACCCCGGGAGTTCATGGAAGTCCCCTTAACCTTCCAAAATTAGTCACCTAATAGATCCAACTTGCACTAATGCCGTTCTCTTATTCTTAAAAATTTTAAACGCTCCTGTAACACCCCAAACCCGGCCCACAAGCCACGGTCGAATTTAGAATGCCACTGCAGAAAACGTTCAAAAAATTTTTGACTTAAAAGTAAAACTTAAAAATTTGTGGTTGTTTGTAAAACCTCGTGTATTTTAAAATTCCAAATAAAACTAAGTTATTACAATTTCTCCGATTAAAAACTCCAACATATATTTTAAAGTGTAAGTTGCTAAATCATAAACTCATTTCCACATAGTAGTTTAATCATCAATCCATAATAAAAATAATAACAAATACTATAAGGCTCTTATTACAATAAATGGATACTGAAAATACTGGAAATATAAATTTTATTAAATAAGAAAAACAACTTCTTTTGCATGGGCCACCTCGCATCCACTCCAACCCGGTCTGAGCTTTATGCATCACCTGTAAGGTTTGATAAAAAAAAAATTGGGTGAGTCAAACAGACTCAGTGTATAGTTATTTCACATGTCTCCAAATATGGGCTTGGCCCTTATCCACACAGTCCTCATACATACATATGCATCATGAAGCCCAACCTAACCTAGTGTTCGTCCATTGCATCTACCTTGGCAGACCTGCCGCCCAAGGCCGTGGCTATGCCACCGATCACCTAAGTGACCCTACATGTCAATATCTACGAGGTGACTCGAGGTCATCCTCAATCCACGGTGATACACACAGCTATCATCCGCCAGGAGGTGGCACATAGCCAACACCCCACCTTGATGAAGCACATAGCTAACATCAAGCGCCAATGTAGCACAAGGCTAACATCAGACCACGTAAATAATGTACACCCTGTCCTTCAATATTCATGTCCCAAATTCCCATGCATATATATCATGACAATAATATCATTTAGATGACTATTCAACACATGCTTACCACGATTGCACATATTCATCAGTGATCATTTAATATCATAAAATCTTGACACGATTATTCGATCACCCACCATGGGTATCCACCATTTTAGCCCTTATTTCGGCTACCATTCACATCATATCACACATATATAACAAAATACACACATAAACAATCAAGAGAACAAAGGTAATAACTACACACCTTTTGGTACAATCTACTCAATCCAAAAACTCACTTATTCTCGCCGATTTGCTCACGAGAACCAAAGTCGAAATCGGTCATCACTTAAACTCATAAAATGGACTATGGCCGAATACTACAAACCACCTACTTTGCTTAACTAAATCCTGAATCACCACATAACACTTACTTTGATAAATCGAATCCTTACAATCCTCCTTAAGTATCCTTACCACATACACAAAAGAAACACAATATTATGACTCTTCATACATTCGACCATCCCTTAGAAACCAAGGCCAACCATTGGTTTCGGCATACTAAATGAAGAAGAAGAGAATTTGATTGCTAAGAAAATACTTACTATACTCGAAACCGATTGGAAGATTGATGAAAAGGAATATCGACACATCCCCCTCTAAAGGCTCTAAAAGATTCGGTAAGAACTCCCAAATGGAGATGGGATAATCGGCTATCATAAAATAGGTATAGAACCGAGGTTGAGAAGAAGAAAAGAAGTGTAGATGAAAGTTAGGAGAATTCGGCAATGAAGAACAAAGGTGGAGAGGTTTCAACTTTGTTGCAAATGAGAGGATGGGTTTCAGTTTTTAAAAAGTGAATGGAAGGAAAATAAGTTTAAAAAAAAAAAAAAAGAAAAAGATGCACAAAATGACTTCCAACTTTCGGCTTTTGTTCAAGAAATAGGGTGCAAATTTCGGCAATGGCAAGGGTGAAAAGAAAGTTTCGAAAGAGAATACTAAAGAAAGAAAAGAGAACCAAAAAAGAACTTCTAGACCTCTTATAGGAAATTCGGCTATTCCCCCCACTCACGATCGAAAATTATCACCCAAAAGAGACCCACATTCGGCCTCCACACTCAAAATTCTTCTTGCCATCAATTCAAACTAATTTTGAATTAAACTCACTCCTAAATTTCTCCTTATTTCCTCCTAATCACATTCGAAATAAGCCAACCCCCTAGTCCACTATACCGTCTACATTCATGGTCAAATGGCCATAGAAAAGTTTTGAAAACAACACTCCATACTTCAAGCCTTATGTCCCCTTATCCTACCAAAATTCCTTGATACCATACCATAAATAAGCACTTGCCTTATTCCTTAGTCTACTAACCATAAAAGACAATAGTCTAACCTTACCTTAATTAGAGTTTGACCAACACATGCCATATAAATGCAAAAATAAAAGTCACCTTAAGTCCATCCATGGGATTCGAACTTAAGCCCTCTTTCAATGCTTATGGCGTCACCTTCCAAAGCCCTAAGTGGTGCATTCATTGCCACATTGCCAAGTGAATTCTTGTGTTAAAATTTCCCACGAATTACTCTTAACCCCTAGCTCCTTCAACTCCCTTTAACTAAAGCTTAAAAATAATTTTTTTCCTACAGCTTGAGCCTACCCTTGGCTTATTCCTAGGCCCTAGAACATCTCACTTAACAACACAATAATCCAAACTCATGCAAAACAATACAATCACAAATAACCCCTAATTCAGGATATTACAATTCTACCCTCCTTAAAGAAATTTTGTCCTCGAAATTTCCAACTAACTAATAGTCGTGCATCCTCACTCACCACACTACGCTATTGCTGCGCATTCCGATCTTAATAAAACTAACATACTTTCTATGAACAGTATCAAAGTTCACACTCAAGGTTCCATACATTTCACTAGCAACACAAGAATGAACTAGCTTTATAACAAACAAGGTAATAAAGGGTATTCTAGAAATGAGGAACGTACCCGTTGTCACCTCTGGCACATCTTCCTCCTCGCGACGCCTAGCTGCATAAACCAACCTTGGCTGCCTCATGTCTGTACCTTCAGCTCCTTTGCCTGGTGTTCCACGACCTTGGCCGGAACCATTTCCTCCATGGTTCGGACCACGACCCCTCGTGCTTGCTGACCACCTCTGTCTGGCTGCACACCACCCTGACCTACTTTTCGAGCCCTATTTGGATCTTGAGGACAATATTTAATCAAATGAGCCTTAGACTTACACCTAAAACACTCTTGATCTTGATTCTAGCACTCGCCAACATGATACCTTCCACACCGAGCACACGGACGGTTCGAATTTCCAGTAGCTGGCTTATAAACATGAGTAAAATTCTCAACCCTCGGTCTTTTCTAAAGGCTCCCAGACAATTCTGACGGTCCAAAACTTCTCTTATCTCGGTTCCTATCCTTATCTCTATTCTGTCTCACAGAGTCCTTAATTCCTTCGGCTTCCTTAGCCTTTTCTACTAATACGGCAAACTCTTGCTCCTGCTGTGGAGCTATCAACAGCCTCAAGTCACCCCTTAGTCCATCCTCAAATCGGACACATCGCTCATGCTTCGTAGCCACTACTCCTCGAGCATACTGGCTCAACCTTAGGAATTTAGCCTCGTACTCCACCACGGGTTTGTTCCCTTGAACCAAATTTCATAAAAGCCTTTCTCTGCGCATCAATATAATGAGTACCAACATACTTCTTCCGGTAAGTCACTTAACGCACTCCCAAGTGAGATCATCGGTTGTAGCACCATCCCGAACTGTGAGCCACCATTGATATGCCTCATCGCGAAGCAGCGCCACCATTCCTTTCACTTTCTCCTCAGTGGTTAGATCCAGCTCATCCATAATTCGCTCGGTCGCCTCCAACCAATACTCAGCTGTACTGGGTGCCACACCAGATACGCCACGGAACACTTCAGCTTCATTGGCTCGGAGTCACTCGGGTACCGATTTCTAAGCTCCCCTAATTCCACCTACTCCTGCCACCATCTCCAAAACTCGCAGCACCACCTGCGATACAGCATCATCCCCCGTCTGATCTTGCTGCTCCACACAAACAGTTGATGGTGGTGGTGGTACCTCATTCTCAGACCCTTGACCCGATCTAACGGGTTCCGATATAGCCATTCTGCCTCTACCACAGCCTCGCACAATACGACCACGTCCCCTAGAGCTCATGTCTACTATCGCGATTTAATCTAATTTAAGAAATTTTATGAATTAGCAATTGTTCCACTGTTTATCCACGAGCAATTTTATGAAAAGAGCTTAATAGTAGGTCTTTCGATCATTCAGAGTTTTCATTTCAAGTTTTCTACCCTAATTCAGAGAAATACACACATTCAATGAAATCCATCACACACACATTCATCATTCGAACTTCTTGTCCATTCCTATTCTAGGGGTATTTTCGTCATTTGTCCTACAATGTATTTTGGTAATAAATCAGGGTCAATTTCAAAATCTTTACACATCAAAGGCATTCCAAAATATACAAATCTCAAGGTTATTTTGAAAATTCTATCAAATCAATGATATTGCAAAAATTTTAAAAATCGGGGTTATTTTGGTAATTTTGGAAGTTAGGGCATTTTAGTAAATTTTCCCAAATCAGGGTATCTTACTATTTTGTAAAATAGGAGTTTTTGGTATTTTTGTAAAGAATGAATGTTTTTACAAAAGTCGTGGGTAGTATGGTAATTTTATAAACCAAGGGCATTTTGGTAATTTTACACCCAGGGGTATTTGGGTAATTTTGTAAATCGAAAATATTTCAAAAAATTTTCCATGTATAAAATGGTTTTACAAATCAAAGGAGTAATTTTGAAAACTTAAGGTTTTTATAAAACAGTATGACTAGTCCTTTTCGGGTTTTAATTATCGAGTTTAGCCCTTGAATAAGTCCTCTTGGTTAGGGTGAACCGTTACTATGCACCAGGTAGGATTCGAGTGGAGAGGAGGTGAGTCACTAGGACTGCTTAAATACCAAGCTCCCACCGAAACCAATCCTAGACATGCGTATAATGGTTGCCACACCCTAATTCGGTGACTTACTCATAGGTTTGTTTAATTAGGCTTTAAAATTTTATGCAATTCTGTGTTGGAGTAAGCTAATCCTAAAGTTCAATAACTTAATACACTAATCTACGTTCCCATCATACCCACATACCAATCATATAATAATTTACACAACAATTAGAGGTACTTACAGGTGGACTTTGAATGAGATACAAGTGCCATGCCCAATAAACTGAAAAATTTATGAAAGCCCAAATCTTTGAAAAGCCCACCTTAAAAAATGTTTTTAGGCCCAAAACCCTCAAAGCTGAGTTTTGAACCGGGCTCTGATACTAAATTGTAACACCCCAAACCCGGCCCACGAGCCAAGGCTGAATTTAGAATGCCATCAGGAAAATGCTCAAAAAATTTTTAACTTAAAAGTAAAACTTAAAAATTTGTGGTTGTTTGTAAAACCTCATGTATTTTAAAATTCCAAATAAAACTAAGTTATTACAATTTCTCCGATTAAAAACTCCAACATATATTTTAAAGTGTAAGTTGCTAAATCATAAACTCATTTCCACATAGTAGTTTAATCATCAATCCATAATAAAAATAATAACAAATACTATAAGGCCCTTATTACAATAAATGGATACTGAAAATACTGGAAATATAAATTTTATTAAATAAGGAAAACAACTTCTTTTGAATGGGCCACCTCGCATCCACTCCAACCCGGTCCGAGCTTTTTGCATCACCTGTAAGGTTTGATAAAAAAATTGGGTGAGTCAAACAAACTCAGTGTATAGTTATTTCACATGTCTCCACATATGGGCTTGGCCCATATCCACACAGTCCTCATACATACATATGCATCAAGAAGCCCAACCCAACCTAGTGTCCGTCCATTACACCTACCTTGGCAGACCTGTAGCCCATGGCCGTGCTTACGCCACCGATCACCTAAGTGACCCCACATGTCAATATCTATGAGGTGACTCGAGGTCATCCTCAATCCACGGTGATGCACACAGCTATCATCCGCCAGGAGGTGGCACATAGCCAACACCCCACCTTGATGAAGCACATAGCTAACATCAAGCGCCAATGTAGCACAAGGTTAACATCAGGCCACGTACATAATGTACACCCTGTCCTTCAATATTCATGTCCCAAATTCCCATGCATATATATCTTGACAATAATATCATTTAGATGAGTATTCAACACATGCTTACCACGATTGCACATATTCATCGTTGATCATTTAATATCATAAAATCGATCCGATTATTCGATCACCCACCATGGGTATCCACCATCTTAGCCCTTATTTCGCTACCATTCACATCATATCACACATATATAACAACATACACACATAAACAATCAAGAGAACAAAGGCAATAACTACACACCTTTTGGTACAGTCTACTCAATCCGAAACTCTCTTATTCACGCCGATTTGCTCCTAAGAACCAAAGTCGAAATCGGTCATCACTTAAACTCATAAAATGGCCTATGGTCGAATACTACAAACCACCTACTTTGCTTAACTAAACTCGAATCACCACATAACACTTACCTTGATGAATCAAATCCTTACAGTCCTCCTTAAGGCTCCTTACCGTTGGCTACACAAAAGAAACACAATATTATGACTCTTCATACATTCGACCATCCTTTAGAAACCAAGGCAACCATTGGTTTCGGCATACTGAATCAAGAAGAAGAGAATTCAATTGCTAAGAAAATACTTACTATACTCGAAACCAATTGGAATATTGATGAAAAGGAATATCGACACCTCCCCCTCTAAAGGATCTAAAAGATTCGGCAAGAAATCCCAAATGGAGATGGGATAATCGGCTATCACAAAATAGGTATAGAACCGAGGTTGAGAAGAAGAAAAGAAGTGTAGATGAAAGTTAGGAGAATTCAGCAATGAAGAACAAAAGTGGAGAGGTTTTGGCTTTGATGCAAATGAGAGGATGGGTTTCGATTTTTAGGAAGTGAATGGAAGGAAAATAAGTTAAAAAAAAAAAAAGAAAAAGATGCACAAAATGACTTCCAACTTTCGACTTTTGGTCAAGAAATAGGGTGTAAATTTCGGCAATGGCAAGGGTGAAACGGAAGTTTCGAAAGAGAGTACTAAAGAAAGAAAAGAAAACCGAAAAAGAACTTCTAGACCTCTTATAGGAAATTTGGCTATTCCCCCCCACTCATGACCGAAAATTATCACCTAAAAGAGACCTACATTCGGCCTCCACACTCAAAATTCTTCTTGCCATCAATTCAAAATAATTTTGAATTAAACTCACTCCTAAATTTCTCCTTATTCCCTCCTAATCACATTCAGAATTAAGCCAACCCCCCTAGTCCACTATACCGTCTACATTCATGGTCAAATGGCCATAGAAAAGTTTTCAAAACAACACTCCATACTTCAAGCCTTATGTCCCCTTATCCTATCAAAATTCCTTGATACCATACCATAAATAAGCACTTGCCTTATTCCTTAGTCTACTAACCATAAAAGACAATAGTCCAACCTTACCTTAATTAGAGTTTGACCAACACATGCCATATAAATGCAAAAATAAAAGTCACCTTAAGTCCATCCATGGGATTCGAACCTAAGCCCCCTTTCAATGCTTGTGGCGTCACCTTCCAAAGCCCTAAGTGGTGCCTCACTTGCCACTTTGCCAAGTGAATTCTTGTGTTAAAATTCCCCACGAATTACTCTTAACCCCTAGCTCCTTCAACTCCCTTTAACTAAAGCTTAAAAATAAAATTTTTCCTACAGCTCGAGCCTACCCTTGGCTTATTCCTAAGCCCTAGAACATCTCACTTAACAACACAACAATTCGAACTCATGCAAAACAATACAATCACAAACAACCCCTAATTCAGGATATTACAGCTCCCGTGCAAGGCCCCATGGGCTTAATTCTTCTAGGCCCAATTTCGGGATGTTACAGTCTTGGTTTTATTATTTAATATTTATTAAATATTATATCTTGTATATTATACATTTGTGATTGACTAGAAATAATTTCATTTTCTTTTTTTGGTTTATCTTTTAATGAGGATTTTAATTTCAAAAGGTATTCTCTTTTAAGTTCTGGATCTTGAATTTTATCAATAACTTCAATCATAAATTATTGGTCTTGGTTAACATATTAATTGAGGGTTCATTTTCATCATCAGAAGATTGGGATGTTGTATGTAATTCATCTATTTGTAATTCTTCTGTTTTGGTAGATGTATCATTTTCAGAAGAAGTTGTTTCTAAGAGAATCTCATTTAATTTTTGTTCTATTTCTTCATCTAGGTTTAAATTATCAATTTTTCTTTTTTTTTTACAATATTTTGAAATGTGTCCTAGTTTTCCACATCTATAACATTTTATTGTTTTATCAATTTTGTTTTCTATTTTTGTTGTTTCTTTTCTTTTCTTATTTTCTATATTTGGGTTTTTATAATATTAAGAAATATTCTTTTCCTATTTTTGGTTTTACAGGCAGTATGTTTTTGAAGAAGAAGGTTCATTCCTAATGTCAAATTGGTGGCGGAATGATCCTAATTCTTTTCTACATTGATATCTTTCTTTCTTAAGTTGTTTTTGTAATTTTAAATCTTGAAAAATTTTTAATCCTTGTTTTTGGGTGAAACTAATTAGTTAACCATATGTAAGCTTTTCATATGGAATAATGTAACATCCTAAAATTTGTGTATCAGTTGGTAGCTTGTGTTAGCTCGGGTAGTATTGTTTGTGTGCTTAGTATAGCCTTGTGAAGGCTTGACTTTATTTATGAAGCTAAAATAATTCTTAGTATTTAAAATTTAATGAAGTGGACTAGGTGATCTTGACACTTAAGATGATATAAGTATTAAATTCTAGCACATGAGGAGTTAGTGGCAAGGTAGCTATGATGCATGAATGGTTTCTTGAGGGAAGAGGTTCGAGTAGCATGGATTGCATTGGAAGACTTTATTTTTTTTATGCACCTTTGCATTAAGTGTCGGCCAAGCTATTCTTATGGTAGGTTGGACTTTCAAAATTTTTGGTAAGTTGAATAATGGATTTGGAAAGCTTGTATTATGGCATAAGATTCTTAAGACTTATGGAAGGATGGGGGAACAAAGGGCTTAGATGATGGAGAGTGTTTTGGAAACTATGCTAAGGCCATTAGTCCATGAATGTGGACGACATGTGTGGCTAGGGGGTGGCCGAATGTTGATAGGAAGTTTGGGGGGTTTAGTTTGGTCAATTCTTGCATTTTGTGCATCTTTTACATTTTTCTTTTCCTCTCCAAGAATTTCTTCCCTAGCCGAATGTACCTTAGGCATTAGGTGAAATTTTGCTTTTGGTTTAGCTTTCATTTTTTTTAACTAAATTCTATTTTCTTTCTTTCATTTTTCCTTTTGAAACCGAAATCACACTTTGCATTTTGTGCACTTTTCTTTTTCGGCAAACAAGGTGTTTGGCCGAACCACTTTCTCCCATCTCTCTCTTTTCTTTCTTTTGATATTTGATCAAAACCACTTTTCCTTTTTACTTTCTCTTGGCCAAATCTTCCTCCTTCCCAAACCTCATTTCTGTCACTTTTGCTCAAAGTTAAAAACATCCATCTTCATCCTATTTTCTCCTTCCATTCTTGTTCCTTCTTTTATCTTCGAATCCTCCTTCTTCTATTTCATTTTCACTTTTATTTTCCTTTCTTTTTCTCCACCATTGCCGAATCTTTATTTTCTCTTTTGGTGTTATCTTGGCCAAAAATCATCAAGGGTAGATTTCCTTTGGGTTCATCTATAACCGGTTTTGAAGATAGGTAAGTGTCTTGGCCGAATCTCCTTATTCTTTCTCTCTTTTCTATATTGTCTTTCTTGAGGGCAAAGATCAGATTTTTGGACAATTGTTGTAAGGATCTAACTATTCATAGGAATTTATTCTTCTAGACTCTTCGGGACTTTGGAAGCAATCGTTCTAAGCCTCAATTCTTTGACAATTATTTTGGGGTAAGCCAATAGGTAAGACTTGGTATTTTAAACGATAACCTTTCAAGATTTGTTGGTATGACCGAATGGTCTTGTTCATAATCTTGTGGTTTGGCCGAATATAGGACAAGGTGATCTAGTTCGGTAGATCGGGTCTTCGAAATCTAGTACTTGCATTTGTGACAAGTGTGTACCTTACACACTTTATAACTCAGTTTATATATATATTAACAAACTAATCATGTTACTAAAGTGAAAAAACTATGAGATCTTGATATGATACCTTGATGGTATGAACAAGGACTTGGGTAAGTCCGTTTCGATATGATGTTGTTATATGATGATCTTTATCATGATTTAAGATATATATGTTTGTTATATGATTATATCACAAATGAGCATGATGGCATGATTTTGTAATATCCCGGTTAGGGGCTATTTTATTTTAGCTTTTCTGCATGTGCTTGATGTGTTATGTTGTTATTTCGATGTTGTTGGGGCTTAGTTATAAGCTAGGTGTAAGCTCGGGTGATAGGAAAAATTTTTGTTTTTGGGCTTTATGTGATAGGGGCTGAAGGAGCTGGGTCTTATGTATTTTATTTGGTAAATTGTTGCACAAGTGAAGAGCTAGCAAAGTGGCAAAGCATGCGCCACTTGGAGCTTGTGTATGGCGTCAAGTGTAAGGGAGGAGGTCTTGTGTTCAAGTTGCAAAAATCCCACATTTTTATTCCATTTTGACGGCATGGAGGGGAGGAGTTGTAGGCAGTTCAAACTCTGCCTTGGACTAAGTCTTCCTATTCAAACAGTGGGTGGAGAGCAAATTGTGGAGGAAGACTTGGTCAAGATAATTTAAATTGGAGGCTTGGGAGTGTTTGGGGGGAGTTTGGTCGGTTGCTGGGTAGTGTTTGGGGGGAGTTTGGCTGGATTTGGAGAGATTTTGGGAGAGGGAAATGAGTGGCCAATTTTGGTATAGTGGGGGAGTGCCGAATTTGGCTTTGGCAAATGTGCATTTTTCGGTCACAAACTTTTCTTTGGTAAGCCGATTTTCTTTTACTCAAGCTAGCTAAAAACTTCAAGTTTAATTCTTCTTTTGTTCTCCTTAAGCCGAAAGTCCAAGGTTTCTTTTTGCCAAAAGGTTTCCTCATTTTCTTTTGATTCTCTTTGGTAGCCGAATGATTGTTTCCACCCTTCTCTTATTTGCATCTTGTGTAAGCCGAAATTTGTAACATTTTCTCTTCATACATTATTTCCCATCTTCCAAGTTGGTGCCGAACTTGCATACTCTATTTCTTTTCTCCATTGCTTGTGAACCGAAACTAGTCCCTCTCTCCCTTCTTGACCGAAACCCCATCCTCCATCTCTTTTTCTTTAAACCGAGAGCACCCCTCTATTCATCCTTTTATCTTCTTCTTTTCATCTCCAAACCCTTTAGCTGTTTGTTCCCAATCATTTTCTTTCATTGCTCTTAGGCCGAACCTCCTTTCCCATTTTGATTAAGGGTGCTAGCCAAATCTTCTCTTTCTTCCTATAGTCTCTTTATTGCCGTATTTCAAAGGAGGAGTGTGACCTTGTTGGAGTCATGTTCAATCAGTCTAACAAGAAGTTAAGTGTTGGCCGAATGGCCATTTCTCCTCTTTCTTGTGCTTTGCCGATTTTTAGTGTATTTTAGGACCGACTTCGGTATCTGTTGAAAGGAGTTAACGTTTGGTTTGGTAATCATTTTTCGTATAGGGCCTTTGGAGTTCAAATCAAGCAAGGAGAGCCTTCAGACTGCTAAGCACTTTCGGTAAGTGGTGGAAAAGGTAGCTTTAATGGTTTCTTTAGAGTTGTTAAGCCAAAGTTTGATGAGACTAATGGTTTGTTCACGAAGGAACCGTTTTGCAAAGTAAGTCCGTAGCTTTGTGAGTTCTATTGTTGATACATCTAATATTATGATCCATGGTATATGTGCTATAAGATGCAATATTGGACATGTTGACATGAATTACATGATTTGCATATTGTACATGAGTCTTGATTTGCATGACATGTATGGGTAATATGAGAGGAGGGGAGTATGATATCCGTGCCTTTGGGACACTGTGTCTTTGGGACACCAGAGGTTTGGCACCTCCAGTGGTTTGGTACCACAAATGATATTTTGTGTCTTTGGGACACCAGAGGTTTGGCACCTCAGCGTCTCATCCCAGTGGCTTAGTACCACGGTGGGTTGGCCCCACAGTTGATTATACGGGATTGACGCCAGTGATTTGGTATCACACGATGGGTTGGCCCCATCATCGGATTTGTGACTGCGGTCACCAGTGATTTGGTATCACACTGTGTCTTTGGGACACCAGAGGTTTGGCACCTCATTGGGACTCATCCCTGTGGTTTGACTCCACCGTGGGTTGGCCCCACTTATGAGATACGGGATTGTCGCTAGTGATTTGGTATCACACGATGGGTTGGCCCCATCATTGGATTATTCGTGACTTCGGGTCACCAGTGGTTTGGCACCACGTTATGGATATCGTGACTTTGGGTCACCAGTGGTTTGGCACCACCAGTGGTTTGGTACCACACGGGCTAGAGAAGGTGTAATGGATGGTTAGGAACGGGTGCATTAATTGTATTGCTTTGTTATGATGTGTGTTAGCATGTTGTATTTTCGGGGGGATTTACACACTGAGTCTTGTGACTCACTCTCTCCTTTGACATTTCAGGTGACACTTAGACGCGGACATGGTGCCGGGATGGACTCGAGGTGCTCATGCCATGCTTAAATAAGGAATTGCGTAGACTTTTATAAAATTTGGTACTTAAGCTTATTTATTACTATTTGGTTTTATTTGGGTTTGTAAATGGCCTTTTAAAAATTATGTTTTGCTATGTTTATGTTTAAAGTGGATTTATAATATGCCTTAACAAATTAATTGGGTTAAAATGTGCTAAAACTTGAAAAGACAACGCTTTCAAAACTACAAAAACGATATTTTAACCTATACCATCGGGTATCACACTATGATTTGGGATAAAGTGAACTCAAATGTTTTCTAACTTAAACACGATTTTTCCACTAAGTCAAAATGTTTTAGCAACAATAAGAAACAACTTAAACTTCTAAAAGAAATAAACTAGTTTTACCTACACATCTGATTAAGTTTTTCAAATTTTCGGGTTTTCAAATACACCAACAGATTTTAATCAAGCCTACTCGAGTTTTTCTTCAAATACACAATTTCGCGAAGTGTTTTCATCAAACATCTAAACTTAAACCTACCTTCTCAAATTCCTTTTTCCCTGTAACATACCAGATTCGGTCGTGGTGTGTTGACCGGGTTTGGGGTGTTACAGATTTACTATTGTAAGACATTGGTTTGGGTGATTTGAGAGTAGGGGGAAGGATTTGATATCCGTGTCTTTGGGGCACCAGAGGTTTCGCACCTCCAGTGGTTTGGTACCACAGTTATTTCGTGTCTTTGGGACACCAGAGGTTTGGCACCTCATAGCGACTCGTCCCAGTGGCTTAGTACCACCGTGGGTTGGCCCCATTTTCGATATATTGGGATCGTCGCCAGTGATTTGGTATCACACGTGGGTTGGCCCCACAACTTGATTATTTGCGACTTTGGGTCACCAGTGATTTGGCATCACATTATTGGATATCGTGACTTTGGGTCACCAGTGGTTTGGCACCACCAGTGGTTTGGTACCACATGGGGTAGAAAAGGAGTTATGGATGGCTAGGTTGGGTGCATTAAATATATATATATATATTGCTTGGTTATGAATTGTGTAAGAATGTTGCATTAACCGGGGGAAGGATTTATGCACTGAGTCTTGGTGACTCACCTTCTCCTTTATCTTTTCAGATGATTCTTGATCACGGAGTAGGAGCCGGATGAACTCGAGGAGACCATGCAAATAAAAATTCGGTTTTATAAGAACTTCGATTTGGGTACTATATTTTATCTTAATTTGGTTTATATTTTTAATTGGGTTTGTAATAAGGCCTTTTTAACTATGTTTTTGGATTATTTTTGTGTGTTGGACTTGTTTTAAATATGGCTTAGAAATTACATGGTTGATATATTAATTTGAGCATAAAGTTCTCTAAACTATAAAAACGCAATAGTTTTCAAAATCTTACCATCGGGTAAACAAAATAGTTTGATAGTAGAATGTCAACTTAAATGTTTTCGACAACTTAAATGATTTCCAAATTGAAGTTTCTACATTCAAATGCAAACGATTTTCAAAGCAATAATTCGGGTTTTACTTAGAATAATATAAATGTTTTCTAACCTATGATTTGTCAATTAAGTTTTTAAAAAATTTACTTACGGGATTTTAAACAAAAATAAACTATCGATTTTTAACTAATCATGCACTTATTTTCTTTAATTAAATCGAAAACTAGATTTTTCTTCAAAACGTTTTTCTCTGTGGCATGTCAGATTCGGTCATGGCGTGTTGACTGGGTATGGGGTGTTACAAATAATAACTCTATAATTTTTTCTTATTTGATTTCTAACTTTTTCTCCTAATAGAGTAGGAAGTCCTGCTAGAAACTTTTCTTTCCAAAACGGTTGTTGGTTATCAGATCTTTGCATAACTCTAGTCATAAAGACATATTTATACCATTTAAAATTGGTTAATTTTTTGCATTTTAGATTTGATAATAATTCTGAATTTCTATCTTTAAGATGAAAAAGATCTCCTATATAGTGTTTAGAGATTGAGAAAATTAAAGTTGCTACTGCATCTTGGATTTCTCTTCCTTGTTCATCTAAAATAATTTTTCCTTGATTATCCATTTTTATTGCTTTGAAAATTTCTGCTTGTTGGGTTTTAGTGAGTGCATAATCCCACCATCCTTTTAATTGACCAGTAAATCCAGCAACTAAAAGATTGGCTATACCATGATCACTGATTACTCCATTTTGGTTTTGGGTTTTATAAACATTTGAAACCATCGTCATTTGTTGTAATAAACTAATAATGTTGTATTCAAACATTCCATATATATTCCATTCATAAATTGTATTAGCATTGTATTTATTTTGAAAAATAGGTTTTTCTTCTATATTAAGATCAAGTGATGTGGTTTTTGGATAATATAATCTTTTTGGTTCTTTCCAAGCCATCTTGTTAATTTGTTGTTCATATGACTGGTCAGAGTCAGATTGGGAGGATTGGTGTAATGTATTTAATAAATGTTGGGCTTGCATTGGGGTATCAGGTGCAATTAATTCAGACTTGTAACTTTCCAAAGCATCAAGTCTATTTTGGATTTCTTTTAATAGATCATTTTGGGGGTTTTGGAAAGGTTTTGGAATCTCATAAGGTGTAAATATTGGTTCTTTAGAACTTTTTATGTTACCTCTTTTATTGGTTCTTTCTTAATCGATTAACTTTCCACCAAATTCTCAGTATAATCTAATTGTTTTCCTATTATATAAAGACTGATATTTGTATAGTTATTTTGTTCTACTATCATTTTAATATCTTTTGATGAGATTTGTTCTCCTACATCAGGAGCTCTCATTCTTAAAGGATTTTCTTTTATTCCAGTATTTTTGTAAAGATATTGAACCTCCATTAAAGGGGGATGTCGAGATTCAACTTCTCCTTTATTAGTTTGCCATCTAGTATTATGTTTTATTATATTAACAGTTTTTGAATAATATTCTTCAAACCATTCAAATAATTTTATATGAATTTTGTGGGTATTCATAAATTCATAATATTCTTGATTTAATGTTTTCTTTTTTATCATTATAATTTTTAAAGTAATCTTCTCTTTTTTGCTTATTTTTGTTGGAATAGAAGTGCTTTCTACACCATTCTTTGCTTATCTCAAAAGTTTTTTTTTCTAAAACAAATATTTCTAAATTTTCTCCTTGTCTTGCATTATTAGTCATTGATGAATATGTTGGTGACATATTAGGTGAGTTTTGGGGACTCTCTTCCTGTCTGGCATAGATAGGTTGAGCTATATTTGAGGAATTATCTATTCCTTGTAAATTTAATAAATCGTAAAAGCAACATATTTTAATCCCACATTTAGTATGCTTTTGGATGATTTAGCCCTCAATTTATGTAAAAAGGTGTTTTTATTCCTTCCTTTTCATGTTTATACTCAGGAAAGCACCCAAGGACGAAAAGAATGAGAAACGAGCTTAAAACGGGCCAATTTGGGCCAAAAAGGAAATCGACACGGCCTGGACTTTAAGCCACACGGTCGTGCCTTGCCATTTACTTCACACAGCCAAGCCACGATTTACACGGCCGTGCCCCAATCGACACAATCGAGACACGGCCTGAAGACGATTTACACGGGTGTGTACCATGGTCGTGCCCCTGCCGCGGGAAAGAGCAATTTCACTCAGATTTGGATGCTTGGAGGTAAAGAAACACATTACTAAGTCTACTTAAACATCCTAGGAGGAATTCTACTTAAATTAGGATACTTAAGAGCCAAGTAAAGCATCTCAAAGCATATATAAACACCAAAGGTAGTAACTAAAAAGGGAGTTCTAAGTCGAAACAAGGGCGTAGTTTTCACGAGCTTTTATTCGAATTACTCAAGACAGGTGCACTTGCCTCTATTGTTGTCATAGTTAGTCTACAAGTTCGATCATTCTTTTTATAAATATTAAAACTCGACTATTTGACACGATCAAGTTTTTGGCGCCGTTGCCGGGAGCCCTAAAATATTAAGAAAGCTCTATTTCTATTACTTTAGCCAAAAAAAATTTTATTTTGCAATTTATTATTATATTATTCTTTATTATTAGTTCTTTTTACTTTTCTATTTTTTCCTCTATTTTGCTTTTGGCAGAAAATTTTAGTCTATGGAAAAGATGGCACTGAATAATTATCAGTGGCAAGGCATGGGGGCAATTCCTACTAAAGCAACCAGTGTTTTCAACCTCGACGTGGCCACCAGGTTATCTAATCAGTTAGAGATGATGAATAAAAAAATTGATGATTGGTATAGTCCGTCGCAGGTACATCAAGAAATACAATATGATTTAAATCTAGGAGGCGTGCCCAATCCTGAGTACCCACCCTACGGATATGGCATGGAAAATGAGCAAGCTCACTATACAGGTAACTATTCTAGATATCAAAAAAATTTTTATAGTGACACTTATAATGCAGGTTGGAAGTACCATCCCAATTTCTCATGGGATTATCAAAATAGCCAAACATCGGAACTTCCTCCAGATTTTCAACAACCACCTCACCAACAACAAGAGGAGCTGAATCTTGAAGAGATGCTGACGAATTTCATGGCAGCCACAGATTCTCATTTCCAAAAGACTGAAGCAGCAGTTGAGGAATAACAAAAATCGATCAAAGGGATCGAGAATCAAGTTGGAGAACTTACTCGGGACATCTCGCAAAGCTAATACGACCACTAGGACGTTTACCAAGTAACACCGAGGTTATCCAAAAGGAGCAAATTCAAGCCATCTAAGCTCAAGACAGTAAGGGGTTAGATGAACCAAACTCAATACAAGAAAATAAGGTAGACGAAGGTAAGGTAGAGGTAACACAAGAAAAGTCGAAACCGGTAATCAAGGAGTACCAACCTCACATACCTTATCCCGAAGCAATGAAAAGAGACGATTCAGAGGAGCAGTTCGGTAAGTTTCTTAAACTCTTAAAGAAAGTACATGTTAACTTTCCTCTCCTTGAAGCTCTTTTTTAGATACCAGACTCAAGGAAATTTTTAAGGCAGCTCTTTACCAACAAACGTAAATTAGACGAAGAGCACCACGTGGAGCTAAATGCAATGTGCTCAACAATTCTACAACATAAACAGCCACAAAAATTAAAAGATCCAGGGTGTTTTACAATTACATGTTTAATTGGTAGTTTATCTATTGATAATGCATTAGCAGATTTAGGGGCAGGCATCAATGTTATGCCTTATAAAATGTTTAAACAACTAGGTATAGGAAAACCCAAACAAACTAGGATGTGTATTCAATTAACTGATAAAACTATAAGAATCCCTAGGGGTATAATAGAAAATGTTCTAATCAAAATTGATAAATTCGTATTCCCAGTAGACTTTGTCGTTTTAGACATAGATGAAGACAACACGATCCTTTTAATTTTAGGAAGACCCTTTTTAGCAACTGCCAGAGCTAAAATTGATATCTATGCAGGAGAACTCATACTTCGTGTAGGCGACAAGAAAATCACTCTTCAAGCTCTTGACTCGGCTAGAACATCAAGTGATAAAGGTGAGAAAGTAAATTTAGTTGATAACCAACTTGTTCAACCTTCATTGCAGGAAACACCACAAAGTTACAAACCTGAGCCGGATCGTAGACCTCGTGCTAATACAGAAGAATTACATGAGGAACCAGAACCACACGAAGTGAAACCAAAGGAAACCCCGGATGAGCTGATAGGAATAACAAATCACATCAAAATAGATGATCAGGTATTGTTGAATAAGGAATTCCCTCGAATCACCAATTCAGAACTCAAGACAAACGAAGAAATCACATTTGAGGTACTTAATGTCTTCCTATACGGCACAGTGAAGGTAAGCAATCCTAAATTCAACACTTTTGAGGTAAACATTACTCGACTTAAACTTTATATCCATAATCGAGTTGATCACATGAGAAAGGATTTCCACCTCCTCAAACCACCATGATTGTGCGTACAATGGGTAAGTCTAGCTCAAGACTTTAAACGAGCGCTTCTCGGGAGCAAACCCGAGCACTAACCCCATTTTTACATTTTTTTAATTTTTTTAAATTTTCTTTTCTTTTTGTTTTTAGCAGCTAACCATAAACTAACCAAAGAGCAGATTTCTAGGCCACACTACCTACACATAAGCGCACTCAGAGCCGTGTGGAAGCTGTGGATGAACCATGGGCGTGCAGAGTCAGGTACCGACATAGAAAAATTCCTTTCCCAACACGGGTGGTGATAATACTCCACGCCTGTGCCGACGCCCCGTGCGAGGTTACTGACTTGTCAAGCACGGGCTAAACACGACCGTGCCTCCCAACTGTGCCAACATTCTAACTTATCAAACACGAGAGGAGCACGCCCGTGTTAAATGACCGTGTGAAGAAAGACACGGGCGTGCCACGACACCCATGGGCATGCCCAAACACCTGATGCATTCAAAATTCAAAATCCCAAAGCACGGGCTACATCTCTATTTAAACCACATTCTCCATTTTTCTAGTTGTTTTTCATTTTTCCATTATTTATTTTTGTTTTTATTTTATTTCACCATTATGTTTTACTTTATTTTATCCTATTTTATTTTTCTTATTCTTTATGATATTTAGATTTAGCTTAGGATACAATAAAACCAAGCTGGCTACTTCAAGGATTCAATTTCAAACGGTTCAAACACTTCCCACGCTCACCTCCAATCTTATACGGTTTCTTTTCATAGACTTCATCAAAAATTCGGAAGTGTTACTTCTCCTTCTCTTTGATTTTATTATTACATAATTGTTTATCTAACTTTGTACATTGAGGGCAATGTACATCTTAAGTGTGGGGGAGGTAAAAGTACTCGAATTTTTGCATTATTTTCAAAATCCTGAATTTAGTCTTGTTTGAAAGTATTTTTCTCATATTACTAATTAGGATGAAATTTCTAATGATGTATGACTTTTATTGATATGTTTTGGAGTAAGTCATAGTTAATTGTGCATTGATGATTAAATCTAAAGGACACTAGAGAATTGAGCATGATAAGTCTACTTTCTAAAAATTAAAAATTAATAGGTCGTTGAACTGAATTTGAATATTACTTTGAAGTTTGAAATTTATAGGGATTGAGGTCAGAAACACCCATAATTTTGTGAGATTTTGAGCCTTATAGAGCATATATTCTTCTTCGTGCTCACTTTATTGATTATGAGTGTGTCAACTTTGAACTGTTATTCTAGAACTTGCCTCGTTTATACATGTCGAGACCACACTTTTGATTTGATGTACAAAGATGATAAAGGCACCTAGGTTTTAACCCGTTCACTCCACTAAAAACCCTACCCATACAAATTAACCCCTAGTGAACCCTGTTGAATCCTAACAACCTTTTTATTGACTCGCCCACTAATATTAACCCAAAATCTCTTTGAATTTGTTATCACCATTCTTTTGACTACCCTTTAATCGAGGTTTGATTTGATTAAATTACCCAATTATATTAGTTCAAGAGTTACATTTATAATTTATGATGTAATATTTTAGTTTTTGCTGAAAGAAATAAAAAATCCAAGTTTATTCAATATTAGTAGTATATAAAAGAGCTTAGAGCATTTAAACTTCGATTGTTGAAGAAAATCTCATATTAAAGTATTATCAAAGTTTAAGTGATGAAAATATTCTTTATTATATAGTAATTATCAATAGTGGTATTATTAGTTTTCATTCGATGTAAATATTCATATTCAGTTCATTGTTTTTAGATTAGGTAATTAGCCAATTCAATCTTGATTCTAACCCTCTAATTCAGCCTGTATCCACACCCTTAACCTTAGCCCCATTAGAACCCTGATAAAGACCTTTTGATCTGTGTATCATCTCATATACAGTGGCGGAGATGTGATTTTCAGGCAAGCCTATGGGATTAACTTTTCAGGTTTGACTTAGAGTGCTTATTCTTGAACCTTAAACACTTTAAGTGATTTGAGTGAATCTTTTCTGAGGATGTCAATCCTTGTCGATTTTGAATTAAAGGTAATTACTTAGATAAGGGGAGACACCTATGTTTTTGTACTACTACAAAGGTATGACTTATCTTGATTGAATCTTTAAGGTTCTTTGAGTTGAATTATCCATGTATAAATTATCTATGAATTATGATGAGACATTGTCGATAGGAATTATGAATTATGGAAAGTTCGTTTTAATCGTAAGTTGAGAATTTTGCTTGAGGACAAGCAAAAGCTTAAGTGTGGGGGTATTTGATAAACCGTAAAAGCAACATATTTTAATCCCACATTTAGTATGCTTTTGGATGATTTAGCCCTCAATTTATGTAAAAAGGTGCTTTTAATCCTTTCTTTTCATGTTTATACTCAGGAAAGCACCCGAGGACGAAAAGAACGAGAAACGGACATAAAATGGGCCAATTTCGGCGAAAGAGGAAATTGACACGGCCTGGACTTCAAGCCACACGACCGTGCCTTGCTATTTACTTCACATGACCATGCCACAATTTACACGCCCGGGACCCAATCGACAGAATCGAGACACAGCCTGAGGATGATTTACACGGGCATGTACCATGGCCGTGCCCCTGACGTGGGAAAGAGTAATTTCACTCGGATTTGGATGCTTGGAGGCAAAGAAACACATTCCTATGTCTACTTAAACATCCTAGGAGGAATTCTACTTGAATTAGGATACTTAGGAGCCAAGTAAAGCATCTTAAAGCCCATATAAACACCCAAGGTAGCAACTAAAAGGAGAGTTCTAGAAGCTGAAAGCAGGGGCGAGTTTTCGCGAGCTTTTATTCAGGGAATTACTCGAAGATATCCAGTTGATCCATCTCAAGAAGCTGAAGTTCTACCCAAGACAGAGGATCTCCTCTTCAATTGCTTCAGGGGGTTTGAGGGATTTCTTATGTTTTGTTTTATCTTTTCTCTTGAGATGTTTTCTTATTTAGGTATGAACTGAACCCCTCAGATACCTGAAAGGGATGAAACCTATGATGGATTTTGTTATTTGATTTCTAAATTATATGATAAAAACTTAGTTTGTTCTTAATTATGTTGCTTAATTTAATCGATATGCTTAGGTGGAGGAGGAATAGACCCCGCCTAAGAGTAGATCTAGCATAATTGAGCGAGTTGATTGGGTGCCTAGAGATACTTATTCAGATTTTGCCAAATTAGGGTGAAACCTAATATGGGAATCCATTGATCGATTTACTGCTTCCTTAGGGGGTTATTATAAGAGAATGAGAGTTCCTCTAATTAACCTAAGGTTAGACGTTATTTGCCTCGAGAGAGGGTTTAATATAGGTTAGGGAGTCTCACGGATCAAGCTAAGTAAAGAAATCATGTGGTTTGGGGAATAAATAATAAGTGAAGCCATAGGTGGATTCTTCCCGAGGGTATCGTCTTCATCAACTGAGTTTTCCTAAAGTCTTTTTCCCCATTCATTCTTTTGTCTTTGCATTTAGTTTAAGTATTTCATTATTTTCATAAACCAATAACTCCATATTTCGGGCAAAATAATAGAAAGAAAGTGCGTAGTAGTACTTTTAGGTTCCTTTGGGTTCGATAAGATATTCTTACCTACTATACTACTGTTCGATAAGTGCACTTGCCTCTATCTTTGTCATAGTTAGTCTACAATTTTGATCATTCTTGTTATAAATATTAAAACTCGACTGTTTGACACGATCAACTTTTTGGCGCTGTTTCTGGGGAGGCCTAAAATATTAAGAAAGCTCTATTGCTATTACTTTAGCCAAAAATTATTTTTTATTTTGTACTTTATTATTATATTATTCTGTATCATTATTTCTCTTTATTTTGCTAATTTTTTCCTCTATTTTGCTTTTGGTAGAATATTTTAGTCTATGGAAAAGATGGCACTGAATATTATCAGTGGCAAGGCATGGGGGCAACTCATACTAAAGCAACCAGTGCTTTCAACCACGACGAGGCCACAGTTGTCTAATCAGTTTGAGATGATGAATAAAAAAAATTGATGATTGGTTTAGTCCCTCGTAGGTACATCAAGAAATACAATATGATTTAAATCTAGGAGACGTGCCGAATCCTAAGTACCCACCCTACGGATATGGCATGGAAAATGAGCAAGCTCACTATACAGGTAACTATTCTAGATATCAAAATAATTTTTATAGTGACACTTATAATGTAGGTTGGAAGTACCATCCCAATTTCTCGTGGGATTATCAAAATAGCCAAAGATCGAAACTTTCTCCAGATTTTCAACAACCACCTCACTAACATGATGAAGAGCCGAATCTTGAAAAGATGTCGATGAATTTCATGGTAGCCACATATTCTCGCTTCCAAAAGACTCAAGCAAAGACTTGATGAACAACAAAATCGATCAAAGGATCGAGAATCAAGTTGGAGAACTTACTAGGTCAATGGGACATCTCGCAAATCTAATGCGACCGTTAGGACGTTTACCAAGTAACACCGAAGTTAACCCAAAGAAGCAAATTCAAGCCATCTCAGTTCAAGACAGTAAGGGGTTAGATGAACCAAACAAAAATACAAGAAAACAAGGTAGATGAAGGTAAGGTAGAGGTAACACAAGAAAAGCCGAAATCAGTAATCAAGGAGTACCAACCTCGCATACCTTATCCCGAAGCAGTGAAAAGAGACGATTCAGAGGAATAGTTTGGTAAGTTTCCTAAACTCTTAAAGAAAGTACATATTAACTTTCCTTTCCTTGAAGCTCTTTTTCAGATACCAGACTCGAGGAAATTTTTAAGACAGCTCTTGACCAACAAACGTAAAGTAGACGAAAAGCACCACGTGGACCTAAATGCAATTTGCTCAGCAATTCTACAAAATAAACAGCCACGAAAAATAAAAGATCCAGGGAGTTTTACAATTCCATGTTTAATTGGTAGTTTATCTATTGATAATGCATTAGCATATTTAGGGGCAAGCATCAATGTTATGCCTTAAAAAAATGTTTAAACAACTAGCTCTAGGAAAACCTAGACAAACTAGGATGAGCATTCAATTAACTGATAAAACTATAAGAATTCCTAGGGGTATAATAGAAAATGTTCTAATCAAAATTGATGATTCAGTATTCCCGATGAGACTTTGTTGTTTTAGACATGGATGAAGACAACACGATCCTTTTAATTTTAGGAAGACCCTTTTAGCAACCGCCAGAGCTGAAATTGATATTTATGTAGAGAACTCATACTGTGTGTGGCGACAAGATAGTCACTCTTCAAGCTCTTGACTCGGCTAGAACATCAAGTGATAAAGGTGAGAAAGTAAATTTAGTTGATAACCAACTTGTTCAACCTTCATTACAGGAAACACCACAAAGTTACAAACCTGAGCCGGATCATAGACCTCATGCTAATACAGAAGAATTACATGAGGAACCAGAACCACACGAAGTGAAACCAAATGAAACCCCAGACGAGCTGATAGGAACAACAAATCACATCAAAACTGAGAATCAGGTATTGTTGAATAAGGAAGACCTCGAATCACCAATTCAGAACTCAAGACAAATGAAGAAATCACATTTGAGGTACTTAATGTCTTCCTATACGGCACAGTCGAGGTAAGCAATCCTAAATTCAACACTTTTTAGGTAAACATTACTCGACTTAAACTTTATGTCCATAATCGAGTTGATCGCATGAGAAAGGATTTCCACCTCCTCAAACCACCATGATTGTGCTTACAACAGGTAAGTCTAGCTCAAGACTTTAAACGAGCGCTTCTCGAGAGGCAACCCGAGCACTAACCCCATTTTTACATTTTTTAATTTTTAAAATTTTCTTTTCTTTTTCTTTATAGCACCTAACCATAAACTAACCAAAGAGCGATTTCTAGGCCACACTACCTACACATAGGCGTGCCATGGTAGTGTGGAAGCCGGGGATGAACCATGGGCATTCTAGTAGTCGTGGACGACATAGAAAAATTCTTTTCCCAACACGGTGGCGATAATACTCACGCCAGTGCCAATGCCCGCAAGCGAGGTTATTGACTTGTCAAGCATGAACTAATCGCGATGCGTGCCTCCCAATTGTGCCAACATTCTAACTTATCGAACATGAGAGGAGCACGCCTGTGTAAACTCTTAAAGAAAGTACATATTAACTTTCCTTTCCTTGAAGCTCTTTTTCGATACCGACTCGAGGAAATTTTAAAGATGACTCTTGACCAACAAACGTAAAGTAGACGAAGAGCACCACGTGGACCTAAATGCAATTTGCTCAATTCTACAAAATAAATGACCACGAAAAATAAAAGATCCAGGGAGTTTTACAATTCCATGTTTAATTGGTAGTTTATCTATTGATAATGCATTAGCATATTTAGGGGCAAGCATCAATGTTATGCCTTAAAAAAATGTTTAAACAACTAGCTCTAGGAAAACCTAGACAAACTAGGATGAGCATTCAATTAACTGATAAAACTATAAGAATTCCTAGGGGTATAATAGAAAATGTTCTAATCAAAATTGACAAATTCGTATTCCCAGTAGACTTTGTTGTTTTAGACATGGATGAAGACAACACGATCCCTTTAAATTTAGGAAGACCCTTTTTAGCAACTGCCAGAGCTGAAATTGATATTTATGTAGGAGAACTCATACTTCGTGTTGGCGACGAGATAGTCACTCTTCAAGCTCTTGACTCGGCCAGAACATCAAGTGATAAAGGTGAGAAAGTAAATTCAGTTGATAACCAACTTGTTCAACCTTCATTACAGGAAACACCACAAAGTTACAAACCTGAGCCGGATCATAGACCTCATGCTAATACAGAAGAATTACATGAGGAACCAGAACCACACGAAGTGAAACCAAATGAAACCCCAGACGAGCTGATAGGAACAACAAATCACATCAAAACTGAGAATCAGGTATTGTTGAATAAGGAAGACCTCGAATCACCAATTCAGAACTCAAGACAAATGAAGAAATCACATTTGAGGTACTTAATGTCTTCCTATACGGCACAGTCGAGGTAAGCAATCCTAAATTCAACACTTTTTAGGTAAACATTACTCGACTTAAACTTTATGTCCATAATCGAGTTGATCGCATGAGAAAGGATTTCCACCTCCTCAAACCACCATGATTGTGCTTACAACAGGTAAGTCTAGCTCAAGACTTTAAACGAGTGCTTCTCAGGAGGCAACCCGAGCACTAACCCCATTTTTACATTTTTTTAATTTTTTAATTTTTCTTTTCTTTTTCTTTATAGCACCTAACCATAAAACTAACCAAAGAGCAGATTTCTAGGCCACACGGCCCTACACACGGGCGTGCCCATGGCCGTGTGGAAGCCAGGGGATGAACCATGGGCATTCTAGTAGTCGTGGACGACATAGAAAAATTCTTTTCCCAACACGGGTGGCGATAATACTCCACGCCCGTGCCAATGCCCCGTGCGAGGTTACTGACTTGTCAAGCATGAACTAATCGCAGTCGTGCCTCCCAATTGTGCCAACATTCTGACTTATCGAACATGAGAGGAGTGCGCCCGTATTAAATGACCGTGTGAAGAAAGACACGGGCGTGCCACGACACCCACGGCCATGCCCGAACACCCTGATGCATTCAAAATTGAAAATCTCAAAACACAGGCTATATCTCTATTTAAACCTCATTCTCCATTTTTCTAGTTGTCTTTCATTTTTTCATTATATATTTTTATTTTTATTTTATTGCATCATTACGTTTTATTTTATTTTATTCTATTTTCTTCTTCTTATTCTTTATGATATTTAGATTTAGCTTAGGATACAAAAAAATAAAGCCGCTACTTTGAGGGTTCAATTTCAAACAGTTCGAGACGCTTCCCCACGTTTACCTCCAATCTTATCCGGTTTCCTTTCATAGACTTCATCCAAAAATTCAAAAAGTGTTACTTATCCCCTTCTCTTTTGATTTTATTATTACATAATTGTTTATCTATACTTGTACATTCAGGGCAATGTACATCTTAAGTATGGGGGTAAAAGTACTTGAATCTTTGCATTATTCTCAAAATCCTGAATTTAGTCTTGTTCGAAAGTATTTTTCTCATATTACTAATTAGGATGAAATTTCTAATGATGTATGACTTTTATTGATATGTTTTAGAGTAAGTCATAGTTAATTGTGCATTGATGATTAAATTTGAAGGATACTAGAGAATCGAGCATGATAACTCTACTTTTTAAAAATTAAAAATTAATAGGTCACTAAACTGAATTTGAATATTACTTTGAAGTTTGAAATTTATAGGGATTGAGGTCAAAAACACCCATAATTTTTGTGAGATTTTGAGCCTTATAGAGCATATACTCTTTTTCGTGCTCACTTTATTGATTATGAGTGTGTGAACTTTGAACTGTTATTCTAGAACTTGCCTCGTTTATACATGTCGAGACCACACTTTTGATTTGATATACGAGAGATGATAAAGGCACCTAGGTTTTAACCTGCTCACTCCACTAAAACCCTACCCATACAAATTAACCCTAGTGAACCCCGTTGAATCCTAACAACCTTTTATTGACTCGCCCACTAATATTAACCCAAAATCTCTTTGAATTTGTTATCACCATTCTTTTGACTACCCTTTAATCGAGGTTTGATTTGATTAAATTACCAATTATATTAGTTCAAGAGTTACATTTATTATTTACGATGTAATATTTTAGTTTGTTCGAAAAAATATAAAAAAATCCAAGTTTATTCAATATTAGTAGTATATAAAAGAGCTTAGAGCATTTAAACTCCGATTGTTGAAGAAAAAGCTCATATTAAAGTATTATCAAAGTTTAAGTGATGAAAATATTCTTTATTATATAGTAATTATCAATAGTGGTATTATTAGTTTTCATTCGATGTAAATATTCATATTTAGTTCATTGTTTTTAGATTAGGTAATTAGCCAATTCGATCTTGATTCTAACCCTCTAATTTAGCCTGTATCAACACCCTTAACCTTAGCCCCATTACAACCCTGATAAAGACCTTTTGATCTGTGTATCATCTCAAATACAGTGGTGGAGATTTTATTTTGAGGCTAGCCTATGAGATTAACTTTTTAGGTTCGACTTAGAGTGCTTATTGTTAAACTTTAAACACTTCGAGTGATTTGAGTGAATCTTTTCTAAGGATATCAATCCTTGTCAATTTTGAATTAAAGGTAATTACTTAGATAAGGGGAGACACCTATGTTTTCGTACTACTACAAAGGTATGACTTATCTTGATTGAATCTTTAGGGTTCTTTAAGTTCCCTGTATAAATTATCTATGAATTATGATGAGACATTGTCGATAGGAATTATGAATTATGGAAAGTTCGTTTTAATCATAAGTTGAGAATTTTGCTCGAGGACAAGCAAAAGCTTAAGTGTGGGGGTATTTGATAAACCGTAAAAGCAACATATTTTAATCCCACATTTAGTATGCTTTTGGATGATTTAGCCCTCAATTTATGTAAAAAGGTGCTTTTAATCCTTTCTTTTCATGTTTAAACTCAGGAAAGCACCTGAGGACGAAAAGAATGAGAAACGAACATAAAACGGGCCAATTTGGGCCAAAGAGGAAATTGACACGGCCTGGACTTCACGCCACATGACTGTGCCTTGCAATTAACTTCACATGACCATGCCACAATTTACACGGCCGTGACCCAATCGACAAAATCGAGACACAGCCTGAAGACAATTTACACAGGCGTGTACCATGGCCGTGCCCCTGTCGTGGGAAAGAGCAATTTCACTCGGATTTGGATGCTTGGAGGCAAAGAAACGCATTCCTAAGTCTACTTAAACATCCTAGGAGGAATTCTACTTGAATTAGGATACTTAGGAGCCAAGTAAAGCATCTCAAAGCCTATATAAACACCCAAGGTAGCAACTAAAAAGGGGAGTTCGGCAGAAGTCGAAATAGGGGGCAGAGTTTTCTGCCAAAGCTTTTATTCAGGGAATTACTCAAAGATAGCCAGTTGATCCATCTCAAGAAGCCGAAGTTCTACCCAAGACAGAGGATCTCCTCTTCAATTGCTTCAGGGGGTTTTAGGGATTTCTTATGTCTTGTTTTATCTTTTCTCTTGAGATGTTTTCTTATTTAGTTATGAACTGAACCCCTCAGATACCTGAAGGGGATGAAACCTATGATGGATTTTGTTATTTGATTTCAAAATTATATGATAAAAACTTGGTTTGTTCTTAATTATTTTGCTTAATTTAATCTGATGTGCTTAGGTGGAGGAGGAATAGACCCTGCCTAAGAGCAGATCTAGCATAATTGAGCAGAGTTGATTGGGTGCCTAGAGATACGGTTACGAGATTTTGCCAGATTATGGTGAAACCTAATATGGGAATCCATTGATTGATTTACTGCTTCCTTAGGGAGTTATTATAAGAGAACAGGAGTTCCTCTAATTAACCTAAGGTTAGACGTTATTCGCCTCGAGAGAGGGTTTAATATAGGTTAGGGAGTCTCGCGAATCAAGCGAATTAAAGAAATCAAATGGTTTGGGGAATAAATAATAAGTGAAGTCATAGGTGGATTCTTCCTGAGGGTATCGTCTTCATCAACTGAGTTTGCCTAAAGTCTTTTTCCAATTCATTCTTTTGTCTTTGCATTTAGTTTAAGTATTTCATTATTTTCATAAACCAATCACTCCATATTTCAGGCTAAATAATAGAAAGAAAGTGAGTAGTAGTACTTTTAGGTTCCCTTGGGTTCGATAAGATATTCTTACCTAAACTATACTACTGTTCGATAAGTGCACTTGCCTCTATCTTTGTCATAGTTAGTCTACAAGTTCGATCATTCTTTTTATAAATATTAAAACTCGACTATTTGACACGATCAAGTTTTTGGCACCGTTTTTGGGGAGGCCTAAAATATTAAGAAAGCTCTATTGCTATTACTTTAGCCAAAAATTATTTTTTATTTTGCAATTTATTGTTATATTACTCTTTATTATTATTTCTATTTATTTTGCTAATTTTTTCCTCTATTTTGCTTTTGGCGAAAAATTTTAGTCTATGGAAAAGATGGCACTGAATAGTTATCAGTGGCAAGGCATGGGGGCAACTCCTACTAAAGCAACCAGTGTTTTCAACCTCGACGAGGCCACCAGGTTATCTAATCAATTAGAGATGATGAATAAAAAAAATTGATGATTGGTTTAGTCCCTCGCAAGTACATCAAGAAATACAATATGATTTAAATCTAGGAGGCGTGCTGAATCCTGAGTACCCACCCTACGGATATGGCATGGAAAATGAGCAAGCTCACTATACAGGTTACTATTCTAGATATCAAAATAATTTTTATAGTGACACTTATAATGCAGGTTGGAAGTACCATCCCAATTTCTCGTGGGATTATCAAAATAGCCAAAGATCGAAACTTCCTCGAGATTTTCAACAACCACCTCACTAACAAGAAGAGGTGCCAAATCTTGAAGAGATGCTGGCGAATTTCATGGCAGTCCACATATTCTCATTTCCAAAAGACTAAAGTAGCACTTGATGAACAACAAAATTGATCAAAGGGATGGAGCATCAAGTTGGAGAACTTACTAGGTCAGTGGGACATCTTGTAAATCTAATACGACCCTTAGGACATCTACCAAGTAACACCGAAGTTAACCCAAGGAAGCAAATTCAAGCCATCTCAGCTCAAGACAGTAAGGGGTTAGATGAACCAAACTCAATACAAGAAAACAAGGTAGATGAAGGTAAGGTAGAGATAACACAAGAAAAGTTGAAATCGGTAATCAAGGAGTACCAACCTCTCATACCTTATCCCGAAGCAGTGAAAAGAGACGATTCAAAGGAACAGTTTGGTAAGTTTCTTAAACTCTTAAAGAAAGTACATAATAACTTTCCTCTCCTTGGAGCTCTTTTTCAGATACCAGACTCGAGGAAATTTTTAAGACAGTCTTGACCAACAAACATGAATTAGACGAAGAGCACCACGTGGACCTAAATGCAATGTGCTCAGCAATTCTGCAAAATAAACAGCCATGAAAATTAAAAGATCCAGGGAGTTTTACAATTCCAGGTTTAATTGGTAGTTTATCTATTAATAATGCATTAGCATATTTAGGGCCAAGCATCAATGTTATGCCTTAAAAAATGTTTAAACAACTAGGTCTAGGAAAACCCAGACAAACTAGGATGAGCATTCAATTAACTTATAAAACTATAAGAATTCCTAGGGGTATAATAGAAAATGTTCTAATCAAAATTGACAAATTCGTATTCCTAGTAGACTTTGTTGTTTTAGATATGGATGAAGACAACACGATCCCTTTAATTTTAGGAAGACCCTTTTTAGCAACTGCCAGAGCTAAAATTGATATTTATGCAGGAGAACTCATACTTCATGTTGGCGACGAGGTAGTCACTCTTCAAGCTCTTGACTCGGCCAGAACATCAAGTGATAAAGGTGAGAAAGTAAATTCAGTTGATAACCAACTTGTTCAACCTTCATTGCAGGTAACACCACAAAGTTACAAACCTGAGCTGGATCATAGACCTCATGCTAATACAGAAGAATTACATAAGGAACCAGAACCATACAAAGTGAAACCAAAGGAAACCCCAGACGAGTTGATAGGAACAACAAATCAGATCAAAACTGAGAATTAGGTATTGTTGAATAAGGAAGACCCTCGAATCACCAATTCAGAACTCAAGACAAATGAAGAAATCACATTTGAGTTACTTAATGTCTTCCTATACGGACACAGTCGAGGTAAGCAATCCTAAATTCAACACTTTTTAGGTAAACATTACTCGACTTAAACTTTATGTCCATAATCGAGTTGATCGCATGAGAAAGGATTTCCACCTCCTCAAACCACCATGATTGTGCTTACAACAGGTAAGTCTAGCTCAAGACTTTAAACGAGCGCTTCTCGAGAGGCAACCCGAGCACTAACCCCATTTTTACATTTTTTTTAATTTTTTAAATTTTCTTTTCTTTTTCTTTATAGCACCTAACCATAAACTAACCAAAGAGCAGATTTCTAGGCCACACGGCCCTACACACGGGCATGCCCGTGGCCGTGTGGAAGCTGGGGGATGAACCATTGGTGTTCCAATAGTCGTGGACGACATAGAAAAATTCTTTTCCCAGCACGGGTGGCGATAATACTCCACGCCCGTGCGACGCCCCGTGCGAGGTTACTGACTTGTCAAGCACGGGCTAATCACGGTCGTGCCTCCCAACTGTGCCAACATTCTGACTTATCGAACACGAGAGGAGTGCGCCCATATTAAATGACCGTGTCAAGAAAGACACGGGCGTGCCATGACACCCACGGCCATGCCCGAACACCCTGATGCATTCAAAATTCAAAATCTCAAAACACGGGCTATATCTCTATTTAAACCTCATTCTCCATTTTTCTAGCTGTCTTTCATTTTTTGATTATATATTTTTGTTTTTATTTTATTGCATCATTATGTTTTATTTTATTTTATTCTATTTTCTTTTTCTTATTCTTTATGATATTTAGACTTAGCTTAGGATACAATAAAATCAAGTCGGCTACTTTGAGGATTCAATTTCAAATAGTTCGAGACGCTTCCCCACGTTTACGTCCAATCTTATCTGGTTTTCTTTCATAGACTTCATCCAAAAATTCAGGAAGTGTTACTTCTCCCCTTCTCTTTTGATTTTATTATTACATAATTGTTTATCTATCTTTGTACATTGAGGGCAATGTACATCTTAAGCGTGGGGGGGTAAAAGTACTTGAATCTTTGCATTATTCTCAAAATCTTGAATTTAGTCTTGTTCGAAAGTTTTTTTCTCATATTACTAATTAGGATGAAATTTCTAATGATGTATGACTTTTATTGATATGTTTTAGAGTAAGTCATAATTAATTGTGCATTGATGATTAAATTTGAAGGATACTAGAGAATCGAGCATGATAACTCTACTTTTTAAAAATTAAAAACTAATAGGTCGTTGAACTGGATTTGAATATTACTTTGAAGTTTGAAATTTATAGGGATTGTGGTCAAAAACACCCATAATTTTTGTGAGGTTTTGAGCCTTATAGAGCATATATTCTTTTCCGTGCTCACTTTATTGATTATTAGTGTGTCAACTTTGAACTGTTATTCTAGAACTTGCCTCGTTTATACATGTCGAGATCACACATTTGATTTGATATACAGAGATGATAAAGGCACCTAGGTTTTAACCCGTTCACTCCACTAAAAACCCTACCCATACAAATTAACCCTTAGTGAACCCCGTTGAATCCTAACAACCTTTTTATTGACTCGCCCACTAATATTAACCCAAAATCTCTTTGAATTTGTTATCACCATTCTTTTGACTACCCTTTAATCGAGGTTTGATTTGATTAAATTACTGAATTATATTAGTTCAGTAGATACATTGATTATTTACGATGTAATATTTTAGTTTGTTCTGAAAAAATATATAAAAAAATCCAAGTTTATTCAATATTAGTAGTATACAAAAGAGCTTAGAGCATTTAAACTCCGATTGTTGAAGAAAAAGCTCATATTAAAGTATTATAAAATTTTAAGTGATGAAAATATTCTTTATTATATAGTAATTATCAATAGCGGTATTATTAGTTTTCATTCAATGTGAATATTCATATACAGTTCATTGTTTTTAGATTAGGTAATTAGTGAATTCGATTTCGATTCTAACCCTCTAATTCAGCCTGTATCCACACCTTTAACCTTAGCCCCGTTACAACCCTGATAAGGACCTTTTGATCTGTGTGTCATCTCATATACAATGGTGGAGATTTGATTTTCAGGCAAGCCTATGGGATTAACTTTTCAGGTTTGACTTAGAGTGCTTATTCTTGAACCTTAAACACTTCGAGTGATTTGAGTGAATCTTTTGTGAGGATGTCAATCCTTTTCTGTTTTGAATTAAAGGTAATTACTTAGATAAGGGGAGACACCTATGTTTTCGTACTACTACAAAGGTATGACTTATCTTGATTGAATCTTTAGGGATCTTTGAGTTGAATTATCCATGTATAAATTATCTATGAATTATGATGAGACATTTTCGATAGGAATTATGAATTATGGAAAGTTCGTTCTAATCGTAAGTTGAGAATTTTGGTTGAGGACAAGCAAAACTTAAGTGTGGGGGTATTTGATAAATCGTAAAATCAACATATTTTAGTCCCACATTTAGTATGCTTTTGGATGATTTAGCCCTCAATTTATGTAAAAAGGTGCTTTTAATCCTTTCTTTTCATTTTTATACTCCAAAAAGCACCCGAGGATGAAAAGAACAAAAAATAGGCTTAAAACGAGACAATTTGGGCCAAAGAGGAAATTGACACGGCCTGGACTTCAAGCCACACGGCCGTGTCTTGCCATTTACTTCACACGGCCATGCCACAATTTACACAGTCGTGCCCCAATTGACAAAATCGAGACACGGCCTGAAGACGATTTACACGGTGTGTACCATGGCCATGCCCCTACCGCAGAAAGAGTAATTTCACTTGGATTTGGATGCTTGTAGACAAAGAAACACATTCCTAAGCCTACTTAAACATCGTAGGAGGAATTCTACTTGAATTACTTAAACATCGTAGGAGGAATTCTACTTGAATTAGGATACTTAGGAGCCAAGTAAAGCATCTCAAAGCCTATATAAACACCCAATGTAGCAACTAAAAAGGGGAGTTTGGCAGAAGCCAAAACAAGGGGGCAGAGTTTTCTGCAAGAGCTTTTATTTAGGGAATTACTCGAAGATAGCCAGTTGATCTATCTCAAGAAGCCAGAGTTCTACCCAAGACTGAGGATCTCCTCTTCAATTCCTTCAGGGGTTTTAGGGATTTTTTATGTTTTGTTTTATCTTTTCTCTTGATTTGTTTTCTTATTTAGTGATGAACTAAACCCCTCAGATACCTAAAGGGGTTGAAACCTATGATGGATTTTGTTATTTGATTTCTAAATTATATGACAAGTACTTAATTTGTTCTTAATTATGTTGCTTAATTTTATCTGATGTGCTTAGGTGGAGGAGGAATAGACCCTCTCTGAGAGTAGATCTAGCATAATTGAGCGGAGTTGATTGTGCGCCTAGAGATAGGGTTACGAGATTTTGTCAGATTAGGGTAAAACATAATATGGGAATCCATTGATCGATTTACTGCTTCCTTAGGGGTTATTATAAGATAATGAGAGTTCCACTAATTAACCTAAGGCTAGACGTTATTCGCCTTGAGAGAGGGTTTAATATAGGTTAGGGAGTCTCACGGATCAAGCTAAGTAAAAAAATCATATGCTTTGGGGAATAAATAATAAGTGAAGTCATAGGTGGATTCTTCCTGAAAGTATCGTCTTTATCAACTGAGTTTTCCTAAAGTCTTTTTCCAATTCATTCTTTTGTCTTTGCATTTAGTTTAAGTATTTCATTATTTTCATAAACCAATCACTCCATATTTCAGGCTAAATAATAGAAAGAAAGTGAGTAGTAGTAATTTTAGGTTCCCTTGGGTTCGATAAGATATTCTTATCTAAACTATACTACTGTTCGATAAGTGCACTTGACTCTATCGTTGTCATAGTTAGTCTACAAGTTCGATCATTCTTTTTATAAATATTAAAACTCGACTGCTTGACACGATCAAGTTTTTGTCGCCATTGCTGGGGAGCCCTAAAATATTAAGAAAGCTATATTGCTATTACTTTAGCCAAAAATTATTTTTTATTTTGCAATTTATTATTATATTATTCTTTATTATTATTTCTTTTTACTTTGCTAATTTTTTCCTCTATTTTGCTTTTGGTAGAAAATTTTAGTCTATGGAAAAGATGGCACTGGATAATAATCAGTGGCAAGGCATTGGGGCAATTCCTACTAAAGTAACCAGTGTTTTTAACCTCGACGTGGCCACCAGGTTATCTAATTAGTTAGAGGTGATGAATAAAAAAATTATGATTAGTATAGTCCCTAGCAGGTACATCAAGAAATACAATATGATTTAAATCTAGGAGGCGTGCCGAATCTGAGAGCCCACCCTACGGATATGGCATGAAAAACGAGCAAGCGCACTATACAGGTTACTATTCTAGATATCAAAATAATTTTTATAGTGACACTTATAATGCAGGTTGGAAGTACCATCCCAATTTCTCGTAGGATTATCAAAATAGCCAAAGATCGAAACTTCCTCTAGATTTTCAACAACCACCTCACCAACAAGAAGAGGAGCCGAATCTTGAAGAGATGCATATGAATTTCATGGCAGCTACATATTCTCGTTTCCAAAAGACTGAAGCAGCATTTGATGAACAAAAAAAATCGATCGAAGGAATCGAGAATAAAGTTGGAGAACTTATTAGGTTAGTGGGACATCTCGCAAATCTAATACGACCGCTAGGACGTCTACCAAGTAACACCGAAGTTAACCCAAAGGAGCAAATTCAAGCCATCTCAGCTCAAGATAGTAAGGGTTAGATGAACCAAACTCAATACAAGAAAACAAGGTAGACGAAGGTAAGGTAGAGGTAACACAAGAAAAGTCAAAACCAGTAATCAAGGAGTACCAACCTCGCATACCTTATCCCGAAGAAATGAAAAGAGACGATTCAGAGGAATAGTTTGGTAAGTTTCTTAAACTCTTAAAGAAAGTACATATTAACTTTCCTCTCCTTGAAGCTCTTTTTCAGATACTAGACTCGAAGAAATTTTTAAGACAGCTCTTGACCAACAAACGTAAATTAGACGAAGAGCACCACGTGAAGCTAAATGCAATGTGCTCAGCAATTCTACAAAATAAACAACCACAAAAATTAAAAGATCCAGGGAGTTTTACAATTCCATGTTTAATTGGTAGTTTATCTATTGATAATGCATTAGCAGATTTAGGGGCAAGCATCAATATTATGCCTTACCAAATGTTTAAACAACTAGGTCTAGAAAAACCCAGACAAATTAGGATTAACATTCAATTAACTGATAAAACTATAAGAATTCCTAGGGGTATAATAGAAAATGTTCTAATCAAAATTGATAAATTCGTATTCCAGTAGACTTTGTCATTTTAGACATGGATGAAGACAACATGGTCCCTTTAATTTTAGGAAGACCCTTTTTAGCAACTGCCAGAGCTAAAATTGATATCTATGTAGGAGAACTCATACTTCGTGTAGGCGACGAGATAGTCACTCTTCAAGCTCTTGACTCAGCCAGAACATCAAGTGATAAAGGTGAGAAAGTAAATTCAGTTGATAACCAACTTGTTCAACCTTCATTGCAGGAAACACCACAAAGTTACAATCCTAAGCCAGATCATAGACCTCGTGCTAATACAGAAGAATTACATGAGGAACTGGAACTACATGAAGTGAAACCAAAGGAAACCCTCGACGAGCTGGTAGGAACAACAAATCACATCAAAATAGAGGATCAGTTATTGTTGAATAGGAAGACCCTCGAATCACCAATTCAGAACTCAAGGCAAACGAAGAAATCACATTTGAGGTACTTAATGTCTTCCTATACGGCACAGTTGAGGTAAGCAATCCTAAATTGAACACTTTTGAGGTAAACTTTACTCGACTTAAACTTTATATCCATAATTGAGTTGATCGCATGAGAAAGGATTTCCACCTCCTCAAACCACCATGATTGTGTTTTCAATAGTTAAGTCTAGCTCAAGACTTTAAACGAGCGCTTCTTGAGAGGCAACCCGAGTACTAACCCCATTTTTACATTTTTTTTTATTTTTTAATTTTTCTTTTCTTTTTCTTTTTAGCACCTAACAATAAACCCTACACACAGGCGTGCCCGTGGTCGTGTGAAAGCCAGGGGATGAACCATGGGTGTGCCAGTAGCAGTGCACGACATAGAAAAATTCTTTTCCCAACACGGGTGGCGATCATACTCCACGCCCGTGCCGACGCCCTGTGCGAGGTTACTGACTTGTCAAGCACGGGCAAAACACGGACGTACCTCCCAACTGTGCCAACATTCTGACTTATCGAACACGAAAGGAGCACGCCCGTATTAAATGGCTGTGTGAAGAAAGACACAGGCATGCCATGACACCCACGGCCATGCCCAAACACCCTAATGCGTTCAAAATTCAAAATCCCAAAACACGGGCAACATCTCTATCTAAACCTCATTCTCCATTTTTCTAGTTGTCTTTCTTTTTTCCATTATTTATTTTTGTTTTTATTTTATTTCATCATTATGTTTTACTTTATTTTATTCTATTTACTTCTTATTATTATTTATAATATTTTGATTTAGCTTAGGATACAATAAAAACAAGCTGGCTACTTCGAGGATTCAATTTCAAACGGTTCGAGACGCTTCCCCACGTTTACCTCTAATCTTATCCGGTTTCTTTTCATCGATTTCATCCAAAAATTCAGGAAGTGTTACTTCTCCCCTTCTCTTTTGATTTTATTATTACATAATTGTTTATCTATCTTTGTACATTGAGGGCAATGTACATCTTAAGTGTGGCGGTAAAAGTACCTGAATTTTTGCATTATTCTCAAAATCCTGAATTTAGTCTTGTTCGAAAGTATTTTTCTCATATTACTAATTAGGATGAAATTTCTAATGATGTATGATTTTTATTGATATATTTTAGAGTAAGTAATAGTTAATTGTTCATTGATGATTAAATCTGAAGGATACTAGAGAATCGAGCATGATAAGTCTACTTTCTAAAAATTAAAAATTAATAGGTCGTTTAACTGAATTTGAATACTACTTTGAAGTTTGAAATTTACAGGGATTGAGGTCAAAAACACCCATTGTAACACCCTAAACCCAGCCTAGAAATTAGGCCCGAATCTGGCGTGTCACATTAGGGTGCTTTTCGAGAAACCATGGTTCTATTTGAAAACCTTTCTTGATATTAAAAACTAAAGTCCCAGTTTGCGTTTGTTTATTATTAATCGACATTTATTAAAAATTTATTACCAAAAAAAACTTTCTTTGTTGCGAAAACTTAATTAAAATGACTGACTTATGAAAACGTGATGTTTACGACTTATTCGCGAAAGCGTAGTATTTTGAAAGCAGATATTATTTTGGAAAATCGTGATACAAAGTTTAGCAGATTTAAAACATAATAAACTAAAAATTCAAAACTAAAACCAGAATTTAAGAGAGGCCTTATTACAAAATATTAACCCAAGTTAAAAATAAGTAAAATACTAGAGTCCAAAACTGCTCGTAGTGTGGCCACCTCCGAGTCCTCTAGCACGTCGAACTGCTTACTGAGGGTTGCCTAAGATAAAAATTTTAAAAAAGAGGGTGTGAGTTTATGAAAACTCAGTGTGCATAACACTCATCAATAAGAACATGAATCACAATAGTTTGGGCTGAAGCCCATTTCAGTAACAGGGGCAATTGGGCCTTAGCCCATAAAAGCCTCAGTTGGGCCTTAACCCATAAATGTCACATATCATATTTATCTAGGCCTGAGCCCATCTCAAATAAAACCACATATGCAATGCATTAATACGCATACCAACTCTGCACTTTGTCTCCTGTCCAACCCTGCACTATTGTGGGGATTTAATCGACCCACCCATCCCTACACTCCTTATGTAGCACCGGTTGTGGCACTAACTTATCGGTGCAGCAGAGCTGCTCGTGGCTAAAAGCCTTCGGTGGATCCACAGTCGTCAAGCGACCACGCGATCCTATTTGCACTTCCCCTTTCGAATAATCCCATCCCCATGGAACATAATAACACAAGAATGCAACATCCAATAATAATCATACGATAATAATCTAAAATCACAGACAAGAATAATCATATAACATGTAGGGGCGTTTTCATCATTTTTTCCCTATAGGGGCATATCGGTCATTTTACCTACCAAGGGTATTTTCATAATTCGCCAACCAAGGGTATTTTTGTAATTTACCACCAAGGGTATTTTTATAATTTACCCACCGAGGGTATTTTTATAATTTACCTACCAAGGGTAATTTCGTAAATTACCTACCAAAGGTAATTCGATAATTTACCCACCAAGGGTATTTTCGTAATTTACCCACCAATGGTATTTCTTCAATTTCACAAATTGGGGGTATTTTGGTAATTTCATAAATTAGGGGTATTCCGGTAATTTTGCAAACTGGGGGTATTTTGGTAATTTCATAAATCGAGCGTATTTTGGTAATTTTAGAAATTGGGGGTATTTTAGTAATTTTGCAAATCGGGGGTATTTGGTAATTTTGTAATTCGGGGGTATTTTGGTAATATCACAAATTAGGGTTACTTTGGTAATTTCACAAACCAAGGCTATTTTGATAAATTCACAAATTGGGGGTATTTTAATAATTTTGCAAAACAGGGGTATTTTGGTACTTTACCAATATAAGGGTATTTTAGCAATTTAACAAATATAAGGGTATTTGGCCCCTCTCGGATTTTAGTTATGAACTTTGGCCCATCAACAACTCCTCATGCTAAAGTGAATGAGACACTCACGCACTGTAGGATTCCAGAAAAGAGGAGGTGGGCCACTAGGGTCGCTTAAGTACCAAGCTCTCCCTAGATCCAATCCTAGACATGCGTATGCCCGTTGCCACACCCTAACCCAGCGACATGTTCACAGACATGTTTAATTAGAAAAATTAAGTATTATGGAATTTAAGAGTTGTTCAAACTAGACCTATGGTCCTTAGACCCTAACATACATGTCTACGTCCCCACAAGCCCATCAAGCCTAGATCACTCCCTTACGGCCCATTAGGCCCAAATCTCATCATATGGCCTATAAGGCCCAAAAATAATCCAATTCATGTGTCATGCATGACTAATTCAATTCGTATGACAAACCAAATCATTTCATCAAACTTAGTCTCAGGGCCCACCGGGCCCATTTAGCCACTCTAGGCTTTTCGGCTTTTCAGCATTTCGGCACTGTCGATATTGTGTGTGTAGTGTTTGTACACACCTGGTAACCACGCGCGCTGCAAAGCCCTTAGTCACGAACCGTGCACCTCACGTTATAGTAGCCCTTCCTTCGCTACTATTGGCGATTATCCTCAAGGTCTACACCCAAATGCCCACCAAGGTATATTAACTCTTCTCATAGAATGCTCTATATATAGCTAGCTTCTCACCTTCCTTCTTTGTATCTTACCGATATGGGATCCCTCCGTTAGCAGAGTTTAAATCCAACTCAAACTTCTCGTCCAATCCGCAAAATAAATACTCCCTTGCTTTACATGAGATTCGAACCCAAGCTCCCTTTTAACATAACTCATGCTGCTAGCCACCTTACCAACTAGCTCCTTGTTTCTAAAATCATGCACAACTAAATATAAGTCCTATGGCCAAATTCAAAAATCCATTTAAAAAGAAATCCAAAATGCAAGAGCCAAGACTTGAACCTTGGACTTCCTTCTTTCCTTATAGCGTCATCCCCTTGTCTCTTATGTAGCATCGCTTTGCCACTACACCACACACTCCACTTGTCATTTTTCTCAACATTTTATTCCTAAAGCCTACTACTAACTCTCTGGGTTTTATTCACCTAAAACCAAAATTTTCCAAAAGCCAAAGTTTGAACCCAGGACTTCATAGAAGCCCCTAACCTTCAAAAATCACTCACCTACTAGATCCAACTTGCGCTAATGCCGTTCTCTTATTCTTAAAAATTTTAAACGCTCCCGTACCTAAGGCCCAATGGGCCCAATTCCTCTAGGGCCAAATTTGGGATGTTACAGATCTACCTTCCTTAAAGAAATTTCATCCTCAAAATTTCCAACTATATACTAAACGTACCATTCAAGTCACACCACTATGCTTTCGTTGCGCACTCTGATTTAAGAATTTTATGAAATTAGTACTTAGTTCCACTTGTTTAGGGAACATGTCTTATGTAAGTAACAACAATTTCTTAGAGTTATTCTGCGATCGAGAATCCACAACAGGCTTAAGTTTCCTATGGGCTTTAGTCTCTAAAAGCCTATTTTTAAGTAGCCCATTATCTATTCAGTTCAATAATTCAAACAATAATAGAAAAACTTACTTGGCTCGACGTCGAGGGCTCGATAAACCACACTTCAAGAATCCTGCCAAAACTTCTAAAAAAGCCCAAAATTTAAGGCCAATTCACAGCTCGAGCTTTGCAACCTAGGCTTTGATACCACTAAATGTAACACCCCAAACTCGGCCTAGAAGTTAGGCCCGAATCTGGCGTGTCACATTGGGGTGCTTTTCGAGAAACTATGGTTCTATTTGAAAACCTTTCTTGATATTAAAAACTAAAATCCTAGTTTGCATTTGTTTATTATTTATCAACATTTATTTAAAACTTATTACCAAAAAAAACTTTGTTTGTTGTAGAAAGTTAATTAAAATGACTAACTTATGAAAACATGATGTTTACAACCTATTCGCGAAAGTGTAGTATTTTGAAAGCAGATACTGTTTTGGAAGACCGTGGTACAAAGTTTAGCAGGTTTAAAACATAATAAACTAAAAATCCAAAACTAAAACCAGAATTTAAGAGAGGCCTTATTACAAAATATTAACCCAAGTTAAAAATAAGTAAAATACTAGAGTCCAAAACTGTTCGTAGATTGGCCACCTCCGAGTCCTCTAGCACTTCGAACCACTTACTGAGGATTACCTGAGAAAAAAATATTAAAAAGAGGGTGTGAGTTTACGAAAACCCAGTGTGCATAACCCTCATCAATAGGAACATGAATCACAACAGTTTGGGCCGAAGCCCATCTCAGTAACGGTGGTAATTGAGCCTCAGCCCATAAAAGCCTCAGTTGGGAAAATAAATACTCACCTGCTTGTCATGAGATTCGAACCCAGGTTCCCTTGCACACTTAATGATGCCTTGCCATTAGACCACCCACTTCCTTGTGGCATCACCCTCTTGCCTCTTATGTGGCGTCACTTTGCCACTACACCACACACTCCACTTGTCTCTTATGTGGTACCATTTGCCACTAGACCACAACTCTTTTTATGCGTGTCATCCTTGTGCAAGGGCCATGCTAATCTTCTCTATATCATTCCAATTTTATCGGACCCGAATCTGGCGTGTCACATTGGGGTGCTTTTCGAGAAACCATGGTTCCATTTGAAAACCTTTCTTGATATTAAAAACTAAAGTCTCTGTTTGCATTTGTTTATTATTAACCGACATTTATTAAAAAGTTACTACAAAAAAAATAACTTTGTTTGTTGTGAAAACTTAATTAAAATGATTGACTTATGAAAACGTGATGTTTATGACCTATTCGCGAAAGCGTAGTATTTTGAAAGCAGATATTGTTTTGGAAAACCGTGATACAAAGTTTAACATATTTAAAACATAATAAACTAAAACCAGAATTTAAGAGAACCTAAGTTAAAAATAAGTAAAATACTAGATTCCAAAACTGCTCGTAGTGTGGCCACCTCCGAGTTCTCTAGCATGTCAAACAGCTTACTGAGGATTACCTGAGAAAAAATATTAAAAAGAGGGTGTGAGTTTACGAAAACTCAGTGTGCATAACCCTCATCAATACGAACATGAATCACAATAGTTTGGGTCGAAGCCCATTTCAGTAACGGTGGCAATTGGGCCTTAGGCCAAAAAAGCCTCAGTTCGGTCTTAACTCATAAATGTCACAAATCATATTTATCTGGGCCTGAGCCCATCTCAAATAAAACCACATATGTAATGCATTAATGCCCATACCAACCCTACACTCTGTCTCCAGTCCAACCCTACACTCCTGTGGGGATTTAATCCACCCAACCATCCCTACACTCCTTATGTAGCACCAGTTGCGGCACTAACTTATCAGTGCAGCATAGCTACTGGGTGGCTAAGAGCCATCGGTGGATCCACAGTCGTCAAGTGACCATGCGATCATATCTGCACTTCCCCTTTCGAATAATCCCATCCCCATGCAACATAATAACACATGAATGCAACATACAATAATAATCACACGATAACAATCTTAAATCACATACAAGAATAATCATATAACATGTAGGGGCATTTTCATCATTCTTTCCCTCCATGGGCATATCGGTAATTTTACCCATCGAGGGTATTTCCGTAATTTACCTACCAAGGGTATTTTTGTAATTTACCTACCAAGGGTATTTTCGTAATTTACCTACCAAGGGTATTTTCATAATTCGCCTACCAAGGGTATTTTTGTAATTTACCCACCAAGGGTATTTTCGTAATTTACCTACCAAGAGTATTTTCGTAATTTACCTACCAAAGGTAATTCGATAATTTCCCCACCAAGGATTTTTTCGTAATTTACCCACTAAGGGTATTTCTGCAATTTCACAAATTAGGGGTATTTTGGTAATTTCATAAATTGGGGGTATTTCGGTAATTTTGCAAACCAAGGGTATTTTGGTAATTTTGTAAATTGAGGGTATTTTGGTAATTTCAAAAATTAGGGGTATTTTAATAATTTTCCAAACTGAGGGTTTTTTGGTAATTTTGTAATCCGGGGGTATTCTGGTAATATTACAAATTGGGGTTACTTCGATAATTTTGCAAATCGGGGCTATTTTGATAAATTCACAAATTGGGGGTATTTTAATAATTTTGCAAAATAGGGGTATTTTGGCACTTTACCAATATAAGGGTATTTTAGTAATTTAACAAATATAAGGGTATTTGGTCCCTCTCGGATTTTAGTTATGAACTTTGGCCCATCAACAAGTCCTCGCGGCTAAAGTGAACAGACACTACGCACCAAGTAGGATTTTAGAAAAGAGGAGGTGGGCCACTAGGGCCGCTTAAGTACCAAGCTCTCCCTAGATCCAATCCTAGACATGCGTATGCCCGTTGCCACACCCTAACCCTGCGACTTGTTCACAGACATGTTTAATTAGAAAAATTAAGTATTATGGAATTTAAGAGTTGTTCAAACTAGACCTAAGGTCCTTAGACCCTAACATACATGTCTACGTCCCCACAAGCCCATCAAGCCCGAATCACTCCCTTACGGCCCATTAGGCCCAAATCTCATCATGTGGCCTATTAGGCCCAAAATAAATCCAATTGATGTATCATGCATGACTAATTCAATTCGTATGACCAACCAAACCATTTCATCAAACTTAGCCTCAGGGCCCACCGCCCATTTAGACACTTGAGGCTTTTCAGCTTTTCAACTTTTCGGCATTGCCGATATCGTGTGTGTAGTGTTTGTACACACCTAGTAACCACGCGCACTGCAATCCCCTTAGTCACGAACCGTGCACCTCACGTTATAGTAGCCCTTCCGTTGCTACTGTTGGCGATTATCCTCTAGGTCTGCACCCAAACGCCCACCAAGGAATATTAACTCTCCTCATAGAATGCTCTATATATACCTAGCTTCTCACCTTCCTTCTGTGTATCTTACCGATATGGGATCCCTCCGTTAGCAGAGTTTAAATCTAACTCAAACTCTTATCGTCCAATCCGCAAAATAAATACTCCCTTGCTTGTCATGAGATTCGAACCCAAGCTCCCTTTTAACATGACCCACGCTGCTAGCCACTTTATCAAGTAGCTCCTTATTTCTAAAATCATGCGCAACTAAATATAAGTCCTATCGCCAAATTCACAAATCCATTTCAAAAGAAATCCAAAATGCAAGAGCCAAGACTTGAACCTTGGACCTCCTTCTTTCCTTGTGGCGTCATCCCCTTGTCTCTTATGTAGCATCACTTTGCCATTACACCACACACTCCACTTGTCATTTTTCTCCACATTTTATTCTTAAAGCCTACTACTAACTCTCAGGGTTTTATTCACCTAAAACCAAAATTTTCCTAAAGCCAAAGTTTGAACCCGGGACTTCATAGAAGCCTCCTAGCCTTCCAAAATCACTCACCTACTAGATCTAACTTGCACTAAAGCCATTCTCTTATTCTTAAAAATTTTAAACGCTCCCGTGCCCACAGCCCAATTGGTCCAACTCTTCTAAGCCCAAATTCGGGATGTTACAGATCTACCCTCCTTAAAGAAATTTCGTCCTGGAAATTTCCAACTATCTACTAAACGCACCACTCAAGTCACACCACTATGCTTTTGCTACGTTCTCTGATTTAAGAATTTTATGAAATTAGTACTTAGTTCCACATGTTTATGGCACATGTCTTATATAAGTAACAACAATTTCTTAGAGTTATTCCGCTCGAGAATCCACTACAGCTTAAGTTTCCTACTGCTTTAGTCTCTAAAAGCCTATTTTTACGTAGCCCATTATCTATATAGTTTAATAATTTAAACAACAACAGAAAAACTTACTTGGGTCGACGTCAAGGGCTCGATGATCCACACTTCAAGAATCCTACTAAAACATCTAAAAAAACCCAAAATTTAAGGCCCATTCACAGCCTGAGCTTTGCAACCTAGGCTCTGATACCACTAAATGTAATACCCCAAACTCGGCCTAGAAGTTAGGCCCGAATCTGGCGTGTCACATTGGGGTGCTTTTCGAGAAACCATGGTTCCATTTGAAAACCTTTCTTGATATTAAAAAACTAAAGCCCCAGTTTGTGTTTGTTTATTATTAATCGACATTTAATAAAAAGTTATTACAAAAAAAACTTTGTTTGTTGCGGAGACTTAATTAAAATGACTGGCTTATGAAAACGTGATGTTTACGACCTAGTCGGGAAAGCGTTGTATTTTAAAAGTAGATATTGTTTTGGAAAACCGTGATACAAAGTTTAGCAGATTTAAAACATAATGAACTAAAAATCCAAAACTAAAACCAGAATTTAAGAGAGGCCTTATTACAAAATTTTAACCCAAGTTAAAAATAAGTAAAATACTAGATTCCAAAACTGCTCGTAGTGTGGCCACCTCCGAGTCCTCTAGCACGTTGAACCGCTTACTGAGGATTACCTGAGAATAAAATATTAAAAAGAGCGTGTGAGTTTGCGAAAACTCAGTGTGCATAACCCTCATCAATAAGAACATGAATCACAATAGTTTGGGCCGAAGCCCATTTTAGTAACGGTGGCAATTGGGCCTTAGCCCATAAAAGCCCCAGTTGGGAAAATAAATACACACCTGCTTGTCATGAGATTCGAACCCAGGCTCCCTTGCACCCTTAATGACGCCTTGCCATTAGACCACTCACTTCTTTGTGGCGTCACCCTCTTGCCTCTTATGTGGCGTCACTTTGCCACTACACCACACACTCCACTTGTATCTTATGTGGCAACATTTGCCACTAGACCACAACTCTTTTTGTGCGTGTCATCCTTGCGTAGGGGCCATGCTAATCTTCTCTGTATCATTCCAATTTTATTGGACCCGAATCTGGCGTGTCATATTGGGGTGCTTTTCGAGAAACCATCGTTCCATTTTAAAACCTTTCTTGATATTAAAAACTAAAGTCCCGATTTGCATTTGTTTATTATTAATCGACATTTATTAAAAAGTTATTACCAAAAAAAAAAACTTTGTTTATTACGGAAACTTAATTAAAATGACTGACTTATGAAAACGTGATGTTTACGGCCTATTCGCGAAAGCGTAGTATTTTGAAAGCAAATATTGTTTTGGAAAACCTTGATACAAAGTTTAGCATATTTAAAACATAATATACTCAAAACCAAAACTAAAACCAGAATTTAAGAGAGGCCTGATAACAAAATATTAACCCAAGTTAAAAATAAGTAAAATACTAGAGTCCAAAACTACTCGTAGTGTGGCCACCTCTGAGTCCTCTAGCATGTTGAAAAGCTTACTAAGGATTACCTGTGAAAAAAATATTAAAAAGAGGGTGTGAGTTTAAGAAAACTCAGTGTGCATAACCCTCATCAATAAGAACATGAATCACAACAGTTTGGGCCGAAGCCCATTTCAGTAACGGTGGCAATTGGGCCTTAGCCCATAAAAGCCTCAGTTCGGCCTTAATCGATAAATTTCAAAAATCATATTTATCTGGGCCTGAGCCCATCTCAAATAAAACCACATATGCAATGCATTAATGCCCATGCCAACCCTACACTCCATCTCCTGTCCAACCCTGCACTCTTGTGGGGATTTAATCCACCCACCCATCCCTATACTCCTTATGTAGCATCGGTTGTGACACTAACTTATCGGTGCAACATAGCTGCTCGGTGCTTAAGAGGTTTCGATGGATCGACAGTCGTCCAGTGACCATGCGATCCTATTTGCACTTCCCCTTTCGAATAATCCCATCCCCATGCAACATAATAACACATGAATGCAACATACAATAATAATCACACGATAACAATCTTAAATCACATACAAGAATAATCATATAACATGTAGGGGCATTTTCATCATTCTTTCCCTCCATGGGCATATCGGTCATTTTACCCATCGAGGGTATTTCCGTAATTTACCTACCAAGGGTATTTTTGTAATGTACCTACCAAGGGTATTTTCGTAATTTACCTACCAAGGGTATTTTCGTAATTTACCTACCAAGGGTATTTTCATAATTCGCCTACCAAGGGTATTTTTATAATTTACCCACCAAGGTTATTTCGTAATTTACCTGCCAAGGGTATTTTCGTAATTTACCTACCAAGGGTAATTCGGTAATTTATCCACCAAGGGTATTTTTGTAATTTACCCACCAAGGGTATTTCTGCAATTTCACAAATTTAGGGTATTTTGGTAATTTCATAAATCAGGGGTATTTCAGTAATTTTGCAAACTAGGGGTATTTTGGTAATTTTGCAAACTGGGGGTATTTTAGTAATTTCGTAAATTGAGGGTATTTTGGTAATATCACAAATCGGGGTTACTTTGATAATTTTGCAAATTGGGGCTATTTCGATAATTTCACAAATTGGGGGTATTTTAATAATTTTGCAAAATAGGGGTATTTTGGTACTTTACCAATATAAAGGTATTTTAGTAATTTAACAAATACAAGGGTATTTGGTCCCTCTCGGATTTTAGTTATGAACTTTGGCCTATCAACAAGTCCTCGCGGCTAAAGTGAACAGACACTACGCACCAGGTAGGATTCCAGAAAAGAGGAGGTAGGCCACTAGGGCCGCTTAAGTACCAAGCTTTCCCTAGATCCAATCCTAGACATGCATATGCCCGTTGCCACACCCTAACCCAGCGACTTGTTCACAGACATGTTTAATTAGAAAAATTAAGTATTATGGAATTTAAGAGTTGTTCAAACTAGACCTAAGGTCCTTATCCCCTAACATACAAGTCTAAGTCCCCACAAGCCCATCAAGCCTGAATCACACCCTTACGGCCCATTAAGCCCAAATCTCATCATATGGCCTATTAGGCCCAAAACAAATCCAATTGATGTATCATGCATGACTATTTCAATTGTATGACCAACCAAACCATTTCATCAAACTTAGCCTCAGGGCCCACCGGGCCCATTTAGCCACTTGAGGCTTTTTGGCTTTTCAACTTTTCAGCATTACCGATATCATATGTGTAGTGTTTGTACACATCTGGTAACCACGCGCGCTGCAAACCCCTTAGTCACGAACCGTGCACCTCACATTATAGTAGCCCTTCCTTCACTACTATTGGCGATTATCCTCTAGGTCTGCACCCTAACGCCCACCAAGGTATATTAACTCTCCTCATAGAATGCTCCATATATAGCTAGCTTCTTACCTTCCTTCTTTGTATCTTACCGATATGGGATCCCTCTGCTAGCAGAGTTTAAATCCAACTCAGACTCTTCTCATCCAATCTGTAAAATAAATACTCCCTTGCTTGCCATGAGATTCGAACCCAAGCTCTCTTTTAACATAACCCACGCTGCTAGCCACTTTACCAACTAGCTCCTTGTTTCTAAAATCATGCGTAAGTAAATATAAGTCCTATGGCCAAATTCAAAAATCCATTTAAAAAGAAATCCAAAATGCAAGAGCCAAGACTTGAACCTTGGACCTCCTTCTTTCCTTGTGGCGTCATCCTTTTGTCTCTTATGTAGCATCACTTTGCCACTACACCACACACTCCACTTGTCATTTTTCTCCATATTTTATTCTTACATACCTACAACTAACTCTCAGGGTTTTATTCACCTAAAACCAAAATTTTCCTAAAGCCAAAGTTTGAACCCGGGACTTCATAAAAGCCCCCTAACCTTCCAAAATCACTCACCTACTAGATCCAACTTGCATTAATGTCGTTCTCTTATTCTTAAAAATTTTAAACGCTCCAGTGCCCAAGGCCCAATGGGCCCAATTCTTCTAGGCCCAAATTCAAGATGTTACAGATCTACCCTCCTTAAAGAAATTTCGTCCTCGAAATTTCCAACTATCTACTAAATGCACCACTCAAGTCATACCACTATGCTTTCGCTGCACACTCTGATTTAAGAATTTTTTGAAATTAGTATTTAGTTCCACTTGTTTAGGGCACATGTCTTATGTAAGTAACAACAATTTCGTAGAGTTATTTTGCGGTGGAGAATCCACTACAGGCTTCAGTTTCCTAAGGGCTTTAGTCTCTAAAAGCCTATTTTTAAGTAGCCCATTATCTATACAGTTCAATAATTCAAACAATAACAGAAAAACTTATTTGGCTCGACGTCGAGGGCTCGATGAACCACACTTCAAGAATCCTACCAAAACTTCTAAAAAACCCCAAAATTTAAGGCCCATTCATAGCCCGAGCTTTGCAACCTAGGCTCTGATACCACTAAATGTAACACCCAACTGGGCCTAGAAGTTAGGCCCGAATTTGGCGTGTCACATTGGGGTGCTTTTTGAGAAACCATGGTTCCATTTAAAAACCTTTCTTCATATTAAAAACTAAAGTCCCAGGTTGCGTTTGTTTATTATTAATCGGCATTTATTAAAAAGTTATTACAAAAAAAAACTTTGTTTGTTGCTGAAACTTAATTAAAATGACTGACTTATGAAAATGTGATGTTTATGACCTATTCGCGAAAGCGTAGCATTTTGAAAACAGATATTGTTTTGGAAAACCGTGATACAAAGTTTAGCAGATTTAAAACATAATAAACTAAAAATCCAAAACTAAAACCAGAATTTAATAGAGGACTTATTTCAAAATATTAACCCAAGTTAAAAATAAGTAAAATACTAGAGTCCAAAACTGCTCGTAGTGTGGCCACCTCCGAGTCCTTTAGCACGTCAAACCGCTTACTGAGGTTACCTGAAAAAAATATTAAAAAGAGGGTGTGAGTTTACGAAAACTCAGTGGGCATAACCCTCACCAATAAGAACATGAATCACAACAGTTTGGGCTGAAGCCCATTTCAGTAACGGTGGCAATTGGGCCATAGCCCATAAAATCCTCAGTTGGGAAAATAAATACTCCCTTGCTTGTCATGAGATTCGAACCCAAGCTCCCTTGCACCCTTAATGACGCCTTGCCACTAGACCACTCACTTCCTTGTGGCATCACCCTCTTTCCTCTTATGTGGCGTCACTTTGCCACTACACCACACATTCCACTTGTCTCTTATGTGGCAACATTTGCCACTAGACCACAACTCTTTTTTATGCGTGTCATCCTTGCGTAGGGGCCATGCTAATCTTCTCTGTATCGTTCAAATTTTATCGGACCCGAATCTGGTGTGTCACACTGGAGTGCTTTTCGAGAAACCATGGTTCCATTTGAAAACCTTTCTTGATATTAAAAACTAAAGTCCCGGTTTATGCATGTTTATTATTAATCGACATTTATTAAAAAGTTATTACAAAAAAAACTTTATTTGTTTCAAAAACTTAATTAAAATGACTGACTTATGAAAACGTGATGTTTACGACCTATTCGCAAAATCGTAGTATTTTGATAGCAGATATTATTTTGGAAAGCCGTGATACAAAGTTTAGTAGATTTAAAACATAATAAACTAAAATCCAAAACTAAAACCAGAATTTAAGAGAGGCCTTATTACAAAATATTAACCCAAGTTAAAAATAAGTAAAATACTAGAGTCCAAAATCGCTCCTAGTGTGGCCACCTCGAGTCCTCCAAAGACGTCGAACCACTTATCGAGGATCACCGAGAAAAAAATATTAAAAAGAGGGTGTGAGTTTATGAAAACTCAAAGGTGCATAACCTCATCAATAAGAACATGAATCACAACAGTTTGGGTGAAGCCCATTTCAATGAATCAGTGGCAATTGGGCCTTAGCCCATAAAAGCCTCGCTTGGGAAAATAAATACTCCCCTGCTTGTCATGAGATTCGAACCCAGCCCCCCTTGCACCCTTAATGACGCATTGCCATTAGACCACTCACTTACTTGTGGCGTCACCCTCTTGCCTCTTATGTGGCGTCACTTTGCCACTACACCACACACTCCACTTGTCTCTTATGTAGCAACATTTGCCACTAGACCACAACTCTTTTTGTGCATGTCATCCTTACGCAGGGGCCATGATAATCTTCTCTGTATCATTCCAATTTTATCAGACCCGAATCTGGCGTGTCACATTGGGGTGCTTTTCGAGAAACCATCGTTCCATTTTAAAACCTTTCTTGATATTAAAAACTAAAGTCCCGATTTGCATTTGTTTATTATTAATCAACATTTATTAAAAACTTATTACAAAAAAAAAACTTTGTTTGTTGCGGAAACTTAATTAAAATGACCGACTTATGAAAACGTGATATTTACGACCTATTCGCGAAAGCGTACTATTTTGAACACAGAAATTGTTATGGAAAACCGTGATACAAAGTTTAGCAGATTTAAAACATAATAAACTAAAAATCCAAAACTAAAACCAGAATTTAAGAGAGGCCTTATTACAAAATATTAACCCAAGTTAAAAATAAGTAAAATACTGGAGTCCAAAATTGCTCATAGTGTGGCCACCTCCGAGTCCTCTAGCACGTCGAACCGCTTACTGAGGATTACTTGAGAAAAAAATTTAAAAGAGGGTGTGAGTTTACGAAAACTCAGTGTGCAGAACCCTCACCAATAAGAACATGAATCACAACAGTTTGGGGGGAAGCCCATTTCAATAACGGTGGCAATTGGGCCATAGCCTATAAAAGCCTCGGTTGGGAAAATAAATACTCCTTTGCTTGTCATGAGATTCGAACCTAGGCTCCCTTGTACCCTTAATGACACCTTGCCATTAGACCACTCACTTCCTTGTGGCGTCGCCTTCTTGCCTCTTATGTGGCGTCACTTTGCCACTACACCACACACTCCACTTGTCTCTTATGTGGCAACATTTGCCACTAGACCACAACTCTTTTTGTGTGTGTCATCCTTGCGCAGGGACCATGCTAATCTTCTCTGTATTGTTCCAATTTTATCGAACCCAAATCTGGCGTGTCACATTGGGGTGCTTTTCGAGAAACCACAGCTCCATTTGAAAACCTTTCTCGATATTAAAAACTAAAGTCCCAGTTTGCATTTGTTTATTATTAATCGGCATTTATTAAAAAGTTAAAACAAAAAAAAAACTTTGTTTCTTGCGAAAACTTAATTAAAATGACTGACTTATGAAAACGTGATGTTTACGACCAATTCACGAAAGCGTAGTATTTTGAAAGCATATATTGTTTTGGAAGACCGTGAAACAAAGTTTAGTAGATTTAAAACATAATAAACTAAAAATCCAAAACTAAATCTAGAATTTAAGAGAGGGCTTATTACAAAATATTAACCCAAGTTAAAAATAAGTAAAATACTAGAGTCCAAAATGCGCAGTAGTGTGGCCACCTCCGAGTCCTCTATCGCATCGAACCGCCATCGAGGATTACCCGAGAAAAAAATATTAAAAAGAGGGTGTGAGTTTACGAAAACTCAGTGTGCATAACCCTCATCAATAAGAACATGAATCACAATAGTTTTGGCCGAAGCCCATCTTAGTAACGGTAGCAATTGGGCCTTAGCCCATAAAGGCCTCAGTTGGGAAAATAAATACTCCTCTGCTTCTCATGAGATTCAAACCCAGGCCCCCTTGCACCCTTAATGTCGCCTTGCCATTAGACCACTCACTTCGTTGTGGCATCACCCTCTTGCCTCTTATGTGGCGTCACTTTGCCATTGCACCACACCCTCCACTTGTCTCTTAGGTGGCAACATTTGCCACTAGACCACAACTCTTTATGTGCGTGTCATCCTTGTGTGGGGACCATGCTAATCTTCTCTGCATCGTTCCAATTTTATCAGACCCGAATCTGGCTTGTCACATTGGGGTGCTTTTCGAGAAACCATGGTTCCATTTGAAAACTTTTCTTGATATTAAAAACTAAAGTCTCAGTTTGTATTTGTTTATTATTAATCGACATTTATTAAAAAGTTATAACAAAAAAAAAACATTGTTTGTTCCAGAAACTTAATTAAAATGACTGACTTATGAAAACGTGATGTTTACGACCAATTTGCGAAAGCGTAGTATTTTGAAAGCATATATTATTTTAGAAAACTGTGATACAAAGTTTAGTAGATTTAAATAATAATAAACTAAAAATCCAAAACTAAAACCAGAATTTAAGAGAGGCCTTATTACAAAATATTAACCCAAGTTAAAAATAAGTAAAATACTAGAGTCCAAAACTGCTCGTAGTGTGGCCACCTCTGAGTCCTCTAGCACATCGAACCGCTTATTGAGGATTACCTGAGGAAAAAATATTAAAAAGAGGGTGCGAGTTTACGAAAACTCAGTGTGCATAACCCTCATCAATAAGAACATGAAACACAACAGCTTGGGTGAAGCCCATTTCAATGAATCTGGCAATTGGGCCTTAGCCCATAAAGGCCTCGATTGGGAAAATAAATACTCTCGCTTTCATGAGATTCAAACCCAGGCCCCCATGCACCCTTAATGACGCCTTGCCATTAGACCACTCACTTCCTTGTGGCGTCACCCTCTTGCCTCTTATGTGGCGTCACTTTGCCACTACTCCACACACTCCACTTGTCTCTTATGTGGCAACATTTGCCACTAGACCACAACTCTTTTGTATATCGTGTCATCCTTGCGCGAGGACCATGCTAATCTTCTCTCAGATCATTCCAATTTTATCGGACCCGAATCATGCGTGTCACATTGGGGTGCTTTTCGAGAAACCAAGGTTCCATTTGAAAACCTTTCTTGATATTAAAACTAAAGTCCCGCTTATGCTTGTTTATTATTAATCGACATTTATTAAAAAGTTATAACAAAAAAAAACTTCATTTGTTGCTGAAACTTAATTAAAATGGCTGACTTATGAAAACGTGATGTTTACGACCAATACGCGAAAGCGTAGTATTTGAAAGCATATATTGTTTTAGAAAACCGTGATACAAAGTTTAGTAGATTTAAAACATAATAAACTAAAAATCCAAAACTAAAACAAGAATTTAAGAGAGGCCTTATTACAAAATATTAACCCAAGTTAAAAATAAGTAAAATACTAGAGTCCAAAATCGTCGTAGTGTGGCCACCTCCCAGTCCTCTAGCACATCGAACCGCTTCGAGGATTACCCGAGAAAAATATTAAAAGGGGTGTGAGTTTACGAAAACTCGCAGTGCATAACCCTAATCAATAAGAACATGAATCACAACAATTTGGGCCAAAACCCATTTCTTGAATCGTGGCAATTGGGCCTTAGCCCATAAAAGCCTCAGTTGGGAAAATAAATACTCCTCTGCTTCTCATGAGATTCAAACCCAGGCCCCCATGCACCCTTAATGACACCTTGCCATTAGACCACTCACTTCCTTGTGGCGTCACCCTCTTGCCTCTTATGTGGCGTCACTCTGCCACTACACCACACACTTCACTTGTCTCTTATGTGGCAACATTTGCCACTAGACCACAACTCTTTTTGTGCGTGTCATCCTTGTGCAGGGACTATGCTAATCTTCTCTGCATCATTCCAATTTTATCAGACACGAATTTGGCGTGTCACATTGGGGTGCTTTTCGAAAACCATGGTTCCATTTGAAAACCTTTCTTGATATTAATAACTAAAGTCCCGCTTATGCTTTGTTTATTATTAATCGACATTTATTAAAAGTTATAACAAAAAAACATTGTTTGTTACGTAAACTTAATTAAAATGCCTGACTTATGAAAACATGATGTTTACGACCAATTCGCCGTGATACAAAGTTTAGTAGATTTAAAACATAATTAACTAAAAATACAAAACTAAAACCAGAATTTAAGAGAGGCCTTATTACAAAATATTAACCCAAGTTAAAAATAAGTAGAATACTAGAGTCCAAAATCGCTTTCGTAGTGTGGCCACATCCGAGTCCTCTAGCACATCGAACCGCCATCGTGGATTACCCGAGAAAAAATATTAAAAGAGGGTGCGAGTTTTTAAAACTCAGCAGTGCATAACCTCATCAATAAGAACATGAATCACAACAGTTTGGGTCGAAGCCCATTTCAGTAACGGTGGCAATTGGGCCTTAGCCCATAAAGGCCTCAGTTGGGAAAATAAATACTCCTCTGCTTTTCATGAGATTCAAACCTAGGCCCCCATGCACCCTTAATGACGCCTTGCCATTAGACCACTCACTTCCTTGTGGCGTCACCCTCTTGCCTCTTACGTGGCGTCACTTTGCCACTATTCCACACACTCCACTTGTCTCTTATGTGGTAACATTTGCCACTAGACCACAACTCTTTTTGTGCGTGTCATCCTTGCGCGAGGACCATGCTAATCTTCTCTGTATCATTCCAATTTTATCGGACCCGAATCTGGCGTGTCACATTGGGGTGCTTTTCGAGAAACCAAGGTTCCATTTGAAAACCTTTCTTGATATTAAAAACTAAAGTCCCAGTTTGCGTTTGTTTATTATTAATCGACATTTATTAAAAAGTTATAACAAAAAAAAACTTCATTTGTTGCTGAAACTTAATTAAAATGGCTGACTTATGAAAACGTGATGTTTACGACCAATTCGCGAAAGCGTAGTATTTGAAAGCATATATTGTTTTAGAAAACCGTGATACAAAGTTTAGTAGATTTAAAACATAATAAACTAAAAATCCAAAACTAAAACAAGAATTTAAGAGAGGCCTTATTACAAAATATTAACCCAAGTTAAAAATAAGTAAAATACTAGAGTCCAAAACTGCTCGTAGTGTGGCCACCTCCGAGTCCTCTAGCACATCGAACCGCTTACTGAGGATTACCTGAGAAAAAAATATTAAAAAGGGGGTGTGAGTTTACGAAAACTCAGTGTGCATAACCCTAATCAATAAGAACATGAATCACAACAATTTGGGCCAAAGCCCATTTCGGTAACGGTGGCAATTGGGCCTTAGCCCATAAAAGCCTCAGTTGGGAAAATAAATGCTCCTCTTCTTCTCATGAGATTCAAACCCAGGCCCCCATGCACCCTTAATGACACCTTGCCATTAGACCACTCACTTCCTTGTGGTGTCACCCTCTTGCCTCTTATGTGGCGTCACTTTGCCACTACACCACACACTTCACTTGTCTCTTATGTGGCAACATTTGCCACTAGACCAAAACTCTTTTTGTGCGTGTCATCCTTGTGCAGGGACTATGCTAATCTTCTCTGTATCATTCCAATTTTATCAGACACGAATTTGGCGTGTCACATTGGGGTGCTTTTCGAAAAACCATGGTTCCATTTGAAAACCTTTCTTGATATTAATAACTAAAGTCCCAGTTTGCGTTTGTTTATTATTAATCGACATTTATTAAAAAGTTATAACAAAAAAAAAACATTGTTTGTTGCGTAAACTTAATTAAAATGCCTGACTTATGAAAACATGATGTTTACGACCAATTCGCCGTGATTCAAAGTTTAGTAGATTTAAAACATAATTAACTAAAAATACAAAACTAAAACCAGAATTTAAGAGAGGCCTTATTACAAAATATTAGCCCAAGTTAAAAATAAGTAGAATACTAGAGTCCAAAACTGCTCGTAGTGTGGCCACATCCGAGTCCTCTAGCACATCGAACCGCTTACTGTGGATTACCTGAGAAAAAAATATTAAAAAGAGGGTGTGAGTTTACGAAAACTCAGTGTGCATAACCCTCAACAATAAGAAAATGAATCACAACATTTTGGACCAAAGCCCATTTCTGTAACGGTGGCAATTGGGCCTTAGCCCATAAAAGCCTCAGTTGGGAAAATAAATACTCCTCTGCTTGTCATGAGATTCGAACCCAGGCGCCATTGCACCCTTAATGACGCCTTGCCATTAGACCACTCAAGTACTTGTGGTGTCACCCTCTTGCCTCTTATGTGGCGTCACTTTGCCACTAGACCACACAGTCCACTTGTCTCTTATGTGGCAACATTTGCCACTAGACCACAACTCTTTTTGTGCATGTCATCCTTTTTCAGGGGCCATGCTAATCTTCTCTGTATAGTTCCAATTTTATCAGACCCGAATCTGGCGTGTCACATCGGGGTGCCTTTCGAGAACCCATGGTTCCATTTGAAAACCTTTCTTGATATTAAAGACTAAAGTCCCAGTTTGCGTTTGTTTATTATTAATCTACATTTATTAAAAAGTTATAACACAAAAAAAACTTTGTTTGTTGCAGAAACTTAATTAAAATGACTGACTTATGAACACGTGATGTTTCTGACCAATTCGCGAAAGTATAGTATTTTGAAAGCATATATTGTTTTGGAAAGCCGTGATACAAAGTTTAGTAGATTTAAAACATAATAAACTAAAAATCCAACACGAAAACCAGAATTTAAGAGAGGCCTTTTTATAAAATATTAACCCAAGTTAAAAATAAGTAAAATACTAGAGTCCAAAACTACACGTAGTGTGGCCAACTCCGAGTCCTCTAGCACATCGATCCGCTTACTAAGGATTACCTGAGAAAAAAATATTAAAAAGAGGGTGTGTGTTTACGAAAACTCAGTGTGCATAACCCTCAACAATAAGAACATGAATCACAACAGTTTGGGCCGAAGCCCATTTCAGTAACGGTGGCAATTGGGCCTTAGCCAATAAAAGCCTCGGTTGGGAAAATAAATACTCCTCTACTTGTCATGAAATTCAAGCCCAGGCCCCCTTGCACCCTTAATGACACCTTGTCATTAGACCACTCACTTCCTTGTGGCGTCACCCTATTGCCTCTTATGTGGCGTCACTTTGCCACTACACCGCACACTCCACTTGTCTCTTATGTGGCAACAATTGCCACTAGACCACAACTCTTTTTGTGCGTGTCATCCTTGCGTAGGGACCATGCTAATCTTTTCTATATCGTTCCAATTTTATCGGACCTGAATCTGGAGTGTCACATTAGGGTGCTTTTTGAGAAACCATGGTTCCATTTGAAAACCTTTCTTGATATTAATAACTAAAGTCAGCAGTTTGCGTTTTTTTATTATTAATCGACATTTATTAAAAAGTGATAATAAAAAAAAACTTTGTTTGTTGCGAAAACTTAATTAAAATGCCTGACTTATGGAAACGTGATGTCTACGACCAATTCGCGAAAGCATAGTATTTTGAAAGCATATATTGTTTTGGAAAGCCGTGATACAAAGTTTAGTAGATTTAAAACATAATAAACTAAAAATCCAAAACTAAAACCAGAGTTTAAGTGAGGCCTTTTTATAAAATATTAACCCAAGTTAAAAATAAGTAAAATACTAGAGTCCAAAACTACACGTAGTGTGGCCACCTCCGAGTCTTCTAGCACATCGAACCGCTTACTGAGGATTACTTGAGAAAAAATATTAAAAAGAGGGTGTGAGTTTACGAAAACTCAGTGTGCATAACCCTCATCAATAAGAACATGTATCACAATAGTTTGGGCAGAAGCCCATTTCAGCAACAGTGGCAATTGGGCCTTAGCCCATAAAAGCCTCAGTTGGGAAAATAAATACTCCTCTGCTTGTCATGAGATTCGAACCCAGTCCCCCTTGCACCCTTAATGACGCCTTGCCATTAGACCACTCACTTACTTGTGGCATCACCCTCTCGCCTCTTATGTGGCGTCACTTTGCCACCACACCACGCACTCCACTTGTCTCTTATGTGGCAACATTTACCACTAGACCACAACTCTTTTTGTGCATGTCATCCTTTTTGAGGGGCCATGCTAATCTTCTCTTCATCGTTCCAATTTTATTAGACCCAAATCTGGCGTGTCACATTAGGGTGCTTTTCGAGAACCCATGGTTCCATTTGAAAACCTTTCTTGATATTAAAAACTAAAGTCCTAGTTTGCGTTTGTTTATTATTAATCGACATTTATTAAAAAGGTATAACAACAAAAAAACTTTGTTTGTTGAGGGAACATAATTACAATGACTGACTTATGAAAACGTGATGTTTACGACCAATTCGCGAAAGCGTTGTATTTTGAAAGCATATATTGTTTCGAAAAGTCGTGATACAAAGTTTAGTAGATTTAAAACATAATAAACTAAAAATCCAAAACTAAAACCAGAATTTAAGAGATGCCTTATTACAAATTATTAACCCAAGTTAAAAATAAGTAAAATACTAGAGTCTAAAATGCTCGTAGTGTGGCCACCTCCGAGTCCTCCAGCACATCGAACCGCTTACTGAGGATTACCTAAGAAAAAAATATTAAATAGAGGGTGTGAGTTTATGAAAACTCAGTGTGCATAATCCTCATCAATAAGAACATGAATCACAACCGTTTGGGCCGAAGCCCATTTCAGTAATGGTGGCAATTGGGCCTTAGCCCATAAAAGCCTCAGTTGGGAAAATAAATACTCCTCTGCTTGTCAAGAGATTCAAACCCAGGCCCCCTTGCACCCTTAATGACGCCTTGCCAGTAGACCACTCACTTCCTTGTGGCGTCACCCTCTTGCCTCTTATGTGGCGTCACTTTGCCACTACACCACACACTCCACTTGTCTCTTATGTGGCAACATTTTCCACTAGACCACAACTCTTTTTATGCGTGTCATCCTTCCGCAGGGACCATGCTAATCTTCTCTGTATCGTTCCAATTTTATCGGACCCGAATCTGGCGTGTCACATTGGGGTGCTTTTCGAGAAACCATGGTTCCATTTAAAAACCTTTCTTGATATTAATAACTAAAGTCCCTGTTTGTGTTTGTTTATTATTAATCGACATTTATTAAAAAGTTATAACAAAAAAAAACCTTTGTTTGTTGCGGAAACTTAATTAAAATCCCTGACTTATGAAAACGTGATGTTTACAACCAATTCGCGAAAGCGTAGTATTTTGAAAGCATATATTGTTTTGGAAAATCGTGATACAAAGTTTAGTAGATTTAAAACATAATAAACTAAAAATCCAAAACTAAAACCAGAATTTAAGAGAGGCCTTATTACAAAATATTAACCCAAGTTAAAATAAGTAAAATACTAGAGTCCAAAATCGCTTGTAGTGTGGCTATCTCCGAGTCCTCTAGCACATCGAATCGCCATCGAGGATTACCGAGAAAAATATTAAAAAGAGGGTGTAAGTTTACGAAAACTCGCAGTATAACCCTCATCAATAAGAACATGAATCACAATAGTTTGGGTAAGCCCATTTCAAGAATGTGGTGGCAATTGGGCCTTAGCCCATAAAAGCCTTAGTTGGGAAAATAAATACTCCTCTGCTTGTCGTGAGATTCGAACCCAGGCCCCCTTGCACCCTTAATGACTCCTTGCCATTAGACCACTCACTTACTTGTGGCGTCACCCTCTTGCCTCTTATGTGGCGTCACTTTGCCACTACACCACACACTCCACTTGTCTCTTATGTGGAAACATTTGCCACTAGACCACAACTCTTTTTCTGCATGTCATCCTTTTTCAGGGGCCATCCTAATCTTCTCTGTATCGTTCCAATTTTATCAGACCCAAATCTGGCATGTCACATTGGGGTGCTTTTCGAGAACCCATGGTTCCATTTGAAAACCTTTCTTGATATTAAAAACTAAAGTCCCAGTTTGCGTTTGTTTATTATTAATCGACATTTATGAAAAAATTATTACCAAAAAAAACTTTGTTTGTTGCTAAAACTTAATTAAAATGACTGACTTATGAAAACGTGATGTTTACGACTTATTCGCAAAAGCGTAGTATTTTGATAGTAGATATTGTTTTGGAAAACCGTGATACAAAGTTTAGTAGATTTAAAACATAATAAACTAAAAATCCAAAACTAAAACCAGGATTTAAGAGAGGCCTTATTACAAAATATTAACCCATGTTAAAAATAAGTAAAATACTAGAGTCCAAAACTGCTCGTAGTCTGGCCACCTCCGAGTCCTCTAGCACGTCAATCGCCATCGAGGATTACCCGAGAAAAAAATTAAAAGAGGGTGTGAGTTTACGAAAACTCAATGTGCATAACCCTCATCAATAAGAACATGAATCACAATAGTTTGGGCCGAAGCCCATTTCAGTAACAGTGGCAATTGGGCCTTAGCCCATAAAAGCCTCAGTTCGGCCTTAACCCATAAATGTCACAAATCATATTTATCTGGGCCTGAGCCCATCTCAAATAAAACCACATATGCAATGCATTAATGCCCATACCAACCCTGTACTCTGTCTCTTGTCCAACCCTGCACTCCTGTACGGATTTAATCGACCCAACCATCCCTACACTCCTTATGTAGCACCGGTTGTGGCACTAACTTATTAGTGCAGCATAGCTGCTCGGTGGGTAAAAGCCTTTGATGGATCCACAGTCATCAACCGACCATGCGATCCTATCTACAGTTCCCCTTTCGAATAATCCCATCCCCATGCAACATAATAACACATGAATGCAACATACACTAATAATCATACGATAACAATCTTAAATCACATACAAGAATAATCATATAACATGTAGGGGCGTTTTCATCACTTTTTCCCTCTGGGGGCATATCAGTCATTTTACCCATCGAAGGTATTTCCATAATTTACCTACCAAGGGTATTTTCGTAATTTACCTACCAATGGTATTTTCGTAATTTACCTACCAAGAGTATTTTCATAATTTACCTACCAAGGGTATTTTCATAATTCGCCTACCAAGGGTATTTTCGTAATTTACCCACTAAGGGTATTTTTGTAATTTACCTACTAAGGGTATTTTCATAATTTACCTACCAAGGGTATTTATGATGTAATATTTTAGTTTGTTCTTAAAAAATAAAAAAATCCAAGTTTATTCAATATTAGTAGTATATAAAAGAGCTTAGAGCATTTAAACTCTGATTGTTGAAGAAAAAGCTCATATTAAAGTATCATCAAATTTTAAGTGATGAAAATATTCTTTATTATATAGTAATTATCAATAGTGGTATTATTAGTTTTCATTTGATGTAAATATTCATATTCAGTTCATTGTTTTTAATTAGGTAATTAGTCAATTGATCTCGATTCTAACCTCTAATTCCTTTATATCCACACCCTTAACCTTAGCCCGTTACAACCCTCGATAAAGACCTTTTGATCGTGTATCATCTTATATACAATGGTGGAGATTTGATTTTCAGCAAGCCTATGGGATTAACTTTTCAGGTTCGACTTCGAGTGATTTGAGTGAATCTTTTGTGAGGATGTCAATCCTTGTCGGTTTTGAATTAAAGGAAATTACTTAGATAAGGGGAGACACCTATGTTTTCGTACTACTACAAAGGTATGACTTATCTTGATTGAATCTTTAGGGTTCTTTGAGTTGAATTATCTATGTATAAATTATCTATGAATTATGATGAGACATTGTTGATAGGAATTATGAATTATGGAAAGTTCGCTTTAATCGTAAGTTGAGAATTTTGCTTGAGGACAAGCAAAAGCTTAAGTGTGGGGGTATTTGATAAACCGTAAAAGCAACATATTTTAATCCCACATTTAGTATGCTTTTGGATGATTTAGCCCTCAATTTATGTAAAAAGGTGCTTTTAATCCTTTCTTTCATGTTTATACTTAGGAAAGCACCCGAGGACGAAAACAACGAGAAACGAGCTTAAAATGGGCCAATTTGGGCCAAATAGGAAATCAACACGGCTTGGACTTCAAGCCACACGGTCGTGCCTTGCCATTTACTTCACATGACCATGCCACAATTTATACGGCCGTGCCCCAATCGACAGAATCGAGACACAGACTGAAGACGATTTAAACAGGCGTGTACCATGGCTGTGCCCCTGCCTCGGGAAAGAGCAATTTCACTCGGATTTGGATGCTTGGAGGCAAAGAAACACATTACTAAGTCTACTTAAACATCCTAGGAGGAATTCTACTTGAATTAGGATACCTAGGAGCCAAGTAAAGAATCTCAAAGCCTATATAAACACCTGAGGTGGCATTCGACAGAAGTCAAAACAGGGGGCAGAGTTTTCTACCAGAGCTTTTATTCAGGGAATTACTCGAAGATAGCCAGTTGATCCATCTCAAGAAGTCGGAGTTCTACCCTAGACAGAGGATCTCCTCTTAAATTCCTTTAGGAGGTTTTAGGGATTTCTTATATTTTGTTTTATCTTTTCTCTTGAGATGTTTTCTTATTTAGTTATGAACTAAACCCCTCAGATACCTGAAGGGGATGAAACCTATGATGGATTTTGTTATTTGCTTTCTAAATTATATGATAAGTACTTAGTTTGTTCTTAATTATGTTACTTAATTTAATCTGATGTGCTTAGGTTTAGGAGGAATAGACCCTGCCTAAGAGTAGATCTAGGATAATTGAGCGGAGTTGATTGGGCGCCTGGAGATAGGGTTACAAGATTTTGCCGGATTAGGGTGAAACCTAATATGGGAATCCATTGATCGATTTACTGCTTCCTTAGGGGTTATTATAAGAGAACGAGAGTTCCACTAATCAACCTAAGGTTAGACATTATTCACCTCGAGAGAGGGTTTAATATAGGTTAGGGAGTCTCACGGATCAAGCTAAGTAAAGAAATCATATGGTTTGGGGAATAAATAATAAGTGAAGTCATAGGTGGATTCTTCCTGAGGGTATCGTCTCCATCAACTGAGTTTTCCTAAAGTCTTTTTCCAATTCATTCTTTTGTCTTTGAATTTAGGTTAAGAATTTCATTATTTTCATAAACCAATCACTCCATATTTCAGGCTAAATAATAGAAAGAAAGTGAGTAGTAGTACTTTTAGGTTCCCTTGGGTTTGATAAGATATTCTTACCTAAACTATACTACTGTTCGATAAGTGCACTTGCCTCTATCATTGTCATAGTTAGTCTACAAGTTCGATCATTCCTTTTTATAAATATTAAAACTCGACTATCTGGCACGATCAAGCTTTTGGCGCCGTTGCCGGGAAGCCCTAAAATATTAAGAAAGCTCTATTGCTATTACTTTTGCCAATTTTTTTTATTTTGCAATTTATTATTATATTATTCTTTATTATTATTTCCTTTTACTTTGCTAATTTTTTCCTCTATTTCCTTTTGGCAGAAAAGTTTAGTCTATGGAAAAGAAGGCACTGAATAATTATCAGTGGCAAGGCATGGGGGCAATTCCTACTAAAGCAATAAGTGTTTTCAACCTCGACGTGGCCACCAGGTTATCTAATCAGGTAGAGATGATGAATAAAAAAATTGATGATTGGTATAATCCCTCACAGTACATCAAGAAATATAAAATGATTTAAATCTAGGAGGCATGGCGAATCCTGAGTACCCACTCTACGGATATGGCATGGAAAACGAGCAAGCTCACTATACAGGTAACTATTCTAGATATCAAAATAATTTTTATAGTGATACTTATAATGCAGGTTGGAAGTACCATCCCAATTTCTCGCGGGATTATCAAAATAGCCAAAGATCAGAACTTCCTCCAGATTTTAAACAACCACTTCACCAATAAGAAGAGGAGCTGAATCTTGAAGACATGCTGACAAATTTCATGGCAGCCAAAGATTCTCATTTCCAAAAGATTGAAGCAGCACTTGATGAACAACAAAAATTGATCAAAGGGATCGAGAATCAAGTTGGAGAACTTACTAGGTCAGTGGGACATCTCGCAAAGCTAATACGACCGCTAGGACGTCTACCAAGTAACACCGAGGTTAACCTAAATGAGCAAATTCAAGCCATCTCAGCTCAAGACAGTAAGGGGTTAGATGAACCAAACTCAATACAAGAAAACAAGGTAGACGATGGTAAGGTAGAGGTAACACAAGAAAAGCCAAAATCGGTAATCAAGGAGTACCAACCTCGTATACCTTATCCCGAAGCAATGAAAAGAGACGATTCAGAGGAACAGTTCGGTAAGTTTCTTAAACTCTTAAAGAAAGTACATATTAACTTTCCTCTCGTTGAAGCTCTTTTTTAGATACCAGACTCGAGGAAATTTTTAAGGCAGCTCTTGACAAGTAAACATAAATTAGACGAAGAGCACCACGTGGAGCTAAATGCAATGTGCTCAGCAATTCTACAAAATAATCTGCCACGAAAATTAAAAGATCCATGGAGTTTTACAATTCCATGTTTAATTGGTAGTTTATCTATTGATAATGCATTAGCAGATTTAGAGGCAAGCATCAATGTTATGCCTTACAAAATGTTTAAACAACTAGGTCTAGGAAAAGCCAGACAAACTAGGATGAGCATTCAATTAACTGATAAAACTATAAGATTTCCAAGGGGTATAATAGAAAATATTCTAATCAAAATTGATAAATTCGTATTGCCATTAGACTTTGTCGTTTTAGACATGGATGAAGACAACACGATCCCTTTAATTTTAGGAAGACCCTTTTTAGCAACTGCTAGTGCTAAAATTGATATCTATGCAGGAGAACTCATACTTCGTGTAGGCAACGAGATAGTCACTCTTCAAGCTCTTGACTCGGCCAGAACATTAAGTGGTAAAGGTGAGAAAGTAAATTTAGTTGATAACCAACTTGTTCAACCTTCATTGTAGGAAACACCACAATGTTACAAACCTGAGCCGGATCATAGACCTCGTGCTAATACAGAAGAATTACATGAGGAACCAGAACCACACGAAGTGAAACCAAAGAAAACACCAGACGAGCTGTAGGAACAATAAATCACATAAAAATAGAGGATCAGGTATTGTTGAATAAGGAAGACCCTCGAATCGCCAATTCATAACTCAAGGCAAACGAAGAAATCACATTTGAGGTACTTACTGTCTTCCTATACGGCACAGTCGAGGTAAGAAATCCTAAATTCAACACTTTTGAGGTAAACATTACTCGACTTAAACTTTATATCCATAATCGAGTTGATCGCATGAGAAAGGATTTCCACCTCCTCAAACCACCATGATTGTGAGTACAACAGGTAAGTCTAGTTCAAGACTTTAAACGAGCGCTTCTCGAGGAGGCAACCTGAGCACTAACCCCATTTTTACATTTTTTTATTTTTCTTTTATTTTTCTTTTTAGCACCTAACCATAAACTAACCAAAGAGTAGATTTCTAGGCCACACGACCCTAACACGGGCGTGCCCGTGGCCGTGTGGAAACCAGGGGATGAACCATGGGCATGCTAGTAGCCATGCACGACATAGAAAAAATTCTTTTCCTAACATGGGTGGTGATAATATTTCACGCTCGTGCCGACGTCCCGTGCGAGGTTATTGACTTGTCAAGCACAGGCTAAACAAGGCCTGTGCCTCCCAACCGTGCCAACATTCTAACTTATCAAACACGAGAGGAGCACGCCCGTATTAAATGACCATGTGAAGAAAGACACAGGCATGCCACGACACCCACGGGCATGCCTAAACACCGTGATGCATTCAAAATTCAAAATCCCAAAACACGGGCTACATCTCTATTTATAGCTCATTCTCCATTTTTCTAGTTGTCTTTCATTTTTCCATTATTAATTTTTGTTTTTATTTTATTTCATCATTATGTTTTACTTTATTTTATTCTATTTTCTTCTTCTTATTCTTTATGATATTTAGATTTAGCTTAGGATACAATAAAACCAAGCCGGCTGCTTTGAGGATTCAATTTCAAATGGTTTAAGACGCCCCCACGTTCACCTCCAATCTTATCCGGTTTCCTTTCATAGACTTCATCCAAAAATTCAGGAAGTGTTACTTCTCCCCTTCTCTTTTTATTTTATTATTACATAATTGTTTATCTATCTTTGTACATTGAGGGCAATGTACATCTTAAGTGTGGGGGGTAAAAGTACCTGAATTTTTGCATTACCCTCAAAATCCTGAATTTAGTCTTGTTCGAAAGTATGTTTCTCATATTACTAATTAGGATGAAATTTCTAATGATGTATGTTTTTTATTGATTTGTTTTAGAGTAAGTCATAGTTAATTGTGCATTGATGATTAAATTTGAAGGATACTAGAGAATCGAGCATGATAAGTCTACTTTCTAAAAATTAAAAATTAATAGGTCGTTGAACTGAATTTGAATATTACTTTGAAGTTTGAAATTTACAGGGATTGAGGTCAAAAATACCCATAATTTTTGAGAGATTTTGAGCCTTATAGAGCATATATTCTTTTTCGTGCAAACTTTATCGATTATGAGTGTGTCAACTTTGCACTGTTATTCTAGAACTTGCCTCGTTTATACATGTCGAGACCACACTTTTGATTAGATATACAGAGATGATAAAGGCACATAGGTTTTAACCCGTTCACTCCACTAAAAAGCCTGCCCATACAAATAAACCCCTAATGAACCCCGTTGAATCCTACCTTTTTATTGACTCGCCCACTAATATTAACCAAAAATCTCCTTGAATTTGTTATCACCATTCTTTTGACTACCCTTTAATTGAGGTTTGATTTGATTAAATTACCGAATTATATTAGTTCAAGAGTTATATTTATTATTTATGATGTAATATTTTAGTTTGTTCTTAAAATAAAAATTCCAATTTTATTTAATATTAGTAGTATATAAAAGAGCATAGAGCATTTAAACTCCGATTGTTGAAGAAAAAGCTCATATTAAAGTATTATCAAAGTTTAAGTGATGAAAATATTCTTTATTATATAGTAATTATCAATAGTGGTATTATTAGTTTTCATTCGATGTAAATATTCATATTCAGTTCATTGTTTTTAGATTAGGTAATTACTCAATTTGATCTCGATTCTAACCCTCTAATTCAGCCTGTATCCACACCCTTAACCTTAGCCCCGTTACAACCATAATAAAGACCTTTTGATCTGTGTATCATCTCATATACAGTGGTGGAGATTTGATTTTCAAGCAAGCCTATGGGATTAACTTTTCAGGTTCGACTTAGAGTGCTTATTCTTGAACCTTAAACACTTCGATTGATTTGAGTGAATCTTTTGTGAGGATGTCAATCCTTGAGGTTTTGAATTAAAGGTAATTACTTAGATAAGGGGAGACACCTATGTTTTCGTACTACTTCAAAGGTTTGACTTATCTTGATTGAATATTTAGGGCTCTTTGAGTTGAATTATCCATGTATAAATTATCTACGAATTATGATGAGACATTGTCGATAGGAATTATGAATTATGGAATGTTCGTTTTAATCATAAGTTGAGAATTTTGCTTGAGGATAAGCAAAAGCTTAAGTGTGGGGGTATTTGATAAATCATAAAAGCAACATATTTTAATCACATATTTAGTATGATTTTGGATGATTTAGCCCTCAACTTATGTAAAAAGGTGCTTTTAATCATTTCTTTTCATGTTTATACTCAGGAAAGCACCCGAGGACAAAAAGAACGAGAAACAGGCTTAAAACGGGCCTATTTGGGCCAAAGAGGAAATCGACATAGCCTGGACTTCTAGCCACATGGCCGTGCCTTGCCATTTACTTCACACGGCCATGCCACGATTTACAAGGCCATGCCCTAATCGACAGAATCGAGACACGACCTGAAGACGATTTATACGGGCGTGTACCATGGTCGTGCCCCTGCCCGGGGAAGAGCAATTTCACTTGGATTTGGATGCTTGGAGGAAAAGAAACACATTCTTAAGTCTAATTAAATATCCTAGGAGGAATTCTACTTGAATTAGGATACTTAGGAGCCAAGTAAAGGATCTTAAAGCCTATATAAACACCCAAGGTAGCAACTAAAAAGGGGAGTTCGACAGAAGCTGAAATGTGGCGAGTTTTCTGCCAGAGCTTTTATTCAGGGAATTACTCAAAGATAGCCAGTTGATCAATCTCAAGAAGCTGGAGTTCTACCCAAGACAAAGGATCTCCTCTTCAATTCCTTCAGAGGGTTTTAGGGATTTCTTATGTTTTGTTTTATCTGTTCTCGTAAGATGTTTTCTTATTTAGTTATGAACTAAACCCCTTAGATAGCTGAAGGGGATGAAACCTATGATGGATTTTGTTATTTGATTTCTAAATTATATGATAAGTACTTAGTTTGTTCTTAATCATGTTGCTTAATTTAATCTAATGTGCTTAGGTGGAGGAGGAATAGACCCTGCCTAAGAGTAGATCTAGCATAATTGAGTGAAGTTGATCGGGCGCCTAGAGATAGGGTTACGAGATTTTTCTGGTTTAGGGTGAAACCTAATATGGGAATCCATTGATCGATTTACTGCTTCTTTAGGGGGTTATTATAAGAGAACGAGAGTTCCACTAATTAACCTAAGGTTAGACGTTATTTGCTTTGAGAGAGGGTTTAATATAGGTTAGGGAGTATCAGGAATCAAGCTAAGTAAAGAAATCATATGGTTTGGGGAATAAATAATAAGTGAAGTCATAGGTGGATTCTTCTTGAGGGTATCGTCTTCATCAACTGAGTTTTCCTAAAGTCTTTTTCCAATTCATTCTATTATCTTTACATTTAGTTTAAGTATTTCATTATTTTTATAAACCAATCACTCCATATTTCAGGCTAAATAATAGAAAGAAAGTGAGTAGTAGTACTTTTAGGTTCCCTTGGGTTCGATAAGATATTCTTACCTAAACTATACTACTATTTGATAAGTTCACTTGCCTCTATCGTTGTCATAGTTAGCCTACAAGTTCGATCATTCTTTTTATAAATATTAAAACTTGACTGTTTGACACGATCAAGTTTTTTGCGCTGTTGCCGGGGAGCCGTAAAATATTAAGAAAGCTCTTTTGCTATTAATTTAGCCAAATTTTTTTTATTTTGCAATTTATTATTATATTATTATTTATTATTATTTCTTTTTACTTGACTTATTTTTTCCTCTATTTTTCTTTTGGCAGAAAATTTTAGTCTATGGAAAAGATGGCACTAAATAATTATCAGTGGCAAGGCATGGGGGCAATTCCTACTAAAGCAACCAGTGTTTTCAACCTCGACGTGGCCACTAGGTTATCTAGAAGATGAATAAAAAAATTGATGATTGGTATAGTCCCTCGCAGGTACATCAAGAAATATAATATGATTTAAATCTAGGAGGCGTGGCGAATCCTGAGTACCCACCCTACGGATATGGCATGGAAAACGAGCAAGCTCACTATACAGGTAACTATTCTAGATATCAAAATGATTTTTATAGTGACACTTATAATGCATGTTGGAAGTGCCATCCCAATTTCTCGTGGCATTATCAAAATAGAAAAATATCAGAACTTCCTCGAGATTTTCAACAACCACCTCACCAACAAGAAGATGAGCCGAATCTTGAAGAGATGCTGACAAATTTCATGGCAGCCATAGATTCTCGTTTCCAAAAGACTGAAGCAGCACCTGATGAACAACAAAAATCAATCAAAGGGATCGAGAATCAAGTTGGAGAACTTACTAGGTCAATGGGACATCTCGCAAAGCTAATACGACCGATAGGACGTCTACCAAGTAACACCGAAGTTAACCCAAAGGAGCAAATTCAAGTCATCTCAGCTCAAGTCAGTAAGGGGTTAGATGAACCAAACTCAATACAAGAAAACAAGGTAGACGAAGGTAAGGTAGAGGTAACACAAGAAAAGCTGAAACCGGTAATTATGGAGTACTAACGTCGCATACCTTATCCCAAAGCAATGAAAAGAGACTATTCAGAGGAACAGTTCGGTAAGTTTCTTAAACTCTTAAAGAAAGTACATATTAACTTTCCTCACCTTGAAGTTCTTTTTTAGATACCAAACTCGATGAAATTTTTAAGACAGTTCTTAACCAACAAACGTAAATTAGACGAAGAGCACCACATGGAGTTAAATGTAATGTGCTCAACAATTCTACAAAATAAACCGCCACGAAAATTAAAAGATCCAGGGAGTTTTACAATTCCATGTTTAATTGGTAGTTTATCTATTGATAATGCATTAGCAGATTTAGTGGCAAGCATCAATGTTATGCCTTACAAAATTTTTAAACAACTAGGTCTAGGAAAACCCAGACAAACAAGGATGAACATTCAATTAACTGATAAAACTATAAGAATTCCTAGGGGTATAATAGAAAATGTTCTAATCAAAATTGATAAATTTGTATTCCCAGTAGACTTTTTCGTTTTAGAGATGGATGAAGACAACACGATCCCTTTAATTTTAGGAAGACCATTTTTAGCAATTGCCAGAGCTAAAATTGATATCTATGCAGGAGAACTCATACTTCGTGTAGGCGATGAGATAGTCACTCTTCAAGCCCTTGACTCAGCCAGAACATCAAGTGATAAAGGTGAGAAAGGAAATTCAGTTGATAACCAACTTGTTCGACCTTCATTGCAAGAAACACCACAAAGTTACAAACCTGAGTAGGATCATAGACCTCGTGCTAATACAGAAGAATTACATGAGGAACCAGAACCACACAAAGTGAAACCAAATGAAACCCAGACGAGCTGATAGGAACAACAAATCACATCAAAATAGAGGATCAGGTATTGTTGAATAAGGAAGACCCTCGAATCACCAATTCAGAACTCAAGGCAAACGAAGAAATCACATTTGAGGTACTTACTGTCTTCCTATACGGCACAGTCGAGGTAAGCAATCCTAAATTCAACACTTTTGAGGTAAACATTACTCAACTTAAACTTTATATCCATAATCGAGTTGATCGCCTGAGAAAGGATTTCCACCTCCTCAAACCACCATGATTGTGCGTACAATAGGTAAGTTTAGCTCAAGACTTTAAACGAGCGGTTCTCGAGAGGCAACCCGAGCACTAACCCCATTTTTACATTTTTTTATTTTTTTAATTTTTGTTTTCTTTTTCTTTTTAGCACCTAACCATAAACTAACCAAAAAGTAGATTTCTAAGCCACACTACCCTACACGGGCATGCTCGTGGTCGTGGAAGCGAGGATGAACCATGGGCGTGCGATGGCAGTGCGACATAGAAAAAATTCTTTTCCCAACACGGGTGGCGATAATACTCCACGCCTGTGCCGACGCCCTGTACGAGGTTACTGACTTGTCAAGCACGGGCTAAACACGGTCGTGCCTCCCAACCATGCCAACATTCTGACTTATCGAACACGAGAGGAGCACGCCCGTATTAAATGACCGTGTGAAGAAAGACACGGGCATGCCACGACACCCACGGGCATGCCCAAACACCCTGATGCGTTCAAAATTCAAAATCCCAAAACACGGGCTACATCTTTATTTAAACCTCATTCTCCATTTTTCTAGTTGTCTTTCATTTTTCCATTATTAATTTTTGTTTGTTATTTTATTTCATCATTATGTTTTACTTTATTTTATTCTATTTTATTCTTCTTATTCTTTATGATATTTAGATTTAGCTTAGGATACAGTAAAACCAAGCTGGCTACTTCGAGGATTCAATTTCAAACGGTTCGAGACGCTTCCCCACGTTCACCTCAAATCTTATCTGGTTTCTTTTCATAGACTTCATCCAAAAATTCAGGAAGTGTTACTTCTCCCCTTCTCTTTTGATTTTATTATAACATAATTGTTTATCTATCTTTGTACATTGAGGGCAATGTACATCTTAAGTGTGGGGGTAAAAGTACCTGAATTTTTGCATTATTCTCAAAATCCAGAATTTAGTCTTATTCGAAAGTATTTTTCTCATATTACTAATTAGGATGAAATTTCTAATGATGTATGATTTTTATTGATATGTTTTAGAGTAAGTCATAGCTAATTGTGCATTGATGATTAAATCTGAAGGATACTAGAGAATCGAGCATGATAAGTTTAATTTCTAAAAATTAAAAATTAATAGGTCGTTGAACTGAATTTGAATATTACTTTGAATTTTGAAATTTACAGGGATTGAGGTCAAAAACACCCATAATTTTTGTGAGATTTTGAGCCTTATAGAGAATATATTCTTTTTCGTGCTCACTTTATTGATTATCAGTGTGTCAACTTTGAACTGTTATTCTATAACTTGCCTCGTTTATACATGTCGAGACCACACTTTTGATTTGATATACAGAGATGATAAAGGCACCTAGGTTTTAACCCGTTCACTCCACTAAAAAGCCTACCCTTACAAATTAACCCCTAGTGAACCCCGTTGAATCCTAACAGCCTTTTATTGACTCGCCCACTAATATTAACCCAAAATCTCCTTGAATTTGTTATCAACATTCTTTTGACTACCCTTTAATTGAGGTTTGTTTTGATTAAATTACCGAATTATATTAGTTCTGTAGTAACATTTATTATTTATGATGTAATATTTTAGTTTGTTCTTAAAAAAAAAATTCCAAGTTTATTCAATATTAGTAGTATATAAAAGAGCTTAGAGCATTTAAACTCCGATTGTTGAAGAAAAAGCTCATATTAAAGTATTATCAAAGTTTAAGTGATGAAAATATTCTTTATTATATAGTAATTATCAATAGTGGTATTATTAGTTTTCATTCGATGTAAATATTCATATTCAGTTTATTGTTTTTAGATTAGGTAAGTAGTCAATTTGATCTCGATTCTAACCCTCTAATTTAGCCTGTATACACACCCTTAACCTTAGCCCCGTTACAACCCTGATAAAGACCTTTTGATCTGTGTATCATCTCATATACAGTGGTGGAGATTTGATTTTCAGGTTTGACTTAGAGTGTTTATTCATGGACCTTAAACACTTCGAGTGATTTGAGTGAATCTTTTGTGAGGATGTCAATCCTTGTCGGATTTGAATTAAAGGTAATTACTTAAATAAGGGGAGACACATATGTTTTCGTACTACTACAAAGGTATGACTTTTCTTGATTGAATCTTTAGGGTTCTTTGAGTTGAATTATCCATGTATAAATTGTAACACCCAAACTCGGTCAATACACCACGACCGAATCTGGTATGCTACAGGGAAAAGGTTTTGGGTGATTTAGGTTGAAGTCTAGAAGTTTGGTGAAAACGCTTAGCGACATTTTGTATTTGAGGAAAACTCGATTAGGTTTTGATTAAAAATCTGATGATGCATTTGAAAACCCAGAAAGTTTTGAAAATTAATCCGATGTGTAGGTAAAACTAGTTTATTTCGTTTTGAAGCTTAAGTTATTTCTTATTGTTACTAAAACATTTTTGACTTAGTAGGAAATCATATTTAAGTTAGAAAAACAATTTGAGTTCCCTTTATCCCAAGTTATAGTATGATACCCGATGGTATAGTTTAAAACATCGTTTTTTTTTTTTGACATTTTGAAACCGTTATCTTTCCAAGTTTTAGCACATTTCACTCAATTAGTTTGTTAAAGCATATTGAAAATCTACTTAAACATAACATATCAAAACATAATTTAAGAGGCCATTTACAAACCCAAATATAACAAAATAGAAATAAATCACTAGTGTACCAAATTTTATAAAAGAAGTCCGAGCAAATCTTTATTTCAAGATGGCATGAGCACCTCGAGTCCATCCGGCTCCATGTCCGCGTCTAAGTGTCACTGAAAAGTCAAAGGAGAGAGTGAGTCGCAAGACTCGGTGCACAAATCCATCTCCGGTATAACATGCCAACACATATATCATAACAGAATAATGCAAATCATGCACCTGTTCCTAACCAACCATATCGCCTTTTCTACCCCGTGTGGTACCAAACCATTGGTGGTGCCAAACCACCGTGACCCAAAGTCACGATATCCATCTTGTGGTACCAAACCGTGGTGACCCAAAGTCACAAATAATCCAATGATGGGGCCAACCCATCGTGTGATACCAAATCACTAGCGACGATCCCAGATCTCATAAGTGGGGCCAACCCACGGTGGTGCCAAACCACGGGGACAAGTCACAATGAGGTGCCAAACCTCCGTGTCCCAAAGACACAATGTGATACCAAATCACCGGTGACCGTAGTCACAAATCGATGATGGGGCCAACCCATCGTGTGATACCAAATCACCGGCGTCAATCCGTATAATCAAGCTGTGGGGCCAACCCACTATGGTACTAAGCCACTTGGGACGAGACGCTGAGGTGCCAAACCTCTGGTGACCCAAAGTCACAAAATATGTGGTACCAAACCACTGGAGGTGCCAAACCTCTGGTGTCCCAAAGACACAGTGTCCCAAAGACACGGATATTATACTCCCCCTCCTCTCATATCACCCAATCTCATATCATACTAGATGCAAAATCGTGCAATCATGCTATCATGCTCACATGCTTAATATGACATCTCAAGGTATCATAAATCATGACATCATCATCATCACATAACTCATAATGAAACGGACTTACCCGAATCCGTATCCATACCTCAATGGGTATCGAGATAATCAATCACACTGTTTCACTTACACAACAGGTTATCACATTATTAAGTTAAGACAGTGTGTTGGTTTACACACCTGAATTAGCGGAGGTTTTAATACTAAGAACCGATCTAAGACCCTCGACCACCTAGACAACTTTGATCCTAAAATCGACCAACCAAAGGGTTAGCACACATACCATTCGGCCATAACCAAATAAATCAAAGGGTATATCGGTTAACCCTTACCTTAAACTGGATTTGGTTTCCTACCAAATCCAAACCCAACAGTAGTTCTTTCAGAAACCGGCTTCAACAATGGTTTCTCCTTACACAATCGGCACACCCTGATAAAAGAGCAGTTAATCTCTTAACAACTGGTCTTAAAGAAAACTAAACGAAATCGAATACAGCACTCGTTCTTACCACTACTCACCGCCTGCTTACCAGAGAGAGAAAACTCCTCAAGAACGTTCCTTAGATCCGGATGTCCTATTATAAAAATTGGTTTACAAAAGATTAGTACCTTCCAACAAATAACACAATCGGGTAACAACATATCAAGAATCGGCAAGGTGTAAGAAAGAAGAGAAATGGCCATACGGCCAAGAACTTACCCTCTTAGTAGACCGATTACCACAAGAATCTAACAGGAGAAATAGATTCGGCTAACAGGTTTTGGAAAAGAAATGAAATAAAGAAAGATGAGTGGAGGGGGTTACTTTCGATTTTATGTGAAAGAAAGAGTATAACAAGATGAATGGAGAAGTGCTTCGGTCAAGATGGTATTAAGAAAAGGAGATGAAAGTTAGGGGAATAAGGAAAAATGGTTTCGGCTTTATAAAATGGTATGGACCAAATGGAGAAATCGGTACAAGGTTTATGAAAACGAAAAGAATAAGTGAGAAGGGAGGGTCTCTAGTTTCGGCTTTGCACAGTGAAAAGAAGAAGGAAGAAACAAGGTAGAATTTCGACAATAAGGGTGCTAGAGGTTTCGGTTTAACTCAATTGAAAAAGAAAAGGAGGTAGGAGAGGCATTCAGCTTCTACAAAAACAAAAAGAAAAAGATGGAAGCAACAAGCAAATTCGGCAACACCAATGCCTTGGGTTTTCGGCTCCAAGAAAAGAGAATACGAGCAGAAAAGGTGAGTCAAAGGAGCTAGTTTCGGCTCAAGTTGAAAAGAAACAAAAATGCTGGTTTCGGTTTCAAAAAAATGCAACAACAAAATGGGTGAAATTCGGCTTAGGCTATTTGCAAGTGAAGAGAGTTTTCTTTGCAAGCTTTTGACTAAACTAAAAATCAGCCTAACCAATAAGAATTTGTGACCGAAAAACACACATGCCAAAGGTAATTTCGGCACCCTCCAAACACCAACCGGCCACACATCCCCTTCCCCCCAAACTCTCACCAAATCTGGCCAAATCTCCCCTATTTACTCTCAAACCACCATTTCAAATACCAAGACCAAGTCTCCCTCCTACTTTCACTCTCCACCCACCGTTTGAATGAGTTGACAAGGTCCAAGTAGAGTTCAAATTGCCCACAACTCCTGCCCTCCATGCCGTCAAAATGGATGCAAAAGGGGTGGGATTCTCGCGACTTGAACTCAAGACCTCCCCCTTGCAATTGACGCCACACACATGCTCCAAGTGGCGCATGCCTTGCCACTTTGCTAGCTCTTCATTTGTGTTACAAATTCACTTATATTAACTATAAACCCCGAACCTTGACTCCTATCCCTTAAAGCCCAAAACAAAAATTTTACCACCTACTCAGGGCACACTCCTAGCCTACATCCGAGCCCCGAAACCACACAGACAACAACATAGCAAGCCACAGACATGCAAACAATTGCCAAAAATAAAATAACCCTTAACCCGGGATATTACAGTTCTACCCCCCTTAAAAATAATTTCGACCTCGAAATTACACGTCGAAGAGTTGCGGGTATTGTTTGTCTCATCATATCCTCGGGTTCCCACGCCATGATTTCGCCATGAAGAACCTTAACGAGAGGCACAGACTTCTGCGAGAACCTTCACATCCCGATCTAAAATCATGCAGTGCTCTTCCTCCATGGACATATCTGGATTTACCTCGATCTCTTCTCTCGTTACCACATGTGATGGATCTGAGCGATAACGCAAAGCATCAAAGCGTGGAACACGTCATGAATCGACTTAGCTCTGCGGCAACTCGAGTGATATGCAAGCTGGTCCCACTCGTCTCGATTACCTTATACGCCCAATAAACCTCGGACTTATCTTGCCTTTCTTCCGAACCTTAATACTTTCTTCCATGGTGAGACCTTGGAAAACCCGATCTCCCACAAATTCAATATCTCTCCGCTTAAGATCGGATAGGACTTCGCCGTCCAAGCTTCCTTCAATCGAGCTGAATCGGTTTAACCTTGCCTTGATCTCAAAACTTAACTCGGTCCCAACAAGCGATGTTCACTTAACTCGTCCAACAAGTCGGTGAGCGACACTTCCTACCGTACAATGCCTCATAAGGTGCCATCTTGATACTCGCTTGGTAATCTGTTGTTGTAGGCGAATTCGCTAATGGTAGATACTCCTCCCAACTACCCACAAGTCCAATATACAACCTCGTAACATGTCCTCCAAGATCTCAGATAACCCTTCCGATTGCCCGTCAGTCTGCGGATGAAATGTTGTGCTGAAATCTACCGTGTACCCAGAGCCTGATGCAACGCTTTCCAGAACCTTGACGTGAACCTCGAATCCCTATCCGAGATGATCGATACTGGCACCCCGTGCAGTCTCACTATCTCTGACACATATAGCTTTGCCAACCTCTGCAGTGAGTAGTCCACCCTCACCGGAATAAAGTGAGCTGATTTAGTCGACCGATCCACAATTACCCAAATCAATCCTTCTTGCTCGGTGTAGCGGTAATTCACCGACGAAATCCATAGTTATTCTTTCCCACTTCCATCGAGGATCTTCACCGGTGAAGCAACCAGACGGACAACTTATGCTCACCCTTGACTGCTAACAAGTCGACACTTACCTACAAACTCGGTCACCTCCTTTTTCAGACCCGGCCACCAAAACTGTTCTCTGAGGTCCCTACACATTTTGCTACCTCCAGGATGCATAGCGTAGGGGCTGCTATGTGCATCCTAAAGAATCTTTTGCCTTAACTCGAAATCTCTCGGCATACAAGCCTTCCCACGAAAACACAAAGACCCCATCATTTGGACAAGTCAGAACCCTTCAAACCATCATTCTGCACTTGTGTCCTCTGCGACTTTCAGAACCTCATCCAACAACTGTTTCTCTCTGATCTGCTCAACCCAAGTAGGCTTAACCTGCAGCTCTGCCAGAATACTCCCATCATCGTACAAACTCAAGTGGGCAAACAACGCCCTTAAATCCGAAACAACCTTACGGCTCAACGCGTCTGCCACAACGTTAGCCTTGCGGATGATACTCAATTGAGCAATCGTAGTCTTTCGGCTCACTCAATCCATCTGCTACCTCGATTCAAGTCTTTACGAGTCAGAAGGTACTTCAGACTCTTATGGTCCGTATAGACTATCGATCTTTCTCCGTACAAGTAATGCCTCCATATCTTTAAGGCAAATACTACAGCTGCTAACTCCAGATCGTGCGTGGGATAATTGACCTCATGTGGTCTCAATTTAGAGATCGTAAGCCACAACCTTCCTTCTTGCATCAAGACACAACCCAAACCCATGTGTGATGCATCGCGATACTTCAGAATTCCTTACCAGCCTCAGGTTGAATTAGAACCGGAGCTTCGGTCAAAATCTTCTTCAACTTATCAAAGCTCTCCTGCTGCTTCTCAGTCCAAGCAAATAGAACCCTTTTCTCAATAATTTAGTCATCGGTGCTGCGATCAAAGAGAAACCCTCTACAAATCTTCGGTAGTATCCTGCCAAGCCCAAAAACTCTGAATTTCCGCTACTGACTTAGGCGGCTTCCAATCCAAAACCGCCTCTATCTTACGAGGGTCCACTCTAATCCCCTCCGCCGACACTACATGACCCAAGAATGTCACCTCCCTGAGCCAGAACTCGCATTTACTGAACTTCGCATAGAGCTGTTTCTCCCTTAGAATCTGCAATACCACCCGTAAATGAGCATCATGCTCCTCCTCAGTCCTTGAGTATACCAAGATGTCGTCGATAAAAACCACCACGAACTGGTCTAGATCTTTGTTGGAACACCCTATTCATCGATCCATGAAAGTTGCCGGTCGTTAGTCAACCCGAACAGCATAACCAAGAACTCAAAGTGCCCATACCGAGTAATGAAATGCCGTCTTCTGGATATCCGCCTCTTTTACCTTCAATTGGTGATACCTGGACCTTAGGTCGATCTTGAAAAACCGACGCCCCTTCGGTGATCAAACAAGTCATCTATCCGAGGCGGTGGATACTTGTTTTTGATCGTCGACTTATTCGATTAGCGGTGAGTCTATGCACATCCGCATAGTCTTGTCTTTCTTCTTTACAAAAGTACCGGCGCTCCCCATGGTGAAATACTTGGCCCGATAAAGCCTCGATCCAACAATTCACAGATCGAGCCTTAAGCTCCACTAACTCCTTAGGTGCCATCACAGACGGAGCAATAGAATCTTTGGCGCGATTAAGATGATCTATCTGAACTCTACCCCGATCCGGTGGCAAACCCTAAGCTCCTCAGAAACACATCCACAAATTCCCTAATCTGTCGAACCGTCTCCACAAGAGACTCTTTAGCCTCCAAGGCATACACATGAACCACATCGCTTCACGACCCTTCGACCATCTTCTCGGCTTTGAGGCGAGATACCACATTAGACGATAGTTCCTCCTATTACCGATCGAACTACCTTATCACCCTCACCGTTTTAACCATGCGCTTAGCCGCGCAATCCAACTTCGCTTGGTACTTAACCAGCCAATCCATCCCCAAAATCAGATCGAACTCCCCAAACGGCAGTTCCATCAGATCAGCCTCGAAAGATACCCCTTGGAGTTCTAGAGGTACGTCTCTTTACAGTTTATCTACCACTACAGAGTGACCTAGAGGGCTTATTACGGTCATCTGCCTAGAAGATATTTTAGAGTCTAAATCCATGGTCTTTACTATGCTACTTGCAACATATGAGTGTATTGAACCCACATCAATTAAAGCAGTAAATGGAGAACCAAAGATTAAAACGTCACTGATAATGGCGTCCGGTGCGTCGCCTCCTCTCGGCGCCTCAAAGATACACCAACCCCTACCGTGCGGCCTCGAATTACTGCACCTCGCGGTGCTCCATGACCCGACCAATCAAGTACCTCCTCTGCCATTACCTCGGCCCCTCTGCGGTGGTGGTCCGTTATTTACATCTTGACTACGGCCCGATGCTCGGACCGAATCCTAGCCAACTTGTGCGGACGGTCTACTTTTGGTGGTCCAATGAGCCACACTCAAAGCACCTCTACCATCATTCCAACATCCACCCCAATGAGCCTTTCCACAGCGGTTACATCACAAGGCGGTCCACCTTAGCGACAACAAACCTACTGCATGATTCGCCCACTTGGTCTAGCCCTCTTCTCTGATTACCGATGACCCGGAAGATCCAAAACTCCTTTTGTGACGGTTTCTATCCATACCACCTCACGAGACTCTTTAATGCCCTCAAGAACCTTCGCCTTTTCAACTAGAATCGCAAATTCACGCTCTGTTGGCGCAATCAACAATCTTAACTCGTCTCGCAGCCATCCTCAAAGCGAACGCACCTTTCATGTTCAAGAGCCACCATACCCACAGCATCTTGACTCGGCTGAAAACTACGCCTCGTACTCGAACGCATTTGCTCCCTGGACTAACCTCGAAATGCTTTCCTCTGCTCATTTATGTAGTTAGCTCAACGTACTTTTACGATAAGCGGCCAAAATAGTCCCATGTCGGATCTTCACCAGTATGTATTTCTCTCGAATAGTGAGCCACCACCGGTATGACTCATCTCGAGAAGTGATACGATCCCTTTAATTTCTCTTCACCGTTAGGTCCAGGATCGTCCATGATCCGCTCTGTCGCTTCCACCAATACTCGAGGCTTTGGAGCAACACCGAGACACCGAAAGAATTGACCCGTTTGCCGAAGTCGCTCAGCACAGATTTCCTAGCTCCCACGCCTCCACCTACTCCAGCTACCCGATCTAAAACCCGCAGCATCGCCTGTGACACTACGTCATCGCCGGTCTGCTCCTAGAACTCACCACCTCTAGTTGGTGGCGGAATCGGTATCTCACTCTCTGAACCCTGACCAGAACCTACGGGCTCAGAAACTGTCATCCTACCGCGACATCGTCCACGACCACGTCCACCTCGAGTACTTATGACTAAATCTTGTCTGATTAAAGAATTTTATGTATCAGTCATTATTCCACTGTGTTTAAAGCAAAGTCTTATGAATATTGCTTATTAAAGAAGTTTCGTTTTCGCGAGTCCACAAAGTCCTATTAGTTTCAGTCTCTAAGGCAATCTTACTATTACTAATCATTCCATCACATTACATCCAACAAATCACAAGCAATAGTACGGGGTACTTACCTGGGCGGATAGGTGCTGGTGACTCGGTGCCATGCCTTTCAAACCATACTTTTTAAAACAAAACACTTAAAACAGACTTTTGAAAACATTTTGGGCCTCGGGCCCACAGCCGAGCCTTTGAACTTGGCTCTGATACCACAATTGTAACACCCCAAACCCGGTCAATACACCACGACCGAATCTGGCATGCTACAGGGAAAAGGTTTTGGGTGATTTAGGTTGAAGTCTAGAAGTTTGGTGAAAACGCTTAGCGACATTTTGTATTTGAAGAAAACTCGATTAGGTTTTGATTAAAAATCTGATGATGCATTTGAAAACCCAGAAAGTTTTGAAAATTAATCCGATGTGTAGGTAAAACTAGTTTATTTCGTTTTGAAGCTTAAGTTATTTCTTATTGTTACTAAAACATTTTTGACTTAGTAGGAAATCATATTTAAGTTAGAAAAACAATTTGAGTTCCCTTTATCCCAAGTTATAGTATGATACCCGATGGTATAGTTTAAAACATCATTTTTTTGACATTTTGAAACCGTTGTCTTTCCAAGTTTTAGCACATTTCACTCAATTAGTTTGTTAAAGCATATTGAAAATCTACTTAAACATAACATATCAAAAACATAATTTAAGAGGCCATTTACAAACCCAAATATAACAAAATAGAAATAAATCAGCTAGTGTACCAAATTTTATAAAAGAAGTCCGAGCAAATCTTTATTTCAGTATGGCATGAGCACCTCGAGTCCATCCCGGCTCCATGTCCGCGTCTAAGTGTCACCTGAAAAGTCAAAGGAGAGAGTGAGTCGCAAGACTCGGTGCACAAATCCTCTCTCGGTATAACATGCCAACACATATATCATAATGAGAATAATGCAAATCATGCACCGTTCCTAACCAACCATATCGCCTTTTCTACCCCGTGTGGTACCAAACCACTGGTGGTGCCAAACCACTGGTGACCCAAAGTCACGATATCCATACTGTGGTACCAAACCACTGGTGACCCAAAGTCACAAATAATCCAATGATGGGGCCAACCCATCGTGTGATACCAAATCACTAGCGGCGATCCGTATCTCATAAGTGGGGCCAACCCACGGTGGTGCCAAACCACGAGGACAAGTCGCAATGAGGTGCTCAAACCTCCGGTGTCCCAAAGACACAATGTGATACCAAATCACTGGTGACCGTAGTCACAAATCTAATGATGGCGCCAACCCATCGTGTGATACCAAATCACTGGCGTCAATCCCGTATAATCAACTGTGGGGCCAACCCACTGTGGTACTAAGCCACTGGGACGAGACGCTGAGGTGCCAAACCTCTGGTGACCCAAAGTCACAAAATATGTGGTACCAAACCACTGGAGGTGCCAAACCTCTGGTGTCCCAAAGACACGGATATTATACTCCCCCTCCTCTCATATCACCCAATCTCATATCATACTAGATGCAAAATCGTGCAATCATGCTATCATGCTCACATGCTTAATATGACATCTCAAGGTATCATAAATCATGACATCATCATCATCACATAACTCATAATGAAACGGACTTACCCGAATCCGTATCCATACCTCAATGGGTATCGAGATAATCAATCACACTATTTCACTTACACAACAGGTTATCACATTATTAAGATAAGACAGTGTGTTGGTTTACACACCTGAATTAGCGGAGGTTTTAATACTAAGAACCGGTCTAAGACCCTCGACCACCTTGACAACTTTGATCCTAAAATCGACCAACCAAAGGGTTAGCACACATACCATTTGGCCATAACCAAATAAATCAAAGGGTATATCGGTTAACCCTTACCTTAAACTGGATTTGGTTTCCTACCAAATCTGAACCCAACAGTTGTTCTTTCAGAAACCGGCTTCAACAGTGGTTTCTCCTTACACAATCGGCACACCCTGATAAAAGAGCAGTTAATCTCTTAACAACTGGTCTTAAAGTAAACTAAACGAAATCGAATACATCACTCATTCTTACCACTACTCACCGCCTGCTTACCAGAGAGAGAAAACTCCTCAAGAACGTTCCTTAGATCCGGATGTCCTATTATAAAAATTGGTTTACAAAAGATTAGTACCTTCCAACAAATAACACAATCGGGTAACAACATATGAAGAATCGACAAGGTGTAAGAAAGAAGAGAAATGGCCATACGGCCAAGAACTTACCCTCTTAGTAGACCGATTACCACAAGAATCTAACGGAGAAATAGATTGACTAATGTGTTTTGGAAAAGAAATGAAATAAAGAAAGATGAGTGGAGGGGGTTACTTTCGATTTTATGTGAAAGAAAGAGTATAACAAGATGAATGGAGAAGTGCTTCGATCAAGATGGTATTAAGAAAAGGAGATGAAAGTTAGGGGAATAAGGAAAAATGGTTTCGGCTTTATGAAATGGTATGGACCAAATGGAGAAATCGGCACAAGGTTTATGAAAATGAAAAGAATAAGTGAGAAGGGAGGGTTTCTAGTTTCGGCTTTGCACAGTGAAAAGAAGAAGGAAGAAACAAGGTAGAATTTCGGCAATAAGGGTGCTAGAGGTTTCGGTTTAACTCAATTGAAAAAGAAAAGGAGGTAGGAGAGGCATTCGGCTTCACAAAAACAAAAAGAAAAAGATGGAAGCAACAAGCAAATTCGGCAACACCAATGCCTTGGGTTTTCGGCTCCAAGAAAAGAGAATCTGAAAGTAAAAGGTGAGTCAAAGGAGCTAGTTTAGGCTCAAGTTGAAAAGAAACAAAATGCTGGTTTCGGTTTCAAAAAATACAACAACAAAATGGGTGAAATTAGCTTAGGCTATTTGCAAGTGAAGAGAGTTTTCTTTGCAAGCTTTTGACTAAACTAAAAATCAGCCTAACCAATAAGAATTTGTGACCGAAAAACACACATGCCAAAGGCAATTTCGGCACCCTCCAAACACCAACCGCCACACATCCCCTTCCCCCCAAACTCTCACCAAATTCGGCCAAATCTCCCCCATTTACTCTCAAACCACCATTTCAAATACCAAGACCAAGTCTCCCTCCTACTTTCACTCTCCACCCACCGTTTGAATGAGTTGACAAAGTCCAAGCTAGAGTTCAAATTGCCCACAACTCCTCCCCTCCATGCCGTCAAAATGGATGCAAAAGGGATGGGATTCTCACGACTTGAACTCAAGACCTCCCCCTTGCAATTGACGCCACACACATGCTCCAAGTGGCGCATGCCTTGCCACTTTGCTAGCTTTTCATTTGTGTTACAAATTCACTTATATTAACTATAAACCCCAGCACCTTCAGCTCCTATCCCTTAAAGCCCAAAACAAAAAATTTTACCACCTACTCAGGCACACTCCTAGCCTACATCTGAGCCCCGAAACCACACAGACAACAACATAGCAAGCCACAGACATGCAAACAATTGCCAAAAATAAAATAACCCTTAACCCGGGAGATTACATAAATTATCTATGAATTATGATGAGACATTGTCGATAGGAATTATGAATTATGGAAAGTTCGTTTTAATCGTAAGTTGAGAATTTTGCTTGAGGATAAGCAAAAGCTTAAGTGTGGGGGTATTTGATAAACCGTAAAAGCAACACATTTTAATCCCACATCTAGTCTGCTTTTGGATGATTTAGCCCTCAATTTATGTAAAAAGGTGCTTTTAATCCTTTCTTTTCATGTTTCTACTTAGGAAAGCACCCGAGGACGAAAAGAACGAGAAATGGGCTTAAAATGGGCCAATTTGGGCCAAAGAGGAAATCAGCACGGCCTGGACTTCAAGCCACATGGTCGTGCCTTGCCATTTACTTCACACAGCCATGCCACGATTTACATGGCCGTGCCCTAATCGACAGAATCGAGACACAGCCTGAAGCGTGTACTATAGCCGTGCCCCTACCACAAGAAAGAGTAATTTCACTCGGATTTGGATGCTTGGAGGCAAAGAAACACATTCCTAAGTCTACTTAAACATCCTAGGAGGAATTCTACTTGAATTAGGATACTTAGGAGCCAAGTAAAGCATAGGTAGCAACTAAAAAGGGGAGTTCGGCGAAGCGAAAGCGAAGCGAGTTTTACGCGAGCTTTTATTCAGGGAATTACTCTAAGATAGCCAGTTGATCCATCTTAAGAAGCCAGAGTTCTACCCAAGACAGAGGATCTCCTCTTCAATTCCTTTAGGGGGTTTTAGGGATTTCTTATGTTTTGTTTTATCTTTTCTCTTGAGATGTTTTCTTATTTAGTTACGAACTAAACCCCTCGAGATACAGAGGGGATGAAACCTATGATGGATTTTATTATTTGATTTCTAAATTATATGATAAGTACATAGTTTGTTCTTAATTATCTTTGCTTAATTTAATCGATGTGCTTAGGTGGAGGAATAGACCTCGCCAAGAGTAGATCTAGCATAATTGAGCGGAGTTGATCGAGGCGTCTAGAGATAGGGTTACTGAGATTTTCTGGTTTAGGTGAAACCTAATATGGGAATCCATTGATCGATTCTTCGCTTCCTTAGGGGTTATTATAAGAGAACGAGAGTTTCACTAATTAACCTAAGGTTAGACGTTATTCACCTCGAGAGAGGGTTTAATATAGGTTACGGAGTCTCACGGATCAAGCTAAGTAAAGAAATCATATGGTTTGGGGAATAAATAATAAGTGAAGTCATAGGTGGATTCTTCCTGAGGGTATCGTCTTCATCAACTGAGTTTTCCTAAAGTCTTTTTCCAATTCATTCTTTTGTCTTTGCATTTAGTTTAAGTATTTCATTATTTTCATAAACCAATCACTCCATATTTCAGGCTAAATAATAAAAAGAAAGTGAGTAGTAGTACTTTTAGTTTCCATTGGGTTCGATAAGATATTCTTACCTAAACTATACTACTGTTCGATAGGTGCACTTGCCTCTATCGTTGTCATAGTTAGTCTACAGGTTTGATCATTCTTTTTATAAATATTAAAACTTGACTGTTTGACACGATCAAAGTTCGTTCTAAATGTTGTTGGGAAAGAAGACACAAAGGCTCTAGCTGTCCTAAAGCCTGTCGTATGTGTTTCTAGATTTGACTGTCCTTCTAATTTTAACATTCTAAAAGTTGTGCTGGTACTTCCTATTTCGAATGGATCTCTTGGAGGCATTCTTCGTGGCCTATTGATTATTAATTCAACTGTGCCATCTTGGTGTTGGGATATTTCACTCAATGAAGTGTTTCTTATTGGAGTTGGTGCCATAGGGTCTGTATCACGCTCAAGTTTCCACCTATCAAGAAGGTTTATTTTATGCCATTATATTGTTCTTTGGATTGTGATATGAGATCTTGAAGTATCTGTTTCTATTAAGAGGGTTTCTCCATTTGGGCTTTGGAGTAAAGCCTTGGTATTGACTACAGATTACATAGCTTTTAAATGGAGTCTATAGACTAATGTTATTACCTCCGTACCAGGAAGCATTTTGCAGTTATGGGTATGTATTTGGAGGGTCAAAGATTGTAAAATATTTTTGTCGGTCAAAGATACAATAAAATTTGGATAACCCAATTAAAATGTATTGGGCCCATACATAGGCTTGTTTCTATGGTTCCTAATAATGAGTCATTAAAAATGATGTGTCTTTGGTCTCTTAATACAATTAAAATTGAGGAATTTTTAGTGGAGTCAACACTAAGTGGTTTGACACCAACTTGGACTAATCCAAAATGGACATATTTGTATTTTTATTCTTTGAGTTTATTAATGACGACTTTATCTAATAATTGGATTGTTTCATATTCTTTTTGAATAGGTAAACTTCTTTCTTTTGTTTTTATAACGTAACTGCAAAAAGCATTTAAATTTTCAAAAGTTGTTTTTTTGTAGTTTTGGTTTGTTGGAACTCTTAAAAGAGTCCAATTATCAAATCTTTGGGGAATATTTTCATAATGTTCTTCTTATATAATTAACAGTGTTGTTTGAGGTTTGGTTGTACTCTTGGGATTGATTGGAAACAAAGCTTAAAGAAGAATTGGTTCTTCTAAGGAAGGGAAACATTCTTTGTTTTCTTATTTCCTACAAAAGGGTTCTACTATCAAGATTTCTGGATTATTAAAGTTGCCTACAGGGATACTTTGTCCTTGACACGCCTAACCCATGGCTAACTGGACAGTGTATCAATACTCCGTAAAATAATAATACGTTAATGAAGACAGTGAAACCAGAACTCAAAAATATTGAAAATGTAACACCCCAAACCTGGCCTAGAAGTTAGGCCCGAATCAGATGTGTCACATGGAAGTGTTTTTTTCAAAAGCATATTTCCTTGTTGTTAAAACCTATTTGAGAGTTAAAGCCTCGTTGTTAAAACTCAAAACACTTAAGCAATTGTTATCCACTTGAAAACATGGTTACTTTTAAAACCTTATTTGTTCCAGAAGCATATTTAAAATAAACAATTTATGAAAATGTAATGTTTAAAATTTAGTAGTAGAAACATCTTGAAAACGTTGCGAAAACGTAGTGTTTTAAAGATAGTTATCGTTTTGAAAATCGTATCCACTTTTAACGGTTAGAGAACATCATAAATAAATATTAGAAATAATAAGTTAAAAATAGAGAGGCCTTATTACAACCCAAATCAAAATATTTAAAAGTAAATAATCAAAACAGCAAGCATAAGTAGTGTGTGGTCTTTTCCGAGTCCCTCGTAGCTCCGATCCATCTAAGGCTTAGGATTACCTGCACAGTTAAAAATGGGGTGAGTTTATGAAAACTTAGTGTGTAATCCCCTTACTAGAGTAACAGTCAGTATACAAAAACAATCAGGGCTAAAGCTCTTTAATAATAACAGTACAGTCCAGCTCAGAGCATATGTGGGCCAAAGCCCACTACAATATCATTTGGGTCACAACCCATAATAGAATCAATTGGGCCTAGCCCAAACCAATACCAGAACAAGTGGCCTAAGCCCAGTACAGTGACAGATATTATAAACAGATATGCAACAGTATGAGGATGCATCCCAACCCAGTCCAGCCAACACACCATCCGTACCAACCAACACACCATGTGGGACCAAGTCGACCCACCCAGCCAGCACACCAATAATGTAGCCTAGCTGCCAATAATAACGTAGCAAAGCTGATAATAATAGTATACGTGGCTGAGCCACTAAAATCAGATTACGTGGCGATGCCACTATAATAGTAAAATGTGGAAAAGCCACTAATACATAGTACTATTTCAACAGAGCTACTAATAATAGTGAATGTGGCCAAGCCACTAAAATCAGTATACGTGGCGAAGCCACTAGAGCAGTAAAATGTGGCAGAGCCACTAGTATAGTACTTCCTCCATCATAAGTCCCAATCCTATGCAATATGTTGTGTATGTCATGCTCAATCATTGCACGTGTATGCAAAATGGCCATGCTTAGTAAAAGTCATTTCAATACATATTAACAGCATATCAGACACACGCCTATAGCCAAGTCAGTTAAAACACAGTCATACTATCACAGCCAAATCGGTCAAATCATAGTACAAGTTAGTCCTTTACCTACAAAGGAAAATCAGTCATTTTACCCTATAAGGGTATGCCGGTAATCCCACCCCTCAGGGGTATTCCAGTAATTCTACCCTATAGGGGTATTTCAGTAATTTATAAACCAAGGGTATTTTAGTAATTTCATAAATCATGTGCCTTTCGGTAATTTCATAAATTAGGGTATTTTAGTAACTTTACAAATCGTGGGTATTTTAGTAATTTTACAAATTGAGGATATTTCAATAATTTTACAAACCGATGGTATTTTAGTAGTTTTACAAATTGAAGGTATTTTAATAATTTTACAAACTGAGGGTATTTTGGTAATTTTTCCAATCAGGGGTTATTAACGACCCAACAGAAGTTCCACCGTCGCCTTGAGCGACATAGGAAATCTAAATTGACTTAATGGCAAAAATGGGCCTAAGGCCCATTACCCTTCCCAAGTGGGCCCACACACTCGTGTGGCCCAATTAGCCTAGAAACAACCATGACTATGCAATGGCACAACCCAAATCAATAACTTATCACATCACGGACATTTCATCTGTGTGGGCCCACGAGCCCATTGGGCCCACACGGCCCCCTTTCGGCCTTACGCGACCCAAAGCATCTAAGTCATGTGCACGACGTGATATGCCTATCTGTTTCCCATTCAACAGTGTAACTTGCATTCACGGGCCCTACGGCCCATTGGGCCAATCAAGGCCCATTCCAGCCCAAGTGGCCCACTACGACCCAAGCCCATGAATTCGCTAACGGTGGCCTTTCTCATCACATGCTCACACTCTGTGAGCTCGCTTCACCATATGTGTGATCGCACACTCATATGGCATCATTTGTCGGTGTTTTGACTTTTCGACATAATGCTGATCAATAGTCAAGATAGTACAATATATGCACCTTCGGACCAGAACAAAGTATATGGGTACACACCTTATCACGTAGAGTACTAAATAATCACAAGCGCCTTCATCTTCACTAGAACGATCAACTGTGATTTGCCTAGTTAAACCAATGTTTGATACCATCACCCTTCCGCATCCAGGTGAAAAGTCCCAAACCGCTGACACCCTACATCGCTTAAACTTGGGAGTAGAGGCTATGTGCACAGTCTTAGCTTGCACCTTTGCTGCCACTTTATGGCTAAAATCCCCTCTACTCATCAAGAACACGATCTTACAGAACTGGAGTAAAAAAATGCTTAAATCACAACCACAAGTAACCGATCACCCTAACAGGAATAAACGAGATAACGATACGAATGGGCCTAAGGCCTATTCTCGACCCAAATGGGTCCACACGCTCGTGCGGCCCATTTAGCCCAAATCTAGCCACAGATATGAGATTCACATAGTCTAGTCCAACATTTACTATACAATCATACATCTTATCCGATTGGGCCTATGGGCCCATTAGCCCAACATGGCCCCTTGTGGCCCATCGTAACCCATCATGGCCCAAACAGCTGAAACCCATAAGAACACTCATGATGGCCTTAACTATCGCATCGAAGCACCCACACGTGCTCTTGCACGCTCATGTGGCTACCATCACCGTGTGATAGGCATTTTGGCATTTGCCGCGCGAAATACACACCTGATAGGAATATGGAGTTAATCTGCGCCCTGAACACTCCTATGCCCAAACGCCAACCAAGGTATCTTACTCTCCTCATAGGTCGCTCTCTTTAAAGCCAACTTCTCGCCTACTCTCATGCTAACTTCCCGATGTGGGATCCCTCCATCAATCCTCTAAAATCATCCTAAATTAGTAAAATAGTCACCTTTTGCAATCAAGGGGTTTCAAACTCCGGCTCCCCCTGTAACTTAATCCACGCCGCTAGCCACTTTACCAACTAGCTCCTTGTGCAACAGAACAAGCACAACTAGATATAAGTCTATGGGCCAAAGTCTATGTTCATTAAAATGAAATCAAAATAAATTGCGAGTGTAATATCTGAGATTTAGGGGTTATGCATTTTAACTTAAATATATGTGGCTATGTGCTTGTATGTGGTCTGTATGTGTTTTGGGGGCTTCGGGAACCTTGGGATGTAGGTAGAAGCCTTAGAAAAATATTTGATTTTAAGCCTAAAAAGAGAGCTAAGGGAGCTAGGCCTTAAGGAGTATAGTGTGTGGCTTATGACACAAAAACTTAACTGGTAAAGTGGCAAGGGAGGTGCCACTTAGGGCACAGGGGAGTGACGCCTCAAGAGGCTGTGAAGGGACCTAGGTTCGAGCAACACAGGTAGCATTTTGAGCTTTTATTTTTTGCCAAGGAGAGTAAAGTGTTGGACGGCACAGGGACTCTAAATGGATGAGCATTAAATTTGGTCAAGGCACTTGAAGATTCAGCTAAGAAGGGAAGATAGGTGTTGACTCATTCAAATTGTAACATCTTAGATTAGGGGTTATGCGTTTGTGCATAATTCATGAGTAGTAGGTTTTGGCAGTGTTTGGAAGTGAATTAAGGGTTTTTCAAATCCTAGGATGGAAGAGAAAGCTTTGGAAAATTATTGGTTTTTAAGTTAAAAACAAGAAGTGATGTGGAAAAGTGGCAAGGGATGCCACCTAAGGTGCAAGGGTTATGGCATCAAGTGAAATACTTTGAGGAAAGAGGTTCGAATCCCATTGTGTGCATTTTTGCTTAATTTTATGAAATAGCATGTTTCTTGTGATATGTGGTGTGCATTTTAGAACCTTGAAAATGTAAGGAAATGTATGGAAATGTATGGAAATGTAAGGAAATGTATGGAAATGTAAGGAAATGTATGGAAATGTAAGGAAATGTATGGAAATGTATGGAAATGTATGGAAATGTAAAGAAATGTATGGAAATGTAAATGTATGGAAATGTAAGGAAATGTATGGAAATGTAAGGAAATGTAGGAAATGTAAGGAAATGTATGGAAATGTAAGAAATGTATGGAAGTGTATGGAAATGTATGGAAATGTAAGAAATGTGTGGAAATGTAAGGAAATGTAGGAAATGTAAGGAAATGTAGGAAATGTCCAGAAAATGTAAGAAATGCTTTAGAAATGATAAGTTTAAAGGAGGGAAGCGAACGTTTTGGAAACTTGGAAATGTAAGGAAATGTCTTAGAAATGATAAGTTTTAAGGCAAGGTGGCCTTAAGAAAATTAATAGAAGAAATTTGACACAAAAGCGGGCTTGGAAAAGTGACAAGGAGGCACCACTTAAAGCCCGATAAATGATGCCACCAACATGTGTGCAAGCTTAGGTTCGAGCGACAAGGAGAGCATTTACGAGAGTGTTTTGTGTCGAATTGGGCTTATGCCCAATTCGTTATTAAAGCTAAACTAATCATAGGGAGGCCCCACTTAGGTGGATAATTTAGGCCTCGTATGGCCACATGGAGTCCAATAGAATGAGTTTAAATTTGACTCATCAAGGGAAGGGGGTGGACGGCATCTAGCTAAGACTTTAAGTGATTTTTATTTAATTACTTAAAGAGGAAGCAATGGACGGCACTAGGGACTCTTAAGGGAAGAGTTTAATTCTCCTCAAAACTCGGCTAAATAGGTGGATAAATGATGATTTATTTTAGATTATTTTCAAAGAGATAATTGAGGGATTATTCTTTAATTTTTAATTAAAGAGATAAAGCTATCAAAATAGAAGAGTGATGGCCAAGTAAGGGATTCTAAGTTAGTAATTTCGGCTATAAAAGGAAAAGAGGGCCATTCATTCTTTCTTTTAACTCTCTCTCTGCCAAATTCTCTCTACCAAATATCTCCTTTCTTCATTATTTTGCCAAGCCGAAAATACATCTTGTGTAGCCCAAACTTCATTACCAAATTGCTCAAACTATTTTCTCTTCTTATTTCATAATCATCCAAAAGTCGAAAGTTTGCTAAAATCAAGGCCATAGCCAAATAGTTTTGAGACTTCAAATAAGGGGTAGTCGACTTCTATATTAAGGGTAAGAACTAGTTATCATTCGATTTTCATCCTTTTTCTTTTAAGATTTGCCGAAATCTAGGACTAACCCCATTAATATCTTGTTGCTTAAACTTTGAAGAGATCTTTTAGGATTTGTTTAAGTCAACTACAAGAAGGAGAAGTTCTTTTCAGGGTACACCATAGGCAGCGTGTTCCCTAGTTATTCGGTGAATTTGGGATTTAAAATCCACAAGGTAAGCACATAGGTATGTTCGCCAAGGCCTATTTTGGATATCTAGATCTATTTCATAATTGTTAAATAGTGAAACTAACCTATGTAGAGATCCGGTGTTTGGTAGAATATAAGGAGAAGAATAACAAAGTTTTGGATTTGAGTAATAAGCAAATCAATATTAAGGTAAGTTTTAGTACACAAATCCTACTAGGGTTTGGTTTTATGGCGAATGAGTTTTTCATTAAATATTTAATATGGGCGAATGTAGGGAGTTAAAGATCTAAGATCGAATTGGGATTTCAAGTGAAATCGTTAAGCGAATCGTGTGTACCCACACTATATCATAATATGTTTTATGGCTACGTTTAATTAATATATGTGATATTAAGAATATGAAAGTGGCTAAGGTACCATGTTATGGTACAAAGTACTCAGTCGTTTCCTACTCCTACTAGGATTATGAAATATGTTAATTGTAACATGAGAATAAGAATAAGAATGTGAACTCTGGCATATTTATGCATATTACTATTATATGGGGCATATGGTTTTATTTTTAGGGAAGTGAATGTGGTGACCTAAGACCACAAACACGGTGACCTAAGACCGTGATATCTGAATGTGGTGACCTAAGACCACGATGTCTGAATGTGGTGACCTAAGACCACGAAATCTAAGCGTGGTGACCTAAGACCACGAACGCAGTGACCTAAGACCGCGATATAGAGTGTAGCGGAAGGAGGGTTGACTTAGTAGTCCCCACGGTGTGCAAGATGGTACGGATGGTGTGTAACGGATGGCATATAGGTTTGGGTTCGGGTTGCATCATATTGTTTAAATGTTTTATGAACATGTATGATATTGTATGCCTGAAATATTAAATTTTAGCGTTGGTTACACATTGAGTCTGTTGACTCACCCCGTTGTGGGATTACTTTTCAGGTGATGACCAGTGATAGACCGGGCCGGCAGATGCTTAGTGGAGGCCATGTGAAGTTCAAATTTCTTTTATTTGGACTATTTTACTTTAAGTATTTTGAATTTAAATTTTGGGAATTATTTGATGTAATAAGGCCTTAGTAGAATTATTTTATTCTATTTTTATTTATTGAGCTTATAAACTTTTACTTATTAAAAGATTAAGTAAATCTATTTTTAAAACAAAGCCCAAACGTTTTGTCACTTAAAATAAACGATTTTTAATAATGAAATGAACCTGTTTTCATCTTAAGCCCAACCCAAAACGATCTTTCTTCCAAATTACACAAGTTTTTCCTGAGTAACAAAAGAATTTGAAACGATTTACACCGGGGAACATACCAAATTCGGTCAAGGCTCGTGGGCTGAGTTTGGGGTGTTTCAGTTTGGTATCAGAGCCACGTTTTAAACTCTCAGCATTGGGTTTAAGGCCCAAAACGTTTTCAAAGTTAAGCCCAAAAGGGGTTTTTATGAATTAAGCAGGATTTTCTGGCATGGCCCACTAAGTCTTCGACCCGAAGTCCACCAGGTAAGTACTCTGATCTTTTGTGTGATTTATGATATGAATTGTAGAAGGGTAGAAATGGAACGTAGATTAGCATGATAAGTACTTGAACCCTAGGGCTAGTTACCCCAACAATTACATAAGACTTAAATGCCTAATTAAACAAACACAGTAGTTAAGTCGCCGAAGTTAGGGTGTGGCAACCATGGTGCGCATGTCTAGGATTGGTTTGGTGGGAGCTTGGTATTTAAGCGATTCGCGTGACTCACCTCCTCTCCACTCGAATCCTACCTGGTGCGTAGCTTCAGTTCACCATAACCAAGAGGACTCAACCACAGGCTAAACCCAATAACTAAAACCCGAAAGGGACTAGCCACATTTTTATGGAAACCCTAGTTTTAAAAGTCGACAAACTACCCTTTTGTAATATGAAAATTATTTTTTTTAACAAAAAAAACTTTCTAAGAATTTTCGATTTACAAGATTACCGAAATACCCTTAGGGGTGGAAATTACTAAAATGCCCTTGGTTCTAAAATTTCCATATTACCCTTGATTGCAATAAAATTTCCTCACGTTGTAAAAGTATTTAAAAACCCTATTTTCGAAAGTCCAAAATACCCCGATTTGAAAATTTACAAAATTACCCCCGATTGACAAAATTACCAAAATGACCCTGATTTTCAAAATTTTTGCAACATCACCGATTTGTAAAACAGTTCTCAAAAAGAACCCTCAAGTTTTGTAAATTTTGAAATACCCTTGATTTATTGAGATTTACAAATTTACCCTGGTTAATTACCGAAATACCCCTATAATTTCAAAATTTCTGAAATACTCCCGAGATCTTAAAAATTACCAAAATTGACCAAATCACCAAGGGACCTTATTTCAACAAATTACAAAAATACCCCTGTAGGGAAAATTACGAAAATACCCCTGGGTAGTGGAAAAACAACAACAATGAAAACTACATTTCTCTGAATAAACGAAAGTTCATAATTGATTGATAGATGTATGAATGTAAAGACTGTGTGCATGTATGAATACGAAAGAACCACTTCTAAAAAAAAAAATTCTTTCCATAAAACTTCTTCGCGGTTAATCTGTGAAACAAAATTTTTTAATACATAAAACTTCTTAATCGATTAAATCGCGACATTAGAAATGGGTTACGAGGGACGTGAACTTAGAGATTGTGCCCGAAAGTATGATGGTTCTATTAAGATCGAGTGTGCGGCGTAAGCATAAGTGCGGTGAGAAGGATTGTCGATTGTTAGTAAGTAATTTCGAGGACAAAATTATTTTTAAGGAGGGTAGAACGTAACATCCTAGATTAGGGGTTATGCATTTGTGCATAATTCATGAGTAGTAGGTTTTGGCGGTGTTTGGAAGTGAATTAAGGGTTTTAAAATCCTAGGATGGAAGAAAGCTTTGGACAATTATTGGTTTTAAGTTAAAACAAGAAGTGATGTGGAAAAGTGGCAAGGGCGCCACCTAAGGTGCAAGGGTTATGGCATCAAGTGAAGTACTTTGAGGAAGAGGTTTGAATCCCATTGTGTGCATTTTGCTTAATTTTATGGAATAGCATGTTTCTTGTGATATGTGGTGTGCATTTTAGAACCTTGAAAATGTAAGAAATGTATGGAAATGTATGGAAATGTAAGGAAATGTATGGAAATGTAAGGAAATGTATGGAAATGTAAGGAAATGTATGGAAATCTATGAAATGTATGGAAATGTATGGAAATGTAAGGAAATGTATGGAAATATAAATGTAAGGAAATGTAGGAAATGTCCAGGAAATGTAAGGAAATGCTTTAGAAATGATAAGTTTAAAGGAGGAAGCGAACATTTTGGAAACTTGGAAATGTAAGGAAATGTCTTAGAAATGATAAGTTTTAAGGCAAGGTGGCCTTAAGAAAATTAATAGAAGAAATTTGACACAAAAAATAGGCTTGGAAAAGTGATAAGGAGGCACCACTTAAAGCCCAGTAAATGACGCCACCAGCATGTGTGCAAGCTTAGGTTCGAGCAGTAAGGAGAGCATTTCTGAGAGTGCTTTTGTGTCTGAATTGGTCTTGTGGCCCAATTCATTATTAAAGCTAAACTAATCATAGGGAGGCGCCACTTAGATGGATAATTTATGCCTCGTATGGCCACATGGAGTCCAATAGAATGAGTTTAAATTCGGCTCATCAAGGGAAGGGGGTGGATAGCATCTAGCTAAGACTTTAAGTGATTTTTATTTAATTACTTAAAGAGGAAGCAATGTACGGCAATAGGGACTCATAAGGGAAGAGTTTAATTCTCCTTAAAACTCAGCTAAATAGGTGGATAAATGATGATTTATTTTGGATTATTTTCAAAGAGATAATTGAGGGATTATTCTTTAATTTTTAATTAAAAAGATAAAGCTATCAAAATAGAAGAGTGATAGCCAAGTAAGGGATTCTAAGTTAGTAATTTCGGCTATAAAAGGAAAAGAGGGCCATTCATTCTTTCTTCTAACTCTCTCTCTGGCGAATTCTCTCTAGCAAATATCTCCTTTCTTCATTGTTTTGCCAAGCCGAAAATACACGAAACTTCATTACCAAATTGCTCAAACTATTTTCTCTTCTTCTTTCATAATCTTCAAAAGCCGAAAGTTTGCTAAAATCAAGGCCATAGCCGAATAGTTTTGAGACTTCAAACAAGGGGTTGTCGACTTCTGTATTAAGGGTAAGAACTAGTTATCATTCGATTTTCATCCTTTTCTTTTAAGATTTGCGAAATCTAGGACTAACCCCATTAATATCTTGTTCTTTGAAACTTTGAAGAGATCTTTTGGGATTTGTTTAAGTCAACTACAAGAAGGAGAAGTTCTTTTCCAAGGTACACCATAGGTCAGCGTGTTCCCTAGTTATTCGGTGAATTTTGGGATTTAAAATCCACAAGGTAAGCACATAGGTATGTTCAGCCAAGGCCTATTTTGGATATCTAGATCTATTTCATAGTTGTTAAAAAGCCGAAACTAACCTATGTAGAGATCCAGTGTTTGGCCGAATACAAGGAGAAGAATAACAAAGTTTTTGGGATTTGAGTAATAAGCAAATCGATATTAAGGTAAGTTTTAGTACACAAATCCTACTAGGATTTGGTTTTATGGCCAAATGAGTTTTTCATTAAATATTTAATATGGGCCGAATGTAGGGTGTTAAAGATCTAAGATCGGAATTTGGGATTTCAAGTGAAATTGTTAAGCGAATCTGGTGTGTACCCCACACTATATCATAATATGTTCTATGGCTACGTTTAATTAATATATGTGATATTAAGAATATGAAAGTGGCTAAGGTACCATGTTATGGTACAAAGTACTCAGGTACGTTTCCTACTCCTACTAGGATTATGAAATATGTTAATTGTAACATGAGAATAAGAATAAGAATGTGAACTCTGGCATATTTATGCATATTACTATTATATGGGGCATATGGGTTTTTTTTTGTGGAAGTGAATGTGGTGACCTAAGACCACAAACACGATGACCTAAGACCGTGATATCCGATGTGGTGACCTAAGACCACAATATTCGAATGTGGTGACCTAAGACCACGAAAATCTAAGCGTGGTGACCTAAGACCACGAGCGCGGTGACCTAAGACCACGATATGGAGTGTAGCGGAAGGAGGGTTGACTTAGTAGTCCCACGGTGTGCGAGGATGGTGCAGTGGTGTGTAGCGGATGGCATATAGGTTTGGGTTCAGGTTGCATCATATTGTTTGAATGTTTTATGAACATGTATGATATTGTATGCCTGAAATATTAAATTTTAGTGTTGGTTACACATTGAGTCTGTTGACTCACCCCGTTGTGGGATTACTTTTCAGGTGACAACTAGTGATGGACCGGGCCGGCAGATGCTTAGTGGAGGCCATGTGAGGTTCAAATTTCTTTTATTTGGACTATTTTACTTTAAGTATTTTGAATTTAAATTTTGGGAATTATTTGATGTAATAAGGCCTTAGTAGAATTATTTTATTTTGTTTTTATTTATTGAGCTTATAAACTTTTACTTATTAAAAGATTAAGTAAATCTATTTACAAAACAAAGCCCAAACATTTTGTCACTTAAAGTAAAGGATTTTTAATAATGAAATGAATCTGTTTTCATCTTAAGCCCAACCCAAAACGATCTTTCTTCCAAATCACACAAGTTTTTCCTAAGTAACAAAAGAATTTGAAACGGTTTACACCGGGGAACATACCAGATCCGGTCAAGGCTCGTGGGCCGGGTTTGGGGTGTTTCACAAATTCATTTGAATGAGAGAAGAAGAGAAGAATTAGGAGAAAAATGAGGGGAGCAAGTGTTTGAATGTTAGCCGAAATCAAGAGAGGAGTAAGGAGGTAGGATACATTCGATTTTGCTGAAGGTTGAGCCGAAAAGCATCGGTGGATTTTTGGCATAGGGGTTTTGAGGCACACAATCGATTTTTGGGTGTGAGTACGAGAGTAAGAGTGCTTCTTTTGTTTAGTTGAAAACTCTTTTTAGTCTTTTGGCACTCTTTCCCTTGTTTCGATTTCTCTTTCTCTTCTCTCCTAAACTTTCCTCTTTAGCCGAAACATTAAGGGTAGGTTACCATTCGGCATTTGGCCTACATCTTCTTTAGGTTCTTTAAGCCATCTCCTCTTCTCTCATTTCTTTTCCTCTTGTGCTGCAAGTGAGATCACCAACACCACTTTTTCTTTCTCCTCCGTTCCATATTGTACTTCCATAGCTGATTTGCTCATTTAGCATTAAGCCAAAATCCATATCTTTTGTTATTACTCTCTAAAGCTGAAAGTCCCATTGCATCTTTACCCCTTTGAAATCGATTATTCTTAAGCACTAAAAGCCGATTATCCTTCTCCTCTAAATCTATTTTCTCTACTTCGAGTTTCTTCTTGTCGATTTCTTAGAGCCAGTTGACCAGTTGCGTTTTGGTCACTCTTTTGCGTGGTAAGGATCTCTGTGGACTGATTTCTTTTTCTTTATCCTTCTTGAACTATCGAAATAAAGAACTCTAATCCCTTAAGTCTCTTTGGCTGAAACCATGAAGGTGGGTTTTGAGATTCTTTTGTTGCCGACGATTAAGGGGAGATCTTTCAGGATTTGGATATTCGAGGTAAGCAGGATGTAACATTCGGTCAAAGGCCATTCTTATAGATCTTATGCAATAAGCCGAATCTAACATAAGTCATGTAGGGGTTTCGATAACCTTTAAGGGTAGATGATAGATTCCGGGACTTGATCAAGCAAGGTAAGGGGGATGGAGTATTCGGCCAAAGGCCATACCTTTTAAGTGTTAGCCAATTCTAACTATGATGTTATGGGAAGGGTTCGACAAAGATAAATGAGAAGTGTCAGGATCGAAAGCATTGTTCTCAGTGTTATCAGGTGTGTAACCCCACCCTAATTCTTGATTATTAAAGATAATAAAAAAATGTGTTAATAAGGTTATGAATAAACATGGCTAAGGGTACCATTCAATGGTACAGTGTATTCAGATACGTTACCCCTTAATACTCAGTTAATAATGTTTATAAACATTGATATGAAAATATGTGAAATTTCATTATGGCCATGGGGTAAGGTATATTGCATGACATCTATATGTTTTGTATGATGCATGGGCATATGGGAGATAATGATAAAGGGGAAGTGTTTTGGTGGTTTTACCACATTATCCGGTGACCTATGTCACATATTATGAATCCGGTGACTCTGTCACATTATCTGGTGGCTATGCCACGATTATAAGGGCGATGTGCGATTGATTGCGATGGCGCCTTCGATGGTGTGTAGCGGAGGAGGGTCGATTTAGTAATCCCCACGATGTGATTGGCAGGTACGGGTGGTGTGTAAAGGTTGGATATCTAGGTGGGTTTGGGTTGCATCATTGCTTATATTTGTTTATATGTGATTCAATATGCCTTAATCGATTGGGAATCTGTGTTGGCTGTTATACACTGAGTCTGTTAACTCACCCTTCATGGGCTAACATTTTACCAGTGATACTCAGTAAAATGGACCAGGCTGGCAGGGACTTTGTGGTGGCCATGCTCAGCTCAGCATTTTCGGGTTTCCTTATAATTAAACCTATCACGATTTCTTATTAAATTTTTGGGATTTATTTCAGGCTTTTGTTTTTGTTGTGATTAGGCCATTACTATTTAACTATTTTATTTATGCGTTTTAATTTTTTTTTCGATACGATCAACATCAAACAAATGGTTAAAAATTTTTCGTAAAACAACTTCAAATGTTTTGACACGTAAACAACTACGATTTTCAACTTATTGATAAGCTCTAAAATTCAGCATTTCTTTTAATTTGTAATTTTTGAAACATGAAGATAACATTTTAATGCAAACTTCAATAATAACACGGTTTTCAACTTAACCATAACACAAACCTATTTTCTTCAAATCCACCAATTTTTTTACAAGATGACAAAATGAGATTTAGCTTCGTTTTACTCAAGGAGCATGCCAGATTCAGTCAGGGCTTGTGGGCTGGGTTTGGGGTGTTTCAACTTGGTATCAGAGCTCAATTCAAAACTCGGTTTGAAGGGCTTTTAGGCCCAAAACGTTTTACGAAAGTGAGTTTACTAAAAGATGAGCAGGTTTTCTGACATGGCACCTGAGTCTCTGGCCCAAAGTCCACCAGGTATGTACCCCTAAATATTGTATGATTTGTATGTGGGTATTACGGGATCGTAGATTAGTAGATTAGGAGCTATTGAACTTTAGGATTAGCATACTCCAACACAAAATCACATAAAATTTAAAGACTAATCGAACAAACCTGTGAGTAAGTCACCGAGTTAAGGGTGTGGCTACACTTGTGCGCATGTCTAGGATTGGATTCAGGGGAGCTTGGTATTTAAGCAGTCCTAGTGACTCACCTCCTCTTCGCCTGAATCCTACCTGGTGCATAGTAACGTTTCACCCTAACCAAGAGGACTTACCCACAAGTTAAATTTAATAATTAAAACTCGAAAGGGACTAGCTACACTGTTTTATAAAAACCCTAGTTTTAAAATCACCAAATTACCCCAAATTTGCACCAACTACCTTAGATCTGAAAAAAATTACCGAAGTACCCCGATTTATGGAAATTACCAAAATACCCTCAGTTTATAAAATTACCATACTACCCTCAATTTTTACCAAAATATTCCTAATTTGTAGAAAATACCAAAAACCCCTATTTTGAAAAATGATGAGATACCCCTAATTTGGAAAATTACCAACATACCCCTATAGGACAAATTACCAAAATACCCTTGGGTTGGGAACGGACAAAAATGTTCAAAGAGGTGACCGTGTGTAGTGGATAGTATTGATGAATGAATGTGATTCTCTAAGTTAGGGTAGGAGATTAGAACGGAAACTTTGTAATGATCGAAAAACTACTACTAAACATCTTTATATAAAACTTGTTCGTGGATAATCAGTGGAACAAAAGCTAATACATAAAATTTCCTAAATCAGATTAAATCGCGATCATAGACATGAGTTCTAAGGGACATGGTCATAATGTGCGTGGGCGTGGTAGAGGCAGAATGACCATATCGGAACCAGCTAGGTCTGGTCAAGAGTCCGAGAATGAGATGCCACCACCACTAGTTACTGGTGTTGAGTATCAGGATCAGACGAGGGATGATGCAGTATCGCAGGCGATGCTGCGAGTTCTTGAGAGGGTGGCTAGAGTAGGTGGAGGTATGGGAGCTCAAAAATCTGTATCTGAGCGACTCTGAGCCAATTGAGCTGAGGTATTCCGAGGTGTATCTGGTGTGGTGCCCAATACGATTGAGTATTGGTTGGAGGCGACGGAGTGAATCATGGACGAGTTGGATCTGACTGTTGAGGAGAAACTGAAAGGGGTGGTGTTGCTTCTCCGGGATGATTCATACCAGTGGTGGCTCACGGTTCGGGATAGTGCTGTAGCGAATGATCTCACTTGGGAGTATTTCAAGGCGGCGTATCAGAAGAAGTATATTGGGACTAGCTATATTGATGCGTAGAGGAAGGCGTTTCTGAGGCTGGTTCAGAGGAGTAAGTTCGTAGTGAAGTACGAGGTGAAATTCCTAAAGTTGAGCCAGTATGCTCGAGGTATCGTGGCTACGGAGCATGAACGGTGTGTCAGGTTTGAGGACAGACTGAGGGATGATCTGAGATTGTTGATTGCTCCACAGTAGGAGTGGGAGCTTGCCGTGTTGGTAGAGAAGGCTAAGGTAGCCGAAGGGGTCAAGGAATATGTGAGATAGAATACGGATAGGAATAAACAAAAGAGAGGTTTTGGATCATCGGGGTCATCCAGGAGTCTCCAGAAAAGACCTAGAGTTGATGGGCCACGAGATCGGCAGGTTACTGTGGGAGGTCAGTATTGTTCGTGTGCTTAATGTGGAAAGATGCACCCGGGGGAGTGTTGGAAGAGGACCGAGGTATGTTTCAAGTGTGGGTCCAATGATCACATGATTAGGGACTGTCCTATGGAAACAGACAGGAGTCGACCAGCAAGTCAGGGTTTTAATCAGAATGAAAGAGGTGCACAGTAGCTACAGTGGGGTTGTAGTCCGTTTGGTAGAGGTAATGGTTCTGGAAGAGGTCGCGGGACACCGGGCAGAGGTGTTGGTAATGTGGAGGTGAGATAGTCGAGTCTGGTATATGCGGTTCGTTGGAAGGAGGATGGTGATGCACCTAATGTCACAACGGGTACGTTCTTTATTTCTGGATTACCCTTTATTGCTTTGATAGATATAGGGTCAACTCATTCATACATCGCTAGTGAGGTATCTGGAACTCTGCATGTGAACTCTGAGACTGTACCTAGGAAGATGACTATACTTAGTCCTTTAGGGCAATCAGTAGTAGTAGACAAACTCTTTAGGGCAGTGCCTTTAGAAGTTTAGGGGTGCAGTTTCCATCTGACTTAATGGAGTTGCCATTCGGGGAATTTGATCTAATCTTAGGCATGGACTGGCTAGTGAAGTACAGTGCAAATGTGGATTGTGCTACTGAGTGCATGTCATTGAGAACTTCTGACGACAATGAGGTTGTGGTGATGGGCGAGAGACGAAATTACTTGTCGAATGTAGTATCTACCCTTAAGGCAAAGAAGATGGTAAGAAAGAGATGTATAGCTTTTCTGATGTTGGTCAGTGCCTTAGAGGCTAAGGAAGCAGCTGTAGGAGGGGTTAGGACGGTAAAAGAATTTGTGGATGTCTTTCCAGAAGAACTTCCAGGGTTACCTCTGGATCGCGAGGTGGAATTTGGGATTGACTTGTTGCCTGGTACGACGCTAGTATTTATCGCTCCATACAGAATGGCACCAAATGAGTTGGTTGAGCTTAAGGGCCAGATCCAAGAGTTACTCGATCATTGGTTTATCCAACCTAGTGTGTCTCCATGGAGAGCACTGGTCCTATTCGTGAAGAAGAAGGACGGGACTATATGTATGTGCATAGATTACCGACAGTTGAATAAGATGACGATCAAGAACAAGTACCCATTACCGAGGATAGATGACTTATTCAATTAGCTTAAGGGGGCCGCAATATTTTCAAAGATAGATCTAAAGTCAGGATATCATCAGCTTAAGGTGAAGGAAGCAGATATCCATAAGACAGATTTTCGGACAAGGTACGGGCATTATGAGTTCTTAGTAATGCCGTTCGGATTGACGAATGCCCAGCTACGTTTATGGATATGATGAATAGGGTTTTCCAACCCTACGGATCGATTAAATCATTATGTTTATAGACGACATCCCGGTATATTCAAGTCAGGAAGAGCATGATGAGCATCTCCGGGTAGTATTGCAAGTGTTAAGGGAAAAGAAGTTATATGCCAAGTTCAGCAAGTGTGAATTTTGGCTGAAGGAAGTTACGTTCTTAGGGCATGTGGTGTCTGTAGAAGGGATAAGTGTGGATCCTCGAAAGTTCGAGGCAGTATTGGATTGGAAACCACCTAAGTGCATGGCGGAGGTTCGTAGTTTCTTGGGGTTAGCGAGCTCTGCGGAGATTTGTTGAAGGGTTCTCATCAATAGCAAAGACCTCGACGAAGTTATTGAGAAAGGAGGTACCTTTCGTATGGGCAGATAAGCAGTAGGAGAGTTTTGAGAAGCTTAAGAGAGTATTGACGGAGGCTCCAGTTTTGATTCAGCCGGAAGCAGGAAAAGACTTTGTTGTGTATTGTGATGCTTTCCATACATGATTGGGATGTGTTCTAATGCAAGACGGGAAGGTGGTCGCTTATGTGTCTCGGCAATTGAGGCAACACGAGGTTAACTATCTGACTCATGATCTAGAATTGGCAGCAATAGTCTTTGCTCTTAAGGTATGGAGGCACTATTTATATGGAGAAAGGTCGATGATCTACACGGACCACAAGAGTCTGAAGTATCTGCTGACTCAGAAGGAGCTAAATTTGAGACAGTGAAGGTGGGTGGAGTTGTTGAAAGACTACGATCTTTCAATAGAGTATCACCTGGGTAAGGCGAATGTGGTGGTAGATGCCCTAAGTCAAAAAATAGTGTCGAATTTGAGGGCTATGTTTGCACACCTAAGTTTTTATGACGATGAAAGTTTGCTAGCAGAGTTACAGGTGAAGCCGACATGGCTAAGTCAGGTAAAGGAGAGAGAGTTGGTAGATGATGATCTGAGTGCTAAGCTGCTGCAAGTACAGAATGGGGAGTTGGAAGACTATGGTGTAAACAGTGATGGAGTGCTGTGTTTTTGGGGCAAGTTCTGTATGGCAAAGGATGAGGAGTTAAGGCAGAGAATTCTTCAGGAATCGCATAGTAGCCCTTACTGCATGCATCTGGAAGAAGTGAGTTATCTGAGGATCTACGGGATCGATTTTGGTGGCTTTGGTCTTAAGCGGAAGTTCTGAAATTTGTAAGGAAGTGCTTAACGTGTCAGCAAGTCAAAGTTGAACATCAAGTACCATGGGGGTTACTTCAGCCGATAAAGATTTCGCAGTGGAAGTGGGAGAGAATTACCATGGACTTCGTTAGTGGGCTTCCTCTTACGCCTACTAAGAAGGACTCTGTATGGGTGATAGTAGATCGGTTGACGAAGTCTGCACATTTCATACCAGTGCAAGTTGACTATTCTCTGCAGAGGTTAGCGAAGTTGTATGTGGTAGAAATTGAGAGGTTGCACGGAGTGTCGGTGTCAATTATTTCAGATAGGGATCTGAGGTTCACGTTGAGGTTTTGAAAAGCACTACATCAGGCTTTAAGCACCAGGTTAGACTTCAGCATGACATTTCATCCGCAGTCGGACGACCAATCTGAGCGGGTAACTCAAGTGTTAGAGGATATGTTAAGGGGTTGCGTGATAGACTTCAGAGGAAGCTGGGAGGAGTTCTTGCCTTTAGCGGAGTTTGCATACAATAACAGCATCAAGCAAGTATTCGGATGGCACCGTACGAAGCGCTATATGGACGGAAGTGTCGCACTCCGACGTGTTGGACAGAGTTGGGAGAATGTTAGGTTTTGGGTCCGGAGATTGTAGCAGAATCAGAAGAAAAGGTTAAGGTAATTCGGACGCGGTTGAAGGAGGCATTTGACAGGCAAAAGTCATATGCAGATCTTAAGCGGAAGGAGATAGAGTTTACTATAGGGGATCAGGTGTTTTTAAAAGTTTCGCCATGGAAGAAGGTGATGAGATTTGGTCGCAAGGGAAAGTTAAGTCCCAGGTTTATAGGACCTTATCGGGTTCTGAAGCGAGTTGGACAAGTGGCATATCAATTAGAATTGCCTTCGGAATTACAGCAGATGCACGATGTGTTTCATGTTTTGATGCTACGTTGTTACCGATCGGATCCATCTCATATGGTGCCAGTTGAGGTGGTGGAGCTGAGACCAGATTTGTCCTATGCGGAGGAAATCAGTTCCTCTATTCAAATTGTTATGGCGTAACCATGGATCGGAAGAAGCTTCGTGGGAGCAAGGAGAAGCAATGCGACAGCACTACCCTCACTTATTTTAGCCAGGTAATTACGAGGTTGAAATTATTTTAAGGGGGTAGAACTGTAATATCGAGATTTAGGGGTTATGCGTTTTAACTTAAATATATGTGGCTATATGCTTGTGTGTGGTCTGTATGTGTTTTGGGGACTTCGGGAACCTTGGAATGTAGGTAGAAGCCTTAGAAAAATATTTGATTTTAAGCCTAAAAAGAGAGCTAAGGGAGCTAGGCCTTAAGGAGTATAGTGTGTGGATTATGACACAAAAACTTAACTGGTAAAGTGGCAAGGGAGGCGCCACTTAGGGCACAGGGGAGTGACACCTCAGGGGGTTGTAAAGGGACCTAGGTTCGAGCAACACAGGTAGCATTTTGAGCTTTTATTTTTTGCCAAGGAGAGTGAAGTGTTGGACGGCACAGGGACTCTAAATGGATGAGCATTGGATTTGATCAAGGCACTTGAAGATTCGGCTAAGAAGGGAAGATAGGTGTTGACTCATTCAAATTCATTTGAATGAGAGAAGAAGAGAAGAATTAGGAGAAAAAAGAGGGGAGCAAGTGTTTGAATGTTAGCCGAAACCAAGAGAGGAGTAAGGAGGTGGGATACATTCGGTTTTGGTGAAGGTTGAGCCGAAAAGCATAGGTGGATTTTTGGCATAGGGGTTTTGAGGCACACAATCAGTTTTTGGGTGTGAGTACGAGAGTAAGAGTGCTTCTTTTGTTTAGCCAAAAGCTCTTCTTAGTCTTTTGGCACTCTTTCCCTTGTTTCGATTTCTCTTTCTCTTCTCTCCTAAACTTTCCTCTTTGGCCGAAACATTAAGGGTAGGTTACCATTCGGCATTTGGCCTACATCTTCTTTGGTTTCTTTAAGCCATCTCCTTTTCTCTCATTTCATTTCCTCTTGTACCGCAAGTGAGATCACCAACACCTCTTTTTCTTTCTCCTCCATTCCATATTTTACTTCTATAGCCGATTTGCTCATTTAGCATTAAGCCGAAATCCATATCTTTTGTTATTACTCTCTAAAGTCGAAAGTCCCATTGCATCTTTACCCCTTTGAAACCGATTGTTCTTAAGCACTAAAAGCCGATCATCATTCTCCTCTGAATCTATTTTCGCTACTTCAAGTTTCTTCTTGTCGATTTCTTAGAGCCAGTTGACCAGTTGCATTTTGGTCACTCTTTTACGTGGTAAGGATCCTTGTGGACTGATTTCTTTTTCTTTTTCCTTCTTGAACTGTCGAAATAAAGGACTCTAATCCCTTATGTCTTTTTGTGAAATCATGAAGGTGGGTTTCGGGATTCTTTTGTAGCCGACGATTATGGGGAAATCTTTCGGGATTTGGATATTCGGGGAAAGCAGGATGTAACATTCGGTCAAGGGCCATTCTTGTAGATCTTATGCAATAAGCCGAATCTAACATAAATCATGTAGGGGTTTCGGCAACCTTTAAGGGTAGGTGATAGATTCCGGGACTTGATCAAGCAAGGTAAGGGGGATAGAGTATTCAGCCAAAAGCCATACCTTTTAAGTGTTAGCCGATTCTAACTATGATGTTATAGGAAGGGTTCGACAAAGATAAAGGAGGAGTGTTAGGATCGAAAGGGTTGTTCTCAGTGTTATCACGTGTGTAACCCCACCCTAATTCCCGATTATTAAAGATAATGAAAAAAATGTGTTAATAAGGTTATGAATGAACATGGCTAAGGGTACCATTCAATGGTACAAGGTATTCGATGCGTTACCCTTAATACTCAGTTAATAATGTTTATAAACATTGATATGAAAATATGTGAAATTTCGTTATGGACATGGGGTAAGGTATATTGCATGACATCTGTATGTTTTGTATGATGCATGGGCATATGGGAGATAATGATAAAGGGGAAGTGTTTCGGTGGTTTTACCACATTATCCGGTGATCTATGTAACATATTATGAATCCGGTGACTCTGTCACATTATCTGGTGGCTATGCCACGATTATGAGGGCGATGTGCAGTTGACTGCAGCGACTGCCTTTGATGGTGTGTAGCAGATGGAGGGTCGATTTAGTAATCCCCATGGTGTGTTTGGTAGGTACGGATGGTGTGTAGAGGTTAGATATCTAGGTGGGTTTGGGTTGCATCATTGCTTATATTTGTTTATATGTGATCCAATATGCCTTAATCGATTGGGAATCTGTGTTGGTTGTTATACACTAAGTCTGTTGACTCACCCTTCATGGGCTAACATTTTGCCGGTGATACTCAGTGAAATGGACCGGTCTGGCAGGGACTTTGTGGTGGCCATGCTCAGCTCAGCATTTTCGGGTTTCCTTATAATTAAACCTATCACATTTTCTTATTAGGTTTTTGGGATTTATTTCGGGTTTTTTTTTTGTTGTAATAAGGCCATTACTATTTAACTATTTTATTTATGCGTTTTAATTTTTATTCCGATACGATCAACATGAAACAAATGGTTAAAAATTTTTCGTAAAACAACTTCAAATGTTTTGACACCTAAACACCTACGATTTTCAGCTTCGTGATAAGCTCTAAAATTTGGCATTTCTTTTAACTTGTAATTTTTGAAACATGAAGATAACATTTTAATGCAAACTTCAATAACAACACGGTTTTCAACTTAACCATAACACAAATCTATTTTCTTCAAATCCACCAATTTTTTTCCTAGATGACAAAATGAGATTTAGCTTTGTTTTACTCAAGGAGCATGCAAGATTCAGTCAGGGCTTGTGGGCCGGGTTTGGGGTGTTTCAGCAAGCGCCAATACTTGAACCCATGCTCTCCCTTACACCCTTAATGACTACTTGCCACTAGACCACTCACTTCCTTGTGTCAATTTTTTCCCACATTTTATTTTTAAAGCCTACTTACTTCCTCCTAGCACCTAAAACCAAAATTTTCCCTAAAGCCCAGGTTTAAACCCAGGACTTCATGGAAGCCCCCTAACCTTCAAAAATCACTCACCCAATAGGTCTAGCTTGCATCAGTGTCATTCTCTTATTCTCAAAAATTTTAAACGCTCTCATGCCCAAGGCCCAATTCTACTAGGCCCAAAATTTGGGGCATAACAGAAAACAAATTGAATATTTTCAGAACTTAGAAATATCTGCTCCTCCTTGGCTCTAATACCAGATTGTCCCAAGGGTCTGAGGCTGGAGTTTGAATTGAAACGTTTGGAATGTGATAATTGTCAAAAGTTTGAAATATGATAATTGTATGAAATTATAATTTGATTAAATCTTGAAAAGGAAAATAATTTAAAACACAGATTTTAAAAACTTGGAAAAACTTAAAAACTTTGGAGAAACAAGTTTTGATATCTGAAATGTCTATTTCAAGTCGGGTCCTTCATTCTCAATCTGATAGCCTTTTATAGAGGGCTATTGCCTCTTTACATCATTTGAAATGAGAAATTCAATCCTTTACATAATTGAAACTTTGATTACATAATTAAAACTTTTCAGAGAATATATTCTCTAATTACAAAAATATAAACTACAGAGAATAATTATTATTCATGCATCAGATAATCTTACTATTCTTGCCAGGAAATATTTACTATTTGCGCTAGAGAATATTTCCTGTTCACTTGTCTTTTCTTGCAGGGAATATTTACTATTTGCGCCAGAGAATATTTCCTGTTCACTTGTCTTTTCTTGCATCATTTTTTATTGGTCCTAGTGATGGTTATTGAAGTGGTATCATCTGCAAGATCCACAGTTTTGATTGAAGACGATGAAGATTTCTCATATTCTGATTCGGAATCAATTGAGCTGAGCATTTCAGCCATGATTTTTTTGTATTCCTTCTAGGCCTTGGCTTGAGCTAACATCGCACAAGCTGTCGATTTTACTAAAAGGAATTTTGCTGTGGTTTGATCCAGGACTGCGAACATGCATAATCTCGGATTCTTGTTGAAAAAATTATCCAAATATTTTGAATCATATTTTTCATCATTAAACTTGTCCCACCATTTAGTTTTATAGTTTCAAACTAGTAATGGAATTCTAGTACATTGATCTTACTCATAGGAATAATTCCAAGAAACAATCCAAGAAATGCATAGTTTTGAGAAAAAAATGGATTGTTCTGTAAATATGCTTTTGGTCTGGTTCAGGGTAAAATTTTTCAAAGAATTTGGGCCATAAATTTTGAATTTTTTCTGGTAGGATCTCAAAGGATGATGGTCCATACCAATTCCACTATTTTTGGAACTAGTTTGGGAATTTGAATTGGACACCGTATTTGAAATATATAAGCCAAGAATGTCTCATGTGTTGGTTATTCATTAAGAATGCATTGTACCATGCCATTTGGTAATACCAATATGTAAAGTATCAGTGGTGGTCAATTTTGGTGGTAAATTTGGCTGGAAATTTCTTTGGAGAATTTGGGTTTTCATTCCAATCTCTTGGTCGAAGAATTTTTAATATTTGGGCTGTCGAATGGGTAATAAAATTTGGATCTTTTGGGTCTATGTAGTGTTTGAATAGTACTGATCCAATTTGAACCAGGATGTTTTCATAATACTATTGGGGTTTTTGAGAATCCAATTGTTTGATATGCCATCCATTGAAAAGTTCTTTTGCAAGTATATGTGGAGGTTTTTCTGAAAACTCTTCCTCCATAACAAGAATTTTTTCAAAACATTTGTTTGGATAATATTGTGAGGATTTTTGTGTAGCAGTATGTGAAGACACTACTATTTCTTTTGGAAAAACATCTTGGAGAGATGTCTCTTTTAAAACATTTTTGAGAGACTTTGGTTTGTGTAAAACAATCTATTTATTTTTTGAAATCTTTGCTGCTTCACCAGCAATTTGTTTGAGAGGAGTTTCCTCTTTCATTTGAGAAAAGGCCAATGCCACTTCTGGGGATTGAGAAAGGGACTCAATCCATTTTTTTATTTGAGAACCAATTTCATTTTGATATTGTGCATCTTGAATGATTGTATTTTTGGAGGATTTTGATGATGATGATGATCTCTCATTTTCTTCTTCATGGCAAATTTCATACCATGACTTAATTGATTTTGAGGAAATTTGGGTTTTAAATGACTCTCCTATTTTTCCTTTTCCTTTGTCTCGGTGTTTGGGTGGCATTTTTTAAGAAATTCTCTGGTGAGAAAATCGGGCAAAGAATTAGTTTCTCCTTTGATGTATTCAATATCAAAATCAAATATGCTCAAAATTGCCTGCCATCTTGCAAAAATCTATTTTGAGTTTGAACATTTTTTTGTAAAACTTCTTTTGCTGATTTGCAATCGATTTGTAAAAGAAATTTTTGATTGAACAAATCACTTTAGAATTTTGTAATGCATAAAACAATTGATAAAATTTCTTTTTCAATTGTACTATAATTTTGCTGAGTTGGATTCCAATGTTTGGAAGTAAACTGGACTATTTGCTGTTTTTCGCCTTTAACTTGTTTTAGGATCCCACTATATCCTATTTCATAAGCATCTGTTTCTACAATCTTGGGGCATTTGGATCGGCTAAATATAAACAAAGAAGCTTTGTGATTTGTTTTTTAATTTGGATGATAGTATTGGTGTGATCATTTGTCCAAGGTTGTGGATTCTTTTTGAGCCTATCATATAAGTGTTTACATAATTTGCTATGACCTGTATAAAAGTCTATGACATAATTGATGCTTTCTAAGAATCTTTGTAATTGGACTTTATCAAGGATTTGGTCTGGGAATTTACTAGCAAACTCTATGGACCTTTCTATTGGGGTAATGGTTCCTTGGGTAATTGATGGAGCTTCAAACAAACTATTATTTCGACAAAGGCAAGCGCACCTATCGAACAGTAGTATAGTTATGGCGAGTCTGGAATATCATATCCTCAAGGACTAAAATTACTAGTAATAACTATCTTTTTATTATCTAGCCTAATAATTAAGGGGATTTATTTTTAATCTAAAATTAACTAACTAATTTAACTAACTAAATGACAATGAACGTGACAGAGAGTGAATTGGGAAAATACTTTTGGACAACTTATATGAGATAGGCAATACCTAAGGAAGAATCCACCTAGACTTCACTTATTACTTTTGATTCATACGGTTTATTCACTTGACTTAATCCGTAGAAATCCCTGATTTATGTTAATATTTCTTTCGAGACTAAAAACAACTAACTCGAGGTTGATTAATTGAAATCTCTTTCTAATTAAAACCCCTATTGTCGTATTAACTTGATCTATGGATTCCCTTATTAGATTTGACTCTAATTCAGAAGATTTTCGTCACCCTATTTCTAGGGTTACAATCAACTCCGCTTAATTGTATTGATCTACTCTTAAACAAGGACTTTTGCTCCACTGAGTAAGAACATTCGACTTGAATTAATAACCTGAATTATCAAAATAAGAATAAAAACTCATAATTAAGAATAAGAACAAGTATTTATCTTATAAATCAAATAATAATAAGATTCATCTAGGTTTCATCCCCTTAGATATTTAAGGGGTTTAGTTCATACTGATAGAGGGAAACATATTAGAATAGGGGAAACAACAAAACATAAGAAAACCCAAAAACTTGTAAAGAACTTGACGGGAGATATTCGGTCTTGATGGAGATCCTTCTCCTAAGATGTTCACGACGGCTGTCTTGGAGTATTTTCTACCTCCTATTCGGCGTCTATTCCTTGTCCTCATTTTGGGTTGTGCCCTAGGGTGTTTATATAGTCTTTGGAACACCTCTATTGGCCCACAAGTAGCTTATTCTGAATAGAATTCATCTTTGCTACGGCAGGGACACTCTCGTGTGACACACCTATGGTGGATTCTTTTAGGCGTGGTCAATTATGCTCGCCACACACGATTGTGTGATCTGCCCGTGGTCGATAGTCCAGGCCGTGTGATTTCTGATGTAGGCCCATTTTGTCCCTTTTTGGCCTGTTTCTCGTTCTTTATGACTTCCTAAGCTCTCTTGAGTATAAAACATGAAATTAAGGGATTAAGAGCATCAAATTCATCAAATCTAATGAAAATTCATCCAAAAATAAGCCATGCATGGGTTAAAATATGTGTAAATTATGGTTTATCAAATATCCCCACACTTAAGCGTTTCTTGTCCTCAAGCAAAATTCCCAACTCGCAATTAAAATTATCTTCCCTCAATTCATAAATCTCATCAATAATGTCTCATCATAATTTATAGATAATTCATACATGGATAATTTAACTCAAAGAGTCCGAAAGATTCAAACAATCTAAGTCATCAATTTTTATAGCACGAAAACATTGTGTTTCCCCTTACCTAAATAATTACCTCTAATTCAAAACCGAAAAGGATTGACATCCTCACTAAGGATTCACTCAAATCACTCAAAGTGTTTAAGGTTCAATTTAAGCACTTAAAAGTCAAACATGAAAAGTTAATCCCATAGGCTTGCTTGAAAATCAAATCTCCACCAATATATAATGAGATGATACACAAATCAAGAGGTCTTTGGAAGGATTGTAATGGGGATTAGGTTAAAGTTGTGGATAAAGGCTAAATTAGAGGGTTAGAATCGATATTGAATTGACAATTTACCTAACTAGAACCAATGAACTAATAATTACTAATTACATCAAATAATATGAGCTTCTTCTCAAAATCTGAAATTAATTGCTTTAAGCTCAACAATATCGAACGAATAATAGATAAATTTCCAACCTTTTTTTTAATAATAAGAACATACAATAATAAGATAGAATTTAACAACTGATATAAAAAACATAGTTAGGCAACTACTCAAATCAAACCTCGACATAAGGGGAGTCAAAGTAGGGTAAGTAAAAATTTGGTTTTGGGTTAATATTAAAGGTTAAGTCAAGAAATAGTTTATTAGGATCAAAGGGATTCACTAGGGGTTAATTATGAAGGTAGGCTTTTTATGGAGTAAGTGGGTTAAAGCCTAGGTGCCTTTACCATCTTAGTATATCAAATCAAACGTGTGGTCTCGGCATGTATAATCGAAGCAAGTTCTAGAATAACAAATCAATGTTGACACACTCATAATCAATAAAGTGAGCAAGAAAAGATATATGCTTTAAAGGCTCAAAATCTCATAGAAATTATTGTTTTTGATGTCAATCTTGCAAATTTCAAACTTGAAAGTAATATTTAAGAATAGGAAAACAACCTAGAGATTTTTAATTCTGAAAATAGACTTATCATGCTTGATTCTCTAATATCTTAAAGATTAAATCATCAATGCACAATTACCTATGACTTAATCTGAAACATATTAATGAAAATCATAAATCAAAAGAAGTCTTATTTTAATTAGTAGTATGAGAAAATTACTTTAAGAACAAGACATAGTTCAGGGATTTTCTGGTAATGAAATCAATAACCTCCCTACACTTAAGATGTACATTGCCCTCAATGTACAAAAATGTATAATAACAATATAGTTAGAAATCATAAGAGATGGAGAGAAGTGAAACTTCCTGAATTGTGCATGAAATCCTTAGAAAATAACCAATGATGAACATGATAACTAGGTAGAGGTGAAGGTGGGGGGAATACTCCGGTGGTGTGTTCGATCCTTTAGTGATACCTTAAACCTTTGTAAATTGCAAAGTCAGCAGTAAAATTTTTTAAGGAGTTATGTTAGTGGACGTTGTTATATTTACTCAAGAATTAGACAGCCGGAGATAAAAGAAATCGAACTATACTAATAAAAGTTTTAAACAAGGAAGGTAAACAAATGAAAAATAAAAGTGAAAGTGAAAATGAAAATGAAAATAAAAATGAAATTAAAGGAACTCAAAGGTCCTCATCATTGGATAGATCGCGAGGTGATGGAGGCGGCGATATGTGAAAGTGATGACAAATCTGTTGAAGAGTTGCCTCGATGGCGTAAAATCGTCTAGCGGTGTCATTAAATTATTGAGTACAGTAATGCTCGAATCGAGTGAGGCGTCCAGAGATGTCTAAAAGTGAAGCAGCCGCATGAACTGGTCGACGAGGTGGGTGTGGTGCTGAAGGTGGATCCTCGTGCTGTGGAGGGACATCATCAGTAATGTCCTTTGGGTCGTAGGTGGCTTGTGCTAGCCTATATTGGAGAGGATCGAACCCACTGCGATGCTCAATCATCCTTATGTGGAGCATCGTTTAGATGCCTTGTAGGGACATCTATCCTATCAGTGTGAGTGAGGAGGACTGAGCGACAGTGTCGAAGAGCCCAAAATATCGAGCCAAACGTGTGATGTAGGGACCCATGGAGATGACCCCTCTCCTATGCTGCTCTGTCTGATGTTGGATGGCATGAGCTATGAAGTAGGCTAAGTCGAAGACGTGCCCGTTCGCTATGAACCATAGGAAGTAGGCGTCATGAGTGTTGACGACGTCAGTGTTCTCTCGCTACCAATCAATGTATGAGCTAAGATGGCGTGTAAGTATCTCAGGGATGAGGTGAAAACTGTCGCCTTGGAGCGACTAGGGTTATAGGTGGTCGGGATGAGGGCTAAGGCTATCCAACAGGAAGAGGGGGAGTTTATGGATGTGGCAGTTGAAGTCCTCTAGATCATTATCCTTTATGAATTCATCGGTGTAGAATCCCAAAGCGACCCCAAACTGTGGGACACTCAGCTTACGTACAATGCCTCCGATATAGAATTGGACTATGCCAGGGTCATCGTGTTCGTCATCACGTCTAGAGGTGGAATGTGGAACAGAGCTCCAAAGTGAGCTCTAGGTATGTTGGCTCGACAATCTCGAAGAATTGCCCCTATGGGTCAATCGTTAAGAGGGCCCACACATCGTCGGCTAGTTGGACTTTCTCCAAAGTGGCCCAATCAATACACCTCCCCACGCCGATGGGTCGTGCGCGAAGTATCTAAAAAAGGTCCTCTTGGGATCCTGGAGGAAACCATAGGAATGAATGGCGCACTTCGATGGAGGCGTTCAAGGAGGTCGCACTGGGTCCCTTCCACTTTTTAGTGGTGGGGACAGCGGTCTTTTTCCCACGTGGAGGAGTCATTATAAACCTGAAAAAGAAAACAAATATTTCCTATAAATCAACTAATAATGCCATCCAAACAATTGTTTTATCCTATTATAATCCTATAATAGTTTATCACATAGTCTGATATGTAAATACTAGTATGAATTAAAAACAAGTTCATTATTGTTATTACCAATAGAATTTGAAAAGGAGAATAAAATTGTAACATCCTGAGTTAATGGGCCTGTGAATTTTGTGTGTTGGTGGTTTAAAGTATTAAATTGAGGGTTGAGGGTCTAGATTAGGCTCAAGAATCAGTTGAGACCTCAGTTAAATATTTTGTTTAGTTACCACAAGGTTTGTAGGTAGGTATTTGTGTTTAAAATATCAAGTTGGGCTTGTGGCCCAAAGTAAGGTAGCGCCATAAAGGAGCAAAAGGTGGCGTCACTAGTGGATGGAGAGGGCCCAAGTTTTGGTTGCTTAGAGCCCAAGTTTTTGGGCCAAAATCGGCACTTAAAGGGAGCAAGGGGGGACGGCATCAAGGCTATCAAATAGGGAGTTAAATGAATTAAATAATTTGAATAATTGAGAGATAATGAGCTGAAAAAAGAGGGAAGAAGTGGTGCTAGCTAGGTCTCTCCTAGAAGGGTGGATAAGATTGACATAGAGAATAAAGATAAGAGCTATCTTTAGAAGGTTAGTGTTAGCCGAGACTGTGAAGAGTTGGAAAGGAGAGGGGCATTCGGTTTGGCTTTAGGAGGGTGTGCCCAAATTTTAAAGGCCATCTTAAGCATTTGTTTTCTTTCTTTTCTCATCTTCACTCTTCAAAAGTCGAATCACCACTTCCCTCTCCCTTTTCTTTTTCTTTGAAACCTCCTTCTATCCGAATCTTTTGTTCTTCATTGTTATTCATCTCCTATTCACTAAAAGCCAAAACTACACCCTTATTCCCTTCATAGTAGAAATATCCAAAAGTTCAGCCTCTTTTCCCGAAGTCTCACCATAGCCGAATCATCATCCCAGGGTTGGTAAGTTCTCTGACAATTTCCTCTCTGCTATCTCTTTTCTTTCTCATCCTTATTTTAAACCAAATCACTTCCTTTATGTCTTGATGGATGGTTCTTTTCTTCTCACTCTTCATTCCTTGAAGTTGAATCCTCTCTGTGGTGTCTGCCTGTGTCGTATATTGAAGGAAACTGAAGGGGTTCAACCAACGTTTTGGCCAAGTTTGTTAACTCTGGGATTCAACCGATTTAGTGAGTTTTTGCCCGACAGAATAGGGGTCCAATAGTCACGATTCTAGCTAGGGAGAGCGTCGACCTCGGTAGTATAGTGTTTAGCGCAATTAGGTGTGTAACTTCTCACACCATTTAGATTGTTTGTTAGTATAGGTATATAAATCTATTTATATTTTGTTAAATGCCGAAATCCCAGCAAGGCTAATGAAAACCCATGGAGGGTAAAGGCAACAGACTAGGTTAGTGATTTCTGCCATTCTTAAGTGAATGTTCCTGTTGAATTGATAGGATACACATGCATGCCAATTTCTATGTTTGTTTGGGGTTGGGTGATTGATGAAAGGGGAAGTGTTTTGTTGTATTGGTTCTGCCGCGATCTGTTGTAGTGGCACTGCCATGATCTGTTCTGGTGACTATGTCACAATTCTGACGATGAGTAGCTAACTGCAGCATGACTGCCATCGATGGTGTGTAGCGGTGTGGGTTGATTGTACAAATCCCCAATGGTGTGATTGGCAGGTAAGGGTGGTGTGTAGCGGATGGAAACTTAGGATTGGGATGGGTTTTGCGTAATTTCTATTATAAGATATTCTGTTATTCTGCTCTGTGGGGCTAAGGCCCAGCCTAATGGTGCACGAGGACTTGCACACTGAGTCTTGTGACTCACCCCATTGTTTAACATTTTTTTTTCAGGTAGCACTTAGTGCATCGGACCGGGCTGGAGAGGAGTCAAGATGGCCATGCAGGAGTTTTTTTGATACAATAAAGGACACTATTAAATTACTTATTTTTAATACTTTTAGTTATTTTGGGTTTTATATATCATTGTAATAAGGCCACGGGCTATTCGCTTTATATTTTCAATTTTTGGGCTTTATTTTCAGACACTTAAATTATATGTAGAATTGGAATTAAGGCTTGTACTAAAATAATAATAAAAACAAAGGTAGAATTTCGGTTTCCATTCTTTAAGGCTTTTAATTTAAAATTTATATCTTTAATAAATTATCAAATTTTTAAGTTTTTCGCTATAAATGTTTAAACTCGACAAAAGTTTTCCAAAAATGCGACATGCTTTATAAAATCTTCTTAGTGACATGCCAGATTCAGTCATGGTGTTTGGGCCGGGTTTGGGGTGTTACAAATTGGTATTAGAGTTAGGTTCAAAAATCGGCTTTGGGGTTTTGGGCTCAAAACATTTTCTAAAGATGAGTTTTGGAAACATACATGTTAATAAATGATATAGGATGGTTTTCTCGGCATGGCGCCTGCGAATCCGGCCCAAGTTCGCCAGGTAAGTATTCTGAACTCATTGTATGTTATATAGGTAAGTGGGCTTGATGGGCTTTATGGGACGTAGATTATTTTAATTAGAATTTGATGGACTTTAGGCTTAGCTTAAACAAATCTTTACACATCATAAAACTTAATTTCGTTAATTATACATGTTTGTGAGCAAGTCATAGGGTTGAGGTGTGGAAATAAGCATACGCATGTCTAGGATTGGATCCAGGAAGAGCTTGGTACTTAAGCAGTCCTAGTGACTCACCTCCTCTTTTCTGGAATCCTACAGTGCGTAGTATTTGTTAGCCTTAGCCACAAGGACTTGTTGACGTGCTAAAATTTATAACTAAATCCGAAAGGACCAAGACCTATTTTTGTAAAATTACTTATACGACCCTGATTTTTTGTAAATTATCCTAAAAACCCTAGGTTGAGGAAATTTACCTAGATACCTTTAAATTTACAGAATGACCAAAATACCTTTGTTTGGAAAACTACCAAAGTACCCTTGTTGAGAAATTACTGAATTACCCCTAATTTACGAAAGTTACCAAAATTTACAAAATTACCGAAATACACCTATTTTGTAAAATCACCAAGACACCATATTTTGAAAAATTATGAAAACACCCCTGGGTATTGAAAAGACACAAATACCCCTAAGTGATGAATGTAAGTTCGTGGATGTTGTTTGTATGATTGAATGGGAACTCTAGAACTAGGAAAGACTGATTTGATAACTAAACTTGTAGATAGAATCCGAATTCGAAAGAATTATTGTTAAAATTACTTTCCATAAGACTGTCCGTATTAATTAGTGGAAGAAAAATTATTAATTCATAAAATTTCTAATCAGATGAATGTCGATCGGAAGAATGAGTAAAAGGGGTCGAGGACGTTCACCGCGTGGACGTGGTAGGGGTAGGATGATCGTGTCCGAGCCAGTAGGATCTGGCCACGGGTCAGGAAACGAGATACCGAATATGCCAATTATGGAGGGAAAATTTCAGGACCAGACGGCCGGAGATGATGCGGTATCTCAGGCGATGTTGCGAGTCTTTGAGAGAGTTGATGGGGTAGGCATGAGATCGGGAGCTCAAAAAATTTGTGTCTGAATGACTCCGAGCCAACGGAGCGGAGATGTTTAGGGGAGTTTATGGCGTAGCCCCTAACATATCTGAGTATTGGTTAGAGGCGAGTGAGAGCATAATGGATGACCTAGACTTCAATATGGAGGAGAAATTGAAAGGGGTCGTGTCTCTTCTTCGAGACGAGGCTTACCAGTGGTGGCTCACGATAAATGAGGGTACTGCCGCGGACTGGATCGACTAGGATTTCTTTAGGGCATCATTTCAGGGAAAATATGTCGGGGCCAATTATGTGGATGCGGAGAGGAAGGCATTCCTGAATTTGGTGCAGGAAAGTAAATTTGTGTCTGAGTACGAGGCAAAATTTTTGCGTTTGAGCCGTTACGCTCGAGGAATTGTATCGACTGACTATGAGCACTGTGTATGGTTCGAAGATGGATTGCGGGATGAGTTGAGAGTGTTGGTAGCATCGCAGCGAGAAAGGACTTTGTGGTTCTTGTAGAGAAAGCTAAAATATCTGAGGAGGTGAAGCAGACTGAGAAGTAGAATAAGGATAAGGATCGAAATCAGAATAAGAGGAATTTTAGGCCATCGGGATCATCTGGGAATTTTCAGAAAAGGCTTAGGTTTGATGGGCCAGCTCATGCTCTGACATCTACTACGGGGGGTCAGAATCGATCTTGTAACTTATGCTGGAAAGTACATTTCGGGGAGTGTAGAAGGAGAATCGATGGATGATTCAGGTGTGGATCCATGGAACATATGACAAAGGACTGTCCACAGGTGGATCAGGTGCAGCCAGTTGGACGAGGTTTTGATCAGGTTAGGAGAGGTGGTCAGCCATTACCGAGGGGTCGTGGCCCAGCCAGAGAAGGAAATAGGTTCAGTTGGGGTCGTGGAGCACCTGGTAGGGGTGCAGGTAATGTAGACGCGAGACAGCCAGGTATAGTTTATACAGCTCGTAGGTGGGAGGATGGTGACGCACTGGACGTTATAACTGGTACGTTTCTTATTGCTGATAACCCTTTTCTTGCCTTGATTGATATTGGGTCAACCCACTCTTATGTTGCATGCTCGGTATCTGAGACCCTAAGTATAGATTCTGAACCAACCACTAGGAAGATGATGGTGGTTAGTCTTTTAGGACAATCTAGGGTAGTGGACAAACTATTTAAGGATGAACCTTTAGAGACTCAAGGAGTAGTGTTCACGATAGACTTAATAGAATTACCATTTGGGGAGTTTAACCTCATCTTAGGAATGGACTGGTTGGCTAAAAATAATGCTAAGCCGTATAGTGAGACTAGGCGCATGGTGTTGGGTACCCCTGAAGGCGGGGAAATGGTTGTGCTAGGGGAAAGAAGGGATTATTTGTCCAATGTAGTATCTGCATTGAAGGCTGTTAAGATGATGCGGAAAGGATGCAATGCATTTCTAGCCTTTATCAGTGCTTTGGATGCTAAGGAGGTAACTATTGAGGAGGTTAGAATGGTAAAGGATTTTACGGACGTTTTCCCTGAGGAGCTGCAAGGGTTACCTCCGGATCGCGAAGTGGAGTTTAGAATTGAACTACTCTTGGGTACGGCTCCAGTGTCCATTGCTCCTTGTAGAATGGTGCCGAAAAAGCTGGTGGAACTCAAAGCTCAGATCCAGGAACTGTTGGATCGAGGTTTTATTCGACCGAGTGTGTATCCGTGGGGAGTGCCGGTCTTATTTGTGAAGAAGAAGGACGGATCCATGCATAAGTACTTGGACTACCGTCATTTGAATAAGTTAACAATTAAGAACAAGTACCTGCTGCCAAGAATCGACGACATGTTTGATCAGCTCAAAAGAGCTTCAGTCTTTTTGAAGATAGATTTAAGGTCGGGATATCATCAATTAAAGGTAAAGGAAGGGGTCATTCATAAGACAGCTGTTTGAACTCGCTACGATAATTATGAATTTTTGGTGATGCCGTTCGGGTTAATGAACACGCCAGCGGCATTCATGGATATGATGAATTGGGTGTTCCAACCATACCTTGATCAGTTTGTTGTGGTGTTTATTGACGACATTCTGGTTTATTTCAAGTCTGAGAAGGAGCATGATACACATCTTCATGTGGTGTTGCAAATTCTGAGGGAGATGCAGTTGTTCGCTAAGTTCAGTAAGTGTGAGTTCTGGCTAAGGGAAGTAACTTTCTTAGGGCATGTGGTTTCTGCAGAGGGAGTTAGGGTTGACCCTCGGAAGATAAAAGCTGTATTGGATTGGAAACCACTGAAGTCGATGGTAGAGATTCAAAGTTTCTTGGGATTGGCGGGGTACTACAGGAGGTTTGTTGAGGGGTTCTCATTAATTGTGGCACCTCTAACAAAGTTGTTGAGGAAGGGAGTACCGTTTGTCTGGACTAAAAAATAGCAGGAGAGCTTTGAGAAATTGAAGAGAATTCTGACAGTAGCACCGGTGTTAATTCAGCCAGAGGCGGGAAAGAAGTTTACCATCTTTTGTGATGTCACACACGGGTTTAGGATGTGTGCTGATGCAAGATGGGGATGTTGTTGCATCTGTGTCTCGACAGTTAAGACCGCATGAGTTGAATTACCCCACGCATGATTTGGAATTGGTTCTGGTGGTGTTTACTCTGAAGATATGGAGACACTACCTGTACGGGGAGAAGTCGGTTATTTACACTGACCATAAGAGCCTGAAGTATCTCTTTACCCAGAAGGAGTTGAATCTAAGACAACGTAGGTCGATTGAACTTTTGAAGGACTATGACTGTTCGATTGAATATCATCCGGGAAAGGCTAATGTGGTGGCAGATGCGCTGGGTCAAAAGGCAATAGTGGATTTGAGGGCGATGTTCGCTCATCTCAGTCTCTATGAGGATGGCAGTTTGGTAGCTGAACTCCAAGTGAGACCAACGTGGACAAATCTGATTAAAGAGAAACAGCTTCTAGACGATGTCTTGAGTGCTCGACTCTGGCAAGTGCAGAATGGTGAAGGAGAAGACTATGGTTTGGATGGTAATAGGGTTATATGTTTCTGTAAGAGAATATGTATGCCAAGGGATGTGGAGTTAAGACAGATGATTCTTCAAGAGGCGCATAGTAGCCCATACACTATGCATACTTGAGGGGTTAAGATGTATCGGGGTTTGTGAGAGCAGTTTTGGTGGCCAGGTCTGAAGCGAGAGGTAACAGAATTCGTAGGTAAATGTTTGACGTGTCAGTAGGTGAAAGCGAAACACCAGTTGCCTTCGGGGTTATTGCAGTCGGTGAAGATTCCGCAGTGGAAATGGGAAAGAATCACGATGGATTTTGTTAGTGTAACACCCCAAACCCGGCCCATACACTACATCCGGATCTGGTATGTCACTAAGGAGATTTTATAAAACTTGTGGCACTTTGGAAAACAATTATCGGGTATAAACATTTATAACGAAAACTTAATAATTTATTAATTTATATAAGATATGAAGTTATAAAATGCCTTGGTGATTTTTAAGTAAAACCAAAATTTAATACATGTCTCAACTTAATTTAAACATAAAATTTAAATGCCTAATATTAAAAACCCAACATAAAACCCCAAAATAAATAAGTCTAGTGGCCCATGGCCTTATTACAATGAAACTTAAAAATTCGCTAATTGAAAATATTAAAATAACTAAATTAAGTAAAGTCCTTGCTAAGTCTCAATACTCTCTCGCATGGCCACCTTGCGTTCCTCTCCAACCCGGTCTAATGCACTAGGTGCTACTTGAAAGTTTTTAAATAAAAGGTTGAGCCGCGAGACTCAGTGTGCAACCCTCAAGTACCATTAGATTTGGGTCTTAGCCCCACAGAACAGAATAAAAGAATATAATATATATGAAAATATGCAAACCCCAACCCAAATCCTAGTTTTGCATCCGCTACACACCACCCTTACCTACCAGTCACACCATTGGGGATTTCTACAATCAACCCACACCGCTACACACCACTGATGGCAGTTATGCTGCTCATCGTTAGATCATGGCCATAGCCACTACAATAGGTCATGGAAAAAGCCACTACAACAGGTCACGGCAAAAACCGCTACAACAGGTTACGGCAAAAATCGCTACAACAGGTCAGGGCAAAAGCCGCTACAACAGAACACTTCCCCTTTCATCAAACCCAACCCCATGCAATCACAGAAATCGCCACACTTATCACATACGTCATCTTGACAAGAACATTCACTTAGGAATGACAGGGATCACTAACCTGGTGATTCGCTTTTACTCTTCTTAGGTCTCAACCATTATGCCGGGATTTCGGCATTTATCGAATATAACAGATCTATAAGTATATTTTAATAGGCAATCTAAATGGTATGGAAGTGTAACACACTTGATATCGCGTAGTCCTATATTCTTAGTCGATATCCTTGCTATTCGGATCTACTACCCTCAGACAATAACCTTGCTCAAAAGCCAGAAAAACACGAAGATTTGGCCTCTCCTACAATCGGCCAATGTTTAATAAATCCTGAATTTTCACGTTAAAAATTAGTAAATCTCCTTACCTTGAGATCCAAAAAGTAACATGATTTGAGTGTTACTGAACTATGAATTAGAGATCTACGTGATTGACTCTTCTTCAGATCCCAAAATGCCGCAAAAGAAAAAACATAATATTAGTCCCTTAGAGCCATTCGACTATGGCCTCCCAAAAGCCAAAAAAGGATCAAAAGATAACCTGAATCAGTACTTACGTCTTCTGAAAGTTTCAGCTATCCCTTGAAAAACATTCAGCAACCATAGAAGATTAGAGATCTAGAAGTTTTGGCTTTTTAAATGAAATCCCGAAAAGATGAACAAGAGAGGACTGATGTGTTTTCGGCTTTTTTGGAAGAACAAAGAATTGAAGAGATGGCCAAGAGAGTTTCAGCCAATGAGTATTAAGGAAAAGAAAAGGTGATTAGCAGGGTTTTGGCAATGGATAAATCTTCAGGGGTTTTGGTTTCTGACAGAAAAGAAAAAAGAGAAGAGATGATTCGAAAGAGTGGAAACTAAAGGCTATTCTAAATGAAAAATTCGGCACACCCTACTGCCTATACTGAGCTGATTCTTTCCCCATCTCTGAGTTTGATTTTCGGCCAACTCTAGCCTCCTAGATGAGCTCTCATCTTTTCCCTTATCTAATCAAAAATCACATCCAAAAGAGTCCTACATCACACCACTCCTTCCCCCTTTATCAGCTTAATATCCATATAATTTAAACACTAAAAATCCCTAAAATATAGCCTTGTTGTCGTCCCCCCTATTGCTCCCTTTAAGTGCTAAATTTGGCCCAATAACTTGGGCTCCAAGCAACCAACAATTAGCCCTATCCAACTACTAGTGACTCCACTTATAGCTCCCTTATAGCGCCACTTACCTTTGGGCTACAAGCCCAATTTGTCATTTAAAACACAGATAACTACACTTTTAAGGTGTCTATACAGAAATTTAGTCAAAGCCTTAGCCCGTTCTTGAGCCCAATCTGGATCCACTAACCCTTAAATTAATATTTTAAGCATTCAACACCTAAAATGTGCAGGCCTAATAATTCGAGATGTTATAGTTCTACCCCCTTAAAATAAATTTCGGCCTTAAAATTTACCTGATCAAAAGAGATGGGGATACTGCTGTCGCATAACATCCTCTGGCTCCCACGTCTCCTCCTTTATGCCATGATTTTGCCACAAAACTTTGAGCAAAGGGACGACTTCTTTCTCAATACTTTTACATCTCGATCCAAGATTTGCACTGGTTCCTCCTCAAAAGACAAATCTGGCCTTACTTTAATCTCTTCCACCACACTACGTACGATGGATCAGAACGATAACGTCTTAGCATCGAGATATGAAACACGTCATGTATCTGTTCCAACTCTAAAGGTAACTCCAAATGATAAGCCACTAGGCCCACACATTCTAGTACCCGATACGGCCCAATAAACCGTGGACTTAACTTACCCTTCCGTCCAAACCTCATTACCTTCTTCCATGGAGATACCTTCAAAAAGACGGTCTCTGTAACATCCTAGATTAGAGATTATGCGTTCGTGCGTAATTCATGAGATAATGGGATCAGTGGGTGTGTTGGATGTGTTCTGAAGAGTTTCAAGAACCCTAAGATGACAGGAAATGAATGGAAATGGAAATGGAAATAAAAATGGAAACAAACATTTTAGGAAACTTAAACATTTTGGAAAACTGAACATTTTTGGAAACCTGAACATTTTTGGAAATGATTCAAAAATGGAAAGTAAACATTTCTGGAAACTTGGAAATGCAAGAAAATGGAAAGTTTACAGAGCCGATCAAAAATTTTAGGAAACTTAGAAATGATGCAGGAATGTCAAATTTTAAAGTCCAAAATAGGAAATAAGGGCAAGAGGGCCTTAAAAGAAAAGTTGGAGAATTTTGACACACAAACAAAGCTTGGAAAAGTGGCTCAAGATGCCACTTAGGGCCTATGGAAATGGCGTCACATGCAGGGAAATAGTCCCGAGTTCGAGTCACTTGAAAAGTAAATAAGTAAGTTTTATTTTGCTTCCGGAAAATTTGAGGAGGACTGACTTTGGTTTCTAGAAAAGAGGTGTTTTATTTGCATAAATATGTGAATAATAAGTGATAAATAAAGGATTTTCTTTAATTGGATTATTTGAGGAGATAATTGATGGATTAAAGGCTTTTATTTTAAATAAAAGAGATAATATTATCACAAGGAAGATTGGTGGCCAAGTTAAGGACTCTTGGGCTAGCAATTTGACTAAAGGAGGAGAATTTAGGCTATTCTCTCATCTTTTCTAGGCTTTGCCAAAAATTCCATAGCAAAACTCCCTCTGCTGAATTTTCTTTTCATCTTTTCTTCTTCTCTTTTCTTCATCTCGTCAAGCCAAAACCTTTTCTTTTGATCTCGATTAAAACTCCATAGCCAATCTCTGTGACTCTAGGCAAGGAAGCAATCGATTAAAGGCATTAAAGGTAAGGTTAAGCATTATTCAAATCCTTTTCTTTTTATTTTTCCAAAGAGAAGGATATAATCCTATTCTTGTTCATGGTCAAATCTGCAAGGGTCTCTCGTGATCTTTTACAACCGTCGAATACAAGGGGAATCTTTCGAAATCGAGGATCTAAGGTAAGATGTATGAATATTCGGTTAAGGGTGATGATTCATGTTTTCAAAGTTAGATTTAATCTAACATGAAGTTATAGGATTTCGACAGGCATATAAAGGAATCCTCTTGATTTGGAATTTGTATCTTAAGTGATATTCGTCCAAGGCTTATTTTGATATTTGGAATTATTTTCATTATTTCAAAAGCCTAAACTCACATGGTTACATGATTTAGTGTTAGCCGATTTCAAGGAAAAGGGATACTAGCAATTTTGGAACTTGATCAATCAAATCGGCAAGCAAGGTAAGTATTAGTAATACCATTCCTATTAGGATTTGGTTTTAAAAGCGAAAAAGGGTATTAATGTGTTTTATATGATGGGTCAATATAGGAATTAATGATCTAAAGTTAGATCGGGATTTTCGAGATCTCAAGGAACCTATTAAGCGGATCAGGTGTGTACCCTACACTAAATCTTGATAGATTTATGGCTTTAATTCATTATATGTGTTAATATGAAAGTGTAAGAATGTGGCTAAGGTACCGTGTGTACCCCACATTAATCTTAATAGATTTATGGCTTAAATATGATATATATGTTAATATGAAAGTGTAAGAATGTGGCTAAAGTACCATATTATGGTACAAAGTACTCAGTACATTTTCCTACTCCTACTAGGATTTCGAAATATGTTATATTTAACATGTGAAAAGTGATGTGAAAGTGAAATTAAATATGATATGCATGATATGTATAATTTGGGGCATTCGGGTTATTTGAGAAAGGGAAGTGAATGTGATGACTTGGTCTCACTAAGTGAAACGTGATGACTTGGTCTCACTAAGAATATGTGACGACTTGGTCTCACTAAGAATATGTGATGACTTGGTCTCACTAAGAATATGCAACGACTTGGTCTCACTAAGAATATGTGATGACTTGGTCTCACTAAGTGAATGTGGTAACCGGTTACATTATCTAAATGTGGTGTCTCATGACACAATATCGTGGCTATGCCACAATATCTTAAGTGGGCGATGAGCATGTCGACCGCAATGATCGCCTTCGATGGTGTGTAGCGGATGGAGGGTTGACTTAGTAGTCCCCACTGTGCGAGTGTGTTGGTACGGTGGAGTGTAGTGGATGGCATATAGGTTTGGGTTCGGGTTTGCATCATTATCTTGAATTTTTATATGAATATGATATGTATGGTATGCCTATTTCTATTATGTTTTGGTGTTGGTTACACATTGAGTCTATCGACTCACCCGTTATGGGAACATGTTTTAGGTGATGAGCGAAATGGACCGGACTGGCAGAACTTGTGGTGGCCATCTTCACTTGAAGTTTAATTTAATTTGAATCTTTATTTTATTTTAAGATCTTGTACAATTTTATTTTGGGTTTTGTTTTATGTAATAGGGCCATCGTGATTTATTTTTATTTACGCTTTAATTACTATGTTATGAATTTAGGGCTTTATAAAGAATAAGCCCAATTAGTTTAAAATAAGTTAAAACATTTTGTCACTTGAAACAAATGGGTTTTCGATATAAAATAAATTTATTTTCAACTCGAGCCCAACCCACAACAAACTATCTTCCAGAACACACAGTTTTCAAAGTATACAAATGAATTTGAACCGGGTTACTTCGAGGAACATACCAGATCCGATCCATTCTCATGGGCTGGGTGTGGGGTGTTTCATTTGGTATCAGGGCCCAGTTTTAAACTCTCGACACGTGGTCGAGGCCCAAAACATTTTCAAAACAAGCCCAAATGAGTTTTATGAAAATATTTACGAAAGTAGACAGTTTGATGGCATGGCACCTAAGTCTCGACCCATGATCCACACTGTAAGTACCCTATCTATCGTGTGTTTATGTGAATTATAGAAGGGTAGAAAAGGAATGGAATGTAGAATAGCATGATAGGAACTTGAACCCTAAGATTAGTCTACTCAAACACGTATACATAAGACTTAATACATTAAACAAACCTATGGCTAAGTCAATCAAGTTAGGGTGTGGCAACCATGATACGCATGTCTAGGAGTGGATCTTGAAGAGCTTGGTATTTAAGCGGTCCTAGTGACTCACCTCCTCTTCACAGAATCCTACAGTGCGTAGCTTCTGGTTCACCCTAACCTGAGGACTTAGTGGGTGTGGCAACCCCAAAGACGCATGTCTAGGAATGGTTTCAAGGGAGTTTGGTACTTAAGTAGTCCGCGTGACTCACCTCCTCTCCACTCGAATCTTGCCTGGTGCGTAGCTTTGGTTCACCCTGACCAAGAAGGCTCGGTCATAGGCTAAACCCAATAACTAAAACCCGAAAGGAACTAGCCATTTTCTAACCTTAATATTAAAATTCTTAAATCATTTTTTCCATAATTCACTTAAAACTATTTCTTATACACAATTTTCTTCTAAAATTTCGACTTATAAAATTACAAAATACCCCAGTGGTAAAATTACAAAATACCCTTAGTTTATAAAAGCCCAACTACTCAACAGTTTTGCCAAAATATCATTATCTCATAAATATTCAAAAACCCTAATTTGCAAACTATCAGAAAAAAATATATACCTTGATTTATGAAAAATTACAAAATTGCCCTAACTCACTAAAATTACCAAAATGACCCTGATTTCCAAAATTTTTGCAACAGCACTGATTTGGAAAGTACAATTCTCAAAAAGAACCTACAAAATTTTGCAACTTCTGAAATATCCCTGATTTATTAAAATTTTACAATTTACCCCGGTTTGTGGAAAAATTACCAAAATACCCCCAAGTCTAAAAAATTTTCCGAAATACCATCAGATTTCAAAAAATTTCCAAAATACCCCGGGAACTTAAAAATACCAAAAAAATACTTTGTGATAAAATCACCAAGGAACCTTATTTTGACAAATCATGAAAATACCCCTGTAGGACAAATTACGAAAATACCCCTGGGTAGTGGAAAAACAACAACAATGGAAACTACAACATTTCTCTGAAAGAACGAAAGTTCATAATTGATTGATGGATGTATGAATGTAAAGACTGTGTGCATGTATGAATACGAAAGAACCACTTCTAAAAAAAAATTCTTTCCATAAAACTTCTTCGCGGTTAATCAGTGAAACAAAAATTTTTTTTTATACATAAAACTTCTTAATTAGATTAAATCGCGACGTTAGAAATGAGTTCTAAGGGACGTGAACTTAAAGAATGTGCCTAGAAAGTATGATAGCTCTTTGAGATCAGAGTGCGCAGCAATAGCGTAGTGTAGTGAGTTAGACTGTACGGATGAACGACAGTAAGTAATTTCGAGGATGAAATTATTTTAAGGGGGTAGAACTGTAACATCCTAGATTAGGGGTTATGCGTTCGTGCGTAATTCATGAGATAATGGGATCAGTGGGTGTGTTGGATGTGTTCTGAAGAGTTTCAAGAACCCTAAGATGAAAGGAAATGAATGGAAATGGAAATGGAAATGAAAATGGAAACGAACATTTTTGGAAACTTGAACATTTTGGAAACCTGAACATTTTTGGAAACTTGAACATTTTTGGAAATGATTCAAAATGGAAAGTAAACATTCTGAAACTTGGAAATGTAAGAAAATGGCAAGTTTACTGAGCCGATCGAAAATTTTAGGAGACTTAGAAATGATGCAGAATGTCAAATTTTAAAGTCCAAAATAGGAAATAAGGGCAAGAGGGCCTTAAAAGAAAAAGTTGGAGAATTTTGACACACAACAAAGCTTGGAAAAGTGGCACAAGATGCCACTTAGGGCCTATGGAAATGGCGTCACATGCAGGGAAATAGGCCTCGAGTTCGAGTCACTTGAAAAGCAAATAAATAAGTTTTATTTTTGCTTCCGTATAATGAGGAGGACGACCTTGGTTTCTAGAAAAGGAGGTGTTTTATTTGCATAAATATGTGAATAATAAGTGATAAATAAAGGATTTTCTTTAATTGGATTATTTGAGGAGATAATTGATGGATTAAAGGCTTTTATTTTAAATAAAAGAGATAATATTATCACAAGGAAGATTGGTGGCCAAGTCAAGGACTCTTGGCCTAGCAATTTCGGCTAAAGGAGGAGAATTTAGGCTATTCTCTCATCTTTTCTAGGCTTTGCCAAAAATTCCATAGCAAAACTCCTCTCTTAGAATTTTCTTTTCATCTTTTCTTCTTCTCTTTTCTTCATCTGTCAAGCCAAAACCTTTTCTTTTGATCTCGATTAAAACTCCATAGCGTAATCTCTGTGACTCTAGGCAAGGAAGCAATCGATTAAAGGCATTAAAGGTAAGGTTAAGCATTATTCAAATCCTTTTCTTTTTATTTTGTCGAAAGAGAAGGATCTAATCCTATTCTTGTTCATGGTCGAATCTGCAAGGATCTCTCGGGATCTTTTACAACCTATCGAATACAAGGGGAATCATTCGGGAAATCTGAGGATCTAAGGTAAGATGTATGAATATTCGGTTAAGGGTGATGATTCATGTTTTCAAAGTTAGATTTAATCTAACATGAGGGATTTCGACAGGCATATAAAGGAATCCTCTTCAGATTTGGAATTTGTATGGTAAGTGATATTCGGCCAAGGCTTATTTTTGATATTTGGAATTATTTTTCATTATTTCAAAAGTGGAAAACTCACATGGTTACATGATTTAGTGTTAGCTGATTTCAAGGAAAAGGGATACTAGCAATTTTTGGAACTTGATCAATCAAATCGGCAAGCAAGGTAAGTATTAGTAATACCATTCCTATTAGGATTTGGTTTTAAAAGTGAAAAGGGTATTAATGTGTTTTATATGATGGGCCGAATATAGGAATTAACAGATCTAAAGTTAGATCGAGATTTTTGAGATCTCAAGGAACCTATTAAGCGGATCAGGTGTGTACCCTACACTAAATCTTGATAGATTTACGGCTTTAATTCATTATATGTGTTAATATGAAAGTGTAAGAATATGGCTAAGGTACCGTGTGTACCCCACATTAATCCTAATAGATTTATGGCTTAAATATGATATATATGTTAATATGAAAGTGTAAGAATGTGGCTAAAGTACCATATTATGGTACAAAGTACTCATGTACGTTTTCCTACTCCTACTAGGATTTCGAAATATGTTATATTTAACATGTGAAAAGTGATGTGAAAGTGAAATTAAATATGATATGCATGATATGTATAATTTGGGGCATTCGGTTATTTGAGAAAGGGAAGTGAATGTGATGACTTGGTCTTACTAAGTGAAACGTGATGACTTGGGTCTCACTCGTAATATGTGACGACTTGGTCTCACTAAGAATATGTGACGACTTGGTCTCACTAAGAATATGTGATGACTTGGTCTCACTAAGTGAATGTGGTAACCGGTTACATTATCTAAATGTGGTGTCTCATGACACAAATATCAGTGGCTATGCCACAATATCTTAAGTGGGCGATGAGCATGTCGATTGCAGTGACGCCTTCGATGGTGTGTAGCGGATGGAGGTTGACTTAGTAGTCCCCACGGTGTGCGAAGTTGGTACGGTGGAGTGTAGCGGATGGCATATAGGTTTGGGTTCGGGTTTGCATCATTATCTTGAATTTTATATGAATATGATATGTATGGTGTACCTATTTCTATTATGTTTTGGTGTTGGTTACACATTGAGTCTATCGACTCACCCGTGCTGTGGGAACATGTTTCGTGATGAGCGGAATGGACCGGACTGGCGAACTTGTGGTGGCCATGTCCACTTGAAGTTTAATTTAATTTGAATCTTTATTTTATTTTAAGTATCTTGTACAATTTTATTTTAGGTTTTATTTTATGTAATAGGGCCATCGTGATTTATTTTTATTTACGCTTTAATTACTATGTTATGAATTTAGGGCTTTATAAAGAATAAGCCCAATTAGTTTAAAATAAGTTAAAACATTTTGTCACTTGAAACAAATGGGTTTTCGATATAAAATAAATTTGTTTTCAACTCGAGCCCAACCCACAACAAACTATCTTCCGTAACACACAGCTTTTCAAAGTATCTGAATGAATTTGAACCGGGTTACTTCGAGGAACATACCAGATCCGGTCCATTCTCGTGGGCTGGGTGTGGGGTGTTTCAGTCTCCTACTACAAATTCCACCTCCTTTCGCTTTAGATCCGCATAAGATTTCTACCGATCAGATGCCTCCTTCAACTGAGCCCGTATTAACTTAACTTTCTCCTCTGTTTTTGAAACTAGCTCTCGACCCAATACCTGACATTCACCCAACTCTTTCCAACAAGTTAGGGTACGAGATCTCCTTCTATATAACGCTTCATAAGGCACCATCTGAATACTAGCTTGATAACTATTATTGTATGCGAATTCCGCCAAAGGTAAATACTCCTCCTAACTACCCCTAAAATCAATGATGTGACCCCTTAGCATATCCTCCAAGATCTGAATTACCCTCTCAAACTGACCATTAGTCTATGGATGAAAAGCAGTACTAAAGTCTAACCTTGTTCCCATTGCTTGATGAAGAGCCTTCCAAAATCGTGACGTGAACCTAGGGTCCCTATCCGATATGATTGACTCCAGTACACCGTGCAATCTCACCACCTCAGCCACATACAACTTAGCCAACTTTTGCAAGGAATAGTCGACCCGAACTTGTATGAAGTGGGCCAACTTTGTCAAACAATCCACAATCACGTAAATCGAATCCTTCTTAATAGGCGTAAGAGGTAACCCACTAACAAAATCCATCATGATCTTTTCCCACTTCCACTGCGAAATCTTCACCGGCTGTAACAACCCCAAAGGCAACTGGTGTTCCGCTTTCACCTGTTGGCACGTCAAACACTTACCCACGAATTTCATTACCTTTTGCTTCAGACCTGGCCACCAAAATTGCTCTCGCAAATCCCGATACATCTTAACTCCTCCAGGATGCATTGTGTATGGGCTACTATGCGCCTCCTGAAGAATCATCCGCCTTAACTCCACATCCTTTGGCATACAGACTCTCTTACAGAAACACAGAACTCCATCACAATTCAAGCTATGGTCCTCTCATTCACTATTCTACACTTGCCAGATTCGATTACTCAAGACATCATCCAAAAGTTACTTCTCTTTGATCTGTCTTATCCACATAGGTCTTACTTGAAGTTCAACTACCAAACTACCATCCTCATACAGGCTATGATGAGAGAACATCGCCCTTAACTCCGCTATCGCCTTCCTACTCAACGCATCCGCCACTACGTTAGCCTTACCCGAATGGTATTCAGTCGAGCAGTCATAGTCATTTAACAGCTCGATCCACCTTCTCTGCCTTAGGTTCAACCCCTTCTGAGTGAGGAGATACTTCAAGCTCTTATGGTCAGTATAAATAACTGACTTCTCCCTATACAAGTAGTGTCTCCAAATTGTCAGAGCAAACACTACTGCTGCCAATTCCAAATCATGCGTAGGGTAGTTCAACTCATACGGTCTTAACAGTAGAGACGCATACGCAACCACTTTTCCATCTTGCATCAACACACACCCTAACCACATGTGTGACGATCACAAGAGACAAGAATTCTTTTCCCGCCTCGTCAATTAATACCGGTGCTTCTTTCAGAATTCTCTTCAACTTCTCAAAGCTCTCCTGCTATTTGTCGATCCATACAAACGATACTCCCTTCCTCAACAACTTAGTTAAAGGTGCCACTATCAATGAGAACCCTTCAACAAACCTTCTGTAGTACCTGGCTAATCCCAAGAAACTTCAAACTTCTGCCACAGACTTCGGCGGTTTCCAATCCAACACGGCTTCTACCTTCCGAGGGTCCACCCTAATTCCTTCTATGAAAACTACATGCCCTAAGAAAGTCACTTCCTTCAGCCAGAATTCACACTTACTAAACTTTGCGTACAACTGCTTCTCCCTCAGAATTTGCAACACCACACGAAGATGTGCATCATGGTCCTCCTTAGACAAGGAATAAACCAGAATATCGTCGATAAACACCACGATGAACTGATCAAAATACGGTTGAAATACATGGTTCATCATATCCATAAATGCCACTGGCGCGTTCGTCAACACAAACGGCATCACCAAGAACTCATAATGATCATACCGAGTCCGAAACGCCATCTTATGAATGTCTCCTTCCTTTACCCTTAACTGATGATATATCAACCATAAGTCAATCTTAGAAAAGACTGAAGCTCCCTTGAGCTGATTGAATAGGTCGTTGATCCTTGGCAGTTGGTACTTATTCTTAATTGTCTGTTTATTCAACTGACGATAGTCCACACACATACGCAAGGATCCGTCCTTCTTCTTCACAAATAGGACCGGGGCTCCCCACGAGACACACTCGGTCGGATAAATCCACGATTCAATAGTTCCTAGATCTGGGCTTTGAGTTCCACCAACTCCTTTGGTGCCATTCTGTACGGAGCAACGGACACCGGGGCTATACCCGGAAGTAGCTCTATTCCAAACTCCACTTCGCGATTTGAGGGTAATCTTGGCAATTCCTCAAGAAAGACATCTGTGAAATCCTTGATTGTTCGAACCTCATCGACAGTCACCTCCTTAACATCCAAAGTACTGATAAAGGCTAGAAATGCGTTGTATCCTTCTCGAATCATCTTAACAGCCTTCAATGCCGATACTACATTGGACAAATAGTTTCTTCTTTCTCCTAACACAACCACCTCCCGGCCTTCTGAGGTACTCAATACCATGCGCTTAGTCTCACAGTCCAACTTGACACGATGCTTAGTCAACCAATCCATTCCTAAGATTAGGTCAAACTCTCCAAACGATAATTCTATTAAGTCTGCCAGGAACACTACCCCTTGAGTCTCTAAAGGTACGTTCCTAAACAGTTTGTCCACTACCCTAGATTGTCCTAAAGGACTAACCACAGTTATCCTCCTAGTGGCTGTTTCAGAGTCTATACTTAAGGTCTCAGTTACTGTACATGCAACATATGAATGGGTTGACCCAATATCAATTAGGGCAAGGAAAGGGTTATCAGCAATAAGAAACGTACTGGTTATAACATCCGGTGCATCACTATCCTTCCATTGGCAAGCTGCATAAACTAGACCCAGCTGCCTTGCGTCTACATTACCTGCACCCCTACTAGGTGCTCCACGACCCCGACCAGACCCATTTCCTCCTCTGACTGTGCCACGACCCCTTGGCCCAAGCTGATCACCTCTCCTAGTCTGATTAGAACCTTGGCCCATTGGCTGTACCTGATCCACCTGTGGACAGTCCTTAATTAGATGCTCCATGGATCCATACCTAAAACATCCACTGATTTTCCTTCTGCACTACCTATAATGTGCCTTCCCACATGAAGGACATGATCGATTCTGGCCCGTCAGAGCACGAACTGGCCCATTAGTCCTAGGCCTTTTCTAAAAATTTCCAGATGCTCTTGATGGCCCGAAACTTCTCTTATTCTTACCCCGATCCTTATCCCTTTCTTGTATCTCAATCCGTTTCACCTCCTCGGCTATCTTAACCTTATCCACCAAAACAGTAAAGTTTCTCTCCTGCTGCGGTGCTATCAAAACCCTTAACTCATTCCGCAGCCCATCCTCGAACCAAACACAATGTTCATATTCATTTGCCACCATTCCTCGAGCGTAGTGGCTCAAGCACAAAAACTCTGCCTCATATTTAGCCACAGACTTACTTCCCTGTACCAAATTCAGGAATGCCTTGCTTTGTGCATCCATATAGCTGGCCCTAATATACTTTCCCTGGAATAACTCCTTAAAGAAGTCTTAGTCAATCCAATCCGTGGCAGTACCCTCTTTCACCGTGAGCCACCACTGATAGGCCTCGTCTCGAAGAAGAGACACGACCCCTTTCAACTCTTCCCCCACCATGAAATCTAGGTCATCCATTATTCGTTCCACTGCCTCCAACCAATATTCAGCTGAACTCGGTGCTATACCAGAGACTCCTCTAAATAATTCTGCCCTGTTGTTTCTAAGTCTCTCCAGTGCTGATTTTTGGGCTCTTGTGCTCAAACCAGCCTCAGCCACTCTCTCTAAGACTTTTAGCACCACTTGAGACACCACATCCTCTCCGTCCGTCTGATCCTGAAATTCCACCTCAGCAGCTGGTGGAACCGGTACCTCATTCCCGGATCCATGGCCAGATCCTACGGGTTCTGACACGGTCATCCTACCCCTTCCACGACCACGCGACGGACGACCATGATCCCTTGTGCTCATTCTTCCGACTCTTGTTTATCTGATTAAACATTTTATGAGTTATTACTTCTTTTCACTGATTATCCACGAACAGTCTTATGAAAAAAGAAGTTTTAAGAGTGATTCTTTCGAATTCAAACCTATCTACAGGTTCTAGTCTTCCTAATCCTAGGAACCATGCACATTCAACATTTGTATACACCAACATACAAGTAGCATCCATCACCTAAGGGTATTTTCGTTATTTCACTACCCAAGGATATTTTCATAATTTTATCCTACAGGGGTATTTTCATAATTTTTTGAAATAAGGTTTCTTGATAATTTTGTGAAATAAGGGTATTTTGTTAATTTTGCAATCCGGGTATTTCGGTAATTTTATAATTCGGGGGTATTTCGATAATTTTGTAATCTAGGGGTATTTCAGTAATTTTCTAAAACCAATGTAATTTTTACAAATCAAGGGTAATTTGGTGATTTCAAAACTAGGGTTTACTTTAAGACCTTACAAAACAGGGTGGTTGGTCCCTTTCGGGTTTTAATTATAAGTTTTGGCCTGTCAACAAGTCCTCATGGTTAGGGTGAAGTCAATACCACGCACTGTGCAGGATTCCAAACAAGAGGAGGTGAGTCACTAGGACTGCTTAAATACCAAGCTCTCCCTAATCCAATCCTAGACATGCGTATGCTGTTGCCACACCCTAACTCTCTATGATCGGTTCACGAGGATTTGTTTGGATAGATTAAGTCTTATGGAATTTAAGAAGTTGTTTAGGCTAAGCCTATAGTCCATCAAAGTCTATTTAAACTAATCTACGTCCCATATAGCCCATCAAGCCCACATATGTACCACAAAATAGTTCAGAATACTTATCTAGCGGACTTGGGCCGGAGACGCAGGTGCCATGCTAAGCTAACAAACCTGTTATCATTAAAAAAACAACATGCATATTTCAAAAACCCATCTTTAGAAAACATTTTGAGCCCAAAAACCCAAAAGCTGAGTTTTGAACCGGGCTCTGATACCAATCTGTAACATCTCAAACTCGGTCCACACACTACATCCGGATCTAGTATGTCACTAAAGAGATTTTATAAAACTTGTGGCACTTTAGAAAATAATTATCGGGTTTAAACATTTATACCTAAAACTTAATAATTTATTAATTCATATAAGATATGAAGTTATAAAATGCCTTGGTGATTTTTAAGTAAAACCAAAATTTAATGCATATCTCAGCTTAATTTAAACATAAAATTTAAATGCCTAATAATAAAAACCCAAAATAAAACCCCAAAATAAATATAAGTCTAGTGGCACATGGCCTTATTACAATGAAACTTAAAAAATCTGCTAATTTAAAATATTAAAATAACTAAATTAAGTAAAGTCCTTTGCTGAGTCTCAATGCTCTCTCGCATGGCCACCTTGCGCTCCTCTCCAACCCGGTCCGATGCATTAGGTGATACCTAAAAGTTTTTAAATAAAAGGTTGAGTCGCGAGACTCAGTGTGCAACCCTCAAGTACCATTAGATTTAGGCCTTAGCCCTACAGAACAGAATAGCAGAACATAATATATATGAAAATATGCAAAGCCCAACCCAAATCCTAGGTTTCCATCTGCTACACACCACCCTTACCTGCCAGTCACACCATTGGGGATTTCTACAATCAACCCATATCGTTACACACCACTGATGGCAGTCACGCTGCTTATCATCAAATCATGTCCGTAGCCACTATAATAGGTCATGGCAAAAGCCACTACAATAGGTCACGACAAAAATTGCTACAACAGGTCACGGTAAAAACCGCTACAACAGGTCACGGCAAAAGCCGCTACAACAGAACACTTCCCCTTTCATCAAACCCAACCCCATGCAATCACAGAAATCAACACACTTATCACATATGTCATCTTGACAGGAACATTCACATAGGAATGACAGGGATCACTAACCTGGTGATGCACTTTTACCCTCCTTAGGTCTCAACCATTATGCCGGGATTTCGGCATTTATCAGAATATAACAGATCTATAAGTATATTTTAACAGGCAATCTAAATGGTGTGGGAGTGTTACATACTTAATATCGTATAGTCCTATATTCTTAGCTGATATCCTTGCTATCCGGATCTATTACCCTCAGTTTATAACCTTGCTCAAAAGCCGAAAAAACACGAAGATTTGGTCTCTCCTACAATCAGCCAAGGGTTAATAAATCCCAAATTTACAAGTTAAAGATCAGTAAATATCCTTACCTTGAGATCTCGAAAGTAACACGATTCGCGTGTTACTGAACTATGACTTAGAGATCTACGCGATCGACTCTTCTTCAGATCCTAGAATGCCGCAAAAGGAAAAACACAATATTAGTCCATTATAGCCATTCGACTATGGCCTGCAAAAGTCAAAAAGGATCGAAAGATAACCCAAATCAGTACTTACCTCTTCTAAAAGTTTTGGCTATTCCTTGAAAAAGATCCAGCAACTATAGAAGATTAGAGATCTAGAAGTTTCAGCTTTTTAAAAGAAATCCCAAAAAGATGAATAAGAGAGGACTGATGTGTTTTTGGCTTTTTAGAAGAACAAAGAATTGAAGAGATGGCAAAGAGAGATACGGCCAATGAGTATTAAGGAAAAGAAAAGGTGATTAGCAAGGTTTCAGCAATGGATAAATCTTCAGGGGTTTCAATTTCTGACAGAAAAAAAAAGAGAATAGATGATTCGAAAGAGAGGAAACTAAAGGCTATTCTAAATGAAAAATTTGGCACACCCTACTGCCTATACTGAGCTGATTCTTTCCCCCTCTCTGAGTTTGATTTTCGACCAACTCTAGCCTCCTAGATGAGCTCTCATCTTTTCCCTTATCCTAATCAAAAATCACATCCAAAAGAGTCCTACATCACACCACTCCTTCCCCCTTTATCAGCTTAATATCCACCTAATTTAAACACTAAACATCCCTAAAATATAGCCTTGTTGCTGTCCCCCCTATTGCTCACTCTAAGTGTTGAATTTGGCCCAATAACTTGGGCTCCAAGAAACCAAAACTTAGCCCTATCCAACTACTACTGACGCCACTTATAGCTCCCTTATAGCGCCACATACCTTGGGGCCACAAGCCTAATTTGTTGTTTAAAACACAGATAACTACCCTTTTAAGGTGTCTGCATAGAAATTTAGTCAAAGCCTCAGCCTGTTCTTGAGCCCAATCTGGACCCCTAACCCTTAAATTAATATTTTAACCATTCAACACCTAAAATGCGCAGGCCCAATAATTTGGGATGTTACAGCTAGTAGGTTACCTCTTACGCCCTCTAAGAAGGATTCGATTTGGGTGATTGTGGATCAGCTGACAAAGTCTACTTACTTCATACCAATTTGTGTTGACTACTATCTACAATGGTTGGCTAAGCTGTACGTGGCTGAGGTTGTGAGACTGTATGGTGTACCTGTGTCGATCATATCAGATAGAGACCCTAGGTTCACGTATCGATTCTGGAAGGCTCTGCATCATGCAATGGGAACAAGGCTAGACTTTAGCATCGCTTTTCATTCGCAGACGGATGGTCAGTCCGAGAGGGTAATCCAGGTCTTATAAATTTTAAATATTTTTAAGTAATAAATATTAATTACTTATAAAATTTAATTAGAATATATACACTACATTTTAAATATTTCAATATAACCATTAAATATTTTTAATTAATATTTTAAAAATATTTTTTATTTTTAATTACCGATTTTAACACATTTGTAATTAAACACCATAAAAAAAAAAGAGAATGTACTATGTTATTAGGGGGTGAAAAAGTAATTAAGCACTAAAAGTGCTTTTGGGAGAGGAAAAGCTAAAAATTTTAGCTTTTCCTTTTTAGAAGTGCTTTTCAGAAGCACTGTGCTTCTGAAAAGCCAAAAATTCTAGCCAAAAGCAGCTTGTTCTGTACAGCCTTTCTTCCAAAATTGCTTTTGAGCTAGAAGTGCTTTTGAAAAGAAATGAAGAACTGGCCCTTAGTTAGATGCTAAAATAAAAAAAATGGAAGTTAGTGAGATTAGCGCTCGGGTTTCCTTACAAGAAGCGCTCGTTTAAAGTCTTAAGCTAGACTTACCCTGTTTTTATTCCTAAATGAAGGTTCACAGAGCTGAAGCTCCTCTCTCATATCCCTAAAATCTTCACCATTATAAATTGATCGCTGCAAAACAGTCTAGTTTTAACATTTATAAAAGAGTGATCGAACTCAGAGATTGATCATGATAATGATAGAGGCAATGTACATATCGAATAAAGAGTATAGCTCAGGCAAGAATATCTTATCGAACCCAAGGAACCTAAAAGTACTATTACTCACTTTCTTTCTATTGTTTAGCCTAAATATGGAGTGATTGGTTTATTAAACTAAAACAAATGGAATATTTAAACTAAATGCAAAGACAAAAGAAATGAAACTCTGGGAAAAGACGTTGAAGAAAACTCAATTGATAAAGATGATACCTTCGGAAAGAATCCACCTATGACTTCACTTATTATCTACCTTTTCAATTCATATAATTTCTTTAATTAGCGTGATCCGTGAGACTCCCTAACCTATATTAAACCTTCTCTCGAAGTGAATAACATCCAACCTTAGGTTAACTAGTGGAACTCTCGTTCTCTTATAATAACCCCCTAAGGAAGCAGTAAATCGATCAATGGACTCCCATATTAGGTTTCACCCTAATCCGACAAATCTCGTAACCCTATCTCTAGGTGCCCGATCAACTCCATTTAATTATGCTAGATCTACTATTAGGCAGGGTCTATTCCTCCTCCACCTAAGCACATCAGATAAATTTAAGCACATAATTAAGAACAAACTAAGTATATATCATATAAATCGAAAGAATTAAATAACAAAATCCATCATAGGTTTCATCCCCTTCAGGTATCTGATGGGTTTAGTTCATAATTAAACAAGAAATCATCTCAAGAGAAAAGATAAAACAAAACATTGGAAATCCTTAAAAACCCCTGAAGGAATTGAAGAGGAGATCCTCTGTCTTGAGTAGAGTTTTGACTCCTCGAGATGGATCAATTGGCTATCTTCGAGTAATTCCCTAAACGAGTAAAGCTCTGGCAGAAAACTCTGCTAAAACCTCATGCCCTTGAATTGCTACCTTTGATTGTTTATATAGACGTTTGGAATTCTTTACTTGGCTCCTATGTACTCGAAATTCAAGTGAAATTCGTCCTAAGTGTTTGAGTGGACTTAGGATTGCGTTTATTGGCTCCAAGCATCCAATTTCGAGTGAAACTGCTCTTTCCCGTAGCAGGGGCACGACTAAGGCACTCCCATGTAAGTCGTGGTCCAGCCCGTGTCTCCATCCTGTCGATTTAGGCACGGCTATGACACGCTCGTGTAATATATGGGTAGAGGCCGTACTTCGGGTCTACCAATTGGGGCACGACCGTGTACATCGCGGTCCAAGCCGTGTTAGGCTTTTTGTCGATAAGGCACAGTCGTGTAAGTTAGGGTGTGATCGTGTGCAATCTAAATATTGGGGCACGGCCGTGTGGCATGAAGTCCAGGCCGTGTCGACTTCTTGGATTGGCCCAATTTGGTCCCTATTAAGCTCATTTTACATTCTTTTTATCCATAGGTGTTCTCCTAAGTAAAAGTCATGAAAAGAAAGGATTAATAGCATCTTTTTACATAAATTGAGGGCTAAATCATCCAAAAGCATACTAAATATGGGGTTAAAGTGTGTTTCTTTTATGGTTTATCATAAATTTTTAGTCGTTGACCACTTACCTTGAATGTGCCATAAGTCGTATGAGTTACCTCGATTGTGCCATAGGGAAAAATAGTTTTGATTACGAATGGACCTGACCATCTTGATTTCAGCTTTCCAAGAAACAATTTGAGCCTTGAATTGTATAGTAGAATAAGATCTCCTACTTCGAATTGCTTTGGTTACTTCAAACGGGCATCATGGCATCACTTTGTTGTCTCCTTATATAGACGTGAGTTCTCGTAGGCATTTGCTCGCCACTCATCTAGCTCGTTCAACTGCATCATTTTTTTCTCACCTACAAGTTTAAGATTGTAATTTAAGAATTTTATTGCCCAAAATGCTTTATGCTCTAATACAAATGGTAGATGACAACTTTTTCCGTAGACAAGTCTGTATAGGGATGTTCCTATGGGAGTTCTAAAAGTGATTCTATAGGCCCATAAAGCATCATCTACTTTTAATGCCCAATCATTCCTGTTTGATTCTACTATTTTCTCTAGAATACACTTAAGCTATCGATTTGCTACTTCCACTTGTCCACTAGTTTGAGGGTGATAAGAGGTAGATGTTCTGTGGTGTACTCCATATTTCTTTAAGACTTTATCAAATTGAGTATTACAAAAATAAGCACCTTTATCACTAATAATTGCTCTGGGTGTTCCAAATCGAGAGAAGAGTTTCTTAAGAAATCTCACTGCCACTCTAGCATCATTAGTAGGTAGCGCTTGAGCTTCCACCCATTTTGACATATAATCCACTACTACTAAGATGTATTTATTACCAAATGAGCTAGGGAATGGACCTATACAATCAATACCCCATACATCAAATATTTCACATGATAGCATATACGTTTGAGGCATTTCATCACGTTTAGAGATATTACCTGTTCTCTGACATCTATCACATGAAGCAACATACCTGTTAGCGTCTTTGAACAGAGTGGGCCAATAAAAACCTGATTCAAGTGTTTTATATGCTGTTCTAATCCTACTGTAATGTCCTCCTGATGGTTTTGAATGGCAGTGTTCTAGGATTTTGTTTGCTTCTGCCTTTGTAACACATCTCCAGATTACTTGATCTGCACATATTCAGAAAAGAAAAGGGTCCTACCAAAAATAGTTTTTTGCATCAGTAAAGAATCACTTCTTTTGATGATGTGATAACCTTTTTGGTAGGATGTTAGCAACTAAATAATTTGCAATGTCTCCAAACCATGGAACCTCGGATTCAAATATAGTAAAAAGTTGTTCTTCAGGAAACGAGTCATTTATCTCACTCTAATCCAGTTCTTTGATATGTAGATTTTCAAGCCTAGAAAGATGGTCTGCTGCAAGATTTTTAGCTCCTTTCTTATCTTGAATTTCCAAATCAAATTCTTGTAGGAGTAAAATCTATCTTATGAGTCGAGGTTTTGCATCAAATTTAGTTAAAAGATAATGAAGAGCTGAATGGTCAGTGTAAATGACAACTTTAGATAATATCAAATACTATCTAAATTTATCAAATGCAAAAACCACAACTAGCAATTCTTTTTCTGTAGTGGTGTAATTTTCTTGTGTGGCCATCAACATTTTGCTAGCATAATAGATTGGCTAAAAATGCTTGTCTCTTTGTTGTCCCAAAATCGCACCTACTGCAAAGTCACTCGCATCACACGTTTGTTCAAAGGGTAAATTCCAATCAGCTGTAATTATAATTGGAGCATTTATTATTTTATTTTTGAGGTTATTAAATGCATCTAAACATTCCTGATCAAAATCGAAACGCACATATCTTTGTAGTAGTTTTGTCAAAGGCTTAGCTATTTTAGAAACATCCTTAACAAATCTTCTATAAAATCAAGCATGTCCTAAAAAGCTTCAAATAGCCTTAACTGAACTAGGAGAAGGTAATTTTTCTATGGTTTCAATTTTTGCTTTATCAACCTCAATCCCTTTACTAGAAATTTTGTGATCTAACACAATCCTTTCTCGTACCACAAAGTGACACTTTTCCCAATTAAGCACAAGGTTTGTTTCCTCACATCTCACTAGAACTCGTTTTAAATTTTTAAGGAAAAGATGCAAAGAATTACCGAATACCAAAAAATCATCCATGAATACCCCCATAATATCTTCCACAAGTTCATCAAAGATGGCTAGCATGCAGCCCTAAAAAGTAGAGGAGCATTACATAATTCAAAAGGCATTCAATGATAAGCAAACGTACCATATGGACATGTAAATGTTGTCTTTTCTTGATCATCAGGAGCTATTGGGATTTGGAAGTAGCCAGAGAGTCCGTCTAGGAAGCAATAGTACATATGCCCAGATAATCTTTCTAACATCTGATCAATGAAGGGTAAAGGGAAATGATCTTTTCTTGTGGCATCGTTCAACTTCCTATAATCAATGCAAACTCTCCAACTTGTTACTGTTCTTGTTGGAATCAATTCATTCTTTTCGTTAGGTACAACAGTCATGCCTCCATTCTTTGGAACAACCTGCACAGGACTTACCCAAGTACTGTCAGAAATAGGATAAATAACCCAAGCATCTAGAATTTTAATTACCTCAGGTTTAACAACTTCCTTCATGTTGGGATTCAATCATCTTTGAGGTTGCACACATGGTTTATATTCATCCTTTATTAAAATTTAGTGGGTCCAAAATGATGGACCTATCCCTTTAATGTCAGAAATTTTCCAAGTGATGGCTCTTTTTGTAACATCCTAAAATTTGGAATTTTATGTGTTGCATTATTTCTGGTGTTAAGATAGTTAAATTATTAATTGTGTATGTTTAGGGGGTCTTGAGAAGGCTCGGGATTTATTTGGACCTAGTTAAAATTTTGGCATTTACCACTTTAAGGTGATATAGTAAGTGACCTCAAAGCTTATGGAAATAAATGAGTAAATTGTTAGCATAAATGAGCAATTGGTAAGAAGGATATGGAGCCACATAAAGTACTTTGAGGGAGAAGGTTCAAATCCTATAATATGCAAATTTTGAATATTATTTTTGTACTCTTTTCCTAAGTGTTGGCCAAGCAAGTAAATAAGGAAAGGTGGACTTTTTATTTTTGGCAAGATGGCTAAGGAAAATAGGAAAGGATGAAGGTGGGGAAAGAAATCAAAAGAAAGGGGAAAGTGTAGGGAACATGTTGGCACAAAAAGAAGAGAGTGTTATGGAAAGTTTGGTTGGCCAATTTTTGACCATTATTGTTAAGAATATGGACGGTTTGGTATAGGGGGTATAGCTGAATTTTTGTTTTGCCTTTTGGTAAAAACCTAAGTGTTTGTTTTTGGCCAAAAATTTCTTTAGTGTCAAATTGTGTCATTTTCTCCACATTCTTCTTCTTCATGCTAAAACTCCAAGTTGCTAGTGAGCAATTTTTCTTCATTTCTTATTGTTACCAAATGTACCTAAGCCATTGAGATCAAATTGTTCACTTTTTATCCTTTGGAAAAACCAAATCCTCATAAATACACACCTTTTCATCTTCCTTTTCCTTTTTACAAAATTTTCCAACCCTTTCTTCTTCTTCTCAAATCCATACCCTCTATAGTCGAATATTATTGCTTGTTTTCCCCATAGTCGAATATAATTATTCATTTTCCTCTATAATCAAAACCTTTCATCTCTTCATTATTCTTTTTTTCTCATTCGAGTTATCACTCACTCCTTTAATCAATCGGTAAGTGGTTCTTTTCAAACATCTTATTTTCTTCCTCTTAATGCCGAAATTATGCCTTGGTTCAGGATGGTCATTTTGACGGAGACAATCATTTTATTTTACGCTCTCAAACAAGATCACTTTTCCCTTTTGTAGTATTCTAGTGGGAGGCCGAACATCACTCTAGTCTTCAGTTGAGCGGTGAACATGGAATCCAATATTGATACAGTAAGAATTTGTTATGGATTTTTGATAGTACTCAATATTCAATTGATTACTTAAGGAGTAATAATTTGAAATAATCGACTTTATGTTTTAGGGACTAAATCATTCGATCTATCGACTTGTGATCATACGATTCTAGTGGTAAGCTGACCTTTCCCTTAATTAATCGTTCATATCAACATAACATTAGTTTTGACTAAGATTTGTTTTTAATGGGGACAAGCAATATCGAATCGGAAGGGATAGTGATTGGAGATCGTAAAAAGAGCAGATTTGCGATCCCTACTCCTAAATTCAAATGAAGGGCGGTTTCGGCAGTTCGAGATTTTCCACCGGGTTATGGACTGTCATCCTGGGAAAATTGACAAATCGTAGTCGTTCACAATTCTAGAGGTAAACACTTTAGATCGCTTATTTTAGAGTTTGATCATTAAAATCACGTATGTCGATTAATCGAGTGTTACGATATCTTAGGTGTCGACAAACAAGAAGGCTTAGTGCTTACCGTAATCAGGTGTGTAATCTCACACCGATTTCCATGGGTTTTAAGATTTATATCATATTGGAAATAAATCGCTATGACTAAAATCGTAATATGGCGTAAACTAAAAAAATTGGCCTAAGATACACTATTTTGATAAAATTGACAAAATCGGTAATATCATTGTGCGAATTACGAAAATGCTCTTAATGGGCCGATTTGTTATATTGCTTAATGGGCCAAATTGTTATACTGTCTTAATGGGCCAATTTGTTATATTGCTTAATGGGCCAAATTGTTATATTGCCTTAATGGACCGATTTGTTATAATGCTTAATGGGCCAAATTGTTATATTGCTTAATGGGCCAAATTGTTATATTACCGTAATGGGTCGATTTGTTATATTGCTTAATGGGCCGATTTGATATATTGCCCTAATGGGCCGATTTGCAAAGTATTAATGGGCCAAATTTTCAGTAATTAACCTCTGAATTAATTAATGTTGCTATATTTGTAAATATCATAATTTGTTACGTACAATGTATTTACATTTTCATGTGTTGGGAAAATCTTGAAGAGAAGAAATTTTAGTGGCACTACCACAAATATGTTTGATAATATGATACTCTGTGATTCTGGTGGCTTGCGCACAATTAAATTTGCTATAAATGGCATAATGCCTACAATTGGTGTGTTGGCGGGGTGGGTTGACTTGATCCCCACAAGTGTGTTGGTTGGTACGGGTGGTGTGTAGCGGATGGATTATTAGGATTGGTTTGGGAATTGCATTACATTCACATGATATAATTGATACATTATATTGTAAATGGGCTTAGGCCCAAAATATTGCTAAATAGGATTCAAGCCTAATGGAAAACGGTAAAGGGGGTTATCCACTGAGTTATCGTAACTCACCCCGTTTTTCCTTATCCCTTTTAGGTAATGTTCAGTGGCAGAGACTTGGGCCATGGATGACTCGGTGGAGGCCATACTACAAAAACAGTTTTATTTGGACTTTTGATTTCTTTTTAGTACATTTAATTACTCTATTATTTTGAGTTAAGGTTGTAATAAGGCCTCTGGATTATTTTTTATTTTGTTTTATGTTTGACCTATTTATATTTTGCTCTAAGTACTTTAAATGAGATTTTCTAAAACTTAAATAAACATTTTCTAAAATGGATATACAAATGGATTTCATAATAAACTTTCATAAAAATTTTTAAATCGTAAATCTTCTCTAAATTTTCATCAACATTTTTCAGTAGACATGTTTGTAAAATCATTAGTTTAAATTTATCGATTTATCAATCAATCTTCTATTTAGTAATACTTTGTCAAAATTTTAAATGGGAATTTGTTTTTCTTAATTTTAAATCAATATCTATTTACGTACAATTGAAAAGGACTTAAAAGCATTTTTAGCATGCGACATGTCAGATCTGGCCTTAACGCATGGGCCGGGTTTGGGGTGTTACGTTTTATGGTATCAGAGTTTGGTTCAAAACTCGGCTGTGGTTTGGGTTCAAAAACATTTTTTTTCTCAAAGCTGTTTTGAAATGTAAAATTTAGAATGCATGTTTTAAAAGAAGTATGGCACCACAGGTATCTGACACCAAGTCAAGTAAGTGTATGTTATTGTATGATTATGATTATTGTGATATGACTATAGGAATACTCTAGAACTTCTAGTTTTAGGTATTGAAACTATAGAGATTGAGACTATAGGGTGCGTTTACGAAAATGACTTTACTTCTATACTTCATAAAATATTGTTTAATAAACACCAAACTAGTATACTAATTCATAAGACTTTTAATCAGATTAAATCGAATTAGCCAATTTCAGCGCTAGAGGATGTGTACGCGGTAGACGTGGCCGTGCTAGAGGCCGAGGCGCTAGAGTTGTGTTTGAAGCGTGCCGAAAATGGATGCACATGCGTCATTTGTGACTGAAGCTGGATCACATGATCGTTTGAGGGAGGACATCGCTTTTTCCCAAGCAATGTTGTGAGTCTTGGAAAGGGTCGCTAGGGAAAGAATCGAGTCGATAGCTCATGGGTCAATCTCGGAATGACTCAGATCGTATGGTGCTAAGGTTTTTAGGGGTATCTCGGGTGTAGCCCTAAATGTAGCGGAGTATTGGCTTGAGGTTGTGGAGCGGGTCATGGATGATCTGGATTGTACCGCCGAGCAGAAACTGAAAGGAGCTATGTCCTTGTTGAGAGATGAGGCATATCAATGGCAGCTCACGGTTCGGGAAAGTACTCAGGCCGAACGTATTACTTGGGATTTCTTTAAGACGGCATTCTAGGGAAAGCATGTCGGGGCTAGCTATGTGGATGCCCGAAGGAAGGAATTCTAACTGGTCCAAGGGTAAGATCAGCGACTTCGAGGCGGAATTTCGTATGCGAGTTGATATGCTCGTGGAATAATCTTGGCGATTCTGAACAGCGTGTGTGTTTTGAGGACGGGTTTCATGATGAGTTGCGGGTACTGATAGCCCAAAAAAGGAGAAAAATTTTGCCACACTGGTGGAGAAAGCCAAGATAGCTGAAGAGGCTAAGCACTCGAAGCAGCAAAGTCGAGACAAAGATAGGGGCAAAAGCAAGAGGGACTTTAGGTATTCAGGTCCTGCTAGAGGGTTTCAGAAAAGGCCCAAGAATGAGGAGCCAGCTCGAGCTAGAGTACCAGCTGCTACCAATTAGATACAGCCATGTTTGGATTACAAAAAATAACACCTGGGTGAATGTTGAAAGAGGACCGATGGTTGTTTCAAATGTGGTTCTGAGGACCATCAACTCAAAAATTATCCTTGACAGATTGCTCAAACTCAGGATGTTCATAACTATGATACACAGTCAGCTAGAGGCGCTCAGCAGCCACCGAGATGCTGTGGGCCAGGTCGACGTGGTAATGGTGTAGGACGAGGTCAGGGTGCACCAGGTGAGGTACTTGTAATAGGGGTAACACGGAGGCGAGGCAGCCAGGGTTGGTCTATGTGGTCGACACGCTGAGAGGATGGCAATGCACTTGATGTAATAACCAGTACGTTCTTCATATCTGATATACCATGTTAATGCTTTGATATATATCGGATCCACCCATTCATATGTTGCTTGTGCTGTATCTGGAAATTTGAACATTAGATTTGAGATTACTTATAGAGAGACAACAGTAATTAGTCCTTTGGGATAGTCTGTGATAGTAAATAAATTTTTTAGAGATGTGCCCTTAGAAATTCATGGAGAAATATTTTTGGCGGATTTGACAGAATTGCCATTTGGCAAGTTCGACCTTATTTTAGGCATGGACTGGTTGGTGAAACACCATGCAAACTTGGATTGTGCTACAAGCAGATGATACTATGAACTTCGGAGGGTAAAGAAGTGATGATGATTGGTGAAAGAAGAAATTATCTATCAAATGTGGTATCTGCTTTAAAGGTAGAAAAGTTTGTGCGAAAAGGGTGTGGAGCATTTCTAGCTTTTATTAGTGCTTTGGATGCGAAGGAATTGTCGATGGAAAGTGTTAGAACGGTGAAAGAGTTTTCAGACGTCTTTCCCGAGGAACTCCCAGGTTGCCTCCGGATCGGGAGGTTGAGTTTGGCATTGAGTTATTGCCAGGAACGGCTCCGATGTCCATTGCTCCTTATAGAATGGCATCGAAGAAGTTAGCAGAGCTTAAAGCTTAGATTCAGGAGTTGTTAGATCGGGGATTCATTTGGCCAAGTGTGTCACCGTGGGGAGCGTCGGTCTCATTCGTCAAGAAGAAGGATGGGTCGATGCATATGTGCATCGATTATAGGCAGTTGAATAAGTTAATAATCAAGAATAGGTATCCGTTGCCGAGAATCGACGATTTGTTTGATCAACTTCGAGGAGCTTTGGTTTTCTCGAAGATAGATTTGAGATCGGGTTATCACCAACTTAAGGTCAAAGGGGCGGACATTCATAAGACTGCATTTCGAACTCGTTATGGCACTATGAGTTCTTGGTGATGCCGTTTGGGTTGACTAATGCACCAGCTGCATTTATGGACATGATGAACCGGGTCTTCCAACCCTTTTTAGATCGGTAAGTGACGGTGTTCATAGACATTTTGGTATACTCGAAGAATGAAGAAGAGCATGATTCGCATCTGCGGGTAGTATTGCAGATATTACGTGAAAAGCAACTTTATGCCAAATTCAGTAAGTGTGAATTTGACTGATGGAAGTGACCTTTTTGGGGCATGTTGTGTCTGTCGAAGGAATTAGAGTTGATCCCCGGAAGGTAGAGGATATGTTGGATTGGAAACCACTGAATTCAGTGGTTGAAATTTGGAATTTCCTAGGGTTGGCTGGTTATTACATGTTTTTTTTGAGGGGTTTTCATTGATTACTGCACCCCTAACTAAGCTGTTGCACAAGGGAGTACCATTTGTGTGGTCAGATCAGCAACAAGAGAGCTTTGAGAAATTGAAAAAGATTCTAACGAAAGCGCCAGTATTGATTCAACCTGAGGCTAGAAAAGAGTTTATCGTTTACTATGATGCGTCACACACGGGCTTGGGATGTGTGTTGATGCAAGGAGGAAAAGTAGTGGCTTATGCATCATGTCAGTTAAGGCAGCACGATGTGAATTATCCCACTCATGATTTGGAGTTGGTTGCAGTGGTGTTTGCTTTGAAGATTTGGAGACACTACTTGTACGATGAGAAGTCGATCATCTATACGGATCATAAGAGTCTAAAGTACCTCCTTACCCAAAAGGAGTTGAACTTAAGACAACGGAGGTGGATAGAACTATTGAAGGATTATGAATTCTCAATCGCGTATCATCCCGGAAAGGCTAACATGGTGGTAGATACGTTGAGTCGTAAGGTGATATCGTATTTAAGAGCGATGTTCGCTCATCTCAGCTTGTATGAAGATGGTATTCTGCTAGTCAAACTTCAGGTGAAGCCTAAGTGGGTAAGCCAGATTAAAGAAAAGCAGTTATTAGATGAAAGGTTGTGTTCCTTACTTTAGAAGTGGAAGGTGGTGTGATAGGGGATTTTTGATTGAATAGTGGAGTATTGTGTTTCCGCGGAAGAATTTGTATGCCCAAAGATTCAGAATTTAGACAAATGATTCTCGTGAGGCAAATAGTAGCCTATATGCTATGCATCCCAGGAGAAATAAAATGTATCGAGACCTCCGTAAGCAGCATTGGTGGCCAGGGTTGAAACGGGAGGTTATTGAATTCGTGAGTAGGTGCTTGATACGTCAGCAAGTGAAGGCAGAACATCAATTGTTGTCGGGATTACTACAACCAGTGAAAATTCCATTATGGAAATGGGAAAGGATAACCATGGACTTTGTTAGTGGGTTACCCTTAATGCCCACTAATAAAGATTTAGTTTGGGTAATAGTGGATCGGTTGATGAATACTTCTCATTTCTTACCTGTTTATATGGATTATTCAATTCAGAAGTTGGACAAGTTGTATTAGCAGAGATCGTGAGGTTACATGGGGTGCTAGTGTCTATTGTATCGGACAGGGACCCTAGGTTTACATCACGGTTTTGGAAAGCCTTACATGAAGCTTTGGGAACCAAGTTAAATTTCAGCATGGCATTTCATCCTCAGACAGATGGTCAGTTGGAGAGAGTAATCCAAATTCTGGAAGACATGTTAAGGGGCCGTGTGATCGACTTCAGGGGTAATTAGGAGGATTTCCTACTGTTGGCAGAATTTGCATGCAACAACAGCTACCAATCCAGCATCCAAATGGCACCTTACGAGGAATTGTATGGTCATAGGTGTCGTACTCCTACTTGTTGGACTGAGCTGGGCAGCGACAGTTATTGGGTCCTAAGCTGATATCTGAGACAGAGGAAAAAGTAAAGGTAATTCGGGCATAGTTAAAGGAAGCTTCGGATAGACAAAAATCGTATGCGGATCTGAAGCGTAAGGATATTGAGTTTACGGTGGGAGATCAGGTCTTTCTAAAGGTCTCACCTTGGAAGATGATCTTTAGATTTAGAAGGAAAGATAAGTTGATCCCTAGGTTCATCGGACCATACCGTGTATTGAAGCGTATTGGGCCAGTGGCTCATCAACTTGAGTTACCTCCAGAGTTGAGTCAGATAAATAATGTTTTTCATGTCTCAATGTTAAGGCATTATCGATCAGATCCGTCTCATATAGTACCGGTAAATGAAGTTGAGTTAAGACCTAACTTTCCGTTTGAAGAGGAGCTAGTGCAAATTTTAGATCGAGACGTTAAGGTGCTTAGAAGGAAGTCGATACCATTAGTCAAGGTATTATGGTGCAATCACGGATCGGAGGAAGCTACATGGGAGCCTGAAGATGTGATCCGGCATAATATCTTAACCTCTTTTAACCAGGTAAATTTCGAGGACGAAATTTTCTTTAAGGAGGTAGAATTGAAACATCCTAAAATTTGGAATTTTATGTGTTGCATTATTTCTGGTGTTAAGCTAGTTAAATTATTAATTGTGTATGTTGAGGGGGTCCTGAGAAGGCTCGGGGTTTATTTGCTCCTAGTAAAAATTTTGACATTTAGCACTTTAAGGAGATATAGTAAGTGACCTCAAAGCTTAAGGTAATAAATAAGTAAATTGTTAGAATAAATGAGCAATTGGTAAGAAGGATATGGCGCCACATGAAGTACTTTGAGGGAGGAGGTTCAAATCCCATAATGTGCAAATTTTGACTATTATTTTTGTATTCTTTCCCTAAGTGCCGGCCAACCAAGTAAAGAAGGCAAGGTTGACTTTTTATTTTTGGCAAGATGGCTAAGGAAAATAGGAAAAGATGAAGGTGGGGAAATAAAACAAAAGAAAGGGGAGAGTATAGGGAACATGTTGGCACAAAAAGAGGAGAGTGTTATGGAAAGTTTGGTTGGCCAATTTTTGACCATTATTGTCAAGGATATGGACGGTTTGGTATAGGGGGTATAGCCGAAGTTTTGCTCTGCCTTTTGGTAAAAACCTAAGTGTTTGTTTTGGCCAAAAATTTCTTTAGTGTCAAATTGTGTCATTTTCTCCAAATTCTTCTTCTTTATGTCGAAAGTCCAAGTTCCTAGTGAGCAATTTTTCTTCATTTCTTCTTGTTGCCTAATGTACCTAAGCCATTGAGATCAAATTGTTCACTCTTTATCCTTTGGAAAAATTGAATCCTCATAAACACACACCTTTTCATCTTCCTTTTCCTTTTTAAAAAATTTTCCAACCCTTTCTTCTTCTTCTCAAATCCATACCCTCCATAGTCGAATATTATTGCTTGTTTTCCCTCCATAGCCAAATATCATTGTTCATTTTCCTCTATATTTGAAACCTTTCATCTCTTCATTATTCTTTCTTCCTAATTCGAGTTATCACTCACTCCTTTGATCAATCAGTAATTGGCTATTTTCAAGCAATTTATTTTCTTCCTCTTAATGCCGAAATTATGCCTTGGTTTGGGATGGTCATTTTGACGGAGACAATTATTTTATTTTACGCTCTCAAACAAGATCGCTTTTCCCTTTTGTACTATTCTAGTGGGAGGCCAAACATCACTCTAGTCTTAAGTAGAGCGGTGAACATCGGATCCAATATCGATACGGTAAGAATTCGTTATGGATTTTTGATAGTACTCAATATTTTATTGATTGCATAAGGAGTAATAATTTGAAATAATCGACTTTATGTTTTAGGGACTAAATCGCTCGATCTATCAACTTGGGATCATACAATTCTAGTGGTAAGCGGACCTTTCCCTTAATTAATCGTTCATATCAACGTAACATTAGTTTTACCTAATATTTGTTTTCAATGGAGATAAGCAATATCAAATCAAAGGGATAGTGATTGTAGATCGTAAAAGGAGCGGATTTGCGATCCCTACTCTTAAATTCAAACGAAGGGTAGTTTCGTTGGTTCGAGATTTTCCACCGGGTTGTGGACCGTCATCCGGGGAAATCGACAAATTGTAGTCGTTCACGATTCCGAGGGTAAACACTTTAGATCATTTATTTTAGAGTTTGATTATTAAAATCACATATGTCGATTAATCGAGTGTTACGATATCTTAGGTGTCGACGAGCAAGAAGGCTTAGTGCTTACCGTAATCAGGTGTGTAATCTCACACCGTTTTACGTGGATTTTAAGATTTATATCATATTGGAAATAAATCGCTATTACTAAAATCGTAATAGGGTGTAAACCGAAAAAATTGGCCTAAGATACACTATTTTTGTAACACCCCAAACCCGACCCAAACACTACAACCGGATCTGGTTTATCACTAAGAAAAATTTTAATAAATCAATTCAGGTTACAAAAAAGCCCATATGTAATTTATAAAATAAGCCTTATAATTAAAAACCCAAAACTTAATTACATGTCCTAGTTTAATTAAAGTAAATAAATAAAGAAGAAGAATTAAAACCCATAATAAAACAACAATATAAACTAGTGGCCCTTGGCCTTATTACAACGGGGTTTAAAATCCATAAAAACAAACTATCTTATAAACTATTAAGTTGAGCCTTTTTTTTTTCGGATCCACATATTCTTTTTTATGGCCACCTTGCGCTCCTCTCCAGCCCGATCCGATACACTAAGTGTCACCCAAATGTTAATTTAATTGGTTGAGTTATAGACTCGGTGTGCAACCCTCATGCACCACTAGATTTGGGCCTTAACCCATAAAACATAATAATAATTCCATTTACATAGATAACAAATAATATGCAAAGCCCAACCCATTTTCCTAGGTTTCCATCCGCTACACGCCCCCATACCAGCCGTTCACACCATTGGGGATTTCTACAATCGACCCACACCGCTACACGCCAAGATGGCAGTCATGCTGCTCATCAACATATTATGGCCGAAGGCCTTATAACAGATCACGACATTAGCCGCTACAATAGATCACGGTAAAAACCGCTACACATATAACATATAACTTCCTCCTTTCATCATCCCCACCCATGCAATCACATACAAGAAATTTTACTTATAACATTTAATCAGATTATTCACTAACCTGGTGGTTCGCTTTTACCCTCTTTAGGTTTCCATCATTAAACCGAGATTTTGGCATTTATCATAACATATAAAACTTATGAGCATATATTTAATAATCAGATCTAGATGGTGAGGAAGTATTACACACCTGATTCTCGTACTAACGCTTTCGCTATGTCTACGCTTCTATCACTCGAGACTACCAATATCGGCCCACGATTTGACTTCGATGTCGGCCCACACCGCGATGGCCAATCTTGCACTACCGAAACAGATCGCTTCTTGTATTTGTGTGTTAGTTTTACAGATCCAACCTTTTCTACCTGACTAGTTAATCGAATCCCGAATGTCCTTGAGAACACGTCACCTCCCTTCGACTTTTCACAAATCGGCACAGGAGACTTTAATGAAACAGGTGCGGCTTCTAGGTACAGAGAGTGAAATCGACAAGGCCAGATTAAAGAGGAGTATTCGGCTATGGTGCACCTTGAGAAAAACAAGATCTCACCTGATGGTTCGGCTATGGAAGAAAAGGATATGCACAGGGAGAATTCGACTTTTGAAAATATAATGAAGTGGGAAATATGGCTAGGGAATTTCAGCTAGAAGAGAGAAAAATATGAGAAGAGGAAAGAAAAGAAATTTCGGCCAGAGAGAAAAAAATGAGAAAGGCAGAGGGAAAAGAAAAAAAATGAAAGAAAGCTGGACACTCAGGCAGTTAAATTTCAGCACACACACAGTGTTGGAGTTTCAGCCAACTATCCCCCTCCTAATAGCTCTTATCTTGCATGGTAACCCAATCATTATCTTGCCTTTAGAAGAGACTTCCTTCAAACCAACTCCTCCCTTCCTATTATCATCAGTTAATAATCAATAAAAATAAAATAATTAAATCCCCTATATTATAGCACATGTGCCGTCCACCCCCTTCTCTCCTATGCTGAATTTTAACCTACAAATCTTGAGGCCCAATCGGCCACACAAGGCCAAAACTCCTCCCCCTTGTAATGCCACCTTCATGCCCACTTAAAGCACCTCCAAATGTTGGGCCACAAGCCCAACTTGCTACATAACTTAAATTATAAACTAACACTATTTATCTGCCACTTAGCCCAAGTTTTAAAACCCAAAATATCACCTAAATTAAACAGATCATTAATTTGAACCCTAATCCAAATATTTAATCAAGGCCTCAGCCCGAGCCTTAAATTCTTGAATTAACATATTAAACCAACATATAAATGCACAAGCCCACATTTAGGATGTTAGAGTTCTGCCCCCCTTAAAATAAATTTCGGCCCCAAAATTTACCAGATCAAAAAAGATGGGGATATTGCTGGTGTATAACATCCTCTGGCTCCCACGTCGCTTCTTCTGCGTCGTGATTTCGCCACAAGACTTTGACCAAAGGAACAAACTTTCTTCTTAACACTTTTACATCTCGACCCAGAATTTGCACTGGTTCCTCCTCAAAAGATAAATCCGGCCTTACTTCTATCTCTTCTACTGGCACTATGTGCGATGGATCAGATCGATAACGTCTCAGCATCGGGACATGGAACACGTCATGTATCTGCTCTAACTCCAAAGGAAACTCCAAATGATAAGCCACTAGGACCACACGTTCTAGTACTCAATAAGGCCCAATAAACCATGGACTTAACTTCCCCTTTCGTCCAAACCTCATTACTTTCTTCCACGGGGATACCTTCAAAAAGAATTGATCACCTACCGTAAATTCCACCTCTTTCCACTTTAGATCCGCATAAGACTTTTGTCGATCAGACGCTTCCTTTAGCCTAGCCCGTATTAACTTAACTTTCTCCTCTATTTCCATAACTAATTCTGGACCCAACACCTTATGTTCACCCAACTCCGTCTAACAAGTTGGAGTACGGCATCTCCTTCCATATAACGCTTCATAAACCGCCATCTGAATGCTAGCTTGATAACTATTATTATATGCGAATTCTGCCAAAGGCAAGTACTCCTCCCAATTGCCTCTAAAATCAATAATGCAACCCCTTAACATATCCTCCAACATTTGAATTACCCTCTCAGACTGACCATCAGTCTGTGGGTGAAAAGCAGTACTAAAGTCTAACCTTGTTCCCATTGCTTGATGAAGAGCCTTCCAAAATCGTGATGTGAACCTAGGGTCCCTATCTGATATGATCGACACCGGCACACCATGTAATCATACAACCTCAGCCACATACAATTTAGCCAACTTTTGTAGAGAGAAATCCACTCGAACCGGTATGAAGTGAGCAGATTTCGTCAGCCGATCTACAATCACCCAAATCAAATCCTTCTTAATGGGTGTAAGGGGTAACCCACTAACAAAATCCATCGTGATTCTCTCCCATTTCTTTTGGGGAATCTTCACCGGCTGCAATAATCCTAATGGCACTTGGTGTTTAGCTTTGACCTGCTGACACGTCAAACATTTTTCTACGATTACCGTTACCTCTTTCTTCAGACCTGGCTACCAAAATTGCTCTCGCAAATCACGGTACATCTTGACTCCTCCAGGATGCATAGCATAAGGGCTACTATGCGATTCCCGAAGAATCCTCTGTCTTAACTCATCATCTTTAGGCATGTAAATCTTCCCACGATAACACAGAACTCCATCATTGTTCAGACTATAGTCCTCCATTCCACCATCCCTCACTTGCAACAGTCGAGCACTCAGGTCTTTATCCCCTAACTGTTTGTCTTTAACCTGACTTACCCATGTCGGCTTTACTTGCAACTCAGCCAGCAAACTCCCGTCATCGAATAAACTCAGATGAGCAAACATGGCTCTTAATTCAGATACTACCTTATGGCTTAACGCATTTACCACCACATTCGCCTTACCAGGGTTGTACTCGATCGAACAATCATAATCCTTCAAGAGCTCGATCCACCTATGTTGTCTTGAATTTAGCTCCTTCTGGGTAAGGAGGTACCTCAGACTTTTATGGTCGGTGTAAATTACAGACTTCTCCCCATACAAGTAGCGCCTCCAAATCTTCAAGGCAAACACTACCGCTACCAACTCCAAGTCATGCGTAGGGTAGTTCAACTCATGCGGTCTCAACTGTCGAGATGCATATGCCACCACCTTTCCTTCTTGCATCAACACACACCCTAAACCTGTGTGTGATGCATCACAGTAGACGGTAAATTCTTTTCCTGCCTTCGACTGAATTAACATTGGTGCTTCCGTCAGGATTCTCTTCAACTTCTCAAAGCTCTCTTGCTGTTTGTCGAAACATTCAAACGATACGCCCTTCCTCAACAACTTAGTTAGAGGTGCCGCTATTAGAGAAAACCCTTCAACAAACCTTCGGTAATACCCTACCAAACCTAAGAAACTCCGAACCTCCGCCACAGACTTTGGCGGTTTCCAATCCAATACAACCTCTATCTTTCGAGGGTCCACCCTGATTCCCTCGATCGAAACTACATGTCCTAAGAAAGTCACTTCCTTCAGCCAGAACTCACACTTACTGAACTTTGCAAACAACTGTTTCTCCTTCAGAGTTTGCAACACCACACGAAGATGTTCATCATGTTCCTCCTTAGACTTAGAATAAACTGTCATCGAATGAACCGATCAAGATATAACCGAACAACCGGTCATCATATCCATAAAGATAAACAGTACTAAGAACTCATAATGCCCGCACGAGTCCAAACGATGAATGTCCAACCCTTAATTGATGATATCCGGGCCTTAAGTCAATGGATCAAGCTCCTTTAAGGTGATCAAACAGATCGTCAACTTATTCAATTGACGATAGTCCACGCACATACGCATGGATCCGTCCTTCTTCTTCACGAACAGGATCGACGCTCCCCATGGAGACACACTCGGTTGAATAAACCCTCGATCCAATAGTTCCTGAATCTGAGCCTTGAGCTCCACCAACTCCTTCGGCGCCATTCTATAAGGAGCAATGGATACTGGAGCTGTACCCAGAAGTAGGTCTATTCCAAATTCCACCCACGATCTGGGGGTAATCTTGGCAATTCATCCGGAAAGACAACCGTAAAATCCTTGACTGTTCGAACCTCATCAACAGTCACCTCCTTAGCATCCAACACACTAATAAAAGCTAGAAATGTACTACATCCTATCCGAATCATCTTAATAGCTTTTAAAGATGATACCACGTTGGACAAGTAATTCCTTCTTTCTTCTAACACAACCACCTCCCCACCTTCTGGGTACTCAACACCATACGCTTATTTGCACAGTCCAACTTGACACGATACTTAGTCAACCAATTTATTCCTAAAATAAGGTCAAACTCTCCAAATGGTAATTCCATTAAATCTGCTAGGAGTACTACCCCTTGAGTCTCTAAAGGTACATCCCTAAACAGTTTGTCCACTACCTTAGATTGTCCTAAAGGACTAACCACAGTCATCTTCCTAGTGGTTGTTTCAGAGTCTATACTTAGAGTCTCAGATACTAAACATGCAACATAGGTGTGGGTTGACCCAATATCAATCAAGGCAAGTAAAGGATTATCAGTAACAAGAAACGTACCAGTTATAACATCCGGTGAGTCACTATCCTCCCGTCGACGAGCTGCATAAATAAACCCGGCTGCCTTGCATCTACATTACCTGCACCTCTGCCAGATGCTCCACGACCCCGAACAAATCTATTTCTTCCTCTAGCTGCACCATGACCCCTTGGTCCAGACCGATCACCTCTCCTAGTCTGATTAGAACCTCGGCTCGTTGGCTGCCCCCAATCCATCTGAGGACAGTCCCTCATCAAATGTTCTGTGGATCCACACCTAAAGCATCCACTGGTTTTCATTCTGCACTCCCCATAATGGGTTCTCCCACATGTAGAACATGCTTGATTCTGGCCCGCTGGAGCACGAGCTGGCCCACCAGTCCTAGGCCTTTTATGAAAATTTCCAGTTGCTCTAGATGGTTCAAAACTTCTCTTACTCTTGCCCCGATCCTTATACTTCTCTTGTCTCTCCACCTGTTTCACTTCCTCAGCTATTTCAACCTTATCCACTAAAATCGTTAAAATTCTCTCTCGGTGTGGTGCAATCAGAATCCTTAGCTCATTTCGTAGCCCATCCTCGAACCGAATGCATCGTTCATACTCCGTTGCTACCATTCCCCCAGCTTAACGACTCAAGCGTAGAAACTCAGCCTCATACTCAGCCACAGACTTGCTCCCCTACACCAAGTTCAAGAATGCTTTCCTTTGAGCATCTATATAACAGGCCCCAACGTACTTTCCCTAGAATGACTCCTTAAAGAAATCCCAGTCAATCAGGTCCGTGACCGTACCCTCTTTCACTGTGAGCCACCATTGATAGGCCTCGTCTCGAATAAGAGACACGACCCCCTTCAGCTTCTCCTCCACCGTGAAGTCTAGGTCATCCATTATACATTTCACTGCCTCCAACCAATATTCAGCGAAACTTGGGGATATGCCAGAGACTCCCCTAAATACTTCGACCCCATTGTTCCTCAGCCTCTCTAGCACAGATTTCTGGGCTCCTGTGCCCATACGAGCCTTAGCCACTCTTTCCAAAACTCTTAAGACCGCCTGTGACACCATGTCATCTCCACCTGTCTGGTCCTGAAATTCCACCTCAGTAGCTGGTGGAATCGGTACCTCATTTTCGGACCCATGACCTGATCCTACAGGTTCTGACATGGTCATCCTACCTCTACCACGACCACGTGGTGGACGTCCTCAACCTCTTGTACTCATTCTTCTAGTTCGCGTTTATCTGATTTAAAAGTTTTATGAGTCATTTGTTGTTTCCACTAATTATCCCCAAACAATCTTATGAAACATAGTTTTTAAAAGTGATTCCATTGAATTCAAACCTATCTAGAGTTTTGAGTCTTCCTAATTCTAGTAATTATGCACACACAACATTCATACATGTAACATCCATCACCTAAGGGTATTTTCGTCATTTTGCTACCTAGGGGTACTTTGTAATTTTAACCTACAAGGGTATTTTCGTAATTGTTTTCAAAATATGGTTCCGGGTGATTTTACAGAATAAGAGTATTTCGATAATTTTTCAACTCGAGGGTATTTCAGTAATTTTGTAAATCTAAGGGTATTTTGGTAATTTTGCAAGTTAGGGGTAATTTGGTCATTTTGCAAATCAGGGGTATTTTGGTCATTTTTCAGACAAGGGGTATTTTTGTCATTTTCCAAAACCAGGGTAATTTTTTTTTACGAATCAAGGGTAATTTGGTGATTTCAGAACTAAGGTTTACTTTAGGATTTTACAAAATAGGATGGCTGGTCCCTTTCCGATTTTAATTGTAAGTTTTGGCCTGTCAACACGTCCTCGTAACTAGGGTGAATAGTCACTATGCACCAAGTAGGATTCTAATGAAAAGGAGGTGAGTCACTAGGACTGCTTAAATACCATGCTCTTCCAGATCTACTCCTAGACATGCATATGCTTGTTACCAAACCTTAGTCTTGTGACTTGTTTACAGGTTTTGTTTAATGAAGTTAAGTCTTATGGATTTTAAGAGTTGTTTATCTAAGCCTAGAGCCCATGAAGTTCTAACCTAGATAATCTATGTCCATAAAACCCATTAAGCCCACATTTATATCACAATCAGGAGTTTAGAATACTTACCTGGCGAACTTGGGCCGGAGACGCAGATGCCACGCTGAGCTAACAAACCTTTACTTAAAGAAGAACATCCATGTTTCAAAAGCCCATTTTTTAGAAAATATTTTGAGCCCAAAAACCCCCAGAGCCGAGTTTTGAACTGAGCTCTGATACCAATTTGTAACACCCCAAATTAGGCCCAAACACTACAACTGAATCTGGTATGTCACTAAGAAAAATTTTAATAAATCAATTCAGGTTACCAGAAAGCCCATATGTAATTTATAAAATAAGCCTTATAATTAAAAACCCAAAACTTAATTACATGTCCTATGTTAATTAAAGTAAATAAATAAAGAAGAAGAATTAAAACCCATAATAGAACCAGAATATAAACTAGTGGCCTTGGCCTTATTACAAAGGGGTTTGAAATTCATAAAAACAAAATATCTTATAAACTATTAAGTTGAGTCTTTTTTTTAGTCGGATCCACATATTCTTTTGCATGGCCACCTTGTGCTCCTCTCTAGCTCGATCCGATACACTAAGTGTCACCTGAAATGTTAATTTAATTGGTTGAGTAGCGAGACTCAGTGTGCAACCCATATGCACCACTAGATTTGGGCCTTAACCCATAAAACATAATAATAATTTCATTTACATAGATAACAAATAATATGCAAAGCCTAACCCATTTTCCTAGGTTTCCATCTGCTACATGCCCCGTACCAGCCGTTCACACCATTGGGGATTTCTACAATCAACCCACACTGCTACATGCCAAGATGGCAGTCATGCTGCTCATCAACATATTATGGCCGAAGCCCTTATAACAGATCACGGCATTAGCCGCTACAACAGATCACGGTAAAAACCACTACACATATAACGTATAACTTCCTCCTTTCATCAACCCCACCCATCCAATCACATACAAGAAATTTTACTTATAACATTTAATCAGATTATTCACTAACCTGGTGGTTTGCTTTTACCCTCTTTGGGTTTCCATCATTAAACCAATATTTCAGCATTTATCATAACATATAAAACTTATGAGCATATATTTAATAATCAGATCTAGATGGTGAGGAAGTATTACACACCTGATTCTTGTACTAACGCTTTCGCTATGTCTACGTTACTATCACTCGAGACTACCACTATCGGCCCACGATCTAACTTCGATGTCGGCCCACACCCCAATGGCCAATCTCGCACTTCCGAAACAGATCACTTCTTGTATTTTGGTGTTGGTTTTACAGATCCAACCTTTTCTACATGACTAGTTAATCGAATCCTGAATGTCCTTGAGAACACGTCACCTCCCTTCGGCTTTTCACAAATCAGCACAGGAGACTTCAATGAAATAGATTCGACTTCTAGGTACAGAGAGTGAAATCGACACTGCCAGATTAAAGAGGAGTATTCTGCTATGGTGCACCTTCGGGAAAAACAAGATCTCACCTGATGGTTCAGCTATGGAAGAAAAGGATATGCACAAGGAGAATTCGGCTTTTGAAAATATAATGAAGAGGGAAATAAGGCTAGGGAATTTTGGCTAGAAGAGAGAAAATATGAGAAGAGGAAAGAAAAGAAATTTCGGCCAGAGAGAAAAAAAATGAGAAAGGTAGAGGGAAAAGAGAAAAAATGAAAGAAAGCTAGACACTCAGGCTATTAAATTTCGGCACACACACTGTGTTGGATTTTAAGCCAACTCTCCCCCCCTCATAGCTCTTATCTTGCATGATAACCCAATCCTTATCTTGCCTTTAAAAGAGACTTCCTTCAAACCAACTCCTCCCTTCCTATTATCATCATTTAATAATCAATAAAAATAAAAGAATTAAATCCCTTATATTATAGCACATGTGCCGTCCACCCCCTTCTCTCCTATGTTGAATTTTAACCCACAAATCTTGAGGCCCAATCGGCCACAAAAGTCCCAAACTCCTCCCCCTTGTGACGCCACCTTTATACCCACTTAAAGCACCTTCAAATGATGGGCCACAAGCCCAACTTGCTACCTAACTTAAATTACTGCCACTTAGCCCAAGTTTTAAAACCCAAAATATCACCTAAATTACACAGATCATTAATTTAAACCCTAATCCAAATATTTAATCAAGGCCTCAGCCCTTGAATTAACATATTAAACCAACATATAAATGCACAAGCCCATATTTAGGATGTTACAATTTTGATAAAATTGACAAAATCGGTAATATCATTGTGTGAATTACAAAATGCTCTTAATGGGCTGATTTGTTATATTGCTTAATGGGCCAAATTGTTATATTGTCTTAATGGGCCGATTTGTTATATTGCTTAATGGGCCAAATTGTTATAATGCCCTAATGGGCCGATTTGTTATAATGCTTTATGGGCCAAATTGTTATATTGTCTTAATGGGCCGATTTGTTATATTGCTTAATGGGCTAACTTGATATATTTCCCTAATGGGCCGATTTGCAAAGTATTAATGGGCCGAATTTTCGGTAATGAACCTCTGAATTAATTAATGTTGCTATATTTTTAAATATCTTAATTTGTTGTGTACGATGTATTTACATGATTTTGCATGGGTTGGGAAAATGTTGAAGAGAAGAAATTTCGGTGGCACTGCCACAAATATGTTTGATAATATGATACTCTATGATTCTGGTGGCTTTCCCACAATTAAATTTTTTATAAATGGCATAATGCCTGCAATTGATGTGTTGTCGGGGTGGGTTGACTTGATCCCCACAGGTGTGTTGGTTGGTACGGGTGGTGTGTAGTGGATGGATTATTAGGATTGGTTTGGGAATTGCATTAGATTCACATGATATAATTGATACATTATATTGTAAATGGGCTTAGGCCCAAAATATTGCTAATTAGGATTCAGGCCCAGTGGACAACGGTAAGAGGGGTTATACATTGAGTTCTAGTAACTCACCCCATTTTTCCTTATCCCTTTCAGGTAATGTTCAGTGACAGAGACTTGGGCCATGGATGACTCAGTGGAGGCCATTCTACAAAAACTGTTTTATTTTGACTTTAAATTTCTTTTTAGTACATTTAATTACTCTACCATTTTGAGTTAAGGTTGTAATAAGGCCTCTGGATTATTTTTATTTTCTTTTATGTTTGACTTATTTATATTTTTCTATAAGTACTTCAAATGAGATTTTTCTAAAACTTAAATAAACATTTTTCTAAAATGGATATACAAATGGATTTCATAATAAACTTTCATAAATATTTTTAAATCGAAAATCTTCTCTTAAATTTTCATCAACATTTTCAATAGACATATTTGTAAAATCATTAGTTTAAATTTATTGATTTATCAACCAATATTATATTCAGTAATACTTTGTCAAAATTTTAAATGGGAATTTGTTTTACTTAATTCTAAATCAATATATATTTACGTACAATTGAAAAGGACTTAAAAGCATTTTTATCATGTGACATGTCAGATTTGGCCTTAACGCATGGGCCGGGTTTGGGGTGTTACACTTTTATGCTCCTTTAATACATGTAGTAACTCATATTTCTCATTAGGTTTTAATTACGAAGAAATAATTATCAGTAGTGTAGAGTTATCTCCTAGGAATGCATACTCTAAGTGGTTTGGTAACTGTTTCAATTCTAATTTGGAAGGCTCTTCAGTAGAGGGTTTTAGTTTGTCATTTATTTCAATGCCCTCATACTTCTTTTATCTTGGGGAAGAAGTATTAGAATTTAACTGTAACACCCTTAACCCGTATCCGTCGCAGGATTAGGGTTACAGGCGTTACCAATAGCCAAATCTTTTTCAATTTATTAATTCATATCCTAAACAGATAAAGCACATGGGCATAATAAATATATATAAATATACTTAATATACAAGTTAAAACATATTCAATGTAATCATCCACAAATACAAAATGATCAAACAATATACTTCTATCCTCATTATTAGCATATTTATCTATTTTATTCTATGATACAAACACCTAATTAGTACCACTCCTTTGTATACATTTCATGCAAACATGCCTCACGTACCATTTCGTTTTAAACCAAAACACACCAAACCTGGTAATTGGAACTACTAATAAGCATCATTATGATTACATGCATACATCACTTGACATTACACCTATGGACTAAGAGACAATACACTTCATATATATATCTATATACCTATATCCGAATATGCATAACCTTAGTTTTTAATGCATAACCCCAAAAGAACTTTGCATTTTATATACATAGATCAAAGATCGAATGTACAAACTAAACTTCCATAATTCATGCAAAATTTACGTTACTTATTTGTACTACAATTGACCATACTTAAACATAGGTTTCAAAACCAACTTAACCTAAAAACACAAGCATATAAACCATGCCTTGACCGAACATTCATTACCAATTTTCCATAATTTATAACTACTTATACTTATCATTAACAATGAATCCAACAAGTTAACTTATACATATATATAATCATTTCTATACAACTACATTTAACTTCCAAGCCTTATAAGCATACGTCTTATACCAAAGTTTAAAACAAACTATTATATCAAACAATTTCATTGAACCTATTCATAAATTGAAACACCCCAAACCCAGCCCACAAGCCCTGACCGGATCTGGCATGTTTCTCAAATAAAACGCACTTAAGTTTGAAATAACATTTTGAAAATTGTGGTGGTTTTGTAGAAACGTTGATTCGAGTTGTAATTTAATTTGGTGCTAAATTGATAAATTTTATTTTTCAAGAGTCACAAGTTAAACCAAATTTTAGAATTTCATTATTATTGTAACTTGAAAAAACAATAGGCAATTGAGTTTCAAAACATTTAATGTTGTTTGTATCATATCGAAAAATTAAAAACGCATAAAACAATTAGGTATAATGGCCTTATTACATCAAATTATAACCCGAAACAAACCAAAAATAATTAAATAATAAAACTGAAGAAAACTTTAGCTGTGCATGGCCACTCCTAAGTTCCTGCAGACCCGGTCCATTCTACTGAATTCCATCTGCAAAAAGTTAGCCCACGAAGGGTGAGTTAAACAGACTCAGTGTGTAACAACCAACACAAACTCCCAATGATTTAGGCATAACAAATCATATATATATATAACAAGTATAGCAATGATGCAATCCCGAAACCAAACCTAAATAACCATCCTCTACACATCACTCGTACCAGCCAATCACACCGTGGGGATTACTAAATCGACCCTCCATCCGCTACACACCATCAAAGGCAGTCGCTGCAGACGACTTGCACACCACCCTTATAAATAGTGGCATAGCCACCAGATAATGTGACAGAGTCACCAGATAATAATATGTGACATAAGTTACCACATTCAGATTATGTGACATGAGTCACCAGATATTGTGGTAAAAACCACCAGATCACTTCCCCTTTTCATAATCATCCATATGCCCCATGCGTCATACAAATCATGCGGATATCATGTCATATGCCTTATTTCATATTCATAACCAATTCTCATATATGTCATATTCAGTTTCATATTACTATTAACAGAGCGTTAGAGGATAATGTACCTAAATATGCCGTACCATTGAATGGTACCTTTAGCCACATCTTTCATATTCTTATTAACACTTGCATTAAATTAATACCGTAAATCTATTAGGAATTGGTGTAGGACTACACACCTAGTTACTAACATGTTTACTGAATCCTGAAAGTCTACCGAAATAGAGTGTACTCCTCCCTAAAAATCAAAGTTAGAATCGGTTGGTCACTAACACTTAATATGGCCTTGGCCGGATATTAACACTCCCTTACCTTGTGAATCTAAATCCCGAAAATCGTCACTTGGCTATGGAGATGTTGAAATACCTATAAGCCTTATGTTAGATCCAGTCTTAACATTTATTGAACTAAAGCAGATGGCCTTCGGCCTAAATCACACTTGCCTACCTTAAATCTCGAAATCCCGAATGATCTCCTCCTTGTAGTCGACAACAACCAAATCCTGAATTCCTTCTTCAAGGTTTCAGCCAAAGAAAGTAAAAGAGATTAGATTCCAACTTTCGGCTAATCTAAAAGAGAAAGAAGAAAACGAACAACAGTTGATCCATACCCTTACTGCTAAAATCGACTGCACCCTTGCTTGAACCCACAGAGATATTCGACCTTAACAAATGGGAAGGAAAAGAGATGAGGTTCACAAAGGTTCAGTAGTGGTGGTGTTTTGATCTAAGAATTTCGACAATGAAGAACTTTTGGGAGGGAGAAATTCGGCCTAAGTATAATAGAAAGAAAAGATGAGAATGAAAGATGGTAGATTCGGCTTACCTTAAACAAATGAGAAAAAGAAATTGACCCTAATGGTCTTGTTATGATTCGGCCATGGTCTAAATGAAAGGAAAAGAGTGAATTTTGGTAAGGTTTGACTATGGAAGAAAAAGGGTCGAAAGTTTATGAGAGAGTGGAACAAATTTCGGAAAAAGAAAATGGCCAAAACGTCACTTTGATAGCCTTAAACTTTCGGCATATAGCCCCCTTACATGACCAAACGCCTCATCTCACTCCCCTCTCTTGAATTCGGCTAACATTCAAACACTAGCTTATCCTTGCTTTTCTCCTATTTTTCCTCTTCTTTACTCATTTAAAATAATTTGAATGAGTCAAGCATTATCCTTGCCCTTAGCCGAAATTTTAAAAAGAAATTGACCACATCTAGAGATCATCCCCTTAGTGTTTCAGTGCCCTCCAACTCCCCTCTAGCCTAACGCAAAAACAACTCCAAAAGTGCTCCCCTTGCTGCTCAAACCTGAGCCCTTCTCCATTGCTTGAGGCCTCACTTACCAAGGCCCTAAGTGGCGCCTCCTTGACACTTTAACAAGCCCACTTTTATGTCCAATTTCCCCTTCAAATTCTCTTAAGGCCTTATTTCCCTAGCTCCCCCTTTAAGGCTTAAAATCTAATATTTTCTAAGGCACTTACCTACACTCTAAAGTCCTCAAAATCCACAAGACACATTCAAAATACACACAGGCATGCTTCCACATATATTTAGGCAAAAATGCACAACCCCTAAATCCCAGACGTTACATAAATAAATCTTTAACATACTTTAGCTTAAGGACTTACCTCAACTGTCGAAAGACAACTTAGACCGGCTATTCTAGAACTTTCGTCTTTCCCTGATCCAATTCCGTTTTTCTTTGCTCTTGATCTAAAACACATTAAATTCAGCTCATTCAAGTACATTACAATTCAATTTAGTCCCAAAACACATAAACATGCAAATTACCATTTTACCCCTAAGGTTTCACATTTTTACTATTTAGTCCTAATTGTACAAAACACAAAATACACACAATTTTCCAAGACTATACAAGGGTCGAATTTCCTAGGGACTTTATAAGCCCTCTTATTTCATTTATTTTGCAATTAAGTCCCTCTAAAATTTTATTTTTATAAAATAGCCTTAAATACAAAATTTCACCAAAATTTCTAATACAAAACTTGAAAATCTTTAACACATTTTTAATCTAAAACCATCAAATATCAAAACCATAAGAACACATCAATGGTCGAACCTCATATACACATGATTCTCAAAAATTCAAGCATGGGTCTGTAATATCTGAAGCAATGATCTCAAAAAGTAAAAATTAACAAAAACCGAAATCAAACTAACCTTGATTTTAAGCTTTAAAGTGCCAAAAATTTAAACAAGGTTTTCTCCCTTTTCTTTAACACATTTGGCCATGAAAGGAAATAAGATGATAATGGCTTTTCTCATGTTTTATTTAACATATATTATAACATTTAATTAATTACCTATTTAACCTTATAACATAAAATCATATAATATAAATCTAAAGGTTAATCTTGACACATAGCATCCACTAACTTAAAAATGGGTTATTTACCCATTTAACACCTCATATTAGAAAGCCATCATCATTCTAGCACTTTACACTATAGCATGCTACTTTTACTTTTTACGCGATTAAGTCATTTTTCTAAATTAAACACACGAACGATAAAATTTTTCTACGAGACTTTCACGCACATTAATTCACATATAATAAACACAAAACATAATATTAAAATATTTCTCAGACTCGGATTCATGGTCTCGAAACCACCGTTCCGATTAGGTCAAATTCAGTCTATTACAACTCTCCCCCCATAATGATTTTCGTCCCCGAAAATCTTACCGTTAAACAACGTCGGATATTGTTGCCTCATTGAGTCCTCAGGCTCCCACGTAGCCTCTTCAAATCCATGCCGATTCCACAGTATTTTCACTAATGGAATCCTTTTGTTTCTTAACTCTTTCATTTTTCGAGCTAAGATACGGATCGATTCTTCCTCATACGTCATATCGGGTCAGATTTCAATCTCAGATGGAGCAATCACATGTGACGGATCTGATCTGTATCTACGGAGCATCGAAACGTGAAATACATCGTGTATCTTTACTAATTCAGAGGGTAACTTCAATCTATAAACAACAGGCCCAATACGTTCGATGATTTCATACGGTCCGATAAATCTCAGACTCAGTTTGCCTTTCCGACCAAAACAAAGTACTTTCTTCCACGGAGATACTTTCAAGAATACCCGATCTCCAACTTTAAATTCTATATCTTTACGTTTCAAATCAGCGTAAGACTTTTGATGATCTGATGCAGCTTTCAAACTATCTTTGATTATAGCCACTTTCTGTTTAGTCTCTTTAATCAAATCAACCCCTTGTATCTTGTTCTCACTAAGCTCGGTCCAGTACAATGGCGTACGACACTTGCGACCATATAGAGCTTCATAGGGTGCCATATTGATACTTGATTGAAAACTGTTATTATAAGCAAATTCAATCAATGGTAAGTACTTTTCCCACGTACCTTCAAACTCGAGAACGCAACATCTCAACATGTCCTCAAGTGTTTGAATGGTTCGCTCAGACTGACTATCTGTCTGAGGATGAAAGGCTATGCTAAAGTGAAGTTTAGTACCTAAATCATCTTGCAGCTTCTTCCAAAACTGCGATGTGAACCTCGAATCTCTATCTGAAACAATGGAACTCGGCACACCGTGCAATCTCACAATCTGTGATACATACAACTCAGCAAGTTTATCAAGTGAATAGTCTGAACGAACTGGCACAAAATGAGCTGATTTGGTCATTCTATCGACTATAACCCATACTGCATCTTTCTTACTCGGTGTCATAGGCAATCCGGATACAAAATCCATAGTGATTCTATCCCATTTCCATTCAGGTATCATGATCGGCTAAAGAAACCCTGAAGGCACTTGATGTTCCGCTTTTACTTGCTGACAAACTAAGCACTTTGAGACAAATTTAGATATATCCCGTTTCATGCCAGGCCACCAATAAAACTATTTCAAATCATTATACATTTTCGTGCTACCCGGATGTATCGATAATCGACTATCATGAGCCTCGCTCAAAATCATCTGAATCAAGTCCACATTCTTCGGAACACATATTCGGCCTTTGAAATTCAAACAATCATTGGCATCAATTCGATACTCTGACTCTGCATGATTTTCACATTGAACTCGTCTAGCAACCAAGTCTTTGTCAATTCTTTGCGCATCACAAATTTGTTGAATGAACATCGGTCTTGCTTTTAACTCGACTTTGATCGAACCATCACCAGACATAACCATCTGTACGTTCATCGCACGAAGAGCAAATAATGATTTTTAACTTAATGCATCTGCAACAACATTGGCTTTTCCCTGATGGTAGTCAATCACCAACTTATAGTCTTTCAACAATTCTAACCATCTGCGTTGTCTCAAGTTCAGATCTTTCTGAGTCATCAAACACTTTAGACTTTTATGATCCGAATAAACGTGACATTTCTCGCCGAATAAATAATGACGCCAAATTTTCAATGCGAAAACAATGGCTGCTAATTCCAGATCGTGAGTCGGATAATTTCTTTCGTGCGGCTTCAATTGTCTCAAAATGTAGGCTATAACTTTGCCTTCCTGCATCAAAACACAACCCAACCCATTCAAAGAAGTATCACTAAAAGCGACAAATTCTTTACCCGATTCAGGCTGAGTTAACATTGGAGCTTCGGTCAAAAGAGATTTCAGCTGTTCAAAACTTTTCTGACACTTTTTCGACCACTCAAACTTGACATCTTTCTATAGTAGCCTTATCAAAGGTGTAGCTATCACAGAAAAACCTTTTACAAACCGTCTATAATATCCCGCAAGGCCTAGAAAACTTTGAATTTCAAAAACATTCTTTGGTGGTTTCCAATTGAGTATAGCCGTTATTTTGCTTGGATCCACCCGAATACTTGATGTTGAAACAACATGACCCAAGAAACTGACTTCATTCATCCAGAACTCACATCACTAAACTTTGCATATAGTTGTTACTCTCGCAAAGTTTGTAGCACTAATCTCAAATGCTCGGCATGCTCAGTTTCATCTTTGGAGTAGATTAGTATATCATCAATAAACACTATTACAAATTGATCCAAAAATTGTTTGAAGACCCGATTCATTAGGTTCATAAAAATAGCAGGTGCATTAGTGAGTCCAAAAGGCATAACCAGAAACTCAAAATGTCCGTACCTCATCCGGAATGCAGTCTTTGGCACATCTATATCTCTGACTCGTAACTGATAATAACCCAATCTCAAATCTATTTTTGAAAATATCGAAGCCCCTTTCAACTGATCAAACGAATCATCAATCCGAGGTAACGGGTACTTATTCTTTATAGTTACCTTATTCAGTTGCCGATAATCAATACACATTCGCATCGTTCAATCTTTCTTCTTCACAAAAAGAACTGGTGCACCCCTAGGAGAGAAACTCGGTCGTACAAAGCCCCTATCTGTTAACTCTTGCAACTGTGCTTTCAACTCTTTTAACTCAGTAGGTGCCATCCGATACGAAGCTATCGAGATTGGAGTTGTTCCCGGTGCTAATTCAATGCCTAACTCAATCTCTCGTACTAGTGGTAAACCCGGTAGTTCTTCAGGAAACACATCTGGGTATTCACACACAATCGGTACAGATTCAATATGCTTTTCAGACATTTTATTATCTAGTACATAGGCCAAATAAGCTTTGCACCCTTTTCTCACATACTTTCGGGCTAACATCGAGGATATTATCAGAGGAAACTCACTTAAATCATGGATCCAATTCGATGATCTCACCGTTCTGACATCTCAAATCAATAAGCTTTCTTTTGCAATTCACCACTGCATCGTGTGAAGTTAACCAGTCCATTCCCAAAATTATGTTGAACTCATTGAAGGGCAACAACATTAAATCGGCTGGGAAGCAAGAATCCCAAATCATCAATGGGCAACCTCTACACACTTTATTAACAAATACACATCTACCCAAAGGGTTCGACACACGAATCACAAACTCAGTATACTCAACTGGTAGAATCTTACCGAATACTAGAGTTTCACACACATATGAATGAGTCAAACCAGGATTAATCAATGCAATCACAGTAGTATCATAAAGGGTGAAAGTACCGGTAATGGCATCGGGGGAGGAAGTATCCTCTCTAGCTCGTGTAGCATAAGCTCTAGCTGGAGTTCTAGCCTTTGATCGTATTGCTATGTGTCTTTCGTCCCTCTCTGACTGCCACCTACATTGCCTGAATGTCTCAGTGGTCTACCCCGTGCTGGCACACTGCTTGGTCTAGTGTTTTGAGTTGCATTTTGCTCAGCTAACATCGGGCACTCTCAAATAAAATGATCCGAATATCCACATTTAAAGCAGGACCGATCACGAACTCTACAACTCCTAGGATGCCATTTCCCACAATGTTTACATTCAGCCCAGTTCTGCGGAACATTACCGACACTAACTATCGACGTGGCTCGGGATCTCACTGGAGGTTGATCACGTATAGGCAAGTCTGAAGTGACTTTATGTCGACTAGGGTCATCTCTAAACTTCTTATGCATAGAATGGAAAATTTTACTCGATGATCTTTTTCGAGTGTCTCTAGTTTCTACTTCAGCTTTTCTTTTCTCCTTTTTGAGCTCTTCGGCTTTACAAGCTCACTCGACTAATGTCACAAACTCTTTGATTTCAAGAATGCCAACAAGTAACTTTATGTCTTCATTCAGGCCGTCTTCAAATCTTTTACACATAGTGGCTTTGGTAGATATACACTTCCGAGCATAACGGTTCAATCTGACAAACTTCCGCTCATATTCTGTCACAGTCATGCGACCCTATTTTAATTCTAGAAATTCTTTCCGTTTTTGATTGATGAATCTCTGGCTGATATATTTCTTATGGAACTCAATTTGGAAGAAGTCCCAAGTTACTTTTTCTTTCGAAACTACGGATACTAGTGTGTTCCACCAATGATAGGCAATGTCCCAAATAGAGATATAGCACACTTTAGGCATTCATTTGGAGTACAAAATAACTCATCGAGTACCCGAATAGTGTTATCAAGCCACATCTCGGCTCGCTCTACGTCATCATCATCATTGGCCTTGAATTTCTCGGCCCTATATTTCCTGATTTTATCAACGGGAGGCCTACTAGATCTCATCGAATCTATCATCGGGGGTGCTGAAGGTACCGGAGTTGGATTATTCGGTGGTGGAGGTTGTTGTACAGCCAGATTAGTCTGAATAAACTGGGTAAACCATTCGTTCATCATCTGATAGAAGGCTTGTTTAGCCTCCCCCTTATGGCTACCCGAAACTGGTCGAGAGTCTAATGGCACTGATCCACGTGCGAGACCAGCGCAACGCTCTCACATCATCAGCTATGGCTCTATCGGGATCGAAATCCATTTACTATATAAAATACAATTGAAATTGTCAAGTCACCACACTATCATATATACAATTTAAAGGCATGTATAGCTAGACTCTTACACACTCTTGTTGTCCTAGAATCGACTAAACCGTAGCTCGATACCGATAAATGTAACACTCTTAACTCAGATCCGTCACCGATTAGGGTTACTGTGTTACCAATAATAAATCTTTTTCAATTTATTAATTCATATCCTAAATGATAAAGCACATGGGCATAATAAATATATATAAATATACTTAATATACAAGTTAAAACATATTCAATGTAATCATCCACAAATACAAAATGATCAAATAATATACTTCTATCCTCATTATTAGCATATTTATCTATTTTATTCTATGATACAAACACCTAATTAGTACCACTCCTTTGTATACATTTCATGCAAACATGCCTCACGTACCATTTCGTTTTAAACTAAAACACACCGAACCTGGTAATTGGAACTACTAATAAGCATCATCACGATTACATGCATACATCACTTGACATTACACCTATGGACTAAGAGATAATACACTTCATATATATATCTATATACCTATATCCGAATATGCATAACCCCAAAATAACTTTGCATGTTATATACATAGATCAATGACCGAATGTACCAACTAAACTTCTATAATTCATGCAAAATTTACGTTACTTATTTGTACTACAATTGACCATACTTAAACATAGGTTTCAAAACCAACTTAACCTAAAAACACAAGCATATAAACCATGCCTTGACCGAACATTCATTACCAATTTTCCATAATTTATAACTACTTATACTTATCATTAACAATGAATCCAACAAGTTAACTTATACATATATATAATCATTTCTATACAACTACATTTAACTTCCAAGCATTATAACCATACGTCTTATACCAAAGTTTAAAACAGACTATTATATCAAACAATTTCATTGAACCTATTCATAAATAATTCTTTAACATACTTTAGCTTAAAGACTTACCTCGACTGTCGACGGATAACTTAGATCGGCTATTCGAGAACTTTCGTCTTTCCCCGATCCAATTCCGTTTTTCTTTGCTCTTGATCTAAAACACATTAAATTCAGCTCATTCAAGTACATTTCAATTCAATTTAGTCCCAAAACACATAAACATGCAAATTACCACTTTACCCCTAAGGTTTCACATTTTTACTATTTATTCCTAATTGTACAAAACACAAAATACACACAATTTGCCAAGACTATACAAGGGCCAAATATTTCTAGGGACTCTATAAGCCCTCTTATTTCATTTATTTTGCAATTAAGCCCCTCTAAAATTTTATTTTTATAAAATAGCCCTAAATACAAAATTTCACCAAAATTTCTAATAAAAAACTTGTAAATCTTTAACACATCTTTAATCTAAAACCATCAAATATCAAAACCATAAGAACACATCAATGGTCAACCTCATATACACATGATTCTCAAAAATTCAAGTATGGGTTGGGTAATATACTGACGACGATCTCAAAATGTAAAATTAACAAAACCAAATCAAACTAACCTTGATTTTAAGCTTTAAAGTGCCAAAATTTAAACAAGGTTTTCTCCTTTTCTTAAACACATTCGCCATGAAAGGAAATAAGATGATAATGGCTTTTCTCATGTTTTATTTAACATGTATTATAACATTTAATTAATTACCTATTTAACCTTATAACATAAAATTATATAATATAAATCTAAAGGTTAATCTTGTCATATAGCATCCACTAACTTAAAAATGGGTTATTTACCCATTTAACACCTCATATTAAAAAGCCATCATCATTCTAGAACTTTACACTATAGCATGCTACTTTTACTTTTTACGCAATTAAGTCCTTTTTCTAAATTAAACACACAAACGATAAAATTTTTCTACGAGACTTTCACACACATTAATTCACATATAATAAACACAAAATATAATATTAAAATATTTCTCAGACTCAAATTCATGGTCCCGAAACCACCATTCTAATTAGGGTCAAATTCGGTCTGTTACATTAACTCACTTTTTATCTCCCCTATCTCATCGGTATCATTGTCTGCCATCTCACCTTGGGTAAGACACAGTTCCAACGTGTCTTCATGCATGATTTCCTAAAAAGAGTCTTAAATAAAATGATCAATAGCTTTAAGAAAATAACAGGAATCATCTTGATCTTTAGAATATCGCATCGCATCATAAATCTTAAAAATAATTTCCTCGTCACCTACCCTTAGCACAAGTTTTCCATTGCCTACATCAATAATAGCCCTACCAGTAGCTAAAAAGGGGCGTCCTAAAATTAAAGGCACCTAAACATCCTCATCCATGTCAAGCACAACAAAATCGACCGGGAATATAAATTTATCAACTTTTACCAAAATATCTTCAATAATTCCCCTAGGATATTTAATAGATCTGTCAGCTAATTGAATACTCATTCTAGTGGGTTTTGGCTCCCCAAGACCAAGCTGCTTGAACATTTTATAAGGCATTAAATTAATACTGGCACCAAAATCAGCTAGTGCTTTCTCAATATTTAAACTACCAATTAAATAGGGAATAGTAAAACTTCCTGCACCCTTCAATTTGGTTGGTAGCTTATTTTGGAGAATGGATAAACATTCCTTGTTAAGCTCCCCGGTCGATAGCTTTTCGAACTTCCTTTTATTTGTTAGAAGCTCTTTTAGAAATGTTGCGTATGTTGGCATCTGCGAAATTGCTTCAATAAAAGGTAAGTTAATATGTAATTGTTTAAAAAGTTCAAGAAATTTACCATATTGTGCGTCCATGCAGTCTTTCTTCAACTTTACCGGATATGGGATCGATGGTTTATATTCTTTAAGTACCGGTGTTACATTCTCGTTTACTTCCTCACCCTTTTCCTTATCGATTTCTTGTGGAGTCTTCTTTTCAGCTTCAATCAATACCTTCCCACTCCTTATTGTAACTTCCTTCACATGCTCTTTTGGATTGGGTTGGGTGTTACTAGGTAAATTACTTGATTACCTTTCAAAACTAGCTTGGTCAACTGTCCAATTTAATTCTTAAGCCCCTGAATTAATGTTTGCTGATTTATCAATGCCATTTTAGTATTCTACAAATGAGTTTCTGACATCGAAATAAACTTTGCTAGCATATCCTCAAGGTTCTGTTTTTTCTCTTGTGGGTAAGGCTGCTGTTGAAAGCTTGGAGGGGGTTGTTGTCTCTAATTTCCTCGGCCACCCCATGAGAAGTTTGGGTGGTTCCTCCAACATGGATTGTAAGTTTACTATAAGGGTTATTTTGAGGTCTAGAATTGTTACCCATATAGTTCATTTGTTCGCTTTCTATGCCAGGATTGTAGGGTGAATATTTTGTATTGTTCATCCCTCTTCTATTTGCATCACACTGCATCACTGGATGTACTTGCGAAGAACCACACAAACCATCAACTTTCTTACTTAAAAGCTCTACCTGATTTGATAGCATGGTTATTGTGTCGAGGTTGAAAACCCTGGTGGCTTTTATCGTCTTTGTCCTCATAACTTGCCACTGATATTTATTTAGTGCCATCTATTCTATAAACTCATAAGCCACTTCAGGGTCTTGTTATTTAAGGTTCCACCGACGGCTAAATCAATCAGCTGCCTAGCTGAGGGGTTCACACTATTATAAAAGGTTTGAACCTGTAGCCACAAAGGTAACCCATGGTGAGGGCATCTCCTTAGTAGATCTTTATATCTCTCCCATGCATCGTAGAGTGTTTCTAGATCCATTTGCACAAAAGAAGAAATATCATTCCTCAACTTAGCCGTTTTAGCCGGCAGAAAATATTTTAACAAAATTTTTTTGGTCATTTGGTCCCATGTAGTGATTGATCCTCGTCATAACGAGTTCAATCACTATTTAGCTTTGTTCCTCAATGAAAAGGGAAATAACCGAAGGCGAATGGCATCATCAGAAATGCCATTAATTTTGAAAGTGTCGCAAAACTCTAGAAAATTTGCCAAGTGATTGTTTGGATCCTCATCCTGCAAACCATCAAACTGAACAAATTACTGAATCATCTGAGTAGTGTTAGGTTTCAGTTCAAAATTATTTGCAGCAATAGCAGGTCTAACAATACTTGATTCGATTCCTGTTAAATTAGGTTTAGCATAATCATACATAGTACGAGGAGCAAGATTTTGATCCACTGGATTTGCGGCAACCACAGGAGGTAGCGGATTATTATCAGCCATCTCTTTGGTATTATTGGTTTCGTCTTCTTGCTCTTTTCTATTGGTCATTTTGTTTTGACCATTTTGGTTTAATTTGCCTATTCTCTCAAGTTTCTTTTCCCCTATTGCCGAAAACACCAAAAGCCTTGAAGACATTTTCTCTTTTCTTTTCTTCCTCTCTAGTGCCGGAATCATCATAGCACTAAGGCCATTTTTCATCTCTTTCTTTTCTTCTTCTTTCTCTTGTAATAGCTAAAACCTTCCTTCCATTTTCACCATATCCATAACACCTAAAACCACCCATCTCTATTCTCTTTTGAAAAGGCTGAATCTTTTTTCATGAATATGAAATGTGTATGATTCCGTTATGATTTTGGGGTATATGGCATAATATCAGTAATATGTTTATGCATGGGCATATGGGTGATTTTGATAACGGGAAGTGTTCGGTGGTTTTACCACATTATTCGGTGACTTGATCACAATATGATGAATCCAGTGACTTGGTCACATATTATAAATCCGGTGACTCTGTCACAATTATCCGATGGCTATGCCATAATTCTTGTGGAGTCTTCTTTTCGACTTCAATCAATACCTTCCTACTCCTTATTGTAACTTCCTTCACATGCTCTTTTGGATTGGGTTGGGTGTTACTAGGTAAATTACTTGATTACCTTTAAAACTAGCTTGGTCAATGTCCAATTTAATTCTTAAGCCCCAATTAATGTTTGCTGATTTATCAATGCCATTTTAGTATTCTAAAATGAGTTTCGACATCGAAATAAACTTTGCTAGCATATCCTCAAGGTTCTGTTTTTCTCTTGTGGGTAAATTCATTGTTGAAAGCTTGGAGGGTTGTTGTCTCTAATTTCCTCGGCCACCCCATGAGAAGTTTGGGTGGTTCCTCCAACATGGATTGTAAGTTTACTATAAGGGTTATTTTGAGGTCTAGAATTGTTACCCATATAGTTCATTTGTTCGCTTTCTATGCCGAGGATTGTAGGGTGAATATTTTGTATTGTTCATCCCTCTTCTATTTGCATCACACTGCATCACTGGATGTACTTGCGAAGAACCACACAAACCATCAACTTTCTTACTTAAAAGCTCTACCTGATTTGATAGCATGGTTATTGTGTCGAGGTTGAAAACCCTGGTGGCTTTTATCGTCTTTGTCCTCATAACTTGCCACTGATATTTATTTAGTGCCATCTATTCTATAAACTCATAAGCCACTTCAGGTCTTGTTATTTAAGGTTCCACACGGCTAAATCAATCATTTGCCTAGTGAGGGTTCACACTATTATAAAAGGTTTGAACACAGAGCCACAAAGGTGAAAAATTTGAATCTTTTTTAAAACTACATTGCATAAAATTTTCTTTAAACAAGAAAGTGAAAAGACTCTAATGCATAAAATTTTTGTAAAAGCAGATAAGGCCGAAGTAGACATGAGTTCTAGGGGCGTGGTAAATGCGTGGGCCTTGATAGAAACCAAAATGTGCGTGTCGAAACCGATTATATAAAGTGGGGAGTTACGAAAATGAAACCTTATAGATGAAATGTTTACTAAATAATTAAATGATTTCAAAAACAACTTAAATTGTTTTGACACCTAAATACATGTGGTTTTCACAATAATAATAAGTTTTAAATTTGTTAACTTTTAACTTATAATCTTTCTCAAAAGATAACATATTAATGAAACATCAACTTAATTAAACACCATTTACAACACGATCACTAAATAGACTTATTTTCATGTAACCAACATAATATTTATTAAAAACAAGATTTATTTAAACTTTTTACTCGAGGAACATACCAGATCCGGTCAGGGCTTGTGGGCTGGGATTGGGGCGTTTCAACTTGGTATCAGAGCCCAGTTTTAAACACTCGGCCTTGGGTTTTGAAGCCCACAACGTTATCAAAATTAGGCCCAAATGACTTTTTTGAAAATTTTTTTCTAGTTAAACTGGTTTTTATGGAAGCATGGCACCCTAGTTCTCAGCCCAGGTCTGCCAGGTAAGTTCTTTTATTGATAAATTGATGTGAGTATATTAATGTATGATACTTTAGTTGATAAGCCTAAGGAAACTATACTTTAGAGACATGGACCCTAGGTATATGTGTACTTCTACTAAAACCATCGATTAAAACTCATTGCATAAAATTTTCTTTAAACAAGAAAGTGAAAAGACTCTAATGCATAAAATTTTTGTAAAAACAGATAAGACGCGAAGTAGACATGAGTTCTAGGGGACGTGGTCGTCGTGGACGTGGTAGAGGCAAAATGGCTGTGTCGAAACCAGTTATGTCTGGTCAGGGTTCTGAAAATGAAGCACCGCCACCGGTTGTTGGGTGGAATTTCAAGAGCAAACTGGAGGAGATGACGCAGTATCGCAGGCTATGCTGTGAGTTTTAGAGCGAGTAGTAGGAGCTAGTATGGGTAATGGGGCTCAAAAGTCAGTAGCTGAGAGACTTAGATTGAATGGAGCTGAGGTTTTTAGGGGAGTATCTGGGGTAGCTCCGAATGTAGCGAATACTGGTTAGAGGCAATCGAGAGGATCATGGATGATTTGGACTGCACTGCTGGGGAAAAGCTAAAAGGTGCTATTTCGCTGCTTTGAGATGAGGCCTACCAGTGGTGGCTCACTGTTAAGGAGAGTATTCCTACAGATCGAATGGATTGGAGGTATTTTAAGGTTAAGTTTGAAGGGAAATATGTTGGAGCGAGCTACATCGACTCTCAAAGAAAGGCATTTTTGAATTTAGTACAAGGAAATAAGTCGGTAGCTGAGTATGAAGCAGAGTTTTTGTGGCTTAGTCGGTATGCCAGAGGGATAGTAGCTACTAATTATGAACGGAGTGTCAGATTTGAGGATGGATTGAGAAATGAGCTGCGAGTGTCGATTGCTCTACACTGGGAAAGAAACTTTGCAATCTTAGTGGATAGGGCACAGATAGTTGAAAAAGTTAAGCGGACTGAGAGACAGAACTGAGACTGAGGTCAAAATAAGAATAAGAGGAGCTATGGGTCTTCAGGGTCATCCGAGAACTTTCAAAAGAGACCTAGAGTTGATGGGCCGCGAGGTCAGCAGGGTGCTACGGGAGGACAATATCGTAATTATGCTCAGTGTGGAAAAATGCACCTAGGAGAATGTTGGAAAAAATAGGGGGATGTTTTAAATGCAGGTCCAAGGACCATATGATTAAGGATTGTCCGATGGATACAGGTAGGAACCGTCCAACAGGTCAGGGTTTTAATCAAGCTGGTAGAGGTGGTCAGCAGACGATGAGGGGTCGTGGTCCGAATGGTAGAGGTAATGGTTCTGGTAGAGGTCGCGGGACCCCAGACAGAGGCAGTGGGAGCACTGAGGCGAGACAGCTAGGTCTGGTATATGCAGTTCGTCGCAGAGAGGATAGTGATGCACCTGATGTTATAACGGGTACGTTCTTTATTTCTGGGTTGCCCTTTATTGCTTTGATAGATATAGGGTCAACTCATTCATACATCGCTAGTGAAGTATCTGGAACTCTGCATGTGACTTCTGAGACTGTACCTAGGAAGATGACTGTACTTAGTCCTTTAGGACAGACTGTAGTAGTAGATAAGCTCTTTAAGGAAGTGCTTTTAGAAGTGCAAGGGACGCAGTTTTTGGCTAACTTAATGGAGTTGCCATTCAGGGAATTTGACCTGATCTTAGGCATGAACTGGCTAGTGAAGTACCGTGCAAATGTGGATTGTGCTATTAAGCGGATGTCACTAAGAACTATTGATGACAAAGAAGTTGTGGTGATGGGTGAGAGATGGAACTATTTATCAAATGTGGTATCTGCTCTTAAGGCAGAGAAGATCGTAAGGAAGGGATGTGTAGCTTTTCTGATGTTGGTTAGTGCCTTGGAGGTTAAGGAAGCAACTATTGAAGGAGTCAGGACTGTAAGAGAATTCGTGGATATTTTTTTCGAATAACTTCCAGGTTTGCCTCCGGATCGGGAGGTGGAATTTGGGATTGACTTGTTGCCTAGTACGGTGCCAGTATGTCTAGGAGTTGGTTGAGCTTAAGGCTCAGATCTAGGAGTTGCTTGATTGTGGGTTTATCTGACCCAGTGTGTCTCCATGGGGAGCACCGGTCTTGTTCGTGAAGAAGAAGGACGGGACTATGCGTATGTGCATAGATTACCGACAGTTGAATAAGCTGACCGTCAAGAACAAGTATCCATTGTCGAGGATCGACGACTTGTTCGATCAGCTTAAGAGAGCTGCGGTATTCTCAAAGATAGATCTACGGTCGGGATATCATCAGCTTAAGGTGAAGGAAGTGGATATCCATAAGACAACTTTCTGGACAAGGTATGGGCATTATGAGTTTTTAGTAATGCCGTTCGGATTGACGAATGCCCCAGCTGCGTTCATAGATGTGATGAATCGAGTTTTCCAACCCTACTTGGATCAGTTCGTCGTTGTGTTTATAGACGACATCCTAGTATATTCCAAATCTGAGACAGAGCATGATGAGCATCTCCGGATAGTGTTGCAAGTGTTAAGGGAGAAGAAGCTTTATGCCAAATTTAGCAAGTGTGAATTTTGGCTGAAAGAAGTTGCGTTTTTAGGACATGTGGTGTCTGCAGAAGGGATAAGGGTGGATCCTCGGAAGATTGAGGTAGTATTAGATTGGAAAACCACCTAAGTTCGTAACTGAGGTTCGCAGTTTTTTGGGATTAGCAGGCTACTACAGAAGATTCGTCGAAGGATTTTTATCGATAGCGGCACCTTTAACGAAATTGTTGAGAAAGGAGGTACCTTTCGTATGGCAGTTAAGCAGCAAGATAGCTTTGAGAAGCTTAAGAGGGTTTTGACTGAAGCTCCGATTTTGATTCAGCCTGAGGCAGGGAAGGATTTCGTGGTGTATTGTGATGCTTCTCACACATGATTAGGATGTGTTTTGATGCAAAATGGGAAGGTAGTTGCGTATGCGTCTCGATAATTGAGGCCACGCGAGGTTAGCTATCCGACGCATGACTTGGAGTTAACAGCGGTAGTCTTTGCTCTTAAAGTTTAGAGGCATTATTTATATGGGGAAAAGTCAGTGATATATACGTACCACAAGAGTCTAAAATATCTGCTGACTCAGAAGGAGCTAAATTTGAGATAGCGAAGATGGGTGGAGTTGTTGAAAGACTACGACTATTCTATAGAGTACCACCTGGGCAAGGCGAATGTGGTGGCAGACACTTTAAGTCGAAAAGTGGTGTCAGGTCTAAGGGCGATGTTTACACATCTTAGTCTTTATGACGACAGAAGTTTGTTAGTAGAGTTACAGGTAAAGCTGACATGGTTGAGTCAGGTGAAAGAAAGACAATTGGTAGACGATGATTTAAGTGCTAAGCTACGACATGTGCAGAATGGGGAGCTAGAAGATTATGGTGTTAACGGTGATGGAGTATTGTGTTTCAAGGGTAAGGTCTGTATGCCGAAGGATCAGGAGTTGAGGCAAAGGATTCTTCAAAAGTCGCATGGTAGCCCTTATGCTATGCATTCTTGAGGAAGTAAGTTATATCGAGATTTACGGGATCAGTTTTGGTGGCCTGGTCTTAAGCGAGAAGTTACAAAATTCATAGGGAAGTGCTTAACATGTCAGCAAGTTAAGGCTGAACATCAAGTGCCTTCGAGATTGCTTCAGCCGATAAAGATTCCGCAGTGGAAGTGGGAGAGAATCACCATGGACTTTGTTAGTAGGCTTCCCCTTACACTTACTAAGAAAGACTCGGTATGGGTGATAGTGGATCGATTAACGAAGTCTGTACATTTCATACCAGTGAGGATTGATTACTCTTTGCAGAAATTGGTGAAGTTGTATGTGGCTGAGATTGCATGGAGTGCCGGTGTCGATTATTTTGGATAGGGATCCGAGGTTTACGTCTCGATCTTGGAAAGCATTACATCAGGCTTTGGGCACCAGATTGGACTTCAGTACGGTATTTCATCCACAGTCAGATAGCCAGTCTGAGTGAGTAATCCAAGTTTTAGAGGATATGTTAAGGGGATGTGTGAAAGATTTCAGAGGAAGCTGGGAGGAGTTCTTACCTTTAGCAGAATTTGCATACAACAATCGTTACCAATCTTGTATTCGAATGGCACCGTATGAAGCACTATATGGACGAAAGTGTCGACTCCTATGTGTTGGACAGAATTGGGGGCGTCATGTTTTGTGTCCAGAGATTGTGGTAGAATCCGAAGAAAAGGTTAAGATAATCCGGACTCGGTTAAAAGAAGCATCTGATAGGCAAAAGCCGTACGCAGATCTTAAGCGGAAGGAAATAGAGTTTGCTATGGGGATCAAGTGTTCCTAAAGGTTTCACCTTGGAACAAGGTGATGAGACTTGGTCGCAAAGGGAAGTTAAGTCCGAGGTTTATAGGACCTTATCGGGTTTTGAAGCGGGTTAGACCAGTGGCATATCCGTTAGAGTTGCCTACAGAATTGAAGCAAATGCACGATGTGTTCCATGTTTCAATGTTACGTCGTTACCGATCGGATCCATCTCATGTAGTGCCAGTTGAGGAGGTGGAATTAAGACTAGATTTGTCTTATGAAGAGGAGCCAATTCAAATTCTAGAACGGGATGTGAAGTGTTACGGAGGAAATTAGTTCCTCTCGTCAAAGTGTTATGGCGTAATCATGGATCGAAAGAAGCTTCGTGGGAGCCGGAGGAAGCAATGCGACAGCAATACCCTCACTTGTTCTAGCCAGGTAATTTCGAGGTTGAAATTATTTTTAAGGGGGGTAAAACTGTAATATCCAAAATATAGGGGTTATGCATTTTAACTTAATTGTATATAGTAGCATGCCTATGTGTGGTTTGAGTGTGCTTTGGGAGTTTTAGGAACTTCAGTATGTAGGAGAATACCTTAGAAAAATATTAGATTTTTTAAGCCTTAAGATGGAGCTAATCAAGATAGGCCTTAAGAAAAATTAGTATGAGGTTTTAATCACAACAAGTTAATTGGCAAAGTGGTGTTGGCGCATGGGTGAATGCATGAGGGGAGAGGTTCGAATCCTTTGGTTAGCAATTGGAAGGATTTTTATTTTTGTTCTCTCTCCTATTGTGTCGATCAAGCTCTATTTTTGGTATGGATGGATTTTTTTTCATTTTTGGATAGTAGACCAAAGGAAAAAGGCAAGTTATTAGTTAAGGTATGGAATCAAGGTGTTATGGAAGGATAAGGGGACATAAGGCTTGATGAATGGGTGATGTATTGAAAATTTTTCACGGTCATTTTTACCATGAATGTGGAAGGTTTGGGAGCCTAGGGGGGTGACCGAATTTTGATGAGGGTTTTGGTAGGTTAGTAGCTAATTGGTCACTTTGGCAATTGAGTTATTTTGTACTTTCTCTAAAGCAAATTTTCTTTCCATCCACATTTCCTCTCCTAGCCGAATGCATTCTTAGCGATAGGTAAACATCTTTTATTCTTTTTCTCTTTTCTATTGGTCATTCCATTTTGACCATTTTGGTTTAATTTGCTTGTTCTCTCAAGTTTCTTTTCCCTATTGCCGAAAACACCAAAAGCCTTGAAGACATTTTCTCTTTTCTTTTCTTCCTCTCTAGTGCCGAAATCATCATAGCACTAAGGTCATTTTTCATCTCCTTCTTTTCTTGTTCTTTTTCTTGTAATAGCCGAAACCTTCCTTCCATTTTCACCATAGCCATAACACCTAAAACCTCCCATCTTTATTCTCTTTTGAAAAGGCCGAATCTTTTTTTTGTCATCAAGCTGAACCACATCACACCCCATTCTCTTCTCTTTCTTCTTCAAAGTCAATCATTCTCCTATATAACCGAATCTCTTTGTAATATCAAGTAAGGGTGCAATCGATTTTAGCGTTAATGGTAAGGTTTAACTGTCTATTACTTTTCTTCATTTTTCTTCTTTTGGATTAGCCGATTTTAGGACTCTAATCCTTTTATCCTCTTTGGCCGAAACCTTAAAGGAGGATTTGAGAATTCTTTTTGTAGCCAACGATTAAGGAGAGATCCATCGGGATTTAAATATTCAAGGTAAAGGATTTTTATATTACTTGTTATATTGTTTTAGATAGACTACTAATCGATTTCGTTTTAGGGGACTCTATCGTTCGATTATTATTTTTCCGTGAACGTAAGATTTTGGGGCAAACAAAATAGGTTCAAAAAGAGTGGTAAGGAGTGTTTGGAAGAGGGGTGGTTCTGCTATACCCTCAAATTTCAAATGAAGGGCGTATCGGGGATCCGAGACTTTCCACCTGGTTATGGACCCTTTGCTAACGAAGATCGATTATTTGAAGTTGTGCGTACACCTGAGCCATTATTTGTTCGTGGTTTTTCATCGGGTTATGAACCACCTATCGGAGAGAAATCGCATATAATTGTTGTTCGAGATTTCGAGGGTAAGGATTTAGAATACTTATCAATTATATAGTTTTATAAGTATTAGTGTTCTAATCAAGCGTGATAAATATTTAGGTATCGACGAGCGGGAAAATATAGTTCTCATTGTTATAAGGTGTGTAACACTATGCTAAATTTCTAATAGATCGATAATATTAATGATTTGCATGTGTTAAGAAAATATGTATGATAATGGTTGCGGGTGCCATTCAGTGGTACATGATATTCAGGTATGTTTACCCCCTAATACTTTATTAATAATGCTATAAGCATGAATATGAAATGTGTATGATTCCGTTATGATTTTGGGGGTATATGGCATAATATCGAAATAATATGTTTATTGCATGGGCATTTGGGTGATTTTGATAAAGGGGAAGTGTTTCGGTGGTTTTTACCACATTATCTGGTGACTTCGGTCACAATATTATGAATCTGGTAACTTTGGTCACATATTATAAATCCGGTGACTCTGTCACAATTATCCGGTGGCTATGCCACAATTTATAAGGGCGATGTGCGCTTGATCGCAATGAACGCTTTGATGGTGTGTAGCGGATGGAGGGTTGATTTAGTAATCCCACGGTGTGATTGGTAGGTGCGGTGGTGTGTAGCGGATGGATATTTAGGTGGGCTCGGGATTGCATCTCATTTTATATGTACATGTGATTTAATCGATTAGTATCTGATTTGCTATATAATGGGATTATGGCTAAATGCTATTTAAATGGGCTTTATTGCTGTGATCGATTGGGCTTTTAGCGTAATGTTTCACATTGAGTCTGTTGACTCACCCTTTATGGTATATATTTTCGGTGACGCTTAATGTGATAGATCGGTCAATGAGGACTATGTGGTGGCCATTGCTCAACTCAAGATATTTGGTTTCCTTTTAATTAAACTTACTACATTTTCCATTTAACATTTCTAGATTTATTTTTGGGCTATGTTTTTGTAATAAGGCCGCTATAAACTGTTTAAATTTTTACATTTTAGATTTTTATTCGCTACGATCAAATGTTTACTAAATAATTAAATGATTTGAAAAATAACTTAAATTGTTTTGACACCTAAATACCTATGGTTTTCACAATAATAATAAGTTTTAAATTTGGTTAACTTTTAACTTATAATCTTTCTCATAAAGATAACGTTTTAATGAAACATCAACTTAATTAAACACCATTTACAACGCGATCTCTAAATAGACTTATTTTCTATAGAACCAACATATTATTTATTAAAAACAAGATTTATTTGAACTTTTTACTCGAGGAACATACTAGATCTAGTCAGGGCTTGTGGGCCGGGTTTGGGTTGCTTCATTTTGCATTTTAAATTTGATAATAATTCTGAATTTCTATCTTTAAGATGAGACGGATCTCCTATAAAGTGTTTAGAGATTGAGAAAATTAAAGTTGCTACTACATCTTGGATTTCTCTTCTTTTTTCATCTAAAATAATTTTTCCTTGATCATTATTTTTTATTGCTTTTAAAATTTCTTCTGTTGGGTTTGAGTGAGTGCATGATCCCACCATCCTTTTAATTGACCAGTAAATCCAGTAACTAAAAGATTGGCTATACCATGAACACTGTTTAATCTATTTTGGTTTTGGATTTTATAAACATTTGAAACCATCGTCATTTGTTGTAATAAACTAAGAATATTGTATTCAGACATTCCAACTATATTCCATTCATAAATAGTATTAGCATTGTATTTATTTTGGAAAATAAGTTTTTCTTCTATATTAAGATCAGGTGTAGTGGTTTTTAGATAATATAATCTTTTTGGTTCTTTCCAAGCCATCTTGTTAATTTTTTGTTCATCTGATTGGTCAGAGTCAGATTGGGAGGATTGGTTGAATGTATTTACTGAATGTTGGGCTTGCATTGGGTATCAGGTGCAATTAATTCAGACTTTTTGTAACATCCCAAATCAAGGGCTGTAATTTTTGCTTGAATTCATCTTGGGCTTGATCGGCTAGCCATTTGAGTGTGTTTGGGGGTCCTAAAGAGGCCTGAGTTTAAGTCTGAGTCTGCGAAAAAATTTAGTTTTTGGTCCTTTAGTGGAGAGGGCTGTTGGTAGTAGGGCTTAAGTAAAATGGTGTACGTTGAGATGACACAAGATGAGCTTGTGGCTCAGTGGCAGTGGCAGTGGCATCATTGGAAAGGCATGGAGAGTGGGGTTCGAATCCCACAAGTTGTAATTAGAGGCTTTTATTTTGTGACTTGAGAGGGGAGGAAGCAGAGTTTGGATCAAACTTTTCAAGGGGAGTTGGAGAGTTGGTCAAATAATTCAAACGGAAGGTGGGGAGCTATTCTAAGAGGATTTGGTGGAGAGAATCAAGAGATGGATAGGAGTGGGAGTGGTAGCCGAACGTGGGAAAGGTTGAGATAGGGAATTTCAGACAAGGGTGGTCATTTGGAAGTGCATTTTCGATTTTGAGAGGGGAGAGTGTTGAATTTTTTATGGATTTCTTTTGAGAGTTTTTGCATTTTTGGTATTTTTCTCTAGCATTTCGGGTCATTTCCTTCTCAATTCACCTTTGGCAAATTCTTAAATTCTTTTTCTCTTCTCGTTCTGTGGTTCAAGTCTTCCTCTTTTCCTTCCTTTTTGACACTTGCCAAATGGTAGGCTACCCTCTTTTTCTTCCACTTTTGTGTTTCATCTTTACTTTGTTGCCAAATCTCTTTTCCTCCTTCAGCTCTTCTTGGTCGAACAGAACCTCTATTACCCTCTTGTTGCTTCTCTTTTCACTTTGCAAAGCTAGCCGATTGTTTAGGCCGAATCTATTTCCGTGCTTTGTTCTAATCTTCCTGAGTCTCTTCAAAGTTGCGGTAAGTGGGTACTCTAGCCGAATCTTGGTCGATTTCTCTTCTATGCTCGATTCTGTATCTCTCAGGCTGAAAGGCTATTTTTATTTCAATTGTGGCCTGGGTTATTGTGTAGCTAACACCTCCTTTTCGTTCAACATTGCTGAGAACTCGCTTTCCATAACCAAGGAGTTGGTTGATTACCTTTCCCTTGTAGGACATCTCTTGTTGGTGGTAATTAGAATTAGTTTGTTTAGACGGTTTCAATTTTTATGAGGATGTCTTATAAAGGGTTAAAGCTAATCTTTTAGAACTGTTGATTTCATAGGTGTTTAATCTTTGGAGCTTCAACCTAAGATCCATAACAGGTGTGTAATCTCACACTCTTACTTGTTCTGTTAATGTGATGACCCGTGAATCAACTAAAAGCTGAAATATCGAAAAGCCAGAATATCTTTTTAAATAAATTGCTAAGTTTAAATGAGAAATCACCACTAAAACCCAAATTTTCTCAACACCTTTCCCAGTAACATTTCGAATTCGACCGTGATGTTTGGTCCGGGTTTGGGGAGTTACAATTTGGTATCAGAGCTAGGTTTTAAACTCAGCCTTTGGGGGTTTTGAGGCCCACAACGTTTTCAAACTTCAAAATTGGTTTAAAAGAAAATTTTTTTCGGGAAATGGCTTTGTGGAAGCATGGCACCTGCGTCTCTGGCCCAAGTCCGCCAGGTAAGTATTCCAAATCTTTGTGTGGTATATATGAGTAGGCTTGATGGGTTTCATGGGATGTAGACTATTTTAATTAGACTGTGATGGACTATAGGCTTAGTTTGAACAACTTCTTAAAAATCATAAGACTTAAACCGAGCAAACAAACCTGCGAACCAGTCGTCGAGTTAGGGTGTGGCAACAGGTGTACGTATGTCTAGGACGGGATTCAGGGAGAGCTTGGTATTTAAGCAGACCTAGTGACTCACCTCTTCTTCGCTGGAATCCTACCTGGTGCATAGTAACTGTTCACTCTAACCATGAGGATTTGTTGACAGGCTAAACCTTATAATCAAAACCCAAAAAGGTACTAGCCACCTTGTTTTGTAAAATCCTAAGGTAAACCCTAGTTTTTAAATTCCTAAATTACCCCTGATTCGTAAAAATTACCCTTGGTTTTGGAAAATGACCAAAATACCCCTGATTTATAAAATTACCGAAATACCCCCGAGTTAAAAATTACCAAAATACCCTTATTTTGACAAATCACCCGAAACCTTATTTTGAAAAATTATGAAAATGCCCTTATAGGATAAAATTATAAAAATACCCCTAGGTAGGGAAATGACGAAAATGCCTCCTTGTGATGAATGTGAATTCGTGGATGCTATCTGTGTGATGATTGATGAGTGTATGTGGTTTCTGGAATTAGGAGATAAGCCTGAAACTGAAACTATAGTTAGGTCTAAATTCGAAAGAACCACTATCGAAATTACTTTTCATAAAATTATTCGTGGTTAATAAGTGAAAAGGAATACTGATGCATAAAATTTTCTTTAAATCAGACTAAAATGCGACGTTAGACATGAGTTCTAGGGGACGTGGTCGTAATACGCGAGGACGTGGTACAGGCAGGATGGCTATATCGGAACCCGTTGGGTCTGGTCATGGATCGGGGAATGAGGCACCACTACCGCCAGTTGTAGAAGCTGAGTTTCAAGATCAAACAGGGGGAGACGATGTAGTGCCTCAAGCAATGCTGCATATGCTAGAGCGAGTGGTTGGGGCGAGTGCGGGGACAGTAAGTCGGAAGTCCATTCCTGAGAGACTTCGAGCTAATGGAGCTGAAGTGTTTTGAGGTATTTCTGGAGTAGCTCTGAATGTGGCGAATACTGGCTAGAGGCAGTGGAGAGGATCATGGATGACTGGGATCGCATAAACAAGAGAAGTTGAAGGGCGCTGTTTCTTTACTTCAGGATGAGGCCTACCAATGGTGGCTCACTGTCAGAGAGGGTACTCTGGCAGACCGAGTGGATTGGAGTTTCTTTAAGATAAAGTTTGAGGGGAAGTACGTCGGAGCTAGTTACGTGGACGCACAGAGGAAGGCATTCTTGAACCTAGTACAAGGGGGTAAGTCAGTAGCTGAGTATGAAGCAGAATTCTTACGGTTGAGCCGGTATGCTTGGGGAATTGATGCTACAGACTATGAGTGCTATGTGAGACTTGAGGATAGGCTGCGAGATGAGCTGCTGGTGTTGATAGCTCCTCAACGGGAGAGGGATTTTGTAGAGTTGGTGGAAAAAGCCAGGATAGCGGAGGAGGTCAAGCAAATTGAGAGGCAAAGCAGGGATAAAGACAGAGGCAGGAGTAAGAGGAGTTATGGACCTTCGATATCATCGGGGTTTCCAGAAAAAGCCTAGGGTTGAGGGACCTACTCGTGTTTCTGCGCGAGTTAGTGAAAGTCACTCCCTTCAGTGTGCTCAGTGTGGGAGGTCTCATGTAGGAGAGTGCTGGGGAAGGAACAAGGAGTGCTACAGGTGTGGGTCAAGCGACCATCTAATTAAGAATTGTCCTCAGGACCTGGCTATGACTCAGACAGTAGGTCAGGGGTATGTGTAGCCAGGAAGGGGTGGTCAATAGATATCAATAGGTCGTGGTCTGAACCGAGGAGGGAATGGTTCTAGCCGAGGTCGTGGAGCACCGGACAGAGGTACTGGGAGCATAGATGCGAGACAGCCTGGGTTGGTTTACGCAGCCAGATGTCGTGAGGAGGGGATGCACCAGATGTTATCACGGGTACGTTCCACATTTCTGGGTTACCTTTTATTTCTTTAATTGATGCTGGGTCGACTCATTCTTATATTGCTAGCATGATGTCTAGAACCTTGAATGTGCAACCTGAAATTGCCCCTAGGAAGATGACAGTACTTAGTCCTTTAGGGCAATCAGTAGTGGTAGATAGACTCTTTAGAGATATTCCTTTAGAAGTTTAGGGGTCTGTGTTTCTGGCTGACTTGATGGAGCTGCCATTTGGGGAATTTGACTTGATCCTTGGAATGGACTGGTTAGTAAGGTATCGCACGAATTTGGACTGTGCTGCTAAGCACATGACGTTGAAGACTCTCAAGGGTGATGAGGTCATGGTGATAGGGGAGAGGAGAGACTACTTGGTTAATGTAGTGTCCGCGCTTAAGGAGGAGAAGATGGTGAAAAAAGGGTGCTTGGCTTTTTTAATGTTTGTTAGTGCCTTGGATGCTAAGGAGGCAATTGTGGGGGAGGTGAGAACGGTAAAGGAATTCGTGGATGTTTTTCGGAAGAACTTCCAGGGTTGCCTCCAGATCGTGAGGTGGAGTTTGGAATCGACCTGCTGCCGGGTATAGTGCCGGTGTTCATCGCTCATTATAGGATGGCACCGAAGGAGTTGGTTGAACTTAAAGCCCAAATCCAAGAGTTGTTAGATCGCGGTTTCATTTGACCCAGTGTGTCTCCGTGGGGAGCACCGGTGTTGTTTATAAAGAAGAAGGAGGGATCTATGCGTATGTGCTTAGATTACCACCAGTTGAATAAGTTGACGATCAAAAACAAGTACCCGCTAATGAGGATAGATGACTTATTTAATCAGCTCAAAGGGGCTACGGTCTTTTCAAAGATAGATTTAAGGTCAGGATATCACCAGCTTAGGGTGAAGGAAGTAGATATCCATAAGACTGCATTTCGGACTCGATACGGGCACTATGAATTCCTGCTAATGCCGTTCGGGTTGACGAATGCACCGGCTACATTCATGGATATGATGAATCGAGTTTTTCAACCCTATTTGGACCAGTTCATTGTGGTGTTCATAGACGACATTCTGGTATATTCCAAGTTTGAAGAGGAGCATGACGCGTATCTACGGGTGGTTCTACAGATTTTAAGGGAAAAGAAGTTGTACGCTAAATTTAGCAAGTGTGAATTTTGGTTAAGAGAAGTAACTTTTCTGGGTCATGTGGTATCTGCAGATGAGATAAGAGTGGATCCTCGAAAGATCGAGGCAATATTGGATTTGAAACCACCTAAGTCGGTGGTAGAGATTTGTAGTTTCTTGGGGCTAGCTGGTTATTACAGGAGATTTGTTGAAGGTTTTTCCTCTATAGTAGCACCTCTAACTAAGTTGCTGAGAAAGGATGTACCTTTTGCATGGACAAAGTGTCGCACTCCCACCTGTTGCACCGAGTTAGGTGAACGTCATGTGTTAGGTCCATAAATAGAGTTCGCAGTGGGTGATCGGGTATTTTTGAAGGTTTCACCGTGGAAAAAGGTAATGAGATTTAGACGTAGGGGTAAACTGAGTCCCAGGTTTATAGGACCTTATCGGGTTTTGAAGCGAGTCGGACCAGTAGCGTATCAGCTAGAGTTGCCTTCAGAACTGAAACAGATGCATGATCTGTTTCACGTCTCAATGCTAAGACGTTACCGGTCAGATCCGTCTCATGTGGTACCCGTGGAGGAGGTTGAGTTAAGGCCAGACTTGTCCTATAAGGAGGTGCCAATTCAGATTTTGGAGCGAGATGTGAAGGTGTTATGGAAGAAATCAGTTCCTCTGGTCAAGGTGTTTTGGCGGAACCATGGTTCAGAAGAAGCATCATGGGAGCCAAAAGAGACGATGAGACAATAATACCCTCACCTATTTTGACCAGGTAATTTTGAGGTCAAAATTTCTTTAAGGGGGTAGAACTATAACATCCGGGATTTAGGGGTCTCATATTTTAATTTATTTTTATGTGCTAGTATGCTTGGGATGTTGTTAGAGTGTGTTTTGGGGCTTCGAGAAACCTTGGGGTTAGGTAGGAACCTTAGTAAAAACTTTTATTTTTAAGCCTTTAGGGGAGAGCTAGGGGAGCTAGGCCTTAAGGGAATTAATGAGGAGGTTTTGACACAAGAAAGGAAGTGGTGGAGTGGCAAGGTAACGCCTAGGAGCAAGGGGAGTGTTTGCGTCACAAGGAGTTCCAAGGGGGAGGAGGTTCGAGCAACAAGGGAAGCATTTTTGAGTTTGTTTTTGCGTTAAGGGGAGTGGAGAGTTGGATTCGGCTATGGCACTTGGAAGAGGGAAGTTTGAATGGGTCAACAATTCAAATGAGTGGCTATGAAGGGAGATAAGAGTTTGAATCATTCAAATGTGTTTGAATGAATAGAGTGAAGGAAAATGAGGAGAAAAAAGGGGGATTTGGTGAAGGGAGGAGTGTTGGCCAAATTTGGGACTCTAAGTGGATGGCATTTTTGGTCAGGTAAGGGGAGAATAGGTGCCGAATTTGTGCTAGGAGGGTGAGTGTTTATCTTTTGGGCAATCTCTTTTTCTCTTCTCTAGTCTTGTGCCGAAAATCATTTGGCATTTTCAAGTCTTTTTCTCTTTTGTCTCTTAGCCAAAATCTAGGTGACCATTTGGTGCATTTTGATTATTTTCTTTTCTTTTTATTTCTTCTTTAAAGCCAAACTGTACCTCTCTGTCTTCTTCTCCTCTTTTCTTTTCATATTGGTAGCCTTAACATTTCACTTCATTTTCAAAGCCCAATAACCCATCTAGCCTTTGAAACCTTGGTCGAATCTTCCATTCATCATTACTTCTCACTTTTCGATTATCTTTTGTTAAAAGGTGCACCGTCGTTCATCTAGTGTCAACTCTTTCAATTGATTTCAACTATTGGGGTAAGGGGTTCTTTTCTATTTCGAATATTGCTCTTTCTTTTTGGTTTGCCGAAACCAAAAGTCTAATCTTATTTTCTTGGTATGACCGAATCTTTATAGAGCTTTAACTTTGCATTCTTCTGTTTGAAGCCAGCGTTAGGGGTGTTAGTGATCTTTTGGGAATCGATCAATCAAGGTAAGAAGGTATTTGGTTCGACCAAAGGCCATTTCTTTTGGACAATCGATTATGTAGGGATTTCGATAACTTTCAAGTACAAGTGAGAACCTTCGGGATTTGGGTCGACTTTGGTAAGGTTATTCAATTAGCATGATTATTTAGTCTCGTTTAGATTTAACTTAACATTTGCCGGGTCTTCTGATTAAGTTATTATTCGATTGATACGAGTACCAGCCAAGGAGGGGAAGTGGTTGGACACGTAGTCCTTACCCCTAAGTTTAAGAAGCGGTCAGTTTCAGTGGTTCGGGATTGGCCACAGGGGTATGGGCCAGTGTCAGAACAGGATCGTAGGCAAATAGCGGTAGTGTCAGTTAGTGATAGTGTCGATGTTGAGAGCGTGGTATTACGGGTTTTCAGGTGTGTAATTAGCACACTGTTTCTTTAATTTACATGTTTTAATTATTTAAATGCATGTGATATGTGTGGTAGCCGAGTTAGTGGCTGTGGTGGTATTGTTACCCATAAAGGGGTAATCTGGTAATTAGGTTAGTATATTTCCTATATCAAAAATGTGGTGGGATATATGTGGACCTATGTAAGCATGTAAAATATGTATACCTGGACATGTTCACACATTTTATGCCATAGCATCATAACATGCTGCATGTACATGGGGTTTTGTATATATTGTAAAGGGGAAGTGTGTATATATATTTATATATACGTGGATTAATGATGGCTTCGCGCCACATCGTGGATTGATGATGAACTAGAGTCTCATCGTGGATATTGTGATTTTAATCACGTAGATATGTGGCTAGACCACTAAGTGGACTTTGAGCAGCATGACTGCCAAAGAGGTGTGTAGCGGATGGAGGGTCGATTTAGTATTCCCCTAGTGTGTGGTGGTTAGATATATGGTGGTGTGTAGTGGTTGGATATTAGGTTGGGTTGGGTTAACATAATGCATGATAACACGTGGTATATGGATTTGATGTGGTTTTGAGGGCTAGGCCCATTTGCGAAAACATGTGGTTCAATTGCACACTGAGTCAAAACGACTTACCCCGTTTTTCAAACAATGCAGGTAATACGTGATACTTTGGACTGGGTCGGAGAGGATTCAAGGTGGCCATACAGAAGCCGTTTTTATTCTTAAAAGTGCATTATAAACTTTTAATTACTTTTTGGGTATTCTTATTGTAATAAGGCCGCTTTAAATACTTTGGATTTTTTTTAAGTTTTAAGTTGGATCCACTATCAAATGGTTAATTTATAAAGAAACTATAAGATATCTGCAACACTCGAATTTAAATGAAGTTTTCAAAATATATGTCACTTATAAACCTTTCGGTTTCCCAAACTTTTCGTATAAATAATGATTTGAACTTGTGCAACTCAAACATTCTATTTTTAAATAAATTGCTAAGTTTAAACAAGAAATCACCTCTAAAACCCAAATTTTCTCAACACCTTTCCTAGTAACATTTTGAATTTGGCCGTGGTATTTGGGCCGGGTTTGGGGTGTTACAGAAACTTTCACACAATTATGCAAACACCTCATAAGCCTTGTAAAATCATTTGAATACATATTTCTACTTCAAATTTGTGGTCTCGCACCACTATTCTGATTAGGCCTTAAGTCAGGCTGTTACAAAGGGTGTTACATTTAGTGGTATCAGAGCTACGATTTAGCTGATTCTCAGATTTAACGTAGCAAACACGAGTTTAGTTATACATGCTATTATATAATTGTGATAGTGTGATGTCTCTGATAATTTTAAATGTGATTTTCATATAGTAATGTTATCCAACCAAACTAGAGTTGAATCCGAGGATACTGGGAGCAATGCCTCAGCTTCAGTTCAAAGAGTTACATCTGTATCTGGTAGTGAAAAGCCCTTATCTAAAGGCCAAAGTGAGGAGGCAAAGTAGGTCTTCTTTCAATTGATGAATGAATGGTTTACTAAGTACCTAAGAACAAACCCCGTTGTACAACGACCTCCCCCACCTGCTCCTCAATCGGTTCCTGAAGTACTACAAAGTGCTGAACCCGCTAGAATAGGTAAGCCTCCGGTAGATAAAATCCCTAAGCATGGGGTAGAAGAATTTAGAGCTACCACAAATGATGATACAGAAATGGTTGAATTTTGGTTGGAAAATACCATCCGAGTTTTTGATGAATTATCTTGTACACCTACTGAATGTCTAAAATTTGCAGTATCTCTACTGAAAGATACAACTTATCATTGGTGAAATACCATAAGTTCAGTTGTACTGAGAGAGAATGTTACATTGGAATTCTTCCAATGTTACATTGGAATTCTTCCAAGCTAAATTCAGGAAGAAATATGTTAGTCAGAGATTTATGGATCAGAAAAAGAAAGAATTTTTAGAACTCATGCAGGGAGACATGACCGTATCTGAGTATGAACGAGAATTTGTTCGGTTGAGAAAATATGCCATAGAATTGGTTCCAACTGAGTTTGAAATGTGTAAACATTTTGAAGAGGGTTTAAATGAAGATACCAAGTTATTGATCAGAATTCTCGAAATAAGGGAATTTATTGTAACAACTCGATTTAGACCCTAGTCGGGACAGTGGTTTCAAGACCATAAATTTGAGGTCAGAAAAATAATTTAATATTATTTTTTTTTTTGATGTTTATGGTATGTGATAAAGAATGTGTGAAAGTTCTGCGTGCAAATTTTATCATTTGTGTGCTTAATTTGCAAAAAAATATTAAATTGCATAAAATGCAAAAGATGTGTTCTATTTGATGAAGTGTCGAATTGCTAAGATATATTAGAGTGAGGTCCTTATTAAGCAAATGGACCATTAACATGGTTAATGGACCTTTATAGACAACCATTAGTGATGTTTTTGTTTATTAAATTGAGGTTAATGTGGTAATTCATGAAATAAGTTTAATTAAATTAAAAGAAAACAAATGTTCATCTTTTATTTATGTTCCACTACAAAAAATTAGAAAAAGAAAGAAAGTGTAAGAACAAGCTAGGGTTCGGCTTGGAAATTGGGTGATTAAAGTATGTTCTTTGATCGATTTTTGATTATTTTTACGTTTTTGTGATCGTTGCTTTGTGTTCTATAAAGCCCATGCATAAATTTCTAAATTTGACAATGATTTTGAGATGTGCCATTGATGAATATGTGAGTTTTGTGTTGATAGCTAGTGAAATATGAAAGATTGATGAATGATAAATATGTTTTGTATTTGGAATTTTTGATGAAATTGATTATTATGGGCTAATTTGTGAAAATGAAACTGTGAAGGGTTAAAATATGAAATAAATGAAAGTTATGGGCTATTATGGACAAGTATGAAATTCGGTCAAGATTGAGTGTGAGTAAATTATGTGTATTTTGTGTAACTGTGAAATAGGGACTAAAATGTTAAAATGTGGAATTTTAAGGGCTAAAGTGTAAAATTCCCTAACTATGTGTTTATGAATTGTTTTGGATGAAGATACGATTGAATGAGTTGAATTTGATATTATATAGATAAAGAAAAGAGAAATTTGGACCTAGATCGAGGTAAGAACAAAGTGCTCGATTGATCGATTAGTATCGTTGTTTCTACGTCTAAGGTAAGTTCGTGTATAATACGTATTGTTTAAACAATGTTCATATGTGATGAAATGAATGGAAATGTGATTGTGGAGTTTGATTGCGAAATGTGAGTTCGAAGATATGTGGCAGAAATTGTGCTTAAATAGAATAGCTACTGTGATGAATGGCACTAAGTGTGCGAGATAAATGAAAGCATCGGCTGTATTATTAGGCACTATATGCGCGATACCGAGGCAAATTTGATTTAATGTGATAGCATTAAGTGTGCGATATTATTACAGCTTTGGCTAATTAATTGGAACTAAGTGTGCGAGTTCATCGAATGTTTAAAGAGGATTGAATGAATTATGGCATCGAGCATTGAGTGGTAAATGTGATAGATAAATACGTAATGGTACAAGTATGTACAAAACCTATGTGGTTAATGATATTTTGTATGAGATAGATGGAAGATTATGTGAATGAATGATGAAAAGGGTTGGATTGAGTAGCATTATAAATGCTTGTACATGAACCTATAGATATGGTATGAAAGTGAGTAATAGCCATGGATGAGATTGAGAAGTGATGTAAATTGAACTAAGTGATAGTTAATTTTGCATATTGAATTTGAATTTTTGAGTTCATTGTGTTATAGTACTAACTTACTAAGCTTTGAAGCATATTGTGTGAAGTTTATCTCTATTTTACAGCGATAAATAAAGCTAGCTCAGATCCGGGGATCGTCAGCGACTCAATCACGCTATCAGATATCTATTTTGGTACCTTTTGGAAGTTGTATTTATGGTATATGGCATGTATAGGCTAGTGAGGTTGGGGAATATTTTGAAATGTATAAATCTTGCCATATGATATGGCTTGATAATGGATGAGACTGTGGAATGATTTTGGTACATGTTTTGGCTATGTGAAAATAGTGTATGTGATGTTTATATATGGTCTTGTGTGAATGGCCATTATGGTATGCTTTGGTGAAATAGAAATGGTAAGTTTCATACTTAAATTGATATTTGAGATGGTGAATGATTTGTATGTTATTCGATGTTGGAATTGAACATGTAGGGATGACCCAAATTGGGTGGCAATTTGGCCTTGTAAATGGCCTAGAATTGCCCACACGGGTAAGCACACGGGCGTGTGTCTCAACTGTGTCCTTCACTATCCTTTTTCAAAGCAGGCCAGACTTGCACAAGGGCCAGACACACGGGCGTGTGACAGACCATGTGACCATAGTCAAAGTTGCACATGGGGTAATACATGGTCTAAGGCATGGTCATGTGAGGCACACGGCCTAACCACATGGGTGTGTGCCCTGTTTTGAAAGAAAATTTTTCTAATTTTAGCAAAGTTTCCATATGAGATTGGTTTAGTCTCGAACCTTCTGTAAAGCATGTTTAAGGTCTCGTAGACCTTCTAAAGGGATTTTGTGTGATTGACTAACTATGATATGCTAATGTGTGAGTCACGATGGTTTAAATGTTATGATTGGTGGGTAAAACTCTTAACCCTAGTCCGGTGACGGATGCGGGTTAAGGGTGTTACATTTTATTGGTATCAGAGTTACGGTTTAATCGATTCTAGGACTAACGTAGCGTGTGAGAGTGCCGCTATACATGCCATATATATTTGCGATAGTGTGATGATTCCTGACAGTTAAAAATGTGTTTTCATATAGTAAATGGATCCCAATCGAGTTGTAGCTGATGATGTTGAGAGTAATGCTCTTTCTTCCGCTCAAGGGATAGTGCCAGCTGAATCTAGGCCGATTAGTAGTAGTTACGAGGGAGAGGCAAAGAAGCCTTCTTCCAAATGATGAGTGAGTGGTTCACAGAGCTCATTTGAACGAATCTGACTGCTCAACAACCTTTACCCCCGCAAGTTCCCATAGCACCATAAGTTATAGACCCAATTTGATTGAATAAACCTCTAGTTGATAAGATTCGTAAGTATGGGGCCAAAGAGTTTAGGGCCACAGTTGATGATAATGCCAAGCGAGCTGAATTCTGGCTTGAGAATACCATTAGAGTGTTTGATTAATTATCATGTACTCTTGATGAATGACTTAAGTGTGCTATATCACTGGTTAGAGATACGGCTATCATTGGTGGAAAATATTGATATCCGTGGTTTCGAGAGATGAATCACCTAGGATTTCTTCCAAACTAAATTTTGAAAGAAATATATCAGTTAACGATTTATAGATCAGGAGCGTAAAAAAGTTTCTTGAGCTGAAATAGTGCCAAATGTCTGTTACAAAATACGAGCAAGAATTTGTGAGATTGAGCCAGTATGCATGAGAATGTGTTCCAACGGAAACTATTATGTATAAATGATTCATTAAAGGGTTGAATGGAGATATTAAACTTCTGGTCGGAATTCTTGACTTGAATGAATTTGTTGTATTGATTGAAAGAGCTTGTAAAGCGGAGGAGCTTAGGAAATAAAAGAAGAAAGTAGACTCAGAAGCTAGAGATGAGAGAAAAAGGTTGATAAGTAAGTCGTATCACTCTTCGTCAAAGAGATTCAAAGATACAACCGATTGCTCAAATGTTTCATTTGGACATTCGAGTAGAGATCATGTGAAACAATATACGAGTTCTAAAGCTCAAATTCCAATGGGATTAAGTGTTGGCAGTGTCATGAACAATAAGCCTGAGTGTAGACAGTGTGGGAGACGACATATTGGTGAATTCTGGGGTAACTATAATAATAGTGTTTGTTATAAATGTGGATTCCAAGATCACTTCATTTGGGATTGCCCGAAGTTGGCCGAAAAAGATAATGCTCAGAGTGCGAGGCCCAGTAATACGACAGCTAGGGGTAGACCACCCAGAAACATAGGAATTGTGAGTGGTAGTTAGAGAGGAACAACGGATACAGCTGTGAGATCTGAGGCGAGAGCACCTGCCAGAGCCTATGCTATTCGCGCTCGCGAAGAAGCGTCATCTCCAGACGTCATTATTGGTACTTTCACTCTTTTTGATACTGATGTGATTACATTGATAGATCCATGATCTACTCATTCATATGTGTGTGTGAACTTAGTATCTAGTAAGACTCAGCCTGTTGAGTCTACTAAATTTGTAATTAGAGTATCGAACCCCTTAGGCATGTGTGTTCTGGTTGACAAAGTGTGCAAAAATTGTCCGTTGATGTTTCAAGATATCTATTTCCTGGCTAATCTGATGCTACTACCCTTTGATGAATTTGATATAATTCTGGGTATAGATTGGCTAACTTTGCATAATGCTATTGTTAACTGCAGATGAAAGATTATTGATTTGAGAAGTTGGAATGGTGAGATAGTTCGAAATGAATCCAGTGATTTGAATGGGCTACCAGCTGTAATATCTTCGATGAAAGCAATGAATTTGTGAAAAAGGGATCTGAAGCTTATCTTTCATATGTGATTGATACGAAAGTGACATAAAAGAAAGTTGAATCTCTGCCTGTGGTTTGTGAGCTCCCAGATGTGTTTCCTAAAGAATTACTGGGATTACCTCCGATACAAGAAGTTGAGTTAGTGCCGAGGATGACTCCTATCTCAATAGCTCTATAGAGAGTGACTCCTATAGAATTGAAAGAATTGAAGGCTCAGTCGTAAGAATTGACAGATAGAGGTTTCACACGACCAAGCTTTTCTCCTTGGGGCGCTCCTGTTCTGTTTGTGAAAAAGAAAGATGGTATGATGAGAATGTGGATTGATTACCGTCAGTTAAACAAAGTGACGATAAAGAATAAGTATCCTCTACCGTGAATTGATGATTTGTTTGATCAGTTAAAAGAGGCTATAGTGTTTTCAAAAATAGACTTGAGATCAGGTTATTATCAGTTGAGACTCAAAGAATCAGATGTGTCGAAAACTAATTTGAGAATGAGGTACGAGCATTATGAATTTTTAGTCATGCCTTTTAGACTAACAAATGCTCCTGCAGTATTTATGGATTTGACAAACTGAATATTCAAATCGTATTTGGATTGATTTGTTGTTGTGTTTATTAATGATATTTTAATTTATTCTTGTGATGAGATGGAACATGCCGACCACCTGAGAATTGTGTTACAGACTCTGCGTGATAAGCAATTGTATGCCAAGTTTAGTAAAAGTGAGTTCTGGTTACGCGAGGTTAGTTTTCTGGGATATAGTGTCAGCTGCGGGGATACGAGTTGATCTGAGTAAGATTTCAGCAATTTTAGATTGGAAGCCTCCAAGAAATGTGTCTAAATTCTGGAGTTTTCTGGGACTAGCAGGATATTATAGATGGTTTGTGAAAGGCTTCTCGATTATTGCAACTCCGTTGACGAAATTGCTACAGAAAGATGTTAAATTTGAGTGGTCAAAAAAGTGTCAGTAGAGTTTTGAACAGTTGAAAGCATTGTTGACAGAGGCACCAGTGTTAGTTCAACCTGAATCAGGTAAGGAATTCATAGTTCATAGTAATGCATCGTTGAATGGTTTAGGCTATGTGTTGATGCAAGAAGGCAAAGTTATAGCCTCTGCTTTGAGACAGTTAAAATCACATGAAAAGAACTACCCGACGCATGATCTTGAATTAGCAGCTATTGTATTTGCATTGAAGATTTCTCGTCAACTATTTATTTGACGAGAAGTATAACATTTATACTGATCACAAGAACTTGAAATATATGATGACTGAGAAAGAATTGAATTTTCGACAGCAGAGATGTTTAGAATTTCTAAAAGACTATGAATTAGTAATTGACTATCATCCGAGGAAAGCTAATGTTGTTGCTGACGCATTGAGCCAAAAGTCTTTATTCACTTTACAAGTAACGAATACTCAGACAGATTTGTGTGATGATGGTGCTATTGCAGCTGAGATGAAAGTGAGGCCATTGTTTTTACAACAGATTTGTGATGCCCAAAAAATTGATGCCGAGATGATGGCAACATGAACTCAATGTGATTTGAATATTGATTCAGGATTTCGAGTTGATGATGATGATTGTTTGAGATTCCGAGACAGAATTTGTATTCTGAGAAATCTAGAGTTAATTTAGATGATTTTGAAAGAAGCACATAGCAGTGGCTTATTGCTTCATCCTGGAAGTACAAAGATGTATAATGAATTGAAACAACTTTACCGGTGGCCTGGAATGAAAAGAGATATCTCTGACTTTGTTTCGAAATGTTTGATCTGCCAGCAAGCTAAAGCTAAACATCAGGTGCCATCCGGTTTGTTACAACCGATCATGATTCCTGAGTGGAAATAGGAGAGAATCACGATAGCCTTTGTGTCAGGATTTCCCCTATCTTCGAGAAAGAAAGATGCAATCTGGGTGATAGTTGACAGATTAACAAAATCACTTCATTTTATTCTGATAAGAACGGATTACTCACTTGATAAGTTAGCTGAATTATATGTTTCTGATATTGTGAGATTGCATGGGGTGCCACTATCTATTGTGTCTAACAGAGATCCGAGGTTTGCTTCGTGGTTTTGAAAGAAACTACAAGAGGCTTTAGGTGCGAAATTAAACTTTAGTACTACTTTTCACCTGCATATGGATGGTCAATCCGAGTGGATTATTCGGATACTCAAGGATATGTTGAGATGTTGCATTCTTGAGTTTGAAGGTACGTCAGAATAGTATTTTCCATTGATTGAATTTGCATTTATTAATAGTTTTCAATTGAGCATTAAAATGGCACCGTGCGAAGCCTTGTATGGTAGGAAATGCCAAAAACCTTTATATTGGACTGAGCTTAGTGATAATAAAATTCACGGTGTAGATTTGATTAGAGAGACTGAGCAAAAAGTGAAAGTGATTCGAAATAGCTTGAAAGCGGCACTAGATTGTTAGAAGTCTGACGCAAATTTGAAACAAAAATACATTGAATTTTAGATAGGTGATAAACTATTTTTGAAAGTATCTCTGTGGAAGAAAGTACTCCGATTCAGCAGAAAAGATAAGTTGAGTCCGAGATTCACCAGGTTGTATGAGATTATCGAACGTATCGGGCCTGTTGCTTATAGATTATTATTGCCACCTGAGTTAGAGATGATTCATAATGTGTTTCACGTATCGATGCTTCGACAATATAGATCCGACCCATCGCACGTGATTCCCCCTACTAAAGTTGAGATTCAGTTTGATCTATCGTATAGCGAAGAACTGATTCGAATTCTAGCTCGTGAGATCAAAGAATTGAGAAATAAGAAAATTACTTTAGTGAAAGTGTTGTGGCACAGACTCGGGGTTGAAGAGGCTATGCGGGAACCTGAGGATGCTATGAGAGAGTAATAATCGAATCTCTTCACTGGTAAGATTTTCGGGGGCAAAAATCCTTAAGGGGGAGAGTTGTAATAACCCGGTTTAGACCCTAGTCAGAACAGTAGTTTCAGGACCACAAATTCGAGGTCAGAGAAATCATTTAATATTATTTCTTTTGATGATTATGGCATGTGATAAAGAATGTGTGAAAATTTTATCGTTTGTGTGCTTAATTTGCAAAAAAAGGATTAAATCGCATAAAATGCAAAAGATGTGTTCTATTTGATGAAGTGTCGAATTGCTAAGATATATTAAGTGTGAGGTCCTGATTATAAATGGACCATTAACATGGTTAATGGACTTTTATGGACAACCATTAGTGATGTTTTTGTTTATTAAATTGAGGTTAATTTGGCAACTCATGAAATAAGTTTAATTCAATTAAAAGAAAACAAATGTTCATCTTTTATTTATGTTCCACTACCGAAAATTAGAAAAGAAAGAAAGTTTAAGAACAAGCTAGGGTTTGGCTAGGAAATTGGGTGATTAAGGTGCGTTCTTTGATCGATTTTTAATGATTTTTACGTTTTTGTGATCGTTGCTTTGTGTTCTATAAAGCCTATGCATAAATTTCTAAATTATGGGCTAAAATGTGAAAATGTAGAATTTTAAGGGTTAAAGTGTAAAATGCCCAAAATATGTGTTTATGAGTTGTTTTGATGAAGATAAGATTGAATGAGTTGCATTTGATATTATATAGATCAAGAAAAGAGAAATTCAAACCTAAATCAAGGCAAGAACAAAGTGCTCGATTGATCGATTAGTATTGTTTTGTCTACGTCGAGGTAGGTTCGTGTATAATATGTATTGTTTAAACAATGTTCATATGTGATGAAATGAATGGAAATGTGATTGTGGAGTTTAACAATGCAAAATGTGAGTTCGAAGATATGTGGCATTAAGTGTGCTTAAATAGAATAGTTACTGTGATGAATGGCACTAAGTGTGTGAGATAAAAGAAAGCATTGGCTATATTATTTGGCACTATGTGTGCGATACCGAGGAAAATTTGGTTTAATGTGATAGCACTAAGTGTGCAATAATATTATAGCTTCGGCTAATTAATAAACACTAAGTGTGCGAGTTCCTCAAATGTTTAAAGAGGATCAAATGAATTATGGCATCGACCATTGAGTGGTAAATGTGATAGATAAATACGTAATGGTACAGGTATGTACAGAACCTATGTAGTTAATGATATTGTGTATGAGATAGATGGAAGATTATGTGAATGAATGATGAAAAGGTTGAATTGAGTAGCATTATAAATGCTTGTACATGAACCTATAGATATGGTATGAAAGTGAGTAATAGACATGGATGAGATTGAGTAGTGATGTAAATTGAACTAAGTGATTGTTAATTTTGCATATTGAATTTGAATTGTTGAGTTAATTGTGTTATATTATGAACTTACTAAGCTTTAAAGCTTACTGTGTAAAGTTTATCTCTGTTTTACACCGGTAAATAAAGCTAGCTCAGATCCAGGGATCGTCAGCGACTCAATCACACTATCAGGCATCTATTTTGGCACCTTTTGGAAGTTGTATTTATGGTATATGGCATGTATAGGCTAGTAAGGTTGGGGAATATTTTGAAATGTATAAATCTTGCCATGAGATATGGCTTGATAATGGATGAGACTTTGGAATGATTTTTGTACATGTTTTGGCTATGTGAAAGTGGTGTATGTGATGTGTATATATGGTCCTGTGTGAATGGCCATTATGGTACGCTTTGGTGAAATAGAAATGGTATGTTTCATACTTGAATTGATGTTTGAGATGATGAATGATTTGTATGTTACTTGTTGTTAGAATTGAACATGTAGGGATGACCCAAATTGGGTGGCAATTTGGACTTGTAAAAGGCCTATAATTGCCCACATGGGTGAGCACACGGACTTGTGTCTTGACAGTGTCCTTCGCTTTCTTTTTTCGAAGCAGGCCATGCCTGCACACGGGCCAGACACACGGGCGTGTGATAGGCTATGTGACCATAGTCAGAGTTGCACACGGGGTAAGACATGGTCTAAGGCATGGCCGTGTGAGGCACACGGCCTAGCCACACGGGCATGTACCCTGTTTTGAAAGAAAAATTTTCTAAGTTCAAAAAAGTTTTCGTATGAGATTTGTTTAGTCCTGAACCTTCTCTAAAGCATGATTATGGTCTCGTAGACCTTCTAAAGGGACTATGTGTGATTGATTAACTATGATATGTAACAGCCCGATTTAGAGGTTAGCTAGAATAGTGGTTTGAAACCACTAATCCGAGGTTAGATAAAATTATTTTTATTTTATTTTATGAGCTAGAGCATGATTATATGTATGCATGAAAATTTTGATGCCTAAATTTTAGCGATTTCTTGCTTAATCGCGAAAAAAGACTAAATCGCATAAAGTGCAAAAGTTCCATTTTATAAGCTAATGGTGCCAAATAGCCATAGAATATTAATTGGACATCTTTAAAAGGCAATTAGCCCCTTAAAAGGAGGTTGGCCGGCCATAGCGGGACAAAGAAGTGAAAAATTGTCAAAGCGGGTGTAGTTGGTGGATTAAATTGATAAATAGAATAAAATAAAGAAAGAAAATATACTATCTTTTTCTCTCTTCTTCTCCACCGAAAATAGCAAGCAAAATAGGGGTTTTGAAAGCTCAAAATTTTTGCAAACTCTTTTCCCTACAAGTAAGTGTTTTTAATGGTTTTTCTTGATGATAGTTGTGCTTTTGGAATCCCTAAAGCTTAAGCTTTCTAAAGACGGGACTAATTTGCAATATGGTGAAATGTTTAGGGTTTTTCCATGAGATCTTGTGTGTGATTTGCTGCATTTTTATGGAAGAAAATGAATCTTAATTGTTAGATGAACAACTTTATTGAAAGGTGTTGCCATGAAAACGCCTAAATGAACCTTTTTGTAAAGGTTGTAAAATTGGTAGTAAATGTGTGAAATGTTGGGTTTTCATGATAGCCATAAGAGAAATAAATGTTCACCTAGGCTCATTAAAGGTAGAAATTTGATTAGAATTAATTTTTTAGCCTAAGGGTAAAATGGTCATTTTGCCAAAATATAAAGGCAAAATAGTAATTTTGCCAAAGCATGATTATTAAAATGGTTTTATTAATGTGATGATTAAAATGAGCTAATTTGCTATTATAGAGCAAGAAGAACCAAGAATCAATCTCAACCGGGGAAAGAATAAAGTCTCGGACTAGATCGACGATCTAGCTTATTTTGAAATCAAGGTAAGTTTATATCCAATAAATTCAACATTTATACTCGTAAGTTTGAGAACTTTGATAATATATTTTCATACGATATTCTATGAAATTGTTTATTTGGTGTTGAATGATAAAGTTGAGATGTTGAAGTCCTGATTGGACTATAATGAATGTGTGAATAATATCATCGAGACATGAGATAGGTAAGGTCCCGTGTAAGACCATGTAAGGGACATGGCCTCGGCACCGAGTTGAGATTTCGTATAAGACCATATCTGGGATATGGCTTCAGTATTCAATATGATAATCGTATAAGACCATGTCTGGGATATGGCATCGATACTCGAGGTGAGGTTTCGTGTAAGACCATATCCGAGATATGGCATCGATAAACAGAGGTAATTCCATGTAAGACCACATCTGGGATGTGGCATTGACTTTGGATTCATGATAGCGATAATGAATATGCAATCTTTGAGCACCCCTAGTGAATCATTGGGATAAATAATCTAGTAGTAAATATAGAATTGAGATTGGTATTAAACTTATATGATTGAGTAAAAACAGGTATGCGTGAGTAATTCACAAGGAACATTTACAATATGTGGCGTGGTAAATGCTAGATAAGGGCAAATACAAGTAAGCTATCGTAATGAGCCTATGACACTGTGTATGGTTATCTAATTCTATGGATGGGTATCTTTATGAGTTCATTGTTGTTATTTAATTCCATGCAAACATACTAAGCTTTATGCTTACCACTCTCATTTCCCTCTTCCTTGTAGTATTGCTAAGATAGCTCAAGAAATCGCAAATGTTGGAGTTTTGAGATCACACTATTGACCACTATTTGGTATAGCCAAACTAGATTCATTTTGAGTATGGCATGTCTATGACTTGGTCTTTTTGTTATGTCATGTTTGCAAGCCAAATGTGTTGTCTATTATAGTTGTTCAATCTATTTTGTAAAAGGGTCATGGGAATTTGGCCTATACTTGATATGTTCATATATTCAATGATGATGGATTTCATAAAGTGTATGCTTTTATGGATGTCTTGATTCTTTTTGAGCTCTTCGAGGTACCATATGGTCATCTATATATTGAATTGTTTTGGCGTGAGTGTGATTGCTTGTTAGGGTGGCAAATGGCTTGGTAGATAACCATAAAGTTGTCCACACGGGCAGATAAACGGGAGTGTGTCTAGGCCGTGTGTGACACACGGTCAACCCTATCGGCGTGGTGATCGGCCGTGTGTCCCCTTGCATGCTAGAGTTGCATGTCAGTATGCTCAGTAGTAAACACACGGGCAAATACACGACCGTGAGTCTCAGCCATATGGGAGGCACAGCCAGGAACATGGGCGTGTGCACAGGCCGTGTAAAGTCTACACCTAAAGTTAGGAATTTAATTCGACACACAGTCTAAGGACACGGGCGTGTACCTTGGCCGTGTGACCATAGTGAGATGATGATGTCATAAATAGAACGCCAAGGTTTGGTACATGGGCTAAGACACGAGCGTGTGTTTGGCCATGTGTATTAAGTCAGTGTTGACCACGGGTGAGGAGCACAGACATGTCTCCGGGGCACATGGCAATGTCCCTTGAAAAGCATGGGCTTGTGGCCCCTGTTTAGGCAAAAAAAATTTCTAATATGTAAAAGTTTTCGATTGATTCTCGAAACCTTCTGAAAGTACGTATAAGGCCTCGTAGGCCTAGGGTAAGTAGATTATGTGATTAAAAGGAAAATTTTTAAGCCAAAGCAAAATTTTTATAGCCAGATGTGTTATGTTTAAGCAGGTTAAGTTAGGTAATGCCTCGTATCCGATTTCAGCTTTGAACTCGGGTAATGGGTGTTACATTTATTGGTATCAGAGCTGCAGTTTAGTCAATTCTTAGACTAACGTAGCGTAAGTATGAGTCTAGCTATACATGCCATATATAAGAGTAATTGAGTAATGATAGTGTGATGGCTTCTGACGTTTTAAATTCTGTTTTTTATATAGTAAATGGATTCTGATCCAGACTGAACTGTAGCCAATGATGCTGTGAATAATGCGCTGGCTCCCATTCAAGGGACCGCGCCAACAGATAGTAGACTCGAGACCTTGGGTCAGGGAGAAGTAGCCCAAAAAGCCTTTCTCCATATGATGAGCAACAGGTACACTGAGTACGTTCGAGCAAATTCTAATGCTCAACCCCCTCCACCCCAACCTATTCATCAACTCACTCTAGTAGCTCTTCAAGTGTTTGAGGTAGTGAGAAGAGAAAGGCCAAGTGAGAAGAGAAAGGCCTCGGGTCGATAAGATTTGGAAACAAGGAGTAGAGGAATTCCGAGCTAGTAAGGACAATGATCTGGAAAGAGTAGAATTTTGGCTCAAGAATACCATCAGGGTATTCAATTAATCGTTATGAAAGCCTGAGGGGTGCCTAAAGTGTGCGGTATCTCTCTTGAGAGATTTAGATTATCGGTGGTGGAACACCCTTGTGTCGGTGGTACCAAGGGAGAGAGTTAGCTGGGAATTCTTCGAAGAGGAATTCTGGAAAAAGTATATCAGCCAGAGATTCATCGACCAGAAGAGAAAAGAGTTTTTGGAATTAAAGCAAGCCTGAATGACGGTGTCCGAATACGAATGGGAGTTCGTAAGGCTTAGCAAGTATGCCCGAGAGTGCGTGTCTACCGAGGCTATCATGTGCAAGAGATTTAAGGATGGGCTAATTGAGGATATCTGTTTATACGTTGGGGTTCTCGAACTAAAAGAATTTGTAGTGTTGGTGGATAGAGCCTGTAAGGCTGAAGAGTTGGCTAAAGAGAAAAGAAGAGCTGAGATTGAGTACCGTGACTCGAGGAAAAGATAGTTGAATAAGTCACTCCAATCTTCATCTAAGAATCAAGGGATTTTGCTACTCGACCAGCTACTTCGGTCAGGTTTTCAAACCAAAGTAAGGGTAAATAGTTTTCAGGGTCTAAAGCGCAGACCACATCAGTTGCTAGTATAGGCAATGTTCGACCGAATAGACCGTAATACCTGTAGTGTAGTAGGCGTCATACTGATGAGTACCGAGCGAGCGAGAAGGCTTGTTTCAGATGTGGGTCTTTAGACCATTTTATTAGTGATTGCCCCGAGATGGGCGAGAAAGAGAAGTCTTAGAATACAAGACCGAAAAGTGTTGTTAGAGGAAGACCGCAGAGAAACCTGAGAAATGAGATAAGTAGTAAGAATCCATCTAGAGAGCAGACTACAAGAGTCGAAGGTAGAGCATTGGCGAGAACATATGCCATTCATACTCGTGAAGAGGCATCTTTCCCTGACAGGGGTACATTTTCTCTTTATGATACTAATGTTATAACTTTAATTGATTCAGGATCTACTCATTCATATATATACATAAAATTAGCCTCTAGCATGAGCATGCCTATAGAGTCTACTGAATTTGTAATAAGAGTGTCTAATCCCCTAGGCAAGTATGTGTTGGTTAATAGAGTATGCAAAGGTTGCCCTTTGACAATTAGGGGTCATTGCATTCTGGTTGATCTTTTGTTATTGCCATTTTATGAGTTTGATGTCATCCTTGGGATGGATTGGTTAGTTACTCATGATGTAATCGTGAATTGTGGAAAAAAGTTTATTGAGTTGAAATGTGAAAATGGGGATTTTATTCGTGTTGAATCAAATGAGAAAGATAGATCACCAGTAGTGGTATCATCCTTGTTGACTAAGAAGTATTTAAGAAAGGGGGACGAAGCTTACCTCGCCTTTGTGATAAATACAAAAGAGACTGATTTGGAAATTGAGTCGGTACCCATAGTATGCGAGTATTCAGATGTTTTCCTGGAAGAATTGCCAAGGTTACCTCTGGCTAGAAAGATCAAATTCAGGATTGAGTTAACTCCGGGTACAACCCTCATTTCTATTGCTCCATATAGAATTGCTCCAACCGAGCTAAAAAGTTGAAAGCACAGTTGCAAGAACTAACGAATAAAGGTTTCGCAAGACTGAGTTTTTCTCTGTGGGGTGCTCCCGTTTTATTTGTGAAGAAGAAAGATGGTTCTATGAGATTATGCATAGATTATCGGTAACTTAACAAGGTAACTATGAAGAACAAGTACCCGCTACCGAGAATCGATGATTTTTTTGATCAATTGAGCCACGATATTTTCCAATATAGATTTGAGGTTTGGGTACTATTAGTTGAGAGCCAAGGACTCAGACGTACTGAAAACCGCATTTAGGACTAGGTATGGCCACTATGAATTTTTAGTCATGCCTTTTGGTCTAACGAATACCCCTTCCGTTTTCATAGCCTGATGAATCGCATTTTCGCCATACTTGGATAAGTTTGTCATGGTCTTCATCGATGATATACTAATCTACTCTCGAGATGAGAACGATCATGCCGAGCATTTGAGTAAGGTTCTGCAAATTTTGAGAGATAAACAATTGTATGCCAAGTTTAGCAAGAGTGAATCTTGGCTTAAGGAAGTAGGATTTTTGGGGCACATTGTCTCAGGAGATGGAATTAGAGTCGACAAGAGTAAGATTTCAGCGATCATGGATTGGAAGCCGCCAAGGAGTGTAATTGAAGTAATGAGTTTTCTAGGCCTAGCCGACTATTATAGGCATTTTGTCAAGGGTTTTCCATGATAGCTACCCCGACGATGAGACTTTTGTAAAAAGATGTAAAGTTTGATTGGACAGAAAAGTGTCAACAGCGTTTTGAGAAACTAAAGGCGTTGTTGACTGAGGCTCTTGTTTTGGTGCAACCTTAGCCGGGAAGAGAATTCATGGTTTACAGTGATGCATCCCTGAATGGATTGGGTTGTATACTTATGCAAGAGGGCAAGGTGATTGCATACGCCTCTAGATAATTAAAGCCACATGAGAAGAATTACCTGACCCATGATCTAGAGTTGGCCGCCATTGTGTTCGCATTAAAAATATGGAGACACCATTTGTATGGTGAAAGGTGTCGGATATTCACCGACCATAAAATCCTAAAATACCTGATGACTCAAAAGGAATTGAATTTGAGACAACGAAGATGGTTAGAGCCGATCAAGGATTATGAGTTAGTGATTGACTACCATCTGGGAAAGGCCAATGTGGTCGCCGATGCTTTGAGTAGAAAATCATTGTTTTCGCTGAGGGCCATGAATACACAGATGGCTTTGTTGGATGATGGTTCTATTCTAGCCAAGCTAAGGGCTAGACCATTATTTCTCCAAGAGATTTGTGAAGCTCAGAGTGAGGACAGTAACCTACAAGCCAAAAGAAGTTTATGTGAGTCAAATGTTGAGTCAGAATTTCGGGTAAGTCTTGATGAATGTTTAATGTTTCAAGTTAGGGTCTGTGTACCCAGAAATGATGAGCTTATTCAAAAGATTTTCCATGAAGCACATGGCGGATGTTTAATTGTGCACCTAGGCATCACAAATATGTACAATGATTTGAGGAAGTGGTATTGGTGGCCCAGTATGAAGAAAGACATTTCTGAGTTTGTATCAAGATGTCTAATTTGCCAGCAAGTGATGGCTAAACACCAAGTAACTTCTGGTCTACTTTAGCCAATTATGGTTCCTGAGTGGAAGTGGGACCGTATTACCATGGACTTCGTGATAGGTTTACCGTTGACGATTAAAAAGAAAGATGCCGTATGGGTCATAGTCGATAGACCCATGAAGTCAGCCCATTTTATACCGGTACGAGTTGATTTTTTCTCTTGATAAATTGGTAGAATTGTACGTGTCAGAGATAGTAAGACTTCATGGTGTACCATTGTCGACCATTACGGATAGAGATCCGAGATTCACGTCACGGTTTTGGAAAAAAGTTGCAAGAGGCTTTAGGCACGAAATTGAGTTTTAGTACAACCTTCTATCCGCAAACCGACGGGTAGTTAGAGAGAATGATACAGATACCTGAAGACATGCTTCGATGTTGTGTTTTGGAATTCCAAGGTAATTGGGAAAAATACTTACCATTGGTGGAATTGGCTTACAGCAATAGTTTTCAGTGAAGTTTGAAAATGGCACCTTATGAAGCATTGTATGGGCGTAAATTTCGAACACCCTTGTATTAGACAGAACTTAGAGAGAATCAAATTCAAGGGGTTTATTTGGTTAAGGAAACCAAAGAGAAAGTAAAGGTGATACGCGAGTGTTTAAAAGCAGCCTCAGATAGACAAAAGTCCTATTGGATTTAAAAAGGAAAGAGACTGAGTTCCAAGTCAGTGATAAAGTGTTTCTGAAAGTATCACTATGGAGAAAAGTCCACAGATTTGGCCGAAAGGGCAAATTAAGTTCGTGTTTTATCGGACCTTATGAAGTCACCGAGAGGATAGGACTGGTAGCTTATCGGTTGGCCTTTCCACCGAACTGGAAAAGATTCACGATGTATTACACGTGTCCATGTTGCGTCGATACCGTTCAGACCCTTCACATGTAATAGTACCAATAGAGGTAGAAGTTCAACAGGACTTGACTTATGGTGGAGAGCCGGTTAAAATCTTGGCACGAGAGGTCAAACAGTTGAGAAACAAAAGTATAGCTCTGGTTAAAGTGCAATGGCAGAGACATGGAATAGAAGAGGCTATATGGGAACCCAAAGAGACTTTTAGAAGCCAATATCCCAACCTTATTACCGGTAAGATTTTCGGGGACGAAAATCCTTAACGGGGAACAACCAGATTTAGGGGTTAGTCTGAACAGTGGTTCAGAACAACTAATTCGAGGCTAGAGAAAATTATTTTTATGTTATTTTATGATCTAGAGCATGGTTATATGTATGCATGAAAATTTTGATGCCTAAATTTTAGTGATTTCTTGCTTAATCTCGAAAAAGGACTAAATCGCATAAAATGAAAAAGTTCCATTTTATAAGCTAATGGTGCCACATAGCCATAGAATATTAATTGGAGGTCTTTAAAAGGCAATTAGCCCCTTAAATGGAGGTTGGCCGGCCATAGGGGGACAAAGAAGTTAAAATTGGTCCAAGTGGGTGTAGTTGGTGGATTAAATTTATAAATAGAATAAAATAAAGAAAGAAAAGATCTCATCTTTTTCTCTCTTCTTCTCCACCAAAAACAGCAAGAAAAATAGGGGTTTTGAAAGCTCAAAATTTCAACAAACTATTCTCCATACAAGTAAGTGTTTTTAATGGTTTTTCTTGATGATAGTTTTGCTTTTGCAATCCCTAAAGCTTAAGCTTTCTAAAGAGGGGACTAATTTTCAATATAGTGAAAATATTAGGGTTTTCCATGAGATCTTGTATGTGATTTGCTTCATTTTTATGGGAGAAAATAAGTCTTAGTTGTTAGATGAACAACTTTTGTGAAAGGTGTTGCCATGAAAACACCTAAATGAACCTTTTTGTAAAGGTTGTAAAATTGGTAGTAAATGTGTGAAATTTTGGGTTTTCATGATATCCATAAGAGAAATAAATGTTCACCTAGGCTCATTAAAGGTAGAAATTTGATTAGAATTGATTTCCGAGCCTAGGGGTAAAATGGTCATTTTGCCAAAGTATAAGGGCAAAATAGTAATTTTTCCAAAGCATGATTATTAAAATGCTTTTATTAATATGATGATTAAAATGAGCTAATTTGCTATTATAGAGCAATAAGAACAAATAATCAATCTCAACTGGGGAAAAAATAAAGTCTCGGACTAGATCGACGATCTAGCTTATTTTGAAATCGAGGTGAGTTTGTATGCGATAAATTCAACATTATACTCGTAAGCTTGAGAACGTTTGATATTATATTGTTATAATATATTCAATGAAACTGTGTACTTGGTGTTGACTGAGAAAGTTGAGATGTTGAAGTCTCGGTTGGACTGTAATGAATGTGTGAATAATATCATCGAGACATGAGATAGGTAAGGTCCCGTGTAAGTCCATGTCGGGGACATGGCCTTGGCACCAAGTTGAGATTCCGTATAAGACAATATCTGGGATATGGATTTGGTATTGAATATGAGAATCGTATAAGACCATGTCTGGGATATTCATCAATACTCGAGGTGAGGTTCCGTGTAAGACCATATCCGAGATATAGCATCGGTAAACAGAGGTAATTCCATGTAAGACCACATCTAGGATGTGGCATTGGCTTTGTGTTCATGATAGCGATAATGAATATGCAATCCTTGAGTACCCCTAGTGAACCGTTAGGATAAATAATCTAGCAGTAAATATAGAATTGAGATTGGAATTAAAGTTATATAATTGAGTAAAAATAGCTATGCGTGAGTAATTCATGAGGAACATTTACAATATGTGGTGTGGTAAATGCTAGATAAGGGAAAATACGAGTAAGCTATTGTAATGAGCCTATGATACTGTGTATGGTTATCTAATGCCATGGATGGTTATCTTTATGGGTTCATTGTTGCTATTTAATTCCATGCAAACTTACTAAGCTTTATGATTATCACTCTTGATAGCTCGAGGAATCGCGGACGTTAGAGTTTGGAGAGCACATTATCGACCACTATTTGGTATAGCCAAACTAGATTCATTTTGAGTATGGCATGTATATGACTTGGTCTTTTTGTTATGTCATGTTTGCAAGTCAAATGTGTTGGCTATTATAGTTGTTTGAAAAGGGTCATGCGATGTTGGCCTGTACTTGATATGTTCATATATTCAATGATGATGGATTTCATGAAGTGTATGCTTTTATGGATGTCTTGATTCTTTTTGAGTTTTTAGAGGTACCATATGGTCATCTATATTTGGCATGAGTGTAATTGCTTGTTAGGGTAGCAAATGGCTTAGTAGATAGCCATAAAATTGTCCACACGGGTAGACACACAGGTGTGTGTCTAGGCCGTGTGTGACACACAGTCAGCCCCATAGGCATGGTGATCGGCCATGTGTCCCCTTGCATGCTAGAGTTACAAGTCAATATGCTTAGTAGTAAACACACAGGCAGAGACACGATCGTGTGTCTCAGCCGTGTGGGAGGCACGGCCAAGAACATGGGCGTGTGCCAAGGCCATGTGAAGTCTACACCTGAAGTTAGGAATTTAATTTGACACACGGTCTAAGGACACAAGCGTGTGCCTTGGCCGCGTGACCATAGTGAGATGATGACATCATAAATAGAATGCCAAGGTTTCGGCACACGGCTTAAGACACGAGCGTGTTGAGGCCGTGTGAGGGACACGGGCGTGTGTCCAGCTATGTGTATTAAGTCAGTGTCAATGATGGGTGAGGAACACAGGCATGTCCCAGGGGCACATGGGCGTGTCCCTTGAACAACACGGGCGTGTGGCCCCTATTTAGGCAAAAGTTTTTCTAAGTGTGCAAAAGTTTTTGATTAATTCTAAAACCTTCTAGAAGTACGTATAAGGCCTCGTAGGCCCAGGATAAGTAGATAATGTGATTAAATGGAAAATTTTTAAGCCAAAATGAAATTTTTATAGCCATATGTGATATGTTTAAGCAGGTTAAGTTAGGTAATGCCTTGTATTTGATTTCGGCTTCGAACCTAGGTAAGGGGTGTTACATGATATGCTAATGTGTGAGTCACGGTGGTTAAATGTTATGATTCGGTGGGTAATACCTCTTAACCTAGTCTAGTGATGGATACGGGGTAAGGGCGTTACATTTGCAGTGTTAGCCGATCGAGCATACAAAGATGAGGAATTGCGTAAAGAAAAGAGACAAGCTGAAAGAGAGGCTCGAGTTTCTAGAAAAAAGGATTATGAGTAAGTCACAATCATCTACTTCTAAGAAAATAAAGAAGTATTATGATTGTGTTACTACCTCTAAGGGGTATTCTGGAAAAGAGCGAGGCTCTCAACGCTTCTAACTCGAGGTCTTCATCACCATCTGTAACTTGTGTGGTTAGTGTCGGTAATCCCAAACCAAAGTGTAAGCATTGTACCAAATTTCATTTTAGGGAATGCCATTTGAGAAGTGAAGCTTATTATCGATGTGGTTCATTTGACCATTTTCTCAGAGATCGTCCAGGAAGAGTTGAAAAAGAAATAGATATGGCTCCAAAGTCGAGTAATCTTATTTCTAGGGTAGGCCACCCTATCACCCCGGTAATGTTAGTGGTAGTCATGGTACTACCAGGAATACAATAGTTAAATCTAAGGCATGAGCACCTGAAAAAACATATACTATTCGTGCTAGAGAAGATGCTTTTGCACCAGACGTCATTACTGGTACATTTTCTTTACTTGATACTAATATTAATGCTTTGATTGATCTTGGTTCCACACATTCATACATATGCACAAACTTAGTGTCTGTTAAAGATTTACCTATTGAATTCATTGAATTTGAGGTTAAAGTTTCAAACCCCTTGGGCCAGTGTGTTATGGTGGACAAAGTCGGTAAAAATTATCTGTTGATGGTTAAAGGTTATTGCTTTTCAGCTGACTTGATGTTATTTCCATTTGTTGAATTTGATGTGATTTTGGGAATGGATTGGTTAACCCAATATGATGCAGTGGTGAATTGTAAACAAAAATATATTGTATTGAAATGTTAGAGTGGTGAATTAATTCATGTTGAATACTATAATTTGGATGGATTACCTAATGTGATTTCAATAATATCAGCATAGAAATATGTCAAAAAGGGTTATGATGATTATCTCTCATATGTATTGATACTAAAGTATCTGAGTCAAAGATTCAGTCAGTGCCCGTTGTATGTGAATTTCCTGATGTATTCCTAGAAGAATTACCTAGTTTACCATCGGATAGAGAAGTGGAATTCTCTATTGATCTTGTTCCGGGTACAATACTGATATCCATTACACCTTACAGAATGGCTCCTACTGAATTGAAGGAGTTGAAAGCATAGTTGCAAGAATTGATCGATAGAGATTTTGCTCGACCTAATTTCTCACCTTGGGGTGTGTCGGTTCTGTTTGTAAAGAAGAAAGATGAATCATTAAGGTTGTGCATTGATTACAGACAGCTCAACAAAGTTACAATAAAGAACAAGTATCTATTGCCTCGTATTGATGACTTGTTTGACCAGTTAAAATGTGCCACTGTATTTTCAAAGATTGATCTCTGTTCTGGTTACTATCAACTATGGGTAAAAGATTCAGATGTGCCAAAGACAACTTTTAGAACCAGGTATGGACACTATGAGTTTCTTGTGATGCCATTCGATTTGACAAATGCACCTGTAGTGTTTATGGATCTGGTGAACAAAATTATCAGCCCATATTTGACAGGTTTGTGGTGGTATTTATAGATGATATTTTCGTTTACTCCTGAGATGAAAATGAACATGCAGAGCAGTTGAGAATAGTGTTGCAAAAATTGTGAGAGAAACAATTGTATGCCAAATTTAGTAAATGTGAATTTTGGCTATGGGAAGTTAGTTTTCTTGGGCATATTGTATCTGCTGAAGGCATCAGCATAGACCCGAATAAAATTTCAGCCATTGTTAATTGGAAGCCACTGAAGAATGTGTCTGAAGTCTAAAGTTTCTGGGATGAGCTGGTTATTATCGGAGGTTTGTAAAAAGTTGTTCAATGATAGCTTCTCTGATGACCCGTCTATTGGAAAAAGATGTGAAATTTGAGCGGACGAATAAATTCCATTAGAGTTTTGATAGATTAAAAGTTTTATTGACAGAAGCTCCAGTATTAGTTCAGCTAGAATCGGGTAAGGAATTTATAGTTTACAGTAATGTGTCATTGAATGGTTTAGGCTGTGTTTTGATGCAAGAAGGTAAAGTAGTAGCCTATGCTTGAAGATAGCTAAAACCACATGAAAGAAACTACCCGACACATGACCTTGAATTGGCAGCCATAGTGTTTACATTGAAAATTTGGCAGCAGTACCTGTTTGGTGAAAAATGTCACATATTCATGGATCATAAAAGTTTGAAGTACTTGATGACACAGAAAGATTTGAATTTGAGACAGCGCAGATGGCTTGAGTTATTGAAAGATTATGATTTGGTTGTTGATTATCATCTGGGAAAAGCCAATGTGGTTACTAATGCTCTGAGCAAAAAATCCATATTTTCCTTGCAAGCTATGAATACCAGATTGTCATTATCTGATGATGGTTAAATTATAGCTGAGTTAAAAGCTAGACTGACATTTTTGCAGCAGATTTCTAAAGCTCAGAAAAATGATAGTAAGTTGCAAGCAAAATGAATACAAAGTGAGTCAACTCTCAACTCAAAATTTTAGATCGGGATGGATGATTGCCTGTTATTTAGAGGTAGAGTATGTGTGCCGAAAAGTTCAGAAGTAGTACAAAAGATTTTGAATAAAGCTCATAATGGTAACATGTCTATTCATCCTGGTAGTAATAAAATATATAATGATCTAAAAAAGATGTACTAGTGGCCAGGAATGAAACGAGATATTTCTGAGTTTGTATCTAAATGTTTGATATGTCAGCAAGTAAAAGCTGAACATCAGTTGCCTTCTGGGCTATTATAGCTAGTTACGATACCAGAATGGAAATTGGAAAGAATTACCATGGACTTTGTATCGGGAAAGAATTACCATGGACTTTGTATCGGGATTACCCCTGTGTCCAAAGAGGAAAGATGCCATTTGGGTGATTGTTGATCGGTTGACTAAGTCTGCACACTTTATTCTAGTACTTATGGAAGTTTCTTTGGACAGATTGGCTGAATTATATGTCTCTGAGATTGTCAGATTGCATGGAGTGCTGCTCTATATTTTTTCAGATAGAGATCCTTAGTTTACATATTCATTCTAGAGTAAATTTCCACTTTAGCACTGCATTTCATCCCCAAACAGATGGTCAATCTAAACATGTAATATAGATCTTGGAATATATGCTTCGGTATTGTATACTTGAGTTTGAAGGTAACTTGAAACACCCCAAACCTGACCTAGACGTTATGGCCAAAGTTGGTGGCATCACATGATAGTGCTTTGGAAAACTTAACTAGGTTAAAACCATTTGTAAAATATCTTAGGCTTTCGTCAAAGCGTGTTGTTCATTTATTCATTACCCATTTTCAAAACATTATACGTTTGTGAAAGCTTTTAAATTAAGTTGCGAATTTGTATGTAATTTAATAAAAACACTTGGTTATTTTGAAAACTCGAGTTTTCCTACTTCTAATCGTAATACTATAATCGTCACAAATCCCATATTTAAAACAAAAATCTGTAAAGGCCTTATTACATAATAATTACCCAGAATAGTCAAACCATAATTAATAAGTAAAAATAAAACCATACTATAATGTCCAGAATCGTGGTCACTGTCGAGTCCTCCGCCACACCGATCCGTCTACTGTGGGGATTACCTAATTAGATTAAATAGAAAAGGGTGAGCTTTCACAAACTCAGTGTGTAATCCCCATAAAAAACATACACACAGAATATCAGATTTCAAACATATATTCACATTTCGAGTCTAAGCCCCTTACAGAAACAGTGTGGACCTTAGCCCACTCAGATACAGATTCAGACATATTACTGGGCCTTGGCCCATTTCAGACAGAATATGCAGCTAACAGAGTCCTACCCACCAAACTCTACACACCAACTCCGTCCAACCCTACACACAATGTGGGGATAAACTCAACCCACCCAGCCCTACACACCATGTTGTACCGAATGCGACACAAATTAAGAAATTTGTAGTTGAGCTACCAGATAATAGGCTTAAAAGCCTTTTAGATACTTCCTCCGAATATCATCAATCCCACCCTGATGCAATGCAACATACATAAGATGTCATGCTATTATGCAAACACAATTCATACATTTAGATATCATAATTCATGCTCGGTATAGAAATCAGAAAGTCAAGTTACATAGTTAGGGGTTTAGGTAATGCTTACTGATCCTACATTAGGCTTACAGTCGACTAGGGTGACCCGTGCAGCCTTACAGAATATTACAGAAAAATAGGCTCACACGCTCATGTGGCCTACCCGTGTGGGCCCACACGGCCTAAATTGGCCTTGGTCGTGTGGATTACATGACCTCACTTGACTCTCACTCGCACTGCCGGGCTCGTCGACCACACGGCCTCGCCCGAAAACCTACACGTCCGTGTGGTTCACCCGTGTGGGCCCACACACCTGTATGGCCCACGCGGCCTAATTGGTCGAGCCCGTGTGTCACGCACGGCCTGGCCCAACAGTCACACGGCCGTGTCACTCATGCACGGCTTGGCTCGTCGATCACACGGCTGTGTGATGACTAACAGTCTCACACACGGGCGACCACACGGACGACCACATGCCCATGTTGTGTCGACAGAAGGTTTTTCGACTTTCGCTTAAACCTTTTTTCTCTGTTTTTGGGTACACACTTGGTCTAATTTTGATGCGTAATCACTTCGAAACATGGTGAAACCTTAGCGAACAACGACGAATTCGTACCTTGTCGGCATCGACTAGAAATCCATAGCCTTTTAAGGACCTCTGAATACGCGAAGAAAGCATTGTGCAAGTAGGAAGCAAAATAAAAATCCAAAATAAAGGGGAGGAAAAAGGAAAGAAAACGGTAGCAAGGTTTTTGGGGAAAAATGGTTGGAAAAGAGAAGAGAGAGCCGAATTTTTGCCTAATTGATCTTTTGATCCGATTCTGATAACTTTCCCCCCTCTCAACTGCTTAATTCTTTCCGTCAAACACTCCACTGCCAGTGTTCAACTAAAGCTCAAACCCTAACACAACATTAGGAGAAAAATAGTTCCTTTGCTCGGACAGAGATTCGAACACAAGACCTCCACCACAATAGCACACAACTTAACCACTAGACCAGTAGGCCCATTCTGTTAGTTACCTACACACTTTAACTTATAATCCTACCAACCAGAGTTTGGGCTTTACTCATAAAAATACCAAAATTTACCCAAGTTGAGACTTAAACTTAGGACCTCCCACACACATCCAGGACACATAACCACTGAGGCAGACACTCATTCATGTCAAAATTATAAAAGCAAAAATTAAAGAAAAATGGTGTAATATCCCAGATTTGGGGTTATGCATTTGGAGCATAACTCAAGTGTTAGTAGGCTTTAAGGGTGTTTGGAGGTGTTTTAGGAGTTTTTAGAACTCTAGGATGAAGATGGAAGCTTTGGGAAAATGTTGGATTTTAAGTATAAAAGGGGGAGCTGGGTGAAGGAGGCCTTAAGGAAAAATTTGGGAGTTTTTGGACATAAGAAATGGGCTTGGTAAAGTGGCTGGAATGCGCCACTTAGGGCCTTGGAGAATGATGCCAGGAGCAGGGGGAAGGGCCTTGGTTCGAATCGCCTTGGCAGCAAGTAGTGTGATTTTATTTTTCTTTTGGCGCTAAGATAAAGGAACTGGCTAAGTAAGTCTTAAAAGAAATTGGTGCATTATGTCACAAAAGCGCCTTGGCAAAGTGGCTCTGGACGCTACCTAAGGTGCTAGGAGAATTACGCCAGCAGGGGATCCAAGGGAAGGAGTTCGAGACTTGTGGGCAGCAAGGGGAGTGTTTTTATTTTGCATTCTAGCGTTAAGACATGAAGTTAGGTGAAGGAGGCCTTAAAAGGAATTGTGGGGAGTTTATGTCACAAAGGAACCAGCAGCAAAGTGGCTTGGGGCGTTATCTCTAGCTTGCAGTAAAGAGGGCTCAGGTTCGACCTTTGTTGACAGTAAATGGATGTTTTATTTTTATTTTTGCATTCTCAAGGCCAAGTGGGAAGAAATTGACTAGCACATGGGTTTTATAAAGAGAAGATAAAGTTTGGATTTATTTTTGTTTATTCTAAGGTGGTAGATAATAGGATAATTGTAGATTTATTTTGTTTATTTTAAATGGGAAGATAAGGGATAATGTGATGGATTATTTTTATTTTTATTTGAGAGATAAATGTTGGGTTTATTTAATTTATTTTGAATAAGTGTGGATTTATTATATTTAGTTTAAATAGGTAGATAATTGGGATTTTGTTTGATTTATTTTAAATGATAGGATAAGAGATAAAGGAGGAAAAGAAAGTGGGATATGATAGGAGTTGGGGTAGTGGCCGAATGTGGGTCTCTTTGGGGTTGGTATATTCAGCCATGAGGAGGATTTAAGTGCCAAAAATCATTTGTTCATCTTTTAGTCTCCTGGCCGAATCTCTTTTCACTTTTTCTCCTATTCTTTCACTTTTCTTTAACTTTAATTCTACTTATTTTCTTGAATGGTCGAATGTCCCTTTTGATATTTAAAACCTTAGCCAAATATTTCATCTACATGTGAGGGGCCATAGCCGAACCATATAGCCTCATTTTCTACTCTATTTCTTTTCATTATTAAAAGTGCCGAAACACCATAGTCGAATCTTTGTTGGAGGGGCTGTCGACTACATGCTTGTGATCTTCTATTCTCTTCAATGTGTAGTGGTAAGTTCTTTCTTTATCATTCGGTTTTGAGCTCTTTTTGCTAGTGTGTCGAAATCATGAGGATAGGCCTAAGGATGGCCGAATATTCTTTAAGCCATGATTATGTGTTCTTTTGTGTGTAGCCGACGCTAAGGAGCCTTAAAAGAGATCTATCGGGTTTTGGATCATCAAGGTAAGTGATTGATAACATTCGGCCAAGGGCCATAATTTGGGTATTTAAGTGTTGACTGTTTTCGATTATAGCTTTTAAGGGCAAGTCGGCTAGATTAAGGAAAGCTTTCGGGATTTGGTAAGTTAAGTATGTGGTTGTTAATATTCGGCCTAAGGCCATATTATTGGTATTAAGTGTGATCGATTTTGGCTATGTGCATTTAGGACCAAATCGACAAGGATAAGGAGGAGTCTCAGGATCCACGTTCGTTTTATGTAAGGCCGATTGCAAGGGGAACTCAGTGTGTGAAGTCGAGATTTGATTAATAGAGAATCGGCACGAAGGTAAGTTTTGGGTTACGATAATCCTATTAGGATTTGGTTCTATGGCCAAATGGTCTTCAATAAATGTCTAAGTGGTGGACGGATGTAGGGATTAAGGATCTAAGGCTTTAGATCAGATTTTCGGATTCGGATTGAAAGCGTTAAGTGAACCAGGTGTGTACCCCACACTATCTTTTAATAAGAATTATGGCTAAAATTTAATATGAGCATGTTTATAAGAATGTGAATATGGCTAAAGTACCATGCTATGGTACAAAGTACTGTGCACGCTTCCTACTCCTACTAGGATTATGTTAAATATCCATTACGACACACATATGACATTATAAGAATGTGAAATAAGAATTTGGCATGTTAATGCATGATATGAATGATATGGGTCATATGGTTTATATGAAATGGGGAAGTAAATGTGGTGACCTAAGACCACGATATCTGAATGTGGTGACCTAAGACCACGATAACTGAATATGGTGACCTAAGACCACGATATCTGAATGTGGTGACCTAAGACCACAATATCTGAATGTGGTGACCTAAGACCACGAATTTTATAAGGGCGATGAGCACGCCGATTGCAATGACGCCTTCGATGGTGTGCAGCGGATGGAGGGTTGACTTAGTAGTCCCCACTTGCAAAGCGTGATGGTACGGTGATGTGTAGCGAGATGGCATATAGGTTTGGGTTCGTTGCACCATTATTTTATATCTGCTATATGATTATGTATGTGATGTGATAATATGTCTCAATCTATTTGGACATAGTGTTTGTGTACACATTGAGTCTGCTTGACTCACCCGTAGTGGGAACATTTTTCGTGTGATGATCAAGAATGGACCGGCCTGGGAGCTTAAAGGTGGCCATGCACAAAGAAGAAATTTTACTGATTAGGACTTTTATTTTTAATTAAGTACTTCCAATTATTTGGATTTATTTGATGTAATAACGCCATAGTGAACTATTTTATTTTACTTTACTTTTAAAGTATTATGTTACGAAAATTTTTATAAATTAAAGACTAAATAAATTTATTTTAAATTAATTGCTAAGTGTTTTTGTCGCCCAACCTAAAGGGGTTTCCAACATAAAATAAACTTGTTTTTAACTCGAGCCCAACCCAAAAACGATCGTTCTATCAAAAACCCAGATTTTCCAAAGTAACAAAAGAATTTGAAACGGTTTACATCGGGGAACATACCAGATTCAGTAAAGGCTCGTGGGCCGGGTTTGGGGTGTTTCAATTTGGTATCAGAGCCCAGTTTTAAACTCTCAGCCTTGGGTTTAAGGCCCAAAACGTTTTTAAAGTTAAGCCCAAAAGGAATTTTGTGAGTTAATCAGGTTCTCTGGCATGGACCACTAAGTCTCCGACCCAAAGTCCATCAAGTAAGTACCCCTATCTCCTGTGTGAATTATAGTATGAATTGTAGAAGGGTAGAGATGGAATGGAACGTAGATTAGTGAACTAGAATCTGTTGAACCCTAGGACTAGTTTACCCCAACTACTACATAAGACTTAAGCGCATAATTAAACAAACCTATGACTAAGTCACGAGTAGGTGTGGCAACCATTGTGCGCATGTTCAGGATTGGATCCCAAGAGCACGGTACTTAAGCAAATCCTAGTGACTCACCTCCTCTTCATCGAATCCTACAGTGCGTAGCCTCGCTCATCCTAACCAAGAGGACTCACCACACAGCTAAACGCACTAATTAAAACCCAAAAGGAACTAGCAGTATTTTTGTTTTAAAACCCTAGTTTTAAAACTCTTAAAATCACCCTTTTAATTTGTGAAAACTATTTTTACAAAATTTTTCAAAAATTTCGATTTATAAAATTACAAAGATACCCCTAGTGGTAAAATTACAAAAATGCCCTTAGTTTATGAAATTTCCAAATACCCATAGTTTTTATCAAAATTTCATTACTTTATAAAATATTCGAAAACCCTAATTTGCAAAATACCAAAATATCTTGATTTTGGAAAAATTACGAAATTGCCCCTACCTCACAAAATTATCAAAACGACCCTGAATCCCAAAATTTTTACAACATCACCGATTTGGAAAGAAAATTTTCGAAAACAACCCCCAAGTGTTGTAAATTCCAAAATACCCTTGATTTATTAAGATTTATAAATTTACCCGGTATAATTACCAAAATACCCTTAAATTTCCAAATTTCCCAAAATACCCCCGGGAATGCAAAATTACCCGAATACCCTTATTAACAAAATCTCCAAGGAACCTTATCTTGAAAAATTACGAAAATACCTCAGAGGACAAATTACGAAAATACCCTAGAATAGAACCCATGTAAATGTCCAAAGAGTGAATGTGTATGGGAGATACTATGGAATGGATGTGCTTTTCTGTGAATTAGGATAGAAAACTTGAAACTTTGATTGATCGAAAGAACTACTTCTAAATACTTCTCATAAAATTGTTCGAGGCTAATTAGTGGAACCAAAGTTCTGATGCATAAAACTTTTTAATCAGATTAAATCGCGACATTAAAAATGAGTTCTAGGGGACGTGGTCGTCGTGGACGGGATAAGAGGAGTTTTTAAGCCAACTACTGGAGCCCAACCCAAAAACAATCGTTCTTTCAAAAACCCAGATTTTCCAAAGTAACAAAAGAATTTGAAACGGTTTACACTGGGGAACATACCAGATTCGGTCAAGGCTCGAGGGCCGGGTTTGGGGTGTTTCAAACGGGGCGTTACATAGCTGGGAAAAGTATTTGCCTTTAGTTGAATTTGCATACCATAACAATTATTAGTCCAGCATAAAAAATGACGCCGTATGAAGCTTTATATAGTCATAAATGTAGAACTCCACTGTATTATACAGAACTTAGTGAGAAAAAGTTTCACCCAGTTGACTTAGTCCATGAAACTGAGGAAAAAGTGAAAGTAATTTGGGATAGTTGGAAAACAGCCTCTGATCGTTAAAATTCCTATGCTGATCTGAAACGAAAAGAAATAGAATTTCAAGTCGGTGACAAAGTATTTTTAAAAGTATCGCATTGGAAGAAAGTTCTCTGGTTTGGTCATAAAGGAAAATTGAGTCCACGGTTCATTGGACCATGTGAGATTACAAAAAGAATCAGACCGGTTGCATATCGGTTAGCTTTACCACCAAAACTTGATCAGATTCATAATGTTTCTCATGTGTCTATGTTACAGTGATATCGATCCGATCCCTCATATGTTATCTTTCCGAAAGAGGTAGGGATTCAGCCTGATATGACATATAGTGCGGAACCAATCAAAATCTTAGCTCGGGAAACAAAAGAGTTAAGAAATAAAAAGGTAGCTTTTGTAAAAGTTATTTGGCAACGACATGGTATAGAAGAGGCTACCTGGGAACCGAAAAATTCTGTGAGGAAGCAATACTCGAATCTTTTTACTGGTAAGATTTTCGAGGATAAAAATCCTTAAAGGGGAAAGTTGTAACAACCCATTTTTCAGTGAAATCGGAATAGTGGTTTGGGGACCACAAATCCGATCTGAAAATAAAATTTTATTTTATTCTATTACATGGTATGTAATATGTTAGAAATGTCATGTGAAAATTTTGATAAGAAAATTTTATTGATTATGTGCTTAATTATGAGAAGGACTAAATCGCAGAAAATGTAAATGTTGGGTTCTAGTAGCAATAAGATTAAATAGCTATGGAATTCAAAACTAGAGGTCCTTATACGATAATTAGACCATTGAGGAAAAGTATGTAGATATTTTGGTGACTCATTCATGGAAATTTAGAAAAAGGGCAAGGACTAAATTGGGATTTGAAATAATTTAATTAATTAAAAGATGAAAAAAAGAAAATATCATCTTATTTACTCATCTTCTTCCCAAAAAATACATGGAAACACTAGGAGAGAGAGACAAAACTTTCATGGCTTAATTGGGTAAGTTTTCTGGTCCCGTTTTTAGTAATTTTGATATTTTTGAAACCGGGATAGCTTAATCTATCTATTTGGGGGATCAATTTGAAGAGTGATCAAAGTATGGAAATTAAGTCATGGATGTATATGCAGAAAATTAGAAATTTATAGTAGAAAATGAAAGGTTGTTGATAGATAAACAACTTTTACAAAGTGATTTTTGATGAAAACATGATTTAAGGACTAAAATGTAAAGTTGTGAAAATTGATGAAAAATTCTAAAATTTATAGAAAATATGTGCAGTAAATTCTATATTGAAATTCTAATTAGGCTTGGAAGAGGGAGTAAATTGCATAAATTTTATTTTCTGAGCATAGGGACGAAATTGAAATTTATGGAAAAGTTAGGGGCAAAATGGTAATTTTACGTAGGACGTAAATTGAGTCCAAATGAATATGAAATGTGTGAAATTGATGACAAAAGTTATTTATATAGATACAGACAACATGAATTCGAGGTTAGATCGAGGAAAAGAAAAGGTTTTGGATTAGTAAATTTTATACGTGAACTAGTATCGAGGTAAGTTTGTGTAACTTAATCAAGCAAGTAAATATGTTAAATTGAATGTTTTGCTTGTTTGGAATGTGACTTATATTGATGCAAAATGTTTGATTACTATGATGAAGAATTGAATACATGTTTGAAACGGTGAAAAAAAGGGGGTTAAGCTCCGTTTGAATATTGAATTCTGATGAATAAATGTGCAATGAGGTCCTGCATTTGTTGTTGACGGGATTTATCTTGGATGAGTAATCCTATTGACCTCGTTATAGAAAGGATTTAGCCCAGACATGTAATCCTGATATAATCCCTCTCGAACATATGTTACAATTAGGGTTTAGCCTGGACTAGCAATCCTAATTGAGCTCTTTTGAACATAGTTACATAAAAGATTTAGCCTGGAATGGTAATCCTATAATACGATATGTGGCTTGAGAGTGTGTTCTTTGATTAAATGCCCTAATGGGTACTCTTGAATAAGAATTGACGGGTTATTGAGTTGTACACCTTGAGTGTACCACTTGATTATCCATCGAAATTTCAATGATTCGACGGACAAAACTCTTGGCATGATGACAAAATTATGAGATGAAATGATAATGTTTTGAAAGAGTATTGCATGATGATCTCATCTATGTTTACTTGATTTATATAAAGATTTTGTGACTAACATGTTTGATTGAATGCATATGTTTAGGCAATTTTGCCAAATGGATGGAAAACATGATATTGTATGCTTAGATTTAAAAAATGGGATTGGTAAGTTTAGTTTCGGTTATACAAACTTACTAAGCATGTAATACTTACTCCATTTTATTTTCCTCTATTTTATAGTACTCGAAAGCTCACGAAGGTTGGAGGTGATTGGAGCATCATCACACTATCCACTAGCTTATTTTGGGTATATATAATAAAATCACTTTAGTATAATTTCATGTATTGGCTAACTTGGCCATAGATTTCTTAAATATGTGGTTTGTAATCTAGCCATTGGAATGGCTAGTAATGGTTGTTTTTATATACTTGTAATGTCATACTATGGTAGGCACATGTATGTTAAGTAGTTGATCAAATTATGCCTAACATATGGAATATTCCAAGGTAAGATTATAAACATATATGCATGTAATGATATGCTATGTTGGATGATAGAGTTGCTTAATTTTGATGCTTGAAGTGGTTGGTATTTTGATGTGAGTTTAAGTGCATGTCATTGGTGTGATTTTAGGTGAGAAATGAAGATAGAAATGACTTTATTTTGTCCACACGGGCATGTGTCTAGATCGTGTGTGACACAAGACCAGGTACATGGGCCTGTGGTTAGGCTGTGTGTCCCCTGCACCTTAAATTTGAGAAAACAAAATGCTTAGAATTGAGCACACAGACAGAGACACGGGCGTGTATCTTAGCCGTGTGTCCTACACGGCCTAGAACATGGGCGTGTATCTTAGCCATGTGTGCTACACAGCCTAGAGCAGGGCGTGTATCTTGGCCGTGTGAAACCTGCACCTAAATTTGAAAAATCAAATTGATCACACGACATAGTCACACGAGCATGTGGAACAAGTCAGAGAGTTATACAAGGTCAAACACGGCCTGTGGCATAGACGTGTCCTAGGGTCACATGGGCGTGTCCATTGGACCACACGGGTGTGTGAGGCCTACAACTTGGAAAATTTTTAAAAATTTATGAAAAATTTTTAGAGTTTATGATTAAGTCTCAACTTGATTCTAATGAGTATTGGGCCTCGAGGGTCCATTTAAGGGACGATGTGAATAATCTCAGTTAATGGATAGTAATTTACGTGAATTACCTAAAAAATGTTTTAAAAGTTTTGGTAATGCTCCGTAACCTTGTTCCATCAATGAATACGAGTTAAGTGGTGTTACAACATTTACACAGTGTTGCCTCAAAGGACATATCGATAACTAGCCATCGTGGTGTCGTTCTATAGAGTTGATAGACCGTCATCACAGTGCCGCTCTAGCAAGCCAGTCGATACCATTCCACAATGCTGCCAAAACTCCCTTGAATACCTTTATCAATCCTATCATTCCCCCATTACACTAATTATTCCTATCTTCATCTACCCCGTCAATGTAAATTTCCTCCAAACTCCACACACAATATAAACATGCATTTCATACAAATCATTGTGCTAGTTACTATAACATACAATACGCCATTCATCTATTCATCATTCACAACCTTATAACAGGGAGCAAATAAACTTTCAAGAGTACACACTCACAATTTATGTATACATAGCTTACTCATCCTCTATGTTCATACACAACCATGGTATTAAATGCAACTTAGAGTAGACATGCATGTGGTTCAAGCAAGCAACACAACATTGTCGATCACCCAAAAGTAGAGTACAAAAACTCACATTACTTCCTTGTCCTTGAAAACATAGCTTTTCCAAATGCAAAAGCCTCTTTCGTCCTAACAACTAAGCATGACAACCAAATATCAGTTAAACCAAAATTTTTTAAACCTTAAAAACCAAAATCCATAATTATACAAAAGCTTTTCAAGAATTCTTATTTCTCTTTCATCTAATCCACGAGCATAGAGAGGCTTGGGGCTTACCAGCTTGTCAAGTTCTCTTCTTCCCAGACTCGAATCTCACATTTACCACCTCATGCTCTTGAAATTCTTCTTCTTATTCGAAGCAATTGAAGAAGATGTTGTAGATGAGAAGGAGATTACCAGTTAACTCAGGAGAATTCTTTTCACTCCACACACAGATATGTATATCCTAATTTTACATTGTCTCCTTAGTCCATTGTAGCCATCCATTACTAATCATTCTGTCTTCCACTAAGGAGCCAGCATGTTCTAATCTAACTAAATCAGAATTGAAATCCAACAATTCATAATTTAGCCACTAAAATTTATGGATTTCTTAGTAGAGCCCACCAATTCACCATTTTATACAATTTAATACTAACTTTCCTTTAATTTTGGGACATCAGAGAAAACTGGGTGTGGCAACATGTGTATTGCAGTGTTGAGTATTTTTATTTAATGGTGCTTTAACATGAATTGCAATTTAATGATAACATATGATATTTTGGAGTTGTGTAGTAGCAATGAGCATATTTAATGCGAACTTGGTTGCATTATGTTATGACGCAACTTGACGCCATCGAGATTGGCCTAAGCTCGAGGGGCCTAAGTGCAAAATGAAGCTTCATTACAAGCTCAGTTAGCTTCATAGGCGTTTCATGCAATTTATTGCAAGCTAAACTTTAAATTTATTTTTAATTCATCGTACTTTAATAATTAAGTTGTTGGACTTTAATTAAACTCATCTTAGTTTAATAATTTTTTTCATTTTTATTAAACTTATTTAGTTAAATAATTGTTGGAAATAAATGCTTAACTTAGTTTATTTAATTGTTTGGAATAACTTATTGTTAAATATGTTTATTACAGTTTATTAAATTAAGTTATGAGTTAAAGTAGTTCATTTATAAGTTTATTTACAAAGCTTATTAAGTTTAGTGTCTTTAATGTGTTTTGCGTTTAATATGTGTTTGAACGTGTTTAATATGTTTGTTTTAATGTGTTTGATTGTAGGTGACAAATCAGCTGGAAACTGTTACATTCAAGGGCTGTTACAAAGTGATTAATGTGACTTTTCAAGTAGAAATTGTGTAATAGCCCAATTTAAGGGCTAGTCAGAACAGTGGTTTTGAGACCACTAAATTGAGGTCGGGGAAAATTATTTTTGATGTTATTTTATGTGTTCTAGCATAATTATAAGGCTATGTGAAAATTTTGGTGCATTAATTTGAGTGATAGCATGCTTAATTGTGAAAAAGGATTAAATCGCATTAAGTGCGAAAGTTCTATTTTATATGGTAGAGGTACTTAATAGCTATAAAATACAATTTGGAGGTCTTTAAAGTGCAGTTAGGCCATTTTTCTAGTAATGGCCGGCCATATAGGAGCTAGGGGGACAAGATTTTGATGTTAGTCAAAATTAGATGGATATTAGGTGATAAAAATGAATAAAATAAGATAAATAAAGATGTTATCATCTTTTCACTATTCATCCACCTTCATCCACCAAATTTTGAAGAGAAAAATAAGGGTTTTGAAGCTCAAACTTTCAGCCAACATATTTTCAAGCAAGTAAGTGATTTTTGAAGTTTTTCTTGATAATTTTTGTGTTTCTAGAGTCCCCAAAGCTTATGCTTGCTAATGAAGGGACCTATTTGCAATATGGTTGAAAGTTTAGGGACGTGCCATGAAAGAATTTATGTTGTTAACTGAGTTTTTATGGAAGAAAATGAATGTTAGGAAGATGAGAAACAACGTTTGTGAAAGGTGTTAGCATGAAAACACCTAAATATGATTTAAATGCAAAGAATGAAATTGTGTCATAAATGCATGAAATGGTTGGAATGGTGAGTAGTTGTAAGAGAAATAAATGCTTAGCTAGGATTTTTTATTGATAAAATGTGTTGAAAAATGATTTACGAGCCTAGGGGTAGAATCGTAATTTTGTCATAGTGTAAGGGAAAAACGGTCATTTTTACCTAAGTGTAGATTTTGATGCATGATGATCGTTAAATTATCTAAATGAATGAATCTTATTGTTATAGATCAAGAAGAACGCGTCATTAACCTTGACCAAGAAAAAGGCAAGGTTACGGAGTAAACCATAATTCAATACGTTTTGCACCGAGGTAAGTTTATGTGTAAACGATGCATTATATATATACATTGTTGTTACTAACTAGTAAATGGCACAATTGAGAACATGTATGATTCAAGTGGGTATAATGTGGTAGTTATTGAATAACTTTAGTATGAATGATGAAATGGATATGTAAATGTGTTATATCAATAGTTGATGGTGGGTTAAATGCGATACCACCTTAATACTTAATTACGATGGGCTATGTGCGATACCATTGACTATTTATCATTTGGTGGGCTATGTAAGATACAACCGTAACTAACCTTTTGGTGGGCTATGTGCGATACCACCCTAATAAAGTCCTATGGTGGGCTAAGTGCGAAACCACCAAGTAATTTGATTATGAGTGGTTGATTAAGAGATTATGATATGTTGTATTATGTGACATTGTGGTGATAAGTGCAAGGAGACATGCTAATAAATGTATACATTAAGCTTGTGATTTGGTTTGGATGTGGAAATGGAAGAAATAAGTAAGCATGATTATGGATGTGGAATGTTTCTTGTTTAGTATGTAATGCTGTTTATCATTTTGCACATACTGTAATGCTAATTGTTTACATGTAAACTTACCAAGCTTAAAGCTTACTCCCCCTTCTCTTTTCCTTTATTTTTTTAGAGCTTAAGAGCCGAGTCGGGATACACCGATAACTAGAAGATCGCTCACACTATTAGCTCACTTCGATATATCTGGACTTAGTGATTTTGTATATGGAACGTATAGGGGCTAGATTAGTTGGATTACTTTTATTATTTTGGCCAAAAGTGTGTTGGTCCCTTATTAAGATAATTATTTTGTATAATGCCATGGTTGATGGCTCACTTTGTCATTAATCAAAATATGTAGTTAATCATGAAAGTTCAAGTTGCAAATTACGAGTTGTTTATTGATATGTTGAATGGATTTATGTGGTGCGAACTAGAGGGGTGCAAAGAACTTGGCAAATAGCCTCGTTCTTGTCCACATGGGTAGGCACACGGGCGTGTGTCTATGCCATGTGTGACACACGGTCAGTCCATGGGCGTGTGCCTAGGCCATGTGAAGTCTGCACTTAGGAATTGGAATTTAAATCTCCACATGGTGGAAGTACACGGGCGTGCGACCAACCATGTGGATTAATTAGAGACGACCACGGGCATGCGCATAGGCCGTATGAATGAGTCAGAATGCCAAGGTTTGGCACACGGGCCAGGGCCATGGACGTGTCCAAGCCTTACAAAATTGGTGAGTGTCGACCACGGGTGGAGGATATTACATGTCTTAGGGGCACACGAGCGTGTCTGTAGACCAGCACGGGCGTGTGACCCCTGTTTAGGTGAATTTTTTTAAGTGTTTGTAAAGTTCTATTTTGGTCCCGCAATATCCCAAACGAGTCTAAAGGGTCTCGTTGACCCATGATAGGGATGTTATTATGGTGAATGAAAAGTTTTAAATTGGAGAACATTTTTATAGCCTAAAGTGGAATGATCAAGTAAGTCAAGTCTGGTAATGCCTCATGCCCAGTTCCGATGGAGAATCTGTGTAAGGGGTGTTACATTTAGTGGTATCAGAGCTATGGTTTAGTCAGTTCTTAGACTACCGTAGCGTGTGTAAGAGTGTAGCTATACATGCTATAAGCGTATAATGATAGTGTGGCAGCTTCTAATGATTCTAAACTTTGTTTTTATGTAGTATATGGGTCCCAATCAATCAGTTGCTGATGATGCAACTAGTAATACACCAGCTTCCGCGCAAGGGATCGCGCCTGTGCAGAGTGGACCCGAGACTAGGGTTTTTGTAGAAGAGGCTCGAGAAGCCTTTCTCCAAATGATGAGTAATTGGTACACGGAATATGTACGAGCAAACCCCAATGCTCAACCTCCTCAACCTCCTCCTATACCTCAGCTGGTTCCTGTGGCACCCTAAGGTATATAATTATTGAGGACTATTAGGCCCCCATTGACAAAATTTGAAAGTAAGGGGCTGAGGACTTTCGAGCTAATATAGATAATGACCCTGAGAGGTTGGAGTTCTGGCTTAAGAACTCGATGAGAGTATTTGATGAACTCTCTTGTACCCATGAGGAGAGCTTAAAATGTGTCGTATCTTTGTTAAGGGACTTGGCATACCATTGGTGGAAAATGTTGACATAAGTGATTAAGAAGGATAGAGTGACATGGGACTTTTTTTTGGAAGAGTTTCGAAAGAAGTATATAAGTTAGAGGTTTGTAGACCAGAAACGAAAGGAGTTTCTCGAGTTAAAGCAAGGAAAAATGAATGTGGCAAAATATGAGCGTGAATTTGTTAGGCTCAATAAGTATGCACAAGAGTGCGTGTCTATAGAAGCCATTTTATGCAAGAGGTTCGAAGATGGACTAAACGAGGATGTCAGACTTTTTGTTGGAATTTTAGAACTAAAAGAATTTGTGTAATTGGTGGATAGGGCCACTAAGGCCAAAGGATTGAGTAAGGAAAGGAGAAAGGCCGTTAGTGAGGCCCGGTATGTAAGGAAAAGACCGATGAGTAAGTCCTACCACGCTCAATCGAAGAGGTCCAAGGAAGTGAACCCTCGGACGACTACATCAGTCAGGTATTCGCAAGGAGAGTGAGGCAACACGTGTTCGAGTTTAAGAGTTCAGGCCACCACAATGGCAAGTGTGGGAAATCCAAAGTCCAAGGTGGAGTACCGAAGTTGTGGCAGACATCACACTTGAGAGTGTTAGGGAAACAATCAGAATTGTTATAAGTGTGGGTACCCTGACCATTTCATTCGAAACTATCCCGAAAGGGATGACAAGGAGAGGAAGCAAGAGGTAAGATCAAACAATGTATCATCTAGGGGTAGGCCCTAAAAAACCTGAGAGGTGGGACTAGTGATAGAGGTGCATCACGAGACTCTACTGTGAGGCCAGAGGGTCAGGTGCCAGCGAGGACTTACGCTATTCGCGCTCGAGAAGAGACATCATCGTGAGATGTAACAACGGGTACTTTTTATCTTCATGACACCTTCGTTATTGCTTTAATTGATCTGGGGTCTACCCATTCTTATATTTGTCTGATATTGGCATCTAGTTTGAGTATGACTGTTGAGTCTACGAAATTTGTGATAAAGGTGTTAGACCCATTAGGTAAATATGTGTTAGTTGACAAGGTATGTAGAAATTGTCCTTTGACAAATAGGGGTCATTATTTTTCGGCTAACCTTATGTTGTTACCATTTGATGAATTTGATTTGATTCTTGGTATGGATTGGTTGACTACCCATAGTGTTCTAGTGAGCTGTGGTAGTAAATTTATTGAATTGAAATATGAAAATAGAGATGTTATTCGGTTGAATCAGGTGGGTCAGATAGTTTACCGGTGATGATTTCTTCCATGGTGGCTGAGAAATATTTGAGAAAAGGGTACGAGTCTTATCTCACTTTTGTCTTAAATAATCAAGAGTCTAAAGTAATGATTGAAACAGTACCGGTTGTATGTGAGTATTCGGATGTATTCCCAAAAGAGTTACCTGGATTACCTCCAATTAGAGAGGTTGAGTTTAGGATTGAGTTATCTCCAGGAACGACACCTATTTCAGTTGCTCCGTATAGGATGGTACCATTATAGTTGAAAGAACTGAAGGCTCAGTTGCAAGAGTTAACGGATAAGGGTTTTGCAAGACTGAGCTATTCACCATGAGGTGCTCCGGTGCTTTTTGTAAAGAAGAAGGATGGGTCGTTGAGATTGTGTATAGACTACAGATAGCTCATCAAAGTGATTGTGAAGAAAAAATACCCTTTACCAAGGATAGATGACCTATTTGATCAACTAAAGGGAGCTAAGGTGTTCTCCAAGATTGACCTGAGGTTCGGTTATTATCAGTTGAGGGTTAAGGAGCAAGATGTGCTGAAAACAACATTTCAGATGAGGTATGGCCATTATGAGTTTCTGGTCATGTCGTTCGGTTTAATAAATTCTCCTGTAGTCTTTATAAACTTAATGAATCGTGTCTTCCAGCCGTATTTAGACAAGTTTGTAGTTGTCTTTATCGACGACATATTGATTTATTCACGGGATGAGAGTTATAATGCAGAGCACCTGAGAACTATTTTTGCAGACTTTAAGAGACAAGCAATTGTATGCTAAATTTAGTAAGAGCGAGTTTTGGCTCCGAGAGGTCGAATTTATAGGACACATCGTGTCAGGTGATGGTATTAGAGTTGACCCGAGTAAGATCTCAACTATTGTGGAATGGAAAGTGCCGAGAAATGTATCAAAAGTCAAAAGCTTTTTGGGTTTTTAGCGGGGTACTATAGACAATTTGTGAAGGGATTTTCCATGATTTCTACTCCAATGACGAGACTGTTGCACAAAGATGCTAAGTTTGAATAGATTGAGAAATGTCAATAGAGTTTTGAGAGATTGAAAACATTATTGATGGAGGCATCGATTTTGGTTCAACCTGAGTCGAGGAAAGAGTTTGTGGTCTATAGCGAATCGCCATTTAATGGTCTTGGTTGTGTATTGATGCAAGAGGGTAAGGTAGTTGCTTACGCCTCGAGGCAATTGAAACTGCATGAGAGGAATTATCCGACTCAAGACTTGGAGTTGGCCGCGATTGTGTTCGGTCAAAAATTTGGCGACATTATTTGCATGGTGAGAAGTGCCGAATCTTCACAGATCATAAGAGTTTGAAGTACTTGATGGATCAAAAGGAATTGAATTTGTGACAAAGGCAGTGGCTTGTGTTATTGAAGGACTATAAGCTAGTAATCGATTACCACCTGGAGAAGGCGAATGTAGTTGCAGATGCCCTGAGTAGGAAATCCTATATGCTTTGAGAGATATGAGCATGAGCTTAGCATGGTCTAACGATGGTGTTGTATTAGCCGAGTTAAGAGCTAGGCCACTATTTGTTCAACAGATATGTGAAGCTCAAAAGAATGATAATGTGTTGCAAGCTAATAGAGCTAAGTGTGAATTGGAAGATGATTCTAATTTTCGGATAAGTTTGGATGGTAGTTTGATGTTTCATGATAGGATCTATGTACCTAAGAATGATGAATTGATCCGGAAGATTTTAAATTAAGCACATAGTGGTTATTTGTCAGTACATCCAGGCAGTACGAAAATGTACAATAATCTAAAGAAATTTTATTGGTGGCTGGGTATGAAAAGAGACATCTTAGAGCTTGTAACAAGGTGTCTAATATGTCAACAAGTGAAAGCTAAACATCAAGTGCCCTCAGGATTGCTTCAGCCAGTGATGGTTCTTGAGTGGAAGTGGAATCAGATCACCGTGGATTTTGTGATGGGGTTGCCCATGAATCCTAAAAAGAAAGATGCTGTGTGGGTTATCATTAATAGACTAACGAAGTCAGCTCACTTTATACCAGTGCGTGTTAATTATTCACTGGATAAGTTGGTTGAGTTTTATATCGCGAAGGTGGTGAGATTACATGGAGTGCTTGTATCTATTATCTCAGATAGAAATCCAAAATTTACTTCGAGGGCCTTAGGTACAAGGTTGAATTTTTGTACTGCATTCCATCCTCAAACTGACGGTCAGTCTGAAAAAGTGATTCAAGTTCTTGAAGATATGCTCTGATGCTATGTGTTGGAATTTAAAGGTAGTTTGGAGAGATACCTACCTTTGGTTGAGTTTGCCTACAACAACAGTTATCAATCGAGTATACGGATGGCACCGTATAAAGCCTTGTATGGTCGTAAATGTCAAACTCCTTTGTATTGGACAGAGCTAAGTGAAAAGCAAATTCATGGGGTCGATCTGATTAAAGAGACCGAGGAGAAAGTGAAAGTGATTTAGGACCGTCTGAAAGCTGCTTCATACCGACAAAAGTCATATGCAACCTTGAAAAGAAAGGAAATCGAGTTTAATGTGGGTGAAATAGTATTTTTTGAAAGTGTCCCCATGGAAGAAAATATTTAGATCTGGCCGGAAAGGGAAATTGAGTCCACGGTTCAGAGGACCATATGAGATTACCGAGAGGATTGGACCAGTGGCATATTGGTTGGCTTTACTGGTAGAGTTAAAGAAAATTCATAATGTTTCATGTATCGATGTTAAGACAGTATCGCTCTGATCCTTCGCATGTGATCCCTCCAACAGAAATTGAGATACGACCGGACATGACATATGAGGAGGAGCCGATTAAGATTATTGCTCGAGAAGTGAAACAGTTGAGGAATAAAGATATAGCTACAGTAAAAATGTTATGGCAAAAACACGGTGTAGAAGAAGCTACATGGGAACCGAAAGAAGCCATGAAACCTCTTTATCGGTAAGATTTTTGAGGGCAAAAATCTCTAAAGGAGGGGAGAGTTGTAACAGCTCGATTTAGGGGCTAGTTAGAATAGTGGTTTCGGGACCACTAAACCAAGGTCATGGAAATTATTTTTGATGTTATTTTACGTGTTGTACCATAATTATAAGGCTATTTGAAAATTTTGGCGCATTAATTTGAGTGATAGCATGCTTAATTGTGAAAAAGGATTAAATCGCATTAAGTGCGGAAGTTCTAGTTTATATGGTAAAGGTACTTAATAACTGTAAAATAAAATTTGGAGGTCTTTAAATTGCAATTAGGTCATTTTTTTAGTGATGGCCGGCCATATAGGAGTTAGGGGGACAAGATTTTGATGTTAGTCAAAATTGGACGGATATTAGGTGATAAAAATGTAGTCAAAATTGGACGGATATTAGGTGATAAAAATGAATAAAATAAGATAAATAAAGATGTTATCATCTTTTTACTATTCATCCACCTTCATCCACCAAAAATTTGAAGAGAAAAATAAGGGTTTTGAAGCTCAAACTTTCAGCCAACATATTCTCGAGCAAGTAAGTGATTTTTGAAGTTTTTCTTGATAATTTTTGTGTTTTTGGAGTCCCCAAAGCTTATGCTAGCTAATGAGGGGACCAATTTGTAATATTGTTAAAAGTCTAGGGACTTGCCATGAAAGAATTTATGTTGTTAACTGAGTTTTTATGGAAGAAAATGAATGTTAGGAAGATAAGAAACAACTTTTGTGAAAGGTGTTAGCATGAAAACACCTAAATAGGATTTAAATGCAAATAATGATATTGTGTCATAAATGCATGAAATGGTTTGAATGGTGAGTAGGTGTAAGAGAAATAAATGTTCAGCTAGGCTTGTTTATTGATAAAATATGTTGAAAAATGATTTACGAGCGTAGGGGTAGAATCATAATTTTGCCATAGTGCAAGGGAAAAATGGTCATTTTTTGCCTAAGTGTAGATTTTGATGCATTATGATCGTTAAATGATCTAAATAAATGAATCTTATTCTTTTAGATCAAGAAGAACGTGGAATTAACATTGGCTGAGGAAAATGCAAGGTTACGGAGTAAACCGCAATTCAATACGTTTAGGACTGAGGTAAGTTTATGTGTAAACAATGCATTATATATATACATTGTTGTTGCTAACAAGTGCATGGCACAATTGAGAACATGTATGATTCAAGTTGGTAGAATGTGGTAGTTATTGAATAACTCTAGTATGAATGATGGAATGGATATGTAAATGTGTTATATCAATATTTGATGGTGGGCTAAGTGCGATACCACCTTAATACTTAATTATGATGGGCTATGTGCGATACCATCGACTATTTATCATTTGGTAGGCTATGTGCAATACCACCGTAACTAACCTCTTTGTTGGGCTATGTGCGATACCACCGTAACTAACCTTTTGGTGGGCTATGTGCGATACCACCCTAATAAAGACCTATGGTGGGCTAAGTGCGAAACCGCCAAGTAATTCGATTATGAGTGGTTGATTAAGAGATTATGATGTGTTGTATTATGTGACATTGTGGCGTCAAGTGCAGGGAGACATGCTAATAAATGTATACATTAAGCTTTTGATATGGTTTGGATATGGAAATGGAAGAAATGAGTAAGCATGATGTGACATCCTAAAATTAGGGGCTCTGCATTTTTATGTTTGCTGTGTGTTTGGCATGTTCTGTTTATTAATTTGGTATGTTTAGGGGTCCTGGAAAGGCTCGAGGTCAAGCTTGAGCCTTGGTGAAAAATTGTATTGTGCTATGATTGCATGAAGTAATTGTATTGTGCTATGATTGCTAGCACTAAGAAATTCAACTTTAGGGTTGAAACCTATAGGTGTATATATATTTACGAGAACTACTTTTAATACTATTTTTCATAAGACTGCTTCGTAATAAAAAGTTAAAGAAAAATACTAATGCATAAAACTTTTAATTAGATTAAGTTGAGTCGGTAGTCATGAACACTAGGGAACATGGACGTGGTATGCGCGGCCGTGGTAGAGGCCGGAGTGTTGAAGCTGAACCCTCAGAGTCAGGGTATGGGCTGGAGGGTGAAGTGCCAGCATCACCAATGGTGGAAGCGGATTTCAGGATCAAACTGAAAGAAACGATGCTGTGTCTCAGGCTATGTTGCGTGTTTTGGAGCTGATTACAAGTGCGAGCATGGGATCAGTGGCTGAAAATCTATGTCAGAATGGCTTCGAGCTAATGGGGCTAAAATGTTAAGGGTATTTCTGGTGTGGCTCCAAACGTGGAGTACTGGCTAGAAGCAGTAGAGCACATTGTGGATGATCTTGACTGTACAGTGGAAGAGAAACTGAAAGGAGTGGTGTCTCTCCTCTAAGATGAGGCATATCAGTGGTGGCTCACAGTAAGGGATAGTACAGCGACTGATCGTATTACTTGGGATTTCTTCAAGTCAGCATTCCAAGGAAAGTATATTGGGTCGAGCTGTATGGACGCTCAAAGGAAGGCATTCCTAAACTTGGTTCAGGGGAGTAAGTAAGTGGTCGAGTATGAGGTAGAATTCCTACGTCTAAGTCATTATGCCTGGGGTATTGCTTCAATAGATCATGAGCGCTGTGTTCGATTTGAGGATAGTTTAAGGGATCAATTGCGAGTACTGATAGCTCCGCAACGAGAAAGAGAGTTCGCTGTTTTGGTCGAGAAGGCTAGGATAGCCGAAGAGGTAAAGCGATTTGAAAGGTAGGATCAGGATAGGGACAAGGGTAGGAATAAAAGGAATTTTGGGTCGTCAAGATCTATTGGGAATTTTCAGAAGAGGCCTAGGCTCGATGGGCCGAGTCAAATTTCGAGACCTGTTGTTGTTGGTCAGCCTCAGCAATGTGCTACATGTGGGAAGTTTCACTGAGGGGAGTGTTGGGCAAGAAGAAATGGATGTTACAGGTGTAGATCAGTAGATAATCAGGTAAGGGACTATCCGCAAGAGTCAAACAGAGCACGGCCAGTGGGTCAGAGTTATGTTCAGTCTGGAAAAGGTGGTCAGCAACCACAAAGAGGTCGTGGTCCCGCTAGGGGTGGAAATGGTTTTGGCCGAGGGTGTGGAGATCGGGCAGAGGTGCTGGGAACACAGATGCAAGATAGCCTGGGTTGGCTTATGCAGCCAGGCACCGAGAGGAGGGCGATGGACCGGACGTCATAACCGGTACGTTCCTTATTTTTGGGTTTCCCTTTACTGCATTGATTAATATTGGGTCTACGCATTCCTGCATAGCTAGTACTATGTCTGGAACTCTGAACATAGAATCTGAGATTTCTTCTAGAGACATGACTGTGCTTAGCCCTTTAGGACAATCCATAGTGGTGAACAAACTCTTTAGGAGTGTGCCTTTAGAAGTTCAAGGGATAGTTTTTTCGACTGATTTGATGGAACTGCCGTTCGACAATTTCTATTTGATCTTAGGCATAGACTGGTTGGTGAAGTATCGAGCAAACTTGGATTGTGCTGCTAAGTGCATGGTGTTAAAAACTCCAGGGATAATAAGGTGTTAGTGATAGGTGAAAGAAGGAACTACTTGTCTAATATAGTGTCCGCTTTAAAGGCTGAAAGGATGGTGCGAAAAGGGTGTATAGCATTCTTAGCTTTCATCAGTGCTCTCGAGGCCAAGGAGTTGATTATAAAGGATGTTAGAACAGTGAGGGAATTCTACGATGTTTTTCCAGAAGAACTTTCAGGGTTACCTTTGTATCGCGAGGTAGAGTTCGATATTGATCTTCTTCCGGGAACAGTGCCAGTGTCCATTGCTCCGTATAGAATGGTGCTAAAGGAGCTGGTGGAACTTAAAGCCCAGATTCAAGAACTGTTGGATTGGGGTTTTATCCGACCAAGTGTGTCACCTTGGGGAGCGCCAGTGTTATTTGTTAAGAAGAAGGACGGGTTGATGCGAATGTGCATTGACTATAGGCAACTGAACAAGTTGACGATCAAGAACAAGTACCCGTTGCCTAGGATAGATGATCTGTTTGATTAGTTGCGAGGCACTTCAGTCTTTTCAAAGATAGACTTGAGGTCAGGTTATCATCAGCTTAAGTTCAAGGAGGCAGATATCCATAAGACAGCCTTTCGAACTCGTTATGGTCACTACGAGTTCTTAGTGATATAGTTTGGGTTAACGAATGCACCAGCTGCGTTTATGGATATGATGAACCGAGTATTCCAACCCTATCTAGATCAGTTTTTCGTGGTATTCATAGACGATATCTTAGTTTATTCAAGGATAGAAGAGGAGCATGATTTGCATCTTCAGGTGGTTCTACAGATTCTGAGGGAAAAGCAGTTGTACGCCAAATTCAGTAAGAGTGAATTTTGGTTAAGAGAAGTTACCTTTCTGGGACATGTTGTGTTTGCTGAGGGAATTAGGGTTGATTCCCAGAAAATTGAAGCCGTGTTGGACTAGAAACCACCTAAGTCTGTGGCAAAAATTCAGAGTTTTCTTAGTTTGGTTGGGTATTATAGAAGGGTTTTTGAGGGGTTCTCGTTAATAGCTACACTGTTAACCATGTTGTTGCAGAAAAATGTACCATTTGTCTAGTCGGATAAATAGCAGGAAAGTTTTGAGAAGTTGAAGAGGATTTTGACTAAGGCACCAGTGTTGATTCAGCCTAATGCCGGGAAGGAGTTTGTCGTCTACTATGATGGGTCACACACAGGGTTGGGATGTGTATTGATGCATGAGGGGAAAGTGGTAGAATATGCGTCTCGACAATTCAGACCACATGAGGTGAACTATCTTACGCATGATCTGAAGTTAGATACGGAAGTGTTTGCTCTGAAGATTTGGAGACATTACCTGTATGGAGAGAAGTCAATTATCTACACAGACCATAAGAGCCTAAAATATCTCCTTACCAAGAAGGGGTTGAATTTAAGGCAGCGGAGGTGGATTGAGTTATTAAAGGATTATGACTGCTCGATCGAGTACCACCGGGTAAAGCTAACGTAGTGGCAGACGTGTTGAGTCGTAAGGTGATATTGGACTTAAGGGTAATGTTTGCTCATCTCAGCTTGTATGATGATGGAAGTTTACAAGCTGAACTGCAAGTGAAACCTTCTTGGGTCAGTTAGATGAATCGCTAAGTCCTAAATTTCAGCTAGTGGCAGGTGGTGAGACAGAAGATTTTAGTGTGAACAGTGATGGGGTATTGTGCTTTCATGAGAAGGCTTGTATGCCAAAGGATTCCGAGTTAAGGCATAAGATTCTACAGGAAGCGCATAGTAGTCCATAAATTATACATCCTGGTGAGAGCAAGATGTATTGGGATTTGCGTGAATAGTTTTGGTGGGATAATGATGGAAGTAGGAAAGGATAATGATGGATTTTGTTAGTGGGATACCTCTCACACCTACTAAGAAAGATTCAGTGTGGGTAATTTTTGATCGGTTGACGAAGTCCGCTCATTTCATACCATTTCGAGTTGATTATTCATTGCAAAAGTTAGCCAAGCTGTATGTAGCAGAGATTACGAGGTTGCATGGGGTACCTGTGTCTATCGTATCAGACAGAGACCCTAGGTTTACATCGTGGTTCTGGAAGGCGTTGCATCAAGCGTTAGTACAAGATTGGATTTCAGCATAGCGTTTCATCCACAAACTAGTGGTCAGTCTCGAGAGGGTAATTTAGATCTTGGACGACATGTTGAGAGGATGTGTTATTGATTTCAGGAGTAGTTGGGAGGATTTTCTACCGTTGGCAAAATTCGCATATAGCAACAACTATCAATCCAGTGTTCAGATGGCACCCTATGAAGCGTTGTATAGTCAAAAGTGTCACACTCCTACTTGCTGGACAGAGTTGGGTGAGCGACAGTTGTTGGGTCCAGAATTGGTTTCGAAAACAGAGGATAAGGTTAAGTTGATTCGGACTCGGTTGAAGGAAGCTTCTAACAGGCAGAAATCGTATGCAGATCTGAAGCATAAGGATATAGAGTTCTCATTGGGTGGTCAGGTTTTCTTAAAATTTTTGCCTTGGAAGAAGGTTTTAAGATTTGGACGAAAAGGCAAGTTGAGCCCTAGGTTCATCGAGCCTTACCGAGTCTTGAAACTTGTGTGACCATGAGCTTATCAGCTCGAGTTACCTCTAAAATTGAGGCAGATACATGATGGTTTCCATATCTTGATGTTAAGGCGCTACCGTTCGGATCCATCTCACATAGTGCTAGTGGAGGAAATCGAGGTAAGACCTGATTTATCTTTTGAGGAGGAACCAGTTCAGATCTTAGACCGAGATGTTAAGGTATTGAGAAAGAAGACGGTTCCATTGGTTAAAGTTTTGTGGCAGAATCACGGTTCAGAGGAGGCCACGTGGGAGCCAGAGGATGTGATGCGACAGTAATACCCTCACCTCTTTTGACAAGATAAATTTCGAGGCCAAAATTTCTTTAAGGGGGTAGAACTGTAACATCCTGAAATTAGGGGCTTTGCATTTTTATGTTTGCTGTGTGTTTGGCATTTTCTATTTATTAATTTGGTATGTTTTGGGGTCCCGGAAGGTTCGGGGTCAAGCTTGAGCCTTGGTGAAAATTTTGTTTTTAGGCTCTTTAGGGGAGAGCTTGTTGAAGTAGGTCTTAAGGATAAGTTCTTGTATTTGTTGACACAAGAGGAGTTGTGGTGGAGTGGCAAGAAGGTGCCAGCAGGGAAGTGGTGTCACAAGGGAGCAGCGGAGGGAAAGAGTTCGAGTCTCGTCAGCAACATTTAGAAACTTTATTTTTTTGTGCTTAGGGAGCTAAGGAGGTGGCTTCCAACTGCACTCTTTATGGTTGTTGGTTGAATGAGTCAAGCCGTTTGAATGGATGGTCATGAGGTGTTTGTGGTGTTTGAATTTGTCAAACTGATTCAAACGAGTGAAAGGGAGTGAAAGTAGGAGGAAATCGTGGGTTGGTGTTGGCGGTGGAAGTTAGTCGAAAGTTGGGGTGTTTGGGGGAGTGAATTCAGTCAAGTGGGTGAAAAAGGGGGACCTTTTGTTGTTGAGCATGTGCAGTTTGGTGGTAGCTTAAAGGTGCCGAAATTTCATAGACTTTAGGCTTTGGTTCATTTCATTTTAGCATTGTTCATTAAGGGAGGTGAGTGCCGTTTGGTAGCTCGTGTCATTTGAGTGTGAAGTTAAGCCGAAACCGTCCATAGAGACTTCCTTTTTCTTTTCATTTTGGTCACTTGGTTTTACTTTCTATTTTCTTTTTACCAAAGGAAATCGTTGCTCCCTATTCTCTTTGTCTCATCATTGTTGCTTTACATCTTTTCCCCATTTTATTTGTTAGCCGAAACTTCTTGAAGCCACCCCCTTGTAGAATCTTTTCTTCTCCCTTGCTCATTTCTCTTAATTCTTACAACCAAAACTTTCACCTCACTTCTTCGTGTTTCATCTTTCTCCCCTATTTATTCTTCTTTAGCCGAAACTTTGCACCATCTCCATTGACATCTTTCCTTTTCTCTCTTTAGCCAAATAGTTCCTATAGTCTCAAGTGAATCAATTTCACCCTGCTGTTGGATTATTGAAGGTAATGTTTATTTTCTCTCTTGTTACAAGAACCGAATCTCCTTCTCTTTCCATTTCTTTTCGATTTCTTTCTCTTTTCTTCTCTAAACTTCTCTGTCTCTGTTCTCATTAATCAGATATTTGTTTCTTCTTTTCATCTCGAATCAAGGCCATTTGAGTAGCCTAAGGTGTGAAGGGTTACTTTTCTGCCGAATCTGCTTTGGCTTTTCATCACTTGTTTCATCGCAAGGTAACTTCAGAAATACCTTTTTCCTTCTTTAAGTCTCTTTTTGGTTAGCCGAATACTTAAGGGCTATCTGTGACTACTAGGCCAAACTTCTGTTTCTCTCACAACTCATCTCAGATTCGAGGACAAATCAGTGGTGGTGCAGTTCATCATTTTCCAAGGTAAGGGTCGCTTCTTTTCAGGGTTATGGATATTATATCCCTTATCAGTAGTAGCCTGTTTTAATCGATTATCTTATTAGACAAGCGACATTGTACTCTGAGTACTGAGCAAATCTCTTCATGGATGCAAGTGTAAGTCAAACCAAGGAAGAGAGTGTGCTCGTAATCCCTAATCTGCCATTTAAAAGACGTACTATTTTGGCGGTTCGAGACTATTCGCCAGGTTGTGGGAGTGAGCCAACATCTACCTGGGATAGGCAAATAGCCATTGTCCCTGCGAGTGAAAGCGTTGACGTAGAAAGTTTAGTGTTACGCGTTGTCAGGTGTGTATTACTTACACGCTTCTTTACTGTTTGAGTTTTAACTGTATGGGCTGAAAGCCAAAACGACTGTTTGATAGTCGAGATATCCTCGTGGGTAAGGTTGGAGACACTAGTAAGTTATGCTTTGATGATACTTTCGATTATAAGACTTGTATGAAATTATTGTCTGTTACACGTTGAGAATATGTTGCATTCATTTTCAGCATGATAAAATGAGCATGGGCTTGGGATTGAATGAAATGATAAGCGTGAATCAGTGGCTATTGTCATGGTGGTCTAAGAACCACGGTAGTTTGAAGCCACGAATACATATGTCAATGACTTGTCTCGGTGGTCTAGGACCACAGTGGGTTGGCCCTACAAATACATACAATTATCAGAGATCGTCACGGTGGTCTGAGACCATAGTGGGTTGGCCCCACAATTATATATATTAGTGACTTTTTCATGAGTGGTCTGGGACCACGGTGGTTAAGAACCACAGTGGCGTAATGCCACGGGTGTTTGGATGGATAGCTAGATTGGGCTGGCCTGCATTGCATACATGTGCTATATGTCATATTGAGTGGGCTAAGGCCCAATGTGCATCTGTGGGCTTAAGGCCCAGTTTGCATTATATGGGAATTTACACACTAAGTCTCGGCGACTCACCCCCTACTTAATTATGCAGGTAATCCCAAGATTGCAGATCTAGAGTCGAGGCGGACTCGAGGTGGCCATGCGTTATCGTTCCTTTTGTAAACTCGTTCTCTTATTTAAGTTTATTTTTAATTGGGATTTTGATTTGTAATAAGGCCACTTTAACTTTAATTTGGGGTTTGATTCAAATTTGATATTATATGTTATAACCTGCCAAATATGGGGTTTTCTTAAAAACGTAACTAACGGTTTTCCAAAATGTTAACATTCGAATCACAAGCCACAAATAATTAAACTTGGGATTTTCATAGAACTACAAATATTATTTTCAAAAGGGTCATGTTCCTCAACATTGTTTTCAACTGTCACCTCACAGAAATTTTCTAAATTCGGCTTTAAGAAATAAACCCATTTTCAGCTTCTAGATAACCTAATAAGAAGTTGGCAAGATATATCCAAAACAAACTCTAAATCACCTCTAACATAGAATCACTGAAACGAAAAGTTTTTCACAAGTTACGATGTACCGTTAAACATTTTCAAAACTACCCTTCCTGTAACAATCCAAATTTGGTGGTAACGTATTGACTGGGTTTGGGATGTTACACATGATTATGGATGTGGAATGTTTCTTGTTTATTATGTAATGCTATTTATCATTTTTCACATACTATAATGCTAATGGTTTACATGTAAACTTACTAATCTTAAAGCTTACTCCCCATTCTCTTTTCCCTTGGTTCTTTTAGAGCTTAAGAGCCGAGCCGGGATACACCAACAACCAGAAGATCGCTCACACTATTAGCTCACTTCGAAATATCTAGACTTAGTGATTTTGTATATGGCACGTATAGGGGCTAGATTAGTTGGATTATTTTTGTTATTTTGGCCAAAAGTGTGTTGGCCCCTTATTAAGATAACTATTTTGTATAATGTCATGGTTGATGGCTCACATTGTCATTAATGAAAATATGTAGTTATTCATGAAAGTTCATGTTGCAAATTACAAGTTGTTTATTGATATGTTGAATAGATTTATGTGGTGTGAACTAGAGGGGTGCAAAGAACTTTGAAAATAGCATCGTTCTTGTCCACATGGGTAGACACACGGGTGTGTGTCTAGGCCGTGTGTGACACACGGTCAGTCCATGGGCATGTGCCTAGGCCGTGTGAAGTCTGCACTTAGGATTTGGAATTTAAATCGCCACACGGTGGAAGCACACGGGCATGCGACCAACCGTGTAGTTTAATCAGGGACGACCACATGCATCAAAAACGGGCGTGCGTATAGGCTATGTGAATGAGTCAGAATGCCAAAGTTTGGCACAAAGGCCAGGGCCATGGACGTGTCCAGGCCGTGCGAAATTAGTCAGTGTCGACCACAACTGGAAGACACGGGCATGTCTTAGGGGCACACGGGCGTGTCCGTAGACCAACATGGGCGTGTGATCCCTGTTTAGGTGAAATTTTTCTAAGTGTTTGTAAAGTTTCGGTTTGGTCCCGCAATATTTCGAGTCAGTGTAAAGGGTCTCGTTGACCCATGATAGGGATGTTATTATGGTGAATGAAAAGTTTTAAATTGTAGAACATTTTTATAGCCTAAAGTGGAATGATCAAGTAAGTCAAGTTTGGTAATGCCTCATGCCCGGTTCTGGCGGAGAACCCGGGTAAGGGGTGTTATAAATCGGTTACATACAGCATTATACATCATTAAAAAGAGTTGTTATGATAATTAAAGGAAGCCTTACACATCCTTTAAATTTGGCAGCAGCCTATTCTTCTTCCATAACCGTTTATTGCTTAAATGATCACACCATGAGTTCAAAATTCCATTAAAGGTGCTGGGGACCATTCGGCTGCCAAGAGGGCATGAAACCAAGCATTCAAGCTTATTAAATCAGCTCATTTGGAGTAATAATTCATATTGATAGTTGTTGTTATTTGGCTTGGAGGAACTCATTTACATATTGGTTAAGCTTTATTTTAGCCATTAAACAACACATTAAAGCTGAATTCATGTGATTTTCATCTAACCTCATGTAAGCACATTAAACAGCACTTTGTAATTAGCTTGTTTAAGGGACTTTTGCTACCTTTTGAATGTTTATAACATTTTGTGAGTTTTTCAACTCTTCTATTTCATTTTAAGACTCAAGCTGACTTATCTAGCAAAAGCTAGTGGCGTCTGCCTTGTTTCTTTTCGAACTTATCACTCTTAAATCGAGTGTGGCGTTCACCCTTATACCGATTGGTTCTTATCTACATATAGATAGTGGGTCACGGTTTAGCTATCCTTCTATCCATCTTTAAGTGTCCTATAAGATTTGGGTTAGTACTCAATTTTATTACTAGTTCTTTCTTGACCTTAAAGCTATTCAAACCATTCCCATTACCACTTTTTCAAACACCCAAGTTCCTTTGTTAAATTGAACCATATCCCTTAATTATTGTAAAAATCACATAGCCCTTTATTTAAAGCCTTACTTAGCCAAAATTCAACCATTACTCTGTTCAAGAAATATACTTCTCCATTTTAACGATCGGGCAACCAATGACTCGAATCATCACTGAGACAAGTTCGTATCAATATTCCACTTAGCATGCAGATATGTTTCTATGCGCAAGTAATCAAGAAGTAAGCTTACATGGAAATCAAGCAAGTGTTATGAGGGGATTCTTTGGTTATAGTCATTGACTTTGTAATGTGTTTGGAGTTTTTGTTTGGTTTTGAGCATGTATAAGACCCCAAAATGGAATTTGAACTTAGAGCGTGTAATATCCTAATTCTGTGGGTCTGTGCATTTGATACGTTGCATGGCTAAATTAGTAGGTGAAGGCTTTGAGGTTTGGATTGGGCCCAGGTTTGGGCTTAGATTAGGGTTAAATTGTTTAAAAAGAGAGTTAGTAGTATTTTTAATTTAAATTATTATATTTAGTAGCAAGCTGGGTTTGTGGCCCAAATATTGGAGGTGCTTTAGATGGGTATTAAGAGGGCATGACAAGGAGGAAGGAATTGGGCCTAGTATGGCCGCCTGGGGCCCAAATTGATGGGTAAAATTCGGCACTCCTAGGGGAAGGGGGTTGGACGGCACCTAGCTACAATTTAGGAGTGTTTATTTCTTCTATTTTATGATTAAAAAGATGATAATTAAGGGGGAAGAGGTGGATTTAAGGTGGCCTCTTTTAAAAGAGAGATAAAGGTTGGGTTATCAAGATGGATAAAGGTTATCAAGAGGGAGAGAGTTGGCCGAAATTCCAACTCCGAGGTGTGTGCTAGTGTAGCTGAATTTTGTAGCCATAGTACTCATCTTTCTTTCATTTTTTTTTCATTCATCTACTTTGCTAGCCAAAAATCCTCTCCTCCTTTTGTCTCAAACTCCCTTCTTTTTTTTTTCCTTACCGCCACCTTCCAACACTTCCTCCCTCTCTTCAATTGTCTTTCTTTCAAAACCCACTCCCCTCTGATAATCTTCCTCCATAGCCAAATCTACAAGAGAGGGTTCTTTTCCCGAAGGTGCACCAGAAGCCGAATACTCCTCTTTAATCTGGTGAGTTTTGGGATTTTGTTTCTTTGCGATTTCTCTTTTTCTTTTCATCAAGATCTAATTCAAATCAATTTTTCCAAGGACCTGCTATAGTCAGAAGTGTCGATTTGGTGGAAAAATCGAAGGTAGGTTGATGGTAGGGTTGGCCAAATGGCCTTTCTTGTTCATTATGATTGGCCGAATGTCATATCGTACGTGTTTGGTTCCGAGTAAGGGATTGGTTTGATAGTTTGGTGTTGGCCGAATGTAGGTGGGGGTGTGAAGCTTTCTTAAAGACATTCGGGATTCGACCAACTAGGTAAGTGTTGGTTTAAGGGATTGTATTTATTTAAGTAGTTGGATCTTATTGTTTAAATGGTATAATGATAAAGAGGTTATCATGGACAATATTAACAGTTAAACAGTAGGAGCGGTTGGATCTGTAAACCCAACGCCAAAGTAGCGTAGAAGCAGTAGTACGAAAACTAGGTGTGTAACTCTTGCACACTTTCTTACTTAATATGTTAATGTTGTGTGATCTTTAAAAGCCGGAATGACGGCTATGGTTATTGAAATACCCTTTTGAGTAAAAGCGTGGATGCCGGGTAAGTTGTTATTATTATTCATGTTGTATGTGATCTATGAAAGCATGTTATCCTGTATACTTAATTTGGTATTTTATACATGATCATACTAGTGTTGTTACCATAAATATGTGTTATGGGTGATGAGAGGAGGGGGAAATATGATCTATCAGACTATCACCAGTGATTTGGTATCACATAGTGGGTTGGCCCCACATATTACAAAAAATTGTGACTAAGTCTCAGTGGTTTGGCACCACCAGTGGTTTGGTACCACATATGATATATTCGTAACTTCGGTTACCAGTGGTTTGGCACCAGCAGTGGTTTGGTACCACAAGTGTTAGATTTGGGAGGCTCAGATGGATACTAGGTTGGATGGGTTGCATGACTTGCATATTAATGTATGAATTTGTGTAAGGGCATAATTTCTTTGGGATGGGGATTTATACACTAAGTCTCGGTGACTCACCCCTTCCTTTACATTTTGCAGATCAGACTTAGATCGTGGATATGAAGCCGAGTGGACTCTTGGTGGCCATGCTCAATTTGTATTTATTTCAAAGATTTCTTTTTTGACTTTGATATTTCCTTTAATTTGGTATTTCAGTCTTGTAATAAAGCCGCCTAACTTTTTTTTGGGATGTTTTATTTGGTTGTTTCTTTTCAAACCGCGATGAGTATGTGTTTTCGGTAATGCTCACGGATTAAGTAATGAATATGAAGTAGCAAATAAGCAACTAAGTTTTTTTTAAACAAGATTTAAAGCGTTTTGAACACCGCAAGATTCTAACTCATTTTCTCCAAAATTATTCAAAAGTTTTCTCCTTAAACAAAATTGACAAATCAATTTACAAACATTTTCTCCCCGTGGCACGCCAGATTCGGTTGTAACATTTTAACCGAGTTTGGGGTGTTACAATTTGGTATCAGAGCCCGATTCAAAAGCTCGGTTGTGGGCTTAGGGCCCAAAATATGTTTTTGGGTTTGTGAAACGATTAGCTTTCGGAAAGCATTGCACCTGAGTCTCCGGGGTCGATCCACCTAGGTAAGTACCCTAACTTCTATTGTGATATATTTGTTGGGTTTTGTGGGCTTAAACGTAGCTAAGGATGATGGTACCAATGGACTCTAGGTTTAGACAAACAACTTTTCTAATCCATAAGACTTAACCTTAATAAACAAAACCTATAGACAAGTCATAAGGCTAAAGTGTGGCAACAAGCATATACATGTCTAGGAGTAGATCCGGAAGAGCTTGGTATTTATGCAGTCTGAGTGACTCACCTCCTCTTCGCAGGAATCTTACTTGGTGCATAGTGATTGTTCACTTTAGCCAAGCCAGAGTGTGGCAATAGGCATATGCATGTCTAGGAATGGATTCAGGAAAAGCTTGGTATTTAAGTAGTCCTAGTGACTCACCTCCTTTTCACTAGAATCCTACCTGGTGCATAGTAACTATTCACCCTAGTTACGAGGGCGTGTTGACAGGCCAAAACTTACAACTAAAACTCGAAAGGGACCAGCCACACTATTTTGTGGAAACCTTAGTTTTGAAATTACCAAATAACCCCTAGATTTGTGAAAATTACCTTAGATTGAAAAATGACCAAAATACCCTTGGTTTATAAAACTACCAAATTACCCTGACTTGTAAAATTTTTGAAATACCCCAAATTTACAAAATTACTAAAATACCCCAGTTTTGCAAAACTACTGAAATACCCTCGAGTTGAAAAAAATTACCAAAATAATCTTATTTCGCCAAGTCACCCGGAATCATATTTTAGAAAATTACAAAAATACCCCTATATGTTAAAATTACGAAAATACCCCCGAGTAGTGAAATGACGAAAATACCCTTAGGTGATGGATGTGCTCGTATGAATGTTGAATGTGCATTCCTAGAATTAGGAAGACTGAAAACTGTAGATAGGTTCGAATGCGAAAGAATCACTTTTAAAAACTATTACTCATAAAAGTGTCCGTGGATAAATAGTGAACATAATTATTAATTCATAAAATTCTTAACCAGATAAACGCGAACGAGAAGCATAAGTACAAGAGGCCGTGGATGTCTTCCGCGTGGTCATGGTAGGGGTAGGATGACCTTGTCAGAACCAGCAAGGTCTGGCCATGGGTCCGGGAATGCGATGTCGGATCTGTCGGCGACGAAAGCTGAGTTTCAAGACCAGACCGGTGGTAATGATGTAGTATCGTAGGTGGTACTGCGAGTTTTAGAAAGGGTTGTGAGGCAGGTGGTGGAGCAGGAACTCGCAAATACGTGGTGGAGAGACTCCAGGGTAACAGAGCAGAGGTGTTTAGGGAGTTTCTGGAGTAGCTTCCAGCACTGCTGAGTATTGGTTGGAGGCAATAGAGTGAATAATGGATAACTTAGACTTCTCGGCTGAGGAGAAGTTAAAGGGGATAGTATCTCTTCTCCGGGATGAGTCGTACCAGTGGTGGCTCACGGTTAGGGATGGTGTAGTGGTAGGTGATATCACCTGGGATTATTTTAGGGCAGCCTATCAGAAGAAGTATGTGGGGACTGGCTATACTGATGCGTAACGTAGGGCGTTCCTAAATTTGGTATAAGGGAATAAGTCGATACCCGAGTACGAGGCTAATTTTTTGAGGTTGAGTAGGTATGCTCGGGGTATGATGGCTACAGAACATGAGCGCTGTGTTAGGTTCAATGACGGGCTGAGAGATGAGCTGTGGGTGTTGATTGCACCTTAGCGTGAAAGGGAATTTACCGTTCTCATGGAAAATGCCAAAATAGCTGAGGAGGTGAAGCGGACCAAGAAACGAAATCAGGATAGGGGTAAGGATAAAAGGAGTTTTGGGCCATCAGGGTCTGGAGGAAGTGCTCAAAAAAAGACTAGATTTGGTAGGCCGAATCAAGCTACGAGACCTGCTGCTGCTACTCAATGGCCACCCCAGTGTGCTCGATGTGGGAAGTCTCATTCGGGTGAATGTTGGGCTGGTAATAGTGGATGTTTTGAGTGTGGGTCGTTGGAGCATCGGGTAGGGACCGTCATGCAAAAGTTAGCCAGACTCAAGTGAGGTCAAGGGCGTGGTCAATTTAGGATAGATGGCCAGCAACCACAGAGGGGTCGAGGTGCGACTAGGGGTAATGGCAATGGCAATGGTCGAGGTCGTGGAGCACCTGGCTGGGGTGCTGGAGGGGCTAATGTTGGGCAGCCTGGGTTGGTCTACGCAGCCAGGCGTCGAGAGGAGGCTGACGCACCAGACGTTATAACCGGAAAGTTTATAATTTTTGGGTTGCCTTATATTGCTTTAATTGATGTTGGTTCGACACACTCTTATGTTGCCAGTAGTGTAGTGGGAACTTTGAACTTAGCGTATGAGATATCTATTAGCAAGATGATAGTAGTTAGCCCTCTAGGACACTCTGTGGTAGTAGACAAACTGTATAGAAAGGTACCCCTAGAACTTCAAAGGGTCGTGATTCAAGCAGATTTGATGGAACTACCCTTCGGGGATTTCTATTTAATCTTAGGAATGGATTGGTTGGTTAAGTACCAGGCCGAACTAGACTGTGCAGCTAAGCGCATGGTGCTGAGATCGATTGAGGGTGAAGAGGTGGTAATGATAGGAGAGGAGAGGAATTACCTACCGAATATGGTGTCCGCACTTAAGGCGAAAAAGATGGTAAGGGAAGGATGCGAGGCGGATATGGTCTATGTGTGTGCCTTGGAAGTTAAGGAATTAGGAATGGAGAATGTTCGAACGCTGAAGGACTTTGTCGATGTCTTTTCGGAAGAGCTTCTGGGTTTGCCCCTGAATCGCGAAGTAGAGTTCGGTATAGACCTTCTACTGGGAACCACGCCAGTGTCAATCGCTCCGTATAGGATGGCATCAAAGGAATTGGTGGAGTTAAAAGCACAGATTTAGGAGTTGCTGGATCGGGGTTTCATCCGGCCAAGTGCGTCACCGTGGAGAGCGCCGGTACTCTTTGTTAAGAAGAAGGACGGGTCGATGTGCATGTACATAGACTATCGTCAGTTGAATAAATTGACGATTAAGAACAAGTACCCTTTGCCTAGGATAGACGACTTATTCGACCAGCTTAAAGGAGCATCGATCTTTTCCAAGATAGATTTGAGGTTGGGGTATCACCAACTTATGGTAAAGGAGGTGGATATCCATAAGACGGCATTTCATACTCGATACGGGCATCATGAATTTTTGGTTATGCCATTCGGGTTGGCGAACGCACCAGCAGCGTTTATGGAATTGATGAACAGGGTGTTCCAGCTGTATTTGGATCGGTTCATCATAGTATTTATCGACGATATTCTGGTGTACTCAGAATCGGAGGAGGAGCATGAATGCATTTACGAGTGGTGTTGCAGATTCTAAGGGAAAAGCGTTTATACGTCAAGTTTAGTAAGTGTGAGTTCTGGCTGAAGGAGGTTACTTTCTTGAGTCATGTAGTGTCAGCTGAGGGAATTAGAGTGGACCCTCGGAAGATTGAGGCCATTTTGGATTGGAAGCCACCGAAGTCTGTGGCAGAGATTCAGAGTTTTCTAGGGCTAGCAGGGTATTACTGGAGGTTCATGGAAGGATTTTCTTTGATTGCAGCGCTGTTAACCAAGTTACTGAGGAAAGGGGTTTCGTTTGTGTGGTCAGACAAGCAATAGGAATGTTTTGAGAAGTTAAAAAGGATTCTGACAGAAGCCCCGGTGTTAATTCAACCGAAAGTTGGAAAGGAATTTACAGTTTATTGTGATGCATCCCACACAAGATTGGGTTGTGTGCTAATGGAAGAAGGAAAAGTGGTAGCGTACGCTTCTCGACAGTTAAGACCTCACGAAGTAAACTACCCGACGCATGATCTGGAATTGGCTGCAGTAGTTTTTGCGCTGAAAATCTGGAGACATTATTTGTGTGGAGAGAAGTCGGTAGTGTATACAGATCACAAGAGCTTGAAGTACCTTCTCACATAGAATGAGTTGAATTTAAGGCAAAGGAGGTCGATTGAGCGGTTAAAGGACTATGACTGCTCGATTGGATACCACCCGAAAAAGGCTAATGTGGTAGCAGACGCCTTGAGCCGTAAGGTAGTGGCAGATTTAAGAGCCATGTTTGCTCACCTTAGTTTGTATGAGGATGGGAGCCTATTAGCGAAATTGCAAGTAAAGCCAACATGGATTAACGAGGTTAAGGAAAAACAACTGGCAGATGAAGTTTTAAATGCTCAGTGGTTGCAAGTACTGAATGGTGAGTTGGAAGGGTATAGCTTGAACAGAGATGGAGTGCTGTGTTTTCAAGGGAAGGTGTGTATGCCTAAGGATGTGGAGTTAAGGTAGAAGATTTTGCAAGAGGCACATAGCAGTCCATATGCTATGCATCAAGGAGGTAGTAAGATGTACTGGGATTTGCGAGAGCAGTTTTGGTGGCCGGGCCTTAAGCGTGAAGTAATAGAATTTGTGAGCAAGTGTCTGACATGCCAGCAGGTTAAAGCTGAACATCAGTTACCCTTGGGATTGTTGCAACCGATTAAGATTCCACAATGGAAGTGGGAAAGGATTACAATGGATTTTGTGAGTGGGCTACCCCTTATGCCTACCAAGAAGGATTCAACTTGGGTGATTGTGGACCATCTGACAAAGTCGGCTCATTTCATACCTGTACGTATGGATTTTTCTCTTCAGAAGTCAGCAAAATTATATGTAGCGGAGATTGTAACGTTGCATGGGGTGCCGGTGTCAATTATTTGAGCAGAGACCCAAGGTTTACGTCAAGGTTCGGAAAGCTTTGCACGTGCACTAGGCACAAGATTAGATTTCGATCGACATTTCATCCCGGTCGGATGGACAATCGGAGGGTGATTCAAGTTTTGGAGGACATGCTAAGGGATGTGTCTTGGATTTCAAGGCGGTTGAAGAATTCTGCCGTTAGCGTAGTTCAGCGATATAACAATAGTTATCAGACGAGTATTAAGATGGCTCCATTCGAAGCATTATATGGTCAAAAGTGTCATACCCCTATGTGTTGGACGAAATTGGGAGAGCGGCGGTTGTTGGGTCCGGAGCTGGTTACAGAGATAGAGGATAAGGTGAAGGTGATTAGAGCTCGTTTGAAAGAAGCCTCAGACAGGCAGAAGTCTTATGCCGATCTCAAGTGGAAGGATATAGAGATTGTTGAAGGTGACAAGGTTTTCTTGAAGGTGTCGCCGTGGAAAAAGGTTCTGAGGTTTGGTCGGAAAGGCAAGTTAAGCCCTATATTTATTGGGCCCTATCAGGTGTTGAAGTGGGTAGGACCAGTGGCGTACCAGCTTGAGTTGCCGCCAGAGTTGGGTCAAATCCACGATGTGTTTCATGTTTCCATGCTTAGACGCTATCGCTCGGATCCATCACACGTTGTGTCGGTAGAGGAGATAGAGGTGAATCCAGACTTATCGTTTGAGGAGGAACTAGTGCAGATCCTAGATCGGGATGTTAATTTTTGCGTAGAAAATCTGTTCCTTTGGTAAAGGTACTATGGCGAAACCATGGGTCGGAAGAAGGGACATGGGAGCCGAAAGATGTTATGCGACAACAATACCCTCAACTCTTTTGACCAGGTAAATTTCGAGGTCGAAATTTATTTTAAGGAGGGTAGAACTGTAATATCCTAATTACGTGTCTGCATGCTTTTGATCGTTGCATGGCTAAATTAGTAGGTGAAGGCTTTGAGGTTTGGATTGGGCCTGTGTTTGGGCTTAGATCGAGTTAAATTGTTTAAAAAGAGAGTTGGTAGTATTTTTAATTTAAATTATTATATTTAGTAGCAAGCTGGGCTTGTGGCCCAAATATTGGAGGTGCTTTAGATGGGTATTAAGAGGGCGTCACAAGGAGGAAGGAATTGGGCCTAGTATGGCCGCTTGGGGCCCAAATTGATGGGTAAAATTCAGCACTCCTAGGGGTAGGGGTAAGGGTTGGACGGCACCTAGCTACAATTTAGGAGTGTTTATTTCTTTTATTTTATGATTAAAAAGATGATAATTAAGAGGGAAGAGGTGGATTTAAGGTGGCCTATTTTAAAAGAGAGATAAAGGTTGGGTTATCAAGATGGATAAAGGTTATTAGGAGGGAGAGAGTTGGCCGAAATTCCAACTTTGAGGTGTGTGCTAGTGTAGCCGAATTTTGTAGCCATAGTACTCATCTTTCTTTCATTTCTTTTTCATTCATCTACTTTGCTAGCCGAAAATCCTCTCCTCCTTTTGTCTCAAACTCCCTTCTTTTCTTTTCCTTGCTGCCACCTTCTAACACTTCCTCCCTCTCTTCAATTATTTTTCTTTCAAAACCCACTCCCCTCTGATCATCTTCATCCATAGCCGAATCTATAAGAGAGGGTTCTTTTCCGAAGGTGCACCATAAGCCGAATACTCTTCTTTAATCTAGTGAGTTTTGGGATTTTGTTTCATTGTGATTTCTCTTTCTCTTTTCATCAAGATCTAATCCGAATCAATTTTTCCAAGGCCCTGCTATAGTTAGAAGTGTCGATTTGGTGGAAAAACTGAAGGTAGGTTGATGGTAGGGTTGGCCGAATGGCCTTTCTTGTTCATTATGATTGGCCGAATGTTATATGGTTCGTGTTTGGTTCCGAGTAAGGGATCGGTTTGATAGTTTGGTGTTGGCTGAATGTAGGTGGGGGTGTGAAGCTTTCTTAAAGACATTCGGGATTCGACCAACTAGGTAAGTGTTGGTTTAAGGGGTTGTATTTATTTAAGTAGTTGGATCTTATCGTTTAAATGGTATAGTGATAAAGAGGTTATCATGGACAATATTAACAGTTAAACAGTAGGAGCGGTTGGATCTGTAAACCCAACGCCAAAGTAGTGTGGAAGCAGTAGTACGAAAACCAAGTGTGTAACTCTTACACACTTTCTTACTTAATATGTTAATGTTGTGTGATGTTTAAAAGCCGGAATGATGGCTATGGTTATTGAAATTCCCTTTTGAGTAAAAACGTGGATGCCGAGTAAGTTGTTATTATTATTCACGTTGTATGTGATCTATGAAAGCATGTTATCCTGTATAATAATTTGGTATGTTATACATGATCATCTCGATGTTGTTACCATAAATATGTGTTATGGGTGATGAAAGGAGGGGAAGTATGATCTATCGATTTGTCACCAAAGTGATTTGGTATCACACGATGGGTTGGCCCACATATTGCAAAAATTGTGACTAAGTCTCGTGGTTTGGCACCACCGGTGGTTTGGTACCACATATGATATATTCGTAACTCCGGTTACGAGTGGTTTGGCACCAGCAGTGGTTTGGTACCACAAGTGTTAGATTTGGGAGGCTCAGATGGATACTAGGTTGGATGGGTTGCATGACTTGCATATTAATGTATGAATTTGTGTAAGGGCATAATTTCTTTGGGATGGGGATTTATACACTGAGTCTCGGTGACTCACCCCTTCCTTTACATTTTGCAGATCAGACTTAGATCGTGGATATGAAGCCGGAGTGGACTCTTGGTGGCCATGCTCAGTTCTTATTTATTTCAAAGATTTCTTTTCGGACTTAGATATTTCCTTTAATTTGGTATTTCAGTGTTGTAATAAAGCCACCTAACTTTTATCTTGGGATGTTTTATTTGGTTGTTTCTTTTCAAACCGCGATAAGTATGTGTTTTTGGTAATGCTCACGGATTAAGTAATAAATATGAAGTAGAAATTAAGGAATTAAGTTTTTTTTTTAAACAAGATTTAACGCGTTTTAAACACCGCAAGATTCAAACTCATTTTCTCCAAAATTATTCAAAATTTTTCTCCTTAAACAAAATTGACAAATCATTTGCAAACATTTTCTCCCCATGGCACGCCAGATTCGGTTGTAATGTTTTAACCGAGTTTAGGGTGTTACAGAGTGATTGCATGTTTGTTTATATGTTGAACATAGCGTATTTTAGATTATATAGCATGTTGGTACTTTTTATATGGTTGAAATTAAAATTTAACATCAAATTGTATGTTGAGTATTTTGGTGTTGTGTTTAAATTTTACTTAAGTAGCTTAATTTTCATCTATTGTGTTTGAAAGTCTAAATTTGAGTGTTTTAGACTTAATTTGATATGTTAAATGTGCTTGAATGACTTTGGCACATGTTAAACCTTGTTTAGTGTTGTTTGGAGAGAAAAAAATATGGCCCATACTGGCATTTCTACAAATTTCCTAGGTTTTGGGTATGAGGTATAATAACCTCTTTAGAAAGTATCAAAACATTGTATGAGGTATCAATACTTAGTCCATGGTATTAGTACATTTCCCTATGTGTCGTTAGATTGGCTCACATGTAGAGGGACATGTACCCCTCTAAATGCCTGTTTAATTTTCTAGTATAAGTACTGATATATTAAGATAAGATATCAAAACTTGTCCCTTGTTTTTTATATTTGAGGTCTCAAAAGTTGTTCAAAAGGTCATTTTCATTGTATCTTTACTTAGTTATCATTTAGGAAGTACTAATGCTTGTAAGTGTTATTAAATCAAGTTTAATATGTAACGTCCCAAACCCAATTCTTAAGAAGGACCCAAGATTGGCACACCACTGTCTTAAAATATTTTCCTAATAAATTTGTACTGGAGTGGTCTTCATAAATATACAGTTCAAATAAATATGAATTGTAAATCCTTAGCCAAATAAAAATTAAATAAGAGTATTCATTTCTAAGGAAACTGAAAAACATAGAAACACTTAAAACCATATTTGGCATAAACCTATATTTAACTACATTGGCAAATACATATACATATAATTAGACAAACATTAATTATCCAAGGTAATTAATTTGATAATTTCCAAAAACATAACCATTCATTGAGTTTTCATTGAAATAGTGATTTCAAAAGAATAGCTTTAAAATATAAAATTTAGTCTTCAAATGACATCTATAACACCCCTTACCCGAGTCTGACACTGAGATCTGATACGAGGCATTACTATACTTAATCTTACTTAATCTTACATTTATGGGCCTTAAAATTTCTTTACCTCTTAAAAATTTTCTTTCAATGTTAATGTGCATATAATGGGCATATCGAGCCCTAATTGTATGTTCGGAGGGATTAATAATTTATCAGGGAACTTAAAAGCTCTTAAAAACTTTTTGCCTAAACAAGGGCCACACGCCCGTGTGGTTCGAGGGACACGCCCGTGTGCCCCTAAGACATGCCTGTGTTCGCCATCCGTGGTCGACACTACCTTACCCCACATGGCTGAGCACACGCCTGTGTCTATAACTCGTGTCCTTCACACAGCCAAAACACGGCTGTGCCTCCCACCTGTGGAGCTCTCTGTTTAGGACGTCATCAAACTCCTAATAGCACATAGCCAGGGCACACGCTCGTTTGACGGTCCGTGTGACGAATCACATTCTCGTAGGTTGATGCAGGGGACACACGGCTTATTAACACACCCATGTGGCTGACCGTGTGTCACACACGGCCTAGGCACACGCCCGTGTGTATACCTGATGGACAATTATAGGCTGTTTTCCAAGCCAATTACCACCGTAAACATAAATACACTTGATTCATCTCAAGCATTTAAATTATTCCATCCATTGTACAAACTTAAATGCATATCTTCATCATCATAAAAGGTATAAGACTTAGCAAATATCGACCAATTTCTAATGGCCATGTACAAAAGAATGCACAATCTTAAAAAATAACCATTTTCCTTCAATAGACCTAACTCAAAATGGTCAAGCTCCTATACATGCCATACACAAAATAATAAACTTTGCTTTACCAAAATAATGGTTGATAATGTGATCCGAGCTCCGACATCCTTTGAACCCCAAACAAGCTTGGCGAAACTAGAAAGGGAAAGGAAAAAGAGAGGGGGAAGCATTTAGCATAGTAAGTTTGCATGAAATCTTATGTATCAACATAAATACTCATAACAATTCATTCTTCTCATAACACATGAACAATATAAGTATTAAATGTGAAATCATACTTACTTTTACCCATCTCATTTCACAATATGATCTCATACTTTGTATTTTACTTATGGTACCTGTATTACTTAGTTATATAATTTCGCTCTTTTGCTAAAATAAACATAGCTCACTTCATTAACTTCTTGAACTTAAATAAAACTCTTTATCTATCTTACATAGCTCAACTTGTTATCACCTTTATTTTCTTTGCTCTATTGTTACCTTTTTCTACACTTATCTCTTTCGTCCGTTGAATTACTCGGAATAACCGAGGATACTCAATCTCGTCAAACATGCTCCTCATTGTAACGACCCGAAATTGGGCCTTGGGTGTAGGAGCGTTTAAAATTTTTGAGAATAAGAGAACGACCCTAATGCAATTTGGACCTATTAGGTGAGTTATTTTGGAAGGTTAGGGGGTTTCTATGAAGTCTCGGATCAAACTTGGTCTTTAGGAAAATTTTGGTTTTAGGTGAGTAAAACCCTGGGAGTTAGTAAGTAGGCTTTAAAAATAAAATGTAGAGAAAAATGACACAAAAAGTGCTTATGGTGTAGTGGCAAAGTGACGCCACACAAGAGACAAGGAGGTGACGCCACAAGGAAGCAAAGGGTCCAAGATTCAAGCCTTGGGGCTGGCATTTCATTTTGATTTATTTTTAAGTGAAATTAGACTTTGGCCCATAGATTTATATTTAGTTGCACATGATGTTAGACACAAGGAAGCGAGTGGTCTAGTGGCAAGGCATCATTAAGAGTGCAAGGGAGCCTGGGTTCGAATCTCATGACAAGTAGGGGAGAATTTATTTTGTGAATTGGACGGCCAGAGTTTGTGTTGGATTTAAACTCTACTGAAGAAGGGATCCCGCATCGGAAGGGATCTCATAGACAGAGAGGAAGCATACCTTGGTGGGCGTTTGAGCATAAGAGCATTCGGAGCACGCGGATTAGCTTCAAACTCCTATCAGGTGTGTATCTCGTACTACTCTAGCTGTAGAGCGGCAAATATCGAAATGCCAGTCACACGTAGATGGTAGCCACACAAGCGTGCGGGCGCACGTGTGGGAGCTTCGACTCGATAGTTGAGGCTACCAAGAGTATTCTTGTGGATTGACGTTGTTTGGGCCACGATGGGCCGATGAGGGCCAAGTGGGCCCAATGGGCCTGTGGGCCCATTTGAATAAATTGTTTGATTATGTCGTAGATAGTGAACTGGTCTATGTGATTCTCATATATGTGGCTAGATTTGGGCTAAATGGGCCACACGAACGTGTGGGTCCATTTGGGTCGAGAATGGGCCCTAGGCCCATTCGCATCGTTATCTATATTTAGAATATCTCGATTTGCAAAATTACTGAATACCCCTAGTTTGTGAAATTACTGAAATACCCATAGTTTGCAAAATTACCAAAATACCCCTAGGTTGCAAAATTACAAAAATACCGTTGGTTTTACAAATTTACCGAAATACCCTTGGATTGTAATATTATCGAAATACCCCTGGTTTGTAAAGTTATCGAAATACCCCTGGTTTGCAAAATTATTGAAATACCCTCTGTGAGTAAAGTTTTCGACATACCCTCGATGGGTGAAATTATCGAGATGCTCTTAAGTGGTGAAATGATCATTTTCTCCCTAACCGATTAAATGACTGTCGTACCCTCGTGGTAGTACTAGTGTTGTATGTGTTAATTGTATGATTGATTATGTTTGAGATGCACTACATACATGGATTAGCTATGAGTAGAATTATCGAATTACCCCTGTAGGGTAGGATTACCAGAATACCCTTATGGGGTAAATTGACTATTTTGCCCCTGAGGGTAAAAGACTGATATTGGTGCCATGATGTGACTGTGATTGTATGACTGTAGTTTAACCGACTTGACTATAAGCGTGTGTCTGATTTGCTGTTAATGTGTGTTGAAATGATGGTCACTAAGCATGGCCATTTTGCATATACGTGTAATGATTGAGCATTACATACATGACATACTGCATTGAATTGGGTTATGCTTATGGAGGAAGTACTGTACTGGTGGCTATGCCACGTTTTACTAATTTAGTAGCTTTGCCACATATACTGATTTAGTGGCTCAGCCACATATACCGTTATTAGAAGCTTGGCTGCATTATTGGAGAGCTTGGCTCTGTGACATCTTGATTAAGGCTGTGTGCCGATTATATCACCGTCGCTGAGGGCTATGTGCCTAATAGATATCGATGACTCTGTGTCGATCATATTTACCCAAGCTTGTGTGCCGATTATATTACCATCGCTGATGGCTATGTGCCAAACATAATACAGTTACTGATGGCTCTGTGCCAATTATAATACTGCTATTGAAGGCTTAAGAGCCGCATATGTTTATATCGGTAGCTCAGCTGTATTCTTGGAGAGTAAGACAGGGTGGGTTGACTTGGTCCCCACATGGAGTGTAGGGCTGGTACGGGTGGAGTGTAGGGCAGGATTGGGGTGGGATGCATCCTCCTACTGTTGCATATCTGTTCATGAGATCTGTCACTGTACTGGGCTTAGGCCACTTGTTCTGCTGTTGGTTTGGGTTAGGCCCAATTGATTCTGTTATGAGTTGTGCCTCAAATGATATCGTGGTGGGCTTTGACTCATGTTTACGTTGAACAGGCTGTACTGTTACTGTTAAAAGGGCTTTGGCCAAAACTGTTTAGGTTTCTATTTCTGTATACTGACTGTTACTCTGGTAAGAGGATTACACACTGATACCTCGTTTTAACCATGTTGGTAATTGCCAGCGTTAGAGGATTTGGAGCTGCAGAGAACTCGGATGTGGCCATACGTCAGATTTTCCTCTTTCGAAATGTAGTAAATTCAATTTAAATTTATTTTATGTTATTATTTTGGGTTAATATTTTGTGTCATAAGGCCATTGGATTTTTCTTCCAAAATTTTGTGTAGTAATTTTGCTAGTTAATAATTATTAATTGGTTAATCACGAATTTTTTTAGAAATAACAACCGTTTTCAAAATAACACGGTTCCACAATTCTTTGAGTCAGATTTCAACAATAAACAAAGTTTTCGAAAATAATAACATCTTTACAAGGAAACATTTTAAGCAAATCATATTTTCACAAGCAACAAAGTTCGGAGTTTCAAAAAGGATACAAAGTTTTTTTAACGAACGCATAGCTTTTAAACAACCTTTTGATGTGACATGCTAGATCCGGTTATAACGTCTAGTCTGGGTTTGAGGTGTTACATTCATTGTCAATGCCATATCCCATAAATGGTCTTACATGGAATAGCCTTATATTGCCGATGCCATATCCAAGATATGGTCTTACATGGGACATACATTCCTTGATGCCGATGCCATGCCCCAGATATGGTCTTACACGAGCTTTTATTGTCTCATGATATGACATAGGTATCCTCGTTATTCCAAGACTTCTAACGAAACTTTTATTTACTTGTACTCGTAGATATCCTTATTAAGGAATTATTATTCTTCTTCAAAAAAAAAATAATGAATACCACAAAACATAATAGATAATTTAATGAAAATACATATAAAACCATAATTTCATACAAACTTACCTCGGTACTCAAAATGTGTAGAATTGTGTAATTTAGTCCTCAACTTTGTTTTTGCCTCTGTTTTGATCCGGGCTTTGCGTTTCTTAATCTATAATGACAATTTCACTTGTTTAATATTCACATTAACTAAATTGACTCATAATTCATACTTTGGCAAAATTATAATTTTTTCCCCTAAACTTTCTCAAAATTACACTTTTAACCCTAGGCTTGTAAAATGATTTGCATTCAACTTTCTTGTGTTTCAAGCCTAGCCGAATCATATTCTCAACTATAGCAACTTTCAATTTTTACTATTTCACCAATATATGACCATTTTTATAACTTTTACAAATTGGTCCTTTTATTGATTTTTCATGAAAATCACTTAGAAAAAGATGTTTATCCTACCTCAAACTTACATATTCTTACATAAAACATCAAAATACATGCAGGTCACACATGGGTAAATTTTTGAATATAAACCCTAGCTTAAAATATGGCTAGAAATAGCTAAACCGAGCTACAAGGATCTCAAAAATACGAAGAACATTAAAAATGGGGCTAGGATGCACTTACTATCAAGCTTGGAAGATGAGGAAACCCTAGATATGGTTCCCTTGTGATTTTCGGCCTAGAAGAAAGAAGATGGACATGATTTTGGCTTGTTTTTCCCTTGTATTTCTTTAATTTACCAAATGACAAAAATGCCTTTAATGATTATTTCTTGGGATTTTTCCTTCGCATGTCCATTTTTGTCCATCTTATTATATAATGGTTTAATTGCTAAATAAGGACCTCTACTAATTTTTATGATGCTATTTCATACTTAAATATTCTAGAATCTCATATTTTCTAAATTTTGCAATTTGGTCCTAATGGACAATTTATACACAAATTAATAAAATTCATTCATAAAATTTTCACACAGTTGTGCAAGCACCTCATAAGCCTTATAAAAATCATTTAAATACATATTTCTACTTCAGATTTATGGTCTCGTACCACTTTTTTGACTAGGCCCTAAGTCGGGCTATTACAATTCTCCCCCCTTAAGGATTTTTGTCCCTAAAAATCTTACCAGTGAAAAGGTTCGGATACTGATTCCTCTTAGCCTCCTCGAGCTCCCAAGTAGCCTCTTCTACCCCATGCCTATACCATAAGACTTTCACAAGAGATATACTTTTATTCCTTAATTGCTTGATTTCCCGGTTTAGAATCATAACTGGTTCTTCACCATAGGTTATATCAGGTTGTATCTCAACCTCTGTTGGGGTAATCACATGCAAAGGGTTTGATCGGCAGCGTCGTACCATAGACACATGAAATACATTGTGAATCTTTTCTAACTCAGATGGTAAAGCCAACCGATAGGCTACCGGCCCTATCCTCTCGGTGATCTCATATGGTCCGATAAACACGGACTCAATTTGCCTTTTTGACCGAATCTATGAACTTTTCTCCATGGTGACACTTTTAGGAATACTTTATCATCGACTTGATACTCAATTTCTTTCCTTTTCAAATTTGAATAAGATTTTTGTCAATCAAAAGAAGCTTTTAAACAATCTCAAATCACCTTTTACTTTTTCTTCGATTTCTCTTACCAAGTCAACTCCATGAATTTGGTTTTCCTTAAGCTCAGTCTAATATAAAGGTGTTCGGTACTTACGCCCATATAAGGCCTCATAAGGTTCCATCTTCAAGCTTGACTGAAAACTGTTGTTGTAGGCGAATTCTACCAACGGTAGGTATTTTTCCCAGATGCCTTGGAAATCAAGAACACCACATCTGAGCATATCTTCAAGTACTTGTATCAAACTTTTCGACTGACCGTCAGTTTGGGGGTGAAAGGCCGTACTAAAACTCAACTTTGTATCCAAGGCCTCTTGCAACTTTTTCCAAAATGTAGATGTGAATATCGGATCTCTATCCAAAATGATTGATAACGGTACTCCATGAAGCCTTACTATATCAAAAACATACAAGTTTGCTAACTTGTCAAGTGAGAACTCAACTTGTGCATGTATAAAATAGGCTGATTTCGTAAGTCTATCGACTACAACCCATACAACATCTTTCTTACTCGGTCTCAATGGCAAACCCATTACAAAATCCATGGTAACTTGGTCCCATTTCCATTCAGGAACCATTATAGGTTGGAGCAATCCCGATGGTACTTGATGTTTAGCCTTTACTTGTTGGCAAATCAAGCATCTTGAAACAAACTCAGAAATTTCATTCTTCATACTTGGCCACCAATACCCTTTCTTCAAATCATTATACATCTTGGCACTACTTGGATGTACAGATAGGCATCCCTTATGTGCCTTGTATAAAATCTTTTAGATAAGCTCATCATTCGTCGGCACATAGAATCTATCTTTGAACATCAAACATCAATTTGAACTGATTCGAAAATCAGATTCAACACCTGACTCGCATTGAATTCTTCTTGCTTGCAATTCACTGTCATCTTTCTGAGCCTCATAAATCTCTTGAAGGAACATAGCTCTAGCCCTCAACTCAGCTAGAATGGAACCATCATTGGACAAGTTCATCTGTGTGTTCATAGCCCTCAAAGCAAATAGAGACTTTCTACTTAAAGCATCGGTGACTACATTCACCTTTCCCGGGTGATAATCAATAATTAACTCATAATCTTTTATCAGCTCCAACCATCTTCGTTGCCTTAAGTTCAATTACTTCTGAGTCATCAAGTACTATAGACTTTTGTGATCAGTGAAGATCCGACATTTTTCACTATACAAATGGTGTCTCTAAATCTTCAATGCAAATACTATGGCAGCCAACTCTAAGTCATGTGTCGGGTAGTTCTTCTCATGTGGATTTAACTATCTGGAGGCATACGCTACAACTTTTCCTTCTTGCATAAGTACACAGCCCAATCCATTTAAGGATACATCGCTGTAGATCACAAATTCCTTTCCCGGCTCAAGTTGTATTAAAACTGGAGCCTCTGTCAACATTGTCTTCAATCTCTCAAAACTCTGTTGGCACTTCTCCGTCCATTCAAACTTTAAATTTTTCTGTAATAATTTCGTCATTGGAGTTGCTATCATGGAAAACCCCTTGACGAATCGCCTATAGTAGCTAGTTAGGCCCAAAAAACTTCTAATCTCAGATACATTTTTTGGCGGTTTCCAATCAACAATAGCTGAAATTTTACTTGGGTCTACTCGACTCCTTCTCCCGAGACAATATGCCCCAAGAATCCAACTTCCTTAAGCTAGAACTCACTTTTGCTGAACTTAGCATACAACTGATTATCTCGTAGAATCTATAGAACGGTTCTCAAGTGCTCAGCATGCTCAGACTCATCTCAAGAATATATCAATATATCATCAATAAAAACAACCACAAACTTATCTTGGTATGGCCGAAAGATGAGGTTCATTAGATCCATAAACACCACCGGGATATTAGTTAAACCAAAAGGCATGACTAAAAATTCATTGTGCCCATACCTCATTCAAAATGCAGTCTTAGGCACGTCTAAGTCTTTTATTCTCAACTGATAGTATCCCGACCTTAGGTTTATTTTAGAGAACATAGTGGCTCCCTTCAATTGATCAAACAAATCATTGATCCTTGGCAATGGATACTTGTTCTTCACTATTACCTTATTAAGCTGCCGATAATCTATACACAATCTCATAGAGCCATCTTTCTTTTTCACAAATAGCACTGGGGCACCCTATGGAGAACAACTTGGTCTAGCAAAACCTTTGTCTATCAATTCTTGCAACTATGCCTTCAATTCCTTCAACTCAGTTGGAGCCATTCTATAAGGAGCAATCGATATCGATATAGTACCGAGAGCTAACTCGATGCCAAACTCACCTTCTCTAACCGGAGGTAGTCCTGGTAATTCCTCAGGAAAAACATCTGGGTACTTACATACTATTGGGACTGATTCAATCTTTAACTCAGTTTCTTTGGCATTCATCACAAAAGCAAGATATGCCTCATACCCTTTTCTCATATATCTCTAAGCTGACATGTGAGAGATCACTACAGGCAGTCTATCTTTTTCATCTGATTCAACACGAAGGATGTCCCCATTTTCACATCTCAACTCAATATATTTCTTTCCACAATTTACTGTGATATCATGAGTGGTTAACCAATCCATACCAAGAATAATATCGAATTCATCAAATGGCAATAGCATGAGGTTTGCCTTAAAATAATGACCTCTAATCATCAATGGGCAATCTTTGCATGCTTCATCTATTAAGACACTTTTTCCTAGAGGGCTAGATACTTTTATCACAAACTCCGTAGACTCAATAGGTATACTCATGCGAGATGCTAATTTCATGCAAATGTATGAATGGGTAGACCTCGGATCAATTAAAGCGACAACATCAGTGTCATGAAGAGAAAAAGCACCCGTAATTACATTAGAAAATGATGCCTCTTCGCGAGTGCGAATGGCGTAAGTCCTTGCAGGTGTCCTACCCTTATATCTTACAGTCTGTTCTCGGGGTGTACCCTTACTACTAGCTCCACTTCCTGAATTCCTTTGTGGTCTTCCCCTAGTAGTACTTCCAGATTTTGCACTCTGAATTTTCTCCTCTTTAATCATCTCAGGGCATTCACTAATAAAATGATCTTGGGAACCACATTTGAAGCAAGCATTCTCATGTGCTCGGCACTCACCGGGATGTCGCCTGCCACACTGTGGGCATTCCGGTCTATTAGATCAAACGTTCCCAAGACTAGCGACTGAAGTAGTCTGAGCCTTATTCCTGGAATACTGTTTACTCTTGCCTCTACTTGAAAACCCAGCTAAAGTAGCTGATCAGTGGAGAAATCTCTTGACTTCTTGGATGAAGAATGGAATGACATACTCCACTATCTCTTCCTTGAGTCACGAGACTCCATCTCAGCTTTTCTTTTTTCTTTTATTAATTTCTCGGCTTTACAAACCCAATCCACCAGCACCACAAATTCTTTCAACTCTAAGACAGCAACAAAAAATTTAATGTCTTCATTTAGTCCATCCTCAAATCTCTTGCACATGATGGCTTCAGTGGATACTCACTTTTGAACGTATTTACTGAGCCTTACAAACTCACGCTTATACTCTGTTACTGACATTTTACCTTGTTTTAGTTCCAAGAATTCCATCCTCTTTTGGTTGATGAGTCTTTGGCTAATGTACTTCTTCCTGAATTCTTCTTGGGAAAACTCCCATGTAACCCTTTCCCTTGGTACAAAGAACATAAGGGTATTCCACCACTGATATGTAGAATCTCCTAAAAGAGAAGCTACACACTTCAAACACTCATCGGGTGTGCAAGAAAATTCATTAAATACCCTAATGGTATTTTCCAGCAAAAACTCAGCTCTTTCTGGATCGTCATCTTTACTAGACCGAAACTCCTCCGCTCCATGTTTTCGTATCCTATTAATCAGATGTTTTTCCCTTCTTACCACTTCTACTACCTGAGAGGCTACAGGGGTAGGCGGAAGAATAGGTAGGGGTAGAGGGTGTGGTCCATTCAGGTTCGTACGAACGAACTTCGTCTACCAAGCATTCATCATGTGGAGAAAGGCTTCTCTAGCCTCTTTTCTTCCTCTTTGGCCTACTATTGTGTGTCTATTCTCATTTTCATTTGGCACCATTCCTTCTGCGGGAACCGGCGCATTGCGTCACCATACTAAAACCTCATGACGCCACCTAGGCTTATTGTGACTACTTACTTAAGCCACCTTTACAACTTCATTTTTGACTTACGAATTCTCACTCATATTCCTGAGGGCTCTCGTGACTATCACGGAGCTTTTTCTATTCTTAAATTTTTCTTTTTTATTCTGGGTTCACACGCCCGTGCATGTTGAAACACGCCCGTGTGCAGACACACACACGCCCTTGTCCCCAAACCGTGTATAAAACTTGAGCACTCTGCCAAATGCTCCACGACCAAGGCACACGTCTGTGTTAGTCCAGGGGCACCTCCGTGTACCTCTAAGGCACCCCCGTGTCCAAAGCCCGTGGGAGCTATTGACTTGGTCCACACGGCCCTGACACGCCTGTGTCGTCCAACCGTGGGGGGCTACTGACTTAATCCACACGGCTTGGGCAGACTCCTATGTTTAAACCATGTGTCTTACATGGCTCATCCATACGGCCGTGGGACTTACTTGTGGTCTATTCTTTCTATTAATAATAAGGTGCAGGGTATGCACGGCCTAGACACACACCCGTGTGTCCAACCATGTAGACACTTAGAGGCTATTTGCTAAGCCTTCTTACCACTCTCAAATGCATGCATACATATACTAATCCAATAAAGTCTCAAATTATCAACTAAAACGCATGAACTTATACATTTGATTCATGAAAATAAGGTTTTCCTACCCTACAATTACAACAACACAAGCCATCATTAATGGCCTTACACAATTAAACTATGAGCCCTCTTAGGCCAACACAATTAAGCACCTTTAACCACAACTTAATCAACCTTAAGTTCTAGCCCTATACATGCCATGACTCAATAGGTCTTGATACCTCATGCCAAGGGTCTACTCGATAGTGTGAAAACATCTCCGGCGATCTCCAACTTGAGCTAGTTAAAGTAACCTATAAGAGATGAGAAAAGAAGAGGAGTAAGCAATAATGCTTAGTAAGTTCATCTACATAAACTGACAAACACTGATATTCATTGAATATACATGAATACGTGTTATTATAATGAGCCTTTTCTCATGAACTCAAGGTTACTTACTCAATCATCCTTAAAGCCTACTCGTTCTACCTTTTACCATACTCTTACCATGCCACAAGCCGAATGCTCGTTTAATTAGCATACACTCCTGCACTAATCATCACAAGATCATATAGGAAAACACATCAAGCATTTTTGATAATTCATTCACACAGCTACTTTACTTGGAATTATAACCACACAGTCCATTGATTTCAAATATATTTCAAGTGGAAACGCACACAGCCCAACTATAGCAATATAATTGATGGTACCGCACACAGCCCATCATTTAATATCAATAAGGTGATATCGCACATAGCACACCTTTAATTTCTCATTCATGGAAGTAATCCATACGTATATCTCTATTTCAAATGTTCCACTGAGAACTTCCTCACACACTACTATCCTTACTTAACGTTTTACGATACTCATTCACATTCACACAATGCATCAGTAAGGTTATTTCATGCGACTAAAGTGCATCAATTACAAATGTCCCACTAGGGTTTATCGACCATTGAATTCATATCAATTCAATCCTAACATATACTTGCTCTTATCATGGTACAATCACATATATTGCACATGTCCGTTGAACCACTCAACTTGTTAAATAACTCTCTTGAGTCTCATGTACATAGCTCTCATTGACACCATACCCCAACAGGGTATTACATCCATTGACATGTCGATGCCATGTCCCTGACATGGTATTATACAAACTCTTACATCGAGGCCATATTCCAATATGGTCTTACTCGAGACTTTAACCATCATCATTTCATGCTATGAACATTTATCATTTCTCTTAGGCTTAATTCTCTTGACATCTCATCGACTAAATTTCATACATTCATAGTACAAACATACATTCCATTTTTACATTAGAGTATCGAATTAACTCATATGTAGTTGCAAGGTTAGCACATGAACTTACCTCGATGCCAAAAGGGTCGAAAAGGACTTTTTTTGCCCGCCTTTCTCTTTTCCCCTATTCTAGGTCTGAGTCTCATTTTCTTCAATCTATAACAATAAAATTTACTCGTTTAATCACTTAATGATCATATTACAACATAATATCCACCTAGGCAAAATTAACCATTTTGCCCCTATACTTTGGCAAAATTATGATTTTGCCCCTAGGCTCGTAAATAAATTTTCATCTCAATTTCGTGTTAAACAAGCCTAGCTGAACATTTATTCCTCTTACAACTATCTCCAATTGCAACTATTTCATGCCTTAATGAACAAATTACAACCTTTGCATAATAACCCATTTTAAGTATTTTCCATGAAAATCCTTTCACAAAAGTTGTTTCTCATCATCCTATCATTCATTTTCTTCCATAAAAACTCATCAAACAACATAGACTCTCTAATGGCAAGTCCCTAGACTCTCAACCATATTGTAAAATAGTCCCCTCATTTTTCAAGAAAAATGATCAAAATCACTTACTAGGGAGGAGGATTGCTTGCTGAAATTTTAAGCTTCAAAACCTCCCTGTTGCTACTCATTTTTGGTGGAGAAGAAGAGAGAAAAAGATGATATCTTTTTCCTTTCTTTATTTTATTATAAAACATCAATTTCAACCCACCAACTTTGACCAAAAATTAAAACTCTTGTCCCCTCTTGTCTACATGGCCGGCCATCATATTCAAGATGGTCTAATTTCCCTTTAAAACCCTCCAATTAATATTTAATGGCTATTTTGTACCTTTAGCCTATAGAATGGAACTTTCGCACTTTATGCGATTTAGTCCTTTTTAGCGATTTTGCATGAAATCGCTAAAATTAAAACACCAAAACTTCCATACATCTTTATAAACATGAAACACCCCACACCCGGCCCACGAGAATGGACCGGATCTGGTATGTTCCTCGAAGTAACCCGGTTCAAAATTCTTTCAATACTTTGAAAATCGTGTGTTTTGAAAGATAGTTTGTTGTGGGTTGGGCTCGAGTTGAAAGCGATTTATCTTATAACAAAAACCCATTTGTTTCAGTGACAAAATATTTAAACTTATTTTAAATTAAATGGGCTTATTCTTTGTAAAGCCCTAAATTCATAACATAGTAATTAAAGCGTAAATAAAATGTCACGATGGCCTTATTACATAAAATGAAACCCAAAATAAAATTGTACAAGACTTAAAATAAAATAAATATTCAAATAAAATTAAACTTCAAGCTGAACATGGCCACCACAAGTTCTATCGTCCCGGTCCATTATTGCTCATCACCTGAAACATGTTCCCACAACGGGGTGAGTCGATAGACTCAATGTGTAACCAACACCAAAACATAATAGAAATAGGCACACCATACATATCATATTCATATAAAAATTCAAGATAATGATGCAAACCCGAACCCAAACCTATATAGCCATCCGCTACACACCACCTGTACCATCCTGCACACCGTGGGGACTACTAAGTCAACCCTCCATCCGCTACACACCATCGAAGGCAGTCGCTGCAGTCGACATGCTCATCGCCCATTTAAAATATTGTGGCATAGCCACCTGATATTTGTGTCATGAGACACCACATTTAGATAATGTAACCGAAGTTACCACATTCAGATAATGTGACCGAAGTCACCACATTCACTTCCCCTTTCTCAAATAACCTGGATGCCCCATATTATTCATATTATGCATATCATACTTAAATTCACATTCATGTCACTTTTCACATGTTAAGTATAACATATTTCATAATCCTAGTAGGAGTAGGAAAACGTACCTGAGTACTTTGTACCATAACATGGTACTTTAACCACATTCTTACACTTTCATATTAACACATATATCAAGTTTAAGCCATAAATCTATTAAGATTAGTGTGGGGTACACACGGTACCTTAGCCATGTTCTTACACTTTCATATTAACACATTTAATTTAAACATAGCCATGAACGTATTAAAACTTAGGGTAAGGTACACACCTGATTTGCTTATCAATTCCTTGAAATCCCGAAAACCCGATCTATTGCTTTAGATCTCAATTCCTACATTTGATTAATCACTTACTACTTTAAAAAAAACCATTTGACCATAAATCCAAATCCTAGTAGGATTAGTATTCTTAAAACTTACCTTGTTGCCGATTTCAATACTAATCAAATCCCAAAATCTATGCTATGCTCCTCCTTGTATTCGGCCAAGCACTAAATCTCATCAGGGGTTAGTTTTGGCTTTTTAAACAAACAAGAATTAGATCTAATTATCAAAATAGGCCTTAGCCGAAAGCTATAGACACTTACCTTGTGGATTTTAAATCCCGAAACTCACCGAATAACTAGGGAACACGCGGCCTATGGTGTACCTTCGGGAAAAGAACTTCTCCTTCCTTGTAGCCTACACTTAGTAAATCCCGAAAGATCTTTTCAAAGTTTTGGCAACCATGAACATTAATGGGATTAGCCCTAGATTTTGATAAGTCTAAAATATAAAAGAATGGAAACCAAACTTGGATCTTACCCTTATTTGAAGGAATCGATTGCACCTTCACTTCAACCTTCAGAGATTCGGCTTAGAGACTTGATGAACAATTGGCTATGATTCCCTTATGTATTCGGTTTCAAAGATGAAAGAAGAGAGGAATAATAGGCTTAGAAGGAATTGGCTAGGAGGCTAAAAGAAAAGAAGAAAAAAGAATGGATGCTCAAGAAGAATATTCGGCAGAGGAAAAGAGAGGGAGAATGAATAATGAATGGCCCTAGTCTCATCCTTTTATAGTCGAAATTACTAGGCCAAGAATCCTTAACTTGGCCACCACTCTTCCTTATTTTCCTAATTAAAGAGTAATTCTTCATTTATCCACCTATTTAGCCGAATTTTAAAGAGAATTAAACTCTTCCCTTAAGAGTCCTTATGATCTTCTAATTAGCCGAGTTTTAAAGAGAATGAAACTCCTCTTTTGCGAGCTTGTGCCGTCCACCTCTTGGGCTTCTAGAAGCAAAATAAAACTTATTTTATTTGCTTCTTATGTGACTCGAACTCAAGCCCAACACCCTTGCATGTGGGCCATTTCCTGATGCCTTAAGTGGCATCTTCAGGCCACTTTTCCAAGTCCATTAATGGGTCAAATTTCACATACTTTATATTTTAGGGTCACCTGGCCCTAAGTTCCCCTTTGAACTTTAAAATTTGACATTTCGGGGTCATTTTTAAGTTTCCAAAAATTTTCGCGTGGCTCTGTAAACTTGACATTTCCTAGGTTTCCAAAATGTTTGCTTTCCTATTTTGGCTTAGTTTCCAAAATGTTCATTTTCCTCTTTTAGCTTAGTTTCCAAAATGTTTACTTTCCTAATTTACTTAGGTTTCCAAAATGGTCACTTTCCTATTTTACTTCGATTTCCAAAACTTAACATTTCTAAAGCATTTCCTTACATTTCCATACATTTCCTTACATTTCCATACATTTCCATACATTTCCATATATTTCTTTACATTTCCATATATTTCCATACATTTCCATACATTTCCATACATTTCCTTACATTTCTTTTCATTTCCTTTCATTTCCTCTCATTTCCTTTCATTTCCTTTCATTTCCTTACATTTTCCTTATATTTCCTTACATTTCCTTTCATCTTAGGGTTCTTGAAACTCTTCAGAACACATCCAACACACCCACTGATCCCACTATCTCATGAATTACGCACGAACGCATAACCCCTAATCTAGGATGTTACAAAACATGTTATAACACATAATATAACATGAAAATAATTTTCTCTTTTCTCAGTTTAGTGATTTTGAGATTACTGTTCTGACTAGACCCTAAATCAAGCTATTACAATTATCCCCCTTAGGGATTTTTCGTCCTCAAAATCTTATCCGGAGGAGTTGTTACCAACATTCTTAAAACATTTCCATAGATTCTTCAAAATCACCAATTCCCTTATCCACAAGTTTCCTATAACAACAATCTTTAAGTTATCATACATAAGGTCGAAGCACCACTTGCGACCTAGGTACTTATTCCTCCGGGCATATACTCAATGATCCACTAATTTGGAACTCTTCACAAATCTGAATAATCATTCCGATCTTTATAGGTCGATTTACTACAACTCGAATGTCATTTCCCCTTCTTGGGAATTTTGTCAAATCACACTGGAAATCTATAAGGTTTTACCTCACTTTCTCAGTAAAGCATTCACCAGCTATATAAAAAAATCCTAAATTGAACGCTTTTAAAACTCAACTTTCTGTTGTCAACCACTTCTGATCATAAACTCATTCATCTCATGAAAAGTACTCTGTTGTCAAACATTTATGCACATAATTGTACTTCTTTATTCTTTCTTTATTAGATATGCCACTACTAAATCTCATGTCAATACTTCTGTATAAGTTCTGGATTCATTATCATTCACTTTCTATCTCGAGGAAGCATCAACAATGGAAATCTCATCCAGCATGGATAGCTTGTTTAAAATACCATTTATTATAACACTTTTGAACTCTTTTGTTCTGAAAGGAAGGCTCACTATAGTCATTAACCGAGTAACTAACTCGCATTGCTTAACATGGATCTTCCATTCAGTCACCTGTACTATGTCTGCTATCTGAGAAGTATTACAATGACTATACCAACCACTGTAATAGCTCAAGCAGTTTCCACTAATTCGTCTTCAAAATCTTCTGTAGTATAAGATGCTCTCAATCACTAAAATTTAGAAATACACATCGATTTTCCCATGGATCACTACATAACATCTAATTCACAGCACAGACATAAAAGTGATCGCCTTTGGATCACCAACTTGTTAACTCTTTTTCTCAATTTAGACTGAACTCACTACTAGAACTTTCAATTGATAGTTCCCTCTGTAGCTTTCAACTCAACCATCATGGGTTGAACATTTCGATGAGCATATCTTTATAATATATTCTCTACTCACGTACATACATAATTTTATTCTCCTTATTGAATCAGGTATGAATATACACAAAACTCAAATCATATCTCAATACGTTAATCTACTCTTTTCTCCATACTGAGAACATACCTTAAGTACACTCTCATCCGCTAATCTAAAACTTTTACCATCGTCATTTCTCACGTTAACAAGCACATCTCTATCGAATTCATTAACTCTATTCAATTTACTCGAAATCCCATCACACAATGTGAAACTTGAAATCTCACTTCTTGTACGAGAATCATCACCATCTTCCTCCTCAAGGTACCCGAATAAGGCTACGAGGAGACAAAAGAATATCAATTTAAGAAGATCTCGATAAACATGCACCTTAGGCTTCCTACTCACTTGAGCCAATAGCCCAGGCTAACTTTCTCTTGTTCATAACATTGTATAATCAATACAATCGTTAAAGCATTCGGACATACTTTCTTACAATTGTCTTTATTAAGCACCTACCGTGCCACACATCGTACTCCTTTCTTTATGACTCGTTCACAAATGCCTATTTTTACCCATTCACATGGCTTTAGTAAAATTTTCATTTCTACTCCTAGACTCATATATGTGTCCCATTAATCACTAGGGATAATCAAAGACTCATATTCATCGTCATTCATATGGGTACGAAACCAATGCCACATCCCTAAGGTGGTCTTATATGGAGTCAACTCTAAATGCCAATGCCATATCTCGGATATGGTCTTATATGGGCTTCATGTCATGTATCGATGCCATATTCTAAATACGATCTTATACGATTCTCATATCCATTTTCGAAGCCATTTTCTAGATATGGTCTTATCTGTAATCATAACTTGGTGCCGAGGCCATGCCTCGAATATGGTCTCATCTGGGACTTTATCTATTTCTTATCTAAATAGTAGCCCTTTTTAGCATAGTCCCCTAGGACTCCAACTTCATGTTCAACAACAATTACTCTACCTAGTAAAGTATCATGTATCAATGTGATACAAAGCATTTTCAAAATGCTAACATGAACACTGCATTAATCACATACAAATTTACTCAATTTGACTCTCATAACATCTCTGCATAATTCAACGATGGTAAAGAGGGTAAGGTCACAGAGCCTCTTAACTTAACTCTCGTGACTACATGCATATGATTTACGATTCATCATTAACGAAATATCATCATAGTCATACAACTTATCTCAAGTGAGTTTTCACATTTATTACGCTACAATTGTTTCTATCACAAATACATTAGAATAATGTATTCACTTACTCAAGTTCTACATTACTATCTACTTGAGTACTCAACATTTAATTCTACTTTCTCTTACCGTCACTTATTAGTTAAAGAATGTCTTACGAATTTGAGTACGTCGTTTACTTGATTACCATAGTCCAACTATGGTCTTACTAGTATCTTATCCTCATAGCCCATCTATTACTTTACATGTCATCACAATGCCCTAGCCTCGCTATGGTCTTACACAAAATCCCATATCAATACCAATGCCATATCCCTGATATGGTCTTATATGGAACTCATGTCAATGCCGATGCCATATCCAAGATATGGTCTTACACTGGGTCTTGTCTTAATGCCGATACCATGTTCCAAATATAGTCTTATAATGGCACTCATAATACGGCCGATGCCATGTCCCAGACATGGTCTTACACTGACCCTCAAAATATGGCCAATACCATGTCCCAGACATGGTCTTACACTGGCTCTCATAATGTGGCCGATACCATATCTCAGATATGGTCTTACACTAGCACACAGATCAACGCCGATGCCATGTCCCAAACATGGTCTTACACTAGCTCTCTCATTACCATGGTCCAACCATGGTCTTATTCATCTTTTCATCATTGAACGGCCGTACTCATCTCCTGCCTTCTACTTAATCAAACTTCTCATTTTTAGCTCTCATACCACAATATGGGTAGTTTCTTGCTCTTACTGCTTCTCGCATACATCATGGTGCTTACTATTCTCATGTCTGTGAGGCAAACAAGGTACCTATAACACTTGATCAAAAAGATCAGTATGCTTTACTATAATAAACATAATCTCAGCATCACAATTCATAACATGAATTATACTTGTTAGTCAGCCTTAACTAGCATGACATAATATCAACTTTACTACTACCTTTCTTGCTATCTCATTTAAGCTTTACTCTTTTGCCCGATGAATTACTATGAATAATCGAGGATACCAAATCTCGTCCCACATAACTCGATGCCAAAGCCATATCTTAGGCATGGTCTTACATGGAATTTCTCATCTTGGTTTCAAGGCCATGTCTTGACATGGACTTACATGAAGTCTTGCCCTTGATAACTTACTCAATGCCAAGCTTGCCTTGGACTTATATGATATCTTGATTAATGCCAAGCTTGCCTTCGACTTACATGATATCTTGATCAATGCCAAGCTTGCTTTGGACTTACATGATATCTTGATCAATGCCAAGCTTGCCTTGGACTTACATGATGTCTTGATCAATGTCAAGCTTGCCTTGGACTTACATGATATTTTGATCAATGCCAAGCTTGCCTTGGACTTACATGATATCTTGTGTGCTATATCGGGTATCCTGGGGAATTCATATTCAATCGGGGCTTGCTCATGTTTAATCACTTTGTTCACAAAAATGATAGGCATTACAAAATAGCAATGTATATTATACTAAGCAATTCAATGATAGTAATCATAAAGCATAGAAATCATACAAACTTACTGAAATTAGCTCGGTTGGAATCATCACTGTCTTAACAAAATAATTTTGTTAGAGCCGGGAGACATCACACTATCACAGTCCATATATGGCATGTATAGCTAGACTCTTACTCTCGCTAGGTTAGTCCTAGAATTGACTAAACCATAGCTTTGATACCACTAAATATAACACCTCTTGCCTGGGTTCTACGCCGGAACCAGGCCCGAGGCTTTACCGTACTAAAACCTCATGAAGCCACCTTTACAACTTATTGTGACTACTCACTTAAGCCACCTTTACAACTTCATTTTTGACTTACGAAGTCTTACTCATATTCCTGAGGACTCTCGGGACTATCACGGAGCTTTTTCTATTCTTAAATCTTTTTTTTATTCTGGGTTCCCACGCCCTTGTATGTGGAAACATGCCCGTGTGTAGACACACACATGCCCATGTCCCCAAACCGTGCATAAAACTCGAGCATTCTTCTAAATGCTCCACGACCAAGGCATATGTCCGTGTTAGTCCAGGGGCACGTTCGTGTACCTCTAAGGCACCCCCGTGTCCAATGCCCGTGGGGAGCTACTGACTTGGTCCACACGGTCCTAACACGCCTGTGTCGCCCAACCGTAGGGAGCTATTGACTTAATCCACACGGCTTGGGCACACACCCATGTTCAAATCGTGTGTCTTATACAGCTCATGCACACGACCGTGGGACTTACCCGTGGTTTATTCTTTCTATTAATAATAAGGTGCAAGGTATGCACGGCCTAGACACACACCGGTGTGTCTAACTGTGTGGGCACTTAGAGGCTATTTACTAAGCCTTCTTACCACTCTCAAATGCATGCATACATATACTAATCCAATAAAGTTTCAAATCATCAACTAAAACACATGAACTTATACATTTGATTCATGAAAATAAGGTTTTCCTCCCCTACAATTACAACAACACAAGCCATCATTAATGGCCTTACACAATTAAACTATGAGCCCTCTTAGGACAACACAATTAAGCACCTTTAACCACAACTTAATCAACCTTAAGTTCTAGCCCTATACATGCCATGACTCAATAGGACTTGATACCTCATGCCAAGGGTCTGCTCGATAGTGTGAAAACATCTCCGGTGATCTCCAACCCGAGCTAGCTAAAGTAACCTATAAGAGATGAGAAAAGAAGAGGAGTAAACAATGATGCTTAGTAAGTTCATCTGCCTAAACTGACAAACACTGATATTTATTGAATATGCATGACTACAAGTTATTATAATGAGCCTTTCTCATGAACTCAGGGTTACTTACTCAATCATCCTTAAAGCTTACTCGTTCTACCTTTTACCGTACTCTTACCATGCCACAAGCCGAATCCTCGTTTAATTAGCATATACTCCTGCACTAATCATCACAAGATCATATAGAACAACACATCAAGTGTTTTCGATAATTCATTCGCACAGCTACTTTACTCGGTATTATAACCACACAGTCCATTGATTTCTAATATATCTCAGCTGGTAACGCGCACAGCCCACTTATAGCAATATAATTGATGGTATCGCACACAGCCCATCATTTAATATCAATAAGGTGATATCGCACATAACTCACCTTTAATTTCTAATTCATGGATAATATCCATGCGTATATCTTTATTTCAAATGTTCCACTAAAAACTTCCTCACACACTACTATCCTTACTTAACATTCTATGATACTCCTTCACATTCACACAATGCATCAGTAAGGTTATTTCATGCGACTATATTGCATCAATTACACCTGTCCCACTAGGAGTTATCAATCATATTCATATCAATTCAATCCTAACATATACTTGCTCTTCTCATATTACAATCACATACATTCCATATGTCCGTTGAACTACTCAACTTCTTAAATAACTCTCTTGAGTCTCATGTACATAGCTCTCATTGACACCATACCCCAACAGGGTCTTACATCCATTGACATGTCAATGCCATGTCCCTGATATGGTCTTGTACAAACTCTTACATCGATGCCATATTCCAATATGGTCTTACTCAAGACTTTAACCATCATCATTTCATGCTATGAACATTTATCATTTCCCTTAGGCTTAGTTCTCTTGACATCTTATCGACTAAATTTCATATATTCATAGTATAAACAAACATTCCAATTTACATTAGAGTATCGAATTAACTCATATGTAGTTTCAAGGTTAGCACATGAACTTACCTCGATGTCGAAAGGGCCGAAAAGGACTTTTTTTACCCACCTTTCTCTTTTCCCCTGTTTTAGGTTCGAATCTTGTTTTCTTCGATCTATAACAATAAAATTTACTCGTTTAATCACTTAATAATCATATTACAACATAATATCCACCTAGGCAAAATTGACCATTTTGCCCCTATACTTTGACAAAATTATGATTTTGCCCTTAGGCTCGTAAATAAAATTTCATCTCAATTTCTTATTAAAAAAGCCTAGCTGAACATTTAATCCTCCTACAACTATCTCCAATTGCAACTATTTCATGCCTTAATGAACAAATTACAACCTTTGCATAATAACCCATTTTAGGTATTTTCCACGAAAATCCTTTCACAAAAATTATTTCTCATCATCCTATCATTCATTTTCTTCCAGAAATATTCATAGGTATGGCATGTATAGCTAGGCTCATGTCCTAGAACTGACTAAACTGAAGCTTTGATATCATTAAATGTAACACCCCTTACCCGAGTCTGACGCAGAGATCAGATACAAGGCATTACTATACTTAATCTTACTTAATCTTACATTTACGAGCCTAAAATTTCATTACCTCTTAAAAACTTTTCTTTTCAATCTTAATATGCATATAATGGGCCTATGGAGCCCTAACTGTATGTTCGGAGGGATTCAAAATTTATCCGGGAACTTGAAAGCTCTTAAAAACTTTTTGCCTCAATAAGGTCCACACGCTAGTGTGGTTCAAGGGACACACCTGTGTGCCCCTAAGACATGCCCGTGTGTGTCACCCTTGATCGACATTGACTTACCCCACACGACTGAGCACACTACCGTGTCTATAACCTGTGTCCTTTACACGGCCTAGACATGCCCGTGCCTCCCATACGTGGAGCTATCTGTTTATGACGTCATCAAACTCCTAATAGCACACGGCCAGGGCACACACCCGTGTGACAATCACATTCTCGTGGGTTGATGTAGGGGACACACGGCCTATTAACACACCCATGGGGCTGACCGTGTGTCACACACGGCCTAGACACACACCCGTGTGTCTACCCTTGTGGACAATTATAGGATATTTGCCAAGCCAATTGCCACCCTGAAACATAAACACACTTGATTCATCTCAAGCATTTCAATTATTCCATCCATTGTACAATCTTAAAGGCATATCTTTATCATCATAAAAGGTATAAGACTTAGCAAATATCGACCAATTTCTAATGGCTATATACAAAAGTATGCACAAACTTAATACATAACCATTTTCTTTCAATATACCTAACTCAAAATGGTCAAGCTCCTATACATGCTATACTCAAAATAATACAATTTGCTATACCAAAATAATGGTTGTTAGTGTGATCCGAGCTCCGACGTCCTTTGAACCCTGAACTAGCTTGGCGAAACTACAACGAGAAAGGAAAAAGAGTGGGATAAGCATATAACTTAGTAAGTTTGCATGAAATCTTATGTATAAACATAAATACTCATAACAATTCATTCTTCTCATAACACATGAACAATATAAGTATTAAATGTGAAATCATACTTACTCTTACCCATCTCATTTCACAATATGATCTCATACTTTGTATTTTACTTATGGTACCTTTATCACTTAGTTACATAATTTAGCTCTTTTGCTAAAATAAAAACATAGCTCACTTCATTAACTTCTTGAACTTAAATAGAACTCTTTATCTATCTTATATAGATCAACTTGTTATCACCTTTATTTTCTTTGCTCTTTTGTTACCTTTTTATACACTTGCATTGGATTATTCGGAATAACCAAGGATACTCATTCTCGTCAAACATGTTCCTAATTGCGAATGCCATATCCTAGATATGGTTTTACATGGAATAACCTCACATTGCCGATGCCATATCCCAAATATGGTCTTACACAAGACCTACATTCCTTGATGCCGATGCCATGTCCCAGACATGGTCTTACACGTGCTTTCCTTGTCTCATGTTATGATATAGGTATCCTTGTTTTTTCAAGTCTTCAAATGAAACTTTTATTTACTTGTACTCGTAGATATCCTTATTTCAAAGAAATAATGAATATCACAAAACATAATAGATAATTTAATGAAAATACATATAAAACCATAATTTCATACAAACTTACCTCGGTGCTCAAAATGTGTAGATTTGTGTAATTTAGGCCTCCATTTTGTTTTTGCCTCAATTTTGATCCAGGCTTCACATTTCTTGATCTATAATGACAATTTAACTTGTTTAATAATCACATTAACTAAATTGGCTCATAATTCATACTTTAGCAAAATTATAATTTTTTCCCCTAAACTTTCTCAAAATTACACTTTTTCCCCTATGCTCGTAAAATGATTTTCATTCAACTTTCTTGTGTTTCAAGCCTAGCCAAATCATATTCTCAACTATAGAAACTTTCAATTTTTTTATTGTTTCACCCATATATGACCATTTTAAAACTTTTACAATTTGGTCTTTTTATGGATTTTCCATGAAAATCACTTAGAAAAAAGATGTTTATCGTACCTCAAACTTACATATTCTTCCATAAAACATCAAAATACATGCATGTCACACGTGGGTAAATTTTTTAATATAAACCCTAGCTCAAAATATTGCTAGAAATAGCTAAACCGGGCTACAAGGATCACAAAAATACGAAGAACATTAAAAATAGGGCTAGAAAGCACTTACTATCAAGCTTGGAAGATGAGGAAACCCTAGGTATGGTTCCTTTGTGATTTTCAGCCAATAAGGAAGAAGATGGACATGATTTTGGCTTGTTTTTCCCTTTTAATTCTTTAATTTACCAAATGATAAAAATGCCCTTAATGATTATATCTTGAGATTTTTCCTTCCCATTTCCATTTTTGTCCGTCTTATTATATAATGGTCTAATTGCTAAATACGGACCTCTACTAGTTTTTATGATGCTATTTCATACTTAAATCTTCTAGAATCTCATATTTTCTAAATTTTGCAATTTAGTCCTAATGGACAATTTATTCACTAATTAATAAATTCCTTCATAAAAATTTCACACAATTATGCAATCACCTCATAAGCCTTATAAGAATCATTTAAACACATATTTCTACTTCGAATTTGTGGCCTCGCACCATTATTCTGACTAGGCCCTAAGTCGGGCTATTACAACATCATCTTGACACCACCCCCATGCCATGCATAATATGAAATACTTAGAAATCTCACAGAACATATGTCCTGTAACAACCCGTTTTCCAATGTAGTAGGAAATAGTAGTTTCGGGGCCACAAATCTAACGAGTAAGCAACTTGATACTAGATTGTCCCAAGGATCTGAGGATGGAGTCTGAATTGAAACGTTTGGAATGTGATAATTGTCAAAAGTTTGAAATGTGATAATTATTTGAAATTATAATTTGATTAAATCTTGAAAAGGAAAAAAATAAAAACTTAGATTTTAAAAATTTTAAAATTATCACATTCCAAACATTTCAATTCAAACTCCATCCTCAGATCCTTGAGACAATCTGGTATCAGAGCCAAGGAGGAGCAGGTATTTTTATGTTTTAAAAATATTCAATTTGTTTTCAATATTTTTGAGTTCTGGTTTAACTACCTTCATTAACGTATAATTATTTTGCTGAATATTGATACAATGTCTAGTTAGCTATGGGTTAGGCGTGTCAAGGACAAAGTATCCCTGTAGGCAAATTTAATAATTCGAAAATCTTGATAGTAGAAGCCCCTTGTAGGAAATAAAAAAACGAAGAATGTTTCCCTTCCTTAGAAGAACCAATTCTTCTGTAAGCTTTGTTTCCAATCAATCCCAAGAGTACGACCAAACCTCAAACGACACTGTTAATGAACAAGAAGAACATTATGAAAATATTCCCCAAAGATTCAATAATTGGACTCTTCCAAGAGTTCCAACAAACCAAGTCTACAAGAAAACAATGTTTGAAAACTTAAATGCTTTTTGCAGTTATGATATAAAACAAAAGAAAGGAGTTTACCTATTCAAAAAGAATATGAAACAATCCAATTATTAAATAAAGTCGTCATTAATAAACTCAAAGAACAAAAATACAAATATGTCCATTTCGGACTAGTCCAAGTTGGTGTCAAACCCCTTAGTGTTGAAGCCACTAAAAATACCTTAATTTTAATTGTCTTAAGAGACCAAAGACACATCATGTTTAATGACTGATTATTAGGAACCATAGAAACAAGCCTATGTACCGGCCCAATACATTTTAATTGTTATCCAAATTTTATGGTATCTTTGACCGACAAAAATATTTTACAATCTTTGACCCTCCAAATACATACCCAAAACTACAAAATGCTTCCTATTATGGAGGTATTAAAATTAGTCTATAGACTCCATTTCAAAGCTATGTATTCTGTAGTCAATACCAAGGCTTTACTTCAAAGTCCAAAAGGAGAAATCCTCTTAATAGAAACAGATACTTCAAGATCTCATACCACAATCTCAAGAATAATACAATGGCATGAAATAAACTTTCCTGATAGGTGGAAACTTGAGGGTGTTACAGACCCTGTGGCACCAACTCCCAAAATAAACACTTCATTGAGTGAAATCTCCCAACACCAAGATGGCACAGTTGAATTAATATTCAATAGGACACAAAGAATGCCTCGATGACATTTATTCAAAATAAGAAGTACCAACACAGCTTTTAGAAAGTTAAACTTAAAAGGAGAGTCAAATCCAGAAACACAAACGACATACTTTAGGACAGCTAGAGCCTCTGTCTCTTCTTTCCCAACAACATTTAGAATGAATTTACAAGGAATATATAATTCCTCAAATATAGCTCAACCTATCTATGCCAGACAGGAAGAGAGTCCCCAAAATTCACCTAATATGTCACCAACATATTCATCAATGACTAATAATGCAAGACAAGGAGAAAATTTAAAAATATTTGTTTAGAAAAAAACTTTTGAATAAACAAAGAATGGTGTAGAAAGCACTTCTATTCCAACAAAAATAAGCAAAAAAGAGAAGATTACTTTAAAAATTATAATGATAAAAAGAGAGCATTCTTCAAGAATATTATGAATTTATGAATACCCATAATATTAATTTAAAATTCTTTGAATGGTTTGAAGAATATTATTCGAATCATTAATATAATAAAACATAATACTAGATGGCAAATTAATAAAGGTGAAGTTGGATCTCGACATCCCCCTTTAATGGAGGTTCAATATCTTCACAAAAATATTTGAATAAAAGGTAATCCTTTAAGAATGAGAGATCCTGATGCAAGAGAACAAATCTCATCAAAAGATATTAAAATGATAGTAGAGCAAAACAACTATACAAATATCAGTCTTCATACAATAGGAAAACAATTAGGTTATATTGAGAATTTAGTGGAAAGTCAACCGATTAAGAAGGAACCAATAAAAGAGGTAACAAAAAAAAAAGTTCTAAAGAGCCAATATTTACACCTTATGAGATTCCAAAACCTTTCCAAAAACACCAAAATGATTTCTTAAAATAAATCCAAAATAGACTAGATACTTTGGAAAGTTACAAGTTTGAATTAATTGCACCTGATACCCCAATGTAAGCCCAACATTCAATAAATACATTACACCAATCCTCCCAATCTGACTCTGACCAGTCAGATGAACAACAAATTAATAAGATGGCTTGGAAAGAACCAAAAAGATTATATTATCCAAAAACCATTGCACCTGATCTTAATATAGAAGAAAAACCTGTTTTCCAAAATAAATAAAATGCTAATACAATTTATGAATGGAATATAGATGGGATGTCTGAATACAATATTCTTAGTTTATTACAACAAATGAAAATGGTTTCAAATGTTTATAAAACCCAAAATCAAAATGGATTAATTAGTGATCATGGTATAGTCAATCGTTTAGTTACTAGATTTGCTGGTCAATTAAAAGGATGGTGGGATCATGCACTCACTAAAACCCAATAGGAAGAAATTTTAAAAGCAATAAAAAATGATTATCAAGGAAAAATTATTTTAGATGAACAAAGAAGACAAATCTAAGATGCAGTAGCAACTTTAATTTTCTCAATCTCTAAACACTTTATAGGAGATCCTTCTCATCTTAGAGATAAAAATTCAGAATTATTATTAATTTTAAAATGCAAAAAAATAACCAATTTTAAATGGTATAAAGATGTCTTTATGACTAGAGTTATGCAAAGATATGACAACCAACAACCATTTTGAAAAGAAAAGTTTCTAGCAGGACTTCCTACTCTGTTAGGAGAAAAAGTTAGAAATCAAATAAAAGAAAATTATAGAGGTATTTTTCCATATGAAAAGCTTACATATGGTGAACTAATTAGTTTCACCCAAAAAGAAGGATTAAAAATTTGTCAAGATTTAAAATTAAAAAACAATCTAAGAAAGAAAGATATCAATGTAGAAAAGAATTAGGATCATCCTGCCACCAATTTGACATTAGGAATGAACCTTCTTCTTCAAAAACATGCTGACCTGTAAAACTAAAAAATAGGAAAAAGAATATTTCAGAATATTATAAAAAACCCAAATATAGAAAATACAGAAAAGAAAAGAAACAACAAAAAACAGAAAACAAAATTGATAAAACAATAAAATGTTATAGATGTGGAAAAACAAGACACATTTCAAAATATTGTAAAATTAAAATAAAAATTAATCATTTAAATCTAGATGAAGAAATAGAACAAAAATTAAATGAGATTCTCTTTGAAACAACTTCTTCTGAATATGATACATCTACCGAAACAGAAGATTTACAAATAGACGAATTACATACAACATCCCAATCTTCTGATGATGAAAATGAACCCCTGATTAATATGTTAACCAAAGACCAAGAATTTATGATTGAAGTTATTGATAAAATTTAAGACCCAGAACTTAAAAGAGAATACCTTATGAAATTAAAATCCTCATTAAAAGATAAACCAGAAAAGAAAAAGAAATTATCTCTAGTCAATCACAAATGTATAATATACAAGATATAATATTTAATAAATATGAAAAACTAAAACCAAGACAAATTAAAAATTCTTAATTATAGATAGAAATAAAACACATTAAATTAGAACTTTCTCAGCATAAAATGGAACAACAAGAAATGAAAAAACAAATGCAAACATTAAAACAAGAAATCCCCAAAAAAAGTTCGTCAGAAACTGAACTCGAACCTGAAGAAAATACACAGGAATATATGATGGTTCTAACTGAAGTATCTATTCAAAGATATTTAATAAAAATAAATATTTTCATAAATAATGAATTTCAATTAGAAACAATAGCCTTTTTTGATACAGGAGCGGACCAAAACTGCATTAGAGAAGGGATAATTCTAACAAAATATTATGACAAAACATCAGAATCTCTTAAAGCTACAAATGGTAAAAAAACAAAAAATTACTTACAAAATTCCCAATGCAGAAATATCCAACAAAGGTATAAAATAACAAACATGTTTTTTAATGGTAAAAGATATTACCCAAGATGTCATATTAGGAACCCCATTCATATCCCTACTCAAACCTTATAAAGTAACAAATAATTCTATCTCCACCAAAGTTTTAAACAGTAAAGTAGAATTTCCTTTTGTAGAAAAACCAAAGATAAGAAATCTCAACTTATTAAAATCTTTATCCATCCATAATGGGCAAATCAATAATTTAATTAATCATAAACAAAACAAATCTCTTTTCTAAAAGAAGAAATATGTTTTAAAAATTGACTAAACAAGTAGAAAAAAGAGAGGTATAAAATAGAATAAATCAAATCAGAGAATAAATAGAATCAACAATATGTTCTGACATTCCTAATGCTTTTTGGAATAGGAAAAGACACGAAGTAACATTACCATATGAAAACAATTTTGATGAAAGACAAATAACCACAAAAGAAAGACCCATACAAATGAACAAAGAAATGGAAGAATTTTGTAAAAAAGAAATACAAGACCTTCTTAATAAAAACTTAATTAGGAAAAGCATTTCTCCTTGGAGTTGTTTAGGATTTTATGTAATAAAAAATGCAGAACTCGAAAGAGGAACGCCAAGATTAGTAATTAATTGCAAACCTCTCAATCAAGCCTTAAAATGGATTAGATACCCAATACCAAATAAGAAAGATTTGCTACAGAAACTTTGTAATGCAAATATTTTCTCAAAATTTAACATGAAACCTGGATTTTGGCAAATCCAAATAAAAGAAGAAGAAATATATAAAATGACATTTACTGTACCATTTGGAAAATATGAATGGAATGTAATGCCTTTTGGATTATAAAATGCTCCATCTAGATTTCAGAGAATAATGAATGATATTTTTTACCAATATTCTCAATTCACAATAGTATACATTGATGATGTATTAGCATTTTCAGAAAATTTATAAAAACACTTCAAACAGTTATCCATCTTTATAAAAGTCATAAAAAGTAATGGTTTAGTAGTTTCACAATCAAAGATAAGTTTGTTCCAAACCAAAGTAAGGTTTTTAGGTCATTACATTACCCAAGTAACCATTACCCCAATAGAAAGTTCCATAGAGTTTACTAGTAATTTCCCAGACGAAATCCTTGATAAAGTCCAATTACAAAGATTCTTAGGAAGCCTCAATTATGTCATAGACTTTTATCTAGGTCTTAGCAAATTATGTAAACCATTATATGATAGGCTAAAAAAGAATCCACAACCTTGGAAAAATGATCACACCAATATAATCATCCAAATTAAAAAATAAATCATTAAGCTTCCTTGTTTATATTTAGCTGATCCAAATGCCCCCAAGATTGTAGAAATAGATGATTCTGAAATAGGAAATGGTGGGATCCTAAAACAAGTTAAAGGAGGAAAAGAGCAAATATGTAACACCCTAAACCCGGCCTAGACGTTATGACCAGATCTAACGTGCCACATTATGTGTTGTTTGAAAACTATACGTTCATTGAAAAACCCTTTTCTGAATCAAAGCTATCTATACTTAAAAAATCTCGATTTGTTGCTTATTAACAAAATACAATTTGCTCAAAGTCATTCTATAACATCTTAAAATTTGGGATTTTATATTTTGTTTTATACCATGCGTTAGGCTAGTTAAGAATGTTAATTTTGTATGTTTAGTGACCCTAAGAAGGCTTGGGGTTGAGTTGGGCCATAGTAGAATTTTCGTATTTAAGCACTTAAGGGGAGAAGGCAAGTGGCATCAAGACCTAAGAAAATAAGTGTGTAATTTTGCTAACACAAATGGAGCATGGGCAAGGTGGTTGTGGCGTGAAATGGTAGAGGGGAGAGCTTGGGTTCGAATCCTACCTAGTGCAAATATTTTGGATTAAATTTTTTTATGCTATATAGTAAGTGTCGGCCATGGTTATAAATAATGTAAGAAAGACTTTATAATGATGGTAAGAAGGCTAAGGAATATGGTAAGGAGGAAAACAAGGGAAGAACAAGGAAAGACATAAAGGAAAGGGATAAGGGAGGGGGACATGTTGGCCGAATATTAGGAGTTGCCATGAGGAAAGAATTTTTGGTCAACACTCATATTTTGGTAAGGGGTATACGGTTTTGGAAGGAGGAGGGATGGGCCAAATATAGTTTTGAAAGTTTAGGTGCATTTTTCCCAACCTCTTCCTTTTACTAACTGAAATTCCTATAGCCTTTTTGTAAATTTTGTGCAGGAAAAGCTTTCATTCTTTTTGAACAATTTTGGTGTTTTCTTTTCCAACATTCTTCCTTTGTTGCCGAAATACTCACATCATTTTTGCTCATTTTCCCTTTGATAGCTGACACTATCTAGCACTCTTTTTCTATCTGTTCTTTTCTTTTCCACCATTTCTTCAACGTTTCCCTCTTTTTTTAAATCGACATCATCTTGTGGCCGAATCTTCATTGTTCATTTCTCTCCATAGCCAAACCTATTAACATCCTTAATCTCTTCTTCATTATTTCTTTCTCTTTCCTGTTGGCACTTTCTTCTTTGATCGAATCGTATTATAGTGGAAAGTCAATCTCATATCCTTGTCTCACCCATAGCCATAAGTCAATCGGTGGAAATTGGATTCATCATCGTTAAGGTAAGGAGTTTTTTCTTGGTTCTTTCAATATATCACTTCTCGGTTATGTTGCAAATCAGATTAAAGTTTTGACTAATCAATTATTTTAGGGACTAACTACTCATTTTCTCTACTCGTTGGTTCTTCGGAAGTAGTGGTAAGCCAAATCCTATCCCTTAACATCTACTCTCTAATAGTAGTTTTTTTCTAAGCGAGACTTTCCAATGAAGGCAAGTGGTATCGATATAAAAAGAAAGGCGATAGGAGGACAAAAAGAGAGTGGATTCACATTTTCTGCTCCTAAGTTCAAGCGTAGGCCGGTATCGGTAGTTCGAGATTTTTCACTGGGTTGTGGACCAACATCCGGTCAGGATAGGTAAATCGTGGTCGTTCACGATACTAAGGGTAATTATTGCATTAGATCGTTTAATTTAGATTTGGATTAATAAAATCATGTTTGTTGGTTAATCGAGTGTAATGGTGATTTAGGTGTCGATGATCAAGAAGGTTTAGTGTGTGTAATCTCACCCCGAAATCCCGTAGATTCGTGATTAGATATCATTTGGAAAATAGATCGTTGTTATTTACAAGGCTAAAAATCGTAATATGCATAAATCGTAAAACTTGCTTAAATAACACTATTCCTAAAAGATCTATCAAAACTGGTATTAATTTTGCTAAATTACAAAAATGCCCCTATGGGTCGATTTATGAAAATGCCCCTATGGGTCGATTTACGAAAATGCCCCTATGGGTCGACTTACTAAAATGCCTCTAAGGGCTGATTTGCTAGGATGCCTTAGTGGGCGAATTATTAAATTACTTCAATGGGTCGATTCACCAAAATAATTCACTAGAGTAATAGTTGTTATATATATATGTGGATATTTTATTTCATCATGAATGATGCATTTTATATATTGCATGGGATGGGAGAAATTGTATGAAGAGAAATGTAGCCTGGTGGCTTAGCCACAATTCAATTATTAAAGTACATATCTGTGATTCGATGGCTTGACCACAAAAATATTATACAAATAGTAGTTCGATTGTATATTGGTGTGAGCGACAGGGTGGGTTGACTTGATCCCCACAGGTGTGATTGGCTGGTCGGGGGTGTGATGGTTGGATGGGTTGGGTTACATGCTTTTCATTTAATTATTAATTTGTAGATGGTATTAGGCCCAAGACGATGCTTTACGGGTTCTAGCCTAGTAGATATCGATAAGAGGATTATACACTGAGTTCTTGCAACTCACATCTCGTTCTTAAACCTTGCAGGTAATGCTCAGGGATGATGACTTGGGCCATGGATGACTCGGTGGAGGCCATACTTTGAAAATAATGTTTTTCAAACATTAGTAAACTTCTTTTCCGCTTTATTTCATTACTTTTACTACTTTGGGTTTAAAGTTGTAATAAGGCCTCTAGGATATGTTTTATTTTGCTTTATGTTTAGATATACTTAATATCTTTCTCGAATTGTTTTAAATGGGGATTTTTAAAATTATAAATAGTTTTTTTAAAAAATTGATTAACCAATGGATTTCATAACAAATATGGACAAATAATTTACCTTGGATTTTCTTTCAAAATTATCAACATCATTTTCAAAAGTCACGGTTTTAAGGTTCACTAGTTTGATTTTCGATTTATCAATCAACCTTTCAAATTTAGTAGTATTTTCACAAATATTTATAACCAAACTTGTTTTCTTAAACTATAACCAAATAACAACATCTTTATAAAGAATCAAAAGTTCTTTACTAATTTTCTTTGTGTGACATGCCAGAATTGGTCATACCGCATAGGCCGGGTTTGGGGTGTTACATTTTATGGTATCAGAGTTCAATTTCAAAACTCGACAATAGTTTAGGTTCAAAAGGATTTTCCAAAGCTATTTTGAATTTTAATTTATAAATGCATGTTTGAGAGGAAGTATGGCACCACGGGTATCCAGCATCAAGTCGGTAAGTTTTGTTTTCATTTTATGATTATTGTGGTGTGACTATTATAAGAAAACTCCACAAAATAGAAATACTCTAGAACTTTTAGCTTTAGGAGCCAAAACTATAGAGATTGAGACTTTAGGAGACGTTTTGAGAATATAAGTTTACTTCCTCTATTCCATAAAACATTGTTTAATAAACATTGAATAGTATACTGATTCATAAGACTCTTAATTAGATTAAATCAACTTAGCAAACATGAGAGCTAAAGGACGTGGACGCGGTAGACATGGACGTAGTAGAGGCCGAGGTGCTAGAGTTGTATCTGAGGTATCGGGACATATGCCTAAAATGGACGCACCTACGTCACCAGTGATTAAAGCTGAGTCACATGATCTGGTGAGAGAGGATGACGCTCTGTCCCAAGCGATGTTATAAGTACTGAAAAGGGTTGCTGGGGGCTAGAATTGGGTCGTCAGTTCGTGGGTCGATATTTGAGTGACTTAGATCAAAGGGATCTAAAGTATTTAGGGGTATTTCAGGTGTAGCTCCTAGTGTAGCAGAGTACTGGCTTGAGGCGATAGAGCGGATTATGGACGATCTGGATTGCACCGCTAAGTAGAAACTGAAAGGGGTTGTGTCATTGTTGAGAGACGAGGCGTATCAGTGGTGGCTTACTGTTCGAGAAGGCACTCAGGCTGATCGTATTACCTGGGAATTCTTTAAGACAGCATTCCAAGGGAAATATGTTGGGACTAGCTATTTAGATGCCCAAAGAAAGGAATTCTTGAATTTGGTCCAAGGAGGTAAATCTATGGCAACATACGAGGCAGAGTTTTGTGTCTGAGTAGGTATGCCAGGGGAATAGTGCTGACTAATTATGAACGCTGGGTGTGTTTTGAGGATGGATTGCGTAATGAGTTACGGGTACTGATAGCCCCACAGAAGGAGAGGAATTTTGCTATACTGGTGGAAAAAGCTAAAATAGCTAAAGAAGTCAAACACTCAGAGTGACAAAACTAAGACAAGGATAAGGGCAGGAACAAGAGAGACTCTGGGTATTCAGGACCTGCTAGAGGATTTCAGAAAAGGCCCAGGAATGAGGGATTAGTTCAAGCGGGAGCTCGAGCTACTACCAATCAGTTACAGCCTTGTGTGGATTATGGAAAACTTCACTTGGGTGAATGTTGGAAGAGAACTGGTGGTTGTTTCAGATGTGGTTCCTTGTACCATCATTTTAGAGATTGCCCTCGAGAGCCTGCACAGACTCAGGGAGTTTGTAACAGATTTGTAGAGCTAGCAGGGGGTGCTCAATAGCCACCGAGAGGCCGAGGGCCAGGTCGAGGTGGTAATGGCGTAGCACGAGGTCAGGGTGCACTAGGTAGAGGTACCGATAATAGGAGTAACACGGAGGCGAGACAGCCAAGTTTGGTCTATGCAATCAGACGTCGAGCGGATGGTGATGCACCGGACATCATAACCAGTACATTCTTCATATCTGATGCACCTTTTATCGATTTGATAGACATTGGATCCACCCATTCGTATGTTGTATGTGCTGTGTCTAGAACTCTGGATATTAGATCTGAGATTACTGCTAGAGAACAATTGTGATTAGCCCTTTCGGACAGTCGGTGGCAGTAAATAAGTTATTTAGGGATGTGCCCTTAGAAATTTAGGGGGTAGTTTTTCGATGAATTTTATGGAACTGTCATTCGGGGAGTTCGACCTAATATTGGGCATAGACTGGCTGGTTAAACACCGTGCGAGCTTGGACTATGCTGCAAAGCAGATGGTGCTAAGAACTTCTGAGGATAAGGAAGTGATGATGCTAGGCGAAAGAAGAAACTATCTGTCTAATGTGGTATCTACTTTAAAGGCAGAAAAGTTGGTGTGAAAGGGGTGTGGTGCGTTCTTAGCCTTTATCAGTGCTTTGGATTGCAAAGAGTTGTCTGTAGAGAGAGTTAGAATAGTGAAAGAGTTTTCTGACGTCTTTCCCGAGGAGCTTTCAGGATTGCCTCCGGATCGGGAGATGGAGTTTCGCATTGAGCAGTTTCCAGGAATGGCTCTGGTGTCCATTACTCCTTACAGAATGGCACCGAATGAGCTTGTGGAACTTAAAGATCAAATTCAAGAGTTGTTGGATCGTGAATTTATTCGACCAAGTGTGTCTCCATTGGGAGCGCCAATTTTGTTCATTAAGAAAAAGGATGGGTCGATACGTTTGCATTGATTATAGACAATTGAATAAGTTGACGATTAAGAACAAGTATCTGTTACCGAGGATCGATGATCTGTTCGATCAGCTGCGAGGAGCTTCGAGAAGCTTTAATTTTCTAGAAGATAGACTTAAGATCGGGTATCACCAGCTTGGGGTCAAGGAGGCGGATATTCATAAGACTGCATTTTGAACCCAATATGGGCATTATGAGTTCTTGGTGATGTTGTTTGGGTTGACAAATGCACCAACTGCATTTATGGACATGATGAACTGAGTCTTCCAACCCTATCTAGATCGGTTTGTGGTTGTGTTCATAGATGACATCTTGGTGTACATGATGCGCATCTACGGGTAGTATTGCAGATATTGAGGGAGAAGCAAATGTATGCCAAATTCAGTAAGTGTGAATTTTGGCCTAGAGAAGTGACCTTTTTGTGACATGTTGTTTCTACCGAAGAAATTAGAGTTGATCCCTGAAAGGTCGAGGCAGTATTGGATTGAAAGCCACCGAAGTCAGTTGCAGAAATCTAAAGTTTTCTAGGTTTGGCTGGAAATTACAGGCGATTCGTTGAGGAGTTTTCGTTGATTGCTGCACCCATAACAAATTTGTTGCGTAAAGTAGTACAGTTTGTGTGGTCAAAAAAATAGCAAGAGAGCTTTGAGAAATTGAAGAAGATTATGACAAAAGCACTAGTATTGATTCAACCTGAGGCTGGTAAGGAGTTTATTATTTATTGTGATGCATCAAACACGGGCTTGAGATGTGTATTGATACAACGGGAAAGTGGTGGCTTATCATCTCGGCAATTAAGGCCGCATATGATAAACTATCCCACACATAACTTGGAGTTAGCTGCAATGGTGTTTGCTCTAAAGATATGGAGACACTATCTGTACGGGGAGAAGTTAATTATCTACACTGATCATAAGAGTCTGAAGTACCTCCTTACCCAGAAGGAGTTGAACTTAAGACAACAGAGGTGGATAGGACTGTTGAAAGTTTATGACTTCTCAATCGAGTATCATCCAGGAAAAGCTAACGTAGTGGCAGACACGTTGAGTCGTAAGGTGATATCAGATTTGAGAGCGATGTTTGCTCATCTTAGCCTTTATGAAGATGGTAGTCTGCTAGCCAAACTTCAAGTGATGCCTGTGTGGGTAAGTTAGATTAAGGAAAAGCAGTTGTTAGATGAAGTGTTGGGTTCTCAACTTAAGCAAGTGAAAAGTGGTGAGATAGGGAATTTTAGAGTAAATAATGGTGGAGTATTGTGTTTCTGTGGAAGAGTTTGTATGCCTAGGGATTTGTAATTGAGACAAATGATTCTGCGTGAGGTGCATAGTAGCCTATATGCTATGCACCCCGGGGAAAATAAGATGTACCGAGACCACCGTGAACAGTATTGGTGGCCAGGGTTGAAACGAGAGGTTACAGATTTCGTGAGCAAGTGCTTGACTACAGTGACTGCCTTCGATGGTGTGTAGCAGATGGAGGGTCGATTTAGTAATCCCCACGGTGTGATTGGTAGGCACGGGTGATGTGTAGAAGATGGATTTCTAGGTGGATTGGGTTGCATCATTGCCTATTATTATTATATGTGAAATGATATGTTTTATCGATTGGGAATCTGTGATGGTTGTTACACACTGAGTCTGTTGACTCACCCTTCGTGGGCTAACTTTTTGCAGATGGCACTCATTGAATGGACCAGGTCGGCAGGAACTCAGAGGCGTCTATTCACAGCTGAAATTTTCAGTTTTCTTATTAAGTTTATATCTATCTATTTTGGGTTACATTTTGATGTAATAAGGCCCTTATTACTTAACTGTTTAATTTTCTTTGCGTTTTAAATTTCTGATACGATACGAACAACATCAATTGATTTGAAACTCAATTAACTGCGGTTTTTCAAGTTACAAAAAAAAAGAATAAACTCTAAAATTCGGCATTTCTTTTAACTTATAACTTTTGAAATATGAAATTATCGATTTATTACAAAATTAAATTACAACTCGATTTTTAACTTGAGAACAACCCGAATCTATTTTTCTTCGAAACCACCGCGATTTTCAAAATGTATACGAGACTTAACTATGCATTGCTTAAGGAGCATGCCAGATCCGGTCAGGGCTTGTGGGCCGAGTTTGGGGTGTTTCAATTTGGTATCAGAGCCCGGTTTAGAACTTGGCCTTGAGGGCTTTTTGGGCCCAAAACATTTTTCTTATTTTGAACTTGAGTTTACTAAAGGTTGAGTAGGGTTTTCCGGCATGGCACCTGAGTCTCTAGCCCGAAGTCCACCAGGTACGTACCCCTAACCCTTGTGTGATTTGTATGTGGGAATTATAGGGACATAGATTAGTAGATTAGGAGTTATTGAACCCTAGGATTAGCTTACTCCAACACCGAATTACATAAAATTTAAAGTCCAACCAAATAAACCTGTGATTGAGTCACCGAGTTAAGGGTGTGGCAACTGCTATGCGCATGTCTAGGATTGGATTGGGGGAGCTTGGTATTTAAGCGATCCTAGTGACACACCTCCTCTCCTCGAATCCTACCTAGTGCGTAGTGACAGTTCACCTAACCAAGAGGACTCAATCACAAAGCTAAATTCGATAATTAAAACCCGAAAGGGACCAGTCACCTTATTTTGTACAAACCTAACAGTAAACCTTGATTTGAAAAATAACCCAAATACCCCTGATTTGCAAATTGACCAAATTACCCCTAACTTGTAAAATTATCAAGCTACCCACTGTATAGAAGGTTACCAAAGTACCCCGAATTGAAAATTTCCAAAATACCCTTATTTTGTAAAATCATCTGGAACCATATTTTACAAAATTACCGAAATACCCCTGATTTGTAAAATTACAAAAATACCCTCAATTTATAAAATTACCATATTACCCTTGAATCTTCTTACCAAGTGTTCTTATTTTGCAAAAAAACCAAAGATCTCTATTTTGCGAAATTTTTAAATACCCTAATTTGGAAAATTACCAAAATACCTCTATAGGACAAATTACGAAAATACCTTTGGGTAGTGGAGAACAACAACAATGACAACCACAACACTTTTCTATAAAAAACGAAAGTTCATGAATGCTGATGGTTGGATGAATGAACTTGATACTGTGTGTATGTATGAATTCGAAAGAACTACTTTTTTTTTGAGCTATTAAACAAAAGACTGATCGCGATAAATTAGTGGAACAAAAACTAATTCATAAAATTATTAATTAGATAAATACACCTTAGAAAGATGAGTTCTAGGGGACGTGGTCATAATGTGCGTGGCCGTGGTAGAGGCCAAATGACCGTGTCAGAACCCGTTAGGTCTGGTCAAGGGTCTGAGAATGAAATGCCACCATCACCAGCTGCTGGCGTTGAATATCAGGATCAGATGGGAGATGATGCAATATCGCAAGCGATGCTGCGAGTACTTGAGAGGGTGGCTGGAGAAGGTGGAGGTATGGGAGCTCAAAATATGTACCCGTGCGACTCTGAGCTAATGGAGCTGAGTTTTTTCGTGGTATATCTGGTGTGGCACCCAATACGGCTAAGTATTGGTTAGAGGCAACGGAGTGAATTATGGATCATTTGGACCTATCTGCCGGGGAAAAACTGAAAGGGGTAGTGTCGCTTCTCCGCGATGAGTCATATCAATGGTGGCTCACGATTAGGGATGGTGCTATAGCAGATGATCTCTCCTGGGAGTATTTTAAGGTAGCGTATCAGAAGAAGTATATTGGAACCAGCTATGTTGATGCGCAGAGGAAGGCATTTATGAGGCTAGTTCAGGGAAATAACTCCGTAGCGGAGTATGAGGCAGAATTCCTAAGGTTGAGCTAATACACTCGAGGTATAGTGGCTACAGAGCATGAACGATGTGTCCGATTTGAGGATGGACTAAGGGATGACCTGAGATTGTTGATTGCCCCACGGCAGGAGCGGGAGTTTGCTGTATTGGTAGAAAAGGAAAATGTTGCTGAAGGAGTTAAGGAGTTTGTGAGACAGAACACAGACAGGAATAAGCAAAAGAGAGGTTTCGGATCATCATGGTCATCTGGGAATATCCAAAAGAGACCTAGAATGGATGGGTCGTGAGGTCAGCAAGTTACTACGGGGGGACAGTACCGTACTTGTGCTCAATGTGGAAAGATGCACTTGGGAGAGTGTTGGAAGAAGACGGGAGGATGTTTCAAGTATGGGTCCAAGGATCACATGATTAGGGACATCCTATGAAAATGCAGGGCGAGAGCCACCCGATAAGTCGGTGTCCTAATCGGTAAGAAGAGGTGGACAAGAACCATCGCGGGTCGTGGTTCTACCGCGAGAGGTAATGGTTCTAGAAGAGGTCGGGAACACCGGCGGAGGTGTTGGTAACACGAGGTGAGACAATGGGTCTAGTGTATGCAGTTCATCGGAGGGAGGATGATGATGCACCAGATGTCATAACGGGTATGTTCCTTATCTCTGGATTACCCTTTATTGCGTTGATAGATGTTGGGTCAACTCATTCATACATTGCTAGTAAGGTGTCTGGAACTCTGCATGTGAACTCTAAAACTGTACCTAGGAAGATAACTGTACTTAGTCCTTTAGGGCAATCAGTAGTATTAGACAAACTCTTTAGGGCAGTACCTTTAAAAGTATAGGGGGCGCAATTTTCGAATGACTTAATGGAGTTGCCATTTGAGGAGTTTGATCTAATCTTAGGCATGGATTGGTTAGTGAAGTACCATGCGAATGTGGATTGTACTGCTAAGCGTATGTCGTTAAGAACTCCTGACGACAATGAAGTTGTGGTGATGGGTGAGAGACGGAATTGCTTGTCAAATGTGGTATCTGCCCTTAAGGCAGAGAAGATGGTGAGCAAAGGGTGTGCAGCTTTTCTGATGTTGATCAGTGCCTTGGAGGCTAAGGAAGCACCTGTAGGAGGAGTTAGAACAGTAAGGAAATTTGTGGATGTCTTTTCAGAGGAGCTACTTGGGTTACCCCCGGATAGAGAGGTAGAGTTCGGAATTGACTTATTGCCGGGTACAGCTCCTGTGTCAATTTCTCCATACCGAATAGCACCAAAGGAGCTAGTAGAGCTCAAAGCCCAAATCTAAGAGTTACTCGATCGTGGGTTTATTCGACCTAGTGTGTCTCCATGGGGAGCACCGGTCCTATTTGTGAAGAAGAAGGACGGGACTATGCGCATGTGCATAGATTACCGACAGTTGAATAAGCTGACCATCAAGAACAAGTATCCATTACCAAGGATAGATAACTTGTTCGATCAGCTTAAGGGGACCACAGTATTTTCGAAGATAGATCTAAGGTCAGGATATCATCAGCTTAAGGTGAAGGAGGCTAATATCCATAAGACAGCTTTTCGGACAAGGTACGGGCATTATGAGTTTTTGGTAATGCCGTTCGGATTGACAAACACCCCAGTCGCGTTCATGGACATGATGAACCAGGTTTTCTAACCCTACCTAGACCTGCTCGTTGTTGTGTTCATAGATGATATCCTAGTGTATTCCAAGTCCGAGGAAGAACATGATAAGCATCTCCGAGTTACGCTACAAGTGTTAAGGGAAAAGAAGCTGTATGCCAAGTTCAGCAAGTGTGGATTTTGGCTGAAGGAAGTTACGTTCTTAAGGCATATGGTGTCTGCCGAAGGAATAAGGGTGGATCCTCGGAAGATTGAGGTAGTATTGGATTGGAAACCACCTAAGTCTATGGCAGAAGTTCGTAGTTTCTTGGGATTAGTAGGCTACTACAGGAGATTTGTTGAGGGATTCTCGTCGATAGTAGCACCATTGACAAAGTTGTTGAGAAAGGAGGTACCTTTCGTATGGGCAGATAAGCAGCAGGAGAGTTTCGAGAAGCTTAAGAAGGTATTGACAGAGGCTTCGATTTTGATTCAGCTTGAAGCAGTGAAGGACTATATGGTATATTGTGATGCTTCCCATATAGGATTGGGATGTGTCGTTATGCAAGATGGGAAGGTGGTCGCTTATGCATTTTGGCAATTGAGGCCACATGAGGTTAACTATCCGACGCATGATCTGGAGTTAGCAGTGGTGGTATTCGCTCTTAAGGTGTGGAGGCATTACTTATATGGAGAGAAGTCGGTGATCTACATGGACCACAAGAGCCTGAAGTATTTGCTAACTCAGAAGGAGCTGAATTTGAGACAGCGTAGGTGGGTGGAGTTGTTGAAAGATTACGATTGCTCAATAGAGTATCACCCGGGCAAGGCAAATGTTGTGGCGGATGCCCTAAGTCAGAAAGTAGTGTCAGAGTTAAGGGCGATGTTTGCATATTTGAGCCTTTATGATGATGGAAGCTTGCTAGCGGAATTGCAAGTGATAGGTCAGGTTAAGGAGAAATAATTATTAGATGGTGAACTAAGTTCTAAGCTGCTACAAGTACAAAGTGGGGAATTGGAAAATTTTGGTGTAAACGGTGATGGAGTGCTGTGTTTTCGGGGCAAGGTCTGTATGCCAAAGGATGAGGAGTTAAGGCAAAGAATTCTTCAAGAATCGCATAGTAGCCCTTATGCTATGCATCCTGGAGGAAGTAAGTTATATAGGGATCTACGGGATCAGTTTTGGTGGCTTTGGTCTTAGCGAATTTCTGAGTTTGTAGGAAGTGCTTAGCGTGTCGACAAGTCAAGGTGAACACCAATTGGCGTCGAGGTTGCTTGGTGATAAAGATTCCGCAATGGAAGTGGGAGAGAATTACCATGGACTTTGTTAGTGGGCTTCCCCTTACGCCTACTAAGAAGGACTCGGTATGGGTGATAGTAGATCGGTTGATGAAGTCTGCACATTTCATACCAGTGCGGGTTGACTATTCGTTGCAAAAATTGGCAAAGTTGGGTATAGCAAAAATCGTGAGGCTGCACGGGGTGTCGGTGTCGATTATCTCGGATAGGGATCCGAGGTTTATGTCTCGATTTTGGAAGGCGCTACATCAAGCTTAGGGCACCAGGTTGGATTTTAGTACAGCATTCCATCTGCAGTCGGACGGTCAATCTGAGCGGGTAATTCAAGTCCTGGAGGATATGTTGAGGGGTTGCATGATAGACTTCAGAGGGAGTTGGGAGGAGTTCTTACCTTTAGCGAAATTTGCGTACAATAATAGCTATCAGGCAAGTATTCATATGGCACCGTACGAAACGCTGTGTGGACGGAAGTGTCGCACTCCTACATGTTGGACGGAATTGGGAGAACGTCAGGTTTTGGGTCCTGAGATTGTGGAAGAATCTAAAAAAAAGGTTAAAGTAATTCAGACACGGTTGAAGGAGGCATCCGACCGGCAAAAGTCATACGCAGATCTTAAGCGGAAGGAGATTGAGTTTGCTGTGGCAGATTATGTGTTTCTAAAAGTTTCACCGTGGAAGAAGGTGATGAGATTTGGTCGCAAGGGAAAGTCAAGTCCCAGGTTTAGAGGACCTTATCGGGTGTTAAAGCAGGTTGGACCAGTAGCGTATCAGTTAGAATTGCCTTTGGAGTTGGAGTAGATACACAATGTGTTTCACATTTCGATGCTACGTCGTTACCGATCAGATCCATCTCACGTGCTACCGGTTGAGGAGGTAGGGCTGAGACCAGATCTGTCCTATGAGGAAGAGCCGATTCAGATATTGGAACAGGATGTGAAGGTGCTTCGGAGGACATCGGTCCCGTTAGTCAAAGTGTTATGGTGCAACCATGGATCGGAAGAAGCCTCGTGAGAACCAGAGGAAGCGATGCGACAGCAATACCCTCACTTATTCTAGCTAGGTAAATTTTGAGGCCGAAATTTATTTTAAGGGGGTAGAACTGTAATATCCTGACTTTGTGGGTTTGTACATTTGATGCGTTGCATGGCTAAATTAGTAGGTGAAGGCTTTGAGGTGTGGATTGGGCTCAGGTTTGGGCTTAAAACTTGGGTTAAATTGATTCTAAATAATGTTAGTGTATAAATTAAAAGTTAAGTGAGTATGTTTAGTAGCAAGTTGGGCTCCTGGCCCAAAGTTGGAGGTGCCATAAGTGGATATGTAGGTGGCGTCACAAGAGAGAGAAGTTTGGGCCTAGTATGGCCGCTTGGGCCCCAAGTTAGTGGGTCAAATATTCGGCACTTCAAAGGGGAGGGGATGGACGGCACCTAGCTATAATTTTGGAGTGTTATTTCTTTTATTTTATGATTAAAAAGGGTGTTAATTAAGAGGGAAGAAGTGGATTTTAGGTGGCCTCTTTTAAAAGAGAGATAAAGGTTGGGTTATCAAGAGGGATAGAGGTTATCAAGAGGGAGAGAGTTGGTCAAAATTCCAACTTTGAGTGTATGCTTGTGTATTGCCGAAATTTTGAAGCCTGGTGTTCATCTTTACCATTTGATTTCTTTTCTTTCTTTCTCATCTACTCTCTGGCGAAACCTCTCTACCATTTTTCACCATTCTTTGCAACACCTTAAAACCTCACACTTCTCTTCTCTTTGTTAAGTTCAAATCTCCTCTTGTCACCAAGGGTGAATCGCATCAAATCTCAACCTTCTCACTTATTCTTTTCACGATTCATCAAAAGCCGAAAACACAATTGACCATAGCCGAATCTATATCTCTTTGCTATTTTTTTAAAGCCGAAAAGTTCACTTCTTTGTCACCTTTTGAAACTGATTCTCTTCTAGTTATCTCTTAAAACTGAAAACCCTTCTCCTGTGGCCGAATCTCTCAGTAATCAAAGGGGGTGGTTGATCAGTTGATGCAAGCTATTCGATCGGTTCTAATAGTGGGGGTAAGGAACTCTTTGTCATTTAATCTTCTTTCCTATACCTTCAATTAAGTCGACACTAAAGAAACTAATCCCTTTTATTCTTTTGGCTGAACTATGTAAGGGGTCTTTCGGGATTCTTATAGTTAATGTTTGGTGAAGTGATCATTCAGGATTTGAATATCCAAGGTAAGTGAAGTGTGATTTTAGGCCGAAGGCCATTTACTTTGTTCATCAAATGTTAGAATCGAATCTAACATATACCCTGTAGGGATTTCGACATCTCCAAGGACAAGTGATATTTTTGGGATTTAGACAATCAAGGCAAGGGATATTGATATTCGGCCAAGGCCATATTACTTATTAAGGGTGTCGATTCTAGCTATGGTGTTTTAGGGGATTTTTGACAGATCTTTAGGATTTGGCTAAGCAATCTAGGTAAGGGTTCTAGTGATTCAGATCTGTTTCTTATTCGTTCAAAAGCTGAAAACTAATGGATTGAGTGTTCTAGTGCCTAGCCGATTGTGAGGGGGGATCATCATGAAGTTTCGGGATTTGGTTGGTAACCAAATCGGCAGCAAGGTAAGGGTTTTGGTCTCGTTAACCCTTTGGGATTTGACTGTTTAGCCGAATGGCTTTTTGCTAATATGCTTAGTGTTGGCCGAATGTAGGAAAAAGGGGACTAGTGTGTTAGATCAGGATTTTCGGGATTTCGATTAGATCTACGAATAATCAGGTGTGTAGTCCTACACCATTTCCCCTTAGGTTGATAATATTAGATATATGTTAATGAAAATATGAAAGTATGGCTAAGGGTACCATCCAATGGTACGAGTGCATTCAGGTACGATACCCCTTTAACATTTGTAGATAATGTTTAATAACATTGATGTGAAAATATGTGGATTCCCGTTATGATTTTGGGGTAAGGTAAATTGCATGACAAATAGCATGTTTTGTATGTTGCATGGGCATATGGGTGATTATGTGAAAGGGGAAGTGATCTGGTGGTTCCTACCACAATATCTGGTGACTCTGTCACATTATCTGGTGACTATGTCACATATTATGAATCTGGTGACTCTGTCACATTATCTGGTGGCTATGCCACATTATAAGGGCGATGTGCAGTTGACTGCAGTGACTGCCTTTGATGGTGTGTAGCAGATGGAGGGTCGATTTAGTAATCCCCACGGTGTGATTGGTAGGTACGGGTGATGTGTAGAGGATGAATTTCTAAGTAGGTTGGGTTGCATCATTGCCTATTATTATTATTATATGTGAAATGATATGTTTTATCGATTGGGAATCTGTGATGGTTGTTACACACTGAGTCTGTTGACTCACTCTTCGTGGGCTAACTTTTTGCAGATGGCACTCAGTGAATGGACCAGGTCGGCAAGAACTTAGAGGCGACCATGCACAGTTCAAATTTTCAGTTTTCTTATTAAGTTTATATCTATCTATTTTGGGTTATATTTTGATGTAATAAGGCCCTTATTACTTAACTGTTTAATTTTCTTTGCGTTTTAAATTTCTGATACGATACGAACAACATCAATTGATTTGAAACTCAATTTCCTACGGTTTTTCAAGTTACAAAAAAAAAAGAATAAACTCTAAAATTCGGTATTTCTTTTAACTTGCAACTTTTGAAATATGAAATTATCGATTTAGTACAAAATTAAATTACAACTCGATTTTTAACTTGAGAACAACCCGAATCAATTTTTCTTCGAAACCACTGCGATTTTCAAAATGTCATACGAGACTTAACTATGCTTTGCTTAAGGAGCATGCCAGATCTGGTCAGGGCTTGTGGGTTGGGTTTGGGTTGTTTCAATGCTCTATAGGCCGATTTGCTAGAATGCCTTAGTGGGCCAAATTACTTTATTTCACTAGATTAATAGTTGATATATATATATATATATGTGTGTGTGTGTGTGTAGATATTTTATTTCATCATGAATGATGCATTATATATATTGCATGAGATGGGAGAAATTGTATGAAGAGAAGTGTAGCCTGGTGGCTTAGCCACAATTTAATTATTAAAGTACATATTTGTTATTCGATGGCTTAACCACGAAAATATTATACAAATAGTAGCTCGACTACAAATTGGTGTGAGCGGTAGGGTGGGTTGACTTGATCCCCGCAGGTGTGATTGGCTGGTCAGGGGTGTGGTGGTTGGATGGGTTGGTTTACATGCATTTCATTTAATTATTACTTTGTAGATGGGCTTAGGCTCAAGATGATGCGTTACGGGTTTTGGCCCAGTGGATATCGGTAAGAGGATTATATACTGAGTTCTTGTAACTCACATCTCATTCTTAAACCTTGCAAGTAATGCTCAGGGATGATGACTTGGGCCATGGATGACATAGTGGAGGCCATACTGTGAAAATAATGTTTGTCGAACATTAGTAAACTTCTTTTCCTCTTTATTTCATTACTTTTACTATTTTGGGTTTAAGGTTGTAATAAGGCCTCTGGGATATGTTTTATTTTGCTTTATGTTTAGACGTACTTAATATCTTTCTCGAATTGTTTTAAATGGGGATTTTTTAAAATCATAAATAACATTTTTTTTAAATTGATAACCAATGGATTTCATAACAAATATGGACAAATAATTTAACATGGATTTTCTTTCAAAATTATCAACGTCATTCTCAAAAGTCACGATTTTAAGGTTCACTAGTTTGATTTTCGATTTATCAATCAACCTCTCAAATTTAGTAGTATTTTAACAAATATTTATAAACAATATTGTTTTCTTAAATTATAACTAAATAACATCTTTATTAAGAATCACAAGTTCTTTACTCGTTTTCTTCGTGTGACATGCCAGATCTGGTCATACCACATGGGCCGGGTTTGGGGTGTTACACATTCTATTGCAAAAAACATTACTACTTTCAAAACCTTGTTTGTTGCAGAAGTTTGATTCAAACATTTGTGAATACGTGATATTATGAAAGCGATGGTTATACTTTTAAAAACCCATGTTTAATAGCCCAGCAATTTGTAATTTAATGAAATACGAAAAAAAAACAATGGCCTTATTACAGAAATTAGTAACCCAATAATTTAAAATAACTAAATTAAACTAAAATCGCTAAGTTTAGTCTTTAAACCATATCCAACGTGTGGCCACCTCCGAGTCCTCCGCAGCTCCAGATCCTCTAAGGCTGGGGATTACCTACATGGTTAAAAGAAAGGGTGAGTTACGAGAACACAGTGTGTAATCCCCTATTACGGTCATAGTCTGGGCTTGAGCCCATACGGTATCAGTCTAGGCCTAGGTCCTATTCGGTGACAATTTGGGCCTAAGCCCTATTCGATAACAATCTGGGTCTAAGCCCTATCGATAATAATCTGTGCCTAAGCCCTATTCGGTAACAATCTGGGCCTAAGCCCTATCCGATAACAATATGGGCCTAAGCCCTATTCAGTAACAATCTGGGCCTAAGCCCTATTCGGCAATAATCTAGGCCTAAGCCCTATCCGGCAATAATCTGGGCCTAAGCCCTATCAATGCAATGCACATGTAACCGAACCCAATCCAACCAAACTGTAATGCCTTGGGTCTATTGGGCTTCAGGCTTTGGGTCTCAGAAAATTTTTAAATGAGCGAGAAAATGACATTTGGCATATGGGCTTTGATGGTTAATCAATTTGGAGTGTCTAGGGGGAGATGTCCTGGGATCAAGTAAGGGTATAAGACAAATTTTGGTTTTAGCTCTAGGGAACAGAGACTCTAGTTAGTAGGCCTTTTAAGTAAATAAAGAAGAAATAGGACACAAATGGGCTTGGGATCCAGTGGCAAGTGGCGTCACTTGGGAGCTATAAGGTGGCATGTGTGTAAGCTGAAGAGGTCTAAGGTTAGAGTATTAGGAGTGTATTTTTGGAGTGCTTTATTTTGCATAGGTGGACGGTAAAAGTTGTGTTGGTTTTGAACTCTTGCCGTGGAGAGATTGAGGTAAGCAGGTGATATAGATGTGGAGGAGATTTTGGATAAGATTAAGGTGTTATCAGGAAGAAAAATCAGGATATGAGAAAGGGGAGGAGTTAGTGCCGAATAGGACTTTGGAGGATGGCATATTCGGCTTGTGGCTATAAAAGGAGGGGGCCGAAGGCTTGAAAGGTTCTTTTAGCATTCTCTAGTTTTTCTTCTCCCCTTAATCGGTTCTCCTATAGCCGAATTATTCCAAGTGACGAAAAGAAAAACCCCATCATCCCTTTTGCCAAATTTCCACAAAGCCAAGTTCCCTTCATTGCCGAAATTATTATCATCCTTCTTTGCCGAATCCCTACTTTTGTTGAACCTTTGTTGTTGTTCCTCCACCTAAATCGATTGCTATCTACTCTTAGTCATGACTGGAAGCAGAATCTTGATCAGTAGATATCTAAGCCACAGGGTCAAAGGAGAATTTCGGTAAGTGTTTAGTTGTAACATCCTAAATTAGGGGTTGTTTGTAATTTAATTATTTTCCCATGTGTGTGCTTGAAGAAATAAATATTATGATTGCTAAGCATGTTCTAGGGTCTAGAAATAACCCCGAGCTTGGCCTGACTTAGGACTAAAAATTTCTTTTTAAGTGTTTAAAATAAGAAAGCTAGGTGAGATAGGGGTTAAGAGAAATTTTGGGAGAAGTTGGACACAAGGAGCAAGTTGGCGTAGTGGTCTGTGGGGTCAAAGGGAGCTTCAAGGGAAGAGGTTCGAGTCTTGGGAATTACAAGGGGAATGCATTTTATTTTTGGGTTTTTGGGGCGTTAAAAAGAGGGGCCAAGTTAGAAGGCTTTAAAAGATTTTTGTAGGTGAGCTTGGGCATGAAAGTTGATTGGTAAAGTGGCTTGGGGTCTTGGTGTATGCCGCCCAAGCAAGGGGGAGAAGGACTCAAGTTCGAGTCACGACAAAAGCATAGGGTTTTCTTTATTTTTTTGCAAAATGGCGCCATGGAGAGGGAGGTGTTAGAGGGCAATTGGGACTTTGGAGGGATAGGGATAAACATCTTCTTTTTATATTTTTTTTATTTGAAGAAGTGGTAAAATTTATCACAAAGGGTGAGAGTTGGCCGAATGAAGGACTCATTAGGGCCATCCACATTCGGTTTTGATAAAGCAAGGAGGTGCTGAAATTCTTCAAAGTTTCCTTTCTTTTCCCTCTTGATTGCTTGGCCGAATTCTCTCTAGTCCACAAGTGCCAAAATTCTTCAAACCTCTATCATTCTTTTCATTATTTTCTTCTTACTCTCTAGCCGAATCCACTCCACCCCTTTTGCCGAAATCTTTTCTCCTTCATTAGAGCTACTTTGGCCGAATAGCAAGTGAGCACAAGATTATTTTTGGGTTACTTCTTCAATCGATTGTAAAAGGTAAGTGGACATGGTCGAATGTTTTTTTTTTGGTTGGCTCAGGATCTATGGTTATGGCTGAATGGCCTATGATTCATAACAATGTGTTTAAACCGATTGTAGGGAAGGTTATTGCCGAATTCAAGGAGTTTATCGGGATTTGATTTCTTCAAGGTAAGGCTTATATAATATTCGGCCAAGGGCTTTGAATAAGGATTTTTGTACTAAGTCAAATCCGACATATGGTGTGTAGGATCTCGATTGTTCAAGGCACAAGCAGCAATTTCGGGATTTCGATTCATTTTGGTAAGTAAGAGATAGTTTCGACCAAGGGCCATTTGTTAAAGAATTTATGTTTAATGCTGAAACTAATATGTGCCATATAAGAATCTCAACGATTTCAGGAATAAGTGCCGTTTCGGGATTCGGTAGGAGACCAAATCGGCAACCAAGGTGAGCGTTATTTCGAGTACATCGTATCATTTGGGATTATTTGGTTTAGCCGAATAAGACCTATTTGGTCACTAACCTTGTTGTTGGCCGAATATAGGGTCAAAGGATCTAGCATCGTAGATCGGATCTTCGGGATCTAGGAATTTCGTTAGTAACAGGTGTGTAAAATTCACTACACATTTTATTAGTAACATGACTATATTATTGCCTTTTAAATCATTGTGGTAGATTTGCTTGTGGGCTTAAGCATGGATTTCGGGTAAGTCCCCTATTACATGATCTATGATGTATGTGTATGCCATCATATGCTGTTAAAGGTTATGCTATACATAAATGCATGATATATGGAATTATGATATTTGATATGTAAGCATGATGATGGTGGGATTGATGAGAGGAGGGGGATGATCTTTATGGACTGTCACTAGTGGTTTTGACCACAAGATGGGTTGGCCCCATTAGTTTAATTGTGACTTCGGTCACCAGTGGTTTTGACCACACCGTTGATAAATCGTGGCTAAGTCCCAGTGGTTTGGTACCACCAGTGGTTTTGACCACATTATGATATTTGTGACCTATGGTCATCAGTGGTTTTGACCACATGATGGGTTGGCCCCATTATTGATTTGTGACTCTAGTCACCAGTGGTTTTGACCACCAGTGGTTTTGACCACACGGGGTAGTTAAAGGAGTACGAATGGTTAGTGGGGTTGCATATCTGCATGTTTATTAATAAATTGTGTATGAGTTACATTTTCGGGTGGGGGATTTACACACTGAGTCTTGGTGACTCACCCCTTCCCAAATTGTTTTGCAGATGAGTAGATCGCGGAGATGGAGCCGGAGAGGACTCGAGGCGGTCATGCTTGTTCCTTAGTTTTTTGGATTTGATCTTAATTTGTTATAGTTAATATTATTTATTTTTCTAAGTTTTTTTTTTATTTGGGTTGTAATAAGGTCAATAATTATTATTTGGATGTTTTAATTAGTTGTTTTAATTTACTTATACTATAGTACAAAATGAAAGTATAAATGTTAAGTAAATTGGTTAAAAGCAACATTTTCAAATCAAGTAACTTTTACGAGTTTTCAAAGATGTTACCATCGGGTAACAAAATACACCAAGTCAACTATAACCTTGATGATTTTAAAATTTTGCATGATCAAACGTTTTCAAAGGGTTTATCAACACAACCATGTTTATGAAAAAAAAAAAAACAACCCTCTTGAGTTTAATCAAAACACTGTTTTATAACCCTAATTATTTTTTTCCCTTAAATTTTTCATCAGAAAATCAATATCTTACAAAGCATTTTTACTCCGTGACATACCAGATCTGATCAGGACTCATGGGCCGAGTTTGGGGTGTTATATTTTTTGTATCAGAGCCCGGTTCAAAACTCGGCTGTGGGGGGCCCAAGGCCCAAAATGTTTTGTTTGTTAGTAGGCCTTATTGGAATGTTTTGGGAAATTGTCTATGGTTCGAACAGTATGGCACCGAGTCTCCCAGCACCTATCAGCCTGAGTAAGTAATTCTATCTATTTTGTGAATACTTGATAGGGGTAGAAGGGTAGATTGGGAGCGTAGAATATTAGAATAGGAATTGTTGAACCCTAGGGTTAGCATACCCCAACAAACCATGCATAAGATTTAATAATTCCCTAAACAACCACGTGAGTTGTCACTGAGCAAGGGATGTGGCAATCGTTATACGCATGTCTAGGATTTGATTCGGTGGGAGCTTGGTATTTAAGCAGTCCTAGTGACTCACCTCCTACTCACTTGAATCCTACCTAGTGTGTAGTGACGGTTCATCCTAGCTGAGACGACGTACTCACAGGCTAAACTTGATAACTAAAACCCGAAAGGGACTAGTCGTTTTATTTTCGAAGTAATTAAAACCTTGTTTAAAAAAAAAAGAAGACCAAAATACCCCTAGTTTGTAAATTACCAAAATACCCTCCTTATGAAAAATTTCTAAATATGAAAAATTCAAAATATCTTTCTTTTGTGAAATCAATTAGAACCAAATTTTGGAAATCTTTTTATGAAAATGCCCTGATTATGAAAAATTACTAAAATACCCCTAGTGGTAAAATTACAAAATTGCCCCTAACCAACAAAATTACCAAAATAACCTTGATTTTCAAAATTTTGCAACACCACTGCTTTTGGAAAATGCAATTCTCAAAAGAATCATCAAAGTTTTACAACTTTTGAAATATCCTGATTTATTAAATTTTACAAATTCACCCCGATTTGTGAAAATTACCAAATACCCCGAGGTCCAAAATTACCAAATACCCCAAATTTTAAAATTTTTCAAAATACCCTGTGAATTTAAGAGTTCCAAAATACTTTTTGACAAAATCATCCGAGAACTTTTATTTTTGGAAAATTACAAAAATACCCCTGTAGGATAAATTACGAAAATATCCCTAGGTAGTGGGAAAAACAATCACAATGAAAACTATAACGTCTCTTTGAATGAATGAATAGAAAGACTGTGTGCATGTATGAATAGAAAGAACCACTCCTAAAACTCCTATCATAAAATTTCTTCGGAGATAATCAAGTGAAACAAAGGTACTAATGCATAAAATTCTTAAACAGATAAACGCAAACGAGAATAATGTGTACAAGAGGTCGTGGACGTCTGCCCCGTGGCCGTGGTAGGGGTAGGATGACCTTGTCTGAGCCAGTAGGGTCTGGTCATGGGTTTGGTAATGAGATGCTTGGATCTGTAGGCGGCCATCGAAGTTTCGGATCGGAATGGTGGTAATGATGTAGTATCCCAATCAGTGCTACGAGTGTTAGAATGAGTTGCTGAGGCAGGCGCGGGTGCAGGAGCCCGTAAATCCTTGGCTGAACGACTCCGGGCTAATGGAGCGAAGGTGTTTAGGGGAGTTTCTGAAGTGGCACCCAGTGCGGCGGAATATTGGTTAGAACCTACTGAGAGGATCATGGGTGACCTAGATTTCACAGCTGAGGAGAAGTTGAAGGGAATCATCTCTCTGCTTCGGGATGAGTCATATCAGTGGTGGCTCACTGTAAGGGATGGAGCGATGGCGGAGGATCTCACATGGGAATTCTTTAAGGCCGCCTATCAAAAGTAGTACATAGGAGCTGGTTATGTGGATGCACAGCGGAAGGCTTTCTTGAACCTGGTTCAAGGAAATAAGACAGTGGCGGAGTATGAGGCTGAATTTCTCCGATTGAGTAGGTATGCTCGTGGTATTGTGGGTACCGAGCATGAACGCTGTGTCAGATTTGAAGCTGAGAGATGAGCTGAGGATGATGATAGCTCCACAATAGGAACGGGAGTTCGCTATCCTAGTGGAGAAGTCTAAGGTTGTTGAATGGGTAAGGCAGTCAGTTAGGCAGAATCAGGATAGGAACTGGAATAAGAGGAGCTCCGGGTCTTTAAAGTTTTCTGGTAATCAATAAAAGAGGACAAGGTTTGGTGGGTCAGATCAAGCTACTAGGCTTGCTGCTGCTGCCAATTCTCAATGGCCGCCACGGTGAGCTCGGTGTAGAAAATGTCACACGAGGGAGTGTTGGAATGGTAATCAGGGATGCTTCGAGTGTCGGTCCATGGAGCATCGAGTTAGAGATTGCCCAAAAAAGGTAGCTAAATTTGAGATCGGAGGGTCGGGATCGTGCACCGAATAGGAGGGATAATCAATAGCCACCGAGAGGTTGTGGTGCAAGAAGAGGAGGTAATGGTCTTTGGCGAGAGGTCGTGGGCACCGAGGGGAGAATCTGTGGTACCGAGGCTAGGCAACCTGGTTTGGTCTATCTTGAGGCGTCAAGAGGAGGGCGATGCACCGGATGTCATAACCGGTATGTTATTGATCTTTGGTGTACCCTATAGTACTTTGATTGACATTGGCTCAACCCACTCATACATTTCTAGTAGCGTAGTGGAATCTCTCGCATTTAGACTCTGAGCTTACTTCTAGGAAGATGACAGTATTAAGCCCTCTAGGTCACTTTGTAGAAGTAAGTAAACTCTATAGGAACGTACCCCTAGAACTCCAAGGGGTCGTGTTCTTGGCTGACTTGATGGAACTACCGTTTTGGGAGTTTGACCTAATCCTCGGGATGGATTGGCTAGTAAAGTATCAGGCTAGCCTGGATTGCGCAGCTAAGCGCATGGTAATAAAGACCATAGAAGGTGCTGAGGTGGTGATGATAGGTAAAAGGAGAGATTGCCTGTCTAATCTGGTTTCTGCGTTGAAGGCGAAAAAGATGGTTAGGAAGGGTTGTGAAGCTTATGTGGTGCATGTCTGTGATTTGGAAGCTAAGGATATTGCTGTGAGAGATGTCCGGACTGTAAGGGACTATGTTGATGTGTTTTCAGAGGAACTTTCGGGTCTACCTCCAGACCGTGAGGTTAAATTTGGTATAGATCTGTTACCCGGAACCGCGCCAGTATCTATAGCTCCGTATCGGATGGCGCCGAAAGAATTGGTAGAGTTGAAGGCGCAGATTCAGGATTTGTTGGATAGAGGGTTCATCCGACCAAGTGTATCGCCTTGGAGAGCTCCAGTGCTTTTTGTCAAGAAGAAAGATGGGACAATGAGGATGTGTATAGACTATCGGCAGCTGAACAAGTTGACAATAAAGAATCGGTATCCTTTGCCCAAGATTGACGATCTATTCGATCAACTCAAAGGAGCATCGGTGCTCTCTAAGATTGACCTTAGGTCAGGGTACCATCAGCTTAGGGTGAAGGAGGCTGATGTCCACAAGACGGCATTCTGTACTCGGTATGGGCACTACGAGTTTTTGATAATGCCTTTTGGTTTGACGAATGCACCAGCCGCGTTTATGGACATGATGAACCGGGTTTTCCAACCCTATCTGGATCGATTCGTCGTGGTCTTCATAGACGACATTTTGGTATACTCGAAGTCTGAGGAGGAACATGACGCACATCTTAATGTGGTTCTGCAAGTTTTAAGGGAGAAGCTTGTTATGCCAAATTCAAGAAGTGTGAATTCTAGCTTAATGAGGTAACCTTTCTAGGGCATGTTGTTTCATTTAGGGAATTAGGGTGGATCCTCGTAAGATTGAGGCGATATTAGAATGGAAACCACCAAGTCTTACGAAAATTTAGAGTTTTCTCGTGTTGGCGTGATATTATAGGAGATTCGTGGAAAATTTCTCCTTAATCGCAAAGACCGATTGACTAGGTCACGAGAAAAGGAGTTCCATTTGTATGGTCTCGAGAAGCGACAGAGAGTTTCGATAAGTTGAAGAGGATCTTGATGAAGCACCGAGTCTTGATTCACGAGGCGTGAAAGGAATTCATCAGATATTGTGATGCATCGTATCTTGGTTTAAGGTGTGTGCTGATGCAAGAAGGGAAGGTGGTTGCTTATGCATCACGACAATTGAGGCCTCACGAAGTTAACTATCCGACACATGATTTGGAATTGGCTGCTGTGGTGTTCGCCTTGAAGATTTGGAGGCACTATCTCAGATGGGGAGAAGTCGGTGGTGTACACGCATCACAAAGCTCAAGTACCTCCCGCTCGTAAAGATTTAAACTGAGGCGACGGAGATGGATTGAGTTGTTGAAGGACTCTGATGCTCAATCGAATACCATCTGGGAAGGCTAATGTGGTAGGCGATGTATTGAGCCGAAAGGTGGTAGCGAATTTGCGAGCAATGTTTGCTCATCTAAGTCTCTATGACGATGGAATCCTTTTGGCAGAATTGCAAGTGAAGCCATCTTGGATTAATGAGGTCAAAGAAAGACAGATGATCGATGAAGCTTTGAGTACTCGAAAGTTGCAAGTGCAGAATGGTGAGGCCGAAGGTTTCAGCTTGGGTAGTGATGGAGTGTTGTACTTTCAGGGGAGAGTATGCATGCCTAAGGATGATGATTTGAGGCAGCAAATCCTTAGGGAAGCTCATAGCAGTCCATACGCTTATGCACCCGAGAAGCAACAAGATGTATCGGATTTAAGGGAGCGATTTGGTGGCGGGTCTTAAGCGGAGGTAATGGCGAGTTAGTGGGCAAGTGTCGACATGCCCGAAAGTTAAGGTGAGCATCAATTGCCATCGTATTCTTACGGTAGAAAGATCCCATAGTGGAAGTGGGAGGAGATTACTATGGATTTCGTAAGTGGGCTTCCCTTACGCCCGATGAAGAAAGATCTTGTTTGGGTGATAGTAGATCGGTTGACTAAGTCGGCCCATTTCATACCGGTAAGGGTTGACTACTCACTTCAAAGGTTAGCCAGGCTGTATATAGCAGAGATAGTGCGGTTGCATGGAGTACTGATGTCCATTATCTCAGATCGGGATCCCTGGTTCACATCGAGATTTTAAAAGGCTTTACATCAGGAGTTAGGCACGAAGTTGAATTTTAGCATGGCTTTCCATCCACAGTCTGATGGACAATCTGAGAGGGTCATCCAAGTGTTGGAAGACATGTTGAGGGGCTGTGTTTTGGATTTCCGTGGTAGTTGTGAGGAGTACCTACCTTTGGCAGAGTTCGCTTATAACAATAGTTATCAAGCGAGTATTCAGATGGCACCATACGAGGCGCTGTATGGTCAGAAATGCCGTACTCCTACATGTTGGACGGAACTAGGAGAACGTCAGATGTTGGGTCCAGAGTTAGTAGCGGAGACGGAGGATAAGGTTAGGGTAATTCGGAATCATCTTATGGAGGCATCAGACAGGCAGAAATCCTACGCCGATCTTAAGCGCAGAGAGGTTGAATATGCAGTGGGTGATAAGGTCTTCTTGAAGGTATCACCTTGGAAGAAAGTGCTGAGGTTTGGCCGGAAGGGCAAGCTAGGCCCTAGATTCATCGGACCGTACACGGTGTTGAAACGTGTGGGATCGGTAGCTTACCAGCTTGAGTTGCCGGCAGAATTGAGCCATATCCATGATGTCTTCTGTAACAGCCCGAATTTAACCCTAATCAGAATGGTGGTTTCGGGACCACGAATCTGAGTTCAAAAAATTTTTAGATATTATTTTTGGTGTTTATTATATGTGAATTAATGTGTGTGAAAGTTTCATAAGAAAATTTTATCGTTTGAGTGATTAATTTGACAAAAGGACTTAATCGTGTAAAGTGTAAAAGTCGCATACTATAGTGAAAAGTGCTAAATTGATAATGGCTTTTTAATATGGAGTCCTAAAAGGGCAATTAGCCCATTCTACAAGTTAGTGGGCGGCAATGGTCTAAAATGATCTTAAAATATGGTCTAAAATGATCTTAAAATATATGTTAAGTATATTATTTTTAAAAGGGTAAAATAGTAATCCATTTTAAATAATGTTATATGTTAAAATAAGACAAAAATAAAGATGGTGATCATCTTTTTCAATGGATGGCGAATGTGGAAGAAAAAGAAGCCATGGATGAGCTTTAATATTCGGCACTATTGAAGCTTAAATAGGGTATGTGTCTTGCTCGGTTTTTGCTAATTTTTACGTTTTTGTAATCGTTGCTTCGAAAACTATCAAACCCATGTACTAATTTTCTGAATTGATAATATTTGTGTGATATGCCATTGATGATATTTTAAGCTTTTTGATGGTTATTGATGTTAAATGAAAGATAGGTACTAGATGAACACATTTTGTTCTTGAATTTTGATAAATTTAAATAATTAGGGCTATATTGTGAAAATTAAATTTTAGAGGGACTTAAATGTGAAATAAATGAAATGTATGGATTTGTATGAATGCTATAGATATTCGGCCCTTAAGGTATTTATTCAAATTGTGTGTATTTTGTGTTTTAAGCAAATAGGACTAAATAGTAAAATGTGAAATACTAGGGGCAAAATGGTAATTTGCCCATTTATGTAATTTGGGACTAAATTGAGATGAAATGTACTTGAATAAGCTTATTTTAAATATGTTTAGATCAAGAACAAAGAAAAGCAGTTTAGATCGAGGAAAGGCGAAGGTTATTAAATAGCTTGGTCTTCGTCATCCATCGATATTTGAGGTAAGTCCTGTCGAAATATATCAAAGAATTATTTATGAACATATTAAATGATGATGTTCGATAAATTTGAGTACATGTTTATGTCATAGCCGAATGTATAAAAGTAAATTAGGTTGAATGCATAATTTAATAATGTGATATGAATGAGTATCTCTATATGAATTGTGGGTTTTACAATGACGTAATGATTTTATTTGTGCAATGTGAATAAGCTTAGTTGAATTGGATATGTGATAAATTATGAAATTTGTGTGGAATGATTGAGTACATTGATACTGGGGCTTTATTGCCTAGCGAGCTTAGTCTTGGTGACATATTCTAAGCCGTGCCTAGCGTGCTTAGTCTTTGGTGACATATTCAAGCCCGTGCCTAGCAGTGCTTAGTGCTTGGGTGACATATTCGAAGCTTCGTGCCTAGCGTGCTTAGTGCCGGTGATATATTCGAGCTTATTGCCTAGTAGGCTAAATGCGGTGTTTGAACTCAGAGACCTTGAGTCTAGCAAGTCTAATGCCAAGATGTGAGATTCGGCAAATGCCTAGCGAGTTTTTATCTTACCGTGAGTTGAAATTTCAAGCTTAGATTATGTACTAGTAAAGTCATGAAATGAATCAAGTGAGCCTAAGCATTTGAGAATGAATTTGTTAATTCGCTAAAAGGTATGTGCTATTCATATTCATGTATTATCCATATATATATATGTGATGATGAAGGAAATGTGATATACAATCGGTAGATGTAAATTGTGTATAAACTATGCCATGAGGAAATTGGTATATGAAAGCATAATGTGGTTAAGGTGATCGATAAGTATATTGATATGAATGATACAAATTGATCTGTATATTTGTCTTTATGCTTATGTTTACGACATACTAGGATTACTTTGATGCCATGTATACAAATGTATGAAATGTCAAATGGATATATATATATGTGTGTGTGTGTGTGTGTGTGTGTGTGTGTGTGAATATATTTCCTTTTATGTGAAATTACTAAGTGTAAAGTATATACTTATTGTATATACATATATATATGTGATCCTATGGAAATATGTGTATCGAAAATATGAGTAGTTGGAAACGAGTATTTAATCTATATGTGAATCATATGATGAGATTATAAATGGAGGTTTAAAGGTAAAATAGTGATGATGGTTAAGCTAAACGAACTTATGTTTATGTAATTAAAGAGACGATTTAGATGTACATGGCCTTTTACTTGTTTGAATAATTATGTGAACCTATTGATTTTCATATGTGCGTGTTATGAATAGATCATAAAGAGAGGATGCTTTATATTTTGGTTAAAATGCTGAGTTGGTAAGTTGGATGTTAATGGTAAGGAAATGATAAACGTTATGTTATGTGAGGTAAAGGCATTCGTTTTGGAGGACCTTTGAGTTAAGCTAATTTATTCAACGTTATTACTTGATTGTTTTTTTTTAATGCTTGAATGTACAATTGGTATATCATGACTGCTAAGACTTACTAAGCTAAATTAGCTTACTCGTGTGTTCATCATTACATTTTATAGATTTTGATCAAGCTACAAGATCGGGGATCGCCAACGAAGTCATCCACACTATCAATCTATTTTGGTACCTTTTGAGTTTGGTTTTGAATTAAAGGCATGTATAGGCTAGATTATGTTTGAATTAATGAATGATGTCCTTGTATATATATATATAGCCATGCAAAATGGCTAGATTATGGTATTTTAGTCTTAAGGGTATTCGATCTTGGTGCTTGCTCATTATGATAATAATTTTTGATAGAGTAAGTATGCTTGTGTTGGTTGCATGGTTAAGTATAATGCTATTCATGGTATATTTTCGATTAGGTACTTAACTCACATTAGAAAAATATCATATAGTTTAATATATGTGATGAATTTGTATATGACTTGATCCAAATGTGAAAATAGTTTATGAATAAGGTTTTGATTGTGTATGGCTTGTTCTTAAAGCTAATATTAGATGTTTAAATAAATTTTGGTCATTCTTAGGTGTGTGGTAGTTAATATTTGATTGATGGTTAAGCTTTAGTTGTGTATCGTTAATGATGCTATGATAATGATTCTTTAGTCATGCATTAACTTAATTTGTAAATATAGATAATAGAATTTTATATAAAATGTGGTTCGACCATAGTGGTTTAATTACATAGATAATTGCTAATAATGGATTTGGTTGAATCAATATGTATTAACTATGCTATATTATGGTTATTTGTCAAATTGAAATGGTTCAAATCGTTATGGTCGCATGTATATATATTTGCAATAAAAGATGAAGTTATTAAATGTTGAAATGATGCTTGATTAAGTTTGTGTGTATACGTATAGTTAATATGTAATGTGGTTAATCTATCTTATATTAATGCATATAGCATGTGAATTGTTATAATCAATGATTGATTAAGGGAATGAGTTGGTATGGATTCGTAATTATGTTAGATATGGTTTTGACTTTAGGAAAATATGCTAATGGTATATTGGCAACTAAAGTTAGTTTGGTTATGTTTTATATCACCAATATCGTTTAGATGAGTGGAATTTTAAATAGTGACCTGTGGATCATTTGTTGTTTAAATTAGTACTGCTTTTAAGGTTACATAACAATATGGTTTAATAGACGCTAGAGTATGGTTTAATTATGAAAGTTATGTTTCTTTTAATTTAAAGACTTGATATTTGTTTAGGTTTCAAATATTGAAGTGATTAGATTTTTGAGTTATGAAATGTAATGAATATCTGTGTGAACTGTATCAGATATGCCAAATAACGCCTCGTAACCCTAATCTGACGACGGATACGGGTTAGGGGTGTTACATCTTCCATGTTTCAATGCTGAGGCACTATCGATCGGATCCATCACACGTTGTGCCGGTTGAGGAAATTGAAGTGAACTCGGACTTGTCTTTCGAGGAGGAGCCGGTACAGATTTTGGATAGAGATGTCAAAGTTTTGCGAAGGAAGTCAGTGCCTTTGGTAAAAGTGCTATGGCGAAACCATGGTACGGAGGAGGCCACATGGGAACCCGAGGATGTGATGCGGCAGCAATACCCCCAACTTGGGTTAAATTGCTTCTAAATAATGTTAGTGTATAAATTAAAAGTTAAGTGAGTATGTTTAGTAGCAAGTTGGGCTCGTGGCCCAAAGTTGGAGGTGCCATAAGTTGATATGTAGGTGGCGTCACAAGAGAGAGAAGTTTGGGCCTAGTATGGCCGCTTGGGCCCCAAGTTAGTGGGTCAAATATTCGGCACTTCAAAGGGGAGGGGATGGACGGCACCTAGCTACAATTTTGGAGTGTTATTTCTTTTATTTTTATGATTAAAAAGGGTGTTAATTAAGAGGGAAGAAGTGGATTTTAGGTGGCTACTTTTAAAAGAGAGATAAAGGTTGGGTTATCAAGAGGATAGAGGTTATCGGGAGGAGAGAGTTGCTCAAATTCCAACTCGAGTGTATGCTTGTGTATTGTCAAAATTTTGAAGCCTAGTGTTCATATTTACCATTTGATTTCTTTTCTTTCTTTCTCATCTACTCTAGCCGAAACCTCTCTACCATTGCTCACCATTGCATAACACCTTAAAACCTCACACTTCTTCTCTTTTGTTAAGGTCGAATCTCCCTCTTGTCACCAAGGCTGAATCGCATCAAATCTCAACCTTCTCACTTATTCTTTTCACGATTCATCAAAAGCCGAAAACACAATTGACCATAGCCGAATCTATATCTCTTTGCTATTTTTTTTAAAGCCAAAAAGTTCACTTCTTTGTCACCTTTTGAAACCGATTCTCTTCTAGTTATCTCTCAAAACCAAAAACCCTTCTCCTGTGGCCGAATCTCTTAGTAATCAAAGGAGGTGGTTGATCAGTTGACGCAAGCTATTCGATCGGTTCTAATAGTGGGGTAAGGAACTCTTTGTCATTTAATCTTCTTTCCTATACCTTCAATTAAGTCGGCACTAAGGAAACTAATCCCTTTTATTCTTTTGGCTGAACTATGTAAGGGGTCTTTCGGGATTCTTGTAGTTAACGTTTGGAGAAGTGATCATTCGGGATTTGAATATCCAAGGTAAATGAGGTGTGATTTTAGGCCGAAGGCCATTTACTTTGTTCATCAAATGTTAGAATCGAATCTAACATATACCCTGTAGGGATTTCGACATCTCCAAGGACAAGTGATATTTTCGGGATTTAGACAATCAAGGTAAGGGATATTGATATTCGGCCAAGGCCATATTACTTATTAAGGGTGCCGACTCTAACTATGGTGTTTTAGGGGATTTTCGACAGATCTTCAGGATTTGGCTAAGCAATCTAGGTAAGGGTTCTAGTGATTCAGATCTGTTTCTTATTTGTTCAAAAGCCAAAAACTAATGGATTGAGTGTTCTAGTGCCTAGCCGATTGCGAGGGGGGATCATCACGAAGTTTCGGGATTTGGTTGGTCACCAAATCGGCAGCAAGGTAAGGGTTTTGGTCTCGTTAACCCTTTGGGATTTGACTGTTTAGCCGAATGGCTTTTTGCTAATATGCTTAGTGTTGGCCGAATGTAGGAAAAAGGGGACTAATGCATTAGATCAGGATTTTCGGGATTTCGATTTGATCTACGAATAATCAAGTGTGTAGCCCTACACTATTTCCCCTTAGGTTGATAATATTAGATACGTGTTAATGAAAATATGAAAGTATGGCTAAGGGTACCATCCAATGGTACGAGTGCATTAAGGTACGTTACCCCTTTAACATTTGTAGATAATGTTTAATAACATTGATGTGAAAATATGTGGATTTCCGTTATGATTTTGGGGTAAGGTAAATTGCATGACAAATAGCATGTTTTGTATGTTGCATGGGCATATGGGTGATTATGTGAAAGGGGAAGTGATCTGGTGGTTCCTACCACAATATCTGGTGACTCTGTCACATTATCTGGTGGCTATGCCACATTATAAGGGCGATGTGCAGTTGACTGCAGCGACTGCCTTCGATGGTGTGTAACGAATGGAGGGTCGATTTAGTAATCCCCACGGTGTGATTGGTAGGTACGGGTGATGTGTAGAGGATGAATTTCTAGGTAGGTTGGGTTGCATCATTGCCTATTATTATTATTATATGTGAAATGATATGTTTTATCGATTGGGAATCTGTAATGGTTGTTACACACTGAGTCTGTTGACTCACCCTTCGTGGGCTAACTTTTGCAGATGGCACTCGATGAATGGACCAAGCCGGCGGGAACTTAGAGGCGGCCATGCACACTCAAATTTTCGCTTTTCTTATTAAGTTTATATCTATCTATTTTGGGTTAGATTTTGATGTAATAAGGCCCTTATTACTTAACTTTTAATTTTCTTTGCGTTTTAAATTTCTGATACGATACGAACAACATCAATTGATTTGAAACTCAATTACCTATGGTTTTTCAAGTTACAAAAAAAAAAGAATAAACTCTAAAGTTTGGCATTTCTTTTAACTTGTAACTTTTGAAATATGAAATTATCGATTTAGTACAAAATTAAATTACAACTCGATTTTTAACTTGAGAACAACCCGAATCAATTTTTCTTCGAAACCACTGCGATTTTCAAAATGTCATACGAGACTTAACTATGCTTTGCTTAAGGAGCATGCCAGATCCGGTCAGAGCTTGTGGGCTGGGTTTGGGGTGTTTCAATGCTCTATAGGTCGATTTGCTAGAATGCCTTAGTGGGCCGAATTATTTTATTTCACTAGATTAATAGTTGCTATATATATATATATATGTGTGTGTGTGTGTGTGTGTGTGTGTGTGTGTGTGTGTGTGTGTGGATATTTTATTTCATCATGAATGATGCATTATATATTGCATGAGATGGGAGAAATTGTATGAAGAGAAGTGTAGCCTGGTGGCTTAGCCACAATTTAATTATTAAAGTACATATTTGTTATTCGATGGCTTAACCACAAAAATATTATACAAATAGCAACTCGACTACAAATTGGTGTAAACGGCAGGGTGGGTTGACTTGATCCCCGTAGGTGTGATTGGCTGGTCGGGGGTGTGGTGGTTGGATGGGTTGGTTTACATGCATTTCATTTAATTATTACTTTGTAGATGGGCTTAGGCTCAAGATGATGCTTTACGGGTTTTGGCCCAGTGGATATCGGTAAGAGGATTATACACTGAGTTCTTGTAACTCACATCTCGTTCTTAAACCTTGCAGGTAATGCTCAGGGATGATAACTTGGGCCATGGATTGCATAGTGGAGGCCATACTTTGAAAATATTGTTTTTCGAACATTAGTAAACTTCTTTTCCGCTTTATTTCATTACTTTTACTATTTTGGGTTTAAAGTTGTAATAAGGCCTTTGGGATATGTTTTATTTTGCTTTATATTTAGACGTACTTAATATCTTTCTCGAATTGTTTTAAATGGGGATTTTTTTAAATCATAAATAACATTTTTTTTTTAAATTGATAACCAATGGATTTCATAACAAATATGGACAAATATTTTAACTTGGATTTTCTTTCAAAATTATCAACGTCATTTTCAAAAGTCACGGTTTTAAGGTTCACTAGTTTGATTTTTGATTTATCAATCAACCTCTCAAATTTAGTAGTATTTTAACAAATATTTATAAACAATCTTGTTTTCTTAAATTATAATTAAATAACAACATCTTTATTAAGAATCACAAGTTCTTTACTTGTTTTCTTTGTGTGACATGCCAGATCTGGTCATACCGCATGGGCCGGGATTGGGGTGTTACACATTCTATTGCAAAAAACATTACTACTTTCAAAACTTTGTTTGTTGCAGAAGTTTGATTCAAACATTTTCGAATACGTGATATTATGAAAGCGATGGTTATAGTTTTAAAAACCCGTGTTTAATAGCCCAGTAATTTGTAATTTAATGAAATACAAAAAAAAACAATGGCCTTATTACAGAAATTAGTAACCCAATAATTTAAAATAACTAAATTAAACTAAAATCGTTAAGTTTAGTCTTTAAACCATATCGAACGTGTGGCCACCTCCGAGTCCTCCGCAGCTCCAGATCCACTAAGGCTGGGGATTACCTGCATTTAAAAGAAAGGGGTGAGTTACGAGAACTCAGTGTGTAATCCCCTATTACGGTCATAGTCTGGGCTTGAGCCCATACGATATCAGTCTAGGCCTAGGTCCTATTCGGTAACAATTTGGGCATAAGCCCTATTCGGTAACAATCTGGGCCTAAGCCCTATCCGGTAACAATATGGGCCTAAGCCCTATTCGGTAGCAATTTGGGCCTAAGCCCTATTCGGCAATAATCTAGGCCTAAGCCCTATCCGACAATAATCTGGGCCTAAGCCCTATCAATGCAATGCACATGTAACCGAACCCAATCCAACCAAACTGTAATGCCTTGGGTCTATTGGGCTTCAGGCTTTGGGTCTCAGAAAATTTTTAAATGAGCGAGAAAATGACATTTGGCATATGGGCTTTGATGGTTAATGAATTTGGAGTGTCTAGGGGTGTTGGAGATGTCCTGGGATCAAGTAAGGGTATAGGACAAATTTTGGTTTTAGCTCTAGGGAAGAGTGACTCTAGTTAGTAGGCCTTTTAAGTAAATAAAGAAGAAATAGGACACAAATGGGCTTGGGGTCCAGTGGCAAGTGGCGTCACTTGAGAGCTATAAGGTGGCATGTGTGTAAGCTGAAGAGGTCTAAGGTTCGAGTATTAGGAGTGTATTTTTGGAGTGTTTTGTTTTGCATAGGTGAACGATAAGAGTTGCGTTAGTTTTGAACTCTTGCTGTGGAGAGATTGAGATAAGCAGGTGATATAGATGTGGAGGAGATTTTGGATAAGATTAAGGTGTTATTAGGAAGAAAAATCAGGATATGAGAAAGGGGAGGAGTTAGTGCCGAATAGGACTTTGGAGGATGGCATATTCAGCTTGTGGCTAGAAAAGGAGGGGGCCGAAGGCTTGAAAGGTTCTTTTAGCATTCTCTAGTTTTTCTTCTCCCCTTAATCGGTTCTCCTATAGCCGAATTCTTCTAAGTGCCGAAAAGAAAAACCCCATCATCCCTTTTGCCAAATTTTCACAAAGCCAAGTTCCCTTCATTGCCGAAATTATTATCATCCTTCTTTGCCGAATCCCTACTTTTGTTGAACCTTTGTTGTTGTTCCTCCACCTCAATCGATTTCTATCTACTCTTAGTCACGACTGGAAGTAGAATCTTGATCAGGAGAATCTAAGCCACAGGGTCAAAGGAGAATTTCGGTAAGTGTTTAGTTATAACATCCTAAATTAGGGGTTGTTTGTAATTTAATTATTTTCCCATGTGTGTGCTTGAAGAAATGAATATTATGATTGCTAAGCGTGTTCTAGGGTCTAGAAATAACCCCGAGCTAGGCCTGACTTAGGACTAAAAATTTCTTTTTAAGTGTTTAAAAGAAGAAAGCTAGGTGAGATAGGGGTTAAGAGAAATTTTGGGAGAAGTTGGACACAAGGAGTAAGTTGGCATAGTGGTTTGTGGCGTCAAAGGGAGCTTCAAGGGAAGAGGTTCGAGTCTTAGGAATTACAAGGGGAATGCATTTTATTTTTGGGTTTTTGGGGCGTTAAAAAGAGGGGCCAAGTTAGAAGGCTTTAAAAGATTTTTGTAGGTGAGTTTGGGCATGAAAGTTGAATTGGTAAAGTGGCTTGGGGCCTTGGTGTATGCTGCCCAAGCAAGGGGGAGAAGGACTCAAGTTCGAGTCACGGCAAAAGCATAGGGGTTTTCTTTATTTTTTTGCAAAATGGCGCCATGGAGAGGGAGGTGTTAGACGGCAATTGGGACTTTGGATGGATAGGGATAAACATCTTCTTTTTATATTTTTTTTTTATTTGAAGAAGTGATAAAATTTATCACAAAGGGTGAGAGTTGGCCGAATGTAGGACTCATTAGGGCCATCCACATTCGATTTTGATAAAGCAAGGAGGTGCCGAAATTCTTCAAAGTTTCCTTTCTTTTCCCTCTTGATTGCTTGGCCGAATTCTCTCTAGTCCACAAGTGCCAAAATTCTTCAAACCCCTATCATTCTTTTCATTATTTTCTTCTTGCTCTCTAGCCGAATCCACTCCACCCCTTTTGTCAAAATCTTTTCTCCTCCATTAGAGCTACTTTGGCCAAATAGCAAGTGAGCACAAGATTCTTTTCGGGTTACTTCTTCAATCGGTTGTAAGAGGTAAGTGGACATGGTCGAATATTTTTTTTTGGTTGGCTCAGGATCTATGGTTATGGCTGAATGGCCTATGATTCATAATAATGTGTTTAAACCGATTGTAGGGAAGGTTATTGCCAAATTCAAGGAGTTTATCGGGATTTGATTGCTTCAAGGTAAGGCTTATATAATATTCAGCTAAGGGCTTTGAATAAGGATTTCTGTATTAAGTCAAATCCGACATATGGTGTGTAGGATCTCGATTGTTCAAGGCACAAGCAGTAATTTCGGGATTTCGATTCGTTTTGGTAAGTAAGAGATAGTTTCGGCCAATAGCCATTTGTTAAACAATTTATGTTTAATGTCAAACTAATATGTGCCATATAAGAATCTCAATGATTTCAGGAATAAGTGCCATTTCGGGATTTGGTAGGAGACCAAATCGGTAACCAAGGTGAGTGTTATTTCGAGTACATCGTATCCTTCGGGATTATTTGGTTTAGCCGAATAAGGCCTATTTGGTCACTAACCTTGTTGTTGGCCGAATATAGGGTCAAAGGATCTAACATCATAGATCGAATCTTCAGGATCTAGGAATTTCGTTAGTAACAGGTGTGTAAAATTCACTACACACTTTATTAGTAACATGACTATATTGTTGCCTTTTAAATCATTGTGGTAGATTTGCTTGTGGGCTTAAGCATGGATTTCGGGTAAGTCCCCTATTACATGATCTATGATGTATGTGTATGCCATCATATGCTGTTAAAGGTTATGCTATACATAAATGCATGATATATGGAATTATGATATTTGATATGTAAGCATGATGATGGTGGGATTGATGAGAGGAGGGGGATGATCTTTATGGACTGTCACCAGTGGTTTTGACCATAAGATGGGTTGGCCCCATCAGTTTAATTGTGACTTCGGTCACCAGTGGTTTTGACCACACCGTTGATAAATCGTGACTAAGTCCCAGTGGTTTGGTACCACTAGTGGTTTTGACCACATTATGATATTTGTGACTTATGGTCATCAGTGGTTTTGACCACACGATGGGTTGGCCCCATCATTGATTTGTGACTCTAGTCAGCAGTGGTTTTGACCACCAGTGGTTTTGACCACACGGGGTAGTTAAAGGAGTACGGATGGTTAGTGGAGTTGCATATCTGCATGTTTATTAATAAATTGTGTATGAGTTACATTTCTAGGTGGGGAATTTACACACTGAGTCTTGGTGACTCACCCCTTCCCAAATTGTTTTGCAGATGAATAGATCGCGGAGATGGAGCCGGAGAGGACTCGAGGCGGCCATGCTTGTTCCTTAGTTTTTTGGATTTGATCTTAATTTGTTATAGTTAAGATTATTTATTTTTCTAAGTTTTTTTTATTTGGGTTGTAATAAGGCGGCTAATTATTATTTGGATGTTTTAATTAGTTGTTTTAATTTACTTATACTATATTACAAAATGAAATTATAAATGTTAAGTAAATCGGTTAAAAGCAACATTTTCAAATCAAGTAACTTTTACGAGTTTTCAAAGATGTTACCATCAGGTAACAAAATACACCAAGTCAACTATAACCTCGATGATTTTAGAATTTTGCATGATCAAACGTTTTCAAAGGGTTTATCAACACAACCATGTTTATGAAAAAAACAACCCTCCTGAGTTTAATCAAAACACTATTTTATAACCCTAACTGTTTTTTTTCCCTTAAAATTTCATCAGAAAATCAATATCTTACAAAGCATTTTTACTCCGTGACATACCAAATTCGGTCAGGACTCATGGGCCGGGTTTGGGGTGTTACATTAGTTGAACTTTTTAGTGTGTTTTGTTAAAATTTGAAGGGCTATCTAACCCATCCTTGTCGTTAACTTGTATTAGCAAGGGTAAGGCTCAAAGATCGCAAGCGTGGTAGGTAAAGATCGTTAGCAAGATGGTAAGTGTTCTCGACTCAGTTATGGATTAGTGAATGGCCGAATCTAATGTGGCTCATAGGGGTGACTTATGTACAATATGGGTCACTTGGTTTTGATGATATAGGTGTTTGGGTGCAGATCTAGAGGATAATCACAAATAGTAGCGAAGGAAGGGCTACTAGAATGTGTGGCACACGGTAAGGGTACGGTGAGGTTTCGATTTTTGATAAGTATGTGTTAAGCCATGGTTAATCATTAGTGTGGTTGATTGTAGGTTCGTGATTAAGGGGTTTGCAGCATGCGAGGATACCAGGTGTGTACAAACACTACACACACAAAATCGGCAATGTTGAAAAGTCGAAAGTGGCTAAATGGGTCGGTGGGCCTTGAGGCTAAGTTTGATGAAATCGATTGATTTGGTTATATGAATTGAGTTAGTCATGCATGTTACATGATCTGGAATTATTTTGGGCCTAATAGGCCATAAGAATGAGATTTTTGCCTAACGGGCCATAAGGATGTGATTTGGGCATAAGAGGCTATATGAATGTGAAATGGGCTTGATGGGATTTATGAGGACATAGACATGTATGCTAGGGTTTAATGGAGTTTAGGTCTAGTTCTGAACAACTCTTAAACCACGTTAGACTTAATCTAATAATTAAACATGTCCATGGACAAGTCGCTGGGTTAGAGTGTGGCAACGAACATATACATGTCTAGGATTGAATCTAGGGAGAGCTTGGTACTTAAGCGGTCCTAGTGGCCCACCTTCTCTTCTTTGGAATCCTACCTAATGCATAGTGTCTGTTCGCTTTAGCCGCAAGGACTTCTTAATGGGCCAAAGTCTATAACTAAAACTCGAGAGGGACCAAGTACTCCTGATTTAGAAATTATTGAAATATCCTTAGATTTGTAAAATTGCTAAAATACCCCTGAATTGTAAAATTACTAAAATACCCCTATTTTACAAAATTACCAAAATACCCTTAGTTTGGAAAGTTACCATAATACCCTCAATTTTAAAAATTACCAAAATACCCTTAATTTGTAGAATTAGCAATATATCCCTAATTTGTAGAATTACCAAAATACCCCTAATTTGTAAATTTACGAAAGTACCCCTATAAAGTAAAATTACGATAATACCCCTATAGGGTAGAATTACGCTAATACCCTAGTAGGGTAGATTTAAGATAATACCCCTATAGGGTAGACTTACGAAAATACCCCTATGTGACAAATATGAGTTTGTGGATTTTACTTATGTGTTTGCTGCGTTCATATGATATTCTACTTAGGATGTATATGGGTGGGAATTATGGTACGGAGGAAGATTTTAGGATCGCATAGTTGTATGGTCATGGATCCACCGGTGGCTTTAAGTCCATTATATGATTAGCAGCTTTGCTGCAAGTTAGGTAGGGCTACCTTTGGTGTTAGAGGATGGATGGGTTGATTTAAAAATCCCCATAGGTGTGTAATGGTTGGAAGGAAAAAAGTGTATGTAGTGGATGGATTATTGGGATGGGTTTTGCATTATCTTGTTTGTATATGGTATGATATAATATGATATGATATGATACGATATGATATGATATGAGGTCATTGTAGGCTAAGGCCAAGACCACCGATTTTGATAGGGCTTACGCCCAATGTGAATATTTGTATGTGATTTGATTGCCAAGGGTTGTACACACTGAGTTTCGAAACTCACACCCTTTTATTTAATGTTTTAGGTGATCCTGAATAGATAGCTCGATGTGGGAGAGGACTCGGAGATGGCAACACTACAAGCTGATCAGATGTTTTAATTTGTTCAAACGAATTTTTTTTAAATACTTTATTTTTCGTGGGATTGTAATAAGGCCATGTATCTCCTAATTGACTTTAGATTTATGGGTTTTATTATTATTGTTTCAACTATCTAGTTACTAAAATTAAATAAAATTTCTAAAGTTAACATGGTTTTCGAAATAACATAACATGTGAATGTTTTCCTAAAATATGGGCTTTTCATCTTAACTTAACAAGATACAAGGGTCTTGGGCTTTTGGGCCTTAAATGGTTAATTTGTGAAATCGTTTGAAGTGTGCCTTCAATGTGACATTTCAGATTCGGGCCTAACTTCTAGGCCGGGTTTGGGGTGTTATATTTAGTGGTATTAGAGCCTGATTGTAAAGCTCGGGCTACGAAATGGGCCTTAGATTTTGGGTTTTAAAAACAAGTGGATTAAAAAGTTTTTTTTCAGGATTCTTGAAGTGTGGTTCACCGAGCCCTTGGCGTCGAGCCAAGTATGTTTTCTGTACTATATTTGTTTAAATTACTGAACTATATAGATAATGGGCTACTTAAAAATAGGCTTTTAGAGACTAAAGCTCGTAGGAAACTTAAGCCTGGAGTGGATTTTCGACTGCGAAACAACTTCTAAATTGTTACTTGCATAAGACATGCGTTTTAAACAGTGGAACTATGAACTAAATACATAAAAATTCCTAATTCAGATAATACAAGAATCAGCGATGAGTGCTAGAATAAGTGCAAGGGGTCGCGACAGAGGCTGTGGAAGTGTTAGGGCTGATGTGCTAACTCAGCTAGTTAGGGAGGTACTGGAGGAGGTTAAAGAAATTGGTGAAACACATCGGGTTAGGTGCGTGGACTAAAAAAAAGATCACAGTTCTCTAGAACTGTAGTCTCGTCCTATGAAGCATGTTAACGTACGTCCAAACTTTCTGGCTTGCGAATATTGCAGTAGGCGTCATCCGGGTGAATGCTGGAGGAAGTCAGGAACGTGTTTTAGATGCGGGTCTAAGGAACATCAGGCTAGGGATTGTTCAATCACCATTAAGTCGGGTATGTTTTGTATGGATGTGATATTTTGGGTATAGAAACTGTATGTGTGCAATGTTATCTGCTCCAGTGGGTATGTGTAAAGGGTTCAATTAGAGTTAAAGTGTGTTAGTGTTTTTTTAAATCAGAGTGCGCAGTGGAAGCATAGTGGTGTGACTTTAAAGGTGCGATATTAGTTGGAAATTTCAATGACAAAATTTCTTTAAGGGGGTAGATTTGTAACGCCTCAAATTTGGGCCTAGAAGTATTGGGCTTATTGGGATTTGGGCTTTGGGTCTCAGAAAAATTTTAGGTGAGCGAGAAAATGACATTTAGAATGTGGGCTTTGATGGTTAATGAATTTGGAGTGTCTAGGGGTGTTGGAGATGTCCTGGGATCAAGTAAGGGTATAGGAAAAATTTTGATTTTAGCTCTAGGGAATAGTGACTCCAGTTAGTAGGCCTTTTAAGTAAATAAAGAAGAAATAAGACACAAATGGGCTTGTGGTCCAGTGGCAAGTGGCGTCACTTGGGAGATATAAGGTGGCGTGTGTGTAAGCTGAAGAGGTCCAAGGTTCTAGCATTCGGAGTGTATTTTTGGAGTGTTTTATTTTTCATAAGTGGACGGCAAGAGTTGTGTTGGTTTTGAACTCTTGCCGTGGAGAGATTGAGGTAAGTAGGTTACATGGATGTGGAGGAAATTTCGGATAAGATTAAAGTGTTATCAAGGAGAAAAATTAGAAGATGAGGAAAGGGAGGAGTTGGTGTCGAATAGGACTTTAGGGGATGGCATATTCGGCTTGTGGCTATAAAAGAAGGGGGCCGAAGGCTTGAAAGGTTCTTTGAGCATTGTCTAGTTTTTCTTCTCCCCCTTAATCGGTCCTCTTATAGCCAAAATTTTTTGAGTGCCGAACAGAAAAATGCCATCATCCCTTTTGCCGAATTCTTACAAAGCCAAGTTCCCTTCATTGCCAAAATTATTATCATCCTTCTTTGCCAAATCCCTACTTTTTCCAAACCTTTGTTGTTGTTCCTCCACCTCAATCGATTGTTATCTACTCTTAGTCATGTTTGGAAGCCGAATCTTGATCAGTAGATATCTAAGCCACAGGATCAAAAGAGAATTCGGTAAGTGCTTAATTGAACTTTTTACTATGTTTTATTAAAAGCTGAAGGGCTATCTAACCGCTCTTTGTTGTTAACTTGTATTAACAAGGGTAAGGCTCAAAGATCATAAGCGTGGTAGGTAAGGATCGTTAGCAAGGTGGTAAGTGCTCTCGACTCAATTATGGATTAGTGAATGGCCGAATCTAATGTGGCTCATAGGGGTGACTTATGTACAATATGGGTCACTTGGTTTTTATGATATAGGTGTTTGAGTGCAGATCGAGTGGATAATCACAATTAGTAGCAAAGGAAGGGCTACTAGAACATGAGGCACGCGGTAAGGATACGGTGAGGTTTCATTTTTTGATAAGTATGTGTTAAGCCATGGTTAATCGTTAGTGTGGTCGATTGTAGGTTCGTGATTAAGGGGTTTGTAGCACGCGAGGTTACTAGATGTGTACAAACACTACACACATGAAATCGACAATGCCAAAAAGCTGAAAAGCCGAAAATGGCTAAATGGGCTGGTGGGCCCTAAGGCTAAGTTTGATGAAATCGATTGATTTGGTTATATGAATTGAGTTAGTCATGCATGTTGCAATATCTGGAATTGTTTTGGGCCAAATAGGCTATAAGAATGATTTGGGCCTAATGGGCCATAAGGATGTGATTTGGGCATAAGGGGCTATATGAACGTGAAATAGGCCTAATGGGCCATAAGGATGTGATTTGGGCATAAGGGGCTATATGAATTTGAAATGGGCTTGATGGGCTTTATGGGGACATAGACATGTATGCTAGGATTTAATGGACTTTAGGTCTAGTTCTGAACAACTCTTAAACCGCATAAGACTTAATCTAATAATTAAACATGTCCGTGGACAAGTCGCTGGGTTAGAGTGTGGCAACGGACATATGCATGTCTAGTATTGGATCTAGGGAGAGCTTGGTACTTAAGCGGTCCTGTGGCCCACCTCCTCTTCTCTAGAATCCTACCTGGTGCATAGTGTCTATTCGCTTTAGCCGTAAGGACTTGTTAATGGGCCAAAGTCTATAACTAAAACCCGAGAGGGACCAAGTACCCCTAATTTGGAAATTATCGAAATATCCTTAGATTTGTAAAATTACTAAAATACCCTGAATTGTGAAATTACTAAAATACCCCTATTTTCTAAAATTACCAAAATACCCTTAGTTTGGAAAGTTACCATAATACCCTTGATTTACAAAATTACCAAAATACCCCTAATTTTTAAAATTACCAAAATACCATAAATTTGGAAATTTATGAGAATACCCCTATAGGGTAGAATTGCGATAATACCTCTGTAGGGTAGAATTACGATAGTACCCCTGTAGGGTAGAATTACGATAATACCTCGGTAGGGTAGAATTACGAAAATACCTCTGGGTAGTGAAATAACGAAAATACCCTTATGTGACGAATATGAGTTTGGGGATATTAATTATGTCTTTGCTGCATTTGATATTCTTCTTAGGATGCATATGGGTGGGAATTATGGTACAGAGGAAAATTTTGGGATCATATAGTTGTATGGCCATGGATCCACCGGTGGCTTTAAGCCCATTATATGATTAGTAGCTTTGCTGCAACTTTAGATAGTATCGCAACCAGGCTACCTTTGGTGTGTAGAGGGTGGGTGGGTTGATTTAGAAATCCCCACAGATGTGCAATGGTTGGAAGGGAAATGGTGTGTATAGTGGATGGATTATTGGGATGTGTTTTGCATTATCTTGTTCGTATATGGTATGATATGATATGATATGATATGATATGATATGATATGATATGATATGATATGAGGTCATTGTGGGCTAGGCCAAGACCACCGATTTTGATAGGGCTTAGGCCCAATGTAAATATTTGTATGTGATTTGATTGCCAAGGGTTGTACACACTTATTTTTGAAACTCACACCATTTTATTTAATGTTTCAGGTGATCTTGAATAGACGGCTCGATGTGGTAGAGGACTCGGGGATTGGCACACTACAAGCTGATCAGATGTTTTAATTTGTTCAAACGAATTTATTTTAAATACTTTGTTTTTTGTGGGATTGTAATATGGGCTTTTCATCTTAACTTAACAAGATACAAGGGTCTTGGGCTTTTGGGCCTTAAATGGTTAATTTGTAAAACCGTTTAAAGTGTGCCTTCAATGTGACATTCAAGATTCGGGCCTAACTTCTATGCTGGGTTTGGGGTGTTACAGAAACTCTCCACCCGTACCAACCAATCTCTCTATGTGGGGACCATGTTAACCCACCTAGCCAAACTCTTCAATAATGCAACCAAGCTACTAACAATGGTATACGCGGCTAAGCCACTAAAATAAGAATATGTGGTGATGCCACTATAACGGTGTGTGGCGATGCCACTATAACGGTACTTCCTCCAAATCAGCAACCCAGCCCAATGCAATATGTTATGTATGCAATGTATCACAGTCATATACAGTTATATAAATATCACATAAACATAATTTAAACTACCAATAAGAGTATAACTGTCATTTTACCATTTAGGGGTAAAATGGTAATTTTACCCATCAAGGGTATTTCGATAATTTACCCATCAAGGGTATCTCAATAATTTAACCATCAAGGATATTTTGGTATTTTCACAAATCGGGGGTATTTCAGTAATTTTATAAATCGGGGGTATTTCGATAATTTTGTAAATCGGGGGTATTTCGATAATTTTGTAAATCGGAGGTATTTTGGTAATTTTGAAAATTAAGGGTATTTTGATAATTTTATAAATCGGGGGTATTTCGATAATTTCACAACCGAGGGGTATTTTGGTAATTTCATAAATCAGGGGTATTTTAGTAATTTTGTCAACCAATGGTCTTTCAGTAATTTTGTAAACCAAGGTATTCTAAACAGAGATAATGATGCGAATGGGCCTAGGGCCCATCCTCAGCCCAAATTGGCCCACACGCTCATGTGGCCCATTTAGCCGAAATTTAGCCACATATATGAGATTCACATAGTCCTGTCCAATATTTACTACACAATCATACAACTTATCTAATTGGGCCCATGGGCCCATGGGCCCCTTTCGGTCCAAACAGCCTAAATCCACAAGAACACTCATGATGGCCTCAACTAACGCGTCAAAGCTCCCACATGTATGCTCGCACGCTTGTGTGGCTACCATCGCCTTGTGACCAACATTTCGGCATTTGCCGCTCTATAGCTAGAGTATTGCGAAATACACAACTGATAGGAATCTGGAGTTAATCCGTGCTCCAAACACTACTATGCCCAAATGCTAACCAAGGTATGCTTACTCTCCTCATAGATTGCTCTATTTAAAGCCAGCTTCTCACCTTCCCTCATGCTAGCTTTCTTATGTGTGATCCCTCCTTCAGCAAAGTTTAATTCCATCACAACCACCTGTCGCCCCAACTTAGCAAAATAAATATCCCTTTTTTGCTTGCAATGGGGTTCAAACCCTTGCCCTCTCCTATGCTCTAGATGCTACATGCCACCACAACACAAGCTCCTTTTTGTGTCTTACAACATGTGCAACTAAATATAAACCTATGGGCCAAAGTATAAATTTATTTTAAAAAAATCAAAATGAATTGCAAGCGCCAAGACTTGAACCTTGGACCCCTTGCTTCCTCTATGGCGTCACTTCCTTGTCTCCCATGTGGCGTCATTTGCCACTAGACCACAACTCCTTTTGTGTCTTATTTTACCCCAATTTATTCATAAAGCCTACTTACTTAAAACCAATTTATTCATAAAGCCTACTTACTTACTCCTAGGGTTTTATTCACCTAAAACCAAAAATTTTCCTAAAGCTCAAGTTTGATCCCGGGACTTCATGGAAGCCCCTTAACCTTCTAAAATCACTCACCTAATAGATCAAACTTGCATTAGTGTCGTTCGCTTGTTCTAAAAAAAAATTTAAACGCTCCTACGCCCAAGGCCCAATTCTACTAGGCCCAAATTTGGGCCGTTACAAATCTACCCCCTTAAAGAAATTTCGTCCTTGAAATTTTCAACTATCTAACAGTCGTTTAAAACAGGCTACTCTACCACACTGCTGCTGCGCACTCTAATTCCAATAACACTAATACACTTTTAACTTAATCTTGAATCCTCTCCACACAACCAAACATCTAACCACAGAAGCAAAAAGATATTTACCACACATGTATACAATTTCTATATTCAAACATCACATCCAAACAAAACACACACAAAAGAAATACCAAAAATACAGTCCAGTGTCTAAAGAACCACAGTATTTCTAACTACTACTTTTCAACAACAACAGTTTCAGAAACTTACGGATTCAGCACCGGAGTCTCGGTAAGCCACACTTTCAGGAATATATTCAGAAAAATGTTTTGATTACTTCAAATCTTCTTAAACCTTTTTGAAACAATACTTTCAGAAATTCAATTTTGAAGACCCAATCCACAGTCGAGTTTTACAATCGGGCTCTGATACCATTAAATTTAACACCACAAATCCCGCTTAGACGTTACGACCAGATCTAACGTGCCACATTAAGTGTTGTTTGAAAACTATACGTTCATTGAAAAACCCTTTTTTGAATCAAAGCTATGTATATTTTAAAAATCCCGATTTGTTGCTTATTAACAAAATACAATTTGCTCAAAGTCATTCTCTTGCAAAAAAACATTACTACTTTCAAAACCTTGTTTGTTACAGAAGTTTGATTCAAGCATTTGCGAATACGTGATATTATGAAAGCGGTGGTTATAGTTTTAAAAACCCGTTGTTTAACAGCCCAACAGTTTGTAATTTAAAGAAATACCAAAAGAAAACCAATGGCCTTATTACAGAAATTATTAACCCAATAATTCAAAATAACTAATTTAAACTAAAATCGCTAAATTTAGTCTTTAAACCATATCCAACGTGTTGCCACCTCCGAGTCCTCCGTAGCTCCAAATCCTCTAAGGCTAGGGATTACCTATACGGTTAAAAGAAAAGGGTGAGTTACGAGAATTCAGTGTGTAATCCCCTATTACAGTCATAGTCTAGGCTTGAGCCCATACGGTATTAGTCTGGGCCTAAGCCCTATTTGGTGACAATCTGGGCTTAAGCCCTATTTGGTAACAATCTAGGCCTAAGCCCTATTTGGTAACAATTTGGGCCTAAGCCCTATCTAGTAACAATCTAGGGCTAAGCCCTATTCGATAACAATCTGGGCCAAAGCCTTATTCGGTAACAATCTAGTCCTAAGCGCTATCCGGTAACATTCTAGGCCTAAGCCCTATATCATATCAATGTAATGCACATGTAACCCAACCCAATCTAACCAAACTCTCCACCCGTACCAACCAATCTCTCCATGTGGGTACCATGTCAACCCACCCATCCAAACTCTCCAATAATGCAGCCAAGCTACTAATAACGGTATACGTGGCTGAGCCACGAAAATAAGAATATGTGGCGATGCCACTATAACGGTGTATGGCGATGCCACTATAACGATACTTCTTCCAAATCAGCAACCTAACCCAATGCAATGTGTTATGTATGTAGTGTATCACAATCATATACAGTTATATATATAGGACCCAATTTATGCGCGGGCCCATTTAAACCAAACCAAACCAAGGGGAAATAAAAAATAAAAAACCCATAATAATAAGTCCAATAACAATAGTCCATTTTTAATTTACAAAAGCCCAAACCCAAATGTAAGACCAAAATCATTACCCAAACCCTAGCCTACAATGAAGCAAAAATCAGAAACCCTAGCCAGTAAGTCCAACACCACAAGCCTCCAGCACCCCACATCTGTACACGCATTGCCATGTCCTCCTCCGTACGATGGCCATACCTACGAAACGAGACAAAAAACGATAGCAAGGCAGAGAAAAACAAAATATTGTATTTTTCTTTTTTCTTTCCGGTTATAAAAAAGCAACCAAAGATTTGTAAGGGGTTCTTCTTCTTCTTCTTCTTTTTTCAAATACACGCACGGTTAATATAAAAAGAAAGAATACAGATTTAAAGGTGACCCTTTTATTTTCCTTTTAAGTTATTATTCTTCACTTTTTCTATTTTTACACGAGATAAACAATGAAAAGAGAGGGTAAAAGGGGCTCATTGGTTTATTTTTCGATTGTTTTGAGGTCGAATTTGGGCTCCAAAGTTGAGATCTTAAAAAGTCATGTTTTCTCCTTCGTCAGCCACAGTACATGGGGCTCCAGCATCAGCGATAGGGCGGTCGGCGTGGCGATTGTTCGCCAGAAATTTTGCTGACCTAGGAGCTTAGAGAACATTTTGAGAGAGTTTTCAACCTTTTTTTTTTCTTGAAATAAAGAATAATGACTTTTCTGAAAAATTTTTAACTTTTATACTGCCATTGGAACGACATCGTTTTAGGCCTGTTTGAGTGGCCTCAAAACGGCGCCATTTTGTTTCAACCCGCGCGTGAACTGACCCGACCTGAAAGGATCCTCGTGTTTTTGTGACTAGGCTTTTTGCGCCTTTAGTCCTTTCGCATTTTTATTATTCTGCAATTAAGTCTTTTTTTTGTTTAATTTGGCCCTATATTTTATTGCAATTTCAATTAGGCCCTTATTCGAATGACGTCATTTATAGGGCAGGGTTTAATTTCTCTCTTGGTCCTTCTCTGTTACCCGCGCGTTCAATATGGTCCTTTTTTTTATTTATTTGTGAATTTGCCCTCAGATTATTATTTTAAGTTAAAATTAACCCTTTCTTATTATTTTCGTTATTAATTTTAATATTATTGTCATTATTTTATTACTTTTATTATTTTTAATCTTATTAATATTGTATTTATTATTATTGTTATTTTTCTTATTATTATTATTACTATTTTTTATTATTAGTATTATTATCCTATTTTATTATATATTATTTATTTCAAAACTTTCATATATTATTATTTTCATATATAAGTCATTTATATTGGGTTTTTCATTTCATTTATGTAATTTTGTGGATTAATATATATATTATTTTGTACATTATTTACTTTGAATTTCTTCTTATATAATATATATATATATTAAAATTCATTTCTATTATTATTTCATGTATCGTTATTTTCATCTTTTTTATCTATTTCAAACTCTATCATGTGTTGCTTATTTGTAAATTTGTATTTATTTAATAGTGTTGGTATTTTCAAAATAGGAGTGGTGAGATTATTGTTTTTGTATAATTTGGATTGTATGTTCATATTATTATTTTTGTTATCCATTTGTACAAAGTTGTATTCACATATTATTATTGCGTGCTCGATATTATATTTTTGTTTTTCATTATCAAATATTGATTGAATAAAATACATTTTGAGCCAATTTTAAAATCGCTTATTTAAAAGTTTTTAAAACAAGGCAATATTTGATGTTTGGAAGTTCGAGGAATTGCACCCTAACGTGCTAGGTGTCAATTTTTCGTTCGACCAAATAACCAAATATCCTTTTAATCGCATATTTTGAAAATCAAAGATGATCTCGGTGTCGAGGTATAAACGTGTCATATCCTAATGTGCTGGATGTGATGTTTTTATTCCTTTGTAACGAGTGAATCTTGAGAATCAATTCAAAATTAATTAACATCCTTTAAAAAGAGTCACACCTTAAACATTTTCAAGTTTTCAACACAAGGACACTAGTTAATCGATTTGGTACCCATTTTGGGGCATACGGGGGGTGCTAACCCTTCCTCATGCGTAACCGACTCCCGAACCCTTTTTGTTATTTAATTTCGTAGACCAAAATTTTTTACAAGGTGATCCAATCATACCTAAACAAAAAATGTTGGTGGTGACTATACTATATATTTCTAAAGTCGATCCCGTTTTCAAACTTAAAAAAAAAATGGTTTCGACAACTTGGCGACTCCACTTGGGACTGGTTGAGAGTTACACCATAGATTGATTAATTTTTGTCCTTTTGATTGAAAATTTGGAAAATTGTTTTGAAAAATCATATTTCTTTTGATGCATTTGTTGCTACTATGATGTTTTTGGTAGAATACTTGCATCTGCATGGCATGACCGTTGTGGTTACACCTTTAAATGGGAGTGAGAAACTATGCCCTCGTGAGGTTTTCACCTCCGCATGGGCTAGTAGACTGCTTCCGGGATATATATGTACCTAGTGCTTCGTGAAATTTTCATCTCTGCATGGCCATAGGGAAATGTATTCCCCTGAACTGAACTTGATCCGTATGAGCCTATAATGGGTGAGGATTGAGGAATCTTCTGGTTCAGGTACCTATTCCTTAGAACCAAACCACATATAGTGAACCCTAGGAGCCCACTTTAGGTAGAACTATGTTGAACCCTAGTAGTCACCTGGATAGGTGATTGATTATTCTCTGTTTGATTTGATTTTTACCATTTGTATATGATACTAAAGTGTTCTCTTTTGTTTATGACTACATTGCATTTCATCATCATAGAAAGGAGGCATTGATTCATATTCGATTGCTAAATGGAATAGTTTGTCATAAGGAAATGGATTGCTTGATAAAGTGGATTATAATACGATCGTCTGAATATAGTCCAAATAAACAATGAGAGAAGGTTGATGGTTCGCAGAAGACTACAAGACTTTGCCCGAGGATTTAAGCCGACAAAGACTACTCAAGAGCCGTCATGTCTCGACTTTCTTAAAGAAGTTTATGAGCATCACGGGGGATAGGTGAGTGAAGAGTCGTAGCCTGGATCAAACAACAAGGAGCTAAAAAAGGCATCTATTGAGAAAGTTCATGAGACACGACCATAACATCCGGATACGAAGAAAAGGATTGGTGTCTTCACCTGGACTATGAGGACAAAGCCGTATATGTAATCTATTTTATGTAAAGAAATTTATTTTCTAGAAAAGTTCTTCTAATGGAATTGAATTCAGAATCAACGCCTCTCTTTCTTTTTTTACATTCATTCCATACATTTGCATTGCATTTCATGCATTTGTATTATATCATATCACATGCATTAAAATTTGTAGAAAGACTCTAATTAATTAAAACTTATTTCAGTAACCTAGAGGCCGACAAAACTTTACCAAATACGCATCCTTACGACATAAAAGAACAGACCAAATCAATGAATAAAAGACTAGAAAAATTGGAGCAATTGCAAAAGGATATGCAAGAACAAATGCAGGCACATATGCAGGAGTAGCTTGCTAAGATCCAGCAGGATATGATGGACAAAATGATGGAATCTCAGAAAAATATGATGACTCAGATGATGCAGCTGTTAAATGGGCTTATGCATAAAGGAAAGAGCCCCATGGTTAATGCTGAGGAGAATACTAAGTATCCTCAACATCCCCTGGTTTTACACTACCACATATGAAAACACAACCTGATGTAGCTTTACAAAGGTCATCTGTCACGATCGGGCCTCAACAATCCCAAGATGGTGCTTCAATAAATCTCTAAAGTGGCTCAGGTTTAGGAGATAACCCAATCAATACTAATGTCCCTAATTTGGATGATGTAGCTGAAAGAGAGAGGACAAAAGTAGAATTACCAAAGCAGCTAGAAGATAGATGTAAATGGTTGGAGGAGAAATTTAAGGTGATAGAAAGTGCTTATGGCTGTTATGGAATTGATGCCAAGGATTTAAGCTTGGTCCCTAACTTGGTACTTCCATACAAGTTCAAAATGCCTGAATTCGAGAAATATAATGGGATAAGTGGCGCCAAAGCTCATATTACTATGTTTTGTAGAAGAATGACAGGGTACATTAATAATGACCAACTGTTAATCCACTGCTTCCAGGATAGCCTGGTAGGAGTAGTAGCCAAATAGTATAACCAGTTAACTAGTTCCCAAATTGGTTCATGGAAAACTTCGCTCAAGCTTTTATAAATCAATACAACCACGTGGCAGACATAGCACCCGACAGGATTACACTCCAGAACATGGAGAATAAGATGAACGAGTGCTTCAGGTAGTATGCCTAGCAATGGAGGGAAGTGGCGACGTAAGTCTAACCACCACTTTTAGAGAAAGAGACGACCATGCTCTTCATCATTACTTTGAAGGCTTCCTTCATCAACCACATGTTGGGAAGCGCTACTAAAAGCTTTTCTGATATCGTAATGTCTAGAGAGATGATAGAAAGCACGATAAGATGTGGAAAGATTGAAGCAGGGGAAAGCACCAAAAGATCAACCTCGAGAAATAAGAAAAATGAAGTGAACAGCTTGAGCATGCATTCCAAATTGGTCACTGTAGGTCAACTGATGACTGTGACCACTAGTTATTAGGGCTCATCAAAACAAGAATCCAGTACAAAGCAACTCTAGTTTACACCAATTCCAATAACATATAGGGAGTTGTATCAAAGCCTGTTTGATGCACATGTGGTGGATCCTTATTACATGGAACCAATACAACCCCCATACCCCAAATGGTATGATTCAAATGCTCAATACGAGTATCACGCGGGAATAACGGGTCACTCAATCGATAACTGCATTGTATTTAAGAAATTGGTCGAAAGGCTTATTAAAATAGGGGTTGTGAAGTTCGATGAGCCAAATGAAGTAGTAAATTGTGATAATTGAATGAGGGGGCAGGAGAGTCGCGATTCCTTGAAGAAGTTATCAGAAGCCTAGAAATCGAGAAATCAGAACACCAATGGCATATCCAAAGAGGGAACCGAAGAGTAAAAGTTTTCCAAGCATCGGCCTTTATATACTTGAGAGTGTTTTGAACAATAGGACTCTGGAAGAGACATGTATATTTAGGGCTAATCTAGAGTAATATTCAAAACAAGCTTATTGCTTTCAGCATAGAAGTAATAAGATTCATTTTGTGAAATAGGCTTGTGTCTAGAATCTTTATTTCAATAAAATGCATCTTTTTGACCAAATATTTTTACATTCTTTCTATTTATAGATTCTTTTGTACTTTGGATTACTATTCAAATATTCTTTCATTCTTTATTCATGATCATACCATACAAATAATCATCATTAGAATCATTTATTCTTTGGATTTTTTGCCTTCATACCTAGGTACCCATGTATCAATGACATGAGCGACGTTGTCACTGACTCCTTTTTTGAATGAAATATGGGTCTAAGCAATCTCAGGACTTTGAAGATGACAAAACTTGGAACCTATCTTCTGATTTGTTAAGGATGGTAGAACTGGATGAAAAACAGATCCTACGTCACGAGCCGAGGAAGAAGATGATGATCAAAGCCTAGATCAATGCAGAAATAAGATTTCCTATATATGGGGCATGGATGTTATCAAGCCAGTCTCATCAAAAGCTTCTGGCCAACATCAATTCATTTTCGTGGATGTCGGTTACTTCACTAATATGGTAAAATTCACTTCATATGCCAATATTACAAATTCGATAGTCATCAGAACAAAAAAAGAGAAAAAGAAAGAAAAAAATACCCCAAAAAATGTCAAAAGATCATTTTTAAGCGCAAAATGTCAAAAGTTTGTGGTGTGTTCAAAGATCAAAATATATCACAAAGTCAAAGAAAAGGCGACAAAGGAAAAAAAAGCAATGAAATAAGGATTCTTAGGAAGATGACCTAGACTTGTAAATATTGGCATAAAGAAGTCACATTTACCCTCCATGCTTATCAAACATTAGCCAAGACCTTCGCAGGGCAATGTCTTAGTTTGTGGAATAAAGGCATTTTTTCTATTGAAGTCGACATTCTTTTCGAGTCTTGTCAGAACTCAAGATTGGAAGAGGCAGAATGGATTTAATCCCAATATGATCAGTTGAATTTGAAGAGAAAATTTTAAAAGCTACCTATCACGGTCAAATGATGCGAGCTCACAACAAAAAAGGTTCGCCCTAGAAAATTTCATGATAGGGCTTTGAAAAAGATTTTTCCCATGCAAAAGGGACTTCAGAAGAAAGTGGATGCCAAAATGGAAAGGACTTTATGCAGGAAAGAAGGCCCATTCTAAGGAAGCATGGATATTGATAGATGGCAAGGATCTACCCAATCCAATGAATTCAGATTCAATAAAAAGTTTTCCAAAAAAAAAAGGAAAAGAAAGAAAAAAGAAGAAAAATGAGAGGCCAAGGTGAAAACCTACAAAGGGCGCTCTGAGACCAAAGGGGATTTGAGTTGAAAAACTGAAAAGGATTACTCAAATTTTGATTAAAAGTGGGGCATACCACACTCTTGTTGTGCCTGAATTAATAATGAAGAAGTATGCCACGTCCTGGGGCATCGACAAAGTACTCCGGATCCCCTAAACACATATTTGAGCTTAAAATGGTCCTCAAGAAGTTTGAACAGAGAGGCTTAGGCTACGATATTTGGGGCACCTAGTTTCCATTTTATCCTTTTCAAATTTTTTATTTGGATTATCTTATTCTTTTCAAAGAATGCTCCCAATAAAATTTCTTTCCATTTGCTATCTTGGATTAACTTATTTGTTTCGAGCTATGCTCGTAATTAATTTCCTTCTTTTCCATGGTTATGATCTCTTTCAAGCATTTTGCATTAAAATAACGGTTAGTGAACTAATAACACTTTCATAAAAGGAGTTTCGCATATTACTCGGGAAGCTTCTGAATAATACGAGAATTAGAAACATGACTATTATTTAAAACTCACCAAGTTTAAGGAAGAGTTTAAACTGAGATTTCCTCTATGGATTTTTGTCAAAGATGGTGGCTGAACAAAGTAACAAGATATTGCGTCAGTAATACAATCTTGATGAAAAATGGGCAATGTTATCCTATGCGTAAAAGGGGAATCATTCTCAAAAAAATGATATTTTGTATTCATGCAAATATCATGCATAAACATTTGGTTAGGTCACCCCAGAAGTGATCAGTTGATACCTTTGATTTAAAGTAGGTTGGATTGAAGATGAAGCAAATTCTACACCCTTGAGTTGCAATGGGATGGGTTGAATTTGATACAGATCCTATACCCCTAAGTCACAATGAGATGAGCCCTGACGTTATAGTGGGGCAAATCGGTAGAGAAAGATATATTTATTTTCTCAGGTTTTCTGTCAAGAATACCAGCCGAACAAGATGGTAGCATAATACATCAGTGCTAAAGCCCTGATAAGAAATAAGCGATGACAGCCCTAAGCATTTAAAAAAGGATCATTCTCATGAAATTCTGCATTCATACAAAATACATTTAGTTAGGAGCATTTGATTCATTCCTATCATTGCATCCTAATCATTGTACATTTAAAAAAGATCATTCTCATGACATTCATTATTCATGCAAATGTCGTCCATAATACATTTATTTAGGAGCATTAGATTCATTCTGATCATTCCATCCTAACCACTTTGCATAAGCATAAACACATAAAATCGATTTTATAGGATAGGTCCCCAGAGGACGGTGTCGCAACATCGGTGAATTAGCAGATCTTGTCTCCCTAAATAGTAGTGGAGTAGACCGAAGACCCCAGCCTTGCATCCTTGAGTTTTTAATGGAGTAGACTGAAGATTGTAGATCTTGTCACCCTAAGCAGTATGGAATAAGATCGAGCGGCAAATCTTGTCTCCCTAAGTAGTAGTTGAATAGATTTAAGCCACCAGCCCTATCTCCTTGACCAGCAGTGGAATAGGTCAAAGATTGTAGATCTTGTCACCTTAAGCAGTAGTGGACCAAGATCGAACGGCAAATCTTGTCTCCCTAAGCAGTAGTGGAACAAATTTAAGCCACCAGCCCTATCTCCTTAACCAGCAGTGGAATAAGTCGAAGATTGTAGATCTTGTCACCTTAAGTAGTAGTGGAACAAGATTGAACGGCAAATCATGTCTCCCTAAGTAGTAGTGAAACAGATTTAAGCCACCAGCCCTATATACCTAACCAGTAGTGGAATAGGTAGAAGATTGTAGATCTTGTCACCCTAGGCAGTAGTGGAACAAGATCTAACTACAAATCTTGTCTCCCTAAGTAGTAGTGGAACATATTTAAGCCATCAATCCTATCTCCTTGACCAGCAGTGAAATAGGTTGAAAATTTTAGATCTTGTCACCCTAACTAGTAGTGGAACAAGATCGAATGGCAAATGTTGTCTCCCTAAGTATTAACGGAACAGATTTAAGCCACCCGTCTGGCATCCCTGAGTTTACAGTGGAGCAGATATAAGATAGCAGATCTTGTTTTCCTGAGAGTGCAGTGAAACGGATCAAAGATACCAATCTGGCATCCCTGAGTTTGCAGTGTAGGACCTAATTTATGCCCAGGCCCATTTAAACCAAACCAATCCAAGGGGAAACAGAAAATAAAAAAACCCATAATAATAAGTCCAATAACAGTAGTCCATTTTTAATTTACAATAGCCCAAACCCAAATGTAAGCCCAAAATCATTACCCAAACCCTAGCCTACAATGAAGCAAAAATCAAAACCCTAGCCAGAAGTCCAGCGCCGCAAGCCTCTAGCACCCCACCTCCATATGCGCATTGCCACGTCCTCTTCCGTACGATGGCCATACCTACAAAACAAAACAAAAAATGACAACAAGGCAGAGAAAAACAAAATATTATATTTTTCTTTTTTCCTTTTTAGTTATAAAAGAGCAACCAAAGATTTGTAAGGGGTTCTTCTTCTTCTTCTTTTTTACAAATACACTCACGATTAATACAAACAAAAAAGAAAATAGATTTAAATGTGATCCTTTTATTTTCCTTTTAAGTTATTATTCTTCATTTATTTCTATTTTTACACGAGATAAACAAAGAAAAGAGAGGGTAGGAGGGACTCACCGATTTACTTTTTGACTGTTTTGAGGTCGAATTTAGGCTCTGAAGGCCGAGATCTTAAAAGGACCGTGTTTTCTCCTTCATCAACCACCGTACACGGCGGTGTCGGCGTCAGCGATCGACGATCGGTGCGACAGTTGTTCACCAAAAATTCAGTCGACCTAGGAGCTGAGAGAGAGCATTTTGAGAGAGTTTTCAACCTTTTTTTTCTTGAAATAAAGAAGAATGACTTTTCTGAAAAAATTTTAACTTTTACACTGCCATTGGAACGACGTCGTTTTAGGCCTATTTGAGTGGCCTCAAAATGGCGGCGTTTTGTTTCAACCCGCGCACGAACTGACCCGACCCGAAAGGATCCGCGTGTTTTTGTGATTTGGGCTTTTTACACCCTTAGTCCTTCCACATTTTTATTATTCTACAATTAAGTCTTTTTTTTGTTTTTAATTTATCCCTATATTTTATTGCAATTTCAATTAGGCCCTTATTCGAACGACGTCATTTAGAGGGCAAGGATTAATTTCTCTCTTGGTTCTTCTCTGTTACCCGCGCATTGAATATGGTCCTTTTATTTTTATTTATTTGTGGATTTTCCCTCTGATTATTGTTTTAAGTTAAAATTAACTCGTGGTTATTATTTTTGTTATTAATTTTAATATTATTGTCATTATTTTATTACTTTTATTATTTTTAAAATTATTATTGTATTTATTATTGTTACTTTTATTATTATTATTATTACTATTTTTAATATTAGTATTATTATCCCTATTTTATTATATATTGTTTATTTTGAAAACTTTCATATATTATTTTTTCATATATAGCTCATTTATATTGGGTTTTTTATTTCATATATGTAATTTTGTAGATTAATATATATTATTTTTTCATTATTTACTTTGAATTTCTTCTTGTATAATATATTTATTTTAAAATTCATTTATATTATTATTTCATGTATTACTTATTTTCATCTTATTTTTTATCTGCTTGAAATCTATCATGTGTTACTTATTTGTAAATTTTCATTTATTTAATAGTGTTGGTATTTTCAATTAGGAGTGGTGAGATTATCGTTTTTGTATAATTTGGATTGTTTGTTCATATTATTATTTTTGTTATCCATTTGTACAAAGTTGTATTCACATATTATTATTCCCTGCTCGATATTATATTTTTGTTTTTCATTATCAAATAGTGATTGAATAAAATACATTTTGAACCAATTTTAAAATCTCTTATTTAAAAGTTTTTTCGAGGAATTGCGCCCTAATGTGCTGGGTGTCAATTTTCGCTCAACCAAATAACCAAATATCCTTTTAATCGCATATTTTGAAAATTAAAGATGATCTCGGTGTCGAGGTACAAACGTTTCATATCTTAACATGCTGGATGTGATGTTTTTATTTCTTTGGAACGAGTGAATCTTGAGAATCAATTCAAAATTAATTAACATCCGTTAAAAAGTGTCACACCTTAAACATTTTCAAGTTTTAAACACAAGGACACTAGTTAATCGATTTGGTACCCGTTCTGGGCTGTACGGGGGTGCTAACCCTTCATTGTGCGTAGCCGACTCCCGAACCCTTTTTATTATTTAATTTCGTAGACCAAAATTTTTTACAAGGTGATCCAATCATACCTAAACAAAAAAGGTTGGTGGCGACTCTACTCTATATTTCTAAACTCGATCCTATTTCCAAACTTAAAAAAATGGTTTCGACAATATAAATATCACATAAACATCATTTAAATTACCGCTAAGGGTATAACAGTCATTTTTCCATTTAGGGGTAAAACGGTAATTTTACCCATCAAGGGTATTTCAGTATTTTCACAAACCAGGGGTATTTTGATAATTTTGCAAATCGGGGGTATTTCGATAATTTTACAAACAAGGAGTATTTCGATAACTTCGCAAACCAGTGGTATTTCATTAATTTTGCAAATTGGAGCATTTCATTAATTTTACAAATCGGGGTATTTCAGTAATTTTGCAACCCAAGGGTATTTTGGTAATTTCATAAACTGGGGATATTTCAATAATTGTGTAAACCAAGGGTATTTCAGTAATTTTGTAAACTAAGGGTATTTTAGTAATTTTGTAAACCAACGGTATTTTAGTAATCTTGTAAACTAAAGTATTCTAAACAGAGATAATGATGCAAATGGGCCTAGGTAAACCAAGGGTATTTCAATAATTTTGTAACATGCTCGTGGGACCCATTTAGCCCAAATCTAGCCACAGATATGAGATTCACATTGTATAGTCCAATATTTACTACACAATCATACAACTTATCCGATTGGGCCTATAACAGCCCGATTTAGGGCCTAGTTAGAATAGTGGTACGAGGCCACAATCCGAGGTGAATTTATGAGTTTTTAAGGTTTATGTCATGTTTGCGTGCTAGTGTGAAAGTTTCATGAAGCAATTTTGTTAAATTGAGGTTGAATGGTCCAAAAGGACTAAATTGCAAAAGTTGTAAAATATGAGTTTCTAGAAGCTTTTTGTATAATATAACTTTAGAATATCAATTAGAAGTCCTTAAGTAGCAGTTTTCCCAAATTATAATTTTTGGACAAAATTGGACATGAGTTAGTAAAATAGAAATTTTTAAAGAGACGGGTATTTTAGTCATTTGTCAAATAAATAACTAAAATAGGAAAAAGATGATAAAAATTATTCATCTTCGTCCTCACATTGCCGAAAATTTGGAGACTTCATAGCTAGGGTTCTTCATTTTTTTCAAGCTTGCTAGTAAGTTCATATTAGCCCCGTTTTTAATATTTTTCGTATTTTTGAAGTTCTCGTATTATGAATTAGCTATTTTTAGCTATAGAATGAGCTAAGTTGCATGTTCAAAAATCTACCCATGAATGGCATGCTTGTTAAATGATGTTTTATGAAAGTTTATTAGAGTTTGATGTTAGATAAACATCTTTTTCTATGTGAAATTCATGAAAAATGCATGTAGGGACTAGTTTGTTAATTTATGAGATTTGGTCATACATGGTAGAAATAGTGAGAATTTGCTCTTGCTATAGTTGAGATAATGAGTCACCTAAGCATGAAGTTTATGAAAGTTGAATGAGAATCATTTTACGATCCTTGGGGAAAAAGTGCAAATATGAGAAAGTTTAAGGGAAAAATAGTATTTTTGCCAAAGTATGTATTAAGGGCCAATTTAGTCAATGTGATTTTTAAATGAGTTGAATTATTATTATAGATCAAGAAAAACGAAGCCCGGATCGAAACCGAGGCAAGAACAAAGTTGAGGACTAAATTGCATATTTACACATTTTGTATATTGAGGTAAGTTTGTATGATTTCTAAGCTTTATGATTTTTATCATTGAATTGCTTAGTATAATGTACACTACTTTCATGGAATGTTTAATGTTATGTTAAGCAAAGAAATCAATGAGATTAAGTATGAACAAGTCCTGATCGAAGATGAAATTTTCAGGATACTCGATCTACCACATGAGATAAGAAAGTCCGTATAAGACCAAGCCAAGGCATGGCATCGCCAATCAAGCACAAATATCATGTAAGTCCAAGGCAAGCTTGGCATTGAACAGATATCATGTAAGTCCAAGGCAAGTTTGGCATTGAACAGATATCATGTAAGTCTAAGGCAAGCTTGCATTGAAAATCTATCAAGAGAAAGAGATCCCATGTAAGTCCAAGCCAAGGAATGGCATTGGTGAGAACAAGAAAGACTTCGTATAAGTCAATGTCAAGACATGGCCTCGAAACCAAGATGAGATATTCCATGTAATACCGTATCTAGGGTTTGGCTTTGGTATCAAGTTCGTGGGAAGAGATTTAGTATCCTCAGTTATTCACAGAAATTCATCCGGCAAATGAGTAAAGTTGAAATTAGATGAAAAGAAAGATAAGTAAGCAGAGCTATTATCAAGTTGGAAATGAGTATTATCCATGTTATGAATGATGAAGGAAAGATTATGATTATCATGTTAAAGTATACTGATCAATGTGATCAAGTGATACAAGTACCTTATTTATCCCACGGGGATGAGACTAGTAAGTATCATGAGATATGTAAGAATCAGTATGAGTAAGTAAGCTTATAGCTGAAATCTATGATACCATTGTTTATGTCAAATGGTTTATATTAATCAAGTATGTTGCTATGTGCATTATATACAAACTTACTAAGCTAAATGCTTATGTCTTTTATTCTTTCTTTCTGTGTAGTTCCGTCAAGCCAATCTCGTGGATCGTCGTCATTAGAGTTTGGAGCACACTGTCAATTGCTATTTTGGTATAGCCAAGTTATTTTACTAAGTATGGCATGTATAGGAAGCATTTCATTTTGAGACTATATCCTAAGAAGAGCCAAAGTGTTAGCTATTAAGTTTATTATTCTTTTGTATATGGCTAAGTGTTTGGCCAAAATTGACTAAGTATGTATTTTTATTAAGATCAATGAAGTATGTAGTAATGTTTATGAAAAAAGTATTGAATTAAGCATGAGTTTGGTCTGGATTTTAGGGTGGCAATTTGTTTGGTAAATAGCCTCTAAGTGCCCACACGGTTAGACACATGGGCATGTGCCTAGGCCGTGCGTATCTTGCACTTTAGTGTTTTAAGTCAGAATAGGCCACAGGAAAATCCCACGGTCATTTTTTTAGGCCGTGTGCTATACACGATCAGAATATGGGCGTATGCCCCAGACCGTGTTTGTAAGTCAGTATATCAAGGTATAGCACACGATTTACATCCACGGGCGTGTGAAGGTCGTGTGTAATTAGTCAGTGTCGACCACGGGTGGAAGACACTGGCATGTGTTAGGGGTACACGAGTGTGTCCCAAGACACACGGGTGTGTGACCTCTGTTTTAAGGAAAAGTTTTCATTTGAGTTCCGAAAGTTTCCAGATATGTGTTTAAGGCCTCGTAAGCCCATAAAATGTATGATTAGATTAAGAAAGAGAAGTTTTTAATTTGGAACAAAATTTTATAGCCCGTAAGTACATGTTTTAAGCGAGTTCAAGCATGGTAATGTCTCGTATCTAGTCTTAGCATCAAACTCGGGTATGAGGTATTACATTTAGTGGTATCAGAGCTACAGTTTAGTCAGTTCTAGGACTAACATAGCACGAGCACGAGTCTAGCTATACATGCCAACGTAAGAATGTTTTTATAATGATAGTGTGACGACTCTTGGCGACTTAAATTATGTTTATACATATAGTAAATGGATCCTGAAAGAGTTGAGGCGAATGATGTAGAAAGTAACGCGCCGACTCCTGCTAAAAGAATGGTGCCTAATGAGAATGGGAATAGACCCACTACGGTGAGTCAAAAAGGAGGAGAAGAGGGTAGAGAAGCCTTCCTCCATATGATGAATACGTGGTACACGGAATTCATTCGTACGAACCCGAATATACAACCCCCTCCACCCCCACCTATTCCACAACCTATCCCCGCAGTCCCTCAAGTAGTAGAGGTGGTAAGAGGAGATAAACCTCCAATTGATAGGATCAGGAAACATGGGGCAGAAGAATTTCGGGCTAGAAAAGATGATGATCCGAAAAAGGCTGAGTTCTAGATAGAAAATACTATCAGGGTATTTAATGAGTTGTCATGCACACCTAAGGAATGTATAAAGTGTGTAGTTTCTCTTTTAAGAGATGCTGCCTATCAATGGTGGAACACCCTTGTGTCAGTAGTACCGAGGGAAAATGTGACATGGGAATTTTTCTAAGAAGAGTTCAAGAAAAAGTATATCAGTCAAAGATTCATGGACTAAAAAAGGAAGAAATTCCTAGAACTGAAACAAGGCAAGATGCTAGTGACCGATTATGAGCGAGAGTTTGTATGACTCAGTAAATACGCTCGAGAATGCGTGTCTACTGAATCCATCATGAGTAAGAGATTTGAAGATGGACTAAATGATGATATCAAGTTATTTGTTGATGTCCTCGAATTAAAAGAATCTGTGGTGTTAGTGGAAAGGGCTTGTAAGGCCGAAGAGTTAGTAAAAGAGAAGAGAAAATTTGAAATGGAGTCTCGTGACTCTAGAAAGAGACAGTGGAATAAGTCATTCCAATCTTCATCTAAGAAGTCAAGAGATTTCCCTACCCGATCGGCTAGTTCCACTGGGTTTTCAAAGAAGGACAAGAATAAACAGAATTCGGCAAATAAAGCACTGACTCCTTCAGTTGCTAGTGTGGGGAACGTTCGATCTAATAGACTTGAATGCTCACAGTGTGGCAGACGCCATCTCGGTGAATGTCGAGCGCATGAAAATGCTTGTTTCAGATGTGGTTCCCATGATCACTTTATAAAAGATTGTCTTGAGATTACGAAAGAAGAAAGAACTCGAAACCTGAGATCTGGGGGTATGGTCAGAGGCAGACCGCAGAGAAACACAGGGAGTGGGGCAACTAGAAAAGGTAACCCTAGAGAGCAGGCTGCGAGACCCGAGGGTAGGGCACGTATGAGGACTTATACCATTCACGCTCACGAAAAGGTAACTTTTTCTAATGTTAACACGGGTACCTTTTCTTTTTATGATATCAAAGTTATTTCTTTAATAGATCCCGAATCCACACACTCTTATATTTGTATGAAACTAGTATCCAAGATTTAATATGCCTCGTAGATTCTCTGAATTTACTGATTAAGGTGTCTAATCCTTTAGGCCGTAGAGTGTTAGTTAATGAAGTATGTAAAGATTGTCCACTAATGATTAGAGGTCATTATTTTAAAGCAAATCTTATGTTGCTACCATTTGATAAGTTTGACATCATTCTTGGTATGGATTGGTTGACCAACCATGATGTAATAGTTAATTGTGGGAAGAAATACATTGAGATTAGATGTGAGAATGGAGACACTCTTCATATAGAATTTGACGAATAGAGTAGGTCACCGGTAGTGGTTTCTGATATGATGGAATAGAGATACTTAAGAAAAAGGTATGAAGCATATCTGGCCTTTGTGATGAATGATAAAGAAACAGAGCTAAAGATTGAGTCAGTACCGATAGAATGTGAGTACATGGATGTTTTTCCCGAGTAATTACTAGGACTACCACCAGTTAGGGAGGTTGAGTTCAATATTGAGCTAGCTCCCGGTACTGTATCGATATCTATTACTCCTTACAGAATGGCTCCAACAGAGTTAAAAGAGCTGAAGATATGGTTACAATAGTTGACAGATAAAGGCTTTGCTAGGTTGAGTTGGTCTCCTTGGGGTGCTCCAGTTTTATTTGTGAAAAAGAAAGATGGCACCATGAGATTGTGCATAGATTATCATCAACTTAATAGAGTGACAGTGAGAATAAGTATCCATTGCCTAGGATCGATGATTTTTTTGATCAATTGAAAGGAGCTAATGTGTTCTCCAAAATAGACTCGAGATCAGGGTATTATCAGTTAAGAGTAAAGGATTCAGATGTGTCCAAGACAGCTTTTCGAACAAGATATGGGCATTATGAATTCTTATTCATGCCCTTTGGTTTGACCGATTCTCCTGTGGTATTCATGGACTTAATGAACCGCATCTTTAGACCCTACCTCGACAAGTTTGTAGTCGTTTTCATTTATGATATATTGATTTATTCCCGGGATGAGAATGAGCATGTTGAGCACCTACAGACAGTTTTACAGATTCTACGAGAATTTCAGTTGTATGCCAAGTTCAGTAAAAGTGAATTTTGGCTCAAGGAAGTAGGATTTCTAGGACATATTGTCTCGGGAGATGGAGTCCGAGTGGATCCAAGCAAGATTTTGACTATAATGGACTGGAAACCATAGAGTAATATCTCTGAGATTAGGAGTTTCTTAGCCCTAGCCGGCTATTACCGATAATTTACCAAGTTCAGAAAAATGTGAAGTTTGAGTGGATAGAAAGATGCCAACAAAGTTTCGAGAAATTGAGAGTAATGTTGACAGAAGCTCCAGTTTTAGTACAACCCGAGACAGGGAAAGAATTTGTGATTTACAGTAATGCATCCTTAAATGGATCAGGCTGTGTACTCATGCAAGAAGGCAAGGTGATTGCTTATGCCTCAAGACAGTTGAATCCTCATGAGAAGAATTATCTGACGCATAATTTAGAGTTGGCTGCCATAGTCTTCACTTTGAAGATTTGGAGAAACCATTTATATGGTGAAAGATGTCAGATTTTTACTCATCACAAAAGTCTGAAGTACTTGATATGTAGAAAGAGTTGAACTTAAGTCAATGGAGATGGTTAGAGTTGATAAAGGACTATGAGTTAGTCATTGACTACCATCTAGGAAAGGCGAATGTGGTCGCCGATGCGTTGAGCAGGAAGTCCCTTTTTGCATTGAGGGCATTGAATTCACGGATGACCTTATCTAACGATGGCTCTATTATAGCTGAGTTAAAGGCTAGACCAATGTTCCTTCAACAGATCATTGAAGCTCAAAAAGAAGACAAATAGTTACAAGCCAAGAGAACTTAATGCGAGTTAGATGTTGAATCCGACTTTCGGATTAATTTTTATGGATATTTAAGGTTTAAAGATAGAGTTTATACACCGAGAAAAGAGGAGCTTATTCATAGAATTTTGTATGAGGCACATAATGGATGTCTATCTGTACATCCGGTAGTACCAAGATGTATAATGACTTGAAGCAATTGTATTGGTGGCTGAGAATGAAGAAAGATATTTCAGAGTTCGTTTCAAGATGTTTGATTTGTCAGCAAGTAAAGTCTGAACACCAAGTACCTTCGGGTTTGCTTCAACCAATTATGATACCCAAGTGGAAATAGGGCCGTATCACTATGGATTTTGTAACGGGATTACCATTATCACCGAGCAAGAAAGATGCTATATTGGTTGTAGTTGATAGACTCGTGAAGTCAGCTCATTTCTTACATGTACAAGTTGACTACTCACTCGACAAGCTGGCAAACTCGTATGTTTCTGAAACAGCAAGACTTTATGGAGGTCCTTTGTCAATCGTATCGGATAGAGATCCGAGATTCACCTCCAGATTTTGGAAGATGTTGCAGGAAGCCTTGGGTACAAAATTGAGTTTTAGAATAGCTTTTCATCCTCAAACTGACGGTCAGTCGGAGAGATTAATTCAAGTACTCGAGGATATGCTTAGATGTTGTATTCTAGAATTTTGAAGTAGTTGGGAAAAGTTTCTCTCACTGTTAGAATTTTCTACAATAATAGCTTTCAATCAAGCTTAAAGATGGTGCCTTATGAGGCTTTATATGGGCGTAAGTGTAGAACGCCTTTATTTTGGACTAAACTCAAAGAAAACCAAATTCACGGGGTTGATTTGGTTAGAGAAGCTGAAGAGAAAGTGAAAGTGATATGAGAATGTTTAAAAGCTGCATCAGATAGACAGAAATCTTATTCGAACCTAAAGAGAAGAGAGATAGAATATCAAGTCGGCGATAAAGTTTTCTTGAAAGGGTCACCTTGGAGAAAAGTTCTCAAATTTGGCCGGAAAGGCAAGTTAAGTCGACGTTTTATTGGACCGTTTAAGATTATCGAGAAAGTTAGGCCGTTAGCTTACTGATTGGCTTTGCCATTAGAGTTAGAAAAGATACATGATATGTTTCACATGTCAATGTTGAGATGCTACCGATCAGATCCTTCACATGTAATTACCCCATCAGAGATAGAGGTTCATCCCGACATGACTTATGATGAAGAACCAATCAAGATTTTAGCTCAGGAAGTCAAGTGGCTAAGAAATAAAAGTATTGCTCTATTGAAAGTATTGTGGCAAAGGCATGGGATAGAGGAAGCTACATTGGAACCAGAAAAGAGAATGAGAAACCAGTACCTGAACTTATTTGTGGTAAGATTTTCGAAGACAAAAATCCCTAAGGGGGAGAAGTGTAACAGTCCAATTTAGGGCCTAATCAGAATAGGGGTGCTAGGCCACAAATTCGAGGTGAATTTATGAGTTTTTAAGGTTTATGCCATGTTTGAATGCTAGTGTGAAAGTTTCATGAAGCAATTTTGTTAAATTGAGGTTGATTGGTCCAAAAGGACTAAATTGCAAAAGATGCAAAATATGAGTTTCTAGAAGCTTTTTGTATGAGATAGCTTTAGAATATCAATTAGAAGTCCTTAAGTAGCAATTTTCCCAAATTATAATTTTTGGACAAAATTGGACATGAGTTAGTAAAATAGAAATTTTTAAAGAGAATGACATTTTAGTCATTTGTCTAATAAATGGTTAAAATAGGAAAAAGATGATAAAAATCTATTCATCTTCTTCCTCACATTGCCGAAAATTTGGAGACTCCATAGCTAGGGTTCTTCATTTTTTTCAAGCTTGCTAGTAAGTTCATCTTAGCCCCGTTTTTAATATTCTTTGTATGTTTGAAGTTCTCGTATTATGAATTAGCTATTTTTAGCTATAAAATGAGCTAAGATGCATGTTCAAAAATCTACCCATGAATGATATGCTTGTTAAATGATGTTTTATGGAAGTTTATGAGAGTTTGATGTTAGATAAACATATTTTTCTATGTGAAATTCATGATGTAGGGACTAGTTTGTTAATTTATGAGATTTGGTCATACATGGTTGAAATAGTGAGAATTTGCTATTGCTATAGTTGAGATAATGAGTCACCTAAGCATGAAGTTTATGAAAGTTAAATGAGAATCATTTCACGAGCCTTGGGGTAAAAGTGCAAATATGAGAAAGTTTAGGGGTAAAATAGTAATTTTGCCAAAGTATGTGTTAAGGGCCAATTTAGTCAATGTGATTATTAAATGAGTTGAATTATTATTATAGATCAAGAAAAACAAAGCCCGAATCGAAACCATGGCAAGAACAAAGTCGAGGACTAAATTGCATATCTACATATATTTTGTATATTGAGGTAAGTTTGTATGATTTCTAATCTTTATGATTTTTATCATTGAATTGCTTAGTATAATGTACACTATTTTCATGGAATGTTTAATGTTATTTTTAAAAAAAAAGAAATCAATGAGATTAAGTATGACCAAGTCCCGATTGAAGATGAAATTCTCAGGATACTCGATCTACCATATGAGATAAGAAAGTTTGTATAAGACTAAGCCAAGGCATGGCATCGGCAATCAAGCACAGATAGTATGTAAGTCCAAGGCAAGCTTGTTATTGAACAAATATCATGTAAGTCCAAGGCAAGCTTGGCATTGAAAAGCTATCAAGAGAAAGAGATCCCATGTAAGTCCATGCCAAGGCATAGAATTGGTGAGAACAAGAAAGACTTCATATAAGTCGATGTCAAAACATGGCCTCGAAACAAAGATGAGATATTCCATGTAATATCGTATCTAGGATATGGATTTGGTATCAAGTTCGTGGGAATAAATTTATTATCCTCTGTTATTCGCAGAAATTCATCAGGCAAATGAGTAAAGTTTAAATTAGATGACAAGAAAGATAAGTAAGCAAAGCTATTATCAAGTTGGAAATAAGTATTATCCATGTTATGAATGATGAAGGAAAGATTATGATTATCATGTTAAAGTATACTGATCAATGTGATCAAGTGATACAGGTACCTTATTTATCCCACGGGGATGAGACTATAAGCATTATGAGATATGTAAGAATCAGTATGAGTAAGTAAGCTTATAGATGAAATCCATGATACGATTGTTTATGTCAAATGGTTTATATTAATCAAGTATGTTGCTATGTGCATTATATACAAACTTACTAAGTGCATTATATGCAAACTTACTAACCTAAATGCTTATGTCTTTTATTCTTTCTTTCTATGTAGTTCCTCCAATCCAATCTCGTGGATCATTGTCGTCGGAGTTCGGAGCACACTATCAATTGCTATTTTGGTATAGCCAAGTTATTTTACTAAGTATGGCATGTATTGGAAGCATTTCATTTTGAGAATATGTTCTAAGAAGAGCCAAAGTGTTGGATATTAAGTTTATTATTCTTTTGTATATGGCTAAGTGTTTGGCCAAAATTAACTAAGTATGTATGTTTATTGAGATCAATGAAGTATGTAGTAATGTTTATGAAAAATATATTGAATTAAGCATAATTTTGGTCTGGATTTCAGGGTGGCAATCGGTTTGGTAAATAACCTCTAAGTGCCCACATGGTTAGACACACGGGCGTGTGCCTAGGCCGTGCGTACCCTGTACTTTAGAGTTTTAAGTCAGAATAGGCCATAGGAAAATCCCATGGTCGTTTGTTTAGGCCGTGTTGATACACGGTCAGAACATGGGCGTGTGCCCCAGGCTATGTGTGTAAGTCAGTATATCAAGGTATAGTCCATGGTTTACATCCACGGGCGTGTCGTTTGTAATTAGTCAGTGTCGCCCACGAGTGGAGGACACGGGCATGTGTTAGGGGTATACGGGCATGTCCCAAGACACACGGGCGTGTGACCCCTATTTTAAGGAAAAGTTTTCATTTGAGTTTCGAAAGTTTCCAGATACATGTTTAAGGCCTCGTAGGCCTATGAATTGTATGATTAGATTAATAAAGAGAAGTGTTTAATTTGGAACAAAATTTTGTAGCCCGTAAGTACATGTTTTAAGTGAGTTCAAGCATGGTAATGTCTCCTATCCAGTCTTAGCATCGACTCAGGAATAGGGTGTTACAGGGCCCACGGTCCCATTGGCACCACATGGCCCATTTCGGCCCAAATAGCCTAAACCCACAAGAACACTCATGATGGCCTCAACTATCTCGTCGAAGCTCCCACACGTGCTCTTGCACACTCGTGTGGCTACCATCTCTGTGTGATCGGCATTTCAGCATTTGCCACTCTACAGCTAGAGTAGTGCGAAATACACACCTGATAGTAATCTAAAGTTAATTCGCGCTCCAACCACTCCTATGCCCAAATGCCAACCAATGTATGCTTACTCTCCTCATAGATCGCTCTATTTAAAGATGAGGGATCCCTTGCCCTCTCCTATGCTCTAGACGCTACATGCCACCACAACACAAGCTCCTTTTTATGTCTTACAACATGCGCAACTAAATATAAACCTATGGGCCAAAGTCTAAATTCATTTAAAAAAATCAAAATGAATTGCAAGCGCCAAGACTTGAACCTAGGACCCCTTGCTTCCTCTATGGCGTCACTTCCTTGTCTCCCATGTGGCGTCATTTGCCACTAGACCACAACTCCTTTTGTGTCTTATTTTACCCCAATTTATTCTAAAAGCCTACTTACTTAATCTCAGGGTTTTATTCACCTAAAACCAAAAGTTTTCCTAAAGCCCAGGTTTGATCCCAGGACTTCATGGAGCCCCCTAACCTTCCAAAATCACTCACCTAATAGATCCAACTTGCATTAGTGCCGTTCTCTTGTTCTAAAAAATTTTAAACGCCCTTACGCCCAAGGCCCAATAGGCCCAATTCTACTAGGCCCAAATTCGGGGCGTTATAAAATAGTCCAGTTTACTTCTAGACACTGGAATCCAACTCAGCAAAATTATAGTACTATTAAAAAAGAAATTTTATCAATTGTTTTATGCATTACAAAATTCCAAAGTGATTTGTTAAATCAAAAATTTCTTTTACGAATCGATTGCAAATCAGAAAAGAAGTTTTACAAAAAAGATGTTCAAAATATTGCCTCAAAATAGATTTTTGCAAGATGGCAGGCAATTTTGAGCATATTTGATTTTGATATTGAATACATCAAAGGAGAAACTAATTCTTTTCCTGATTTTCTCACCAGAGAGTTTCTTCAAAAATGTCACCCAAACTCCGAGACAAAGGAAAAGGAAAAAATAGGAGAGTCATCCAAAACCCAAATTTCCTCAAAACCAATTAAGCATGGTTTGAAATTTGCCATGAAGAAGAAAATGAAATATCATCATCATCATCAAAATCCTCCAAAAATACAATCATTCAAGATGCACAAGATCCAAATGAAATTGGTTATCAAATCAAAAAATGGATTGAGTCCCTTTCTCAATCCCTAAAAAATGGCTTTGGCCTTTTCACAAATAAAAAAGGAAACTCCTCTTAAACAAATTGCTGGTGAAGCAGAGAAGATTTCAAAAATAAAGAGATTGTTTTACTGATAGTCTAGAATTGTCGAGTTTTAAAATTTATAAAGAGAATGATCGAACCTGGAAACTAACTCTGACAACGACTTAAGGCAAGTGCATCTATCGAACAGTAGTATAGCTTAGGCAACATCGGATTGTCGAACCCAAAGGAACTAAAAGTACTAATACACACTTTCTTTCTATTATTTAGCCTAAATATTAAATGATCGGTTGATTAAATCTAAATTAACTAATTAATTACTAGACTAAGATGCAATGATAAAAAGAATGAATTGGGAAATAACTTGAAGAGAAACTCAATTGATCACGATGATACCTTCAGGAAGAATACACCTAGACTTCACTTATTATCTAGCATTGAACCATACGATTTATTCACTTGACTTGATCCGTATGACTCCCTAACATATATTAAACCCTCTCTCGAGGCAAATAACGTCTAACCCTAGGTTAATTAACAGAAATCTCTTTCTCACTTAATAACCCCCTAGAATAGTAGTAAATCGAACTATGGATTCCCATATTAGGTTTCACCCTAATTCGGCAAAATCTCGTCACCCTATCTCTAGGTGCGCGAACAACTCTGCTTAATTATTCTAGATCTATTCTTAAGCAGGGACTTTTGCTCCTCCACCTACGAACATCTGGCTTGAATTAATATCCCAGAAACATTAACACAAGAATTAAGCACACATAATTAAGAACAAATCAAATATTTATCATATAATTCAAAAGACAATAACAAGATTCATCTAGGTTTCATCCCCTTCAAGTATCTAAAGGGTTTAGTTCATGATGATAAAATAAAACATCTCAAGAGAAAAAATAAAACAAAAGATAAGAAATCCCTAAAATCCCCTAAAGGAATTGAAGGAGAGATCCGCCATCTTGAGTAGAATTCTGGGTCCTTGAGATGGATTAACTGGCTATCCTTGAGTGATTCCCACAAATCTGGCCTTCTGGCTCGGCTTCTCGGCCTAGCTGACTGCCTAACTGACCGCCCTCTTTCAGGTTACACTTAGGGTCTTCATATAGGCTATTGGAATGCGTTTCTTTCTCCCTAAGTATCCTTTTCTGAGTGAAATTCCTCTTTTCCATGACAGGGCCACGACCATGGCACACGCCCGTGTAAATCGACTTCAGGCCGTGTTTCGATTTTGATGATTTAGGCACGACCGTGTAAATCATGGTCTAGGCCATGTTTCTATTCTGTTGATTGAGGCACGGCTGTGGAAATTGAAGTCCAGGCCGTGTCGAAGTAAATTGACGAGACACGGCCGTGTGGCTTGAAGTCCAGGCCGTGTCAATTTCCACTTTGGCCCAAATTGGCCCTTTTTAAGCCCGTTTTTAGTTCTTTTCGTCCTCGAGTGCTTACCTGAGTATAATGCATGAAAAGAAAGGATTAAGAGCACCTTTTTACATAAATAAATGGCTAAATCATCCAAAAGCATGCTAAATATGGGGTTAAAATATGTTACCTTTACGGTTTATCAAATACCCCCACACTTAAGCTTTTGCTTGTCCTCAAGCAAAATTCTCAACTTACAATTAAAACGAACTTTCCACAATTCATAATTTTCATCGATAATGTCTCATCATAATTCATAAACAATTTATACATAGATAATTTTAACTCAAAGACTCCTAAAGATTCAAACAATTCTAAGTCATACGTTTGTAGCATGAAGACTGAGGTGTCTCCCCTTATCTAAATGATTACCTTTAATTTAGAACTGACAAAGATTGACATTCTCACTAAAGATTCACTCAAAGCACTTGAAGTGTTTAAGGTTCAAGAATAAGGACTCATAAGTCGAACCTGAAAAGTTAATCCCACAGGCTTGCTTGAAAATCAAATCTCCACCACTGTAATATGAGATGATTTACAAATCAAAAGGTCTTTAACAGGGTTGTAACGGGCCTTGGGTTAAAGGTGTGGATAAAGGTTGAATTAGAAGGTTTTAGAATCGAGATTGAATTAACTAATTACATAACTTTAGAAAAATGAACTAATAACCTGAATAATCACACGAAAATTTAAAATACTAATAATACGAGCTTCTTCTTCAAGATGTTGAATTTAAACATGTTAGCTCTTAGAACTTAGAACTAATAATGAATATACTTTTTTTCCTTGTATACTATTAATACTGAATATACTGCGATCAATTCAATTTTTTTAGAACAAATCAAATATTTACATAATATAAGAAAGAACTTTATCAACTGAAATAAACTAATTAGGCAACTGAACAAATCAATTCTCGATAGAAGGGTAATCAAAGGAATGGTGATAAGAAATACAAAGCGTTTTTGGTTAATATTTGTGGGTGAATCAATAAAAAGGGTTGTTAGGATCAACAGGGTTCACTAGGGGTTAATTATGTAGGTAGGCTTTTTAGTGGAGTGAGTGGGTTAAAACCTAGGTGCCTTTATCATTTTAGTATATCAAATCAATAATATGGTCTTGACATGTATAATTGAGGCAAGTTCTAGAATAACAATTCAGTGTTGACACACTCATAATCAATAAAGTGAGCATGGAAAAGAATATATGCTCTATAAGGCTCAAATCTCACAAAAATTATGGGTATTTGACATCAATTCCTGTAAATTTCAAACTTCAAGGTAATATTCAAATTCAGTTGAACCACCTAAAAAAATTTTTATTCCTAAAAATAGACTTACCATGCTTGATTATCTAGTATTCTTCAATTTTAATCATCAATGCACAATTATCAATGACTTAATCCAAAACATATCAATAAAAATCATAAATCATAAAAAATTTTACCCTAATTAATAATATGAGAAAAAGACTTAGGAATAAGACTAAATTCAGATATTTAAGAATAATGCAAAAAGTTAGGTACTTTTATCCCCCACACTTAAGATGTACATTTCCCTCAATGTACAAAAATAGATAAATAATCATGTAATAATAAAATCAAAAGAGAAGGGGAGGAAGTAACACCCTGAATTTTTGATGACTCTGGGAGTTGGCGCGAGTGTGGGGATGATTTTAGTGTGGTTTTAGGGAAGAAAAGGAAGTTAAGGAGGTTTTGGGAGGTGGAGGGTGTGTGTGTGGCTAGAATTTGGGAGGAAGGAGGCTAAAAAATTTTAGGGTTGATTTGGGGGAGAGGGACGGTTGAAATTGCTTAAATAGGGGAGGGAGCACGGTCAGGTGCCACGCCCGTGCTCTATTTTAAGGTGGCCGTATTATTCGTAATTTTGAATTTTGGGCACGGCCAGGTATCTGGGCACGGCCGTGGTTAGATGGACACGCTCGTGTTCTTTTTTACACGGTTGTTTAGAACGGGCGTGTTTTGCTCGTGTTTGAAAAGCCATCATGTCCCTACGATTGTGAAGCATGGTCGTGTCCTGCCTGTGTTTAAGAAGTTAGTATCTTAGCACGGTCATGAGGTACGACCGTGCCCTGCTCGTGTCGATAAAAATTTACCTTTTGTCATGCACGGCCACAAGAACGCCCTTGTTTTGTCATGTGGGTTTTACACGGCTATGGGCATGCCCGTGTGTAAGGCTATGTGGTCTAAGAAACCTGTGCTTAATCGACTGATTAGTACGGCGTTAGATGCTTAAAATTAAGAGGATAATGTTAGTGAAAGTTAGTGCACGAGTTGCCTCCTGAGAAGCACTCATTTAAAGTCTTAAGCTAGATTTACCCTACTTTCAGTTCTAAAAGAAGGTTCATGGAGCTGAAGCTCCTCTCTCATATTTGTAACATCTTCACAATTATAGATTTTGAGTCGGTGACCATTTACCTTGAATGTGCCTTGAGTGCGGGAAGTTACCTCGACTGTGCCATAGTGTAACATCCCAGATAGGGGGCACTTCATTTACAATGTGTTATGTGTGCATGTTGTGCTATGTGTGTTATTCTGGTGTGTTTGGAGGTTTGGGGAAGGCTCGAGGTTAAGCCTGAGCCTTGGTTTAGGCACTATCACGGAGAACTAGTTGAAGTGGGCCTTAAGGGTACTTAAGTGGGGAAGTTGACACAAGAATCTAACTGGTAAAGTGGCAAGGAGGTACCACTAAGGGTGTAGGTAGGTGACGCCATATGGAGGTGGTGAGAGAGCAGGTTCGAGTTGCGTTGACAGCAATTAGGAGTGTTTTTTCATGAGCCTAAGGAGTTTGAGAGGTGGTTTCTTGGGACTCTGCATGGGTGAGTGTGGATTAAGTCAGGAGATATGAAGATGAGGATAAGAGGAAAATGTGGGATAGGATATGAGTGTAGGTGGTGACCGAATGTTGGCCACTAGAAGCAAGGGGGAGAAATCAGTTTTGGGGTGGCTAGCGTGTGCATAATTTTTACTTTAGTGCATAGGCCTTTTTGATCTCAAATAAGGCATTTTTGGCTTTTGGGGTTAGTAGGTACCGAAATTTGTGTTTAGTAAAGGGAGAGTTCTATTCTTATTTTCAGCATTGGAGGGTTCTTTGCTTCTTTTCTTTTTTTTCCAAAACTAAAACCACTTAGGTCCTGCCAAAATTCTTCTTCTTTACCCTTCTTAACACTTTTCCCTATCTTGTTCTATTTTTGTTCTCCCAATTGTTCTGTCCTAGAAATCGAAACCCCCTAACTCCATTCTCATCTCCACTTCCATGCTATAGCTGAATGTCCCTTACCCACAGTTCTCTTCTCTATTTCTTCCACAAGTCGAATCTTTATAGACTTTCTTTTGTTCATCTTCTCTTCTAATCTCTTCTAAAATCGAAAACCCCTAGATCTCATCTGTGATTTTATTTTATATCTTTTGGCCTTTCAATCTTCTTCCTTATCATTTTTGAATCTTCTCTTAAGTGGTAGCCGAATCTCTTGTGTTGAGGTAAGTGTCGAATCCTGTTAATCCTTTATGTTCTCTTTCGATTTTTGGAGGTCGAAATCGAGTGGCCAATTGTCCTGGTAAGGCCATTGTTAGATTGATGTTTCTCCCTGTTTCATGTATTCTTTTTGGGGAGCTATTCCTTGAATTAAAGGAGATCAGATCATCTAGGTTCCTGAGCCAGAAACCGTTAACCTCTGAACCATATCTCTTCTTTCGGGATTTCAAGGTAAGGGTGTTCTCTTTGGATTGTATTTAGGTTCATTATCATAATCGATACTTTAACCCTACCTTGTGGTTTGACAACCATATTTTGTTATAGTAGCATCTGACAAGATCTTTGATGGAATCCAATATCGATCAGGCAAAGGAGGGGGTTGGACTCATGAACCCAACCCTAAAGTTCAAGGAGCGTACGGTGTACACTGTTCGAGATAGGCCACCGGGTTGTGGGCCGACATCTGAGTAGAATAGTAGACAGATAGTAATGGTTCCTATTACCAATAGTGTCGACATAGGAAGCGTGGTATTGCGTGTTATTAGGTGCGTAAACCTTCACACACTTTATTTTATCTGTACTAACGTTTGTGTGGGCTGAAAAGCCAGAAAAGGCTATGTAGACAGTCGTGATGCCCTTAGGGGTATGGCTAGGAATGTCAAGTACGTTACCGTATCGTTTTCTTTACGTGGACGGATATATGTGTGGTAATCTGTTGTGTTATGGATAGCATGTTGCATTCGTTAGGATATGTATGTAGTTTATGGGGTATGGGTTTGACATGAAGGGGAAGAGCATGATTATTTTGTCACGTAGTGATTGGTGGCTATGCCACGATATATATATATATATGTATATGCATAAAATGGGTCACATGGTGATAGATAGTTAAACCACGATATATATATATATATATTTTGGTCACGTTGTGATTGGTGGTTAAGCTACGATGTAATATTTGGTCACCTAGTGATCGGTTTTTGACTGGCAGCATGACTGTTGAAATGATGTGTAGCGGATAGAGGGTTGATTGTAGAAATCCCCACAGTTTGATGGGCTGGTACGGGTTGGTGTGTAGAGGATGAAAAAACTAGGTTTGGGTTGGGCTTATTGCATTCATGTGTGTGTATGTTTTCCTTGTGAGCTAAGGCCCAATGTGTGTTTGTGGGCATGAGCCATTTGTGTAATGTGGGAGAATTTACATACTGAGTCACTGTGACTCACCCTTTCCCTAATTTTTTAGGTAATCGGTAGATCATGGATATGAAAGCCGAGGTGGACCCGTGGAGGCCATAAAAGATGCTATACTTATTTTATGAACCTTTCGTTGTTTAAAGTTAGTTTTATTTGGGGATTTCCTTGTAATAAGGCCTTTGGTAATTTTTAATTTGGTTTAGTATTTACTTTGGTTACTTGTTATTAATAAATGCTCAAATTGGGATTTTTCCTAAAATGATTAAACAACTATCTTTCATAAATAGTAACGAATGGTTTTCAAGTTATATTGATAAAGCTTTGGATTTTCTTAACAATGATAACTTTTGTTGAAGTATCCTTTCTCTTGAAAGTCGCTTGAAACTGATTGTTTAAACACAAAGTCATTGCTTTAACCGGAAAGTTTTTTTTCAAAATTTATGGTTTTTCCCAATGTCACTGAAAGATCGTTTCTAATTTACCCTGTGACATACCAAATCCAGTCGTAACGTTTGGGCCGGGTTTGGGATGTTATATTTTGGTATCAGAGTATAGGTTACAAGACTTGGGCTGTGAAATGGGTTCACAAAGGTTGTATAACATCGAAGTAAGTATTAAGGTTTTGATCGAGATATGGAATCCGAGTCTATGACAACCAACCTATGCAGGTAAGTGCTCTAATTCCTGCTAATGTATGCATGGAATGCTTATTTAATTGGATGGATATGTTGTTAGCATAGGGAAACATAACCTTTAAGTAGCGAAACCACTAGCGTGTGCCATGTTTGTGGAAACTATTCTTTGAAGCCAAGTCACATAAAATTTTGCTCGGTATTAAAATAGTGGAAGATGCTAACTCATAAAACTTTCAATCAGATTAAGTCACAAATGTTAGATATGAGCACTACGGGGCGTGGTGTGCATGGCCATGGTAGAGGCAGGATTGCTGTGTCGGAACCGTTAAGGTCTTGTCATGAGTCAGGAAATGAGATGCCAGTACCACCAGCTGTGGAGGCAGAATATCAGAACCAAACAGGTGGAGATGATGCGGTGTCTCAGGCGATGTTACGGGTACTGGAGAGAGTTGCTGGGGCAGGCATGGGAACAGGGGCTCAAAAATCTGTGTCGAAATGACTCCGAGCTAATGGAGCGAAAATGTTCAAGGGTATTTCCTGTAACACCCCAAACCCGGCCCATGAGCCTTGACCGGATCTGGTATGTCACAGAGTAAAAATGTTTTGAAAGATTTTGATCAACTAGTAGAAATCTGAAAATTTGCTGATGGTATAAAATGGTGTCTATTAAAACTCAGGTGGAATGGATTTTAAAAACTTGGTTGAGTTGAAAGCCTTTGAAAACATTTGATCATTTAAACTTTTAGAACCATCTGGGTTGTTGTAACTTGGTAAATTTTGCTACCCGATGGTAACATCTTTGAAAACTCGTAAAAATTTCCCATTTTGAAAACATCACTTTTAACCGATTCATTTAAACAATTTATAAGTTCATTAATAATATAGTAGAAGTGAAGTAAAACAACTATTTAAACACCCAAAATAATAATTAGCGGCCTTATTACAACCCAAACCAAAATTTAGTAAATAATAAACTTAAACCGTGCTGAATAAAATTTTAAATCCAAGGAACAAGCATGGCTGCCTCGAGTCCTCTCCGGCTCCATCCCCGCAAGCTACTCATCTGCAAAATGATATGGGAAGGGGTGAGTCACCAAGACTCAGTGTATAAATCCCCAACTCGAAAGTGCAAACTCATACACAAAATATTAGTAAAACATGCAAACATGCAACCCAAAACTAACCATCCATACTCCTTTAACTACCCCGTGGTCAAAACCACCGGTGGTCAAACCCATCGCTAACGGAGTCACAAATCAAGTGATGGGGCCAACCCATCGTGTGGTCAAAACCACCGATGACCATAGGTCACAATTATCAATATGTAGTCAAAACCATCGGTGGTACCAAACCACCGACTTAGTCACAATTTATATCATCGGGTGGTCAAAACCATCGGTGACCGAAGTCACAATTAAACCGATGGGGCCAACCCATCGTGTGGTCAAAACCACCGGTGACACCATAGAGAATATTCCCTCCTCTCTTCAATCTCGTACCAACATGCTCATAACATACTTAACATATTATCATAAATCATGCATATAAGTCATGGCATAGCATCTTACTCATCATATCATTCATATAACATATTCAAAGTCACAAGCGACTTACCCGGAATCCATGCACATGCCCACAAGGCAAATCACTATCAAAATAGTTAACTGTAACATATTAAGCAATGTCAACTAATAAAGTGTGTAAGAGTTTTACACACCTGTTTAACCGAAGATCTAAGGAGAAATCCCGAATCTATGCGATATCACAAAATCCTAAAATGTATTCCCGTATTGCTCCTACATTCATCCACTATATGTTAGTATCAAAAAGCTTTATTCGGCTAAACTAATAATCCCGAAGAACTAATCGCACCCCTAACCAAAATATGGCCCTAGGCTGAATCTTTGTTATCACTTACCAGAGCAAACTGAAATCCCGGAAGCCTTTGTCGATCAGCCCTTAAAATCATAACACACATGCGGTTACTTACTTAAACACAATACATGGCCCATAGCCGAATATGACAGCCACTTACCTTGAAGAACCGAAACCTGAAAGACTCCGTCAAAGCACTCTAGCGCCAGCTACACACAAAAGGTATGATATTAGGACCATATACACATTCGGCCAAACTTACCAAGGCCTATTCGGCCATAGTAACTAAATCCCGAAGGCTCATTTGTGGCACTTACCCTAAATCGATTTGGTTTCCAACTGAATCCCAAAGCCACACACACCACTTGTATTCGGTTACACCTTGAGATCACATAATTGTTAGTCTTCGACTTTTCAAATAATAAAAAGAATGGCCTACTAAAAAGAGTCCTTACCACCACTTACCGTATTTGATCAACAGAGAGAAGATACTTAGAACGACTGCTTCCAAAATCCCGAAGGCCTCCTGTTCAAGAATCGATTTGGAGAAGAACCAAAAAGTGATCCACTCTTGGTTGATATTCGGCTAGAAGAAAGAGGAAGATTTCGGCATAGAGAAGAGAGAAGCAATAGAGATTCGACTTACACAAGATGGAAGATGGAGTTTGAGTAGAAAATGGGTGATAGGTTCGGCCAAGTAGGAACAAAAGAAGAGAGGGATTTGGAGATTTTGGGCAAGGTGGACTAGAGAGAATTCGGCTAGGAACAAATTTGGAAGAAAAAGAAACACAAGTCTAGATGAATTTCGGCACTAATTTGCTCCCTAAAGAGCCTTTTGGCCGGCCACTACCTTCCCTTCAATCCAACCCCGAAACAATCTCCTATCTAATCTCTTTATCACCCGTTTAAACTAAATTAAAAAAACAATACTTATCTTTATCCATTTGAGAGTCCATGCACAGTCCACTAGCTCCTTCCCTTCACGCCAGCATAAAAAAAAACATACATTGTGCTTCCAACGTGACTCAAACTTGAGTCCCTCATTCTTGCTTGGGGCGACATTCACCAAGGTCCTAAGAGGCGGCCCCAAGCCACTTTACCAATCTGACTTTCATGTCCACCAACTCCCACAAAATCTTTTGAAACCTCCTTAACTTAGCCCCTTCCTTTTTAACGACAAAAAGCCCAAAAATAAAACACACCTCCTTGTGACCACCATGATTCGAACCTTCCCCCCTAGACACTCCGCGTGACGCAAGCTCCCCAGCACCTAGGGAGCATCCCAAGCCATCGTGCCAGTCGGTTTCTTTTGTCAAACTTCTCCAACAATTTCTCTTAACCTCTATCTCACCTAGCTCCCTCCTCTTAAACACTAAAAAGAAATTTTTAACCCTAAGTCAGCCCTAGCCCGGGGTTATGACTAGACCCCAGAATATGTCAAGCAGTCATAGCATACATATTTCTTCAAGCACGCACATGGAAAATAATTAAATTGCAAACAACCCCTAATTCAGGATGTTACAGTTCTACCCCCTTAAAAATAATTTCGGCCTCGAAATTACCTGGATTAGAAGAGTTGAGGGTATTGCTGCCGCATCACATCCTCGGGTTCCTATGTGGCCTCCTCCGTACCATGGTTTTGCCATAGCACTTTTACCAAAGGTACTGACTTCCTCCTCAAAACCTTGACATCTCGATCCAAAATCTATACCGGCTCTTCCTCGAAAGATAAGTCCGAGTTCACTTCAATTTTCACAACCGGCACCACGTGTGATGGATCCGATTGATAGTGCCTCAGCATCGAAACATGGAAGACGTCATGGATCTGGCTCAACTCTGCCGACAACTCCAGCTGGTAAGCTATCGGTCCCACACGTTTCAACATTGTGTACGGCCCGATGAATCTAGGGCTTAGCTTGCCCTTTCGGCCAAACCAGAGCTCCTTCTCCCAAAGTGATACCTTCAAGAAGACCTTATCACCTACTGCATACTCCACCTCCCTGTGCTTAAGATCGTAGGATTTCTGTCTGTCCGACGCCTCTTTAAGACGAGCCCGAATTACTCTAACCTTATCTTCTGTCTCTGCCACTAACTCCGGACTCAACATCCGATGTTCACCCAGCTCTGTCCAACACGTAGGAGTACGACATTTCTAACCATACAGCGCCTCATACAGTGCCATCTGAATACTCGCTTGATAACTATTGTTATAAACAAATTCTGCGAAAGGTAGGTACTCCTCCCAACTACCACAGAAGTCCAAAACATAGCCCTTTAACATATCTTCCAACACTTGGATTACCCTCTCAGATTGTCCATCAGACTGCGGATGGAAGGCCGTGCTGAAATTCAACTTCGTACCCAACGCTTGATGTAAAGCCTTCCAAAATCTTGACGTGAACCAAGGATCTCTATCTGAGATAATGGACACAAGTACTCCATGCAACTGCACTATCTCTGCTATATACAGCCTGGCTAACCTTTGAAGTGAGTAGTCAACCCTTACAGGTATGAAATGGGCCGACTTAGTTAATCGATCTACTATCACCCATATCGCGTCTTTCTTACTGGGTGTAAGGGGAAGCCCACTTACGAAATCCATAGTAATCTCCTCCCACTTCCACTGTGGGATCTTTACCTACCGTAATAACTTTGATGGTAATTGATGCTCACCTTAACTCGCCGGCATGTCGGGCACTTGCCCACTAACTCTTACTTCTCGCTAAGACCCGCCACCAAAATCGCTCCCTTAAATCTCGATACATCTTATCGCTTCCTGTGCATAAGCGTGCGGATCGCTATGAGCTTCTTTAAGGATTCACGCCTCAAATCATCATCCTTAGGCATACATACTCTTCCCCGAAATACAACACTCCATCACTACCCAAGTTTGAACCCTTCTACTCACCGCTCTCAGACTTGCAACCTCCGAGTACTCGAACTTCGTCGGTCATCCGCCTTTCTTTGACCTCATCAATCCAAGACGGCTTCACTTGTAATTCTGCCAAAAGGCTCCCATCATCATAGAGACTTAGGTGAGCAAACATTGCTCGCAAATTCGCTACCACCTTACGGCTCAATGAATCAGCTACCACGTTAGCCCTACCCGAATGATATTCGATTAAGCAGTCGTAGTCCTTCATAAACTTAATCCACCTCCGCTGCCTCAGATTTAAATCTTTTTGAGTCAAGAGGTACTTCAGGCTCTTGTGATCTGTGTACACTACCGACTTCTCCCCATACAGATAGTGCCTCTAAATCTTCAAGGTAAAAACCACAGTAGCCAATTCTAAATCATGTGTCGGATTGTTACCTTCGTGAGGCCTCAACTGCCGTGATGCATAAGCGACCACCTTCTCTTCTTCCATCAACACACACCCTAAACTAGTATGCGATGCATCACAATACACAGTGAATTCCTTTCCTGCCTCAGGCTGAATCAAGACAAGTGCTTCTGTCAAAATCCTCTTCAGCTTGTCGAAACTTTCTTGCTGCTTCTCAAACCACACAAATAGAACTCCTTTTCTCAAGAATTAGTCAATCGGTGTCACATTAAGGAGAAATTTTCCACTAATCTCTGTAATATCCTCGCCAACCCCAAAAACTCAATTTCCAGAATCGACTTTGGTGGTTTCCACTCCAATACTGCCTCAATCTTACGGGGATCCACCCTGATTCCCTCAGCTGAAACAACATGCCCTAGGAAAGTCACCTCCTTAAGCCAAAACTCACACTTATTAAATTTGGCGTACAACTGTTTCTCCCTAAGAACTTACAGAACCACATAAAGATGTGTGTCATGCTCCTCTTCTGACTTCGAGTACACCAAAATGTCATCTATGAACACCACGACGAACCAATCCAGATAGGGTTGGAAAACTCGGTTCATCATGTCCATAAACGCAGCTGGTGCATTCGTCAAACCAAAAGGCATTACCAGAAACACGTAGTGCCCATACCGAGTACGGAATGCCGTCTTATGGATATCAGCCTCCTTCACCTTAAGCTGGTGGTACCCTGACCTAAGGTTGATCTTAGAGAACACCGATGCACCCTTGAGTTGATCGAACAAATCATCAATCCTGGGCAAAGGATACCTGTTCTTTATTGTCAGCTTGTTCAGCTATCGATAGTCTATGTACATTCTCATTGTCCCATCCTTCTTCTTGACAAAAAGCACAGGAGCTCCCCAAGGCGATACACTTGGTCGAATGAACCCTCTATCCAACAATTCCTGGATCTGAGCCTTCAACTCTACCAATTCTTTCAGAGCCATCCGATACGGAGCTATAGATACTGGCGTGGTTTTGGGTAACAAATCTATACCAAATTCAACCTCACGATCCGGAGGTACACCCGGGAGTTCCTCTGAAACACATCAACATAATCCCTTACGGTCCGGACATCTCTCACAGCTGCACCCTTAGCTTCCAAAGTACAGACATTCACTACATATGCTTCACAACCTTTCCTAACCATCTTTTTCGCCTTTAATGCAGAAACCAGATTAGATAGGTAATCTCTCCTTTTACCTATCATCACCACCTCTTCTCCTTCCATGGTCTTTAATACCATGTGCTTAGCTGTGCTATCCAGGCTAGCCTGATACTTTACTAGCCAATCCATCCCGAGGATCAGATCGAACTCTCTAAACGGCAGTTCCATCAAGTCAGCCAAGAACATAACCCCTTGGAGTTCTAGGGGTACATTCCTATAAAGTTTACTTACTTCTACGGAGTGACCTAGAGGGCTTAACACAGTCATCTTCCTAGGAGTAAGCTCAGAGTCTAAGTGCAGAGTTTTCACTATGCTACTAGCAATGTATGAGTGGGTTGAGCCAATATCAATTAAGGTACTATAGGGTACTCCAAAGATCAAAAACATACCGGTTATAATGTCTGGTGCGTCGCCTTCCTCTTGATGCCTCGCGGCATAGACCAAACCAGGTTGCCTAGCCTTAGTACCACCGGTACCTCCCCTCGGTGCCCCACGACCTCTGCCAGTACCATTACCTCCTCTTCCTACACCACGACCTCTCGGTGGCTGTTGGTTATCCCTCCTATTCAGTGCAGGTTCCTGACCCTCAGACCTTAGCCTAGCTGCCTTTTTCGGACAATCCCTAACTCGATGTTCCTTGGATCCACATTCGAAGCATCCCCGATTACCATTCCAACACTCCCCTGTGTGAGACTTTCCACACCGGGCACACCGTGGCGGCCATTGAGGATTAGCAGCAGCAGCTGGCCTAGCAGCTTGATTTGACCCACCATACCTCATCCACTTCTGCTGATTACCAGAGAACCTCGAAGATCCAGAGCTTCTCTTATTCCAACTCCTATCCTGATTCCGCCTAATAGACTATCTTACCCATTCGGCAACCTTAGCCTTCTCCACTAGGACAGCGAACTCCCATTCCTGTTGTGAAGCTATCATCATCCTCAGCTCATCTCTCAACCCATCCTCGAATCTGACACAGCGTTCATGCTCAGTACCCACAATACCACGAGCATACCTACTCAACCGAAGAAATTCAGCCTCATACTCTGCCACCGTCTTATTACCCTGAACCAGGTTCAAGAAGGCCTTCCGCTGCGCATTCATGTAGCTAGCTCCTATATATTTCCTTTGGTAGGCGGCCTTAAAGAATTCCCATGTGAGATCCTCCGCCATCGCTCCATCCCTTACGGTGAGCCACCACTGGTATGACTCATCTCAAAGTAGAGAGATTATACCCTTCGACTTTTCCTCAGCTAAAAATCCAGGTCATCCATGATCCTCTCAGTTGATTCCAACCAATACTCTGCTGTACTGGTGCCACACCTGATACACCCCGGAACACCTCCGCTCCATTGGCTCGGAGTCACTCGGGTACAGATTTTTGAGCACCCAAACCTCCACCTACTCCAGCCACCATCTCAAGAGCTCGTAGCACAGCCTACGATACTGCCTCACCCCCCTCTGATCCTGCTGCTCAACACCAAAAGTTGGGGGTGGTGGTGGTGGTGGTATCTCATTATCAGACCCTTGACCCGACCTAACGGGTTCTGGCACGATTATTTTTCCTCTACCGCGTCCACGATGGCCACGTCCTCTAAAACTCATTTCCAACGATTACGCCTTAATCTAATTAAGAACTTTTATGGATTAGTACTTGTTTCACTGGTTATCCGCGAAAAAATTTTATGAAGAGAGTTTAATAGGGATTCTTTCGATCATTCAAAGTTTCAAGTTTCCTATCCTAATTCACAGAAAAACACATCCATTCCTTAATATCTTCCATACTCATTCACTCTTCGGACATTTCTGTCCGTTCCTATCCCAGGGGTATTTTCGTCATTTGTCCTATAGGGGTATTTTCGTAATTTGTCAAAATAAAGTTCCTTGGTGATTTTGTTAATAAGGGTATTTTGGAAATTCTAGAATTTTGGGGGTATTTCGGGGGTGTTGAAGTTTCGGGGCATTTCGGTAATTTACTCGGGTAAATTTATAAATCTTAATAAATCTAGGGTATTTCAAGATTTGTAAAACTTGAGGGTTCTTTTTGGAGAATTTTTTTCCAATTTGATAGTATTGCAAAAATTTTGAAAATCAGGGTCATTTTGGTAATTTTGTAAGTTAAGGGCAATTTCGTAATTTTTCAAAATCATGATGTTTTTGATATTTTGCAAATTAAGGTTTTTAGACATTCTATAAGTAATGAAAATTTTGTTTGGAACTGTGGGTACTTTGGGAATTTTATAAACCAAGGGCATTTTTTAATTTTACCACTAGGGGTATTTTTATAATTTTCATAAATCGAACATTTTTCGGGAAATTTTGTAAAGTAGTTCTCTCAAGTTAAAAGGGTAACTTTAAGAGTTTTAATACTAGGGTTTCTATAACAATATGGCTAGTTCCCTTTCGGGTTTTAGTTATTGGGTTCAGCCTATGAATAAGTCCTCCTGGTTAGGGTGAACCGAAGCTACGTACCAGGTAGAATTTCTGCGAAGAGGAGGTGAGTCACTAGGACTGCTTAAGTACTAGGCTCTTCCGGATCCAATCCTAGACATGCGCACAAGAGTTACCACACTCTAACCCGGCGACTTAGTCATCGGTTTATTTAATTAAGCATTTAAAGTCTTATGTGATTGTTGGGGTAAGCTAGTCCTAGAGTTCATATGCTTATCATGCTATCTACGTTCCATTTCTACCCCTCTACAGATAATAGTTCATACAGTAGTTAGAAGTACCTACCTGGGCGGATAGGTGCTGGAGACTCGATGCCATGCCATTCAAACTAAAAACCATTTCATAATATTTCACAGAGGCCTACCAAAAACATTTTGGGCCCTGGGCCCCCACAGCCAAGTTTTGAATCGGCTCGATATTAAAATCAGAACACCCAAACCCTACCCATAAGCCTTGATCGGATATGGTATGTCACAGAGTAAAAATGTTTTGAAAGATTTTGATCAATCGGTAGAAATCCAAAAATTTCTTTGAGGTATAAAATGGTGTCTATTAAAACTCGTGTGGAATGGATTTTAAAAACTTGGTTGAGTTGAAAGCCTTTGAAAACATTTGATCATTTAAACTTTTAGAACCATCCGGTTGTTTTAACTTGGTGAATTTTGCTACCGATGGTAACATCTTTGAAAACTCGTAAAAATTTCCCATTTTAAAAACATCACTTTTAACCAATTCATTTAAACAATTTATAAGTTCATTCATTATATAGTAGAAGTGAAGTAAAACAACTATTTAAACACCCAAAATAATAATTAGCGGCCTTATTACAACCCAAACCAAAATTTAGTAGATAATAAACTTAAACCGTGCTGAATAAAATTTTAAATCCAAGGAACAAGCATGGCCTGCCTCGAGTCCTCTCCGGCTCCATCCCCACGAGCTACTCATCTGTAAAATGATATGTGATGGGGTGAGTAACCAAGACTTAGTGTATAAATCCCCAACCCAGAAGTGCAAACTCATACACAAAATATTAGTAAAACATGCAAACATGCAACCCAAAACTAACCATCCATACTCCTTTAACTACCCCGTGTGGTCAAAACCACTAGTGGTCAAAACCACTGGTGACCAGAGTCACAAATCAAGTGATGGGGCCAACCCATCGTGTGGTCAAAACCACTAATGACCATAGGTCACAATTATCAATATGTGGTCAAAACCACTGGGACTTAGTCACAATTTATATCATCGGGGTGGTCAAAACCACTGGTGATCGAAGTCACAATTAAACTGATGGGGCCAACCCATCGTGTGGTCAAAACCACTGGTGACAGTCCATAGAGAATATTCCCTCTCCTCTCTTCAATCCCGTTACCAACATGCTCATAACATGCTTAACATATTATCATAAATCATGCATATAAGTCATGGCATAGCATCTTACTCATCATATCATTCATACAACATATTCAAAGTCACAAGCGAGTTACCCGAAATCCATGCACATGCCCACAAGGCAAATCACTATCAAAATAGTTAACTGTAACATATTAAACAATGTCAACTAATAAAGTGTGTAAGAGTTTTACACACCTGTTTAACCAAATATCTAAGGAGAAATCCCGAATCTATGCGATATCACAAAATCCTGAAACGTATTCCAATATTGCTCCTACATTCGTCCACTATAGGTTAGTATCAAAAAGCTTTATTCGACTAAACTAATAATCCCGAAGAACTAATCGCACCCCTAACCAAAATATGGCCCTAGGCTGAATCTTTGTTATCACTTACCAGAGCAAACTGAAATCCCGAAAGCCTTTGTTGATCAAATTTCAAAATCGTAACACACATGCGGTTACTTACTTAAACACAATACATGGCCCATAGCCGAATATGACAGCCACTTACCTTGAAGAACCAAAACCTGAAAGACTCTTTCAAAGCACTCTAGCGTCGGCTACACACAAAAGGTATGATATTAGGACCATATACACATTCGGCCAACCTTACCAAGGCCTATTCGGCCATAGTAACTAAATCTCAAAGGCTCATTTGTGGCATTTACCCTAAATCGATTTGGTTTCCAACCGAATCCCGATGCCATACACACCACTTGTATTCGGCTACACCTTGAGATCACATAATAGTTAGTCTTCAGCTTTTCGAATAATAAAAAGAATGGCCTACTAAAATGAGTCCTTACCACCACTTACTGTATTTGATCAATAGAGAGAAGATGCTTATAACGACTGCTTCCAAAATCCTGAAGGCCTCCTTTTCAAGAACTGATTTGGAGAAGAACCAAAAAGTGATCCACTCTTGGTTGATATTTGGCTAGAAGAAAGAGGAAGATTTCGGCATGGAGAAAAGAGAAGCAATAGAGATTCGGCTTACACAAGATGAAAGATAGAATTTGAGTAGAAAAGGGGTGATAGGTTCGGCCAAGTAGGAACAAAAGAAGAGAGGGATTTGGAGATTTTGGGCAAGGTGGACTAGAGAGAATTCGGCTAGGAACAAATTTGGAAGAAAAAGAAACACAAGTCTAGATGAATTTTGGCACTAATTTTCTCCCTAAAGAGCCTTTTGGTTGGCCACCACCTTCCCTTTAATCCAATCCCGAAACAATCTCCTATCTAATCTCTTTATCACCGTTTAAACTAAATTAAAAAAATAATACTTATCTTCATCCATTTGAGAGTCCACGCACGGTCCACTAGCTCCCTTCCTTCACTCCAGCATAAAAAAAACATACCTTGTGCTTCCAACGTGACTCGAACTTGAGTCCCTCCTTGGGGCGGCATTCACCAAAGCCCTAAGAGGCGACCCCAAGCCACTTTACCAATCCGACTTTCTTGTCCACCAACTCCCTCAAAATCTTTTGAAACCTCCTTAACTTATCCCCTTCCTTTTTAACGCCAAAAAGCCCAAAAATAAAACACACCTCCTTGTGACCACCATGATTCGAACCTCCTCCCCTAGACACTCCGCGTGACACAAGCTCCCCAGCACCTAGGGAGCATCCCAAGCCATCCTGCCAATTAGTTTCTTATGTCAAACTTCTCCAATAATTTCTCTTAACCCCTATCTCACCTAGCTCCCTCCTCTTAAACACTAAAAAGAAATTTTTAGCCCTAAGTCAGCCCTAGCTCGGGGTTATGACTAGACCCCATAACATGTCAAGCAGTCATAACATACATATTTCTTCAAGCACGCACATGGAAAATAATTAAGTTACAAATAACCCCTAATTCAGAATGTTACATTTCTGGCATAGCTCCTAATACAGTTGAGTATTGGTTGGAGGTAGTGGAGCGTATAATGGATGATCTCGACTTCACAGAAGAGGAAAAGCTGAAAGGAGTAGTATCTCTTCTCTGGGATGAGGCGTACCAATGGTGGCTTATAGTTAGGGATGGATCAGTGGCTGACCGCATTACTTGAGATTTCTTCAAGTCGGTATTTCAGAGTAAGTACATCGGATCGAGTTATGTAGATGCGCAGCGTAGGGCATTTCTGAATCTGGTCCAGGGAAATAAATCAGTGGCGGAATGTGAAGCGAAATTCCTACGCTTGAGTCGTTATGCCTGGGGAATAGTGGTCACAAACCATGAGCGTTGTGTTCGGTTTGAGGACAGTCTGAGGGATGATCTGCGTATGCTGATAGCTCTATAGCGAGAAAGGGAGTTTGCGATTCTAGTGGAAAAGGCTAAGATAGCTGAGGAAGTTAAGAGGTCTGAGAAGCGAAATCAGGGTAGAAATAGGATAGGAATAAGAAGAGTTTTGGATCGTCAGGGTCAACGGGGCATTTTCAAAAAAGACCTAGGATAGATGGACCGAGTCGGGGTGCGAGATCTGTGGGTAATAGTCAGCTTCAGAGGTGTGCCCAGTGTAATAGATTTCATGCGGGCGAATGTTGGATGGGTGACAGAAGATGTTTCAGGTGTGGGTCTACTGATCATCAGGTTAGGGATTGTCCACAGGATCGGGATGGCGTAGGGCCAGCAGGACAGGATAACGCTCAACCAGGTAGAGGAGGTCAACAACTGTAGAGAGTTCGTGGTCCAGCCAGAGGGGGTAATGGTTATGGTCGGAGTCATGGAGCACCAGGTAGAGGTACAGGGAATACCGATGCGAGACAGTCGAGGTTGGTCTATGCAGCTAGACGTCGTGCACCGGATGTCATAACCGGTACGTTCTTGGTTTTTGGTTTGCCTTTTTCTACATTAATTGATATTGGATCGACATATTCTTATGTTGCTAGTGTAGTATCTGGAACTTTAAGTATAGACTCTGAGATTATTTCTAAGGAGATGACGGTAATTAGCCCGTTAGGTCAGTCGGTAGTGGTAAACAGACTGTATAGGGATGTATGCAAGGGGTAGTTTTTCTGGAGGATTTAATTGAATTATAGTTTGGGAGTTCGATCTAATCTTATGTATGGACTGGTTAGTGAGATATCGAGCAAATTTGGACTTTACAGCCAAGCGTATAGTACTAAGGACTCTTCTAGTTGAGGAAGTGGTGATAAAGGGGAAAGAAGAAACTACTTGCCTAACGTAGTGTCCGCCCTAAAGGCTGAAAGAATGGTGAGAAAAGGATGTAGGGCATTCGTAGCCTTTGTTTGTGCTTTAGAGGTCCAAGATTCAACTATGGGGAATGTTAGAACGGTGAGGGAATTTTCTGACATTTTCCCAGAAGAACTTTTAGGACTACCCTCGGATCGCGAGGTGGAGTTCAGGATTGATCTTCTTCCGGGGACAGCACCAGTGTCCATTGCACCATAGAGAATGGCTCTAAAGGAGTTGGTGGAACTGAAAGCTCAAATTTAGGAACTGTTGGATCGGGATTTCATCCTACCAAATGTATCGCCTTGGGGAGCGCCAGTGCTATTTGTTAAGAAGAAGGATGGATCAATGCATATCTGCATTGACTATGTCAGCTGAATAAGTTGACAATCAAGAATAAGTATCCATTGCCGAGGATTGATGACTTGTTCGATGAATTGAAAGGGGGTTAATTTTTTCGAAGATAGATTTGAGATCAGGATATCATCAGCTTAAGGTCAAAGAATCAGATATTCATAAGACAGGTTTCAGGACCCGTTATGGCCATTACGAATTTTTGGTGATGCCGTTTGGGTTGACCAACGCATCAGCAGCATTTATGGATATGATGAACCGGGTATTCCAACCCTATATGGACCAGTTAGTCATAGTATTGATAGACGATATCCTGGTATATTCAAGGTCAGAGGAGGAGTGGTTCTACAAATCCTAAGGGAGAAACAATTGTACGCAAAATTCAGTAAGTGTAAATTTTGGCTAAGTGAGGTTACTTTTCTAGGACACGTTGTGTGGGCGGAAGGGGTCAGAGTAGATCCTCGAAAAGTTAAAGTTATCATGGATTGGAAATCACCTAGGTCTGTGACAGAAATTCGAAGTTTCCTTGGTCTTGCTGGGTACTACAGGAGGTTCGTTGAGGGATTCTCCTTGATTGCGGCACCTTTAACCAAGTTGTTGAGGAAAGGAGTAACTTTTGTGTGGGGTCATAAGTAGCAGGAAAGTTTTGAGAAGCTGAAGAGGGTGTTGACAGAATCTCCGATTTTGATTCAACCGAAGGCTGGAAAGGAGTTCATGGTTAACTGTGATACTTCACACACGAGGTTAGGATGTGTGTTGATGCAAGGTGGGAAAGTTGTTGCTTATGCGTCTCCACAGTTAAGACCGCATAAGCTAAATTATCTCACACACGATTTGGAGTTGACAGCGGTAGTTTTTACCTTAAAGATCTAGAGACATTATCTGTATGCAGAGAAGTCCATCATTTATACAAATCATAAGAGTTTGAAATATCTCCTTACCTAGAATGAGTTGAACTTGAGACAGAGGAGGTGGATTGAGTTATTAAAAGATTACAATTGTTCGATTGAATGCCACCCAGGTAAAGCTAACGTGGTGGCAGATGTGCTAAGTCAGAAGGTAATCTCGGATCTGAGGGCGATATTTGCCCATTTGAGCCTATATGAAGATGGGAGTTTATTAGCTGAGCTTCAGGTGAAGCCGACATGGGTAGATCAGATTAAAGAGAACCAGTTAGAGGATGATGTTTTGAGTGCTCGACTATCTCAAAAGCAACATGGTGAAGTAGGGGATTATAGTCTAAATGAGGATGGGGTCCAGTGTTTTTGAACAAAAGTTTGCGTGCTGAGGGATGTGAAATTGAGGCAGATGATTCTCCAAGAAGCGCATAGCAGCCCATATGCTATGCATCTGGGAGGAAGTAAAATGTATCAAGATCTACGGGAACAATTCTGGTGGCCAGGTCTAAAGTGAGAGGTAACCGAATTTGTGGGTAGATGTTTGACATGTTAGCAGGTAAAAGCAGAGCATCAGTTGCCTTCAAGGTTCTTGCAGCTGGTAAGGATCCCGCAATGGAAATGGGAGAGGATCACTATGGATTTTGTTAGTGGGCTACCCCTTACGCCTACTAAGAATGATTGAACAAGTCCACTCATTTTATACCGGTTCGGGTCGATTACTCTCTTCAGAAGTTGGCTAAGTTGTATATAACGGAGATTGTGAGGTTACATGGAGTACTTGTGTCCATCATCTCGTACAGAGATCCTAGGTTTACGTCAAGATTTTGGAGCACATTGCATCGAGTGTTGGGTACAAAGTTAGATTTTAGTACGACATTTCATCCGTAGACGGACGGACATTTAGAAAGGGTGATTCAAATTTTGGAGGACATGTTGAGAGGTTGCATCCTTGATTTCAAGGGTAGCTGGGAAGAATTTTTACCGTTGGCAGAATTCGCATATAACAACAGCTACCGGTCCAGTATTCGGATGGCACAATATGAAGCGCTGTATGGGCTAAAGTGTTGCACTCTTACGTGTTGACAGAATTGGGTGAGCGTCAGCTTTTGGGTCCAGAACTAGTGTTAGAAACTGAGAACAAGGTTGAGTTAATATGGTCTAGGTTGAAGGAAGCGCCTGATAGGTAGAAATCTTACGCTGACGTGAAGCGGAGGGACATAGAATTGACAGTGGGTGACCAGGTTTTCTTAAAGGTGTCACCATGGAAGAAAATTCTAAGGTTTGGACGGAAGGGCAAGCTAAGCCCCAAGTTCATCGGCCCTTATCGTGTGTTGAAGCATGTAGGACCAGTTGCATATCAGCTCGAGCTACCTTCGGAGTTAAGTAAGATTCATGATGTGTTTCATATCTCAATGTTGTGACGCTACCGTTCAGACCCATCCCATGTGATACCATTGGGGGAACTCAAAGTAAGGCCTGATTTATCCTTCAAAGAGGAACCAGTTCAGATCTTGGAGCGAGATATTAAAGTTTTAAGAAGGAAATCGGTTCCTTTGGTTAAGGTTCTGTGGCAAAATCATGGGTCAGAGGAAGCTCCTTGGGAGCCAGAGGATGTTATGCAACAACAATACCCTCACCTCTTTTGACCAGGTAATTTTGAGGCTGAAATTTCTTTAAGAGGGTAGAACTGTAACATCCTAGACAGGGGGCTCTGCATTTACAATGTGTTATGTGTGTTATTATGGTGTGTTTGGAGGTTTGAGGAAGGCTCGAGGTTAAGCTTGAGCCTTGGTAGAAATTTTGTTTTTAAGTACTGCAAGGGAGAACTAGTTGAAGTGGGCCTTAAGAGTACTTAAGTGGGGAAGTTGACACAAGAATCTAACTGGTAAAATGGCAAGGAGACGCCACTAAGGGTGTAGGTAGGTGACGCCACAGGGAGGTGATGAGGGAGCAGGTTCAAGTTGCGTTGATAGCAAATAGGAGTGTTTTTTTATGCGCCTAAGGAGTCTAAGAGGTGGTTTTGCTGGGACTCTGCATGGGTGAGTGTGGATTAAGTTAGAAGATATGAAGATAAGGATAAGAGGAAAATGTAGGATAGGATATGAGTGTAGGTGGTGGTCAAATGTTGGACACTAAGAGTAAGGGGGAGAAATCGGTTTTGGGGTGGCTAGGGTGTGCCGAATTTTTACTTTGGTGCATATGCCTTTTTGATCTCAAATAAGGCATTTTTGGCTTTTGGGGTTAGTAGGTACCAAAATTTGTGTTTAGTAAAGGGAGAGTTCTCTTCTTATTTTCTGCATTGGAGGGTTCTTTTCTTCTCTTCTTTTTCTGCCAAAACCAAAACCGCTTAGGTCCTGCCGAAATTCTTCTTCTTTGCCATTCCTAACACTTCTCCCTACCTTATTCTATTTTTCTTCTCCCAATTATTCCTTCTTAGAAACTGAAACCCCTAACTCCATTCTCATCTCTACTTCCATGCTATAGCCGAATGCCCTTGCCCACAGTTCTCTTCTCTATTTCTTCCACAAGAAGAATCTTCATAGCCTTTCTTTTGTTCATCTTCTCTTCTGATCTCTTATAAAATCGAAAACCCATTGATCTCATATGTGGTTTTATCTTATTTCTTTCGGCCTTTCAATCTTTTTCCTTGTCATTGCCGAATCTTTTCTTAAGTGGAATCCGAATCTCCTGTGTTGAGGTAAGTGTCGAATCCTGTTAATCCTCTATGTTCTCTTTCAGTTTTTGGAGGCCAAAATCGAGTGGCCAACTGGCTTGGTAAGGCTATCGTTAGATTGATGTTTCTCATTGTTTCTTGTATTCTCTTTGGGGCGCTATTCTAGGAATTGAAGGAGATCAGATCATCTAGGTTCCTGAGCCAAAAACCGTTAACCTCTGAACCATATCTCTTCTTTTGGGATTACAAGGTAAGGGTGTTCTCTTTGGATTGTATTTAGGTTCATTATCATAATTGGTACCTTAACCCTACCTTGTGGTTTGACAACCATATTTCATTATAGTAGCATCTGACAAGATCTTTGATGGAATCCAATATCGATCAGGTAAAGGAGGGGGTTGGACTTGTGAACCCAACCCTAAAGTTCAAGAAGCATGCGGTGTCTGCTGTTCGAGATTGGCCACTAAGTTGTGGGCCGGCTTTTGAGTAGAATAGTAGACAGATAGTAGTGGTTCCTATTAGCGATAGTGTCGACATAAGAAGCGTGGTATTGCGTGTTATCAGGTGTGTAAACCTTCACACACTTTATTCTATCTATACTAACGTTTGTGTGGGCTAAAAAGCTGAAAAAGGCTATGTAGACAGTCGTGATGCCCTTAGGGGCATGGCTAGGAATGCCAGGTATGTTACCGTATCGTTTTCTTTATGTGGGCGGATATATGTGTGGTAATCTGTTGTGTTATGGATAGCATGTTGCATTCGTTAGGATATGTATGTAGTTCATGGGTTATGGGTTTGACATGAAGGGGAAGAGCATGATTATTTAGGCACGTAGTGATCGGTGGCTATGCCACGATATATATATGTATATGCATAAAATGGGTCACATGGTGATAGATAGTTAAACCACGATATATATATATATATTATTTGGTCACGTTGTGATCGGTGGTTAAGCCACGATGTAATATTTGGTCACCTAGTGATTGGTTTATGACTGGCAGCATGTCTGTCAAAATGGTGTGTAGCGGATGGAGGGTTGATTGTAGAAATCCCCACGGTGTGATGGGCTGGTACGTGTTGGTGTGTAGAGGATGGAAACACTAGGTTTGGGCTGGGCTTATTGCATTCATGTGTGTGTATGTTTTCCTTGTGGGCTAAGGCCCAATGTGTATTTGTGGGCGATGAGTCGTTTGTGTTATGTGGGAGAATTTACACACTGAGTCACTGTGACTCACCCTTTCCCTAATTTTTCAGGTAATCAGTAGATCGTGGATATGGGAGCCGAGGTAGACTCGTAGAGGCCATAAAAGATGCTATACTTATTTTTTGAACTTTTCACTATTTAAAGTTAGTTTTATTTGGGGATTTCCTTGTAATAAGGCCTTTAGTAATTTTTAATGGTTTAGTATTTACTTTGGTTACTTGTTATTAATAAATTCTCAAATCGGGATTTTTCCTAAAATGATTAAACAACTATCTTTCATAAATAGTAACGAATGGTTTTCAAGTTATATTGATAAAACTCTAGATTTTCTTAACAATGATAACTTTTGTCGAAGTAACCTTTCTCTTGAAAGTCGCTTGAAACTGATTGTTTAAACACAAAGTCGTTACTTTAATCGGAAAGTTTATCTTCAAAATTTATGGTTTTTCCCAAAGTCACTAAAAGATCGTTTCTAATTTATCCTGTGACATACCTGATCCGGTTGTAATGTTTGGGTCGGGTTTGGGATGTTACACATGGGGGAAAATTGTTTTGATTATGAATGGCCCTGACTATCTTGATTTTAGTTTCCCATGAAATAGTTTAAGCCTCGAGTTGTATAGCAAGACCAAGTCCGCTACTTCGAGTTGTTTTGATTTCTTCAGACGAGCATCATGGCATCGCTTTGTGGCCTCCTTGTAAAGGTTTGAGTTCTCGTAGGCATTAGCTCTCTATTCATCTAGCTCATTCATCAGCATCCTTCTTTCCTCCCCTACAGTTTTAAAATCAAAATTTAAGAATTTTATAGCCCAAAAAGTTTTGTGTTCTAACTCGAATGGCAAATGACAACCTTTCCTGTAGACAAGTTTGTATGGGGATATCCCTAGGGGTGTTTTAAATGCTGTTCTTTAGGCCCATAAGGCATCATCTACTTTTACTGCCCTGTCTCTTCTATTTGATTCAACCTTTTAAAATTCGCTTAAGTTCTCGGGCCATACTACTCGCTTGCCCACCGGTTTGAGGGTGATATGGGTAGCTATGTTGTGTGTACTCCATATCTTTTAAGACTTTATCAAATTGAGCATTACAAAATGAGTACCCCTATCACTAATAATGGCTCTAGGTATTCCAAATCGAGAAAACAGCTTAAGGAATTTTACTACTACTCAAGCATCATTTGTAGGTAGAGCTTCACTTTCACCCATTTTGACATATAATCAACTGCCACTAAGATGTATTTATTCCCAAATGAACTAGGGAAGAGACCCATAAAATCAATACCCTATACGTCGAATATTTCATATGATAGCATGTAAGTTTGAGGCATTTCATCACATTTAGAAATATTACATGTTCTTTGGCATCTATCACACGAAGCGACTTACCTGTTGGCATCTTTAAATAGAGTGGGCCAATAGAAACCTGATTCGAGTATTTTGTGTTCTGTCTTGACACCATTGTACTGCCCTCCTAAAGGCCCGGAGTGGCAATGTTCTAGGATTTTGTTTGCTTCTGCCTTGGTAACGCATCTCCGAATCACCTGGTCTGCACATATATGGAAAAGAAAGGGATCCTCCCAAAGTAGTTCTTCGCATCAGAAAAGAATCGGTTCTTTTGATGATGGGTTAACTTTTTCGGTATGATATTAGCAGCTAAAAAATTCGTAATATTTGCAAACCAAGGTACCTCATAGTTGCTGATGGAGAATAGCTGTTTGGTAGGGAATGAGTCATTTATCTCTATCTCTTTTCGTTCTTTTATGTGTGGATTCTCAAGTCTAGACAGGTGGTCAGCTATAAGATTTCCAGCTCATTTCTTATCCTGAATTTCCAAATCAAATTCCTGTAAAAGTAAAATCCATCTTATGAGTCGAGGTTTTGCATCAGGTTTAGTTAAAAGATATCGAAAAGCAGAGTGGTCAGTGTAAACGACAACTTTAGATAATAATAAGTACTGTCTAAATTTATCAAATGCAAAAACCACAGCAAGTAATTCTTTTTCAGTGGTGGTATAAATTTCTTGCGCGACCGTCAATGTTTTGCTGGCATAATAAATTGGACAAAAGTGCTTGTCTCTTCGCTGCCCTAGAACTGCACCTATTGCAAAGTCACTCGCATCACACATTAGTTCAAACGGAAGATTCCAATCAGGGGCAATTATAATTGGGGCGTTTATTAATTTATCTTTAAGGATATTAAATGCATCTAAACATTCTTGATCAAAGTAAAGAGGTGTATCTTTTTCTAGCAATTTTGTTAGAGGCTTAGCTATTTTAGAAAAGTCCTTAATGAATCTTCTGTAGAATCCTGCATGTCCTAAAAAGCTCCTAATAGCCTTAACTGAGCTAGGAGGAGGTAATTTTTCTATGGTTTTGACCTTTGTTTTATCTACCTCAATTCCTTTACTAGAAATTTTATGTCCCAATACAATTCCCTCTTGTACCATAAAGTGACATCTTTCCTAATTTAAAACAAGCTTCGTTTCCTCACATCTTATTATAACTCGTTTTAAATTTTTAAGGCAGATATGGAAAGAATTACCAAATACCAAAAAATCATCCATAAATACCTCCATGATGTCCTCCACGAGTTCGTTAAAGATTGCTAACATGTAGCGTTGAAAAGTAGCAGGGGCATTACATAATCCAAAAGGCATTCTACGATAAGCAAATGTACCGTATGGGCATGTGAATGTTGTCTTCTCTTGATCTTTAGGTGCTATTGGAATCTGAATATAGCCAGAGAGTCCATCTAAGAAGCTGTAATACATGTGTCCAGATGACCTTTCTAACATTTGATCAATGAATGGTAGAGGAAAGTGATCTTTTCTAGCGGCGTCATTTAGCTTTCAGAATCAATGCGACTCTCCAACCCGTGGATCGCTCGTGGGAATTAGTTCATTCGCCTCATTAGCTATCACAACCATGCCTCCTTTCTTTGGAACAACTCAGACAGACTTACCCATTTGTGTCGTAAATAGGATAAATTATTCCAAAGATCTAGAAGTTTAATTACCTCGGCTTTCACAACTTCTTTTACGTTGGGATTTAATCGCCTCTCGAGGTTGCACACATGGCTTGTACTCATCTTCCATTAAAATTTTGTGGGTGAAAAATGTTGGGCTTATTCCTTTAATACCAGAGATTTTCCAGGCTATGGGCTTTTTATGTTCTCTTAGTACCTGTAGCAACTCCTCTTTTTCCTTGGAATCCATTTCTAAAGAGATAATTACTGGTAGCGTAGAATTGTCCCCAAGGAATGCATATTCTAGGTGTTTCGGTAGCTACTTTAATTCTAATTTAGGTGGTTCATCAACATAGGGTTTTTGTTTGAAATCATCATTAATTTCAATGCTTTCTCTTTCTGTTTGCCTAGATGAAGATGTATTTAGATTTAGTTCGTCAAGTTCATCTTCTTCCCCCTCTTCTTGATTAAGAGCAGTTTAATCGTGTCGCCATGTATGATTTCCTATAATGAATTCTGAATAATATGATCAGTGGTATCAACAAAATAACAGGAATCATCTTGTTCTCTAGAATATCGCATGGCATCATATATTTGAAAAATAATTTCCTCATCACCTATCCTTAATGCAAGTTTACCATCACCTACTTTGATAACAGCCCTAGCAGTAGCCAAAAAAGGGTGCCCTAAAATTAAAGGAACCTCAATGTCATCATCCATGTCAAGCACAACAAAATCAATAGGGAAAATAAATTTATCAATGTTTACCAAGATATCTTCAATAACTCCTTTAGGATATTTAATAGATCTTTCGGCTAACTAAATACTTATCCTAGTGGGTTTTGGTTCCCCAAGATCTAACTGTTTAAAATTGTTATAATGTATTAAGTTAATAATGGCACCTAAATCAACTAATGCTTTCTTAATATTTAAATTACCAATTAAACAGGGAATAGTAAAACTTCCTGGGTCTTTTAATTTTGCTGGTAACTTATTTTGGAGGATGGCTGAACATTCTTCATTAAGCTCCACCGTTGATACTTCTTCAAGCTTCCTTTTATTTGTCAGGAGTTCCTTTAAGAATTTTGCGTACGTCGGCATTTGTGAAATGGCTTCAATAAAAGTTAAGCTAATATGTATTTGTTTAAAAAGTTTAAGAAACTTACCATATTGAGCATCTAATCGTTCTTTCTTCAACTTTGCTAGATATGGGATTGATGGTTTATCTTCTTTCTGTACTGAAGCTTCATCCTTAACTACCATATCTTTTGCTTTGTTATCTTCATGTGGTGGTTTTTTCTTTGGTTCAACTAACTCCTTTCCACTTCTCAGTGTAACTGCCTTTACTTGTTCTGTTGATTTAGAAAAGATTTCAGCCCGTATTTCACAAACTATTGCAGTAAGTAGTCCAACTGACTTAGTAAGTTCCTCGACTTGGTTCTTGATTTCTTTGATCGATGCTTCTTGATTATCAAGTGTTGTATCAGTTTTTTGGAGACGAGTGTCTGTGGCTTCCAGGAACTTTTTCAGCATCTCTTCAAGACTCGACTCCTTTTTCTGTGGATAGGGCTGATTTTAGAAATTTAGAGGAGGTTGTTGTTTTTGATTTCCTTGATCTCGTTAGCCTCCTTGACCTCCCAACAAAAAAATTGGGTGGTTCCTCCAACCTAGATTACAGGTGTTACTATAAGGATTATTATTAGATCTAAAATTATTACCTATATAATTTGTCTGTTCATTCTCCATGCCCGGTTGGCAGGGTGGGTACTCAGGATTCGCCACGGTTCCACTTGCGTCGCACTGCATTACCGGACTTACCTGTAAAGATCACAAATTGTCAAGCTTTTTATTCATCATCCCTACCTGATTTGACAGCATCGTTACTACGTTGATGTTGAAAACTCCGGCTGATTTTGTTGGCCTTGTCCTTGTAACTTTCCATTGATAAATGTTCAGCGACATCTCTTCGATAAACTCGTAGGCTGCTTCAGGATTTTTATTGTTCAGGGTTCCACCGGCGGCTGAATCAATTAGTTGCCTCGTTGAGGGATTTACACCATTATAGAAAGTTTGGACTTGAAGCCATAAAGGTAATCCGTGGTGTGGACATCTCCTCAAGAGATCCTTGTATCTCTACCATGCGTCGTATAATGTCTCTAAATCCATCTGCACAAAAGAAGAGATATCATTCCGTAATTTGGCCATTTTGGCCGGTGAGAAATATATTAATAATAATTTTTTGGTCATCTGATCCCATGTCGTAATTGACCCTCGTGGTAACGAGTTCAACCACTGTTTGGCTTTATTCCTTAATGAAACGAGAAATAACCGAAGACGAATGGCATCATCATAAAAACCATTTATTTTGAAAGTATCGCAGAACTCTAAAAAATTAGCTATATGAGTGTTCGGGTCTTCGTCCTGCAAACCATCAAATTGAACAAATTGTTGAATCATTTGTATAGTATTAGGTTTTAATTCAAAATTATCCGTAGCTATAGTAGCCCTAACAATACTAGATTTCGCTCCTGTTAAATGAAGTTTAGCATAATCATACATAGTACGCGGAGCATTGTTCTCTGCCACATCTCGTGGTGGATTATTTTCGTCCATCCCTTCAGTAGGATTGGATTCACCTTCTTGGTAAATTATGGCTCACTTGATTTCTCTGCAATTCCTACGTGTGGTAGCTTCGATATCACTATCGTATGCTAGCAGTCCTGTTGGGTTCCTTCCAGTCATAAACTAGAGGTACCTGCTAGGAAAAGGAAAAAAATTTAGCAAGACTAAAATAATAAAATAAAATAAATTGCAAAAATAAAAAAATAATGGCTAAAGTAATAAAAATAGAGCTTTTTCAATATTTTAGTTCCCCGGCAATGGTGCGAAAAACTTGATCGTCTAGAATTGATGAGTTTTAAAATTTATAAAGAGAATAATCGAACCTGCAAACTAACTCTGACAACGACTTAAGGCAAGTGCACTTATCGAACAGTAGTATAGCTTAGGCAATACCGAATTATCGAACGCAAAGGAACTAAAAGTACTAATAATCACTTTCTTTCTATTATTTAGCCTAAATATTAAATGTTCGGTTGATTAAATCTAAATTAACTAATTAATTACTAGACTAAGATGCAAAGACAAAAAGAATGAATTGGGAAATAACGTGAAGAGAAACTCAGTTGATCACGATGATACCTTCAAGAAGAATCCACCTAGACTTCACTTATTATCTATGTAACACCCCAAACCCAGCCTAAACATTACGACTGAATCCGGTATGTTACAGGGTGAAGTAAAGACAAGATTTGTTGAATTTAGGAAAAATCAAAGGTCTGAAAAACTTTTCGATTAAGGCGTAGTCTTGAAAATAACAATACGTAGATTAAGGAAATTCCCAAGTTATGATAATCGAACACTCATTATATTTGCTGATACTTTAAAGAGAAATGATTGTTTTATGTTGCCCATATGTTTTTGAAAAACTCCATTTTCACTTTAATGATTAAGTGTCAAATTTGAAATAAACAATAGCTAATAAAAACCCAAGTTTAACTTAGAAAGGCCTTATTACATAACAAAAGTCCCAAATCAAAATAAATTTATAATAAGAATCGAGTTTATGAAAGAAAAGGGTATTATGGCCTCCACGAGTCCTCCTCGGCTTCCACGTCCACGATCTACTGATTACCTGAAAAATTAAATAAGGGGTGAGTCACCGGGACTCAGTGTGTAAATTCTCCCACATTATATAAACGGCCCGTGGCCCATAATCACATTGGGCCTTAGCCCATATAAAAAAACATCCAAACACATAAATGCCATAAGCCTAACCCAAGCCTAGTTTTTCCATCCTCTACACGCCAACCCGTACCAGCCCATCACACCGTGGGGATTTCTATAATCAACCTTCCATCCACTACACTCCATTTCGACAATCATGCTACCAGTTATAAACTGATCACTAGGTGACCAAATAATACATCATTGCTTAGCCACCGATCACAATGTGACCCAATAAAATATATATATCGTGGCTTAACCATCGATCACTATGTGACCCAATTAATGTATGTACATATGTATATATAGTGGCATAGACACCGATCACTACGTGACCAAACAATCATGTACTTCCCCTTCATATCAAACCCATACCCCATGGATTACATACATATCCTAACAAATGCAACATGCTATCCATAACACAACATATCACCACACATATATTCGTCCATGCAAAGAAAACGATACGGTCACGTACCTGGCATTCCTAGCCTTACCCCTAAGGGCATCACGACTGTCTACACAGCCTTTTTCGGCCTTTCATACAATTGTTAGTACAGATAAAGTAAAGTGTGTGGAGGTTTACCCACCTAATAACGAGCAATACCACGCTTTCTATGTCGACACTATCGATAATAGGAACCATCGCTATCTCAGATACTATTCTCGCCGGTTTACCCCACAACACGGTGGCCAATCTTGAACAATGACACCGTATGCTTTCTTGAACTTTGGGGCTGGGACAACGGGTCCAACCCCTTCCTTTGCTTGACTAGCATTTGTATCCATGAAAAAGATCTTGGTCAATAAACTAGATTAAAACATTAAAGTAAAGAACAAAGACGAATAAACACTCAAAGTAAAGATCCCTTACCTAGATCGATAAATCCCGAAGACTATAAAACTTGGATTAAGAACCGATTAAATATCTAAGTCGACTAGAACTGAATGCCCTTTAACACCTTTAATCGCCGACCAAAAGCCGAAAACGCGAAGACAAGCCCCTACTTTGATCGGTCAAAGCCATAAGACAAGATTAATGCTTTCGGCATCCATAAAGGAGGGAGAAGAGAATTGAGATGAAAAGAATAATACCTACCCTCATCAAAAGAATCCGATTGGCAGAGTTGTGGAGCAGAGTGACGACAACTACTATGAGAAGGGATAGGATATGCTTCAGCAAAAGAGAGTCAAGGGGAAAGGCTTATGAGATTCGGCTAAGTACGATGGAATCAAGGAGATGATTGGTCTTTAAGGGAGGATTCGGTCAAGAAGAAAAAGAGAAGAAAGGTGAGATTTTCGCGTTTAAATGAAGCAATGAAAAGAAGAGAACAGAACGTTGAAAAAAATGATGAGAGGGTTTGGCTCTGAAGATGAGTTTAGAGATGAAAAATGATTTCGGCTTAGAGGTCTTTTGTGGAGAGAGGAAGGGAAGAAGAGAGAAAGAGAAAAGAAACACCAATGGTCTAAGCAAATTTGGCTAGAAAGTAAAAGAGGAACAAAAGAAATTGGCTCAGTAAATTCGGTACTTACCCCTAGTAACTGAAAATACACACTGATCACAAGAAACAAAGCCTAAGAGCTCAAGACATTCGGCACACCCTTAACCATCCAAAATTGATTCCTCCACCTTGCTCCTAGTGTCCAACATTCGGCCACCACCTACACCAATAACTTATCCCATGTTTTCCTCTTAGCCTCATCTTTATATCTTTGGACTTAATCCACACTCACCCATGCAGAGTCCCAGCCGAATCCATCACTCAGGCTCCTTAGGCGTAAAAATAACACTCCAATTTGCTGACAACGCAATTCAAACCTACTCCCTCACAACCTCCCTATGGCGTCACCTACCTACACCTTGAGTGGCGCCTCCTTGCCACTTTACCAATTAGATTCTTCTGTCAACTACCCCGCTTAAGTACCCTTAAGGCCCACTTCAACTAGCTCCCCCTTGCAGTGCCAAAAAACAAAATTTTTACCAAGGCTCAGGCTTAACCTCGAGCCTTTCTGAAACCTCTAAACACACTAGAATAACACACATAGCATAGCATACACTCATAACACATTACAAATGCAGAGCCCTCAATTTAGGATGTTACAATCTAACACTGACCCATACGATTTATTAACTTGACTTGATCTGTAAGACTCCCTAATGTATATTAAACCCTCTCTTGAGGCGAATAACGTCTAATCCTAGGGTTAATTAACCCCAGAATAGTAGTAAATCGAACTATGGATTCCCATATTAGGTTTCACCCTAATCCGGCAAAATCTTGTCACCCTATCACTAGGTGCACGAACAACTCTGCTTAATTATGCTAGATCTATTCTTAAGTAGGGACTTTTGCTCCTCCACCTAAGAACATCTGACTTGAATTAATATCCCGAAAACATTAACACAAGAATTAAACAGACATAATTAAGAACAAATCAAGTATTTATCATATAATTCAGAAGACAATAACAAGATTCATCTAGGTTTCATCCCCTTCAGGTATCTAAAGGGTTTAGTTCATGATGATAAAATAAAACATCTCAATAGAAAAGATAAAACAAAACATAAGAAATCCCTAAAACCCCCTGAAGGAATTGAAAGAGAGATCCGCCGCCTTGAGTAGAATTCAGGCTCCTTGGGATGGATCAACTGGCTATCCTTGAGTGATTCTCACAAATCTAGCCTTCTGGCTCGGCTTCTTGGCCTAGCTGACTGCCTAACTGACCGCCCTATTTCAGGTTACACTTAGGGTCTTTATATAGGCTCTTGGAATATGGTTCTTTCTCCCTAAGTATCCTTTTCCAAGTGAAATTCCTCTTTTCCACGACAGGGCCACAACTATGGCACACACCCGTGTAAATCAACTTCAGGCCATGTTTTGATTCTGTTGATTTAGGCATGGCCATGTAAATTGTGGTCCAGGCCATGTTTCGATTCTGTTGGTTGAGGCACGACCGTGTAAATTGAAGTCCAAGCCATGTCAAAGTAAATTGACGAGACACGACCATGTGGCTTGAAGTTCAGGCCGTGTCAATTTCCACTTTGGCCCAAATTGGCCCGTTTTAAGCCCGTTTCTTATTCTTTTTGTCCTCGAGTGCTTTCTTGAGTATAAATCATGAAAAGAAAGGATTCAGGGCACCTTTTTACATAAATCAATGTGTATATCATCCAAAAGCATGCTAAATATGGGGTTAAAATATGTTACTTTTACGGTTTATCATTTACACAAACCAAAGTCTCTCAAAAATGTTTTAAAAGAGACATCTCTCTAAGATGTTTTTCCAAAGTAAATAGCAGTGTCTTCACAAACTGCTACACAAAAATCCTCACAATATTTTCCAAACAAATGTTTTTGAAAAAATTCTTGTTATGGAGGAAGAATTTTTAGAAAAACCTCCACATATCTTGCAAAAGAACTTTTCAATGGATGGCATTTCAAACCATTGGATTCTTAAAAACCCCAATAGTATTATGAAAACATCCTGGTTCAAACTAGATCAGTACTATTCAAACACTACATAGACCCAAAAGATCCAAATTTTATTACCCATTCGACAGCCCAAATATTAAAAATTCTTCGACCGAGAGATTGGAGTGAAAACCGAAATTCTCCAAAGAAATTTCCAGCCAAATTTACCACCAAAATTGACCACCACCCATATTTTACATATTGGGATTACCAAATGGCATGGTACAATGCGTTCTTAATGAATAACCAACACATGAGACATTCTTGGCTCTTATATTTCAAATATGGTACCCAATTCAAATTCCCAAACTGGTTCCAAGAATGATGAAATTGGTATGGACCATCATCCTTTGAGATCCTACTAGAAAAAATTCAAAATTTATGGCCCAAATTCTTTGACAAATTTTACCCTGAACCAGACCAAAAGCACATTTATAGAACAATCCATTTTTTCTTAAAACTATGCATTTCTTGGATTGTTTCTTGGAATTATTCCTATGAGCAAGATCAATGTACTGGAATTCCATTACTAGTTCAAAACTACAGAACTAAATGGTGGGAAAAGTTTAATGATGAAAAATATGATTAAAAATATTTGGATAATTTTTCAACAAGAATCCAAGATTATGCAAGTCCGCAGCCCCGGATCAAACCACAACAAAATTCCTTCAAGTAAAATTGACAGCTAGTGCGACGTTAGCTCAAGCCAAGACCAAGAAGGAATACAAAAAAATCATGGCTGAAATGCTCAGCTCAATTGATTTTGAATCCGAAGATGAGAAATCTTCAGCACCTTCAATCAAAACGGTGGATCTTGTAGATGATACCACTTCAATAACCATCACCAGGACCAAGAAAAAAATGATGCAAGAAAAGACGAGTGAACAGTTCTCTGGCGAAAACAGTAAATATTCCTTGCAAGAAAAGACAAGTGATCAGGAAATATTCTCTGGCACAAACAGTAAATATTCTCTGGCAAGAACAGTAAGATTCTCTGATGCATGAATAGTAATTATTCTCTATAGTTTGTATTTTTGTAATTAGAGAATATATTCTCTAAAAATTTTTAATTATGTAATCAAAGTTTCAATTATGTAAAGGATTGAATTTTTCGGTTCCAATGATGTAAAGAGGCAATAACCCTCTATAAAAGGCTATCACATTGAGAATGAAGGGCACGACCTGAAATAGCCATTTCAGATATCAAAACTTGTTTCTCCAAAGTTTTTAAGTTTTTCCAAATTTTTAAAATCTGAGTTTTAATTTATTTTCCTTTTCAAGATTTAATCAAATTATAATTTCAAACAATTATCACATTCCAAACGTTTCAATTCAAACTCCATCCTCAGATTCTCGAGACAATCTGGTATTAGAGCTAAGGAAGAGCAGGTATTTCTAAGTTTTGAAAATATTCAATTTGTTTTCAATATTTTTGAGTTCTGGTTTAACTGTCTTCATTATCGTATTATTATTTTGCTGAGTATTGATACACTGTCCAGTTAGCCATGGGTTAGGCATGTCAAGGGCAAAGTATCCCTGTAGGCAACTTTAATAATCTAGAAATCCTAATAGTAGAACCCCCTTGTAGGAAATAAGAAAACAAAGAATGTTTCCCTTCCTTAGAAGAACCAATTCTTCTATAAGCTTTGTTTCCAATCAATCCCAAGGGTCTGACCAAACCTCAAACAACACCGTTAATGAACAAGCAGAACATTATGAAAATATTCCCCAAAGATTCGATAATTGGACTCTTCCAAGAGTTCTAACAAACCAAGTTTACAAGAAAACAACTTTTGAAAATTTAAATGCTTTTTGCAGTTACGTTATAAAAACAAAAGAAAGGAATTTACCTATTCAAAAAGAATATGAAACAATCCAATTATTAGATAAAGTCATCCTTAATAAACTCAAAGAACAAAAATACAAATATGTCCACTTTGGACTAGTCCAAGTTGGTGTCAAACCTCTTAGTGTTGAAGCCACTAAAAATACCTCAATTTTAATTATCTTAAGAGACCAAAGACACATCATGTTTAATGACTCATTATTAGGAACCATAGAAACAAGCCTATGTACCGACCCCATACATTTTAATTGTTATATCTTTGACCGACAAAAATATTTTACAATCTTTGACCCTCCAAATACATACCTATAACTACAAAATGCTTCCTGGTATGGAGGTATTAACATTAGTCTATAGACTTCATTTCAAAGCTATGTATTCTATAGTCAATACCAAGGCTTTACTCCAAAGCCCAAAAGGAGAAACCCTCTTAATAGAAACAGATACTTCAAGATCTCATACCACAATCCCATGAACAATACAATGGCATGAAATAAACCTTCCTGATAGGTGGAAACTTGAGGGTGCTACAGACCTTGTGGCACCAACTCCCATAAGACACACTTCATTGAGTGAAATCTCCCAACACCAAGATGGCATAGTTGAATTAATATTCAACAGGCCACGAAGAATGCCTCCAAGACATTCATTCGAAATAGGAATTACCGGCACAGCTTTTAAAAAGTTAAACTTAGAAGGACAGTCAAATCCAGAAAGACAAACGACAGACTTTAGGACAGCTAGAGCCTCTGTCTCTTCTTTCCCAACAACATTTAGAAAGAATTTACAAGGTATAGATAATTCCTCAAATATAGCTCAACCTATCTATGCCAGACAGGAAGAGAGTCCCCAAAATTCACCTAATATGTCACCAACATATTCATCAATGACTAATAATGCAAGACAAGGAGAAAATTAAGAAATATTTGTTTTAGAAAAAACTTTGAGATAAACAAAGAATGGTGTAGAAAGCACTTCTATTCCAACAAAATAAGCAAAAAAGAGAAGATTACTTTAAAAATTATACTGATAAAAAAGAAAACATTCTTCAAGAATATTATGAATTTGTGAATACCCATAAAATTCATGTAAAATTCTTTGAATGGTTTGAAGAATATTATTCAAAATCTATTAATACAATAAAACATAATACTAGATGGCAAACTAATAAAGGAGAAGTTAAACTCGACATCCCCCCTTTAATGGAGGTTCAATATCTTCACAAAAATACTGGAATAAAAACAAATCCTTCAAGAATGAGAGCTCTTGATGCAGGAGAACAAATCTCATCAAAAGATATTAAAATGATAGTAGAACAAAACAACTATACAAATATCAGTCTTCATACAATAGGAAAATAATTAGATTATATTGAGAATTTGGTGGAAGGTCAATCGATTAAGAAAGAACTAATAAAAGGGGTAACATAAAAAAGTTCTAAAGAACCAATATTTACACCTTATAAGATCCAAAACCTTTCCAAAAACCCCAAAATGATTTCTTAAAAGAAATCCAAAATAGACTTGATGCTTTGGAAAGTTACAAGTGTAACACCCTAAACCTAGCCTAGACGTTATGACTGGATCTAATATGCCACATCAAGCGGTGTTCGAAAACTATAAGTTCATTGGAAAACCCTTTTATGGATAAAAACTTTGTACCCTCTAAAAATCCTAATTTGCGTTGCTATTGGCAAAACAAATTTGCTCAAAGTCATTCCTTTACAAAATCATTACCATTTGTAAAACTTTATTTATTACGGAAGTTTTTTTGAAACAGTTGCAGGAACGTGTTATTTTGAAATCAGTGGTTATTGTTTCAAAAACATGTGTTTAATAGACGAGCAGTTCGCAATTAAAGGAAATACCAAATAAATGTTAAAAAGAAAACCCAATGGCCTTATTACAAAAACAATAACCCAATAATTAAAATAAAATAAATGAAAATAAATTCGCTAAATTTAACCCAAAAACATATTGGACGTGTGGCCACCTCCAAGTCCCTTGCAGCTCCAAATCCACTAAAGCTGGAGATTACCTGCACAGTTAAAAGAAAGGGTGAGTTACGAGAACTCAGTGTGTAATCCCCTATTACGATCACAGTCTTGGCCCGAGAGCATAAGGTATCAGTCTGGGTCTAAGCCCTAAAATCATATCAATGAAATAGACATGTAACCCAACAAATCTCTCCACCCGTACCAACCAGTCGTGAAGGGTATTTTGGTAATTTGAGAGGTCGTTAATTTTACCCATGAAAGGTATTTCGAAATTTTAACCGTGAAGGGTGTTTCGATAATTTTACCACTATAATGGCCTTTTCAAAGGCCCACTGTCGCTTCGAGCAACATGTAGACCCTTTTTGAATAAAATGGTGCAACTGGGCCTTAAGCCCAATTTCGGCCCAAGCGGCCCACTCGCTCGTGTCGCCCATTCAGCCCATTTTCGGTCACGATTTTGTAGACTTCGCAGCCATTTCTATCAATCAGCACTTATCATGGATTTCGCCCCTATGGCCCCGTTAGTCCATTGGGCCCTCTTAGCCTCCTTCGGCTCAACAAGGCGCATTACAGCCTCAGTCATACGAAAGAGTTCGTGCACTCCCAATAGTCCATCGCCAACACTTGTGGCTCGGTTTATCTCTATGAGTGCTCGCACGCTCGAGTGATCTCAAATGCCAATATTCTGGCTTTTCGATATTTCAAATTTTAGCCCATTCACAGATCATCACATTAACAGAAAAAGTAGGAGTGTGAGATTACACACCTGTTATGGATTGTACGTTGAAGCTCCAAATATTAAACACCTATGAAATCAACAGTTTTAAATGATTAGCTTTAACCCTTGATAAGACATCCTCATAAAAATTGAAACCATCTAAACAAAGTAATGCTACTTACCACCAACAAGAGATGTCCTGCAAGGGAAAGGTAATCAGCCACTCATTGGTTATGGAAAGCGAGTTCCTAGCAATGTTGAACGAAAAGGAGGTGTTAGCTACACAATAACCCAGGCCACAATTGAAAAAAAAATAGCCTTTTGGCCTGAGAGATATAGAACCGAGCATAGAAGAGAAACCGACCAAGATTCGGCTAGAGTACCCACTTACCGCAACTTCAAGAGATTCAGGAAGATTAGAACAGAGCACGGAAATAGATTTGGCCTACACAGTCGGCTAGCTTTGCAAAGTGAAAAGAGAAGCAACAAGAGGGAAATAGAGGTTGTGTTTGGCCAAGAAGAGCCGAAGGAGGAAAAGAGATTTGGCAGCAAAGTAAAGATGAAACGCAAAAGAGGAAGTAAAAGAGGGGAGCCTACCACTCGACAAGTGTCAATAGAGAAGGAAAAGAGGAAGAATTGAACCATAAAACGAGAAGAGAAAAAAATTGAGAATTCGGCAAAGGTGAATTGAGAAGGAAATGACCCGAAATGCTAGAGAAAAATACCAAAATGCAAAAACTCTCAAAAGAAATCCAGATAAAATTCGACACTCTCCCCACTCAAAATAGAACATGCACTTCCAAATGCCCACCCTTGGCCGAAATTCCTTATCACAACCTTCCCCACATTCGACCACCACTCCCATGCCCATCCATCCCTTGATTCTCTCCACTGAATTTTCCTAAAATAGCTCCTGACCTTTCATTTGAATTATTTGACCAAGTCTCCAACTCCCCTTACAGAGTTTGATACGAACTTTGCTTCCTCCCCTCTCAAGTCACAAAATAGAAGCCTCTAATTACAACTTGTGGGATTCAAACCCCACTCTCAATGCCTTCCAAATGACGCCACTGCCACTGAGCTACAAGCTCATCTTGTGTCATCTTAACGCACACTATTTTACTTAAGCCCTACTGCCAACAACCCTCTCCACTAAAGGGCCAAAAACTAAAAATTTTCCCAAACTCAGACTTGCACCCAAGCCTCTTTAAGACCCCTAAACACACTCAAATGGCTACCCGATCAAGCACAACATGAATTCAAGCAAAAATTACAGCCCTTAATTTGGGACGTTACAACTTTATCCCCCTTAAAGAAATTTCGGTCTCAAAATTTACCTGATTAGAAGAGATGTGGGTATTATTGTCGCATCGCCTCCTCAAGCTCCCACGTGGTTTCCTCTGAACCATGATTACGCCACAGCACCTTGACTAATGGAACAAACTACCTCCTTAGCACCTTAACATCACGATCAAGTATTTGCACTGATTCTTCCTCAACGGTCAGATCAGGTCTTACCTCGATCTCCTCCACTGGCACTATATGCAAGGGATCAGAACGGTACCCCAACTGCCCTTGAAATCAATTACACGGCTTCTCAACATGTCTTCCAAAACCCTTTCCCACTTCCAGAGTGGAATTCTAACAGGTTACATCAATCCAGAAGGCAATTGATGCTCAGCCTTCACTTGCTGGCATGTCAAACACTTACTTACAAAATCGGTAAACTCACGCTTATGCCCTGGCCACTAGTACAGTTCACGCAAAATTCGATATAACTTGTTTCCACCAGGATGCATAACGTATAGGCTACTATGCACCTCCCGCAGTATAGACAGTCTTAACTGAGCATCCCTCGGAACATAGACTCTTCTACGGAAGCATAACACTCCTTCACTATTCAACCCAAAATCCACAGTCTCTCCCTTCTTCACCAGTTGAAAATGATGAATCAACGATTTGTCCAGCAACTTCTTCTCTTTAATTTGACCAATCCAAGTCGGTTTCACCTAAAGCTCTGCTAACATATTACCATACTCAAATAGGCTGAGATGAGCGAACATTTCTCTTAGATCAGATACCAACTTACGACTCAGTGCATCCGCTACCACGTGAGCTTTCCCCAGATGGTACTCAATCGAGCAATCATAATCCTTAAGAAACTCTATCCACCTTCGTTGCCTAAGGTTCAACTCCTTCTAAGTAAGGAGGTGCTTGAGACTTTTATGGTCGGTATAAATGATTGACTTCTCCCCGTACAAGTAGTGTCTGCAAATCTTTAGTGCGAATACCACTGAAGCTAATTCCAAGTCATGAGTATGACAATTCACCTCGTGGGGCCTAAGCTGACAGGACGCATAATCCACCACCTTACCCTCTTGCATCAGCACACAACCCAAACCCGTGTGTGACACATCATAGTAGACAATGAATTTCTTACCAGCTTCTGGCTGAATTAATATCGGGGCTTCAGTTAAAATCTTCTTTATTTTCTCAAAAATCTTCTGTTGTTTATCAGTCCAAGCAAACGGTACTCCTTTAAGTAGTAACTTAGTTAGGGGTGTAACAATCAGTGAAAACCCCTCAATGAACTGTCTGTAATACCCAGCCAGACCCAAAAAACTTCGAATCTCAGATACCAACTTTGATGGCTTCAAATCTAATACGACCTAAACTTTTCGAGGATCAACCTTAATCCCCTCGGCAGATACGACATAACCCAAAAATGTCACCTCTAGTAACCAAAACTCGCACTTGTTGAATTTGGCATAGAGCTATCTTTCTCTCAATATCTGCAGAACAACCCAGGGATGTGAATCATGCTCCTCCTCGGTTCTTGAATACACCAGAATATCATCTATAAATACCACCATGAACTGGTCTAAGTAAGGTTGGAAGACTTGGTTCATCATATCCATAAAAGAAGCTGGTGCATTCGTTAAACCAAACGGTATGACCAGAAACTTGTAATGTCCATAACGAGTATTTAATGCAGTCTTGTACACATCTGTCTCCTTAACCCTTAGTTGATGATACCTCGATCTAAGATCTATATTACAGAAAATCGAAGCTCCTCGCAGCTGATCAAACAGATTGTCTATTATTGGTAAAGGGTACTTGTTCTTAACCATCAATTTGCTCAATTGACGATAATCAATACACATACGCATTGACCCATTCTTCTTCTTGACCCACAGAGACACACTCGGTTGGATGAATCCTCGATTCAGTAGCTCTTGGATTTGAGCCTTTAATTCTACCAGTTTCTTCGGTGCCATCCTATAAGAGGTGATAGACACTAGAGTCGTTCCCGGTAGGAGCTCAATGCTGAATTTGACCTCATGGTTTGGAGGCAACCCCGAAAGCTCTTCAAGAAAGACATCTGAAAACTCCTTTACGTTCCTGACATCCCTAATAGACAAACCTTTAACATCAGATATGCTGACATAAGCTAGGAATGCCTCACACCCCTTGCGAACCAGTTTCTTGACCCTTAACGCAGAGATTACATTAGATAAATAATCCCTTCGCTCCCCTATCATGACCACCTCCTCAATCTCTGAAGACTTTAGCACCATACACCTAGCAGCGCAATCCAAATTCGCACGGTGTTTCACTAACCAATCCATTCCCAAAATGAGATCGAACTTGCTAAACGGCAATTCCATCAAATCTGCCGGAAAGACAACCCCTTGGACCTCTAGGGGCACATCTCTAAACATTTTATTCACTCTAACCAACTGCCCTAGTAGACTAATCACTGACATTTCTCTATTAGTAGGTTCGAACTGCATGCCCAAAATTCCAAACACAATACATGCAATATACGAATGCGTAGACCCAATATTAATTTAAGCTGTATACGGTACATTATGAATGAGGAACGTACCAGTTATGACGTCAGGTGTGTCGCCATCCTCTCGGCTCTGAGTAGCATACACCAATGCTGGTTGTCTCGCTTCTGTGTTACCAACACCTCTACCCACTACTCCTCAACCTTGTCCAAACCCATTTCCCCCTCTAGGTGGACCACGACCTCTTGGTAGCTGCTGACCACCTCTCCCTGGCTGCACATAGCCCTGACCTGCCTATTGCATCTGAATAGGCTCCCGAGGATAATTTTTAAACTGATGATCCTTGGACCTACATCTGAAACACCCCCAGTTCTTTTCCAGCACTCTCCCAAATGTGGTATCCCACACTCAACGCAAAGTTATGGTCGACCAGCAACAACTAAGACCCCAACTCGGGCTGGCCCATCAAACCTAGGCCTCTTCTTAGGCCCACAAGAAGAACTTGAGGGCCCAAAATCCCTCTTATTTCTGCCCCTTTCCTTCTCACGATTTTGATGCTCAGAGCGTTTCACATCCTCGACAATCTTGGCCTTCTCGATCAGGGCAGCAAGGTCTCTTTCCCTCTGCGGGGTTATCTGTACTCACAACTCATCTCGGAGACCATCCTCGAACCATACGTAGCGCTCATACTCAGTTGCGACTATGCCCCAAGCATACTGGCTCAACTGCAGAAACTTTGCCTCATACTATGCTACAGACTTATTCCCCTAAAATAGACTTAGAAATTCCTTTCTCTGGGCATCCACATAACTTGCCCTAACATATTTTCCTTGAAAGGCCGCCTTAAAGTAGTCCCATGTCACACGGTCGACCTGCGTGCCTTCCCACACGGTAAGCCACGATTGATATGCCTCATCTCGCAGTAAAGACACTACTCCTTTCAGCTTTTGCTCCATCGTGCAGTCAAGGTTATCCATGATTCGCTCTACTGCCTCCAACTAATATTTTGCTACATTCGGGGCCACACCAGAGATGCCCCTGAAGATTTTTGCCCCGTTGAACTGGAGTCGTTCAGAGATTAACCCTTAGCTCACTGACCTAGTACTTGCTCCAGTAACCCTTTCCAGAACCCGTAGCATCGCTTGAGATAGAGTGTAATACACCAAACCCGACCTAGAAGTTAGGCCCGAATTCAGAATATCACATTAAAGGCACAATTCAAATCGATCTTGATAATTAAAAGTTTAAGAACCAAAATCCCAAAAATCTATGAGTCTTATTAAGCAAAGAAAAGAAAACCCATTTCATTATTTTAAGGATTTCAGAAACCAAGTTAAAACATAGGAGCTTACTTAGGTTTAATAATTAAATAAATAATTAACCTTAAAACCCAAAATAAATCTAAAGTCAAAACAGAGTACAAGGCCTTATTACAACCACCGAAAATTAAGTAAACAAAAACATGTATTTTGAGACAATTAAACAAAAATTCAAACATCTTGTAGTGTGGATATCTCCGAGTCCTCTCCCACGTCGAGCCGTCTATTTGGGATTACTTGAAACATTAAATTAAAAGGTCTGAGTTTTGAAACTCAGTGTGTACAACCCTTGGAAATTAAATCACACACAAATTTTTACATTGGGCTTAAGCCTATCAGAATCGGTGGTCTTGGGCCTTAGCCCACATTGAGCTCATAACATATCATAATGCATCATAAACACACAAGGTAATGCAAAACCCACCCCAATAATCCATCCACTACACGCACCATTTCCCTTCCAACCTTATGACTCCTGTAGGGAATTCTAGCTCGACCCAGCCCTCCGATACACACTAAGGGTAGCCCAGTTATCGTACTACCGAACGTTGTAGCAAGGCTGCTAATCATATATTGGGCTTAAAGCCTCCGGTGGATCCATACCATACGGCCATGCGATCCTCATATCTTTCTCTATACCATAATTCCCACCCATATGTATCCTAAGCAGAATATCATATGAATGCATCAAACACACTAGTAATATTCATAAACTGAAATTCATCACATAGGGATATTCTCATCATTTCACTACCCAAGGGTATTTTCACAATTCTACTCTATAGGGGTATTTTGGTAACTTGGCAAAATAGGGGTATCTTGGTAATCTTTCAAAACATGGGTATTTTGGTATTTTTACAAAATAGGGGTCTTTTGGTACTTTACAAATCTAAGGGCATTTTAGTAATTTTCAAATATAAGGGTATTTTAGTAATTTTACAAATATATGGGTATTTGGTCCCTCCCGGGTTTTAGTTATGAACTTTGGCCCATCAACAAGTCCTTGCGACTAAAGTGAACAGACACTACGCACTAGGTAGGATTCCAAAGAAGAAGAGGTGGGCCACTAGGACCGCTTAAGTACCAAGCTCTCCCTAAATTTAATCCTAGACACACGTATGCCTGCTGCCACACCCTAACCCAACGACTTGTTCACAGACATGTTTAATTAAGTGAAGTATTATGAAATTTAAGAGTTGTTCAAACTAGGCCTAAATCCATGAACCCTATCATATATGTCCACTTCCCCATAAAGCCCATCAAACCCAAATTCCAACCTTAAGGTCCATTAGGCTCGAATCTTATCAAATGGCCTATTAGGCCCAAAACAAATCCAGATCGTGTATCATGCTTGACTAACTCAATTCGTATAACAAACCAAACCATTCCATCAAACTTAGCCTTAGGGCCCATCGGGCCCATTTAGCCACTTTCGGCTTTTCAACATTACCGATTTTGTGTGTGTAGTGTTTGTACACACCTGGTAACCTCGCGTGCTGCAACCACTTAATCACGAACCTACAATCGACCACACTAACGATTAACCATGGCTTAAGACATACTTATCAAAAATCAAAACCTCATCGTACCCTTATCGTGTGCCACACGTTCTAGTAGCCCTTCCTTCATTACTATTTGTGATTATCCTCTAGATCTACACCTAAACACCTATATCATCAAAACCAAGTGACCGATATTGTATATAATTCACCCCTATGAGCCACATTAGATTCGGCCATTCACTAATCAATAACTGAGTCTTGAATACTTGCCACCTTACTAACGATCCTTACCTACCACGCTTGCGATCTTTGAGCCTTACCCGAAACCCTTCTTTTATACTGCTACCTAGATCGCTACTGAACAAGATTCAGGTTGACTAAAAGTGGGTAGCAATCGATTGTGATGAAGGAGAACTAACTAAGAATCGACATAAGTAAAGCTATATGATAAGAAGGTGTATTCGGCTTTCAGGGACAGAAATAGAACACAACTCCGATAGGAATTTTAGACAAAAAGAATGATGGGTTTCTTTTTTGGAAAATGGAAAAAAAATTCGGCTATAGGAGAAAGCGATTGGGAGGGGAGAAAGAAAAACTAAAGAATTTTCAAGGACCCTTTCAAGCATTCGGCCCCCTCCTTTTATAGCCTATAGCCAAAACTTAGCCACCCCTAGAGTCCAATTCGGCACCACTTCATCCACTGCTCATCTCCTAATTTTTCTCGATGATGCCTACCTTATCCTTCTCCTAAATTCTCTCTACTGATCACTTCCCCTTAGAGTCCCTCTACATGCCACTTCCAGCCTTTTAGAAGCCTAAAATTAAACTCAAAAAAAAAAAAAAAGCTAGCACTCGAACCTCAGACCTCCCTGCATGCATATGTCACCACCTCCCTACACTCTAGTGGCATCACGTAGCCACTTCACCACAGGCTTCTTTTTTTTTTTTTCCATTTTCCACTTATTTTTATTTAAAGCCCCACTACTCACAACCATAATTCCTTAAATAAATAAATTAAGAATCATCCACCACAAAACTCGAACCCAGAGCTTCTCCAACACACCTAGACACCCCAAATTCATTAAACCCTCAAAGCCCACATGCCAATTGTTAGTTTCTCACTCACTTAAATTTTTTTTGAGACCCAAAACCCAAAGCCCAATAGGCTCATTACTTCTAGGCCCAAATTCGTGGTGTTACAATTCTACCCTCCTTAAAGAAATTTTGTCCTCAAAATTTCCAACTCTTAGAATAGTCACATAACCCAAACTACATAACCGCGCTTTCGCTGTGCACTCTAATTCCAAAACATCAGCTCAGAGTCACTCCGAGACCAACCCATGACTCCCTGAACCATTATTGCACCCAACGACCCTTTCTAAAATCCTTAACATGGCCTGCGATATGGGATCTTCTGTAGGGATAACCCGTTCATATGCTCTTTTTTCAGCTACTGGTTAGGCTGGAGCCTCCCCTACTACAACGTCGGGCATATGGCCTGACTTGGACGACCCTGCCATAACACTTCTAAGGCCTCTGCCGCGGCCTCTTACACTTCTTCTAGCGCTCTTCATTGCGTATTTCTGAATTAAAAATTTTATGAAATTAATACATAATTCCACTTGTTTATGACACATGTCTTGTGCGAGTAACAATTTTTTTAAGGTTATTACGCGATCGAGAATCCACTACAGGCTTAAGTTTCCTACGGGTTTTAGTCTCTAAAACCAATTGTTTAAAGTAGCTCAATATTTAGATGTAGTTCAGCAATTTAAACAAAGGAAAACACAGAAAACTTACTTGGCTCAATGTTAAGGGCTCGGTGAACCACACTTCAAGAGTCCTGCAAAAACTTTTTAATCTACTTGTTTTATAAACCAAAATCTAAGGCCCATTTCACAACCCGAGCTTTGCAACCGATCTCTGATACCACTAAATGTAACACCCCAAACCCGGCCTAGAATTTAGGCCCAAATCTGAAATGTCACATTAAAGGCACAATTCAAAACTGTGTTACTAATTAAAAGTTTAAGGCCGAAAAGCCCAAAAATCTATGAGTCTTATTAAGTAAAGAAAAAAAAACCTATTTCATTGTTTTAAGTATTTTGAAAACCAAGTTAAAACATAGGAGATTACTTAGGTTTAATAATTAAATAAACAACTAACCTTAAAACCCAAAATAAATCTGAAGTCAAAATGGAGTAAAAGGCCTTATTACATCCACCTGAAACTAAGTAAACAAAAACATGTATTTCGAGACAATTAAATGGAAATTCAAACATCTTGTAGTGTGGCCATCTCCGAGTCCTCTCCTACGTCGAGCCGTCTATTCGGGATTACCCGAAACATTAAATTAAGGGGTCTGAGATTTGAAACTCAGTGTGTACAACCCTTAAAAATTAAATCACACATAAATTTTTACATTGGGCCTAAGCCCTATCAGAATTGGTGGTCTTGGGCCTTAGCCCATATTAACCTCATATCATATCATAATGCATCATATACACATAAGGCAATAAAAAAACCACCCCAATAATCTATCCGCTACACACACCATTTCCTTTCCAACCTTATGACTCCTATGGGGAATTCTAGCTCGACCCACCCCTCCACTACAAACCAAGGGTGGCCTAGTTGCGGTACTACCAAACATTGTACCAAAGTTGCTAACCATGTATTGGGCTTAAAGCCTCCGGTGGATCCATACCGTACGACTATGTGATCCTCAAATCTTCCTCCGTACCATAATTCCCACCCATATGCATCCTAAGCAGAATATCATATGAATGCATCAAACACATGAGCAACATCCATAAACTCATATTTGTCACATAGGGGTATTCTCATCATTTCACTACCTAAGGGTATTTTTATAATTCTACCTTACAGGGGTATTTTGGTAACTTGGCAAAATAGGGGTATCTTGGTAATTTTTCAAAATAGGGGTATTTTGGTATTTTTGCAAAATAGGGGTATTTTGGTACTTCACAAATTTAAGGGCATTTTAGCAATTTTCAAATATAAAGGTATTTTAGTAATTTTACAAATATATGGGTATATGGTCCCTCTCAAGTTTTAGTTATGAACTTTGGCCCATCAACAAGTCCTCGCGACTAATGTGAACAGACACTATGCACCGGGTAGGATTCCGAGAAGAGGAGGTGGGCCACTAGGACCGCTTAAGTGCCAAGCTCTCCCTAAATTTAATCCGAGACATACGTATGCCTGTTGTCACACCCTAACCCAACGACTTGTTCACAGACATGTTTAATTTAGTTAAGTCTTATGAAATTTAAGAGTTGTTCAAACTAGGCCTATGTCCATGAACCTTAGCATATTTGTCTACGTCCCCAAAAAGCCCATCAAACCCAAATTCCAACCTTACGGCACATTAGGCCCGAATCTTATCAAATGGCCTATTAGGCCCAAAACAAATCCAGATCGTGTATCATGCGTGACTAACCCAATTCGTATCACAAACCAAACCCTTCCATCAAACTTAGCCTTAGGGCCCATTGGGCCCATTTAGCCATTTTTGACTTTTCAACATCGCCGATTTTGTGTGTGTAGTGTTTGTACACACCTGGTAACCTCGCATGCTTCAAACCCCTTAATCACGAACCTACAATTAACCACACTAATGATTAACCATGGCTTAAGACATACTTGTCAAAAATCAAAACCTCACCGTACCCTTACTGTGTGCCACACGTTCTAGTAGCCCTTCCTTCACTACTATTTGTGATTATCCTCTAGGTCTGCACCCAAACACCTATATCATCAAAACCAAGTGACCCATATTGTGCATAAGTCACCCCTATGAGCCACATTAGATTCGGCCATTCACTAATCCATAGCTAAGTCGTGAACACTTACCACCTTGCTAACGATCCTTACCTACCACGTTTGCGATTTTTGAGCCTTACTCGAAACCCTCCTTTGATCCTACGACCTGGATCGCTACTGAACAAGATTCGACTTAGCTAAAAGTGGGTACCAATTGATTGTGATGAAGGATAACTAATTAAGAATCTGCACAAGTAAAGCTATATGGTAAGAAGGTGTATTAGACTTTCAGGGACAGAAACAGAACACAACTCTGATAGGAATTTTTGGCAAAAAGAATGTTGGGTTTCTTTTTTGGGAAATGGAAAAAAAATTTGGCTATAGGAGAAAGCGATTGGGAAGGGAGAAAGAAAAACTAAAGAATGCTCAAGGACCCTTTCAAGCATTTGACCCCCACCTTTTATAGCCTATAGCCGAAACTTAACCACCCCTAGAGTCCAATTCAGCACCACTTCATCCACTGCTCATCTCCTAATTTTTCTCCATGATATCCCCCTTATCCTTCTTCTAAATTCTATCTACTGATCACTTCTCCTTAGAGTCCCTCTACACGCCACTTTCAGCCTTCTAGAAGCCTAAAATTAAACTCCAAAATAAAACTTAAGCAAGCACTCGAACCTCAGACCTCCCTGCATGCATATGTCGCCACCTCCCTACACCCTAGTGGCATCACGTAGCCACTTCACCACAAGCTTCTTTTTTCCATTTTTCATTTATTTTTATTTAAAATCTCGCTACTCACAACCCTGATTCCTTAATTAAATACATTAAGAATCCTCCACCATAAAACTCAAACCTAGAGCTTCTCCAACACACCTAGACACCCCAAATTCATTAAATCATTAAAGCCTATATGCCAATTGTCATTTTCTCGCTCATTTAAATTTTTTCTAAGACCTAAAACAAAAAGCCCAATAGGCCCAATACTTCTAGGCCCAAATTCGTGGCGTTACAATTCTAGCCTGCTTAAAGAAATTTCGTCCAAAAAATTTCCAACTCCTAGAACAGTCACATAACCCAAACTACACAACCGCGCTTTCGCTGTGCACTCTAATTCCAAAACATCATCTCAGAGTCGCTCCGCGATCCACCCATGACTCTCTGAACTATTATTGGTCCCAATGACCCTTTCTAAGATCCTGAACATGTCCTGCAATTCAGCATCTTTCGTAGCGATAGCCCGTTCATATGCTCCTCTTTCAGCTACTTGTAGGCCGGAGCCTCCCTTACTCCAACGTTGGGCATATGGCCTGACTCGGACGACCCTGCCCTAACACTTCTACAGCCTCCGCTGCGGCCTCTTCCACTTCGTCTAGCACTATTCATTACATATTTCAGAATTAAAATTTTGATGAAATTAATACATAGTTCCACTTGTTTAGGGAACATGTCTTGTACAAGTAACAATGTTTTTAAGCTTATTACGCGGTCGAGAATCCACTACAGGCTTAAGTTTCCTACGGGTTTTAGTCTCTAAAACCAATTGTTTAAAGTAGCCCAATATCTAGATGTAGTTCAGCAATTTAAACAAAGGTAAACATAGAAAACTTACTTGGCTCGACGTTGAGGGCTCGGTGAACCACACTTCAAGAATCTGCAAAAACTTTTTAATCTACTTGTTTTATAAACCAAAATCTAAGGCCCATTTCATAGCTCGAGCTTTGCAATCGGCTCTGATACCACTAGATGTAACACCCCAAATCCGACCTAAAAGTTAGGCCCGAATCTAAAATGTCACATTAATGGCACAATTCAAAGCGGTCTTCCTAATTAAAAGTTTAAGGCCCTAAAGCCCAAAAATCTATGAGTCTTATTAAGTAAAGAAAAAAAACCCATTTCATTGTTTTAAGTATTTCGAAAACCAAGTTAAAACATAGGAGCTTACTTAGGTTTAATAATTAAATAAACAATTAACCTTAAAACCCAAAATAAATCTGAAGTCAAAATGGTGTACAAGGCCTTATTACATCCACCGAAAATTAAGTAAACAAAATCATGTATTTCGAGACAGTTAAATGAAAATTTGAACATCTTGTAGTGTGGCCATCTCTGAGTCCTCTCCCACGTCGAGTCGTCTATTCGGGATTACCTGAAACAATAAATTAAAGGGTCTGAGTTTTGAAACTCAATGTGTACAACCCTTGGAAATTAAATCACCTAATAATTTTTACATTGGGCCTAAGCCCTATCAGAATCGGTGGTCTTAGGCCTTAGCCCATATTAACCTCATATCATATCATAATGCATCATATACACACAAGGTAATACAAAACCCACCCCAATAATCTGCACGCTACACACACCATTTCCCTTCCAACCGTATGACTCCTATGGGGAATTCTAGCTAGACCCACCCCTCCGTTACACACCAAGGGTAGCCCAGTTGCGGTATTACCAAACATTGCAGCAATACCATATGCATCCTCAAATCTTCCTCCGTACCATAATTCCCACCCATATGCATCCTAAGCAGAATATCATATGAATGCATCAAACACACGAGCAACATCCATAAACTCATATTCGTCACATAGGGGTATTCTCATCATTTTACTATCCAGGGGTATTCTCGTAATTCTACCCTATAGGGGTATTTTGGTAACTTGGCAAAATGAGGGTATCTTGGTAATCTTTTAAAATAGGGGTATTTTGGTATTTTTACAAGAAAGGGGTATTTTGGTACTTTACAAATCTAGGGGCATTTTAGTAATTTTCAAATATAAGGGTATTTTAGTAATTTTACAAATATATGGGTATTTGGTCCCTCTTGGGTTTTAGTTATGAAATTTTTCCCATCAACAAGTCCTCGCGGCTAAAGTGAACAGACACTATGCACCAAGTAGGATTCCAGAGAAGAGGAGGTGGGCCACTGGACCGCTTAAGTACCAAGCTCTCCCTAGATCCAATCCTAGACATGCATATGCCTGTTGCCACACCCTAACCCAACGACTTGTTCACAGACATGTTTAATTAAGTTAAGTCTTATGAAATTTAAGAGTTGTTCAAACTAGGCCTAAGTCCATGAACCCTAGCATATTTCTCTACGTCCCTAAAAAGCCCATCAAACCCAAATTCCAACCTTACGGCCCATTAGGCCCGAATCTTATCAAATGCCTATTAGGCCCAAAAAAATCTAGATTGTGTATCATGCGTGACTAACTCAATTCGTATCACCAAACAAACCATTCCATCAAACTTAGCCTCAGGGCCCACCGGGCCCATTTAGCCACTTTCGGCTTTTCAACATTGCCGATTTTGTGTGTGTTATTTTTGTGCACACCTGGTAACCTCGCGTACTGCAAACCCCTTAATCAATAACCTACAATAGACCACACTAATGATTAACCATGGCTTAAGACATACTTATCAAACACTAAAACCTCATCGTACCCTTACCATGTGCCACACGTTCTAGTAGCCCTTCTTTCGCTACTATTTGTGATTATCCTCTAGATCTGCACCCAAACAACTATATCATCAAAACCAAGTGACCCATATTGTACATAAGTTACCCTTATGAGCCACATTAGATTTGGCCATTCACTAATCCACTGCTGAGTCGAGAACACTTACCATCTTGCTAACGATCCTTACCTACCACGCTTGCGATCTTTGAGCCTTACCAGAAACCCTCCTTTGATCTTGCGACCTAGATCACAATTGAACAAGATTAGGCTTGACTAAAAGTGGGTAGAAATCGGTTGTGATGAAGGAGAACTAACAAAGAATCGAAACAAGTAAAGCTATATGACAAGAAGGTGTACTCAGCTTTCAGGGATAGAAACAGAACACAACTCTGATAGGAGTTTTCGGGAAAAAGAATGGGGGATTACTTTTTCAGCAAATGGAAAAAAATTCGGCTACAGGAGAAAGCCGTTTAGAGGGGAGAAAGAAAAACTAAAGAATTCTCAAAGACCCTTTCAATCATTTTATAGCCTATAGTCGAAACTTAGCCACCCTAGAGTCCAATTTGGCACCACTTCATCCACTGCTCATCTCCTAATATTTCTCTATGATATCCCCTTATCCTTCTTCTATATTCTCTCTACTGATCACTTCTCCTTAGAGTCCCTCTACACGCCACTTCAAGCCTTCTAGAAGCCTAAAATTAGACTCCAAAATAAAACTTAAGGTAGCACTTGAACCTCAGACCTCCCTGCATACATATGTCGCTACCTCCCCACACCCTAGTGGCGTCACATAGCCACTTCACCACAGGCTTCTTTTTGCCATTTTTCACTTATTTTTATTTAAAAGCCCACTACTCAACACCCTGATTCCTTAATTAAATAAATTAAGAATCCTCCACCACAAAACTCAAACCTAGAGCTTCTCCAATACACCTAGACACCCTAAATTCATTAAACCCTCAAAGCCCACATGCCAATTGTCATTTTCTCGCTCACTTATATTTTTTTTGAGACCCAAAACCCAAAGCCCAATAGGCCCAATATTTCTAGGCCCAAATTTGGGGCATTACAGGGGGAATCATCCCCACCGGCTCGGTCATGAGACCCCGTCTCAGTCACTGTGATGCTGGCGCTTCCCTTTTGGTCATATGTCTTGATGCTGAGGACCCAGCCCTAGCACCTCGGCTCTACCATGGCCATGCGTACCCTTTCTGCGACCTCTTGTGCTCATATCGATGTAGCGTATTTTCTATTTAAAAAGTTTTATGAATCAGCTTATAGTTGTGGTAATTATTAACAAGTATTTTATGAAAAGCAGTAATAAGGGTTGTTCTCGCAGATCGCATTTACTACAGTTTCAGTCTCCTATAGTCTCGGTTTCCCTAACTAAAGAATTCAGTATGCTACTACTATCCCTAGTAGTTTCTCAATACAGTTATTTCAGTATATAATAGAGTATGGTGTCAAGAAACTTACAGATTTGGTGCCGAGACACAGTGTGCCACACTTTTAGCAATATCACTACTTTCTAAACCAAAATTTAAACATATTTGGAAATAATTTCCAAACCCATTCCATAGTCGAGTTTTGCAACCTGACTCTAATACCACTAAATGTAACACCCTAAACCCAGCCTAGACATTATGACTGGATCTAATGTGCCACATCAAGCGGTGTTCAAAAACTATAAGTTCATTGGAAAACCCTTTTACGGATCAAAACTTTCTACCCTCTAAAAATCCCGATTTGCGTTGCTAATGACAAAACAAATTTGCTCAAAGTCTTTCCTTTACAAAAACATTACCATTTTTCAAACTTTATTTATTGCGGAAGTTTGTTTGAAACAATTGCGAGAATGTGTTTTGAAATCAGTGGTTATTATTTCAAAAACCTGTGTTTTATAGGCGAGCAATTCACTATTAAAGGAAATACCAAATAAAAGTTAAAAAGAAAACCCAATGGACTTATTACAAAAATAATTAACCCAATACTTAAAACAAAATAAACAACAATAAAGTCACTAAATTTAACCCAAAAACATATTGGACGTGTGGCCACCTCAGAGTCCCTCACAGCTCCAAATCCACTAAAGCTGGGATTACCTTCACAGTTAAAAGAAAGGGTGAGTTATGAGAACTTAGTGTGTAATCCCCTATTATGGTCATAGTTTGGACCCGAGCCTATACGATATTAGTCTAGGCCTAAGCCCTATTCGATAACAATCTGGGCCTAAGCCCTAAAATCATATCAATGCAATGGACATGTAACCCAACCCGATCCAACCAAACTCTCCACGTGTACCAACCAATCTCTCCATGTAGGGACCATGTCGACCCACCCAGCCAAACTCTCTAATGGTGCAGCCTAGCTGTTAATAATAGTATACGTGGCTGAGCCACTAGAATCAGAATACGTGGTAATGCCACTTTAACAACAGTGTATGTGGCTGAGCCACTATAACGGTACTTCCTCCAAATCAGAAAAACCCAACCCAATGCAAGATGTAATGTATGCAGTGTATCATAATCATATACAGTTATATAAATATCACATAAACATATTTAAACTACCACCAAGGGTATAACGGTCATTTTGTCGCTTCGGGGTAAAACGATAATTTCACCCCTTAAGGGCATCTCGATAATTTTACCCATCGAGGGTATTTTGATAACTTTACCTATAGAGGGTATTTCGGTATATTTATCTATAAATGGTATTTCAGTAATTTTATCTGTGAAGGGTATTTTGGTAATTTTTCCCGTGAAGGGTGTTTCGCCTATGATGGCCTTTCTGAAAGCCCACTGTCACTTCGAGTGACACATAAACCCTTTTTGATCAAAACAGTGCAACTGGGCTTAAAGCCCAATTTTGGCCCAAACGGGCCCACCCACTCGTGAGGCCCATTTAGCTCATTTTCAATCAGGGTTCTGCGAACTTCGCAGTCATGTCTATCAACTGGCAGTTACCATGAATTTCTCCCCTATGGCCCCGTTAGTCCATTAGGCCCACTTAGCCTACTTCGGCTCAACAAGGCCCATTACAGCCTCAGTCCCACGAGAGAGTTTGTGGCACTCCCAACAGTCCATCGCCAACACTTGTGGCTTAGTTTATCTCTACGAGCGCTCGCATGCTCGAGTAATTTGGGAAACCGAAAGGTTTATAAGTAACCTATATTTTGAAAACTTCATTTAAATTCGAGTGTTGCAAATATCTTAGAGTTTCTTTATAAATTAACCATTTGATAGCAGATCCAACTTAAAACTTAAAAAAAAATCCAAAATATTTAAAGCGGCCTTATTACAATAAAAATACCCAAAATGGAATTAAAAGTTTATAACGCACTTTTAAGAATAAAAATGACTTCTGCATGGCCACCTTGAATCCTCTCCGGCCCGGTCCAAAGTATCACGTATTACCTGCATTGTTTGAAAAACGGGGTGAGTCATTTTGACTCAGTGTGCAATTAAACCACATGTTTTCGCAAATGGGCCTAGCCCCCAAAACCACATCAAATCCATATACCACGTGTTATCATGCATTATGTTAACCCAACCCAACCTAATATCCAACCGCTACACACCACCCGCATATCCAACCACCGCACATCAGGGGATTACTAAATCGACCCTCCATCCGTTACACACCTCTTTGGTAGTCATGCTGCTCAAAGTCCACTTAGTGGTCTAGCCACATATCCACGTGATTAAAATCACAATATCCACGATGAGACCCTAGGTCGTCATCCATCCACGATGTGGCGCGAAGCCATCATTAATCCACGTATATATAAATATATATGCACACTTCCCCTTTACAATATATACCAAACCCCATGTACATGCAGCATGTTATGATGCTATGGCATAAAACTTGTGAACATGTCCAGGAATACATATTTTACATGCTTATATAGGTCCACATATATCCCACCACATTTTTGATATAGGAATTATACTAACGTGATTACCGGATTACCCCTTTATGGGTAACAATACCACCACAACCACTAACTCGGCTACCACACATATCACATGCATTTAAATAATTAAAACATGCAAAGTAAAGAAATAGTGTGCTAATTACACACCTGATAACCCGTAATACCACGCTCTCAACGTCGACGCTATCACTAACCTACACTACCTCTATTTGCCTACGATCTTGTTCCGACGCTGGCCTACACCCCGGTGGCCAATCCCGAACTGCTGAAATTGACCGCTCTTTGAACTTATGGGTAGGGACTACGTGTCCAACCCCTTCCTCTCCTTGGCTGATACTCGTATCCATCGAATAATAACTTAATTAGAAGACCCAGTAAACGTTAAGTCAAATCTAAACGAGACTAAATAATCATGCTAATTGAATAACCTTACCAAAGTCGACCCAAATCCTAAAGGTTCTCACTTGTACTTGAAAGCTATCAAAATCCCTACATAAATCACTATTAGATTCGGCCTAACACCGATTGTCCAAAAGAAATGGCCTTTGGCCGAACCAAATACCTTCATACCTTGATTGATCGATTCCCGAAAGATCACTAACACCTCTAACGCTGGCTTCAAACAGAAGAATGCAAAGTTAAAGCTCTATAAAGATTCGGTCATACCAAGAAAATAATATTAGACTTTTGGTTTTGGCAAACCAAAAAGAAAGAGAAATATTCGAAATAGAAAAGAACCCCTTACCCAATAGTAGAAATCGATTGAAAGAGTTGACACTAGATGAACGACGGCGCTCCCTCTAACAAAAGATAATCAAAAAGTGAGAAGTAATGATGAATGGAAGATTCGGCCAAGGTTTTAAAGGCTAGAAGGGTTATTCGGCTTTGAAAATGAAGTGAAAGGTTAAGGCTACCAATATGAAAAGAAAAGAGGAGAAGATGAGAGAGAGGTATGGTTCGGCTTTAGAGAAGAAATAAAAAGAAAAGAAAATAATCAAAATGCACCAAATGGTCACCTAGATTTTGGCTAAGAGACAAAAGAGAAAAAGACTTGAAAATGCCAAATGATTTTAGGCACAAGACTAGAGAAGAGAAAAAAAGATTCCCCAAAAGATAAACACTCACCCTCCTAGCACAAATTCGGCACCTATTCTCCCCTTACCTAACCGAAAATGCCATCCCCCTACAGTCCCAAATTTGGCCAGCACTCCTCCCTTCACCAAATCCCCCATTTTCCTCCTCATTTTACTCCACTCCACTTATTAAAACACATTTGCATGATTCAAACTCTTATCTCCCTTCATAGCCACTCATTTGAATTGTTGACCAATTCAAACTTCCCTCTTCCAAGTGCCATAGCCGAATCCAACTCTCCACTCCCCTTAACGCAAAAACAAACTCAAAAATGCTTCCCTTGTTGTTAACCTCCTTCCCATTGGAACTCCTTGTGACGCAAACACTCCCCTTGCTCCTAGGAGTTACCTTGCCACTCCAAAACTTCTTTTCTTGTGTCAAAACCTCCTCATTAATTCCCTTAAGGCCTAGCTCCCCTAGCTCTCCCATAAAGGCTTAAAAACAAAAGTTTTTACTAAGGCTCCTACCTAACCCCAAGGTTTCCCGAAGCCTCAAAACACACTCTAACAACATCCCAAGCATACTAGCACATAGAAATAAATTAAAATGTGATACCCCTAAATCTCGAATGTTACAGTTTCATGAAGGAATTTTATTAGTTAGTGAATAAATTGTCTATTAGAACTAAATTGCAAGAATTAGGAAATATGATATTCTAGAAGATTTAAGTATGAAATAGTATCGTAAAAATTACTAGAATTCCTTATTTAGTAATTAGATCATTATTTGTTATGATGGAAAAAAATGGATATGGGAAGGAAAAATCTCAAGAAAGGGCATTATGGGTAATTTGGTCGTTTGGTAAATTAATGAATTAAAAATGGAAAAGAAGTCAAAAATGGTGTCCATCTTCTTCCCTTTGGCCAAAAATCGCAAGGAAGACATAGCTAGGGTTTCTTCAACTTTCAATCTTGATAGTAAGTGCATCCTAGCCTCGTTTTTAATGTTCTTCATATTTTTGAGACCTTCGTAGCTCAGTTTAGCTATTTCTAGCTATATTTTGAGCTAGGGTTTATGTTCAAAAATTTACCCATGTGTGACATGCATGTATTTTGATGTTTTATGGAAGATTATGAAAGTCTAATGTTGGGTAAACATCTTTTCTAAGTGATTTTCATGAAAAATGCATGTAAGGACTAAATTGTAAAAGTTATGAAAATGGTCATACATGAGTGAAATAGTAGAAATTGAATGTTGCTATAGTTAATAAAATGATTTGACTAGGCTTAAAATACAAGGAAGTTGAATGAAAATTATTTTACGAGCCTAGGGGCAAAAGTATAATTATGAGAAAGTTTAGGGGAAAAATTATAATTTTTCAAATTATGAATTATGAGTCAATTTAGTCAATTTGAATATTAAACAAGTTAAATTGCCATTATAGATCAAGAAACACGAAGCCCAGATCGAAATCGAGGCAAAAACAAAGTTGAGGACTAAATTACACAATTCTACACATTTTGAATATCGAGGTAAGTTTGTGTAAAATTAAGGTTACATTTGTTGTTATGTTTAAAATTAATTATTATTATTGTGAAATGTATATTATTTACATGAAATGATCATTAACACTATGATGATAAAGTGAAGGCGAATAAGTAAGCAAGTAAAAGTCCCGATTGAAGTCTCGGAATAGTGAGGATACCTATGTCATAACATGAACCAAGGAAAGCCCGTATAAGACCCTGTCTGGGACATGGAATCGGCATCAAGGAATGTAGGTCCCATGTAAGACCATGTCTGGGACATGGCATCAGCACCGAACATAGATCCTGTGTAAGACCATGTCTGGGACATGGCATCAGCATCGAATAAGGAAGGTCTCATGTAATACCATGTTTGGGACATAGCATTGACACCATATGAGAAAGGTCTCATGTAAGACCATGTCTGGGACATGGCATCGACACCATATGAGGTAGGTCCTGTGTAAGACCATGTTTGGGACATGGCTTCGGCACCAAAGGAAGACTTCGTGTAAGACCATGTCTGGGACATGGCCTCGATATTAAGCTAAAGAATCCCGTGTAAGACCATATCTGCGATATGGCTTCGAAATATGAGGCGATCCCATCTAAGACCATATATGGGATATGGCATTGGCATCAAGACATATGTTTGACAAGTTTGAGTATCCTCTACTATTCTGAGAAATTCATTAGGCAAAAGAGCCAAATATGAAAGAAGTAATAAAAGAGATAAGTTATTAAAGATAAGTAATGAGCTAAGTTATTCAAGGAAGATAAAGAGTTTTTAATTAAGTTAAGTAAGTTAAAGATTTGAATTTATGATTACTTTAGAAATGGTGCTAAATTGTGTGTCTAAGTGATACAGAACCATAAGTAAAAATATAATGTATGAGATCATATTGTGAAATGAGATGGGTAAGTGTAAGTATGAGTAAGCATGATTTTGCATTTAATACTTATATTGTTCATGTGTTATGAGAAGGATGAATTGTTTTGATTGTTTATGTTGATACATAATATTTCATGCAAACTTAATAAGTTATATGCTTGCCCCTCTCTTTTCCCTCATTCCTTGTATTTTCGCCAAGCTAGTTTAGGGATCGAGGGACGTCGGGGCTCGGATCACACTATTAACCATTATTTTGGTATAGCAAAGTTAATTATTTTGAGTATGGCATGTATAGGAGTTTTGACTATTTTGAGTTATGTCATATTGAATGAAAATGGTTAGCTATCAAGTTTGTGCATTCGTTTGTGAAAGGCCATTAGAAATTGGTTGATATGTGATAAGTTTTATACCTTTAATGATGATGAGGTTATGCATTTAAGTTTATGATATGAATGGAATAATTGAGTTGCTTGAGAATGCATAAGTGTGTTCAAGTTTCAGGGTGGCAATTGACTTGGAAAATAGCCTATAATTGTCCACACGAGTAGACACATGAGCGTGTGTCTAGGCCATGTTTGGCACACGGTCAGCCCCATGGGTGTGTCGATAGGCCGTGTGTCCCCTGCATCAAACCTCGAAAAATATGATTCGTCACACGGGACATCACACGGGCGTGTGCCCTGGCCATACGCTATTAAGGCTTTGATGATGTCATAATCAGAGAGCTCCACGGGTGGGAGACACGGGCATGTCTAGGCTGTGTGAAGGACACGGGTTATAGACATGGGCGTGTGCTCAATCGTGTGAAATAAGTCAGTGTCGACCACGGGTGTCGAACACGGGCATGTCTCAAGGGCACACGAGCGTGTCCCTTGAACCACACGAGTGTGTGGCCCCTGTTTAGGCAAAAAGTTTTTAAGAGTGATAGAGTATCAGGATGAACTTCGAAACTCTCCAGACTTATGATTAAGGCCTTGTAGGCCCATTATATATATACGATATGATTAAACAAGGAAAGGTTTTAAAATGGAACTAAATTTTATGTCTCATGAATGTAAGATTAATTAAGAATAAGTACAGTAATGCCTCATTTTCGGTTCCAACGTTGAACTCGAGTAAGGGGTGTTACACCCCTAACCTATATCTGTTGTCGAAATAGGGTTACAGAGCATTACTAGAACTTTCAGAACATTTTTTAGGTAATTCACGTAAATTATTATTCACTCACTAAGATTATTCATATTGTCCCCTAAATGGACCCTCGAGGTGCAATACGAGCATTAGAATCAAGTCGGGACTTAATCGAAAGCTCTAAAATTTTTTCACAAATTTTCAAAAACTTTCCAAGGTGCAGGGCTCACATGCCCGTGTGGTCCAAGGGACATGCCAGTGTCACCCAAGGACATGCCTGTGCTACAGGCCGTGTTTGACCCCCTGTAACTCTCTGACTTGTGCCACACGGCTAGCCACACGCTTGTGTGAGTAAGCCATGTGATCAATTTTATTTTTCAAATTTAGGTGCAGGTTTCACATGGCCAAAACACATGCCCGTGTTCTAGGTCATGTAGCACACACGACTGAGACAAACGTCCGTGTCTCTGCCCGTGTTCTCAATTTAGAGCATTCTATTTTCTCAAATTTAAGGTGCAGGGGACACACGGCCTAACCACATGCCTATGTACCAGGCCATGTGTCACACATGGTCTAGACACAAGCCCGTGTGGACAAAATAGTCATTTCTAGCTTCATTTCTCACCCAAAATCACACCAATGACTTGCACTTAAACTCACATCAAAATACCAACCAATTCAAGCTTTCAAATTAAGTAACTCTATCATTCAACATAGTATATAATTACACGCATACATGTTTATAATCTTACCTTGAAATATTCCATATGTTAGGCATAATTTGATCAACTACTTAACATACATGTGGCTACCATAGTATGACATTACAAGTATATAAAAACAACCATTACTAGCCATTCCAATGGCTAGATTACAAACCACATATTTAAGCCATCTATAGCCAAGTTAGCCCATACATGCCATTATACTAAAGTGATTTTACTATGTATACCCAAAATAAGCTAGTGGATAGTGTGATGATGCTCTAATGACCTTCAACCTTTGCGAGCTTCCAAACATTATAAAATAGAGAAAAATAAAACGGAGTAAGCATTACCTGCTTAGTAAGTTTGTATAACAGAAACTAAACTTACCAATCCCGTTTATTAAATCTAAGCATACAATATCATGTTTTCCATCCATTTGGCAAAATTGCCTAAACACATGCATTCAAACAAACATGTTAGCCACAAAATCTTCATATAAATCAAGTAAACATAGATGAGCTCATCATGAAATATTCTTTCAAGACATTATCATTTCATCTCATAATTCTCTCATCATGTCAAGAGTTTTTTCTGTTTAATCATTGAAATTCTGATGGATACTCAAGTAGTACACTCAAGGTGTACAACTCAATAACTCGTCAATTCTTATTCAAGAGTACCCATTAGGGAATTTAATCAAAGAACACACTCTTGAGCCATATGTCATATTACAAGATTACCAGTCTAGGCTAAATCCTTTATGTAACGTATGCTCATAAGAGCTCAATTAAGATTACAAGTCCAGGCTAAACCCTAGTTGTAACATATGCTCGAGAGGGATTATATCAGGATTACCCGTCCGGGCTAAATCCTTTCTATAATGAGGTCAATAGGATTACTCGTCCGAGCTAAATCCTATCAGCAACAAATGCAGGACCTAATTTATTTTTGGAAAGCACATATATTCATCGGAATTCAAAATTCAAACGGAGCTTAACCCCCTTTTTTTTCACCGTTTCAAACATATGTTCAATTCTTCATCATAGTAATCAAACATTTCACATCAATATAAGTCACATTTCATACAAATACAACATTCAATTTAACATATTTACATGCTCAATTAAGTTCCATGAACTTACCTCGACACTAGTTCGCGTATAAAATCTACTAATCCGAAATATTTTCTTTTCCTCGATCTAACCTCAAATTTGTGTTGCCTGAATCTATATAAATAACTTTAATAATCAATTCCACACATTTCATATTCATTTGGACTCAATTTATGTCCTAGGAAAAATTACCATTTTGCCCCTAACTTTTTCCATAAATTTCAATTTCGTACCTAGGCTTAGAAAATGAAATTTATGCAATTTACTCCCTATTCCAAGCCTAACCAAAATTTCATTATATGATTTACAACACATTTTTTCAATGAATTTTAGAATTTTTCATCAATTTTCACAACTTTACATTTTATTCCCTAAATCATGTTTTCATCAAAAATCACTTTGTAAAAGTTGTTTATCTATCAACAACCTTTCATTTCTACAATAAATTTTTAATTTTAGCATATACATCCATGACCTAATTTCCATATTATTTTAGCATACACACGTGCCTTTTCCACTTGCCTTTCTCTCGTGATTTCATAAGAGACTCGATGAGACGTTATCATAGTCTAGGGGGTCGGCTTCAAATGGGTTTGCAAGGGAATAATTGTATGGTGGTGGGTAGGCTGAAAGAAACAAAAAGAATGGATTTAGGAGTGTGGCGTGATAGGTAATTAGGGATAGCAAAGAGGGAGGATCGGGAAACTACAAAGCTGAATTTCAAACTTGCAAACTTTTTTTCTTTTTTTTTTTACTTCGATTTTTTTGAATATTACAATATACTAATTGCAAATAATATTTTGTGCACGAAATAGTTAAATTTTTTTCTGATTTTTTTTTTACAAACTTACTCAAGAATAGCCATGAACGTCCATACTTCTTGTTTTATGTAGCTATGATACCAAATGATACAATTTCGATTCCGTAAAGTTGTCTGAGTCGTTTAAGTGCCTGATCATTAAAACAAGAAAGTATCGCTCGAGATTGAAATTTGGTCGGAATTAGGCTAAGTATAGGTTTAGGTAAAAAAGATAGGCTTAGAGTAGTAAAGATAGAAGGGTTATAGGTTCGGCTAAAAAGAAATTGAAGAAGAAGTGGGTTACGGAAGATATGGAAGGAATGGAACTTACGGTCAAGAGTGAACCAACACTATAAACAAGTGTTGACCCGAAACTTATAGGACTCTTAAGGTGGTTTCAGAATGATAATTTAGGACCTTGACCTATTACTTAGATAAGTACGAACCAAAGGTATAAATTGGTGAACGCCACACTCGGGTTAAGGAGTGATAAGTTCAAAGAGACTCGATTGACGCCACTAGAAAGCTAGATAAGTCAGTTCGGGTCTCGAATGAAATTTGAGAGAAAGTTTTCTCACAAAAATGGCAGCAATTCATTAAAGTATCAAAAAGTCTGAAATACATGTTTCGAGCTTAATATTTACAGCTAAGAACTAGGCTAGGCGAATGGACAAAATGCCTAGCTGAATAGTCAGCCTTTAAATCACTTAATTGAGCTGAATGTTCTTGAATTGTCCAAGTGGCCTTCTTATGCATGGAGGATGCCGGAAGTCAGCTTCTAGAGGCCTTGAAAATCAGCTAAAATAATTGGAGTGCCTTAGGAGATGAATGGTTCATGAAAGTTCAGCCTAGGGGCTAGAATTAACTTAAATTAGGGTTCTTTGATCAGCTGGATAGTTTTAGAGCTCCATAAATTCAGCTTGGATTCTTCAATGGTTTTTAGGTGTGAACACTTGAAGTTGAGTAGCCCTTGTGTGTGAACACACAAAATCGAATGGCCTTCAGGTTTGAATGGAATATTCTGCTGGTGGGGCTTTCAAGGATGCATTGGTGAGCTGAATAATCAACGTGGGAGAAGGAAGCAATAGCTCTCCAATGTCCCTTGCTATACTCGAAGGGTTACTTTGAGGATAGCAACTAGCGACCCACCTTCTTTAATGCCATCCCTTGTCCTTGTACCTACACCAATTTAAATCAATCAATTAATTCATAAAAATTGGTAGCAAGACATATCAAATTTCGACAGCCGCACTAGGACATATTTAAAACATGTTGTTAGTTAAGACAACTTAATTACTTACATATTAAATTCGGCTGAACAAGGACATATTAAATTCATGTATTAGACTAGAACAAATTAATAATATGTACTAATTAAAACATATTAAAACATATTAAAATAAAACACATTTAATATAAAATTAATAAGCTTAAATTAAATCATGTTCATAAGCTGAAACTAAATTAACTAACTTAATTTAAATAACTATTCTAGTCCAGCAATGTGAATCGCATAAACAATAAAAAAAATAAGGATGGGCTTGATTGAGCCGAAACGAGCTCAGGGTGCTAAATTCGAGCTTAGTTCAGCTTGCAAAAGATTGCAAGGAGAACTCATTGAGCTGGTCTGATCTTCTTTGAAGTGCTCAACCAAGGTTTTGCCCCACACTTGCTCCACTAAGGCCAAAATGGCCTCCTTAAATTGTTTGGCTCAAGCTCGTGTGATTGGGCCATGGGGCAGCGACACGGGGTCCTTGTTCGAGCTAGATGTATTCCGAGGTGTGATCGCATCAACATGTTCCCCACGATCCACTTTTCAAGTCTTTGTCCCCCAACGTTTCGTTTTCTTCTCAATTTCCTACCTTGAACCGTCCATCCCACCTAAGTTAGCCACCATTCTCATTTTTGTTTTCTTCACCTCCCCTTTTTGGCCATTCCTCCTCTTGGTTTCTCCCTTTCTCACTTCTTTTATTTTTAGCCTCTAAACCTCCTTATTTACTGTAACATCCCATTTTTCAATGAAATCGGAACAGTGATTTTAGGACCACAAATCTGAATTAAAAAAATTTATTTTATTATTTCTTTAAGGTCTACAGTATGATAGAATAATTGTGTGAATCATTAATGACTAGAAACCTTGAGATGAAATGGTAATGACTAGAAAGAATATTGCTTGATGAGCTCATCTATGTTACTTGATTGAGATGAAGATTTTGGTGACTAACATGTTTGATTGAATGTATATGTTTAGGCAATTTAGCCAAATGGATGGAAAACATGATATGTATGCTTAGATTTATTAAACAAGATTGGTAAGTTTAGTTTCTGTTATACGAACTTACTAAGCATGTAATGCTTACTCCGTTTATTTTTCTCCTGTATTATAGTGCTCGGAAGCTCGTGAAGGTTGGAGGATCGTAGGAGCATGTCACACTATCAGCTAACTACTTGGGTATATATAATAAAATAATTTTGGTATAATGGCATGTATAGGACAACTTGGCCAATGGTGGCTTGAAATGTTATTTTGTAACCTAGCCATTGGAATGGCTAGTACTGGTTCATTTTGGGTCTGATTAAGTAAGCTATTATGATATATATATATATATATATATACACATGTGTTATGCTAAGTTCATGTGATCAAATGTTGTTAATGCCTAAGTTAAGCTAAGGTGAGTTTGCAACCACGTATGCATGGAATGGTATGACTTGATGAATGATGAAATTGCTTAATTTGAATGCTTGGAATGGTTGGTATTGGTTGTGTGCTTCAAGTGCAGGACTTGGGCAAAATTTTGGGTGAGAAATGAAGCTAGAAATGGCTTCATTTTGTCCACAAGGGCGTGTGTATAGACCGGTAACACGGGCATGTGGTTAGGCCGTATGTCCCCTGCACCTTAATTTTGAGAAACAGAATGCTCAGAATTGGGCACATGGACAGAGACACAGGCGTGTGTCTCAGTAGTGTGAGACACACGGCCTAGAACACGGGCACGTGTCTTGGCAGTGTGAAAACGGCATCTAATTCGAATTAAATTAATTAACCACACGGCCTAGCACACGGGTGTGCGGCATGGTCGTGTGTGCAAGTCAGAGAGCTACCTAGTTTGAACATGGCCTGTAGCACGGGCGTGTCCCTTGGACCACACGGGCGTGTGAGCCCTGCACCTAAAAATTTTTTGTAAATTCACGAAAAATTCTTAGAGATTTCGACTAAGTCCCGACTCGATTCTAAGACTCACATTGGGCCTCGAGGGCCCAATCAATGGACGTTATGAATAACTTTAAACTAATTACAAGAATAACTTTAAAATAAGGAAAACAAACTTTTTAAATAATTACAAGTAAAGTTACACTTACTTCACAATTTACATGTATCAAAATTGATGGTTGGATGGAGTTGTCCGTGAGATGAAACATTGTCGTGCCCTTCATTGATGTCTAGGTTGTTCACGATGGTCAATTGGGAGCTCAATGTTCTCCTCACCCAAACTTGCATTCTCATCATTTATTGACGAACATTGGGGTGTACCGATGTAACTCAAAAAAACGTATGTCCCAAAGGTTTGATGCCTACCATCGATGTGACCAATCGGTCATGGCTCCCTACCCTATGTACAACAACTTTTTCTTTTCACCAATTTTTTTTCTATTTCAGCTCTTTTTTTCTCCCTGTCAGGCCCTTTTTTCAAAAAATAAAATAACAGCATTGTCGCCAATGTGTCAGGTGACATCACTATAAAAATATTTTTTTATATTTGTATAGTTTATGTTTCATATTTACAAAAATCCTTGTATTTTTTTGTGTTGTTTGGCCAGTTTACCTCTTTGAAGAGCATCTGCAGCAAGAGGTTTAGTCATATCTCTTAGTGGTGAACACCCTAATTTCAACTAAAAAAAGTATTTTTATTTTAGAATTTTTTAGTTTGCAAAATTTCATTAACTTAATTTTTCTTAAAACAATTATTTATTCATACAAAACAAATAAACTTGCTAGCATTTTGAAATGACAAAATTTAAAATTATTCATTCAAACACACTTTTAAGGTTGTAATTTAAGCTATTTAATTTAAAAATATGTTATAAAATTATCGAAATACATAAATTCCTTTATAATAAAAGTTATTCTTTTTTAATTTTGATTTTTAGTCTTTTTCCAATTAAGTGGTGGTTTATTAACTTTGATAATAATATATAATTTATTTTTTGGATTATAAATATAAATTTTGAAATAAAAAATACTAAAATAATATTAACCATTTATTAATTATTCTAATTAAGTTTATTTAACATTATATATTAGAAAACTACTTAATTAATTTATTTAAAATTACAAAATATAGTTTCTTTTTAAGATGAATTACTTAATTTTAATTTAATCTGAAAATAAATGTAATTTTTTAGGATATATATATATATATATATATATATATATATATATATATTTTATTGAGTTGGTGTCATCCATAATCGGTCACCAACTCAGTTATAAAATTAAAAAAATACTCTCTTTTTAAAATTATAATAACATAATTATGATAACACTTTTTCTTTTCATATTTTTATATCATTTTAAATAAAATAATTTCAAATTACAAATTAAGAGATAGTAAGTGTGACAAATACAAGTTCATTACCATTTCATCTATGTTTATTATTAAATAATTTTTTTAAAAATAATTTTAATATAAATTATTTTTCTTCCACCTATATAGTAAGTGTGACAAAATCTAGAATTAGTTAAATTTTTAATGTTGATTTAAAATTACAAAATATAGTTTTTATCTGAACATTTAAATATATTAATATTTTTATCAAATAATTAATTGAAGTTATATGACAAGCGTTAAGATCATAAAGATTAAAATGTTTATTTTTTCTTAAGTAATTGAAAATATACATGAACTAACGTTGATAATATTTTTAAGTTATTTCTAAATTAACAATAACTATAAAATTGCAATGAGAAAATTAATAAATAGAAGATATGAAGGTTTTATATAAATAAATAAATAACGTGGAGGTGTTATTTATAACATAAATCCCATCTCTCTTCTTCTGGATATAAATCTGTGCTACTTATTATTTTAATTATGTCAATAAAGTTTTGTTTTTTTACAAAACCTTATTTTATTGTATACTGTAATTTGAATTGAATTAGACTGATGAGTCATATTGATTTCATAAAAATTAATTGAAAATTTTGTTTAAATAGTAACTTTAAATTAATTAAATTGAGAATTAGTATGAATCGATTGAATTAATAATTAAACAGAAATTCTTAAAATTTATTAAACTGACTGAACCAATGAAACCAACAAATTAACTGATTTAACCATAAGTACGATTTAAAAGAAATGGTATATATGTGATAATAAGTAGAGATTTGAATTGATGTAACTAAAATATTTAACACAAATATTTGGTCAGAACAATAACTATAAATTAAATATATAAAAGAATTTAAAATTGTTTCTATGTAAACTATAACATAACTTCAATTTGTTGAATAACATAAACTGGCAAATCTCTCGTACTCCAGCAATTAATTGCCTAGAAGCTAAAGATGATATTCTAGTTTATATTCCTAAACCAACCTCCATTTCACATTGTTCATTGATTTTGCTTGATGGGAATTTTTTTTTTTTTTTTTTTTGAGACAGGGACTTGAAGAAATTGTATCCATGCAATTCTTAAAAGCTTATTTCTATAGAAGAGAGACAATAGGATGATGGGAGATTTCTAATTTCCATTATTTTTGCTCTTCCTTGACTTCTTCTTTCTTCTCCTCGTTTTTCTCTTCTTTCTTTTCCTCTTTATTTTCTTCCTTTTTCTCTTCTTTTGCAGGTCCTACTGATACTAAGTCCACTTTCCCTACTTTCTTCAACTTCTTCACCACCGCCACTGCATCCATCTGCCCTATCACTGTAAGCTTCTGATCCTTTAGATCCGCCGCTATCGAATCAACCCCTGCCACCACAATTAAGCTTTTTCTGATTTCTACCAGAGACCCAATTTGTTAGGCTAAAACAAGTTTAGAGCAACACCCCCAATCAAGATTTTAATTTTGATAAAGACTAAGCTGATAAAGCATTTATTTATTTATGCATGCAAACCGTATGATGAAATGCCATACCATAGATATCTGCAGCAGCTTCTATGGCTTTTTGCTTTGTCTTCTCATCAGTCATGGTTAGAACTTTGAGAACCACCTTCTGCTAGAACAGTAAACATGAAACTCAGTGGAACAGACAAAGAGCGTAAACATGAAAATAAAGAAACACAAATTTACCTGAGCCATTCTATCTGGTATGAGAAATAATTTGAAGCTTAAGCAAACTGGAAAATTAAAGGAATTATTGAATGAGGTGAAAGAGGAGTTTTTGGCCTTTATAAATGATGAAATTTGAGGAGGTCCCTCGGTCACTGATTATGGCAGCCTTTTTTTTTTTTGGTGTCAGTCTTGAGTCTTCAGGCTTTAAAATGGATGGCTATTACGTACCCTTACTGCTTGGCCACATGGGCCAATTTACTAACACACAACAAATGTTGGCATGACTCGCCAAATTCATCACCTCCCAACTTAAAATTTGTTCTGTTTTTCAAATAAATTAAACGCATATTGATATTTTTCATCTCCAACATTGTTAAAAGAGTTATTTTAGTTCCTCAAAAGTTTTCAGCCTTTTTTCACCCTTCAACACACACTATTTGTTAAAATTACTCAAAATGAATGGAAACTTAACGGAACGTTAAGTTGCTGAGGTGATGCACTAAAAGTCAGTTTCATTTAACACGTGGATATTTACGTTTGCTTGGATGAAAAATGTGGGAAATTAGAAGAAAAAAAATGCATAAAAACAATTTGTACAAAAAAAAAACCCTGAAAATCAATATTCCCCAAATTTTCTGGTCGTAAAACCTAACTCCCACTCTGAAAATTTTCCAATCTGAGAAATACCTCAAAAAATCTCAAAAAAGCTTGTTCAATAATCAAGCATAGATTGGATCGTGAAATGGTTTTCCTTCAATTACCTTTAACGCTAGCAAAGTTGGTTGAATGGATAATAGTAGGAAGGAAACTCTTGGGACGAAATCGCGAAGGGAGTACATATTTGACAGGGGAAGAAATAAGATGTTATTGCAAGAATTTAGCACCACATGAGACGTCGTGGAGTGATGTTAACCTAGGAAGAAGGTTCTACAGTTGTCAAGATTTTCGAGTGTAATATCCCATACATGTCCCAATCATCGGGTCCTAGCTACAAGATGTCACATTTATTGTCGGAGCAACTACGATAAATTAAATACACAATATAACCATTTAAACATGCAAATAGTGCAATACACAATCATAATACAATACATACTCATTTTTAAGTCTTAAACGAGCTTACGAAAGCACTTTTGCTAACCCGAGGTTGAATTAGGACCAAATTGTAAATATTGTAAAAAACGAGTAGATGTTGTGACTTTGGGGGTTCCTCGTTGCGACACAACTCACTGACTAGGCCTTGTCGCGACGTGACCATTTGTTTGCAAATGGTCCAAAATGGCACCAACTTGCTTCACTTAAAAATCAATTTTTATCAACACCATCCACTTATTTAGCCAAAATGTCATTTCCAAATGTTCATTTCTAACACATCTCTTCATTTACATATACATTTGTATTTCATAACCATACATTCTATATTAAACACTTATGGAAACTTCAAACCATTTAACAAATAGACATATGCATTCATATATGGTCACGAATATTTTATCATATGTAAACCATTTAAGTGTCAAATTCATATATATACTATCCAACCATTTGAACATTTCTAATTCACCAATACTAGATTCAATTATTAACATGATTATGTATTATGCCAAAAATTGACTCAACTTAGGTACATGCCATATATTTAGTAAAACGGGACCATAAAAACATTGTTAAGTCGAGGATCATTGGTTGGATGCTGGAATTCACTTCTTGTAACCTTAAGATTCACCTACACCTACACACAAAATAAACAAATCGTACGCTAAGTGATAAAGGCAACGACTGTAACTGCCTGTTTTTAGTCAAACCAGAACAGTGGTTTTGGGACCACAAATCCAAGGTTGAAATAATTATTTTATTATTATTTTAATGTTTACAGCATGATTGTATGTTTGTGTGAAAATTTCATTAAGAAATTTTATTGTTTGAGTGTTTAATTTGATAAAAAGGACTAAATTGCGTAAAGTGCAAAAGCGATGTTCTATTAGTTAAAAGTACCTAAAAGCTATGGAATATTAAAGTAAAGTCCTTAAGTAGTAATTAGACCATTATAATGGTGAGTGGACATTTATGGACACATTATTAGGTGTTTTTAAATATTTAATTAAAGGTTAATTTTGTAATTTGGTCATTAAAGGAAAATAAAAAAAATCAATTTTAAGGCTATCATCTTCTTTAGCCGATTCTTAGCAAGAAGAAAAGCTATTCTCCTTCAATTAGGTATGCATTTGTAACCCGTTTTGAATGATTTCTATGTTTTTGAAATCGTTGCAACTAGGTCTAGCTAGCCCAGGGACTATTTTGCAAAACTGTTAAAGATTTAGAATGTTTCCATTTATGAATATTGATGTATTTTGATGTTTAATGGTAGAAAATGCATGGTTGTTTGTAACAGCCTGATTTTGGGGCTAGTCGGAACAGTGGTTTTGGGACTGCTAATCAGAGGTTAAAGAAAATTATTTGGTATTATTTTATGTGTTATGGCATTAACATATGGCTATATGAAAATTTTGGTGCTTTAATTTTGACCATTGGGTGCTTAATTGTGAAAAAAAGACTAAATCGCATAAAGTGTAAAAGTTCTATTATGCAAGATAGAGGTGTCTAATAGCCAAAGAATATCAAATTGGAGGTCCTTAAAGTGAAACTAGACCATTAGAGGTGTGCTGGTAGGCCATAAAGACAATGAGACAAGGGCATTTAATTTTTGGTCAAATTTTGGTGAAATTAGGTAATAAAAGATGAATAAAATATGATAAAATGAAAAGATATCATCTTTCACTATTCACTCTTCTTCTTCCACTAAAAATTGAAGAGAAAATAGAGTTTTTGGAGTTCAAACTTTCAGCCAAGCTATCTCCTTGCAAGTAAGTGATTTTAGAGGTCTTTCTTGATAATTTTTGTATTTTTGGAACCCCCAAAGCTTAGGCTAGCTAATGAGAGGACTAATTTGTAATATGGTTGAAAGTTTGGGGACATTCCATGAGAGTATTTATGTTGTTTTCTGAGTTTTTATGGAAGAAAATGAATGTTAATGAGATGAGAAACAACTTTTGTGAAAGGTGTTATCATGAAAACATGTAAATGGGACCAAGTTGTAAGTGTTGTGATTTAATAATAAATGCATGAAATAGTTTGACTTGTGAGTAGTTGTATAAATGTTCAACTAGGCTTGTTTAATGAGAAAATGTGATGAAAACTGATTTACGAGCCTAGGGGCAAAATCGTAATTTTACTTTAGTACAACGGCAAAATGGTCATTTTTGCTTAAGTAGAGATTATGATGTATTATGATTATGGAATGATTGAATGAGTGAATTTTGATGTTATAGATCAAGAAGAGCGCGAAATTAACCTTGATCGAGGAAAAGGCAATGTTTCGGATTAAACCGTAAATTAACACATTTTGATCGAGGTAAGTTTACGTGTATTTGATACATCTTAAATACATATATTACTACTTATTGGTGCATTGTATGAATGATATCATTCATGTTTAAATGGATTGAATTCGATAGATAATGGATAATTCTCGTATGAACGTTAAAATAGATAGGTAAGTGTGGAATATTATTATCTGTAGTAAATAATGGTGGGCTGTGTGCGATACCACCTTAATTATTTCTTGATTGGTGGGCTATGTGCAATACCACCTTATTTCTTATTCACGATGGGCTGTGTACGATACCATCATTTATTTCATCATTTGGTAGGCTATATGCGATACCACTGTAAATATTCTTGTTGGTGGGCTATGTGCGATATCACCCTATTAAAGATTAATGGTGGGCTATGTGCGAAACCACCTAGTTTTTGGTATTATTTCGGATGGTTCATTGTGAAATCGTTAAGTGTTGTCTCTTATGATCATGTGGTGATAAGTGTAGGGATATATGTTAATAAATGTGAATATTATGCTTGTGAGATGGTTGGAAAGTGGTAAGAGATGAAATGAGTAAGCACGATATGGAATGTGGATTGATCTTATTTAGTATGTAATGCCATTTAATGATTAGCATATGTTATGGTGTTATTGTTTACATGTAAACTTACTAAGCTTAAAGCTTACTCCCCTTTCTTTTCCCATATTTTATAGTGTCAAAGAGCCGGGTCGGGATATGAAGATAATTGGAAGATCACCCATACTATTAGCTCATCTCGGTATATCTAGACTTAGTATTTTTGAGTATGGCATGTATAGGGGTTAGACTAGGTGAATTGTTTTGTTATTTTGGCCAAGTATGTATTTGTAACTGTCCGGATTAGACCCTAATCGGAATAGTAATTTTGGGACCACAAATCTGAGTCACAAAAATATTTTAATAATATTTTTTCGTGCCTATGTTATGTAATTAAGCATGTGTGAAAGTTTCTTGGTTTAATTTATCTGTTTGAGTGTTTAATTTTATAAAAGGACCTAATTGTGAAATATGCTAAATTAGCATATTATATGTTAAAAGCACTTATGTGTCATGTCTTTATAAATGTGAGGTCCTTATAGTGCAATTGAACCATTGAAAATATGGATGGACATTAATGCCTAAAGTTAGTGGAAATTAAAGGATAATAAAAAGGCTAAATTTGGAATTTGATAATTAAGCTTAAATTAATATAACAAAAACATGAAAATGGCCATTATTATCATCTTTGTTTCAACGATTGTAGAAGAAAGAAAATAGGTTTTGAAGCTTTTGAAATGTTCAGCCATGAGTAAGCAAAATTATGGTATGAAATTTGTTCGATTTTTGATAATTTCTACATTTTTGTAATCGTTGCTTCGTGTTCTTAAAAACCCATATTTCAATTTTGTGAATTGATGAAAGTTTTGAAATGTACCATTGATAAACACATGAATTTTGTGATGTTTGAAGATGAATTATGAAAGATATGTGATAGATTAATATAGTTTGTCTTTGAATTTTTGATGAATTTGAGTAATTTGGACTTAATTGAGAAAATAATATTTTGAGGGACTCAATTGTAAAATAAGTTAAATATATGAACTTAAATGAGCATGGGTGATATTCGGCTAAGCATGAGTGTATGCAAATTTGGTGTATTTTATGATTTTGTGAAATAGGGACTAAAATGTCAAAATGTAAAAATGTGAGGGCTAATTTGTAAATTGCCCTAAATATGTGTTTTTGGATTGAATTGAATGAATTAGTGAATAAATGAGTTAAATTTGAATGTGTATAGATCAAGAACCGAAGAAAACAGACTTAGATCGTGGGAAATCGAAAGTAATTGAGTAGCCAAGTTCGTTTCCGTTTATTCGAATCCGAGGTAAGTCTATATACAAATAAATGTATTTGTATTGATTTATGTATGTACATATGAAATTTCATTGTGATGAATGTGCATGAGATGATGAATACATGAAATCCGAGGATGTATCGATAATGAATCAGTGTCCGAGAAGTCCCGTACGAACCTAGGAATAGATAGGATTACATATGTCTTGACATAGGTGTTCGATATGTGATGACATAGGTGTCCGATAGTGATATCGTGTAAGGCCATGTCTGGGACATTGGTATCGATTTGAGGTTTACGTGTAAGACCATGTCTGGGACATTGGCATCGTATTGATTCGTGTATGACCCTGGTTGGGACAGTGGCATCGATATCTGGTTACATGTAAAACCACGTCTGAGACGTTGGCATTGTATGACCATTCTGAGTATTCCGAGCTTTCTATTTGATTTCGAATGGTTCAACGAGCAAATCCTAGAAATGAAAGACTATGAGAAGTTATAAACGAGTCAGGTACGTTTGAAAAGTACACTACATATGTGTATGAAAGGTAAGTGTATGTATGAACTTGCCTATATGATTATGTGCATGGATTTGATGAGATAATAGGTGATATAAGTTTGAATGTGCTATGAGCATAAGTGATGCTTTGAGATGTAGTATGTTCATCCTTAGTTCTTGAATACACCAAGATGTCATCTATAAACACCACTATGAACCGATCCAGATAAGGCTGGAACACTCGGTTCATCAGATCTATAAAAGCTGCTGGCGCATTCGTCAGCCTCTTTAACCTCAATTGATGATACCTCGATCAAAGATCAATCTTGGAGAAGACCGAAGCTCCTCGAAACTGGTCGAATAGATCATCAATACCCAATAGGGGGTACTTATTCTTAATAGTCAATTTATTCAGTTGCCAGTAGTCGATGCACATACTCATGGATCTATCTTTCTTTTTCACAAATAACACCGGTGCTCCCCATGGAGACACACTATGGTGGAGGAACCCTCGATCGTCGAGGATCATCATCAAACTACTCAATCCTATTTTTGGTATCTTTTGAAAATGTATATACTAAATATGGCATGTATAGGCTAGTCACTTGAATTATGTTTGGGAACATATGAATAGCCATGTGATATGGCTAGTTAATGATATGTTGTGAATAAGTTGATGAGCAAAATGATATGTTTTGTTAATGCTAGAGCATATGGTAATATTGAACTATGTTTTGGTGATATATAGTTGGTATATTATTGATGGAGTGATGCCATAATGTATTGGTAAATTTATGGATGGATATCAGTTAGATATACTTGTGATTTAGTTGAGCTAAATACTGTATAAGTTGTTGAGATGAAATGTACTTGAATGAGTTGAAAAAGATGACCATTTGGTATGTTTTTGGTTGCCATAGATGTATGGAAAGATGCTTATATGTGCTTGTAGGAATAAACCAAAGTGTGGGTGACATTTTGGCCTTGCAAATGGCCTATAATTGCCCACACGATTGAGCACACTGGCGTGTGGCTCGACCGTGTCCCTCGTGGTTGTATTTCAAAACAAGTTAGACTTGACCACGGGCTGGACACATGGGCATGTGACTGCCCGTGTGGTGTAAGTCAGTAGCGACCACGGGTGAAGCACACGGGCATGTCCATGGCCGTGTGGACAAGTCAGAATGTAGGCCCTATTTTGACACGGCTTAGACACACGGGCGTGTCTAAGGCCGTGGGAGGCACACGGCCTGCCCACACGGGCATGTGACCTCTGTATCTTAGAAAAATTTTTAAATTTTTGAGAATTTCTGTATGTGTTCAGTTTAGTCTTGGGCCCTTTCTAAAGTATGTTTAAGGTCTTGTAAACCTATTTAAGGGACACTTTAATTTGATTTGTTGAATTATGATATGAAATTATCTGTGATTATTTTTGTTTTTCAACCGGCGATGATTACGGGTTAGGGGTGTTACATTTTATTAGTATCAGAGCTACGATTTAGTCGATTATTGGACTAACGTAGCATATGAGAGTCTAGCTATACATGCCATATAAATCAAATGTGACAGTGTGATGAATCCTGACGTGTAAAATGTGTTGTCGTATAGTAATGGATCCTGAAAGAGCCATAGTTGATGATGTTGAAAGCAATGCGCTTGCTTCCACTCAAGGGACAACGCCATCTGATTCGAGACCGGCTACTAGCGGTCAAGTGGGAGAGGTTAAACAAGCCTTCTTCCAAATGATGAATGAGTGGTTTGCTCAGTATGTAAGAACTAATCCTACTGTTTCACAACCTCTGCCCTCGCCTAATCCTCCTCAGACTTCTGCTATACCTCCAGTTATGCGCTTGAATCTGTTGAATAAACCTCCGGTTGACAAGATCCATAAGTATGGGGCTGAAGAGTTCAGGGCCAATAGTGATGATGCTGAGAAAGCCAAGTTTTGGTTAGAAAGCACTATCCGAGTATTTGATGAGATGTCGCTGAGGCTTGAAGAATGCATAAAATGTGTTGTTTCCTTGCTACGAGATGCAGCCTATCAGTGGTAGAAGACCTTGATTTCTGTTGTTTTGAAAGAACGGGTCACATGGGATTTCTTTTAGGCTGAGTTTCGAAAGAAATACATCGGTCAGAGATTTATTGGTCAAAAAACGGAAAGAGTTTTTAGAATTGAAGCAGTGTCGCATGTCCGTCACTGAATATGAAAGGGAATTCGTGAGATTAAGTCAGTATGCTCAAGAATGTGTATTGGCCGAGGCAATAATGTGCAAAAGATTTGAAGATGGTCTAAATGAGAATATTAAATTTTTAGTTGGCATACTTGAGATAAAAGAGTTCGTAGTACTGGTTGAAAGAGCTTACGAAGCTAAGGCATTTGACAAAGAGAAAAGAAAAGCTGACTTTGAAAAACTAGAGATGCGAGAAAGAGATTTTCGAGTAAAACATTTCAGTCTGCTTCAACGAAATTTAGAGATGAACAAAGCCGATCAAAGGCTAATGTGGGACATTTGAACAGAGATCGAGCTAGATTACAGTCAAATTTCAAAGCTCTCGCTACTTCAATGGCTAGTGTTGGAAATGTTCGATATGAGCGACCTGAATGTAAGCACTGTGGTAAAAGACATCTAGAAAGTTGTAGATTGAATGATCGAGCCTGTTTCAGATGCGGATCATTAGATCATTTCATCCGAGATTGCCCAAAGTCTATTGAGCAAGAGATTTGTAACACCCTGAATTAGGGGTTATTTGTAATTTAAATAAATTCCATGTGGGCTTCAAGAAATAAATAAATATGATTTTATTTGGCATGATTTAGGGTCTAGAAATAACCCCGAATTAGGTCAGATTTGGAATAAAAAAAAACTCTCTTTTTAAGGGCTTAAAAAGGAGAGAGCTAGGTGGAGATAGGGTTTAAATAAAAATTGAGGGAAACATGACAAAAGAATGTATTTGGCGTAGTGGCTTGGTGCGCCTAAGGGGGGTTACAAGGGAGGAGGTTCGATCCGTGGAAGCAGCAAGGGGAATTGCTTTTTTTTTTTTGGGCGTTAAAAGAAGGGCCCAGGTAAGGAAGGCCTTAAAGAAAATTTTGGGTAAGGTTCATGGCATGAAAGTTCAGGTAGTAGGAGTGGCTTTGGGCGCCACTTAAGAGAGGCAGGTCTCGGGTTCGAGGGACGCAGGGAGCATTTTTATTTTGGGCTGCTTGCATTAGGAGAAAAAGGGCCAAGAAGAAGGTTTTATAAATTAATGAAAGGGGTATTTGACATGAAAGTTTAATGGGGAGAAGTGGCAAAGGGCGTTGGAGAGTGAGGGTTACAGTGAGGACTCGGGTTCGAGTCATGGTAGGCGCAAGGAGGTTGTTTTTTTAGGCTTTGGCGTTGAAAGGAAAAAGGGCCCAGTTATAAAGGCTTTATAAATAAATGGAGAGGGGATTTGACATGAAAGTCGGGTTGGAAGAGCTGGTTTGGGGCGCTTAAAAGGAGGTTCTTCACTGCTTGAGGACGCCTGGTTCGAACCCCGAGCAAACACCTTGATTTTATTTTTGTTCTTCCTCTCTGTCTTTGGCGTGAAGAGAGTAGAGTTAGCGACATTTAGGACTCTTAAATTGATTAGAGATAAGGCATATTTTTTGCTCATAATCAATTTGGAAGAGGGTTATTAGTAGTTTATTTTCATTCAAATTGTTGAAGAGGGTATAAGGGATAATTAGAAGATAAAACTTGCTTAATTCTTTGATAATTAAAAGCCAAATTATCACCTAAAAGAGGGAGTTGGCGAACCTTGGACTCTTTAGGGGCTGTCCATACTATTTTATTTGGCAAAAGAGTGCCAAAAGTTCAACCAAAATTCTTCTTTTCTCTCCAAATTTACTGCTGCCGAAATCTCCATTGTTTCATAGCCAAAACCATTCAAAAATTCCAGCTTCTCTTCTCTTTTACAAGACGAATATACCCTCTCTTTAAGAGAAAATTTCCAGCAAACTCTTTCTCTTCTTCCTCTCTTCATTGTGCTGCCAAAATCTCCCTTAAACTCTTAGCCAAAATTGTTCAGAAAAATTCCAGATTGTTGTTTCTCTTAGCGAATACACCTCCTCCTTCACAAAATTTCCAGCCCTTCCAATTGTGTATTAGGCCAAATATCATATCTCCAACAAGGTGCTGCCAATTTTCAATAAGTGTGGTAAGGGGTAATCCTCTCTTTTGGAATTAAAATTATGGCCCATGATTCGTATTAACTTGATTAAAACCAATTGTAGGGAATCTTTCGGGATTTATTTTCCAAGGGACTAATTAAGGCTTCGAGATTTGTTAGGAAATCAAATCCGTTTAAGGTTAAGAGATCTAACGTTATAGATCGGCTTTTCGGGATCTAGGAGTTTCGGTAGAAACAGGTGTGTAAGATCTCAATACACACTTTATTAATTTCATGACTTTATTGTTTGCTTTAATCTTTTGGTTGTGATTAGCTTGTGGCATAATCATGGATTTCGGGTAAGTCCCCTAACTAGTGATTTTTGATGTATGATTTGCATACCATCACATGACATTAAATGCTATGACATGATATATGAAAATTGTTATAAAAGCATGTGATGGTAGGATTGATGAGAGGAGGGGGATGATTTTTGGACTGTCACCAGTGGTTTTGACCACAAGATGGGTTGGCCCCATCAGATTATTTGTGACCTATGGTCATCAGTGGTTTTGACCACAAGATGGGTTGGCCCCATTAGTTTATTTGTGACCTATGGTCATCAGTGGTTTTGACCACAATGATTGATTATTTGGACTAAGTCCCAGTGGTTTGGTACCACCAGTGGTTTTGACCACATTTGATATATTGTGACCTATGGCCATCAGTGGTTTTGACCACACGATGGCTTGGCCCCATCATTTATTTTGTGACCTATGGTCATCAGTGGTTTTGACCACCAGTGGTTTTGACCACACGGGGTAGTTAAGGAGTATGGATGGTTAGGTTGGGTTGCATATGCATGTTCATTAATAAAATGTGTATGAGTTATATTTTTCCGGGTGGGGGATTTACACACTGAGTCTTAGTGACTCACCCCCTTTCCCTTAACATTTTGCAGATGAATAGATCGCGGAGATGGAGCCGGAGAGGACTCGAGGCGGCCATGCTTATTGTTGGAGTTAGATTTTATTTTCGCTAAGTTTAATTATTATATTTCCTAAGTATTTTTAATTTGGAATGTAATAAGGCCGCTATTATTATTTTGGATGTTTATTTTACTTTTTATTTTACCTATAATATATTACAAATGAAATTTACAAATGTTAAAGTAAACCGGGTAAAAGTAACCTTTTCCAACTTAATAACTGCTACGAGTTTTCAAAGACGTTACCATCGGGTAACCAAAAATAGACTTAGTCAACTACAACTTGATGTTTTAAAATATACATGATCAAATGTTTTCAAAAGGGTTTATAAAGCCCAATGTATTTATAAAAGGCCCAATTGAGTTTTCAAACTCGTTTTAATACCTTAGTCAAATTTTATCGAATTTTTACCAAACTTTCAAATTGACCCAAATTATTTTACCTAGTGACATACTAGATCCGGTCAGACTCATGGGCGAGTTTGGGGTGTTACATTTATGGTATCGAGCAGGTTCAAAACTCATTGTGGGGGCCCAAGGCCCAAAATGTTTGGTTTTTGGATAGTAGGCCTTATTATAATGTTTGAGAAATTGTTTTGGCTTGAACGACATGGCACCGAGTCTCCCAGCACCTATCCGCCTGTAAGTACTTCTATCAATTTTGTGAATTCTTTTGATGGGGGTAGAAGGGTAAAATGGGAACGTAGACTACTAGAATAGAAACTGTTGAACCCTGGGCTAGCATACTCCAATGATATGGCATAAGATTTAATAAATTCCTAAACAAACCACGTGAGTTGTCACTGAGCAAAAGATGTGGCGATCGTTATATGCATGTCTAGGATTGGATTCGGTGGGGGCCTGGTATTTAAGCAGTCCTCGTGACTCACCTCCTACTCACTTGAATCCTACCTGGTGCGTAGTAACGGTTCATCCTAGCTGAAACGACACACTCATAGGCTAAACACGATAACTAAAACCCGAAAAGGGATTAGCCATTATGTTTTTGAGGAAAATAAAATCTTGTTTGAAAAAAAAAGAGACCAAAATACCCCTCAGTTTGAAAAATGACCAAGATACCCCTGGTTTGTAAATTACCAAAATACCCTCCGTATGAAAAATTTTTCAAATACTTGAATCCTTCTTTTATGAAAATACTTAGAACCCAATTTTTGGAAATCACTTTGTAAAGATGCCCTGATTTTGTGAAATTACCAAAAATACCCCTAGGAGGTAAAATTACGAAAACGCCCTTGATTTATGATATTCCCAAAATACCCATAGTTACAATAAAAAATTTCCATTATATACAAAGTGCCCAAAAACCTTACTTTGCAAACTATCGAAAACGTCATGATTTGTAAAATTACAAAATTGCCCTCACCAGCAAAATTACCAAAACAACCTTGGTTTACAAAATTTTTGCAACACCATCAACTTGGAAAATAAATTCTTAAAAAGAACCCCCAAAGTCTTACAACTTTTGAAAAATCTTTGATTTATTAAATTTTACAAATTCACCCTGATTTGTGAAAAATTACCAAAATGCCCCTGAGTTTCAAAATCACCGGAAGACCCCCGAATTTTAAAATTTTTCAAAATACCCTAGGAAATTAAGATTTTTAAACTAATTTTTGACAAAATCATCTGAGAACCTGTATTTTTGAAAAATTACAAAAATACCTCTGTAGGACAAATTACGGAAATACCCCCGGGTAGTAGGAAACTGTGTGCATGTATGATTGCGAAAGAACCACTCCTAAACTCTTGCCATAAAATTCCTTCGTGGATAATCAAGTGAAATACTAATGCATAAAATTCTTAAGCAGATTAAAGTGCATCGTTAGATATGAGTTTTAGAGGACGTGGTCGTCAAGGACGTGGTAGAGATTGTGCCTCGGAAGTAAGATAATTTTATTAAGATCAGAGTGCGCAACATAAGCGTAGCATGGTGAGTTAAGATGTACGACTATTCGTTAGTAAGTAATTTTGAGGACGAAATTATTTTTAAGGGGGGTAAAACTGTAACACCCTGAATTAGGGGTTATTTGTAATTTAAATAAATTCCATGTGGGCTTCAAGAAATAAATAAATATGATTTTATTTGGCATGATTTAGGGTCTAGAAATAACCCCGAATTAGGCCAGTTTTGGAATAAAAAAAACTCTCTTTTTAAGGGCTTAAAAAGGAGGGAGCTAGGTGGAGATAGGGTTCAAATAAAAATTGAGGGAAACATGATACAAGAATGTATTTGGCGTAGTGGCTTGGTGCGCCTAAGGGGGGTTACAAGGGAGGAGGTTCGATCCGTGGAAGCAGCAAGGGGAATTTTTTTTTTGGCGTTAAAGGAAGGGCCCAAGTAAGGAAGGCATTAAAGAAATTTTGGGTAAGGTTCATGGCATGAAAGTTCAGGTAGTAGGAGTGGCTTGGGGCGCCACTTAAGAGAGGCAGGTCTCGGGTTCGAGGGATGCAGGGAGCATTTTTATTTTGGGTTGTTTGCGTTAGGAGAAAAAGGGCCAAGAAGAAGGTTTTATAAATTAATGAAAGGGGTATTTGACATGAAAGTTTAATGGGGAGAAGTGGCAAAGGGCGTTGGAGAGTGAGGGCTGCAGTGAGGACTCAGGTTCGAGTCATGGTAGGCGCAAGGAGGTTGTTTTTTTTAGGCGTTGGCGTTGAAAGGAAAAAGGGCCCAGTTATAAAGGCTTTATAAATAAATGGAGAGGGGATTTGACATGAAAGTCGGGTTGGAAGAGTTGGTTTGGGGCGCTTAAAAGGAGGCTGCTTTTCACTGCTTGAGGACGCTGGTTCGAACCCCAGAGCAGCACCTTGATTTTATTTTTTGTTCTTCCTCTCTCTTTGGCGTGAAGAGAGTAGAGTTAGCGACATTTAGGACTCTTAAATTGATTAGAGATAAGGCATATTTTTTTCTCATAATCGGTGGAAGAGGGTTATTAGTAGTTTATTTTCATTCAAATTGTTGAAGAAGGTATAAGGGATAATTAGAAGATAAAACTTGCTTAATTCTTTGATAATTAAAAGCCAAATTATCACCTAAAAGGGGAGTTGGCGAACCTTGGACTCTTTAGGGCTGTCCATACCTATTTTATTTGGCAAAAGAGTGCCAAAAGTTCAACCAAAATTCTTCTTTTCTCTCCAAATTTATCACTGAAAATCTCCATTGTTTCATAGCTTAACCATTCAAAATTCTAGCTTCTTTTCTCTTTTACAAGTTTAATATACCCCTCTTTAAGAGAAAATTTCCACAAACTCTTTCTCTTCTTCCTCTCTTCATTGTCTTGCCAAAATCTCCTTAAACTTTTAGCCAAAATTGTTCAAAAAATTCCAAAGACTTGTTGTTTCTCTTAGCGAATACACCCTCCTCCTTCACAAAAATTTCCAGCCCTTCCAATTGTGTATTAGGTAGAATATCATATCTCCAACAAGGTCTTGCCAATTTTCAATAAGTGTGGTAAGGGTTAATCCTCTCTTTGGAATTAAAATTATGGCCCATGATTCGTATTAACTTGATTAAAACCAATTGAAGGGAAGCTTTCGGGATTTATTTTCCAAGGGACTAATTAAGGCTTCGGGATTTGTTAAGAAATCAAATCCGTTTAAGGTTAAGAGATCTAACGTTATAGATCGGCTTTTCGGGATCTAGGAGTTCCGGTAGAAACAGGTGTGTAAGATCTTAATACACACTTTATTAATTTCATGACTTTATTGTTTGCTTAATCTTTTGGTTGTGATTAGCTTGTGGCATAATCATGGATTTCGGGTAAGTCCCCTAACTTGTGATTTTTGATATATGATTTGCATACCATCACATGACATTAAATGCTATGACATGATATATGAAAATTGTTATAAAAGCATGTGATGGTGGGATTGATGAGAGGAGGGGGATGATTTTTGGACTGTCGCCAGTGGTTTTGACCACAAGATGGGTTGGCCCCATCAGATTATTTGTGACCTATGGTCATCAGTGGTTTTGACCATAAGATGGGTTGGCCCCATCAGTTTATTTGTGACCTATGGTCATCAGTGGTTTTGACCACAACGATTGATTATTTGTGACTAAGTCCCAGTGGTTTGGTACCACCAGTGGTTTTGACCACATTTGATATATTGTGACCTATGGTCATCAGTGGTTTTGACCACACGGGGTAGTTAAGGAGTATGGATGGTTAGGTTGGGTTGCATATGCATGTTCATTAATAAAATGTGTGACTTATATTTTTTCGGGTGAGGGATTTACACACTGAGTCTTGGTGACTCACCGCCTTTCCCTTAACATTTTGCAGATGAATAGATCGCGGAGATGGAGCCGGAGAGGACTCGAGGTGGCCATGCTTATTGTTGGAGTTAGATTTTATTTTCGCTAAGTTTAATTATTATATTTCCTAAGTATTTTTAATTTGGAATGTAATAAGGCCGCTATTATTATTTTGGATGTTTATTTTACTTTTTATTTTACCTATAATATATTACAAATGAAATTTACAAATGTTAAAGTAAACCGGGTAAAAGTAACCTTTTCCAACTTAATAACTGCTACGAGTTTTCAAAGACGTTACCATCGGGTAACCAAAAATAGACTTAGTCAACTACAACTTGATGTTTTTAAAATATACATGATCAAATGTTTTCAAAAGGGTTTATAAAGCCCAACTGTATTTATAAAAAGGCCCAATTGAGTTTTCAAACTCTGTTTTAATACCTTAGTCAAATTTTATCGAATTTTTATCAAACTTTCAAATTGACCCAAATTATTTTACCCAGTGACATACCAGATCCAGTCAGGACTCGTGGGCCGAGTTTGGGGTGTTACAAGATTGTTCAGAATCCGAGATCTGATAATGTTTTAGTGAGAGGTAGACCTTCCCAAAATGCGAGAAATGTCAGTGGTAGTCAGAGAACTACGAAAGACACTATTGCAAGATTTGAAGCCAGAGCGCCTGTCAGAGCATATGCCATTCGAGCTCGTGAGGAAGCTTCATCTCCAGATGTTATAACGGGTACATTTACTCTTTATGATACTTCTATGATTGTATTGATAGACCCAGGTTCTACACATTCGTATATATGCATGAACTTAGTATTAGTAAGACTTTGCCTATAGAGTCTACTGAATTTGTTATTAGAGTAACAAACCCCTTAGGTAAAAGTGTCCTGGTTGATAAAGTATGCAATAACTGTCAGTTAATGTTTAGAGATGTTTGTTTTCCGGCTGATCTGATGCTATTACCATTTGATGAGTTTGATATAATTTTGGGTATGGACTGGTTGACGTTGCATGATACCGTTGTGAATTGCAAAAGAAAGACTATTGGTTGGAGATGTCAGAATGATGAAATAGTTCGTATTGAATCTAATGATTTGAATGGGTTACCTGATGTGATATCTGTGTTAAAAGCTCAGAGTTATGTGAAAAAGGGTTATAAAGCTTATTTTGCTTATGTAATAGACTCGAAAGTGTTAGAAAAGAAAGTTGAATCAGTGCCAGTTGTTTGTGAATTCCCTGATGTATTTCCTGAAGAATTGGCTGGATTACCTCCGATACGTGAAGTTGAATTTGGTATTGAATTATTGCCGAGAACAACTCCTATTTCGATAGTTCCGTATAGAATGGCACCCACAGAGTTGAAAGAGTTAAAGTCACAGTTGCAAGAGTTGATTGACAGAGGGTTTGTAAGACCAAGTTTCTCACCTTGAGGTGCTCCTGTTCTATTTGTGAAAAAGAAGAATGGCACAATGAGAATGCACATTGATTATCGTTAGTTAAACAAGGTGACTATAAAGAACAAATATCCATTGCCTAAAATTGATGATTTATTTGATTAGCTTAAAGGAGCCACCGTGTTTTCAAAGATTGATCTGAGATCGGGGTATTACCAGTTGAGAGTAAAAGATTCAGATATTTTGAAAACTACTTTCAGAACGAGGTATAAGCATTATGAGTTTTTAATTATGCCTTTTGGACTAACAAATGCTCTTATTATTTTTATGGATTTGATGAACATAATTTTCAGACCGTACCTAGATTAATTTGTTGTTGTATTCATTGACGACATTTTGATTTATTCGCGAGATAAAACTGAACATGCATGACACTGATAATTGTGTTACCAACTCTATGTGATAAGAAATTGTATGCAAAGTTTAGTAAATGTGAATTCTGGTGGCGAGAAGTTGGTTTTCTGGGACAAATTAGTTCAACCTCTGGAATACGAGTTGATCCGAGTAAGATTTTTGCTATTCTGGAATGGAAACCTCTGAAGAATGTGTCTGAAGTCCATAGTTTTCTAAGACTTGCTGGTTATTATAGAAGGTTTGTAAAAGGCTTTTCGATGATTGCTACTCCGTTGAAAAGATTTCTTCAGAAAGATGTGAAGTTTGAATGGTCTAAAAATGTCAGAAAAGCTTTGATTAGTTGAAAACTTTGTTGACTGAAGCTCCAGTTTTGGTACAACCAGATCGGGTAAAGAATTCATGATTTACAGTGATGCTTCATTGAATGGTTTGGGATGTGTTTTGATGTAGGAAGGAAAAGTTATAGCTTATGCCTCAAGACAATTGAAGCTGCATGAAAAGAGCTATCCGACATATGATCTTAAACTAGCTGCAATTGTTTTTGCATTAAAGATTTGGTGTCATTATCTTTTAGGTGAGAAGTGCCACGTGTTTTCAGATCATAAAAGTTTAAAGTACCTGATGACTCAGAAACACTTGAATCTGTGACAGAGAAGATGGCTAGAGCTGTTGAAAGATTATGAGCTTGTGATAGATTATCATCCGGTTAAGGCAAATGTTGTTGCTGATGCACTGAGCTGGAAATCACTGTTTCTATTGTGTACTATGAATGCTCATTTGGACCTGTCTGATGATGGTTCAGTTTTGGCGAAATTGAAAGCGAAACTGTTGTTCTTATAACAAATTTTTGATGCTCAGAAAGTTGATAATGAAATGATAGTGAAATGAGCTCAGTGTGATTCGAATTTTGATTCTGAATTTCAAGTTGATGATGATGATAGTTTGAGATTTCAAGATCGAATCTGTGTTCCGAGAAATCCAGAGTTATTATAGTTAATTTTGAATAAAGCCCATAATAGTTGCTTAACTGTTCATTCGGGTAGTACAAAAATGTACCATGATTTGAAGTAACACTATTGGTAGTCTGGTATGAAACGAGACATTTCTGACTTTGTTTCGAAATGTTTAGTCTGTCAACAAGTAAAAGCTGAGCATCAGTACCTTCTGGGTTACTTCAGCCGATTATGATACTTGAGTGGAAGTGGGATAGAGTCACGAAGGATTTTGTATCTGGTTTACCGTTGACTCCGAGAAAGAAAGATGCAATTTGGGTCGTAGTTGATTGATTGATGAAATCTGCCCATTTTATTCCGGTACGATCTGACTACTCACTTGAAAAGTTAGCTGAGCTTTACATTTTTGATATTGTGGGATTGCACAGAGTGCCATTGTCTATTGTATCAGACATAGATCCGATATTTACATCATGAATCTGGAAGAAATTGCAAGAAGCTTTGGGTACTAAATTGCATTTCAGTACAGCTTTTGACCCACAGATTGATGGTCAGTCCGAACAGATTATTCAGATTCTCAAGGATATGTTGAGATGTTGCATCCTTTAATTTAATGGTTCGTGGGAACAATATTTGCCATTGATTGAATTTGCGTATAATAATAGCTTTCAATCTAGTATCAAAATGGCAGCTTATGAGGCTTTGTACAGACGTAAATGTTGAACACCTCTGTATTGGACTGAGCTTAGTGAAAATAAGATATACTGGGTAGATTTGATAAAAGATACAGAACAAAAAGTGAAAGTGACCCGTGATGCAGATTTGAAACGGAAAGATATCGAGCTTGAAATCGGTGACAAAGTGTTCTTGAAAGTATCTCCATGGAAGAAAGTACTCAGATTCGGACGTAGAGGCAAATTGAGTCCGAGGTTCATCGGACGATATGAAATTATCGAGCGTATCGGACCTGTAGCATATAGATTGTTGTTTCCACCTAAGCTAGAAGAGATTCATAATGTATTTCACATGTCAATGCTTCGTTGGTATAGATCTGATCTATCACAAGTGATTACTCCGTCTGAGATTGAAATCTGATCTGATATGACTTATGAAGAAGAACAGATCAGTATCTTAGCTTGTGAAGTGAAAGAAATAAGAAATAAGAAAATCTTGTTAGTTAAAGTGTTATGGCATCGACACGGGGTTGAAGAGGCTACGTGAGAGCCTAAAGATTCTATGAGACAGCAATATCCGAACCTGTTTAACGATAAGATTTTTGGGGACAAAAATCCCTAAGGGGGTAGAATTATAATAGTCCCATTTAGACCCTAGTCGAAATAGTAGTTTCGGGACCAAAAATTTGAGTCATAAAATATTTTAATAATATTTTTCGTGCCTATGTTATGTAATTAAGCATTTGTGAAAGTTTCGTGGTTTAATTTATTTGTTTGGGTGTTTAATTTTATAAAAGGACCTAATTGTGAAATATGCTAAATTAGCATATTATATGTTAAAAGCACCTATGTGTCATGTCTTTATCAATGTGCGGTCCTTATAATGGAATTGAACCATTGAAAATATGGATGGACATTAATGCCTAAAGTTAGTGGAAATTAAAGGATAATAAAAAGGCTAAATTTGGAATTTGATAATTAAGCTTAAATTAATATAACAAAAACATGAAAATGGCCATTATTATCATCTTTGTTTCACCGATTGTAGAAGAAAGAAAATAGGTTTTTAAGCTTTTGAAATGTTCGGCCATGACTAAGCAAAATTAAGGTATGAAGTTTGTTTGGTTTTTGATAATTTCTACGTTTTTGTAATCGTTGCTTCCTGTTCTTCAAAACCCATTTTTCAATTTTGTGAATTGATGAAAGTTTTGAAATGTACCACTGATGAACACATGAATTTTTTGATGTTTGAAGATGAATTATGAAAGATATATGATAGATTAATATAGTTTGTTTTTGAATTTTTGATGAATTTGAGTAATTTGGACTTAATTGAGAAAATAATATTTTGAGGGACTCAATTGTGAAATAAATGAAATATATGGACTTAAATGAGCATGGGTGATATTCGGCTAAGCATGAGTGTATGCAAATTTGGTGTATTTTGTGATTTTGTGAAATAGGGACTAAAATGTCAAAATATGAAAATATGAGGGCTAATTTGTAAATTTCCCTAAATACGTGTTTTTTGGATTGTATTGAATGAATTAGTGAATAATTGAGTTAAATTTAAATATGTATAGATCAAGAACCGAAGAAAACATACTTAGATCATGGGAAATTGAAAGTAATTGAGTAGCTGAGTTCGTTTCCGTTTATCCGAATCCGAGGTAAGTCTATATACAAATAAATGTATTTGTATTGATTTATGTATGTACATATGAAATTTCATTGTGATGAATGTGAATGAGATGATGAATGCATGAAATCCGAGGATGTATCGATAATGAATCAGTGTCTGAGAAGTCCCGTACGAACCTAGGAATAGATAGGATTAAATATGCCATGACATAGGTGTCCGATATGTGATATCGTGTAAGACTACATCTAGGACATTGGCATCGATTTGGGATTTATGTGTAAGACCATGCCTGGGACATTGGCATCGTATTGATTCGTGTAAGACCCTGTCTGGGGCAGTGGCATCGATATCTGGTTACATGTAAGACCACGTCTGGGACGTTGGCATTGTATGACCATTCTGAGTATTCCGCTTCCTATTTGATTCCGAAAGGTTTAACGGGAAAATTTGAGAAATGAAAGACTATGTGAAGTTATAAACAAGTCAAGTACGTTTGAAAAGTACGCTACATATGTGTATGAAAGGTAAGTGTATGTATGAACTTGCCTGTATGATTATTTGCATGGATTTGATGAGATAATAGGTGATATATGTTTAAATGTGCTATAAGCATAAGTGATGCTTTGATATGTGATATGTTAGCAATTTATGGCTAAACAAATAAGCTAAAGAACATGTTATGAAATTGCAAATGAGAAATATTAATGACATTGTATCAATGTGATTATGTGCATTTTATGTTAAGTTTATTTGTATATGGCTTACTAAGCTTTTGGAAAGCTTACTTTGTGTGTGTTTATTATGTTTTATAGATCGTTAAAGCTCGTAGGGACTCGGGGATCGTCGAGGATCGTCATCACACTACTCAATCCTATTTTTGGTATCTTTTGAAAATGTATATACAAATTATGGCATGTATAGGCTAGTCACTTGAATTATGTTTGGGAACATATGAATAGCCTTGTGATATGGCTAGTTAATGATGTGTTGTGAATAAGTTGGTGAGAAACATGATGTGTTTTATTAATGATAGAGCATATGGCAATATTGAACAATGTTTTAGTGATATACAATTGGTATATTATTGATAGAGTGATGCCATAATGAATTGGTAATTTTATGGATGAATATTACTTAGATATACGTGTGATTTAGTTGAGCTAAATAGTGTATAAGTTATTGAGATGAAATGTACTTGAATGAGTTGAAAAAGATAACCATTTGGTATGTTTTTGGTTGCCATTGATGTATGGAAAGATGCTTATATGTTCTTGTAGGGATAAACCAAAGTGTGGGTGACATTTTGGCCTTGCAAATGGCATATAATTGCCTACAGGTTGAGCACACGGGTGTGTGGATCGACCGTGTACCTCGTGGTTGTATTTCAAAACAAGTAAAACTCGACCACGGGCTGGACACACGGGCGTATGACTGGCGGTGTGGTACAAGTCAATAGCGACCATGGGTGAAGCACACGGGCGTGTCCACGACCGTGTGGACAAGTCAATATGTATGCCCTATTTTGACATGGCTTAGGCACACGAGCGTATCTGAGGCTGTGGGAGGCACACGGCCTGCCCGCACGAGCGTGTAACCTCTATAACTTAAAAAAAAATTTAAATTTCTAAAAATTTCTGTATGTGTTCGGTTTAGTCTTGGCCCCTTTCTAAAGCATGTTTAAGGTCTTGTAGACTTATTTAAGGGACACTTTAATTTGATTTGTTGAATTATGATATGAAATTATATGTGAATGTTTTTGTTTGTCCAGTAATGCCTCTTAACCCTAAATCGGCGATGGTTACGGGTTAGGGGTGTTACAGTATTGGCTCCTTTAAGGATGAACCCTTTTGTATATTACTGTTGTTAATGGCTCATTATTACTAATTGATGAAAAGATGAAGTTATTCATGAAAGTGCATGTTGTCCAATTGAATTGCTTAGTGAATTATTGAATGTGATTGTTAATGTATGAGTTAGGGTGATGAAAAGAGCTTGGCAAATATCCTTGTTCTTGTCCACATCGGTAGGCACACGGGCGTGTGTCTAGGCCGTGTGTGAAGCACGGTCAGTCCCATGGGTGTGTGACCAGGCCGTGTGTCTCTTGTATGTTAAAATTTCAAGTCAGTATGCTTGATAGTAAACACATGGGCAAAGACACGACCATGTGTCTCAGCGGTGTGGGAGGCACAGCTATGGACATGGGCGTGTTCCCAGGCAGTATGAAGTCTGCACCTGATGTTAGGAATTTAATTTGGCACATGGCATAAGGACAAGGGCGTATGCCTTGGCCGTGTGACCATAGTGAAGTAATGACGTCATAAACAAAATGACAAGGTTTTGGCACACGGGCTGAGACATGGGCGTGTCGAGGTCGTATAAGGGACACGGGCGTTTCTCCGGCCCTGTGAAATATGTCATTGTCGACCACGGGTGAGGAACACGGGCATGTTTTAGGGGCACACGAGCGTGTCCCTTGAGCAATATGAGTGTGTGACTCTTGTTTAGGCAAAATTTTTCTAAGTGTGTAAAAGTTCCCGGTTTAATTTTGTAAACTTCCAAAAGTAGGTATAAGTCCTCGTAGGCCCAGGATAAACATGTTATGAGTTTAAATAGAAAGTTTTTAAGCTGAGCTAAAGCTTTTTAGCCTAATGTGTTATGTTTATGTAAGTTAAGTTAGGTAATGCCTCATATCCAGTTTCGGATTCGAACACGAGTAAGGGGTGTTACATTTAGTGGTATTAGAGCTAAGGTTTAGTCAGGTTTCAAACTTTCGTAGCATGTGTAAGAGTCTAGCTATACACGCCATAAAAGTATATTGATAGTGTGGTGACTTCTAACAATTCTATACTTTGTTTTTATATAGTAAATGGATCCTGATTGAGCAGCTAGTAACGCCCCGGCTCCCGCGCAAGGGACCGCGCTTGTAGAGAGTGGAGTTGAGACTATGGGTCACGGAGAAGAGACCTGAGAAGCCTTTCTCCAAATGATGAGTAATTGGTACACGGAGTATGTACGAGCAAACCACAATGCTCAACCTCCTCCACCCCCTCCTATACCTCAGCCAGTTCTTGTGGCTCCTCAAGGTATAGATTTGGTGAGAATGACCAAAGCCCTAGTAGATAAGATTTGAAAGCAAGGGGCTTAGGAGTTTAGGGCTAACATAGATGATGACCCCGAGAGGGTGGAGTTTTGGCTTGAGAACTCAATACGAGTATTTGATGAACTCTCCTGTACACCTTAGGAGAGTTTGAAATGAGCCGTGTCATTATCAAAGGACAAAGCCTAACGTTGGTGGAAGACGTTAACTTCGTTGGTTTCAAGAGAAAGGGTAACGTGGGACTTCTTTTTTTGGAAGAGTTCCCAAAGAATTATATAAGCCAGAGGTTTGTGGACCAAAAACTGAAAGAATTCCTTGAATTGAAGGAAGGAAAAATGACTATGGCAGAATATGAGCGCGAGTTTGTTAGGCTCAGCAAGTATGCACAAGAATGTGTGTCTATAGAAGCTATCTTGTGCAAGAGGTTTGTAGATGGGCTGAATGAGGATATCAAACTTCAAGTTGGGATTTTAGAATTGAAAGAGTTTGTAGTGTTGGTTGATAGGGCATGTAAGGCCGAAGAACTGAATAAGGAAAAAAAGAAAAGTCGTGAGTGAGGCCCGATATGCAAGAAAAAAGCCAATGGGTAAATTATATCAAGCTCAATCGAAGAGGTCCAAGAAAATGAACCCCCAGACGAGAGCGTCAATTGGACATTCAAATCGAGATCGAGGTAACACATACTCAAGCTCGAGAATTCAAGCCACTTCGATGGCAAGTGTGGGCAATCCGAAGTTCAAACCGGAGTGTCCAAATTGTGGTAGGCAGCAAACTGGGGAGTGTTGGGGAAACAATTGGAATTGTTATAAGTGTGGTTCCCCCCACCATTTTATTCGAAACTATCATGAGAGGGATGACAAGGAAAAGAAGCAAGAGATAAGATCCAGCAATGTATCTTCAAGGGATAAACCACAAAAGAACCCAAAAGGTGAGACTAATAGTAGAGGTGCTTCTCGAGACTCTATTGTGAGACCAGAGGATCGAGCACCTGCAAGGACCTATGCCATTCGCGCTCGCAAGGAGGCATCATCTCCAGATGTGATAAAGAGTTCTTTTTCTCTTCATGAAACCTCTGTTATTGCTTTGATTGATCCAGGGTCTACCCATTCTTACATTTGCATGAAAATGGCATCTAATATGAGCATGATTGTTGAGTCTACGAAATTTTTAGTAGAAGTGTCAAACCCATTAGGCAAACATGTGCTAGTTGACAAGGTGTGTAGGAATTGTCCTTTGACAATTAGAGGTCATTGTTTTCCAGCAAATCTTATGTTGTTGCCATTTGATGAATTTAACTTGATTCTTGGTATGGATTGGTTGACAGCTCATAATGTTTTAGTGAACTGTGGTAGCAAGTTTATTGAATTGAAATGTGAAAATGGAGATGTTATTCAGGTTGAATCAGGTAGATCGGATAATTTGCCTATGATAATTTCATCTATGGTAGCTGAGAAATACTTGGGGAAAGGATACGAGTCCTATCTCGCCTTTGTGCTGAATACTCAAGAGTTAGAGGTAAAGATTGAATCAGTGCCGGTGGTATGTAAGTATCCAGGCGTGTTCTCAGAAGAGTTACCCAGATTGCCTCCAGTTAGAGAGGTCGTGTTTAGGATTGAGTTAGTTCCGGGTACGGCACCTATTTTGGTTGCTCTGTATAGGATGGTACCATTGGAACTAAAGTAATTGAAAGTTCAGTTGCAAGAGTTAACAAACAAGGGTTTCACAAGACCGAGCTATTCACCTTGGAGTGCTTCGGTACTTTTTGTGAAGAAGAAAGATGGGTCAATGAGATTGAGCATAGAATACAGACAACTCAACAAAGTGATCGTGAAAAATAAGTATCCTTTGCCAAGGATAGATGATTTATTTGACTAACTAAAGGGAGCTACAGTGTTCTCCAAGATAGATCTAAGGTCTGGTTATTACCAGTTGAGGGTTAAGGAACAAGATGTGCCAAAAACTGCATTTCGAATGAGGTACGGCCATTATGAGTTTCTTGTTATGCCATTTGGTTTGACGAATGCTCTTGCTATTTTTATGGATTTAATGAACCGTGTCTTTCGACTGTATTTGGATAAGTTTGTAGTTGTCTTTATTGATGACATACTAATTTATTATCGGGATAAAAGTGATCATGCAGAGCACCTGAGAATTATTTTGCAGACTTTAAGAGACAAACAGTTGTATGGTAAATTTAGCAAGAGTGAGTTTTGGCTCCGAGAGGTCAGATTCCTAGGACACATTGTATCGGGTGATGGTATTAGAGTTGATCCGAGTAAGATCTCGCTATTGTGGAGTGGAAACCACCAAGAAATGTGTCAGAAGTTAGAAGCTTTTTGGGTTTAGCGGGGTACTACAGACAGTTCGTGAAAGGATTCTCCATGATTGCTACCTCGATGACAAAACTGTTGCATAAGGATGTTAAGTTTGAATGGATTGAGAAATGTCAATAGAGTTTCGTGAGATTGAAAACATTGTTGACTAAGGCGCCAATTTTAGTACAACCTGAGTCGAGAAAAGAGTTTGTAGTTTACAGTGATGCGTCATTTAATGGTCTCAGCTGTGTGTTGATGCAAGACGTTAAGGTAGTAGCTTACGCCTCGAGACAGCTAAAACTGCATGAAAAAAATTATCCAACTCATGATTTGGAGTTGGCTACAATCGTTTTCGCATTGAAGATTTGGCGTTATTATTTATATGGTGAGAAGTGTCGAATCTTCATCGATCATAAGAGTTTGAAGTACTTGATGGATCAAAAGGATTTGAACTTACGACAACGGCGGTGGCTCGAATTATTGAAGGATTATGAGCTAGTAATTGATTTTCATCCAGGGAAAGCGAATATGGTTGCAGATGCCTTGAGCAAAAAATCTCTATATGCTTTGAAGGCTATGAGTACGAGCTTAGCATTGTCTGATGATGGTGCTATATTGGTCGAGTTGAGGGCTAGACCGCTATTTATTCAATAGATACGTGAGGCTCAAAAGAATGGTAATGAGATGTAAGATAAGAAAGCTAAGTATGAGTCGGGAAATGATTCTAATTTTTAGGTGAGTTCAGATGGTTGTTTGATGTTTCACGATAGGATTTGTGTGCCTAAAGATGATGAGTTGATCCAAAAAATTTTACATGAAGCACATAGTGGTCACATGTTAGTACACCCCGGTAGCACAAAAATGTACAATGATTTGAAGAAGTTTTATTGGTGGCCAGGTATGAAAAGAGAAATCTCGGAGTTTGTGACAAGATGTTTGATCTGTCAACAAGTAAAAGCCGAGCATCAAGTACCTTTGGGATTACTTTAGCCGGTGATGGTTCCTGAGTGGAAGTGGGATTGGATCACCATGGATTTTGTAACAAGGTTGCCTATGACTCCGAGAAAGAAAGATGCTGTGTGGGTTATTGTTGATAGACTAACAAAGTCGACTCACTTTATACCAGTGCAAGTGGATTATTCACCTGATAAGCTTGCTGAGTTGTATATTGTTGAGGTAGTAAGACTTCATTGGGTGCCCATATCTATTATCTCGGATAGAGATCCGATATTTACTTCAAGATTTTGGAAGAAACTGTAGGAAGCCTTGGGTACAAGGTTGAATTTTAGTGCTGCGTTCCATCCTCAAACCAATGGCCAATCTGAAGGAGTGATTCAAGTTCTAAAGGATATGCTCCGAAGTTGTGTGTTAGAATTTGAAGGCAGTTGGGAAAGATACCTACCTTTGGTTGAGTTTGCCTACAACAATAGTTATCAGTCAAGTATATGGATGGCACCATACGAAGCTTTATACGGTCGCGAGTGTCGAAATCCCTTGTATTGGACCGAGCTTAGTGAAAAGCAAATTCATGGGGTCAATCTAGTTAAAGAGACTGAAGAGAAAGTGAAAGTGATCCGTGATAGTCCGAGAGCTGCTTCGGACCAAAAAAAAGTTGTATGCAGATTTGAAAGGGAAAGAAATCGAGTTTCAAGTGGACGACAAAGTATTTTTGAAGGTATCCTCGTGGAAGAAAATATTGAGGTTTGGTCGAAAGGGAAAATTGAGTCCAAGATTCATAGGGCCGTATGAGATTACCGAAAGGATTGGGCCAGTGTCATACCAGTTGTCTTTGCCGATAGAGTTAGAGAAAATACACAATGTGTTTCATGTTCGATGTTGCAGCGATATCGTTCCGATCCTTTGCATGTGATCCCTCCATCAAAAATTGAGATACAATTGGACGTGACTTATGAAGACAAGCCAAATAAGATATTGGCTCGGGAGGTTAAACAGTTAAGGAATAAGAGCATAGCTTTAGTAAAAGTGTTATGGAAAAAACACGGCGTGAAAGAAGCTACGTGGGAACCAGAAGAAGCCATGAGAGAACAATATTCATACTTTTTTACCGGTAAGATTTTTGAGGCGAAAATCTCTAAAGGAGGGGAGAGTTGTAACAGCTCGATTTTGGGGCTAATCAGAATAGTAGTTTTAAGATCGCTAATCCGAGATTAAAGAAAATTATTTGGTATTATTTTATGTGTTATGACATTAATATATGGCTATATGAAAATTTTGGTACTTTAATTTTGACCATTGAATGCTTAATTATGAAAAAAGGACTAAATCGAATAAAGTGCAAAAGTTCTATTATGCAAGATAGAGGTGTGTAACATCCTGATAATTAGGGGTTATGCATTTTCTACTTAATTGAATGATGTTGCATGCTTAATTATTATTGAGTGTATTTCGGAAGTTATTTGAGCTTCATTAATTAAGTGAATGCTTAGTGAAACTTTTAATTTCTAATAATTAAGAGGGAGCTAAACAAGTTAGGCCTTAAGAAATAATGACAAGGAGTTTTAAGCATAAGATGAGTAATTGACAAGGTGGTTAGGATGCATGGATTAGTGCTTGAGGGAGAGGTTGAATCCACAGCTAGCAAATGGGAAAAATTTTAGTTTTATGTTCCTTCCTATAGTGTCGGCCAAGAATGTTCTAGAGTGGATGAGTATTCTTTTATTTTTGGCCATTTGACCATATGAAAAAAGCAAGCTAGGAACTTATGGTATGGAATCATAAGAAGATGGTAAGAAAGGGGGGACAAAAGGCATGATATGTGGGCAATGTTTTGGAAGTTTGTTCATGGTCATTTGACCATGAACCTAGACGGCATAAGGGGCTAAGGGAGTGATTAATTGTGTTGGAAATTATGGATTTGATAGGGAAGAATCAAGGAGGAAAGAAGGGATTGTGTAGGCTATTGTGTTGGCGAATTTTGGTATGGGATTAGGGAGGTTTTAGTTGACCAAAAGGTTGTCAATTATGCATTTTTCCTTTGTCCAATATTTTTCTTCTCTTAGCCGAAATTGTCTATTGACATTTGGTACAAAGTTTGCTTTGTTTTGGCCTTTGCATTTTGACCAAATAGGTACCTTTATTTCTTCTTTTCCTCTCAAAATTTTATCTCCTTTTGATACCAAATTATTGTCACTTTTGAAGACACTTCCTTTTCTTCCTCTCTAGTCTTAATTCAACTTTCACCAAAAGCTTTCTCTCTCATTTTCTTTTCTTTGTTTTCATTCTATTTCTCTCTTCTCTTTCCCTCTCATAGTCGAAACCACAAAGATCAAGAACCTTTTCTTCATTTCTTCCCTTGGCGAATGAGCATAGGTTCCAAAACCAATCTCTTTTCTTTTTGAAAAACAACATCACCATCATCATCTTCTTCCTTTAATCTCTCTCTTTCTCTTTCTCTTTTCTTCCTTCTCTCTTTCCTTCTCTTTTCATACTTCTTTCTTCTTCATTCTCAACTGAAACCACCATAGCCAAAGCACAATATTTCTCTCTTTTTGTTAAAGCCAAATCATCAATTCCTTTCTTCTTTTTGTTCAAGGCCGAACCTTCAAGTGAATCAAGTAAGGATTTTATCAATCGTTTTCATGATCTTCTTCTTATTTTAGTCTCATAATCCTTTTATTTTTCTGTCCTAAGCGGAATCCTTGGAAAGGATTTTTAAAGATCTTTATTGAAGCCAACTTTTAAGAAGTGATCTTTCGAGATCATCAAGGTAAGGATTTTTAATTTCGATCATATCAATTCTTTTAGAATGGATCACTAATCAACGTTATTTTAGGGGCGATTTAAGACTAACAAGATAGGTAAGAAAAGGGCAGTACGGAGTGTTTGGAAGAGAGGAGGTACTGTTTTACCATCAAACTTCAAACGAAGGGCTGTATCGGCAGTTAGAGACTTTCCACCGGGTTGTGGACCCTCTGCTAACGAGGAGCGATTATTTGAAGTAGTGCGTACAACCGAACCACTTTACGTTGGTGGAATATCAGTGGGTTTTGATCCATCTAGCGGAGAAAAACCACAAATAACTGTCGTTCGAGAATCCGAGGGTAAGGATTTAGATCCATCATCAATAAGTGTAGTTTTGTTAGTAATAGTGTATACTAACCAAGTGTGCTAATTAACTAGGTTTTGACGAGTGAGAGGGTATCGTTCTCACTGTCATAAGGTGTGTAACCTTACATTAAAAATCTCATAGATTTACATATATTTAAATGTGATTATATGACCATGTGTATGATTGTGATTTTGAATACCATTCGGTGGTATCGATATTCGGTATGTTTACCCCAATATTTTGTTCATTTTGCTATATGCATAAATGTGAAGATAAATATGACTATATTATGATCGTGGGGTAAATAGCATGAAAATTTATCGATATGTATGTGCATGGGCATATGGGTATTATTGATGAAAGGAAGTATTACGGTGGTTTTACCACATTTAAATTAACCGGTCACATATTTGAAATCCGGTGACTTGGTCACATATGTGAATCTGGCGACTTGGTCACATATTTGAAATCGATGACTTCGGTCACATATGTGAATCTGGTGACTTATCACATATTTGAAATCCGGTGACTTGAATATGGTGACTTCGGTCACATATTTGAAATCTGGTGACTTGATCGATTTGCTGGTGGCTTTGCCACAATATTATAAGAGGCGATGTGCATGTTGGTATGTAAGCGCCTTCGATGGTGTGTAGCGGATGGAGGGTCGATTTAGTAATCCCACGGTGTGTTGGTTGATGCGGGTGGTGTGTAGCGGATGGATATTTAGGTGGGCGGGTTTGCATTTCATTATTTGTATCTAATCATGTGATCATAAATGATTATTATTTGATCTGTTATGAAAATGGGCTTTTGGCCAAATATGACTTAAATGGGCCTATGGCCATATGTGTAATTGATGGGCTTAAAGTCTTAATCAAATGGGCTTTTTAATGTATGTGTTATACATTGAGTTTATGACTCACCCCTTTGTGGGAAAACTTTTGGATGATTAAGTAGTGTGATGGATCAGGCGACAAGGATTTGAGGTGGCCAATGCTCAAACAATGAAGTTTGGAAATTTTCCTACTTAAACTTATTAAGTTAATTTTATTATTTAGACTTTATTATGGGTTTGCCAATTTTATGTAATAAGGCCACTATAAACTATCTTTAATTTTGTGTTTGGAATTATTTTATTTTACCATGAACAATAACTATTAAATAACTAAATAGTTTTCGATAAATAAAAATAAAAAATGTTTTTGTCACTAATGTATATATATATATGTGTGTTTAAAGTAATTTCCTTAAATGTGGTTTTCTTTTGATTTATCAATTCCTCCTACAAGTAATGTTTTTTTTAAAGATATAAATTTTACTTTACAAATTTATTTTAACCTAAAATGTTAAGTTAATCATTTTCTACAAAATCATCAAGTTTTTCTTAAATAAAATGAGAATTAGCTATAGATTTACTCGAGGAACATACCAAATCCGGTTAGGCTTTTTGAAATTTGGGTTTGGGGTGTTTTAGCTTAATATCGAGCCCGATTTTAAACTATCGGCCTTGGGTTTTGAAGCCCAGCGTTTTCAAAATATGGCCCAAATGACTTTCTGAAAGTTTTCTTAAGTTAAAATGGTTTTATAAGAGCATGGCACTCGAAGTTCTCGGCCCAGATCCATCAGGTAAGTACTTTGATAAAGTGATATGAATGTTTGATAAGCCTAAGGAAACTATACTTTAGAGACATGGACCCTAAGTGTTTGTGTGCTACTACGGAAAAACTACTAAATATCTGTTTCATAAAGCTTTCATTTAATAAGAAGTGAAAAGACTCTAATACATAAGACTTTTTCATAAAAAACAGATAAGACACGTAGTAGACATGAGTTCTAGGGGACGTGGACGTCGTGGGCGTGGATGAGGAAGAATGGTCGTGTCGGAACCGTTAGATCTGGTCAAGGTTACGAAAATGATGCTCCACCACCATTTGTTGGGGTGGAATTTCAAGAACAAAATGAAGGAGGTGACGTAGTATCACAAGTCATACTACGAGTTTTGGAGCGATGTGCGAAGCTAGTTAAAATGGGTCTCGAAAGTCGATGGTGAGAGACTTAGATCAAATGGAGCCGAGGTTTTCGGGGAGTATTTGGAGTAGCTCAAATGTAGTGAATCTTGGTTAGAGGCGGTCGGGAGGATCATGGACGATTTAGATCGACCGATGAAGAAAAGTGAAAGGTGCTATTTCACTACTCGTGATGAAGCCTACCGGTGGTGGCTCACTATCAAAGAGAGCACCCACGTGGATCATTGGATTGGGGTATTTTAAGATTAAATTGAAGGAAAATATGTTGGAGCTAGCTACATCGACTCCAGAGGAAGACATTTCTAAATTTGGTCTAAGGAAACAAGTCGATTCTTTGAATATGAAGCGAAATTTTTGCGACTTAGCCGATATGCTAGAGGATAGTGGCTACGAAATATGAGCAGTGCATCGATTTGAAGATGGACTTAGAGATGAGCTACAGTGATGATTGCTCAAGACCGTGTGAAATAGATTTTGCAATCTTAGTGGAAAGGGCAATAATTGCCGAAGAGGCTAAGCAATTGAGAGAGCGAAGCAAGGACAGAGGCCCGAGCAAGAATAAGAGAAGCTTTGGGTTTTTAGGGTCGTCCGGGAATTTTTAGAAGAAATCAAGAAATGAAGGACCGCGAGGTCAACAGACTACTACGGGTGGACAAAATCATACTTGTACTCAATGTGGGAAAATACACTCGAGAGAATGTTGGAAAAAGACCGGCGGATGTTTGGTGCGATTCGAAGGATCATATGATCAAGGATTGCCCGATGAACTTAGAAAAACCGCCAAACAAGTCGAGGTGCTAATCAGTGGTGAGGTGGACAACAACCGATAAAGGGTCGTGGTCCAAATGGAAGGGGTAATGGTTCCAGAAGGTCGCGAACTTGGTGAAAGCGATGGTAGCTCGGCGAGACGGCCAGTGTCAGTGTATCTGCGGTTAAATCGCAGAGAGGACGATGATGCACTTTGATGTTATCACTGTGCGTTCGATTTCTAGGTTGCCCTTTATTGCTTTGATAGATATAGGGTCAACTCATTCCTATATCGCTAGTGAAGTATCGGGACTTTGCATGTGACTTCAAAGCGTACCTAGGAAGATGATATACTTAGTCCTTTAGGACGAGCGATGAGTTGTAGACAAACTTTTTAAGGAAGTGCCTTTAGAAGTTCAAGGGATACGATTTTGGTGATTTAATGGAGTTGCCATTTGGAGAATTGACCTAATCTTAGGCATGGGCGGCTTGTGAAGTATCGTGCAAATGTAGATTGTCTTTGCTAAGCGGATGTCCTAAGAACTATTGATGACAAGGAAGTTGTAGTGATGGGCGAGAGCGGAACTACTTATCTAATGTAATAACCGCTCTTAAGGCGAAAAAGATGGTTAGAAAGGGATGTGTAGCCTTCTTGATGTTGGTGAGTGCCTTGGAGGCTAAGGAAGCAACTGTTGAGGGAGTTAGGACTGTGAATGAATTTGTAGTTGTTTTTTCGGAAGAATTTCCATGTTTCCTCCGGATCGTGAAGTAGAATTCGGGATTGATTTATTGCACAGAACAGGCGCCGTTTCTATTGCTCCATATAGAATGGCACTGAAGGAATTAGTTGAGCTTAAGGCTCAGATTCAGGAGTTGCTTGATCATGGATTTATCCGACCTAATGTGTCTCCATGGGGAGCATCGGTCCTATTCATGAAGAAGAAGGACGGATCGATGAGAATGTGTATAGATTACCGGCAGTTAAATAAGCTGACCATCAAGAACAAGTATCCTTTGCCAAGGATCGACGACTTGTTCGATCAGCTCAAAGGAGCTGTGGTATTCTCAAAGATTGATCTAAGGTCGGGGTATCATCAGCTTAAAGTGAAGGAAGTGGATATCCATAAGACGGCTTTCCGAACTAGATATGGGCATTATGAATTTTTGGTAATGCCATTCAGATTGACGAATGCCCCAGCTGCGTTCATGGATATGATGAATCAAATTTTCCAGCCCTACTTGGATCAATTCATCGTGGTATTCATAGACGACATCCTGGTGTATTCTAAGTCCGAAATGGAACATGATAAGCATCTCCGGATTGTGTTGCAAGTTTTAAGGGAGAAGAAACTTTATGCCAAATTCAGCAAGTGTGAATTTTGGCTGAAAGAAGTTGCATTTTTAGGCCATGTGGTATCTGCGGAAGGGATAAGGGTGGATCCTCGGACGATTGAGGCTGTGCTAGATTGGAAACCACCTAAGTGCATAACTGAGGTTCGCAGTTTCTTGGGATTAGCAGGCTATTACCGAAGATTCGTCGAAGGATTCTCATCGATAGCTGCACCTTTAACCAAATTGCTGAGAAAGGAAGTACATTTAGTGTGGGCGATAAGCGACAAGAGAGTTTTGAGAAGCTCAAGAAAGTTTTGACTAAAGCTCGATTTTGATTCAACTTTGAGGCGGGAAAGGATTTAAATCGTGTATTGTGATGCTTCTCACGAGATTAGGATGTGTTACGATGCAAGGCGGAAAAGTAGTTGCGTGTCGTCTCGGCGATTGAGACCACACGAGGTTAATTACCCGACGCATGATTTGGAGTTGGCAGCTGTAGTCTTTGCTCTTAAAGTTTGGAGACATTATTTATCTGGGAAAAGTCAGTGATATACACGGACCACAAAAGTCAAAAATATCTACTGACTCAAAAAGAACTGAATTTGAGGCAACGAAGGTGGATAGAGTTGTTGAAAGACTACGACTATTCTATTGAGTACCACCCGGGCAAGGCGAATGTGGTGGCAGACGCTCTAAGTTGAAAAGTGGTGTCAGATTTAAGGGCGATGTTTGCACATCTCAGTCTTTACGATGACGGAAGCTTGTTGGCAGAACTTCAAGTTAAACCGACATGGTTGAGTCAAGTGAAAGAGAGGCAGTTGGTAGACGAAGATCTGAGTGTAAAGCTTCGGCGAGTGCAGTGGAGAATTGAAAGATTATGGTATTAACGGTGATGGGGTATTGTGTTTTAAAGGTAATGTTTGTATCTTGGGGATCGGGAGTTGAGGCAAAAGATTTTTCAGAGTCGCATGGTAGTCCCTATGCTATGCATCTGGAGGAAGTAAGTTATCTGAGATTTGCGAGATCATTTTTGGTGGCTCGGACTTAGCGAGAAGTTACGGAGTTTGTAAGAAAGTGCTTAGCGTGTCGACAAGTCAAGGTTTGAACATCAAGTACCTTCGGGATTGCTTGACCGATAAAGATTCCGCATGGAAGTGGGAGAGAATCACCATGGACTTTTGTTAGTGGGCTTCCTCTTCGCCTACTAAGAAAGACTCAGTATGGGTGATAGTGGACCGATTAATGAAATCGGCACATTTATCGATTCGGGTTGATTACTCTTCTGAAATTGGCGAAGTTATATGTGGTGAGATTGTGAGATTGCATAGAGTCTGTTGTCGATTATTTGAGACGAGAGATCTGAGGTTTACATCGCGGTTTTGGAAAGCATTGCATCAGGCTTTAGGCACCATATTGGACTTCAGTACGGCATTTCATCCTCAGTCTGATGGCCAATCTGAAAGAGTAATCCAAATCTTAGAAGATATGTTAAGAGGATGTGTAATGGATTTCAAGGGAAGTTGGGAGGAATTCTTACTGTTGGCAGAATTTGCGTACAACAACAGTTTCCAATCTAGTATTCGGATGGCACCATATGAAGCACTATATGGACGGAAGTGTCGCACTCCTACGTGTTGGACAGAATTAGGGGAACGTCAGATTTTGGGTCCAGAGATAGTGGCTGAATCCGAAGAAAAGGTTAAGGTAATCCGGGCTCGATTAAAGGAAGCATCTGATAGACAAAAATCGTACGCAGATCTAAAGTGGAAAGAAATATAGTATGCTGTGGGGGACCAAGTTTTCCTAAAGGTTTCACATTGGAAAAAGGTGATGAGATTTGGTCGCAAAGGAAAGTTAAGTCCCAGGTTCATAGGACCTTATCGGGTTTTGAAGCGAGTCGGACCTGTGGCATATCAATTAGAATTGCCTTCGGAGTTGAAGCAAATGCATGAGGTGTTCCATGTCTCAATGTTACGCCGTTACCGGTCGGGTCCATCTCATGTAGTGCCAGTCGAGGAGGTGGAATTAAGACCAGATTTGTCCTATGAAGAGGAGCCAATTCAAATTACAGGCGAGATGTAAAGGTTTTACGAAGAAAGTCGGTTCCTCTCGTCAAAGTATTATGGCGTAATCATGGATCGAAGAAGCTTCGTGGGAACGGAGGAAGCGATGCTACTGATAATACCCTCACTTATTCGGCCGGGTAATTTCGAGGACGAAATTATTTTAACGGGGGTAGAACTGTAACATCCTGATAATTAGGGGTTATGCATTTTCTACTTAATTGAATGATGTTGCATGCTTAATTATTATTGAGTGTATTTTGGAAGTTATTTGAGCTTTATTAATTAAGTGAATGCTTAGTGAAACTTTTAATTTCTAATAATTAAGAGGGAGCTAAACAAGTTAGGCCTTAAGAAATAATGACAAGGAGTTTTAAGCATAAGATGAGTAATTGACAAGGTGGTTAGGATGCATGGATTAGTGCTTGAAGGGAGAGGTTCGAATCCCCTAGCTAGCAAATGGGAAAAATTTTAGTTTTTATGTTCCTTCCCTATAGTGTCGGCCAAGAATGTTCTAGAGTGGATGAGTATTCTTTTATTTTTGGCTATTTGACCATATGAAAAAGGCAAGCTAGGAACTTATGGTATGGAATCATAAGAAGATGGTAAGAAAGGGGGGACAAAAGGCATGATATGTGGGCAATGTTTTGGAAGTTTGTTCATGGTCATTTGACCATGAACCTAGACGGCATAAGGGGCTAAGGGAGTGATTAATTGTGTTGGAAATTATGGAGTTGATAGGGAAGAATCAAGGAGGAAAGAAGGGAATTGTGTAGGCTATTATGTTGGCCGAATTTTGGTATGGGATTAGGGAGGTTTTAGTTGACCAACAGGTTGTCAATTATGCATTTTTCCTTTGTCCAATACTTTTCTTCTCTTAGCCGAAATTGTCTATTGACATTTGGTACAAAGTTTGCTTTGTTTTGGCCTTTGCATTTTGACCAAATAGGTACTTTATTTCTTCTTTTCCTCTCAAAATTTTATCTCCTTTTGATACCAAATTATTGTCACTTTTGAAGACACTTCCTTTTCTTCCTCTCTAGTGCTGAATTCAACTTTCACCAAAAGCTTTCTCTCTCATTTTCTTTTTCTTTCTTTTTCATTCTATTTCTCTCTTCTCTTTCCCTCTCATAGTCGAAACCACAAAAGATCAAGAACCTTTTTCTTCATTTCTTCCCCTTGGCCGAATGAGCATAGGTTCCAAAACCAATCTCTTTTCTTTTTGAAAAACAACATCACCATCATAATCTTCTTCCTTTAATCTCTCTCTTTCTCTTTCTCTTTTCTTCCTTCTCTCTTTCCTTCTCTTTTCATACTTCTTTCTTCTTCATTCTCAACCGAAACCACCATAGCCAAAGCACAATATTTCTCTCTTTTTGTTAAAGCCGAATCATCAATTCCTTTCTTCTTTTTGTTCAAGGTCGAACCTTCAAGTGAATCAAGTAAGGATTTTATCAATTGTTTTCATGATCTTCTTCTTATTTTAGTCTCATAATCCTTTTATTTTTCATCTAGGCGGAATCCTTGGAAAGGATTTTAAAGATCTTTGTTGAAGCCAACTTTTAAGAAGTGATCTTCGAGATCATCAAGGTAAGGATTTTAATTTCGATCATATCAATTCTTTTAGAATGGATCACTAATCAACGTTATTTTAGGGAGATTTAAGACTAACAAGATAGGTAAGAAAAGGGCGATCTGTGTTTGGAAGAGAGAGGTCTTGTTTTACCATCGAACTTCAAGCGAAGGGTCAGATCGGCGATTAGAGACTTTCCACGGGTTGTGGACCCTCTGCTAACGAGGAGCGATTATTTGAAGTAGTGCGTATAACCGAACCACTTTACGTTGGTGGAATATCAGCGGGTTTTGATCCATCTAGCGGAGAAAAACCACAAATAACTTTCGTTCGAGAATCCGAGGGTAAGGATTTAGATCCATCATCAATAAGTGTAGTTTTGTTAGTAATAGTGTATACTAACCAAGTGTGCTAATTAACTAGGTGTTGATGAGCGAGAGGGTATCGTTCTCACTGTCATAAGGTGTGTAACTTTACATTAAAAATCTCATAGATTTACATATATTTAAATGTGATTATATGACCATGTGTATGATTGTGATTTTGAATACCATTCAGTGGTATACGATATTCAGGTATGTTTACCCCAATATTTTGTTCATTTTGCTATATGTATAAATGTGAAGATAAGTACGACTATATTATGATCTGTGGGGTAAATAGCATGAAAATTTATCGATATGTATGTGCATCGGCATATGGGTATTATTGATGAAGGGAAGTATTCGGTGGTTTTACCACATTTCGATGACTTGGTCACATATTTGAAATCCGGTGACTTGGTCACATATTTGAAATCTGGTGACTCACATATTTGAAATCCGGTCACATATGTGAATCTGGTGACTTCGGTCACATATTTGAAATCCAGTGACTTCGGTCACATATGTGATTTTGGTGACTTCGGTCACATATTTGAAATCTGGTGACTTCGATCACATTTGTCTGGTGGCTTTGCCACAATATTATAAGAGCGATGTGCATGTTGACTGCAGCAACTACCTTCGATGGTGTGTAGCGGATGGAGGGTCGATTTAGTTGTAACACCCCATACCCGAAACCCTTGCCGGGATCGAGGACATGGCATTACTAGACTTGACTATTAACTCGGGGTGTAAGATTTTAAAGCTGTCCAACTACGTCATGCTGGCTAAATCGACCATAACTCGAAATTTAGATCCGTAAATTTTCCTTGAAACTAGACTCATAAAAATTTTCACCATAATTTTTCCAGAATTTTTCATGTGGCAAATTAGTACAGTTTATTCATCAAAGTTACCCTTATTACACTGCTTGACAATTCTGACCCGTCTCTACAAAAATACAGTTATCTCATTGCACAAATTTCCTATAATGTTCTTGTTTATACCAATGAAAAATAGACTCATTAAGGGTTCTACACATATAAACCATGATTCTTAATGATTTTTTTACAATTTTTGACAATTTTTCCAAAACAGAACAGTGACTCATGAATTCATTCAGAGCAGGTCTCACTAAAACTTAATTATCTCATAATATATAAATATTTTGCCTACTATGTTTCTTTTATGTAAAAATAGACACAATAAGATTTAATTTCATATCTCATTCACCTTCTAATTCAATATACCCTATTTTTGGTGATTTTCTAACTCACATCACTGCTGCTACTACAAGCTGTTTTGTTGCATTTATGAAAGACTAGCTTCTAACCGAACCTACCTACATCCCTAATTCACAAGTACATTTGTATACCTAAACTTTATTTTCATCTTATTACTAGTCACTGATTCAGCCACACCATAACCAAGGTCATGTGCATATCAAAATGAACCAAATATTACAACCACACATGTGCATCCCATATTATTATTAACATCAACTTGGCACTTTTAACTATCCAATAAAGCTAACCAAACATACCTAAACCATAACTATCATTTACCATTCCTCATAGCGAATCTTAGTCCAAACATTATCAATGAATATACCAAATATTAAGCTCATTAACATGAACCAATTAATAAGTCTTTCTTATCACAATCTAACATGCATAAACAATAATGCCACTCACACACATGTTAAACCATAATCAAGCATAAATAATAGTTCATGGCATGAGCAAACAATATCATCAAAATACTGAAACAAGTTATTCAAAATAGATAGCCATTTTAGCATAGCTAGCATATTTACACTATTACAAAACATTAGTTATACGCTTTAATCTAGCCTATACATGCCCTTTTGAATAACAAACTAAGTTTTTAATACCAAAAAGAAAGTCGATAGTGTGGTTGACTTCACGAATGATCCTTTGAGCCCGTAGTTCGAATCACAATCTATAAAACAAAGATAAACAAAGATACACACATAGTAAGCTTACTAGCTTAGTAAGTCCCAAGCATACATAAATATAATGAGCATATAATATAACACATAATTATTTCATTATATAAAATATAGATCATTGAATAATAGTAATACTCTTTACTTAAATATCAATACAATAACATCGAAAACCAATCTAGGCATCGATCCTCTATTTCCATTTATACACAAGAACAAGCACTTTTATCACACATATCAACGATCTTTAATTATACATTAAGAATTCTTTTGTTCACTTCATTCCTTACTAAAATGGTGGATTAGTTCTTACGAACCTTTACCACATAACCCTATATAAACATTTCACCTTGTTTGATGTTCAAGTACTTCCTCTTATAGCATATCACCAAGCATAAAGCACGCTAGGCACTAAGCAGAATATATCACCAAGACGAAGCACGCTAGGCACTAAGCGAATATATCAACGCACGAAGCACGCTAGGCACTAAGCTGAACACATCAATATAATCAATCATTCCACACACACCTCATATCTATATTACATATCCAAATCAACTAACTTATTCACCTTAAACAAATAAATCATTACTTCATTGTACAATTTCACAAATTACATTGATACACTAATTCATCTCATATTATCAAATTTATGAAATCAATCTCATACACACATATTTATACATTACTAACATGATTATATATCAAAATTTTATCACACATTATCATTTAATGAGTTCATGAATAATTCTTTAACAAATTTCACAGGACTTACCTCGGTTATCGATAAGTAGTGCAAATCGGCTATTCGAGAACCTTCGTCTTTCCCCGATCTAACTCGTTTTTCTTTGCTCTTGATCTAAAACACATTAAATTTAGATTATTCAAGCACAATTTATCTCAATTTAGTCCCTAAGCACATAAATGGGCAAATTACTATTTTACCCTATTATTTCACAACTTTACAATTTAGTCCTATTTGCATAAAACTCAAAATACATCAAATTACCCCATACTCTTTAAAGGTCGAATGTGTATAAGGACTACACAAGTCCATATCTTTCATTTATTTTGCAATCAAGCCCCTCTAAAATTTTATTTCTACAAATTGGCCCTAAAAACACAATTTCACCAAAACTTCCAACACATAATATACTAATTTTTAACATACCTTTCATCTAACATCATTAAACATCAAAACCTCAAGAATTCATCCATGGCGATTCATATATACACACTAATCTTAGAAATTTTAGCATGGGTGGGTAATATACTAAGCAACGATCTCAAAACGTAAAATTAACAAAAACCAAGCTAGATTTCTTACCCAATTTTGCTTGAATAATGCCAAATGTTCAAAGGCTTTTCTCCCCTTTTCTTTTGTGTTTCTTTCGGCCAAGGATGAAGAAAATGAATGGCTTTTATTTTATTGTTTTACTATCATATATTTATTCATTATTTTAACATATAATATAATAATATACATTGTAATAATCCAAACACTATTACATGCAACTAAGGTGGCCGGCCATTAACCTTGAAATGGGCTATTTGCCCTTTTACTACCTCACATTAAAGAGCCATGCTCAATTTAACACATTTCACTTTAGTTGGCCACTTTTACTTTTTATGCGATTAAGTCCTTTTTATCTAATTCGACACTTAAACGATAAAATTTTTCTATGAAACTTTCACACATATAAATACATACATAATAAACACTAAATATAATATGTAAACATTTCTCGGGCTCAGATTTGTGGTCCCAAAACCACCTTTCCGATTAGGGTCAGATTCGGTCTGTTACATTAGTAATCCCCACGGTGTGTTGGTTGGTACGGGTGGTGTGTAGCGGATTGATATTTAGGTGGGCCGGGTTTGCATTTCATTATTTGTATCTAATCATGTGATCATAAATGATTATTATTTGATCTGTTATGAAAATGGGCTTTTGGCCAAATATGACTTAAATGGGCCTATGGCCATATGTGTAATTAATGGGCTTAAAGGCTTAATCAAATGGGCTTTTTAATGTATATGTTATACATTGAGTTTATGACTCACCCCTTTTGTGGGAAAACTTTTCAGATGATTCGTAGTGTGATGGATCAGGGCAGCAAGGATTTCGAGGTGGCCAATGCTCAAACAATGAAGTTTGGAAATTTTCCTACTTAAACTTATTAAGTTAATTTTTATTATTTAGACTTTATTATGGGTTTGCCAATTTTATGTAATAAGGCCACTATAAACTATCTTTAATTTTGTGTTTGGAATTATTTTATTTTGCCATGAACAATAACTATTAAATAACTAAATAGTTTTCGATAAATAAAAATAAAAAATGTTTTTGTCACTAATGTGTATATATATATATATATATGTGTGTGTGTGTGTGTTTTAAAGTAATTTCCTTAAATGTGGTTTTCTTTTGATTTATCAATTCCTCCTACAAGTAATGTTTTTTTTAAAAGATATAAATTTTACTTTACAAATTTATTTTTAACCTAAAATGTTAAGTTAATCTGTTTTCTACAAAATCATCAAGTTTTTCTTAAACAAAAATGAGAATTCGCTATAGATTTACTCGAGGAACATACCAAATCCGGTTAGGCTTTTTGGGATGGGTTTGGGGTGTTTCAAGGTGTCTAATAGCCAAAGAATATCAAATTGGAGGTCCTTAAAGTGAAATTAGGCCATTAGAGGTGTGTTGGCCTGCCATAGAGACAAGGAGAAAAGGGCATTTAATTTTTGGTCAAAATTTGGTGAAATTAGGTGATAAAAGATGAATAAAATATGATAAAAAGGAAAGATATCATATTTCACTATTCACCTTTCTTCTTCCACTGAAAATTAAAAAGAAAATAGAGTTTTTGGGGTTCAAACTTTCAGCCAAGTTATCTCCTTGCAAGTAAGTGATTTTAGAGGTCTTTCTTGATGTTGTTTTCTGAGTTTTTATGGAAGAAAATGAATGTTAGTGAGATGAGAAACAACTTTTGTGAAAGGTGTTTTCATGAAAATGCCTAAATGGGACCAAGTTGTAAGTGTTGTGATTTAGTAAGAAATGCATGAAATAGTTGGATTTGTGAGTAGTTGTAGGAGAAATAAATGTTCATCTAGGATTGTTTAATGAGAAAATATGATGAAAAATGATTTATGAGCCTTGGGGCAAAATCATAATTTTTCCATAGTACAAGGGCAAAATGGTCATTTTTGCCTAAGTAGAGATTATGGTGTATTATGATTATGAAACGATTGAATGAGTAAATTTTGTTGTTATAGATCAAGAAGAGCGCGAAATTAATCTTGACTGGGGAAAAGGAAAGGTTTTGGATTAAACCGTAAATTAACAGATTTTACACCGAGGTAAGTTTACGTGTATTCAATACATCTTAAATACATATATTACTACTTATTGGTGCATTGTATGAATGAGATCATTCATGATTTAAATGGATTGAATTCGATAGATAATGGATAATTCTCGTATGAACGTTAAAATAGATAGGTAAGTGTTGAATATTATTATCTGTAGTAAATAATGGTGTGCTGTGTGCGATACCACCTTAATTATTTCTTGATTGGTGGGCTATGTGCGATACCACCTTATTACTTATTCACGATGGGCTGTGTGTGATACGATCATTTATATCATCATTTGGTGGGCTATGTGTGATACCACCGTAAATATTCTTGTTGGTGGGCTATGTGCGATACCACCCTATTAAACATTAATGGTGGGCTATGTGCAAAACCACCAAGTTTTTGGTATTATTTCGAATGGTTCATTGTGAAATCATTAAGTGTTGTCTCTTACGATCATGTGGTGATAAGTGCAGGGATGTATGTTAATAAATGTGAATATTATGCTTGTGAGATGGTTGGAAAATTGTAAGAGATGAAATGAGTAAGCATGATATGGAATGTGGATTGATCTTGTTTAGTATGTAATGCCATTTAATGATTAGCATATGTTATGGTGTTTATTGTTTACATGTAAACTTACTAAGCTTAAAGCTTACTCCCCTTTCTTTTCCCATGTTTTATAGTGTCAAAGAGTCGAGTCGGGATACGAAGATAATTGGAAGATCACCCATACTATCAGCTCATCTTGGTATATCTAGACTTAGTATTTTTTAGTACGGCATGTATAGGGGCTAGACTAGGTGAATTGTTTTGTTATTTTGGCCAAGTATGTATTGGCTCTTTTAAGGATGAACCCTTTTGCATATTGCCATAGTTAATGGCTCATTATTACTAATTGATGAAAAGATGAAGTTATTCATGAAAGTGTATGTTGTCTAATTGGGTTGCTTAGTGAATGATTGAATGTGATTTTGAATTTATGAGTTAGGGTGTTGAAAAGAGCTTGGAAAATATAATTGTTCTTATTCACACGGGTAGGCACACAAGTGTGTGTCTAGGCCATGTGTGACACCCGGTCAATCCTATGGGCGTGTGACTAGGACTTGTGACCAGGCCGTGTGTCCCTTGTATGTTAAAATTTCAAATCAGTATGCTTGATAGTAAACACACGGGCAGAGACACGGCCATGTGTCTCAGTTGTGTGGGAGGCACGGCCATGGACATGGGCGTGTTCCCAGGCCATGTTGATGGAGCTCGAAACTAACTATTATTTCGACAAAGACAAGCACACCTATCAAACAGTAGTATAGTTGTGGTGAGTCCGGGATATCGTATCCTCAACGACCAAGAGTACTAGTATTAACCATGTTTTTATTATCTAGCCTAATAATTAAAAGAGATTTATTTTTAATCTAAAATTTAACTAACTAATTTAACTAACTACGAGCGCGACAGAGAGTAAATTGGGAAAATACTTTGGACAACTTATATGAGATGGATGACACCTAAGGAAGAATCCACCTAGACTTCCCTTATTACTTTTGATTCATGTGATTTATTCACTTGACTTAATCCATAGAAATCCTTAAATTATATTAATACCTATTTCGAGGCTACTAACAACTGATTCTAGGTTGATTAATTGAAATCTCTTTCTACTTAAAACCCTCATTATCGCATTAATTTGATCTATGGATTCCCATATTAGGTTTGACCCTAATTTGATAGATTTTCGTCACCCTATTTCTAGGGTTGCAATCAACTCCGCTTAATTGTGTTGATCTACTCTTAAACAGGGACTTTTGCTCTACTGAATAAGCACATTCGAATTGAGTCAATAACCTGAATTATCAAAACAAGAATAAAACTCACAATTAAGAATAAGCACAATTATTTATCTCATAAATCAAATAATAATAAGATCTGTCATAGGTTTCATCCCCTTAGGTATCTAAGGGATTTAGTTCATACTAGAAGAGGAAAACATCATAAAAGAGGAAAAACAACAAAACATAAGAAAACCCAAAAACTTCTAAAAAACTTGATGGGAGATCCTCAGTTTTGATGGAAATCCTTCTCCTAAGCTGTTCCTAACTGTTGTCTTGGAGTATTTTCTTTTTCTACTTGGCATTTATTCGACGTCCTGTCGAACTCCCCTTTTAGGCTGCCCCCTAAGGTGTTTATATAGGCTTTGAGATGCCTTACTTGGCCCACAAGTATCCCATTCGAATAAAACTCTTCCTAGTTTTGGCAGGGACACGCCCGTGTGACATGCCCGTGGTGGGCTCCTTTGGTCGTGTTCGATCTTGCTTGCCACACACGGCTGTGTGATCTGCCTGTGGTTGATAGTCCAGGCCGTGTGATATGATGTAGGCCCATTTTGTCCCTTTTTGGCCCGTTTCTCGTTCTTTTCAACTGCTTAAGCTCTCCTGAGTATAAAACATGAAATTAAGAGATTAGGAGCATCGAATTCATCAAATCTAATGAATATTCATCCAAAATTAAGCCAAGAATGGGGTTAAAATATGTGTAAATTACGATTTATCACGTGTGAAGTCTGCACCTGATGTTAGGAATTTAATTTGAGACATGGTCTAAGGACACGGGCGTGTGCCTTGGCCGTTTGACCATAGTGAAGTGATGATGTCATAAACAAAATGAAAAGGTTTTGGCACATGAGCTGAGACACGGACTTGTCGAGGCTGTGTAAGGGACACGAGTCAAGGAGACAGGCGTGTGTTCGGCCGTGTTAAATAATTCAGTGTAGACCACGAGTGAGGAACACGGTCATGTCTCAGGGGCACATGGGTGTGTCCCTTTAGCAATACGGGCGTGTGACCCATGTTTAGCCAAAATTTTTCTAAGTGTGTAAAAGTTCCCGGTTTAATTCCGTAAACTTTTGAAAGTAGGTATAAGGCCTTGTAGGCCCAGGATAAATAGGTTATGAGTTTAAATAGAAAGTTTTAAGCTGAACCAAAACTTTATAGCCCGATGTGTTATGTTTATGTAAGTTAAGTTAGTTATTGCCTCGTATCTAATTCTGGCTTTGAACACGGGTAAGGGGTGTTACTTTATTGTTAGATAAACAACTTTCGTTAAGTGATTTTTAGTAAAATGTCTAATTAGGGATTAAATTGATTAATGTGTAATTCTAGTGGTTAAATTGTGAAATAAATGAAAAATATGGGTTGCTGGGGACCTAATTGAAGTTCGACTAGCATGGGTTTTGGTGAAATTACATGAATTTTTAATTTAATGAAATAAGGACTAAATTGTAAAAGTTGGAAAATATTAGGGGTAAATATGTAAAAGTGCTTTAATGTAAATTTTGGGTTAAATTGAATAGAGAGACAATTAAATAAGCTGAATTTGATATTATGTAGATCAAGAAAAGCAAAGTTCTAATCTTGATCGGGGGAAAAATAAAGTATAGGACTAGTTGATTCATTCCATCATTTTTGTGAATCGAGGTAAGTTCGTATGTAATAAGCATTGTTATATTTGTGATTTAAATGTTTTGATATTGCAAAAATTGTTAATTACAAACTTGTGGACACATTTGACAAAGATTCGGCATTGGAAATCCCAATTGAACCTTAGGAATAGATTAGGATACGAATGACATGTCATTAAGGGATACATTGATTTGGGTCCGGGACATGATATTGGCACTTCGAGTGCAAGCTTCATTGATTTGGCTGCGGGCCATGATATTAGTGATAAACCAAAATAGTAACATATTTTAATCCCACTTTTAGCATGTTTTTGGATGATTTTTCTCCTTTAATTATGGAAATAGGTTCTCTTAATCCTTTGGTTTTATGTTTTATACTCAGTAGAGCACCGGAGGATGAAAAGAACAAGAAATGGACCGAAAACGGAGAAAATGGGCCAAAGCATGAAATTGACACGGTCGTGCCTCGTAAGAAAAGTCAAACACAGCCTGGACCCTGAAATACATGGTCGTGCCTCGTCAACAGGATCGACCACTGCCTGGCCACGATTTGCACGGGCGTGTGCCATGGGCGTGTCTCTATCGCGGGAAATAAGAAATCTATTCGGATTAGGGTACTTAGAGTCAAAGAAACATATTCCAAAAGCCTATATAAAAACCCTAGAAGCCAACCTTTAAGGGGCGTTCAGCTAGGCCAAAGAGCCGAGCCAGAATAGTTAAATTTAGGGATTTACTCGAAGAAAGCCAGTTGATCCATCTAAAGAATCCAGAATCATACTCAAGATGGAGGATCTCTCCTTTAATTCCTTCAGGGAGTTTTAGGGATTTATTATGTTTTGTTTTATCTTTTCTTCTAAGATGTTTTCTTTTACAATTGTGAACTAAACCCTCAAATACTTGAGGGAGATGAAACCTAAGACGAATCTTGTTATTGTTATCTGAACTGAATGATAAATATTTGATTTGTTCTTAACTATGTGTTCTTAATTCTTGTTTTGGTATTTCCGGGATATTGGTTCAAGTGTGATGTGCTTAGGTAGAGGAGGAAGAGACCCAGTCTATGAGTAGATCTAGCATAGTTAAGCAGAGTTGCTCGCATGCCTGGAGATAAGGTGACGAAAATCTGTCGGATTAGGGTCAAACCAAATATGGGAGTCCATACATCAAATTAATGCAATTCTAGGGTTTTTTTTTTAATTCGAAAGATATTTCAATTAATCAACCTAGGGTTAGACGTTAGTAGCCTTTAAGAGAGGGATTAATATAAATTAGGGAATCCTACAGATTAAGTCAAATGAATAAAATGTCTGGTTCAAAGTTAGATAACAAGTGAAGTCTAGGTGGATTCTTTCTCAGGTATTGTCCAAATCAATCGATTTTCTCTCAAGTCCTTCCCCAATTTCTTCTTTGTCTTAGCACCTTTAGCTTAGTTAAATTGTTAATTTTAGATTAGATAAAAATTCCCTTAATTTGTAGGCTAAATAATAGAAAGAGGGTTAATATTAGTACTTTTGGTTCCTTTGGGTTCGACAATCCGGTCTTGCCGCTAGCTATACTACTATTTGATAGGTTCACTTGCCTCCATCATTGTCTTAGTTAGTTTCTAGGTTCGATCATTATTTTTATAAATTTTTGAGATTCGATCGATAGAAACCATCAAGTTTTTGGCGCCGTTGCCGGGGAACTAAAATATTAAGAATGCTCAATTTTTATTACTTTAGCCACATTATATTTTATTATTTTTTGCAATTAAATTTTATTTTTATTTTTCTAATTTTCTTTTCCTTTTTCCCTTTTCCTAGCAGGTACCTCTAGTTTATGACTAGAAGGAACCCGACAGGACCACTACTTTACGATAGTGATATTGAAGGAACCGTACGCAGAAATCGTAGAGAAGCAAGGCGAAGCTTAAATTACATACAAGAAGAGTAAGAGGATGAATATGATAATACAGAAAGGATGGCTGAGAATAATCCGCCACATCAAGATATGGCCGACCTTCTTGCTCCTCGAACTATGTATGATTATGCTAAACCTAATTTAACAGGAGCTGAATGATCAACCATAAAAGTAACATATTTTAATCCCACATTTAGTATGCTTTTTGATGATTTAGCCCTTGATTTTATATAAAAGGTGCTTGTAATCCTTTCATTTCATGCATATACTCAGGAAAGCACCAGGATAAAAAGAACACAAAACGGGCTTAAAACGGAGTAAATGGGCTTTAGCAAGAAATCAACACGGCCTAGCACAAATCTTGCACGGCCGTGTTTTGCCAACTACCTAGAGAACGGCCTAACTCAAGAGCTGCACGGCCACGCATCACCTCATTACCACACACGGGCATGTCAAGTGAATTACACCGTCGTGCCCAAAACGACAGAATCAAGGCATGGCCCAACCCCGATTGACATGGCCATGTGCCATGGGCGTGCCCCTACAACGGGAAAGAGTAATTTCACTCGGATTTGGATGCTTGGAGGCAAAGAAAAACATTCCTAAGTCTACTTAAACATCCTAGGAGAAATTCTACATGAATTAGGATACTTAGGAGCCAAGTAAAGCATCTCAAAGCCTATATAAACACCCAAGGTAGCAACTAAAAAAGGGAGAGTTCGGCAGAAGTTATGTAACACCCTAAATTAGGGGTTGTTTGTAATTTAATTAATTTCCCATGTGTGTGCTTGAAGAAATGAATATTATGATTGCTAAGCATGTTCTAGGGTCTAGAAATAACCCCGGGCTAGGTCTGACTTAGGATTAAAAACTTCTTTTAGTACTTGAGAAGAAAAAGCTAAGTGAGGAGGCTTTAAAAATTATTGGTGCGAAACATGACACAAGGAAGCAAATGGTAGAGTGGTTGGGGCGCTACCTAGGAGCTAGAATGGTGCGGCAAAGCGGGGTTCGAGCGCCAAGGTTACGCTTGGGGCTTTTATTTTTGCGTTATGTATGGAATGTTGGCCTAGGAAGGCCTTATAAATAAATGGTGTGGTTTTATGACATGAAAGTCGATGGGGAAGGTTGGCAAGGGGCGTTGAAAGGAGGGGCTGTGGCAATGAGGTCCTGGGTTCGAACCAAAGAAACAACAGTGGGCATTTTATTATTTTTTTATGCAGCTGGCGTGAATGGGAGGGGGAGTGATGGCCCGATTATGGACTCTTATTTTGATAAGGATGAGCTTAAATTTTTGCATATTTTCGGCTGGAGGGTAAGTGTTAAGTGATTTATTTTCATTATATTTGTTTAAGGAGGAGATTAAGGGATAGAATGGAAGATAAACAATGTTTTAATTTAGTTTATGTGGGGGATAATTAAAAGATAAAGATTTATCACATGGGGAGCAATGGCCGAAATAGGGACTCTAGGGGCTTGAGTTTCAATTTTAAAGGAGTGATAGGGAGTATTTTCGGCTAGCACATGTTACTTTCATTTTTCTTTCATTGTTGTTCAAACCGAAACTCCTTTCTCCTCCTTTGCTACTTTTCAGTTTTTCTTTGAAGCATACCATAGGCCTTGATTATATATAATTGAGCAAGCCGATTCTAACAAGTGTTTTGGTAGGGATCTCGACAAGTCAAGTGATAATTTCGGGATTTTGGTAAGTGATGGTAAGGCTTATACATCATTCGGCCAAGGGCCATTTGTTAAAAAGTTTATGTTTAAATGCCGAAACTAATGTGTGCCATGGATTTAGGGGCTAATTAAGGCTTCGGGATTTGTTTGGAAATCAAATCCGTTTAAGGTAAGTGCCGCAAGAGCCTTTGGTATTATTTGGTTTGGCCGAATAGGCCTAAGTCCCTAACCCTATTGTTGGCCGATTATAGGGTCAAGAATCTAGTGTCGTAGATCGGATCTTTGGGATCTAGGAATTTCGGTAGTGACAGGTGTGTAAAACTCTTTACTCACTTTATTAATTCACATTACCATATTGTTGTGTTTTTAATCTTTTTGGTAGTGATTAGCTTGTGGCATAATCATGGTTTTCGGGTAAGTCCCCTAACTTGTGATCTATGATATATGATTGAGTTTGCCATCATATGCTGTTAAATGATATGTTGTACATAATGCATGATATATGGGATTATGATATTGTTATGTAAGCATGATGATGGTGGGATTGATGAGAGGAGGGGGATGATCTTATGGACTGTCACCAGTGGTTTTGACCACAAGATGGGTTGGCCCCATCAGATTTACTGTGACTTCGGTCACCAGTGGTTTTGACCACATCGATGATAATTGTGACTAAGTCCCAGTGGTTTGGTACCACCAGTAGTTTTGACCACATTATGACATTTGTGACCTATGGTCATCAGTGGTTTTGACCACACGATGGGTTGGCCCCATCATTTAATTTGTGACACTAGTCACCAGTGGTTTTGACCGCCAGTGGTTTTGACCACACGGGGTAGTTAAGGAGTACGGATGGCTAGTGGGGTTGCATATTTGCTTGTTTATTAATAATCTGTGTATGAGTTACATTTTCGGGTGGGGGATTTACACACTGAGTCTTGGTGACTCACCCTTCCCAAATTATTTTACAGATGAGTAGATCGCAGAGATGGAGCCGGAGAGGACTCGAGGAGGCCATGCTAAATCGTTGGATTTGAATTTAATTTGTTGTAGTTAAGTTTATTTATTTTCTTTTCTAAGTTTTTAATTTGGGTTGTAATAAGGCCGCTAATTTTTATTTGGATGTTTACATAGTTAATTTACTTTACTTATGCTATACTACAAATGAATTTACAAATGTTATGTAAACAGGTTAAAAGCAACATTTTCCAACTAAGTAACTTTTACGAGTTTTTCAAAGATGTTACCATCGGGTAACAAAAATACACCAAGTCAACTATAACTTTGACGATTTTAAAATTTTACATGACCAAACGTTTTCAAAGGGTTTATCAACACAACCATGTTTATGAAAATAATCCCAACTGAGTTTTATCAAACCCCGTTTTAAAACCTTAGCCATATTTTAACAAGTTTTCACCAAACACTCAAAATGTTTCAAAATTATTTTACTCCGTGACATACCAGATCCGGTCAGGACTCATGGGCCGGGTTTGGGGTGTTACATTTTTGGTATCAGAGCCCGGTTCAAAACTCGGCTGTGGGGGCCCAAGGCCCAAAATGTTTTGTTTATGTTAGTAGGCCTTATTGAAATGTTATGAAACTATTTTTGGCTTGAACAGCATGGCACCAAGTCTCCGGCACCTATCCGCTCAGGTAAGTACTTCTATCTATTTTTGGTGAATACTTGATAAGGGGTAGAAGGGTAAATTGGGAACGTAGAACATTAGAATAGAAATTGTTGAACCCTAAGGTTAGCATACCCCAACAAACATGCATAAGATTTAATAATTTCTTAAACAACCCTATGAGTTGTCACTGAGCAAGGGATATGGCAATCGTTATATGCATGTCTAGGATTGGATTCGGTGGGAGCCTAGTATTTAAGCAGCCTAGTGACTCACCTCCTACTCACTTAAATCCTACCTGGTGCGTAGTAACGGTTCATCCTAGCTAAGACGACGTGCTCACGGGCTAAACTTGATACCTAAAACCCGAAAGGGACTAGCCGTTTTATTTTTGAAGTAATTAAAACCTTGTTTTAAAAAAATGACCAAAATACCCCTCAGTTTGAAAAATGACCAAAATACCTCTAGCTTGTAAATTACCAAAATACCCTCCGTATGGAAAATTCAAAATAACCTTCTTTTGTGAAATCAATTAGAACCAAATTTTGAAAATCTTTTTATGAAAATGCCCTGACTATGAAAATTACTAAAATACCCCTATAGGTAAAATTATAAAATTGCCCCTAACCAACAAAATTACCAGAATAACCCTGATTTTCAGAATTTTACAACATCACTATTTTGGGAAAAGCAATTCTCAAAAAGAGCCCTCAAAGTTTTACAACTTTTGAAATATCCCTGATTTATTAAATTTTACAAATTCACCCCGATTTGGAAAAAAATTACCGAAATACCCCTGAGGTCCAAAATTACCGAAATACCCTCAAATTTCAAAATTTTTCAAAATACCTCGGGAATTTAAGAGTTCCAAAATACTTTTGAAAAATCATCCGAGAACTTTTATTTTTAAAAAATTACAAAAATACCCCTATAGGACAAATTACGGAAATACCCCTGGGTAGTGGAAAAACAATCACAATGAAAATTACGTCTCTTTGAATGAATGAATAGAAAGACTATGTGTTTGTATGAATACGAAAGAACCACTCCTTAAACTCCTATCATAAAATTTCTTCGCGGATAATCAAGTGAAACAAAGGTACTAATGCATAAAATTCTTAAGCAGATAAACGCAAACGAGAATAATGAGTACGAGAGGTCGTGGATGTCTGCCCTGTGGTCGCGGTAGGGGTAGGATGACCTTGTCTAAGCCAGCAGGGTTGGGACATGGGTCTGGAAATGAGATGCCGGATCTGTCGGCGGCGGAAACTGAGTTTCAAGATCAGACTGGTGGTAGCAACGTAGTATCCCAGTGATTCTGAGTGTTGGAATGAGTTCTTTGAGGCGGTGGGTGTGCAGGGCCCGTAAATCTATGGTTGAACGACTCCGGGCTAATAGAGCGGAGGTGTTTAGAGGAGTTTTCGGAGTGGCACCCAGTGCGGCGGAGTACTGGTTGGAAGCAGCAGAAAGGATCATGGATGACCTAGATTTTACAGCTGAGGAGAAATTAAAGGGTATAATTTTTTTACTTCGGGATGAGTCATATCAGTGGTGGCTCACTATAATGGATGGAAGATGGCAGAAAATCTCACCTGGGAATTCTTCAAGGATGCCTATCAAAGGAAGTATATCGGAACTAGCTACGTGGATGCACAGCGGAAGGCCTTCTTGAATCTGGTTCAAGGCAATAAGACGGTGGCGGAGTATGAGGCCGAATTTCTCTGGTTGAGTAGGTATGCTCGTGGTATTGTGGGTACCAAGCATGAACACTGTGTTAGATTCGAAGATAGGCTGAGAGATGAGCTGAGGATGATGATAGCTCCACAATAGGAATGGGAGTTCGCTGTCCTAGTGGAGAAATCGAAGGTTGCTGAAGGGGTAAGACAGTCGGTTAGACGGAATCAAGATAGAAATTGGAATAAGAGGAGCTCCAGACCTTTAAAGTTTTTTGGTAATAAGCAAAAGAAGACGAGGTTTGGTGGGTCCAATCAAGCTGCTAGGCCTGCTGCTGCTGCTAATCCTCAATGGCCGCCATGGTGTGCCCGGTATGGGAAGTCTCGCACGGGGGAATGTTGGAATGGTAACCGGGGATGCTTCGAGTGTGGGTCCTTGGCGCATCGAGTTAGAGACTGTCCAAAAAAGGTAGCTAGATGAGATCAGAGGGTCAGGATCGTGCACCAAATATAAGGGTTAACCAACAGCCTCAGAGGGGTCGTGGTGCAGGAGGAGGAGGTAATGGTGCTGGCAGAGGTCGTGGGGCATCGAGGGGAGGTACCGGTGGTACTGAGGCTAGGCAACCTGGTCTAGTCTATACCGCGAGGCGTCAAGAGGAGGGCGACGTACCGGACGTCATAACCGGTATGTTCTTGATCTTTGGTGTGCCCTATAATACTTTGATTAACATTGGCTCAACCCACTCATACATTGCTAGTAGTGTAGTGGAAACTCTGCATTTAGACTCTGAGCTTACTTCTAGGAAGATGACTGTATTAAGCCCCCTAGGTCACTCTGTAGAAGTAAGTAAACTCTATAGGAACGTACCCCTAAAACTCTAAGGGGTCGTGTTCTTGGCTGATTTGATGGAACTACCGTTTCGGGAGTTCGACCTAATTCTCAGGATGGATTGGCTAGTAAAGTATCAGGCTAGCTTGGATTGTGCAGCTAAGCGCATGGTAATAAAGACCGTGGAAGGTGATGAGGTTGTGATGATAGGTAAAATGAGAGATTACCTATCTAATTTGGTTTCGGCATTAAAGGCAAAAAGATGGTTAAGAAGGGGTGTGAAGCTTATGTGGTGCATGTCTGTGCTTTGGAAGCTAAGGATGTTGCTGTGGGAGATGTCCGGACTGTAAGGGACTATGTTGATGTGTTTCCAGAGGAGCTTCCGGGTCTACCTCCGGACCGTGAGGTTGAATTTGGTATAGATCTATTACCCAAAACTGCGCCAGCATCTATAGCTCCGTATCAAATGGCGCCAAAGGAATTGGTAGAGTTGAAGGCGCAGATTTAGGAATTGTTGGATAGAGGGTTCATCCGACCAAGTGTATCACCTTGGGGTGCTCCAGTGCTTTTTGTCAAGAAGAAGGATGGGACAATGAGGATGTGTATAGACTATCGACAGTTGAATAAGTTGACAATAAAGAACCGGTATCCTTTACCCAGGATTGTCGATCTGTTCGACCAACTCAAAGGAGCATTGGTGTTCTCTAAGATTGACCTTAGGTCAGGGTACCATCAGCTTAAGGTGAAGGAGGCTGATGTCCACAAGACGGCATTCTGCCTCGGTATGGACACTATGAGTTTTTGGAAATGCCTTTTGGTTTGACAAATGCACCAGTCGCGTTTATGGACATGATGAACGGGTTTTCCAACCCTATCTAGATCAGTTCGTCGTGGTCTTCATAGACGACATTTTGGTGTACTCGAAGTCTGAGGAGGAGCATGATGCACATGTTCATGTGGTTCTACAAGTTCTAAGGGAGAAACAGTTGTATGCCAAATTCAGCAAGTGTGAGTTTTTGCTCAAGGAGGTAACCTTTCTAGGGCATGTTGTTTCAGCCAAGGGAATTAGGGTGGATCCCCGTAAGATTGAGGCGGTATTAGAGTGGAAACCATCCAAGTCTGTTACGAAAATTCAGAGTTTTCTGGGGTTGGCAGGATATTACCGAAGATTTGTGGAAAATTTCTCCTTAATCGCAGTGCCGTTGACTAAGCTATTGAGAAAAGGGGTTCCATTTGTGTGGTCTGAGAAGCAGCAAGAGAGTTTCGATAAGCTGAAGAGGATCTTGACAGAAGCACCAGTCTTAATTCAGTCCGAGGCAGGAAAGAAGTTCACTGTATATTGCGATGCATCGCATACTGGTTTAGGGCATGTGTTGATGCAAGAAGGGAAGGTGGTCGCTTATGCGTCATGATAGTTGATGCCTCACAAAGCTAACTACCCGACACATGACTTGCAATTAGCTGCTGTGGTATTTACCTTGAAAATCTGGAGGCACTACCTGTATGGGGAGAAGTCGGTAGTGTACACAGATCACAAAAGTCTGAAGAACCTCCTGACTCAGAAAGATTCAAATCTGAGGCAGCGGAGGTGGATTGAGTTGTTGAAGGACTACGACTGCTTGATCGAATACCATCCGGGGAAGGCTAATGTGGTAGCTGATGCATTGAGCCGAAAGGTGGTAGCGGATTTGCGAGCAATGTTTGCTCATCTAAGTCTCTATGAGGACGGGAGCCTTTTGGCAGAATTGCAAGTGAAGCCGTCTTGGATTAATGAGGTCAAAGAAGGGCAGATGACTGATGAAGCCTTGAATACTCGAAGGTTGCAAGTACAGAATGGTAAGGCCGAAAGTTTTAGTTTGGGTAGTGATGGAGTGTTGTACTTTCAGGGGAGAGTATGCATGCCTAAGGATGATGATTTGAGGCAGCGAATCCTTAAAGAAGCTCATAACGGTCGTCGCTATGCACCCGGAAGCGACAAGATGTATCGTGATTTAAGGGAGCGATTTTGGTGGCCGGTCCAAGCGGGAAGGAACCAGAGTTAGTGGGCAAGTGTCTAACATGCCGCAAGTTAAGGTGAGCATCAATTGCCATCGTGGTCATTTCTGACCGATAAAGATTCCACAATGGAAGTGGGAGGAGATTACTATGGATTTCGTAAGTGGGCTTCCCTTTACGCCCAAAAAAGATCTTTGTTTGGGTGATAGTAGACCGGTTGACTAAGTCGGCCCATTTTATACCGATGAGGGTTGACTACTCGCTTCAAAAGTTAGCCAAGCTGTATATAGCAGAGATAGTGCGGTTACATGGAGTACCGGTGTCTATTATCTCAGATCGGGATCCCCGGTTCACTTTGAGATTTTGGAAGGCCTTACATCAGGAGTTAGGCACTAAGTTGAATTTTAGCACGACTTTTCATCCACAGTCTGATGGACAATCTGAGAGGGTAATCCAAGTGTTGGAAGATATGCTGAGGGGCTGTGTTTTGGACTTTCGTGGTAGTTGGGAGGAGTACCTACCCTTGGCAGAATTTGCTTATAACAACATTTATCAAGCGAGCATTCGGATGGCACCGTATGAGGCACTGTATGGTCAGAAATGCCGTACTCCTACATGTTGGACGGAACTAGGAGAACGTCGGATGTTGGGTCCATAGTTAGTAGCGAAGATGGAGGATAAAGTTAGAGTAATTCGGGATCGTCTTAAGGAGGCGTCGGACAGGCAGAAATCCTACGCTGATATTAAATGAAGAGAAGTTGAATATGCAGTGGGTGACAAGGTCTTCTTGAAGGTATCCCCTTGGAAAAAGGTGCTGAGATTTGGTCGGAAGGGTAAGCCAAGCCCTAGATTCATCGAACCATACACAGTGTTGAAACGCGTGGGACCGATAGCTTACCAGCTTGAGTTACCGGCAGAATTGAGCCAGATACATGACGTCTTCCATGTTTCGATGCTGAGGCACTATCGATCAGATCCCTCACACGTAGTACCAGTTGCGAAAATCAAGGTGAACTCAGACTTGTCTTTCGAGGACGAGCCAGTACAAATCTTGGATCGAGATGTCAAGGTTTTGAGGAGGAAGTCAGTGCCTTTGGTAAAAGTGCTATGGCGGAATCATGGTACGGAGTAGGCCACATGGGAACCCGAGGATGTGATGCGGCAGCAATACCCCCAACTCTTCTGATCTAGGTAATTTCGAGGCCGAAATTCTTTTTAAGGGAGTAGAACTGTAACACCTTAAATTAGGGGTTGTTTGTAATTTAATTAATTTCCCATGTGTGTGCTTGAAGAAATGAATATTATGATTGCTAAGCATGTTCTAAGGTCTAGAAATAACCCCGGGCTAGGTTTGACTTAGGATTAAAAACTTCTTTTTAGCACTTGAGAAGAAAAAGCTAAGTGAGGAGGCTTTCAAAATTATTGGTGCGAAACATGACACAAGGAAGCAGCTGGTAGAGTGGTTGGGACGCTACCTAGGGAGCTAGAATGGTAGGCAAAGCAGGGGTTCGAGCTACCAAGGTTACATTTGGGGCTTTTATTTTTGCGTTATGTATGGAATGTTGGCCTAGGAAGGCCTTATAAATAAATGGTGTGGTTTTATGACATGAAAGTCGATGGGGAAGGTTGGCATGGGGCGTTGAAAGGAGGGGCTGTGGTAGTGAGGTCCTGTGTTCAAACCAAAGAAACAGCAGTGGGCATTTTATTATTTTTTTATGCAGCTGGGGTGAATAGGAGGGGGTGATGGCCCGATTATGGACTCTTATTTTGATAAGGATAAGCTTAAATTTTTGCATATTTTCGGCTGGAGGGTAAGTGTTAAGTAGTTTATTTTCATTATATTTGTTTAAGGAGGAGATTAAGGGATAGAATGGAAGATAAACAATGTTTTAATTTAGTTTATTTGGGGGATAATTAAAAGATAAAGATTTATCACATGGGGAGCAATGGCCGAAATAGGGACGCTAGGGGCTTGAGTTTCGATTTTGAAGGAGTGATAGGGAGTATTTTCGGCTAGCACATGTTACTTTCATTTTTCTTTCATTGTTGTTCAAACCGAAACTCCTTTCTGCTCCTTTGCTACTTTTCAGTCTTTCTTTGAAGCATACCATAGGACTTGATTATATATAATTGAGCAAGCCGATTCTAACAAGTGTTTTGGTAGGGATCTCGACAAGTCAAGTGATAATTTCGGGATTTCGGTAAGTGATGGTAAGGCTTATACATCATTCGGCCAAGGGCCATTTGTTAAAAAGTTTATGTTTAAATGCCGAAACTAATGTGTGCCATGGATTTAGGGGCTAATTAAGGCTTCGGGATTTGTTTGGAAATCAAATCCATTTAAGGTAAGTGCCGCAAGAGCCTTTGGTATTATTTGGTTTGGCCGAATAGGCCTAAGTCCCTAACCCTATTGTTGGCCGATTATAGGGTCAAGAATCTAGCGTCGTAGATTGAATCTTCGGGATCTAGGAATTTCAGTAGTGACAGGTGTGTAAAACTCTTTACACACTTTATCAATTCACATTGCCATATTGTTGCCTTTTTAATCTTTTTGGTAGTGATTAGCTTGTGGCATAATCATGGTTTCCGGGTAAGTCCCCTAACTTGTGATCTATGATATATGATTGAGTTTTCCATCATATGCTGTTAAATGATATGTTGTACATAATGCATGATATATGGGATTATGATATTGTTATGCAAGCATGATGATGGTGGGATTGATGAGAGGAGGGGGATGATCTTATGGACTGTCACCAGTGGTTTTGACCACAAGATGGGTTGGCCCCATCAGATTTACTGTGACTTCGGTCACTAGTGGTTTTGACCACACCAATGATAATTGTGACTAATTCCCAGTGGTTTGGTACCACCAGTGGTTTTAACGACATTATGACAATTGTGACCTATGGTCATCAGTGGTTTTGACCACACGATGGGTTGGCCCCATCATTTAATTTGTGACACTTGTCACCAGTGGTTTTGACCACACGGGGTAGTTAAGGAGTACGGATGGCTAGTGGGGTTGCATATTTGCATGTTTATTAATAATCTGTGTATGAGTTACATTTCCGGGTGGGGGATTTACACACTGAGTCTTGGTGACTCACCCTTCCCAAATTATTTTGCAGATGAGTAGATCGCAGAGATGGAGCCGGAGAGGACTCGAGGCGGCCATGCTAAATCGTTGGATTTGAATTTAATTTGTTGTAGTTAAGTTTATTTATTTTCTTTTCTAAGTTTTTAATTTGGGTTGTAATAAGGCCGCTAATTTTTATTTGGATGTTTACATAGTTAATTTACTTTACTTATGCTATACTACAAATGAATTTACAAATGTTATGTAAACCGGTTAAAAGCAACATTTTCCAACTAAGTAACTTTTACGAGTTTTTCAAAGATGTTACCATCGGGTAACAAAAATACACCAAGTCAACTATAACTTTGACGATTTTAAAATTTTACATGACCAAATGTTTTCAAAGGGTTTATCAACACAACCATGTTTATGAAAATAATCCCAACTGAGTTTTATCAAACCCCGTTTTAAAACCTTAGCCATATTTTAACAAGTTTTCACCAAACACTCAAAATGTTTCAAAATTATTTTACTTCGTGACATACCAGATCCGGTCAGGACTCATGGGCCGGGTTTGGGGTGCTACAAGTTAAAACATGAGGATTGAGCAGAGTTTTCTACCAAGCCTTTCTCGTTCAGGGATTATCTCGAAGATAGCCAATTGATCCATCTCGAAGAGTCGAGTTTTACTCAAGACGGAGGATCTCCTTTTCAATTCCTTCAGGGGGATTTAGGGGTTTCTTATGTTTTGTTTTATCTTTTCTCTTGAGATATTTTTTTGTTTAGTTATGAACTAAACCCCTCAGATACCTAAAGGGGATGAAACCTATGACAGATTTTGTTATTTAATTCCTTCAGTTTATATGATAAATACTTAGTTTGTTCTTAATAATGTTGCTTAAATTTATCTGATATGCTTAGGTGAAGGTGGAATAAACCCCGCCTAAGAGTAGATCTAGCATAATTAAGCGGAGTTGATCGGGCACCTAGAGATAGGGTTACGAGATTTTACCGGATTAGGGTGAAACCTAATATGGAAGTCCATTGATCGATTTACTGCTTCCTTAGGGGGTTATTATAAGAGAACGAGAGTTCCACTAATTAACCTAAGGTTAGACATTATTCGCTTCGAGAGAAGGTTTAATATAGGTTAGGGAGTCTCACGGATCAAGCTAAGTAAGGAAATCATATGAATTAAAAAGGTAGATAATAATTGAAGTCATAAGTGGATTCTTCCCAAAGGTATCGTCTTTATCAATTGAGTTTTCTTCAAAGTCTTTTCCCGAAGTTTTGTTCTTTTGTCTTTGTATTTAAGTTTAAGTATTTCATTTGTTTTAGATTAATAAACCAATCACTCCATATTTTAGGCTAAATAATAGAAAGAAAGTGAGTAGTAGTACTTTTAGGTTCCTTGGGTTCGATAAGATATTATTGCCTAAGCTATACTAGTGTTCAATAGGTGCGCTTGCCTCTATCGTTGTCGTAGTCAGTCTACAGGTTCGATCACTCTTTTATAAATATTAAAACTAGACTATTTTTCAGTGATCATGTTTTTGGCGCCGTTGCCGGGGAACACTAAAATATTAAGAAAGCTTAATTTTTATTACTTTATCCATTTTTTTATTTTTACAATTTATTATTAGCATTATTATTTTTTTATTACTTTGATAATTTTTTCCTCTATTTTGCTTTTGGCAGAAAATTTTAGTCTATGGAAAAGATGGCACTGAATAATTATCAGTGGCAAGTCATGAGGACAATTCCTACTAAAACAGCTAATGTCTTCAACCTCGACGTGGTCACCAGGTTATCTAATCAGTTAGAGATGATGAATAAAAAGATTGATGATTGGTATAGTCCCTTGCAAGTACATCCAAAAATAAAATATGATTTGAATCTAAGAGGCGTGGCAAATCCTGAGTACCCACCCTGCGGAGATGGCATGGAAAACGAGCAAGCTCACTATACAGGTAACTATTCTAGCTATAAAAATAATTTTTATAGTGACACTTATAATGTAGGTTGGAAGTACCATCCCAATTTCTCGTGGGATTATCAAAATAGCCAAATATTGGAACTTCCTCCATATTTTCAACAACCACCTCACCAACAAGAAGAGGAGCCGAATCTTGAAGAGATGCTGACAAATTTCATGGCAGCCACAGATTCTCATCTCCAAAAGACTGAAGCAACACTTGATGAACAACAAAAATCAATCAAAGGGATCGAGAATCAAGTTGGAGAACTTACTAGGTCAGTGAAACATCTCGCAAAGCTAATACGACTGTTAGGACGTCACCAAGTAACACCGAGGTTAACCCAAAAGAGAAAATTCAAGCCATCTCAGCTCAAGCAAGTAAGAGGTTAGATGAACCAAACTCAATACAAGAAAATATGGTAGACGAAGGTAAGGTAGAGGTAATACAAGAAAAGCCGAAACCAATAATCAAGGAATACCAACCTCACATACCTTATCCCAAAGAAATGAAAAGAGACGATTCAGAGGGACAGTTCGGTAAGTTTCTTAAACTCTTGAAGAAATTACATATTAACTTTCCTCTTCTTGAAGCTCTTTTTTAGATACCGAACCGAGGAAATTTTTAAGATAGCTCTTGACCAATAAACGCAAATTAGATGAAGAACACCACGTGGAGCTAAATGCAATGTGCTCAGCAATTCTACAAAATAAACTGCCACGAAAATTAAAAGATCCAGGGAGTTTTACAATTCCATGTTTAATTGGTAGCTTATCTATTGATAATGCATTAGTGGATTTAGGGGCAAGCATCAATGTTGTTCCTTACAAAATGTTTAAACAACTAGGTCTAGGGAAACCCAGACAAACTAGGATGAGCATTCAATTAACTAATAAAACTATAAAAATTCCTAGGGGTGTAATAGAAAATGTTCTAATCAAAATTTATAAATTCGTATTCCCAGCAGACTTTCTCGTTTTAGACATGGATGAGGACAACACGATCCCCTTAATTTTAGGAAGACCCTTTTTAGCAACTGTCAAAGCTAAAATTGATATCTATGCAGAGAACTCATACTTCGTGTGGCGATTTAGATAGTCACTCTTCAAGCTCTTTACTCGGCCAGAACATCAAGTGATAAAGGTGAGAAAGTAAATTCAGTTGATAACCAACTTGTTCAACCTTCATTGCAGGAAACACCACAAAGTTACAAACCTGAGCCGGATCATAGACCTCGTGCCAATAAAGAAGAATTACATGAGGAACCAGAACCACACGAAGTAAAACTGAAGGAAACCCTAGACAAGCTGATCGGAACAACGAATCACTTAAAATTAGGAGATCAGGTATTGTTGAATAAGAAAGACTCTCGAATCACCAATTCAGACCTCAAGACAAACGAAGAAATCACTTTTGAGGTACTAAATGTCTTTCTATACGACATAGTCGAGGTCAACAATCCTAAATTCGACACTTTTGGGGTAAACATTATTCAACTCAAACTATATATCCATAACCGAAGTGATCGCATGAGAAAAGATTTTCACCTCCTCAAACCACCATGACCATACGAATGAGAGGTAAAGTCTAGCTAAGACTATAAACGAGAACTTTTCGGGAGGCAACCCGAGCACTAACCCCATTTTTACATTTTTTTTTTTTTAGTTTTTTTTTTTTTTTTTTAGCACCTAACCATAAACTAACCAAAGAGCAGATTTCTAGGCCACACGGCCCTCCACACGGGCGTGCTCGTGGCCGGGTGGAAGCTAGGGGATGAACCATGGGCGTGTTGTTAGCCGTGCACAAACAGGGAATAAACTTCTTTCTCCAACACGGGCTGCGATACTAGTCCACGCCCGTGCCGATGCCCCGTGAGATTACTGACTTGTCAAGCATGGGCTAAACACGGCCGTACCTTTCAACCGTACCAACATTCTAACTTATCAAACACGGGAAGAGCACGCTTGCATTGAATAATCGTGTGAAGAAAGACACGGGTGTGTCGCGACACCCACGGCAATGCCCGAACACACTGAATGTGTTCAAAATTCAAAATCCCAAAACACGGGCTACATCTCTATTTAAACCTCATTGCCCATTTTTCTAGTTGTCTTTCATTTTCCATTATTTATTTTTGTTTTTATTTTATTTCATCATTATTTTTTACTTTATTTCATTTTATTTTCTTTTTCTTATTTTTTATGATATTTAGTTTTAGCTTAGGATACAATAAAACCAAGCCGACTACTTCGAGGATTCAATTTCAAACGGTTTGAGACGCTTCCCCACGTTTACCTCCAATCTAGTTTCTTTTCATAGACTTCATCCAAAAATTCAGGAAGTGTTACTTCTCCCTTTCTCTTTTGATTTTATTAGTACATAATTGTTTACCTATTTTTGTACATTGAGGTAATGTACATCTTAAGTGTGGGGGGGGAGTACCTGACTTTTTGCATTATTCTCAAAATCCTGAATTTAGTCTCGTTCGAAAGTATTTTTCTCATATTACTAATTAGGATGAAATTTCTAATGATGTATGATTTTTATTGATATGTTTTAGAGTAAGTCATAGTTAATTGTGCATTGATGATTAAATCTGAAGGATACTAGAGACTCGAGCATTATAAGTCTACTTCCTAAAAATTAAAAATTAATAGGTCATTGAACTGAATTTGGGTATTACTTTCAAGTTTGAAATTTACAGGGATTGAGGTCAAAAACACCCATAATTTTTGTGAGATTTTGAGCCTTATAGAGTATATATTCTTTTTCGTGCTCACTTTATTGATTATGAGTGTGTCAACTTTGAACTGTTATTCTAGAACTTGCCTCATTTATACATGTCGAGACCATACTTTTGATTTGATATACGAGATGATAAAGGCACCTAGAATTTAACCCACATACTCCATAAAAAGCCTACCTTCACAAAATAACCCCTAGTGAACTCCGTTGAATCCTAACAACCTTTTTATTGACTCACCCACAATATTAACCCAAAACCCCTTTGTATTTGTTATCACCCTTTCTTTTGACTACCCTTTAATCGAGGTTTGATTTGATTAAGTTACCAAATTATATAGGTTCACTAGTTACATTTATCATTTATGATGTAATATCTTAGTTTGTTCTTAAAAAAAACTTTGAGCATTTAAACTCCAATTGTTGAAGAAAAAGCTCGTATTCAAGTATTATCAAATTTCAAGTGATGAAAATACTCTTTATTATAGAGTAATTATTAATGGTGGTATTATTAGTTTTCATTCGAAGTAAATATTCATATTTAGTTCAGAATATCTAGTTAGGTAATTTGTCAAGTCAATCTCAATTCTAACCTACTAATTCAGCTTGTATCCACACCTTTAACCCTAGCCCCGTTACAACCCTAATAAAGACTTTTGATCTATGTATCATCTTATATACAGTGGTGGAGATTTGATTTTCAGGCAAACCTATGGGATTAAATTTTCAGGTTCGACTTAGAGTGCTTATTCTTGAGCCTTAAGCACTTCGAGTGATTTGAGTGAATCTTTTGTGAGGATGTCAATCCTTGTCGGTTTTGAATTAAAGGGAATTACTTAGATAAGGGGAGACACCTATGTTTTCGTACTACTACAAATGTATGCCTTATCTTAATTGAATCTTAGGGTTATTTGAGTTGAATTATCCATGTATAAATTATCTATGAATTATGATGAGACATTGTCAATATGAATTATGAATTATGAAAAGTTCATTTTAATTGTAAGTTGAGAATTTTGCTTGAGGACAAGCAAAATCTTTAGTGTAGGGGTATTTGATAAACCATAAAAGTAACATATTTTAATCCCACTTTTAGTATGCTTTTTGGTGATTTAGCCCTTGATTTTATATAAAAGGTGCTTGTAATCCTTTCTTTTCATGTCATATACTCAGGAAAGCACTCGAGGATAAAAAGAACACAAAACGGGCTTAAAACGGAGCAAATGGGCTTTAGAAAGAAATCAACACGGCCTGGCACAAATCCTGCACGGTTGTGTCTCGCTGACTTCCTAGAGCACGGCCTAACTCATGAGTTGCACGGCTGTGCATCACCTCATTACCACACTTGGGCGTGTCAAGTGAATTACACGGCCGTGCCCAAAATGATAGAATCAAGGCACGGCCCAACCCCGATTGACACGGGCATGTGCCATGGGCGTGCCCCTACCGCGGGAAAGAGCAATTTCACTCGGATTTGGATGCTTGGAGGGAAAGAAACACATTCCTAAGTCTACTTAAACATCCTAGGAGGAATTCTACTTGAATTAGGATACTTAAGGGCCAAGTAAAGCATCTCAAAGCCTATATAAACACACAAGGTAGCAACTAAAAAAGGGGGAGCTTGGCAGAAGCCAAAACAGGAGGATTGAGCAGAGTTTTCTGCCAAGCCTTTCTCGTTCAGGGATTGTCTCAAAGATAGCCAATTGATCCATCTCGAAGAGTCAGAGTTCTACTCAAGACGGGGGATCTCCTCTTCAATTCCTTCAGCTTATGTTTTATTTTATCTTTTCTCTGGAGATGTTTTCTTGTTTAGTTATGAACTAAACCCCTCAGATACATGAAGGGGATGAAACCTATGACGGATTTTGTTATTTAATTTTTCAGTTTATATGATAAATACTTAGTTTGTTCTTAATTATGTTGCTTAAATTTATCTGATGGGCTTAGGTGGAGGAGGAATAGACCCTGCCTAAGAGTAGATCTAGCATAATTAAGCGGAGTTGATTGGGTGCCTAGAGATAGGGTTACGAAATTTTGCCGGATTAGGGTGAAACCTAATATGGGAGTCCATTGATTGATTTACTACTTCCTTAGGGGGTTATTATAAGAGAACGAGAGTTCCACTGATTAACCTAAGGTTAGACGTTATTCGCTTTGAGAGAAGGTTTAATATAGGTTAGGGAGTCTCACGAATCAAGCTAAGTAAAGAAATCATATGAATTAAAAAGGTAGGTAATAAGTGAAGTCATAGGTGGATTCTTCCCGAAGGTATCGTCTTTATCAATTGAGTTTTCTTCAAAGTCTTTTCCCAAAGTTTTGTTCTTTTGTCTTTGCATTTAAGTTTAAGTATTTCATTTTTTTTAGATTAATAAACCAATCACTCCATATTTTAGGCTAAATAATAGAAAGAAAGTGAGTAGTAGTACTTTTAGGTTCCTTGGGTTCGATAAGATATTCTTGCTTGAGCTATACTACTGTTCGATAGGTGCGCTTGCCTCTATCATTGTCACAGTCAGTCTACAGGTTGGATCACTCTTTAATAAATATTAAAACTAGACTGTTTTGCAGCAATCACTGAATCTAGTATTGTTTGGCCTGCTATAGCCGCTAATAATTTTTAATTAAAACCTAACACTATACAAATGGTTTAACAGTTTGTTCAATTTGATGGTTTGCAGGACAAAGACCCGAATACTCATTTAGCTAATTTTCTAGAATTCTGTGATACCTTCAAAATAAATGGTGTTTCTGATGATGCCATTCATCTTCGGTTATTTCCCTTTCCCTTGAGAAATAAAGCCAAACAGTGGTTACATTCTCTTCCACGAGGATTAATCACTACATGGGACCAAATGGCCGAAAAATTTCTATTAAAATATTTTCCATCGGCCAAATTAAGGAATGATATCTCTTCTTTTGTGTAGATGGATTTAAAAACATCATATGGTGAGAGATACAAAGATTTGTTGAGAAGGTGCCCACACCATGGTTTACCCTTGTTGTTGCAGGTACAAACTTTTTACAATGGTGTAAACCCCTCAACCCGGTAGTTAATTGACTCGGCCGCTGGCGAAACCCTGAATAACAAAACTCCTAAAGCAGCTTACGAGTTTATAGAGGAGATGTCACTGAATAACTATCAGTGGCAAAGTACAGGGACGAAGCCAACCAAAGCAGCCAGAGTTTTCAGTCTCGACCCAGTCACAATGCTATCAAGTCAGGTAGAGATGATGAATAAAAAGATTGATGGTTTGTGTGGTTCTTTGGAGGTACATCTAGTTATGCAATGTGATTCAAACTTAGGACGTGTGGCGAATCCAGAGTACCTACCCTACAATCCAAGCATGGAAAGTGAACAATTACACTATGCGGGTAACAATTTTAGACCTCAAAATAACCCCTATAGTAATACTTATAATCCAGATTGGAGGAACCACCCCAATTTCTCATGGGGCGGCCAAGGAAATCAGAGACAACAAGGACCCCCTCCAAACTTCCAACAACAGCTCTACCCACAGGAAAAGAAGTCGAACCTTGAAGAGATATTGACAAAATTCATAGCAGTGTCTGAAACTCATTTTGAAAACACTGAGACAACACCTAAAAATCAACAAGCATCGATTAAGGGAATCGAGAACCAGTTAGGGCAACTCGTGAAGCTAATCTCCGAACGACCATTAGGTAGCTTGCCAAGTAACACGGAGACTAATCCCAAGGAGCAAATTCAAGCCATAACAGCTCATGATAGTGAAAGGTTAGTAGAATCTGAATCTGAGCCAAGGAAAGAACTTGTGGTAAGTGAAGGTAAGATTGAAGTAAGCAAAGAAAAGCCAAAACCGATAATTAAAGAATACAAACCTCGTATACCTCACCCCAATGCGATAAAGTAAGATGACACAGAAGAATAGTTCGGTAAGTTCCTTAAACTCTTAAAGAAATTACATATTAACTTATCGTTTCTTGAAGCTCTTTCGCAGATGCCACATTCAAGGAAATTTTTAAAAGAGCTCTTAACAAACAAGCAAAAGTTAGACGAGAAGTCGCATGTGGAACTAAACGTAGTATGCTCAACAATGTTACAGAATAGACTACCATGGAAATTAAAAGATCCAAGGAGTTTTACAATTCCATGTCTAATCAGTAGTCTATCTGTTGAGAATGCTTTAGCTAATTTAGGGGCAAGCATCAATGTTATGCAATCTAAAATGTTTAAATAGCTAGGTCTAGGGAAACCCAAGCAAACTAGGATGAGTATTCAACTAGCTGATAAGACTATTCGCATCCCTAAGGGTATAATTCAAGATGTACTAGTTAAAGTTGATAAATTCATATTCCCCGTAGACTTCGTTGTTTTAGATATAGATGAAGACAATAGTATCCCATTAATCTTAGGAAGATCTTTTCTAGCAACTGCCAGATCTAAAATTGATGTTAGCACAGGTGAACTCATACTTCATGTAGGTGACGAATCAATCAGTCTTCAAGCTCTCAACTCAGCTAGGACATCGAGTGAGAAAGGTGAGGACATAAATTCTATTGATAAGCACCCAGTTAAATTTCCTTTCTAGGAAACACCAAGGAATCACACTATAGAACCAGACCTTATAGCTCGCACCAACAAGGAAATATCTCATGAGGAATGACGACTTCAGACCGATAAGCTAGATGAGTGGGAGACACATTTCAAGGAGGAATCAACCCCACACGAAGTGAAACCAAAGGAAACCCAAGAAGAACTTAAAGGAACATCAAATCACTTCAAAATAAGAGATCAAGTATTATTAGATAGTACTGACATGCGAATCGCCACATCAAACCTGAAGATAACTGAAGAGATCCCCTTTACGGTACTTAATGTTTTCCTTTACGGAACAGTTGAGGTAAGTAATTCTACTTTCGGTACTTTTAAAGTAAACTCCACTCACTCAAATTATATGATGATAGCACGATAAATGATTTTTCACTCTTTAAACTGCGGTGAAGGTACAAAAGAGTGGTAAGTCTAGCTTAAGACTTTAAAGGAGCACTTCTCGGGAGGCAACCTGAGCACTAACCCTATTTATTTTTATTTCTTTTAGCACCTAATTACAGACTAACCAAGTAAATGAAGCACAGATTTTCACATCACACGGCCTTATACATGGCCGTGGTCATGGCTGTGTGGATGCTACGGATCTGCATACTGACATGGTAGAGATAGTACGAGATAGGACGAGAAAAATATCTTTGAATCACGGACTCACCTAACACAACGACCGTGTGACATAGCCACGGCCGACACTGATGAACCTACACGAGCGTGGAAACTTAAACACAAGGCATGAAAGAAGCGATTGAACCCCCACACGGCCGTGCGAGTTGGCCGTGTGACACAACACACCCTCGATACACAGGCGTGGGGACACACTAGAACTGAAAATTTTCTATTTAAAACACCCCTCTCCCTTTCTCACCCATTTCTTATCCACTCCCCACTTCCCTCCATCTTCACTCTCTTCCTTCTTCACTCCTTAAAAGCCTCACTCTACGCTTCAACAATGTCGAAGAAATGAAAAGATCCAAGTCTTGTCTCCCTGTGCGAGACAAATCAACATAAGTTCATGCCGCCCACTCCACTAACTCGACAAGCCAAGGGTCTTTGAGACCATTTAACTTTTTTTTTCTTTTCTCTTCTCCTTTATTTTCCTTTTCTTTATTTCTCATATATTAAATTTAGTTTATTTTGTTTTAGTTTCTTGGTTTTAGGTTCTAAAAGCTACTAGGGAATCATACACCATGGTCTTAGAAATCACACCCACCTCGCAAACCATCTACCAATAAGGACTTTCTAGTCCATCCATCTTCTCTCTTAGTTTTATTTTAATTCATATTTTCTTTATTGTTATCTTTATTTACTTTAATTATATAATTAGTATAATTTAAATTATTATTATTTCCTGGCTAATTCTATACGAGTTACCCAATTTCTTCATCTAGCACAGGAATTAGAGGCGCTCCCTCCAACTTATCTTTAACCTCCGAATCAAGTTTCCACACTTCCAACTTAAGGAATCCATCCAAAAATTCAGGAGGTTTTACCTCTCTCCTTCTCTTTTGATTTTCTTATTTTGTGATTATTATCCATCTTTGTACATTGAGGGCAATGTACATCTTAAGTGTGGGGGTGAAAGTTTATTAGAAAAAGTGCCTAACTTTTTGCATTATTCTTAAATCCTTGAATGATATTCTGCCTTAAAGTAATTTTCTCATATCACTAATTAGAATAAAATTCTTGTTGATTCATGATTTTTATTAATATGTTTTAGATTAAGTCATTGATAATTGTGCAATGATGATTTAAACTTTAAGATATTAGAGAATCAAGCATGATGAATCTATTTTCAAAAATTAAAATTCTGTTAGGTTGTCTACCTGAATCTAAATTGTTACCTTGAAGTTTGAAATTTACGAGGTTGACATCAAAATACTCATAATTTTTGTGAGATTTTGAGCCTTTTAGAGCATACATTCTTTTCGTGCTCACTTTATTGATTATGAGTGTGTCAACATTGATTTGTTATTCTAGAACTTGCTTCGGTTATACATGTCAAAACCACACTATGGAGTTGATATACATAGATGATTAAGGAACTTAGGATTTAACCCACTTACTCCACTAAAATCCTACCCTCATAATTGACCCCCAGTGAACCCCTTTGATCCTAACAATCCTTTTTATTGACTCAACCCACTAATATTAACCCGAAACCCATCTCGTATTTGTTATCACCATTCCTTTTGGTTACCCTTCTATCGAGATTTGTTTTGATTAGTTGCCTAATTAGATTATTTTAGTTGTTAAAGCTCTATTAAATATTTGATTTGTTATTAAAAAAATCAATCAAAAATTCAAAGTATATTCATTATTAGTTATGTGATTAAGTGAGCCTATACGTTTAATTTCAACATCTTGAAGAAAAAGCTTGTATTATTAGTATTACAAGTTTTCAATTGATGTAATTATTCAGGTTATTAGTCATTTTTTTCTAGTTAGGTAATTTGTCAATTCAATCTCGATTCTAACATCTCTAATTTAGCCTTTATCCACACCTTGAACCTAAGCCCCTTTACAACCCTTTTTAAAGACCTTTTGATTTGTGCATCATCTAATTTTACAGTGGTGGAGATTTGATTTTCAAGCAAGCCTATGATAATAACTTTTCATGTTCGACTTTTGAGAGCTTAATTTTTGAACCTTAAACACCTTGAGTGATTTGAGTGAATCTTTTGTGAGGATGTCAACTTTTGTCGATTTTGAATTAAAGGTGATTATTTAGGTAGGGGGAAACACCTATGTTTTCATGCTAAAAACTCATGACTTTGATTGTTTGAATCTTTAAGACTGCTTAAGTTGAATCATCCATGTATAAATTATCTATGAATTATGATGAGGCATTGTTGATGAATATTATGAATTGAGGAAGTTCGTTTTAATTATGAGTTGAGAATTTTGCTTGAGGACAAGCAAAAGCTTAAGTGTGGGGTTATTTGATAAACCAAAATAGTAACATATTTTACTCCCACTTTTTAGCATGTTTTTGGATGATTTTTTCCTTTTAATTATGGAAATAGGTGCTCCTAATCCTTTGTTTTCATGTTTTATACTCAGTAGAGCACCAGAGGATGAAAAGAACGAGAAACGGGCTAAAAATGGAGAAAATGGGCCAAAGCATGAAATCCACACGGCCTGGGCACAAGAACACACGGCCGTGCCTCGTAAGAAAAGTCAACCACGGCCTGGACCCCGAAATACATCGTCGTGCCTCGTCAACAGGATCGACCACGGCCTGGCCACGATTTACACGGGCGTGCCATGGGCGTGTCTCTGTCGCAGGAAATAAGAATTCTATTCGGATTAGGGTACTTAGAGGTAAAAAAACATATTCCAAAAGCCTATATAAAGACCATAGAGGCCAACCTTTAGGGGGCGTTCAGCTAGGCCAAAGAGCCAAGCCAAACAGTTAAATTCAAGGATTTACTTGAAGAAAGCCAGTTGATCCATCTCAAGAAGTCAGAATCATACTCAAGACGGAGGATCTCTCCTTTAATTCCTTTAGGGGGTTTTAGGGATTTCATATGTTTTGTTTTATCTTTTATTCTAAGATGTTTTCTTTTACAATTATGAACTAAACCCTCAAATCCTTGAGGGAGATGAAACCTAAGACGAATCTTGTTATTGTTATCTGAACCGAATGATAAATATTTGGTTTGTTCTTAACTATGTGTTCTTAAATCTTGTTTTGGTATTTTTGGGATATTGATTCAAGTGTGATGTGCTTAGGTAGAGGAGGAAGAGACCCTGTCTAAGAGTAGATCTAGCATAGTTAAGTGGAGTTGCTCGTGCGCCTAGAGATAGGGTGACAAAAATCTGTCGGATTAGGGTCAAACCTAATATGGGAGTCCATAGATCGAATTAATGCAATTCTAGGGTTTTTTAATTAGAAAGAGATTTCAATTAATCAACCTAGGGTTAGACGTTAGTAGCCTTGAAGAGAGGGATTAATATAAATTAGGGAATCTTACGGATCAAGTCAAATGAATAAATCGTCTGGTTCAGAGTTGTAACACCCCATGTAACACCCTTAACCCCTACCCATCGCCAGATTAGGGTTACGGGCATTACCGGATAAGTCATACAACAATTCCAATTCCACATATCACACTCGACAAATTGATCTTAACATATGAAATTTAGAAACAAGTAAACCATATTTAACTAATTAATAAAGTAATCCTATTATAACAGTCAATTTATTTAAAGTATTAAGAAAACCACTAGGTGTTGCTTAACAAAATTTAAACCTTTTTCTTTAAGTTCTCTATATACCAATGTATGACTTAATAATCACAAACAACCAATTAAATTTCAAATTCATATTACCATTAATCACAAAGTTTTATGCTTTCTAAATTATTTCAATTAACTATTAATTAGTCACATGTATACTCTTAACTATATGTTTCATATCCAATTCTACTCGCATATAAAATACCAAACAAATTTCTTTTTTTTTTTTTGTTTTATAAGCATACTTTACTCATCTACTAATAACTATCCATGAACAAATATGCATAAATTTTTACTCATGCCATATTGGTACGGTTAACCAAATCATAACTATACATTTATCAAGTACATATGCAACTTTAACACTATTACCCTATGTACGAATCCAACATTAATGCAACATAGCCGAACATACAATATGCTTATCATTACCATGTTTCCAGATCATGTATCAATATCACAGTGTATATACATACTTCGTAATAATCTTTATAACTCATACTATTTCATAATACATATCGTCTTTGCTCAAATAAACTAAAACATGCAACAACCAATATATATATATATATATACACATCTTTTCTTTCAACCATAATTGCTTAATTTGAACCGCTTCAACAATGCAAAACTTACCAATTCTAAGCTTAAATCATGACTTCACACACATATATATTAGCAAACATATTACCTTGCTAACATATTACATGCTTTAAATCATCTAGCATCCAACATTTATCCTTATTAGCTAAGTGCATATCCCAACAATACACCATATATATATATATATCATATGATCATTTTCCGTATGTGATTTAAAGCATGACCGAAATCACATATCTAATGGTATTATAATGCAAGCTACTATATCAAAATGTAAAACCTAAACTTAACTAAAAGCAACACCTTTTACTCGCAAGGCCATATTTATATTTACAATCCAAACATCATTCATTACTTATCAAAATAAAGCCTATACATGCCTTTGATTCAAAAGTTTACAAAACATAACTATACCAAAGAGAGTGATAGTGTGGTCGACTTTCTTGATGATCCCCTGAGCCCGTAGTTGAATTATCGATCTATAAAATAGAACACAAACATAAATAGAGTAAGCTCAATAGCTTAGTAAGTCTTAAGCAACTTTATTATAACATTCAATAACTTAATTTTCTTTTTCTATAAATTTATAACATCTATATTTATGCTTGGTCGAATATTATCAACTTGCAAATCATAGCATTTACACTTCATTACCATACTCTTATAATTCGTCAAACCATAGTATAAACATATTTTTCATGAATCACATGCTTCTTAACACATAAGTGCACCATTCATATCAAATATATCATCATACTCAAAGTCTTTCCACTATTTGCATTTATACTACTAACCGAACATCCCAAAAATAACATGTTTAAGCTCAAGTCCTATCTTATACTAATCATACATATTGCTTAATAAGCTCAATCACACAAAACACCAATATTGATATGGTATTTCAACCCAAGTAACCTTAATTACGACTTACCTTACTTCTGATGATATTCACTGAGATTTAAGCTTACCTGAGTTTTTAACTCAATAAGTTCAATATACTACACTTGAAAACTTTATGGTTTCTTCATTTTAAAGTACCACCGGCATTAAGCCTGCTAGGCATAAAGCCCGTATATGTCACCGGAACTAAGTCTGCTAGGCACGAAGCCCGAATATATCACTGGCACTAAGCCTGCTAGGCACGAAGCCCGAATATATCACCGGCACTAAGCCTGCTAGGCACGAAGCCCGAATTAAATCATCGGCACAAGGCCTGCTAGGCTCAAAGCCCAAATTTCTAACATTTTTAACATTCCAACATACACTACTTGATGTTGAACATCACAACTATCTCATTTCTAACATATCACTTTCACATAATAAACCAAACATAGTTATTCATAGTATATTCAACAAATCAATTTACTATAAATTCATACCCCTACATTCGGCCAACATACATTTTCATGCCTCAAATATCCAAATTTGTTATATACTAAGTTCGTAAATAATTCTTTGACATAATTTTGCTTAAGGACTTACCTCGACTTTCGATGGACAACGTTAATCCCATGAGTCGACAACTTTCGCTTTTCCCCGATCCAAGCTCGTTTTTCTTTGTTCTTGATTTAGAACACATTAAATTCAGCTCATTCAAGTACATTTCAATTCAATTTAGTCGCAAAACACATAAACATGCAAATTACCATTTTGCCCCTAAGATTTCACATTTTTACTATTTAGTCTTAATTGTACAAAACATAAAATACACAAAATTTGCCAAGACTATGCAAGGGCCGAATGTTCACAAGGGCATTATAAGTCCATTTCTTTTATTTATTTTTCCAATAAGACCCTCTAAAAATTTACTTTTACAAATTAGCCCTAAATACTAAAATTCACTAAAATTTCAAATACAAAACATATCAATACTTAACATATCTTTGATTTAAAATCATCAAACATCAAAAACCTCAAAAAATCATCAATGGCCGAACCTCATAAACACATGATTCTCAAAAATTCAAGCATGGGTCGGTAATATACGAAGCAACGATCTCAAAAACGTAAAAATTTTTAAAAACTGAAATCAAACTAACCTTAATTTTGTGCTTCTAATTGCCGAAATTCAAAGGAACAAAAACCCTTTTCTTCTCCCACATTTGGCCAAAGAACAAAATAAGATGATAATGGCTTTTTCATTTTATTTTGTTATGTATATAATAGGTTATTTAATTAATTTACTAATATAACCTTTAATATAAAATAAACTATTACATATAATAATGGCATATTAGTCAAAAGCCATCCACTAACTTATAAAATGGAATAATTACCCACCTAATACCTCAAATTAAGAAGCCATCATCATTCTAGCACTTTACACTAAAGAATGAAGCTTTTACGCTTTACGCGATTTAGTCCTTTTTATCAAATTCAATACTTAAACGATAAAATTTTTCTACGGAACTTTCACACACATAAATTCACATATAATAAACACTAAATATAATATTAAAATATTTCTCAGAGTCAGATTCATGGTCCCGAAACCACTGTTCCGATTAGGGTCAATTTCGATCTGTTTCAACTCCCCCCTTAAGGATTTTTCGTCCCCGAAAATTCTTACCGTTAAACAACGTCGGATATTGTTGCCTCATTGAGTCCTCAGGCTCCCACGTAGCCTCTTCAACTCCGTGCCGAATCCACAGTATCTTCACTAATGGAATTCTTTTGTTTCTTAACTCTTTCATTTCCCGAGATAAAATACGGATCCATTTTTCCTCATATGTCATATCAGGTTGGATTTCAATCTCAGATGGAGCAACCATATGTGACGGATCTGATCTGTATCTACGGAGCATAGAAACATGAAATACATCGTGTATCTTTTCTAATTCAGAGGGTAGCTTCAACCTATAAGCAACAGGCCCAACACGTTCAATGATTTCATACGGTCCGATGAATCTCAGGCTCAACTTGCCTTTCCGGCGAAACGGAGTACTTTCTTCCATGGAGAAACCTTTAAGAATACTCGATCTCCAACCTGAAATTCAATGTCTTTACATTTCAAATCAACATAGGACTTTTGACGATCCGAAGCAGCTTTCAAATTGTCTCTAATAATGGCTACTTTCTGTTCGGTTTCCTTAATCAAATCAACCCCGTGTATCTTATTCTTGCTGAGCTCAGTCCAGTATAATGGTGTTCGACACTTTCGCCCGTACAAGGCTTCATAGGGCGCCATTTTGATACTAGATTGAAAACTGTTATTATAGGTAAATTCAATCAGAGGTAAGTATCTTTCCCACGCACCTTCAAACTCAAGAACGCAGCATCTCAACATGTCCTCAAGTATCTGAATAATTCGTTCAGATTGACCGTCTATCTATGGATGAAAGGCTGTACTAAAGTAAAGTTTAGTACCTAAAGCATCTTGCAACTTCTTCCAAAATCGTGATGTGAATCTCGGGTCTCTGTCTAAAACAATGGAACTCGGTCTCACAATCTATGATACATACAATTTAGCTAGTTTATCGAGTGAATAGTCTGTACAAACTGGCATAAAGTGAGCTGATTTAGTCAGTCTATCAACTCGTAACCTGATAAAGATATTTCTTACTCGATGTCATAGGGAGACCGGATACAAAATCCATTGTAATTCTATCCCATTTCCATTCAGGTATCATGATTGGCTGAAGCAACCGAGAAGGCACTTGATGCTCGGCTTTTACTTGCTGACAAATTAAGCACTTTGAAACATATTCATATATATCTCGTTTCATACCAGGCCACCAGTAGAACTGTTTCAAGTCATTATACATTTTCGTGCTACCTGGATGTATCGACATCTGACTATTATGAGCTTCTTTCAATAAAATCTGAATCAAATCCACGTCCCTCGGTACACACATTTGGCCTTTGTATTTCAAGCAGTCATTTCCATCAATTCAAATTCGACTCGCATTATTTTCACAATCGAACACGTTTATGATCATATCTTTGTCAGCTTCTTGTGCATCACAAATTTGCTGAATAAACATCGGTCTTGCTTTTAACTTGGCTATAATCGAACTATCACTTGACATAACCATCTGTGTGCTCAATGCACGAAGAGCAAACAATGATTTTCGACTTAATGCATCTGCAACAACGTTAGCTTTCCCTGGATGGTAGTCAATCACTAACTCATAGTCTTTCAACAGTTCTAACCATCTACGTTGTCTCAAGTTCAACTCTTTCTGAGTCATCAAATACTTTAGGCTTTTATGATCCGAATAAATGTGACATTTCTCGCCAAATAAATAATGATGCCAAATTTTCAATGCGAACACAATAGCTGCAAGTTCTAAATCATGCGTCGGGTAATTTCTTTCATGCGGCTTCAATTGTCTTGAAGCGTAGGCTACAACTTTGCCTTCCTGCATCAAGACGCGGCCCAAACCATTCAAAGAAGCATCAGAATAAACAACAAATTCTTTACCCGATTAAAATTTGAACTAACACCGAGCTTCATCAAAAGGGCTTTCAGCTGATCAAAACTTTTCTGACACTTTTCTGACCACTCGAACCTGACATCTTTCTACAATAACTTTGTCAATGGGGTAGCTATCATAGAAAAACCTTTCACAAATCGTCGATAGTAATGTGTAAGTCCTAGAAAGCTTCAGATCTCAAAATATTTTTCGGTGGCTTCCAATCAAGTATAGCCGAGATTTTGTTCGGATCAACTCGAATACCTGATACCGAAACAACATGTCCCAAAAAGCTGACCTCTTTCATCCAGAACTCACACTTACTAAACTTTGCATACAACTGCTGATTTCGCAAAGTTTGTAGCATTAATCTCAAATGCTCAGCATGCTCGATTTCATCTTTGGAGTAGATCAATATATCATCAATAAATACTACCACAAATCGATCCAAAAACTGTCTAAAAACCTGATTCATCAAATCCATAAAAATCGTAGGTGCATTAGTAAGCCCAAAAGGCATAACCAAAAACTCAAAATGTCCGTACCTCGTCCGAAATGCAGTCTTTGGCACATCTGTATCTCTGACTCCCAATTGATAATAGCCCGATCTCAAATCTATCTTCGAAAATACTGAAGCCCCCTTCAATTGATCAAACAAATCATCAATCCGAGGTAACGGGTATTTATTCTTTATAGTTACCCTATTCAATTACCGATAATCAATACGCATCCGCATTGTTCCATCTTTTTTCTTCACAAAAAGGACTAGTGCACCCCAAGGAGAGAAACTTGGTCGTGCAAAGCCTCTATCTATTAACTCTTGCAACTGTGCTTTCAACTCTTTTAGCTCAGTAGGTGCCATCCGATATGGAGCTATCGAGATCGGAGTGTTCCCAGTGCTAATTCAATGCCAAACTCAATCTCTCGTACTGGGGGTAAACATGGTAGTTCTTCAGGAAACACATCTGGGTATTCACACACAATCGGTACAGATTCAATATGCCTTTCAGATACTTTATTATCCAATACATAGGCCAAATAAGCTTCACACCCTTTTCTCACATACTTTTGGGCCAACATCGAGGATATTATTGCAGGAAACTCACTTAAATCACTAGATTTAATTCTGATGATCTCGCCGTTCTGACATCTCAAATCAATAAGCTTTCTTTTGCAATTCACCACTGCATCATGTGAAGTTACCCAATCCATTCCCAAAATTATATCGAACTCATTGAAGGGCAACAACATTAAATCAGCTGGGAAACAATAATCTCGAATCATCAACGGGTAACCTTTACACACTTTATTAACAAGGACACATCTACCCAAAGGGTTGGACATACGAATCACAAACTCAGTAGACTCAACTGGCAGAGTCTTACCGAATACTAGAGTTTCACACACATATGACTGAGTCAAACCAGGATCAATTAGTGCAATCACAGTAATATCATAGAGGGTGAAAGTCTTGGTAATGACATCGGGAAGAAGCATCCTCTCCGCCCGTGTAGCATAAGCTCGATAGGTGCTCGGCCTCGATCGAACTACGGTGTCCTTCGTCCCTTCGACTACCACCTACTTTACTGGAAGGTTTGGGTGGTCGACCTCGTGCTGGCGTGCTGCTCAGTCTAGTGTTCTGAACTATATTCTGATCGGCTAACATTGGGCACTCTCGAATGAAATGGTCCGATGATCTACATTTAAAATAGGACCGATCACGAACCTTACAACTTTTAGAATGCCATTTCCCACAATATTTACACTCGACCCGGTCCTGAGGAACGTTACTAACACTAGCTATCAAAGTGGCTCGATAACTCCTTGGAGGTCGATCACATCTAGGTAAATCTGAAGTAGCTTTGTGTCGGTTGGAGTCATCTTTGAATCTCTTAGGCACCGAATGGTTAGTCTTACTCGTTGATCTCTTATGAGTATCTCTAGCTTCTATTTTAGCTTTTCTTTTCTCTTTTCCGAGCTCTTCAGCCTTACAAGCCTGCTCGACTAGTATCACAAACTCTTTGATTTCAAGAATGTCGACTAGTAACTTTATATCTTCATTCAGACTGTCTTCAAATCTTTTGCACATAATGGCTTCAGTAGAAACACACACTCTAGCATATCTGCTAAGTCTGACAAATTTTCGTTCATATTCATCACGTCATTCGCCTGCTTTTAATTCAAGAAATTCCTTTCATTTTGATCGATGAATCTCGATCGATATATTTCTTACTGAACTCAATTTGGAAGAAGTCCCAAGTTACTTTTTCTTTCGAACTACGGATACCAAGTGTTCCACCAAGAATAGGCGGTCCCAAGTAGAGATATAGCACACTTTAGGCATTCATCTGGAGTACAAGATAACTCATCGAGTACCCGAATAGTGTTATCAAGCCACATCTCGGCTCGTTCTGCATCATCATTATCATTGGCCTTGAATTCCTCGGCTCCATATTTCCTAATTTTATCAATGGGAGGTCTGCTAGATCTCATCGGATCTATCATCGGGGTTGCTGAAGGTACCGGAGTTAGATTATTTGGGGGTGGAGGTTGTTGTACAGCCGGATTATTCTGAACAAACTGGGTAAACCATTCATTCATCATTTGGTAGAAGGCCTGTTTAGCCTCCCCCTCGTGGTTGCCCGTAACTTTTTGAGAGTCTAATGGCGCTGATCCATGTGCGAGACCAGGCGCAACACTCTCCACATCATCGCCACTGCTCTATCGGGATCGAATCCATTTACTATATAAAACACAATTGAAATTGTCAAGTCACCACACTATCATATATACAATTCGAGGCATGTATAGCTAGACTCTTACGTACTCACAAGAGTCCTAGAATCGACTAAACCGTAGCTCTGATACCAATAAAATGTAACACCCTTAACCCCTACCCATCGCGAGATTAGGGTTACGGGCATTACCAGATAAGTCATACAATAATTCCGATTCTATATACCACACTCGACAAATTGATCTTAACATATGAAATTTAGAAACAAGTAAACCATATTTAACTAATTAATAAAGTAATCTTATTATAACAGTTAATTTATTTAAAGTATTAAGAAAACCACTAGGTGTTGCTTAACAAAATTTAAACCTTTTGCTTTAAGTTCCCTATATACCAATGTATGACTTAATAATCACAAACAACCAATGAAATTTCAAATTCATATTACCGTTAATCACAAAGTTTTATGCTTTCTAAATTATTTCGAATTAACTATTAATTCGTCACATGTATACTCTTAACTATATGTTTCATATCCAATTCGACTCACAAATAAAATACCAAACAAATTTCTTTTTTTGTTTTATAAGCATACTTTACTCATCTACTAATAACTATCCATGAACAAATATGCATAAATTTTTACTCATGCCATATTGGTACGGTTAACCAAATCATAACTATACATTTATCAAGTACATATGCAACTTTAACACTATTACCCTATGTACGAATCCAACATTAATGCAACATAACTGAACATACAATATGCTTATCATTACCATGTTTCCAGATCATGTATCAATATCACAAGGTATATACATACTTCATAATAATCTTTATAACTCATACTATTTCATAATACATATCGTCTCGCTAAAATAAACTAAAACATGCAACAACCAAAATATATATATATACACATCTTTTCTTTCAACCATAATTGCTTAATTTGAACCGCTTCAACAATGCAAAACTTACCAATTCTAAGCTTAAATCATGACTTCACACACATATATATATATAGAAAACATATTACCTTGCTAACATATTACATGCTTTAAATCATCTAGCATCCAACATTTATCCTTATTAGCTAAGTGCATATCCCAACAATACACCATATATATATATCATATGATCATTTTTCGTATGTGATTTAAAGCATGACCGAAATCACATATCTAATGGTATTATAATGCAAGCTACTATATCAAAATGTAAAACCTAAACTTAACTAAAAGCAACAAATTTTATTCGCAAGGCCATATTTATATTTACAATCCGAACATCATCCATTACTTATCAAAATAAAGCCTATACATGCCTTTGATTCAAAAGTTTACAAAACATAACTATACCAAAGAGAGTGATAGTGTGGTCAACTTTCTTGATGATCCCCTGAGCCCGTAGTTGAATTATCGATCTATAAAATAGAACACAAACATAAACAGAGTAAGCTCAATAGCTTAGTAAGTCTTAAGCAACTTTATTATAACATTCGAATAACTTAATTTTCTTTTTCTATAAATTTATAACATCTATATTTATGCTTGGTTGAATATTATCAACTTGCAAATCATAGCATTTACACTTCATTACCATACTCTTATAATTCGTCAAACCATAGTAAAAACATATCTTACATGAATCACATGCTTCTTGACACATAAGTGCACCATTCATATCAAATATATCATCATACTCAAAGTCTTTCCACTATTTGCATTTATACTACTAACCGAACATCCCAAAAATAACATGTTTAAGCTCAAGTCCTATCTTATACTAATCATACATATTGCTTAATAAGCTCAATCACACAAAACACCAATATTGATATGGTATTTCAACCCAAGTAACCTTAATTACGGCTTACCTTACTTCTGATGATATTCACTGAGATTTAAGCTTACCTGAGTTTTTAACTCAATAAGTTCAATATCCTACACTCGAAAACTTTATGGTTTCTTCATTTTAAAGTACCACCGGCATTAAGCCTGCTAGGCATGAAGCCCGTATATGTCACCGACACTAAGCCTGCTAGGCACGAAGCCCGAATATATCATCGACACTAAGCCTGCTAGGCACGAAGCCCGAATATATCACTGGCACTAAGCCTGCTAGGCACGAAGCCCGAATATATCACCGGCACTAAGCCTGCTAGGCTCAAAGCCCGAATTTCTAACATTTTTAACATTCTAGCATACACTACTTGATGTTGAACATCACAACTATCTCATTTACAACATATCCCTTTCACATAATAAACCAAACATAGTTATTCATAGTATATTCAATAAATCAATTTACTATAAATTCATACCCCTACATTCGGCCAACATACATTTTCATGCCTCAAATTTCCAAATTTATTATATACTAAGTTCGTAAATAATTCTTTGACATAATTTTGCTTAAGGACTTACCTCAACTTTCGACGGACAACGTTAACCGGCTACTCGACAACTTTCGTTTTTCCCTGATCCTAGCTCGTTTTTCTTTGTTCTTGATCTAGAACACATTAAATTCAGCTCATTCAAGTACATTTCAATTCAATTTAGTCCCAAAACACATAAACATGCAAATTACCATTCTGCCCCTAAGATTTCACATTTTTACTATTTAGTCCTAATTGTACAAAACATAAAATACACAAAATTTGTCAAGATTATGCAAGGGCCGAATGTTCACAAGGGCATTATAAGTCCATTTCTTTCATTTATTTTACCAATAAGCCCCTCTAAAAATTTACTTTTACAAATTAGCCCTAAATACTAAAATTCACTAAAATTTCTAATACAAAACATATCAATCCTTAACATATCTTTGATTTAAAATCATCAAACATCAAAAACCTCAAAAATTCATCAATGGCCGAACCTCATAAACACATGATTCTCAAAAATTCAAGCATGGGTCGGGTAATATACGAAGCAACGATATCAAAAATGTAAAAATTTTTAAAACCGAAATCAAACTAACCTTAATTTTGTGCTTCTAATTGCCGAAATTCAAAGGAACATAAACCCTTTTCTTTCTCCCACATTCGGCCAAAGAACAAAATAAGATGATAATGGCTTTTTCATTTTATTTTGTTATGTATATAATAGGTTATTTAATTAATTTACTAATATAACCTTTAATATAAAATAAACTATTACATATAATAATGGCATATTAGTCAAAAGCCATCCACTAACTTATAAAATGGAATAATTACCCACCTAATACCTCAAATTAAGAAGCCATCATCATTCTAGCACTTTACACTAAAGAATGCAACTTTTACGCTTTACGCGATTTAGTCCTTTTTATCAAATTCAATACTTAAAACGATAAAATTTTTCTACGAAACTTTCAAACACATAAATTCACATATAATAAACACTAAATATAGTATTAAAATATTTCTCAGAGTCAGATTCATGGTCCCGAAACCACTATTCTAATGAGGGTCAATTTTGGTCTGTTACACCCCAAACCCGGCCCATGCGTTCGACCGGATCTGACATGTCACATGAGGAAAACATATTAAGAACTTGTAATTTGTACTAAAATAAGTATTATTAAATTATAGTTTAAGAAAACAACTTTGGTTATAAATATTTGATAAAATACTACTAATTTCAAGGGTTGATTGATAAATCGAAAATCGAACTAGTGAACCTTAAAATCGTGACTTTTGAAAATGACATTGATAATTTTGAAAGAAAATCCAAGTTAAATTATTTGTCCATATTTATTACAAAATCCATTTGTTAATCAATTTTGGAAAACTGTTATTAATGATTTTAGAAAATCCCCATTTAAAACAATTCAAGAAAGATATTAAGTATGTCTAAATGTAAAGCAAAATAAAACATATTCCAGAGGCCTTATTACAACTTTAAAACCCAAAATAGTAAAAGTAATGAATTAAAATGGTAAACAAGTTTACTAATGTTCGAAAACATTATTTCCAAAGTATGGCCTCCATCGAGTCATCCATGGCCCTAAGTCCTAGTCACTGAGCATTACCTGTAAGGATTAAGAAGGAGGGGTGAGTTACTAGAACTCAGTGTATAATCCCCTTATCGGTCATTAATTAGGCCAATACCCTATAGAAACAACTGGGGCGAAGCCCATATATATACAAACTGGGCCTTAGCCTTATAAATAAATAAACTGGGCCTTAGCCCTATAAATAAACAAACTAGGCCTTAGCCCTATAAACATGATAATGCAAATAATGTAATGCAACCCAATCCAATCCAACCAATCTCTCCACCCGTACCAACCAATCTCTCCTGTGGGGATCAAGTCAACCCACCCCGCCAGCCTCTCCAATTTGCAGTCAAGCTGACATTTATAATATTTGTGGCTGAGCCACCAGAATCATATACGGTAATGTAATCGGCATACAACCTTAATCACGATGGCAAAAAGCCATATTTAAATTGGCATATAGCCATTATCAGAATTTGTGGCAATGTCACCGGTCTACACTTCTTTTCATTCAATTTTCCCATCCCATGTAGAGATGCAACATATATAATAACATAAAATATCCACATATAAATAACAACCATTAATATATTGAATACTTATAATGAATCGGCCTATAGGGGCATTTCGGTAAATCGGCCCATAAGGGCATTTCGGTAATTCGATAATTTTACCCACCGAGGGTAATTCGGTAATTTACCCCCTAAGGGTAATTCAATAATCTCACAACCCAGGGGTATTTCGGTAATTTTTACCCATCGAGGGTATCTTCGTAATTTCGCAACCCCGGACTTAACTACTAATTTGGGGCATAAAAATTGAAATTGTCCATCCGCGTCACATTGACTAAATTGACTATAACTCGAGTTAGGAAACTTAAAATTTAGGTCCTTAAATTTTCCTTGAAACTAGACTCATATATCTTCTTACTAAAATTTTTCACGAATTTTTGGCTTAGCCATTTAGTACAGTTTATTCATTAAATTTTCCCCTGTTTCACTGACCAATGGTTCTTACCTCTCTTACCCTAACTTCAAATATCTCCTTGTACAGTTTTCATATGTTGCTCCCACTTATTTCTATTGAAAATAGACTCATTAAGGAATCTATACATATAAATTATAACTCATAATTCACTTTGTACAATTTTGAATTATTTTCCAAAATAGAATAGGGAACCACGAAGTCCTTCACAGCCAGTCTCACTAAAATTAAAATATCACAGAATATAAAATTCTTCTTTCTACTCTATTTCTTTCATATAAAAATGGACACAATATGATTTAATTCTATATATTATTCAATTTCTAATTCCCTTTCTCCTATTTTTCGCGATTTTTCAAATCACATCACTGTTGCTAACTAGAAAATGTTTCATTGCAAAATACGGTTACCACTACGAACATACGCACGCCTGAGTGGTCACAGATGTCAGTTTCTGATTTTTCAATCTTTCCCCCGAATCACAAAACATTTCATTCAAATATTTAGAGAGGTGTGAGATTACACACCTTATTTGGATTTTCTAAAGAACCACCCTTCGTTGCCCCCACAATTGTGATCCTTCCTTACTAGGTTCTAAAATCCAGCCTTGCACTTTGGCTATTGCAACGAGTTCCTAAAAATAAATAATTGATGTACCGAATGGTTAGCCATCATCCAGTATTCAGCCCTTCCACAAGAGCAATAAATTGATATCATCACCACAAAATAGAATCACATGAGCGGCGCAAAACATCAAAATAAAGAGTAACATCTTACCACCAATATTTGACCTAATCACCCACTTGCCAATCAAGTTCCGAAACCAAGGCTAAGAGAACGATAAGTAGTAGCAAAGAATGGCTAGAAAGTTTTGGCAAAACAAAGAAAGAATGAATAGGATGGATTGAGGGTTATGGCACAACAAGGGAACAAAATGAACAATGACTAGGTATTTCGGCCAAAACAAGAGAAAAGTAGTTGGTAAAGAAAATGCCAAAATTAACAAAGCTTTGCAAAATAGCCAAGAGAAATTCGGCTCTCCCTTTCCATAACAAAATCGTGTGCCTTACTACACCTAAGATGATGGTTGACCAATTTTCTTTCTAAAACACCTTTTCACAAAATTTGCCAACATTTTCCCTACTCTTTCCTTTTCTTCTTTCTTATTTCCTTCCACTCATCCTTACCTTATTTCCTTAGCCACCTTTCCAAAATTAAAAAGTCTTCCTTACCTAAAAAACCACCATGGCCGACACTATGGATGAATAGCACAAAAAAATAATCCAAATTTGCACCAAGTGGGATTCGAACCTATTCCCCTAAAGCCCTTCATGTGACGCCACATCCTCTTTACCATATGCTCATTTATGCTATCAAATTACTCACTTATTTCTTTAAGTCATGGTGCCACTTACCTATTTCTCCTTAAAGTGCTTAAACATAAAAATTCTTTTAAGGCCCAATTCAACCCCGAGCCTTCTTAAGACCCTGTAATTTTCCAAAATCACCTTCCTAATAAGTCCCACTTAAAATAATGTCGTTCTCTTGTTCTCAAAAATTTTAAACACTCCTTATGTCCAAGGCCCATTAGGCCCAATTCTACTAGGCCCAATTTCGGGATGTTACAAGAGTTAGATAACAAGTGAAGTCTAGGTGGATTCTTCCTCAGGTATTGTCCAAATCAATCGATTTTCTTTCAAGTCCTTCCCCAATTTCTTCTTTGTCTTAGCACCTTTAGCTTAGTTAAATAGTTAATTTTAGATTAGATAAAAATTCCCTTAATTCGTAGGCTAAATAATAGAAAGAGAGTTAATATTAGTACTTTTGGTTCCTTTGGATTTGACAATTCGGTCTTGCCGCTAGCTATACTACTGTTCGATAGGTGTACTTGCTCCCATCGTTGTCTTAGTTAGTTTTCAGGTTCGATCATTCTTTTTATATTTTTTTAAGACTTGATAGAAAAATGATCAATTAGCACTTCAGGTGCGAGTTACATTGATTTGGCTTCGAGCCATGATATTGGCACTTCGGGTGCGAGCTTCATTGATTTGGCTTCGGGCCATTATATTAGCACTTCAGGTGCGAGTTACATTGATTTGGATTTGGGCGATGATATTGGCACTTAGGGTGCAAAACTTTCGAGTACCCAAATTTTGTTTCAAATGGTTCAACGAGTACATTGAAGATGTGAAATGGTGAGAAATAGATACGTATCGGTACAGGTATGTACAAAAAAACTATACTAGCAATGAGTTTAAGGAAATTGTGAGTTTATGATCAAGTATGTGGTTAAATTCATGTTAGTTTGAGATTAAGGTACTGTTGCATATTATGTTATTTAATTTGAATGATAAATGAATGTTGAAACTTGCTTATTATTTTTATACGAGCTTATTAACCTTTTTTGCTTATATTATTTGTTTTTCCATGTTTTATAGTGATATCAAAGCTAGCTTGGATTCAGGGATCATCAGTGTAACACCCCTTACCCGTATCCAATGTCGGAACAGGGTATGAGGCATTACCTAACTTAATCTTATGCGTACATTCAATTCTGAAATATGAAAATCCGTTCAACTTTAAAACTTTTCAAATTTCATCTAAACAACATTATTATAGGCTTACGAGGCCCAAAACACATCTTAGAAACAATTTGAGATCATTTTGAGCTCCTTTGAAAACCTTAGAAAATGTTATTAAAAATAGGGCCACACGCCGGTGTGAAGAGGGACATGCCCGTCTGGGCAGGCGTGTGGTCACACACGCCTATGTCCCTAGTCCATGTGGGTTTTATTTTTCATTTTGAACCTACAGGGGCTTTCATACGGCTGTGTCCATAGCCCGTGTCCCTCACACAGCCATGACACGCCCGTGTCTTCACCCGTGTGTGAAAACCTTGACTTTCTTTTTATGATGTCATCATCTCAATAAGGTCACATGGCCAAAGCACACGTCCGTGTCCTTAGACTGTGTGGCGAATTAAATTCCTAATTTAGGTGTAGATGTCACACGGCCTATGCACACGCCCATGCTCCATGGCCGTGTCTTCCACACAGTTGAGACATACGACCATGCCTCAGCCTGTGTGTTTACTACTGGGTATTCTGATTTGCCAACTTAGCATGCAGGGGGACGCACGACCTATCAACATGCCCATAAGGCTAACCTGTGTCACACACGGCCTAGACACACGCCTGTGTGTCTACCCATGTGGACAATTGTAAGACTATGTACCAAGCGAATTGCCACCCTATAAAGCAACCACACTTGTACCAATTCAATGCAACATAAATCATGGCTACAAGGCACTTCTAAGAACCCAAAATCAAGACATCCACACAAGCATTCACTTCAAGAACTTCATCATAATTGAATATATAAACTTGTCAAGTATTGGCCAACCATTTACAAAATGAATTTAATGACATTAATAGCCACACATTGGCTAACAAATATAACATAACACAAAATAACCAAGTACCTATACATGCAATACTCAAAATTAATCAAACTTTGTTGTACCAAAGAGAAGTTGATAGTGTGATTCCGAAGTCCAACGTCCTATGATCCCCAAACTAGCTTAGCGATACTACAAGGAAAATGGAAATGAGTGGGGTAAGCATAAAGCTTAGTAAGTTTGCATGAAAAAAATAATAACATAAAGGCTCATAATGTCATCCATCCATTGCATGGAATAAAGAAAAACAGAAAGTCTCAAGCACATTGCCATAACTTACTCATGCTTACTCTTACCAATTACATATCACATATCGTAAACATTTCTCGTGAATTACTCACATGTACTTGCATCACTTCATCACATAGCTTTAGCACTAATTTCATCTCTATTATAAGCTTAACTATTTATACCATTGAATCACTTGGAATACTCGAGGATACACAAGCATCATCATTCACATAAATACAACGCCAATGCCATATCCCAAATGTGGTCTTACATGGGGTCACCTCTAGATGCCGATGCCATATCCCATATATGGTCTTATACAAGATCGTATATTGATGCCATGTCCCAGACGTGGTCTTACACAATTTTCATATTCGATGTCAATGCCATATCCCAAATATGGTCTTAAACGGGATTTCGATTCGGTGTCGAGGCCATGTCCCAGACATGGTCTTATACGGGACCTTACCAATCTCATGCCTTGATGATGGTATCCTTTCACTTTTTAAGGTCCAATCGGGACTTCAACATCATAAATTTTCATCATTTTCTCATTGAACATCATTATTAAATTTCATAAAAATAATATACATCTTCACGAATATCAAACATTTTAAAACATAAAGGCATGATGCTAAGTTTATTACACGCAAACTTACCTCGATTCCAAAATAGGCCAATTTGCCGATCTACTCTGCTACCTTACCTTTTCCTCGGTCAAGGTTAATTCCACATTCTTTTTGATATATAATAACAAATTCATTCATTTTAATTACCCCCTTAATCAAGGCATTTCAAAAATCCTACATTGGCAAAATTACCATTTTGCCTTTAGACTTTTGCTAAATTACGATTTTACCTCTAGGCTCGTAAATCAATTCAAATCAAATTTCCTACTTTAACAAGCCTAGGTAAAATTTTATTACTCTTATAACAACTCACAGTATCAATTATTTCACACATTTGCCACCTATTTACAACCTTTACAAAAAGGTCCTTTTAGGTATTTTCATGAAAACATCCTTCATAGAAGTTGTTTATTTAGAAAATAAGACTCATTTTCTTCCATTAAATTTCAGTAAACAACATAAATGCTTACATGGAAAAACCCTAGACTCTTAACCATTTTGTAAAATAGTCCTCTCATTAGCTAGCTTAAGCTACAAGGGTCTTAAAAGTACAAAAATCATAAAAAATAATCATCAAGATGACTTACTTGTGAAGGTGAGGAGTTGCTGAAAATTTTCAAGCTTTTATGGCTGCTTTTCTTGGGAAAAATTGGTGGGGATAAGGATGAGAAAAGATGATATCTTTTCTTTTCTTTATTTTATTATATTATATCAATTTAATCACATAATTTCTACAGACTTTGACTCATTTTTTAACTCTTTGTCCCTTATGGCCGGCCAACCATCCTAACCAAGGCCTAATTTCAAATTAGGGACCTCCAAGTGATATTCTACTGCTATTAGACACCTTTAGCTTGTAAAATAGAACTTTTACACTTTATGCAATTTAGTCCCCATTCTTAATTAAGCATGAGATCGCTAAAATTAATGCACCAAAATTTTCATGCACTCTTCTAATCATGCTATAACACATAAAATAATATTTAAAAGAATTTTCTTCAATCTCAGATTAGTGGTCTCGAAACTATTGTTTCGATTAGTGTAATAGCCTGATTTAGGGCCTAGTCGGAATAGTGGTGCAAGACCACGAAACCGAGATGAAATTATGAGTTTTAAGGTTTAAGTCATGTTTGCATGCTAGTATGAAGGTTTCATGAAGTAATTTCGCTAAATTATGATTGAATGGTCCGAAAGGACAAAAGTTGCAAAATGTGAATTTCTAGAAGCTTTTCGTATGAAATAGCTTTAGAATAATAATTATGAACCCCTATATAGCAATTTTCCCAAAATTTAATTTTTGGACAAAATTGGTCATGAGATAGTTTTAATGAAATTTTTAAAAAGAGGGGCATTTTGGTCATTTGCCTAATAAATGATTAAAATGGGAAAAAGATGACAAAAATCCATTCATCTTCTTCCCCAAGCTGCCAAAAATTCCAATAACCATTGTTAGGGCTCTTTCAATTTTCCAAGCTTACTAGTGAGTGCTCCTAAGCCCGATTTTTGATATTCTTCGTGTTTTTGAAGTTCTGGTAGCATAAGTAAGTTATTTTTAGCTATTTGACGAGCTATAATGGATGTTCAAAAATGTGTTCATGTATGACATGCATGTATTTTGATGTTTTATGGAAGATTATGAAAGCTTGATGTAGTAGAAACATCTTTTGTTAAGTGATTTTCCATGAAAATGCATGTAGGGACTTGATTGTGAAAATCTTAAGTTTGGTCATACATGTATGATTTTGTGAGAATTGATGATTGCTATAGTTGAAACTATTAATCATCTAAGCATGTAGTTTAAGAATGTTGTATAGAAATCATTTTTCAAGCCTAGGGGCAAAAGTGTAAATATGAGAAAGTGCAGGGGCAAAATAAAAATCTTTGCAATGAATGAGTTATGAGTCAATTTAGTCAATATGCTTATTAAATGGTCTATTTATGATTATATATCAAGAAAAATAAAGCTTGGATCGAAACCGAGGCAAGAACAAAGTCGATGACTAAATTGCATATCTACATACATTTTGTATACTGAGGTAAGTTTGTATGATTTCTAAGCTTTATGATTTCTATCATTGAATTGCTTAGTATAATGTACATTGTTGTCATGGAATGCTTAATGTTTGTTAAATAAAGAAATCAATATGGTTAAGTATGAACAAGTTATCATGTAAGTCCAATGACCCAAGCTTGGCATTGAACAAGTTATCATGTAAGTTAAAGGACCCAAGCTTGGCATTGAACAAGTTATCATATAAGTCTAAGGTAAGCTTGGCATTGATTCAAGAAGAGATATATCATGTAAGACTGTATCTAGGATATGACTTTGGCGTTAAGTTACGTGGGATGATATTTAGTATCCTCGATTGTTCGCAGAAATTCATCGAGCAAATGAGTAAAGTTAAAATGAGATAACAAGAAAGCTAAATAAGAAAAGATATTACCAAGTTGAAATTGAGTATTATTTATGTTATGAATGATCATTTAGAGATCATGATTATTAAATTAAAGTATGTTGATCAATGTGATCAAGTGATACAGACACCATGTTTACCTTACAAGTATGAGGATAGTAAGTATCATGAGACATGTGAAACTCAGTATGAGTAAGTAAGATTTAAAGCTGAAATTATGATACCATTGTTGTGTCAAATGGTTTATACTAAGAAAGTTTATGAATCTGTGTTTTACATGCAAACTTACTAAGCTAAATGCTTACGTCTTTAATATTTTCTTTCTATGTAGTCCCGTCAAGCTAACTTGTAGATCATTGGAGTTAGAGCTCGTAGCACACTATCAATCCTTATTTTGGTATAACCAAGTTATTTCACTATGTTTGGCATGTATAGGAAGCATTCATTTTGAGAGCAGTTTTAAAAAGGGCCATTGTATAAGTTATCAAACCATTATTCTTTTGTATATGGCTAAGTGGTTAGACAAAATTGGTTATATGTATGTTGTTGTATTCAATGAAGCATGCTGTATAGTTTTTGTAATGTATTGGTTTGATTTTGATTTCAGGGTGGTAAATGGCTTGGAAAATAGCCTCTAAGTGCTCACACGGTTAGACACACAAATGTGTGTCTAGGCCGTGTGAACCCTGCACCTTATTATTATTAATCATGATAGGCCACGGTAGAACCCCACGGTCGTGTGTGTGAGCCGTCTAGAATACACGGTTTGAACATGGGCGTGTGCCCATACCGTGTGGATCATGTCAGTATATCAAGATTTATCACACGGTATAAGCCCACGGGCATGTTCAGGCCATGTGAAAATAGTTAGTAGCTCCTCACGGTTGATAACATAGGCGTGTCAAGGGGTACACGGGCATGTCCCAAGCCACATGCGTGTGTGAACCCTACTTTAAAGAAAGGTTTCGATTAAGTTTCGAAAGTTTTTTGATATGTGCTTAAGGCCTCATAGGCCCATGTAATGTATGATTAGACTAATATAGAGAAGTTTTTAAGTCGGAATGAAATTTCATAGCCCATAAGTTTATGTTTTAATAAGTTCAAGCATGGTAATATCTTTTATCTAGTCCTAGCCTGGGGCTTGGGTATGTGGTGTTACATTTAGTGGTAACAGAGCCACAGTTTAGTCGGTTCTAGGACTAACGTAGCACGAGCATGAGTCTAGCTATACATTCCATACATAAGAATATTTTAATAATGATGTGTGATGACTCCTGACTATTTAAATTATGTTTATACATATAGTAAATGGATCCCAACGAAGTTGTGGCGGATGATGTAGAAACTAACGCGCTGGCTCCTGCAGAAGGGACGGTGCCAAACAAGAATGAGAATAGACCCACTATGGTGAGTCAAGAAGGAGGAGAAGAGGCTAGAGAAGCTTTCCTTCATATGATGAATGCCTAGTATACGGAGTTCGTTCGTGTGAACCCGAATGCACAACCCCCTCCACCCCCGCCTGTTCCACAACCTGCTCCAATATTCCCTCAAGTAGTAAAGGTGGTAAGAGGAGATAAACCTCCAATTGATAGGATCAGGAAACATGGGGCAGAAGAATTTTGGGCTAGAAAAGATGATGATCCAAAAAGAGCTGAATTCCAGTTAGAAAATACCATCAGGGTATTTAATGAGCTGTCATGCACCCCTAAAGAATGTATGAAGTGTGTAATCTCTCTCTTAAGAGACTCTGCTTACCAATGGTGGAACACCATTGTGTCAGTATTACCGAGGGAAAGGGTCATATAGGAATTCTTCCAAGAAGAGTTCAATAAAAAGTATATCAGGCAAAGATTTGTAGACCAGAAGAGGAAGGAATTTCTAGAGCTGAAGCAAGGCAAGATGTCAGTAACTGATTATGAGTGAGAGTTTGTACGACTCAGCAAATACACTCGTGAATGTGTATCCACTGAGGCCATTATGAGTAAAAGATTTGAAGACGGATTAAATGAGGACATCAAGTTATTTGTTGTTGTCCTAGAATTAAAGGAATTTGTTGCGCTAGTAGAAAGGGCTTGTAAAGCCGAAGAACTAGTAAAAGAGAAGAAGTCTGAAATGGAGTCTCGTGACTCTAGAAAGAGACAGTGGAATAAGTCATTCCAATCTTCATCCAAAAAGTCAAGAGATTTCCCTACCCAATCATCTACTTCCTCTGGGCTTTCCAGGAAAGACAAGAGTAAACAGTATTTAGGGAATAAAGCACAGACTACTTTAGTTGCAAGTGTTGGGAAAATTAGATCTGACAGACCTGGATGCCCACAATGTGGCAGACGTCACCTTGGAAAATGCCGAGCACATGAAAATGCATGCTTTAGATGTGGTTCTAAAGACCACTATATAAAATATTGTCTAGAGATGATGAAAGAAGAAAGACCTTAGAACCCGAGATCCGGGAGTATGGTCAGAGGCAGACCGCAGAGGAATCCAGGAAATGGGGCAAGTGAGAGAGGTAAGCCTAAAGAACAGGCTGTGAGACCTGAGGGTAGAGTGCCTGTAAGGACTTATGCCATTTGCACTCGTGAAGAGGCATCTTCTCATGATGTTATTACGGGTACCTTTTCTCTTCATGATGTTAAAGTTATTGCTTTAATAGATCCCAGATCCACACACTCTTACATTTGCATGAAATTAGTATCAGGTTTGAGTATGCCTATAGATTCTACAGAATTTATGATTAAAGTGTCTAATCCTTTAGGCAAGAGTGTGCTAGTTGATAAAGTTTGTAAAGATTATCCATTAATGATTAGAGGTCATTGCTTTAAAGCAAATCTTATGTTGTTACCATTTGATGAGTTTGACGTTATTCTTGGCATGGACTGGTTGACTACCCATGATGTAATAGTTAATTGTGGGAAGAAATATATCAAAATAAGATGTGAGGATGGGGATACTCTTCATGTAGAATCAGATGAATAAGGTAGATCACCGGTAATGATATCTCTTATGACGGCACAGAAATATATAAGAAAAGGGTATGAAGCATATCTGGCCTATGTGATAAATGATAGAGGAACTGAACTGAAGATTGAGTTAGTACCGATAGTACGTGAGTACGTGGATGTTTTTCCCAAGGAATTACTAGGACTACCACCAGTTAGAGAGGTTTAGTTCAATATTGAGCTAACTCCCGGTACTGTACCGATATCCATTACTCCTTACAGAATGGCTCTAACAGAGTTGAAAGAGCTAAAGTCACAGTTGCAAGGGTTAACAGACAAAGGCTTTGCAAGATCAAGTTGTTCACCATGGGGTGCTCCGGTTTTATTTGTTAAAAAGAAAGATGGCACCATGAGATTGTGCATATATTACCGTCAACTTAATAAAGTGACAGTAAAGAACAAGTACCCATTGCCTAGGATCGATGATTTGTTCGATCAATTGAAAGGAGCCATTGTGTTATCCAAAATAGACTTGAGATCACGGTACTATTAGCTTAGAGTGAAGGATTCAGATGTATCCAAGACCGCCTTCTGAATAAGCTATGGGTATTATGAATTTTTAGTCATGCCCTTTGGGTTAACTAATGCTCCCGCGGTATTCATGGGTTTAATGAACCGCATATTTAGACCATACCTCGACAAGTTTGTAGTCATTTTTATTGACGACATACTGATTTATTCTCGAGATGAGAATGATCATGTTGAACACCTACAGACAATTCTACAGATTCTTCGAGAAAATCAGTTATATGCCAAATTCAGTAAAAGCGAATTTTGGCTCAAGGAAGTAGGATTTCTTGGCCATATTGTCTCAAACGATGGAGTTCGAGTAGATCCAAATAATATCTCGACCATAATGGATTGGAAGCCATCGAAGAACATCTCCGAGATTAGAAGTTTTCTAGGTCTAGCCGACTATGATAGACGATTTGTCAAGGGGCTTTCCATGATTACAACCCGGATGACTAAACTGTTATAGAAGAATGTGAAGTTTGAATGGTCAGAACGATGCCAACAAAGTTTTGAGAAGTTGAATGCAATGTTGGCAGAAGCTCCAGTTTTAGTACAACCTGAGTCAGGGAAAGAATTTGTGATTTATAGTGATGCATCCTTAAACGGATTAGGCTATGTACTCATGCAAGAAGGCAAGGTGATTGCTTATGCCTCAAGACAGTTGAAACCTCATGAGAAGAATTATCCAACGCATGATTTAGAATTAGCTGCCATAGTCTTCGCTTTGAAGATTTAGAAACACCATTTATATGGTGAGAGATGTCAGATTTTTACTGATCATAAAAGTCTGAAGTACTTGATGACTTAGAAAGAGCTGAACTTAAGGCAACGGAAATGGTTAGAGTTGATAAAAGACTATGAGTTGGTCATTGACTACCACTCAGGAAAGGCGAATGTAGGCACCGATGCTTTGAGCAGGAAGTCCCTTTTTGCATCAAGGGCATTGAATTCTAGGATATCTTTATCCGAAGATGGTTCTATTATAGCCGAGTTGAGAGCTAGACCAATGTTTTTTCACGAGATCCTGGAAGCTCAGAAAGAAGATAGTGAATTGCAAGTCAAGAGAGCTCAGTGCGAGCCAGATGCTGAATCTGAATTTTGGATTAATTCTAATAGATACTTGATGTTTAGAGATAGAATTTGTATACCAAAAAAAGAGGAGTTGATTCAGAGAATTTTGCATGAAGCACATAACGGATGTTTTTCTGTACATCCAGGAAGTACTAAGATGTATAATGATTTAAAGCAACAGTATTAGTGGTCAAAAATAAAGAAAGATATTTCAGAATTTGTTTCCAAGTGCATGATTTGCTAGCAAGTAAAGGCTGAACACCAAGTACCTTTGGGTTTACTTCAGCCCATTTTGATTCCCGAGTGGAAGTGGGACTGTATCACCGTGGATTTTGTAACGGGATTACCATTCTCACCAAGCAAGAAGGATGCTATATGGGTTGTAGTTGATAGACTCACGAAGTCAGCCCATTTCATACCAGTACGAGTGGATTACTCCCTAGACAAATTGGCAAACTTGCATGTTTCAGAAATAGTAAGGCTTCACAGAGTTCCCTTATCAATTATATCAAAAAGAGATCCGAGATTCACATCCAGATTTTGGAAGAGGCTGTAAGAAGCCTTAGGTACAAGATTGAATTTTAGCACAGCTTTTCATCCTCAAACTGATGGTCAGTCAGAGAGGTTAATTCAAGCACTCAAGGATATGCTTAGATGTTGTATTTTAGAATTTCAACGTAGTTGGGAAAAGTTTCTCCCATTGATAGAATTTGCCTAGAATAATAGTTTTCAGTCGAGCCTAAAGATGGCACCTTATGAGGCTTTATATAGGTGTAAATGCAGAACACCTTTGTTTTGAACTGAACTCAAGGAAAACCAAATTCACGGGGTTGATCTGGTTAAAGAAGCTGAAGAGAAAGTAATAGTGATATGAGAATGTTTAAAAGTAGCCTCAGACAGACAGAAATCCTATTCGAATTTAAAAAGAAAAGAGATAGAGTACCAAGTCGGGGATATAGTGTTCTTGAAAGTGTCAGCATGGAAAAAAGTTCTCAGATTTGGCCGGAAAGGCAAATTGAGTCCACGTTTCATTGGACCTTACGAGATTATTGAGAGAGTTGGGTCGGTAGCTTACCGTTTGGCTTTGCCATAAGAATTGAAAAGATACATGTTGTGTTTCACGTGTCAATGTTGAGACGCTATAGGTCAGATCCTTCAAATGTAATTATCCCGTCAGAGATAGAGATTTGTCCTGACATGACTTATGGTGAAGAACCAGTCAAGATTTTAGCTCGGGAAGTCAAACAACTGAGAAATAAAAGTATTGCCCTAGTGAAAAGAGATGGAACAGAGCAAGCTACGTGGGAAACAGAAGAGAATATAAGAAACTAGTATCCAAACCTTTTTACTGGTAAGATTTTCGAGGATAAAAATCCCTAAGGGGGGAGAATTGTAACAGCCCAATTTAGGGCCTAGTCGGAATAGTGGTGCGAGACCACGAAATTGAGATGAAATTATGAGTTTTAAGGTTTATGTCATGTTTGCATGCTAGTATGAAGGCTTCATGAAGCAATTTTGCTAAATTGTGATTGAATGGTTCAAAAGGACTAAATTGCAAAAGTTGCAAAATGTGAATTTCTAGAAGCTTTTTGAATGAAATAGCTTTAGAATAATAATTATGAACCCCTAGATAGCAATTTCCCCAAAATTTAATTTTTGGACAAAATTGGTCATGAGATAGTTTTATGGAAATTTTTAAAAAGAGGGGCATTTTGGTCATTTGGCTAATAAATGATTAAAATGGGAAAAAGATGACAAAAAACCATTCATCTTCTTCCCCAAGCTGCTAAAAATTCCAATAACCATTGTTAGGGCTCTTTCCATTTTCTAAGCTTACTAGTGAGTGCTTCTAAGCCCGGTTTTTGATATTCTTCGTATTTTTGAAGTCCTGGTAGCATGAGTAAGTTATTTTTAGCTATTTGACGAGCTATAATGGATGTTCAAAAATGTGTTCATGTATGACATGCATGTACTTTGATGTTTTATGGAAGCTTATGAAAGCTTGATGTAGTAGAAACATCTTTTGTTAAGTGATTTTCCATGAAAATGCATGTAGGGACTTGATTGTGAAAATCTTAAGTTTGGTCATACATGTATGATTTTGTGAGAATTTATGATTGCTATAGTTGAGACTATTAATCATCTAAGCATGTAGTTTAAGAAAGTTGTATAGAAATCATTTTACGAGCCTAGGGGTAAAAGTGTAAATATGAGAAAGTATAGGGGCAAAATAGTAATTTTTCCAAAGAATGAGTTATGAGTCAATTTAGTCAATATGCTTATTAAATGGTCTATTTATGATTATAGATCAAGAAAAACGAAGCCCGAATCAAAATCGAGGCAAGAACAAAGTCGATGACTAAATTGCATATCGACATACATTTTGTATACTGAGGTAAGTTTGTATGATTTCTAAGCTTTATGATTTCTATCATTGAATTGCTTAGGATAATGTACATTGTTGTCATGGAATGCTTAATGTTTGTTAAATAAATAAATCAATATGGTTAAGTATGAACAAGTTACCATGTAAGTCCAAGGACCCAAGCTTGGCATTGAACAAGTTATCATGTAAGTTTAAGGACCCAAGCTTGGCATCGAACAAGTTATCATATAAGTCCAAGGTAAGCTTGGCATTGATTCAAGAAGAGATATATCATGTAAGACCGTATCTAGGATATGGCTTTGGCATTAAGTTACGTGGGATGAGATTTAGTATCCTCGATTATTCGCAGAAATTTATCGAGCAAATGAGTAAAGTTAAAATGAGATAATAAGAAAGCTAAATATGCAAAGATATTACCAAGTTGAAATTGAGTATAATTTATGTTATGAATGATGATTTAGAGATCATGATTATTAAATTAAAGTATGTTGATCAATGTGATCAAGTGATACAAACACCGTGTTTACCTTAGAAGTATGAGGATAGTAAGTATCATGAGACATGTGAAAATCAGTATGAGTAAGTAAGCTTTAAAGCTGAAATTATGATACCATTGTTATGTCAAATGGTTTATATTAAGTAAGTTTACTAATCTGTGTTTTACATGCAAACTTACTAAGCTAAATGCTTACGTCTTTAATCTTTTCTTTCTATGTAGTCCCGCCAATCTAACTTGTAGATCGTTGGAGTCAGAGCTCGTAGCACACTATCAATCCTTATTTTGGTATAGCCAAGTTATTTTACTAAGTATGGCATGTATAGGAAGCATTCATTTTGAGAACATGTTTTAAGAAGGGCCATTGTATAGGTTATCAAATCATTATTCTTTTGTATATGGCTAAGTGGCTAGCCAAAATTGGTTATATGTATGTTGTTGTATTCAATGAAGCATGTTGTATAGTTTTTGAAATGTATTGGTTTGATTTTGATTTCAGGGTGGTAAATGGCTTGGTAAATTACCTCTAAGTGCTCATACGGTTAGACACACAGGCGTGTGTATAGTCCATGTGAACCCTGCACCTTATTATTATTAATCATTATAGGCCACGGTACAACCCCACGGCCGTGTGTATAAGCCATGTAGAATACACGGTTTGAACAACGACATGTACCCATACTGTGTGGATCAAATTAGTATATCAAGGTTTATCACACGGTTTAAGCCCACGGGCGTGTTCAGGCCATGTGAAAATAGTCAGTAGCTCCCCACGGTTGATAATATAGCAATGTCAAGGGGTACACGGGCGTGTCCCAAGCCACATGGGCGTGTGACCCTTGCTTTAAGGAAAGGTTTCAATTAAGTTTTGAAAGTTTTTGGATATGTGCTTAAGGCCTCGTAGGTCCATATAATGTATGATTGGACTAATATAGAGAAGTTTTTAAGTCCGAACGAAATTTCACAGCCCATAAGTATATGTTTTAATGAGTTCAAGCATGGTAATATCTCTTATCTAGTCCTAGCCTCGGGCTTGAGTATGGGGTGTTACAATTAGCCCCTAAATCGGGCTATTACAATCAGTGAATTCGTCACACTATCCAACTATTAGTTTGGTACATTTGAGCTTATGCTTTGGTTATATGGCATGTATAGGATTATGATCATTTTGATATGTAGTTTATTAATGAGTTTTTCCATTTGAATCTGCTTGTAAATGTCTATGTTTTGGCTTGTATATAGCCATGAGAGTTGGCTTAACTTGGTTGGTTTGGTTATGTGTATATATGTGTGCATATGGCCTTTGTTATGTGATTGAGGTTGATTTTGTGATTGATCGTGTCTATCAAGTTTTAAAAATTTATAAAAAGAATGATCGAACTTGGAAATTAGCTAATACAACAATGGAGGCAAGCACACCTATCGAACAGTAGTATAGTTAGCGTCAAGACTGGATTGTCGAACCCAAAGGAACCAAAAGTACTAACATTAACTCTCTTTCTATTATTTAGCCTACGAATTAAGTGGATTTTTATTTAATCTAAAATTAACTATTTAACTAAGCTAAAGGTGCTAGTACAAAAAAGAAATTGGGGAAAAGACTTGAGAGAAAACTGATTGATTTGGACAATACCTGAGGAAGAATCCACCTAGACTTCACTTGTTATCTAACTCTGAATAGGATGATTTATTCATATGACTTGACCCGTAGGATTCCCTAATTTATATTAACCCCTCTCTTCAAGGCTACTAACGTATAACCCTAGGTTGATTAATTGAAATATCTTTCTAATTAAAAACCCTAGAATTGCTAACTCGATCTATGGACTCCTATATTAGGTTTGACCCTAACTCGGTAGATTTTCGTCACCCTATCTCTAGGCGCACGAGCAACTCCGCTTAACTATGCTAGATCTACTCTTAAATAGGGTCTCTTCCTCCCCTGCTTAAGCACATCACACTTGAATCAATATCCCAGAAATATCAAAACAAGAATTAAGAACACATAGTTAAGAACAAATCAAATATTTATCATACAGCTCAGATAACAATAACAAGATCCTTCTTAGGTTTCATCCCCCTGAAGTATCTGAGGGTTTAGTTCATAATTGTAAAAGAAAACATCTCAGAAGAAAAGATAAAACAAAACATAAGAAATTCCTAAAACCCCCTAAAGGAATTGAAGGAGAGATCCTCCGTCTTGAGTATGATTTTGGCTTCTTGAGATAAATCAACTGTCTTTCTTCGAGTAAATCCCTGAAATAACTGCCCTAGTTCGGCTCTTTGGCCTAGCTGAATGGCCCCCTAAAGGTTGGCCCCTAAGGTCTCTATATAGGCTTTTGAAATATGTTTCTTTGCCTCTAAGTACCCTAATCCGAATAGAACTTTATTTCCCTGTGGCAGGGACATGCCCATGGCACACGCCCGTGTAAATCGTGGCCAGGCCGTGTGGATTTCTTAATTCGATCCATTTTCTCTGTTTTAGGCTCGCTATTCATTCTTTTCATCCTCCGTTGCTCTACTAAGTATAAAACAAGAAAAAAAAAGGATTAGGAGCACCTATTTCCATAATTAAAGGGAAAATCATCCAAAAGTGTGTGAAATGTGGGACTATAACATGTTACTATTACCACACTTAAGCTTTTGCTTGTCCTCAAGCAAAATTCTCAACTCATAATTAAAATGAACTTCCTCAATTCATAATATTCATCAACAATGTCTTATCATAATTCATAGATAATCTATACATGGATGATTCAACTTAAAGAGTCTTAAAGATTCAAACAATCAAAGCATGAGTTTGTAGCACAAAAACATATGTGTTTCCCCTTACCTAAATAATCACCTTTAATTCAAAATTGACAAAAGTTGACATCCTCACAAAAGATTCACTCAAATCACTTAAGGTGTTTAAAGTTCAAAAATTAAGCTTTCAAAAGTCGAACATGAAAAGTTATTACCATATGCTTGCTTGAAAATTAAATCTCCACCACTGTAAAATGAGATGATACCCAAATCAAAAGGTCTTTAAAAAGGGTTGTAATGGGGCTTAGGTTAAAGGTGTAAAGGCTGAATTAGAGGGGTTAGAATATTAACAATCACCTAACTAGAAAAAATGACTAATAACCTGAATAATTACATTAATTGAAAGCTTATAATACTAATAACACGAGCTTTTTTTTCACGATGTTGAAATTAAACGTATAAGCTCACTTAAATCTCATAACTAATAATGAATATACTTCGATTTTTTGAAATATATATATTTTAAGAACAAATCAGTATACAATAGAATTTTAACAACTGAAATAATCTAATTAGGTAACTAATCAAAACAAATCTCGATAGAAGGGTAATCAAAAGGAATGGTGATAACAAATACGAGATGGATTTCGGGTTAATATTACTGGGTTGAGTCAATAAAAAGGGTTGTTAGGATCAAAGAGGTTCACTAGGGGTCAATTATGAGGGTAGGCTTTTAGTAGAGTGAGTGGGTTAAATCCTAGGTGCCTTAATCATCTCTGTATATCAACTCAATAGTGTGGTCTCGACATGTATAATCGAAGCAGCTTCTAGAATAACAAATCAATGTTGACACACTCAAAATCAATAAAGTGAACACGAAAAGAATATATGCTCTAAAGGCTCAAAATCGCACAAAAATTATGGGTATTTTTATGTCAACCTCGTTCAAACTTCAAGGTAAGAATTTAGATTCAGGTAGACAACCTAACAAAATTTTAATTTTTGAAAATAGACTCATCATGCTTGATTCTCTAGTATCTTAAAGTTTAAATCATCATTACACAATTATCAATGACTTAATATAAAACATATTAATAAAAATCATGAACCAACAAGAATTTCATTCTAATTAGTGATATGAGAAAATTACTTTAAGACAGAATATCATTCAGGGATTTGAGAATGATGCAAAAAGTTAGGCACTTTTTCTAATAAACTTTCACCCCCACACTTAAGATGTACATTGCCCTCAATGTACAAAGATAAATAATAATCATATAATAAGAAAATCAAAAGAGAGGGAGAGAGGTGAAACTTTCTGAATTGTTGGATGAATTCCTTGAGTTGGAAGTGTAGAAACTTGATTCGGATGGTAAAGATAAGTTGGAGGGGTCTCCTCTAATTCTTGTGCTAGAAGAATAAATTGGGTAACTCATGAAGAATTAGCTAGGAAATAATAATAATTTAAATTATACTAATTATATAATTAAAGTAAATAAAGATAACAAGAAAGAAAATATGAATTAAAATAAAACTAAAAGGGAAGATGACTGGACTAGAAAGTCCTTATTTGTAGATGGTTCGTGAGGTGGGTGTGGTTTCTAAGACCGTGGTGTTGTGATTCCCTAGCAGCCTTTAGAACCTAAAACCAAGAAACTAAAATAAAATAATCTAGATTAAGCATATGAATAATAAAAAAAGGAAAACAAAGGAGATGAGAAAAGTAAAATAAAAGCTAAATGGTCTCAAAGACCCTTGGCTTGTTGAGTTAATGAAGCGGCCAGCATGAGCTTATGTTCATTTGTCTCGCATAGGGAGACAGTACTCGGATCTTTTTGTTTCTTCATCATTGTTGAAGCGTGGATTTAAGGTTTTTATGGAATGAAGAAGGAAGAAAGTGAGGATGAAAGGAAGTGGAGGGTGGATGAGGAATGGATGAGAAGGGGAGAGGTGTGTTTTGAATAGAAAATTTTAGTTTTGAACATCCCCACGCCTGTATCATAGGCGTGTCATGTCACACGGCTATGTCGCATGGCCGTGTGGTGGTTTAATCGCTTCTCCCACTCCTGATATTTAAGTCGCAATGCCTGTGTTGGTTCATCAGCGTCGGCCACGGCTATGTTGCACGGTCGTGGTGTTAGGTGAGTCCGTGATTCAAAAATATTTTTCTCGCCCTGTCTCGTACTATCTTTGCTATGTCAGTATGGAAATTCGTAGCATCCACATGGCCATGGCCACGACCGTGTGTAAGGCCTTGTGATGTGAAAATTTGAGCTCCATTAACTTGGTTAGTCTGTAGTTAGGTGATAAAAGAATAAAAATAGATAGGGTTAGTGCTCGGATTGCCTCCCGAAGCGCTCGTCTAAAGTCTTAAGCTAGACTTACCTCTTATTTGTACCTTCATGGTGGTTTAAGGAGTAAAAATCCTTTTCCGTGCTATCATCATATAATTTGAATCGAGTGGAGTTTACTTTAAAATTACTGAAAGTAGAATTACTTACCTCAATTGTTTCGTAAGGGAAAACATTAAGTACCATAAAGGGGATCACTTCGGTTATCTTCAGGTTTGATATAGCGATTCGCGGGTCTGTACTATCTAATAGTACTGATCTCCTATTTTGAAGTGATTAGATGTTCCTTTAAGTTCTTCTGGGGTTTCCTTTGGTTTCATTTCGTGTGGGTCTAATTCCTCCTTTAGATGTATATCCCACTTATATAGCTCATTGGTTTGAAGCCGTCGTTCCTCATGATATATTTCCTTGTTGGTACGAGCTATAGGATCTGGCTCTGTAGTGTAATTCTATGGTGTTTCCTGAAAAGGAAGTTTAACTGGGTGCTTATCAACGGAATTTACGTCCTCACCTTTCTCACTCGATTTCCTAGCTGTGTCGAGAGCTTTCATCACCTACATGAAGTATGATTCACCTGTGCTAACATCAATTTTAGATCTGGCAGTTGCTAGAAAAGGTCTTCCTAAGATTAAGGGGATACTATTGTCTTCATCCATATCTAAAACAACGAAGTCTACGGGGAATATGAATTTATCAACTTTAACTAGTACATCTTCAATTATACCCTTAGGGATGCGAATAGTTTTATCAGCTAGTTGAATACTCATCCTAGTTTGCTTGAGTTTCCCTAGACCTAGCTGTTTAAACATTTTAGATGGCATAACATTGATGTTTGCCCCTAAATCAGCTAAAGCATTATCAACAGATAAACTACCAATTAAACATGGAATTGTAAAACTTCCTGGATCTTTTAATTTCCGTGGGAATCTATTTTGTAACATTGCTGAGCATACTGCGTTTAGTTCCACATGCGACTTCTCGTCTAACTTTCGCTTGTTTGTTAAGAGCTTTTTTAAAAATTTCCTTGCATCTGGCATCTGCGAAAGAGTTTCAAGAAATAATAAGTTAATATGTAATTTCTTTAAGAGTTTAAGGAACTTACCGAACTGTTCTTCTGTGTCGTCTTCCTTTATTGCATTGGGGTAAGGTATACAAGGTTTGTATTCCTTAATTACTAGTTTTGGCTTTTCTTTGCTTACCTCAAGCTTACCTTTACTTGCAACAGGTTCTTACCTTGGCTTAGGTTCAAATTCGACTAACCTATCACTGTCATGAGCTGTTATGGCTTGAATTTGCTCCTTTGGATTAGTCTCAGTGTTACTTGGAAAGCTACCTAATGGTCGTTCGGAGATCAGCTTTGCGAGTTGCCCTAACTAGTTCTCGATTCTTTTAATCGATGCTTGTTGATTTTTAAGTGTTGCCTCGGTGTTTTGAAAGCGAGTTTTAGACACTGCTATGAATTTTGTCAGCATCTCTTCAAGGTTTGGCTTCTTTTCCTGTGGGTAGGGCTGTTGTTGGAAGTTTTGAGGGAGTGGTTGTTGTCTCTTATTTCCTTGGCCACCCCACGAGAAATTGGGGTGGTTCCTCTAACCTGGATTGTAAGTATTACTATAGAGGTTATTTTAAGGTCTAAAATTATTACCCGTATAGTTTAATTGTACGCTTTCCATGCCCAAATTATAGGGTGGGTACTCAGGATTTGCCACGCCTCCTAGATTTGAGTCACATTGCATTACTGGGTGTACCTGGAAAGAACCACACAAACCATCAGACTTTTTATTCATCATCTCTACCTGATTTGATAGCATGGTGACTGTGTCAAGATTGAAAACTCTGGCTGCTTTAGCTGGCTTTGTCTTCGTAACTTGCCACTGATAGTTATTTAGTGGCATTTCCTTTATAAACTCATAAGCTGCTTCAGAAGTTTCGTTATTAAGGGTTCCACCGGCTGCTGAGTCAATTAACTGTCGGGTTGAGGGTTCACATCGTTGTAAATAGTTTGGACTTGTAACCACAAGGGTAAGCCATGGTGTAGGCACTCTCTCAACAAATCTTTGTATCTTTTCATGCGTCATATAATGTTTCTAAATCCATCTGTACAAAAGAACAGATATCATTCCTTAATTTGGCCGTTTTAGCCAGTGGATAATATTTTAGTAGATATTTTTCGGTTATTTGGTCCCATGTAGTGATTGATCCTCGTGGAAGAGAATGTAAAAACTATTTGGCTTTATTTCTCAAAGAAAAGGGAAATAACTGAAGACGAATGGCATCATCAGAAACGCCATTTATTTTGAAGGTATCATAGAATTCTAGAAAATTAGCTAAATGAGTTCGTCTTGCAAACCATCAAATTGAACAAACTGTTGAATCATTTGAATAGTGTTAGGTTTTAATTCAAAATTATTAGCCGATATAGCAGGCCTAACAATACTTGATTCAGCTCTTATTAAATTAGGTTTAGCATAATCATACATTGTTCGAGGAGCATGATGGTCGGCCATATCTTGATGTGGCGAATTATTCTCAGCCATCCTTTCTGTATTATTAGCTCCGTCCTCTTGCTATTCTTGTATGTAATTTAAGCTTCACCTTGCTTCTCTACAATTTCTGCGTACGGTTCCTTCAATATCACTGTCATAAAGTAGTGGTCCTGTTGGGTTCCTTGTAGTCATAAACTAGAGGTACATGCTAGGAAAAGAGAAAAATAAAGAAATTTAGAAAAATAAAAATAAAATTTAATTGGAAAAATAATAAAATATAATATGGATAAAGTAATAAAAATTGAGCGTTCTTAATATTTTAGTTCCCCGTCAATGGCGCCAAAAACTTGATCTTGTCTGTCGAGTCTTAAAAATTTATAAAAAGAATGATCAAACCTGGAAACTAACTAAGACAACGATGGAGGCAAGCGCACCTATTGAATAGTAGTATAGTTAGCGACAAGACCGGATTGTCAAACCCAAAGGAACCAAAAGTATTAATATTAACCCTCTTTCTATTATTTAGCCTACGGATTAAGTGGATTTTTATATAATCTAAAATTAACTATTCAACTAAACTAAAGATGCTAAGACAAGAAGAAATTAGGGAAAAGACTTGAGAGAAAACTGATTGATTTGGATAATACCTGAGGAAGAATCCACCTAGACTTCACTTGTTATCTAACTCTGAACCGGACGATTTATTCATTTGACTTGATCCGTAGGATTCTATAATTTATATTAATCCCTCTCTTCAAGGCAACTAACATCTAACCCTAAGTTGATTAATTGAAATCTCTTTCTAATTAAAAACCCTCGAATTGCATTAACTCGATCTATGGACTCCCATATTAGGTTTGACCCTAATCCGGTAGATTTTCATCATCCTATCCCTAGGCACGCGAGCAACTCCACTTAACTATGCTAGATCTACTCTTAGACAGGGTCTCTTCCTCCTCTGCCTAAGCACATCACACTTGAATCAATATCCTGAAAATATCAAAACAAGAATTAAGAACACATAGTTAAGAACAAATCAAACATTTATCATACAACTTAGATAACAATAACAAGATCCGTCTTAGGTTTCATCCCTCTCAAGTATTTGAGGGTTTAGTTTATAATTGTAAAAGAAAACATCTCAGAAGAAAAGATAAAACAAAACATAAGAAATCCCTAAAACCCCCTGAAGGAATTGAAGGAGAGATCCTCCGTCTTGAGTATGATTCTGGCTTTTTGAGATGAATTAATTGGCTTTCTTTAAGTAAATCCCTGAATTTAACTGCTCTGGCTTGGCTCTTTGGCCTAGCTGAACGCCCTCCTAAAGGTTGGCCTCTAGGGTCTTTATAGAGGCTTTTGGAATACGTTTCTTTGCCTTTAAGTACCCTAATCCGAATAGAATTTTATTTCCTATGACAAAGACACGCCCATGGCACACGCCTGTGTAAATCATGGCCAGGCCATGGTCAATCTTGTTGATGAGGCATGGTTGTGTATTTCGAGGTCCAGGCCCGTGGTCGACTTTTCTTAAGAGGCATGACCGTGTGGTCTTTTGCCCAGGCCTTTGGATTTCATACTTTGGCCCATTTTCTCTATTTTCAGCCCGTTATTCATTCTTCTCATCCTCCGATGCTCTACTGAGTATAAAATAAGAAAATAAAGGATTAGAAGCACCTATTTCCATAATTAAAGGGAAAAGTCATTTAAAAGTATGCTAAATGTGGGATTAAAATATGTTACTATTTCGGTTTATCGGTGATGTTTATTGTCAGTTGGTCTTGTGAATGTAAAATGGTTGATATTAGAAAAGTTATATGCTTAAGAATGTGAGCATAATAATGCATGTTTGGAAATGTTTAATTAGTTAAGATGTATATGTGAATTTGGTATAGTGTAATGGCTTATTTTTGTGATATGTTTGTAATGTGGATAATGGTATTAAGATGTCATAAACTAGGCTTGATTTAGTTAGCTTGAATGCCCATATATACTATGTTTTGGTGCCATTGAGTTTGATGTAGTTGTGCTCAAGTTTGGGTGAAAAAATGGCTTGGTAAATAACTTATTTTTATCCAAACGGGCAGAGACACGATCGTGTCTCTCAGCTGTGTGTGATACATGGTCATGTACACAACCGTATGTGTAACAGCCCGATTTAGACCCTAGTCGGAACAGTGGTTTTGGGACCACAAATTCGAGTCAAAAATATTTTAATATTATTTCCCATGCTTATAGTATGTGAATTGACATGTGTGAAATTTTCGTGATTTAATTTATTCATTTGTGTGTTTAATTTGATAAAAGGGCTAAATTGCATATAAAGTAAAAGTGGCATTCTCATTGTTAATATGTTTATTTGTTATGATTTGATTTTGGGGAAGTCCTTAAAAGGTTAATATGCCATTATAAGGCTAGTGGAAATTTATGTCCATGATTCAAGTGTTTTATATTAATATTTCATTAAGGTTAAATTAGTAATTCATTAAATCAAAATGAATTAAGTGGAATCAAAATGAATTAAGTGAATAAGGCTAAAATGTTCATCATTTTCAAGTGTTCTTCCACCGAAATTAAAAAGAAAATAAGGGTTTTAAAGCTTTCTTCTATTCAGCCTTATTCAAGCTTAATCAAGGTATGTTTTTGCTTCGATTTTTGATAATTTTTACGTTTTTATGATCATTGCAATGTGTTTTCTTAAGCCCATGTCTCAATTTTAGAATTTTATAATGATTTTGAGTTGCGTCATTGATGATTTTGTGAGTTTAATGGTGTTAATTGATGAATTATGAAAGCTTGGTATGAGAATAATATGTTTTGTATTTAGATTTTTGATGAATTTGAGTATATTGGGCAAAATTTTGAAAATGAGAAATTGAGGGGTTAAAATGTGAAATAAATGAAATATGTGGGTTTATTGAGCTAAGGGAATTTTTGGCTAAGCATGGGTTTTATTGAATTATGTGTATTTTGTGATTTTATGAAATAGGGGCTAAAATGTCAAAATATAAAAATGTGAGGGTTAATTTGTAAAATGCTCTAAATATGTGTATTTGGATTGAATTGAATGATTTGGTGAATAAAAGAGTTAAATTTGAATGTGTATAGATCAAGAACCAATGAAAATGGAATTAGATTGGGGGAAATCTAAAGTGGTCGAGTAATTGTTTATTTTCACCTAAATCCGTACGAGGAAAGTCGATATACAAATAAATGTGTTTGAACTGAATTATTATTGTTTATATGTGAATGAATTGCGATATATGACTATTTGAACTGAATATGTGAAATCTAAGAAAGTTCTGATAATGTGATGACGTTCGAAAAGTCCTATACGAACCATAGGAATAGTGAGGATACATATGTCATGACATAGGATTCTGATATGTGTTATCGTGTAAGACCACGCCTGCGATGTTGGCATTGATTTATTATTTACATGTAAGACCATGTGTAACAGCCCGATTTAGGGCCTAGTCAGAATAATGGTGCGAGACCACAAATCTGAAGTTGAAATATGTGTTTTATGATTCTTACAAGGCATATGATGTGTTCGCATGATTGTGTGAAAATCTTATGAAGAAATTTTATTAATCAGTGATTAAATTGTCCTTTAGGACTAAATTGAAAAAGTTAGAAAATATGAGATTCTAGAAGATTTAAGTATGAAATAGCATCATAAAAATTATTAGAAGTCCTTATTTAGCAATTAGACCATTGAGATGGACAAAAATGGACATGGGAAGGAAAAATCTCAAGAAAGGGCCTTAAAGGCATTTTAGTCATTTGGTTAATTAATGAATTAAAAAAGGAAAAATAAGCCAAGATCTTGTCCATCTTCTTCCTCTAAGTGCCAAAATTTGCAAGGAGACATAGCTAGGGTTTCTTCATCTTCCAAGCTTGATAGTAAGTGCATCCTAGCCCCATTTTTAATGTTTTTCGTATTTTTGAGATCCTCGTAGCTCAATTTAGCTATTTCTAACTATATTTTGAGCTAGCGTTTATGTTAAAAAATTTACCCATGTATAAAATGCATGTAATTTGATGTTTTGTGGAGGAATATGAAAATTGGAAGTATGATAAACATATATTTCTAAGTGATTTTCATGAAAAATGCATAAAAGGGCCAAATTGTAAAAGTTGTAAAAATGGTCATACATGAGTGAAATAGTTGAAATTTAAGGCAGTTATAGTTAAGAAAATGATTCGGCTAGGCTTGAAATACAAGAAAGTTGAATGAAAATCATATTACGAGCCTAGGGGCAAAAGTGTAATTATGTGAAAGTTTAAGGGCAAATCATAATTTTGCCAAAGCATGAATTATGAGTCAATTTAGTCAATGTGAGTATTAAACAAGTGAAATTGTATTTATAGAACAGGAAACACGAAGCCTGGACCAAAATCGAGGCAAGAACAAAGTGTCAGACTAAATCGAACATCTACACGCATTTTGAGTATCGAGGTAAGTTTGTGTGAAATTAAGGTTACATGTGTTATTATGTTTAAATTATTTGTTATTTTGAGGAATGCATATCATTTCCATGAAATTTATCAATAATGTCTTGATGAGAAAATGAATGAGAATATGCTAAGTAAAGTTTCTGTTGAAATTTTGGAATAAGAGGATACTTATGTCACAACATGAGATAAGGAAAGTCCCGTATCAGACCATGTCTCGGACATGGCATTGCCACCGAATGTAGGTCCCGTATAAGACCATGTCTGGTACATGGCATCGGCACTGAATGTAGATCCCGTATAAGACCATGTCTAGAACATGGCATCGGCATTGAATAAGGAAGGTCCTGTGTAAGACCATGTCTGGGACATGGCTTCGGCACCAAAGGAAGATATCGTGTAAGACCATGTCTGGGACATGGCATCGACATCTATGTATGATCTCGTATAAGACCAGATCTGGGATATGACATCGACATCGAGCTAAGAGATCCTGTGTAAGACCATATCGGGGATATGGCTTCGGCATCAAGAGGTGATCCCATGTAAGACCATATTTGGGATATGGCATTGATACATGTATGATGAGATTGAGTATCCTCCGATATTCTGCGTAGTTCAATGGGAAAAAGTGCTAAGTATGTAAAGATGCTATAGAGATAAACTATACAAGGATGATAATGAGTTCCATTTATGTTAAGGATGATGACGATTTAAGTTTATGTTCAAGTTAGCATAAGTGCTAAATTATATGCTAATGTGATGCAGGTACCATGAGTAAAATACGAGGTATTAAATTAGTAATGTGATAAATGATGGGTAAGAATAAGTATGAGTAAGTATGTCAAAGTACTTGAGAATTTGTGTTGCTACTGTTCTATGATGAATGGATTCTACTACGAGTATTTATGTTGCTATATTAATTCATGCAAACTTACTAAGCTATATGCTTGCCTCTCTCTTTTCCCTTTTCCTTGTAGCATCACCAAGCTAGCTCGGGGATCGTAGAATGTTAGAGCCCGGATCACACTATCAATCATTCTTTTGGTATAGTAAAGTTGATTTATTTTGGAAATGACATGTATAGGAACTTGGTCATTTTCTATTATGTCATATTTGAGAGCCAAAGTGTTGGCTACTAATGTTATACACTCATTTTGAATATGGCTGTAGAGAATTGGCAATATTTGTCAAGTTTCATATTTTAATGATGATAAGTTTTATGAAGGGAAAGTTTATGCAAATGATGAGGTAAAATGTGAAGTGTTTGAATGATGATTAGTGGTTCTTTATAGGGTGTTATTCTCTTATCATGTATTGCTTGTGTTGGTATAGGTGTGTTTTGTTTCATGGTGGCAATTGGCTTGGTAAATAGCCTTCTAATTGTCCACACGTTTAGACACACGGGCGTGTGTTTCATATAGTAAATAGATCCCGATAGAGTTGTGGCAGATGATGTAGAAAGTAACGTGCTGGCTCCCGCTGAAGGGATGGTGCCAAATGAAAATAAGAATAGACCTACGACCATAAGTCAGAGAGGAGGAGAAGAGGCTAGAGAAGCCTTCCTCCACATGATGAATGCATGGTATATGGAGTTCGTTCGTACGAACCCGAATGCACAACCCCCTCCACCCCCGCCTATTTCTCAACCTACCCCTGTAGCTCTCAAAGTGGTAGAAGTGGTGAGAAGAGAAAAGCCTCCGGTTGATAGAATCCGAAAATAATGGGACAAGGAATTTCGAGCTAGTAAAGATAATGATCCAAAAAGAGCAGAATTTTGGCTTGAAAATATCATTAGGGTATTTGATGAGTTATCTTGCACACTTGAAGAGTGCATGAAATGTGTAGTTTCTCTCTTGAGGGATTCAGCTTATCAGTGGTGGAATACCCTTGTGTCGGTTATACCAAGGGAAATGATCACATGAGAGTTTTTCTAAGAAGAATTTTGGAAAAACTATATTAGTCAAAGATTCATCAATCAGAAAAGAAAGGAATTCCTTGAACTAAAACAAGGTAAAATGACAGTAACTAAGTATGAGCGTGAATTTATAAGGCTCAGCAAATACGCTCGGGATTTGTATCCACTGAAGCCATCATGTGTAAACGATTTGAGGATGGACTGAATGAAGATATTAGATTGTTTGTTGGCGTCCTCGAGTTGAAGGAATTTGTTGTGCTCGTAGATTTGGCTTGTAAAGCCGAGGAATTGGTGAAAGAAAAAAAAAGAAAGCTGATATGGAGTTTCTTGACTCAAGAAAGAGACAAATGAACAAGTCATTTCAATCCTCGTCTAAAAAATTTTGAGACTTCCCTTGTAATATCCGGGATTTAGGGTTATGCATTTTCACTTAAATGTATGTGGTAGCATGCTTGTGTGTGATTTGAATGTGTTTTGGGGGCTTCAGAAACCTTGGGATGTAGGTGGAAGCCTTAGAAAATTATTGGATTTTTAAGCCTAAAAAGGGAACTAAGGGAGCTAGGCCTTAAGTAGAGGTGTGTGAGGGTTATGACACAAGTAAAGCCTTGGTAAAGTGGCAAAGAGGCGCCACTTAGGGCCTTGGGAGGTGACGCCACAAGGAGTGTGAAGGGACCTAGGTTCGAGCAGCAAGAGAAGCGTTTTGGAGCTTTTATTTTTTGGCAAGGAGGTGCAGTAATGGATGGCACAAGGACACTTCATGGATGAAGTGTAGATTGGGTCAAATAGCTTAAATTTTCGGCTAAGTAGGAGGGAAAAGGGGGATTTGGATGAGGGAAGAAGAGTTAGCCGGCAGAAGGACTTTGGAGGGGGCATATTCGGTCAGGTATAGGGGAGTTAGTGCCAAAATTTCTTAATTCCTTTTTCCCATCCCTAGACCGAACCCATCTCCCTCATTTCTCTTTTAGTTTGCTTAGGCTGAAAACTCTCTCTCAATTTCACCATAGCCGAACCTTAACTTGAGCCTCACCATCACTTTTTCTCTTCTTCTTCTCACAACTTCTTCTATCATCAAAAGCTGAAAGAACCTCTTTCATTTACTGAGATCATAGCCGAAACACCATAAACCCTCAACCCTTTCTTTTATTTTCATTTGCTTAGAAACCAAATAATCCCTCTTATTTCCTTGAGTGTTGGCCGAATATCAACCAAGCAGAGATCTCCCTTGATTTCTTCTCTAATCGATTTGGAATAGGTAAGTCTATCGTGACCAAATCTCCTCTATTCTCCCTTACTTTTCTCTGTCGACATGTGTAGGACAAAAGCCGAATTTCGACATTTGTCTTGACTTTTAATCAACCATGCAATCGGTTTCTTTTAGGATCTCCAGGATTTTGAAGCAGTATATCGGAGTCATCTTCTCCCTGTCAATCATTTCCAGTAAGTTAGTGGTAAGGATTCATGCTGATTCAATTTGTCTCTTAGTTATTTGAAAAGCTGAAGGCTATTAAGATTAAGTGTTAATGTTGGCCGATTGTAGGGGGAGATCAATCTCGCATATCTCGGGTTGTGGCTAGTATTCGGAAGGCGTTACGGTAAGGATTATGGTTGTGCGTCAACCTTTCGGGATTTATTTGTATAGCCAAATGGCCCCTTTGCTAATGATCTTAGTGTTGGCCGAATGTAGGAAAGGGGATCTAGTGCGTTAGATCGGGAATTTCGGGATTCAGTAATCGCGTTAGTAACCAGGTGTGTAACACACCCTAAATCCTCGATTAATAATAATATTATTATATATATGTTAATAAGGCAATGAATGAATATGGCTAAGGGTACCAATCAATGGTACAAAGGCATTCTGTGTCGTTACCCCTAACTCTCAGTTAATAAAGTTTATGAACATTGATATGAAAATATGAGAAATATCGTTATGGCCATGGGGTGAGGTATATTGCATGATATTTGTATGATATGTATGTTGCATGGGCATATGGGTGATAATGATAAAGGGAAGTGTTCCTGGTTTTACCACATTATCCGTGACTTATGTCACATATTATAAATCTGGTGACTCTGTCACATTATCTGGTGGCTATGCCACAATTATAAGGGCGATGTGCAGTTGAATGCAACGTCTGCTTTCAATGGTGTGTAGCGGATGAGGGTCGATTTAGTAATCCCCACGGTGTGATTGGCAGGTACGGGTGATGTGTAGAGGTTGGTTATCTAGGTGGGTTTAGGTTGCATCATTGCTTGTATTTGTTATACGTGATTTGATATGCCTTAATTGGTTGGAAGTCTGTGTTGGTTGTTACACACTGAGTCTATTGACTCACCCTTCGTGGGCTAACATTTTGCAGATGATACTCAGTAAATGGACCGGGTCGGCAGGGACTTAGTGGTAGCCATGCTTAGCTCAGCATTTTTCTGGTTTCTTATGATTAAATTTATCGCATTTTCTTATTATTTTTTTTTTGGAATTTATTTCGGGTTTAGTTTTGTTGTAAAAAGGCCATTACTATTTAACTGTTTTAAGTTTACGTTTTAATTTTTATTCCGATACAATCAACATTAAAAAAAACGGTTTAACAATTTTTCGTAAAACAACTTCAAATGTTTTGACACCTAAACACCTACGATTTTCAACTTAATGTTAAGATCTAAAATTCGACATTTCTTTAAACTTGTAATTTCTAAAATATGAAGATAACGTTTTAATATAAAATTAAAATTCAACACGATTTTCAACTTGAGAATAACCCAAATATATTTTCTTCAAAACCACCATGTTTTTCAAGATGACATAACGAGATTTAACTACGTTTTACTCGAGGAGCATGCCAGATCCGGTCAGGGCTTGTGTGCCGGGTTTAGGGTGTTTCATCCCTGCCCGATTAGCTACTTCAGTGAGTTTTCAAATAGAAGTAAGAGTAAATAGTACTCGGGGATTAAAGCTCAGACTACCTTAGTTGCTAGTGTTGGGAACACTCGACCTAATAGACCGGAATGCCCACTATGTGGCAGACGTCATCCCGGTGAGTGCCGAGCACATGAGAGATCTTGTTTCAAGTGTAGTTTCCAAGATCATTTTATTAGAGAATGCCCTGAGATGATTGAATAAGAGAAAATTTAGAGTGCAAGAGCGGGAAGCACTACTAGAGGGAGACAACAGAGAAACTCGGGAAGTGGGACGAGTAGCAAGAATACTCCCCGAGAGCAGGCTGTATGATTTAAGGGTAGAGCGCCTACAAGGACCTATGCCATTCACGCTCGCTAATTGTGTCAAACATTTGAGTTTTAATATTTATAAAAAGATTGATCAAACCTGTAGCCTAACTATGACAAAGATAGAGGCAAGTGTACCTATCGAACAGTAGTATAGCTTAGACAAGTGTATCTTATCGAACCCAAGGGAACCTAAAAGTACTACTACTCACTTTTTTTCTATTATTTAGCCTAAAATATGGAGTGATTGGTTTATTACTCTGAAAACTAATGAAAAAAATTAAACTAAATGCAAAGACAAAAGAATGAAACTTTGGGAAAAGACTGTGGAAAAACTCAGTTGATTACGACGATACCCTCAGGAAGAATCCACCTATGACTTCTCTTGTTATCTAACTTTTAATTCATATGACTTCTTTACTTAGCTTGATCCGTGTGTAACACCCCAAACCTGGCCCAAACACCATGACCGGATCTGACATGTCATTAGGAAAAACGGGTTAGGAAAATTTTGTAAGTTTTGGAGAATTGCGTTAATAAATCCAAGTTTTATGACTCACTTGAAAACTCATTATTCGTAAGTTAGCTAAGCCTAGCATTTGGACGATGTTTGAAAACTTAGCAATTTTCTCTTTATCATTTTTTTCAGTTTATGGGATGTCCATAAAACTTTAGTTTCATAGGTAATGTTTGTCAAACAGGTTGCAAAGAAAATTTTTGTTTATCACGTTAAAAATGTTTCATCGAGTAAGTCGTGATTAAGGTGTAACAACACATACTTTAAATCCAAAATTAACCAAATTTTAAAGTGGCCTTATTACATATTAAAAATATCCCAAAAGAAAATAGCAGCTAATAATTTAAAATTAAGTTTAATAAAATAACCCATGCATGGCCACCCCGAGTCTGTTCCAACCCAGTCCGAAAATCATGAGCTACCTGCGATGTTAAGAAAATAGCGTGAGTCACCAGACTCAGTGTGTAATTAGTTTACAAATTCCAGATCATCTAATTAGTACAAAATGCACAAGTAATCAAAATGATAGCCCCACCCAACCTAGTATTCCATCCTTTACACACCGCTCCGTATATCCATCCTCATACACACCCGTGGGGATCTATATAATCAACCCTCCATCCGCTACACACCTCTTTGGCAGTCATGCTGACAGACACACTGCTTAAAGTCCACATATAGTGGTCTAGCCACTGATCCACATGTGATTAAATCACTAATTCCACATTGAGGCTCCACGCCATCATTAATCATGACAGAGTCACCAATATACACTTCCCCTTTAATCATTATCATCACAATATCCCATGCACATGCAACATAAAATAAAAGATAGAATATAAGATATGATTCATGTAATACTTAGCACACATCCACAATCATGTTATCCACAAGTGTTAAATAGGCTTAGATATAACATACTAACCTGAGGTCCCGGTTTGCCCATCCTGGGTAACTCAACCACTATTGCCGCTGATTCCGGCTTTCAAGCATATACATACATATTTATGAAATTAGAGTGATAGCGTGATAATTACACACCTGAAAACTCAAAGAAATAAACTATAGTTCTCACTAATGTCCTCACTTGCAGGGATCACAGTGATCTGTTTATCCCTTTCAGAAGCCGGTCCACAACCTGGAGGCCAATCTCGAACAGCAGACACCTCAAGTCTTTTGAACTTAGGGACTGGGGTTACGGGTCTAACCCCCTCCTTTACCTGATTGGTATTGGATTCCATCCAAAGATCTTGGTCTTCTCTTAAACCGTTGAATAGGATAATAGCGAAAAAATATATTTACTTGAACAAAGAAGTTCTGACCGAAGTCGACAGAACCTGGTGGGTTCTACACTGATTTAATAGGTCACTAAAGTCCCTTGATTGATCAAATTCGGTTGATCCCAAAGACTCTGAAGCAGAAGAAATTCAAAACCACGCCTTTCCTTTACTCAGCCAAAAAACCAAGGAACAGGATTAATGCCTTGAATCGGAAAACCAAAAAGAGAAGATATAGATTCGAAAAGAAGGGAACACTTACCACTACTAAGAAGAATCATATTGCGAAGGTTGAAGAGAAGAGTGACGGCAATCTTCTAGCAATTCAACAAGTGAAAAGGAGTAACCACACAAGAGAGGTTCGACTTCAGAGAACAGAAAATAGATGTAAAACTCAAAGAGAAGAAATATGGAGGGATTTCGTCAAAAATAGATGAGATGAGAACGGAAAGAGAAAGAAAAGATAAAACAGATTTTGGCCAAAAGATGGAACTTGAGAGGTAACCAAATAGAAGAAAGAAATAATGAAATGGAGAAGATTAGAAGGTTCGGCTGTTGTTAATCAAATGAGAAACTCGATTGACCACTAGACAAAAAGAATGGCTTCGGCTTTGATGAAGAAATACTCAACTCAAGTTACCAAAAATGTAAAAGAGAGTAAGAGAGAGTGTTAAGGTTCATCCCTTAAACAATTAAGTAAAAGTGGTGTAATGAGGGGAGAATGGTAAGAGGGTTCGGCCCTTAGGTGATGAAGCAAAGCTTACACAAAACCAAAATGCCAAAGAGGGAGAAAAAGTTTTGGCTTAGCTAAAGGAAGAATGAACCAAATTGCTCTTAATGCACTAAAAACCAAAGCCGAAACAAAGAAGCTCACTATGCCTAAAAGTTAATATTTTTAACTCTTTTGGCACCTACTCCTCAACCAAAATCGAAAGCCTCAACCTCCCCCCTTCATTATTCAAAATTCAGCTAATAACCCATCTCACCTAAATCCCCATGCCGTCCTCTTGAAACCCACCTTTTTCCTCCACTTATTCAAATCAATTTGAATAATTCAAACTCCTTTAATCACTCTCCACCACCCATTTGAAATAGTTGACCGGGTCTTGTCTCTCTCCTCAAGAGTTTAATGACCATCCAGCTACCTCCCTTGCCTGAACCAAAAATAATACTCCCTTATGCTGCTTGAGAGTTTCGAACCCTCTCCCCCCTCAGCTTCTCCTTGTGACGCCATCTCTATGCATGCTAGGTGGCGTCTCCTTGCCACTCTTCCACTGCACCTCTTGTGTTACCCAAACACAGGTAATACCCCTTAAATCCTGCTCCCAATTAGCCTCCCCCTTAAAATGCCCAAAACTAAAATTTTAGCCAAGGTTCCAACTTAATCTCGGGCCTTCCTGGAGACCCGAAACACACTCAGACAACATATAGAGCCTACCAAACACACAGAAACAAGATAAATACAAAGCCCCAAATTCCCGGATGTTACAGTTCTATCCCCTTAAAGAAATTTTGACCTCAAAATTACCTGGTCAAAAGAGATGAGGATATTGTTGTCACATCGCATCCTCCGGCTCCTACGTTGCCTTTTCTGAATCATGGTTCCCCTACAAAATTTTGACCAAAGGAACTGATTTCCTCCTTAGAACCTTGACATCCTGATCCAATATATGGATTGGTTCCTCCTCATACGACACATCAGGCCTTACCTCAATTTCCTCTACTGGCATGACGTAAGACAGATCTCAACGGTAGCGTCTCAACATTGAAAAATGAAACAAATCATGAATCTTTTTCAATTCAGAAGGTAACTCCAGTTGATATGCCACCGGTCCCACTTGTTTCAAAACTCGATAAGGTCCAATGAACCTAGGACTTAGCTTGCCCTTCCGTCCAAATCTCATCACCTTCTTCCCAAGGTGACACTTTCAAGAAAACCCGGTCACCTACTGCAAACTCTATCTCCTTTCACTTTAGATCTGTACATGATTTCTGCCGGTCGGACGCTTCCTTCAGTCGAGCCCTAATTACCTTGACCTTTTCCTCTGTCTTTGCCACCAATTCCGGACCCAGAACCTGGCTTTCACCAAATTCTGTCAAAAAAGTAGGAGTACGACACCTCCGCCCATACAACGCTTCATAGGGCACCATCCGAATACTAGCTTGGTAACTATTGTTGTACGCGAATTTCGCCAACGTTAAGAACTCTTCCCAACTATCCTTGAAATCAAATACACAGCCCCTCAACATATCCTCCAAGATCTGAATTACCCTCTCTGTAACACCCCAAACCTAACCTAAACATTACGACCGAATCTGGTATGTTACAGGGTGAAGAAAAAACGAGATTTGTTGAATTTAGGAAAAACCGGAGGTTTGAAAAACTTTTCGATTAATGTGTAGTCTTGAAAATAACAATACATAGACTAAGGAAATTCCCAGGTTATGATAATCGAACATTCATTTTATTTGTTGATACTTTAAAGAGAAATGATTGTTTTATGTTTCCCGTATGTTTTTGAAAAACTCCATTTTCACTTTAATGATTAAGTGTCAAATTTGAATTAAACAATAGCTAATAAAAACCCAAGTTTAACTTAGAAAGGCCTTATTACATAACAAAAGTCCCAAATCAAAATAAATTTATAGTAAGAAACGAGTTTATGAAAGAAAAGGGTATTATGGCCTCCACAAGTCCGCATCGGCTCCAACATCCACGATCTACTGATTACCTGAAAAATTAAAGAAGGGGTGAGTCCCCGGGACTCAGTGTGTAAATTCTCCCACATTATACAAACGGCTTGTGGCCCACTATCACACATTGGGCCTTAGCCCATATAAAAAAAATCCAAACACATGAATGCAATAAGCCCAAACCAAGCCTAGTTTGTCCATCCTCTACACGCCAACCCGTACCAGCCCATCACACTGTGGGGATTTCTACAATCAACCCTCCATCCGCTACACTCCCTTTCGACAGTCATGCTGCCAGTTATAAACCGATCACTAGGTGACCAAATAATACATCGTGGCTTAGCCACCGATCATAATGTGACCCAATAATATATTTATTGTGGCTTAACCACCGATCACTATGTGACCCAATTAATGTATGTAAATATATATATCGTGGCATAGCCACCGATCACTACGTGACAAAATAACCATGCACTTCCCCTTCATTTCAAACCTATACCCCATGGACTACATACATATCCTAACGAATGCAACATGCTATCCATAACACAACAGATTACCACACATATATTCGTCCATGCAAAGAAAACGATACGGTCACTTACCTGGCATTCCTAGCCTTACCTCTAAGGGCATCATGACTGTCTACACAGCCTTTTTTAGCCTTTCAGCCCATACAATTGTTAGTACAAATAAATTAAAGTGTGTGGAGGTTTACACACCTGATAACACGCAATACCACGATTTCTATGTTGACACTATTGATAATAGGAACCACTGCTATCTATCTACTATTCTGTTCAGAAGCCGACCCACAACCCGGTGGCCAATCTCGAACAGCAGACATCACTTTTTTTGAACTTTGGGGCTGGGACTATGGGTCCAACCCCTTCCTTTGCTTGACTAGCATTTGTATCCATCAAAAAGATCTTGGTCAATAGACCAGATTAAAACATTGAAGCAAAGAATGAAGATGAAAAAACACTCAAAGTAAAGATCCCTTACCTAGATCGATAGATTCCGAAGATTATAAAACATGGATTAAGCACCGATTAAATGTCTAAGTCGACTATAACCGAATGCCTTTTAACACCCTTCAATCACTGAACAAAAGTTGAAAATGCGAAGACAAGCCCCTACTTCGATCGATCAAAGCCATAAAACAAGATTAATGCTTTCGGCATCCATAAAGGAAAGAAAAGAGAATTGAGATGAAAAGAATAATACCTACCCTGATCAAAATAATCCGATTGGCAGAGTTGTGGAGCAGAGTGACTACAACTACTATGAGAAGGGACAGGATATGCTTCGGTAAAAGAGAGTCAAGGAGAAAGGCTTATGAGATTCGGCTAAGTAAGATGGAATCAAGCTGATGATTGGTCTTTAAGGGATGATTCGGTCAAGAAGAAAAAAGAAGAAAGGTGAGATTTCGGCGTTTAAATGAAGCAATGAAAAGAAGAGAACGGAAAGTGGAAAAAATGATGAGAGGATTCAACTCTGAAGAAGAGTTTAGAGAGGAAAATTGATTTTGGCTTAGAGGTCTTTTGTAAAGAGAGGAAGGGAAGAAGAGAGAAAGAGAAAAAGAAACACCAATGGTCTAAGCAAATTCGACTAGAAAGCAAAAGAGGAACAAAAGAAATTGGCTCAGTAATTCGGCAGTTACCCCTAGTAACTGAAAATACACACTGATCACAAGAAACAAAGCCTAAGACCTTAAGACATTCGGTACACCTTTAACCATCCAAAACCGATTCCTCCACCTTGCTCCTAGTGCCTAACATTCAGCCACCACCTACACCCATATTTTATCCCACGTTTTCCTCTTAGCCTCATCTTCATATCTTTGGACTTAATCCACATTCACCCATGTAGAGTCCCAGCCGAATCAATCACTCAGGCTCCTTAGGCGCAAAAATAACACTCCCATTTACTGTCAACGCAATTCGAACCTACTCCCTCACAACCTCCCTATAGCGTCACCTACCTACACCTTGAGTGGCGCCTCCTTGCCACTTTACCATTTAGATTCTTGTGTCAACTACCCCGCTTAAGTACCCTTAAGGCCCACTTCAACTAGCTCTCCCTTGCAGTGCCTAAAAACAAAATTTTTACCAAGGCTCAAGCTTAACCTCGAGCCTTCCCGAAACCTCTAAACGCACCAGAATAACACACATAGCACAGCATACACTCACAACACATTACAAATGCAGAGCCCCCAATTTAGGATGTTACAGTTCTACCCTCTTAAAAAAATTTTGGCCCCGAAATTACTTGGTCAAAAGAGGTGAGGGTATTGCTGTTGTATAACATCCTCTGGCTCCCATGTAGCTTCCTCTGACCCGTGGTTCTGCCACAGAACCTTAACCAAAGGAATCGATTTCCTTCATAAAAATATAACATCCCACTCCAAGATCTGAACTTGTTCCTCTTCAAAGGATAAATTAGGCCTTACTTCGCGTTCCTCCAATGCTATCACATGGGATGGATCTGAACGGTAGAGTCTCAACATTCAAAATATGAAACACATCATGAATCATACTTAACTCTGAAGGTAGCTCGAGCTGATAAGCAACTAGTCCTACACGCTTCAACACACGATAAGGCAAGATGAACCAAGGGCTTAGCTTACCCTTCCGTCCAAACCATAAAATTTTCTTCCATGGTGACACCTTTAAGAAAACCTGGTCATCCACTGTGAATTCTATCCCTCCATTTCGTCAGCGTAAGATTTTTGCCTGTCAGACGCTTCCTTCAACCTAGTACGGATCAACTCAACTTTGCTCTCCATTTCCAACACTAGTTTTGGACCCAATAGCTGATGCTCACCCAACTCTGTCTAGCACGTAGGAGTATAACACTTCCGCCCATACAACGCTTCATAGGGCGCCATCCGAATACTAGACTGATAGCTATTATTATACGTGAATTTCGCCAATGGTAAAAATTCTTCCCAGCTACCCCTGAAATCAAGGATGCAACCTCTCAACATGTCTTCCAAGATCTGAATTACCCTTTTTGACTGTCCATCCATCTGCGGATGAAATGCCGTACTAAAATCTAACTTTGTACCCAACGCTTGATGCAAAGCCCTCCAAAATCTTAACATAAACCTAGGATCTCTTTCCAAGATGATGGACACACGTACTCCATGCAACCTCACAATTTCGCTATATACAACTTAGCCAACTTCTGAAGAGAGTAATCGACCCGAACTGGTATAAAATGAGCGGACTCCATCAATCAATCAACGACTACCCATATCAAATCCTTCTTAGTAGGCGTAAGGGGTAGCCCACTAACAAAATCCATAGTGATCCTCTCCCATTTCCATTGCGGGATCTTTACCGGTTGCAATAACCCCGAAGGCAACTGATGCTCCACTTTTACCTACTGACATGTCAAACATCTACCCACAAATTCGGTTACCTCTCGCTTCAGACTTGGCCACCAAAATTATTCTCGTAAATCTCGATACATTTTACTTCATCCAAGATGCATAACATATGGGCTACTATGCGCTTCCTGGAGAATCATCCTCCTCAATTCCACGTCCCTCGGCACGTAAAATTTTTTTCGGAAACACAGGACCCCATCATCATTCAGACTATAATCCCCTACTTCACCATGTTGCATTTGAGATAGTCGAGCACTCAAGTCATCATCCTGCAACTACTTCTCTTTAATCTGATATACCCACGTCGGCTTCACCTGAAGGTTAGCTAATAAACTCCCATCTTCATACAAGCTAAGATGGGCAAACATCGCCCTCAGATCCGAGATTACTTTCTGACTTAGCGCATCTGCCACCATGTTAGCTTTACCCGAATGGTATTCAATCGAACAATCGTAATCCTCTCCTCTGCCTCAAGTTCAACTCCTTCTGGGTAAGGAGATATTTCAAACTCTTATGATCTATATAAATGACAAATTTCTCTCCATACAGATAATGTCTCCAGATCTTCAAGGCAAAAACCACCTCTGCCAACTCCAAATCATGTGTAGGATAATTTATCTCATGCGGTCTTAACTGTCGAGATGCATAAGCAACAACTTTTCCACCTTGCATCAACACACATCCTAACCCCGTGTGTGAAGCATCACAGTAAACCACAAACTCCTTTCCAGCCTCCAGTTGAATCAAAACTGGAGCTTCCGTCAACACCCTCTTCAGCTTCTCAAAGCTTTCTTGTTACCTATCACCCCACACAAAAGGTACTCCCTTTCTCAACAACTTGGTTAAAGTTGCCGCAATCAAGGAGAACCACTCAACGAACCTCCTGTAATACCCATCTAGACCAAGGAAACTCTGAATTTATGTCACAGACCTGGGTGATTTCCAATCCATGACAGCTTCAATTTTTTGAGGATCAACTCTGACCCCTTCCGCCGACAGAACGTGTCCTAGAAAAGTAACTTCACTTAGCCAAAATTTGAACTCACTAAATTTAGCGTACAATTGTTTCTCCCTCGGGATTTGTAGAACCACTCGAAGATGCGAATCATGCTCCTCCTCCAACCTTGAATATACTAGGATATCGTCTATAAAAACTACGACAAACTGGTCCAAATAGGTTGGAATACTCAATTCGTCATATCTATAAACGCTGCTGGTGCGTTGGTCAACCCAAATGGCATCACCAAGAATTCGTAATGGCCATAACGGGTCCTAAAAGTTGTCTTATGAGTATCCGATTCTTTGACCCTAAGCTGATGATATCCTGATCTCAAATCTATCTTTGAGAAAACTGACGCCCCTTTCAATTGATCGAACAAGTCATCAATCCTCGGCAACAGTTATTTGTTCTTGATAGTCAACTTGTTCAACTGATGGTAGTCAATGCACATATGCATTGATCCATCCTTCTTCTTAACAAATAACACTGGTGCTCCCCAAGGCGATACACTTGGTCGAATGAAACCCCGATCCAACAGTTCTTGAATCTGAGCTTTCAGTTCCACCAACTCTTTCGGTGCCATTCTATATGGTGTACTGGACACTGGTGCTTTCCCTGAAGAAGATAAATTTTGAACTCCACCTCGCGGTCCGGGGGTAGTCCTAGAAGTTTTTCTGGGAAAACGTCAGAAAATTCCCTCACCGTTCTAACATTCCCCACAGTTGACTCTTGGACCTCCAAAGCACGAACAAAGTCTACGAATGCCCTACATCCTTTTCTCACCATTCTTTTAGCCTTCAGAGTAGACACCACATTAGGCAAGTAGTTTCTCCTTTCCCCTATTACCATAACCTCATCATCCTGAAGAGTCCTTAGTACCATACGCTTAGCTACACAGTCCAAATTTGCTCGATATTTCACTAGCCAATCCATACCTGAGATCAGATCAAACTCCCCAAATGGCAGTTCCATTAAATCCACTAGAAAACTACCCCTTGCACTTCTAGAGGTACATCCCTATACAGTCTGTTCACCATTACTGACTGACATAGTGGGCTAACTACCGTCATCTCCCTAGAAATAACCTCAGAGTCTATACTTAAAGTTCTAGATACTACACTAGCAAAATAAGAATACATTGATCTAATATCAATTAATGCAGAAAAAGGCAAACCAAAAATCAAGAACGTACTGGTTGTGACATCTGGTGCATCCCTCTCCTCTCGACGTCTAGTTGCATAGACCAACCCTGGCTGTCTTGTATCGGCATTCCCTGCACCTCTGCCTGGTGTTTCATGGCTCCGGCCATAACCATTACCCCTCTGGCTGGACCACGACCTCTCCACGGTTGTTGACCTCCTCTACCCTGCTGAGTATTAGCCTGACCTACGGGCCCCGCACCAACCCGGTCCTTTGGACAGTCTCTAACCTGATGGTCAATGGACCCACACCTGAAACATCTTCTGTCACCTATCCAACACTCGCCCGAATGAAATCTACCACATTGAGCACACCTCTGAGGGTGACTATTACAATAGATCTTACACCCGAACACGGCCTACCCATCTTAGGTCTTTTCTGAAAATGCCCCGTTAACCCCGACGATCCAAAACTCCTCTTATTTCTATCCCTGTCTCTATCATGATTTCGCTTCTCGAACCGCCTAAACTTTCTCGGCTATCTTAGCCTTTTCCACTAAAATCGCAAACTTCCTTTCTCGTCATGGAGCTATCACCACACGCAGGTCATCCCTTAGACCATCCTCAAACCGAACACAATGCTCATGGTCTGTGGCCACTATTCCCCAGGCATTACGACTCAAGTGCAGGAATCCTGCTTCATATTCAGCCACCGATTTATTTCCCTGGACCATATTTAGAAATGCCATATGCTGCGCATCCACATAACTCGATCCGATGTACTTACTCTAGAATGCCGACTTGAAGAAATCCCAGGTAATGAGGTCAGCCACTGAACCATCCCTGACTGTAAGCCACCATTGATACGCCTCATCCCGGAGAAGAGACACCACTCCTTTCAGCTTTTCCTCTTCCATGAAGTTGAGATCATCTATTATACGCTCCACTGCCTCTAGCCAATACTCAGCTGTATTAGGAGCTACGCCGAAATACCCCTGAACATTTTCGCTCCATTAGCCTAGTGTCGCTCCAACACAAATTTTCGAGCCCCTGTACCCATGCCTGCCCCAGCAACTCTCTCTAATACCCGTAGCATCGCTTGAGACACCACATCATCTCTGCCTGTTTGGTCCTGATATTCTGCTTCCACAGCTGGCGGTACTGGCATCTCATTTCCTGACTCATGACCAGACCCGACCAATTCTGACATAGCAATCCTGCCTTTACCACGGCCACGGACACCACACCCCCTAATGCTCATAACTAACATTTACGACTTAATCTGATTAAAAGTTTTATGAGTTAGTATCTTCCACTATTTTAATACCGAGCAATTTTAGGCGACTTAACTTTAAAGAGTAGTTTTCGCAAAACATGTCACAAGCTAGAGGTTTCAGTCACTAAAGTTTAAGTTTCCCTATGCTAACAACATATCCATCCAGTCAAATAAGCATTTCATGCATACCTTACCAGGAATTAGAACACTTACCTGCGTGGATTGGTTGCCGGTAGACTCGGATGCCATATTTCGATCAAAACCTTAATACTTACTTTGATTTTATACAACCTTCTCAAACCCATTTCACAGCCTAAGTTTTGTAATCTAGGCTCTGATACAAAAAATGTAACACCCCAAACCCCGACCTAAACGTTACGATCGAATCTAGTATGTTACAAGGTGAAGTAAAAATGAGATTTGTTGAATTTAGGAAAAAAACAAAGGTTTGAAAAACTTTTCGATTAAGGCGTAGTCTTAAAAATAACAATACGTAGCTTAAGGAAATTCCCAATTATGATAATCGAATATTCATTATATTTGTTGATACTTTAAAGAGAAATGATTGTTTTATGTTGCCCGTATGTTTTTGAAAAACTCCATTTTCACTTTAATGATTAAGTGTCGAATTTGAAATAAACAATAGCTAATAAAAACCCAAGTTTAACTTAGAAAGGCCTTATTACATAACAAAAGTCCCAAATCAAAATAAATTTATAGTAAGAAACGAGTTTATGAAAGAAAAGGATATTATGGCCTCCACGAGTCCGCCTCAGCTCCCACATCCACGATCTACTGATTACCTAAAAAATTAAAGAATGGTTGAGTCATCGAGACTCGGTGTGTAAATTCTCCCACATTATACAAACGGCTCGTGGCCTAGAATCACACATTGGGCCTTAGCCCATATAAAAAAACATCCAAACACATTAATGCAATAAGCCCAACCCAAGCCTAGTTTTTCCATCCTCTACACGCCAACCCATACCAGCCCATCACACCATGGGGATTTCTACAAGCAACCCTCCATCCGCTACACTCCAATTCGACAGTCATGCTGCCAGTTATAAACTATCACTAGGTGACCAAATAATACATTGTAGCTTAGCCACCGATCACAATGTGACCCAATAAAATATATATATATCGTGGCTTAACCACCGATCACTATGTGACCCAATTAATGTATGTAAATATATATATATCGTGGCATAGCCACCGATCACCACATGACCAAATAATCATGCACTTCCCTTCATATCAAACCCATACCCCATGAACTACATACATATCATAACGAATGCGACATGCTATCCATAACACAATAGATTACCACACATATATTCGTCCATGCAAAGAAAATGATACGATCACGTACCTGGCATTCCTGGCCTTACCCCTAAGGGCATCAGGACAGTCTACACAGCCTTTTTTGGCCTTCTAGCCCATACAATTGTTAGTACAGATAAAGTAAAGTGTGTGGAGGTTTACACACCTGATAACACGCAATACCACACTTTCTATGTCGACACTATCGATAATAAAAACCACTGCTATCTGTCTACTATTCTGCTCAGAAGCCGGCCCACAACCCGATGGCCAATCTCGAACAACAGACACCGCGCGTTTCTTAAACTTTGGGGCTGGGACTACGGGTCCAACCCCTTCCTTTGCTTGACTAGCGTTTGTATCCATGAAAAAATCTTGGTCAATAGACCAGATTAAAACATTGAAGCAAAGAACGGAGACAAATAAACATTCAAAGTAAAGATCCCTTATCTAGATCGATAGATCTCAAAGACTATAAAACTTGGATTAAGCACCGATTAAATGTCTAAGTCGACTAGAACCGAATGCCCTTTAACACCCTTCAATCGCCAACCAAAAGCAAAAAACGCGAAGACAAGCCCCTACTTCGATCGGTCAAAGCCATAAGACAATATTAATGCTTTCGGCATCCATAAAGGAGAGAAAAGAGAATTAAGATGAAAAGAATAATACCTACCCTGATCAAAAGAATCTGATTGGCAGAGTTGTGAAGCAGAGTGACGACAACTACAATAAGAAGGGACATGATATGCTTCAGCAATAGAGAGTCAAGGAGAAAGGCTTATGAGATTCGGCTAAATAAGATGGAATCAATGAGGTGATTGGTCTTTAATGGAGGATCCGGTCAAGAATAAGAAGAGAATAAAGGTGAGATTTCGGCATTTAAATGAAGTAATAAAAAGAGAAGAACGGAAAGTGGAAAAAATGATGAGAGGGTTCGGCTCTGAAGAAGAGTTTAGAGAGGGAAAATGATTTCGGCTTAGAGGTCTTTTGTGAAGAGAGGAAGGGAAGAAGAGAGAAAGAGAAAAAGAAACATCAATGGTCTAAGCAAATTGGGCAAGAAAGCATAAGAGGAACGAAAGAAATTGGCTCAGTAAATTCGGCACTTACCCCTTGTAACCGAAAATACACACTGATCACAAAAAACAAAGCCTAAGACCTCAAGACATTTGGCACACCCTTAACCATCCAAAACCGATTCCTCCACCTTGCTCCTAGTGCCCAACATTCGGCCACCACCTACACCCATATCTTATCCCACGTTTTCCTCTTAGCCTAATATTCATATATTTGGACTTAATCCACACTCGCCCATGCAGAGTCCCAGCCGAATCCATCACTCAGGCTCCTTAGGCGCAAAAATAACACTCCCATTTGATGTCAATGCAATTCGAACCTGCTCCCTCACAACCTCTCTATGGGTCACCTACCTACACCTTGAGTGGCGCTTCCTTGCCACTTTACCAATTAGATTCTTGTGTCAACTACCCCACTTAAGTACCTTTAAGGCCCACTTCAACTAGCTCTCTCTTGTAGTGCCTAAAAACAAAATTTTTACCAAGGCTCAAGCTTAACCCCGAGCCTTCTCGAAACCTCTAAACACAACAGAATAACACACATAGCAGAGCATACACTCATACCATATTACAAATACAAAGCCCTCAATTTAGAATGTTACATTCTCAGACTATCCCTCAGTCTGTGCATGAAAAGTTGTGGTGAAGTCCAACCTTGTACCCGATGCCTGGTGCAGTGCCCTCCAAAATTGTAACACCCCAAACTCGGCCCAAACACCACGACCAGATCTGACATGTCACTAGGAAAAACGGGTTCAAAAAATTTTGTAAGTTTTGGAGAATTGCGTTAATAGATCCAAGTTTCATGACTCACTTGAAAACTCATTATTCGTAAGTAAGCTAAGCCCAGCCTTTGGACGATGTTTGAAAACTTAGTGATTTTCTCTTTATCTTTTTTTTTTTTCAGTTTATGGGATGTCCATAAAACTTTAGTTTCATAGGTAATGTGTGTCAAAAAGGTTAAGAAGAAAATTTTTGTTTACCACGTTAAAAACGTTTCATCGAGTAAGTCGTGATTAAGTTGTAACAACACATACTTTAAATCCAAAATTCACCAAATTTTAAAGCGGCCTTATTGCATATTAAAAATATCCCAAAAGAAAATAGCAGCTAATAATTTAAAATAAAGTCTAATAAAATAACCCGTGCATGGCCACCCCGAGTCCGTTTCAACCCAGTCCGAAAATCATGATCTACATACGATGTTAAGAAAATATCGTGAGTCACCAGACTCAGTGTGTAATTAGTTTACAAATTCCACATCATCTAATTAGTACATCATGCACAAGTAATCAAAATGATAGCCCCACCCAACCTAGTATTCCATCCTCTACACAGCGCTCCGTATATCCATCCTCATACACACCTGTGGCGATTTATATAATCAACCCTCCATCTGCTACACACCTCTTTGGCAGTCATGCTGACAGACACACTGCTTAAAGTCCACATATAGTGGTCTAGCCACTGATGCACACGTGATTAAATCACTAATTCCACATTGAGGCTCCACGCCATCATTAATCATGACAGAGTCACCAATATACACTTCCCCTTTAATCATTATCATTCCAATATCCCATGCACATGCAACATAAAATAAAAGATAGAATATAAGATATGATTCATGTAATACATAGCACACATCCACAATCATGTTATCCACAAGTGTTAAATAGGCTTAGATATAACATACTGACCTGAGGTCCCAGTTTACCCATCCTGGGTAACTCAACCACTATTGCCGCTGATTCTGGCTTTCAAGCATATACATACATATTTATGAAATTAGAGTGATAGCGTGATAATTACACACTTGAAAACCTGAAGAACTAAACTATCTATCTCACTAACGTCCTCACTTGCAGGGATCACAGTGATTTGCTTATCCCTTTCAGAAGCCGGCCCACAACCTGGAGGACAATCTCGAATAGCAGACACCTCAAGTCTTTTAAACTTAGGGACTGGGGTTACGGGTCTAACCCCCTCCTTTACCTGACTGGTATTGGATTCAATCCAAAGATCTTGGTCATAAGACCCAGTTAAATCGTTGAATAGGATAATAGTGGAAAAATATATTTACTTGAACGAAGAAGTTCTTATCGAAGTCGGCAGAACCTGGTGGGTTCTACACTGATTTAATAGATCACTAAAGTCCCTTGATTAATCAAATTCGGTTGATCCCAAAGACTCTAAACTAGAAGAAATTCAAAACCACGCCTTTCCTTTACTCAGCCAAAAAACCAAGGAATAGGATTATTGCCTTGAATCGGCAAACCAAAAAGAGAAGAGATAGATTCGAAAAGAAGGGAACACTTACCACTACTAAGAAGAATCCGATTGTGAAGGTTGAAGAGAAGAGTAACAGAAATATTCTAGCAATTCAACAAGTGAAAAGGAGTAACCACACAAGAGAGGTTCGGCTTCAGAGAACAAAAAGCAGAAGTAAAACTCAAAGAGAAGAAATATGGAGGGATTTCGTCAAAAATAGATGAGATGAGAACCGAAAGAGAAAGAAAAGATAAAAGGGATTTCGGCCAAAAGATGGAACTTGAGAGGTAACCAAATAGAAGAAAGAAATAATGAAATGGAGAAGATTAGAAGGTTCGGCTATTGTTAATCAAATGAGACACTCGATTCACCACTAGACAGAAAGAATGGCTTCGGCTTTGATGATGAAATACTCAACTCAAGTTACCAAAAATGTAAAAGAGAGGACGAGAGAGTGTTAAAGTTCATCTCTTAATCAATTAAGTAAAAATGGTGCAATGAGGGGACAATGGTAAGAAGGTTCGGCCCTTAGGTGATGAAGCAAAGCTTACACGAAACCAAAATGCCCAAACGGGAGAAAAAGTTTTGGCTTAGCTAAAGGAAGAATGAACCAAATTGCTCTTAATGCATTAAAAACCAATGTCGAAAAAAAGAAGCTCACTATACCTAAAATTTAATATTTCTAACTCTTTCGCCACCTACTCCCCAACCAAAATCGAAAGCCTCAACCTCCCCTTTCACTATTCAAAATTTGGCTAACAACCCATCATACCTAAATCCCCATGCCGTCCCCTTGAAACCCTCATTAATTCCCTCTCCTCCACTTATTCAAATCATTTTGAATATTTCAAACTCCCTTAATCACTCTCCACCACACATTTGAAATAGTTGACCAGATTTTTCTCTCTTATCTAGAGTTTAATGACTATCCATCTACCTTCCTTGCTTGAACCAAAAATAATACTCCCTTATGCTGCTTGAGAGTTTCGAACCCTTTCCCCCTCAACTTTTCCTTGTGGCGCCATCTCCTTGCATGCTAGGTGGCGTATCCTTGCCACTCTTCCACTGCACCTCTTGTGTTACCCAAACACAGACAATACCCTTTAAGTCTTGCACCCAATTAGCCTCCCCCCTAAATTGCCCAAAACTAAAATTTTAGCCAATGTTCCAACTTAACCTCGGGCCTTCCTGGAGACCCCAAACACACTCAGACAACATACAGAGCCTACCAAACACATACAAACAAGATAAACGCAAAGCCCTTAATTCCTGAATGTTACACCGTAACACTCCCTAACCTATATTAAACCCTCTCTCGAGGCGAATAAAATCTAACCTTAGGTTAATTAGTGGAACTCTCATTCTCTTATAATAACCCCCTAAGGAAGCAGTAAATTGATCAATGGACTCCCACATTAGGTTTCACCCTAATCCAACAAAATCTTATAACCCTATCTCTAAGCGCTTGATCAACTCCGCTTAATTGTGCTAGATCTACTCTTAGGCAGGGTCTATTCCTCCTCCACCTAAGCATATCAGATTAAAATAAGCAGCATAATCAAGAACAAATTAAGTACTTATCATATAATTTAGAAATCAAATAATAAAATCCATCATAGGTTTCATCCCTTTCACGTATCTGAAGGGTTTAGTTCATAACAAAATAAGAAAACATCTCAAGAGAAAAGATAAAACAAAACATAAGAAATCCTTAAAACCCCCTGAAGGAATTGAAGAGGAGATCCTCTGTCTTGAGTAGAACTTTGGCTTCTTGAGATGGATCAATTGGCTATCTTCGAGTAATTCCCTAAATACAAGCTCTGGCAGAAAACTCTACCCAAAGACACCGACCCTTAGAACGACTGCCTTGGGTTGTTAATATAGGCTCTTTAGATGCTTTACTTGAAGTAGAATTACTATTAAGGTGTTTAAGTAGACTTAGGAGTATATTTCTTTGGCTTCAAGCATTTAAATCCGAGTGAAATTGCTCATTCTCGTAGCAGGGGCATGGTCATGGCACACGCTCATGTAAGTCAACTTCAGGCCGTGTCTTGATTCTGTCGATTGGGAAACGGCCATGCAAATTATGCTTGGGCGTGTCTTTGAATAATTGGCGAGGCACGACCATGTGACTTGAAGTCCAGGCCATGCCAATTTCTTAGGTTGGCCCAATTTGGTCCATTTTAAGCCTGTTTCTCATTTTTTTCATTCTCGGGTGCTTTTCTGAGTATAAGACATGAAAAGAAAGGATTAAGAGCACCTTTTTACATAAATTGAGGGCTAAATTATCTAAAAGCATACTAAATGTGAGATTAAAATATGTTACTTTTACGGTTTATCAAATACCCCCACACTTAAGCTTTTGCTTGTCCTCAATCAAAATTCTTAACTTACAATTAAAACGAACTTTCCATAATTCATAATTCCTATCGAAAATGTCTCATCATAATTCATAGATAATTTATACATGGATAATTTAACTCAAAGAACCCTAAAGATTCAATCAAGATAAGTCATACCTTTGTAGTACGAAAACATAGGTGTCTCCCCTTATTTGAATAATTACCTTTAATTCAAAGCTAAAAAGGATTGAAACAAAAGATTCACTCAAATCACTCGAAGTGTTTAAGGTTCAAGAATAGCACTCATAAGTTGAACCTGAAAAGTTAATCCCATAGGCTTGCCTGAAAATCAAATCTCCACCACTGTATATGAGATGATACACAGATCAAAAGGTCTTTATCAGTGTTGTAACGAGGCTAAGGTTAAAGGTGATGATACAGGCTGAATTAGAGGTTTAGAATCGAGATTGACTTGACAAATTACCTAACTAGAAACAATGAACTAAATATGAATATTTACATCGAATGAAAACTAATAATACCACTATTGATAATTACTCTATAATAAACGGTATTTTCATCACATAAATTTGATAATACTTTAATATGAGCTTTTTCTTCAACAATTGGAGTTTAAATGCTCTAAGCTCTTTTATATACTACTAATATTGAATAAACTTGGATTTTTAAGGAAAAACTAAAATATTACATCATAAATGATAAATGTAACTACTAAACTAATATAATTCGGTAATTTAATCAAATCAAACCTCGATTAAAGGGTAGTCAAAAGAATGGTGATAACAAATACAAAGGGATTTTGGGTTAATATTAGTCGTTGAGTCAATAAAAAGGTTGTTAGGATTCAACGGGGTTCATTAGGGGTTAATTTATAAAGGTAAGCTTTTTATGGAGTAAGTGGGTTAAACCTAGGTGCCTTTATCATCTCAGTATATCAAATCATTAATGTGGTCTCGACATGCATAAACGAGGCAAGTTCTAGAATAATAGTTCAAAGTTGACACACTTATAATAAAAAAAAGAGCACGAAAAAGAATATATGCTCTATAAGGCTCAAACTCTCACAAAAATTATGGGTGTTTTTGACATCAATCCTTATAACTTCCAAATTTCAAGGTAGTACTCAAATTCAGTTCAACGACCCATCAATTTTAATTTTTAGAAAGTAGGCTTATCATGCTTGATTCTCTAGTATTCTTAAAATATAATCATCAATACACAATTATCAATGACCTATTCTAAAACATATCAATAATAATCATAAATCATTAGAAATTTCATCCCAATTAGTAATATGAAAAAAATACTTTCGAAGAAGTTCAAAATTCAGGGTTAATGAAAAATTAGGCATTAAATTGAGAATTATACAAAAAGTTAGGCACTTTTATCCCCCTATAATTAAGATGTACATTGCCCTCAATGTACAAAGATATGTAATAAGATCAAAAGAGAGGGATAGAGTGCCACTTCCTGAATTTTGGGTGATTTCTAGGAGGATGGCAGAGAAATATAAGTTGGAGGGCCGGTCTGGTTTGGTGTCTACTGATGATCTTTGTGGTAGATAAAGAAATTGGGTAGCCCGCAAAGATATAGCTAAGAAATCTAAAGAAACATTAATAATATACTAATATTATAATTAAAGATAAATGGAATAAAGAGAAGAAGACTAAGAAGAAAACTGAAATTGAACGAAAAGACTAATGGACTAAGGAGCCCTTATTGTTGGATGGTTTGAGAGGTAGGTGTGACCTCTAAGGCTGTGGTGCGTGATTCCCAAGAAGACTTTAGAACCTAAAACCAAGAAACTAAATTAAAATAAACTAAACTAAGCATAAGATTGTTAAAGAGAAGGAAATTGAAGAAAAAGAGAAAAACAAAATAAAAACTATATGGTCTCAAAGACCCTTGGCTTGTTGTTTGAATAAAGTGGCCGGAATAAACTTATGTAGGTTGGTATCCTATAGGGAGATTGTGATTGGCCTCTTACACTTCTTCGACATGATTTTAGTGTAACTCAAGAGTCTGAACACCATTTCTAGTGTAAGATAGAAAAATAGAAAGAATAAGAAGGAGGAAAGTAGATGGGGAAAGGGAATGGCTGTGTGGTTTAAATAGATTTTTGCTTCTGACGTTGTCCCACGCCCGTGTATTTAGGGTGTGTTGCTTTACACGGCTGTATCGCATGGCTGTGTTTGGAGGCGTGTTGGAGATTAAACGCCCATAGTCGATAAGTCATACCCGTAGTCGATAAGTCAGTATCTTCACAAGGTCGTGTTGCATGACCGTGTTCTAGGCGTGTTGGAGTGCCACACCCATTTGTCTCTGATGCCACGCCCGTTTCTAAAATGGCAGTGTTGACCCACGGTCGCCTCGCACGGCCGTGGTGGGGTAGGTGAGCCCGTGACTTCTGTAGTTGGTTGGGGTAGGATTCGCACGGCCTCTGCTGTGTTAGTATGGTGATTTAGAGTACCCATATGGTTACGGTCATGGCCATGTGCTAGACCGCGTGGTCTGGGAATCTTTATTTTTTTCAATTTATTGAATTCTAAAAGGGAAGATAAGAATAAAACTAAAACTATAAAATAGAAATTATTGTTAGTACTCGGGTTGCCTCCTGAAAAGCACTCATTTATAGTCTTAAGCTAGACTCTTCAAAAAAATTTCAAGGAGGTTTAAAGGTTTGAACATCTTCTCTCATGCTTATAGTTCTATTTTTATGACAAAGTTCAAGTCGAGAAGCGTTTACCTTGGAGGTGTCGAATGTTAAGTTGCTTACCTCGACTGTTTCGTGTGGGAAAATATTGTGTACCTTAAGAAGAATTTCTCCCATTGGTTTCAGGTCTGTTGAAGTGATGTCGGGATCTGCTTTGTCTAACAGTACATAGTCTCCTATTTTGTAGTGGTTTGATGTTCCTACGAGCTCTTCTTGTGGTTGCTCTTCGTGAAGTTCTTCTTTGACGTGTGTCCTCTGCTCTTCAAACTTGTCAATCCTAAGGTCTTGTCCCTTGTAGGATTCTTCTTTGTTGTTTTAGGACTTATGAGTTGGCTTAGGGTTGTCTTTATGTGATGTTTCCTGCAATGAAAGTTGAACAATTTGATTATCTATTGGGGTGGCTTTCTTACCTTCATCATCTGTTGTTCTGGCCGAGTAGAGTGCTTGAAGCTTAATTGATTCATCTCCTACGTGAAGTATGAGTTCACCTATGGCAACATCAATTTTAGTTCTAGTAGTTGCCAGGAAAGGTCTTCCTAGAATTAAGGGGATTGAATTATCCTCATCCATGTCTAAAACAACAAAATCTACTGGGAAAACAAATTTATCTATTTTTACAAGCACATCTTAAATAATGCCCCTAGGAATTCTAACAGTTTTATTAGCTAGTTGAATACTCATCCTAGTTTGTTTGGGCTTCCCTAGACCTAGTTGTTTAAACAATGCATAAGGCATGACATTTATACTTGCCCCTAGATCAGCTAAAGCATTATCAATAGTTAAACTACCAACTAAGCATGGAATCATAAAACTCCCTGGATCTTTTTGTTTTTGCGGTAGTCCACGTTGTAACATTACCGAGCATGTTGCATTTAGTTCCACGTGGTGCTCTTCCTTTATTTTGCGTTTGTTTGTCAAGAGTTGTCTTAAAAATTTCCTCGAGTTTGGCATCTGGAAAAGAGCTTCAAGAATGGGTAAGTTAATATGTAATTTCTTTAAAAGTTTAATAAACTTACCAAACTATTCCTCTGAGTCTTCTCCTTTCAATGGTTCAGGATAAGGTATGCGAGGTTTGTATTCTTTGATTATTAGATTTGGCTCTTCATGTGCTACCTCTATTTTACCTTTTTCTTCCTTGGTTTCTTGTGTCGTGGTGTGCTCATCTACCTTTGTACCCTCTTGAGCTGTGATGGCTTGGGTTTGTTCTTTTAGGTTTATTTTTGTGTTGCTTGGTAGACGTCCTTGTTGACGTTCAGAAATCAGCTTTGTGAGATTTCCCACTGTCCTAGTAAGTTCTCCAACTTCATTCTCGCTCCCTTTGATCGATTTTTGTTATTCATCAAGTGCTGTTTCAGTCTTTTGGAAATGAGAATCTGTGGCTGCCATGAATTTTTCAGCATCTCTTCGAGGTTTGATTGCTTCTCTTGTGGATATGGCTGATTTTGATAATTTGGAGGAGGTTGCTGCCTTTGAATTCCTTAAATTCCTTGTCCTCCCTACGAAAAATTTGGGTGGTTCCTCCAACCTGTGTTATAAATGTTACTCTAAGGATTATTATTGGATCTAAAATTGTTACCTATATAGTTTGTCTAATCATGTTCTGCTCCTGGTTGGTAGGGTGGGTACTCAGGATTCGCCACATTCCCGCTCGCTTCGCATTGCATTACTGGGTGTACCTGTGAAGAACATAAATTATCAAGCTTTTTATTCATCATCTCCACCTGTATTGACAGCATTGTTACTGTGTCTATGTTAAAAACTCCGGTTGATTTTTTCAGTTTGGCCCTTGTAATTTGCCATTGATAGGTATTCAACGACATCTCTTTAATAAAGTCGTAAGTCGCTTCAGGAGTTTTGTTATTCAAAGTTCCACCGGCTGATGAGTCAATCATTTGCCTCGTTGAAGAATTCACACCGTTGTAAAAAGTTTGGACTCAAAGCCACAAAGGTAATCCGTGGTGTGGACATCTTCTCAGGAGATCATTATATCTTTCCCATGCATCATATAATGTTTCTGCGTCATTCTGCACAAAAGAAGATATGTCATTCCTAAATTTGTCCGTTTTGGATGGTGGAAAGTATTTTAAAAGAAATTTTTTGGTCATTTGATCCCATGTGGTATTGACCCTCGTGGTAACGAGTTCAACCACTACTTGGCTTTATTCCTTAATGAAAAGGGAAATAACCGAAGACGAATGGCATCATCAGAAACACCATTTATTTTGAAGGTATCACAGAACTCTAAGAAATTAGCTATATGAGTATTTGGGTCTTCGTCCTGCAAACCATCAAATTGAACAAACTATTGAATCATTTCTATTATGTTAGGCTTTAATTCAAAATTATTAGCAGCTATAGCAAGCCTAACAATATTAGATTCTGCTCCTTTCAAATTAGGTTTAGCATAATCACACATAGTACGCGGAGCATTCTGTTCTTGTACATTTGGCGGTGGATTGTTTTCGTCATCCCTTCAGTAGGATTGGATCTATCTTGTTGTTCTTCTCTTTGGTAGTCTAGAGCTCGTCTAGTTTCTCTACAATTCCTGCGAGCGGTAGCTTCAATGTCACTTTCGTGCGCTAAAGGTCCTCTCGGGTTCCTTCTAGTCATAAACTAGAGGTACCTGCTAGGAGAAGAAAGAAAGAAAGAAAAATTTAACCTAAACTAAATAAAAGTAAATTGCAAAATAATAAAATAATGGCTAAAGTAATAGAAATAGAGCTTTCTTAATATTTTAGTGTCCCCGACAACGGCGCCAAAAACTTGATCGTGTCAAATAGTCGAGTTTTAATATTTAAAAAAAGAATGATCGAACCTGTAGACTAACAATGTCAACGATAGAGGCAAGTGCACCTATCTAACAGTAGTATAGTTTAGGCAAGAGTATCTTATCGAACCCTAGGGAACCTAAAAGTACTATTACTCACTTTATTTGTATTATTTAGCCTGAAATATGGAGTGATTGGTTTATTAATCTGAAAACTAATGAAATACTTAAACTAAATGCAAAGATAAAAGAATGAAACCTTGGGAAAAGGCTATGGAAAAACTCGGTTTATTACGACGATACCCTCAGGAAGAATCCACCTATGACTTCTCTTCTTATCTAACTTTTAATTCATATGACTTCTTTACTTAGATTGATCCGTGAGACTCCCTAACCTATATTAAACCCTCTCTCGAGGCGAATAACGTCCAACCTTAGGTTAATTACTAGAACTATCGTTCTCTTATAATAACCCCCTAAGGAAGCAGTAAATCGATCAATGGACTCCCACATTAGGTTTCACCCTAATTCGAAAAAAATCTCGTAACCCTATCTCTAGGCACTCGATCAACTCCGCTTAATTATGCTAGATCTACTCTTAGGCAGGGTCTATTCCTCCTCCACCTAAGCACATCAGATTAAGTTAAGCAACATAATTAAGAACAAACTAAGTACTTATCATATAATTTATAAATCAAATAATAAATTCCATCATAGGTTTCACCCCCTTCGGGTATCTGAAGGGTCTAGTTCATAACAAAATAAGAAAACATCTCAAGAGAAAAGATAAAACAAAACATAAGAAATCACTAAAACCCCCAGAAGGAATTGAAGAGGAGATCCTCTATCTTGGGTAGAACTCTGGCTTCTTGAGATGGATCAATTGGTTATCTTCGAGTAATTCCCTAAATACAAGCTCTGGCAGAAAACTCTGCCCATAAACTCCGACCCTTAGAACGGCTGCCTTGGGTTGTTTATATGGGCTCTTTAGATGCTTTACTTGGCTCCTAAGTACCTCTTTCAAGTAGAATTACTATTAAGGTGTTTAAGTAGACTTAGGAGTATTTTTTTTTTTTGGCTTCAAGCATCCAAATTCGAGTGAAATTGCTCATTCCCGTAGCAGGGGCACGGCAATGGCACACGCCCGTGTAAGTCGACTTCAGGTCGTGTGTTGACTCTGTCGATTGGGACACGGCCATGCAAATCATGCTTTGGCATGTCTTTGAATAATTGGCGAGGCACGACCTTGTGACTTGAAGTCCAGGCCGTGCCAATTTCTTGGGTTGGCCAAATTTGGTCCATTTTAAGCCCATTTCTCATTCTTTTCGTTCTCGAGTGCTTTCCTAAGTATAATACATGAAAATAAAGGATTGAGAACACCTTTTTACATAAATTGAGGGCTAAATCATCCAAAAGCATACTAAATGTGGGATTAAAATATGTTACTTTTACGGTTTATCACTCGCAAAGAGGCATTATCCCCTGATGTAATTACGGGTACATTTTCTCTCCATGACACTAATGTTGTTGCTTTAATTAATCCAGGGTCTACCCTTTCATACATTTGCATGAAATTAGTATCTAGTATGAGCATGCCTGTTGAGTCTATAGAGTTCGTGACTAAAGTGTCCAATCCCTTAGACAAATGTGTATTAGTTGACAAGGTATGAAAGGATTGCCCATTGATTATTAGAGGTCATTATTTTAAGGCAAATCACATGTTATTTCCATTTGATGAATTCAATATAATTCTTGGTATGGACTGGTTAACCACTCATGATGTGACAATAAATTGTGGAAAGAAATACGTTAAATTGAGATGTGAAAATAGGGACACTCTTCGTGTTGAATCAGATGAACAAGACAGATCGCCTATAGTGATCTCTCACATGTCTGCTTAGAGGTATGTAAGAAAAGGGTATGAGGCATATCTTACTTTTATGATGAGTGCCAAAGAAACCGAGTTAAGAATTGAACCAGTACCGATAGTATGTGAACATCTAGATTTCTTCCTTGAAGAATTGCCAGGGTTGCCTCCGGTTAGAGAGGTTGAATTTGGTATCGAGTTAGCTCCTGGTACGAGACTGATATCTATTGCTCCATACAGAATGGCTCCAACCGAGTTGAAGGAATTGAAGGCACAGTTGCATGAGTTGACGGACAAAGGTTTTTCAAGACCGAGTTATTCTCCGTGGGGTGCTCTAGTGCTATTCGTTAAAAAGAAAGATGGTTTCATGACACTATGCATAGATTATCAGCAACTTAATAAGGTAACCGTGAAGAAAAAGTATCCATTGCCAAGGATTGATGATCTATTCGATCAATTGAGAGGAGCCACTATGTTTTCCAAGATAGATTTGAGGTCGGGATATTATCAGTTGAGAGTAAATGACTCAGATATGCTAAAGACTGCATTTTGAACAAGGTATAGGAACTATGAATTTTTAGTTATACCTTTTGGCTTAACAAATGCCCCTACAGTGTTTATGGATTTAATGAACCGTATATTTTGGCCATACTTGGATAAGTTTGTTATGGTTTTTATTGATGGTATACTGATTTATTCTCATGATGAGAACGAGTATGCTGCACACTTGAGGACAGTTTTATAGATTTTACAAGATAATCAGTTAAATGCCAAGTTTAACAAAAGTGAGTTTTGGCTCAAAGAGGTTGGATTTTGGGGATACATTGTCTCGGAAGATGGAATCTGAGTCGACCCAAGTAAGATTTCAGCTATTGTTGATTGGAAATAGCCGAAGAATGTATCATAGGTTAGAAGCTTTCTGGGCCTAGCTGGCTATTACCGACGGTTCGTGTAACAGACCGAATCTGACCCTAATCGGAAAGGTGGTTTCGGGACCACGAATCCGAGACCGATAAATATTTAATATTTATATTTTGAGTTTATTATATGTGAAATTATGTGTGGAAGTTTCAGAGAAAAATTTTATCGTTTGAGCATCGAATTTGACAAAAGGACTTAATCGCGTAAAAGGTAAAAGTGGCATACTAGAGTGTAAAGTGCCTATTTGAGCATGGCTTTAATATGAAGCATTAAAAGGGTAAATAACCCATTTTTTAGAGATAGTGGGCGGCAACATGCAAATTTTATAAAGTAAAAATATGTTTATATTATATGTTATATTATACTATATTATTATATTATAAACATATTATAAACAAAACATAAAATAAAAGAAAGTGGAGTGTTCATCTTTATTTTCATTGTTATTGCCGAAACAAAAGAAAAAGAAGAGAGAAACCAAAGCTCTCAAACATTCGGTCTTTGCAAGCTTGATTAGGTATGTAATTGAGTTCGGTTTTTGATTATTTTTACGTTTTTGAGATCGTTGCTTAGAAACGTACCCGACCCATGCTAGAATTTCTAAGATTATTGTGTATGTATGAATCGCCCATTGATGAATTCTTGAGGTTTATGATGCTTGATGATGTTAGATGATAGATAGGTTAAAAATTAGTATATTATGTGTTGGAAGTTTTGGTGAATTTGTGTTTTAGGGCCAAATTGTAAAAATAAAAATTTAGAGGGCTTAATTGCAAAATAAATGAAAGATATGGACTTGTATAGTCCTCATATATATTCGCCCTTAAGGAGTATGGGGAAATTTGATGTATTTTGAGTTTTATGCAAATAGGACTAAATTACAAAGTTGTGAAATACTAGGAGTAAAATAGTAATTTGCCCATTTATGTGCTTAGGGACTAAATTGAGATGAATTGTGCTTGAATAAGCTAAATTTAATGTGTTTTAGATCAAGAGAAAAGAAAACGGAGTTAGATCGGGAAAGACGAAGGTTCTCGAATAGCCGATTCATACTACTTATCGACAACCGAGGTAAGTCCTGTTTTGAAATTTGTTAAAGAATTATTCATGAACTTATTAAATGATAATGTTTGATAAATTTTAGTATATAATCATGTTATAGCCGAATGTATATATGTGTATTGGATTGATTTCATAAATTGATAATGTGATATGAATAAGTGTATCAATGCGAATTGTGGGATTGTACGATGAAGTAATGATTTATTTGTTTAAGGTGAATAAGTTTAGTTGAATTGGATATGTAATATAGATATGAAATGTGTGTGGAATGATTGATCACATTGATATATTCGGCTTAGTGCCTAGCGTGCTTCGTGTTTGATTCATTTCGGCTATAATGCCTAGCGTGCTTCGTCTGCGATGATATATTCGAGCTTGGTGCCTAGCGTGCTTCGTCTTGCATGATATATTCGGCTTAGTGCCTAGCGAGCTTCGTCTTGATGATTTATTTCGGCTATAATGCCTAGCGTGCTTCGTCTTGGTGATTCATTTCGAGCTATAATGCCTAGCGTGCTTTGTGCTTGATTTAATTCGCTTAAACGCCTAGCGTGCTTCGTCTTGGGTGATATGCCATAAGTGGAGATTTTGAGGATCAAACAAGGTGAGATATATATGTGGTTATGTACTAAATGTTCGGGTAAGAATTTGCCTACTATATTAGTAAGGAAGAAAGTGAGTTAAGTTCTTTTTTGTTATGAATCAATTTGATGTGAATATACATAGCATATATGTGAAGTTGATAAAGCTTATGATCAGAGTGATATAGTGATGAAAATAGATACAAATGTGACCTTAGTATTCGGCTAGTGTATTTGATATATATATATACATATATAGAGAAATTTATGTGCAATATTATTAGTTTGAAAAGTTAAGTGTTTAATTGTATGTTCATTGTAAGTATATGTGCTTAGGACTTACTAAGCCAGTGAGCTTACTCTGTTTATGTTGTATTCTATTTTGTAGATCAATATTTCAACTACGGGCTCAGGGGATCACCAAGACAGTCGACCACACTATCACTCTCTTTGGTATAGTTTTGTAAACTTTTGAATCAAAGGCATGTATAGGCTTTATTTTGATAAATAAGAATGATGTCGGTTTGTAAATATAAATATGGCCTTGCGAATAAGGCTGTTGCTATTGAGTTTTTGGTTAAGTTTAGGTTTCATATATGATATGGTTGCTTGCATTAAAATGTCAATTGATAATGCTTAAAGATGTATGGCTTTGTGGTAAGTATTAGAGTAAAACTTTTATATTTGATAAGAGTACTTATGGTACACTCGATTATATGGAACCGTAGTTGTGTTTTGTTAATAAATCGATGATGTTAGGATATTATGTGAATGTTTTAGGTACAGGTTAATTTGTATAAATGATTAAAATGCATGGGCGTATGAGTTGTATGTGGGTATGTTCGGTCATAAACTAGTTAATCATATTTTGAAATGAAATAGTTTTTAGTTAGCAGCAGTGATGTGATTTTGAAAAATCAACAAAAATAGGATAAATTGAATTAGAAAGTTAATTAGATATAGAATTAAATCTTATTGTGTCTATTTTTACATGAAAGAAACAGAGTAGGCAAAGGAATTATATATTATGAGATATTTAAGTTTTAATGAGACTTGTTCGAATGAATTCGTGAGTCCCTGTTCTATATTGGAAAAATTGTAAAAAATAATTATGGAGCATAGTTTATATATTTAGAATCCTTAATGAGTCTATTTTTATTGGAATAAACAAGGACATTATTGAAATTTTTACAATGAGATAACTGAGTTTTGTAAAGATAGGTCAGAATTATCAAACAGTGAAATAGGGGTAAATTTGATGAATAAACTGTACTAATTGGCCACATGAAAAATTCTGGAAAAATTATGGTAAAACTTTATATGAGTCTAGTTTCAAGGAAAATTTACGGATCTAAATTTCGAGTTTTGTAACTCGAGTTATGGTCAATTTAGTCAGCATAACGCAGTTGGACAGCTTTAAATTTTTATGCCCCAAATTAGTAGTCAAGTCTAGTAATGCCACATACTCGACTCGGAAAAGGTTTCGGGTAAGGGGTGCTACAGTTCGTCTAGGGATTTTCTATGATAGCTACTCCAATGATGAGGTTGGTACAAAAAGATGTAAAGTTTGAGTGGACAGAAAAGTGTCAACAAAGTTTCGAAAAACTGAAAGCATTGTTAATAGAGGCTCCAATTTTAGTGCAACCTGAGCCGGAAAAAGTGTTTGTGATCTATAGCGATGCATCCTTGCATGGTTTGGGCTGTGTGCTTATGCAAGAAGGCAAGTGATAGCATATGCCTCTAGACAGTTAAAGCCACATGAGAAGAATTATTGACACATGATTTAGAGTTAGCTGCCATTGTGTTTGCATTAAAGATATGGAGACATCATTTGTATAGTGAGAAATGTCAGATATTCACCGGTCATAAGAGCCTAAAGTACTTGATGACTCAAAAGGAATTGAATTTGAGGCAATGAAGATGGTTCGAGCTGATAAAGGATTATGAGCAAGTCATTAATTACCACCTAGGAAAGGTGAATGTAGTCACCGATGCTTTGAGTAGGAAATCCTTGTTTGCATTAAGGACGTATGACTTTGCCAGGCGATGGTTTCATTCTAGCTGAGTTGAAGGCTAGACCGATGTTCCTTCAAGATATTTATGAGGCTAGGAAAGATGGCAGTGACTTGCAAGCCAAAAGAGTTCAGTGCAAGTCGGGTGTTGAGTCTGACTTTCAGATAAATTCTGATGGATGTTTGATGTTTAGAGAGAGTTTGTGTACCGAGGAATGATGAGCTTATTCGAAAGATTTTACACGATGCACATAGTGGATGCTTATCTGTACATTTGGCAGCACAAAAATGTATAATGATCTGAAGAAATGGTATTGGTGGTTGAGTATGAAGAAAGATATTTCTGATTTTGGATAAAGATGCTTGATTTGTCAATAAGTAAAGGCCAAACACCAAGTACCTTCGGGTCTGCTTCAACCTATTATGGTTCCTGAGTGGAAATAGGACTGTGTTACTATGGACTTTGTAACAGGTTTATCGCTGACACCGAGAAAGAAAGATGTCGTATGGGTTATGGAAGATAGACTTATGAAGTCGGCCAATTTTATACCTGTACGTGTAGATTATTCACTAGGTAAGTTAGCGGACTTGTATGTTTCTGAGATTGTAAGGCTACATGGAGTGCCTTTATCGATTATATCAGATAGAGATCCGAGATTCACATCCTGATTTTGGAAAAAGTTGCAAGAGGCCTTGGGCACCAAATTGAGTTTTAGTATGGCTTTTCACCCCTAAACCGATGGACAGTCAGAGAAATTAATATAGATACTTAAGGATATGCTTTGGTGTTGCATTCTTGAGTTTCAAGGTAGCTGGGGAAGTACCTATTGTTGGTAGAGTTTACCTACAATAACAGTTCTCAGTCGAGTTTGAAAATGGTGCCTTATGAGGCTTTGTATGGGCATAAGTTTCGAACGCCTTTGTATTGGACTGAACTCAAGGAAAATTAGATTCACGGGGTTGATTTGGTTAGAGAAACTAAGGAGAAAGTAAGGGTCATTCGAGATTGTTTAAAAGCTGCTTCCGATAGACAAAAATCCTACTCGGATTTGAAAAGAAAAGAGATTGAGTTTCAAGTCGGTGATAAAGTATTCTTGAAAGTGTCACTATGGAAGAAAGTTCTCAGATTTGGCCGGAAAGGCAAATTGAGTCCGCGTTTTATCAGACCATATGAGATCACTGAGATGATAGGGCCGGTAGCCTATCGATTGGATTTTTCATCTGAGTTAGAAAAGATGCTATGTTGCGATGCTACTGATCAGATCTTTCGCATGTGATTACACCGACAGAGGTTGAAATTCAACCCGACATGGCATACATCGATGAACCGATTAAGATCCTAGCACGAGAAGTCAAACAGTTAAGGAATAAAAGTATAGCTCTTGTGAAAGTATTATGGCTAAGACATGGGGTAGAAGAGGCTACATGGGAGCCTGAGGAGGCTAAGAGGAACCAGTACCCAAACCTTTTTACTGGTAAGATTTTTGGGGATGAAAATCTCTAAGGGAAAAGAATTGTAACAGCCCGATTTAGGGCCTAGTCAGAATAATGGTGCGAGACCACAAATCTGAATTAGAAATGTGTTTTATGATTCTTACGAGGCATATAATGTGTTTGCATGATTGCGTGAAAATCTCATGAAGAAATTTTATTAATTAATGATTAAATTGTCCATTAGGACTAAATTGCAAAAGTTAGAAAATACGAGATTTTAGAAGATTTAAGTATGAAATAGCAACATAAAAATTATTAGAAGTCCTTATTTAGCAATTGGACCATTTAGATGGACAAAAATGGACATGGGAAGGAAAAATCTCAAGAAAGGGCCTTAAGGGCATTTTAGTCATTTGGTTAATTAATGAATAAAAAGGGAAAATAACCCAAAATTGTAACATCCTGAATTTTTGGGCCTATGCGTTTAGTGTGTGTATATGTTTAAAGTGTTAATTTAACTTTTAAGGGTCTAAATTGGGCTCAGGCTTAGGCAGAGGCCTTGATTAAAATTTTCTGTTTGGGCATTATAGGACTTAAAAGGTAGTACCTGTGTTTAAAATATCAAAATGGGCTTGTGGCCCAGTGGTCAGTAGCGCCACATAGGGAACAAGGAGGTGACGCCACACCAGGGAGTTAGGGGCCCAAATTTAAGTTTCAAGGAGCCCAATTCCTTGGATTCAAGTTAGCTATTTTCGGCATTAGGGTTAGGTGGAGTGGATGACGACAAGGCTCAAAAATAGGAGGATTTATATGAATGGGATAATGTAGATAATATAGTTGATAATATGGAAGATAAAAGGAGAAAAAAGAGGAGCTATTTACTGAGAGCAGAGTTGGCCAAAATTCCATCACCTAGAGGAGTAAAGAAATCAGTTTCTAATAGCCATAGAGGGTGCCAAATTTTTTATAAATAGGGGGAATAGCTCATCAATTTTGGCATTTGAACCCTACTTTTTCTTCATTCTTTGTGTCGAAATTCTCAGTCTCTCCCTCCACAATTTTCTATCAACTTTCTTTCAAAACACCGAAAATCACCACCTCCTTCTCCCTTTCTTCTTTCTTTGAAATTTTCTGTTAGTCGAATCTTCTGATCTCCATTGTTATACTTTTCCCATTCATTAAAATTCGAAACTACACTCTTATTTGTTCTTATAGCCGAAATCGTCCTCTTGTTCATCTTTTTTGAGATTTTTTTAAAAGCTGAAATTCTTAGATCTCTAATCTTCTACGCATCAATCTTCTACTGTGATTGCCGAATCTTCCTGCAAGGAGTAGCCGAAACCAGTTGTATAGGTAAGTGTCGATTCGTGAGATTTCAATCTTTTTCTAGCTTTTAGAGATCTTAGCCGAATGGCTATATGGTTAACTAATCGGGTGTTTTCTCTCATTTGCGGCATTTTGGGATTTGAAGGGGGTCCAATCGCTTAGATTTCTAAGCCAGAGTTCAATAGCACTCGGTTCGAATTACTTTCAAAATTTTAAGGTAAGGAGATCTATTTATTTAAATGTATAAATCGGGTAAAGCACTAACCTTAGTCAATATAGGAGAGGCCTTATCCTTGTGTTCTTCCGTCTTTTGAGCAAGGTTGTAGACAAAGGGCAGTAGATCAGATTAGCGAGGGTATCAACATAGAGAGTAGTACTACGCGTTATCAGGTGTGTAACTTTTCACACCATTAGATTGTCTGTTAATATGTGTTAATAAATCTACTTATATTTTGTTAAATGTCGAAATCCCGGCATAACGTTCGAAACCCGAGGAGGGTAAAAGCAAATCACCAGGTTATTGATCTCTGTCATTCTTCAGTGAATGTTCCTGTTAAGATGATATGTTTTATAAGTATGCTGATTTCTGTGATTGCACGGGGTTGGGTTTGATGAAAGGGAAGTGTTCTGTGTAGTGGCTTTTCCTATGATCTGTTGTAGTGGCTATTGCCATGATCTGACGATGAGCAGCATGACTACCATCAATAGCGTGTAGCGGTGTGGGTTGATTGTAGAAATCCCCAATGGTGTGAATGGCAGGTAAGGGTGGCGTGTAGCGGATGGAAACCTAGGTTTTGGGTTGGGCTTTGCATAATTTCTGTTGCATGATAATATGTTATTCTGTTCTATGGGGCTAAGGCCCAATCTAATGGTGCACGAGGTTGCACACTGAGTCTCACGACTCAACCTATTATTTAACACCTTACAAGTAGCATCTAGTGCATCGGACCGGGATGGAGAGGAGCGCAAGGTGGCCATGCAAAAGAACATTTGGATTCAGCAAAAAGACTTTAGTTTATTACTTATATTTTTATTTAATGGGATTTAAATTTCATTGTAATAAGGCCACGGGCCGTTAGCTTTATATTTCATTTCAGTTTTAATTTTGGGCTTTTATTATTATTATTAGACGTTTGAAATTTTATGTTTTAATTAAACTAAGGCATGTACTTAAATTTTAATTTTTAATTCATAAAAACAACTGATAAAATTTATATCTTATTTAAATTATCAAATTATTAATTTTTCCCAAATAAAAGGTTAAACTCAAGGAAAATGTTTTCCAAAAATGCGACATGTTTTATTAGATTTTCTTAGTGACATACCAAATCCGGTCGTGGTGTTTGGGCCGGGTTTGGGGTGTTACAAATTGGTATCGGACCCTGGTTCAAAATTTGACTTTGGGGTTTTTGGGCTCAAAACATTTTTTTACATGGGTTTTGAAACATGCATTTTCATAAATGATATAGGTCTGTTAGCTCGGCATGGCACCTGCGTCTCCGGCCCAAGTCCGCCAGGTAAGTATTCTGAACTCACTGTGTGATATATATATCTGTATGTGGGATTGATGGGCTTTAAGGGACGTAGAAGACTATCTTAGCTAGAACTTGATGAACTTTAGGCCTAGTTTACATCATACTTTTCAACTTCCATAAAACTTAAACTAATTAAACAAACCCGGGAATAAGTCGCTGAGCTAAGGTGTGGCAACAGGCATACGCATGTCTAAGATTGGATTCAAGGAGAGATTAATACCAGTCCTAGTGACTCACCTCCTCTTCGCTGAAATCCTACCTAGTGCGTGGTGACTGTTCACCCTAGCCATGAGGACTTGTTGACGGGCCAAAATTTATAATTAAAACCCGAAAGGGACCAGCCACACTATTTTGTAAAATTAGTAAAATAACCTCTATTTTCAAAAATTTCTAAATTTCCCCTGATTTGTAAAATGACCAAAATACCCCTGGTTTGAAAAGAAATTACCAAAATACCCCCAATTTTCAAAATTATCGAAATACCCCAGATTTGCAAAATTACCAAAATACCCTAATTTGCAAAATTATCGAAATACCCCCGGATTGCAAAATTACCAAAATACCTTTATTTTGAAACATCACCAAGATACACTATTTTGAAAAAAATTACGAAAATACCCCTATAGGTAAAATTACGAAAATACCCCTAGGTAGTGAAACGACAAAAATACCCCTAGGTGGTGAATGTAAGTTTATAAGGCTATTTTTATGATTGATGTGTGTTGAATGTTGACTGAATGTGAACTCTAGGACTAAGAAGTATCGACTTGAGAACTAAACCCGTATATAGAATTCGAATTCGAAAGAACTACTATCGAATGATTTTACATAAGATTGTTCGTGGTTAATAAGTGTGAGGAATTAATTATTCATAAAATTCTTAATCAGATAAACGTCGATCGAAAGAATGAGTACAAGGGGACGAAGACGCTCCAGATGCGAATAATGGTGCGTACCCTACTGCAGTATATTGAGTGTTTATTTTTTTTAATTAGAGTGCGTAGTGGAAGCATAGTGGTGAGACATAGGTAGTATGATTACTAGTTAATTGGAAATATCGAGGATGAAATTTTTTAAGGAGGGTAGAACTGTAACATCCTGAATTTTTGGGGCCTATGCGTTTAGTGTGTGTATATGTTTAAAGTGTTAATTTAACTGTTAAGGGTCTAAATTGGGCTCAGGCTTAGGCAGAGGTCTTGATTAAAATTTTCTGTTTCGGCATTATAGGACTTAAAAGGTAGTACCTGTGTTTAAAATATTAAAATGGGCTTGTGGCCCAGTGGTCAGTAGCGCCACTTAGGGAACAAGGAGGTGACACCACACCAGGGAGTTAGGGGACCAAATTTAAGTTTCAAGGAGCCCAATTCCTTGGATTCAAGTTAGCTAATTCTCAGCATTAGGGTTAGGTGGAGTGAACGGCTACAAGGCTCAAAAATAGCAGGATTTGTTGAATGGTATAATGTAGATAATATAGTTGATAATATGGAAGATAAAAGGAGAAAAATTAGGAGCTATCTGCTGAGAGCAGAGTTGGCCGAAATTCCATCACCTAGAGGAGTAAAGAAATCGGTTTCTAATAGCCATAGGGGGTGCCGAATTTTCTATAAATAGGGGGAATAGCTCATCAATTTTGGCATTTGAACCCTACTTCTTCTTCATTCTTTGTGCTGAAATTCTCAGTCTTTCCCTCCACAATTTTCTGTCAACTTTCTTTCAAAAAGTAAAAAATCACCACCTCCTTCACCCTTTCTTCTTTCTTTGAAATTTCCTGTTAGCCGAATCTTCTGATCTCCATTGTTATTCTTCTCCCATTCACTAAAAGCTGAAACTACACTCTTTTTTATTCTTATAGCTGAAATCTTCCTTTTGTTCATCTTTTTCGGGATTTTCTTAAAAGATGAAATTCTTAGATCTCTAATCTTCTACGCTTCGATCTTCTACTGTGATTGCTGAATCTTCCTGCAAGGAGTAGTCGAAACCATTTGTATAGGTAAGTGTCGATTTGTGAGATTTCAATCTTTTTCTAGCTTTTAGAGATCTTAGCCGAATAGGTATATGGTTAACTAATCGGCTATTTTCTCTCATTTACAGCATTCAAAGATTTGAAGGGGGTCCAATCGCTTAGATTTCTAAGCCAGAGTTCAGTAGCACTCGGATCGAATTACTTTCGGGATTTTAAGGTAAAGAGATCTATTAATTTAAATGTATAAATCGGGTAAAGCACTAACCTTAGCCGAATATAGGAGAAGCCTTATCCTTGCGTTCTTCCAGCTTTTGAGCAAGGTTGTAGACAAAGGGTAGTAGATTAGATTAGCGAGGGTATCAACATAGAGGTAGTACTACGCATTATCAGGTGTGTAACTTTTCACACCATTAGATTGTCTGTTAATATGTGTTAATAAATCTGCTTATATTCTGTTAAATGCCAAAATCCCAGCATAACGTTCGAAACCCGAAGAGGGTAAAAGTGAATCACCAGGTTAGTGATCTCTGTCATTATTCAGCGAATGTTCCTGTTAAGATGATTTGTTTTATAAGTATGATGGTTTCTGTGATTGCACGGGGCTGTGTTTGATGAAAGGGGAAGTGTTCTGTGTAGTGGCTGTTGCCATGATCTGTTGTAGTGGCTATTGCCATGATCTGACGATGAGCAGCATGACTACCATCAATGGTGTGTAGCGGTGTGGGTTGATTGTAGAAATCCCCAATGGTGTGAATGGCAGGTAAGGGTGACGTGTAGCGGATGGGAACCTAGGTTTTGGGTTGGGCTTTGCACAATTTCTGTTGCATGATAATATGTTATTTGTAATGTGGGGCTAAGGCCAAATCTAATGGTGCACGAGGTTGCACACTGTGTCTCGCGACTCAACCTATTACTTAACACCTTGCAGGTAGCATCTAGTGCATCGGACCAGGCTGGAGAGGAGCGCAAGGTAGCATGCAAAAGAACATTTGGATTCAGCAAAAAGACTGTAGTTTGTTATTTATATTTTTATTTAATGGGATTTAAATTTCATTGTAATAAGGCCACGGGCCGTTAGCATTATATTTCATTTCAATTTTAATTTTGGGCTTTTATTATTATTATTATTAGACGTTTAACATTTTATGTTTTAATTAAACTAAGGCATGTACTTAAATTTTGATTTTTAATTCAAAAAAACAACTGATAAAATTTATATATTATTTAAATTATCAAATTATTAATTTTTCCTGAATAAAAGGTTAAATTCAAGGAAAATGTTTTCCAAAAATGTGACATGTTTTATTAAATTTTCTTAGTGACATATGAAATCCGGTCGTGGTGTTTGGGCCAGGTTTGGGGTGTTACAAAAATCATGTCTATCTTATTCCTCTGAGTGCAAAAATTTTCAAGGAGACATAGCTAGGGTTTCTTCAACTTCCAAGCTTGACGTAAGTGCATCCTAGCCCCGTTTTTAATGTTCTTCGTATTTTTGAGATCCTCGTAGCTCGATTTAGCTATTTCTAGCTATATTTTGAGCTAGGGTTTATGTTAAAAAATTTACCCATGTATGACATGCATGTACTTTTATGTTTTATGGAGGAATATGAAAGTTTGATGTATGATAAATATCTTTTTCTAAGTGATTTTCATGAAAAATGTATAAAAGGATAAAATTGTAAAAGCCGTAAAAATGGTCATATTTGAGTGAAATAGTAGAAATTGAAGGCTATTATAGGTAAGAAAATGATTCAGCTAGGCTTGAAATACAAGAAAGTTGAATGAAAATCATTTTACGAGCCTAGGGACAAAAGTGTAATTATGTAAAGTTAGGGGCAAAATCATAATTTTGCCAAAGATGAACTATGAGTCAATTTAGTCAATGTGAGTATTAAACAAGTGAAATTGTATTTATAGATCAAGAAACAAGAAGCCTGGACCAAAATCGAGACAAGAACAAAGTGTCGGACTAAATTGAACATCTACACGCATTTTGAGTACCGAGGTAAGTTTGTGTGAAATTAAGGTTGCATGTCTTATTATGTTTAAATTATTTGTTATTTTTAGAAATGCATGTCATTTCCATGAAATTCATGAATAATGTCTTGAAGAGAAAATGAATGAGAATATAGTAAGTAAAGTTTCGGTTGAAATTTCAAAATAACGAGGATACCTATGTCACAACATGAGATAAGAAATGTAATAGCCCGGTTTAAAACCTAGTCAGAATAGTGGCTTTGGGACCACAAATCTGAGGCCAAAAAAATATTTTAATATTATTTTTGGTGCTTATGATATGTGATTGAGCATGTGTGAAAGTTCTGTGTGAAAATTTTATCGTCTGTGTGTCAAATTATGAAGAAAGACTTAATCGCATAAAATACAAAAGCTGTGTGTTGATTTATAAAGTGCCTAATTGTTGATGTCTCTATAATATGGAGGCTTTATGTTACAATTTGGCCATTAATTAAGGTAGTGTACGGTAATGGACTAAATTAACCTTATAATATATGTTTTATGTATTATTTAGTAAGGTTAAATAGGTAAAATAATAATAATGCTAAAATAGGTTATAATCTATCAAATTAAAGCATGAAATTAGCTATTATCCTCCATCTTTTACCGAAAATAAGAACCAAAGAAGATAGTTTGAAGCTTTGTTATATTCGGCTAGGGTTTAGCTTGTTTGAGATAAGTTTTCGATTTAGTTTTTTGATAATTTCTATGTTTTTGTAATCGTTTCTTAGTGCTCTTCAAAATCCATGCTTCAATTTTGTGAATAGATGATGAAATTGAAATGTGCCATTGATGATTTTGCAAGCTTTATGATGTTTGAGGATGAAATATGAAAGTTATGTGACAGATTAATAGTTGTCTTTGGATTTTTAGTGATTTTGAGTATATTGGACTAAATTGTGAAAATAAGTAATTGGAGACTAAAATGTGAAAAAAATGAAATATATAGGCTTGCATGCGATAAGGATAACTCGTCCTAAGCATGGTGTAGTAAAATTTTGTGTATTTTATGATTTTGTGAATTAGGGACTAAAGTGTCGAAATGTAAAAATATGAGGGCTATTTTGTAAAATGCCCAAAATATGTGTGTCTGGACTAAATTGAATGATTTAGTGATTGAATGAGTTAAATTTGAAAATGTGTAGACCAAGAAAGGAGAGATTCGGATCGAGATCGAGGCAAAGACAAAGTACTCGACTGATTGGCAAGTCTTGGTATTTCGACGTCCGATGTAAGTTCTAATATAGTACAAGTTGTTAAATTATATCTATGTGATGTGAAATGAATAAATGTATAGTTATTGAATTAGAAATGTTATATATGAGATTGAGAAATGTGGCACTAAGTGTGCGTAATTGAAATAGAGACAGAGTTGAATAGCACTGTATGTGCTAAGTAATGAAAGCTTCGGCTTTACTTATTGGCACTATGTTTGAGATACCGAATTGTATTCAATTTTATATTGAGGCACTAAGTGTACGATTGAATTAAAGAGATAGTAAACAGTGAATAAAGTATAGTATCGAGCATTAGATAGAAAGAGCATTAATCACTAAGTGTTGGCGAAGGTATTTTTCAAACCTATGTGGTTGATGATATCGTTTAAGTTGAATAGATGGATGTATGAGTATATGGCTAAGGATGATATTGTGATTAATTGGGATTCTATCTATGTGATGGATTAATTATATATTGATGTTTCATTATTGAGTAAAATGTAGTATATCACGAACTTACTAAGCTATTAAGCTTACTGTGTGATGTGTTTCTCTATTTTACAGTGTCAGTAAAGCTAGCTCGGATCCAGGGATTGTCAGCGACTCAATCACACTATCGGCTATCTATTTTGGTACTTTTGAAATATGTATACATTTCGTATATAGCATGTATAGACTAGTAGATATGGTGTATTTTGAGATATTAGACATTGCCATATGACTTGGCTTGGAAGTTAAATGATTTTGGTTATTATGTGTAAGCTATGCCAATGACGAATATGGTATGAAGTAGTGAGATTGGTTGTTGAGAAATGAGGTTTAAATGTGGAATTATGTGATGAATGGAATATGCTTGTTTTGTATAAATTGGGATGTGAAATTGGTATTTTAGATGGACTTATTTGAGATGAGATTGAGTATGGTTATAGATGGTATAGTTGATGATGAATTGGTGCTTGTATTAGTATGTTTTGTTTACATTTTGAGGCATGAATTGGTATTGGATTGATGGTTATATGTCATTATAAGTGTGGATGGTAATTTGGCCTTGAAAAATGGCCTATAATTACCCACACAGTTGAGCACAAGGGTATGTGGCTTGATCATGTCATGCAGGTTTGTAATTTGGTGCAAAATAAGCTCAACCACGGGCTGGACACAAGGGCGTGTTACAGTCCGTGTGGTGCAAGTCAATGTCGACCACGGATAAGGCACACGGGCGTGTCTTAGGACGTGTGAACAAGTCAGTATGTATGCCCTGTTTCGCCACGGCTTTGACGCACGGGCGTGTCTGAGGTCGTGTGAGGTAGACGGCCTACCCACACGGGTGTGTGACCTCTATAACTTGGAAAAATGTTAGAATTTCAAAAATTTTTTGTATGTGGTCAGTTTAGTCCTAGCCCTATTCTAAAGCATGTTTAAAGTCTCATAGACCTCATTAAGGGACTATATGTTGATATTTAGATAAGTTTGATTGATGAATTACTTTGTGTTGTTAAATGTTATGTAATGTTTAGAAATGATTAGTAATGCCTATTAACCCTAGTTCAGGGACAGATATGGGTTAGGGGTGTTACATTTTATTAGTATCAGAGTTACGGTTTAGTCGATTCTAGGGCTAACGTAGTGCGTGTGAGTCTAGCTCTACATGCCATATAAATAATTGCGATAGTGTGATGAGTCCTGACAGTTAAAAATGTGTTTTTATATAGCAAATGGATCACGATTGAGCAGTTGTTGATAATGTAGAGAGCAATGCGCCTGCTCCCGCTCAAGGGACAGCGCCGGTCGAGTCTAGGCTGATTGCTAGTAGCCATGAGGGAGAGGCTAAGCAAACCTTCTTCCAAATGATGAGTGAGTGGTTCTCAAAGTTCGTTCGAACGAATCCGACTACTCTACAACCTCCACCCCCACAAGTACCTGTTGTACCACAAGCTACAGATCCGATCCGATTGAATAAGCCTCCTATTGATAAAATTTGAAAGTATGGAGCCGAAGAGTTTAGGTCCACAGCTGATGATGATGCTGAGCGAGCTGAGTTTTGGCTCAAGAATACCATCCGAGTGTTTGATGAGATGTCATTAACTCCTGATGAATGTATTAAATGTGTTGTTTTTTGTTGAGAGATACGACATATAACTATTGGAAGACATTGATATCTGTGGTTCCGAGACAGATAGAATCACTTGGGATTTCTTTCAAATTGAATTCTGAAAGAAGTATATCAGTCAATGATTCATATATCAGAAACTTAAAGGGTTTCTAGAGCTGAAACAAGGCTGCATGTCCGTTACTGAGTATGAACTGGAGTTTGTGAGGTTGAGTCAGTATGCATGTGAATGTGTGTCGACTAAAGCTACTATGTGCAAACATTTCATTGAAGGGCTGAATGAAGACATTAAATTGTTGGTTGGAATACTTGTGTAACATCCTGATTAGGTTGGTCTGTGCATTTTGTGTGTTGTAGGGTTAAAGTGTTAGCTTGAGGTTTAAAAGTGCGAATTGGGCTCAGGTTTGGGCTGAGACCTGGGTTAATTTACTAATAAAGAACTACGAGACATAATAAAGTGGGTATCTATGTATAAATTACGAGGTGGGCTTGTGGCCCAAAAATTTTGTAGTGCTGTAATGGAGCAAGTGGGCGGCATCATTAAGGGAAGCATTGGGCTTAACTTGGCCGCTTAAAGCCCATGCTTTTGGGCTAAAATTTGGCACTCCAAGGGGGGAAGGATGGACGGCACACCAGCTATCAAAATAAGGGATTTTAAATTATTTTATTTTGATAAATTGCTGATAATAGAAAGGGAAGAGTTAGTGCTAAGAAGGCCTCTTTTGAAGGGAGGATTAAGATCAAGATAACAAGTGGGATAAAAGTTATCAGGTGACGGCAGAGTTGGCCGAAAATTAAACTCTGGAGGGGTTTGATTATGCCGAAATTAAGAGATCACTTGTTCATCTTTTTCTTTCTTTTCATCTTTTCTTCAAGCTGAAATATAGGTATGATGAGAGGAAGGGAAAGGCATGATTTATCAGACTGTCACCAGTGGTTTGGTACCACATGTGGGTTGGCCCCACATATTATGATTTCGTGACTAAGTCTCAGTGGTTTGGAACCACCAGTGGTTAGGTACCACATGTGCTTATTTTGTGACTTGTCCCATTGTTTAGGTACCACAGTGGGTTGGCCCCACATTTTGATTTAGGGGATCGTCACCAATGGTTAGGTACCACAAGTGGGTTGGCCCTACATATGAATATTTGCAACTTCGGTTACCAGCGGTTAGGTACAACCAGTGGCTAGGTGCCACAAGGGGTAGAACTGGGAGTTTCGGATGGATAATTAGGCAATGGGTTGCATGACTTGCATATTTTCATATGAAATTGTGTATGAGCTTAACTCTTATGGGATGGGGATTTACACACTAAGTCTCGATGACTCACCCCTTCCTTTACATTTTGCAGATGATGCTTAGAACGTGGATCCAGAGCCGGGGTAAACTCGTGGTGGCCATACCCGACAATTTAGTTTGAATTCGGTTTTTTTATTTACTTTAAGTTTTGGATTTTGGTTCATGTAATAAGGCCACTTACACTTTATTTTGGGATTTTTGTTATTTTTCTTTTCTTTTCTTAAACTACTATTAAACGAGAAAGGTATGCCTAATAATTTGTGACATGAACTTTTTTTATAAACCTAAGATAATTTCCTGATTTTTTTTAAGGATATATATATCGAATGATTGATAAACAACAAGGTAATTCTAACACACTAACATCTAGTTTCAAAATGTTTCAACAATCCACCCAATTCAAACACATTTTTAATAACCACGCAAAAGTTTTGCTTTCCAACCAAGTCGACAATGTGGTTTTCCTACAGTGACACGCCAGATTCAGTCGTAACATTTAGACCGGGTTTGGGTGTTACATTTTGGTATCAGAGCTTGGTTTAAAAGCTCGGCTGTGGGTATAAAGCCCAAAATATTTTTAAAAAGGGGTCTGAGAAATAATTTGACAGAAATGCATACTTCGGGAAGCATGGCACCTGAGTCTCCGGCACCGATCCACCCAGGTAAGTATCCTAATGTGTGATGGGTTTAATAGGACTAAAGGGACGTAGATAGCTATACTAAGGCTTGTAGACCTTAGACTTAGATCAACAAACTTTTAAATGTCATAAAACTTAACTTCCTTAAATATTCATGTCTGTGAGCAAGTCAGAAGGACCAGGGTGTGGTAATAGGCATACGCATGTCTAGGAGTGGATTAAGGAAGAGCTTGGTATTTAAGCATCCCAGTGACTCACCTCCTCTTTTCTGGAATCCTACCTGGTGCGTAGTGACTGTTCACCTTAGCCTCGAAGATTGGTTAACAAGCCAAATTTTAACTAAAACCCGAAAGGGGCCAGTACTGATCTTTGCGGAATTACTTATGACCCTAAATTTTGTAAAATCCTCCATAATACCCTAGGTTGAGGTAAGTGACCAAAATACCCTTGATTCTATGAAATGACCAAAATAACCATGTTTGGAAAACTACCAAAGCACCCTTGTCTGAGCAATTACCAAATTACCCTTAATTTACGTAAGATACCAAAATTTTCAAAATTACCAAAACACCCTCAGATTGTAAAATTACCAAATACCCCCGGATTGTAAACTTACCAAAATACCCCTATTTTGAAAAATCACTAAGATACCTTATTTTGGAAAATTACGAAAATATCCCTGTAGGTTAAAATTACGAAAATACCCCTGGGTAGTGAAATGACGAAAATACCCCTAAGCATTGAATGTGTGTTCGTGGATGTACTAGTGTGTGAAACATGTATATGGTGCCCTGTTGGACGTTGTTGAGTGTGAATTTCTTTTTTTCGGAATTGGAAATACAGACTTAAGAACTGAACTATGTAGACATGGTTCAGACTCAAAAGAACCACTGTTAAAGCTTCCTTCCAGAAGACTATTCATTGTTAATCATTGAAAGAAAAAGTTATTAACCCACAAAATTCCTTAAATCAGACTAAATCGCGAATGGTAGAATGAGCACTCGAGGTCGTGGGCGTATTGCGCGGACGTGGTAGCGGTAGGACAACTGTGCTTGAACTGGTAGGGTCCGATTATAAACCTAAGATAATTTTCATATTTTTTTTTAAAGGATATATATATCGAATGATTGATAAACAACAAGGTAATTCTAACACGCTAAAATATAGTTTCAAAATGTTTCAACAATCCACCCAATTCAAACACATTTTTAATAACCACGCAAAAGTTTTACTTTCCAACCAAGTCGACAAAGTGGTTTTCCTACAGTGACACGCCAGATTCGGTCGTAACGTTTAGACTGGGTTTGGGGTGTTACAACTTGATATAAATGAATTTGTTGTACTAGTTGAAAGAGCCTGCAAAGCCGAGGAGTTAAGCAAATAAAAGAACAAAGTAGATTTTGAGGCTAGATATGAAAGAAAAAGATCGATGAGTAAGTCATGTCAACCTTTGATGATGAGATTTAGAGATGCAAGCAATTGTTCAAATATTTAGTTTGGACATTCGAGTAGAGATCGTGCGAGGCAAAGTGTTGATCCAAGAAATTAAACTCCGACTGAATCAAGCGTTGGAAGTGTCAAAAGCAACAAGCCTGAGTGTAGACAATGTAGAAGACGACACGTCGAAGAATGCTGGGGCAACTAAAATAATAGAACTTGTTATAAGTGTGAATCACGAGACCATTTCATTAAAGATTGCCCTAAGTTAGCTGAGAAAGATAATGTTCAGAGTGCAAGACCGAGTAATATGACAGCTAGGGGTAGACCACCCAAAAATATTAGAAATGTGGGTGCAAGTCAGAGAGGGGTGACAGAAACAGCTGTGAGATCCGAGGTGAGAGCACCTTTCTGAGCCTATGCTAATTACGCTCTTGAAGAAGCGTCATCTCGAAACGTCATTACTAGTACTTTTACTCTATTTGATACTGATGTGATTCCATTGATAAATCTAGGATCTACTCATTCATATGCGTGTGTGAACTTAGTATCAAGTAAGGCTCTACCTATTTAGTCTATTGAATTCGTGATTAGAGTATCGAACCCCTTAGGAAAGTGTGTCTTGGTTGATAAAGTGTGCAAGAACTGTCCATTGATGTTTCGAGATATTTGCTTTCCAGCTAATTTGATGTTGCTACCTTTTGATGAATTTGATATCATTCTGGGTATGGATTGGCTCACTTTGCATAATGCCATTGTGAATTGTAAACGAAAGAGTATTGAATTGAGAAGTCAGAATGGTGAAATAGTTCGGATAGAATCCAATGATTTTAATGGATTACCGACTGTTATATCTTCAATAAAAGCTCTAAATTATGTAAAAAAGGGTTGTGAAGCTTATCTCGCATATGTGATAGATACAAAAGTGACAGAAAAGAAAGTTGAATCTGTGTCTGTGGTTTGTGAGTTCCCAGATGTGTTTCCTGAAGAACTATCGGGATTACCTATAATAAGAGAAGTTGAGTTTGGTATTGAATTAGTGTCGGGGATGACTTCGATATCAATAGCTCCGTATAGAATGACATTGACAGAATTGAAAGAGTTGAAGTCTCAGTTGCAAGAATTGACAGATAGAGGGTTTGCATGATCGAGTTTCTCGCCCTAGGTTGCTCCTGTATTGCTTGTGAAAAGAAAGACAACACTATGAAGATGTGTATTGATTATCGATAGCTGAACAAAGTGACGATAAAGAATAAATATCCATTTTCGCGAATCAATGATTTGTTTGATCAGCTGAAAGGAGCTATAATGTTTTCACAGATAGATTTGAGATCGGGCCATTATCAGTTGAGAGTTAAAGAATCAGATGTACCAAAGACTGCTTTTAGAACGAGGTGCAAACATTATGAATTCTTAGTTATACCTTTTAGACTAACAAATGCTCTTGCAGTATTTATGGATTTGATGAACCGAATATTCAGATCGTATTTGGATCGTTTTGCTGTGGTGTTCATTGATGATATTCTGATTTATTCCTATGATGAGATGCAACATGCCGAGCATTTGAGAATTGTGTTACACACTCTGTGTGAGAAGCAATTGGATGCAAAGTTTAGCAAATGTGAGTTCTAAAGTCCGTAGTTTTCTATTACTAGCGGGATATTATAGGCAGTTTGTGAAAGGCTTCCCGATGATTGCGACTCTGTTGATGAAGTTGCTACTGAAAGGTGTTAAATTTGAGTGGTCAGAAAAGTGCCAGCAGAGTTTTGAACAATTGAAAGCATTGTTGACAGAGGCACCTGTGTTAGTTCAACCTAAATCGGGTAAAGAATTCATAGTTTACAGTGATGCATCGTTGAATGGTTTGGGCTGTGTATTGATGCAAGAAGGCAAAGTCATCGCTTATGCTTCGAGGCAATTAAAACCACATGAAAAGAAGTATCTGACGCATGATCTTGAATTAGATGCAATTGTATTTGCATTGAAGATTTGGCGTCACTATTGGTTTGGTGAGAAATGTCATGTTTTTACTTATTACAAAAGTTTGAAATATCTGATGACTCAAAAAGAATTGAATTTGAGACAGCGAAGATGGTTAGAATTACTAAAAGACTATGAATTAGTTATTGATTATCATCCAGCCAAAGCTAATGTTGTTGCCGATGCTTTGAGTCGAAAGTCTTTATGTGATTTGTGAGCTACAAGTACTCAGATAGATCTATGTGATTATGGTTCAGTTTTGGCTAAGTTGAAAGTGAGGCCGATGTTCGTACGTCAGATTTGTGATACATAGAAAAGTGATAATGAGATGATGGTTAAACGAGATCAGTGTGGATTGAAGGCTGATTTAGAATTTTGAGTTGATAATGATGATTGTTTGAGATTCAGAGATAGAATTTGTGTTCCATGAAATTCAGAGTTGATTCAGTTAATCTTTGATGAAGCTTACAATATTCGTTTGGCTGTTAACCCAGGGAGTACAAAAATGTATAATGATCTGAAATAGTTTTATTGTTGGCATGGTATGAAACGGGACATCTTAGAGTTTGTTTCGAGATGTTTGGTTTATCAGTAAGTTAAAAATGAACATCAGGTTCCATCTTGTTTGTTAGAAACGATTATCATTCCTAAGTGGAAATGGGAGAGAATCACGATGGACTTTGTGTCTAGATTGCCTTTATCCCCGGGAAAGAAAGATGCAATTTGGGTGATAGTTGATAGATTGATGAAAGCAGCTCATTTTGTTTTGGTGAGAACAGATTATTCACTTGAGAAACTAGCTGAATTGTATATTGATGAGATTGTAAGATTGCACGGAGTGCCACTATCAATTGTATCTGACAAAGATCCGAGATTTACCTCGTGGTTTTGGGAGAAATTGCAAGAGGCTTTAGGAACAAAGCTGCATTTCAGTACTGCATTTCATCCGCAAATGAATGGTCAGTCTGAGTGGATCATTTAGGTTCTCTAAAATATGTAGAGATGTTGTATTGTTAAATTTGAGAATACGTGGGAAAAACATTTACCGTTGATTGAGTTTGAATAGAAAAATAGTTTTCAATCTAGCATTAAAATGGCACCGTATGAGGCTTTTTACGTTCAAAAATGTCAAACTCCATTGTATTGGACTGAGTTGAGTGAGAATAAGATTCACGAGGTTGATTTGATAAAAGAGACTGGGCAGAAAGTGAAAGTGATTTGTGACAGTTTGAAAGCAGCATCAAATCGTCAAAGTCCTAGGCAGACTGAAAATGAAAAGATATAGAATTTAAATTTGGTGACAAAGTGTTTTTGAAAGTGCCTTCATGGAAGAAAATACTTCGATTTAGCCAAAAAGGCAAGCTGAGCCCGAGGTTCATTGGGCCATATGAGATTATTGAACAAGTTGGGTCAGTTGCTTATAGATTGATGTTGCCATTTGAATTAGAAAAGATTCCTAATGTGTTTCACATATCAATGCTTTGACAATACAGATCTGATCCTTCGCATGTAATTGCTCCTTCTGAGGTTGAGATTCAGTCAGATTTGTCGTATAGTGAAGAACCGATCTGAATTTGGCCACGTGAGGTCAAAGAGTTGAGAAACAAAAGAATTTCCTTGGTGAAAGTGTTGTTGCACAAACACAGAGTTGAAAAGGTTACGTGGGAGCTTGAAGATGTTATGAGAGAGCAATATCCAAACCTATTCACTGGTAAGATTTTTGGGGATGAAAATCCCTAAGAGGGAGAGTTATAACAGCCTGGTATAGACCCTAGTCAGAATAGTGATTTCGAGACCACAAATTCGAGGTCAAAAAAAATATTTTAATATTATTTTTTGTGCTTATGATATGTGATTGAGCATGTGTGAAAGTTCTGTATGAAAATTTTATCGTCTGTGTGTCGAATTATGAAAAAGGACTTAATCGCGTAAAATGAAAAAGTTGTGTGCTAATTTATAAAGAGCCTAATTGTTGATGTCTTAATAATATGTAGGCTTTATGATGCAATTTGACCATTAATTAAGGTAGTGGACGATAATGGACTAAATTAACCTTATAATATATGTTTTTTGTATTATTTAGTAAAGGTTAAACAAGTAAAACAATAATAATGTTAAAATAGGTTATAATATATAAAATAAAAGCATGAAAGTGGCTATTATCCTCCATCTTTCACCGAAAATTAGAACCAAAGATGAGAGTTTGAAGCTTTGTTATATTCGGCTAGGGTTTAGCTCGATTAAGGTAAGTTTTTTATTCGATTTTGATAATTTCTATATTTTTGCAATCGTTGCTTATTGGTCTTCAAAACCCATGCTTCAATTTTGCGAATAGATGATGAAATTAAAATGTGCGATTGATGATTTTGCAAGCTTTGTGATGTTTGAGGATGAAATATGAAAGTTATGTGATAGATTAACATAGTTTATCTTTGGATCTTTAGTGATTTTGAGTATATTGGGCTAAATTATGAAAATAAGAAATTGGGGGACTAAAATGTGAAATAAATGAAATATATGGGTTTGTATGAGACTAAAGAGAATTTGGCCTAAGCATGGTGTAGTAAAATTTTGTGTATTTTATGATTTTGTGAATTAGTGACTAAAGTGTCAAAATGTGAAAATGTGAGGGCTATTTTTTATAATGCCCAAAATATGTGTGTTTGGACTAAATTGAATGATTTGGTGATTGAATAAGTTAAATTTGAATATGAATAGACCAAGAAAGGAGAGATTCTGATCGAGATCAAGGCAAAGACAAAGTACTCGATTGATTGGCAAGTCTTGGTATTTCGACGTCCGAGGTAAGTTCGGATATAGTACAAGTTGTTAAATTATATCTATGTGATGTGAAATGAATAAATGTATAGTTATTGAATTAGAAATGTTATATATGAGATTGAGAAATGTGGCACTAAGTGTGCATAATTGAAATCGAGACACAGTTGAATAGCACTGTGTGTGCGAAGTAATGAAAGCTTTGGCTTTACTTATTGGCACTATGTGTGCGATACCGAATTGAGTTCAGTTGTATATTGAGGCACTATGTGTGCGATGTTATGAAAGCTTCGACTATGAATCAGGCACTAAGTGTGTGATTGAATTAAAGAGATAGAAAACAGTGAATAAAGTATAGTATTGAGCATTGAATAGCAAAAGCATTAATCACTAAGTGTTGGCAAAGGTATGTTTCGAACCTATGTGGTTGATGATATCATTTAAGTTGAATAGATGGATGTATGAGTAGATGGCTGAGGATGATATTGTTATTAGTTGTGATTCTATATATGTGATGCATTAATTATATATTGATGTTGCATTATTGAGTAAAATGTAGTATATCACGAACTTACTAAGTTCTTAAGCTTACTGTGTGATGTGTTTCTCTGTTTTACAATGTCAGTAAAGCTAGCTCGAATATGGGGACCATCAGCGACTCAACCACAATATCGGCTATCTATTTCGGTACTTTTGAAAGATGTACACATTTTGTATATGGCATGTATAAACTAGTAGATATGGTGTATTTTGAGATGTTAGACCTTGCCATGTGACTTGGCTTGGAAATTAAATGATTTTGTTTGTTATGTGTAAGCTATGTAAATGATGACTATGGTATGAAATATTGAGTGATGAATATGGCTTATTATATGCTTAAATTGGTTGTTGAGAAATGAGGTTTAAATGTGGAATTATGAGATGAATGGCATGATGCTTGTTTTGTATAAATTAGGATGTGATATTGGTATTTTGGATGGACTTATTTCAGATGAGATTGAGTATGGTTATAGATGGTATAGTTGATGATGAATTGGTGCTTGTATTGGTATGTTTTGTTTACATTTTGAGGCATGAATTGGTATTGGATTGATGGTTATATGTAATTATAAGTGTGGATGGTAATTTGGCCTTGAAAAATGGCCAATAATTTCCCACACAGTTGAGCACACGGGCATGTGGCTCGACCATGTCATGTAGGTTTGTAATTCAGTGTAAAACATACCCGACCACGGGCTGGACACACGAGCGTGTGACTGGCCGTGTGGTGCAAGTCAGTGTTGACCACAGGTGAGGCACACGAGCGTTTCTCAGTCCGTGTGATCAAATCAGTATATATGCCCTATTTTGCACGGCTTGGACGCATGGGCATGTTCGAGGCCATGTGAGGCAGACGGCTTACCCACACGAGCATGTGACCTCTGTAACTTAGAAAAATGTTAGAATTTCAAAATTTTTTGTATGTGTTTGGTTTAGTCCCGGCCATATTCTAAAGCATATTTAAGGTCTCATAGACCTTGTTAAGGGACTATATGTTTATATTTGGAGAATTTTGATTGATGAATTACTTTGTGTTGGGAAATGTTATGTAATGTTCGAAAATGATTAGTAATGCCTCTTAACCCTAGATCGGCGACGGATACGGGTTAGAGGTGTTACAAGGAAGGTCCCATATAAGACCATGTCTAGGACATGGTATCGGAACCGAATGTAGGTCCTGTATAAGACCATGTCTTGGACATGGCATCAGCACCGAGTGTAGGTCTCGTATAAGACGATGTCTGTGACATGGCATTGGCATTAAATGTAGATCCCGTACAAGACCATGTCTAGGACATGGCATCGGCATCGAATAAGGAAGGTCCCGTGTAAGACATGTCTAGGACATGGCTTTAGCCCCAAAGGAAGATCACGTGTAAGGCCATGTTTGGCACATGGCGTTGACATCTATGTACAATCTCGTATAAGACCATATCTGGGATATGGCATCAACATCGAGCTAAGAGATCCTGTGTAAGACCATATCTGGGATATGGCATCGGCATCAAGAGGTGATCCCATGTAAGACCATATCTGGGATATGGCATTGGCATCATGATACATGTATGATGAGATTGAGTATCCTCCGATATTTCGAGTAGTTTAATGGGCAAAAGAGCTAAGTATGTAAATATGCAATAGAGGTAAACTATACAAGGATGATAATGAGTTCCATTTATGTTAAGGATGATGAGGATTTAAGTTTATGTTCAAGTTATCATACGTGCTAAATTATGTGCTGAGGTGATACAGGTACCATGAGTAAAATACGAGTTATGAAATTCGTAATGTGATATAAGATGGGTAAGAATAAGTATGAGTAAGTATGTTAAAGTACTTGAGAATTTGTGTTGCTACTGTTCCATGATGAATGGATTTTAGTATGAGTTTTTATGTTGCTATATTAATTCATGCAAACTTACTAATCTATATGATTACCTCTCTCATTTCCCTTTTCCTTGTAGCATCGCCAAGCTAGCTCGGGATTGTAGAACGTCGGAGCCCGAATCACACTATCAATCATTCTTTTGGTATAGTAAAGTTGATTTATTTTGGGTATGGCATGTATAGGAACTTGGTCATTTTGTATTATGTCATATTTGAGAGCCAAAGCGTTGGCTACTAATGCTATACACTCATTTTGTATATGGCCATAGGGAATTAGAAATATTTGTCATGTTTCATATTTTAATGATGATAAGTTTTATGAAGGGAAAATTAATGCAAATGATGAGGTAAAATGTGAAGTGTTTGAATGATGATTAGTGGTTCTTTATAGGGTGTTATTCTCTTATCATGTATTGCTTGTGTTGGTATATGTGTGTTTATATTTCAGGGTGGTAATTGGCTTGGTAAATATCCTTCTACTTGTCCACACAGGTAGACACACGAGCGTGTGTCTAGGCCATGTGTGACACACGGTCAACCCTCATGGGTGTGTTGATAGGCCGTGTGTCCTCTGCACCAAATTTACGAGAATTTGATTCGTCACATAGGCCAGCACACGGGCGTGTGCCTAGGCCGTGTGCCCCTTGAGAAGTTGCTGATGTCATAAACAGAATACAAAGGTTTTCATGCACGGGTGAGGGCACGGGTGTGTCTAAGCCGTGTGAGGAACACGGGCCATTGGCATGGGCGTGTGTCCAGCCGTGTAGAAACCCCTGTTGGTTCGAAATGAAAAATAAATTCGACAGGGCTAGGAACATGGGCATGTTTGACCACACGGCTTGCCCATACAGGCGTGTCCCACTTCACACGGGCGTATGGCCCCTGTTTAGGCAAAAATTTTCTAAGCGCGTAAAAATTTCCGATGTATTCTTGAACCCTTTCGTATGTATGTTTAAGGCCTCGTAGGTCCATAATAAGGATGTTATGAATATGAATGTAAAGATTTTAAGCTTAAAAAGAAATTTTATAGCTTGATATTTTATATTCAAGCAAGTTACGTCCGGTAATGCCTCGTATCCTATCCCAGCGTTGGACACGGATAAGGGGTGTTACACCATGTCTGGGACATCAGCATCGTATATGATTTCGTGTAAGACCCTATCTAAGACAGAGGCATCAATATTTAATTACATGTAAGACCATGTCTGGGACGGTGGCATTGTACGAGCTTTACGAGTTATTCGAGTATCCTTATTGATTTTGAATGGTTTAACGAGCATTACGAGATATGAAAGAATATGTGAATATGTATCCATTTCAGGTACGTATGAAAGGTATATGAAATTTGGCAATGAAAGGTAAGTATGAATATGATCATTTGATATGTGAGCTACATGAAAAAGTAATATGTTTATAAGCAAGTGGTTATGAACAATTGAGAGGTGAGAAATATGAATTTACTATTATGTTATGCCATAGTTCATATGAATGAAATGGTTTATAATTGTTCTATGTGATAAGTTTATTTGTATATGGCTTACTAAGCTTTTGAAAGCTTACTTTGTGTGTGTATTAATTGTTTTATAGATTATCAAAGCTACTGGAAGCTCAGGAATCGTCGAGGATCATCACCACACTATCGAACAATAATTTGGTACCTTTTTAAAATGTACATATTTTAGTATGGCATGCATAGGCTAGAGAACTTTGATTATTTTTTGAAATGTGTAAATGCATCCATATGATATGGTTTGATAATGAATGTGATTATAGAGTGAATTTAGTGCATGCTATGTGATGCAAATTTTGGTATGTTTTGATGTGCTCTTAAATGGCCAAAAGAAATAGTCCATTTTGGTAAGTTACATGATTGATTTGGGAAATTGATATGATGAGAAGGGCTATGTCTTGAAATTGATTTGTATATGGAAATGAATGGTGTTGTTATGGGACAAATTTTGCATGAATTAGTATGTTTTAGTGACCTTTGGGACATGAATTGATGCTTGTTTGATGCTTGTAGGTATGACCCAAATTGGGTGGCAATTTGGCCTTGCAAATGGCCCATAATTGCCCACACAGTTGAGCACACGAGCATGTGTCTCGATCGTGTACTTCACTGTACCAATTCGAAGCAAGTCAAACATGCACACGGGCGTGTGACAGGCCGTGTGATTCAAGTCAATTTTGCACATGGTCTGAGACATGGTCCATGGCACGACTGTGTGTGGCACACGGCCTAATCACATGGGCGTGTGCCCTGTTTTGAACGAAAAATTTTTCAAGTTCCGTAAAGTTTTCGTATGAGATTGGTTTAGTCCTAAACCTTCTCTAAAGCGTGTTTAAGGTCTCGTAGACCTTCTAAAGGGACTATATGAATATGAATTATCATGTAATGATGTTGTATGTTTGATATTAAGAAATGAGTGTAAAATGTTTCGGTATGTCTGGTAATGCCTTTAACCATAGTCTGGCGACGGATATGGGTTAGGGGTGTTACAATTTATTGGTATTAGAGCTACGATATAGTCAATTCTAGGACTAACGTAGCATGTGAGAGTTTAGCTATACATGCCATATATACGAACTGTGATAGTGTGATAAATTTTGATAGATAAAATGTGTTTTTCGTATAGTAAATGAATCCCGAACAAGCCATAGCTGACGATATTGAGAGTAATGTACCTACTCCCGCTCAAGGAAGAGCGATGTCTGATTCTAGACTAGTTACTAGTGGTCAGGAAGGAGAGGCTAAACAAGCCTTCTTCTAAATGATGAATGAGTGGTTCACTCAGTATGTTAGCGCAAATCTGCCTGTTCCTGAACCTCCGCCCCCACTTAAGGCCCCCAGACTCCTGTTGTACCTCCTGTTATGAATCTTAATCTGGTGAATAAGCCTCCGGTCGATAAAATCCGTAAATATGGGGCTAAAGAGTTCAAGGCCACTAATGATGACGATGCTGAGAGAGCTGAGTTTTGGCTCGAGAATACAATTCGAGTATTTGATGAGATGTCGTGCACCTATGATGAATGTGTGAAATGTATTGTTTCTTTGTTGAGAGATGCAGCTTACCAATGGTGGAAAACTTTGACTTCCGTTGTTCTGAAAGAACGAATTACTAGGATTTCTTTCAATCTGAATTCCGGAAGAAATATATTAGTCAGAGATTCATTGATAAAAAACACAAAGAGATTCTTGAATTGAAACAAGGTCGTATGTCTGTTACAGAAAATAAGCGAGAATTTGTGAGACTGAGCTAGTATGCACGAGAATGTGTCTCAACTGAAGCAATTATGTGTAAAAGGTTCGAAGATGGCTTGAATGAAGATATCCATTTGTTAGTCGGAATTCTAGAAATAAAAGAATTCATTGTGCTTGTTGACAGAGCGTGTAAAGCTGAAAAACTTGGGAAAGAGAAAAGAAAAGCTAATTCGAAAGCTAAAGAGGTGCGAAAAAGAACAATAAGTATGTCTTATCCGTCAGCATCAAAGAAATTTCTAAATGATTATAGTCGTTCAAAGGTTAATATGGGACATTCAAGTAGAGATCGTGCAAGATCACATTCGAAGCTTCCGAGCTCTAGCTACTTCGATTGCAAGTATTGAAAATGTCAGATCTGAATGACCTGAGTGTAGACATTGTGGTAAAAGACATCCGAGTAATTACCAATTACACGATCGAGCTTGTTTCAAATGTGGATCTTTAGATCACTTTATCCGAGACTATCCCAACTCTATTGAGTAAGAGATAGTACATAATTCGAAGTCGAATAACACTTCAATTAGGGGTAGACCTCCCAGAAACATGGGAGATATGAGTGGTAGCCAAAGAGCTATGAAAGATACAACTACGAGATCTGAGGCGAGAGCACCTACTCGAACTTATGCTATTTGAGCTCACAAAGAAGCTTCATCTCCAGACGTCATTACCGGTACATTTATTCTTTATGATACTTCTATGATTGCATTGATAGATCCAGGGTCTACTCATTCATATATATATGCATGAATTTAGTATCCAGTAAGACTTTGCCTATAGAGTCTACTGAATTTGTAATTAAAGTACCGAACCCCTTTGGCAAGTGTGTTCTAGTTCACAAAGTGTACAAGAATTGTCCTTTGATGTTTTGAGATATCTATTTTCTAGCTGATCTGATGTTATTACCTTTTGATGAATTTGATATAATTCTAGGTATTGATTGGCTAACTTTGCATGATGCTATTGTGAGCTGCAAATGAAAGACTATTGATTTATGATGTTAGAATGATGAGATAATTCAGATCGAATATAATGATTTGAATGGGTTAACGACTGTGATACCAGTGATGAAAGCTCAGAGTTATGTGAAAAAGGTTTACAAGCCTATTTTGCCTATGTGATTGATTCGAAAGTGACTGAAAAGAAAGTTGAATCTGTGCTAGTTGTTTATGAGTTTCCTGACGTATTTCCTGAAGAATTATCGGGATTACTACCAATACGAGAAGTTGAGTTTGGCATTGAGTTAGTGCCGAGGATGACCCCTATCTCAATAGCTCTATATAGAATGGCTCCTACAGAATTGAAAGAATTGAAGTCTCAATTGCAGGAATTGACAGACAGAAGTTTCATGCGACTGAGCTTTTCTACTTGGGGCGCTTCCTTTCTATTTGTGAAAAAGAAAGATGGCACGATGACAATGTGTATTGATTACTATCAGTTAAAAAAAGTGACTATTAAGAACAAATATCCTCTGCCCAGAATCGATGATTTGTTCGATCAACTGAAAGGAGCTACTGTGTTTTCAAAGATAGACCTGAGATTGAGATACTATTAGTTGCAAGTAAAAGATTCAGACATTTCAAAAACTACTTTCAGGGGCATTATGAGTTTTTAGTTATGCCTTTTGGACTAACAAATGCTCCGTTATCTTTATGGACTTAATGAATAGAACTTTCAGACCGAATTTGAATCGATTTGTTGTATTCATTTACAATTTTTGATTTATTCGCGTGATGAAATTGAGCATGGCGAACATTTGAGAATTGTGCTACGAACTTTTCATGATAAGAAATTGTATGCAAAATTTAGTAAATGTGAGTTTTGGTTGCGCGAAGTTGGCTTTTTGGGGCATATTGTGTCAGCATCTGGTATACAAGTTGATCCGAGCAAGATTTTAGCTATTCTAGAGTGGAAGCCTCCGAAATATGTGTCGAAAGTCCACATTTTTTGGGACTTACTGGTTATTACCAATAGTTCATAAAAGGCTTTTTGATGATTGCAACTCCATTGACGAGATTGCTTCAGAAAGATGTGAAATTCAAATGGCCTGAAAAGTGTCAGAAAATCTTTAATCAGTTGAAAGCCCTATTGACTAAAGTTTCAGTGCTAGTACAACCAGAATCTGGTAAATAATTTGTGATAGATAGTGATGCTTAGTTGAACGGCCTGGGATGTGTTTTGATGCAAGAAGGCAAAGTTATAGGTTATGCCTAGAGACAATTGAAACCGCATGAATTATCTAACACACAATCTTGAATTTACTTCAATTGTATTTGCTCTAAAAATTTGGCGCCACTATCTTTTCGGTAAGAAATGTCATGTGTTTTCAGATCATAAAAGTCTGAAATATCTGATGACTTAGAAAGATTTGAATCTGCATCAGAGAAGATGGTTAGAACTATTAAAAGACTACGAGCTAGTTATAGATTATCATCCGGGAAAAGCAAATGTAGTTGCTGATGCTTTGAGCTGGAAATCACTATTTGTGCTATGTGAGATGAATGCTCATTTAGTTCTGTCTAATAATGGTTGGGTTTAGGCCAAATTGAAAGTGAAACCATTTTTCTTATAGTAAATTTGTGTTTCTCAAAAAGCTGATAATGAAATGTTAGCGAAACAAGCTCAATGTGATTTGAACTCTGATTCTAAATTTTGAGTTGATATTGATAATTTTTTGAGATTTCAAGATCGCATTTGTGTTCCCGAGAAATCCAAAGTTGATACAGTTGATTTTGAGATAGCACAGAGCAATAGCATATCTGTTCATCCGGGAAGTACAAAACTGCATAATGATTTGAAACAAATTTACTCGTGGCCTGAAATGAATAGAGATATCTCTGATTTTGTTTCGAAATGTTTGATCTGTCAGCAAGTTAAAGCTGAACATCAGGTGCCATCCGGTTTGTTACAACTGATTACGATTTCCTGATGGAAATGGGATTGAGTGACGCTGGATTTTGTTTAAGGTTTGCCCTTAACTCCAAGGAAGAAGGGTGTAATCTGGGTTATAGTTGATAGATTGACAAAATCTGCTCATTTTATTCCGGTAAGAACGGATTATTTGCTTGATAAGTTAGTTGAGTTATACATTTATGATATTTTGATATTGCATGGGGTGCTACTATCTATTGTGTCTGACAGAGGTCTGAGGTTTACTTCACGGTTTTGGAAGAAACTACAAGAAGCTTTAGGTACAAAATTGTGCTTCAATACTGCTTTTCACCCACAGACAGATGGTCAATTCGAGCGGACTATTCAGATACTCGTGGATATGTTGAGATGTTGCATTCTTGAGTTTGAAGGTATGTGGGAACATTATTTGCCATCAATTGAATTCACGTATAATAGTAGTTTTCAACCAAGCTTTAAAATGGCACCATATGAGGCTCTATACGGTCATAAACGAAGAACACCATTGTACTAGACTGAGCTAAGTGAGAATAAGATTCACGGGGTTGATTTGATTAAAGAGATTGAACAGAAAGTAAAAGTGATACAAAATAGTCTGAAAGCAAAATCTGATCGACAAAAATCATACGTAGATTTTCAAACAAAAAGATATTGAATTTGAGATTAGTGAGAAAGTATTTTTGAACGTGTCTCCGTGGAAGAAAATACTTCGATTTGGAAAAAGGGGCATATTGAGTTCAAGATTTATCGGGCCATATGAGATCATCGAGCACATTGGGCCGGTCGCATACAGATTGTCGCTACCACCTGAGCTAGAAAAGATTCATAATGTGTTTCACGTATCGATGCCTCAACGAAACAGATTTGATCCCTCGCATGTAATTTCTTCGTCTTAAATAGAAATCCAGTCTGATTTGACTTATGAAGAAGAACCGATCCGCATCATAGCTCGCGAGATTAAAGAATTATGAAATAAGAGAATTTCGTTAGTAAAAGTATTGTGGTATAGACACGATATAAAAGAGGCTACGTGGGAGCCCAAAGATGCTATGAGACAGCAATATCCGAATCTATTTAACAGTAAGATTTTCGGGATCGAAAATCCCTAAGGGGGAGAATTGTAATAGCCTGGCTTAGACCCTAGTCGGAACAGTGGTTTCGGGACCACAAATCCAAGTCAAAAAATATTTTAATATTATTTTCCATGCTTATAGTATGTGAATAGACATGTGTGAAATTTTCGTGATTTAATTTATCTATTTGTATGCTTAATTTGCGAAAAAGGCTAAATCGCATAAAAAGTAAAAGTGGCATTCTCATTGTTAATATGTTAATTTGTTATGATTTGATTTATGGGAAGTCCTTAAAAGGTTAATATGTCATTATAAGGCTAGTGGACATTTATGTCCATGATTCAAGTGCTTTATATTAATATTTCATTAAGGTTAAATTAGTAATTCATTAAATCAAAATGAATTAAGTGAATAAGGCCAAAATGTTCACCATTTTCAAGTGTTCTTCCACCGAAATTAGAAAGAAAATATGGGTTTTAAAGCTTTCTTCTATTCGACCATATTCAAGCTTAATCAAGGTATGTTTTGTTTTGATTTTTGATAATTTCTATGTTTTTGTGACCGTTGCAATGTGTTTTCTTAAGCCCATGTCACAATTTTAGAATTTGATAATGATTTTGAGTTGTGCCATTGATGATTTTGTGAGTTTAATGATGTTAATTGATGAATTATGAAAGCTTGGTATGAGATTTATATGTTTTGTATTTAGATTTTTGATGAATTTGAGTATATTGGGCTAAATTATAAAAATGAGAAATTGAGGGGCTAAAATGTAAAATAAATAAAATATGTGGGTTTATATGAGCTATGGTAATTTTTGGCTAAGCATGGGTTATATTGAATTATGTGTATTTTGTGATTTTATGAAATAGGGACTAAAATGTCAAAATATGAAAATGTGAGGGATAATTTGTAAAATGCTCTAAATATGTGTATTTGGATTGAATTGAATGATTTGGTGAACAAAAGAGTTAAATTTGAATGTGTATAGATCAAGAAACAAAGAAAACGAAATTAGATTAGGGGAAATCTAAAGTGGTCGAGTAATCGTTTATTTCCATCCGAATTTGTACGAGGTATGTCAATATACAAATAAATGTCTTTGAATTGAATTATTATTGTTTATATGTGAATGAATTGTGATATAAGACTATTTGATCTGAATATGAGAAATCCAGGAAAGTTGCGATAATGTGATGACGTCCAAAAGTCTCGTATGAACCACAGGAATAGTTAGGATACATATGTCATGACATAGGATTCCGATATGTGTTGTCGTTTAAGACCATGTCTGGGACATTGGCATTGATTTATTCATTACGTGTAAGACCATGTATGGGACATCAACATCGTATATGATTTCTTGGAAGACCCTATCTAGGACAGAGGCATCGATATTTAATTACATGTAAGACCACGTCTGGGATGTTGGCATTGTATGAGCTTTAAGAGCTCTCCAAGTATCCTTATTGATTTCGAACGGTTCAATGGGCATTACGAGATATGAAAGAATATATGAATATGTATCCATTTCAAGTACGTATGAAAGGTGTATGAAATTTGGCAATGGAAGATAAGTATGAATATGATCACATGATATGTGAGCTACATGAAAATGTAATATGTTTATAAGCAAGTGGCTATGAACAATTGAGATATGAGAAATATGAATTTCTTATTATGTTATGCCATAGTTCATATGAGTGAAATGGTTTATAACTGTTCTATGTGATAAGTTTATTTTTATATGGCTTACTAAGCTTTTGAAAGTGTATTAATTGTTCTATAGATTATCAAAGCTACTGGAAGCTCGGGGATCGTCGAGGATCATCACCACACTATCGAACTATATTTTGGTACCTTTTTAAAATGTACATATTGTAGTATGGCATGTATAGGCTAGAGAACTTTGATTATTTTTTGAAATGTGTAAATATAGTCGTATGATATGGCTTAATAATGAATGTGATTATAGAGTGCATGCTATGTGATGCAAATTTTGGTATGTTTTGATGTTCTCTTAAATGGCCAAAAGAAATGGTCCATTTTGGTAAGTTACATGATTGATTTAGGAAATTGATAAGATGAGAAAGGCTATGTCTTGAAATGGATTTGTATATAGAAATGAATGATGTTGTTATGGGTCAAATTGTGCATGAATTAGTATGTTTTAGCTACCTTTGGGACATGAATTGATGCTTGGTTGATGCTTGTAGGTATGACCGAAAATGGGTGGCAATTTGGCCTTGCAAATGGTCTATAATTGCCCACACGGTTGAGCACACGACCATGTGTCTCGATCGTGTTATTCACTGTCCCAATTTGAAGCAAGTCAAACTTGCACATGGGCCAGACACACAGGCATGTGACAGGCCGTGTGATTCAAGTCATTTTTGAACATGGGCTGAAAAATGGTCCAAGGCATGGCTGTGTGTTGCACACGGCCTAACCACATGGGCGTGTGCCCTGTTTTGAAAGAAAAATTTTTTAAGTTCCGTAAAGTTTCCGTATGAGACTGGTTTAGTCCTGAACCTTCTCTAAAGCGTGTTTAAGGTGACGTAGACCTTCTAAAGGGACTATATGAATATGAATTATTATGTAATAATGTTGTATGGTTGATATTGATAAATGAGTGTAAAATGTTCTGATATGTCCGGTAATGCCTCTTAACCATAGTCTGACGACGGATATAGGTTTGGGGTGTTACAATTTCTTTGTATTAGAGCTACGGTTTAGTCAATTCTAGGACTAACGTAGTGTGTGAGAGTCTAGCTATACATTCCATATATACGAACTGTGATAGTGTGATAAATCCTGATAGTTAAAATGTGTTTTCCATATAGTAAATGAATCCCAAACGAGCCATAGCTGACGATGTTGAGAGTAATGCGCCTGCTCCTACTCAAGGGACATCGCCATCTGATTTTAGACCAGTTACTAGTGGTCAGGAAGGAGAGGCTAAACAAACCTTCTTCCAAATGATGAATGAGTGATTCACCTAGTATGTTAGAGCAAATCTGACTGTTCCTAAACCTCCGCCCCCACTTAGCCCCCCTCAGACTCCTGTTGTACCTCCAGTTATGAATCTGAATCTATTGAATAAGCCTCTAGTCTTTAAAATCCATAAATATGGTGCTAAAGAGTTGATGGCCACTATCAATGATGATGCTGAGAGAGTTGATTTTGGCTCAAGAATACTGATGAATGTGTAAAATGTATCGTTTCTTTATTAAGAGATGTAGCTTGCCAATGGTGGAAAACTTTGACTTTCGTTGTTCCGAAAGAATGAATTACCAGATTTCTTTCAATTTGAATTTCAAAAGAAATATATTAGTCAGAGATTCATTGATCAAAAATGCAAAGAGTTTCTTGAATTGAAACAAGGTCGTATGTCTGTTACAGAATACAAGTGAAAATTTGTGAGACTGAGCTAGTATGCACGAGAATGTGTCTCGACTGAGGGAATAATGTGTAAAAGGTTCGAAGATGGCTTGAATAAAGATATTCGTTTGTTAGTTAAAATTCTAGAAATAAAAGAATTCATTGTGCTTGTTGATCGAGCGCGTAAAGCTGTAGAACTTGGGAAAGAGAAAAGAAAAGCTGATTCAAAAGCTAGAGAGGTGCGAAAACGAACAACGAGTAAGTCATATCAGTCAGCATCAAAGAAATTTTGAAATGATTGTAGTCGTTCAAAGGTTAATATGGGACATTCAAGTAGAGATCGTACACTATCACATTCGAGCTTCTGAGCTCCAGCTACTTTGATTGCAAGTGTTGAAAATGTCAGATCTCAACGACCTGAGTGTAGACATTGTTGTAAAAGATATCCGGGCAATTATCGATTATAGGATCGAGCTTGTTTCAAATGTGGATATTTATATCACTTTATCCGAGACTATCCCAAGTCTATTGAGTAAGAGATTGTACATAATCTGAAGTCGAATAACACTTCAATTAGAGGTAGACCTCCCAGAAGCACGGGAAATGTGAGTGGTAGCCAGAGAGCTACGAAAGATACAGTTGCGAGATCTGAGGCGAGAGCACCTACCAGAACTTATGATATTCGCGCTCACAGATAAGCTTCATCTCCAGACGTCATTACCGGTACCTTTATTCTTTATGATACTTCTATGATTGCATTGATAGATCCAGGGTCTACTCATTCATATATATGCATGAATTTAGTATCTAATAATACTTTGCCTATAGAGTCTACTAAATTTGTAATTAAATTATCGAACCCCCCTAAGTAAGTGTCTTCTGGTTGACAAAGTGTGCAAGAATTGTCTTTTGATGTTCGGGATATCTATTTTCTAGCTGATCTGATGTTATTACCTTTTGGTGAATTTAATATAATTCTAGGTATTGATTGGCTAACTTTGCATGATGCTATTGTGAACTGCAAATGAAAGACTATAGATTTGCGATGTCAGAATGATGAGATAATTCGAATCGAATCTAATGATTTGAATGGGTTACCGGCTGTGATATCAGTGATGAAAGCTCAGAGTTATGTGAAAAAGGTTTACGAGCCTATTTTGCCTATGTGATTGATTCGAAAGTGACAAAAAAGAAAGTTGAATCTGTGCCAGTTGTTTGTGAGTTTCCTGACGTATTTCCTAAAGAATTACCGGGATTACAACCAATACGAGAAGTTGAGTTTGGCATTGTGTCAGTGCCGAGGACGACCCCTATCTTAGTAGCTCCATATAGAATGGCTCCTACAGAATTAAAAAAATTGAAGTCGTAATTGCAAGAATTTACATACAGAGGTTTCGTACGACCTAGCTTTTCTCCTTGGGGTGCTCCCATTCTGTTTGTGAAAAAGAAAGATAGCACGATGAAAATGTGCATTGATTACTGTCAGTTAAACAAAGTGACTATTAAGAACAAATATCCTCGCCGAATCAATGATTTGTTCGATCAGCTGAAAGGAGCTACTATGTTTTCAAAGATAGATATGAAATCAGGATATTATCAGTTGCAAGTAAAAGATTTAGACATTTCGAAAACTGCTTTCAGAATGAGGTATGGGCATTATGAATTTTTAGTTATGCCTTTTGGACTAACAAATGTTCCTGCTGTCTTTATGGACTTGATAATAGAACTTTCAGACCGTATTTGGATCGATTTGCTGTTGTATTCACTGATGATATTTTGATTTATTCATGTGATGAAATTGAGCATGCCGAGCATTTGAGAATTGTGCAACGAACTTTGCATGATAAGAAATTGTATGCAATGTTTAGTAAATGTGATTTTTGGTTGCGAAGTTGGCTTTTTGGGGCATATTGTGTCAGCATCTGGTATAAGAGTTGATCTGAGCAAGATTTTAGCTATTCTAGAGTGGAAGCCTCCAAAAATGTGTCGAAAGTTCACAGTTTTCTGGGACTTGCTGGTTATTACCGATGGTTCGTAAAAGGCTTTTTGATGATTGCAACTCCATTTAAGAGATTGCTTTAGAAAGATGTGAAATTCGAATGGTCTGAAAAGTGTTAGAAAAGCTTTGATCAGTTGAAAGCCCTATTGACTAAAGTTCCAGTGCTAGTATAGCCAGAATTCGGTAAAAAATTTGTGATAGATATTGATGCTTAGTTGAACGATCTGGGATGTCTTTTGATGCAAGAAGGCAAAGTTATAAGTTATGCCTCGAGACAACTGAAACCATATGAAAAGAATTATCCGACGCACGACCTTGAATTTACTACAATTGTGTTTGCTATAAAAATTTGGCGCCACTATCTTTTCAGTAAGAAATGTCATTTGTTTTCAGATCATAAAAGTTTGAAGTATCTGATGACTTAGAAAGATTTGAATCTACATCAGAGAAGATGGTTAGACCTATTAAAAGACTACGAGCTAGTTATAGATTATCATCCAGGAAATGCAAATGTTGTTACTGATGCTTTGAGCTGGAAATCACTGTTTGTGCTACGTGCGATCAATGCTCATTTAGTTCTATCTGATGATGGTTCAGTTTTCGTCAAATTGAAAGCGAGACTGTTGTTCTTATAGCAGATTTGTGATGCTCAGAAAGTTGATAATGAAATATTAGCGAAATGAGCTCAGTGTGATTTGAAATCTGATTCTGAATTTTGAGTTGATGTTGATGATTTTCAGAGATTTCAATATCAGATTTGTGTTCCCGAGAAATCCAAAGTTGATACAGCTTATTTTGAAATAGCACACAGCAATCACTTATCTGTTCATCCAGGAAGTCCAAAACTGTATAATGATTTGAAACAACTTTACCAGTGGCCTGGAATGAATAGAGACATCTCTAATTTTGTTTCAAAATGTTTGATCTGTCAGCAAGTTAAACCTGAACATCAGGTGCCATCCAGTTTGTTACAATCGATTATGATTCCCGAATGGAAATGGGATAGAGTGACGATGGATTTTGTTTCAGGTTTGCCTTTAATTCTGAGGAAGAAAGGTGCAATCTGGGTTATAGTTGATAGATTGACAAAATCAGCTCATTTTATTCCGGTGAGAATAGATTATTTGCTTCATAAGTTAGTTGAGTTATACGTTTTTGATATTGTGATTTTACATGGGGTGCCACTATCTATTGTGTCTGACAGAAATTCGAGGTTTACTTCACGATTTTGGAAGAAACTGCAAGAGGATTTAAGTACGAAATTACACTTCAGTACTACTTTTCACCTGTAGACGGATGGTCAATCTAAGCGGACTATTTAGATACTTGAGGATATGTTGAGATGTTGCATTCTTGAGTTTGAAGGTATGTGGGAATAGTATTTGCCATTGATTGAATTTGTGTATAATAATAGTTTTCAACCGAGCATTAAAATGGCACCATATGTGGCTCTATACGGTCATAAACACAGAACACCATTGTACTAGACTGAGCTAAGTGAGAATAAGATTCACGGGGTTGATTTGATAAAAGAGACTGAACAGAAAGTAAAAGTGATACGAAATAGTCTAAAAGCACCGTCTGATCGACAAAAATCATACGTAGATTTGAAACGAAAAGTTATTGAATTTGAGATTAGTGATAAAGTATTTTGAAAGTGTCTCCGTGGAAGAAAATACTTCGATTTGAGAAAAGGGGCAAATTGAGTTCGAGATTTATCGGGCCGTATGAGATCATCGAGCGCATTGGGCCAGTTGCGTATAGATTGTCACTACCAACTGAGCTAGAAAAGATTCATAATGTATTTCATGTATCGATGCTTCGACGATACAGATCTAATCCCTTGCATGTAATTTCTTCGTCTGAAATAAAAATCCAGTTTGATTTGACTTATGAAGAATGTAAGAGTATGCCCAAAGATCAATCATGAGATGGCTGTAATAACATACTTGATTTACCATGTATATGTAACATCCCAAAAATGGGGTTACCTGGAATTTAATTATTTTTCCTATGTATGAATGGTTGAGGCATTATTTATGGAATAATCATGATCAATTTAAGTTTTTGTGTTGGCTCGATTTGGTAGGAAATTTTAGTTTTAACTTTTAAGGTAGGAAGCCTTAGCAAGAGGGTGTTATAAGAATAAATGGGGATAATTTGGACATAAAATGAGCTTAGATTAAGTGGCAAAGCAAGCCCACTTAAGAGCTACATGTGGCGCCACCAAGGAGCAAGGAGAGCTTGTGTTCGAGTCATGAATTCCCTCTTTTGCACTTTATTTTGACGACACATGGGGAGAGTTTCTCCTCTCTTTAAACTCTTATTATTATTTATTTATTGATGATAAATAATAAGTTAAAAGGAGGATAATAGGGGATTTTATTTTAAGGATAATCAAGTAGATCATGGAGATTTAAAAGAATTATCATTGGATTATTATTAGAAAATTCAATGGTTTTAAATTAAGTGGTCTAGAGTGAATTAAGGAAGTTAGAGGAATCTTGGACTCCTTGTTGAGGAGGAGGGACGGCAAGGACTTTTGGAAGGGAGGGGGAGTTGCCGAATGATTATAAATAGCATCAGCTTATCATTTGTTTTGCTCTTTTCTCCATCTTTGCAAACTGCCGAAACTCTCAACCCTCCTATCTTTTATTCTTTCTCTTTGAAGACTAAAAGCCATCAATTTCTTTTCTTTTCAACCTTGGCCGAATCCTCCACATCTCCATAGCCCATCTATTTCTTTTCTTCATAGATCAAAACCCCTATTGTCCTACCTACAAATAGCCGAATCTAATACCCTCTTGTAGTGTCGAAACCTCACATTCCTCCTTGGTTGCACTTTGGCCGAATGGTGCAGTGGCATTGATACTCCGGGACTTCTTTGTAATACAACCGATTATCAAGGTAAGGGATGGCCGAACCCTCCTACATATTTTCTTTTTCTTGTCGACTTATGGGATTGAAGGAAGCCAAATTTGACAACTAGTAGCAAGAGTTCTAACCGGTGTTGAAATCGATGATAGGCACTTGGGATCTCAAAGCAGAGAGATCGGATCGGCATTCTCGACATTCGGTTTTGGGTAGGTGGTGGTAAGTGTTTACTTATAAAAGATTACTCCTCTAATGATTAAGAAAAGCCGAAAGCCATGGTTGCTAATATTGACCAACTGTAGTTTATGAACCGTTTGCGATTGGTCTTAGAAGCTAGGATTCAAGCGATTAGGTAAGGATGCGGGTACAAAATATGACCCTTTAAATTATTTGGTTTGGCGAATGGCCATATTGCTAACCTTGATAGTTGGCGAATATAGGGGCAAGGACTTAGAGTGTGGTAGATTGATTATCTTGAGATTTAAGACTATCGTGGTAACAGTGTGTACATACACACTATATAATATATTAACTATGCTTAACTTTGTGAATGCTCATTTTTGTTAATGTAGCATTGGAATTAATACCAAATCGGTATAAGTGGTGATTCGGTAAGTACATTAATGTGATTTATTATTATTAATGCTTTTGGTAAGCATGATGTATTGACACATGAAATTTAAGAAAGTGATGGCATGAAACATATGTATGTTTATCATTGTGGGATTGATGAGTGGAGGCGCGATTATTGTGCCGCGGGCACCGATGTTTTGGTAACACACCGTGACTATATGTCACGGAGGTTTGGTACCTCCGGAGGTTTGGTACCTCAATAGCGACTTGTCCACATGGTTAACACCACCGTGGGTTGGCCCCACCGAGATATGGGATGATCTGCCGGTGATTTGGTATCACACGATGGGTTGGCCCCATCACCCGATTTGTGTCTCTGGACACGGTGTTTTGGTAACACATTGTGACTATATGTCACCGGTGGTTTGGCACCACCGGTGGTTTGGTACCACAGCAGGGTGAGCGATGGCGTATGGATGGCTAGGTTGGGTTAAATGTTTTGCATATTAATTGTTATATGTTGTGTATGAAAATATTTTTAAAGCAGGGAAGGGTTACATCTTGAGTCTTGGTGACTCACCTTCTCCATTATTTCTTTCGGTGATGCTTAGATTGCGGACATGGAGCCGGAGGGACTTGAGGAGGCCATGCGGTGGACTTAAAATTTAATGGACTTTAATTCTTGTTATTTTAAATTTGGTTATTGGGTTGTTTTATTTTGGATGTAATAAGGCCTCATTAAACTTTACTTTGGTTATTTTCTTTTATGTTGGATATTTTATTTTAATTAAAATTTGAATTACACGTTTTCTAAATTAACACGAGAAATGTTTTATCGTGCCATCGAACTGTCGAAAATTTGTGTAATAACTTGACTTAATTAAATTTTCAATTTGGACTAAGTATAATTTTCGGCAAGATAACTTAAAATGAGCGATTTTCAACAAAACTTAAGTGGATTTAGAAAATGGGTTTCAAAAGTTCTTCTTAGTAACGACCCATATTCGGTCCTAACGATTGGTAGGGTTTGGTTTGTTACAAATTGGTATCGAGCCAGTTCAAAACTTCATTTGTGGGGCCCAAGGCCCAAAAATGTTTTAGTAGGCCTTATTAATTGTTTTTGGTTTTAAGCGGCATGGCTGAGTCTCAAGACCGATCCGCCCGAGTAAGTACCTCTAAACTTCTTGGTGAATTATATTACAGTAGAAGGGTAGGAAGCATGGAGCGTAGATAGACCTAGAAGAATTTGAACCCTAGGATTAGATTACTCAAACACACAAGCTAAACATAAGACTTAAAGAACTAAACCAATCTATGACTTAGTCATTGAGCTAGGGTGTGGTAACCCCATGTATGCATGTCTAGGATTGGAGCAGGAAGAGCACAGTATTTAAGCGGTCAGAGTGACTCACCACCTCTTGCAGTATCCTACAGTGCGTAGCTTGGGTTCACCCTAACCCGGAGGGCTCGGTGGTGTAGTAACCTCATGCGCATGTCTAGAAAGGTTCGGTGGGAGCTTGGTATTTAAGCGATCCGCGTGACTCACCTCCTCTCCACACGAAACACACTGGTGCGTAGCTTGGGTTCACCACGACCAAGAAGGCTCGGTCATAGGCTAAACCTAATGACTAAAACCCGAAAGGAATTAGCCATGTTTTGAAAGGAGCGAAACAACAAGAACCCTAATGTTTTCAAAATTTTGTAATAACTCTTTCAAATCGGAAAACATCATTTTACAACGTTTTCCTTGAAAAACTTGATTTGTGGAAAAAAAAAAGAATTTTACAAAAATGCCCTTAGGGGTAAAATTACTAAAATACCTAGGTTCATAAAATATCACTCAAAGGTTTTGTTCAAAAATTTTAACTATTTTACAAATATTCAATCACTTAGCTTTGAAAATCATCAATAAAATATTTTGGTTTTAGAAAATTATGAAAACATACCAATTCAAAATTACCAAAATGACCTCGACTTTTGAACTTTTGCAAACAACAATGTTTTAAGAAGGAAAACTCTCAAAAGGAATCCTCGAGTTTTACAACCATCAAAAATACCCGACTTTTTTTAAAATTACGAAATTGCCCCAAGTGACAAAATTACCAAAATACCCTGGTTTCAAAGTGATGGCGTATCTTTGAAATTTTACAACTTTTGGAAAAACCCTCCAGGTTTGGGAACTTCAAACAACCTACTTTACTAAAGTTTAAAATTTCTTTTATTACGAAAATACCCTGTAGGAAAATGACGGAAATACCCCTGGGCTAGAAATGGGCAGAAATGTCCGAAGTGCGAATAGGTATGGAAAGTATTAAGGAATGGATGCAAGAACTTCTTTGTGTGAACTAGGATAGAAAACTGAAACCTTGTTTGCACGAAAGAATTCCTAATTAAAATTTCTTCATAAAATTTCTTCGCGAGTAATGAAGTGGAACAAACGCTAATACATAAAATTTCTCTTAATCAGATTAAAAGCGCGATAGATAGAATGAGTTCTAGAGGGCGTGGGCGCCGTGGGCCTTGTAGGGGTAGGATGATGGTGTCTCGAACCCGTCAGTCGGGACAAGGTTAAAACGATGTACCACCGCCACCACCACCTCCACTTTTGGAGCGGAGGAGCGAGATCGAGAGGAGGAGGCGATGCTCATGGCGGTGTTGCAGTACTCGAATTGGTGGTGAGGCTGGTGGAAATTTAGGAGCTCGAAATCTGTTCCCGGCGGATTCGGTCCAACTGAGCCGAGGTGTTTGGGCGTGTCGAGTGGCGCCCAGTCTGTGAGTATTGGTGGAATCTCTGAAAGGATAATGGATGATCTTGACTGACAGAGGAGGAAAAGTTTGAAAGGCGGTGTCGCTTCTAAAGGATGAAGCGTGCAGTGGTGGTGACGATTCGGGATGGAGCCACGGTGATGATCTTACGTGGGACTACTTTAAAACCGCTTTTGGAAGAAGTATGTGGGCACCGGCTACACCGACGCCAGAGGAAGGCTTTTAGGGTCTAATACAAGGAACTAAGTCCGTGGTAGTATGAGGCGGAGTTTTAAGGTGAGTAGGTATGCAAGAGGAATCGTAGCCACCGAACACGAGCACTGTGTCCGCTTTGAGGATGGACTCAGGATGACTTGAGGTTCTTGATTGCCCATGACAAGTTCGTGAGTTTTCATCTCTTGTGGAAAAGGCTAAAGTAGCCGGGGATTAAGGAGGTGTGAGGCGAATTATAGTAGAAATAATCGAAAAGAGGATTTGGGTCAATTTGGATCCGATGGTAATGATCGAGAAGAAGGCTAGGCGAGAATGGGCCGTCGGTGACAAGGCCGTAGCTAATAATCGAGAGGCTCGGTCAATCGTTGTGGGAAGTCCCATTGGGAGGTTGCTCGACCGGCGATAGAGGATGTTTTGAGTGTGGGTCTTTAGAACATCGGTCGAGATTGTCCCTAAGCGAGCTCGGAATCGGCTGAGGGGCGAACCGTACTCAGGACCGAAATGTGGGACCGCAGAGGGTCGTGGTAATGGCGAGGAAGCAATGGTCCTAACAGAGGTCGAGGAACTCGAGGCGGAGGTTCGAGCAACACAGAGGCTAAGCGACTGGCTTAGTCTATCTGCAAGGCGTCATGAGGAGGGTGGCCTTGCCGGATGTCATAACCGACGTTTCGATTTTGGTCTCCTTATTATGCATTGATTGATGTGGGGTCTACACATTCGTGCGTAGCCGATGGTGTGGTAGAGACTTTGAACCTAGACTCGAGGCTAGCTGTTAGGGAGGTGGTGTAGTGAGTCCTTTAGGTCACTCTGTAGTGGTAGACAAACTTTTAGGGGCGTACCCTAGAACTCCAAGGGTCGTATTCGGTCGATCGATGGAACTACCATTCGGGGAGTTCGATTTGATCCTTGGAATGGATTGGCTGGCTAAGTATCAGGCGAATCTGGATTGCGCGGCTAAGCGCATGGTTCTTAAGACGGCTGAGGGTGGTGAAGTGGTTATGATAGGTGATAGAAGGAATTACCTATCCAATGTGGTGTCTGCCTTAAAGGCGGAAAAGATGGTCAAGAAGGGTTGTAAGGCGTATTTGGTTCGAATTTGTGCTTTGGAAGCTAAGGAGTCAGTAGTTGGAAGGGTCCGAACGGTTGGGGAATTTGCTGATGTATTCCCAGAAGAACTTCCGGTCTACCTCCGGATCGATGAAGTCGAATTCGGTATAGACTTGCTACGGGCACGCACCGTGTCTATAGCACCTTACCGAATGGCACCAAAGGAATTGGTAGAGTGAAGGCTCAAATTCGGAGCTCTTGGATAAAGGGTTTATTCGACCTAGTATATCTCCGTGGGGCGCTTTGTATTGTTTGTCAAGAAGAAGGGCGGTTCTATGCGAATGTGCATCGATTACCGTCGATTAAACAAGTTAACGATCAAAAACAAGTACCCATTACCTCGGATCGATGACTTGTTTGACCAATTGAAGAAGCGTCGGTGTTTTCGAAGATAGACCTTAGGTCGGGTTACCATCAACTTAAGGTGAAGGGGTCGATGTTCACAAGACGGCGTTTGAACTCGGTATGGGCATTACGAGTTTCTAGTGATGCCATTCGGGTTGACCAATGCACGTGGCGTTCATGGATCTAATGAGCGAGTTTTTCAACGATACTTGGACCAATTTGTCGTAGTGTTCATAGGCGACATATTGGTCTACTCAAAGACGGAGGAGGAGCACGACAAGCAATTACGGATAGTCCTACAAGTGTTGAGGAAAAAGCGGTTGTATGCCAAATTCGATGAAGTCGAATTTTGGCTAAGGAGGTGGCTTTCTTAGGTCACGTGGTATCGTGGAAGGATTAGAGTGGATCCCATAAGATTGAAGCGGTATTGGAGTGGAAACCGCCTAAGTCGGTGATGAGATCTGAAGTTTTACGGGTTTAGCGAGGTATTATCGGAGGTTTGTGGAAGGGTTCTCTCGATCGCGTGCCGTTGACTAAGTTGCTAAGGAAAGGTGTTCCATTTGTATGGTTGGAGAAGCGAAGAAAGTTTTGATAAGTGAGGAAGATTCGACGGAAGCTCGGTTTTAGTGCAACCCGAGCGGGAAATTATTCACGGTTTATTGTGATGCATCTCACACTTGGTTTGGGGTGTGTGTTGATGCGAGGATGGGAAGGTAGTAGCCTATGCATCCGTCGGTGAGACCGCATGAGGTTAACTATCCAACTCACGATCTGGAGTTAGCCGCAGTCGTCTTCGCCCTGAAGGTTTGGAGACATTATCTTTATGGGGAGAAGTCGGTAATTTACACGGACCATAAAAGTTTGAGGTATCTTCTGACACAGAAGGATCTGAATTTGAGACAGCGCCGATGGATTGAGCTGTTAAAGGACTACGACTGTTCCATCGAGTATCATCCGGGTAAGGCTAACGTGGTGGTGACGCGTTGGCCGGAAGGTCGTGGCGGTTTAAGAGCAATGTTTGCTCGATTGAGTTTATATGACGATGGAAGCCTTTTGGCGAGCTTCAAGTTAAGCCAGCGTGGATCGAGGAGATTAAGAACAAGCAGTTAGTGGATGAAGGCTTAAATCGAAGAGAATACAAGTTCGAATGGTGGTGTAGAGGGTATAGTGTATTTGGTGATGGTGTGCTATGTTTTCGAGGGCGGCCTTGTATGCCAAAGGATATGGAGTTGAGGCGACAAATTCTCCAGGATGCTCATAGCAGCCCTACACTATGCATCCGGGAGGAAGCAAGATGTATGGAGATCTCTGAAGCGATTACGGTGGCGGGAATTGAGCGTGAGATAACGGAATTCGTAGGGAAGTGTTTGACGTGTCAGCAGGTTAAGGCTGAACACCAGTTACCATCGGGACTACTTCAACCGGTGAAGATTCCTCAATGGAAATGGGAGAGGATCACTATGGATTTCGTCAGTGGTCTACCCCTTACGCCCAGCAAGAAAGATGCAGTTTGGGTGATCGTAGACCGTCTGACTAAATCAGCTCACTTCATACCGGTGAGAATGGATTACTCACTCCAGAAGCTAGCCAAGTTGTATGTGGCCGAGATAGTCAGATTACATGGTGTACCATGTCGATTATCTTAGATAGGGACCCAAGGTTCACTTGAGGTTTTGGAAGCGTTACATCAAGCGTTGGGTACGGTTGGATTTCAACCTGACTTTCCATCCTCGAATGAGACGAGGCGATCGAAAGGTCATCTGAGATCTTAGAAGATATCTTTGAGGGTTGTGTCTTGGAATTAGAGGTAGTTGGGAGGAATTCCTACCTTTGGCCGAGTTTGCCTACAACAATAGCTACCAAGCGAGTATTCAGATGGCACCTACGAAGCCTTGTATGGGCGGAAATGCCGAACTCCGCGTGTTGGGCGGAGTTGGGTGAACGACAAGTGTTGGGCCCGAATTGGTAGCGAGGCGAAGACAAAGTCAAAGTGATTGGTCTCGTCTCAAGGAAGCATCGAGATAGCGAAGTCGTATGCCGATCTCAAACGCAAGGAAATGGAGTATCTTTGTGGGAGATAAGGTCTTCTGAAGGTGTCGCCTTGGAAGAAGGTACTAAGATTTGGGCGAAAAGGAAGTTGAGCCCAAGATTCATTGGCCCATATCTGATCTTGAAGCGAGTAGGACCGGTAGCTTATCGCCTTGAGCTACGGCGAGTTAAGTCGGATACATGGCGTCTTTCACGTATCAATGTTTGAGGCAGTATCGGTCGATCCATCACATGTGGTGCCCGTGATGAAATCGAGGTTAACGCGGACTTATCTTTTGAGGAAGAACACATTCGGATCTTGGATAGAGATATAAAGGTTCTACGTAGGAAGTCGATGCCCTTAGTGAAAGTGCTATGGCGGAACCATGGTCTTGAGGAAGCTACATGGGAACTGAAGATGTGATCTGGCGGTAATACCTCATCTGTTTTAGTTATGTAATTTCGGACGAAATTTATTTTAAGGGGTAGAACGTAACATCCCAAAAATGGGGTTACAGGAATTTAATTATTTTCCTATGTATGAATGGTTGAGGCATTATTTATGGAATAATCATGATCAATTTAAGTTTTTGTGTTGGCTCGATTTGGTAGGAAATTTTAGTTTTAACTTTTAAGGTAGGAAGCCTTAGCAAGAGGGTGTTATAAGAATAAATGGGGATAATTTGGACATAAAATGAGCTTAGATTAAGTGGCAAAGCAAGCCCACTTAAGAGCTACATGTGACGCCACCAAGGAGCAAGGGAGAGCTTGTGTTCGAGTCGCGGAATTCCCTCTTTTTGCACTTTATTTTGACGGCACATGGGGGGAGAGTTTCTCCTCTCTTTAAACTCTTATTATTATTTATTTATTGATGATAAATAATAAGTTAAAAGGAGGATAATAGGGGATTTTATTTTAAGGATAATCAAGTAGATCATGGAGATTTAAAAGAATTATCATTGGATTATTATTAGAAAATTCAATGGTTTTAAATTAAGTGGTTTAGAGTGAATTAAGGAAGTTAGAGGAATCTTGGACTCCTTGTTGAGGAGGAGTGGACGGCAAGGACTTTTGGAAGGGAGGGGGAGTTGCCGAATGATTATAAATAGCATCAGCTTAGCATTTGTTTTGCTCTTTTCTCCATCTTTGCAAACTGCCGAAACTCTCAACCCTCCTATCTTTTATTCTTTCTCTTTGAAGACTAAAAGCCATCAATTTCTTTTCTTTTCAACCTTGGCGAATCCTCCACATCTCCATAGCCCATCTATTTCTTTTCTTCATAGATCAAAACCCTATTGTCCTACCTCCAAATAGCCAAATCTAATACCCTCTTGTAGTCTTAAAACCTCACATTCCTCCTTGGTTGCACTTTGGCGAATGGTGCGATGGCATTGATACTCGGGACTTCTTTGTAATACAACCGATTATCAAGGTAAGGGATGGCGAACCCTCCTACGTATTTTCTTTTTCTTGTCGACTTATGGGATTGAAGGAAGCGAAATTTCGGCAACTAGTAGCAAGAGTTCTAACCGGTGTTGAAATCGATGATAGGCACTTGGGATCTCAAAGCGAGAGATCGGATCGGCATTCTCGACATTCGGTTTTGGGTAGGTGGTGGTAAGTGTTTACTTATAAAGATTACTCCTCTAATGATTAAGAAAAGCGAAAGCCATGGTTGCTAATATTGACCAACCTGTAGTTTATGAACCGATTGCGATTGGTCTGAAGCTAGGATTCAAGCGATTAGGTAAGGATGCGGGTACAAAATATGACCCTTTAAATTATTTGGTTTGGCCGAATGGCCATATTGCTAACCTTGATAGTTGGCCAATATAGGGCAAGGACTTAGAGTGTGGTAGATTGATTATCTTGAGGATTTAAGACTATCGTGGTAACAGTGTGTACATACACACTATATAATATATTAACTATGCTTAACTTTGTGAATGCTCATTTTTGTTAATGTAGCATTGGAATTAATACCAAATCGGTATAAGTGGTGATTCGTAAGTACACATTAATGTGATTTATTATTATTAATGCTTTTGGTAAGCATGATGTATTGACACATGAAATTTAAGAAAGTGATGGCATGAAACATATGTATGTTTATACATTGTGGGATTGATGAGTGGAGGCGGTATTATTGTGCCGACGGGCACCGATGTTTTGGTAACACACCGTGACTATATGTCACTAGAGGTTTGGTACCTCCGAGGTTTGGTACCTCAATAGCGACTTGTCCCTGTGGTTAACACCACCGTGGGTTGGCCCCACCGAGATATGGGATCGTCGCGGTGATTTGGTATCACACGATGGGTTGGCCCCATCACCCGATTTGTGTCTCACGGACACGGTGTTTTGGTAACACATTGTGACTATATGTCACCGGTGGTTTGGCACCACCGGTGGTTTGGTACCACAGCAGGGTGAGCAGTGGCGTTTGGATGGCTAGGTCGGGTAATTAAATGTTGCATATTAATTGTTATATGTTGTGTATGAAAAATATTTTTAAAGCGGGAAGGGTTACATCTTGAGTCTTGGTGACTCACCTTCTCCATTATTTCTTTCGGTGATGCTTAGATTGCGGACATGGGCCGGAGGGACTTGAGGAGGCCATGCGGTGGACTTAAAATTTAATGGACTTTAATTCTTGTTATTTTAAATTTGGTTATTGGGTTGTTTTATTTTGGATGTAATAAGGCCTCATTAAACTTTACTTTGGTTATTTTCTTTTATGTTGGATATTTTTATTTTAATTAAAATTTGAATTACGTTTTCTAAATTAGCACGAGAAATGTTTTATCGTGCCATCAGACACATCGAAAATTTGTGTAATAACTTGACTTAATTAAATTTTCAATTTGGACTAAGTATAATTTTCGCAAGATAACTTAAAATGAGCGATTTTCAACAAAACTTAAGTGGATTTAGAAAATGGGTTTCAAAAGTTCTTCTTAGTAACGACCTATATTCGGTCCTAACGATTGGGTAGGGTTTGGTTTATTACAGATATTAATATAAAGCGTTGTCATTATTATTTCAATTTTTCCTACGTATGTACAAATAAACTGCTTTTATAATAATGTCTTGAGAATAATATGATTATTCTTAAAATATCCTTAGTCAAGTATTATTGTTGACTAGGACAACAATAATGCATTAAGACTAACATGTAGTTGATTGATGATAAAGACTTGTCATTGATATGGAGTGTCAAAATCAATGCATGAATATGTGTGTTAGAGAACAACATATTGGGTGACCGCTATGAGTATGTTTCTTGGATTATTACGTAATTGTCACAATATTACTCATAGTGATTAATATGTATATGATCCTTAGATTTGAGATAATCATTATCCCAACATCGTGAGTCGTATATTTTGATACTGATCAAACGTGCAATGGCTGGGTTGTTCTATAAAGGCTGATCTTGGATATACCACAATCTATGTAGAAGGATATTGTTGATCAATATAGGAGAAGTCCCTCCCACATAAAGGGAGTAATATCTTAGGCCACTTGATTGAGTGAGACTAGAAATGCATGGCCATGCTCAAATAAGTGGACATGAGACGTCATACTAATTTGTATATCATAGTCTACTCGAGATATCAAGAAACATTGAATGGACTATACAAGTGTGACTATTCCATGACTTGTATCCATTCCAGAGATAAAGGACTTAAGGATTAATGCATGAAAGGTTAATCACAAAAAGTTATGTCGAATCATGACTTCTTGTAAGTTAGGTAGCAATGATGCATTGGTAGATGCCACTCATTGTTTGTGACATTAGAATCGTTCTAGTATTACTGCTAACGTTACAAGAACCTACAGGGTCACACCCTATGGTTGAAATGAACGGAATGAAATATAGTTGGTATTGTGTTTGATCGTCACATGGATTAAATTAATTAAATAATTAATTTAATTGGGCAATCAAATATTGAATATATTATATGTACAAGGTTGTTGTACACATAATGAGAATTAATATATGAATTTGGTTCAGTATATAAATTTAAATAAATATAGCTTACGAAATTCATGTTATAATTAATGTAATTATAACTTTTGGGTATAATTAATGTAATTATAATTTTCGGTTAAAACATTATTATATTTATTTAATTTTATAATTCATAAAAGAAATACCAATTTTAAAATGTAATAAGTGAAGAAAAACCCTAACGAATTTGCTTGGAAAAAGTCTAGTAGCCGTCAAGCAAATAAAACCTCTGAAAATAGTTTTTGGAGATTTCTACTATTCATAGTCAAACCGGGTGGATTACGTAGAGGCCGACATCGTAAGGGTTGCGGCTTGGTTCAACAGTAGATCAAAACTCTTGTTGCCGAGGCGTCGCTGTCTACTCAAATTGAAATTTCGGTAACTTCAAAACCTTTATTTCACCCCGATTCGTTCCTCACACATGGATTTATGGTTTGGATCACCAGGATTAATTTTATTTCACTGTGCCACGTGGTGCCGACGTTCCAACAGTGGTATCAGAGCCAATTGTGTGGTATGGACTCGAGTTTAAATACTTGGGTGATGCAATTGTATGAGATGAATGCTTTAATTTTACTACGTTTTCGGTTGTTTAAATCATTTAAGCATAACCTGATAACTGTTCCTTTCGATAATTGATTAAATGTTAATCATGGGGTTGTGGCCTATTCGATTTTATGTTATTACTGTTAACTATTAACAAATTTGTAATATTGCAATGATGGTATTTACAGTTTCCAGTAAGGGTTAACTGGCTAGTGGAACAAGGGTTGTTCCGATATGAAACCTCAAGGATTAAAATCCTAAAAACATGATTTTGTTGATAAAAGTTATCAAATCGCGAAATTTATAAACTTGATGGGCCACAAAAAGGTTGAAAGGATATTTTATAATTCACCTTAGCAAAATCATTGAATTATGTATGCTATTTTTGACATGCACGGTGTTTGAAATGCATAGTTATAGCCTGATGACCCATTTGATAAAAGGTTGTAATTTTATATATATATAAATACGGCCTACGTGTCGTGCCTTACTACTATTCTCTTGTATTTCTCTTCTCATCTTACTCCCTCGTATGTAAAACGAGTTTCTGCATATTGTAATTTGCAAGAGTTGCTGTGGGCTAGATGAGAAGGAAGTTGGGACAACTATTATGGATTGATAGTTTGTGTAATTGCTTACACCTTTAGGTTTCCTTTTGGTTCTCCCATTGGCTTGGGTTGAATCACCTTAGTTTATGGGCTATAACTACTGCATTTATTTATTGCTTTATTTATTCATGTATGAGATGCTATGGATGTCTAAAGCATGCCAATTTTATATATTAAAATTTAATAATAAACCCTATTAATTGATGAGATCAATTAAAAGACTAAATGGACTAAAGTAGACCATAATTGGTGAGATGGAACATCCTTAATAAAATCCCTTTATTAAAATATTAAGTCAACATGGCCTTACAATTTTGCCCTCGTTAAGGCCTCGATCAATACTATGTAGGTTATGCCAAAGCAAAGTACTAGTATTTATCTTGGTTAAACGCGAATAATAAACAAGTGATATTCGCTAGTTAAAAATGGGTTAATGACTTAACTAGGTTACTCTAATAGGATTAGAAACCTTGAGGTAATTAAATAGGATAAATCATAAGATGATTAGAACAAGAGTTGTTCACCAAATATTAGGAGTTACATATGATGTAATTAGCAAAGGTTGCTTACCTAAATAACCATAGTCTTGAGAGTAAAGCCAAAGCTGACTTAAGAGGAGGTGAAATATGGATCCTTAACCCACTAGAAATACTTTGGAGAAAGTTTTTTCGAAATTAATATATGAGGGTTATTAATTTTGAAATAAAATAGTGTGATCATCATTTAAAAAAGTCTTTTTAATGATTGATATAAACTTGGTAAATTTACTCACATGCATATTTAATTGTTGTAGATATATTATGGCTGCAAATACTAGCACACTCTCATTGCGATCGGTCCTTGAGAAGGACAAATTGAATGGTTTGAATTTTCTTGATTGGTTTTGTAACTTGAGGATTGTCCTCAAACAAGAACGAAAGTTGTATGTCATTGAACAACCATTTCCTAATGAACCACCTGTTAATGCCTCGAGATCTGATAGAGATGCTTACAAGAAGTATCTCGATGACATGGTAGATGTTTGATGTCTTGTGCTTGCCACTATGAATCCTGAGCTTCAGAAGCAATATGAGGACATGGTTGCTTATGATATGATCGAGCACCAGAAAGAACCTTATCAGGGGCAAGCACAGCAAGAGAGGTTCGATATTTCTAAAGCCCTATTCCAATGTAAGTTGGCTGAACGAAGCCCAGTAGGACCTCATGTCCTTAAGAGGATTGGCTATATTGAAAGTCTGTTTAAGCTTGGTTCTCCATTGGGCCAAGAGTTGGCCACTGATGTTATTTTGCAATCATTACCGGATAATTAAAGCCAGTTTGTCCTTAATTTCAATATGAATGAAATTCACAATACTCTGCCACAGTTGCTCAGTATGTTACGGACTACTGAAGGTAACATGAAAAAGGTTAGACCTAAGCCCATACTGATGGTCCGTAACAACAAGGGCAAGGGAAAGGCCAAAGTTCAGACAAAGCCCAATGGCAAAGGTAATCCCAAGCCTGGAAAAGGAAAGGCTACAATGAAACCCAAAGGTGGAGTGTCTAAGGAAGGAAACTACTTTCATTGTGGTGTGGCTGAACATTGGAAGAGGAACTGCCCTATCTATCTTGAGGAAGTCAAAAAGGCCAAAACAAGCAGAACGTCTGCTTCAGGTATTTATGTTATTGATATTAATTTATCAACTACTACTTCTTGGGTATTGGATACTAATTGTGGTTCTCATATTTGTACTTCTGTACAGGGACTACAAAGGAGTAGGACATTGGCTAGAGGAGATGTGGACTTGCGAGTTGGAAATGGAGCAAAGGTTGCTGCATTAGCTATGGGAACATATACTTTATCTTTGCCTAGTGGACTTGATTTATTTTTAGAGGATTGTTATTTTGTGCCCAGTTTGACTAAAAACATTATTTCAGTTTCTTGTTTAAACAAAATTGGTTTTGAGATAATTATTAAGAATAATTGTTGTTCCTTTTATCTCAATAATATTTTCCATGGTTCGGCACAATTGATTAATAGCCTCTATATTTTAGATCAAATGAATCCTATTTACAACATAAATACTAAAAGATCTAAAATAAATTACTCAAATCAAACTTATCTTTGGCATTGTCGTTTGGGCCACATAAGTGAGAGATGCATATCCATACTCCATAAAGATGGTTTCTTAGATTCATTTATTTTTGAACAATTTGAAGTATGTGAATCTTACTTATTGGGAAAAATAACTAAATCTCCTTTTACTAGTAAAAGTGAACGAGCTAGTGATTTATTGGGCCTAATACATTCTGATGTATGTGGACCAATAAATACACGAGCGAGGTGGATTTCAATACTTCATTACTTTCATTGATGATTTGATGATATGGGTATGTTTATCTCATGCCCATAAGTCTGAGTCCCTTGAAAAATTCAAGGAATTCAAAAATGAAGTACAAAATCAACTAGGCAAAACTATCAAGTCACTTCGATCTGATCGAGGTGGGGAGTATTTGAGCCTAGAGTTTGATGATCTATTGAAGGAATGTGGGATTGTCTCAGAACTTACTCCTCCTGCTACTCTTTAATGGAATGGAGTTTCTGAGAGAAGAAACTGAACTCTATTAGACATGGTTCGATCCATGATGAGTCATGCTGATCTACCGACTTCCTTTTGGGGACATGCACTTGAGACAGCTGCTTTTACACTAAATCGTGTTCCATCTAAATTGGTTCAAAAGACGCCATATGAGATGTGGACTGGGAAACATCCCAATATGTCTTTTATGAAAATTTGGGGTTGTGAAGCTTATGTTAAATGTCAGATGTCTACTAAGCTTGAACCCAAATCTGAAAGGTGTATTTTTGTGGGGTATCTGAAAGAAACCAAAGGTTATTATTTCTTTAATCCCACTGAGAACAAAATGTTTGTTGCTCGGACTGGTGTCTTCCTAGAGAGAGAATTTATTTCTAAAAAAAGAAGTGGGAGAAAGATTGATCTTGAAGAAATTCGAGAATCACAAGATACCACTAAACTAGAGAAAGAACAATAGCAAATTCCACAAGAAATTGAGGAACAAGTAACTGCTGTAGAAACACAACCACCGTGAAGTTCTTTAAGAGAACGCCATGCACCTGAGACATATGGATTTCTCATTACAACGCATGGTGACATTCTTCTTATAGATCAAGATGAGCCTAGGACTTATCAAGAAGTGGTGACAAGCCCAGACTCTGAGGAATGGCTTGAGGCCATGAGATTTGAGATGGATTCCATGTGTGAAAATCAAGTATGGACTTTGATTGACCCACCCAAAGGGGTTAAACCTATAGGGTGCAAATGGGTTTTCAAAAAGAAATCTGACATGGATGGTAATGTACCAACATACAAGGGGTGATTAGTCGTTAAAGGTTTTCGCCAAATTCATGATGTTGACTATGATGAAACCTTTTCTCCTGTAGCTATGTTTAAATCCATCAAGATCTTGCTCGCCATAGCTGCTTTTCATGATTATGGAATCTGGCAGATGGATGTCAAAACAGCTTTCCTTAGCAGGAAACTTGATGAGGATGTGTACATGACACAACCTGTAGGTTTTGTCAATCCAAAGGATGCTAGAAAGATTTGTAAGCTACAAAAATCCATTTATGGACTAAAAAGTAAGCTTCTCGCAGTTGGAATCTTCATTTTAACGATGAAATCAAAGAGTTTGGTTTTATCAAAAATGGAGATGAATCATGTGTTTACAAGAAAGTTAGTGGGAGCACTATCACATTCTTGGTACTGTATGTGGATGACATACTTATCATGGGAAATGACATACCTACCTTGTAGTCTATTAAGACTTGGTTAGGAAGTTGTTTTTCTATGAAGGACTTGGTCGAAGCTACTTACATCTTAGGAGTCAAGATCTATAGAGATAGATCAAGACGACTACTGGGTCTAAGCCAAAGTACATACATAGATAAAGTACTGAAAAGGTTTAGTATGGGAGAATCTAAAAGAGGATTCCTACCTATGAGACATGGTATTTCACTCTCGAAGGAAATGTCTCCTTCAACTCCACAAGAGAGAGAACGCATGAGTAAAATTCCATATGCTTTCGCTATTAGATCTATCATGTATGCCATGTTATGTACCCGTCCAAATGTCTCGTATGCCTTAAGTATGACGAGCAGGTACCAAGTAGATCCCAGTGAAGGTCACTGGACCACAGTCAAGAATATCCTTAAGTACTTAAGAAGAACTAAGGATACATTCCTAATATATGGAGGTGAGGAAGAGTTAAGTGTAAAAGGTTACACTGATGCCAGCTTCCAAACTGAAAAGGACGATTCTCGATCACAATCAGGATTTGTGTTTTGCCTTAATGGTGGTGCTGTGAGCTGGAAGAGTTCAAAGCAAAGTACAGTAGCCAATTCTACAATAGAGGCCAAGTATATTGCAGCCAATGAGGCAGAAAAAGAAGCGGTTTGGATCAAGAAGTTCATTACTAGACTAGGGGTTGTGCTTAGCATATCAGATGCTATAGACTTAGGGGCTATCATCTTATTCGAGAGATTATCCATCGAGGAGATGTTGAGATATGCAGAGTACCTACAAATGATAACATTGCTGATCCCCTGACCAAGCCTCTGGCACAGCAGAAGCATGAACGTCACACTAAGTCGCTTGGTATTAGATATATGAGTGATTGGTCTTAGTGCTAGTGGGAGATTGTAAGAGTATGCCCAAAGATCAATCATGAGATGGTTGTAATAACATACTTGATTTACCATGTTTATTAATATAAAGCATTGTCATTATTATTTCACTTTTTCCTACTGTGTGTACAAATAAACTATTTTATAATAATGTCTTGAGAATAATATGATTATTCTTAAAATATCCTTAGTCAAGTATTATTGTTGACTAGGACAACAATAATGCATTAAGACTAACATGTAGTTGATTGATGATAAAGAGTTATCATTAATATGGAGTGTCAAAATCAATGTATGAATATGTGTGTTAGAGAACAACATATCGGATTGACCCGATATGAGTATGTTTCTTGGATTATTATGTAATTGTCACAACATTACTCATAGTGATTAATATGTATATGATCCTTAGACTTGAGATAATCATTATCCAAACATCGTGAGTCGTATATTTTAATACAGTCAAATGTACACCGTAACTGGTTGTTCTATAAAGGCTGATGTTGGATATACCACAATATATGTAGAGGGATATTGTTGATCAATATATGATAAGTCCCTCCCACATAATGGGAGTAATATTTTAGGCCACTTGATTGAGTGAGACTAGAAATGCATGGCCATGCTCATATAAGTTGACATGAGATGTCATACTAATTTGTATATCATAGTCTACTCAAGATATCAAGAAACATGGAATGGACTATACAAGTGTGACTATTCCATGACTTGTATCCATTCCAGAGATAAAAGACTTAAGGATTAATGCATGAAAGGTTAATCACAAAAAGTTATGTCGAATCATGACTTCTTGTAACTTAGGTAGCAATGATGCATTGCTAGATACCACTCATTGTTCATGACATTAGAATTATTCTAGCATTACTGCTAACGCTACAAGAACCTACAGGGTCAGACCCTATGGTTAAAATGAACGGAATGAAACATAGTTGGTATTGTGTTTGATCGTCACATGAATTAAATTAATTAAAGAATTAATTTAATTGGGAAATCAAATATTGAATATATTATATGTACAAGGATGTTATACGCATAATGAGAATTAATATATGAAATTGGTTCAGTAAATAAATTTAAATAAATATAGTTTACGAAATCCATGTTATAATTAATGTAATTATAACTTTTTGGTATAATTAATGTAATTATAATTTTGGTTAAAACATTATTATATTTATTTAATTTTATAATTCATAAAAGAAATGCCGATTATAAAAGGTAATAAGTGAGGAAAAACCTAAACAATTTGCTTAGAAAATGTCTAGCGTACAAGCAAATAAAACCTCTAAAATAGTTTTGGAGATTTACGCGTTCATAGTCAAACCGTTGGATTACGTGAGGCCAACATCGTAAAGGTTGCGGCTTGGTTCGACGATGATCGAACTCTTGTTGCTAAGGCGTCATTGTCTCTCTCGATTGAAATTTTGGTAACTTTGAAACCTTTATTTCACCTCGATTCGTTCCTCACACATGGATTCATGGTTTGGATCGCCGGGATTAATTTTATTTCGCTGCGCCATGGGGGTACCGGTGTTCCAAGAAAGAAGAATCGATCCGCATCTTAGCTCGCGACGTTAAAGAATTATGAAATAAGAGAATTCCATTAGTAAAAGTATTGTGGTATCGACTAGGTATAAAAGAGACTACGTGGGAGCCTGAAGATGCTATGAGACAGCAATATCCGTATCTATTCAACGGTAAGATTTTCGGGAACGAAAATCCCTAAGAGGGAGAATTGTAATAGCCCAGTTTAGACCCTAGTCGAAACAGTGGTTTCAGGATCACAAATCTGAGTTAGAAAAATATTTTAATATTATCTTCCATGCTTATAACAAATTAATAGACATGTGTGAAATTTTCATGATTTAATTTATCTGTTTGTGTGCTTAATTTGCGAAAAGGGCTAAATCGCATAAAAAGTAAAAGTGGCGTTCTCATTGTTAATTTGTTAATTTGTTATGATTTGATTTATGGGAAGTCCTTAAAAGGTTAATATGCCATTATAAGGCTAGTGGACATTTATGTCTGTAACATCCTGATAATTAGAGGTTATGCATCTCTACTTAATTGAATGTTGTTGCATGCCTAAATATGATTGAGTGTGTTTTGGAAGTTTATTTTTGAACTTCATTATGTAAGTGAATGCTTAGTGAAATATTAAGTTTTTAATAATTAAGATGGAGCTAAGCAAGATAGGCTTTAAGAAATATTAACAAGAGGTTTAAAGTATAATAAGTCATTTGGCAAAGTGGTAATGGTGCATGAGTGAATGCATGAGGAGAGAGGTTCGAATCCCCTAGCTAGCAAATGGAAGAATTTTAATTTTTTTTATTTTCTTTCCTATAGTGTCGGCCAAGACTATTCTAGAATGGATGGTCATCTTCTTATTTTTGGTTAGTAGACCATATGAAAAAGGCAAGCTAGAAGTTATGGCATGGGATCATGATGATATGGTAAGATATGGGGACAAAAGGCTTGAAGAAAGGAGGATGTTTTGGAAGCTTTTTCATGGTCATTTGACCATGAACCTAGTCGACTTTAGGGGCTAAGGGAGAAGGCTTAATTGTGTTTGGAAACAAAGGATTGATGAGGAAGAAATAAGGAGGAAAAAAAGGGATCATGTTGGCATAGGTTGGCCGAATTTTTGCATAGGCATTAGGGTGATAGTTGGCTAAAATTTTTAACCAATTTTCTCCAAAACCTTGTTCATAGCCGAATGCCTATCTACACAAAAGAGAAGCCTTTTTCTCTTCTTTTGGTCTTTTGCAATTTTCCATTTCGGTTTGAAAAGTCTTTCTAGTTTCTTTTCTCCTAAACAAAACATCTTTCACCCTCTTTGTAACCGAAAATACCAAAGATCATAAACCTATTTTCTTCACTTTTTCCCTCTTGGCCGAATGCACATAAGTCCCTAAACTCATCTCTTTTCTTTTGGAAATCATCATTTATCATTATCTTTTTCTTCCTTTTCTCTTTCTTTCTCTTTTCATTTTTCTTTCTTCATCACTCTCAACCGAAACTAACTTCTACCAAAACCAAAGTCAACATTCTTTTCTTCTCTTTTGTCAAACCAAATCATCTTTTATTTTCATCTTAATCTTTCTTTTCTTTTGTTGGAATCCCGAAACCACCATAGCCAAAACACCATATTTTTCTCTTCTTTTTGTTCAAGGCCGAATCTTCAAGTGGTCAACTAAGATTTTTGTCAATTGTTTTCATTATATCCTTTTATTATAGCCGATTTAGAAACATAATTCTCTTATTTTTTTCTCTCCTAGGCTGAATCCTTGGAAGGGATTTTAAGAATCTTTTTGGAAACCAACGTTTTAAGAGAAACCTTTCGAAATCATCCAAGGTAAGAATATCACTTTCGGTTATATCAATTCTTTTAGATAGATTATTAATCAACTTTATTTTAGGGGTGATTTTGAGACTAACAAGATAGGGTCGAAAAGAGCAGTACGGAGTGTTTGGAAGAGAGGAGGCACTGTTATACCCTCAAACTACAAATGAAAGGCTGTATCAGGGATAAGAGATTTTCCACTGGGTTGTGGACCCTCTGCTAACGAAGATCGGTTATTTGAAGTTGTGCGTACAACTAAACCACTTTTCGTTAGTGGGTTGTCAGCGGGTTTTGATCCATCTAGCGGAGAAAACCACAAATATGATTGTTCGAGAATCAGGGTAAGGATTTAGATCTCTCATCAATAGTATAGTTTTATTAGTAATAGTGTATACTAATCAAGTGTGATAATTAACTAGGTGTTGACGAGCGGGAAGGTATCGTTCTCACAGTCATAAGGTATGTAACATTACACTAAAATCTCATTGATCTATATTAAATGTGATTTATATGACAATATGTTTGATAATGATTATGGATACCATTCAGTGGTATATGATATTCAGGTATGTTTAACCCCAATATTTTTCTAATTTTGCTATATGCCTAAATGTGAGATAAATATGATTTTGCTATGATTTTGGTGTAAATGGCATGAAAACTAAATAATATGTATGTGCATGGGCATATGGGTAAAATTGATAAAGGGGAAGTATTCCGGTGGTTTTACCACATAATCCGGTGACTTCGGTCACATATTTGAATTCGGTGACTTCAGTCACATATTTTGAATTCGGTGACTTCGGTCACATAATTTGAATCTGGTGACTTCGGTCACATTTGTCTGGTGGCCTTGCCATAAAATTATAAGGGTGATGTGCATGTTGACTGCAGCAACTACCTTCGATGGTGTGTAGCGGATGGAGGGTCGATTTAGTAATCCCCACGGTGTGATTGGTTGGTACGGGTGGTGTGTAGTGGATGGATATTTAGGTGGGCCGGGTTTGCATTTCATTATATGTATATATATCCATATGATTTTAAATGATTATTATTTGATCTGCTATAAAAATGGGCTTTTGGCCAAATATGACTAAAAATGGGCCTATGGCTATATGTGTTATTACTGGGCTTAAAGGCTATGATCAAATGGGTTTTTTAATGTATGTGTTACACATTGAGTTTATGACTCACCCCTTTTATGGGATAATTTTTTTAGATGACTCTTAACGCGATGGATCGGGTCAGCGAGGACTACTTGGTGGCCAATGCTCAAATAAAGTATTTTGGAGATTTTCCAAATTAAACTTATTAAACTTATTTAGAATTTATTATGGGTTTTGCTATTTTTATGTAATAAGGCCACTATGAACTATTTTTTTTAATTTTGTGTTTGGATTTATTTTTACGCCATGAACAATTATTAATTAAATAACTAAATGGTTTTCGATAAATAATTTAAAATGTTTTCGACACTAATATATATATATATATATTTATATGTTATAAAGTAATAATTAAATTTTTCATTAAATTTGGTTTTCCTTTAACTTATTAATTTCTCTTAAAATAATGTTTTAAGAAGATACAATTTACTTTACAATTTGATTTCAACCCGATCTTTAAGTTAATCTGTTTTATTCAAAATCATCAAGTTTTTCTTAAACAAAGCGAGAATTTGCTAAAGTTTTACTCGAGGAACATATCAAATCTGGTCAGGCTTTTTGGGCCGGGTTTGGGGTGTTTCAATGTCAATGATTCAAGAGTTTTATATTAATATTTCATTAAGGTTAAATTAGTAATTCATGAAATCAAAATGAATTAAGTGAATAAGGCTGAAATGTTCATCATTTTCAAGTGTTCTTCCACCGAAATTAGAAAGAAAATATGGGTTTTAAAGTTTTCTTCTAGTCGGCCTTATTCAAGCTTAATCAAGGTATGTTTTTGTTTTGGTTTTTGATAATTTCTATGTTTTTGTGATCGTTGCAATGTGTTTTCTTAAGCCTTAGAATTTGATAATGATTTTGAGTTGTGCCATTGATGATTTTGTGAGTTTAATGATGTTAATTGATGAATTATGAAAGCTTCGTATGAGATTTATATGTTTTGTATTTAGATTTTTGATGAATTTGAGTATATTAGGCTAAATTGTGAAAATGAGAAATCGAGGGGCCAAAATGTGAAATAAATGAAATATGTGGGTTTATATGAGCTAAGGGAATTTTCAGCTAAGCATGGGTTATATTGAATTATGTGTACTTTGTGATTTTATGGAATAGGGACTAAAATGTCAAAATATGAAAATGTGAGGGATAATTTGTAAAATGCTCTAAATATGTGTATTTCGATTGAATTGTATGATTTGGTGAATAAAAGAGTTAAATTTGAATGTGTATAGATCAAGAACCAAAGAAAACATAATTAGATCGGGGGAAATCTAAAGTGGTCGAGTAATCATTTATTTCCATCCGAATTTGTACGAGGTAAGTCGATATACAAATAAATGTGTTTGAATTGAATTATTATTGTTTATATGTGAATGAATTATGATATAAGACTATTTGATCTAAATATGTGAAATCCAGGAAAGTTTCGATAATATGATGACGTTCGAAAAGTCTTGTACGAACCATAAGAATAGTTAGGATACATATGTCATGACATAGGATTCCGATATGTGTTGTCGTGTAAGACCATGTCTGGGACGTTGGCATTGATTTATTATTTACGTGTAAGACCATGTATGGGACATCAACATCGTATATGATTTCGTGTAAGACCCTATCTAGGACAGAGGCATCGATATTTAATTACATGTAAGACCAGGTCTAGGACGTTGGCATTGTGGGAGCTTTACGAGCTATCCGAGTATCCTTATTGATTCCGAACGGTTCAGCGGGCATTACGAGATATGAAAGAATATCTGAATATGTATCCACTTCAGGGACGTATGAAAGGTATATAAAATTTGGCAATGGAAGATAAGAATGAATATGATCATTTGATATGTGAGCTACATGAGAATGAAATATGTTTATAAGCAAGTGGTTATGAACAATTAAGAGATGAGAAATATGAATTTGCTATAATGTTATGCCATAGTTCATATGAATGAAATAGTTTATAATTGTTCTATGTGATAAGTTTATTTGTATATGGCTTACTAAGCTTTTGAAAGCTTACTTTGTGTGTGTATTAATTGTTTTATAGATTATTAAAGCTATTGGAAGCTCGGGGATCGTCAAGGATCATCACCACACTATTGAACTATATTTTGGTACCTTTTGAAAATGTACATATTGTAGTATGGCATGTATAGGCTAGAGAACTTCGATTATGTTTTGAAATGTGTAAATATATCCATATGATATGGTTTGATAATGAATGTGATTGTAGAGTGAATTTAGTGCATGCTATGTGATGCAAATTTTGGTATGTTTTTATGTGCTTTTAAATGGCCAAAAGAAATGAATGATGTTGATATGGGTCAAATTGTGCATGAATTAGTATGTTTTAGCTACCTTTGGGACGTGAATTGATGCTTGTAGGTATGACCCAAAATGGGTGGCAATTTGGCCTTGTAAATGTCCTATAATTTCCCACATGGTTGAGCACACGAGCGTGTGTCTCGATCGTGTTCTTCACTGTCCCAATTTGAAGCAAGTCAGACTTGCACACGGGCCAGACACACGGGCGTGTGACAGGCCGTGTGATTAAGTCAGTTTTGCACATTGGTTGAGACATGGTCCAAGGCACGGTCCTGTGAGACACACGGCATAACCACATGAACGACTTAGGGCCTAGACTGAATAGTGGTGCGGGACCACAAATCTGAAGAAGAACTATGTGTTTAAATGATTTTATAAGGCTTATGAGGTATTTGTTTGGTTGTGTGAAAATTTCATGAAGGAATTTTATTAAGTAGTGAACAAATTGTTCATTAGGACTAAATTGCAAGGATTAGTAAATATGAGAGTCTACAAGGCTTAAGTATGAAATAGAATTATAAAAATTATTAGAAGTCGTTATTTAGCAATTAGAGCATTATGTGTTGAGATGGACAAAATGGACATAGGAAGGAAAAATCTTAAGAAATAATCATTAAGGACATTTTGGTCATTTGGCAAATTAAAGAATTAAAAAGGGAAGAACAAGCCAAAATCATGTCCATCTTCTTCTTCTTGATCGAAAATCACAAGGGAACCATAGCTAGGGTTTCTTCATCTTTCAAGCTTGATAGTAAGTGCATCCCAGCCCCGTTTTGAATGTTCTTTGTATTTTTGAGATCTTTGTAGCTCGGTTTAGCTACTTCTATCTATATTTTTAGCTAATGATTATGTTCAAAAATTTACCCATGTATGACATGCATGTATTTTGATGTTTTATGGAAGATTATGAAAGTTTGATGTAGGATAAATATCTTTTTCTAATTGATTTTCATTAAAAATCCATGTAAGGACTATGACCAAAGTTTGATTTTCATTAAGTTTGATGGTTCCATTCTAGCTGAGTAGAGGACTAGACCAAAGTTTCGTCAAGAGATTTACGAAGGTCAGCAAGATGACTATGAGTTACAAGCCAAAAGAGTTCAGTGTGAGATGGGTGTTGAGACCGACTTTTGAATCAATTTAGATGGATGCTTAATGTTCAGAGATAGAATTTGTGTACCAGGGGCGATGAACTTATTCGTAAAGTTTTGCATGAGGCACATAGTGGATGCTTATCTGTACATTCGGGTAGCACCAAGATGTATAATGGCTTGAAGCAACGGTATTGGTGGCCGTATATGAAGAAAGATATTTCAGAATTTCTGTCGAAATGCTTAATTTGTCAGCAAGTGAAAGCTGAGCACCAAGTACCTTTAGGTCTGCTTCAACCTATTATGGTTCCCGAATGGAAATGGTACCAAGTTACCATGGACTTTGTAACGGGTTTGCCGTTGACACTGAGTAAGAAAGATGATGTATGGGCTGTAATTGATAGACTTACTAAGTCAGCCCATTTCATACCTGTTCGAGTTGACTACTCACTTGACAAGTTGGCAAACTTGTACATTTCTAAGATTGTGAGGCTACATGGAGTGCCCTTATCAATTATATCGGATAGAGATCCGAGATTTACCTCTAGGTTTTGGAGAAAGTTTCTAGAGGCTTTGGGCACAAAGTTGAACTTTAGTACAGCCTTTCACCCCCAAACTGACGGCCAGTCGGAAGGTTGATTCAAGTTCTTGAAGATATGCTCAGGTGTTGTGTTCTTGAGTTTTAGGGCAGCTGGGAAAAGTACTTACCATTGGTAGAATTTGCCTACAGTAACAGTTTTCAGTCAAGCTTGAAAATGGCCCCTTGTGAGGCTTTATATGGGTTTAAGTGCAAAACGCCTTTATATTGGACTGAGCTTAAGGAAAACCATATTCACGGGATTGATTTGGATAGGGAAACCAAAGAAAAAGTAAAGGTGATTCGAGATTGCTTGAAAGCTGCCTCTGATCGACAAAAACCCTACTCAGATTTAAAAAGGAAAGAAATTGAGTATCAAGTCGGTGACAGAGTATTCTTGAAAGTTTCACTGTGGAAGACAGTCCTTAGATTTGGTCGAAAAGGCAAACTAAGTCCACGTTTCCTCAGACCGTATGAGATCACCAAAAGAATAGGGTCAGTAGCTTATTTATTGGCTTTGCCACCTGAGTTAGAAAATATTCACGATGTGTTTCATGTGTCCTTGTTGCGACGCTAACGATCAGACCCTTCACATGTGATTACACCAACGGAGGTTGAGATACAACCTGATTGACTTATGGCAATGAACCAGTTAAGATTCTAGCCCGAGAAGTTAAATAATTTAGGAATAAAAGTATATATCTCGTGAAGGTATTATGGCAAATACATGGGGTCGAAGAGGCTACATGGGAGCCCAAGGAAGCTATGCGGAATCAATACCCAAACATTTTTATCGGTAAGAATTTTGGGACGAAAATCCCTAAGGGGGAGAATTGTAACAGCCCGACTTAGGGCCTAGATGAAATAGTGGTGCGAGATCACAAATTCGAAGAAGAAATATTTGTTTAAATGATTTTATAAGGCTTATGAGGTATTTGCATGGTTGTATAAAAATTTCATGAAGGAATTTTATTAATTAGTGAACAAATTGTTCATTAGGACTAAATCGCAAGGATTAGAAAATATAAGATTCTAGAAGGCTTAAGTATCAAATAGAATTATAGAAATTATTAGAAATCCTTATTTCGCAATTAGACCATTATGTGTTGAGATGGAACAAAATGGACATAGGAAGGAAAAATCTTAAGAAATAATCATTAAGGGCATTTTTGTCATTTGGTAAATTAAAGAGTTAAAAGGGAAAAACAAGCCAAACTCATGTCCATCTTCCTTCTCGGCCGAAAATCACACGGGAACTATAGCTAGGGTTTCTTCATCTCTCAAGCTTGATAGTAAATGCATCCTAGCCCCATTTTTAATGTTCTTTGTATTTTTTAGATCCTCGTAGCTCGGTTTAGGTATTTCTAGCTATATTTTGAGCTAGGGATTATGTTCAAAAATTTACCCGTGTATGGCATGCATGTATTTTGATGTTTTATAGAAGATTATAAAAGTTTAATGTAGGATAAACATCTTTTTCTAAGTGATTTTCATTAAAAATCCATGTAAGGACCAAATTGCAAAAGTTATGAAACTGGTCATACATGAGCAAAATAGTGGAAATTTAATGTTGTTATATTTCAGAATATGATTTGGCTAGGCTTGAAATGTAAGAAAGTTGAATAAAAATCATTCTATGAGCCTATGTGCAAAAGTGTAATTTTGAGACACTTTAGGGGCAAAAATGTAATATTTGCCAAAGTATGATCTATGAGTAAATTTAGTCAATGTAAGTATTAAACAAGTTAAATTGTTATTATAGATCAAGAAACACGAATCTCGAACTGAAACCAAGGCAAAAACAAGGTGGATGACTAAATTACACAACTCCACACATTTTGAGTACCGAGGTAAGTTTGTATGAATTTAAAGCTACATATTACTTTTACAATTAAATTACTTACTATGTCATACAATGTACATTATTATCATAAAGTTGATTGACTATGTTTAATAAGAAATTCAATGAGATTAAGTAAGTGAAAGTCTCGGTTGAAGGTTCGAAATAACAAGGATACCCATGTCATAACATAAGGCAAGGAAAGCCCGTGTAAGACCATGTCTGGGACATGGCATCGGCATCAAGGAATGTAGGTCCCGTGTAAGACCATGTTTGGGACATGGCATCGGCACCGAACATAGATCCTGTGTAAGACCTTGTCTGGGACATGGCATCAGCATCGAATAAGGCAAGGACATCATGTAAGTTCATGTCAAGACATGGCATTGATAAGTTACTATAAGGCAAAGATCCCATGTAAGACCATGCCAAGGCATGGCATTGGCGAGTTCATAAGGCAAGGATACCATGTAAGACAATGTTAAGACATGGTAATGGTAAGTTTCAAAGGAAACATATAACGAAGATCTCGTATAAGACCCTGTCTTGGACATGGCATCTACATCAAGCTAAGGAATTCAGTGTAAGACCATATCTGGGATATGGCATCAGTATTATAAGGCGATCCCATGTAAGACCATATCTGGGATATGGCATTTTCATCGAGATCAAGTGTTCCTTAAAGTATCGCCTTAGAAAAAGGTGATGAGATTTGGTCGAAAAGGAAAGCTAAGTTCGAGGTTTATAGGGCCTTATCGAGTAATGAAGCGAGTTGGACCAGTGGCATATTAGTTAGAGTTACCACCAGAATTGAAGCAGATGCACGACGTATTCTATGTTTCCATGCTACGTCGATACCGATTGGATCCATCTCACGTAGTTTCGGTTAAAGAGGCGGAGCCAAGGCTAGACCTGTCATATGAAGAGGAGTCGATTCAGATCTTAGAGTGAGATGTGAAGGTACTTCGGAGGAAGTCAGTACCTTTAGTCAAAGTGTTATGGCGAGGTCATGGATCGGAGGAAGCTTCGTGGGAGCCGAAAGAAGTGATGAGACAACAATACCCCCACCTATTCTAGCCAGGTAATTTTGAGGACGAAAACTGTAATATCCTAGATTATGGCCTATGCATTAATTGCTTAATTAAATGAAATAGCATGCTTATGTGTGTTGTGGATGTGCATTATGAATTTTGTGAACCTTAGTGAGTAGACAAATGCCTTAGAAATTATTTAATTCTAAGTCTAAAAGAGGAAGCTAAGCAGAAAGGCCTTAAAAGAAATATTAGAGGAAATGTGACACACAAACGGGCTTGGAAAAGTGGCCCGGAGGCGCCACTTAAGGCCTCTAGGAATGACGCCACCAGCAGGGTAAATGGACCAAGGTTCGAGTCGCATGGGAAGCTAAATGGAAGCTTTTATTTTTGGCAACAAGGAGCAGTAGTGGACGGCAAAATGAGTCTATGGGAGGAGTTTAAGATGAGGTCAAACTCTTTTGGAATTTTGGCTAAGGTAGGAAAATAAGTGTTGGCCGGCCAAGGGACTCTTTAGGCTTAGTAATTTCGGCAAGAGGAGGAAAAGTAAGGCCATTGTTCTTTTCTCTTTTGAAGCCTCTGTCGAATTCTCTAGCACTCTTCTCTTTCTCTCATACTTTGTCAAAAGCCGAAAACACAAGTAGTCATAGCCGAATTTCCACTTTACCTCTCTCAAAGTCTTCTTTTTCTTTTATCTGTTCTAGCCGAATACCCTTCTCTCAAAACCCCACCATAGCCGATTCTTCCTAAGCCCATACTCTCTATTTGTTTTCCCTTGTTAAAGCTGAAATCTTATAGTGTTCATCAAAAGTCAAAATCGAGTGGTCAGCATTTAGGCCATAGTCGAATAGCTCTGGGGATTGAAGTAAAGGTGCTGCCGATTTTAATATAAAGGAGGTCTTCCGGGATTTAGTAGTTGTGGACTACAAAGAGAAACACAACAAAGTTTTCGGATTTCTAAGATTTAAGGTAAGGCATGTATTCAGCCATAGGCCACTTTTTGTGACTTAAAGTTAGAATTAAATCTAACCAATGCCTATAGGTATTTCGGCATCTCCTCAAGACAAGTGACAAGTTTTCGGGATTTCAAATCACAAGGTAAGCACATAGGTACATTCGGCCAAGGCTATCAACAATGATTTAGATCTATTTCATCATTATTCAAAAGCCAAAACTAACCCTTTAAGTGATCTAATGTTAGCCGAATACAAGGTAGAAGGATTTCGACGTTTCGGGATTTGATTAGTAGTAAAATCGGCACCAAGGTAAGAATTTGATTACAATAATCCTATTAGGATTTGGTTTTATAGCCGAATGGCTTTTTACTAATAAGATTGGGGTTGGCCGAATATAGGCAGTAAAGATCTAAAGCAGTAGATTGGATTTTCGGGATTTGGAGTGAATTTGCTAAGTAAATCAGGTGTGTACTCCACACTGTCTCTTAATAGATGTAAGGCAATATTTAATATATATGTTATAATAATGTGAATGTGGCTAAGTCACCATGCGATGGTACAAAGTACTCAGGTACGTTTTCCTACTCTTACTAGGAATATAATACGATCTATTATGGCACATAAGTGCAACTATAAGAATGTGAATAAAGCATAAGGCATAGTTTTTGCATGTTTTGCATGACATGGGGCATATGGGTGATATGTAAAAGGGGAAGTGAATTGGTGGTTTTATACCCCAATATAAGAATGTGGCGACTTATTCACAATATGTGAATGTGGTGATTTATGTCACAATATGTGAATGTGGTGAATTATGTCACAATATATGAATGTGGTGACTTATGTCACGAACATATATCTGGTGGCTATGCCACAAAATTATAAGGGTGATGAGCACGTCGACTGCAGCGACTGCCTTCGATGGTGTGTAGCGGATGGAGGGTTGACTTAGTAGTCCCCACGGTGTGATGGTTGGTACGGGTGATGTGTAGCGGATGGTTATATAGGCTTGAGTTCGGGTTTGTATCACTTATTTAAATGCTATGTGAATATGTACGATTTGATATGCCATATCTATTGAGACTTAGTGTTGATTGTACACATTGAGTCTGTTTGACTCACCCCGTTGTGGGAATATTTTTCAGGTGATGATCAGTGATGGACCGGGTCGGCAGGAGCTCAGTGGTGGCCATGCAAAGCTCAGAGACTGTTTTCATTTTATTAGTTCTATTTAAGTTTTGAATTATTTTGGGTTTTTATTTGATGTAATAATGCCAAAGAATTAAATTGTTTATGCATGCTTTCAAATTACTTAGTATGATACGACTATTATCGAATTAAAGTTAAAAGTCAAATTTTCTTAAGTATAAATATCAAGTGTTTTGACACCTAATCAATGCGGAAATTAATTTTGAACCCAACCCAAAACAACTATTTTTGAAAACACACAAGTTTTTGGCAAAGCCCAAATAGAATTCGAAAGGTTTTTCTTTAGAAGCATGCTAGATCCGGTCAGTGCTTGTGGGCCGGGTTTGGGGTGTTTCACTTTACCTTAATAATAGGGATGAACCAAAATGAAGAACACGGATTGGCACTAGTAGCAAGACAAAAAAGAAGGATCGGTAGTTTCAGTTTTCAAGAGAAGATGAGTGAAAAATAATTGGTCACAAAGGCTAGGTCTTTTTGGCAAGACAAGAAAGAAAAGAGAAAATGTCCACTATTGTCTTGGAGTTGCAGCAATGGGAGGAGAAGTTGGAAGAATGAACACAAAGGATGCCAAAAGGAATTAGACCGAACAAGCACCAAAACTATCAAAATGCTCCCATCAAAATTTGGCTACCCTCTCCCTTTTCCAAACCATTATCATCTTTACCAAAAGATGAACGTAGACCAAATAAAACCTTTCCAAAACATCCCCCATGAAAAATGCCAACATGTTCCCTATTCCTTCCATTTTCTTTTGCTCCTTTTCATCCATTTTTCCTTACCATATTTCATTAGCCAGCATGCAAAAATCAAAAAGTCCACCTTACCAAAAATACACCCATGGGCGACACTTAGGGAAAGAATACAAAAAAAAAGTCAAAATTTACACAATATGGGATTTGAGCGTCCTCCCTCAAAGTCCTTCATGTGGCGCCATATCCCCTTTACCATAAGCTCCTCTGTGCTAGCAAATTACTCATTTATTTATTTAAGTCTTTATGCCACTTACCTTTTCTCCTTAAAGTACTTCAACACAAAAATTTACCTATAGCCTAACTTGAACCCGAAGCTTCCTAGAAACCTTGTAACCTTCTAAATTCACTTAACTAATAAGTCTAATTTGCTACAACGCCATTCTTATATTCTTGAAAATTTTAAACATTCTTATGCCCAAGGCCCATTGGGCCCAATCCTACTAGGCCCAATTTTGGGTTGTTACAATTCTACCCCCTTAAAGAAATTTTGTCCTCAAAATTTCCAACTATAGGAACAGTCACACATCCTAACCTAGTACACTACACTTTTGCTGCACACTCTGATCTTAATAACCCTAATTTGCTTTCTATCTTAATTTTGGAAGCTCTTCACATCATCAAATATTAAATCCTCAGAAGCAAACAGGTATTTATCACTCTTTCATAAAATTTTACCCGTCTTAATGGTGATAGAATAATCCCGAGCCCTATGCTCCTTAGACCCACATCTCAAAGATGCTCCTGACCTCCTCCAACATTCTCCCGAATGACGCCTTCTGCAATAATTTCAAGCTGAAAAGTTTGGATGTGCCTTGACACGCTTCACGGAATGAGACTGCGACCCAAAACAATCGCGATCTTATTTTTTCTTACAGTCCACATACCCAACTCTAAGTGCTTCACCGATTCCCTTAACCTCCTTCAATACCTTCTTAACTATCTGAGTCAGCTCATCAACCTTAGCTCAATCATGAGATCCTATCTCAGCCACTGGCCAACATCTCCCTTTTGGAAACATGCCCCGATGCTGAAAATCTAACCCTGGCACCTCGTCGTCTACCACACCCACGTCTATCGCGTCCCCATCTTCTAGCGCTCATGTTCACTAAATCGATTTAATCTAATCAAGAGTCTTATGAATCAGTATGCTATTTCAGTGTTTATTAAACAATATTTTATGAAATATAAGAAGTAAAGTCATTTTCGTAAGCGCATCCTATAGTCTCAATCTCTATAATTTCAACACCTAAAACTAAAAGTTCTAGAGTGTTCCTACAGTCATTTCACAATAATCATAATCATACAATGATAATATATACTTACTTGACTTGGTGCTGGATACTTGTGGTGCCATACTTCTTTTAAAACATACATTTTAAATTTAAAATCCAAAATAGCCTTGGAAAACGTTTTTGAACCCAAACCACAGCCAAGTTTTGAAATTGGGCTCTGATACCATAAAATGTAACACCTTAAACCCGACCCATACGTTAAGGCCAGATCTGACATGCCACATAAGAAAAATGCTTTTAAGTTTTTTTATTTGTACGTAAATTGATTTAAAATTAAGTAAAACAAATATCCCTTTTAAAATATTTGACAAAATATTACTTATTAGAATATTGATTGATAAATCGATAAGTTTAAACTAAAGATTTTACAATAATGTCTTTTGAAAAGTGTTGACGAAAATTTATGAGAAGATTTAGAGTTAAAATATTTATGAAAGTTTTATTAAGAAATCCATTTGTAAATCCATTGTAGATAATGTTTATTTAAGTTTTTAGAAAAATCTCATTTAAAGTACTTAAAGCAAAATATAAATACGTCAAATACAAAATAAAATAAAAATAATCCAGAGGCCTTATTACAACATTAACTCAAAATAGTAAAGTAATTAAATGTACTAAAGAGAAATCCAAAGTCCAAATAAAATCGTTTTTGTAGTATGGCCTCCACCGAGTCATCCATGGCCCAAGTCCCCATCATTGAGCATTACCTGCAAGGAATAAGGAAACGGGGTGAGTTACTAGAACTCAGTGTATAACCCCCTTACCGTTGTCCACTAGGCCTGAAACCCATTTAGCAATATTTTGGGCCTAAGCCCCTTTTTACATAATAATGGATCAAACATATCTTATGAATGTAATGCAATCCAAAACCAACCTAATATTCTGTCTGCTACACACCACCCCTACCAACCACACACCTGTAGGGATCAAGTCAACCCACCCCGCCAACACACCAATTGTAGGCATTTTGCCTTTAATAATAAATTTAATTGTGGACAAGCCACCAGAATCACAGAAAATATGTGGCATATCCACCAGACAGATTGTGACAGAGTCACCAAAATATGTGGCAGAGCCACCAGATTACTTCCTCCGATCATCAATATCCCAATCCCATGCAGAATTATGTAAATGCAACATACATAGTAAATCATGATATTTACAAATATAACAACAATGATTAATTAAGAGATTTATTTCACAAACTCGGCCCATTATAACACTGTGCAAATCAGCCCTTTAAGGCAAATTATCAAATCGGCCCATTAAGCAATATATCAATTTGTCCCATTAAGCAATATATCAATTCGGCCTATTAAGAAATATATCAATTCGGCCCATTAAGCAAGATATCAATTCGGCCCATTAAGCAATCTATCAATTCGGCTCATTAAGTAATCTATCAAATCGGCCCATTAAGTAATATATCAATTCAGCCCATTAAGTAATCTATCAATTCGGCCCATTAAGCATTCTATCAAATCGGCCCATTAAGCAATATATCAATTCAGCCAATTAAGCAATCTATCAAATCGGCCCATTAAGCAATATATCATTTCGGCCCATTAAGCAATCTATCAAATCGGCCCATTAGGGGCACTTTTGTAATTTGGCAATTTTCGCAATCTAGACTTAACTACTAAGTTAGGCATAAAAATTTAATCTAGACTAATATATCTTCTTAGTACAATTTTTCTATAATTTTTGGCTTAACCATTTAGTACAGTTTATTCCTTAAATTTCCCTTGTTTCACCGTCCAAAAATTCTAACCTCTCTTACCTTAATTTTAAATATCTCATTGTACAGTTTTCATAGATTGCTCCCACTTGTTTCTAATGAAAATAGGCTCACTAAGAAATCTATACATATAAATTATAACCCATAACTCTCTTTGTACAACTTTATAAGATTTTTCCAAGATAGATCAGGGAACCACGAAGTCAATCAGAACTAGTATCACTAAAATTAGAATATCACAGAAAATAAAATTCCTTTCCCTTTTCTCTGGTTCTTTAATATCAAAATAGACATAGTAAGCCTTTATTATTCACTTTTAAATTCCCTTTCTCCTATTTTTCATGATTTTTTGAAATCACGTCACTGCTACTGACCAAAACTGTTTCATTGCAAAAATATGATTACCACTATGAACCTACGCATGCCCGAGTGATCATAGATGCTGGTTTCCATTTTTTTTGGTATTTAGACCAAATCACAGAAAATTTCATGCAAATTTTCAGAGAAGTGTGAGAGTACACACCATTTTAAGCATGTATTTGGAAAGTACGGGATTACACAACTTGACTAGGATTCTCTAAAGAACCACTCTTCATTGCCCCTTAAAAATAAAATCGATCAAAAGTTAGCCTTCATTTAATAAAGTTTCCAAAAGCCCAAAAGTACTCTCTCACAAGAGTCACTTACCACAATCACGATCCTTCCCTACTAGATTCTAAAATTTGGCCTTGCACCTTGGATATTGCAACGAGTTCCAATCAACTTTAAAAACCAAGGCTAAGAGAAACATAAGTAGCAGCAAACGATGGCTTGATTTAGCCTTCATCAAAAGAGACTAAGAGGAGTGTAAAAAATAACAACAAGCGGCTAGGTTCGGCTTAGCCAAGGGATGAGAGTTTCGGCTTAGCCAAGTCAAGAGAAGAAAGAACAAACAACATGAAGAATAAGAAAGAACCTTTACCTTAATAATAGGGATGAACTGAAATGAAGAACACGGTTTGGCACTAGTAGTAAGACAACAAAGAAGGATTGGTAGTTTCAATTTTCAAGAGATGATGAGTGAAAAATAATTGGTCACAAAGGCTAAGTCTTTTCGGCAAGACAAGAAAGAAAAGAGAAAATGTCCACTATTGTCTTGGAGTTGCGGTAATGGGAGGAGAAGTTGAAAGAATGAACACAAAGGATGCCAAAAGGAATTAGACCAAATAAGCACCAAAACTATCAAAATGCTCCCATCAAAATTTGGCTACCCTCTCCCTTTTCCAAACCATTATCATCTTTACCAAAAGATGAACATAGATCAAATAAAACCTTTCCAAAACGTCCCCCATGAAAAATGCCAACATGTTCCCTATTCATTCCCTTTTCTTTTACTCCTTTCCATCCATTTTTCCTTACCATATTTCCTTAGCCACCTTGCCAAAATTAAAAAGTCCACCTTACCAAAAATACACCCATGGCCGACACTTAGAGAAGGAATAAAAAAAAAGTCATAGTTTGTACAATATGGGATTTGAACCTCCTCCCTCAAAGTCCTTCATGTGGCGCCATATCCCCTTTACCATAAGCTCTTTTGTGCTAGCAAATTACTCATTTATTTACTTAAGTCTTAATGCCACTTACCTTTTCTCCTTAAAGTACTTTAACACCAAAATTTACCTATAGCCTAACTTGAACCTGGAGCTTCCTAAAAACCCCGTAACCTTCCAAATTAACTCATAATAAGTCCAATTTGCTACAACGCCATTCTTATATTCTTGAAAATTTTAAACATTCTTACACCCAAGGCCCATTGGGCCCAATCCTACTAGGCCCAATTTCAGGATGTTACAATAAGATATTTTAGAATTTATGTTGAAATGCTTAATTTGTCAGCAAGTGAAAGCTGAGCACCTATTACCTTTAGGTCTGCTTCAACCTATTATGGTTCCAAAATGGAAATGGGACCAAGTTACCATGGACTTTGTAACGGGTTTACCGTTGACACTGAGTAAGAAAGATGTTGTATGGGTTGTAATTGATAGACTTACTAAGTCAGCCCATTTCATACCTGTTCGAGTTGACTACTCACTTGACAAGTTGGCAAACTTGTACATTTCTAAGATTGTAAGGCTACATGGAGTGCCCTTATCGATTATATCGGATAGAGATCGGAGATTTACCCTCAGGTTTTGGAAAAAGTTACTAGAGGCCTTGGGCACAAAGTTGAATTTTATTACAGCCCTTCACCCTCAAATTGACGGCCAGTCGGAAAGGTTGATTCAAGTTCTTGAAGATATGCTCAGGTGTTGTGTTCTTGAGTTTCAGAAAGCTGGGAAATGTACTTACCATTTGTAGAATTTGCCTACAATAATAGTTTTCAGTCAAGCTTGAAAATGGCACCTTATGAGGCTTTATATGGGCATAAGTACCGAATGCCTTTATATTAGACTGAGCTTAAGGAAAACTAGATTCACGGGATTGATTTGGTTAGAGAAACTGAAAAAAAGTAAAGGTGATTTGGGATTGCTTGAAAGCTACTTTTGATCGATAAAAATCCTACTCGGATTTAAAAAAGGAAAGAAATTGAGTATCAATCGGTGACAGAGTGTTCTTGAAAGTTTTATCGTGGAAGAAATTCCTTAGATTTGGTCGCAAAGGCAAACTGAGCCCACGTTTCATCGGACCTTATGGGATCACCGAAATAATATGGCTGGTAGCTTATTCATTAGCTTTGCCACCTAAGTTAGAAAAGATTCATGATGTGTTTCATATGTCCATATTGCGACGCTACCGATCAGACCCTTCACATGTGATTACACCGACGGAGGTTGAGATACAACCTAATTAACTTATGGCGAAGAACCAGTTAAGATTCTAGCCTAGGAAGTTAAAAAATTAAGGAATAAAAGTATATCTCTCGTGAAAGTATTATGGAAAAGACATGGGGTAGAAGAGGATACATGGGAGCCTGAGGAAGCTATGAGGAATCAATACCCAAACATTTTTACCGATAAGATTTTCGGGGACGAAAATCCCGAATGAGGAGAATTGTAACAGCCCGACTTAGGGCGTAGATGGAATAGTGGTGCGAGACCATAAATCTGAAGAAGAAATATGTGTTTAAATGATTTTATAAGGCTTATGAGGTATTTGCATGGTTGTGTAAAAATTTCATGAAGGAATTTTATTAATTAGTGAACAAATTGTTCATCAGGACTAAATTGCAAGGATTAGAAAATATGAGATTCTAGAAGGCTTAAGTATCAAATAGAATTATAAAAATTATTAGAACTCCTTATTTAGCAATTAGACCATTATGTGTTGAGATGGAACAAAATGGACATAGGAAGGAAAAATCTTAAGAAATAATCATTAAGGGTATTTTTGTCATTTGGTAAATTAAAGAATTAAAAGGGAAAAACAAGCCAAAAGCATGTCCATCTTCTTCCTTCTTGGCTGAAATTCACAAGGGAACCATAGCTAGGGTTTCTTCATCTTTCAAGCTTGATAGTAAGTGCATCCTAACCCCGTTTTTAATGTTATTTGTATTTTTGAGATCCTCGTAGCTCGGTTTAGCTATTTCTAGCTATATTTTGAGCTAGGGATTATGTTAAAAAATTACCCATGTATGACATGCATTTATTTTGACGTTTTATGGAAGATTATGAAAGTTTGATGTAGGATAAACATCTCTTTCTAAGTGATTTTCATGAAAAATCCTTATAAGGACCGAATTGCAAAAGTTATGAAAATGGCATACATTAGTAAAATAGTGGAAATTTAATGTTTTTATAGTTGAGAATATGATTCAGCTAGGCTTGATATGCAAGAAATTTGAATAAAAATCATTCTACGAGGCAAAAGGTAAAAGTGTAATTTTGATAAAGTTTAGGGGCAAAATACAATTTTTGCCAATGTATGATTTATGAGTCAATTTAGTCAGTATAAGTATTAAACAAGTTAAATTTTTATTATAGATTAAGAAACACAAAGCCCGGACCAAAACCAAGGTAAAAACAAGGTTGAGGACTAAATTGCACAACTCCACACATTTTGAGTACCGAGGTAAGTTTGTATGAATTTAAAGCTACATATTACTTTTACAATTAAATTACTTACTATGTCATACAATGTACATTATTATCATAAAGTTGATTGACTATGTCTAAAAAGAAAGTCAATGAGATTAAGTAAGTGAAAGTCCCGATTAAAGATTCGAAATAATGAGGATACATATGTCATAACATGAGGCAAGGAAAGCTCGCGTAAGACCATGTTTGGGACATGGCATCGGCACCAAACATAGATCCTATGTAAGACCATGTCTGGGACATGGAATTAGTATCAAATAAGGCAAGGACATCATGTAAGTCCATGTCAAGACATGGCATTGATAAGTTACTATAAGGCAAGGATCCCATGTAAGACCAAACTAAGGCATGGCATTGGTGAGTTCATAAGGAAAGGATACCACGTAAGACCATGTCAAGACATGAAAATGGTATGTTTCAAAGGAAACATACAAGGAAGATCTCATATAAGACCATGTCTGGGACATGGCATCGACATCAAGCTAAGTAATTCAGTGTAAGACCATATCTGGGATATGGCATCAGTATTATAAGGCGATCCCATGTAAGACCATATCTGGGATATGGCATTGGCATCGAGATTCATGTTTGACGAGATTGAGTATCCTCTGACATTACGAGTAATTCAATGGGAAAAAGAGACAAGTATGAAAGTAGTAACAAGAAAGCTAAATAAGTAAAATAATACAAGTTAAGTTATTCAAGAATGATAAGGAATTCTACCTAAGTCAGGGGAGATAATGACTTGATGTTCATGTTATATTAGCAAAAGTGCTAATCAATGTGATTAAGTGATATAGGTACCCTAATTTAATTACAAGTATGAAACTATAATGTGGTAAGTGATGAGAAAGAGTATGTAAGAGTAAGTAAGTTCAAGCATTTGAGATTTGTGTTGCTTTAGACTTATGAGAAAATAAGTTTAATTATAAGCTATTATATTGTTTTGTTAAATCCTTATGCAAGCTTACTAAGCTATACGCTTACCTTTTTCCCTTTCCTTTCTCCATGTAGGTTCACCAAGTTAGCTCGGGGATCACAGACGATAGAGCTTGGATCACACTATCATCCACTAATTTGGTATAGTAAAGTTAATTAATTTTGATTATGGCATGTATAGGAGTTTGATCATTTTGGTCATGATATGTTTTGAGCTAAAGGTTTAATTATTAAGATGACACATTCTTTTGTATATGGCCGTTAGGAATTGGTCAATACTGGTTAAGTTACATACAATTTCATGATGATAAGTTTATACATTTAATTTTATGCAATGGATGGAATAATTTAGTTGTTTAAGATGGTATAAGTGTGTTTATGTTTCAGGGTGGCAATTGGCTTGTAAAATAGCCTTATAATTGTCCACACGGGTAGACATACGTGCGTGTGTCTAGGCCGTTTGTGACACACGGTCAGCCCTATGGGTGTGTTAATAGGCTGTGTGTCCCCTGCATTAATTTACGAAAATACAATTCGTCACACGGGCCAGCACACCGGCGTGTGCCATGGCAGTGTGCTATTAAGAGTATGATGACGTCATAAACAAAGAGCTCCACGAGTTATAGACACGGGCATGTGCTCAGCCTTGTGAAATAAGTCAGTATCGACCATGGGTGTTGAACACGGGCATGTCTTAGGGGCAAACGGGCGTGTCCCTTGGACAACACCGGCGTGTGGCTCCTATTTAGGTAAAAATCTTCAAGGAGTGCAAGTTTCTAGATGAATCCCGAAACCTTCCAAATGTATGTATAAGGCCTCGCCTATGAATAGTATTTTATTAGTAAGAAAGAGAAGTTTTAAGATGGAAAGAAATTTTATAGCCCGATAATACATGTTTAAGTAAAGTAAAGTATGGTAGTGCCTTGCATCCTGTCCTAGCGTCGGACACGGCTAAAAGGAGTTACATGTTTAGTCCAAAACCTTTTCTAAAGCGTGTTTAAGGTATCGTAGACCTTCTAAAGGGACTATATGAATATGAATTATTATGTAATGATGTTGTATGTTTGATATTGAGAAATGAGTGTAAAATGTTTCGATATGTCCGGTAATGCCTCTTAACCATAGTCAGACGACGGATATGGGTTAGGGGTGTTAAAGTATGTCCCCTAATATGGAAATAGAAATCAAGTTAGTATGATCCACACGGACATGTGACTTGGCTGTGTGGCATAAGTCAGTATGCCCTACAGGTTTAGCATGGCATAGCACAAGGCCTAGTACACAGACATGTGTGGCCATTTTTAGGGCACTTGGGCTAGCCACATAGGAGAGTGTGTTGGCCGTGTGACCCAAGTCAGAGAGTTATTAAAGTTTACTAAATTTACTAAATGTTATTAAAGTTTTCAAACTTACTGGTTTAGTCTCAAACCAACCCGAATGCATGTTTTGGGCTTCATAGGCTCATATTAGGGACGATATGAATGTGTTAATTTATCATTGCATGAAATTTGGAAATATATGAGTAAATGTATATATAATTGATTTATAAGTCTGGTAATGCTTTGTAACCCTATTTCAGGGTTGAATACGATTGAGGGTGTTACAATGACGCCAAAAACTTGATGTACACGTAACCAACTAAAAATTCGACAAAGGCAAGTGCACTTATCAATTAATAGTATAGCTATGGTGTGCACATATATCGTTCCCATGAAGACTAAAAGTACTAGTAATTAGCATCTTTCTATTATTTAACCGATAAATTGAAGTGATTGATTAAAAACTAAAAGTAACTAATTAAATTACCTAAAGAACACGAAAAGAACAAACCAGAAAATTAATCGAGTAAACAACCAAGAAGTGACTCAATACCTAGGAAAGAATCCACCTAGATTTCATCTATTATTATCAATCTGAATTAAACAATTTCTTCGTTTAGTATCTTGATTCATAGAAATCCCTAAATTATGGTAATATCTCTCTACAGGACTAATAGCAACTGACTCTAAGTTGATTAATTGAAATTTCTTTCTAATTAAAACAACTATTGTCGCATTAACTCAATCTATGGATCCCCTATTAGATTTGACTCTAATCTGGTAGATTTATGTCATCCTATTTCTAGGATTGCATGCAACTCCACTCAAATATGCTAGATCTACTCTCAAACAGGTTTATTCCTCCTCTAATTCAATCACATCAAACATGGATTAATAGTCCAAAAATATTAAACCAAGAATTAAGCACACATAATTGAGAACAAGATCCAAGTATTTATTGCGTAAAACAGAAATCAAAAGACAAAATCCATCCTAGGGTTCATCTCCCTAGGTATTTAGAAAATTAGTTCATAATCGAAAATAAAAACATCTCAAAGATAGTAAACCACAATAAACAAGAAAACCCCTAATAAACTTCAAAGAAATTAAATGGAGATCTTCAAGCTTGATGAAAATCTGCTTCGGAGTTTGCTTTAATGGTGTTTTTCAAGTTTTTTCTTCAATATTCTATGATGGCTTACTCCTCTTCTTATATTTTGTATATATAGGTCTTAGAAAGCCTGGCAAATGTAAAATTGTATTTTTCCGCATGTTTGAAGTGCAGTTCGCGATTTTCACATGGTTTGGCACATGGCCATATGGTAGCTTGTGTGGCTCCTGAAACTTGCTCTGATTTTTCAATTTTCACTTTTTTTTCATTCCTTTTGCTCCCAAACACTCTCCTAAGTATAGAAATATGAATTTAAAGAATTAGGAGCATAAAATTCACCATTTTACATTGAATAATCATCCAAAAATGCATTAAGAACGAGATTAAAACATGTTACTTTTAGCACTTATCAATTCAAGTTAATTAAGCAATTACAACATCATACACATATATACACATATAACATTCTTTATTAACACCTATTAATCAACCAAAACATTTATCATTCATGTATCAAAACCGAGATTATACACAATTTCTATTAACCAATCCATGAACTATCACCATTAACAATCATAGTAACATAACATATTATATCATGTACTTAACATTAAGGTATCCAATTCAATTCAAATTCAAACATTTATATAAATATATATATATATCATTATTCTATTTTTAATTGAATCTATTGATTCACCATGCTTCTATATTGGCCTCCAAGCTTGTATAAGCACTTCTCATGGATAACCAATTTTATTAAATATAACCAATTATATTTCTATAGTACGATCTAATTTTATTAAATAAAAATCTAATTTTAATTAATTTTACAGATTTAGTATCCAAGATGGATAACCAAATCTTCATATACATTCAATTTGATGGAGTAATTTTACAAACAGTTGTTGGTTTTTTATTTGAATCGCTAGCAAATAGGAATGAAGTTTAATAAGAAAATGTCCATTGACGATATGATAGACAAGATTAGTGACAAAATTGGTCGGTGTTGTGGGAGGAGGATGTCAAGACTATTCTACAAATTTCCAGTTTTGTCAAATCCTATCAAATTTACTGAGATGAAACTTTTAGACGATGAAGACATGGAGACATTGGTCGCACTTTATTGCCCAAATGGGAGTGTTAACATTGAATCGGTCGAGTTGTTTGATGATTTAGTAGACGTGGAGATCGTTCAAGATGTCACTCCATTAAGTTAGTAATATGGAGTTCAAGACCCATGTACAGAGTTTCTAAGAGCGTCTGTCGAAAAGCGATCGTCTGTACGCGAGTTTGACATTGATCTTAATGTTAGATGGGTAGAATAGTATCATAGTGGAATGACATTGACATGGGCCGAAAATTCACACCATGCTCGAATTGCATATGACAACCTTAATTTGGGTCCTCGTTTGCAGATACATCTAGTCGTGATTGAGACTAATGTAGATGATGATGATAGATCTGGTAATAATGGTCATTCTAATCACGAGGATGAAGATTGTAATAATCCAGTGGCAGCTCGATGAATCAAACTGAAAATGCCAAAAGGGGGGGTGAATTGGCCTTTAAAAAATTTGTTGAAAGAAAAGACAAGAATAAAACAATTAACACAAATAATTTAGAGTGGTTCGGGCCTAATTGCCTACTCCACTACCTTAGCTTTCCATCACTAAGGATTTTCTCAAATTCACTAATTTGTTCAACCTTAGAAGACAAGGTTTAACCTTACAACTCCTTAAGATTTCTACCCCAAATCTTAAGATTCAAACCCTCTCAAAGAAATACAAATAAGCAAACAAAGAAACAATCCTTACAAGATAAAATTGTTTGAAAATTAAATCACAAATACAATGAGATACACTTAAGCAAAAGAATTTAGATAAAGCTCACAAGTGTGTGTAAGAATAATATGAAAATTTAAGCTCTAAGGTTGTTTGATTGATGATTTTTGCTTGAAATTATTTTCTTGGATGTTGTAGGACTTTAAAAAAAATGGTATTTATACCCACTAATAGATTTCCAGCCATTGAGGTTGTTGGTGGCTGGGGATGTAAAACTAGAGCATTCATTTCACCTGTAATTGCGAGTATTGATTCCTCCAAAAAGGGTATCAATATTTTTTTCATAAATGCTAATTCAATGACCGTTGGAATGAAATAATTAATACTTAAAAAATATTTTATCGATACTTCCTGGAATAGGTATCGATATTAGATCGATTCTTTGTAGGGTTTATGAGAAACAAAATAAAATTTTGGTATCGTTTTTAAGAAAGGTATCGATTATTTCAAAAAGTATCAATACTAAAAACATGGTATCGATAATTTTTAAGGTTTTGACAAAATGCCTTTTTGGTCTCGATTTTTCCAAGGGTATGATATTTCAAAAAATTACCGATACTTGGCCAAATGGTATCGATACTTTTTTCAAAATTTTGACGTGTTAAAATGATTTTAACTTAATTGAGATCATTTTGACTTGGTTAAACCATTTTCACTTGATTTTAAAATTGTTTCAAAATTTTCTAAGATTTTATTGTAAATATTTAACATTTTATTTCTTAAAATTCAAATTATAAAAATATGTTATCATTTTTAGTTTACATTCAAAAATACTTTTAATTTGTTATATTAAAATCCTTTATCAAATAAAGCTTAGTTTAACACCTATATCTAGATGAGGTCTCAGATTATATCAATAATGAAGTGGCGGACGATGGTGAAAATGTTTACGCCCCCTCGATCGAGAACTCGAGTTGTGGCATTATCCTATGCAATGACCTTGTGGCCTACATGTCGAGCATAAATCTCGATTAGGTGCATGCATCCAAGTTCCTAGAGTACCATGATATAATACTTGATCACCAATTGGTGGCAGACCCTGAATCGAAAGAATTGTTTTTGGGCCAACAATTTGCAAACAAGGATGACTACATAATTGCCATCAAGAGGTGTAGCATTAATGTAACACCCGTAACCTGTCTCTGTCGCCAGATTAAGGTTACAGAGTATTACCAATCAACCATAAATCATACAACATCATAGCATTTAAGTAACTAAACATATTATAAACCATTCATTCATATACTTTTTGTCCCTAAATTGAGCCTTCAAGGCCCTAAAAAATAGCATAGAAGCAATTAGGGACTAATTTGAAACAAAATAGAAAGTTCAAGAAAAAGTTAAAAAAATAGAAAATAGGGGTCACACGGGCATTTGGCCAAGCTGTGTGACAAAACTCTAGGTTGTGTAATATTCGAACAAGGTGTAACACCCCAAACCCGGCCTATGCATCTAAGACCAGACTTGGCATGCCACACAATTCGAACTTTCGTCCAGTCATCAATGCTTTTAATGAAAACAATTCTTCAAAACGATTTTGAAGATGGAGTTTATCAAAAAGCGAGATTTATTTGAAAACCATGATTTTAAAATATGAGATTTTACAATTTGATTTTCAGAGAAATAATCGTTAAAATAAATTTATAAAAGAGTTTTCACGAAAATTTTACGAGTAAGTGATATTTAAGAAAAACCTTTTTTTTTATATGTAAGTTGAAGAAAACATTTATAAGAATTTAACAGCACCATTTAAGTAACTAAGGCATATTAAAATCCATCCATGAATAAAAATCCATAAAAATAATACCAGAGGCCTTATTACATCGCAATTGAAAAAGTACTTAAATAAAAATACTTAAAAGAAATTCAAAGTTTTTATAACTCATCATTCGTAGTATGGCCTTCACACGAAGTCATCCCCGACCCAAGTCTCCATCAATTATTATTACCTGAGAAGGGTAAGAAAAATGGGGTAAGTTACTTAGAACTCAATGTGTAACCCACTTACCGTGTTCACTGGGCCAAAACCATTTAAGCAATTAGCTGGGCTTGAGCCCATTTACAAATGTACAATATAAAAAAATAATGCACATGATATGCAATTCCCAACAAAGCTTAATTTCCATCCGCTACACACCACCCGTACCAACCAACACACCTGTGGGGATCAAGTCAACCCACCCCGCCAACACACCAATAGCAGGTATTAAGCCAATTATAATGTTTGTGGCAGAGCCACCGAACTAGATTTCTGGCAACAGGCCATTGTGACAGAGTCACCGAACTATATTTTTGGCAATAGACCATTGTGACAGAGTCACCGAACTAGATTTTTTGCAACAGGCCATTCTTCTCTTCGTCAATTATCCCAACCCATGCAGTCATGTATATATATATATAGATAATGCATAATAATATAGTTATAAGGTAAATTTCAACAGAAAGCCCATATTACAAGTTATCAATTTGGCCCATTAGTCAAAATAACAATTTTGGCCCATTTAACGATCTAGCAGACCTTGGCCCATTTAACACATGAGGCCCTTTTCACAATATTCTCACTTGGCCAATTTATCAAAATAATCATATGGCCCAAAATATCACTTTTTAACAAAATAACCCATTAAGGGCAAATCCATAATTTTCTTCACAACCTTAATTCCGATTTCATGCATTCACACAAAAAGTGCTAATATACCGTATTTTCCAATTTAACCAGATTTATGATTTTTATTCTAACGCTTACGTATAATATAACCCATGAGATAAGTGTGAAGTTACACACCTAATTACGGTGAGAACTATACTTTCCCGCTTGTCGATATCTAAACACGCATCACAATGGATTAGAACACTAATAATTATTTGCAAAACTATTCTTAAAAATAAGCGTTCTAAACTTTTATCCTCAAAAATTTTGAACAACTTCTACTTGTGGTTTCTCCCCGATTGATGATTCGTTACCCGTTGAATATTCATGAACAAAGAAAGGTTCAGGAGTACGAATGACTTCAAATAATTAATTTTCGCTGGATGATGGTCCACAACCCGGTGGAGAATCTTGGATTACCGAAATAGCCCTTCGTTTGAATTTAGGGGGAATAGCGGAACCACCCCTCTTCCGAACACTATTCACGCTATTTTCGAACCTATCTTGTTTGTCTCCATTGACAAAAGATTATTAGTCCAACTTATTAAATCGAAGATTAAGACTGAATGTCTTAAGACAAAATCGACTTACCACAAAAATATCTTTGCGCTCACGAGATGATAATCGAGCGTTAACGTCCCTAAGATAGAATCGATTAATAATTCACCTTGGACGAAATAACGAAATAATTTGGAAATCCTTGATAGAAATCCTTACCTAAACACTTCGATTCGATTTCTAGCGAGTCACTATGATTACGAATACTCCAAGTTCGACCTTCTCTAAAACACTATTAAGATGAACTGGATTGTTTAAAGGAAGAATAAGGAATGCTATTTTTCGGTCAAAAGACTTTCGTAAACAATATGTATATTCGGCCAAAGGCAAACAAAAAGAAAATAAAGAAATGAAAAGGGTTCTTACCACTTGGTTGAAATGAAAGTTGAAAGAATGATTGTCAAGAGAAAAGAAATATGTGAGGAGAAAGTTCAGCTAAGAAAATAATTTTGATGGATAAGATGCTAGCAACATTTGGCCATGGAGAAAAGTAAAGAGAGAAAATGTGTTTCGGGTTTTCAAGGATGAATAAGAAACAAAGGGAGGATTTGGAACAAGAGAGCATACGGCCAAATAGTAGAAAAGAAAGAAAAGAAAATAAAAAAATGCTATGGTGATTATGGCACTAGAGAGGAAGAGCTTGAGAGATTAGGCAAAAATTGAGACCAAATGGTCAAAAACAATGACCAAAAGAAGAAAACAAGAATGCTCACAATGCACCATTTGCATTCGGTTATGGAGAGAAAAAAATGAGAAGAAAGTTTTGTGAAAAGAAACACCAAAATGACCAAATGGGATTACACACTAACTACACATCATTACCAAAGTCTACCATAAAAATTCGGCCACCCTCTAGTCCATAAAACCGTCCATGTTCATAGATATTGTTGGCCATTCAATAGTTTCCAAAACATCTACCATGATTCAAGCCTTATGTCCTCCATTGATGCCTTTTTCAAAAGATTATTTTCCTTAAGTTTTTTTATCTTTTTCCTTTAGTCTTCTTACCATAATATTTGAAATCCAACTCATCCTAAACCTTATCCATAACAGACACTATGGAAGAGGAAGGGATTCGAACCTCTTCCCTCTAAGCATGCTTATGGCGCCAATTCCACCTACTAGCTCATCTCATGCAAACTTTTACCAATTAAATTCCCTTAAACATCAGAGTCACTTGTTCCACTTCAATAAAGTACTCATTACTAAAATTTATTCTAATACCGAATAAATCTCAAGCCTTCTCAAGACTATACAAGCACACAAATTTAATCATTCAGAAGTTAAGCACCAAAAACATGCAACATATCGATACTCATATTTTTAGGATGTTACAACTCTACCCCCTTAAAGAAAATTTCGTCCTTGAAATTTACCTGGTTAAAAGAGGTGAAGATATTGTTGCCGAATTGCATCCTCAGGCTCCCACGTAGCTTTCTCCACTCCGTGATTACGCCAAAGAACCTTAATCAACGGTATAGTCTTCTTTCTTAGCACATTAACGTCGCGATCTAAGATTTTCACTGGTTCTTCCTCGAAAGACAAGTCTGATCTCAACTCCACTTCTTCTATCGGTATTATGTGAGATGGATCCGATCTATAATGCCTCAGCCTAGAAACATGGAAAACACTATGAATCTGACTCAACTCCGGAGGTAATTCAAGCTGATAGGCCACTGGTCCTACACGCTTCAACACACGGTACGGACCAATGAACCTAGGGCTCAACTTGCCCTTCCTTCCAAATCTGAAAATCTTCTTCCAAGGTAAAACTTTCAGAAAGACTTGATCTCCCACTGCAAACTCAATATCATTATGCTTCAGATCCGCATACGACTTTTGTCTATCCGAAGCTTCCTTTAATCGCGCTTGAATCACCTTTACCTTTTCTTCCGTCTCAGTTATGAATTCAGGACCCAAGAACTGTCGTTCCCCTAATTCAGTCCAACAAGTAGGGGTACAACACCTATGACCGTATAACGCTTCATAGGGCACCATTTGGATACTGGATTGGTAACTGTTATTATATGCGAACTCTGCCAACGGTAGACAATCTTTCCATCTACATCTGAAGTCGATCACACAACCTCGTAACATGTCCTCTAAAATCTAAATTACTCTTTCTGACTGACCATCTGACTGAGGATGAAAAGCCGTACTGAAGTTTAACTTTGTTCCCAAAGCCTTATGTAAAGCTTTCCAAAACCGTGATGTAAGCCTAGGATCCCTGTCCGATATGATAGACACTGGTACCCCATGCAACCTCACGATCTCAGATACATACAGCTCAGCCAACTTCTGAAGCGAGTAATCCGTACGAACTAGTAGAAAATGAGCAGTCTTCGTTAATCGATCTACTACCACCCAAACGAATCTTTCTTAGTAGGTGTTAGGGGTAACCCACTAACAAAATCCATCGTTATCCGCTCCTATTTCCATAGAGGAATCTTTACCGATTGCAAAAAACCTGATGGTAGTTGATATTCCACCTTCACTTGTTGACAATTCAAACATTTTCCCACAAAATCAGTAACCTCCCGCTTTAACCTTGGCCACCAGTACTGCTCATGGAGATCCCTATACATCTTATTTCCTCTGGGGTGCATAGCATAAGGGATACTATGTGCATCTCGAAGAATCATTTGTCTCAAATCCAAATCCATGGGCATACAAACTCTTCCACGAAAACACAGCATGCCATCCTTGTTCAATCCAAAGTCCCTTATTATACCACTTTCAACTTGTTGCATTAAAGGACCCAACTTCTCATCTGATAACTACTTTTCCTTGATTTGCTCCAACCACAGAGGCTTCACCTGAAGTTTCGCTAGCAGACTGTCATCCTCATACAAATTGAGATGTGCAAACATTGCTCTTAACTCCGATACTACCTTACGACTCAACGCGTCTACCACCACGTTAGCCTTTCCAGGATTGTACTCGATTGAGAAATCATAATCCTTTAACAGCTCCACCCATCTCCGTTGTCTCAAATTCAACTCCTTTTAGGTAAGGAGGTATTTAAGACTCTTATGGTCTGTATAAATGATTGACTTCTCACCATAGAGATAGTGCCTCTAAATCTTTAAGGCAAACACCATCGTAGCCAACTCCAAATCATGAGTAGGATAGTTGACTTCGTGCGGCCTCAACTGACGAGAAGCATAAGCCACCACTTTTCCAGTTTGCATCTACACATCCTAAACCCGTGTGTGATGCATCACAGTAAACGATAAAGTCTTTTCCAACATCAGGTTGAATCAAAACTGGCGCTTCCGTCAAAATCTTCTTCAGTTTCTCGAAACTTTCTTGTTGTTTATCGGTCCACACATACGGTACTCCCTTTCGTAATAGCTTAGTTAGGGGTGCAGCAATCAACGAAAACCCCTCAACAAAGTGTCTATAATAACCAGCCAAACCCAATAAACTCTGAATCTCAGCCACTGACTTCAGCGGTTTCCAATCCAACACTGCCTCTACCTTTCGAGGATCAACTCTTATTCCTTTGGGTGACACTACATGACCCAAGAAAGTCACTTCCTTCAACCAAAATTCGCATTTACTGAATTTGGCATAAAGTTGCTTATCCCACAAAATTTGCAACACGATACACAAATGTGAGTCATACTCATCTTCATTCCTAGAATATACCAAGATGTCATCTATGAACACCACTATGAACCGGTCTAGATAGGGTTGAAAGACTCGGTTTATCATGTCCATAAATATAGCTGATGCATTGGTCAAACCAAATGGCATCACCAAAAACTCATAATGTCCATAATGAGTTCATAATGCCGTCTTATGAATATCTGCCTCTTTCACCTTGAGTTGATGATAACCCGATCTCAATTCAATCTTAGAGAAAATTGAAGCTCCTCTCAATCGGTCAAACAGGTCGTCAATTCTCGTCAATGGATACCTATTCTTGATCGTCAACTTAATCAACTGCCTATAATCAATGCACATACGCATCGACCCATCCTTCTTCTTGACGAACAAAGTCGGTGCTCCCCACAGAGACACACTCGATCGGATAAATCCCCGTTCTAACAATTGTTGAATTTCAGCTTTAAGCTCCGCTAACTTCTTCGACGCCATTCTATAAGGAGCAATGGACACCGGAGCCGTTCTGGGCAGAAGCTCAATACCAAATTCTACTTCCCGATCAGGAGGTAATCCAGGAAGTTCTTTGGGAAAGACATCTGGAAATTTTTTCACCGTTCTCACGTCTTCCACCAATAATTCCTTGGCAACCAAAGCACTAACGAAGGTTAGGAATGCTCAATACCCTTTCCGCACCAACTTTTTTGCCTTTAGAGTAGATACCACATTTTTCAAAAAATTTCTTCGCTCACCAATCATAACTACCTCCTCATAATCCACAATCCTTATTGACATCCACTTTTCAGCATAATCCAATTGCTCCCAGTGCTTTACCAACCAATTCATGCCCAAAATAAGATCAAATTCACCTAAAGGCAATTCCATCAAGTCCGTTAGAAATATCACTCTTTGAATTTCCAAGGGCACGTCTCTAAATAGTTTATTCACTATTACCGACTGTCTTAAAGGATTAATCACCGTCATCTCCCTATCGGTAATATCAGATCTAATATTTAGGTTTCTAGATATAGCACTAGCAACATACGAGTGGGTAGACCCGATATCTATGAAAGCAATAACAGGTACATTAAAGATGAAGAACGTACCAGTTATCACATCAGGTGCATCACCCTCTTCACAACGCCTAACCACATAGACCAATCCCGGCTATCTTGCCTCCACATTACCTCTAAAACCATTACCTCGACCCGATGCACCTTGACAACGTCCGTTACCATTACCACCATGACCTGGTCCATGGCCTCTCGGTGGCTACTGAGTACCCCTAGCTGGTTGAGCATTAGGGTTACGAGCTTCCTGAGTCGTATCAGTCCATCGAGGGCAATTCTTATATTGATGATCCTTGGAACCACATTTATAGCAGGCTCTAATTTTTCTCTAACATTCCCCGGCCACAGTCGGCTCATTCTCGACTCTGATTGGTAGTCACAGATGCTCTAGCTTGAGCTGGCTCGTCATTCTATGGCCTCTTCTGAAACCTTTTAGAAGAACTTGTGTACTTAAAATCCCCCTTACCTCTGACTCTTTCCCAGTTCAGGCGTTCTAAATTCTTAGCCTCTTCGGCTATCTTGGCTTTCTCTACAAGCGAGGTAAAAGTCCGTACTTGTTGTAGGGCTATCAGTACCCGCAACTCATCATTCAGCCCATCCTCAAAGCGTACACAGCGCTCATGATCAATCGGCACTATTGTGCTAGCATAACGGCTCAAGCGAAGAAATTCTACCTCGTAAGCTGCCACCGTCTTACTTCCTTAAACCAAATTCAAGAATTCCTTCCTCTGGGCATCTACATAACTTGTCCCGACGTACTTCCCTTGGAAAGCAGCTTTAAAGAAATCCCAAGTAACCAATGCAGCCTCGGTGCCTTCTCGAACAGTAAGCCACCATTGATACGCCTCGTCCCTTAGCAAAGACTCCTCTCCTCTCAGCTTCTGCTCGACAGTGTACTCCAGATCATCCATAATACGTTTTACACCCTCAAGCCAATATTTTGCAACATTCGGAGCTACACCGGAGACAGCTCTAAAAACCTCAACACCACTTGACTTGATTCGTTCCGATATTGATCCACGAACTGCTGGACCAGTTCTAGTCCCAACAACCCTCTCTAGGACTCACAACATTGCTTGAGTCAAAGTATTGTCCTCTCTCAAATGGTCATGTGATCCAGTTTGACTCCCGGGTGACGCAGGTGCATCCATTTTTGGCATATGTCTCGGCACTTTAGACTCAACCCTAGCACCTCGTCCTCTACCACGGCCACGTCTACCGCGTCTACGACAACGTCCTCTAGTGCTCATAGTGACCAATTTGGTTTTATCTAATTACAAGTTTTATGAATTAGAATACTATTTCAGTGTTTATTAATGATGTTTTATGAGATATAAGAGATAAAGTTGTTTTCGCAATCACAACCTATAGTCTCAAACTCTACCGTTTTCAACACCTAAAACTAGCAGTTCTAGAGTGTTCCTATGATCAAATAACAATAGTAAAAATTTAATGTACAAATACTTACTTGACTTGGTGTCGGATGCTCGTGGTGCCGTACTACCTTTAAAAACATAAAGTCTAGAAATTTAAGCAGTTTTTAAACAAAAATCGTTATTGAACCCAAACCACAGTCGAGTTTTGAAACTGGGCTTTGATACCAGAAAATGTAACACCCCAAACCCGGTCTATGCGTTTAAGACCAGACTTGGCATGCCACACAATTCGAACTTTCGTCTAGTTATCAATGCTTTTAATATAAACAATTTTTCAAAATGATTTTGAAGATGGAGTTTATCAAAAAGTGAGATTTATTTGAAAACCATGATTTTAAAACATGAGATTTTACAATTTGATTTTCAGAGAAATAATTGGTTAAAATAAATTTATAAAAGAGCTTTCACGAAAAATTTACGAGTAAGTGATTTTTAAGAAAAACCTTTTTGATAAACAAACAAAGGTTCAGGAGTACGAATGACTTCAAATAATTGATTTTCGCCGGATGAGGGTCCACAACCCGGTGGAAAATCTCAGATTACCGAAACAGCCCATCGTTTGAATTTAGGGGGAATAGCGGAACCACCCCTCTTCTGAACACTATTCACCGCTCTTTTTGAACCTATCTTGTTTGCCTCCATTGACAAAAGATTATTAGTCCAACTTATTAAATTGGAATATTAAGACTAAATGTCTTAAGACAAAATTGGCTTACCAGAAAAAAATCTTTGCGCTCACGGGATGATAATCGAGCGTTAAAGTCCCTAAGATAGAATCGATTAATAATTCACCTTCGACGAAATAACGAAATAATTTGAAATCCCTTGATAGAAATCCTTACCTTAACACTTCGATTCGATTTCTAGCGAGTCACTATGATTACGAATACTCCGAGTTCGACCTTCTCTAAAACACTATTAAGATGAATAGGATTGTTTAAAGGAAGAATAAGGAATGCTATTTTTCGGTCAAGAGACTTTCTTAAACAATATGTATATTCGACCAAAGGCAAAGAAGAAGAAAATAAAGAAATGAAAAGGGTTCTTACCACTTGGGTGAAATGAAAGTTGAAAGAATGATTGCCAAGAGAAAAGAAATATTTGAGGCGAAGGTTCAGCTAAGAAAACAATTTTGATGGATAAGATGCTAGCAACATTCAGCCATGGAGAAAAGTAGAAGAGAAAAAATGTGTTTCGGGTTTTCAAGGATGAATAAGAAACAAAGGGAGGGATTTGGGAGAAGAGAGCATTTGGCCAAAGAGTAGAAAAGAAAGAAAAGAAAAGAAAAAATAATGGTCTTTGTGCTATGGTGATTTCAGCACTAGAGAGGAAGAGCTTGAAAGATTAGGTAAAAATTGAGACCAAATGGTCAAAAATGATGACCAAAAAGAAGAAAACAAGACTGCTCACAATGCACCATTTGCATTCGGTTATGGAAAGAAAAAAATGAGAAGAAAGTTTTGTGAAAAGAAACACCGAAATGACCAAATGGGATTACACACTAACTACACATCCTTACCAAAGTCTACCACAAAAATTCGGCTACCCCCTAGTCCATAAAACCGTCCATGTTCATAGACATAGTTGGCCATTCAATAGTTTCCAAAACATCAACCATGATTCAAGCCTTATGTCCTCCATTGATGCCTTTTTCAAAAGATTATTTTCCTTAAGTTTTTTTTATCTTTTTCCTTTGGTCATCTTACCATAATATTTGAAATCCAACTCATCCTAAACCTTATCCATAACCGACACTATGGAAGAGGAAACAAAAAAACAAAACTCACATGTTCAACAAGGGATTCGAACCTCTTCCCTCTAAGCATGCTTATGGCGCCAACTCCACCTTGCTACTAGCTCATCTTATGCAAACTTTTACCATTTAAATTCCCTTAAACATCAGAGTCACTTGTTCCACTTCAATAAAGTACTCATTACTAAAATTTATTCTAATACCGAATAAATCCCAAGCCTTCACAATACCTTACAAGCACACAAATTTAATCATTCAGAAGTTAAGCACCAAAAACATGCAACATATCGATACTCATATTTTTAGGATGTTACAACTCTACCCCCTTAAAGAAAATTTCATCCTCGAAATTTACCTGGTTAAAAGAGGTGAGGATATTGTTGCCGAATTGCATCCTCAGGCTCCCATGTAGCTTTCTCCACTCTGTGATTACGCCAAAGAACCTTGATTAATGGTACAGTCTTCTTTCTTAGCACCTTAACATCGCGATCTAAGATTTTTACTGGTTCTTCCTCGAAAGACAAGTCTGACCTCAACTCTACTTCTTCTACATGTATTATGTGAGACGGATCCGATCTATAATGCCTCAGCATAGAAACATGGAAAACACTATGAATCTGACTCAACTCCGGAGGTAATTCAAGCTAATAGGCCACTTGTCCTACACGCTTCAACACACAGTACGGTCCAATGAACCTAGGGCTCAACTTGCCCTTCCTTCCAAATCTGAAAATCTTCTTCCAAGGTGAAACTTTCAGAAAGACTTGATCTCCTACTGCAAATTCAATATCTTTACGCTTCAGATCCGCATACGACTTTTGTCCATCCAAAGCTTCCTTTAACCGCGCTCGAATTACCTTGGCCTTTTCTTTCGTCTCATATATCAATTCAGGACCCAACAACCATAACCATTACCCCCTCTGGCTGGACCACGGCCTCTCTGCGGTTGTTGACCTCCTCTACCTGGCTGAGTGCTAGCCTGTCCTATCAGCCTTGTGCCACCTCGATCCTGTGGACAATCTCTAACCTGATGATCAGTAGACCCACACTTGAAACAGCTTCTGTCACCCATCCAACATTCGCCTGAATGAAATCTATTACACTGGGCACACCTCTGAGGCTGACTATTACCCACAGATCTCGCACCCTGTCTCAGCCCATCCATTCTAGGTCTTTTCTTGAAATGCCCTGTTGACCCCGATGATCCAAAACTCCTCTTATTCCTATCCCTGTCTCTATCCTGATTCTACTTCTCAGACCGCTTAACTTCCTCGGCTATCTTAGCCTTTTCCACTAGAATTGCAAACTCCCTTTCTCGCTGTGGAGCTATCAGCACACGCAGATCATCCTTCAGACCATCCTCAAACTGAACACAACGATCATAGTCTGTGGCCACTATTTCCCGGGCATAACGACTCAAGCACAGGAATTCCACTTCATATTTTGCCACTGATTTATTTCCCTGGACCAGAATCAGAAATGCCCTATGCTACTCATCCACATAACTCAATCCGATGTACTTACTCTGAAATGCTGACTTGAAGAAATCCCAGGTAATGCGGTCAGCCCATTATCCATCCCTAACTGAAAGCCACCATTGGTACGCCTTATCCTGGAGAAGAGACACTACTCCTCTCAGCTTTTCCTCTTCCCTGAAGTCAAGATCATCCATTATACGCTCCATCGCGTCCAACCAATACTCAGTTGTATTAGGAGCTATGTCAAAATACCCCTAAACATTTCGTTCCATTAGCTCGGAGTTGCTCTGACATAGATTTTTGAGCCCCTATACCCATGCCTGCCCCAGCAACTCTCTCTAGTACCTATAGCATCGCCTGAGACACCGCATCATCTCCGCCTGTTTGGTCCTGATATTCTCCCTACACAGCTGGTGGTACTGGCATCTCATTTCCTGACTCATGACCAGACCCTACCGGTTTCGACACAGCAATCCTACCTCTACCACGGCCACGCATACCACGCCCCCTAGTGCTCATATCTAACGTTTACGACTTAATCTGATTAAAAGTTTTATGAGTTAGCATCTTCCACTATTTTAATACCGAGCAAAATTTTATGTGACTTGGTTTCAAAGAATAGTTTTCGCAAACATGGCATACGCTAGAGGTTTCACTAGCTAAAGTTTGCATTTTCATATGCTAACAACATATCCATCCAGTCAAATAAGCATTTCATGGATACATTACCAGGAATTAGAGCACTTACCTGCGTGGATTGGTTGCCGGTAGACTCGGATGCTATATCTCAAACAAAACCTTAATACTTACTCTGATTTTATGCCACCTTTTCGAACCCATTTCACAGCTTAAGTTTTGTAACCTAGGCTCTGATACCAAAAAGTAACATCCCAAACTCGGCCCAAACGTTCGATCGGATCTGGTATGTCACAGGGTAAATTAGAAACGATCTTTCAGTGACTTTGGGGAAAAACATAAATTTTGAAAAACACTTTCTAATTAAAGCAACGACTTTGTGTTTAAACAATTTGTTTCAAGCGACTTTCAAGAGAAAGGTTACTTCGACAAAAGTTATCATTGTTAAGAAAATCTAAAGTTTTATCAATATAACTTGAAAACCATTCGTTACTATTTATGAAAGATAGTTGTTTAATCGTTTTAGGAAAAATCTCGATTGAGTATTTATTAACAACAAGTAACCAAAGTAAATACTAAACCAAATTAAAAATTACCAAAGGCCTTATTACAAGGAAATCCCCAAATAAAAACTAACTTGAAACAGCGAAAAGCTCATAAAATAAGTATAGCGTCTTTTATGGCCTCCACGAGTCCACCTCGGCTCCCATATCCACGATCTACTAATTACCTGAAAAATTAGGGAAATGGTGAGTCACAGTGACTCAGTGTGTAAATTCTCCCACATTACACAAACGGCTCATGGCCCACGAACACACATTGGGCCTTAGCCCACAAGGAAAACATACACACATGAATGTAATAAGCCCAACCCAAACCTAGCTTTTCCATCCTCTACATACCAACCCGTACCAGCCCATCACAATGTGGGGATTTCTACAATCAACCCTGCATCCGCTACACACCATTTCGACAGTCATGCTGCCAGTCATAAATCGATCGCTAGGTGACCAAATAATACATCGTGGCTTAGCCACCGATCACAATGTGACCAAATAAAATATATATATATATGTGGCTTAACCATCAACCACTATGTGACCCAATTGATGTATGTACATATATATATATATATATCGTGGCATAGCCACCGATCACTACGTGACTAAATAATCATGCACTTCCCCTTCATGCCAAACCCATACCCCACATATCCTAACGAATGCAACATGCTATCTATAACACAATAGATTATCACACATATATCCGTCCATGTAAAAAAAATGATACAGTAACGTACCTAGCATTCCTAGCCTTACCCCTAAGGGCATCACAACTGTCTACACAGCTTTTTTGGCTTTTCAGCCCATACAAACATTAGTACAGATAGAATAAAGTGTGTGAAGGCTTACACCTGATAACACGCAATACCACGCTTCTTATGTCGACACTATCGCTAATAGGAACCGCTGCTATCTGTCTACTATTCTGCTCAGAAGTCAACCCGCAACCCGGTGGCCAATCTCGAATAGTAGACACCACACGCTTAAACTTTGGGGTTGGGTTCACGAGTCCAACCCCCTCCTTTGCCTAATCGATATTGGATTCCATCAAAGATCTTGTCAGGTGCTACTATAACGAAATATGGTTGTCAAACCACAAGGTATGGTTAAGGTACCGATTATGATAATGAACATAAATACAATCCAAAGAGAACACCCTTACCTTGAAATCTCGAAAGAAGAGATATGATTCAGAGGTTAACAGTTTCTGGCTCAGGAACCTAGATGATTAGATCTCTTTCAATTCCCGGAATAGCACCCCAAATAGAATACAAGAAACAGTGAGAAACATCAATCTAACGATGGCCTTACCAAGCCAATTGGCCACTTGATTTTGGCCTCCAAAAATTGAAAGAGAACATAAATGATTAACAGGAGTCGACACTTACCTCAACACAGGAGATTCGTCTACCACTTAAGAGAAGATTCGACAATGACAAGGAAGAAGATTGAAAGGCTGAAAGAAATAAATAAAACCACAGATGAGATCTAGAGGTTTACGATTTTAGAAGAGATCAGAAGAGAAGATCAACAAAAGAAAGGCTATAAAGATTCGGCTTGTGGAAGAAACAGAGAATAGAATTATGGGTAAGGGACATTCGGGTATAGCATGAAAGTGGAGATGAGAATGGAGTTAGGGGTGTCGATTTCTGAGAAGGAACAATTGGGAGAAGAAAAATAGAACAAGATAGGGAGAAGTGTTGGGAAGGGTAAAGAAGAAAAATTTTGGCAGGACCTAAGTGGTTTCAGTTTTGGCAGAAAAAGAAGAGAAGAAAAGAACCTTCAAATGCCGAAAATGCCTTATTTGAGATCAAAAAGGCCTATGCACCAAAGTAAAAATTTGGCATACCCTAGCCACACCAAAATCGATTTCTCGCTCTTGCTCCTAGTATCCAACATTCGGCCACCACATACACTCATATCCTATCCCACCTTTTCCTCTTATCATCATCTTCATATCTTCTAACTTAATCCACACTCAGCCATGCAGAGTCCCAGCCGAAACCACCTCTCAAACTGCTTAGATGCATAAAATAAAAAAAAACACTCCTATTTCCTATCAACACAACTCAAACCTGCTCCCTCACCACCTCCATGTGGCATCACCTACCTACACCCTTAGTGGCGCCTCCTTGCCACTTTACCAGTTAGATTCTTGTGTCAACTTCCCCACTTAAGTACCCTTAAGACCCACTTCAACTAGTTCTCCCTTGCAGTGCCTAAAAACAAAATTTCTACCAAGGCTCAGGCTTAACCTCAAGCCTTCCCCAAACCTCCAAACATACCAGAATAGCACACATAGCACAACATGCGCACATAACACATTGTAAATGCAGAGCCCCCTATCTGGGATGTTACACAGAATTTGTGATAAATGTGTCTAATGCTTTAGGCAAAAATGTGCTAGTTGATAAGGTATGTAAAGATTGCCCATTGATGATTAGACTGTTGGAACGCCAGCACCCCCATGGCGGAGCGAAATAAAATTAATCCTGGTGATCCAAACCATGAATCCATGTGTGAGGAATGAATCGGGGTGAAATAAAGGTTTTGAAATTACCAAAATTTCAATCTGAGTAGACAACGACGCCTCGACAACAAGAGTTCTGATCTACTGTCAAACCAAGCCACAACCTTTACGATGTCGGCCTCTACGTAATCCACCCGGTTTGACTATGAATGGTAAAAATCTCCAAAAACTATTTTCAGAGGTTTTTTTTTTTTTTGCTTGACGGCTGCTATACTTTTCTAAGCAAACTCTTAGGGTTTTTCTTCCCTTATTACCTTTTATAATTGGTATTTCATTTATGAATTATAAAATTAAATAAATATAATAATGTTTTAACCAAAATTATAATTACATTAATTATACCCAAAAAGTTATAATTACATTCATTATAACATGGATTTGATAAACTATATTTATTTAAATTTATATACAAACCAAATTCATATATTAATTCTCATTATGTGTACAACATCCTTGTACATATAATATATTCAATATTTGATTGCCCAATTAAATTAATTCTTTAATTAATTTAATTTATGTGACAATCAAACACAATACCAACAATGTTTCATTACATTCATTTCAACCATAGTGGACCACATGTGAGGTTCTTGTAACGTTAGCGTAATACTAGAACGATTCTAATGTCACAAACAATGATGGCATCTAGCAATGCATCATTGCGACCTAAGTTAGAAGAAGTCATGATTCGACATAACTTTTTGTGATTAACCTTTCATGCATTAATCCTTAAGTCCTTTATCTCTGGAATAGATACAAGTCATGGAATAGTCACACTTGTATAGTCCATTCCATGTTTCTTGATATCTTGAGTATACTATGATACACAAATTAGTATGACATCTCATGTCAATTTATTTGAGCATGGGCATGCATTTCTAGTCTCACTCAATCAAGTGGTCTAAGATATTACTCCCATTATGTGGGAGGGACTTATCCTATATTGATCAACAATATCCTTCTACATAGATTGTGGTATATCCAACATCAGCCTTTATAGAACAACCAGTTACGGTGTACGTTTGACTTTATCAAAATATGTGACTCACGATGTTGTTATAATGATTATCTCAAGTCCAAGGATCATATACATATTAATCACTATGAGTAATGTTATAACAATTGCATAATAATCCAAAAAACATACTCATAGCGGGTCAGTCCAATATGTTGTTCTCTAACACACATATTCATGCATTGATTTTGACACTCCATATCAATGACAACTCTTTATCATCAATCAACTATATGTTTTTCTTAATGCATTATTGTTGTCCTAGTCAACAATAATACTTGACTAAGGATATTTTAAGAATAATCATATTATTCTCGTGACATTATTATAAAAGCAGTTTATTTGTACACGTAAGGAAAAACTGAAATAATAATGACAACGCTTTATATTAATAAACATGGTAAATCAAGTATGTTATTACAACCATCTCATGATTGATCTTTGGGCATACTCTTACATAGAGGTCATTATTTTGAGCCAATGATAAACCGTAAAAGTAACATATTTTAATCCCACATTTAGTATGCTTTTGGATGGTTTATCCCTGATTTATGTAAAAAGGTGCTCTTAATCCTTTCTTTTCATGTCTTATACTCAGGGAAGCACCTAAGGATAGAAAGAACGTAAAACAGGCTTATAATGGACCAAATTGGGCCAACCCAAGAAATTGACACGGCCTGGACTTCAAGCTATACGGCCGTGCCTTGTCAAATTACTTCACACGGCCATGCCACGATTTACACGGCCATCCCTAATCGACAAAATCGAGACACGGTCTGAAGATGATTTACACGGGTATGTACCATGGTCGTGCCCCTGCCACGGGAAAGAGCAATTTCACTCAGATTTGGATGCTTGGAGGCAAAGAAACACATTTCTAAGTCTACTTAAACATCCTAGGAGGAATTCTACTTGAATTAGGATACTTAGGAGCCAAGTAAAGCATCTCGAAGCCTATATAAACACCTAAGGTAGCACCTAAAAAGGGGAGTTCGGCAGAAGCTGAAACAGGAGAGGAAGTTTTGGGCAGAGTTTTCTGCTAGAGCTTTTATTTAGGGAATTACTCAAGATAGCTAGTTGATCCATCACAAGAAGCCGGGTTCTACTCAAGATAGAGGATCTCCTCTTCAATTCCTTTAGGGGTTTTAGGGATTTCATATGTTTTGTTTTATCTTTTCTCTTGAGATGTTTTCTTATTTTGTTATGAACTAAACCATTCAGATACCTGAAGGGGATGAAACTTATGATGGATTGTGTTATTTGTTTTCTAAATTATATGATAAGTACTTAGTTTATTCTTAATTACATTGCTTAATTTAATCTGATGTGCTTAGGTGGAGGAGGAATAGACCCTGCCTAAGAGTAGATCTAGCATAATTAAGTGGAGTTGATCGCACACCTAGAGATAGGGTGACGAGATTTTGCGGATTAGGGTGAAACCTAATATAGGAGTCCATTGATCGATTTACTGCTTCCTTAGGGGGGTTATTATAAGAGAACGAGAGTTCCACTAATTAACCTAAGGTTAGACATTATTCGCCTTGAAAGAGGGTTTAATATAGTTTAGGGAGTCTCACGGATCAAGCTAAGTAAAGAATTCATATGAATTAAACGTTAGATAACAAGAGAAGTCATAGGTGGATTCTTCCTGAGGGTATCGTCTAAAATCAACTGAGTTTTTCCATAGTCTTCTCCTAAGGTTTCATTCTTTTGTCTTTGCATGTAGTTTAGTTTTTCATTAGTTTTAGATTAATAAACCAACCACTCCATATTTTAGGCTAAATAATAGAAAGAAAGTGAGTAGTAGTACTTTTAGGTTCCTTTGGGCTCGATAAAATAATCTTGCGTAAACTATACTATTCTTCGATAGGTGCACTTGCCTCAATCATTGTCATAGTTAGTCTACAGGTTCGATCATTCTTTATAAATGTTAAAACTCAACTATTTGATACGATCAAGTTTTTGGCGCCGTTGCCGGGGAACACTAAAATATTAAGAAAGCTCTATTTCTATTACTTTAGCAAATTTTTTTATTACAATTTATTATTATTAATTATTATTTTTTACTTTGCTAATTTTTCCTCTATTTTGCTTTTGCAGAAAATTTTAGTCTATGGAAAAGATGGCACTGAATAATTATCGGTGGCAAGTCATGAGGACAATTCCTACTAAAATAGCCAGTGCCTTTAACCTCGACGTGGTCACCAGGTTATCTAATCAATTAGAGATGATGAATAAAAAGATTGACAATTGGTATAGTCCCTCGCAGGTACATCCAAAAATACAATATGATTTGAATCTAGGAGGCGTGGTGAATCTTGAGTACCCACCCTACGGATATGGCATGGAAAACTAGCAAGCTCACTATACAGGTAACTATTCTAGATATCAAAATAATTTTTATAGTGACACTTATAATGCAGGTTGGAAGTACCATCCCAATTTCTCGTGGGATGATCAAAATAGCCAAAGATCGAAACTTCCTTCAGATTTTTAATAACTACCTTACCAATAAGAAGAGGAGCCAAATCTTGAAGAGATGCTGACAAAATTCATGGCAAACACAGAAAATCATTTCCAAGAAACTGAGAAAACACTTAAAAGCAATGAGAACCGATTCGGGAACTTGCGAAGTCAGTCAAGGAAGCCACGAATGCAGTTGAACAACTCGCAAAGCTAATGTGAGAACAACTACTAGGACGTCTACCAAGTAACAACGAGATTAAACCGAAGGAGCAAATTCAAGCCATCTCAGCCCATGCCAATAAGGGGTTAGATGAACGTAATCCAATACAAAAAGCCAAGGTAGATGAAGGTAAGGTAGAGGTAACACAAGAAAAGTCAAAACCGGTAATCAAGGAGTACAAACCGCGCATACTATCCTGAAGAAATGAAAAGAGACGATTTGGCGGAACAGTTCGTAAGTTTCTTAAACACTTAAAGAAATTGCATATTAACTTAACTCTTCTTGAAGCTTTTTTTCAGATACCAGACTCGAGGAAACTTTTAAGACAGCACTTGACCAACAAACGCAAATTAGACGAAGAGCACCACGTGGAACTAAACGCAATGTGCTCAGTAATTCTACAAAATAAACTACCACGAAAATTAAAAGATCCAGGGAGTTTTACAATTCCATGTTTAATTGGTAGTTTATCTATTGATAATGTGTTAGCATATTTAGGGGCAAGCATCAATGTTATGCCTTACAAAATGTTTAAACAACTAGGTTTAGGGAAACCCAGACAAACTAGGATGAGCATTCAATTAAGCGATAAAACTATAAGAATTCCTAGGGTATAATAGAAAATGTTCTAATCAAAATTGATAAATTCAGTATTCCCGAGAGACTTTGTCATTTTAGACATGGATGAGGACAACAGATCCCTTAATTTCGGAAGACCCTTTTAGCAACCCGAGAGCTAAAATTGATATCTATGCAGAGAACTCATACTTCGTGTAGGCGATTTAGATAGTCACTCTTCAAGCTCTTGACTCGGCTAGAACATCAAGTGATAAAGGTGAGAAAGTAAATTCAGTTGATAACCAACTTGTTCAACCTTCATTGCAAGAACCACCACAAAGCTACAAACCTGAGCCGGATCATAGAACTCATGCCAATAAAGAAGAATCACATAAGGAACTAGAACCACACGAAGTCAACCCAAAGGAAACCCCAACGAGCTCATAGGAGAAATAAATCACATCAAAATAGAGAATCAGGTATTGTTGAATAAGGAAGACCTTCGAATCACCAATTTAAAACTCAAGGCAAACGAAGAAATCACTTTTGGGGTACTTAATGTCTTCCTATACGGCACAATCGAGGTAAGCAATCCTAAATTCAACACTTTTGAGGTAAACATTACTTGTAACATCCTGAAATTGGGCTTAGTAGGATTGGGCTCAATAGGCCTTAGGCGTAGAAATGTTTAAAATTTTGAGAACAAGAGAATGGCATTATTGCAAATTGGACTTGTTAGTTAAGTGAATTTGGAGTTTACGGGGTTTCTATGAAGTCTCGGGTTTAATTAAGCCTTAGGAAAAATTTGGTATTTTAGCACTTTAAGGAGAGATGGTAAGTAGCTTCAAGGCTTATTGAAATAAATGAATAAATGGTTAGCATAAATGAGCAATTAGTAAAAAGGTTATGGCATCAAGTGAAGAACTTTAAGGGAAGAGGTTCAAATCCCATAGTGTGCTAATTTTGACTATTATTTTTGCACTCTTTCCCTAAGTGTCGGCCAAGCATGTAATTATGGCAAGGTGGACTTTTATTTTTATGGCAATATGGCTAAAGTGAACAGGAAAGAATAAAGGTGAGGAAAGAAATCCTGAAAAAGGGAAAGTAAGGGGAACAAGTGGCATTTTCCAAGGAAGATATTATGGAAAGTAGGGGTGGCAAAATGTTGACCCTTTTTGGCTATGTATGTGGATGGTTTTAGGTGTAAGAGGGGTAGCTAAATTTTTGTTAGTGTTTTGGTAGAAACTTTGGTGCTTGGTTGGTCAAATTCCTTCTTGCATTTTTATGCCTTTTCTCTCAAAAATTCTTCTCATCTTTGCCAAAACTTCAAGCCATTAGTGAGCATTTCTTTTCTTCAATTCTTTCTTGTTGCCGTAGGTACCAAACCATTGTGACCAAACTATTTTCATTCATCTTCTCTTGAAAACTGAAATTTGATAAGCACCCCTTCTCAACCTTTCTTTTCGTTTCACGAAATTCTTCAAATCTACTATCTTTTTCCTCTAATCAATACCCTCATAACCAAAATTATTCTTGTTCATTTTCTTCCATAGCTGAAACACACAATACACAATCACTCCTTCATAAATTCTTTCTTGTTTGAGATGACATTCTTCTTCGATTAAATCGTGCTTTAAGTGGGAGACCGTGTATTGTTCTAGCCGAAGTCAAACGGTGGTAATTGGATCCAATATCGATAAGGTAAGGGGGTTCGTTTTGGATTTTTTGTTATATCTCTATTCGGCTATGTTGCAAACCAGATTGAAGTTTCAACTAATTGACTATATGTTTTAGGGACAAATTACTCGATATATTTCTACCTTTGGATATAGTGGTAAGTGATTCAAGTGTAAGTGATATGAAATCTTTTGCAAATCCGAGGCTAACTTTTTGTTGGTATTGTTCTAGGTCAACGACGAGTGGTTCGTTAGGAAATCAAAATCAAGGTGTGTAATCCTGTGCCTTCCGAAAATATGTTTGAAATGGTGTGTAATCTCATATGTCTCTGAAAGTTTGTATGATATGTTCTGTGATTTGGTCAAAATACCAAATAAAACCAGAAATCGGCATCCGGGATCACTCGTGGCTGCGTCGGTTCATAGTGGTAACCATGTTTTTTGTAATAAAATAGTTTTGGTCAGTGGCAGTGACGTGATTTCAAAAAATCATGAAAAATGGGAGAGAGGGAATTAATAAGTTAATAAGATATCAAATAAATATTAATGTGTCTATTTTGATAAGGAAGAAACGGAGGAGGAAAATGAATTTTATATTCTGAGATATGTTAATTTTGGTGAGACTGGTTCTGAATGATTTCGTGGTTCCCTAATCTGTCTTGGTAAAATCAGATAAAATCGTACAAAGTGATTTATGAGTTATAATTGATATGTAAGAGACAAGTGACAGCAGCTTATGAAAACAGTATAGTGAGATATTTGAATTTTGGATAAGAGATGTCCGAATTGTTCGTCAGTGAAATAAGGGAAAATTTAAGGAATAAACTGTACTAAATGGTTATGCCAAAAATTCTAGAAAAATTGTAGTAAGGAGATATATGAGTCTAGTTTCAAGGAAAATTGACGGATTTAGATTTTGAGATTCCTCACTCAAGTTATGATCAATTTAGTTAGTATGACGCAAATGGATAGTTTCAAACTTTTATGCCCCAAATTAGTAGTTAAGCCTTGGTTACGAAATTACCATAATACCCTTAGAGGGTAAATTGCCGAAATACCCTTAGTGGATAAGATTACCGAATTACCCTTAGCAGGTACGATTTCCAAATTACGAAAATGCCCTTATGGGCCGAATTATGGAAATGCCCCTATTGGGCCGATTTGTAAAGTGTTAATGGGCCGAAATACGAAATTGCTTATTGGGCTTAATTGACACATTGCCTTATGGGCCAAATGGACATATTGATTAACGGGCCAATCTGATATATTTTATTGTGTGGGCCAAATTGATATATGATTATATGGGCCGATCTGAAAATATGCAAAATGGGCCAAGATGATATTTGCTTAATGGGCCAACTTTGATAAATTGTTATAATGGGCCATAAAATTTGTAATGAATACTGAATACATCATTGTGAATTGTTATGCATTATATACATGATTTGCATGGGTTGGGATATTTGATGAAGAGAAGTTCTGGTAGCTTTGCTACAAAATTCTGGGGGCTTGTCTACAAATTGATATATGGCTTAATGCCCAGTTTGATATATGGCTTAATGCCCAGTTTAATATATGGCTTAATGCCCAGTTTGGTGTGTTGGCAGTGTGGTTGACTAAAGCTCCCCACAGGTGTGTTGGTTGGTATGGGTGGTGTGTAGCGGATGGAAAACTAGGTTTGGTTTGGGAATTGCATATCACATGCATATTATATACATGTTATTATGTTATAATTGTAAATGGGCTTTGGCCCAATAAATGCTTAATTAGATTTTTGGCCTAGTGGACAATGGTAAGTGGGTTATACACTAAGTTCTTGTAACTCACCCCCTTTATTTCTTAACCCTTGTATGTAATGTTTAGTGACGAGGACTTGGGGCCATGGATGACTCGGTGTAGGTCGTACTTCAGAAATGGTTTTATTTGGACTTTAGTTTCTTACTTCGTTTACTTTATTACTTTACTATTTTAGGTTATGTGTTGTAATAAGGCCTCTGGATTATTTTATTCTACTTTATGTTTGGCATGTTTATATTTTACTCAAATTATTTTAAATGGGATTTTCTAAAAGCATAATAAAGGTTTTCCAAAACAAAAAAAAATTGATTAACAAATGAATTTAAAAATAAACTTTTACAACTATTTTTACTACTGAAATTTCTCTCGAACTATCAACGATATTTCCAAAAAGTCACAGTTTTATAAAATTATTACTTCAAATTTAATCGATCAATCTTCGAGGTTAGTAGTATTTTATTAAATATCTCAAGTCAAACTTGATTTTCTTGATTTTAACAAATCAACATCTATTTTTGTATGAATAAAAAGGGTCTTACATGTTTTTTTATCTCATTTGACATGTTTTCTTTATACGTTATCGAAAAACTTTTTAGTGTGACACACCAATTCGGGCCTAACTTCTAGGTCGGGTTTGTGATGTGACATTTTATGGTATCAGAGCCTTGTTGCAAAACTCAGCCGTGGTTTGGGTTTAAAATCGTTTTCCAAAGCTGTTTAGAATTTTGATTTATAAATATATGTTCTAAAGGAAGTATGGCACCACGAGTATCCGGCACCAAGTCAAGTAAGTATTTGTTTTCATTTTATAATTATTGTGATACAAAAATTCTACAAAGTAGAATACTCTAGAAATGCTAGCTTTAGGAGTTGAAACTATAGAGACTGAGACTCTAAGATGCGGTTTTGACTCTCGAAAATAACTTTTCTACCCATACTATATAAAACATTGTTTAATAAACATAGAATAGCATAATGATTCATAAAACTCTTAATCAGATTATATCGACTTAGTGAACATGAGCGCTAGAAGACGCGGATGCGATAGACGTGGACGTGGTAGAGGCCGAGGTGCTAGGGCTAGATCTTCGGCACCAAGGCATGTGCCCGAAAGGGAGGCACAGACATCATTAGTGGCTGAGACAGGATCTCATGATTGAGTTGGGGTTGATGAGCTGACTCAGATAGTTAAGAAGGTATTGAAGGATGTTAAGGAAATTAGTGAAGCACTTCGATTTGGGTCCGTGGACTGTAAGAAGAAATTAGATTGTAGTTCTCTAGAGCCGCAGTCTTGTTGTGTGAAGCGTGCCAAGGCATATGCAAACTTTTTGGCTTGCGATTATTGCAGAAGGCGTCATCCGGGAGAATGCTGGAGGAAGTTAGGAGCATGCTTGAGATGTGGGTCTAAGGAGCATAAGGCTCTAGATTGTTACATCACCATCAAGTCAGGTATGTTTGGTTGGACGTGAAGATTGAATGTAGAAAATTCTAAGTATAAATGGTAGACAACTGTTTGCTTTTGTGGTTAGATGTTTGGCTGTGTGAAAGAGGATTCAAGATTTTGTTAAAAGTACATTGTGGTTTTTAAGATCAGTGAGCGCAGCGAAAGCTTAGTGATGTGATTTGAGCGATACATTTAGTAGTTGATTAGAAATTTTGAGGACAAATTTTTTTTAAGGAGGGTAGAATTGTAACATCCCGAAATTGGGCTTAGTAGGATTGGGCCCAATTGGCCTTGGGCGTAGGAATGTTTAAAATTTTGAGAACAAGAGAATGGCATTATTGCGAATTGGACTTGTTAGTTAAGTGAATTTGGAGTTTACATAGTTTCTATGAAGTCTCGGGTTTAATTGGGCCTTAGGAAAAATTTGTTAGTGTAACACTTTAAGGAGAGATGGTAAGTAGCTTCAAGGCTTATTGAAATAAATGAATAAATGGTTAGCATAAATGAGAAATTAGTAAAAAGGTTATGGCATCAAGTGAAGGACTTTAAGGGAAGAGGTTCAAATCCCATAGTGTGCAAATTTTGATTAATATTTTTGCACTCTTTCCGTAAGTGTCGGCCAAGCATATAATTATGGCAAGGTGGAATTTTATTTTTATGGCAAGATGGCTAAAGAGAATAGGAAAGAAATCATGAAAAAGGGGAAAGTAAGGGGAACAAGTGGCATTTTTCAAGGAAGATGTTATGGAAAGTAGGGGTGGCAAAATGTTAACCCTTTTTGGCTTTGTATGTGGACGGCTTTAGGTGTAAAAGGGGTAGCTGAATTTTTGTTAATGTTTTGGTAGAAACTTTGGTGCTTGGTTGGTCAAATTCCTTGCATTTTTATGCCTTTTCTTTAAAAAATTCTTCTCATCTTTGCCGAAACTTCAAGCCATTAGTGAGCATTTCTTTTCTTCAATTCTTTCTAGTTGCCATAGGTACCAAACCATTATGACCAAACTATTTTCATTCATCTTCTCTTGAAAACCAAAATTTGATAAGCACCCATTCTTAACCTTTCTTTTCTTTTCACGAAATTCTACAACTCTACTATCTTTTTCCTCTAATCCATACCCTCATAACCGAAATTATTCTTGTTCATTTTCTTCCATAGCCGAAACTCACAATTCACAATCACTCCTTCATAAATTATTTCTCGTTTGAGATGACATTCCTTCTTCAATTAAATCGTGCTTTAAGTGGGAGACCGTGTATTGTTCTAGCCGAAGTCAAACGGTGGTAATTGGATCCAATATCGATAAGGTAAGGGGGTTCGTTTTGGATTTTTCGTTATATCTCTATTTGGCTATGTTGCAATTCGGATTGAAGTTTCGACTAATCGACTATATGTTTTAGGGACAAATCACTCGATATATTTCTACCTTCGGATATAGTGGTAGTGATTCAAGTGTAAGTGATATGAAATCTTTTGGAAATCCGAGGCTTACTTTTTGTTGGTATTGTTCTATGTCAACGACGAGTGGTTAGTTAGGAAATTGAAATCAAGGTGTGTAATCTCACATATCTATGAAAGTTTGTATGATATGTTCTGTGATTTTGTAACATCCTGAAAAGGGCCTATGCATTTTGGCCTAATTGTACAAAAAGACATCTTTTATGTGTTTTGGAATAAATTTGGAATGATTTTTGGAAACCTGAGAATGTGTGGAAATGTTATGTTGGAAATAGGAAAATGACCATTTTTGGAAACCTAAGCAAATTAGGAAAGTGAACATTTTGGAAACTTGAACATTTTGGAAACCTAAACATTTTGGAAACCTGAACATTTTGGAAACCTGAAGATGTAAGAAAAATGGCAAGTTACAGAGCCGATCGAAAATTTTAGGAAACTTAGAAATAATGCCGAAATGACAAATTTTAAAGTTCAAAATAGGAAATAAGGGCAAGAGGGCCTTAAAAGAAAAAGTTGGTGAGATTTGACACACAATCGGGCTTGGAAAAGTGGCCTAAAGGTGTCACTTAAGGCTTATGGAAATGGTGCCATGTGTAAGAGAAAAGGGCCTGAGTTCGAGTCACTTGGAAAGCAAATATTGAAGGTTTTATTTTGCTTCCAAGGCTAGGGGTGGACGGCACCTATTTCTAGAAAAGGGAGGAGTTTTATTTCGGTTAAAACTTGATAAATTAAGTGTTAAGTAAAGGATTTTCTCTTAATAAGATAATTGAGGAGATATAGGATGGATTAAATACTTTTAATTTAATAAGGTGATAATTAAATGATAATATTATCACTTGTGGGGGAGTAGTGGCCAAGTCAAGGACTCTTGGCATAGCAATTTCAGTTAAAAGAGGAGAATTAAGGCTATTCTCTCATCTTTCCTAAGTGTGTGCCGAAATTCTCATAGCTCTCTCCCCCTCTCTGCCAAATTTTCTTTGAACAAAAACCATCCTCTTTTCTTCTATTTTCTTCTCCGTTTCTACTGTCAAAACCGAATCTTGGTTGATTCTAAGCAAAGGAGCAATCAACTACAACATCAAAAAGAGTAAGATCCGTGGTCAATCAAATCCTATTCCTTTTCTTTTTACAAAAAAGAAGATACTAATCCTAATAGCAAATTTTGGCCGAATCTACAAGGGGTCTCTTAGGTTTCCACAATTATCGAATATAAAGATCAAGGATCTAAGGTAAGAACAATTAATTCTTGTTTTTCTAATTCGTTTAATCAAGATCTAAGGAAATAACCTCTTTTATGTCTCTTGGCCGAATATCAAAGGAAGAGTTTCAGGATTTTAGATTCAAGGAATTTAAGGTGAGACACATTCGGCCAAAGGCCAATTACTACTTATTAAAGCTAGATCTGATCTAACATATGAATTTTAGGGATTTCGATAGATATTCAAGACAAGGGAAACTTTCGGGATTTAGAAACTATAAGGTAAGTACATAGATCCAATCGGACAAGGCTTGTTCTTGATATTTGGAATTATTTTCCATTTACTCAAAAGTTAAAAACTGACATAATTACCTGATTTAGTGACTAGCTGATTTAAGGAAGGAATATTATCAAATTTCGGCATTTGATTTACAGTCTTTCAATTCGGCAACAAGGTAAGTAATACAAATCCTACTTGGAATTGGTTTTTAAGCCAAATAGGTTGTTAATATATTTTAATGGTTGGCCGAATATAGGATCTAAAGTTAGATCGGGATTTTTGAGATCTCAAGGAACCTATTAAGCAAATCAGGTGTGTACGCACACTAACTTTCGATTTATCATATGGCAATTATTTTAATATGTGAATGTGCATAAGAATATGAATGTGGCTAAATACCACAAATGTGGTAAAAGTACTCAGGTACGTTTCCTACTTTCGATAGGATTATGAAATATGTTATTTTATAACATGTGAATATATGTATACGAATATGAAATTAAGTATGATATGTATGATATGTATTTTTGGGCCATTCGGGATTTATGTCAAGGGGAAGAAGGTGTTGACTTCGGTCTCACCAACGTTATATGGTGACTACGGTCACAACATTTTGAATATGGTAACTCCGGTTACATTATCTGAATTTGGTAACTTCGGTTACATTATTTGAATATGGTGTCTAATGACACAAATTATATGGGCGATGAGCACGTCAACTGCAGTGACTGCCTTCGATGGTGTGTAGCGGATGGAGGGTTGACTTAGTAGTCCCACGCAGACCGGCGGTACGGTGGTGTGTAGCGGATGGACCATTAGGCTTGGCTTGGGTTGCATCATCATTTATTTTATATGAATGTAAATTTGATTTGAACATGTATGCCTGATTTGTTGAATGTTAGTACTGTGTGCACATTGAGTCTGTTGACTCACCCCGTTATGGGAAATATTTTCAAGTGATGAACAGTGACGGACCGGGACGGTAGACCTCGAGGTGGCCATGTTCCATTTGAAGATTCTATTTAAATTTGGACTTTATTTCTTTTAGTACCTTTAATTTTTATATTTGGGTTTTACTTGATGTAATAAGGCCATAAGGCCCAATGGATTTTCTTATTCGCTTTACTTTAAATTGTTACGTTCTGAGCTATTATGACTAAAGGTTAAATGTTATTTTCTTTAAAACCCTAAAAAAATATTTTGTCACCTTAATAAAAATTGGATATACAAGATAAATTAAATGGGTTTCCAATCTAAGCCCAATCCACAACAACATTTTCTAAAAATTTTACAAATTTTCTCTAAGTAACGAAATTCTTTGAAACCGATTTACTTTAGGAACATACCAGATCCGGTTCAGGCTCGTGGGCCGGGTGTGGGTGTTTCAATTTGGTATCATAGCCAGGTTTTAACCTCTCGGCCTGTGGGCTAAGGCCCAAAACGTTTTCAAAGCGAGCCAAATGATTTTCTTTGAAAATAAGCAGGCTTCTGGCATGGCCCCTAAGTCTCCAACCCGCAGTCCACCAGGTAAGTACCCCTAACTCTATGTGTGATTCTATGATTTATGAACTGTATAAGGGTGGAAAAGGCATGGAACGTAGAATAGAATGATAGGAACGTGAACCCTAGGATTAGACTACTCAAATACAAAACCACATAAGACTTAAAGCACTAAAAAACCTATGGCTAAGTCACTGAGCTAAGGTGTGGTAACCCTTGTACACATGTCTAGGATTGGATCCGGAAGAGCTTGGTATTTAAGCAGTCCTAGTGACTCACCTCCTCTTCGCAGGAATCCTACCAGTGCGTAGCTTCAGCTCACCCTAACCTGAGGACTTAGTGGGTGTGGCAACCCTCAGACGCATGTCTAGGAATGGTTTCAGTGGGAGCTTGGTACTTAAGCGATCCGCGTGACTCACCTCCTCTCCACTCGAATCCTGCACAGTGCGTAGCTTTGGTTCACCCTGACCAAGAAGGCTCGGTCATAGGCTAAACCCAATAACTAAAACCCGAAAGGGAACTAGCTATTTTTCGAAACCTTAATATTAAATTTCTTAAATCATTTTTTTCTTTAATTCACAAAAACTATTTCTTATACACAATTTTCTCCAAAAATTTTTGACTTATAAAATTACAAAAATACCCCTAGTGGTAAAATTACAAAAATACCCTTGGTTTATAAAATGCCCAACTACTCAACAATTTTGCCAAAATATCATTATTTTATAAACATTCAAAAACCCTAATTTGTAAAATATCAAAATACCTTGATTTTAGAAAATTACAAAATTGCCCCTAACTTGCAAAATTACCAAAATGACCCTGATTTCCAAAATTTTTGCAACATCCCCATTTTGGAAGGAACAATTTCCAAAAGAACCCTCAAAGTTTTACAACTTTCAAATATCCTTGACTTAAAAATTTTACAAATTTACTCGATTTGTGAAAATTACCAAGATACCCCCGAGGTCGAAAATTACCGAAATACCCCCAGATTTTAAAATTTTTCCAAATTACCCCGAGACTTCGAAATTTTCAAAATACTTTTTGACAAAAACACCAAGGAACGTTTTTCTTCTTAAAAATTATGAAAATATCCCTGTAGGGCAAATTACAAAAATACCCCTGGGTAGTGGAAAACAACAACAACAAAAACTACAACGTTTCCCTGAATGAACGAAGGTTCATACTTGTTTGATGGATGAATGAATGAATGGAAAAAACTGTGTGATTGTATGAATACGAAAGAACCACTCTTAAATCCTTTTTCATAAAACTCCTTCGCGGGTAAAAAGTGGAACAATGACTAATCCATAAAATTTCTTAATCAGATCTCGACGTTAGAAAATGAGCTCTAGAGGACGTGGTCGTCGTGGTCGAGGTAGAGAAGGATGACCGTGTCGGAACCCGTTAGGTCGGGTCAAGGGTCTGACAATGAAATGCCACCGCCACCACCACCCCCAGCTATCAATGTTGAGCAAAGCAGAGCTCGCATGGGGAAGATCTTTGTCGCAGTCGTCTTTGTGAGTTTTGGAATTGGTGGCAGGTGCCGGAGGAAATTTAGGAAATCGAAAGTCGGTACCTGAACGGCTCCGAGCAAATGGAGCGGAAATCTTTCGAGGAGTATCTAATGTGGCACCCAGTACAGCTGAGTACTGGTTGGAAGCAATGGAGCGTATCATGGATGAGCTCGATCTGACTCCAGAGGAAATGTTGAAAGGGATGGTGGCGTTGTTACGTGATGAAGCGTATCAGTGGTGGTTAACTGTTCGGGATGGTACCACGGCTGAAAACTTGACTTGGGAATATGTTAAAGAGGCATTTCAGAAGAAGTATGTGGGAACCAGGTATACAGATGAACAAAGGAAGGCTTTTCTAGGGTTGGTACAAGGGAGTAAGTCTGTCACAGAATATGAGGTGGAATTCTTGAGGTTGAGCCGCTATGCTCGAGGGGTAGTGGCAACTGAGCATGAACGCTGTGTCCGTTTTGAGGACGGACTGAGGAACGATCTGAGACTATTGATAGCACCGCATCAGGAGCGAGAATTCTCTGCTTTGGTGGATAAGGCTAAAGTGGCCGAGGGAATTAAGGATTTTATCAAGCAGAACACTGATCGAAATAGGCCAGAAAGAGGTTTTGGATTGTCTAGATCATCAGGGAATAAGAGGCCTAGAACTGATGGGCCAAAGGATCAGCAAGTTGATACCAGAGGGTAGTATCATCCTTATGAGCATTGTGGAAAAAAGCATTTAGGTGAGTGTTGGAGAAAGACAGGAGCATGTCTTAAGTGTGGGTCCAAGGACCATATGTTCAAGGACTGTCCAAAAATATCAGATGACAAACGACCAAAGAACTCAAAGATGTTAATCGGGCTAGTAGGAGAGGACAAAGACCTCAACGAGGTCGAGGTTTGAATAACGAGGTAATGGTTCCGCCAAGGTCGTGGAGCACCAAAGGAGGTGTTGAAGGTTCGAAGCAAGGCAGCCAAGGTTAGTTTATGCGATCGGTAGTCATGAGGATAGTGATGCGCCAGACGAGACAACGAGTAAGTTTCTTATTTATGGATTATACTTCATTACTTTACTCGCTATAAGATTAGTTCGATCTTATGTTGCTAATGAAGTGTATGGAACCTTGAGTGTGAACTTAGAGAATGTGTCTAGAAAGTATTATAGTTCTTTAAGATCGAGTCTGTGACAATAGCGTAGTGTGGTGAGTTAGACTATACGGATGAGCGATAGTAAGTAATTTCGAGGACGAAATTATTTTTAAGGGGTAGAAGCGCAACATCCCGAAAAGGGCCTATGCATTTTGGCCTAATTGTACAAAAGACATCTTTTATGTGTTTTGGAATAAATTTGGAATGATTTTGGAAACACGAGAATGTGTGGAAATGTTATGTTGGAAATAGGAAAATGACCATTTTGGAAACCTAAGCAAATTAGGAAAGTGAACATTTTGGAAACTTGAACATTTTGGAAACCTGAACATTTTGGAAACCTAAACATTTTGGAAACCTGAACATTTTGGAAACCTGAAGATGTAAGAAAAATGGCAAGTTACAGAGTCGATCGAAAATTTTAGGAAACTTAGAAATAATGCCGAAATGACAAATTTTAAAGTTCAAAATAGGAAATAAGGGCAAGAGGGCCTTAAAAGAAAAAGTTGGTGAGATTTGACACACAATCGGGCTTGGAAAAGTGGCCTGAAGGTGTCACTTAAGGCTTATGGAAATGGCGCCATGTGTAAGAGAAAAGGGCCTAAGTTCGAGTCACTTGGAAAGCAAATATTGAAGGTTTTATTTTGCTTCCAAGGCTAGGGGTGGACGGCACCTATTTCTAGAAAAGGGAGGAGTTTTATTTCAGTTAAAACTTGATAAATTAAGTGTTAAGTAAAGGATTTTCTCTTAATAAGATAATTGAGGAGATATAGGATGGATTAAATACTTTTAATTTAATAAGGTGATAATTAAATGATAATATTATCACTTGTGGGGGAGTAGTGGCCAAGTCAAGGACTCTTGGCATAGCAATTTCAGTTAAAAGAGGAGAATTAAGGCTATTCTCTCATCTTTCCTAAGTGTGTGCCGAAATTCTCATAGCTCTCTCCCCCTCTTTGTCGAATTTTCTTTGAACAAAAACCATCCTCTTTTCTTCTATTTTCTTCTCCGTTTCTACTGTCAAAACCGAATCTTGGTTGATTCTAAGCAAAGGAGCAATCAACTACAACATCAAAAAGAGTAAGATCTGTGGTCAATCAAATCCTATTCCTTTTCTTTTTACAAAAAAGAAGATACTAATCCTAATAGCAAATTTTGGCCGAATCTACAAGGGGTCTCTTAGGTTTCCACAGTTACCGAATATAAAGCTCAAGGATCTAAGGTAAGAACAATTAATTCTTGTTCTTCTAATTCGCTTAATCAAGATCTAAGGAAATAACCTCTTTTATGTCTCTTGGCCGAATATCAAAGGAAGAGTTTCGGGATTTTAGATTCAAGGAATTTAAGGTGAGACACATTCGGCCAAAGGCCAATTACTACTTATTAAAGTTAGATCCGATCTAACATATGAATTTTAGGGATTTCGACAGATATTCAAGACAAGGGAAACTTTCGGGATTTGGAAACTATAAGGTAAGTACATAGATCCAATCGGCCAAGGCTTGTCCTTGATATTTGGAATTATTTTCCATTTACTCAAAAGTTAAAAACTGACATAATTACCTGATTTAGTGACTAGCCGATTTAAGGAAGGAATATTATCAAATTTCGGCATTTGATTTACAGTCTTTCAATTCGGCAACAAGGTAAGTAATACAAATCCTACTTGGAATTGGTTTTTAAGCCAAATAGGTTGTTAATATATTTTAATGGTTGGCCGAATATAGGATCTAAAGTTAGATCGGGATTTTCGAGATCTCAAGGAACCTATTAAGCAAATCAGGTGTGTACGCACACTAACTTTCGATTTATCATATGGCAATTATTTTAATATGTGAATGTGCATAAGAATATGAATGTGGCTAAATACCACAAATGTGGTAAAAGTACTCAGGTACGTTTCCTACTTCCGATAGGATATTGAAATATGTTATTTCATAACATGTGAATCTATGTATACGAATATGAAATTAAGTATGTTATGCATGATATGTATATTTTTGGGGCATTCGGGATTTATGTGAAAGGGGAAGAAGGTGTTGACTTCGGTCTCACCAACGTTATATGGTGACTACGGTCACAACATCTTGAATATGGTAACTCCGGTTACATTATCTAAATTTGGTAAATTCGGTTACATTATTTGAATATGGTGTCTAATGACACAAATTATATGGGCAATGAGCACGTTGACTGCAGCGACTGCCTTCGATGGTGTGTAGCGGATGGAGGGTTGACTTAGTAGTCCCCACGATGTGACTGGCAGGTACGGGTGGTGTGTAGCGGATGGACCATTAGGCTTGGCTTGGGTTGCATCATCATTTATTTTATATGAATGTAAATTTGATTTGAACATGTATGCCGATTTGTTGAATGTTAGTCTTGTGTGCACATTGAGTCTGTTGACTCACCCGTTGTGGAAATATTTTCGGTGATGACCAAGGATTTGATCGGGACGGTGAACCTCGAGATGGCCATGTTCCATTTGAAGATTCTATTTAAATTTGGACTTTATTTCTTTTAGTACCTTTAATTTTTATATTTGGGTTTTACTTGATGTAATAAGGCCATAAGGCCCAATGGATTTTTCTTATTCTGCTTTACTTTAAATTGTTACGTTACGAGCTATTATGACTAAGGGTTAAATGTTATTTTCTTTAAAACCCTAAAAAATTATTTTGTCACCTTAATAAAAATTGGATTTACAAGATAAATTAAATGGGTTTCCAATCTAAGCCCAATCCACAACAACATTTTCTAAAAATTTTACAAATTTTCTCTAAGTAACGAAATTCTTTGAAACCGATTTACTTTAGGAACATACCAGATCCGGTTCAGGCTCGTGGGTCGGGTGTGGGGTGTTTCAGATTTGGTTGAAAAACCAAAGAAAACCGAAATCGGCATCCGGGATCACTCGGGGCCGCGTAGGTTCATAGTGGTAACCATGTTTTTTGTAATAAAACAGTTTTAGCTAGTGGCAGTGATGTGATTTCGAAAAATCATGAAAAATAAGAAAAAGAGAATTAATAAGTTAATAAGAGATCAAATCAGAGCTTACTGTGTCTATTTTGATAAGGAAGAAATGGAGGAGGAAAATGAATTTTATATTCTGAGATATGTTAATTTTAGTGAGGCATGTTCTGAATGATTTCGTGGTTCCCTGATCTGTCTTGGTAAAATTAGATAAAATCGTACAAAGTGATTTATGAATTATAATTGATATTTATGGATTCCTTAGTGAGTCTATTTTGAATAGAGACAAGTGGAAGCAGCTTATGAAAACTGTCCAGTGAGATATTTGAATTTTGGGTATGAGAGGTCATAATCATTAAACAGTGAAACAAGGGAAACTTTAAGGAATAAACTGTATTAAATGGTTAAGCAAAAAATTCTGGAAAATTGTACTAAGGAGATATATGAGTCTAGTTTCAATGAAAATTTACGGATTTAGATTTCAAGATTCCTCACTCGAGTTATGGTCAATTTAGTCAGTATGACGCAAATGGACAGTTTTGATCTTTTATGCCCCAAATTAGTAGTTAAGCCTTGGTTACGAAATTACCATAATACCCTTGAGGGTAAATTACTGAAATACCCTTAGTGGGTAAGATTGCCAAATTACCCTTAGCAGGTACGATTGCCAAATTAAAAAAATGTCCTTATGGGCCGAATTATGGAAATGCCCCTATTGGGCCAATTTGTAAAGCGTTAATGGGCCGAAATACTAAATTGATTAATGAGCTGAATTGACACATTGCCTTATGGGTCGATTTGACATATTGATTAATGGGCAAATCTGATATATTTTGTTACGTGGGCCAAATTGATATATGATTATATGGGCCGATCTAAAAATATGCAAAATGGGCCAAGATGATATTTGCTTAATGGGCCAACTTTGATAAATTGTTATAATGGGCCGTAAAATTTGTAATAAATATCTGAATACATCATTGTGAATTGTTATGCATTATATACATGATTTCCATGGGTTGGAGTATTTGACGAAGAGAAGTTCTAGTAGCTTTGCTACAAAATTCTGGTGGCTTGTCCACAAATTGATATATGGCTTAATGTCCAGTTTGATATATGGCTTAATGCCCAGTTTAATATATGGCTTAATGCCCAGTTTGGTGTGTTGGTGGGGTGAGTGACTAAAGCTCCCCACAGGTGTGTTGGTTGGTACGGGTGGTGTGTAGCGGATGGAAAACTAGGTTTGGTTTACGAATTGCATATCACATGCATATTATATACATGTTATTATGTTGTAATTGTAAATGGGCTTTGGCCCTATAAATGTTTAATTGGATTTTTGGCCCAGTGGACAATGGAAGTGGGTTATACACTGAGTTATTGTAACTCACCCCCTTTCTTTCTTAACCCTTGTAGGTAATGCTCAGTGATGAGGACTTGGGGCAATGGATGACTCGGTGTAGGCCATACTTCAGAAATAGTTTTATTTGGACTTTAGTTTCTTATTTCGTTTACTTTATTACTTTACTATTTTTGTTATGTGTTGTAGTAAGGCCTCTGGATTATGTTATTTTGCTTTATATTTGACGTGTTTATATTTCACTCAAATTATTTTAAATGGGATTTTCTAAAATCATAATAAAGGTTTTCCAAAATCGATTAACAAATGAATTTCAAAATAAACTTTTACAAATATTTTTAATACGGAAATTTCTCTCGAACTATCAACGATATTTCCAAAAGTCACGCTTTTATAAAATTATTACTTCAAATTTAATCGAACAATCTTGAGGTTAGTAGTATTTTATTAAATATCTCAAGTCAAACTTGATTTTCTTGATTTTAACAAATCAACATCTATTTTATACTGAATAAAAAGGATCTAACATGTTTTTTATATCTCATTTGACATGTTTTCTTTATATGTTATCGAAAATCTTTTTAGTGTGACACACCAGATTCGGGCCTAACTTTTAGGCCGGGTTTGGGGTGTTACATTACTCCACTTAAACTTTATATCCATAACCAAGTTGATCACATGAAAAAGGATTTCCACCTCCTCAAACCACCATGATTGTGCATACAATAGGTAAGTCTAGCTCAAGACTTTAAACAAGCGCTTCTCGAGGCAACCCAGTACTAACCGTACTAATTAGTTTGGTTTTTTTTCTTTTCGTATTTAAGCATAGGTTTCCATACCCACACGACCTTGCACACGGCTGTGGCCGTGGCCGTGTGGACACCATGACTAGGCACATGAGCGTGGACCTTATCTCTATTTAATTTTTTTCTTTTATTCATATTTTTATTTTTATTTTATTTTATTTTTATTTTATTTTACTTCCTTTATTATTTTCTCCTTTTCTCAATGGCATTTAGATTTAGCTTAGGATACAATAAAACCAAGTCGGCTACTTGGATTCAATTTCAAATGGTTCGAGATGCTTCCCCACGTTCACCTCCAATCTTATTCGGTTTCTTTTCATAGACTTCATCCAAAAATTCAGGAAGTGTTACTTCTCCCCTTCTCTTTTGATTTTATTATAACATAATTGTTTATCTATCTTTGTACATTGAGAGTAATGTACATCTTAAGTGTAGGGGGTAAAAGTACCTGACTTTTTGCATTATTCTCAAATCCTGAATTTTTGTCTTGTTCCTAAGTAAGTTTCTCATTTTACTAATTAGGATGAAATTTCTAATGATTTATGATTTTTATTGATATGTTTTGGTTTAAGTCATTGATAATTGTGCATTAATAATTTAAACTTTAACATACTAGAGAATCAAGCATGATAAGTCTATTTTTTCAAGAATTAAAAATTTTTTAGGTTGTTGAACTGAATTTGAATATTACCTTGAAGTTTGAAATTTACAAGGATTGATGTCAAATAACCAAACTTTTTGGGAGATTTTGAGCCTTATAGAGCATATATTCTTTTTCGTGCTCACTTTATTGATTATGAGTGTGTCAACTTTGAACTATTATTCTAGAACTTGCCTCGTTTATACATGTTGAGGCCACACTTTTGATTTGATATATAGAGATGATAAAGGCACCTAGGTTTTAACCCATTCACACCACTAAAAGCCTACCCACATAATTAACCCCTAGTGAACCCTTTTTAATCCTAACAACCCTTTTTATTGATTTACCCGCTAATATTAAACCCAAAACCCTTTGAATTTGTTATCATTCTTTTGACTACCCTTCCATCGAGAATTGATTTGACCAGTTACCTAATTAGTTTATTTCATTTGATAAAGTCTTTCTTTATTATATATTTACTTTAGTTTGTTCTAAAAAAAATTGAAAAATAGAAGTATATTAAGTATTAGTAGTATAGAAAGTGAGCTTGTGCATTTAAATTTCAATTATCAAATCAAAAAAAGCTCGTATTATTATTAGTTTAAAGTTTCAATTGATGTAATCATTTATTTTCTAGTTCATTATTTTTAGTTAGGTAACCTGTCAATTCGATCTCGATTTTTACCTTCTAATTCAGCCTTTATCCACACTTTTTAAACCAAGCCCCGTTACAACCATTTGTGTATCATCTCTATACAATGGTGGAGATTTGATTTTCAGGCAAGCCTATGGGATTAACTTTTCAGGTTCGACTTAGAGTGCTTATTCTTGAACCTTAAACACTTCAAGTGATTTGAGTGAATCTTTTGTGAGGATGCCAATCCTTGTCAATTTTGAATTAAAGGTAATTATTCAGATAAGGGGAGGCACTATGTTTTCGTACTACAAAGGTATGACTTATCGTGATTGAATATTTAGGACTCTTTGAGTTGAATTATCCATGTATAAATTATCTATGAATTATGATGAGACATTGTCGATAGGAATTATGAATTATGGAAAGTTCGTTTTAATTGTAAGTTGAGAATTTTGCTTGAGGACAAGCAAAAGCTTAAATGTGGGGGTATTTGATAAACCGTAAAAGTAACATATTTTAATCCCATATTTATTATGCTTTTGGATGATTTATCCCTGATTTATGTAAAAAGGTGCTCTTAATCCTTTCTTTTCATGTCTCATACTCAGGGAAGCACCTAAGGATAAAAAGAACGTAAAACGGGCTTAAAACGGACCAAATTGGGCCAACCTAAGAAATCGACACGGCCTGGACTTCAAGCCACATGGCCGTGCCTCGTCAAATTACTTCACACGACCATGCCATGATTTACATGGCCGTGCCCAAATCAACAGAATCGAGACACGGTCTAAAGACGATTTACACGAGCATGTACCATGGCCGTGCCCCTGCCACGGAAAGAGCAATTTCACTCGGATTTGGATGCTTGGAGGAAAAGAAACACATTTCTAAGTCTACTTAAACATCCTAGGAGGAATTCTACTTGAATTAGGATACTTAGGAGCCAAGCAAAGCATCTCAAAGTCTATATAAACACCCAAGGTAGCAACTAAAAAGGGGAGTTCGGCAGAAGCCAAAACAGGAGATGAAGTTTTGCTCAGAGTTTTCTACCAGAGCTTTTATTCAGGGAATTACTCGAAGATAGCCATTTGATCCATTTCAAGAAGCTGGAGTTATACTCAAGATAGAGGATCTCCTCTTCAATTCCTTCAGGGGGTTTTAGGGATTTCTTATGTTTTATTTTATCTTTTCTATTGAGATGTTTTCTTATTTTGTTATGAACTAAACCCTTCAGATACCTGAAGGGGATGAAACCTATGATGGATTGTGATATTTGATTTCTAAATTATATGATAAGTACATAGTTTGTTCTTAATTATGTTGCTTAATTTAATCTGATGTGCTTAGGTGGAGGAGGAATAGACCCTGCCTAAGAGTAGATCTAGCATAATTAAGCGAAGTTGATCGAATGCCTAGCGATAGGGTGATGAGATTTTGCCAAATTAGGGTGAAACCTAATATGGGAGTCCATTGATCGATTTACTGCTTCCTTAGGGGGTTATTATAAGAAAATGAGAGTTCCACTAATTAAACTAAGGTTAAACATTATTCACCTCTAGAGAGGGTTTAATATAGGTTAGGGAGTCTCACAGATCAAGCTAAGTAAAGAAGTCATATGAATTAAAAGTTTGATAACAAGAGAAGTTATAGGTGGATTCTTCCTGAGGGTATCGTCTAAAATCAACTGAGTTTTTCCACAGTCTTCTCCCAAGGTTTCATTCTTTTTTCTTTGCATCTAGTTTAGTTTTTCATTAGTTTTAGATTAATAAACCAATCACTCCATATTTTAGGCTAAATAATAGAAAGAAAGTGAGTAGTAGTACTATTAGGTTCCTTTGGGTTTGATAAAATAATCTTGCCTAACTATACTATTGTTCAATAGGTGCACTTGCCTCAATCGTTGTCATAGTTAGTCTACAAGTTTGATCATTCTTTATAAATATTAAAACTTGACTGTTTGACACGATCAGCCAAATCTCATAAGTATTGAGATTTGATGAATTCGATATAATTCTTGGTATGGACTGGTTAACAATTCATGGTGTGATAGTAAAATATGGAAATAAATATATTGAATTGAGATGTGAAAATGGGGACACTCTTCGTGTTGAATCAGATGAACAAGACAGGTTGCTGGTAGTGATATCTCGCATGTAGGCTCAAAAGTATGTAAGAAAAGGGTATGAGGCATACCTTGCTTTTGTAATGAATGCTAAAGAAACTGAGCTAAAGATTGAATCAATACCGATAGTATGTGATTATCCAGATGTATTCCCAGAAGAATTACCAGGGTTGCCTCCGGTTAGAGAGGTTGAATTTGGTATTGAGTTAGCTCTTTGTACTACACCTATATCGATTGCTCCTTACAGAATGGCTCCAATGGAGTTGAAGGAATTGAAGGCACAGTTGCAAGAGCCAATGGATAAAGGTTTTGCAATACCAACTTGCTCTCCATGGGGTGCCCCCGTGTTATTTGTGAAAAAGAAAAATGGCTCTATAAGATTGTGCATAGATTACCGATAGCTTAATAAAGTAACAGTGAAGAACAAGTACCCATTACCAAGGATCGATGATTTGTTTGATCAATTGAAGGGAGCCACTGTGTTTTCCAAGATAGACTTGAGGTTCGGTTATTACTAGTTGAGAGTAAAAGACTCAGATGTGCCGAAGACGGGTTTTCGAATGTGGTATGGGCACTATGAAATTTTAGTCATGCCTTTTGGTTTAACAAATGCCCTTGAAGTGTTTATGGACGTAAGGAACTGCATTTTTCGGCCATACTTAGATAAGTTTTTGGTCGTCTTCATTGATGACATATTAATATATTCCTGTGATGAGCATAAGCATGCCGAACACTTGAGGACCATTTTACAGATTTTATGAGATAATCAGTTGTATGCCAAATTCAGTAAAAGTGAATTTTGGCTCAAGCAAGTTGGATTTCTAAGACACATTGTCTCAGGAGATGAAGTCAGAGTCAACCCAAGTAAAATTTCAACCATTATTGATTGGAAACCGTCGAAAAATGTATTTGAGGTTAGATGTTTTCAGGGCCTAGCTGGCTATTATAGGCAGTTCGTTAAGGGGTTTTCTATGATAACGACTCCAATGACGAAACTGTCACAAAAAAACATAAAATTTGAATGGACGAAAAAGTGCCAGCAGAGTTTTGAGAAATTAAAGGCAATGTTGACAGAGGCTCCAGTTCTAATACAAAATAAATCGGGAAAAGAATTTGTGATCTATAGTGATGCATCCTTAAATGGATTAGGGTGTAGATGTGAGACAGCCCAGGGTTAATCGAGTTGTTCACTTATGTGCCTGATTGTCTACGAAGAGTGAAGGAGTACTCGAAAAAGGTGGGAATTTCGATTATAGTTGAAAAAGCTTTTGATAGGTTACCTTTTTAATTATATTTAAGTTAGGAATAGAGGTTTAATATTATGGGGTTTAGTTTAGAAGTTGGAATGAAACAGGTTCGATTTTGGATCGGTTAAATAAAGAAAGGTATTTGGAGATTTGGTTAAGTAGGAATGAATAGGGATGGATGAAAGATTGGTACTCGATGGTTCGGGTTAAGATGGGATAAGTAAAGATAGGTTAAGGGTGATGGAAGATAGAACTTAAATCCAAGAATCAATTCAACACTATATATAGTGTCAACCCGGTTTCATACGGTTTAAGGTGGATGATGGTATTATCGAAAAGGGTTAAACGCCACACCGTAAGGTGATAAGTTCAGAAACGAATTCGAAGACGCCACAAGCACGCTTGATAAGTCAACCGAAAACTTGTATGAATTTGGAGAGGATTAATCTCACTCTTTTGAACAAAGTTCATAAAATCAAATTGACCAAAATTTTTTTACAAAAGCAAATGAATAGCTATTTATACTAATTAGTTGAGGTAGCCAAATGGCCTAGTTCTAGGACTTAATAACTAAGTAATTTCAGCTAGAGTTATCTAGAATATTGCAGAATTAATTCATTAACTTGATGGAGCTAAATTCACCTGATGGGCAGCCTAATGGACGACATTTTAGAAGAGGGATTGAATTTTGAAGCACTTGCAAATGCATACAGCAGGTAGGTTTGGCCCTTGTTGTAATTGAGCTATTAAATTGTTCACTTTTGGATGAAAGGTGATGAGCATTTAATTGGCACTTGAACAGCCACTAAAAGTGTGAAAAGTCAATTTTGAATGGTCTCCATGGTGTGAACTTAGCCAGCCGAACAGCCCTTGGTGTGAACAGCTCATCTGAAAAGAATGATGCTTCTTTGGAGATAGGAATAGCCAGCATTGGAGAGATTAAACGGCTGGAAGCTTTTTAGCCAAACAGGTGCTTGGGGGAGCCAAAAATGACCAGCAATTAAATGTGGCACCAGCTGAAAATGCGTTGCACCATGCGTCCCATGTACCAGCCACATACATTGCACCTAGTGCATGAATCTCTTTAAATGGCCTTGTTAAATTCGGCTGCACCTACATGCACAAGGAAAACTCATTAAAACAATTCAATTCAGCTGAATAAAAATTAAAAAACTTAATTGGACATTTAATTAATATTTAGACACATTAAAAACTAGCTACTTAGGACATATTAACAATCGACTAGAACTAGGACACATTAAAAACCAATAGTAAAATTAGACAAATTTAAATTAAGTTTAGACAACTTAAATTTGGCACTAAATAAACCTTCAAGACACATTTAACTTGCAGCAATAAAATAAATTAAATAAAGAGTTCAATTAATTTAAGCATTAAAAATTAAGTAAATTAACTAAACAGCTCAATGAGCTGAAATAAGCTCAAATGAACTATTTCGGGCTAAATTGAATGTGCTCCAATATGCACAGCCTCTCACATCCCTTGTTCTGAACTCTAGTCTTTGGTCCATCGAACATCATGAGAGCATCAGAACACAAGTTCTTGGTTGCCCTGGGTTGGCTTACATCATCCCCCCTCTTCAAAGCGACTTGTCCTCAAGTCGAGCCATTGGTTCACTCGAAAACGTTCGCGCGGCTTTCCTCGGTCGAACGGGTGGATGGAAATTGATTCAACTGGAAAGAATAGCCATGAGTTAGCAAATAATGTTCCAAACAAATTTGCAATTCAAGCATATTCAAAACAAGACAAGTATAATGTAGGTAAATAGAGGGATTAAATTATCATGCAAACAAGCTAGTTTACTCGACAATGCATCGTCAAATGTTCAAAACAAATCCGAATAGATTTCAAGGCAGGTATACAACTTAAATAGATTCCACAAAGCATGCGAGTAATGGGTCAAAAGATAGACATAATCATCATAGACAAGTACTTGAAAAGGTTTACTCACAAATGCATCATGACATTTATCAAGAATAAGAATCTTTTTATCAACCACCAAAACAGATAGATCTTCATTAAGTAAAATAGAATAGTTAAGTACATCACAAACTAAATGGTTAAAAGCTAATTTGTCAACACGATGTCTGTCACCATTCGAGGATAACAAAAATGTTTTAAAGTTTTCAAGTGTCTTACCTTGTTTATCTTCAAGAGCGGGAAAATAAAGATAGTTTTTACCTTGCTCGATCAACACAAACCTTCTCTTCTCGGGAATATAGAGTTTTTACCTTGCTCAATCAACACAAACCTTCTCTCCTCGGGAATATACTGTAGCCGAGGCTTCACGGTCGAATTAACCATGTCAAAACGATACGTGAACTTCATATACAACCACAGGAATTGTTTAAGGCACGAATTTAAATTAAAATCAAATTGGGCAATTTTCGTTACCTTATTCAAAGACCAAGTATCAAAACAATAGAAATTATTTGAACAGCATTTAAGATATTTGATTTTTCCACAAAAAGAAACAAGGAAAATTCTCGGTTTAAACACGTGAGTTTGATTTCTTATGCCAAAATGTAGCAATGGTTTCATCAAATCAAACATGTCAATGCAAAAGGATTTTTGCATACACAATAATGAACAATCAAAACTCTTTACGAACTTCAAAACATATTTGTACAAACTCGAGGATTTCAAACAAGGGAGCAAATTATTCGCATAACCATCACAATCAAATAAATTGAGATGCTTATATGAAAATTCATGATCACGCATAATCGAGTTTCGCAGCTGCCAATCGAATGTTATTTCACCAACATGGTCGACAACACCACAAATTTCATTAGTGGTGCTTTCCTTGCCATCATTTAAAACAAGTACTTCACCATTAATCAAAGGATGGCAATTGACCATATCACCAATGTAATCATAAACATTCAAACAAGTTGGTGAAGATTGAAACATTTTATAGCACTTACCTTCCTTACCTTGTAGCACCGGTAGACTAAGATTACCTTTGCCATTCAATGTGAAACGTCTCTCCTTTGGAAGGTAATTGAGATGGAACTTATGGATTAATTCTTCAGAAACTTGAAATGAAACAACACGAGGAGAACTCAAATGGTGGTTAGTGGAAATATTCCTCACTTGCTCTGGCTCATCTTTTTCTTTCGTTTCTTTTTCTAACTCGAGTTCTTTTCTTTCATTTTCAATTTTATTTTTGTTCTCACATTCTTTTTCAATTTCTTTTTCAATCTCCTTTTCTTTTTAAGTTTCTTTTTCTTTTTTTTCTTTTTCCTCTTTTTCTATTTCTTTTTCGATTTTATTACAACTTGAGGATGATACAAAAGAATCAATAAGATAATTGTTTGGCTCAAAGAAAGAGAAAGTATTTTCGTTGGTTTCTCGATCAATTTTTCGGGAACAATCCTTCATGCGTGATTTCTTTGAAGCGTACGAAGAATGACTTGTACTTTCTCGATCGTCGCCTTGAAAAATTTCAAACTCAAAAATTTCTTCTCGTTGTCTCAAAAGCCTTATTGAGTAGGAGTCTCAATGATAATCTCTTCTCGAATAGTCATCGGGAAGATGTCTTCGAGATGGTCATGACTCTGTTTCTCGGCTTGGTGGATTTTGCTTTCGTCGAGCTCTTTCCTCCATTCGGTCCAAACATCTTTGTATTGGACTTAGCTTCCTTTCAAACATTCGGGCCATCTCTTTCACCAAGTACTGAAAGTCATCGGCTGATAATTCGTCTTGAGGCATGTTTATTTACTGAAAGAAGAAATGTTAAAAGGAATAATAATAGAAAGTTAAATACCTCACTACAAAAAACCTCACTAATCACTCGGAAAGGAAAACAAGAATTTTTTACTCCACTCGTGTTTTCTCTCGTATAAGGCTTTTTTACTCTTTAATGCACTTACCACTCGTGCCTTTTACCGCTCACCTGACTCTCGTAAATTCGTATTTTGTCTTAAGTAGACTTATTATGGCTTGAGGTTCGGCTTCAAAGTGGTTATAAAAGATAATGTCGAGTGTATCGGGTAAGCTAAAAATGGATGAAATTGGGGTATGTGTGGCATTGGGGAAATGGAAGGTACCAAATGATGGTGATATGAATCTTGAAAATTGGGGTAGAAAGAAGAATGAGGGTATGAATAAGGGGCTCTGCATTTGTAATGTGTTATGTGTGTATGTTGTGTTATGCGTGTTATTCTGGTGTGTTTAGAGGTTTCGGGAAGGCTCGAGGTTAAGCTTGAGCCTTGGTACAAATTTTATTTTTAGGCACTGCAAGGGAGAGCTAGTTCAAGTGGGCCTTAAGGGTACTTAAGTGGGGTAGTTGACACAAGAATCTAATTGATAAAGTGGCAAGGAGCCGCCATCTAAGGGTGTAGGTAGGTAACGCCACAGGGAAGTTGTGAGGGAGCAGGTTCAAGTTGCATTGATAGCAAATGGAAGTTTTTTTCTTTTATGTGCCTAAGGAGCTTAAGAGATGGTTTCGGTTGGGACTCTGCATGGGTGAGTTTGGATTAAGTCAAAAGACGTGAATATGAGGATAAGAGGAAAATATGGGATAGGATATGAGTGTAGGTGGTAGCCAAATGTTGGACACTAGGAGCAAGGGGAGAAATCGATTTTGTTGTGGCCAGGGTGTGCCGAATTTTTACTTTGGAGCATAGGTTTTTGTTCTCAAAAATAGTGCATTCTTGGCTTTTGGGGTTAGTAGGTACCAAAATTGTGTTTAGTAAAGTGAGAGTTCTCTTCTTACTTTTGGCATTTTGAGGGTTTCTTTCTCCTCTTCTTTTTTTGCCAAAACCGAAACCACTTAGGTCCTACCAAAAATTCTTCTTCTTTACCCTTCCTAACACTTCTTTCTATCTTGTTCTATTTCTCTTCTCCCAATTGTTTCCTTCTCAAAAGCCGAAACCCCTAACTCCATTCTCATCTCCACTTCTATGATATAACCGAATGTCCCTTGCCCATAGTTCTCTTCTCTATTTTCTTTTCACAAGCCGAATCTTCATAGCCTTTCTCTTGTTCATCTTTTCTTCTGATCTCTTCTAAAATCGAAAACCCTTAGGTTTCATCTGTGGTTTAATTTTATTTCTTTCGGCCTTTCAATCTTCTTCCCTGTCATTGCCAAATCTTCTCTCAAGTGGTAGTCGATTCTCATGTGTTGAGGTAAGTGTCGACTCCTGTTAATCTTCTATGTTCTCTTTCTGTTCTTGGAGTCAAAATCGAGTGGCCAATTGGCTTGGTAAGGCCATCGTTAGATTGATATTTCTCACTGTTTCTTGTGTTCTCTTTGGGGCGCTATTCTGGGAATTGAAGGAGATTAGATCATCTAGGTTCCTAAGCCAGAAACCGTTAATCTCTGAACCATATCTCTTCTTTCAGGATTTCAAGGTAAGGATGTTCTATTTGGATTGAATTTAGGTCATTATCATAATCGGTACCTTAACCCTACCTTGTGGTTTGACAACCATATTTCATTATAGTAGCATCTGACAAGATCTTTGATGGAATCCAATATCGATCAGGCAAAGGAGGGGGTTGGACTCGTAAACACAACCCCAAAGTTCAAGAAACATGCGATGTCTGCTGTTTGAGATTGGCCACCGGGTTGTGGGCTGGCTTCTGAGCAGAATAGTAGATAGATAGCAATGGTTCCTATTAGCGATAGTGTCGACATAGAAAGCGTGGTATTACGTGTTATCAGGTGTGTAAACCTCCACACACTTTATTTTATCTGTACTAACGATTGTGTGGGCTAAAAAGCCAGAAAAGGCTGTGTAGATAGTCGTGATGCCCTTAGGGGTAAGGCTAGGAATGTCAGGTATGTGACCGTATCATTTTCTTTACATGGCAAATATATGTATGGTGATCTGCTGTGTTATGGATAGCATGTTGCATTTGTTATGATATATATGTAATTCATGGGGTATGGGTTTAATATGAAGGGGAAGAGCATAATTATTTGGTCACATAGTGATCGGTGGCTATGCCATGATATATATATATATATGTACATACATTAATTAGGTCACATAGTGATCGATTGTTATGCCACGATATATATATATTTTTTGGTCACATTGTGATCGGTGGCTAAGCCACGGTGTAGTATTTGGTCACCTAGTGATCGATTTATGACTGGCAGCATGACTGTCGAAATGGAGTGCAGCGAATGGATGGTTGATTGTAGAAATCCCCACGGTGTGATGGGCTGGTACGGGTTGGTGTGTAGAGGATGGAAAAGCTAGGTTTGGGTTGGGCTTATTGCATTCATGTGTTTGTATGTTTTCCTTATGGGCTAAGGCTCAATGTGTGATTGTGGGCCATGAGCCGTTTGTATAATGTGTGAGAATTTACACACTGAGTCCCGGTGGCTCACCCCTTTCTTTAATTTTTTAGATAATTAGTAGGTCGTGGATGTGGGAGCCGAGGCGGACTCGTGGAGGCCATAATACCCTTTTCTTTCATAAACTCGTATCTTATTGCACTTTATTTTTAATTGGGATTTTTATTACGTAATAAGGCCTTTCTAAGATAAACTCAGGTTTTTATTAGCTATTGTTTATTTCAAATTTGACACTTAATCATTAAAGTGAAAATGGTTTTTTTTTTTCCTCAAAACATACGGGCAACATAAATCAATCAATTCTCTTTAAAGTATCAACAATATAATTGAATGTTGGCTTGGCATAACTTGGGAATTACCTTAATCTACGTATTGTTATCTTCAAGACTACACTTTAATCGAAAAGTTTTTCAAACCTCTAGTTTTTCCTAAATTCCACAAAACTCGTTTTTACTTCACCCTGTAACATATCGAATTCGGTCGTAATGTTTAGGCTGGATTTCGGTGTTACATTTTTGGTATCAGAGCCTAGGTTACAAAACTTGGGCTGTGAGATGGGTTCGCAAAGGTTTTATAAAATCAAAGTAAATATTAAGGTTTTGGGTCGAGATATATCATCCGAGTCTACCGACAACCAATCCACGCAGGTAAGTGTTCTAATTGCTAGTAATGTATGCATGAAATGCTTATTTGATTGGATGGACATGTTGTTAGCATAGGGAAATTTAAACTTTAGGGAGTGAAACCTCTAGCGTGTGACATGTTTGCAAAGACTACCCTTTAAAGCCAAGTCACATAAAATTTGCTCGGTATTAAAATAGTGAAAGATACTAACTCATAAAACTTTTAATCAGATTAAGTCGCAAACATTTGATATGAGCACTAGGGGCGTGTAGAGGTAGGATTGCGTGAAGTCGTCATGAGTAGAGAGGTAGGATTATTAGGACCAAATGGGCGAGACGATGTGGTGTCTTAGGTGAACCGAGAGAAAGTCGAAAATCAGGGAGTCATGAGTTAGGAAATGAGGTGCCAGAGTCTCGAGGATGATCTGCGTGTCGATAGCTCCACAAATGAGAAAGGAGTTTACTGCTTTTAGTGGAAAAGGCTAAGATAGCCAAGGAAGTTAAGCGGTCCGAGAAGCAAAATCAGGATAGAGACAGGGATAGGAATAATAGGAGTTTTGGATCGTCGGGTACAACGGGGCGCTTTTAGAAAAGACCTAAGATGGATGGGCCGAGTTGGGGTGTGAGATCTGTGGGTAATAGTTAGCCTCAGAGGTGTGCCCAGTGTAGTAGATTTCATCCGGGCGAATGTTGGATGGGTGATAGAAGATGTTTCAGGTGTGGGTCTACTGATCATCAGGTTAGGGATTGTCCATAGGATTGGGGTGACGTAGGGCCAATAGGACAGGCTAATGTTCAGCCGGGTAGAGGAGGTCAACAACCGCAGAGAGGTCGTGGTCCAGCCAGAGGGGGTAATGGTTATGGCCGGGGCCGTGGAACACCAGGCAGAGGTGTAGGAAACATCGATGCAAGACAGTCGGGGTTGGTTTATGCAGTGAGACATTAAGAGGAGGGGGGTGCACCGGAAGTCATAACCGGTACGTTCTTAATTTTTGGTTTACCTTTTTCTGCATTAATTGATATTGGATCGACACATTCTTATGTTGCTAGTGTAGTATCTGGAACTTTAAGTATAGACCCTGAGATTATTTCTAGGGAGATGACGTTAATTAGCCTGCTAGGTCAGTCGGTAGTGGTGAACAGACTGTATAGGGATGTACCTCTAGAAGTGCAAGGGGTAGTTTTTTTGGCGAATTTAATGGAACTGTCGTTCGGGGAGTTCGATCTGATCTTAGATATGGACTGGTTAGTGAGATATCAAGCAAATTTGGACTGTGCAGCCAAGCGTTTGGTACTAAGGACTCTTCAAGATGATGAAGTGGTGATAATAGGGGAAAGGAGAAACTACTTGTCTAACGTAGTGTCTGCTTTAAAGGTTAAAAGAATGGTGAGAAAAGGATGTGGGGCATTGCTAGCCTTTGTTTGTGCTCTGGAGGTCCAAGAATCAACTGTGGGGAATGCTAGAACGGTGAGGGAATTTTCTAACGTTTTCCCAAAAAAACTTCTCGGACTACCCCAGGATCACGAGGTGGAGTTCTGAATTGATCTTCTTCCGGGGACAGCACCAGTGCCCATTGCACCATATAGAATGGCACCGAAGGAGTTGGTGGAACTGAAAGCACAGATTCAGGAACTGTTGGATCGGGGTTTCATCCGACCAAGTGTATCGCTTAGGGAGTGCCAGTGCTATTTGTTAGGAAGAAGGATGGACCAATACGTATGTGCATTGACTACCGTTAGCTGAACAAGTTGACTATAAAAAACAACTATCCATTGCCGAGGATTGAAGACTTATTGGATCAATTGAAAGGGGCGTCAGTTTTCTTAAAAATAGATTTGAGATCAGGACATCATCAATTTAAGGTCAAAGAATCGGATATTCATAAGATAACTCTCAGGACCGGTTATGGCCATTACGAATTCTTGGTGATGCCGTTTGGGTTGACCAACGCACTAGTAGTGTTTACGGATATGATGAACCGAGTATTCCAACCCTATTTGGAATAATTTATCGTAGTATTTATAGATGATATCCTGGTATATTCAAGGTCAGAGGAGGAGCATGATTCGCATCTTCGAGTGGTTCTACAAATCCTGAGGGAGAAACAATTGTACGCTAAATTCAGTAAGTGCAAATTTTGGCTAAGCGAGGTTACTTTTCTGGGACATGTTGTGTCGGCGGAAGGGGTCAGAGTTGACCCCCGAAAAGTTGAAGCTATCATGTATTTGAAATCACCCAGGTCTGTGACAGAAATTCAGAGTTTCCTTGTTCTTGCTGGGTACTACAAGAGGTCAGTTGAGGGATTCTCCTTGATTGCGACACCTTTAACCAAGTTGTTGAGGAAGGGAGTACCTTTTGTATGGGGTGATAAGCAGCAGGAAAGCTTTGAGAAGTTGAAGAGGGTGTTGACGAAAGCTCCAGTTTTAATTCAATTAGAGGCTGGAAAGGAGTTCGTGGTTTATTATGATGCTTCACACACAGGGTTAGGATGTGTGTTGATGCAAGGTGGAAAAGTTGTTGCTTATGCATCTCGACAGTTAAGACCGTATGAGCTAAATTATCACACACACAATTTGGAGTTGGCAGCTGTGGTTTTTGCCTTGAAGATTTTGAGACATTATCTGTATGGAGAGAAATCCATCATCTATATAGATCATAAGAGTTTGAAATATCTCCTTACCCAGAAGGAGTTGAACTTGAGGCAGAGGAGGTGGACTGAGTTATTAAAAGATTATGATTGTTTGATTGAATACCATCCTGGTAAAGCTAACGTGGTGGCAGATGCGCTAAGTAGAAAGGTAATCTTGGATCTGAGGGCGATGTTTGCCCATCTGAGCCTGTATGAAGATGGGAGTTTATTAGCTGAGCTTCAAGTGAAGCCGACGTGGGTATATCAGATTAAAGAAAAGCAGTTGGAGGATGATATTTGAGTGCCCGACTATCTCAAATGCAACATGGTAAAGTAGGGGATTATAGTCTGAACGATGATGGGTCCTGTGTTTCCGGAAGAAAGTTTGCGTGCCGAGGGACGTGGATTTGAGGCGGATGATGCTTCAGGAAGCGCATAATAGCCCATACGCTATGCATCCGGGAGGAAGTAAAATGTATCGGGATTTGTGGGAACAATTTTGGTGGTCGGGTCTGAAGCGAGAGGTAACCAAATTTGTAGGTAGATGTTTGACATGTCAGCAGGTAAAAGTGGAGCATCAGTTAGCTTCGGGGTTATTGCAGCCGGTAAAGATCCCGCAATGGAAATGGGAGAGGATCACTATGGATTTTGTTGGTGGGCTACCCCTCACGCCTACTAAGAACGATTTGATATGGGTAGTTGTTGAACGATTGACAAAGTCAGCACATTTTATACCGGTTTGGGTTGATTACTCTCTTCAGAAGTTAGCTAAGTTGTATATAGCGAGATTGCGAGGATGCATGGAGTACCTATGTCCATCATCTCTGACGAGATCCTAGGTTTAAGTAAGATTCATGACGTGTTTCATATTTCAATGTTGAGACGTGTAACACCCCAAACCCGGTCAACTCACCACGACCGAATCTGGTATGTTACAGGGAAAAAGGAATTTTGAAAGGTTTAGGTTAAAGTTTAAAAGTTTGATGAATCACTTTGCCATATTTTGATCTTGTAGAAAATTGAGCAGGATTTTAAACAAATCGATAGTGTACTTTGGAAACCCGAAAATTTTGAAAACTTACTCCGATGTGTAGGTAAAACAAGTTTATCTCCTTTAGAAGTTTAAGTTGTTTCTTATTAATACTAAAACATTTTGACTTAGTAGAAAATCGTGTTTAAGTTAGAAAACATTTTGAGTTCACTTTATCCCAAATTATAGTGTGATACCCGATGGTATAGTTTAAAATGTCGCTTTTGTAGTTTTGAAATCGTTGTCTTTCCAAGTTTTAGCACATTTTAACCCAATTAATTTGTTAAGGCATATTAAACATCTACTTTAAGCATAAATAAAGCAAAACATACTTTTAAAGGCCTTTACAAACCAAAATAAAACCAAATAGAAATAAATAAGATAATGTACCAAATTTTATAAAGTCTACGCAATTCCTTATTTAAGTATGGCATGAGCACCTCGAGTCTATCCCGGCTCCATGTCCGCATCTAAGTGTCACCTGAAATGTCAAAGGAGAGAGTGAGTCGCAAGACTCAAAGCATAAATCCTCTCCCAGATAACATGCCAACACACATCATAACAAAGTAATGCAAGTAATGCACCATCCTAACCAACCATATCACCTTTTCTACCCCGTGGTACCAAACCACCGGTGGTGCTAAACCACCGGTGACCCAAAGTCACGATATCCATAATGTGGTGCTAAACCACCGTGACCAAGTCACGAATAATCCAATGATGGGGCCAACCCATCGCGGATACCAAATCACTAGCGACAATCCCGTATCTCATAAGTGGGCCAACCCACGGTGGTGTAAAACCACGTGGACGAGTCGCAATGAGGTGCCAAACCTCCGTGTCCCAAAGACACAAGTGTGATACTAAATCACCGTGACCGTAGTCACAAATCCGATGATGGGGCCAACCCATCGTGTGATACCAAATCACCGGCGCCAATCCCAGATAATCAATCGTGGGGCCAACCCACCGTGGTACTAAGCCACTGGACGAGACGCCGAGGTGCTAAACCTCGTGACCCAAAGTCACAAAATATCATTGTGGTACCAAACCACCGGAGGTGCTAAACCTCCGGTGTCCCAAAGACACAAAGGTCCCAAAGACACGGATATCATACATCTCCCTCCTCTCATATCACCCAATAGCATATCATACTAAATGCAAAATCGTGCAATCATGCTATCATGCTCACATGCTTAATATGGCATCTCAAAGTATATACATCAACAATCATGATATCACATATCATCACATATCTCATAATGAAACGGACTTACCCGAATCCGTATCCATACCTCAATGGGTACCAAATCACCAACCACACTGCTTTCATTTACACAACCAAAGTTATCACATTACTCGCTTAAGAAAGTGTGTTAGTTTACACACCTGAAATAGCGAAGGTTAAATCCAAAGAACCGGTCTAAGTCCCTTGATCACCTCGACAACCCCGATCCTACAATCGGCCAACAATGGATTAACACTTAACCTATTCGGCCAAATAGATAAACCAAAGGGGTTACGCTAAGCCTCACCTTTGCAAATGGTTCGATTTCCAACCAACCCGAACCAACACTGGTTCCTCCTTTAACAATCAGCACCCCCTAATAGAAAGAACAGTTAATCCATTGAAACTTTGGCTTAAAGAATTCTAAAAGAAAAGACTAACAAAAGTAACCTCTTACCCCTACTTACCACTTGACTTCTCCAATCGGCTGCTTCAAAATCCAAAGGCCCTATATAAACGATTACCAAAACCGAACGTTAACTCCTTTTGGCAAATACCGAAATCAGCCCTTTAACATACTAAAAATCGGTAAAGTACCAGAGAAAGGAGAAATGGCCATTCGGCCAACACTTACCTTCTTAGTAGACCGATTGTACAAGACTCCAACAAGAAGAATAGGTTCGGCTAACACCCTTGAAAAAGAAAAGTTTAAAAAAAACAAAGAAGAAATCGGCAAGGGTTGTAGTAAGGTTCGGCTAAAAGGTTTTGGAAAAGAAAGAAAATAAAAAAAAAAGATGAATGGAGGGGGTTAATTTCGGTTTTGAAAAGATAAGAAATGGAGAAGATGTTTTGGAGGATGAGTTTCGGCTACTAATGGTTCCAAGAGAGGACAACACGAAAGTAAAAAGGAGAGTACAAGAAACTAGTTTCGGCTCAATGTTGAAGAGAAAGCAAAAGCTGGTTTCGGTTTAACACAATTGAAAAAGGAGAAGAAAGGGAGAGGGATGCACATTCGGCTACCAAGGCTTTCAAATGAGAAAAGAGGAAAGAATGTGAAGAAGAAGGTGTTGTAGTTTCGGCAAGTGTAGGTGCTTGAGGTTTTCGGTTTACACAAGATGTAAATACTAGAAAAATGGAAACAAGCATTCAGCTACCAAAGAGAATCAAAAGAAACAAAGCAACCTTTTTGGCAAGAAGCAACCTTGGACTTTCGGTTTAAGGGGGATGAAAGGAGAATTAACCTTGAAGTTTTTCTTTTCGCTAGCTTTTGACTAAAGAAAGCTCATTGTTTTTGACAAAATGAAAGGGCTTGGTTTGCTATCCCCATGACCGAAAATGCACACTTACCAATTGCCAAAATTCGCACACTCCCACCCCTCACAACACTTACCAACCGCCAACCTCCCCCAAACACTCCCCAAAACCGCCACTCACCTATTTAAAGTTTCCCACAATCGCCACCTCCTAGAAGCTCTCCAAGCCACTAGTTCAAACTAATTTGAACTAGTCAAATCCCACATTCACTCCTTGCCATCCATTCCACCTATTGACTTGGTCCAAGGCGAGTTTGAACCGCCTACAACTCTTCCCTTCCATGCCACAAATGGGACAAAAAATGTGGGATTTTCGCACTAGAACACAAGACCTCCTCCCTTGCACCTGACGTCACACCCATGCTCTAAGTGGCGCATGCTTTGCCACTTTGCTAGCTCTTCACTTGTGCTCAAGAACACCAATTAAAATATAAAAGACCCACTCCTTCACTCCTATCACATAAAGCCCAAAACTAAAATTTTTCCACCTACTCGTGCACACTCCTAGCCTACAACTAAGCCCCAAAACCACACAAACAACAACATAGCAAGCCATTAACATGCAAACAATGCCAAAATAAAATAGCCCTTAACCCGGATATTACAGCTCTACCCCTTAAAATAATTTCGACCTCGAAATTACCTGATCAGAAGAGTTGCGGTATTCTCGTCTCATCATATCCTCGGGTTCCCACGTAGCTTCTTCCACGCCATGATTTTGCCAAGGAACCTTAACCAAAGGCACAGACTTCCTACGCAGAACCTTCACATCCCGATCTAAAATCTGTACAGGCTCTTCCTCCATGGTCAAATCTGGGTTTACCTCGATCTCTTCCACTGTCACCACATGCGATGGATCTGAGCGATAACGCCGAAGCATCAAAACGTGGAACACGTCGTGAATCTAACTTAGCTCTGCTGGCGACTCGAGCTGATATGCAACTAGTCCCACTCATCTCAGTACCTTATACGGTCCAATAAACCTCGGACTTAGCTTGCCTTTCCTCCCAAACCTTAACACTTTCTTCCACGGTGAGACCTTCAGGAAAACCCGATCTCCCACAGCAAATTCAATATCTCTCCGCTTAAGATCGACATAGGACTTCTACCGGTCCAAAGCTTCTTTCAATCGAGCTCAATCAACTTAACCTTGTCTTGGTCTCAAAGAACCAACTCCGGTCCCAACAATCGACGCTCACTTAACTCTGTCCAACAAGTAGGTGAGCGACACTTCCTACCGTACAACGCCTCATATGGTGCCATCTTGATGCTCGCTTGGTAACTATTGTTGTAAGCGAACTCAGCTAGCGGTAGATACTCCTCCCAACTACCCCTGAAGTCCAATACACAACCTCACAACATGTCCTCCAAGATCTGAATAACCCTTTCCGACTGCCCGTCAATCTGCGGATGAAATGCCGTCTTTGAAATCCAACCGCTGCACTCAGAGCTCGATGTAACGCTCTCCAGAACCTTGACGTAAATCTGGGATCCCTATCCGAGATGATCGATACTGGCACCCCGTGCAGTCTCACAATCTTTGACACATATAGCTTCGCCAACCTCTGAAGTGAGTAATCCACCCTCACTGAAATAAAGTGAGCTGATTTAATTAGTCGATCGACAATTACCCAAACTGAATCCTTCTTGCTCGGTCTAAGCGGTAATCCACTGATGAAATCTATAGTTATCCTTTCCCACTTCCACTGTGGAATCTTCACTAGTCAAGCAACCACGACAGAATCGATGCTCACCTTGACTCACCGACATGTCGACACTTCCCCACAAACTCTATCACTTCCTTTTTCGCACCCACCGTAATCGCTTCTCCGAGATCTCTATACATTTTGCTACCTCTAGGATGTATAGCGTAGGGGCTGCTATGTGCATCCTGAAGAATCTTTTGCCTTAACTCAGTATCTCTCGGCATACAAGCTTTCCCCTGAAAACACAAAACCCCATCACTAGAGAAGCTATAACCCTTCAACCCATCCTTCTGCACTTGTGTCCTCTGCGCACTTAAAACCTTATCCATCAATTGTTTTTCTCTGATCTGCTTAACCCAAGAAGGCTTAACCTGCAGCTCTGCCAGAATACTCTCGTCGTCATACAAACTCAAGTGGGCAAACAGCGCTCTTAGATCCGAAACAACCTTACGGCTCAACGTGTTTGCCACAACGTTAGCCTTGCCCGGATGATACTCAATTGAGCAATCGTAGTCTTTCAGCAATCAATCCATCTCATGCTGCCTCGATTCAAGTCTCTCCGAGTCAAGGTACTTCGACTCTTATGATCCGTAGACTATCGATCTCTCTCCGCATAAGTAATGCCTCCATATCTTTAAGGCAAATACTACACCGCTAACTCCAGATCGTGCGTTGGATAATTGACCTCATGTGGCCTCAATTGCGAGATGCGTAAGCCACAACCTTCCTTTCTTGCATCAAGACACAACCCAAACTCAGATGTGATGCATCGCAAGAACTGTGAATTCCTTACCACCTCAAAGTTGAATTAGAACCGAGCTTCACAAAATCTTCTTCAACTTATCGAAGCTCTCCTGCGCTTCTCACCCAAATAAATGGAACCCTTTTCTTAATAATTTAGTCATCGGTGCTGCGATCAATGAGAAACCCTCTACAAATCTTCTAGTATCCCGCCAAGCCCAAAAACTCCGAATCTCGACCATCGACTTAGGCGGCTTCCAATCCAAAACTACCTCTATCTTACGAGGTCCACTCTAATCCCTCACCGATACTACATGACCCAAGAACGCCACCTCCTAAGCCGTAACTCGATTTGCTAAATTTCGCATAAAGTCGCTTTCTCCTTAGAATCTGCAATACCACCCGCAAATGAGCATCATGCTCCTCCTCGCCCTTGAATATACCAAGATGTCGCCGATAAAAACTACTACGAATCGATCCAAATACCAAAAACACCCTATTCATCGATCTATGAAGGTCGCCGCCAGATTAGTCAACCCAAACGGCATAACTAAGAACTCAAAGTGCCCATACCGAGTACAAAATGTCGCCTTGCGATATTCGCCTCCTTTACCCTTAACTCGGTGATACCTGCATCTTAAGTCGATCTTCGAGAAAATCGACGCTTCTTCAAATTGATCAAACAAGTCATCTATCCGAGGCAGCGGATACTTGTTTTTGATCGTCAACTTATTCAGTTGTCGGTAGTCTATACACATTCGCATAGTACCGTCTTTCTTCTTGACAAAGAGTACCGACGCTCCCCAAGGCGAAACACTTGGCCTGATAAAGCCTCGATCCAACAATTCCTGTATCTGAGCCTTAAGCTCCACTAACTCCTTAGGTGCCATCCTCAGACGGAGTAATGGATACTAACGCAGCTTCGCAATGATCTATCCCAACTTAACCTCACGATCCGTGGCAAACCCTAAGCTCCTCGAAAACACATCAAGAAATTCCTTAATCGTCCGAATCTGTCTCCACAAGCAGACTCCTTAGCCTCCAAGGCATACACATGAACCACATATGCTTCAGAGCCCTTTCTGACCATCTTCTCGGCTTTCAGAGCAGATACCACATTGGATAGATAATTCCTCCTATTATCGATCAGAACCACCTCATCACCCTCAGCTGTGCTCAAAACCATGCGCTTAGTCGCAGGGTCCAACTTCGCCTGGTGTTTAACCAGCCACCCATCCCAAGAATCGATCGAACTCCCCAAATGGCGCTCCATCGATCGCCCACAAAAGATACCCTTTGAGTTCTAGAGGTACGCCTCTATACAACTTATCTACAACTACAGAGTGACCTGAGGGCTTATTACTACCATCCGCCTAGAAGATATCTCGTAGTCTAAATCCATGGTCTTCACTATGCTACTTGCAACATATGAATGTGTTGAACCCACATCAATCAAAGTAGTAAATGGAGAACCAAAGATTAAAACGCATCTGTAATGACGTCCGGCAAGTCCGCCTCCTCTCGGTGCCTCGCCAAGATACACCAACCCCTACTGCTTGGCCTCAAACTACTCGCACCTCCTGCCTGGTGGTCCACGGCCCGACTAGAACCATTACCTCCTCTGCCATTACCTTGGCCCTCTGCGGTGGTGGTCCATTATTCTTATAATCGAGTACGGCCCCGATTCTCTCGACCAATCCTAGCCAACTTGCGCGACAGTCCCTCACACGGTGGTCTAGCGAGCCACACTCAAAACAAATTTCTACCATCACCCAATATCCTCCCAATGAGCCTTTCCATAACGGTTACATCATGGCGGGTCCTCGTCTAGCAAAGAACAAACCTACCCGACCGATTCATCCCACTCGGTCTAGCCCTTTTCTCGCTGATTCCCGACGACCCGTAAGATCCAAAACTCTTCTTGTGTCGGTTCCTATCCATGCCTTGCCTCACGACTCTTTAATGCCCTCGCTACCTTCGCCTTCTCAACCGTAATAACAAATTCACGCCCCTGCCGAGGCGCAATCAACGATCTTAATTCATCTCGTAAGTCATTCCTCAAACGAATGCACCTCTCATGTTCAAGAGCCACCATACCCCGCATACCGACTCACCGAGAAACTCGCCTCGTACTCGACGACGATTTGCTCCCGAACTAACCTCGTAAATGCTTTTCACTCATAAATGTAGTTAGCTCCCACGCACTTTTTCGATAAGCACCAAAATAGTCCCAAGTCGATCTTCAAATTTGCAGTCTTTCCGAATAGTGAGCCACCACCGGTATGACTCATCTCGAGAAGTGATACTATCCCTTTAACTTTCTTCAAGATCAGTCCAGATCGTCCATGATCCGCTCTATCGCTTCCACCAATATTCAAGATCTTTGAGCAACACCGAGACACCTCGAAAGAATTCAAATTGCTTGTTCAAGTCGCCAGCACGATTTCCTAGCTCCTACGCCTCCACCTACTCCAAATACCCTTTCCGAACCCGCAAGATTACTCATGCGATCTACATCGTCCCCGCTTTGTTCTCAAACTCACCACCTCCAACCGGTGGCGAATCCCAGATCTCATTCTCGACCCACGACCGTAACCTACGGCTCAAAACCATCATCCTACCCGACCACGTCCACAACCACGTCCACCTCGGGTACTCATGACTAAATCTCGTCTGATTTAAAGAATTTTATGTATTAGTAATTATTCCACTATTTTAAAGCAAAGTCTTATGAATATTAAAGAGGCTTTTATTTTCGCGAGTCCACAGAGTCCTATCAGTTTCAGTCTCTAAGGTAGTCTTACTATCACTAGCCATTCAATCTCATCAATATCATTATCACAAACAATAGTACGGGGTACTTACCTGGGCGGATTGGTGCCAGAGACTCGGTGCCATGCCTTTCAAACCATACTTTAAAACAAAACACTTAAAACAGACTTTTGAAAACATTTTAGGCCTCGGGCCCACAGTCGAGCCTTTGAACTTAGCTCTGATACCACAATTGTAACACCCCAAACCCGATCAACTCACCACGACCGAATCTGGTATGTTACAAGGAAAAAGGAATTTTGAAAGGTTTAGGTTAAAGTTTAAAAGTTTGATGAATCACTTTGCCATATTTTGATCTTGTAGAAAATCGAAGCGTGATTTTAAACAAATCGATAGTGTACTTTGAAACCCAAAATTTTGAAAACTTACTCCGATGTGTAGGTAAAACAAGTTGATCTCCTTTAGAAGTTTAAGTTGTTTCTTATTAATACTAAAACATTTTGATTTAGTAGAAAATCGTGTTTAAGTTAGAAAACATTTTGAGTTCACTTTATCCCAAATTATAGTGTGATACCCGATGGTATAGTTTAAAATGTCGCTTTTGTAGTTTTGAAATCGTTGTCTTTCCAAGTTTTAGCACATTTTAACCCAATTAATTTGTTAAGGCATATTAAACATCTACTTTAAGCATAAATAAAGCAAAACATACTTTTTAAAGGCCTTTTACAAACCAAAATAAAACCAAATAGAAATAAATAAGATAATGTACCAAATTTTATAAAGTCTATGCAATTCCTTATTTAAGTATGGCATGAGCACCTCGAGTCCATCCCGGCTCCATGTCTGCGTCTAAGTGTCACCCGAAATGTCAAAGGAGAGAGTGAGTCGCAAGACTCAAAGGCATAAATCCTCTCCCAGATAACATGCCAACACACATCATAACAAAGTAATGCAAGTAATGCACCCGATCCTAACCAACCATATCACCTTTTCTACCCCGTGTGGTACCAAACCACCGGTGGTGCTAAACCACCGTGACCCAAAGTCACGATATCCATAATGTGGTGCTAAACCACCGGTGACCAAGTCACGAATAATCCAATGATGGGGCCAACCCATCGCGTGATACCAAATCACTAGCGACAATCCCAGATCTCATAAGTGGGGCCAACCCACGGCGGTGTCAAACCACGTGGACGAGTCGCAATGAGGTGCCAAACCTCCGTGTCCCAAAGACACAAGTGTGATACTAAATCACCGGTGACCGTAGTCACAAATCCGATGATGGGGCCAACCCATCGTGTGATACCAAATCACCGGCGCCAATCCCAGATAATCAATCAGGGGCCAACCCACCGTGGTACTAAGCCATTGGGACAAGATGCCGAGGTGCCAAACCTCCGTGACCCAAAGTCACAAAATATCATTGTGGTACCAAACCACCGGAGGTGCTAAACCTCCGTGTCCCAAAGACACGGATATCATACTCCCCCTCCTCTCATATCACCCAATAGCATATCATACTAAATGCAAAATCGTGCAATCATGCTATCATGCTCACATGCTTAATATGGCATCTCAAAGTATATACATCAACAATCATGATATCACATATCATCACATATCTCATAATGAAACGGACTTACCCGAATCCGTATCCATACCTCAATGGGTACCAAATCACCAACCACACTATTTCATTTACACAACCAAAGTTATCACATTACTCGCTTAAGAAAGTGTGTTAGTTTACACACCTGAAATAGCAAAGGTTAAATCCTAAGAACCGGTCTAAGTCCCTTGATCACCTCGACAACCCCGATCCTACAATCGCCAACAATAGATTAACACTTAACCTATTCGCCAAATAGATAAACCAAAGGGTTGCGCTAAGCCTCACTTTGCAAATGGTTCTTGCTTTCCAACCAACCCGAACCAACACCGGTTCCTCCTTTAACAATCGGCACCCCTAATAGAAAGAATAGTTAATCCATTGAATCTTTGGCTTAAAGAATTCTAAAACAAAAGACTAACAAAAATAACCTCTTACCCTTACTTACCACTTGACTTCTCCAATCGGTTGCTTCAAAATCCAAAGGCCCTATATAACCGATTACCAAAACCGAACGTTAACTCCTTTTGGCAGATACCGAAATCGGCCCTTTAACATACTAAAAATCGGTAAAGTACCAGAGAAAGGAGAAATGGCCATTCGGCCAACACTTACCTTCTTAGTAGACCGATTGTACAAGACTCCAACAAGAGGAATAGGTTCGGCTAACACCCTTGAAAAAGAAAAGTTTAAAAAAAACAAAGAAGAAATCGGCAAGGGTTGTAGTAAGGTTCGGCTAAAAGGTTTCAGAAAAGAAAGAAAATAAAAAAAAAGATGAATGGAGGGGGTTACTTTCGGTTTTGAAAAGATAAGAAATGGAGAAGGTGTTTTGGAGGATGAGTTTTGGCTACTAATGGTTCCAAGAGAGGACAAATACGAGCAGAAAAAGGAGAGTACAAGAAACTAGTTTCGGCTCAATGTTGAAGAGAAAGCAAAAGCTGGTTTCGATTTAACACAATTGAAAAAGGAGACGAAAGGGAGAGGGATGCACATTCGGCTACCAAGGCTTTCAAATGAGAAAAGAGGAAAGAATGTGAAGAAGAAGGTGTTGTAGTTTCAACAAGTGTAGGTGCTTGAGGTTTTCGGTTTACACAAGATGTAAATACTAGAAAAATGGAAACAAGTATTCGGCTACCAAAGAGAATCAAAAGAAACAAAGCAACCTTTTTGGCAAGAAGAAACCTTGGACTTTCGGTTTAAGGGGGATGAAAGGAGAATTAACCTTGAAGTTTTTCTTTTCGCTAGCTTTTGACTAAAGAAAGTCGGCTTGTTTTTGACAAAATGAAAGGGCTTGGTTTGCTATCCCCTATGACCGAAAATGCACACTTACCAATTGCCAAAATTCGGCACACTCCCACTCCCTCACAACACTTACCAACCGGCCAACCTCCCCCCAAACACTCCCCAAAAATCGGCCACTCACCTATTTGAAGTTTCCCACAATCGGCCACCTCCTAGAAGCTCTCCAAGCCACTAGTTCAAACTAATTTGAACTAGTCAAATCCCACAATTCACTCCTTGCCATCCATTCCACCTATTGACTTGGTCCAAGGCAGAGTTTGAACTGCCTACAACTCCTCCCTTCCATGCCGTCAAAATGGGACAAAAAATGTGGGATTTTCGCAGCTAGAACACAAGACCTCCTCCCTTGCACCTGACGTCACACCCAAGCTCTAAGTGGCGCATGTTTTGCCACTTTGCTAGCTCTTCACTTGTACTCAAGAACACCAATTAAAATATAAAAGACCCAGCTCCTTCAGCTCCTATCACATAAAGCCCAAAAACTAAAATTTTTCCACCTACTCAGGCACACTCCTAGCCTACAACTAAGCCCCGAAACCACACAAACAATAACATAGCAAGCCATTAACATGCAAACAATGCCAAAATAAAATAGCCCTTAACCCGGATATTACAAGACGCTACCATTCAGATCCATCCCATGTGATACTGTTGGAGAAACTCAAAGTAAAGCCTGATTTATCATTTGAAGAGGTACCAGTTAGATCTTGGAGTGGGATGTTAAAGTTTTACGAACGAAATCAATTCCTTTGGTTAAGGTTCTGTGGCGGAATCACGGGTCAGAGGAAGCTACATGGGAGCTAGAGGATGTTATACAATAGCAATACCCTCTCCTCTTTTGACCAGATAATTTTGGGGCCAAAATTTCTTTAAAGGGGTAGAACTGTAACATCCTGAATAGGGGGCTCTGTATTTGCAATGTGTTATGTGTGTATGTTGTGCTATGTGTGTTATTCTGGTGTGTTTAAAGGTTTGGGAAGGCTCGAGGTTTAGTCTGAGCCTTGGTAGAAATTTTATGTTTAGGCTCTGCAAAGGAGAGCTAGTTGAACTGGGCCTTAAGGGTACTTAAGTGGAGTAGTTAGCACAAGAATCTAATTGGTAAAGTGGCAAGGAGGCGCCACCTAAGGGTGTAAGTAGGTGACGCCACTGGGAAGTTGTGATGGAGCAGGTTCGAGTTGCGTTAACAGTAAATAGGAGTGTTTTTTTTAACTTTATGCACCTAAGGAGCCTGAGAGATGGTTTCGGCTGGGACTCTGCATGGGTGAGTGTGGATTAAGTCAAAAGATAAGGAGATGAGGATAAGAGGAAAATGTGGGATAGGATATGAGTGTAGGTGGTGGCCTAATGTTGGACACTAGGAGCAAGGGGGAGAAATCGATTTTGGTGTGGCCAGGGTGTGCTGAATTTTTACTTTGGAGCATAGGTTTTTGTTCTCAAAAATAGTGCATTTTCATCTTTTGGGGTTAGTAGGTACCGAAATTGTGTTTAGTAAAGTAAGAGTTCTCTTCTTATTTTCGACATTTGAGTGTTTCTTTCTCCTCTTATTTTTCTGCCAAAACCCAAACCACTTAGGTCCTACCGAAAATTCTTCTTCTTTACCCTTCCTAACACTTCATTCTATCTTGTTCTATTTCTCTTCTCCCAATTGTTTCCTTCTCAGAAGCTGAAACCCCAAACTCCATTCTCATCTCCACTTCTATGCTATAGCCGAATGTCCCTTGCTCATAGTTCTCTTCTCTATTTTCTTTTCACAAGCTGAATCTTCATAGCCTTTCTCTTGTTCATCTTTTCTTTTGATCCCTTCTAAAACCAAAAACCCCTAGGTTTCATCTATGGTTTAATTTTATTTCTTTCAGCCTTTCAATATTCTTCCCTATCATTGCCGAATCTTCTCTTAAGTGGAAGCCGAATCTCCTGTGTTGAGGTAAGTGTCGACTCTTGTTAATCCTCTATGTTCTCCTTCAGTTCTTGGAGGCCAAAAACGAGTGGCCAATTAGCTTGGTCAGGCCATCGTTAGATTGATGTTTCTCACTGTTTCTTGTGTTCACTTTGGGGCGCTATTCCGGGAATTGAAAAAGATTAGATCATCTAGGTTCCTAAACCAGAAACCGTTAACCTCTGAACCATATCTCTTCTTTCGAGATTTCAAGGTAAGGGTGCTCTCTTTGAATTGTATGTAGGTCATTATCATAATCGGTACCTTAACCCTACCTTGTGGTTTGACAACCATATTTCATTATAGTAGCATCTAACAAGATCTCTGATGGAATCCAATATCGATTAGGCAAAGGAGGGGGTTGGACTCATAAACCCAACCCCAATGTTCAAGAAACGTGCGGTGTCTGCTGTTCGAGATTGGCCACCAGGTTGTGGGCTTGCTTCTGAGCAGAATAGTAGACAGATAGCAGTGGTTCCTAGTAGCAATAGTGTCGACATAGAAAGCGTGGTATTGCGTGTTATTAGTGTGTAAACCTCCACACTTTATTTTATCTGTACTAACAATTGTGTGGCCTTAGTGATGCCCTTAGGGGTAAGGCTAGGAATGTCAGGTACGTGACCGTATCATTTTCTTTGAATGGACGAATATATGTATGGTGATCTACTATGTTATGGATAGCATGTTGCATTCGTTAGGATATGTATGTAGTTCATGGGGTATGGGTTTGATATGAAGGGGAAGAGCATGATTATTTGGTCACGTAGTGATCGGTGGCTATGCCACGATATATATATGTACATACATTAATTGGGTCACATAGTGATTGGTGGTTAAGCCACGATATATATATAAATATTTTATTTGGTCACATTGTGATCGGTGGCTAAGCCACAATGTAGTGTTTGGTCACCTAGTGATCGGTTTATGACTAGCAGCATGACTGTTGAAATGGAGTGTAGCGGATGGAGGGTTGATTGTAGGAATCCCCACGGTGTGATGGGCTAGTACGGGTTGGTGTGTAAAGGATGGAAAAGCTAGGTTTGGGTTGGGCTTATTGCATTCATGTGTTTGTATGTTTTCCTTATGCGCTACGGCCCAATGTGTGATTGTGGGCCATGAGCCGTTTGTATAATGTGGGGAATTTATACACTGAGTCCCGATGACTCACCCCTTTCTTTAATTTTTCAAGTAATCAGTAGATCGTGGATGTGGGAACTGAGGCGGACTCGTGGAGGCCATAATACCCTTTTCTTTCACAAACTCGTATCTTATTATACTTTATTTTTAATTGGGATTTTTGTTATGTAATAAGGCCTTTCTAAGACAAACTCGGGTTTTTATCAACTATTGTTTATTTCAAATTCGACATTTAATCATTAAAGTGAAAATGGTTTTTTTTTTCAAAACATACGGGCAACATAAATCAATCAATTCTCTTTAAAGTATCAACAATATAATTGAATATTCACTTGGCATAACTTGAGAATTTCCTTAATCTACATATTGTTATCTTTAAGACTACGCTTTAATCAAAAAGTTTTTCAAACCTCCAGTTTTTCCTAAATTCCACAAAACTCGTTTTCTACTTTACCCTTTAACATACTGGATTCGGTCGTAACGTTTAGGCCGGGTTTGGGGTGTTACAAGAATGTTTGTTTTGAAGATCGGGAACTAAAGAATTAGAACGAGAGCACATACTTGCAAAACTTCACGATCTCTTTTTTATATATATTTTCGTATTTTTTTATAACACCCCAAACCCGGCCCTTGCATTACGACCGGATCTGACATGTCGCATGAGGAAAACGTATAAAGTACTTGTGATTTGTACTAAAATAAGTGTTATTTTGTTATGGTTAAGAAAACAAGTTTGAATGCAAATATTTGATAAAATATAACTATTTTTGAGAGGTTGTTTGATGAATCAAAAATCAAGGTAGTGAGCTTTAAAACTGTGACTTTGAAAATGTCGTTGATAATTTGAAAGAAAGTTCGAGTTAAATCATTTGTAAAAGTTTGCTTATAAAATCCACTTATTAATCAATTTTAGAAAATCGTTGGTTATGCTTTTAGAAAATTCCCATTTAAAATAAATCAAGCAAAATAATAAGTACGTCAAACATAAAGCAAAAATAAAATATTCCAGAGGCCTTATTACAACTTAAAAACCCAAAATAGCAACATAATAAAGTAAAAGTAAATAGAAGCCTAACGTTAAAAAAAAAACACCATTTCTAAAGTATGGCCTCCACCGAGTCATCCAAGGCCCAAGTCCACATTACTGAGTATTACCTGCAAGAGTTAAGAAAAAGAAGTGAGTTACTAGAACTCAGTGCATAATCCCCTTTCCGTCATCCACTGGGTCTGAACTCACAAAGTAATATCTTGGGCCTGAGCCTATATAGCATAATCTTGGGCCGAAGACCATTTACATAACAGTATATATATATATGTGCAATGTATGCAACCCAACCCATCCATCCATCACACCCCCGACCAACCAATCACACCTGTAGGGATCAAGTCAACCCACCCCGCCACTCACGCCAATTCGCAAGCAAGTTGCCATTTATAATAATTCGTAGGCAAGTTTCCATTTATAATATTTCTGTTGTGGCCAAGCCACTGAAATCATAAGTAAACATTATAATGAATATTTTGTGGCAATGCCACCAGGCTACACTTCTCTTCGTACATTTTTCCCAACCCATGCGATATGTTACATGCAACATACATAATAAAGCATAATATCCACATATATGTACAACAATCATGAATCCAATAATTATTGCGGTAAATTGGCCAATTATAGAACTTTGTAATTCAACCCACTAAAGCATTCTAACAATTCGGCCCATAGGGGCATTTTTGTAAATTATACAAATTAACTCCGATTTTGAAGAATTTTAGTATTTACTATGTTTAGGCAATACACTCGATTCATACCAATTTACCGATATTAAGTTTTTATGCAACATCGATCGATATTTCTAATATGATGCTAAATCACAGATTTACGGGATTTTGATGTGAGATTACACACCTGATTACTGTAAGGACTAAACCTTGTTGATCTCCGGCACCTTTAGAATCGTGTACGATCACGATTTGTCTATTCTCACCGGATTATGGTCCATAACCCGGTAGAAAATCTCGAATCGCTGATACTGCTCTACGCTTAAACTTAGGAGTAGGAATCGAAAATCCATTCCTTTTGAGTTCTCCAATCGCTTTTCCTTTCGAATCGGTACCACTTGCCACTATTTCTGTAGGATCCTCAAGTGAATAAAAACGAGCGATTTATTCCCTATAACAACTGATTAGACAAATCCATCATACCGTTTAGCAAACTAATCGATCAATGAAAAAGATCAAAATGAACCATGATGAATCCCTTACCTTAACGATGATAACTTTGATTCCCAACGATTGTAATTATGGCTACGGATGAGTCAAAGGTATATGATTTAGCTTTTCCACTATTACACTACAAAAAGGAAATGAGTAAGATATGAAGAAGTATGGAAAACACCATTTCGGTTTAGAATTAAAATGAAACAACCGAATGATGAGGAACATTCATTCGGCTAGAGATAAAAAAGAATGAAAGGATTGGAATAAAGTCATTTACCCGATTTAATCGAAGAAGAAGTGTTCAACTTGCAAGATGAAGATGAAAAGGTGATCAAGATTCGGCTATTGAAGAAAAAGGAGAAAGATTGAAGGAATAGTGGAGAGGAAAAGAAGTGATGAACCAAGGAGAAATAGATAGTTTCGGCCATCAAAAGAAAATAAGCAAGAGTGGTTTGAGGTTATGGAAAAACAAAGGAAAAACAAATGGCTAGTGTTTTCCAGCCACACAAGAGAAAAAGAAGTGCTCAATTTGGCTTTAGAATTTCGGCAAGCAAAAGAACAGAATTAAAAAAGAAAACACCAAAGAAAATGCTAAAAGAAAAGAAAATAAGCATCTCATGCACCAAAACTAGCAAAAATGACTAGGGAAATTCGGCTCTCATCACCCCCTCCCAAAACCGTGTATACTATTACCAAGAGGATCAAAATTGACTAAAAACTCTTTCCAAAACATCTTCCCCAAAACTGGCCAACATATCCCCCTTCTTACACCTTTCTTTTACTCCTTTCCTTACACTCCTCCTTACCATATTTCCTTAGCCATCTTTCCATAATTAAAAAGTCTCCCTTTCCATAAATACAACCATGGCCGACACTTAGGAAGGAAGCACAAAAATTAATCAAAATAATTTGTACTAGGTGGGATTTGAACCTCTTCCCTCCATGCTCTCTACTTGATGCCACAACCTCCTTGCCATATGCTCACTTATGCTAGCAAAATACATATTTATTTCCTTAAGCATTGATGTCACTTGCCTATCCCTCCTTAAAGTGCTTAAACATAAAAATTTTGATAAGGCCCAATTCAACCCTGAGCCTTCTTAGGACCCCTAAACATACACAATTAACATTTTTAACTATCCTATCGTAAGATATTCTTCAAACATACTTTTGACTTGATACGAATGTCAGCGCTCCTCGTTTTAGTAGCTCTGATACCAAATGATGTGAGACGGCTCGGGGTTAATCGAGTCATTCACTTATGGCTCGATCATCTATGATGAGTGAAGGAGTACTCGAAAAAGGTGGGAATTTCAGTTATAGTTGCGGAAGCTTTTGATAGGTTATCTTTTTAATTATATTTAATTTAGGAATGGAGGTTTAATATTATGGGATTTAGTTTAGAAGTTGGACTGAATTAGGGTCGATTTTGGATCGGTTAAAGAAAGAAAGGTATTTGGAGATTCGGTTAAGTAGGAATGAATAGGGATGGATGAAAGATTGGTACTCGATGGTTCGGGTTAAGATGGGATAAGTAAATATAGGTTGAGGGTGATGGAAGATAGAACTTATATCCAAGAATCGATTCAACACTATATGTAGTGTCACCCCTGTTCTATACGGTTTAAGGTGGATGATGGTATTATCGAAAGGGGTTGAACGCCACACCGTAAAGTGATAAGTTCAAAATGAATTTGGAGATGCCACAAGCACGCTTGATAAGTCAACCAAAAACTCGTACGAATTTGGAGAAGAGTAATCTCACTCTTTTGAACAAATTTCATAAAATCATATTGACCAAAAGTTTTTTTTACAAAAGCAAATGAACAGCTATTTATACTAATTAGCGAAGGTAGTCGAATGGCTTAGTTCTAGGACATAATAACTAAGTAATTTCAACTAGAATTAGCTAGAATGTTCCAGAATTAATTCATTAACTTGATGGAGCTAAATTCAATTGATGGGCAGCCTAATGGACGGCATTCTAGAAGAGGGAATGAATTTTGAAGCACTTGCAAATGCATACAGCAACTAGGTTCGACCCTTATTGTAATTAAGCTATTAATTTGTTCACTTCTAGCTGAAAGGTGATGAGCATTTAATTGGCACTTGAGCAGCCACTAAAGGTGTGAAATGTAGTTTTTAAATGGTCTCCATGGTGTGCACTTAGCCAGCCGAACAGCCCTTGGTGTGCATAGCTCATGTGAAAAGAATGATGCCTCTTTGGACATAAGAACGGCCAGCATTGGAGAGTTTAAAGGCTGGGGGCTTTTTAGCCGAATAGGTGCTTGGGGGAGCCAAAAATGACCAGCAATTAAATGTGGCACCTGCTGAAAATGTGTTGCACCATGCGTCCCATGTACCAGCCACATACATTGCACCTAGTGCATGAATCTCTTTAAATGGCCTTGTTAAATTTGGCTGCACCTACACGCACAAGGAAAACTCATTAAATCAATTCAATTCAACTGAATAAAAATTAAAACACTTAATTGGACACTTAATTAATATTTAGACACATTAAACACTAGCTACTTAGGACATATTAACAATCGGCTAGAACTAGGACACATTAAAAACCTGTAGTAAAATTAGACAATTTTAAATTAAGTTTAAACAACTTAAATTTGGCATTAAATAAAGCTTCAAGACACATTAACTTGCTGTAATAAAATAAATTAATTAAAGATTTCAATTTATTTAAGCATTGAAAATTAAGTAAATTAACTAAACAGCTCAATAAGCTGATGAAACACCCCAAACCAGGCCCATTCATTACAACCGAATTTGAAATACCACTGCGGAAAACGTTTGATATATTCTTACTTAAAAGTGAAAACCATTAAAAATTTGTTGCCTTTAATAAATCATTTTTGTAATTTAAAACATTCTAAGTAAAAATTAAGTTATTATAAAAAAAAAAATACCGGATTCAAAACTTTATTATGACTTTTGAGATTTAAATAGCTTTTAAATTTAAACTTACAAGATATTAACTCAATTATAAATCCACTTAACCATACCAAAAATAAATAATTAAATACTTTAAGTGGCCCTTATTACAAAAACAAATAATTAATCAAAGTACTTAATAATAAACTGCATGGAATAAAATGTCTTCTGCATGGGCCACCTTGTATCCTCTCCAAACCCGGTCCAAGCATCACCTGTGATGTTAATTAAAATTGGGTGAGTCATACAGACTCAGTGTGTAATTAAACCACTGAATTCCACCCACATGTTAACCACATATTAACCCATATATTAGATAACAAATATCATATTCACACAATAACACACTCTGGACTTGGCCCATATTCTTATCACTTATCAGGAAACAGGGTAATTAACCACATAATTTCCACATATCGAGCTTAGCCCATTTCCACACTGATCCACATTCATATACTGGGCTTGGCCCTTTGCTTAATAATCCACATATCAACTGGGCTTGGCCCATTTCTTATTCAAATCCACATATCAATTGAAAATTATGCAAAGTGCACCCAACCCAACCTAGGGTCCATCCTCTACACACCCCCGTATCCAGCCTACCACACACCAGGGGATTATTAACTCACCCTCCCCTTTTTACTCCAATAAAGCAACAAATGCCGTCCACGCGAACTTAATCGCAAATAATCCACAACGCGACCTTAGTCGACGTCAATCCACGATGTAGCCGAAGCTATCATCAAAACCACGATGAGCACAAAGCCATCAATAACCACGATATGGCACATAGCCTATATCAATCACAATGAGGCACAGAGCCATTCATCAAACCACGTACTCGAAGTACACCTGTACCTTCTTTCATATCATATCCCACCCATGCACATGCCACATAAAATAATGATATAATATAATGATGCATGAGCATGTTTATCAAACATATTATCACATATTCATATTAATAATCACATTTTATCAGATTTGGTACTTACCGGATTATCGACATCCCCTTTGAGGGTATCCATATCACAATTTCCACTGCACTAGTTAGCACATTCATAACACATGCACATTTCACATACATATCATTTACCCGAAAACGGTAGGCTAACTACACACCTAATCACTTGAAGTTCTAAACTCTTGATCCCGACGCTATCGCTAAGTGAGACTACGGCTGTCTGTCTATAGCTTTCTCCTGCTGTTGGCCCACACCCGGTGGCCAACCCTAAACTGCTGAGACAGATCTTTTCTTAAACTTCGGGATAGGGACTTTCCCATTACCTTCTTGACCGGCATCCATGTCCATTAATGATATCTTAATCAGAACCAAACGGTTAACCGATAACATCATAATCTAAATATACCAAATCTAAACTATACTTACTAAATATTCTTACCAACGAATCGAATCCCGAAAGCTTCTGATTACCTTTATCGAAATTCCTAAATGGCTACAGTCAAAATCAGTTATCATTTATTTACCAAATATAGCCTACGGCCGAATACCATGAATCACTTATCTTACTTACCAAAAATCCCGAATCACAACTTAACTATGAAGCTGTCGAAATCCCTGAGTGAAACCACATTAGCATCGGCTTTAAGCATATATCTATAAGAATGGCCTTTGGCCGAATTATCACCTTGACTTACCTTAATGAATCGAATCCCTAAAGAACCCTTTAGTGCTTCCTTCCTTTGGCTATTCACAAAAGAACACGATATTATGGCTTTATAGAGCATTTGGCCAACCTTAGATCAAGGCCTAGACACTTAATTCCATCACAAAAATAAAAAGAAACAAACCGAATACTTAAATACTTACCCACTTGAAGATTCGGATAAGCCTTATAAAATAATGATGGAAAAATCGGCCACAATAGGAAAAGGTGTATTCGGCTAACACCAATTAAAGGAACAAATTTGGAAGATTGTTAGAGACCTAGGAGCATTTGGTAATAGACATTAAGAAAGAAATAAAAGATGAACTCACTCCTAATAAAATTCAGCACAAACACATGGAAAAAGAAAACCAAATTTTGGCACCCCTCTCCTTAAAAGCTTAAAAGCCGAACATGCACACCTCAAGAGTCCTACAATCGGCTAATTATCAAATCCCTATTAAATCTCCTATTTTATCCCTATATCACCTATTCAAATAAAATAAAATAGCAATTATCTATTATCTTACCCTTAAAAAAATAAATAAAATAAAGCCATATATTAATCCAACTCTTCCAGCCGAAATTTAAAAACAAGATCATCAAGCTTATCCTCATCTATTTGAGAGTCCATGTGCAGACCACCAGCTCCTCTCTTTGATGCAAAAATCCAAAAAAAATAAAATCCTACTCCTTGCTGCTCACCAGCCTCGAACCCAAGACTTGCTGGAGTAAGCTTACAGGTAACGCCCCAGGCCACTTTGCCAAGGCATTTTTTTGTGATATGCTTCACCCAAAACTTCTTTTAAGACCTCTTTCCTTAGCTCCCCATTCCCTTAACGCCAAAGCAAAATAAAAACACGCCCATGCTGCCAACGGGATTCGAACCAAGGCCCTTGTCCAAAGGCTATTCCAGCCCCCTAAGTGGCGCATGGAAGCCACTTTACCAAGGCCTGCTTTATGCCAAACACGCCTAAGATTTTTCCCTTAAGGCCTCCCCGGCCTTGCTCCCTTCCAGACACAAAAGAAAAGCCCATTGCTTCCCACGCTCGAACCCCGTCCACCTAGCTCCTTGAGGCGCCACTCCCCAAGCACTAAGTGGCGCCTCCTAGCCAATTTACCACTTGGATTTCTTGTGTCCTAAACTCCCCAAAATTTTCTTAAGGCCTATTCAAATTTAATTTCCTTTTCTCACTTAAAATTCCAAAATTTCCAATGCATTCCCTTTTAATCCTAGAGTTTTAAAAACCCTAAAAACATCACCAACCACACTTAAAGCCTACTAACACTTGAGTTATGCTTCAAACGCATAACCCCTAATCTAGGATATTACAGTTCTAGCCTCCTTAAAAATAATTTCATCCTCAAAATTACTTACTATCAAACACTCGTGCATTCTTAACTCATCACCCTACTCTACCGCTGCGCACTCTGATCTTAACAAAACTAACATATTCCTTAGATACTATCTCAAGATTCACATTCAAGGTTCCATACACTTTGCTAACATACAAACACGAACTATCTCCTAATAATCAAGTTAATAAAGAGATTCCAGGGTTAGGGAACATACCTTGGTTGCCTAAGCCAACCCTGGTTGCCTCACATCCGAACCTTCAGCAACACCGCTTGGTGTTCCATGACCTTGACCTCGAGCCCTATCCATCACTTGAGCTCTTCCACACTAGGCACATAAACTACTCCGATTCTCAGCAACTGGTACAGGTGCACGTATAGAGTTCTCGATCTGTGGTCTTTTTTGAACAACTACAAATGATGTTGTAGGTCCAAAACTTCTCTTATTCCCGTTCCTTTCCTTATATCGGTTCTGCCTCACCATCCTCTTAACCTATTCGGCTATCCGAGCCTTCTCCACTAGAATGGAAAAGTCTCTTTCTTTGTGCGGAGCAATCAACTCTCGCAACTCATCTCGTAGCCCATCTTTGAACCGGACACCTTTCGTAATCAGTAGCCATGATCCCTTTGGTGTACTGACTTAACCGCATAAATTCAGCTTCATACTCTGCTACCGACTTGCTTCCTTGAACCAAGTTTAGAAACGCCTTCCTCTGTGTGTCTAAGTAGCTAGCTCTAACGTACTTCGCTTCAAACTTAAGCTTAAAATATTCACAATCCACTCGATCTGCTGGAACACCTTGCCTGACAGTGAGCCACCATCGTTAAGCTTCATCTCGAAGCAACGAGACAGCACCTTTTAGCTTTTCCTCAGCAGTTAAATCCAAATCATCCATAATCTTTTCAACTGCTTCTAGCCAATACTCCGCTACATTTGGAGCTACCCCAGATACTCCTCTAAAAATCTTGGCTCCATTTAACTTAAGTCTTTTAGGCACGGACTTCCGAGTTCCATTACCCACATTGGCTCCTGCGACTTGCTCTAGCACTCGCAACATAGCCAATGATACTGCGTCATCTCCACCAGTCTGATCTTGATCCTCCGCGCCCACTGCTGACGGCGGCACATCATTTTCTGACCCATGGCCAAACCCTACTAGTTCCGATATAGCCATCCTACCTCTACCGCGTCCACGACGACCACGTCCCCAAGAACTCATTTCTAACATCGCACTTTAATCTAATTAAGAAGTTTTATGCATTAGTATTTGTTCCACTGTTTAACCGCAAACAATTTTATGAAAAGAAACTATAGAAGTGGTTTTTTCGATCGAACAAAGTTTTAGTTCAAGTTTACTACTCTAATTCAGAGAGTCACATCCATTCCTCAATAGAGGCACATTCATTCATCAACAAGAACACATTCATTCAATGGTATCTACCACACACATTCACTATTCAGACATTTCTGCCCGTTTCTATCCCAGGGGTATTTTTATCATTTGTCCTACAGGGGTATTTTGGTAATAAATCAGGATCAATTTAAAAAAATCTTTATAAACCAAAGGTATTTCAAAAACTCGGGGTAATCTTGAAAATTTGTTTTCCAAATCAGAGGTATTGCCAAAAATTTCAAGAATCGGGGTTATTTCGGTAATTTTTTTGAAATTTAGAGGCATTTCGGTAGTTTTGAAATCCAAGGGTATTTTGGTAATTCTTCAAACCAGGGTCATTTTGGTCATTTTGCAAAACAAGGGTAGTTTTGCAAGTCAGGGGTATTTTAGTAAATTTTCAAATCTGGGTATCTTAACATTTTGCAAAAATAGAATTTTCTGGTATTTTTGTAAAGTAGAAACATTTTAGCAAAAGTCGAGGGTATTTTTGAAAATCTTAAAAACTAAGGGTATTTTATTAATTTACAACACAAGGGCATTTTAGTAATTTGGCAAATCGAAAAAAATTTTCGAGAAATTTTCAAAATAGATTTTGTTACAAATCGAAGGGGTAATTTAAGGATTTTAAAAACCAAGGTGTTTATAAAACAGTATGGCTAGTCCCTTTCAGGTTTTAATTATCGGTTTAGCCTGTGAATAAGTCCTCTTGGCTAGGGTGAATCGTAGCTACGCACCAGGTAGGATTCGAGTAAAGAGGAGGTGAGTCACTAGGACCTGCTTAAGTACCAAGCTCTTACCGAATCCACTCCTGACATGCGCACAATGGTTGCCACACCTTAACTCGGTGACTTAGACACAAGTTTGTTTGATTGTCCTTAAGTCTTATGCATGTGTTTGAGTGCCCTAGCCCTAGGGTTCAACATATCCTAGTTCACTAATCTACGTTCCCAAATATGCCCATAACATTTCATATACAAATCACTTCAACAACTAGAGGTACTTACCCGGTGGACATCGGCCTGAGATACAAAGCCATGCCGATTAAACTGAAAATTTTCATGAAAATCCATATTTTTGAAAAGCCCATTTTGAAAAAATGTTTTTGGGCCCCACAACCCTAAAAGCCAAGTTTTGAACCTGGCTCTGATACCAAACTGAAACACCCCAAACCCGGCCCATTCATTACGACCAAATTTGAAATGCCACTGCGTAAAATGTTTGATATATTCTTGCTTAAAAGTGAAAACCGTTAAAAATTTGTTGCCTTTAATAAATCATTTTCGTAATTTAAAACATTCTAAGTAAAAATTAAGTTATTATATAAAAAAATACGGATTCAAAACTTTATTATGACTTTTGAGATTTAAATAGCTTTTAAATTTCAACTTACAAGATATTAACTCAATTATAAATCCACTTAACCATACCAAAAATAAATAATTAAATAATTTAAGTGGCCCTTATTACAAAAACAAATAATTAATCAAAATACTTAATAATAAACTGCATGGAATAAAATGCCTTCTGCATGGGCCACCTTGTATCCTCTCCAAACCTGGTCCAAGCATCACCTGTGATGTTAATAAAAATTGGGTGAGTCATACAGACTCATTGTGTAATTAAACCACTGAATTCCACCCACATGTTAACCACATATTAACCCATATATCAGATAACAAATATCATATTCACACAATAACACACTTTGGACTTGGCCCATATTCTTATCACTTATCAGGTAACAGGGTAATTAACCACATAATTTCCACATATCGGGCTTAGCCCATTTCCACACTGATCCACATTCATATACTGGGCTTGGCCCTTTGCTTAATAATCCACATATCAACTAGGCTTGGCCCATTTCTTATTCAAATCCACATATCAATTGAAAATTATGCAAACTGCACCCAACCCAACCTAGGGTCCATCCTCTACACACCCCCGTATCCAGCCTACCACACACCAGGGGATTATTAAATCACCCTCCCCATTTTACTCCAATAAGGCAACAAATGCCGTCCATGCGAACTTAATCGCAAATAATCCACAACGCGACCTTAGTCGACGTCAATCCACGATGTAACCGAAGCTATCATCAAAACCACGATGAGCACAAAGCCATCAATAACCACGATATGGCACATAGCCTATATCAATCATGATGAGGCACAGAGCCATTCATCAAACCACGTACTCGAAGTACACCCGTACCTTCTTTCATATCATATCCCACCCATGCACATGCCACATAAAATAATGATATAATATAATGATGCATGAGCATGTTTATCAAACATATTATCACATATCCATATTAACAATCACATTTTATCAGATTTGGTACTTACCGGATTATCGACATACCCTTTGAGGGCATCCATATCACAATTTCCACTGCACTAGTTAGCACATTCATAACACATGCACATTTCACATACATATCATTTACCCGAAAAATGGTAGGCTAACCATACACCTGATCACTTGAAGTTCTAAACTCTCGATCCCGATGCTATCGCTAAGCGAGACTACGGCTATCTGCCTATAGCTTTCTCCTGCTGCTGGCCCACACCCCGGTGGCCAATCTCGAACTGCCAAGACAAATCTTTTCTTAAACTTCGGGATAGGGACTTTCCCTTTACCTTCTTGACTGGCATCCATGTCCATTAATGATATCTTAATCAGAACCAAACGGTTAACCGATAACATCATAATCTAAATATACCAAATCTAAACTATACTTACTAAATATTCTTACCAACGAATCGAATCCCGGAAGCTTTCGATTACCTTTGTCGAAATTCCAAAATGGCCACAGTCAGAATCGGTTATCACTTATTTACCAAATATGGCCTATGGCCGAATACCATGAATCACTTACCTTACTTACCAAAAATCCCGAATCACCACTTGACTATGAAGTTGTCGAAATCCCTGAGTGAAACCACATTAGCATCGGCTTTAAGCATATATCCATAAGAATGGCCTTTGGCCGAATTATCACCTTGACTTACCTTGATGAATCGAATCCCGGAAGAACCCTTTAGTGCTTCCTTCCTTCAGCTATTCACAAAAGAACAGGATATTATGACTTTATAGAGCATTCGGCCAACCTTTGATCAAGGCCTAGACACTTGATTCCGTCACACAAATAAAAAGAAACAAACCGAATACTTAAATACTTACCCACTTGAAGATTCGGATAAGCCTTATAAAATAATGATGGAAAAGTCGGCCACAATAGGAAAAGGTGTATTCGGCTAACACCAATTAAAGGAACAAATTTCGGAGATTGTTAGAGACCTAGGAGCATTCGGCAATAGAGATTAAGAAAGAAATAAAAGATGAACTCCCTCCTAATAAAATTTGGCACACACATATGGAAAAAGAAAACCAAATTTCGGCACCCCTCTCCTTAAAAGCTTCAAAGCCGAACATGCACACCTCAAGAGTCCCACAATCGGCTAATTATCAAATCTCTATTAAATCTCCTATTTTATCCCTATATCACCTATTCAAATAAAATAAAATAGCAATTATCTCTTATCTTACCCTTAAAAAAATAAAATAAAGCCATATATTAATCCAACTCTTCCAACCAAAATATAAAAACAAGATCATCAAGCTTATCCTCATCTATTTGAGAGTCCATGTGTAGACCACCAGCTCCTCTCTTTGACGCAAAAGGCCAAAAAAAATAAAATCCTACTCCTTGCTGCTCACCAGCTTCAAACCCAAGACGTGCTGGAGCAAGCTTACAGGTAACGCCCCAGGCCACTTTGCCAAGGCCTTTTTTTGTGATATGCTTCACCCAAAACTTCTTTTAAGACCTCTTTCCCTAGCTCCCCCTTCCCTTAACACCAAAGCAAAATAAAACCACGCCCATGCCGCCAACGGGATTCGAACCAAGGCCCTTGTCCAGGCGTCATTCTAGGCCCTTAAGTGGCGCATGGAAGCCACTTTACCAAGGCCTGTTTTATGCCAAACACGCCTAAGATTTTTCCCTTAAGGCCTCCCTGGCCTTGCTCCCCTTTCAGACGTAAAAAGAAAAGCCCATTGCTTCTCACGCTGCTCGAACCCTGTCCACCTAGCTCCTTGAGGCGTCACTCCTCTAAGCACTAAGTGGCGCCTCCTAGCCAATTTACCACTTAGATTTCTTGTGTCCTAAACTCCCCAAAAATTTTCTTAAGGCCTCTTCAGCCTAATTTCCTCTTCTCACTTAAAATTCCAAAAATTTCCAATGCATTCCTTTTTAATCCTAGAGTTTTAAAAACCCTCAAAACATCACCAACCACATTTAAAGCCTACTAACACTTGAGTTATGCTTCAAATGCACAACCCCTAATCTAGGATATTACAGCTGAAATAAGCTCAAATGAACTATTCTGGGCTGAATTGAACGTACTCTAATATGCGCAGCCTCTCGCATCCCTTGTTTCGAGCTTGAGTCCTTTGTCCATCGAACATCGCGAGAGCATTAGAACGTAAGTTGTTGGTTGTCCCGTGTTGGCTTACATCAGCTGTGTACTTATGCAAAAAGGCAAAGTGATAGCATATGCCTCGAGGCAGTTAAAGACACACGAGAAGAACTATCCGACACATGAGCTGGATGCTATTATTTTTGCATTGAAGATTTGGAGACACCATTTGTATGGTGAAAAATGTCAGATATTCACCGATCATAAGAGTTTAAAGTACTTGATGACTCAGAAGGAGTTGAATTTAAGGCAACAAAGATGGTTGGAGCTGATCAAAGATTATGAGTTAGTCATTGACTACCACTCAGGGAAGGCGAATGTAGTCGCTGATGCCTTGAGTAGGAAATCCCTATTTTCCTTGAGGGCTATGAATACAAGGGTAAGGTTTTCCGATGATGGTTCTATTCTAACTGAGTTGAGGGTTAAACCAATGATTCTCCAAGAGATCTATGAGGCTCAGAAAAATGATAGAGAATTACAAGCCCAAAGAGTTCAATGCGAGTCAGGTGTTGAGTTTGACTTTCGGATCAACTCAGACGGATGTTTGATGTTAGGAGACAGAGTTTGTGTACCATGAAATGATGAGCTCATTCGTAAAGTTTTGCATGAGGCACATAATGGATGCCTATCTGTACACCTAGGTAGCACCAAGATATATAATGATTTGAAGAAATGGTACTGGTGGCCGAGCATGAAGAATGATATATTTGAGTTTGTGTCAAGATGTTTGATTTGTCAGTAAGTAAAGGCTGAACACCGAGTACCCTCGGGTTTGCTTCAACCTATTATGGTTCCCGAGTGGAAGTGGAACTAAATTACTATAGATTTTGTAATAGGTTTACCATTGACACCGAACAAGAAAAATGCTATATAGGTCGTAGTCGATAGACTTACAAAGTCAGCCCATTTCATACCGGTGCGTGTAACACCCCTTACCCGTAATTCCTATTGGAATCGGGCCCGAGGTATTACCAGATTAAAACCATATGATCCCCACTTAGGCTCATTATGACTAATTACTTAAATCAACTCAACAACCTCATTCTCTACTTACGAGACCTCACACAAATACATGAGAGTTCTCGAGACCTTATTGAAAACTTCTACAATTTTTAAAATTTCTCCACCTAAACAGGGACTACACGCCCGTGTAAGGTGAGACACACCCGTGGAGTTCACCCACACCCATGCCCTCAACCTGTGCATGGAAACCCAAGCATACTGCCAGTGCCCCATGACTAGGGCACACGCCCATGCTCACCACCCATGGTGAACACTGACTATACCGCACGGCCTGAAGTCTAGACACACGTCCGTGTCGCTAGCCCATGGCCTCTATTGCTCGAATCTATCAAAAAGACACGACCAATGCACACGCTCGTAGGCTGGCCGTGTGTCACATATGGCCTAGACACATGCCTGTGTGCCTATCCACATGGACAAGAACAAAGCTATTAGCCATGTTCTTCTCACTCCCCAATCGTACACAACATGCACTCATCTAAATCATCTATAATCAACTCATATTGAAATACAAACCCACATGGATTACTACATCTTTTTATATAATAAAATAGCCAACAACTATGACATTATAAAAAATAGATTATCCATCTAGAGGCCAACACATCTTAGCCATTTACAACAAAATTTACTAACTTGTCTAGCCTTTATACATGTGATATACAATACATCAAGTCTACTATACCAGAGTAAGCTGATAGTGTGGGTGATCTTCTGATTAATCCACATATCTTGATGCAACCCTCTTTCTCTATAAAACAAGGGAAAAGAAAATGACTAAGCCTTGAGCTTAGTAAGTTTACACATAAACAATTTAAGCATTCTAGTATAAACTAAACAACAATTAGCATTATACTACAAAATAAATTCACATCCACAAGTATGCTTACTCTTTCTATCCCTTACCACATTTCCAACATATCATGAGTCACATACTCATAATCATTGATATGCACCCCTGCACTCAATATCACATTTACTCAATATACAACACATCATTATTCTTAATAATACATCTACACAGCTAATTTCTCGGTGATTTCGCACTTAGCCCACCACAATCAATTTATAGGGTAGTATCACACTTAGCCTACCAACAAAGGTATTCACAGTGGTTTCGCACATAGCCCACTAAATAATATACATAACTATGGTAGCGCACGCAGCCCATTATTGTTAAGTATTAAGGTGGTATCGCACTTAGCCCAGCATCAAGCATTATCACTACACATTCACGTATCTACTTGTAATCCATTCATCCATTCACAGTATCTACTACATTCAATCCATTTGAACCACATCGGTTCTCAATCATTCCCAATCATGCTATACACTAGCTAGCATCAACAAATTGTAAGTATGAATGCATTATTTATGCATAAACTTACCTCAGCACTCAAAAGTATAGAGATGTGCAATTTAGTCCACCACCTTGCTCTTGCCTCGGTTTTGATCTGGGCTTCGTCTTTCTTGATCTATAATGATAAATCAACTCATTCAATATACACATTGATTAAATTGACCATTATCTCATACTTTAGCAAAATTACCATTTTTCCCCTAAACTTTCTCATATTTACACTTTTGGCCCAAGGCTCGTAAAGTGATTTTCATTCAAATTTCTAGTCTTTCATGCTTAACCAAACCATTTATTAAACTAAAGCAATCATCAAATTTCTCTAAATCACACATGTATGACCAAACTCAAAACTTGCACAAATAAGTCCCTACTTGCATTTTTCATGGAAATCACTTAGTAAAATATGTTTCTACTACATCAAGCTTTCATATTCTTCCATAAAATATCAAAATACATGCATGTCATACATGATTACTTTTTTGAACATCCATCTTAGCTCAACATATAGCTAAAAATAGCTTACTCATGCTACTAGGACTTCAAAAATACAAAGAATATAAAAAATGGAGCTACTAACTAGCTTGAAAAGTTGAAGAGCCCTAACAATGGCTTCTCTCAATTTTAGATAGCTTGGGGAAGAAGATGAATGAAATTCTATCATCTTTTCCCTTTTTAATCATTTAATTGACAAATAACCAAAATGCCCTTTTGTCAAACTTTCAAATTTTAACCCATTCATGCCCAATTTTGTCCAAAAATTAGAATTTGGGAAAATTACTATTTATGGACCTCTAATTGGTAATCCAAAGCTATTTCACACGAATAGCTTTTAGAATATCACATTTTTCAACTTTAGCAATTTAGTCCTTATGGAGAATTCAACTGCAATTTAACAAAATTGATTCCTGAAACTTTCACACTAACATGCAAACATGGCATAAACCTCAAAAACTCATACATATACCTCAAATTTGTGGTCTCACACTACTATTCTGACTAGGACTTAAATTGAGATGTTACAGTGCGTGTCAACTATTCACTTGATAAGTTGGAAAACTTGTATATTTTAGAGATTGTTAGGCTACATGGAGTGCCTTTATTAATTATATAAAATAGAAATTTGAGATTTACGTCTAGATTTTAGAAAAAGTTACAAGAGGCCTTGGGCTCAAAGTTGAATATTAGTACGGCCTTTCACCCCTAAATCAAAGCTCAATCGGAGAGGTTAATACAATTACTTGAAGATATGCTTCGGTGTTGTGTTCTAGAGTTTCAGGGCAGCTGGGAAAAGTACTTACCGCTGGTAGAATTTGCCTAAAATAAAAATTATCAGTCAAGCTTGAAATTGGAGCCTTGTAAGGCTTTGTTTGGGGGTAAGTGCCGAACACCTTTATATTGGACTTAACTTATGAAAAACCAGATCCACAGGGTTGATTTGGTTAGAGAAACCAAAGAGAAAGTAAAGGTGATTTGAGATTGTTTAAAAGCTACTTCTGATAGACAAAAATCCTACTCGGATTTAAAGAGGAAAGAGATTGAGTATCAAGTCGGTGATAGAGTATTCTTGAAAGTGTCGCCACGGAAGAAAGTGCTTAGATTTGGCCAGAAAGGCAAATTGAGTCTGCAATTTATCTGATTATATGAGATCACCGAGAGGATAGGACCGATAGTCTATCGCTTGGCTTTGCCATCTGAATTAGAGAAGATTTATGATGTGTTTCATGTGTCTATGTTGAGACACTATCGATCAGACCTTTCTCATGTGATTACATTGACAGAGGTTGAGATTCAACCTGACATGACATATGGTGAAGAACCAGTCAAGATTCTAGCCCAAGAAGTCAAGCAATTTAGAAATAAAAGTATTGCCCTTGTGAAAGTATTGTGGAAAAGACATGGGAAAGAAGAGGCTACATGGAAGCCCGAGGACGCTATGAGGAAACACTACCCAAACCTTTTTACTGGTAAGATTTTTGGAGACGAAAATCCCTAAAGGGGAGAATTGTAATAGCCTGGTTAGGGCCTAATTAGAATAGTGGTGTGAGACCACAAATTTGGAATAGAAACATGAGTTTTACGATTTCTATGAGGCTTATGAGTTGATTTCATGATTGTGTAAAAATTTCATGAAGAAATTTTATTAATTAGTGATTAAATTATCCATTAGGACTAAATTGTAATGAGTAGAAAATATGAGATTCTAGAAGATTCAAGTATGAAATAGATTTATAAAAATTACTAGAGGTCCTTATTTAGCAATTAAACCAATATATTTGATTATGGACAAAAATAGACATGGGAAGGAAAAATCTTAAGAAAGGATCATTAAGGGCATTTTTGTCATTTAGTTAATAAGAGAATAAAAAGGGAAAATAAGTCAAAAATGGTGTCCATCTTCTTCCCCTTGGCCGAAAATCACAAGGAAGACAGAGATAGGGTTTCTTCAACTTCCAAGCTTGATAGTAAGTGCATCCTAGCCCCCGTTTTTAATGTTCTTCGTATTTTTGAGACCCTCATAGCTCGATTTAGCTATTTCTGGCTATATTTTGAGCTCGAGTTTATGTTCAAAAAAAATATATGTATTTTGATGTTTTATGGAAGAAAATGAAAGTTTGATGTATGATAAACATCTTTTTCTAAGTGATTTTCATGAAAAATGCATAAAAGGACTAAATTGTAAAAGTTGTAGAAATGGTCATACATGAGGGAAATAGTGAAAATTGGATGTTGTTATGGTTGAGAATATGATTTGGCTAGGCTTGAAATGCAATAAAGTTGAATAAAAATTATTTTACAAGCCTAGAGGAAAAAGTGTAATTATGTAAAAGTTTAGGGGCAAAATTGTAGTTTTTCCAAAATATGAATTATGAGTCGATTTAGTCAATGCATGTATTTAACAAGTAAAATTATTATTATAGATTAAGAAACACGAAGCCCAGATCAAAACCGAGGCAAGAACAACATCAAGGACTAAATCGAGCATCGATATACATTTTGAGAATCGAGGTAAGTTTGTATAAAGTTAAAGTTTTATAATGTTTGTTATTTGAAACTACTTAATATTATGATAATGTATGTTATTGCTATGAAAATCGAGTGATAAAGCCTCGATGAGGAAATGGTGAAAAATAAGCTAAGTGAAATTTCGGATAAAGATTCGGAATAATCAGGATACTCATGTTATAGCATTGAATAAAGGAGATCCCGTGTAAGACCATGTCAGGGATATGACCTCGGTACCAAAGGACGATTTCGTATAAGACCATGTTTGGGATATGGCACTGACATCTATATATGATCTCATATAAGACCATGTCTAGGACATGGCATCAACATCGAGCTATAAGATCCTGTGTAAGACCATATATGGGATATGGCATCAGCATCAAGGGGTGATCCCATGTAAGACCATAGCTGGGATATGGCATGGGCATCGAGATTTATGCATGACGAGTTTGAATATCGCGATAATCTAATTAATTCATGGGCAAAAGAGCCAAGTGTGTAAAATGGTATAGGGCCAATACTAGTTATGGATGACCTTGAGTTTCATTCATTCTATGAATGATGAAGATTTAAGTTTATGCTGTTGATAGTATATATGCTAAGTTATGTGATAAGTGATATATGTACCATGAGAAAATACAAGTTATAAACCCATAATGTGGCATGAGATGGGTAAGAATAAGTATGAGTAAGCATAGATGAGTATGCTTAAGCTTTTGAGACTTATATTGTTATTGTTTCAATTGATGGATGAATTTAATATAAGCAATTATGTTGTTTTAGAATTTCATGCAAGCTTACTAAGCTATATACTTACCCCTCCTTTTTCCCTTTTCCTTGTAGTTTCGCCAAGTTAGCTCAGGGATCATAGAACGTCGGAGCTCGGATCACACTATCAATCGTTCTTTTGGTATAGTAAAGTTAATTCATGTTGAGTATGGCATGTATAGGAACTTGATCATTTTGTGTCATGTCATATTTGAAGGCCAATGGGTTAGATATTAATGTTCTACACTCATTTTGTAAATTGCCATGGTGAATTGGCCAATATTGTCAAGTTTATGTTATAAAGTTGATGAGTTTGATGAAATGAATGTTCGTGCAAGTAATTGAGTAAAATATGGGTGGAATGAATGATAATTTAAGGATTCTTAGTAGTTTAATATCACCTTGTTATGTGCTACTTGTGATGAAGTTAATGAGTTTATGTTTCAGGGTGGCAAAAAGGCTTGGAAAATAGCCTCTAAGTGTCAACACGGGTAGACACACAGGTGTGTGTCTAGGCCGTCTGTGACACACGGTCAACCACCATGGGTGTGTTGATAGGCTGTGTGCCCCCTGTATTTAGTTACGAGAATTTGAATCGTCACATGGGCCAGCACACGGGTGTGTGCTTCTTAAGGGGTTGCTGACGTCATAAATAGAATACCCCTAGTTTTCACACATGGGTGAGGACACGGGCGTGTCTAGGCCGTGTGAAGGACACGGGCGTGTCTAGGCCGTGTGAAGGACACGGGCTATCGACATGGCATCTGCCCGGCCGTGTGGAAACCCCTGTAGGTTTGAAATAAAAATAAAATTCTACACGGGTTAGGAACATAGGCGCGTGAGACCACACGACCTGCCCACACGGGCGTGTCCAAAGTCATACAGGTGTGTGACCCCTGTTTAGGCAAAAAATTTTAAGGAGTGTAAAAGTTTCCGGTTGAACTCCGAAACCTTTCAGATGTATGTTTAAGGCCTCGTAGGCCCATGATATGTATGTTATGATTAAGAAAGTAAAATTTTAAATTGGAATGAAATTTTATAGCCCGATATTACATGTTCAAGCATGGTTAAGCATGTTAATGCCTCGTATCCGGTCCCGGCATCGGAGAGGGTAAGGGGTGTTACATATGTAATTACAAATTTGTCCCTTTTTATTTAATAAAATTTCATAAAGAAATCTTCACTTAACAGTCTACTCACAATTATTTTGGTGTACTTACCATATAAAGCCACCAATTCACCTTCTCATAATAATTAGACTCATTTAACATATAGAATTCAACTTTTGCATGTTTTACAATTTAGCCCTTTTACTCAATTACTTATCCAAACGTTAAAATGTCTTCACCAATTTTTAATACAACCTTAATAACACTCTGTAAGTATTTAATAAAATATTTACAGCTCAGTTTATAGAAATGAGGTCCCGATATCTTATTTTTTAAAACCACTTGACTTTAGGTACATACAACTTGAACCTAATTATTTTTTCATTTAACATAAATCATTAAATAAAATTTTATCATTACATTGTATTTGACTCATAAATATTAAATAAGAATATTTACGAACTCACTTATCATATTTGTGGCCTCAAAACCACTGTTTCTAACATCACTGAAAAATGGGTTATTACAATGAACATGTCAATTCACTACGAAGTCACTGTATCTAAACCAACATTATACGTTGGGGAGTGTTGGAGGTCAATAGAAGGGTGCAACTAGCAGGTACGTACTGCATTTATCTAGAGGTCCCAACTATGAGAGGTTCGAAAATTTGTTGGGCCTCATACATGCACTTTTGCACACATGACGTAAGACCATCGCGAACTTGATGTGAAAACTATTTGCAATTGTATCATGCCATTGGTGAAGGACATGCCCACCATTCATGTATTAGTCCTGATTGTTGAAATGTAAGAATGGTTCTAGTAACGAGTGTCATACAAGAGGCATGGTTCGCTAAGCAAATGGCCATGAAATAGTTGTACGAAGATTGGGATGTGTCGTAAAATGTACTTTAGGGGTGGATAGCCGCTATGCAATAGTATGTGCTAGGTCTATCGTTTACTTGCAAACAATGCCTTTTATGTCCTAGACGGCCAACTACAATCGGGGAGAAGAATTTTCCACTTGATGTTCTGGAAATTCAATCCAAACGTTCTAGAGTTTCCCCATTGTAAGCCACTTGTGCAGGTTGATGGTACCTGGCTGTATGAGAAATATTGTGTCGCATGATTATGTGCAAGTGTACATGTTCATACAAATAATAAGTAGTAAGTAAAGAGTTATCGCTCGGAGGGATCAGTGTAAATTAACTGCAAAGTTAACTATAAAATAATTTGGTAGAAAATTAAGTAAAGAAAAATATTGTTGATGAGAGTCTAAAATAATTTTAAGGATGCAGTCAGATTTCAAATACCCATAAAATAAAACAATATACCTTGCAGAAAATAATCACAATAGAAAGATCAAACAAGATTTAATAAAACATAACATGAATAGACTAGAACAAGTATTTCACTTAATGAGAGTTTATCAACAATCATAAAAAGAATATCATGAATGGATCGTGGCAATATGAAAATCCATTAAACCAAGTTTCAATTAAGGCATAGGCTCCTCTCGAAGTCCTACTAGGTCCCTAAGTTATTCTACATATGCCTATCTGAAAACTAACTTAGACATCACCCTTTTGGGCATTTGTACAGTTTAGGCATACATCTGTAACATTCTAAAATTTAGGATTTTATGTTTTACATTATACCATGCGATAGGCTAGTTAAGAGTGTTAATTGTGTATGTTTAGGGGTCCTAAGAAGGCTTGGGTTGAGTTGGGCCTTAGTAGAATTTTTTTGTTTAAAGCACTTAAGGGGGAGAAGGCAAAGTGGCATCAAGACTTAAGGAAATTAGTGTGCATTTTGCTAGCACAAGAGGAGCTAGTAGCAAGGTGGTAAGGCGTCACATGAAGGGTGCTTAAGGGGTGGAGTTCGAATCCCACCTATTGCAAAAAAAATTTTGGACTAATTTTTGTGCTTTTTTTCCAAAGTATCAACCAAGGCTTTAAAGAAGGAAAGGTAGATGTTCTAATGATGGAAAGAACACTAAGGAGAAGAGTGAAGAGGAGATCAAGGGAAAAATAAGGAAAGAAGTAAAGGAATTGTGGTAAAAGGGGGGACATGTTGGCCAAATTTTTGGAAGGTGATTGGGGAAAGAATTTTTGGTCAACCATTACCCTTATGGTGTTAGAGGCATACGATTTTGGTAAGGGGGGAATGAGCCAAAATAGTTTTGCAAGTTTTGGTGCATGAAGAGTTTTTCTCTTGTCAACATTTTGGTGTATTTATTTTCCAATCTCTTCCCTTTTGCTTGTCGAATTTTGTTAGACTTCTTGAGGGGTTCTTAGTTTCATTTGAAAGTCCTTTCTTTTTACTATTTTCTACCTCTTTTCCTTGCCTAAAAATCGTGACCATTAAGGAGCATTTTCTTTTGTCCTTCTCATCTTTGCCATTACTTTCTTTTCCTCCATTGTTAGACGACATACGTGGAGACCAAATCTCCCTTGTTCTTCCCTCTCCAGAAAGCCGAAACCTCTTAGCCATATCTCTTCTCCATTCTTACGTGTTGGACATTTCTTTCTTGGTTAAATCGGGTAAGTGGCTTCACTCTATTTCTTTCAACTTCTTTTCTCCCTAGCCGAATGTGTGTCCATCATCATTTGGTGGTTTCACTTTGTTTCTAAACCAACACCTTAATCCTTTCTACTCCCTCATTTCGTGATCATCTCATTTTTGTAGTGCTCTAATAGGTTGGCCAAATCTCACACCTTCGCTGATTCACCTTTAGCCTTAAGCCCAATTGGAGGAAGTCGAATCTATCATCGTTAAGGTAAGGAGTTTCTTTATGGTTCATTTTGAACTCTCTCTCATTGCTCAGTTATTTTGCTGATCAGATCAAAAGTTATGTCTAATCGTTTATGCTAGGGACGAAGTCACTCATTTTTCTCTACTCATTGGTCTTTCGAAAGTAGAGGCAAGCCGAAACCCTCTCTTTAGTCTTTCTCTCATCGTAGTATTACTCTAACCGAGACTTTCCCAATGGAGGCAAGTGGTAGCGATACTAAAGGAAAATTGATAGGAGGGAAAAAAGGGATTGGACTTGAAATCTCTACTCCCAAGTTCAAACGTAGGGCGGTATCGGCAGTTTGAGATTTCCCACAGGGTTATGGAATATATTTTGGTGAGAGTAGGCAAATCATAGTTGTTCGCGATACTAAGGGTGTCGACGACCAAGAAGGTTTAGTTCTTACCATAATCAGGTGTGTAATCTTACAATAAAATCCCGTAGATTCGTTATTCACTATTATGTTGAAAATAGATCGTTGTTACTTGCAAATCTAATAACCGTAATACGGCATGAATCAAGTAACTTGCTTAATCAATGCTATTTTTAAAAATCTATCAAAATCGGTATTAAATTGCTAAATTATGAAGATGCCCCTATGGGTCGATTTACCAAAATGCCCTATGGGTCGATTTACGAAAATGCCCCTATGGGCTGATTTACCAAAATGTCCCTATGGGCTAATTTACAAAAGTGCCCCTATGGGCCGATTTGCTAGAATGCCTTAGTGGCCCGGTTCATCAGAATAATTCACTAGATTAATGGTGGTTATATATATATATATATGTAGATATTTAATTATATATGTTGCATTTTTACATTTTGCATGGGATGGGAAAATTTTGTATGAAGAGCAGTGTAGCCTGGTGGCATAGCCACAATTTGTCTATTATTATGCTTAAATTATGATTTCAGTGGCTTGACCACAAAAATGATATACTACAATAGCTTGACTATAAATTTGGTGTGAGCGGTGGGGTGGGTTGACTTGATCCCCACAGGTGTGATTGGCTGGTCGGGGGTATGATAGATGGATGGGTTGGGTTACATACATTTCATATAAATACTGTTATGTATATGGGCTTAGGCCCAGGATGTTGCTATATGGGTTCAGGCCCAGTGGATGACGGTAAGGGGGATTATACATTGAGTTCTTGTAACTCACCCATTTTTCTTAACCCTTGCAGGTAATGCTCAGTGACGAGGACTTGGGGCTATTGATGACTAAGTGGAGGCCATACTTTTGGAATAATATTTTTGAACTATAGTAAATTTCTTTTCCACTTTATTTCGTTATTTTTACTATTTTGGGTTTTAAAGTTGTAATAAGGCCTCTGGTATTTTTATTTTGTTTTATGTTTGAACGTACGTATTACGTTTCTTGAATTGTTTAAAACAGGGATTTTTCTGATATCATAAATAACGGTTTTCTAAAATTGATTAACAAATGGATTTTATAACAAATATATATAAATAATATAACTTGGGTTCTCTTTCGAATTATCAACGATATTTTCAAAAGTCACGGTTTTAAGGTTCACTAGTTCGATTTTTTGACTTATCCATCAACCTCTTGAAATTGTAGTATTTTATCAACCAAACTTGTTTTCCTTAACGATAACTAATCAACGTCAATTATTAGTAAAATCACAAATACTTTATCATGCGACATGCCAGATCTGGTCGTAATGCATGGGCTAGGTTTAGGGTGTTACATTTTTTGGTATCAGAGCTCAGTTGCAAAACTCAACTGTGGTTTGGGTTTAAAAAATATTTTCTAAAACTGCTTGAAATTTGATTTGTAAATACATGTTTTGGAGGAAGTATGGAACCACGGGTATCCGGCACCAAGTCAGTAAGTTTTGTTTTCAATTTATGATTATTATGATATGATTTTGGTAAGAAAACTCTACAAAATAGAAATACTCCAGAACTTTTAGCTTTAGGAGCTAAAACTATAGAGATTGAGACTTTAGGATATGTTTTGTGAAAAACAACTTTACTTCTTATAGTCCATAAAACATTGTTTAGTAAACATTGAATAGCATACTAATTCATAAGACTCTTAATCAAATTAAATCAACTTAGCAAACATGAGCGCTAGAGAACGTGGACGCGGTAGATGTGGACGTGGTAGAGGCTGAGGTGCTAGAGTTGTATCTAAAGCATCGGGACATATGCCTGAAATGGACGCACCTACCTCACTAGTGACTGAAGTTGGGTCACATAATCGAATGAGAGAGGGCGACGCTCTATCCCAATCGATGTTACGAGTACTGAAAAAGAATGCTGGGGCAAGAACTGGGTTGGCAGCTCTTGGGTCGATGTCGGTGCGACTCAGATTGAATAGGGATAAAGTTTTTAGGGGTATTTCGGGTGTAGCCCCTAGTGTAGCGGAGTACTGGCTTGAGGTAGTGGAGTAGATTATGGACGACCTGGATTGCACAACTGAGCAGAAATTGATAGGGGTTGTGTCACTGCTAAGAGACGAGGCGTATCACGGGTGGCTCGTAACAACCCGATTTTGAGGCTAGTCGAAACAGTGGTCTCGAGACCACTAATCTTAGGTTTAGGAAATTATTTTAGTATTATTTTATGTGTTATGGTATTAATATATAGCTATGTGAAAATTTTGGTGCTTTAATTTGAGTGATAGCATGTTTAATTCTGAAAAAGGACTAAATTGCATAAAGTGTAAAAGTTCTATTTTATAATGTAGGGGTACCTAATACCTATAGAATGTAATTTGGAGGGTTTTAAAGTGAAATTAGGCCATATTGAGGGTGTTGCCCGGCCATAGGAAGCTAGGGGGACAAGAGCATTGATTTTAGTCAATTTTGGTGACATTAGGTGGTAAAAGATGAATAAAAAAATGCTAAAAAGGAAAGATATCATCTTTCACTATTCATTCTTCACCTCCGCCAAAAATTTCAAGCTTATAGGGGTTTTGAATGCTTTAAAATTTCAGCCAAGTTATCTCCCTACAAGTAAGTGATTTTAGAGGTCTTTCTTGGTGATTTTTATGTTTTTGGAGTCCCCAAAGCTTAAGCTAGCTAATGAGGGGACCAATTTTCAATATGGTTGAACTCTAGGGACTTGCCATGAGAGTAGTTATGTTGTTAGCTGAGTTTTCATGGAATAAATGAATGTTAGGGAGGTGAGAAACAACTTTTATGAATGGTGTTATCATGAAAACACCTAAATAGGGCTTGAATGCAAAGATTCAATTTGTGTCATAAATATATGAAATAGTTGGAATGATGAGTGTTTGTAAGAGAAATAAATGTTCACCTGTGCTTGTTTATTTAGAAAATGTGGTGAAAAATGATTTACGAGCTCTATCACCTGATCTCTTGTGTCTTAAACTCAACATAAGAACCTTTAAGGCCTAACTCCCCTAGCTTTCCCCTAAAGGCTCTAACCAAAAATTTACCTAAGGTCCCAAACTTAGCCCTAAGATTTCCTAAAACCCCCAAACACATACAAACAGCATATAGAGCACACTACCACATGCATATAACTTAAGAAGAGATGCAAGACCCCTAAACCCTAGATGTTACAGTTCTACCCCCTTAAAATAATTTTGGCCTAGAAATTACCTGACCAAAATAAGTGAGGGTATTGCTTCACATCACTTCTTCCGATTCCCACAAAGCTTCTTCTGACCCATGGTTACCCATAATACTTTGACTAGAGGAACTGATTTCTTTCGAAGTACCTTCACATCTCGCTCCAGAATCTGAATCGGTTCTTCTTCATAGGACAAATCTGGTCCTAACTCAACTTCCTCAACTGGCACTATGTGAGATGGATCCGATCGATAATGACGTAACATTGACACGTGGAACACATCATGCATTTGCTTTAATTCTGACGGCAACTCTAACTAGTGAGCCATTGGCCTCACTCGCTTCAAAACCCTGTAAGGCCCTATGAATCTGGGACTCAGCTTACCCTTGCGTCCAAATCTCATCACCTTCTTTCATGGCGAAACTTTTAGGAACACACTATCACCCACAATAAATTCTATCTCTTTCCGCTTAAGATCCGCATATGACTTCTGTCTGTCAGATGCCTCTTTCAACCGTGCTCGGATTACCTTAACCTTTTCCTCTGATTCTGCCACTATCTTTGGACCCAAAACATGACGTTCACCTAATTCTGTCCAACACGTAGGAGTGCGACACTTCTGTCCATACAACGCTTCATACGGTGCCATTTGAATACTTGCTTGGTAACTGTTGTTGTATACAAACTCCGCCAAAGGCAAGAATTCCTCCCAGCTACCCCTGATGTCGATAACGCAACCCCTCAACATATCCTCTGACACCTGAATTACCCTTTCAGACTGACCTCTGTCTGTGGATGAAATGCCATACTAAAGTCCAACCTGGTGCCCAATGCTTGATGCAACGCCCTCCAAAACCTTGACGTAAATCTAGGATCCCTATCCGATATGATCGACATCGGAACTCCATGTAGTCTCACAATTTTTGCTACATATAGCTTCGCTAATCTTTGCAGAGAGTAATCAACCCGAACAGGTATAAAATGAGCGGACTTTGTCAACCGATCCACAATCACCCATACCGAGTCCTTTTTAGTATACGTAAGAGAAAGCCCACTCACGAAATCAATTGTGATCCTCTCCCACTTCCATTACGGAATCTTCACTGGTTGCAGCAACCCCGAAGGTACTTGGTGTTCAGCCTTTACCTGCTGACACGTCAAGCACTTCCCCACAAATTCTTTAACTTCTCGCTTCAATCCAGGCCACCAAAACTATTCCCGTAGGTCCTTATACAACTTACTTCCTCTAAGATGCATAGCATAAGGGCTACTATACGAATCCCGAAGAATCTTCTGCCTCAATTCCCTATCCTTTGGCATACACACCCTACCACGGAAACACAGAACTCCATCACTGTTCACACTGTAGTCCTCTAACTCCCCACTCTGAACTTGCTGATGTCGAGTACTCAGAACCTCATCCACCAACTATTTTTCTCTTACCTGACTTAACCACATCGGCTTCACCCGTAGCTCTACTAACAAACTCCCGTCGTCGTATAGACTAAGATGTCCGAACATAGCCCTCAGATCCGATACTACCTTCCAGCTTAATGCATCCGCCACCAAATTTGCTTTACCCGGGTGGTATTCAATCAAACATTCGTAATCCTTTAACAGTTCCACCCACCTTCGTTGTCTTAAGTTCAGCTCCTTCTGAGTCAATAGATACTTCAGGCTCTTGTGGTCCTCGTAGATCATCGACTTCTCTCCATGCAGATAATGCCTCCACACTTTCAAAGTGAAAACTACTGCTGCTAACTCCAGATCGTGCGTCGGATAGTTAACTTCATGCGGTCTCAGTTGACGAGACGCATAAGCAACCACCTTCTGTTCCTGCATTAGTACACAACCTAACCCCGTGTGAGAAGCATTACAATACACCATAAAATCTTTTCCCACCACAGGCTAAATCAAAATCGGGGCTTCTGTCAAAACTCTCTTTAGCTTCTCGAAGCTCTCCTACTACTTATCCGACCATACAAAAGGTACCTCCTTTCTCAACAACTTAGTCAAAGGTTCCGTTATCAAAGAAAAACCCTCTACAAACCTCCTATAGTACCCTGCTAGCCCCAAGAAACTGTGAATTTCTGCTACCAACTTAAGTGGTTTCCACTCCAGTACTGCCTCAACCTTCTAGGGATCTACCCTTATTCCCTCCGCGGATACCACATGACCCAAAAGAGCGACTTCACTCAACCAGAATTCGCACTTGCTAAACTTGGCGTACAACTTTTTTTCCCTTAAAATTCACAGCACTACCCGAAGATGTGCATCATGCTCTTCCTCCGACTTGGAATACACCAGGATGTCATCTATGAACACCACGACAAATTGATCCAAGTAAGGTTGGAAAACCTGATTCATCATATCCATAAATGCAGCCGGTGCGTTAGTCAACCCAAACGGCATTACCAGGAATTCATAGTGCCCATATCGAGTCCAAAACGCCGTCTTATGGATATCAGCCTCCTTCACCTTAAGCTGGTGATACCCAAACCTCAAATCTATCTTTGAAAAGATCGTAGCTCCTTTGAGCTGGTCAAACAAGTCGTCTATCCTCGACAGCGGGTACTTGTTCTTGATCATCAGTTTATTCAACTAGCGGTAATCTATGCACTACGCATAGACCTGTCTTTCTTCTTTACGAACAATACTGGTGCTCTCCACAGAGACACACTGGGTCGAATAAACCCGCGATCTAGCAACTCTTGGATTTGGGCTTTTAGCTCAACCAACTCCTTTGGTGCCATCCTATAAGGAGCAATGGACACTGGCGCTATTCCCGACAGCAGGTCAATTCCAAACTCCACCTCCTGATCCGGAGGTAACCCTGGTAGTTCTTCTGGAAAAACATCCACAAACTCCTTTACTGTCCTGACCTACCCCACAGCTGCTTCCTTAGCATCCAAAGCACTAACAAACATTAGAAAAGCCAAGCACCCCTTCTTCACCATCTTCACCGCCTTAAGAGTAGACACTACGTTAGACAGGTAGTCTATCCTCTTACCTATCACTGTAACCTCATAATTCTCGGGAGTCCTTACTGACATGCGCTTAGTAGCACAGTCCAGATTCACACGATACCTTACTAACCAATCCATCCCTAGGATCAGGTCAAATTCTCCGAACGGTAGCTCCATCAAGTCAGCTGGGAATACCACCCCCTGAACCTCTAAAGGCACATCTCTAAAGAGTTTATCTACTACCACAGATTGCCCTAAAGGACTAAGTACAGTCATCTTCCTAGGGATAGTCTCAGAGTTCACATTCAAGGTTCCAGACACCATGCTAGCAATGTATGAATGCGTTGACCCAACATCAATTAAAGCAGTAAAGGGTAATCCATAAATAAGGAACGTATCCGTGATAACATCTGATGCATCCCCCTCCTCACGATGTCTGGCTGCATACACTAACCTTGGCTGCCTTGCATCTGAGCTCCCAGCACCTCTACCCAATGCTCCACGACCTCAGCCAAAACCATTTCCTCCATGATTCGGGCCACGACCTCTCGACATCTGTGAACCACCCCTTTCTGGCTACACATACCCCTGACCTACTGTCTGAGCCCTATCCGCATTATAAGGGCGATTCTTTACTAAGTGAGCCTTGGACCCACACCTGAAACACTCCCTAATCCTTCCCCAGCACTCGCCTACATGAGTCCTCCCACACTGAGCACATGGACGGACCTGATTCCCAGCAGCTGGCATAAAAGCACGAGTAGAATTTTCCACCCAGGTCTTTTTCTGAAAACCCCTCGAAGATCCTGATGATCCAAAACCCCTCTTGTTTCGGCCTCTATCTCTATCTCTATTCTGCCTTTCAGTTCACTTAACTTCCTCGGCGATCCGGGTTTTCTCCATCAAATTAGCAAAGTCCCTCTCACGCTGAGGAGCTATCAACACCCGCAGTTCATCTCGTAGCCCATCCTTAAACCTCACGCAGCGCTTGTAATCCGTAGCAACAATCCCTCTGGCATACTGACTTAACCTCAGGAATTCTGCCTATATTCCGCTACTGACTTACCCCCTTGCACCAGATTCAAGAACGCCTTCCTCTGTGCATCCACGTAACTAGCTTCAACGTACTTCCCCTCAAACTTTACCTTGAAGTAACTTCAATCTACTCGGTCCGCTAGAGTACCCTCTTTGACGCTAATCCACCACTGATAGGCCTCATCCTGAAGTAAACACACAGCGCCCTTTAGCTTTTCCTCAGCAGTGCAGTCCAAATCATCCATGATCCTCTCGACTGCCTTCGACCAATACTCCGCCACATTTAGAGCCACCCCCGAGACACCTCTAAATATCTCAGCTCCATTCACTCGAAGTCTCTCAGAAATGGACTTTCGAGCCCCGATACCCATATTCACTCCTGGAACTCTTTCCAAAACTCGCAGCATAGCCTGAGATACTACGTCATCTCTACCTGTCTGATCTTGAAACTTAGCTTCTACCATGGCGGCATCGTTTCATTCCCCGATCCATGACCAGACCCAACTGGTTCCGATACAACCATTTTGCCCCTACCACGTCCATGCGTATTACGACCTCGTCCCCTAGAATTCATGTCTATCGCTGCGTTTTAATCTGTTTTAAGAAATTTTATGCATTAACTTCTTGTTCCACTGATTACCCACAAGTAATTTTATGTAAAGACATTTAATAGTAGTTCTTTCGGTCATTCAAAGTTTTTGTCTCAAGTCCTGCACCCTAACTCAGAGAACCATATTCGTTCATCAACACTATCCTCTACACACATTCACCACTTTGAGCATTTTCGTCCCAACCTAGGGACATTTTTGTAATTTGTACAATAGGGGTATTTTGGTAATTTTACAAATCAGGGATATTTTGGTAATTTTGGTTAACAGGGATATTTTGGTAAGAATTAAGGGTAGTATGGTAATTACTTAATTTTTTTTAAAAATTAGGGTAATTTGATTATTTTGCAAAATCGGGGATTCGGTCCCTTTCGGGTTTTAGTTATAGGTTTGACCCGTTAACAAGTCCTCATGGTTAAGGTGAACAATCACTACGCACCAGGTAGGATTCCAAAAGGAGGAGGTGAGTCGCTAGGACTGCTTAAATACCAAGCTCATTCGGAATCCATGCCTAGACATGTGCATGCTTGTTACCACACCTGAACTCCGCGACTTATTCCTGGGTTTGGTGAAATAAGATAAGTCTTATGAAGTTTAGTATTGGGATAAGCTAATCCTAGGGTTCAATTGTTCCTAACTTACTAATCTACGATCCCATATCACCCTTCACTTCTACATACAAATCACGCAATGGTTTGAAGTACTTACCTTGTGGACATCGGGCTGGAGACTGAGGTGCCATGCCAGAAAAACTGAACAGCTTGTAAGAATACATGTTTTAGTAAAACCATCTTCGAAAGATGCTTTGGGCCCAAGAGCCCTCAAAGCTGAGTTTTAAATCGGGCTCTAATACCAAACTGTAACACCCCAAACTCGGTCCAAAACACCACAGCCGAATTTGAAATGCTACTAGGAAAAATGTTTGAAAAGAATTTGATCTAAGGGTGAAAACAAGGTTTGAGTTTAAAAAATTTTCCTTAGTTTATAAAAGAACGAAAACTTTGAAGGTCGTGTGTAGTTTAAAACATTGTACGTTTGGTAATTCAAGAGTAATCGAGTTGTTAAAAGTGTCCGGGTTCAAACTTAAATTTAAGTCTTTAAGTTGTAAATTGTTCCCAAAACCATTTCCAATTATTAACCGATAGTCAATCTAACTCAATATAGTAAAAATCCCCAAATATTTCAAATGGCCTTATTATAAAAAAGAGAAATTAACCTCAAAGTAATTAACAATCCAAGTGCATAAAGAATTAAAACAACTTCTGCATGGCCACCTCGAATCTACTCTAGCCCGGTCCATGTATCACGTATCACCTGCATTGTATATGAAAATTGGGTGAGTCGAACAGACTCAGTGTGCAATTATTCCACATGTTTTCCAAATGGGCTTGGCCCAAAACCACACAATCCACATGCCACACATGATGATGCAAAGTGTTACCCATCCCAACCTAATATCCATCCGCTACACACCCCTGTATCCTGCCACCACACACCAGGGGATTACTAAATCGACCCTCCATCCGCTACACAACTCTTTCATAGTCATGCTGCTCAAAGTCAATATAACGAGGCCTAGCCACCGATCACCATGTGACCAAATATAACATGGCCTAGCCACCGATCACTATGTGACCAAATCTCGATATCCACGATGTAACCCATGGTCATTATCAAACCACGATGAACCATGAAGCTAACATCATCTCACGATGTGGCACATAGCCGACATTAAGCCATGATATGGCACATAGCCAATCATTACCACGTACAAAAAATGTACACCCTGTCCTTCATTTAAAATATATATATATCCCGATCCCATGCATATGCAACATGTTAAAATGATATAATAGAATAATGCATGGACATATTAGGTAGGCATATGGCATGCTCACAAGTATCCACAGTAATCAACCACCACTACACCTTAGATACGGTACTAACCTGGTTACCGAAATACTCATTTAAGGGTAACAATTCCACCACAACCACTGAACTAGTTATCACACACATATCACATATAATTAATTGACTAACAGGGAAACAGTGAATTAACCACACACCTGATAACCCGAAGCACTAGACTCTCGACGTCGACATTGTCCCTAAACGAAACTACCGCTATTTACCGACGATCCTGCTCTGACGCTGGCCTACACCCCGGTGGCCAATCTCGAACCGTAGAAATCGAACATTTCTTGAACTTAGGGGTAGGGGCAACCCCTTTCTCTCCTTGACTGGTACTCGCATCCATTGGATAGCACTTAATCAGAAGACCCAGTTAAACTTTAAATCAAAACTTAAACGAGACAACACCAAATCTTAATCGAATACTCTTACTAAAATAGATCCAAACCCCGAAGGCTCCTACTTGATTATGAGAGTTGTCAAAATCCCTACATAACTTATGTTAGATTCGACTCTAACATTAAATCGATGAAAAGAAGTGGCCTTCGGCCTAAGGTTGCGTCTTGCTTACCTTTACTTGATCAAATCCCAGAAGATCCTTAATCCTCCTCAACGCTAGCCCAACAGAGATCTCGAAATCAACCCTTTCAAGATTCGGCCACCCACACACATATACAAAGTTAGGCATCTAACTTTCGACAACCAAAAGAGAAAGAAGAAAATCGAATAGAAGAGACCCTTACCAACTATTAGAATCGATTGGAACAGATCCTGATAGATTCATCCTAGAGTAAAAGGTTTGAGAAATAGGAGAAGAACGTGAAAAAGAAAGAGAAGAGATGCCTTAGAAGATTCAGCCAAGGTATAGAGAGGTTTTCGACTTTAGAGAGTGAAACGATAGATGAAAAAAGAAAAAAAAAGGGGGTTAAGGTTCAGGGATTTTGGCTATAGAAGAGTGAAGAGTATAACTCGACTATCTTAAAAGAAAAAGATGGTAAATGAATGAAGATGAGAGATGAGTGATAGAAGATTCGGCCCTTGGTAGTGAATAGCAAAGTAGCCAACAAAAGAATGAAACGGCAATGCACCTAAGATTCTTGAATTTCAGCTTTTGATCAAAATGAAAAAAAAACAAATGAAAGGCTTTCTGGAAAAAAGAAAATGCCAAAAGATGGGCACACACACTAAGACAATTTCAGCACCTACTCTTCCCTTACATGACCGAATATGTCACCCCCTAGCATCCCATATTCAGCCAACTCTTCACCCCCACTCCTCATCCCTTATTTTTCTCCTATTTTTCCTCTTCACCTCTCATTCAAACAAATTTGAATGTTTCAAACCTCTCCAAAAGCTCTCCACCACACATCCAAACATCTTGACCAAGTCATCCTCCCATCCTTTTAGAGTTCAAATGCTACCCAACTCTCCCACTCCCTTGACACAAAAAGTAACCCCAAAAAGTTTCCTCCATAACTCGAACCTTGCCCCATTAGCTCCCTGAGGCGTCACTCCCTTATGCACTAAGTGGTGCCTCCCTTGCCACTCTACCACTTGATCTCTTGTGTCTTAAACTCAACATAAGAACCCCTAAGGCCTAACTCCCCTAGCTCTCCCCTAAAGGCTCTAAACCAAAAATTTACCTAAGGTCCCAAACTCGGCCCCAAGATTTCCCGAAACCCCCAAACACATACAAACAGCATATAGAGCACACTACCACATGCATATAACTTAAAAAGAGATGCAAGACCCCTAAACCCTAGATGTTACACCCTTGTTCTTCCCTCTCCAGAATGCCGAAACCTCTTAGCCATATCTCTTCTCCATTCTTACGTGTTGGACATTTCTTCTTTGGTTGAATTGGGTAAGTTGCTTCACTCTATTTCTTTCATCTTCTTTTCTCCCTAGCTGAATGTGTGTCCATCATCATTTGGTGGTTTCACTTTGTTTCTAAACTGACACATTAATCCTTTCTACTCCCTCATTTCGTGATTATCCCATTTTTGTAGTGATCTAATAGGTTGGCCGAATATCACACCCTAGTCGATTCACCTTTAGCCTTAAGCCTAGTCGATGGAAGTCAGATCTATCATCGTTAAGGTAAGTAGTTTCTTTATGTTTCATTTTGAACTCTCTCTCATTACTTGGTTATTTTGCTGACCGGATCAAAATTTATGTCTAATCGTTCATTCTAGGGATGAAATCACTCAATTTTTCTCTACTCGTTGGTCTTTCGAAGTAGAGGTAAGCCGAAACCCTCTCCTTAGTCTTTCTCTCATCGTAGTATTACTCTAACTGAGACTTTTCCAATGGGGGCAAGTGGTAGCGGATATTAAAGGAAAATCGATAGGAGGGCAAAAAGAGAGTGGACTTGAAATCTCGACTCCTAAGTTGAAACATAGGGCGGTATCAGTAGTTCAGGATTTCCCACTGGGTTGTGCACCATCTTCTGGTGAGAGTAGGCAAATCGTAGTTGTTCGCGATACTAAGGGTGCCGACGATCAATAAGGTTTAGTCCTTACCGTAATCAGGTGTGTAATCTCACACCGAAATCCCGTAGATTCATGATTCACTATTATGTTGAAAAATAGATTGTTGTTGCTTACAAATCTAATAACTATAATATGGCATGAACCGAGTAACTTGGTTAATTAATGCTATTTCTAAAGATCTGTCAAAATCGGTATTAAATTGCTAAATTATGAAAATGCCCCTATGGGCGATTTACCAAAATGTCCTATGGTCCGATTTATGAAAATGCCCCTAAGGGCCGATTTACCAAAATGCCCCTATGGGCCGATTTACTAAAATGCCCCTATGGGCCGATTTGCTAGAATGCCTTAGTGGGTCAAATTATTAAATTGCTTTAATGGGCTGGTTCATCGAAATAATTCACTAGATTAATTGTGGTTATATATATATATATATATATATATAGATAGATAGATATTTAATTATGTATGTTGCATTTTTACATTTTGCATGGGACGGGAAAATTTTGTATGGAGAGCAGTGTAGCTTGGTGGCATAGCCACAATTTGTCTATTATTATGCTTAAATTATGATTTCAGTGGCTTGACCACACAAATGATATACTATAGCAGCTTGACTGCAAATTTGGTGTGAGCGGCGGGATGGGTTGACTTAATCCCCACCAGTGGGATTAGCTGGTCGGGGGTGTGATGGATGGATGGGTTGGGTTGCATACATTTCATATAAATACTATTATGTATATGGGCTTAGGCCCAGGATGTTGCTATATGGGTTTAGGCCCAGTGGATGATGGTAATGCTCAGTGACAAGGACATGGGGCCATGGATGACTCGGTGGAGGCCATACTTTTGGAATAATATTTTTGATCTATAGTAAATTTCTTTTCCGCTTTATTTTGTCATTTTTACTATTTTGGGTTTCAAATTTGTAATAAGGCCTCTGGAATTTTTATTTTGTTTTATGTTTGGACATACTTATTACTTTTCTTTAATTGTTTAAAATGGGGATTTTTCTGATATCATAAATAACGATTTTTCAAAATTGATTAACAAATGAATTTTATAACAAATATATATAAAAAATTTAACTTGGGTTCTCTTTTGAATTATCAACGCTATTTTTAAAAGTCACAGTTTTAAGGTTCACTAGTTCGATTTTTTGACTTATCCATCAACCTCTTGAAATTGTAGTATTTTATCAACCAAACTCGTTTTCCTTAAGGTAACTAATCAACGTCAATAATTAGTAAAATCACAAATACTTTCTCATGCGACATACCAGATCCGGTCATAACGCATGGGCCGGGTTTGGGGTGTTACAACATCAATCATCTTTTGATATCAACATGATATGCACCATTTAGGTCTTTTGTCTATTAACTATTACCTCTTCTCCGATTAAACAATTTATTCATTAACCTTCAAATGTTGGCTATACATTTACAAGTATTAACATGAATTAAATCTAAATGAATGAAATAATCATTTTCACAAAATATTCACAATACAAAAAACCAATTAACTTAAATCATGATTCATACTTATTCTAAATCAACAAAATTAAGTCATGTAATATTAAATTGAAAACATAAAGATGAGATGCAAACTTGTCATTCAACACATAAAATGTCAATTAACAATAAAGAGAAAGGGAAGAAGAGTAGTCGAGGGGGTTATCCAAGGCCAATTCACAATAAGAAGATAAAATAGTTGAATTGCAGTGGGTTAGCTGCGATTGCTCTTTGCAGCGAACCATAGTGGCTCTCCTCTTTGTCTTTACATTAAATCATCAAAATGCTCTCAATTTTCTTTCCCTGACTGCTTTCATTTTTAGCAAGTGAATTGCCTAATTTCATGGCAAACAAGTGTTTAACAAGCCATGAGAAAGACAAGAACACTCAAGAGATTTTTCTCTGAAAATCGATACATTTTTTAATGAAGCGAAAGCCTCATTTTAAAGCCTTTAAGTCCCCAACATCCCTTGCTAGATTTAGTAAGGGAATCCTTGGTTTTCTCCCCCATATGTGTCATCCCTTGATATGAAGATGAGTGGGTGGTATTTTGCTAATTTTAGCAAAATGAGTTGCTAATTTTCTCCTTGTACGGCCAACCATTGAATGGTAAAAAGGGGAGTGGTTTTTACTGCTATTTTAAGTAGAGGAATGGAAGGTTTAAGGCTTGAATCAAAGGGAATGGTTGCTAATTTTTATTTGATGAGCATTGAGGTCAAATCTGCTATTTTTGGGAGATAAGTAGTTAGTTCTGGACTACTAATTTTATTAGTGGATGTTGTCATTTTTATTTCATGGAAAAGTGGGTAAGTGGAACAGTTTTGGGCCTCCATGTAATTGAATCTAGAACAAAATCATTTTAAAGCCCACGTGACTACATCTTGGATCTCCCAACCTATAGTTGTTTAAGACCCAAATACAACCAAAATTCTGTCATCCTTTCCCTTAGCCCAATTATTGCAAATATATATATATTGTTTAACATAAATTTCACAAACTTAATACATTCCCATGGATATTATACCATGAAATTAAGTGAAAAACCACAGAAAGTGTTATTTATTTACTCAAAATTAGCATAAAATGTACATGTAAATAGGATTTTGTGTTTGAAAACCGGTACATTTTTTAATGAAGCAAATTACAATCACGAGACATGATATAACCGTAACAACCTTAAAAATATGTAAGTATTACATGGTTCAATACTATGCGAATGATTTCTTACATGAAATAGATTTCAATTTGTTTCACAATATTGATATGGACAAGCTAATAGAGTATTTAACTAATGGGAAAGGAGAATGAAAATGACAATCAAGTAGAAATATTTTGTTATCAGTTTAGCAAAATAGTTTGAGCCCTGAAGCTAAGACGTAGTTAAAATTTATTTGTAATCGAATATATATTTCCAATAATATCTCTAACATTGATAAATTTAGAGCTATTGTGCTTTATACTATTTTACAGAGAAAACCTATTTTCCTAGAAACATCAATTTATAGAAGCATGATCAATTGTGTTCGTAATAAGAATGTCGATGTAACACCCTATACCCAAGTCCGATACTAATACTGGATACGAGATATTACCATTCTTGAACTCACTTAAAACATGTACTAACAGGCTATAAAATTTTGTTCTGAATTAAAAACTTCTCTTGTTTTGTAAAATCATACCTTTAATGGGCCTACGAGGCCTTAAACACGTATCTGAAAACTTTCAGAACTCAAATGAAAACTTTTACTTAAAACAGGGATCACACGCCCATGTGACTTGGGACATGCCCGTGTACCCCTAACACATGCCCGTGTCTTCCACCCGTGGTTGACACTGACTAATTACACATGGCCTTGACATGCCCGTGGATGTAAACCGTGTACTATACCGTGTCATACACTACTTAAACAAACGGCCATGGGATTTTCCCGTGGCCTATCCTGACTTCAATTATAAAGGTGCAGTGCACACACCTAGACACATGCCCGTGTGCCTATCCGTGTGGGCGCTTGAAGGTTATTTACCAAATCAATTTCCACCTTGAAATCAAGATCAATCTCATACTCAATTCAATAACTCAAGTTACTGCATCTTTCATGAATAATACTACATGCTTCATTTATAACATTGAACATACATGCTTAGTCAACTTTGGCCAATCACTTAGCCATATACAAAAGAATAATAAACTTGATAGCCTATACATTGGCCCTTCTTAAAACATATATTCAAATGAAGTGTTTTCTATACATACCATACTTAACATAAACAACTTGGCTATACCAAAATAGTGATTGATAGTGTGCTCTGAGCTCCGATGACGATGACGATGATCCACGAGATTAGCTTGGTGGGACTACATGGAAAGAAAGAAATAAGGACATAAGCATTTCGCTTAGTAAGTTTTCATATAATACACATAGCAACATGCTTGATTAATATAAACCATTTGACATAAACAATGGTATCATAAATTTCAGCTATAAAGCTTACTTACTCATACTGATTCTTCCAGATCTCATGATACTTACTAGTCTCATACTTGTGAGATAAATAAGGTACCTGTATCACATGATCACATTGATCAATATACTTTAACATGATAATAATATTTCATTCATCATTCATAACATGGCAATACTCATTTCCAATTGAACAGTAGCTTTACTTACTTAGCTTTCTTATTATCTCATTTGAGCTTTACTTGTTTGCCTGATGAATTTCTGTGAATAACCGAGGATACTATATCTCAACCCACATATGACTTGATGCCAAAGCCATATCCTAGATACGGTCTTACATGGAATTTCTCGTCTTGGTGTCGAGGCCATGTCTTGACATGGACTTATACGAAGTCTTTCTCGTGTGTTCCCTTGGGAACTTAGCATTGCCATGTATTGGCATGGTCTTACTTGGTATCTTTGCTCATGAACTGATCAATGCTGAGCCTTGGCTTGGTCTTACATGAAATCTTCCTTGTTCTCACCAATGCCATGCTTTGGCTTGGATTTACATGGGATCTTTATCTCTTGCTAGCTTTTCAATGCCAAGACTTGTCTTGGACTTACATGATAACTTTTCAATGCCAAGACTTGTCTTGGACTTACATGACATCTTTGCTTGGAGACTCACCAATGACATGCCTTGGCTTTGGCTTACAAGGGTCTTCATCTCATAATAACTCTTCAAAGACAAGACTTGTCTTGCTCTTACATGATAACTTTCTCGATTGCCTATGCCATGCCTTGGCTTGGTCTTATACGGACTTTCTCATTTCATGTGGTAGATCGAGTATCCTAGGTAATTCATCTTCAATCGGGACTTTCTCATGCTTAATCTTATTGATTTATTTATTTAACGTAACATTAAACATTTTCATGATACTATTATACATTACACTAAGCATTTCAATGATATGAATCATAAACTTGGAAATCATACAAACTTACCTCAATGTACAAAATGTACGTAGATATGCAATTTAGTCCTCGACTTTGTTCTTGCCTCGATTTCGATCCGGGCTTCATTTTTCTTGATCTATAATAATAATTTAACTCATTTAATACTCATAATAACTAAATGGAATCATAAATCCTACAATGGTAAATTACCATTTTGCCCCTAACCTTTCTCATAATTACACTTTTGCCCCAAGGCTCATAAAATGATTCTCATTCAACTTTCTTAAACTTCATGCTTAGCTTATTCTTTATCTCAACTATAGCAATAACAAATTCTCACTATTTCTACCATGTATGACAAATTTCCATAAAAGTTACAAACTAGTTCCAACTAGCATTTTTCATGAAATTCACTTAGAAAAAAATGCTTATCTAACATCAAACTCTCATAAACTTCCTTAAAAAGTCATTTTACAAGCATATCATTCATGCATAGATTTTTGAACATGCATCTTAGCCCATTTTATAGATAAAAATAGCTAATTCATAATACGAGAACTTCAAAAATACAAAGAATCTTAAAAACGAGGCTAAGATGAACTTACTAGCAAGCTTGAGAAATGAACAAACCCTAGCTATAGGGTTCTTTAAATTTTCGGCACCAAGGAAGAAGATGAATGAGGATTTTTTTCATCTTTTTCCTATTTTAATCATTTAATTAATAAATGACCAAAATGCCCTTCTCTTAAAAATTTTCACATTTTACTAACTTATGTCCATTTTTGTCCAAAAATTATAATTTGGGAAAATTGCTATTTAAGGACTTCTAATTAATATTCTATAGCTATTTCATACAAAAAGCTTCTAGAAACTCATATTTTGCAACTTTTGCAATTTAGTCATAATGGACCATTCAACCTCAATTTAACAAAATTGTTTCATGAAAATTTCGCAGTAGCATGCAAACATGGCATAAACCTAAAAAAAACTCATAAATTTACCTTGGATTCGTGGCCTCACACCACTATTTTGATTAGGCACTAAATCGGGCTATTACAGTCTGGTTGCTAATCCCATATCTAGTGACCGTTAAGTAGAAAAAGGCCGAAGTACCTATGGGAAGATCATACTGACGGCTTAAGCCATCCAAAAATCCCATTGGCAACACACTATACAAAGAATTTTTAGAGACTCAAGCCAAACAAATAAAAGAACAGATTGAGAGGTAGAAGCTTAGACGGATGCATCCTCAAAACCATAAGAAAGAGGAAGAAGAGTCGGCTCACGATAATGATTTCAACAAAATGTTCTAACCATAGTAACTATAAGCTGGAGGTGTTAAGATTAGCACCCTAAGTCGCACGAGCCCCACTAGTTCTACAGGTGCGAGGGCTACCACACTAGACACAGGTTGAGGGAAGGACTGATGATTAAGGAGAGTCGGTCAGATGTCAGTTCTAATTAAAAACTTCCAGACTTTTAATTTTATTTAAATTTTTTGGGACTTGTAAATTTTAATTTTTGAATATTTTTTATTTTTGTTTGGACTTTATTTATTTATTTTTGTTTTAGTTAATTTCTGTGTTGGAACCCGTACGATATGCCACATTACATTTTGGAGTGAAACCAGCACGAGAACCAGCCGATCATTTCTGAGGACCCTCAATAATAAAATCGGGTAGTCTCTTCTCCTATCTTTGGGACACACATTAGGGACAATGTGTCAAATAAAGTGTGGGACTAACCTAGAAATTTTTAAAATTTTATGTTTTTATTTGTTGTTTTCCATTTTATTTTTTTTTTTTTTTTTTTTTTGTGTGTTTGTTTGTGCGCTAGCTTGTAGCAATATAAGTGATTTGTTAGGAGCATGTAAATAGGATTTTATGTTTGAATTGCAAATTTAATTCAAAAGCAATTGATTTTAAGTTGTTTGATATTACACTATTTAGTTCATTTTATTACTATGTTAATAGGTGATAGTGTGTTAGGTGCACCAAGTGACTAATATGTTTGTTTGAATAACAATTGTTAGTGTTTTAATATTTAGTTAATTGTAATTTATGAATAGAGACACTTAGGGATGACCTAAGGCATTGTTTGGTAGAGTTTTCGAGCCAAAAAGTTTACCATAATTTAAAATCCCTAGCACCCCAAATTTTTAGACTAATTCCCTATTTCTTGATAAACCACAATGGAAGCCCTATGCCCTAAACTATAATCTACTGATCTGATTTTCTTGGTCCTTGCATGAACTAAAACGTCGGGCCATTTATATTGAGGGTTAGATAGATACGACATGGTGGTTTCCAAATAAAAGAAAAATAATAATGAACCTAAGGGATAGTATAGTATGGTGAGTATAAAAGTCTTACAAATTTGTGCTTAAATAGAAAATTTTGAGAATTAATCAAAATAATTTTTTTTTGAACAGGCTAAAATAGCTGAGTGATAAGATCTCGAGAAAATAGAAATGCAAAGTGAGTGAAAACAAAAAGCAAAGGAAGAATAAAAGAAAAAAATACTTATTCTTGAACATTTGTCTTGCTAGGACAATTGTATTCACTAATAATTTACTATACATTAGGAATTGAAGAGAAAAGGTAGGTGAGAGAATGAAACATAAGGTGGTGAGCAAAAAGGTCTAATCGAGGATGTAACATCCCAAAATAGAGCCTGGGAGTTTGAGGCTTGGCAAGCTGTTGTTCGCCAGTAGGCCTGGCAAATTGGTGTTTGCTAGTAGGCCTAGCGAATTTGTGTTCGCCAATAGGCCTGGCGAGCTAGTGTTTGCCTATAGGCCTGGCGAGCTAGAGTTCACTAATGGATTTAACAAACTATGATCATCAGTAGGCCTAGCAAAACAGGGATCACTAGTGGGCCTGACAAGCTGTGGTTTTTATTTTGGGGCAAAAGTCAAAAGTAGGAGTAGCAAAAGGGTAATTGTACCAAAATTAGGGTGTCAACTTATTTTTTTCTTCATAAAACCATTCATGCATGAAACTCTTTCCTATTTCTACTACGACTAGGGTATTCTAAGAACACCAAAACACTTAGTGCCTATAAATTAAGCTATTCTCATTCCAAATTCATATTCTTTTGAATGACAAAATTCTTTTAAATTTCTTCATCAATTATCTTGTGGTCAAGCTTATACAAAAAAAAGAATCAAGAACTTAACTCTTAGAACTATGACTCTATTTCTTTAGAACTCTTAAGATGGTTCATAATAAAAGGGGACTAGGTTCGCCAAAAGACTAGCATGTGCGAACCTAGGTACGCTTGTGTTTATGTGTGAGTTTTCATGTGCTTCGACTGTTAAGTGACTTGTGCATGTTTGTGAAATTGTGAAACTAATAGAACCGTCTGCACGTAAAAATAAGGGAAATGCAAAGCTTGTTTAGAATTTTTAGAAAATTGGTGAGTGTTCAAGGATCACCACATGTATTTTTGCGAATATGTTAATTATGTGATTTATATTAATAGTGATATGTGAGCTCTATATTGTGAGCTAGATATGAACAGTGATTTGCGAGCTCTATGTTTAAGTAAATGTTTTGACACTATAATCTTTTGAAGCCATTGGATATAATGGCATTCCATAGGATTGTGATTACCCAACCTTATGTTTTGTGATTTGGGCGAGAAGCCCTGGGACAAGTTGGGGAGACAAGGAAATGTTGAGCTAAGCTCCATTCAATGGGACATGTTGGTATGTTGGAGAGTGTTAAGCTTTGTAGTACACTTATAGGACATGTTAACACTTTTTGAGTCAAAGGGAGGTGTTAAAAGGAGATTAAGTTAGTTTTTGTACTTAAGGAGCTTAATACGAGTGTTTTCATTATGTTTTAATTAAGTTTTCATAGTTCAGTCTAAATGCAACAAAAAGTGTATTATGAGTCTTTTATTGACTTAAGGGCTGAATAAGGCTTAAGCGTGAGCTAATATAATTAGTGAGTGTATAGGAGACCATCAAAGGGCGTACAAATTCAATATTGTTCATTGTGTTGAAACACATGACATTTGATGTTGCAACATAAGGAGCAGAATACAAGAATCTCGATACTACCTTTGGTGTCGCAACACACCCCTAAAGCTACCATGAACTTGAGCATATTACCTTCGATGTCGCGAGACAGGCACTAGGGTTTTCCAACATTAGTCCTTTTATGGGGGATTAGCCAAAGGAAGTGAGATTAATTGATTTCTATGTAATGTTTCATTAGCGGATCAGCTGTTTCGGAGAGGAAGAACTTAAGCCCTAGTCTTGACATCCTTATGAATTAATTTAGGTGGAAATTAACCCAAAATTGGTATGATCTATCCAAAAACACCTTAGCACCAAATCGATCTGGACCGTGATGTCAAATGATAAGTAGTTCTTATCGCATCATTAGTTTAGTGGAAAATCGAGAGATCCTGCTAAGTTAATGACTAGTTGATTGAATAGGAACCCCAAATAGAAATTAGTTATGACCACCAAAGCAAGCTAATCACGAATAGCTATATTTGATAAAGTTTACATGTTAATTTCCCAAAAGTCTCTTTATTTATGTTATTCTCTTTATTATTACAAAAAGCCCAAAAATCTCTCTTTATGTTTATTCGTAATATAATTTATTTAAAGTACTAATTAGATCTAGTTGTGTTTAGGTTAGGATTAATTTAGTGCTAGCCTCCCTTGGGTACGATCCTTGGAGTACTTACCTACTTCATTATAACTATATTACAACCTGACATGTATACTTGAGGACACCGCTTATTTCATATCTTTTGTCCATCATTTTTACTCTGGACATTGGCACATTTAGAGGCGGTCAATATAATGTGCCAACTATTTTCATACTTTAATCGTTTTGTGTGCCTATTTTTTTATTCTAAGCCAACCTAAGCCACAAAATATTACAAGCCGAAAAGACCTATGTGACCTAAATGATACGATTTATGAATGAAAATTGACTAAGTTTTAACATGTCTAATTACTTTTGTTCTTCGAGCTTAAATGTATATTTTGTGTACCTGTTTCAGTAGACCAATGTACCTAACACTCTTAAATTTGTTTGTTTGATAATTTCATGAACTAGTGTGTGTGATATTGAAGATCGAGAGTGAATTGTATATCGTGTTAGAATTATATATTCATTCACTTGGTTCTGTGTACATAGCACCGATCTAGTCCTTGAATATGAAAAGCTCAAGCACTGTTTGAATTTATTTATCTATTTTGTGCATGCTTGTTTTTATTTTCTTTTTATCTTGTTACTTGAGGACAAGAAACGACATAACTATGGGGGATTTTGATTTGCAATAGTTCGTTGTGGCAAATTAAGGTATTTTTGGCACTTAACGAGCTTGTTTTACAACATTTGTATATGTTTTTATTTCGTTTTTAGTTTTTATTGCTTTGTGTTTAATTTATACATAATAAGTATTTTTACATAATTTTGAGTTATGTAACGACCTAATAGGCAATCATGGGCCTAGGGATGATCTAAAGACTCTATCTAGTGTGTAGGACATTATTTTAGAGCTTAGAAGGCAAGGGACAGTTGCAGCATTATGACACCGGGAAGTTGAGTCGCAACACCAAACTTCGAAGCTAAAATAGCCAGAAAATGAAAGCAGTGTCATGACACCGGTTCGGTGGTGTTACGAAACTGAATGACGAACAGAAAAATTTAATCAAGGGTATTTTGTCCCTACAATGTATCTTAATTAGATTTTTGGGCTATTTAGCATCCCTAATTAGGTCTTATCATAAACTCTATAAATATGCATGTTAAGTCTCACTTTGAGAAGGCTTAGTCCTTTTTATATTTTTGTTACTATTTTAACCTGGATTAGATTTCTATCCAAGGCTTTATTATATTAGCTTTTCATTATTTTGGTGTTGATTTCAATTGTAATAGAAGTGATCTTCACAACAATTGAAGGAGATTTCACTTCTGAGCTTCAATCGATATCGAAAATGAATTTATTTCTGTACATCTTACTTTTATTTAATTTGTTGTTTTGCATGTTAAATATGAGTTTAGGAATTTTTGTCTTTTGATCCATGAGTAGCTAATTTCCTTATGGATTTTAACGAACGGATGTATGAATAATTAATGAATAAACGAGCGTTGAAATCCAAGTTAGTTTAATTTATGTGCAATTAAACCCTAGAAAGTGACGCCCATAGGAAGTAATTTAGGATAAACGAGATCGAGAGATAAGTTTACCGAGTAACTCATAATTTATATCGGTCAAGAAAGTGAGGTCGGAGGTAAGCATACATTGGTCAGTTCATTAATTAGTTAGAGGCCGAAAGGTAATGACTAGTTAATTAATAGCTAACACGACAAAACTTGAGTTCTGAAGTTAATTAGGATCATTGAAGTGAGTTAAGCTCCTATCTATTTTATTTAATTTGTTTCGGCTGTTTAATTGGTTGATTATTTAGGTTAATTAGACTAATTGATGATAATTTGGCTTTTCATGATATAATTTTAAATCGATACTATTTAATCTTGATAGTGTAGAGAATTAATTTCGGTTTAATTAAACCTCCCTTGGATACGATCCTTAGAATACTTTATGAAGTGTTTCGTTGTAACATTCTTCTATATTACAATTTGACCATTATACTTGCGAACACCGCTATTCCATTTTTATCCATTTTATTGCATTATCTATAGTCTAGACATTTGTAAATCCCATTACCCGTGTTTGATGCCGAAACAGGGTACGAGACATTACCGAAACAAAACACATACAAATGTACTAAATCGAGATATAAAATTTACATCCAAATTTAAAACCTTTCAATTTTCATCACAAACTCATTCAACCTATTCATGCATCTCATAAATTGCATCATCATAAACATATAACTTGATCAATAATAGTCAACATCAATGGCCTTATACAAAATGAACTATCAAAAAACATAGGCCAACATTTTAGGCCAAATCAATTATGACACATAACAAAATAACTAAGTCCTCCATACATGCCATAATTCAAAATATTGATTTCAAGATACCAAAAGAGTGTTGATAGGGTAGATGGATCTCCGACGATCTCCGAATCTTGTGCTAGCTTGGTGACACTATAAAACAAGGGAAAAGAGAGGGGAGTAATCATATAGGTTAGTAAGTAAGTATGTAAATAATAAACAAATTACTAACATGCTTTCAAAATAATACAATCATAACTACACATAGTGTAACACCCCCAAACCCGGCCCACGAGCATTGACCGGATATGGTATGTCACTGCGGAAAACATTTGCGAAGAATTTGTCTTAAAGGTGAAAACGTGAAAATTTGTGAACTTTAATAAAACATTGTGTATTTAAAAGCCCATTAAAATTTAGTTGTTATAAATTCCTGATTAAAACTTTTACATAAGTTATTATAATATAAATCGATTCAAAAAATATTTTCCTTTATTAGTTCAATTAATAAAATAAACTTCAAACCGTAAATAAAGTTTCTCAAATACCATAAGTGGCCCTTATTACATCAAATATATTCCCAAAATACTGATAATATAAAATGTATAAAAATAAGAAAATCAACTTCTGCATGGGCCACCTTGTATCCACTCCAACCCGGTCCAAGCTTTATGCATCACCTGTAAGGTTTGAGAAATATCGGGTGAGTCAAATAGACTCAGTGCATAGCTATTTCACATGTCTCCATACATATGGGCTTGGCCCATATCCACACAGTCCACATAATCAGTCATGCAAAAATGCATCCCAACCCAACCTAAGTCCATCCGTTACATCTACCTTAGCAGACCTGCTGCTCAAGGCCGTGGCTAATCCACCGATCACCTAAGTGATCCCACATATCAATCAGTCCACGGTGATGCACATGGCTATCAACCGCCGAGATGGGCACCTAGCCAACACCTCCCTTGATGAAGCACATAGCTACCATCAACCGCTAATGTAGCACAAGGCTAACATTAGAACACGTACATAATGTACACCCTTTCCTTCAATAGTCACATCCCAAGTCCCATGCATACATATATATATCATGGAAATATATCACTTGAACAATTATACATCACATTTCCTACATATATCAAACGTAAATCAACGTCATAAAATACTGACCTGATAAATCGATTACCCATTATGGGTATCCACCATCTTAGCCTTTATTTCAGCTATCATTCATGTTATACACATACATATAATAACACACTAAAACATTCAAGAGATAGTGCGATAACTACGCACCTATTTAGCACAATTGACTAAATCCTGAGACTTTTCTTACTGCAGTCGATTTCCTCCTAAAAGTCACAGTCACATTCGGTCAACACTTAAAACTCACAATATGGCCTATAGCCAAAAGTCACTACTGTCTTACCTTATGGATCTAAATCCCGAAAACCACCACTTGCCTTAGAAGCTATCGAAATCCCTATACCACATGTTAGATTCGGCTTTAAACAACAATCCATAAAAAAAAATGGCACTTGGCCGAATACCACACGTCACTTACCCTGCTTACCTATTTCCTGGATCACCACCTATCAATGGAGTTGTCGAAATCCCTTACTTAAATCAAATCCCGAAAGGCTCATTCTATGCTTCTTCACGTTGGCACCACACGTTGAAGAGACTAGAAAAGAGTGGTCGACAGCACCCATCTTGGGGATTCGGCTTTTAAGAATGATATCAAAAGGATATTTTCAGCTTCTAACACTTGTGACAAAGAGTAGAGAATGCAGGACCTAAAAGATTCGGCTAAGGCTCCTGAATGAAGTTAAAAAAATTCGACAATGGCAACCTTAAGGGATATTTCGGTTTAAGCAAGATAAAAGAAAAGAAGAGATGTGAAAGGAGAAAGAAAATAAATGCACAAATATTGCTAGCTTCAGGCTTTTGTCAAAGGAAAAATAGGGTGCATATTTAGGCCATATATAAGGATGAAAAGAAACTTGAAAGAGAGAATTCTATGGCTATCTATTTCGGCAACAAGATGAGCACTCCTCTCCACTAAAATTTGGCACTCAACACCCCCTATCATGACGGAATTTACACATCACAAGAGCCCCATATTCAGCCATTAGCTTTCTCCCTTATCCTATCCCACTTCCTTCTCCTAATTTATGACTTCATTTAAAAAAATAAATAATAAAACAACCATTATCCCTCATCTACTTATTTAAACTAAATAAAATAAATCCACACTTATTCAAAATAAATTAAATAACCCCCATTCATCCACTATCTCAATATTTAAAACAATAAAACAAAATCCCCAGTTATCTTCCCACTTAAAATAAATAAAATAAATCCACACCTCTCCCACCCTTTAGCCAAATTTTAAAATAACAACCAGCCTTATCTCATCCATTTAAAAATCCAATGCCGTCCAACTCTTTCCCCCTCACTTGACGCCAAAAAGAAAAATAAAAGAACACTTTGCTGCCATCAAGACTCAAACCCAGGCCCTTCTCTCCTACTCCTCAGTAACGTCCCAAGCCACCTTGCCACATGGTTTCCTTGTGTCATAATTTCCCACTCAAATTTCCTTAAGACTTCCTTGCCGAGCTTCCCCTTTTTACCTTGACGCAAAAGCAAAATAAAACAACACTTATGCTGCCCTCATGATTCGAACCTCCTCCTTTCTCCTTGGCTTGAGGCGTCACACTCCAAGGCCCTAAGTGGCGCCTCCAAGCCACTTTGCTGCTAGCTCTTTTGTGTCATAAACTCCCCTAATTTCTCTTAAGGCCTACTTAGCCCAGTTTCCCTTCTTGACGCCAAAAATAAAAGCTCTCATGTGCAATTTCTGCAGCTCGAACCTCCTCCCCCTAGGAACTCCTCTTGACGCCAACTCCTTTGCACCCTAGGTGGCGTCCCTTGCCACTCTTCCAATTGCTTCCTTATGTCATGCTTCGTACCGATTTTTTTTAAAGCCTCATTTACTTAGCTCCCCCTACTTAGACACTTAAAACAAAATTTTTCTAAAACGCTTTTCTATATCCTTGGGTTCTTAAAACCCTTAAAACACTGCCAAGCATACCCATAGCCCACTAACACCTGGTTTTTACACTAAATGCATAACCCCAAATCTAGGATATTATAGTTCTACCCTTCTTAAAAATAATTTTGTCCTCGAAATTACTTAGCTGATTGTACTCCTACTCACCACACTATGCTTACGCTACGCACTCTAATCTTATAAAAATATCATACTTCCTATACACAATCTCTAAGTTCACATGCAAGGCTTCGAACACTTTCACTAGCGATACAAGAAAACTATACGACAATTAAAGTAACTAAGGGTATTCCAGAAATAAGGAACGTACCCGCTGTCACATCTGGCACATCACTCTCCTCGCGACGGCCGACTGCATAAACCAACCTTGGTTGCCTCGTATCTGAACCTTCAGCACCTTTTCTTGGTGCTCCACGACCACGGACGAAACCATTTCCTCCATGGTTCGGACCACAACCCCTTGTCGCTTGTTGACCACCTCTGCCTGACTGCTCATAATCTTGGCCTGCTGTCCGAGCTCCATTCGATTCTGAGGACAATCTTTAATCAAATGAGTCTTAGACTTACATCTAAAACACTCCCGATTTCGATTCCAGCACTCGCCAACATGATACCTCCCACATTGAGCACATGGACGGTCCAGATTTTCAGTAGCTGGCTTAGCGCCACGAACAAAATTCTCGACCCTCGATCTTTTCTGAAAGTTCTCAGATGATTCTGACGATCTAAAACTTCTCTTATCCCGATTCCTCTCCTTATCTTTGTTCTGCCTTATAGAGTCCTTAATCCCCTCAGCTACTTTAGTCTTCTCCACCAACACGGTGAACTCTCACTCCTGCTGTGGAGCTATCAATAACCTCAGGTCGTCCCTTAATTCGTCCTCGAATTGGACACACCGTTCATGCTCCGTAGCCACTACTCCTCGAGCATATCAGCTTAGCGTCAGGAATTTAGCTTCGTACTCTGCTACGGACTTGTTCCCTTGAACCAGCCCCAAAAAGGCCTTCCTCTGCTCATCAACATATCTGGTTCCCACATATTTCTTCTGATATGCTGCCTTCACATGCTCCCAGGTTAGATCCTTAGCTGTGGCACCATCCCGAACTGTGAGCCACCATTGATACGCTTCATCGCGTAGCAGCACCACCATTCCTTTCACTTTTTCCTCAGGGGTCAGATCCAACTCATCCATAATTCGCTTAACGCCTCCAACCAATACTCAACAAAGATCTTTGGGTGCCACACCAGATACTCCACGAAACACTTCAGCTCCATTGGCTCGGAGTCGCTCAGGTATAGACTTCCTAGCTCTCATATTTCCACCTGCTCCAACCACCATCTCAAAAACCCTCAGTACCGCCTGCGATACTGCATCATCCCCCGTCTAGTCTTGTTGCTCAACACCAAAAGGTGGTGCTAGCGACAGTGGTACCCCATTCTCAGATCTTTGACCCGACCTAACGGGTTCCGACACGGCCATTCTACCTCTACCGCGTCCACGATGACCTCGTCCTCTAGAACTCATGTCTAACGTCATGATTCAATCTGTTTAAAAAGTTTTATGCATTAGAAATCTTGTTTCATTGTTTATCCACGAGCAAATTTTATGATCATTTTCCAAAAGTAGTTCTTTCGATCAATCAAAGTTTCAGTTTAAGTTCACTATTCAAATTCAGAGAATCACATTCTCATTCACATTCATCCACAACATTCACTTCACTACTTTGGCATTTCTGATCATTCCTTACCCTAGGGGTAATTTCGTCATTTTTCTATAGGGGTATTTCGGTAGTAAATCGGGGTAAATTTGAAAATCACAAAAGTCATTTCAGAAATTTTTTCTAAACTCATGGGTATTTTGAAGGAAAGATTTTCCAAGTCAAAGTATTGCAGAAATTTCAAAAATCGGGTTATTTTGGTAATTTCGTAAGCTAAGGGTAATTTGGTAAATTTCCAAATTAGGGTATTTGGTAATTTTCAAATTATAGTATTTGAAAATGTTGTAAAATAGAGGTTGTTGATATTTTACAAAATTAAAATTCTTGCTGGAAAAGTTTCCAAGGGTAAATTGGTAATTTATACACTAGGGGTAGTTTTTGTAATTTCACAAGCCAGGGTCATTTCGATAGTTTTTCGCAAAAATATGGTTCCTGATGACTTTCAAAACAAGGGTATTTTTAAAGATTTCTAATTTGAGGGTACTTCGGTAATTTCCCTTACTGAGGGTATTTTGGTCATTTTGAAAGTCATGGGTAATTTCGTAAATTTTTTTAATCGGGGTGTCTTTGATATTTTGTGAAGTTTTTGGATATTTTTGCAAAACCAAAAATTGTTATTGAAATCGGGGGTAGTATGGCAATTTTGGGAACCAAGGGCATTTTAGTAATTTTACCACTACGGGTATTTTAGTAAATTTGTAAATTAGAAATATTTCAGAAAAATTTATAAAAGTAGTCTTTATAAATGAAAAGGGTAATTTTAAGAGTTTTAAAACTAGGGTTTTTATAAAAACTACGGCTAGTTCCCTTTCGGGTTTTAGTTATTGGGTTTAGCCCGTGAATAAGTCCTTTTGGTTAGGGTGAACCGTAGCTACGCACCAGGTAGGATTCGAGTAAAGAGGAGGTGAGTCGCTAGGACTGCTTAAATACCAAGCTCTTACTGAATCCACTCCTAGATATGCGCACAATAGTTACCACACCCTAGCTCGGCGACCTAATCACAGGTTTGTTTAATGGTCCTTAAGTCTTATGTACTTGTGTTTGAGTAGACTAGTCCTAGGGTTCAATAGCCCTAATATTCTAATCTACGAGCCCAAATAAGCCCATAACATTTCACATATAAATCATTTCAAAAGTCAGAGGTACTTACCTGGTGGACTTCGGGTTGGAGATACAGGTGCCATGCCAGATTAAACCTGAAAAATTTATGAAAGCCCAAATCTTTGAAAAGCCCATCTTAAAAAAATGTTTTTGGGCCCAAATCCCTCAAAGCCGAATTTTGAACCTGCTCGATACCAAATCAGAACACCCCAAACCCGGCCCACGAGCCTTGACCGGATCTGGTATGTCACTGCGAAAAACATTTGCGAAGAATTTGTCTTAAAGGTGAAAACGTGAAAATTTGTGAACTTTAATAAAACATTGTGTATTTAAAAGCCCATTATAATTTAGTTGTTATAAATTCCCAGATTAAAACTTTTACATAAGTTATTATAATATAAATCGATTCAAAAAAATATTTTTCCTTTATTAGTTCAATTAATAAAATAAACTTCAAACCGTAAATAAAGTTTCCCAAATACCATAAGTGGCCCTTATTACATCAAATATATTCCCAAAATACGATAATATAAAATGTATAAAATAAGAAAATCAACTTCGCATGGGCCACCTTGTATCCACTCCAACCGGTCCAAGCTTTATGCATCACCGTAAGGTTTGAGAAATATCGGGTGAGTCAAAGCAGACTCGAGGCATAGCTATTTCACATGTCTCCATACATATGGGCTTGGCCCATATCCACAGAGTCCACATAATCACCATGCAAAATGCATCCCAACCCAACCTAAGTCCATCCGTTACACCTACCTTAGCAGACCTGCTGCTCAAGGCCGTGGCTAATCCACTAATCACCTAAGTGATCCCACATATCAATCAGTCCACGGTGATGCACATAGCTATCAACCGCCAAGATGGGCACCTAGCCAACACCTCCCTTGATGAAGCACATAGCTACCATCAAGCGCTAATGTAGCACAAGGCTAACATTAGACCACGTACATAATGTACACCCATTCCTTCAATAGTCACATCCCAAGTCCCATGCATACATATATATATATATATCATGGCAATATATCACTTGAACAATTATACATCACATTTCTTACATATATCAAACGTAAATCAACGTCATAAAATACTGACCTGATAAATCGATTACCCATTATGGGTATCCACCATCTTAGCCTTTATTTCAGCTATCATTCATGTTATACACATACATATAATAACACACTAAAACATTCAAGAGACAGTGCGAGAACTATGCGCCTGTTTAGCACAATTGACTAAATCCCGAGACTTTTCTTGCTGCAGTCGATTTCCTCCTAAAAGTCACAGTTACATTTGGTCAACACTTAAAACTTACAATATGGCCTATATCCGAGAGTCACTACTGTCTTACCTTACGAATCTAAATCCCGAAAACCACCACTTGCCTTAGAAGCTATCGAAATCCCTGTACCACATGTTAGATTCGGCTTTAAACAACAATCCATAAAAAAAATGGCACATGGCCAAAACCACACGTCACTTACCCTGCTTACCTATTTCTCGGATCACCACCTATCAATGGAGTTGTCGAAATCCCTTGCTTAAATCAGATCCCGAAAGGCTCATTCTATGCTTCTTCACGTTGGCACCACACGTTGAAGAGACTAGAAAAGAGTGGTCGACAGCACTTATCTTGGGGATTCGGCTTTTAAGAATGATATCAAAAGGATATTTTTGGCTTCTAACACTTGTGACAAAGAGTAGAGAATGCAGGACCTAAAAGATTCGGCTAAGGATCCTGAATGAAGTTAAAAATTGAAACACCCCAAACCCGCCCACGAGAATGGATGGATCTGGTATGTTCCTCAAGTAACCCGATTCAAATTCATACAAACTGCTTTTGAAAACTATGAGTTTTGGAAGATAGCCTTGTGGGTTGGGCTTGAGTTCAAAACAAATTTATTTTTATAACAAAACCCATTTGCTTTAAGTGACAAAAATATTTAAACTTGTTTCATACTAAGTGGGCTTACTTTTTACAAAGCCCTAAACTCATAACATAGTAATTATAGTAGAAATAAAATTAAATCACGGTGGCCTTATTACATAAAATGAAACCCAAAATAATAAATTGTACAAGATTTTAAAATAAAATAAATATTCAAATTAAACTGAACTTCAAGTCGATCATGGCCACCACAAGTTTTGCCGTCCGGTCCATTCTCGCTCATCACCAAACATATTCCCACAACGGGTGAGTCGATAGACTCGGTGTGTAACCAACACTAAACATAATAGAAATAGGCACACCATAAAATCATATGCATATAACAATTTCAAGATCATGATGCAAACCCAACCCAAACCTATATGCCATCCGCTACACTCCACCCGTACCAACTCGTGTACAGTGGGGACTACTAAGTCAACCCTCCTTCCGCTACACTCCATCGAAGGCGCAAATAGCAATGACGTGCTCATCGCCCATCGATAATATTGTGGCATAGCCACCACTCAGTAATGTAACCGGTTACCACTCAAGGAGACCAAGTCATCACATTCACTTAGTGAGACCAAGTCATCACAATCACTTAGTGAGACCAAGTCATCACTTTCACTTATAACGTTGGTGAGACCGTAGTCAACACCTTCTTCCCCTTTTACATAAATCCCGAATGCCCCAAATTACAAATATCATGCATAACTTATTTTTAATTTACTTTCACATCACTTTTCACTTGTATAACATTTATTTCGAAATCCTAGTAGAAGTAGGAAAACGTACCTTAGCACTTTGTACCATAATATGGCACTTTAGCCACTTTCATTCACTTTCACATTAGCATATATAGCATATTTAAACCATAAAACTATTAAGAATAGTGTGGAATACACACCTGATTTGTTTAGCGATTCCTTGAGATTTCGAAAGCAAGATCTAGCGTTTAGATCCTAATTCCTACATTTGGTTTGTCAAATATTACTTAACATAAATTCTATTTTGGGCTATAGTATCCAAATCCTAGTAGGATTTGTAAAGAGGCTTACCTTTGATGCCGATTTGATGTTTATTCAAATCCCTGAATCTTTGTTTTCCTTCCTTTGATATTCTACCAACCTTGAAACCTCATCATAAATTAGTTTTCGGCTTTTAATAATTTCAGATCTAATCTTAGTAATCACAAAACTTTGGCCGAATACCTTTTGGGGACTTACCTTATGGATTCTTAAAGTCCCGAAACTTCACCTCCTCTTTCCTTGTAATCGGCCAACCTAGATTTTTGAATAGGTTAGCTTTTTGATCAATCTGATCTAATTGACTAATGGTTTGGCCTTGGCCGAATGTCTTACTTACCTTTAAATCCCGAAGTCGATTTGATTCCTGTCGAAATCACTTGTTAGATTTGAACTATTATTTAACTATGGAAAGAACCTTTTAGCTGAATGTATGGTGATGTTCTTACCTCGTTTTCGAATCCCGGATGATCTCTTTTAATATTCGGCTATGGCTCTATTTGGGATCTCAAAGCTTTGGCTTTTGTGGAGGAACAGTAGAAGAAAAGAAAAAAGAAAGGAAAAGAGATGGAGAGACCTTGACAAGGAGGATTCGGCTAAGAAAAGAAAAAAATAAATTGTTGTTGCTTTGATTAGGAGGTTTCGGCAAGAATGATGAAGAGAAGAGAATGGCTTTTACTTTTCTCTCTTTAGCCGAATCTATTAGTCTTAGAGTCCCTATTTCAGCCAATTCTTCACTTGTGATAAGGTTTAGTCTTATCAATATGAAACTCCATCAACTCTCCTAATTAGTCAAGAGTTTTTATTGAATGGAAACTCCTCCCCCTTGTGCCGTCCAACCCTCCACTCATGGAGACAAAATTTTATTTCTTTTATTTGTTTCTTAGATGACTCAAACTCAGGCCCAAAAACCTCTTGCATTTGGGCCATTTCCTAGGGCCTTAGGTGGCATCTTCAGGCCACATTTCCAAGTTCGTTATTGGGTCAAAGTTTATGTTCTTTATATTTTAGGGTCACTTGGCCCTAAGCTCCCCTTTGGGCTCTTCAATTCGGCATTAAGGGTCATTTTTAAGTTTCCTAAAATTTTCAGCATGCTCAGATTTTCCTAGTTTCCAAAATGTTTAGTTTCCTATTTTGGCTTGGTTTCCAAAATGTTTAGTTTCCTATTTTGGTTTGGTTTCCAAAATGTTTAGTTTCCTATTTTGGTTTGGTTTCCAAAATGTCTAAGTTTCCGAAAATGTTCATTTCCATTTCCATTTCCATTTCCATTTTCATTTCCATTTCCATTTCCATTTCCATTTCCATTTCCATTTCCATTTTCATTTCCATTTCCATTTCCATTTCCATTTTCCATTTCCATTTCCATTTTCATTTTCATTTCCATTTTCATTTCCATTTTCATTTCCATTTTCATTTTCATTTCCATTTCCATTTTCATTTCCATTTTCATTTCCATTTTCATGCATTTCTAGGTTTCCAAAAGTATCAAAATTTTATTCATAGTGCTTGAAACTTGTCATTTCATACAATTAAGCTAGAAATGCATAGGCCCTTTTTAGGATGTTACAGTTCTACCCCCCTTAAACAAAATTTCGTCCTCAGAATTTTCTAACTAAACAATTGAGGGTATTATTGTCTCATGGTCTCCTCGACTCCCACGAAGCTTCTTTCGATCCATGATTGCGCCATAATACTTTAACTAGAGGACGGACTTCCTTCGTAGTACTTTCACGCCACGTTCGAATCTGAATCGGCTCTTCCTCGTAGGTTAAGTCCGCCTTAGCTCTACTTCTTCTATCGGTACTATGTGAGAGGGATCCGATCGGTACGACGTAGCATGGACACGTGGAACACGTCATGCATTTGTTGCAACTCGGTGGCAACTCTAGCTGGTATGCCATGGTCCCACTCGCTTTAGTACCCGATAGGGCCCGGTGAATCTTGGGCTTAACTTCCCTTTCCACCAAACCTCATCACTTTCTTCCATGGTGAGACTTTTAGAAACACTTGGTCTCCTACTTCAAATTCTATTTCCTTCCGTTTGAGGTCGGCATAAGACTTCTGTCTATCTGAGGCTTCTTTCAACCGTGTTTGAATTATTTCAACCTTCTCCTCTGTTTCTGCCACTATCTCTGGTCCCAAAACTCGACGTTCTCCTAACTCAGTCCAACAAGTAGGAGTACGACACCTTCGACCGTACAATGCTTCATATGGTGCCATTCGAATGCTAGCCCGATAAGCTGTTGTTGTGGCGAACTCGCTAAAGGTAAGTAGTCCTCCCAACTTCCTCGAAAATCCATCACATCCTCTCAACATATCCTCCAACACTTGTATTACTCGTTCGATTTGCCCGTCCGATTGTGGATGAAAGGTCAGAGTGAAATCCAACTTGGTGCCTAAAGCTTGATGAAGTGCCTTCCAAAATCGAGGCGTAAACCTCGGATCTCTATCGAGATGATCGACATTGGTACTCCATGTAACCTCACAATTTCGCCACATATAACTTGGCTAGCTTTTGAAGAGGATAGTCTATTCTCACTTTGGGATAAAATGTGCGGACTTAGTCAAACGGTCTACTATAACCCATACCGAGTCCTTCTTAGTAGGCGTGAGGGAAGCCCACTAACGAAGTCCATGGTAATTCTTTCCCACTTCCACTGTGGAACTGGATTGGTTGAAGCAATCTGATGGAACTTGGTGTTCAAATCTTAACTTGTCGACATCGCTCGACATCTTCCCACAAATTCTGTAACTTCTCTTTAAGATCTGCCACCAAAATTGTTCTCTTAAGTCTCAGATAGCTTAATGCCTCCGGATGCATAGCATAAGGGTCATGCTATGCGCTTCTCAAGGATCTTCGTCTTAACTCCTTGTCTTTTGGCATACATACTTTCCTCTCAGTAGCATAATACTCCTTCATCGTTAATCTCATAGTCCTCCAACTCTCCGCTCATGCTTTTGTAGCTTAACATTCAAATCTTCATCAACCAACTGTCCCTCTTTTACTTCCTTCAACCATGTTGGCTTGACTTGCAACTCACCAACAAACTTCCATCCTCATATAAGCTTAAATGAGCGAACATTGCTCTTAAGTCCATCACCACCTTCCTACTTAAAGCATCACTACTACATTCGCCTTGCGGATGATATTCTATTGAATAGTCATAGTCTTTTAGTAATTCCACCCACCTTCACGCCTCAAGTTTAACTCCTTTTGAGTCAACAGATACTTGAGACTCTTGTGGTCCTGTAGATCACCGATCTTTCTCCATACGATAATGCCTCTACACCTTGAGAGCGAAAACCACTCCTGCCAATTCCAAGTCATGGGTTGGGTAGTTCACTTCATGCGCCTTAATCGCCGGGACGCATAAGCGACTACCTTGCCATCTTGCATAAGAACACATCCTAACCCCAGATGCGACGCATCACAAGATACCACAAAATCCTTTCCGCCTCAAAGTTGAATCAACACCGAGCTTCATTAATACCTTTTAAGTTTTTCAAAACTCTCTTGTTGCTTATCCGTCCACGAAGGTATTTCCTTCCTCAACAATTTTGTTAATGGCGCGGCTATCGGCGAGAATCCTTCCACGAACCTTCTGTAATAGCCGCCAACCCTAAGAAACTACGAATCTCTGCCACCGACTTAGGTGGTTTCCAATCCAACACCGCTTCAATTTTCTTAGGATCCACCCTTATTCCCTCGGCAGACACCACGTGTCCTAAGAAAGCAACTTCTTTAAGCCAAAATTCACACTTGCTGAATTTGGCATAAAGCTTCTTCTCCCTTAATACTTGTAACACAATTCGGAGATGCTCATCATGCTCCTCTTCCGACTTAGAGTATACCAAGATATCATCGATGAATACCACAACAAACCTGTCTAAGTAAGGTTGGAACACTCGATTCATCATATCCATGAACGCGGCTGGAGCGTTTGTCAACCCAAACGGCATTACCACAAACTCAAAGTGACCATATCTTGTCCTAAAAGCGGTCTTATGGATATCAGCCTCCTTCACCTTCAACTGATGGTATCCCGATCAGAATCGATCTTCGAAAACATCGGCTCCTTTTCACCGATCGAACAAGTCATCGATCCTTGGCAAGGGATACTTGTTCTTGATGGTCAGCTTATTTAGTTGACGATAGTCTATGCACATACGCATAGTTTCGTCCTTCTTCTTCACAAACAAGACCGGTGCTCCCCATGGAGACACACTGGGCCGAATAAACCCTCGATCCAATAATTCCTTGGATTTGAGCCTTAAGCTCCACTAACTCCTTTGGCGCCATTCGGTATGGAGCAATCGACACAGCGCTGTTCCTGGTAGTAAGTCTATTCCAAATTCAACTTCTATCCGAGGTATTCTCGTAATTCCTCCGAAACACATCCTCAAAGTCCTTTATCGCTCGACTACTTTGACACCTCCTCATTTCCATCCAATGCACTTACAAAGGCTAAGAACGCCTCGTACCCTTTATGCACCATCCTTTCCGCCTTAAGCACCAAACTACATTAGTCAAATAGTTCCTTCTTTCTCCTATCATAATGACCACCTCATCCTCGGGGTTCTTAGTTCCATTCGTTTAGCCGCACAATCCAACACTACTCGATGTTCTACTAACCAATCCATACCAAGTATAAGGTCAAATTCAAGGGTAATTCCATTAAGTCACCAAAGCTCACCCCCAATTTCTAGGGGTATATTCAAAGATCTTATTTACCACTATAGTTTGACCTAATGGGCTTACTACCGTCATCTCTTTATCCGAAAGTTCGAGTCTAGGCCTAGTGTCTCAACTACACTACAGTAATATAAGAATGGGTCGAGCCCACATCAATTAAAGCATAATAGGTTTACCATGAATGAGGAACGTACCGGTTATGACGTCCGGCGCATCTTCATCCTCCCTTCGGCGAACCGCATAAACCAAACCCGGCTGTCTTGCCTCAGTATTGGTGGCACCTCTGCCACGTCCTCTGCCAGCATTATTAACTCGGTTATTCGAACCTCGACCTCGTTGAGGTTGCTGTCCTCCCCTACCGGCCTGATTAGCATTCTGTGTTGCTGGCTGTCAGTCATCTGATATCTTTGGACAATCCTTGAGCATATGATCCTTAGACCCACATTTAAGACATGCTCCTATCTTTTTCCAACACTCGCCTGAGTGCTTCCTTCCACAATAATCACAAGAACGACATCGCCTCGGTATCAACTTGTCAACCTTTGACCCTCGATTCGGGCCTTTTCGCACATTTCCGATGATCCATAACCTCTCTTGGGTCTATTCACGCTTAATTACGCTTAGTCGAGTCCTTGATTCCTTCACTACCTTAGCCTTTTCAACCAACGTGGAGAACTCCCTCTCGATGTGGAGCTATCAAGAACCTTAGGTCATCCCTTAATCCGTCCTCAAAACGGACACAGCGTTCATGTTCAATCGCGACTACTCCTCGAGCATATCGACTTAACCTCAGAAATTCAGCCTCATATGCCGCCACCGATTTGTTCCCTGAACTAGTCCTAGAAAAGCTTTTATTGCTCATCAATATACCGAAAATGCCGACATACTTCTTCGATATGCCTCTTTAGCATATTCCCATCGCCGATCCTCCGTCGTGGCACCATCACGTAACAGTTAGCCACCATTGGTATGCTTCATCACGTAGCAGAGGCTACCATTCCTTTCAACTTCTCCTCGGGGTCGGTCGAGTTCATCCATAATACGCCATTGCTTCCATCCAATACTCGTGCAGATGGGTGCCACACCGGACACTCCACGAAACACCTCGGCCCGTTGGCTCGGTCGCTCGGTCATGACTTTCGAGCTCACGAATTTCCACTGCGCCACCACCATTTCCAATACTGCAACATGGCTCTGCGACACGCCTCATCCCCCGTCCCGAGCCTCGCTGCTCGACATTAACAAATGGGGGTGGTGGTGGCGGTGGTAACTCATTGTCGAACCTTGACCTGATCTAACGGGTTACGACACGCTTATTCTTCCTCTATCACGACCTTGGCGACCACGTCCTCTAGAACTCATTTCCTAGTGTCGAGATCGATTAAGAAATTTTATGGATTAGTCTTTGTTCCACTTATTTATCTGCCAAGAAGTTTTATGGAAAGGTATTTAAGAGTGGTTCTTTCGTATTCATACAAACACAGTCTTTTCCATTCATTCGTTCATCCATCAAACAAGTATGAACTTTCGTTCATTCAGAGAAATGTTGTAGTTTTGTTGTTGTTGTTGTTTTCCTCTGCCGGGGTATTTTCGTAATTTTGTCCTCTGAGGCATTTTCGTAATTTTTCGGAAGAAACACGTTCCTTGGTGTTTTGTCAAAATTATTTTAAAAATTTTGAAGTCTAGGGTAATTTGGAAAAAGTTTTAAATCTGGGGTTATTTTGTAGTTTATAACCTCGAGGGTATTTTGGTAATTTTTCACAAATCGGTAAATTTGTAAAATTTAATATATCGATGGTATTTCAAAAGTTTGTAAAACTCGAGGGTTCTTTTGAAAATTGTTTCTTCAAAATGGGAATGTTGCAAAATTTTGAAAATCGAGGTCATTTTGGTAATTTTGTAAGTCGAGGTAATTTTGTAATTTTCCAAAATCAAGATATTTTGATAGTTTGCAAGTTAGGGTTTTGAATATTTATAAAATAATGGAATTTTGGTAAAAGCTGTTGAATAGTTGAATCATTTTATAAACTAAGGGCATTTTGTAATTTTATGGATCAAAATTTTTTGAAAATAATTGTGTCTCAAATAGTTTTCGCGAATTAAGGATAAGAGAAAGAGATTGATTTAAGAATTTTAATATTAAGTGTTAAAAAATGGCTAATTCCTTAGGGTTTTAGTTATTGAGTTTAGCCTATGATGAGCCTTCTTGATCGGGGTGAACCAAAGCTACGCACTAGGCAGGATTCGAGTGGAGGAGGTGAGTCACGTGATCGCTTAAATACCAAGCTCCCCAAAACCATTCCTAGACATGCGTACAAGGGTTGCTACACCCACTAAGTCCTCTAGGTTAGGGTGAACCGAAGCTACGCACTGTAGGATTCAAGAAGAGAGGTGAGTCACTAGGGGCGCTTAAATACCAAGCTCTTGAGGATCCACTCCTGACATGCGTGCCATGGTTGCCACACCCTAGCTTAATTGACTTAGTCATAGGTTGGTTTAGTGCCTTAAATCTTATGTGTTTGTGTTTGAGTAGTCTAATCCTAGGGTTCAAGTTCCTATCCTGCTATTCTACGTTCCATGCCTTTTCTACCCTTATATAAATCATGTAATCACACATAGAGTTAGGGGTACTTACAGTGGATTGGCATGGGTCTGAGACTTATGGGCCATGTCTTTATACTGTCTATTTGTAAAATACTTTCATAAAACTTATTTGGCCTTATTTTAAAAATGTTTTGGGCCTTAGGCCATTGGTAGAGAGTTTGAACCTGCTCGATACAAATTGAAACACCCCAAACCCGGCCACGAGAATGGATGGATCTGGTATGTTCCTCAAGTAACCCGATTCAAATTCATACAAACTGCTTTTGAAAACTATGAGTTTTGGAAGATAGCCCGTTGTGGGTTGGGCTTGAGTTCAAAACAAATTTATTTTATAACAAAACCCATTTGCTTTAAGTGACAAAAATATTTAAACTTGTTTCATACTAAGTGGGCTTACTTTTTACAAAGCCCTAAACTCATAACATAGTAATTATAGTAGAAATAAAAATTAAATCACGGTGGCCTTATTACATAAAATGAAACCCAAAATAATAAATTGTACAAGATTTTAAAATAAAATAAATATTCAAATTAAATGAACTTCAAGTCGATCATGGCCACCACAAGTTTTGCCGTCCGGTCCATTCTTGCTCATCACAGAAACATATTCCCACAGCGGGTGAGTCGATAGACTCAGTGTGTAACCAACACTAAACATAATAGAAATAGGCACACCATAAAATCATATGCATATAACAATTTCAAGATCATGATGCAAACCCGAACCCAAACCTATATGCCATCCGCTACACTCCACCCGCACCAACCATGTACAATGTGGGACTACTAAGTCAACCCTCCTTCCGCTACACTCCATCGAAGGCGATCATTGCAATCGGCGTGCTCATCGCCCATCGATAATATTGTGGCATAGCCACCAATGTAATGTAACCGGTTACCACTCGATGAGACCAAGTCATCACATTCACTTAGTGAGACCAAGTCATCACAATCACTTAGTGAGACCGAAGTCATCACTTTCACTTATAACGTTGGTGAGACCGTAGTCAACACCTTCTTCCCCTTTTACATAAATCCCGAATGCCCCAAATTACAAATATCATGCATAACTTATTTTTAATTTACTTTCACATCACTTTTCACTTGTATAACATTTATTTGAAATCCTAGTAGAAGTAGGAAAACGTACCTTAGCACTTTGTACCATAATATGGCACTTTAGCCACTTTCATTCACTTTCACATTAGCATATATAGCATATTTAAACCATAAAACTATTAAGAATAGTGTGGAATACACACCTGATTTGTTTAGCGATTCCTTGAGATTTGAAAGCAAGATCTAGCGTTTAGATCCTAATTCCTACATTTGGTTTGTCAAATATTACTTAACATAAATTCTATTTTGGGCTATAGTATCCAAATCCTAGTAGGATTTGTAAAGAGGCTTACCTTTGATGCCGATTTGATGTTTATTCAAATCCCGGAATCTTTGTTTTCCTTCCTTTGGTATTCGGCCAACCTTGAAACCTCATCATAAATTAGTTTTCGGCTTTTAATAATTTCAGATCTAATCTTAGTAATCCCAAAACTTTGGCCGAATACCTTTTGGGGACTTACCTTATGGATTCTTAAAGTCCCGAAACTTCACCTCCTCTTTCCTTGTAATCGGCCAACCTAGATTTTTGAATAGGTTAGCTTTTGATCAATCGATCTAATTGACTAATGGTTTGGCCTTGGCCGAATGTCTTACTTACCTTTAAATCCGAAGTCGATTTGATTCCTGTCAAATCACTTGTTAGATTTGAACTATTATTTAACTATGGAAAGAACCTTTTAGCCAAATGTATGGTGATGTTCTTACCTCGTTTCGAATCCGGATGATCTCTTTTAATATTCGGCTATGGCTCTATTTGGGATCTCAAAGCTTTGGCTTTTGTGGAGGAACAATGAAGAAAAGAAAAAGAAAGGAAAAGAGATGGAGAGACCTTGACAAGGAGGATTCGCTAAGAAAAGAAAAAATAAATTGTTGTTGCTTTGATTAGGAGGTTTGGCAAGAATGATGAAGAGAGAGAATGGCTTTTACTTTTCTCTCTTTAGCGAATCTATTAGTCTTAGAGTCCCTATTTCACCAATTCTTCACTTGTGATAAGGTTTAGTCTTATCAATATGAAACTCCATCAACTCTCCTAATTAGTCAAGAGTTTTTATTGAATGGAAACTCCTCCCCTTGTGCAGTCCAACCTCCACTCATGGAGACAAAATTTTATTTCTTTTATTTGTTTCTTAGATGACTCAAACTCAGGCCCAAAACCTCTTGCATTTGGGCCATTTCCTAGGCCTTAGGTGGCATCTTGAGCCACATTTCCAAGTTCGTTATTGGGTCAAAGTTTATGTTCTTTATATTTTTAGGGTCACTTGGCCCTAAGCTCCCCTTTGGGCTCTTCAATTCGGCATTCGGGGTCATTTTAAGTTTCCTAAAATTTTCAGCTGACTCTGTATTTTCCTAGTTTCCAAAATGTTTAGTTTCCTATTTTGGCTTGGTTTCCAAAATGTTTAGTTTCCTATTTTGGTTTGGTTTCCAAAATGTCTAAGTTTAAAAATGTTCATTTCATTTCCATTTCCATTTCCATTTTCATTTCCATTTCCATTTCCATTTCCATTTCCATTTCCATTTCCATTTTCATTTCCATTTCCATTTCCATTTCCATTTTCCATTTCCATTTCCATTTTCATTTTCATTTCCATTTTCATTTCCATTTTCATTTCCATTTTCATTTTCATTTCCATTTCCATTTTCATTTCCATTTTCATTTCCATTTTCATGCATTTCTAGGTTTCCAAAAGTATCAAAATTTTATTCATAGTGCTTGAAACTTGTCATTTCATACAATTAAGCTAGAAATGCATAGGCCCTTTTTAGGATGTTACAAAAATATTCGGCAATGGCAACCTTAAGGGAGATTTCGGTTTAAGCAAGATAAAAAAAAAGAAGAGATGTGAAAGGAGAAAGAAAATAAATGCACAAATATTGCTAGCTTCAGGCTTTTGTCAAAGGAAAAATAGGGTGCATATTTAGGCCATACATAAGGATGAAAAGAAACTTGAAAGAGAGAATTCTATGGCTATCTATTTCGGCAACAAGATGAGCACTCTTCTCCACTAAAATTTGGCACTCAACACCCCCTATCATGACGGAATTTACACATCACAAGAGCCCCATATTCGGCCATTAGCTTTCTTCCTTATCCTATTCCACTTCCTTCTCCTAATTTATCACTTCATTTAAAAAAAATAAATAATAAAACAACCATTATCCCTCATCTACTTATTTAAACTAAATAAAATAAATCCACACTTATTCAAAATAAATTAAATAACCCCCATTCATCCACTATCTCAATATTTAAAATAATAAAACAAAATCCCCAATTATCTTCCCACTTAAAATAAATAAAATAAATCCACACCTATCCCACTCTTTAGCCAAATTTTAAAATAACAACCAGCCTTATCTCATCTATTTAAAAATCCAATGCCGTCCAACTCTTTCCCCCTCACTTGACGCCAAAAAGAAAAATAAAAGCACACTTTGCTGCCATCAAGACTCGAACCCAGGCCCTTCTCTCCTACTCCTCAGTAACGTCCCAAGCCACCTTGCCACATGGTTTCCTTGTGTCATAATTTCCCACGCAAATTTCCTTAAGACTTCCTTGCCGAGCTTCCCCTTTTTACCTTGACGCAAAAGCAAAATAAAACAACATTTATGCCGCCCTAATGATTCGAACCTCCTCCTTTCTCCTTGGCTTGAGGTGTCACACTCCAAGGCCCTAAGTGGCGCCTCCAAGCCACTTTGCTGCTAGCTCTTTTGTGTCATAAACTCCCCCAATTTCTCTTAAGGCCTCCTTAGCCCAGTTTCCCTTCTTGACGCCAAAAATAAAAGCTCCCATGTGCAATTTTTGCAGCTCGAACCTCCTCCCCCTAGGAACTCTTCTTGATGCCAACTCCTCTGCACCCTAGGTGGCGTCCCTTGCCACTCTTCCAATTGCTTCCTTATGTCATACTTCGTACCAAATTTTTTTTAAAGCCTCATTTACCTAGCTCCCCTACTTAGACACTTAAAACAATTTTTTCTAAAACGCTTTTCTATATCCTTGGGTTCTTAAAACCCTTAAAACACTGCCAAGCATACCCATAGCCCACTAACACCTGGTTTTTGCACTAAATGCATAACCCCAAATCGAGGATATTACACATAGATTCACCATTTATTCAAGTTCAAACAAGCTGTTTATTCGAGTCATAGTCACTAAATTATTTTTATCTAGAGCTACGGAACTCCAGATTAAGATCTGCTACTTTTCTGAAACTAGACCCACATACCTCCTTACCATAAAATTTCTAGAAATTTTGGTTTATCCAATAAGTACATTTTATTCTTTAAAGTTTCCCCTAATTCGCTGTTTGACAGTTTCGACCCCTCTGCACCAAAAATTAAATATCTCATCGTACAAAATTTGGATAATGTCTCCGTTTATTTATATTGAAGTTAAACTCATTAATAAATTTAAGAATATAAATTATAAACCATAATTATTATTATAAAATTTTTAATGATTTTTCAAAGTCGGAATAGGGGATTCCGACATCATTCTGACCTTGTCTCAAAAAAATTAAAATATCACAGAATATGAAATTCTTTTACAGTTTCTTTTATGTGAAAATAGACTCATTAGGATTTAATTTCATATATTATTCAACCTCTAATTCGATTTCCACCATTTTTGGTGATTTTTTAAAGTCACGCAACTGCTGCTCTCCAAAATTATTTTGTTGCTAAATTTACTTTTTCATAATTTCACTTATTCCATTTCATCTTACCGAAGGTTCGATAAAATATCGAGCACATTATTTATAAATTTTCACACTTATACCTGCACTTGTTCATCACATAACCATATTCAATTACACTTATTCGTTACATGATCACATGTATTTTCACTTAGTCAATTTCCCGTTGAACTCATCAAAATAATAACAGATACACGGTGGCCTGCACATAATACCACCCTTGTAGCCGAAGCTATCTGGTGCACATACTAGCCTGAACTTAGTACTACACATGTGACCAAAACTAGCACTTACACATAGTGGCCTACACTTAGGACAACACATGTGATCGAATCTATCGGGTACGCATAGTAGCCTGCACTTAGTACTACACATGCGACCTATCCGTCTGATACACGTAGTAGCTTACACTTAGTACTACACATGACCTGAAACCATCTCGTTTCTCTCTTGTACACATAGTGGCCTAATCTTAATACACACATGTGACCTAGCTACCTCATTCGTATCTTTTCTATTCCAAAGGCTCAACCGGGAATTCTCACTTTTCAACATTTTACCAATTCATCCATAATCAATCACAATTCATAATTTACATCAAATAATTACTTTTTATCCAACCATATCTCATATAAAATAAAAAATATTAAAATATAAATAAAAAACAATGTATTATTTACATACAAACTTACCTCGGTGCAAAATATGATGAATTTACAATTTAGTCCACAACCATTTCTTTTCCCCGATCAAGGTCAATTCCTTGTCTTTCTTGATCTATAATAACACATTTAACTCATTTAATACTCACATTATTCAATTTAGTCCAAAAATCACACTATGAAAAAATTACATTTTTGCCCTTAAAGTTTCACATATTTAAAATTTTTCCCTTAGGCTCGTAAAATAATTTTTATTCAATTTCCTTGCGTTTTAGGCCTAGACGAACCATTTTTCATAACTATAACAGTCTACAATTTGAACTTATTCACACACTTACACACAATTTACAACTTTTTTTACAAACTAGTCCTTTTATGCAATTTCATCAAAAATCACTTAGTAAAAGTTGTTTATCACACCCTAAATTTCATATTCTTCCAAAAACATCAAAACACATGCATTTCATCCATGGTTAAATTTTTAAACATAAACCCTAGCTCAAAATAATGGTAGAAATAGGTAAACCGAGCTACGAGGATTTTAAAAATATAAAGAACATTAAAAATAGGGCTAAAATAGACTTACAATCGAGCTTGGAATCTTGAAAAACCCTAGCTATATCTTATTCATGTGAATTTCAGCCAAGGGGTTGAAGATGAGCAATAATTGGCTTTTAATTTGGCTTTTTAATTCATTTAATCACCAAATTACTAAAATACCCTTAACTTTAAAATATTCCATTTCACCTATTTCATGTCTAATTTTGTCCAAAAAATTAACCAATGGTCTAATTACCTTTTCAGGACCTCCAATTTAAAATTTCATGGCAATTAGACACCTCTAGCTTCTAGAACTCAAGTTTTTCACTTTTTACAATTTAGTTCTTTTGACTAAATTGAGTGCCCAAACATAAAAATTTTCGAACGAAATTTTCATGAAAGCATTCCGTAAAAATTTAGGTCATAAAAATATAAGAATATTAAATTTTTCCTCAGTAGACTTGTGGCCCCGAAATCACTATTCCGACTAGGCCCAAAATCGGGCTATTACAACATTTGAATGTTTGGTGGCGGTCAAGACCTGAGTTCAATTCCCCTCTCCTGCGTAATTTTTATTTACTATATTTTTACCCAAAACCCTAGCTATTGTCGCCCCATGCTTCTAAACCTTAGTATATTGCATTTTCTATTTGTTTTGAGCCTATTTTTGCTCTCAATTTCTTATCTATTGTCATCCCATTCTTCTTCTTCCTCGCTTTCACTTTAATTTTCTCTTCTTTCTTCTCCATTGTGTTGCCCCATCAACCTTAGTTGTGCTCGATGCCACATATTGTTGTTCCCTTTTTGCTTTTCATTCATTCTATGTTTAGGGTCAAATATTGTTGCTTTTTTATTCCATTGTTGCTGTCATTTTGATCTCCTTTGCTACCATTTTTCCTTCACTATTGACATATCTCTTAAAGTTTTCTACACACTCTCTTTCTTTTCACTTGTTGTTGTCATTTTTCCCACTATTGTTGTACATTTTTGCTTCCTTTTTACTCATCTTTTTCTTTCACTTTTGCTGTTGATTTTTCTTCCATTGCTGCACCCTTTTTTGCTTACTTTTCTTTCATTTTTATTGCTAAAATCATCCTCATGTCTTGGCCTATTGAAGTGTTCATCCATTTTCTATTAATTTGTTATTTTAGATCTAGAAACCAGGAAGTGTAAGTGAAGATTTTTAAATCTGATCTAAGTCATTTTTCTCCTCTTTCATTTTTTTGTAATGAACGATTGATGCTTGTAATGGTCGAATCTCACATGTCCCTTTCTTTTTGTGTTTTGATTGATTTAAGATCCAAATTCAAAACCATACAAATCAGTAGTAACATCATAAATTTGTTTGCAATCCTTTCATAAGCCAAATGGAGTAAGTATTGATCCCTAACTTTAGATTTGAAATTTTTGACGTATTTCTTTCTTTGGTCGAATCTTGTATGGGTGATTGAAGGTTGGCTTAGTCATGTTTTGTATGTATCATGTATAGATTTGATCAGGATCTGTCTAGATCTAAACATTGGAGTTACAGGATAGCATAAGTATTTTGGTTTCGGTGATTAATTAGGTCTGGTTCTTACCTTTGATTGTTTTGATGGTTATTAAAATTAAGTATTGTGCATGTTGATCAATTATACATATTGATTTGTGCATGACTAAATGGCCTTGAGTTGGTTTAGGGGTTGTTGATTAAGGTAAGTACTAAAAGGGTAATGGTCGAATGTTTAAGGGCCTTTATTGTGATTAAGTAAATGTGTAAGTGCCGAAAAAAATTGTTAATTCTACACCTTATGTATTGTATGATGTGTTATTGTTTATTGGTTGCATGAATAAGCATGCCACTGAATTTTACTGTATATATTGGATGCAAAGCATGTTAAGCATGTCACTATTATTGGTTCTGTTTCTCATTAGCATGATATGCTATATTATTAGTTTTTAATATTGCATTGCATGAGTTTGGGATTGATTGCATGACAGAAGAGTTCCATGGAATATCGACGGTTTATCGCATTATTGTTTAGCAGTATATTTGTGCCCTCGGAGTATTGTTGGAGTGCTGGTGACTTATCGCAACTTACTAAAAGCTTGTCTACAAATTATTTGTAGTTTCAACAACATATTTTTACTGGTGGTTTATCCACATCAAGCTTCAACTCTTATTGTTTTCGTGTTCAGATGATGGGCTCTGGTGAACTCGTGGTGTGTAGTGGATGGATGGGAAGGACTTTTTGCATTGTTTCATATGAGCATGCCATTTACAAAATATTGTCATGCCATGATTTATTGTATAAATTATTTTAATGGTTGTATGCTTCATTAACTGATCGTATGCCTATAAAATGTTTTTGGTATGCTTAGACTCACATTGAACTTTTCAAGCTCACCCCCTTTTAGTTTACTTTTTATAGATAACCCACAAGGTTAGGATCGAACTCAGCAATTTAAAGGTCTCATCTTGGATTTTCAGTTAATAAAGTATTTTTAATTTTATTTTACCTATTTTGGTTTTTTTTTGGTGTAAATTTTGTTAATTTGGATTGTGGAATGAGTTGTTTTTATTTGTTTTTACATGCACGGTTGAGCGTTGTTTTGTCGAGTTTTAAAATTTATAAAGAGAATGATCGAACCTGGGAACTAACTCTGACAACGATTAAAGGCAAGTGTACCTATCGAATAGTAGTATAACTTAGGCAAGACCGCATTGTCAAACCCAAAGGAACTAAAAGTACTAATACTAACTTTCTTTATATTATTTAGCCTAAAATAAGTGAAGTTGCTTTAATCTAAATTAACGACTTTCTAAACTAAAGACACGAAGACAGAAATAATGAATTGAAAAAAAAATTGAAGAGAAACTCAGTTGATCACGACGATACCCTCAGGAAGAATCCACCTAGACTTCACCTGTTATTTAACACTGAACCATACGATTTATTCACTTAGTTTGATCGGTAAGACTCTCTAACTATATTAAACCCTCTCTCGAGGCAAACAACGTCTAACCCTAGGTTAATTAGTTGAACTCTCGTTCTCTTATAATAGCCCCCTAGAATAGCAGTAAATCGATCTATGGAATCCCATAATAGGTTTCACCCTAATCTGGAAAAATATCATCACCCTATCTCTAGGCGTGCGATCAACTCCGCTTAATTATGCTAGATCTACTCTTAAGCAGGGTCTATTCCTCCTCCACCTAAGCATATCAGATTTGGATTAAGTATGCATAATTAAGAACAAACTAATTATTTATCATATAATTCAAAAATCAATAATAAGATTCATCTAGGTTTCATCTCCTTTAGGTATCTAAAGGGTTTAGTTCATAAAGAATAAAGAAAACATCTCAAGAGAAAAGATAAAACAAAACATAAGAAATCCCTAAAACCCCCTAAAGGAATTGAAGGAGAAATCCACCGTCTTGAGTAGAATTTCGGCTCCTTGAGATGGATCAACTGGCTATCTTCAAGTAATTCCCACAAATCTGGCCTTCTGGCTTGGCTCCTTGGCCTAGCTAACCGCCCTCTTTTCAAGATACACTTAGGGTGTTTATATAGACTTTTGAAATGCTTTACTTGGCCTCTAAGTGTCCCAATTCAAGTATACCTCCTACTCGGTGTTTGAATAGGCTTTGGAATGTGTTTTTTTGCCTCAAAGTATCTAAATTCGAGTGAAATTGCTCTTTCCCGCGGCAGGGGCATGGCCATGGTACACGCCCATGTAAATCATTTTCAGGCTGTGTCTTGATTCCATCGATTGGGGCACGGCCATGTAAATCGTGGCATGGCCGTGTGAAGTAAATTGACGAGACACGACAGTGTCTCTTGAAGTTCAGGCCATGTCGATTTCCTCTTTGGCCCAAATCGGCCTATTTTAAGCCTCTTTAATGTTCTTTTCGTCTTCGGGTGCTTTCTTGAGTATAAACATGAAAAGAAAGTATTAAAAGCACTTTTTTACATAAATCAAGGGCTAAATCATCCAAAAGCATACTAAATGTAGGCCTAAAATATGTTACTTTTACGGTTTATCAAATACCCTCACACTTAAGCATTTGCTTGTCCTCAAGCAAAATTCTCAACTCACAATTAAAACAAACTTTCCATAATTCACAATTCCTATCAACAATGCCTCATCATAATTCACAGATAATTTATACATGGATAATTTAACTCAAAGACTCCTAAAGATTCAAGCAATTCTAAGTCATACATTTGTAGCATAAAAACATAGGCGTCTCCCTTTATCTAAATAATTAGCTTTAATTTAAAACCGACAAGGATTGACATCCTCACTAAAGATTCACTCAAAGCACTCGAAGTGTTTAAGGTTCAAGGGAAATCACTCATAAGTCGAATCTGAAAAGTTATTCCCATAGGCTTGCCTAAAAATCAAATCACCACCACTATAATATGAGATGATACACTAATCAAAAGGTCTTTGACCGGTTGTAACGGGGCTTATGCTAAAGGTGTGGCTAAAGGCTGAATTAGAAGGTTTATAATCGAGATTGATCTGACCAATTACCTAACTAAAAATAATAAACTTGAAAATAAATGATTTTATCAATTGAAACTTTGAAACTAATAATAATACTACGAGCTTTTTCTTTGATAATTGAAATTTAAATGTACAAACTCACTTTTATATTACTAATGCTAAATATACTTTGATTTTTGATTGATTTTTTTTAAGAACAAACTAGAAACATAATAAAGAAAACTTTATCAACTGACATAAACTAATTCGGTAACTGATCAAATCAATTCTCTATAGAAGGGTAGTCAAAAGAATGGTGATAACAAATACAAAGGGTTTTGGGTTAATATTAGCGGGTAAATCAATAAAAAGGGTTGTTAAGATCAAATGGGTTCACTAAGGGTTAATTTGTGAAGGTAGGATTTTTAGTGGAGTGAATAGGTTAAAACATTGGTGCCTTTATCATCTCAGTATATCAAATCATAGATGTGGTCTCAACATGTATAATCGAGGCAAATTCTAGAATAACAATTCAGTGTTGACACACTTAAAATCAATAAAGTGAGCATGAAAAAGAATATATGCTCTATAAGGCTCAAAATCTCACAAAAATTATGGGTATTTGACATCAATCCCTGTAAATTTTAAACTTCAAGGTAATATTCAAATTTAGTTCAACAACCTAGAATTTTTTTTTTTTTTGATTCTTGAAAAATAGACTTATGATGCTTGATTCTCTAGTATTCTTCAAGTATAAATCATCAATGCACAATTATCCATGACTTACTCAAAAACATATCGATAAAAACCATAAATCATTAGAAATTTCACCCTAATTAATAATACGAGCAAATTACTTAGGAACAAGACTAAAATTCAGGATTTTGGAATAATGCAAAAAGTTAGGTACTTTTACCCCCCCACACTTAAGATGTACGTTGTCCTCAATGTACAAAGATAAATAACTAATTATGTAATAAAATAATCAAAAGAGAAGGGGAGAAGTAACACTTCCTGAATTTTAGATAATTCTGGGAGTTGGCAGAGGCCGTGGGAGAAGGTGGTTGGAGGAGTCAGTGGAGGCATTTTCTATGGGCCTGGTGGGGTGGTTACCGCCGAGCTCTGCGCTAGATGAAGAAATTGGGGAGCTCATGAAGAGTTAGCCAGAAATTATTGAAACATATTTAAAATAAAATAATTATGTAATTAAGGACAAGAAAACTAAAGGGAAAGGGACTAAGAAGGAAAATAAAATTAGAATAAAATACTAATGGACTTAGGAGTCCGTACTGAAAGATGGTTCGCGAGGTGGGTGCGACCTCTAAGGCTGTGGTACATGATTCCCTAACAGCCTTTAGAACCTAAAATAAAGAAACTAAAACCAAATAAACTTGATTAAGTATAAGAGAGTCAAAGGGAAGGAAATTGAAGCAAAAGATAGAAGAAAAATAAAAACTAAATTGTCTCAAAGACCCTTGGCTTGTCGAATAGCTGAAGCTGCTGGCATGAACTCATGTGAATCAGTCTCCTTTGAGGAGACTATGGTTGGCCTTTTATGCTTCTTTTCCATGGCTTTGGTGTCTCAAGAGTTATAGGGATGTTAAAAGAAAAGGAGAGAGAGGAAATATGATTAGAAGAAGGAAGAAAGAAAGGAGGAAGGAGGGTAAGGAAGAAGAGGGAAGGGGGTGGGATTTAAATAGAATTTTGGCTTCTAACATTTTCCCACGCCTGTACATCGAAGGTATGTTGAATTACACGACCGCATCATACGGCCGTGTGTCTAGGCGTGTTGGTTTACCCACGCCCATTTTCCAAATGCCACACCCGTTCTTGAAAAGGCAGTGTGTTGGCACAGTTGGGTAGCATGAGCGTGTTTTTCCCGTGTCTGGTAAGTCAATAGCTTCACATGATTGTCGAGCATGGCCATGCCAATTTATCAGTGCCCGTGGAGGAGTGGTTGGGTCCGTAACGTCAAAAAATGGTTGGGATTTGATTCATACGGCCTCTGCTATGTCAGTACGGGGATTCTAGTGGTCCACACGGCCACGGACATGGCCGTGTGTAAACTCGTGTGTCCTAGAAATCTACACTTTTGGTTAGTTTACAAAGAGAAAGAGAACAAAAATAAAATAAAATGAAAACAAATGTAAAAAGAAGTAGGGTTAGTGCTCGGGTTACCTCTCGAGAAGCGCTCGTTTATAGTCTTAAGCTAGACTCTCCTCGACATTGAAAAAAAATCAGGAGGTTTAAAGGTTTATATTCTTTCCTCTTGCTTAAAGTTCTATTTTCTTGACAAAATTGAAGTCGAGAAACGTTTACCTCAAAAGTGTTGAATGTTTGATTGCTTACCTCGACTATTTCGTGTTGGAAGATATTGTGTACCTTAAGAAGGGTTTCTCCCTTTCCATTCAGGTCTGTTGTGATGATGTGCGGATCCGCTTTGTCTAACAGTACCTAGTCTCCTATTTTGTAGTGGTTTGATGTTCCTATGATCTCTTCTGGTGGTTCCTCTCGTTTTACTTCGTGCAGTTCCAGTTTTCTTTGACTTGTGTCCTCTGCTCTTCTAATTTGTCGACCCTAAGGTCTTGTTCCTTGTGTGTTTCTTCTTTGTCGATTTGGGATCTATGAGTCAGCTCAGGGTTGTATCTTTGCGTTGTTTCCTGCAATAAAGGTTGAACAATTTGATTATCATCTGTATTGACTTTCTTACCTTCATCGATTGCTGTCCTAGCTGAGTCAAGAGCTTGAAGACTAATTGACCCGTCACCTATACAAAGTATGAGTTCTCCTGTGGCAACATCAATTTTTGTCTTGACAGTTGCTAGAAAAGGTCTTTCTAACATTAAGGGGATTGTATTATCCTCATCCATATCTAAGACAACAAAATCTACTGGGAAAACAAATTTATCGATTTTGACAAGAACATCTTCGATAATGCCCCTAGGAATTCTAACAGTTTTATCAGCTAATTGTATACTCATCCTAGTTTGTTTGGGGTTCCCTAGACCTAGTCGTTTAAATAATGTATAAGGTATGACATTTATGCTTGCCCCTAAATCAGCTAATGCATTATCAATAGCCAAACTACCAATTAAACATGGAATTGTAAAACTCCCTGGATCTTTTAGCTTTCGTGGTAGTATATTCTGTAACATTGCTGAGCATGCTGCGTTTAATTTCACGTGGTGCTCTTCGTCTAATTTACGTTTCTTAGTCAAGAGCTGTCTTAAAAATTTCCTCGAGTCTTGCATCTGAAAAAGTGCTTCGAGAAAAGGTAAGTTAATATGTAATTTCTTTAAGAGTTTAAAAAACTTACCGAACTATTCTTCTAAATCGTCTCTTTTCATCGCTTTGGGGTAAGGTATGCGAGGTTGGTACTCCTTGATTACTAGTTTTGGCTTTTCTTATGTTACATCTACCTTACCTTCGTCTACCTTATTTTCTTGTATTTGGATTGGGCTCATCTAGCCCCTTACTGTCATGAGTTGAGATGGCTTGAATTTGCTCCTTTGGGTTAATCTCGGTGTTACTTGATAGATGTCTTTGCAGTCGTTCAGACATTAGTTTTGTGAGTCGTTCGACTGCATTAGTGGATTCCTTGACTGACTTAGTAAGTTCCTCGACTCAGTTCTCGTTGCTTTTAATTATTTTCTCATTTTTTTTGAAAACGATTTTCTGTGTTTGCCATGAATTTTGTTAGCATTTCTTCGAGGTTTGGCTTCTTCTCTTGCGGATATGGCTGATTTTGGAAATCTTGAAAAGGTTGTTGTCTTTGATTTCCTTGGTTTCCTTGGCCTCCCCATGAAAAATTTGGGTGGTTCCTCCAACCTGGATTGTAAGTATTACTATAAGGATTATTATTGGATTTGAAATTATTACCTATATAGTTCATCTATTCGCTCTCTGAGTCCAGTTGGTAGGGTGGGTACTCAGGATTCGCCACAATTCCACTTGCGTTGCACTGCATGACTGGATGTACCTGCGAAGAACACAAACTATCAAGCTTTTTATTCATCATCTCTACCTATATGGATAGCATGGTCACTGCATCGAGGTTGTAAACTCCAGCTGATTTTTTCAATTTTATCATTAAAATATTTCCCATCTCTAAAACGGCCAAATTACGGAATGATATCTCTTCTTTTGTGCGATGGATTTAGAAACATTATACGACGCATGTGAGAGATAGAAGGATCTCTTGAGAAGGTGTCCACACCATGGTTTACCTTTGTGGCTACAAGTCCAAACTTTCTATAATGGTGTAAACCCCTCAATGAGGCAACTAATAGATTCAGCCACCGGTGGAACCCTGAACAACAGAACTCCTGAATCAGCCTACGAGTTCATTGAAGAGATGTCACTGAATAAAAAATTTTTCAGTCATTTGGTCCCATGTAGTGATTAACCCTCGTGGTAACGGGTATAACCACTGTTTGGCTTTATTCCTTAATGAAAAGGGAAATAACCGAAGACGAATGGCATCATCAGAAACGCCATTTATTTTGAAAGAATCACAGAACTCTAAAAACTTAGCTATATGAGTGTTCGGGTCTTCGTCCTGCAAACCATCAAATTGAACAAATTGTTGAATCATTTGTATTGTGTTAGTCTTTAATTCAAAATTATTAGCAGTTATATCAAGCCTAACAATACTAGATTCAGCTCCTGTTAAATGAGGTTTAGCATAATCATACATAGTACGCAGAGCATTCTTTTCTTCCACATCTCGTGGTGGATTATTATCGTCCATCCCTTCAGTAGGATTGGATCTGCCTCTTGCTCTTCTTTTGTGTAATTTAGGGCTCGCCTAATTTCTCTGCGATTCCTATGAGCGGTAGCTTCAATATCACTATCGTATACTAGAGGTCCTGTCGGGTTCCTTCTAGCCATAAACTAGAGGTACCTGCTAGGAAAAAAGAAGAAATAAAATTAGCAAAAACAATAAAATAAATTGCGAAATAAAAATAAAAATAATGGCTAAAGTAATAAAAATAGAGTTTTCTTAATATTTTAGTTCCTCGGCAATGGCGCCAAAAACTTGATCGTTGTTTTGTCGAGTTTTAAAATTTATAAAGAGAATTATCGAACCTAGAAACTAACTCTGACAATGATTAAAGGCAAGTGTACCTATCGAACAGCAGTATAGCTTAGGTAAGACCGGATTGTCGAACCCAAAGGAACTAAAAGTACCAATACTAACTTTCTTTTTATTATTTAGCCTAAAATAAGTGAAGTTGCTTTAATCTAAATTAACGACTTACTAAACTAAAGACACAAAGACAGAAAGAATGAATTAGAAAATAAGTTCAAGAGAAACTCAGTTGGTCACGACGATACCCTCAAGAAGAATCCACCTAGACTTCACTTGTTATTTAACACTGAACCATACGATTTATTCACTTAGTTTGATCCGTAAGACTCCCTAACGTATATTAAACCCTCTCTCGAGGCGAATAACGTTTAACCCTAGGTTAATTAGTGGAAATCTCGTTCTCTTATAATAACCCCCTAGAATAGCAGTAAATCGTTCTATGGACTCTCATATTAGGTTTCACCCTAATCTGGCAAATCTTGTCACCCTATCTCTAGGCGTGCGATCAACTCCGCTTAATTATGATAGATCTACTCTTAAGCAGGGTCTATTCCTCCTCCACCTAAGCACATCAGATTTGGATTAAGTATACATAATTAAGAACAAACTAAGTATTTATCATATAATTCAAAAATCAATAACAACATTCATCTAGGTTTCATCCCCTTCAAGTATCTGAAGGGTTTAGTTCGTAACGAATAAAGAAAACATCTCAAGAGAAAAGACAAAACAAAACATAAGAAATCCATAAAACCCCCTGAAAGAATTGAAGGAGAAATCCGCCGTCTTGAGTAGAATTCTGGCTCCTTGAGATGGATCAACTGGCTATCTCCGAGTAATTCCCACAAATCTGGCCTTCTGGCTCGGCTTCTTGGCCAAGCTAACTGCCCCCTTTCAGGATACACTTAAGGTGTTTATATAGACTTTTGGAATGCTTTACTTGGCCTCTAAGTGTCCCAATTCAAGTATACCTCCGACTCGTTGTTTGAATAGGCGTTGGAATGTGTTTCTTTACCTCAAAGTATCCAAATCCGAGTGAAATTGCTCTTTCCCGTGGCAGGGGCACGGCCATGGTACACGTCAGTGTAAATCATTTTTAGGCTGTGTCTCGATTTTATCGATTGGGGCACGGCCATGTAAATCGTGGCATGGCCGTGTGAAGTAAATTGATGAGACACGGCCATGTGGCTTGAAGTCCAAGCCGTGTCGATTTTGTCTTCGGCCCAAATTAGCCTGTTTTAAGCCCGTTTCTTATTCTTTTCGTTCTCGAGTGCTTTCTTGAGTATAAGCAAGAAAAGAAAGGATTAAAAGCACCTTTTTACATAAATAAAGGGAAAAATCATCCAAAATCATACTAAATGTGGGCCTAAAATATGTTACTTTTATAGTTTATCAATGGTATTTTGGATAAAAATCGAACAAATTTAATAATCGAATTAATATGGCTTAAAACACAGATTTTCATACAAAAATAAAGCTACACTTTTTCCGTTGCAAAATGGTGAAACGTATTTTTCTAAAAGTTTACTGAAAAAATCAATTGAGGGTTTTTATTTTCAAACGACATGTACTACCTAACAATCGAATGTTTTTGATAAACCTAAGGCAACCGAGCTAAGCTTTTTGTAAATTGATCAAAATAATGGTTTTTAAACCGAATGAACTTACTTGACCATTTCAATGGCTAATGTGGTCTTCAGAATTTGGTCATAATGTCTAGACTGAGTTTGGGAGGTTACAATTGAGGAGTCTTCTTTTAGTGCTACATTTGAAAATAATGAGATATGTCAACAAGAAACTTTTTTCGATGCCATTTGTGAAGAATTTTTATGTGATCCTCTGCTATTGTTGAGATTTCCTCTAGTGATAAAGAAAGTTGTGATGATAAATTCATTGTTCAATTTTTTTTTTTTGTGAGGGGTTAAAAGTAAATGAGAATGATTTATGTAAAAAGACTGAGAGAAGAAATTTTAAGCAATAAAAATTAATTTGATAGTCCAACTTTGGTGAGTGAAAATTCCTATGAGGTAAAATTAGAGAATTCAATTCTCATTGAAGAGAGAATGCAAAGAAAGAAATAACCAGTACAAAGGAGAGGAATGATTATGTTTTCACTAACCTGAACTTGAATTTATCTAGTAGACTTGTTTCTTTCTTTAAGAAATTTGTTGATCCTTTGAGAGGAGCTCAATTAAACCATTCTACCTATGAGAAAGATTAGTTCTTGTTTGGCCAAAGATAAGGTTTGAGGATGAATCTTTTTAAGGAAAAGGGGAATGATACATGCACGTATGGGGTGAAATTTATTAAATTCCATTTATCGAAGATGTTAATTTTCAAGTTTGAAAAATCAGTCGACTTGCAATGACTTTTTGGATGGGATCCAGACATTTCTAGGTTGAGATGTCTTCATAACATTCGAATATTTATCGTTTAACTTCAAAATTCACCTTTAATCACCTGATTTCAAGTGCATGAGCTCAAGTTAAAGCTATTTTAGTGAAGACCACACGAGTAGAATTTCTGGATAGGATTATTACGGGGAATTATGAGTTTTGAGCTTTAATTCAAGTTTAAGTCATATTAGGCTTAATTTTTAGGCTTAATTTTGATTATATATGACTCTAATATTGTATCTATTAGGTTTTATATTTTTTATTTATTTATTCCGAATTTTAGGATATATTTTAATTATTTAAAGTATTTTAAGAGTTATATGTTTCTTAGTTAACAAGAAAGTTTAGTTCTACTAAAACTACTTATTGTTTTGATTTATTAGAGATTTATTAGAGTTTCATTATAATTGAGAGTTTTATTTTGATGTAATTAACTAGTCTATATAAAATCCTCTTCATTATTCATTCTATGATTAATTCCTTCATTGATAAATTTTTCAACTCTTAGAATTAATTTCTTTTGTGCAAGATTGCTTTCTTGTAATTTTCAAAAGTGATTTTTCTTTTGATTTTCTTAAGCGAATCATGTGAATCTATTCTTCATCATTCAATTTGCCAAAAAAATATTTTTTTAGAGGGTTAATTAGAGCTATTAATTAAAATTTTTAGGATTTATATCTCAAAGGGTTTAGATGGACAACTATCTTCTATCCATATCCATTAGTTTATTCGATCCATCTTTCACCTTTTAATTTCCTTTTTCTTAATTTATTTATGTTTTGAATCTTTATTTTTTTCTTGAATTTCTTCATTTAGTTATTTTAGTTTTCTTTGTTTCTAAATCTATTGTTTTTTCTTTCAGGTCAGACTGAAATCTTTTTCTGAGTCGAATAACTTAAATACGATCTTGGTCCGCTATCTCTATCACATGTTCTAGTTGCACTAGCTTTTTTAGTCCAATTTAATCACACTGATCGAAACATTATACATCAATTGGTGTGTGAATGTAACAGACCGAATTTGATACCTAGTCGAAACGATAGTTTCGGGACCACGAATCCGAGTCTGAGAAATTTTTAAATATTATATTTTGTGTTTATTATATGTGAATTAATGTGTGTGAAAGTTTCGTAGAAAAATTTAATCGTTTGGGTGTTCGATTTAACAAAAAGGACTAAATCACGTAAAGCATAAAAGTTACATACTATAGTGCAAAGTGCTAAAATGATGATGGCTTTTTAATATGGGGCATTACAAGGGCAATTAGCCCATTTTTAAGTTAGTGGGTGGCATATGACAAGATTGACCTTAATTTATATGTTGTTTTTATTATTTATTAAAGGTTAAAATGGTAAAACATAAAAAATGTTATTATACGTTTAATAATATGAAATTAAAAGCCATCAAATTTGTTCTTTCTTCTTCATTGCTGTGTGTGAACTTAAAAAATAAGGGTTTAAAGGCTTTGAGCATTCATTCATACATTCAAGCTAAATCGGGTATGTATTTTTAGTGGGTTTTGATAATTTTACGTTTTGTGATCGTTGCTTCAGTATACTATCCGCCCATGCTAAAATTTTTGAGATTAGTGTGTATATGACATTCGCCATTGATGTGTTCATGAGGTTTTGATGTTTGATGATTTTAAATTAAAGCTATGTTAAAGATTAGTATGTTTTGTAATAGAAATTTTAGTGAATTTGAGTATTTTGGGCTAAATTGCAAAAATGAAATTTTGAGGGAACTAAAATGCAAAATAAATGAAATAAATGGATTTATATGGTCCTTGTGAACATTCGGGCCTAAGGTGTTGTAGTGAAATTTTGTGTATTTTGTGTTTTGTGCAAATAGGACTAAATTGTAAAAATGTAAAACCCTAAGGGTAAAATGGTAATTTATCCATTTATGTGTTTAGGGACTAAATTGAAATGAAATGTACTTGAATGAGCTGAATTTTAATGTGTTTAGATCAAGAACAAAGAAAAACAGATTTTGATAGGGGAAAGACGAATGTTGTCGAATAGCCGGTCTACGCGGTCCGTCGACAGTCGAGGTAAGTTCTTAAGAAAGTGTATGCCAAAGAATTAATTATGAGTATAGTATATGATAAAATTTGGAAATTTAAAGTACTAAAATATGTGTTGGCCGAATATGGGGTATAATATTGTATTGAATTTATTTTTGTTAAATGTGATGTGAATGAGCAAGTTTGGTTTAATATGTGAAAGTAATATGTTGTATACAAGATGGTTGTGATCTTAGCACTAAGTAAATTGTGTTGGAATGTTGAAAATGTTGAAATTTCAGGCTTAATGCCTAGCAGGCCTTGTGCCGGTGATTTATTTCAGGTTTAATGCCTAGCAGGCCTCGTGCCGGTGATCTTTATCAGGCTTAATGCCTAGCAGTCCTCGTGCCGATGGTCTTTATCTGGCTTAATGCCTAGCAGGCCTCGTGCCGGTGAAATATATCGGGCTTATTGCCTAGCAAGCTAAATGCCAGTGTTCGAACTCCAAACTTTGAGTCTAGCAAGTATAGTGCTAGTATGTGAGATTCGTGCAAATGCCTAGCAATTTTTATACTGGTGAGTTGAAATTCCAAGTTTAGATTATGTACTAGTAAAGTCATGAAATAAATCAAGGGAGCCTAAGCATTTGAAAATGAGCTTGTTAATTTGGCTACAAGGTATGTGCTACTCATATTCATGTATTATACATATATATATATATATATGCGATGATAATAAGTAAACGAATTTGTGAAGGAAATGTGATGTACAATTGGTAGATGCAAATTGTGTATAAGCTATGCCATGAGGAAATTGGTTATATGAAAGCATAATGTGGTTAAAGGTATCCGTATAAATATATTTATATGAATGATACTAATTGATCATGTATATTCAGTCTTATGCTTATGTTTACGTGACATATTGGGATTACTTTGATGCCGTGTATACGGATGTATGAAATGTCAAATGGATATATATATGTGAATATGTTTCCTTTTATGTGAAATTATTAAGTACAAAGTATATACTTATTGTATATACATATATATGTGATCCTATTGAATTATGTGTATCGAAAATATGACTAATTGGAAAAGAGTATTTAATCTATATGTGATCTATATGATGAGATTATAAATTGAAGTTTAAAGGTGAAATAGTGATGATGGTTAAGCTGAATGAGCATTAGCATTCGACATTAGTAGATCATTTAAGTACTATGCTTTGAACTATTGATATTAGATGCTTGGGTATGTGAGAGCTTAAATGAACATGTGTTTATAATTAAAGAGGTAAATCGGATGTACACGGCCCTTTACTTATTCGAATATTTATGTGAACTTAGTGAGTTTCATATATGTGCATTATGAATATATTATAAAGAAAGGAGGTGTTATATTTTGAATTTGATGCTGAGTTGGTAATTTGTATGCTAATGTTATGAGAATGATAAGTGTTATGTTAAGTAAGGTAAAAGCATTCGGTTTTGAAGGACTTTCGAGTTAAGCTGTTTTAAATTCAATGTTATTACTTAATTGTTTTAAAATGCTTGAATGTCCAATTGGTATATTATGATTGCTTAAGACTTACTAAGCTAAATTAGCTTACTCGTGTGTATTCATTGTTACATTTTATAGATTTTGATCAAGCTAAGAGCTCGGGGATCATCAACAAAGTCATCCACACTATCAACCTATTTTGGTATTTTTGATTTTGGATTTTAAATTAAAGGCATGTATAAGCTAGACTAAGTTTCGAGCTATGAATTTGTCCTTGTATATATTAGCCATGCGAAAATGGCTTTGCTTGGATCTTTAGAATTAGGCTTGGCATTATGAGTTCATGATTGAGTGTTGAATGTGTTTAGTTTAAAGATTGAGGAGGGTTTACTGTGAAGTGATCAAATGAAAAACGAATTGAGAAGATAGTTTTATAATGAAATTTGCGATTTGGTTATGTTCTTATTAATAAATTGAGACATACTTTCTTTGAGATGTGTATATTCGGCTAATGCGATTTTAAGATATCAAGTGGACAATGTTCATTGTTAATTATATTGATGAGTTATTTGTGAATATCATAAAAGGAATTAAATTTTTGTATGTTGTTATCTAAGCATATTTGGGTTGTTTTAAACTGCTTTCAGATATGACTATGTGAGCAATAATTGTTTATGGCTACTTGTGTTTTGTTCGGTAATGCCTTGCTACCCAATCCGGCGACGGACAGGGGTTAAGGGTGTTACATTTGATTGGTATCAGAGCTTACAGTTTAGTCGATTCCAGGATTACCGTAGCACGTGTGAGTCTAGCTATGCATGCCTTAAATTACAATACGATAGTATGGTGACTTCTGACATCTGAATTATGATTTTATATTGTAAATGGATCCCGATAGAGCTGTAGCTAATGATGTTGAGAGCGTAGTGCCTGATCCCGCACATGGGACAGCGTTGATAGACTCTCGACCTATCTCGAGTAGTCATGAGGGGGAAGGCTAAGCAAGCCTTCTTCTAGATGATGAACGAATGGTTTATTCAATATATCTGGACCAACCAGACTGTGCAACAACCTCCACCCCCGAATAATCCATCTCTGATACCTATGGTACCTCCGATAGTAGATCCGATGAGATTTGGCAGGTCTCCTCTAAATAAGATCAGGAAACACGGGGCCGAAGAGTTTAAAGCTAATGATGATGATGCAGGACGAATTAAGTTGTGGCTTGATAACCCTATCTGAGTGTTCAATGAGATATCTTGTACTCTGGATGAATGTTTAAAGTGTGCCATATCTTTGTTAGGAGACAATATTGTCATATCTGAAGCCAGAGTGCCAGTCAAAGCGTAGGCTATTCGAGTTCTAGAGAATGTCTCATCACCTGATGTCATAACTGGTACATTTACACTTTATGATATTTTTTGTGATTGTTTTCATAGACCCTAGTTCTACGTATTCATATGTATGCATGAATTTAGTATTCAACCAAACTTTGACTGTAGAATCTTCTGAATTTGCTACAAAAATAACGAACTCCTTGGTAAAAGTGTTCTGGTTGATAAAGTATGCAAGAATTGTCCGTTAAGGTTTGAGATATCTGCTTCCATTGAGTTGATTCTTTTCTTGTTTGATGAATTCAAAATTATTTTGGGAAGGGATTGGTTGTTTATGCACGATCTTTGTTGTGAATCTGTAAAGAAAGATTATAAATTTGAGATGTCCAAGGATAAGAAAAATACGGATTGAGTCTGATGATTTGTGTGGATTGCCTGCTGTAATATCTGTTTTGAAAGCTCCGTTACGAGACATATTTTTGCCTACGTAATTGATTCAAAAGTATCTAAGAAGAAAATTGAATCAGTGCCTATTGTTGATGAGTTTTTTAATGTTTTTCTTGAAGAGTCACCAGGTTTGCCTCTGATTCATAAAGTTGAATTTGTTATTGATTTGTTGTGGTAATTGTAGATGACATTTTGATTTATTCACGTGATGAAAAGGAGCATACTGAACCTTTGAGAATTTTGTTGCAAACTTTGAGAGAAAAATAATTATATGTGAAATTCAGCGAATGAGAATTTTGATTGTATGAAGTTAGTTTTCTGAGACATATTGTGTCAGTCTTTGGAATCCGAGTAGATGCGAGTAAGATTTCTGCTATTTTGAGTTGGAAACCTCCCAAAAATGTGTATATAGTTTGTAATTTTCAATGTTTAGCCTGTTATTATCGTAGATTTGTAAAAAGAATTTTCAGCAATAGCTACTCTGTTGGCTAGACTATTTCAGAAAGATGTTAGATTTAGATGGTCAAATAAATGTCAGAAAAGTTTCGATCAGTTAAAAACTCTGTTAACGAAAGCTCCTGCGTTAATACAACTAGAATCGGGTAAAGAATTTGTTGTGCACAGTGATACTTCATTAAACGGTCTGGGATGTGTCCTGATGTAAGAAGGCAAAGTTGTAGCTCATGCCTTGAGATAGTTGAAGCTTCAATAAAAGAATTATCTGACACACGACCTTGAATTAGTTGTGATTGTATTTGCACTTAAGAGTTGGTGTCATTATCTGTACGGTGAGAAATGTCACATAATTTCAGATCATGAAATTTTAAATTATTTGATGATTCAAAAAGATTTGAACCTGCATCAGAGAAGATGGCTTGAGATATTGAAAGAGTATGAGTTAGTGTTACATCCCGGTAAAACAAACGTTGTGGCTAATGGGTTGAGTAGAAAGTCATTGTTTGCATTACATGCTTTGAATGCTCAGTTAGACTTCTTTGACGATAGTTTTAAAATAGAAAAATTGAGAACAGAACCGATGTTTTTTTTACAACAGATATATGAAGCTCAGAAGACTGATAATGAAATGCTAACGAAATGAGCCTAGTAGGAAATTAAATTTTGAATCTAAATTTTTAATTGTGGATGATTGTTTGAAATATTGAGATAGTATCTGTGTTCCAAGAATTCCAAGGTTGATTCAATTGATTTTGACTGAAACACATAATAGACGTTTATCTGTTCATCTAGGAAGTACTAAAAGGTACCATGATTTGAAGCAACACTACTGGTGGTCTGGTATGAAATAAGACATTTCTGACTTTGGTTTGAAATGTTTTGTTATCAGCAAGTGAAAGCTAAACATCAAGTTCTGTATGGATTCTACATCCGATCCTTGTTTTTGAGTGGAAATGAAATAGAGTAACAATGGACTTTGTTTCTGATTGGCCTTAACTTCGAAAAAGAAAGATGCAATATGAGTCATAATTTTATTCCGGTTAGGTTTATTTTCTCACTGGAGAGATTGGCAAAGTTTTATACTACTGAGATTGTGAGATTGCACGGGGTGCCACTATCTATTGTGTCAGATAGAGATACGAGATTCACATCACAATTCTGAAAGAAATTGGAAGAAACTTTGGGCATGAAATTACATTTCAGTACAGACTTTCATTCGCAAACAGATGTTCAATCTGAACGAACTATTCAAATTCTTGAAGATATGCTAAAGTGCTGTGTACTAGAGTTTTATGGTTCATGGGAATAGTATTTACCATTGATTTAAAATTTACGTATAATAGTGGTTTTCAGATGAATAACAAAATGGCACCATATGAAGATTAAATGCAGACGTAAAAGTCGTATACCTCTGTAATAGACTGAACTCAGTGAGAATAAGTTAAACGGGGGTTGATTTGATAAAGGATACATAACAGGAAATGAAATTGATCCGAGATTTTTTTTTAAAGCAGTATTTGATCATCAAAAGTCCTATGTAGGTTTGAAACGAAAAGATATAAAATTTGAGATCAACGACAAAGTAATTCATGTTTCAATATTTAGTAGATATTGATCCGATCCGTCATATGTGATTGCCCCATCTGAAATAGAGATCCGATCTGATATGACATATGAAGAAGAACTGATCCGTATCTTAGTCCGTTAAATGAAGAAATTGAGAAATAAGAAAAATCTGTTAGTGAAAGTATTATGGAATCGACATGGAATAGAATAGGTAATATAGGAGCCTGAAGATTCATTAAGACAACAATATCTGAATCTGTTCAGTGATAAGATTTTCGGGGACGAAAATCCTTAAGGGGGGAAAGTTGTAACAGACTGAATTTGACCCTAGTCGGAACGATGGTTTCGGGACCACGAATCCGAGTCTGAGAAATTTTTAAATATTATATTTTTTGTTTATTATATGTTAATTAATGTGTGTGAAAGTTTCGTAGAAAAATTTAATCGTTTGGGTGTTCGATTTAACAAAAAGGACTACATCGCGTAAAGCGTAAAAGTTGCATACTATAGTGTAAAGTGCTAAAATGATGATGGCTTTATAATCTGGGGCATTAAAAGGGCAATTAGCCCATTTTTAAGTTAGTGGGTGGCATATGACATGATTGACCTTAATTTATATGTTGTTTTTATTATTTATTAAAGGTTAAAATGGTAAAACATAAAAAATGTTATTATATGTTTAATAATATGAAATTAAAAGCCATCACATTTGTTCTTTCTTCTTCATTGCCGTATGTGAACTAAGAAATAAGGGTTTAAAGGCTTTGAGCATTCGGTCATACATTCAAGCTAAATCGGGACCACGAATCAGAGTCTGAGAAATTTTCAAATATTATATTTTTTGTTTATTATATGTTAATTAATGTGTGAAAGTTTAAGAGAAAATTTAATCGTTTGGGTGTTCGATTTAACAAAAGGACTACATCGCGTAAAGCGTAAAAGTTGCATACTATAGTGTAAAGTGCTAAAATGATGATGGCTTTATAATGCAGGGCATTAAAAGGGCAATTAGCCCATTTTAAGTTAGTGGGTGGCATATGACATGATTGACCTTAATTTATATGTTGTTTTTATTATTTATTAAAGGTTAAAATGGTAAAACATAAAAATGTTATTATATGTTTAATAATATGAAATTAAAAGCCATCACATTTGTTCTTTCTTCTTCATTGCCGTATGTGAACTAAGAAATAAGGGTTTAAAGGCTTTGAGCATTCGGTCATACATTCAAGCTAAATCGGGTATGTATTTTTAGTGGTTTTTATAATTTTATGTTTTTGTGATCGTTGCTTAGATACTATTAACCCATGCTAAAATTTTTAGATTAGTGTGTATATGACATTCGGCCATTGATGTGTTCATGAGGTTTTTGATGTTTGATGATTTTAAATTAAAGCTATGTTAAAGATTAGTATGTCTTGTATTAGAAATTTTAGTAAATTTGAGTATTTTGGGCTAAATTGCAAAAATGAAATTTTAAGGGGACTAAAATGCAAAATAAATGAAAGAAATGGATTTATATGGTCCTTGTGAACATTCGGGCCTAAGGTGTTGTACTGAAATTTTGTGTATTTTGTGTTTTGTGCAAATAGGACTAATTGTAAAAATGTGAAACCCTAGGGGTAAAATGTTAATTTGCCCATTTATGTGTTTAGGGACTAAATTGAAATGAAATGTACTTGAATGAGATAAATTTTAATGTGTTTAGATCAAGAACAAAGAAAAACGGATTTTGATTGGGGAAAGACAAAGGTTATCGAATAGCCAGTCTACGCGGTCCGTCAACAGTCGAGGTAAGTTCTTAAGAAAATGTATGCCAAAGAATTAATTATGAGTATAGTATATGATAAAATTTAGAAATTTAAAGTACTAAAATTTGTGTTGGTCGAATATGGGGTATAATATTGTATTGAATTTATTTTTGTTAAATGTGATGTGAATGAGCAAGTTTGGTTTAATATGTGAAAGTAATATGTTGTATACGAGATGGTTGTGAACTTAGCACTAAGTAAAATTGTGTTGGAATGATGAAAATGTTGAAATTTCAGGCTTAATGCCTAGCAGGCCTTGTGCCGGTGATTTATTTCAGGTTTAATGCCTAGCAGGCCTCTGCCGGTGATCTTTATCAGGATTAATGCCTAGCAGGCCTCGTGCCGGTGATCTTTATCGGGCTTAATGCCTAGTAGGCCTCGTGCCGGTAAAATATATCGGGCTTATTGCCTAGAAGGCTAAATGCTGGTGTTCGAACTCCAGACTTTGAGTCTAGCAAGTCTAGTGCTAGTATGTGAGATTCAGGCAAATGCCTAGCAGTTTTTATACTAGTGAGTTGAAATTCCAAGTTTAGATTATGTTCTAGTAAAGTCATGAAATAAATCAAGTGAGCCTAAGCATTTGAAAATGAGTTTGTTAATTTGGCTACAAGGTATGTGCTATTCATATTCATGTATTATACATACATATATGCGATGATAATAAGTAAATGAATTTGTGAAGGAAATGTGATGTACAATTGGTAGATGCAAATTGTGTATAAGCTATGCCATGAGGAAATTGGTTATATGAAAGCATAAAGTGGTTAAAGGTATCCGTATAAATATATTGATATGAATGATACTAATTGATCCTGTATATTCAGTCTTATGCTTATGTTTACGTGGCATATTGGGATTACTTTGATGCCGTGCATATGAATGTATGAAATGTCAAATGGATATATATATATATGTGTGTGTGTGTGTGTGTGTGTGTGTGTGTGTGTGTGTGTGTGTGTGTGTGTGAATATATTTCCTTTTATGTGAAATTATTAAGTGCAAAGTATATACTTATTGTATACACATATATATGTGATCCTATTGAATTATGTGTATCGAAAATATGACTAATTGGAAAAGAGTATTTAATCTATATGTGATCTATATGATGAGATTATAAATTGAAGTTTAAAGGTGAAATAGTGATGATGGTTAAGCTGAATGAGCATTAGCATTCGACATTAGTAGATCATTTAAGTACTAAGCTTTGAACTATTGATATTAGATGCTTGGATATATGAGAGCTTAAATGAACATGTGTTTATAATTAAAGAGGTAAATCGGATGTACACGGCCCTTTACTTATTCGAATATTTATGTGAACTTAGTGAGTTTTATATATGTGTGTTATGAATATATTATAAAGAAAGGAGGTGTTATATTTTGAATTTGATGCTGAGTTGGTAATTTGTATGCTAATGTTATGGGGATGATAAGTGTTATGTTAAGTGAGGTAAAAGCATTCAGTTTTGAAGGACTTTCGAGTTAAGCTGTTTTAAATTCAATGTTATTACTTAATTGTTTTAAAATGCTTGAATGTCCAATTGGTATATTATGATTGCTTAAGACTTACTAAGCTAAATTAGCTTACTCTATGTGTATTCATTGTTCTGTTTTATAGATTTTGATCAAGCTAAGAGCTCAGGGGATCGTCAACAAAGTCATCCACACTATCGACCTATTTTGGTATTTTTGATTTTGGATTTTAAATTAAAGGCATGTATAGGCTAGACTAAGTTTCGAGCTATGAATTTGTCCTTGTATATATTAGACATGCGAAAATGGCTTTACTTGGATCATTAGAATTAGGCTTGGCATTATGAGTTCGTGATTGAGTGTTGAATGTGTTTGGTTTAAAGATTGAGGAGGGTTTACTGTGAAGTGATCAATTGAAAAATGAATTGAGAAGATAGTTTTATAATGAAATTTGCAGATTTGGTTATGTTCTTATTAATAAATTGAGACATACTTTGCTGAGATGTGTATATCCGGCTAATGCGATTTTAAGATATCAAGTGGACAATGTTCATTGTTAATTATATTGATGAGTTATTTGTGAATATCATAAAAGGGATTAAATTTTTGTATGTTGTTATCTAAGCATATTTGGGTTGTTTTAAACTACTTTTAGATATGACTATGTGAGCAGTAATTGTTTATGGATATTTGTGCTTTGTTCGGTAATGCCTTGCTATCCAATCTGACGACGGACAGAGGTTAAGGGTGTTACAGTGAATAATGTTAAAAGATATATAAAATAATTATTTTTACCATTCATAGTTATAAATAATAAAAACTTTAATGAGTCAGTTTGTCAACTTTAAACTTTAATTAAAGTGAAATTAGAAACTTTAACGTTCAAACTTCACCAGCACTGTGTATGTTTTTATTAAATTTCCATCTTATATGTTTAAAAGGTAGGATTTAAGTTTATTTTATTAATAAAATAGTTATAGTTATTAATAAAAGGTAGGTTAAGTTTATTTTCATAAAAATATTAATATAAAATAATTATAACTATAAGTATTTTATTAATAGTTTTTATTAAATTATACTTATTATTTTAGATAATTATCACTTAATTAGTGATATAGTTATAAATGAATTAAATTTTAGCACTATAATTAAATGCATTAGCAAGGTATTTATTATTTAAGTAGCATTTAAAGAATCATCAGAAAAAACAACATTTAGTATTATTCTATATGTTCTGTGTTCTTCATAAAAGAAAGTTTGATTTTCATTCTTATTTGATATACTTAATTTTTATTATTTTATTATTTGATATTCAATAATACTTTATTACTTGATATTAGTAGTCTTTTTTATGAAGTTAAGCAGAGGATTGAAAGTTAAAATGCAATTGATTGCATTAAAAATTAAACAAGTTGAGAAATATGGATCATTATTGATCAAAGATGATGACCGATAGACTAAAGAATAAGATAAAAATTATATTTTATAATATTATTAGTAGTTAAAATTATTTGTATTGCTTTTTTTTCAAGTTAATGTTTTATTTTAATATATGTTAGGAAGTTAGATTTTTCTTTTAATTTCTATAAATTTTTCCATATTTTATTTATTTTTTAAAACTTGTTAACTTAATTATGTTTTTTATAATTTTAAATTTAATTAAATGATGATAAATTGACATTAAATACGATAGGTTTACTCAGTTCGATTTCTTTACTTTTATGGAGCCTTACTTAAAGAGAATATTCACTGTCTTAACATCTCGTACCTAAAATCTTAATATCTCCTTCTAAGATTTTTCCTCAAAATCTTAGGACACTAATCAAACATTCACTTGATTATTTCACTCAATACACTCAAATATATATTCCATAATAAACAAAATAAAATACTCTCAATTTAGTACATAAAAATATACACAAAATATATCTTTTACAGCTAATCTTTCCTCGGAATAGATATAACAATATCTACAAGAGATATATTTTAATAATTCAGGATAAGTCTTAATCTTCGTAATATTCTTAAGAAGTTTTTTTTAATAAACTCACGTGGGCTGAATAAGCCAAATCTGAAGAAAAAAAAATCTATTCTAGGTTGTGTGTTTTAATTGGTTACAAATGCTAAAGCAATTAAATTTTAATGTCTTAACATTTTAATGTGATGATTGCCAAATTTAATACGAAAAATTTTAAAAACCAACTTGAGAATAGTGGTGAAATGCATATACCAAATAATTATTTAAGTCCTTTTTGTTTATTTACTTTGATTTTTCCCCAATTCCTTCAAGCGTTTGCTATTTAAGCAAAAAAATATTTTAGTTTTAATTATTGGTAACTTTGATTACGACCATTTGATAGTGGCAGTACTGTTGACCGTCAATAAACACCTTTAATTCTTAATTTTGATTAAAAATTTAATAAATAAATGTTGAAGCTAGTAAATAAGTTGTTATAACAGCACCTAGTATTTAGGGATTAGTTACTTCTAATTAAGTACTAAGTACGTTAATTAGTTACTACCTATCCTTTACATTACAGTCGTATAGTAGCAGCAATAGATGTACTGGAGGAATTTTTTTATTCAATACTATCCTATTATCGTTTCTCAACATGGTATTAGTATCCAGGAACAATTTTTTTGCTTCTTTGATTTTTTTCATAATCTTCTTCAGTGGCCATCGATCCATCTTCTTCTCTCATTGACTTTCATCATCCTCTTTATCTTCATCCATCTGATACTCTTGGCACTATGTTAGTTTCTCATCAACTTCTTGGTTTTGAAAATTATACTATATGGAGCCGATCTATGCATATCGCTCTTCCTGCCAAAAACAAACTCGGATTTGTTGATGGTACTTACTCACTGACTGATTTTCCAGCTGCTCTTCATCCTCAATGGGACCGTTGCAATGCCATTGTGCTCTCTTGGATCCTCAACACTATTTGCCAAAAACTTTCAGCTGGTATCGTTTTCGCTTCGAGTGCCTACCTTGTTTGGAAAGATCTTCAAGAACGCTACAGTAAGATCGATGGGTCTAGAATTTATTACCTCCATCAGGCTATTTCTTCTCACACTTAGGGTACTGCTTCTATCTCCACTTATTTCATTCAACTTCACCTTTGATGGGATGAATATGATGTTCTGGTGCCTTACTCTCCATGTGTTGTGAAAATGCTCGAACCACATCTGTATCTTTTCTTCAACAATGTCTCTTTCAATTTTTAATGGGTCTCAATGATTCTTACTCTGCTGTGCGAAGTCAACTCTTACTTATGCAACCACTGCCATCAGTCAACCATGCCTACTCCATGCTTGTTCAGGAAGAATCTCACCGTCAACTCTCTTCTCCATTACTCTCTACATCTGAACCGACTGCGCTTTATTCCTCGACTACTCCCACTAGTAGTTCCAAGCATCGATTCAATGGCATTTGTGACCACTGCAATGTTCGGGGTCATAAACATGAGACTTGTTATAAATTGATTGGTTTCCCTCTTGATTTTAAGTTTACTCGTAAGAAATCGGTTGCTACTAACGTGACCTCTTCGGTCAATTCTGTTGACTCTGTGAATCTCACCTCTGTTCAGACTCTATCTGCTCCTACTTTAACATCGGAACAGTATCAGCAACTTCTTCATATATTGCAAAAGGATTCCTCTATTCTACTACTGCTCAGATGGCTGGTACGCTTTCTTCCTCTACATCCTCTAGTTGGATCCTTGACACAGGAGCTACCAACCATATGACATTTGAATTTCATTGCTTGAATTCTTCTATTGTTCTTGCTCTTAACAACTCGTGTGTTCAATTACCTAATGGGAGATCAGCCTCAGTTACTCATGTTGGCCATTATATTATTTCCCCTACTTATAAACTCACTAATGTTTTGTATATACATGACTTTAATTACAATTTTCTTTATATTTCTCAGCTTACTAAAGACCTTAACTGTTTTGTGTCATTTTACCCCTCTTTCTGCCTTTTACAGAACCATTGCAGTTGATGGATGTTGGGGATTGGTAGAGAACATGCTGGTCTATACTACTTCCAACCACACCAGCTTTCTTCCAATATTGTACTCGCTCACAAATCTGCCAATTCTTCTTTGCCCATTGTTACCTCTTTTATGGCTTTCAATCATGATTCCCATGTATGGCATGCTCGCCTTGGTCACACCTCTATTTCCACAATGAAAAAACTTGTTCAATTGCAATTTGTTTTACATGATCTTAATGAATTATCTTCTTGTTCTATTTGTCCATTGGCTAAGCAAACTAAATTTCCATTTCCTCGTAGTCTTACTCAATCAACTTATGCCTTTTCTTTAATTCATATTGACTTATGGGGACCTTATAGAATTTCAACTCATAGTGGTCATCTTTTTTTCCTCACTATAGTTGATGACTTCACTCGAATGAATTGGGTCTACCTTTTGCGAACCAAAAGTGATGCCTCTATTACTCTTACACAATTTGTTGCCTATGTTAAAACACAATTCTTAGTTGATATCAAGATCATTCGTAGTGATAATGGCTCTGAATTTTTTAACTCTACTTGCACACCTTTTTTCACCTCTTGAGGTGTTTTCCATCAAAGTTCATGCGTTGACACTCACAGCAAAATGGAGTTGCTGAACGCAAACACGGCCATCTCCTTGAGCTTGCTCGAGCCTTAAAATTTCACTCTAATTTACCTTCTAAATTCTGGGGTGAATGTGTACAAACAGCTTGATACATTATCAATCATTTACCTAGCTCTATTTTGTCTTGGACATCTCCTTATGAAAAACTCTACAAAACTCTTCCATCTCTAGATCATCTAAGGGTTTTTGGTTGTTTATGTTATGCCACCGTACCTCATTATCATGATAAGCTTTCTCTTAAATCTATTCCTTTTGTTTTTCTTGGTTATTCTCTAGTTCAAAAGGGTTCCATTCTCTTTGATCTTCTTTCCAAGAAATTTTTTGTTAATCGCAATGTTGTTTTTCGTGAAAATGTTTTTCCTTACAAGTTTTCATCTTCTCCTCCTCTGATGTTTCCCATCAATAATTTTGGCCCCATTGAAGACTCAAATTTTCTTTCCAACCCTCCTATACCTCCTCCTATTACCTCCTCTGATTCTTCTTTACCCTCTTTCACTTTAGACCCTTCTTCATTTCCACCTTTACAACCACCTCCTCCACTTCAACGATCCACCCGAACCACTACACGACCCTCTTGGCTCCAAGACTTTGTATGTTCTACTCCATCTTCTTCATCCTTTTCACTTGCAATACAAGGTTCGTATCCTCTTACTCTGTCTTATACTCATTTACCTTTACATACACACCACTTTGCTGCCACCATATCACACCTTGTGGAACCATAATCCTATTCTGAGGCTATTAAACACAAGTGTTGGATAGAGGCTATGCAATAGGAAATTCAAGCTTTAAAATCAAATGGCACTTGGGAAGTAGTCTCTTTACCTCCTGGGAAACCTTCCATTGGTTGTAAATGGGTATATAATATCAAATATCATTCCGGTGGTACTATTGAAAGATTCAAAGCTCGGCTTGTCGCCAAGGGTTACAATCAACAAGAAGGTATTGACTTCCAAGAAATGTTTTCTCTAGTCACAAAATAGGTTACTGTTCGTACTGTTATTGCTCTTGCTGCCCTTTTTCACTGGCCTCTTTATCAGCTAGATGTTTTCAATGCTTTTTAACAAGGTGATTTACATGAGGAAGTATTCATGACTCTTCCTGAGGGATTTCGCAACCAGGGGGAGAATAGGGTTTGTAGGTTGCGTAAATCTCTCTATGGCCGGAAATAGGCTTCACGACAGTGGAACTTGAACTTGACTAAAACATTGACTTCACATGGCTACATTCAGAGCAAACATGACTACTCAATTTTCACAAAGAGGATAGAACTCAAACAAGTCATTATGTTAATATATGTTGATGATTTACTGATTATAAGAAATGACAGTAATCTGATCAATGAATTAAGAGGCATATTGCACAAGAATTTCAAGATGAAGGATCTTGGGAGTCTGAAATATTTCCTTGGGATCGAAATATTAAGGTCAGACGTAGGTATTGTACTAAATCAGAGGAAGCATGCTCTTGAATTAATTGCAGATGCTGGTTTAAAAGGAGCGAAAGCAACAGTCACTCCATTATAGCAAAATCAAAAGCTTACAACAGTAGAATTTGATGAAACATTGCAGTCGAAAGATGAGGATGAAGTTTTAGCAAATGCAACAGTTTATCAAAGACTTATTGGAAGATTGTTATACTTGACAAACACCAGACCATACATTGCTTATAGTGTACACCACTTAAGTCAGTTCATGCATAAGCCTAAGAAGTCTCACTATGTAGCTGCATTGAGGATTGTGAGATACATTAAAAGCAATTTGGGACAAGGAATCTTATTTGCTTCTAATGGAGATTCTATTTTAACTGCATATTGTGATCCAGACTAGGCATCTTGCCCTATGTCTAGAAAATCAACAACGGTATATTGCATAAAGCTTGGAAGTTCATTAATCTCTTAGAAATCAAAAAAACAAAATACAGTCTCAAGATCTTCAGCAGAAGCAGAATATAGGAGCATGGCATCTATTGTTGCAGAGTTGAAATGGTTAAAAGGATTACTTGAAGAGTTGGGGATTAAAGGAAATAAACTAGCTATGCTTTATTGTGACAGTCAAGCTGCAATTCAAATTGCAGAAAATCTCGTTTACCATGAAAGAACCAAGCACATTGAAATCGACTGCCACTTTGTGAGAGAAAATATTCAAAAAGGCTTGGTAAAAACTGAACATATTTCCACAAAGGAACAGCTTGCAGATATTCTCACCAAAGGATTAGCAGAACAACAACATCGACACTTAATATCATAGTTGGGAATGATAGACGTCTATCACCCTCCGACTTGAGGGGGAGTGTTGAAGCTAGTAAATAAGTTGTTATAACAGCACTTAGTATTTAGGGATTAGTTATTTGTAAATAAGTACTAAGTACGTTAATTAGTTACTACCTATCCTTTATATTACCGTCATACAGTAGCAGCAATAGATGTATTGGAGAAATTTTTTTATTCAATCCTATTCTATTATCGTTTCTCAACAATAAATTTAAGTTTCAGATAAATTAAATAGATTTAAATCCAGTTATTTAAAAGAAATAAAATAAGAATAAACCACTCATATATAGAAGACAAAATAGAACTGATTAAAAGGACATTTAGCATTAAGGAATGGATAATATTAGAACAATAAAACTACACAGTCAAGTTTAAAAAACACAAAGACACGAAGTAAAAAGAAAAAAAAGGTGAAATAAATTTTTCAAAAGGACGAAATGTTTTTTTTTTTTTTAAGAAAAATACACATAAGCAAGTGATGAAAGTTTGAAATTGCTTGGGACAGGGAATGTCATGGAATTGGAAGATTTAAAGCGCAATAAAAGCGGTTAAATTGCCCGAGCTTTTATAATGTCGAAGCTCATTTCACTAGGATCCGTTGCCTGCAATTCAACTTGAATTCCATCCAATTCTCTTTTGAATCTGTCTTTTGAACTCGCATACACCATTTTACTTCTTACCCTGGATGAATCTGGTGCCCTGCATATAACCCATTATTAAAATATATTATTAAATATAATAATATAAATGAATGAATGTACACAAATTATTTTAATATTAATGGAAAAATAGTTATCACATTAATAATGTAACTATTAAGCCATTTTATTGTTAGACTTTTTGAAAGGTGGAACTAACTGTTGAAGCCAAAACGCTTGTCTAACATTTCAAAGTATTTGAATAAAATATTAGATCTAAAGTAGGTTGGAAAAATGTAGGCCTAAGTTCAACCATTCATAAACCAAGTCTTATATGACTTAACTTATTTTTCAGTTCTATATTATATTATTTTATATATTATGTAATGATATCATATGAAAATAAAATATTTAACATTATAATATAAATATTAAAACTTATGTTAATTTCTTTATAATAAAAATGGTATTAAAACAAATAAATATAAAATTACTAAATATTAAATAAAAATTAGTATATTTTTATTAAAATTTTTAACAAATAATATGGACGGATATATACAAACTTTTTTTTTTTTTTTGAATCAAGGATATATACAAACTTAGATTAATTATCTATAAATAAAGATAGATTTGCACAAAAATTAATATTTATGTTTTTATCCGACTAAACTGATGTAATCATTTATGATATGGATACCATATATGATTTGAATTAAATTCAACTCAACCCATTACACATTACTTACTTTACATAATGAATCACGTATTCCAAGTTGGTTTAAATTTACCTCCAATAATGCTCCATATATTCTACTACATGTTTTCCATGAGAAGTAGAGGAAAAGTAGAATCATTTCATGTAAGAAAATTACGGAGTGCTGAATGAATGCGGAAGAGTCAGACTAATTAGGACAAGGGAGAGCAGGTTACCATGCAATGAAGAAAATTTTGCTTTTCTGGCAGTTCTCAGCAGTAGTGAAATCAAAATCGAAGACAGCGTAGCGACACTCATCATTTGGCAGAGCTGCGGTGAAATCTTCATAGGTTTCAGCAGGGGTGCCAAGTTTGTCAACCACCACCTGCTGGTTATGAATCTTGAAAATGATGAACCTGTAATTCCTTTTCGCTTTTAGCTCCAAGAATTTCAGCTTACATTCATCATCCACTGCCATTCCAGACGCCGCGTTCGCCTATTCAATTTTTTTATTCCCCACATTTATATATGAAAATCAAACAATCAGTCCTAACAAGTTGCAATAACATTTAAAATATTTGGTCATTTCTGTTTATTTGTGCTCGTGGTTTTGCTTAAAAATATACATCATAAATAAATAAAGGGCGTATGGACACATATATCCTAATACTAACTTCAAGACATAATTAGTATGGGATTCATGACTTCTCTCTAAGGTCGTGATAGAATACATTGATAACTTAAGCCTAAAGAGAAGTGAATACATGTTTTGAATGTGCCTAAACGCAAACTGACCTAGGAAATGAGCTACTTGTGTTTAGATTTGAATATAAATCTACTAACTTGCTGATTTTCATATCATAAAGATTATCACATAAATGAACTAACTAAATTAAACTAAATTTTAAAATTTAGATTTTATAACAAATGTTGGTAGATTTGATTAATTAAAATGAAGCGTAAAACCAAATACTTGTACACATTTTCCTTTATTCGTATTCTCTTGTTTCCTTTTAAATCAACTACATAGAAAAAGAAGATGATATCTTAATTGGAAACCAAAAACAAAATAAACAAATAACTCATATTTAAGAGATATAAGATGATGAATTCAAAAAGATGAAAAATATGGGAAAAGCCAAACTTACCATTTTGTCGATCAAATGGGAAACAAAAGCCTTGTCAGGAAATGAAGAGCAAGAAGAAGAAGAAAAAATGTAGAATGGGGTAGGATAGGAAGGGGATCCTTAATTGAGGAGAGATATTGAGAAACGAGACAAATACGGTGGTGAAGAGAAATTTGAGGGCAAACAAGGGTAGACAACTTTTCAAAGCTTTCTAAGGGCTTTAATAATGCCCACAATAACAGTTCTTGTAGAATATTAGTAAACCACGTTGTTGGTATTTTGCCCAATCTTTTGGTTGCCTATTTTTATCATTTTTATTTTATTTTGGGCAATACTTTTTTGAACATTTGCTGCGCCTAAAACTTATTTTATCCGAACCTTTTTTTAACTTCTTTCTGTAAAGCTCTCTAAAGTATGGCATATGGATTCGTTTTAAATGAAAAAGAAGAAAGAAAATATATAAGGCACATGTTCGATTCAATATCTAAACATCTACTTCAGTGCGAGTAATCTCGCGTTAAGAAAACTAGGGTTGGTTGCATAACCTTCCAAAAAATTCAATGTTGCCATTCACAAACTTCAAGAAAAACAACTGTGGTAGAAAACTTAAAACCTTATACAACAAATAAGAAAGGTGGAAGAAAATAATACCTCATTTGGTTACTAGTGTCATAATATAGGAAAAAAGCTTTATGTAACAGCTCGTTTTAGGGTCAAATCAGAACAGTAGTTTCGGGACCACGAATCTAAAGTAGAAATATTTATTGTGATATTATTTTAAGGTCTACAGTATGATTAAATGATTCTGTAAAAAATTCATTAATAAATTTTATCGATAGGGTGTCCTATTTGACTAATAGGACTAAATTGCAATAGGTGCAAAATATGTGCTCTAGAAGCTAGAGGTGTATAATTGATATGAAATTTTAAATTGGAAGTCCTTAAATAGTAATTAGACAATTATACTTTAACTTGGACAAAAATGGACATGGTTAGGTGAAATTTCAAAGTAATGCATGAAGGGCATTTTGGTCATTTGGTAAATAAAGACAAATAAAACTAAATAAAAGATGTTCATCTTCATCAAATTAGTCCCTTAGTAGAAATACCAAGGGTCTCCATAGCTAGGGTTTTGCCAAGGTTTCAAGCTCGATTGTAAGTCCGTTCTTGTCCCGTTTTTAATGATTTTTATATTTTTGAGATCGGTGTAACCTAATCTAGCTATTTCAAGGACTAATTTGAATGAAAATCAAAGTCTAAAATTTTTACCCAGGTTGAATATTTGTGTATTTTGATGTCTAAAGGTAGAAAATGCATGTTTGGTGTTAGATAAACAACATTTATCAAGTGATTTTTGATGAAAATGTCAAATAGGGACCTATTGGTAAAAGTTGTAAAATGTATGTAAAAATGTGAATAAATGAAAAATGTGGACTGTTATGTGTACTATTAATGTTCGGCTAGGCTTGGGTAAAAAAGAAATTGAATGAAAATCATTTTACAAGCCTAGGGACTAAAATGTAAAAAGTTGAAAAGTTAGGGGCAAAAATGTAATTTTTCCATAAGGTGTTTTTGGGATTAAATTGAATACTGTGATGATTGAATAAGTTAAATGTGGTATTATAGATAAAGAAAGACGAGGTTCTGACCTAGATTGGGGAAAGAACAAAGTTGTGGACTAAATCGAACTATTAGCCATTTTATACCGAGGAAAGTTCGTATGTTAAAAATAAGCTTTAACATGATTGTATTTTATTGCTTTAATATTGCATGAATTGTATGTTTGATAAATGTGGATGAGCTTAATCCTATGAACGAGTCCGAAGATGAATCGACAAGCAAGACATCCCGTTTGAACCTTAGGAATAAGGTAGGATACAAGTGACATGTCACTAGGGTCATTATGTGTTATGTGATTATGTGATCTGGGTGCTCGTCTTGTACATCGTACTGGTGGCTGAGTATACCGACATATGTTGTGGATACTTGACAGTATGTGTGAGCAGCACCATGTAGCCACGTCTTGACCGACGGCTTGTGTGAGTAGGCTCGTTGATAGCTCGAGAGCGAGCAACTATGTGATATGAGATTTGAGGTAGCATTGGCTATATATGTGGCACTTAGTTTGCAAGAATCCTGAGTATCCGACATTATTAATTCGAGTGGTTCACAAGTATGTCAAAGATGAGATTATGTGTAAATTCATTTCGAGATGGTACATGTATGTACATGAAGCTCATATATATTAAATGCTTGAAATGATGAATATGAGGTAAGTATTGTGATGGAATAAGTTATGGTCATGAGACTATGGAAAAGTTACATTTAATCATGTTATATTATTTGAATGTTATATGCATGGTAAGGTTGCTTATTTCTTACATACGAGCTTATTAAGCTATATAGCTTACTTTGTTTATTTTTCATGTTTTTATAGCGTCGCAAAGCTAGCTCAGATCGGAGATCGTCAGAGATTCGAATCACACTATCAAATTCTCATTTTTGGGTATTGATGATCTTAGTATTTTGAACGTATGGCATGTATAGGGACTTGGTCATTTTGTTATATGTGTCATTGTGTTTTGGCCAAAAGCATTGGCTTGTAATTGTCAAAAATTTGATGTGGTATTTGTCCATGTAACTTGGCTAATTTTGATTGGAATGGTTGTAAACATATCTATATATATATTTATGTATGCATGCATATGCAATCATCCTTTATGTGATGTGGTCTATGAATGCTTGGTGAATGATGGAAATATGATTTAAGGCATGAATGTGAAATGTTTGGTAATATGATCTATGGATGAAATGATAAAGTTGGTGTAACATCCTGGATTAGGGCCTATGCACTATGACTAAAATTTTATGAAATAGGATGCCTTATGTGTTGTGAATGTGTTGTGTGCATTTTAGAACCTTGGAAATGCTTTAGAAAATATTAAGTCTTAAGAGGAAATATATGGAAATGTAAGGAAATGAAAGGAAATGAAAGGAAATGTAAGGAAATGAAAGGAAATGTAAGGAAATGTAAGGAAATGTAAGGAAATGTAAGGAAATATAAGGAAATATAAGGAAATGAAAGGAAATGTAAGGAAATGAAAGGAAATGTAAGGAAATGTAAGGAAATGTAAGGAAATATAAGGAAATGTAAGGAAACTTGGAAATGATTTAGAAATGTTAAGTTTCAAAAAGGAGGGAAGTAAACATTTTGGAAACCTAAGCTAAAAGAGGAAAGTAAACATTTTGGAAACTTAAGTTAAAATAGGAAAGTGAACATTTTGGAAACCTAGGAAATGTCGAGCTTAAAGAGCCAAATGAAAATTTTTGGAAACTTAGAAATGGCCTAGAAATGTCGAGTTTTAAAGTTTAAAAGAGGAAATTAAGGCAAGGTGGCCTTAAGAGAAAAAGTATGTGAAAATTGACACACAAATAGGCTTGGAAAAGTGGCCTGAAGATGCCACTTAGGGCCTCTGGAAATGGCGCCACATGCAAGTGTATTTGGGCCAGGGATTGAGTCACTTAGGAAACAAATAAAAGAAGTTTTATTTTGCTACAAAGAGTAGAGAGGTGTACAGCATGTGGGCTCTTAAAAGAGGAGTTTTATTTCCTTTAGAATTTCGGCTAATTAGGAGATAATTGTTAGATTAATTCTTTTGATAAAGTGACAATTATCACATAGGAAGAGTGTGGGCCAAGTAGGGGACTCTAGCCTAGTAATTTCGGCTATAAAAGGAAAAGAAGGCCATTCATTCATTCATTCACTCTTCCTTTGCCGAATTTCTTAAGCAGATTCTCATCTCTCTGCAAAATTCCTCGCTTTTATTCTTCCTTCTCTTTTCTTTCTAATCCCTCCAAAAGTCGAAAGTTGTGAGAGCATCTTTTAGCCATAGCTGAATCTCTGAAGGTTGAAGTGAAGGTGCAATCGATTCCTTCAAATAAGGGTTAGATCCAAGTTTAGTTTCCATTCTTTTATATTTTAGACTTATCCAAATTTAGGGACTAATTTCGATTATTAATCTTGGCCGAATCATGGAAGGAGAAGTTCTTTTCCCGAAGGTGCGCCATAGGCCGCGTGTTCCCTAGTTATTCGGTGAATTTCGAGATTTAAGATCCTTAAGGTAAGTGACTATGAATATTAGGCCAAGACCCTATTTTTGTAGTAGATCTATTATTATGTGTTTTAAGCTAAAAACTAACCGATTCAAGGGATCTAGTGAGTAGCCGATTTCAAAGGGGGAAGAATACAAGTTTTCGGGATTTGATTTTTTTATTCAATCGGCATTAAGGTAAGTACACAATCCTACTAGGATTTGGTTTTATGGCCGAATAGGCCTTTGCTAAATATTACCATATTGGTCGAATGTAGGCATTAAAAATCTTAGGTAGTAGATCGGATTTCGGGATTTCAAGTGAAATCGTTAAGCGAATCAGGTGTGTACCCCACACTAATCTTAATAGATTTATGGCTTAAAATTGATATATGTGTTAATATGACAGTGTAAGAATGTGGCTAAAGTACCATGTTATGGTTCAAAGTACTCAGGTACATTTTCCTACTCCTACTAGGATTACGAAATATGTTATACTTAACATGTGAAAAGTGACATGAATGTGAATTTAAGTATGATATGCATTATATGAATAATATGGGGCATTCGAGTTATTTGAGAAAGGGGAAGTGAATGTGATGACTTCGGTCTCACTATCTGAATGTGGTGACTTCGATCACATTATTTGAATGTCGTGACTTCGGTCACATTATTTGAATGTGGTAACTTCGGTTACATTATCTGAATGTGGTGTCTCATGACACAATTATCTGGTGGCTATGCCACGAATTTTATATGGGCGATGAGCACGTCGACTGCAGCGACTGCCTTCGATGGTGTATAGCGGATGAAGGGTTGACTTGTAGTCCCCACGGTGTGCAGGATGGTACGGGTGGAGTGTAGCGGATGGCATATAGGTTTGGGTTCGGGTTGCATCATTATTTCCTATCTGCTATATGAATATGCATGTAATATGTGAACATATGCCTAAACTGTTAAACTTTAGTGTTGGTTACACATTGAGTCTGTTGACTCATCCCGTTGTGGGATTACTTTTCAGGTGACGACCAGTGATGGACCAGGCCGGCAGATGCTTAGTGGAGGCCATGTGAAGTTCAGTTTTCTTTTATTTGGACTATTTTACTTTAAGTATTTTGAATTTAAATTTTGGGAATTATTTGATGTAATAAGGCCTTAGTAGAACTATTTTATTCCATTTTTATTAAGCTTACAAACTTCTATTTATTAACAGATTAAGTAAATTCTATTTTTAGAACAAAGCCCAAACGTTTTGTCACCTAAAGTAAAGGATTTTAATAATGAAATAAACTTGTTTTCAACTCAAGCCCAACCCAAAACAATCTTTCTTTCAAAACACACAAGTTTTTTCTAAGTAACAAAAGAATTTGAAACGGTTTACACTGGGGAACATACCAGATCCGGTCCAGGCTCGTGGGCCGGGTGTGGGGTGTTTCAGTTGGTGTACAATTAGGTATCTTGAAAGTAGTCAATTGTTGTTTGATAAATGTTGTGTGTATGATAGATATTGGTACTGTATTGGCATGTGTTGGTCATAATTGTGGATGTTTTACTTGCCTAAGTATATTATGTTTTGTGCCTTTAAATTGGTGTATGTATATGTGTGAATAAGGGTGGCAAATGGTTTGGTAAATAGCCTTCATTTTGTCTACATGGGTAGACACATGAGCGTGTGTCTAGGCCTTGTGTCACACACGGCCTGTGCCATGGGCATGTGTTTTGGCCGTGTGTCCCTTGCACCTTAATTCTGGGAAACAGAATGCTCAGAATTGAGCACACAGGTAGAGACACGGGCGTGTGTCTCAGCCGTGTGGACGGTACAGCTTAGAACACAGGTGTGTGCCTTGGCCGTGTAAAGTCTGCACCTATTTTGTGAAAATTAATTTTCCACTCGGCCTAGCACACAGACGTGTGAATTGGCCATGTGATCTCAATTTGTTCATGGGTTACAAGTTAGAGAGTTATACGGGGTTGGGATACGGGCGTGTGTGACCACACGACCAGCCCACACGGGCGTGTGACCTCTGTATAGTGGAAAATGTAACAACTCAATTTAGGCCCTAGTCACAACAGTGGTTTCGAGACCACAAATCTAAGGTTGGAATAATATTTTTATATTATTTTTTGTGTTTACAATATGTGATTTAGTCTGTGGGAAATCTTTGTGTGAAGATTTTATCGATTGTGTGTGTAATTTACGAAAATGACTTAATTGCATAAAGTTTAAAAGCTGTATGCTGATTGTTAAAGTATCAGTGTTATGGCTTTTAAATGAGGATGCCTTATGAGGCAATTCATCCATTATTTAGTAAGTGGGGTGGTTGATGGACATTTATGTCCATAGTTTAAATGATTTTATAAACATTTCATTAAGGGCAAAACTGGTGTTTGATAATTAAGTTATTTTATAATAAAACAAAACACTAGATTGGCCATTTCTATTCATCTTTTCACCAAAAATAAGAGAAGGAACAAGGGTTTTTAAGCTTTTGAATGTTCAACCATTACTAAGCTCAATTAAGGTATTTTTTGAGCTCGGTTTTTGATAATTTCTACGTTTCTGTAATCATTGCTTTGTGCTTTTTAAAACCCATGCTTCAATTTTGTGGATTGATGAAGATTTTGAGATGTGCCATTGATGGACATGTGAGCTTTGTGTTGATAGTTGGTAAAATATGAAAGCTTAGTGTTGGATTAACATAGTTTGTATTTGGATTTTTGGTGAAATTGAGTAATTTGGGTGAAATTGAGTAATTTGGGCTAAATTAAGAAAAGTGTAAATTGAAGGACTAAAATATAAAATAAATGAAATGTGTGGGCTTATAGAACACAAGGAAAATTTGGCTAGGCTTATGTGAAAAGAAAATATGTGAATTTTATGATTTTGTGAAATAGGGACTAAAGTGTCGAAATGTGAAAATATGAGGGCTATTTTGTAAAATGCCTTAAATATGTGTGTGTGGACTAAATTGCATGAATTGGTAATTGAATGAGTGAATTTGAATGTGTATAGACCATGAAATGAGAAGTTCGGATCGAGATCGAGGTAAAGACAAAGTGCTCGATTAATCGATCGTTTCGGTATTTTGACGTCTGAGGTAAGTTCGGATATAATACTAATTGTTAAATTATGTTTATGTGATGTGAATTGAATGAAATTAGATATAATTATGAGATTAGAAATGCTATGTGCAGAATTGAATTAGAAGGCACTAAGTGTGCAAAATTAGAAACGAGATAGAGATGGCTAGCATTGTGTGTGCAGAAAGATAAAAGCTTCGGCTTATCGAATTGGCACTGTGTGTGCGATACCAATATAAGTTTGGTTTAACTTATTGGCACTAAGTGTGCGATGACGATTATGTTTTGATTATGAAATTGGCACTAAGTGTGCAAATAAATCAATGGGATAGCCAAGTTTGAAAGAGATGTAATATCAAGAAATTGTGTAGCATGAATGGTGAGTAACTATGTGTTAATCAAGGGACGTTTGAACCTATGTGGTTGATGATAGCCTTAAGAGTTGAATGAATAGATACTTGAGCATATGGTTAAGATTGATGATGAGCCTAATTGTGTAATTTATCTATGTGATGGTCTAATTATTTTTGTTGTATTATTATTGAGTAATATGTATTATATTACGAACTTACTAAGCTTTTGAAAGCTTACTGTGTGATTTGTTTCTCTGTTTTACAGTGTCAGTAAAGCTAGCTCGAATTCGGGGATCGTCAGCATTTCTATCACACTATCGACAATCTATTTTTGGGTACTTTTGGAAAGATTGTACATAGTTAAAATATGGTATGGCATGTTTTGAAAGGCTTAATCCTTGCCATGTGATTTGGCTTGGAAGTTGAATGATGTTGAATTTATGAATGAGCTATGAATATGGTATATTTCATGATTATGTGGTTGATGAAAGATGTGGTATGAAAATGAATTATGGCATAGATTACATGATGCTTGATATATATATATATGTTTTGAGATGTACAATTGTTACTTTGAATGGGCTTATTGGTGATGATATTAGGCATGGAACTAGATGGCATTTCGGAGATTAATTGATGTATGAAATGGTATGTTTCAATGCATTTAGAAGCGTGAATTAGTATTGACTTGAAGTTTGTAGGTATGACCCAAGTGTGGGTGGCATTTTGGCCTTACAAATGGCCTATTTTGCATACATGGCCAAGGGACAAGGGCGCGTGTCTTTACCGTGTGGCTCAAAGGCCACTTTGAAGTGTGTCTGGACAGGTTATGTAACAGTCCGAATTTGACCCTAATCGGAACGGTGGTTTCAGGACTACAAATCCGAGTCTAAAAAATTTTTAAATATTATTTTTAGTGTTTATTATATGTGAATTACTATGTGTTAAAGTTTCGTATGAAAATTTGCTTGTTTGTGTGTGTAATCTAATAAAAAGGACTTAATCGCGTAAAGTGCAAAAGTTGCAAACTATAGTGAAAAGTGCAAATGTGATAATGGCTTTTTAATATGAAGTACTAAAAGGGCAAATAGCCCATTATTAGTGTTAGTGGATGGCATAGGACAAAAATGCCCTTATTATAAAAGTTAGTGTTATTTTATATTAATGGTTAATTTGGCAAATGAAAAATAAACTTAATATATGATAAAATAACATAAAATTTAAGCACCATCAAATTGTTCTTTCTCTTGGCCGAATATTGAAGAAAGAAAAGGGGGCTTTGTTCTTTTGATTTTCGGCTACCTTCAAGCCAAATTCAAGGTAAGTTTTTAGTCAGTTTTTGTTAATTTTTACGTTTTTGAGATCCTTGCTTCGAATATTAGTTGACCCATGTTAGAATTTTTGAATTTGAGCATGTTTGATATTCAGCCATGTTTAGATGTTGTGTTTTATGATTTTTGATGGAAAAATATTAAAAGTATGTTAGAAATTAACAAGTTTTGAATTGGAAATTTGGTGAAATTGAGTATTTAGGGCTAAATTGTAAAAATAAATTTTTAGAGGGGTTCAATTGCAAAATAAATGAAATGCATGCATTTGTAAGGATGTATGGAATATTCGGCCCCAAAGAATTGAGTGCAAATTATGTGTATTTTGTGTTTTGAACAATAGGGACAAAATTGTAAAAGTTGTAAATGTTAGGGGTAAAATGGAAATTTTCCTAATTATGTGTTTTGGGACTAAATTGAGATGAAATATGCTTGAATGAGCTTATTTTTAATATGATTAGATCAAGAACAAGGAAAAACAGACTTGGATCGGGGGAAGGCTAAAGTTATCGAGTAGCCGGTCTTCGTTGTCTGTCGAAAGTCGAGGTAAGTCTATAAGCAATTTAATATCGTAAATGGTATTTGTAGCATTGATTATATATTCAATCATGAAATTATGTTTGTAAAACTTGTCTTAGTCGAATGTGGGTAGTAAGAATGAAAGGAATTGTTGTTTTAATTCAAACCGGGTTGATAAGCCAAAATGATTGAATAATGTGTGACTTATGTTAATTTGGGCAGCATTATTGTAATGTATATGTGATGAAAATAATATTGAATCGGGCCTCGAGCCTAGCAGGCCTTGTGTCGGTGAATTGTATCGAGCTTTGAGCCTAGCAATCCTTGTGCTGGTGAAGTGTTTCGGGCTTATTGCCTAGCAGGCTAAATGTCGGTGATCAAGTTTCAGACCTTGGGTCTAGCAGGCTTAATGCCGGTGTGTATTTGATCTTATCAATAAGGTAAGTTAATATATTTCCTTTCGAATTAAGTAATTTGTGATGTAATCAAAGTTTTTCGTGAGGTGTTTAAATGTGCATTTGATCTTATCAATAATGAGCATGATATGTATATTGGAATATAAGCTCGGTTATGCTATTGAGATTCGGTCATGCGTATAAATGTTAATTGTGAGAACGATTGGATATGCTTACATATGTGTATAACTAATTACCTATGGCTAAGCTGTATGTTATATTTAATAGTTTTGGAACATGCGAATATCTATGGCATTTAAGTGCTTTGGAGAGTTTGTTTGTGTATGATAAGAGATTGGTAAACGCTAAATGAAAGTAATGGCATTCGGCCTTAATGAAATTTATAAATTAAATTATTTGTATTCAATGTTATAAACAAATTGATATATATATAATGCTTGAATGTTTGATTATTGAATCGTATTTGCTTGAGACTTACTAAGCTAGTAAGCTTACTTTGTATGTGTTCAATGTTCTGTTTTATGGATTTTTGGTCAAGCTATGGGCTAGGAGGGTCGTCAGAGAAGTCAACCACACTATCATCCCTTTTTGTACTTATAAACTTAGTTTCTGAATCAAAGGCATGTATAGGTTAGACTAAGTTGTAAAATCAATGATATTTGGTCTTGTATATAAGTATAGCCTTGCGAAAATGGCTATTTCTTTTGGTTAAGTTTAATTTCTATGTTTTGATATGATGGCTTGATTATAATGCACATGAATGTGAAAATTTGGTCATGGTTTAAATCATATATGTAAGGTGATCATATGGCGTATTTGTTATGTGTTTGGTTTAACAAACTTGGCCTTAGTTTATATATGTGGAACATGGTTGCTACACTTATGTTGTATGTATGATCTTGACTAAGGTGTTTTCATGTGTTACTCGTTTAATATACATTTCTAATGATAGTTGAGTTAATACATGTGCTTCGGTAATATAGTGAATGATGTTTGCTTGAGGTAGTAAGAATGTATATGATGGTTGGCTATATAGATTCAATTGCTATTGGTAAGAAATGAACATGATTTATGACTGTTTAAGTGCAAATTCAAATGGTAAGTGAAATGGTATGGTTTGGTCACAATATTTAGTTCATTATGATATGCATATAATATGGATAATGATATGACCGAATCATTGGTTAGTTAATAAGATAAATTGTGAAGTTTAGGTATACTAATATACATATTCGAATTTGGTGTACAATTATGTGCAAACGTAAATGTGACTTTTGCTTACAGGGTAAAGTACGCATTATATATATACATCAATAGTACATTCGGTCATGTTGTAATAATACTATGTTTGTAAGTACATTTGATTATTAAATGGTATAAACAGTATAAATGGTTCGGTTGGTTTAATATGTACATGTATTGTAGTAGAATGAATGGAAAATAGTTTATGTTGTATGTGTTTTGATTTATGTCCGACATATGTTATAAAATGATATAAATTGGGTTATGCTTTAATTGTGTAAATCTCATGAATGTTTAAGTTATATGGTTCGGACATCTTCATGCATTAAGTACCTGAAATAAATCTTGTTGTACGTTATTTAGTTCAATAGGTTGTACTGTTATATGAAATAGAAAAGATCACATTGCTTATGCTTGAATTCAAATGAAAATCTATTTGGTATTGAGTTTAATTCGATAATGCCTCTTAACCCTAATCCAACAACGGATATGGGTTAGGGGTGTTACATTTGATTGGTATCAGAGCTTACGGTTTAGTCGATCCTAGGACTCCTGTAGCGCGTGAGAGTCTAGCTATACATGCCTTTAAAATATATGCGATAGTGTGGTGACTTCTGACATTTAAAATTGTGTGTTATATAGTAAATGGATCCCGACAGAGCCGTAGCTGATGATGTAGAGAGTGTAGCGCCTGATCTCGCACGTGGGTCAGTGTCGGTAGACTCTCAACCTGTCTCGGGTAGCCATGAGGGGGAGGCTAAACAAGCCTTCTACCAGATGATCAATGAATGGTTTACCCAATTTATTCAGACTAATCAGGCTGTACAACAACCTCCACCCCCGAATAATCCAACTCCGATACCTTCAGCACCTCTGATGATAGATCCGATGAGATCTAATAGGCCTCCTGTTGATAAAATCAGGAAATATGGGGCCGAAAAATTTAAATCTAATGATGACGACGATACGGAACGAGCTAAGATGTGGCTTGATAACACTATCCAGGTACTCGATGAGCTGTCATGTACTCCTGACGAATCTTTGAAGTGTGCTATATCTTTACTACGGGACACTACATATCACTGGTGAAATACACTAGTATCGATAGTTCCAAACGAAAAAGTGACTTGGGATTTCATTCAGATCTAGTTCCATAAGAAATATATCAGTCAAAGATTCGTTGATCAGAAACGAAAAGAATTTCTAGAACTGAAACAGGGTCGCATGACTGTGACTGAGTATCAACTAAAGCCATTATGTGCAAAAGATTCGAAGACGATCTGAATGAAGATATAAAGTTGCTAGTTGGCATACTCGAAATCAAAGAGTTTGTGGTACTTGTCAAACGAGCTTGCAAAGTTGAAGAGCTTGGAAAAGAGAAAAGAAAAGCTGAAATTGGAAGCTAGAGACACCCGTAAAAGATCATCGAGTAAGACTTTCCATTCTGTATTCAAAAAGTTTAAAGATGACTTCGATCGACATAAAGCTACCTCTGACATGTCTAGACGAGATCGACTTCTTGCGGGTTCCTGAGCTACTTGGATGGCCAGTGTTGGTAATGTTCAGCAGAATCGGGTTGAGTGCTCGCATTGTGGTAAATGGCATTCTGGGTGTTGTAGATTTCGTGATTGGTCCTGCTTTAAATGTGGTTCGTCAGATCATTTTATCAAAGAGTGCCTGATGCTAGCCGAGCAAAATGTAGCCCAGAATATCAGATCGAGTAATGTGTCAGTGCGAGGCAGACCACCTAGGCATTCGGGAAATATAAGTGGCAGTTAGAAAGGAACTAAAGACACTACAGTTCGGTCAGAGGCTCGTGCACCAGCTAGAGCATATGATGTATGTGCCAGAGAGGATGCTTCTTTCCCAGATGTTATCACTGGTACTTTCACTCTTTATGATACTACTGTGATTGCATTGATTGATCCCGGTTTGGCTCATTCATATGTGTGTGAAACTTTAGTATCCAGTAAGACTTTGCCTGTTAAGTCTACTGAGTTTGTGATTCGTGTATCGAACCCCTTGGGTCGATGTGTTCTAGTTGATAAAGTGTGTAAAAGTTGTCCGTTGATGATTCGGGGTTCATACTTCCCAGTCGATTTAATTTTGTTTCCTTTCGATGAGTTCAATATAATTTTGGGAATGGACTGGTTAACTTTACACGATTTTATTGTTAATTGCAAAAGAAAAACCATTGATTTGAGATGCCAGAACGGTGAAATTGTCCAGATTGAATCTAATGACCTGAATGGGTTACTAGCAGTAATATCCTCTATGTTAGCTTGTAAGTATGTGAGAAAAGGATGTGAAGCTTACTTGGCCTACGTGTTGGATAGTAAAGTGTCTGAAAAGTAGATTAAATCCGTACCAGTTGTGTTTGAATACCCAGATGTGTTTCCTAAAGAATTACCGGGTTTACCACCAGTTCGAGAGATAGAGTTTGGTATTGAATTAGTACCAGGGATGACTCTAATTTCAATAGCTCCATATCGAATGGAACCTACTGATTTGAAAGAGTTGAAAGCACAGTTACAAGAGTTGACAGATAGGGGCTTTGCACGACCATGTTTCTCTCCTTGGGGTGCACCAATTCTATTTGTGAAAAAAAAGATGGGACTATGTGAATGTGTATTGATTATCGGTAGCTGAATAAGGTGACTATAAGGAATAAATACCCGTTGCATCGGATTGATGAGTTGTTTGACCAGTTAAAAGGGGCTTCAGTGTTTTTGAAGATAGATTTGAGATCGGGTTATTATCAGTTGCGAGTTAGAGATTCTGATGCGCCAAAGACTGCATTTCGAACGAGGTAAGTACATTTTGAGTTCTTGGTAATGCCTTTTGGATTTACTAATGCACCTGCTATTTTTATGGATTTGATGAATCGGGTTCTTAGACAGTATTTGGATCAGTTTTAGTAGTGTTTATAGATGATATCCTGATCTACTCCAGAAATGAAACCGAACATACCGAGCATTTGAGATTGGTGTTACAAACTTTGCAAGATCAACAATTGTATGCAAAGTTTAGTAAGTCTGAGCTCTGGATGAATGAAGTCAGTTTTCTGGGTCACGTTGTTTCAGCTGTTAGGCATTCGGGTTGATCCGAATAAAATATCGGCTATACTTGATTGGAAACCACCAAGGAGTGTCTTTGAAATTCAAAGCTTTTCGGGACTTGCTGGTTACTACAAATGATTCGTGAAAGGCTTTTCTATGATAGCTACCCCATTAACAAAGCTATTACAGAAAGATGTCAAGTTCGAATGGACTGAAAAATGTCAGCAAAGTTTCGATCAGTTAAAAGCTCTTTTGATAGAAGTTCCAGTGTTGATTCAGCCTGAATCGGGTAAAGAATTTGTTGTGTATAGTGATGCTTCTTTGAATGGTTTGGGTTCGTTTTAATGTAAGAAGGCAAAGTAGTAGCCTACACTTCAAGACAGTTGAAGCCTCATGAAAGAAATTACCTGACTCATGATCTAGAGTTAGCAGCCATTATTTTCGCGTTGAAAATTTGGCGTCATTACTTATTCAGTGAGAAGTGTAATGTTCATTCAGATCACAAAAGTCTAAAGTATTTGATGGCTCAAAAAGATTTGAACTTGAGAAAACGCAGATGGTTAGAGTTGTTGAAAGATTATGAATTAGTGATTGACTACCATTCGGGGAAAGCCAACGTTGTTACGGATGCCTTAAGTAAAAAATCATTATTTGCTCTTCGTGTGTTGAATGCACATATGGTTTTGTCTGGTGATGGTTCTATATTAACCGAATTGAAAGCAAGACCATTGTTTATTCAACAAATTTGTGATGCTCAGAAAGTTGACAAAGATACGAGGGCAAGGCGAGTTCAGTGTGAAAGTGATGCAAACTCAGAGTTTCGAATCGATGAAAATGACTGTTTGAATTTCAAAGGCCGAATATGTGTTCCGAGGAATGTGGATTTGATTTAGATGACATTGAATGAGGCTCATAATAGTTGATTGCCGGAACATTCGGGTAGCACAAAAATGTATAATGATTTGAAACGTAAAGACATTGAATTTCAGGTTGGAGACCGGGTATTTTTTAAAAGTTTCTCCGTGGAAGAAAGTACTCCGATTCGGTCGAAAAGGCAAACTAAGTCCAAGATTCATCGGACTGTATGAGAGCATCGAACGTATTGGGCCTGTTGCTTATAGATTGAAGTTGCCCTCTGAATTAGAAAAGGTATACAACGTATTTCATGTTTCGATGCTCCGTAGATATCTAGCAGATCCGTCACATGTGATTTCTCCATCTGAAATTGAAATCCGATCTGATATGACGTACGAGGAGGAACCGATCCGTATTTTAGCCCGTGAAATGAAAGAGTTGAGAAACAAGAAAATTCCATTAGTAAAAGTACTATGGAATCGACACGGAGTAGAATAGGCTACGTGGGAGCCTGAGGATTCAATGAGGCAGCAATATTCGACTTTGTTTAACGGTAAGATTTTCGGGGACAAAAATCCCTAAGGGGGAGAGTTGTAATAGTCCGAATTTGACCCTAATCGGAACGGTGGTTTCGGGACCACAAATCCGAGTCTGAAAAATTTTTCAATATTATTTTTAGTGTTTATTATATATGAATTACTATGTGTTAAAGTTTCGTATGAAATTTTGATTATTTGTGTGTGTAATAAAAGGAATTAATCGTGTAAAGTGCAAAAGTTGCAAACTATAGTAAAAAGTGCAAATGTGTTAATGGCTTTTTAATATGAAGTACTAAAAGGGCAAATAGCCCATTATTAGTGTTAGTGGATGGCATAGGACAAAAATGCCCTTATTATATAAGTTAGTGTTATTTTATAATAAAGGTAAATTTGGTAAATGAAAAATAAACTTAATATATGATAAAATAACATAAAATTTAAGCACCATCAAATTGTTCTTTCTCTTGGCCGAATATTGAAGAAGGAAAAGGGGGCTTTGTTCTTTTGACTTTCGGCTACTTTCAAGCCAAATTCAAGGTAAGTTTTTAGTCGGTTTTTGTTAATTTTTATGTTTTTGAGATCGCTGCTTTGAATATTAATTGTCCCACGTTAGAATTTTTGAATTTGAGCATGTTTGATATTCGGCCATGTTTAGATGTTGTGTTTTATGATTTTTGATGGAAAAATATTAAAAGTATGTTAGAAATTAACAAGTTTTGAATTGGAAATTTGGTGAAATTGAGTATTTAAGGCTAAATTATAAAAATAAATTTTTGGAGGGGTTCAATTGCAAAATAAATGAAATGCATGCATTTGTAAGGATATATGGAATATTCAGCCCTAAAGAATTGAGTACAAACTATGTGTATTTTGTGTTTTGAACAATAGGGACAAAATTGTAAAAGTTGTAAATGTTAGGGGTAAAATGGTAATTTTCCTAATTATGTGTTTTGGGACTAAATTGAGATGAAATGTGCTTGAATGAGCTTATTTTTAATATGATTAGATCAAGAGCAAAGAAAAACAGACTTGGATTGGGGGAAGGCTAAAGTTATCGAGTAGCCAGTCTTCGTTGTCCGTCGATAGTCGAGGTAAGTCTATAAGCAATTTAATATCGTAAATGGTATTTGTAGCATTGATTATATATTAAATCATAAAATTATGTTTGTAAAACTTGTCTTAGTCGAATGTGGGTAGTAAGTATGAAAGGAATTGTAGTTATAATTCAAATCGGGTTGATAAGTCAAAATGATTGAATAATGTGTTACTTATGTTAATTTAGGCAACATTATTGTAATGTGTATGTGATGAAAATAATATTGAATCTGGCCTCGAGCCCAGTAAGCCTTGTGCCGGTGAATTGTATCGGGCTTTGAGCCTAACAGCCCTGTGCCGGTGAAGTGTTTCGGGCTTATTGCCTAGCAGGCTAAATGCCGGTGATCAAATTTTAGACCTCGGGTTTAGTAGGCTTAATGCCGGTGTGTATTTCAGGCTTTGATGCCTAGCAGGCTTAATGCCAGTTGTATTTCGGGCTTTGATGCCTAGCAAGCTTAATGCCGGTGACATATTATAAATAGAGAAGTCATAAATCATTTACAAGGTGAAACGTAGCTACTGCAAGAAAATAAATGTTTGGGTATGTATAAGTTTTTGCGTAGATGCAAGGAATAAGGTAAGTTAATATATTTCCTTTCGAATTAAGTAATTTGTGATGTAGTCAAAGTTTTCCTTGAGCTGTTTAAATGTGCAGTTGATGTTATCAATAATGAGAATGATATGTATATTGGAATATAAGCTCTATTATGCTATTGAGATTCGGTCATGCGTATAAATGTTAATTGTGAGAACGATTGGATATGTATAAATGATAGTAGTGAGGGAGGGGAGGCTAAGCAAGCATTCTTTCGAATGATGAGTGAGTGGTTTTCGAAGTTTGTTCGAATGAATCCGGATGCTCCACAACCTCCACCCCCACAAGTACCTATTGTGCCACAAGATGTATATCTGAATCGATTGAATAAACTTCTTATGGATAAGATTCGTAAGTATGGGGGCAAAGAGTTTAGGGCTACAAATGATGATGATGCTGAGCGAGCTGGGTTTTGGCTCGAGAATACAATTCGGGTATTCGATGAGATGTCATTGACCCCCGAAGAATGCATTAAGTGTTCAGTTTCTTTGTCAAGAGATACGGCTTATAACTAGTGGAAGACGTTGACATTCGTGGTTCTGATAGAGAGAATCACCTGGGATTTCTTTCAAGTTGAATTTAGAAAGAAGTATATTAGTCAACAATTCATTGATCAGAAATGTAAAAAGTTTCTAGAATTGAAACAGGGCCGTATGTCAGTTACGGAGTATGAACGAGAATTTGTGAGACTGAGCCAATACGCGAGGGAATGTGTTTCAACCAAAGCGACTATGTGTAAACGCTTCAATGAAGGGCTGAATGAAGGCATTAAATTGTTGGTTGGGATACTTGACATAAATGAATTTGTCGTGTTGGTTGAAAGAGTTTGCAAAGCCGAAGAACTTAGCAAGGAAAAGAAGAAAGCCGATTCTAAAGCTCGGGATGAAAGAAAAAAATTGATGAGTAAGTCGTCTCAATCTTCGACAAAGAATTTTAGAGATGCAAGCAATCGATTAAATGCTTTATTTAGACATACAAGTAGAGATTGTGCAAGACAAACTGTTGTTGCACGAACTCAAGCTCCGATTGAATCAAGTGTTCGAAGTGTTAAAAGCAACAAGCCTGAGTGTAGACAGTGTGGAAGACGACATGTGGGAGAATGCTGGGGCAAGTACAATAATAGAACTTACTACAAATGTGGATCACAAGGTCACTTCGTTCAAGACTGCCCAAAGATGAATGAGGAATAAAATGTTTTGAATGTGATATCGAGTAATGTGACGGCTAGGGGTAGATCACCCAAAAACGTCGAGAATGCGAGTGGAAGCCAGAGAGGGACTACTGACACAGCTGTGAGATCGGAGGCGAGAGCACCTGCTTGATCTTATGCTATACAAGCACGAAAGGAAGCATCATTTCCAGACATCATCAGTAGTACTTTACTCTATTTGATACTGATGTGATTGCATTGATAGATCTAGGACATATTCATTCGCATATGTGTGTGTATCAAGTAAGACTCTACCTGTTGAGTCTACTGAATTTGTGATTAGAGTATCGAACCTCTTAGGCAAGTGTGCCTTGGTGGATAAAGTGTGCAAGAACTGCCCGTTGAAGTTTCGGGATGTTTGTTTTTCGGCTAATTTGATGTTACTACCATTTGATGAATTTGATATAATTCTGGGTATGGATTGGTTTACTTTACATAATGCTATTGTAAATTGTAAAAGAAAAAGTATTGATTTGAGAAGTTAGAATGGTGAGATAGTTCAAATTGAATCTATTGATACAAAAAGGTTACCAGCTATTGTATCAACGATGAAAGCTTTGAACTACGTGAGAAAGGGTTGCGAAGTTTATTTGGCATATGTGATTGATACAAAAGTGACAGAAAAGAAAATTGAATATGTGCCTGTGGTTTGTTAATTTCTTGATGTGTTTCCTGAAGAGTTTCCAGGATTACCTCTAATTCGAGAAGTTGAATTTGTAATTGAATTGGTGCCGAGAACGACTCCTATCTCAATAGCTTCGTATAGAATGGTACCATAGAATTGAAAGAGTTAAAGTCTGTGTTGTTTGTGTAAAAGAAAGACGCCACTATGAGGATGTGTATCGATTATAGGCAGTTGAACAAAGTGACGGTAAAGAATAAATATCCATTACCCCGTATTGATGATTTTTTTGATTAGTTGAAAGGAGCTATAATGTTTTCTAAGATAGATTTGAGATCGGGCTATTACCATCTGTGAAACAAAGAGTCAGATGCACCGAATATTGCTTTCAAAACGAGGTATGAACATTACAAATTCTTAGTTATGCCTTTTGGACTAACAAATGCTCCTGCAGTGTTTATGGATTTGATGAACGAGATATTCAAACTGTATTTGGATTGTTTTGTGGTGGTGTTCATTGATGATATTCTGATTTACTCTTGTGATGAGGCGCAACATGTCGAGCATTTTAGAATTGTGTTACAGACTCTACATGAGAAGCAATTATATGCAAAGATTAGCAAATGTGAGTTTTGGTTGCGTGAGGTTGGTTTTCTGGGGCATATTGTATCAGCTGCAGGAATACGAGTTGATCCGAGTAAGATCTCAACTATTCTTGAATGAAAACCATCGAGAAATATGTCTGAAGTCCGTAGTTTTTTGGGACTAGCGGGATACTATAGACGATTTGTGAAAGGCTTTTCGATGATTGCGACTTTGTTGACGAAGTTGTTACAGAAAGATGTTAAATTTGAGTGGTCAGAAAAGTGCCAACAAAGTTTTGAACAGTTGAAAGCATTGTTGACAGAAGCGCCTGTGTTAATTCAACCTGAGTCTGATAAAGAATTCATAGTTTATAGTGATGCATCGTTGAGTGGTTTAGGCTGTGTGCTGATGCAGGAAGGCAAAGTCATCGCTTATGCTTCAAGGCAGTTAAAGCCGCATGAAGAGAATTATCCAATGCATGATCTTGAATTAGCTACAATTGTATTTGGATTGAAGATTTGGCGCCACTACCTATTTGGTGAGAAATATCATATTTATACTGATCACAAGAGTTTGAAGTACTTGATGACTTAGAAAGAATTGAATTTGCGACAGAGAAGATGGTTAGAATTGTTAAAAGATTACGAACTTGTAATTGATTATCATCAGGGTAAAGCTAATGTTGTTGCTGATGCTTTGAGCCAAAAGTCTATATGTACTTTACGAGCAATGAATACTCAGATAGTTCTGTGTGATGATAGTGCAGTTTTGGCCAAGTTAAAAGTGAAGCCGATGTTTGTACGTCAGATTTGCGATGCCCAGAAAAGTGATGTTGAAATAATGACCAAACGAGATTAGTGTGAAATGAATGTTGATTCGAAATTTTGAGTTGATAGTGATAATTGTTTGAGATTCAGAGAACAAATTTGTGTTCCGAGGAATTCAGAGTTGATTCAAATGATTTTGAATGAAGCTCACAATAGTCGTTTGACTGTTCACCCGGGGAGTACAAAAATTTATAACGATCTGAAATAGTTTTATTGGTGGCATGGTATGAAGAGAGACATCTCTGACTTTGTGCCAAAATGTTTAGTTTGTCTGCAAGTTAAAGCTGAGCATCAGGTTCCATCTGGTTTGTTAAAACCAATTATGATTCTTGAGTGGAAATGGGAAAGAATTACGATGGACTTTATACCGGGATTGCCTTTATCTCTAGGAAAGAAAGATGCAATCTGGGTGATAGTTGCCAGATTGATGAAATCAACTCATTTCATTTTGGTGAGAATAGATTATTTGCTTGATGAAATGGCTAAATTGTATATTACTGAGATTGTGAGATTGCACGGGGTGCCACTATCTAATGTGTTCAACAGAGATTCGAGATTTACCTCGCAATTTTGGAAGAAATTGCAAGAAGCTTTAGGCATAAAATTGCATTTTTACACTACATTTCATCCACAAATGGATGGACAATCTTAGCGGATCATCCAAGTTCTCGAAGATATATTGAGATGTTGTACTCTTGAATTTGAAAGTATGTGGAAAAAACATTTACCGTTGATTGAGTTTCCGTACAATAATAGTTTTCAAACTAGTATCAAAATGGCACCATATGAGGCACTTCATGGTCGAAAATGCTAAACTCCATTGCATTGGACTGAGCTGAGTGAGAATAAGATTCACAGGGTTGATCTAATAAAAGAGACTGAGCAGAAAGTGAAAGTGATTCGTGACAGTTTGAAAGCGGGCCTCAGATCATCAAAAGTCTTATGCAGACTTGAAACGGAAGGATATCGAATTTGAGATTGGTGACAAAGTGTTTCTGAAAGTGTCCCCGTGGAAGAAAATACTACAATTTGGCCAAAAGGGCAAGTTGAGTCTGAGGTTCATAGGACCGTATGAGATCATTGAACGAGTTGGGCCAGTTACTTGTAGATTGATATTGCCACCTAATTAGAGAAAATTCATAACGTGTTTCATGTATCGATGCTTAGACGGTACAGATCTAATCCGTCTTATATGATTGCTCCTACTGAGGTTGAAATTTAGTTAGATTTGTCATATAGTGAAAAATCGATTCGAATTTTAGCATGAGAGACCAAAAAGTTGAGAAATAAAAGAATTTCCTTAGTGAAAGTGTTGTGGCACCAACACGGAGTTGAAGAGGCTACGTGGGAGTGTAACATCCTGAATTAATGGGCCTATGCATTTAATGTGTGTGGTTATGCTTGTTATGCTTGATAGAATGTTTTAGGGGTCCAGAATGGGCTAGAAGTTGGGCCGAGGCCTTAGTCAAATTTTCTGTTTGGACACTCTAGTGGAAAGTAAGTTAGGACAGGGCTTAAAAGACATTACTTGTGAATTAAGACACAAAATGGGCTTGTGGCCCGATGGTCGATGGCGATATCACGGGGACTAGGAGTGGCGTGTCAAGCTGTTAAGGAGGTCCAAGGTTCGAGTAGCATAAAGCCCAATTCTTTTTAATTAAATTCAGCTAATTTTTGGCATTTAAGTGGGTAAAGTGGGATAGCAATAAGGCTTGGAAATGGGAGGATTTATTTGAGTGGATAATACAGATAATATGGCATATAAAGGGAGGAAGAGGTAGTGTTATCTACGATTCTTTTGGAGGTGTGATCAGATAAAGATAAGGGAGGAAATTTAGGATTTATCTGCTGGTCATAGTGGTGGCTGAAATTCCAACACTGAGGGGGAGGAGAAATCAGTTCTGATATGATCAAGGGGTGTCGAAATTTCCCTTAATTAATAGCTTAGTTTTAGTTTTAAAAAGGGGCATTTTCGGTTTTAGGCAGTAGGTGCCAAAATTTTGCTTAAGTACGGGGGATATCTCTTCAATTCCGACATTTGACCCTATTCTCTTTTTTCTTTCCTCTCATCCCCTTCTATGTAAAAGCCAAAAATTTCGTTGTTCTCTTCTCTCATCTTTTCTTCCAAAAGCCAAAACTCATAACTCTTCTCATCTCTATTATTTTCCTATAACCGAATGATCATTTTTCTTTCCTTTATTCACCCTTTTGCCGATTTTTTCAGAGCCGAATCTTCATAGATCCTGTTACACTGTCTTTCTTTTGATCTTCTCAAAAGCTGAAATCTGTCAGGAGAAGTCGAACCTGTTGGTAAGTACTGATTTATTTTGATCTTTTCTCTTTTGGTTTTGGGGGCCATAGCCAATTGGCTAATGGGTTGTAAGACCATCATTAATTCGATATTCTATTCACTAATCTTGTGTCCTGTTTGGGCGGCATTACGAGATTTAAAGGAGATCTAACTGCCTAGGTTTCTAGGACAAAAATCGGTAACTTCCCAATCCTATTATCTTCTTTCGGGATTTTAAAGTAAGGATTTCAATTCTCCCTAAGTTGATCCATCGGTTTCCTTTCTTTATTGTGCCTTAACCTAATGCCTCGTTAAGCAATCACTATAGTATCCTCTGGCTAAGGTCATTCATGGACTCGAATGTTAGCAAATCGAAGGAAGGGGTTGGATCTGTAGTCCCAGCCCCAAAGTTCAAGAAATGCACGGTGTCAGTAGTACGGGATTGGCCGTCGGTTTGTGGATCGGCTTCAAAACAAAACCTTAGAAAGTTAACAGTCTTATCAACTTCTGATAATGTCGACATAGAAAGTACTGTCCTGTCAGTAATCAGGTGTGTAGATCTCTATCACACTAGTTAATCTGTATTATATGTATGTTATGGGCTAAAAGCCGAAAAATAAGGCTATATGAACAGTCTTATTACCCAGAAAGGGTAGGCAAGGGATGCCAGGTACGTAATCGTAGAAACTTCTCTATGTGTATCGAAGTATGTGAAAGTCTGTGATCTGTTAAGATAGTATAATGTTCTAATTCTTGCATGTATGTATGCATGGGATGGGATTGATATGATGAAGGGCAAGAAGGTCACATGGCTATCGGTGGCTTTGCCACATAGGTCACATAGTGATCGGTCTTTATGACAGACAGCACAGCTGTCGATATGGTGTGTAGCGGATGGAAGGTTGATTGTAGAAATCCCCACGGTGTGATGGTTGGTACAGGGGTGTGTGGAGGATGGACTCTCGGGTTTGGGATGGGCCATGTTGCATGTAAATATATATTACATTGCCATTGTGTATGGGCCAGGGGCCCATAATGTGTTTAATGGGCCTCAAGGCTTTTATGTGTTTTGGGATTTGCACATGAGTCTTGGTGACTCACCTTTCATTTCTCCCAACTTTTAGATGAGCGATAGATCGTGGACATGGGAGCCGAGGCGACCGAGGGGCCATCAAGTCTTTTATCTTCATAGACTATTTTCGATTTTTCTTTAAGTTTCAATTTTGGGATTATTTTTGTAATAAGGCCTCCATAACTTAGGTTATCGAACTATATTATTTTTATGTTACATCTTATAAACTTACGTTTTCAAAGTCTTAAATATAAAGTGAAAGAAAAACCCATTTTTCCAGCATGTTCAACGCAAATGTTAAAATTTCTTCAAAAATATCACAATTAATGATTAATCGATTAAAATAAACTGAGATTTTTGAAACCCTTCAAGGCAAAGTTTTTGACATTCAACCCGTAGCATACCAGATCCGGTCATGATGTTTGGACCGAGTTTGGGGTGTTACATCTTTGGTATTAGAGCCCAATTCAAAACTCGGGCTGTGAAATGAGTCCAGTAGTGATTTGTAAAAGTGATGTAAGTTTGAGAAAAGTTCGATTGAGATATGGCCTTTGGGTCTATCGGCACCCGATCCATGCAAGTAAGTATTCTAAACTCATTATGTGTTATGCATGATGGGCTTGATGGGCTCTATAGGGACATAGGAAAGTATGCTAGAGTTTATGGACTTTAGGTTTAGTATAAGCAATTATTCAAATCTCATAAAACTTAATTTCTAATTTAACATGTCTGTGAACAAGTCACAGGGTTAGGGTGTGGTAACAGGCATACGCATGTCTAGGATTGGATCTAGGGAGAGCTTAGTATTTAAGCGACCTAGCGGCTCACCTCCTCTTCATTGGAATCCTACCGTGCATAGTATTTGCTCACCGTAGCTACGGGACTTGTTGACGCCAAAATTATAACTAAAACCCGAAAGGGACCAACTACCCTATTTCGTAAAATTACTAAAATACCCTAGTTATGTAAATTTTTTGAAATACCCTCGATTTGTGGACATTTCCCAAAATACCCTTGGTTTGCAAAATTATCGAAATACCCCAAATTATAAAATTACCAAAATACCTTTATTTTGTAAAATCACCAAAATACCCTATTTTAGAAAATTACAAGAATACCCTTGGGTAGTGAAATGATAAAAATACCCTTATGTGATGAATGTGAGTTCATGGATGTTGTATGTTGATGTGTGATGGTTGAATGTATGTGGCTTCTAGAGCTAGGAAGTACAGACATGAAAACTGAACCTTGTATATAGAGTTCGAATTCGAAAGAACTACTGTTAAAACTACTCTCCATAAGATTGTTCGTTATTAATCAGTGGAAGAAATTAATAATTCATAAAATTCCTAATTAGATAAACGCGAATCGGTAGAATGAGCACTGGAGGATGTGGTGTACGTGGCTGAGGTAGAGGCAGAATTGCTGTGTCAGAACCGGTAGGGTCTGGTCACGAGTCGGGGAATGAGGTACCAGCGCCACCAGCTATGGAGGCAGAATTTTAGGATCAAACGACCGGAGATGATGCGGTATCTCAGGCGATGTTGAGGGTTTTAGAGAGGGTTGCTGGGACAGGCATGGGCATAGAAGCCTGAAAATCTGTGTCGGAGTGACTTAGAGCTAATAGGGCAAAAGTGTTTAGGAGAATTTCTGGGATAGCCCCGAGTACAGCTGAGTATTGGTTGGAGGCAGTCGAATGCATAATGGATGATCTGGATTTCACGGAAGAAGAGAAGCTGAAAGGAGTAGTGTCCCTTCTCCGGGACGAAGCTTATCAATGGTGGCTTACGGTTAAGGATGGTACAGTGGCTGACCGTATCACCTAGGATTACTTCAGAACGGTGTTCCAGAGTAAGTACATTGGAACGAGTTATGTGGATACACAGTGTAGAGCATTTATGAATCTGGTTCAGGGAAGTAGGTCGGTGGTAGCGTATGAAGCAAAATTCTTACGCTTGAGCTATTATGCTTGAGGGATAATGGCCATAGAACATGAACAGTATGTTCGATTTGAAGATGGCCTGAAGGATGATTTACATGTTTTGATAGCTCCACAGCGGGGAGAGGGAATTTGCTGTGCTTGTGGAGAAGGCTAAGATAGCTGAGGAGGTAAAGCGAACAAAAAAGTTGAATTAGGATAAAGATAGAAGTGGAAGTAGGAGGAATTTTGGATCGTTAGGAGTAGCTGGGCGTACTCAAAAAGACCTAGGTCGAATGGGCCAAACCGGGTGGAGAGACCTACTGCTAACCGGACACGGAGGTGTGTTTGCTGTGGTAAATTCCATGTAGGTGAGTGTTGGGCAGGCAGTGGAAAGTGCTTTAGGTGTGGATCTTTGGACCATCAGATTAGAGATTGTCCATAGCCATGGAGCGATGTAAGACCCGTAGGGTAGGGAAATGCTCAGCCAGGTAGAGGAGGTCAGCAGCCGCAGAGGGGTCATTGTCCAGCTAGAGATGGTAACAGTTTCGATCGGGGCCATAGAGCACCAGGCCGAAGGGCAAGAAACACTGAGGCGAGACAGCCAGGGTTAGTCTATGCTGCTAGACATCGAGAGGAGGCTAATGCACCGGATGTTATAGCCGGTACGTTTTTAATATTTGATTTGCCTTACACTGCATTGATTGACATTGGGTTGACACATTCATATGTTACTAGTAGCGTGTCTGGAACTTTAAGTTTAGATTCCGAGATTACCCCTTGGGCGATGAATGTAATTAGCCTATTAGGACAATCTGTGGTAGTAGATAAACTCTATCGGGAGGTACCCTTAGAAGCTCAGAGAATAATTTTCCAGATGGATCTGATGGAATTACCATTCAGGGAGTTCGACTTAATATTAGGCATGGAGTGGCTGGTGAAGTATCAAGCTAATTTAGATTGTGCAGCCAAGCATATGGTGTTGAAAACTCCCGAGGGTGGTGAAGTGCTGGTGATAGGAGAAAGGGAGAACTGTCTGTCGAATGTAGTGATTGCCCTAAGAGTAGAAAGGATGGTGAGAAAAGGATGCGAGGCAGTTTTAATGTTTGTTTGGGCTCTAGAAGCCAAGGACCTAATTGTTGGGGACATTAGGACGGTGAAGGAGTTTCTTGATGTTTTCCTAGAAGAGCTTTCGGGACTACTCCCGGATCATGAAGTGGAGTTTGGTATCGATCTTTTTTCGAGACCAGTGCCAATATCTATTGCTCCATATAGGATGGCGCCAAAAGAGTTGGTTGAATTGAAAGCGCAGATTCAGGAGTTGCTGGATAGAGGGTTTATTCGACCAAGTGTGTTGTCGTGGGGAGCGCCGGTGTTATTTGTTAAGAAGAAAGATGAATCAATGCGTATGTGCATTGACTATCGTCAGTTGAATAAGCTAACGATCAAGAACAAATACCTGTTACCGAGGATCGATGACTTGTTCGATCAGTTGAAGGGAGCCTCAGTCTTTTCAAAGATAGATCTGAGGTTAGGATACCATCAATTTAAGGTCAAGGAAGCAGATATTCATATGACGGCTTTTAGGACTTGCTATGGTCATTACGAGTTCGTGGTAATGCCATTCGGATTGACCAATGTGCCAGTAGTATTTATGGACATGATGAACCAAATATTCCAACCCTACTTGGATCGATTTGTCGTGGTATTCATAGATGATATCCTGGTTTATTCAGGATCGGAGGAGGAACATGACTCATACCTTCGAGTGGTTTTACAGATCTTGGTGGAGAAGCAGCTATATGCCAAATTCAGTAAGTGTGAATTTTGGCTAAGGGAAGTTATGTTTTTAAGCCATGTTGTGTCGGTAGAGGGGATTAGGGTTGACCCTCAAAAAATTAAAGCGGTATTGGATTGGATGCTGCCTAAGTCCGTGGCAGAAATTTGAAGTTTTCTTGGACTGGCCGGGTACTATCGAAGGTTTGTTGAAGGATTTTCTTTAATAGCGACACATTGACTAAGTTACTATGGAAAGGAGTTCCGTTTGTTTGGTCCAATAAGCAGCAAAAGAGTTTCAAGAAGTTAAAAAGGATTTTGACGGAGGCTCCAATATAGATTCAGCCGAAGGCTGGAAAGGAATTCGTAATTTAATGTGATGCGTCACACACGGGACTAGGATGCATGTTGATGCAAGATGGAAAGGTTGTTACGCATGCATCTCGGTAGTTAAGACCGCACGAAGCAAATTATCCCGCCCATGATTTGGAGTTGGCGACAGTGGTTTTTACTTTAAAGATTTGGAGACATTATCTGTACGGGGAGAAATCTGTTATTTACAACGATCATAAGAACCTAAAATACCTTTTGACCCTAGAAGGAGTTGAATATAAGGCAGAGGAGGTGGATTGAGTTGTTAAAGGAATATGATTGCTCGATCGAGTACCATCCGGGCAAAGCTAATGTGGTGGCGGATGCTTTAAGTCGTAGAGTAATCTCTGACTTGAGAGCAATGTTTGCTCACCTTAGTTTATAAGATGATGGGAGCTTATTGGCTAAACTTCAAGTGAGACCCTGTTGGGTCGGTCGAGTTAAAGAAAGCGTGAGAGATCCGATGAGTTGCTAAAGGAGAAGTTTCATGTAGGATCAAGTGATGGATCGACGGACTTTAGTATGAATGAGGAAGGATTGTTATGTTTTCAAGGAGAGTTTGCATGCCAAAAGATCCGAATTGAGGCATAGGATTTTGCAAGAAGCACATGGAAGTTCATCGCTATGCGGCCGGAGGAGTAAGATGTATCGGGATTATGGGATCACTCTGGTGGTCGGGCTTAAAGCGAGAGGTAACTGAACTGGTGAGTAAGTGTTTGACCTGTCAGTAGGTAAAGGCAGAGCATCAATTACCATCAGGGCTATTGTAGCCAGTGAAGATTCCACAATGGAAGTGGGAAAGGATCACAATGGACTATGTTAGTGGGCTACCCCTCACGCCTACTAAGAAAGATTCAGTCTGGGTGATTATTGATTGCTTGACAAAGTCTGCTCGTTTTATACCAGTACAGGTCGATTACTCTCTGCAGAAATTGACTAAGCTATACATAGCAGAGGTGGTGAGGTTGCATGGAGTACCAATATCGATTAGATTGAATAGGGACCCTAGGTTCACATCGTGATTCTAGAAGGCGTTGCATCAAGCGTTGGGTACGAAGTTGGATTTCAGTACAGCGTTTAATCCTAAACAGATGGACAGTCTGAACAAGTAATTCAGATCTTGGAGGACATGTTGAGAGGTTGTGTCATTGATTTCAGAGGTAGTTGGGAAGAATTTATACCATTAGAGGAGTTTGCTTACAACAACAGCTACCAATCTAGTATTCAGATGGCGCCCCATGAAGCATTGTACGGGCGAAAGTGTCGTACTCTTACCTGTTGGACAGAATTAGGGGAACGTCAGATTTTGGTTTCGGAGTTGGTTACCGAGACAAAGGAGAAGGTTGAGTTAATTCGAGCTCGACTAAAGGAAGCGTCGGACCGATAGAAGTCCTATGCAGACTTGAAGCGTAAGGACATAGAGTTTACAGTGGGTGACAAAGTGTTCTTGAAGGTGTCACCATGGAAGAAAGTGCTGATGTTTGGACGGAAGGGTAAATTAAGTCCCAGATTTATCAGACCTTATCGGGTGTTGAAACGAGTGGGGCGGGTAGCCTATCAGCTAGAGCTACCTTCTGAGCTAAGCCAGATTCATAATGTATTCCACGTTTCTATGTTAAGACGTTACCGTTCGGATCCATCCCATATGGTGTCTGTGGAAGAAATCGAAGTGAGACCTGACCTATCCTTTGAAGAAACGGTAGAAATCCTGGATCATGATGTCAAGGTATTGTGAAGGAAAACGGTTCTATTAGTAAAGGTTCTATGGCAGAACCACGGTTCTGAAGAGGCTACTTGGGAACTAGAGGAAGCGATACGGCGGCAATACCCGCATCTATTCTGATTAGGTAATTTTGAGGCTGAAATTTCTTTAAGGGGGTAGAACTGTAACATCCTAAATTAATGGGTCTATGCGTTTAAAGTGTGTGGTTGTGCTTGTTATGCTTGATAGAATGTTTTAGGGGTCCAGAATGGGCTCAAAGTTGGGCCGAGGCCTTAGTCAAATTTTCTATTTGGACACTTTAGTGGAAAGTAAGTTAAGACAGGGCATAAAAGACATTACCTGTGAATTAAGACACAAAAATGGGCTTTAGTGGCGATATGCAGGGACTAAGAGTGGCGTGTCAAGCTGTTAAGGAGGTCCAAGGTTCGAGTCACATAAAGCCCAATTCTTTTTAATTAAATTCAGCTAATTTTTGGTATTTAAGTGGGTAGAGTGGGACGACAATAAGGCTTGGAAATAGGAGGATTTATTTGAGTGGATGATGCAGACAATATGGCAGATAAAGGGAGGAAGAGGTAGTGTTATCTACGATTCTTTTAGAGGTATGATCAGATAAAGATAAGGGAGGAAATTTAGGATTTATCTGCTGGTCACATTGGTGGCCGAAATTCCAACACTGAGGGGGAGGAGAAATCAGTTCTGATATGATCAAGGGGTGCCAAAATTTCCCTTGATTAATAGCTTAGTTTTAGTTTTAAAAAGGGGCATTTTGGTTTTAGGCAGTAGGCGCTTAAATTTTGATTAAGTAGGGGGATATCTCTTCAATTCCGACATTTGACCCTATTCTCTTTTTTCTTTCCTCTCATCCCCACTTCTATGCAAAAGCCAAAAATTTCATTGTTCCCTTCTCTCATCTTTTCCCTCAAAAGCCGAAACTCATAACTCTTCTCATCTCTATTCTTTTCTTATAATCGAATGATCATTGTTCTTTCCTTTATTCACCCTTTTGGCCGATTTTTTCATAGCTAAATCTTCATAGATCCTATTACACTGTCTTTTTTTTGATCTTTTGAGAAGCCAAAATCTGTCAGGAGAAGCCAAACCTGTTGGTAAGTGCCGATTTCTTTTGATCTTTTCTCTTTCAATTTTGGGGGCCATAGCCGATTGGCTAATGGGTTGTAAGGCCATCATTAATTTGATATTCTATTCACTGATCTTGTGTCTTGTTTGGGTGGCATTCTGGGATTTAAAGGAGATCTAGCCGCCTAGGTTCCTAGGACAAAAATCGGCAACTTCCCAATCCTATTGTCTTCTTTCAGGATTTCAAAGTAAGGATGTCAACTCTCCCTAAGTTGATCCATCAGTTTCCTTTCTTTATTGTGCCTTAACCTAATGCCTCATTAAGAAATCAGTATAGTATCCTCTGACTAAGGTCATTCTTGGACTCAAATGTCAGCAAATAGAAGGAAGGGTTTAGATCTGTAGTCCCAGCCACAAAGTTCAAGAAACGCGCGGTGTCAGCAGTATGGGATTGGCCGCCGGGTTATGGACCGACTTGAGAACAAAACCTTAGAAAGTTAGCAGTCGTATCGACTTCTGATAGTGTCGACATAGAAAGTACTATCCTGTCAGTAATCAGGTGTGTAGATCTCTATCACACTAGTTAATCTGTATTATATGTATGTTTTGGGCTAAAAGCCAGAAAATGAGGCTGTATGAATAGTCGTATTACCTAGAAAGGGTAGGCAAGGGATGCTAGGTACGTAATCATAGAAACTTCTCTATGTGTATCGAAGTATGTGAAAGTCTGTGATCTATTTAGATATTCTTGCATGCATGTATGCATGGGATGGGATTGATAAAATGAAGGGGAAGAAGGCCGCATGGCAATCGGTGGCTTTGCCACATACGTCACATAGTGATCGGTCTTTATGACAAGCAGCACAGCTGTCGAAATACTACAATGTATTATTAAGATCGCATGGCGATCGGTGGCTTTGCCACATAGGTCACATAGTGATCGGTCTTTATGACAGACAACACAGCTATTGATATTTTGTGTAGCGGATGGAGGGTTGATTGTAAAAATCCCCACGGTGTGATGGTTGGTACGGGGGTGTGTAGAGGATGGACTCTTAGGTTTGGGATGGGCCATGTTGCAAGTAAATATATATTCTGCCCATTGTGTATGGGCCGGGGCCCATAATGTGTTTAATGGGCCTCAAGGCTTTTATGTGTTTTAGGGATTTGCACACCGAGTCTTGGTGACTCACCCTTTCATTTCTCCCAACTTTTAGATGAGCGATAGATCGTGGACATGGGGCCGAGGCGGACTCGAGGGCCATCAAGTCTTTTATCTTCATAGACTATTTTGATATTTCTTTAAGTTTCAATTTTGGGATTATTTTTGTTATAAGGCCTCCATAACTTAGGTTATCGAACTATATTTTTTTATGTTACATCTTATAAACTTATGTTTTTAAAGTCTCAATTATAAAGTGAAAGGAAAATGGGTTTTTCTAGCATGTTCAACGCAAATGTTAAAGTTTCTTAAAAAATGTCACAATTAATGATTAATCGGTTAAAACAAACTAAGATTTTCAAAACCCTTCAAGGTAAAGTTTTCAACATTCAACCCGTAGCATACCAGATCCAGTCATGGCGTATGGGCCGGGTTTGGGGTGTTCTGAGAACTGAGAATGTTATAAGAGCAATATCCACACCTTTTCTTGGTAAGATTTTGAGGCGAAAATCCTAAGAGAGAGTTATATGACTGGTTTAGACTTTATTCAGAATAATGGTTTCGAGACCACAAATCTGAGGTTGGAATAATATTTTCATATTATTTCTGTGTTTACAGTATGTGATTTAGTCTGTGTGAAATCTCTGTGTGAAAATTTTATCGATTGTGTGTTTAATTTACGAAAAGGACTTAATCGCATAAAGTGCAAAAGTTGTGTGCTGATTGTTAAAGTATCTATGTGTTATGGCTTTTAAATGAGGAGGCCTTATGAGGCAATTAATCTATTATTTAGTAAGTGGGGTGGTTGATGGTCAATTATGTCCATAGTTTAAATGATTATATAAACATTTCATTAAGGGCAAAATTGGTGATTGATAATTAAGTTATTTTATAATAAAACAAAATATTAGAATGGCCATTTCTATTCACCTTTTCACCGAAAATAAGAGAAGGAACAAGGGTTTTTAAGATTTTGAATGTTCGGCCATTGCTAAGCTCAATCAAGGTAAGTTCTGAGCTCGATTTTTGATAATTTCTACGTTTTTGTAATCATTGCTTTGTGCTCTTTAAAACCCATGCTTCAATTTTGTGAATTGGTGAAGATTTTGAGATGTGCCATTGTTGGACATGTGAGCTTTGTGTTGATAGTTGGTAAAATACGAAAGCTTAGTGTTGGATTAACATAGTTTGTATTTGGATTTTTGGTGAAATTGAGTAATTTGGGCTAAAATGAGAAAAGTGTAAATTAAAGGACTAAAATGTGAAATAAATGAAATGTGTGGGCTTGTATGAACACAAGGAAAATTCAGCTAGACTTATGTGAAAAGAAATTATGTGAATTTGATGATTTTGTGAAATAGGGACTAAAGTGTTAAAATGTGAAAATAGGAGGGCTATTTTGTAAAATACCCTAAATATGTGTGTGTGGACTAAATTGAATGAACTGGTAATTGAATGAGTGTATTTGAATGTGTGTAGATCAAGAAAGGAGAAGTTCAGATCGAGATCGAGGCAAAGACAAAGTGCTTGATTAATCGATTGTTTCGATATTTTGATGTCCGAGGTAAGTTCGGATATAATACTAATTGTTAAATTATGTCTATGTGATGTGAATTGAATGAAATTGTATATAACTATGATATTAGAAATGCTATGTGCGGAATTGAATTAGAAGGCACTAAGTGTACGAAATTAGAAACGAGATAGAGATGATTAGCACTGTGTGTGCAGAAAGATAAAAGCTCCGACTTATCGAATTGGATCTGTGTGTGCGATATCGATATAATTTTAGTTTAACATATTGGTACTAAGTGTGCGATGATAATTATGTTTCGATCATGAAATTGGTACTAAGTGTGCAAATAAATCAAAGGAATAGCCAAGTTTGAAAGAGAGGTAATATCGAGAAATTGAGTAGCATGAATGGTGGGTAACTATGTGTTGATCAAGGTACGTTTGAACCTTTATGGTTGTTGATAGCCTTAAGAGTTGAATGAATATATACTTGAGCATATGGTTAAGATTGATGATGAGCCTAACTGTGCAATTTATCTATATGATGGTTTAATTATGTTTTGTTGTAGTATTATCGAGTAATATGTATTATATTATGAACTTACTAAGCTTTTGAAAGCTTACTCTGTGATTTGTTTCTCTATTTTATAGTGTCAGTAAAGCTAGCTCGGATTCAGGGATCGTCAACATCTCCATCACACTATTGGCAATCTATTTTTGGGTACTTTTTGAAAGATTGTATATAGTTGAAATATGGCATATATAGGCTAGAAGTTATGGCATGTTTTGAAAGGCTTAATCCTTGCCATATGATTTGGCTTGGAAGTTGAATAATGTTGAAATTATGAATGAGCTATGAATATGGTATATTTCATGATTATGTGGTTGATGAAAGATGTGGTATGAAAATGAATTATGGCATAGAGTACATGATGCTTGATATATATATGTTTTGAGATGTACAATTTTTACTTTGAATGGGCTTATTGGTGATGATATTAGGCATGGAAATAGATGGTATTTTGGTGATTAATTGATGTATGAAATGGTATGTTTGAATGCATTTAGAAGCATGAATTAGTATTGACTTGAAGTTTGTAGGTATGACCCAAGTGTGGGTGGCACTTTGGCCTTGCAAATGGCCTATTTTGCATACATGGCCAAGAGACATGGGCGTGTGTCTCTACCGTGTGGCTCAAGGGCTACTTTGAAGTGTGTCTAGACTGGTTACACAGCTGTGGCACACGAGCGTGTCTGGTGGCCGTGTGACCAAGTCAATAGCTAGCTTAGTGTCACATGGACATGGCACATAGGCGTGTCTGGTGGCCGTGTGGACAAGTCTGTATGTGTACCCTATTTGGGCATGGCCTAAACACATGGGCGTGTTTGGTAGTTGTTCGAATCACACGGCCTAATTGCACGGGCGTGTGACCTTTGCAGTGTTGAAAAATGTTTAAAGTTTTGGAAAATTTTCTAAGTGCTCGATTTAGTCTCGACCTCTCTCTAACACATGTTTAAGGTCTTGTAGACTTCAATAAGGGACTATATGAATATAATTAAATATCTTTGATTGATGATTAACTATGTGTTGAGAAATAGGTGTGAGATCTTTAGAAATGTTCAGTAACGCATCTGAACCATACTCTGGCGATGGTTTCGGGTTAGGGGTGTTACAGAAAATTTTCTAAGTTTTGTAAAAATTTCTAATGTTCTCGGTTTAGTTTCGAACCACTTTCAAAGCATGTTTTGGGCCTCGTAGGCTCGTATTAGGGACTTTATGATTAATTGCAAATGGTTTTAATTTGGACTCAAATTTATGACTCAGAATTTTATGATTGCTTGTGATTGAGTCCTGTAATGCCTTGTACCCTATTCCGACGTCGAATACGGATAAGGGGTGTTACACTTATGTATTACAATAGTTAAACATAAAATAAAAAATATTTGGTACAAATTTAAACTTGAAACTACAAAGATAGGAAAAAAATTTCTCTTGTAAAAAGTAATACTTATTCAAAATAAGCAAAATAGAAAAGAAAAGAAATCACTCATTCTTTAAAATAAGTTATGTAAGTGGCTAAAAATTACCAATTGAAATTAGTTTATTACTAACTCATATACTAAAACATGGTGAATAAGCAATACTCCTACTAAATGTAGCATAAATGTATATGAAATACTATAGGACAATTGTGAACTATAGCAATAATCTATTAGAACTAAGATAAATATATATAGCAAAAATCTATCGCCACATATCAAAATACTACCTATGAATTTCCTATAAAGAGAATACTTCCAAACATTTTTTTCCCGCTTGTCTTAGCACCTTTTACATAAGAAACATCATGTTGTTTTTACTCAAGCCTTGTTTTATGAATTCATCTTCAAGATCATCCCCACTTATGAATTTTGTGACTTGTATTGTAAGCTTTTTTCTGAATTTTCAACAGTTAAATTGAAAACAAAGGATAATGTTATGATTGTATCATGCATATGCCTACACTATGATTTTGCACATAAATAATAGGATTTCTCAAAAGGATGTCCCAGTTGCCCTTGTGAATTTTACATTCACTACTAAATGTCTTAAAAGACTACAAATGGAATGTCGTAATAGTTTTCCATCATTTCAAGTTTTAGATGCTATGTTTTGGGAGCCATCAAAGCTTGTGCTCTATAAACCTTCTAATGCTTAAGTCAACAAAGGTTGTACTAAGAATAAGAAAGGAAGATAGCTTATGGTGGTAAGAGAAAAAGAGTGTAGATAGATGGAATGAGAATCGTGCCTGATTATTTATACCTAGCATTTGAGTTACTTGATGCAAGACCATTGGTTTCCTATCAAGCCATGCTAATTGACTTGTAATAAAATGTAGTAGTTAATTTGGGTTAATTACTCACTTAAGGAGCTTGTTTTCTAAGCAATTTAGGATTTTAATTTATGTTTTCAATAACTAGGCCTTAGGATTAAAAAGTTAATAAAAATAAGTGTTTTTAACACATTTTTTAGGTGTTGTGACTCAATAGGTCAACACGAGGCTTAGGTTGTGCTAATTCATTCAACTGAGTGTGTAGGATGGAGATATAAAAGCCCAATTGGCGTAGAAATAAGGGTTGAGTGATGCATAAGTTTTTCGGGACGTCAAGGCACGAAACGAATGACACAAGATAGTATTTGCATGTCATGTCGCGCCATGCAAGGGGTGTGGCGCGACACAAGAGAGACGTGCTGCCCAAGTATTTTGGGTGTTGTAACACCCCAAACCCGGCCTTGAAGTTTAGGCTGAATCCTGGATGCTACATTGATCACTGAAGTGATTGTAGGTAAATTTTTACAAAATCAATTTCATGTCGAATCATAATACTTAATCATTTTAAAATCGGTCAATAAAATTACAGTTACGGTAGTATATATGAGCGGAATAAAAACGATTAAAACTTAACTCAAAATTTTACCACAGTTTTAACAAAATCTTACAGTCCAAAACCAAATAGCAAATAGAAGCAAACTGATAATTTATTCATCTCTGAGACTGTCTGAGACCCCCGCATTCGAAGCCCAGTGTCAGAATTCGGGAATGTACCTGCAAAGGAAACACTAAGTGGGGGTGAGCTACTCGAGCTCAGTGTGAGTTTCAAACAAAACAATAGAAAGAAACTAAAAATTTCAAAATAGTAGCGTAACAGATTCTCAAATACTGACAGAGTCAAAAGCATACCTAGAACTAGTGTTCCATCAGAACTTAACAATCAGAGCACATCAAGTTCCCACAACAGTCTCAACATAGATGCTGTCCAGACAAACAGATTACAGACAACTAATCTCACAGTCAAAACACATATACAGATGACGGATGAAAAGTAGTCAAATAAAAACTCACCCATCCAGCCAACACACCTCTCTGTCCCCCGATCATACCCCAAAAGAGCTGTTAAAGCTCATCCAACCAATCACAGCAATTAGGACCTTGAAAAGCCCATCTAACCCTACCCACCACATGTGTTGAGTAAGCCACTCAAATAATAAAATGCAGTAGGGCTAGCGTATATACTGTATAGTGCAATGTAGTAGTCCACTGTACAGACAAGTTACAGTCAAACTGCCAGATCAGATAATAGTGTGCAGCAAAGATGACACATGTGTGGTACCATGCGATAAATCGCTGTACGTATAAGTTGCAGTAGAACTGCCAGATCAAATCAGAATAGAATCAGTCTCCCTTCTCTTCACAACCCAACCCAAAATAGTTTATGCAAGTGCATGTATGCATTCAATCTCACAAAACAGTGACACAGTATCAGACATTCATATAGAACAGATATGCACACACACACCTTGGTTAATCGGGTTCAGAGTCAGACATTACACACATCAATCACAAATAACACTTAAGCCACAACCCAAAACAGAGTCTGAACTACTATTTTTTAAGCTTAGCCAAGGGTTAACGCATGCAAACACATTTTCAGATTAGAACCACACACAGAACCAATATAAGTGTCTTAGGAACACACGTCCGTGTGCTCTGGTCGTGTCAAAAAGCCTATGCCTTGTGGGAGATCACAAGCCCATGTAAAAAGGGGCACACAGTCGTGTGACTAAGGCACACGGCCGTGTGATTAAGGCACACGGCCATATGACTAAGGCACACGTCTGTGTGAAGAGAGGCATACAGCCGTGTAACTAAAGCAAACCCCGTGTTGACTAGGGACATGGCTGTGGGGATAAGTTGTGTAACTCTCTGTCTATTTGCACTAGATTTGAGTACAGGGCTGACACGGCTGTGTGAGGGTCTCACACGCCCATGTGGAATCCCTAAATCCCAAAATTAGCCACACAACCGTATGGCACAAAATTTCTCAAACCCTAATTCCCAAACTCACACACCCGTGTGCCCAAGGGACACGGCCGTGTAAAAATTGACTAATTTTTCCCAAAGTGGCCACATGATCGTGTGTAACCAAATTTTACCCGAAAACACTAATACCTAATTCCACATGGTGTGTGATCCGAAACACACCCGTGTAATAGCCCGGTTTAGACCCTGTCGGAATAGTAGTTCAAGACCACAAATCTGAGGTCGTAAAAATATTATAATGATATTTTCTGTGTAAATGATATGTGAAATAGTCTGTGTGAAAATTCTGTGTGATGATTTGATCGTTTTAGTGTCAGATTAAGATAAAGGACTTAATTGTGTAAATAGTAAAAGCTATGTGCTGATTTATAAGTACCTAGGTGTTGTTGTCTTTTAAATAAGGAGGTCTTATGGTGCAATTAGACCATATTTAATGATAGTGGAAGGTTGATGGACATTTATAACCATCTATAATAAGCTTTAATGTTTATTTCATTAAGGGTATAGTTGGAAATCAATTATAAATGTTATAATAAACAAATGAAACTAAAATGCTCATTTTTAACATGTATTTTCCACCGAAAATTGATAAAGAAAATAGGGTTTGAAGCTTTCATGGTTTCGGCAACTTTAAGCTTCAATTAATAAGTGTTTTGTGCTCGATTTTTGATAATTTCTACATTTTTGTGATCGTTGGTTTGTGCTCTAGCTAACCCATGCTTAAATTTTAGAAAATAATGGTGATTTTGATATATGCCATTATTGAATATATGAGCTTTGTGATGATAACTAGTGGGATATAAAAGTTTAATGTTGGGTTAGCATAGTTTATATTTGAAATTTTGGGTGAAATTTAGTAATTTGAGCTAAATTGTGAAAATGAGAAATCGGAGGATTAAAATCTAAAATAAATGAAATGTCTGGACTCCTATGAGACTCAGGATAATTCGGCCTAAGCATAGTGTAATGAAATTTTGAGTATTTGATGATTTTGTGAGATAGGGACTAAAGTGTCAAAATGTGAAAATGTGAGGGCTATTTTATAAAATGCCCTAAATATGTGTGTTTGGATTAAAATGAATGAATTAATGATTGAATGGAGTGAATTTGAATGTGTATAGACCAAGAGAGGAGAGGTTCGGATCGAGATTGAGGCAAAGATAAAGTGCTCGATTAATCGATCGTATCGATAGTTTGACATCCGAGGTAAGTTCGGATATAATACATGTATTTGAGATACGTTTTATCGATATGAAATGAATATGTTTATGTATATGAAAGTGAGTTACTATGTGCATGATTTTAATTTGAAGGCACTAAGTGTGCGATATGATGAAAGCTTCGGTTTATTGCTGTGGCACTGTGTGTGCGATGTTATGAAAGCTTTGGATTATTGTTGTGGCACTGTGTGTGCGATACCGAGATGAGTTGGTTAAAAGAATAGGCACTAAGTGTGCGATAACAGTTATGAGTCGGATAAGTATGTGGCACTGAGTGTGTGATTAAATTAAAGAATGATTGGCAAATAATTTGAGCAATGAATAGCTTGGAGATTTAATAGCTTTGTGTGGTTTAGGTACGTATTGAACCTTTGTGGTTGATGAGTAAAATTAAGCTTTGATTGAGGAAATGAGCATTGTGGCTATGGATAAGAAGGCACGAATATGAGATAATAGATCTAAGTGATTATTTATTTTTGCATCGATTTAATTTGATATGATAATTGTATTGTATATCGAACTTACTAAGCTTTGGAAAGCATACTGTGTGATTTGTTTCTCTGCCTTGCAGTGTTAGTAAAGCTAGCTCAGATCTAGGATCGTCAGCTTCTAAATCACACTATCGGCATTCTATTTTGGTACTTTTGGAAAGATGTATATAGCTAGGATATGGCATGTATAGGCTAGTAAATTGAATCAAGTTTGAGATTTGTAAGTAGCCATGAGATGTGGCTAGATATGTGATGGGTTTGGCATGAATGAATGTGGTATCTAAATGATGCATCTTTTGGCATGATTTGTAGATTGATAAATTTGCTATTGAGTGGTAACTTTGTGTTGATAAATGCTAGTAGGAGTAGTGAGATTTGGGAATGAATTATGCTTGTGATAGAATAAGTATTGGTAAATGAATTGGGTATGATTAGATTTGGCATTGATTGTATGTTTAAAATTGCGAAATTGGTATGCTTTTGATGGTAATATGTGCATGAGATGTTTGGTTGATTGGTTTGTAGGTTTCACCCTAAGTGGCTGGCATGTTGGCCTTGCAAAGATGGCCTATAATGTTACATGGTTGGGACACAAGGGCGTGTCTTAGACCGTGGGTAAATTGGAAGAATGTGGCTTAAACTGCACACGGCCATGGCATGGGCGTGTTACAAGTTGTACAAGAAATGATAGCATATGACCTTATAGAACACGGCCTTAGCACACGGGCGTGCTTGTTAGCCGTGTTGATTTTGGCAGTAAATAACCACAGGGAGGTCACACGGGTGTGTAATGTAGCCGTGGGAGAGGCACGACTACCCCCACGGGTGTGTCTCCCCTGTATTCTAAAAAAGTTTCAATTTTTCATGAAATTATATATGTGTTTCGGTTTAGTCCTGACTCAGTTTATAAGCATGCTTAGGGTCTTGATGACTCGTTTAATGGACACTATGATTGTTTGTGAATGTATTTGATGATGATTAACTTTGTGTCCTGAATGCGATGTAAAATGATCCTATTGTTTGGTAATGCCTCTAAACCCTATTCTGGTGACGGTCTCGGGTTAGGGGTGTTACATTTCATTGGTATTAGAGCTATAGTTTAGTCAATTCTTGGACTAACGTAGCGTGTGTGAGTTTAGCTATACATGCCATATTGTGAAATTGCAATAGTGTGATGAAATCTGACAGTTGAAATGTGTTTTGATATAGTAATAGATCCCGATCGAGCAGTTGCTGACGACGTAAAGAGTAATGCGTCTGCTCACGCTCAAGGGATAATGTTGGCCACATCTAGGCCGAATGATAGTGGTGAGGGAGGTGAGGCTAAGCAAGCCTTCTTCCGTATGATGAGTGAATGGTTTTTGAAATTAGTTAGAACAAATTCGACTGCTCCACAACCTCCACCCCCGCAAGTACCTGTTGTGCCACAAGTTGTAGATCTGAACAGATTGAATAAACCACCTGTAGATATGATTCGCAAGTATAGAGCCGAAGAGTTTAGGGCCATAGCTGATGGCGATGCTGAGGGAGCCGAGTTTTGGCTTGAAAATACAATTAGAGTATTTGGTGAGATGTCGTTGAACCATGAAGAGTGCATTAAGTGTGCAGTTTCCTTGTTGAGAGACACGGCTTACAATTGGTGGAAAACGTTGATATCTGTAGTTCCGAAAGAGAGAATAACTTGGGATTTCTTTCAATCCAAGTTTAGAAAGAAGTATATCAGTCAACGCTTTATCGATCAGAAACGTAAGGAGTTTTTAGAGCTGAAACAAAGCTGTTTGTCTATTACTGAGTACGAGCGAGAATTCGTAAGATTGAGTCAATATGCAAGGGAATGTGTTTCGACTGAAGCTACTATGTGTAAACATTTTATAGAGGGATTGAATGAAGACTTTAAGTTGTTGGTTGGAATACTGGATATAAATGAATTTGTTTTATTAGTCGAAAGAGCATGCAAAGCTGAGGAGCTCGGTAAAGAAAAAAGAAAGTTGATTCTGAGGCTCGTGATGAAAGAAAGAGATCGATGAATAAGTTCTCTTATTCTTCAGCAAAGAGATATAAAGATGCAAGCAATCATTCAAATGCCTTATTTGGACATCCAAATAAAGATCGTTCGAGACAGAGTACTGGTTTACGAATTCAAGCTCCGAATGAAACAAGTGTTGGTAGTGTTAAGAGTAACAAGCTTGAATGTAGACAGTGTGGGAGACGACATGTGGGAGAGTGCTGGGGCAAGTATAACAATAGAACATGCTATAAGTGTGGATCCCGAGATCATTTTATCCGAAATTGCCCAAAGATGGTCGAAGAAGAAAATGTTTAGAATGAAAGACCGAGTAATATGACAATAAGGGGTAGAACACCCAGAAACATCAGAAATATAAGCGAAAGCCAGAGAGGAACAACTGATACAGTTGTGAGATCAGAAGCGAGAGCACCTGCTTGAGCCTATGCTATACGTGCACGAGAGGAAGCATCATCTCCAGACGTGATCACTGGTACTTTCACTTTATTTGATACTGATGTCATTGCATTGATAGATCCAGGATCAACTCATTCTTATGTGTGTATGAATTTAGTATTGAATAAGACTCTACCTGTTAATTCTACTGAATTTGTGATTAGAGTATCGAACACCTTAGGCAAGTGTGTTTTGGTGAATAAAGTGTGCAAGAATTGCCCGTTGATGTTTCGTGATTTATGTTTCCCGGTCAATTTGATGTTGCTACCATTTGATGAATTTGACATAATTCTGGGAATGAACTGGCTCACTTTGCATAATGCCATTGTGAATTGTAAGAGAAAGAATGTTGAATTGAAGAGTTAGAATGGTGAGATAGTTTAAATTTAGTCCAGTGACATGAAAGGATTACCAGCTGTTGAATGGTGAGATAGTTTAAATTGAGTCTAGTGACATGAAAGGATTACCAGCTGTTGTATCTGTAATAAAAGCTATGAACTATGTGAAAAAGAGCTGTGAAGCTTATTTGGCGTACGTTGTAACATCCTTAAAATGGAGTCTCTGCATTTTGTGTGTTTGCATGGGATGATATGCTTATTGTGCTAGTTTAGCATGTTTTGGGGCTTAGGCACGACCTCGGGTTAGGCCTGAGTCATGGCTAAAATTTTCGTTTTGGCACTTAGGAATAGAGAGCTAAGGGAGTTAGGGGTTAAAAGAATATACTGAGAGGTTGTGATACAAACAACCTAGTGGCAAAATGGCAAAGGAGGCGCCACTAAGGTGCTTGGATGGTGACGCCACATGCAGGGAAGGGGAGCTCAGGTTTGAGAAGTAGAAATCTCATTTTCTGCTTATTATTTTGACGCCAAGCTGATGAAGTGGGGTGCTTAGGGTGGACTCTGGAGGATAAGGATAGAAGGAGTCAAATAGATGAAGGTGAGGAAATTTAGGAGCTTGAATCTTATCAACCTCATTTGAAGGTGTTGGTAGAAAGTTGGACCTGGGAGGAGGAGGATCGGTTTGGGTACTTGGGAAGGGGTGTCCCGAATGTCTATGATGGTTTAGGGAATATTTTGGCAAGTGGGGATAGTTCTTTTTGTTTTCTCTAGAGTTAGAGTCATAAGCTGAAACCCCTCTTGCTCTCTTTCTCATTTTTGTTTTTCTCTTTTCAACATTCTTGGTGCTTGGTCGAACCACCCTTGCCATTTCCTTGAGAAAGGCCAAAACCAAATATTCATCATATTCTTTTTTTTTTTACCGAATCTTGGGACTATTTTCTTCTCCATCTCTTCCCTCTTCAAAAGCCGAAAACCTTATCGTTTCTCTTTCATTTTCATCAAGTATTGTGGCCGAATACCCTTAGCCTCTTTTCTTTCTCTTCTCACGTATTCTAATCCTCCTTGAAGTGTCGAATCTATCTCTTTCTTGTGGGGTTATAACCGAATCTCCTGGTAAGTAACTTCTGCTTCTTCTTTTCTTGATTGATTTGGGTAATGCCGAAATCCCACTTCTCTTCTATCTCCTCATTTATTGTAGATCCAAACTTAAACTCTTCTTGTTCTATATTGGTGGCCCAATCTGTCAGTAAGGTAAGGGGGTAAGTGTTTTACGGTTTCGGTATTTCTCGTTGTGATTGATAACGAAGGCTTAGGCCAATAAAAGTGGTACTTGACCGATTGCAGGGAGGAGTGTAGCCGAATATAGTGGTCTTCGGGATTCGGAGGCCAATCTAGGTAAGGGTTTTACATTTTGAATCTGGTTCTTATTCTTCCAAAAGCCGAAGGCTAATTATGTTTATGATAGGGTTTAGCCGATTGTAAAGGGAGGTCATCACGTAACCGGGGATTTGGTTGGTAACCAAATCGGTATTAAATAAGTGCTACCTTTGTGCGATACATCTTCGGGATTTTTGTGATTTAGTCGAATGGCTATAATCTTAAAAGTATGTGTTGATCGATTTTAGGGTAGAGTGAAGGCTAACATTTCAGGATTTCGCTTAGATCTACAAATAGGCAGGTGTGTAACGCCTACACACTTCGTTAGTATGATATAATTATTGTGTAACTGTTGTAGCCATTAAAACTGGTAGTTATGCCTTATGGGCATGAGCATGGACTCCAGGTAAGTCCTCTTATTATGGATCTCGTTATATGCTATCATGTCATTGTTTAATGCTATGCCATGTGTTACTTGCATCATCATGTGTTATTATGCCATGATTGTTATGGACATGATGGTGGGATTGTTGAGAGGAGGGGGAAGAATTATTTGGACTGTCACCAGTGGTTTTGACCACAGGACGGGTTGGCCCTGTCTTTGATATTATAAATTGTGACAAAGTCCCAGTGGTTTTGACCACATATGAATATTGTGACTCGTCCCAATGGTTTGGTACCACAGTGGGTTGGCCCCACATGATTAATTACGGGATTGTCATCAGTGGTTTTGACCACGCGATGGGTTGGCCCTATCACTTGATATGTGACTACAGTCACCAATGGTTTTGACCACACCGATATATATTTGTGGCTACGGTCACCATTAGTTTTGACCACCAGTGGTTTTGACCACACGGGGTAGATAAAAGAGATTGGATAGTTAGGTTATGGGTTGCATGATTTGCATGTTATACTGATGATTTGTGTAAGTGCTTGTACTATCGGGTTGGGGATTTATACACTGAGTCTCGGTGACTCACCCTTTCCCTTATATTTTGCAGATGGGGCGTAGATTGCGGATATGGAGCCGGGGAGGACTCGAGGCGGCCATGCATGCTAGTTTTGGGTTTGACTTTAAAGTACTATTTCAGTTTTATTTACTTTCTTTCAATTTGGTTTTGGTTTTGTAATAAGACTGCTAAGTATTAATTTGGGTTTTTATTTCTAGATTATAATTTAATTATCTTATGCATATGATTTATAACTTGATTTGCTTTGTTAACTGGAATTAAATCAAAGTTTACAAAATTATACTCTATATCGGGTTTTTCCAACGTTGCAATCGGGTGACATTATTCACAAGGTAATGACAAAGTTAATAAAGAGGATTTCAAATCTGAATTTTCAGGCCATCTAGTAACAACAAAATGATTTTCAAGCATGAGTTATCTGGATTTTTTTAAGCAACACAAAAATGTTTTTAACATCACCAACCATGTGTAGAGCTTCTTTAAAAGAACGATAAAAGAGTTTTCAATAAAATTTTACCGGAACTGGTTTATTCAATCATTTTCACCCCGTAACATGATAGATTCGGTTGTGGTGTATTGACCGGCTTTAGGGTGTTATAATTTTGGTATCAGAGCCAAGTTCAAAAGCTCGGTTGTGAGCCTGAGGCCCAAGATGTTTAAAAATAGGGTCTTGAAAAGTTTTGTGGGAAATGTACATAGTTTGAACAGCATGGCACCGAGTCTCTAGCACCAACCTGCCCAGGTAAGTATCCCTAACCCTTGTGTGATTTGAATATGGAAGAAATGGGTATTCTGGGATCGTAGATTAGTAGGTTAGGAGTTATTAAACCTTAGGAAATAGCCTACTCTAACGCAAAAATTACATAAGACTTAAATATCAACTAAACAAACATGTAAGTACGTCGCTAAGTTAAGGGTGTGGCAACCGTTGTGCGCATGTCTAAGAATGGATTCAGGGGGAGCTTGGTATTTAAGCAGTCCTAGTGACTCACCTCCTCTTCACTCGAATCCTACCTGGTGCGTAGTGACGGTTCACCCTAACTGAGACAACTTATTCACAGGCTAAATTCAATAACTAAAACCCAAAAGGGACCAGCCACCTTGTTTTGTACAACCCTAGAATTAAACCATCGTTTCAAAATTACCAAAGTACCCTTGATTTGGAAAATGACCAAAATACCCCTGATTTGCAAATTGACCAAATTAGCCTTGACTTGTAAAATTACCGAAATACCCTTGGTATGAGAAATTGCCTAAGTACCACCGAATTGAAAATTTCTAAAATACCCTTATTTCGTAAAAACACCTTGAACCATATTTTAGAAAATTACGAAAATACCCCTGGTTTATGAAATTACCAAAATACCCCAATTTCTGGAATTTTTGAAGTACCTATAGTTTGTAAAAGATTTCCAAATTAACCCTGATTTATTATTGAAATACCCCGATAGGTTAAATTACAAAAATACCCCGGGTAGTGAAATGACGAGAATACCCCTACAAGTGGAGCGTGGGTAGAGGATGTTATTGATGAGTGAATATGATTCACTGAATAAGGGTAGAAGACTTGAAATGAAAACTTTGTAATGATCGAAAGAACCACTAATAAACTTCTTTACATAAAACTTATTCATAGGTAATCAGTGGAACCAAACTAATTCACAAAACTTCTTAAAGCAGATTAAATCGCAGTTATAGACATGAGTTCTAGGGGATGTGGTCGTAATGTGCGAGGGCATGATAGAGGCAGAATGATCCTATCAGAACCAGTTAGGCCTGGTCAAGGGTCAGAGAATGAGATACCACCACCACCAGCTGCTGGGGTTGAGTACCAAGATCGACGGGGATGATGCGATGTCGCAGCGATCTCATGAGTGCTTGAGAGAGTGGATGGAGCGGTGGAGGCAGGTGCTCAAAATCAGATCCGAGCGACTCGAACCAATGGAGCTGAGGTATTCGAGGAGTATCTGGTGTGGCGCCCAATACGGCTAAATATTGGTTGGAGGCGACGGAACAAATCATGGATGATTTAGATCTGACGGTGGAGGAGAAACTGAAAGGGGTAGTGTTGCTTCTCCGAGATGAGTCATACCAGTGGTGGCTCACGGTTCGGGATGGTGCTGCAATGAATGATCTCACTTGGGATTATTTCAAGGCGGCTTATCAAAAGAAGTATGCTGGGACTAGTTATATTGATGCGCAGAGGAAGGCGTTTCTGAGGCTAGTTCAGGGGAATAAGTCTGTGTCGGAGTACGAGGAAAAATTCTTAAGGTTGATCCAGTATGCTCGAGGCATCGTGGCTACGGAGCATGAGCGATGTGTTAGATTTGAGGACGGATTGAGAGATGATCTGTGATTGTTGATTACTCTACAGTAAGAGAGAGAGTTTGTGGTCATAGTGGAGAAGGCCAAAGTTGCAGAGAAAGTGAAACAGTCTGTAAGACGGAATCAAGACAGGGGATGGAATAAAAAGTTTTAGACCATCTGGGTCTACTGGGAACCAACAGAAACGGGGTAGATATAGTGGGCCAAATCAAACTGCTAGGCCTACTGCCGCTAATACTCAGTGGCCGCCATGGTGTGCTCGGTGTGGGAAGTCTCACACGGTGGAATGTTGGACTGGAAACAGAGGATGTTTTGAGTGTGGATCGATGGAGCACCGAGTAAGGGATTGTCCACGGAGGTCAGCTAGGTTGCAGTCTGGGGATCAAAATCGTACTCAGAACAGGAGGGATGGTCAGCAGCCACAGAGGGGCCGTGGTACAGCCAGGGGAGGGAATGGCTTTGGTAGAGGTCGTGGAGCACCGGACAGAGGTGCAGGTGGTACAGAGGCGAGACAGCCTGGATTGGTCTACGCAGCGAGGCGTCGAGAGGAGGGCGATGCACCGACGTCATAACCGATACGTTCTTAATCTTTGGATTACCTATAATGCTCTGATAGATGTAGGTTCGTCGCACTCATACGTAGCCAGTAGCATAGTGGAAACTATGAACTTAAACTCTGAGAATTCTTCTAGGAAGATGACAGTGATAAGCCCTCTAGGTCACTTTGTAGAAGTAAGTAAACTATATAGGGATGTACCCTAAAACTTCAAGGGGTCGTGTTTTTGGCTGATTTGATAAAACTGTCATTTGGGGAGTTCGATCTGATTCTTGGGATGGATTGGCTGGTGAAGTACCAGGCCAGTTTGGATTGCGCGGCTAAGCGCATGGTGTTGAGGACAATGGAAGGTGAGGAGGTGGTGATGATAGGTAATAGGAGAGATTACTTATCCAATGTGGTCTCTGCACTGAAGGCAGAGAAAATGGTAAGGAAGGGTTGTGAGGCATTCATGGTGCATGTTTGTGCTTTGGGAGCCAAGGATGTAGCTATAGAGTATGTCCAAACTGTAGGGGAATTTACTGATGTATTCCCAGAGGAACTTTTGGGTCTGCCTCCGGATCGTGAAGTTGAATTCAGAATAGACTTGTTACCCAGAACTGTGCCAATGTCTATTGCCCCGTATAGAATGGCGTCAAAGGAGTTGGTGGAGTTGAAGGCTCAAATTCAAGAATTGCTGGACAGAGGTTTCATTCGACAGAGTATATCTCCTTGAGGAGCGCCTGTACTCTTTGTTAAGAAAAAAGACGGTACAATGCGGATATGTATAGACTACCGCCAGCTGAACAAGCTGACGATCAAAAACAAGTATCCATTGCCAAGGATTGACGACTTGTTTGATCAGCTTAACGGTGCATCATTTTTCTCTAAGATAGATCTTAGGTCGGGGTATCATCAGCTTAAGGTGAAAGAGGCTGATGTCAATAAAACGACATTTCGTACTCGGTATGGGCACTACGAGTTTCTGGTAATGCCGTTTGAGTTGACTAACGCACCGGCGGCATTCATGGACTTGATGAATTGGGTGTTCCAACAGTATTTGGACCAATTTGTCGTGGTATTTATATACGACATATTGGTGTACTCAAGGACTGAGGAAGACCACGATGCGCACTTACGGGTAGTTTTGTAAATTCTAAGGGAAAAGCAGTTATTTGCCAAGTTCAGTAAGTACGATTTTTGGCTGAGGGAGGTGACTTTCTTAGGTCACGTAGTGTCCGTTGAAGGGATTAGAGTGGACCCTTGCAAGATTGAGGCAGTGTTGGACTGGAAATTACCTAGGTCAGTTACGGAAATTTAGAGTTTTCTAGGTCTGACAGGGTATTACCGGAGATTTATGGAAGGGTTTTCTCTTATCACGGTACCGTTGACCAAGTTATTGAGGAAAGGAGTTCCATTTGTGTGGTCGGAGAAACAACAGGAAAGTTTTGACAAGTTGAGGAAGATTCTGATGGAAGCTCTGATTTTGGTTCAGCCTGAGGCAGGAAAGGTATTCACGGTCTATTATGATGCATCACATACTGACTTGGGATGTGTGCTGATGCAGGAAGGGAAAGTAGTGGCATATGCGTCTCGACAGCTGAGGCCGCATGAAAGTAACTACCCGACGCATGAATTGGAGTTGGCTGCAGTGGTTTTCACCCTAAAAATATGGAGACATTATTTGTACGGAGAGAAGTCTATAGTCTACATGGACCACAAGAGTCTGAAGTATCTTTTGACACAGAAGGATTTGAATTTGAGGCAGCGCAGATGGATTGAGCTATTAAAAGACTACGACTGCTCAATTGAGTATCATCTGGGCGAGGCAAACGTGGTGGCAGACGCGTTGAGCCGTAAGGTGGTGTCGGACCTGAGAGCGATGTTTTCTCATCTTAGCCTGTATGATGATTGGAGTCTTTTGGCAGAATTGCATGTTAAACTGACTTGGGTAGAGCAAATTAAAGAGAAACAGTTAGTGGATGAGGGTTTGAATGCTCAGAGGTTGCAAGTCTGAGTAGTGGGTTGGAAGGTTCTGACTTGACCAACGATGGAGTCTTTGTGTTTCTAAGGGAGAGCTTGTATCTTAAAGGACACCGAGTTGAGGCAAAGGATTCTTGAGATGCATATAGCACCCATACGCTATGCATCATGGAGGTAGCAAGATGTACCGGTTCTACAAGAGCGATTACGGTGGCCGGTCCAAGCGGAAGTGACCGAGTTTATGGGTAAGTGTCCGACGTGTCGGCAGTCAAAGTCGAACATCGATTCTCGTCGTTTGCTTTACCAATGAAGATTCCTCAGTGGAAGTGGGAAAGAATCACTATGGACTTTGTCAGTGGGCTACCCCTTACGCCTAGCAAGAAGGACTCAGTCTGGATGATTATGAATCGTTTGACTAAATTGACTCATTTCATACCGGTGAGGGCTGATTATTCGCTCCAGAAGTTAGCCAAGTTGTATGTGGCCGAGATAGTAAGGTTGCATGGAGTGCTAGTGTCAATTATCTCGAATAGGGATCCCAGGTTCACGTCGAGGTTCTAGAGAGCTTTGCATCAGGCTTTGGGTACAAGGTTGGATTTCAGCTCAGCTTTTCACCCGTAATCTGATGGACAATCTGAGAGAGTGATTCAAATTTTAGAGGACATGCTAAGGGGCTGTGTTCTGGATTTTAGTGGTAGTTGGGAGAAATATCTACCATTGGCGGAGTTCACTTATAACAATAGTTATCAAGTGAGTATTCAGATGGCACCATATGAGGCACTATATGGATGAAAATGTCGTACTCCGACATGTTAGACAGAATTGGGTGAACGGCAGATATTGGGTCCAGAGTTGGTGGCAGAAATTGAGGATAAGGTTAACGTGATTCGGGCTCGTCTTAAGGAAGCGTCAGACAGGCAAAAGTCTTACACCGATCTTCAGCGCAGGGATATAGAGTATGCGGTGGGAGACAAGGTCTTCCTGAAGGTATCCCCATGGAAGAAGGTGTTGAGATTTGGACGAAAAGGGAAACTAAGCCCTAAGTTTATAGGGTCGTATATAGTACTGAAGCGAGTGGGACCGGTAGCTTATCAGCTCGAGCTGCCAGTAGAGTTAAGTTAGATTTACGACGTCTTTCATGTTTCGATGCTTAGGCGCTATCGATTAGATCCATCACACGTTGTGCCAATTACGGAGATTGAGGTGCGCTTACACTTGTCTTGCGAGGAGGAACCGATACAGATTTTGGATCAGGATGTCAAGGTCTTACGTAGGAAGTCAGTTCCCTTGGTGAAAGTCTTATGGTGGAACCATGGTACGGAGGAGGCCACGTGGGAACCAGAGGATGTGAAAGGCAACAATACCCCCAACTCTTCTGACCAGGTAATTTCAAGGCTAAAATTATTTTTAAAGGGGGTAGAACTGTAACATCCTTAAAATAGGGTCTCTGCATTTTGTGTGTTTGCATGGGACGATATGCTTACTGTGCTAGTTTAGCATGTTTTGGGCCCTTGGCATGACCTCGGGTTAGGCCTGAGTCTTGGCTAAAGTTTTCGTTTTGGCACTTAGGAATAGAGAGCTAAGGGAGTTAAGGGTTAAAAGAATATATTGGAAGGTTATGATACAAACAACCTAGTGGCAAAATGGCAAAGGAGCCGCTACTAAGGTGCTTGGATGGTGACGCCACATGCAGGGAAGGGGAGCTCAGGTTCGAGCAGTAGAAATCTCATTTTCTGCTTATTATTTTGACGCCAAGCTGAGGAAGTGGTGTGCTCAGGGTGGACTCTAGAGGATAAGGATAGAAGGAGTCAAATAGATGAAGGTGAGGAAATTTAGGAGCTTAAATCTTATCATCCTCATTTGAAGGTGTTGGCCGAAAGTTGGACTGTGGGGAGAAGGAGGATCGGTTTTGGGTACTTGGGAAGGGGTGTGTCGAATGTCTATGATGGTTTAGGGAATATTTCGGCAAGTGGGGATAGTTCTTTTTGTTTTCTCTTGAGTTAGAGTCATAAGCTAAAACCCCTCTTGCTCTCTTTCTCATTTTTGTTTTTCTCTTTTCAACATTCTTGGTGCTTAGTCAAACCACCCTCGCTAATTCCTTGGGAAAGGCCAAAACCAAATATTCATCATATTCTCTTCTTTGCCAAATCTTGGGACTATTTTCTTCTCTATCACTGCCCTCTTCAAAAGTCGAAAACCTTGTCATTTCTCTTTCATTTTCATCAAGTATTGTGGTCGAATACCCTTAGCCTCCTTTTTTCTCTTCTCACGTATTCTAATCCTCCTTGAAGTGTCGAATCTATCTCCTTCTTGTGGGGCTATAGCTGAATCTCCTGGTAAGTAACTTCTTCTTCTTCTTTTCTTGATTGATTTAGGTAATGCCGAAATCCTACTTCTCTTCTATCTCCTCATTTGTTGTAGATCCTAACTTAAACTCTTCTTGTTCTATATTGGCGGCCGAATCTGTCAGTAAGGTAAGGGGGTAAGTTTACAGTTTCGGTATTTCTCGTTGTGATTGATAACGAAGGCTTAGGCCAATGAAAGTGGTACTTGACCGATTGTAGGGAGGAGTGTAGTCGAATACAATGGATCTTCGGGATTCGGTGGTCGATCTAGGTAAGGGTTTTTACATTTTGAATCTGGTTCTTATTCTTTCAAAAGACGAAGGCTAATTATGTTTATGATAGGGTTTAGCCAATTGTAAAGGGAGGGTCATTGCGTAGCTTCGGGATTTGGTTGGAAACCAAATCAGTATTAAGGTAAGTGCTACCTTTGTGCGATATATCTTCGGGATTTTGGTGATTTAGTCGAATGGCTATAATCTTAAAAGTATGTGTTGACCGATTGTAGGGTAGAGTGAAGGCTAACATTTTGGGATTTCGCTTAGATCTACAAATAATCAGGTGTGTAACGCTTACACACTTCGTTAGTATGATACAATTATTGTATAACTGTTGTAGCCATTAAAATCGGTAGTTATGCCTTGTGGGCATGAGCATGGACTCTGAGTAAGTCCTCTGATTATGGATCTCGTTATATGCTATCATGTCATTGTTTAATGCTATGCCATGTGTTACCTACATCATCATGTGTTATTATGCCACGATTGTTATGGACATGATGGTGGGATTGTTGAGAGGAGGCGGCAGAATTATTTCGACTGTCACCAGTGGTTTTGACCACACGACGGGATGGCCCCGTCTTTGATATTATAATTTGTGACTAAGTCCCAATGGTTTTGACCACATATGAATATTGTGACTCGTCCTAGTGGTTTGGTACCACAGTGGGTTGGCCCCACATGATTAATTACGGGATTGTCATCAGTGGTTTTGACCACGTGATGGGTTGGCCCCATCACTTGATTTGTGACTACGGTCACCAGTGATTTTGACCACACCGATATATATTTGTGGCTACGGTCACTAGTGGTTTTGACCACACAGGGTAGATAAAGGAGATTGGATGGTTAGGTTATGGGTTGCATGATTTGCATGTTATACTGATGATTTGTGTAAGTGCTTGTACTATCGGGTTGGGGATTTATACATTGAGTCTCGGTGACTCACCCCTTCCCTTATATTTTGTAGATAATGTGTAGATTGCGGATATGGAGCCGGGAAGGACTCGAGGCGGCCATGCATGCTAGTTTTGGGTTTGACTTTAAAGTACGATTTCGGTTTTATTTACTTTCTTTCAATTTGGTTTTGGTTTTGTAATAAGGCCGCTAAGTATTAATTTGGGTTTTTATTTCTAGATTATAATTTAATTATCTTATGCATATGATTTATAACTTGATTTACTTTGTTAACCAGAATTAAATCGAAGTTTACAAAATTATACTCTATATCGGGTTTTTCCAATGTTGCCATCGGGTGACATTATTCACAAGATAATGACAAAGTTAAAAAAGAGGATTTCAATCCTGAATTTTCAAACCATCTAGTAACAACAAACGAATTTTCAAGCATGAGTTCTATGTATTTTTTTAAGCAACACAAAAACGTTTTTCACATCACCATGTGTAGAGCTTCTCTAAAAGAACGATAAAAGAGTTTTCAATAAAATTTTATCGAACTATTTTTTTCAATCATTTTCACCCCGTAACATGCCAGATTCGGTCATGGTGTATTGATCGGGTTTGGGGTGTTACATACGTGATTGATACAAAAGTGTCGAAAAGGAAAGTTAAATCTGTGACTGTGATAAGTGAGTTTCCAGATGTGTTTCCAGAAGAATTACCGGGGTTACCTCTGATTAGAGAAGTTGAATTTGGTATTGAGTTAGTGCTAAGAACTGCTCCTATTTCGATAGCTCCATACAGAATTGCACCAATAGAATTGAAAGAGTTAAAATCTCAGTTGCAATAATTGACTCACAGAGGATTTGCACGACCGAGTTTTTCACCCTGGGGAGCTCCTGTATTATTTGTGAAAAAGAAAGATGGAACTATGAGAATTTGTATTGATTATCGACAATTGAACAAAATGACGATAAAGAACAAATATCCATTACCTTGGATCGATGATTTGTTTGATCAATTGAGAGGAGCTATAGTATTTTCTAAAATATATTTAAGATCAGGCTACTATCAGTTGAGAGTTAAAGAGTCTGATGTGCCTAAAACTGCTTTCAGAACGAGGTATGGGCATTATGAATTCTTAGTGATGCCCTTTGGACTAACAAATGCCCCTACAGTATTTATGGACTTGATGAATCATATATTCAAACCGTATTTGGATCGCATCGTGGTGGTGTTCATTGATGATATTTTGATCTATTCGTGTGATGAGACGCAGCATGCCAAGCATTTGAGAATCGTGCTACAAACTCTACATGAGAAGTAGTTGTATGCAAAGTTTAGCAAGTGTGAATTTTTGTTGCCTGAGGTCAATTTTCTGGGGTATATTGTATCTGCTGCTAGGATAAGAGTCGATCCGCATAAAATCTCTGCTATTTTAGATTGGAAGCCTCCAAGAAATATGTCCGAAGTCCGTAGTTTTCTAGGACTAGCGGGATATTATAGACGATTTGTGAAAGGCTTCTCGATGATTGCGAGTCCATTGACAAAGTTGTTACAGAAAGATGTTAAATTCGAGTGGTCAGAAAAGTGTCATCAGAGTTTTGAGCAGTTGAAAGTGTTGTTGACAGAAGCACCGGTGTTAGTTCAATCTGAATCGGGCAAAGCATTTATAGTCTATAGTGATGCATCGTTAAATGGTTTGGGCGGTGTGCTGATGCAAGAAGGAAAATTCATTGCTTATGCTTCGAGACAGTTAAAATCGCATGCAAAGAATTATCCAATGCATGATCTTGAGTTGGCTGCGATTGTATTCGCATTGAAAATTTGGCGTCAATATTTATTCGGTGAAAAATGTCATATTTATACTGATCATAAGAGTTTAAAGTATTTGATGACTTAGAAAGATTTGAACTTGCGACAAAGAAGATGGTTGGAATTGTTGAAAGATTACAAACTTGTGATAGATTGCCACCCAGGTAAAGCTAGTGTTGTTACTGATGCCTTGAGTCAAAAATCATTATACGCTTTGTGAGCTTTGAGTAATCAGAAAGATCTGTGTGATGCTAATGCGACGATAACTGAATTGAAAGTTAAGTCGATGTTTGTACAACAGATTTGTGATGCTCAGAAGATTGATAATGAGTTGCTAGCAAAAAGAGTTCAGTGTGATTTTGATGCCGTATCGGAATTTTGAGTTGATAATAATGATTGTTTGAGATTTAGAGATCAGATTTGTGTTCTGAGAAATTCAGAGCTGATTCAAATGATTTTGGCTGAAGCTCACAATGGTCATTTGATTGTACATCTGGGGAGTACTAAAATGTGTAATGATTTGAAACATTTCTATTGGTGGCATGGTATGATGAGAGATATTTCTGACTTTGTGTCAAAATGTTTTGTTTGTCAGCAAGTTAAAGTAGAACATAAAGTTTCGTCCAGTTTATTGCAACCGATTATGATTCCTGAGTGGAAATGGGAGAGGATCACAATGGGCTTTGTGTCAGGTTTGCCCTTATCTCCGAGCAAGAAAGATGCGATCTGGGTGATTGTTGATAGATTAACAAAACCAGTTCATTTCATTCCGGTGAGAATCAATTATTCTTTAGATAAGTTGGCTGAACTGTATATCGATGAGATTGTGAGATTACACGAGTATCGTTATCTATTGTGTCTGATAGAGATCTGAGATTTTCGTCGCGATTTTGGAAGAAATTACAAGATGCTTTGGGCACGAAATTGCCTTTCTGTACTGCTTTTCATCCACAAACAGATGGTCAATCCGAATGAATTATTCAGATTCTTGAGGATATGCTAGAATGTTGTATACTCAAATTTGAAAGCACATGGGAAAGGCATCTATCATTGATTGAGTTTGCATATAGCAATAGTTTTCAGTCTAGTATCAAAATGGCACCATATGAGGCTCTTTACGGTCAAAATTTTGAACTCCATTATATTGGACCAAACTAAGTGAGAACAAGATCCACGGGGTTGATCTTATAAAAGAGACTGAGCAGAAAGTGAAAGTAATTCGTGACAGTTTTAAAGCAGCCTCAGATCGTCAAAAGTCTTATGCAGATTTGAAACGAAAGGATATTGAATTCGAGGTTGGCGATAAAGTGTTTCTGAAAGTGTCTCCGTGGAAGAAAATACTTTGATTTGGCCGAAAGGGTAAGTTGAGTCTGAGATTCATTGGACAGTATGAGATCACTGAACGAGTTGACCGGTTGCTTATAGATTGAAATTTCCATCTGAATTGGAAAAGATCCATAATGTGTTTCATCTGTCAATGCTTCAACAGTACAGATCAGATCCGTCTCATGTGATTGCTCCTTCTGAGGTTGAGATTCAGTCAGACTTGTCGTATAGTGAAGAATCAATCCGAATTTTGGCACGAGAGACCAAAGAGTTGAGAAATAAAAGAATTTCCTTAGTGCAGGTATTGTGGCACAAACAAAAATTGAAGAGGCTACGTGGGATCCTGAGAACGTTATGAGAGAGCAACATCCACAACTATTCACTGGTACGATTTTCGGGGAGGAAAATCCCTAAGGGGGAGAGTTGTAACAGCCCAGTTTAGACCCTAGTCGAAACAGTGGTTCGAGACCACAAATTTGGGGTTGTAAAAATATTATAATGATATTTTCTGTGTGAATGATATGTGAAATAGTCTGTGTGAAAATTCTATGTGATAACTTGATCGTTTTATTGTCGGATTAAGATAAAGGACTTAATTGTGTAAATAATAAAAGCTATGTGCTGATTTATACGTACCTAAGTGCTGTTGTCTTTTAAATAAGGAGGTCTTATGGTGCAATTAGATCATATTTAGTGATAGTGGAAGGTTGATGGACATTTATAACCATCCATAGTAAGCTTTAATGTTTATTTCATTAAGGGTATAGTTGGAAACCAATTATAAATGAAACTAAAATGCTTATCTTTAACATGTATTTTCCACCGAAAATTGAGAAAGAAAAGAGGGTTTGAAGCTTTCATGGTTTCGGCAACTTTAAGCTTCAATTAGTAAGTGTTTTGTGTTCGATTTTTGATAATTTCTACGTTTTTGTGATCGTTGCTTTGTGCTCTAGCTAACCCATGCTTAAATTTTAGAAAATGATGGTGATTTTGAGATATACCATTGTTGAATATATGAGCTTTGTGATGATAGTTAGTGGAATATAAAAGTTTAATGTTGGGTTAACATAGTTTGTATTTGAAATTTTGGGTGAAATTGAGTAATTTGAGCTAAATTGTGAAAATGAGAAATTAGAGGATTAAAATGTGAAATAAATGAAATGTGTGGACTCCTATGAGACTAAGGAGAATTCGGCCTACGCATAGTGTAAAGAAATTTTGAGTATTTGATGATTATGTGAGATAGGGTGTAATATCCCGGGTTAAGGGGTTAATTTATTTTTGGCATTGTTGCATAATTATTGGTGAGCTATTATGTTGTTTGTATGGTTTGGGACTTAGATGAAGGCTAGGTGTGTGCCTCGAGTAGGTGGAAAATTTTTGTTTTGGGCCTTAGGGGATAGGAGTGAAGGAGATGGGGTTTTAATTAAATTAAGTGAATTTATAGCACAAATGAGGAGCTAGCAAAGTGGCAAGCATGCGCCACATGGAGAGTGTGTGGGTGGCGTCATCTACAAGGGGGAGGTCTTGTGTTCAAGTCATGAGAATCCCACCCCTTTGGCTCTCATTTTGGACGGCATGGAGGAAGAGGTTGTGGGCAACTTGAACTCTACCATGGACTTGGTCAACATATTCAAAAGAGGGTGGAGAGTGAAAGTAGGAGGAAGACTTGGTAAACTCATTTGAATTGAGTGGTGTGGAGTGTTGTGGGGATTATGGCGAATTTTTGGGGTGTTTGGAGTGGGGAGTGGACGGCTTGGTGTGGTGTTGGAGGTGCCAAATGCATTTTCCCATTTGGTACATATTCGGTCTTTGTTTGTAAAACAAAAGTCTCATTTTGGTTTTGTTAGCGAATTTTCTTCCAAGGTTTTTTTTCATCTTTTGCACTTCTTGAAGTGAAAACACCAAACCCTATAGTAGCCAAAACTTCATTTGCTTCTTCCATTTTCTTCTTGAAAACCGAAAGTCCAAGTTGCATATACCGAAATTTGCCTTATTCTTTGGTACTCTCAATAGCCAATGTTCTCTCCTCTTTCACCTCTCTTTCTTCTTGAAGCTTTGTGTCAAACATCATCCTCCTAATTTTCTTTCTCATTTCTCATTTCGTTCTTTTTCTCATTTCCATTCTTGGCCGATTATCAACCCCTCATCCTCTTGCATTTCGATTTTCCTTTCCTTCTCTCGACCAAATTTTGGGATGGTATAAAACACCTTGGCGAACCTTTGGTTCTTCTTTTGGTGCAAGTCTTGGTCGAATCTCTTGATTGTTCTCTCCTAGTGTGGGTGATCGATTGGTGGTTGGTGTTGGAGGTAAGTGCTAGGCGAATGGCCCTTTCTCCTTTCACTTGGTACTCTGCCGATTCTTAGGTATATCTAAGGGCCGATTTCGATATCTTTTATAAGGAGTTAATCACTTATTTTGGTAACTATTTCCATATAGGGTCTTTGGAGTTCGTAGTCAAGCAAGGAGAGCCTTTTCACTCTACTTAGTAATCGGGTGTTATCGGTTGGTAAGAAGCATTATTGGTTCGGGTTGATTGGAAACCTAACCATTCGCAAAGGTAGGATTTAACGCAACCCCTTGGGTTATTTACGTTGTTGGCCGAATGGTATTTGGTTGATGTTAACCTTTTTCCTGGCCGATTGTAGGATTCGAGTTGTAGAAGTGATCAAGGGACGAAATCGATTTTAGGATTAAAACCTCCGCTAATTCAGTGTGTAAACTAACACACTTACATTTAGTAATATGATTGATAACCCGTGTGATGATTAATGAAACAGTGATGATTGATGTGATACCCTAATGGGTATGATTACGGACTCGGTAAGTCAAGATTATTATTATTATGTGTTTCTTGATGATCTATATGATACCATGGTTGGGGATATATGTGACATGGGGTATGAGATTAGACATATTAGCATGATATGCATGATTATATGATATGCATGATTACATGAGTGTGGTATGTTGATGGGTGATCTGAGTGGAGGTAGTAGTGATATTTTGTCTTGACGAGCACCGTGTTTTGGTAACACACTTTGTGACTTTGGGTCACGGAGGTTTAGCACCTCAGAGGTTTGGTACCTCGGCGTCTCGTCCCTCATGGTTAACACCACCGTGGGTTGGCCCCACTTGTGAGATATGGGATTGACGCCAGGATGATTTGGTATCACACGATGGGTTGGCCCCATCAATGTTGTGACTACGGTCACGGTGCTTTAGTAGCACAATTGTGTCTTTGGGACACGGAGGTTTGGCACCTCATTGCGACTTGTCCTCGTGGTTTAACCACTGTGGGTTGGCCCCACATGAGATATGGGATTGTCTGCTAGTGATTTGGTATCACACGATGGGTTGGCCCCATCATTGGATTTGTGACTCTGGTCACGGTGCTTTGGTAGCACAATTGTGTCTTTGGGACACCAAAGTGTTTTGGTAACACATTGTGACTATATGTCACCGGTGGTTTGGCACCACCAAGGGTTTGGTACCACACGGGTAGAAAAGCGATATGGATGGTTAGGTCAGTTGCATTAATTATGTTGCTTTGTATGATGTGTGTTAGCATGTTGTTCTTGGGGAGCTGGATTTACACACTGAGTCACTCGACTCACCCTCTCCTTTGACTTTTCGGTGACACTTAGACGGACATGGAGCCGGGATGGACTCGAGGTGCTCATGCCATACCGAAATAAAGATTTGCTCGGACTTTTAAGGAAGTTGGTACTTAAGTTTATTGTTACTATTTGGTTTTATTTGGGTTGTAAATGGCCTTTTAAATTATGTTTCGTTTACGATTAAATTAGATTTATAATATGCTTTAACAAACTACTTGAGTTAAAATGTGCTAAAACTTGGAAAGACAACGTTTTCAAAACTTCAAAAACGATGTTTTAAACTATACCATCGGGTATCCTACTATAACTTAGAACAAAATGAACTCAAATTGTTTTTCTAACTTAAATATGGTTTTCTACTAAGACAAAATACTTTCGTAATAATATGAAACAACTTAAACTTCAAACCGACATAAATTAGTTTTACCTACACTTGAGATAAATTTTCAAAGCTCTCGGGTTTTTCAAACACAACGTGAATTTTAATCCAAACCTACTCAAGTTTTCCTCAAATGCAAAGTTTAGCAAAGTGTTTCATCGACTTCAGACTTCAACCTAAACCACCCAAAACCTTTTTCCTCAGAGCATACCGATTCTATCGTGGTGTATTGACCGGTTTGGGGTGTTACATTTGTGGTATCGAGCTAAGTTCAAAAGCTTCATGTTGGGCCTGAGGCCCAAAATGTTTTAAAACTATAGTTTTCAAGTATTCATTTTAAAAGTATGGTTTGAAAGGCATGGCACCGAGTCACCGGCACCAGTTCGCCCAGGTAAGTACCCCGTACTATTTGTTGTGATATTGATTGATATGATTGGCTGGCTAGTAGGACTACTCTAGAGACTGAAACTAATAGGACTCTGTGGACTCGCGAAAACAAAGTCTCTTTAAAAATTCATAAAACTTTGCTTTAAAAATAGTGGAATAATGACTGATACATAAAATTCTTTAATCAGACGAGATTTAGTCATGAGTACCCGAGGTGGACGTGGTCGTGGACGTGGTCGCGGTAGGATGACTGTTTCTGAGCCCGTAGGTTCTGGGCAGGGTTCAGAGAATGAGGTACCGGTTCCGCCACCAGCTGGAGGTGGTGAGTTCGAGAACAGATCGCGATGATGCAGATATCAAAGCGATCTTTGCGGGTTTTAGAGAGGTAGGCTGGAGCGGTGGAGGCGTAGGAGCTAGGAAATCGTGCGGCGACTTGAGCAAATGGGCCGAAGTTCTTTGGGTGTTTGGTGTTGCTCCCAAAGACTTCTTGAGTATTGGTTGGAAGCGACAGAGCGGATCATGGATGATCTGGACCGACCGTAGAAGAAAATTAAAGGGATCGTATCACTTCTGGGATGAGTCATACCAGGTGGCTCACGGTCCGTGATTTATGGTGAAGATCGACATGGGACTATTTTCGCCGCTTATCGGAAAAAATGCGTCGGAGCTAACTACATAAATGAGCAATGGAAGCATTTAAGGTTAGTCCAGGGAGCAAATCATGTGTCGAGTCGAGGCGTAGTTTCGAGGTGAGTCGGTATGCTAGGGGTATGGTGGCTCTTGAGCATGAGAGGTGTGTTCGTTTGAGGATGGCTGCGAGACTAACCGAGGTCGATAATTGCGCCCAAGAGGGAGCGTGAATTTGCGCTTCTAGTTGAAAAGGCGAAGGTTGCCGAGGGCATTAAAGAGTCCGTGAGGCGGGTATGGATAGAAACCGCTCATAAGCGGAGTTTTGGATCTTCCGGTCGCTTGGTAATCGCCAGAAGAGGGCTAGACCGAGTGGGCGAATCGATCGGGTAGGTTTGTTGTTCGCTAGACAGGGGACCGCCGCATTGTAACCGTTGTAGGAAGGCTCATTGGGGAGGATGTTGGACCGATGGTAGAGGTTGTTTTGAGTGTGGCTCACTGGACCATCGAGTGAGGGATCGCCCGCAAGTTGGCTAGAATTCATCAGAGAATCGGTAAATGTAATCAATACTGTAAATAATGGACCACCGCAGAGGGGCCGAGGTAATGGCGAGAGAGGTAATAGTTCGTCGGGGCCGGAGCACCGGCGAGGTGCAGTAGTTCTGAGGCCAGACACGGTAGGGTTGGTTTATGTCATGAGGCGCCGAGAGAGGGCGACGCACCGGACGTCATCACCGGTACGTTTTTGATTTTTGGTTCTCCTTATACCGCTTTAATTGATGTGGGGTCTATGCACTCTTATGTTGCCAGTAGTATAGTAGAGACAATGGATTTAGACTCTGAGATATCTTCTAGGCAGATGACCGTAATAAGCCCTCTAGGTCACTCTGTAGTGGTAGATAAACTATATAGAGACGTACCTCTAGAACTCCAAGGGGTATCTTTTGAGGCTGATCTGATGGAACTGCCGTTTGGGGAGTTCGATCGATTTTGGGATGGACTGGCCGAGTAAGCACCAAAGAAGTTGGACTGTCTGACTAAGCGCATGGTTCTCGAAACACGCTTGAGGTGATGAAGTAGTTACGATCGGTAATAGGAGAAACTACCGTCCAATGTGGTATCTGCTCGAAAGTCGAGAAATGGTCGGGAAGGGCGTGAAGCGTATGTGGTTCATGTGTATGCCTTGGAGACTAAGGAGTCTGCTGTGGAGACAGCCTGGACGATTAGGGAATTTGTGGATGTGTTTCTGAGGAGCTTAGGGTTTGCCAACGGATCGGGAGGTAGAGTTCGGGATAGATCATATCTTGCGAATCTGCGCCAGATCCATTGCTCGTCTGTGATGGCACCTAAAGAATTAGTGGAGCTTAAGGCTCAAATCCGGAGTTATTGGACCGAGGTTTTATCGGGCCAAGTATTTCGCCTGGGGAGCGCCAGACTTTTGTAAAGAAGAAAGACGGTACTATGCGGATGTGCATAGACTACCGCCAACTAAATAAGTGACGATCAAAAACAAGTATCCACCGCTCGGATAGATGACCGGTTTGATCACCGAAGAGCGCGTCTGTTTTCAAGATCGACCTAAGGTCCAGGTATCACCATTGAAGGTAAAAGAGGCGGATATCGTAAGACGGCATTCCGTACTCGGTATGGGCACTTTGAGTTCTTGGTTATGCCATTTGGGTTGACTAACGACCGGCGACTTTCATGGATCGATGAATAGGGTGTTCCAACGATTACCTAGATCGATTCGTGGTAGTTTTTATCGATGACATCTTGGTATACTCAAGGATCGAGGAAGAGCATGATACTCATTTACGGGTGGTATTGCAGATTCTAAGGGAGAAAGCTTGACTGGCGAAGTTCAAGAAATGCGAGTTACGCTCGGGGAGGTGACATTTTGGGTCATGTAGTGTCGGCTTAGGGATTAGAGTGGACCCAAGTAAGATAGAAGCGGTTTTGGATTGGAAGCCGCCTAAGTCGATGGCGGAAATTGAGTTTTACGGGCTTGGCGAGGATACTACCAAGATTTGTAAAGGGTTTCTAGTTAATTGCGGCACCAATGACCAAATTATTGAGAAAGGAGTTCCGTTTATTTGACCGAGAAGCAGGAGAGCTTCGACAAATTGAAGAAGATTTTGACCGAAGCTCCGGTTCTGATTCAACCTGAGGCTGGTAAGGAATTTATAGTGTACTGCGATGCATCACATACAGGCTTGGGTTGTGTCTTGATGCGAGAAGGAAGGTTGTGGCTTACGATCCCGGCAATTTGAGGCCACATGAGGTTAATTATCCTACGCACGATCTGGAATTAGCAGCTGTAGTATTTGCCTTAAAGATATGGAGGCATTACTTGTACGGAGAAAGATCGATAGTCTACACGGACCATAAGAGTCTGAAGTACCTCCTGACTCAGAAAGACTTGAATCTGAGACAGCGCCGATGGATTGAGCTGCTGAAAGACTACAATTGCTCAATTGAGTATCATCCGGGCAAGGCCAACGTCGTGGCGCATTTATTGAGCCGTAAGGTTGTTTGGTTTAAGAGCGTTGTTTGCCCACTTGAGTTTATACGACTACGTGAGTATTCGCGAGCCGCAGTTTGCTTCTACAGGTTGAGCGGATCGAGAAAAGCAGCTTGTTAGATGAGGTTTTGAGCGCGAAGACTGGTGCGAGTGATGGGTTGAAGGGTATAGCTTGTCTAATGATGGGGTTACGTGTTTCGTGGGAAAGCTTGTATGCCGAGAGATGCTGAATTGAGGCAAAAGATTCTTCAGGATGCTCATAGCAGCCCCTACGCTATGCATCCTGGAGGTAGCAAAATGTATAAGGACCTCGAGCACGATTACGGTGGTAAGTCTCAAAAAGGAGGTGACCGAGTTTGTAGGTAAGTGTCTGACTTGTCAGCAGGTCAAGGCTGAGCATCAGTTGCCATCTGGGTTGCTTCAGCCAGTGAAGATTCCACAGTGGAAGTGGGAAAGAATAACTATGGATTTCGTCAGTGGATTACCGCTTACACCGAGCAAGAAGGATTCATGCAGGTAATTGTGGATCGATCGACTAAATCAGCTCACTTTATTCCATGAGGTGGATTACTCACTGCAGAGGTTGGCAAAGTCAGTATGTATCGTAGATAGTGAGATCGCACGGGTGCCAAGATGTCGATCATCTCGGATAGGGATCCAGATTTACGTCAAGGTTTTGGAAGGCGTTGCATCGTGCAATCGGGTACACAGTTAGATTTCAAAGACATTTCATCCGCAGATGACGGGCGGTCGGAAAGGGTTATCTGAATATTGGAGGACATGCTTCAAGGGTGTGTTTTGGACTTGAGGGGTAGTTGGGAGGAGTATCTACCGTTATCGAGTTCGCCTACAACAACACTATCAGCGAGCATCAAGATGGCACCTTATGAGGCGTTGTACGGTAGGAAGTGTCGCTCACCTACTTGTTGGACGGAGTTAAGTGAACGTCAGTTATTGGGACCAGAGTTGGTTGCTGAGACCGAAGACAAGGTTAAGTTGATTCAGGCTCGATTGAAGGAAGCTTCTGACCGGCAGAAGTCCTATGCCGATCTTAAGCGGAGAGATATTGAGTTTGCTGTGGGAGATCGGGTTTTCCTGAAGGTCTCACCGTGGAAGAAGGTATTAAGGTTCGGGAAGAAAGGCAAGCTTAGTCCGAGGTTTATTGGGCCATATAAGGTACTAAGACGAGTGGGACCAGTTGCATATCAGCTCGAGTTGCCAGCTGAGCTAAGTCAAATTCACGACGTGTTCCACGTTTCGATGCTTCGACGATATCGTTCCGATCCATCACATGTGGTAACAGTAGAGGAGATCGAGGTAAATCCAGATATGACCATGGAGGAAGAGCCTGTACAGATTTTAGATCGGGATGTGAAGGTTCTACGCAGGAAGTCCGTGCCTCTGGTTAAGGTTCTTTGGCGGAATCATGGCGTGGAAGAAGTGGCGTGGAACCCGAGGATATGATGAGACAACAATACCCGCAACTCTTCTCGACTGTAATTTCGAGGTCGAAATTCTTTTAAGGGTGTAGAACTGTAATATCCCGGGTTAAGGGGTTAATTTATTTTTGGCATTGTTGCATAATTATTGGTGAGCTATTATGTTGTTTGTATGGTTTGGGACTTAGATGAAGGCTAGGTGTGTGCCCGAGTAGGTGGAAAATTTTGTTTTGGGTCTTAGGGGGATAGGAGCTGAAGGAGATGGGGTTTTTAATTAAATTAAGTGAATTTATAGCACAAATGAGGAGCTAGCAAAGTGGCAAGCATGCGCCACATGGAGAGTGTGTGGGTGGCGTCATCTACAAGGGGGAGGTCTTGTGTTCAAGTCGCGAGAATCCCACCCCTTTTGGCTCTCATTTTGGACGGCATGGAGGAAGAGGTTGTGGGCAACTTGAACTCTACCATGGACTTGGTCAACATATTCAAAAGAGGGGTGGAGAGTGAAAGTAGGAGGAAGACTTGGTAAACTCATTTGAATTGAGTGGTGTGGAGTGTTGTGGGGGATTATGGCTGAATTTTTGGGGTGTTTGGAGTGGGGGAGTGGACGGCTTGGTGTGGTGTTGGAGGTGCCGAAATGCATTTTCCCCATTTGGTGCATATTCGGTCTTTGTTTGTAAAACAAAAGTCTCATTTTGGTTTTGTTAGCCGAATTTTCTTCCAAGGTTTTTTCTCATCTTTTTGCACTTCTTGAAGCTGAAAACACCAAACCCCTATAGTAGCGAAACTTCATTTGCTTCTTCCATTTTCTTCTTGAAACCGAAAGTCCAAGTTGCATATACCGAAATTTGCCTTATTCTTTTGGTACTCTCAATAGCCGAATGTTCTCTCCTCTTTCACCTCTCTTTCTTCTTGAAGCTTTGTAAGCCGAAACATCATCCTCCTAATTTTCTTTCTCATTTCTCATTTCGTTCTTTTTCTCATTTCCATTCTTGGCCGATTATCAACCCCTATCCTCTTGCATTTCGATTTTCCTTTCCCTTCTCTCTGACCGAATTTTGGGATGGTATAAAACACCTTGGCCGAACCTTTGGTTCTTCTTTTGGTGCAAGTCTTGGTCGAATCTCTTGATTGTTCTCTCCTAGTGTGGGTGATCGATTGGTGGTTGGTGTTGGAGGTAAGTGCTAGGCCGAATGGCCCTTTCTCCTTTCACTAGTACTCTGCCGATTCTTAGGTATATCTAAGGGCTGATTTCGATATCTTTTATAAGGGAGTTAATCACTTGTTTTGGTAACTATTTCCATATAGGGTCTTTAGAGTTCGTAGTCAAGCAAGGAGAGCCTTTTCACTCTGCTTAGTAATCGGGTGTGATCGGTTGGTAAGAAGCATTATTGGTTCGGGTTGATTGGAAACCTAACCATTCGCAAAGGTAGGATTTAACGCAACCCCTTGGGTTATTTACGTTGTTGGCCGAATGGTATTTGGTTGATGTTAACCTTTTTTCTGGCCGATTGTAGGATTCGAGTTGTAGAAGTGATCAAGGGACGTAAATCGATTTTAGGGATTAAAACCTCCGCTAATTCGGTGTGTAAACTAACACACTACATTTAGTAATATGATTGATAACCTGTGTGATGATTAATGAAACAGTGATGATTGATGTGATACCCTAATGGGTATGATTCTGGACTCGGGTAAGTCAGTATTATTATTATTATGTGTTTACTGATGATCTATATGATACCATGGTTGTGGATATATGTGACATGGGGTATGAGATTAGACATATTAGCATGATATGCATGATTATATGATATGCATGATTACATGAGTGTGGTATGTTGATGGGTGATACGAGTGGAGGGAGCAAAGATATTTTGTCTTGACGAGCACCATGTTTTAGTAACACACTTTGTGACTTTGGGTCACCAGAGGTTTGGCACCTCCGGAGGTTTGGTACCTCGGCGTCTCGTCCACGTGGTTAACACCACCGTGGGTTGGCCCCACTTGTGAGATATGGGATTGACGCCATGATTTGGTATCACACGATGGGTTGGCCCCATCAATGATTTGTGACTACGGTCACCGGTGCTTTGGTAGCACAATTGTGTCTTTGGGACACCGAGGTTTGGCACCTCATTGCGACTTGTCCTTGTGGTTTAACCACAGTGGGTTGGCCCCACATGAGATATGGGATCGTCGCTAGTGATTTGGTATCACACGATGGGTTGGCCCCATCATTGGATTTGTGACTACGGTCACCGTTGCTTTAGTAGCACAATTGTGTCTTTGGGACACCAGTGTTTTGGTAACACATTGTGACTATATGTCACCAGTGGTTTGGCACCACCAGTGGTTTGGTACCACACGGGGTAGAAAAGGCGATATGGATGGTTAGGTCGGGTTGCATTAATTATGTTGCTTTGTATGATGTGTGTTAGCATGTTGTTCTTCGGGAGCGGGATTTACACACTGAGTCACTCGACTCACCCTCTCCTTTGACTTTTCAGGTGACACTTAGACGCGGACATGGAGCCGGGATGGACTCGAGGTGCTCATGCCATACCGAAATAAAGATTTGCTCGGACTTTTAAGGAAGTTGGTACTTAAGTTTTATTGTTACTATTTGGTTTTATTTGGGTTGTAAATGGCCTTTTAAATTATGTTTCGTTTACGATTAAATTAGATTTATAATATGCTTTAACAAACTACTTGAGTTAAAATGTGCTAAAACTTGGAAAGACAACGTTTTCAAAACTTCAAAAACGATGTTTTAAACTATACCATCGGGTATCCTACTATAACTTAGAACAAAATGAACTCAAATTGTTTTTCTAACTTAAATATGGTTTTCTACTAAGACAAAATACTTTCGTAATAATATGAAACAACTTAAACTTCAAACCGACATAAATTAGTTTTACCTACACTTCAGATAAATTTTCAAAGCTCTCGGGGTTTTTCAAACACAACGTGAATTTTTAATCCAAACCTACTCAAGTTTTCCTCAAATGCAAAGTTTCGCAAAGTGTTTCATCAGACTTCTAGACTTCAACCTAAACCACCCAAAACCTTTTTCCCCAGAGCATACTAAAGTGTGTTACATAGGGAAATGTGAAAATGTGAGGGCTATTTTGTAAAATACCCTAAATATGTGTGTTTGGATTAAAATGAATGAATTGATCATTGAATGGAGTGAATTTGAATGTGTATAGACCAAGAGAGGAGAGGTTCGAATAGAGATCGAGGCAAAGATAAAGTGCTCGATTAATCGACCGTATCGATAGTTCGATGTCTGAGGTAAGTTTGGATATAATACATGTATTTGAGATACATTTTATCGATATGAAATGAATATGTTTATGTATATGAAAGTGAGTTACTATGTGCATGATTTTAATTTGAGGGCACTAAGTGTGCGAAAGTGAAATCGAGATAGAAATGAATGGCACTGTGTGTGCGATGTGATGAAAGCTTCGATTTATTGCTGTGGCACTGTGTGTGCGATGTTATGAAAGCTTTGGATTATTACTGTGGCACTGTGTGTGCGATACCGAGATGAGTTGGTTAAAAGAATAGGCACTAAGTGTGCGATAACAGTTATGAGTCGGATAAGTATGTGGCACTGAGTGTGCGATTAAATTAAAGAATGATCGCCAAATAATATCGAGCAATGAATAGCTTGGAGATTTAGTAGCTTTGTGTGGTTAAGGTATGTATTTAACCTTTGTGGTTGATGAGTAAAATTAAGCTTTGATTGAGGAAATGAACATTGTGGTTATGGATGAGAAGGCACGAATATGAGACAATAGATCTAAGTGATTGTTTATTTTTGAATCGATTTAATTTGATATGATAATTGTATTGTATATCAAACTTACTAAGCTTTGGAAAGCTTACTGTGTGATTTGTTTCTCTGCCTTGCAGTATCAGTAAAGCTAGCTCGGATCTGGGATCGTCAGCTTCTAAATCACACTATCGACATTCTATTTTGGTACTTTTGGAAAGATGTATATAGCTGGGATACGGCATGTATAGGCTGGTAAATTGAATCAAGTTTGAGATTTGTAAGTAGCCATGAGATGTGGCTAGATATGTGATAGGTTTGGCATGAATGAATGTGGTATCTAAATGATGCATCTTTTGGCATGATTTGTAGATTGATAAACTTGCTATTGAGTGGTAACTTTGTGTTGATAAATGCTAGTAGGAGTAGTGAGATTTGAGAATGAATTAAGCTTGTGATAGAATAAGTATTGGTAATGAATTGGGTATGATTAGAGTTGGTATTGATTGTATGTTTTAAATTGCAAAATTGGTATGCTTTTAGATGACAATATGTGCATGAGATGTTTGGTTGATTGGTTTGTAGGTTTGACCCTAAGTGGGTGGCATGTTGGCCTTGCAAAGATGGCCTATAATGTCGCAAGGTTGGGACACACGAGCATGTCTCGGATCGTGGGTAAATTGGTAGAATGTGGCTTAAACTGCACATGACCACGGCACAGGCATGCCTACAGGTCGTGCAAGAAATGGCAGTATATGATTTTATAGGACACATCCTCAGCACACAGGCGTGCTTGTTAGCCGTGTTGATTTTGGCAGTAAGTAACCACGGGGAGGTCACACGGTATGTGTCATGTAGCTGTGGGAGAGGCACGGCCTACCCCCACGGGCGTGTCTCCCTTGTATTCTAGAAAAGTTTTAATTTTTCATGAAATTTTATATGTGTTTCGGTTTAGTCCCAAACTGTTTATAAGCATGCTTAGGGTCTTGATGACTCGTTTAAGGGACACTATGATTGTATATGAATGTGTTTGATGATGATTGACTTTGTGTCTTGAATGCGATGTAAAATGATCCTATTGTTCGATAATGCCTCTAAACCCTATTCCGGTGACGGTCTCGGGTTAGGGGTGTTATAGCCCGTGTGGCCACAAAAACACCTACAAACAGCCTGCAAATCAAGCTTTTCTGGTCACTAAATTGACCCTAAATCGTTGGAACCCAAAAACACGCTAACCAGAACAATTTCCATGTTATTCAGCAATACTATCTAACCTCGACAACCAATTTCCCTAAGGACACCAACATTGCCATATTCTATCAAAAGCCAATTTACAATTCACGAATAAAAGAATAGTTTCGAAACCCACACCTGTTTCATGATAAAAAAAACGTCCCGATGCCAACTTGAAGACCAGAAAATTGAAGCTCTTCAAAACCACCACACCACCGTTTAAAAAAAACAAAAGAAAACGTAAAACAAAAGAAAAAAAAAAGGAAAAGAATGTACCAGCCAAAGAGTAAAAATAAAATAAATAAAACTAAATAACTATTTTAAAACATAAAGCTAATTTACTATTTAACATTACTAAAGAAAAAAATATATATAACACTAAAAATGCACACACAAGGACTCGAACCCAGATCCTTGAGGTAACTAACACTTACTAATCCACTAGACCAGCAGGCCCATTCTGTCACCTAAACACGCTACTAACCACAATAACTCACCCTACACTTAGACCATAACCACCAAAAACTCAAAACTTCTAGCCCCGAAAATTGGGGCGTTACAGGTATATTGTCGTTCGCACAATCAAACTTATTCAAAGACCTAGGACATGTCGAAGACCTAATTTGGGCTGCCAACACCTCTATAAATAAGAAATTAGAGGTTGAATGTAATCGAGTCATCCTAGACACCTTTAAAAACCTGTATAGTTAGAATTAGTTTTAGTTTATTTTCTTATATTTTTTATTTTTTAAATGCTTTTTTTTGTTTTTCTACTTGAATAAATTTTGACTCAAGGAATTTCTTATTTAATTGAAGTATTCAATTTTTATTTTCCTTTTCATTTGTTTTATTTAGTTATTCCAATCAAGAGATGTGCTACTATATTGAAAACTCTTGTAAAGAGTTATATTTTATGCCTTTGGACCTAGTTAATTGCCTGTACTTAAGTACATCTAGTTACATTTTAGGACATTTCATTAGTATTCTTAGCATTGTATTAGAACTTGGGCTGCGTTTAAAAATTAGATGCTTTTAATTGCTTGTGGAAGGGTTGTGTTTTGTGGTATTGGGTTGCGTTTCAATATTAGATGCTTTTAACTCATGCAGTGACATTAAGGCAAAAAGATTACAAAATTAAGGATAAAATAGGCTAGGATTAACTTAGTTATAAAATGCAATTTACTAAACTAAAAAAGCTAAAATATATGTTAAGGATAACTAAATGGGAACAATTTAACCAATAAGTAAGGAGGAAAACCTATGTTCTTTCTAGTGCTACCACACCCCCAAACTTGAGCATTTACTTGTCCTCAAGTAAAACAGAAACTAGCAAGGCTACAAAAATTTTACTACGGCAAATGGTCATTCTAACAACTTGAGTCCTCTAAATTCCCAATGAATGAATCACATTCAGATGAAAGAATATTGCATTGACAATACATAAGCATGAATGAATAAGGTTGCATCTTCATCAATGCTAGCATCATGCTTCAAACCCTAAGTTCTATCTACCAATACATCATTTATTGTACAATACTAAGTATTTATATTATATATATTTTTAGAATAAGGGATATCATTGCATTACTGTACCCTTGTTCCTGAGAAGTAACAATGGAGTGCAACAAACTCCCAGGGAGTACATAATTTCGCCAACATACACTCAAGCAATGACCACCTTTGGCTAGATTGATTTTTCTAGCGCTTGTATAAATAAGAAACTAGGGGTTGAATGTAATCTGGTCATCCTAGACACCTTCAAAAGCCCACATAGTTAGAATTAGTTTTAGTTTATTTTCTTTTATTTTTGATTTTTAAATGCTTTTTTTTTCTACTTGAATTAATTTTGATTCAAGGAATTTCTTATTTAATTAAAGTATTCAATTTATATTTTCCTTTGCATTTGTTTTATTTTGTTATTCCAATAGAGAGATGTGCTACTGTATTGATAACTCATGAAAAGAGTTACATTTTATGCCTTTGGACCTAGTTAATTGCTTGTACTTAAGTACATCTATTTTCATTTTAGGACATTTCATTAGTATTTTTAGCATTGTATTAGAGCTTGGGCTGCGTTTAAATATTAGATGCTTTTAATTGCTTGTGGAAGGGTTGTGTTTTGTGGTATTGGGCTGCATTTCAATATTTGATGCTTTTAACTCATGCAGTGACATTAAGGCAAAAAGATTACAAAATTAAGGATAAAATAGGCTAGGATTAACTGAGTTATAAAATGCAATTTACTAAACTGAAAATGCTAAAATATTTGCTAAGGATAACTAAATGGGAACAATTTAACCAATAAGTAAGGAGGAAAACCTATGTTCTTTCTAGTGCTACCACACCCCAAACTTGAGCATTTACTTGTCCTCAAGTAAAACAGAAACTAGCAAGGCTACAAAAATTTTACTACGGCAAATGATCATTCTAACAACTTGAATCCTCTAAATTCCCAATGAATGAATCACATTCAGATGAAAGAATATTGCATTGACAATACATAAGCATGAATGAATAAGGTTGCATCTTCATCAATGCTAGAATCATGCTTCAAACCCTAAGTTCTATCTACCAATACAACATTTATTGTACAATACTAAGTATTTATATTATATGTATTTTTAGAATAAGGGATATCATTGCATTACTATACCCTTGTTCCTGAGAAGTAACAATGGAGTGCAACAAACCCCTAGGGAGTACGTAATTTTGCCGACATACACTCAAGCAATGACCACCTTTGGCTAGATTGATTTTTCTAACGCTTGTATAAATAAGAAATTAGGGGTTGAATGTAATCAGGTCATCCTAGACACCTTAAAAACCCACATAGTTAGAATTAGGTTTATTTTATTTTCTTTTATTTTTGATTTTTAAATGCTTTTTTTTCTACTTTAATTAATTTTGATTCAAGGAATTTCTTATTTAATTAAAGTGTTCAATTTATATTTTCTTTTGCATTTGTTTTAATTTGTTATTCCAATCGAGAGATGTGCTACTGTATTGTTAACTCTTGATAAGAGCTTTATTTTATGCCTTTGGACCTAGTTAATTGCCTGTACTTAAGTACATCTCTTTACATTTTAGGACATTTCATTAGTATTTTTAGCATTGTATTAGAACTTGGGCTGCATTTAAATATTAGATGCTTTTAATTGCTTGTGGAAGTGTTGTGTTTTGTGGTATTAGACTGCGTTTAAATATTAGATGCTTTTAACTCATGCAGTTGCATTAATGCAAAAAGATTACAAAATTAAGGATAAAATAGGGTAGGATTCACTGAGTTATAAAATGCAATTTACTAAACTGATAATGCTAAAATATATGCTAAGGATAACTAAATGGGAACAATTTAACCAATAAGTATGGAGGAAAACCTATGTTCTTTCTAATGCTATCACACCCCCAAACTTGAGCATTTACTTGTCCTCAAGTAAAACAGAAACTATCAAGGCTTCAAAAATTTTACTAAGGCAATTGATCATTCTAACAACTTGAATCCTCTAAATTCCCAATGAATGAATCACATTTAGATGAAAGAATATTGCGTTGACAATACATATGCATGAATGAATAAGGTTGCATCTTCATCAATGCTAGCATCATGCCTCAAACCCTAAGTTCTATTTACCAATAAATAATTTACTGTACAATACTAAATATTTATATTATATATATTTTTCAGAATAAGGGATATCATTGCATTACTGTACTCTTGTTCCGAAGAAGTAACAATAGAGTGCAGCAAACCCCTAGGGAGTACGTAATTTCACTGACACACACTCATGCAACGACAGCCTTTGGCTAGATTGATTTTTCTAACACTTGTACAAATAAGAAATTAGGGGTTGAATGTAATCAAGTCATGCTAGACACCTTCAAAAACCCGCATAGTTAGAATTAGTTTTAGTTTATTTTCTTTTATTTTTGATTTTTTAAATGCATTTTTTTTGTTTTTCTACTTGAATTAATTTTGATTCAAGGAATTTCTTATTTAATTAAAGTATTCAATTTATATTTTCATTTGCATTCGCTTTTATTTTGTTATTCCAATCGAGAGATGTGCTACTGTATTGATAACTCTTGAAAAGAGTTATATTTTATGCCTTTGGACCTAGTTAATTGCCTGTACTTAAGTACATCTAGTTACATTTTAGGAAATTTCATTAGTATTTTTAGCATTTTATTTGAACTTAGGCTGCGTTTAAATATTAGATGCTTTTAATTTCTTGTGGATGGGTTGTGTTTTGTCGTATTGGGCTGTGTTTAAAGATTAAATGCTTTTAACTCATGTAGTGACATTGATGCAAAAAGATTACAAAATTAAGGATAAAATAGGCTAGGATTCACTGAGTTATAAAATGCAATTTACTAAACTGAAAATGCTAAAATATATGCTAAGGATAACTAAATGGGAACAATTTAACCAATGAGTAAGGAGGAAAACCTATGTTCTTTCTAGTGCTATCACACCCTCAAACTTGAGCATTTACTTGTCCTCAAGTAAAATAGAAACTAGCAAGGCTACAAAAATTTTACTAAGGCAAATGATCATTCTAACAACTTGAATCCTCTAAATTCCCAATGAATGAATCACATTCAGATGAAAGAATATTGCATTGACAATACATAAGCATGAATGAATAAGGTTGCATCTTCATCAATACTAGCATCATGCTTCAAACCCTAAGTTTTATCTACCAATAAATCATTTATTGAACAATACTAAGTATTTATATTATATATATTTTAGAACAAAGGATATCGTTGCATTACTGTACCCTTGTTCCTGAGAAGTAACAATGGAGTGCAACAAACCCCCAGGGAGTACGTAATTTAATTGACACACACTCATGCAATGACAGCCTTTGGCTAGATTGATTTTTCTAACGCTTGTATTGGAGTGTTCTCTCTTTAACATTCCATACCTCACCCACTTTAGAGTGTCTCTAATATATAACTATATATATAAGTAACTGTAAAAAGTAGATTCATTCAAGATTTAAGGAATGATAGCAACCATCCATTACTAATGTAACCTAATCAATTCATCAAAGAATTGAAGCTATGACCTTCTGTCAAATTTATCCAACTCATTCATTGATAATTCACATGATTCAAGAATTAAGCATCAAATGTAACAAAAATTTTCGAACAATTTTCATTGACTGTAATTAAACCTTGCATGCTTCATCACCCAAAAAAATTTGAAATGTAGGTGTATTTCTAAGGCCCATGTGCATTCCCCCAAACTTAAAGTTTGCTTTGTCCCCAATACACTAACTTGAAATTGTAATGACAATAAAAATGCAATGGCAATGTCTACTTATCAAAATAAAACTTACAGCTACATGTAATGCATGAATACTACAACAAAAGCTTAAAATAAACTAACTCAGTTATCCTCAGCCATTGATGTGGTTCACAGTGTTTCTTCCTCCTCCTTTTCTTCTCCTCATTCTTTCGTTTTTTTATCCTTAGAACACTTTCTCTTCTTTTCTTTGGGCTTCGCACGATCCTCGGATTACTCTTCAATTTTTGACTCTGCTCCGGCATCATCAGCTGCTTCCTGTGTAGAAGAGGCCACCTGGAGTGGTCAAGTGTAGACTACTATTGCCAATGAATTGCATTGCTCCTCACTGGTTACCTTAGCAACTTCTGCCGATCTCGCTCCATCTCGCTCCAAATTATCAATATTTGTATCCACAGACTCGGCTACAATGACAATGTTCACAGCAGAATCTTTCTCTTCTTTTTCTTTTTCATATTCAGCAACTTCTTCTTCTTCAGCAACAACTTTCTCTTCTACAGCAGCAATTTCCTTCTCAACAGCAGTGTCCTCCCAATCAGCAAAAATACCATCCTCTAACAAGCTATCAATATTTCGAAGGCATTCTTCAATGTCCCTAGATTCCCCTTCTTTGTCATTATCAGAGACCTGCACAATGGGAGGGGATGCCACTGATCCATCTCGGTCTTCCAAGTTGTCATCCGTAGATGAAAGTTCATAATTTCGAATGATTGGTAGAAATTGTAATAGCCCATTTTTAGTCAAATCGGAACAGTGGTTTTGGGACCATAAATCTGAGGTTAAAATGTTTATTTTATTATTATTTTAATGTTTACAGCATGATTGAATGATTGTGTGAAAATTTTGTTAAGAAATTTTATCATTTGGTTGGTCAATTCGATAAAAAGGACTAAATCGCGTAAAGTGTAAAACTTGAGTTCTAATAGATAAAGGTGTCTAATAGCTATATAACCTTAAATTTAAGGTCCTTATGTGGTAAATAACCCATTAAAATGTTAGTGGATGACAGTTGCTTGGTATTTTGTGTAATTATTAAAGTTTTTAAAGTTATAATAGTAATTTGGTAATTAATGATAATTAAAACTAGTAAAATAACATCCATCTTCTTTATTTTATCAACCATAGCAGATTTTAACCTTAAGAAACCATGGAAAAGTTTGGCCAAGCTTGTATAACTAATTAGGGTATGGTTTTGTCCCTTTTTTAATGATTTTTATGTTTTTGTGATCATTGTAGCTAAGTCTAGCTAGCACAGGGACTAATTTGCAAAAATGTTGAAGATTTAGAAAGTTTCCATTGATTAGCATGTATTTTGATGTTTGATGATATATTTTGAATGTTTGATAATAGTTATACAAGTTTTTTTAAGTGATTTTTGAGAAAAATACAAAATAGGGATTAAATTTTGAATGTGTAAATTTTGTGGTAGAAATGTAAAATAAATGAAAAATATGGACAACTAGGGGTATAATGGTAATTCATCTGGCATGGGTTAGTCTTGAATTTCATTAATTTATGATTTTGTGTAATAAGGACTAAATTGTAAAAATGTGAAAGTTTAAGGGCTAATGTGTAAAATAGCTCAAATGCATATTTTGGATTGAATTGAATAAATAGAGGAATAAATAAGTTTATTTTGATTACTTATAGATCAAGAAAAGAGGAATTCAGAATTAGATCGGGGAAAAAGCAAAGTGATTAAATAGTCGATTTGTTTCGTCATTTCCATACACGAAGTAAGTTCGTATAATTGAACTTAAATGTACATTTATTTAATTGATGGATGTACTGTGATTGTATTTATCTTATTGGTAAAATTTGGAAGATTTTGAATTAAATGTACGATTTATGTAAGGCGAGTTGCCAAATAAGACCATAGCTGGGCTATGGCAATCGGATAATAAGACCATAATTGGGTTATGGCATGTGAATGTAAGACCACTACAGGGCCATGGCAATGTATGTGTAAGATCATAATTGGACTGTGGCATCTAAAAATCAATGTACTCGTACCGTAAGTACTTATAAACTTGGAGTGATTTGATAAGTGAATTGGTGAGGAATAGATAAGTATCAGTACAGGTATGTACGAAAAACTATTCGAATAACAAGCTAATAGAAGTTGAGAACTTTATGTTAACTTAGTGATTGATGCTTTATGTAACACCCTTAACCCGTATCCTTCACCAAATTAGGGTTATAAGGCATTACCATGCTTAGTGCAAGTCTTAACAATTATTAACGGCTCAATAGACTTGATCGAATACAACAAGGGTACTATACTTTCATAACATGCTTAACATTAATTTACATATCATATTTCATTTAGCCACAATTACAAAGAAGTATTTTTTTTTCATCGAATAATCTTATTACTATTCATTTTGTAACACATTCATCAATGACCGAATATGCTCATATCCTTATTTATCAAACCTAAACAAGACATCAATTATCAAAACTAAGTTTTCATGTATAAGAAAAATTATGCTTTAACCTTGCGTATTCAATTTTAACTTTTTTCTAACTTCCCATACCAAGTACTAATACATCCAAACAAAGTATAGATCCATACATATTTAAGAACAAAATCGAGTAACAAGATCAAATAAATATCTTCCATAATTCATGATTCATATCAATTTGAATTATACTCATACACTTTATAAAACATGTTCGACAGAGTCAAATTATCATTCCAACCAATAGTATCATAACATGGCGAATATACCTAATTAAGTGTTTGACATTATTACAAGCATATACTATAATGCAACTTCAAATGTGTAATCTATTAATAAAATGTGTAATCTATATCAATTTGAATTATATTCATACACTTTATAAAATGTGTAATCTACTAATAAATATTTATCAATGCATGGCTCAAAACAACTTCAAATGCGCATATACCAAACTTCCTAATGCAACACCTAATGTTCATAAACACATAATGTGACTAACTATCAACCAAGCACAAACAATCACATTCAACAATTATCTTAACCTCAAAGTCAAGTCATAAGAACATCCATCACAAATAATATACTATAAGATATACTTCTAAAATGAGCTATTTACTAATTAGCAAATGCATGACATAAGAGACATGTAAATCAACCAAATTACCAATCATGCATACTTACTTTACCGATTCTACCTTTATAATGATCAAGCATTAAGGCTGAATACATTAAAGACCAAAGTACTATAATTTAGCCATTTTCGCATGGCTCTAATATATATACAGGAACAAAATTTCATTGTTTCAAAATCTAGTCTAGCCTATACATGCCTTTAGTTCGAAATCTAGACTTTAAAGGTACCAAAATAGTCGATAGTGTGGATGACTTCGTTGACAATCCCCAGAGCTCGTAGATTGACCAAAATCTATAAAATAGAATAACAAACACACATAATAAGCTAACCTAGCTTAGTAAGTCTTAAGCAAAAAATATTAAATCAAATGATCATTCAAACGTTTTCAAATCCAAATTTAATATCGTACAATTTTAAAGCTTAGTACTTAATTGATCTACCATGCCGAATGCAATTACCCTTTTCTTTAATAACCTCAAAATATCCTTATCTGACCTTAATTGTGCAAACTCACCGAATACACATAAATGTAATATGTATCCATATATAACCAGATCAAGTAAGTACAATATACATATTAACCACATATAATCAATCATACACATATGTAAACATATCCATTTGCCTTCAGATATAGCATTTACACATATGGCCGAATCTTAAAGGCATAACCAAGATTAAATTCCAATATATCATACTCATTATTTGCAACACCAAATGCACATATTAAAATCTTACAAAAATACTTCAACTATATCACATATTTCTCACTTCGAATAGTAATATAATAACTTGCCTTTTTCCTTGCAACTATGAAGCTTATACTTACCTGAACATTTAGCTTACTTGCAGTAATTACATTACACCTTAATAGTGATCCATGTATCCTCTATTTATAATAATTCACTGGCAATAAGCCTGCTAGGCAACAAAGCCTGAAACACAAAACAGCAATAAGCCTGCTAGACCCGAGGTCTAAAATTTAATCACCGACATTTAGCCTGTTAAGCAATAAGCCTGATATAATTCACCTTCACAAGGCCTGCTAGGCAATAAGCCTGATATAATTCAATGGCACAAGGAATGCTAGGCAATAAGCCTGATATAATCCACCGACACAAGGCCTGCTAGGCTCGAAGCCCGAATATCGATATTATTAAATCATCTCATACACATTACATATTACCAATATCACATATGTCACACATAATTCATATTACTTTCATGTATCAAACTGAATTAAATTTAATTACATTTCATTATTAAAACACTTATCACATTCGGCTTTGGCAAAATTCCCATTTATAAATTCAAAATTCAGCATGTAATTAAGATCATAACTGATATTAATGGTGTTAAAATGCTTAAATATATCTCACATGAATCATTTCACATGTCAAACTATTTTCTCATTGAAATTTCATCATACAAATATTCAAATACTTCTAACATTCGAATAATTCAACCAAATCACATATTTTTCTTAACCAAATTCGACAATTTCATGCATAGTCACAATGGTTTCAAGTTTTAGCATTTATTAAATTACGTAAATAATTTACGACATATATTCGCTTAGGGACTTACCTCGGATATCATTTAACAACAAAGACCGGCTATTCGATTATCTTTGTTTTTCCTCGATCCAAATCCATTTTCCTTTGTTCTTGATCTAAACATATTTAAAATAAACTCATTCAAACACATTTTTATTCAATTTAATACCAAAACACATAAATGGGCAAATTACCATTTTTCCTCTAATGTTTCACATTTTCCTAATTTAATCCCTATTATACAAAACACAAAATAGGCAAAATTTCACAACAACATAGTTAGGCCGAACCCTACTTATGATCATATAAGTCCATGCATTTTATTTATTTTGCATTTTAACCCCTCAAAAATTTATTTTCTCAATTTAGCCCTATTTAGCTAAATTCGTCAAAAATTCAAGAACAAAATATATTCATCAAATACATATCTCTCATCTAACCTCATAAATCATCATAAATCATATGAGTTCATCAAAATCTCATCTCAAAAAGATCATCAATACTCAAAATTAGTACATGGGTTTGATAGCTCTTGAAGCAACGATTACAAAAGCATAAAAATTATCGAAAACCGACCGAAAACATACCTTGAATTTAACTAAATAAGTGCCGAAACCAAAGCTTCTTTTCTTCTTTTCTTTCTTAGCTACATTCGACCAAATAGAATGAAAAATGGCCATGTTTTATGATTATTATGTAATAACGTATATTATTAATTCATTTACAAAATTAACCCTTCATTAAACAATTAAAACAACTTGGAATAAGGGCATGATTGTCTTTCATTCATCCACTAACTATGTTTCTTTTATTATAATATATTAATATAAAATATAAAATGTAACATCCTAGATTAGGGGTTATGCGTTTGTGCATAATTCATGAGTAGTAGGTTTTGGCAGTGTTTCAATTGAATTAAGGGTTTTTAAAATCCTAGGATGGAAGAGAAAGCTTTGGACAGTTATTGGTTTTCAAGTTAAAAACAAGAAGTGATGTGGAAAAGTGGTAAGGGACGCCACCTAAGGTGCAAGGGTTATGGCATCAAGTGAAGTACTTTGAGGGAAGAGGTTCGAATCCCATTGTGTGCATTTTTAGAACCTTGGAAATGTATGGAAATGTATGGAAAATGTCTTGGAAATGTAAGAAATGATTTAGAAATGTTAAGTTTCAAAAAGAGGAAAGTAAATATTTTGGAAACTTGGAAATAATTAGCTAAAAGAGGAAAGTAAACATTTTGGAAACTAAGCTAAAAGAGGAAAGTGAACATTTTGGAAACTAAGCTGAATTAGGAAAGTGAACATTTTGGAAACTAAGCTAAAAGAGGAAAGTAAACATTTTAGGAAACCTAAGAAATGTCAAGTTTACAGAGCCGAACGAAAATTTTTGGAAACCTAGAAATGACTTAGAAATGTCGAGTTTTAAAGTTTAAAAGAGGTAATTAAGGCAAGGAGGCCTTAAAAGAAAAAGTACGTGACATTTTACACACAAACAGGCTTGAAAAAGTGGCCTGAAGATGCCACTTAGGGCCTCTTGAAATGGTGCCACATGCAAGGGTGTTGGGCCTGAGTTCAAGTCACATGGGAAGCAAATAAAATAAATTTTATTTTTGCTTCTAGAAGCCCAAGAGGTGGACGGCACAAGGCTTGCAAAAGAGGAGTTTCACTCTCTTTTAAATTCGGCTAATTAGAAGATAATAAGGATTATACTTTATTTATTTTAAAATTAAAGAGATAAAGTTATCACATAAGGAAGAGTAGTGGCCAAGCAAAGGATTCTTGGCCTAATTTTGGCCATAAAAGGAGGAGACTAGGGCTATTCATTATTCATTCTCCCTCTCTTTTCTTTTGCCAAATATTCTTTCTCCTCTCCCTCTGCCGAAATTCTTCTTGAGCATCCATTCTTTTTCCTCTTCTATTCTAGCATCCTAGCCGATTCCTTCTAAGCCTATTATTCCTCTCTTCTTTCATCTTTGAAAGCGAATACATAAGGGGATCATAGCTGATTGTTCATCAAGTCTCTAAGTCAATCTACAAGTGGTGTCGGGAGGGATCATCGATTTCAATATAAAGGGTAAGGATCTATAGTTATAATTGTATTCCTTTTCTTTTAAGCCGAAAGCTAGTCTAATCCATCCTATATCTTATTGATCGAAATATGTAAGGTGAAATTTGGGATTTCAGATCTAAGGTATTTCGGCATCTCCATTAATCAAGAAGAGAGTTTCGGGATTTAAAAGATTTAAGGTAAGATATATGTATATTCGGCCAAAGGCCATGTTTAAGTTTTAATGTTAGATTAAATCTAACATATGGTTATAGGAATTTCAACATCCTTAAAGAAAGCAAGAGATCAATTTCGGGATTTGAATAATAGGGAAATCGACAACAAGGTAAGCCTTAGTGTACTAATCCTACTAGGATTTGGTTTTATGGCCGAATAGGCCTTTGCTAAATATTACCACGTTGGCCGAATGTAGGCATTAAAAATCTAAGGTAGTAGATCGATTTCGAGATTTCAAGTGAAATCGTTAAGCGAATCAGGTGTGTACCCTACACTAAATCTTGATAGATTTATGGCTTTAATTCATTATATGTGTTAATATGAAAGTATAAGAATATGGCTAAGGTACCGTGTGTACCCCACACTAATCTTAATAGATTTATGGCTTAAATATGATATATATGTTAATATGAAAGTGTAGGAATGTGGCTAAAGTACCATATTATGGTACAAAGTACTCAGGTACGTTTTCCTACTCCTACTAGGATTTCGAAATATGTTTAACATGTGAAAAGTGATGTGAAAGTGAAATTAAATATGATATGCATGATATGTATAATTTGGGGCATTCGGGTTATTTGAGAAAGGGGAAGTGAATGTGATGACTTCGGTCTCACTAAGTGAAACGTGATGACTTCAGTCTCACTAAGAATATGTGACGACTTCGATCTCACTAAGAATATGTGACAACTTCGGTCTCACTAAGAATATGTGACGACTTCGGTCTCACTAAGAATATGTGACAACTTCGGTCTCACTAAGAATATGTGACGACTTCGGTCTCACTAAGAATATGTGATGACTTTGGTCTCACTAAGTGAATGTGGTAACTTCGTTACATTATCTAAATGTGGTGTCTCATGACACAAATATCAGTGGCTATGCCACAATATCTTAAGTGGGCGATGAGCATGTCGATTGCAGGATCGCCTTCGATGGTGTGTAGCGGATGGAGGGTTGACTTAGTAGTCCCACTTGTGCGAGGTTGGTACGGTGGAGTGTAGCGGATGGCATATAGGTTTGGGTTCGGGTTTGCATCATTATCTTGAATTTTTATATGAACATGATATGTATGGTGTGCCTAATTCTATTATATTTTAGTGTTGGTTACACATTGAGTCTATCGACTCACCCCGCTAGGGAACATGTTTCAGGTGATGAGCAGTAATGGACCGGGACGGTAGAACTTGTGGTGGCCATGTTCAGCTTGAAGTTAATTTAATTTGAACCTTTATTTTATTTTAAGTACTGTATAAATTTTATTTTGGGTTTTGTTTTATGTAATAAGGCCTTAGTAGGAATATTTTATTCTGTTTTTATTTGTTAAGCTTACGAATTTTTATCAATTAAAGATTAAGTAAATATATTTTAAAACTAAGCCCAAATGTTTTGTCACCTAAAGTAAAGGATTTTTAATAAAAAAATAAACTTGTTTTCAACTCGAGCCCAACCCACAAACAAACTATCTCCAAATCACACAAGTTTTTTCTAAGTAAGAAAAGAATTTGAAATGGTTTACACCGGGGAACATACTAGATCCGGTCAAGGCTCGTGGGCTGAGTTTGGGGTGTTTCATAAAATAAATATATATTTAACAAAACATATAAAATAATTATATATAAACATAATGGATTTACACATTGCCGTCCACTATCTAATATTTTGGCCAAATTGCCACTTAAGGCCCTCACTTTTATAAAGCCACATCAAATTAATACTTTAACAAATAACATGTAACTTTCACATTCAATGTAATTTCATCCTTTTGCAAATTAAACACACGAATAGACAAATTAACTTACGAAAATTTAACACATGCTAAACCACATAGCAATGGCACAAAATATAATATTAAAATATTGTTCAGAGTCAAATTTATGGTCTCGAAACCACTATTCCGACTAGGGTATAAACAGGACTGTTACAATTTAATGCAATTTATGTTATATATTTAGAAATGTTAATGAATGATGAGATTATTTCATATATGCATACGAACTTACTAAGCTTTATAGCTTACTTTGTTTATTTTTCCATGTCTTATAGTATTTCGAAGCTAGCTCGGATTCAGAGATTGTCAGAGACTTCATCACACTATCGAACGTCTATTTTGGTACTTTTGAAGTTGTGTAAATATTGTATATGGCATGTATAGGCTTGAGTCATTTTGGTATGTTTGATGAACATGTATTTTTTCCATTTGAGTTGGCTTGTGATGATGAATTTTATGATATTCATAAATGTGCAAATGGTTCTATTTTGAGTTTGGTAATTGACCTATATTGTGTGATTGAGGTTGATAATTTGGGAAGCTATGTGCTTGTGAATGGGTGAATGATAATGCATGTTTGGAATGGTTAAGTTAATTGAATTGTATATGTGAATTAGGTATGTAAATGATTGTAAATTGTGGCTTATTTGTGACTTATTTTTTTGATAATGAATTGGTATTAAATTGAGTATTGAAATGGTTGAAATAGATATGGTATGATTTGTACATTGGTTGATGATATTTGGCTGCATATTTATGTCTTGAAATGGCACCATTTGAGCTTGTAGAGGTATATGCAAAATGGGTGGCAAAATGTCTTTGTAAATAGCCTATTTTTTTTCCACATGGGCAAAGACACGAGCGTGTGTCTCAGCCGTGTGTAACACTCGGTCATGTTACACGGCCGTGTGTCCCTGGTGTTGAATTTGAAAACAAGTCAGTATGCTCCACACGGCCTCACACACGGGTGTGTGACTTGGCCGTGTGGCATAAGTAGTATACCTTACAGGATTGGCATGACCTAGCACATGACCTGGCACCCAGGCGTGTATGGCCATTTTTAGGGCACACAAGCTAGCCACATGGGCGTATGTGTTGGCCGTGTGACCCATGTCAGAGAGTTACACAGGGTTGGACACGGGCTGGGACACGACCATGTGCTTCTATTTCGAATGTCCACATGGCTTGTGACACGAGTGTGTGTCCACTGTTATGAGAAAAATTTTAAAAGTTTCATGAAAGTTTCTTAAGTTATCGGTTTAGTCCCGAACCACTCCAAAAGCATGTTTACGGCCTCTTAGGCTCATATAAGGGACAAATTGATTAAGATTAAATGATGAATGCTTGAATTGAGAAAATGTATGCTAAACGGATGTTTAATTGTTTTGTAAGTCTTGCAATGTTCTGTAACCCTATTCTGGCATTGAATATAGTCAGAGGTGTTACAAAAACACTAGGTGTAACACCCATAACTCGTATTTGTCACCAAAACAGGGTTATGGAGCATTACCTGAGTTTATAGTTCAATTACAGTTAATTTATGTCATTTAGTATTCATTTTTGAAAATTCCGTCACAATCAATCATAATGTCCCACATATGGGTCCTCGAGGCCCTAAATATGTATTTGAATCAAGTCAAGACTAAACTGAGATTACAGAAAATTTTTCGTGAAATCTCAAAATTTTTCTTAGGTGCAGAGGACACACGCCCGTGTGGCCAGGCCGTGTGGCTCATACGGGCAACGACACGCCCGTGTCCTAGGCCATGTGGGCAGTCAATATGAGACACACGGTTGTGTCCTTACCCGTGTAACTCTCTGACTTGGGTCACACGACCAGCCATACACTCGTGTGCTAAACCGGTTGGACAATTTAATTTTTGAAAATTAGATGCAGGGATTACATTGCCAGAACGCATGCCCACATGTTGGGTCGTGTGTCTCACACGGCTGAGACACACACTTGTGCCTCTACCCATGTGCTCAATTTTAGGCATTCTATTTCTCCAATTTTAAGATGCAGGGGACACACGACCAAACCATATGCCCGTACGCATGGCTGTATGTCACACAAGGTTGAGACACACGCCCATGTGTCTGCCTGTGGATAAAATAAGGTAATTTTCTAGCCCTATTTCTCACCCAAATTTTTCCTTCAACCTACACCAATACATACATACATATACCAACCAATTCAAGACATTAAAACCAAATCGATATTAACATTTAGATACATCATCACATGTATTCAAACTTACCTTTGTAATACATATATGCTTACCATAATTCAATCAAACCATACCAAGCCCATATGTATTAACCATATTATAACCTCATATATATATTCTGTAACACCCCGATTTGGGCCTAGTCAGAATAGTGGTTGCTAGACCACAAATCTGAAATATAAATATGTGTTTTATGATTATATAAGGCTATTTACGTGTTTTCATGATTGTGTGAAAATTTTAGGAGGAAATTTTATTTATTAGTGATCAATTTGTCCATTAGGACTAAATTGCAAAGATTAGAAAATTTGAGATTTTAGAAGATTTAAATATGAAATAGAATTATAAAAATTACTAGAGGTCCTTATTTAGGAATTAGACCATTAAATGTCAAGATGGACAAAAATAGACATGGGAAGGAAAAATCTCAAGAAAGGGATTTAACGGCATTTTAGTCATTTGGATAATAAAAGATTAAAAAAGGGAAAAATGAAGCAAAATTTGCTTATCTTCTTCAAGCTAGGGCTGAAAATACTAAGCTCTCCATAGCTAGGGTTTCTTCAACTTTCAAGCTTGATAGTAAGTGCATCCTAGCCCCATTTTTAATGTTTTTTGTATTTTTGAGATCCTCGTAGCTCGATTTAGCTATTTCTAGCTATATTTTGAGCTAGGGTTTATGTTCAAAAATTTACCCATGTATGACATGCATGTATTTTGATGTTTTATGGAAGAATATGAAAGTTTGATGTATGATAAACATCTTTTTCAAGGTGATTTTCATGAAAAATGCATAAAAGGACCAAATTGTAAAAGTTATAAAAATTATCATACATGAGTGAAACAGTGGAAATTGAACGATGCTGTAGTTAAGAAAATATTTCAACTAGGCTTAAAATACAAGAAAGATGAATGAAAATCATTTTATGAGCTTAAGGGCAAAAGTGTAATTATGTGAAAGTTTAGGGGCAAAACTATAATTTTTCCAAAGTATGATTCATGAGTCAATTTAGTCAATGTGAGTATTAAACAAGTGAAATTGTTATTATAGATTAAGAAACATGAAGCTCAGACCAAAACTGAGGCAATAACAAAGTGTTGGACTAAATCGAACATCTACACGTGTTTTGAGTACTGATGTGAGTTTGTGTGAAATTAAGGCTACATATGTTTTTATGTTTAAATTACTTATTATTATGAGAAATGCATATTATTTTCATAAAGTTGATTTGTGATGCCTCGATGAGAAAATGATGTGAATATGTTAAATTGAAGTCCCGGTTGAAGATTCAGAATAACGAGGATACCTATGTCACGACATGAGATAAGGAGGTATCGTATAAGACCATGTCTAGTACATAGCACTGGCACCGAATGTAGGTCCCGTATAAGACCATGTCTGGGACATGCCATCGGCATCGAATAAGGAAGGTCTCGTGTAAGACCATGTCTGAGACATGGCTTCGGCATCAAAGGAAGATCTCGTGTAAGACCATGTCTGGGACATGGCATCGACATCGAGCTAAGAGATCCCGTGTAAGACCATATATGGGATATGGCGTCGGTATCAAGAGGCGATCCCATGTAAGACCACATGGCATTGACATCGTGACATATGTATTACGAGATTGAGTATCCTCCGATATTCTGAGTAGTTCAACGGGCAAAAGAGCTAAGTATGTAAAGATGACAATTAGCTAAATATTATATAAGGATGCCCAATAGTTCCATTTAAGTTAAGGATGTTAATGATTTAATTCTATGATCAAAGTAGCATAAGTGCTAAATTATGTGCTGAAGTGGTACAGGTACCATGAGTTAAATACGAGTTATGAAAACCGTAATGTGATATGTGATGGGTAAGAATAAGTATGAGTAAGTATGTCAAAGTACTTAGATCTTGTGTTGTTATTGTTTTATGAGATGAATGGATTTTACTATGAGTACCTATATTTCTATTTTAGTTCATGCAAACTTAGTAAGCTATATGCTTACCCTTTTTCTTTTCCCTTTTCCTTGTAGTATTGCCAAGCTAGCTCGGGGATCGTTAAACGTTGGAGCTCAGATAACACTATCAATCATTCTTTTGGTATAGTAAAATTGTTTTATTTTGGGTATGGCATGTATAGGAACTTGGTCATCTTGTGTTATGTCATGTTTGAAGGCCAAAGTGTTCTCTACTAAGGTTATACACTCATTTTGTAAATAGCCATTGTGAGTTGGCCAATAATTGTCAAGTTCATATTTTAATGATGATAATTTTTACGAAGGGAAAGTTTATTCAAATGATGAGGTAAAATGTGAAGTATTTGAATGATGATTAGTGGTTCTTTATAGAATATTACTGTCTTATCATGCATTGCTTGTGTTGATATATGTATGTCTATATTTCAGGGTGGCAATTGGCTTGGTAAATAGCCTTTTAATTGTCCACATGGGTAGACACATGGGCGTGTGTGACACACGGTCAACCCCATGGGTGTGTTGGTGGGCCTTGTGTCCCCTGCATCAAATTTACGAGAATTCGATTCGTCACACGAGCCAGTACACGGGCGTGTGATTAGGCCATGTGCCTTTAAGAGGTTGCTGACGTCATAAACTGAATACCCAATTTTTTACACACGGGTGAGGACACAGGCGTGTCTAGGCCGTGTGAAGGACACAGGATAAAGACACAGGCGTGTGTCCGGCCGTGTGAAAACCCTTGTAGGTTAAAAATGAAAAATAAATCTTACACGGGCTAGGAACATAGGCGTGTGTGACCACACGGCCTGCCCACATGTGCGTATTCCATATCACACGGGCATATGACCCTTGTTTAGGCAAAAATTTTATGAGAGCATAAAAGTTTCTAGTTTAATTCTGAAACCTCCCGTATGTATGCTAAGGGCCTCATAGGCCCATAATAAGGATGTTATGAATATGAATGAGAAGTTTTAAGTTTGAAACGAAATTTTATAGCCCAATAATGTATGTTCAAGCAAGTAAAGTCGAATAATGCCTCGTATCTTGTCCCGGTATCGGACACGGGTAAGGGGTGTTATGTAACACCCCTTACCCAGGTTCGAAGCTAGAACCCAATACAAGGCATTACCTAACTCAATCTGCTTAAACATATAAACATCTGGATATAAAAATTTCATTTGGCTTAAAAATTTTCCATTTAATCACATAATCTACTTAACCTTGGCCTACGAGGCCTTATATGTACTTCTGGAAGGTTTCGGGAATTAATTGGAAACTTTTACACACTTTGAAATTTTTTTGCCTAAACAAGGCCACACGCCCGTGTTGTTCAAGGGACACACCCGTGTGCCCCTGAGGCATGCCCGTGCTCCTCACACGTGGTTGACACTGACTTAATACACACGGCCAGACACACGCCTGTATCCCTGGCCTGTGTCCCTCACATGACATGAACACGCCCATTTCTTAGCCCTTTGTGCCAAAACCTTGGCATTCTATTTATGACCTCATCATCTCACTATGGTCACGCTGCTAAGGCACAAGCTCGTGTCTTTAGACCGTGTGTCGAATTAAATTCCTAACTTCAGGTGCAGACTTCACACGGCCTGGGCACATGCCCATGTTCCTAGCCGTGCCTCCCACACGGCTGAGACACATGGCCGTGTCTCTGCCCGTATGCTTACTACTGAGTATGTTGTCTTGGAACACTAGCATGCAAAGTGACACACAACTAATCACCATGCCCATGGGGCTGACCGTGTGTCACACACGCCCATGTGTCTGCCTATATGGACAATTTTATGGCTATCTACCAAGCCATTTGCCACCCTAACAAGCAATAACACTCATGCCAAAATAATTCAATATATAGATGACCATATGGTACCTCTAAGAACTCAAAAAGAATCAAGACATCCATAAAAGCATACACTTCATAAAATCCATCATCATTGAATTTAGGAACATATCAAGTATTGGCCAACATCCCATGACCCTTTACTAGGTAGATTGAAAACCTATAATAGCCAACACATTTGTCTTACAAACATGACATAAAAAAAAGACCAAGTCCTATACATGCCATACTCAAAATGAATCTAGTTTGGCTATACCAAATAGTGGTCAATAGTATGATCTCCAAAATTCGACGTTTGCAATTTCTTGAGCTATCTTAGCAATACTACAAGGAAGAGGGAAACGAAAGTGGTAAGCATAAAGCTTAGTAAGTTTGCATGGAATTAAATAGCAACAATGAACTCATAAAGATACCCATCCATGGCATTAGATAACCATACATAGTGTCATAGGCTTATTACCATAGCTTACTCGTATTTGCCCTTATCTAGCATTTACCACGCCACATATTGTAAATGTTCCTCATGAATTACTCACGCATACCTGTTTTTACTCAATCATATAACTTTAACACCAATCTTAATTCTATATTTAGTGCTAAATTATTTATCTCAATGAGTCACTAGGGGTACTCAAAAATTTCATATTCATTATCGCTATCTTGAACCTGAAGCCAATGCCACATCCCAAGTGTGGTCTTATAAGGAATTACCTCTGTTTACCGATGCCATATTCTGGATATGGTCTTACACGGAACCTCACCTCGAGTATTGATGCCATGTCCCAGACATGGTCTTATACGATTCTCATATTCAATACCGAAGCTATATACCAGATATGGTTTTATACAGAATCTCAACTCAGTGCCAAGGCCATGTCCCCGACATGGTCTTACACGGGACCTTATCTATCTGATGTCTCGATAATACTATTTACACATTCATCATAGTCCAACTGGGACTTCAACAACTCAACTTTCTCATTCAACACCAAGTACACAATTTTATAGAATATCATTTAACAATATAATATCAAACGTTCTCAAACTTATGAGCATAAATGTTAAATTTATCACATACAAACTTACCTCGACTTCAAAACAAGCTAGATCGTCGATCAAGTCCGAGACTTTATTCTTTCCCCAATCGAGATTGATTCTTGGTTCTTTTTGCTCTATAATAGAAAATTAGCTCATTTTAATCATTATATTAATAAAAGCATTTTAATAATCATGCTTTGGCAAAATTACTATTTTGCCAACTTTGGCAAAATGACTATTTTACCCCTAGGCTCAAAAATCAATTCTAATCAAATTTTTACCTTTAATGAGCCTAGGTGAACATTTATTTCTCTTATGGCTATCATGAAAACCCAACATTTCACACATTTACTACCAATTGTACAACCTTTACAAAAAGGTTCATTTAGGTGCTTTCATGGCAACACCTTTCACAAAAGTTGTTCATCTAACAACTAAGACTCATTTTATTCCATAAAAATGCAGCAAATCACATACAAGCTCTCACAGTAAAACCCTAAAATTTTCACCATATTGCAAATTAGTCCCTTCTTTAGAAAGCTTAAGCTTTAGGGATTCCAAAACCACAACTATCATAAAAAAAAAACCATTAAAAACACTTACGTGTAGGGAGAAGATTTTGCTAACATTTTAAGCTTGCAAAACCCCTATTTTTATTGCTATTTTTGGTGGAGAAGAAGAGAGAAAAAGATGATATCTTTTCTATCTTTATTTTATTCTATTTATCAATTTAATCCACCAACTACACCCACTTTGACCAATTTTGACTTCTTTGTTCCCCTATGGCCGGCCAACCTCCATTTAAGGGGCTAATTTCCTTTTAAAGACCTCCAATTAATATTTTATGGCTATTTGTCACCATTAGCTTATACAATGAAACTTTTACACTTTATGCGATTTAGTCCTTTTTCGCGATTAAGCAAGAAATCGCTAAAATTTAGGCATCAAAATTTTCATGCATACATATAATCATGCTCTATCTCATAAAATAACATAAAAATAATTTTACCTAAACTCGAATTAGTGGTTTCAAACCACTGTTCTGACTAACCCCTAAATTAGGCTGTTATAAATCTCACCCTTAAGGATTTTCGTCCCCGAAAATCTTACCGGTAAAAAGGTTGTGATATTGGTTTCTCAAAGTCTCTTCGGGCTCCCATGTAGCCTCTTTTATTCCATATCTCTACCATAGCACTTTAACTAGAGCTACACTTTTGTTTCTTAACTATTTGACCTCTCGTGCCAAGATTTTAACTTGCTCTTCACCATAAGTCAAGTCCAGTTGAACTTCTTTCTCTGTTGGCACTATTACATTCGAAGGGTCTAAACGGTATCGACGCAACTTGGATACGTGAAAGACATTGTGAATCTTTTCCAGTTCGGGTGGCAAGACCAACCGATAAGCTACCGGTCCTATCCTATCAGTAACTTCATAAGGTCCGATAAAACACAGACTTAATTTGCCCTTCCTGCCAAATCTGAGGACTTTCCTCCATGGTGATACTTTCAGAAACAATTTATCACTGACTTGGAACTCAATCTCTTTCCTTTTTAAATCCGAATAGGACTTTTGTCTATCTGAGGTCGCTTTCAAACACTCGCGTATCACCTTTACATTCTCTTCAGTTTCCTTAACCAAATCAACCCCGTGAATTTGATTCTCTCTAAGTTCCATCCAATACAAAGGCGTTTGACATTTACGCCCATACAATGCTTCATAAGGTGCCATTTTCAAACTTGACTGAGAACTATTATCGTAAGCGAATTCCACCAATGGTAAGTATTTTTCTCAATTATCTTGGAATTCCAAAACACAACATTGAAGTATGTCATCAACTATCTGTATCACTCTCTCCGACTGCCTGTTGGTTTGCGGATGGAAGGCTGTACTAAAACTCAATTTTGTGCCTAAAGCCTCTTGTAACTTTTTCTATAACCGTGACATGAATCTCGGATCTCTATCTGAAATGATCGGTTATGGTACACCATGAAGTCTTACTATCTCTGACACGCACAATTCTGCCAAATTATTAAGAGAAAAATCAACTCTTATCGCTATGAAATGGGCCGACTTCGTGAGTCTATCGACTACGACCCATACGACATCTTTCTTTTTTGGCGTCAACGGTAAACCCGTCACAAAGTCCATGGTAATATAATCCCACTTCCACTCAGGAACTATAATGGCCTGAAGTAGACCCGAAGGTACTTGGTGTTCAGCCTTCACTTGTTGGCAAATTAGGTATCAGCCTTCAATTGTTGGCAAATTAGGTATCTCGATACAAACTCGAAAATGTCTTTCTTTATACTGGGCCACCAATACCACTTCCTCAAATCATTGTACATCTTTGTGCTGCCTGGGTGCACAGTTAAACATCTGCTATGTGCTTCATGCAATATATTTTGATTAAGCTCATCATTTTTTAGTACATAGACCCTATCTTAAAAAATTAAACATCCGTCAATACTTACCCAAAAGTCTGACTCAACATTTGACTCACATAAACTTATTTTGGCTTGTAAGTTACTGTCCTCACTTTGAGCTTCAAAAATCTCTTGGAGAAATAATGGTTTAGCCCTTAGCTCAGCCAGAATAGGACCATCATCCAACAAAGCCATCTGTGTATTCATGGCCCTCAGCACAAACAATGATTTTCTGCTCAAAGCATCGGCGACCATGTTCGCCTTTCCCGGATGGTAGTCAATCATTAACACATAATCCTTGATCAACTCTAACCATCTTTGTTGTCTCAAATTCAATTCCCTTTGAGTCATTATATAATTTAGGCTTTTATGGTCGGTAAATATCCGACATCTTTCACCATACAAATGGTGTCTCCATATCTTCAAGGTGAACACAATGGCGGCCAACTCTAGATCATGGGTCGGGTAATTCTTCTCGTGCGGCTTTAATTGTCTAGAGGTGTATGCAATCACCTTGCCCTCTTGCATAAGTACACAACCCAATCCATTCAGGGATGTATCAATGTAAGCCACGAATTCTCTTCCCGACTTAAGGTTCACCAAAATAGGAGCCTCAGTCAATAGCACCTTTAGTTTCTCAAAACTCTATTGACACTTTTTTGTCCAATCAAACTTTACATCATTTTGCAAAAGTCTCGTCATCAGGGTAGCTATCATGGAAAACCCCTTAACAAAACACCTATAATAGCTGGCTAGACCTAGAAAACTCCTTACTTCACCACGCTCCTTGGTGGCTTCCAATCAACGATTGCTGAAATCTTACTCGGGGCGACTCTAATTCCATCTCCAGAGAGAATATGCCCCAAAAATAATACTTCCTTAAGCCAAAATTCACTCTTGCAAACTTGGCATACAATTGTTAATCTCTCAAAATTTGCAGAACATTACTCAAATGCTTGGCATGATCGTTCTCATCTCGAGAGTAGATTAGTATATCATCGATGGAGACCATGACAAACTTATCCAAGTATGGCCAAAAAATGCGATTCATCAGGTCCATGAAAATGATAGGGCCATTCGTTAGACCACAAGGCATGACCAAAAATTCATAGTGGCCATACCTAGTCCTAAATGTGGTTTTTGGTACGTCTGAGTCCTTGACTCTCAATTGATATTATCCGTACCTCAAATCTATCTTGGAAAATAACATGGCTCCCATCAATTGATCAAATAAATCATCGATTCTCGGCAATAGGTAGTTGTTCTTCACAGTTACCTTGTTAAGTTGCCGATAATCTATGCATAATCTCATAGAACAATCTTTCTTCTTCAAGAATAAAGCGGGAGCACCCCACGGAGAAAAACTAAGTCTTGAGATACCTTTATCCGTTAGTTCTTACAACTGTGCTTTCAACTCTTTTAGCTCGATTGGTGGCATTCTATATGAAGCAATAGAAATGGGGGCGATACCTAGAGTTAACTCAATCCCTATTTTGATCTCTCTAGCCGAAGGTAACCTTGGCAATTCTTCCAAGAAAACATCTGAATACTCGCATACTATAGGTACCGACTCAATTTTCAACCCAGTCTCTTTAGTATTTATCACAAGGGTGAGGTAAGCTTCGTACCTCTTTCTTAAATACTTATGAGTCAACAAGAATGATACCACTACTGGTGACCTGTCTTGCTCGTCTGATTCAATATGAATAAAATCCGCATTTTCACATTTCAAATCAATAAACTTATTTCCACAATTCATGATTACATCATGAGTAATTAACCAATCCATCCTAAGGATGACATCAAACTCATCAAATGGCAATAACATAAGATCAACCGAAAAGTAATGACCCCTAATTGTCAAAGGGCAACCTTTGCATACTCTATCAACTAACACATACTTGCCTAGGGGATTAGACACTCTTATTAGAAATTCAGTAGACTCTATAGGCATGCTCATGCTAGAGACTAATTTTATGCACATATATGAGTGAGTAGGTCCTAGATCAGCTAAACCTATAACACGAGTATCATAAAGAGAAAATGTATCCGTGATTACGTCAGTTGAAGATGATGGCATATGTTCTCGCCGGTGCTCTACCTTCTACTCTTGCATTTTGCTCTCTAGATGGATTCTTGCTACTCATATCATTTCCCAGGTTTCTTTGCGGCCTTCCTCTAGCAGCACTTCCCGGTCTTGCATTCTGAGACTTCTCTTTCTCGCCCATCTTGGGGCAATCTCTAATAAAATGGTCTAAAGACCCACATCTGAAACAAGCCTTCTCATTCGCTCAGCACTCATGAGTATGACGCCTGCCACACTGCGGGCATTCCAGTCTACTCGGTCGGACGTTGCCCACACTAGCAACTGATGTGGTCTGCGCTTTAGACCTCGAAAACTGTTTGCCTTTACTTTGGTTTGAAAACCCGACCGAAGTAGCTGGTCAAGTAGTAAAATCCCTCGATTTCTTAGATGAAGATTAGATTGACTTATTCAGCTGTCTTTTCCTTGAGTCACGGGATCAATCTCAGCTCTTCTTTTCTCTTTATCCAGCTCTTTAGCCTTACAGGCTCTATCCACCAACCCTACAAATTCTTTTAGTTTGAGAACTCTGACGTATAAACAGATATCCTCAATTAGCCCGTCCTCGAATCTCTTGCACATGATAGCCTCGATAGACACGCACTCCCGAGCATACTTGCTAAGCCTTACGAACTCTCGTTCGTATTCGGTCACAGTCATTCGGCCTTTCTTTAATTCCAAGAACTCTTTTCTCTTCTGGTCGATGAATCTCTAGCTGATATACTTCTTCCAGAATTCCTCTTAGAAGAATTCCAGCTAACTCTCTCCCTTGTACCACCGACACAAGGGTGTTCCACCATCGATAAGCCAAATCTCTCAAGAGAGATTCCACACACTTTAGGCACTCCTCAGGCGTGCATGACAATTCATCAAATACCCTGATGGTATTCTAGAGCCAGAATTTCGCTCTTTCCAGATCATCATCCTTACTAGCCAAGAATAACTTGGCTCATTGCTTCTGGATCTTATCGACCGGAGGCCTTTCTCTTCTCACTACCTCAACCAGTTGAGGAGCTACTGGAGCGGGTTTAAGAATAGGTGAGGGTGGAGGGGGTTGAGCATTAGGATTTGCTCGAACGTACTCAGTGTACCAATTACTCATCATTTGGAGAAAGGCTTCACGGTCCTCTTCTCCTTGACCCAAGGTCTCGAGTCTACTATCCGCTAGCGCGGTCCCTTGAGCGGGAGCTGGTGCATTACTCGTAGCATCATCGACTACAGTTTGGTCTGGATCAGAATCCATTTACTATATAAAAACACAATTTAAAACGTCAGGAGCCATCACACTATCATTACTCAATTACTCTTACATAGGGCATGTATAACTAGACTCATACTTACGCTATGTTAATCCGAGAATCGACTAAACTGTAGCTCTTATACCAGTAAATGTAACACCTCTTACTCGGGTTCAAAGCCAAAACAGGATACGAGGCATTACTTAACTCAACCTGCTTAAACATATTACATTTGGCTATAAAAATTTTGTTTTGGCATAAAAATTTTCCATTTAATCACATAATCTACTTATCTTTGGCCTACGAGGCCTTGTACGTACTTCCAATTCGGGAATCAATCGAAAACTTTTACACACTTAGAAATTTTTTTGCCTAAATAGGGGCGACACGCCCGTGTTGTTCAAGGAACACGCCCGTGTGCCCCTGAGACATGCATGTGCTCCTCACCCGTGGTCGACACTGACTTAATACACATGGCCTGTCACATGCCTGTGTCCCTCACACGGCCTTGACATGATCGTGTCCCTCACACGGCCTCGACATGCCAATGTGCCAAAACCTTGGCATTCTATTTATGACTTCATCATCTCTCTATGGTCACACGGCCAAGGCACATGTCCGTGTCTTTAGACTGTGTGTCGAATTAAATTCCTAACTTCAGGTACAGACTTTACACGGCCTGGGCACACGACCATGTTCCTGGCCGTGCCTCCTACATGGCAAGACACACGGCTGTGTCTCTACTCGTGTGTTTACTACTCAACATACTGACCTACAACTCTAGCATGCAAGGGACACATGGCTGATTACCATGCCCATGGGGCTGACCGTGTGTCATACGTGGCCTAGACACACGCCCGTGTGGACAATTTTATGGCTATCTACCAAGCCATTTGCCACCCTAACAAGCAATCAAAATCATGCCAAAACAATTCAATATATAGATGACCATATGGTACATCTAAGAAATAAAAAAGAATGAAGACATCCATAAAAGCATACACTTCATGAAATCCATCATCATTGAATATATGAACATATCAAGTATAGGCCAACATCCCATGGCCCTTAACAAAGTTGATTGAACAACTATAATAGCCAACAAATTTGGCTTGCAAACATGACATAATAAAAAGACTAAGTCCTATACATGGCATAATCAAAATGAATCTAGTTTGGCTATAAAAATAGTGGTCGATAGTGTGATCTCCAAACTCCGACGTCTGCAATTTCTCAAGCTATCTTGGCAATACTACAAGGAAAAGGGAAACGAGAGTGGTAAGCATAAAGCTTAGTAAGTTTGCATGGAATTAAATAGCAACAATGAACTCATAAAGATACCCATCCATGGCATTAGATAACCATGCACAGTGTCATAGGCTTATTACCATAGCTTACTTGTATTTGCCCTTATCTAGCATTTACCGTGCCACATATTGTAAATGTTCCTTGTGAATTACTCATGTATACCTGTTTTTACTCAATTATATAACTTTAATACCAATCTCAATTCTATATTTACTACTAGATTATTTATCCCAATAATTCACTAGGGGTATTCAAAGATTTCATATTCATTATCGCTATCATGAACCCGAATCCAATGCCACATCTCGTGTGGTCTTACATGGAATTACCTCTGTTTATCGATGCCATATCCCGGATATGGTCTTACACGGAACCTCACCTCGAGTATCGATGCCATATCCCATACATGGTCTTATACGATTCTCATATTCAATACCGAAGCCATATCCCAGATATGGTCTTATACGGAATCTCAACTTGGTGCCGAGGCCATGTCCCCGACATGGTTTTACACGGGACCTTACCTATCTCATCTCTCGATGATATTATTCACACATTCATTATAGTCCAACTGGTACTTCAACATCTCAACTTTCTCATTCAACACCAAGTACACAATTTCATAGAATATCGTATAACAATATAATATCAAACGTTCTCAAACTTACGAGCATAAATGTTGAATTTATCACATACAAACTTACCTCGATTTCAAAATAAGCTATATCGTCGATCTAGTCTGAGACTTTATTCTTTTCCCGGTCAAGATTGATTCTTGGTTCTTCTTACTCTATAATAGCAAATTAGCTCATTTTAATCATCACATTGATAAAATCATTTTAATTATCATGCTTTGGAAAAAATACTATTTTGCCCTTATACTTTCATAAAATAACCATTTACCCCTAGGCTTGGAAATCAATTCTAATCAAATTTCTACCTTTAATGAGCCTAGGTGAACATTTATTTCTCTTATGGCTATCATCAAAACCCAACAATTCACACATTTACTACCAATTTTACAACATTTACAAAAAGGTTGATTTAGGTGTTTTTGCATGGCAACAACTTTAACAAAAGTTGTTCATCTAACAACTAAGACTCATTTTCTTCCATAAAAATGCAACAAATCACATACAAGCTCTTACGCTCGATCAACAAGTACAACGAACTCTTTTATTTCAAGAATCCCAACTAACAAACGGATATCTTTATTTAGGCCGTCTTCAAACCGTTTACTCATTATTGCCTCAGTTGAAACACATTCCCGAGCATACTAACTTAATCTCAAGAATTCTTTTTCATACTCAATAACAGACATGCGACCCTGTTTCAATTCAAGAAATTATTTTCGTTTCTGATCAATAAATCTCTAACTAATGTATTTCTTTCGAAACTCAGACTAAAAGAAATCCCATGTAACTCATTCTTTCGCAACAACTGCAATCAAGGTCTCCCACCATTGATAAGCTGCGTCTCATAGCAAAGATACAACACATTTTATGCATTCTTCAAGAGTCAATGACATTTCATCAAATACTCGGATAGTGTTCTCGAGCCAAAATTTTGCTCTCTCAACATCGTCATCACTAGTGGCCCTAAACTCTTTTGCCCCATACTTGTAAATTTTATTGACAGGAGGTTTGTTCAACAGATTCAAATTCATAATCGGAGGCAGAACTGAAGTCTGAGGGGGATTAGGTGGGGGCGGAGTTTGTGAAACAACCAGATTAGTTCTTACGTACTGAGTGAACCTCTCGTTCATCATTTGGAAGAAGGCTTGTCTAGCCTCTCCCTCTTGACCGCTAGTCGTCGGTCTCGAATCAGATTGCGCTGTCCCTTGAGTAGGAGCAGGCGCGTTACTTTCAACATCGTCAGCTATGGCTCTTACAGGATCCATTACTATACGAAAAACACATTTTACACATCAGGGTTCATCACATTATCACATGTCATATATATGGCATGTATAGCTAGACTCTCATACGCTACGTTAGTCCGAGAATCAACTAAACCGTAGCTTTGATACTAATCAAATGTAACACCCCTAACCTGTAACCATCGTTGGTCTAGGGTTAAAGGCATTACCAGACAAATCATATCCTTTTACCGACATTTCATAATATAATTCAACAAACCAAATTAAAGTGTCCCTTAAACAGGTCCATTAAATAGGTCTACGAGACCTTAAACATGCTTTAGAAAAGGGCTGGGTTAAACTGAACACATACGAAAATACTCTGAAATTTAAAATTTTTTCTGAGTTACAAAGGTCACACTCCCGTGTGGGTAGGCCGTGTGCCTCCCACGGCCTCAGACACGCCCATGTGTCTAAGCCGTGTCAAAATAGGGCATACATACTGACTAGTCAACACGGCCGTGGACACGCCTGTGTGCCTCACTATTGGTTGACACTGACTTGAACCACACGACTAGTCACACGCCCGTGTGTCCAGCCTGTGGTCGAGTCTGACTTGTTTTGAAATGCAACCATGAGGGACACAGTCGAGACACATGCCCATGTGCTCAACTGTGTGGGCCATTTGTAAGGCCAAAAATGCCACCCACACTTTGGGTCATCCCTTCAAACACAATTAAGCATTAAAGGCATCCAAAGCATACCAAAATGTTCATAATTTCTAATCACTTATATGCTTAACAAAATCACCAACATATATGCCATTTAACTCAATCCAATCACAACATTTGTAAATAATATCCATCCATGCACTTACCATTTCATTATAACAACCATTCATCAATTATAAGCTTGCTTTGCATCAATAAACTTACCATTATTTTGACCATTTCACTAGTTCAAACATTATCCATCAAACCATACCAAAACTAAGCATCATAGAACATGACTGTTCATTCATATAATGTCATTATCTAGCCGTATCACATGGCTAACTATACACCCTTTCAAAACATAACCATATCAACTAGACTATACATGCCATACTTAATATATACATATTCAAAAGGTACCAAATGTGATTTGAGTAGTGTGATGACGATCCTCGACGATCCCCAAGCCTTCTGGTAGCTTTAACGATCTATAAAACAAAGCAAACACACACAAACTAAGCTTTCAAAAGCTTAGTAAGCCATATAAAAATAAATTTATCATAAATGCACATAAACACATAATACAATGTCATTAATATTTTCCAATGAAAAATTCATAAAATTTTCTTTGGCTCATTTATTTAACCAAATTTTACCAACATATCTTATCTCAAACATCTCTATTACTCATATCATAGTCATACATATATCACATTTTATATCCACAAATCTATGCACATATCTCACTTAGGTAAGTTCGCATATATATACTTACCTTCCATACACATACATAGTGTACAATTCAAACGTACCTGATTCGTTTATACGTTTCACATAGCCTTTCGTTTTCTCAAATTTTGCCCGTTGAACTGTTCGAAATCAAATATGATGCTTGTAATATTTAGAATAATCGTACAATGCCAAAGTCCTAGACGTGGTCTTACATGTAACCAAATATCCATGCCACTGTCTCAGATAGGGTCTTAGACGAATCAAATACGATGCTAATGTCCCAGACATGGTCTTACATGTAAATCTCAAATTGATGCCAACATCCCAGACATTTTTTTACACGATATCTCATATCGAAAACCTATTTCATGATATATAAAATCCTATCTATTCCTAGGTTCGTACGGGACTTTTCAGACATTGATACTTTGTCGTTACTTTCTTGGATTTCATATATTTATCTTCTCGTACACATTCATCACAATGAAAGTTCATATGAACATACATAAATCATTACAAATACATTTATTTGTATATAAACTTACTTCGTACGGGAAGAACGGAAACGAATGGCTACTCAATTACTTTCAACTTTCCTCGATCTAAATCCGTTTTCTTCGGTTTCTGATCTATACATATTCAAATTTAACCCATTTATTCACCAAATCAGTCAATTCAATCTAAAAACACATATTTAGGGAAATTTACAAATTATCCCCCACATATTCACATTTTGACATTTGAGTCTTTATTTCATAAAATCATAAAATACACATAATTTCATATCACTCAAGCTTGGCCGAAATTTCAAAAGCTTCATACAAGCCCATACATTTCATTTATTTCATATTTTAGTCCTTCAAAATATTATTTTCTCAATTAAGTCCAAATTACTCAAATTCATCAAAAATCCAAAGACAAACTATGTTAATTAAACACTTATCTTTCATAATTCATCTTCAAACATCACAAAACTTATAATTTCATCAGTGGCATATTTCACAATCATCATCAATTCACAAAATTGAAGCATGGGTTTTGAAGTATACTAAGCAACGATTACAAAAACGTAGAAATTATCAAAAATTGAAACCGAAACATACCTTAATTTAGCTTAGAAGTAGCCGAAATCTAGCTTAGTTTTATTTCTTCTTTTTCTTTGAACATTCGGCCAGATGAGCACAAATTAGATGGATTATTTTTAAGCTTTATTTTTATTATATTAACATTTTAATCATTTTTCAAAATTAGCCTTTTAATTAACATAATAATCTTTTATACATTAAGGCCATTTTTTTCCATCATCAACCACTTACTTAAATAATGGCTAAATTACTTCATAAATGCCACCACATTATAAAGGCATAACACATAGGTGCTTTTAACATGTGGCATACTAATTTACCATTTTCCACAATTAGGTCATTTTTCTCAAATTAAGCACACGTACGGATAAATTAATTCACAGAAATTTCACACACGCTTAATCATATACTACAGACACAAAAATAATATTAAAATATTTTTTGACTCGAATTTGTGGTCTCGAAACCACTATTCTGACTAGGGTCTAAACTGGACTGTTACAATTCTCCCCTCTTCAGGGATTTTTGTCCCCCAAAATCTTACCGTTGAATAGATTCAAATATTGTTGTCTCATTACATCTTCGAGCTCCCACGTAGCCTCTTCCACTCCGTGTCGATGCCACAGTACTTTTATTAATGGAATTTTCTTATTTCACAATTTTTTCACTTCACGAGCTAAGATACGAATCGGTTCTTCTTCATAAGTCATATCGGATCGGATTTCAATCTCAGACGGAGTAATCACATGTGATAGATCAGATCTGTATCGACAAAGCATTGACACAGGAAATACCTTATGGATCTTTTCTAACTCAGATGGCAACAATAATATATATGCAACCGGTCTGATTCGCTCGATATTTTCATACAGTCCGATGAACCTCAGACTCAATTTGCCTTTACGTCTGAATCAAAGTACTTTCTTCCACAGAGACACTTTCAAAAACACTTTATCATCGATCTCAAACACAATATCTTTCCGTTTCAAATTCGCATAAGATTTTTGACGATCAAACGCTACTTTCAGACTGCCAGGGATCACTTTCACTTTCTGTTCAGTGTCTTTAATGAAATCAACCCCGTGTATCTTATTTTCATTGAGCTCAATCCAATACAAAGGTGTCCGACATTTGCGTCCGTACGAAGCCTTAGAAGGTGCCATTTTTATGCTCGACTGAAAACTATTATTATATGCAAATTCAATCAATGGCAGGTACTGCTCCCACGTACCATTTAACTCAATGATGCAACATCTCAACATATCCTCGAGCATCAGAATAATCCGTTCAGATTGACCATCCATCTGTGGGTGAAAAGCTGTACTGAATTGCAATTTTGTACCTAAAGATTATTGCAATTTCTTCCAGAACCGTGATGTAAATCTCAGATCTCTATCAAACACAGTAGACAATGGCACTCCGTGCGATCTCACAATATCTAAAATATAAAGCTCAGCTAACTTATCAAGTGAATAGTCAGATCATACTAGAATAAAATGGGTGGATTTTGTCAATCGATCAACTACGATCCAAATTGAATCTTTCTTTCTCGAAGTCAGAGGTAAACCTAAAAAAAATTCATTGTCACTCTGTCCCATTTCCATCCGGGAATCAAAATCGGTTGCAACAAACTAGACAAAACTTGATGTTCAACTTTAACTTGCTAACAAACTAAACATTTCGACACAAAATCAGAAATATCACTTTTCATTCCAGACCACCAATAGTGTTGCTTCAAATCATGATACATCTTTGTACTTCCCGGATGAACTGATAGGCGACTATTATGAGCTTCATTCAAAATTAACTGAATGAACTCTGGATTCTTCGAAACACAAATTCAATATCGAAATCTCAAACAATCATACAGATCAACTCGGAATTCAGAATTTGAACTCAAATCACATTGTGCTCGTTTTACTAGCATTTCATTATCAACTTTCTGAGCATCACAAATTTGTTTTCACTTTCAACTCACCTAAAATCGAATCATCATCAGACAAGTCTAAATGAGCATTCATCGTATGTAATGCCAACAGTGATTTACGACTCAAAGTATCAACAACAACATTTGCCTTACCCGGATGATAGTCTATCACAAGCTCGTAGTCTTTCAAAAGCTCTAACCATCTTCTCTGTTGCATATTCAAATCTTTCTGAGTCATTAGGTACTTCAAACTTTTATGATCTAAAAGCATGTGACATTTCTCACCGATAAGATAATGGCGCCAAATCTTTAGGGCAAACACAATCACAACTAATTTAAGGTCGTGTGTCGGATAATTCTTTTTATGCGGCTTTTATTGTCTCGAGGCATAAGCTATAACTTTGCCTTCCTGCATCAAAACACATCCCAGACCATTCAACGAAGCATCACTATATATCATGAATTCTTTACCCAATTCTAGTTGTACCAAAATTGGACCTTCAGTCAACAAAGTTTTCATCTTATCAAAGCTTTTCTAACATTAATCAGACCATTCAAACTTCACATTTTTTGAAGCAATCTAGTTAACGGAGTACCAATCATCGAAAAGCCTTTTAAAAATCTTCAATAATAACAAGCAAGTCCTAGAAAACTACAGACTTCAGACACATTTCTCAGAGGTTTCCACTCTAGAATAGCTGAAATCTTGCTCGGATTAACCAGTATACCAGATGTTGATACAATATGTCCCATAAAACCAACTTCTCGCAAACAAAAATCACACTTATTGAATTTTGCATACAACTTCTTATCTCGCAGAGTTTGCAGCACAATTCTCAGATGTTCAGCATGCTCAATTTCATTATGTGAATAAACTAAAATGTCGTCAATAAATACAACAACAAATCGATCTAAATATGGTCTGAAAATTTTGTTCATCAAATCCATAAAAGTAGCAGGAGCATTTGTTAGTTCGAAAGGCATAAGTAAAAACTCATAATGCCCTACCTCGTTCTGAAAGAAGTTTTTAGAATATCTGAATCTTTTACCCACAACTGATAAAATCCCGATCTCAGATCTATCTTTGAAAACACAGTGGCTCCTTTTAGCTGATTAAACAAATCATTAATTCTAGGCAGAGGATATTTACTCTTGATAGTCACTTTATTCAACTGATGGTAATCAATGCACATTCTCATCGTGCTATCTTTCTTTTTCAGAAACAGAACAAGAGCACCCCAAGGTGAGAACCTCAGTCTTGCAAACCCTTTATTGGTCATATCTTGCAATTGAGACTTCAACTCTTTCAACTCTGTTGGTTCCATTCTATATGGAGCAATCGAAATAGGAGCCATTCGCGCAACAAATCAATACCAAATTTAACTTCACGTATCAGAGGTAATCCTGTCAATTCATTCAAAATACATCAGAAAATTCACAAACCACTGGCACTGATTCCACTTTCTTTTCAGTTACTTTCGAATCAATCACATAAAAAAATAAGCTTCATAATCCTTTCTCACATAACTTTGAGCTTTTAACATAGATACCACAGTAGGTAACCCATTCAAATCATTAGACTTAACCCAAACTATTTCATCATTCTGACATCTGAAATCAATAGTCATTCTTTTTCAATTCACAATAGCATCATGCAACGTCAACCAATCCATACCCAATATTATATCAAACTCATCAAATGGTAATAAAATCAGATCAGTCGAAAAAAAAACATATCTAAACATCAACGGACAGTTCTTGCATACTTTATCAACCAGAACACTTCTACTTAAGGAGTTCGATACTCTAATAACAAATTCAGTAAACTCTACAGGTAAAGTCTTACTGGATGCTAGGTTCATGCATACATAAGAATGTGTAGATCTAGGGTCTATCAATGCAATCACAAAAACATCATAAAGAGTAAATGTACCTGTTATAACATCTGGAGATGAAGTTTCCTCACGAGCTTGGATGGAAAACGCTCTGTCAGCTGCTCTAGCTTTAGATCTCACAATAGTGTCTTTTGTAACTCTCTGACTACTACTGACATTTCTTATATTTCGAAAAGGTCTACCTCTAGTTGTAACATTATCAGACCTCGAATTTTGAACAATCTCTGGCTCAACAGACTCTGAGCAGTCTTGGATAAAATGATATAAGGACCCGCATCTGAAGCAAGCTCGGTCATTCAATCTAAAACTACCTGGATGTTTGTTACCATAATGTTTACATTCAGGTCATTCGGATCGAATATTTCCCACACTGGCCACCGAAGTAGCTGGAGAATTGGAATTCAACTGTGATCTAGCTCGATCTCTATTCGAAAGTCCTACATTAACCTTTGAACGGCTTTATTCATCTCTGAATTTCTTTGAAGCAGACTGAAATGTTTTACTCAGAAATCTCTTTCTCACATCTCTAGCTTCAAAATCAGGTTTTCTTTTATCTTTCTTGAGTGCTTCAGCTTTGCACACTCGATCAACAAGTACAACGAACTCTTTTATTTCCAGAATCCCAACTAACAAACGGATATCTCCATTTAGGCCGTCTTTAAACCATTTACACATTATTGCCTCAGTTGAAACACATTCTCGAGCAAACTGACTTAATCTCATGAATTCTTTTCCATACTCGATAACAGACATGCGACCCTGTTTCAATTCAAGAAATTCTTTTCGTTTCTAATCAATAAATCTCTAACTAATGTATTTCTTTCAAAACTCAGACTGAAAGAAATCACATGTAACTTATTCTTTCGCAACAACTGAAATCAAGGTCTTCCACTATTAATAAGCTATGTCTCATAGCAAAGATACAACACATTATATGCATTCTTCAGAGTCAATGGCATTTCATTAAATGCGCGGATAGTGTTCTGAAGCCAAAATTTCTCTCTCAACATCGTCATCGCTGGTGGCCCTAAACTCTTCAGCCCCACACTTGCAAATTTTATCGACAGGATGTTTGTTCAACAGATTCAAATTCATAATTAGAGGCACAACTGAATTCTGAGGGGGATTAGGTGGGGGCAGCGATTATGAAACAGCTGGATTAATTCTTATGTACTGAGTGAACTACTCATTCATCATTTGGAAGAAGGCTTGTCTAGCGTCTCCCTCTTGACCGCTAGCAGCCGGTCTCAAATCAGATTGCACTATCCTTTGAGTGAGAGTAGGCATGCTACTTTCAACATCGTCAACTGCTGCTCTTTTGGGATCCGTTACTATACGAAAAACACATTTTACACGTCAGGATTCATCACACTATCACATTTCATATATATGGCATGTATAGCTGAACTCTCATATGGTATGTTAGTCTAAGAATCAACTAAATCGTAGCTCTGATACAAATCAAATGTAACACCTCTAACCCATAACCATCGTCGGTCTAGGATTAAAGGCGTTACCGGACAAATCAGATCATTTTACGGACATTTCATAATATAATTAAAAAATCAAATTAAAGTGTCCCTTAAATAGGTCTACGAGACCTTAAACATGCTTTAGAAAAGGGCTAGGACTAAACCGAACACATACAAAAAATCTCAGAATTTTACTTTTTTTTTTTTAGGTTATAGAGGTCACACGCCCGTGTGGGCAGGCCATATGCCTCCCACAGCCTCAAACACGCCCATGTGTCTAAGCCATGTTGAAACAGGGCATACCTACTAACTAGTCCACATGACCTTGGACACGCCCGTGTGCCTCACCCGTGGTCGACATTGACTTGATCCACACGGCCAGTCACACACCTATGTGTCCAACCCGTGGTCGAGTCTGACTTGTTTTGAAATGCAACCACAATGGACACGATCGAGCCACACGCCCGTGTGCTCAACCGAGTGGGCACAATAGGCCATTTGCAAGACCAAAAATGCCACCCACACTTTGGGTCATCCCTACAAACATAATTAAGCATCAATCCAAGCATCAAAGGCAACCAAAGCATACCAAAATGTTCATAATTTCTAACCACTTGTAAGCTTAACAAAATCACCAAGTTATATGTCATTTAACTCAATCCAATCACAACATTTCTAGAGAATATCCATCCACACACTTACCATTTCATTATAACAACCATTCATCAATTATAAGCTTGCTTTGCATCAATAATCTTACCATTATTTTGACCATTTGCTAGCTCAAACATTAGCCATCAAACCATACCAAAACTAAGCATCATAAAACATGACTATTCATTCACATAATGTCATTATCTAGCCATATCACATGACTAATTATACACCCTTTCAAAACATAACCATATCAACTAGACTATACATGCCATACTTAATGTATACATATTCAAAAGGTACCAAAATGTGATTTGAGTAGGGTGATGACGATCCTCGACTATCCTCGAGCCTTCTGGTAGCTTTAACGATCTATAAAACAAAGCAAACACACACAAAGTAAGCTTTCAAAAGCTTAGTTAGCCATAGACAAATGAACTTATCGTAAATGCACATAAACACATTAATACAATGTCATTAATATTTTCCAATGACAAATTTAGAACATTTTCTTTGGCTCATTTGTTTAACCAAAGTTTACCAACATATTTTATCTTAAACATCTCTTTTACTCATATCATAGTCGTACATATATCACATTTTATATCCACAAATCTATGCACATATCTCAATTAGGTAAGTTCACATATATATACCTACCTTCCATACACATACATAGTGTATAATTCAAATATACCTGATTCATTTATACATTTCACATAGCCTTTTGTTTTCTCGAAATTTGCCTGTTGAACAGTTCGAAATCAAAAGGATGCTCGGAATATTCAGAATAATTGTACAATGCCAACGTCTCAGACGTGGTCTTACATGTAACCAAATATCGATGCCACTGTCCCAGACAGGGTCTTACACGAATCAAATACGATGCCAATGTCCCAGACATGGTCTTACACGTAAATCTCAAATCGATGCCAATGTCCCAGACATGGTCTTACACGATATCTCTTATCGAAATCCTATGTGTAACACCCCATACCCGAGTCCGATGCTAAGACTGGATATGAGACATTACCATGCTTGAACTCACTTAAAACATGTACTTACGGGCTATAAAATTTTGCGCCAAATTAAAAACTTCTTTTTCTTACTCTAATCATACATTTCATGGGCCTACGAGTCCTTAAACACGTATCTGTAAACTTTCGAAACTCAAATGAAAACTTTTCCTTAAAATAGGGGTCACACGCCCATGTGACTTGGGACACGCCCGTGTACCCTTAACACATGCCCGTGTCTTCCACTCGTGGTCGAAACTGACTAATTACACATAGCCTTGACACGCCCGTGGATGTAAACCATGAGCTATACCTTGATATACTAACTTATTCACACGGTTTGGGGCACACGCCCATGTTCTGACCGTGTATGACACACAGCCTAAACAAATGACCGTGGGATTTGCCCGTGGCCTATTCTGACTTAAAACACTAAGGTGCAGGGTACGCACGGCCTAGACACACGCCCATGTGTCTAACCGTGTGGGCACTTAGAGGCTTTTCCAAGCCTATTGCCACCCTGAAGTCAAGATCAAACTCATGCTCAATTCAATACATTTTTTGTAAACATTACTACATACTTCATTGATCTCCAAAAACATACATACTTAGTTAATATAAACCATTTGACATAAACAAGGGTATCATGGATTTCAGCTATAAAGCTTACTTACTCATACTGATTCTTACATATCACATAATACTTACTAGTCTCATCCCCGTAGAATAAATAAGGTACCTGTCACTTGATCTCGTTGATCAGTGTACTTTAACATGATAATCATAATATTTCCTTCATCATTCATAACATGAATAATACTCATTTCCAACTTGATAATATATTTTCTTACTTATCTTTCTTTTCATCTAATTTTAACATTACTCATTTGCTCGATGAATTTCTACGAATAACCGAGGATACTAAATCTCTTCCCACAAACTTGATACCTATGCCATACCCTAGATACAGTTTTACATGGAATATCTAATCTTGGTTTCGAGGCCATGTCTTGACATGGACTTATACGAAGTCTTTCTTGTTATCACCAATGCCATGTCTTGGCTTGGACTTACATGGGATCTCTTTCTCTTGATAGCTTTTTAATGCCAAGCTTGCATTGGACTTACATGATATCTGTTCAATGTCAAGCTTGCCTTAGACTTACATGATATCTATTCAATGCCAAGCTTGCCTTGGACTTACATGATATCTGCTCAATGCCACGCTTGCCTTGGACTTACATGATAATTGTTCAATGCCAAGCTTGCCTTGGACTTACATGATGGCTGTTCAATGCCCAGCTTGCCTTGGACTTACATGATATCTTTTCAATGCCAAGCTTGCCTTGGACTTACATGATATCTGTGCTTGTTTGCCGATGCCATGCCTTGGCTTGGTCTTATACAAACTTTCTTATCTCATGTGGTAGATCGAGTATCCTGGGAAATTTATCTTTAATCAGGACTTGCTCATACTTAATTTCATTGATTTCTTTGTTTAACATAACATTAAACATTCCATGAAAATAGTGTACATTATACTAAGCAATTCAATGATAAAGATCATAAAGCTTGGAAATCATACAAACTTACCTCAATATACAAAATGTATGTAGATGTGTAATTTAGTCTTTGACTTTGTTCTTGCCTCGGTTTCGATCTGGGCTTCATTTTTCTTGATCTATAATCATAAATAGATCATTTAATAATCACATTGACTAAATTGACTCATTATTGTACTATGGCAAAATTATTATTTTGCCCTTATACTTTCTCATATTTGCACTTTGGCCCAAAGGGTCGTAAAATGATTCACATTAAACTTTCATAAACTTAATGCTTAGCTGATTCATTTTATCTACTATAAAAATCATCAATTCTCAGTATTTCTAGTATGTATGACCAATTTTCATAACTATTACAAATTAGTCCATACTATCATTTTTCATGAAATTCACTTAGCAAAAGATGTTTATCTAACATCAAACTCTCATAAACTTCCATAACACATCATTTAGCATGCATGTCATTCATGGGTAAATTTTTAAACATGCATCCTAGCTCATTTCATAGCTAAAAATAGCTAATTCATAATATGAGAACTTCAAAAATACGAAGAATATTAAAAATGGGGCTAAGATGAACTTACTAGCAAGCTTGAAAAAAGGAAGAACCCTAGCTATGGAGTCACCAAATTTTCGGCAATGTGAGGAATAAGATGAATAGATTTTTATCATCTTTTTCCTATTTTAATCATTTATTAGACAAATGACTAAAATGCCCTTCTCTTTAAAAATTTCTATTTTACTAATTCATGTCCAATTTTGTCCAAAATTTATAATTTGGGAAAATTGCTACTTAAGGACTTCTAATTGATATTCTAAAGGTATCTCATACAAAAAGCTTCTTGAAACTCATATTTTGTAACTTTTTCAATTTAGTCCTTTTGGACCATTCAACCTCAATTTAACCAAATTTCTTCATGAAACTTTCACACTAGCAAGCAAACATGACATAAACCTTAAAAGCTCATAAATTCACCTCAGATTCATGGCCTTGTATGACTATTTTGACTAGGCCCTAAATAGGGCTGCTACACTTCTCCCCCTTAGGGATTTTTGTCCTCGAAAATCTTACCAGCAAATAAGTTCAGGTATTGGTTTCTCATGCTTTTTTCTGGTTCCCATGTAGCTTCGTCTATCCCATGCCTTTGCCACAATACTTTCACTAGAGCAATACTTTTATTTCTTAGCTGCATGACTTCCCGAGCTAAAATCGTGATTGGTTCTTCATCATAAGTCATGTCGGGATGAATCTCTATCTCTGATAGGGTAATTACATGGGAAGGATCTGATCGGTAACGTCTCAGTACTGACACGTGAAACACATTATGTATCATTTCTAACTCTGATGGCAAAGCCAATCTGTAAGCTACCGGCCAAACTTTTTTGGTAATCTCAAACGGTCCAATAAAACGTGGACTTAACTTGCCTTTTCGGCCAAATTTGAGAACTTTTCTCCAAGGTGACACTTTCAAAAAACTTTATCCCCGACTTGATATTCTATCTATTTTCACTTTAGGTCCGAATAAGAATTTTGTCTGTCTGATGCAGCTTTTAAACATTCTCGTATTACTTTTACTTTCTCTTCATCTTCTCTAACCAAATCAACCCCGTGAAGTTGGTTTTCTTTGAGTTTAGTCCAAAATAAAGGCGTTCTGTACTTACGCCTATATAGAGCCTTATAAGGTGCCATCTTTAAGCTCGACTGAAAGCTATTATTGCAGGTAAATTCTACCAATGGTAGAAAACTTTTTCCAACTACCTTGGAATTCTAAAACATAACATCAAAGCATATCCTCGAGTATCTGAATCAGCCTCTCATACTGACCGTCAGTTTGAGGATGAAAAGCTGTGCTAAAACTCAGTTTTGTACCCAAGGCTTTTTGAAGCTTCTTCCAAAATCTGAAGGTGAATCTCAGATCTCTATCCGATATGATTGACAAAGGAACTCCATGAAGTCTTACTATTTTAGAAACATATAAGTTTGCCAGTTTGTCGAGTGAGTAGTCAACTCGTACAGGTAGGAAATGAGCTAACTTCGTGAGTCTATAAACTACAAACTATATAGTATCTTTCTTGCTCGGTGATAATGGCAATCCCGTTACAAAATCCATAGTGATGCGGTCCCATTTCCACTCGGGTATCATAATTGGTTGAAGCAAACCCGAAGGTACTTGCTTTTCAGCCTTTACTTGCTGACAAATCAAACATATTGAAACAAACTCTAAAATATCTTTCTTCATTCTCAGCCACCAATATAATTGCTTCAAGTCATTATACATCTTGGTACTACCCGGATGACTAGATAAACATCCGTTATGTGTCTCATACAAAACTCTCTGAATAAGCTCCTCTTTTCTCAGTACACAAACTCTATCTTTAAATGTCAAGTATCCATCAGAATTAATCTGAAAGTCCGATTCAACATCTGACTTGTGCTGAGTTCTCTTGGCTTGCAACTCTTTATCTTCTTGTTGAGCTTCAGTGATCTCTTGAAGGAACATTGGTCTAGCTTTTAATTCAACTAGAATAGAACCATCGTCAGATAAGGTCATCCGTGAATTCATTGCCTTTATGTAAAAAGGGACTTCCTACTCAAAGAATCGGAAACAACATTCGCCTTTCCTGAATGGTAGTCAATAGCCAACTCATAGTCCTTTATCAACCCTAACCTTCTCCGTTGCCTCAAGTTCAACTCTTTCTGCGTCATCAAGTACTTCAGAATCTTGTGATCAGTAAAAATCTGACATAATTCACAATATAAATGGTGCCTCCAAATTTTCAAAGCGAAGACTATGGGAGCCAACTCTAAATCATATGTCGGATAATTCTTCCCATGAGGCTTCAACTATCTTGAGGCATAAGCAATCACCTTGCCTTCTTGCATGAGTACACAGCCTAATCCATTTAAGGGTGTATCACCGTAAATCACAAATTCTTTCCCTATCTCGGGTTGTACTAAAACTAGAGCTTCTGTCAACATTGCTTTCAATTTCACGAAACTTCGTGGGCATCATTCTGTCCACTCAAACTTCACATTTCTATGTAACAATTTAGTCATCGGGGTTGTGATCATAGAAAACCCCTTGACAAATCGTCGATAATAGTTGGCTAGGCCTAAGAAACTCCTAATCTCATAGATATTACTCGGTGGTTTCCAGTCCATTATAGTCAAAATCTTACTTGGATCCACTCAGACTCTATCTTCCGAGACAATATGTCCCAGAAATCCTACTTCCTTGAGCCAAAATTCACTTTTACTGAACTTGGCATATAACTGATTTTCTTGTAGAATCTGCAAAACTGTCCGTAGGTGCTTAACATGCTCATTCTCATCCTAGGAATAAATCAATATGTCATCAATGAAAACGACTACAAACTTGTCGAGGTAGAGTCTAAAGATGCGGTTCTTTAAGTCCATGAATACCATAGTAGCATTGGTCAAAACAAAGGGCATGCCTAAGAATTCATAATGCCCATATCTTGTTCGAAAAGTTATCTTGGATACATCTGAATCCTTTACTCTTAAATGATAATACCCTGATCTCAAGTCTATTTTGGAGAACACATTAGCTCCTTTCAATTGATCAAACAAATCATCGATCCTAGGCAATGGGTACTTGTTCTTCACTATCACTTTATTAAGTTGACGGTAATCTATGCACAATCTCATGATGCCATATTTCTTTTTCACAAATAAAACTAGAGCACCCTAGGGAGAACAACTCGACCTAGCAAAGCCTTTATCTGTCAACTCTTACAACTATATTTTAAACTCTTTCAACTTTGTTGGAGCCATTTTGTAAGGAGTAATAGATATCGGTACAGTATCGGGAGCTAGCTCAATATTGAACTCAACCTCCCTAACTGGTGGTAGTCCTAGTAATTGCTCGGGAAAAACTTCCACATACTCAGATACTATCGATACTAACTCAATCTTTAGCTCTATTTCTTTATCATTCATCACGAAGGCCAAATATGCTTCATACCCTTTTCTTAAGCATCTCTATGCCATCATATGAGAAATCACTACCGGCGATTTACTTTGTTCATTTGATTCTATATGAAGAGTGTCCCTATTCTCATATCTTATCTCAATGTATTTCTTCCCAGAATTAACTATTATATCATGGGTAGTCAACCAGTCCATACCAAGAATGATGTCAAACTCATCAAATGGTAGCAACATAAGATCTGCTTTAAAACAATGACCTCTAATCATTAGTGGACAATCTTTACATACTTTATTAACTAAAACACTTTTTCCTAAAGGATTAGACACTTTAATCACAAATTATTTAGACTCTATAGGCATATTCATACTGGATACTAGTTTCATACAAATATAAGAGTGTGTGGATTCAGGATCTATTAAAGCAATATCTTTGATAATATAAAGAGAAAAGGTACCAGTAATAACATCAGGAGAAGATGCCTCTTCGCGAGCAAGAATGGCATAAGTCCTAGTAGGTGCCCTACCCTCGGGTTTCACAGCCAGCTCTTTAGGGTTACCTCTTCCACTTGCCCCACTCCCCGAGTTTCTCTACGGTCTGCCTCTAACCATACCCCCAAATCTCAGGTTCTGAGTTCTCTCTTCTTTCGTCATCTTAGGACAATCTTTTATAAAGTGATCATAGGAACCACATCTGAAACAAGCATTTCCATGCACTTGACATTCACAGAGATGGTGTCTGCCACACTGTGGACATTTAGGTCTATCAGATTAAACGTTTTCCACACTAGCAACTATAGTAGTCTATGCTTTATTTGTAACACTTGGGATTTAGGGGATGTGTGTCTATCTTGTTTCTGTGTGTTTGGTAGGCTCTGCATGTTGTTTAAGTGTGTTTGGTCGGGAAGGCCTGAGGTTAAGTTGGAACCTTGGCCAGAATTTTAGTTTTGGGCATTTTAGGGGGAGGCTAACTGGGAGCAAGACTTAAGGGGTATTGTTTGTGTTTGGGTGACACAAGAGGTGCAGTGGAAGAGTGGCAAGGAGACACCACCTAGCATGCATAGAGATGGCGTCACAAGGAAAAGGAAGCAGAGAGGGTTCGAAACTCTCAAACAGCATAAGGGAGTATTATTTTTGGTTCAGGTAAGGGAGGTAGCTGGATGGTAAGTAAACTCTAGAGGAGAGAGACAGGACCTGATCAACTACTTCAAATGGGTGGTGGAGAGTGATTAAGGGAGTTTGAATTATTCAAAATGATTTGAATAAGTGGAGGAGAGGAGATCAAGGTGTGTTTCAAGGGGACGGCATGGGGATTTGCGGAGAGGGGTTGTTAGCCGAATTTTGAATAGGGAAGGGGGGAGGTTGAGGCTTTCGATTTTGGGTGGGGAGCAGGTGTCAAAAGAGTTAGAAATATTAACTTTTGGTATAGGGAGCGCCTCTTTTCGGTATTGGTTAGTAGTGCATTTGGAGCAAATTGGTTCATTTTTCCTTTAGTTAAGCTGAAACTTTTTCTCCCTTTTTGGCATTTTGGTATCGTGTAAGCCTTGCTTCATCACCTAAGGGCCGAACCCTCTTACGATTCTCCTCTCATCTCACCATTTTTCTTAATTGTTTAGGAGCCAAACCTTAACACTCTCTCTTCCTCTCTTTTACATTTTGATAACTTGAGTTGTGTATTTCTTCATCAAAGCCAAAGCAACCCTTTTTGTCTAGTGCTCAGTCGAGATTCTCACTTGATAAACAATAGTTGAATCTTCTAACTTCTCCATTCCACTATTTCTTTCTTCTATTTGGTTATCACTCAATTTCTATCTTGTGGCTGAATTCCCTTTTATCTTTTCTTTCTCTTTCGATCCTCATCTCATCCATTTTAGACGAAATCCCTCCCTATTTCTTCTCTTTGAGTTTTACTCCTATTTTCTGTTCTTCTGAAGCTGAACCTCTCTTGTGTGGGTTACTGCTTTTCACTTGTTGATTTGCTAGAAGATTGTCGTTACTCTTCTCTTCAACCTTCTCAATCGAAATTGTCCTAGTAGTGGTAAGTGTTCCTTCTATTCGAATCTATCTCTTCCCTTATGGTTTGACGAATCAAGGCATTAATTCTATTCCTTGGTTTTTCAGTTGAGTAAAGGAAAGAGGTGGCTTTGAATTCCTTCTGCTTCAGAGTTTTTGGGTCAACCAAATTTGAACAATCAAGGGACTTTAGTGATCTATTAAATCAGGATAGAACCCATCAAGTTCTGTCGACTTCGGTAAGAACTTCTTCGTTCAAAGTAAAATTTTTCCACTATTAACTTATTCAACGGTTTAACTGGGTCTTCTGACCAAGATCTTTGGATGGAATCCAATATCAATTAGGCAAATGAGGGGGTTAGACCCATAACCCCAATCCTTAAGTTCAAAAGACGTGCGGTGTCCGTTGTCTAAGATTGGCCTCTAGGTTGTGGGCCGGCTTCTGAAAGGGATAAGTAGATCACTGTGATCCTTGCAAGTGAGGACGTTAGTGAGATCAATAGTTTAGTTCTTCGGGTTTTCAAGTGTGTAATTATCACACTATCTCCCTAATTTAATAAATATGTATGTATATGCTTGAAAGTCGAAATTAGCGGCAATAGTGGTTGAGTTACCCAGGATGGGTAAACTGGGATCACAGGTCAGTATGTTACATTTAAGCCTATTTAACAACTTTTTTTGAAGGAACGTTTTAACATGATAAATCAAATTTTTTCACAACTTGATTAACACAGATCATCTATGGATTTAAATTTTTTTATCGACATTCCATAAATCGAAAAAAGAAAAAGAATAAAGAGAAAGTCGCTAAGTTTTTAAACATCGCCTAAATGCTAGGCTTAGCTAAATTACGAATAATAAGTTTCAAGTGAGCCATGAAACTAGGTTTTACTAAAGAAATTCTCCACAACTTATAAAACTTTTCTAACCCATTTTTCCCTAGTAACATGTCAGATCCGATCGTGGTGTTTGGGCCGGGTTTTGGATGTTACAATTTTGGCATCAGAACTAGGTTTAAAAAGCTTGGCCTTAGGTCAAATTTTGTATATAAGACGGTTTTAAATATATATATATATTTATATGAACCTGTTCCTAAAAGTATGGCACCCGGGTCTCCGACTCAAGTCTGCCAGGTAAGTCCTCTGATTGTTAAGTGATTTGTCTACATTGGATGTATTGTGTGAGTATGTTGCCATGGATGGTAGGATCAGAAAACTTTACTATAGAAATGAAAAACTCTAGGAAAATGGGTGCTTGTGGAAAAAATATATTACTTATAACCCTATCTTCATAAACTACTTGCTTAATCAATAGTGGAAAGAAATACTGACGCATAAAATTTGTAATCAGAGTAAGCCAGAGTAGAGGGCGAGGACGTGTTATACTCAGTCATGGGAGAGGTCAGGGTAATGAGGTTGAATTCTCAAAAGCGAGATATGAGCCAGAAGGCGAAGCGCCAGCATCACCTGTAGCGAAAGCTGGATCACAGGATAGAACGGGAGGAGATGATGCCCTGTCACAGGCAATGCTACGTGTGTTGGAACAAGTGGCTGGGGCAAGCACTGAAATAGTAGCCCAGAAGTCTATTCTTGAGCGACTCCGAGCTAATAGAGCTGAAGTGTTTAGAGGTATCTCTGGGGTAGCTCCAAATGTGGCTAAGTATTGATTAGAGGCAGTCGAGAGAATTATGGATGATTTGGACTGCACAGCAGAGGAAAAGCTGAAGGGCGCGGTGTCTCTACTCCGAGATGAGGCCTATCAGTAGTGGCTCACCGTGAAAGAGGGTACTCCGGTGGATTGAGTTAATTGGGATTTCTTTAAGATGACGTTCCAAGGAAAGTACGTTGGGGCTAGTTGCGTGGATGCTCAGAGGAGGTATTTTTTAATTTAGTGCAAGGGGGTAAATCAGTGGTGGAGTATGAGGTAGAATTCTTACAATTAAGCCGGTATGCTCGAGGGATAGTTGCGACTAATTGTGAGCGATGCGTATGGTTCGAAGATGGGCTACGAGATGAGCTACGAGTGTTGATAGCTCCACAGCAGGAGAGAGACTTTACTATTTTGGTGGAGAAAGCTAAGATAGCCGAAGAGGTAAAGCAAACTGAGAAGCACAATAATGACAAGGATAGAGGCTAGAATAAGAGGAGTTTTGGACCGTCAGGGTCATTTGGGGGTTCTTAGAAGAGGCTCAGAGTTGATGGGATAAGACGTGTTGCAACGCCAGTTGTTACCGGGCAATTTTGACAGTGTGCTTATTACGGTAGGTCTCATGCAGGAGAGTGTTGGGGCAGAAATAAGGAATGTTTCAAGTATGGGTCAAAGGATCATCTGATAAAGAATTGTCCGTTGGATATAACCAGGGCTCAGATGGTAGGAGAGGGGTATATGCAGCTAGGAAGGGGTGGTCAACAGATGCCAAGGGGTCGTGGTCTGAATAGAGGAGGGAATGGTTTTGGTCAGGGCCACGGAGCACTGGGCAGAGGTGTTGGGAATACAGATGCAAGGCAGCCCGGGTTGGTGTATATAGCCAAACGTCGAGAAGAAGCAGATGCACCAGACGTCATAACGGGTACGTTCCTCATCTATGGTTTACCCTTTACTGCATTAATTGATGTTGGGTCGACACATTCCTATATTGCTAGTAAGGTGTCTGGAACATTGAGTATGAACTCTGAAATTACTTCTAGGGATATGACTGTTCTTAGTCCTTTAGAGCAATCGATAGTGGTAAATAAACTTTTTAGAAGTGTACCATTAGAAGTTCAAGGATTGGTTTTCCCGACTGATTTGATGGAGTTACCATTTGGGGAGTTTGATTTAATCTTAGCCATGGATTGGTTGGGGAGGTATCGAGCAAACTTGGATTGTGCTGCTAAGCGTATGATATTGTGGACATTCAAAGGTGAAGAAGTTTTAGTAATAGGTGAGAGGAGAGGCTACTTGTCCAATGTAGTGTCGGCTCTAAAGGCGAAAAGAATGGTGAAAAAAAGGGTGTATGGCTTTCCTAACTTTTGTCAGTGCATTGGATACAAAGGAAGTGACTGTGAATAAGGTTAGAACAGTAAAGGAGTTTGTAGATGTCTTTCCTGAAGAGCTTCCAGGGTTACCTCCGGATCGTGAGGTGGAGTTTGGGATTGAACTATATCCAGGTACGGCTCCGGTGTCCATCGCCCCTTATAGGATGGCGCTGAAGGAGCTAGTTGAACTTAAAGCTCAGATCCAAGAGTTGTTTGATCAAGATTTTATCCGGCCCAGTGTATCTCCGTGGGGAGCGCCAGTGCTATTTGTGAAGAAGAAAGACGGGTCCATGCGAATGTGTATTGATTACCGCCAGTTGAATAAGTTAACTATCAAGAACAAGTACCCACTTCTGAGGATAGATGATCTTTTTGATCAGCTCAAGGGGGCTTCGATCTTTTCAAAGATAGATTTGAGGTTAGGATATCATCAGCTTAAGGTAATGGAAGCAGATATTCATAAGACAGCTTTTCGAACATGCTACGGTCATTATGAATTTCTGGTAATGCCGTTTGGGTTGACAAACGCACCAACCGCATTCATGAATATGATGAATCGGGTTTTTCAATCTTATTTAGACTGGTTCGTTGTAGTGTTCATAGACGACATTCTGGTTTATTCCAAGTCAGAAGAGGAGCATGATTCACATCTTTAGATGGTTCCACTGATTTTGAGGGAGAAGCAGCTATACGCCAAGTTTAACAAGTGTGAGTTTTGGTTGAAGATGTTACATTTCTGGGTCATGTGGTATCTACTGAGGGGATTAAGGTTGATCCCTGGAAGATTGAGGCGGTGTTGGAGTGGAAACCACCTAAGTCTGTGGTAGAGATTCGGAGTTTCCTTGGGTTGGATGGATATTATCGTAGGTTTGTTGAAGGGTTCTCTTTGATTGCGCCACCATTAACCAAGCTGTTGAGGAAAGGGGTACCTTTTGTTTGGATTGACAAGCAACAGGAAAGCTTTGAGAAGCTGAACATGATTTTGACAGAGGCTCCGATTTTGATTTAGCCTAAGGCCAGTAAAGAGTTTGTGGTTTATTGTGATGCTTCACACACGGGGTTAGGATGTATGTTAATGCAGGATGGGAAGGTTGTTGCGTATACGTCTCAGCAGTTAAGACCGCATGAGATTAATTATCCAACGTATGATCTAGAGTTGGTTGCGGTAGTTTTCGCTTTGAAGATCTGGAGGCATTATTTGTATGGAGAGAAGTCTATTATCTTTACCGACCAAAAGAGTTTGAAGTATCTGTTAACCCAGAAGGAGTTGAATTTAAGGCAGCGAAGGTGGGTGGAACTGTTGAAAGATTATGACTGCTCGATCGAATATCATCCGGGTAGGGCTAATGTTGTAGCTGATGCATTAAGTCAGAAGGTGATATCAGATTTGAGAGCGATGTTCACTTATCTTAGTTTGTATGATGACGGAAGTCTGTTAGCTAAGCTGCAAGTAAGGTCGACGTGGGTAAATCAGATTAAAGAGAAACAATTATTGGATGATGTCTTGAGTGTTCGACTTCAGAAGGTACAGAATGGTGGGGTGAAAGATTATAGTTTGAGCAGTGATGGGGTTTTGTGTTTTCAGAAGAAGGTTTACATACCGAAGGATGTGGAATTGAGGTAGATTATTCTTTAGGAAGCACATAGTAGTCCTTATGCTATGCATCCGGGAGGGAGCAAGATGTACTGGGATCTACGTGAACAGTTCTGGTGGCTTGGATTGAAGCGAGAAGTTACGGAGTTTGTAGGGAAGTGTTTAACTTGTCAGCAAGTTAAAGCCGAGCATCAATTGCCTTTGGGGTTATTACAGCTGGTGAAGATCCTACAATGGAAATGGGAGAGGATCACTATGGACTTTTTTAGTGGACTACCGCTTATGCCTACTAAGAAAGACGCAGTATGGGTAATTATGGATCGGTTGACGAAGTCTGCTCATTTCATACCTATTCATGTCGACTAATCTCTCCAGAGGTTGGCTAAGCTGTATGTAGCAGAAATTGTGAGATTACATGGGGTACCAATATCGATCATATCAGATAGAGGACTTAGGTTTATATAGCGATTCTGGACGGCACTGCATCAGGCATTGGGTACAAGACTGGACTTCAGCATAGTTTTCATCCACAGACTGATGGTCAGTCTGAGAGGGTAATTTAGATCTTGGAGGATATGTTGAGGGGCTATGTCATTGACTTCAAGGGTAGTTGGGAAGAGTATTTACCATTGGCAGAATTCACGTACAACTACAATTACCAAGCTCGTATTCATATGGCGCCCTATGATGCATTGTATGGGCGAAGGTGTCGTACTCCTACCTGTTGGACGGAATTAGGAGAACGCCAGATTTTGGGTCTGGAATTGGTCGCATAGACAGAGGAGAAGGTCAAGGTAATTAGGGCCCGACTGAAGGAAGCGTCCGACCGACAGAAATCTTATGCAGATATGAAACGAAAGGAGATAGAGTTTGCAGTAGGTGATCGGGTTTTCCTAAAAGTTTCACCCTGGAAGAAGGTGATGAGATTTGGACGGATGGGCAAGCTAAGTCCTAGGTTCATCGGACCTTATCGTGTTTTGAATGGGTGGAACCGGTGGCATATCAACTAGAGTTACCTTCTGAATTGAAACAGATTCATGATGTTTTCCATGTTTCAATGTTGAGACTCTACCATTCAGATCCGTCTCACGTCGTGCCAGTAGAGGAAATTGAGGTAAGGCCAGACTTGCCTTATGTAGAGGAACCAATCCAGATCTTGGATCGAGACGTCAAGGCGCTAAGGAGGAAATCAGTTCCTTTGGTCAAAATTTTGTGGTAGAACCATGATTTAGAAGAGGCAACGTGGGAGCCAGAGGATGCGATGCGACAGCCATACCCTCATCTCTTTTGACCAAGTAATTTCGAGGCTGAAATTTCTTTAAAGGGGGTAGAAATGTAACATTCAGGATTTAAGGGCTGTGCATCTATCTTGTTTCTTTGTGTTTGGTAGGCTCTGCATGTTGTTTGAGTGTGTTTGGGGTCTCCAGGAAACCCCGAGGTTAAGTTGGAACCTTGGCCAGAATATTAGTTTTGGGCATTTTAGGAGGAGGCTAACTGGGAGTAGGACTTAAGGGGTATTGTTTGTGTTTGGGTGACACAAGAGGTGCAGTAGAAAAGTGGCAAGGAGACGCCACCTAGCATGCAGAGAGATGGCACCACAAGGAAAAGGAGGGGGAGAGGGTTCGAAACTCTCAAGCAGCATAAGGGAGTATTAATTTTGGTTCAGGCAAGGGAGGTAGCTAGATGATAAGTAAACTCTAGAGGAGTGAGACAGGACCTGGTCAACTGTTTCAAATGGGTGGTGGAGAGTGATTAAGGGAGTTTGAATTATTCAAAATGATTTGAATAAGTGGAGGAGAGGGAATCAATGAGTGTTTCAAGGGGACGGCATGGGGATTTGAGGTGAGAGGGGGTTGTTAGCTGAATTTTGAATAGGGAAGGGGGAGGTTGAGGCTTTTAGTTTTGGGTGGGGAGTAGGTGTCGAAAGAGTTAGAAATATTAACTTCTGGTATAGGGAGCTTCTCATTTCCGTATTGGTTAGTAGTGCATTTGGAGCAAATTTGTTCATTTTTTCTTTAGCTAAGCTGAAACTTTTTCTCCCTTTTTGGCATTTTGGTATCGTGTAAGCCTTGCTTCATCACCTAAGGGCCAAACCCTCCTACCGTTCTCCTCTCATCTCACCATTTTTTCTTAATTGTCTAGGAGCCAAACCTTAACACTCTATCTTCCTCTCTTTTATATTTTGATAACCTGAGTTGTGTATTTCTTCATCAAAGCCGAAGCAACTCTTTTTATCTAGTGGTCAATCGAGTTTCTCACTTGATAAATAATAGTCGAATCTTCTAACTTCTCCATTCCACTATTTCTTTCTTCTATTTGGTTATCTCTCAAGTTCCATCTTGTGGCCGAATTCCCTTTTATCTTTTCTTTCTCTTTCGGTTCTCATCTCATTCATTTTAGACGAAATCCCTCCCTACTCTTTGAGTTTTACTCCTGTTTTTTGTTCTTCTGAAGCCGAACCTCTCTTGTGTGGGTTACTTCTTTTCACTTGTTGATTTGCTAGAAGATTGCCATTACTCTTCTCTTCAACCTTCTCAATCGGAATCGGCCTAGTACTGGTAAGTGTTCCCTTCTATTCGAATCTATCTCTTCTCTTATGGTTTGATGAATCAAGGCATTAATTCTGTTCCTTGGTTTTTCAGTTGAGTAAAGGAAAGGTGTGGTTTTGAATTCCTTCTACTTTAGAGTTTTTGGGTCAACTGAATTTGAACAATCAAGGGACTTTAGTGATCTATTAAATCAAGGTAGAACCCATCAGGTTCTGTCGACTTCGGTAAGAACTTTTTCGTTCAAAGTAAATATTTTTTCGCTATTATCTTATTCAACGGTTTAACTGGGTCTTCTGACAATGATCTTTGGATGGAATCCAATATCAATCAGGCAAGAGAGGGTGTTAGACCCGTAACCCAGTCCCTAAGTTCAAAAGACGTGCAGTGTTTGCTGTCTGAGATTGGCCTCTAGGTTGTGGGTCGGCTTCTGAAAGGGATAAGCAGATCACTGTGATCCCTACAAGTGAGGACATTAGCGAGATCGATAGTTTAGTTCTTCAGGCTTTTAGATGTGTAATTATCACACTATCTCCCTAATTTTATAAATATGTATATATATGCTTGAAAGCCAAAATCATCGGCAATAGTGGTTGAGTTACCCAGGATGGGTAAACCGGGATCTCAGATCAATATGTTATATCTAAGCCTATTTAACACTTGTGGAAAAATTGATGGTGGATGCATGCTAACTATTGCATGAACCATATTTTATACTCTATCTTTTATTTTATGTTGCATGTGCATGGGATATTGGGATGATAATGATTAAAGGGGAAGTGTTTATTGGTGAGTCTGTCACAATTAATGATGGTGTGGTGCCTCAATGTGGAATCAGTGATTTAATCATGTGTGGATCAATGGCTAGACCACTATGTGTGGACTTTGAGCAGTGTGTTTGTCAGCATGACTGCCAAAGAGGTGTGTAGCAGATGGAGGGTTGATTGTAGAAATCCCCACAGGTGTGTCTGAGGATGGACATACGGAGTGGTGTGTAGAGGATGGAATACTAGGTTGGGTGGGGTTACCATTTTGATTACTTGTGCATGATGTGTTAATTGGGTGAAGTGGAATTTGTGAACTAATTACACACTGAGTCTGGTGACTCACGTTAGTTTCTTAACATCACAGGTAGCTCATGATTTTTTTACTGGGTTGGGTCAGACTCGGGGTGGCCATGGACGGGTTATTTTATCAAACTTTATTTTAAACTATTAGATGCTAATTTCTTTTGGGATATTTTTAATATGTAATAAGGCCACTTTAAAATTTGGTGAATGTTGGATTTAAAGTTTGCGTTGTTACACACCTTAATCACAACTTTTTTTTTGAATGAACGTTTTAACGTGATAAATCAAAATTTTCTTCACAACTTGATTAACACAGATCATCTATGGATTTAAATTTTTTTATCGACATTCCATAAACTAAAAAAAGAAAAAGAATAAAGAGAAAGTCGCTATGTTTTTAAACATTACCTAAACTCTAGGCTTAGCTAAATTACGAATAATAAGTTTCAAGTGAGCCATGAAACTGGGTTTTACTAAAGCAATTCTCCACAACTTATAAAACTTTTTTAACCCATTTTTCCCTAGTAACATGTCAGATCCGGTCGTGGTGTTTGGGCCGGGTTTGGGATGTTACATTATTCCCCGAATTCTGCTTACTCTTGTCCTTCTTTGAAAACCCAGTGGAAGTAGCTGATCGGGTAGGGAAATCTTTTGACTTCTTGGATGAAGATTGGAATGACATATTCCACTGTCCCTTTCTAGAGTCATGAGACTCCATTTCAGATTTTCTCTTCTCTTTTATTAATTCTTCAGCTTTACAAGCCCTTTCCACTAACACCACAAATTTTTTTAATTCGAGGATAGCAATATATAACTTGATATCATCATTTAGTCTATCTTCAAACCTCTTACTCATGATGGCTTCAGTGGAGACGCATTCTCGAGCATATTTGCTGAGTCACACAAACTCTCGCTCATAATCAGTCACTGACATCTTGCCTTGTTTCTGTTCTAGGAATTCCTTCCTTTTTGGTCCACGAATCTTTGACTGATATACTTTTTCTTGAACTCTTCTTGGAAAAATTCCAATGTGACCTTTTCCATCGCTACTACCGACATAAGGGTGTTCCACCATTGATAGGCAGCATCTCTGAAAGGAGAAACTACACACTTTATACATTCCTCAGGTGTGCATGACAACTCATTAAATACCCTGATAGTATTTTCTATCCAAAACTAAGCCTTTTCCAGATCATCATCTTTTCTAGCCCGAAATTCTTCTGCCCCATGTTTCCTGATCCTATAAATTAGAGGTTTGTCTCGTCTTACCACATCTACTACTTGATGAACTGCGGGGATATGTTGTGGAACAGGCGGGGGTGGAGGGGGTTGTACATTTGAGTTCGTACGAATGAATTCTGTGTACCACATATTCATCATACGGAGGAAGGCTTCTCTAGCCTCTTCTCCTCCTCCTTGACTCACCATAGTGGGTCTATTCTCATTCTCATTAGGCACCGTCCCTTCAACAGGAGCCGGCGTGTTACTTTCTACATCATCTGCCTCATCTCTTTCAGGATCCATTTACTATATGTATAAATATAATTTAAGTCATCAGGACTCGTCACACTATCATTATAAAAAACATTCTTACGTATGGCATGTATAGCTAAGCTCGTGCTCTATTACGTTCGTCCTAGTATCGACTAAACTGTAGCTCTGATACCACTAAATGTAACACCCCATACCGAGTCTGATGCTAAGACTGGATATGAGACATTACCATGCTTGAACTCACTTCAAACATATAATTACGGGCCATAAAATTTTGTTTCGATTTAAAAACTTCCCTTTCTTATTCTAATCATACATTTCATGGGCCTACGAGGCCTTAAACACGTATCTAGAAACTTTCAGAACTCAAATGAAAACTTTTCCTTAAAACAGGGGTCAAATGCCTATGTGACTTGGGACACGCCCGTGTACCCCTAAGACATGCCCGGGGCTTACACTCGTGGTTGACACTGACTAATTACACACGGCCTTGACACGCCCATGGATATAAATCGTGTGCTATACCTTGATATACTGGCTTATTCACATGGTTTGGGGCACACACCCATGTTCAATCGTGTATCACACACGGCCTAAACAAACGATCGTTGGGTTTGCCTGTGGCCTACTCTGACTTAAAACACTAAGGTGTAGGGTACACACGCCCGTGTGTCTAACCGTGTTGGCACTTAGAGACTATTTACCAAGCCTATTGCCACCCTGAAATCAAGACCAAACTCATGCTTAATTCAATACATTTTTCATAAACATTACTACATACTTCATTGATCTCCATAAACATACATACTTAGTTAATATAAACCATTTGACATAAACAATGGTATCATAGATTTCAGCTATAAAGCTTAGTTACTCATACTGATTCTTACTTATCACATGATACTTACTAGTCTCATCCCCGTGGAATAAATAACGTATCTGTGCAACATGATCACATTGATCAGTATATTTTAACATGATAATCATAATCTTTCCCTCATCATTCATTACATGAATAATACTCATTTCCAACTTGATAATAGCTTTGCTTACTTATCTTTCTTGCCATCTAATTTTAACTTTACTCATTTGCTCAATGAATTTTTACGAATACCAGGGGATACTAAATCTCTTCCCACAAACTTGATACCAATGCCATACCCTAGATACTGTCTTACATGGAATATCTCATCTTGGTTTCAAGGATACTAAATCTCTTCCCACAAACTTGATACCAATGCCATACCCTAGATACTGTCTTACATGGAATATCTCATCTTGGTTTCGAGGCCATGTCTTCACATGGACTTATACGAAGTCTTTCTTGTTCTCACCAATGCCATGCCTTGGCTTGGACTTACATCGAATCTCTTTCTCTTGATAACTTTTCAATGCCAAGCCTGCCTTGGACTTACATGATATCTGTTCAATGCCAAGCTTGCCTTGGACTTTCATGACATCTGTTCAATGCCAAGCTTGCCTTGGACTTACATGATATGTTCAATGCCAAGCTTGCCTTGGACTTACCTAATATCTATGCTTATTTGCCGATGCCACGCCTTGGCTTGGTCTTATACGGACTTTCTTATCTCATGTGGTAGATCGAGTATCCTGGGAAATTCATCTTTAATCAGGACTTGCTCATACTTAATATCATTTATTTCTTTGTTTAACCTAACATTAAACATTCCATGAAAATAGTGTACATTATACTAAGCAATTCAATGATAAAGATCATAAAGCTTAGAAATCATACAAACTTACCTCAATATACAAAATATATGTAGATATGTAATTTAGTCCTCGACTTTGTTCTTGCCTCGGTTTTGATCCGGGCTTTATTTTTGTTGATCTATAATCATAAATAGATCATTTACTAATCACATTGACTAAATTGACTCATTACTCATACTTTGGCAAAATTATTATTTTGCCCCTATAATTTATCATATTTGCACTTTGGCCCAAAGGCTCGTAAAATAATTCTCATTAAACTTTCTTAAACTTCATGCTTAGCTGATTCATTTTCTCTACTGTAACAATCATCAATTCTCAATATTTCTAGTATGTATGACCAATTTTCATAACTATTACAAATTAGTCCATACTATCATTTTTCATGAAATTCACTTAGCAAAAGATGTTTATCTAACATCAAACTCTCATAAACTTCCATAAAACATCATTTAACATGCATGTAATTCATGGGTACAATTTTTCAACATGCATCCTAGCTCATTTTATAGCTAAAAATAGCTAATTCATAATACGAAAACTTCAAAAATACAAAGAATATTAAAAACGGGGCTAAGATGAACTTACTCGCAAGCTTGAAAAATTGAAGAACCCTAGCTATGGAGTCTCCAACTTTTCGGCAATGTGAGGAAGAAGATGAATAGATTTTTATCATCTTTTTCCTATTTTAATCATTTATTAGACAAATGACTAAAATGCCCTTCTCTTTAAAAATTTCTATTTTACTAACTCTTGTCCATTTTTGGCCAAAATATATAATTTGGGAAAATTGCTACTTAAGGAATTTTAATTGATATTCTAAAGCTATCTCATACAAAAAGCTTCTAGAAACTCATATTTTGCAACTTTTGCAATTTAGTCCTTTTGGACCATTCTACCTCAATTTAACAAAATTGCTTCATGAAAATTTGACACTAGAATGCAAACATGACATAAACCTTAAAAGATCATAAATTCACCTCGGATTCATGGCCTCGTACCACTATTCTGACTAGGCCCTAAATCGGGCAGCTACACTTCTCCCCCTTTAGGGATTTTTGTCCTCGAAAATCTTACTGGCAAATAAGTTCGGGTACTGGTTTGTCATGCTCTTTTCTGGTTCCCATGTAGCTTCCTCTATCCCATGCCTTTGCCACAATACTTTTACTAGAGCAATACTTTTATTTCTTAGCTGCATGGCTTCCCAAGCTAAAATATTGATTGGTTATTCATCATAAGTCATGTCGGGATGAATCTCTATCTCTGACGGGGTAATTACATGGAAAGGATCTGATCGGTAGCATCTCAACACTGACATGTGAAACACATGATGTATCTTTTCTAACTCTGATGGCAAAGCCAATCTGTAAGCTACCGGCCCAACTTTTTTGGTAATCTCAAACGGTCCAATAAAATGTGGACTTAACTTGCCTTTTCGGCCAAATTTGAGAACATTTCTCCAAGGTGACACTTTTAAGAAAACTTTATCCCCGACTTGATATTCTATCTATTTTCACTTTATGTCCGAATAAGATTTCTGTCTGTCTGATGAAGCTTTTAAACATTCTCGTATTACTTTCACTTTCTCTTCAGCTTCTCTAACCAAATCAAACCCGTTAATTTGGTTTTCTTTGAGTTCAGTACAAAATAAAGGCATTCTGCCCTTACGCCCATATAGAGCCTCATAAGGCGCCATCTTTAAGCTCGACTGAAAGCTATTATTGTAGGCAAATTCTACCAATGGGAGAAAATTTTCCCAACTACCTTGGAATTTTAGAACACAACATCGAAGCATATCCTCGAGTATCTGAATCAACCTCTCCAGCTGACCGTCAGTTTGAGGATGAAAAGCTATGCTAAAACCCAATTTTGTACCCAAGGCTTCTTGAAGCTTCTTCCAAAATCTGGCGGTGAATCTCGGATCTCTATCCGATATGATCGGCAAAGGAACTCCATGAAGTCTTGCTATTTCAGAAACATATAAGTTTGCCAGTTTTTCGATTGAGTAGTCAACTAGTACAGGTAGTAAATGAGCTAACTTCGTGAGTCTATCAACTACAACCCATATACTATCTGTCTTGCTCGGTGATAATGGCAATCTCGTTACAAAATCCATAGTGATACGGTCTAATTTCCACTCGGGTATCATAATTGGTTGAAGCAAACTCGAAGGTACTTGGTGTTCAGCCTTTACTTACTGACAAATCAAACATCTTGAAACAAACTTTAAAATATCTTTCTTCATTCTCGGCCACCAATACAATTGTTTCAAGCCATTATACATCTTGGTACTACCCGGATGAACAGATAAACATTCGTTATGTGTATCATACAAAGTCATCATAATAAGCTCCTCTCTTTTCGGTACAAAAACTCTATCTTTAAACATCAAGTATCCATCAGAATTAATCCGAAAGTCAGATTCAACATCTGACTCGCCATGAGTTCTCTTGGCTTGCAACTCTTTATCTTCTTGTTGAGCTGCAGTGATCTTTTGAAGGAAAATTGGTCTAGCTTTTAATTCAGCTAGAATAGAACCATCGTCAGATAAAGTCATCCGTGAATTCATTGCCCTTAATGCAAAAAGGGACTTCCTGCTCAAAGAATCGGCAACAACATTAGCCTTTCATAGATGGTAGTCAATAGCCAACTCATAGTCCTTTATCAACTCTAACCATCTCCATTGCCTGAAGTTTAATTCTTTCTGCGTCATCAAGTACTTCAAACTTTTGTGATCAGTAAAAGTCCGACATCTTTCACCATATAAATGGTGTCTCCAAATCTTCAAAGTGAAGACTATGGCAGGCAACTTTAAATCATGCATCGAATAATTCTTCTCAGAAGGCTTCAACTGTCTTGAGGCATAAGCAATCGTCTTGCCTTGTTACATGAGTACACGGCCTAATCCATTTAAGGATGCATCACTGTAAGTCACAAATTCTTTCCCTGTCTCAGGTTGTACTAAAACTAGAGCTTCTGTCAACATTGCTTTCAATTTCACGAAACTTTCTGAGCATCTTTCTGACCACTCAAACTTCACATTTTTCCATAAAAATTAAGTTATCGGGGTTGTGATCATAGAAAACCCCTTGACAAATCATCGGTAATAGTCCGCTAGGCCTAAGAAAGTCCTAATCTCAGAGATATTACTCGGTGCTTTCCAGTCCATTATAGTCGAAATCTTGCTTGGATCCACTCGGACTCCATCTCTCGAGACAATATGTCCTAGAAATCCTACTTCCTTAAGCCAAAATTCACTTTTACTGAACTTGACATATAACAGATTTTCTCGTAGAATCTACAAAACTGTCTATAGGTGCTCAACATGCTCATCCTCATCCCGGGAATAAATCAATATATCGTCAATGAAAATGACTACAAACTTATCGAGGTAGGGTCTAAAGATGCGGCTCATTAAGTCCATGGATTCTGTAGGAGCATTGGTCAAACCAAAGGGCATAACTAAGAATTCATAATGCCCATATCTTATTCGAAAAGTTGTCTTGTACACATCTGAATCCTTTACTCTTAACTGATAATACCCTGATCTTAAGTCTATTTTGGAGAACGCATTAGCTCCTTTCAATTGATCGAACAAATCATCGATCCTAGGTAATGTGTACTTGTTCTTCACTGTCACTTTATTAAGTTGATGGTAATCTATGCACAATCTCATGATGCCATCTTTATTTTTCACAAAAAAAAAAAAATGGAGCACCCTAGGGAGAACAACTCGACCTAGCAAAGCATTTATCTGTCAACTGTTGCAACTGTATCTTCAGCTCTTTCAACTTTGTTGGAGCCATTCTGTAAGGAGTAATACGTATCAATATAGTACCGGGAGCTAGCTCAATATTGAACTCAACCTCCCTAACTGGTGGTAGTCCTGGTAATTGCTTGGGAAAAAACATCCACGTACTCACATACTATCGGTACTGACTCAATCTTTAGCTCTGTTTCTTTATCATTCATCACAAAAGCCAATTTTGATTTATACCCTTTTCTTAAGTATCTCTGTGCCATCTTATGAGAAATCATTACAGATGATTTGCTCTGTTCATTTGATTCAATATGAAGAGTGTCCCCATTCTCACATCTCATCTCAATGTATTTCTTCCCACAATTAACTATTACATCAAGGGTAGTCAACTAGTCCATACCAAGAATGATGTCAAACTCATCAAATGGTAGCAACATAAGATTTGCTTTAAAATAATGACCTCTAATCATTAGTGGACAATCTTTACATACTTTATCAGCTAAAACACTTTTGCCTAAAGGATTAGACACCTTAATCACAAATTCTGTAGACTCTGTAGGCATATTCATACTGGATACTAGTTTCATACAAATATAAGAGTGTGTGGATCCGGGATCTATTAAAGCAATAACTTTGATATCATAAAGAGAAAAGGTACCTGTAATAACATCAGAAGAAGATGCCTCTTTATGAGTGCAAATGACATAAGTCCTAGCAGGTGCCCTACCCTCGGGACTTACAACCAGCTCTTTAGGGTTACCTCTTCCACTTGCCCCACTACCCCGGGTTTCTCTGCGGTCTACCTTTGACCGTACCGCCAGATCTCGGGTTCTGAATTCTCTCTTCTTTCGTCATCTCATGACAATCTTTTATAAAGTGATCATAGGAACCACATTTGAAATAAGCATTTCCATGCACTCAACATTTGCAGAGATGGCGTCTGCCACATTGTGGGCATTCAGGTCTATCAGATCGAACGTTCCCCACACTAGCAACTGAAATAGTCTGTGTTTTATTGCCTGAATTCTGCTTACTCTTGTCCTTATTTGAAAACCAGTGGAAGTAGCTGATCGGGTAGGGAAATCTCTTGACTTCTTGGATGAAGGTTGGAATGACTTATTCCACTGTCTCTTTCTAGAATCACGAGACTCCATTTCATATTTTCTCTTCTCTTTTATTAATTCTTCGGCTTTATAAGCCCTTTCCTCTAACACCACAAATTCTTTTAATTCGAGGATAGCAACAAATAACTTGATATCATCATTTAGTCCATATTCAAACCTCTTACTCATGATGGCTTTAGTAGACACGCATTCTCGAGCGTATTTGCTGAGTCACACAAACTCTCGCTCATAATCAGTCACTGACATCTTGCCTTATTTCAGTTCTAGGAATTCCTTCCTTTTCTGGTCCATGAATCTTTGACTGGTATACGTTTTCTTGAACTCTTCTTGGAAAAGTTCCCATGTGACCTTTTCCATCGGTACTACCGACATAAGGGTGTTCCACCATTGATAGGCAGCATCTCTTAAAAGAGAAACTACACACTTTATACATTCCTCAGGTGTGCATGACAACTCATTAAATACCCTGATAGTATTTTCTATCCAAAACTCAAATTTTTTCGATCATCATCTTTTCTAGCCCGAAATTCTTCTGCCCCATGTTTCCTGATCATATCAATTGGAGGTTTGTCTCCTTTTACCACCTCTACTACTTGAGGGACTGCGGGGATAGGTTGTGGAACAGGTGGGGGTGGAGGGGGTTGTACATTCGGGTTCGTACAAACGAATTTTGTGTACCATGTAATCATCATATGGAAGAAGGCTTCTCTAGCCTCTTCTCCTCCTCCTTGACTCACCATTGTAGGTCTATTATCATTCTCATTGGGTACCGTCCCTTTAGTAGGAGTCGGCACGTTACTTTTTACATCATCTGCCTCAGCTCTTTTGAGATCCATTTACTATATGTATAAACATAATTTAATTCATCAGGAGCCATCACACTATCAGTATAAAAACATTCATACGTATGGTATGTATAGCTAGGCTCATGCTCATGTTACGTTAGCCCTATAACTGACAAAACCATAGCTTTGATACCTCTAAATGTAACACCCCATACCCGAGTCCGATGCTAAGACTGGATATGAGGCATTACCATGCTTGAACTCACTTCAAACATGTATTTACGGGCTATAAAATTTTGTTCCAAATTAAAAACTTCTCTTTCTTAGTCTAATCATATATTTTATGGGCCTACTAGGCCTTAAACACGTATCTGAAAACTTTCAAAACTCAAATGAAAACTTCTCCTTAAAACAGGGGTCACACGCCCATATGACTTGAGACATGCCCGCGTACCCCCAACACATGCCCGTGTCTTACACCCGTGGTCGACACTGACTAATTACACACGGCCTTGACACGCCCGTGGATGAAAACCATGTGCAATACCTTGATATACTAACTTATTCACACGGTTTGGGGCACACGCCCATGTTCTAATCGTGTATCACACACGGCCTAAACAACTGACCGTGGGATTTGCCCGTGGCCTATTCTGACTTAAAACACTAATGTGCAGGGTACACACGACCTAGACACACGCCCGTGTGTCTAACCGTGTGGGCACTTAGAGGCTATTTACCAAGCCTATTGCCACCCTGAAATCAAGACCAAACTCATGCTCAATTTAAAACATTTTTCAAAAACATTACTACATACTTCATTGATCTCCATAAACATACCTACTTAGTTAATATAAACCATTTGACATAAATAATGGTATCATAGATTTCAGCTATAAAGCTTATTTACTCATACTGATTCTTACATGTCACATGATACTTACTAGTCTCATCCCCATGGAATAAATAAGGTACCTGTGTCACTTGATCATGTTGACCAGTATACTTTAACATGATAATCATAATCTTTCCTTCATCATTCATAACATGAATAATACTCATTTCCAACTTGATAATAGCTTTGCTTTATAACACCTCTAACTCGTATCCGTCGCCGAATTAGGGTCACAAGGTGTTACTTAACAAAACATAAACACTTTGCTTTATAAATATGGTATATGCCGATGTATGAATTAATAATCACAAACAACTACTATCTTTTCAAATCCATATTGCAATTAATCAAATTATAGTAGTCACAAATTCTATGCATTTTAAACTATTTCAAATTAACTATTCATTCACAACAAGTACACTCTTAGCCATATGTTTCATATCCATTCGGCTGGCACATGAAATACCATACAAATTTCCTTTTATAACCATGTATTACTCAGCTACTAGCAACTATTCATAAACAAATATAAATAAATACTCATATCATATTTATATGGTCATCCAAATCACACCTATTTATTTTCAAATACATATGCAACCTTAATATCATTACCCTATAGCCGAACATAACATTAATGCAACATAGCCGAATATACAATATGCTTATCTTTACCACTTACCAAATCATGTATCAATATCACGAACATATATATACTTTATAATAAGCTTTCTAACTTATACCATTTCATAGTACATATATATATGACAAGCATATAACCTAGCTAATAAATTACATGCTTTAAAACATCAAGCATCCATCATTTTTTTACCCCAAAACGCAAGATCAAACAACATAACATGTAAACCATATGATCACCTTCCACATATGATTTCAACCATGATCGAAATTACAGATCCAATAGCATTATAATGCAAGCCATTATATCCAAAATGTAGAAATTAAACTTAACCAAAATAAATAAGCCTTTTTCACAAGGCTAAGTTGTGCTTAAATACATAAAACCAAAATTCATTGATTTAACAATTTAGTCTAACCTATACATGCCTTTTAATTCAAAAACCAATATATAAGTACCAAAAAGTGGTTGATAGTGTGGATGATCCTTCTGACAAACCTTTGAGCCCGTAACTCGAACCAAAAATCTATAAAACAAACATTGAACACACCCAAAGTAAGCTTGCTAGCTTAGTAAGTCTCAAGCAAAGAATAATGTAAAAATTAACCACTTAAACCTTTAATCTTTAGACTTATGTCATTGAATATAACCATTTCAATATGTGAATTTAAACATGGTCGAATACTTTTAATTTATTAACCTAAGTGCACTTTATTTCCATCAACATATAATTCATCTAAACCAAAGAAATATACCATATGTATTCGCATACTCCAAGTCATATGAGTGCAATATTCATATCAACCTTATAACTCATTTACGTACGTACGCAAACACTCCAATTTCTTTCATCTTTAACATTTCCACTTATAACCGATTCTCCAAAATAACCCATTTGAACACAAATTCTATCATATAGTGTTCATACATATTAGTAGTAAACTCAATGACATGAATCATAATTCTTAACAAATCATCTTCCATATCATATCATACTTAATTTAATTAATACTTTCCCAACTTACCTTACTCGTTATATATAAAAGAAAAGGGCTTATACTTACCTGAGCTTTTAGCTCATTGCATTAAATATGTTTCACTTTGTATAATTCAAAATTTCTCCATTTATGGCACATCACCAGCATTATGCCTACTAGACTAGAAGTCTGAAATTTGATCACCGACATTCAGCCTGCTAAGCAATAAGCCCGAAACATTTCACAGGCACAAGGCCTGCTAGGCAATAAGCCCAAAACATTCCACCGGCACAAGGCCTGCTACGAAATAAGCCCAAAACATTCCACCGGCACAAAGCCTGCTAGGCAATAAGCCTGAAACATTTATTTCCAAGCCAACTGATTCACATTCCACATTAACAATATCACGAATATCACATATAATTCACATCACTATCACACAGTTAACTCAATGAATTTGAATATATACATTGCTAAATTTCTTTCTCATATTCACCTTTAACATAATTAATTCCACAATTTCATAATTCAATATGTAAACTAGGTTATAATCAGTTCTTATGAAATTACTTTGCTTAAAGACTTACCTCGATTGTCGACGGACAATGTATACCGACTATTCGATAACCTTCGACTTCTCCCGAACCAAATCCATTTTTCTTTGTTCTTGATCTAAACACAATGAAATTTAGTTCATTCAAGTACATTTCATTTCAATTTAGTCCCAAAACACATAAACGAGTAAATTACAATTTTACCCTTAATGTTTCACATTTTTACTATTTAGTCCTATTTGCATAAAACACAAAATACACAAAATTTCTCAATACCACTCAAGGGCTGAATATTCATAAGGACTATACATGTCAATTTCTTTCATTTATTTTGCAAATAACCCCCTCTAAAAATTTATTTTTACAAATTAGCCCTAAATACTCAATTTCCACAAAATTTCCAATTCAAAACTTGTAAATCTTTAACATAACTTTAACATAAAATCATCAAACATCAAAAACCACATAAACATGTCAATGGCCGAACATCAAGCATGCTTAGATTTAAAAATTCCAACATGGGTCAGCTACAATTCGTAAAAATGATCTCAAAAACGTAAAAATTATCAAAAACCTACTAAAAATACATACCCGATTTAGCTTGAATGCATGACCGAATGCTCAAGCTCACTCTCCTATTCTTTCTTTTCTTATTTAGTGTTGAAGAGATGATGAACAAAGCTTAATTTTGTGTTTTATTTTAGTTATAATTAACATTTTAACAAAAGTACAATAATACCCTTTTATAATAATATAACTAACATATATTAATAAGGCTATTTTTTACATATGCCGCCCACTACCCTCAAAATAAGGTTAATTACCCTTCTAATACCTTATATTAAAAAGCCATTATCATTCTAGCACTTTTTACTTTAGTATGTAATTTTTACGCTTTACGCAATTAAGTCCTTTTTTATCAAATTAAACACTTAAACGATAAAATTTTTCTATGAAACTTTCACACACATTAATTCACACATAATAAGCACATAATATAATATTTAAAAATCTCTCAAACTCTGATTCGTGGTCCCAAAACCACCATTCTGATTAGGGTCAAATTTAGACTGTTACAACTCTCCCCCTTAGGGATTTTCGTCCCTGAAAATCTTACCGTTAGACAAAGATAGATGTTGTTGTCTCATTGAATCCTCAGGCTCCCACGTAGCCTCTTCAACTCCGTGACGATTCCGAAGTACTTTCACTAACGGAATTTTCTTGTTTCTTAACTCTTTCATCTTTCGGGCTAATATACGAATCGATTCCTCCTCGTATGTTATATCGGATCGGATTTCAATTTCAGACGGAGAAATCACATGTGATGGTTCTGATCTATATCTACGGAGCATCGAAACGTGAAACATATTGTGCATCTTTTCTAATTCAGAAGTCAATTTTAGTCTATAAGCAACAGGGTCGATACGTTCGATGATTTTATACGGTCCGATGAATCTCGGACTCAGTTTGCCTTTTCGACCAAATCGAAGTACTTTCTTCCATGGTGAAACTTTCAAAAATTCACGATATCTGACCTGAAACTCAATGCCTTTGCGTTTTAAGTCAGCATAAGACTTTTGGCGATCTGATGCAGCTTTCAAGCTATCTCTGATTACGGCCACTTTTGTTCAGTCTCTTTAATCAAATCAACCCCGTGTATCTTGTTCTCACTGAGCTCGGTCCAGTACAATGGTGTTCGACACTTGTAGCCGTACAAAACTTCGTAAGGTGCCATTTTGATACTAGATTGAAAACTATTATTATAGGCAAATTCAATCAAAAGTCAGTATCTTTCCCACGTACCTTCAAACTCGAGGACGTAACTTCTCAACATGTCCTCCAGTATTTGAATAGTTCGTTCAGACTGACCGTCTGTCTGCGGATGAAAAGCTGTACTAAAGTGAAGTTTAGTACCTAAAGCATCTTGCAACTTCTTCCAAAATCGTGATGTAAATCTCGGGTCTCTATTTGAAACAATGGAACTCTGCACACCATGTAATCTCACAATCTGTGACACATACAATTTAGCAAGTTTATTGAGCGAATAGTTTGTACGAACTGACACAAAGTGAGCTGATTTAGTTGGTCTATCCACAATAACCCAAACTGCATCTTTCTTGCTCGGTGTCGTAGGTAAACCGGATACAAAGTCCATAATAATTCTATCCCATTTCCATTCAGGTATCATGATTGGCTAAGGTAATCTAGAAGGCACTTGATGCTCAGCTTTTACTTGCTAACATATTAAACACTTTGAAACAAATTCAAATATACCCCTTTTCATGTCAGGCCACCAATAGAACTGTTTCAAATCATTACACATTTTCGTGCTACCTGGATGTATCGATAATCGACTATTATAAGCTTCATTCAAAATCATCTGAATCAAATATACATTCCTCGGAACACATATTTGGCTTTTGAAGTTCAAACAATCATTTTCATCAATTCGAAATTCTAACACTGCATTACTTTCACACTGAGTTCGTTTAGCAATCATATCTTTGTCAATTTTCTGTGCCTCACAAATTTGCTGAATAAAAAACGGTCTAGCCTTCAACTCAGCTATGATCGAATCATCACTAGTCATAACCATATGTACGTTCAATGCACGAAGAGCAAATAATGACTTTCGACTTAAGGCATTTGTAACAATGTTAGCTTTTCCCGGATGGTAGTCAATTACCAATTCATAGCCTTTCAGCAATTCTATCCATCTGCGTTGTCTCAAGTTCAAGTCTTTCTGAGTCATTAAATACTTCAGACTTTTATGATTCGAATACACATGACATTTCTCACTGAATAAGTAATGACGCCAAATTTTCAATGCGAAAACGATGGTTGCTAATTCTAGATCGTGAGTCGAATAATTTCTTTTGTGAGGCTTCAATTGTCTCGAATTGTAGGCTATGACTTTGCCTTCCTACATCAAAACGTAACCCAAACCATTCAAAGAAGCATCACTATAAACAATAAATTCTATACCCGATCCAGGCTGAGCTAACACTGGAGCTTCGGTCAAAAGGGCTTTCAACTGATCGAAACTCTTCTGACACTTTTTCGACCACTCGAACTTGTTATCTTTCTGTAGTAATTTTGTCAAAGGTGTAGCTATCATGGAAAAACCTTTGATGAATTATCTGTAGTATCCTGCGAGTCCCAGAAAGCTTCAAATTTCAGAAACATTCTTTGGTGGTTTCCAATCAAGTATAGCTGATATTTTGTTCGGATCAATCCGAATGCCTGACGCTGAGACGACATGTCCCAAAAAGCTGACTTCCTTCATCCAGAATTCACACTTACTAAACTTTGCATACAACTGTTAATCTCGCAAAGTTTGTAGCACCAATCTCAAATGCTCAGCATGTTCGGTTTCATCTTTAGAGTAGATCAGGATATTATCTATAAACACTACCACAAACTGATCCAAAAACTATTTGAAAATTCGATTCATCAAATCCATAAAAACAGCAGGTGTATTAGTAAGTCTAAAAGGCATAACCTGGAACTCAAAGTGTCCGTACCTCGTTCGAAATGCAGCCATTGGCACATCGAAATCTCTGACTTGCAACTGATAATAACCCTATCTCATATCTATCTTTGAAAACACTGAAGCCCCTTTCAACTGATCAAACAAATCATCAATTCGAGGCAATCGGTATTTATTCTTTATTGTCACTTTATTTAATTACTGGTAATCAATACACATCCGCATAGTCCCATCTTTCTTTTTCACAAACAGAATAAGTGCGCCCTAAGGTGAGAAACTGGGCCGTACAAAGCCCCTATTTGTCAATTCTTGCAACTGTGCTTTCAACTCTTTCAACTCAGTGGGTGCCATCTGATACGGAGCTATTGAAATTAGAGTCGTCCCCGATACTAATTCAATGTCAAAATCAATCTCTCTTACCGGCAGTAAACCTGGTAATTCTTCAGGGAACACATCTGAGTATTCACGTACAATTGGAACAGCTTCGATCTACTTTTCAGACACCTTACTATCCAACACATAAGCCAAATAAGCTTCACATCCATTTCACACATACTTTCGGGCCAACATTGAGGATATTACAGTAGGTAATCCACTCAGATCATTAGATTCAACCCGAATGATTTCACCGTTCTGACATCTCAGATCAATAATCTTTCTTTTGCAATTTACCACTACATCATGCAAAGTTAACCAGTCCATTCCCAATATTATTTCGAACTCATCGAAAGGCAACAACATTAAGTCAGCTGGAAAGCAGGAGTCCCGAATCATCAACGGACAACCTTTACACACTTCCTCAACAAGTACACATTGATCCAAGGGTTGGACACACGAATCACAAACTCAGTAGACTCAATAGGCAGAGTCGTACTGGCCACTATAGTTTCACACACATATGAATGAGTAAACTAGGATCAATCAATGCAATTACAGTAGTATCATAGAGTGTAAAAATACCGGTAATAACATCTGGGGAAGAAGCATCCTCTCTGGCACGTATAGCATAAGCTCTAGCTGGTGCTCGAGCCTCTGATCGAACTACAGTGTCCCTCGTTCCTCCCTGACTACCACCTACACTCCCTGCATGTCTGGGTTGTCTACCTCGTGCTGACACGTTGCTAGGTTTAGTGTTCTGAGTCATATTTTGCTCGGCTAGCATCGGGCACTCTCGAATAAAATGGTCCGACGATCCACATTTAAAGCAGGACCGAGCATGGAATCTACAACTCCCAGAATGCCATTTACCACAATGCTTGCATTCAACTCGATTCTGCTGAACATTACAAACACTGGCCATTGAAGTGGCTCGAGAACTCACTGAAGGTCGATCTCGTCTAGGCATGTATGAGGCAGCCTTATGTCGGTCGATGTCATCTCTGATCTTTTTAGATACAGATTGAAAAGCCTTACTCGATGATCTCTTACGAGTGTCTCTAACTTCTATCTCAACTTTTCTTTTCTCTTTTCCAAGTTCTTCAGCTTTGAAAGCTCGTTCGATAAGTACTACGAACTCTTTAATTTCAAGAATGCTGACAAGCAACTTTATATCTTCATTCAGCTGTCTTCAAATCTTTTACACATAATGGCTTCAGTGGATATAAACTCTCGGGCATATCGGCTCAACCTAACAAATTTTCGCTCATATTCAGTTACAGTCATGCGGCCCTATTTTAGATCCAGAATTTCTTTTCTTTTCTGATCGATGAACCTGTGGCTAATGTATTTCTTACGGAACTCGATCTGGAAGAAATCCCAATTCACTTTTTCTTTCGGAACTACTGATACTAGTGTATTCCACCAGTGATATGCAGTGTCCCAAAGTAGCGATATAGCACACTTTAAACATTCATCAGGAGTGCAGGATAGTTCATCAAGTACCCGAATAGTGTTATCAAACCAAATCTCAGCTCACTCTGCGTCATCATCATCATTAGCTTTGAATTCTTTGGCCCCATGTTTCCTGATTTTATCAACGGGAGGCCAACTAGATCTCATCGGATCTATCATCGGAGGTGCGAAATGTACCGGAGTTGGATTGTTCGGGGGTGGAGGTTATTGTACAGCCGGGTTAGTCTGAATAAACTGGGCAAACCACTCGTTCATCATCTGGTAAAAGGCTTGTTTAGCCTCTCCCTCATGGCTACCCGAAACTGGTTGAGAGTCTATCTTCACTGATCCGTATGCGCGATCAGGTGCTACACTATCTACATCATCTCCTACGGCTCTATCAGGATCGGATCCATTTACTATGTAAAACACAATTCAGAATGTCAGGAGTCACCACACTATCAAAGTTACAATAAAGGCATGTATAGCTAGACTCTCACACGCTACGGTAGTCCTAGAATCAACTAAATCGTAAGCTCTGATACCAATCAAATGTAACACCCCTAACCCGTATCCGTCGCCGAATTAAGGTCACAAGGTGTTACTTAACAAATCTTAAACATTTTGCTTTATAAATATGGTATATGCCGATGTATGAATTAATAATCACAAACAACTACTGTATTTTAAAATCCATATTGCAATTAATCAAATTATAGCAGTCACAAATTCTATGCATTTTAAACTATTTCGAATTAACTATTCATTCACAACAAGTATACTCTTAGCCATATGTTTCATATCCAATTTGGCTGGCACATGAAATACCATACAAATTTCTTTTAATAACCATGCTTTACTCAGCTACTAGCAACCATTCATAAACAAATATATATAAATACTCATATCATATTTATATGGTCATCCAAATCATACCTATTTATTTTCAAATACGTATGCAACCTTAATATCATTACCCTATAGCCGAACATAACATTAATGCAACATAGCCGAATATACAATATGCTTATCTTTACCACTTACCAAATCATGTATCAATATCACGAACATATATATATACTTTATAATAAGCTTTCTAACTTATACCATTTCATAGTACATATATATATGACAAGCATATAACCTAGCTAATATATTACATGCTTTAAAACATCAAGCATCCATCATTTTGTTTTTTACCCCAAAACGCAAAATCAAACAACATAACATGTAAACCATATGATCACCTTCCATATATGATTTCAACCAAGATCGAAATTACACATCCATTAGCATTATAATGTAAGCCATTATATCAAAAATGTAGAACTTAAACTTAACCAAAATGAATAAGCCTTTTTCGGAAGGCTAAGTTATGCTGATATACATAAAACCAAAATTCATTGATTTAACAATTTAGTCTAACCTATACATGCCTTTTAATTCAAAAACCAATATATAAGTACCAAAAAAGGGTTGATAGTATGGATGATCCTTCTGACGATCCTTTGAGCCCGTAACTCGAACCAAAAATCTATAAAACAAAACATTGAACACACCCAAAGTAAGCTTGCTAGCTTAGTAAAGAATAATGTAAAAATTAACCACTTAAACCTTTAATCTTTAGACTTATGGCATTGAATATAACCATTTCAATATGTGAATTTAAACATGGCTGAATACTTTTAATTCATTAACCTAAGTGTTTGCACTTTATTTCCATAAACATATAATCCATCTAAACCAAAGAAATATACCACATGTATTCGCATACTCCAAGTCATATGAGTACAATATTCATATCAACCTTATAACTCATTTACGTACGTACGCAAACACTCCAATTTCTTTCATCTTTAACATTTCCACTTATAACCGATTCTCCAAAATAACCCATTTAAACTCAAATTCTATCATATAGTGTTCATACACATCAGTAGTAAACTCAATGACATGTATCATAATTCTTAACAAATCATCTTCCATATCATATCATACTTAATTCAATTAATACTATCCCAACTTACCTTACTCTTTATATATAAAAGAAAAGGGCTTATACTTACCTGAGCTTTTAGCTCATTGCATTAAATATGTTTCACTTTGTATAATTCATAATTTCTCCATTTATAACACATCACCGGCATTATGCCTGCTAGACTAGAAGTCTGAAATTTGATCACCGGCATTCAGCCTGTTAGGCAATAAACCCAAAACATTTCACTGGCACAAGGCCTGCTAGGCAATAAGCCTGAAACAATCCACCGGCACAAGGCCTACTAGGCAATAAGTCCGAAACATTCCACCGGCACAAGGCCTGCTAGGCAATAAGCCCGAAACATTTATTTCCAAGCCAACTCATTCACATTCTACATTAACAATATCACGAATATCACATATAATTCACATCACTATCACACAATTAACTTAATGAATTCGATTATATACATTGCTAAATTTCTTTCTCATATTCGGCTTTAACATAATTAATTCTGTAATTTCATAATTCAATATGTAAACTAGGTTATACTCAATTCTTACGAAATATATTTGCTTAAAGACTTACCTTGACTTTCGACGGACAATGTATACCGACTATTCGATAACCTTCGACTTCCCCCGAACCAAATCTATTTTTCTTTGTTCTTGATCTAAACACAATGAAATTTAGCTCATTCAAGTACGTTTCATTTCAATTTAGTCCCAAAACACAGAAACGGGCAAATTACCATTTTACCCTTAATGTTTCACATTTTTACTATTTAGTCCTATTTGCATAAAACACAAAATACACAAAATTTCTCAATACCACTCAAGGGCCGAATATTCATAGGGACTATACAAGTCCATTTCTTTCATTTATTTTAAAAATAAGCCCCTTTAAAAATTTATTTTTACAAATTAGCCCTAAATGCTCAATTTCCCCAAAATTTCCAATTCAAAACTTGTAAATCTTTAACATAACTTAAATATAAAATCATCAAACATCAAAAGCCACATGAACATGTCAATGGCCGAACATCAAGCATGCTTAGTTTTAAAAATTCCAACATGGGTCAGCTACAATTCGAAGCAACGATCTCAAAAACGTAAAAATTATCAAAAACTGACTAAAAATACATACCCGATTTAGCTTGAATGTATGACCGAATGCTCAAGCTCACTATCGTATTCTTTCTTTTCTTATTCGATGTTGAAGAGATGATGAACAAAGCTTAATTTGTGTTTTATTTTAGTTATAATTAACATTTTAACCAAAGTACAATAATACCCTTTTATAATAATATAACTAACATATATTAATAAGGCTATTTTTGACATATGCTGCCCACTACCCTTAAAATTGGGTTAATTACCCTTCTAATACCTTATATCAAAAAGCCATTATCATTCTAGCACTTTTCACTTTAGTACGTAACTTTTACGCTTTACGCGATTAAGTCCTTTTTATCATATTAAACACTTAAACGATAAAATTTTTCTATGAAACTTTCACACACATTAATTCACACATAATAATAACATAATATAATATTTAAAAATTTCTCGGACTCGGATTCGTGGTCCCGAAACCACTATTTCGATTAGGGTCAAATTCGGACTGTTACATGCTTACTTATCTTTCTTATAATCTAATTTTAACTTTACTCATTTGCACGATGAATTTCTACGAATAACCGAGGATACTAAATCTCTTCCCATGAACTTGATACCAATGCCATACCCTAGATACGGTCTTACATGGAATATCTCATCTTGGTTTCGAGGCCATGTCTTGACATGGACTTATACGAAGTCTTTCTTATTCTCACCAATGCCATGCCTTGGCTTGGACTTACATGGGATCTCTTTCTCTTGATAGCTTTTCAATGCCAAGCTTGCCTTGGACTTACATGATATCTATTCCATGCCAAGCTTGCCTTGGACTTACATGATATCTATTCAATGCCAAGCTTGCTTTCTACTTACATGATATCTGTTCAATGCTAAGCTTGCCTTGGACTTACATGATAACTGTTTAATGCCAAGCTTGCCTTGGACTTACATGATATCTGTTCAATGCCATGCTTGCCTTGGACTTACATGACATCTGTGCTTGTTTTCCGATGCCATGCCTTGTCTTGGTCTTATAAGGACTTTCTTATCTCATGTGGTAGATCGAGTATCCTGGGAAATTCATCATTAATGGGGACTTGCTCATACTTAATCTTATTTATTTCTTTGTTTAACATAACATTAAACATTCCATGAAAAATAGTGTACATTATACTAAGCAATTCAATGATAAAGATCATAAAGCTTAGAAATCATACAAACTTACCTCAATATACAAAATGTATGTAGATATGTAATTTAGTCCTCGACTTTGTTCTTACCTCGGTTTTGATCTGGGCTTTGTTTTTCTTCATCTATAATCATAAATTGATCATTTAATAATCACATTGACTAAATTGACTCATTACTCATATTTTGGAAAAATTATTATTTTTCCCCTATACTTTCTCATATTTGCACTTTGGCCCAAAGGCTCGTAAAATAATTCTCATTAAACTTTCTTAAACTTCATGCTTAGCTGATTCATTTTCTCTACTATAATAATCATCAATTCTCAGTATTTCTAGTATGTATGACCAATTTTCATAAGTATTACAAATTAGTCCATACTATCATTTTTCATGAAATTCACTTAGCAAAAGATGTTTATCTAACATCAAACTCTCATAAACTTCCATAAAACATCATTTAACATGCATGTCATTCATGGGTAAAATTTTGAACATGCATCCTAGCTCATTTTATAGCTAAAAATAGCTAATTCATAATACGAGAACTTCAAAAATATGAAAAATATTAAAAACGGGGCTAAGATGAACTTATTAGCTAGCTTGAAAAAAATGAAGAACCCAAGCTATGGAGTCTCCAAATTTTCGGCAATGTGAGGAAGAAGATGAATAGATTTGTATCATCTTTTTCCTATTTTACTCATTTATTAGACAAATGACTAAAATGCCATTCTCTTTAAAAGTTTCTATTTTACTAATTCATGTCCAATTTTGCCCAAAATTTATAATTTGGGCAAATTGCTAGTTAAGGACTTCTAATTGATATTCTAAAGCTATCTCATATAAAAAGCTTCTAGAAACTCATATTTTACAACTTTTGCAATTTTGTCCTTTTGAGCCATTCAACCTTAATTTAACAAAATTGCTTCATAAAACTTTCACACTAGCATGCAAACATGACATAAACCTTAAAAGCTCATAAATTCATCTCAGATTCGTGGCCTCGCACAACTATTCTGACTAGGACCTAAATCGGATTGTTACACTATGTCATAACATATAAAATCCTATCTATTCTGTGGCTCATACGGGACTTTTCGGACATTGATACTTTGTCGTTACTTTCTCAGATTTCATATATTTTTCTTCTCGAACACATTCATCACAATGAAATTTCATATGAACATACATAAATCATTACAAATACATTTATTTGTATATAGTCTTACCTTGTACGGGAAGAATGGAAACAAACAGCTATTCAATTACTTTCGACTTTCCTTGATCTGAATCTGTTTTCTTCGATTCTTTATCTATAAATATTCAAATTTAACCCATTTATTCACCAAATCATTCAATTCAATCCAAAAACACATATTTAGGGCAATTTACAAATTAGCCCCACATTTTCACATTTTAACATTTTAGTCCTTATTTCTTAAAATCACAAAATACACATAATTTCATATCACCGAATCGTGGCTGAATTTTTACAAGCTTCAGACAAGTCCATACATTTCATTTATTTCACATTTTAGTCCTTCAAAATATTATTTCCTCAATTAAGTCCAAAAACTCAAATTCATCAAAAATTCAAAGACAAACTATGTTAATCTAACACTTATCTTTCATAATTAATCTTCAAACATCACAAAACTTATAATTTCATCAATGGCATATTTCACAATCATCATCAATTCATAAAATTGAAGCATGGATTTTGAAGTATACTAAGCAACAATTACAAAAATGTAGAAATTATAAAAAACTGAAATGGAAACATACCTTAATTTAGCTTAGAAGTAGCCGAAACCTAGCTTGGTTTTATTTCTTCTTTTTCTTTGAAAATTCGGCTAGATGAGCACAAATTAGATGGCTTATTTTTAAGCTTTATTTTTATTATATTAACATTATTAATCATTTTATAAAATTAGCCTTTTAATTAACATAATAATCTTTTATACATTAAGGCCATTTTTGTCCATCATCAACCACTTACTTAAATAATGGCTAAATTACTTCATAAGGCCACCACATTATAAAGACATAACACATAGGTGTTTTTAACATGTGGCATACTGATTTAACATCTTCCACAATTAGGTCCTTTTTATCAAGTTAAGCACACATATGGATAAATTAATTCACAAAAATTTAACACAAGCTTAATCATATACTACAGACACAGAAAATAATATTAAAATATTTTTTTGACTCGAATTTATGGTCTCGAAACCACTATTCTGACTAGGGACTAAACCAGACTGTTACACACTTTCTCAAGCCATATAACAGGATGCATGTGAGTCATGTAACAGGAAGCTTATCTGGGCTAAACAGGAAACTCATAAGAGTTTTAATTAGGAAGCTCATTGAGCTTAACAGGTAACTCTGAAGAGTAATTATCAGGGAACTCCAGATAGCATAACAGGGATTTCAAGCGAGCCATGTCAGGAAGCTCATAAGAGCCTTATCAGGACGCTCACAAAGATCTGCGTTTGTGTCCGCAATAAATGTTGGATCACAATCGATCGAATCATATAACAGAACACTCACAAAGAGCTGCGATAGTGCGCAACAAATGCAGGATCACTACCGATCAGGATGCTCTTTGGAACTATATAATAGGAATGCTCGAGAAGGCTTTTATCAGGATCCTCGTCCAAGCTATAATGTCCATGGAATGACGTAAATGTGCAAGTGTACACAATCGCAACAAGTAATAAAGTGACAAGTAAATGTCGAGTTATCGTACCCACAGGGAATGTAAAAAGAATTATTTTTGAATGCAATTTTAAACACTTTGGTGAAGAAAAAATATTTTGATTTGAAGAGGTAATTAAAAACTAAAATTTTAACAAAGTAAAAAATAAAATAAAGTTCCTATGCATGATTTAAAAAAGATGATTTTAGTTAAGATGACATAATTGTGTTAGATTAATTACATTTCTGAACTTAGAATTATTAAACTAATGTTTATGTTGTTACGAACAAATTCACGACAACTCGATAATTTGATAACCTATGAACATACTTACCTAACGGAATCCATTTATCTTGTAGCACCCCTAACTTGAAACCGTCCTCGAAATAGGGTTAAGAGTCGTTACTAATCAAATCTGCACTCTTCATAACATTTTACTTCACCAAGTCAAATGTCATTCAGTCATAATCAAATATAAACATATAGTCCCTTAATGAAGTCTACGAGACCTTAGTCACATGCTAGAAAGGGGTCGGGACTAAATCAAACACAGTCGAGAATTTTTGGATATTTAGAAATTTTCCTAAGTTACAGAGGTCACACGTTCGTGTGGCAAGGCCGTGTGCCTCCCACGTCCCAGAAACGTCCATGTGTCTATGCCATGTCAAAATAGGGCATACATATTGACCTGTCCACATGGTCGTTGGACACGCCCGTGTGCCTCACCCGTGGTGAGCCTGACTTGCACCACATGGCCAGTCACATGCCCTTGTGTCCAGCCCGTGGTCGACCCTGACTTGTTTCACTTGGCAAACTTAAAAAACACGGTCGAGCCACACGCCCGAGTGCTCAACTGTGTGGGCAATTATAGGCCATATTCAAGGACAAACTTTCTAACCACACATTTAATCACCTATATGTATCAACCCAATACCAATTCATGCCTCAAATGCAACCAAAACATACAATTTCATGCACCAATTAATTACCAACAATACCATCCATCCTTATACTCAATTCCTACCCAAATAGATCTATTTCAAAGCACCATTTCCATAACTTAATTCATGTAAGCTAAATATCATTTAGTCATGCCACCAATCACAATTAATGCACCATTTCCATCAACTAACACAAGCATGAAATATACCATTTTCAACCTTACCACCTCATGTCATATTCATCATTATGATAACTCATACATAAGTGTCAACATCATTCAACTTCCAAACCAAATCACATGGCAAGGTTCGCACATCAAAATCATATACCATATCTACTAGTCTATACATGCTATATACCAACTATATACATCTTTCAAAAGTACCCAAAATAGGTTGCCGATAGTGTGATAGAGATGCTGACGATCCCTATGTAACACCCCAAACCCGGTCAACTCACCATGACCGAATCTGGCATGTTATAAAGGAAAACAGTATGAAAACTCATTTGCCGTTTAGTTTGATAGAAAACGTCCATGTTTGTTAGAACCCGGATGTATTGTTTTTAATTATTTAAAAAAAATCGTGTGCATTTGAAATTGAGAAGAACCTTGAATTTGGAAACCATCTAAACTATCTTTGTTATCATTTCATGAATGCTGTTACCCGATGGTAACTATTGGAAAACTTGAAACGAGGTAAATTTTGGAAAACTTTGGTTATTAGGTTGTTAAAACAAAACAAGTAATTTACGTTCTCATATTTGAAGATATATCTACAGCATGCAAAATAATCCAAAAACATAATTTAAAGGCCTTATTACAAACCCAAATGAAAACCAAAATTTAAAGTAATACCCAAAGCAAAGTCCATGTAAAACTGAATGTGTTTAATGCATGGCCACCTCGAGTCCATCCGGCTCCTCATCCGCGATCTATGAATCACCTGAAATGATAAGGGAGAAGGTGAGTCACCAAGACTCAGTGTATAATCCCCCTCCCGGTTAATGCAACATGCTTACACACAAGTCATAACCAAGCAATATATCATGCACCCAAACCTAGCCATCCATAACTCCGTTTCTACCCCGTGTGCTGCCAAACCACTGGTGGTGCCAAACCACTGGTGACCCAAAGTCACGATATCTAATAATAATGTGGTGCCAAACCACTGGTGACCCAAAGTCACGATTAATCCATCTGTGGGGCCAACCCACGTTGTGATACCAAATCACTGGCGACAATCCCGTAATATCAAATATGGGGCCAACCCAATCGTGGTGCGAAGCCACTGGGACGAGTCGCTATGAGGTGCCAAACCTCTGGTGACCCAAAGTCACAAAATCAACTGTGGTACCAAGCCACTGGAGGTGCCAAACCTCTGGTGTCCCAAAGACACGGATATCAAGTCTTCCCCCTCCTCTCATATCACCCATGATAATGCAATATTTATGCAAAACATGCCATCATGCTTTAATATGAAACATACAACAATTATATCATAGATTATAGTATTAAACAACATATAGCAAAATCATATCAAAACAGACTTACCCGAATCCTTGCTCATACCCATTAAGGTATCATATCAAGATCTACACAGTTTTTCGGCTTTTAACATATTCAGGTTATTAACATATTTACTAAGTTATGAAGTGTGTAAGTTACACACCTGTACTAACGCAAATGTTGAATCCTAAAAACCCGATCTACCGCACTAGATCTCCCTATCCTACATTCGGCCAACACTAAGGTTAATAACATATGCCATTCGACTATACCAATAAATCCCGAAGGGTGAGATTACGCATAAACAACAACACCCTTACCTTTCTGCCTTACGAAAACAAATCACAACACCAAGATATGCGAGACTGATCCCCCCTACATTCGGCCAATAATAAAGCTTAGTCTCAATAGCTTTCGGCTTTTCAACAACTTAAAGAATGATGAACCAACATAGATATCCTTACCACTTGACTTACCAAATTCGATTGTTAGAGAATAGAGGCTTTCATCGACTGCTTCAAACTCCTAGAGATCCTAAAAGAAATCGTCCTTATAGATGATTAGAAATCTATCACCAAATGCCGAAATTCAGCTTTTGCTCCTATGAAAGTTGACAGAGAGAAGAGGAAAGGAACAAAAAGAATTCGGCCAAGACACTTACCCCTTTTCAAAATCGATTGAAGAAGAACCGAAGAAGATCCACCCTTGTTTGATATTCAGCCAAAGCAACTAGAAGAAAGAAAGGAAATTTCGACAAAGGTTGAGTGGTGAAGGAAGATTCAGCTATGGTTGATAGAAGAGAAACAATTGAGATTTGGCTCAAAAAGAGAAAGAGAGAATGGGAGAATAGATGATGGGTCTTCGGCTTAGGCTTAAAGAAAAAAGGATTAAGAGGTTTCAGCAAGAAAAAAAATAAAGAAGAGGATGGGGTCTTGAGCAGTTATGAAAAGAAGAAAAAGAAAGGTGGGAGAAAGAGAGGTTCGACCAAGCACCTTAATTGCCGAAAAGAGAAGAGAAGAAGATGTCAAGTGAGGTTCGGTTCAAAGGAGAAAAGAGAATTTCCAAAAGGGTTCTTGTGAAGATTTGGCCAATGCTTTAGGGAGGAAAACGACATGCACCTAAGGTGGTTTCCGCTTTTACCTCAATATGGTGCACTAGGGGGAATCGACAAGGCTCAAAAGGTTGGTTTTCGGCTTTTGGCTCACTAAGCACACTAGGACTTAGGCTAGCCGAAAATGCACCATAAGGCACCTAAAGAAATTCGGCACTCTCCTCTCCTTAGCTTCCCAAGCCGAACACTCCTCTGCCAACAAGAGTTCAAAATTCGGCCACTTTCTCAAACTCCTCCTGGCCACTAATTCAAATGAATTTGAATTCCACAAGTTCCTAAACTTTCTCCTTGCCGCCCATTTAAATTAATTTGACTTATTCCATGCTTATCTGATAGAGTTTGTGCTGAGCACAACTCTTCCCCCTTGGCATCAAAATAATAAGCAAAAAGTGAGATTTTTGCTGCTCGACCCTGAGCTCTCCCTTCCCTGCATGTGGCGTCAATCACAAGGCCCTAAGTGGCTCCTCCTTGCCACTTTACCAATCCTAATCTTGTGCTTAACTTTCCCACGAAATATACTTAACCCTAGCTCCTTCAGCTCCCTTGACTAACACTTAAAAACAAAATTTTTCCTACAGCTCGGGCCTACCTTTGGCTTATAACTAGCCTCTAGAACACCTCAAACAACAACCACACACATGCAAAGAAGTTCAATCACAATAACCCCTACTTAAGGATGTTAAAGTTCTACCCCCCTTAAAAAATAATTTCGGCTTCGAAATTACCTGGTCAAAAGAGTTGAGGGTATTACTGTCTCATCACATCCTCTGGTTCCCACATAGCTTCTTCCACACCATGGTTTTGCCATAACACCTTCACTAATGGAATCGACTTCATGCACAAAACCTTTACATCTCGATCCAAGATCTGCACTGGTTTCTCTTTCATGGTCAAATCTGGACTCACCTCTATTTCTTCCACTGCTACGACATGCGATGGATCTGAACGATAGCGCCTGAGCATGGAGACATAGAACACATCATGAATCTGACTCAGCTCTGCTAGCAACTCGAGCTGATAAGCTACTAGTCCCACTCGTTTCAACACCTTATACGGCTTAATAAATCTTGGACTTAACTTGCCTTTCCTTCCAAATCTCAACACTTTCTTCCAGAGCGAGACCTTTAAAAAGACCTTATCACCCACAACAAACTCTATATCTCTCCGCTTAAGATCAGCATATGACTTTTGCCTATCCGAAGCTTCCTTCGGACGAGCCTAAATCAACTTTACCTTAGCCTCAGTCTCTGCAACCAACTCTGGTCCCAACATCTGACGCTCATCCAACTCCGTCCAGCATGTAGGTGTGCGACACTTCCTACCATACAACGCCTCATATGGTGCCATCTTAATGCTTGCCTGATAACTATTATTGTATGCGAACTCAGCTAATGGTAGAAATTCTTCCCACCGCCTCAAGTCCGAACACAACCCTCAAAGATGTCCTCTAAAATTGTATAACCCTTTCCGACTGCCAGTCAGATTGCGGGTGAAAAGCTATGTTGAAATCCAACCTCGTTCCCAAAGCCTGATGCAAAGCTCTCCAGAACCTCGTTGTGAACATCGGATTCCTATCCGAGATAATTGATACTGGCACACCATACAACCTTATTATCTCGGCCACATACAACTTAGCTAACTTCTGAATCGGATAATCAACCCTCACTAGTATGAAATGAGCTGATTTGGTCAAACGATCCACAATCACCCAGACTGAGTCTTTCTTGCTAGGCATAAGGGGTTGCCCATTGACAAAGTCTATGGTAATCCTTTCCCACTTCCATTGAGGAATCTTTACTGGCTGAAGTAAACTGGCGGTGATGCTCGCTTTTGGCCCTCTTCGACACGCCGACACTTACCCACAAACTCAGTCACTTTCCGCTTCAGCCCTGGCCCCCAGATCTGCTTCCGTAAATCCTGGTACATCTTGCTACCTCTAGGATGCATAGCGTATGGGCTATTATATGCGTCCTGAAGAATCCTCTACCTTAACTCAATATCCTTTGGCATACACACTCTTCCTCAAAAACACAATACTCCACCACTGGACAAGCTGTAATCTTCTAAACCACCATTCTGGGCTTGTAACCTCCGAGCATTCAAGCCATCATCCACTAACTGTTTCTCCTTGATCTGCTCAACCCAAGTTAGCTTAACCTGCAATTCTGCCAAAAGACTCCCATCATCACACAAGCTAAGACAAGAAAACATCGCTCTTAAGTCCGCTACTACCTTACGGCTCAACGCGTCTGCCACCACGTTAGCCTTGCCTGGATGATACTCAATCGAACAATCGTAGTCCTTTAACAGTTCAATCCATCTCCGTTGTCTCAAGTTCAAATCCTTCTAAGTCAGAAGATACTTCAGACTCTTGTGATCTATGTAGACTATCGACTTCTCTCCGTACAAATAGTGTCTCCAAATATTCAGGGCAAAAACCACTACAGCTAACTCCAAGTCATGTGTCGGATAGTTAACCTCATGCGGTCTCAGCTGTCGAGATGCATATGCTACTACTTTCCCTTCCTACATCAACACACATCCCAAGCCAGTATGTGATGCATCATAATAGACCGTGAATACCTTTTTTGCCTCAGGCTGTTTCAAAACCGGAGCTTCCGTCAAGATCTTCCTCAACTTGTCAAAACTTTCCTATTGTTTCTCTGACCATACAATTGGAACTTTCTTCCTTATTAGCTTGGTCAATGGTGCCGCGATCAGAGAAAATCCTTCTACAAATCTCCGGTAATACCCCGCTAGACCTAGAAAACTCTGAATTTCAGCCACTGACCAAGGCGGTTTCCAATCCAACACTGCCTCAATCTTGCGAGGGTCCACTCTAATCCCTTCAGCGGACACTACGTGACCTAAGAAAGTCACCTCCCTAAGCCAGAACTCGCACTTACTGAACATGGAAAAAAGCTGCTTCTCCTTCAGAATTTGCAAAACCACCCGCAGGTACGTATCATGGTCCTCCTCCGTCCATGAGTACACCAATATGTCGTCTATAAATACTACGACAAATTGGTCCAAGTACTGCTAAAACACCCTATTCATCAAGTCCATGAATGCTGTCGGTGCATTGGTTAAACCGAACAGCATCACCAAAAACATGTAATGCCCATACAGAGTACGAAACACCGTCTTGTAGATATCAGCCTCTTCACCTTTAGCTGATGATACCCAGACCTTAAATCAATCTTTGAGAAAATTGATGCCCCCTTCAGCTGATCGAACAAGTCATCTATCCTCGGCAATGGATACTTGTTTATGATCGTCAGCTTGTTCAACTGGCGGTAGTCTATACACATCCGTATTGTACCATCTTTCCTTTTGACAAAGAGTACCGACGCTCCCCAAGGTGAAACACTTGGTCGGATAAAACCTCGGTCCAACAACTCCTGAATCTGAGCCTTCAGCTCTACCAATTCCTTCGGCGCCATTCTATACGGGGCAATTGACACTGGCGCAGTTTCGAGTAACAAATCTATACCAAATTTAACATCCCGATCTGGAGGCAGACCCAAAAGTTCTTCTGAAAATACGTCAGCAAAATCCTTTACTGTTCGAACATTCCCAACAGTAGACTCTTTAGCCTCTAGAGCACATACACGAACCAAAATTGCCTTACAACCCTTCCTGACCATCTTCTCAGCTTTCAATGCAGAAACCACGTTGGATAGATAATCTTTTCTATTACCTATCATCACCACTTCGTCACCCTCAGCTGTTCTTAAAACCATGCACTTAGCCGCGTAATCCAAATTGGCCTGGTACTTCACCAGCCAATCCATCCCAAGAATCAAATCGAACTCCCCAAATGGTAGTTCCATCAGATCAGCTACAAATACTACCCCTTGGAGTTCTAGTGGTACTTCCCTATATAACTTATTTACTTCTACATAGTGACCTAGAGGGCTAATTACTATCATCTCCCTAGAAGTAGTTCCAATGTCTAGGTTCATGGTCTCTACTATGCTACTAGCAACATACGAATACGTCGAACCCACATCAATCAAAGCAATATATGATAATCCAAAGACTAAGAACGTATCGATTATGACGTTCGGTGCGTCGTCCTCCTCTCGACGTCTCACTGCATATACCAACCCAGGCTGTCTTGCTTCAGTGTTGCCTGCACCACTGCCAGGTGCTCCACGGCTATAACACCCTAAATTAGGGGTTGTTTGTAATTCAATTAATTCCCCATGTGTATGCTTGAAGAAATGAATTTTATGTTTGCTAGACATGTTTTAAGGGTCTAGTCATAACCCCGAATTAGGTCAGATTTGGAATTAAAAATTTCTTTTTAAGGGCTTAAAAGGAAGGAGCTTGGAGATAGGGGCTAAGGGGAATTTTGGGCGAAACATGACTAAAAGAATTAAGTGGAAAAATGGCTTGCTTGCGCCACTTAAAAGTTAGGGGTGACGAATGGGAGGTCTTGGGTTCGATTCTTAGAAAGGGGGATTGCATTTTGTTTTGGGTTTTTGGGGCGTTAAAGGAAAGGGCCAAGTACGGAAGGCTTTAAAGAATTTTGAGGGTGAGTTTGGGCATGAAAGTTGAGTTGGTTAAGTGGTTACCGAGCGCCACTTAAAGGCTTGGAGGTATATGGGCGCAGGTCATAAGTTCGAGCTGACTGGAATGGATTTTTGGTTTTTTATTTTTGGGGTGATCGACCTAGGGAGGTCTTATAAATAAATGAAGGGGTTTCATGACATGAAAGTTAAATGGGAGAAATGGCTTGGGGCGTTTAAGGGAGGCTGCGGCAGTGAGGTCTTTGGTTTGAGCCTAAGAAGCAGCAATTAATTTTTTTCATGCAAAATAGCGTGAAAAAGGGAATGAGCTGATGGCATGTTTGTGGACTCTAACTTGATACGGATAAAGCTTATTTTTTTGCACTTATTCGGCTGGAAGAGAGTAGTATTAGTAAGTTTATTTTCTTTTAAATTGTATGAAGAGAGGATAGGAGATTAAAGTAAGATAAATCTTGCATTATCTTTGATAATTAAAGGCTGGAAATTATCACCATAGGGAGGGGTGTTGGCCGAACATTGGACTCCTTGGGGGCTGTCCATATTTGTTTTTAACACCTAAAGGGAGTGCCGAAATTCATAAAGTTCTTTTCTTTTTCTCTCTTCAATAGGGCTGGCCGAATTCTCCCCTGTTGCATTTGCCAAATTTTTTCAAAACTTCCAGCTTCTTTTTCTTCTTCCAAGCCGAAACCACCATTAATTTCCCTACATCTTTTCTTTCTCTTTTTCTTCCTCCATTACCCAAACCTCTACCAATTTTACTGCCGAAATCTTGCCTCTTCCATTAGACTCACTTGGCCGAATCTCCCTTAAGGAAAAGGTGCTATTTTCGGTTCTTTTCTCTTCATTGAAGGTAGCCGAACCCACCTCACAACACTAGGTGGTGCTAACTTGTGGTGTTTAGGGGCCTAAATAATCATTAAGGTAAGGGATAATCACCTCTTTTAGGTACAAGGTTATGGTCGAATGGCCTATGATTCGTACTAATATGATTAAAGCTATTGTAGGGAAGCCATAGCCATTAAGGGAAGCTTTTGGGATTTATTCTCCTAAGGTAAGGTGGTAAGTAACATTCGGCTATAGGCTTTGGTTATGAATAAATGTCCAAGCAAATTTTAACATGTGTTTTAGTAGGGATCTTGAAGACTCAAGTGACAAATTCGGGATTTCGCTAAGTTAGGTGGTGGTTAAGTACATTCGGCCAAAGGCCATATTTTAGGTACAAGAGATCCTTCGGGGTTATTAACATGACCGAATAGGCCTAATGTCCCTAATTATGTTGTTGGTCGATTATAGGTTAATAGATCTAGCGTTGTAGATCGGCTTTTCGAGATCTAGGATTCGTGGTAGTATCAGGTGTGTAAAACTCTTACACACTTTATTAATTAATTGTGCTATATTGTTTCCTTTTAATCTTTTTCCTAGTTTTGCTTGTGGGCATGAGATCGAATTCTGGGTAAGTCCCCTATTACATGATCTTTTGATATGTGACTTTGTATGCCATCACATGCTGTTAAATGCCATGCCTAAAAACATGTTATATGCTAATTGATATGTGAGCATGATGATGGTGGGATTGATGAGAGGAGGGGGATGATTTTATGGACTGTCGCCAGTGGTTTTGACCACAAGATGGGTTGGCCCCATCAGATTATTTGTGACCTATGGTCATCAGTGGTTTTGACCACATCGATTGATAAATTGCGTCTAAGTCCCAGTGGTTTGGTACCACCAGTGGTTTTGACCACACTTGATATATTGTGACCTATAGTCATCAGTGGTTTGACCACACGATGGGTTGGCCCCATCATTTGATTTGTGACTCTAAGTCATCAGTGGTTTTGACCACCAGTGGTTTTGACCACACGGGGTAGTTAAGGAGTATGGATGGTTAGGTTGGGTTGCATGTGCATGTTTATTAATAAATTGTGTATGAGATGCATTTTCCGGGTGGGCGATTTACACACTGAGTCTTAGTGACTCACCCCCTTCCATTACCATTTTTGCTGATGAGTAGATCGCGGTGATGGAGCCGGAGAGGACTCGAGGCGGCCATGCTTATCAGTGGATTTGAAATTACTTTGTTTTAGTTAGACTTATTATTTTTCTAAGTCTTTTATTTCAGGATTGTAATAAGACCGCTATTATTTATTATTTGGATGTTATTTTATTTTACTTATGTTATGCTACAAACGAATTTACAAAAGATATGTAAACCGGTTAAAAGTAACTTTTCAAACTTAATAAACTTTTACGGGTTTTCAAAGATGTTACCATCGGGTAACAAAAATTAAACTAAGTCAACTATAACTTTGATGGATTTTAAAATGCTACATGATCAACCGTTTTCAAAAAGGGTTTATCAACCCAACTATACTTATAAAAAGCCCAACGAAGTTTTCAAACCCCGTTTTCACACCTTAGCTAAATTTTATCAAGTTTTCACCAAACCTTCAAAATGATTCAAATTATTTTACTCCGTGACATACCAGATCCGGTTAGGACTCATGGGCCGGGTTTGGGGTGTTACATTTTTGGTATCAGAGCCCGATTCAAAACTCGGTTGTGGGGGGCCCAAGGCCCAAAATGTTTTGGTTATGATAGTAGGCCTTATTAGAATGTTTTGGAACTATTTTGGCTTGAACAGCATGCACCGAGTCTCCGGCACCTATCCGCCTAGGTAAGTACTTCTATCCATTTTTGTGAATATTTGATGAGGGGTAGAAGGGTAAATAAGGGAACATAGAATATTAGAATAGAAACTGTTGAACCCTAGGGTTAGCATACCCCAACAAACATGCATAAGATTTAATAATTACCTAAACAACCTTGTGAGTTGTCACTAAGCAAGGGATGTGGCAATCGTTATATGCATGTCTAGGATTGGATTCGGTGGGGGCCTGGTATTTAAGCAGTCCTAGTGACTCACTTTCTTCTCACTTGAATCCTACCTGGTGCGTAGTAACGGTTCATCCTAGCTGAGACGACACACTCACAGGTTAAACTTAATAACTAAAACCCGAAAGGGACTAGCCGTTTTGTTTTTGAAATAACTAAAATCTTGTTGTAAAAAAAATAAGATAAAAAATACCCCTCAGTTTGAAAAATGACCAAAATACCCCTGGCTTGAAAATTTCCAAAATATCCTCCATATGAAAAATATTCAAATAGAAATTTCCAAAATATCCTTCTTTTGTGAAATCACTTAGAACTAAATTTGAAAATCATTTTGTGAAAACACCCTGATTATGTGAAATTACTAAAATACCCTTAGGGGTAAAATTACGAAAACACCATTGATTTAGGATATTCCCAAAATACCCACGGTTTTAATAAAAAATTTCATCACATAAAAAGTGCCCAAAAACCTTAAATTGTAAAAACATCATGATTTTAGAAAATTAAAAAATCGCCCCTAACCGACAAAATTGCCATAATGACCCTGAAGTTCAAAAAATTTTTACAATACCATCAATCTGGAAAATAAATTCTTAGAAAGAACATTCAAAGTTTTACAACTTTTGAACTATCCCTGATTTATTAAATTTTACAAATTCACCCCGATTTACAAAAAATTACCAAAATGCCCCTGAACTTCAAAATTACCAAAATACACCCAGTTTTCAAAATTTTCCAAAATACCCCAGGAATTTAAGTATTTCAAAATGCTTTTTGACAAAATCATCCGAAAACTTTTAATTTTGAAAAAATTACAAAAATACCCCTGTAGGACAAATTATGAAAATACCCCTGGGTAGTGGAAAAACAATCACCATGAAAACTACAACATCTCTTTAAATGAATGAATGGAAAACTGTGTGTATGTATGACACGAAAGAACCACCCCTAGAACTTCTATCATAAAATTTCTTCGCGGATAACAAAGTGAAATACTAATGCATAAAATTCTTAAACAGATAAACGCAATCGTTAGAATGAGTTCAAGATGTCGTGGACGTCCGTCGCGTAGTCGTGGAAGGGGTAGGATGGCCTTATTTGAGCCAGCAGGGTCCGGACATGGGTCTAAAAATGAGATGTCGGATCTGTCGGCGACGAAAACTGAATTTCAAGACCAGACGGGTGGTAATGATGTCGTATCTCAAGCTGTATTACGGGTTTTAGAACGGAGTTCTTTGAGGTAGCGCGCGGTGCGAGCCCAGTAAATCGTGGTTGAATGACTCGCCTATGAGCGAAGTATTGAGAGGAGTTTACGGAGTGGTGCCAGTCTTGGCGAAATATTGGTTGGAATCCACTGAAAGGATTATAGGTGACTTGGATTTCACAACTGAGGAGAAATTAAAGGGTATCATTTCTTTGCTTCGGGATAAGTCATATCAGTGGTGGCTCACTGTAAAGGATGGAACGGTGGTAGAAAATCTCACCTAGGAATTTTTCAAGGATGCATACCAAAAGAAGTATATTGGAACCAGTTACGTGGATGCGCAGCGAAAGGCTTTCTTGAATCGTTCAAGGCAATAAGATAGTGGCGGAGTATGAGGCTGAATTCCTTTGATTGAGTAGGTATGCTCGTGAAATTGTGGGTACCGAGCATGAGCGGTGTGTCAGATTTGAAGATGGGCTGAGAGATGAGCTAAGGATGATGATAGCTCCACAACAGGAATGGGAGTTCACTGTCTTAGTGGAGAAATCGAAGGTTGCTGAAGGGGTAAGATAGTCGGTTAGACAGAATCAAGATAGGAATGGGAATAAGAGGAGCTCCAAACCTTCAAAGTTTTTGGGTAATCAGTAAAAGAGGACGAGGTTTGGTGGGTTCGATCAAGCTGCTAGGCTGACTGCTACTGCCAATACTCAATGGCCGCCACGGTGTGCTCAGTGTCGCAAGTCTCACAAGGGGGAGTGTTAGAATGGTAATCGGGGATGCTTCGAATGTGGGTCTATGGAGCATCGAGTTAGAGACTGTCCGAAGAAAGCAGCTAGACTGAGATCTGAGGGTCAAGATCGTGCACAGAATAGAAGGGATAACCAACAGCCTTAGAGGGGTCGTGGTGCAGGAAGAGGAGGTAATGGTGCTGGCAGAGGCCGTGGGGCACCGAGGGGAAATACCAGTGGTACTGAGGCTAGACAACCTGGTTTGGTCTATGCCGTAAGGCGTCAAGAGGAGGGCGACGCATCAAACGTCATAACCGGTATGTTCCTGATCTTTGGTGTACCTTATAATACCTTGATAGACATTGGCTCAACCCACTCGTACATTGCTAGTAGTGTAGTGAAGATGACTGTATTAAGCCCCTTAGGTCACTCTGTAGAAGTATGTAGACTCTATAGGGACATACCCCTAGAACTCCAAAGGGTCATGTTCTTGGCTGATTTGATGGAACTACCGTTTTGGGAGTTCGACCTAATCCTCGGGATGGATTGGCTAGTAAAGTATTAGGCTAGCCTGGATTGCGCGGCTAAGTGCATGGTTTTAAAGACAGTGGAAGGAGAAGAGGTGGTGATGATAGGTAAAAGGAGGGATTACCTATCTAATTTGGTTTCGGCATTAAAGGCGGGAAGGATAGTGAAGAAGGGTTGTGAAGCATATGTGGTTCACATCTGTGCCTTGGAAGCTAAGGATGTTGTTATGGAAGATGTTCGGACGGTAAGTGACTATGTGGATGTGCTTCCAGAGGAACTTCTGGGTCTACCTTTGGACCGTGAGGTTGAATTTGGGATAGATCTATTACCCGAAACCACGCCAGTATCTATAGCTCCATATCGGAATGGCGCCAAAGGAATTGGTGGAGTTGAAGGCGCAGATCCAGGAGTTGTTGGATAGAGGATTCATCCGACCAAGTGTATCACCGTGGGGAGCTCCAGTGCTGTTTGTCAAGAAGAAGGATGGGACAATGAGGATGTGTATAGATTATCGGCAGCTGAACAAGTTGACAATAAAGAACTGGTATCCTTTGCCCAGGATTGACGATCTGTTTGATCAACTCAAAGGGGCATCAGTGTTCTCTAAGATTGACCTTAGGTCAGGGTACCATCAGCTTTAGGTGAAGGAGGCTGATGTTCATAAGATGGCATTTCGTACTCGGTAGGGACACTACGAGTTTCTGGTAATGCCTTTTGGTTTGACGAATGCACCGGCAACATTTATGGACATGATGAACCGGGTTTTCCAACCCTATCTGTATCGGTTCGTCGTGGTCTTCATAGACAACATTTTGGTGTACTCAAAGTCGGAGGAGGAGCATGACGCACATCTTCGTGTGGTTCTACAAGTTCTAAGGAGAAACAGCTGTACGCTAAGTTCATCAAATGTGAGTTCTGGCTCAAGGAGGTAACTTTTCTAGGACATGTTGTTTCGGCCGATGGAATCAGGGTGGATCCCCGTAAGATTAAGGCGGTGTTGGAGTGGAAGCCACCAAAGTCAGTTACGAAAATTCAGATATTATAGGAGATTTGTGGAAAACTTCTCCTTAATCGCAGCACAGTTGACTAAGCTGTTGAGAAAAGGAGTTCCGTTTGTGTGGGCTGAGAAGCAGCAAGAGAGTTTTGATAAGCTGAAGAGGATTCTGACAGAAGCACCAATTTTAATTCAGCCTGAGGATGGAAAGGAGTTCACGGTGTACTGTGATGCATCACATACCGGTTTAGGGAGTGTGTTGATGCAAGAAGGGAAGGTGGTCGCTTATGCGTCACGGCAGTTGAGGCCTCACGAAAGTAACTATCCGACACACGACTTGGAATTGGCTGCTGTGGTGTTCGCTTTGAAGATTTGGAGGCACTACCTGTACGGGGAAAAGTCAGCGGTGTACACAGATCATAAGAGTCTGAAGTACCTCCTGACTCAGAAAGATTTCAATCTGAGGCAGCGGAGGTGGATTAAGTTGTTGAAGGACAACGACTGCTCAATCGAATACCATCCGGGAAAGGCTAACGTGGTAGCTGATGCTTTGAGCCGGAAGGTGGTAGTGGATTTGCGAGCAATGTTTACTCATCTAAGTCTCTCTGAGGATGGGAGCCTTTTGGTAGAATTGCAAGTAAGGCCTTCTTGGATTAATGAGGTCAAAGAGAGGCAGTTGACTGATAAAGCTTTGAGTACTCGGGGGTTACAAGTATAGAATGGTGAGGCCGAAGGTTTTAGTTTGGGCAGTGATGGAGTGTTGTACTTTCAGGGGAGAGTATGCATGCCTAAGAATGATGAATTAAGGTAGCAAATTCTTAAAGAAGCTCATAGTAGTGCGTACACTATACACCCGGGAAGCAGTAAGATGTATTAGGATTTAAGGGAGCAGTTTTGGTGGCCGGGTCTTAAGCGGGAAGTAACCGAGTTAGTGGGCAAGTGTCTGACATGCCAGCAAGTTAAGGCTAAGCACCAATTGCCATCAGGGCTGTTACAGCCGGTAAAGATCCCGCAGTGGAAATAGGAGGAAATTACTATGGATTTTGTAAGTGGGCTTCCCCTTACGCCCAGCAAGAAAGATGCCGTATGGGTGGTAGTAGACCGGTTAACTAAGTCGGCCCATTTCATACCGGTAAGGGTTGACTGCTAGCTTCAGAAGCTAGCCAAATTGTACATCACAGAGATAGTATGGTTGCATGGGGTACTTGTATCCATTATCTAGGATCGGGATCCTCGATTTACGTCGAGATTCTAGAAGGCCTTACATCAGGAGTTAGGCACGAGGTTAAATTTCAGCACGACTTTTCATTCGCAGATTGATGGACAATCTGAGAGGGTTATCCAAGTGTTGGAAGACATGTTGAGAGGCTGTGTTTTGGATTTCCGTGGTAGTTGGGAAGAGTACCTACCTTTGGCAGAGTTCGCTTATAACAATAGTTATCAAGCGAGCATTCAGATGGCACCGTATGAGGCACTGTATGGTCGAAAATGCCGTACTCCTACCTGTTGGACAGAACTAGGAGAACGTCGAATGTTGGGTCCAGAGTTGGTTGCAGAGACAGAGGATAAGGTTAAAGTAATTCGGGCTCGTCTTAAGGAGGCGTCGGACGAGTGAAATCTTCTGGCGATCTCAAGCGAAGAGAGATTGAGTATGCAGTGGGTGATAAGGTCTTCTTGAAGGTATCACCTTGGAAGAAGGTGCTGAGGTTTGGCCGGAAGGGCAAGCTAAGCCCTAGATTCATCGGACCGTACACAGTGTTGAAACGTGTGGGACCTGTAGCTTGCCAGCTTGAGTTGCCGGGGGAGTTGAGCCAGATCCATGATGTCTTCCATGTTTCAATGCTGAGGCGCTATCGATTAGATCCCTCACACATAGTGCCGGTTGAGGAAATTGAGGTGAGCCTGGACTTGTCTTTCGAGGAGGAGCTAGTACAAATCTTGGATCGAGATGTTAAAGTTCTTCGAAGAAAGTCAGTGCCTTTGGTAAAGGTGTTATGGCGAAATCATGGTACGGAGGAGGCCACATGGGAACCCGAGGATGTGATGCGACAGCAATACCCCTAGCTCTTCTAATCCAGGTAATTTCGAGGCCGAATTTCTTTTTAAGGGGGGTAGAACTGTAACACCCTAAATTAGGGGTTGTTTGTAATTCAATTAATTCCCCAGGTGTATGCTTGAAGAAATGAATTTTATGTTTGCTAGACATGTTTTAAGGGTCTAGTCATAACCCCAAATTAGGTTTAAAGAATTTTGAGGGTGAGTTTGGGCATGAAAGTTGAGTTGGTTATGTGGTTACCGAGCGCCACTTAAAGGCTTGGAGGTATATGGGCGCAGGTCATAGGTTCGAGCTGCTGGAATGGATTTTTGGCTTTTTATTTTTGGGGTGATCGGCCTAGGGAGGTCTTATAAATAAATGAAGGGGTTTCATGGCATGAAAGTCAAATGGAAGGAATGGCTTGGGGCGTTTAAGGGAGGCTGCAGCAGTGAGGTCTTTGGTTCGAGCCTAAGAAGCAGCAATTAATTTTTTTTATGAAAAATGGCGTGAAAAAGGGAATGAGCTGATGGCATGTTTGTGGACTCTAACTTGATAAGGATAAAGCTTATTTTTTTGCACTTATTCGGCTGGAAGAGAGTAGTATTAGTAAGTTTATTTTCTTTTAAATTGTATGAAGAGAGGATAGGAGATTAAAGTAAGATAAATCTTGCATTATCTTTGATAATTAAAGGCTGGAAATTATCACCATAGGGAGGGGTGTTGGCCGAACATTGGACTCATTGGGGGGCTGTCCATATTCGGTTTTAACACCTAAAGGGAGTGCCGAAATTCATAAAGTTCTTTTCTTTTTCTCTCTTCAATAGGGCTGGCCGAATTCTCCCTTGTTGCATTTGCTAAATTTTTTCAAAACTTCCAGCTTTTTTTTCTTCTTCCAAGCTGAAACCACCATTAATTCCCCTACATCTTTTCTTTCTCTTTTTCTTCCTCCATTAGCCGATCCTCTACCACTTTTGCTGCCGAAATCTTACCTCTTCCATTAGACTCACTTGGCCGAATCTCCCTTAAGGAAAAGGTGCTATTTTCGGTTCTTTTCTCTTCATTGAAGGTAGCCGAACCCCCCCTCACAACACTAGGTAGTGCTGACTTGTGGTGTTTAGGGGCCTAAATAGTCATTAAGGTAAGGGATAATCACCTCTTTTAGGTACAAGGTTATGGTGAATGGCCTATGATTCTTACTAATATTGTTAAAGCGATTGTAGGGAAGCCATAGCCATTAAGGGAAGCTTTTGGGATTTATTCTCCTAAGGTAAGGTGGTAAGTAACATTCGGATATAGGCTTTGGTTATGAATAAATGTACAAGCAAATTTTAACATGTGTTTTAGTAGGGATCTTGAAGACTCAAGTGACAAATTCGAGATTTCGGTAAGTTAGGTGGTGGTTAAGTACATTCGGCCAAAGGCCATATTTTAGGTACAAGAGATCCTTCGGGTTATTAACATGGCCGAATAGGCCTAATGTCCCTAATTATGTTGTTGGCCGATTATAGGTTAAGAGATCTAGCGTTGTAGATCGGCTTTTCGGGATCTAGGATTCGTGGTAGTATCAGGTGTGTAAAACTCTTACACACTTTATTAATTAACTGTGCTATATTGTTGCCTTTTAATCTTTTTCCTAGTTTTGCTTGTGGGCATGAGATCGGATTCCGGGTAAGTCCACTATTACATGATCTTTTGATATGTGACTTTGTTTTCCATCACATACTGTTAAATGCCATGCCTAAAACCATGTTATATGCTAATTGATATGTGAGCATGATGATGGTGGGATTGATGAGAGGAGGGGGATGATTTTATGGATATGCGCCGATGGTTTTGACCACAAGATGGGTTGGCCCCATCAGTTATTTGTGACCTATGGTCATCGATGGTTTTGACCACACCGATTGATAAATTGCGACTAAGTCCCAGTGGTTTGGTACCACCAGTGGTTTTGACCACACTTGATATATTGTGACTTATGGTCATCAGTGGTTTTGACCACACGATGGGTTGGCCCCATCATTTGATTTGTGACTCTAAGTCATCAGTGGTTTTGACCACCAGTGGTTTTGACCACACGGGGTAGTTAAGGAGTATGGATGGTTAGGTTGGGTTGCATGTGCATGTTTATTAATAAATTGTGTATGAGATGCATTTTCCGGGTGGGGGATTTACACACTGAGTCTTGGTGACTCACCCCTTCCATTACCATTTTTGCAGATGAGTAGATCGCGGTGATGGAGCCGGAGAGGACTCGAGGCGGCCATGCTTATTAGTGGATTTGAAATTACTTTATTTTAGTTAGACTTATTATTTTTCTATGTCTTTTATTTCGGGATTGTAATAAGGCCACTATTATTTATTATTTGGATGTTATTTTATTTTACTTATGTTATGCTACAAACGAATTTACAAAAGAAATGTAAACCGGTTAAAAGTAACTTTTCAAACTTAATAAACTTTTACGGGTTTTCAAAGATGTTACCATCAGGTAACAAAAATTAAACTAAGTCAACTATAACTTTGACGGATTTTAAAATGCTACATGATCAACCGTTTTCAAGAAGGGTTTATCAACCCAACTATACTTATAAAAAGCCCAACGAAGTTTTCAAACCCCGTTTTCACACCTTAGCTAAATTTTATCAAGTTTTCACCAAACCTTCAAAATGATTCAAATTATTTTACTCCGTGACATACCAGATCCGGTCAGGACTCATGGGTCGGGTTTGGGGTGTTACAACGGCCTCTACCAGAGCCATTACCTCCTCTACCAGTACCACGACCCCTTTGCGGTGGTGGTCCCTCATTTCTGAACTGAGCACGACCCTGACCCTCAGACTGAATCCTGGCTAACTTACGTGGATAGTCTCTCACACGATTATCCAGTGAACCACACTCAAAACATCCCTTTCCACCAGTCCAACATCCTCCCCAATGAGATTTCCCACATCGATTACACTGCGCTGGTCCCTGATTAGTAGCAGTAGGCCTTCTAGATTGATTTAGCCCACTCTATCTACCCTTTTCTGCAGATTACAGGCCGACCCCAATGATCCAAAACCTCTCTTGTGTCTATTCCTATCCAGATTTTATCTTACAGACTCCTTTACCCCTTCAGCTACCTTAGCCTTTTCCACCAACACAACAAACTCTCGCTCCTACTGTGGAGCGATCAACAATCTCAGCTCATCTCTCAACCCATCCTCAAACCTGACACATCGTTCATGTTTTGTAGCCACGATGCCCCTAGCATACCGGCTCAACCTTAGAAATTCTGCCTCGTACTCTGATACAGACTTACTCCCCTGGACCAGCCTCAGAAACGCCTTCCTCTGTGCATCAATATAACTGGTCCCTACATACTTCTTCTGATATGCTGCCTTGAAATAATCCCAAGTGAGATCATCCGCTGCTGCACTATCCCGAACCGTGAGCCACCACTGGTATGACTCATCCTGGAGAAGCGACACTATCCATTTTAGTTTTTCCTCAGCAGTCAGATCCAAGTCATCCATAATTCGCTCCGTCGCCTCTAACAAATACTCAGCCGTATTGGAAGCCACACCAAAACACCTCAAAATACCTCGACTCCATTGGCTTGGAGTCACTCGAATCTGATTTTGAGCTCCGCACCCCCACTGCTCCAAACCACTCTTTCCAAAGACTTTCAAGATCGCCGACATCGCATCATCCCCGTCGATCCTGGTACTCAACACTAGCAGCTGGTGGTGGTGGTATCTCATTCTCAGACCCTTGACTAGACCTAATGGGTTTCGATACGGTCATTCTGCCTCTACCGTGTCCTCGTACATTCCGATCACGTCCCCTATTACTCATGTCTACAGTCGTGATTTATCTGTTTAGGAGATTTTTATGAATTAGCTTCTGTTTCACTGATTACCCACGAATAAGTTTTATGTAAAGTAATTTTACAGTGGTTCTTTTGGTCATCACAAAGTTTTCATTTCAATTTCCTACCTTTATTCCACGTATAGGGGTATTCTCGTCATTTCACTACTCGAGAGTATTTCTGTAATCTAACCTATCCGAGTATTTTAGTAATAAAATAGGGTTAATTCAAAAACCTTTACAAATCATAAACATTTCAAAATTCCAAAAATTGGGGGTGTTTTGGTAATTTCATAAACCAGGGGTATTTTCAAAATTTTCATAATCCAGGGGTATTTTCGTAAAAAAATTCAAAATATGGTTCCTTGGTGATTTTGTGAAATAAGGGTGTTTTGGGTAATTTTGCTATTCGGGGGTATTTTGGTCATTTCACAAATCAGGGGTAATCTGGTAATTTTCCAAATCAGGGGTACTGTGGTAAATTTCAAAACTAATGTTTAAAGTATTTCGAAACAAAATGGCTGGTCCCTTTCGGGTTTTAATTATTAAATTTAGCCTGTGAATAAGTCGTCTCAGATAGGATGAACCGTCGCTACGCACCACGTAGGATTCGGGTGAAGAGGAGGTGAGTCACTAGGACAGCTTAAATACCAAGCTCCCCCCTGAATCCATTCCTAGACATGTGCACAACGGTTGCCACACCGTTAGCTCAGTGACGTACTCACAGGTTTGTTTAGTGGATCATTACGTCTTATGTAATTTGTGTTGGAGTAAGTTATTCCTAGGGTTCAATTGCCATAGGACAGGCAGAAGTCTTACGCCGATCTTAAACGCAGAGTTATAGAGTATGCCGTAGGTGATAAGGTTTTTCTGAAAGTATCGCCATGGAAGAAAATGTTGAGATTTGGACGGAAAGGGAAGCTAAGCCCTAGGTTTATCAGACTGTACACGGTGTTGAAGCGAGTAGGACCGGTAGCTTATCAGCTCGAGCTGCTAGCAGAGTTAAGTCAGATTCACGACGTCTTCCATGTTTCGATGCTTAGGCACTATCGATCAGATCCATCACACGTTCTGCCAGTTGCAGAGATTGAGGTAAGCTCAGACTTGTCTTTCGAGAAGGAGCCGGTATAGATCTTAGATCGGGATGTCAAAGTTCTGCGTAGGAAGTCAGTACCTTTGGTGAAAGTGTTATGGCGGAACCATGGTACGGAGGAGGCCACGTGGGAACCAGAGGATGTGATGAGGCAGCAATAACCTCAACTCTTCTGATCAGGTAATTTCGAGGCCAAAATTATTTTTAAGGGGGTAGAACTGTAACATCCTTAAAACGGGGTCTCTGCATTTTGCATATGGTTGCATGTGTTGGTAAGTATGTTGTGTGGTTTGATATGTTTTGGGGTCTAGGCATGACCTTGGGTTAGTTTCGGGTCATGGCTAAAAATTTTGTTTTAGCATTTAAGAAGAAGGAGCTAGAAGAATTAAGGGTTAAAGGAATATTATTGAGAGTTTTAGACACAAGAAGTGTCTTGGTAAAGTGGCAAGGAGGCGCCACTTAAGTCACAAGGGAGGTGACGCCACAGGGAGCAAGGGGGACCTTGGTTCGAGCTGCAAAAATCCCTTTGTGCTTATTTATTTTTGATGCCACAGGCAAGCAGAGGTGTGCTCAGGTAGGACTCTATTTGAGGGATATGGATTAGACTAAATTCAAGTGATAGGTGTAGGACTCATTCAAATCTGTTTGAATGAGGTGATGGGAGAAATTCAAGGCAAGATGAGGGGACGGCTAGGAGTGAGAGTCTTGAGGAGTTGGTTGAATTTTGGACTTTGAGGGAGGATGTGTAATCGGTTTGGGAAGCTAGGGTAGGCCGAATCTCCTTAGCCAAGGGGGAGTGTATTTTTGGCTAGCCTAGATGGTTTCCCCTTCTTGCATTTTGTGCTAAAACCCAAACCTTAGGTGCTTTTCTCTTCTTTTTTTCCCTCTTAGCTGAAATCAGCAACCTCACCCCCCCATTCGGTACTTTTCTTTTCATTCTCTCAAAACCCCTTTCATTGTGCCAAAATCTCTTTTATTCTCTCTTGCCGAAAACCATATTTGTTCACCTATTCTCTCCTATTTTCCTTAAGCCGAAAACACCATACCTATTTTTTTTTATTTTTGTTTCATCTTTTTTCTTGAAAACCCTCAATAGCCGAATCAAATCTTTTCTCTTCTTCTTCTAATCGAACCCATCACTCTCTCTCTCTTGCGATTTCTCCTTTTGTTTCTTTTGGATTCATAGCCGAACCTTCCTGGGTGAGATCTCTTATTTTGGTGGAGTGCCGAAACCGATCTCTTCCATTTGGGTTGGTCGAATCTTGGCATTTTCTCCTCCTTGATTGGATCTATCTTTTTCTTTTGAGACAAGCCAAATTCCTTGGTAAGTGATTTCCTCTCTATCCTCCCTTTTAATAAGGATCTGTACACTAAACATTTTTCTTATTCTAGGTGGTAGCTGAAACCCCTAACACCAATTTAGGGTGCCGACCTTCGGTGTATAGAAGACGAATCTGTCGACTAAGGTAAGAAGGTGTCAAACTCTTTTGGTTTCGGATCCATGGTATGGCCGAATGGCTTATATTTCTCTAATGATGTGTTAAGTCGATTGTAGGGGGAAGGGGAAGTAGCCGAATACAGTGGAGTTGGAAGATTTGTTTGCTGATTAAGTGTGTGGTCGATTACAATGGGGGTTCATTGTTAGTTCCGGGATTTGGTTGGAAACCAAATTGGCACTAAGGTAAGAAGTTATCCTCGTGTGATTTGTCCTTCGGGATTTATTGCTATAGCCGAATGGCTTTTGGTGATAACCTAAGTGTTGGCCGAATGTAGGGGCAAAGGTGATCTAGTGCAATAGACCAGATCTTCGGGATTTAGTGATTACGTTAGCAACCAGGTGTGTAACGCTTACACACTCCTATTTAGTAAAATATGCTTATTTTTTACCGTTATAACTATTGAATCAGTGAGTATGCTTTGTGTACATGAGCTTAGAAACCGGGTAAGTCCCCTGTTATGTGACTTTTAGTATACATCGTCATGATCTGTTGATGCTATGTTATATGTTATTTGCATGATCATTCGATACTATGGCATGAATGTTATGAACATGAAGATGGGTTTGATGAGAGGAGGGGGATGGTTTATTTTGGACTGTCACCAGTGGTTTTGACCACATGACGGGTTGGCCCCATCTTGATATTATAAGTTGTGACTAAGTCCCAGTGGTTTTGACCACCAGTGGTTTTGACCACATATCGATTTGTGACTCGTCCCAGTGGTTTGGTACCACAGTGGGTTGGCCCCACGAGATTAATTATGGGATTGTCATCAGTGGTTTTGACCACACGATGGGTTGACCCCATCACTTGATTTGTGACTTCGGTCATCAGTGGTTTTGACCACACCAATATATTTGTGACTACGGTCACCAGTGGTTTTGACCACCAGTGGTTTTGACCACACGGGGTAGTTAAAGAAGATTGGATGGTTAGGTTGTGGGGTGCATGATTTGCATGATTTGCATGTTTTTACTGATAGCTTGTGTAAGTGAATGCACTATCGGGTTGGGGATTTATAGACTGAGTCTTGGTGACTCACCCCTTTCCTTATATTTTGCAGATGAATAGATTGCAGAGATGGAGCCGGGAGGACTCGAGGCGGCCATGCATGTTCGTTGGATTTTGATTTCTTTTAGTTACTATTTCAATTTTATTAATTTTCTTTAAATATTGGTTTTGGGTTTTGTAATAAGGCCGCTAAGTTTTATTTTGGGTTTTTTATTTATTATTTGCTATTATTTTGACTATGTTCAATAAATGGTTTTGTTAAGTTAATCGGTAAAAAGCAATGCTTTCAAAACTATAACTCCTTCGTTTTTCTTAAAAGCGTTGCCATCGGGTAACACCACTTAAATTATGATAACAAAGATAACTCAAATGTTTTCTAAAAACTTGCAACAATATGTAGATTTCATGCAAGGATTTCTAAACTTTTCGTACTACAAAACGGGTTTTCTAAGAAAATTATCTGACAAAATTTCGCTTTTAAAAGGTTATCACTCCATGGCATGCCAGATTCGGTCATGGTGTGTTGACTGGGTTTGGGGTGTTACACTTGCACTCAGCCCGATTCTGCTGAACATTACCAACACTAGCCATAGATGTGGCTCGAGAACTCACTGGAGGTCGATCTCATCAAGACAGGTCTGAAGTAGCTTTATGTCGACCGAAGTCATCTTTAAACTTCTTAGGTGTTGAATGGAAAGTCTTACTTGATAATCTTTTACGAGTGTCTCTAGCTTATATTTCAGCCTTTCTTTTCTCTTTTACGAGCTCTTCAACTTTACAAGCTCACTCGACAAGTACTACGAACTCTTTGATCTCAAGAATGCCCACAAGCAACTTTATGTCTTCATTCAGACCGTCTTCAAATCTTTTTCACATAATGATGAGGTCATATGAATATCCAACACACATGTGATATACAATAAGATATATTTCTAAGGTGAGCTAAATACTTGATCCTATGCCTGACATGTATAACATAAATCAATCATGCTACTGTCACACGCACAATCTCATTACGAAATACACTACCATGGTGCTTAAATGCCATGGCCGAAAGCAATAAAGACCAAGATACCATAATTCAACCATTAAATTAAAAGAAACATTAAAACACAAACAACATCTCATTGTACACCTAAGTCGCATATACATTTTAGTATACTTGAACTTCATATCATATTCTTTTAACTATCCATTACAACTAATCAGAGCATACTTGCCATATCCATCATATACATATATCAACTTATACACCACATTATTTACGAAATATAGCAATCATATACTAAATATAATTAAGTTTTAATCAAATTGATATAACCAAACGCATTAAACACTCAATCACGAACTCATAAAACCAAGTCTAATTCTAATGATCCAAGTTAAGCCATTTTCGCATGGCTAATATGTACAAGAACAATTTCATAGCTCAAAACTTAGTCTAGCCTATACATGCCTTTAGTTTAAAATCCAAACTCAAAAGTGCCAAAATAGGTTGATAGTGTGGATGACTTTGATGACGATCCCCTGAGCTCTTAGCTTGATCAAAATCTATAAAATAGAACGATGAACACACGGAGTAAGCTTATTTAGCTTAGTAAGTCTTTAGCAATCATAATATACCAATCAGACATTCTAACGTATTAAAACAATCAAGTAATAACATTGAATAAACAGTTTAACTCGAAAGTCGTTCAAAACCGAATGTCATTACCTCACTTAACATAACATTTATCATTTCCTTACCATTAGTATAAAACTTACCAACTTAGGCTCAAATTCAAAATATAAAACATCCTTTCTTTATAATATATTCATAATACACATACATGAAACTCAACAAGTTCACATAAATATTCGAACAAGTAAAGGGCAGTGTACATTTGAATTACCTCTTTAATTACACAAACACATGTTCATTTAAACTCTCATACATCCAAGCATTTAATATCAATATTTCAAAGCTTAGTACTTAAACGATATACTAATGTCAAATGCTAAAGCTAATTTAGCTTAACCATCGTCACAATTTTACTTTTAGACTTCAATTTATAATCTCATCATATAATTCACATATAGATTAAATACTCATTTCCAACTACTCAAATTTTCAATACACATAATTCAATAAGATCACATATATATGTATATACAATAGGTATATACTTTACACTTAGTAATTTCACATAAAAGGAAATATATTCACATATATACATATATATATATATCCATTTGACATTTCATACATTCGTATACATGGCGTCAAAGTAATCCCAATATGTCACGTAAACATAAGCATAAGGCTGAATATACAGGATCAATTAGTATCATTCATATTAATATACTTATACGAACACCTTTAACCACTTTACGCTTTCATATAACCAATTTCCTCATGGCATAGTTGATACACAATTTGCATCTACCAATTTTATATCACATTTCCTTCACCAATTCATTTACTTATTATCATCACATACATATATGTATAATACATGAATATGAATAGCACATACCTTGTAGCCAAATTAACAAATTCATTTTCAAATGCTTAGGCTCATTTGATTAATTTCTTGGCTTTACTAGTACATAATCTAAGCTTGGAATTTCAACTCACTGGTATAAAACCTGCTAGGCATTGGCCCGAATCTCACATACTGGCACCAGACCTGCTAGGGTCAAGGTCCGAAGTTCTAACACCGGCATCTAGCCTGCTAGTCAACAAGCCTGATATAATTCACCGGCACGAGGCCTGCTAGGCATTAAGCCCGATAAAGATCACTGGAACAATGCCTGCTAGGCTCGAAGCCCGATATAAATCACCGGCACGAGGCCTGCTAGGCAATAAGCCTGAAAAACTTTCACCGGCACAATGCCTACTATGTAACACCCCAAACCCGGTCTATGCATTAAGACTAGATTTGGTTTGTTACATGAATCGAGCTATCTTAAAATCTTCAATGAGTTGAAATCTACAATATTATTTTTAATTACAAGGTTTAATAAAAATCGGAAGAGTATTTTAAATTTGATGTATATTAGAAAACATTAGTTGAAAAAAACATCATTAACATTGTATTATCAAAACCCTTAGATAATTTATTTAAGAGTTAAAATAATAAAATATTTATAAAGGAATTTCATATATTTTAAAACCCAATTTATTTTGATAAAACATCATATAATCATAAGCCCATATTTAAATGTCCAAAATATAGTTTAAAACCAAACACACATAAAAATCCATGAATTATTAATAGAGGCCCTTATTACATTAACCCAAAATAGTAAAATACTTATTAAAAAGTTCGAGTTTAATAAATCCATGTTTTGCAGTATGGCCTCCATGAAGTCATCCTCGGCCCAAGTCCACGTCAATTTCCATTACATGAGATGGAAAAATTTGAGGGAGTGAGTTACTTAGAACTCAGATGTATAACTCACTTACTTTGTCCATCGGGCGATTTTCAAATTATGGATTTGGGCCTTGAGCCCATAAGCGAATTAACAACATAATTAATAACATAATTAATAGCATAATGAATAACATAATTAATAACATGCATGTAAAATGAATTTTTCCTCCCAAACCTAATTCCATCCGCTACACACCCCTACCAACCATCACACCTGTGGCGATCAAGTCAACCCACCCCGCCATCACACCAATCGTAGGCATTAATCCATTTTATATTTGTGGCAGAGCCACCGAACTAGATTGTGACAAAGTCACCGAACTAGAGGCATTGAGCCAATTATTATTTTGTGGCATAGCCACCGAACTAGAAGCAAATAGCCATTTATAAATTTTGTGGCAGAGCCACCAACTAGAAGCAATTAGCCATAATTTTGTGGCAAAGCCATTTGAACTAGATTTTGGCAACAGCCTTTCTTCTCTTCATCATTTTCCCAACCCATGCAATATGTATGCAAAGTAGTCTATGATCATATAATGATTTTATTAAAAGGCCCATTAACAAGAGTCAATATTTGATTTTTATTAAGGCCCAAACATTTGGCCCATTTTAGCAATTTAATATCTTAGGCCCAAAATTACGATCTAGTAGAATTTGGCCCATTTAACGATCTAGCAGGATTTCATTCGTTTAACAATTTAATGAGATTACGGCCCATTTGCGATCTAGCAAAGTCTTGACCCATTTATCGATCTAACGAGATTTCGCCCAATTATCGATCTAATGATTTACCCAAATTATCGATCTAATAGAGATTTTGGCCCAATTACTAATTATCAAATTTATCGATTCATTTTACGAAGACATGAAAATTTATATTTTTCCATCTAACTCATCGAGGGCTTTTTCGTAATTTTCACCATATTATCTGTTTTCATGTAATTTCACCAAATACCAATTATTACGTTTTATACCGATCTAGTCATTTTTACGATTTAACTCCATACCACGAATAACATCCAAACCCGAGAAAAGTGTGAAGTTACACACCTCGATATCGTGAGTACTAACCCTTCCCGCTCTTCAACACCTAAACATAATACGATCTTATTAGGACATTATCAAGAACAAAAATATGTTATAGACATTTGATCCAAAACCTTACCCTCTTGATTTTGGATCACTTCAATTTCGGTTTCTCCTCGTTTATCGCTTCGTTATTCACGAGAATCCACTAACGTACAAAGGCTCGGAGTTCTTACTACTTGAATAATTGATTTCCTTGGTAGATGGTCCGCAACCCGTGGAAAATCCCGGACTACAAAGCGCCCTTCGTTTATACTTAGGGGGAACAGTGGATCCGCCCCTCTTACGATAACTAAACACCGCCCTTTTCTTCCCTATTTTAAAGATCTTCAATATCAAAAGATCGTTAATCCTAATAATATATCGAAATAAACAAAATTCTAAAGATCTTAAAGGCGAGATTTCCTTACCACAAATATTCTTGTTCCACAAGGAGAATCGATCCAAACGTTCTATGTCACTCACGACCACTTGATTTCGATCTTCGTTATCGCACTAAAGTATAACATAAATAAACGTTAATAGAATGAACGTTTATTTCGATCTAAGAAAGCCTTCATACCACCATCAATATTCGGCCATGACTACTTCTAACTAAACGAAACTAAAAAGAATTCTTACCCTTTTGTCCACGGTTGAAAAGAAAGGATTGAAAATGATGTTTGTGAAAGATAGAGGATTTGGCTATATGACCAAATGAAATAGAAAAATGATTCGGCTATGGGTACATCAACATTCGGCCATGAGAGAAAATAATGGAGAAATTATAAGTGTCAAGAATAAAAGATGAGAGAAGAATGATGATGATGTTGTTTAAATTTTCAAAGAGAATAAAAGAGAAAGAAGAAAGAGATGAGTTTTGGGAGAGGTGTATATTCGGCAATGGGGAGAAGAAAAGAAAAAGAATGGCCTTTTTGTGTTGGTAGAATTGACACTATAAGAAAGGCACAAGATTGAACACTAAAGTGAAAAGAAAAAATGACCAATTGGTCAATATAATCAAGGCTTACCAAGGATCAAATTCGGCTAAAGGAAAAGAGGTTGAAAGAAAAGTTGCAAAACTTTGCACAAAAACTAAAAATGACCAAAAGTAAACTCCTAGCCCTTACCAAGCTACTAGCAAAATTCGGCCAACCTCCCTCCTAGCCATATTGCCCTCCAAATTCATTGGTCAAATGACCATGAATTTGTTTCCAAAACACTTTCCTTGATACTTGCCCTATGTCTCCATATCTTTCCATATTTCCTTGATTCCCTACCTTAAATTCACTCTTACCTTATTCCTTTGATATACTAATCAAAAATAACAAGGTCAACACTTACCATAAATAAGCTTGGCCAACACTTACCATAGAAGAGCAAAATAAAAGTTGTCTAAATGCTATTTAAGGGATTCGAACCTCTTCCCTCATACACTAATTCATGCGCCAACACCACCATGCCATGTACTCATCTTGTGTCACTTATTAACACTTAAATTAACTTAAGTATTAATGACACTTGCTTCTCTTCAATAAATTACGAAATATAAAATTTATTCCTTACCCAAATTATGCTATACTCTTCTTGGGACTATAATAAACACGAAAATAAAAGTAAGAAAATTTTCCTTCATAATCTAAACACCAAATCATGCAATATATCAATACTCGGATTTTTAGGGTGTTACAAGTCTACCCTCCTTAAAGAAAATTTCGTCCTCGAAATTTACCTAGTTGAAAGAGGTGAGGGTATTGTTGCCGAATTGCATCCTCAGGCTCCCACGTAGCTTCCTCCACTCCGTGGTAACTTTGACCAACGGCACGATTTTCTTTCTTAGCACCTTAACATCTCGATCTAAGATTTCCACTGGTTCCTCCTCAAAAGACAAATCTGAATTCAATTCCACTTCTTCTATCGGTACTATGTGCGAAGGATCCGATCTATAACGCCTCAGCATGGAAACATGAAAAACATTATGAATTTGACCCAACTCCGGAGGTAACTCAATCTGATAGGCCACTGGACCAACACGCTTCACCACACGGTATGCTCCAATATATCTAGGGCTCAACTTGCCCTTCTTTCCAAACCTAAAAATCTTTTTCCAAGGTGAGACCTTCAAGAAAACCTAATCCCCCACATCATACTCGATATCCTTTCACTTTAGGTCTGCATACGACTTCTGTCTATCTGAGGCTTCTTTCAACCGTGCTCGAATAACTTTTACCTTTTCCTCTGTTTCAGATATCATCTCAGGACCTAACATCTGTCGTTCACCCAACTCAGTCCAACAAATAGGAGAACGACACTTACGACCATACAATCCTCGTAAGGTGCCATCTGAATGCTAGACTAATAACTGTTGTTATATGCAAATTACGCGGTGGTAGATAATCCTCCCAACTACTCCTGAAGTTGATTACACATCCCTTAACATATCTTCCAATATCTGAATTACCTCTCCGATCGACCATCGACCGAGGATGAAAAGCCGTCTTGAAATTCAACTTTGTCCCCAAGGCTTCATGCGAGCTTTCCAAAATCGTGATGTAAATCGGGATCTCATGCGATATAATAGATACAAAACCCCATGCAACCTCACAATTTTAGATACGTCTGACTTTCCCAACTTTTGCAATGAATAATCTATACGAACCGGTAGGAAATGAGCAGTCTTCGTCAAACGATCAATAATTACCCAAACAGAATTTTTCTTAGTAGGTGTTAAAGGTAACCCACTAACAAAATCCATAGTTATCCGTTCCCATTTCCAAAGAGGAATTTTTACCGGTTGTAACAATCCGGCACGGAATTGATGTTACGCCTTCACTTGTCGACAAGTCAAACATTTTCCCACAAACTCTAAAATCTCCCGCTTCAACCCTGGCCACCAATACAGTTCACGGAGATCTCGATACATCTTATTTCCTCCGGGATGCATAGCATAAGGGCTACTATGTGCCTCTCGTAGAATCATTTGCCTCAGATCTGAGTCCTTAGGCATACATACTCTTCCTCGAAAGCACAACACACCTTCCGTGTTTATTCCAAAATCCTCGATTTCACCATTTTCAATTTGCTGAAGTAAAGGTCCCAACTTTTCATCTGATGTCTGTTTTTCCTTGATTTGTTCCAGCCACAGCGGCTTCACCTGAAGTTCTACTAACAAACTTCCATCCTCATACAAACTCAAATGAGCAAACAATGCTCTCAAATCAGATATTGCCTTACGACTTAACGCGTCAGCTACCATGTTAGCCTTTCCAGGATGATATTCGATTGAGAAATCATAATCCTTTAATAATTCTACCCATCTTCTTTGTCTTAAATTCAACCCCTTTTGGGTAAGGAGGTATTTAAGACTCTTGTGATCCGTGTAGATGATAGATTTCTAACTGTAGAGATAGTGCCTCCAAATCTTTAAAGCAAAGACCACAGCAGCTAACTCCAAATCATGAGTAGGGTAGTTTACTTCGTGTGGTCTCAATTGACGAGAAGCATAGGCCACCACCTTTCCATTTTGCATCAACACACAACCTGCACCCGTGTGAGACGCATCACAATAAACAAGAATTCTTTTCCAGCCTCCTATGAATCAAAACTGGAGCTTTACGTCGATTTTCTTCAATTTCTCGAAACTCTCTTGCTTTTCGGTCCAATTATACTGGAACTCCTTCCGCAGCTTTAGTTAGGTGCAAGAATCAATGAAAACCCTCTACAAAACGCCTATAGTATCCACCAAACCCAAGAAACTTTGAATTTCACTACCGATGTTGGTGGTTTCCAATCCGAATAGCCTCAATTTTCGAGGATCCACCCTTATTCCTTCTACCGATACCACATGACCAAGGAAAGTCACTTCCTTTAGCCAAAATTCGCATTTACTAAATTTGGCATACGATTGCTTATCACGAAGTAGTCAGAATACAATCCACAAATGCTTGTCATGCTCCTCCTCATTTCTCGAATAAACCAATATGTCATCTATGAACACTACCACAAACCGGTCTAAATATGGTTGAAAGACTCGATTCATCATGTCCATAAATGCGGCTGGTGCATTGGTTAATCCAAACGGCATCACTACAAACTCATAATGTCCGTAACGAGTCCGAAATGCCGTCTTATAAATGTCCGCTTCTTTCACCTTGAGCTGGTGATAACCCGACCTCAAATCAATTTTGGAGAAAACTGAAGCTCCTTTTAATTGATCAAACAGGCCGTCAATTCTCGGCAGAGGATACCGATTCTTGATCGTCAATTTATTCAATTGTCTGTAATCAATGCACATACGCATCGATCCATCCTTTTTCTTGACGAACAAAACTGGTGCTCCCCACGGAGACACACTTGGTCGAATAAATCCCGATCCAAAATTCTTGAATTTGAGCTTTAAGCTCACCAACTCCTTCTGCCATTCTATAAGGAGCAATGGACACTTTGGAGTCGTCCCTGCAAAAGCTCAATGCCAAATTCTACTTCCCGATCTGCAGGTATACCAGGAAGTTCTTCGAGAAATACATCGGAAATTCCTTCACCGTCCTCACATCATTCAAAGATAACTCTTTGGCATCCAAAGCACAGATAAAGGCTAGGAATGATCCATATCCTTTCCGAACCAACTTCTCTGCCTTTAATGCAGATACTACATTTGTCAAGTAGTTCCTTCGCTCACCAATCATTATGATTTCCTTATCATCCGAGGTTCTTACTGACATTCATTTTTCAGCACAATCTAATTGTGCCCGATGTTTAACCAACCAATCCATGCCCAGAATGAGATCGAACTCGCCGAAAGGTAGTTCCATCAAGTTTGCCAAGAATACCTCTTCTTGAATTTCCAAGGGCACCTCTTTAAACATTTTATTAACAATTACCGACCGTCCTAAAGGACTAATTCATCGCATCTCACTATTGGTAATTTCAGATTCTAAATTGGTTTCCAGATATGGCACTAGCAACATATGAGTGGGTAGAGCCAATATCTATTAAAGCAATAACAGGTACATCGAAGTTGAAGAACGTACCAGTTATCACATTTGGTGCATTGTCGTCCTCGCGGTGTCTAACTGCATAAACCAGTCCAGGTTGTCTTGCATATGCATTTCCTCTAGGACCGTTGCCTTGACCCGGTGCACCTTGACCACGACCAACCCCATTACCACCACGACCTGGTCCACGACCTCTCGGTGGCTGCTGAGTACCTCTGGCTGGCTGTGCATCATTATTACGAACTTCTTGAGTCGTATCCATACGTCGAGGATAATTTTTATACTAATGATCCATCGAATCGCATTTGTAACAAGCGCCCGTTTTCCTCCAACACTCTCTAAAGTGTCTTTTTCCACATTCAGCATAGTCTCGACTTCGATTATTTGTTACCGGTGTTCTACCTTGAACTGGTTCATCATTCCGAGGTCTCTTCTAAAATTTCATTGAAGAACCAGACTGCTGTGTCTCTCTCTTGTTTCTAAATCTTTCTCAGTTCTGACGTTCTGAGTTCTTAGCCTCCTCGGCTATCTTGGCCTTCTCCACAAGCGTGGAAAAGTTCTAACTTGTCGTGGGGCAATCGAACCTCACTCATCATTAAGTCCATCCTCGAACGCATACAACATTCATGATCTGTTGATACAATTGTCCGAGCATAGCGGCTCAAACGTAAAACTCGACTTCATATGTCGCCATTGTTTTACTCCCTTGTACAAGATTCAGAAATTCCTTCCTTCGGGCGTCTACATAACTTGTTCCAACGTATTTTCCTTGGAAGGCAGCTTTAAAGAATTCCCAAGTAATCAGTGCAGCTTCGGTGCCTTCTCGAACAGTGAGCCACCACTGATACGCTTCGTCTCTTAACAAAGACATAGCTCCTTTCAAATTTTGCTCAACAGTGCATTCCATATCATCCATAATCCGTTCCACAGCTTTGAGCCAGTATTCAGCCACATTCGGAGCTACACCAAAGACTCCTCTAAAAACTTCTTCATTATTGGACTTAAGTCTTCTGAAATTGACCTACGAGTTTTTGGCCCAATTCTAGTTCCAGCGACCCTTTCTAGGACTCGCAGCATGGCTTGAGTCAAAGCATTGTCTTCTTCCATGTGATCGCGTGATCCTGTCTCACTCTCAATTGATGCAGGTGCATCCATTTCCGGCATATGATTTGGTGCTTCAGTTGTAGCACCTCGGCCTCTACCACGGCCACGTCTACCGCGTCCACGACCACGTCCTCTAGTGCTCATGATGGCTTATTCATTTTTATCTGATTACAAGTTTTATGAATCAGAAAATTTATTTCGGTGTTTATTAACGATGTTTTATGAGATTTGAGAGATAAAGTTGTTTTTTGCAACATATCTTATTGTCTCAATCTCTACGATTTTTCACATCTAAAACTAGAAGTTCTAGAGTGTTCCTATGATCATCATAGTAATCATTAAGCAATAAATACTTACTTGACTTGTTCCCGGATGCTTGTGGAGCCATACTGATCTTTAAAATATAATTGAATGATTTCATACAGAAATTATTTGCGAACCCAAACCATAGCCGAAGTTTTCAAACTGCTCGATATTTTAAATGTAACACCCCAAACCCGGTCTATACATTAAGACTAGATTTGGTTTGTTACATGAATCGAAACTATCTTAAAATCTTCAATGAGTTGAAATCTACAATATTATTTTTAATTACAAGGTTTAATAAAAATCAAAAGAGTATTTTAAATTTGATGTATATTAGAAAACATCATTGAAAAAAAATCATTAACATTGTATTATCAAAAACCCTTAGATAATTTATTTAAGAGTTAAAAATAATAAAATATTTATAAAGGAATTTCATATATTTTAAAACCCAATTTATTTTGATAAAACATCATATAATCATAAGCCCATATTTAAATGTCCAAAATATAGTTTAAAACCAAACACACATAAAAATCCATGAATTATTAATAGAGGCCCTTATTACATTAACCCAAAATAGTAAAATACTTATTAAAAGTTCGAGTTTAATAAATCCATGTTTTGCAAGATGGCCTCCACGAAGTCATCCTCACCCAAGTCCACGTCAATTTCCATTACCCGAGATGGAAAAATTTGAGGAGTGAGTTACTTAGAACTCGAAGTATAACTCACTTACTTTGTCCACTAGGCGATTTTCAAATTATGGATTTGGGCCTTGAGCCCATAAGCGAAATTAACAACATAATTAATAACATAATTAATAGCATAATAAATAACATAATTAATAACATGCATGTAAAAATGAATTTTTCCCTCCCAAACCTAATTCCATCCGCTACACACCCCCGTACCAACCATCACACCTGTGGCGATCAAGTCAACCCACCCCGCCATCACACCAATCGTAGGCATTAATCCATTTTATATTTGTGGCAGAGCCACCGAACTAGATTGTGACAAAGTCACCGAACTAGAGGCATTGAGCCAATTATTATTTTGTGGCATAGTCACCGAACTAGAGGCAAATAGCCATTTATAAATTTTGTGGCGAGCCACCAACTAAAGCAATTAGCCATAATTTTGTGGCAAAGCCACCGAACTAGATTTTGGCAACAGCCTTTCTTCTCTTCATCATTTTCCCAACCCATGCAATATGTATGCAAAGTAGTCTATGATCATATAATGATTTTATTAAAAGGCCCATTAACAAGAGTCAATATTTGATTTTATTAAGGCCCAAACATTTGGCCCATTTTAGCAATTTAATATCTTAGGCCCAAAATTACGATCTAGTAGGAATTTGGCCCATTTAATGATCTAGCGAGGATTTCAGCCGTTTAACAATTTAATGAGATTACGGCCCATTTGCGATCTAGCGAGTCTTGACCCATTTATCGATCTAACGAGATTTCGCCCAATTATCGATCTAACGTAGATTTACCCAAATTATCGATCTAATGTAGATTTCGACCAATTACTAATTATCAAATTTATCGATTCATTTTACGAAGACATGAAAATTTATATTTTTCCATCTAACTCATCGAGGGCTTTTTCGTAATTTTCACCATATTATCTGTTTTCATGTAATTTCACCAAATACCAATTATTACGTTTTATACCGATCTAGTCGTTTTTACGATTTAACTCCATACCACGAATAACATCCAAACCCGAGAAAAGTGTGAAGTTACACACCTCGATATCGTGAGTACTAACCCTTCCCGCTCTTCAACACCTAAACATAATACGATCTTATTAGGACATTATCAAGAACAAAAATATGTTATAGACATTTGATCCAAAACCTTACCCTCTTGATTTTGGATCACTTCAATTTTCGATTTCTCCTCGTTTATCGCTTCGTTATTCGCTGAGAATCCACTAACGTACAAAGGCTCGGGAGTTCTTACTACTTCGAATAATTGATTTCCTTCGGTAGATGGTCCGCAACCCGGTGGAAAATCCCATACTACCGAAACTGCCCTTCGTTTATACTTAGGGGGAACAGTGGATCCACCCCTCTTACGATAACTAAACACCGCCCTTTTCTTCCCTATTTTGAAGATCTTCAATATCAAAAGATCGTTAATCCTAATAATATATCGAAATAAACAAAATTCTAAAGATCTTAAAGGCGAGATTTCCTTACCACAAATATTCTTGTTCCACAAGGAGAATCGATCCAAACGTTCTATGTCACTCACGACCACTTGATTTCCGATCTTCCGTTATCGCACTAAAGTATAACATAAATAAACGTTAATAGAATGAACGTTTATTTCGATCTAAGAAAGCCTTCATACCACCATCAATATTCGGCCATGACTACTTCTAACTAAACGAAACTTAAAAGAATTCTTACCCTTTTGTCCACGGTTGAAAAGAAAGGATTGAAAATGATGTTTGTGACAGATAGAGGATTCGGCTATATGACCAAAGGAAATAGAAAAATGATTCGGCTATGGGTACATCATCATTCAGCCATGAGAGAAAATAATGGAGAAATTATAAGTGTCAAGAATAAAAGATGAGAGAAGAATGATGATGATGTTGTTTAAATTTTCAAAGAGAATAAAAGAGAAAGAAGAAAGAGATGAGTTTTGGGAGAGGTGTATATTCAAGAATGGGAGAAGAAAAGAAAAGAATGGCCTTTTGTGTTGGTAGAATTGGCACTATGAGAAAGGCACAAAATTGAACACTAAAGTGAAAAGCAAAATGACCAATTGGTCAATATAATCAAGGCTTACCAAGGATCAAATTCACTAAAGGAAAAGAGGTTGAAAGAAAAGTTGCAAAACTTTGCACAAAACTAAAATGACCAAAAGTAAACTCCTAGCCCTTACCAAGCTACTAGCAAAATTCTACCAACCTCCCCTAGCCATATTGTCAGTCCAAATTCATTAGTCAAATGACCATGAATTTGTTTCCAAAACACTTTCCTTGATACTTGCCCTATGTCTCCATATCTTTCCATATTTCCTTGATTCCCTACCTTAAATTCACTCTTACCTTATTCCTTTGATATACTAACCAAAAATAACAAGGTCAACACTTACCATAAATAAGCTTGGCCGACACTTACCATAGAAGAGCAAAATAAAAGTTGTCTAAATGCTATTTAAGGGATTCGACCCTCTTCCCTCATACACTAATTCATGCGCCAACACCACCATGCCATGTACTCATCTTGTGTCACTTATTAACACTTAAATTAACTTAAGTATTAATGGCACTTGCTTCTCATCAATAAATTCTCAAATATAAAATTTATTCCTTACCCAAATTATGCTATACTCTTCTTCAGGACTAAAATAAACACGAAAATAAAAGTAAGAAAATTTTCCTTCATAATCTAAACACCAAATCATGCAATATATAAATACTCAGATTTTTAGGGTGTTACATACTAGGCTTGAAGCCAGAACATTCATATTATTGAGTCATCTCATTCACATCACATACTATCAATATCACATATATTTCATATAATTCAATATCACTTTCACACCTTACCACTATCACATATATCTTGTATAATTCAATATCACTTTCACATATTACCTCAATGAGTTCGATTACATACATTGCTAAATTACTTCCTCACATTCAGTTTTAACATGTTTAAATCCACAAGTTCATAATTTAACATATATGCTAGACTATAATCAATTCTTATGAAATTAATTTGCTTAAAGACTTACCTCGACTATCGCCTGGCGACGAAGACCGGCTATTCGTAAACTTTCATTTTTCCCCGATCCAAATCCGTTTTTCTTTGTTCTTGATCTAAACACATTAAAATTTAGCTCATTCAAGCACATTTCATCTCAAATTAGTCCCAAAACACATAAATGGGAAAATTATCATTTTACCCCTAATGTTTCATATTTTTACAATTTAGTCCTATTTGCATAAAACACAAAATACACAAAATTTCACTACAACACCTTAGGGAAAAATGTTCACAAGGACCATACTAATCCATTTCTTTCATTTATTTTGCATTTTAACCCCCTCAAAAATTCATCTTTGCAATTTAGCCCAAATTAGTCAAATTTACTAAAATTTCCATTTCAAAACTTGTAGATTTCTGTCATAACTTTAATATTTTTCCATCAAACATCATAAAACATCAAAATTTAGCCATTAAAAAATTTTAACATGGGTCAGCTACTATTCGAAGCAACAATCTCAAAAATGTAAAAATTATCGAAAACTAATTAAAAACTAACCTTTAATTTAAGCCAACACCATGACCGAATGCTTAAGCTTTTAAACCAAGCTTTTCTTTTCTTAATTCGGTAGCCAAAGGATGAAAACAACTTTTTAATTCATTTTTTTGATTAACATATATTATGATATTTACTAATTTACTTATTTATCCTTTAATTAATAATATTAACAACTTATAACATAAGGTCATACTTGACCTTTGCCACCCACTAACTCATAAAAAGGGTTAATTTCCCTTTTAATACTCCAAATTAGAAAGCAACAATCAATTTAGTGCATTTTCACTATAGTTTGTGACTTTTACCTTTTACGCGATTAAGGCCTTTTTCTAATTTAAACACAAAAACAATTAAATTTTTCTACGAGACTTTCACACACATTAATTCACATATAATAAACACGAAATATAATATTTAAATATTTCTCAGGCTTAGATTCGTGGTCTCAAAATCGCTGTTCCAATTAGGGTTAAATTCGGACTGTTACAACTCTCCCCCTTAGGGATTTTCCTCCTCGAAAATCTTACCACTGAACAATTTTAGATATTGTTGTCTTCCTGAATCTTCAGGCTGCCATTTCTTATTTCTCAACTCCTTTACTTCACGACTAAGACACAGATAAGCTTTTCTTCATATGTCATATTAGATCGGATTTCTATTTCAGATGAGGCTATCACATGTGACGAGTCGGATCGATATCTACGAAACATTGAAACATGAAATACTTTATCGTCGATCTCTAATTCTATATCTTTTCGTTTCAAGTCTACATAGGACTACTGAAGATCAGATGCTGCTTTCAAACAATCTCGAATCAATTTTACTTCTTGTTCTGTATCCTTTATCAAATCAACCCCGTGTATTCTCACAATCTCAGTAATATAAAACTTTGCCAATCTCTCAAGTGAGAAATCAGACCTATCCGGAATAAAACTGGAAGATTTAGTTAATCGGTCAATTACAACCCATATCGCATCTTTCTTTATTGGAGTCAAGTTCAATAGAAACAAAGTCCATTGTTACTCTATTTCACTTCCACTCAGAAATCAAGATCGGATGTAGCAATCCATACGGAACTTGATGTTCAGTTTTCACTTGCTGACAACTAAACATTTCAAACCAAAGTCAGAAATGTCTTGTTTTATACTAGACCACCAGTAATGTTGCTTCAAATCATGGTACATTTTAGTACTTCCCAGATAAACATATAAACCTCTATTTTGTGTTTCATTCAAAATCAATTGAATTAATCCTGGATTTTCTCGGAACACAGATAATATCTCGATATTTCAAACAATCATCCACAATTAAAAATTTAGATTCAAATTTTAGTTCTCACTGGGCTCATTTCGTTAGCAATTCATTATCAGACTTCCGAGCTTCATATATTTGTTGTGAAAACATCGGTTTTGCTCTCAATTCCTCTATTATAAAACTATCATCAGACAAATCTAACTGAGTATTCAAAGTTAGTAATGCAACAATGACTTTCTACTCAGCCCATTAGCCACAACGTTTGTTTTTCCCGGATGATAATCTAACACTAGCTCATAATCTTTCAATATCTCAAGCCATCTTCTTTGATGCAGGTTCAAATCTTTTTGAATCATCAAATATTTTAAACTTTTATGATCTGAATAGATGAAATTTCTCTCCGAACAAGTAATGACGCCAAATCTTCATCGTGAATATAATAGCTGCTAGCTCCAAATCATGTGTCGGGTAATTTCTTTCATGTGGTTTTAATTGTCTCGAAGCATAGGCTACTACTTTGCCTTCCTGCATCAAAACACAACCCACAAAGAAGCATCACTAAAAACAACAAATTCATTACCTGATTCAAGCTGAACTAACACTGGAGCTTCAGTTAAAAGGGTTTTCAACTGATCGGAACTTTTCAGACACTTTTCTGACCCTTCAAATCTGACATCTTTCTAAAGCAGTCTAGTCAACGGAGTAACTATTACTGAAAACCTTTTTTTTTAATCCTGTGGTAATAACCAGCTAAGCCTAGAAAACTACAAAGTATAGACACATTTTTTGGAGGTTTCCAACTCAAAATAGTAGAAATCTTACTCGGATCTACTCAGATTCCAAAGGCTGACACAATATGACTCATAAAACTAACTTCATACAATCAAAATTCTCATTTGCTGAATTTCACATATAATTATTTTTCTCTCAAAGTTTGCAACTCAAAGGTTCAGTATGCTCCTTTTCATCACGTGAATAAATCAAAATTTCATCTACAATCACCACAACAAATTAATAACAAATTCAACTTCATGAATCAGAGGTAAACCTGGTAACTCTTCAGGAAACACATTAGAAAAATCATAAACAATAGCCACTGATTCAATTTTTTTGTTAGATACTTTCAAATTAGTTACGCAGGCAAAATATGTCTCATAACCCTTTTTCACTTAACTCTGAGCTTTCAAAATAGATATTACAGCCTACAATCCACTCAAATCATCAGACTCAATCCGTATTTTCTTATCTTTCGGACATATCCAATTTATAGTCTTTCTTTTGCAATTCACAACAGCATCAGGCATAAACAACCAATCCCTTCCCAAAATAATATCGAATTCATCAAACTGTAAAAACATCAACTCAGCGGGAAACAGATATCTCAAAATATTAACGGACAGTTCTTGCATACTTTATCAACCAGAACACTTTTTCCAAGGAGTTCGTTACTTTTATAGCAAATTCAGAAGATTCTATAGTCAAAGTCTTGCTGAATACTAAATTTATGCATACATATAAATGCATAGAAACAGGGTCTATCCAAAATAATCACAAAAATATCATAAGGAGTAAATGTACCAGCTATGACATCAGGTGATGAGGCATCCTCTAAAGCTCGAATAGCCTACGCTCTAACTGGCACTCTGGCTTCAGATATGACAATATTGTCTCCTAACAAAGATATGTCACACTTTAAACATTCATCCGGAGTACAAGATAGCTCGTCGAACATCCAGATAATATTATCAAACCACAACTCAGCACGCTCAGCATCATTATCATTATCATTATTTTTAAACTCTTCGGTCCCATGCTTTCCTGATTTTATCAACAGGAGGCCTGCTCAATCTCATCAGGTCTATCATTAGAGGTACCGTAGGTATCGGAGATGGATTATTCAGGGGTGGAGATTATTGCACAGTCGGGTTAGCAGATATTGAGTAAACCATTTGTTAATCATCTAGTAGAAGGCTTGTTTAGCTTCCCCCTCATGGCTACTCGAAATAGATCGAGAATCTACCGGCGCTGACCCATGTGCGGGATCAGGTGCTACACTCTCAACATCATCAGCTACAGCTCTATTGGGATCCATTTACAGTATAAAATCACAATTCAAATGTCAGAAGTCACCACACTATCACATTATAATTTTAGGCATGTATAGCTAGACTCACACGGGATACGGTAGTCCTAGAATTGACTAAACCATAAGCTCTGATACCAATCAAAAGTAACACCTTAACCCCTGTCCGTCGTCGGATTGGGTTGTAAGACATTACCGAACAAAACACAAGTAGCCATAAACAATTACTGTTCACTTGATCTTTTACTACATTAGCCGAATATACACAAGCTTGTAATGCCTTTTCTTAAAAATAGATAGAAATCATTAAATATAAACATACATATGTATAGTTGCATGGTATCTTGTTCAATCATATTCATATAAACTAAATAAACCCATCTCAGCAAAGTACATCTCACTTTATTTATAAGAACATAACCGAATATACAAATTTCATTATAATACTATTTTTTCAATTCATGTTTCATTTAATCACTTCACAGTAAATCCTCATCAATCATTAATCCAAACACATTCGAATATGGTACTAATCATTTCCCAACTTCTACCTTATTGTCTCAAATTATATAAATATAACTTACTACTACATAATGAACTTTCCATTCATGATTTATCAAACATGTATAATAGAACCATATTTGTCAACCACCTCAACATTTCGGTCAAGTCATATGAATATCCAACACACATGTGATATACAATAAGATATATTTCTAAGGTGAGATAAATACTTGATCCTATGCCTGACATGTATAACATAAATCAATCATGCTACTGTCACACGCACAATCTTATTATGAAATACACTACCATGGTGCTTAAATGCCATGGCCGAAAGCAATAAAGACCAAGATACCATAATTCAACCATTAAATTAAAAGAAACATTAAAACACAGACAACATCTCATTGTACACCTAAGTCGCATATACATTTTAGTATACCTGAACTTCATATCATATTCTTTTAATTATCAATTACAACTAATCAGAGCATACTTGCCATATCCATCATATACATATATCAACTTATACACCACATTATTTACGAAATATAGCAATCATATACTACATATAATTAAGTTATAATCAAATTGATATAACCAAACGCATTAAACACTCAATCACAAACTCATAAAACCAAGTCTCATTCTAATTATCCAAGTTAAGCCATTTTCGCATGGCTAGTACATACAAAAACAATTTCATAGCTCAAAACTTAGTCTAGCCTATACATGCCTTTAATTTAAAATCCAAACTCAAAAGAACCAAAATAGGTTGATAGTGTGGATGACTTTGATGATGATCCCCTGAGCTCTTAGCTTGATCAAAATCTATAAAATAGAACGATGAACACACGGAGTAAGCCTATTTAGGTTAGTAAGTCTTTAGCAATCATAATATACCAATCAGACATTCTAACGTATTAAAACAATCAAGTAATAACATTAAATAAAACAACTTAACTCAAAAGTCCTTCAAAACTGAATGCTATTACCTCACTTAACATAACATTTATCATTTCCTTACCATTAGTATACAACTTACCAACTCAGGCTCAAATTCAAAATAAAAAACATCAATTCTTTATAATATATTCATAATACACATACATGAAACTCAACAAGTTCACATAAATATTCGAACAAGTAAAGGGCCGTGTACATCCGAATTACCTCTTTAATTACACAAACACATGTTCATTTAAACTCTCATACATCCAAGCATTTAATATCAATATTTCAAAGCTTAGTATTTAAATGATCTACTAATGTCAAATGCTAAAGCTAATTTAGCTTAACCATCATCACTATTTTACTTTTAGACTTCAATTTATAATCCCATCATATATTCACATATAGATTAAATACTCTTTTCTAACTACTCATATTTTCAATACACATAATTCAATAGGATCACATATATATGTATATACATTAAGTATATACTTTACACTTAGTAATTTCACATAAAAGGAAATATATTCACATATATATCCATTTGAAATTTCATACATTCATATACATGGCATCAAAGTAATCCCAATATGTCACGTAAACATAAGTATAACGCTGAATATACAGGATCAATTAGTATCATTCATATTAATATACTTATACGAACACCTTTAACCATTTTACGCTTTCATATAACCAATTTCCTCATGGCATAGTTTATACACAATTTGCATCTACCAATTTTATATCACATTTCCTTCACCAATTCATTTACTTATTATCATCACATATATATATGTATAATACATGAATATGAATATCACATACCTTGTAGCCGAATTAACAAATTCATTTTCAAATGCTTAGGCTCACTTGATTAATTTCATGGCTTTACTAGTACATAATCTAATCTTGGAATTTCAACTCACCGGTATAAAACCTGCTAGGCATTTGCCCAAATCTCACATCTTGCACTAGACCTGCTAGGCTCAAGGTCCGTAGTTTGAACACCGACATTTAGCATGCTAGGCAATAAGCCCGATATAATTCACCGGCACGAGGCCTGCTAGGCGTTAAGCCCGATAAAGATCACCGGCATAAGGCCTGCTAGGCTCGAAGCCCGATATAAATCACCTGCACGAGGCCTGCTAGGCAATAAGCCTGAAAAACTTTCATCGGCACAATGCCTGCAAGGCTTGAAGCCCGAACATTCATATTATTGAGTCATCTCATTCACATCACATACTATCAATATCACATATATTTCATATAATTCAATATCACTTTCACACCTTACCAATATCACATATATCCTATATAATTCAATATCACTTTCACATATTACCTCAATGAGTTCGATTACATACATTGCTAAATTACTTCCTCACATTCAGTTTTAACATGTTTAACTCCACAAGTTCATAATTTAACATATATGCTAGATTATAATCAATTCTTATGAAATTAATTTGCTTAAAGACTTACCTCAACTATCGCCAGACAATGAAGACCGGCTATTCGTAAACTTTCGTTTTTCCCCGATCTAAATCCGTTTTTCTTTGTTCTTGATCTAAACACATTAAAATTTAGCTCATTCAAGCACATTTCATCTCAAATTATTCCTAAAACACATAAATGGGAAAATTACCATTTTACCCCTAATGTTTCACATTTTTACAATTTAGTCCTATTTGCACACAACACAAAATACACAAAATTTCACTACAACACCTTAGGGACGAATGTTCGCACGAACCATACTAAACCATTTCTTTCATTTATTTTTCATTTTAGCCCCCTCAAAAATTCATTTTTGTAATTTAGCCCAAAACACTAAAATTTACTAAAATTTCTATTTCGAAACTTGTAAATTTCTAACATAACTTTAATATTTTTCCATCAAACATCATAAAACATCAACATTTAGCCATGGCCGAATATCAAACATGCTTAAATTAAAAAATTTTAACATGGGTCAGCTACTGTTCGAAGCAACGATCTCAAAAACGTAAAAGTTATCGAAAACCGATTAAAAACTAACCTTTAATTCAAGCCAACACCATGACCGGATGCTTAAGCTTTTAAACCAAGCTTTTCTTTTCTTATTTTGGTAGCCAAAGGATGAAGACAACCTTTAATTCATGTTTTTAATTAACATATATTATGATATTTACTAATTTACTTATTTATCCTTTAATTAATAATATTAACAACTTATAACATAAGGTCATACTTGACCTTTGCCTACTAACTCATAAAATGGGTTAATTTCCTTTTAATACTCCAAATTAGAAAGCCACAATCAATTTAGTGCATTTTCACTATAGTTTGGGACTTTTACCTTTTCGCGATTAAGTCCTTTTTCTAATTTAAACACATAAACAATTAAATTTTTCTAAGAGACTTTCACACACATTAATTCACATATAATAAACACAAAATATAATATTTAAATATTTCTCGGGCTCAGATTCGTGGTCCCGAAACCACCATTCTGATTAGGGTCAAATTCGGACTGTTACACATTAGAAGTACAGGATAGTTCGTCAAGTACCCGAATAGTGTTATCAAGCCACATCGCATCTTGCTCTGCGTCATCATCGTCATTAGCTTTGAATTCTTTGGCCCCATATTTCCTGATTTTATCAACGAGCGGCCTACTAGATCTCATCGAATCTATCATCGGGGGTGCTGAAGGTACCAGAGTTGGATTATTCAGGGGTATCTGCTACGGCTCTGTCAGGATCAGAATCCATTTACTATATAAAACACAGTTTGAAATGTCAGAAGTCACCACACTATCAAATATACAATAAAGGCATGTATAGCTAGACTCACACGTGCTACGGTAGTCCTAGAACCGACTAAACTATAAGCTCTGATACCAATCAAATGTAACATCCCTTAACCCGTCTCGTCGCCAGACTAAGGTTATGATGCATTACCAACAAAAAACACAACTTTAAACTAATATTTCATAAGCTGGATGTCAAACATATCACTTGCACACATTGTTTAATTATAAATACAAAGATCAATTCATAGCATATTAAGTTCACTTGCTTTATAATCAATCCAAAGTACATATACCAAATTTATCATATACTCTACCAATTTGATTCAATACAAGATCAGGTACATAAACTATGATAATAAATGTTCCTCTAAAACATCTTGAACACATATACAAATAATAATTCTCTTATTACGAATGATCTAATAGCATAGTTAAAATATGCACATTCAACCCATAAATTGATTACTTATTCTGTCCTAAGGAACCTTTAATACATTATACTTATGTAATTGTGCCATCCACCACATCATATCCATTAACAAACCAAATATACATATGCACTTTGAAAGCTGAACCAAATGATCAAATATCACAACCGAAACACATATATATATATATAGCTTGTATCCATTTCTCACTTTATATATATACCAAACCGTACCCTAAAAGCAATTCCCAAATAAATTAATTACAAAGTTGAACAACTTTAATATTTTCATTCCTTAAAATTTATCTAAACCTACCATCTCAAGAATATGACCATGACACATGCTTTACCACAGTTCGAATTATGACCTAATACATAAAAGATTGACCTTCAAATGAAATTCAACTATTAACCTAATACCAAAAATACATGACTAAATTAACTTGAACATTAATATCATAAACGAGCAATTATGTCAAATGCATATTAAATATATTTCACTAAAAGAAACAGACCATAGCCGAAATATTGAAACCAACATACAATACTCATAGCCAAAAATAAATAAAACCAACCTAAACAAAACGATTAAGCCATTTTCGCATGGCTATACGTATACATATATGAATAGAACATCATTCAAACGTTTATCTAGCCTATACATGCCTTTAATGCGAAATCAACTAACTGGAAGGTACCAAAAAGAGATGATAGTGTGGTTGACTTCTCTGACGATCCTATGAGCCAGCTGCTGAATCCAAAATCTATAAAATCAACAATGAGCGTACACAAAGTAAGCTTAATAGCTTAGTACATCCCAAGCAAATCTTATTTTCACTGTAAAACATTTAAGCATTATAATCTTTAATCTTTAAACACATAGCATTAAATATAAACATTTCAACATGTGAATCAACTATTACCTAATGTTATTAATTCATTAACCAAAGTACTTGTACTTTATTAACATAACATGTAATTCATCGAAATACAAAGGATATATATATATTGCAAATATTCGCATACTTCAAGTCAAATGAGTACACACTCATACCAATTACATAAACTCATTTATACACAAATGATAACACATCCAATTACTTTCACTCTTAACATTTTTCACTTATAGCCGAATTTCCAAATAACTTATTTAACTCAACTTCTAATATAAAGTGATTGCACACAACAATAGTAAGCTTAATAGCTTTTATCCAAATTCAAATTGAACCACCAACCATATCCCATCATACTTAATTCGAATCATAGTACAACAACTTACCTTACTCCTTGTAAACACCAAAAGCATATACTTACCTGAGCTTTTAGCTCATTGCAATAAATTCTATTTCACTTTGTATAAGTCACAAGTTCTTTGTTTATAACGTATCACCTGCATTAAGCCTGCTAGGCATCAAAGCCTGAAATATACACCCGCATTAAGCCTACTAGACCAGAGGTCTGAGATATAAACATCGGCATTTAGCATGCTAGGCAATAAGCCCGATATAATTCACCGGCACAAGGCCTGCTAGGCTTTAAGCCCGAATAACAACATTTCTAAACATTCATTTCACATTACTTTGTGCTAAATTCACAACATTTTATATATTTCGTATTTCTTCCACATATCAACCGAACTTAGTTATTCATATTACTAAAAACAAGATAGAATCAATCCAATAATACATACTACTACATTCAGCCATCATATATATTTATACTAAAAATCATCAAATATTATCATATGATATGTTCACAAATAATTCTTTAACACATACTTGCTTAGGGACTTACCTTGATTATCAACGGACCACTTAAACTGGCTATTCGACAACCTTCGTCTTTCCCCGATCCAAATCTATTTTTCTTTGTTCTTGATCTAAACATATCAAAAATAAACTCATTCAAGTACATTTCATTTCAATTTAGTCCCAAGGCACATAAATGGCCAAATTACCATTTTACCCCTAATGTTTCACACTTTTACAATTTAGTCCTATTTGCATAAAACACAAAATACACAAAATTTCTCAATACTACTCAAGGGCCGAATATGCATAGGAACTATACAAGTCCATTTCTTTAATTTATCTTGCAAATAAGCCCCTCTAAAAATTTACTTTTACAAATTAGCACTAAATACTCAATTTCACCAAATCTTCCAATACAAAACATACTAATCTTTAACATATCTTTAATATAAAATCATAAAACATCAAAAATCACAAGAATATAACAATGGCCAAACATCAAGCATGCTTATTTTTAAAAATTCTAACATGGGTCAGCTACGGTTCGAAGCAACGATCTCAAAAACATAAAAATTAATGAAAATTGGCTAAAAACTCACCTTGAATTTATGCCTAGAATTGCCAAAAATCAAAGGATTTCAAAGCTTCCTTCTTTCTCCAACATTTGGCCAAGGATGAACCAAAAAGATGATGGCTTTATTTTTATGATATTTTAACATATAAAGTAAGTAATTGTTTAATTACTAAATTAACCTTTCAAATAAAATAAAACTAATATATAACTCAAGGTTAGTTATGGCATATGCCACCCACTAACTTAAAAATGGGTTATTTATCCATTTAATACCTCATATTACAAAGCCATCATCATTCTAGCACTTTACACTATGGTATGCAATTTTTACACTTTACAGGATTTAATCATTTTTGTTAAATTGAACAAACAAACGATCAAATTTTTCTACGAAACTTTCACACACATTAATTCACATATAATAAACACAAAATATAATATTTAAATATATTTAAAACTCGAATTCGTGGTCCCAAAACCACCATTGCAATTTGGGTCAAATTTGGACTGTTACACTTTCAAATCACCGGATTCAATTCGAAATATCTCACCATTCTGACTTTTTAAGTCAATACTCTTTCTTTTACAATTCACAATAGCACTATGTAAAGTGAGCCAATCCATACCCAGAATTATATCAAATTCATCGAATGGTAGCAACATCAAATTAGCCGAAAAACAAACATCCCGAAACATCAATGGACAGTTCTTGCACACTTTATCCACCAAAACACACTTGTCTAAGGGGTTCAATACTCTAACCACAAATTCAATAGACACAACAGGTAGAGTCTTACTTGATACTAGATTCACACACACATAGGAATGAGTAGAACCTAGATCTATCTATGCAATCACATTAGTATCAAATAGAGTGAAAGTACTAGTGATGACGTCTGGAGATGACGTTTTCTCTCGTGCGCGTATAGCATAGGCTCGAGCTGGTGCTCTCGCCTCAGATCTCATAGCTGTATCTGTGGCCCCTCTTTGACTTTCACTCACATTTTCGGTGTTTCTAGGTGGTATACCCCTAGCTGTCATATTACTTGGTCTTGCACTTTGAACATTTTCTTACTCAGCTAACTTTGGACAATCTCGAATGAAATGATCTTGTAATCCAAATTTGTAACAAACTCTATTGTTTTACTTGCCCTAGCATTCTCCCACATGTCATCTTCCACACTGCTTACACTCAGGTTTGTTGCTTTTAGCACTTCCAACACTTGATTCAATTGGAATTTGAATTCGTGGACAGATGTTTTGTCTCACACGATCTCTACTCGGATGTCCTAACAAAGCATTTGAACGATTGCTTGCATTTTGAATCTCTTTGACGAAGGTTTAGATGACTTACTCATCAATCTTTTTCTTTCATCTCTAGCCTAAGAATCGGCTTTCTTCTTTTCTTTGCTAAGCTCCTCGCTTTGGAGGCTCTTTCAACTAACACAACAAATTCATTTATGTCAAGTATCCCAACCAACAACTTAATATCTTCATTCAACCCTTCTATGAAGCGTTTACACATGGTAGCTTCAGTCGAAACACATTCCTGTGCATATTGGCTTAGTCTCACGAACTCTCATTCATACTCAGCAATAGACATACGGCCTTGTTTCAGCTCAAGGAATTCTTTACGTTTCTGCTCAATGAATTGTTGACTAATATATTCCTTTTTGAATTCAGCTTGAAAGAAATCCCAAGTATTTCTCTCTCTCAGAGCCACAGAAATTAATGTTTTCCACTAGTTATAAGTCGTATCTCTCAACAAAGAAATTGCACACTTTATACATTCATTAGGAGTCAACGACATCTCGTCAAACACTTGAATAGTATTCTCGAGCCAAAACTCAGCTCACTCAGCATCATCTTCAGTGGTGGCCCTAAACTCTTCGGCCCCATACTTTCTAATCTTATCCACAGGAGGTTTATTCAATTGAATCGGATCCGTAACTTGTGGTACGACAGGCACGTGTGGGGGTGAAGGTTGTGGAGCAGCCAGATTCGTTCGAATGAACTCTGAAAACCACTCACTCATCATTCAAAAGAAGGCTTGCTTAGCCTCTCCTCCCTCACTACTATCATTCGGCCAAGATGTAGTCGGCGCTATCCCTTGAGTGGGAGCAGGCGCGCTACTCTCTACGTCGTCAGCAACTACTTGATCGGGATCCATTACTATATGAAAACACATTTTTAGCTGTCAAGATTCATCACACTATCGCAATTATATATATATGGCATGTATAGTAGACTCACATGCGCTACGTTAGTCTTAGAATCGACTAAATCGTAGCTTTGGTACTAATAAAATGTAACACCCCTAACTCGAAACCATTGCTGGGATATAGTTAAGAGGTGTGACTAATCAAATTCGCTCTCTTAATAACATTTTACGACACCAAGTCAAACGTCATTCAGTCATAATCAAATATAAACATATAGTCCCTTAATAAGGTCTACGAGACTTTTGTCACATGCTAGAAAAGGGTCGGGACTAAACCGAACACATTCAAAATTTTTCAAAAATTTAGAAATTTTCCTAAGTTATAGAGGTCACACGCCTATGTGGGCAGGCCGTGTGCCTTCCACATCCCAGACACGCCCATGTGTCTAAGCTGTGTCAAAATAGGGCATACATACTAACTTGTCCACACGATCATGGACACGCCTGTATGCCTCACCTGTTGTCGAAGCCTGACTTGCACCACTCTGCCAGTCACACGCCTGTGTGTCTAGCCCGTTGTCGAGCATAACTTGTTTCACTTGGCAAACTTAAACAACACGATTGAGCCACACGTCCGTGTGCTCAACCATGTGGACAATTATAGGCCACATTCAAGGCCAAACTTGCCAACCACACATTTAATCTCCTATATGTATCAACCCAATACTAATTCATGCCTCAAATGCAACCAAAACATACAATTTCATACACCAATTAATCACCAACAGTACCATCCATCCTTATATTCAATTCCTATTCAAATAGATCCATTTAAAAGCACCATTTCTACAACTTAATTCATGTAAACTAAATATAATTTAGTCAATCCACCAATCACAATTAATACACCATTTCCATCAACTAACACAAGCATGAAATATACCATTTTCAACCTTACCACATCATGCCATATTCATCATTATCATAACTCATACATAAGCGTCAACATCATTCAACTTCCAAACCAAATCACATGGCAAGGTTCACACATCAAAAACATACACCATATCTACTAGCCTATACATGCCATATACCAACTATATACATCTTTCAAAAGTACCCAAAATAGGTTGCCGATAGTGTGATAGAGATGCTGACGATCCGTGGATCCGAGCTAGCTTTACTGACATTGTAACATAGAGAAACAAATCACACAATAAGCTTTCAAAAGCTTAGTAAGTTCATAATACAATACATGTAACTTAACAATTCAAGCCAATATACAAAATAAGCCATCACTTAGATTAATAGATCAAATAAGTACATCATCAATCTCAACCATATGCTCAAATATATATTCATTCCACTTTTAAAACTATCATCAACCACATAGGTTCAAGCGTACAATGATCAACACATAGTTACGCACCATACATGCTACTCAATTTCTCGATATTACACCTCGTCAATCTTTACTACTCCTTTGATCATTTTGCACACTTAGTGCCAGTTTCATAACCAAAATATAATCGTCATCGCACACTTAGTGCCAATATGTTAAATCGAACTTATATTTGTATCGCACACACAGTGCCAAATCAATAAGTTAAAGCTTCTATCTTTTCACACACATAGTGCTAATTATCTCTATCTTATTTCTAATTTCTCACACTTAGTGCTGTCTAATTCAATCTCACACATAGCATTTCTAATCTCCTAATTATATATATATTCATCCAATTCACATGACATAGATATAATTTAACAACTAGTATTATATCTGAACTTACCTCGGACATTAAAATACTGAAACGGTCGATTAATCGAGCACTTTGTCTGTAACATCCTTAAATTAGGGTCTCTGCATTTTGTGTGTTTGCATGTGACGATATGCTTACTGTGCTAGTTTAGCATGTTTTGGGGGCCTAGGCATGACCTCAGGTTAGGCCTGAGTCATGGCTAAAATTTTTATTTTGGCACTTAGGAATAGGGAGCTAGGAGAGGTAGGGGTTAAATGGTATTCTTGGTGTGTTGTGACACAAAGAATCTAGTGGCAAAATGGCAAAAGAGGCGCCACTAGGGTGCCAGGAAGGTGACGTCATATGCAGGGAAGGAGTGCTCAGGTTTGAGCAGCAAAAATCTTGTTTTCTACTTATTATTTTGACGCCAAGCTGAGGAAGTGGTGTGCTCAGAGTGGGCTCGAGGATAAGGATGGAAGGAGTCAAATGGATAAAGGTGAGGAAATTTAGGAGCTTGAATCTTATCAAACTCATTTGAAAGTGTTGGCCAAAAGTTGGACTCTGGGGAAGAAGAGTGCAATCGGTTTTGGATTCTTTGGAGGGTGGCAGAATGTGCTTTGGGGAAAAGCTAAATCGGCTAGGTTTGGGAGTTTTTCTCTTTTCTTAGTTGGTGTCAAAATCGAACCTCAAAGTGCTTTCTCTTTCTTTTCTCATTCGGCAAGCTTGGTATTTGACCAAACCAAACCTTGCCATTTTGTTGAGAAGAGCCAAACTTATTTGCCATTCACTCCTCTTCTTTTCTTGTGCATTCATTGTTGGCCGAAACACTCCCTTTGCCGAATCCTCTTTTGTTCACTTCTCTTCTTCCTATTTTGTTCAAAGCCGAAACCAACCCCCATTCTTCTGAAGACATCTTTTTCTTCTTTCAAGTCTCTTGTGTCAAAAGCTCTCACTTTCTCTTTGCCGAATCTATCCCTTCCTTTTGGGTCATAGCTGAATCTCCTGGTAAGTGTAACTTCTTATTGTTCTTTCCTCGATTGATTTGGTTAATGTCGGATCTTACTTGCCATTCACTTTTCCTATTTCTCCATTCGTTATAAATCGGGATCCTAAACTCTTCTCTTATTCTATGTTAGTAAGGTAGTCGAAATCCCCAAATATCACTATGGTGTGCCCAACTTTGGTGATTGGTGGCTGAATCTGTCAGTAAGGTAAGGGGGTAAGTGTTTTGCGATTTTGATATCTCCTGTTGTGATTAATATCGAAGGCTTTAATCCATTGATAGTGGTACTTTACCGATTGTAGGAAGGAGTGTAGCCAAATACAGTGGATCTTCGGGATTTGGTAGTCGATCTAGGTAATGGGTTTTTTCATTTTGGATCTGGTTCTTATTCTTTCAAAAGTCGAAGGCTAGTTATCTCTATGTTAAGGCTTAACCAATTGTAAAGAGAGGTTCATCGCGTAGCTTTGGGATTTGGTTGGAAACTAAATCAGTGTTAAGGTAAGTGCTATCTTTGTGCGTTATTTCATCCTTCGAGATTTCTGGATGAGCCGAATGGGCTCTTGTTCATTAACAAGGTGTTGGCCGAATACAGAAAGGGAGAAGGTAAACGTTTTGGGATATTCAGGTTCTATTGGTTTGGGAATAGATCGTTGTTTTGAGATTTCGCTAGATTTGAAAATAGTCAGGTCAGTAACGCTTACACACTTCGTTAATATCATATGTTATTGTGTTAACGTTGTAGCCATTAAAATCGGTAGTCATGCCTTGTGAGCATGAGCATGGACTGTAGGTAAGTCCCCTGATTATGGATCTCGTTATATGCTATCATGTCATTGTTCAATGTTATGCCATGTGTTATTTGCATAATCATGTGTAATTATGTCACGATTGTTATGGACATGATGGTGGGATTGTTGAGTGGAGGGGGAAGAATTATTTGGACTGTCACCAGTGGTTTTGACCACACGACGGGTTGGCCCCGTCATTGATATTATAATTTGTGACTAAGTCCCAGTGGTTTTAACCACATATGAATATTGTGACTCGTCCCAGTGGTTTGGCACCACAGTGGGTTGGACCCACATGTTGACTACGGGATTGTCATCAGTGGTTTTGACCACGCGATGGGTTGCCCCTATCACTTGATTTGTGACTACGGTCACCAGTGGTTTTGACCACACCGATCTATACATTTGTGACTACGGTCACCAATGGTTTTGACCACACGAGGTAGATAAAGGAGATCGGATGGTTAGGTTATGGATTGCATGATTTGCATGTTATACTGATGATTTGTGTAAGTGCTTGTACTATCGGGTTGGGGATTTATACACTGAGTCTCGATGACTCACCCCTTCCCTTATATTTTGTAGATGAGGCGTAGATTGCGGATATGGAGCCAGGGAGGACTCGAGGCAGCCATGCATGGTAGTTTCGGGTTTTGATTTTAAATTACTATTTCGGTTTTATTTATTTCCTTCAATTTGGTTTTGGTTTTGTAATAAGGCCGCTAAGTATTAATTTGGGTTTTTATTTCTAGATTATATTTTAATTATTTTATGCATATGTTTTATAACTTGAATTGCTTTATTAACCGGAATCAAATCGAAGTTTACAAAAATATACTCTATATCGGTTTTTTTTTCAACGTTACCATCGGGTGCACTATTCAAAAGGTAATGACAAAGTTAATAAAGAGGATTTCAAACCTGAATTTTCAAACCATCTAGTAACAACAAATGGATTTTCAAGCATGAGTTCTCTGGATTTTTTTTAAGCAACACAAAACCATTTTTAACATCACCATGTGTAGAGCTTCTCTAAAAGAACGATAAAAGAGATTTCAATAAAATTTTACCAGAACTGGTTTATTCAATCATTTTCACCCCGTAACATGCCAGATTCGGTCGTGGTGTATTGATAGGGTTTGGGGTGTTACAATTTTGGTATCAGAGCCAAGTTCAAAAGCTCGACTGTGGGCCCGAGGCCCAAAATGTTTAAAAGTGGCGCCTTGAAAAGTTTTGTGGGAAATGTACATGGTTTGAACGGCATGGCACCGAGTCTCGAGCACCAATCCATCCAGGTAAGTATCCCTAACCCTTGTGTGATTTGAATGTGGAAGAAATGGGTATTTTTGGATCGTAGATTAGTAGGTTAGGAGTTATTGAACCTTAGGAATAGCCTACTCCAACGCAAAATTACATAAGACTTAAATATCAACTAAACAAACCTGTGAGTACGTCACTAAGATTAAGGGTGTGGCAACCATTGTGCGCATGTCTAGGAATGGATTCAGGGGGGAGCTTGGTATTTAAGCAGTCCTAGTGACTCACCTCCTCTTCATTTGAATCCTGCCTAGTGCGTAGTGACGGTCACCCTAACTGAGACAACTTATTCACAGGCTAAATTCAATAACTAAAACCCGAAAGGGACCAGCCACCTTGTTTTGTACAACCCTAAAATTAAATCATGGTTTCAAAATTACCAAAGTACCCTTGATTTGAAAAATGACCAAAATACCCCTAATTTGAAAATTGACCAAATTACCCCTAATTTGTAAAAATTACCAAAATACCCTTGGTATGAAAAATTACCTAAGTACCCCCGAAATGAAAATTTCTAAAATACCTTTATTTCGTAAAATCACCTGGAACCATATTTTGAAAAGTTATGAAAATACACCTGGTTTATGAAATTACCAAAATACCCCCGACTTTTGGAAATTTTGAAATACCTATGATTTGTAAAGATTTCCAAATTAACCCTGATTTATTACTGAAATACCCCGATTGGTTAAATTATGGAAATACCCCAGGGTAGTGAAATGACGAGAATACCCCTACAAGTGGAGTGTGGGTGGAGGATGTTATTGATGAGTGAATGTGATTCACTGAATAAGGGTAGAAGACTTGAAACGAAAACTTTGTAATGATTGAAAGAACCACTACTAAACTTTTTTACATAAAACTTATTCGTGGGTAATCAGTGGAACAGAAGCTAATTCATAGAACTTCTTAAAGCAGATTAAATCGCGAGCATAGTCATGAGTTCTAGGGGATGTGGTCGTAATGTGTGAGGGCGTGGTAGGGGAAGAATAACCGTATCAGAACCCGTTAGGTCTGGTCAAAGGTCGAGAATGAGATACCACTACCACCAAACTGGGGTTGAGTACCGTGATCGACGGGATGATGCGTTGTCGCAGCGATCTCATGAGTGCTTGAGAGAGTGGCTAGAGCAGGTGGAGGTACGGGAGCTCGAAAATCTATATCTGAGTGACTCCGAACCAATGGAGCTGAGGTATTCTGAGGAGTATCTAGTGTGGCGCCCAATACGACTGAGTATTGGTTGGAGGTGACAGAAAGAATCATGGATGATTTAGATTTGACGATGGAGGAGAAACTGAAAGGGGTAGTGTCGCTTCTCCGAGATGAGTCATACCAGTGGTGGCTCACGGTTCGGGATGGTGCTGTAGCAGATAATCTCACTTGGGATTATTTCAAGGCGGCTTATCAAAAGAAGTATGTTGGGACCAGTTATATTGATGCACAGAGGAAGGCATTTTGAGGTCGGTTCGGGGAATAAGTCCAGATCGTCAGTACGAGGCAGAATTCTTAAGGTTGAGCTGGTATGCACGAGGCATCATGGCTACGGAGCATGAGCGATGTGTCAGGTTCGAGGATGAATTGAGGGATGATCTTAGATTTTTGATTGCTATACAGCAGGAGAGAGAGTTTGCGGTCTTAGTGGAAAAGGCCAAAGTTGCGGAGAAAGTGAAACAGTCGGTAAGACAAAATCAGGACAGGGGATAGAATAAAAAGAATCCCTGATCATCTGGTCTACGGGAAATCAATAGAAACGTGGTAGATATAGTGGGCCAAATCAAGCTACTAGGCCTACAGCTGCTAATATTCAGTGGCCGCCACGGTGTGCTCGGTGTGGGAAGTCTCACATGGGAGAATGTTGGACTGGAAACAGAGGATGTTTTGAGTGTGGATTGATGGAGCACCGAGTGAGGGATTGTCAACAGAGGTCAGCTAGGTTGTAGTCTGGGATCAGAATCGTACATAGAACAAAAGGGATGGTAGTAGCCACAAAGGGGTCGTGGTGGAGTCAGGGGAGGTAATGGCTCTGGTAGAGGCCGTGGAGCACCAGACGGAGGTACAAGAGGTACAGAAGCGAGACACTGCATTGGTCTACGCAGCGAGGCATCGAGAGGAGGGCAAAGCATCAGACATCATAACCGGTACGTTCTTAATCTTTGGACTACCTTATAATGCTTTGATAAATGTGGGTTCGACGCACTCATACGTAGCCAGTAGCATAGTGGAAATTATGAACTTAAACTCTGAGATTACTTCTAGGAAGATGACAGTGATAAGCCCTCTAGGTCACTCTATAGAAGTAAGTAAACTATATAGGGAAGTGCCCCTAGACTTTAAGGGTCGTGTTTTTGGTCGATTTGATGGAACTACCGTTTGGAGAGTTTGATCTGATTCTCAAGATGGATTGGCTGGTAAAGTACCAGGCTAGTTTGGATTACGCGGCTAAGCACCTGGTGTTGAGGACAATGGAAGGTGAGGAGGTGGTGATGATAGGTAATAGGAGAGATTACTTATCCAATATGGTATCTGCACTAAAGGCGGAGAAAATGGTAAGGAAGGGTTGTGAGGCATTCGAGGTGCATATTTGTGCTTTGGTAGCCAAGGATGTAGCTGTTGAGAGTGTCTGAACTGTAGGGGAATTTGCTGATGTATTCCCAGAGGAACTTTCAGGTCTGCCTCATGATCGCTGGTTGAATTCGAGTAGACTGTTACCCGTAATCGCTTAGTGTCTATTTCCAGATAGAATGACACCAAAGGAATTGGTGGAGCTGAAGGCTCAAATTCAGGAATTGTTAGACCGAGGTTTCATCTGATCGAGTATATCACCATAGGGAGCGCCAGTGCTCTTTGTTAAGAAGAAAGACGTTACAATGCGGATGTGTATAGACTACCACCAACTGAACAAGTTGACGATCAAAAACAAGTATCCATTGCCCAAGATTGACGACTTGTTTCATCAGCTAAAAGGGGCATCGATTTTCTCAAAGATCGATCTAAGGTCGGTATCATCAGCTTAAGGTAAAGAGGCTGATGTCCACAAGACGGCATTTCGCACTCGTTATGGACACTACAAGTTTTTGGTAATGCCGTTTGGGTTGACTAACGCACCGACAGCATTCATGGACTTAATAAATCGGGTGTTCCAGCAGTACTTGGACCAGTTTGTCGTGGTATTTATAGACGACATATTGGTGTACTCAAAGATCGAGGAGCATCACGATGCGCACTTGCAGGTAGTTTTGCAAATTCTAAGGGAAAAGTAGTTATTTGCCAAGTTCAGTAAGTGCAAGTTCTGGCTTAGGGAAGTGACTTTCTTAGGTTACGTAGTGTCAACTGAAGGGATTAGAGTGGACCCTCGCAAGATTGAGGCAGTGTTGGACTGGAAATCGCCTAGGTCGGCTGTAGAAATTTAGAGTTTTCTAGGTCTAGCAGGGAATTACCGGATATTTATGGAAGGGTTTTCTCTGATCACGGTGCCGTTGACCAAGTTGTTGAGGAAGGGAGTTCCATTTGTGTGGTCGAAGAAACAACAGGAAAGTTTCGACAAGTTAAGGAAGATTCTGACGAAGCTCCGGTTCTGGTTTAGCCTAAGGCACGAAAGGTATTCACGGTCTACTGTGATGCATCACATACTGGCTTGGGATGTGTGCTAATGCAGAAAGGGAAAGTAGTGGCATATGAGTCTCGACAGCTGAAATCGCATGAGGGTAACTACCCGACGCATGACTTGGAGTTGGCTGCAGTGGTTTTTGCCTTGATGATATGGAGGCACTATTTGTATGGAGAAAAGTCGATAGCTTACACAGATCACAAGAGTCTGAAGTACCTCTTGACTCAGAAGGATTTAAATTTGAGGCAACGAAGGTGGATCGAGTTGTTAAAGGACTACGACTGCTCGATTGAGTACCATCCGGGTAAGGCTAACGTAGTGGCTGATACGTTGAGCTGTAGGGTGGTAGCAGACTTACGAGCAATGTTTGCTCATCTTAGCCTGTATGACGACGGGAGTCTTTCGGGAGAATTTTGGGTTAAGCCGACTTGGGTAGAGCAGATTAAAGAGAAACAATTAGTGGATGAGGTTTTGAATGCTCGGAGGTTGCAAGTACAGAGTAGTGGGTTGGAAAGTTACAGCTTGACCACCGATGGAATGTTGTGTTTCCAAGGGAGAGCTTGTATGCCGAAGGACGTCGAGTTGAGGCAAAGGATTCTTCAGGATGCACATAGCAGCCCATACACTATGCATCCAGGAGGTAGCAAGATGTACCAGGATTTGCGAGAGCAGTTCTGGTGGCCAGGTCTGAAGCGGAAGTGACCAGGTATGTGGGTAAGTGTCTGACGTGTCAGCAGGTCAAAGCTGAACATCAGTTGCCATCAGGTTTGCTTCAACTGGTGAAGATTCCTCAGTGGAAGTGGGAAAGAATCACTATGGACTTTGTCAGTGGGCTACCCTTACGCCTAGCAAGAAGGACTCAGTCTGGGTGATTGTGGATCTTTTGACTAAATCGGCTCATTTCATATCTGTGAGGGTTGATTATTCACTCCAGAAGTTAGCCAAGTTGTATGTGGCTGAGATAGTAAGGTTGCATGGAGTGCAAGTGTCAATTATCTCGGATAGGGATCCTAGGTTCACGTCGAGGTTCTGGAGAGCTTTGCATCAGGCTTTGGGTACAAGGTTGGATTTTAGCATCTTTTCACCCGCAATCTGATAGACAATCTGAGAGGGCGATTCAAATTTTAGAATACATGCTAAGGGGCTGTGTTTTGGATTTCAGTGGTAGTTGGGAGGAGTATCTACCATTGGCGGAGTTCGCTTATAACAATAGTTATCAAGCAAGTATCCAGATGGCACCATATGAGGCATTATATGGACAGAAATATCGTACTCCTACGTGTTGGACAGAATTGGGTGAATGGCAAATATTGGGTCCGGAGTTGGTGGCAAAAACTCAGGATAAGGTTAAGGTGATTCGGGCTCGTCTTAAGGAAGCATCGGACAGGCAGAAGTCTTATGCCGATCTTAAGCGCAGGGATATAGAGTATGCAGTGGGTGATAAGGTTTTTTTGAAGGTATCGCCATGGAAGAAAGTGTTGAGATTTGGACGAAAAGGGAAGCTAAGCCTTAGGTTTATCGGGCCGTATATGGTACTGAAGCGAGTAGGGCCGATAGCTTATCAGCTCGAGCTGCCGACAGAGTTAAGACAGATTCACAACGTCTTCCATATTTCGATGCTTAGGCGCGATCGATCAGATCCGTTACATGTTGTGCTTGTTGCGGAGATTGAGGTGAGCTCAGACTTGTCTTTCAAGGAGGAACCGGTACAGATTTTGGGTCAGGATGTCAAGGTATTGTGTAGAAAGTTAGTTCCCTTGGTGAAAGTGTTATGGCGGAACCATGGTACGGAGGAGGCCATGTGGGAACCAGAGGATGCAATGCGGCAGCAATACCACGAACTCTTCTGACCAGGTAATTTCGAGGCCGAAATTATTTTTAAGGGGGGTAGAACTGTAACATCCTTAAATCAGGGTCTCTGCATTTTGTGTGTTTGCATGTGACGATATGCTTACTATGCTAGTTTAGCATGTTTTAGGGGCCTAGGCATGACCTCGGGTTAGGCCTGAGTCATGGCTAAAATTTTTGTTTTGGCACTTAGGAATAGGGAGCTAGGAGAGGTAGGGCTTAAAAGGTATTCTTGGTGTGTTGTGACACAAAGAATCTAGTGGCAAAATGGCAAAAGAGGCGCCACTAGGGTACCAGGAAGGTGATGTCATATGCAAGGAAGGAGTGCTCAGGTTCGAGCAGCAGAAATCCTATTTTTGCTTATTATTTTGACGCCAAGCTGAGGAAGTGGTGTGCTCAGAGTGGACTCTAGAGGATAAGGATGGAAGGAGTCAAATGGATGAAGGTGAGGACATTTAGGAGCTTGAATCTTATCAAACTCATTTGAAAGTGTTGGCCAAAAGTTGGACTCTGGGGAGGATGAGTGCAATCAGTTTTGGGTTCTTTAGAGGGTGGCCGAATGTGCTTTGGGGAAAAGGTAAATCGGCTAGCTTTGGGAGTTTTTCTCTTTTCTTAGTTGGTGTCAAAACCAAACCTAAAAGTGCATTCTCTTTCTTTTCTCATTTGGCAAGCTTGGTATTTGACCAAACCAAACCTTGCCATTTTGTTGAGAAAAGCCGAAATTTATTTGCCATTCACTCCTCTTCTTTTCTTGTGCATTCATTGTTGGTCGAAACACTCCCTTTGCCAAATCCTTTTTTGTTCACTTCTCTTCTTCCTATTTTGTTCAAAGCCGAAACCAACCCCCATTCTTCTGACGACATCTTTTTCTTCTTTCAAGTCTCTTGTGTCAAAAGCTCTCACTTTCTCTTTGCCGAATCTATCTCTTCCTTTTGGGTCATAGCCGAATCTCCTGGTAAGTGTAACTTCTTATTCTTCTTTTCTCGATTGATTTGGTTAATGCCAGATCTCACTTGCCTTTCTCTTCTCCTATTTCTCCATTCGTTATAAATCGAGATCCTAAACTCTTCTCTTGTTCCATGTTAGTAAGGTAGCCGAAATCCCCAAATATCACTAGGGTGTGCCCAACTTTAGTGATTGGTGGCCGAATCTGTCAGCAAGGTAAGGGGGTAAGTGTTTTGCGATTTCGATATCTCCTGTTGTGATTAATATCGAAGGCTTTAATCCATTGATAGTGGTACTTGACCGATTGTAGGAAGGAGTGTAGCCGAATACAGTGGATCTTCGGGATTCGGTGGCCGATCTAGGTAAGGGTTTTTGCATTTTGGATCTGGTTCTTATTCTTTCAAAAGCCAAAGGCTAATTATCTCTATGTTAAGGCTTAACCGATTGTAAAGGGAGGTTCATCGCGTAGCTTCGGGATTTGGTTGGAAACCAAATCAGTGTTAAGGTAAGTGCTATCTTTGTGCGTTATTTCATCCTTCGGGATTTCTGGATGAGCCGAATGGGCTCTTGTTCATTAACAAGGTGTTGGCCGAATACAGGAAGGGAGGAGGTAAACGTTTTGGGATCTTCGGGCTCTATTGGTTTGGGAATAGATCATAGTATCGGGATTTCACTAGATTCGCAAATAGTCAGGTGTGTAACGCTGACACACTTCGTTAGTATGATATGTTATTGTGTTAACTGTTGTAGCCATTAAAATCGGTAGTCATGCCTTGTGAGCATGAGCATGGACTCTGGGTAAGTCCCCTGATTATGGATCTCGTTATATGCTATCATGTCATTGTTCAATGTTATGCCATGTGTTATTTGCATCATCATGTGTTATTATATCACGATTGTTATGGACATGATGGTGGGATTGTTGAGTGGAGGGGGAAGAATTATTTGGACTGTCACCAGTGGTTTTGACCACAAGACGGGTTGGCCCCGTCTTTGATATTATAATTTGTGACTAAGTCCCAGTGGTTTTGACCACATATGAATATTGTGACTCGTCCTAGTGGTTTGGCACCACAGTGGGTTGGCCCCACATGTTGATTACGGGATTGTCATCAGTGGTTTTGAGCACGCGATGTGTTGGCCCCATCACTTGATTTGTGACTACGGCCACCAGTGGTTTTGACCACCAGTGGTTTTGACCACACGAGGTAGATAAAGGAGATCGGATGGTTAGGTTATGGGTTGCATGATTTGCATGTTATACTGATGATTTGTGTAAGTGCTTGTACTATCGGGTTGGGGATTTATACACTGAGTCTCGGTGACTCACCCCTTCCCTTATATTTTGCAGATGAGGCGTAGATTGCGGATATGGAGCCGGGGAGGACTCGAGGCGACCATGCATGCTAGTTTCAGGTTTTGATTTTAAATTACTATTTCGGTTTTATTTGTTTCCTTCAATTTGGTTTTGGTTTTGTAAAAAGGCCGCTAAGTATTAATTTGGGTCTTTATTTCTAGATTATATTTTAATTATTTTATGCATATGTTTTATAACTTGAATTGCTTTATTATCCGGAATCAAATCAAAGTTTACAAAATTATACTCTATATTGGGTTTTTTTTTTCAACGTTACCATCGGGTGACACTATTCACAAGATAATGACAAAGTTAATAAAGAGGATTTCAAACCTGAATTTTATAACCATCTAGTAACAACAAACGGATTTTCAAGCATGAGTTCTCTGGATTTTTTTTAAGCAACACAAAAACGTTTTTAACATCACCATGTGTAGAGCTTCTCTAAAAGAATGATAAAAGAGTTTTCAATAAAATTTTACCAGAACTGGTTTATTCAATCATTTTCACCTCGTAACATGCCAGATTCGGTCGTGGTGTATTGACCGGGTTTGGGGTGTTACATTTTCTTTGCCTCAATCTCGATCTGAACCTCTCCTTTCTTGGTCTATACACATTCAAATTCAGCTCATTCAATCACAAATTTATTCAATTTAGTCCAAACACACATAATTTGGGCATTTTGCAAAATAGCCCTCACAATTTCACATTTCGACACTTTAGTCCCTATTTCACAAAATCATCATATACACACAAATTCAAATCACATATGTGTAGCTGAATTTTTCCCATGCTAATAAAAACCCAAACATTTCATTTATTTCACATTTTAGTCCCTCAAAATATTATTGTAACACCCCTTACCCGAAACCTTTGCCGGAGTCAAGTATGTGGCATTACTAGACTTGACTACTAATCTGGGGCATAAAAATTTAAAGCTGTCCAACTGCATCATGCTGACTAAATTGACCATAACTTGGGTTACAAAACTTGAAATTTAGATCCGTAAATTTTCCTTGAAACTAGACTCATATAAATTTTTACCATAATTTTTCCAGAATTTTTCATGTGGCCAATTAGTACAGTTTATTCATCAAATTTACCCCTATTTCACTGTTTGAGAATTCTGACCTATCTTTACAAAAACTCAGTTATTTCATTGTACAAAATTTAAATAATGTTCTTGTTTATTTCAATCAAAAATAGACTCATTAAGGATTCTAAACATGTAAACTATGCTCCATAATTATTTTTGTACAATTTTTAACAATTTTTCCAAGACAGAACAGGGACTCACGAATTCATTCAGGACAAGTCTCACTAAAAATTAAATATCTCATAATATATAATTCCTTTGCCTACTCTGTTTCTTTCATATAAAAATAGACACAATAAGATTTAATTCTATATTTTATTCACTTTCTAATTCAATTTATCCTATTTTTGGTGATTTTTCAAAATAACATCTCTGCTGCTAACTAAAACTATTTCATTGCAAAATATGATTTACTAGTTTATAATCGAACATACCCACATACAACTCACACTGTCCATACATTTTAAATCCTTTATGCAAATTAACTTATACCTAAAACATTCACATTATATCCTAATTCAAAGGTTCATTTCGTAAACATACACTTCCTTACCAAAAACGATTAAACTTCGACTAAAAATGCATGAACATTACCAACATAAACCGACATTGTATCAAAAGCACAAAAGCATACTTAATTAAAACTTTAGCCATATTCGCATGGCTATTATATACATGAACCACAAGTTTTCATCAAACAAAGACAAAGTCTTTCCTATACATGCCTCTATCCAAAAACCAAAATGAAAGAGTACCAACATTAGATCGATAGTGTGGTTGACTGTCTTGACGATCCCGCTGAGCGGTAGCTTTTACCTAATCTATAAAATGAGGAGAACATTACACACAAATAAGTTTACTAACTTAGTAAGTCCCAAGCTCATAATAATACTACATTCAATTACTTAAACATTTAAATCATTCAACTCAACCATGTTATCATATTAAAATTTCTTTCACCTTTAGCACTACTATTTGAAAACCGAATCTCCATGATAGTACATTCAAGCTCAAACTCAGTCATATAATACTTGTGCACATCAATCTTAATCTCAATTGTACATAACACTATACTCGTAATATTAGTGAAACTCTAGTAACATTAAACATATCATACCTTACTTACTTACCTGAGCCTTTAACTAGACACATTAGCTACGATTTACCTTGAGCAACAATTCGGTTCTCCTTTGTAAAACACATCACCCAAGCATAAAGCACGCTAGGCATTAAAGCCGAAATAAATCACCGGCGCAAGGCACCGCTAGGCACGAAGTCTCGAATATATCACCGGCACTAAGCACGCTAGGCACGAAGCCCGAATATGTCACCGGCACTAAGCACGCTAGGCACGAAGCTCGAATATGTCACCAAGCACTAAGCTCGCTAGGCTCAAAGCCCGATACAATATTATTATCATCTCATACACATTACAAGTAATGCTGCCCAAAATAACATAAATCACACATTATTCAAATCACTTTAACATACCAACTCGGTTAAAGATGTAACGACATTTCATTTCAAATTATATCACTTATAATTCACGATTATATCGAATAACAAACCAAAACACTTATTCACATCACTTTGAATAAAATTCCAACCAATCCATACCAATACTTTCACATTCGGTAACACAAGGTTTTATACAAAATTCTATTGAATACTATCATTTAACACATTCATAAATAATTCGATAACCTATACTTGCTTAAGGACTTACCTCGGTTGTCGATAGACCGTACAAATCGGCTATTCGAGAACCTTCGTCTTTCCCGATCTAAATCTATTTTTCTTTGCTCTTGATCTAAAACACATTAAAATTTAGCTCATTCAAGCACCATTCATCTCAATTTAGTCCCTAAGCATATAAATGGGCAAATTACTATTTTACCCCTAGTATTTCACAACTTTGTAATTTAGTCCTATTTGCATAACACACAAAATACACCAAATTAGCTAAAACTATACAAGGGCCGAATATTCCTAGGGACTTTACAAGTCCTCACATTTCATTTATTTTGCAAATAGACTCCTCTAAAATTTTATTTTTACAATTTAGCCCTAAATACTCAATTTCATCAAAACTTCCAATGCAAAACATACTAATCTTTTACATATCTTTCATCTAAAATCATCAAATATCAAAAACCGCATGAACACAACAATGGCCGAACATCAAGCATGCTTAGATTCAAAAATTACAACATGGGTCGGTTACGGTTTGAAGCAACGATTTCAAAAACGTAAAAATTATTAAAAGCCGAAATCAAACTAACCTTGAAATCAAGCCTCAAATTGCCAAAATTTAAACCCCTTTTTTTCTTTCTCAACATTCGGCCTTGAGAGAATGAATAATATCATGGCTTTTGTTTATGTTATTTTAACATATAATAAAGAAATTATTAAATTACTAATATAACCTTTAATATAAAATAAAACTAACATATATACTAAGGTTATTTTTGACATAAGCCACCCACTAACTCTAAAAATGGGTTATTTACCCTTTTAATGCTTCATATTAAGAAGCCATGCTCAAATAGGCACTTTACACTCTAGTATGCCACTTTTACCTTTTACACGATTAAGTCCTTTTTGTCAAATTCGATACTCAAACGATAAAATTTTTCTACGAAACTTTCACACACATAAATTCATATATAATAAACTCAAAATATAAATATTAAATATTTATCGGGCTCAGATTCGTGGTCCTGAAACCACCTTTCCGATTAGGTTCAGATTTGGTCTGTTACAATTATTCTTTCAATTTACTCTAAATTACTCAAAATTAACAAAACTCCAAAGACAAACTATGATAATCAAACAATATCTTTCATATTTCACTATCAAACATCACAAAATTCATGTTCTCATCAATGACACATTTCAAAAACATCATCAATTCTCAAAATTTAAGCATGGGTTTCAAAGTATTCGAAGCAACGATTACAAAATGTAGAAATTATCAAAAATCGATAAAAAACACATACCCGATTTATGCTTGAACCTTGGTTGAATGAAACAAGCTCAAGCTCTTTCTTTTCTAACATAATTATTAATTTACAAAACTAACCTTTAGTAATAAAATTATAAAACATAGTTTTCAAGGTCATTATTGACCATAACCGTCCACTATCTCATTAATGGCTTAATTGCCTAGTAAGGGCTTCATATTATAAAGACATCAACAATTTGATACTTTCACATTTAAGTATCAAACTTTCATTTTCTGCGATTAAGCCCTTTTTTTCAAATTAAGCATACAAACGAGAAAATTAACTCACGGAACTTTAACACATGCTTAATCACACACAGTAAACACAAAAAATAATATTAAAATATTTTTTCAACCTCAAATTTTTTGTCTCAAAACCACTGTTCTAACTAGGGTCTAAACCGGGCTGTTACATATCTCTTGACTATATCTTTATGTCAATTTAACTGACTAAACATATTTTAATAATCAAATGTGTTTATGCGCATACATACTTATGAAATTAAAATAATCTCTTGTCCATATCTCTATGACAATTCAAACAATTAATTCAATCTCATAAGCACATAAAAGATTATGTGAGGTAACAATGTATTTCTACCTTGAAACAATTTAATCACAATAATCTTGCAAGTTACGCAAAGAAAATGTGTCGCTAGATATCGTTGCTAATTTAACCCTCAGCTACCTTAGATGATTAAACAACACTGACTAGGTATCGTGTCAATTAATTACAATTTCAATTCGTTTAAATAATTAATTCATAGTTACCTTACAATTGTAATCCAAGAATAACTTAGTCCTGATTTTACCTAATCAAACATCTTACTGAGGCCTACAACAACACAAACTCAATTTTAATACATTAAGTAGATGAAATGCAATCAACCTAACACAAATTAAATTTAAGCCATAACAATTAAATTAAATATTTCAACATCATAAATATTCATACACATGTTCATCATAACAACAACAAAAATTAAAAGGATAGGGAACAAGAATCAAATCCGTTGTTTCTCCGTGGCTTGACTGGTTTGCTCCATTCTTCCTTCTCCGTTTGTTCTTGTCAAACCGAGGCTGCTATGAACACTTTAATGCTGCTCCAAATTGTGGATGAATGTCTCTTTTTCAATAGTTGAAATCGGCAAGAGGATAAAAAAATGGATGGGAAATGAAGAGAGAAAATTGAGAGAGAAGAGAAGAGATGAGATGAGAAAGTTGAGGTGTGTTTAAAATGAGCAGCCAAGGGGGGTTTTTATAGGTTTAGGGGGTTGCAAAAAATAGCCAAAATCAGCAGCCAAAGACCCCTCCCTTGGCCAACCACACATGTGGCAAGTTTGAAGTTTTCAAACTTGCTATATTAAGGTAGGGGCAAATCTAGAGATACACAAATAGTGGACGTGTTTGTTTGCAATTTGAAAAAGTCTTTAATGGCCATTTTGCAAGCTAATTAATCAGCCAAGCAAGCTGATTGGATCAGCATGTGGGACGAGTTTGGGCTGCCCAATACTCAGTCGATTCAGTTTTCTCGGTCAGCTCAACTGGGCCACTTTTCATAATTAATTAATAATAATTTATTTTACCCAAATTAAATTGGAAATAAATTAAAATTATATTATGAGTTAATACACATAATTTGGACCATCTTAGGTTGAAAAATTAATTCACCCTGATGCTTAAAATTGTTTCTCGATTTTGCACTTCTAGCAGTGTCTACCGAGCTGTTTTTCGCCCTTTGTGCAAATATGTCGAAAATAACCAAAATTTATCAAAATTTATTATATAATTAATTAAAATTCATTATGTTAATAATTTAAGTAAAAACTAATTATTTTATAATAACTATAATTTTTTAGACAAGAATTTTATCAAACTTGCATGAATTCGAGTTAAAAAGGGCATGAAAAAGTGTGTATATTTTTGTGCTTCAACACCCCCAAACTTAAGTCATTGCTCATCCCGAGTAATGCACAAATTTTGAAAAGAATTTCTTGGAAACACCTTTGAAAACTCCTTCAGAACAACATTCTTCCCAACAATCTTGAATTTGGTATACTTATGCTCAAGAACAAGAAATTTGATATTTATGCTACTTATGTATACATATCATTCAAATTAATATCAACCATTCTTACGATAGCAACAATTAGACTAAATGCTTCTTAATAAAGAAATGTTAATCCCTACCAATTTGATTTTATTCCCTTGTTCAAGATTAAGCTACAATCATTAAGTTTAACTTATGCCTTCATATGTTGAACATAGAAATTTCTCTCCACCAATGTAGGTAGCATAGAAACTTGAATCAATAGGTATGTAACAAGGTTGTAACATGGCTAGGCTGGGGGTAGGTAAAAGGTAAATTTAGGCTAAAAACCCTAGACTCAGCTTCAATCGAACCTTCAGAATATTTACCCTCAATACACCAACTTTCTTTCACATGATCTTTTGTACATCTATTTTCTTTCAAGTACACATGCTCTTTTTTTTTTTAACAAGCATTTTGTTGTATGTACTACAATTTTTTCAGCATTCAATACTTCTATTCAACTCCCCCAAACTTATTGTCAAAGAATGTTCTGAATAGTATTGAGTCTAGTGTTTGGGATAATTTAAAGACAATTAAGAGAGAAGTAATGGCTAAATATTGCAAGGGTTCAAATAAAATTAGGCCATATTGTCTCAAAGTTGGGTTTCAATGGATAAAATTTCATCAAGGTTGGCTTGAAAGGCTCAAATTGAAACACCCCAAACCTGACCCACAAGCCCTGACTGGATCTGGCATGCTCCTTGAGTAAAACGTAGTTAAGTTTCGGAATGACATTTTGAAAATCTTGTTGGTTTTGAAGAATAAAAATTTGGATTGTTCTCAAGTTAAAACCGTGTTGTAGTTTAGCTTTGTACTAAAACGATATTTTCATATTTCAAAAGTTACAAATTAGTAGAAATGCCGGATTTTAGAGTTTATTATTATTAACTTGAAAACCGTAGGTGTTTGGATTTCAAAACAATAAATGTTGTTTTAAGAAAAATGTTAAATACTCTTGTTCGATGTTGTTCGTATCATAATAAAAATTTAAACGCATAAATAAAACAGTTAAGTTATAATGGCCTTATTACATCAAAACATAACCCAAAATAAATCAAAATAAACTTAAAAACAAAGACCAAAAAAAAACTGAGCTGTGCATGGCCACCACTAAGTTCTTGCTGACCCGGTCCATTTACTGAGTGCCATCTGCAAAAAAGTTAGCCCACGAAGGGTGAGTCAACAGACTCAATGTGTAACAACCATATTCCCAATCGATAGAACATATTATATCACATATATTAATCATAGGCAATGATGCAACCCAAACCCACCTAGATATCCATCCTCTACACATCACCCGTACCTACCAATCACACCGTGGGGATTACTAAATCGACCCTCCATCCGCTACACACTATCGAAGGCAGTCACTGCAGTCAACTACACATCGCCCTTATAATTGTGGCATAGCCACCAGATAATGTGACAGAGTCACCAGATTTATAATATGTGACATAGTCACCAGATAATGTGGTAAGGACCACCAGATCACTTCCCCTTTAACATAACCACCCATATACGCATGCAACATACAAAACATGCTATTTATCATGCAATTTACCTTACCACAAAATCATAACGGAATTCCACATTTTTTTCACATCAATGTCGTTAAACATTATTTATGAGTGTTAAGGGGTAACGTACCTGAATACACAGTACCATTAAATGGTACCCTTAACCATATTTATTCGTCACTTCACTAACACATGATTATCGTAATTATTATTAAACTATCGGGAATTTAGTGTAGGGTTACACACCTAATTTCTAACGTGATTACTGAATCCCAAAAATTTCGATCTAACGCACTAGTTCCCTTTTGCCTACATTCGGCCAACACAAGCATATTAGCAAAGAGGCCATTCGGATATACAGCAAATCCTGAAGGGTTAACGCAACCTAAATCCTTACCTTGCTGGCGATTTGGTTACCAACCAAATCTCGAAACTTAGTGATGATTTCCCCCTTGCAATCGGCTGAGCACTAGTACACTCAACCGGTTAGTTTTCGGCTTTTGAATGAATAAGGAACAGATCTGAGGCACTAGAACCCTTACCTAGATTGCTTAGCCAAATCCCAAAATCTGTCGAAAATCCCCTAAAACACCATAGTTAGAATCGGCATAGCCTTAGAACAAATAAAAGTGGCCCTTGGCCGAATAGTATGCCTTGCTTACCTTGGATCTTAAATCCCGAAAAGATCTCCTTCTACCGTCGGCTACAAAAGAATCTCGAAACCCACCTTCATGGTTTCGGTCAATGAAACATAAGGGATTAGAGTCCTTTATTTCGGCTAATCAAAAGGGAAAAAGGAAAGAAATTGGAACAAAAGAACCCTTACCAACTAGTAGATCCGACTAATAGAGTCCCTTTGATTCGCCAACACTCAAGGAGATAAGAGAAAAGGGTTGAGAATCTATGGTGTTTCGGCTATGATCTCAGCAAATGAAGAGAAAAGTTCTTTCGGCTTTTGAGAATGGAGGAATCGATGCAAAGAAGAAGAGGAAGGGTTGATGTCTTGTATAGTTTTCGGTTTTTGCAAGATTAAGAGAATAGGTTTAGCCTTTCAATCAAAAAGAAAAAGAAAAGAAGAGAAGAGAAGGGGTGAGGGTTTCAGTCAAGAGATGAGTAGAAAGACTAAGCAATTTCGGCACTTAGCTCCCATATACAGAACCGAAAATGCCCCTCTCCAAAGTCCCCTCCATTCGGCCAACTCTCCTTCTCTCCATTCAATCCCCCTTTTCACTCTACCTTAGCCGAATCTCTAAGTTGTCAGACCCAATCTATACTTCCTCTATCAGAGTCCTTGTGCCGTCCACCACTGCCCTTCCTTGCTGAAAAATAAAACTCCAAAATGCTTCCCTTGTTGCTAGAACCTAGGCCCTTCTCACTTCCTGTGGCGTCACCTCACAAGGCCCTAAGTGGCGCCTCCTTGCCACCCTACTACTGGGTTATTCATGTTCTAAACAACACAATAATCTCCTTAAGGCCTAGCTCCCTTAGTTCCCCTTTTTGGGTTTAAAAATCCACTAACTTCTACGGCTCCTACCTACACCCTAAGGTTCTTGAAGCCCCCAAATCACATTCAAATCATACACAAGCATGCAACCACATACATTTAAGTGAAAATGCATAACCCCTAAATCTTGGATATTACAGTTCTACCCCTTTAAAATAATTTCAACCTCGAAATTACCTGGCTAAAATAAATGAGGGTATTGTTGTCGCATTGTTTCCTCTGGCTCCCATGAAGCTTCCTCCGATCCATGGTTACGCCATAACACTTTGACTAGAGGGACTGATTTCCTCTGAAGCACCTTCACATCTCGTTCCAGAATCTGAATCGACTCTTCCTCATAGGACAGATCCGGTCTCAGCTCTACCTCCTCAACCGGTATTATATGAGATGGCTCTGATCGGTAACGACGTAGCATCGAAACATGGAACACATCATGCATCTGCTTCAATTCTGAAGGCAACTCTAACTGATATGCCACTGGTCTGATTCGCTTCAAAATCCGATAAGGTCCTATAAACCTAGGACTTAACTTTCCCTTGCGACCAAATCTCATCACCTTCTTCCACGGCGATACTTTGAGAAACACCTGATCTCCCACAGCAAACTCAATCTCCTTCCACTTAAGATCTGCATATGACTTTTGTCTGTCCAATGCCTCCTTCAACCGTGTCCGAATCACTCTAACCTTTTCTTTCGATTTTGCCACAATCTCTGGGCCTAAAACTTGACGTTCCCTCAATTCTGTCCAACACGTAGGAGTGCGACACCTCCTTCCATACAACACTTCATACGGTGCCATCCAAATACTTGCTTGATAGCTGTTATTGTACGCAAATTCCGTTAAAGGAAAGAACTCCTCCTAGCTCCCTCTGAAGTCTATCACGTAACCTCTCAACATATCCTCCAGCACTTTACCCACTCAGATTGGCCATCTGACAGTGGATGGAATGCCGTACTGAAGTCCAATTTGGTGCCCAAAGCTTGATGTAATACTTTCTAAAATTGAGATGTAAACCTCGAATCCCTATCGGAGATAATCGACACCGGCACTCTGTGCGGCCTCACAATTTTTACTACATAAAACTTTGCCAATTTCTATAGAGAATAGTCAACCTGCACTGGTATGAAATGTGCAGACTTTGTCAACCGATCTACTACCACCCATACCGAGTCCTTCTTAGTAGGCGTAAAAGGAAGCCCACTAACAAAGTTCATGGTAATTCTCTCCCACTTCCATTGTGGAATCTTTATCGGCTGAAGCAATCCTGATGGTACTTGGTGTTCAGCCTTGACTTGCTGACACGTTAAGCACTTCCCTATAGATTCTGTAACTTTTTGCTTAAGACCAGGCCATCAAAACTGTTCCCGTAAATCCCTGTATAACTTACTTTCTCCAAGATGCATAGCATAAGGACTACTATGCGATTCCTAAAGAATTCTCTTCCTTAACTCCTCATCCTTCGGCATATAGACCTTGCCTCGAAAGCACAATACTCTATCACTATTTACACCATAGTCTTCCAACTCCCCATTTCGTACTTGTAGCAGCTTAGCACTGAGTTCACCATCTACCAATTGTTTCTCCTTCACCTGACTTAGCCACGTCGACATCACTTGCAACTCTGCTAACAAACTTCCATCATCATAAAGGCTAAGATGTGCAAACATCGCCCTTAGATCCGACACCACTTTTCGACTTAGGGCATCTGCCACTACATTCGCCTTGCCTAGATGATACTCAATTGAGCAATCGTAGTCTTTCAACAACTCCACCCACCTACGCTGTCTCAAATTCAGCTCCTTCTGAGTCAGCAAATATTTCAGACTCTTGTGGTCCATGTAGATCACTGACCTTTCTCAATACAAGTACTGCTGCCACACTTTTAGAGCGAATACCACCGCCGCCAACTCTAGATCATGTGTCGGATAGTTAACCTCATGTGGCCTCAACTGCCGAGACGCATAAGCGACCACTTTTTCGTCTTGCATAAGAACACATCCCAATCCTGTACAGGAAGCATCACAATACACCACGAAGTCTTTCCCTGCTTTTGGCTGAATCAAAATCGGAGCCTCTGTCAATACTCTCTTAAGTTTCTCAAAAACTCTCCTGCTGCTTATCCGCCCATACGAAAGATACCTCCTTTCTTAACAACTTCGTCAAAGGTGCTGCTATTGACGAGAACCCCTCAACAAATCTCTTGTAATAGCCTGCTAACCCAAAAAAACTATGAACCTCAGCCACAGACTTAGGTGGTTTCCAATCTAATACTGCCTCAATCTTCTGAGGATCCACTTTATTCCTTCTGCAGATACCACATGCCCTAAGAACGTAAATTCCTTCAGCCAAAATTTGCACTTGCGAAACTTGGCATATAGCTTCTCTTCCCTTAACACTTGCAACACAACCCGAAGGTGCTCATCGTGTTCTTCTTCAGACTTGGAATACACTAAGATATCGTCTATGAACACAATGACTAACCGATCCAGGTAGGGTTGGAAAACCCGACTCATCATATCCATGAACGTGGCTGGGGCGTTTGTCAATTCGAACAGCATTACCAAGAACTCATAATGCATGTACCTTGTCCGAAAAGCTGTCTTATGGATATCTACTTCCTTTACCTTAAGTTGATGATATCCTAACCTTAGATCTATCTTTAAGAATACCGCAGCCCCCTTAAGCTGATCGAACAAGTCATCTATCCTTGGCAATGGATACTTGTTCTTGATGGTCAGCTTATTCAACTGTCGGTAATCTATGCACATGCGCATAGTCCCGTCCTTTTTCTTCACGAATAGGACCGGTGCTCCCCTTGGAGACACACTAGGTCAAATGAACCCACGATCGAGTAACTCTTGGATATGAGCTTCAAGCTCTACTAACTCCTTTGGTGCCATCCAGTATGGAGCAATTGACACAGGAGTTGTACTCGGCAGTAAATCAATTTCGAACTCCACTTCCCTGTCCGAGGGTAACCCAGGCAGCTCCTCCGGAAAGACATCCACAAATTCTCTTACTGTTCTAACTCCACCTACAGTTGCTTCCTTAGTCTCCAAGGTACTTACCAATATCAGAAAAGCTACACACCCCTTTTTCACCATCTTCTCTGCCTTAAGGGCAGATACTACATTTGACAAGCAATTCCATCTTTCGCCCATCACCACAACCTCTTTGTCGTCAGAAGTTCTTAACGACATGCTCTTAGCAGCACAATCCACATTCACATGGTACTTTACCAACCAGTCCATGCCTAAGATTAAATCAAATTCCTCAAATGGCAGCCCCATTAAGTCAGCTGGAAACTGCGCCCCCTAAACTTCCAAAGGTACTGCCCTAAAAAGTTTGTCTAACACTACTGATTACCCTGAAGGACTACGTACAGTCATCTTCCTAGGTACCATCTCAGAGTTCATTCATTCAATCATCAACATTCATGAACTCGCGTTCATTACAGAATAGTGTTGTGGTTGTCATTGTTGTTGTTTTCCACTACCTAGGGGTATTTTTGTAATTTTATCCTACAGGGGTATTTTCGTAATTTTTCTAAATAGGGCCCTTGGTGATTTTGTAAAATAGGAGTGTTCTGGTAATTTTGTAATCCCGGGGGTACTTTGGTAATTTTGGAAATGCGGGGGTATTTCAAAATTTTTCAAGTTAGGGGTAATTTGGTCAACTTGCAAATCAGGGGTATTTCGGTTATTTTTCGAATCAAGGTATCTTGAAATTTTACAAAATAGGGGTTTTTGGGTATTTTTACCAAAAATAGGAATATTTTAATAAAATTTGAGGGTAGTATAGCAATTTTATAAACTGAGGGTATTTTAGTAATTTTACAAACCAGGGATATTTTAGAAAATTCTTTCAAAACCAAAAATAGTTTTTACGAATCAAAGGGGTAATTTGGTGATTTTAAAACTCGGGTTTTTTGTAAAACTGTGTAGCTAGTCCCTTTCGGGTTTTAATTAGTGAATTTAGCCTGTGGGTAAGTCCTCTTGGTTAGGGTGAACCATCACTACGCACCAGGTAGGATTCGAGTGGAGAGGAGGTGAGTCACTAGGACTACTTAAATACCAAGCTCCCCCTGAATCCAATCCTAGGCATGCACATAACGGTTGCCACACCCTTAACTCAGCGACTCACTCACAGGTTTGTTTGGTTAGACTTTAAATTTTATGTAATTTTATGTTGGAGTAAGCTAATCCTACGGTTCAATAGCTCCTAATCCACTAATCTACGTCCTCATAATACCCACATACAAATCACACAATGGTTAGGGGTACTTACCTAGTAGACTTCGGGCCGGAGAATTAGGTGCCATGCCAGAAAACCTGTTTAATCTTTAGTAAAAACCCAACTTCAAAATAAGGAAAAACATTTTGGGCCCAAAAGCCCTCAAGGTTGAGTTTTGAACCGGGCTCTGATACCAAACTAAAACACCCCAAATTTGGCCTACAAGCCCTGATCGGATCTTGCATGCTCCTTGAGGAAAACGTAGTTAAGTTTCAGAATAACGTTTTGAAAATCTTGTTGGTTTTGAAGAATAAAAATTTGGATTGTTCTCAAGTTAAAATCATGTTGTAGTTTAGCTTTGTACTAAAAGGATATTTTTATATTTCAAAAGTTACAAGTTTGTAGAAATGTCAGACTTTAGAGTTTATTATTATTAACTTGAAAACCGTAGGTGTTTAGGTTTCAAAATAATAAATGTTATTTTAAGAAAAATGTTAAATCATCTTGTTTGATGTTGTTCGTATCACAATAAAAATTTAAACGCATAAATAAAACAGTTAAGTTATAATGGCCTTATTACATCAAAACATAGCCCAAAATAAATCAAAATAAACTTAAAAACAAAAAAACTGAAAAAAACTGAGCTGTGCATGGCCACCACTAAGTTTACACCGAATTCGTCCATTTATCGAGTGCCATCTGCAAAAGTTAGCCCACGAAGGGTGAGTCAATGACTCGATGTAAATGACCATCATAGATTCCCAATCGATAAAACATATTATATCACATATATTAATCATAGGCAATGATGCAACCCAAACCCACCTAGATATCCATCTTCTGCACATCACCCATACCTACCAATCATACCGTAGGGACTACTAAATCGACCCTCCATCTGTTACACACCATTGAAGGTAGTCGTTGCAGCCAACTTTCATCGCCCTTATAATTGTGGCATAGCCACCAGATAATGTGACAGAGTCACCAGATTTATAATATGTGACATAGTCACCAGATAATGTGGTAAGAACCACCAGATCACTTCCCTTTAACATAACCACCCATATGCCCATGCAACATACAAAACATGCTATTTATCATGCAATTTACCTTACCCCAAAATCATAACGAAATTTCACATTTTTTCACATCAATGTTGTTAAACATTATTTATGAGTGTTCAGGGGTAACATACCTGAATACACAGTACCATTAAATGGTACCCTTAGCCATATTTATTCGTCACTTCACTAACACATGATTAACGTAATTATTATTAAACTATCGGGAATTTAGTGTAGGGTTACACACCTGATTTCTAACGCGATTACTGAATCCCAAAAATTTTGATCTAACACACTAGTTCCCTTTATCCTACATTCGGCCAACACTAAGCATATTAGCAAAGAGGCCATTCGGCTATACAGCAAATCCCGAAGGATTAACGTAACCAAAATCCTTACCTTGCTCCCGATTTGGTTACCAACCAAATACCGAAACTTCGTGATGATTTCCCCCTTGCAATCGGCTAAGCACTAGTACACTCAACCGGTTAGTTTTCGGCTTTTGAACGAATAAGGAACAGATCTGAGACACTAGAACCCTTACCTAGATTGCTTAGCCAAATCCCAAAAATCTGTCGAAAATCCCCTAAAACACCATAGTTAGAATTGGCATAGCCTTAGAATAAATAAAAGTAGCCCTTGGCCGAATAGTTTGCCTTGCTTACCTTGGATCTTAAATCCCGAAAAGATTTCCTTCTACTGTCGGCTACAAAAGAATCCCGAAACCCACCTTTATGGTTTCGGCCAAAGAAATATAAGGGATTAGAGTCCTTTATTTCGGCTAATCAAAAGGGAAAAAGGAAAGAAATTGGAATAGAAGAACCCTTACCAACTAGTAGATCTAACGGAATAGAGTCTAACGGATTCGGCGAACACTCAAGGAGATAAGAGAAGAGGGTTGAGGATCTATGGTATTTCGGCTATGATCTCAGCAAATGAAGAGAAAAGTTCTTTGGCTTTTGAGAATTGATGAATCGATGCAAAGAAGAAGAGGAAGCGTTGATGTCTTGTATGGTTTTCTGTTTTTGCAAGATTAAGAGAATAGGTTTAGGCTTTCAATCAAAAAGAAAAAGAAAAGAAGAGAAGGGGTGAGGGTTTTGGTCAAGAGATGAGTAGAAAGACTAAGCAATTTCGGCACTTAGCTCCCCTATACAGAACCGAATATGCCGCTCTCCAAAGTCCCCTCCATTCGGCCAACTCTCCTTCCCTCCACTCAATCCCCCCTTTTACTCTACCTTAGCCGAATCTCTAAGTTGTCAAACCCAATCTATACTTCCTCCATCAGAGTCCTTGTACCGTCCACCACTGCCCTTCCTTGCTGAAAAATAAAACTCCAAAATGCTTCCTTTACTACTCGAACCTAGGCCCTTCTCACTCCCTGTGGCGTCACCTCACAAGGCCCTAAGTGGCGCCTCCTTGCCACCTTACCACTGGGTTATTCGTGTTCTAAACCACACAATAATCTCCTTAAGGCCTAGCTCCCTTAATTCCCCTTTTTGGGGTTAAAAATCCAATAACTTCTAAGGCTCCTACCTACACCCCAAGGTTCTTAAAGCCCCCAAATCACATTCAAATCATACACAAGCATGCTACCACATACATTTAAGTGAAAATGCATAACCCCTAAATCCCGGATATTACACAAACGGTCCAAACAAAAGTTACCTAAATCATTTTCAACGTTCCATGCTTCCTAGGATTTCGCCTCAAGAAACTACTAAGTCAATTCTAGAGACTTAAACTTTCATGCATGCCTAGCTTTCCTAAGGAACTAAAAATTTTATGGTACAATTTGTATGCTTTATTAAAAATACATTAATTTCATTACTAAGCTACCATAACAGGTTATTGATGTAATCGAACTTTATTTATACTGAAGTTTAACATACTTAACAAAATTTCAAATTATTGAACAAAATATAATCTAATCATAACTGAAAGAAAATTTGTAACACCCTAAACCCGGCCCATAAGTTCCAACCGGATCTGGTATGCTACGGGTTTCATGTTAAAAACTTTACTTAAAATGGTTATGACAAACTTAGTCATTCTTGTAGATATTCGTTAAATAGGTGGCACTTGTAGAAAATCTTTGTAATTTATTTTTTCTTTCAAAATGGAAGTTATTGAAATCATATTTGAAAATCCCATCTTTTTACTTCCTTTAAAACATAAGTCTTATTCATAAAATTTGAGAAGAAATAAACACTAGCAAATATCAACTTAAACCTAAGCTACGGGGCCTTATTACATCAAATAATTCCAGCATTTAAAACTTGAAATAAAGCAAAAAGTATAAAATGAATAACTTGATGGCCCTTCGAGTCTGTCTCGGCTCCCATGTCCACGATCTACTGCTCATCTGAAAGAGTAGAGAAAGGGAAAGCGTGAGTCACCAAGACTCAGTGTATAAATCCTGAACACTCTGACCTAAGGCCCACAAACACATTATGGGCCTTCGCCCATACATAAAGGCAACAATCGTAATACATGATAGACAATACATAATGAATGGCCCAACCCATCCTAGAATTCCATCCTCTACACACCAACCCGTACCAACCATCACACCTTGGGGATTTCTACAATCAACCCTCCATCCGCTACACACCACGTGGCACAGCCACCGATAACTGTGTGATCTAACATTTAAATTTGGTGCAATTTCTACCACCGGTCACCATGTGACCCATATTTATATTCATGGGATTTCTACCACCGGTCACCATGTGACCCATATTTATATTCATGGGATTTCTACCACTGGTCACCATGTGACCCATATTGCACTTCCCCTTTCATATTATATTCCCACCCCATGCATACATACACAAAGAGAACATCATACAGGCTTTCATAAGTCTCAATACACGTAGAGATTTCCATGATTTCATACCTGGCATCCTTGCCTAACCCTTTTAGGGTTTTAATCGACTGTCTACATAGCCACTTTTTGGCTTTTTATCCCACTACACATAAAATACAATTAGAGAGTGTGTGTTAGAGATCTACACACTTGGTTACCGATAAAATGATACTTTCTATGTCGACGCTATCCGTAGTCGACACAACTACTATCTGCCTAAGGTGTTGTTCAGAAGCGGGTCCACAACCAAGTGGCCAATCTCGAATGGCAGATACTGTTCGTTTCTTAAACTTAGGGATTCTCTCCTTTGCCTGATCCATATTTAACTCCATCACAAGTCCTTGTCAGAACTACTATCACAATATATGATCGTTAATCCTCATCATAAAGTTTAGATCTTGTATATATTGAGCAAATCTAGTAAAGATCTAGGGAAAATCTCCTTACCTTAAAATCCTGAAATTGGAGACTAGCTATTTTTGGCTTTTAGATCTAAACGACCAAGTTTCCTTCAAATCATAGATTGCCACCCAACATAGAACCATTAGACTATTAGTTTTTTGGCTTTTGCCTTTCAAAAACTGAGAGAGAGATCTTAAGAGAAATCAAGAATTGACACTTACCTTATTAGAGGGAAATCGGTAACTCCTTGGGGTTTCCTGTTTTTGAGAAAAATCATAAAGAGAAGATGATAAGTAGGAATCTTGAATAGTTTTGGCTTTTAATGGAAGAAATTAGCAAAGAGTAGGGATTGTTAGGCTTTCAAAGAAATAAAAAGAAAAGAAATTGGAGCGGAAGAGTTAAGAACTTTGGCACAGGTTAAGAAGAAGAAAGTAGGGTTCAAATGCCGGAGTTGGTGAGCTACTCCCCTCTATTTATAGAGATTTCGGTACCTACCTTAAAACCTGAGAGTACCCTTCCTGATTACTAAAAGTCAAGCTAATAAAAAGGGAAAATTTGGCACCCCTTCTTCATGAAGAAGCCGAATCCTTCACTCCTCTAGGTGGTGGATTTTCGGCCATCACCTTTCCTTGATAGCTCATATCTTTTCTCCGTTTTATCTTCTATATTACCAATTATAAATTCCATGTAAATCCTCCTATTTTAGAGCCTTGTTGCCGTCCACTTCTCCTACCCCTAATGCCGACTTTTAGCTCACTTAAATTCAGAGAATTTGGCTCCCTAAAACTTAAATTTTGGGCCCCTTACACCCTTTTTCTGGCGTCTCCCCTTGCTCCCTTTGAAGTGCCAAAAATAGCCCAAAAACATGGGCTCCTTGCGGCAAAAATTTGGGCCTCTTTAACTGTTAGTAACGCCACCTTCTAGCGCCACCTATTGTTGGGCCGCAAGCCCACGTTGGTATTTTAAATAAAATTACCACATTTTAACTCTATAATACCTAATCAGATAATTTAACCAAGGCCTTTTTCCTAGTCCTGAGCCTAGTTTGGACCCCTATCAATTAAATTAACATATTAAACATATCCCTACATTAAAAGCATAGACCCATTAATTCAGGATGTTACAGTTCTACCCCCTTAAAGAAATTTCGCCCTCGAAATTACCTAATCAAAAAATATGGGGGTATTACTGTCGCATCGCTTCTTCTGGTTCCCACGTAGCCTATTCAGAACCATGATTCCGCCACAGCACCTTAACCAATAGAACCGTTTTCCTTCGCAACACCTTGACATCACGATCCAGAATTTCCACCGGTTCCTCTTCGAAGGATAGATCAGGTCTTACCTCAATTTCCTCCACAAGCACTATGTGAGATGGATCTGAACGATAACGTCTTAACATAGAGACGTGAAATACATTGTGAATTTGACTTAATTTCGGGGGTAAATCAAGCTGATATACCACTGGTCCTACTCGCTTCAACACTTGATATGGTTAGATAAACCTGGGGCTCAACTTACCCTTACGTCTGAATCTTAGCACTTTCTTCCACGGTGATACTTTTGGGAATACATTGTCCCCTACGGAAAACTCTATGTCCTTACGTCTTAAGTCAGCATAGGACTTATGTCTATCCGCCGCCTCTTTTAGTCTAGCCCTTTATCACTTCCACTTTCTCCTCCGTCTCGGTGACCAAGTCTGGACCCAAAATTTGAGGTTCCTTTAATTCCGTCCAACATGTAGTTGTATGATACTTTCGCCCATACAAAGCTTCGTAGGGTGCCATCTAGATACTTGACTAGTAACTATTATTATAAGCAAACTGTGCTAACGGTAAGAACTCTTCCCAACTACCTCTGAAATCAATAACACACCCTCTTAACATGTCCTCCAAGACTTGAATCACCCACTTAGACTATCCATCAGTCTGAGGATGAAATAATTTATTGAAATCCTACTTCGTTCCCAGCGCTTGATGTAACGCCTTCTAGAATCGCAAGGTGAACTTAGGGTCCCTATCTGATATGATCGATATCGGTACTCCATGCAACCTCACCACCTCCGCTAGTATAGCTTAGCCAACTTTTGCAGAGAGTAATCGACCCGCACTGGTATAAAGTGAGTAGACTTCATCAAACGGTCCATAACCACCCAAATCGAATCTTTCTTAGTAGGTGTGAGGGGTAGCCCACTAACAAAGTCCATTGTGATTCTTTCTCACTTGCATTGGGGAATCTTCACTGGCTGCAATAACCCTGATGGTAATTGATGCTCCACCTTGACCTGCTGACAGGTTAAACACTTGGCCACTAGGTCAGTCACCTCCCATTTTATGTTTGGCCACCAGAACTGCTCCCGTAAGTCTCGATACATCTTACTCCCTCTGGGATGCATAGCGTATGGACTTCCATGCGCTTCTTGCAAAATCCTTCATCTCAACTCAGGATCCTTAGGCATGCATAATCTCCCTTGGAAACATAACAGCCCATCCTTATTAACACTGACTTTTGTCGGTCCATCATTTGACCCTACCGAAAACCTTCCTTTCAACATCTCCTTTGTTTGTTGCTTCTCCTTAACCTGGCCGACCCATGAGGGTTTCACCTGAAGTTCAGCTAATAACCTTCCATCATCATATAGACTAAGGTGAGCAAACATTGCTCTTAAGTCAGAGATTACTTTATGACTTAGAGCGTTCGCTACTACGTTAGCCTTACCCAAGTGATACTCGATCGAGCAGTCGTAATCCTTAGATTCAACTCCTTCTGAGTCAAAAGATACATTAAGCTCTTATGATCAGTGAAGATGACGGATTTCTCCCCGTAAAGATAATGCCTCCAAATCTTCAAAGCGAAAACCACCGCTGCCAACTCCAAGTCATGGGTGGGATAATTCGCTTTGTGTGGTCTTAACTGCCGAGATGCATACGAAACCACCTTTCTATCTTGCATCAACACACACCCTAACCCTATGTGTGAAGCATCACAATAAATCAAAAATTCTTTCCCAGCCTCCGGCTGAACCAACACTGGAACCTCTGTCAAAATCCTTTTCAACCTCTCGGAACTCTCCTGTTGCTTATCCGTCCAAACAAATAGAACTCCTTTCTGTAACAACTTAGTCAACGGTGCCACAATTAAAGAGAATCCTTTAACAAACCTTCGATAGTATCCGGCCAAACCAAGGAAACTCTAAATCTCTGCCACCGACTTAGGCGGCTTCCAATCCAACATCGCTTTAATTTTCTGAGGGTCAACCCTAATCCCCTCAACCGATACAACGTGCCCTAGAAAAGTAACCTCCTTCAGCCAAAATTCACACTTATTGAATTTGGCATACAACTACTTCTTCTTCAGAATCTGTAAAACCATTCGCAGATGAGCATCATGCTCCTCCTCCGACTTCAAATAAACAAAGATATCGTCTATAAACACCACGACACACCGGTCTAGGTAAGGTTGGAACACTCGGTTCATCATATCCATGAACACTGCTGGCACATTGGTCAACCCAAATGGCATTACCATGAACTCATAGTGACCATAGCGAGTCCTAAAGGCCGTCTTATGAATATCAGCCTCCTTAACCTTAAGCTGATGGTACCCTGACCTCAGATCTATCTTCGAAAAGACTAAGGCCCCCTTCGACTGATCGAACAAGTCATCGATCCTTGGCAATGGGTATTTTCTCTTGATCGTTAATTTATTCAACTGGCGATAGTCAATACACATATGCATCGACCCATCCTTCTTCTTAACGAATAGAACTGGTGTTACCCACAGTGACACACAAGGTCGAATAAACCCTTTATCCAACAACTCTTGAATCTACGCTTTCAACTCCACCAACTCATTTGGTGCCATTCGATATGGAGCTATAGATACCGGTGCTATCCTTGGAAGAAGATTGATTCTAAACTCCACTTCACAATCCGGAGGTAATCTCGGAAGCTCATCAGGAAAAACATCAGGAAACTCCTTCACCGTCCTAACGTCTCCCACTGCTAGTTCCTTAGCTTCTATAGCACGAACAAACATCAAGACTGCCTCACATCCTTTCCTCACCATCCTTTTTGCTCTCAGAGCAATCACCACGTTTGACAGTCAGTTCCCCCTTTCACCTATTATCAATACTTCACCACCTTCAGGATTTTTTAACACCAAACGCTTAGCTGCACAATCTAGATTAGCTTGATACTTCACAAGCCAATCCATGCTTAGGATTAAATCAAACTCCCCAAACGATAATTCCATTAAATCCGTACAGAAAAATATCCCTTGAACCTCTAAAGGTATTTCCCGATAAAGCTTATTTACCACCACAAATTGTTCTAATAGGCTTACTACAGTCATCACCCTAGAGAAAATCTCAGCATCTACACTTAAAGTTTCAGATATGCTACTAGCAACATATGAATATGTCGATCCGATGTCAATAAATGCAAGATAGGGCAAGCTAAAAATTAAGAACGTATCGGTTATGACATCCGATGTGTCAGCCTCATCTCGACGTCTGACATCATAAACTAACCCTGGCTGTCTCACTTCAGCGTTTCCAACTCCTTGGCCTGCTGCTCCACGGCCCCGACCGGAACCGTTACCACCTCTGGCTGCCCCACGACCTCCTCTGTCAGGCTGAACATTCCCTTGGCACATGGGCCCTTCATTGCCTTTTCCCTACGGACAGTTCCTAACTTGATGGTCAAAAGACCCACACCTAAAGCACTTTCCACTGCCCGCCCTACACTTACTAGCATGGGATTTACCACATTGAGCACACTTCAGTGCTTGACTAGTAGCAGCAGGTATAGTATCTCGTCTCGGCCCATCTGGCCTGGTTCTTTTCTAATTACCTCTAGTTGTTCCCGATGATCAAAGGTTTCTCTTACATCCACCACTATCTTTATCCCGATTCAGCTTTTTCATCCGTTTCACCTCCTCCGCTATCTTAGCATTTTCCACAAGTACCGTAAATTCCCATTCTCGCTGTGGAGCTATCAATACACGCAATTCGTCTTTTAGGCCATCTTTAAATCAAACACATCGCTCATGCTCTGTGGCCACTATCCCTCGAGCATAATGGCTCAAGCGTAAGAATTTCGCTTCATATGTCGCTACGCACCTACTTCATTGAACCAGGTTCAGGAATGCTCTATGCTGCGCATCCACATAGCTCGATCCAATCTGCTTGTTTTGAAATGTTGTTTTGAAGAACTCCCAAGTGATGTGGTTAGCCACTGTACCATCCTTAACCGTGTGCCACCATTGGTAAGCTTCATCCCTTAAGAGAGATATAACCCCTTTCAATTTCTCTTCCTCCATGAGATCCAGATTGTCTATTATTCGTTCAACCGCCTCTAACCAATACTCAGCTGAGCTTGGGGCTATACCAGAGATTCCCCTAAACACTTCTGCTCCGTTACTCCTAAGTCACTCCGGTACAGATTTTTGGGCTTCTATGCCCTTACCTGCCTAAGCAACTCTCTCCAAAACCCTTAGCATAGCCTGAGATACAGCATTATCTTCGGCCGTCTGATCTTGAAATTCTGCCTCCATAGCTGGTGGCACTGGTACCTCATTTCCGGATTTGTGGCCAGACCCTACAGGTTCTGACATAGCAATCCTGCCTCTACCTCGGCCACGCACACTACGTCCTCTAGTGCTCATCCTACCGTTCGTGATTTACCTGATTAAAAATTTTATGATTTATTAGTTCTCTTCCACTAATTAACACCAAACGGTTTTATGAATAGTAGATTTAAAAGTAGTTCTTTCGAGTTTGCAGTGAGTTCAATCCTAAGTCTGTAACTCCTAGTTCTTAGAGCCACATACATTCTACCATCAACATACAAATAACATCCATGAACTTTGATTCATCACGTAAGGGTATTTTCGTTTTTTTACTACCTAGGGGTATTTTCGTAATTTATCCTATAGGGGTATTTTTGTAATTTTCCAAAATAAGGTTCCTTGGTATTTTTTGAAATAAGGGTATTTTGGTAATTTTGGAATTTGGGGGTATTTCGATAATTTTTTCAACTTTGGTAACTTTCGTGAATCAAGGGTAATTTAGTAATTTCTCAATAAGGGTACTTTGGTAATTTTTCAAACAAAGGTATTTCGATGTTGTTGCTGTCGTGTTGTTATTTTTTATTTTTTTTAAAATAGGAGTACATTGGGAAAAATCTAGTTTCATAATTCGGGTTATTCTTGTAATCATGAGGTTCTTGAGTAAATTTTTAAAACATAGGTTCTTTATAAATTCATGGTTGATTGGAAATTTCCACAAATCAAGTGTATCTCTTTTACAAAACTTGGGGGTTTTTTTTTCTGAAATAAGGTGGCTGGTCCTTTTGGATTTTAAATTATGATGTTTAGCCTATCAAAAAGTCCTCATAGCTAGGGTGAACAGTCACTACGCACTAGGGAGGATTCTAGCGAAGAGGAGGTGAGTCACTAGGACTGCTTAAGTACCAAGCTCTTCCTAAATCCAATACTAGACATGCGTATGCCTGTTGCCACACCCTAACTTATTGACTTCTTCACGGGTTTGTTTAGTTGGATTAAATCTTATGGATTTAGAGAGTGATTTAAACTAAACCTAAAGTCCATCAATGTCTAATATTCTAGCCTACGTCCTTCAAGCCCATTAAACAAAGTTTAGAATACTTACATGTGGATCGGGTCTTTGATAGACTCAAGGCCATATCTTTAACCAAAACATTTTTTCCCAAACTCACCTCATTTTACAAAACATTGCTAAGCCCATTTCACGTGTCGAGTTTTGAACTGGCTCGATACCAAAATGTAACACCCCAAACCCTACCATAAGTTTCAACCTGATCAGTCTGCTCACGGGTTTCATGTTAAAACTTTACTTAGAATGGTTTTGACAAACTTAGTCATTCTTGTAGATATTTGTTAAATAGGTGGCACCTGTAGAAAATCTTTGTAATTTATTTTTCCTTTCAAAATGGAATTTATTGAAATCATATTTGAAAATCCCATCTTTTTACTTCCTTTAAAACATAAGTCTTGTTCATAAAATTTGAGAAGAAATAAACACTAACAAATATCAACTTAAACCTCAGCTACGGGGTCTTATTACATCAAATAATTCTAGCATTTAAAACTTGAAATAAAGTGAAAAGTATAAAACGAATAACTTGATGGCCCCTAGAGTCCATCTCGGCTCCCATGTCCACGATCTACTGCTCATCTGAAAGAGTAGAGAAAAGGAAAGCGTGAGTCACCAAGACTTAGTGTATAAATCCTGAACACTCTGACCTAATGCCCACAAACACATTATGGGCCTTGGCCCATACATAAAGGCAACAATCATAAAACATGATAGACAATACATAATAAATGGCCCAACCCATCCTAGAATTCCATCCTCTACACACCAACCTGTACCAACCATCACACCTTGGGGATTTCTACAATCAACCCTCCGTCCGCTAAACACCACGTGGCACAGCCACCGATCACTGTGTGATCTAACATTTAATTGTGGTGAGATTTCTACCATCGGTCACCATGTGACCCATATTTATATTCGTGGGAATTCTACCACCGGTCACCATGTGACCCATATTTATATTCATGGGATTTCTATCACCGGTCACCATGTGACCCATATTGCACTTCCCCTTTCATATTATATTCCCACCCCATGCATACATACACAAAGAGAACATCATACAGGCTTTCATAAGTCTCAATACCCATAGAGATTTCCATGGTTCCATACCTGGCATCCTTGCCTAACCCTTTTAGGGTTTTAATCGACTGTCTACACAGCCACTTTCCGGCTTTTTAGCACATTACACATAAATACAATTAGAGAGTGTGTGTTAGAGATCTACACACCTGGTTACCGATAAAACGATACTTTCTATGTCGACACTATCCGTAGTCGACACAACTGCTATCTGCCTAAGGTGTTGTTCAGAAGCCAGTCCACAACCAAGTGGCCAATCTCGAACGGCAGATACCACTCGTTTCTTAAACTTAGGGATTCTCTCCTTTGACTGATCCATATTTAATTCCATCACAAGTCCTTGTCAGAACTACTATCACAATATATGACCATTAATCCTCATCATAAAGTTTAGATCTTGTATATAATGAACAAATCTAGTAAAGATCTAGGGAAAATCTCCTTACCATAAAATCCTGAAATTGGAGACTAGCTATTTTTGGCTTTTAGATCTAGACGACCAAGTTTCCTTCAAATCCCGGATTGTCGCCCAACATAGAACCATTAGACTATTAGTTTTTCGGCTTTTGCCTTTCAAAAATCGAGAGAGAGATCTTAAGAGAAAGTAAGAATCGACACTTACCTTATTAGCGGGAAATCGGCAACTCCTTGGGGATTCGGGCTTTTAAGAAAAATCAAAAAGAGAAGATGATAAGAAGGAATCTTGAATAGTTTTGGCTTTTAGTGGAAGAAATCGGCAAAGAGTAGGTATTGTTCGGCTTTCGAAGAAATAAAAACAAAAGAAATTGGAGTGGAAGAGTTAAGAATTTTGGCACAGGTTAAGAAGAAGAAAGTAGGGTTCAAATGCTGGAGTTGGTGAGTTACTCCCTCTATTTAAAGAGATTTTGGTACCTACCTTAAAACCCGAGAGTACCCTTCCTGATTACTAAAAGTCAAGCTAATAAAAATAGAAAATTCGACACCCCTTCTTCATGAAGTAGCCGAATCCTTCACTCCTCTAGGTGGTGGATTTTCGGCCATCACCTTTCCTTGATAGCTCATATCTTTTCTCCGTTTTATCTTCTATATTACCAATTATAAATTCCATGTAAATCCTCCTATTTTAGAGCCTTGTTGCCGTCCACTTCTCCTACCCCTAATGCCGACTTTTAGCTCACTTAAATTAAGAGAATTGGGCTCCCTAAAACTTAAATTTTGGGCCCCTTACACCCTTTTTCTGGCATCTCCCCTTGCTCCCTTTTAAGTGCCAAAAATAGCCCAAAAACATGGGCTCCTTGCGGCAAAAATTTGGGCCTCTTTAACTGTTAGTAACGCCACCTTCTATCGCCACCTATTGTTGGGCCGCAAGCCCACGTTGGTATTTTAAACAAAATTACCACATTTTAACTCTATAATACCTAATCAGATAATTTAACCAAGGCCTTTTTCCTAGTCCTGAGCCTAGTTTGGACCCCTATCAATTAAATTAACATATTAAACATATCCCTACACTAAAAGCATAGACCCATTAATTCAGGATGTTACAGTTCTACCCCCTTAAAGAAATTTCGCCCTCGAAATTACCTAATCAAAAAATATGGGGGTATTACTGTCGCATCGCTTCTTCTGGTTCCCACGTAGCCTATTCAGAGCCATGATTCCGCCACAGCACCTTAACCAATAGAACCGTTTTCCTTCGCAACACCTTGACATCACAATCCAGAATTTCCACCGTTCCTGTTCGAAGGATAGATCAGGTCTTACCTCAATTTCCTCCACAAGCACTATGTGAGATGGATCTGAACGATAACGACTTAACATAGAGACGTAAAATACATTGTGAATTTGACTTAATTTCGGGGGTAAATCAAGCTGATATACCACTGGTCCTACTCGCTTCAACACTTGATATGGTTAGATAAACCTGGGGCTCAACTTACCCTTAAGTCTGAATCTTAGCACTTTCTTCCACGGTGATACTTTTAGGAATACATTGTCCCCTACGGAAAACTCTATGTCCTTACATCTTAAGTCAGCATAGGACTTCTATCTATCCGTCGCCTCTTTTAGTCTAGCCCTTTATCATTTCCACTTTCTCCTCCGTCTCGGTGACTAAGTCTGGACCCAAAATTTGAGGTTCCTTTAATTCCGTCAACATGTAGTTGTATGACACGCTCGCCCATACAAAGCTTCGTAGGGTGCCATCTAGATACTTGACTAGTAACTATTATTATAAGCAAAGCGTACTAGCAGAAGAAATCTTCCCAACTACCTCTCAAATCAATAACACACCCTCTTAACATGTCCTCCAAGACTTGAATCACCCGCGGACTATCCATCGATCCGAGGATGAAATAATTTATTGAAATCCTACTTCGTTCAGTAGCTTGATGTAACGCCTTCTAGAATCGAAAGGTGAACTTAGGGTCCCTATCGATATGATCGATATCGGTACTCCATGCAACCTCACCACCTCCGCTAGTATAGCTTAGCCAACTTTTGCAGAGAGTAATCGACCCGCACTGGTATAAAGTGAGTAACCTTCATCAAACGGTCCACAACCACCCAAATCGAATCTTTCTTAGTAGGTGTGAGGGGTAGCCCACTAACAAAGTCCATTGTGATTCTTTCTCACTTGCATTGGGGAATCTTCACCGGCTGCAATAACCCTGATGGTAATTGATGCTCCACCTTGACCTGCTGACAAGTTAAACACTTGGCCACTAGGTCAGTCACCTCCCATTTTATGTTTGGCCACCAGAACTGCTCCCGTAAGTCTCGATACATCTTACTCCCTCTGGGATGCATAGCGTATGGACTTCCATGCGCTTCTTGCAAAATCCTTCGTCTCAACTCAGGATCCTTAGGCATGCATAATCTCCCTTGGAAACATAACATCCCATCCTTATTAACACTGACTTTTGTCAGTCCATCATTTGACCCTACTGGAAACCTTCCTTTCAACATCTCCTTTGTTTGTTGCTTCTCCTTAACCTGGTCGACCCATGAGGGTTTCACCTGAAGTTCAGCTAATAACCTTCCATCATCATATAGACTAAGGTGAGCAAACATTACTCTTAAGTCAGAGATTACTTTATGACTTAGAGCGTTCGCTACTACATTAGCCTTACCCAAGTGATACTCGATCGAGCAGTCGTAATCCTTAGATTCAACTCCTTCTGAGTCAAAAGATACTTTAAGCTCTTATGATCAGTGAAGATGACGAATTTCTCCCCGTAAAGATAATGCTTCCAAATCTTCAAAGCGAAAACCACCGCTGCCAACTCCAAGTCATGGGTGGGATAATTCGCTTCGTGTGGTCTTAACTGCCGAGATGCATACGAAACCACCTTTCTATCTTGCATCAACACACACCCTAACCCTGTGTGTGAAGCATCACAATAAATCAAAAATTCTTTCCCAGCCTCCGGCTGAACCAACACTGGAGCCTCTGTCAAAATCCTTTTCAACCTCTTGGAACTCTCCTGTTGCTTATCCGTCCAAACAAATAGAACTCCTTTCTGTAACAACTTAGTCAACGGTGCCACAGTTAAGGAGAATCCTTTAACAAACCTTCGATAGTATCCGGCCAAACCAAGGAAACTCTGAATCTCTGCCACCGACTTAGGCGGCTTCCAATCCAACATCGCTTTAATTTTCTGAGGGTCAACCCTAATCCCCTCAGCCGATACAATGTGCCCTAGAAAAGTAACCTCCTTTAGCCAAAATTCACACTTATTGAATTTGGCATACAACTACTTCTTCCTCAGAATCTGTAAAACCATTCATAGATGAGCATCATGCTCCTCCTCTGACTTCGAATAAACAAAGATATCGTCTATAAACACCACAACACACCAGTCTAGGTAAGGTTGGAACACTCGGTTCATCATATCCATGAACACTGCTGGCACATTGGTCAACCCAAATGGCATTACCATGAACTCATAGTGACCATAGCGAGTCCTAAAGGCCGTCTTATGAATATCAGTCTCCTTAACCTTAAGTTGATGGTACCCTGACCTCAGATCTATCTTCGAAAAGACTAAGGCCCCCTTCAACTGATCGAACAAGTCATCGATCCTTGGCAACGGGTATTTTCTCTTGATCGTTAATTTATTCAACTGGCGATAGTCAATACACATATGCATCGACCCATCCTTCTTCTTAACGAATAGAACTGGTGTTACCCACAGTGACACACAAGGTCGAATAAACCCTTTATCCAACAACTCTTGCATCTACGCTTTCAACTCCACCAACTCATTTGGTGTCATTCGATATGGAGCTATAGATACCGGTGCTATCCTTGGAAGAAGATTGATTCCAAACTCCACTTCACAATCCGGAGGTAATCTCGGAAGCTCATCAGGAAAAACATCAGGAAACTCCTTCACCGTCCTAACGTCTCCCACTGCTAGTTCCTTAGCTTCTATAGCATGAACAAACATCAAGACTGCCTCACATCCTTTCCTCACCATCTTTTTCGCTCTCAGAGCAGTCACCACGTTTGACAGTCAGTTCCCCCTTTCACCTATTATCAATACTTCACCACCTTCAGGATTTTTTAACACCAAACGCTTAGCTGCACAATCTAGATTAGCTTGATACTTCACAAGCCAATCCATGCTTAGGATTAAATCAAACTCCCCAAACGATAATTCCATTAGATCCGTACTAAAACTATCCCTTGAACCTCTAAAGGTATTTCCCGATAAAGCTTATTTACCACCACAAATTGTTCTAATAGGCTTACTACAGTCATCACCCTAGAGAAAATTTCAGCATCTACACTTAAAGTTTCAGATACGCTACTAGCAACATATGAATATGTCGATCCGATGTCAATAAATGCAAGATAGGGCAAGCTAAAAATTAAGAACGTACCGGTTATGACATCTGATGTGTCAGCCTCATCTCGACGTCTGACATCATAAACTAACCCTGGCTGTCTCACTTCAGCATTTCCAACTCCTTGGCCTGCTGCTCCACGGCCCCGACCGAAACCGTTACCACCTCTGGCTGCCCCACAACCTCCTCTGTCAGGCTAAACATTCCCTTGGCACATGGGCCCTTCATTGCCTTTTCCCTACGGATAGTTCCTAACTTGATGGTCAAAAGACCCATACCTAAAGCACTTTTCACTGCCCGCGCTACACTTACTAGCATGGGATTTACCACATTGAGCACACTTCAGTGCTTGACTAGTAGCAGCAGGTATAGTATCTCGTCTCGGCCCATCTGGCCTGGTTCTTTTCTAATTACCTCTAGTTGTTCCCGATGATCAAAGGTTTCTCTTACATCCACCCTATCTTTATCCCGATTCAGCTTTTTCATCCGTTTCACCTCCCCGCTATCTTAGCATTTTCCACAAGCACCGTAAATTCCCGTTCTCGCTGTGGAGCTATCAATACACGCAATTCGTCTTTTAGCCCATCTTCAAATCAAACACATCGCTCATGCTCCGTGGCCACTATCCCTCGAGCATAATGGCTCAGGCGTAAGAATTTTGCTTCGTATGTCGCTACGAACCTACTTCCTTGAACCAGGTTCAGGAATGCTCTACGCTGCGCATCCACATAGCTCGATCCAATCTGCTTGTTTTGAAATGTTGTTTTGAAGAACTCCCATGTGATGCGGTCAGCCACTGTACCATCCTTAACCGTGTGCCACCATTGGTAAGCTTCATCCCTTAAGAGAGATATAACCCCTTTCAATTTCTCTTCCTCCATGAGATCCAGATCGTCTATTATTCGTTCAACCGCCTCTAACCAATACTCAGCTGAGCTTGGGGCTATACCAGAGATTCCCCTAAACACTTCTGCTCCGTTACTCCTAAGTCACTCCGGTACAGATTTTTGGGCTTCTATGCCCTTACCTGCCTAAGCAACCCTCTCCAAAACCTTAGCATAGCCTGAGATACAGCATTATCTTCGGCCATCTGATCTTGAAATTCTGCCTCCATAGCTGGTGGCACTGGTACCTCATTTCTGGATTTGTGGCGGACCTCTGTGTTCTAACATAGCAATCCTGCCTCTACCTCGGCCACGCACACTACGTCCTCTAGTGCTCATCCTACCGTTCGTGATTTACCTGATTAAAAATTTTATGATTTATTAGTTCTCTTCCACTAATTAACACCAAACGGTTTTATGAATAGTAGATTTAAAAGTAGTTCTTTCGAGTTTGCAGTGAGTTCAATCCTAAGTCTGTAACTCCTAATTCTTAGAGCCACATACATTCTACCATCAACATACAAATAACATCCATGAACTTTGATTCATCACGTAAGGATATTTTCGTTGTTTTACTACCCAGGGGTATTTTCGTAATTTATCCTATAGGGGTATTTTCGTAATTTTCAAAACTAAGGTTCCTTGGTATTTTTTGAAATAAGGGTATTTTGGTAATTTTGGAATTTGGGGGTATTTCGATAATTTTTTCAACTTTGGTAACTTTCGTGAATCAAGGGTAATTTAGTAATTTTTCAACAAGGGTACTTTGGTAATTTTTCAAACAAGGGTATTTCGATGTTGTTGCTGTCGTGTTGTTATTTTTTATTTTTTTTAAAGTAGGAGTACATTGGGAAAAATCTAGTTTCATAATTCGGGTTATTCTTGTAATCATGAGGTTCTTGAGTAAATTTTCAGAACATAGGTTCTTTATAAATTCATGGTTGATTGGAAATTTCCACAAATCAAGTGTATCTCTTTTACAAAACTTGGGGGTTTTTTTTTTCTGAAATAAGGTGGGTGGTCCCTTTCGAATTTTAAATTATGATGTTTAGCCCATCAAAAAGTCCTCATAGCTAGGGTGAAAAGTCACTACGCACTAGGGAGGATTCTAGCGAAGAGGAGGTGAGTCACTAGGACTGCTTAAGTACCAAGCTCTTCCTGAATCCAATACTAGACATGCGTATGCCTGTTGCCACACCCTAACTTATTGACTTCTTCACGGGTTTGTTTAGTTGGATTAAATCTTATGGATTTAGAGAGTGATTTAAACTAAACCTAAAGTCTATCAATGTCTAATATTCTAGCCTACGTCCTTCAAGCCCATTAAACAAAAGTTTAGAATACTTACCTGTGTGGATCGGGTGCTGATAGACTCGAAGGCCATATCTTTAACCAAAACATTTTTTTCCCAAACTCACCTCATTTTACAAAACATTGCTAAGCCCATTTCATAGGTCGAGTTTTGAACTGGCTCTGATACAAAAAATGTAACACCCCAAACCCGGCCTATAAGTTTCAACCGGATCTGGTCTGCTACGGGTTTCATGTTAAAAACTTTACTTAGAATGGTTTTGACAAATTTAGTCATTCTTGTAGATATTTGTTAAATAGGTGGCACCTGTAGAAAATCTTTGTAATTTATTTTTCCTTTCAAAATGGAATTTATTGAAATCATATTTGAAAATCCCATCTTTTTACTTCCTTTAAAACATAAGTCTTGTTCATAAAATTTGAGAAGAAATAAACACTGACAAATATCAACTTAAACCTAAGCTACGGGGTCTTATTACATTAAATAATTCTAGCATTTAAAACTTGAAATAAAGCGAAAAGTATAAAACGAATAACTTGATGGCCCCTAGAGTCCATCTCGGATCCCATGTCCACGATCTACTGCTCATCTGAAAGAGTAGAGAAAAGGAAAGCATGAGTCACCAAGACTCAGTGTATAAATCCTGAACACTCTGACCTAATGCCCACAAACACATTATGGGCCTTGGCCCATACATAAAGCAACAATCATAATACATGATAGACAATACATAATAAATGGCCCAACCCATCCTAGAATTCCATCCTCTACACACCAACCTGTACCAACCATCACACCTTGGGGATTTCTACAATCAACCCTCTGTCCGCTAAACACCACGTGGCACAGCCACCGATCACTGTGTGATCTAACATTTAAATGTGGTGGGATTTCTACCATCGGTCACCATGTGACCCATATTTATATTCGTGGGATTTCTACCACCGGTCACCATGTGACCCATATTTATATTCATGGGATTTCTATCACCGGTCACCATGTGACCCATATTGCACTTCCCCTTTCATATTATATTCCCACCCCATGCATACATGCACAAAGAGAACATCATCTGAGTGCTTTCATGAGTCTCAATACCCATAGAGATTTCCATGGTTCCATACCTGGCATCCTTGCCTAACCCTTTTAGGGTTTTAATCGACTGTCTACACAACCACTTTCCGGCTTTTTAGCACATTACACATAAAATACAATTAGAGAGTGTGTGTTAGAGATCTACACACCTGGTTACCGATAAAACGATACTTTCTATGTCAACACTATTCGTAGTCGACACAACTACTATCTGCCTAAGGTGTTGTTCAGAAGCCAGTCCACAACCAAGTGGCCAATGTCGAACGGCAGATACCACTCGTTTCTTAAACTTAGGGATTCTCTCCTTTGCCTGATCCATATTTAATTCCATCACAAGTCCTTGTCAGAACTACTATCACAATATATGACCATTAATCCTCATCATAAAGTTTAGATCTTGTATATAATGAACAAATCTAGTAAAGATCTAGGGAAAATTTCCTTACCATAAAATCCTGAAATTAGAGAGTAGCTATTTTTGGCTTTTAGATCTAGACGACCAAGTTTCCTTCAAATCCCGGATTGTCGCCCAACATAGAACCATTAGACTATTAGTTTTTCGGCTTTTGCCTTTCAAAAACCGAGAGAGAGATCTTAAGAGAAAGTAAGAATCGACACTTACCTTATTAGCGGGAAATTGGCAACTCCTTGGAGATTCGGGCTTTTGAGAAAAATCAAAAAGAGAAGATGATAAGAAGGAATCTTGAATAGTTTTGGCTTTTAGTGGAAGAAATCGGCAAAGAGTAGGGATTTTTGGCTTTCGAAGAAATAAAAACAAAAGAAATTGGAGTGGAAGAGTTAAGAATTTCAAGACAAAGTTAAGAAGAAGAAAGTAGGGTTCAAATGCTGGAGTTGGTGAGTTACTCCCTCTATTTAAAGAGATTTTGGTACCTACTTTAAAACCCGAGAGTACCCTTCCTGATTACTAAAAGTCAAGCTAATAAAAATGGAAAATTCGACACCCCTTCTTCATGAAGTAGCCGAATTCTTCACTCCTCTAGGTGGTGGATTTTCGGCCATCACCTTTCCTTGATAGCTCATATCTTTTCTCCGTTTTATCTTCTATATTATCTATTATAAATTCCATGTAAATCCTCCTATTTTAGATCCTTGTTGCCGTCCACTTCTCCTAACCCTAATCCTGACTTTTAGCTCACTTAAATTAAGAGAATTGGGCTCCCTAAAACTTAAATTTTGGGCCCCTTACACCCTTGTTCTGGCATCTCCCCTTGCTCCCTTTTAAGTGCTAGAAATGGCCCAGAAACATGGGCTCCTTGCGGCCAAAACATGGGCCCAGAAATGCTACCTTCTAGCGGCACCTATTGTTGGGCCACAAGCCCACGTAGGTATTTTAAACACAATTACCACCTTTTAACTCAATAATGCCAAATCAGATAATTTAACCAAGGCCTTTTTCCTAGTCCTGAGCCCAGTTTGGACTCCTATCACTTAAATAAACATATTAAACATATCCTTACACTAAACGCATAGACCCATTAATTCAGGATGTTACAGTTCTACCCCCTTTAAAGAAATTTTGTCCTCGAAATTACCTGATCAGAAAAGATGGGGATCATCGCTTCCTCTGGTTCCCACGTAGCCTCTTCAGAACCGTGATTCTACCACAGCACCTTAACCAATGGAACCATTTTCATTCGCAACACCTTGACATCACGATCCAGAATTTCCACCGGTTCCTCTTCGAAGGATAGATTAGGTCTGACATCAATTTCCTCCACAGGCACTATGTGAGATGGATCCGAACGATAACGTCTTAAAATAGAGACGTGAAATACATCATGAATTTGACTTAATTTTGGGGTAACTCAAGCTGATATGCCACTGGTCCTACTCGCTTCAACACTTGATATGGTCCGATAAATCTGGGGCTCAACTTACCTTTACGTCCGAATCTTAGCACTTTCTTCCATGGTGATACTTTTAGGAATACCTTGTCCCCCACGGCAAACTCTATGCCCTTACGTATTAAGTCAGCATAGGACTTTTGTCTATCTGCCGCCTCTTTTAGTCTAGCCCGTATCACTTCCACTTTCTCCTCCGTCTCGGTGACCAAGTCTGGGCCAAAAATTTGACGTTCCTTTAATTCTATCTAACATGTAAGGGTACGACACTTCTGCCCATACAAAGCTTCGTAAGGTGCCATCTGGATACTTGACTGGTAACTGTTGTTATAACCAAACTCTACAAACAGTAAGAACTCTTCCCGACTACCTCTGAAATCAATGACACACCCTCTTAACATGTCCTCCAAGACTTGAATCACCCGCACAGACTGTCCATCGGTCTGAGGATGAAATGCTGTATTGAAATCCAACTTCGTTTCCAGCGCTTGATGTAACACCTTCCAGAATCGCAAGGTGAACCTAAGGTCCCTATCCGATATGATCGATATCGGTACTCCATGCAACCTCACCACCTCTGCTACGTATAGCTTAAACAACTTTTGGAAAGAGTAATTGACCCGCACTGGTATAAAGTAAGCAGACTTCGTCAAACGGTACACAACCACCCAAACAGAATCTTTCTTAGTAGGTGTAAGGGGTAGCCCACTAACAAAGTCTATTGTGATTCTTTCCCACTTCCATTGGGGAATCTTCACCGGCTACAATATCCCTGATGGTAATTGATGCTCCGCCTTGACCTACTGACAGGATAAACACTTGGCCACTAGGTCAGTTACCTCCCGTTTTATGTTTGGCCACTAGAACTGCTCTCGTATGTCTCGATACATCTTACTCCCTTCGGGATGCATAGCGTATAGACTTCTATGCGCTTCTTGGAAAATCCTCCGTCACAACTCAGGATCCTTAGGCATGCATACTCTCCCTTGGAAACATAACAGCCCATCCTTATCAACGCTGAATTTTGTCGGTCCGTCATTTGACCCTACCAAAAACCTTCCTTTCCACATCTCATTCGTCTGTTGCTTCTCCTTAACCTGGTCGACCCATGATGGTTTTACCTGAAGTTTAGCTAATAACCTTCCATCATCATATAGACTAAGGTGAGCAAACATTTCTCTTAAGTCAGAGATTACTTTATGTCTTAGAGCGTCTGCTACTATGTTAGCCTTACCCGGGTGATACTCGATCGAGTAGTCGTAATCTTTTAACAACTCGATCCACCTCCTCTGCCTTAGATTCAACTCCTTTTGAGTCAAAAGATACTTTAAGCTCTTATGATCAGTGAAGATGACAGATTTCTCCCCGTAAAGATAATGCCTCCAAATGTTCAAAGTGAAAACCACCGCTGCCAACTCCAAGTCATGGGTGGGATAATTCGCTTCGTGCGGTCTTAACTGTCGAGATGCATACACAACCACCTTTTCATCTTGCATCAACACACACCCTAACCCCATGTGTGAAGCATCACAATAAATCAAAAATTCCTTCCCAGCCTACGGCTGAACCAACACTGGAGCCTCCGTCAAAATCCTTTTCAACCTCTCGAAACTCTCCTGTTGCTTATCCGTCCAAACAAACGGAACTCTTTTCCATAACAACTTAGTCAATGGTGTCGCAATTAAGGAGAATCCTTTAACAAACCTTCGATAGTATCTGGCCAAACCAAGGAAACTCCGAATCACTGCCACCGACTTAGGCGGCTTCCAATCCAACACTGCTTCAATTTTTTGAGGGTCAACCCTAATCCCCTCAACTGACACAATGTGCCCTAGAAAAGTAACCTCCTTCAGCCAAAATTCACACTTACTGAATTTGGCATACAACTGCTTCTTCCTCAGAATCTGTAAAACTATTCGCAGATGAGCATCATGCTCCTCCTCTACTTCGAATGAACCAAGATATCGTCTATAAACACCACTACACACTGGTCTAGGTAAGGTTGGAACACTCGATTCATCATATCCATGAACTCTAGTGGCTCATTGGTCAACCCAAATGGAATTACCATGAACTCATAGTGACCATAGCGAGTCCTAAAGGTCGTCTTATGAATATCAGCCTCCTTAACCTTAAGTTGATGGTACCCTGACCTCAAATCTATCTTCGAAAAGACTGAGGCCCCCTTCAACTGATCGAACAAGTCATCGATCCTTGGCAACGGGTATTTGTTCTTGATCGTTAACTTATTCAACTGGCGATAGTCAATACAGATACACATTGACCCATCCTTCTTCTTAATGAATAGAACCGGTGCTCCCCACGGTGACACACTAGGTTGAATAAACCCTCTATCCAACAAATCCTGAATCTGTGCTTTCAACTCCGCCAACTCCTTTGGTGCCATTCGATATAGAGCTATAGATACCGGCGCTATCCTTGGAAGAAAATCAGTTCCAAAATCCACTTCACAATCTGGAGGTAATTCTGGAAGCTCCTCAAGAAAAATATCAGGAAACTCCTTCCCTGTCCAAACGTCTCCCATTGCTAGATCCTTAGCTTCCATAGTTCGAACCAACATCAAGACTGCCTCACATCCTTTCCTCACCATCCTTTCTGCTCTCAGAACGGTCACCACGTTTGACAGGCAGTTCCCCCTTTCACCTATTATCAATACTTCGCCACCCTCAGGAGTTTTTAACACCAAACGCTTAGCTGCAGAATCTAGATTAGCTTGATACTTCACAAGCCAATCCATGCCTAGGATTAAATCAAACTCCTCGAACGGTAATTCCATTAGATCCCTACGAAAAACTATCCCTTGAACCTCTACAGGTATTTCCCGGTAAAGCTTATTTACAACCACAGATTGTACTAATGGGCTTACTATAGTCATCACCCTAGAGGAAATCTCAGCATCTACACTTAAAGTTTCAGATACCCTACTAGCGACATATGAATGTGTCGATCTGATGTCAATTAATGCAAGATAGGGCAAGCCAAAAATTAAGAACGTAACGGTTATGACATCCAATGCGTCAGTCTTTTCTCGGCATCTGATAGCATAAACTAACCCTGACTATCTCGCTTGAAATTTCGCTCTTCTACCATCGCTCTACTGACCACGATCAAACCATTACCACCTTTGGCTGCCTCACGACCTCTTCTTTCAGGCTGAACATTCCCTTGGCCCGTGGGCCCTTCATTGCCTTTTCGCTACGGACAGTTCCTAACTTGATGGTCAAAAGACCTACACCTAAAGCACTTTCCACTGCCCGCCCTACACTCACCTGTATGGGATTTACCACATTGAGCACACTTCGGTGCCTGACTAGTAGCAGCAGGTCTATTATCTCGTCTCAGCCCATCTGGCCTGGGTCTTTTCTGATTACCTCTAGTTGTTCCCGATGATCTAAAGTTTCTCTTCCCTCCACCCCTATCTTTATCCCAGTTCAGCTTTCCTTCTGTTTCACCTCCTTCGCTATCTTAGCCTTTTCCACAAGCACCACAAATTCTCGTTCTTGTTGCGAGCTATCAATACACGCAATTCGTCTTTTAGGCCATTCTCAAACTGAACACATCGCTCATGCTCCGTGGCCACTATCCATCGAGCATAATGGCTCAGGCGTACGAATTTCACTTCGTACGCCACTACGGACTTACTTCCTTGAACCAGATTCAGGAATGTTCTGCGCTGCGCATTCACATAGCTCAATCTAACGTACTTGTTTTGAAACGTTGTTTTGAAGAACTCCCATGTGATGTGGTCAGCCACTGTACCATCCTTAACCGTGAGCAACCATTGGTAAGATTCATCCCATAAGAGAGATATAACCCCTTTCAATTTTTCTTCCTCCGTGAGATCCAAATCGTCCATTATTTGTTCAACTACCTCTAACCAATACTCAGCTGAGCTTAGGGCTATACCAGAGATTCCCCTAAAGAATTCTACCCCGTTACTCCTAAGTCACTCCGGTACAAATTTTCGGGCTCTTCTGCCCATACCTGCTCCAGCAACTCTCTCCAAAACCCTTAACATAGCATGAGATACAGCATCATCTCCGGTCGTCTGATCTTGAAATTTTGCCTCCACAGCTAGTGGCACTGGTCCTCATATCTGGATTCGTGGCCAGACCCTATGGGTTCTGACACAGCAATCCTGCCTCAACCTAGGCCACACACACCACGTCCTCTAGTGCTCATCTTACCGTTCACGATTTATCTAATTAAAATTTTTATGATTTATTAGTTCTCTTCCACAAATTAACCCCGAACAGTCTTATGAATAGTAGATTTAAAAGTAGTTCTTTCGAGTTCGCAACGAGTTCAATCCTAAATCTGTAACTCCTAATTCTTGGAGCTACATACATTATCCATGAACTTTCATTCATCACGTAAGGGTATTTTAGTTGTTTTACTACCCAGGGGTATTTTCATAATTTATCCTATAGGGGTATTTTTGTAATTTTTGAAAATAGGGTTTCTTGGTAATTTTGTGAAATAAGGGTATTTTGGTAATTTTGGAATTTAGGGGTATTTCGATAATTTTGTCAACTTTGGTAACTTTTGTGAATCAGGGGTAATTTAGTAATTTCTCACCAAGGGTACTTTGGTGATTTTTCAAACAAGGGTATTTCGATGTTGTTGCTATCGTGTTGTTGTTGTTATTTTTTAAACAGGAGTACATTAGGAAAAATCTAGTTTCATAATTCAGGTTATTCTTGTAATCATGAGGTTCTTGAGTAAATTTTCAAAACATAGGTTCTTTATAAATTCATGGTTGATTGGAAATTTCCACAAATCAAGTGTATCTCTTTTACAAAACTTGGGGTTTTTTTTAAATAGGGTGGCTGGTCCCTTTTGGGTTTTAAATTATGACGTTTAGCCCATCAACAAGTCCTTGTAGTTAGGGTGAACAGTCACTACGCACCAAGTAGGATTCTAGCGAAGAAGAGGTGAGTGACTAGTACTGCATAAGTACCAAGCTCTTCCTGAATCCAATCCTAGACATGCATATGCCCACACCCTAACTTATTGACTTATTCACGGGTTTGTTTAGTTGGATTAAATCTTATGGATTTAGAGAGTGATTTAAACTAAACCTAAAGTCCATCAATGTCTATTATTCTAGCCTACGTCCCTCAAGCCCATTAAACAAAAGTTTAGAATACTTACCTGTGTGGATTGGGTGCTGGTAGACTCGAAGGCCATATCTTTAACCAAAACATTTTTTCCCAAACTCACCTTATTTTATAAAACATTGCTAAGCCTATTTCACTGGTCAAGTTTTGAACTGGCTCTGATACCAAAAATGTAACACCCCAAACCCAGCCCATAAGTTCCAACCAGATCTGGTATGCTACGGGTTTCATTTTAAAAACTTTACTTAGAATGGTTTTGACAAACTTAGTCACTCTTGTAGATATTCATTAAATAGGTGGCACTTGTAGAAAATCTTTGTAATTTATTTTTTCTTTCAAAATGGAAGTTATTGAAATCATATTTGAAAATCCCATCTTTTTACTTCCTTTAAAACATAAGTCTTGTTCATAAAATTTGAGAAGAAATAAACACTAACAAATATCAACTTAAACCTAAGCTACGGGGCCTTATTACATCAAATAATTCTAGCATTTAAAACTTGAAATAAAGTATAAAGTATAAAACGAATAACTTGATGGGCCCTTGAGTCCGTCTCGGCTCCCATGTCCATGATCTACTGCTCATTTGAAAGAGTAGAGAAAAGGAAAGCGTGAGTCACCAAGACTCAGTATATAAATCCTAAACACTCTGACCTATGGTCCACAAACACATTATGGGCCTTGGCCCATACATAAAGGCAACAATCACAGTACATGATAGACAATACATAATGAATGGCCCAACCCATCCAAGAATTCCATCCTCTACACAGCAACCCATACCAACCATCACACCTTGGGGATTTCTACAATCAACCCTCCGTCCGCTATACACCACGTGGCACAGCCACCGATCACTGTGTGATCTAACATTTAAATTTGGTGGGATTTCTACCACCGGTCACCATGTGACCCATATTTGTATATATGGGATTTCTACCACAAGTCACCATGTGACCTATATTTATATTCATGGGATTACTACCACCGGTCACCATGTGACCCATATTGCACTTCCCCTTTCATATTATATTCCCACCCCATTCATACATACACAAAAAGAACATCATACAAGCTTTCATAAGTCTCAATACACATAGAGATTTCCATGGTTGCATACCTGGCATCCTTGCCTAACCCTTTTAGGGTTTTAACCGACTGTCTACATAACCATTTTCTGGCTTTTTAGTCCACTACACATAAAATACAATTAGAGAGTGTGTATTAGAGATCTACACACCTGGTTATCGATAAAATGATACTTTCTATGTCAACGCTATCTGTAGTCGACACAAGTACTATCTGCCTAAGGTGTTGTTCAGAAGCCGATCCACAACCAAGTGGCGAATCTCGAATGGCAGATACCGCTCATTTGTTAAACTTAGGGATTCTCTCCTTTGCCTGATCCATATTTAATTCCATCATAAGTCCTTGTCAGAACTACAATCACAATATATGACCGTTAATCCTCATCATAAAGTTTAGATCTTGTATATAATGAACGAATCTAGTAAAGATCAAGGGAAATCTCCTTACCTTAAAATTTTGAAATTGGGGACTAGCTATTTTCGGCTTTTAGATCTAGACTACCAAGTTTCCTTCAAATCCGGATTGTCGCCCAACATAGAACCATTAGACTATTAGTTTTTTGACTTTTGCCTTTCAAAAATCGAGAGAGAGGGATCTTAAAAGAAATCAAGAATCGACACTTACCTTATTAGAGGGAAATCGGTAACTCATTAGGGATTCTAGCTTTTGAGAACAATCAAAAAGAGAAGATGATAAGAAGAAATCTTGAATAATTTTGACTTTTATTGGAAGAAATCGGCAAAGAGTAGGGATTATTCGGCTTTTGAAGAAATAAAAAGAAAAGAAATTTGAGCGGAAGAGTTAAGAATTTCGGCACAGGTTAAGAAGAAGAAAGTAGGGTTCAAATGTCGGAGTTGGTGAGCTACTCCCCTCTATTTATAGAGATTTCTGCACCTACCTTAAAACCCAAGAGTACCCTTCCTGATTACTAAAAGTCAAGCTAATAAAAAGGGAAAATTCGGCACCCCTTCTTCATAAAGTAGCCGAATTCTTCACTCCTCTAGGTGGTGGATTTTCGGCCATCGCCTTTCCTTGATAGCTCATATCTTTTCTTTGTTTTATCTTCTATATTATCAATTATAAATTCCATGTAAATCCTTCTATTTTAGAGCCTTGTTACCGTCCACTTCTCCTAACCCTAATGCTGACTTTTAGCTCACTTAAATTAAGAGAACTGGGCTCCTTAAAACTTAAATTTTGGGCCCCTTACACCCTTGTTCTGGCATCTCCCCTTGCTCCCTTTTAAGTGCCAAAAATGGCCCAGAAACATGGGCTCCTTGCGGTGAAAACATGGGCCTCTTTAACTGTTAGTAACGCCACCTTCTTGTGCCACCTATTGTTGGGCCACAAGCCCACGTTGGTATTTTGAACACAATTACCACCTTTTAACTCTATAATGCCCAATCAGATAATTTAACCAAGGCCTTTTTCCTAGTCCTAAGCCCAATTTGGACCCCTATCACTTAAATTAATATATTAAATATATCCTTACACTAAACGCATAGACCTATTAATTCAAGATGTTACAAAATTTTATTCTGAGTGGAAATAATTTTAATTTTTTGGTCCCCCTACTTAAGATGAACAATGTCTTCTTTGTTAAAAGTGAATAGATACTATACACCAGGTAGGATTCTAGAAAAAAGGAGGTGAGTCTATAACATCCTGAGTTGTGGGCCTGTGCATTGTGTGCGTGTTTAATGTGTTAGATTAAGAATTAGGGGCACGGATTAGGCTCAGGTTCGGGCTGAGACCTTGGTTAATTTTCTGTTGGGGCATTATAGGGTTTAAAAATAGGTATCTGTGTGTAAAAGAAGCAGGTGGGCTAGTGGCCCAAATTTTGCTGGTGCTGCAAGAAAGGCAGATGGTGGCGTCACTAGTGGATGAAGAAAGCCCAAGTGTTGGCTGCTTGGGGCCCGTGTTCTTGGGCCAAATTTGGCACTTAGAGGGGGTTAGGGGGAAGGACGGCATTAAGACTAGGATATAGGGGATTAAATGTTTTAAATATGTGGATAATATGCTGTTATAGGAGGGAACAGTTGGCACTAAGTAGGCCTCTTTTAGAGGAGGTTGTGGATTAAGATAGCAAAGAAAGATAGGAGCTATCTCTTGGAGGCAGTGTTAGCCAAATCCTTTTGAAGAGTTTGAGGGGGAGTGGACTCTCGATTTTGGCTCTTGGAGAGGTGTCGAAACCTAGTTGCTAAAGGGTAGCATTTTTGGCATTTAGGTGGGTTTTCCACTTTTTCAGTCTAGCTTTTCCTCTCAATCTCTCTTTTGCCAAAATCACCTAAACTCTTCTCCTCTTTTCTCTCATTTTGACCATAGCCAAAACCTCTTTAGGCTCTTCTCTTATTCTTCTTTTTATGATAACCGAATCCCTACTACTCTTTTTCTCCATCTTTGTCCCAAAGCCAAATCACTACTTCTCCCTCTCTTCCATCTTGGCTTTTCATTTCAAAACACCTTGCTAGCCAAAACCATTTGATTCTCGTCACCCTGATCCACTCTTCTTTCATTCACTAAAAGCCAAAGACCACACTTTTTTTTGAAAGCTGAATCTTCCTCGCTGTGATCTCTTGTGCCAAACTTTGAGAAAAGCCGAAGGTATGTGTTGGTAATAGGTTCGGTCGAATGGCCACTGCCTTACCCTTTCTCTTTTGCTGATTCTCATCAAGTACTTGTGTAGGTGCGATCATCGTGTTGGTTTAATGGTTGGATGCTTGGCTGAATTTAGGTAGGGTGGTGACGCCTTCTTGATGATTTTCAAGATTTGTCGATCTAGGTAAGGGTTTCGTTTTAAGTGTTATGTTAATCTATTAGGTTTGATCTCATCATTTAAATTCAGTTTAGTGACCAAGGGTTGTTATGGACTCAAATGCCAGCCAAGTGTTAGGAAGGGTTGGACCTGTAAACCTAGCCCCTAAATTCAAGAAGTGAGTAGTATCGGTAGTACGAGGTTGGCCACCAGGTTATGGGCCAGTATCGGAGTAAGATCGTAGGCAGATAGCGGTAGTCTCGATTGACGATAGTGTTGAAGTAGAGGGTGCGACAGTGCGAGTAATCAGGTGTGTAACTTTTACTCACTTTATATGTTTAATATGTCATTTCTATGTTTTGTCAAAAGCCGAAGTAATAGTAGAAATCCCTATGTTACCCTTGTGGGTAAAAGCAAGAACTCCGGGTAAGTCCATTATGATGGATACCGTGATTTATCTATATAAAACCTGTATGTGCCATGTTATATATCCTTGATGTGTTAAGCATGATCTTATGGTATTGAAAAGCATATACATGAAAAATGGGTATGATGAGCGGAGGTGGAAGGTATGATTTATGAGACTGTCATCAGTGGTTAGGTACCACACGTGGGTTGGCCCCACATATCATTATTCTGTGACTAAGTCTTAGTGGTTTGGAACCACCAGTGGTTAGGTACCACATATGCTTATTTTGTGACTTGTCCCAGTGGTTAGGTACCATAGTGGGTTGACCCCATATATCGTTGTAAGGGATCATCACCGGTGGTTAGGTACCACAAGTGGGTTGGCCCCACATATGAATATTTGTGACTTCGGTTACCAGTGGTTAGGTACCACCAGTGGCTAGGGGCCACAAGGGGTAGATCTGGGAGACTCAGATGGATACTTAGGTTGGATGGGTTACAGGACATGCATATTTGCATATGAATCTGTGCAAAAGCTTAAAGTCTTTTGGGATGGAAATTACATACTGAATCTCGATAACTCACCCCTTCCGTTACTTTTTTGCAGATAATGCTTAGATCGTGGATTTGGAGCCACGGTGGACTCATCGTGGCCATGCTCAATATTTATTTTCATTCCAATGTTTATTTCAGATTTAGTTCTTATTTTCTTTAAGTTTGGGGTTTTAGCATTATAATAAGGCCACTTTGATTTTTACTTTTGAACTATTTGTTCATTTTTGTTTTCTTTAAATATATGCTAAACGTTAATAGCATGCCTGATAAATTATGAAATGAACGATTTTTCTAAAACTTGAGTAAAATCTTTGTTTTTTGAAGTTGTACACCAGATAATTAATAAACGAGGGATAGCAACAAGGCAACTCTACTTCTTCTAAGTTAAGGTTCAAAATGTTTTAACAGTTCACTCAACTAAACACGATTCTTTGATAGATAAACAAAAGTTTTCTTCTCAAATCAAGTTGACAAAACGATTTTCAAAATGTTTTCTTCCCAGTGACACGCCAGATTCGGTTATAGCGTTTTGATCGGGTTTGGGGTGTTACATTTTTGGTACCAGAGCCAGGTTCAAAAGTTTGGTTGTGGGTATAAGGCCCAAAATGTTTTCAATGAAGGGTTTGTAAAATAATTTTCAGGGAGATGCATATTTTGGAAAGCATGGTACTTGAGTCTCCGACACCGATCCACCCAGTTAAGTATCCTAACCTTTGATGTGATATATATATGATGGGTTTAATGGGTTTTGTAGGGACGTAGATATGTATGCTAGGGCTTATGGACCATAGGCTTAGATACACAAACTTTTAAATTCCATAAAACTTAACTTGCCTAATTAAACATGTCTGTGAACAAGTCAGAAGGACTAGAGTGTGGTAACAGGCATACGCATGTCTAGGATTGGATTCAGGAAGAGCTTGGTATTTAAGCAGTCCTAGTGACTCACCTTCTCTTTTCTGGAATCCTACCTGGTGCGTAGTGACTGTTCACCTTAGCCTCAAAGACTTGTTGACGGGCCAAACTTTATAGCTAAAACCCGAAAGGGACCAGTACCCTATCTTTGTAAAATTTCTTATATGTCCCTAATTTTGTAAAAAATTATCCACATTACCCTAGGTTGAGAAATTTTACCGAAATACCCTTGATTTTGTAAAATGACCAACATACTCTTGTTTAAAAACTACCAAAGTACCCTTGTTTAAGAAATTACTGAATTACCCCTAATTTACGAAATACCCCGGATTATAAAATTATCGAAATACCCATATTTTGAAAAATCACCAGGATACCTTATTTTGAAAAATTATGAAAATACCCCTATAGGTTACAATTACGAAAATATCCCTAGGTACTGAAATGATAAAAATACCCCTAGGCAATGAACGTGAGTCCATGGATGTACTTGTGTGTTTGATACATGTATATGGTGTTCTGTTGGATGTTGATTGAATGTGAATTCTAGAATTAGGAAGTACAGACTTGAGAACTAAACTATGTAGACATTGTTCGAATTCAAAAGAACCATTGTTAAAACTTCCTTCCATAAGATTATTCATTGTTAATCAGTGGAAGAAAGAGTTATTAATCTATAAAAATTTCTAAATCAGATTAAATAGTAAACGGTAGAATGAGCACTCGAGGTCGAGGGTGTATTGTACGCGGCCGTGGTAGGGGTAGGACGACTGTGTCGGAACCAGTAGGGCCTGGTTATGAGTCAGAGAATGAGGTACCAGCACCGCCAGCTGTGGGCACTAAACTTTAAGAGCAAACGGCTGGTGATGGCGCAGTGTCGCAGGCAATGCTACGGGTCCTAGAGAGAGTTGCTGGAGTAGGCGTAGGTACGAGGGCTCAGAAATCTGTGTCCAAACAACTCCGAGCTAATGGAGCAGAGGTATTTAGGGGAGTTTCAGGTGTAGCTCCCAACACGGCTAAGTACTAGTTAGAGGCGACAGAGCGCATAATGGATGACTTGGATTTCACATCTGAGGAGAAGTTAAAAGGAATAGTGTCTCTTCTCCGGGATGAGTCTTATCAATGGTGGTTCACGGTCAGGGAAGGTGCATTTTCTCGGTGATATCACTTGGGATTTCTTCAAGGCAGCTTACCAGAGGAAGTACTTGGGGTCTAGTTATATAGATGCGCAACGAAAGGCATTTTTGAATTTGGTTCAAGTGAGTAAGTTGGAATCCTAGTACGAGGTGAAATTCTTACGTTAAGCAGGTATGCTCGGGGTATCATGGCTACGGAGAATGAGCGCTGTGTTAGGTTTGAGGACGGACTAAGGGATGAGCTGCGGGTGTTGATTGCTCTGCAGCGAGAGAGGGAGTTTGTCATTCTTGTGGAGAAGGCCAAGATTGCTAAAGAGGTGAAGCAAATCGAGAAACATAATCAGAATAGGAATAGAGATCAAAATGAGTTTTTGGCCATCAGGGTCTGTTGGGAGTTCTGAAAAAAGAGCTAGATTTGGTGGACCAAATCAAGTCGCAAGGCTCATTGTCTTCTTAGTAGCCACCACAAGCAGCCCGATGTGGGAAGTCGCATTCGGAGAGTGTTGGACAGGTAATAAAAGGTGCTTCGAGTGTGGGTCAATGGATCACCGGATAAGGGATTGTCAGTGGATGCCAGCTAGGACACAGGCTGAGGGTCAAGGACGTACACAATTCAGGGGAGATGGTCAGAAACCGTAGAGGGGTCGAGGTTCTGCTAGGGGTGGTAATGGTAACGAGCGAGGCCGGGGAGCACCGGGTAGAGGTGCTGAAAATGCTAATGCAAGACAGCCTGGGTTGGTCTATGTAGCGAGGCGTCGAGAGCAGGGTGACGCATTGAACATCATAACCGGTACATTTTTAATTGTTGGGTTGCCTTATACTGCTTTGATTGATGTTGGTTCGACACACTCTTATGTTGCTAGTAGTATAGGGGGAACTTTGAACTTAGCCTATGAGACTTCTGCTAGGGAGATGACAGTAATTAGCCCTCTAGGACATTCTATGGTAGTAAATAAACTATATAAGGATGTACCTCTAGAATTTCAAGGGGTAGTGTTTCAGGCTAATTTGATGGAACTGTCATTCAGAAAGTTCGATTTGATCTTAGGGATGGATTGGTTAGTAAAGTATCAAGTGGGCCTGGACTATGCAGCAAAGTGCATGGTGCTTAGAACTGTCGAGGGTGAAGAGGTGGTGATGATAGGTGAGAGAAGAAACTACCTATCTTGGGTAGTATCTGCCTTGAATGTTGAGAAAATGGCGAGGAAAGGATGTAAGGCGTTTGTAGTTTATGCTTGTGCTTTGGAGGTTAAGGAATCAATGGTGGGGAATGTTTGAACAGTGAAAGAATTCACCGATGTGTTCCCAGAGAAGCTTTTGGGTTTGCCCCTTGATCGCGAAGTTGAGTTTGGTATAGAGCTTTTACCAGGAACAGCGCCAGTGTCTATTGCCCCATATAGAATGGTACCAAAGGAGTTGGTGGAGCTAAAGGCGCAGATTCAAGAATTGTTGGATCGGGGTTTTATCCGGCCGAGTGTATCGCCTTGGGGAGCGCTTCTGCTTTTTGTTAAAAAGAAGGATGGGTCGATGTGGATGTGCATAGATTACCGTCAGCTAAATAAGTTGACGATTAAGAACAGGTATCCGTTACCAAGGATAAACGACCTGTTTGACCAACTTATGGGAGCCTTAGCCTTTTCTAAGATAAATTTGAGGTCGGGGTATCACCAGCTTAAGGTCAAGGAGGCGGATATTCATAAGACGGTGTTTCGTACTCAGTACAGTCACTATGAATTTTTGGTGATGCCGTTTGGGTTGATGAATGCAGCAGCAGTGTTTATGGATGTGATGAATCGGGTGTTTCAGTCGTACTCAGATCGATTCGTCATAGTATTTATAGACGATATTCTGGTGTACTCGAAATCGGAGGAGGAGCGCGATGCACATCTGCGAGTGGTTTTGTAAATTCTAAGAGAAAAACGGTTATACGCAAAGTTTAGTAAGTGCGAGTTCTGGTTGAAAGAAGTTACCTTTTTGGGTCATGTGGTGTCAGCTGAGGGGATTAGAGTGGACCCTCGAAAGATTGAAGCTGTAATAGATTGGAAACCATCGAAGTTTATGCCAGAGATTCAGAGTTTTTTGGGTTTAGCATGTTATTACAGAAGGTTTGTGGAAGGTTTTCTTTGATTGTAGCACCGTTAACCAAGTTGCTAAGGAAAGGGGTTCCGTTTGTGTGGTCTAACAAGCAACAAGAAAGTTTTGAGAGGTTAAAGAGGATTTTGACGAAAGCTCTGGTGCTGATTCAACCTGAAGTAGGGAGAGAGTTTATGGTTTATTGTGATGTGTCGCATACAGGGTTGGGATGTGTGCTGATGCAAGAGGGGAAAGTATTAGCGTCGTTTCTCGATAATTGAGACCTCACGAGGTGAATTACCCGACACATAATCTAGAGCTGGCTGCTGTGTTTTTCGCCCAGAAAATTTGGAGACATTACTTGTATGGAGAGAAGTCTATTGTGTACACAGATCATAAGAGTTTGAAATACCTCCTTACTCAAAAGGATTTAAATTTAAGGCAGCAGAGGTGGATTGAGTTGTTGAAGGATTATGACTGCTTGATTGAGTACCATCCAGGTAAGGCTAACATGGTAGCTGGCGCCTTGAGTCGCAAAGTGGTAGCATATTTTAGAGCCATGTTTGCCCACCTTAGTTTGTATAAGGACAGAAGTCTGTTAACAAACCGCAAGTGAAGCTAACATGGGTAAACCAGGTTAAGGGAAAACAATTGGTAGATGAAGTCTTAAGTGCTCGATGTTTGCAAGTGCAGAATGGAAGATATGTTGAGGGGTTGTGTCTTGGATTTCAGAGGTAGTTGGGAGGAATTTCTACCGGTGGCGGAATTCGCATATAACAATAGTTACCAGGCAAGTATTCGGATGGCACCATATGAAGCGTTATATAGTCGGAAGTGTCGTACCCGTACGTGTTGGACGGAATTGGGGGAGCGACAGTTATTAGGGCTAGAGTTGGTTGCTGAAACAAAAGATAAGATTAGGCTGATTCGAGCTCGTCTGAAGGAAGCCTCGGACAGGCAAAAGTCCTATGCCAATCTTAAGCGGAAGGATATAGAATTTGCAGAGGATAACAAGGTGTTCTTGAAGGTGTCGCCATGGAAGAAAGTTCTGAGATTTTGGTGGAAAGGCAAGCTGAGCCCTAGGTTTATCGGGCCTTATCGGGTGTTGAAACGAGTGTGACCGGTAGCTTATCAGCTCGAGTTGCTACCAAAATTGAGTCAAATCCATAATGTGTTTCATGTTTCTATGCTTAGATGCTATTGTTCAGATCCGTCTCATGTTGTGCCGGTAGAAGAAATTGAAGTGAGCCCAGACTTATCTTTTGAGGAGGAACCCGTACAGGTCCTGGATCAGGATGTCAAAGTATTGCGTAGGAAATTAGTCCCCTTGGTGAAGGTATTGTAGCGGAAACATGGACCAGAAGAGGTCACATGGGAGCCGGAGGATGTTATGCAGCAGCATTACCCTCAACTCTTTTGATCAGGTAATTTCGAGGCCGAAATTAATTTTAAGGGGGTAGAACTGTAACATCCTGAGTTATAGGTCTATGCATTGTGTGTGTTTAATGTGTTAGGTTGAGAACTAGAGGTGCGGATTGGACTCAGGTTTGGGCTGAGACCTTGGTTAATTTTCTGTTAGGGCATTATAGGGTTTAAAAATAGGTATCTATGTGTAAAAGAAGCAGGTGGGCTTGTGGCCCAAAGTCTGGTGGCGCTGCAAGGAAGGCAGAAGGTGGCGTCACTAGTGGATGGAGAGGGCCCAAGTGTTGGCCTCTTCGGGCCCGTGTTTTTGGGCCAACTTTGGCACTTAAAGGGGGCTAGAGGGAGGATGGCATTAAGACTAGGATATAGGGGATTAAATTTTTTAAATATGTGGATAATATGCTGTTATAGGAGGGAAGAGCTGGTGCTAAGTAGGCCTCTTTTGAAGAAGGTTGTGGATTAACATAGCAAAGAAAGATAGGATCTATCTCTTGGAGGCAATGTTAGCTGAATCCTTTTGAAGAGTTTAGAAGGGAGTGGACTCTCGATTTTGGCTCTTGGAGAGGGTGCCGAAACCTAGTTGCTAAAGGGTAGCATTTTTGGCATTTAGGTGGGTTTTCCACTTTTTCAGTCTAGCTTTTCTTCTCAATCTCTCTTTTACCGAAAATCACCTAAACTCTTCTCCTCTTTTCTCTTCTTTTGACTATAGCCGAAACCTCTTTAGGTTCTTCTCTTCTTCTTCTTTTTATGATAATCGATCCCCTACTACTCTTTTTCTCCATCTTTGTCCCAAAGCTGAATCACTACTTGTCACTCTCTTCCATATTGGCTTTTCATTTCAAAACACATTGCTAGTCGAAACCCCTTGATTCTCATCACCCTGATCCACTCTTCTTTAATTCACTAAAAGCCAAAGACCACACTTTCTTTTGAAAGCTGAATCTTTCTCACTTGGATCTCTTGTGCCGAACTTTGAGGAAAGCCGAAGGTATGTGTTGGTAATAGGTTCGGCCGAATGGCCATTCCCTTACCCTTTCTCTTTTGTCAAAACTCATCAGGTACTTGTGTAGGTACGATCATTGTGTTGGTTTAAAGATTGGATGCTTGGCCAAATGTAGGTAGGGTGGTGACGCCTACTTGAGAATTTTTGGGATTTGTCGATCTAGGTAAGGGTTTCGTTTTAAGTGTTATTTTAATCTATTAGGTTTGATCTCATCGTTTAAATTCAGTCTAGTGACCAAGGGTTGTTATGGACTCAAATGCCAGCCAAGTGTTAGGAAGGGTTGGACCTGTAAACCCAGCCCCTAAATTCAAGAAGCGAGCAATATCGACAATACGAGATTGGCCACCGGGTTGTGGGCCAACATAAGAGCAAGATCGTAGGCAGATAGCGGTAGTCTCGATTGACGACAGTGTTGAAGTAGAGGGTGTGATAGTGCGAGTAATTAGGTGTGTAACTTTTACACACTTCATATGTTTAATATGTTGTTTCTATGTTTTGTCAAAAGTCGAAGTAATAGTAGAAATCACTATGTTACCCTTGTGGGTAAAAGCAAGGACTCCGAGTAAGTTCATTATGATGGATAACGTGATTTATCTATATAAAACCCGCATGTGCCATGTTATATTTCCTTGATGTGTTAAGTATGATCTTATGGTATTGAAAAGCAGATACATGAAAAATGGGTATGATGAGCGGAGGGGGAAGGTATGGTTTATCAGACTGTCACCAGTGGTTAGGTACCACACATGGGTTGGCCCCACATATAATTATTCTGTGACTAAGCCTTAGTGGTTTGGAACCACCAGTGGTTAGGTACCACATATGTTTATTTTGTGACTTCTCCGGTGGTTAGGTGCCACAGTGGGTTGGCCCCACATATCGTTGTAAAGGATCGTCACTAGTGGTTAGGTAACACAAGTGGGTTGGCCCCATTTATGAATATTTGTGACTTCAGTTACCAGTGGTTAGGTACCACCAGTGGCTAGGTGCCACAAGGGGTAGATCTGGGAGACTCAGATGGATACTTAGGTTGGATGGGTTGCATGACATGCATATTTGCATATGAATCTGTGTAAAAGCTTAACGTCTTTTGGGATGTGGGATTACACACTTAGTCTCGGTGACTCACCCCTTTCGTTACTTTTTGCAGATAATGCTTAGATCATGGATTTGGAGCCGGGGTGGACTCGTGGTGGCCATGCTCAATATTTGTTTTCATTCCAATGTTTATTTCGGATTTAGTTCTTATTTACTTTAAGTTTGGGGTTTTAGCTTTGTAATAAGGCCACTTAGATTTTTACTTTCATATTATTTGTTCATTTTAGTTTTCTTTAAATCTCTGTTAAACGTTAATAGCATACCTGATAAATTATTAAATGAACAGTTTTTCCAAAACTTGAGTAAAATCTTTGTTTTCTGAAGTTATACACCGGATAATTAATAAAAGAAAGATAGCAACAGGGAAACTCTACTTCTTCTAAGTTAAGGTTCAAAATGTTTTAACAATTCACTCAACCGAACACGATTCTTCTATAGATAAACAAAATTTTTCTTCTCAAATCAAGTTGACAAAATGGTTTTCAAAATGTTTTCTTCCCAGTGTCACGCTAGATTCGGTTGTAGCGTTTTGACCGGGTTTGGGGTGTTACAGAGTCAATTTGATTACTTAAGTACCAAGCTCTCTCTAAATCCAATCCTAGACATGTATATATCTATTTCCACACTTTATACTTTGCGACTTGATCATTTTTATTAATGATTTCCACCTCTTGTTTAATTATGAGAAAATAAAATTTCCTAATTAAACTTAATCCTAAATTAACCTAGGAACAGAAATAAAATAAAGTCAGGACTTCCCTTTTTTTATTTATTTGCAGATCCTTCTGATTTGACTCATCTTTTGCTCCATCATTTTTGTTTTTGCATGGGTTTCTTCATTCCTTCTTCGATAGTGGACTCCATGGTTCAATTATGAAATCTGGAAATTCAGGTACAAAAATAAATGGGTCATTGTATATTTTCGAAGGAGTGCTTCTTATTGAGTCATCCCTTATTTTTTAATATCTTCAGTAAGCTTGGTGCTACCATTGCATATGTTGCATTATGTCCATTAACTATGACAGCTCATCTCAAAGATCTGGGTGAGGCGATTGATTTCTGAACATTGAAGCTGCGACATCAAGTTCGGCTTATGGTCCCGTTGGTTCTGGATTATCAGGGATTTTAGCTTATTACACCAGTTTGATCTCTGTAGGATCTTCTCCTTCTTCTTTAGGATCCTCACTTTCTTTAATTTGTTGCTATAGAATAGAGTCTCCAGCTATTCGGTAGAGGTGCCAATCTGTGATTGTGCCCTGGCTATAACTTGTCTTCATGAGTGGTGTCAAATATTCTCTTCGACAAGTGTGAATTCCTTGTTTTGACACAGTTCACTTAGAACCTGGAACTGCAAGTTCCTTGAGAATTTCTTGCAGATTTTTAGTCTCAATATTGCTCATCAAGGAAGAATATTCGTCATTTTCAAAATCAGATAATTCAAAGAATTCATTAATAGTGCTTGAGGTTATTGGTACCTTGATTCCACGAATAGAAACTTTCGTCAACTCGCTTGAGATTAAATTCGCATCTAACTCCTTATCCATACTAGGTCTTTTCTCATAAAATAACTCCCAACTGTGAGCTTCAGCAACCTGACAAATGCGCGCCATGAAATCAATATAATTACTTTCTTTCAGTGTAAAGCCTTTCTTTTGATGCATCTGTTGATTCTTGAAAATTCTTTCGTATCTCGCTTTTGCTTCTTCACAGTTGAATTTGTTTCGTGATTTGTCAATTTGAGTAGAGGCACGAGTTCTCTTGCGAGGCATGATTAACTTGAACATAAGATGGAAACAATTATTTTCTCAAAAATTTAATTGTTATAAACTATTAATAATTCAATAAATTGAAACATTAAATAATTAAATAAACTTAAAATTTAGGAGAAAAATTTGTCTTACCGCCCTTTTTATAAAAATCAAAAACTCCTAAAATAATTATAAATCAAAAGAGGTCAATTTAGGATAGGTTGGAGGGTTGTCAGTTAAGGATCTTGGTGCGAGCCTAGTGTGCCGCACGGATGTTGTGATGCTATTGGGCGTGCGGACAGATGTGTGTGGGAGTAGTGAGGCTTGGCATGGGTAGTTATACGGGCCGCAGGAGTAGTAACGCCGAGTGGGCAGCAGCGTGGGCGCCCGCGAGCTGGAGCTAGAATTAATATGAGGCGCGCGGAGCAGGACGTGAAGCGAGCGATGGGGACAAGTGCGCGCAGGGTGAGTTGCTAGCCGAAAGGCTGTCGAGCGGTGTTGCGGCTAGGGAGCTGGGGCTTGCGGCACTAGGTGATTTGGTATTTGGTGGGGATGGAGTTTGAGTGATGAATAATGGAGAATATTTATAGAGTAGGAGTTTAATTAGAATTCTTAGAACAATTTATTAATTAAAATATTATAAGTTCTAACCTATACAAAGTTAACAACAATTAATAATTAATATAATGCATATTAAATTATTATTTTCTATTAATTTATTAAAACAAAAACTTATTAAATAAAATATGATTAAATTTAAACTAATCTTAATAAGATGTAAAGTTGAAAATAATTTATATATATTATAATGGATATAATTATATATTAATGATTATCATCTTTTTTATTAAATTAAAAACATTTATTCTAGATGCCTTTTGAAAATATTTACAAAAGAGGGATCTAATTTGTGATATTTACAAAAAGAGCAACCAAATTTTGGAAATAATTCAATTAGGTACCTAGACTTAAAGAAAATTTGAAATTGAGTTGCAATTTAAAACTTGGATCAAAATTGACACTTTTATTTGAAGAACTAAAAATTTATTTTACCATTTAGGGAATAATTTCTTGAAAAATTATGTTAAAATCAATTCCCAAGAAAGATTTGAGGGGTCACAAGCGGTCCCGTTTAAGTTTCAAACTCCTAGGCAAAATTTATTCAAACATACTAATCCCAAAAATATACCCTAAATCATTTATATAAAAAGGAAAACAAGAAAAATCAATCATCTGATAAAATGAACGAGATTTGATCCCGTTCAATTTTATCTCCCTAGTAATGTTTTAAGCACTGAGCATTAACTCGAAAATTACCTCCCTTACTTTGAAGTTCGACAACTCCATATGGATAAACTCGGCTAATCGTAAATGGACCAGACCAACATGATTTTAACTTACCTGGAAAGAACCTTAATCTGGAATTGAATAACAAGACTTGCTGACCTGCTTCAAATTCTCGAACTCGAATGTGCTTGTCATGCCATTTCTTAAGTCTCTCATTGAGTAATTTGGCATTCTCGTATGAGAACATTCAGAATTCTTCTAACCCGTTGAGTTGGAGCATCTGTTTCTCTTTAGCAAGCTTAAGATCCAAGCTGAGTTGTTGAAGAGCCTAGTAAGCTTTGTACTCTAACTCCAAGGGTAGAAGACAGCTTTCTCAAAGACCAACCTATAGGGTGACATCCCTAAAGGGTCTTGTATGTAGGCCCATAAAGCATCATCCAGTCTTTTGGACCAATCTTGTCAATTAGGACAAACTACCTTCTCAAGTTTTCCTTTAATTTCTTTATTTGCCAGTTCAGCTTGCCTATTTGTCTGCGGGTGGTAAGCTGTGGCAACCTTGTGCTTTACTCCATGTTTTTCAAGTAACCATTTCAAACACTTGTTCACAAAATGGGACCTTTCACCACTGATGATGGCTCTTGGGGTTCCAAACCTTATGAACACATGCTTATGCAAAAACTTCATCAAAACCTTAACATCGTTTGTCGAATATGCCTCAACTTCAACCGATTTAGACACATAGTCTACTGCTACCAATATGTATTTGTGACCAAAAGACGGAGGGAAAGGACCGAGAAATTTAGTACCCCAAACATCGAATAATTCTACCTAAATGATGTTTGTTCAAGGCATCTCATTTCTGTTGGTGACATTTCCAACCTTTTGACATTGATCACAACTCTTTACGTAAGCATATGCATCTTTAAATAGTGTTGGCCAAAAAAATTTGACTTGCAATACCTTGGCCGCAGTACGTGTGCCTCCGAAGTGTCCCTCACTTGGAGTTGAGTGGCAATGGTATAGAATCTTATGTACTTCATCTTTTGCCAAGCATCTCCTGATCATTTGACCTACACACTTTTTAAACAAATATGGCTTTTCCCAGAAATAGTACTTCACATTGTGAAGAAACTTTTTCTTTTGATGATACGTGTTATCAATCAGCATCAAACTACAATGTAAATAGTTAGCAATAATAGCAAGCCAATAGGTATTATGGATATGATTTACCTTCAGTATGTGTTCATCTGGAAATGTCTCCTGAATTGGTATAAGAGGAGAATTCCCTTCCTACGGCTCAATCTAGACAAGTGGTCTGCTACTTGGTTTTCTACTCCCTTTTGATCTTGAATTTCTAAATCAAACTCTTAAAGTAGAAGTACCCATCGGATTAGTCTCAGATTAGCATTTTTCTTGGCAAGTAAATACTTAATTGCCGAGTGGTCTGTATAGACAGTCACTTTGGTACGTACAAGATAGGATCGAAACTTGTCAAAAGCAAACACAATAGTAAGTAACTCTTTCTCTGTTACCGTGTAATTAAATTGAGCTCCAGTCAGAGTCTGACTTGCATAGTAGATGGGATGAAAAAATTTTTCTTTCTCTGGCCCTTGATAGCTCCTATCGTGAAGTCACTTGTGTCACACATCAATTCAAATGGTAAATCCTAGTCTGTTGTGATGATTATGGGTGTCGAAACTAACCAACTCTTTAAATCGTTGAAAGCTCTTAAGCACTGCTCATCAAATTTGAATGTCATTTCCTTCTCAAATAATTTGCATAAGGGTTTAGCAATTTTAGAGAAGTCTTTGATAAATCTTCAATAGAAACTGGTGTGGCCCAAAAAGCTCCTAACACCCTTTACAGATGTTAGAGGTGGTAGTTTCTCAATAATGTCTACCTTTGCTTTATCTAACTCGATTCCATGTCTCGTTATCAGATGCCTTAGAACAATACCTTCTCGTACCATGAAATGGCAATTTTCCTAGTTGAGCACGAGGTTTGTTTCTTTGCATCGCCTTAGTACCTTGGCTATATTGGCTAGGCAATCATCATATGTATTTCCAAATACTGAAAAATCATCCATAAATACTTCCAAGTATTTCTCAACCATATCAATAAAAATAGACATCATACATCTTTGAAATTGGGCAGGTGCATTACATAAACCAAATGGCATGCGTCTGAATGCAAATGTACCGTAGGGTGGGTGAATGTTGTCTTGAGTTGATCTTCTGATGCTACTATAATCTAGTTATACCCCGAGTATCCATCAAGAAAATAGTAATAGTCTCGTCTCATGAGTCTAACTAGTATTTGGTTCAAAAATGAAAAAGGAAAGTGATCTTTCCTAGTCGCCTTGTTTAGCTTCCGGTAATCGATGCAAATTCTCCATCACATAATCGTTCTAGTTGATATCAACTCGTTACTCTTTTCTCAATGACCGTAATACCTCCTTTCTTTGGTACGCACTGGACCAAACTTACCCATGAACTGTATGAGATTAGGTAAATTATACCCGCATCCAACCACTTGATGATTTCCTTTTTCACCATGTCCTTTATGATAGGATTCAGTCTTCGCTGTCCATCAATTGTCCCTTTTTCACCATCTTCCAGGGTAATCTTCTGCATGCATACAGATGGACTAATACTGTGAATATCGACTATGGTTCATCTGATAGCCTTCTTGAATTGTTTCAATACTAGGATGTGTTTCTTTTCTTGCTCAATAGTTAATTCTGCTGAAACAATCACAGGAAGAGTAAAAGCATTACCTAAATAAACATATTTTAAATGTGAAGGAAGTACCTTGAGTTTGGGTATAATCCCTATTCTCTAACTCCAAAGATTCAAAATAGGATTGTGGATTAAATCCCCTTTGATTAGCTTCTAGCAAAGCTAAGTATTCATCCTCTCCTTCATCATCTGGAGGGTCTAATGTCAAAATTTGGTCCAATGGATCCTCAACATAGTTGAGTTCTTTTTCCATGAGTAAATCCTCTAAATCGGACACTGCAGAACAATCATCAATTGTGTCAGGAAATCGCATAGAGTTAAGAGCATTAAATGTCACCTGATCATCCAGAACACGCATAGTAAGCTTGCCCTTCTGGACATTAATAAGGGTCCGTCCGGTTGCTAGGAAAGGCCTTCCTAGGATGATTGGAACTTCTTTGTCTGCTTCAAATCATAGAACCACAAAGTCAGTATGAAAAATAAATTTATCTACACATACCAATATGTCCTCGATGTTTCCTTCCGGATGTGCTAAGGATCTATCTACTAATTGAAATGTAACCATAGTAGGTCTAACTTCACCTATCCCTAACTTCCTAAATATTGACATAGGCATCAAGTTGATATTTGTACCCAAGTCACATACTACCTTACCACAATATGTTGCTCCAAGGTTGCAAGGTATGGTAAAACATCTTGGATCTTTCAACTTTGTGGGTAGTTTGTCTTGAAGATATGCACTGCATTCCTTTGTCAGGGCTACCATCTCAAATTCTCCAAGTCTTTGTTTCTTATACAGGATATCCTTCATGAATTTGACATAGTTCGGCCTTTGTTCAAGTACTTCAACCAGCGGGATATTGATATGAAGTTGCTTGAGTACGTCTAAGAACTTCTTGAATTGAATTTCCTACTTTTACTTCTTAAGTCTTTGAGGGTAGGCTGGTAGAGGCTTCTTTACTAGAACTGGTTCATTCGTCTCTGTGGCAATTCTACATCTAATGAAGTTGTTAGTTGATCAGAATTAGCTGGTTCTAAAGTTACCTTGTTAGATTTTGCAGATTCTGGTTCTAGTGAAACTGGAATTTCAACACTCGGTTGAACTTCCTCTTAGTCTTGAGCATCAGTTGGCTCCTTTTCAAATTCGACGGTTTTGGGTTCTAATGTCTTTTCGCTCCTCAATGTTAATGCTTTACAATGCTCCTTCCCTGGATTCCTCAGATTCTCTGTATCACTAGGTAAAGCACCTTGTGGTCAGTTTCTGAGTTTAGTTGCAAGCTAGCTCACTTGATTCCCCAGATTCCTTAGAGTGGCATCATTTTTTTCCATGTATGCCTTCAATGGATTCTCTAAGGTATTGGACTGTTAAAATTGGGTTGGTTTCTAAACTTGTTGGGAAATACCAGGTGGCTGGGTCGGTCTAGGTTGGGTGTAAGTGCTACTGGTTCCCGCTCCTTGGTTACTCCAGGAAAAATTCAGGTGGTTTTGCCACAATAGGTTATAGAAATTAGATTGCAGTCCTTGCCTTCCTCGATTTTTGTTCTAGTTATCCATGTAATACACGGATTTTGGGTTCGATGGACATTATTCCAACAAATATCCTTTCCCACAATAGACACAAGCTACATTTTCAACTTGATTTAATGGCTGAGCTACAAAACTATTAAACCCATTAGCGGTAAAATTTTTAAGCATTAAGGATATTGTGGATACCTAAGATGCAAGTGAAGTAAGAGCGTCCACTTCATGGACTCCAACGACTCATCTCCCTGACGTTGCTCAATTGGTTGGCCATCGATAATTGTTGCTGGCAAACCTCTCAATGATTTCATAAGCCTCATTAAAAGACTTGGAAAGGAGAGCACCATTAGCAGTAGCGTCCACTACCATCCTCGTGTGTGCATTGAAACCATTATAAAACGACTAAAGTTGGATGTAATGTGGGATTCCATGATGAGGGTACTTTCGTAATAATTCTTTATACCTTTCCCATGCCTCATACAAGGACTCATCATCCATTTATTGGAAAGCAATGATCTCATTCCTCAACTTATCTTTCTTGCTAGGCGAGAAATACTTCATAACGAATCTTTCTGCTAACTCTTACCATGTGGAAATTGAATTTGGTGGCAATGAGCTCAACCAAGCTCGAGCTCTGTCCCTTAGCAAATGTGGGAACAATTTCCATCATAATGCATCTTCAGGTACTCTGGCTAACTTGAAAGAATCGCTTACCTTCATAAATAGTCTTAAGTGAAGATGAGGATCTTCGGTAGGTATTCCACTGAATTGGCCCACAGCCCTAAGCATCTAGAACATGATTGGTTCCAGCTCGAACTGTTGTGCCTCGATCTCGGGTCTCTTAATACCTAGATTAAGATCATGAAATACTGGCACGGCATACTATCTTAAAGCTCTATCCCTATCATCAGCAATAAGGATAGGATTTTGAGCAGGGTTTGTTCCATTTCCTTGATTCAAATTTTCGAGATTCATTTCTTCAGTCCTTCTCTGGCTTGCTTGTCTTCTTCGCTGTTGAAAAGTTCGTTCAATCTCAGGGTGTATAGGAAGTAAATCGATAATTCGATCAATAATCATAAACAACTGAAATAGCCACAGAAAAATTAATTAAGTTAAAATTAAATAGAAAAATAAACCAAAAAAACTAACAAATTCACAAATAATTTCTTTTTAAAACAGTCCCCAGCAACAGCGCCAAAAACTTGGAATGACGGAAATGTGCAAGTGTACACAATCGCAAAAAGAAATAAAGTGGCAAGTAAATGCCGAGTTATCATACCCACAAGGACTGTGAAAAGATTTATTTATGAATGCAATTTTAAACACTTTGGTGAAGAAAAAATATTTTGATTTGAAGAGGTGATTAAAAACTAAAATTTTAACAAAGTAAAAAAAAATAAAGTTCCTATGCATGATTTCAAAAAGATGATTTTAGTCAAGATGACATAATTGTGTTAGATTAATTACATTTCTTAACTTAGAATAATTAAACTAATGTTTATGTTGTTATGAATAAATACATGACAACTCGGTAATTTGCTAACTTATGAACATACTTACCTACCAAAAGTCATTTATCTCTTGACTATATATTTATGTCAATTCAACCGATGAAATAAATTTTAATAAGAAAATGTGTTAATGCATATAGATACTTATGAAATTAAAATAATCTCTTGTACATATCTCTTTGAAAATTCAAACAATTAATTTAATCTCATAAGCACATAAAAGATTATGTAAGGTAACAATGTATTTATACCTTGAAATAGTTTAATCCCAATAGTCTTGCAAGTTATGCAAGGCAAATGTATCACTAGATATCATCGCTAATTTAACCCTCAGCTATCTTAGATGATTAAACATGCACTGATTAAGTATCATGCAAATTAATTACAATTTCAATCCGTTTAAATAATTAATTCATTAGTTACCTTACAATTGTAATGCAAGAATAACTTAGTCATGGTTTTACTTAATCAAACATCTTACCGAGGCCTATAACAACACAAACACAATTTTAATAAATTAAGTAGATGAAATGCAATCAACCTAACACAAATTAAATTTAATCCATATCAATTAAATTAAACATTTCAACATCACAAATATTCATACACATGATCATCATAACAACAACAAAAACTAAAATGGTAGGGAACAAAAATCAAATACGGTGTTTCACTGTGGCTTGACTAGTTTGCTCCACTCTTCCTTCTTCGCTTCTCTTGTAGAACCAAGGCTGCTACGAACACTTTAATGTTGCTCCAAATGGTGGATGAATGACTCCTTTTCAAGAGGTGAAATCGACAAGAGGATAAAGAAAAATGGATGGAAAATGAAGAGAGAAAATTGAGAGACAAGAGAAGAGATGAGAAAGTTAAGATGTGTTTCTAATGAGCAGCCAAGGAGGGTTTTTTATAGTTTGAGAGGGTTGCTAAAAATAGCCAAAATCAGCAGCCAAAGAGCCCTCCCTTGGCCAGCCACACGTGGCAAGTTTGAAGTTTTCAAACTTGCTATGTTAAGGTAGGGGAAAATCTAGAAAGGCACAAATAGTGGTGGGGTTTGTTTGCAATTTGAAAAAGTTTTCAAGGGCCATTTTGCAAGATAATTAATCAGCAAAGCAAGCTGATTGGGTCAGCATGTGGTACAGTTTTGGGCTGCCCAGTACTTGGTTGGTTCAGCTCAATTGGGCCACTTTTCATAATTAATTAATAATAATTTATTTAACCCAAATTAAATTGGATCTAAATTAAAATTATATTATGATTTAATACAAAATAAAATGGACCATCTTAGGCTAAAAAATTAATTTTCCTACATGCTCAAAATTGTTTCTCAGTTTTGCACTTCTAGTAGTGTCTGTGTAACACCCCAAACCCGATCTAAATACTACGACTGAATCTGGCGTGTCACTGGGCAGAAAATGTCTTACAAACCATTTTGTCGAATTGATTTGAAAAGATAACTCTTGTGTAGTTTAAGAAAAACATGGTTGAATGGAGTGAATTGTTAAAACATTTTGAAACTTTATACAGCATGATAGAATCACTTTGTTGTTAACCCTTGTTTATTATTTATCTGGTGTACAACTTTAGAAAAACTCAGAGTATTCCCTTAAGTTTACAAAATTATTCATTTCGTAAGTTACTTGGCATGTTTTTTTCCGTTTAATAAAAGTTTAAGGAAAACAGAACGAATAAAAAAAAAACCCAAAGTAAAGTTTAAGTGGCCTTATTAAAAACTAAAATCCAAACTTAAAGTAGAGGAAAACTAAATCTGAAATAAACAGTGAAATAGAAACAATTGTTGAGCATGGCCACTACGAGTCCACCCCGCTCCGAATTCACGATCTAGGCATTATCTAAAAAAAAAAAACAACGGAAGGGGTGAGTCTCCGAGACTCAGCGTGTAATTCCCCATCCCAAAAGACATTAGGCTCATACACAGATTCATATGATATTATGCATGTCATGCAACCCATTACCTAAATATCCATCCGAGTCTCCCAAATCTACCCCTTGTGGCACCTAGCCATTGGTGGTACCTAACCACTGGTAACCAAAGTTACAAATATTCATATGTGGGGCCAACCCACTTGTGGTAACTAACCACTGGTGACGATCCCTTAAATCGATATGTGGGGCCAACCCACTGTGGTGCCTAACCACTGGGACGAGTCACAGAAATAATCATATGTGGTACCTAACCACTGGTGGTTCCAAACCACTGAAACTTTGTCACAGAATAATAATATGTGGGGCCAACCCACGTGTGGTACCTAACCACTGGTGACAGTCTGATAAATCATTTATTCCCCCTCCTCTCATTGTACCCATATTTCATGTATATGTTTCTCCATACAATATGATCATGCTTAATACGTAAGAAAGTATAACATGGCACACACAAGTTTCACATAGATAAGGCACGTTATTCACCATAACGGACTTACCCGGAGTCCTTGCTTATATCTGTAAGGGTAACGTAATGTTTTCCACTGTTATTCCGGCTTTTAACAAACACAACATTTAACATAACAACATATGAAGTGCGTAAAAGTTACACACCTGATTCTCGTACTATCGCACTCACTGCTTTAACACTATCGTCACTCGAGACTTCCACTATCTGCCTACAATCTTTCTCCGATGCTGGCCCACAACCCGGTGGCCAATCTTGCACCCCTAATACTACTCGCTTCTTAAACTTAGGGGCTGTGTTCACAGATCCAACCCCTCCTATCACTTGGCTGACATTTGAGTCCATAACAATCCATTGGTCACTAAACCGAATTTAAATGATGAGATCAAATCTGAGAGATAATCATAACACTTAAAACGAAACCCTTACCTAGATCATCAAATCCCGAAAATCCACAAGAAAGTGTCACCACCCTACCTACATTCGGCCAAGCATCCAAACATTAGACCAACACGATAATCGCACCTACGCTTGATGATATTCGGTAAATGAGAAAGGGTAATAGAGTGGCCATTCAGCTGAACCTAATACCAACACATGCCTTCAGTTTTCCTCACAGTTCGGCACGAGAGATCACAGCGAGAAAGATTCAGCTTCTAAGAATAAAGAGTGAAAAATGATGAGATATTAGGGAAGTGATTCGAGTTAGAAACTAGATGAGAAAGAAAGAAATAGCAAGGAATAAAACCACGGAGAACTTACCAATCTTGAGATGATGATTCGACTATGGTGTAACTTCAGGAAAAGAGGCTAAACTTTGAAGGTTTTGGCTATGGGAGAAGAAAATATGGGCAAAGAGGGTTCGGCTTTTAGGAAGATATTGAAGAGGAGAATAGAGCTAGTGGGTTTCAGTTTTGAAGCAAATGAGAGAACCCACAGGAGAAGAGAATTTCAGCTTTGAGAGAGGAGATAAGAAAAAGAAAAATGTGAGAAAAGATGGACACTCTTGCCTACTAATTTCGGCATATCAAACCAAATTTCACCCCCTCCCAAAAGTTTGATTTTCGGCCAAGTCTTCCTCCATTTGATAACTCTTATCCTCCCTTGCTATCTTAATCCACATCCTCCCTTCAAGAGAGGCCTACCAAGCACCAACTCCTCTTCTCACAATTCAATATATTATCCACAATAATAAAAGAATTAAATCCCCTATTTCATAGCCATTGTGCCATCCTTCCTTCCCCCTTAGAGTGCCGAATTTTAGCCCAAAACATGGGCCCCAATCGGCCAACACTTAGGCTCAATGCTCCCCTTAGTGACGCCGCCCACTTGCTCCCTTACATCACTACCAGATTTTGGGCCACAAGCCCACCTTGCAAATTCTGAGCACAGATACCCCTTCTTTCCTTCCTATATCTCCCCATTAGAAAATTAGCCCAAGTCTCAGCCCAAACCTGAGCCCAATTCGCACCTCTAAATCTTAAGCTAACACTTTAACCCTACAACACACAAAAATGCACAGACCCACTTACTCAGGATGTTACAATCTGCCAGGCTATTTTTTGCCCTTTGTGCAAATCTGTCGAAAATAGCCAAAATTAATCAAAATTAATTATAAAATTAATTAAAATTAATTATGTTAATAATTGAAGTACAAACTAATTATTTTATAATAATTATATATTTTTAGAAAATAATTTTATCAAACTTGTTTGAATTTGAGTTTAAAAGGGCAGGAAAAAGTGTTTATATTTTTGTGTTTCCAGTCCACAACGTATGCAGGACTATAATCAATACAGGAAAATATTGTATCCATTGAATTTCATTATTCAAACGGGATTTATCATTTATCGAACAATATCAGGTATGTGATTACTTTCATACATTAAACATTTATGCAATTCACACAAATACAACATTCGATTCAAACATATTAATATACATAATTAAGTTACACGAACTTACCTCGTCACATGTTCGTTTACAGAAATCTACTAATCCGACACTTTTTCTTTTCCTCGATCTAACTTCGTATTTGAGTTTTCTGGATCTATATAAATGAATTCAACATCAATTTAATTCATTTCATCTTCAATTTAATTCAATTCACATCTTAGGAAAAATTACCATTTTGCCCTTATACCTTTCATAAATGATTTTTTCATCCCTATGCCCGAAAAATGAAATTCATGCAACTTAATCCTTATTCTAAGCCTAATCAATTTTTACATGTTTTAATAACAACCCATGAGTTTCACAAAAATCATAATTTTTCCATGGTTTTACCATTTTTCATTTTAGTCCCTAAATCACAATTTCATCAAAATTATCTTTGTAAAAGTTGTTTATCTATCAACAACCTTTCATTTTCTACCATAAATTTCAAAATTCCAGAATTTACATCCATGGGAAAATTTCTAATACTTTGATATCTTTACAAATTAATCCCCAAAATAGATAGTTTAAGATATTACGAACTCAGAAATATAAAAATTACTAAAAACGGGACACGATTACTTACCCAATTAAGCTAAAAAGCTTGTTTTCTCTTTCCTAGGGTTTCCATGTATTTTTGGGGAAGAAGATATTACTAATATATGATATTTCTATTTAAACTATTTATCATTCATTAATTTTTCCATTTTCCAATTTAGTCCTTTTTTTCTAATTTTCGATGGATGATTCATAATAAATATCTACTAAATTTTTCTTAATGGTTTATTTACGATATAAGGACCTTAAGTTTTGAATTCTATTGCTATTCAATCCTTCTAGCTACTTGAATTCAACTTTTGCATTTTTATGCAATTTGGAATTTTTATGCAATTTGGTCCTTTCTATAATTAAACATGAAATCGGTAAAATTTTCTTATCAAAATTTTCATACATATTTCCTATCATAATGTAGACCATGCAATAATATTAAAATAAATTTTCTTTATGACTTGGATTTGTGGCCCCGAACTCATTGTTCCAATTTAACTAAAAATAGGTTATTACACTAGGAATTCCGGTAGTGGGGATAGGCTCAATTGGCTTAATGTGGCTATAATGGAACTGTTCCAAGATTTGGTATAAGCATAAAAAAAAATTCTGGGATTTCTCCATATCCTCCATTGTAGCGACAAGCATAATCTGCCTATTGTTGATGGAATTGACCAATTTTTTGACATCTTTCATTCTACACCATAATGATGTCTCTGCATTCAGGTTTGTTCCTTTGATGTAAGCTTTGGTTTTTCCCTTCCTTGTCTTGCTTATTTCTGCCTCCTTCAGTATCAGCATATCTTTTCCGTGAGTTATTCTTTCTATAGAGTCTTCATTGATCGGGCCCTTATTTTCCAAGACTTCCTCACCATCACAGGGCACAGTTCCTCTTTCCTGGAATAATAACATCACTAATGATGGGAAAACCAATATTCCAGTTAGCCTTGCGGCATAGTGAGCAATTTCATAGTGAAGTATTGTGCCGACATTAATCCTTCTGCCCTTGACAATGGAATGTATCAAACACATTCTATCGCAGGTGACAATGGTGCTGTGAGTAGAGGGCTTTAGCCTGCAGTTGACAAAATGAAACCAGATTTTGCTTTGCAGTGTCAGGAAGCGACGGTGCATCATATAATTATTTTGATGAGAACATATCCACAATGCTCATAAGATACACAAGTCTATCACCAATATGTCTCATTTTTCATATGTGATATCCTCAATGATCTCGGAGTGTTCATTTACATCCACCTTGGTGTTGTACAGACGTTGATTTTTTTAGCGTCCCATGGTATTAAGCCTTTTGGAAAAAAAATGAACTCTAACTCATGATCATAAAGGTTAGCATAAAATTAACGTACAAGTGAAGGAGAATAGATTCCAGGATGGGTGCAAAAATTTTCCCATTTCAACTTCAAGATGGTTTTGTAGAATTGCTTACACAAGTCTTGTTGTTGCGAAAGGGAAATGCCCTGTTCAGGGTGAAAGTTTCACTTCAACAAGTTGTCTTGAAATCGTTCCTTTGCTTATTTATTTAAAAAGATTATTGGCTCCTTTTTTCTACACTGGCTTGGGGGATTTCGATTCACGAACTGCGGTAATAGAGGACACATGTTCTTCAGCAAATTTAGTTACTTTCTTGATCGAACCTCTCATTTTTGCCATATTTTTGTGAGGGAAAATGATTTAAAGTTGAAAGGATATGATCTTAAGAAGAAAAAGGAAATAAAAATGGTTACTTGAATGCATTACAGTCGGTACAGTGGAGGAGGATAAACAGGAAGATGGAAAGGCGTTTTGTTTTGTGGAGAGATATAAAGCTGGCAAGAATAGTTGTGTCTAATAGAAATTGTGCCCGCCCAGAAGAATCAAACGACTAAGTGATTTTTGATCCAACGGTGGAATCTAAATTTCCCTAAATTCTTATAAGTTATAAATGATAGTACAAAATCACGGAATACGTTGACAACAAAATTTCAATTCATCGACAATGGTACCTAATTATTCTGTAAAAAGGAAGTAAAACAAAATTTAACAAAACATAAATAAAATAAACTAAAATCACAGAGTAATAATTAAAAATTAAAACTTTTCGACCAATTTAATAGTATTTGCGTGCTTTTGATCACTGTTGCCAAAATAGTGTTTCAACCTCTGTCCAATTAATTTTGAATTGGTGTTTATCATGTAAATCTCGAATTGTGACTGCACTATGAGGAAATACGTCGACAACTTCAAAAGGTCCAAACCAACATGAACGCAATTTACCTGGGTGCAATTTAAGTAGAGAATTGAACAATAAAACCTGTTGACTCGCGATAAATTATCATTGTAAAGTAATCTTGTCCTATTATCATTTGGTCTTTTCCTTATAAATCATAGCATTTTCATAGGCATTTCTCGTAATCTCCTCTAGTTCAGTGATATCCAACTGCCTTTTCATTCCAACCACTTCATAGTCCATGTTCACTTGCTTAATTACCCACATTGCTTTGTGTTCCAGTTCAGATGGCAAGTGACATGCTTTCCAAAAAACCAATTGATATGGTGACATCCCTAATGGAGTTTTGTATGTTGTCTGCAATGCCCGTAAAGCATCATCCAATCGAAAACACTAATCTTTCCTCGAAGGGTTTACAACCTTCTCAAGAATGTTCTTAATTTTTTGATTCGATACTTTGGCTTGTTCATTGGTTTGCGGATGAGATGTGGTATCCATTCTATGATTAACTCCATATCTCTTCAGTTTGGTTGCCACTTGGTTGCAATGAAAGTGTGTAGCCTGATCACTTATCAATGCCATTGGTGTACTGAAGCGATGTAACACCCCAAACCCGGCCCAAACACCACGACCGGATCTAGTATGTCACTAAAAAAAATTTTATAAAACAATTCAGTTTATTAGAAAATCCAAATAAAATAAAATATGTCTTTACAATTGAAAGCCCAAAACTTAAAGAGAAAAAAAAACCTTAGTTTAAACGAAGTAAATATAAAAAAATGAAGCAAGCCCATAATAAAACCAAAACATAAACTAGTGGCCCATGGCCTTATTACAACGGGGTTTAAAGTCCATAAAATAAAACATCTTATAAACTATTTAGTTGAGACTTTCCGCCGGATCCATATATCTTTTGCATGGACACCTTACGCTCCACTCCGGCCCGGTCCGATGCACTAAGCGTCACCTGAAAGGTTAGTTTAAAGGGGGTGAGTCGCGAGACTCAGTGTGCAACCCTCATGCACCACTAGATTTGGGCCTCATTAAACATAATAATAAACTAATTTACATGGAAACATATAATATGCAAAGCCCAACCCATTTTCCTAGGTTTCCATCCGCTACACGCCCCCATACCAACCAACACACCATTGGGGATTTCTACAATCAACCCACACCGCTACTCCCCAAGATGGCAGTCAAGCTGCTCATCTATATTGGTCGAAGCCCTTATAACATATAATGGCCGAAGCCCGTATAATAGTTCACGGCATTAGCCACTACAGTAGTTCACGATAAATACTGTTACTCATATACATGTACATATAACTTCCTTCTTTCATCACCCACCCCATGCAACATGTACAATAATTTAAAACATGTACAACAGTTTACTCGTAACATATAGTCAGATTATTTACTAACCTGAGGGTCCGTTGTTTAAATCCAAGATTTCAGCTTTTAATGTAACATATAGATCTTGTGAACACATATACATATATATACATTTATTATTAATCAGATCTAGACAGTGGGGAAGTGTTACACACCTGATTTGCGTACTAAGGCTTTTGCCATATCTACATTACTATCACTTGAAACAACTACTATTGGCCTACGATCTGACTTTGATTTTGGCCAACACCCTGTTGGCCAATCTTAAAACACCCCAAACCCGGCCCACGAGAATGGACTGGATCTGGTATGTTCCTCGAAGTAACCCGGTTCAAATTCATTCGAATACTTTGAAAACTATGTGTTTTGGAAAATAGTTTGTTGTGGGTTGGGCTTGAGTTGAAAACAAATTTATTTTTATAACAAAAACCCATTTATTTCAAGTGACAAAATATTTAAACTTATTTCATATTAAGTGGGCTTACTCTTTATAAAGCCCTAAATTCATAACATAGTAATTATAGCAGAAATAAAAATTAAATCACGGTGGCCTTATTACATAAAACGAAACCCAAAATAATAAATTGTACAGTACTTAAAATAAAATAAATATCCAAATTAAATTGAACTTCAAGTCAAACATGGCCACCACAAGTTCTGCCATCCCGGTCCATTACTGCTCATCACCAGAAACATATTCCCACAATGGGGTGAGTCGATAGACTCAGTGTGTAACCAACACTAAACATAATAGAAATAGGCACACCATACATAACATATGCATATAAAAATTTCAAGGTAATGATGCAAACCCAACCCAAACCTATATGCCATCCGCTACACTCCACCGTACCAACCTCAGCATAAGTGGGGACTACTAAGTCAACCCTCCATCCGCTACACTCCATCGAAGGCGTCATTGCAATGACGTGCTCATCGCCCATCGATAATATTGTGGCATAGCCACCATCGTAATGTAACCGTTACCACTTAGTGAGACCAAGTCATCCATTCACTTAGTGAGACCAAGTCATCACAATCACTTAGTGAGACCGAAGTCATCACATTCACTTAGTGAGACCAAGTCATCACATTCACTTAGTGAGGCAAGTCATCACATCACTTCCCTTCTTCAATTGACCAATGCCCCAAATAATAAATATCATGCATAACATATTCTTATTTCACTTTCACATCACTTTTCACTTGTATAACATTTTTTTCGAAATCCTAGTAGGAGTAGGAAAACGTACCTGAATACTTTGTACCATAGTATGGCACTTTAGCCACTTTCTTTCACTTTCACATTAACATATATAACATATTTAAACCATAAAACTATTAAGATTAGTGTGGAATACACACCTGATTTGTTTAGTGATTCCTTGAGATTTCGAAAGCAAGATCTAATGTTTAGATCCTTAATTCCTACATTTGGTTTATCAAGTATTACTTAGCATAAATTCTATTTTGGGCTATAATATCCAAATCCTAGTAGGATTTGTAAAGAGGCTTACCTTTGATGCCGATTTGATGTTTATTCAAATCCCGAAACTTTGTTTTCCTTCACTTGATATTCTACCAACCTTAAATCTCAACAAAAATTAGTTTTCGCTTTTTAATAATTATAGATCTTATCTATGTAATCACACAACCTTGGCGAATACTTTCAAATGCTTACCTTATGGATTTTAAATCCAAAAACTTCACCTTCCTTTTTCCTTGTAATCGGCCAACACCTAGATCTCTCGAATAGTTTAGTTTTGATCAATTTGATCTAATCGACTAAGATTTGGCCTTGGCGAATGTATAGACTTACTTACCTTGAAGTTCTCAAATCCAAGTTGATTTAATTCTGCCAAATCACTTGTTAGATTTGAACTATTATTTAACTATGGAAGGACCTTTTGCCGAATGTATGTTGATGTACTTACCTCGTTTTGAATCCGGATGATCTCTTTTAATATTCAGCTATGGCACTATTTGGGATCTCGAAGTTTTGGCTTTTGTGGATGGATAGTAAAAGAAAAGAAAAAGAAAGGAAAAGAGATGGAGAGAGTTTTGACAAGGAGGATTCAGCTAAAGAAAAGAGAAAAGATTGTTGTCACTTTGACTAGGAGATTTTGGCAAGAAGATGAAGAGAAGAGAATGGCTCTTTACTTTTCTCTCTTTGGCCGAAACTATTAGCCTTAGTGTCCCTAAATCCTCCAACTCTTCATTTGTGATAAGTTTTAATTTTATCAACTATGAAATTCCATCAAATCTCCTAATTAGCCAAAAGTTCTATTGAATAAAAACTCCTCTTCTTAGCTTCCCTTGTGCCGTCCAACTCCCCACTCATGGAAGCAAAATAAAACTTCTTTTATTTGCTTCCTAGATGACTCAAACTCAGGCCCAAAAACCTCTTGCATTTGGGCCATTTCCTAGGGCCTTAGGTGGCATCTTCAGGCCACATTTCCAAGTCCGTTATTGGGTCAAATTTCATGTACTTTATATTTTTAGGGTCACTTGGCCCTAAGATCCCCTTTGGGCTCTTAAATTCGACATTAGGGGTCATTTTAAGTTTCCTAAAATTTTCAATGACTCAGATTTTCCAAGTTTCCAAAATGTTTAGTTTCCAAGTTTCCAAAATGTTTAGTTTCCTATTTTGGCTTGGTTTCCAAAATGTTTAGTTTCCTATTTTGGTTTGGTTTCCAAAATGTTTAGTTTCCTATTTTGGTTTGGTTTCCAAAATGTTTTGTTTCCTATTTTGGTTTGGTTACCAAAATGTTTAGTTTCCTATTTTGGCTTGGTTTCCAAAATGTTCACTTTCCTAATTTACTTAGGTTTCCAAAAAAATGTTCACTTTCCTATTTTCGACGTAACATTTCCATACATCCTCAGGTTTCCAAAATCATTCCAAATTTATTCCAAAACACATAAAACATGTCTTATTGTACAATTAGGGCAAAATGCATAGGCCCTTTTTAGGATGTTACAAATCTCGCACTACCGAAACATATCACTTCTTGAATTTGGGCAACGATTTTACAGATCCAACCTTCTTTACTTGATTGTTAGTTGAGTCCATATCATTCCTTTAATCACTAAACCAAATAACGATGAGATCTAACTCATTAGTTAAATGTAACCTTTAAAACGAACACTTGCCTAGTTAGCCGAGTCCCGGATATCCTTTAGAAATTGTCACCACCAACCTTCCTACATTCGGCCATTCCCCAAATAGTAAACGAATCAAAAATCACAACCATTCTAACCCATATGCCATTCGGCTAAATGGAAAGAATCATGGAAGACCATTCGACCATACTTATCACTTCTTACCTTCGATTTTCCAACCAAATCAGCTTTAATGGAATAGTTTCGGCTTCTAGGAGTAAAGAGTATAATTGAAAGGACCTTGGAACAACGATTTAGATTAGGAGTTTGATAAAAATAAGGGAATCACAGAAAAGGAAAAATCCCAAACTTACCGGATTACTAAGGAGTATACGACTACAAAGCACCTTCGGAAAATAGAGATCGACTTGTAGATTCGGCTATGGGAGATGAGGGTTTGAACAAAGGAATTCGGCTCTTAGAAAAAGAAAAAGAGAAACTGTAGAGAAGGCTTGAAAATTTTGGTAGAGAATGAGAGAAGAGTAGGGTTTCAAGATATCGAAATTGAAGAATACTACTCCCGATTTATAGAGAAATTTTAGCATACCCACACACAGAGTTAGAATTTCGACCAACTCTCCCCTCCCAGAGTTGGATTTTCGGCCAACCCTGCTGTCATCTGATAGCTTTTAACTCTCCTGATAACTCAATACTTATCTTACCTTTAGGAGAGCCCACCTTGAAACCAACTCCTTCTTATTAATTATCAGCTTTTTAACACTTAAAATAAAATAAGTAACTCCTAAAAGGTAGCCTAAATACCGTCCACCCCCTTCCCATTTAAGTGCCAATTTGACCCATCTTCGAAGGCCCAATCGATCACACAAGGGCCCAAATTCCTCCTCCCTCATGGCGCCACCTTATGTCCACTTAATGCACTTTAATTCTTTGGGCCACAAGCCCAGCTTGTCACTTAATTATCCATCTTCTTAAATTATAAGCTAACACCATTTATTAGCCACTTAACCCAAATTTTTAAAGCCCACTATTTCACTTTAAATTATCCAGAGCACTAACTTTTACCCTAATCCAAATATTTAATAAAAAAGTCAGCCTAACCTTTACAATCTCAATTTAACATAGACTACCATATAAATGTGTAGGCCCACTTTTTGGATGTTACAGTTCTACCCTCCTTAAAGAAATTTTGTCCTCGAAATTTTCAGCTAACTAGAAATCATACTACCTAAGTCTCACCACTATGCTTTCGATGCGCACTCTAATTCTAAAGCCAAAATAAACACTTAGTATATTATGGTAGGGTACGCACCATGATTCGTATCTGGAGTGTCTCTGTCCCTTTGGCGATGTGCTGCATAGACCAAAGCTGGCTGCCTTGCCTAAACATAACTTGCACCTCCGCCTGGTGCTTCACGACCACCTCTTGCGCCATTGCCACTTCTGGCTTGACCATGACCCCTTGATCCAGGCTGATCACCTCTCCTAGCCTGATCAGAACTTCGGCCCATTGGCTGTCCCCGATCCATCTGATGCCAGTCCCTCATCAGATGTTCTGTGGACCCACACCTAAAGCATCCACTGATTTTCACTCTGTACTCCCCATAATGGGTTCTTCCAATATAGAACATGCTTGAGTCTGGCCCGATGGAGCACGAGCTAGCCCATCAGTTCTAGGCCTCTTCTAAAAATTCCCAGATGCTCCCGATAGCCCAAAACTTCTCTTATTCTCACCCCGATCCTTATCCATTTCTTGTCTCTCAGCCCATTTCACTTCCTCAGCTATTTTGACTTTATCCACTAGAACCGCAAAAATTCTCTCTTGTTGTTGCGCGATTAAAATACTTAGCTCATTTCTTAGCCTATCCTCGAACCGAACGCATCATTCATACTCTGTTGCTACCATTCCTCGAGCGTAACAACTCAGGCGTAGAAACTCATCCTCATACTCAGGCATAGAAACTTAGCCTCATACTCAGGCACAGACTTACTCCCCTGTACCAAATTCAGGAATGCTTTCCTTTGAGCATCCATGTAACTAGCCCCAACGTACTTTCCATGGAATGACTCCTTAAAGAGATCCCAGTCAATCAGGTCCACGGCCATGCCCTCTTTCACCGTGAGCCACCACTGGTAGGCCTCGTCTCGAAGAAGAGACACGACCCCCTTCAGCTTCTTATCCACCGTGAAGTCTAGGTCATCCATTATACGTTCCACTGCCTCCAACCAATATTCAGTGAAACTTGGGGATACGCCAGAGACTCCCCTAAATACTTCAGCCCCATTGCTCCTCAACCTTTCAGGCACAGATTTTTGGGCTCCTCTGCCCATACCAGCCTCAGCCACTCTATCTAAAACCCTCTTTATAGCCTGGGACACCACGTCCTCTCCTCCTGTTTGGTCTTGAAATTCCACCTCAGCAGCTGGTGGAACCAGTATCTCACTTTCGAACCCATGACCCAATCTTACGGGTTCCGACACGGTCATCCTACCTCTACTGCATCCACGTGGTGGATGTCCTCGACCTCTTGCACTCATTCTTCTAGTTCGCGTTTATCTGATTTAAAAATTTTATGAGTCATTAATTGTTTCCACTAATTATCCTGAACAGTCTTATGAAACATAGTTTAAAAGTGATTCTTTCGAATCCGAACCTATCTATAGTTTTCAGTCTTCCTATTCTAGGAATTATGCACACACAACGTTCATACAAGTAACATTTATTACCTAAGGGTGTTTTCGTCATTTCGCTACCCAGGGGTATTTTCGTAATTTTACCTACAGGGGTATTTTCGTAATTTTCCAAAATAAGGTTCCATGTGATTTGGCAAAATAAGGGTATTTTGGTAATTTTCAAACTCAGGGGTATTTCGATAATTTTTCAAATCTGAGGGTATTTCGATAATTTTTGCAAATTTGGGGTATTTCGATAATTTATAAATTTAGGGTATTTCGGTTATTTTAAAATCTGGGGGTATTTCGATAATTTTAAAGTTCAGGGGTATTTCGATAATTTTAAAGTTTGGGGGTATTTCGGTCATTTACAAATCAAGGGTAATTTGGTAATTTTACAAATCAGGGATATTTTGATGTTATTGTTGTTTTTGTTTCCTATGAAAAGATTCTGTTGACTTTGTAAATTTGGGGTATTTCTGCAAACCATAGGTATTTTTTTCAAAGTAAAGATATTCTAAAAATTTTTGTGAGAAAAAATAGGTGGCTGGTCCCTTTCAGATTTTAATTGTAGTTTTGGCACATCAACACGTATCAGAACTAGGGTGAATAGTCACTACGCACTGGTAGGATTCTAGGGAAAGGAGGTGAGTCACTAGGACTGCTTAAGTACCAAGCTTTCCCTGAATCCACTCCTAGACATGCATATGCCTATTACCACACCCTGTCATGGATAAAGTGAACAATCACTATGCATCAGGTGAGATTCCTGCGAAGAGGAGGTGAGTCACTCGGACTGCTTAAATACCAAGCTCTTCCGGATCTTCTCCTAGACATGCATATGCTTGTTACCACACTTCAGTCTTGTGGCTTGTTTACATGTTTTGTTTAATGAAGTTAAGTCTTATGGATTTTAAGAATTTGTTTGTCTAAGCTAGAGTCCATCAAGTTCTAACCTAAATAGTCTATGTCCCAGAAGCCCGTTAAGCCCACATTTATATCACACAATGGTTTAGACTACTTACCTGGCGAACTTGGTCGGAGACGCAGGTGCCATGCTGAGCTAATAAACCTTTACTAATAAAAATCCATGTTTAAAAACCCATTTTTAGAAAATCTTTTGGGCCTAAATTCCCAAAGCCGAGTTTTAAATTGGGCTCTGACACCAATTTGTAACACCCCAAACTCAGCCCAAACACCACGACCGGATCTGGTATGTCACTAAAAAAATTTTATAAAACAATTCAGTTTATTAGAAAACCCAAATAAAATAAAATAGGTCTTTATAATTGAAAGCCCAAAACTTAAAGAGAAAAAAAAACCTTAGTTTAAATGAAGTAAATATAAAAAAAACGAAGCAAGCCCATAATAAAAATAGAACATAAACTAGTGGCCCATGGCGTTATTACAACGGGGTTTAAAGTCCATAAAATAAAACATCTTATAAACTATTTAGTTGAGACTTTCCGCCGGATCCACATATTATTTTGCATGGCCACCTTGCGCTCCACTCCAGCCCGGTCTGATGCACTAAGCATCACCTAAAAGTTTAGTTTAAAGGGGGTGAGTCGCGAGACTCAGTGTGCAACCCTCATGAACCACTAGATTTGGGCCTCATTAAACATAATAATAAATTCATTTACATGGAAACATATAATATGCAAAGCCCAACCCATTTGCCTAGGTTTCTATCCGCTACATGCCCCCGTACCAACCAACGCACCATTGGGGATTTCTACAATCAACCCACACCGCTACTCTCCAAGATGGCGTAAGTCGCTCATCAACATATATTGGCAAGCCCTTGTAACATATAATGGCGAAGCCAGTATAACGATTCACGGCATTAGCCGCTCTGATGAGTTCACGGTAAAAATCGTTACTCATATACATCTACATATAACTTCCTCCTTTCATCACCCACCCCATGCAACATGCACAATAATATAAAACATGTACAACAGTTTACTCGTAACATATAGTCAGATTATTTACTAACCTGAGGGTCCGTCGTTTAAATTTGATATTTCTGCTTTTAATGTAACATATAAATCTTGTGAACACATATATATATATATACATTTATTATTTATCAGATCTAGACGGTGGGGAAGTGTTACACACCTGATTTGTGTACTAAGGCTTTTGCTATATCTACGTTACTATCACTTGAAACAACTACTATTGCCCCACGATCTGACTTTGATTTTGGCCCACACCCCGTTGGCCAATCTCGCACTACTGAAACAGAGCGCTTCTTGAATTTGGGCGACGATTTTACAGATCCAACCTTCTCTGCTTGACTGTTAGTTGAGTATTTACCAATCCCTTAATAACTAAACCGAATAACGATGAGATCTAACTCATTAGTTAAATGTAACCTTTAAAACGAACACTTACCTAGTTAGCCGAATCCCGAATATCCTTTAGAAATTGTCACCACCAACCTTCCTACATTCGGCCATTCCCCAAATATTAAACGAATTGAAAATCTCAACCATTCTAACCCATATGCCATTCGGCTAAATGGAAAGAATCATGGAAGACCATTCAGCCATACTTACCACTTCTTACCTTTGATTTTTCCACCAAATCGGCTTTAATGGGATAATTTCGGCTTCTAGGAGTAAAGAGTATAATCGAAAGGACCTTGGAACAATAGTTTAGATTAGGAGTTTGATAAAAATAAGGGAATCACAGAAAAGGAAAAATCACGCAACTTACCGGATTACTAAGGAGTATACGGCTTACAGTGCACCTTCGGGAAAATAGAGATCTCACTTGTAGATTCACTATGGGAGATGAGGTATGAACAAAGGAATTGACTCTTAGAAAAAGAAAAGAGAAACTATAGAGAGGCTTGGAAATTTCTAAGAGAATAAGAGAAGAATAGGGTTTCAAAATACCGAAATTGAAGAATACTACTCCCTATTTATAGAGAAATTTTGGCATACCCATACACATAGAGTTGGAATTTCGGCCAACTCTCCGCTTCCAGAGTTGGATTTTCGGCCAACTCTGCTATCATCTGATAGCTTTTAACTCTCCTGATAACTCAATCCTTATCTTACCTTTAGGAGAGCCCACCTTAAAACCAACTCCTCCTTATTAATTATCAGCTTTTTAACACTTAAAATAAAAGAAATAACTCCTAAAAGGTAGCCTAATTTCCATCCACCCCCTTCCCATTTAAGTGCCAAATTTGACCCATCTTCTAAGGCCCAATCGGCAGCACAAGGGCCCAAAATCCTCCCCCCTCATGGCGCCACCTTATGCCCACTTAATGCACTTTAATTCTTTGGGCCACAGGCCCAGCTTGTCACTTAATTGTCCATCTTCTTAAAATATAAGCTAACACCATTTATTAGCCACCTAACCCAAATTTTTAAAGCCCACTATTTCACTTTAAATTATCCAGAGCACTAACTTTAACCCTAATCCAAATATTTAATCAAAAAGTTAGCCCAACCTTTACAATCTCAATTTAACATATTGGACTACCATATAAATGCGTAGGCCCACTTTTTGGATGTTACAAGCGAGTGAGTATATGCTTGTGAAAAATTTTAGTAGTCTTTGCATCATCATTTGGGATTGCAACCGCTTCAACCCACTTTGAGACGTATTAAACAACTACTAATATATAAAAATTTCCAAATGAACTCAAAAACAGTCCCATAAAATCCATAACCCAAACATCAAATAATTGAACCTCCATAGTTGGTTGCTGCAACATTTCATTTCTTCGAGATATGAAACCGGTGCGTTGACACCTATTGTAACACCCCTCACCCGTATTCAACGCCAGAATTGTAAGAGTATGCCCAAAGACCAATCATGAGATGGTTGTAATAACATACTTGATTTACCATGTTTATTAATATAAAGTGTTGTCATTATTATTTCAGTTTTTTTTTCCTGTGTGTACAAATAAAATATTTTATAATAATGCCCTGAGAATAACATGATTATTTTTAAAAGATCCTTAGTCAAGTATTATTGTTGAATAGGACAGCAATAATGCATTAAGACTAACATGTAGTTGATTGATGATAAAGAGTTATCATTGATATGGAGTGTTAAAATCAATGCATGAATATGTGTGTTAAAGAACAACATATTGGATTGACCCGCTATGAGTATGCTTCTTGGATTATTATGTAACTGTCACAACATTACTCATAGTGATTAATATGTATATGATCCTCAGACTTGAGATCATCATTATCCCAACATCGTGAGTAGTATATTTTGATACAGTCAAACGTACTCAGTAACTAGTTGTTCTATAAAGGCTGATGTTGGATATACCACAATCTATTTAGAGGGATATGGTTGATCAATATAGGATAAGTCCCTTCTACATAATGGGAGTAATAACTTAGGCCACTTGATTGAGTGAGACTAGAAATGCATGGCCATGATCAAATAAGTTGATATGAGATGTCATAATAATTTGTATATCATAGTCTACTCAAGATATCAAGAAACATAGGATGGACTATGCAAGTGTGACAATTCCATGACTTGTGTCCATTCCAGAGATAAGGGACTTAAGGATTAATGCATGAAAGGTTAATCACAAAAAGTTATGTCGAATCATGACTTCTTGTAACTTAGGTAGTAATGATGCATTGCTAGATGCCACTCATTGCTTGTAACATTAGAAACGTTCTAGTATTACTTCTAACGTTACAAGAACCTACAGGGTCACACCCTATGGTTTAAATGAACGGAATATAACATAGTTGGTATTGTGTTTGGTTGTCACGTGAATTAAATTAATTATATATGTAATATTCTGGTTTATACCCTAGTCAGAACAATGGTTTTGGGACCACAAATTTGAGTCCGTATAATATTTTAACAGTTATTTCTATGTTTTCGATATGTGAATAAGCATGTGATAAATTTCGTAAGTTAATTTGTCTATTTGTGAGTTTAATTTGACAAAAGGATTGAATTGCATTAATTGTGAAAGTTGCTTGCTATTTGTTAAAGTACTTAAGTGATGTGGCTTTTGAATGTTGAGGCCTTAATAGGAAAATATGCCAATAAGTGAATAGTGGGTGGACAAAGGTCAACTATGTCCTTGTTATATGTATATTTTTTTATTTTTATGAAAGGTTATTATGGTAAATGAGTTAATAACATATTTTTAATAAAAATTGGCATGAAAATGAGAATTCATCCATGCATTCTCCATCGAAAAACATAAAGAAAAAGAAAGCTTTGAAGCTTTGTATATTTAGTTATTTACAAGCTTAAATTAATGTCAGTTTTTGATCTGTTTTGGATAATTTCTATGTTTTTACAATCGTTTCTTTGAGAGCTTCAAAACCCATGTATTAATTTTGTGAATTGATGATGTTTTTGTGATATTCCATTGGTGATATGTTGAGCTTTTTGAGATGATTTATGGTGATAAATGAAAGATTTGAGCTAGATGAACATACTTTGTTCTTGAACCTTTGATGAATTTAGCTAATTATGGATAAATTGAGAAAATAGTAATTTGAGGGACTAAATTGCAATTTGGATGAAATATATAGACTTGTATGGTCCCTAGGGAGATTCGACTATGCATGTGTGTGAACAAATTTTGTATATTTGATGTTTTGAGAAAAATGGACTAAATTGATAAATTATGCAAGTATGAGGGTTAATTTACAAATAACCCTAAATGTGTGTCCTTGAATTGAATTGAATGAATTAGTGAATAAAAGGGTTCATTCTGAATATGTTTAGATCAAGAACCAAGGAAAACAGACTTAGAACGCGGGAAAGTAAAAGTAACAGAGTAGCCGTTTTCATTCAGTTAAACCAAATCTGAGGTAATTCACTATGCAAATAAATGTACTTGTATGAAATTATGGTTTCTCATATGAGTAATGTTGATAATGAATGCTTATGAGAGGTTATGCATATGAATTCTGAGATAAGTTCAATATAGTGATAATGTCCAAGAAGTCTCGTGCGAACCTAGGAATAGATAGGATTAGCTATGTCATGACATATGAATCTGTTCTGTTCTATTTTTTCATGTAAGACCATGTCTGGGATGTTGGCGTTGATTTGAAATTTTGTGTAAGACCTTGTCTGGGACGTAGGCATCGATATGACTTTACGTGTAAGACCACGTCTGAGATGTTGGCATCGATATGAGCTTTACGTGTAAGACCATGTCTGGGACTTGACATCGTATTGATTCGTGTAAGACCCTATCTAAGATAGTGGCATCGATATCTGAGTGCATGGAAGACCTCGTCTGGGATGTAGCCATTGTACAACTATTCTGAGTTCTCTGAGCATCCTACTAGATTCCTATTGGCTCAACGGTCAAGTCGGTGATACGAATTACAAATCTGAGCTATGATCAATTAAGTGAACGAATGTCCATTTCAGGTACGTTTGGTATATACACAAAGTGTGTATAAAAAGGTAAGTATTTATGTGATTTTGATTTGAAGAAATGTATGCTTAAATGTGAGAATGTGAACTTAGCCATGGTTTTGGCTAGTTTTGAGTGGATAAAATGCTTGAATGAATGAGTTATATGGTGCATATTTTTGGTATGGCTTGGAGCACTAGAAATGGTTAAGTTTTTTAGTAAGTTTTGGATAAATTATATTTGTGATGATATGAGTTTTAGTTTTGTAATTTGGCATTAATGAAATTGATTTTGAATGTATAGATTGATTGGTCAATTTGGTATGTTTTTTGTTTCCATATATGCATGATATGATTCGGTAAATGTTGCTTGTAGGTATGGCCCAATTGGGTGGCATTTTGGTTTTGCAAATGACCTATAATGTCACACGGCCATGGCACACGGGCGTACCTAGTGACCGTGGGGTAAAGTGAATAGCTAGCTTAAGAGCACACGGCCATGGCACATGGGCGTGCCTAGAAGCCATGTGAGAAAGTCAATATATGGCTTATTAGTACACATCCTTAGCACACGGGGGTGCTTGGTAGCCGTGTGGGTTTGGCAGGATCGCCCACGGCCAAGGTACACGGGCGTGCTTGGTGGCCATGGTGCTAAGTCAGTTTTGACCATGGGAAGGACACACGAGTGTGCCTAGCAGTCATGGAGGGCGCACGGTTTGCTCCCACGGGTGTGTATCCCCTGTATTTTAGAAAAGTTTTTAAGTTTCTGATAATTTCTGTATATGTTTCATTTTAGTCCCGACCCGGGTTGCAAGCATGTTTAAGGTCTTGTTAACCTATTTAAAGGACATTGTGTGTATGATTGATGAATGAAATGTTATGAAAGTTTTTGAATCTATCTGGTAATGCCTTTAACCCTAGTCCAACGACGGTTACGGGTTAGGGGTATTACATTTGGTTGGTATCAGAACTACGGTTTAGTCGATTCTCGGACTAACGTAGCATGTCAGAGTCTAGCTATACATGCCATATGTTTGAAGTGTGATAGTGTGATGAATCCTGACATATAAAATGTGATTTTCGTTTAGTAATGGATCCCGAAAGAGCCGTAGCTGACAAAAGTAATGCGCCTGCTCCCGTACAAGGGACAGTACCTTTTGATCTGAGACCAACTACGAGTGGTCAAGAGGGAGAAGCTAAACAAGCTTTCTTCTAGATGATGACTAAATGGTTCACTCAATTTATGAGAAATAACTCGACTATTTAGTAACCCCCGCCACAATTAATCCCTCTTATGCATTTGATATACCTCCGACCGCAAATCTGAATCCGTGGAATAGGCATCCAGTTGACAAGATTCGTAAGTATGGGGCCGAAGAATTCGGGATACTAATGATGATGATGCTTAAAAGTCTGAGTTCTGGATTGATAATACTATCTGAGTATTTGATAAAATGTCTTTGACTTTGGAAGAGTGCATAAAATGTGCGGTATCATTACTCCGAGATACAGTTTATCAATGATGGAAAACTCTGATTTCCATTGTTCCGGAAGAACGAGTCATATGGGACTTCTTTCAGATTGAGTTTCAGAAGAAATATATTAGTGAGAGATTCGTTGATCAGAAACGAAAGGAATTTTTGAAACTTAAATAAGGCCGAATGACTGCTTCGAAATATGAACAAGAGTTCGTGAGACTGAGTCAGTATGCTCGGGAATGTGTATCATCTGAAGCGAAAATGTGCAAAAGATTTGAAGACGGTCTTAATAAAGATATATGTTTGTTAGTCGATTTTAGAGATAAAAGAGTTTGTTGTACTCGTTGACCGAGCATGCAAAGTTGAAGCACTCGGGATAGATAAAAACAAAGTTGAGTCTGAAGCTAGAGATATGAGAAAGAGATATCCAAGAAATTCATTTCAGTCTGCTTCGAAGAGATTCAGAGATGATCAAATTCATTCAAGAGACAATGTGGGACATTCGAATAGAAATTGAGCTAGATCGTAAATGGGTTCCAAAACTCCAGCAAGTTCAATGGCTAGTGTTGGTAATGTCTGGACTAAGAGACCTGAATGTAAACATTGTGGAAAAAAGCATCCGAGAAGCTGTAGATTAAACGATAGATCTTGCTTCAGATGTGGATCGCTTGATCATTTCATTCGTGATTGTCCTGAGTCTGTCGAGCCAGAGATTGTTCAGAATCCAAGACTTGATAATGCACCTATGAGAGGCAGACCTTCAAAGAATGTATGAAATGTTAATGGTAGTCAGAGGACAATGAGAGACACTGTTGCAAGATCTGAAGCTAGAGCCCCTGCCAGAGCGTATGCTATTCGAGCTTGTGAGGAAGCTTCATCACCTGATGTTATAACGAGTACTTTTACACTTTATGATACTTTTGTGATTGCATTGATAGACTCTGGTTCTACGCATTCATATATTTGCATGAATTTAATATACAGTAAGACTTTTCCTGTAGAGTCTACTGAGTTTGATATAAAAGTATCGAACCCCTTAAGTAAAAGTGTTTTGGTTGATAAAGTATGCAAGAACTGTCTGTTAATGTTTAGAGATATCTGTTTCCCTGCTGATCTGATGCTTTTGCCATTTGATGAGTTCGATATTATTTTGGGTATGGACTGGTTGTCTTTGCATGATGCTGTTGTGAATTGCAAAAGACAGACTATAGATTTGAGAAGTCTGAATAATGAAATTGTGCTGGTTGAGTCTAATGATTTGAATGGATTGCCTGCTGTGATATCAGTATTGAAAGCTCAAAGTTATGTGAAAAAAGGATATGAGGCATTTTTTTACTTATGTAATAGATTCGAAAATGTCTGAAAGGAAAATTGAGTCTATACCTATTGCCTGCGAGTTTTCTGATGTGTTCATTGAAGAGTTACTAGGCTTGCCTCGGATTCATGAAGTTGAGTTTGGTATTGAATTGATTCCTAGTATGACACCTATTTCGATAGCTCCTATAGAATGGCACCATCAGAATTGAAAGAGTTAAAGTCATAGTTGCAAGAGTTGATTGATAGAGGGTTCGCTAGATCGAGTTTCTCGCCTTGGGGTGCTCATGTTCTGTTTGTGAAAAAGAAAGATGGCACGATGAGAATGTGCATTGATTATCATCATTTGAGTAAGGTGACCTTAAAGAAAAAATATCTGTTACCCAGAATTGATGACTTATTTGATCAGTTAAAAGGGGCTGCTGTATTTTCCAAGATTGATCTGAGATTGGGATACTGTAACACCCTCAAACCCTGCCCACGAGCCTTGACCGGATCTAGTATGTCACTACGAAAAATGTTGGAAAAGATTTTTACTTAAAAATAAAAGATGAAATTTGTTGTCGTTGGTAAAAACATTTCACATTTAAAATTCCAAGTAAAACCTTATTGGTACAAATTATCCGAATTTAAAAGCTTTATTATAAGTTGTTATAAAATAAGTTGATTCAAAATATTGCCAATTATTAGCTCAATAATAGGTTAAACTTCAAAACCATAAATAAAGTTGCAAATACTTTAAGTGGCCCTTATTACATCAAATAATTATTCCAAAACTACTTAAAATATAAAATACGTAAAATTAAGTAAAACATCTTCTGCATAGGCGACCTTTGTATCCGCTTCGACCCGGTCCAAGCATTACGAATCACCTGCGATGTTGGTAAGAAAATTCGGGTGAGTCAAACAGACTCAGTGCATAGTTATCTCACATGTCTCCACATATGGGCTTGGCCCATATCCACACAGTCCATATGCATAAATATGCAAGATGAAGCCCAGCCCAACCTAGTATCCATCCGTTACACACCTACCTTGGCAGACCTGCTGCTCGAGGTCGTGGCTAAGCCACCGATCACCTAAGTGACCCCACATATCAATATCCTCGAGGTGACCCTAGGCCATCCTGAATCCATGGTGATGCACACAGCTATCATCTGCCAGGGTGAGGCATACAGCCAACATCCCACCTTGATGAAGCACATAGCTAACATCAAGCGCCAATGTAGCACAAGGCTAACATCAGACCACGTACATAAATGTACTCCCTGTCCTTCAATAGTCACATCCCAAGCCCCATGTATCATGCCACAATATCATTAAAATAAGCATACATCACATGCTATCACAATTTCATTCGTATACCATAAGAAGCTTATTGTCATAAAGTACTGACCTGTTTAATTGATTACCCACCATGGGTATCCACCTTATTAGACATTATTTTGGCTACCATACACATCATATACATATTTATATATATAACACATACACACAACAAGAGAACAGTGCGATAACTACGCACTTTGTTTTGCACACTCGACTAAATCCAAATATTTGCTTGCTCACGAAGATGTCAAGATCCCTACTTAACCATTGTTAGGATCGGCCCTACACCATAAATCCATGAAGATGGCCTTTGGCCGAACTACATATCACTTACCACCTTACCCAGAATAGTCGAATCCAAGAGGCTCCTTACCATTGGCTACACAAAAGAAACACAATATTATGACTCTTCATACATCCGACCATCCCTTAAAAACCAAGGCCAACCATTGGTTTCGGCATACTAAATGAAGAAGAAGATAATTCGATTGCTAAGGAAAATACTCACTATACTCGAAACCGATTGGATGATTGATGAAAAGGAATGCCGACACCTCCCCCTCTAAAGGCTCTAAAAGATTTGGCAAGAACTCCCAAATGGAGATAGGATAATTGGCTATCACAAAAATAGGTATAGAACCAAGGTTGAGAAGAAGAAAAGAAGTGTAGATGAAAGTTAGGAGAAGTCGGCAATGAAGAACAAAGGTGGAGAGGTTTTGACTTTGTTGGAAATGAGAGGATGGGTTTTGGTTTTTAGGAAGTGGATGGAAGGAAAATAAGTTAAAAAAATAAAAAGAAAAAGAAAAAGATGTACAAAATGACTTCCAACTTTTGGCTTTTGGTCAAGAAATAGGGTGCAAATTTTGACAATGGCAAGGGTGAAAAGAAAGTTTCGAAAGAGAATACTAAAAAAAGAAAAGAGAACCGAAAAAGAACTTCTAGACCTCTTATAGGAAATTCGGCTATTCCCCCCCCACTCATGACCGAAAATTATCACCCAAAAGAGACCCACATTCGGCCTACACACTCAAAATTCTTCTTGCCATCAATTCAAACTAATTTTGAATTAAACTCACTCCTAAATTTCTCCTTATTTCCTCCTAATCACATTCAGAATTAAGCCAACCCCCTAGTCCACTATACCGTCTACATTCATGGTCAAAAGGCCATAGAAAAGTTTCCAAAAAAACACTCCATACTTCAAGCCTTATGTACCCTTATCCTACCAAAATTCCTTGATACCATACCATAAATAAGCACTTGCCTTATTCCTTAGTCTACTAACCATAAAAGACAATAGTCCAACCTTACTCTAATTAGAGTTTGACCAACACATGCCATATAAATGCAAAAATAAAAGTCACTTTAAGTCCATCCATGGGATTCAAACCTAAGCCCCCTTTCAATGCTTGTGGCATCACCTTCCAAAGCCCTAAGTGATGCCTCCTTGCCTCTTTGCCAACTGGTTACTTGTGTTAAAATTCCCCACGAATTACTCTTAACCCCTAGCTCCTTCAACTCCCTTTAACTAAAGCTTAAAAATAAAATTTTTCCTACAGCTCGAGCCTACCCTTGGCTTATTCCTAAGCCCTAGAACATCTCACTTAACAACACAACAATCCGAACTCATGCAAAACAATACAATCACAAATAACCCCTAATTCAGGATATTACAATTCTACCCTCCTTAAAAAAATTTTGTCCTCAAAATTTCCAACTAACTAACAGTCGTGCATCCTCACTCACCACACTACACTCTTGCTGCACATTCTGATCTTAATAAAACTAACATACTTTCTATGAACAGTCTCAAAGTTCACACTCAAGGTTCCATACATTTCACTAGCAACACAAGAACGAACTAGCTCTATAACAAACAATGCAATAAAGGGTATTCAAAAATGAGGAACGTACCTGTTGTCACCTCTGGCACATCTTCCTCCTCGTGACACCTGGCTGCATAAACCAACCTTGGCTGCCTCGTATCTGTACCTTCAACTCCTCTGCCTGGTGCTCTACGACCTTGGCCGGAACCATTTCTTCCATGGTTCGAACCACGACCCCTCGTCGTTTGCTAACCACCTCCGTCCGGCTACACACCAACCTGACCTACTGTCCGAGCCCTATTCGGATCCTGAGGACAATCTTTAATCAAATGAGCCTTAAACTTACACCTAAAACACTCTCGATCCCGATTCTAGCACTCGCCAACATGGTACCTCCCACATTGAGCACATGGACGGTCCAAATTTCTAGTAGCTGGCTTAGCAACACGAGCAGAATTCTCAACCATCAATCTTTTTTGAAGGCTCCTAGACAATTCTGACGGTCCAAAACTCCTCTTATCCCGGTTCCTATCCTTATCTCTGTTCTGTCTCACAGAGTCCTTAATTCCTTCAGGTACCTTAGCCTTTTCTACTAATACGGCAAACTCCCGCTCCTACTGTGGAGCTATCAACAGCCTCAGGTCATCCCTTAGTCCATCCTCAAAACGGACACATCGCTCATGCTCCGTAGCCACTACTCTTCGAGCATACCAGCTCGACCTTAGGAATTTAGCCTCGTACTCCGCCACGGGTTTGTTCCCTTGAACCAGCCCTAGAAAAGCCTTTCTCTACGCATCAATATAATGAGTACCAACATCCTTCTTCTGGTAAGCCACCTTAACGTACTCCCAAGTGAGATCCTCAGCTGTACCACCATCCCGAACTATGAGCCACCACTGATATGACTCATCGCGAAGAAGCGACACCATTCCTTTCACTTTCTCCTCAGTCATTAAATCAAGCTCATCCATAATCTGTTCGGTCGCCTCCAACCAATACTCAGCAGTATTGGGTGCCACACTAGATACGCCATGGAACACCTCAGCTCCATTGGCTCAAAGTCACTCGGGTACCGATTTCTGAGCTCCCCTAATTCCACCTTCTCCTGCCACCATCTCCAGAACTCGTAGAAGATCGCTGCGATCTGACATCATCCCCGTCGATCTTCTTTGCTCAACACCAACAGCTGGTGGTGGTGGTGGTACCTCATTCTCAGACCCTTGACCTGATCTAGCAGGTTTTGACTCATTCTGCCTCTACCACGTCCTCGTACATTACGACCACGTCTCCTAGAGCTCATGTATACTATCGCGATTTAATTAGATTTAAGAAATTTTATGAATTAGCATTTGTTCCACTGTTTATCTGCGAGCAATTTTATGAAAAAAGCTTAATAGTAGTTCTTTCGATCATTTAGAGTTTTCATTTCAAGTTTTCTACCCTAATTCAGAGAAACACACACATTCAATGATATCCATCACACACACATTCATCATTCGAACATCTTTGTCCATTCCTATTCCAGGTGTATTTTCGTCATTTGTCCTACAGGGGTATTTTGGTAATAAATCGGGGTCAATTTGAAAATCTTTACAAATCAAAGGCATTCCAAAATATACAAATCTCGAGGTTATTTTGAAAATTCTACCAAATTAATGATATTGCAAAAATTTCAGAAATTGAGGTTATTTTGGTAATTTTGGAAGTTAGGGGCATTTTAGTAAAATTTCCCAAATCAAGGTATCTTACTATTTTGTAAAATAGGAGTTTTTGGTATTTTGTAAAGTAAGAATGTTTTTACAAATGTAAGTGGGTAGTATGGTAATTTTATAAACCAAGGGCATTTTGGTAATTTTACACCTGGGGTATTTGGGTAATTTTGTAAATCGAAATATTTGAAAAATTTTCCAAGTATAAAATGGTTTTACAAATCAAAGGAGTAATTTTGAAAACTTAAGGTTTTATAAAACAAGATGACTAGTCCCTTTCGGGTTTTAATTATCGAGTTTAGCCCGTGAATAAGTCCTCTTGGTTAGGGTGAACTGTTACTACGCACCAGGTAGGATTCAAGTGGAGAGGAGGTGAGTCACTAGGACTGCTTAAATACCAACCTCCCACCAAAACCAATCATAGACATCCGCACAATGGTTGCCATACCCTAACTCGGCGACTTACTCATAGGTTTGTTTAATTAGGCTTCAAAATTTTATGCAATTCTGTGTTGGAGTAAGCTAATCCTAAAGTTCAATAACTTAATACACTAATCTCGTTCCCATCATACGCACATACCAACCATATAATAATTCACACAACAATTAGAGGTACTTACAGTGGACTTGAATTGAGAATCAAAGTGCCACTAATAAACTTGAAAAATTTATGAAAGCCCAAATCTTTGAAAAGCCCACCTTAAAAAATGTTTTGGGCCCAAAACCCTCAAAGTCGAGTTTTGAACCTGCTAATACCAAATTGTAAAACCCCCAAACCCGGCCCACGAGCCTTGACCTGGATTACGGTATGTCACTGCTGAAAATGTTGGAAAAGATTTTTACTTAAAAATAAAAGATGAAATTTGTTGTCGTTGGTAAAAACATTTCACATTTAAGATTCCAAGTAAAACCTTATTGGTACAAATTATCCGAATTTAAAAGCTTTATTATAAGTTGTTATAAAATAAGTTGATTCAAAATATTGCCAATTATTAGCTCAATAATAGGTTAAACTTCAAAACCATAAATAAAGTTGCAAATACTATAAGTGGCCCTTATTACATCAAATAATTATTCCAAAGCTACTTAAAATATAAAGTACGTAAAATTAAGTAAAACATCTTCTGCATGGGCCACCTTTGTATCCACTCCGACCCGGTCCAAGCATTACGAATCACCTGCGATGTTGGCAAGAAAATTTGGGTGAGTCAAACAGACTCAGTGTATAGTTATCTCACATCTCTCCACATATGGGCTTGGCCCATATCCACACAGTCCACATATATAAATATGCAAGATGAAGCCCATTAACCTATATCCATCCGTTACACACCTACCTTGGCAGGACACCCTGCAGGTCGTGGCTAAGCCATCGATCACCTAAGTGACCCCACATATCAATATCCTCGAGGTGACCCTAGGTCATCCTCAATCCACGGTGATGCACACAGCTATCATCCGCCAGGGTGAGGCACACATCCAACATCCCACATTGATGAAGCACAAAGCTAACATCAAGCGCCAATGTAGCACAAGGCTAACATCAGACCACATACATAAATATACTCCCTGTCCTTCAATAGTCACATCTCAATCCCTATGTATCACGCCACAATATCATTAAAATAAGCATACATCACATGCTATCACAATTTCATTCATATACCATAGGAAACTTAATGTCATAAAGTACTGACCTGTTTAATCGATTACCCACCATGGGTATCCACCTTTTTTGCCATTATTTCGGCTACCAGGCACATCATATACATATTTATATATATAACACATACACACAATAAGAGAACAATGCGATAACTACGCACCTGTTTTGGCACACTCGACTAAATCCCAAAATATTTGCTTGCTCCTGAAGATGTCAAGATCCCTACTTAACCATTGTTAGAATCGACCCTACACCATAAATCCATGAAGATGGCCTTTGGATGAACTACATATCACTTACCACCTTACCTTGAATAGTCGAATCCAAGAGGCTCCTTACCGTTGGCTACACAAAAGAAACACAATATTATGACTCTTCATACATTCGACCATCCCTTAGAAACTAAGGCCAACCATTGGTTTCGGCATACTAAATGAAGAAGAAGATAATTCGATTGCTAAGGAAAATACTTACTATACTCGAAATAGATTGAAAGATTGATGAAAAGGAATGTCGACACCTCCCCCTCTAAAGGCTCTAAAAGATTCGACAAGAACTCCCAAATAGAGATGGGATAATCGGCTATCACAAAAATAGGTATAGAACTGAGGTTGAGAAGAAGAAAAGAAGTGTACATGAAAGTTAGGAGAATTCGGCAATGAAGAACAAAGGTAGAGAGGTTTTGACTTTGTTGCAAAAGAGAGGATGGGTTTCAGTTTTTAGAAAGTGAATGGAAGGAAAATAAGTTATAAAGAAAAAGAAAAGGAAAAAGAAAAAGATGCACAAAATGGCTTCCAACTTTCGGCTTTTGGTCAAGAAATAGGGTGCAAATTTCGGCAATGGCAAGGGTGAAAAGAAAGTTTCGAAAGAGAATACTAAAGAAAGAAAAGAGAATCGAAAAAGAACTTCTAGACCTCTTATAGGATATTCGGCTATTCCCCCCACTCATGATCGAAAATTATCACCCAAAAGAGACCCACATTCGGCCTCCACACTCAAAATTCTTCTTGCCATTAATTCAAACTAATTTTGAATTAAACTCACTCCTAAATTTCTCCTTATTTCCTTCTAGTCACATTTAGAATTAAGCCAACCCCCCTAGTCCACTATACCGTCTACATTCATGGTCAAAAGGCCATAGAAAAGTTTCCAAAACAACACTCTATACTTCAAACCTTATGTCCCCTTATCCTACCAAAATTCCTTGATACCATACCATAAACAAGCACTTGCCTTATTCCTTAGTCTACTAACCATAAAAGACAATATTCCAACCTTACCTTAATTAGAGTTTGACCAACACATGCCATATAAATGCAAAAATAAAAGTCACCTTAAGTCCATCCATGGGATTCAAACCTAAGCCCCCTTTCAATGCTTGTGGCGTCACCTTCCAAAGCCCTAAGTCGTGCCTCCTTGCCACTTTGCCAACTGGTTACTTGTGTTAAAATTCCCCACGAATTACTCTTAACCCCTAGCTCCTTCAACTCCCTTTAACTAAAGCTTAAAAATAAAATTTTTCCTACAGCTCGAGCCTACCCTTGCCTTATTCCTAAGCCCTAGAACATCTCACTTAACAACATAACAATCCGAACTCATGCAAAACAATACAATCACAAATAACCCCTAATTCAGGATATTATAGATACAACCAATTGAGAGTGAAAGATTTAGATATTTCAAAGACTGCTTTCAGAACGAGGTACGATCATTATGAGTTTTTAGTTATGCCATTTGGACTATCCAATTCTCATGCTCTTTTTATGGATCTAATGAATAGAATTTTTAGACCGTATTTAGATCAGTTTGTTGTAGTATTCATAGATGACACATTGATTTATTCATGTGATGAAAATGAGCATGCTGAACATCTGAGAATTATATCGCAAACTTTAAGAGAAAAGAAATTATACGCAAAATTTAGCAAATATGAATTTTGGTTACATGAGGTGTAATATCCCGGGTTAAGGGCTATTTTATTTTGGCTTTGCTGCATGTGCTTGATGTGTTATGTTGTATTTCGATGCTGTTGGGGCTTAGTTATAAGCTAGGTGTAAGCTCGAGGGTAGGAAAAATTTTTGTTTTGGGCTTTATGTGATAGAAATTTGAAGGAGTCGGGTCTTATGTATTTTATTTGGTAAATTGTTGCACAAGTGAAGAGCTAGCAAAGTGGCAAAGCATGCGCCACTTAGAGCTTGTGTGTGGCGTCAAGTGCAAGGGGGGAGAGGTCTTGAGTTCAAGCTGCAGAGTGCTCCCTTTTTGTTTCATTTTGACGGCATGGAGGGGAGGAGTTGTAGGCAGTTCAAACTCTGCATTGGACTAAGTCTTCCCATTTGAATGGTGGGTGGAGAGCAAATTGTGGAGGAAGACTTGGTCAAGGTAATTTGAATTGGTAGCTTGGGAGTGTTTGGGGGGAGTTTGGCCGGTTGTTGGAGAGTGTTTGGGGAGTGGCGGTTGGTATTGTAGGGGGTGTGCCGAATTTACCTTTAACAAGTGGGCATTTTCGGTCAAAAATTCTTTTGGTAAGCTGATTTTTTCTTTGTGTCAAAAGCTTTCTTCTCTTTTCTCCTTTAACCTAAGTTCAGTAATGCTTTTGCAAAAATTGCTTTGCATCTTTTTACTTAGTGTGTGAGGTCAATCTTGTTCCTTTTCCACTTGCATCTTGTGTAAACCGAAATCCTCAAGCACCTACACTTGCGAAACTACAACACCCTCTTCTCAACATTTTCTTTCTCTTTCTCATCCAAAACCTTGGTAGCTGAATGTTCATCTCTCTCTCCCTTTCTTTTTCAATTTGTTGAAGCCGAAGCTAGTTTCTTTTCTCTCCCTTCTTGACCGTAACACATCTTTCCAAAAACCTTATCCTCCATCTCTTTTTCTTTGAACCGAAAGCACCTCTCCATATCTTCAATCTATTTTCTTCTTTTCCAAAACCATTGTTAGCCGAACCTTCCTTGGTGTGAAGCCAAAACCTTTCTCCTTTGGTTAAGGGTGTTGGCCGAACCTTGTCCCACCTGGTAGTTCTTGATTGCCGTATATCAAAGGAGGAGTGTGACCTTGTTGGAATCTTGCTCAATCGGTCTAACAAGAAGGTAAGTGCTAGGCCGAATGGCCATTTCTTCCTTTCTTGTGCTTTGTCAATCTTTGGTGTTTGAGAGCCGATGTCGGTATCTTCTAAAAAGGAGTAACGTTCGATTTTGGTAATCATTTTCATATAGGGCCTTTGGATTTCGAAGCAGCCGATTGGAGAAGTCAAGTGGTAAGTAGTGGTAAGAGGTTATCATGTTTGTCTATTCTTTTAGAATTCTATAAGCCAAAGTTTCAATGGATTAACTGTTCTGTTAATAGGGTGTGTCGATTGTTAAAAGAGGAACCATTGTCGATTCGGGTTTGGTAGGAAACCAAACGTTTGCAAGGTAAGGGTTATTCGATATACCCTTTGGTTTAAATGGTTGTGGCCGAATGGTTTAAGTGATTAATCCATGGTTGGCCGATTGTTTTAGGAGCAAGAAGATTGAGGGTTTCAGATCGGGTTCTTTTGAGATTAAGACTTGCGATATACCAGGTGTGTAAACTAACACACTGATTACCTAGTAATATGTTAATAATAATATGTTCGTGTATTAAGTGGAACAGTATGATGATTGCTATGGTACCCTATGGGGTATGTGTTCGGATCCGGGTAAGTTCGTTCCATTGCGAGTTCTTTTAAGGGTATATGCTAGCATGATTACTGATGTATGTGATATGTGAGGTGATACTATATTAGCATGTTTGCACTATGGCATGATTTGCATCAGTATGACATGTAGGGGTAATATGAGATGAGGTGGAGTATGATATCCGTGTCTTTGGGACACTGTGTCTTTGGGACACCAGAGGTTTGGCACCTCCAGTGGTTTGGTACCACAAATGACATTTTGTGACTTTGGGTCACCAGAGGTTTGGCACCTCAGCGTCTCGTCCCAGTGGCTTAGCACCACGGTGGGTTGGCCCCACGCTTGATTATACGGATTGACGCCGGTGATTTGGTATCACACGATGGGTTGGCCCCATCATCGGTTTGTGATTGCGGTCACCAAGATTTGGTATCACACTGTGTCTTTGGGACACCGAGGTTTGGCACCTCATTGCGACTCGTCCTCGTGGTTTGACACCACCGTGGGTTGGCCCCACTTATGAGATACTGGATTGTCGCTAGTGATTTGGTATCACACGATGGGTTGGCCCCATCATTGGATTATTCGTGACTTGGTCACCAAAGGTTTGGCACCACACTATGGATATCGTGTCTTTGGGACACGGTGGTTTGGCACCACCAAGGGTTTGGTACCACACGGGTAGAGAAGGTGTGATGGATGGTTAGGAACGGGTGCATTAATTGTATTGCTTTGCTATGATGTATGTTAGCATGTTGTATTATCGGGAGGGGGATTTATACACTAAGTCTTGCGACTCACTCTCTCCTTTGACATTTCAGGTGACACTTAGACGCGGACATGGAGCCGGATGGACTCGAGGTGCTCATGCCATGCTTAAATAAGGATTTGCTCAGACTTTTATAAAATTTGGTACTTAAGCATATTCATTACTATTTGGTTTTATTTGGGTTTGTAAATGGCCTCTTAAAATTATGTTTTGCTATGTTTATGCTTAAAGTAGATTTTTAATATGCCTTAACAAATTAATTGGGTTAAAATGTGCTAAAACTTGGAAAGACAACGATGTCAAAACTACAAAAGTGACATTTTAAACTATACCACCGGGTATCACACTAAGATTTGGAATAAAGGGGACTCAAATGTTTTTCTAACTTAAACTCGATTTTCTACTAAGTCAAAATGTTATAGTAATAATAAGAAACAACTTAAACTTCTAAATGAGATAAACTAGTTTTACCTACACATCGGATTAAGTTTTCAAAATTTTCGGTTTTTCAAATACACCAGCAGATTTTAATCAAGCCTACTCGAGTTTTTCTTTAAATACACATTTAGTGAAGTATTTTCATCAAACATCTAAACTTAAACCTATTTTCTCAAAATCCTTTTTCCTGTAACATACCGATTCTATCGTGGTGTGTTGACCGGTTTAAGGTGTTACAATTGTGGTATCGAGCCAAGTTTAAAGGTTTCTTGTGGGCCCGAGGCCCAAAATGTTTTCAAAAGTCTATTTTAAGTGTTATGTTTTAAAAAGTATGGTGTGAAAAGCATGGCACCGAGTCTCCCAGCACCAATCCGCCTGTAAGTACCCTTACTATTGTTTGTGATAATTGATGAGATATGATTGGATGGCTAGTAAGACTACTTTAGAAACTAAAACCGATAGGATCGAGTGGACTCATGAAAACAAAGCTCCTTTAATATTCATAAGACTACCTTTAAAATAGTGGAATAATTATCGATGCATAAAATTCTTTAAATCGCATTTAGATTTAGTCATGAGTACCGAGGTGGACGTGGTCGTGGGCGAGGCCGCAGAGAATGATAGTTTCGAACTCAGTAGGTTCCAGTCGGGGTCGAGAACGAGATACTGGGATTCCGCCACCACCGGAGGTGGTGAGTTTCATGAACAGACCGGGACGACGCAGTGATGTCACAAGCGATGTTCGCGAGTTTTGAAAGGGTAGTTGGAGTAGGTGGAGGCGCAGGAGTTAGGAAATCGTGCTGAGCGACATCGGCAAACGGGTGAATTCTTTGGGTGTCTCGGTGTTGCTCCCAAAGACTTCTTGAATATTGGTGGAAGCGACAGAGCGGATCATGGACGATCTAGACTGATCGCTAAAGAAAAGTTAAAGGGATAGTATCACTTCTCGAGATGAGTCATACCAGTGGTGGCTCACGGTTCGGAAAATGTGACTGCAGATGCAGATCGACTTGGGACTATTTCGTACGCTATCGAGAAAAAGTACGTGGGAGCTAACTACATTAATGAGCAATGAAAAGCATTTTGAGGTTAGTTCGGGAGTAAATCTATGTCGAGTCACGAGGCGTAGTTTCGAGGTGAGTCGATATGCGGGGTATAGTGGCTACTGAACATGAGAGGTGCATTCGTTTCGAGGATGGCCTGCGAGATGAATTAAGGTTGTTGATTGCGCCTCAGCAGGAGCGTGAATTTGCTGTTCTGGTTGAAAAGGCGAAGGTGGCCGAGGGTATTAAAGAGTCTGTGAGGCAAGGCATGGATAAGAACCGACATAAGAGGAGTTTTGGATCTTCTAGGTCGTCAGGTAATCCACAAAAAGGGCTAGACCGAGTGGGCCGAATCAGTCGGGTAGGTTCGTTGCTGCTAGGCAGGGACCGCCGTAGTGTAACCGTTGTGGGAAAGCTCATTGGGAAGGTTGTTGGACGGGTGGAAAAGGCTATTTTGAGTGTGGTTCGTTGGACCACCGTGTGAGGGACTGTCGTAAGTTTGTTAGGATTCAGTCCGAGAGTCAGGGCCGTACTCAGTACAGGAATAACGAACCACCACCGCAGAGGGGCCGAGGTAATGGCAGAGGAGGTAATGGTTCTAGTCGGGGTCGAGGAGCACCGGGCAGAGGTGCAGGTAATGCTAAGGCCAGACAGCCGAGGCTAGTGTATGTGGCGAGGCACCGAGAGGAGGGCGACGCACCGGACGTCATTACCGGTGCGTTTTTAATCTTTGGTTCTCCATTTACTGCTTTGATTGATGTGGGTTCAACACATTCATATGTTGCAAGTAGCATAGTGAAGACCATGGATTTAGACTCTAAGATATCTTCTAGGCAGATGACCATAATAAGTCCTTTAGGTCACTCTGTAGTTGTAGATAAGCTGTATAGAGACGTACCTCTAGAACTCTAAGGGGTAGTGTTTGTGGCTGATCTGATGGAACTGCCTTTTGGGGAGTTCGATCTGATTCTCGGGATGGATTGGCTGGTTAAGTACCAGGCGAAGTTAGATTGCGCGGCTAAGTGCATGGTTCTGAAAACAGCTATGGGTGATGAAGTAGTTCTGATCGGTAATAGGAGGGATTATCATCTAATGTGGTATCTCGCTCTCAAAGCCGAGAAGATGGTCGAAAAGGTCGTGAAGCATATGTGGTTCATGTGTATGCCTTGGAGGCTAAAAAGTCTGCATTGTGGAGACAGTTGAGACGCTTAGGTAATTTGTTGATGTGTTTCTTGAGGAGCTTACGGGTTTGCCACCAGATCGTGAGGTAGAGTTCGGGATAGATCTCATATTCAAATCGCACCGTATCTATAGCTCCGCATATGATGGCACCTAAAGAGTTAGTGGAGCTTAAGGCTCAAATCCAGGAGTTGTTGGATCGAGGCTTTATCAGGCCAAGTGTTTCACCTTGGGGAGCGCCGGTACTCTTTGTCAAGAAGAAAGACGGTACTATGCGGATGTGTATATACTACCGCCAACTGAATAAGCTAACGATCAAAAACAAGTATCCACTGCCTCGGATAAATGACTTGTTTGATCAGCTAAAGGGTGCGTCGATTTTCTCAAAGATCGATTTAAGATCTAGGTATCACCAGTTAAAGGTGAAGGAAGCGGATATCTGTAAGACGACATTTCGTACTCGGTATGGGCACTTTGAGTTCTTAGTTATGCCGTTTGGGTTGACTAACGCGTCGGCGGCTTTAATGGATATGATGAATAGGGTGTTCCAACAGTATTTAGATCAGTTTGTAGTGGTTTTTATCGACGACATCTTGGTATATTCAGGGACTGAGGAGGAACATGATGCGCATTTGCTGGTGGTATTGCAGATTTTGAGGGAGAAACAGCTCTATGCGAAGTTTAGTAAATGCGAATTCTGGCTTAGAGAGGTGACGTTCTTGGGTCATGTAGTATCGGCTGAGGGGATTAGAGTGGATCCTCGAAAGATTGAGGCGATTTTGGGTTGGAAGCCGCCTAGGTCAGTAGCTGAGGTTCGGAGTTTTCTGGGTTTGGCAGGATACTACCGAAGATTTGTAGAGGGGTTTTCGTTGATCATAGCACCGATGACCAAGTTATTAAGAAAAGGGGTTCCGTTTATTTGGACTGAGAAGCAGCAGGAGAGCTTCAACAAGTTGAAGAAGATTTTGACAGAAGCTCTAGTTCTAATTCAACCTGAGGCTGGGAAGGAATTCACAGTTTACTGTGATGCATCACATACGGGATTGGGTTGTGTGCTGATGCAGGAAGGGAAGGTTGTGGCTTACGCGTCTCGGCAGCTGAGGCCACATGAGGTAAATTACCCAACGCACGATCTGGAGTTAGCGGCTATAGTCTTTGCCTTGAAGATATGGAGGCATTACTTGTACGGAGAGAGATCGGTAATCTACACGGATCACAAGAGTCTGAAGTACCTTCTGACTCAAAAAGACTTGAATCTGAGGCGTATGAGATGGATTGAGTGCTAAAGACTATGACCGCCGATTGAGTATCATTCGGGCAAGGCTAACGTTATGGCAGACGCGTTGAGCCGTAGGGTTGTTTCGGATCTAAGAGCGTTGTTTGCCCACTTGAGTTTGTATGACGACGGGAGTATTCTGGCAGAGCTGCAGGTTAAGCCTACTTGGGTTGAGCAGATCAGAGAAAAACAATTGTTGGATAAGGTTTTGAGTGCACAGAGGACACAAGTGCAGAATGATGGTTTGGAGGGTTACAGTGTGTCTAGTGATGGGGTGCTATGTTTTCAGGGGAAGGCTTGTATGCCGAGAGACACTGAGTTAAGGTAGAAGATTCTTCAGGATGCACATAGCAGCCCCTACGCTATGCATCTTGGAGGTAGCAAAATGTATAGGGATCTCAGAGAACAGTTCTGGTGGCCGGGTCTGAAAAAGGAAGTGACAGAGTTTGTAGGGAAGTGTCTGACATGTCAGCAGGTCAAGGCTGAGCATCAGTTGCCGTCAGGGTTGCTTCAGCCAGTGAAGATTCCTCAGTGAAAGTGGGAAAGGATAACTATGGATTTCATCAGTGGATTACCTCTTACACCGAGCAAGAAGGATTCAGTTTGGGTAATTGTGGATCAACTGACTAAATTAGCTCACTTTATTCCGGTGAGGGTGGATTACTCACTTCAGAGGTTGGCAAAGCTGTATGTGTCAGAGATTGTGAGACTGCATGGGGTGCCAGTATCGATCATCTCGGATAGGGATCCCAGATTTACGCTCAGGTTCGGAGAGCGTTACATCGAGCTCTGGTGCGCGGTTGATTTCAAGACGGCATTTCATCCGCAGACGGACGGGCAGTCGGAAAGGGTTATACAGATCTTGGAGGACATGTTACGAGGTTGTGTATTGGACTTCAGGGGTAGTTGGGAGGAGTATCTACCGTTAGCTGAGTTCGCCTACAACAATAGTTACCAAGAAAGCATCAAGATGGCACCATATGAGGCGTTATGCGGTAGAAGTGTCGCTCACCTACTTGTTGGACGAGTTAAGTGAACGCCGATTCTTTGGGGCGAGTTGGTTCTTTGAGACCAAGACAAGGTTAAGTTGATTCAGGCTCGATTGAAGGAAGCTTCGGACCGGCAGAAGTCCTATGCCGATCTTAAGCGGAGAGATATTGAATTTGCTGTGGGAGATCAAGTTTTTCTGAAGGTCTCACCGTGGAAGAAAGTATTAAGGTTCGGGATGAAAGGTAAGCTAAGTTCGAGGTTTATTGGGCCGTATAAGGTACTGAGACGAGTGGGACCAGTTGCATATCAACTCGAGTTGCCAGCAGAGCTAAGTCAGATTCACGACGTGTTCCACGTTTTGATGCTTAGGCGATATCGTTCAGATCCATCGCACGTGGTGGCAGTGGAAGAGATCGAGGTAAACCCAGATTTGACCATGGAGGAAGAGCACAGATTTTAGATCGGGATGTAAAGGTTCTGCGTAGGAAGTCTGTGCCTTTGGTTAAGGTTCTTTGGCGGAATCATGGCGTGGAAGAAGCTACTTGGGAACCCGAGGATGTGATGAGACAGCAATACCCGCAACTCTTCTGATCAGGTAATTTCGAGGCCGAAATTATTTTTAAGGGGGGTAGAACTGTAATATCCCAGGTTAAGGGCTATTTTATTTTGGCTTTGCTGCATGTGCTTGATGTGTTATGTTGTATTTCGATGCTGTTGGGGCTTAGTTATAAGCTAGGTGTAAGCTCGAGGGGTAGGAAAAATTTTTGTTTTTGGGCTTTATGTGATAGGGGCTGAAGGAGCTGGGTCTTATGTATTTTATTTGGTAAATTGTTGCACAAGTGAAGAGCTAACAAAGTGGCAAAGCATGCACCACTTAGAGCTTGTGTGTGGCGTCAAGTGCAAGGGGGGAGAGGTCTTGAGTTCAAGCTTCAGAGTGCTCCCTTTTTGTTTCATTTTGACGGCATGGAGGGGAGGAGTTGTAGGCAGTTCAAACTCTGCCTTGGACTAAGTCTTCCCATTTGAATGGTGGGTGGAGAGCAAATTGTAGAGGAAGACTTGGTCAAGGTAATTTGAATTGGTGGCTTGGGAGTGTTTGGGGGGAGTTTGGCTGGTTGTTGGAGAGTGTTTGGGGGAGTGGCCGGTTGGTATTGTAGGGGGTGTGCCAAATTTGCCTTTAGCAAGTGGGCATTTTCGGTCAAAAATTCTTTTGGTAAGTGATTTTTCTTTGTGTCAAAAGCTTTCTTCTCTTTTCTCCTTTAACCTAAGTCCAGTACTGCTTTTGCCAAAATTGCTTTGCATCTTTTTACTTAGTGTGTGAGGCTGAATATTGTTCCCTTTTCCACTTGCATCTTGTGTAAACTGAAATCCTCAAGCACCTACACTTGCCGAAACTACAACACCCTCTTCTCAACATTTTTCTTTCTCTTTTCTCATTTGAAAACCTTGGTAGCCGAATGTTCATCTCTCTCTCCCTTTTTTTTCCAATTTATTGAAGCCGAAGCTAGTTTTTTTTCTCTCCCTTCTTGACCGTAACACATCTTTCCAAAAACCTTATCCTCCATCTCTTTTTCATTGAACCGAAAGCACCTCTCCATATCTTCAATCTATTTTCTTCTTTTCCAAAACCATTGTTAGCCGAACCTTCCTTGGTGTGAAGCTGAAACCTTTCTCCTTTGGTTAAGGGTGTTGGCCGAACCTTGTCCCACCTGGTAGTTCTTTGTTACCGTATATCAAAGGAGGAGTGTGACCTTGTTGGAATCTTGCTCAATCGGTCTAACAAGAAGGTAAGTGCTAGGCCGAATGGCCATTTCTTCCTTTCTTGTGCTTTGTCAATCTTTGGTGTTTGAGAGCCGATGTCGATATCTTCTAAAAAGGAGTAACGTTCGGTTTTGGTAATCATTTTCATATAGGGCCTTTGGATTTCGAAGCAGCCGATTGGAGAAGTCAAGTGGTAAGTAGTGGTAAGAGGTTATCATGTTAGTTTATTCTTTTAGAATTCTATAAGCCAAAGTTTCAATGGATTAACTGTTCTGTTAATAGGGTGTGTCGATTGTTAAAAGAGGAACCATTGTCGATTCAGGTTTGGTAGGAAACCAAATGTTTGCAAGGTAAGGGTTATTCGATATACCCTTTGGTTTAAATGGTTGTGGCCAAGTGGTTTAAGTGATTAATCCATGGTTGGCCGATTGTTTTAGGAGCAAGAAGATTGAGGGTTTCAGATCGGGTTCTTTTGAGATTAAGACTTGCGATATACCAGGTGTGTAAACTAACACACTGATTACCTAGTAATATGTTAATAATAATATGTTCGTGTATTAAGTGGAACAGTATGATGATTGCTATGGTACCCTATGGGGTATGTGTTCGGATCCGGGTAAGTTCGTTCCATTGTGAGTTCTTTTAAGGGTATATGCTAGCATGATTGCTGATGTATGTGATATGTGAGGTGATACTATATTAGCATGTTTGCACTATGGCATGATTTGCATCGATTATGACATGTAGGGGTAATATGAGAGGAGGGGAGTATGATATCCGTGTCTTTGGGACACTTTGTGTCTTTGGGACACCGGAGGTTTGGCACCTCCAAAGGTTTGGTACCACAAATGACATTTTGTGACTTTGGGTCACCAGAGGTTTGGCACCTCGGCGTCCCGTCGGTGGCTTAGCACCACGGTGGGTTGGCCCACAGTTGATTATACGGGATTGACGCCAGTGATTTGGTATCACACGTTGGGTTGGCCCCATCATCGGATTTGTGACTGCGGTCACTAGTGATTTGGTATCACACTGTGTCTTTAGGACACCAGAGGTTTGGCACCTCATTGCGACTCATCCCTATGGTTTGACACCACCGTGGGTTGGCCCCACTTATGAGATACGGGATTGTCGCTAGTGATTTGGTATCACACGATGGGTTGGCCCCATCATTGGATTATTCGTGACTTGGTCACCAAAGGGTTTGGCACCACACTATGGATATCGTGTCTTTGGGACACGGTGGTTTGGCACCACCAAGGGTTTGGTACCACACGGGTAGAGAAGGTGTGATGGATGGTTAGGAACGGGTGCATTAATTGTATTACTTTGCTATGATGTGTGTTAGCATGTTGTATTATCGGGAGGGGGATTTACACACCGAGTCTTGTGACTCACTCTCTCCTTTGACATTTCAGTGACACTTAGACGCGACATGGAGCCGGATGGACTCGAGGTGCTCATGCCATGCTTAAATAAGGATTTGCTCGGACTTTTATAAAATTTGGTACTTAAGCATATTCATTACTATTTGGTTTTATTTGGGTTTGTAAATGGCCTCTTAAAATTATGTTTTGCTATGTTTATGCTTAAAGTAGATTTTTAATATGCCTTGACAAATTAATTGGGTTAAAATGTGCTAAAACTTGGAAAGACAACGATGTCAAAGCTACAAAAGTGACATTTTAAACTATACCACCGGTATCACACTAAGATTTGGAATAAAGGGGACTCAAATGTTTTTCTAACTTAAACTCAATTTTCTACTAAGTCAAAATGTTATAGTAATAATAAGAAACAACTTAAACTTCTAAACGAGATAAACTAGTTTTACCTACACATCGGATTAAGTTTTCAAAATTTTCGGTTTTTCAAATACACTAACAGATTTTAATCAAGCCTACTCGAGTTTTTCTTCAAATACACATTTAGTGAAGTATTTTCATCAAACATCTAAACTTAAACCTATTTTCTCAAAATCCTTTTTCCCTGTAACATACCAGATTTGGTCGTGGTGTGTTGACCGGGTTTGGGGTGTTACATGAGGTTAGTTTTCTGGGACATGTTGTGTCAGCTTCTGGGATTCGTGTTGATCCAAGCAAGGTTTCTGCTATTCTGGATTGGAAACCTCCGAAGAACATGTCTGAAGTCCGTAGTTTTTTGGGACTAGCTGGTTATTACCACAGATTTGTAAAAGGCTTTTCTATAATAGCTACTCCGTTGACTAGATTACTTCAGAAAGATGTTAGATTTGATTGGTCAGATAATTGCAAGAAAAATTTTGATCTGTTGAAAGCTCTGTTAACAGAAGCTCCAGTGTTAATGCAACCAGAATCAGGCAAAGAATTTGTGATTTATAGTGATGCTTCGTTAAACGGTTTGGGATGCATTTTGATGCAGGAAGGAAAAGTTGTAGCTCATACCTCAAGACAATTGAAGCTTAACGAAAAGAACTATCCGACGCACGACCTTGAGTTAGCTGTGATTGTATTTGCACTTAAGATATGGCGTCATTATCTGTATGGTGAAAAATGTTAGGTTTTTTCAGATCATAAAAGTTTGAAATATCTGATGACTCAGAAATATTTGAACTTGCGTCAAAGAAGATGGCTTGAGTTGTTGAAATATTATGAGCTTGTGATAGATTATCATCCGGGTAAAGCAAATGTTGTTGCAGATGCACTGAGTCGAACATCATTGTTCGCACTACATGCTTTGAATGCCCCAGTTAGATTTGGTCGATGATAGTTTTGTGATAGCTGAATTAAAAGCAAAATCGTTGTTTATACAATAGATATGTGATGCTCGAAAATCTGATAATGAATTACTAGCGAAACGAGCTCAGTATGAATTGAATTCCGAATCTAAATTTCAAATTGTTGATGATTGTTTGAGATTCCAGGATCGTATCTGTGTTCCGAGAAATCTAGAGTTGGGTCAACTGATTCTGAGTGAAGCATACAATAGTAGTTTATCTATTCATCTGGGAAGTACTAAAATGTATCGTGATCTGAAGCAACATTATTAGTGGTCTGGTATGAAACGAGACATATCTAATTTTGTGTCAAAATGTTTAGTTTGTCAGCAAGTGAAAGCTGAACATCAAGTTCCATCAGGTTTGTCACAATAAATTATGATTCCTGAGTGGAAATGGGATAGCGTAACAATGGATTTTGTTTCTGGTTTGCCTTAGATTTTGAGAAAGAAAGATATGATTTGGGTCATTGTTGATCGATTGACTAAATCTACCCATTTTATTCCGGTAAGATTTGACTACTCATTTAAGAGATTAGCTGAGCTTTATATTTTTGAATTGTGAGATTGCATGGGGTGCCACTATCCATTGTGCCAGATAGAGATCCGAGATTCACATCACGATTCTAGAAGAAATTACAAGAAGTTTTAGGCACGAAATTACATTTCAGTACAACTTTTCATCCATAGACGTGATGGCCAATCTGAGCGGATCATTCAGATTTTAGAGGATATGTTACGATGTTGTATACTTGAGTTTATTGGTTTGTAGGAACATTATCCACCATTTATCAAATTTGCGTATAATAATAGTTTTTAGTCAATCATCAAAATGGTACCTTATGAAGCTTTGTACGGACGTAAATGTCGTACACCTCTGTATTGGACCGAGCATAGTAAAACTAAGCTACACGGGGTTGAGTTGATAAAAGATTCAGAACAGAAAGTGATATTGATCTGAGATTGTTTGAAAGCAGCATCTAATCATCAGAAGTCTTATGCGGACTTGAAACGAAAAGATGTAGAGTTTGAAACTGATGACAAAGTATTTCTGAAAGTGTCTCCGTGGAAGAAAGTGCTCCGATTTGGACGTAAAGGAAAGTTAAGTCCTAGGTCCATCAGACCGTATGGGATCATTGAATGTGTTGGGCCTGTTGCTTATAGATTAAAGTTTCCCTCTGAGATAGAAAAGATTCATGATGTATTTCATGTTTTGATGCTCTGTATATATCGATCTGATCCTTCACATGTAATTGTTCCATCTGAAATTGAAATCCAAATTATTATGACGTACGAAGAGGAACTGATCCGTATCTTAGCTCATAAAGTGAAAGAGTTGAGAAACAAGAAAATTTCGTTAGTGAAAGTACTATGGCATCGTCACAGAATAGAAGAGGCTATGTGGGAGCCTGAGGACTGAATGAGACAACAATATCCAACTTTGTTTAACGGTAAGATTTTTGAGGACGAAAATCCATAAAGGGGGAAGAATTATAACAGTCCGGTTTATACCCTAATCAGAATAGTGGTTTCGAGACCACAAATCCTAGTTCGTATAATATTTTAACATTTATTTCTGTGTCTTCGATATGTGAATAAGCATGTGATAAAGTTTCATAAGTTAATTTGTCTGTTTGTATGTTTAATTTGACAAAAGTATTAAATTGCATTAATTGTGAAAGTTGCTTGCTATTTGTTAAAGTACTTAAGTGATGTGGATTTTGAATGTTATGGCCTTAATAGACAAATATGCCAATAAGTGAATAGTGGGTGGACAAAGGTCAATTATGTCCTTGTTATATGTATATGTTTCTTATTTTTATAAAAGGTTATTATGGTAAATGAGTTAATATCATATTATTAGTAAAAATTGGCATGAAAATGAGAATTCATCCGTGCATTCTCCACCGAAAAACATAAAGAAAAAGAAAGCTTTGAAGCTTTGTATATTCGATTATTTACAAGCTTAATTCAAGGTTAGTTTTTGATTCGTTTTTGATAATTTATACGTTTTTACAATCGTTGCTCTGAGAGCTTCAAAACCCATTTATTAATTTTTTGAATTGATGATGTTTTTGTGATATGCCATTGGTGATATGTTGAGCTTTGAGATGATTTATGGTGATAAATGAAAGATTTGAGCTAGATGAACATACTTTGTTCTTGAACCTTTGATTAATTTAGCTAATTATGGCTAAATTGAGAAAATAGTAATTTGAGGGACTAAATTGAAAATTTGATGGAAACTATAGAGTTGAATGGTCCTTAGGGAGATTCAACTATGCATGTGTGTGAACAAATTTTGTATATTTGATGTTTTGAGAAAAATGGACTAAATTGATAAATTGTGCAAGTATGAAGGTTAATTTGAAAATATTCCTAAATGTGTGTCCTTGGATTGAATTGAATGAATTAGTGAATAAAAGGGTTAATTCTGAATATGTTTAGTTTAAGAACCGCGCAAAATGGACTTGGAACATGGGAAAGCGAAAGTAACAGAGTAGCCGTTTTCGTTCAGTTAAACCGAATTTAAGGTAAGTCACTATGCAAATAAACGTACTTGTATGAAATTGTGGTTGCTCATATGACTAATGTTGATAATGAATGCTTATGAGAGGTTATGCATATGAGTTATGTGATAAGTTCAATATAGTGACAATGTCCGAGAAGTTCCGTACGAACCTAGGAATAGATAGGATTAGCTATGTCATGACATAGGAATCTATTCTGTTTTATCATGTAAGACCACATTTGGGACGTTGGCGTTGATTTGAAATTTCGTGTAAGACCTCGTCTAGGACGTAGGCATCGATATGACCTTTACGTGTAAGACGACGTCTAGAATGTTGGCATCGATATGAGCTTTACGTGTAAGACGATGTCTGGGACTCGACATCGTATTAATTCGTGTAAGACCCTGTCTAGGATAGTGGCATCGATATCTGAGTGCATGTAAGACCTCGTCTGGGACGTGGGCATTGTACAACTATTCTGAGGTTTCTGAGCATCCTACTAGGTTCTTGTTCAACGGTCAAGTTGGTGATACGAATTGCAAATCCTAGCTATGATCAATTAAGTGAACGAATGTCTATTTTAGGTACGTTTGGTATACACACAAAGTGTGTATAAAAATGTAAGTATTTATGTGATTTTGATTTGAAGAAATGTATGCTTAAATGTGAGACTATGAATCTTGAAATGATGAATGTGGCAAATGTGGCCACAGGTATGAATCAAAGCATATATACGATAGTTTGTTAAGTGAATGAGATGTGCCAATGTATCTAATTGCATATATGCCTTCCACAGTAACTTTGTTTGTATATTGACTTACTAAGCTTTTGGAAAGCTTACTCTGTGTGTTTTCCTATTTTACATGTCGTCAAAGCTACTGAAGGCTCAGAACTGTCAAGGATCGTCATCACGCTACTAAACTCTTTTTGGTACTTTTTGAAAAATGTGTATAGATAGATATGGCATGTATAGGCTAGATATGTGTATATGTTTATGAAGTGAACTTAGCCATGGTTTTGGCTAGTTTTGAGTTGGTAAAATGCTTTAATGAATGAGTTAAATGATGCATATTTTTGGTATGGTTTGGAGCACAAGAAATGGTCAAGTTTTTTAGTATGGTTTGGATGAATTATACTTGTGATGATATGAGTTTTAGTTTTGTAATTTGGCATGAATGAAATTGATTTTGAATGTATAGATTGATTGGTCAATTTGGTATGTTTTTGGTTGCCATATATGCATGATATGATTTGGTAAATGTTTCTTGTAGTTATGACCCAATTGGGTGGCATTTTTGTCTTGCAAATGACCTATAATGTCACACAGTCATGGCACACGGGCGTGCCTAGTGACCGTGGGGTAAAGTTAGTATATGGATTAGTAGTACACGGTCTTAGCACATGAGGGTTCTTGGTAGCCATATGGGTTTGGTAGGATCGACCACGGCCAAGGTACACGAGCGTGCTTGGTGGCCGTGGTGCTAAGTCAATTTCGACCACAGGGAGGACACGCAGGTGTTCTTAGCAGCCATGGAGGGCACAGTGTTTGCTCCCACGGGCGTGTATCCCTTGTATTTTAGAAAAGTTTTTAAGTTTCTGAGAACTTCTGTATATGTTTCGTTTTAGTCTCGATCCGGGTTATAAGCATGTTTAAGGTCTAGTTGACCTATTTAAGGGACTTTGTGTGTATGATTGATGAATGAAATGTATGAAATGTTATGAAAGTTTCTGAATCTACCCGGTAATGCCTTTAACCCTAGTCTGGTGATGGTTACGGGTTAGGGGTGTTACAATAGAATTAATTTAATTGGGTAATCAAATATTGAACATATTATATGTACAAGGATGTTGTACACATAATGAGAACATAGTTCTATTAATATATGAATTTGGTTCGTATATAAATTTAAATATATATAGTTTACCAAAATCCTTGTTATAATTAATATAATTATATTTTTCGGTTAAAACAATATTATATTTATTTATTTTTAATTATGATTCATATATAAATACCAATTATAAAAGGTGAGAATGTGAGAGGGTTTATTTTTAAGAAACCCTAAAATTGCTTGTGAGGTCTAGCAGCCGTCTAGTAAAGAAACATTCAAAAATAGTCTTGGAGATTTCTTTCGTTCATCTCAAATCAGGTGGATTACGTAGAAGCTGGAGTAACAAAAGGTTGCGGCTTGGTTTGACAGTAGATCAGAATTCTCGTTGCCAAGGCATCCTTGTCTACTTAGATTGAAGTTTCGATAATTTCAAAACCATTATTTCACCCCGATTTGTTCCTCGCACATGGATCCATGGTTTGGATTGCCAAAATTATTTTTTTTCCATGCACCATGGGGGTACCGGTAATCCAATAGTGGTATCAGATCCACTTGTGTGATACGGACTCAGGTTTAAATACTTGGGTGATGCAATTGTATGTGATGCATGCTTTAATTTTATTACGTTTTCGACTGTTAAATCGTTTAAGCATAATCTAATAATTGTTCCTTTCGATAATTGATTAAATGTTAATCATGGTGTTGTGGCCTATTCAATTTTATGTTATTACTGTTAACTATTAACAAATCTATAATGATGTGACGGTGGTATTTACAGTTTTCAGTAAGAGTTAACTAGCTAGTGGAACAAGGGTTGTTCCGATATGAAACCTTAAGGATTAAAATCCTGAAAACGCAATTCTGTTGATAAAATTTATCAAATCGTGAGGTTTCATTTGACTAGGGTTTGCGGTATGTACCGCGGGGGCTCTGCCCCCATACCCCCGGCTTCTACCGTGACAATTCCCTCTCGTATTTTGGGAATGGGGATTTGAGGACGGCTCTGGTCATGGGCCTTCGGTCCGCTTCCTCTGACCACCTCAAACCCCATCTTCTTATAGTATGTTTTGTTAATAAAAATTAATAATAATAAAAAACATGGTAGGCCACAAAAGGTTGAAAGGATATTTTATAATTCACCTTAGTAAAAACGTTGAATTATGTATACTATTTTTGACATGCACGGTGTTTGAATGCATAGTTATAGCCCGATGACCCATTTGATAAAAGGTTGTATTTTTTTAAAATATAGCCTACGTGTCGTGCCTTACTACTATTCTCTTGTATTTATCTTCTCATCTTACTCCCTCGTATGTAAAATGAGTTTCTACATATTGTAATTTGCAAGAGTTGTTGTGGGCTACACCAGAAGGAACATGGGACAACTAGTGTGGACTGATAACTTGTGAAACGGCTTACTCCTTTATGTTTTCTTTTGGGTCTCCCATTGGCTTGGATTGAACCACCTTAGTTTATGGGCTATAACTATTGCATTTATTTATTCATGAATGAGATGCTATGGATGTATAAAGCATGCCAATTTCAAATATAATAATAAACCCCATTAATTGATGAGATCAATTAAAAGACTAAATGGTCTAAAGTAGACCATAATTGGTGAGATGAAACAACCTTAATAAAATCCATCTATTAAAATATTAAGTCAACTTTGCCTTCCAATTTTTCCCTCGTTAAAGCCTCGATCAATACTATGTAGGTTCTGCTAAAGCGAAGTACTAGTATTTATCTTGGTGAAACGCGAAGAATAAACAAGTGATATTTGCTGGTTAAAAATTGGTTAATGACTAAACTAGGTTACTCTAATAGGATTAGAAACCTAGAGGCAAGTAAATTGGATAAATCATGAGATGATTAGAGCAGGAGTTGTTCACCAAATATTAGGAGCTACAGATGATGTAATTAGTAAATGTTGCTTACCTAAATAACCATAATCTTGTGAGTAAAGCCAAAGCCAACTTAAGAGGAAGTGAAATATGGATCCTTAACCCACTAGAAATACTTTTGAGAAAGTCTTTCCGAAATTAATAAATAAGGGTTATTAATTTTAAAATTAAATGGTGGGAATATCATTTAATAAATTCTTTTTAATGATTGATATAAACTTGGTAAATTTACTCATACGTATATTTAATTGTTGTAGATATATTCTGGCTGCAAACACTAATACACTTTTACTGCGATCGGTCCTTGAGAAGGACAAATTAAATGGTTTGAACTTTCTTGACTGGTTCCGTAATTTGAGGATTGTCCTCAAATAAGAATGGAAATTATATGTCATTGAACAAACACTTCCTAATGAACCACCCATTAATGCCTCGAGGACTGATAAAGATGCTTACAAGAAGCATCTTGATGACATGGTAGATGTTGGATGTCTTATGCTTGCCACTATGAATCCTGAGCTTCAGAAGCAACATGAGGACATGGTTGCTTATGATATGATCGAGTACCTGAAAGAACCTTATCAGGGGCAAGCACGGCAACAGAGGTTTGATATCTCTAAGACCCTATTCCAATGTAAGCTGGCTGAAGGAAGCCCAGTAGGACATCATGTCATTAAGATGATTGGCTATATTGAAAGCCTATCTAAGCTTGGGTTTCCAATGAGCCATGAGTTGGCCAGTAATTTTATTCTGCAATCGTTGTCGGATAGCTACAGCCATTTTGTCCTCAATTTCAAGAATGAAATTGACAAGACTCTGCCACAGTTACTCAGTATGTTACGAACTGCTGAAGGTAACATGAAAAAGGTTGGAACCAAGCCCATACTGATAGTCCATAACAACAAGGGTAAGGGAAAGGCCAAAGTTTAGACAAAGCCTAAGGGCAAAGGTAAGCCCAAGCTTGGAAAAGGAAAGGCTGCGCTGAAACCTAAAGGTGGGGTGTCTAAGGAAGGAAACTGCTTTTGTTGTGGTGTGACTGGACATTGGAAGTGGAACTGCCTATCTATCTTGAGGAAGTCAAGAAGGCTAAAGCAAGCAGAACGTCTACTTCGGGTATCCATGTTATTGATATTAATTTATCAACTACTACTTCTTGGGTATTGGATACTGGTTTTGGTTCTCATATTTATACTTTTGTACAAGGACTACAAAGGAGTAGGACTTTGGTTAGAAGAGATGTGGACCTGTGAGTTGGAAATGGAGCAAAAGTTGTTGCATTAGCTGTAGGAATATATACTTTATCTTTGCCTAGTGGACTTGATTTATGTTTAGAGGATTGTTATTTTGTGCCCAGTTTGACTAAAACATTATTTCAATTTCTTGTTTAGACAAAATTGGTTTTGTGATAATTATTAAGAATAATTGTTGTTCCTTTTATCTCAATAATGTTTTTTATGGTTCGGCACAATTGATTAATGGCCTCTATATTTTAGATCAAATGAATCCCATTTACAACATAAAAACAAAAATACTAAAAGATCTAAAATAAATGACTCAAATCAAACTTATCTTTGGCATTTTCGTTTGGGCCACATAAGTGAGAAACGCATATCAAAACTCCATAAAGATGAACTCTTGGATTCATTTGTTTTTGAATAACATGAAGTATGTGAATCTTGCTTATTGAGAAAAATGACTAAATCTCCTTTTACTGGTAAAAGTGAACGAGCTAGTGATTTATTGGGCCTAGTACATTCTGATGTATATGGACCAATACATACAGAACCAGAGGTGGATTTCAATACTTTATTACTTTCACTAATGATTTCAGTAGATATAGGTATGTTTATCTCATGCGCCATAAATCTGAGTCCCTTGAAAAGTTCAAGGAAATCAAAAAATGAAGTACAACATCAACTAGGCAAAACTATCAAGTCACTTCGATCTGATCAAGTTGGAGAGTATTTGACCTAGAGTTTGATGATCTTTTGAAGGAATGTAGGATTGTCTCACAACTTACTTTTCTTGGTACTCCTCAATGGAATGGAGTTTCTGAGAGAAGAAATCAAACTTTGTTAGACAGTTCTATCCATGATGAGTCATGTTGATCTACCGACTTTCTTTCGGGGACATGCACTTAAGACAACTACTTTCACACTAAATCGAGTGCCATCTAAATTGGTTCAAAAGACGCCATATGAGATGTGGACTGGGAAGCGTCCGAGTATGTCTTTTATGAAAATTTAGGGTTACGAAGCTTATGTTAAATGTCAGACGTCTACTAAGCTTGAAACCAAATCTGAAAGGTGTATTTTTATAGGTACCATAAAGAAACCGAAGGATATTATTTCTTTAATCCACTAAGAACAAAACATTTTTTGCTCGGACTGGTGTCTTCCTAGAGAGAGAATTTATTTCTAGAAAAAGAAGTGGGAGAACTTGAAGAAATTCGAAAATCACAAGATACCACTGAACCAGAGATAGAACAACAAAAAATTCCACAGGAAATTGAGGAACAAGTAACTGCTGTAGAAACACAACCACCACACAGATCTTTAAGAGAATGCCATGCACCTAAGAGATATGGATTTCTCATTACAATGCATGGTGATGTTTTTCTTATATATCAAGATAATACTAGGACTTATCAAGAAGCAGTGACGAGCCCAGACTTTGAGAAATGGCTCGAGGCCATGAGATCTGAGATGGATTCCATGTATTAAAACCAAGTATGGACTTTGTTGACCCACCCAAAGGGGTTAAACCTATAGGGTGCAAGTGTGTTTTCAAAAAGAAAATAGACATGAATTGTAATGTACAAACATAAAAGGGGCGATTAGTCGCTAAAGGTTTTCGCCAAATTTATGGTGTTGACTATGATGAAACCTTTTCTCCTGTAGCTATGTTTAAATCCATTAGGATCTTGCTCACCATAGCTGCATTTCATGATTATGAAATCTGGCAAATGGACGTCAAAATAGCTTTAGTTAATGGGAAACTTGAAGAGGATGTGTACATAACACAACCTGAAGGTTTTGTCAATCCAAAGGATGTTAGAAAGATATGTAAGCTACAAAGATCCATATATGAATTAAAGCAAGCTTCTTAAAGTTGAAATCTTCGTTTTAATGATGTAATCAAAGAGTTTGGATTTATCAAAAATGAAGATGAACCATGTGTTTACAAGAAAGTTAGTGGGAGCACTATCACATTTTTGCATACTTATCATGGGAAATGACATGCCTACCTTGCAGTCTATTAAGACTTGGTTAGGAAGTTATTTTTCTATGAAGGACTTGAGTGAAGCCACTTACATCTTTGGAGTCAAGATCTATAGAGATAGATCAAGACGACTACTAGGTCTAAGCCAAAGTACATACATAGATAAAGTACTGAAAAGGTTCAATATGGAAGAATCTAAGAGAGGATTCCTACCTATGAGACATGGTATTTCACTCTCGAAGAAAATGTGTCCTTCAACTCCACAAGAAAGAGAACGCATGAGTAAAATTCCATATGCATCTACTATTGGATCTATCATGTATGCCATGCCATGTACCCATCCAGAAGTCTCATATGCCTTATGTATGACAAGCAATTACCAAGTAGACCCCGGTAAAGGTCACTGAACCACAGTAAAGAATATCCTTAAGTACTTAGGAAGAACTAAGGATACATTTCAAATATTTGGAGTGAGAAAGAGTTAAGTGTAAAAGGTTACACTGATGCCAGCTTCCAAACCGACAAGGACGATTCTCGATCGCAATCAGGTTTTTTGTTTTGCCTTAATAATGGTGCTGTGAGCTGGAAGAGTTCAAAGCAAAGTACAGTAGTCGATTCTACAATAGAGGCCAAGTATTTTGTAGCTAGTGAGGTAGCAAAAGAAACAGTTTGGATCAAGAAGTTCATTACTAGAAAAGGGGTTGTGCCTAGCATATCAGATGCTATAGAACTCTGATGTGATAATAATGGAGCCATTGCATAAGCTAAAGAACCCAGATCTCACCGATCAAAACATATACTAAGGCGCTACCATTTTATTCGAGAGATTATCGATCGAGGGGATGTGTAACATCCTTAAATCGGGGCTTTTGCATTTTGTGTGTTAGCATGTGGATAGTAAGGTTGTTGTGTAAGTTTAGGCTATTTTAGAGTCTAGGCTTGAGCCATGGATAGGCTTGAGTTTCCTTGAAAGTTGCGTTTTGGGCTTCTAGAAGAGGGGAGCTGATGGAGCTAGGTGTTAAGGGTAATTGGTGGTAGATTGTGTCGCAAGAGAGGCCTTGGTAGAGTGGCAAGGAAGCGCCACTTAAGGCTTGGGGAAGTGACGCCTCAGGGATGTGAGGGAGCCTTGGTTCAAGCTGTGAAGATCCCCTTTTGCTTGTTATTTTTGATGCCAGGATAAGGGAGGAGTTGTGCTCAGGATGGACACTGGTGGATATGTGTGGAAGTAGTCAACACATTTGAATTGATGGAGAAGAGAAAATGTAGGGATTTGAATCATTCAAATAGATTTGAATGAATGGCAAGGAGAATTTTGTGGAGGAAAAAGGGGGATGGACACTTGAGCTCAGACTTGGTCGAATGTCAAACACTATGGGAGAGGGGAGCAATCGGTTTTAGGGGTAGCCTAGGTGGGTGGCGATGGATGGAGTGTGCATTGGGGAAGGTTGATAATTCGACTAGTAGGGAGCACCTAGAGGTCTTTGCTTCCCATTTCCTTGGTGCCAAAACTGAATCACTCCCACACTTTCATATTTGTTTTGCATTCTTTCTTTCTTTCAAATACCAAAACCGAATGCTCTCTTAAGCTCCTTCTTCTCTTTTTCTATTTTATTATCTAGCCGGAACTTGCATTGCTCCTTGTTCATCATTTTTGTTTATTTCATCTGCCAATAGTATCGAAACCGAAACTCCCTGACTCTCCCTTCTCCTCTTCAAATATCTTCCCATAGCCGAACCCTCTAGCCATCTTCATTTCTTCTTCCCAATCTCTCTCTCTTGTGCCGAAATACCGCATAGCACCTTGGTTACGTTTCCTCTTCTCTCAAAAAGACAAAACCAAAATCCCTCCTACATCTCTTCTCATTTTCTTGAAGAGCTGAAACCTTCTAAAGCTATACCCTATCGCAACTTCATTCCCTTTTTCTTCTTTTTGTTCATTCATTGTTAGCCAAAACAACATTCCCATTCTTACTCTTCATCTTTTCATTCCTTGATTGCCGAAACCTTTGGTACTCTTCTCTCTTTTTCCTTTCTTTTTAACTCTTGGTCGAATATCATATGTTAAAAGATTCCTCTTCAATTTCATCTTTCTCTGGGCTTAAGTGGAAGACTTTCGGCAATTGGCTTTTGTCCATTCTTGCTAAAGGGTGATCAAATCTGTCAGGTTAAGTGATAGGTTTGGCCGATTATAGGAAGGGGAGTGTCGCATGTGTTTGGATTCTCGGGAATTGCTCAGTTCATGGTTTAGATCTTGAGCTTTGAGAGTTGTCGATCTAGTGATAAGGTGTGTTATGGATTCGAAGGCTGGTTAAGCAGTGAGAGAGGTTAGATCGGAGAACCCAGTCCCTAAGTTCAAGAAGAGGGCTGTGTCGGCTGTTTGTGATTGGCCACTGGGGTGTGGGCCAGCATCTAAGGAAAGCAGTAGACAGATAGCGGTAGTGTCGATTAACGACAGTATCGACATAGAGGGCGTCGTATTACGAGTAATCAGGTGTGTAACTCTTACATACTTCGTAAGTTAATTTGATATTATTTCATGATTAGTTAAAAGCTGGAATAACTATGGAAATCGATGTGTTACCCTTGTGGTATAAGCGAGGACTCCGGGTAAGTCCATTTTGTTTTAACTTACATTAAATGCCTCAGTTAAGGTTGCATATGCCAGGTTATGTTACTTATGAATATTAAGCATGATTATTTTTCCATGAAAAGCATGTTCATAAAAAGGGGTGATGAAAGGAGGGGAAAATTATGATTTCAGACTATCACTAGTGGTTTTGACCACACAGTGGGTTGGCCCCGCTTATTATGATATTGTGATTAAGTCTCAGTGGTTTTGACCACCAGTGGTTTTGACCACACATACATTATTTGTGACCTCGGTCACCAGTTGTTTTGACCACCTATATATTGTTTGTGACTTGGTCACGATGGTTTTGACCACCAAAGGGTTTTGACCACACGGGGTAGACATAGGAGTTTCGGATGGCTTAGTTTGGGTTTCATGGCATATTTAATTACTTATGAAACTGTGTAAGGGCTTATATCTTTGGTATGGGTATTTATACATTGAGTCTCGGTGACTCACCTCTCCCTTTTGCATTGTGCAAATGATTCTTAGATCGTGGATGTTGAGCCGGGACAGACTCGAGGTGGCCATGCACGATATTTTCGGGTTTTATTTTTAAATTATTAATTCGGATTTAATTTTCATTAAATTTGGTTTTCAGTTGTAATAAGGCCATTTAAATTGGTATTTCGAGATTATTTACTTCATTGAATACCTTTGCATTTGGGTTAACCACTAAGGCACGTTTAAAACGGGAAAGAATCAGTAAAATGAATGTTTTCACAAACCTTTATGAATTTTTGGGATTTTCCAAAACTTTACCATCGGGCAAAAAGTGAACAACATCAACAAGTTAACTTGGTATTTTTTTTTCTTTTGAACAAATTTTGAAATGGTTTAAGCAATTGATTCAAACAAACTTCGGTTTCCATAAAGCAAAACGTTTTCTCTACAACTTAAGTCAAAAAATGGTTTTAACAAAAACGATCTTTCTCTGTGACATGCCAAATTCAGTCGTAGTGTCTTGACCGGGTTTAGGGTGTTACAGGATGTAGATATATGCAGAGTACCTACAGATGATAACATTGCTGATCCCCTAACCAAGCCTCTAACACAGCAGAAGCATGATCGTCACACTAAGTCGCTTGGTATTAGATATATGAGTGATTGGTCTTAGTGCTAGTGGGAAATTGTAAGAGTATGCCCAAAGATCAATCATGAGATGGTTGTAATAACATACTTGATTTACCACATTTATTAACATAAAGCATTGTCATTATTATTTCAGTTTTTTTTCTGTGTGCACAAATAAACTATTTTATAATAATGTTTTGAGAATAATATGAATATTTTTAAAAGATCCTTAGTCAAGTATTATTGTTGACTAGGACAACAATAATGCATTAAGACTAACATGTAGTTGATTGATGATAAAGAGTTGTCATTGATATGGAGTTTCAAAATAAATGCATGAATATGTGTGTTAGAGAACAACATATTGGATTGACCCGCTATGAGTATGTTTCTTGGATTATTATGTAACTGTCACAACATTACTCATAGTGATTAATATGCATATGATCCTCAGACTTGATATCATCATTATCCCAACATCGTGAGTAGCATATTTTGATACAGTCAAACGTACACTGTAACTTGTTATTCTATAAAGGCTGATATTGGATATACCACAATCGATGTAGAGGGATATGGTTGATCAATATAGGATACGTCCCTTCTACATAATGGGAGTAATATCTTAGGCCACTTGATTGAGTGAGACTCGAAATGCATGGCCATGCTCAAATAAGTTGATATGAGATGTCATAGTAATTTGTATATCATAGTCTACTCAAGATATCAAGAAACATGGGATGGACTATGCACGTGTGACAATTCCATGACTTATGTCCATTCCAGAGGTAAAAGACTTAAAGATTAATGCATGAAAGGTTAATCACAAAAGGTTATGTCGAATCATGACTTCTTCTAACTTAGATAGCAATGATGCATTTCTAGATGCCACTCATTGTTTGTAACATTAGAAACGTTCTAGTATTACTGTTAACGTTACACGAACCTACAGGGTCACACCTTATGGTTTAAATGAGCGGAATATAGCATAGTTGGTATTGTGTTTGGTTGTCACATGAATTAAATTAATTATAGAATTAATTTAACTGGGCAATCAAATATTGAACATATTATATGTACAAGGATGTTGTACTCATAATGAGAACATAGTTCTATTAATATATTAATTTGGTTCGTATATAAATTTAAATAAATATAGTTTACCGAAATCCTAGTTATAATTAATGTAATTATAATTTTCGGTTAAAACATTATTATGTTTATTTATTTTAATTATGATTCATATATAATTACCAATTATAAAAGGTGAGAATGTGAGCGAGTTTATTTTTAAGAAACCCTAAAATTGCTTGTGAGGCCTAGCAGCCATCAAGCAAAGAAACCTCCAAAAACAATTTTGGAGATTTCTATCGTTCATCGTCAAACTGGGTGGATTACGTAGAGGCCGGAGTCACAAAAGGTTGCGGCTTGGTTCGACAGTAGATCATAATTCTCGTTGCCGAGGCGTAGCTGTCTACTCAGATTGATGTTTCGGTAATTTGGAAACCATTATTTCACCCCGATTCGTTCCTCGCACATGGATCCATGGTTTGGATAGCCGAACTTATTTGGGCAATCCAACATGAATAAGGTTACGGAGCATTATCGAGCTTATAAAACAATTAAACATTCATTACACATTCATTTTCAAATTTCATAAAATCATCATTAAAACTCAATCACAATGTCCCTGATATGAACCTACTAAGCCCAAAAAATGCATTCGGGGTGGTTCGGGACTAAACTAATTGTTCATGAAATTTTTGAAACACTTAGAAAATTTTCCAAAATACAGGACACACGCCCGTATAGCCCGACCGTGTCTCTCACACGGTTAAAGACACGCCCGTGTCACAAGCCGTGTGGACATTCGTGGGATTACATGGCTGTGTCCCAGCCCGAGTCCTAGCCCGTATTCGACCCCGTGTAACTCTTTGACTTGGGTTACACGTCTAACACACATGCTCGTGTGCCAAGCATGTCTACCCTAGAAATGGCCACACGCCCGTGTGCCAGGCCATGTGCTAGGCCGTGCCAAACCTATAGGGTATACTGACTTATGCCACATGGCTAAGTCACACGCCCGTGTGTTGAGCTGTGTGGAGCATACTAACTTGATTTTTAATTCAACACTAGGGGACATGCCGCCATGTAACATAACTGTGTGTCACACACGGCTGAGACACACGACCGTGTCTCTGCCCGTGTGGACAAAAAATAGGCTATTTACCAAGCCATTTTGCCACCCAATTTGCATGTACCTACACCAAACTCAAATGGCACAAAACATAGCATATAAAAGGCATTCAATCACCCTCGATCAAGCATATTTCATTCCATGTCCAACACCAACTAATCCAAAATATGCAATCTCACAATGTGCCATCCAATTGCATGCCAAATTTCATTTTATCAAATCATCAACATCGTCATTTTCTAAACATGCATTATTTTACCTAATTTCACAAACATAACAAACTCAAATCCCAACCATTTGATATCCATAATACCTATTATCAAGAAGCATCATATAACCATAATCCAACACATCACACAAGGCATATGCCCACATATATATCTACATGATCAACTATACCAACCAAATTAAACCAACTCTCATGGCTATATACAAAACCAAACATTAACATTTACAAGCCATTTCGAAAGACTAAATTCATTACAAAACTATATATCAAAATGACCATAATCCTGCACATGCCATATACCCAAAATACGTAAGTTCAAAGGTACCAAGTGATCGTTGGATAGTGTGATGAAGTCTCTGACAATCCCCGAATCTGATCTAGCTTTGGTTTCACTATAAAACACGAAAAATTAAACAAAGTAAGCTATAGAGCTTAGTAAGTTCATATAGAATTTAAATTAACTCATCATATATGCTTAAATTAAGCAATTAAAGCATAATATAACATAGGTTATAATGAATCACCAACCTACCACATTTGCATTTACAAGTAAGATGTAACTTTCATAATTTTTCCTTAATTCAATGTATTGTTCAGTTCATGTACATATCTGTACCATCCCATATCGAACTCATACTTATCCACATCTTGGACATACCTGTTGAACCATTCAAAATACTATCAAATACTTGGGAATCTCGTACCCTAAGTGCCACAAATATAGCCAATGCTATCTCAATCTCGTATCCCATATAATGCTCACACTAGAGCTATCAACGGGTCCACTCACACAAGTTGATGGTCATGATAAAGCTACACGGTGCTGCTCACACAACCTAAAAGGAATTCGCTACACATGCCAGATATCTCAGCCACCGGTAGAACGTACAGACCAGCACCCAAATCACATAACCATTAATGACATGTCATTTGTATCCTAAACTATTCCTAAGGTTCAACTGGGACTTCACACTTGCCGAATTGTCATCGAATGTGTTCGTAAGGTCATATTTACAATTTATGCAATATCAAAGCATTTAAAACACAATTAATGCAATGCTTATTACATACAAACTTACCTCAAATACAAAAAGGCGAATTAAGTTAATTAATCCAAAACTTTGTTCTTTCCCCGATCTAAATTTGTATTTTGCCTTTCTTGATCTAAATGTAATCAAAATTAACTCATTTAATAATCTCTCCATTCAATTTAGTCCAAAACACACATTAAGGCACATATACACTTTTCCCCTAATATTTCAACATTTTTACAATTCAGTCCTTATTTCATAAAATCACAAATTCATGCAATTCAACCAAAACTCATGATAGCCGAATTTCAGTTAGGTTCCTAGTAGCCCATATTTTTCATTTATGTCACAAATTAACCCCCAAATTTCAACATTTCACAAATTAATCCCTAATTGGACATTTTACTGAAAATCACTTAACAAATATTGTTTATCCAACAACAAGCATGCATTTTCTACCATTAAACATCAAAACACATCAACATTCATCAATGGCCAAACCCTAAACCTTTAACAATTTTTTAAATTAGTCCCTGAGCTAGCTAGGCTAAGCTACAACGATCACAAAAACATAAAAGTCACTAAAAACCAAGTTAAAATCACTTACCAATTAAGAAATGCAATGACCAAACCCTAAATAGCTTTCATTGATGTTTTATTCTTGTTAAATTCTGCTAGGGAAGATGATAACTAATAAAATATGGTTTCTGTTTTATTTATTTTACCTTAGTTAACCAAATTACCTATGTAACCTTATATATAATTCATTAAAATTACTTAATATAAGTCCAAAAATGTCCACTCATATAAACAATGGTATATTTACCTCATAAGGACCTCCACTATTAATTTCATAGTCATTTGATACCTTTAACTATTAGAACATCACTTTTGCACTTTGCACAATTTAGTCCTTTTTATCAAATTAAGCATTCAAACAATAAAATTTCTTAACGAAATTTTCACACAATCATATATTCATGCTGTAGACATTAAAATATTAATAAAATAATTATTTTAACTTCAGATTTTTGGTCCCGAAACCACTGTTTTGATTTGACTAAAAATGAGCTATTACACCTATTGCATTGATTCACAAAATTGTAGGCGTCTTTGAATAATGACTACTAGTAGAATCCTGATTGGAGAACTTTAGTAGCAGTTCTCATACCGCCGAAATGACCTCCATTAGGAGCATCATGACAATTTTTCATGATTGAAAGCATCTCCTCTTTCAGAATACAACGTCGAATGATGTTGTTATCTCATACCTTGTATAAATACAGCTCGTTCCAATGATACTTCAATACATCATGAAGTAATCTTTTTTTTATGGCCTACGACAGCCAATGAGAGTTTTCCACACACTAGATAATTAACAAAATCTACATACCAAGGAGTTGCATCTACAGCAAATAACTTCTCACATGGGAATGTGTTGACAATTTGAAGTATACTTGTAACACCCCAAACCCGATCAATACATTACGACCAAATTTGGATTGTTACAAGAAGGGTAGTTTTAAAAATGTTTAACGGTACATCGTAACTTGTGAAAAACTTTTTGTTTTAGTGATTCCATGTTAGGGGTAATTTAGAGTTTGGTTTGGATATATCTTGCCAACTTCTTATTAAGTTATCTAGAAGCTGAAAACGGATTTATTTCATAAAGCCGAATTTAGAAAATTTCAGTGAGGTGACAGTTGAAAACAATGTTGAGGAATGTGACCCTTTTGAAAATAATATTTGTAGTTCTATAAAAATCCCAAGTTTAATTATTTGTGGCTTGTGATTCGTATGTTAATATTTTGGAAAACCGTTAGTTATGTTTTTAATAAAACCTCCATATTTGGTAGGTTATAACATATAGTATCAAATTTGAATCAAACCCCAAATTAAATTTAAAGTGGCCTTATTACAAATAAAAGTCCCAATTAAAATTAAACTTAAATAAGAGAACGAGTTTACGAAAGGAATGATAACGCATGGCCACCCTGAGTTCGCCTCGACTCCAGATCTGCGAACTAGGGATTACCTGCACAAGCGGTGAGTCGCTGAGACTCTGTGTAAATTCTCGTATAACACAAGCTGGGCCTTAAGCCCACAGATGCACATTGGGCCTTAGCCCACTCAATATGGCATATATCACATGTATACAATGCAGCCTAACCCAATCTAGCTATCCATCCAAACACCCATGGCATTACGCCACTGTGGTTCTTGACCACCGTGGTCCCAGACCACTCGTGACAAAGTCGCTAATATATATAATCGTGGGGCCAACCCACTGTGGTCCTAGACCAGTGAGACAAGTCACTGATATATGTATTCGTGGTTTCAAACTACCGTGGTTCTTAAACCACCGTGACAATAGTCACTGATTCACGCTTCCCCTTTCATTCAATCCGAAGTCCATGCTCATTTTATCATGCTGAAAATGAATGCAACATATTCTCAACGTGTAACAGAAAATAATTTCATACAAGTCTTGTAATCGAAAGTATCATCATAGCAGAACTTACCGGTGTCTCCAACCTTACCACGAGGGTATCTCGACTATCAAACAATCGTTTTGACTTTCAGCCCATACAGTTAAAACTCAAACAGAAAAGAAGCATGTAAGTAATACACACCTAATAACGCGTAACACTAAGCTTTCTACGTTGACGCTTTCACTAGCAGGGACACCGACTATTTGCCTATCCCAGGCAGATGTCAGCTCATTCTTACAACCTGGCGGATAGTCTCGAACCCTCAAAACAGTACGTCTTTTGAATGGTGGATTAGAGATCATGAGCACACTCTCTTCCTTGGTTTGACTTACAATTGCATCCATGAAGAGATTTGATCAGTACTCAGAGTGCAATGTCGCTTGTCTAATAAGAGAATCAATTAAAACAGACTACTACCGATAAGGGATATAATAGCCATAACTTTGAAAAGAAGAGACCCTTACCTTGGTAAATGATGAACTGCACCACTACTAATTTGCCCTCGAATCCGAGATGAGTTGTGAGAGAAACAGAAGTTCTGCCTAGCAGTCACAGATAGCCCTTAAGTATTCGGCTAACCAAAAAGAGACTTAAACAAGGAAAAAGGTATTGCCCAAGTTACCTTGCGATGAAATATGCGATGAGAAGCCAAAGAAGATTCGGCAGAAAAGTAACCCTTCACACCTTAAGCTACTCAAACGGCCTTGATTCGAGATGAAAAGAAGAAATAGAGATCTGATTAATGAGAATGGAGATAGATAAGTTTAGAGAAGAAAATAGGAAGATACCAAAAAGAAATGGAAAGATAAGGATATTCGGCTCTTGTAACAAGAGAGAAAAGAAACATTACCTTCAATAATCCAACAGCAAGGTGAAACCAATTCACTTGAGACTATAGGAACTATTTGGCTAAAGAGAGAAAAGGAAAGATGTCAATGGAGATGGTGCAAAGTTTTGGCTAAAGAATAAGAAATAGAGAAGAAAGATGAAACACAAAGAAGTGAGATGAAAGTTTCGGTTGTGAGGTTTAAGAGAAATAAGCAAGGGAGAATGAATGATTCGGCAAGGGGGTGGCTTCAAGGAGTTTCGACTAACACATAAAATGGGGAAAAGATGTAAAGCAACAATAATGAGAGAAGGAGAATAGGGAGCTACGGTTTCCTTCGGCAAAAAGAAAATAGAAAATAAAACCAAGTGACCAAAATGAAAAGAAGAAATTGAAGTCTTTATGGACAGTTTCAACTTAACTTCACACTCAAATGACACTAGCTACCAAACAACACTCACCTTCCTTAATGAACAGTGCAAAAATGAAATGAACCAAAGCCTAAAGTCTATGGAATTTTGGCACCTTCAAGCTAGCATCAAATCACACACGCTCAACAACAAAGGGTCCCCCTCTTTCACCTTCTTGACCAAATTCACTCCCCCAAACACCCCAACTTTCGGCCAACTTCTACCACCAACACCAACCTACGATTTCTTCCTACTGTCACTCCCCTTCGCTCATTTGAATCAGTTTGACCAATTCAAACACCACAAACACTTCATGGCCGTCCATTCAAATGGCTTGACTCATTCAACCAACAACCATGAAGAGTCCAGCCGAAAGCCACCTCCTTAGCTCCCTAAGCACAAAGAAATAAAGTTTTTGAATGCTGCTGACAAGACTCGAACTCTTTCCCTCTGCTGCTCCCTTATGACGCCACTTACCTACAGCTTAAGTAGCGCCTTCTTGCCACTTCATCACAACTCTTCTTGTGTCAACAAACACAAGACCTTATCTTTAAAACCTACTTCAACCAGCTCTCACCTAAAGAGCCTAAAAACAAAATTTTCACCAAGGCTCAAGCTTGACCTCGAGCCTTCCCGGGACCCCCAAACATGCCAAATTAATAAACAGAACATGCCAAAAACATAGCAAACATAAAAATACAGAGGCCCTAATTTTAGGATGTTACAGTTCTACCCCCTTAAAGAAATTCTAGCCTCGAAATTTACCTGGTTAATAGAGGTGAGAGTATCACTGTCGCATCACATCCTCTGGCTCCTACGTGGCCTCCTCTAAACCGTGATTCCACCACAAAACTTTAACCAATGGAACCATCTTCTTTCTCAATACCTTAACATCTCGGTCTAAGATCTGAACTGGTTCCTCCTTAAAAGATAAATCAGGTCTTACCTCGATTTCCTCCACTGGCACTATGTGAGATGGATCGAAACGTTAGCGCCTTAACATCGATACATGAAATACATCATGTATCTGCCTCAATTTTTGAGGTAACTCAAGCTGATAAGCTACTGGTCCCACATGTTTCAATACTCGATCAGGCTCGATGAACCTGGGGCTCAACTTGCCCTTTTGTCCAAATCTTAAAACCTTCTTCCAAGGTGAAACTTCTAAGAAAACCCGATCACCCACAGAGAACTCTATATCCTTACACTTTAGATCTGCATAAGATTCCTGCCTGTTAGAAGTCCTTCAACCGAGCCGAATCAACTTAACCTTATCCTCTGTTTCTAAAACCAATTCTGGACCCAACAACTGTCGCTCACCCAACTCTGTCCAGTAAGTAGGAGTGCGACACTTCCGGCCATACAACGCTTCATAGGGTGCCATCTCAATGCTGGATTGTTAGCTGTTGTTGTATGCGAATTCTTCCAACGGTAGAAAATCCTCCCAACTACCCCTGAAATCGATAACACAACCTCTCAACATGTCTTCCAATATCTGAATTACCCTCTCAGATTGACCATTAGTTTGTGGATGAAACACTGTGCTGAAATCCAATCTTGTACCCAGTGCTTGATGCAACGCCATCCAGAACCGCGATGTAAACCTAGGGTCTCTGTCTGATACGATAGACACGGGTACCCCATGCAACCTCACAATCTCTACTACATATAGCTTGGCTAGCTTCCACAATGAATAATCAACTCGAACCAGTATGAAGTGAGCGGACTTCGTCAACCGATCGACAATTACTCATACTGAATCTTTCTTAGTAGGCGTGAGAGGTAGCCCACTAATAAAATCCATCGTTATCCTCTCCAACTTCTAAAGTGGAATCTTCACTGGCTGCAGCAACCCTGATGGCAACTGATGTTCTGCCTTCACCTGCTGACATTTTGAGTATTTACTCACAAACTCGATAACTTCTTGCTTTAGACCTAGCCACCAGAACAGTTCACGCAAATCCCAATACATCTTGCTCCCACCAGGATGCATAGCGTATGGACTACTATGCGCTTCCTGTAAAATCTTTTGCCTTAAATCAGAATCCTTTGGCATACAAGCCTTCCCATGAAAGCACAATACCCCATCACTGTTCACACTAAAATTTCTGTCTCGCCACCTGCCACTAGCTGAAATTTAGGACATAGCGATTCATCTGATAACTACTTCTCTCTTATCTGACCGACCCAATAAGGTTTCACTTGCAGTTCAGCTAGCAAACTTCCATCATCATACAAGCTGAGATGAGCAAACATTGCCCTTAAGTCCGATATCACCTTACGACTCAACGCGTCTACCACTACGTTAGCTTTACTCAAGTGGTACTCGATCGAGCAGTCATAATCCTTTAATAACTCAATCCACCTCCGCTGCCTTAAATTCAACTCCTTCTGGATAAGGAGATATTTTAGGCTATTGTGGTCTACGTAGATAATTAACTTCTCCTCATACAGGTAATGTCTCCAAATCTTCAGAGCAAACACTATTGCATCTAACTCGAGATCATGCGTAGGATAGTTCACCTCGTGCGGTCACAATTGGCGAGACGTATATGCTACCAATTTCCCCTCTTGCATCAATACACATCCCAACCCTGTGTGTGATGCATCACAGTAGATGACAAACTCTTTCTCGGCCTCAGGCTGAATCAACACTGGTGCCTCAGTTAAAATCCTCTTCAACTTCTCAAAACTTTCCTGCTGTTTATCTGACCAGACAAACGGTACCCCTTTCTGCAGCAACTTGGTTAACGGTGCAGCTATTAATAGGAACCCCTCAACAAACCTTCTGTAGTACCTAGCTAACCCAAGAAAACTCTGAATTTTCACCACAGACTTAGGCAGTTTCCAGTAAAACACGACTTCAATTTACCAGGGATCAACCCTAATTCCCTCAGTAGATACAACATGTCCCAGAAAGGTAACTTCCCTCAACCAAAATTCACACTTACTGAATTTGGCGTACAACTGCTTTTCTCTCAAAATTTACAGAACCACCTGAAGATGCGAATCATGCTCCTATTCCGTCCTTGAATAAACCAAGATATCATCTATGAATACCATGACAAACCGATCTAGATAGGGTTGGAATACTCGATTCATCATATCCATAAACGTAGTTGGTGTATTCGTCAACCCAAACGGCATCACTAAGAACTCGTACTGACCATAACGAGTTCGAAAGGCTATCTTATGGATATCTGCCTCATTGACCTTAAGCTGATGATAACCTGACCTCAAGCCTATCTTTGAAAAGACCGAAGTGCCTCGTAACTGATCGAATAGATCGTCTATCTTAGGCAACGGGTACTTGTTCTTGATCGTAAACTTATTCAGTTGCCTATAGTCAATGCACATCCGCATCGACCCATCCTTCTTCTTAACAAATAACACTGGCGCTCCCCAAGGTGAAACACTTGGTCGGATAAAACCTCGATCCAACAGTTCCTAAATCTGGGCTTTAAGTTCCACCAGCTCCTTCAGCGCCATTCTATACGGAGCAATGGACACTAGCACTGTTCCCAGAAGAAGATCAATATCGAAGTCCACCTCACGATCTAGAAGTAACCCAGAAGCTCTTTTGGAAAACCATCAGAGAATTCCCTCACTGTTCTAACATCCTTTACAGTCAACTCCTTTGCCTCCAAAGCACTGATGAAAGCTAAGAATGCTTCACACCCTTTTCGTACCATCCTTTCAGCCTTTAAAGTGGACACTATTTTGGACAAGTAGTTCCTTCTTTCACCTATCACTAACACATCATTATCCTTGGGAGTTTTTAACACCATGCGCTTGGCAGCACAATCCATGTTCGCTCGATACTCCACCAACCAGTCCATGCCTATGATCAAATCAAGCTCGCCGAACGGTAGTTCCATCAAATCAGCCGAAAAAACTATCTTTTGAACTTCTAAAGGCACAATCCTAAAGTGTTTGTTCACCACTACAGATTGTCCTAAAGGGCTAAGGACAGTCATCTCTCTAGAAGAAATCTCGATTCTATGTTCAGAGTTCCAGACATAGTACTAGCTACATAGAAATGCGTAGACCCAATATCAATCAATACAGTAAAAGGCAACCCAAAAATAAGGAATGTACCGGTTATAACGTCAGGTGCATCGCCCTTCTCTCGGCGTCTGGCTGTATAAACCAACCCATGCTACCTTGCATCTGCGTTCCTAACACCTCTGCCCAGTGCTCCCCGCCCTCAGCCAAAACCATTTCCACCCCTAGCGGGACCATGACCTCTCTATGGTTGCTGACCACCTCTTCCAGACTGAACATAACTCTGACCCACTAGCCACGCTCTGTTTGACTCTTGCAAATAGTCTCTTACCCGATGATCTACTGATCCACACCTATAACATCTATTACTTCTTACCCAGCACTCCCCCGAGTGAAACTTCCCACACGTAGTACACTGCTGAGGCCAACAAACAATAATAGGTCTCGTAACTCGACTCGGCCCATCGAGCCTAGGCCTCTTCTGAAAATTCCCAACAGATCTTGATGACCCAAAATTCCTTTTATTACTACCCTTATCCCTATCCTGATTCTGCCTTTTAGATCGCTTTACCTCTTTGACTATCTCAGCGTTCTCGACCAAAATAGTGAACTCTCTTTCTCGTTGCGGAGCTATCAACACTCGCAACTCATCTCTTAGACCATCCTCAAATCGAACACAGCGCTCATGATCTGTTGAAGCAATACCCCGGGCATAATGGCTTAGACGTAGGAATTCTGCCTCATACTCGGCCACTGAATTACTCCCCTGAACCAAGATTAGGAATGCCTTCCTTTGAGCATCCACATAGCTTGACCCAATATAATTTCCTTAGAACACACACTTGAAGAAATCCCAGGTAATACGATCAGCTGTTGTACTATTCTTATCGTGAGCCACCACTGATACGCCTCATCTCAGAGGAGAGACACCACTCCTTTCAGTTTCTCTTCCACGGTACAGTCAAGATCATCCATAATGCGCTCCACCACTTCTAGCCAGAACTCTGCTACGTTAGGAGCCACACTAGAAATGCCCCTAAACATTTTAACCCCATTAGCTCGAAGTCATTCCAACACAGATTTTTGAGCCACTGATCCCGTGCTCGCGCCAGCAAGCCGCTCCAAAACATGCAACATAGCCTGAGACACAGCATCATCTCCTCCGGTTTGATCCTAAAATCTCGCTTTCGCCATTGGTGATGCTACCACTTCACCCTCCGGCCCATACCCTGACTCCGAGGGTTCAACTTCAACACTCTGGCATCTACCACGACCGTGCATACCACGTCCACGCCCCCTAGTGCTCATGACTACTGATTCTACTTAATCTAATTACAAGTTTTATGCATTAGTATTTTTCTTCCACTGTTTATTACGAAGCAGTCTTATGAAAAATAGCATTAAAAGTAGTTCTCGTAAATACATATACACTTATAGTTTTCAGTCCCTAAAGTTGAATTTCTTAGTACTAGCAATCATAGCACAATACAATTACTTCATGCAAAACAACCAATAGTCAGAAGACATACCGTGTGGAATTGGTTCCAGGGACTCACGTGCCATGCTTCCAAAAACCATGTATTTTTTTTAAACCATTTTCCAAATCATCTTGTGAAAACATTTTTAAACCTCATACCCACAGTCGAGTTTTTGAAACCTGGCTCTGATACTACAATTGTAACACCCTAAACCCGGTCAATACGTTACGACCAAATTTAGATAGTTACAGGAAGGGTAGTATTGAAAATATTTAACGGTACATCGTAACTTGTGAAAAACTTTTCATTTCAGTGTTTCCATGTTAGGGGTAATTTAGAGTTTGGTTTGGATATATCTTGCCAGCTTCTTATTAGGTTATCTAGAAGCTGAAAATGGGTTTATTTCGTAAAGCCAAATTTAGAAAATTTTGGTGAGGTGACAGTTGAAAATAATGTTGAGGAACGTGACCCTTTTGAAAATAATATTTGTAGTTCTATGAAAATCCCAAGTTTAATTATTTGTGGCTTGTGATCTGTATGTTAATATTTTGGAAAGCCGTTAGTTATGTTTTTAAGAAAACCCCATATTAAGCAAGTTATAACATATAATATCAAATTTGAATCAAAACCCAAATGAAAGTTAAAGTGGCCTTATTACAAATCAAAATCCCAATTAAAAATAAATTTAAATAAAAGAACGAGTTTACAAAAGGAACAATAAAGCGTGGCCACCTCGAGTCTGCCTCGACTCTACATCCGCGATCTATGGATTACCTACACAACTAAGCAGAGGGGTGAGTCGCTGAGACTCTGTGTAAATCCCCGTATAACGTAAACTGGGCCTTGAGCCCACAGATGCACATTGGGCCTTAACCCACTCAACATGGCATATATCACATGTATGCAACGTAGCCCAGCCCAATCTAGCTATCCATCCAAACACCCGTGGCATTACGCCACTATGGTTCTTGACCACCGTGGTCCTAGACCACTCGTGACAAAGTCACTAATATATATAATTGTGTGGCCAACCCACTGTGGTCTCAGACCACCGTGACGATCTCTAATAAGTGTATGTATTCGTGGGGCCAACCCACTATAGGTCATAGACCACCGAGACAAGTCACTGATATATGTATTCATGGTTTCAAACCACCGTGGTTCTTAGACCATCATGACAATAGTCACTGTTTCACGCTTCCCCTTTCATTCAATCCCAAGCCCATGCTCATTTTATCATGCTGAAAATCAATGCAACATATTCTCAATGTGTAACAGACAATAATTTCATACAAGTCTTATAATTGAAAGTATCATCATAGCAGAACTTACCAGTGTCTCCAACCTTACCCATGAGGGTATCTCGACTATCAAACAGTCATTTCAGCTTTCAGCCCACACAGTTAAAACTCAAACAGTAAAGAAGCGTGTAAGTAATACACACCTGATAACGTGTAACACTAAGCTTTCTACATCGACGCTTTCATTAGCAGGGACAACAGCTATTTGCCTATCCCAGGCAGATGTCGGCTCACTCCCACAACCTGTCAGATAGTCTCGAACCGCTGAAATAGTACATCTTTGGAATGGTAGATTGGAGATTACGAGCACACTCTCTTCTTTGGTTTGACTTACACTTGCATCCATGATGAGATTTTATCAGTACTCAGAGTGCAACGTCGCTTGTCTGATAAGTGAATCGATTAAAATAGACTACTATCGATAAGGGCTATAATAGCCATAACCCTAAAAAGAAGAGACCCTTACCTTGGTAAATGATGAACTGTACCACCACTGATTTGCCCTCAAATTCGAGATTAGTTGTGAGAGAAATAGAAGTTCAGCCTAGCAGTCACAAATAGCCCTTTAGTATTTTCCTAACCAAAAAGAGACTTAAAGAAAGAAAAAGGTATTTCCCGAAGTTACCTTGTGATGAAACAGGTGATGAAAAGCCAAAGTAAATTCGACAAAAAAGTAACCCTTCAAATCTTAGGCTACACAAACGGCCTTGATTCGAGATGAAAAGAAGAAACAAAGATCCAATTAATGAGAATCAAGACAGAGAAGTTTAGAGAAGAGAAGAGAATGAAATTGAAAAAGAATGGAAAGAGAAGGAGATTCGGCTCTTGTAACAAGAGAGAAAAGAAACATTACCTTCAATAATCCAACAGCAAGGTGAAACCGATTCACTTGAAACTGTAGGAACTATTTGGTTAAAGAGAGAAAATGAAAGATGTCAATGGAGATGGTGCAATGTTTTGGCTAAAGAAGAAGAAATAGAGGAGAAAGATAAAACACAAAGAAGTGATATGAAAGTTTCGGTTGTGAGATTTAAAAGAAATGAGCAAGGAAGAATAAAATATTCGGCAAGGGGGTAGCTTCAAGGAGATTTGGCTAACACATAAAATGGGGAAAAGATGTAAAGAAAAAATGATGAGAGAAAGAGAATAGGGAGCTACGGTTTCCTTTGGTAAAAAGATGATAGAAAATGAAACCAAGTGACCAAAGTGAAAAGAAGAAAGGGAAGTCTCTATGGACGGTTTCGGCTTAACTTCACACCCAAATGACACAAGCTACCAAACGACACACACCTTCCCTAATGAACAGTGCTAAAATGAAATGAACCAAAGCCTAAAGTCTGTGGAATTTTGGCACCTTTATGCTAGGACCAAACCGCACATACTCAACAACAAAGGGTCCCCCTCTTTCACCCACTTGACCAAATTCACTCCCCCAAACACCGTAATTTTTGGCCAACTTCTACCACCAACACCAACCCACGATTTCCTCCTACTTTCACTCCCCTTCACTCGTTTAAATTAGTTTGACCAATTCAAACACCACAAATACCTCATGGCCATCCATTCAAACGGCTTGACTCATTCGACAACCAACCATGAAGAGTCCAATCGAAAGCTACTACCTTAGCTCCCTAAGCACAAAAAAATAAAGTTTTTGAATGCTGCTGACGAGACTCAAACTCTTTCCCTCTGCTGATCCCTTGTGACGCCACTTCCCTGCAGCTTAAGTGGTGCCTTCTTGCCACTCCACCACAACTTTTCTTGTGTCAACAAACACAAGAACTTATCCTTAAGACCTGCTTCAACCAGCCCTCCCCTAAAGAACCTAAAAATGAAATTTTCACCAAGGCTCAAGCTTGATCCCAAGCATTCCTGGGACCCCAAACATACCAAATTAATAAACAAGACATGCCAAACACACAGGAAACATAAAAATGAAGAGCCCCTAATTTTAGGATGTTATAATGCTTCGTCTTCACTGCCAACTTCTAATCGAGATAAATGGTCTGTAACTTGATTCACTAAACCCTTACGATCTTTTATATCGATGCCAAAATTTTGCAATAGTAATATTCAGCGTATCAATCTTGGTTTAGCATCCTCTTTCTCAAAGAGATATCTCAACGCCGAATGATCAATGAATAAAATAACCTTTATGTCGATAAGATAGGAACAAAACTTGTCAAAAGTAAAGACTATAGCTAGCAATTCTTTCTCTGTGGTGGTATAATTAAATTGAGCCTCTGTAAGAGTTTTGCTAGCATAATTGATGGTGTGAAATATTTTTCCCTTTCGTTGTCTTCAAACTGCACCCATAGCAAAGTCACTTGCATTACACATAACTTCAAAAGGTTTAGACCAATTTGGTGTAACGACAATGGGTACATTCACTAGCTGTTTTTTAAACTGAATAAAGGCATCCCGACATGCATTGTCAAAGAAGAATTTTTAATTTTATTCTAGCAATGAGCATAAAAGCTTTGCAATTTTTGAAAAATCTCTAATAAACCTTTGGTAAAACCCTGCATGTCCAAGAAAACTTTGATTACCTCTCACATTTGTTGGTTGAAGCAATTTCTCAATGATTTCCATCTTAGCTTTGTCTGCTTGAATACCTTGACTAGAGATGCGATGGCCTAACTCTTCCTTCAGTTGCCATGAAATGACATTTTTCCCAATTCAAGACAAGATGTGTGTCCTCATATCGCTTCAATACTTTATCCAAATTGTCAGCTCAATTATCAAAATCATTCCTATAGACTGAGAAATCATCTATAAAAGCTTCTAAAGAGTATTCGATCATATCTGAGAATATTGCCATCATGCACCTTTGAAATATGGCTGGGGCATTGCATACGGCGTACGGCGAAAAGTGAAAGTACCAAAGGGGCAGGAGAAAGTTGTTTTCTCCTGATCCTCCGGTGCAATAGCAATTTGATTGTACCCAAAATAGCCATCTAAAAAGCAATAATAGGCCTTTCTAGCAAGCTGATCCAGCATTTGGTCAATGAAAGTAAGCGGGAAGTGATCCTTCTTTGTGGTCGCATTCAATTTGTGATAGTCCATACAAACTCGCCATACTGTGGGAATGTGTGTAGGAATTAATTCATCCTTATCGTTGTGAACCACAGTGATGCCACTCTTTTTGGGTATGCATTACACTTGACTTACCCTATTGCTATCAGAAATCGGGTAAATAATTTTAGCATCAAGCCATTTTATGATTTCCTTCTTGACAACTCCCTTCATCTTCTCGTTTAATCTTCTTTATTGTTCAATCAATTACTTTTCCTCATCTTCCAAATTGAACTTGTGCATGCAAATAAAGGACTAATACCTTGAATATCAGTAATACTCCAAGCAATAGCTCGTTTATGTTGCTTGAGAATATGGACCAATTTCTCTTCTTGAGTTACATCAAGTGTTGCGGAGAGAATAACTGGAAGAGTATTGTGATCACCCAGAAATACATATTTAAGATGAGGAGGTAGTGGTTTCAATTCCAGAGTAGGAGCTTCTTCAATAGATGGTTTGAAAATTTAGGGTTATTCTATTGGCTAGGTCTAAGGATTCAATCTGCCATCTAAGTTCAAGATTATTAGCTTCAACCATGCTATCACAATTTTCTAAGGACTCGGTATTAGATGTCACTACAAACTCTTCAGAAAGTATTGTGATTTGGTCATTGACTTCTTCCTCAATTAGATCATCTAGCTCATCGACAGTATGGTATTCTTATTTCTCCTTGCATTGAATAAATTCAAGAATACTGAAGGTAACTTGCTCTTATTAAGTTGCATAGTTAGTTTATCTTTGTAAACATCAATAAGAGTTTGACTAGTGGCTAAAAATAGTCGTCCAAAGATTATGGGAACCTCCTTGCCTGCCTCGCAGTCAAGTATGAAAAAAACAGCTAGAAAATCAAATTTATCCACATGAACTAAGACATCTTTGATTTTCCCTTCAAGTTGAGCCGATGAAGGATCAGCTAGTTGTAATGTCGCTGCAGTAGATTTTATGTGACCAATTACCAACTTTCAGAAGGTAGATAGTGGCATTAGGTTAATGCCAACTCCCAAGTAGTAGAAAACCTTGCCCAAATAATGATTGGCAATTGAACATGGGATGGTAAAGGTCCAAGGATTTTTCAATTTAGGGGGCAACTTGTTTGTCAAAATAGCACTACAGCCTTTTATGAGTGCAATAGTTTCAATATCAGTGAGCTTCTTCTTCTTGGATGAGAGGCCTTTCATAAATTTCTCATAACTTAAAATTTGTACTAGAGTGTTTACTAAAGGAATATTGATATGCAGTTGCTTCAATGTGTCCAGGAACTGTTGATACTGATTGTCATGCTCATTCTTCCTGAATCTTTGTGGGAAAGGTAAAGGTAGAGATACATCTGCTTGGGCCAACACCTTTGATTGCGTCGACAGTTTTGAAGGTTAGACATTAGCCATATGAGTGACAATTTATAGAAGTTCTTTGTCTGATGCATTGACAAAATCTTCATATTCAACCTTCCAGTGATCACTCCATCTGTATCTTGTGGTGCTACAGTAGAGTATATTAGCGGTTCGCCAGTTTGTTTACCACTACTAAGAGTAATAGCCCTATAATGTTCTTTCCCTCTCTGACTAGGATTTTTTATGTCACTAGGTAACGAGCCTAGTGGTTGAGTATTTAGATTTGAAGCAAGTTGTCCTAATTGTGCCTCCAATGCTCGAATGGAAGATGAATTGCCTTGTACGATAGCTTCTGTGCGAGTAATATGCTCTTTATTAATGCCCCAAGGGTTGCTAACGGGTCAAAAGTAGAAGCTTGAGTGTACGATTTCTATCGATATCTTTGAACATGCTGATTCAGTATTGAAGAGTGTTGTGGCTGCATAAAATTTTGATGTGGATGTGTCTGGCCTTGTTGTGGATGCATCTAAGTGTGTTGATTGTAGTTCTATTGATGTTGATTGTAGGTTCCTTGTCTTGGATTATAATTGCCCTGAGTAGATGTATTCTCATAACTGAATGTCGCAACATTTTGTCCAACATTATGAGTTCCCCAAAATGGTTGGTTACGTTTAGAGTTATTGTAAGAGTTACCATAAGAATTATTACGGATGTTACAAATATAACAGGCATTTTCTGCATGTTGTGGACAATATTCATAGCTATGGCTATCACTATGAATCTCACAACAAAAAGTAGGAATATCAACTTGCTGAACGAATTGTATAGGTGCAACGCCACTAGTCCCTTATATAGTTTTAATCATGTTTGTGAGAGAAAAACTTGAGCACTTAGTACGGTTATTGCATCCAATTTAATAACTCCTAGAGTTTTTTTTTGGCTTGTGCAGCTCTGGAGATAGACTATTGATAATCATTCTAAGCAATTCTCTCAAGATTCTCACATCGTCACTATAAGTACAATCCAGCAGAGGTCCATTGGCTGATGCATCAACAAGATTCCTTGTGTGTGAATTCATCCCATTATAAAAAATCTCAATTTATGTTTCTGGTTGAATGTCGTGCATGGGACAATGTCAAAGTAATGATTTATAAAGTCATCATGTAGTGTGAAGATTTCCATCATCCAGCTAATGATAAGCAGTAATATCATTTTGAATACTAGCATTCATTGTTTGTGGGTTAAATCGCAAAACAAACTGTGTTGTTAGTGCATCCCAAGAAGTAATTGATCCAACAGGTAGCCCAAAAACCAAGTACGGGCTCTTCCCTGTAAGGAACAAGGAAATAGTTGCATCTTCAAGGCATCATCAGGAACACCTTGTTGACTAAAGGAAGCACAGATCAATAAAAAGGATTTAAGATGTCCTCTCGCATCTTCATTTGGCAGTCTAGCATATTGTCCATTAGAATTCAGCATTTGAAATATTACTGGCTTAAGTTCAAAATTCCAAGCTTGGATTGGTAGCCTAACAACTCTCGGTTATAAATCATCCAAGACAGGTACTACAAAATCTCCTATAGTCATATTTTGAATGTTAGCATCTTGCGGCAACAATGGGGTATGACTAGTCCAATACTTTATTTTTCCCATCTAGATCTGAACTTCACTTTTCTTGATCTATATAATATCAAATTTAACTTATTTAATTATCTTTCAATTTAACCCAAAAATCATATTATGTCAAAATTACATTTTTGCCCTTAACATTTCAACATCTTTACAATTTAGTCCTTAGCTCATAAAAATACAAATTCATGCAATTAAGTCCACAACCATGCTAGCCAAATTTCCATTGTTCTCATAGCAGCCCATATTTTTCATTATTTCACACATTTACCACATAATTTATCACATTTCCCAATTAAATCTCTAATTGACAATTTTATCAAAAATCCCTTAACAAATGTTGTTTATCTAACAACAACCATTCATTTTCTATCATTAAACATTAAAATACACATATATTCATCAATGGAAAAAACTTAAACCTTTAATAATTTTTCAACTTAGTCCCTGGGCTAGCTAGATTAAGTTGCAACAACTCTAAAAACATAAAAATCATAAAAAACGAGATGAAATCACACTTACATGCACAAGGATACTTGGTTGAACCTTCAAGCACAAAAATGGAGTTTCTTTGTTTCTAATTTTTGGTGTAAGGTAGCATGGAGAAGATGATACATATTTCCTTTCTTTTAATTTTTAAGTTAATTTATTATTTTACTATTTTAACATTAATTATAATATTTGAAAAACACATATAACATGTTCGTAATTGTCCATTCATGCTATTAATGGCCTTATTACAACATAAACCCTCCAAACATTTAATTTCATAGCTATAATATCCCTTTAACTTATAAAACTCTAGTTTTGTAATTTACGCGATTTAATCCTTTTTATCGAATTAAGCTTTCAAACGATAAAATTTCTTAACGAAATTTTCACACAATTATACTATCATACTGTAGACATTATATTAATAAAATAATTATTTTGACCTTGAATTTGTGGTCATGAAACCACTATTCTGATTTGAATAAAAATGAGCTGTTCTAACTCTCCCTATTAGGAATTTTCGTCCCCGAAAATTTTACCAGAAAGTAGTTAGGGTACTGTTTTCACATAACTTCCTCGGGTTCCCACGTAGCCTCTTCAACACCATGACATTTCCATAGAACCTTCACTAAAGCTATGCTTTTATTTCTCAATTCTTTAATCTCTTGAGCCAAAATTTTAATCGGTTCGTCGTTATACGACATACTAGGCTGAATTTCAATCTCTGCCGGAGAAATGATATGCGATGGATTTGATTGACACCATCGTAACATCAATAAATGAAATACATTATGAATCTTTCCTAACTCTGACGGTAAAGCTAGTTGATATGCCACTAGCCCTATTCTCTTGATAATCTCGTACAACCTGATAAATCGCAGACTCAAATTTCCTCTGTGACCAAATCGAAGAATCTTCTTCCACGGAGATACTTTCAAAAACACTTTGTCGCTAATTTGAAATTTACTATCTTTATGTTTGAAATCAGCATACATTTTTTGTTGATCTGAAGCTGCTTTCAAAATGTTGTAAATGACTTTCACTTCTCTTTAGTCTCTCTGATCAAATCAACCCCGTCACTAAGTTTGGTCCAGTACAGAGGAGTTCGGCATTTACAACCATATAAAGCTTCATACGGTGCCATATTTATGCTTGATTGAAAATTATTGTTATACACAAATTCAACCAACGATAAATATTTTTCCAGTTGCCTTCAAACTCTAAAACATAGCAACGAAGCATATCATCGAGAACCTGTATAATTCTCTCGAGTTGACCATCTATTTGAAGATGGAAAGTAGTACTAAAGTGCAACTGCATACCCAAAGCTTCTTGCAATTTCTTCCAAAATCACGACGTAAACCTCATATCTCTATTCAAAATAATAGAAACTGGCACCCCATGAAATCTGAAATTCTCAGAGACATACAATTCAGCTAATCTATCAAGTGAAAAGTCTGTGCGTACCGAAATGGAATGTGCTGATTTCATCAAATGATCAACAACAACCTAGATAGCATCTTTCTTTTTTAGAGATAGAGGTAATCCCGATACAAAATCCATCGTAACTCTATCCCATTTCCTCTTTGGTATCATCACTGGCTGTAGTAGTCCTAAAGGCACTTGATGTTCAGCTTTGACTTGTTGACAAACCAAGCAACTCGACACAAATTTTGACATGTCTTGTTTCATGCCCAATCACCAGTACAATTATTTCAAATCATTGTACATCTTAGTATTCCCCAGATAAACAACCACTGTGTGGTTCATGTAGAATTTTTTTAATAAGCTCAGAGTTTTTCAGTACACAAGTTCTACCTCGAAACAATAAACAATCATTGGATCTGATCTGATACTCTAAATTAGTAATCGACTCGCACTATACTCTTTTAGCTTATAATTCATTGTCACATTTCTAAGCTTCACAAGTTTACTATAAAAATAACAGATTAGCTTTTAACTCAGCTAAAATTGAACCATCATTAGACAAAGTTAATTGTGTGTTCATCGCCCGCAAAGCAAATAAAGAATTTCTCCTCAAAGCATCCGTATAACAACTCGATTTTGACGCTATTCGAAACAGTGGTTTTTGAGGCCAAAGAAATTATTTTTTAATATTATTTTATGTGTTATATCCTGATTATTTGAGTGCATGAAAATTTTAGTGAATTAATTTTAGTGATTGCATGCTTAATTTTGAAAAAGGACTAAATCGCATAAAGTGTGAAAGTTTTGTTCTACAAGCTAAAGGTGTCAAATAGCTATAAAACCTTAAATTGGAGGTTCTTAATGTGCAATTAGGTCCTTAGGAGAGTGTTGGCAGGCCATAGGGGACAAGAAAATGTAAATTGGTCAAAGTTGGTGGAATTAGGTGATTTAATTGATGAAATAAAATAAAGAGAAAAAAATATATCACCTTTTATCTTCATCCTCTCCACCAAAATATTAGCAAAATAAGGGTTTTGGAATCTTGAAATTTTTAACAACTTACAATCCTTGTAATTAAGTGATTTTGGTGGTTGTTCTTGATAATTTTTGTACTTTTGGAACCCCTATAGCTTAATCTAGCTAAAGAGGGGACTATTTTGCAAAATGGTTAAGAGTCTAAGGTTTTACCATGTGAGTATTCATGTTTTTTACTGAAAATTTTATGGGTGAAAATGAATCTTGATTGTTAAATAAACAACTTTTGTGAAAGACGTTTCCATGAAAACACCTAAAAATGGACCTTTTTGTAAAGGTTACAAAATAGGTAGTAAATGTGTGAAATAATTGGATTTTTGAGTTGCTATAAGGTTAAAATAGATTTTTCTAGGCTTGGTTAATGAGGAAATTTGATGAAAATCATTTTACGAGCCTAGGGGCAAAATCATAATTTTGTGAAAGTCTAAGGGCAAAACGAAAAATTTTGCCAAAGTAGGAACTTTGAAATATTTTGATTAATGTGATGATTAAATGAGTAAATTCTGTCATTATAGATCAAGAAAACCAGGATCCGGACTTAGACTGGGGGAAAACCAATATATTGGACTAAATTAAACTAGTCGCCCATATTTTGTATACAAAGGTAAATTGAACGTAAATAGTACAACTCTATTGTTATTATGAATTTAATAATTGATATCGTATAAAATGCTTGATTATTGTTATGAAAATGCATGACGAAATTTGATGTGGTATACACCCGGTTAAACCTTACGAATAGATTGGATATCCAAGCCACGACATTTGGGTGATATGTGTGCTAGTGTAAGACCATGTCTGGGACATGGCATCGAAAATGATATGTGTGCTAATGTACAACCATGTCTGGGATATGGTGTCGGCCACAATATGAGAGCTAGCGTAAAACCATGTTGGGACGTGGCATCGGATTGAGATGAGAGCTAATGTAAGACCATGTTTGGGACATGGCATCGGTATTGACATGTGAGGCAGTGTAAGACCATGCCTGGGACATGGCATTGACATTTTACCTCCTTGTGTGAGGCTTGTCGAGTATCCTTTGGTATTCCAACTAGTTCAACGGGTAATTTAAAGTTTGTGTCAAAATTGAGAAGAGTTACAACTATGTTGTAAGTGATACAAGTACCTATATGAAATTTATAAAAAATGAGATCGATTTATGATGTGTGATTAGTAATGATGAAAATGAGTAAGTTATGCATTAAATCATTTGAGAATTATGTGCAGGTTTATAATATGCTATGAGTATATAATGCATGGTAATTGTTGTTAATTATTTACATGCGACTTACTAAGCTCTATGCTTACTCCCTTTCCTTTCCATTTTATGATAGTATTGCCAAGCTAGCTCAAGGATCAAAGGATGTCAGAGGCTCGATCACACTATCAATCTAAACATTTGGTATAGTTAGATTTAACATTTAGATTATGGCATGTATAGGGACTTGGTCTTTGTCAAGTGTCATATTGTTTTGGCCAAATTTGTTGCCTTGTCTTGAAGATTGACTCATTTTGTATAAGGACATGGATGATGGCTATTACTTATTATTGATATATGAAAATGATGATGTTTTTCATAAATGTGTAAATTTCATGGTTCAGTATTTGGTACACTAATGCATTAATTAGTAGGTTATTCGATATGGCTTATGTTGGTGCAAGTAAGGGTGACAGAAAGGGGTTGGTAAACAACCTTGTTTTTCTCCACACGGGTAGACGCACGAGTGTGTGTCTAGGCCATGTGTGACACGCGGTCTGCCCATGGGCGTGTAGTTTTGTCGTGTGTCCCTTTGCACCATATGTTGGCTAAACAAAATGCCAGTAGTAACCACACGGGCTGAGGCATAGCCATGTGTCTCAACCTTGTGGAAGACATAGCCATGGGACATGGGCATGTACCTAGGCCATCTGAAGTCTGCACTTGAATATAGGAATTTAATTCGCCACATGGCCTAAGAACACGGGCATGTGTCTTCGCCATGTGACCATATGATGTTGCTAACGTCATAAATAGAATGTTAAGGTTTTTACACACGGGCGTATCATGGCCATGTGAGGGACACAGGCCATAGACACGGGCATGTGTTAGGCCGTGTGAAAACCCCTGTAGGGTTGAATTAAAAAATAAATCCACATGGCTAGGGACATAGGCGCGTGTGACCACACGGTCTGCCCACACGGGCATGTCCCTTGTCACACAGGCGTGTGCCCCTGTTTTTAGTGAAATTTCCAAAATTTTCTAAAGTGCCTAGTTTAGTACCGAACCATTTCTAAAGTATGTCTTGGGGCCTTAGAGGCCTATATTAAGGACATTAAGAGGAAGTTTGAAAAGTTTTAAATTTGAACAAACTTTTATGACCCAAAAATGTATGTTGGTATGTGTTTGAGTTATGCAACGCCTCGTACCCTATTTCAGCATTAAACACGGTAAGGGGTGTTACATTTAGTGGTATCAAAACTATGGTTTAGTCGATTCTCAGACTAACCTAGCGTGTGTACAAGTCTAGCTATACATGCCATATATGAACTATGATAGTGTGACGACTCTTGACAAATTAAAATGTGTTTTTATATAGTAAATGGATCCCAACAGAGTAGTGACGGATAATGTCGAGAGTAATACACTATCTCCCAAAGAAGGGATCGCGCTAGTCAAAAGTGGACCCGTGAAATTGAGTCAAGGTCGAGGGGCTAGAAAAGCCTTCCTATACATGATGAATGTTTAGTATTCAAAATTTTTTCGTGCAAACTCGAATGCTCCACCTCCTCCACCCCCTCTAATTCCTCAGTCTGCCACTGTAGCTCCCCAAGTGTTGGAGATGATTAGAAGGGACAAACCTCCGGTAGACAGAATTCGAAAGCAAGGGGCCAAGAAATTTTGAGCGAATATAGATAATGACCCAGAGAGAGCACAATTCTTGTTAAAAAATACCATTAGGGTATTCGATGAGTTGTCTTGCACACCTGAGGAGTGCATGAAGTGTGTTGTGTCATACCTGTGAGGCTCGGCCTACTAATAGTGGAACACCCTTGTGTCAGTTGTATTGAGGGAGAGGATAGCTTGGAATTCTTTCAGTAAAGGTTCTATAAAAAGTATATTAGCCAGAGGTTTATAGACCAGAAAAGGAAGGAATTTCTAGAATTGAAGCCAGGCTGAATGATAATAATAGAATATGAGCGTGAGTTCATGAGACTCAGTAAATACGCTAGGGAGTGCATATCTATCGAAGCCATCATGTGTAAGAGGTTTGAGGATAGATTAAATGAGGAAATTTGATTGTTTGTTGGTATTCTAGAACTGAAGGAATTTGTTGTACTAGTAGAGAGAATTGCAAGGCCGAGGAATTGGCAAAATAGAAAAAGAAAGCTAATATTGAGTCTTGTGACTCAAAGAAAAGATAGTTGGGGAAATCATTTTAGTCCTCATCTAAGAAATCGAGAGAGTTCACTTCTCGATCAAATGCTTCGGTTGGATTCTCAAATAGAAATAGGAGTAAGCAGTACTCGGCATCTAAAGCTCAAACCACTTCTATTGTGAGTGTTGGTAGTGTTGACCAAATAAATCAGAGTGTTCATAGTGTGGTAAATGACATTTTGGTTAGTGTTGAGGAAATGGTAGAGTCGGTTTCAAGTGTAGTTCACTAGACCACTTCATTCGAAATTGTCCTCAGATGGAAGAAAAAGACAGAAACCAAGAAGTGCAAGCGAGTAATGCACCTTCAAGGTGTAGACCACCTGGAAGTGGCGCTACCAGTAGAGGTACTCCTAGAGATTCCACTGTGAGGTCTGAGGGCTGAGTGCCTGCAAGAACTTATGCCATTCGTGCTCGTGAAGAGGCATCGTCACCAGATGTGATTACGGGTACTTTTTCTCTTCATGATATCTTTGTTGTTGCTTTAATTGATCTGGGGTTTACCCATTCCTATATTTGTATGAAATTGGTGTCTAGCATGAATAAGCTTGTTGAGTCTACAGAATTTGTGATAAAAGTGTGAAACCTATGAGGCAAGCATGTGATAGTTGACAAAGTGTGTAGAAACTGTCCTTCGATAATTAGAGGCCATCATTTTTCTGGTAACCTCATGCTACTAACATTTGATGAATTTGACCTAATTCTTGGCATAGATTGGTTAACTACTTATAACGTGTTAGTAAACTTTGGTAGTAAGTTTATTGAACTGAGATGTGAAAATAGGGATATTATTTGTGTTGAATTAGGTGTATCGGATGGTTTACCTGTACTAATTTCTTCTATGACTACTGAAAAATACTTGAGAAAAGGGTATGAGTCCTATCTTGCATTTGTGTTGAATACCCAAGAGTCGGAAGTAAAGATTGAGTCAATGCCTTTGGTATGTGAGTATCTAGATATGTTTCTAGAAGAGTTACATGGATTGCCTCCCGCTAGGGAAGTTGAGTTTGGTATTGAGTTGGTCCTTGGTATGGCACCTATTTTAGTTGCCCCTTATAGGATAGCACCGTTGGAGTTAAAAGAGTTGAAGGTTCAGCTACAAGAGTTAACGGATAAGGGTTTTGCGAGACCGAGTTATTCTACATGGGGTGCTCTGGTACTTTTTGTGAAAAAGAAAGATGGGTCGATGAGATTATGTATAGACTACCGATAGCTCAACAAGGTTACAGTTAAGAACAAGTATCCTTTGCCAAGGATCGATGATTTTTGACCAATTAAAGGGAGCCACAATTTTTTTTAAGATAGACCTGAGTTTCGGTTATTACTAGTTGAGAGTTAAGGAACAAGATGTACCGAAAACTGCATGTCAGATGAGGTATGGCCATTATGAGTTCCTCGTCCTACCTTTTGGATTAACAAATGCTCCTGCCGTGTTTATGGATTTAATGAATCGTTTTAACTGACCGTACTTGGATAAGTTTGTCGTTGTTTTTATCGATGATATATTAATTTATTCTTATGATGAGTCTGAGCACATAGAGCATTTGAGAACTGTTTTGTAGACTTTAAGGGATAAGCAGTTGGATGCTAAGTTTAGCAAAAGTGAATTTTGGCTCCAAGGAGTCAGATTCTTAGGCTATATCATGTCGGGTGATGAAATTAGAGTTGACCCGAGCAAGATATCTGCAATCGTTGATTGGAAACCATCGAGAAATACGTCAGAGATTAAAAGCTTTTTGGGCCTAGCGGGTTACTATAGACGATTCATTAAAGGATTCTCTATGATTGCTACACCAATGACGAGGCTGATACAGAAAGATGTCAAGTTCAAATGGACAGAGAAGTGCCAACAGAGTTTTGAGAAACTAAACGCATTGTTGACTGAAGTGCGTAGTTTTTGTACAACCAGAATAGGGAAAAGAATTCGTAGTGTATAGCGATGCATCCTTAAACGGATTGGGTTGTGTACTTATGCAAGAGGGCAAGGTGGTAGCATATGCCTTGAGACAGTTGAAGCCACATGAGAAAAACTATCCGACTCACGATTTAGAGCTGGGCACCATAGTGTTCGCACTGGAGATTTTGAGACACCATTTGTATGGCGAGAAATGCCAAGTATTCACTGACCATAAGAGTTTTAAGTATTTGATGACTCAAAAAGAGTTAAACCTATAGAAGCGGAGATAGTTAGAACTAATAAAGGATTATGATTTGATAATTGACTATCACCATAGAAAGGGGAATGTGGTCGCTGATGCTTTGAGTAGGAAGTCATTGTTTGCCTTGAGGGCTATGAATACCTAGTTGTCTGTGACTGATGATGGTTCAACAATAGTTGAGTTAAGAGCTAGACTGATGCTTTTACAAGAGATTTGTAAAGCTCAGAAGAATGGTAAAGAGTTGCAAGCTAAGATAACTCAGTGCGAAACAAGTATAGAATCAGACTTTTAGATTGGTTTAGATGGCTGTTTAATGTTTCAAGATAGAATTTGTGTACCAAAAACGACAAGCTTATTCAGACGATTTTGCATGAGGCATATAGATGTTGTATGTCTATCCACTCGGGTTGTGTGAAAATGTATAATAACTAGAAGAAAATGTATTGGTGGTTGGGAATGGAAAGGGACATCTTAGAGTTTGTCTCTAAGTGTTTAATTTTTCAGCAAGTGAAAGCCGAACACCAAGTACCTTCCTGTTTACTTCAGCCCATGATGGTTCCCAAGTGGAAATGGGACCTTATTACCATGGATTTTGTGTCTGGGTTGCCATTGACGCCAAGGAAGAAAGATGTCATTTGGGTTGTGCTTGACAAGCTTACGAAATCGGCTCATTTTATACCGGTCCGTACCAATTATCCACTTGAGAAATTAGCCTATTTGTATGTTTCTAAAATTGTAAGACTTCACGGAGTACCTTTATCGATCATTTTGGATAGAAATTCGAGGTTCACATCATGATTTTGGAAAAAGTTGCAAGAAGCTTTGGGGACAAAGTTGAATTTTTGCATAGCTTACCACCGCAATCCGACGGTCAGTCGAAAAGAGTAATTTAGATTCTCGAGATATGTTGCGGTGTTGTGTTCTTGAGTTTCAATGCAGTTGGGAAAGGTACTTACTATTGGTAGAGTTTGCCTACAACAATAGGTATTAGTCAAGTTTGAAAATGGTGCCTTATGAGGCTTTGTATGGGCATAAGTGCCGAACGCCCTTGTATTGGTCCGAACTCAAGGAAAATCAGATACACAGGGTTGACTCAGTTAGAGAAATTGAAGAGAAAGTAAAAGTAAATTGTGGTCATTTGAAGGCCGTACCGGATAGACAGAAATCCTACGCGAACTTGAAACGGAAAGAGATTGAGTTTCAAGTCGGTGATAAGGTATTTTTGAAAGTATCCCTGTGGAAGAAAGTCCTTAGATTCGGTAGGAAAGGCAAATTAAGTCCATGTTTTATTGGACCTTATGAGGTGACTGAAAAAATTAGACCGGTAGCTTATCAACTGGCCTTGCCATCTGAGCTAGAGAAGATCCACAATGTATTCCATGTGTCTATGTTGCGTCATTACCATTCTGACCCATCACATGTGATTTCACCAATATAGGTTGAGATTTGTTCAGACATGACCTATGGTGAAGATCCGGTTAAGATTTTAGATCGAGAGGTCAAGAAATTGATAAATAAAAGTATAGCACTCGTGAAAGTACTATGGCATAGACATGGGGTTGAATAGGCCACATGAGAGCCTGAGGAGGCTATGAGAGACCAATACCCAAACCTATTCGCTGGTAAGATTTTTGGGGACGAAAATCCCTAAGGAAGGGAGAATTGTAACAGCTCGATTTTGAAGCTAGTCGAAATAGTTGTTTCGAAACCACTAATTCGAGGCCAAAGAAAATATTTTTAATATAATTTTATATGTTATAGCCTGATTATATGAGTGCATGAAAATTTTAGTGAATTAATTTTAGTGATTACTTTCTTAATTTTGAAAAAGGACTAAATCGCATAAAGTGCAAATTTTTTTCTACAAGCTAAAGGTGTCAAATAGCTATAGAACCTTAATTTGGAGGTCCTTAATGTTCAATTAGGCCCTTAAGAGAGTGTTGGTCGGCCATAGTGGACAAGAAAATGGAAATTGGTCAAAGTTGGTGGAATTAGGTGACTTAATTGACAAAATAAAATAAAGATAAAAAAAAAGGATATCACCATTCATCTTCATCCTGTCAACCAAATATATCAGCAAAATAGGGGGTTTGGAAGCTTGAAATTTTTAGCAACTTACAATCCTTGCAAGTAAGTGATTTTGGTGGTTGTTCTTGATAATTTTTGTACTTTTGGAACCCCTATAGCTTAATCTAGCTAATGAGGGGACTATTTTGAAAAATGCTTGAGAGTCTAGGGTTTTACCATGTGAGTATTCATGTTGTTTGCTAAGATTTATGGATGAAAATGAATCTTGGTTATTAAATAAACAACTTTTGTGAAAGGGGTTTCCATGAAAACACCTAAAATGGACCTTTTTGTAAAGGTTGTAAAATAGATAGTAAATGTGTGAAATAATTGGATTTGTGAGTTGCTATAATGTTAAAATAGATTCAGCTAGGCTTGGTTAATGAGGAAATTTGATGAAAATCATTTTACGAGCCTTGGGGCAAAATCATAATTTTGTGAAAGTCTAAGGGCAAAACGAGAAATTTTACCAAAGTAGGAATGTTGAAATGTTTTGATTAATGTGGTGATGAAATGAGTAAATTTTGTCATTTAGATCATGAAAAATGGGATCTGGACTTAGATCGGGGGAAATACAAAATAGTGGACTAAATCGAACTAGTCACCCATATTTTGTATACCGAGGTAAATTGAACGTAAATAATACAACTCTATTGTTATTATGCATTAAAAAATTGATATCGCATAAAATGTTTGATTATTGTTATGAATATGCATGAAGAAATTTGATGTGGTATACACCCGGTTGAACCTTAATAATAGATTGGATATCCAAGCCATGACATTTGGGTGATATGTGTGCTAGTGTAAGACCATGTTTGGGACATGGCATCGGCAATGATATGTGTGTTAGTGTATGACCATGTTTGGGACATGGCGTCGGCCACAATACCAGAGCTAGTGTAAGACCAAGTCTGGGACATGGCATCGGCATTGAGATGAGAGCTAGTGTAAGACCAAGTCTCAGACATGGCATCGGCATTGAGATGAGAGCTAGTGTAAGATCATGCCTGGACATGGCATCGACCTCGACATGTGAGCCAGTGTCAAACCATGTCTAGGACCTGACATCGGCATTTTACCTCCTTGTGTCAGGCTTGTCGAGTATCCTTTGGTATTCCAACTGGTTCACCGGGTAATTTAAAGTTTGTGCCAAAAGTGAGAAGAGTTATGACTATGTTGTAACTGATACAAGTACCTGCATAAAATTTATGAGAAATAAGCTTGATTTATGATGTATGATTAGTAAGGATGAAAATGGGTAAGTTATGCCTTTAATCATTCGATAATTATGTACAAGTTTATAATATGCAATGAGTATATAATGCATGGTAATTGTTGTTAATTATTTACATGTGACTTACTAAGCTATATACTTACTCCCTTTCTTTTCCATTTTCTTATAGTATTGCCAAGCTAGCTCGGGGATCAAAGGATGTCGGAAGCTCGATCATACTATCAATCTTATCATTTGGTATAGTTAGATTTAACATTTTGATTATGGCATTTATAGGGACTTGGTCTTAGCCAAGTGTCATATTATTTTGGCCAAATGTGTTGGCTTGTCTTGAAGATTGACTCATTTTTTATAAGGCCATGGATGATGGCTATTACTTATTATTGATATATGAAAATGATGATGTTTTTCATGAATGTTCAAATTGCATGGTTAAGTATTTTGGTATGTTAATGCAAGTAAGGGGGACAGAAAGGGGTTGGTAAATAGCCTTGTTTTTGTCCACACGGGTAGACACACGGACGTGTGTCTAGGCCATGTGTGACACACGGTCTGCCCCATGGACGTGTAGTTTGGTCGTGTGTCCCCCTGCACCCTAAGTTGGATAAACAGAATGCCCAGTAGTTACCACATGGGTTTAGGCACAGCATGTGTCTCAACCGTGTGGAAGACACGGCCATAGGACATGGGCATGTAACCAAGTCTGCACTTGAATTTAGGAATTTAATTGCAATATGGCCTAGGAACATGGGCGTGTGTCTTGGCTGTGTGACCATATGATGTTACTGACGTCAGAAATAGAATGTCAATGTTTTTACACACGCGCGAAGACACGGGCGTGTCATGGCCGTGTGAGGGACACAGGCCATGGACACGGGCGTGTGCTAGGGTGTGTGAAAACCCCTATAGGTTCGAATCAAAAAATAAATCCACACGGCTAGGGACATGGGCGTGTGTGACCACACGGTCTGCCCACACGGTTATGTCCCTTGCCACACCGGCATGTGCCCCCGTTTTTAGTGAAATTTTCCAAAATTTTCTAAAGTGACTGGTTTAGGACCGAACCATTTATAAAGTATGTTTTGGGCCTCATAGGCCCATATTAAGGACGTTAAGAGGAAGTTTGAAAAGTTTTAAATTTGAACGAACTTTTATGACCTAAAAATGTATGTTAGTATGTGTTTGAGTTAGGTAGCGCCTCGTACCCTATTCTAGTGTTAAACATGGGTAAAGGGTGTTACAATCCATGACTACATTTGCTTTCTCCTAATGACAATCAATCACTAATTCATAGTCTTTCAACAACTTGAGCCATCTTCGTTGTTGTTAATGCAAATCTTTTTGAGACATTAGATACTTCAAACTCTTGTTGATGCGACCCTAGCCCTTGAAGCTACCACCGAACCCATTAACCTACCACAAGGACCTATAACTCGGTCTCATGCTAAGAGGTTCCAAGATGCTTTAGCAAGCTATTTAGATCGATCTTGGGGAGAGGAAGTAGCCGAATCCATTGAACATATAAGGACCAGCTCAATAGGCATCCCATGCAGCTTATTACAAGCTGAACTTTAGCTCACTTTAGCTTATTTTAGCTCACTTAGTTGCTGGAATAAATTCTAGTTAAATTAGTTTAAGTTATTTAATTAATTTAGTTATGTGTTAAATGTGTCTTAAGCTATTTAATTTGTACAAATACATTCAGCATTAATAGGTCTTAAGGCATTAAATTTTCCCTGATTTCTCCAGCAATTTAAGTTGACTTTAGCCTATTTAATTTGTCTCAGTTCCTACAGCTATTTAAAATGTCCTAAGCAACTTAACTAAGTTCATTTAAGGTGTCTTGACCGAATTTTAATGGCTTTGTAGGTGACCATTCAGCTGGAATTAGCTAAGTACATGGACGGCATTAAATGGAGTTTTAAGCTAGAATTAATTTCGGCAGCTCATTTCTCTTCCCCAAAGAGGTTGTTCGTGTATTGCAAGGGACAAGAAGGTGTTCACACTAGTTTATTCAGCTCCCACAGTCTTTTCACACCTAGGGGCTGTTCAAAATCACCCTTTCACACCTAGTGGCTGATTGCATCCCAAAGTTCACACCATGGTCTATTTGTGTGCCCAAAATGTCATCAATGTTGCTGGTGTTTATCCAGCTGCCCAAGGGAGAATTTAAAGCTGACTTTAAACTCTTTAGCTATTCAAAAATGAATCCTTTCAGCCTAAGCATTCATCTCATTAAATCAACTGAATTGGAACATTAAATCATGCCGATGGTTGGTGTCATCTAGGCCTAGAAGATTTCAATAGCTTGTGCTTAGTGACTAAGTTTATTTCAGCTCATTAACAGATCATTTAAGGTGAACTATGTTGTAACACACCAAACCCGACCTAGACATTATGGTCGAATCTGACGTGTTTTTCGAAATCAAAGTCTAATGAGAGGAATCATTTGAGTCAAAATCCATTTAGTTCTTGTTTCTTAGCAAACAATCGGTAAGTTATAAAAACCACAACTTTGTAAAATGGTTATCACGTTCGTTACTGTTAGTTTAAACTCGTGGAATACTCCATTTATGGTCATTTTGAAGTTGAAAATAGGTGTTTGTCTTTGTAAAATAATTATTATTTTTGAAAACTTATTTGTACCGATTTGACAGTTTCGAATTAAGAATTTAAAACCCAATAAGTGAAAATAAAATCACCAGAGGCCTTATTACAAAATTATTAACCCAATATAAAAATAAAATAACTAATTTTAAGATTCAATAATAATGAACGTATGGCCACCTCCGAGTCCATCGCAGCTCCAAATCATCTAAGGCTGGGGATTACATGCACAGTTAAAAGAAAAGGGTAAGTTATGAGAACTCGGCGTGTAATCCCTTATCATGAAGTAACAGTCTAGGCCTGAGCCCTATTCAGTAACGGTACAGTGTGGGCCTTAGCCCAATACAACAACAATGTGGGCCTAAGCCCAATACGGTATTAGTATGGTGCAAGTATGCAAACCCACCCCAATCCAGCCAGCACATCACCCGTACAACCCAACATACCATGTGGGGACAAAGTCGACCCATCCAGTCGTCACACCAATATTGCAGCATAGCTGCCAGTAATAAGAACACAACAGAACTATCAGTTCAGTATATGTGGCAAAGCCACCGTATGATAATTGTGGCGAGCCACCATGTCGATATGTGTGGCACGACTACCATATGATACTTCCTCCATAGTAGAATCCCCAACCCCATGCAATATGCCATGCCATCAATATTTCGTGTATGCAACGTGTTTTACTCAGCACAGTGACACAATACATACTTTTATCGGTCTATCTACCTCTAAGGGTAAAATAGTCATTTTCATGTATTAGCGGTAAAATAGTAATTTTTCCCTTTACGGGTATTTTGGTCATTTTACTCACTAAGGCTATTTCAATCATTTTACTCATTAGGGGTATTTTAGTCATTTTACTCCCTAGGGGTATTTCAGTCTTTTTACTCATTAGGGGTATTTTAGTCATTTTACTCTCTAGGGGTATTTTAGTCATGTTACTCCTTAGGGGTATTTTAGTCATTTAACAACCTTTCCTAAGGCCTACAGTCGCCTCAAGCGACACAGGTAATCCATTTGGTCGAAACAGTGAAATTGAGCTCAAAGCCCAATATTCGGCTCAATGGGGCCACACGCTCGTGTGTCCCATTTGGCCCAAATTCAATCACAGCTATGTGCTCTACACAGCCCAATCTAGTTTCTCCCACTTTTCGTAAATTTTATCCGTGTGGGCCCACGAGCCTATTGGGCCCACACAGCTCAACGAGGCCCATAATCGCCCAAGTGCACAAGAACACTTGTAGTGGCCCCTTCTGTCTATCGCCCATGATTGTGGGCTCGACCCCACGAGCGATCACACGCTTGTGAGGCCTTATACGTCGAGGTTTTGACTTTTCGGCTTTTGCTGACTCGCAAAGGAGATCGTGTGATTACACACATTTTTTTTTTGGAGTCGTTTCAAGATCCATGAGCACCCAGCCTAGAATCATCAAAATTTGATGTTAGTCCTTAATCGTTAGGGTAACACCCTCTTAATAGCACTTAATCCGAAATATCTCCCTTACCTTGCTTGACGATAGACTTTAATCTCTTAAGGCCACCGATCAGAATTGATCACATGCCTATGTCGAATATCTGTGTCAAAACAGTTCTTATTAACCAAAAAAGTGATCCAATATGTGGCCTTAATCCACACATGCTACTTACCAACCACCGAAATATTCGGCCTAATCTAAGAGTAGGGTATTGATTTTACCCTTAACGAGAGACAGAGTTGATGACTTGAATAACTTCTGCACTTCTCCACTCCTCAGGAATACCTAAACCCAACGATCACCACACCAAGAGGAAGGGATCACCATTCGTCCATCACAGAGCATGAAGGAAAAGTATTCAGCTTTTAGAGAGAAGTGGAATAGGAGAGAACAATTTTGAAAAAATAGAAGGGACAAATATGAACACCTACCAATTTCAGAAACACTTGTAGAACTACAACAGAGAGGGAAAGAAAATGGAGAATTTGGCCACCACAGAACTAATCAAGAAAAGATTCAGCTCACAAGCTAATAAGAAACTGAAACAAGAAGAAGATGGATGGTATTCGGCCTAGGAGAAGAAAGGGAGAAGAGGGAAGAAGGGAAGAAAGAAAAAGTCAAAATAAATATACGAAGAGGGAGGGAGAGGAAGTGTATTCGGCTAGATTGAGAGAGGGAGAGGGAAGCAAAGATTCGACCAATAATGCTTGAAGAAAAAGTGCAAACTGAGGCAACTAAGGTGCACGAGTGGTAAGTTGCTATTCGACACTTAAAAAGAAATGAAGAGAGCCAGAATTAATAGTCCAAAATCGGTGTCTGAAACTGACCAAGATGAGGGAAAACACCTCTCAGCTAAATTTCCTATGCTTACAATACCCATTCCGCACAACACTCCCACACTCATCCACTTGCTTGATTCCCTCCACCAAACTCTCCCTTAATCTTCTCCCCGATATGCTCCTACAATCTATCCATGACCAATTCAAACCTCCCATCCATTAGACTTTTACTACAACACAAATTCTAGCCATCCTAGCTGCAAAATAAACACTCCATTGCTTATCCCAGGATTTGAACCTCAAACCTCATAGATACACCACACGCCACTTGCGACTAAGCCACAAGCTCCTCTTGTGTTATTAAACAAGCATTATTATTAATAAAGCCTAAGTGTCAGTGTCTAGGTTCATTTAAGGGGAAAATAAAATTTTTGCAAGGGCCAAGACTTGAACCCAGGCTTCTCACACACCCCCAAACACACCCAAATCACTTAGCCATTAAAGCAAACAAGCAATATGTATCAGAACATGCAAAATTAAAGACCCTATATTTTGGGGGCATTACAACTCAACCCCCTAAAAAAATTTTTGGCCTAGAAATTTACCTGGTTAGAATAGCTGAGGGTATTATTGTCGCATCACTTCCTTAGGTACCCACGTGACTTCCTCGGTACCGTGATTTTGCCAAAGCACTTTAACCAGTGGGATCGATTTCTTTCATAGTATCTTAACCAAACGGTCCAATATATGTACTGGTTCTTCCTCGAATGTTAGATCTGGCCTAACCTCGATCTCTTCAACTAGTACTATATGTGTGGGATCAGAGTGTTAACGCCTCAGTATAGATACATGGAACACATCGTGAATCCGGTCTAACTCTGGGGGCAACTCAAGTTGATAGGCGACTGGTCCTACTCACTTCAGTATACGGTAAGGCCTAATGAACCTAAGGCAAAGCTTACCCTTGTGCCCAGTATCTTTATCCATGGTGAGACTTTAAGAAATACCAAGTCTCCCACATAATACTCAATCTCTCGGTGTTTTAAGATCCACGTAAGACTTTTGCCTATCAGACGCTTCCTTCAACCGGTCTCGAATCAATTTTACCTTTTCTTCAGTATCGAAAACTAACTCTAGCCCCTAAACTCATCGCTCGCCTAACGCAGTCCAACGTAAGGGTACAAAACCTACGACTATACAACGCCTCGTACAGTGCCATTTAAAAACTGGACTGATAGCTGTTATTATATGCAAACTCTGCTAGTGGCAAATAATCTTCCCAGCTGCCTCGAAAATTAATAACACAACTTCTTAGCATGTCCTCCAGTATCTGAATCACACTCTCTGACCGACCATCTGTCTGAGGATGGAATGCAGTATTGAAGTCCAGCCTAGTACCCAAAGCCTTATGTAACTTCTTCCAGAACCGAGACGTGAATCAAGGGTCTCTATCAGATAGGATGGAAACTGATACCCCATGCAGTCTCACGATCTCAGCTACATACAAATTTGCCAACTTCTGCAACGTAGTCAGTGCGAATTGGTATGAAATGGGCAGATTTAGTCAACCGGTCTACAATGACCCATATTGAATCCTTCTTAGTTGGCGTTAAGGGTAGCCCACCCACAAAATCCATGGTTACTCTCTCCTACTTCCAAAGTGGAATTTTAACTGGTTACAGTAACCCAAAAGATAGTTGATGCTCAGCTTTAACTTGCTGGCACGTCAAGCACTTACCTACAAAATTAGTAGCCACCAGTATAGCTCACGAAGATCTCGGTATAAATTTTTCTGCCAGGATGCATAGCATAAGGACTACTATGTGCCTCTCATAGTATAGACTGCCCTAAATCAGAATCTCTCGGTACACAGACTCTCCCACAAAAACACAGTACTCCCTTACCATTCAACCCAAAATCTACAGTCTCTCTATTCTCAACTTGTTGGAAATGAGGAACTGGTGACTCATCCAACAACTGTTTCTCTTTAATTTGCTTAGTCCATGTCGGTATCACTTGAAGCTCAGCTAACAAGCTACTATCATCATAGAAGCTGAGACGAGCAAACATTGCTCTCAGGTCAGATACAACTCTACGGATCAGTGCATCAGCTACCACGTTAGCCTTACCTGGGTGATACTCAATCGAGCAGTCGTAATCCTTAAGCAGCTCTACCCATCTTCTCTGCCTAAGATTCAACTCCTTCTGCGTATGGAGGTACTTAAGGCTCTGGTGATCTGTATAGATAATACACTTCTCACCATATAAATAATGCCTCCAAATCTTCACTATGAATATCACCGCGGCTAACTCCAAGTCATGAGTTGGGTAATTCACTTTGTGAGGCTTAAGCTGACGAGACGCATAAGCAACTACCTTACCCTCCTGCATCAGTACACAGCCCAACCCAACATGTGATACGTCACTGTTGGCAGTAAATCACTTCCCAGACTCTAGTTGTATCAAAACAGGGGCTTCAACCAGAACCTTCTTCAGTTTTTCAAAACTTTCTTGCTGCTTATCAATCCAATTGAACGGTATCCCTTTACGCAGTAACTTAGTCAGAGGTGCAGCAATTGAGGAGAACCCCTCAACAAAATGTCTATAATACCCTGCCAAACCCAAAAAGCTTCGAATTTTTGATACGGTCTTAGGTGGTTTCCAGTCCAGTACAGCTTTAATTTTTCAAGGGTCCACCCTGATCACTTCAGAAGACACCTCGTGACCAAGAAATGTCACTTCTCGCAGCCAAAACTCACACTTGATGAGCTTAGCGTACAATTGCTTCTCTCTTAAAATTTACAGAACAATTCAGAGATGTGCATCATGTTCATCCTCGGTTCTTACACCAAGATATCATCTATAAACACCACCACGAACTGGTCCAAGTAGGGCTGGAATACTCGGTTCATCATGTCCATGAAAGCAGCTAGTGCATTCGTCAACCCAAATACATCACTAGGAACTCGAAATGACCATGCCGAGTTCTAAATGTTGTCTTATACACATCAGCTTCCTTAACTCTAATCTGATAGTACCTAGAGCGAAGATCAATCTTGGAGAAAACTAAGGCTCCTTGTAGCTGATCAGAACGATCGTCGATTCTCGACAAGGGATACTTATTCATGATAGTCAGTTTGTTTAACTGCCGATAGTCGATGCACATGCGCATGGATACATCCTTTTTCTTCACGAACAACATTGGTGCTCCCCAAGGAGACACACTTGGTCGAATGAATCTTCGGCCTAGAAGTTTTTAAATTTGAGCGTTTAACACCGAAGCTATTCCAGGTAAGAGCTCAATACCAAATTTGACCTCACGGTTTAGAGGCAACCCAGGGAGCTCCTTAGAAAATACATCCGAAAAATCCTTAATAGTTCTAATATCTCCAACAGAAGGACCTTAAGAATCAGAAATACTAACGTAGGCTAAAAACGCCTTGCTACCCTTGCGAATCAGTTTCTCGGCCATTAACACTGAGATCACGTTTGACAAATAATTCTTTTGCTCCCCAATAATAGCCACCTCCTCATCCCAGTGGTCTTCAACACCATACGCTTAGTAGCACAGTCCAAACTAGCTCGATATTTCACCAGCCAATCCATACCCAAAATAAGGTCAAATTCACCAAACGGCAATTCCATCAATTCTACTGGAAAAATTACTCCTTGTATCTGAAGGGGCACATCTATGAATAACTTATTCACCTTAACCGACTGACCCAATGGACTTATCACAGTCATCTCACTAACAATATTTTCGAACTGAATACCCAAAGTCCCCGACACAGTGCATGCAATGTATGAATGTGTAAACCCAATATTAATTAGAGCAGTGTAGGGTACATTGTAAATTAGGAACGCACCGGTTATGGCGTCAGGGGGTCACCATCCTTTCGGCGATGAACAGCATATACTAGAGCTGGCTACTTGGCTATAGTGTTACCAATACCTCTGTCTGGGGCTGCACGACCTTGTCTTATACCATTTCCACCTCGGGCCTACCCACAGCCTCTCGGTGGCTACTGACCGCCTCTCACTGGTTGTACATGACCCGATCTTGTGGCTTGCATCTGAACAGGCCTCTGAGGACAATCCTTAACCCAGTGATCCATGGACCCACATCTAAAGCACACCCCGGTCCTCTTCCAGCACTCACCCTAGTGAGATCTCCCACAATCGGTGCAAGGCTGCGATCTATTATTAGCAATAGGGGCTCCAGTTCGAGCCAGCCCATCAAACTTGGCCTTCTTAATAGGCCTCCCAGAAGAACTTGAGGGCTCAAAATTCCTCTTATTTTTGCCCTTATCTTTTTCACGATTTTGGCGCTCCGAGTGCTTCACCTCTTCATAATCTTTGCCTTTTCAATCAGAGCAGCAAAATCTCGCTCCCTCTGTAGAACTATTAATACTCTTAACTCATCTCGGAGGCCATCCTCAAACTACACACTATGTTTACACTCAGTCGCTACTATCCCTCGTGCATACCGACTCAACTGTAAGAATTCTGCCTCATATTCTGCCACTATCTTACTCCCCTAGGTCAGCCTCAAAAATTCCTTTCGTCAGGCGTCCACATAACTTATACCCATGTACTTTTCTTGAAATGTCGTCTTAAAGAAATCCCACATCACATGATTGTCCTGTGTACCCTCTCACATTGATCCACCATTGGTAGGCCTCATCTCGCAGTAAGGACACAGTCCCCTTTAATTTTTGCTCCGTGCTACAGTCAAGGACGTCCATTATTCGTTTAGTTGCCTCTAACCAGTACTCTGCCACATTCGGAGCTACTTCAAAAACACCTTTAAAAAATTTTACTCCATTAGACTGGAGTCGTTCTGAAATTGACCCTCGACCCACAGTTCCAGTACTAGCTCCAACGACCCTCTCTAGAATGCGGAGCATTGCTTGGGATAGAGCATCATCCCCAACTGCTCGATCGTGAGACCCCATCTCAGTTACTGATGAGGCTGGTGCCGCCCCAGCAGGCATATGGCCCGATGCTGATGATCCAGCCCGAGCACCTCCTCGACCTCTATCTCGGCCCCGTGTACCCCTTCTACAAGTACCTCTTGTGCTCATTTCAATACGCTCTTTCTCTGATTAAGAAGTCTTATGTATCAGCTTATAATTTTAGTATTTATTAACAAATGTATTATGAAAAATAGTCATTAGAGATTGTTTTCACAGATCGAGGTCTCACTACAGTTTACAGTCTCCTACGATTTCAGTTTCCTCTACCTAGAGTTTCACAATATATCAGTAATCAGAATGGCGTTGGAGACTCGACGTGTCACACTTGTACATCTTTCAAAAACATCTCAAACCTTTAAAATCTATTTTCAGAAAAACTTTTCAAACCCATTCCACAGTTGAGTTTTGTAACCTGGTTCTGATACCACTAAATCTAACACCCCAAACCCGGCCTAGACTTTACGGCCGAATCTAGCATGTCACATCGATGTGTTTTTTGAAAATAAAGTTTAATAAGAGGAATCATTTGAGTCAAAATCTATTTAGTTCTTGTTTCTTAACAAACAATCGGTAAGTTATAAAAACCACCACTTTGTAAAATGGTTACTACGTTCATTACTGTCGGTTTAAATTCGCGAAAGCTACTCCATTTATGGTTATTTTGAAGTTGAAAATAGGTGTTTGTCTTTTTAAAACCATTATTATTTTCAAAAACTTATTTGTACTGGTTTGGTAGTTTCGAATTAAGAATTTAAAACCCAATAAGAGAAAATAAAATCACCAGGGGCCTTATTACATAATTATTAACCCAATATAAAAATAAAATAACTAAGTCTAAGATTAAATAATAATGAACGTGTGGCCACCTCTGAGTCCCTCGCAGCTCCAAATCATCTAAGGCTGGGGACTACCTGCACAGTTAAAAGAAAAGGATGAGTTACGAGAACTCAATGTGTAATCTCCTATCATGCAATAAAAGTTTGGGCCTGAGCCCTATTTAGTAACAGTATACTGTGGGCCTTAACCCAATACAGTAACAGTGTGGGCCCAAGCCTGATACGATATCAGTATGGTGCAAGTATGCAAACCCATCCCAATCCAGCCATCACACCACCAGTACCAACCCAACACACCATGTGGGGATAAAGTTGACCCACCCAGCCCTCACACCAATATTGCCGCATAGCTGCCAGTAATAATAATGCAACAGAGCTGCCAGTTCAGTATATGTGGCAAAGCCACCAGTAACTGTAATTGTGGTAGAGCCACTAGCATCAGTATGTGTGGCAGAGCCACAAGTAACAGTATTTCCTCCATAACAGAATCCTAAACCCCATGCAATATGCCATGTCATCAATATTTTCATGTATGCAACATGTCCTACTCAGTATAGCCACACAGTATGTGCTTTTATCGATCAATCTACCTCTAGGGGTAAAATAATCTTTTTCATGTATTAAGGGTAAAACGGTAATTTTTCCTTTTAGGGTATTTTGGTCATTTTACTCACTAAGGGTATTTTATTCATTTTACTCATTAGGGGTATTTTAGTTATTTTACTCCCTATAGATACTTCAGTCATTTTACTCATTAGGGATATTTTAGTCATTTTACTTTCTAAGGGTATTTTTGTCATTTAACTTATTAGGGGTATTTCAGTCATGTTACTCCCTAGGGGTATTTTAGTCATTTAATGACCTTTTCTAAGGCCTACAGTCACCTTGAGTGACACAGATAATCTATTTGGTTAAAATAGTGTAAATAGGCTCTAAGCCCAATATTCGACCCAAATGGGCCCACACACTTGTGTGGTCTATTCAGCCAAAATTCAATCATAGCTATGTGCTCTACACAGCTCAATCCAATTTCTGCTAATTTTCATAAATTTTATCCGTGTGGGCCACGAGCCCATTGGGCCTACACAGTCTATTTTGGCCCAACGAGGCCCATAACAAACCTAATTCACGAGAACACTTTTAGTGGCCTCTTCAGTCTAATGCCCATGATTGTGGGCTCAACCCCACGAGCGATCACACACTTGTGAGGCCTCATACGCCGAGGTTTCGACTTTTGTCGACTCACAGAGGAGATAGTGTGATTACAGACATTTGTTTTTGGTGTCATTCCAAGATCCACGAGCACCCAACCTAAAATCATCGAAATCCAATGTTAGTCCTTAATCGTTAGGGTAACGCCCTCTTAATATCACTTAATCCAAAATGTCTCCCTTACATATCTTGATGACAGACTTTAATCTTTTAAGGCCACCGATCAGAATTGATCACACGCCTATGCTGAATATCTGTGTCAAAATAGTTCTTATTAACCAAAATAATGGTCCAATATGTGGCCTTAATCCACACATGCTACTTACTAACCACTGAAATATTCAGCCTAATTTAAGAGTAGGGTATTGATATTACCCTTAATGAGAGATAGAGTTGATGATTTGAATAACTTCTGCACTTTTCCACTCCTCGGGAATACCTAAACCCAACGATCACCACACCAAGTAGAAGGGATCACCATTCGGCCATCACAGAGCATGAAGGAAAAGTATTCGGCTTTTAGAGAAAAGGGGAATAGGAAATAATAGTTTTAAACAAAAAGTGAAAAATATGAACACCTACCGATTTTAGGAACTCTTGAAGAACTACAACAGAGATGGAAAGAAAATGAAGAATTTGGTCACCACAAAACTAATCAAGAAAAGATTCGGTTCACAAGCAGATAGGAAACTGAAATAAGAAGAAGATGGATGGTATTTGGCCTAGGAGAAAAAAGGGAGAAGAGGGAATAAGGGGAGAAAGAAAAAGAAAAAATAAATGAACGAAGAAGGAATGAGAGGAAGTGTATTCGGCTAGAATGAGAGAGGGCGAGGGAAGCAAAGATTCGTCCAACAATGCTTGAAGAAAAAGTGCAAACTGAGGCAACAAAGGTGCACGAGTGGTAAGTTGCTATTCGACACTTAGAGAGAAATGAAAGAGAGCTAGAATTAAGAGTCCAAAATCGGTGTCTAAAACTAACCAAAATGAGGGAAAACACCTCTCAGGCGAATTTCCTATGCTTTCAATAACCATTCCGAACAACACTCCCACACACATCCACTTTCTTGATTCCCTCCACCAAACTCTCCCTTAATCTTCTCTCCGATTTGCTCCTACAATATCTCCATGACTAATTCAAACCTTCCATCCATCAGACTTTCACTGCAACACAAACTCTAGCCGTCCTAGCTGCAAAATAAACACTCTATTATTTATCATAGGATTTGAACCTCAGACCTCATAGATACACCACATGCCACTTGCCACTACGCCACAAGCTCCTCTTGTGTCATTAAACAAGCATTATTAGTAGTAAAGCCTAAGTGTCAATGTCCAGGTTCATTTAAGGGGAAATAAAACTTTTTCAAGGGCCAATACTTGAACCCAGGCTTCTCACACACCCCCAAACACACCCAAATCACTTAGGCATTAAAGAAAATAAGCAATTTGTGTTAGAACATGCAAAATTAAAGACACTATATTTTTGGGGCGTTACATATGTGACTATTCAGCTATGCCTCACTTGGCACTATAAATAATTTGTAATCAGCTTGTTTTAGAGACATTTTACCAATTTTATGCTTAATTTGAAACTTGTGAGATTTCAAATTCCCCTTGTTCTTTTTAGAACTGAATTAACTTACCAAGTTATCTTGTGGTGTAACACCCCTTACCCGTATTCGATGTTGGAACAAGGTATGAGGCATTACCAGACTTATACACAAATAACTATGCAATACCGAGACAAGACTTTCCTCTCAAAATTTAAAAATTTTCGTAACACCTCTTAAACAAGCCTACGATGCCTAAATCACACATTAGGAATGGTTCGGGATCAAATCGAACTCTTTTAAAGATCTCTAGAAAAATTTAAATTTTCATCAAATAGTCCACACGCCCGTGTGGAGGACAAGACACGCTCATATGGAACTTTACATGCCCGTTCCACGTTCCACACCCATGTAGATTTATTTTTCAATTCGGACCTACAGGGTTTTCACACGACCGGACATACGCCCGTGTCCATGGCCCATGTCCCTCACATAGCCACGACATGCCCGTGTCTTAGCCCGTTTGCAAAAACCTTGGCATTCTATTTCTGATGTCATCACTCCATAAATGTCACACGGCCAAGGCACACGCATGTGTCCTTCAACCGTGTGGCAAATTAAATTCCTAATTTATGTGTAGACTTCACACAGTCTGGGCACACACCCAAGTACTATAGTCGTGTCTTCCACACGGTTGAGACACATGGTCGTGCCTCCACTCGTTTTATTACTACTGAGCATACTGACTTGCAAATCTAGCATGCAGGGGGACACACGGCCCAACTGTATGCCCATAAGACTGACCATGTGTCACACATGTCCTAGACATATGCCCGTGTGTCTACCCGTGTGGACAAGAACAAGGCTATTTGCCAAGCACTTTCTACCACCCCAACTCATACAAACATAATTCACACCAAACCATCAACTCATTCATGCATAATTAAACCAATTAAATCAACCATGCAACTTTCACATTTATGAATAACCTCATCATTTCATAGATTAATAAGAAAGAGCCATCAATTATAGCCTTATACAAAAGAATTCATCTTTGAATGAACCAACATATTTGGCAAAAACAATATGACATTCAACTAATTCTAGTCCATATACATGCCATACTCAAAATGCTAAATCTAACTATACTAAGATGTGCTAATAGTTTAGGTAACCCTCTAATTATCTCCGTATCCCGAGCTGGCTCTTCGACACTATAAAACAAGGGAAAAAAGCGAAGGGAGTAAGCTTTAATCTTAGTAAGTCTATATGTAAACAATAAGAATCATACCACATGCTAACCAATCAAAAACATTACATACTATGTAAAATAATTTATATCCTCATAATCATGCTTACTCATTTCAACCTTTACCACATCCCAACCACATCTCATAAACATTGCTCACATTTACTTGCACTTATACCTTGCACTTATCATCACAAAGCCGCTTGTAACTTCAGTTAGACAAATTTCTCGATGAACACTTTGGAATATTATTGGATACTTGGTGGTTTTGCACACAGCCCACCATTTAATAATTTACATGATGGTACCGCGCACAGCCCACCATTGATAAAACATATGATGGTATCGCACACAGCCCATCATTAATAAACATCAAGGTGGTATCGCACACAGCCCACCAATAATTTCATGTTCACGGATATTTATCCGTACCTAATTTTTCTATTCCGAAGGTTCAAACAAGAACTTCCTCACTCTCTCTCATTTCAATAAATCTCACCAATAAGCATTTACATCCACACAATGCATTAATAGGTAAAAATATACGTAATAAGGATGTATCGATTACACATAAACTTACCTCGATACAAAATGTGTTAGTTTGCAATTTAGTTCGAAACCTTGTCTTTTCCTAAGTCAATGTTGATTCCACATTCTTCTTGATCTATAATAATAAAATTTTACTCATTTAATCACTACATAAATCAAAACACTTCAAGATTTCTACTTTGGCAAAAAATTTTATTTTTCCCTTATACTATGGCAAAATTACAATTTGCCCCTAGGCTCGTAAATCATTTTTCATCAAATTTCATCATATAACAAGCCTAGCTGAACATTTATTACTCTTATAACAACTCACAATACCAATCATTTCATGCATTTACTACCCAATTTATAACCTTTACAAAAAAGTCCTTTTAGGTGTTTTCATGGAAACACCCTTCACAAAAGTTTTTATTTAACAACCATTATTCATTTTTACCCTAAAAACTCAGCAAACAACATAAGCACTCTCATGGAAAATCCCTAAACTTTCAAATATAGTCCCCTCTTTAGCCAGCTTAAGCTTTAGGGGTTCCAAAAACACAAAAATCATAAAAAATAATCATCATAATCACTTACTTGCAATAGGATAGCTTGGATGAAAGTTTGAGCTTCAAAAACCTCTATTCTTGCTAGAATTTTCGATGGAAAAAGAAATGGGAATAGGAAAAGATGATGGCTTCTTTATTTTATCTCATTTTATTCAATTAAGTCACCAAAACTCACCTAACCATTGATCATGTCTCTAATTTGTCCCCCATGGTCGGCCATGTAACAGCCTGATTTAGGGTCTAATCAGAATAGTGATACGAAACCACAAATCTGAAGTAGAAACATGAGTTTTATGATTTCTATGAGGCTTATCAGATGATTTCATGATTGTGTAAAAATCTCAAGAAGAAATTTTATTAATTAGTGAATAAGTTGTCCATTAGGACTAAATTCTAAACATTACAAAATATGAGATTCTAGAAGGTTAATGTAACAGCTTGGTGTAGACCCTAGTTAGAACAGTGGTTTCGAGACCACAAATCTGAGGTCGAAATAATATTTTAATATTAGTCCTGGTGATGATTATAAGTGATATACTCTGTGTAAAAATTCTGTGTGGTAATTTTATTAACTATGTGTCAAATTAAGAGAAATGACTTAATCGCATAAAGTGTAAAAGTTGTGTACTAATTTATAAGTGCCAAATTGTTATTGTCTTTATACTTTAGAGGATTAAGGTTGTAAATAACCCCAAAACAATGATAGTGGGTGGCATTATTACGATGGATATTTATATGGTTTATATTATATAATTTATAAATGTTATAATAATAAAAAATAATGTTATATTATAATAAATGAAAGGCATGAAAATAAGATAGTGGATTGTTCATGCATCCTTACCGAAAATTGAAAAAAAAAAGAGAAAAAGGGGCTAGCTAGGCTCGACACTTGAAAGCTTTAATTGGTATGTGTTTTTAACTTGATTTTTGATAATTTTTACGTTTTCGTGATCGTTGCTTTCTGCTCTAGCTAACCCATGCTTCAATTTTTTGAATTGGGGAAGATTTTGAGATGTGCCATTAACAAACATGTGAGCTTTATGTTGATAGTTGGTAAAATATGAAAGCTTAGTATTGGGTTAGCATGTTTTGTATTTGGATTTTTGGTGAAATTGAGTAAATTGGGCCAATTTGAGAAAAGTATAAATTAGGGGACTAAAATGTAAAATAAATGAGATGTGTGGACTTGTATGAGTATAGTAAGAATTTGGCTAGGCATATGTACAAACAAATTATGTGAATTTGATGATTTTGTGAAATAGGGACTAAAGTGTTAAAATGTGAATATATGAGGGTTATTATGTAAAATGCTCTAAATATGTGTGTTTGGACTAAAATAAGTGATTTGGTGATTGAATGGATTGAATTTGAATGTGAATAGACTAAGAAAGGGGATGTTCAAATCAAAATCGAGGCAAAGACAAAGTGCTTAATTAATTGACCGTTTCGATATTTCGACATTCGAGGTAAGTTTGGATATAATACTGGTTGTTAACTTTTATCTATGTGATAATGAATGGAATATTTATATACATAACTATGAGATTAAAAATGCTATGAGCAGAATTGAGACAGATGGCACTGGGTGTGCTAAATTAGAAACGAAAAAGAAATAACTAGCACTGTGTGTGCGAAAGGATAGAAGCTCCGTCTTATTGAATTGGCATTGTGTGTGCGATATCGATATAAGTTTGGTTATTTGAATTGGCACTATGTGTGCGATACCGATATAAGTTTGGTTATTTGAATTGGCACTCTGTATGCGATACTGATATAAGTTTGATTATTTGAATTGGCACTGTGTGTGCGATACTGATACAAGTTCGATTTATTGAATTGGCATTAAGTTTGCGAACAAATCAAAAGTACAGTAAAGGTTGATCGAAATGTTAAATCAAGCAATTGAGTAGCTTCGTTGGTGAGTACCTATGTGTTGGCTAAGGTATGTATGATAACTACGTGTTGGCGAAGGTATGTATGATAACTACGTGTTGGCTAAAGTATGTATGATAATTATGTGTTGGTTAAAGAAGGTGTAATTTGGCACGGCCAAGACACATGGGGGTGTCTGGTGTCCATGGGGGACATACGGCCATTTCACACGAGCGTGTAACCCCCGAAACATAGAAAAGTTTTAAAATTTTTGAAAATTTTCCTAAGTGTTCGGTTTAGTCCTGACCTCTTTCTAGCATGTGATTAAGGTCTTATAGACCTCGATAAGGGGCTATATAATTGTAACTGAGTATGTTTGTTGGATGATTGACTTTGTGTCGAGTTTTGCATTGTGAAATGTTGTGGATATTTAGTAATGCCTCATAATCCTATTCTAACGACAGTCTCGGGTTAGGGGTGTTACATTTTATTGGTATCAGAGCTATGGTTTAGTCGATTCTCGAGCTTACGTAGCGAGAGCGAGTCTAGCTATACATGCCATATATGAAATTTCAATAGTGTGATGAAATCTAATAGTTGAAAATGTGTTTTTATATAGTAATGGATCCCGATCGAGCAATTGCTGACGATGTAGAAAGTAACGTGCCTGCTCCCTCTCAAGGGATAGTGCTGACCATATCTAGGCCGAATGAAAGTACTGAGGATGGAGAGGCTAAGCAAGCCTTCTTCTGTATGATGAGTGAGTGGTTTTCAGAGTTCATTCGAACGAATCTGACTGCTCCACAATCTCCACCCTACTAGTACCTATTGTGCCACAAGTGATAGATCCGATACGATTGAGTAAGCCTTCTGTGGACAAGATTCGTAAGTATAGGGCCAAAGAGTTTAGGGCTATAGTTGATGACGATGCTGAACAAGCTGAGTTTTGGCTCGAGAATACAATTAGGGTATTTGATGAGATGTTGTTGACTCCTAATGAATGCATTAAGTGTACAGTTTCTCTATTGGGAGATACAGCTTACAATTGGTGGAAGACATTGATTTCGGTGGTTCTGAGAGGAGATTCACCTAGGATTTCTTTCAAATTAAATTCTGAAAGAAATACATTAGTCAACGATACATTGATCAGTAACATAAAGAGTTCCTAGAATTGAAACAGGGTTTTATGACAATTACGGAGTATGAACGAAAATTTGTATGATTAAGCTAGTATGCAGGAATGTGTTTCGACCGAAGCTACTATGTGTAAACGCTTCAATGAAGGACTGAATGAAGACATTAAATTATTGATTGGGGTACTTGATATAAATGAATTTGTTGTGTTAGTTGAAAGAGCATGCAAAGCCAAGGAGCTTAGTAAAGAAAAGAAGAAAGTTGATTTTGAAGCTCGTGATGAAAGAAAAAAATCAATGAGTAAGTTGTCTCAATCTTCGACGAAGAGATTTAGAGATACAAGCAATCGTTCAAATGCTTCATTTGGACATTCGGATAGAGACTGCGCAAGACTAGGTGTTGATACAAAAACTCAAGCTCCATTTGAATCAAGTGTTAGAAGTGCCGAAAGAAATAAACCAGAGTGTATATAGTGTGGAAGACTATATGTGGGAGAATGCTAGGGGAAGCACAACAATAGAGTTTTCTATAAATGTGGATCACGAGATCATTTCATTTGAGATTGCCTAATGATGGTTGAGGAAGAAAATGTTCAGAATGTACGATCGAGTAATGCGTCGGCTAGGGGTAGACCATCCAAAATGTCAGGAATATGAGTGGAAGTCAAAGAGGGACTTTGAATACAGCTGTGAGATCAGAGGCGAGAGCACTTGCCCGGACCTATGTTATACGTGCACTAGAGGAATCGTTATCTCCAGACATTATCACTCGTACATTTACTCTAGTTTTGATACTCATGTGATTGCATTGATAGATCTAGAATCTACTCATTTGTATGTGTGTGTGAACTTAGTATCAAGTAAGACTCTACCTGTTGAGTCTACTGAAATTTTTATTAGAATATCAAACCCTATAAGCAAGTGTGTCTTTGTGGATAAGGTGTGCAAGAATTACCCATTGATGGTTCAGGATATATGCTATCTGATTAATTTGATGTTGCTACCATTCGATGAATTTAATATTATTTTGGGTATGGATTGACTCATTTTACATCATGCTATTGTGAATTGCAAAAGGAAGAATATTGACTTGAAAAGTCAAAATAGTGAGATAGTTTGAATTGAATCCAGTGATATGAAAGGGATATCAGCTGTTGTATCCGAAATGAAAGCTCTGAACTATGTGAGAAAGGGTTGTGAATCTTATTTAGCATATGTTATTGATACAAAAGTGTCAAAAAAAAGTTGAATCTGTGCTTGTGGTTAGTGAATTTCTATATGTGTTTCCTGAAGAGTTACCGGGATTACCTCCCATACGAGAAGTTGAATTTGGTATTGAGTTGGTACCAGGAACTACTCCTATCTCAATAGCTCCGTATAGAATGGCACCAAAAAAATTGAAAGAGTTAAAGTTCCAGTTGCAAGAGTTGACTGATAGAGGATTTGCATGACCGAGTTTTTCGCTTTGGGTTGCTCCTGTGTTGTTCGTGAAAAGGAAAAATGGTGCTATGAGAATGTGTATTGATTACCTATAGTTGAACAAAGTGACGATAAAGAATAAATATCTTTTGCCTCGTATTGATGATTTGTTTGATTAGCTGAAAGGAGCTACAGTGCTTTCGAAAATAGATTTGAGATCAGGCTACTATTAGTTGTGAGTCAAAGAATCAGATGTGCTGAAAGTTACTTTCAGAAAGAGGTACGGATGTTATGAATTCTTAGTGATGCATTTCGAAATAACGAATGCTCCTACAGTAGTTATGGATTTTATGAATAGAATATTCAGGTCGTATTTGGATCATTTTGTTGTAGTGTTTGTTGATAATATTCTAATTTATTCATGTAATGAGATGCAGCATGCCGAGCATTTGAAAATTGTACTACAGACTCTACGTGAGAAACAATTGTATGTTAAGTTTAACAAATGTGAATTTTGGTTGCGTGAGGTAGGTTTCTGGGACATATTGTATTAGCTGTTGGAATATGAGCTGATCCAAGTAAAATTTTTGCTATTTTAAAATAGAAGCCTCCGAGAAATATGTCTGAAGTCCGTAGTTTTCTCAGCCTAGCGGGATATTATAGATGATTTGTGAAAGGCTTCTCGATAATTGCAACACCGTTGACAAATTTGCTACAAAAAGATGTTAAATTCGAGTGGACAAAAAGTGCCAATAGAGTTTTGAGTAGTTGAAAGTATTGTTGATGGAAACACCAGTGTTAGTTCAACCGGAACCAGGTAAAGCTAATGTTGTAGTTGATGTTTTGAGTCGAAAGTCTATATGTGCTTTGCGAGCAATGAATGCTCAGAAAGATCTGTGTGATAATAGTGTGACATTGGTTGAGTTGAAAGTAAAGCCGAAGTTTGTACATCAGATTTGTGATGCCAGAAAATTGATGGTAAGATAATAACAAAACGAACTCAATGTGGTTTGAATTTGGATTCAGAATTTCAAGTTGATAGTGATGATTATTTGAGATTTAGAGATTTGGGTTATTTTCCAAATAATTCAGTGTTGATTCAGTTCATTTTTAATAAACTCATAATAGTCGTTTGACTGCACACTCGAGGAGTACGAAAATATATAACGATCTGAAATAATTTTATTGGTGGTATGGTATGAGACGAGATATATTTGACTTTGTGTCGAAATGCTTAGTTTGTCAGCAAATTAGAGCTGAACATCAAGTTCTATCCGGTTTGTTATAACTGATAATGATCCTTAAGTGGAAATGGGAGAGAATTATGATGGACTTTGTGTCGGGGTTGAATAATATATTTCATGTATTGATGCTTTGACAATACCAATCTGATCCGACTCTTGTGATTGCCCCTACTGAGGTTGAAATTCAGTTAGACGTCTCATATAGTGAAGAACCGATCTGAATTCTGGCACGAGAGAATAAAGAATTGAGAAATAAAAGAATTTCTTTAGTGGAAGTGATGTGGCACAAACACGAAATAGAAGAGGTAACGTGGGAACCTGAGAACATTATGAGAGAGAGAACAATATCCACACTTATTCATTGGTAAGATTTTCGGGGACAAAAAATCCTTATGGGGGGAGAGTTGTCACGGCCCAATGTAGACCCTAGTCGAAACAGTGGTTTTGAGACCACAAATCTGAGGTTAGAATAATATTTTAATATTATTCTTGGTGATGATTATATGTGATATAGTCTGTGTAAAAATTCTGTGTGGTAATGTTATTGAATATGTGCCAAATTAAGAGAAATAAGTTAATCGCATAAAGTGTAAAAGTTGTGTGCTGATTTATAAGTGCCAAATTGTTTTTGTCTTTATACTTTAGAGGATTCATGTTGCGAATGACCCAAAAAAAATGATAGTGGTTGGCATTATTATGATGGATATTTATATGGTTTATATTATATAAATTATAAATGTTAATATAATAAAAGAGAATATTATATTATAATAAATGAAAGTCATAAAAATAAGATAGTGGATTATTCATGCATCCTTGCCGAAAATTGAAAGAAAAAGAAGAGAAAAAGGGGCTAGCTAGGTTCGGCACTTGAAAGCTTTAATTGGAATATGTTTTTAACTCGATTTTTGATAATTTCTACGTTTTTGTGATCATTGCTTTGTGCTCTAGCTAACCCATGCTTGAATTTTGTGAATTGATGAAGATTTTGAGATGTGCCATTGATGAACATGTGGGCTTTGTGTTAATAGTTGGTAAAATATGAAAGCTTAGTGTTAGGTTAACATAGTTTGTATTTGGATTTTTGGTGAAATTGAGTAAATTGGGCTAATTTGAGAAAAGTATAAATTGGGGGACTAAAATGTAAAATAAATGAGATGTGTGGACTTGTATGAGTATAGTAAGAATTTGACTAGGCATGTCTAGAAACAAATTATGTGAATTTGATGATTTTGTGAAATAGGGACTAAAGTGTTGAAATGTGAAAATATGAGGGTTATTATGTAAAATGCTATAAAAATGTGTGTTTGGACTAAAATGAGTGATTTTGTTATTGAATGGATTGAATTTGAATGTGTATAGACCACGAAAGGGGAGGTTCGGATCGAAATCGAGACAAAGATAAAATGCTTGATTAATTGACCGTTTTGGTATTTCGACGTTCGAGGTAAGTTCGGATATAATACTGGCTGTTAACTTTTATCTATGTAATAATGAATGGAATAATTATATACATAACTATGAGATTAAAAATGCTATGAGCAAAATTGAGATAGATGGCACTGAGTGTGCGAAATTAAAAACGAGATAGGAATAGCTAGCACTGTGTGTGTGAAAAGATAGAAGCTCTGGCTTATTGAATTGGCACTGTGTGTGCGATATCGATATAAGTTTTGTTATTTCAATTGGCACTGTGTGTGCGAAACCGATATAAGTTAGGTTTTGTGAATTGGCACTGTGTGTGCGATACCGATATAAGTTTGGTTATTTGAATTGGCTCTGTGTGTGCGTTACTGATACAAGTTCGGTTTATTTAATTGACATTAAGTGTGTGAACAAATCAAAAGTATAGTAAAGGTTGATCGAAATGTTAAATCGAGTAATTAAGTAGCTTCGTTGGTGAGTAACTACTTGTTGGCTAAGGTATGTATGATAACTACTTGTTGGCTAAGGTATGTATGATAACTACATGTTGGCTAAAGTATGTGTGATAACTATGTGTTGGTTAAGGAAGGTGTGATATCTATGTGTTGGTGAATTTGAAAGTAGATGGATAGAATGCTATATGAGCATTGAGGATAGTTGAGTTTTCGTATCATTGGTAAATAAATCTAAGTGATGACTTATTTTGTATAATGCCTTGAATTATTGAATTACATGTAGTATACTACGGACTTGCTAAGCTATGAAGCTTACTGTGTGATTATTTTTTGTTTTACAGTGTCAATAAAGCTAGCTCGGATCTAGGGATCGTTAGCATCTCTATCACACTATCAGCAATCTATTTTGGTACCTTTGAAAAGATGTACATAGTTGAAATATGGCATGTATAGGCTAGTTATTTTGAAACATGTTTGAGATGTGGAAATAGTCATGTGATGTGGCTAGATAAATGTTTGAAGTATGCATATGTGGATTTGGTATGTGGAGTGTGTTTTGGGTATGTTTTGAAGGCAATAGAAATGTCTTATGAATGGTAATCTTAGTGATGAATTGATGCCATTATGATCTAGTGATATTGTGGATGATTCATGGTTGGTTATGCATGTGTTTTAGTTGTGCAAATTGGTATATAACTTGATATGATTAGAAATAAGACAGAATGTAAAGATTTGTTGATTATTGTACATGTCCTTCGCTGTAAATGATGCATGAAACGAATTGGATATCTTTCTAGTAGGTAAGAATTTAGTATGGTTGCAATTTGGCCTTGCAAATGGCATGTTTTTCCTACACAGTCAAGGCACACGGGCATGCCTGATGACTGTGGGAGTAAGTCAGTAGCTAGCTAAGTGTACATGGCCTTGGCACATGGGCCTGTTTGGTGGCCGTGGTAACATGCCAGACTCGACCACGAGAGGGACACACGGGCATGTCTAGCAGCCGTGGGTGGCACACGGCCATAGTACACAGACATGCTTAGTGGTCATGTGAAGAAGTCAGTATACATGCCCTGATTTGGCATGGCCAAGACATATTGGGGTGTCTGGTGTCCATGGGGACACACGGCCAGTTCACCCAGACGTGTAACCCCTGAAACATAGAAAAGTTTTAAAATTTTTGAAAATTTTCCTAAGTGTTCGGTTTAGTCCCAACTTCCTTCTAGCATGTGATTAAGGTCTTATAGACCTCGATAAGGGGCTACATAATTGTAATTGAGTATGTTTGTTGGATGATTGACTTTGTGTCGAGTTTTGTATTGTGAAATGTTGTGGATGTTTAGTAATGCCTCTTATCCCTATTCTGAAGACGGTCTCGGGTTAAGGGTGTTACAGTTTAAGTAGGAAATAGCATCATAAAAATTATTATAAGTCCTTATTTAGCAATTAGACCATTATATGTTAAGATGGACAAAAATGGACATGGGAAGGAAAAATCTCAAGAAAGGATCATTATGGGAATTTTTGTCACTTGGTAAATAAAAGATTAAAAATAAAAAAAAAAGTCAAAAATGGTGGCCATCTTCTTCCCTCGGTGCCGAAAATTTGAGGAGAAGCCATAGCTAGGGTTTTTCTCATTTTCAGGCTCAAAGTAAGTGCATCCTAGCTCCGTTTTTAATGTTCCTCATATTTTGAGACCCTCGTACCTCGGCTTAGCTATTTCTAGCTATATTTTGAGCTAGGGTTCATGTTCAAAAATTTACCCATGTATGACATGCATGTACTTTGATATTTTATGGAAGAATATAAAAGGTTTATGTAGGATAAACATCTTTTTCTAAGTGATTTCATGAAAAATGCATAAAATGACTGAATTGTAAAAGTTGTAGAAATGGTCATACATGAGGGAAATAGTGAAAATTGAAAGTTGCTATAGTTGAGAGTATGATTCGGCTAGGCTTGAAATGCAAGAATGTTAAATGAAAATCATTTTACGTGCCTAGGGGCAAAAGTGTAATTATGTAAAAGTTTGGGCAAAAAATTATAATTTTGCCAAAATATGAATTATGAGTCGATTTAGTCAATGCATGTATTTAACAAGTGAAATTATTATTATAGATCAAGGAACACGAAGCCCGAAATGAAATTGAGGCAAGAGAAAAATCAAGGACTAAATCAAGCATCGATACACATTTTCAGAATCGAGGTAAGTTTGTATGAATTTAAAGTTCATAATGTTTCGATAGTTGAAACTACTTAATATTATGGCAATGTATGTTATTACTATAAAAGTCGAGTGATGAAGCCACGATGTGGCATTGGTGAAAATAAGCCAACTGAAATCCCAGATAATGATTCGAAATAATGAGGATACACATGTCATAGCATTCAATAAAGAAGGTCCCGTGTAAGACCATGTCTGGAATATGGCCTCGGCACCAAAGAAATATCTCATATAAGACCATGTTTGGGGCATGGCATCGACATCTATGTATGATCTCGTATAAGACCATGTCCAGGACATGGCATCGACATCGAGCTATAAAATCCTATGTAAGACCATATTTGGGATATAGCATCAGCATCAAGGGGTGATCCCATATAAGACCATATCTAGGATATGGCATGGGCATCGAGATTTATGCATGGCGAGTTTGAATATTTCTGATAATCTGATTAATTCATGGGCAAAAGAGCTAAGTATGTAAAATGGTATAGAGCCAAAACTATTTATGAATGACATTGAGTTTCATTCTTGTTATGAATGATGAAGATTTGATTTTATTCTCATGATAGTATATGTGCTAAGTTATGTGATAAGTGGTACAGGTACCATGAGAAAATACAAGTTATGAACCCATAATGTAACATGAGATGGGTAAGAATAAGTATGAGTGAGTATGGATAAGTATGTTTAAGAATTTGAGACTTATGTTGCTATTGTTCCAATAGATGGATAAATTTAATGAAAGCACTTATGTTGTTTTAGAATTTCAAGCAAACTTACTAAGCTATATGCTTACCCTCTCTTTTTCCTCTTTCCTTGTAGTTTTGCCAAGTTTTCTCGGGATCATAGAATGTCGGAGCTCGTATCACGCTATCAAATGTTGTTTTGGTATAGTATAGCAAATTTATTTTGAGTATGGCATGTATAAGAACTTAATCATTTTGTGTCATGTCATATTTGAAGGCCAAAGGGTTGACAATTAATGTTCTACATTCATTTTGTAAATGGCCATGGTGAATTGGCCAATATTATCAAGTTTTTGTTATAAAGTTGATGGGTTTAATGAAATGAATGTTTATGCAAGAAATTGACTAAAATATAGGTGGAATGAATGATAATTTAAGGATTCTTAAAAGTTTAATATTGCTATGTCATGTGCTACTTGTGATGAAATGAATGAGTTTATGTTTTAGGGTGGAAAAAAGGCTTGGAAAATAGCCTCTAAGTGTCCACAAGGGTAGACACACGGGCATGTGTCTAGACCGTGTGTGACTCACGGTCAACCCCATGGATGTCTTAATAGGCCGTGTGTCCCCTACATTTTAATTGTGAGAATTCGAATCATCACACGGGCCAGCACACAGGCGTGTGTCTAGGCCTTGTGCTTCTTAAGAGGTTGTTGACGTCATAAGTAGAATACCCCTAGTTTTCACACATGGGTGAGGACACGGGCGTGTCTAGGCCATGTGCTTCTTAAGGGGTTGCTGACGTCATAAACAAAATACCCCTAGTTTTCACACACGGGTAAGAACACGGGCGTGTCTAGGCCGTGTGATGGACACGGGCCATTGACACGGGCGTGTGTCCAACTGTGTGAAAACCCTTGTAGGTTCAAATGAAAATAAATTCTACACGGGCTAGGGACATGGGCATGTGAGACCACACGGACTACCCACACGGACATGTGCTAAGTCACATAGGCGTGTGACCCCTGTTTAGACAAAAAAATTTAAGAGAGTAAAAGTGTCCGGTTGAACCCCGTAACCTTCTGGATGTATTTTTAATGCCTCATAGGCCATGAAATGCATGTTATTAGTAAGAAAGAAAAGTTTTAAGATGGAACGAAATTTTATAGCCCGACATTACATGTTCAAGCAAGGTTAAGCATGGGAATGCCTCGTATCCGGTCCCGGCATCAAACATGGGTAAGGGGTGTTACATTTAGTGGTATCATAGCTATAGTTTAGTTGGTTCTTGAACTAACGTAGCATAAGTATGAGTCTAGTTCTACATGCCATACATAAGAGTACTTGTGTAATGATAGTGTGACAACTCCTGACGATTTGAATTGTGTTTTTATATAGTCAATGGATCCTGATCCAGACCGAGCTACAGCCGATGATGCTGCAAGTAATGCGTCAACTCCTGCACAAGGGACTGCGCCAGTATAGAGTAGACCCGAGACTTTGGGTCAAGGAGAAGAGGCCCGATAAGCCTTTCTCTATATGATGAGCAATTGGTACACCGAGTACATTTGAGCAAATCCAAATGCTCAACATCCTTCACCTCCACCCATTCCTCAACCTACCCATGTAGCTACCCAAGTGGTAGAGGTAGTAAGAAGAGAAAAGCCTCCGGTTGATAGAATCCAGAAACAAGGAGCCGACGGATTCTGGGCTAGTAAAGCTGATGATTTGGAAAGGGCCGAATTTTGGCTTGAATATACCATTAGGGTATTTGATGAATTATCTTGGACACCTAAAGAGTGCATAAAGTGTGTGGTTTCTCTTTTCAGAGATTCCACTTATCAGTGGTGGAATACCCTTGTGTCGGTTGTACCAAGGGAAAGAATTACATCGAAGTTTTTCCAAGAAGAACCCCAAAAGAAATACATAAGCCAAAGATTCATTGATCAAAGGAGAAAGGAATTCCTTGAACTGAAAAAAGGCAAGATGACGGTGACTGAGTATGAGCACCAGTTTGTGAGACTCAGTAAGTACACTCAGGAGTGTGTGTCCTCTGAAGCCATCATGTGTAAGAGGTTTGAGGACAGACTAAATGAAGATATCAAATTGTTTGTTGGTGTCCTCGAGTTAAAGGAAGTTGTTGTGTTAGTAGATCAAGCTTGTAAGACCGAGGAATTAGTGAAAGAGAAAAGAAAAGTTGAGATGGAGTCTCGTGACTCAAGAAAGAGGAAATTTAGTAAGTCATTTCAGTCCTCGTCCAAGAAGACTAGAGATTTTTCTACCCGATAAGCTACTTCAGCTGGCTTTTCAGAAAAAAAGTAAGGGCAAGCATTACTCAGGGTCTAAAGCCCAGACCACATCAGTTGCTAGTGTTGGCAACGCCCAGCCGAGTAGACCGGAGTGCCCACAGTGTGGCAAGAATGTCGAGCAAATGAAAAGGCCTATTTCAGGTGTGGGTCTCTAGATCATTTTATTAGAAATTGCCTTGAGGTGGATGAGAAAGAGAAGCCGCAAGATGCAAGACTGCGAGGCACTACTAGAGGAAGACCACAGAGAAACCCGAGAAGCAGAGTAAGTAGTAAGAATGTATTGAGAGAGCAGGCTGCAAGGTCCGAGGGTAGAGCGCCTATGAGGACCTATGCCATTCGCGCTCGCGAAGAGACGTCGTCCCCTAATGTAATTACAAGTATATTTTCTCTCCTTGATACTAAAGTTATTGCTTTTATAGATCCAGGATCTACCCAATCATACATTTGCATGAAATTAATATCTAGAATGAATATGCCCGTAGAGTCTACAGAATTTGTGACAATGGTGTCTAATCCTTTAGGCAAAAGTGTGATAGTTGATAAGGTATGTAAAGATTGCCCATTGATGATTAGAGGTCATTGTTTTAAGGCAAATCTCATGCTATTGCCATTTGATGAATTCGATATAATTCTTGGTATGGACTGGTTAACCGCTCATTTTTGATAGTAAATTATGGAAAGAAATATATTGAGTTGAGATGTGAAAATGGGGACACTCTTCATGTTGAATCAGAAGAACAAGACAGATCACCGGTAGTGATCACTCACATGTCGGCTCAAAAGTATGTAAGAAAAGGGTATGAGGCATATCTTGCTTTTGGGATGAATGCTAAAGAGATTGAGTTAAAGATTGAATCAGTACCGATAGTATGTGAGTACCTAGACATTTTTCTCGAGGAGTTGCAAGGGTTATCTTTGGTTCGAGAGGTCGAATTTGGCATTGAGTTAGCTCCTGGTACTGTACCGATATTGATTGCTCCTTATAGAATGACTTCAACAGAGTTGAAGGAATTGAACGCACAGTTACAAGAGTTGACGGACAAAGGTTTTGCTAGACCGAGTCATTCTCCATGGGCTGCTCCAGTGCTATTTGTGAATAAGAAAGATGGTTCTATGAGCTTGTGCATAGATTACCGAAAGCTTAATAAGGTAATTGTGAAGAACAAGTACCCATTGCCAAGGATATATGATTTGTTTGATCAATTGAAGGGAGCCACTGTGTTCTCCAAGATAGACATGAGGTCGGGATTGTAACAGTCCGAATTTGACCCAAATCGAATAGTGGTTTTGAGACCATGGATCCGAGTCCAAATTTTTTTTAAATATTATATTCTGTGCTAATTATATGCGATTTATAATGTGTGAAAGTTTTGTATGAAAATTTGATTGTTTGTGTGCTTAATTAGATAAAAGGACTTAATCGCGTAAAATGTAAAAGTTGCAAACTATAGTGAAAAGTGCTAATGTGATAGTGGCTTTTTAATATGAGGTATTAAAAGGGCAAATAGCCCATTTTTAAGGTTAGTGGGCAGTATATGACAATGGTAACCTTTAGTTATATTTTATGTTTATTTTTATTATAATGTTAAAATGGTGACTTAATTAAAACTTATTATGTAAAGGAAAATAAAACAGAAAAATAAGCATGTTCGTCTTTTACTAAGTATAGCCGAAACTTAGCAAAAGAAAAAGGAGAAAAAACCTTGCAACATTTGATCATATTTCAAGCTTAAATCGGGTATGTGTTTTTAGTCTGTTTTCGATATTTTTTACATTTTTGTGATTGTTCCTTCGAATACTATCTAACCCATGTTAGAATTTTTGAGATTAGTGTATATGTGATGTTCGGCCATGATAGAAGCTTGTGCTTTGTGATGTTTGATGAATATATGTTAAAGTTATGTTATTGATTAAAATGTTTTGTATTGGAAATTTTGGTGAATTTGAGTATTTTAGGCTAAATTGTAAAAATAAATTTTTAAGGGTTTAAAATCAAATATAAATGAAATAAATGGACTTGTATAGTCCCTATGAATATTCAGCCCTTAGGTTGTGCAATAAAATTTTGTGTATTTTGTGTTGTGTGCAAATAGGACTAAATTGTAAAAAATGTGAAACATTAGGGGTAAAATGGTAATTTACCTATTTATGTTTTTTGGGACTAAATGGAGATGAAATGTGCTTGAATGAGCTAAATTTTAATGTGTTTATATCAAGAACAAAGAAAGACAGATTTGGATTGGGGAAAGTCATAGGTTATCGAATAGCCTGTCTTCGTTGTTCGTCGATAGTCGAGGTAAGTCTTTAAGCAAGTTAATATCATAAGTATCGATTATAACCTAGTATACATGTTGAATTATGAACTTGTGGATTGAAATATGTTAAAGACGAATGTGTGGAGGTAATTTAGCAATGATTCACTAAGGAAAAGTGATGTGAATTATATGTGATATTTGTGATATCGTTAATGTGTAATGTGAATGAGTTGGTTTGGTAATATAAATATCGGGCTTTGAGCATAGTAGGCTTTGTGTCGGTGAAGTGTTTTGGGCTTATTGCCTTGCAGGCTAAATGCCGGTGATCAAATTTCAGACCTCTGGTCTAGCAGGCTTAATGCCGGTGTATATTTCAGGCTTTGATGCTTAGCAGGCATAATGCCGGTGATGTGTCATAAATGGAGAAATCATGAATCATACAAGGTGAAACATATTTAATGCAATGAGCTAAAAGCTCAGATAAATGAGTATATGTGATTGATATGAATGTTGTACTCACTTGACTTGAAGTATACATATACCTATAATATATTTTTGTGTTTTGATAAATTACATGTTTATGGTAATAAAGTACAAATACTTAGGTTAATGAATTGATAGCATTTGGCCATGTTTAATTCACATGTTGAAATGTTTATATTCAATGCCATAAACTTAAAGATTAAAAATGCTTAAATGTTTGATGGTTGTATTAAAATTTGCTTGAGACTTACTAAGCTAGTAAGCTTATTCTGTGAGTGCTCATTGTTCGGCTTTATAGACTTTGGATCCAGCTGCGAGCTCAGAGGATCTTTGGTGAAGTCAACCACACTATCATCCATTTTTGGTACTTATAAACTTAGTTTCTCAATCAAAGGCATATATAGGTTAGACTAAGTTGTACAATTAATGAACTTTGGTCTTGTATATAAGTATGCCATGTGAAATTGGCTAAGAACATGATATTTTGATTATGAGTATTCCGCCATAATATTAAATTATGATGAAAGTAAAATTTCGGATGTGTTATGTTAGGTGTTTAAATATGTGGCTTCAATGATCTTTGAAATTAGATTATAGTTATGAAATTCCAATCATGGTATTTATATGATGTGGATATGATTTCATGATGGATATGATTGTTGTTATAAGTTATATATATTTTGTTGTATATAAATTGGTCATGACATGCATACATATGTGTAATGAGTTTAATTTTATGTATTAGATTAATTATAAGGTAAGTATGGTATTGGTATTTTGTTTAGATAATTATAAGAGACAAAATTGTCTATATGTTTGAATGATGTTGGCAATTGCATATTCAGTTTTTGTAATGTCCATGACCAAATGAATAGTAACTTTTGCTTGATGAAAGATGTTAAAGTATGAAAGGTAAATGGGGTCATATGTTGTGATTGAGAAATAACATGTATGGGTTATAATCAAATCTCTTATTAAGTTTAAAATATGATCGAATGGAAGATGTAAGTTGTTATGAGATTCGGCCTTAGTACTCATATTATAATTATAAGTTGTAATGTGTTTTAGTAAATATATTGGGACCTAAATAAAGTATAATTGTTGTGAGTAGATGAGTACATTATTGATAAATGTTCTTTAGATTTGGATAATCTATTATGTAATGCTTTGTGCATATTCGCCTTGATAGGTTGCCTTATTGATTTAGTCACGGTATGTTTTATATATATATGATAAGTAATGTTAGTCTATATATGTTAATATGCTAAGGATTAAATAGTAATAGGGTATGTATTGTCTTGTTTAAAACGCTCCTGTATTAGTATTATATTTAGTAAAAAAAAAAGTTATATGAGAATGTTTTTTTGTGTTTTTTTAGGTAATACCTCGTAACCATAGTCCGGCGACGGATATAGGTTAGGGAGTGTTACATTTTATTGGTATCAGAGCTTACGGTTTAGTCGATTCTAGGACTACCGTAGTGCGTGTGAGTCTAACTATACATGCGTTAATTTTATAATACGATAGTGTGGTGACTTCTGACGTTTAAAATTGTGTTTTATATAGTAAACAGATCCTGACAGAGCCGTAGCGGATGATGTAGAGAATGTAGTGCCTGATCTCACACGTGGGTCAGCGCCGGTAAACTCTCGACCTATCTCGGGTAGCCATGAGGGGGAGGCTAAGCAAGCTTTCTACCAGATGATGAATGAATGGTTTACCCAATTTATTCAGACTAATCCAGCTGTACAACAACCTCTACCCCCGAATAATCCAACTCTGATACCTTCAGCACCTCCGATGATAAATCCGATGAGATCTAGTAGACCTTCCGTTGATAAAATTAGGAAATATGGGGTCGAAGAATTTAAAGCCAATGATGATGACGATGCCAAACGAGCTGGGATGTGGCTTGATAACACTATTCGGGTGCTTGATGAGCTGTCATGTACTCCGGATGAATGCCTGAAGTGTGTTATATCTTTATTATGGGACACTGCATATTACTGGTGGAATACACTAGTATCGGTGGTTTCGAAAGAAAAAGTGACTTGGGATTTCTTCCAAATCAAATTCCATAAGAAATATATCAATCAGAGATTCATCGATCAGAAATAGAAAGAATTTCTAGAATTGAAATAGGGTCGAATGACCGCGATTGAGTATGAGCGGAAGTTTGTCAGATTGAGCCGATATGCCTGAGAGTGTGTATCAACTGAAGCCATTATGTGCAAGAGATTTAATGACAGTCTGAATGAAGATATAAAGTTGCTAGTTGGCATACTTAAAATCAAAGAGTTCGTGGTACTTGTCGAACAAGCTTGCAAAGTCAAGAGCTTGGAAAAGAGAAAAGAAAGGCTGAAATGGGAGCTATAGACGCTCGTAAAAGATCATTGAGTAAGACTTTCCATTTTCTCTCTAAGAAGTTCAAAGATGACTTTAGCCGACATAAAGCTACTTCAGACATGTCTAGACGAGATCGACCTCCTGTGGATTCCCGAGCTACTTCGATGGCCAGTGTTGGTAATGTTCAGCAGAATTGGGTTGAATGCAAGCATTATGGTAAATGGCATTCTGGGAGTTGTAGATCCCGTGATCGGTCCTGCTTTAACTGTGGATCGTCAAATCATTTTATCAGAAAGTGCCCATTGTTAGTCGAGCAAAATACGACTCAGAATGTTAGACCGAGTAATGTGTCAGTGCGAGGCAGACCACCTAGACATTCGAGAAATGTAAATGGCAGCCAGAGAGAAACCAAAGACACTGCAGTTAGATCAGAGGCTCGTGTGCCAGCTAGAGCATATGCTATATGTGCCAGAGAGGATGCTTCTTCCCCAAATGTTATCACTGGTACTTTCACTCTTTATGATATTACTGTGATTGCATTGATTGATCCCGATTCGACTCATTCATATGTGTGTAAAACTTTAGTATCCAATAAGACTTTGTCTGTTGAGTCTACTGAGTTTGTAATTCGTGTGTCCAACCCCTTGGGTCGATGTGTACTCGTTGATAAAATCTGCAAAGGTTGCCCGTTGATGATTCGAGATTCATGCTTTCTAGCTGATTTAATGTTGTTTCCTTTCGATGAGTTTGATATAATTTTGGGAATGGACTGGTTAACTTTGCACGATGCTGTGGTTAATTGCAAAAGAAAGACTATTGATTTGAAATGTTAGAACGGTGAGATCATTCGGATTGAATCTAATGACCTGAATGGATTACCGAAAGTAATATCCTCGATGTTAGCCCGTAAGTATATGAGAAAAGGATGTGAAGCTTACTTGGCCTATGTGTTGGACAATAAAGTGTCTGAAAAGCAGATTGAATCCGTACCAGTTGTGTGTGAATACCCAGATGTGTTTCCTAAAGAATTACTAGGATTACCACCAGTTCGAGAGGTAGAGTTTGGCGTTGAATTAGTACCGTGGACGACTCTGATTTCAATAGCTCCGTATCGAATGGCACCTACTGAGTTGAAAGAGTTGAAAGCACAGTTGCAAGAGTTGACAGATAGGGGCTTTGCACGACTGAGTTTCTCTCCTTGGGGTGCACCAGTTCTATTTGTGAAAAAGAAAGATGGACAATACGAATGTGTATTGATTATCGACAGTTGAATAAGGTGACTATAAAGAATAAGTATTCGTTGCCTCAGATTGATAACTTGTTTGATCAGTTGAAAGGGGCTTCAGTGTCTTCGAAAATAGATTTAAGATATGGTTATTATCAGTTGTGAGTTAGAGGTTCCAATGTGTCAAAGACTGCATTTCGAACGAGGTACGGACATTTTGAGTTCCTGGTTATGCCTTTTGGACTTACTAATGCACCTGCTATTTTTATGGATTTGATGAATTGGATTTTCATACAGTATTTGGATCGGTTTGTGGTAGTGTTTATAGATGATATCCTGATCTACTCCACAGATGAAACCGAACATGTCGAGCATCTGAGATTGGTGGTACAAACTTTGCGAGATCAACAGTTGTATGCAAAGTTTAGCAAGTGTGTGTTCTGGATAAATAAAATCAGCTTTTTGGGTCATGTTATTTCAGCGTCAGGCATTCGGGTTGATCTGAATAAAATATCGGCTATACTTGATTGGAAGCCACCAAAGAATGTTTCTAAAATTCAAAGCTTTCTAGGACTTGCTGGATACTACAGACAATTCGTGAAAGGTTTTTCTATGATAGCCGCACCTTTGACAAAGCTACTACAGAAAGATGTCAAGTTCGAGTTGACATAAAAATGTCAAAAAAGTTTTGATCAGTTGAAAGCTCTTTTGACCAAAGCTCCAGTGTTAATTCAACCTGAATTGGGTGAAGAATTTGTTGTGTATAGTGATGCTTCTTTGAATGGTTTGGGTTGCATTTTAATGCAAGAGGGCAAAGTAGTAGCCTATGCTTCGAGACAGTTGAAGCCTCATGAAAGAAATTATCTGACTCATGATCTAGAGTTAGCAACAATTGTTTTTGCGTTGAATATTTGGCGTCATTACTTATTCGATGAGAAATGTCATGTTTATTCAGATAACAAAAGTCTGAAGTAGTTGATGACTCGGAAAGATTTGAACTTGAGACAACGCAGATGGTTTGAGCTAATGAAAGATTATGAATTAGTTATTGACTACCATCCAGGGAAAGCTAATGTTGTTGCAGATGCCCTACGTCGAAAATCATTATTTGCTCTTTGTGCGTTAAATGCACATATGGTTATGTTTGGTGATGGTTCGATATTAATCGAATTGAAAGCAAGACCGTTGTTTATTCAACAAATTTATGATGCTCAGAAAGTTGATAAAGACACAAGGGCAAGACGAATTCAGTGTGAAAGTGATGCAAACTCAGAGTTTCGAATCGATGAAAATGATTGCTTGAATTTCAAAGGCCGAATGTGTGTTCTGAGAAATATGGATTTGATTCTGATGATATTGAATGAGGCTCATAATAGTCGATTATCATTACATCCGGGTAGCACGAAAATGTATAATGATTTGAAACAGTTCTATTGGTGGCCTGGTATGAAACAGGATATATCCGAACTTGTTTCAAAGTGTTTAATTTGTCAGCATGTAAAAGCTGAACATCAGGTGCCTTCTGGGTTACTTCTGCCAATTATGATACCTGAATGGAAATGGGATAGAATTACTATGGATTTTGTCTCTGGTTTGCCTACGACACCGAGCAAGAATGATGCAGTCTGGGTTATAGTGGATAGACTGACCAAATCAGCTCACTTTGTTCCAGTTCGTACGAACTATTCGCTCGATAAACTTGCTGAGTTGTATGTATCTCAAATTGTGAGAATACATGGTGTGACGAGTTCCATTATTTTAGACAGAGACCCGAGATTCACGTCGCAGTTTTGGAAGAAGTTGCAAGATGCTTTAGGTACCAAACTCCACTTTAGCATAGCCTTTCATCCGCAGACAGACGGCCAGTCTGAACTAACCATTCAGATGCTTGAGGACATTTTGAGATGTTGCGTCATTCAGTTTGAAGGTACGTGGGAAAGATACTTACCTCTGATTGAATTTGCTTATAATAACAGTTTTTAGTCTAGTATCAAAATGGCACCTTACGAAGCTTTATATAGCCGTAAGTGTCGCACACTGTTGTATTAGACCGAGCTCAGTGAAAATAAGATACACAGGGTTGATTTGATTAAAGAGACTGAACAGAAAGTAGCTATAATCAGAGATAGTTTGAAAGCTGCCTCGAATCGCCTAAAGTCTTGCACAAATTTGAAACGTAAAGACATTGAGTTTCAAATCGGAGATCGGGTATTTTTGAAAGTTTCACTGTGGAAGAAAGTACTCCGATTTGGTCGAAAAGGCAAACTAAGTCTGAGATTCATCAGGCCATATGTGATCATCGAACGTATCGGGCCTGTTGCGTATAGATTGAAGTTTCCTTCTAAATTAGAAAAGATACACAATGTATTTCATGTTTTGATGCTTCGTAGATATAGATCAGATCCGTCACATTTGATTTCTCTGTTTGAAATTGAAATCCAATCTGATATGACGTACGAGGACGAACCGATCCGTATTTTAGCCCGTGAAATGAATGAGTTGAGAAACAAAAAAATTCGTTAGTAAAAGTACTATGGAATAGACACGGAGTAGAAGAGCCTACGTGGGAGCCTGAGGATTCAATGAGGCAACAATATTCGACTTTGTTTAACGGTAAGATTTTCGGGGACGAAAATCCCTAAGGGGGAGAGTTGTAACAGTCTAAATTTGACCCTAATTGAAACGGTGGTTTCGAGACCATGAATCCAAGTCTAAATTTTTTTTTTAAAATATTATATTCTGTGCTAATTATCTGTGATTTATAATGTGTAAAAGTTTCGTGTGAAAATTTGATTGTTTGTGTGCTTAATTAGATAAAATGACTTAATTGCGTAAATTGTAAAAGTTACAAACTATAGTGAAAAGTGCTAATGTGATAGCTACTTTTTAATATGAGGTATTAAAAGGGAAAATAGCCTATTTTTAAGGTTAGTGGGTGGTATATGACAATGGTAACCTTTAGTTATATGTTATGTTTATTTTTATTATAAGGTTAAAATGGTAACTTAATTAAAACTTATTATGTAAAGGAAAATAAAACAAAAAAATAAGCATTTTCATCTTTTACTAAGCATAGTCGAAACTTAGCAAAAGAAAAAGGAGGAAAAACCTTTCAACATTCGGTCATATTTCAAGCTTAAATCGGGTATGTGTTTTTAGTCAATTTTTGATAATTTTTACATTTTTGTGATCGTTGCTTCGAATACTATCTAACCCATTCTAGAATTTTTGAGATTCGTGTAAATGTGGTGCTCGGCCATGATAGAAGCTTATGCTTTGTGATGTTTGATGAATATATGTTAAAGTTATGTTATAGATTAAAATGTTTTGTATTGGAAATTTTGGTGAATTTGAGTATTTTGGGCTAAATTGCAAAAATAAATTTTTAAGGGTTTAAAATGAAAAATAAGTGAAATAAATGGACTTGTATAGTCCCTATGAATATTCGACCCTTAGGTTGTGTAATGAAATTTTGTGTATTTTGTGTTGTGTGCAAATAGGACTAAATTGTAAAAAATGTGAAACATTAGGGGTAAAATGGTAATTTGCCTATTTATGTGTTTTGGGACTAAATGGAGATGAAATGTGCTTGAATGAGCTAAATTAAATGTGTTTAGATCAAGAACAAAGAAAGACGGATTTGGATCGGGGAAAGGCAAAGGTTATCAAATAGCCGAGCTTCGTTGTTCGTCGATAGTCGAGGCAAGTCTTTAAGCAAGTTAATATCGTAAGTATCGATTATAATCTAGTATACATGTTGAATTATGAACTTGTGGATTGAAATATGTTAAAGCCGAATGTGTGGAGGTAATTTAGTAATGATATGTAATCGAATTAATTGAGTTCACTATGGAAAAGTGATGTGAATTATATGTGATATTTGTGATATTGTTAATGTGTAATGTGAATGAGTTGGTTTGGTAATATAAATATCAGGCTTTGAGCCTAGCAGGCTTTGTGCCGGTGAAGTGTTTCAGGCTTATTGCCTAGCAAGATAAATGTCGGTGATCAAATTTTAGACCTCTGGTCTAGCAGGCTTAATGCCGGTGTATATTTTAGGCTTTGATGCTTAGCAGGCGTAATGCTGGTGATGTGTCATAAATGGAGAAATCATGAATCGTACAAGGTGAAACATATTTAATGCAATGAGCTAAAAGCTCAGGTAAGTATAAGCTTTTATATTTATAAGGAGTAAGGTAAGTTGGTATAATATTATTTGAATTAAGTATGATATGATATGGTTGATGATTTGATAAGTATTTTGATATATGCTATTGAGCTTACCATTGTTGTGTATGAACATTATATAATAGAATTTGAGTTTAAATCGTTATTTTGGAAAATCACTATAAGTGAAAAATGTTAAGAGTGAAAGGGTTTGGATGTGCTTGCATATGTGTATAAATGAGTATATGTGATTGATATGAATGTTGTACTCACTTGACTTGAAGTATGCTAATACCTATAATATATTTTTGTGTTTTGATAAATTACATGTTTATGGTAATAAAGTACAAATACTTAGGTTAATGAATTAATAGCATTCGACCATGTTTAATTCACATGTTGAAATGTTTATATTCAATGCCATAAACTTAAAGATTAAAAATGCTTAAATGTTTGATGGTTATATTAAAATTTGCTTGAGACTTACTAAGCTAGTAAGCTTATTCTCTGTGTGCTCATTGTTCGGTTTTATAGACTTTGGATCCAGCTGTGGGCTCAGAGGATCGTCGGTGAAATCAACCACACTATCATCCCTTTTTGGTACTTATAAACTTAGTTTCTCAATCAAAGGCATGTATAGGTTAGACTAAGTTGTAAAATCAATGAACTTTGGTCTTGTATTTATGTATGCCATGCGAAATTGGCTAAGAAGGTGAAATTTTGAACTTATGAGTATTCGGCCATAATATTAAATTATGATGAAAGTAAAATTTTGGATGTGTTATGATAGATGTTTAAGTATGTGGCTTGAATGATCTTTGAAATTAGATTATAGTTATGAAATTCCGATCACGGTGTTTATATGATGTGGATTTGATTTCATGATGGATATCATTGATGTTATAAGTTATATATATTTTTGTTGTATATAAATTGGTCATGACATGCATACATATGTGTAATGAGTTTAATTTTTATGTATTAGATTAATTATAAGGTAAGTATGGTATTGGTATTTTGTTTAGATAATTATAAGAGACTAAATTGTCTATATGTTTGAATGATGTTGGCAATTGCATATTCGATTTTTGTAATGTCCATGACCAAATGAATAGTAACTTTTGCTTGATGAAAGATGTTAAAGTATGAAAGGTAAATGGGGTCATATGTTTTGATTGAGAAATAACATGTATGTGATATTGTTAATGTGTAGTGTGAATGAGTTGGTTTGGTAATATAAATATCAGGCTTTGAGCCTAGCAGGCTTTGTGCCGGTGAAGTGTTTCAGGCTTATTGCCTAGCAAGATAAATGTCGGTGATCAAATTTTAGACCTCTGGTCTAGCAGGCTTAATGCCGGTGTATATTTTAGGCTTTGATGCTTAGCAGGCGTAATGCTGTTGATGTGTCATAAATGGAGAAATCATGAATCGTACAAGGTGAAACATATTTAATGCAATGAGCTAAAAGCTCAGGTAAGTATAAGCTTTTATATTTATAAGGAGTAAGGTAAGTTGGTATAATATTATTTGAATTAAGTATGATATGATATGGTTGATGATTTGATAAGTATTTTGATATATGCTATTGAGCTTACCATTGTTGTGTATGAACATTATATAATAGAATTTGAGTTTAAATGCGTTATTTTGGAAAATCAGCTATAAGTGAAAAATGTTAAGAGTGAAAGGGTTTGGATGTGCTTGCATATGTCTATAAATGAGTATATGTGATTGATATGAATGTTGTACTCACTTGACTTGAAGTATGCGAATACCTATAATATATTTTTGTGTTTTGATAAATTACATGTTTATGGTAATAAAGTACAAATACTTAGGTTAATGAATTAATAGCATTCGACCATGTTTAATTCACATGTTGAAATGTTTATATTCAATGCCATAAACTTAAAGATTAAAAATGCTTAAATGTTTGATGGTTATATTAAAATTTGCTTGAGACTTACTAAGCTAGTAAGCTTATTCTCTGTGTGCTCATTGTTCGGTTTTATAGACTTTGGATCCAGCTGTGGGCTCAGAGGATCGTCGGTGAAATCAACCACACTATCATCCCTTTTTGGTACTTATAAACTTAGTTTCTCAATCAAAGGCATGTATAGGTTAGACTAAGTTGTAAAATCAATGAACTTTGGTCTTGTATTTATGTATGCCATGCGAAATTGGCTAAGAAGGTGAAATTTTGAACTTATGAGTATTCTACCATAATATTAAATTATGATGAAAGTAAAATTTTGGATGTGTTATGATAGATGTTTAAGTATGTGGCTTGAATGATCTTTGAAATTAGATTATAGTTATGAAATTCGATCACGGTGTTTATATGATGTGGATTTGATTTCATGATGGATATCATTGATGTTATAAGTTATATATATTTTGTTGTATATAAATTGGTCATGACATGCATACATATGTGTAATGAGTTTAATTTTATGTATTAGATTAATTATAAGGTAAGTATGGTATTGGTATTTTGTTTAGATAATTATAAGAGACGAAATTGTCTATATGTTTGAATGATGTTGGCAATTGCATATTCGATTTTGTAATGTCCATGACCAAATGAATAGTAACTTTTGCTTGATGAAAGATGTTAAAGTATGAAAGGTAAATGGGGTCATATGTTTTGATTGAGAAATAACATGTATGGGTTATAATCAAATCTCTTATTAAGTTTAAAATATGATCGAATGGAAGATGTAAGTTGTTATGAGATTCTACCTTAGTACTCATATTATAATTATAAGTTGTAATGTGTTTTAGTAAATATATTGGGACCAAAATAAAATATAATTGTTGTGAGTAGATGAGTATATTATTGATAAATGTTCTTTAAATTTGGATCATCTATTATGTAATGCTTTGTGCATATTCGGCTTGATGGGTTGCCTTATTGATTTAGTCACGGTATGTTTTATATATATATGATCAGTAATGTTAGTCTATATATGTTAATATGCTAACGATTAAATAGTAATATGGTATGTATTGTTTGGTTTAAAATGCTCTTGTATTAGTATTATATTTAGTAAAAAAAAGTTATATGAGAATGTTGTTTTGTGTTTTGCCAGGTAATACCTCGTAACCATAGTTCGGCGACAGATATAAGTTAGAGGGTGTTACATTTGATTGGTATCAAAGCTTACGGTTTAGTAGATTCTAGGACTACTGTAGTGCATGTGAGTTTAGCTATACATGCCTTAATTTTATACTATGATAGTTTCGGGACTTCTAACGTTTAAAATTGTGTTTTATATAGTAAATGGATCCTAACAGAGCCGTAGCGGATGATGTAGAGAGTGTAGCGCCTAATCTCGCATGTGGGTCAGTGTCGGTAGACTCTCGACCTATCTCGGGTAGCCATGAGGGGGAGGCTAAGCAAGCCTTCTACCAGATGATGAATGAATGGTTACAGGGATACTATCAGCTGAGAGTAAAAAACTCAGACGTGCCAAAACTGCTTTTTGAATGACGTATGGGCACTATGAATTTTTAGTCATGCCTTTCGGATTAATAAATGCCCCTGCCGTGTTTATGGACTTAATGAATCGCATTTTTCGGCCATACTTAGTTAAGTTTGCGGTCGTCTTCATTGATGACATATTAATATATTCTCGTTATGAGCATGAGCATGCCGAACACTTGAAGATCATTTTACAGATTTTGCGAGATAATCAGTTGTATGCCAAGTTCAGCAAAAGTGAGTTTTGGCTTAAGAAAGTTGGATTTTGGGGGCATATTGTCTCGGGAGAGGGAGTCTGAGTCGACCCAAGTAAGAATTCAACTATTATTGATTGGAAACCGTCAAAAAATGTATCTGAGGTTAGAAGTTTCCTGGGCTTACCTGGCTATTATAGGCAGTTCGTTAAGGGGTTTTCTATGATAGCGACTCCAATGACGAAACTGTTGTAGAGAAACGTAAAGTTTGAATGGACGAAAAAGTGCCAATAGAGTTTTGAGAAATTAAAGGCAATGTTGATAGAGACTCCAGTTCTAGTACAACTTGAATCGGGGAAAAGAATTCGTGTTCTACAGTGATGCATCTTTATATGGACTAGGTTGTGTGCTTATGCAAGAAGGCAAGGTGATAGCATATGCTTCTAGGCAGTTAAAGCCACACGAGAAGAACTATCTAACACATGATTTAGAATTGGCTGCTATTATTTTTGTATTGAAGATTTGGAGACACCATTTGTATGGTGAAAAATGTCAGATATTCACCGATCATAATAGCTTAAAGTACTCGATGACTCAGAAAGAGTTGAATTTAATGCAGCGGAGATGGTTGGAGCTGATAAAAGATTATGAGTTAGTCATTGACTAGCATCAGGTAAAGGCGGATGTAGTCGTTGAGTAGAAAATCCCTATTTGCTTTGAGGGCTATGAATACACAGGTGATTTTATTTGACGATGGTTCTATTCTAGCTGAGTTGAGGGCTAGACTGATGTTTCTCCAAGAGATCTATGAGGCTCAAAAAAATGATAGCGAATTACAAGCTAAAAGAGTTCAATGCGAGTCAGGTGTTGAGTGTGACTTTCGGATCAACTAAGACGAATGTTTGATGCTTATAGACAGAGCTTGTGTACCAAGAAATGATGAGCTCATTCGTAAAGTTTTGCATGAGGCACATAGTGGATGCTTATCTATACACCCAGGTAGCACGAAGATGTATAATGATATAGAAATGGTATTGGTGGCTGAGCATGAAGAAAGATATATCTGAGTTTGCGTCAAGATGCTTGATTTGTCAGCATGTAAAGGTCGAACACCAAGTACCCTTGGGTTTGCTTCAACCTATTATGGTGCCCGAGTGGAAGTGGGACCGAATTACTATGGACTTTGTAACAGGTTTGCCGTTGACACAGAACAATAAAGATGTTGTATGGGTGTAAGTCGATAGACTTACGAAGTCAGCCCATTTCATACTGGTGTGTGTTGACTAATCACTAGATAAGTTGGAAAACTTGTATATTTCAGAGATTGTTAGGCTACACGGAGTGCCTTTATCAATTATATCGGATAGAGATCCGGGATTTACATCCAAATTTTGGAAAAAGTTGCAAGAGGCCTTGGGCAAAAAAATTGAATTTTAGTACAGCTTTTCACCCCTAAACCGAAGGCCAGTCGGAGAGGTTGATACAAGTTTTCAAAGATATGCTCATATGTTGTGTTCTTGAGTTTTAGGCAGTTGGGAAAAGTACTTACCGTTGGTAGAATTTGCCTACAATAATAGTTATCAATCAAGCTTGAAAATGGCGCCTTATAAGGCTTTATATGGGCATAAGTACCGAACACCTTTATATTGAAATGAACCTAAGGAAAATCAGATCCACGGGGTTGATTTGGTTAGAGAAACCGAAGAGAAAGTAAAAATGATTCGAGATTGTTTAAAGGTTGCTTCTGACAAACAAAAGTCCTATGCGGATTTGAAAAGGAAAGAGATTGAGTATCAAGCCGGTGATAGAGTATTCTTGAAAGTGATACCATGGAAGAAAGTTCTTAAATTTGGCCGGAAAGGCAAATTGAGGCGTTTTATTGGACCATATGAAATAATTGAGAGGTATGAGGTGATTTCATGATTATGTAAAAATCTCATGAAGAAATTTTATTAATTAGTGAATAAATTGTCCATTAGGACTAAATTGCAAAGATTAGAAAATATGAGATTCTAGAAGGTTTAAGTATGAAATAACATCATAAAAATTATTCAAAGTCCTTATTTAGCAATTAGACCATTATATGTTAAGATGGACAAAAATGGACATGGGCGGAAAAATCTCAAGAAAGAATCATTAAGGGCATTTTTGTGATTTGGTAAATAAAATATTAAAAGGGGAAAAAGAAGTCAAAAAGGGTGTCCATCTTCTTCCCTAGGTGACAAAAACTTGAGGAGAAGTCGTAGCTAGGGTTTCTCATTTTCAAGCTCAAAGTAAGTGCATCCTAGCCCCGTTTTTAATGTTCTTCATATTTTTGAGACCCTTGTACCTCAGTTTAGCTATTTCTAGCTATATTTTGAGCTAGGGTTTATGTTCAAAATTTTACCCATGTATGAAATGCATGTATTTTGATGTTTTATGGAAGAATATGAAAGGTTGATGTAGGATAAACATCTTTTTCTAAGTGATTTTCATGAAAAATGCATAAAAGGACTAAATTGTAAAAGTTGTAGAAATGGTCATACATGGGGGAAATAGTGAAAATTGAAAGTTGCTATAGTTGAGAATATGATTTGGCTAGGCTTGAAATGCAAGAAAGTTAAATGAAAATCATTTTACGAGCTTAGGGGCAAAAGTGTAATTATGTAAAAGTTTAGGGGCAAATTTATAATTTTGCCAAAAAATGAATTATGAGTCAATTTAGTCAATTCGTGTATTTAACAAGTGAAATTACTATTATAGATCAAGAAACATGAAGCCTAGATTGAAACCGAGGCAAGAGCAAAATCGAGGACTAAATCGAGAATCAAGCACATTTTAAAAATTGAGGTAAGTTTGTATGAATTTAAAGTTCATAATGTTTCGATAATTGAAACTACTTAATATTATGACAATGTATGTTATTTCTATAAAAGTCGAGTGATGAAACCTCAATGAAGAAATGGTGAAAATAAGCTAACTGAAATCCTGGATAAAAATTCGAAATAATGAGGATACTCATGTCATAGCATTGAATAAAGAAGGTCCCCTGTAAAACCATGTCTGGGATATGGTCTTGGCACCAAACAACGATCTCGTATAAAACCATGTCTAGGACATGGCATCGACATCTATGTATGATCGCATATAAGACCATGTCCGGACATGGCATCCACATCGAGCTATAAGATCCTGTGTAAGACCATATCTAGGATATAGCATCGGCATCAAGGGCTGATCCCATGTAAGACCATATCTGGGATATGGCATGGGTATCAAGATTTATGCATGGCGAGTTTGAATATTTTCGATAATCTAATTAATTCATGGGCAAAAGAGTAAGTATGTAAAATGGTATAGAGCCAAAACTATTTGTAGATGACCTTGAGTTTCATTCTTGTTATGAATGATGAAGATTTGAGTTTATTCTCATGATAGTATATGTGCTAAGTTATGTGATAAGTGGTACAGGTACCATGACAAAATACAAGTAATGAACCCATAATGTAACATGAGATGGGTAAGAATAAGTATGAGTGAGTAAGGATAAGTATGTTAAAGAATTTGAGACTTATGTTGCTATTGTTCCAATAGATGGATGAATTTAATGAAAGCACTTATATTGTTTTAGAATTTCATGCAAACTTACTAAGCTATATGCTTACCCTCTCTTTTTCCTCTTTCCTTGCCCTTTCACCAAGTTCACTCGGGGATCATAAAACGTCGAACTTGGATCACACTATCAAATGTTGTTTTGGTATAGTATAGTTAATTCATTTTGAGTATGGCATGTATAATGAAACACCCCAAAAACCGACCCATGAGCCTTGACCGGATCTGGTATGCTCTCCGGTGTAAACCGTTTCAAATTCTTTTGTTACTTAGGAAAAACTTGTGTGTTTTGAAAGAAAGATTGTTTTGGGTTGGGCTTGAGTTGAAAACAAGTTTATTTCATTATTAAAATCCTTTACTTTAGGTGACAAAACGTTTAGGCTTTGTTTTAAAATAAATTTACTTAATCCTTTAATAAATAAAAGTTTGTAAGCTTAATAAATAAAAGCAAGGTAAAGTAGTTCTACTATGGCCTTATTACATCAGATAATTCCCAAAAAAAAAATAAATTCAAAGTACTTAATGAAATAAAAATCCAAATTAAATAAATTCCTTGTTGTGCATGGCCACCTTTAAGCTCCTCCCGATCCGGTCCATTACTGATCGTTACCTGAAAAAAAAGTTCCCACAACGGGGTGAGTCAAATAGACTCAATGTGTAACCAACACTAAAATTTAACAATTTAGGCATATGTTCACATATTACATGCGTATTCATATAACAGATAGGAAATAATGATGCAACTCGAACCCAAACCTATATGCCATCCGCTACACATCACCCGTACCATCCTGCACACCGTGGGGACTACTAAGTCAACCTTCCATCCGCTACACACCATCGAAGGCAGTCGCTGCAGCCAACCTTAATATGTTAGCATAAAGCCTATTCGGCTGTAAAACCAAATCCTAGTAGGATTTGTACACTTAAAACCTACCTTGTTGCCAATTGACTTAAGAATCAAGTCTCGAAACTTTGTTGTATTCCTTCTTGCGTTCGACCAAACATTAAATCACATCACAGGTTAGTTTCGGCTTTTTAAACAATTATGAAATAGATCTATGTACTAAAATAAGGCCTTGGCCGAATGTTCATAGTCACTTACCTTAAAAATCTTAAATCCCGAAAGTATTCCTTGCCTTAAATGTCTGTCAAAATCCCTATAGCCACATGTTAGTTCAATTTCCAACCTTAAATCTCAACAAATGGCCCTCGGCCGACTAGAATATTTGCTTACCTTAAGTCCTTGAAATCCCGAAAGATTCGTCTTTGAAGTCGACAATAGGCCAAATCTCGAAAGATCTCTTCAAAGTTTCGGCACACAAGATTATTAATAGGATTAGTATCTTGATTTTGGTTAAAAGAAAAGAAATAGAATGACAACAATAGGATTCCTTACCCTCAATATTGGAATTGGCAAAGAGTTTGCAGGAGAGATCGATTCAAAAGAATAAACCTTCGGCTTTAGGCTTTGTTGAACAATCGGCTAAAGATTGCCTTGAGATTCGACTACCCTTTTTAGATGGTGATGGAGAAGTCACCACAAGAGGAAAAGATGTAGAGAGAAAAGCTAAAAGAATTGACTAGGAGGCTAATAGAAAAGAAGAAATATGGATGCTCAATAACAAGAAGAAATTCGGCGAGAGAGAGAAGGAAGGAAAAGGAAAAGAATGAATCTCGGCTTAATTCCTCCTTTGGCGAAATTACTATGCTAGAGTCCCTTACTTGGCCATCACTTCCTTGTTTAAAGATTAATAGAAATAATCCTTTAATTATCTCTTTGAAAATAATCTAAAATAAATCATCATTTATCTACCCCTGAGCCGAAATTTTAAGAGGATTTAAACTCCTCCCTTACTGCCTTAATGCCGTCCATTACCTCTTCTCCATGGAACAAAATAAAATCCTTTATTTGCTTCCCACGTTCCTCGAACCTAGGCCCATTTGCATAGCTTGTGGTGTCACTTACCTGGGCCTTAAGTGGTGCCTCCAAGCCACTTAAACAAGCCTATGTTTGTGTCAAATTTCTTCTATTAATTTTCTTAAAGCCACCTTGTTTTAGTTTACTCTTTTAAAGTTAACATTTCTAAAACATTTCCTTACATTTCCAAGTTTCCAAAAATGTTCACCATACATTCATAATACACAAGACATGCCATTTCGTATAATTAAATAAAAAATGCATAGGCCCATTTTCAGGATGTTACAGTTCAACCCCCTTAAAATAATTTCATCCTCAAAATTGCTTGGCTAGAATAAATGAGGGTATTACTGTCGGATTGCCTCTTTTGGCTCCCACGAAGCTTCCTCCGATCCATGATTGCGCCACAATACTTTGACTAGGGGAATTGACTTCCTCCGTAATATTTTCACGTCTCGTTCCAAGATCTGAATCGGCTCTTCCTCGTAGGATAAGTCTGGCCTTAGCTCCACTTCTTCAACTGGTACTACATGAGATGGATCCGATCAGTAGTGACATAGCATGGATACATGGAATACGTCATGCATCCGCTGCAACTCTGGTGGCAATTCCAACTGATATGCCTCTGCTCCAACTCGCTTTAACACTCGATAGGGTCCTATAAACCTTGGACTTAACTTTCCTTTACGACCGAATCTCATCACCTTCTTCCAAGGTGAAACTTTAAGGAATACTTGGTCTCCCACATCAAATTCAATCTCCTTTCGTTTGAGATCTGCGTACGACTTTTGTCTATCGGATGCTTCCTTCAACCGTGCACGAATTATCTGAACCTTCTTTTCAGACTCTACTACTAATTCTGGTCCCAAAACTCGACGTTCTCCTAATTTCGTCCAACATGTAGGAGTCCGACACTTTCGACCATACAGTGCTTCATTAGGTGCCATTCGAATGCTAGCTTGATAGCTGTTGTTGTATGCAAATTCTGCTAGAGGCAAATATTCCTCCCAACTTCCTCTGAAATCCATCACACAGCCCCTCAACATATCTTCTAACACCTGGATTACCCGTTCAGACTGCCCGTCCGACTGTGGATGAAAGGCCGTAGTAAAATCTAACTTAGTGCCTAAAGCTTGATGAAGTGCCCTCCAAAACTGAGACGTAAATCTTGGGTCTCTATCCAAAGTGGTAGACACTAGTACTCCATGTAGCCTCACAATCTTCGCCACATATAATTTAGCCAATTTCTGAAGAGAATAATCAACTCTTACCGAGATAAAGTGCGCGGACTTGGTCAGACGGTCCACTATCACCCATACTGAGTCCTTCTTAGTAGGCGTAAGGGGAAGCCCACTAACGAAGTCCATGGTAATTCTTTCCCACTTCCACTGCGGAATCTCGATTGGCTGAAGTAATCTCGATGGAACTTGGTGTTCAGCCTTAACTTGCTGACACGTCAGACATTTCCCCACGAATTCAATAACTTCCCGCTTAAGATTAGGCCACCAAAACTGTTCCCTTAGATCCCTGTACAGCTTGATGCCTCTGGGATGCATAGCATAAAAGCTACCATGTGCTTCCCGAATAATCCTCTGTCTTAACTCCTCGTCCCTCAGCATACAGACCTTTCCTTTGAAGCACAAGACTCCCTCATCACTAACACCATAGTCCTCTAACTCTCCGTTCTCTACTTGTTGTAACTTAACACTTAGGTCCTCATCCACCAACTGACTTTCCTTTACCTCGTTCAACCATGTTGGTTTGACTTGCAATTCTGCCAGCAGACTTCCATCATCATACAAACTCAAGTGTGCGAATAACGCCCTTAGTTCCGACACCACCTTCTGACTTAGCGCATCTGCTACCACATTTGCCTTGCCCGGGTGATACTCTATCGAACAGTCATAGTCCTTCAGCAATTCAACCCACCTTCGCTGCTTCAAGTTCAACTCCTTCTGAGTCAACAAATACTTGAGACTCTTGTGGTCTGTGTAGATTGTCGACTTTTCGCCATAAAGGTAGTGCCTCCACACCTTCAAAGCAAAGACCACTACCACCAACTCCAAGTCATGTGTCAGGTAGTTCACCTGATGTGGCCTCAACTGTCGGGATACATATGTGACTACCTTCCCGTCTTGCATCAATACGCAACCCAAACCTGTATGGAAAGTGTCACAATACACCGTAAAATCCTTTCCTTCCTCCGACTGAATCAATACTGGAGCTTCCGTCAATACCCTCTTAAGTTTTTCAAAGCTCTTTTGTTGCTTATCCACCCACACAAAGGGTACTTCCTTCCTTAACAACTTTGTCAAAGGCATGGCCATTGACGAAAACCCCTCCACGAACCTTCTGTAATAGCCTACCAATCCCAAGAAACTACGAATCTCTGCCACTAATTTAGGTGGTTTCCAATCCAACACTGCTTCGATCTTTCTAGGATCCACCCTTATTCCTTCAGCAGACACCACGTGCCCTAAGAATGCAACCTCCTTAAGCCAAAATTCACACTTGCTAAATTTGGCATAGAGCTTCTTCTCCCTTAACACTTGCAGCACAATCCGGAGATGCTCATCATGCTCCTCTTTAGTCTTGGAGTATACGAGGATGTCATCGATAAACACCACGATGAATCGATCCAAGTAAGGTTGAAAAACTCGGTTCATCATATCCATGAACGCGACTGGGACATTTATCAACCCAAACGGCATTACCACAAACTCATAGTGGCCGCATAAAGGCTGTCTTATGGATCTGCCTCATTCACCTTCAACTGATGATATCCTGACCTTAAGTCGATCTTTGAGAACACTGCTGCCCCCTTAAGCTGATCGAACAAGTCATCAATCCTTAGCAAAGGATACTTGTTTTTGATGGTCAGCTTATTCAACTGACGATAGTCTATGCACATACGCATAGTTCCGTCCTTCTTCACAAACAGGACCGGTGCTCCCCATGAAGACATACTGGGTCGATTAAATCCACGGTCAAGTAATTCTTGAATTTGAGCCTTGAGCTCAACTAACTCCTTTGGTGCCATTTTGTATGGGGCAATGGACACAGGAGCTGTTCCCGATAGCAAATCAATTCCAAACTCCACCTCCCTGTCTGGGGGTATTCCTGGTAATTCTTCCGGGAACACATCTTTGAAATCCCTTACCATTCTAACTCCACTAACACCTTCTTCCTTTCCATCTAGCACACTTACGAAGGCTAAAAATGCCTTACACCCTTTACGAACCATCTTTTCAGCCTTTAGCGCCAAAACTACATTAGACAAGTAGTTTCTTCTTTCTCCTATCATTACTACCACTTCATCTTCCGGGTCCTTAGTTCCATTCATTTAGCCGCACAATCCAACACGGCCCGGTGCTCTACTAACCAATCCATACCAAGTATGAGGTCAAATTCTCCGAAGGGTAACTCCATTAAGTCAGCCCGAAAGCTCACTCCCTAAATTTCTAGTGATACACTCCGAAAGATCTTATCCACTACTACCGTTTGGCCTAATGGGCTTACTACAGTCATCTCTCTATCAGAAAGTTCAGAGTCTAGGCCTAGTGTTTCAACTACACTACAGGCAACATAAGAATGGGTCGAGTCCACATCAATAAGAGCAAAATAGGGCTTGCCATGAATAAGGAACGTACCAGTTATGATGTCCGGCGCGTCTCCATCCTCCCTACGATGAACCGCCTAAACCAAACCCGGCTGCCTTACCTTAGTATTAGTAGCACCTTGGCCTGGTGTTCCACGTCCTCTACCAGCACCATTTCCTCAATTATTCAGACTACGGCCTCGCTGAGGCTGCTGTCCCCCTCTACCCGCCTGATTGACATCCTGAGCTATTGGGCGATTCTCATTCGGTTTCCTCGGGCAGTCCTTGATCATATGGTCCTTTGACCCACATCTGAAACATCCACCTGTCCTCTTTCAGCATTAGTCTAAGTGTCTCTTTCCACACTGATCACAAGGATGATACTGCCCTCCTGTACCAACTTGCTGACCCCTTGGCCCATCATCTCTAGGGCTTTTTTGCACATGTCCCAATGATCCTGACGACCCATAACCCCTCTTGGGTCTATTCCTATCAGAGCTCTACTTGACCAAATCCTTGATTCCCTTAGCTACCTTAGCCTTTTCTACCAATACGAAAAACTCCCGCTCTTGATGTGGAGCAATCAATAACCTTAGGTCATCCTTTAAACCGTCTTCGAACCGAACACACCGCTCATGCTCCATAGCCACTACTCCTCAAGCATACGGGCTTAACCTCAGAAACTTAGCTTCGTATTCTGCCACAGACTTGTTCCCTTGAACCAGCCCCAGAAAAGCCTTCCTCTACTCATCAGTATACCGTGTGCCAACATATTTCTTCTGATATGCTGCCTTAACATATTACCAGGTTAGATCCTCAGCTGTGGCACCATCCCGAACTGTTAAACACCATTGATACGCTTCATTGCGTAGCAGTGCCACCATTCCTTTCAAGTTCTCCTCAGCGGTCAGATCGAGCTCATCCATAATTCGCTCGATTGCTTCCAACCAGTATTCAACTGTACTGGGTGCCACACCAGATACTCCACGGAACATTCAGCTCCGTTGGCTCGGAGTCGCTCGGGTACAAATTTCTGAGCTCTCATATTTTCGCCTGCTCCAGCCACCATTTCCAGAACTCGCAGCACCGCTTGCGATATAGTATCATCCCCCGTCTGAGCTTGCTGCTCGACACCAACAGTTGGGGGTGGTGGTGGCAGTGGTAACGCATTGTCAGACCCTTGACTCGATATAACGGGTTCTGACACAGTCATCCTTCATCTACCACGTCCATGACGACCGTGTCCTCTAGAACTCATATCTAACGACGCGCTTTAATCTGATTAAGAAATTTTATGAATTAGCCTTTATTCCACTGATTAACCGCGAAGAAGTTTTATGAAAAGAATTTTAGGAGTGGTTCTTTCGTATTCATACATGCACACAGTCTTTACATTCATACATCCATCAATCAATTATGAACTTTCGTTCATTTCGAGAAATATTGTTGTTGTTTTTCCACTACCCAGGGGTATTTTTGTAATTTTCCTTACAGGGGTATTATCGTAATTTGTCAAAATAAGGTTCCTTGGTGATTTTGTCAATAAGGGTATTTTGGTAATTTTGAAATCTCGAGTTATTTCAAAATTTTGAAATTACTGAGGTATTTCATAATAAACTAGGGTAAATTTATAAATCTTAATAAATCAAGTATATTTTGGAATTTACAAAACTTGAAGGTTGTTTACGAAATTTATTTTCAAATCGGTGTTATTCTGAAATTTTTGAAGATCGGGGGTCATTCTGGTAATTTTGTATCTCGGGGGTATTTTGGTAATTTGTAGGGTAAGGGTAATTTCGTAATTTTTTTCTAAAATCAGGGTATTCTGATATTTTGCAAATTAGGGTTTTTGAACATTTTATAAAGTAACAAAATTTTGATAAGAATTGTGCGTATTTAGAAATTTTCATAAACCAAGGGCATTTTTGTAATTTTTATAGATCAAAAATATTTCAAGAAAATTTATAAAAATAATCTTTTCAAATCAAGAGGGTAATTTAGAAATTTTAAAACTAGGGTTTCCATAAAAAATACGGCTAGTCCATTTCGGGTTTTAGTTAGGGGTTTAGCCCGTAGCTAAGTCCTCTTGATTAGGGTGAACCGAAGCTACGCACTGGTAGGATTCGAGTGGAGGGAGGTGAGTCATGCGATGCTTAAATATCAAGCTCCCACCAAACCAATCCTAGACATGCGCACCATGGTTACCACACCTAACTCAAATGACTTAACCACGTGTTTGTTTAGTTAGGCATTTAAGTCTTATGTTTTTGTTGAGGTATACTAGTCCTAGGGTTCAAGTACTCAATCTCTATTCTACATTCCATTCCATTTCTACCCTTCTATAAATCATAATATAAATCACACACAAAAGATCAAGTACTTACCGTGGACTTGGCCTGAGACTTAGTGGGCCATGCCGAAAAACACCTTAATTCACAAAATCCTTTTGGGCTTAACTTTGAAAATGTTTTGGGCCTTAAACCCAAAATGAGAGTTTAAAACGGGCTCGATACCAAATTGAAACACCCCAAACCCAACCCACGAGCCTTGACCGGATCTGGTATGTTCCCCGGTGTAAACTGTTCCAAATTCTTTTGTTACTTAGAAAAACTTGTGTGTTTTGAAAGAAAGATTGTTTTGGGTTGGGCTTGAGTTGAAAACAAGTTTATTTCATTATTAAAATCCTTTACTTTAGGTGACAAAACGTTTAGGCTTTGTTTTAAAATAAATTTACTTAATCCTTTAATAAATAAAAGTTTGTAAGCTTAAAAAATAAAAGCAAGGTAAAGTAGTTCTACTATGGCCTTATCACATCGAGATAATTCCCAAAAAAATAAATTCAAAGTACTTAATGAAATAAAATCCAAATTAAATAAATTCCTTCTTTGTGCATGGCCACCTTTAAGCTCTTGCCGGCCGGTCCATTCTTGATCGTTACACGAAAAAAGTTCTCACAATGGGGTGAGTCAAACAGACTCAATGTGTAACCAACACTAAAATTTAACAATTTAGGCATATGTTCACATATTACATGCTTATTCATATAATAGATAGGAAACAATGATGCAACCCGAACCCAAACCTATATGCCATCTGTTACACATCACCGTACCATCATCACACACCGTGGGGACTACTAAGTCAACCTCCATCCGCTACACACCATCGAAGGCGTCGATGCAGTCGACGTGCTCATCGCCCTTATAAAATTCGTGGTCTTAGGTCACCACATTTAGATATCGTGGTCTTAGGTCACCATATTCAATTATCGTGGTCTTAGGTCACCACATTCAGATTTCGTGGTCTTAGGTCACCACATTCACTTCCCCTTTTTATATAACCTATATGCCCCATATCATACATAACATGCATTAAAATGCCAAATTCTTATTTCACATTCTTATAATGTCATATGTGTGTTGTAACAGATATTTAACACAATCCTAGTAGGAGTAGGAAACGTACCTGAGTACTTTGTACCTTGACATGGTACTTAGCCATATTCACAATCATGCATATATTTAATATTGCCATAAATATTATTAAAAGATAGTGTGGGGTACACACCTGATTTGCTTAACAAATTCACTGAATCCCGAAAATCCGATCTAAAGCCTTAGATCTCAAGTCCCTACATTCGGCCAACCTTAATATGTTAGCATAAAGCCTATTCAGCTGTAAAACCAAATCCTAGTAGGATTTGTACACTTAAAACCTACCTTGTTGTCGATTGACTTAAGAATCAAGTCCCAAAACTTTGTTGTATTCCTTCTTGCATTCGGCCAAACATTAAATCACATCACAGGTTAGTTTCGGCTTTTTAAACAATTATGAAATAGATCTATGTACTAAAATAAGGCCTTGGCCGAATGTTCATAGTCACTTACCTTAAAAATCTTAAATCCCGAAAGTATTCCTTGCCTTAAGTGTCTGTTGAAATCCCTATAGCCACATATTAGTTCAATTTCCAACCTTAAATTTCAACAAATGGCCCTTGGCCGACTAGAATATTTGCTTACCTTAAGTCTTTGAAATCCAGAAAGATTCATCTTTGAAGTCGACAATAGGCCAAATCCCGAAAGATCTCTTCAAAGTTTCTGCACACAAGATTATTAATAGGATTAGTATCCTGATTTTGGTTAAAAGAAAAGAAATAGAATGACAACAATAGGATTCCTTACCCTCAATATTGTAACCGGAAAAGAGTTTGCAGGAGAGATCGATTCAAAAGAATGAACCTTCGGCTTTAGGCTTTGTTGAACAATCGGCTAAAGATTGCCTTGAGATTCGGCTACCCTTTTAGATGGTGATGGAGAAGTCGTACCACAAGAGGAAAAGATGTAGAGAGAAAAGCTAAAAGAATTGACTAGGAGGCTAATAGAAAAAGAAGAAATATGGATGCTTAATAACAAGAAGAAATTCGGCCGAGAGAGAAGGGAAGGAAAAGGAAAAAGAATGAATACTGGCTTAATTCCTCCTTTGGCCGAAATTACTATGCTAGAGTCCCTTACTTGGCCATCACTTCCTTGTTTAAAGATTAATAGAAATAATCCTTTAATTATCTTTTGAAAATAATCTAAAATAAATCATCATTTATCTACCCACAGGCCAAAATTTTAAGAGGATTTAAACTCCTCCCTTCTTTTTAATGCCGTCCATTACCTCTTCTCCATGGCACAAAATAAAATCCTTTATTTGCTTCCCACGTTGTTTGAACCTAGGCCCATTTGCATAGCTTGTGGCATCACTTACCTGGGCCTTAAGTGGTGCCTCCAAGCCACTTAAACAAGCTTTATGTTTGTGTCAAATTTCTTCTATTAATTTTCTTAAAGCCACCTTGTTTTAGTTTCCTCTTTTAAAGTTAACATTTCAAAAACATTTCCTTACATTTCCAAGTTTCCAAAAATGTTCACCATACATTCATAATACACAAGACATGCCATTTCGTATAATTAAATCAAAAATGCATAGGCCCATTTTTAGGATGTTTCATATAAGACCTTAGCTATTTTGTGTCATGTCATATTTGAAGGCCAAAAGGTTGACTATTAATGTTCTACACTCATTTTGTAAATGGCCATGGTGAATTGGCCAATGTTGTCAAGTTTATGTTATAAAGTTGATGGGTTTAATGAAATGAATGTTTATGCAAGAAATTGACTAAAATATAGGTGGAATGAATGATAATTTAAGGATTCTTAAATGTTTAATATTTCTACGTCATGTTCTACTTGTGATGAAATGAATGAGTTTATGTTTCAGGGTGGCAAAAAGGCTTGGAAAATAGCCTCTAAGTGTCCACACAGGTAGACACACGGGCGTGTGTCTAGACTGTGTGTGACACGCAGTCAGCCTCATGCGTGTGTTAATAGGCTGTGTGTCCCCTGCATTTTAATTGCAAGAATTTGAATCGTCACACGGTCCAGCACACAGGCATGTGTCTAGGTCGTCTTAAGGGGTTATTGACGTCATAAATAGAATACCCCTAGTTTTCACACACGGGTGAGGACACAGGCATGTCTAGGCCGTGTGAAGGACATGAGCCATTGCCACAGACATGTGTCTGGTAGTGTGAAAACCCCTGTAGTTTCAAAATGAAAATAAATTCTACACGGGCTAGGGACATGGTCGTGTGAGACCACACGGCCTGCCCACACGGGCATGTCCTAAGTCACACGGGCGTACGACCCCTATTTAGACGAAAAATTTCTAAGAGAGTAAAAGTGTCCGGTTGAACCCCGTAACCTTCCAGATGTATTTTTAAGGCCTCATAGGCCCATTAAATGTATGTTATTAGTAAGAAAGAAAAGTTTTAAGATGAAACAAAATTTTGTAGCCCGACATTACATGTTGATGAAAGGTTAAGCATGGTAATGCCTCGTATCTAGTCCCGACGTCAGACATGGGTAAGGGGTGTTATAGGCCAGCTCTCCCTTAAGAGTCTAATTTCACTTTAAGGACCTCCAATTTAAGGTCCTATAGCTATTTAATACCTTTAGCTTGAAAAATAAAACTTTTTCACTTTATGCGATTTAGTCCTTTTTCGCAATTAAGAATGCAATCATCAAAATTAATGCACCAAAATTTTCATGCATTCATATAATCATGATATAACACATATAATAATGTTAAAAATAATTCCTCTAGTCTTGGATTAGTGGTTTCGAAACCATTGTTCTAACTAGCCCCAAAGTCGGGCTGTTACAACTCTCCCCCTTTTAGATATTTTAGTCCTCGAAAATCTTACCGATAAAAAGGTTTGGGTACTACTCTCTCATGGCTTCTTCTGGTTCCCATGTAGCCTCTTCTATGCCATGTTTTTGCCATCACACTTTCACTAAGGCTATATTTTTGTTCCTCAACTATTTAACCTCTCGAGCTAAAATCTTAATTAGTTCCACATCATATGTCATATTCGGTAATATCTTAATTTCGGTCGGAGTAATCACATGCGAAGGATCGGAATGATATCGTCGCAACATCGACACATGAAATATCGTTGTGTATTCTCTTTAACTCTACCAACAAATCCAACTGGTAAACCACTGGTCCAATTCTTTCAATAATCTCATACGGCCGTATGAATCGCAGACTCAATTTGCCCTTTCGACCAAATCTCAAGATTTTCTTCCACGGGGATACTTTCAGGAATACTTTATCGCCCACCTGAAACTCAATTTCTTTCCTTTTCAAATCTGCGTATGACTTTTGTCGATTCGAAGTTGCTTTCAGACTATCACGGATCACTTTCTCTTTCTCCTCGATTTCTCTAACTAGATCAACCCCGTAAATTTGCTTTTCACTAAGCTCGATCCAATACAAAGTAGTTCGGAACTTGCGACCATATAATGCTTCGTATGGTGCCATCCGTATACTCAACAGACAACTGATGTTGTAGGCAAATCTCCAAATGTAAATATTTTTCCCAACTACCTTTGATCTCTAAAACACAGCATCAGAGCATATCCTTGAGAACTTAAATCACTCTTTCGGATTGGCCATCATTTTGTGGATGGAATGTGGTACTAAAGTTCAATTTCGTACCCAAGGCTTCTTGCAACTTTTTCCAAAACTTCAAAGTAATCCTTGGATCTCTATTCGAGATAATGGATATAGGCACCTTATGTAATCTCATATCTTCGGCAATATACAGCTCAGCCAACTTGTCAAGTGAATAATCAACACGTACTGGTATAAAGTGAGTCGGTTTTGTTAATCTATCAGTGATAACCCACACAGCATCTTTCTTTTTCAAAGTCATAGGTAACCCCGTTACAAAATCCATCGTGATTTGTTCCCACTACCACTCGGGGACCATCACTGGCTGAAGTAATCCTAAAGGTACTTGATGTTTGGCTTTCACTTGTTGACAGATCAAACACTTAGTAACAAACTCGGAGATATCTCTTTTGATACCCTGCCACCAATACAACTTCTTCAAGCCATTATACATTTTTATGCTACCCGGATCTACTGACAAGCAACCATTCTGTGCTTCATGTAAAATTTTTCGAATCAACTCATCATCTTTAGGTACACAAACTCTATCATGAAACATCAAACAATCATATGAACCAACCCGAAAATTAGAGTTTTTTCCCGATTCACATTGAGCTCTCTTAACTTGCATCTCATATCATTCTTCTGAGCTTCACGTATCTATTGAAGAAATAATGGTCTAGCCCTCAACTCGGCCAATATAACACCATCATCAGACAATGCTAAGCTCGTACTCATAGCTCTCAAAGCATATAGCAATTTTCTACTTAAGGCATCCGCAACCACATTCGCTTTCCTCGGATGGTAATTGATTACTAACTCATAATCCTTCAATAATTTGAGCCACCCCTGTTGTCACAATTTAAAATCTTTTTGGTTCATCAATTATTTCAAACTCTTGTGATCAATAAAATTCGGCACTTTTCACCATACAAATAATGACGCCAAATGTTCAAAGCAAAAACGATAGCAGTCGACTCCAAATCGTGAGTCGGATAATTCTTTTCATGTAGTTTTAGCTGTCTCGAGGCATAAGCTACTACTTTACCCTCTTGCATCAACACATAACCAAGACCATTCTTTGATGCACCACTGTAGATTACGAACTCCTTTCCTAACTCAGGTTGTACCAAAATTGGTGCTTCAGTCAACAATGCCTTTAGTTTCTTGAAACTCTATTGGCACCTCTCGGTCCATTCAAACTTAACATCCTTACGTAGCAATCTCTTCATCGGTGCAGCAATCATGGAGAACCCTTTGATGAATCGTCTGTAGTAACCCGCTAAGCCAAAAAATCTCCTAATTTTGACAAACTGATAAACCGTAAAAGTAACATATTTTAACCCCATATTTAGCATGCTTTTGGATGATTTAGCCCTTGATTTATGTAAAAGGTACTCTTAATCCTTTCTTTTCATGTTTTATACTCAGGAAAGCACCCGAGGACGAAAAGAACAAGAAACGGGCTTAAAATGGGATAATTTGGGCCAAAAAGAAATCGACATGGCCTAGACTTCAAGTCACACGGCTGTGTCTTGTCAATTTACTTCACACGGCTTGGACCACGATTTACACGACCTTGCCTAAAACAACAGAATTGAAACACGACCTGAAGTCGAGTTACACGGGCATGTACCACGGTCGTGCCCCTGCCATGGAAAAGAGGAATTTTACTCGAATTTGGATACTTTAGGGCAAAGAAACACATTCCAAAGCCTATTGTGTAATATCTCGGGTTAAGGGCTATTTTGTATTGGCATTGTGTGCATGATTAATGGCTTGCTAAGATGTTGTTTGTGTAATTTCGGGGCTTAGTTGTAGGCTAGAAGTGTGCCTGACCAGGTGGTAAAATTTTTGTTTTTGGGCTTTAGGGATAGGAGTGAAGGTCTTTGGGGTTTATAATTAATTTAAGTGAATTTTAACACAAATGAAGAGCTAGCAAAGTGGCAAGCAAGGTGCCACTAGGAGCATGTGGTTGGCGTCAAAGGCAAGGGGAGAGGTCTTGTGTTCGAGTTCCATAATGCCCCATTTGGCTCCCATTTTGACTAAGCATGAAGGGAAGAGTTGTAGGAAGTTTGAACTCTAGCATGGACCTTGTCAACTCTTTCAAGCGGTGGGTGGAGAGCAAATGTAGGAGGAGACTTGGTCAAGGGAATTGAATTTGTGGTTTGAGAGTGATTGGGGAGGTTGGCCGATTGTTAGGAGAGTTTTGGGGAAGTTGGCTGGTTGGTAAGCTTGGGGAGGAGAGTGCCAAAACTCCACTTAGACCAAAGGAGCATTTTCGGTCACAATTGTTTTTGCTAAGCTAGTTTTTATTTAGTCAAAAGCTAGTAAAGATTTCTTCATATGCAATAGCCTAAGCCGAAAAAGAACCTTCCATTTTTGCTCCTTGAAACCGAAACACAAAGCAACCTTATTTGCCAACGTTGCACTCTTTCTACATCTTGGTGGTAAGTGTTCTTTTGCATTCTTCTTCTTTTGTCATTTGTGTGGCCAAACCCCAAGCACCATCACTGCCGAAATTCTATCTTGCTTTTCTCTTTTATTTTTCATTTGAACAAAGCCGACCCTAGTATCCCTTTTCAACTCTTTTCTCTTTCGAAACTTTGTTAGCCGAAAGTCTCTCCAAAACTTTCTTCTCCATTTCCTATTTTTTTTTCAAGAACTCATTGGTAGAATATCCACCCATTTCCTCTCATTTACTCTCTTTTCTTTCACACAAAACCAAAGCACCCTCTATTCATCCATTCATTTTTCCTTTATTTTTTCTTTCTTTTTCCAAAACCTATTAGCCGCACCTTACTACAACCCTTGCCGTTTTCCTTCTTTGTTTTTCTTTAAAGCTTTTCTTTTCTTGATAAAGGGTGTTAGCCGAATCTTCCTTGGTGTTGGCCGAATAGTAGGTGTTGTTGGGTGCTTGGTTCCAATTGGTTGGTTGTGGGTAAGTGTTGGCCGAATGGCCCTTTCCCCTTTCTCTGGTACTTTGCCAATTTTTGGGTATAAATAAGGGCTGATTTCGGTATCTATAAAAAAGGTGTTAACTTCTTGTTATGGTAATCGTTTTTCGTATAGGGTCCTTGGGTTCAAAATCAAGCAAGGAGAGGCCTCTTACTCTGTTAAGCAATTGGTAAGTGGTGGTAAGAATGGGTGTTTTGATCCGATTTCATTTAGTTTCTTTAAGTTAAGTCATTAGGAGATTAACCATTATTCTTTTCTAGGGTGTGATCGTTTGGTAAAGAAGCATTATTGGTTCGGTTGGTTGGAAACCGAACCATTCATGAAGTGAAATAACGCAACCCTTTGGGTTACCTATTTTTGGCCGAATGGTATAGTGTTAATCCTTGATTGGCCGATTGTAGGGTTAAAGTCGTTTGAAGTGATCAAAAGATTTTGACCGGTTCTTAGGATTAACATCTTAGCTACCTCGGTGTGTAAACCAACACACTATCTTAACTAAATAATGTGATAACCTTTTGTGTAAATGAAACAATGTGATTGATTATTTCGATACCCATTGAGGTATGGATACGGATTCGGGTAAGTCCGTTTCATTATGAGTTATGTGATGATGATGATATCATGATTTTGGTACTTTGAGATGCCATATTAAGCATGTGAGCATGATAGCATGATTGCGATTTTGCATCTAGTATGATATGTGATTGGGTGATATGAGAGGAGGGGAGTATGATATCCGTGTCTTTGGGACACTTGTGTCTTTGGGACACGGAGGTTTGGCACCTCCGGTGGTTTGGTACCACAATGATATTTTGTGACTTTGGGTCACGGAGGTTTAGCACCTCGGCGTCTCGTCCCAGTGGCTTAGTACCACGATTGGGTTGGCCCCACGATTGATTATCTGGGATTGGCGCCATGATTTGGTATCACACGATGGGTTGGCCCCATCACGGATTTGTATTGCGGTCACCGGTGATTTGGTATCACATTGTGTCTTTGGGACACGGAGGTTTGGCACCTCATTGCGACTCGTCCACGTGGTTTGGCACCACCGTGGGTTGGCCCCACTTATGAGATATGGGATCGTCGCTAGTGATTTGGTATCAAGCGATGGGTTGGCCCCATCATTGGATTATTGTGACTTGGTCACGGTGGTTTAGTACCACAGTATGGATATCGTGACTTTGGGTCACGGTGGTTTAGCACCACCGTGGTTTGGTACCACACGGGTAGAAAAGGTGATATGGTTGGTTAGGATCGGTGCATTACTTGCATTATTCATTATGATATGTGTGTTGGCATGTTATACTGGAGAGGGAATTATACTGCGAGTCTTGCGACTCACTCTCTCCTTTGACTTTTTCAGTGACACTTAGACGCGGACATGGGCCGGGATGGACTCGAGGTGCTCATGCCATGCTAATAAAGGGTTGCTCGAGACTTTATAAAATTTTGGTACATTAGTTATTTATTTCTATGTGGTTTTATTTTGGGGTTGTAAAAGGCCTTTTTAAATATTATGGTTTACTTGTTTATACTTAAAGTAAATGTTTAATATGCCTTAACAACTTAATTGGGTTAAAATGTGCTAAAATTTGGAAACATAACGATTTCAAAAAGTACAAAAGTGACATTTTAAACTATACCATCGGGTATCACACTAAGATTTGGAATAAAGAAGAACTCAAATGTTTTCTAACTTAAACACGATTTTCTACTAAGACAAAAATGTTCTTGTAACAATGATAAACAACTCAAACTTCTTAACGAGATAAACTGTTTTGTCTACCCATCAAGTAAGTTTTAAAATTTACGGGTTTTCAAATACATCATCAAACTTCAATCAAACCTACTCAAGTTTTCTTCAAATGCACGACCTATCAAGTGTTTTCTCCAACTTTTAAACTCAAACCTAAACCTCTCAAAACCTTTTCCTGTAACATACAGATTCGATTGTAGTGTCTTGACCGGGTTTGAGATGTTACATTTAATAATATCGAGCCAAGTTCAAAGGCTCATTTGTGGGCCCGAGGCCCAAAATGTTTTAAAACTATAGTTTTCAAGTATTCATTTTAAAAGTATGGTTTGAAAGGCATGGCACCGAGTCACCGCACCAATCCGCCCGAGTAAGTACCCGTACTATTGCTTGTGATTTGTTGAATATAATGTGATGGAATGGCTAGTGATAGTAAGATTATCGTAGAGGCTGGCCGATAGGACTCGATGGACTCATGAAACGAAACTTCTTTAATAAGCAATATTCATAAGACTTTGCTTTAAACACGATGGAATAATAGTGATACATAAAATTCTTTAATCATACGAGATTTAGTCATGAGCACCCGAGGTGGGCGTGGTCGTGGGCGAGTCACAGTAGGATGACGATTTCGAGCCCGTAGGTTACAGTCGGGTTCGAGAATGAGGTATCGCACCGCCACCACCGGAGGTGGTGAGTTCCAAGCGGTGGCGATGACGCAGATGTCACTGACGATCTTCTTGGGTTTTAGAACGGTAGCTGGAGTAGGTGGAGGTGTAGGAGCTAGAAATCGTGCTGAGTGACTTGAACAAGCAAATTTGAATTCTTTCGGTGTCTCGGTGTTGCTCCAAAGATCTTGAGTATTAGTGGAAGTGACGAGCGGATCATGGACGATCTGGATCTAATCTGCGAAGAGAAATTAAAGGGATCGTATCACTTCTCGAGATGAGTCATATCGGTGGTGGCTCCTTTATTCGGAACGTATTAGCAGAAGATTTGACTTGGGACTATTTACGGCCGCTTATCGAGAAAAAGTACGTGGGGCTAATTACATTAATGAGTAGCGGAAAGCATTTTGAGGTTAGTTTAGGGAGCAAATCGTGGCCGAGTCTGAGGCGAGTTTTGAGGTTTGAGTCGGTATGCGGGGTATGGTGGCTCTTGAACATGAGAGGTGTGTTCGTTTGAGGATGGCTGCGAGGCGAATTAAGGTTGATAATTGCACCCAAAGGGAGGCGTGAATTTGCAGTTACGGTTGAAAAGCGAAGGTGGTGAGGGCATTAAGGAATCGTGAGGCGGTATGGATAGGAACCGACACAAGAGGAGTTTTGGATCTTCCGGTCATCAAGAAATCGCAGAAAAGAGCTAAACCGAGTGGGCGAATCGATCGGGTAGGTTTATTCTTTGCTAGGCGTGGACCGCCATGATGTAACCATTGTGGGAAGGCTCATTGGGAGGATGTTGGATGATGGTAGAGGCTATTTTGAGTGTGGCTCATTTGGACCACCGTGTGAGGGACCTGTCCATGCAAGTTAGCTAGGATTGATCGAGAGAATCGGTACGTAATCAATACAAAATAATGGACCACCACCGCAGAGGGCCGAGGTAATGGCAAAGGAGGTAATAGTTACGGTCGGGCCGTGGAGCACCAGGCGGAGGTGTAAATAGTTACGAGGCAGACGGTCGGGGTTAGTATATCTTTGCGAGGCGCCGAGAGGAGGCGGCCTTGCCGGACGTCATTACTGGTACTTTTAATCTTTGGTTCTCCATTTATGCTTTGATTGATGTGGGTTCAACACATTCATATGTTGCAAGTAGCATAGTGAAGACCATGGATCTAGACTCTGAAATATCTTCTAAGTAGATGACCGTAATAAGCCCTCTAGGTCACTCTGTAGTTGTAGATAAACTATATAGAGACGTACCTCTAGAACTCCAAGGGGTATCTTTGAGGTGATCGATGGAGCTGGCCGCTTGGGGAGTTCGATCGATTACGAGGATGGACCGGCTGGTTAAGTACCGAGCAAAGTTGGATTCTGCTGACTAAGCGCATGGTTACAACGGTGAGGGTGATGAGGTAGTTACGATCGGTAATAAGAGGAATTATCTGTCCAATTTGGTATCTGCTCTCTGAAAGCCGAAGATGGTCGAGAGGTTTGTGAAGCATATGTGGTTCATGTGTATGCCTTGGAGGCTAAAGGGTCTTGTGGAGCAGTTGGACGATTAGGAATTTCTTGATGTGTTTCTGAGGAGCTTAGGGTTTGCCACCAGATCGGAAGGTAGAGTTCTAATAGATACATTACTTAAGCTGCGCCCGTATCCATTGCTCCGTATAGAATGGCACCTAAAGAGCTAGTGGAGCTTAAGGCTCAGATCCAGGAGTTATTGGACCGAGGCTTTATCAGGCCAAGTATTTCACCATGGGGCCTTGCCAGACTCTTTGTAAAGAAGAAAGACGGTACTATGCGGATGTGTATAGACTACCGCCAACTGAATAAGCTGACGATCAAAAACAAGTATCCACTACCTCGGATAGATGACTTGTTTGATCAGCTGAAGGGGGCATCGATTTTCTCGAAGATCGACTTAAGGTCTGGGTATCACCAGTTAAGGGTGAAGGAGGCGGATATCTGTAAGACGGCATTTCGTACTCGGTATGGGCACTTTGAGTTCTTGGTTATGCCGTTCGGGTTGACTAACGACCGCGGACTTTCATGGATCGATGAATAGGGTGTTCCAACGATATCTAGATCGATTCGTAGTAGTTTTATCGACGACATCTTGGTATACTCAAGGACCGAGGAGGAACATGATGCGCATTTGCAGTGGTATTGCGATTCTAAGGAGAAAGCAACTCTGCTGAAGTTCGATGAATCGAGTTACGGCTTAGGGAGGTGACATTCTTGGGTCATGTAGTATCGGTGAGGGATTAGAGTGGACCTCGTAAGATAGAGGCCGTTTTGGATTGGAAGCCGCCTAAGTCGATGAGCGAGATTTAGAGTTTTCGGGCTTGGCGGGATACTCTAGAAGATTTGTAGAGGTTTCTCATTGATCGCGCACCGATGACTAAATTATTGAGAAAAGGGTTCCATTTATTTGGGTGAGAAGCGGCGGGAGAGCTTCGATAAGTTGAAGAAGATTCTAATGAAGCTCGGTTACGATTCAACTTTGAGGTGGTAAGGAATTCACGATGTCTTGCGATGCATCACATACGGATTGGGTTGTGTCTTGATCGCAGAAGGGAAGGTTGTGGCTTACGCATCTCGGCGATTGAGGCCACATGAGGTGAATTATCCAACGCCGCGATCTGGAGTTAACGGCTATAGTTTTTGCCTTAAAGATATGGAGGCATTATTTATGCGGAGAAAGATCGATAGTCTACACGGACCATAAGAGTCTCAAGTACCTTGACTCGTAAAGACTTGAATCTGAGGCGGCAGAGATGGATTGAGTCTGGCGAAAGACTACGATTGTTCAATTGAGTATCATCCGGGCAAGGCTAACGTTGTGGCGAGCGCGTTGAGCCGTAAGGTTGTTCGGTTTAAGGCGTTGTTTGGTCACTTGAGTTTGTGCGATGATGGGAGTATTCGCGAGCTGCGGGTTAAGCCTCGTGGGTTAAGCGGATCGAGAAAAACAGCTTGTTGGATGAGGTTACGAGTCGCGAGAGGACACAAGTGCGAGCGATGGTTTGAAGGGTTCTGACTTGTCTAGTGATGGGGTTACGTGTTTTCGGGGAAGGCTTGTACGCGAGAGATTTGGAGTTAAGGAAAAATATTCTTGAGGATGCACATAGCGACCCTACGCTATGCATCCCGGAGGTAGCAAAATGTATAGGGATCTCAGAGAACGATTACGGTGGTAAGATGCGAAAAAGGAGGTGGCCAGAGTTGGTGGGAAGTGTCGACATGCCCGCGAAGTCAAGGTGAGCATCGACTACCGTCAGGTTGCTTGACGGTGAATATTCCTCGGTGGAAATGGGAAAGGATAACTATGGATTTCGTCGGTGGATTACCGCTTACCGAGCAAGAAGGATTGATCTGGGTAATTGTGGATCGGTGACTAAATCACTCACTTTATTCCGTGAGGGTGGATTACTCACTGCAGAGGTTGGCGAAGTTTGTATGTGTCGAGATAGTGAGGCCGCACGGGGTGCCGATGTCGATCATCTCGGATAGGGACCCTGTGTTCACGTCAAGGTTACGAAGCGTTGCATCGAGCTCTGGGTACACGTTTAGATTTCAAAGATAGCTTTTCATCCATGAGGTGACGGGCGATCGGAAAGGGTTATCTGATATTGGAGGACATATTACGAGGTTGTGTATTGGACTTGAGGGTAGTTGGGAGGAGTATCTACCGTTGGTGAGTTCGCCTACAACAACGATTACCAGCGAGTATCAAGATGGCACCTTATGAGGCGTTATGACGATAGGAAGTGTCGTTCACCTACTTGTTGGACGAGTTAAGTGAACGCCGATTATTGGGACGAGTTGGTTCTTTGAGACCAAGACAAGGTTAAGTTGATTGAGCTCGATTGAAGGAAGCTTGGACCGGCGAAGTCCTATGCCAATTTTAAGCGGAGAGATATTGAATTTCTTTGTGGGAGATCGGGTTTTCTGAAGGTCTCACCGTGGAAGAAAGTATTAAGGTTCGGGAGGAAAGGTAAGCTAAGTTCGAGGTTTGTTGGGCCATATAAGGTACTGAGACGAGTGGGACCAGTTGCATATCAGCTTGAGTTGCCAGCAGAGCTAAGTCAGATTCATGACGTGTTCCACGTTTCGATGCTCCGGCGATATCGTTCAGATCCATCGCACGTGGTGACGTTAGGAGAGATTGAGGTAAACCCGGATATGACCATGGAGGAAGAGCCTGTACAGATTTTAGATCGGGATGTGAAAGTTTTGCGTAAGAAGTCTGTGCCCTTGGTTAAGGTTCTTTGGCGGAATCATGGCGTAGAAGAAGCGACGTGGGAACCCGGGGATGCGATGAGACAGCAATACCCGTAACTCTTCTGACCAGGTAATTTCGAGGTCGAAATTATTTTTAAGGGGGGTAGAACTGTAATATCCCAGGTTAAGGGCTATTTTCTATTGGCATTGTGTGCATGATTAATGGCTTGCTAAGATGTTGTTTGTGTAATTTTAGGGCTTAGTTGTAGGCTAGAAGTGTGCCTGAGCAGGTGGTAAAATTTTTGTTTTTGGGCTTTAGGGATAGAAAGTTTGAAGGTCTTTGGGGTTTATAATTAATTTAAGTGAATTTTAACACAAATGAAGAGCTAGCAAAGTGGCAAGCAAGGCACCACTAGGAGCATGTGGTTGGCGTCAAAGGCAAGGGGAGAGGTCTTATGTTCGAGTTGCATAATGCCCCATTTGGCTCCCATTTTGACATGAAGGGAAGAGTTGTAGGAAGTTTGAACTCTAGCATGGACCTTGTCAACTCTTTCAAGCGGTGGGTGGAGAGCAAATGTAGGAGGAGACTTGGTCAAGGGATTGAATTTGTGGTTTGAGAGTGATTGGGGGAGGTTGGCGATTGTTAGGAGAGTTTTGGGGAAGTTGGCGGTTGGTAAGCTTGGGAGGAGAGTGCCAAACTCCACTTAGGCCAAAGAAGCATTTTCGGTCTGGTTGTTTTTGCTAAGCTAGTTTTGTTTAGTCAAAAGCTAGTAAAGATTTCTTCATATGCAATAGCCTAAGCGAAAAAGAACCTTCCATTTTGCTCCTTGAAACCAAACACAAAGCAACCTTATTTGCCAACGTTGCACTCTTTCTACATCTTGGTGAGCCGAGTGTTCTTTTGCATTCTTCTTCTTTTGTCATTTGTGTAAACCGAAACCCCAAGCACCATCACTGTCGAAATTCTATCTTGCTTTTCTCTTTTATTTTTTATTTGAACAAAGCCGACCCAAGTATCCCTTTTCAACTCTTTTCTCTTTCGAAACTTTGTTAGCCGAAAGTCTCTCCAAAACTTTCTTCTCCATTTTCTATTTTTTTTTCAAGAACTCATTGGCCGAATATCCACCCATTTCCTCTCATTTACTCTCTTTTCTTTCACACAAAACCGAAAGCACCCCCTCTATTCATCCATTCATCTTTCCTTTATTTTTTCTTTCTTTTTCCAAAACCTATTAGACGCACCTTACTACAACCCTTGCCATTTTCCTTCTTTGTTTTTCTTTAAAGCTTTTCTTTTCTTGATAAAGGGTGTTAGCCGAATCTTCCTTGGTGTTGGCCGAATAGTAGGTGTTGTTGGGTGCTTGGTTCCAATTGGTTGGTTGTGGGTAAGTGTTGGCCGAATGGCCCTTTCCCCTTTCTCTGGTACTTTGCCGATTTTTGGGTATATTTAAGGGCATATTTCGGTATCTGTAAAAAAGGTGTTAACTTCTTGTTATGGTAATCATTTTTCGTATAGGTTCCTTGGGTTCGAAATCAAGCAAGGAGAGGCCTCTTACTCTGTTAAGCAATTGGTAAGTGGTGGTAAGAATGGGTGTTTTGATCCGATTTCGTTTAGTTTTCTTTAAGTTAAGTCATTAGGAGATTAACCGTTATTCTTTTCTAGGGTGTGATCGTTTGGTAAAGAAGCATTATTGGTTCGGGTTGGTTGGAAACCGAACCATTACAAAAGGTGAAATGCAACCCTTTGGGTTACCTATTTTTGGCCGAATGGTATAGTGTTAATCCTTGATTGGCCGATTGTAGGGTTAAGGCTGTTGAAGTGATCAAAAGATTTTGACCGGTTCTTAGGATTAACATCTTCGCTACCTCAGGTGTGTAAACCAACACACTATCTTAACTAAATAATGTGATAACCGGTTTGTGTAAATGAAACAGTGTGATTGATTATTTCGATACCCATTGAGGTATGGATACGGATTCGGGTAAGTCCGTTTCATTATGAGTTATGTGATGATGATGATATCATGATTTTTGGTACTTTGAGATGCCATATTAAGCATGTGAGCATGATAGCATGATTGCGATTTTGCATCTAGTATGATATGTGATTGGGTGATATGAGAGGAGGGAGTATGATATCCGTGTCTTTGGGACACTGTGTCTTTGGGACACCGAGGTTTGGCACCTCGGTGGTTTGGTCCCACAATGATATTTTGTGACTTTGGGTCACGGAGGTTTGGCACCTCGGCGTCTCGTCCCAGTGGCTTAGTACCACGATGGGTTGGCCCCACGCTGATTATCTGGGATTGACGCCATGATTTGGTATCACACGATGGGTTGGCCCCATCACCGGATTTGTATTTCGCGGTCACCAAAGATTTAGTATCACATTGTGTCTTTGGGACACCAGAGGTTTGGCACCTCATTGCGACTCGTCCACGTGGTTTGGCACCACCGTGGGTTGGCCCCACTTATGAGACATGGGATTGTCGCTAGTGATTTGGTATCACACGATGGGTTGGCCCCATCATTGGATTATTTGTGACTTGGTCACCAAAGTGGTTTGGTACCACAAGATGGATATCGTGACTTTGGGTCACCGGTGGTTTGGCACCACCGGTGGTTTGGTACCACACGGGGTAGAAAAGGTGATATGGTTGGTTAGGATCGGTGCATTACTTGCATTATTCATTATGATATGTGTGTTGGCATGTTATCTGGGAGAGGAATTATACACCGAGTCTTGCGACTCACTCTCTCCTTTGACTTTTTCAGTGACACTTAGACGCGGACATGGAGCCGGGATGGACTCGAGGTGCTCATGCCATGCTAATAAAGGGTTGCTCAGACTTTATAAAATTTTGGTACATTAGTTATTTATTTCTATGTGGTTTTATTTTGGGGTTGTAAAAGGCTTTTTAAATATTATGGTTTGCTTGTTTATACTTAAAGTAAATGTTTAATATGCCTTAACAACTTAATTGGGTTAAAATGTGCTAAAATTTGGAAAGATAACGATTTCAAAAAGTACAAAAGCGACATTTTAAACTATACCATCGGGTATCACACTAAGATTTGGAATAAAGAAGAACTCAAATGTTTTCTAACTTAAACACGATTTTCTACTAAGACAAAAATGTTCTTGTAACAATGATAAACAACTCAAACTTCTTAACGAGATAAACCTGTTTTGTCTACCCATCGAAGTAAGTTTTAAAATTTTCGGTTTTCAAATACATCATCAAACTTCAATCAAACCTACTCAAGTTTTCTTCAAATGCACGACCTAGCGAAGTGTTTTCTCCAACTTTTAAACTCAAACCTAAACCTCTCAAAAACCTTTTTCCTGTAAAGATACAGATTCGATTAGTAGTGTCTTGGCCGGGTTTAGGGTGTTACATATTGAAACACCGATTAGGAAGTATACTTGAGTTAGGGCACTTAGAGGCCAAGTAAAAGCATCTCAAAAGCCTATATAAAGAACCTAGAGGCCAACCGTCAAGGGAGGTCGAGACATTCAAAATTTGGCAGAAGCTGAAACTTTTGTGGGAATCACTCGAAGATAGACAGTTGATCCATCTCAAGAAGCTGAAATTCTACTCAAGACGGCGGATCACTCCTTCAATTCCTTCAAGGGGTTTTAGGGATTTCTTATGTTTTGTTTTATCTTTTATCTTCAGATGTTTTTTTATTTGTTATGAACTAAACCCTTCAGATACCTAAAGGGGATGAAACCTAGATGAATCTTGTTATTGTTTTCTGAACTATAAGATAAATACTTGATTTGTTCCTAATTATGTGTGATTAATTCTTGTTTAATATTTTTGGGATATTGATCCAAGTATGATGTTATTAGATGGAGGAGGAATAGACGCTGCCTAAGAATAGATCTAGCATAGTTACAGTGGAGTCGTTCGCGCGCCTAGAGATAGGGTGACGAGATTTTGCTAGATTAGGGTGAAACCTAATATGGGAGTCCATAGTTTGATTTACTGCTATTCTAGGGGGTTATTAATTGAGAAAGAGATTTTCGTTACTTAACCTAGGGTTAGACATTATTCACCGAGAGAGAGGGTTTAATATACGTTTGGGAGTTCTACGAATCAAGTCAAGTGAATAAATCGCATGGTTCAGTATTAGATAATAAGTAAAGTCTAGGTGGATTCTTCCTGATGGTATCATCGTGATCAACTTAGTTTCGCTTCAAGTTATTTCCCAATTCATTCTTTTTGTCTTAGTTTAGTAATTAATTAGTTAATCAACCAAATCATTTAATATTTAGTCTAAATAATAGAAAGAAAGTTGGTATTAGTACTTTTAGTTCCTTTGGGTTCGATAATCTGATCTTGCCTAAGCTATACTACTGTTCGATAGGTACACTTGCCTTAACTCGTTGTCAGAGTTAGTTTCCAGGTTCGATCATTCTCTTTATAAATTTTAAAACTCGACAATTTTAGACCGATCAAGTTTTTGGCGTCGCTGCTGGGGAATTAATATATTAAGAAAACTCTATTTTTATTACTTTAGCCATTTTTGTTATTTTTTTATTTTTTTGCAATTTATTTTTTTCCAGTTTGCTAATTTTTATTTTATTTGGTTTTGGTAGATAATTTTAATCTGTAGAAAAGATGGCACTGAAAAATTATCAGTGGCAAGTAATAACGACAATTCCTACTAAAGCAGCTAGTGTCTTCGACCTCGACGTGGTCACCAGGTTATCTAATTAGTTAAAGATGATGAATAAAAAGATTGATGGTTCGTATAGTCTCTCACAGGTACACCAAGAAATACAATATGATTCGAATTTAGGAGGCGTGGCGAATCCTGAGTACCTAACCTATGAATTTGGCATGGAAAACGAGCAAGTTCACTATACGGGTAACTATTCTAGACCACAAAATAATTTTTATAATGACACTTATAATACAGGTTGGAGGTACCATCCCAAATTCTCGTGGGATGATCAAAATAACCAAAGACCAGAACTCCCTCCAGATTTTCAACAACCACCTCACCAATAGGAAGATGAGTCAAACATTGAAGAGATGTTGACAAAATTCATGGCAGCCACAAATACCCGTCTCCAAGACACCGAGACCACCCTTAAGAATCGAAAAACATCGATTGAAGGGATCAAGAACCAAGTTGGTGAACTTAATAAGTCAGTTGGCGAAATTACTAAGTCAGTTGGACAACTTGCTAAGCTGATCCCAGAACTACCATAGAGATGATTGCCAAGTAATACTGAAACTAACCCGAGAGAGAAAAATCAAGCCATTTATGATAGTGAAGGGTTAGACGTACCAAACCCAAGGATAGAACCTGTGGTAAGTAAAGGTAAGGTTGAGGTGTGCCATGATATACCAAAATCGACAACTATAGAGTACCAACCTTGTATACTATATTCCGAAGCAATGAAGAAGAACAACACAGAGGAACAGTTTGGTAAGTTTCTTAAACTTTTAAAGAAATTAAATATTAGCTTACCATTTCTCAAAGCTCTTTCGCAGATACCCAATTATAAAAAATTTTTAAAAGAGCTGTTGACAAACAAACGGAAGCCAGACGAGGCATCGCATCTGGAGCTAAACGCAATGTGCTCAGTAATTCTACAAAATAAACTGTCACGAAAATTAAAAGATCTAGGGAGTTTTCCAACTCCATGTTTAATTCGTAGTTTATCTATTGATAATGGTTTAGCTGATTTAGGGGCAAGCATTAATGTTATGCCTTATAAAATGTTTAAACAACTAGATCTAGGGAAACCCAGACAAACTAGGATGAGCATTCAATTAACTGATAAAACTATCAAAATTCCTAGGGGTATAATAGAAAATGTTCTAATCAAAATTGATAAATTCGTACCCCTAGTAGACTTTGCCGTTTTAGACATGGACGAGGACAATTCGATTCTTTTAATTTTAGGAAGACTCTTTCTAGCAACTGCCAGAACTAAAATTGATGTTGGTACAGGAGAACTCATTCTTCTTATAGGTGACGAATCAATCATTCTACAAGCTCTTAAATCAACCAAAACATCGACTGATGAAGGTGAGAAAGTAAATTCATTTGATAACAAATTTGTTCAACCTTCACCACAGAAAACACCACGAAGCCACAAACCTAAACCGAATCATAGACCTCATGCCAATAAAGAAGAATTACATGAGGAACGAAGCCTTAATGTCGACAAACTAAAAGAGTGGAAGACACACTTTTGAAGAGAAACTAGGAATACACGAAGTGAAATCGAAGGAACCCCCAAACGAGCTTATAGGAACAACAAATCAGCTCAAAATAGGGGATCAAGTATTGTTGAATAAGGAAGACCCTCAAATTTCCAATTCAGACCTCAAGACAAACGAAGAAATCACTTTTGAGGTACTTAATGTCTTCCTATATGGCACAGTCGAGGTAAGCAATCCTAAATTCAACACCTTTAAGGTAAACACAACTCGACTTAAACTTTATATCAAAAAATCGAGTTGATCGCATGAAAAATGATTTTCACCTCCTCAAACCACCATGACCATACAAATAACAGGTAAGTCTACCTCAAGACTTTAAACGAGCGCTTCTCAGGAGGCAACCCGAGCACTAACCCCATTTTTATTTTATTATTTTTATTTTTTCCCTTTTTAGCATTTAAATAAACCTAAAGTGCATATTCCCAGAGCACACGGCCTTGCACACGGCCGTGGCCGTGGCCGTATGGGCACCAAAAGTAGGTAAAAAGGCGTGGCCGTAAACGTGTGGCAACAGGACAAAATTTCCCCAAAACATAGGCCGCCTCTCTATTTAAACATCCTTCTTGCTTTTTCTTTTCCAATTATCTTTCTTCTTTCATTTTCCATTATTTACTTTTACTTTTATTTTTATTTTTATTTTTATCTTTATCTTTATTTTCTTCATTATTTTCTTCTTATTCTTCATTCCATTTAGACTTAGCTTAGGATACAATAAAACTAGACCAGCTACTTCAAGGATTCAATTTCAAATGGTTCGAGGTGCTTCCCCACGTTCACCTCCAACCCTATTCGGATTCTTTTCATTAACTTCATCCAAAATTTAGGAAGTTTCACTTCTCCCTATCTTTTGATTTTCTACTATGTTGATATTTATCTATCTTTGTACATTGAGGGCAATGTACGTCTTAAGTGTGGGGGGTAAAAGTACCTAACTTTTTGCATTATTCCAAAATCCTAAATTTTAGTCTTGTTCCTAAGTAATTTTCTCATATTATTAATTAAGGTGAAATTTCTGATGATTTATGATTTTTATTCATATGTTTTTGAGTAAGTCATTGATGATTAAATTTGAAGAATACTAGAGAATCAAGCATGATAAGTCTATTTTTCAAGAATTAAAAATTTTCTAGGTTGTTAAACTGAATTTGACTATTACCTTGAAGTTTGAAATTTAGGGATTGATGTCAAATACCCATAATTTTTGTGAGATTTTGAGCCTTATAGAGCATATATTATTTTCCGTGCTTGATAAACCGTAAAAGTAACATATTTTAACCCCATATTTAGTATACTTTTGGATGATTTATCCTTGATTTATATAAAAAGGTGCTTTTAATCATTTCTTTTCATGTTTATACTCAAGAAAGCACCTAAGGATAAAAAGAACGAAAATAGGCTTAAAACGGACCAATTTGGGCGAACCTAGGAAATCGACATGGCCTGGACTTCAAGCCACATTACCGTGCCTCGTCAAATTACTTCACACGGCCATGCCACAATTTACATGGCCGTGCCCCAATCGACAGAATTGAGACACGGCCTGAAGACGATTTACACGGGCGTGTGCCATGGGCGTGCCCCTGCCACAGGAATAAGCAATTTCACTCAGATTTGGATGCTTGAAGCCAAAGAAACATACTCCTAAGTCTACTTAAACACCTTAATAGTAATTCTACTTGAAGAAGGTACTTAGGAGCCACGTAAAGCATATAAAGAGCCTATATAAACAACCCAAGGCAGCCGTTCTAAGGGGGAAGTTTTGGGGCAGAGTTTTCTGCCAGAGCTTTTATTTAAGGAATTACTCGAAGATAGCTGATCGTGTCAAATAGTCGAGTTTTAATATTTATAAAGCATGATCGAACCTGTAGACTAACTATGACAACGATTGAGGCAAGTGCACCTATCGAACAATAGTATAGTTTAGGCAAGATTATTTTATCGAACCCAAAGGAACCTAAAAGTACTACTACTCACTTTCTTTCTATTATTTAGCCTAAAATATGGAGTGATTGTTTTATTAAACTAATGAAAAACTAAAATAGATGGAAAGACAAAAGAATGAAACTTTGGGGAAAGACTGTGGAAAAACTCAGTTGATTTTAAACAATACCCTCAGGAAGAATCCACTTATGACTTCTCTTGTTATCTAACTTTTAATTCATATGACTTCTTTATTTAGCTTGATCATGAGACTCCTAACCTATATTAAACCCTCTCTAAAGGCGAATAACATCTAACCTTAGGTTAATTAGTGGAACTCTCGTTCTCTTATAATAACCCCTAAGGAAGCAGTAAATCAATCAATGGACTCCCATATTAGGTTTCACCCTAATCTGACAAAATCTCGTCACCCTATCTCTAGGCGTGAGATCAACTCTGCTTAATTATGCTAGATCTACTCTTAGGCAGGGTCTATTCCTCCTCCACCTAAGCACATCAGATTAAATTAAGTAACATAATTAAGAACAAACTAAGTACTTATCATATAATTTAGAAATCAAATAATAAAATCAATCATAGGTTTCATCCTCTTCAGGTATCTGAAGGGTTTAGTTCATAACAAAATAAGAAAACATCTCAAGAGAAAAGATAAAACAAAACATAAGAAATCCCTAAAACCCACTGAAGGAATTGAAGAGGAGATCTTCTGGCTTCTTGAGATGGATCAACTGGATATCTTCGAGTAATTTCCTGAATGAAAGCTCTGGCAGAAAACTCTGCCTAAAACTTCCTCCTGTTTTGGCTTCTACTGAACTCATCCTTTTAGTTGCTACCTTGGGTGTTTATATAGGCTTTGAGATGATTTACTTGGCTCCTAAGTATCCTAATTCAAGTATAATTCCTCCTATGATGTTTAAGTAGACTTAGGAATGTGTTTCTTTACCTCCAAGCATCCAAATCTGAGTGAAATTACTCTTTCCCGCGGTAGGGGCACGACCATGGTACACGCCCATGTAAATCATCTTCAGGCTGTGTCTCGATTTTGTCGATTGGGGCACGGCCGTGTAAATCATGCCATGGCCGTATGAAGTATTTTGATGAGGCATGACCATGTGGCTTGAAGTCCAGGCTGTGTTGATTTACTCTTTTGCCCAAATTGGCCCGCTTTAAGCCCGTTTCTTGTTCTTTTCATCCTCGGGTGCTTTCCTAAGAATAAACATGAAAAGAAAGGATTAAAAGCACCTTTTTACATAAATCAAGGGCTAAATCATGAAAAAGCATACTAAAGATTGGGTTAAAATATGTTACTTTTATGGTTTATCAATAGCCAGTTGATCCATCTCAAGAAGCCGGAGTTCTACCCAAGACAGAAGATCTCCTCGTTAATTCCTTTAGGGGGTTTTAGGGATTTCTTATGTTTTGTTTTATCTTTTCTCCTGAGATGTTTTCTTATTTTGTTATGAACTAAACCCTTCAGATACCTGAAGGGGATGAAATCTATGATGGATTTTGTTATTTGATTTCTAAATTATATGACAAGTACTTAGTTTGTTCTTAATTATGTTGCTTAATTTAATCTGATGTGCTTAGGTGGAGGAGGAATAGACCCTTCCTAAGAGTAGATCTAGCATAATTAAGTGGAGTTGATCGCACGCCCAGAGATAGGGTGACGAGATTTTGTTGGATTAGGGTGAAACCTAATATGGGAGTCCATTGATCGATTTACTACTTCTTTAGGGGGTTATTATAAGAGAATGAGAGTTCCACTAATTAACGTAAGGTTAGATGTTATTTGCCTCGAGAGAGGGTTTTATATAGGTTAGGGAGTCTCACGGATCAAGCTAAGTAAAAAATTCATATGAATTAAAGGTTAGATAACAAGAGAAGTCATAGGTGGATTCTTCCTGAGGGTATCGTCTAAAATCAACTGAGTTTTTCCACAGTCTTTTCCCAAAGTTTCATTCTTTTGTCTTTGTATCTAGTTTAGTTTTTCATTAGTTTAATAAACCAATCACTCCATATTTTAGGCTAAATAATAGAAAGAAAGTGAGTAGAAGTGCTTTTAGGTTCCTTTGGGTTCGATAAAATAATCTTGCCTAAACTATACAATTGTTCGATAGGTGCACTTGCCTCAATCGTTGTCATAGTTAGTCTACAGGTTCGATCATTCTTTATAAATATTAAAACTCGACTGTTTGACACAATCAAGTTTTTGGCGCCATTGCCGGGAACACTAAAATATTAAGAAAGCTCTATTTCTATTACTTTAGCCATTATTTTATTATTTTTGCAATTTACTTTTATTTTTAGATTAGGTTAAATTTTTATTTACACTAAATTTCTTTCTTTCTTCTCCTAGTAGGTACCTCTAGTTTATGACTAGAAGGAACCCGAGAGGACCTTTAGCCTACAAAGGTGACATTGAAGCTACCGCTCGCAGAAATCGTAGAGAAACTAGAAGAGCTCTAGACTACCAAAGAGAAGAACAAGACAGATCCAATCCTACTGAATGGATGGACGAAAATAATCCACCACCAAATGTGCAAGAACAGAATGCTTCGCATACTATGTATGATTATGCTAAACATAATTTGACAGGAGTAGAATCTAGTATTGTTAGGCCTACTATAGCTATTAATAATTTTGAATTAAAGCCTAATACAATACAAATGATTCAACAATTTGTTCAATTTGATAGTTTGCAGGACGAAGACCCGAACACTCATATAGCAAATTTTTTAGAGTTCTGTGATACTTTCAAAATAAATGGCATTTTTTATGATGCCACATGTCTTCGATTATTTCCCTTCTCATTAAGGAATAAAGCCAAGCAGTGGTTGAACTCGTTACCACGAGGATCAATCACCACATGGGATCAAATGACCGAAAAATTTCTTTTAAAATACTTTCCACTAGCCAAAACGACCAAATTTAGGAATGACATATCTTCTTTTGCGGAATGATGTAGAAACATTATATGATGCATGGGAAAGATATAAGGATCTCCTGAGAAGATGTCCACACCACGGATTACCTTCGTTGCTTCAAGTCCAAACATTTTACAACGGTGTGAATTCTTCAACGAGGCAAATAATTGACTCATCAGCCGGTGGAACTTTGAATAACAAAACTCCTGAAGCGGCTTATGACTTTATTGAAGAGATGTCGTTGAATACCTATCAATGGCAAATTACAAGGGCCAAACCGACAAATTCAGCCGGAGTTTTTAACCTACGCGTAGTAACAATGCTGTCAACACAGGTGGAGATGATGAATAAAAAGCTTGAAAATTTATGTTCTTCACAGGTACACCTAGTAATGCAATGCGAAGCGAGTGGGAATGTGGTGAATCCTGAGTACCCACCCTACCAACCAGGAGCAGAACATGAGCAGACAAACTATATAGGTAACAATTTCAGATCCAATAATAATCCTTATAGTAGCACTTATAATGCACGTTGGTGGAACCACCCAAATTTTTCGTGGGGAGGGCAAGGAAATCAAGGAAATCAAAGGCAGCAACCTCCTCCAAATTATCAAAATTAGCCATATCCAAAAGAGAAGCAATCAAACCTCGAAGAGATGCTGACAAAATTCATGGCAGCCACAGATTCTCATTTCCAGAAGACTGAAGTAGCACTCGATGAACAACAAAAATCGATCAAAGGGATCGAGAATAAAGTTGGAGAACTTACTAGGTCAGTGGGTCAACTCACAAAGCTGATTTTTGAACGTCAATAAGGACGTCTACCAAGCAACATAGAAATAAACCCAAAAGAATAGATCCAAGCCATCACAGCTCAAGAGGGTACAAAGGTAGACGAGCCCACCACAGCATAAGAAACCAAGGAAGAAAAAGGTAAAATAGAGGTAGCACATGAAAAGCCAAAACCAATAATCAATGAATACGAACCTCGCATACCTTATCCCGAAGCATTGAAATGAGATGATTCAGAAGAACAGTTCGGTAAGTTTCTTAAACTTTTAAAGAAATTACATATTAACTTACCCCTTCTTGAAGCTCTTTTCCAAATGCCAGACTCAAGGAAATTTTTAAGACAACTCTTGACAAACAAATGTAAAATAGACGAATAGCACCATGTGGAAATAAACGCAACATGCTCAGCAATGTTATAGAATAGACTACTGCAGAAACAAAAAGTTCCGGGGAGTTTTACGATTCCATGCTTAATTGGTAGTTTAACTATTGATAATGCGTTAGCTGATCTAGGGGAAAGTATAAACGCCATGCCTTATACGTTGTTTAAACGGCAAGGTTTAGGGAAGCCCAAACAAACTAGGATGAGTATTCAACTAGCTAATAAAACTGTTAGAATTCCTAAGGGCATTATTGAAGATGTTCTTGTAAAAATCGATAAATTTGTTTTCCCAATAGATTTTGTTGTTTTAGACATGGGTGATGATAATTCAATCCCCTTAATTCTAGGAAGACCTTTCCTAGCAACTGCTAGAACTAAAATTGATGCTGCCATAGGTGAACTCATACTTTGCATAGGAGATGAATCTATTAAGCTTCAAGCTTTCGACTCAGCCAGAACAACGGATGATGAAGGTAAGAAAGTCACTTCAATAGATAATCAAATTGTTCAACCTTCACTACGGGAAACATCACAAGGCATCAAACTTGAGCCAACTCATAGCCACCAAGTCGACAAAGATGAATCACACAAGAAAGAAAACCTTAAGGTCGACGATTTAGAAGAATAGAAGATACAAGTCAGAGAAAAGCCGGATCCACACGAAGTAAAACCAGAGGAACCGCCAGAAAAGCTCATATGGGACATCAAATCACTTTAAAATAGGAGACCAGGTACTGTTAGACAAAGTCGATCCCCACATCACTTCAACAAACCTGAGGGCAAAGGGAGAAATTCTTCTTAAGGTACACGATATCTTCCCACACAAAATAGTCGAGGTAAGCAATCCAATATCTAGAAATTTCTAGGTAAATGCTTCTCGACTTCAACTTTGTCACAAAAATAGAACTGTGAGCATGAGGGAAGATATTCAAACCTTTAAACCTCCCTAAAATTTTCAAATACGAGGATAGTCTAGCTTTATACTATAAACGAGCGCTTCTCGGGAGACAACCCGAGCACTAACACAATTTATTTTCAAATTTATTTTTAGTTTCTTTTCTTTCCAACATTCTTTTCTAAATAATTAAACTAACACAAAAATGTAGATTTCCAGACCACATGGCCTTACACACGATTGTGTCCGTGGCCGTGTGGGCCACCAAACCACCACACTAACATAATAGAGGCTGTGCAATTTAGGCCAACCACCGTCAGACATCACGGGCCCAAACACCCTTCCCCACGGGTACCGACAGATCAGCACGGCCGTGCCCCTAAATCGTGTGAAGCTACTAACTATCTCTCAATGGGCGTGGGAGACTCAACACGCCTGTACCCACAACCGTGCGATGCGGCCGTGGTCGACAATGACTACTTAGACACAGGCATGAAACATCAAGAACGGGCGTGGGCAATGCAACACGCTCCACACCACGGACGTGCGAGGTAGCCGTGTAACTCGACACGCCCTTTGACCACGGGCATGTGAACGTGCCAGATTTGAGATACTATTTAAACCCCACAGCCCTTCCCCTTCTTCCCATCTTTTCACTTCTTCCTTCTTTTATTTTTTTCTTTCAAAATTTTCATTTTCCGTAGGAAAAGTGTCAAGACTCTTGAGCAACACCAAAACCATGCCGAAGAAGTGAAATAAGGCAAGCATAATCTCCCTATGGGAGTTTAGTCTATATAAGTTCATGCCTTGGTTTTAGGTGAAACACCCACACCAAGGGTCTTTGAGTCCCTCCTTTTATAGCCGAATTTACTAGGCCAAGAATCCTTTGCTTGGCCACCACTCTTCCCTCATTCTCCTAATTAAAGAATAATTCTTCATTTATCCACCTATTTAGTTGAAATTCTAAAGGAATAAAACTCTTCTCCTAAGAGTCCCTATTGGTCCATTGCTTCCTCTCTAAGTAATTAATTAGACCATATAGTTTTATTTCTTTTATTTTCTTTTCTTGCATTTGCTTCAATTTCCTCCGTCTCTTTAACAATCTTATGCTTAGTTTAGTTTACTTTAATTTAGTTTCTTGGTTTTAGGTTCTAAATTTCTAAAGCATTTCCTTACATTGGGAATCCACATTTCCATACATTTCCATACATTTCCTTACATTTCCATATATTTCCATACATTTCCATACATTTCCATACATTTCCTTACATTTCCTTTCATTTCCTTTCATTTCCTCTCATTTCCTTTCATTTCCTTTCATTTCCTTACATTTTCCTTATATTTCCTTACATTTCCTACATTTCCTTACATTTCCTTATATTTCATTTCATCTTAGGGTTCTTGAAACTCTTGAACACATCCAACACACCCATCGATCCCACTATCTCATGAATTATGCACTAACCATTAGAGGTTACAATCCGCACCTCCTTAGAGGTTACACCCACCTCGAACCATCCAACAATAAGGACTCCTTAGTCCATTAGTCTTTTCTTTTAATTTCAGTTTTCTTCTTAGTCTCCTTCTATTTATTTCCTTTGTCTTTAATTATAATATTAGTATATTATTAATGTTTCTTTAGATTACTTGGCTATATCTTTTCAGGCTACCCAATTTCTTTATCTAGCACAAAGATCATCGATAGACATCTCACCAGACCGGCCCCTCCAACTTATATTTCTCTGTCATCCTCCTGGAAATCACCCAAAATTCAGTAAGTGGCACTCTATCCCTCTCTTTTGATCTTATATTAATTGTTATTACCTATCTTTGTACATTGAGGGCAATGTACATCTTAAGTATGGGGGAATAAAAGTGCCTAACTTTTTGCATTATTCTCAAATTAATGCCTAATTTTTCATTGTTCTCAAAAATCCTGAATTTTAAACTTATTCAAAAGTATCATTCTCATATTACTAATTAGGGTGAAATTTCCTTGATTTATGTTTTTTTATATGTTTTGGATTAAGTCATTGATAATTGTGCATTGATGATTTATACGTGAAGAATACTAGAGAATCAAGCATGATAAGTCTATTTTTCAAAAAAAAATTCTAGGTTGTTAAACTGAATTTGAGTATTACTTTGAAGTTTGAAATTTACAGGGATTGATGTCAAAAACACCCATAATTTTTGTGAGATTTTGAGCCTTATAGAGCATATATTCTCTTTCGTGCTCACTTTATTGATTATGAGTGTGTCAACTTTGAATTGTTATTCTAGAACTTGCCTTGATTATACATATCGAGACCACACTTTTGATTTGATATACAGAGATGACAAAGGAACCTATGATTTAACCTATTCACACCACTAAAAGCCTACCTTCACAAATTAAACCCTAGTGAACCCCGTTGAATCCTAACAACCTTTTTATTGACTCACCTACAATTATTAACCCAAAATCCATTTGTATTTGTTATCACCCTTTCTTTTGACTACCCTTTAATCGAGGTTTGATTTGATTAAGTTACCGAATTATATTAGTTCAGGAGTTACATTTATCATTTATGATGTAATATTTTAGTTTGTTCTTAAGAAAAACAGCTTAGAGCATTTAAATTCCAATTGTTGAAGAAAAAGCTCGTATTAAAGTATTATCAAATTTTAAGTGATGAAAATACTCTTTATTATAGAGTAATTATTAATAGTGGTATTATTAGTTTTCATTCGATGTAAATATTCATATTTAGTTCATTGTTTCTAGTTAGGTAATTTGTCAAGTCAGTCTTTATTTTAACCTTCTAATTCAACCTTTATCCACACCTTTTAACCCAAGCCCCGTTACAACCCTGATCAAAGACCTTTTGATTTGTGTATCATCTCATATACAGTGGTGGAGATTTGATTTTCGGGCAAGCCTATGGGATTAACTTTTCAGGTTCGACTTATGAGTGCTTATTCTTGACCCTTAAACACTTTGAGTGATTTGAGTGAACCTTTAGTGAGTATGTCAATCCTTGTCGATTTTGAATTAAAGGTAATTATTCAGATAAGGGGAGACACCTATGTTTTCGTACTACAAAGGTATGACATATCTTGATTGAATCTTTAGGGTTCTTTGAGTTAAATTATCCATTTATAAATTATCTATGAATTATGATGAGACATTGTCGATAGGAATTATGAATCATGGAAAGTTCGTTTAAATTGTAAGTTGAGAATTTTACTTGAGGACAAGCAAAAGCTTAAGTGTGGGGGTATTTGATAAACCGTAAAAGTAACATGTTTTAACCCCATATTTAGTATGCTTTCGGATGATTTATCCTTGATTTATGTAAAAAGGTACTTTTAATCCTTTCTTTTCATGTTTATACTCAGGAAAGCACCTAAAGATAAAAAGAACGTAAAACGGGCTTAAAACGGACCAAATTGGGCCAACCTAGGAAATCGACACGACCTGGACTTCAAGCCACACGGCCATGCCTCGTCAAATTACTTCACACGGCCATGCAACAATTTACATGGCTGTGCCCCAATCGACAGAATCGAGACATGGCCTGAAGATGATTTACACGGGCATGTGCCATGGGCGTGCCCCTGCCACGGGAATGAGCAATTTCACACAAATTTGGATGCTTGAATCCAAAGAAACATACTCCTAAGTCTACTTAAACACCTTAATAGTAATTCTACTTGAATGAGGTACTTAGGAGCCAAGTAAAGCATCTAAAGAGCCTATATAAACAACCCAAGGCAGCCATTCTAAGGGGGAAGTTTTGGGGCAGAGTTTTCTGCCAGAGCTTTTATTCAGGGAATTACTCGAAGATAGCCAGTTGATCCATCTCAAGAAGCCGGAGTTCTACTCAAGACAGAGGATCTCCTCCTCAATTTCTTCAGGGGGGTTTTAGGGATTTCTTATGTTTTGTTTTATCTTTTCTCTTGAGATGTTTTCTTATTTTGCTTATGACCTAAACCCTTCAGATCCTAAAGGGGATGAAACCTATGATCGATTTTGTTATTTGATTTCTAAATTATATGATAAGTACTTAGTTTGTTCTTAATTATGTTGCTTAATTTAATCTGATGTGCATAGGTGGAGGAGAAATAGACCCTGCCTAAGAGTAGATCTAGCATAATTAAGCGGAGTTGATCGCACGCTAGAGATAGGGTGACGAGATTTTGCCGGATTAGGGTGAAACCTAATATGGGAGTCCATTGATTGATTTACTACTTCCTTAGGGGGTTATTATAAGAGAACGAGAGTTCCACTAATTAACCTAAGGTTAGATGTTATTTGCCTCAGGAGAGGGTTTAATATAGGTTAGGAGTCTCACAGATTAAGCTAAGTAAAGAAGTCATATGAATTAAAGGTTAGATAACAAGAGAAGTCATAGGTGGATTCTTCTTGAGGGTATCGTCTAAAATCAACTAAATTTTTCCACAGTCTTTTCCCAAAGTTTCATTCTTTTGTCTTTACATCTAGTTTAGTTTTTTATTAGTTTAGTAAACCAATCACTCCATATTTTTAGGCTAAATAATAGAAAGAAAGTGAGTAGTAGTACTTTTAGGTTCCTTTGGGTTTGATAAAATAATCTTGCCTAAACTATACTATTGTTCGATAGGTGCACCTGCCTCAATTGTTGCATAGTTAGTCTACAGGTTCGATCATTCTTTATAAATATTAAAACTCGACTGTTTAACACGATCAGTGCTCACTTTATTGATTATAAGTGTGTCAACACTGAATTGTTATTCTAGAACTTGCCTTGATTATACATGTCGAGACCACATTATTGATTGGATATACTGAGATGATAAAGGCACCTAGGTTTTAACCCATTCACCCCACTAAAAAGCCTACCTTCACAAATTAACCCTTAGTGAACCCATTTGATCCTAACAACCCTTTTATTGATTTACCTGCTGATATTCAAAGTATATTGATTTGTTATCACCATTCTTTTGACTACCCTTCTATCGAGAATTGATTTGGTCAGTTGCCTAATTAGTTTATTTCAGTTGATAAAGTTCTTTCTTTATTGTGTATTTACTTGATTTGTTCTTAAAAAAAATCGAAGTATATTCAGCATTAGTAGTATAAAAAGTGAGCTTGTGCATTTAAATTTCAATTATCAAGGAAAAAGCTCGTATTATTATTAGTTTCAAAGTTTCAATTGATGCAATAATTTATTTTCAAGTTTATTATTTTTAGTTATGTAATTTGTCAAGTTAATCTTGATTCTAAACCTTCTAATTTAGCCTTTATCCACACCTTTAACATAAGCCCCGTTACAACCCTGTCAAAAACCTTTATATTTGTGTATCATCTCATATTACAGTTGTGAAGATTTGATTTTCAGGCAAGCCTATGGGATTAACTTTTCAGGTTTGACTATTGAGTGCTTAATTGTGAACATTAAAACACTTTGAGTGACTTGAGTGAGTATTTAGTGAGGATGTCAATCCTTGCCGGTTTTGAATTAAAGGTAATTATTTAGATAATGGGAGATACCTATGTTTTCGTGCTACAAATATATGACTTATATTGTTTGAATCTTTAAGAGTCTTTGAGTTAAATTACCCATGTATAAATTATCTATCAATTATGATGAGGCATTATTGATAGGAATTTTGAATTGTGGAAAGTTCGTTTTAATTGTAAGTTGAGAATTTTGCTTGAGGACAAGCAAAAGCTTAAGTGTGGGGGTATTTGATAAACCGTAAAAGTAACATATTTTAACCCCATATTTAGCATGATTTTGGATAAGTTAGCCCTTGATTTATGTAAAAAGGTGCTCTTAATCCTTTCTGTTCATGTTTTACACTCAGGAAAGCACCCGAGGATGAAAAGAACAAGAAACGAGCTTAAAACGGGCCAATTTTGGCCAAAATGGAAATCGACACGGCCAGGACTTCAAGTCACACGACCGTGTCTCATCAATTTACTTCACACGGCCTGGACCATGATTTACACGTCCATACCTCAACAAATAGAATCAAAACATAGCCTGAAGTCGAGTTACATGGACGTGTACCATGGCCGTGCCCCTGTCATGGAAAAGAGGAATTTTACTCGGATTTGGATACTTTGAGGCAAAAGAACACATTCCAAAGCCTATTCAAACAACGAGTAGGAAGTATACTTGAATTAGGGCACTTAGAGGCCAAGTAAAAACATCTTAAAAGCCTATATAAAGAATCTAGAGGCCAACCATCAATGGAGACCGAGGCATTCAAAATTCAATAGAAGCCAGAACTTTTGTGGGAATCACTCGAAGATAGCCAGTTGATCCATCTTAAGAAGCTGGAATTCTACTCAAGATAGCAAATCTCTCCTTCAATTCCTTCAGGGGGTTTTAGGGATTTCTTATGTTTTGTTTTATCTTTTCTCTTGAGATGTTTTCTTTATTTGTTATGAACTAAACCCTTCAGATACCTAAAGGGGATGAAAACTAGATGAATCTTGTTATTATTTTCTAAACTATAAGATAAATACTTGATTTGTTCTTAATTATGTGTGCTTAATTCTTGTGTTAATATTTCCAGGATATTGATCCAAGTATGATGTTCTTAGGTGGAGGAGGAATAGACCCTGCCTAAGAATAGATCTAGCATAATTATAGCGGAGTCGTTCGCGCACCTAGAGATAGGGTAACGAGATTTTTTCGAATTAGGGTGAAACCTAATATGGGAGTCCATAGTTTGATTTACTGCTATTCTAGGGGGTTATTAAGTGAGAAAGAGATTATCATTAATTAACCTAGGTTTAGGTGTTATTCACCTCGAGAGAGGGTTTAATATACGTTAGGGAGTTCTATGGATCAAGTCAAGTGAATAAATCATATGGTTCAGTGTTAGAAAATAAGTGAAGTCTAGCTGGATTCTTCCTGATGGTATCATCGTGATCAACTGAGTTTCTCTTCAAGTTATTTTCCAATTCATTCTTTTTGTATTTGTATCTTAGTTTAGTAATTAATTAGTTAATTAACCAAAACATTTAGTATTTAGGCTAAATAATAGAAAGAAAGTTAGTATTAGTACTTTTAGTTCCTTTGGATTAGTACTTTTAGTTCCTTTGGGTTCGATAATTCAGTCTTGCCTGAGCTATACTACTATTCGATAGGTACACTTGCCTTAAGTCATTGTCAGAGTTAGTTTTCAAGTTCGTTCATTCTCTTTATAAATTTTAAAACTTGATAATTTGTGACCGATCACACATTCCTCGGTGGTTTCCACTCAACAATAGCCGAGATCTTACTCAAATCAACTTTAATTCCATCATCCGACACAATGTGTCCTAAGTATCTGACCTCTCAAAGCCAAAGCTCATTCTTGCTAAACTTAGCATACAACTTCTTGTCTCTTAGAGTCTGCAAAACAGTTCTCAAGTGCTCCGCGTGCTCACTCTTATCCCGAGAATAAATTAGTATGTCATCAATAAAAACAACTAAAAATTTATCCAGGTACGATCTGAAAATACGGTTCATTAAATCCATAAATACTGCAGGAGTGTTTGTTAAGCAAATGGGCATGACAAGGAACTCGTAATGGCCATACCTTGTCTGAAATGTAGTTTTCGGCACATCTTGTTCCTTAACTCTTAACTGGTAATAGCCAGAACTTAGGTCTATCTTAGAGAACACTGTAGCTCCCTTCAATTGGTCAAACAAACCATCAATCCTTGGAAAAGGATACTTATTCTTCACTGTCACCTTGTTGAGCTATCTGTAGTCCATACACAATCTCATAGACCCGTCTTTCTTCTTTACAAAAAGTACCGAGCACCCCACGGTGAATAGCTCGGTCTTGCAAAACCCTTATCCATTAACTCTTGCGACTGAACCTTCAACTCTTTTAACTCCAATAGTGCCATCCTATACGGGCCAACCAGAATAGATGTTGTACTCAGAACTAACTCAATGCCAAACTCGACTTCTCTAACTAGAGGCAATCTGGGTAACTCTTTCGGAAACACATCCAGATACTCGCATACCACAGGCACTGATTCAATCTTTACTTCTGACTCTTGGGTATTCATCACAAATGCGAGATAGGACCCATACCCTTTTCTCATTTATCTCAGCTACCATAGACGAAATCACTACAGGCAAACTTTTCGATTTACCTAATTCAACCCGAATGATATCTCCATTTGCACATCTCAGTTCAATAAACTTACTACCACAGTTTACTAAAACATTATGAGCAGTCACCCAATCGATGCCAAGAATTAGGTCAAATTCATCAAAAGGCAATAGCATGAGATTAGCCGGAAAACAATGACCTCTAATTGTTAAGGGACAATTTCTACAATCTTTGTCAACTAGTACATGTTTTCCTAACGGGTTTGTCACTTTTATCACAAATTTTGTAGACTCAACAACCATATTCATACTAGATACCAATTTCATTCAAATATAGGAATGGGTAGACCCCAGATCAATCAAAGCAACAACAGAGATATCATGAAGAGAAAAAGTACCCGTTATCACATCTGGAGATGATGCCTCTTCGCGAGCGCGAATGGCATAAGTCCTTGCAGGTGCACTACCCTTTGATCTCACAGCAGAATCTCTAAGTGCACCTCTACTAGTAGTCCCACTCCCCAGGTTCCTCTGTGGTCTACCCCTCGAAGGTACATTGCTCGGTCTTACTTCTTATTTTCTGTCTTTCTCATCCTTCCCAGGACAGTTTCGAATGAAGTGGTCTGATGAACCACACTTGTAGTGTAACAGTTTGATTTTGACCCTAATCGAAATAGTGGTTTCGGGACCACAAATCTGAGTCTAAAAAAATATTTTAAATTTATTTTCTATGTTTATTATGTGTGAATTTGCTTGTGTGAAATTTTTGTGTTTTAATTTCATCGTTTGAGTGTCTGATTAGATAAAAGGGCTGAATCGCGTAAAATGAAAATTTGATGGTTAAATATGAAAGTACCTAATTGTTGTTGTCTTTTTAATATAGAGGCTTTATGATGCAATTAGGCCATTTATTTTTAGTATGGACAGTTAAGAACATGATTATAATATGTTTATATTAAATTATAAAGGTTAGTTTAGTAAATTATGAATTAAAACTAATATTAATAAAAAAAAGCATGAAAATAGTCACTTGTTCATCTATTTGTGTCGAAAGTGAAGAAAGAAAAACTAAGTTGAAGCCTTTAAATACTAGGCCACTTCCAAGCTTGATTAAAGGTTCCTTTTTGTTCAGCTTTTAATAATTTTTTATGTTTTTGAGATCGTTGCTTCGAATACTTCAAAACCCATGTCTTAATTTTTGAATTTGATGATGATTTTGTGCTTTTCTATTGATGATAGTTTGTGATTTTTTTTTTGTTTGATGATGAAATATGAAAGATAGGTGAAAGATTGGCATATTTTGTCTTTGAATTTTTAGTGAAATTGAGTAATCTGGGATTAATTGTGAAAATAAGAAATTGGAGGATTAATATGTGAAATAAATGAAATGTGTAAGCTTGTATGGACATAAGGAGAATTCGGCTAGGCATGGGTGAAGTGAAATTTTGTGTAATTTGTGAAATAAGGACTAAAGTGTCGAAATGTGAGAATGTGAGGGCTATTTTGTAAAATGCCCTAAATATGAGTGTTTGGAATAAATTGAATGATTTGGTGATTGAATGAGTTAAATTTGAATATGTATATACCAAGAAAGGAGAGATTCGAATCGACATCGAGGCAAAGACAAAGTGCTTGATTGATCGACTCATCTCGGTATTTCTACGTGCGAGGTAAGTTCATATATAATACGTGTTCTTTAATTTATGTTTAAGTGCTATGAAATGAATAACTATGTGATTATCGGGTAGAAATATTATATGTGTGGAATGGAGAAATATGGCACTAAGTGTGCAAAATAGAATTTACACAATATGAATGGCACTATGTGTGCGAATTTGAGAAAGTATCGATCTTACTGATTGGAACTATGTGTGCGATACCGAATTAAGTTCGGTTTATATCAAGGAGCTAAGTGTGCGATGTTATTTAATCTTCAGCTATGATTTAGGCACTAAGTGTGTGATTGAATTGAAAAGATAACGAACAATGAATGAATTATAGTATCGAGCATTGAATAGCAAGAACGTTTGTTAACTAAGTGTTGGCAAAGGTAAGTTTCGAACCAATGTGGTTGATGATAATTTTAAGGTTGAATAGATGGATGTATGAGTATATGGTTGAGGATGATATTGTGTTTAGTTGTAAATCAATCTAAGTGATGGTTTATTTATATATTGATATTGCATTAATGAGTAATATGTATTATATTACGAACTTACTAAGCTCTAAAGTTTACTGTGTAAAGTGTTTCTCTGTTTTACAGTAACTTTAAAGCTAGCTCGAATACGGGGATTGTCAGCGACTCAATCACACTATTGGCTATCTATTTTGGTACTTTTGAAATGTATATATATTTGGTATATGACATGTATAGGCTAGAAGTTATGGTATGTTTTGAAATGTTTAGACCTTGCCATGTGATATGGCTTGGAAGTTGAATGATGTTGATTCTTATGTGTATGCTATGAAAATGATAAATGTGGTATGAAATAGTGAGAATGGAAATGGTATATTTCATGCTTGAATTGGTAGATGAGAATGATGGTTTAAATGTGAACTTGTGGTATGGATTAAATGAAGTTTGGTTAATATGATTTGGGATGTGAAATTGGGTATTTTGGATAAACTTGTTGGTGATAAAATTGAGTATGGTTATAGATGGTATAGTTGATGATGAATTGGTGCTTGTATCGGTATGTTTGGTTGCATTTTGAGGCATGAATTAGTATTGGATTGAGACTTGTAGGTAATACTAAGTGTGGGTGGCAAGTTTGGCCTTGTAAGTGGCCTATAATTGCCCACACATTGAGCACACGGGCATGTGGCTCGACCGTGTTGTTTAAGTTTTCCAATTGAAACAAGTCAGGATCGACCACGGGCTGGACACACAGGCGTGTGACTGGCCGTGTGGTGCAAGTCAGTGTCAACCACGGGTGAGGCACACGGGCGTGTCTCAGACCGTGTGGACAAGTCAGTATGTATGCCCTGTTTTGCCACGGGTTGGACGCACAGGCATGTTCGAGGCTGTGTGAGAACACGGCCTACCAACACAGGCATGTGACCTTTGCAGTTTTGAAAAATCTTTAAATTTCTAAAAATTTTGGTATGTGTTCGGTTTGGTCCCGACCTCTTTCTAACATGTGTTTAAGGTCTCGTCGACCTCATTAAGGGACTATGTGTTTATGTTGTGATTTGTTTCAATGATGATTACCTTTGTGTTGTAAAAATGATATGAAATGTTTCAAAATGATCGGTAATGCCTCTTAACCCTAGCCCGACGATGGGTACGAGTTAGGGGTGTTACATGTAGCAAGTTTGATTGTTTCCCCAACACTCCCAAGTATGTTGACTACCATAATTTGGACACTCTTGTTTATTTAGCTTTGCATTGCCCACGCTTGCCATATAGGTGGCTTGAACTCTCGAGCCCGAATATGTGTTACCGAGATCTCGGTGTGAATACCCAGCTGAAGCAGTCGTCCGAGGGTTCATTTATTTGGACCTCATTGATTGAGTTTGGAACGACTTACTCATGGGCCTCTTCCTCACATCTCGGGCCTCAATTATAGCTTTTCTCTTTTCCTTATTCAACTCTTCAGCCTTGCAAGCTCTATCGACCAATACTACGAATTCCTCCAACTCCAAAATCCCAACTAGCTATCTAATATCCTCATTCAGTCCATCTTCGAACCTTTTGCACATAATAGCTTCTGTAGACACACACTCTTGTGCATGCTTACTGAGTCTGACGAATTCACGTTCATACTCTGGCACAGTCATTTTGCCTTGCTTCAATTCAAGAAACTCTTTCTGTTTTTGATCAATGAATTGCTGACTTATGTACTTCTTCTAGAACTCTTCTATGAAGAAGTCCCATGTCACTCTCTCCCTTGGAACTACATATGTTAGTGTTTTCCACCAGCGGTATGTCGAGTCCCTCAGTAATGACACAGCACATTTTAAGCTTTCCTCGGGTGTGCAAGGAAGTTCATCAAACACCCTCATAGAATTTTTGAGCCAGAACTCTGCTTTCTCAGGGTAATCATCTATATTGGCTTTAAATTCCTAGGCCCTTAGCTTTTGAATCTTATCATCCAGGGGTTAGTCATCCTTACCAAATCTATACCTTGAGGAGCCACGGGGACTGGCTGAGGTATAGGTGAGGGTGGAGGAGGTTGAGCATTAGGATTTGCTCGTACAAGCTCAGTGTACAAGTTACTTATCATATGAAGAAAGGCTTCCTAAGCCTCTTCTCCTTGACCCAAAGTCTATGGTCTACTTTTTACAAGCGTGGTCCCTTACTCGGGAGCCAGCGCATTACTAGCAACGCCATCAGCAGCAGCTCGATTGTGATACATTTACTATACGAAAACACAATTTAAAATTATCAGGAGTCACCACACAATCAATATATATTTATGGCATGTATAGCTAGACTCTCACAGACGCTATGGTAGTCCGAGAACTGACTAAAACATAGCTCTAATACCATTAAATGTAACACCCCTTACCCATATTCGACGTCGAAACAAGGTACGAGGTGTTACCAGACTTATACACAAACAATTACGCAATACTGAGGCATGACTTTCAACTCAAAATTTAAAACATTTTGGAACACCTCTTAAACAAGCCTACAAGGCCTAAACCGCACATTAGGAATGGTTTGGGATCAAATTAAACTCTTTCAATTTGAACCTACAGGGGATTTCACACGGACGGACACACGCCTGTGTCCCCAAAATGGCCATGACACGCCCGTGTCTTAGCCCGTATGCAAAAACCTTGGCATTCTATTTCTGACGTCATCACCCCATAAATGTCATACGGCCAAGGCACACACTCATGTCCTTCGACCGTGTGGTGAATTAAATTCCTAATTGAGGTGCAGACTTCACACGGCTTGGGCACATGCCCATGTACTATGGTCATGTCTTCCACACGGTTGAGACACACGATCGTGCCTCCACCCGTGTGGTTACTACTGAACATATTAACTTGCAAACCTAGCATGCAGGGGGACATACGGCCCAACCACGCACCTATGAGGCTGACCGTGTGTCACACACAGCCTAAACACATGCCCGTGTGTCTACCCCTGTGGACAAGAATAAGGCTATTTGCCAAGCTCTTTCTACCACCCCATCTCATACAAACATAATTCACACCAAACCATCAACTCATTCGTGTATAATTAAACCAAGTAAACCAATCATGCAACTTTCACATTCATGAATAACCTCATCATTTCATAGATTAATAAGAAAAAGCCATCAACTATTGCCTTATACAAAAGAATTCATCTTTGAATGAGCCAACACATTTGGCGAAAACAATATGACATTCAACTAAGTCTAGTACCTATACATGCCATACTCAAAATGTTAAATATAACTATACAAAGATGTGCTGATAGTGTGGGTGATCCTCTGATTATCTCTGTATCCTGAGCTAGCTCTTCGACACTATAAAACAAGGGAAAAAGTGAAGGGTGTAAGCTTTAAGCTTAGTAAGTCTAAATGTAAACAATAAGAATCATACCACATGCTAACCAATTAAAAACATTATATACTTAATAATTTATATCCTCATAATCATGCTTACTCATTCCAACCCTTACCACATCCCAACCACATCTCATAAACATTGCTCACATTTACTTGCACTTATACCCTGCACTTATCATCACAAAGCCACATGTAACTTCACTTAGAAAAATTTCACGATGAACACTTCAGAATATTGTTGGATACTTGGTGGTTTTGCACACAGCCCACCATTTAATAATTTACAAGATGGTATCACACACAGCCAACCAATAATTTCACGTTTATGGTGGTATCGCACACAGTCCACCATTCATAATACATACAATGGTATCGCACACAACTCATCATTAATAAACAACAAAGTGGTATCGAACACAGCCCGCCAATAATTTCATGTTCACGGATATTTATCTGTACCCAATTTTTCTATTCCGAAGGTTCATACAAGAACTTCCTTACTCTCTATCATTTCAATAAATCTTACTAATAAGCATTTACATCCACACAATGCATTAATAGGTAAAAACATACGTAATAAGGATGTATCGTTTACACATAAACTTACCTCGATACAAAATATGTCAGTTTGCAATTTAGTCCGTAATCTTGCCTTTTCGCCGGTCAAGGTTGATTCCAAGTTCTTCATGATCTATAATAATAAAGTTTTACTCATTTAATCACTACATAAATCAAGACACTTCAAGATTTCTACTTTGGCAAAAATTACAGTTTTCCCCTTATATTTTGGCAAAACTACGATTTTCCCCCTAGGCTCGTAAATCATTTTTCATCAAATTTCCTCATTTAACAAGCCTAGCTGAACATTTATTACTCTTATAACAACTCACAATACCAATCATTTCATGCATTTACTACTCAATTTACAACCTTTACAAAAAGGTCCTTTTAGTTATTTTCATGGAAACACCCTTCACAAAAGTTATTTATTTAACAACCATAATTCATTTTCTTCCCTAAAAACCTCAGCAAAAAACATAAGCTCTCTCATGGAAAATCCTTAAACTTTCAACCATTTTGTAAAATAGTCCCCTCTTTTGCTAGCTTAAGCTTTAGGGGTTTCAAAAATACAAAAATCATCAAAAATAACCATCATAATCACTTACTTGCAAGAGGATAGCTTGGCTAAAAGTTTGAGCTTCAAAAACCCCTATTCTTACTAGAATTTTCAGTGGAAGAAGAAATGGGAATAGGAAAAGATGATAGCTTCTTTATTTTATTTTATTTTATTCAATTAAGTCACCAAAACTCACCTAACCATTGGCCATGTCTCTAATTTGTCCCCCATGGCCGGCCAACTCTCCATTAAGGGTCTAATTGCAGTTTAAGGACCTCAAATTTAAGTTCTTATAGCTATTTAACACCTCTAGCTTGAAAAATAAAACTTTCACACTTTATACGATTTAGTCTTTTTTCGCAATTAAGCATGCAATCATCAAAATTAATGCACCAAAATTTTCATGCACTCATATAATCAAGATATAACACATATAAAAATATTAAAAATAATTTCTTTGGTCTCGGATTAGTGGTTTCAAAACCACTGTTCTGACTAGCCCCAAAGTCAGGCTATTACATGTGGCATCAATCTTTCTTTTGCTAAACTGAACTTATCACATTTGGTGTGGCGTTCATATACCTTTGGTTCCTATCACTTTTTGATAGCAGTTCAAGGTCCTTGTTGATTTCTTTCTCTAAACCGAAATTCACCTAAGAGCACTTTGAGACTCGGGTCAACAATCCCAATATTGTTGGTTTATTCTCGACCCTTAGCCAAACTATCTATTTCCTTACTTAACCATCTTACTTTTGATCTTTGTTTGAAGCTTTATCTTCTATCTTTTCCATCTAACTTTAAACAAACCTAGCCATACTCAATTCACGATCGGCCAAACTAATATGATTCGAAACAACAACAATCGAGCTCGTATCATTTGGTATCAGAGCTAGTGGAATTGGAGTAAGAATCAACGTTCTCAATACTACAGTATTAAAATTTAATTAAAACCAAATTAAAAAACTTTCAGTAGTTTTTAAAGATCAAATAGTTAATATCAAGTTTTGAAAGCGAAAAAAAAGAGAAAACTTCGTAAAAAGAAAAGTTTTCAAACTCTTTTGTTGTCAAGCTTTAAAAGTTTTGTTTGCTACCTAAATTAGTCCTATTACTTGCTTCTACTATTCGGCCACACTTTAATCAACCCATTTTGTTTTTAGCCTACCTATTGGTCCTAACATCATCCCTACCCTAAACTGACAACTCTTTTCGCAAGCCAACCCACTTTTGACTACATTTAAGTCTAAATAGTCCCCTTAAGAACTTCGAGAGGCGGATTGAGTGGAAAAAGGCTTGAGGGTTGTGAGCACATTCGAGTGTAGAAAAGCCAAGTGAGTGTGATTTATTTTTGTGAGAGAATTTTTGAGGTTTCTTGTGAGTATCTAAAATTTCACTAAGTTCGAAAAGAAATCCAAACGAGGGAGGTGGACTCTATCCTATAAGAAACGTTGGAGGAGGCGTGCCAGATCTCACCCTTCAAGCGCTCATGTGAGAAATGGAGCGGTTATTTGATTGAAAGCTCAAACAAATCGAAGATTGCTTAGTTCGAGTTGAAACATGAGAACAACACGAGGCAACTCTAGAAGTTGCAAGACAAGGGCGTAAGCGTCCAATCCAAGACCCTTGTGAAGCGACTGATCAAGAAAGTGATCATTCATCTGCTTGAAGTGTACGTCAACGAGGTCAACAAAATTGAGGCCCTAGAGATCGAGACTATCCTGATGATAACCTTAAGAATATTAAGATAACAATCCCTCCGTTCCAAGGAAAGAATGACCCCGAAGCTTACTTGGAGTGAGAAGAGAAGATTGAGCTAGCCTTCGAATACCACAATTATTCAAAGAGCAAAAATGTAAAGCTCGCGGTGATCCAGTTCTCGAATTATGCCATTGTGTGGTGGGACCAATTCGTCACGAGCCGAAGACGAAATGGTGAAAGGCCCATCTCTTCTTGGGCTGAAATGAAGTCTGTCATGCAAAAACAGTCCATCCTTTCTTACTACCACCGGGATCTTTATCAGTGACTCCAAAGCCTTACCCAAGGAAATAGAAGCATTGAAGACTATTACAAGGAAATGGAGATAGCCATGATCCAGACCGATATCAAGGAGGATCGAGAGAAGACTATGGCTAGATTTCTTGTGGGACTAAACTGTGACATCGCCAACATAATTGAATTGCAACGCTATGTTGAAGTAATGGACATGGTCCACATGGCGATAAAAGTTGAAAAACAACTCAAATGAAAAGGAGTTAGTTGATCCTACACCAATCCCTCCACCAACAAATAGAGCCAATGAGCCAACAAACCCCCTGTTCGAACCAAAGAGCCAGTTGTGGCAGCCAAATCTAATCAACCCATGGGTGAGTTAAGTCGAAATAAAAATGAGCCGGTGCTAAATCACACGAGAGACATAAAATGGTTCAAATGTTAAGGCCAGGGAGACATAGCCAGCCAATGTCCCAATCGGTAAGTTATGGTGGTAAGGGTCGACAACGAGATTGAATTCAAGGAGGAAATCCAAAATGAGCCCGAATCGCCAACCGACGAAGAAGAAAATTTAAAGTATCCAATTGAAGGAGAAATCCTTGTGGTAAAGTGAAGCCTCAACATCGAAAGTGCTGAAACTGAATAGCAAAGACAGAACATTTTTCACACCCGATGCCACATCCAAGGCAAGGTGTGTAGTATGATCATCGGCGGTGAAAGTTGTACCAACATTGCAAGTAGCATGCTGGTGGAAAGCTCGAATTAGCCACGACCACACACACAACTCCATACAAGTTGCAATGGTTGAATGACGAAGACGAGCTTAAAGTGACAAACCAAGCCGTGGTAGCATTTTCCATCGGAAAGTACCAAGACGAAGTGGTGTTCGATGTAGTTCCCATATACATGAGACATCTCCTTTTGGGGCATCCATGGCAGTTCAATAGGCACGTGATCCATGACGGTTATACAAATCGCTATACGTATAAACACCTAGGCAAAAATGTAACCTTAGCACCACTCACCCCAAAGCAAGTGTACCAATATCAAATAAAATTGAAAGAATCTGTGGAAAAAGCAAAGAAAAAAGAATAAGAAAAAAGATTGAAAAGAGAAAGAAAAGAAAAACGATAAAAAGAAAGAAAAAAGTGAGAGAGTGGTGGTAAAAGCACAAGAGGAAAAATAAAGTAAAAAAAAATCGAGAGTGGTAAAATGAGCGTATTTACGAGGAAAAGAGAAGTAAGGAAGTCCTTATTGATGCGCCATCCCGTGCTTGTACTTATTTACAAGGAATGTTTCTTTGATGCTAACAAACTTGATAACTCTTTGCCTTCTTCTATTTTTTCGTTGCTTCAAGAATTCGATGACGTTTTCCCAGAAGAAGTACCCAATGGGTTGCCTCCTCTTCGAGCTATCGAACACCAAGCAGATTTAGTTCCTGGGGCTACAATTTTGAATCGACCAGCCTACCGAAGCAACCCTGATGAAACTAAGGAGTTGCAATGAAAAGTGACAGATTTAATGGAGATAGGATATTTATGGGAGAGCCTAAGTCCATGCACGATTCCTATTTTGTTGGTGCCCAAAACGGATGGTTCGTGGAGGATATGCGTGGATTGTCGAGCCATCAACAAAATTACCACCAAGTGACATCATCCCATTTCTAGGCTCGACGATATGCTTGATGAACTCAGCGGCGCTAAACTGTTCTCCAAGATCAACTTGAAAAGCAGCTATCATCAAATAAGCATGCGAGAGGGGGACGAATGGAAGACGGAGTTCAAAACCAAATACAGTTTGTATGAGTGGCTAATGATGCCATTTGGACTCACCAATGCCCCGAGTACCTTTATGAGATTGATGCATCACGTTCTGGTCGTTTCTGCGTAGTTTATTTTGATGACATTCTATTTTATAGTAAATCCTTATCTAATCATCTTGAACATTTGTGCGCTATTTTGGAGGTTTTACGAAAGGAAGTATTATATGTGAACCTTAAGAAAAGTAGCTTTTGTACTAAAAAAAAAGTCGTTTTTCTAGGTTTCGTTGTAAGTGTGGGTGACCTCGAGGTGGATCAAGGCAAGATTAAAGTGATACAAAAATGGCCTCGTCCGACCAACATCAGCCAATTAAGAAGCTTTCACGCCTTGCAAGCTTCTATAAGAGGTTTGTGCCAAACTTCAGCACCCTTGCTGCCCCATTAACAGGTATTATCAAACAGAATTCTCCTTTTATTTGGTCTGATGAACAAGAAGCTGCTTTTGTTAAGATTAAAGATTGTTTAACTAACGCTCCACTTCTATGTTTACCTGATTTTAACAAAACTTTCGAGGTGCAATGTGATGCCTCTGGCATAGGTATAGGTGCAGTTTTAACATAAGATGGGCGTCTGGTGGCTGACTTTAGCAAGAAGCTAAATAGGGCTACGCTCAACTACCCCACCTACGACAAGGAAATGTATGCTTTGATACATGCCTTAGAAATATGGCAGCACTACCTTTGGCCGAAAGAGTTCGTTATACACACTGACCATGGGGCCTGGAAGCAGTTAAGAGGGCAAACCAAGCTCAACAAACGTCACGCCAAATGGGTTGGATTCTTATAATCATTTCCATATGTGATTAAATACAAGCAAGGTAAGGAAAATATTGTTGCGGATGAACTATCGGGTAGGTGTGCTCTTATAAACTGTTTAGATGTTAAATTGCTTGGTTTCGCTTATTTGAAGGATTTATATGCTAATGACTCTGATTTTGGAGAAATTCACAAGTTATGTGTGCAAGGTGCGTATGATAGGTATTTTCGGCAAGATGGATTCCTTTTCTGAGAAAACAAGCTATCTATACCCCAAGGATCAACTAGAAAACTGTTGGTTTATGAAGCGCATAGCGGGGATCTAAAGGGTCACTTTGGCATAGCCAAGACTTTGGCTACACTTCAAGAACACTTCTATTGGCCGAATATGAAACGAGACGTGGCAAAAGTGTGTGAGCATTGTATTGTTTGCAAGAAGGCCAAAACAAGGATCAAGCCACATGGACTTTACACTCCGCTGCCGGTTTTGGAAGCACCAAGGATGGACATTTCCATTGATTTAGTTCTAGGGCTTCCTAGAACAAACAATGGCAAAGACTCAGTGTTTGTTGTAGTAGATAGATTTTCAAAAATGGCTCATTTTATTGCGTGTAATAAAACTGACAACACTTTAAATGTTGCTAATCTATTTTATAAGGGAGATCGTGCGACGGCATGGCATTCCTAGGACCATCGTTTTGGATTCCACAGCCATTTTTGGATGACCTTGTGGGGCAAGCTTGGCACCAAGCTGTTGTTCTCAACAACGTGCCATCCCCAAACCGATGGCCAAATGGAGGTCGTTAATCGGGTTTTGTCAACACTATTGCGGGCAATTATTAAAAAGAATCTCAAAACTTGGGAGGAGTGTCTACCCCACATCGAATTCGCGTATAACTGGTCGTTACATTCTGCTACCAAGCATTAGCCATGTAACACCCTAACTCGAGACCGTTGCCAGAATAGGGTCAAGAGGCGTTACCAAACATCCTAAACATTTCACCACCATTTCACGACACCAAGTCATTAGTCAATCAATACATATCAATTAGCAACATACAATCCCTTATAGAAGTCTACGAGACCTTAATCACAAGCTAGATAGGAGTCGGGACTAAACCGAATACTTACAAAACTTTTTAGAATTTTAAACATTCTTCAATACTGTTGAGGTCACACGTCCGTGCAATCAGGCCGTGTGCCTCACACAGCTACCGGACACACCCATGTGTCTAGGCCGTGTCAAAATAGAGCATGCATACTGACTTATCCCCACGGCCACTAGACACGCTCATGTGCCATGGCCGTGTGTTACTAGCCTATCTACTGACTTGATCACATGGCCAGCATGCACGCCCGTGGGCCTCAGCCGTGTACCCCGTCCAGACACAACTAAAATCGATCCTTAAACCACACGGCAGAGACGCACGCCCGTGTCTCTTAGCCATGTATGCAAAATAGGCCATTTGTAAGGCCAATTTGCCACCCACACAAAGGTCAACCAACAAGCTTCAATATTCATGCTTTTAAATGCATTCAAACATACCATTTCATGCACCAAATAATCATCAACATTACCATCTACTTCCATGACTAATATCATTACAACAAGTCCGTTCAAAGTAACAATTGTATATCTCAATATATATATATCAAACATTATGTAATTCATGCCATAATTCATCTTCAACTCACATATTTCATAATCCACAAAGTCATGAAATATACCACATTTATAGCTCATTCATAAACTCTACATCATTCAACTTCCAAGCCAAATCACATGGCAAGGATTAAATATTTCAAGACATATCACAACTTCCAGCCTATACATGCCTTATTTAAACTATATACATCTTTCCAAAAGTACCAAAATAGATTTCGATAGTGTGATAGACATGCTGACGATTCTCGAATCCAAGCTAGCTCTACTAACACTGTAAAATAGAGAAACAAATCACACAGTAAGCTTTCAAAGCTTAGTAAGTTAGAAACATATTACATTATACCAAAACAAACCATCACATAGATCAATTCACAATCACATATACCATACCATCCAAAACTAATATGTTCAATTAACCTTTCATAACCTCATTCATAGTTTCATCAACCACATAGGTTCCGAACGTACCTTAGCCAACATGTAGTTATCGATTACATATGCTATTCAATGCTCACTATTTCATTTTGATCTTTCGTCCTTTCTTTGATTCAATCGTACACTTAGTGCCCAAATCGTTAGCTGAAGCTTAATCAACATCGCACACTTAGTGCATCTATATCAAACTGGTCTTAAATCGGTATCGCACACGCAGTGACAACCACAAAGCTAAAGCTTATTTATTTCGCACACATAGTGCTAATCATTTCGTTCACATTTCTGAATACGCACACTTAGTGCCACAGAACTCAAGACCTCACATAGCATTCACAATTCAATAATATCATACCATTTATCTCATAACATTAAACATAGTGAAACACACGTATTATGTCCGAACTTACCTCGGACGTCAAAATACCAAAACGATCGATTAATCGAGCACTTTATCTTTGTCTCGATCTCGATCTGAACCTCTTCTCTCTAGGTCTATACACATAAAAATTCAATCCATTCAATCACCAAATCATTCATTTTAGTCCAAACACACATATTTAGGGCATTTTACAAAATAGCCCTCACATTTTCACATTTTGACACTTTAGTCCCTAATTCACAAAATCATGAAATACACATAATTTCATTTCACCCATGCCTAGCTGAATTCTCTCTATATTCACACAAGTCCACACATCTCACTTATTTAACATTTTAGTCCCTCAATTTACACTTTCAACAATTTAGCCCAAAATACTTAATTTCACCAAAAATTCAATTACAAACTATGTTAACCCAACACCAAGCTTTCATATTAACCAACCAAAATCACAAGCTCACATATTCATCGATGGCATATCTCACATTCATCACCAATTCACAAAATTTAAGCATGGGTTTAATAGTACACTAAACAGCGATCACAAAAACGTAGAACTCATCAAAAACCAATCAAAAATCATACCTCAATTGAGCTTAGCATTGTCGAAATTTCAAAAGCTTTTAAACCCTTTTTTGTAACACCCCTAACCCGAGACCATCGCTAGAATAGGATTAAGGGGTATTACCGGTCAATCAAAACATTTAACCTCTAAATGACGACACAAAGTCAATCATCAACAAACAAATTCATATACAATCATAGTGTCCCTTAAACGACTCATCAAGACCCTAAGCATGCTTATAAACTGATTCGGGATTAAATCGAAACACATATAATGCTTCATGAAAAATTGAAACTTTTTTAGAATATAGTGGAGACACCCACGTGGGGGTAGGCCGTGCCTCTCCCACGGCTACATGACACACCCGTGCGACCTCCCCGTGGTTACATACTGCCAAAATCAACAAGGCTAACAAGCACACCCGTGTGCTAAGGCTGTGTCCTATAAGGTCATATACTATCATTTCTCGCACGGCCTGTAGGCACGCCCGTGCCAAGGCTATGTGCAGTTTAAGCCATATTCTGCCAATTTACCCCCGGTCTGAGGTACGCCCGTATGCCCCAACCGTGTGACATTATAGGCCATTTTTGCAACGCCAACATGCCACCCACTTAGGGTGAAACCTACAAGCCAATCAGCCAAACATCTCATGCACATATTGCCATCAAAACATACTAATAAGATCATTCATTTGGTTACTCAAAACTTGGCCATTTCACATTCTTTCACCATACCAAGATATGCATCATATATCACCTTCATTTAAACAAAATATTATCTCATAAATAGCCAAATCACAAAGCTAAGACTACATAACAACTTATACCAACATACTAGCCTCTACATGCCATATTTAGTTATATACACTTTCAAAAGGGTACCAAAAATTAGTTTAGTAGTGTGATGACGATCCCTGTCAGTCCTGAGCCTTCAGTAGCTTTTAACGACCTATAAAACAGAAAAAATGCATACAGAGTAAGCTTTCCAAAATCTTAGTAAGTCATATACAAATAAACTTGACATAGAAGGTACTTATGAAAATAAGTACATTAGTACATTTCAATCATTTAACATAATATCACATATATGCTTTGTTTCATACACTATTAACCACATTTACTATCTTTGTAAATTCAAGAGTCATATAATTACGTAATTCATATAATCAAAACATTCGATATCATATCATCAATTTCGTACCCATAGCGTCATAGTAAAATCACTTAGATGCTTACCTTATATACACAATTAGTGTATAATCAATGTACCTAAAATGGTTTTACGTACACATATTTATTCTTAACTCGGATTTGTAATTTGTATCACGGACTTGCCCGTTGATCCAATAGGAATCTAATAGGATGCTCAGAAACCTCGAAATAGTCGTACAAAGCCAACGTCCTAAATGAGACCTTTCATGTACTCAGATATCGATACCTCAGTCTCGGACAGGTTGTTACATGAATCAATATGATGTCGATGACACGAAAAGCTCATATCATTGCCAACGTCCCAGATGTGGTCTTACATATAATCAGATAGCGATGCCTACGTCCCAGACGAGGTCTTATATATAATCAGATAACGATGCCTACGTCCCAAACGAGGTCTTATATATAATCAGATAATGATACCTACGTCCCAGACGAGGTCTTATATATAATCAGATAACGATGCCTACGTCCCAGACGAGGTCTTATTTATAATCAGATAACGATGCCCACGTCCCAAACGAGGTCTTATTTATAATTAGATAACGATGCCTACGTCCCAGACAAGGTCTTATATATAATCAGATAATGATGCCTACGTCCCAGAAGAGGTCTTATATATAATCAGATAACGATGCGTACGTCCCAGATGAGTTCTTCTATATAATCAGATAACGATGCGTACGTCCCAGATGAGGTGCTATATATAATCAGATAACGATGCCTACGTCCCCGACGAGGTCTTATATATAATCAGATAATAATGCCTACGTCCCAGACAGGGTCTTATATATAATCAGATAATGATGCCTACGTCCCAGACGAGCTCTTATATATAATCAGATAACGATGCCTACATCCCATACGAGGTCTTATATATATCAGATAATGATTCCTACGTCCGAGACGAGGTCTTATATATAATCAGATAATGATCCGTACGTCCCAGACAAGGTCTTATATATAATCAGATAATGATGCCTACGTCCAAGACGAGGTCTTATATATAATTAGATAACGACGCCTACGTCCCAGACGATGTCTTATATATAATCAGATAACGATGCCTATGACCCAGACGAGGTCTTACACAATTATCAAATCAACGCCAATGTCCTAGACGTGATCTTGCATGATAAATTAGAACAGATACCCTTGTATTCCTAAGTTCGTACAAAACTTCTCCGATTTATCACTATGTCGACCTTATCTCAGAATTCATATACATAGTATCAGAAATGCAGTCATTATAATTGATAATCATGTAAATAAACTCAATTCAATGCAATTACATTTATTAGCAATATAACTTACCTCGTATTCGGTTTATCCGAATGAAAACGGCTACTCGGTTACTTTCGCTTTCCAACGATCTACGTCATTTTCTTCAGTTCTTGATCTAAACATATTCAGAATTAATCCTTTTATTCTCTAATTCATTCAATTCAATCCATACACACATATTTTTGCTATTTACAATTTAGCCCCGTATTTGAATATTTTATCAATTTAGTCCTAATTTCTCAAAACATCAAATATACAAAATTTGTTCACACATATGCATAGTCGAACCTCCCTGATGACTATATAGGTCCAAATATTTCATCAAATTCACACATTAACCCTCCAAAATAATATTTTCACAATTTAGCCCTATTTAGCTAAATTCATCAAAACTTCAAGAACAAAACATGTTCATCTAACACCTAACTATATTTTAACACCTTAAAACATCACAAAAATCAACATATCATCAATAGCATTTTTCATGAACAACATCAATTCATCAAATTGAGACATTGGTTTGATAGCTCTCGAAGCAACAATTACAAAAACATAGAAATTATCAAAAATCGACTAAAACATACCTTGAATTTGTGCCTCAAACTAGCCAAAATTACAAAGCTTCAAAGCTTCCTTTTTCTTTTTGTTTTTCGGTGGAAGATGGATGAACTAAGTCCATTTTCATATTTTATTTTATCATATAATCATTTAATACATGAAATACATTTTTAACCCTTAATCAAATATATTAAAACATATAATTCAAGGTCATTTATGACCTTAGCCATCCACTAACCACTTAATGGCATATTTGCCTATTAAGGCCACAACATTCAAAAGCCACATCACTTAAGTACTTTAACAAATAGCAAGCAACTTTCACATTTCATGCAATTTAATCCTTTTGTCAAATTAACCACACAGACAATCAAATTAACTTACGAAAATTTAGCACATGCGTAAACACATATCAAAGGCACAGAAAATAATATTAAAATATTATTCAAACTCAGATTTGTGGTCCCAAAACCACTGTTCTGACTAGGGTTTAAACCGAACTATTACAATTCTCCCCTCCTTAGGGATTTTCATCCCCAAAAATCTTACCGTTAAACAGAGTCGAATATTGTTGTCTTATTGAGTCCTCAGGCTCCCAAGTAGCCTCTTCTATTCCGTGATGATACCATAACACTTTCACTAACGAAATTTTCTTATTTATTAACTCTTTCACTTTACTAGCTAAGACACATATCGGTTCCTCTTCGTATGTCATATTAGAATAAATTTCAATTTCAGATGGAGCAATCACAGGTGATGGATCAGATCGATATCTACGGAGTATTGAAACGTGAAATACATTATGAATCTTTTCTAGCTCAGAGGGTAACTTCAATCTATACGCAACAGACCCGACACGTTCTATGATTTCATACAGTCCAATGAATCTCGGACTTAACTTGCCTTTACGTCCAAATCAAAGCACTTTCTTCCATGGGGACACTTTCAGAAATACTTTGTCGCCGATATCAAATTCTACCTCTTTTCGTTTCAAGTCTGCATAGGACTTTTGACGATCAAAAGTTGGTTTCAAAAAATCTCAGATCAGTTTCACTTTCTGTTCAGTATTTTTGATCAAATCGACCCTGTATAACTTATTCTCACTGAGTTTAGTCCAATATAGAGGTGTACGACATTTATGTCCGTGCAAAGCTTCACATGGTGCCACTTTGATGCTTGACTGAAATCTATTATTGTATGCAAATTCTATCAAACGCAGGTACTGTTCCCAAATACCGTTAAATTTAAGAACGCAACATCTTAACATATCTTCTAGAGTCTGAATGATCCACTCAGACTAACCATCTTCTTGCGGATGAAAAGCTGTACTGAAACAAAATTTCGTGCCCAAAGCTTCTTACAATTTTCTTATAAAATTACGATGTGACTCTCGGATCTCTATCTGACACAATGGATAGTGGCACTCCGTGTAATATTACAATTTTAGAAATATAACGCTCGTCTAATCTATCAAGGGAATAATCAGATCTTACCAGAATAAAATGGGTAGATTTCATCAATCGGTCAACCATGACCCAAATCACATCTTTCTTTCTCGAAGTCCGAGGCAAACCAGAAACAAAATTCATAGTCAATTTATCCCATTTCCATTCGGGAATTAGAATTGGCTATAACAAACCAGACGAAACTTGAAGTTTAGCTTTCACTTGTTGACAAACTAAACATTTCAAAACAAAGTCAGAAATATCCTATTTCATACCAGACCACCAATAGTGTCGTTTCAGATCATGATACATCTTTGTACTACACAACTGAACAGATAAATGACTAATATATACTTCATTCATAATCAACTGGATTAACTCAGGGTTTCTCAGAACACAGATTCGATCTCGAAATCTCAAGCAATCATCAACAACTCAAAGCTCAAATTTAGAATTTGAATCACACTGAACTCGTTTCGCTAACATTTCATTATCAACTTTCTGAGCATCACATATCTACTGTAAAAACAATAGTTTTGCTTTCAATTCAACTAACACTGAATTATCATCAAACCAATTTAACACACCTAGGATTAAAAACTCAGCCTAGCGAACCCCCTGTTGGTTAATTCTTGCAACAGTGACTTTAACTCTTTTAATTCCATTAGTGTCAATCTGTACAGATCTATCGAAATAGGGGTCGCACCAAGCAAAAAATCTATATCAAATTTAACTTTGCAATTCGAAGACAATCTCAGCAATTCTTCAGGGAAAACATCAGAGAACTCACAGACTACTGGCACCGATTCAACTTTCTTTTCATATACTTTCAAATCAATCACATAAGTAAAATATGCCTATTAACCCTTTTTAATTTAATTCTAAGCTTTCAACACAAATATCATAGTAGGCAATCCATTTAAATCCTTCAACTCAATACAAACTATTTCACCATTCCGACGACTCAAATCAATTGTATTTCTTTTACAATTCACTACAGCATCATGCAATGCCAGCTAGTTCATTCCTAGAATTATATCAAACTCATCAAACTGTAATAGTATCGGTCGTAGGAAGCAGATATCTCAAACATTAATGGGCAGTTCTCACCCATTTTGTCGACGAAATATTTTTACCTAAGGGTTCGATATTTATAACAAACTCGATGAGACCTTACAGGCAAAGTCTTACTGAATACTAAGTTCATACATATATAGAAATAAGTAGAACAAGGGTCTATCAAAGCGATCACAGAAGTATCATAAAGTGTAAAAGTACCCGTTATAACATCTAGAGATGAAGATTCCTCCCGAGCTCGGATAACATGTGCTCTGGCAGGCTCTCTAGCTTCGGATCTCACAACAATATCTTTAGTAGTTCTCTGACTACCACTGACATTTCTTACAATTTGAGGAGATCTACCTATTGATGAAACATTCTTAGATCTCAGGTTCTGATCAATCTCTTGTTCAACAGACTCTGAGCAGTCTCGGATGAAATGATCTAATGATCCAAATTTGAAACAACCTCGGTCATTTAATCTGAAAATTCCCGAATGCCTTTTGCCACAATGTTTACATTCATGTCGCTTAAATCTGACATTTCCAATACTAGCCATTAAAGTTGCTGGAGCTTTAGAGCTTAACTATGATCTAGTTTGATCTCTACTCGAATACCTCACATTAGCTTTTGAACGACTATGTTCATCTCGAAATTTCTTCGAGGTAGACTGAAATGATTTGATCATAAATCTCTTTTTCATATCTCTAGCTTCGACTCAACTTTGCATGCTCGGGCAACTAGCACTACTAACTCTTGTATCTCTATAGTACCAACTAGCAATTGGATATCTTCATTTAGGCTATCTTCGAATCTTTTACACATTATCGCTTCAGTTGAAACGTATTCCCGAGCATACTGACTTAATCTTACAAACTCTTATTTGTATTCAATGACAGACATGTGACCTTGTTTCAATTCCAAAAATTTCTTTCGTTTCTGATCAATAAATCTCTAAATAATGTATTTCTTTCTGAACTCAGACTGAAAGAAATCCCATGTGATACGTTCTTCAGGAACAACCAAAATCAAAGTTTTCCACCACCGATAGGCTACATCTCGTAAAAAAGAAACAACTCACTTTATACATTCTTCAGGAATCAGTGACATCTCATTAAATACTCGAAGAGTGTTTTCTAACCAAAATTTGGCTTTCTCAGCATCATCATCATTAGTAACCCGAAACTCTTCAGCCCCATACTTACGAATCTTGTCAACCAAAGGCTTATTCCTCGAATTCAGATTTGTAGTCGGAGGTATATCGGATGTCAGAGGGGGATTAACCGGGAGCGGGGTTTGCGAAACAGTCAGGTTATTCCTCATAAATTGAGTGAACCATTCACTCATCATCTGGAAGAAAGCTTGCTTAGCTTCTCCCTCCTGACCTCTCGCAGCTGGTCTTCTCCCTCCTGACCTCTCGTAGCAAGTCTCGAACCAGAAGGCACTGTCCCTTGCGCGGGAGCAGGCGCATTACTTTCTATGTCGTTAGCTACAGCTCTTTTGGGATTCATTACTATACGAAAATCACATTTTATACGTCAGGATTCATCACACAATCACAGTTCAAATATATGGCATGTATAGCTAGACTTTGACACGCTACGTTAGTCCAAGAATCGACTAAACCGTAGCTCTGATACCAATAAAATGTAACACCCCTAACCTGAGACCGTCGCTAGGATAGGATTAAGGGGTATTACCAGTCAATCAAAACATTTAACCTCTAAATGTCGACACAAAGTCAATCATCAACAAACACATTTATTTACAATTATAGTGTCCCTTAAACGAGTCATCAAGACCCTAAGCATGCTTATAAACTGAGTCGGGAATCAACCGAAACACATATAAATTTTCATGAAAAATTGAAACTTTTATAGAATACAGGGGAGACACGCCCGTGGGGGTAGGCCGTGCCTCTCCCACGGCTACATGACACACCTGTGTGACCTCTCCGTGGTTACATAATGCCAAAATCAACACGGTCAACAAGCACGCCTGTGTGCTAAGGCTGTCTCCTATAAGGTCATATACTGTCATTTCTCGCACGACCTGTAGGCACGCCCGTGCCAAGGCCGTGTGCAGTTTAAGCCACATTCTGCCAATTTACCCACGGTCTGAGGAATGCCCGTGTGCCCCAACCGTGTGACATTATAGGCCATTTTTGCAAGGCCAACATGCCACCCACTTAAGGTGAAACCTACAGGCCAATCAACCAAACATCTCATGCACATATTTCCATCAAAACATACCAATAAGATCATTCATTTGCTCGCTCAAAACTTGGCCATTTCACATACTTTCACCATACCAATATATGCATCATATATCACTTTCATTTAAGCAATGTCTTATCTCATAAATAGCCAAATCACAAAGCTAAGATTACATAACAACTTATACCAACATACTAGCCTATAAATGTCATATTTAGTTATATACACTTTCAAAAAGGTACCAAAAATCAGTTTAGTAGTGAGATGACGATCCCTGATGGTCTCGAGCCTTCAGTAGCTTTTGACGACCTATAAAATAGAGAAAATGCATACAGAGTAAGCTTTCCAAGTGATTAGTAAGTCATATACAAATAAACTTGACATAGAAGGCACTTATGCAAATAAATACATTAGTACATATCAATCATTTAACATAATATCGCATATATGCTTTTTTTCATACTTTATTAACCACATTTGCTATCTTTGCAAATTCAAGAATCATATGATTACGTAATTCATATAATCAAAACTTTACATATCATATCATCAATTCTGTATCCTTAGCATCATAGTAAAATCACATAGATGCTTACCTTATATACACAATTAGTGCATAATCAACGTACGTGAAATGGTTTTACATATACATATTTATTCTTAACTAGGATTTGCAATTCGTATCACAGACTTGCCCATTGATCCAATAGGAATCTAATAGGATGCTCAGAAAACTCGGAATAGTCGTACAAAGCCAATGTCCTAAACGAGACCTTCCATGTACTCAGATATCGCCCTCAGTCTCGGACAGGTTGTTACATGAATTAATTTGATGCTGATGTCCTAGACATGGTCTTACACGAAAAGCTCATATAGTTGCCAACGTCCCAGACATGGTCTTACATATAATCAGATAGCGATGCCTACGTCCTAGAGCGAGGTCTTATATATAATCGATATACGATGTCTGTCCCGGGCGAGGTCTTATATATAATCGATATAACGATGCTCACGTCCCGACGAGGTCTTATATATAATCGGATAACGATGCCTCGTCCCGCATTTAGGTCTTATATATAATCAAATAACGATGCCTCGTCCCGGATGAGGTCTTATATATAGTCGATAACGATGCCTCGTCCTAGGTCTTATATATAATCGATAACGATGCCTCGTCCCGGATGAGGTCTTATATATAATCGAGATAACGATGCCTCGTCCCGGATGAGGTCTTATATATAATCGATAACGATGCCTCGTCTCGACGAGGTCTTATATATAGTCGATAACGATGCCTACGTCTCGGGCGAGGTCTTATATATAATCGATAACGATGCCTACGCGAGGTCTTATATATAATCGGATAACGAACCCTACGTCCCGAGGTCTTATATATAATCGATAATGATGCCTCGTCCCAAATGAGGTCTTATATATAATCGATAATGATGCCTACGTCCCGCATTTAGGTCTTATATATAATCGATAATGATGCCTACGTCCTAGGTGAGGTCTTATATGTAATCAGATAAAGATGCCTACGTCCCAGACGAGGTCTTATATATAATCAGATAATGATGCCTACATCCCAGACGAGGTCTTATATATAATCAGATAATGATGCCTACGTCCTAGACGAGGTCTTATATATAATCAGATAACGATGCCTATGTCCCAGACGAGGTCTTATATATAATCAGATAGTAATGCCTACATCCCAGACGAGGTCTTATCTATAATTAAATAACAATTTCTATGTCCCAGACGAGGTTTGACACGATTATAAAACCAATACCAACATCCTAGATGTGGTCTTACATGATAAAAGAGAACAGATACCCTTGTATTCCCAAGTTCAAACAAAATTTCTCTGACTTATCACTATGTCGACCTTATCTCAGAATTCATATACATCGTATCACGAATGCAGTCATTATAATTGATAATCATGTAAATAAACTCAATTCAATACAATTACATTTATTAGCAATATGACTTACCTCGTATTTGGTTTATCGGAATGAAAATGGCTACTCGGTTACTTTTGCTTTCCCGCGATCTACGTCCATTTTCTTTGGTTCTTGATCTAAACATATTCAGAATTAATCGTTTTATTCACTAATTCATTCAATTCAATCCATACACACAGATTTTGGGCTATTTACAATTTAGCCCCCACATTTGAATATTTTATCAATTTAGTCTTATTTTCTCAAAATATCAAATATACAAAATTTGTTCACACATATGCATAGCCGAACCTCCCTAATGAATATATAGGTCCAAATATTTCATCAAATTCACACATTAACCCTCCAAAATAATATTTTCACAATTTAGCCCTATTTAGCTAAATTTATCAAAACTTCAAGAACAAAACATGTTCATCTAACACTAACTATCTTTTAACACCTTAAAACATCACAAAACTCAACATATCATCAATAGCATTTTTCATGAACAACATCAATTCATCAAATTGAGACATGGGTTTGATAGCTCTCGAAGCAACGACTACAAAAACGTAGAAATTATCAAAAACCGACTAAAACATACCTTGAATTTGTGCCTCAAACTAGCCGAAATTACAAAGCTTCTTTCCTTTTCTTTTGTTTTTCGGTGGAAGAATGGATGAACTAAGTCCATTTTCATATTTTATTTTATTATATAATCAGTTCATACATAAAAGACATTTTTAACCATTAATCAAATATATTAAAACATATAATTCAAGGTCATTTATAACCTTAGCCATCCACTAATCACTTAATGGCATATTTGCCTATTAAGGCCACAACAGTCAAAAGCCACATCACTTAAGTACTTTAACAAATGGCAAGCAACTTTCACATTTCATGCAATTTAATCCTTTTGTCAAATTAACCACACAGACAATCAAATTAACTTACGAAAATTTAGCACATCCTTAAACACATATCAACGGCACAAAAAATAATATTAAAATATTATTCAAACTCGAATTTGTGGTCTCGAAACCATTGTCATATAAACTAGGCTGTTACATTTTCTTTCTTCCACAATTGGTGTAAAAAGATGAACAACCCCATGGATTTTCCCTTTATGTTTTATTTAATAACATATAATAACATAATTACCTATTTAGCGTTATTATTACCCCATTTCCACTATATATAGGTTTTTATGTCCATCCACACCCAATAACAATATAATGGCTTAATTGCATCATAAAACCTCCAATTTTAAAAGTAAATAACAATTTGACACTTATAAATCAGCACACAGCTTTTACACTTTACTCAATTAAGTCCTTTCTCTTAATTCGGCACACAATCGATAAAATTACCACATAGAATTTTCACGCAGGCTATATCACATATAATCAACACCAAAAATAACATTAAAATTTTATTCTGACCTCGGATTTGTGGTCTCAAAACCACTATTCTGACTAGGGTTTAAATTGGGATGTTGTAACACCCCAAACCAGGTCTATGCATTAGAACAAGATTTGGTTTGTCACACAGATCGAACATCCATTTAATTCTCTAATGATTTAGGTAAAACAGTTCTACAAAACCTTTTGAAAGTGAATTTAGTAAAAAATCAAGAAATTTATTTAAAATCGATGAATAAAGAAATACTAGTTTGAAATCTTATCATTTAGTATTTTAATTGTCAAAAACCTTAAAGTAATTTTAAAGAGGTCAAAATAATTTGAAAAAAAAGAATATTTAAAGAATCTCATATGTTTTAAAACAAAATTTTTAAGGAAACATTATAGAATTAACATAAGCCCATATTAAATGTCTAAAACAAAAATTAAATCCATCCACACATAAAAATCCATAAAATATTAATAAAGGCCTTATTACATCATACCCAAAATAGTAATTAAAAGAATTCACTTAATAAAAGTTCATAGTTTATAAAACCCATGTTCGAAGTATGGCCTCCATGAAGTCATCCTCGGCCCAAGCCTTCGTCAATTGCCATTACCTAAGATGGATAATTAAACAGAGTGAGTTACTCAGAACTCAGTGTTTAACTCACTTACCACATTCATTGGGCCAGATCATCAAGACATTATTTTGGGCTTGAGCCCATTTATGGATTTAACAATAAAATAAATAAAATGCATGTAAAATGAAATTCCCAACCGAACCTAATTTCAATCCGCTACACACCACATTGCATTCCAACCAACACACACTGGGGATTAAGCCAACCCACCCGCCAACACACCAATCGTAGGAATAAAGCCATTTTAAATAATATTGTGGTGCACCACCGAACTAGATTGTGACAAAGTCACCGAACTAGAGGCATTAAGCCATTTAAAATATATTTGTGGCAGAGCCACCGAACTAGATTTTTGGCAACAGACCTTTCTTCTCTTCGTCAATTATCCCAACCCATGCAATCATGTATGCATAACAAAATATATATCCATATGATGATTTAACAAAAGCCCATAATAAATGTGAGTCTAAAAAATTCAAATTTTCATTTTGGCCCATAAGACAAAATAGCATTTTAGCCCATTAACGATCTAGCAAACTTTGGCCCATATATCAATCTAGCAGTTTTTTGGCCCATTTATCGATCTAGTAGTTTTTTTTCGGCCCATTTATCGATCTAACAGTTTTTCGGCCCATTTATTGATCTAGCAATTTTTCGCCCATTTAACGCATGAGGCATAAAATTTACTAATTACCAATTAACTCATTAAGGGCGTTTTCGTAAATTTCATGACTATAACTATTTTCCTGCATTTACCCAAAAATGTTAATTTTTACGCATTTTTCGATTTTGCCATCTTTATGATTTTATCCCAATACTTATGGTATAGTATCTAACCCGAGATAAGTGTGAAGTTACACACCTAGTTACTGTGAGAACTAGACTTTCCCGCTCGTCGATACCTAAATGCATCATGATAAATTAGAACACTATTATTTATTTACAAATCGAATCTTAGAAATAACGATCTAGACTTTTACCCTTAGAATTTCGAACCACTTCTATTTGCGATTTCTCTCTGATTGTTGGTTCGTTACCCGATGAAAATCCACGAACAAACAAAGGTTCGGGAGTATGAACGACTTCAAACAACTGATTCTCCTTGGATGAGCGTCCACAACCCGATGGAAAATCTCAGATTCCCGAAACAGCCCTTCGCTTAAACTTAGGGGGAATAGCGGAACCACCCCCTTCCAAACACTATTTACCACCCTTTTCGTCCCTATCTTGATTGTCTCTATTGACAAAAGATAATTAGTCTGACTAATAAATTATCGAAATTATGACTAACGGTTTTAAGGGTGAGATTGGCTTACCACAAATATCCTTATTCCACAATATTAAAATCGAGTGATAATGTCCCCTAAAATGAAATCGATTAATAATCTATATATATCAATATGTCGAGTAATATGAGAGTCCTTAAGAATCCCTTACCTTAACACCTTAAATCGATTCCAACAATTCACGACGCTCACGAACACTTGAGTTTCAGCCCTCCACTATCACACTAAAATATAATGAAAGAAAACCTTTAATAGAATGAATGATGATTTCGATCAAAGAGATTCTTCTTACCACCATAATGATTCGGCCAAGACTTCCCTTAAGCCAACATAAAAACCAAAAAGAAACTCTTACCTATTGTCCATGGTTTGAAAGAAGAATGGTTGAGAAGAATACTTATGTATTGTGGAAGATTCGGCTATGAATAAACAAAGAAAAGAAAAATGATTCGGCAATAGAGTAATCTAACATTCGGCCATGAGAGAAAAATAATGAAGAAAGTATGGTTGAAAATAGAATAAAAGATGAAAGAAAGAGATGATGTTGATTCAGTTTTCAAGAGGGAAAAGAGAAAGAAAAGAGATGAATTTAGGAGCAATAAGCATTCGGCAATGGAGAGGAAAAAGAGAAGAAAAGAAAATGATCTTGGCTTTGGTATTCCGGCATAAAGAGAAAAGCGTCTTGAAATGCTAAGCAAAAATATGCCCAAATGATAACATGAACATGAAATGGTCTAAAGAACAAGGCTTACCAAAAGCTCAAATTAGGCTAGGAGAAAAGGTTGTGAAGAGAATTGCAATTTTGCACAAAAATGCTAGGAATGGCCAAAACTAACTCCTAATCCTAGCCAAGCTACTAACACATTCGCCAACCCCTAGTCCACAATCTTGTCCACATTCCCGGTCAAAATGGCCATGAAAAAATTACCAAAATATCAACCTAGATTCAAGCCTTACAATCCTCCATTTTCCTTAAGTTTGAGAAATCCTATCCCCAAAATCAAGCAATTCCATCCCTAAAATCATGCTTGCCATAAACTTTAGTCTTCTTACCAAAAAATTAGTCCATCTTATCCATGAATGATGCTTGGCCGACACATGCTAGGAAAAAGCAAAAATAAAAGCTCCCAATTTGCATGCTAGGAGACTCGAACCTCTCCCCTCAAGTCCAACATATGACGCCATCACCTCTTTGCCAATTACTCATCTTATACCATCTTTTATCACTTAATTAACTTAAACTTCAAGGTCACCTGATTTCTCTACAGTAAAGTACTCTTTACTAAAATTTATTCTAATTCCAAGTAAACCCGAGCCTTCTCAAGACTATATTAAGCACACAATAAAATCATACCCGAGCTAACACCAAAGACAAGCAACAAATTGATACTCAAATTTTTAGGATGTTACAATTCTACCCCCTAAAAAAATTTTGCCCTCGAAATTTACCTGATTAGAAGAGGTGAGGATATTGTTATCGAATTGCATCCTCAGGCTCCCATGTAGCTTCCTACGCTCCGTGATTACGCCATAAAACCTTGACCAACGGCATAATCTTCTTTCTTAGCACCTTAACATCTCGGTCTAAGATTTCCAATGGTTCCTCCTCAAAAGATAAGTCTGATCTAAACTCCACTTCTTCTACCGGTACTATGTGAGACGGATCCGATCTATAGCGCCTCAGCATGGAAACATGGAAAACATTATGAATTTGACTCAACTCCAGAGGTCATTCAATCTGATAGGCCACTGGACCAACACGCTTCATCACACGATATGGTCCAATAAACCTAGGGCTCAACTTGCCCTTCCTTCCAAATCTGAAAATCTTTTTCCAATGTGAGGCCTTCAGAAAGACCTGATCCCCTACAGTAAACTCAATATCCTTGCGCTTCAGATCTGCATACGACTTTTGTCTATCCGAAGCTTCCTTTAACCGTGCTCGAATAACTTTTACCTTTTCTTCCGTCTCAGATATCAATTCAGGACCCAACATCTGTCGTTCACCCAATTCAGTCTAACAAGTAGGAGTACGACACCTACGACCATACAATGCCTCGTAGGGTGCCATCTGAATGCTAGACTGATAGCTATTATTATACACAAACTCTACCAAAGGTAGAAAATCATCCCAACTACCTCTGAAGTCAATTATACAACCCCTTAACATGTCTTCCAATATCTAAATTACTCTTTTAGACTGACCATCTGACTGAGGATGAAAAGCCATACTGAAGTTTAACTTTATTTCTAAAGCTTCATGCAGAGCTTTCCAAAACCATGATGTAAACCTAGGATCCCTGTCTGATATAATAGACACTGGTACCCCATGCAACCTCACGATTTCAGATAAATACAGCTTAGCCAACTTCTGTAATGAGTAATCCGTATGAACTGGTAGAAAATGAACAATTTTTGTCAATCGATCAACTACTACCCAAAAAGAATTTTTCTTAGTAATTGTTAAAGGCAACCCACTAACAAAATCCATTGTTATTCGCTCTCATTTCCAAAGGGGAATCTTTATCGGTTGTAATAAACCTGACAGCAAATGATGCTCCGCCTTCACTTGTTGACAAGTTAAACATTTTCCTACAAACTCAAAAATCTCACGCTTCAACCTTGGCCACCAATACCGTTCACGAAGATCTCGATACATCTTATTTCCTCCAGGTGCATAGCATAAGGTCTACTATGCGCCTCCCGTAGAATCATTTGTCCCAAATCTGAGTCCTTGGGCATACAAACTCTTCCACGAAAACACAACACTCTATCTGTGTTTATACCAAAATCCTCTATTTCGCCACTTTCAACTTGCTGAATTAAGGGTCCCAACTTTTCATCTGATATCTGCTTTTCCTTGATTTGATCTAACCACAAAGGCTTCACCTGAAGTTTCGCTAACAGACTACCATCCTCATACAAACTCAATGAGCAAACATTGCTCTCAAATCAGATACCACCTTACGACTTAACGCGTCTGCTACCACACTATCCTTTCCAGGATGATACTCAATTGAGAAATCATAATCCTTTAACTGCTCCGCCCATCTTCTTTGTCTCCAATTTAACTTCTTCTAGTAAGAAGGTACTTAAGACTCTTGTGGTCCGTATAGATGATAGACTTCTCATCGTAGAGATAGTGCCTCCAAATCTTTCAAGCAAACACTATCGCAGCTAACTCCAAGTCATGAGTAGGGTAGTTTACTTCGTGCGGTCTCAACTGACGAGAAGCATAGGCCACCACTTTTCCATTTTGCATCAGCACACAACCTAAACCCATGTGTGACGCATCACAGTAGACGATAAATTCTTTTCCAGCCTCAGGTTGAATCAAAACTGGTGCTTCCGTCAAAATCTTCTTCAATTTCTCGAAACTCTCTTATTATTTTTCAGTCCATACATACGGTACTCCCTTTCGCAATAGCTTAGTTAAGGGTACGAAAACCAGCGAAAACCCCTCAACAAAGCGTCTATAATAACCAGCCAAACCCAAAAAACTTCAAATCTCAGCTACTGACTTTGGTGGTTTCCAATCTAGTACAGCCTCAATCTTTCGAGGATCCACCCTTATTCCTTCAGCTAATACCACATGACCCAAGAAAGTCACTTCCCTTAACCAAAATTCACATTTACTAAATTTGGCATAAAGTTCCTTATCTCGAAGTAACTGCAATACTGTATGCAAATGTGAGTCATGTTCCTCTTCATTCCTCAAATATACCAAAATGTCATCTATGAACACTACCACAAACCGGTCTAAATATGGTTGAAAGACCCAGTTCATCATGTCCATAAATGCAGCTGGTGCATTAGTCAACCCAAACGGCATCACCAAAAACTCATAATGTCCATAACGAGTTTGGATTGTCGTCTTATGAATATCTACTTCTTTCACCTTGAGTTGGTGATAACCCGATCTCAAATCAATTTTGGAAAAAATCGAAGCTCCTTTCAATTGATCAAACAGGTCATCAATTCTCAGCAAAGGATACCTATTCTTGATCGTCAATTTATTCAACTGCCTGTAATCAATGCACATACGCATCGACCCATCCTTTTTCTTAACGAAGAAAACTAGTGCTCCCACGGAGACACATTCGGTCGAATAAATCCCAGATCCAACAATTCTTGAATTTGAGCTTTAAGCTCCGCTAACTCCTTCAGTGCTATTCTATAAGGAGCAATGGACACTGGAGCCGTTCTGGGCAAAAGCTCAATACCAAATTCTAATTCCCGATCTGGAGGTATACCAGAAAGTTCTTCAGGAAATACATCTAGAAATTCCTTCACCGTTCTCACATCTTCCACTGATAACTCATTGGTATCCAAAGCACTAATAAAAGTTAGGAATGCCCCATACCCTTTCCGTACCAACTTTTCTGCCTTTAACGCAGATACCACATTTGCCAAATAATTTCTTCGTTCGCCTATCATTACTACTTCCTTATCATCCGAAGTTCTTATTGACATCTCTTTTTCAGCACAATCCAAATGTAGCCGGTGCTTAACCAACCAATCCATGCCCAGAATGAGATCGAACTCGCTGAAAGGCAATTCCATCAAATTCGCCAGAAATATTTCTCTTTGGATTTCTAAGGGCACGTCTCTAAATAGTTTATTTACAATTACTGACTGTCCAAAAGGACTAATTACCATCATCTCACTATCGGTAATTTTAGATTCTAGATTCAGGTTTTCAGATATGGCACTAGCAACATACGAGTGGGTAAAACCAATATCTATCAAAGCAGTAACAGGCACATAAAAAATAAAGAACGTACCAGTTATCACATCAGGTGCATTGCCATCCTCACGGCGTCTAACTGCATAGACCAATCCTGGCTGTCTTGCATCCGTGTTTCCTCTAGAACCATTACCTCGATCCGGTGCACCTTGACCACGTCCAGCCCCATTACCACCACGGCCTGGTCCATGGCCTCTCTATGGCTACTGAGTACCTCTGGCCGGCTATACATCAGGATTACGAACTTCCTGAGTCGTATCCATCCGTCGAGGGCAATTCTTATATTGATGATCCATTGAACCACTTTTATAACAAGCACCAATTTTCCTCCAGCACTCTCCGAAATATCGTTTCCCACACTCAGCATAGTCTCGACTCTGATTAATAGCCCCAGGTGCTCTACCTTGAGCTGGCTCATCATTCTGAGGGCTCTTCTGAAACCTTTTTGAAGAACTTGAATACTTTATATCTCTCTTGCCTCTGACTCTTTCCCAATTCTAACGTTCTGAGCTCTTAGCCTCTTCGGCTATCTTGGCTTTCTCCACAAGCGTGGCAAAAGTTCTCACTTGTTGTGGTGCTATCAAAACCCGCAACTCATCATTCAGCCCATCCTCAAAGCGTACACAATGCTCATGATCTGTTGGCATTATTGTCCGAGCGTAGCGACTCAAGCATAAAAACTCAGCCTCATACGCTGCCACCATCTTATTTCCCTGAACCAGATTCAGAAATTCCTTCCTCCGGGCATCCACATAACTTGTTCCTACATATTTCCCTTGAAAGGTAGCTTTGAAGAAATCCCAAGTAACTAATGCAGCTTCAGTGCCTTCTCGGACAGTAATTCACCATTGATATGCCTCGTCCCTTAACAAAGACACCGCTCCCCTTAGTTTTTGTTCTACAGTGCACTCTAGGTCGTCCATAATTCGCTTCACTGCCTCAAGCCAATATTCAGCAACATTTGGAGCTATACCTAACACACCTCTGAAAACCTCAGCACCACTTGATTTCAATCGCTCCGATATCGACCCACGAGCTGCTGGCCCAGCTTTAGTTTCAGCGACCCTTTCAAGGACTCGCAACATTGCTCGTTTCAAAGCATTATCTTCTCTCTTATTCTCTTGTGAATCATTTTTCGACGCTGCTGATGTTGGTGCATCCATTTTCAGAATATGTCCCGATTCTTCGGACACAGCTCTAGCACATCGTCCTCTACCACGACCACATCTACCACGTCCGCGTCCTCTGGCGCTTATACTGACTAACATGTTTTAATCTGATTACTAATTTTATGAATTAGAAAACTGTTTCAGTGTTTATTAACAATATTTTATGAGATTCAAGAGATAAAGTTGTTTTTCGCAAACACATCCTATAGTCTTGATCTCTAAGATTTTTAAATCTAAAACTAGAAGTTCTAGAGTGTTCCTATGATCATATCATCATAATAATCATTCAGTAATGAATACTTACTTGACTTGGTGCCGGATGCTTGTGGTGCCATACTAACTTTAAAACATAATTAAAAATAATTTCAAACGGAAGTTATTTATTGAACCCAACCACAGTCGAGTTTTGAAACTGGCTCTGAAACCATTAAATGTAAAACCCCAAACCAGGTCTATGCGTTAGGACAAGATTTGGTTTGTCACACAGATCAAACATCCATTTAATTCTCTAATTATTTAGGTAAAACAGTTCTACAAAACCTTTTGAATGTGAATTTAGTAAAAAAATCAAGAAATTGATTTAAAATCGATGAATAAAGAAATACTAGTTTGAAATCTTATCATTTAGTTTTTTAATTGTCAAAAACCTTAAAGTAATTTTTAAAGAGTTCAAAAGAATTTAAAAAAAACAACAATATTTAAAGAATCTCATATGTTTTAAAACAAAATTTTTAAGGAAACATTATAGAATTAACATAAGCCCATATTAAATATCTAAAACAAAAATTAAATCCATCCACACATAAAAATCCATAAAATATTAATAAAGGCATTATTACATCATACCCAAAATAGTAATTAAAAGAATTCACTTAATAAAAGTTCATAGTTTATAAAACCCATGTTCGAAGTATGGCCTCCACGAAGTCATCCTTGGCCCAAGCCTTCGTCAATTGCCATTACCTGAGATGGATAATTAAACAGAGTGAGTTACTCAGAACTCGGTGTATAACTCACTTATCACATTCATTGGGCCAGATCATCAAGACATTATTTTGGGCTTGAGCCCATTTACGGATTTAACAATAAAATAAATAAAATGCATGTAAAATGAAATTCCCAACCAAACCTAATTTCCATCCGCTACACACCACCCGTACCAACCAACACACCTGTGGGGATCAAGTCAACCCACCCCAATAACACACCAATCGTAGGCATAAAGCCATTTTAAATAATATTGTGGTGCACCACCGAACTAGATTGTGACAAAGTCACCGAACTAGAGGCATTAAGCCATTTAAAATATATTTGTGGAGAGCCACCGAACTAGATTTTTGGCAACAGGCCCTTCTTCTCTTCGTCAATTATCCCAACCCATGCAATCATGTATGCATAACAAAATATATATATCCATATGATAATTTAACAAAAGCCCATAATACATGTGAGTCCAAAAATTCAAATTTTCATTTTGGTCCATAAGACAAAATAGCATTTTAGCCCATTTAACGATCTAGCAAACTTTGGCCCATATATCGATCTAGCAGTTTTTCAGCCCATTTATCGATCTAGTAGTTTTTTTGGCCCATTTATCGATCTAGCAGTTTTTCGTCCCATTTATCGATCTAGCAGTTTTTCGGTCCTTTTATCACATGAGGCATAAAATTTACTAATACCAATTAACTCATTGGGGGCATTTTCGTAAATTTCACGACTTTAACTGTTTTCATGCATTTACTCAAAAGTGTTAGTTACGCATTTTTCGATTTTGCCATCTTTACGATTTTATCCCAATACTTACGGTATAGTATCTAACGTGAGATAAGTGTGAAGTTACACACCTGGTTACTGTGAGAACTAGACTTTCCCACTCGTCGATACCTAAACGCATCACGATAAATTAGAACACTATTATTTATTTACAAATCGAATCTTAGAAATAATGATCTAGACTTTTACCCTCAGAATTTTGAACCACTTTTATTTGTGGTTTCTCCCCGATTGTTGGTTCGTTACCCGATGAAAATCCACGAACAAACAAAGGTTCGGGAGTTCGAACGACTTCAAACAACTAATTCTCCTCAGATGAGCGTCCACAACCCGGTGGAAAATCTCGGATTCCCGATATGGCCCTTCGCTTAAACTTTGGGGAATAGCGGAACCGCCCCTCTTTTGAACACTATTTATCACCCTTTTCGTCCCTATCTTGATTGTCTCTATTGACAAAAGATCATTAGTCCGACTGATAAATTATCAAAATTATGACTAATGGTTTTAAGGGTGAGATTGGTTTACCACAAATATCCTCGTTCCACAATATGAAAATCGAGTGATAACGTCCCCTAAAATGAAATCGATTAATAATCTATCTATATCAATTGTCGAGTAATATGAGAGTCCTTAATAATCCCTTACCTTAACACCTTAAATCGATTCCAACGATTCACGACGCTCACGAACACCTAAGTTTCGCCTTCCACTATCACACTAAAATATAACGAAAGAAAACCTTTAATAGAATGAATGATGATTTTGATCAAAGAGATTCTTCTTACCACCATAAAGATTCGGCTAAGACTTCCCTTAAGCCAACATAGGAACCAAAAAGAAACTCTTACCTATTTTCCAAGGCTTGAAAGAAGAATGATTGAGAAGAATACCTATGTATAGTGGAAGATTTGGCTATGAATAAACAAATAATAGAAAAATGATTCGGAAATGGAGTAGTCTAACATTCGGCCATGAGAGAAAAATAATGAAGAATGTATGGTTGAAAAGAAAATAAAAGATGAAAGAAAGTGATGATGTTGATTCAGTTTTTAAGAGGGAAAAGAGAAAGAAAAGAGATGAATTTAGGAGCAATATGTATTCGGTAATTGAGAGGAAAAAGAGAAGAAAAGAAAATGATCTTGGCCTTGGTATTTCGGCATAAAGAGAAAAGTGTCTTGAAATGATAAGCAAAAATGTGCCCAAATGGTAACATGAAAATGAAATGGTCTAAAGAACAAGGCTTACCAAAAGCTCAAATTCGGCTAGGAGAAAAGGTTGTGAAGAGAATTGCAATTTTGCACAAAAATGCTAGAAATGGCCAAAACTAACTCCTAATCCTAGCCAAGCTACTAACACATTCGGCCAACCCCCCTAGTCCACAATGCCATCCACATTCTTGGTCAAAATGGCCATGAAAAAATTATCGAAACATCAACCTAGATTCAAACCTTACAATCCTCCATTTTCCTTAACTTTGACAAATCCTATCCCCAAAATCAAGCAATTCCATCCCTAAAATCATGCTTTCCGTAAACTTTAGTCTTCTTACCAAAAAATTAGTCCATCTTATCCATGAATGATTCTTGGTCGACACATGCTAAGAAAAAGCAAAAATAAAAGCTCCCAATTTGCATGCTAGGAGACTCGAACCTCTCCCCTCAAGTCCAACATATGACGCTATCACCTCTTTGCCAATTACTCATATTATGCCATCTTTTATCACTTAGTTAACTTAAACTTCAAGGTCACCTAATTTCTCTGCAGTAAAGTACTCTTTACTAAAATTTATTCTAATTCCAAGTAAACCCAAGCCTTCTCAAGACTATATAAAGCACACAATAAAATCATACCTGATGTAACATCCCAAAAATGGGGCTATTTGGAATTTAATTATTTTTCTTATGTATGAACTGCTGTGATATTATTTATGGAATAATAGAGCTTAATTAAAGGCCTTGAGTTGGCTCGGAAGAGTAGAAAATATTATTTATGAGCTTTAAGGGGGGATAGCCTTAGGAGTTAGGGGTTATAAGAATAAATAAGGAAACATTTGACATAAAATGAGCCTAGAATAAGTGGCAAAGGGAGGGCCACTTGGGAGCTACAATTGACGCCATCAGGGAACAAGGGAGAACCTTGGTTCGAGTCACAATTCTCCCCTTTTTGAATTTTTTTGGACGGCATTGAATGGGAGAGTTTTTCCCTCTTCAAACTCTTTTATTATTATTAAAAGATAATATGAGCATTTTATTTTGGTTCTAAGGATAATAGAAGGTAAAAGAGATATTGTATGGATTAATAAAAGATTATTAGGAATTAAATTCAAATTAGTTTGAATTAATTTGAGTGAGTGGCTTGGAGTGATTCAAGGAAGATGATCAAAGTTGAACTCCTTGTTGGAGTGGAGTGGACGGCATGGAGTCTTGGTGATGAGGGAAAGCCGAATTCTTCTAGCCATTTACTTGACAATTTCGGCTAGCCTTTTTCCATTTAGCATTTTTTTTTCTTTTCCTTTTTCAAAACCGATTACCCATCCCTCTCATTCCTCCTTTATTTTCTTTCTTCATAGAGGTCTTTTGGCCGAAATGCCCCACTCCTCCTTTCTCCAAAATTCTTCCTTCTCTACTTTTACCCACATTAGCCGAATCATCTACCTTTCTTCTTTTCTTACTAAAAGTCCAGCCTTATTTAATCCATCATAGCCGAATTTGAACCCTATCAAGGTGCCGAATTTCTTTCTCTTTGTTTTTAGAACACCTAGGCCGAATATTGTACAAGGGGGAGGCTTCCTTTTAATCACTTTTGGTAAGTATATTTGGCCGAATGCCCATGTTCTCTCCCTCTCTTGTTGGCTTTGATAAGGGTAAGTAGTTGGTTCGGCAATTGATGATAAGGGTGCTAATCTTTTGTTAATTAAATCTTTTAGGTGCTTCGGGATTTTAGAGATCGTCAAACTAAGTTTCAATCGTGACCAATCAAGTGGTAAGTGGGGTAAGAATCGATTTTCATGGATTGAAAAGCGAAGGCTATTAACTTTGTTTACTAACCTATGGTAATTGGTGAAGCGATTCGGAAGCGGGTGTTGTGATTAGTATCCAAAAGCAAATAGGTAAGGATTCGGGTTGAAGATGACCCTTTAAATTACTTGGGTTGGCGAATGGGCCATAGTACTAATCCATGGTTGGTCGAATGTAGGTACAGAGGGATCTAGGGTGGTTGACTCTTCTTTTGGGATTTAGACTATCCGGTGGTGACGGTGTGTACATACACATATAACTTATTAAATATCTTTGATTGTTGTGAATGCTATCTTGATTTTATGTAGCATTGGATAATATACCACATTGGTATAGATGGTGATTCGTAAGTCCTGTTAATGTGAATTTGTTATTTGATGCTTTTGGGAAGCATGATGCATTGATACATGAGATTTAAGTATGTGATGACATGAAACATATACATATGTGATTGATGTGGGATTGATGAGTGGAGGCGCAGTGTTAATCGTCTTTGTGGGCACCGATGTTTTGGTAACACACCGTGACTACGGTCACCGGAGGTTTGGTACCTCCGGAGGTTTGGCACCTCATAGCGACTTATCCTATGGTTAACACCACCGTGGGTTGGCCCCACTTGAGATATGGGATCGCCCCGCGGTGATTTGGTATCACACGATGGGTTGGCCCCATCAATTGAACCGTGTCTCTGGACACGGTGTTTTGGTAACACATTATGACTATATGTCACCGGTGGTTTGGCACCACCGGTGGTTTGGTACCACAACGGGTGAGCGATTGGCGTTTGGATGGCTAGGATGGGTATTTAATATTCGCATATTAATGGTTATGTGTTGTGTATGAAAATGTTTTAAAGCGGGAAGGGTTACATCTTGAGTCTTGGTGACTCACCTTCTCCATTATTTTTTCAGGTGATGCATAGATCGCGGATATGGAGCCGGAGGGACTTGAGGTGGCCATGCGGTGGATTTGAAATAAATAAATTTTAATTTAGTTATATTATTTTATTATTGGTTTGTTTTTATTTGGATTGTAATAAGGCCTCCATAAACTTTATTTTTGTTACTACTCATATGTCGGATACTTGCTTTTAAATACACTATTAAAAATTAAATTAAAATCACATGTTTTTCCTAAATCAACACGACAATGTTTTATCGTGTCACGGACACATTCAAAATTGGTATAATAACTTGACTTCAATTAAATTTTGAATTTAATCTAAGTATGATTTCAACAAGATAACCAAAAGCGAAAGTTTCAACAAAACTTAAATTGGATTTTAAAATGGGTTTCAAAAGTTTTTTCTCAAATTCACCCATATTCGGTCCTAACGTTTGGTAGGGTTTGGGCTATTACAAATTGGTATCGAGCCAGTTCAAAACTTCATACTGTGGGGCCCAAGGCCCAAAAATGTTTTAGTAGGCCTTCTTAAAGTTTTTTTTTGGTTTTTGAGCGGCATGGCCCGAGTCTCCCAAGACCGATCCGCCTGTAAGTACATCTAAACCTCTTTGTGAATTATATTACGTAGAAGGGTAGGAAGCATGGAACGTAGATAGACTTATAGGAACTTGAACCCAGGATTTGATTACTCAAACACACAAGCAGAACATAAGACTTAAAGAATCGAACCAACCTATGACTTAGTCATTTGAACTAGGGTGCAGTAACCCCGTCACGCATGTCTAGGATTGGATCCGGAAGAGCACAGTATTTAAGCGATCCGGTGACTCACCACCTCTTCGCAGTATCCTACAGTGCGTGGCTTGGGTTCACCCTAACCTAGAGGCTCGGTGGTGTGGTAACCTCTGTGCGCATGTCTAGAAAGGTTCGGTGGGAGCTTGGTATTTAAGCAGTCCGTGTGACTCACCTCCTCTCCACACGAAACCTGCCTGGTGCGTAGCTTTGGTTCACCCTGACCAAGAGGGCTCGGTCAAAGGCTAAACATAATGACTAAAACCCGAAAGGGAACTAGCCTTGATTTTCGAAAAAGAATGAAACAACAAAACTTGGTTTTAAAATTTTTAAAATCAATCCTTCAAACATAAGAACAACTCTTTTTACAATGTTTTCTCCGAAAAGTTTGATTTGTGGAAAATTACGAAAATGCCCTTAGGGGTAAAATTACGAAATGCCCTTGGTTCATAAAATATTAGCTCAATGATTTTGTCCAAAAATTTCAACTACTTCTCAAATATTCAACCCTGCTTTGAAAATCATCAATAAAATAATTTGGTTTTGGAAAATTACGAAAACACCCTCAAACTGTAAAATTACCAAAATGACATTGACTTTTGAACTTTTTGCAAACAGTAACGTTTTAAGAAAGAAAAAAATTGGAAAAGGACCCTCGGAGTTTTACAACTGTTAAAAATATCCCTGACTTAATAAAATTTTGAAATTTCCCCTGAATGACAAAATTACCAAAATGCCCTGGTTTCAAAACGATGCCGTATCTCTAAATTTTACAGAGTTTTCAGAAAAACCTCCAGTGTTGGGAATTGCAAAACAACCTACTTTACTAAAGTTTTAAAAATTTCTTTTATTACGAAAATACCCCTATAGGGAAATGACGAAAATACCACTGGGTTAGAAACAGGACGAAAATGTCCGAGGAGTGAATAAGTATGGAAAGTGTTAGGGAATGAATGTGGCCTTTTGTGTGAACTAGGATAGAATACTTAAAACATTGTTTGATCGAAAGAATCCTTATTCAATTTTTCATAAAATTCTTCGCGGGTAATCAAGCGGAACAAATCACTAATTCATAAAATTTTTCTTAATCAGATTAAAGTGCGTTAGATAGAATGAGTTCTAGAGGACGTGGCCGACGTGGGCGTGGTAGGGAAGAATGACCATCTCGAACCTGTTAGGTCGGGCATGGTTACGAAAATGAGGTACCACTGCCACCACCACCTCCACTTTTGGAGCGGAGGAGGCGGGATCGACGGGAGGAGGCGTGCTCATGCAGGTCGTGTTGCGAGTCCTCGAATTGGTGGTTGAAATGGTGGAAATCTGGGAGCTCAAATCTGCTCCGTGAATTCGGTCCAACTGAGTGAGGTGTTTCGGGTGTGTCGAGAGTGGCACCAGTGTAGCAAAATCTTGGCTAGAGTCAACTGAAAGGATCATGGATGATCTTGACTGACCGAGGAAAAAAAAAAATTGAAAGGGCCGTATCACTTCTAAAGGATGAAGCGTGTCGGTGGTGGTGACGATTCGAGATGGCGCTACGGCGGATGATCGACTTGGGATTATTTTAAAACCACCTATCGGAAGAAGTATGTGGGCACCATTATCTGATGCTCGGAGGAAAGCCTTTCTAGGGTTAGTGCAAGGAACTAAGTCGATGGCGGAATATGAGGCGGAGTTTTAAGGCGAGTAGGTATGCTAGAGGCATCGTGGCTCTCGAACACGACTGTGTCCGCTTTGAGGACGGACTCGAGATGATTTGAGGTTGCTAATCGCCCATGACAAGTTCGTGAGTTTTCATCTCTAGTGGAAAAGGCTAAGGTAGCCAAGGGATCAAGGAGGTCGTGAGACAAAATTATAGTAGGAATAATCAAAAGAGAGGATTTGGGTCAGCTGGATCCAGTGGTGGTATCCAGAAAAAGGCTAGGCCAAGTGGGCCGTCGGTGACAAGGCCGTGGATTGCTAATCGAGGTCGACTCGATTAACATTGTGGAAAGACCCATTGGGAAAGTTGTTCGACCGGCGATAGAGGATGTTTTGAGTGTGGGTCTTTGGAGCATCGGGTCGAGATTGTCCATGAAACTAGCTAAGAACCAGCCGGAGGGCGTAACGTGCTCGGGATAGAAATGTGGGACCACAGAGGGTCGTGGTAATGGCAGAGGAAGCAACGGTCCTAACCGAGGTCGTGGAATTCAGGGCAGAGGTTCAGGCAACACAGAGGCTAAGCGACTGGCTTAGTCTATGCTGCGAGGCGTCGCGAGGAGGGTGACGCACCGGATGTCATAACCGGTACGTTTCTGATTTTTGGTCTTCCTTATTATGCATTAATCGATGTGGGGTCTACACATTCATATGTAGCGAGTAGTGTGGTAGAGACTTTGGGCCTAAACTCTGAAACTGCTTCTAGGGAGATGGTGTAGTTAGTCCGTTAGGTCACTCTGTAATGGTAGACAAACTTTATAGAGGCGTACCTCTAGAACTCCAAGGGTAGTATTTGTGGTCGATCCGATGGAACTACCGCTTTGGGGAGTTCGATTTGATCCTTGAAATGGATTGGTGGTTAAGTATCGGTAATTTGGATTCTTGCGCTAAGCGTATGGTTCTTAAGACGGTGAGAATGATGAAGTGGTTATGATAGGTGATAGAAGGAATTACCTATCCAACGTGGTGTCTGCCTTGAAGGTTGAAAAGATGGTCAAGAAGGGTTGTAAGGCGTTTTTGGTTCAAATATGTGCTTTGGAAGCTAAGGAGTCAGTAGTTGGAAAGGTCCGAACGGTTGGGGAATTTGCTGATGTGTTCCCAGAAGAACTTCCGGGTCTACCTCCAGATCGAGAAGTCAAATTCGGTATAGACTTACTACCCGGAACGGCACCTGTGTCTATAGCACCTTACAATGGCACCAAAGGAATTGGTGGAGCTGAAGGCTCAAATTCAGGAGCTCTTGGATAAAGGGTTTATTCGACCTAATATATCTCCGTGGGGCGCTGTATTGTTTGTCAAGAAGAAGGGCGGATCTATGCGGATGTACATCGATTACCGTCGATTAAACAAGTTAACGATCAAAAACAAGTACCCATTGCCTCGGATCGATGACTTGTTTGACCGATTGAAGAAGCGTCGGTGTTTTCAAAGATAGACCTTAGGTGGGTACCATCAACTTAAAGTGAAGGAGGCCGATGTTCACAAGACGGCATTTCAAACTCGGTATGGGCATTACGAGTTTCTAGTGATGCCATTCGGGTTGACCAATGCACGTGGCGTTCATGGATTTAATGAATAGAGTATTTCAACGATGATTGGACCAATTTGTCGTAGTGTTCATAGGCGACATATTGGTTTACTCTAAAACGGAGGAGGAGCACGACAAGCATTTACGGATAGTTACGCAAGTGTTGAGGAAAACAGTTATATGCCAAATTGATGAAGTGCGAATTTTCACTAAGGAGGTGGCTTTCTTGGGTCACGTGGTGTCGTGAAGGGATTAGAGTGGATCCCGCAAGATTGAAGCGGTGTTGGAGTGGAAACCGCCTAAGTCGATGGCGAGATCTGAAGTTTTACGGGTTTAGCGGGGTATTATCGGAGGTTTGTGGAAGGGTTCTCTCGATCGCGCGCCATTGACTAAGTTGCTAAGGAAAGGTGTTCCATTTGTATGGTTAGAAAGCGACAAGAAAGTTTTGATAAGTGAGGAAGATTACGTAAAGCTCAGATTTTAGTACAACCCGAGCGGAAAGTTATTCACGATCTATTGTGATGCATCTCACACCGGTTTGGGATGTGTGTTGATGCAGGATAGGAAGGTAGTAGCCTATCGTCCGTCGGCTAAGACCGCATGAGGTTAACTACCCAACTCACGACACAGGTTAGCGGCGATCGTCTTCGCTCTAAAGATATGGAGACATTATCTTTATGGGGAGAAGTCGATAATTTACGGATCACAAAGTTTGAGGTATCTTCCGACACGTAGGATCTGAATCGAGACAAAGATCGATGGATTGAGCTGTTAAAGGACTCACGATCGCTCCATCGAATATCATCCGTAAGGCTAACGTGGTGGTCGACGCGTTGAGCGAAAGGTTGTGGCGGACTTAAGAGCAATGTTTGCTCAATTGAGCCTATATGACGATGGAAGCCTTTTGGCGAGCTTCAAGTTAAGCCAACGTGGATCGAGGAGATTAAGGACAAACAGTTAGTGGATGAAGGGTTAAATGCTAAGAGAATGCAAGTTCAGGATGGTGGTTTAGAAGGGTATAGTTTGTTGGTGATGGTGTGTTATGTTTTCAAGGACGGCCTACAGTGTGCGAAGGATATGGAGTTGAGGCGGAAAATTCTCCATGATGCTCATAGCAGCCTATACGTATGCATCCGGGAGGAAGCAAGATGTATGGGGATCTACAAAATAGTTCTGGTGGCCCGGGTTGAAGCGTGAGATAACGAAATTCGTGGGGAAGTGTTTGACGTGTCAGCAGAGTTAAGTGAACACCGATTACCATCGGGGCTACTTCAGCCGTAAAGATCCTCAATGGAAGTGGGGCGGATCACTATGGATTTCGTCGGTGGTCTACCACTTACGCCCAACAAGAAAGATGCGATTTGGGTAATCGTGGACCGTCGACTAAATCACTCATCTCATCTGGGTGAGAATGGATTACTCACTCGAAGCTAGCAAAGTTGTATGTGGCGAGATAGTCGATTGCATGGTGTGCGTATCAATTATTTGAGATAGGGACCCAAGGTTCACTTGAGGTTTTGGAAAGCATTACATCAAGCGTTGGATGCGCGGTTAGATTTCAAGATGACTTTCCATCCTCGAATGAATGAGCGATCGAAAAGGTCATACAAATCTTAGAGGATATCTTTGAGGGTTGTGTTTTGGAATTTCGAGGTAGTTGGGAGGAATTTTTACCTTTAGCGAGTTCACCTACAACAATAGCTACCAGCGAGTATTCGATGGCACCATCTGAAATCTTTGTATGGGCGGAAATGCGAACCTCGGCGTGTTGGACGAGTTGGGTGAGCGACAAGTGTTGGGCCCGTAATTGGTTGCGAAAACGGAGGACAAAGTTAGGGTGATTCGGGCTCGTCTTAAGGAAGCATCGAGATATGCGAAGTCCTATGTCTGATCTTAAGCGCAAGGAAATGGAGTATCTTAGTAGGGATAAGGTCTTCTGAAGGTGTCGCCTTGGAAGAAGGTACTAAGATTTGGGCGGAAAGGGAAGTTAAGCCCAAGATTCATTGGCCCATATCTGATGTTGAAGCGAATAGGACCGGTAGCTTATCACCGAGCTACGATCGAGTTAAGTCAAATTCATAATGTCTTCCATGTGTCGATGCTGAGGCGGTATCGGTCAGATCCATCACATGTGGTGCCTGTGACAGAAATTGAGGTTAACGTAGACTTATCTTTTGAGGAAGAACCGGTTCAGATCTTAGATCGAGATGTGAAGGTTCTGCGTAGAAAGTCAGTGCCCTTAGTGAAAGTGCTGTGGCAGAACCATGGTGTGGAAGAAGCTACGGGGGAACCTGAGGATGTGATACGGCGGCAATACCCTCATCTGTTTTAGCTAGGTAATTTCGGGACGAAATTTTTTTAAGGGGGTAGAACTGTAACATCCCAAAATGGGGCTATTTGGAATTTAATTATTTTTCTTATGTATGAACCGTGATATTATTTATGGAATAATAGAGCTTAATTAAAGGCCTTGAGTTGGCTCGGAAGAGTAGAAAATATTATTTATGAGCTTTAAGGGGATAGCCTTAGGAGTTAGGGGTTATAAGAATAAATAAGGAAACATTTGACATAAAATGAGCCTAGAATAAGTGGCAAAGGGAGGCCACTTGGGAGCTACAATTGAGCGCCATCGAGAACAAGGGAGAACCTTGGTTTGAGTCACAATTCTCCCTTTTGACATTTTTTTTTGGACGGCATTGAATGGGAGAGTTTTTCCCCTCTTCAAACTCTTTTATTATTATTATTAAAAGATAATATGAGCATTTTATTTTGGTTCTAAGGATAATAGAAGGTAAAAGAGATATTGTATGGATTAATAAAAGATTATTAGGAATTAAATTCAAATTAGTTTGAATTAATTTGAGTGAGTGGCTTGGAGTGATTCAAGGAAGATGATCAAAGTTGAACTCCTTGTTGGAGTGGAGTGGACGGCATGGAGTCTTGGTGATGAGGGAAAGCCGAATTCTTCTAGCCATTTACTTGACAATTTTGGCTAGCCTTTTTCCATTTAGCATTTTTTTTTTCTTTTCCTTTTTCAAAACCGATTACCCCTCCCTCTCATTCCTCCTTTATTTTCTTTCTTCATAGAGGTCTTTTGGCCGAAATGCCCCACTCCTCCTTTCTCTAAAATTCTTCCTTCTCTACTTTAACCCACATTAGCCGAATCATCTACCTTTCTTCTTTTCTTACTAAAAGTCCAGCCTTATTTAATCCATCATAGCAAATTTGAACCCTATCAAGGTGCTTGAATTTCTTTCTCTTTGTTTTTAGAACACCTAGGCGAATATTGTACAAGGGGGAGGCTTCCTTTTAATCACTTTTGGTAAGTATATTTGGCCGAATGCCCATGTTCTCTCCCTCTCTTGTCGGCTTTGATAAGGGTAAGTAGTTGGTTCGGCAATTGATGATAAGGGTGCTAATCTTTGGTTAATTAAATCTGTCTAGGTGCTTCGGGATTTTGGAGATCGTCAAACAAAGTTTCAATCGTGACCAATCAAGTGGTAAGTGGGGGTAAGAATCGATTTTCATGGATTGAAAAGTCGAAGGCTATTAACTTTGTTTACTAACCGATGGTAATTGGTGAAGCGATTCGGAAGCGGGTGTTTTGATTAGTATCCAAAAGCAAATAGGTAAGGATTCGGGTTGAAAGATGACCCTTTAAATTACTTGGGTTGGCGAATGGGCCATAGTACTAATCCATGGTTGGCGAATGTAGGTACAGAGGGATCTAGGGTGGTCGACTCTTCTTTTGGGATTTAGACTATCCGGTGGTGACAGTGTGTACATACACACATAACTTGTTAAATATCTTTGATTGTTGTGAATGCTATCTTGATTTTTATGTAGCATTGGATAATATACCACATCGGTATAGATGGTGATTCGTAAGTCCCTGTTAATGTGAATTTGTTATTTGATGCTTTTGGGAAGCATGATGCATTGATACATGAGATTTAAGTATGTGATGACATGAAACATATACATATGTGATTGATGTGGGATTGATGAGTGGAGGCGGTGTTAATCGTGCTGACGGGCACCAAGATGTTTTGGTAACACACCGTGACTACGGTCACCAGAGGTTTGGTACCTCCAGGTTTGGCACCTCATAGCGACTTATCCTATGGTTAACACCACCGTGGGTTGGCCCCACTTGAGATATGGGATCGTGCGCGGTGATTTGGTATCACACGATGGGTTGGCCCCATCAATTGAACCGTGTCTCGGACACGGTGTTTTGGTAACACATTGTGACTATATGTCACCAGTGGTTTAGCACCACCAAAGTGGTTTGGTACCACAACGGGGTGAGCGATTATGCGTTTGGATGGCTAGGATGGGTATTTAATATTCGCATATTAATGGTTATGTGTTGTGTATGAAAATGTTTTAAAACGGGAAGGGTTACATCTTGAGTCTTGGTGACTCACCTTCTCCATTATTTTTCGGTGATGCATAGATCGCGGATATGGAGCCGAGGGACTTGAGGTGGCCATGCGGTGGATTTGAAATAAATAAATTTTAATTTAGTTATATTATTTTATTATTGGTTTGTTTTTATTTGGATTGTAATAAGGCCTCCATAAACTTTATTTTTGTTACTACTCATATGTCGGATACTTGCTTTTAAATACACTATTAAAAATTAAATTAAAATCACATGTTTTTCCTAAATCAACACGACAATGTTTTATCGTGTTAGCGGACACATTCAAAATTGGTATAATAACTTGACTTCAATTAAATTTTCGAATTTAATCTAAGTATGATTTCAGCAAGATAACCAAAAACGAGAAGTTTCAACAAAACTTAAATTGGATTTTAAAATGGGTTTCAAAAAGTTTTTTTCTCCGTAACGACCCATATTCGGTCCTAACGTTTGGGCCGGGTTTGGGCTGTTACACCTGAGCTAACACCAAAGACAAGCAACATATTGATACTCAAATTTTTAGGATGTTACAGCAGTTACAACTCTCTCCCTCTTAGGGATTTTGGTCCCCGAAAATCTTACCAATGAATAGGTGTGGATATTGTTCTCTCATAAGATTCTCAGGCTCCAACGTTGCCTCTTCAACTCTGTGTTTGTGCCACAACACTTTCACTAAAGAGATTTTCTTATTTCTTAACTATTTGATCTTTCGTGCCAAAATTCGAATCAGTTCTTCACTGTACGTCAAATCTGATTGACTTTCAACTTCAGTAGGAGTAATCACATGAGGCAGATCAGATCGGTACCGTCGAAGCATCGACACATGAAACACATTATGAATCTTTTCTAACTCAGGTGGCAACATCAATCTATACGCAACCAGCCCAACTCGTTCAATGATCTCGTACTGTCCGATGAATCTCAGAATTAGCTTGTCTTTCCGGCCAAAGTGATGTATTTTCTTCCATGGAGACACTTTGAAAAACACTGTCACCGATCTCAAATTCAATATCTTTTCATTTCAAGTTTGCGTAAGACTTCTGACGATCTGAAGCCACTTTCAAACTATCTCGAATCACTTTCACTTTCTGCTCAGTCTCTTTAATTAAATCAACCCCGTGAATCTTATTCTCACTCAGCTTAGTCTAATACAATGGAGTTTGACATTTTCGACTGTAAAGAGCCTCATATGGTGCCATTTTGATACTAATTTAAAACTATTATTATACGCGAATTCATTCAACGACAGATGTTAGTCACCTAATTTCTCTACAGTAAAGTACACTTTACTAAAATTATCACCTAATTTCTCTACAGTAAAGTACACTTTACTAAAATTTATTCTAATTCCAAGTAAACCCGAGCCTTCTCAACACTATATTAAGCACACAATAAAATCATACCCGAGCTAATACCAAAGACAAGCAACATATTGATACTCAAATTTTTAGGATGTTACAGCAGTTACAACTCTCTCCCTCTTAGGGATTTTGGTCCCCGAAAATCTTACCAATGAATAGGTGTGGATATTATTCTCTCATAAGATTCTCAGGCTCTGACGTTGCCTCTTCAACTCTATGTTTGTGCCACAACACTTTCACTAAAGAGATTTTTTATTTCTTAACTATTTGATCTTTCGTGCCAAAATTCAAATCAGTTCTTCACTGTACGTCAAATCTGATTGAATTTCAACTTCAGTAGGAATAATCACGTGAGACAGATTAGATCGGTACCGTCGAAGCATCGACATATGAAACACATTATGAATCTTTTCTAACTCTGGTGGCAACATCAATCTATACGCAACCAGCCCAACTCGTTCAATGATCCCATACGGTCCGATGAACCTCAGAATCAGCTTGTCTTTTCGGCCAAAGTGAAGTATTTTCTTCCACGGAGACACTTTTAAAAACACTTTGTCACTGATCTCAAATTCAATATCTTTTCGTTTCAAGTTTGCATAAGACTTCTGACGATCTGAAGCCACTTTCAAACTATCTCAAATCACTTTCACTTTTTGCTCAGTCTCTTTAATTAAATCAACCCCGTGAATCTTATTCTCACTCAGCTCAGTCCAATACAATGGAGTTCGACATTTTCGACTGTAAAGAGCCTCATATGGTGCCATTTGGTACTAATTTAAAACTGTTATTATACACGAATTCAATCAACGACAGATGTTTTTCCCCATGTATTCTCAAACTCAAGTATACAACATCTCAACATATCTTCGAGAATCTAAATGATCCATTCAAATTGTCCATCCGTGTGCGGATGAAAGGCAGTGCTGAAATGTAATTTTGTGCCTAAAGCCTCTTGCAATTTCTTCCAAAATCGCAAGGTAAATCTTGGATCTATGTCAGACACTATAGATAGTGGCACCCCATGTAATCTCACAATCTCAGCAATATACAGTTCAGCCAATCTATCGAGCGAATAATCTATTCTCACCGGAATGAAATTAGTTGATTTTGTTAATTTGTCAAATATCACCCAGATTGCATCTTTCTTTCCCAGAGACAAGGGAAATCCCGATACAAAGTCCATCGTAATTCTTTCCCATTTCCACTCAGGAATCATGATCGGCTATAACAAACCAGGCAGAACCTCGTGTTCAGCTTTAACTTGCTGCCAAATTAAACATTTCAACACAAAGTCAGAGATGTCCCATTTCATACCATGCCACCAATAAAATTATTTCAAATCATTATACATTTTTGTACATCCCAGGTAAACAGTTAAACAACTATTATGAGCTTGATTCAAAATCATCTGAATCAACTCTGAATTTCTCAGAACACAAATTAGATCTCTAAATCTCAGACAATCATCACTATCAACTCGAAATTCTGAATCAACATTCGATTCACACTGAGTTCGTTTAGCCATCAATTCAAAATCACTTTTCTAGGTATTACAAATCTGACGTACAAACATTGGCTTTACTTTCAACTCGACCAAAACCGCACTATCATCACACAGATCTTTCTAAGTATTCATTGCTCACAAAGCACATATAGACTTTCGGCTCAAAGTATTAGCTACTATATTAGCTTTACCCGGATGATAATCAATCACAAGTTCATAATCTTTCAGCAATTCTAACCATCTTCTCTGTCATAAATTTAATTCTTTCTAAGTCATTAAGTACTTCAAACTCTTGTGATCAGTATAAACATGACATTTCTCACGAAATAGATAGTGACGCCAAATCTTTAATGCAAACACAATTCCGGCTAACTCAAGGTTGTGCATTGGATAGTTCTTTTCATGCGGCTTTAATTGCCTCGAAGCGTAAGTAATAACTTTACCTTCTTGCATCATCACTTAGCCCAAACCATTCAATGATGCATTACTATAGACTATGAATTCTTTACCCGATTTTGGTTGAACTAACACTGGCGCTTTCGTCAACAATGCTTTCAACTGCTCAAAACTCTGTTGGCATTTTTCTGACCACTCAAATTTAACATCGTTTTGTAGCAACTTCATCAACAGAGTAGCAATCATCAAGAAGCCTTTCACAAACCGTCTATAGTATCCCGCTAGTCCCAGAAAACTACGGACTTCAGACACATTTCTTGGAGGCTTCCATTCTAAAATAGCTGAGATTTTACTCAGATCAACTCGTATTCCCATTGTTGATACAATATGCTCCAGAAATCCAACCTCACGCAACCAAAACTCACATTTGCTAAACTTAGCATACAATTGTTTCTCACGTAGAGTCTGTAGCACAATTTTCAAATGATTGGCATGTTGGATCTCATCACAAGAATAAATCAGAATATCATCAATCAACACCACAACAAAGCGATCCAAATACGATCTGAATATCCTATTCATCAGATCTATAAACACTACAGGAGCATTTGTTAGTCCGAAAGGCATCACTAAGAATTCATAATGTTCATACCTTGTTCTGAAAGCATTTTTCGGCACATCGAATTCTTTAACTCTCAACTGATAATAGTCTGATCTCAAATCTATCTTAGAAAACACTGTAACTCCTTTCAGCTAATCAAACAAATCATTAATATGTGGCAACGTATACTTATTATTTATTGTCACTTTATTCAATTGTCGATAATCGATACACATCCTCACAGTGTCATCTTTCTTTTTCACAAACAGCACAGAAGCACCCCAAGGTGAGAAACTCGGTCGTGCAAATCCTCTATCAGTCAACTCTTGCAACTGAGACTTCAACTCTTTCAATTCTGTCAGTGCTATTCTATACGGGGCTATTGAGATAAGAGCAGTCCCCAGCACTACTTCAATGCCAAATTCAACTTCTCGTATTAGAGGTAATCCCAGTAACTCTTCGGGAAACACATCTGGGAACTCACAAACAACAGGTACCGATTCAACTTTCTTTTCTAACACCTTTGTATCAATCACATATGCCAGATAAGCTTCGCAACCCTTTCTCACATAGTTCAAAGCTTTCATCGTAGATACAACAGCTGGTAACCCTTTCATATCACTAGATTCAATTAGAACTATCTCACCATTCTGACTTCTCAATTCAACACTTTTTCATTTACAATCCATAATAGCATTACGCAAAGTGAGCCAATCTATACCCAGAATTATGTCGAATTCATCGAATGGTAGCAACATCAAATTAGCTAGAAAATAAACATCACATCAACAAACAATTCTTGCATATTTTATCCACCAAGACACACTTACCTAAGGGGTTCGATGCTCTAATCACAAATTCAGTAGACTCAATAGGTAGAGTCTTACTCGATAGTAGATTTACACACACATATGAATGGGTAGATCCTAGATCTATCAATGCAATCACATCAGTATCAAATATAGTAAAAGTACCAGTGATGATGTCTGGAGATGATGCTTCCTCTCGTGCACGTATAGCATAGGCTCGGGCAAGTGCTCTCGCCTCCGATCTCACAGCTGTATCGGTAGTCCCTCTCTGGCTTCCACTCACATTCTCAGTGTTTTTGAGTGGTCTACCCCAATCGTCATATTACTCAATCTCACATTCTGAACATTTTCTTCCTCAGGCATCTTTGGGCAGTCTCAAATGAAGTGATCACGTGATCCATATTTATAGCAAACTCTATTATTGTACTTGCCCCAGCATTCTCCCACATGTCATCTTCCACACTATCTACACTCGGGTTTCTCGCTTTTGGCACTATTAACACTTGATTCTACTGGAGATTGAGTTCTCGGACTAACAATTAGTCTTGCGCGGTCTCTATTCGAACGTCCAAATGAAGTATTTGATCTGTTGCTTGTATCTCTAAATCTCTTCATTGAAGGTTGAGAAAACTTACTCATCGATCTTTTTCTTTCATCACGAGCTTCAGAATCAGCTTTTTTCTTTTCTTTACTGATCTCCTCGGCATTGCACCCTCTTTCAACTAACATAACAAATTCGTTTATATCAAGTATCCCAACCAACAACTTAATGTCCTCATTCAATCCTTCTATGAAGAGTTTGAACATAGTAGCTTCGGTCAAAACATATTTCTGTGCATACTGGCTCAATCTCACAAATTCACGCTTGTACTCAATAATTGACAAACGACCTTATTTCTGACCTAGAAACTCTTTACGTTTCTGATCAATGAATCGTTGACTGATATACTTCTTTCTAAACTGAACTTGAAAGAAATCCTAGGTGATTCTCTCTCTCAAAACCACGGATGCCAACATCTTCCACAAGTTATAAGTCGTATCTCTTAACAAAGAAACTGCACACTTAATACACTCATCAGGGGTCAACGACATCTCATCGAATACCCGAATTGTATTCTCAAGCCAAAACTCAGCTCACTCAGCATTGTCATCAACAGTGGCCCTAAACTCTTCGGCCCCATACTTTTTAATCTTATCCACACGAGGCTTATTCTGTCGGATTAGATCTACAACTTGTGGCACAATAGGTACTTGTGGGGGTAGAGGTTGTGAAGCAGCAGGATTCCTTCGAACAAACTCCAAAAACTACTCACTCATCATTTGAAAGAAGGCTTGATTAGCCTCTCCTCTCTCACTACTTCCATTCAGCCTAGTTGTGGTCAGCGCTGTCCCTTGAGCGGAAGCAAGCGTGTTACTTTCTACATCACCACCAACTACTCGATCGAGATCCATTTTCTATACGAAAACACATTTATAACTATCAAAATTCATCACACTATCGCAATTATATATATGGCATGTATAGCTAGACTCACACTCGCTACGTTAGTTTGAGACCGTTGTCGGAATAGGGTCAAAAGGTGTTACCAAACATTCTAAACATTTCACCACCATTTCACCACACCAAGTTATTAGTCAATCAATACATATCAATTAGCAACATACATTCCCTTATCGATGTCTACGAGACCTTAATCACATGCTAGATACTAAACCGAATATTTACAAAAATTTTTAGAATTTTAAACATTCTTCAATACTATTGAGGTCACACGCCTGTGCAATCAGGCTGTGTGCCTCACACGGCTACCAGACACACCTATGTGACCATGCCATGTTAAAATAGAGCATGCATGCTAACTTATCCCCACGGCCACTAGACACGCCCATGTGCCATGGTCGTGTGTTACTAGGATATCTACTAACTTAATCACACGGCCACCATGTATGCCCGTGGGCTTCAACCGTGTACCCTGTCCAGACAAAACTAAAACTGATCCTTAAACCACACAGCAGAGACGTACTCCCTTATCTCTTAGCCATGTATGCAAAATAGGCCATCTGTAAGGCCAATTTGCCACCCACACAAAGAACAACCAACAAGCTTCAATACAATACCAATTCATGCTTTTAAATGCATTCAAACATACCATTTCATGCACCAAATAATCATCAACATTACCATCTACTTCCGTGACTAATATCATTACAATAAGTCCGTTCAAAGTAACAATTGTATATCTCAATATATATATCAAGCATTATGTAATTCATGCCATAATTCATCTTCAAATCACATCTTTCATAATCCACAAAGTCATGAAATATACCACATTTATAGCTCATTCATAAACTCTACATCATTCAACTTCCAAGCCAAATCACATGGCAAGAATTAAAAATTTCAAGACATATCACAACTCCCAGCCTATACATGCCTTTATTTCAACTATATACATCTTTCCAAAAGTACCAAAATAGATTTTCGATAGTGTGATAGAGATGCTCACGATTCTCAAATCCAAGCTAGCTCTGCTGACACTGTAAAATAGAGAAACAAATCACACAGTAAGCTTTCAAAGCTTAGTAAGTTTGAAACATATTACATTATTCCAAAACAAACCATCTTATAGATCAATTCACAATCACATATACCATACCATCCAAAACTAATATGTTCAATTAACCTTTCATAACCTCATTCATAGTTTCATCAACCACATAGGTTCCGAACGTACCTTAGCCAACACGTAGTTATCGATTACATATGCTATTTAATACTCGCTGTTTCATTTTGATCAACTTTCATCCTTTCTTCGATTCAATCGCACACTTAGTGCCCAAATCGTTAGTGAAGCTTAATCAACATCGCACACTTAGTGCATCTATATCAAACCGATCTTAAATCAGTATCACACACATAGTGCCAACCACAAAGCTGAAGCTTATTTATTTCGTACACACAGTACTAATCATTTCAGTCACATTTTCTAATACGCACACTTAGTGCCACATAACTCTAGCCCTCACATAGTATTCACAATTAAATAATATCATACCATTTATCTCATAACATTAAACATAGTGAAACACATGTATTATGTCCAAACTTACCTCGAACGTCGAAATACCGAAACGGTCGATTAATCGAGCATATTATCTTTGCCTCGATCTCGATCTAAACCTCTTCTCTCTTAGTCTATAAACATACAAATCTAATCCATTCAATCACCAAATCATTCATTTTAGTCCAAACACACATATTTAGGGCATTTTACATGATAGCCCTCACATTTCTACATTTCAACACTTTAGTCCCTAATTCACAAAATCATGAAATACACATAATTTCATTTCACCCATTCCTAGCTGAATTCTCTCTATATTCATAAAATTCCACACATCTCATTTATTTCACATTTTAGTCCCTCAATTTACACTTTCACAATTTAGCCCAAAATACTCAATTTCACCAAAAAATCAATTACAAACTATGTTAACCCAACACCAAGCTTTCATATTTAACCAACCAACATCATAAGCTCACATATTCATCAATGGCATATCTCACATTCATCACCAATTCACAAAATTTAAGCATGGGTTTAATAGTACACTAAACAACGATCACAAGAATGTAGAAATCATCAAAAACCGATCAAAAATCATACCTCAATTGAACTTAGCAATTGTCAAAATTTCAAAATCTTTTAACCCTTTTCTTTCTTTCACAATCAATGTAAAATATGAACAACCCCATGTATTTTCCCTTTATGTTTTATTTAATAATATATAATAACATAATTACCTATTTAGCCTTATTATTATTATCACATTTCCACTATTTATTTGTTTTTATGTCCATCCACACCCAATAACTAAATAATGGATTAATTGCATCATAAAGCCTCCAATTTTAAAAGAAAATAATAATTTGACACTTATAAATTAGCACACAGCTTTTACACTTTACGCGATTAAGTCCTTTCTATTAATTCGGCACACAGTCGATAAAATTACCACACAGAATTTTCATGTAGGCTATATCACATATAATCAACACCAAAAATAACATTAAAATATTATTCTAACCTCAAATTTTTGGTCTCAAAATCACTTTTTTGACTAGGGTCTAAACCTGGCTGTTACATGCTATTCGAGGTATTATACAGTTTTAACCCCTTAACTCCTTTTGATTTGGTGCCTTTACCTTCTGATCAGTTGGTGCATGTAGATGGAAAGAAAAAGGTTGAATTTGTGAAACAATTACATCAGTGAGTTAGGGACAATATTGAAAGAAGACCGAGCAATATGCTCATAAAGTCAACAAGGGACGTAAACGAGTGACGTTCGAACCCGGTGATTGGGTTTGGATTCACATGCGCAAGAAAATATTCCCAACTCAAAGATGATCCAAACTCTTGCCAAAGGGATATGGTCCTTTTCAAATCTTGGAAAGGATTAATAATAACACCTATAAGTTAGATTTACCTGGTGAGTATGGAGTTAGTGCTACTTTTAATGTTGTTGATTTATCCCCTTTTGATGTAGGTAACGATTTGGGGACAAATCCACCGAACCCATTGAGTTGCCACAAGGACTTATAACTCAGTCTCGTGCTAAGAGGTTCCAAGATGATTTAGCAAGCTATATTGATCGAGCTTGGGGAGAGGAAGTAGCCGAATCCATTAAACATACAAGGACCAGCTCAATAGGCGTCCCATGCAGCTTATTACAAGCTAAACTTTAGCTCACTTAGTTTCTGGAATAAATTCTAGTTATATTAGTTTAAGTTATTTAATTAATTTAGTTAAGTGTTAAATGTGTCTTAAGCTATTTAATTTGTCCAAATACATTCGGCATTAATAGGTCTTAAGTCATTAAATTTGTCCTGATTACTATAGCAATTTAAGTTGACTTTAGCTTATTTAATTTGTCTTAGTTCCTACAGCTATTTAAAATGTCCTAAGCTAAGACAACTTAATTAAGTTCATTTAAGGTGTCTTGACCGAATTTTAATGGATTTGTATGTGACCATTCAGCTGGAATTAGCTAGGTACATGGACGGCATTAAAGGGAGTTTTAAGCTGGAATTAATTTCGGCTGCTCATTTCTCTTCCCCAAAGAGGTTGTTTGTTTATTTCAAAGGACAAGGAGGTGTTCACACTAGTTTATTCAGCTCCCACATTCTTTTCACACCTAGGGGCTATTCAAAATCACCCTTTCACACCTAGTGGCTGATTGCATCCCAATGTTCACACCATGGTCTGTTTGTGTGCCCAAAATGTCATCAATATTGCTGGTGTTTATTTGGCTGCCCAAGAGAGAATTTAAAGCTGACTTTAAACTCTTTAGCTATTCAAAACTAAATCATTTCAGTCAAAGCATTCAGCTCTTTAAATCAGCTGAATTGGAACATTAAATCATGCTAATGGTTGGCGTCACTTAGGCCTAGAAGATTTCAATAGCTTGTGCTTAATGACTAAGTTTATTTCAACTTATTTAAACTGAATTATGTGACTATTCGGCTAGGCCTCACTTAGCACTATAAATACTTTGTAATCAGCTTATTTTAGAGACTTTTTGCCAATTTTATGCTTAATTTGAAACTTGTGAGATTTCCAATTCTCCTTGTTCTTTTCGGGACTGAATTGACTTATCAAGTTGTCTTGTGGCATCAATCTTTCCTTTGGTAAACCGAACTTATCACCTTTGGTGTGGCGTTCATACACCTTTGGTTCCTATCACTTTTTTATAGAGGGTCAAGGTACTTGCTGATTTCTTTTCCTAAACTGAAATTCACCTAAGAGCTACTTTGAGACTCGGGTCAACAATCCCAATATTGTTGGTTCATTCTCGGCCCTTAGCCAAACTATCCATTTCCTTACTTAACCATCTTACTTTTAATCTTTGTTTGAAGCTTTATCTTCATCTAACTTGAAACGAACCTAACCTTACTCAATTCATGATCGGGCAAACTAATACGACTCAAAACAACAACAACCGAGCTCGTATCACTTGTGGTCAGTAAAGATGTGACACTTTTAACTCATGCAGCGACATTAATGTAAAATGATAGAAAAATAAGGATAAAATTGGCTAGGTTTCACTGAGTTATAAAATGCAATTTACTAAACTAAAAATGCCAAAATATATGTTGAGGATAACAAAATGGGAACAATTTAACCAAAAAGTAAGGAGGAAAACCTACATTCTTTCTAGTGCTATCAACAATATTATTCACACTTTATTATAATAAATTAACCAATTTTATACCTAACCTGATCCTTATGGAGACGAACTCACTTATCACTTTATTACTTGATCCGACGTGTATACTTGCACAATTCGCATATCATATTCACACACAACATTTGATTCTATTTGAATCTCAATCCATAATTATTCAAATCTCTTTTCTTCTCTGAATCGATCATGTTTTTCACATGGTTTATGAATCGAAGTTGAGATTATGAATAACATGAGTTGCTAAATCCCTTATGGGAGATTAACGAGTGGATAGGGATGCAATTAACGGAGGATGTGTTATTTCTCAACATGGATTAGTTTCTTATAACTTATGTGGCCTTAACCTTTTAGGCTTTAAAACCCTAATAAGTTATCATAGGGAAAACGATCTCGGAAGATAAGTCAAACCAAGTATATCGTAATTTATCCTGGTTGAGAAAGCAACGTCAGGAGATAAGCGAGTATTAACCAATTGCTTAAGTTAATTAGAAATCAGGAGGTAATAATTGCTTGATCAATGACTAATCTACTCTAGACCCATAATCCAAAGTTAATTACAAACCTTGAAGCGAGTTACTATTCCTGATTGGTTTGTCGATTTAATTCATTTGTTTAATTTTCTTTCTTTCTCTATTTTTGTTATTTAATTTTTTATTCCTCTAAATCTATTTTATGATCCATCATAATATAAGAAATAATTACTATTACTTAGACTTATTATTATAAAAAATTATTTTCATTATTTATTTCATTCTACCTTGAGTACGATCCTCAGAATACTTCCAAGTATTTCGTTGTACAGTCTATATTACAATTTGACCCGTGCACTTGCGAACACCATCATTCTTAATTCTTTTATTTTTGGTGTATTATTTAATATAAAGGATAACTCACTTATTGGCGGTCAAGTTGTTAGCGTCGTTGCCAGGGAGGTTTAGGTAATAAATTTTGAAAATAAGTTTTTACAATTAATAAGATAAGTAGGAACATTAGGACCTATAGATACGATTTTAATTTTGTCTATTTATCTTTATTTGTATTTTTATTTTCAATTTAACTCGTATATGGCCCTAAGCTCCAACACTTCAATTGAACCATATCCAAAATCGGTGCAACTACTCAGACGCATCCATCAAATAATGGACAATGATCTACTTGCGATTATAAAATTACCCTAAGAAAACACGTTATTCGAAGAACCACGAGAATAATAATGACATAATCAGGATAAGGCCCCAATGGCTCAATAGACATTGCGCGAGTACACCATACCTACACTAGATGCGATGTGAGAAAGCATTGAGTTACCGCGATTAACGCAAATAAGTTTATGTTAAAGACAACCACGATTCATATGATCCAAAACACACTATAGTTCAAAGGAAACATGGTCAAAGTGTTGAACCAACACTTGAAGCAATTTTTTCAACTATGTGACACCTTCAAAATATTGATGCAGTCGTAAACTAACTAAAAATCTGACTAAGGCAAGTGCACCTATCAATTAATAGTATAGCTACGGTGAGTAAAGATATCGTTCCCATGAGGACTAAAAATACTAGTAATTACCTCTTACTAGTAATTACCATCTTTCTATTATTTAACCAACAAATTAGAGTGATTGATTAAAACTAAAATTAACTAAATTAATCAATTAAAGAATACAACAAAGAACAAATCAGGAAAATAAATGATTAACAACTAAGAAGGGAGAAAACATCTAGCAAAGAATCCACCTAGACTTCATTCGTCATTATCAATCTACATTACGCAATTTCTTGACTTAGTATCTTGATCCGTAGAAATCCATAAATTATGTAAATATCTCTCTTCAAGACTAAGAGCAACTGGCTCTAGGTTAATTAAATGAAATTTCTTTCTAATTAAAACCCCTATTGTCGCATTAACTCGATCTATGGACCCCCTATTAGATTTGACTCGAATCCAGTAGATTTATGTCTTCCTATTTCTAGGATTTCATGCAACTCCACTCAGTTACGCTAGATCTACTCTTAAACAGGGTCTATTCCTCCTCTAATTTAAGCATATCAAACATGGATTAATAGCCTAGAAATATTAAACCAAGAATTCAGCACACATAATTGAGAATAAGATCCAAATATTTATTGCGTAAAAATATATATCAAATAACAGAATCCATCATAGGGCCATCTCCTTAGGTATTTAAAAAATTAGTTCATGATAGCAAATAAAAACATCCCAAAGATAGTATAACCACAAGAAATAAAAAAAATCATAATAAACTTCAAAGTAATCAAAAGGAGATCTTCAATCTTGATGGAAATCTGCTTCAGAGTCGGCTTCAATGGTGTTTTTCGAGTTGCTTTCTTGAGTATTCTATAACGACTCCCCTCTTCTTATCTTTGTCATATATAGGTCTTAAAATGTCTGAAAAACCTAAAAAAAAAGCATTTTCCCATAAGTTTGGAGTGCAATTTGCAATTTCCACGTGGCTGTGTGTCCTATCCATGCAAAATGGCCTAGCCCGTGTGGCTCTTGAAACTTGCTCTAATTTTCTCTCTTTTTTCACTCCTTTTGCTCCCAAATGCCCTTCTAAGTATAGAAACTTGAATTTAAAGGATTAGAGCATAAAATACACCATTTTACATCGAATAATCATCCAAAAACACATTAAGAATGGGATTAAAACATGTTAATTTTAGCACATATCAAATATCCCCACACTTAAGCATTTTCTTGTCCTCAAGAAAAATCCTCAACCCACACTTAAGTTAACTTCTCTCAATTTATTGTTTCCACCGATAATGTCTTAGAATAATTTACAGATAATCATGTAATAGAAATTCACACTAAAATGACACTAAACAGCACAAGCAATCCAAATAGAAAATTTTAAGCTTTAAAAACATTAGGCATCTCCCCTATCTCAATAATTATCTAAAATTCAAACTCAACAAGAAATAACATCCTCACTAAATATTCACTCAAAGCACTCAAAGTGTTTAAGGTTCAAGTAATATGCACTCAACAGTCAAATGAAAAATGATATTACCATAGGCTTTCTTGAAAATCAATTCTCCACTACTATAGAATGAGATGACACACTAATCAAGAGGTCTTTGCAAGGTTGTAATGGGGCTTAAGTTAAGGGTATGAAAAATGTTAGAAAAATTGGTAAAAAAATCAAGAATCGAGTTGATATATTACCAAACTAGAAAAACAATCAGTTGTTGAATTAAAAAATTTTACATCAACAATAAATAAATAATAAAAATGAGCTTTAAAACAATATGAAATTAATTATTCAAGCTCAGTCAATCTTTTTTTTTCATTTTACATGGCCTGGACACATAGGCGTGTTATAAGCCATGTGAAAATTGGAGCTAATTTTTTCAATTTTCTTTTATCCCACACAGGTACAGAGTGAGCTGGCCGTGTGATTACTGACATATTTTTCTCTATTTTTAAATCACACACAATCTGGATGATTTCACATGGCCATGTGGCTCACATGGCCTAACACATAACTGTATTTTTTTTCCTATTTAAAGCTAGTCTTTTTCTTCTTCTTCTTTTGTTTCCTTCCTACACCAACCAAAGTGATTTTGTAACATCCTAAATTAATGGGCCTATGCGTTTAATGTGTGGTTATGTGTAATGTGTTAATTAGAGTGTTAGGGGTCCAGATTGGGCTAGAGGTTGGGCTAAGGCCTTAGCAGAATTAGTTATTGGACACTCTAGTGGAAAGCCAGTTCAGTTAGGACTTAAAAAATGTTATCAGTGTTTAAAGTACCAAAGTGGGCTTGTGGCCCAAGGTTAAGTGGCGCTACATGGAACCATGGGGTGGCGTCATTAGCAGATGAAGAGGGCACAAGTTCGAGTCACTTGAAGCTCAATTCTTTTAATATAATTTTAGCTAATTTTTGGCTTTTTAATGGATAGAGAGGGACGGCACAGGGGCTTTAAAATAGAAGGATAATAACATGTGGATAATGTGCTGATAAAGGGAGGAAGAGGTGGTGCTATCTAGGCCTCTTTTGAAGGAGTGATCGGATAAAGATAAGGAAGGAAGTTTAGAAGTTATCTGCTAAGCACAGTGGTGTCCGAATTTCTAACTCTAGGGGGTGGGTGCTGAAATTCTCTTTAAATAGAGGGGATATCTCTTCAATTATGGTATTTGGTCCCTATTTTCTTTTTCCATTCTCTCATCCTCACTTTTATGCAAAAGCAGAAAGTCCATTATTCTGTTCTCTTTTCTTTTTCTTTTTTCTTTCAAAAGCCGAAACCTCCCAATTGTTCTCAACATCTTTTCTTTCAAAAGCCAAAACTCTGAACTCTCTTCTCATCCTATAGCCGAATACTTCCTATTCCCTTTTGTTGATTTCTTCACTAAAGCCGAATCTACATAGACTTGTTCCTATCATCTTTTCTTCTGATATTCTCAAAAGCCAGAATCTCTAAGGGGTAGTCGAATTATTTGTGTTAAGGTGAGTGCCAATTTTCCTATCTCTTCACTTTCTCTTTTGGTTTTTGGAAGACAAAGCTGGAAAGCTAATGGTTTAATGGTTTTGTATAATTTCGTGTTGGGCATTTAGGTAGATCGCCTAGATTTAAAAGCCAAAAATGCTAGTCTCAGAGTCTCAATCTCTTGTTGGGATTTCACTCTAAGGGTTCAATTCTTCCTATGTTGTTTAATCTGGTTCTTTTTCATTATTCGTGCCTTAACCTAATGTTGTGTTAAGCAATCATCATAGTATCTTCTGACCAAAGATCACTCATGGACTCGAATGTCAGCAAATCAAAAGAAGGGGTTGGATCTGTAGTTTTAGCCCCAAAAGTTCTAGAAACACGCGGTGACAGTGGTTCGGGATTGGCCACCGGGTTGTGGACCGACTTCAGAGTAAAACCTTATGCAGTTAGCAGTATTATCGACTTCTGATAGAGTCGACATAGAAAATACTGTCCTGTCGGTAATTAGGTGTGTAGATCTCTATCACACTAGTTAAACTGTGCTATGTATATGTTACGAGCTAAAAGCCAAAAATTGAGGCTATTTTTCTTTTATTCAATGACCAGAATTAAACGGGGATATATAGTGCATAGACGTCGAAAAAAAATTAGTTTATTTGCATCAAGCTTTTGAGGGGTAATAGCTAAAAAGGGTAGGCAAGGGATGCCAGGTACGTGATCATAAAACTTCTCTGTGTGTATCGAAGTATGTGAAAGTATGTGATCTATTTAGATAGTTTAATGTTCTGATTCTTGCATGTATGTATGCATGGGATGGGATTGATATGATGAAGGGGAGTAGGTCGTAAAGCGATCGGTGGCTTTGCTAGATAGGTCACATAGTGATCGGTCTTTATGACAAGCAGCGTAGCTGTCGATATATATTATTAAGGTCGCATAGCGATCGGTGGCTTTGCCACATAGGTCACATAGTGATCGGTCTTTATGACAGATAGCACAGCTGTTGGTATGGTGTGTAGCGGATGGAGGGTTGATTGTAGAAATCCCCACGGTGTGATGGTTGGTACGATGGTGTGTAGAGGACGGACTTTTAGGTTTGGGATGGGCAATGTTTCATATAATATATATTTTGTGCCATTGTGAATGGGCCTAGGCCCATAATGTGTTTGTGGGCCCAAGGCGTTTATGTGTTTTCGGGATGTGCACACTGAGTCTTGGTGACTCACCCTTTTATTTTTTCTAATTCCAGATGAGCAATAGACATTGGACATAGGAGCTTAGGCGGACTCGAGGGGCCATCAAGTTTTTTCTTTAACTTTATAGACTATTTCCATTTTTTTTCTTTATGTTTAAATTTGGGATTATTTTTGTAATAAGACCCCCATAACTTAGGTTATCATTTTACATTTTTTTCCTTTATTTATTCTATACGTCTTGCAAACCTATATTTCCAAAGTCTTAATTATAAAGTGAAACCAAATGGGTTTTCCAAATGTGTCCAACGCAAATGTTAAAGTTTCTTCAAAATATCACAATTAATGATTAATCGGTTAAAATAAACTGAGATTTTTCAAAACCCTTCAAGCAAAGTTTTCAACATTCAACCCGTAGCATACCAGATCCGGTCACGACGTATGGGCCGGGTTTGAGGTGTTACATTTTGGTATCAGAGCCCAGTTCAAAACTCGGGCTGTGAAATGGGTCTAGTACTGATTTATAAAAGTGATGTAAGTTAAGAAAAGTTCAGTTGAGATATGGCCTTTGAGTCTACCGGCACCCGATCCACGCAGGTATGTACTCTAAACTCACTATATGATGTGCATGTTGGGCTTGATGGGCATTATGGGACGTAGACAAGTATACTATAATTTATAAACCTTAGGCCTAGTTTTGAACAAATCTTAAATCTCATAAGACTTAATCTCTAATGAAACATGTTTGTGAACAAGTCACAGGGTTAGGGTGTGGTAGCAGGCATACGCATGTCTAGGATTCGATCCAGGAAGAGCTTGGTATTTAAGCGGCCCTAGCGGCTTACCTCCTCTTTTCTGGAATCCTACCTGGTGCTTAGTGTTTGTTCACTCTAACCGAGGGGGCTTGTTGACGGGCCAAAACTTATCACTAAAACTCGAATGGGACTAGCCACCCTATTTTTGTAAAAATACTTATGTCCCCAGTTTTGTAAAATTTCTGAAATCCCCTTGATTTGTGAAAACTTTCCAAAATACCCTAGATTTGTAAAATCACCGAATACCCTCGGTTGACAAAATTACTGAAATACCCCGGTTGACAAAATTACTAAAATACCCCCAGATTGCAAAATTACCAAAATACCCCTATTTTGTAAAATCACCAAGAAACCCTATTTTAGAAAATTACAAAAATACCCTTGTAGGATAAAATTACAAAATACCCCTGGGTAGTGAACTGACAAAAATACCCTTACGTGATGAATGTGAGTTCATGGATGCTACTTGTATGTTGATGTGTGATGGTGGAATGTATATGGATTCTAGAGCTAGGAAATATATGCCTAAGAACTGAACCTTGTAGATAGAGTTCGAATTCGAAAGAACTACTATTAAAACTACTTTCCAAAAGATTGTTCGTTATTAATCGGTGGAAGAAATTAATAATTCATAAAATTCCTAATCAGATAAACGCGAATCAGTAGAATGAGCTCTAGAGGACATGGTGTGCGTGGCCGAGGTAGAGGCAAGATTGTTGTATCAAAATCGGTAGGGTCCGGTCATGAGTCGAGGAATGACGTACAGTGCCACCAGCTGTGGAGGCGAATTCCAGGATTAGATGGCCAGAGATGATGCGGTATCTCAGGCGATGTTGAGGGTTTTAGAGAGGGTTGCTGGGGCAAGCATAGGCACAAGAGCCCGGGAATCTGTGCTGGAGCGACTTAGAGCTAATGGGGTAGGACTGTTTAGGGGAGTTTTTGGGATAGCCTCGAGTACAACTGAGAATTGGTTGGAGGCGGTCGAACGCATAATGGATGATTTGGATTTTATGGGAGAAGAGAAGCTGAAAGGAGTAGTGTCTCTTCTCCAAGATGAAGCGTATCAATGGTGGCTTACGGTTAAGGATGGTACCATGGCTGACCGTATCACCTAGGATTACTTCAGAGCGGCGTTCCAGAGTAAGTACATTGGAAAGAGTTATGTAGATGCGCAGTGTAGAGCGTTCCTGAATCTGGTTTAGGAGAGTAGGTCGGTGGCGGCTTATGAAGCGGAATTCTTGTACTTGATTCGTTATGCTCGAGGGATGGTGACCACAGAACATGAACGGTGTGTTCAATTTGAAGATGGCCTGAAGGATGACCTACGTGTTTTGATAGCTCCACAGCGGGAGAGGAAATTTGCTGTGCTTGTGGAGAAAGCTAAAATAGCTGAAGAGGTGAGACAGACGGAAAAACTGAACCAAGATAGAGATAGGGGTGGAGGTAAGAGAAATTTTGGATCATCAGGGACAACTAGGAATACTCAAAAAAGATCTAGATCGGATGGACCGAGACGGGCTGAGAGACCTACTGCTAGCCAAACACGGAAGTGTGCTCGATGTGGTAAATTCTATGTAGGTGAGTTTTGGGTAGGCAGTGGGAAGTGTTTTAGGTGTGGATCTTTGGACCATCAGATTAAAGACTGTCCACAGCCACGAAGTGATGTAGGACCTGCAAGGCAGGACAATGCTCAACTGGGCAGAGGAGGTCAGTAGCCGCAGAGGGGTTGTGGTCCAGCTAGAGGTGGAAACGATTTCAGTCGGGGCCGTGGAGCACTGGGCCGAGGGACAGAAAATGTTGAGGCGAGACAGCCAGAGTTAGTCTATGCTGCCAGACGTCGAGAGGAGGCTGACACACCGGATGTTATAACCGACACATTTTTAATATTTTGTTTGCCTTACACTGCATTAATTGACATTGGTTCAACACATTCATATGTTGCTAGTAGTGTGTCTAGAACTTTAAGTTTAGATTTTGAGATTACCCCTAGGGCGATGACTGTAATCAGCCCATTAGGACAAACTGTGGTGTAGATAAACTTTATCGAGAGGTACCTTTAGAAGTTCAGGGAATAGTTTTCCTAACAAATTTGATGGAATTATCGTTCGGGGAGTTTGACATAATATTAGGCATGGATTGGTTGGTGAAGTACCAAGATAATTTAGATTGTGCAGCCAAACGTATGGTGTTAAGAACCCCCGAAGGGGGTGAAGCGTTGGTGATAGGAGAAAGGGGGAACTGTTTGTTGAATGTGGTGACTGCCCTGAGAGTAGAAAGGATGGTGAGAAAAGAATGTGAGGCAGTTTTAATATTTGATCGGCTCTAGAAGCCAAGGATCTAACTGTTGGGGACGTTAGGACAGTGAAGGAGTTTCCTGATGTTTTCCCAGAAGAGCTTCCGGGATTACCTCTAGATTGTGAAGTGGAGTTTGGTATCGATCTTCTTCCGAGAATAGCACCAGTGTCTATCGCTCCATATAGGATGGCTCCAAAGGAGCTGGTAGAGTTGAAAGCACAAATATAAGAGTTGTTAAATAAAAGATTTATTCGACCAAGTGTGTCGCCTTGGGGAGTGCCGGTGTTGTTTGTTAAGAAGAAGGATGGATCAATGCGTATGTGCATTGACTATTGTCAGCTGAACAAGTTGACTATCAAGAACAAGTATCCGTTGCCAAGGATTGATAACTTATTCGATCAACTGAAAGGGGCGTCAGTGTTCTCAAAGACAGATCTGAGGTCAAGATACCATCAGCTTAAGGACAAGGAGGCGAAGATTCATAAGACGGCATTCAGGACTCGCTACGGTCACTATGAATTCATGGTGATGCCATTTGGATTGACCAACGCGCCAGCAGTATTTATGGATATGATGAATCGAGTGTTTCAACCCTACTTGGATCGGTTTGTCATGGTATTTATAGATGATATCCTGGTTTACTCAAGATCGGAAGAGGAGCATGATTCACATCTGCGAGTGGTTTTACAGATTTTGAGGGAGAAGCAGTTGTATGCCAAATTTAGTAAGTGTAAATTTTGGCTAAGTGAAGTTACTTTTTTAGGCCACATTGTGTCGGCAGAGGGGGTAAGATGTATCGAGACTTATGGGATCAGTTCTGGTGGCCGGGCTTGAAGCTTGAGGTAACTGAATTGGTGAGTAAGTGTTTGACTTGTCAGCAGGTAAAGGCAGAGCATCAGTTACCATCGGGGTTGTTGCAACCAGTGAAGATTCCACAATGGAAGTGGGAAAGGATCACAATGGACTTTGTTAGTGGGCTACCCCTCACGCCTACTAAGAAAGATTTAGTCTGGGTAATTGTTGATCGCTTGACGAAGTCTGCTCATTTCATACCAGTACGGGTCAATTACTCTTTGCAAAAATGGCTAAGCTATATGTAGCGGAGGTAGTGAGATTGCATGGGGTACCAGTATCAATCATATCGGACAGTGACCTAAGGTTCACGTTGTGATTCTGGAAGGCTTTGCGTCAAGCATTGGGCACGAAGTTGGATTTCAGTACAGCGATTCATCCTCAAACCGATGGACAGACTGAGTGGGTGATTCAGAACTTGGAGGACATGTTGATGGGATGTGTCATTAATTTTAGAGGTAGTTGGGAAGAGTTTTTACCGTTGGCAGAATTTGCATACAACAACAGCTACCAGTCTAGTATTCAGATGATGCCCTATGAAGCATTGTACGGGCAAAAGTTTCGTACTCCTACCTGTTGGACGAAACTAGGGGAACGTCAAATTTTGGGTCCAGAGTTGGTTACCGAGATAGAGGATAAGGTTGAGCTAATTCGAGCTCGACTAAAGGAAGCGTCAGACAGACAAAAGTCCTATGCAGACTTGAATCGTAAGGACATACAGTTTGCGGTGGGGACAAGGTGTTCTTGAAGGTGTCGCCATGGAAGAAAGTACTGAGGTTTGGACGGAAGGTTAAATTAAGTCCCAGATTTATCAGGCCTTATTGGGTGTTGAAATGAGTAGGGTCGGTAACCTATCAGCTAGAGCTACCTTCTAAGCTAAGCCAGATTCACAATGTATTCCACGTCTCTATGTTAAGACGTTACCGTTCAGAGCCATCTCATGTGGTGCCTGTAGAAGAAATCGAGGTGAGACCTAACCTATCCTTTGAAGAAGAACCGGTGGAAATCCAAGATCGTGATGTCAAAGTGTTGCGAAGGAAAACGATTCCGTTGGTTAAGGTTTTATGGCGGAATCACAGTTCTGAGGAGGCTACATGGGAACCTGAAGAGACGATGCAGTAGCAGTACCCCCATCTGTTCTGATCAGGTAATTTCGAGGCCAAAATTTCTTTAAGGGGGTAGAACTGTAACATCCTGAATTAATGGGCCTATGCGTTTAATGTGTGGTTATGTGTAATGTGTTAATTAGAGTGTTAGGGGTCCAAATTAGGCTCGAGGTTGGGCTAAGGCCTTAGCAGAATTAGTTATTGGACACTCTAGTGGAAAGCCAGTTCAGTTAGGACTTTAAAAATGTTATCAGGGTTTAAAGTAACAAAATGGGCTTGTGGCCTATGGTTAAGTGGCGCTACATGGAACCATGGGGTGGCGTCATTAGCAGATGAAGAGGGCCCATGTTCGAGTCACTTGAAGCTCAATTCTTTTAATACAATTTTAGCTAATTTCTGGCTTTTAAATGGATAGAGAGGGACGGCATAGGGGCTTGAAAATAGAAGGATAATAACATGTGGATAATGTGCTTATAAAGGGAGGAAGAGGTGGTGTTATCTAGGCCTCTTTTGAAGGAGTGATCGGATAAAGATAAGGGAGGAAGTTTAGGAGTTATCTACTAAGCACATTGGTGGCTGAATTTCCAACTCTAGGGGTGGGTATCAAATTCTCTTTAAATAGAGGGGATATCTCTTCAATTCCGGTATTTGGTCCCTATTTTCTTTTTCCATTCTCTTATCCTCACTTTTATGCAAAAGCCGAAAGTCCATTATTCTATTCTCTTTTCTTTTTCTTTTTTCTTTCAAAAGTCGAAACCTCCCAATTATTCTCAACATCTTTTCTTTCAAAAGCCGAAACTCTGAACTCTCTTCTTATCCCTATAGCCGAATACTTCTTATTCCCTTTTGCTGATTTCTTCACTAAAGCCGAATCTACATAGACTTCTTCCTATCATCTTTTCTTCTGATCTTCTTAAAAGCTGAAATCTCTAAGGGGTAGTCAAATTCTTTGTGTTAAGGTGAGTGCCGATTTTCCTATCCCTTCACTTTCTCTTTCGGTTTTTAGAAGACAAAGCCGAAAAGCTAATGGTTTAATGGTTTTGTATAATTTCATGTTGGGATTTAGGTAGATCGCCTAGATTTAAAATCCAAAAATGCTAGTCTCGGAGTTTCAATCTCTTTTCGAGATTTCAAGGTAAGGGTTCAATTCTTCCTATGTTGTTTAATCGGGTTCTTTTTCATTATTCGTGCCTTAACCTAATGTTGCGTTAAGCAATCATCATAGTATCTTCTGACCAAAGATCACTCATGGACTCGAATGTCAGCAAATCAAAGGAAGGGGTTGGATCTGTAGTTTCAGCCCCAAAGTTCAAGAAACATGCGATGTCATCAGTTCGGGATTGGTCACCGGGTTGTGGCCCGACTTCGGAGCAAAACCTTAGGCAGTTAGCAGTCGTATCGACTTCTGATGGTGTCGACATAGAAAGTACTATCCTGTCGATAATCAGGTGTGTAAATCTCTATCACACTAGTTAAACTGTGCTATGTATATGTTATGGAATAAAAGCTGGAAATTGAGGGTGTATGAACAGTCGTAATATCTAAAAAGGGTAGGCAAGGGATGCCAGGTACGTAATCATAGAAACTTCTCTATGTGTATCGAAGTATGTGAAAGTATGTAATCTGTTTAGATAGTTTAATGTTCTGATTCTTGCATGTATGTATGCGTGGGATGGGATTGATATGATGAAGGGGAGCAGGTCGCGAGGCGATTAGTGGCTTTGCCACATAGGTCACATAGTGGTCGGTCTTTATGACAGGCAGGGTGGCTGTCGATATATATTATTAAGGTCACATAGCGATCGGTGGCTTTGCCACATAGGTCACATAGTGATCTTTCTTTATGACAGACAACACAGCTGTCGATATGGTGTGTAGCGGATGGAGGGTTGATTGTAGAAATCCCCACGGTGTGATGGTTGGTACGGGGGTGTGTAGAAAATGGACTTTTAGGTTTGGGATGGGCCATGTTGCATGTAATATATATTCTGTGCCATTGTGAATGGGCCTAGGCCCATAATGTGTTCGTGGGTCCAAGGCATTTATGTGTTTTCGGGTTGTCCACACTGAGTCTTGGTGACTCACCCTTTTATTTTTTCCCAACTTTCCAGATGAGCGGTAGATCGTGGACATGGGAGCCGAGGCGGACTCGAGGGGCCATCAAGTTTTTTTTTATCTTTATAGACTATTTCCTTTTTTTCTTTAATTTTAAATTTGGGATTATTTTTGTAATAAGACCCCCATAACTTAGGTTATCGTTTTACATTTTTTTTCCTTTATTTATTCTATACGTCTTGCAAACCTATATTTCCAAAGTCTTAATTATAAAGTGAAACCAAATGGGTTTTCCAAATGTGTCCAACGCAAATGTTAAAGTTTCTTCAAAAATATCACAATTAATGATTAATCGGTTAAAATAAATTGAGATTCTTCAAAACCCTTCAAGCAAAGTTTTCAACATTCAACCCGTAGCATACCAGATCCGGTCATGACGTATGGGCCGGGTTTGGGGTGTTACAGATTTCATTTGTTTTTGTTTTTTTTTTTTGTTTTTCTTTTGTTTTTGTTTTTGTTTTATTATTATGCACTATAATTTTATTTTTTTATCGATTGTTTTTCTTTCTTTTTATCTCTTTATCATTTTATTCTCTTTTGTCTATGTTCTTATTAGTTTGCTCAAAAACATGCACTTCATTTAGAATCACTCACGATTCCAATTTTCAGTATTCCGACTAATTCATCCAAATTTAGGGCAGTTTCAATTCTCTTCCTCCTTATGATATTATACTTGGTTGAAGGGTATAGTGGTTGTGTTTGGAGGGTATACTTGGTTTTGTTCGGAGGTTATATATATGGTTGTGTTTGGAGGGTATACTTGGTTTTGTTTGGAGGTTATATATATGGTTGTGTTTGGAGGGTATATTTGGTTGCATCCAGAGGGTACATATGGTTGTGTTTGGAGGGTAAATTGGTTGTGTTTGGTGGGTGATAGCTTTATGTTACACATTATATTGGTCGAATTTGGAAATCTAGTTATCCAATGTAATATATTTTGTATATATGTTTCATGATCCCATTGTGCCAATATCAGTGAGAAAACTATGAGTTTTGCTTGACTGCATACCATGATTAATTGTGATAGTATGCTTTCTTTTAACTTTGGATATTGTGACTACTTGTGGAAATATTTGAGCACTCACACTCTTTTATGTTTAATAATGCAAGGATATAGCTAAAATGGGAAGGATAAGTGAGCTACCAAGTGATGCAAAGCAAGGCAATTTACTTCAGTATGTTTGATGTGTTTCCAACTTAATAAGGAAGGAAATGTGGGACTAATCTAGAGGGTGTTAGAATTTGAACTATTAATGTTTTGTAATTGGACATTGTGGACTCTTTAATTTGTTTGATTTTGAGCTTTTATTATTGCTTCAGATAGATGATTGAATGGCAGATTATGAATGCTTGATAAATGGTATGAGTAACTGTTCGACTAACTTGTAAGTGCAGGTTGAAAAGTCATGGGTTATTAAAGTAAGTCTTATATGTTTTATGTGTGATTTGGAAATTAATCATGAGTTTAATATGCATGAAAAATAAAATTGGACAAATTACGTAAATAGTAGGTGGCCTGTGAAGTAATTAAATGATAATAATTTTATGAAGAGATGCATGATGTTTTAATGAATCTTCCTAAATAAGATTTATACATATTACTCTACAATACTATTTTCAACCTTATGAAATGATGTTTTCCAAAATTTTACTACATTACGATTTAGATTTCATCATTTGTTTTTAAATAAAATAGTTTCTAAAATTCTTTCAAATATAACCTTTTTAAATACCTTGTCACTCACATGAATATTTGCTTGTTAAAAATTCAATTTACGAATTATGTTAATGACTTAATAATTACAGTAGGGCAACAGAAGCATGACTTTAGGTAATGAAATATTCCATGAATAATTGTATGCACCCTAAAGTTTAAACCGGTTTTGTATCATAAATGGTCAAATTTAGAACTTGGTTACTTAATGTCACTTTGAAGTATCATTTTGGTATGTTTTGTCTCATATGTTGTTGGAATTTTTTATTTTTTTTTATTTTTTGGTTGTGAATGAGATGTTATGTGTTATTATAGGTCTTTTTAACTTGTTTCAAGCTGATCATTTTTGGAAACAGTGAGTCACATTGCAACGACATGTCCCTAACATCGCGACGAGGAATAGACCAAGAATCATGTCACGGCGACATATACTCATTGTCACAACAAGTATATGTCAGAGAGTTTTGTCGCAACAAGGAACCCCTGATGTTGAATTTAGTATTATTGATTGTAGCTACTCTGACAATGAATGTAGCACCTTGTAATGTGGACCTAGTGATCGAGTTAGGTAATAAGGTGTTACAGTTTCTTTATCAAGGAACTCTCCGTTACATATTATCTCAACAAATTATTTAGTTTCAAGAGTTAAACCTTCTTAAAAGAAACTTAAAGTCCGCCAATTTTTAAAACCATGATGCAAGCAAGAACTTAACAAATCTTTGAAACGTTCCTAACATTGAAAAAATGGTTCATTTGAATTTTGCAAGAAATTTTGAATCTATCTTTTAAAAGCATTGATTTTTTATGTTGGAAAATTTTTCTTTAGAAATTCAGTTTGCATTTCTTACCAATTTCGAATTGATCTCGGTTTTAAATTATTAAACCAATTTTTTGTCTTATCTTTTAAAGAAAAAGGAAATAATTTGAGTTTATCAATTTCATTAGCATAAGGTGGATCATTAAAAGTGGCACATACTTCATCAAAATCTTTAAAATGTATATAAGGACTTTCTAACTCTAAGCCATGGAAATTAGTAAGTAAAGTTATCATGCCAGATTTGAACCGAAAGTTAGTTGCATTCAAAGGAAAAATAAAGCAAGAGGGTGTTGAGTTATGAGGAGGTTGCAAGTAATCAAGCATGGTGTGCTTTTTCGAATCTCATTTTCATTAAAAGCTCTTTGAATTTCATCCATGATAGGTGAATGAATAGGTGTCTCAGTCAAAATACCAACATGGTTTTCACAATTATTTCTAACTAAATGATGAGAATTAAAATCATAATGCCAAATATACAGAAACAAATCAAGCGGTACAACCATACTTTTAAAAGAAAAAAAAGATTAAATAAAGAAAAATACTATAGGCAGTAGAACCAGCCAAATATATATAAAGAAAAAAATACTTATAAACTTGTAAACTAAATCTTACCTTCCTAGAAATAGCGTCAAAAATTGGATAGAAACTTTCTAAGTTTACAACTCAAGTGCAAGTTATACAAGTAATAAAATCTCGGGAGTCCAAGGTCAATCCATAAGGAACTTGATTAGAACTTACAAGAGTACAACTATTATGCTAGAACAAATATTTAACACATAACTTTGGAATGAGTGTCCAAAATGAAAATATGAGCAAGAAACACTAGAAATAAAAATAAAAATCAATGAAATAAATTAACTAAAAAAATAAAAATAGATACTTGGAAGAAAATATGTTAGGGTTAAAGGATCAACTCGTGGTTCATATTTGTAGCAGCCTAATTTTAGGCCTTGTCGAAATAATGGTTTCGGGACCACGAATCTGACATAGAAAAACTTATTTTTATTGCATTTTCACAGTCTACAATTTTACGGAGTGATTTCGTGAAAATTTCGTTCGGAAATTTTGACGTTTGAGCACTCAATTTAGCAAAAAGGACTAAATTGTAAAAAGTGAAAAAATTGAGTTTCTACATGCTAGAGGTGTCTAATTGTTATGAAATTTTAAATTGAAGGTCCTCAGATGGTAATTAGACCATTTTAATTTAAGTTGGACAAAAATAGACATGAGGTAAGAAAATTTTAGTGTTTTAAGAAAAGGGCATTTTGGTCATTTAGTAATTAAATGAATTAAAAAGAAAAAATCAAGCCAAAATTTAGTCCATCTTCTTCTTGCTTGTGCCGAAATTTATAAGGGAAGCCATAGCTAGGGTTTGGCCACTTTCAAGCTCAATTATAAGTCTGTTCTAGCCACGATTTTAATGCTTTTCATGTTTTTGAGATACTTGTAACTTGATCTAATCTATTTCTAACATTAATTTGAGAAATGATTAAAGGTCTAGGGTTTGAACCATGTTGGATATGTGTGTATTTTGATGTCTAATGGTAGGAAATGTGTGCTTAGTGTATGATAAACAACTTTTGCTAGGTGATTTTTGAATGAAAATGTTAAAAGGACCAATTTGTAAAAAGGTTATATAAAATGTGTATAAAAGTGTGATTAAATGAAAAATGTAGGCTATTATAAGTATGAAAGAGGTTAAGCTAGGCTTGGGAATTTAAGAAATTGAATCTATTTCATTATACGAGCCTACGGACCAAAATGTAAAAATGTTAAAGTTTAGGGGCAAAAATGTAATTTTTCCATAATATAATTTTTGGATTGAATTGAATAATGTGAATAATAAATGAGTTAAATTTTCTATTATAGATCAAGAGAAATGAGGTTCGAACCTAGATCGGGGGAAAAATAAGGTGTTTGATGATTAGGTCCTATTTCTACTATTTTTGTACCGATGTAAGCTCTTGTGTAAATAATGCATTGTTTTAATTATGTTTTTAAATGCTTTATTATTGTGTGAATTGTGATTGACCCTTGGATGTATTCAATAAATTTTCGACAAGCATAAAATCCTGGTTGAGCCTTAGGAATAGATAGGATACAAATGTCATGACATTAAGGTTACTAAGACTATGTGTAAGACCATATCTGGGATATGGAATCAATGTGAGACTTCGTGTAAGACCATATCTAGGATATGGCATTGATATGAAATTTCGTGTAAGACAACAACTGGGCTATTGGCATTGATACAAGATCCCATATAAGATCATATCTGGGATATGGCATTGGTATAGTATTGTGTGTACAGGACTCCCGAGTATCCTTAGTATTCCAAGTGGTTCAACGGGTAAATTAACGAGTATGTCAAAGGCGAATTGTGTGTAAATCCAATTCGAGATGACTCAGGTACATACGTAAAACTCATATGTAATGAGCTCGTTATGTGATAAACCCTCGGTAAGGTTATGTGATAAACCGTAAAAGTAACATATTTTAATCCCAAATTTAGTATGCTTTTGGATGATTTATCCCTGATTTATGTAAAAATGTGCTCTTAATCCTTTCTTTTCATGACTTATACTCAGAAAAGCACCTAAGGATAAAAAGAATGTAAATCGGGCTTAAAACGGACCAAATTGGGCCAACCCAAGAAATTGACACGGCCTGGACTTCAAGCCACACGGCCCTGCCTTTCCATGTACTTCACACGGCCATGCCATGATTTACACCGCCATGCCCCAATCGACAGAATCAAGACACGGCGAGAAGACGATTTACACGGGCGTGTACCATGGCCGTGCCCCTGCCGCGGGAAAGAGAATTTCACTCGGATTTGGATGCTTGGAGGCAAAGAAACACATTCCTAAGTCTACTTAAACATCCTAGGAGGAATTCTACTTGAATTAAGATACTTAGGAGCCAAGTAAAGCATCTCAAATCCTATATAAACACCCAAGGTAGCAACTAAAAAGGGAGTTCGATGAAGTCAAATAGAGGCGAGTTTTCGCGAGCTTTTATTCAGGGAATTAATCGAATATAGCCAGTTGATCCATCTCAAGAAGCCGGAGTTCTACTCAAGACAGAAGATCTCCTCTTCAATTCCTTCAGGGGGTTTTAGGGATTTCTTATGTTTTGTTTTATCTTTTCTCTTGAGATGTTTTCTTATTTAGTTATGAACTAAACCCTTCAGATACGTGAAGGGGATGAAACCTATGATGGATTTTGTTATTTGATTTCTACATTAAATGATAAGTACTTAGTTTGTTGTTAATTATGTTGCTTAAGTTAATCTGATGTGCTTAGGTGGAGGAGGAATAGATCCTTCCTAAGAGTAGATCTAGCGTAATTGAGCGGAGTTGATCGGGCGCCTAGAGATAGGGTTACGAGATTTTGCCGGATTAGGGTGAAACCTAATATGGGAGTCCATTGATCGATTTACTACTTCCTTAGGGGGTTATTATAAGAGAACGAGAGTTCCACTAATTAACCTAATGTTAGACATTATTCACTTCGAGAGAGGGTTTAATATAGGTTAGGGAGTCTCACGGATCAAGCTAAGTAAAGAAATCATATGAATTAAAGGTTAGATAACAAGTGAAGTCTATGTGGATTCTTCCTGAGGGTATCGTCGTAATCAACTGAGTTTTTCCACAGTCTTTTCCCAAAGTTTCGTTCTTTTGTCTTTGCATTTAGTTTAAGTATTTTATTAGTTTTTAGATTAATAAACCAATCACTCCATATTTCAGGCTAAACAATAGAAAGAAAGTAAGTAGTAGTACTTTTAGGTTCCCTTAGGTTCGATAGGATACTCTTGCCTAAACTATACTACTGTTCGATATGTGCACTTGCCTCTATCATTGTCATAGTTAGTCTACAGGTTCGATCATTCTTTTTATAAATATTAAAACTCGGCTGTTTGACAGGATCAAGTTTTAGGCACCGTTGCCGGGGAACACTAAAATATTAAGAAAGGCCTATTTTTATTACTTTAGCCAATTTTTTTATTACAAATTTTTTATTATTATTATTATTATTATTATTATTATTATTATTATTATTATTATTATTATTATTACTTTGCTAATTTTTCCTCTATTTTGCTTTTGGCAGAAAATTTTAGTCTATGGAAAATATGGCACTGAATAATTATCAGTGGCAAGTCATGAGGACAATTCCTCCTAAAGCAGCCAGTGTCTTCAACCTCGACATGGTCACCAGGTTATCTAATCAATTAGAGATGATGAATAAAAATATTGATGATTGGTATAGTCCCTCACAGGTACATCCAAAAATGCAATATGATTTGAATCTACGAAGCGTGGAGAATCTTGAGTACCCACCCCACGGATATGGCATGGAAAACGAGCAAGCTCACTATACAGGTAACTATTCTAGATATCAAAATAATTTTTATAGTGACACTTATAATGCAAGTTGGAAGTACCCTCCCAATTTCTCGTGGGATGATCAAAAACTTCCTCTAGATTTTCAACAACCACCTCACCAACAAGAAGAGGAGCCGAATCTTGAAGAGATACTGACGAAATTCATGGCGACCATGATTCTCGCTTCCAAAAGATCAAGCAAAGACTTGATGAACAACAAAAATTGATCAAAGGGATCGAGAATCAAGTTGTAGAACTTACTAGGTCAGTGGGACATCTCACAAAGCTGATTTCTGAACGTCAACAACGACGTCTACCAAGTAACACAGAGATTAAACCGAGGGAGAAAATTCAAGCCATCTCAGCCCATGCCAATAAGGGGTTAGATGAACAAACTCAATACAAGAAAACAAGGTAGACGAAGGTAAGATAGAGGTAACACAAGAAAAGCAAAAATCGGTAATCAAGGAGTACCAACCTCACATACCTTATCCCGAAGCAATGAAAAGAGACGATTCAGAGGAACAGTTCGGTAAGCTTCTTAAACTCTTAAAGAAATTACATATTAACTTACCTCTTCTTGAAGCTCTTTTTCAGATGCCAGAATCGAGGAAATTTTTAAGACAGCTCTTGACAAACAAATGTAAATTAGACGAGGAACACCACGTGGAATTAAATGCGAGATGCTCAAGAATGTTACGTAATGACTACCACGTAAGAAAAAAAAGACACAGGGAGTTTTACAATTCCATGTTTAATTGGTAGTTTATTTATTGATAATACTTTAGCTGATTTAGGGTCAAGCATCAATGTTATGCCTTATAAAATGTTTAAACAACTAGGTCTAGGGAAACCCAGACAAATTAGGATGAGCATTTAGTTAACTGATAAAACTATCAAAATTCCTAGGGGTATAATAGAAAATGTTCTAATCAAAATTGATAAATTCATATTCCCGGTAGACTTTTTCATTTTAGATATGGATGAGGACAACACGATCCCCTTAATTTTAGGAAGACCCTTTTTAGCAACTGCCAGAGCTAAAATTGATATCTATACAGGAGAACTCATACTTCGTGTAGGCCACGAGATAGTCACTCTTCAAGCTCTTGACTCGGCCAGAACATCAAATGATAAAGGTGAGAAAGTAAATTTAGTTGATAACCAACTTGTTCAACCTTCATTGCAGGAAACACCACAAAGCTACAAACCTAAGCTGGATCATAGACCTCGTGCTAATAAAGAAGAATTACATGAGGAACCAGAACCACACGAAGTGAAACCGAAGGAAACCCCAAACGAGCTGATAGGAACAACAAATCACATCAAAATAGAGGATCAGGTATTGTTGAATAAGGAAGACCCTCGAATCACCAATTCAGAACTCAAGGCAAACGAAGAAATCACTTTTGAGGTACTTAATGTCTTCCTATACGGCACAGTCGAGGTAAGCAATCCTAAATTCAACACTTTTGAGGTAAACATTACTCGACTTAAACTCTAAATCCATAACCGAGTTGATCGCATGAGAAAGGATTTCCACCTCCTCAAACCACCATGACCATACAAATGAGAGGTAAAGTCTAGCTAAGACTATAAACGAGCGCTTCTCGGGAGGCAACCCGAGCACTAACCCCATTTTTACATTTTTTTTATTTTATTTTTTTATTTTTATTTTTTTCTTTTATTTTTATTTTTAGCACCTAACCATAAACTAACCAAAGAGCAGATTTCTAGGCCACACAGCCCTACACACGGGCATGCCCGTGGCCGTGCGGAAGCTAGGGGATGAACCATGGGTGTGCCAGTAACCGTGCACGATATAGAAAAATTTCTTTTCCCAACACGGGTGGCTATAACAGTCCACACCCGTTCCGAAGCCCCGTACGAGGTTACTGACTTGTCAAGCACGGACTAAACACTGCCGTGCCTTTCAACTGTGCCAACATTCTGACTTATCGAACACGAGAGGAGCACGCCCGTATTAAATGATCGTGTGAAGAAAGACACGAGCGTGCCACGACACCCACGGCCATGCCCGAACACCCTGAATGCGTTCAAAATTCAAAATCCCAAAACACGGGCTACATCTCTATTTAAACCTCATTCTCCATTTTTCTAGTTGTCTTTCATTTTCCATTATTTATTTTTGTTTTTATTTTATTTCATCATTATGTTTTAATTTATTTTATTTTATTTTCTTCTTCTTATTCCTTATGATATTTAAATTTAGCTTAGGATACAATAAAACCAAGCCGGCTACTTGGAGGGTTCAATTTCAAACGGTTCGAGACGCTTCCCCATGTTCACCTCCAATCTTATCTGGTTTCTTTTCATAGACTTCATTCAAAAATTCAGGAAGTGTTACTTCTCCCCTTCTCTTTTTATTTTATTATTACATAATTGTTTATCTATCTTTGTACATTGAGGGCAATGTACATCTTAAGTGTGGGGGGTAAAAGTACCTGACTTTTTGCATTATTCTCAAAATCCTGAATTTAGTCTTGTTCGAAAGTATTTTTCTCGTATTACTAATTAGGATGAAATTTTTAATGATGTATGATTTTTATTGATATGTTTTAGAGTAAGTCATAGTTAATTGTGCATTGATGATTAAATCTGAAGGATACTAGAGAATCGAGCATGATAAGTCTACTTTCTAAAAATTAAAAATTAATAGGTTGTTGAACTGAATTTGAGTATTACTTTTAAGTTTGAAATTTACAGGGATTGAGGTCAAAAACACCCATAATCTTTGTGAGATTTTGAGCCTTATAGAGCATATATTCTTTTTCGTGCTCACTTTATTATTATGGGTGTGTCAACTTTGAAATGTTATTCTAGAACTTGCCTTGTTTATACATGTTGAGACCACATCTATGATTTGATATACTGAGATGATAAAGGCACCTAGGATTTAACCCACTTACTCCATAAAAAGCCTACCTTCACAAATTAACCCCTAGTGAACCCCATTGAATCCTAACAACCTTTTTATTGACTCACCCACTAATATTAACCCAAAATCCCTTTATATTTGTTATCACCCTTTCTTTTGACTACCCTTTAATAGAGGTTTGATTTCATTAAGTTATCGAATTATATTAGTTCAATAGTTACATTTATCATTTATGATGTAATATTTTAGTTTGTTCTTAAAAAGAATAAAAAAATAAAAAAATCAAAGTTTATTCATTATTAGTACATGTTTAAAGGAGCTCATGCATCTAAATCCCAATTGTTGAAGAAGAGCTCTTATACTAGTATTATTATTGGCTTTCAATTGATGTAAGTACTTATATTAGTTCATTGTTTCTAGTTAGGTAATTTGTCAAGTCAATCTCGATTCTAACCTTCTAATTCAGCTTGTATCCACACCTTTAACCCTAGCCTCATTACAACCCTAATAAAGACCTTTTGATTTGTGTATCATCTCATAGACAGTGGTGGAGATTTGATTTTTCAGGCAAGCCTATGGGATTAACTTTTCAGGTTCGACTTATGAGTGATTCTTCTTGAACCTTAAACATTCTGAGTGATTTGAGTGAATCTGTTGTGAGGATGTAAATCCTTGTCGGTTTTGAATTAAAGGTAACTACTTAGATAAGGGGAGACACCTATGTTTTCATACTACAAAGGTATGACTTATCGTAATTGAATCTTTAGGACTCTTTGAGTTGAATTATCCATGTATAAATTATCTATAAATTATGATGAGACATTGTCGATAGGAATTATGAATTATGGAAAGTTCGTTTTAATTGTAAGTTGAAAATTTTACTTAAGGACAAGCAAAAGCTTAAGTGTGGGGGTATTTGATAAACCGTAAAAGCAACCTATTTTAATCCCACATTTAGTATAATTTTGGATGATTTATCCCTGATTTTTGTAAAAAGGTGTTCTTAATCCTTTCTTTTCATGTCTTATACTCAGGAAAGCACCTAAGGATAAAAAGAACGTAAAATGGGCTTAAAATGGACAAAATTGGGCCAACCCAAGAAATCGACACGGCCTGGACTTCAAGCCACACGGCCGTGCCTTGCCATTTACTTCACATGGCCATGCCATGATTTACACGACCGTGCCCCAATCGATAGAATCGAGACACGGCCTGAAGACAATTTACATGGGCGTGTACCATGGCCGTGCCCGTACCGCGGAAAAGAGCAATTTCACTCGGATTTGGATGCTTGGAGCCAAAGAAACACATTCCTAAGTCTACTTAAACATCCTAAGAGGAATTCTACTTGAATTAAGATACTTAGGAGCCAAGTAAAGCATCTCAAAGCCTATATAAACACCCATGGTAGCAACTAAAAAGGGAGTTTGGCAGAAGCCAAAATAGGGCGAGTTTTACGCGAGCTTTTATTCGTGGAATTACTCAAGATAGCCGTTGATCCATCTCAAGAAGCTGGAGTTCTACTCAAGATAGAGGATCTCCTCTTCAATTCCTTCAGGGGGTTTTAGGGATTTCTTATGTTTTGTTTTATCTTTTCTCTTGAGATGTTTTCTTATTTAGTTATGAACTAAACCCTTCAGATACCTGAAGGGGATGAAACCTATGATGGATTTTGTTATTTGATTTCTAAATTTGTTATTAATTATGTTGCTTAATTTAATCTGATGTGCTTAGGTGAAGGAATAGACCCTTCCTAAGAGTAGATTTAGCATAATTGAGCAGAGTTGATCGGGCGCCTAGAGATAGGGTTACGAGATTTTACCGGATTAGGGTGAAACCTAATATGGGAGTCCATTAATCGATTACTGCTTCCTTAGGTGGTTATTATAAGAGAATGAGAGTTCCACTAATTAACCTATGGTTAGACATTATTCGCTTTGAGAGAGGGTTTAATATAGGTTAGGAAGTCTCACGGATCAAGCTAAGTAAAGAAATCATATGAATTAAAGGTTAGATAACAAGTGAAGTCTAGGTGGATTCTTCTTGAGGGTATCGTCGTAATCAACTGAGTTTTTCCACAGTCTTTTCCTAAAGTTTCATTCTTTTGTCTTTGCATTTAGTTTAAGTATTTCATTAGTTTTTAGATTAATAAACCAATCACTCCATATTTTCGGCTAAATAATAGAAAGAAAGTGAGTAGTAGTACTTTTAGGTTCCCTTAGGTTCGATAAGATACTCTTGCCTAAACTATACTACTGTTCGATAGGTGCACTTGCCTCTATCGTTGTCATAGTTAGTCTACAGGTTCGATCATTCTTTTTATAAATATTAAAACTTGACTGTTTGACACGATCATTATGATTGAGTAAGTTGTGATTATAAGATCTTAGTAATATTTATGCAAATTGAATGTTAAATGTTTGGTTATGATGCCTATTATTTGCATGGGAACTTATTAAGCTATATAGCTTACTCCCCTTTCTTTTCCCTTATTTTATAGTGTCACCAAGCTAGCTCGGATTTGGAGAATGTCAGAGACTCCATCACACTATCAACTAATTATTTTGGGTACCGATGAATTTAACATTTTAGTTGATGGCATGTATAGGGACTTGGTTATTTTGTAATGTGTCATTATTGAATTGGCCTAATGTGTTGGCCTATATTGGTTGATAATTCATTTTGCAAATGGCCATTTGGAATTGGCTAATATTGGCTAAGTATATATGCATATGATGATGTTTTCATGGTTGTGGAAATTTGCATGGTTTAAGTCAATATGTATGTGATGTTCGTATATCATGTGTGGATGTCTTGATTGTGGCTGAATTGGTTGAATGTAACTGCTTGGATTGGTGTTATGTTTTATTGTGTAGGTGTGTTCATAAAAGGGTGACAAAATGGCTTGGTAATTAGCCTTGTTTTTGTCCACACGGATAGACACATGGGCATGTGTCTAGGCCGTGTGTGATACACGACTTGCCCCATGGGCATGTGTTTCGGCCATGTGTCCCCTGCACCTTAATTGTTGCAAACAGAATGCTCAGAATTGAGCACACGGGTAGAGACACGGGCTTGTGTCTCAGCCGTGTGGATGACATGGCCTCAGGCACGGGCGTGTACCCTGGGCGTGTGAAATCTACACTTATTTTATGAAAATTAAATCGACCAAATGGCCTAAGAACACGGGCGTATGCCTTGGCCGTGAGACTTCAATTTGCTCTTTGGTGACAAACAAATAGTTACACGGGTTAGGGACACGGGCGTTTGTAACCACATGGCCTGCCCACACAGGCGTGTCCCAAGCCACACAGGCGTGTGACTCTTAAATCACGAAAAATTTTCCAAGTGATGTGAAATTTCCTAAAGTTATCGGTTTAGTCCTGAATCGCTTCCATTATATATTTTGGGCTTTATAGGCTCGTTTTAGGGATGATATGAATGTATGTGAAAAGTTTTAAATTTGGATGGGAATTTATGTCTCGATTTTGTACGATTGCTTATGTGTAAGTTCGGTAATGTCTCGTACCCTATTCTAGCGTCCAATACGGGTAAGGGGTGTTAGAATATTAAGATTAAATTTTATTACTCAATTAAAATCCACACAAAATGGAGATTGTAACACCCCAACCCGAATTCGTCGCCAGAACAGGGTTGCGGAGCGTTACCAGAGTTTTCAAAACATTTACAAATAATCATGTTAATTATTGTTCATTTTCTAAGATTATTCATAACATCCCTTAAATGTAACCTTGAGGCCCTATATGAGCTCTAGAATCAAATCGAGACTTAATTGGGAACTCTAAAAATTTTTCATGAAATTTCAAAAAAATTTCCAAGTTATAAGGTTCACACACCCGTGTGGTCCAAGGGACACGCCCGTGTGACCCTAGAACACGTCCATACTATAGGTCGTGTTAAAAATTATGTAGCTCTTTTACTTGTGCCACATGGCCAGAAACACACCCGTGTTCTAGGCCGTGTTGAACACACAGTTGAGACACATACCCGTGTCTCTGCCCATGTGCTCAATTCTGAGCATTCTGTTTTCTCGAATTTAAGATGCAGGGGACACACGGCCTAACCACACACCCATGTACTAGGCCGTGTGTCATACACGGTCAAGACACTAGCTCGTGTGTCTACCCGTGTGGACAAAATAAAGCCATTTCTAGCTTTATTTCTCACCCAAAATTATACCAATGACCTGCCCTAAAACTTACATCCAAATACCAACCAATCCAAGCATTGATTTTAAACAAATTTTAACATCTAATATGATATAACATAGCATCCATACATGTTTAAATTCTTACCTTTGTTTAACCTAAACCTTGAACATCATTTGGTCCTTTATACTTAACACATAGGTGTTTATCATGACATTATGCTTTATAAGTACCAAAACATACGAATACTAGCCATTCCAATGGCTAGATTACAAATAACATATTTAAGCCATCTATGGCCAACTTAGCCTATACATGCCATTATACCAAAATAAGTGTACTATTTATACCAAAATAAGCTTGTGGATAGTCTGATGATGCTCCAACTGATCTCCAACCTTCTTGAGCTTTCGAGCACTATAAAATAGGGAAAATAAAACTAAATAAGCATTGCATGCTTAGTAAGTTCGTATAACAGGAATTAAAACATACCAATTTACATTTATTTACAATAAGCATTCAATAACATGATTTTTCATCAATTTGGAAAATTTACCTATACACATACACTCAATCAAACAAGTTAGTTTCATAAATATTCACATATGCATCAAGTAAGCATAGATGAGCTCATCATACTATATTCTTTCAAGACATCATTCATTTCATCTTATAATTCTCATATCATGTCAAGTATTTTATCCGTTGAATCATTGAAATTCCGATGGATATTCAAACAGTACACTCAAGGTGTACAATTTAATAACCTTCCAATTCATATCCAAGAGTACCCATTAGGGCACTTAATCGGAAAGCACACTCTCGAGCCTCATAACTTATAACAGGATTACCAGTCTAGGCTAAATCCTTTTTGTAATATATGCTCAGAAAAGCTCAATTAGGATTACTAGTCCAAGCTAAATCCTAATTGTAACATATGCTAGAGAGGGATTATATCAGGATTACCAGTCCAAGCTAAATCCCGTTAGCAATAATGCAGGACTTTATTCAGTAAGGAAAGTTCGTTTATCCATCGAAATCCAATATTCAAACGAAATTTAACCCTTTTCAAAAATCTCAAGCATGTAATCCTTTCTTATGTTATAACATTCAAATTAACTCACATAAATATATATAACACATTCCATACAATACAACATTCAATTTATCATATTTACAAGCTCAATTAAGTTACACGAACTTACCTCAACACTTGTTCACGTATATAAATCTACTAATCTGAAACTTTCTCTTTTCCTCGATTTAGCTTCGAATTTGTGTTATCTGGATCTATATAAATGAATTTATTCATCAATTTATCACATTTCGCATTCAAGTGGACTCAATTTACTTCCTAGGCAAAATTACCATTTTGCCCCCAAGTTTTCCATAATTTCTAATTTCGTCCCTAGGCTCGAAAAATGATATTTATGTAATTTACTCCCTATTCCAAGCCTAACCAAAATTTCACTATAAAATTTACAGCACATACATTCTATAAGATTCATAATTTTCTTCAATTTTCACAACTTTACATTTTAGTCCCTAAATCATGTTTTAATCAAAAATCACTTTGTAAAAGTAGTTTGTCTATCAAAAACCTTTCATTTTCTACCATAAATTTCAAATTTTCAGCATATTCATCCATTACATAATTTTCATACTTTGATAACTTTTCAAATTGAACCCCCAAATAGATAGATTAAGCCATCTTGGTTTCAAAAATATCGAAATTACTAAAAAAAGAAAACTTACCCAATTAAGCCAAGAAAGTTTCTTCTCTCTCTCCTAGTGTTTCCATGTATTTTGGGGATGAAGATGACATAAAATAAGATGATATTTCTTTTATCATCTTTTAATTAATTAAATTAATTCAATTTCCAATTTAGTCCTTGCCCTTTTCTAAATTTCCATGTATGAGTCACCAAAAAATTATCTGCATACTTTTCTTTAATGGTCTAATTAACATATAAGGACCTCAAATTTTGAATTCCATAGTTATTTAATCCTTCTAGCTACTAGAATTCATGTTTTTCATTTTATGCGATTTGGTCCTTCCCGTAATTAAACACATAATCAGTAAATTTTTCTTATCAGAATTTTCACATGACATTTTCTAACATAATACGGACCATGTAATAAAATTAAAATAAATTTTATTTTCGGCTTGAATTTGTGGTCCCAAAATCACTATTCTGATTTCACTTAAATTGGGCTATTACAGAGATCTCAATCGGATAATCTAGCAATGTACATCAATAATTAGCATATGAATCCATGAGAAAAGGTATGTCCATCAAAGGAGTGTCCAATATGATTATCCAATAAGTCAAAGAGTTTAGCGAATGAATCCATAAGCAAAGGATGTTGTAATATGAAAGTTTAACTATTTAAGTTTAGTCCAAAAATATAACATATGGTATTATAATCACTTGATAACTTCAAACTTATAAAAAGATTTCAAATATTTATTATGAAATTTTTTATAAGTGTACAACAAATCGAGGTTAATTTATCCAAGCATTCATTGTGTCATCTATTATCTATAACAAATAAAAGATCTTACTTTACAAGTATGATTATGGCAAGTGGTTGATAATTGATTTAAGCTCAAATGATGAGTATGGAATTTACCTTAATATTTTCCAAGAGTTTCACCCTTTCATCTCAGCATTGAAAACTTAGAATAACATAACAAAATTAAACAACTCAAACTTACATGAAAAAGACATATTAGATATAAGAAACTTGAGATTTTATAAGGATGAAGAAACAAAGAAACACTACCAAGAAATGATCTTGATTTCAAATTCAAGATGCCTCCTATTTTGAAACCAAAGGCTATTTATAGAGGTTTGTGAAAAGGAAAATGACCATGTAAAGGACTTGCTGGTAATAAATTGCTAGGCCCACTTCTTTGTCATCTTTTGGAGGCCTTTTTCACATGTTAATTAAATACTTCTTTTGTGCAAGTTAATGACTCCTAATGGGAAAATTGCAAGAAAGTTGATTGAATGTCTGCATCTTGTACATTCATTATAGAAATTTTAGCTCCAAATATCAAGTATGTTAAGAGATATGATCCAAACACGAAAATGCATCAAAACCATCCATCAATATGAAACTTGTAACTTTCTCTTTACTTTTGGATTTCTTCCCGATTCATTTTGGCATCGGTCTTCCAATACATGAATAGATTTTCAAATTCTCTTTCCAATGATATAAAGTACACCCAAAATTGAATTTTGGAGCTCGAGAAAAGATCAAAACCTAAGAAATGTTCCGGCTAAAAGTTCTGAATGTGTCCAAATTACTAATTTTGAATCTTTAAGCATTGTACTCTCACTCATCATCTTGGATTAACTTTAGGTTAAGTGCACTGAATCTCATAGTTCCATGTATTGACATTTTCCAAACCTATTTTACTTGGAAATTCCACGTGGAATATTTTATTGAAACTAAATCATGAAAAACACTAAAAACACACAATATTTACAATACAAACATAAGTGTTGATATAAAGGAGTTCATTATCTTAAATAGCCTTGGCGCCTAGGTACTCTTTAGAAGTTTGCTTAAAGTGCCTTTTTTACATGAATAGAAGCACTTGAACCGTTTTGAATCCTTAAGCTTACTATGGCAAATAGTACCAAAACATAGGACTTAGAAGCTTGTTAATGTAAAAAAAAACTTGTGGCAGATAGTAGCCTTTTTCTTTCTCACATTACATGAAGAAAATACATTGTCTTCTTTTTCACATCGCACGGAGAAAAAACATTGCATAAGTTCATCTCTCCCTTAGCTTGGGCAACAATCCCATTATTTGACATCAACTCATGTCAAGCTAAAGCTTAAGCAAAGTTAAATTTGATTCTTTGTTCCCAATATTATATGTTGCCTTAAAGTCCCATAAATCCTTGGACAATGTCTTAAAGACTGTTAACTACCTCAAAAATATATCTCATAAGCGTTAGCATATAATTTTTTACTAGGGTTTTAACTTTTTTGCTTGAAATTCATTAAATTTGTAATTACACACTATCTAACTAGCATAATTTAATCTTCAAATATATATTTCAAATTTGATATTTTCTAAACATTATGTTTTAAGATAGCTTAAATGAAATATTGGTAGCTTAATTAAGATATAGTACTATAAAGCCTTCTCAAACCCTTATTATTTTCTTATGGTTCTAATCTGTAACATTCCTCACTACGATGAAGAAAACGACCATATAACTGAAAGGTTGAAAAGCTGACTTTTCATTTTGTTTGGTTGTGGGGAAAAAGAGGTCTTGGATTTAACAATTTACATTTTCATGGAAAGTAGAGATTGAGATTGACGGATAAAATCCGTTTCTATTCATATACTTTGAAATGGTTGGTCATAGTAGTGCATTGGACCCATCAATTGAAGCAAGTGGTCCAGATCTAGCTTAGCTTTGTTTTGAAGGACACTCGATTAGCTTTTGTTATAAAGGATTGGGTGTTAGGTATTTGAGTGATGGTTACTTCGCCTCTCTTTTTTGTCCATTACTCCACCATTTCAAGCCTTATTCCTTTCAAATGGGCCCCTTTCCTCTGCCTTCTAAGGCCATGTTTGCTATGATGCTGTAATCAGTATGCCACCCGCATTTATTCCCTTTAATTACTAAATGAATTTTTTTTTCAAGAAAATGAATGTTAAAATATGTTTTAAGTATACATTTAGAATTTAATTTTTTATTTTTTAAATTTCATAATTCAAGTCTAATTATAAATACCGTTACTTTTTTTATTAAATTTAGGTTAATAGCGTCAATTTTTATTATTATATAACTATCAAGTGAGTAATTTTTTTCTATTTCAAAATGTCACACTAGTGAACTTAGCAGGATAATTTAATATTTTTCACAATTGGACCTAAATTTTAAATTTTAAAAAGTAGGACTAATTTCTTTAAAATAAAAGTAAATGGATTAAATTTCAAAGGGATAATATATCATTTGACCCATAAACTTGTCCATTTGTACCTGGTTGGTTCCTAAATTTCTTTTGGACATAGCTAGTCTCAGAACTTGTATTTCGTCAATCAGATTAGTCCCTCCACACTAACATCGTTACTTTGTGCTAACATGGTATTTCTAACCAATCTGGCCGTGCCACATGGCAACCTCTTAAAACACCACATGGCTAATAAAATTTATATATTTATATTTATATTTATATTTATATTTATATTTATATTTTATGTTTACCACGTAGCACAATAAAAGGCTACCACTTGGCACCATCGGATTAACTAGTAGTGTTACCTCAACATAATTAACGGTGCTAGCGTAGAGGTGCCAACTTGATTAACAAAATACAAGTTTAGAGACTAATTAGGTGAAAAGAGTTTAAGAACCAACTAATTAGAAATGAACAAATTCAAGGGTGAAATTGTATATTAACCCAATTTTAAATTTACAAAAGAGTAGCGTTAATAAGGCTGCTAAGGGCTAGTTTGGTAATGCTTTTGAGAAGTGCTTTTGAAAAGTTTAGTTTAAAATTTGAGTGTTTAGTATTGCTGTCAAAAAGTACTTTTGAGAAATAAAATGTCAATTTTAGACATGTTTTTATCAAGTAACAAATATGCATTTAAATAAAATTTAAATTAGTTAATATTATTATATTTTAGTAAGAATATAAAAAAATTTACTATAACTTGTTAATATTTTAATATATGAAATATAAATTTTAAATATTTTAAGTAATAAGTATTAATTACTTATAAAATTTAATTACAATATATAAACTAAAATTTAAATATTTAAATATAACCATTAAATATTTGTAATTAATATTTTAAAAATTTTTTATTTTTAATTAATGATTTTAACACATTTGTAATTAAGTACCAAGAAAAAAAACAGAGAAACAACTATGTTATTAGATGGGTGAAAAAGTAATTAAGCACTAAAAGTGCTTTTGGGAGAGGAAAAGCTAAAAAGTTTAACTTCTCCTTTTTAAAGATTTTTTGAAAACCACTTCAAAAGTTCAAAAATTTCAAATTAAAAGTATTGTTTCATACAGTTTTTCTTCCAAAAGACTTTTATAATGTAAATACTTTTTAAGCATGTAGAATGTGCCTTAAAACTTGATGGAATTCGACAATTCCTATCGATTCATATTAATATGGACAGACCCGATTTGATTTGTAAATAAAAGAATTCATATCGAAAATATTTTATTTAAAATTCATTCAAATAAAAATATTCAAAATCAAATTAATAAGGGAGTTACCCTTTCAAATATTTGTATATACGGTGAATCTAACAATTTTTATTATTATCATCTAACAAATATTAATAACAAATTGATTAATTTTATATTTTTTGGATGGAATGCATAATAAAATACTAAATATTGGATTTTTTTTTTTGAGAGTTCAACTATTTTAAATTTGAATAGTAAAATTTTTTTGATGCAGATTTATAATTGATGCCAATATAACTATTGGATATCTCTTATCTCTATTCACTTTAATTTTAATTTGGATTTTATATTTATTAACTTTTATCTCTTATAAATATAGTATAAGTTTGAAAATATTTTTAAAATTTATATATAAATTTTAATAAAAATATAACTAAATAATTATTATAATTATTTCTTATTTAATAAATCATAATTTAAATTATGTGTTATCAATTAATTTTGTTTTGATATGGAATGAGCAAGTTTCAACGGCTAATTAACCTTCTTAATTGTAATTTTGTTAATGTTCATTATTCGGTTAAAATGATACATTTTGATTTAGCTTTTATTGAAACGGTGCACTTTGGGGGAAGGGGGAAACCTAGAGTTAAACGGGTGATTTTATGTTATAAGTAAAACTGTGCGTACTGAACTATGCCAAACAAGTACAGTTGACCAATACCATGATCACTTGGTTAGCTTATTGAACCAATTACGTTTGCTAGAAAGTTATGCCCTAAGTGTTTTTGTGTATAATCTCAAAATGGATATTGGCCAATACATGAAGCTGTTCAAGCTTACCTCCTTAGTCGATGGGTTTACATTGGCTCAACAGATTGAGGATGTCGTGTGCACTATCCCCAAAAAGAATAATCCTATGTGTAATGTGTTGATACAGCCATGCCTCTAATCACACCTAGCTCGAGCAAGGAGCATTTGGAGCTGCCTCAAGGTCCTATCACCCAAGCACGAGCCAAGCGCTTCAATGAGGCTATTTCAGCCTTAGGAGATCAAGTGTGGGGCGAGACATTGGCTGGACACATCGAGGAGGCTTGGGCCAGCCGTACGAGTTCACCTTGCAATCTTTTGCAAGCTGAACTAAGCTCAAACTTAGCTCAATAAGCTCAAACCTAGCTCGGTTAATTTATGCATTTTATTAGTTGCTGGAAATAAACCTTTAATTTAGTTTTAGTTAAATTAGTTTATTTAGCTCAAATAATTAAAGTTGCATTTTTAATATGTCATAATCAACATTTTAATTAAAGTTAATGTGTCTTAGTTTAATACATATTGAATAGTTGCTTAATAGTTATTTAAATGTCTAAGTTTGAGACAAATTAAATTCATGTTTCAATTAATTTTGTCTAGCCAAATTTAATTTGTCTTGGCCTAATTAACTAGTTGAATTTATTTGTTTCAGGTACATTCATGGATGGCTTAAATATGGTGTACTGATGATTGAGATGCTCGAAGCACCTTTTCGTGTATGTCAAGATCCATTGAGTTGTTGATTAATTTTCCCCAAGCTGGCCATTGTGTTCTCCATGTAACAGCCCAAACCCGGCCCAAACGTTGGGACCGAATATGGGTCGTTACGAAGAAGAAGTTTTTGAAACCCATTTTCTAAATCCACTTAAGTTTTGTTGAAAACTGCTCATTTTAAATTATCTTGCTGAAATTATACTTAGTCCAATTTGAACATTTAATTAAGTCAAGTTGTTACACAAATTTTCAGATGTGCCCGATGGCACGATAAAACATTTTCCGTGTTAATTTTATAAAACGCGTGATTCAAATTTTATAGTACAAATAAAAATAGCCAACGTATATAAAAAAAACCAAAGTAAAGTAATATGAGGCCTTATTACATCCGAAATAAAACAACCCAATAACCAAATTTAAAATAACTAAAATTAAAGTCTATTTAATTTTAAATCCACCGCATGGCCTCCTCGAGTCCCTCCGGCTCCATGTCCGCGATCTAAGCATCACCTGAAAAATTAATGGAGAAGGTGAGTCACCAAGACTCAGTATGTAACCCTTCCCCCGTTTTAAAATATTTTCATACACAACATATAACATTTAATATGCAAAATAATGTGTACCCAACCTAGCCAACCATACGCCATCGCTACCCTGCTGTGGTACCAAACCACCGGTGGTGCCAAACCACCGTGACATATAGTCACAATGTGTTACCAAAACACCGTGTCCGTAGACACAAATCGGGTGATGGGGCCAACCCATCGTGTGATACCAAATCAACGCGACGATCCCATATCTCAAGTGGGGCCAACCCACGGTGGTGTTAACCACGGGGACAAGTCGCTATTGAGGTACCAATCCTCCGGAGGTACCAAACCTCGGTGACATATAGTCACGGTGTGTTACCAAAACATCGGTGCCCGTCGGCACAATATCACCGCCTCCACTCATCAATCCCACAACAGATAAACATACATATATTTCATGCCATCACATTCTTAAATTTCATGTGTCAACACATCATGCTTACCAAAAGCATTAATAATAATAAATCACGTTAATGTGTACTTACGAATCACCACTTATACCGATTTGGTATTCATTCCAATGCTACATTCATAAAATGAGCATTCACAAAGTTAAGCATATTTAATATATTATATAGTGTGTATACACACTGTTACCACGATAGTCTTAAATCCAAAGATAATCAATCGGCCACCCTCTAAGTCCTTGCCCCTATATTCTACCAACTATCAAGGTTAGTAATATGGCCATTCGCCAAACCAAATTATTTAAAGGGTCATATTTTGTACTCGCATCCTTACCTAATCGCTTGAATCCTAGCTTCGCACCAATCACAAATCGGTTCATAAACTACAGGTTGGTCAATATTAGCAACCATGGCTTCCGCTTTTCAGTAATCATTAGAGGAGTAATCTTTTATAAGTAAACACTTACCACCACCTACCCAAAACCGAATGTCGAGAATGCGGATCCGATCTCTGCTTTGAGATCCCGAAGTGCCTATCATCGATTTCAACACCGGTTAGAACTCTTGCTACTAGTTGTCAAACTTGCTTCCATTCAATCCCATAAGTCGACAAGAAAAGAAAATACGAAGGAGGGTTCTACCATCCTTACCTTGATAATCGATTGAATAGATAGTCCGAAAGGTCTTGTGTTACCTTTGATATTCGCCAAAGTGCCTTCAAGTAAAAGAAAAGATTTTCGGCACTTTGCTAGGTACTAGATTCTATTATATTTGGCTTTAAACAAGGCTGATTTTAATGAGAAAAGAAAGAAGAAAGGTAAATAGGGAAGTGGTGATTCGCTAGTAGGAAATAAAAGGAGAAGGGACTTAAAGAATGTGGTTTGCAGAAGGAGGAGTTGTGAGGGTTCGGCTATGGTTTTGAGGAATGGAATGATAAAAGAAAATGAGGAGAAAGTGCTTTGAATTTTCTTAAGCAAACTGAATCAAGGTGATCACTTAGGTGCTTTTATAAGCATTCGACAACTCCCCCTTCCTTCATAAGTCCTAGCCGTCCACTCCTCCTCAACAAGGAGTCCAAGATTCATCTTAACTCCTTGAATCACTCTAGGCCAACCATTTAGTTTAATCCTAACTATTTGATTTAATTTCCAATAATAAGTATTAATCCTTAAACAATCCATGTGATATCCCTATTATCCTCATAAAATGAAATAATAAAAAAACTCATATTATCCTTGATTATCTAAAGAAAATAAAAATTTAAAGAGAGATAGGACTCTCCTCATGTGCCGTCCATCATATTGCCAAAAGAGGATTTTGTGACTCAACCAAGGCTCTCCTTGCTCCCTTGGTGGCGTCACATGTAGCTCTTAAGTGGGCTTGCTTTGCCACTTGGTCTAAGCTCATTTTATGTCCAAATTATCCCCATTTATTCTTATAACACCCTCTTGCTAAGGCTCCCTACCTTAACAGTTAAAAACTAAAATTTCCTACCAAATCGAGTCAACACAATGCCTTAAATTGATCATTATCATTCCATAAATAATATCTCGGCAGCTCTTACATAAGATAAATGATTAAATTCCAAATAACCCCATTTTTGGGATGTTACAGTTCTACCCCCCTTAAAATAAATTTCGTCCCGAAATTACATAACTAAAACAGATGAGGGTATTGCCGCCGTATCACATCCTCAGGTTCCCACGTAGCTTCCTCAGCACCATGGTTCCGCCATAGCACTTTCACTAAGGGCACTGACTTCCTACGTAGAACCTTTATATCTCTATCCAAGATCCGAACAGTTCTTCCTCAAAAGATAAGTCCGTGTTAACTTCGATTTACATCACGGGCACCACATGTGATGGATCCGACCGATACTGCCTCAAAGATTGATACGTGAAAGACGTCATGTATCGACTTAATTAGCGGTAACTCCAACCGATAAGCTACCGGTCCTATTCGCTTCAAAGATCAGATATGGGCCAATGAATCTTGGGCTTAGCTTCCCTTTTCGCCCAAATCTTAGTACCTTCTTCCAAGGCGACACCTTCAGGAAGACCTTATCCCCTACGGCATACTCCATTTCCTTGCGCTTAAGGTCAGCATAGGACTTCTGTCTATCTGATGCTTCCTTAAGACGAGACCGAATCACCTTGACTTTGTCTTCAGTCTCTGCTACCATTTCTAGGCCCTAACACTTGTCGTTCACCCAATTCTGTCCAACACGTCGGAGTTCGCATTTCCGTCCATACAATGCTTCAGCACGGTGCCATCTGAATACTAAGCTGATAGCTATTGTTGTAGGCGAACTCTGCTAGGGTAAGAATTCCTCCCAACTACCTCGAATTCCAAGACACAACCCTCAAAGATATCTTCTAAGATCAGATGACCCTTTCTCGATTGCCGTCAGTTCGAGGATGGAAAGTCGTTAAAATCTAACCGCGTACCCAACGCTTGATGTAACGCTTTCAAAACCTCAAGTGAACCTTGGGTCCCTATCCGAGATAAGCGACACAGTACACCATGCAATCGACTATCTCGCCACATACAACTTTGCAAGCTTCGGGTGAGTAGTCCATTCTCACCAGATGAAGTGAGTGATTTAGTCGACGGTCTACGATTACCCAAAGCGCATCTTTCTTCTTTGGCGTAAGGGGTAGTCCACGACGAAATCCATAGTGATCCGCTCCCACTTCCATTGAGGATCTTTACGGTTGAAGTAACCCGATGGTAACGGTGTTCACTTAACTCGCCGACACGTCAAACACTTCCCTACAATTCGTTATCTCACGCTTCAACCCGCCACCGTAATCTGCTTCGTAGGTCTCCATACATCTTGCTTCCTCCGGATGCATAGCGTATGGGCTGCTATGAGCATCCTGGAGAATTTTCCGCCTCAACTCCATATCTTTTGGCATACAAGGCCGTCCCTGAAAACATAGCACACCATCACCGGTCAGACTATACCCTTCCAAACCACCATCTTGAACTTGCATCCTCTTAGCATTTAAGCCTTCATCCACTAACTGTTTGTCTTTAATCTCCTCGACCCAAGTTGGCTTAACTTGAAGTTCTGCCAAAAGGCTTCCATCGTCATATAGGCTCAACTGAGCAAACATTGCTCTTAAGTCCGCCACGACCTTCCGGCTCAATGCGTCGACCACCACGTTAGCCTTACGGATGATATTCGATGGAACAATCGTAGTCCTTTAATGACTCAATCCATCTGTTGCCTCAAATTCAGATCCTTCGTGTGGAAGATACCTCAAACTTTGTGGTCCGTAAATTACCGACTTCTCCCCATAAAGATAATGTCTCCATACTTTTAGGGCGAAGACATCATGGCTAACTCTAGGTCGTGAGTTGGATAGTTAACCTCATGCGGTCTCAATGACGGACGATAGGCTACTACCTTTCCATCTCGCATCAACACACACCCCAAACCAGTGTGAGATGCATCACAATAGACTGTGAATAATTTCCCTGCCTCGGGTTGTACTAAAACTGGAGCTTCCGTCAGAATCTTCCTCAGCCTATCAAAACTTTCTTGCTGCTTCTCCGACCATACAAACGGAACACCTTTCCTTAGCAACTTAGTCAACGGTGCTGCGATCAGAGAGAACCCTTCCACAAATCTCCGATAATACCCTGCTAAACCCAGAAAACTCCGTATCTCTGCCACCGACTTAGGCGGTTTCCACTCAATACCGCTTCAATCTTGCGGGATCCACTCTAATCCTTCCACGACACTCACGTGACCTAAGAAAGCCACCTCACTTAGCCAAAATTCGACTTCATCGAATTTGGCATACAACCGCTTTTTCCCTCAACACTTGCGTAACTACCCGTAAATGCTTGTCATGCTCTTCCTCCGTCTTTGAGTAGACCAATATGTCGCCTATGAACACTACGACGAATTGATCTAGGTATCTTTGAAATACCCTATTCATTAAGTCCATGAACGCCGGGGGCATTGGTCAACCCGAAGGCATCACTAGGAACTCGTAATGCTCATACCGAGTTCAAACGCCGCCTTGTGAACATCGCCCCTTCACCTTAAGTTGATGGTAACCCGACCTAAGGTCTATCTTCAAAACACCGACGCTCCCTTCAATCGGTCAAACAAGTCATCGATCCGAGGCAATGGGTACTTGTTTTGATCGTTAACTTGTTTAATCGACGGTAATCGATGCACATTCGCATAGAACCGTCCTTCTTCTTGACAAACAATACAGCGCGCCCCACGGAGATATACTAGGTCGAATAAATCCCTTATCCAAGAGCTCTGAATTTGAGCTTTCGGCTCCACCAATTCCTTTGGTGCCATTCTTGAGGTGCTATAGACACAGTGCTTAGGTGTGTCTATATCAATTCGACTTCCGATCTGGAGGCGCACTTTAAGTTCTTCCGGGAACACATCAAGAAATTCCCCAACCGTTCGGACCTTTCCAACTACTAACTCCTTAGCTTCCACAAGACAGATTTGAACCAAGAACGCCTTACAACCCTTCTTGACCATCTTTTACGCCTTCAAGGCAGACACCACATGGATAGGTAATTCCTTCTATCACCTATCATAACCACTTCATCATTCTCACCGTCTTAAGAACCATGCGCTTAGTCACAAGAATCCAAATTTGCTCGATACTTAACCACCAATCCATTCCAAGGATCAAATCGAACTCCCGAATGGTAGTTCCATTAGATCGACCGAATCGACCCTTGGAGTTCTAGGGTACGTCCTAAAAAGTTTGTCTACCACTACAGAGTGACCTAAAGGACTCACTACACATCTCCCTAGCGGCGAGCCTCGAGTCTAGGTTCAAAGTCTCTACCACACTACTTGCTATGTATGAATGTGTGGACCCCACATCAATTAATGCATAATAAGGAAGACCAAAATCGAAACGTCTGGGTTATGACATCCGGTGCCCCTCTCTCATGACGCCTTGCCAGATAGACTAAGCCAGTCGCCTTAGCCTCAGTGTTGCCTGAACCTCTGCCCTGAGTTCCTCGACCTCGGTTAGGACCATTGCTTCCTCTGCCATTACCACGACCCCTCTGCGGTCCCACATTTCGGTCCTGAGTACGGTTCTGACTCTCTGGCTGATTTCGAGCTCGCTTCCGGGGACAATCTCTGACCCGATGTTCTAAAGACCCACACTCAAAACATCCCCTATCGCGGTTGAACAACCTCCCAATGGGACTTCCACAACGATTGCCTTGAGCCTCCGATTATTAGCTACGGGCCTTGTCACCGACGGCCCACTGCCTAGCCTTCTTCTGATCATTACCACTGGATCCAGCTGACCCAAATCCTCTCTTCTGATTATTTCTACTATAATTCTGCCTCACAGCCTCCTTGATCCCCTCGGCTACTTTAGCCTTTTCCACCAGAGATGAAAACTCACGAACCTGCTGCGGGGCAATTAGTAACCTCAAGTCATCTCGGAGTCCGTCCTCAAAGCGGACACAGCGCTCGTGTTCAGTGGCTACAATTCCTCTGGCATACCTACTCAGCCTTAAAAACTCCGCCTCATACTCGGCCACGGACTTAGTTCCTTGTACTAAACTCAGAAAAGCCTTCCTCTGCGCGTCAGTGTAGCTGGTGCCCACATACTTCTTCTGAAAAGCGGTTTTGAAGTAGTCCCACGTAAGATCATCAGCTGTGGCTCCATCCCGAACTGTCAGCCACCACTGGTACGCTTCATCCTTTAGAAGCGACACCGCCCCTTTCAGCTTTTCCTCCTCGGTCAGGTCAAGATCATCCATTATCCTTTCTGTAGATTCCAGCCAATACTCTGCTACACTGGGTGCCACTCCTGACACACCCCGGAACACCTCAGCTCCGTTGGACCGAATCCGCTCGGGAACAGATTTTCGAGCTCTAAATTTCCACCAACCCCACCCACCAATTCGAGTACTGCAACACCGCTGAGATACCGCCTCTCTCCCGTCTCGATCCTCGCTCCTCCGCTCCAAAAGTGGAGGTGGTGGTGGCGAGGTACATCGTTGAACCTTGTCCCGACCGACGGGTTCGAGACAATCATCCTACCCCTCACAAGTCCACGGCGTCCACGTCCTCTAGAACTCATTCTATCTACTTGCGCTTTTAATCGATTAAGAAAATTTTTATGCGTTAGCATTTGTTCCACTTTATTACTCACAAGAAATTTTATGGATAAAGTTTAATCAGAGATTCTTTCGTGCAAACAAGGTTTCAGTCTTCTATCCTAGTTCACACAAAGAAGTTCTTGCATCCATTCCCTAATGCTTTCCATACCTATTCACTCTTCGGACATTTCTGCCCACTTCTAACCCAGGGGTATTTTCGTCATTTTCCTACAGGGGTATTGTCGTAATAAAAGAAAATTTAAAACTTTAGTAGAGTAGATTGTTTGAAGTTCCCAAAACTGGAGGGTATTATTGAAAATTGACAAGATTTGAAGTTATGGTATTATTTCGAAAACCAGGGGTATTTTGGTAATTTGGTCCTCCAAGGGTAATTTTGTAATTTTGTAAATCAAGGATGTTTTAACCATTGTAAAACTCGAGGGTCCCTTTGAGAATTTTTTTTCCTTAAAATGGTGATGTTGCAAAAATTTTGTATTCAGGGGCGTTTTGGTAATTTTACACATTGAGGGCGTTTTCGTGATTTTCCAAACCAAAGTGGTTCATTGATGATTTCCAAAGCTGAGTTGAATATTTGAGAAGTAGTTAAAATTTTTGGACAAAATCATTGAGTTGATGTTTTATGAACCAAGGGTATTTTAGTAATTTTACCCCTAAGGGCATTTTCGAAATTTTCCACAAATAGAACTTTTCGAGGAAAACGTTGTAAAAGAGTTGTTCTTACTTTTGTAGGGTGATTTGAAAAGTTTTAAAACCAAGTGTTGTTGTTTCATCATTTTTTTTCAAAATCAAGGCTAATTCCTTTCGGGTTTTAGTCATTATGTTTGGCCTATGACCGAGCCCTCTTGGTCGTGGTGAACCCAAGCTACGCACAGTGCGGGTTTCGTGTGGAGAGGAGGTGAGTCACGGATCGCTTAAATACCAAGCTCCCACCGAACCTTTCTAGACATGCGCACGGAGGTTACCACACCATCGAGCCTCTCGAGTTAGGGTGAACCCAAGCTACACACTGTAGGATACTGCGAAGAGGTGGTGAGTCACTCGACCGCTTAAATACCGTGCTCTTCCTGTTCCAATCCTAGACATGCGTCATGGGGTTACCACACCCTAGCTCGCTGACTAAGTCATAGGTTGGTTTCGTTCTTTAAGTCTTATGTTCGTGTGTTTGAGTAATCTAATCCTAGGGTTCAAGTTCCTATAAGTCTATCTACGTTCCATGCTTCCTACCCTTCTACAGAATATAATTCACACGAGGTTTAAATGTACTTACACAGGCGGATCGGTTGGGAGACTTGGGCCATGCTGCTTAAAATCCAAAACAATTAATAAGGCCTACTAAAACATTTTTGGGCCTTGGGCCCCCCACAGCCGAGTTTTGAACTGGGCTCTGATACCAATTTGTAACAGCCCAAACCCGGCCCAAACGTTGGGACCGAATATGGGTCGTTACGAAGAAGAAGTTTTTGAAACCCATTTTCTAAATCCACTTAAGTTTTGTTGAAAACTGCTCATTTTAAATTATCTTGCTGAAATTATACTTAGTCCAATTTGAACATTTAATTAAGTCAAGTTGTTACACAAATTTTCGATGTGCGATGGCACGATAAAACATTTTCCGTGTTAATTTTATAAAACGCGTGATTCAAATTTTATAGTACAAATAAAAATAGCCAACGATATAAAAAAAACCAAAGTAAAGTAATATGAGGCCTTATTACATCCAAATAAAACAACCCAATAACCAAATTTAAAATAACTAAAATTAAAGTCTATTTAATTTTAAATCCACCGCATGGCCTCCTCGAGTCCCTCCGGCTCCATGTCCGCGATCTAAGCATCACCGAAAAATTAATGGAGAAGGTGAGTCACCAAGACTCATGTGTAACCCTTCCCCGCTTTTAAAATATTTTCATACACAACATATAACATTTAATATGCAAAATAATGTGTACCCAACCTAGCCAACCATACGCCATGTCTACCCCTGTTGTGGTACCAAACCACCGGTGGTGCTAAACCACCGGTGACATATAGTCACAATGTGTTACCAAAACACTGTGTCCGTAGACACAAATCGGGTGATGGGGCCAACCCATCGTGTGATACCAAATCACCGGCAGACGATCTCATATCTCAAGTGGGGCCAACCCACTGTGGTGTTAACCATGGGACAAGTCGCTATTGAGGTACCAAACCTCCTGAGGTACCAAACCTCCGGTGACATATAGTCACGGTGTGTTACTAAAACACGGTGCCCGTCGGCACAATATCACCCCCTCCACTCATCAATCCCACAACAGATAAACATACATATATTTCATGCCATCACATTCTTAAATTTCATGTGTCAACACATCATGCTTACCAAAAGCATTAATAATAATAAATCACGTTAATGGTACTTACGAATCACCACTTATACCGATTTGGTATTCATTCCAATGCTACATTCATAAAAATGAGCATTCACAAAGTTAAGCATATTTAATATATTATATAGTGTGCATGTACACACCGTTACCACGATAGTCTTAAATCCAAAGATAATCAATCGGCCACCCTCTAAGTCCTTGCCCTATATTCTACCAACTATCAAGGTTAGTAATATGGCCATTCGCCAAACCAAATTATTTAAAGGGTCATATTTTGTACTCGCATCCTTACCTAATCGCTGAATCCTAGCTTCTAACTTTTGAATCACAAATCGTTCATAAACTACAGCTTGGTCAATATTAGCAACCATGGCTTCCGCTTTTCGTAATCATTAGAGGAGTAATCTTTTATAAGTAAACACTTACCACCACCTACCCAAAACCGAATGTCGAGAATGCGGATCCGATCTCTCTGCTTTGAGATCCCAAGTGCCTATCATCGATTTCAACACCGGTTAGAACTCTTGCTACTAGTTGCCAAACTTCGCTTCCATTCAATCCCATAAGTCGACAAGAAAAAGAAAATACGTATGAGGGTTCGCCATCCCTTACCTTGATAATCGATTGAATAGATAGTCCCAAAGGTCTTGTGTTACCTTTGATATTCGGCCAAAGTGCCTTCAAGTAAAAGAAAAGATTTTCGACTTTGCTAGGTACTAGATTCTGCTATATTTGGCTTTAAACAAGGCTGATTTTAATGAGAAAAGAAAGAAGAAAGGTAAATAGGGAAGTGGTGATTCGGCTAGTAGGAAATAAAAGGAGAAGGGACTTAAAGAATGTGGTTTCGCAAGGAGGAGTTGTGAGGGTTCTGCTATGGTTTTGAGGAATGGAATGATAAAAGAAAATGAGGAGAAAGTGCTTTGAATTTTCTGCTAAGCAAACCTGAATCAAGGTGATCACTTAGGTGCTTTTATAAGCATTCGACAACTCCCCCTTCCTTCATAAGTCCTAGCCGTCCACTCCTCCTCAACAAGGAGTCCAAGATTCATCTTAACTCCTTGAATCACTCTAGGCCAACCATTTAGTTTAATCCTAACTATTTGATTTAATTTCCAATAATAAGTATTAATCCTTAAACAATCCATGTGATATCCCCTATTATCCTCATAAAATGAAATAATAAAAAAACTCATATTATCCTTGATTATCTAAAGAAAATAAAATTTAAAGAGAGATAGGACTCTCCTCATGTGCCGTCCATCATATTGCCAAAAGAGGATTTTTGTGACTCAACCAAGGCTCTCCTTGCTCCCTTGGTGGCGTCACATGTAGCTCTTAAGTGGGCTTGCTTTGCCACTTGGTCTAAGCTCATTTTATGTCCAAATTATCCCCATTTATTCTTATAACACCCTCTTGCTAAGGCTCCCTACCTTATGAGCTAAAAACTAAAATTTCCTACCAAATCGAGTCAACACAATGCCTTAAATTGATCATTATCATTCCATAAATAATATCTCGGCAGCTCTTACATAAGATAAATGATTAAATTCCAAATAACCCCATTTTTGGGATGTTACACTCCAACAGCCTTAAGTGTTTTCACACTTGCTGGAGGTTCCTTTCACACTCATGGCTATTTGTTTTTGAGCTTTCACACCCAAGGGCTACTCAAATTCACTTGTTCACACCCAAAGACCATTGAAGTGCTCCAAGTGATATTTAAGAGCTCAAGCTTATTCAAATACTCAAGGCAGCACCTTAAAGCCTATTTAAGCACTATGGTCGAACCTAGCCAAGGCTAATCAGCTCCCATTCATTCCAATTAATTCCAGCTGCATGAAGACACTCTAGAAGCTGTCCAATGACGTTCCCAAAGCTGGAGAAGCTTCATGGAACTTTCATGAATTATTATGGAATTTTCAGCTCATTAAAAGCTGAAATCAAATGTCAATTTAGCTCCTCATTTTTTTATTCGGCTAGCCCTAGAATTTTACTATAATATTATGCCAATTGTTGGTTGTAAGGACTTTTGCTACTTGAATGAATTCTTATAATTTTGTGAGTTAAATTCAACTCTCAAATTTCGTCCAAGACTCAAGTTGGCTTATTTAGCTTGCTAGTGGCGTCATTCTTGTTTCTTCGAACTTATCATTCTTAAATCGAGTGCGGCGTTTATCCAACATACCTTTGGTTCTTAACTCTTCATAGTTAGCGGGTCAAGGTCCTTTCCAGCACCTTAAGTGACGTATAAGTCTCAGGTCAATACTTTACATAGTATTGGTTCATTCTTGTCCTTAAGTTTCCTTTCCATCCTAGCTTTCCTCTTGCCTTACTTATTTTATTTTCTAATCGAACCATTATCCAATTGACTCATAAACTCTTGAACCAAATTACAACCATTGTTGAAGCTACAACTTAGCCGAATATCCTACTATTTAAAGTAAGAACTATACTTCTCAAATTTAACGATCAGGCACAACTACGACCTGAAAATACTTCTGCAACTCGGGATAGTATCATTTGGTATCAGAGCTAGTCAAAATTGAGGAGTACGGACGTTCGAGCATCCCCAGAGTAAGTAATTAAAAAAATAAAAAAAAATTCGTGTATAAAAAAGTATATATAGAATTTTTGAATGCAAAGTTGATTAAAAAAAAGTGTAATGGGCCTACTTTTCTTGGGGCCCATACCAGAAACAATAAGACAAAATTAAAACCAAAACAAATAATGTCAATAATCCAAAGTCCATTCACATCAAAAGCCCAAATAACCTAAATAACCCAAATCACATCTAACCCATTACAATCCAAGCCTAAATTAAACCAAACCCAAACCAACCCTAGCCCATAAGGGCCCAAACCTAAACTTATCTTCAGCAAACCAAGAACCTTAGCTACTAACCGTCGCTACTTCCCCCTCGTGCCTCCACGTCAACGCACCCACGTACCTCTGTAGCACGTCTAACCTCCACCCCATACCTGCAGATAAGACAAAAAGAAGGATAGACAGCAGAAAGGTAGTAGAAAACAAGAGTAAAAAAGGAGCCAAATGTTGTATACATTCGACTATAAAATCCATGAACAACCACAATGTTTTTTTACACACACGAGAAATCAAATACAGCAACAAAAGAATTTTGAAATAGATTCAAGAATCAAAAAGGTGCTCTTTTTATTTTATTATTCAAAATAAAAAGAAATAAATTAAAAAAAACTTATCATTAATTTGCTTTCTCATTTCTGTCAAAGGCTATCGCGACATCTCGAAACCCGTTGGGTTTTTGATGAGGGTCCAAAAGGGGAAACAGTGAGACCGAAAGCCCTTTTTTGTTTTTCTCTTTATTTTCATTTTTTTGGTTCAAAAACACCCAAATTGGGTTTGTAAAGGGAAAAGAGGTTTGAAAAGGATCTAAAGGGGCCGATTTTGGCACATCTCAGGTCACCGTCCAAGGTGGAGGCACGACGGAGGTGCGACAGAGGAGCAGTGGCGCTCTATGGCCGGCCTAGGGTTTTTATAAAGAAAAATAAGGGAAAGAACCCTTTAAAAAAAAATAGAACAAATGGTTTTTTTCTCAAAAATTTTGCTTCTATAGCTTAGTGAAATGGCACCGTTTTAGGGCTGGTCTCAATAGCCCCAAAACGGCGTCGTTTTGCTCAAACCTGAATTTTGACCCGAACCATCCAAGGGGGTCCGCGCGCTTTTTTATATTTGTCTATTTTTGTAGATGGTCCTTCTGCTTTTGCAATGCTTTCAATTCGGTCCCCTTTCATTTTTAAATTCGTCCTTTTAATTTCGTTTTATTTTGCAAAATGGTCTCTGTTTGAAACGGTGTCGTTTAGAACGTGACCCAAAATTCGACCCACTTGCCCTAAGGATCCTCGTGTTTTGCCAGTAAATGGGCTATTTACGCATGCAACCCCTCCGCTTTTGCAATGCATTACTGTAACACTCCTTACCCGTATTCTACACCAGAACCGGGTACGAGGCATTACTGCACTTAACTCTCATGGTCATACAATTTTGGATTATCAAATTTCATTCCAAATTAAAACTTTTTCATTCACATCTCTAACGTACTTATAATGGGCCTACGATTCCCTAAACATACTTCCAAAAAGTTTTGCAAATAAATCAAAAACTTATACGCACTTAAGAAAATTTTACCTAAACAAGGGCCACACGCCCGTGTGGTATTTCACTCACCCGTGCTTTCCACCTGTGGTCGACACTGATTGCATCACACGGTCAGCCACACGTCTGTGTCCTGTACCCGTAGTCGACACTGACTTATTTCACACGTCCTATCACACGCCCGTGTGCTTCAACCGTGTGTCGATTTAAATTCTAAATACAAGGTGCAAACTTCACACGGCCTGGGCACATGCCCATGTCTGTGGCCGTGCCTATCACACGGCTGAGACACACGGCCGTGTCTCTGCCCGTGTGTTTACTACTGAGCTTACTGACTTGCAATTCTAACATGCAAGGGGACACACGGCCTATTCACTCACCCATGCAATTGACCGTGTGCTACACACGGCCTAGACACACGCCCGTGTGCCTACCCGTATGGACAAGAACAAGGTTATTTGCCAAGCTCTTTCATCACCCTAACTTACTCAAGCATAATTCACCCTCCACCAACAATTCAACCATGCATTTTCATAACCAAACAAACCATTCTTATACTCTACACAATCATGAATAACCTCTTATTATCATTGATTGATAGTAAAAAGCCATTTACTATGGCAATATACAAAAGATTTCATCTATAAGGAGCCAACACATTTGGCCATAATAAAAAAATAATATACCTAGCCTTGCCCCTATACATTCCATTACCATACTCAAAATGTTAGTTCTAAATATACCGAGATGAGCTGATAATGTAGGTGGTCTTCCAACTATCTTCGTATCCCGACCTGGCTCTTTAACACTATAAAACAAGGGAAAAGAAAGGGAGTAAGCTTAAAGCTTAGTAAGTTTACATGTAAACAATAAACATCATACTATATACTAATCAAAAAATAGAATTTCACAATTCAAGATCATGCTTACTCATTCATCTCTTACCACATTTCAACCATATCACAACGTAATGCTCACATTCATTAACATATATGCCTGCAATTATTACCACAATATCACATGATACAACACATAATAATTTCACAATAAATCATTCATAGCAATGCCAAACACTCGGTGGTTTCGCACTTAGCCCATCATTAATCTTTAACAGGGTGGTATCGCACATAGTCCACCAATAAGAATATTTACGGTGGTATCGCACATAGCCCACCATTAAAAATATTTACGGTGGTATCACACATAGCCCACCAAATGATAATATAAACAATGGTATCACACGTTGCCCATCGTAAATAAGTAATAAGGTGGTGTCGCACATAGCCCACAAATAAGAATAATTAAGGTGGTATCGCACCCAGCCCACCATTAGTTACTACGGGTAATATTCCACCCTTACATATCTAATTCAACGTTCATATAGAAATTATTCATTATCTACCAAAATTAATCCATATGAATCATATAAGTTCTCAATCATACAATGCACCAATAAGTAACAACATGTGTATTTAAGATGCATCGTTTACGCGTAAACTTACCTCGGTGCAAAACACACTAATCAAAGGTCTATTCTGTAACCTTACCTTTTCCTCGGTCAAGGTTGATTCCACGCTTCTTGGTATATAACAACAAAATTCACTCATTCAATCATTTTCTAATCATAATACATCATAATCTCTACTTAGTCAAAAATGACTGTTTTGCCCTTGTACTATGGAAAAATTATGATTTTGCCCCTAGGCTCGTAAATCATTTTTCATCACATTTTCTCATTAAACAAGCCTAGATGAACATTTATTACTCTTACAACTACTCATAATTCCAACCATTTCATGCATTTATTACCAAATTACAACATTCACATTTTAGTCCCATTTAGGTGTTTTCATGTCAACACCCTTCACAAAAGTTATTTCTCATCTCCCTAAAATCCATTTTCTTCCATAAAAACTCTGCTAACATAAATGCTCTCATGACAAATCCCTAAACTTTCAATCATTTAACAAATTAGTCCCTTCATTAGCTAGCTCAAGCTTTGGGGATTCCAAAAGTACAAAAATCATCAAATAAAACCACCAAAATCACTTACTTGCAAGAGATTTGTTTTGTTAAAAATTAGGACTCCAAGAACCCTTATTTCCTCTAAATTTTTGGTGGTAGAAGAAGAAGGAATAGTAAAAGATGATATCTCATCTTTTTATTTTATTTTATTCATTATTTTATCACCTAATTCCACCAATTTTGACCAAAATTTAATCTCCTTGTCTCCCTAGGCTCTGTGGCCGGCCATCACTTATCTAATGGCCTAATCTCACTTTAAGGACCTCCAATTTGATATTATTTGGATATTAGACACCTCTACCACTTATAATGGAACTTTCGCATTTTATGCGAGTTAGTCCTTTTTCACAATTAAACATACAATTGCTAATATTAAAGCACCAAAATTTTCATATAGCCATATATTAATGCCATATCACATAAAATAATACTAAAATAATTTTCCTCAACCTCAGATTAATGGTCCCGAGACCACTGTTCTGACTAGCCCCGAAATCGAGTTGTTACAACTCTCCCCTCCTTTAGAGATTTTCGTCCCCGAAAATCTTACCGGTAAAAAGATTTGGATATTGTTCCCTCATGGCTTCTTCTGGTTCCCACGTAGCTTCTTCCATATCATTTTTTTTCCATAACACTTTTACTAAAGCTATGCTCTTATTCCTCAACTGTTTAACCTACCGAGCCAATATCTTAATCGGCTCTTCTTCATAAGTCATGTCCGATCGTATCTCAACTTCTGTTGGAGGGACCACATGCGAAGGATCAGAACAATATCGCCACAACATCGATACATGGAACACGTTGTGTATTTTCTCCAACTTTACTGACAAGGCCAACTGGTATGCCACTGGGCCAATCTTTTCGGTAATCTCATATGGCCCTATGAATCGTGGACTCAATTTTCCTTTCTACCAAATCTCAATATTTTCTTCCACGAGGATACTTTCAAAAATACTTTGTCGCCCACTTGAAACTCGATTTCTTTTCTTTTCAAATCCGAATACAACTTCTGTCGGTCTGAAGCGGCCTTCAGACTATTACGGATTATTTTCACTTTATCATCGGTCTCTTTAACTAGATCAACCCCATGAATTTGTTTCTCACTAAGCTCGATCTAGTATAAGGGAGTTCGACACTTGCGACCGTATAAAGCCTCGTTGTAACACCCCTATCTCGTGTTCGATCACCAAATTAGGGTTAAAGGCGTTACCAAACAGATCAAAAACATTTACAAAATTAATCGTACACCCATTCATCGATATCAATCATAATGTCCCTTAAGTAGGTCATCGAGACCTTAAGCATGCTTATAAACTGAATCGGGACTAAACTGAAACATATAAGAAATTTCATAAAAATTTGAAACTTTTCTAACACACAGGGGACACATGACCGTGGGGGTAGGCCGTGCCTCACCCACGGCTACTGGACACTCCCGTGTGTCCTTCTCGTGGTGGTATACTACCAAAATCAACACGGTCACCAAGCACGCCTGTGTGCTAAGGCCGTGTACTACTAGATCACATACTGCCATTTCTCACACGGCCATCAAGCACACCCGTGTCGAGGCCGTGTGCAATTTAAGCCACATTCTACCAATTTACCCACGGTCTTAGGCACGCCCGTGTGCCTCAACCGTGTGACATTATAGGCCATTTTACCAGGCCAATATGCCACCCACTTAGGGTCTTCCTACAAGCAATATATACCTAAACATAATATGCATATATGCCAACCAAAACATTTCAAATGGTTCACTTCATCTATACATTCAATACCAATTCCATTCATATTAACTTACAAACTAAATCCTACATCATTTCAAGCATATATCATCCATTTGCTTAACCAAAACTTAACCATTTCATATGCATCAAAGCATACCAAAAATATATGCTTCATATAACTCATTCTTTCAAGCATTTTATCAACTCAAGACTAACCAAAACATATGGCTAAAATCATCTTATAATCACATACACTTATCTAGCCTATACATGTCATAATTAGCTATATACATTTTAAAAAGGGTACCAAAATGATTTTAATAGTGTGATGACGATACGTGACGGTCCCGAGCCTTCAGCAGCTTTGACGACCTATAAATTAGAGAAAACACGCACAGAGTAAGCTTTCCAAAAGCTTAGTAAGTCATATACAAATAAACTTGGCATAGAAGGCACTTATGCAAATAAATACATTAGTACATATCAATCATTTAACATATTATTGCATATATACTTTGCTTCATACACTATTAACCACATTTGTTATCTTTGCAACTTCAAGAATCATATAATTACGTAATTCATATAATCAAAACTTTACATATCATATCATCAATTCCATATCCATAGCGTCAAAGTAAAATTACTTAGATGCTTACCTTAAATATGCAATTAGTGTCTAATCAATGTACCTGAAATGGTTTTATATACACATATTTATTCTTAACTCGAATTTTCAATTTGCACCATAGACTTGCCCGTTGATCCAATAGGAATCTAATAGGATGCTCGGAAAACTCAAAATAGTCGTACAAACCAACGTCCTAAACGGGACCTTACATGTACTCAGATATCGATACCTCAGTTTCGGACAGATTGTTACACAACTTAATATGATGCTGATATTCTAGACATAGTCTTACACGAGAAGCTCATATCGCTACCAACGTCCCAGACGTGGTGTAACATCCTAAAATTTGAGTATTGATATGATGCATGCTTTGGTGCTTAACTTGTGTAGAATTAAAATTTGTATGTTTAGTATAGTCTTGAGAAGACTTGAGAATTATTCAGAATTAGAATAAATTTTAGTAAGGGTATTTATTTGAATTGGATCAAGTGACTTTGAGGTTTAAGTAAATTTAAGTGTCAAAAACTAGCATAAGATGAGCTAGTAGCAAGGTGTTGTTCGCGCATGTATGTTTACTTGAGGAGAGAGGTTCGAATCTCTTAGCATGCAATTTGAAAGCTTTTATTTTTACTTTTTCTTAGCATGTGTCGGTCATGGATAAGGATTAGGATGAGTTGGATTAAATTTTTATGGCAAGAAGACCATGGTAAAAAGGCAAGTGTTAACTTAGGGAAAGGAATCATTTGAATAAGGTATGTAGGAGGAAAACAAGGCACATATCGAGGAAGATGTTTTGGAAAGTTTGGAGTGGCCAAACTTTGACTTTGAGGCTATGTACTTGGACGATTTTAGGGGTTAGGGGGGTGACCGAAATTTTGAAGGCTTTGGTAAGGTTTAGGTGTTAGTTGGTCATTTTGGCATTTGGACATTTTTGTGCTTTTCTCCAAAACTTTTCTCTCCATTTCCTCTCCTTAGCTGAATGCACCTTGAGCAATAGGTAATATATTTTATTTTCTTTAATCATTTCATATTTTGACCATTTCGGTCTTATTTTGCCTATTCTCTCAAACCATTTCTCCCTAGTGCCGAAATCACCAAGACCTTGGAAGGCCGTTTTCTCTTTCTTTTCTTTTTGTCGAATGCACACAAGCCTCAAACTTGAAAAGAACCGAAACCTAAACACCTTATTTTCCTTTACCCTTCTTCATCTCTTTCTCCTTACAAAAATCTCTTAAACATTTTTCTCCCTTTTATTTTCACCATGGCCGAATGTTACTAAGCACCATCTCCTTCAATTTCCCTTCATAACTGAATCTTCTACAACTCACATATCTCCTTCTCAATCATTTTTCTTTCTACTCACACTTTAATCAATCGGTAAGTGGCTAGTACAATATTTTAGAAATGTTATTTTCCATTTCTTTTGTGCCGAATCTATACGTGGTGTGGGATGACCTTTTTGGATTAAGACCATCATCATACCATATCTCATTCTAATCTTTTCTATATCATAGAAACTTAGTGGATGGCCGAAACTCAAGTGTTCGTAAACGTCGTAAATCATTGGAATCGAATTAAGGTGTTAAGGTAAGGGATTATTAAGGTTTTTCATATTACTCAACATATGGATATAAATGGTTTATTAATTGATTTTGTTTTAGGGGACGTTATCGCTCGATTGTCATATTGTGGAACAAGGATATTTATGAGACAATCAAGATAAGGACAAAAAGGGCAGTAAATAGTGTTCGGAAGAAGGGTGGTTCTGTTATTCCCCCTAAGTTTAAAAGAAGGACTATTTCGAGAATCTGAGACTTTCCACCGGGTTGTGGAACCTCATCCGACAAAAATCAATTATTCGAAGTTGTACGTACCCTCGAAACATTGTTTACTCGTGGTTCTGAACCTTTGATTGGAGGGAAATCGTAAATAGTGGTTGTTCGAGATTCTGAGGGTAAGATCTAGATCGCTTAACATTAGAATAGTTTTATATTAAATATTAGTGTTATAATCCATCGTGATATGTGTTTAGATATCGACGAGAGGGAAAGTGTAGTTCTCACCGTAATCTGGTGTGTAATCTCACACCGTATCTCATGGGTTAGATGACTATATCGTATAAATCGGTGGATGAAATCACAAGTTAGTGAAATCAAGAAGAATAGCATATTTATCACCTTAATGATAAAAGTTTTGAAATTGGTATTAAGATCATGAAAATTATGAAATTGCCCTTAATCGGCTAATTCGATAAAAGTGATAATTGGACAATTTGGGCCATAATCGATATATGATAATTGGGCCATATGTGATATATGATAATTGAGCCATATGTGATATTTGATAATTGGGCCATATGTGATATTTGACAATTGGGCCATATGTGATATTTGATAATTGGGCCATATGTGATATTTGATAATTGGGCCATATGTGATATTTGATAATTGGGCCATATGCGGTAATCGATAAATGGGCCATATGTGATATTTGATAAATAGACCATATGTGATAATCGATAAATAGGCCATATGTGATATTTGATAATTGGGCCATAAATGATAACTGATAAATGGGCCATATGTGATATGAGATTTCGTGGGCCAAAATGTGAAATGGGCTTGATTGTAATAACTTTTATAATGGGCCTTGTGTTGGAATAATTATATGAATGGATTGTTATGCATGTTATATTCATGATTGCATGGGTTGGGCTATTTGACGAAGAGAAGTTCTGATAGCTTTGCTACAATATTTTGGTGGCTCTGCCACAATTCTAAAAAATAGCAAATGCCACGTAAACTCTGTGAATTTAGTGGCTTGTCCACGAAATTTGAAATACGGCTTAATGCCTACTTGATGTGTGGCGGGTGGGTGACTAAAGCTCCCACACGTGTGTCTTTGGTTGGTACGGTGGTGTGTGTAGCGGATGGAAATTTAGGTTTGGTTTTGGGAATTGCATATCACTTGCATTTTATACATGCTAAATTATTATAATTATAATGGGCTTAGCCCAAATAAATGGTTAAATGGTTTTGGCCCAAAGGATTAAGGTAAGTGAGTTACACATTAATTCTAAGTAACTCACCCCATTTTTTACCCTCTCGTAATAATAATTGATGGAGGCTTGGGTGGAGATGACTTCGTGTGGAGGCTATACTACAAATAGTGGTTTATAAAACTTTAAGACTTCGTTAATAAATTTTATTAAGTACTATTTTATGGTGATGTAATAAGGCCTCTTTAATTATGGATTTTATTATGTGGATGGATTTTATTATGTTTTAGTTTTCCTAAGTTGGGTTGGTTTAGTTTTTATAAATGTTTTTCTATAACTCTCGATAACATAAAGGTTTTTCTTAAACATACCAAACTTAGGAAATTCTTTTAAAACTTTTCGATAAAATATTTCGACTAAATAAATCCATAGTTTTAATCAATTACTACTCTATAGATTAAAAGATAAACTCTTGTGTTTTAATTATCACTTTCAATGAACTTCGATTTTTGGATAATGTCATTCTCTTAATCATTTTAGAATTTGATTCCTACATCGTTAAATGATTTGAATGTACGTTTAATTTGTGTGGCATGCCAAAATCTGGGTTTAATGCATAGGCCGGGTTTGGGGTGTTACATTTTATGGTATCAGAGCTCAGTTTCAAAACTCGGCTGTGGTTTGGGTTCAACAATGATTTCTGTTTAAAAACTATTTAAACTTCTAGACTTTATGTTTTAAAGGTAGTATGGCACCACGAGCATCCGACACCAAGTCAAGTAAGTATTTGTTTATTAAATGTTTATTATTGTGATGAGACTTTAGAAACACTCTAGAACTTCTAGTTTTAGGTGTTGAAAACAATAGAGATCGAGACTATAAGATCTGATTGCGAAAATAACCCTATCTTTTATATCTCATAAAATATCGTTAATAAACACTAAAACAATATTCTGATTCATAAAACTTGTAATCATATTAAAAGCGAAATAGTCATTATGAGCACTAGAGGACGTGGTCGTGGATACGGTGACATGGTCGTGGTAGAGGATGAGGTGTCATATCAAGCGCACGGGTCATATAATGGAAATGGATGCACTCGCCATTTGAGAGCTTAAATCGATCTCATGATCATGCGAATGAGGATAATGCTTTGACTCAAGCAATGTTGCAAGTCTTAGAAAGAGTAGTCAGGGCGAATCGGGCCAAGAGTCATGGATCAATATCGAAACGACTCAAGTCTAGTGGTGCAGAAGTTTTTAGAGGTGTCTCTGGTGTAGCTCCAAATGTGGCAGAATATTGGCTTGAGGCTGTAGAACGAATTATGGATGATCTAGAGTGTACCGTCGAGCAGATTTTGGAAGACATGTTACGAGGTTGTGTGATCGACTTCAGAGGTAGTTGGGAGGAATATCTACCATTGGCAGAGTTCGCGTATAATAACAGTTATCAATCCAGTATTCAAATGGCACCCTATGAAGTGTTATATGGCCGTAGATGTCGTACTCCTACTTGTTGGACTGAATTGGGGGAATGACAGTTGTTGGGCCCTGAACTAATATCTGAGATAGAAAAAAAAGGTAAAGGTGATTCGAGCACGATTAAAGGAAGCCTCGGATAGACAAAAGTCGTACGTAGAGCTGAAGCGTAAAGATATTGAGTTTGCGGTGGGAGATAAGGTCTTTTTGAAATTTTCACCGTGGAAAAAGATTTTCAGATTCGGGAGGAAAGGCAAGTTGAACCCTAGGTTCATTGGACCGTACCGTGTGATGAAGCGTGCAGGACTAGTGGCTTATCAACTTGATTTACCCCTGGAATTGAGTCAAATTCATAATGTTTTCCATGATTCTATGCTGAGACGCTATAGATCGGATCCATCGCACATAGTACCGGTAGAAGAAGTGGAATTAAGGTCAGATATGTCTTTCGAGGAAGAACCAGTGAAAATCTTAGATCGCAATGTTAAGATGTTAAGAAAGAAGACTGTGCCGTTAGTTAAGGTTCTTTGGCATAATCACGGAGCAGAGAAAGCTACATGAGAACCTGAGGATGCGATTCGACAATAATATCCTCATCTCTTTTAGTCAGGTAAATTTCGAGGACGAAATTTTCTTTAAGGAGGGTAGAATTGTAACATCCTAAAATTTGAGTATTGATATGATGCATGTTTTGGTGCTTAACTTGTGTATAATTAAATTTTGCATGATTAGTATAGTCTTGAGAAGACTTGAGAATTATTTGAAATTTGAATAAATTTTAGTAAGGGTATTTATTTGAAGTGGATCAAGTGACTTTGAGGTTTAAGTAAATTTAAGTGCCAAAAACTAGCATAAGATGAGCTAGCAGCAAGGTGGTATTGCCGCATGTATGTTTGCTTGAGGAGAGAGGTTCGAATCTCCTAGCATGCAATTTGAAAGCTTTTATTTTTGCTTTTTCTTAGCATGTGTCGGTCATGGATAAGGATTAGGATGAGTTGGATTACATTTTTATGGCAAGAAGACCATGGGAAAAAGGCAAGTGTTAACTTCGGGAAAAGAATCATTTGAATAAGGTATGTAGGGGGAACAAAAGGCACATATCGAGGAAGATGTAGGGGGTGACCAAAATTTTGAAGGCTTTGGTAAGGTTTAGGTGTTAGTTGGTCATTTTGGCATTTGGACATTTTTGTGCTTTTCTCCAAAACTTTTCTCTCCATTTCCTCTCCTGAGCCGAATGCACCTTGAGCAATAGGTAATATCTTTGCTTTTTTTTTTAATCATTTCATATTTTGACCATTTCGATCTTATTTTGCCTATTCTCTCAAACCATTTCTCCCTAGTGCCGAAATCACCAAAACCTTGGAAGGCCATTTTCTCTTTTCTTTTCTTTTTGCCGAATGCACACAAGCCTCAAACTCATTTCTTTGTTCATCTTCCACTCTTGAAAAGAACCGAAACCAAAACACCTTATTTTCTTTTACCCTTCTTCATCTCTTTCTCCTTACAAAAATCTCTTAAACATTTTTCTCCCTTTTATTTTTACCATGGCCGAATGTTACTAAGCACCATCTCCTTCAATTTCCCTTCATAACCGAATCTTCTACAACTCACATATCTCCTTCTCAATTATTTTTCTTTCTACTCACACTTTAATCAATCAGTAAGTGGCTAGTACAATATTTTTGAATTGTTATTTTCCCTTTCTTTTGTGCCGAATCAATACATGGTGTGGGATGACCTTTTTGGATTGAGACCATCATCATACCATATCTCATTCTAATCTTTTCTCTATCATAAAAACTTAGTGGAGGGCCGAAACTCAAGTGTTCGTAAACATCGTAAATTGTTGGAATCGAATTAAGGTGTTAAGGTAAGGGATTATTAAGGATTTTCATATTACTCGACATATGGATATAAATCGTTTATTAATCGATTTTGTTTTAGGGGACGTTATCGCTCGATTGTCATATTGTGGAACAAGGATATTTGTGAGACAATCAAGATAGGGACAAAAGGGCAAGTAAATAGTGTTCAAAAGAGGGGTGGTTCTGCTATTCCCCCTAAGTTTAAGAGAAGGACTGTTTCGAAAATTTGAGACTTTCCACCGGTTGTGGACCCTTATCCAGCGAAAATGAATTATTTGAAGTCATACGTACCCCCGAACCATTGTTTACTCGTGGTTCTGAACCTTTGATCGGAGAGAAATCGCAAATAGTGGTTGTTCGAGATTCCGAGGGTAAGATCTAGATCGCTTAACATTAGAATAGTTTTATATTAAATATTAGTGTTCTAATCCATCGTGATATGTGTTTAGATATCGACGAGCGGGAAAGTGTTGTTCTCACCATAATCAGGTGTGTAATCTCACACCGTATCTCATGGGTTAGATGACTATATCGTATAAATCGGTGGATGAAATCACAAGTTAGTGAAATCGGGAAGAATAGCATATTTATCACCTTAATGACAAAAGTTTTGAAATTGGTATTAAGATCATTAAAATTACGAAATTTCCCTTAACAGGCTAATTCGATAAAAGTGATAATTGGACAATTTGGGCCATATGTGATATATGATAATTGGGCCATATGTGATATATGATAATTGGGCCATATGTGATATTTGATAAATGGGCCATATGTGATATTTGATAAATGGGCCATATGTGACATTTGATAAATGGACCATATGTGATAATCGATAAATGGGCTATATGTGATATTTGATAAATGGGCCATATGTGACATTTGATAAATGGACCATATGTGATAATCGATAAATGGGCCATATGTGATATTTGATAATTGGGCCATATATGATAATTGATAAATGGGCCATATGTGATATGAGATTTCGTGGGCCAAAATGTGAAATGGGCCTGACTGTAATAACTTTTATAATGGGCCTTATGTTGGAATAATTAAATGAATGGATTGTTATGCATGTTATATTCATGATTGCATGGGTTGGGCTATTTGACAAAGAGAAGTTCTGGTAGCTTTGCTACAATATTTTGGTGGCTCTGCCACAATTCTGAAAAATGGAAAATGCCATGTAAACTCTATGAATTCGGTGGCTTGTCCACAAAATTTGAAATACAGCTTAATGCCTACTTCGGTGTGTTGGCGGGGTGGGTGACTAAAGCTCCCCACAAGTGTGCTGGTTGGTACGGGTGGTGTATAGCGGATGGAAATTTAGGTTTGGTTTTTGGAATTGCATATCACTTGCATTTTATACATGCTAAATTATTATAATTATAATGGGCTTAGGCCCAAATAAATGCTTAAATGGTTTTGGCCCAGTGGATTAAGGTAAGTGAGTTACACACTGAGTTCTAAGTAACTCACCCCAATTTTTTTTACCCCTCTCAGGTAATAATAATTTATGGAGACTTGGGTCAGAGATGACTTCGTGTGGAGGCTATACTACAAATGGTGGTTTATAAAACTTTAAGACTTCCTTAATAAATTTTATTAAGTACTATTTTTATGGCGATGTAATAAGGCCTCTTTAATTATGGATTTTATTATGTGGATGGATTTTGTTATGTTTTAGTTTTCCTAAGTTGGGTTGGTTTAGTTTTTATAAATGTTTTTCTATAACTCTCGATAACATAAAGGTTTTTCTTAAATATCACCGAAACTTAGGAAATTCTTTTAAAACTTTTCGATAAAATATTTCACTAAATAAATCCATAGTTTTAATCAATTACTACTCTATAGATTAAAAGATAAACTCTTGTGTTTTAATTATGGTTTTCAATGAACTTCGATTTTTTGATAAAGTCATTCTCTTAATCATTTTGGAATTTGATTCCTACATCATTAAATGATTTGAGTGTACGTTTAATTTGTGTGGCCTGCCAAAATTCGGGCTTAATGCATAGGCCGGGTTTGGGGTATTACACGTGGTCTTACATATAATTAGATAATGATGCCTACGTCTCAGACGAGGTCTTATATATGATTAGATAATGATGCCTATGTCCTGCATTTAAGTCTTATATATAATCGATAATGATGCCTACGCCCCGCATTTAGGTCTTATATATAATCAAATAATGATGCCTACGCCCCGCATTTAGGTCTTATATATGATTAGATAATGATGCCTACGTCCCAGATGAGGTCTTATATATAATCAGATAATGATGCCTACGTCCCAGACGAGGTCTTATATATGATTAGATAATGATGCCTACGTCCCAGATGAGGTCTTATACGAAATTTCATCAACGACAACGTCCCGGACGTGGTCTTACATGATAAAATAGAATAGATACCTATGTCATGACATAGCTAATCCTATCTATTCCTAAGTTCGATCGGGACTTCTCAGACTTAATCACTATGTCACACTCATATCAGAATTCATAAGCATATAATCTCATAGGTATACATTATCAACCTTAGTCATACGAACAAGTATAATATCATACGAATACGTTTATTTGCATAGTGACTTACCTCGGATTCGATATTTCGAAATGAAAACGGCTGCTTGTTAACTTTTGCTTTCCCGCGATCTAAGTCTGTTTTCTTCGGTTCTTGATCTAAACATATTCAGAATTAACCTTTTATTCACTAATTTGTTTAATTAAATCCATACACACATATTTTGGGCTATTTACAAATTAGCCCTTACATTTGAACATTTTACCAATTTAGTCCATTTTACTCAAACACTAAAATTTCCAATACAAAACATGCTAATCTTTAACATATCTTTAATAGAAAATCATCAAACATCAAAAACCACAAGAACATGTTAATGGCCGAACATCAAGCATGCTCAAATTTAAAAATTCTACCATGGTCAACTAATATTCGAAGCAACGATCTCAAAAACGTAAAAATTATCGAAAATCGAAGTAAAACACACCATGAATTGAGCTAGATGATGGACGAACACTTCAAAGCCTTTAAACCCTTATTTTCTTAGCTAACATACGGCAATGAATGATGAAAAACAAATAAAATGGCTTTTAATTTTAATAACATTTTTAATGATTTACCAATTTAACCTTTCATTAATAATAAAAACAACTTATAACTTAAGGTCATACTTGACCTTTGCTGCCCACTAACTCATAAAATGGGTAAATTTCCCTTTTTATACTCCAAATTAAAAAGCCACAATCAATTTAGTGAATTTTCACTCTAGTTTGAAACTTTCACCTTTTACGCGATTAAGTCCTTTTTCTAAATTAAACACACAAACAATTAAATTTTTCTACAAAACTTTCACACACTTTAACTCACATATAATAAGCACAGAATAAATCATTTAAATATTCCTCAGACTCGAATTCGTGGTCCCAAAACCACTATTCTGACTAGGGTATAAACCGGACTGTTACAATTCTCCCCCTTAAGGATTTTCGTCCCTGAAAATCTTACCGTTAAATAGATTTGGATATTGCTATCTCATTGAGTTTTCAGGCTCCCACGTAGCCTCTTCTATTCCGTGTCGATTCCACATTACTTTCACTAATGGAATTTTCTTGTTTCTTAACTCTTTCACTTCACGAGCTAAGATGCGGATCAGTTCCTCTTCGTATGTCATATTAGATCGGGTTTCAATTTCAGATGGGGCAATCACATGTGATGGATCAGATCGATATCTACGGAGCATTGAGACATAAAACACATTGTGTATCTTTTCTAGTTCAGAGGGCGACCTTAATCTATAAACCACAGGCCCAACACGTTCAATGATCTCATACGGTCCGTTGAACCTCGGACTTAATTTGCCTTTTCGTCCGAATAGAAGCACTTTCTTCCACAGAGACACTTTCAGAAATACTTTGTCGCTGACCTAAAACTCTATATCTTTTTGTTTCAAGTCTGCATAGGACTTCTGATGATCAGATGCTGCTTTCAAACAATCTCGGATCAGTTTCACTTTCTGTTCTGAGTCTCTAATCATATCAATTCCATGCAACTTGTTCTTACTGAGTTCAGTCCAATACAGGGGTGTACAAAATTTACGTCCGTACAAAGCTTCATAAGGTGTCATTTTGATGCTTGTCTGAAAACTATTATTATACGGGAATTCAATCAATGGCAAAATACTGTTTCCACGAATCGCTAAACTCAAGTATACAGCATCTTAACATGTCTTCGAGAATCAATAATTCGCTCGACCGACCATCACCATGGATGAAAAGTCAGATCGAAATGTAATTTCGTGCCAAAAGCTTCTTGTAATTTCTTCCGAAATTTTGGTGTGAATCTAGGATCTCTATCTGACACTATAGATAATGGCACTCCGTGCAATCTAACAATCTCAGAAATATACAGCTCGGCTAATCTTTCCAGTAAGTAGTCAGATGTTATCGAAATAAAATGGGCTGATTGGGTCAATTGATCAATTATGAACCAAATCATATCTTCCTTTCTCAGAGTCTGAGGTAAACTCAAAACAAAATCTATCATTACTCTATTCTATTTCCACTCGGGAATCAGAATCAGCTGTAACAATCCAAACAGAACTTGATGTTCCGCTTTCACTTATTGGCAGACTAAATATTTCGAAACAAAGTCAGAAATGTCTCATTTCATACCAGACCACCAGTAGTGTTGCTTCAAATCATGGTACATTTTTGTTCTACCCAGATGAACAGATAAACGACTATTATGTGCTTTGTTCAAAATCAACTGGATTAACACAGGGTTTCTTGGAACACAAATACGATCTCAAAATCTCAAGCAATCATCAACAACTCAAAACTAGGAATTAGAATTTGAATCACACTGAGCTCATTTCGCTAACATTTCATTATCAACTTTCTGAGCATCACATATCTTCTATAAAAATAACATTTTTGTTTTCAATTCAGCCAACACTGAACTATCATCAAACAAATCTAATTGAGCATTCATAGCACGTAATGCACACAGTGACTTTCAACTCAACGCATCGGCAATTACATTAGCTTTACCCGGGTGATAATCTATTATAAGCTCGTAGTATTTCAATAACTCTAACCATCTTCTCTGTCACAGATTCAAATCTTTCTTTTTCACAAATAGAACAGGAGTACCCCAAGGTGAAGAACTCAATCTTGCGAACCCTCTGTCGATTAATTCTTGCAGCTGTGACTTTAACTCTTTCAAATCCATTGGTGCCATTCTATACGGAGCTATCGAAATAGGGGTTGTACCAGACAATAGATCTATACCAAATTCAACTTCGTAAATCAGAGGCAATCCCGGCAATTCTTCAGAGAAAACATCAGAGAACTCACAGATTACTAGAACTGATTCAACTTTCTTTTCAGATACTTTCAAATCAATCACATAAGCAAAATAAACCTCGAACCCTTTTAATTTAATTCTGAGCTTTCAACAAAGATATCACAGTAGGTAATCCATTTAAATCATTCGACTCAATATGAACCGTTTCACCATTTTGACGACTCAAATCAATAATCTTTCTTTTACAATTCACAACAGCATCATGCAATGTCAACCAGTCCATTTCCAAAATCATATCAAACTCATCAAACTGTAATAGTATCAGATCAGCAGGGAAACAGATATCTTGAGCATTAACTGGTAGTTCTTACCTACTTTGTCAACCAGAATATTTTTACTTAAGGGGTTCAATACTTTTATAACAAACTCAGTAGAGTTTATAGGAAAAGTCTTACTGAATACTAAGTTCATGCATATATAGAAATGAGTAGAATCAGGGTCTATCAAAGCAATCATAAAGGTATCATAAAGTGTAAAAGTACCCGTTATAACAACTGAAGATGAAGCTTCCTCCTAAGCTCGGATAGCATACGCTCATGCTGAAACATTCTCTAGTAGTTCCCTGACTACTACTGACGTTTCTTTCATTTTGAGGAGATCTACCTCATGCTGAAACATTCTCAGATCTCGGGTTCTGAGCAATCTCTTGTTGAACAGACTCTGGGAAGTCTCGAATATAATGATCTAACGATCCACATCTGAAGCAAGCTTGATTATTCAATCTATAATTCCCTGAATGTCTTTTATTACAACGCTTACACTTGAGTCGTTCGGATCTGACATTTTCAACACTCGCCATCGTTGGGCAATCTCGAATGAAGTGATTTCGTGATCCACATTTATAACAAACTCTATTGTTGTACTTGCCCCAACAGTTTCCCACATGTCGCCTTCCACACCGCTCTACACTCGTGTTTGTTGCTTTTAGTACTTCCATCATTTGATTCAATTTGAGCTTGAGTTCCTGCACTAACATTTGGTCTCACACGATCTCTACTCGTATGTCCGATTGAAACATTTAATCTATTGGTTGCATCTCTATATTTCTTCGTCAAAGGTTGAGAGAAATTACTTATCGATCTTTTTCTTTCATTACGAGCTTCAGAATCGACTTTCTCGATATTATCATCATTAATAGCTCAGAATTCTTCAACCCCATACTTATGAATCTTATCAACCGGAGGCTTGTTCAACAGATTCGGATACATAAACGGTGGCACAGCTATAGTCTGAGGAGGAATAACCGAGGGCGGGGGTTACGAAATAGTCCGGTTATTTTTCATGAATTGAGTGAACCACTCACTCATCATCTAGAAGAAAGCTTGCTTAGCTTCTCCCTCCTGACTGCTCGTAGCCCATCTTGAATCAGAAAGCTCTGTCCCTTGTGCGAGAGCAGGCACATCACTTTCTACGTCGTCAGCTACGGCTCTTTCAGGATCCATTGCTATACAGAAATCACATTTATACATCAGGATTCATCACACTATCACATTTCAAATTTTATGGCATGTATAGCTAGACCCTGACACCCTACATTAGTCCGAGAATCGACTAAACCGTAGCTCTGATACTAACCAAATGTAACACCCCTATCCCGTGTCTGATCACCAAGTTAGGGTTAAAGGCGTTACCAGACAGATCGAAAATATTTACAGAATTAATCGTACAATCATTCATCGATATGAATCATAATGTCCCTTAAGTAGGTCATCGAGACCTTAAGCATGCTTATAAACCGAGTCGGGACTAAACCGAAACACATAAGAAATTCCATAAAAATTTGAAACATTTTTAACATACAGAGGACACACACTGTAAGGGTAGGCCGTGCCTCACCCACGGCTACTAGACACTCCCGTGTGTCCTCCCCGTGGTGGTATACTGCCAAAATCAACACGATCACCAAGCATGCCCGTGTGCTAAGGCCGTGTACTACTAGATCACATACTGCCATTTCTCACACGGCCATCAAGCACACCCGTGTCGAGGCCGTGTGTAATTTAAGCCACATTCTGCCAATTTACCTATGGCCTTAGGCACCCCCGTGTGCCTCAACCTTGTGACATTATAGGTCATTTTACTAGGCCATTTTACCAGGCCAATATGCCACCCACTTAGGGTCTTCCTACAAGCAATATATACCAAAACATAATATGCATATATGGCAACCAAAACATATCAAATGGTTCACTTCATCCATACATTCAATACCAATTCCATTCATACTAACTTAAAACTAAATCCTACATCATTTCAAGCATATATCATCCATTTGCTTAACCAAAACTTAACCATTTCATATGCATCAAAGCATACCAAAATATATGCTTCATATAACTCATTCATTCAAGTATTTTATCAACTCAAGACTAACCAAAGCATATGGCTAAAATCATCTTATAATCACATACACTTATCTAGCCTATACATGCCATAATTAGCTATATACATTTTAAAGAGGGTACCAAAATGATTTTAGTAGTGTGATGAAGATCCATAACGGTCCCGAGCCTTCAGTAGCTTTGACGACCTATAAAATAGAGAAACCACGCATAGAGTAAGCTTTCCAAAAGCTTAGTAAGTCATATACAAATAAACTTGGCATAAAAGGCACTTATGCAAATAAATACATTAGTACATATCAATCATTTAACATATTAATGCATATATGCTTTGCTTCATACACTATTAACCACATTTGTTATCTTTGCAACTTCAAGAATCATATAATTACGTAATTCATATAATCAAAAATTTACATATCATATCATCAATTCGTATCTATAGCATCATAGTAAAATTACTTAGATGCTTATCTTATATACACAATTAGTGTATAATCAATGTACCTGAAATGGTTTTACATTCATATATTTATTCTTAACTCGGATTTGCAATTCACATCACAGACTTGCTCGTTGATCCAATAGGAATCTAATAGGATGCTTAAAAAACTCGAAATAGTCGTACAAGCCAACATCCTAAACGAGACCTTACATGTACTCAAATATCGACACCTCAGTTTCGGACAGATTGTTACATGAATCAATATGATGCCAATGTTCTAGACATGGTCTTACACGAGAATCTCATATTGCTGCCAACGTCCCAGAAGTGGTCTTACATATGATCAGATAATGATGCCTACGTCCCGCATTTAGGTCTTATATATGATCGATAATGATGCCTCACGTCCCGCATTTCGGTCTTATATATGATCGATAATGATGCCTACGTCCCGCATTTAGGTCTTATATATGATAAGATAATGATGCCTACGTCCCAGACGAGGTCTTATATATGATCAGATAATGATGCCTACATCCCAGATGACTTCTTATATATGATCAGATAAAGATGCCTACGTCGCAGACGAGGTCTTATATATGATCAGATAATGATGCCTACGTCCTATACGAGGTCTTATATATAATCAGATAAAGATGCCTACGTCCCAAACGAGGTCTTATATATGATCAAATAATGATGCCTACGTCCCAGGTGAGGTCTTATACAAAATTTCAAATCAACGTCAACGTCCCGGATGTGGTTTTATATGATAAAATAGAACAGATACCTATGTCATGACATAGCTAATCCTATCTATTCTTAAGTTCGATCGGGACTTCTCAAACTTAATCACTATGTCAGACTTATCTCAGAATTCATAAGCATATACTCTCATAGGTATACATTATCAAACTTAGTCATACGAACAAGTATAATATCATACGGATACGTTTATTTTCATAGTGACTTACCTCAGATTCGATATTTCGGAATGAAAATGGCTACTCATTAACTTTTGCTTTCCAGCGATCTAAGTTCATTTTCCTTGGTTCTTGATCTAAACATATTAAGAATTAACCCATTTATTCACTAATTCGTTCAATTAAATCCATGCACACATATTTTGGGCTATTTATAAATTAGCCCTCACATTTGCACATTTTATCAATTTAGTCCATTTTACTCAAAACACTAAAATTTCCAATACAAAACATGCTAATCTTTAACATATCTTTAATATAAAATCATCAAACATCAAAAACCACAAGAACATGTTAATGGCCAAACATCAAGCATGCTCAAATTTAAAAATTCTACCATGGGTCAACTAATATTCGAAGCAACGATCTCAAAAACGTAAAAATTATCCCAAACCGAAGTAAAACACACCTTGAATTGAGCTAGATGATGGTCGAACACTTCAAAGCCTTTAAACCCTTATTTTTTTAGCTAACATACGGCAATGAAAGATGAAGAATAAATAAAATGGCTTTTAATTTCATATAATTTAACATATAATAACATTTTTAATGATTACCAATTTAACCTTTCATTAATAATAAAAACAACTTATAACTTAAGGTCATACTTGACCTTTGCCGCCCACTAACTCATAAAATGGGTTAATTGCCCTTTTTATACTCCAAATTAAAAATCCACAATCAATTTAGTGCATTTTCACTCTTGTTTGAAACTTTCACCTTTTACGCGATTAAGTCCTTTTTCTTAATTAAACACACAGACAATTAAATTTTTCTACGAAACTTTCACACACTTTAATTCACATATAATAAGCACAGAATAAATCATTTAAATATTCCTCGAACTCGAATTCGTGGTCCCGAAACCACTGTTCCAACTAGGGTATAAACCAGACTGTTACACTCATACGGTGCCATCCGTATACTCGACTGATAACTGTTGTTGTAAGAAAACTCAACCAAAGGTAGGTATCTTTCCCAAATACCTCCCAACTCTAACACACAGCATCGGAGCATATCCTCAAGAACTTGAATCACTCTTTCAGATTGGCCATCATTTTGAGGATGGAACGCAGTACTAAAATTCAATCTTGTACCCAAGGCTTCCTGCAACTTCTTCCAAAATCTCGAAGTAAATCTAGGATCTCTATTCGAGATAATAGATATAGGAACTCCATGTAGTCTCACCACTTTAGCAATATACAGCTCAGCCAGCTTATCAAGTGAATAATCTACCCGCACTGGTATAAAGTGAGCCGACTTCATCAGTCTATCAACAATAACCCACACAGTATTTTTCTTTTTCGGAGTCATAGGCAACCCCGTTATAAAATCCATGGTGATCCAATCCCACTTCCACTCAGAAACCATCAACGGCTGAAGTAATCCTGAAGGTTCTTGGTGCTCGGTTTTCACTTGTTAACATACCAAACAATTTGTCACGAACTTAGAGATGTCCCTTTTCATACCCAGCCACCAATAAAACTTTTTCATATCATTGTACATTTTCGTACTACCGGGATGTACTGATAAGTGTCCACTGTGTGCTTCATGCAAAATTTTTTGAATCAACTCATCATCTTTAGGTACACAAATCCGTCCTGAAACATCAAATAACCATCTGAACTCACCCGAAAATCAGAATCATTTCCCAACTAGCATTGAGCTCTTTTATCTTGTATCTCGCTATCATTCTCTTGAGCTTCACATATTTACTGAATAAATAATAGTTTAGCCCTCATCTCGGCCAATATAAATCCATCATCAGAAAATGCTAAGTTAGTACTCATAGCTCTCAAAGCATACAAAGATTTTCTGCTCAAGGCGTCCGCAACTACATTCGCTTTCCCCGGATGGTAATCAATTACTAGTTAATAATCCTTCAATAATTCGAACCACCGTCATTGTCGTAAATTCAAGTCCTTTTGACCTATCAAGTACTTCAAACTCTTATGATCTATGAAGATTTGGTACTTCTCACCATATAAATAATAGTGCCAAATCTTCAAAGCGAAAACGATTGCAGCCAACTTTAAATCATGAGTCAGATAATTCTTCTCTTGCAATTTTAGCTGTCTCGATGTGTAAACTACTACCTTACCCTTTTGCATCAACACACAGTCAAGTCCGTTAAATGATGCATCACTATATACTACAAACTCTTTCCCTGACTCAAGTTGTACTAAAATCGGTGCCTCAGTCAACAATGTTTTCAATCTCTCGAAGCTCTGCTGGCATTTCTCAGTCCATTCAAACTTAATATCCTTATGTAACAGTATCGTCATCGAGGTAGCAGTCATGGAAAACCCCTTTACGAACCGTCGGTAGTACCCCGCTAAACCCAAAAAGCTTCTGACTTCCGACACATTTCTTGGCAGCTTCCACTCCACAATAGTCGAGATCTTACTCGGGTCAACTCTAATACCATCACCGGACACAATGTGCCCTAGGAATCCAACCTCTCGGAGTCAAAACTCACTCTTGCTAAATTTAGCATACAACTGCTTGTCTCTTAAATTTTGCAAGACAATTCTTAGATGCTCTGCATGTTCACTCTCATCCCGAGAATAGACTAATATGTCGTCAATAAAAATGACTACAAATTTGTCCAAGTATGGTCGGAAGATGCGATTCATTAAATTCATGAAAATCGCAGGGGCATTCTTTAGACCAAATGGCATGACAAGAAACTCATAATGGCCATACCTCATCTGAAATGTAGTTTTTGGCACATCTTGCTCCTTAACTCTCAACTGATAATAACCAGGCCTTAGGTCTATCTTAGAGAACACCGTAGTCTATACACAATCATCTATCCTTGGCAAAGGATACTTATTCTTCACTTTTACCTTGTTGAGCTGTCTGTAGTCTATACACAATCTCATCGACCCATCCTTCTTTTTCACAAAAAGTATCGAAGCACCCCACGGGGAATAGCTCGGTCTTGTAAAACCCTTATCCGTTAACTCTTGCAACTGAACCTTCAGTTCTTTCAACTCTAATGGTGTCATCCTATACGGGGTAATCAAAATAGGTGTTGTTCCCGGAATTAACTCAATTCCAAACTCGACCTCTCTAACTGAAGGCAATCCAGGTAACTCCTCTAGGAACACATCTGGATATTCGCATACCACCGGCACTGATTCAATCTTTACCTCTAACTCTTGAGTATTCAATTCAAAAGCAAGATAAGACTCGTATCCTTTCCTCAAATACTTCTCGGCTACCATAGTTGAAATTATCACTAGCAGATTATCCGATCTACCTGATTCAACCCGAATGACATCCCCATTTTCACATTTCAATTCAATAAATAGTTCACTAAAATATTATGGGCAGTTAACCAATCCATGCCAAGAATTAAATCAAATTCATCAAACGGCAACAACATAAGGTTTTCTGAAAAAAATGACCTCTAGTTGTCAAAGGGCAACTCCTACACACATTGTCAACTAGAACATGTTTGCCTAACGAGTTTGACACTTTTACTACAAATTCCGTAGACTCAACAATCATGCTCATACTAGATTCCAATTTCATACAAATGTGAGAATGGGTAGATCTCGAATCAATAAAAGCAATAATAGAGGTGTCATGAAGAGAAAAAGTACTAGTTATCACATCTAGAGATGATGCCTCCTCGCGAGCGCGAATGGCATAGGTCCTTGCAGGTGCTCGACCCTCTGGTCTCACAGCAGAATCTTGAGGCGTACCTCTACTACTAGTCCCACCTCCCGATTTCTTTTGTGATCTACCCCTCAAAGGTACATTGCTTGATCTCACTTCTTTCTTTTTTTCCTTCACCTCCCTCTCTGGACAATTCTGGATAAAATGGTTGGGTGAACCGCACTTGTAACAATTCCGGTTGTTTCCTAACATTCCCCATTGTGCTACCTACCACAATTTGGACTCTCCGGTTTGGACTTTGGGTTGCCCACACTTGCCATCGACGTGGCTTGAACTCTCAAGCCCGAGTATGTGTTACCTCGATCTCGATGTGAATGTCTAACTGACAATGTCGTTCAGGGGTTCATTTCCTTGGACCTCTTCGATTGAGCTTGGCATGATTTACTCATTGGCTTTTTTCTCGCATCTCGGGCCTCACTTATGGCTTTCCTCTTTTCTTATTCAGTTCATCGGCCTTACATGCCCAGTCAACCAACACCACAAACTCTTTTAATTCTAAAATCCCAACTAGCAGTCTAATATCCTCATTCAACCTATCTTCAAACCTTTTGCACAAGATAGCTTCTGTAGACATACACTCTTGTGCATACTTGCTGAGCCTAACAAACTCACGCTCATATTCTTCCATAATCATTTTTCCTTGTTTTAATTCAAGGAATTCTTTCTTTTTCTGGTCCACAAATTGTTGGCTTATATACTTCTTCCAAAACTCTTCAAAAAAGAAGCCCCACATCACTCTCTCCCGTGGAACCACCGACGTTAACGTTTTCCACCAATAGTATACTGAGTCCCTCAGTAAGGACACGTCGCATTTTAAGTTCTTCTCAGGTGTGCAGGAGAGTTCATCAAATACTCTCATCGAGTTCTCAAACCAGAACTTTGCCCTCTCAGGGTCATCGTCTATATTGGCTTTGAATTCCTTGGCCCTTTGCTTCCAAATCTTATCTATCGGAGGATTGGTCATCCTCACTACATCTATACCTTGAGGAGCCACAGGAACTGGCTAGGGTATAGGAGTGGAAGAGGTTGAGAATTAGGGTTTGCTCGTACATACTCTGTGTACCAATTACTCATCATTTAGAGAAATGCTTCCCGGGCTTCTTCTCCTTAACCCCTAGTCTCAGGTCCACTCTCTACAGGCACGATCCCCTGCACGGGAGCCGGCACCTTACTAGCTGCGTCATTAGCAGCCGTTTGATCAGGATCCATTTACTATATAAAAACAAAGTTTAGAATTGTCAGAAGCCACCACACTACCAATATACGCTTATGGCATGTATAGCTAGACTCTAACTCACGCTACGGTAGCCCGAGAATCGACTAAACTATGGCTCCGATACCATTAAATGTAACACCCCTTACCCGTATTCTATGCCAGAACCAGGTATGAGGCATTATCGCACTTAACTCACATGGTCATGCAATTTTGGGTTATCAAATTTCATTCCAAATTAAAACTTTTTCGTTCACATCTCTAATGTACTTATAATGGGCGTACGTAGCCCTAAACATACTTCTGAAAGTTTTGGAAATAAATAGGAAACTTTTACGCACTTAAGAAAATTTTACCTATATAAGGGCCACACTCCCGTGTGGTATTTCACATGTTCGTGCTTTACACCCGTGGTCGGCACTGACTTGCATCACACGGTCAGCCACACGCCTGTGTGCTGTACCCGTGGTCGACACTGACTTATTTCACACGTCTTGTCACACGCCTGTGTACTTCAACCATGTGGGATTTAAATTCCAAATTCAAGGTGCAGACTTCACACGGCCTAGGTACACGCCTATGTCTATGGACGTGCCTCCCACACGGCTAAGACACACGGTCGTGTCTCTGCCCGTGTGTTTACTAATGAGCTTACTAACTTGCAATTTTAACATGCAAGGGGACACACGGCCTACTCACACACACATGCAATTGATCGTGTGTCACACACGGCCTAGACACACACCCGTGTGCCTACCCGTGTGGACAAGAACAAGGCTATTTGCCAAGCTTTTTCATCACCCTAACTTACTCAAGCATAATTCACCCTCCACCAACAATTCAACCATGCATTTTCATAACCAAACAAACCATTCATATACTCTACACAATCATAAATAACCTCTTCTTATCATTGATTAATAGTAAAGAGTCATTTACTATGGCAATATACAAAAGATTTCATCTATAAGGAGCCAACACATTTGGCCATATTAACAAAATAATATACCTATTCTAGCCCCTATACATGCCATTACCATACTCAAAATGTTAGTTTTAAATATATTGAGATGAGCTAATAGTGTAGGTGGTCTTCCAACTATCTTCGTATCCCGACCCAACTTTTTAACACTATAAAATAAAGGAAAAGAAAGGGAGTAAGCTTAAAGCTTAGTAAGTTTACATGTAAGCAATAAACATTATACTATATACTAATCAATAAACAGCATTTCACAATTCAAGATCATGCTTACTCATTCATCTCTTACCACATTTCAACGATATCACAATGTAATGCTCACATTCATTAACATATGTTCCTACACTTATTACCACAAGATCACATGATACAAAACATAATAATTTCACAATAAATCATTCATAGCAATGCTAAACACTCGATGGTTTCGCACTTAGCCCACCAAATGATAATACAAACGATGATATCGCACACAGCCCATCGTAAATAAGTAATAAGGTGGTGTCGCACATAGCCCACCAACAAGAATAATTAAGGTGGTATCGCACCCAGCCCACCATTAATTACTACGGGTAATACTCCACACTTACATATCTAATTCAATGTTCATACAGAAATTATTCATTATCTACCAAAACTAATCCGTCTGAATCATATAAGTTCTCAATCATACAATGCACCAATAAGTAACAACATGTGTATTTAAGATGCATCGTTTACGCGTAAACTTACCTCAGTGCAAAACGCGCTCATCAACGGTCTATTCTGTAACCTTGCCTTTTCCTCGGTCAAGGTTGATTCCACGCTCTTCTTGGTCTATAACAAAAGAATTCACTCATTCAATCATTTTCTAATCAATATACAACATAATCTCTATGTAGGATCCAATTTATGCCCGAGGCCCAATTAACCAATCCAATTAAAAACCCAAATAAAAAAACATTATTAAAAGTCCAATTGAAAGTCCAAATCCACTTAACAGTTTTTTTACAAAGCCAATTGAGGCCCAAACCACTACCCAAATACCCAAACCATAGCCCAGAATAAAACAAAAATTAGAAACCCCACCACTAAAGGTGCGCCTAACAAGCCTCCAAATTACCACGTTCGCTTTGTACGGCCTCCGTACTCTCTCTATCAAGGCATACACCTACAGAAGAAAACAAACAAACAAACAGCACAACAAAACTGAAAAGAAAAAAGGATTGTATTTGATTTTTTTACGATTTTCGGCTATAAAACCAAATAAAAAATCGTTTGTAATTCTCTCTTCTTTTGGTTTTTACACAATATCAATAGAAAACATTGATAAGAATCATTACAAACAGCAGCAAAGGTTCTTTATACCTTCTTCTTTTTTTCTTTTTTCTTTTAGTTCTATTCGAAACTCTCTGTACACATACAAAGATTCTAATTTTTTAACTATATATATATATTAGAATATATAGAAAAAAAGGGGGAAAAGTACCTTTTTTTTAGCTCCAACGGTGGCAGATTATGGTGGCCGTTAACCAGTCCGGTGACCGAAAATCGTAGAGGGGGAGAGCTTTTAGAAAGGTCTTCAGATTTTTTTAAAAAAAATGAATGGGGAAATGAATTTTTGTAAAAAAATTTGATTTTTATAAGCCCGCTATACGATGTCATTCTGGGGCAAGCTTTAAACGCCCAAAACGGTGTCGTTTTACCCCTCAACCCGCGTGTTGACCCAACCCAGGGGAGGATCTGCGTGTTTTGTGAAATTGGGATATTTACCACTTTTTAAGGCTATTGCAATTAAATCTTTTTATTTTTAATTTGGCCCCTGTAATTTTATTTATGTTCCATTTTAGCCCCACAACAAGCGACACCGTTTTGGTGGACGGGGATATTTCCCCATTTGGTCCTTCCATGTTATTCGAGCGTTCAAATGGACCCTTATCTTTTTTATTTATTTGTGAATTTGCCCCCAAATTCCTAGTTTAAGTTCAATTTAGTCCTTTTTGTTATTTTTGCTATTAAATTAATTATTTTTAATTTTATTAATATTAATATTATTATTATTACTATTATTATTATTTTTAGTATTACTACTATTATTTTACTATTATTATTATTTTTAATATTACCACTATTATTTTACTATTATAATTATTATTTTAGTATTACTACTATCATTTTACTATTATTATCTTTAATATTACTACTATTATTTTTACTATTATTATTATTTTTTAATATTACTATTACTATTACTATTACTATTATTATATATATTATTACTATTACTTTGCTTATTATTATTGTATTATTGTTATTATTACTATTATTTTATTATCTTTAAACTATTGTACATAGTATTTATCTATTTATTGATTTGCTATTAGCTTTTATTTTGTTATTATTTTCTTTTATTCGCTTGTTTATTTAGTTGCTTTTTTTTTACCTATTATTTCATGTGGATTGTTTGTCTTGGCCTTTATTTTATTGCATTTTATTCTTGCTTTTATTATTGTTATTTATATTATTGTCCTCATTTTTATTCTATTACGCATATTGCACTATAATTCATCTTCCATTTTACTACGATTGCATTACATTTTATCCGATTTTTGAAATAAGCAAATACCCCGCGTTTTAAGATTCGAAAGGAATCGTACCCTAACTTATCGGGTTTCGATTTTTCTCGACGAATCTAAAGAACTAATTTTCTTTTTTTTTAAAATCAAAGTATAAGTTAAATAAAAACTTATTCTTGAGAATTCAAAATTGTTGTGTCCTAAATGTGACATTTTGTTATCTCGAGGTAAGGGTTTCTAAAAAAACAAAGATAATATTCTGTATTTGGAATTTTGAGAAATTGGGCCCTAGCTTACTGGGTTCCGATCATTCATTTGACCCAAATAACCGAATATCCTTCTCAAATTTAAATGTATGAGTTTTAAAAGTCAAAAGACAAGATTAGTTTCGCGGATTCAAAATGTCGTATCCTAACTCACTGGGCATGACATTTTACTTCTTCGAAATAAGTGGATCTCTGCATCCATTTTACTTTATCCAAGTTTTTCTTTAAACAAAGAGGATTGTATTTTAAAATGTTTTCAAACTTTTCGGCATTAAGACGTTAATAAATCAATTTGGTACCAATTTTGGGCATTACGAGGGTGTTAATCCTTCCTCGTACGTAACCGACTCCCGAACCCATTTTCTCGAACTTCATAGTCCAAAATCATTGTTTCAATAAACCAAAATGTTTTAATGATTAATCTTAAGTTGATCCGAGCACACCTCGAAAAAAGATTGGTGGCGACTCCATTTTTGTTTTTTAAAGTCGACCCTATTTTTCAACGAAAAAATGTTTTCGACACTCTACTTAGCCAAAAATGACCGCTTGCCCTTGTACTATGGCAAAATTACGATTTTTCCCCTAGGCTTGTAAATCATTTTTCATCACATTTTCTCATTAAACAAGCCTAGCTGAACATTTATTACTCTTACAACTACTCATAATTCCAACTATTTCATGCATTTATTACCAAATTACAACATTCACATTTTAGTTCCATTTAGGTGTTTTCATGTCAACACTCTTCACAAAAGTTATTTCTCATCTCCCTAAAATCATTTTCTTCCACAAAAACTCAGCTAACAACATAAATGCTCTCATGGAAAATCCCTAAACTTTCAACCATTTAACAAATTAGTCCCCTCATTAGCTAGCTCAAGTTTTGGGGATTCCAAAAGTAAAAAAATCATCAAATAAAACCACCAAAATCACTTACTTGCAAGAGATTTGTTTTGCTGAAAATTTGGACTCCAAGAACCTTTATTTCCTTTAAATTTTCGGTGGTAGAAGAAGAAGGAATAGTAAAATATGATATCTCATCTTTTTATTTTATTTTATTCATTATTTCATCACCTAATTCCACAAAATTTGACCAAAATTTAATCTCCTTGTCTCCCTAGGCTCTATAGCCGGACATCACATATTTAATGGCCTAATTTCACTTTAAGGACCTCCAATTTTATATTCTTTGTCTATTAGACACCTCTACCACTTATAATGAAACTTTCGCACTTTATGCTATTTAGTCCTTTTTCACAATTAAACATACAATTGCTAAAATTAAAGCACCAAAAATTTCATATAGCCATATATTAAAGCCATAACACATAAAATAATACTAAAATAATTTTCCTCAATCTCGGATTAGTGGTCCCGAGACCACTGTTCTGACTAGCCCTAAAATCGGGCTGTTACAATTTTAATTTGGTCCTTGATTGCTTTTTATTGTTTTTATTCTTTTAATCTGGCCGCAAAATTTTTATTTTTATTGCATTTTGGTCAACGTCAAAACACTACCATAAAAGGGGCAAGGATATTTTCCCTTTCGCCCTTCAGTATTTTTAGCACGTTATGATTAGTCCATTATTCCTTTTTTTCATTCGATTTCACCTCCAAATTTTATTTTGGTTTCAATTTAATCCTTTTTATGTCTTTGCATTTATTTTATTTAAATTTAGATTCTAAATTTCATTTTAAAGGCAATCAAGTCCTTATTTATTTAATTTGTACTCTTTGTATATTTTTTTTTAATTTCTACTTTATTTTACTCATTTACTTATTTATATTTTATTTTTCTTATTTGGTGTTTTTAATTTAAGGTGCATTTTATGCTTTCATCGTCATGGTTATCATTATTATTAATGTTGGTTTGTTATTATTAGTATTTCATATTATTGTCATCATCATTATTATTGTTCTAATACGCATATTATATCTTTATTACTAGCAATTTGTGTCTCATCATCGTTTGAAAAACATGACTTTTACTTTTAGCTACATGTTATACCCGACTAAGTGTATATTTTAAATATTACATTAATTTTTACCGAAGTTTAAAAAAGGGAAAATTCTTCAAAATAAGGCCATATTTCGCGTTTTGGGAATTTAACACCCCTAACCCGTATCCGTCGCCGGATTAGAGTTACAAGGCATTATCGAACAGAACATAGCTCAAAATAGGCATTCATTACATTTCATGCTTCCTAATTCAATCACATCAACACACATGTATTTTATATTTAATAAACAATATCACACGGCTTATAAATCAAAGCACATTCATATTAATCATTATACATATAAATCACTTAATCAACTAAAACCCAACCATACTTTATTACCAAGTAATACATAAACTATCCATGCTTCACAATTAAACAACTTTACTTAATAAGTATAATATTCAAAACATACAAAGAATACATACATGATATTCGAATACCTAGTTTATGATCAAACATATTTCATTTTATTAAACAAGTGCACATATTACCACATTTATTTATAAGACATTATAATGTTCACTTGACTTCCATTAGCCATTTTTCTATGTACTTAGCCGGATCAATATATATACCACTTCCATATGCTTTTAACATGCCAAATTTCATTCACATTACTAAGCTAACTTTCTCATATTTAATCATTTAATAAAACTTTCATATAACATTTGTATAGTTAACCACAAGAAAGCATAACATGGATATGAAAATAAATATTTTAATTAGCATATGTCGAATATATGATCAACTTATCCTTTCATACCTAATTAGTTAAGCACAATCCAATCAATTGAATACATATTCGATCAATCCTGCAAGATTCAATATATAATATAATTATGTAATTATGCTACAAACCATATCACATACTTATCATTATGAATTCAAAGCCTTAGCCGAATATACATATACACATTATTTATCATTTCTAAACCAAATTGCTCATGCAAGTATGCCATTTCGATCCGACACAACAACACATTCCTTAATCAAATTTTCATAGCCTAACTTAGTCCACTCATGTACAAAACCACAATTTTAATATTAAAATATAACTAAACACTTAATGACATAATTTAAACACCATTGCCGAATCATAAATAACTTATAGCTAACACTTATATTTCATCACATGGCCGAATAAATAATTAACATTATAAACAATATTCAAATTGATTCATGTTTCAAATTATGCATCTCAATAATAAGTCATTAACAATCCATAACCCAAAACACATTCAACAATCACATGTATCAAGCTTTCCAAATGAACTAATCATAACCCATATATAATTACTTCATGCCAAAACATATATATATACCAAGCATAAACCAAAGCTAAATTCAATCAATCATTAACAAAACATGCTAAACAAATCTCACTTAATATACCATGATCGAATCTATATAACTCAAGCATTAAATATATCCATTATATCTAAAGCATAGAAACTAAGCTTAACCAAAAGAAATAAGCCATTTTCACATGGCTCATAATTACATATACCAAAATCAAACATTTTAACTAGACTATACATGCCATAAGTTCAAATTCAAACTTAACAAAATACCGAAAAGAGTTAATAGTGTGATAGACTTCTCAGACGATCCCTGAGCTCATAACCAACTTCCAAAATCTATAAAATGAAAAAGCAAATACACACGGTAAGTTATCACAGCTTAGTAAGTCATAAGCAAATAAACATTTAATCATTTACATAATTTAAGCAAGATAAGTAGTAATAAGCCATCATAATTTCATATACAATCCAACTTATCATCTTATATATCAAAGCATATGTAACTTGTAATAACTTTCCTTTGGCTGAATACTCAATTGAACATTAATATGTTTAACCTTTACTTTCTATAATACAATTACAACATTAGGCCGAATATACATACATTCACATATATATACACATAGTTCACATTAACATATAGCTTTATACCATCAATTCAAACATTCAACTTACCTTATTTTCATAACTTAGTATGAGTACATACCTGAGCCTTTCTAACTTGATGTTATACTCGACCTTAACTTATAATTGCCCGTTGAACCATTCGAAATTAAAAAGGATACTCAGATAGTCAAACATATCGTACAATGGCAACGTCCCAGACGTGGCCTTACATGTAATCACATAACGATGCCACTGTCCCAGACACGGTCTTACACGTAAACACAAGTCGATGCCAACATCCTAGACGTGGTCTTACACGATAACACATAACAGAATCCTATGTCATGACATATGTATCCTATCTATTCCTAAGGTTCGTACAGGACTTTTGGACATCATATCTCGATCGAATCGAACTCAAAAACATAGCTCCCAAGCTTAAATACATTCGGCCAATACATATGTATATTAATAAAATTCAATTCAACATATTAAATTTACATATATTAAAAATTTACAACATTTATATGCTTATATACTTACCTCGATATCGACGGACGGAAATAAACAACTATTTGATTATTTTTGTTTTCCCCCGATCCAAATCCGTTTTCTTTGGTTCTTGATCTAAACATATTCAAATTAAACTTATTTACACACCATTTTATTCAATTTAGTTTAAAAACACATAAATGGGTAAATTACCATTTTGTCGCTGATATTTTATAATTTTTACAATTTAGTCCCTATTATATAAAACACAAAATAAGCAAAATTTCATAATACCATGCCTAGGCTGAATATACCCCATGATTATACAAGTCCATATATTTCATTTATTTCACATTTTAGTCCATCAATTTATTATTTTTACAATTTAACCCTAATTACACAAAATCATCAAAATTTCCAATACAAAACATCTTAATCTATCACTTATCTTTAATATTTTATCATCAAAAAACAAAAACCACAAGCTATCATCAATGGAAAACCACAAAATCATCATCAAATTCAAAAATTAGAACATGGGTTTTGTAGTACTCGAAGCAACGATCACAAAAACGTAGAAATTATCAAAAACTGAACAAATTACATACCTTAATTGAGCAAGACCAAAGTCAAATGTGACTTGTTCTTCTTTATTTATTTTTCTTTTAATTTCGTCAAGAATAAAAGATGGACATGCATGCTTCTTTATTTTATGTTTTATTTATTTAACATATTAATATACCAATTACAAAATTAACCTTTATTATAAACATTATAAAATCATATACTAATGCCCATTACCGTCCATGCTATTTTTTAATGGTCCATTTGCTACTTAAGAACCACACATTAAAAGAACAAGGCAATTTAACACTTCAACAAATAGTTAGCTACTTTTACATTTTACGCGATTTAATCCTTTTAATTAAATTAAGCACACAAACGCTAAAATTAATTCACGAAAATTTCGCAGATATAAATTCACATAATATAAACAAATATAATAATATTTACATATTATTCTAACTCAGATTTGTGGTCCCAAAACCACTGTTCTGATTTGGGTCGAAACTGGACTGTTACAGGGAAATTCGAGAAATTGCACCTTAACTTACGGGGTTTTGATTTTCTCCTTAAACCAAATAGCCAAATATCCTTTTAGATATCAAAACACACAAATTTTCAATAAAATTAAAGGAAAACTTGTTCTTGAGGGTTCAAATGTCGCATCCTAACTTACGGGATGTAGCATTTTATTATCTCGGGACAAATGGGCCTTTGATGCTTGTTTCAATTTAATCCAAGCATTTTTAAATTAACATTAACAAAAAAAGGGATCGTTTTTTAATGCTTTTCAAATTTATAACATTCGACATTAAGACATTAATTAATCAATTAGGTACCAATTTTGGGCGTTACGAGAGTGCTAATCCTTCCTCGTATGTAACCGACTCCCGAACCCATTTTCTGAATTTTGTAGACCAAAAATCGTTGTTTTAATAAATCAAACCGTTTATTAAAATGATTGAATTGCAAGATGACCTGATCACACCTCATAGAAAAGATTGGTGGCGACTCCATTTTTGTTTTTATTAAAAATAAGTCGACCCCGTTTAAAAAAATGGTTTCGATAAAAAGAATTCAAAATTATTGAAAAAAAGAAGGCTAGTGTCGAAATTGTTCATTTCTTTCTTCCCGATCTACAAATTCTCTCATCGAACCCATTTTCGCCGCACTCCAAAACCATATAGTTATCTTTTAGCCCACTTAACACCAAAAACGTCATCTACCCTTGTAACCCTTTTTTAAGCAGACCCCTAGATGAGTAGTTAAGCCTAAAAGAGTCTTCTACAAAATTTCAAGAAGAAAATTGAGCAGTAAAAGGCAAGATTGTAGTGAGAGAATTAGAGAGAATAAAAATCCATTAAAGAGTGCAAACATGAGTGGGAGTGCCATCTACTTTTCTTTTCGAGTGAAGCGTGAGGATTTGCTGTGAGTTTTATTTCACATGCCTAGAAGTCCTAAACGCAACATGGCGGAAGGAGGTGGATGACAAACAATGAGAAACATTGTACCCGAAGGAGGTGGAGTACCGGACTTGTCTTAACAAGCCCTTTTGCGAGAGTTCCAACGCATGCTTCGGAATGAGTTGGAAGCAATCAACAAGCGCTTGGATTGAGTCGAGGAGAGGGGCTAATGAGAGTGGACTCCCCAAGGTCCACAAAGAGAATGAGGCTACCCGAAAATCAACCAAGATGACCTCTATGACCCAAGTGAAGCCGAAAGTGACCAAGGGTCAAACCAAAGTGAAAGGCGGAGAGGTCCAAGGAATTGAGGCATTAGAGAACGAGGACGAGTGGACGATGACTTGAAAAATATTAAACTTTCCATCCCACCCTTTCAAGGTAAATTTGATTTGGAAACTTACTTAGAGTGGGAGAAGAAGATTGAATTAGTTTTTGAATGCCATAATCATTCCAAGACCAAGAAGGTGAAGCTTGAAGCAATTGAATTTTCTGACTACGCCATAATTTGGTGGGACCAACTCACCACAAGTCGGAGAAGGAACGGAGAACGACCAATATCTACTTGGGCCGAGATGAAGGCGGTGATGCGAAGGCGATTTATTCTATCTTACTACCACCGAAAACTCTACCAAAAACTCCAAAACCTTACCCAAGGTACAATGAGTGTTGAAGACTACTTCAAAGAGATGGAAATCGCAATGATCCATGAGGATGTCCAAGAGGACCGTAAGGCAAAAATGGCACATTTCCTAGCTAATCTCAACCGATACATTGCCAAAATCATGGAGCTTCAACACTATGTTGAAGTCGTGGACATGGTGCACATAGCCATCAAGGTGGAAAAAAAACTCAAGCAAAATAGGGCCAAGGCACTAGCAAAAACAATCCACCAAGTCGTGCCAAGGAGCAAATGGTGCCAGCCAAGACGAGTAAGCCTATTGGCGACACTAGCAAAGGTAAGGCGACCAAGTGATTTTCCAACCGAACGAGCGACATTAAGTGTTTCAAGTGCCTCGGAGGGGGCATATCACTAGCCAATGTCCCAACCATAGCAATATGGTGGTACGTGTGGACGGAGAAATTGAATTGGAGGAGGAAGATGAAAATGAGCATGATGCCGCTACTGATGAAGAGGAAGAGTTGGAACATGCTATTGATGGCGAACTCCTTGTCATCAAAAGGAGTCTAAGTCTCCTAGGTGTGGAAAATGAACAATAAAGAGAGAATATTTTTTTTATACTCAGTGTCAAGTCCAAGGAAAGGTTTGTTGTGTGATCGACGGTGGGAGTTGCACTAATGTGGCTAGCACTCTCATGATGGAAAAATTGGGGCTACCGACCCCTAAGCACCCTAGCCCATACGAACTCTAATGGCTAAACAATGGAGGCAAGCTAAAGGTGACCAAACAAGTGCTTGTGATCTTTTCTATTGAACAGTACTCAGATTCAGTGTTGTGTGATGTTGTGCCAATGCACGCGGGGCATTTTGTAGCTCGGACATCCTTGGCAGTTCGATAGACGAGACATCCATGATGGGTATACCAATAGGTATACTTTCAAGCATTTGGGAAAGACCGTGACCTTAGCACCACTTACGCCGAAACAAGTTTATAAGGACCAAGTGAAGTTAAAAAATTCTGTTGAACAAATGAGAGAACAAGAAAAGAGTGAGAGTTCAAAAGAAAAGAAAATTGAGAAAAAGAAAGGAAAAATGAAAAAAAAAGAGTGAAAAGGTTGTGAGAAAAGAAAGAGATGAAAAAGAAAAAGAGCGTGAGAAATTGAATGTATTTGCAAAAGGAAGTGATGTTCGAAAGGTATTTTTGATGAGACAACCGATCCTTGTGCTTATGTACAAGGAAAATTTGTTTAATACTAATGATTTAACCAGAAATCTCCCTTCTTCTATCGTGTCTCTTTTGTAGGATTTCTAAGATGTTTTTCCAGAAGACATCTCGAGTGGGTTGCCACCTATTCGTGGGATCGATCACCAAATTGATTTTGTGCCCGGAGCTATAATTCCAAATCGACCCGCGTACCAGACTAATCTTGAAGAGACCAAAGAACTTCAATGACAAGTCAATGAACTTACAAAAAAAGGCTACATCCGAGAGAGCCTTAGCCCATACGCCATGCCAGTCTTGTTAGTTCCAAAGAAGGACGGGACTTGGCGTATGTGTGTTGACTGTCGCGCTGTAAATAAAATCACCATCAAGTATAGGCATCCTATACCTAGCTTAAATGACATGCTGACGAGTTTAGTGGTGCCAATTTGTTTTCAAAAATTGATCTCAAAAGTGGGTACCACCAGATTCGTATGCGAGAAGGTGACAAATGGAAGACTACATTTAAAACGAAACACGATTTATATGAATTGTTGGTCATGCCATTTGGCCTAACCAATGCCCCTAGTACTTTTATGAGACTTATGAACTATGTGTTGTGATCGTTTATTGGTTTTGTGGTCAGCTTGGAAGGACTCAAGGTGGACCAAGAAAAGATTAATACTATCCAAGAGTGGCCGAGACCGATGAGTATTAGCCAAGTGAGAAGCTTCCATGGCTTGGTGAGCTTCTATAGGTGGTTCGTCCCAATTTTAGCACCTTGGTCGCACCCTTGACTAGCCTGATCAATAAGTCTTTAGCTTTTCAATAGAACGATGAGCAAGAAAGAGCTTTTAATTCCATTAAAGATTGTCTTACTAATACACCTCTACTTGTATTGCCTGATTTTAATAAAACGTTTGAAGTTGAATATGATGCATCAGGTGTAGGAATCGGGGTCGTTTTAAGTCAAGATGGGAAGCCCATTGCTTACTTTAGCAAGAAGCTAAATGGAGCCATGCTAAACTACCCCATTTACGATAAAAATATTATGCACTTATCTGAGCCTTGGAGACTTGGCAGCGTACTTGTGGCCAAAATAGTTCGTGATTCATTCCGATCACGAGGCATTGAAGCATATCAAGGGCCAGAACAAGCTAAACAAATGCCATGCAATGTGGGTCGAGTATCTTGAATCGTTCCCTTATGTCATCAAATATAAAAAACGTAAAGATAATATAGTGGCTGATGCACTTTCGAGAAGGTATACACTTTTGTCATATTTAGACTCTAAATTGCTAGGTTTTACATCCTTGAAAGACTTATATTCTTCTGATGATGACTTTGGTGAAATGTTTGCTGCTTGTGAAAATGTTGCTGTTGATAAGTTCTATAGGTACGAATGCTTTCTCTTTAAGGAAGGTAAGTTGTGTATCCCACAAAGTTCCATTCGAGACTTGCTAGTTAACGTGCCGCATAGTTGAGGCCTCATGGGCGACTTTGGCTTGGGAAAAACTTTGGCGATGATCCAAGAGCATTTTTATTAGCCTAGAATAAAACGGGATGTCGAACGAGTTTGTGAACGATGTGTGACGTGCAAGAAGGCCAAATCTAAGATTAAGCCACATGGGCTGTACATGCCACTTCCCATACCCGAAGCACCTTGGATAGACATTTCCATGGACTTCATCCTTGGATTACCTAGGACTAAAATGGGGAAGGACTCAATTTATGTTGTCGTAGATAGATTTCCAAAAATGTCTCATTTTATAGCTTGTACAAAAACTTATGATGCTATTCATATTGCCAACTTATTGTTTAGAGAAATCATTCGATTACATGGCATCCCGAGAACCATCGTATCTACCGAGACTCAAAATTTCTAAGTCACTTCTGGAGGTCGTTGTGGGAAAACTTGGAACCAAGCTGCCATTTTCAACAACCTATCATCCACAAACGGATGGGAAAAAATGAGGTGGTCAATCGCGTGCTATCTACCTTACTACGAGCCATCATACGAAAGAACTTGAAATCATGGGAGGAATCTTTGTTGCACATCGAGTTCGCTTACAATTGATCCATTCACTTGAAAACCAAATATTTTCCCTTTGAAATAGTCTATGGTTTTAATCCCTTAACTCCATTAGATTTAGTACCTTTACCTAATGATCAACTTATTCATGCTGATGCTAGGAAAAAGGCCGAGTATGTGCAGAAGTTACAGCGAAAGGTAGGAGAAAACATTGAAGCAAGGACCGAGAGTTATATTCAAAAGGCAAACAAGGGCCGAAAAAGATTTGTTTTTGAACCCAACAATTGGGTTTGGGTTCACATGAGAAAAGAATGATTCCCAGCCCAGCGAAGGTCAAAGCTATTACCACGTGGAGATGGTCCCTTCCAAGTATTGGAACGGATCAATGAAAATTTCTATCGACTCGACCTACCGGGTGAGTATAATATAAGTGCGAGCTTTAATATGTCTGACTTATCTCCCTTTGATGCAGGTTTCGATTTGAGGACAAATCACTTTGAAGGGGGGATAATACGGCCACGCCCCGAGTCACACCTAGCTCGAGCAAGGAGCCTTTGGAGCTGCCTCAAGGTCCTATCACCCGAGTACGAGCCAAGCACTTTAAAGAGGCTATTTTGGCCTTAGTAGATCAAGTATGGGGAAAGACCTTGGCGGCTACTCAAATTTGTTTTTTCACACCCAAAGACCATTGAAGTGCTCCAAGCTGATATTTAAGAGCTCAAGCCTATTCAAATACTCAAGGCAGCACCTTAAAGCCTATTTAAGCACTATGACTAAACCTAGTCAAAGCTAATCAGCTCCCATTCATTCCAATTAATTCTAGCTGCATGAAGACACTCTAGAAGCTATCCAATGATGTTCCCATGGCTGGAGAAGCTTCATGGAACTTTCATGAATTATTTTGGAATTTTTAGCTCATTAAAAGCTGAAATCAAATGTCAGTTTAGCTCCTTATTTTTCTATTCGGCTAGCCCTAGAATTTTATTATAAATATTATGCCAATTGTTGGTTGTAGGGACTTTTTCTATTTGAATGAATTCTTATAATTTTGTGAGTTTAATTCAACTCTCAAATTTCATCCAAGGCTCAAGTTGGCTTATCTAGCTTGCTAGTGGCATCATTCTTGTTTCTTCGAACTTATCACTCTTAAACTAAGTGTGGAATTCATCCAACATACCTTTTATTCCTAACTCTTCATAGTTAGCGGGTCAAGGTCCTTTCCAACACCTTAAGTGACGTATAAGTCTCGGGTCAATATTTTACATAGTATTGGTTCAATCTTGTCCTTAAGTTTTCCTTTCCATCCTAACTTTCATCTTGCCTTACTTATTTTATTTTCTAACCGAACCGTTATCCAATTGACTCATAAACTCTTGAACCAAATTGCAACCATTGTTGAAGTAACAACTTAGCCAAATATCTTACTATTTTAAGTAAGATTTAACGATCGGGCACAACTACGACTCAAAATACTTTTGCAACTCGGGATTGCATCATGTGTACTCACTCAAACCCTTATTGCATGTTGTTAAAGGGTACCCTCATGTTGGCTCATCCATTTCACATACGAGTCCTAACACAAACACTACCAAATACCTTGTCAAGGCCCTTTCTCAAAGTGAAAAGGAGGATAGGAGAAAGAAAGGCCTATGTTTTTGGTGTGCTTCAAGGTACACTCCAGGGCATAAATGTGCTAAGTTCACAATTTTATCAATCAGTGATCGAGGCCTCAATTGAAGTGAACACCAGGCTTAAGAATTCCACCTCTGATGAGTTTCAAGACTATCCAGAAAAGTTGGAATCTGCTGAATGAGAAGTTGAGTCAGTTTCTCATGCTTGTCACTCCACGCTCTCGATGGTTCATAGGGTCATAATACAATGTTCTTGTTAGCTACTATTGGTCACTGTGATGCCATAATTCTGGTTGACTTGAGTAGCACTCACAATTTTGTGGACTGCCAACTACTAAAAAAGTTGCATCTTTCAATGGACCCCTCCTACAGACTTAAGGTGATGGTTGCTAACAAAGTTCAACTAGCAACCCAAAGAGTGTGTCATTCAGTGTTGTAGGAGGCTCAAGGGTATCAGTTCTCCATTGATTTCATGGTCCTTCTAGTCAAAAGATGTGATTTGGTCCTTAGTGTCCAATGACTTCTTTTATTAGGATCTATTTTCTGAAACTTGTCTTCACTAACTATGCAATTTGAGTACTTGGACAAATCATGCACACTTCAAGGTCTTTTACCTGGGGGGTTACATGTGGTCACTAGTGCATAGTTGTCCAATTTTTTTAGTGTATTAGGACAAGGCCCTAGTCCTATGTTGCTCACAACTTCTGATCACACCACTTTAACATTAGTTGACCAACCCTTATAAGATGATATTGAGCTACTATTGATTGATTTTAGAGATGTCTTTCAGATTCCAACTGGTCTCCCTCCTGTTAGGTTACAAGATCACAGAATACTTCTCCAAAATAAGGCCCAAGTAGTCAAAGTTAGGCCATATCCACACCCTACTATTCAGAAAAATAAGATTGAGAGACTCATCAAGGAAACGTTGGATATTGGCATTGTTAGGGACAGAACATTTCCATTGCTTTACCAATCGTAATGGTTAAAAAAAAAGATGTAAGTTGAAGGCTATGTGTTGACTATCAACAGTTTTACTAGCTGACAATTAAGGACAAATTTCCTATTCTTGTGATTAAGGAACTAATGGATGTGTTGAGGCAAGCAATTTACTTCTCCAAGCTAGATTTGAGGTCTAGTTATCACCAAATTAGGATGTAGGAAGGGGATATCCATAAAACAACATTTCAAACACATGAAGGGCACAATGAATTGTTGGTCATGCCCTTTGGCTTGACCAATGGTCCTTCCAGTTTCTAGTCCCTCATAAATAACCACTTGAGGCATTTGAGAGATGTCTTCACATCCTTAGGCACCATCATTTGTATGTAAAAAAAGAGGAAATATAGCTTTGGTAACACACAAGTAGAATATTTGGGACACATTATTTCAAGAGAAACTATCCTCATGGATTTGTCTAAGGTTGAAGTGGTCCTTAATTAGCCCACACCCTTTTCAGTGAATGAGCTAAAAGGATTCCTAGGATTCTCAGGATATTATAGGAGACTCATCAGGTAGTATGGAGTTATTGCCAAACCCTTGACAGCCTTATTAAAAAAAGAGGTTCCTTGGAATTGGTCTGATAGAAAGCAAGGAGCTTTTGATAAACTTAAACAGGCAATGACTCAAACTCCTGTTTTGACTCTCCCTAACTTCAAGAAAGAATTTTGTGTTGAAACTGATGCTTGTGACCAAGGTGTAAGGGCAGCTTTACAACAACAACGAAGGCCTATTGCCTTTTTTAGCAAGGGACTAGGGATCAAACATCAGACCTTATCCATTTGTGATAAGGAGATGCTTGTTGTACTGCTAGCTGTCAAGAAGTGGCAGCCTTACCTCGTTGGTCGACATTTCCTCATCAAGACTGATCATTAGAGTTTGATATTTCTCTCTGACAGACAAGCTACCACTCCATATCAACAGAAATGGGTTGCCAAGATACTTGGTTATGATTACATTATTTTATTCAAACAAGGGTCCAAGTTGCATATCTGAAATTTGCCTTATTCTTTTGGTACTCTCAATAGCGATGTTCTCTCCTCTTTCACCTCTCTTTCTTCTTGAAGCTTTGTGGCGAAACAAATCTTTCTCATTTCTCATTTCGTTCTTTTCTCAAACAATGGTTTCCTTTCCCTTCTCTCTGAACTATAAATTTAAAGTTAAAAATTTATTTTAATATTATTTTAATATCTAACTATTTCCATATAGGGTCTTTGGATGTTAGAATTATGGTATAAAATTTTCGTAACCATTCGCAATTTTACCATTTGTATGCTCAATTTATGAAAGGGCTAAATCGCCTAATGGGTATGATTAACTCGGGTAAGTCGGTATTATTATTATTATGAAAGTTGTGTTCTATTAGCTACAAGTGTTAAATAGCTATAGAACCTTAAAGTGTTTTGGAAGTCCTTATGTTTGGTAATTAGACCATTATTGGAGTTAGTGGATGCACAATTGTGTCTTTGGATGGCATGGTATTTATGAAAATTTTAAAGTTAGGTAAGGTCACCGGTGCAAAATTGTGTCTTTGGGACACCAGTAATTAAGTATTAAAGGCCAAATTAATAAAAAAAATAACTGTCATCTTTCTCCCATTTCTTTTGGTGTTGGGCAAATATCATCGTAGAAGGGGAGAAGAGATTTTATTCAAGCTTTCTCTTTGCATATGAGTGATTCATTATCCCATTTTTGTTGATTTTTAAGTTTTTGGAATCATTGTAACTTAATCTAGTTAAATAGGGGACTAATTTCCAAAATGGTTGAAAGCCTAGGGTTTTACCATTGATGCATATGTTAGGGTTTAGAAGTTTATTGGAATAAAATGAGTCTTTTTTGTTAATTAAACAACTTTTGTTAAGGGATTTTTAATGAAATTATCATTTAGAGGTTAAATTGTGAAATATAAAAATTATGTGTTAAATGTGTGAAATTTTGGATTGTATGGGTTGATATAGGTGTATATGAAAATTTGGCTAGGCTTGGTTAAGGGTGAAATTTCATGAATTTCAGTTTACGAGTCTAGGGACTAAATTGTAAAAAGGTCAAAAGTATACGGGCAAAATAGTAATTTTACCAAAACTTGAATTTTTGGCCTGAATTGAATAGAATAATGATTAAAATAGTTAATTTGATTATATAGATCAAGAAAAGCAACGAACGAAATTAGAACGGGGAAAGGACAAAGTTATTGAATGAACGATCATTTTCTATCATACGGGTTTGAGGTAAGTTCGTAAAATTAAATTGTGTATTTATATACTTTAATTGAAAATATATGTATTGAATTGTGTAATTATGATGTATAAGTTATCGAATGCATAACCGATGCCGAGCCCTGTTTGAATCTTAGAAATTCGTAGGATACAAATGACATGTCATTAGGGTTACCGTTTTGGTTGAAGTCTTGCATGTGTTGCGGACTCACCAGAGCTCGTATGAGCTTACCGATTTACAGCTCGTATGAGCTTACCGATATTTAGCTCGGAGGAGCTTACCGTTTATCACTCATATGAGCCTACATGTTCAGAAATTTACAGATTATAGTTTATGAAACACCCCAAACCCGGCCCACGAGTCTCGACCAGATCTGGTATGTTCCTCGAGTAGAAACAGTTCAAAGTCGTTGGTTCGTCTGAAAATCTTTAAGTGATTTCAGGAAAAACTCGGTTTGGGTTGGGCTCAAGTTGGAAACCAATTTATTTTTGAAATATAAGTTTTTGTAAAGATGCCATTGCTAAGTTCAAAACGTTTAAATTAAAAAAATATGTCGAAATATAGGTTTTATCTTTAATTAAAATCACGTGAATTTAAGCGTCAAAACATTTAGGGTCTATTTTCAAATAAAACATTTGCTCTTTAATTTGATAAATTTGGTAACGTATTGAAATAATTAAAATGCATGCATAAACAGTTCCTCACTATGGCCTTATTACATCAAAACAAACCCAAATAAATTAAAGTACTTAATTAAAAATAAAATGTCAAAATCAAAAAATTCCTTGCTGAGCATGGCCACCATTAAGCTCCTACCGACCCGGTCCATTACTGATCGTCACCTGAAAAATGTTCCCACAACGGGGTGAGTCAAGCAGACTCAATGTGTAACCACAACACTAAGGCCCAACAGATTATGGCATACAAAATCATACATACAAATATAATAACATAAGTTATGATGCAAACCCGAACCAAACCTAGATGCCATCCGCTACACATCACCCGTACCAACCTGCACACCGTGGGGACTACTAAGTCAACCCTTCATCCGCTACACACCATCGAAGGCAGTCGCACAGTCGACGTTCTCATCGCCCTTATAAATTCGTGGCATAGCCACCAGATAATATTTTGTGCCTTGAGACACCACATTCAGATAATGTGACCGAAGTCACCACATTCAGATAATGTGACAATAGTCACCACATTCACTTCCCCTTTCATATTCACCCAAATGCCCATGTCATACAGAATCATGCATTATTATGCCATATTTTCTATTCACATTCTTATAGGTTCACATTTGTGTTTTAACAGATCTTATCATAATCCCAATAGGAATAGGAAAACGTACCTGAGTACTTTGTACCATGGTATGGTACCTTAGCCATACTTTTCACATTCTTAATAACACATATATTTATATTCATTAAACATTGCCATAAATCTTGTTAAGAAATAGTGTGGGGTACACACCTGATACACTTAGCGGTTCACTTAAATCCCAAAAAACCCGATCTAAAGCCTTAGATCATTTAGTTCCTATAATCGGCTATTAGTAGACATATTAGCAAAACCTATTCGGCTAGATTATTAAATCTCGAAGGACTTTTGAAACCAAACCTTACCTTGTTGCCGATTGGATTTAAGATCAAATCCCGAAACTTTGCTATGCTCCTTCTTGTAATCGGCTAATCACTAGATCCATTGACTTGGTTAGTTTTCGGCTTAAAAGCAAAGAAGAAACAGATCTAAATACCATAATAAGGCCTTGGCTGAATGTCAGATTCACTTACCTTTGTGAATCTAAAATCCCGAAAACACCACTTGACTATGGAGATGTTGAATTCCCTATACACATATGTTAGATTCGGCTTTAATACATAAATCCATAACCATGGCCATTGGCCGAATAGTACCTAACACTTACCTTAGGTAATTGAATCCAAGAGACTCCCTCAATGCTTCCTTCCTCTGGCTACACACAAAAGAACACACTTAATGGCACTTATGACATTCGGCCATGCTATAAGAACCAAGACCAAATACTTGGTTTCGGCATACCATAAAAAAATGATTGTTTATGGAGAGACACTTACCACCCCACGCTACTTGTGAAGACCAAAAGAGAGTAGGTTTCAGCTTTTAAGACTCGCGATAGAAGAAGGAGAAAATAAGCACCTAGAGATTCGGCTATGGCTTCAAATGGTGATGAACTATTCAGCAATGGTGAGGGTGAAGGAGTTTCGGTTTTTAGATGAACACTTAGAGAGTTTCGGTTCAACAAAAAATGAGAAGAAAAGAGCTTGAGGGTTTCGGCAATGGTGGAATGTAAATTCGGCTAGCATAGGGAGTATTTCGGCTTAACAAAATAAAAGAGAAGATGAACACTTGCTTCACAATTTCGGGTAGCCTCTGCTTGTTGTTTTTCCTCTTTTCCCCTTATTTTAAAATAATTGATTAAATCATAATTATCACCTCCCTTAGCCGAAATCTAAAAAGAGTTTAAAACTAACTAAAGCTCATCCAAATGAAGTCCCTATGCCGTCCACCTCTCTCCCCCTTTTTGCCAAAAATAAATAAAAATAAAAACCTCCAAGTGCTTCCCACGCTACTCGAACCCTGGCCCCTTCCCCTTGATAATGGCGTCACTTGCTAAGGCCCTAAGTGGCGCCTTGTAGCCACCTTACCAAGCCCAACTTCATGTCTCATTTCCCTTACATTTTCTCTTAAGGCCATATCAACTTAGCTTCCTCTTAAAACTTAAAACTTAACATTTTCTAAAGTATTTTCCTATTAGTCCTAAGTTCGCAAACATTCATAAATACACATTCAAACTCACAATGACATGCTATTTCACACATTTTAACAATAACGCATAAGCCATAATTCGGGATATTACAGTTTAGTACACCTCGTGTGTATTACCTGCGTATCTAACGAGATTCTAAGTGGTTCAACGGGCATAGTGTATTACGAGATTATATAAGTTAAATGTGAACTATTACAGGTAGTTACATGGAGATGATTTATATATTTGATATATGGTTATATGGTAAAAATGTTACAAGTACATGGAATTCTAGTAATTGTTGAATTCATGCATGATTCTCGATTTTATATGTATACATTGTTAATTTGGTGAATCGTTATGTGATAGGCTTTGGCCAAATTAAATTGAGTTACTTGCCTAAAATTTTGGTTATATGGTAAGTTTAATTCTATGTATTACGAACTTACTAAGCTTAATTGCTTACTTTGTTTATTTTTCCATTTTTTAGTGCCTCAGAAGCTCATTCGGATTGGAAGACGTCAAGGATAGCATCACACTATCAAACACTTATTTTGGTACTTTGTACTCTATATATTTTGGTTAAATGGCATGTATAGGTATTTTGGCTAATGTGGCCTATATGTCTTGTTGAGTTTTGACCATTTGAGTTGACTTGTAAAGTGGTCATATATTTTGATATGTGTATATGTATAAATGGCCTTATGTTATGTGGTGTATAGAGGTTACATTGAATGCCTAGTTTGTGAAATTGTGTTTTGGTACTAAATGGTTGGAATTGAGATGTCTATGCATGCTAAGTTTTAGGCATAAAGTCTCATATATGTATTTGACCATTTAGGTAAAATTTAGAAGTATATTTGGTATGTTTTAAGTGGTCAATTGATGTGCTTAATGATATCATGTTGTATGTGTGGATATTACATGTTATAAACTTGATATTAGTTGGCTTTGAATGCCCATTTTTGCGATGGTTGTTATGCAAATTGATGTGTGTAAATTGGTACCAATTGGGTGAGAAATGTGGCTTGGAAAATGGTCAATTTTTGTCCACACGGGTAGAGACACAGGCGTGTGTCTTAGCCATGTGTGACACACGGCCAGGTGACACAGCCTTGTGTCCCCTGATACTTTTAGAGAAATCAAGTCAGTAGCTTCACATGGCCTAGCATACGGACGTGTGGCTTGGTCGTATGGCACAAGTCAATATACCCACCAATTTTCACACGGCCTAGCACATGGCTTGGCACACGGGTGTGTAAGGCTATTTCGAAGGGTACACGAGCGTGTGGTCTGGCCGTGTGACCCAAGTCAGTGAGTTACACGGGGTAGGACATGGGTTAGGTCACGGCTGTGTGTCCCCATTTCAAATGCCCACACGACTGAGACAAGGGGGTGTCATTTACACTGCCTGGCCACACGGGCGTGTGTCCCCTATATTTTGAAAATTTTCTATGTTTTTCCAAAAATTTCTTGAGTACTCAGTTTAGTCTCGAACCTCTTTTAAATGTCTATTTTGGGCCTTGAGGGCTCGTATTAGGGACTATATAATTGTAATTGAATGGTATTTGTTTGAAATGAGAAACGAATATGGAATGCATGGTTGTATGTCGTATAAATCTGGTAATGATTCATAACCCTGTTTTGGCGTCGGATACAGGTTAGGGGAGTTACAAAGGGAGCCAAAACACAGTTCTTTATTCCTTATCTCGTTGAGACCACCCACAAGAAGGGAAATTATTTTAGTGTGTTGGGAGTCTTTCTTGGTTTGAGGTATGGGGACAGATTCTTAACTCTTGTTTCATGGACCCCACACTACAATAGATCTGTCTCAATCCCTAACAGGATGCTCAACTTCATCCCAAGTGCTCATGGGATGGTAAAGTTCTAAGAAGAAAAGGGAATGTGGTAGTTAGCCAAGATTTCAAATTGAGGAAGAAGCTTTTTGACTGGTTCCATTGTGGGTCTGTTGGGGGACATTCTGGGGTTCATGCAACCAGACATTGTATTTCTAGCCTTTTGTATTTGAAGGGACTCGTGAAGAAATGGGTTAAGGAGTGTGTTATTTGCCAAAGGTGCAAATATGATCATTCAGCCTCTTCAGATTTGTTACAACCTCTTCCAATTTCTGATCAGGCCTGGGCAACTGTGAGCTTAGACTTTATTGAAGGACTTTCGTCATCAAAAGGGAAGGATACCATCCTTGTTGTGGTTGACAGACTCACTAAGTATGGTCATTTCTTGACTTTATCCCACCCTTTTACTACCTTAACTGTAGCTTAACAATACTTGGAGCATATTTACAAACTGCATGGTGTTCTAGAATGCATTGTTTCAGACAGGGATAAAGTGTTTATTGGTTTCTTTTGGTAAGCCCTGTTCAAAAAGTTAAGGGTCAAGTTATATCTTGCCCATAGCGTATCACCCCCAAATCGATGGTCAAACCGAAGTCCTTATAGATACCTAGAGAGCTACTTGCGATGCATGTCGAAAGAAAGTCCTTCTGATTGGGCCTCACGGCCTCCCCTTGCTAAATGGTGGTATAACTACACTAACCACTCGACCTTACAGGTTATTTCCTATGAGGCTCTATATGGACAAGAACCTCCTCCTCATCTATCATATTTAATAGGTGTAACACCCCTTACCCATATTCAACGCCAGAATAGGGTACGAGGCATTACCAAAACACATACGCTTGAAAACGTATTAAACTGAGTCATAAAATTTCATCCAAATTATTCAAAATGAACTGCTAAATATTAAAGGCTGACATTTTAGGCCAAACCAATTATGACATATACAAATGACTAAGTCTCCTATACATGCCATAAACTTAAGAGGTTTGTATTCACTTTTACCCCACGATGATAGCTTGATAGTGTGATTACATCTCCGGTGATCTCCAACTCGAGTTAGCATACAACCCTATAAGATATGGGAAATGAAGGGAAGTAGGCTACAAAGCTTAGTAAGTAAGTATGTAAATAATAAGTGATTTATTAGCAGGCTTTTATAAATCTTCACAATATGTTCTCAAGATAATACAATCATAATTGAACATAGTTCCACTTTTCATTCGTGTTCATCTCAAGCTGTCTACTCGAGTCACAGTCACTAAATTATTTATATCTAGAGCTAAGGAACTACAAATTAAGATCCTTTAATTTTCCATGACACTAGACTCACATATCTTCTGACCGTAAAATTTCCAGAATTTTTAGTTTAGCCAATCAATATAGTTTATTCATTAAAGATTCCCCCATTTTCCTGTTCGACTATTCTGATCTCTCTTCACTACGAATCAATTTTCTCCTCATACAGAGTTCATATGATCTTCTTATTTAGTTCATTCGAAATTATACTCGTTCAGGATTTCAGGCATATAATTTATATCCCACAATTATTTTTGTACAATTTTTAATGATTTTTACAAGGAAGAACAGGGGATCACGTAATCATTCTTCACTAGTCTCACAGAAATTCAAATATCTAAAAATATACGAATCATTTGTTTTCTATGTTTCTTTTCTATGAAAATAGACTCAAAAATATTTAAATCAGTATCTCATAAAACTTATAATTCAATCTCTACTATTTTTAGTGATTTTTCAAACTCATGTCACTACTGTTGTCCAAACAGTTTTTTTTGTAAATTTTTTATCTCTCTTTCACTTTAGTTGTGTTTATCACTTGCTTATACCAACCTTTCCAATTTCCGATTACATATCGGACATATTGTTCATACGTACATTTGCCACATTTCTCAATTGGTGACATTCACACTTGCACTTATTCATAACATGATCACACCAATCATCATTAGTAAATTATCTCGTTGAACCCCTTCGGAAAATGCCCGATACTTGGTGGTCTCAGCACATAGCTCCACCTACGCATAATATGGCTTTCTTGTACACATGGTGAAGGTCCCTTATTGTAACACCCCAAACCCGGTCAAAACGCTACAACCGAATTTGGCATGTCACAGGGAAGAAAACATTTTGGAAACCAGTTTATCGTCTCGAGTTGGGAAGAAAACTTTTGTATATTTATAAAAGAATCAAGTTTGGATTGAGTGAACTGTTGAAACATTTTGAGACTTAGTTTAGCAAAATAGAGTTGCCTTGTTGTTATCCCTTGTTTGTTAATTACCCGATGTAAAACTTCATAAAAACCCAAAAGTTTATTCAAGTTTTGAAAACGTCCATTTCACAGTTTACAAGGCATGCCCTTAATGTTTCACAAAATTTTAAAGAAATTTAAAATAAATAAATAACCCCAAAGTAAAATCTAAGAGGCCTTATTACAAAGCTAAAATCCAAACTTAAAGTAAAAAAAAATCCAAAATAAACATCGAGATAAAAATAAAATATTGAGCATGGCCACCTCGAGTCCACCCTGGCTCTATATCCGAGATCTAGGAATTATCTGCAAAAAGGTAACGGAAGGGGTGAGCCACCGAGACTCAGTGTATAAATCCCCATCCCAAAAGATGTTAAGCTCTTACATAGATTCATATGCAAATATGCATGTCATGCAACCCATCCAACCTAGGTATCCATCCAGTCTCCCAAGTCTACCCTTTTGGCACCTAGCCACCGGTGCTACCTAACCACCGTGACCAAGTCACAAATAATCATATGTGGGGCCAACCCACTTGTGGTACCTAACCACTGGTGACGATCCCTTATATCGTTATGTGGGGCCAACCCACTGTGGTACCAAACCACTGGGACGAGTCACAAAAATAAGCATATGTGGTACCTGAAACACCCACACCCTGCCCCACGAGCCTGAACCGGATCTGGTATGTTCCTAAAGTAAACCGATTTCAAAATCATTTTCGATACTTAGATAAAATTGTAAATTTTCGAAAAAACTATTATTTTCAGTTGGGCTTAGATTGGAAACCCATTTATTTGATCTTGTAAGCCCATTTAATTAAATACATCCAATAAAGTTCTTAGCATGAGACTTAACAATAAGCAAACATAAAGTATAATCCACTGGGCCTTAAGGCCTTATTACATCAAGTAAAACCCAAAATAGAATAAAAGCAACTAAAAATAAAATTTAAGTCCAAACTAAATGAAATTTTCCGCATGTAGCATGGCCTCCTCATGGTCCACCGACCCGGTCCGTCACTGCTCATCACCTGAAAAATAATTCCCACAATGGGGTGAGTCAACAGACTCAATGTGCACACAATACTATCATTCAATAAATCAGGCATTCATGTTCAAATCATTAAGTCCATACAATAATGAAATTATGATGCAACCCAAACCCAATCCTAATTAGCCATCCACTACACTCCCCGCACCAACCTCATACAATCGTGGGACTACTAAGTCAACCCTCCATCCGCTACTCTCCATCAAAGGCATTCGCCCATATACGTTGTGTCATTTAGACACTATAATCAAATTTATACGATGTGTCATTAGACACTGTTGTAACCGAAGTTACCAAAATTTCGCAATGTGACCGTAGTCAACATATTTCATTGGTGAGAGAGAAGTCAACACCTTCGTTGGTGAGACCGAAGTCAACACCTGTTCTCCCCCTTTCACATAAATCCTGAATGCCCCAAAAACATATATATTGCATAACTTAATTTCATGTTCATATTCATATATTCGCATGTTATTAAAATAACATTTTTCACAATCCTATCAGAAGTAGGAAACGTACCTGGGTACTTTTTGCCACATTTGTGGTACATAGCCACATTCACATTATTACTCATATCATATATTAAAATATTTAGCCATAATATATCGAAGGATAGTAAGGGCACACACCTTATTCGCTTAAATAAAAGTTTCTTGAGATCTCGAAAATCCCGATCTAATCTTTAGATCTAATAATTCCTATATTCGCCCACCAAATAAAACACATTAATAAACCCTTTTGGCTTAAACAAAACCAAATCCTAGTAGGATTTGTAAAAGACTCACCTTTGCCGATTTGGTGTTTATACAAATCCAAAGTTTGGTTTTTCCTCACCGATATTCGCCAACCTTGTATTTCAATATGGGTTAGTTTTTCGCTTTTCAATAATTAAGGAATTGATTTAGATAATCTTACAACCATTGGTCAATATTTTAGATGCTTACCTTATAGATTCCAAATCCAAAGTTCCTTTTTGTCTTGAATATCCGTCAAATCCCTAAAATTCACATGTTAGATCTGATCTAACTTTAATAAGTTGTAACTGGCCTTTGGCCGAATATGTCTTACCTTAATTCCCTAGAATCTGAAATTCCCGAAACTCCTCCTTTGACATTCGGCCATAGACATAAGAGAGGTTATTTTCTTAAGCCTTGATTAAATGATTTAAAGGAACAAGAATCAATTGTTCTTACCTTAGATCCTTGATCTTTATGTTCAACGATTGTGGAAACTTGAGATCCCTTGTATATTCGGCCATGATCAAAAAGAATGGGGATTAGGCCTTTCACTTTCGGCAACTAGAAAAGAAAGAAAGAAAATTGAATGGCTAATCCTTACCTTGATGCCTTTAATCACTTGTTTCCTTGACTTGAGTTACTGAGATTCGGCTATGGAGATTTAACCGAGATTGGAAGAGAAAGGTTTTGGGTAGGCAATGGCAAAGGGAAGGAAAAGAAAAGATGGAGTCCTTGCTTAGGGAAATTTCGGCAAAGAGAGGGGAAGAGAGAGCAAAATTTCTAAAAGAGAGTGAATGAGAGAAAAGTGTCACTTTTCCTCTTTTAACTGAAATTGCTAGACCAAGAGTCCAAAACTTGGCCACTATCTCCCAAGTGATAATTTAATCTCCATTAATTATCACTTAATTAAATTAAAAGTCTTTAATCCATCCTTTAATTCCTCATTTATCTTAGTAGAATAAATCCTTTATTTATCACTTTAATTTGACAAGTTTTAATAAAAATAAAACTCTCTCCTTTTTAGCAACCAAGTGCCGTCCACCCCTAGCCTTGGGAAGCAAAATTAAACCTTCAATAATTGCTTTCCAAGTGACTCGAACTCAAGCCATTCCCATAAACCCTAAGTGACACTTCAGGCCACTTTTCCAAGCTCGATTGTATGTCAAAATTCACCAACTTTTTCTTTTAAGGCCCTCTTGCCCTTATCTCCTATTTTGGGCTTTAAAATTTGTCATTCCTACTTTATTTCTAAGTTTCCTAAAATTTTCACATGCTCAGAATCTTGCCATTTTCCTTACATCTTCGTGTTTCCAAAATGTTCAGTTTCCAAAATGTTTAGGTTTCCAAAATGTTCGTGTTCCCAAAATGTTTAGGTTTCCAAAATGTTCGTGTTTCCAAAATGTTTAGGTTTCCAAAATGTTCGTGTTTCCAAAATGTTCGTGTTTCCCAAAATGTCTAAGTTTCCAAAATGTCTAAGTTTCCAAAATGTCCATTTCCATTTCCATTTTTTCATTTTTCATTTCCATTTCCATGCATTTCTAGGTTTCCAAAAGTATCATAAATTTATTCATAGTACATGAAACTTGTCATTTCATACAATTAAACTGAAATGCATAGGCCCTATTCGTGATGTTACGCTTCTACCTCTTAAACAAAATTTCGTCCCCAAATTTCCTAACTAAAATAGTTGAGGGTATTATCGTCTCATCGCTTCTTCGCTCCCCGCAAGCTTCTTCCGTTCCATGATTGTGCCATAGCACTTTGACTAGAGGAACTGCCTTCTTCGTAGTACTTTCACATCACGCCTATGATCCGAATCGGTTCTTCCTCATAGGATAAGTCCGCCTTAGTTCCACCTCTTCAACCGGTACCACATGAGATGGATCCGATCGATAGCGACGTAACATGGACACATGGAATACGCCGTGCATCTCGCTTCAGCCTCGTGGCAACTCTAATTGGTATGCCATCGCCCAACGCGCTTCAAGATTTGATAAGGCCCTATAAATCTTGGCTTAGCTTCTTTTGCCAAACCTCATTACCTTCTTCCAAGGTGAGACTTTCAAGAACACTTGATCTCCCACTTCAAACTCTATTTCCTTTCGCTTAAGGCTCACAGACGACTTTTGCCTATCGAGGCTTCCTTCAACCGCGCTCAATTAACTCAACCTTCTTTCGCCGCCACCAACTCGACCCAAAACTCTGCGCTCTCCTAACTCGGTCCAACATGTAGGTGTTCTACACTTCCTTCCATATAATGCTTCAGACGGCCATCCAATGTCGGGCTTGATAGTCAAGTGTTATAGGCGAATTCACTAAAGGCAAGTAATCTTCCCAACTTCCTCGAAAATCCATTACACGCCTCTCAACATATCCTCCAACACTTGTATAACTCGCTTAGACCGCCTGTCGATTGTGGATGAAAAGTCAGTGAAGTCTAGCTTAGTGCCTAAAGCTTGATGAAGTGCTTTCCAAAATTGAGACGTAAACCTTGGGTCTCTATCAGAGATGATCGACATTGGTACTCCATGTAATCTCACAATTTCCGCCACATACAACTTAGCCAACTTTTGAAGAGAATAATCCATTCGACCGGGATAAAGTGTATGGATTTGGTCAAACGGTCCACTATCACTCATACCGAGTCCTTCTTAGTAGGCGTAAGGGAAGCCCACTAACTAAGTCCATGGTAATTCTATCCCACTTCCATTGGGGAATCTCGATTGGTTGGAGCAATCCAGATGGGACTTGGTGTTCAAATTTAACTTGTCGACATGTCAAACATTTCCCCACAAATTCACCACTTCGCCTGTGTCGACCACCAAAATTGTTCCCTTAGATCTCTATACGACTTGATACCTCCGGATGCATAGCACAAGGGCTACCATGCGCTTCCCAAGAATCCTTTGTCTCAACTCCTTATTCTTCTAAGATACGACTTTACCCTTGTAGCACAATACTCCTTCATTGTTGACATCATAATCCTCTAATCCCCTCACAGTGCTTGGTTGCAACTTAGTACTTAAGTCATTATTAGCCAACCGTCCCTCCTTCACTTCCTTTAGCTATGTGGGCCTCGACTTGTAACTCGCCAACAAAGCTTCCATCATCATACGTACTTATATGAGAGAACAAAGCCCGTAGATCCGATATAACCTTCCGACTTAGGGCATCGGCTACTACATTCACCTTGCCCGGATGATACTCTATTGAACAAATAGTCCTTCAAAGAATTCCACCCACCTTCGTTGCCTCAAGTTCAACTCCTTCCGAGTTAGTAAATACTTAAGGCTCTTGTGGTCCTGTAGATAATCGACCTTTCTCCATAAAGGCAAGGCCTCCAAACCTTAAGGGCGAAAACCACCACCGCTAGCTCTAAGTCATGAGTTGGGTAGTTAAGCTCATGAGGCCTTAGCCGAGACGCATAAGCAACCACTTTGCCATCTTGCATTAACACACGCCCTAACCCCTGTATGCGAAGCATCACAAGACACCACAAAATCTTTTCCCGCCTCCTATCAAATTAACACTGAGCTTCCACAAGACCTTCTTAAGCTTTTCAAAGCTCTCCTGCTTATTAGTCCATTCAAGGGTACTTCCTTCCTTAGTAACTTGGTTAAAGGCGCGCTATTGACGAGAATCCTTCCACGAACCTTCTCGAATAGCCCGCCAAGCCTAAGAAGCTTCGATTTCAGCCACGGACCTAGGTGGTTTCCAATCCAACACCGCTTCGATCTTCCTAGGTCCACTCTTATTCCTTCATGGATACCACATGCCCTAGAATGCCACCTCCTAAGCTAAAATTCGCACTTGCTGAATTTGGCATAGAGCTTCTTCTCCTTAACACTTCCAACACGACTTCTGAGATGCTCATCATGCTCCTCCTCCGACTTCAATACACCAAAATGTCATCGATGAACACCACGACAAATCTATCCAAGTAGGGTTGGAAAACCCGATTCATCATATCCATGAACGCTACCGGAGCATTCACAACCCAAACGGCATCACCACAAACTCAAGTGACCATATCTTGTCCTAAAAGCGGTCTTATGGATATCACCTCCTTTACCTTCAATCGATGGTATCTCGAATCAGAATCGATCTTCAAAACATCATGGCTTCTTTCACCGATCGAACAAGTCATCGATCCTTGGCAAGGGATACTTGTTCTTTATGGTCACTTATTTAATCGACGTAGTCTATGCACATACGCATAGTTTCGCCCTTCTTCTTTACAAATAAGACCGGTGCTCCCTATGGAGACACACTGGCTCGGATGAACCCACGGTCCAACAGCTTCTTGTATCTCGAGCCTTGAGCTCCACTAACTCCTTTGGTGCCATTCTAAGATAGAGCGATTGACACGAGTCGTCCCCAGAGCAAATCAATTCTAAATTCCACCTCCCCGTCTGGGGTATTCCAGAACTCCTCCGAAACACATCCACAAAGTCCCTTACCGCTCTAACTCCATTAACACCTTCCTCCTTTCCTCCTATCGCACTTACAAAAGCTAAGAACGCTTTGCAACCTTTCTTAACCATCTTCTCACCTTCAAAGGTCAAAACTACATTAGATAAATAGTTTCTCCTTTCTCCGATCATTATTACCACTTCATCTTTCGGTTTTTAGTTCCATACGCTTAGTCAAGACAATCCAACACGGCTCGGTGTTTTACTAACCAATCCATTCCGGTATAAGCTCAAACTCTCGAAGGGTAACTCCATTAAGTCCGCCGAAAGTTCACTCCTCGAACCTCTAGGGGTACATTCGAAAGATCTTGTCTACCACTATAGTTTGGCCTAATGGGCTTACTACGCTTATCTCGCCTATCGAGAGTTCGTGGTCTAGGCCTAGTGTTTTTACTACACTACTTGCAACATAGGAATGGGTCGAGCCCACATCAATCAAAGCAAAGTAGGTTTGTCAAAAATAAAGAACGACTGCTATAACATCCAACATGTTCCATCTTCCCTTCTACGAACCGCATAAACCAAACCCGATTGTCTTGCATCGGATTAGTATTACCTCGTACTGTTCCACGGCCTCGCTGCACTCACTACCACTTGCCATACTCGAACCACGACCCGCTGAGGTCAGCCGTCTCGCCTCTACCGGCCTCGCTAACATTCTCGAACTACCGGCTTGCTTCTCCTCGATAGTTTAGGGCAATCTTAAACATATGGTCCTTGGACCCACACCTAAGACATGCTCCTATCTTTTCCAACACTCCCTAGATGCCTCTTTCCACAATACTCACAAGGATTTAATCGCCTACCGTATCAAATGTTTGATTTCGTGGTCCACAACCCGAGGCCTCTTGTAACCCTTTCCGATGACCCAAACCTCTTTTGGCCTTATTCTTATCCACTACCGCTTAGTAGCATCCTTAATCCCTCGCCACCTTGGCCTTTTCTACCAAAAAGAGAATTCTGCCCCGATGCGGTGCTATTAATACCTTAAATCATCTCTCAAATTTCGTCCTCAAACGGACACAAATTGCTCATGCTCAGCCACCACTACCCTCGAGCATACGGCTCAACCTCGTAAATTTTGCCTCATATTCTCGACGGACTTACTCCCTTGTACTAACCCTAGAAAAGCCATCCTCCGCTTCATCTCAGATACCGGTTCCTACATACTTCTTCCGAAAGGCCTCTTTAACAAACTCCTGTGTCAAATTTTCAAATTGTGGTACCATCACGAACAAATAACCACCATCGATACGCTTCATCGCAGAACAAAGCCACCATCCTTTCAACTTTTCCTCCGAGTCGATCAAGCTCATCCATGATACGCCCGTTGTTTCTAACCAAGACTCACCAGACTGGTGCCACATTGATACTCTCGAAACATTTCGCCCATTAGCTTGGAGCCGCTCAGTACAGACTTTCGATTTCTCCATTTCCTCCCCGCACTCACCACTAATTCCAAAACTCGCAAAGACAAACATGCGACATGCCTCTTTCCGTTCGAGCTCTCGCCTCAACATTAATAATTGGGGTGGTGGTGGCGGTGGCATCTCATTGTTTGACCTTGACCCGACCTAACGGGTTTCGACATGGTCATCCTTCCTCTTCCTCGTCCACGACAACCACGCCCTCTAGAGCTCATTTTCTAGCGTTCGGATCCGATTAAGAAATTTTATGGATTAGTTATTGTTTCACTTATTTATCAAATAAGGAGTTTTATGAAAAGGGATTTAAGAGTGGTTCTTTCAGATTCATACAACACATGCCTTTTCCATTCATTCATCCATCAAACAAGTATGAACTTCCGCTCATTCGGAGAAATGTTGTAGTTTTTGTCGTTGTTGTTGTTGTTTTCCACTACCCGAGGTATTTTCGTAATTTTGTCCTGTACAGGGTATTTTTGTAATTTGTCAAAATAGGGTTCCTTGGTGATTTTGTCAAAATTATTTTTGAAATTCCAAAATCTCGAGGTAATTTGGAAAAATTTTGAAGTCCGAGGTATTTCGATAATTTTTGACCTCGGGGTATTTTGGTAATTTTTCACAAATCGGGGTAAATTTGTAAAATTTAATAAATTTCGGTATTTCAAAAGTTGTAAAACTTTGAGGGTTCTTTTTAAAATGGTTCCTTCAAGATGGGGATGTTGCAAAATTTTGGACATTAGGGTCATTTTGGTAATTTTGCAAGTTGTGGGCAATTTTGTAATTTTTCCAAAATCACGGATTTTGGTATTTTACAAGTTAGGGTTTTGAATGTTTATGAAATGTTGAAATTTTGGTAAAGTTGTTGAGTAGTTGAATATTTTATAAACCAAGTATGCTTTGGTAATTTCACCCCTAAGGGCATTTTTGTAATTTTCGCAAATCAGAGTTTTTCGAGAATGTTGTAAAATAATTTTCTTAGATTTAAAAGAAAAGTTTTAAAGGTTTGAAAAACTAGGGTTTGTTGTTTTGTTCTCTCTTTTTTTTTTTAAAACATGGCTAGTTCCTTTCTAGTTTTAGTCATTACGCTTAGCCTATGACCGAGCCCTCTTGGTTAGGGTGAACCAAAGCTACGCACTGTGCGTGATTCGTGTGGAGAGGAGGTGAGTCACGCTGACGCTTAAATACCAAGCTCCCACCAAACCATTCCTAGACATGCGCATGAGGTTGCCACACCACCGAGCCTCTCGAGTTATGGTGAACTGGCTACGCACTGTAGGATTCTGCAAGAGGAGGTGAGTCACTAGGACCGCTTAAATACCAAGCTCTTCCGGATCCAATCCTAGACATGCGTGTGGGTTACCACACCACTAGCTCAATGACTTAGCCATAGGTTGATTCAAAGTATTAAGTCTTATGTATCGGTGTTTGAGTAGACTAATCCTAGGGTTCAAGTTCCTATCATTCTATTCTACATTCCATGCCTTTTCTACCCTTATATAAATCACAGAATCACACATATAGTTGGGGTACTTACCGATGGATCATGGTCTGAGACTTAGGGGCCATGCCAAAAGCCCGCTTATTTTTCAAAGAAAATCATTTGGCTCGCTTTGAAAACGTTTTGGCCTCGAGCCCACAGCCGAGAGTTTAAACCTGGCTCGATACCAAACTGAAACACCCTACACCCTACTTAACGAGCCCGAACCAGATCCGTATGTTCCTAAAGTAAACCGATTTCAAAATCATTTTCGATACTTAGAGAAAATTGTAAATTTTCTAAAAACTATTATTTTCAATTGGGCTTAGATTGAAACCCATTTATTTGATCTTGTAAGCCCATTTAATTAAATACATCCAATAAAGTTCTTAGCATGAGACTTAACAATAAGCAAACATAAAGTATAATCCATGGGCCTTAAGGCCTTATTACATCAAGTAAAACCCAAAATAGAATAAAAGCAACTAAAATAAAATTTAAGTCCAAACTAAATGAAATTTTTCGCATGTAGCATGGCCTCCTCATGGCCCACCTACCATCCACCACCGCTCATCACCAAAAAATAATTCCCACAATGGGGTGAGTCAAGACTCAATGTGCACACAATACTATCATTCAATAAATCGCATTCATGTTCAAATCATTAAGTCCATACAATAATGAAATTATGATGCAACCCAAACCCAATCCTAATTAGCCATCCACTACACTCCCCGCACCAACCCTTGCACACCGTGGGGACTACTAAGTCAACCTCCATCCGCTACTCTCCATCAAAGGCATTCGCCCATATACGCTGTGTCATTTAGACACTATAATCAAATTTATACGATGTGTCATTAGACACTTTGCTGTAACCGGTTACCAAAATTTCAGAATGAGACCGTAGTCAACATATTTCACAGAGATGACAGTCAACACCTTCAAGGTGAGACCAAGTCAACACATGCTTCTCCCCTTTCATATAAATCCCAATGCCCCAAAAACATATATATTGCATAACTTAATTTCATGTTCATATTCATATATTCGCATGTTATTAAAATAACATTTTTCACAATCCTATCAGAAGTAGGAAACGTACCTGGGTACTTTTTGCCACATTTGTGGTACATAGCCACATTCACATTATTACTCATATCGTATATTAAAATATTTAGCCATAATATATCGAAGGATAGTAAGGGTACACACCTTATTCGCTTAAATAAAAGTTCCTTGAGATCTCGAAAATCCCGATCTAATCTTTAGATCTAATAATTCCTATATTCGGCCCACCAAATAAAACACATTAATAAACCCTTTTTGGCTTAAACAAAACCAAATCCTAGTAGGATTTGTAAAAAGACTCACCTTTGCCGATTTGGTGTTTATACAAATCCCGAAAGTTTGGTTTTTCCTCTACCTGATATTCGGCCAACCTTGTATTTCAATATGGGTTAGTTTTTCGGCTTTTCAATAATTAAGGAATTGATTTAGATAATCTTACAACCATTGGCCGAATATTTTAGATGCTTACCTTATAGATTCCAAATCCCGAAAGTTCCTTTTGTCTTGAATATCCGTCAAATCCCTAAAATTCACATGTTAGATCCGATCTAACTTTAATAAGTTATGGCGGCCTTTGGCGAATATGTCTTACCTTAATTCCTCGAATCAAATTCCGAAACTCCTCCTTTGACATTCGGCCATAGACATAAGAGAGGTTATTTTCTTAAGCCTTGATTAAACGATTTAAAGGAACAAGAATCAATTGTTCTTACCTTAGATCCTTGATCTTTATGTTCAACGATTGTGGAAACTTGAGATCCCTTGTATATTCGCCATGATCAAAAAGAATGGGGATTAGGCCTTTACTTTCGGCAACTAGAAAAGAAAGAAAGAAAATTGAATGGCTAATCCTTACCTTGATGCCTTTAATCACTTGTTTCCTTGACTTGAGTTACTGAGATTCGGCTATGGAGATTTAGCCGAGATTGGAAGGGAAAGGTTTTGGCTAGGCAATGGCAAAGAGAAGGAAAAGAAAAGATGGAGTCCTTGCTTAGGGAAATTTCGCAAAGAGAGGGGAAGAGAGAGCAAAATTTCAAGAAGAGAGTGAATGAGAGAAAAGTGTCACTTTTCCTCTTTAACTGAAATTGCTAGACCAAGAGTCCAAAACTTGGCCACTACTCTCCCAAGTGATAATTTAATCTCCATTAATTATCACTTAATTAAATTAAAAAGTCTTTAATCCATCCTTTAATTCCTCATTTATCTTAGTAGAATAAATCATTTATTTATCACTTTAATTTGACAAGTTTTAATAAAATAAAACTCTCTCCTTTTAGCAACCAAGTGCAGTCCACCCCTAGCCTTGGGAAGCAAAATTAGACCTTCAATAATTGCTTTCAAGTGACTCGAACTCAAAGCCATTCCCATAAACCCTAAGTGACACTTCGTGCCACTTTTCCAAGCTCGATTGTATGTCAAAATTCACCAACTTTTTCTTTTAAGGCCCTCTTGCCCTTATTTCCTATTTTGGGCTTTAAAATTTGTCATTCTACCTTATTTCTAAGCTTCCTAAAATTTTCATGCTGCTCAGAACTTGCCATTTTCCTTACATCTTCGTGTTTCCAAAATGTTCGTGTTTCCAAAATGTTTAGGTTTCCAAAATGTTCGTGTTTCCAAAATGTTTAGGTTTCCAAAATGTTCAGGTTTCCAAAATGTTTAGGTTTCCAAAATGTTCGTGTTTCCAAAATGTTCGTGTTTCCCAAAATGTCTAAGTTTCCAAAATGTCTAAGTTTCCAAAATGTCTAAGTTTCCAAAATGTCCATTTCCATTTCCATTTTTTCATTTTTCATTTCCATTTCCATGCATTTCTAGGTTTCCAAAAGTATCATAAATTTATTCATAGTACTTGAAACATGTCATTTCATACAATTAAACTGGAAATGCATAGGCCCTATTCAGGATGTTACAGTACCTAACCACTAGTGTTTCCAAACCACTGAGACTTAGTCACAAAATAATGATATGTAGGGCCAACCCACGTGTGGTACCTAACCACTGGTGACAGTCTGATAAATCATACCTTCCCCCCTCCTCTCATCATACCCATTTTATATGTATATGCTTTTCAATACCATATGATCATGCTTGACACTTACGAAGATATAACATGGCACATGCAGATTTAATATAGATAAATCACGTTAGCCACCAAAATGGACTTACCCGGAATCCTTGCTTTTACCCACAAGGGTAACATAGTGATTTCCACTGTTACTTCAGCTTTTGGCAAAACACAATAATCGCATATTAAACATATGAAGTGTGTAAAAGTTACACACCTGATTAATCGCAACACGATACTTTCTACGTTGACACTCTCGTTGATAGGCACTACCGCTATCTGCCTACTCTTCTGCTCAAATGCTGGCCCATACCCAGGTGGCCAATCACGAACAGCAGACACAGCCCTCTTCTTGAACTTGAGGATCGAACCCGAAGGTTGACTTCCCTCTCCTTCTTGTATATTTCTTGCATCCACTAAAAGCTTCGTCAAAACCCACTACGAGAGATGTGGTTTTGGGATTTCCACCCCACTAGGTTAAAACAACAGATAACCAATAGATCGATTAATAAAACCACTAAGAAGGGAGTTCCTACCTAAATCGATTAGATCCCAGAGTTAACAGGCTTAGACCACATGATGATCGCACATACACAAGTACCTGATGAGATTCGGAAAAAAAAAGATTGGGGTAAGGGAGTGGCCATTCAGCCGAACATATTATCATCATCCACATACCTTTGAATTTCTTCAGGATTCAGCACAACCAATCACAGCGAGGAAGATTTGGCTTCCAAGAGAAAAAAAGAAAGTATGGTCTTCGACTTTTAGTGAATGAAAGAAGAGTAATTAGGGTAATGAGAATCAAGGGATTTCGGCTAGCAAGGTGTTTCGAGAAGAATAAACAAGATGGAAGAGAGGTAGAAGTAGTGATTCGACTTTGGGACAATGATGGAGAAAAGAGTAGTAGGGATTTAGCTACCACAAGAAGAAGAAGAGAAGAGAAAAGCCTAAAGGGGTTTCGGTTATGCTCAAAAGAAGAGAAAAGAGGAGAAAAGCTTAGGTAATTTTTGACAAAAGAGGGATTGAGAGGAAAAAGCTAGACTAAAAAGTGAAAACCCCACCTAAATGCCGAAAATACTACTCTTTAGCAACTAAATTTTGGCACCCTCACCAAGAGCCAAAACCGAGAGTCTTCTTCCCCCCAAACTCTTCAAAAGAATTCGACTAACACCCCCTTGTGCGTCCCCCTATCTTCCTATCATCAAACCAATTTGAATTCACCATACTCCTAAAATTTCTCTCCTTCACTTATCCAAACCTGTTGACCCTTTCAATGCTCATCCACCAGAGTCCAAAATGAATGCAACACCTCCTGGCCTTGGTGTCAAAAAAACAACCAAAAAGGGATTCCCGCAGGTCGAACCAAGTCCCTATCAGCTCCCCTGAGGCATCACTTCTTTAAGCCTTAAGTGGAGCCCCTTTTGCCACTTTACCAAGGTTCTTCTTTCGTCAAAACCTACCACCAACCACCCTTAACTCCTATCCCATTCAGCTTCCCCTTCTAAGTGCCCAAAAAGAAATTTTTGCTAAGGCTCTAGCCTACCCCTAGCTCATGCCTGAACCCTTAAATCACCCTGAACTAGCATGACGACCATACTATCTACATGCAATCACACAAAATGCAAAGGCCCCGTTTAAGGATGTTACAGTTCTACCCCCTTAAAAATAATTTCGGCATCGAAATTACCTGATCAAAAGAGTTGAGGGTATTGCTGCCGCATAACATCCTCTGGCTCCTATGTGGCTTCTTTTGATCCATGGTTCCGCCACAATACCTTCACCAAAGGGACTGATTTCCCACGTAATACTTTGACATCCCGATCCAGGATCTGTACTGGTTTCTCCCCAAAAGATAAGTCTGGGCTTACTTCAATTTCTTCTACATGTACAACATGAGACGGATCTGAACAATAGCATCTAAGCATAGAAAAATGAAACACGTTTGGATCTGACTTAATTCTGATGGCAACTCGAGCTGATAAGCTACTGGTCCCACATGTTTTAACACCCGATAAGGCCCAATAAACCTAGGGCTCAGCTTGCCCTTCTGACCAAATCTCAGCACTTTCTTCCACGGTGACACCTTCAAGAAAACCTTGTCACCCACTACAAATTCTATATCCTTCTGCTTAAGATCGACATAGGACTTTTGCCTGTCCGAAGCTTCCTTCAGACGAGCTCGAATTAGCCTAACCTTACCTTCTGTTTCACCACCAACTCTGGACCCAATAATTGCCGTTCACCCAACTCTATCCAACACGTAGGGGTACGACATTTCTGTCCATATAACGCTTCATATGGTGCCATCTAAATGCTTGCCTAGTAACTATTTTTATACGTGAATTCTGCCAACTATAGAAATTCTTCCCAACTACCTCTGAAATCCAAGACAAAACCCCTCAACATATTTTCCAAAATCTGAATTACCCTCTCCGACTACCCATCTGACTGGGGATGAAACGCCATACTAAAATCCAACCTTGTACCCAATGCCAGATGCAATGCCTTCCAGAATCTCGAAGTAAATCTAGGGTCTCTGTTTGAAATAATCGACACTGGAACCCCATGCAACCTCACAATCTCCGCTATATATAATCTAGCTAACTTTTGAAGAGAGTAATCCACACGTACAGGTATGAAATGAGCAGACTTTGTCAGACGGTCAATAATTACCCAGACCGAATCCTTTTTAGTAGGCGTGAGGGGTAGCCGACTAACAAAATCCATCGTGATCCTTTCCCATTTCCCCTGCAAAATCTTTACCGGTTGCAACAATCCCGAAGGTAACTGATGTTCGGCTTTGACCTGCTGACACGTCAAACACTTACTCACAAATTCAGTTACCTCTCGCTTTAGGCCCGACCACCAAAACTGCTCCCACAAATCCCGGTACATCTTACTACGTCCAGGATGCATAGCGTATGGACTGCTATGCACCTCCTGAAGAATCTTCTGCCTTAACTCCACATCTTTAGGCATGCAAACTTTCCCCTGAAAACAAAGCACTCCATCGCTGCTCAGGCTATACCCCTCCAATCCACCATTCTGTACTTGCAAACATCGAGTGCTTAAAACTTCATCTACCAGCTATTTTTCTTTAACCTGGTTTACCCATGTCGGCTTCACTTACAGTTCTGCTAACAGACTTCCTTCCTCATACAAACTAAGGTGGGCAAACATGGCTCTTAAATCTGTTACCACTTTGCGGCTCAAGGCATCAGCTACCACGTTAGCCTTACCCAGATGGTACTTAATCGAGCAGTCATAATCCTTTAACAACTCGATCCACCTCCGCTGCCTTAAATTCAATTCCTTCTGAGTAAGGAGGTATTTCAAACTCTTATGATCTGTGTACACCATAGACTTCTCTCCATACAAGTAATGTCTTCAAATTTTGAGGGCGAAAATCACTGCAGCCAACTCCAAATCATGAGTCAGGTAATTCACTTCATGAGGTCTCAATTGTCGAGAAGCATACACCACTACCTTCCCCCCTTGCATCAGCACACAACCTAACCCTATATGTGACACATCACAATAAATCGTAAACTCTTTCCCTACTTCAGGCTGAATCAACACCGGAGCTTCCGTCAAAATCCTCTTTAACTTCTCAAAACTCTTTTGTTGCTTGTCTAACCACACAAATGGAACCCCTTTCCTTAGCAACTTGGTTAACAGCACTGCAATCAAAGAAAACCCTTCTACAAACCTTCTGTAATATCCTGCTAAACCTAGAAAACTCTGAATCTCCGCCACAGACTTCGGTGATTTCCTCTATAATACAGCTTCAATCTTCCGAGGGTCCACTCTAATTCCCTCAGCTAACACCACATGACCCAAGAAGGTAACTTCCCTTAGCCAGAACTCGCACTTACTAAACTTTTCGAATAACCGCCTCTCCCTCAGAATTTGCAACACCACGTGAAGATGTGCGTCGTGCTCCTCCTCCGATTTTGAGTACACCAGAATATCATCTATAAATACTACGACGTGTCGGTCCAAATATGGATGAAACACCCGACTCATCATATCCATAAACGCTGCTGGTGCGTTGGTCAACCCAAACAGCTTTACCAAAAATTCATAGTGACCGTAACGAGTACGAAACGCCGTCTTATGGATATCCGCCTCCTTGACCTTAAGCTGGTGATACCCCGACCTCAAATCTATCTTGGAGAAGACTGATACTCCCTTAAGCTGGTCGAACAGATCATCCATCCTCGGCAACAGATACTTGTTCTTAATCGTCAACCTATTCAACTGACGGTAATCTATGCACATTCGCATCGACTCGTCCTTCTTCTTAACAAAAAGCACAGGCACTCCCCAAGGTGATACACTCGGCCGGATAAAACCCTGATCCAGTAATTCTTGAATCTACGCTTTTAGCTCCACTAACTCCTTTGGCGCCATTCTATATGGGGCAATAGACACTGGTGCTGTTCCTAGTAGAAGGTCTATAACGAACTCCACTTCGCGATCAGGAGGCAAACCCGGAAGCTCTTTCGAAAACACGTCAGCAAATTCTTTCACCGTTCGAACATTCCCCACAGTTGATTCCTTAACCTCCAAGGCACAAACATAAGCCACAAACGCCTTACATCCTTTCCTCACCATTTTTTCAGCCTTCAAAGCGGATACCAGATAAGATAGGTAGTCTCTTCTCTCACCTATCATCACCACCTCTCCACCCTCGACAGTTCTCAGCACCATGCGCTTAGCTGTACAGTCCAAACTCGCTTGATACTTTACTAACCAATCTATCCCTAAGATCAGATCGAACTCCCCGAATGGCAGTTCCATCAAATCAGCCTGAAACACTACCCCTTGAAGTTCTAAGGGTACATCCCTATACAGTTTGTTTACTACCACAGAGTGTCCTAGAGGGCTAATTACCGTCATCTCCCTAGCAGAAGTCTCATAGGCTAAGTTCAAAGTTCCTACTATACTACTAGCAACATAAGAGTGCGTCGAACCAACATCAACAAAGTAGTATAAGGCAACCCAAAAATTAAAAACGTACCGGTTATGACATCTGGTGCGTCGCTCTCCTCTCGACGCCTCGCTGCACAGACCAACCCAGGCTGTCTTGCATCAGTATTTCCAGCACCCCTACTCGGTGCTCCATGGCCTCGCCCGTTACCATTACCACCCCTGGCTGAACCTTGACCCCTCTGCGGTTGCTAACCATCTCTCCTGAATTGTGTACATCCTTGACCCTTAGCCTGTGTCCTAGTTGGTCTCCACGGACAATCACTTATCCGGTGATCCATCGACCCACACTCGAAGCACCCTCTATTACCTGTCCAACACTCCCCCGAATGAGACTTCCCACATCGAACACACTGTGGTGGCCACTGAGTAGCAGCAGTAGGCTTTGTAGCTTGATTCGGTCCACCAAATCTAGCCCTTTTTTGCGAACTCCTAGCAGACCCCGATGGCCCAAAGCTCCTTTTATCCCTATTCCTGTTCTGATTTTGTTTCTGGTCTACTTCACCTCCTCAACTATCTTGGCCTTTTCCACAAGAACGACAAATTCCCTCTCTCGCTGTGGAGCAATCAACATCCACAGCTCATCCCTTAGCCCATCCTCAGACCTAGCACAACGCTCATGTTTTATGGCCACGATACCCCGAGCATACCTGCTTAACTGTAAGAATTCTACCTCGTATTCAGATACCGACTTACTACCCTGAACCAAATTCAAAAATGCCTTACGCTGCGCATCTATATAACTAGACCCGACGTACTTCCTCTGGTAAGTCGCCTTAAAGAAATCCCAAGTGATATCATCGGCCATCGCACCGTCCCTAACCGTGAGCCACCACTGATAAGACTCATCCCAAAGAAGAGACACTATCCCTTTCAACTTCTCCTCAGTCGTGAAATCTAGATCATCCATTATGCGCTCTGTCGCCTCTAACCAGTACTCAGCTGTGTTGGGAGCTACACCCGAAACACCCCTAAATACCTTTGCTCCACTAGCTCGGAGTCGTTCAAACACAGATTTTTGAGCCCCAGTACCTACGCCTGCTCCCGCCACTCTCTCCAAGACCCGTAGCATTGCATGCGACACCGCGTCATCACCACCCGTTTGCTTCTGAAACTCAGCACCAACCGCTGGCGGCGGCGGCACCTCATTCTCTGATCCATAACCAGATCCTACTGGTTCTAACACAGTCATCCTACCCCTACCGCGACCACGCACATTACGCCTGCGTCCTCGAGTGCTCATTCTACCGTTAGCGTTTTATCTAATTAGAAATTTTATGGATTAATAATTCTTTCTTCCACTGATTAATAACGACAGTCTTATGGAAAATAGTTTTAATAGTAGTTCTTTCGAATTCAAACTATATCTACATAGCTCAGTTCTCAAGTCTGTATTTTCCTAATTCTAGAATTCACATTCAATCAACATCCAGCAGAGCACCACATCCATGCATCAAACACACAAGTACATCCATGAACTCACATGCATCACCTAGGGGTATCTTTGTCATTTCACTACCTGGAGGTATTTTTGTAATTTTAACCTACAGGGGTATTTTCGTAATTTTTTCAAAATAAGGTATCTTGGTGATTATACAAAATAAGGGTATTTTGGTAGCTTTGCATTTTGGGGGTATTTTGGTAATTTTTACAAATCAGGGGTAATTTAGTAATTTTACAATCAATGGTACTTTGGTAATTTTTTGAACAGGGGTATTTTGGATAATTTACAAAACTAGAGATATATAAGTAATTTTACAAAAAATGGGGTATTAGTCCCTTTTGGGTTTTAATCATGAATTTTGACCCGTCAACAAGTCCCCGTGGCTAAGGTGAACAGTCACTGCGTACTAGGTAGGATTCTAGAAAAGAGGAGGTGAGTCACTAGGACCGCCTAAATACCAAGCTCTTCCTGGATCCAATCCTAGACATGCGTATTCCTGTTACCACACACTAACCCTTATGACTTGTTCACAGACATGTCTAATTAGGGAAATTAAGTTTTTTGGACTTTAAGAGTTTGTGTAACTGGGCCTAAGGTCCATAAGCCCTAGCATACCTATCTATATCCCTATAAAACCCATTAAACCCATCATATATATCACATCAAAGGTTAGGATACTTACCTGGGTGGATCGAGTGCCGGTAGACTCGAAGGCCATTTCTCAACACAAAACATTTTTCTCAAGTTTACAAATCACTACTAGACCCATTTTACAGCCCGAGTTTTGAACTGAGCTATGATACCAAAATGTAACACCCCAAACCCGGTCAAAACGCTACGACCAAATCTGGCATGTCACAGGGAAGAAAACATTTTGGAAACCAATTTGTCGTCTCGAGTTGGGAAGAAAACTTTTGTATATTTATAAAAGAATCAAGTTTGGATTGAGTTAACTGTTGAAACATTTTGAGACTTAGTTTAGCAAAATAGAGTTGCCTTGTTGTCATCCCTTGTTTGTTAATTACCCGATGTAAAACTTCAGCAAAACCCAAAAGTTTATTCAAGTTTTGAAAACGTCCATTTCACAGTTTACTAGGCATACCCTTAATGTTTCACAAAATTTTAAAGAAAAATAAATAAATAACCCCAAAGTAAAATCTAAGTGGCCTTATTACAAAGCTAAAATCCAAACTTAAAGTAAAAAATAAATAAATTCGAAATAAACATCGAGATAAAATAAAATATTGTGCATGGCCACCTCGAGTCCACCCCGACTCCATATCCGAGATCTAGGAATTATCTGCAAAAAGGTAACGGAAGGGATGAGTCATTGAGACTCAGTGTATAAATCCCCATCCCAAAAGATGTTAAGCTCTTACACAGATTCATATGCAAATATACATGTCACGCAACCCATCCAACCTAGGTATCCATCCGAGTCTCCCAAGTCTACCCCTTGTGGCACCTAGCCACTGGTGGTACCTAACCACTGGTGACCGAAGTCACAAATAATCATATGTGGGGCCAACCCACTTGTGGTACCTAACCACTTGTGACAATCCCTTATATCGTTATGTGGGGCCAACCCACTGTGGTACCAAACCACTGGGACGAGTCACAAAAATAAGCATATGTGGTACCTAACCACTGGTGGTTCCAAACCACTGAGACCTAGTCACAGAATAATGATATGTGGGGCCAACCCACGTGTGGTACCTAACTACTGGTGACAGTCTAATAAATCATACCTTCCCCCTCCTCTCATCATACCAATTTTACATGTATATGTTTTTCAATACCATATGATCATGCTTAACACTTACGAAGATATAATATGGCACATGCAGATTTAATATAGATAAATCATGTTAGCCACCAAAATGGACTTCCCCGAAATCCTTGCTTTTACCCACAAGGGTAACATAGTGATTTCCACTGATACTTCGGCTTTTGACAAAACACAATAATCGCATATTAAACATATGAAGTGTGTAAAAGTTACACACCTGATTACTCGCAACACGATACTTTCTACATCGACACTCTCATTGATAGGCACTACCGTTATCTGCCTACTATTCTGCTCAGATGCTAGCCCACACCCAGGTGGCAAACCACGAACAGCAGACACAGTCCTCTTCTTGAACTTGAGGATCGAACCCGAAGGTTGACTTCCCTCTCCTTCTTGTGTATTTCTTGCATCCATTAAAAGCTTCGTCAAAACCCACTATAAGAGATGTGGTTTTTGGGATTTCCACCCAACTAGGTTAAAACAACAGATAACCAATAGATCGATTAATAAAACCACTAAGAAGGGAGTTCCTACCTAAATTGATTAGATCCCAGAGTTAACAGGCTTAGACCACACGATGATCGCACCTACACGAGTACCTGATGAGATTTGGCAAAAAAAGATTGGGGTAAGGGAGTGGCCATTCGGCCGAACATATTATCATCATCCACATACCTTCGGCTTTCTTCAGGATTCAGCACAACCAATCACAGTGAAGAAGATTTAGCTTCCAAGAGAAAAAAAGAAAGTGTGGTCTTCGGCTTTTAGTGAATAAAAGAAGAGTAATCACGAGTAATGAGAATCAAGGGGTTTCGACTAGCAAGTGTTTCGAGAAGAATAAACAAGATGAAAGAGAGGTAGAAGTAGTGATTCAGCTTTGGGACAAAGATGGAGAAAAGAGTAGTACTCGACTACCACAAGAAGAAGAAGAGAAGAGAAAAGCCTAAAGGGGTTTCACCTATGGTCAAAAGAAAAGAAAAGAGGAGAAAAGCTTAGGTAATTTTTGGCAAAAGAGAGATTGAGAGGAAAAATCTAGACTAAAAAGTGAAAACCCCACCTAAATGTCAAAAATAATACTCTTTAGCAACTAAATTTCGGCACCCTCACCAGGAGCCAAAATCGGGAGTCCTCTTCCCCCCAAACTCTTCAAAAGAATTTGGCTAACACCCCCTTGTGCCGTCCCCTCTATCTTCCTATCATCAAACCAATTTGAATTCACCACACTCCTAAAATTTCTCTCTTTCACTTATCTAAACCTGTTGACCCCTTCAATACTCATCCACCAGAGTCCAAACCGAATGCAACACCTCTTGGCCTTAGCTTCAAAAAAACAACCAAAAGGGGATTCCCGCAACTCGAACCAAGTCCCTATCAGCTCCCCTGAGGCGTAAGTTCTTTAAGCCTTAAGTGGCGCCCCTTTTGCCACTTTACCAAGGTTCTTCTTCCGTCAAAACCTACCACCAACCACCCTTAACTCCTATCCCATTCAGCTCTCCCTTCGAAGTGCCCAAAAAGAAATTTTTGCTATGGCTTTAGCCTGCCCTAGCTCATGCCTGGACCCTTAAATCACCCTGAACTAGCATGATGACCATACTATCTTCATGCAATCACACAAAATGAAAAGGCCCCGTTTAAGAATGTTACACTTATCACCCATGTGACCTAGCCATTCCATCTCGTAGCTTTCTTGTCTATATGGTGTCCAACACTAGGAACCACTTATGTGATTTCTTGTACACATGGTATACACACAGTATTACACATGTGACCTAGTTACATATGAAATTATTATCCCGTAGCTTTCTTGCACACATGGTGAAAGTCCCTTATCATCCATGTGGCCTAGCTACATATCAAAATTTGCCATCTAGTGCACACGGTGAAGGTCCCTTATCACTCGTGTGACCGAGCTACATATTGTCTGTATCTCTCGGTTTTCCAAAGGTTCAATCGAGAATTTCCCATTTCATTCATTTTCATATTTTAGTTATCACCCAATGATTTCCATAATATCTAGCAAAATAATTATTGTACAAGTAAAATAAATGCATTATTTACATATAAACTTTCTTGTAACATTAATTTGCCATTCGGTTTCACATGACACAACAAACATTACATTTTCCACATCATACATACCATCCATCAACTTCTCCTAATCATATTAAATCATACAATTTATGCCATATCAATAGAAAATTACAATTCAAGCATTGTATTGCATTATTATTAACACACGAACTTACCTCGACGGCCGAAACGGTCATTTTACCAATTTTCCTGATTTTTTGATTTTCCTCCAGTTCTAGGTCCAAATCTCATTTTTTGGGGTCTAAAACATCACATTTCACTTATTTAATTAATGTACTACTCAAAACAGTCCCTAACTCAAACTTTGGCAAAATTATAATTTTTCCCCTAGGCTCGAAAATTAAACTTCATCCCTTATTCTTATGTTTAATAACATGCTGAACATTTTTCCCATCTATAGCAACATCAAATTATCACTCTAACATGTACTTATGAACATTAGGTATTTTTATCGATTATGTCGTTTTACTCGTTTTCACGTAAAATCGCTTAGCAAGTTGTTTAACATAATTTCAGCCTTCATATTCTATCATAAAATATCAAAATAAACACATTTCACCTATGGGTATGTTTCCAAATATGAACCCTAGGTTAAATTATTGCTAGAATAAGTTAAACCAAGATATCGGGATTCCAAAAACGTAAAGAACATTAAAACGGGGCTTGGAATCACTTACTATGGAGCTTGGAAGCTTGAAACAAACCCTAGCTATGGAGAACCCTTGTAATTTCGTTCTAATGAAGAATATGGACATATTTGGCATTTAAATTTTGTTTTTAATCCATTTAATTCACTAAATTACCAAAATGTCCCTTAAAAAATCTTTTGAAACATACCCATCCATGTCCATTTTTGTCCACCAACTTAACCAACAGTATAATTATCATTTAAGGACCTCCAATTTAAAATTTCATAACAATTGGACACCTCTAACATGTAGAACTCGACTTTTGCACTTTTTACAATTCAGTCCTTTTGATTAAATTGAGTGCCCAAACGTCGAAATTTTCGAACGAAATTTTCACGAAATCTTTCCGTGAAATTGTGGACCATAAAAATATAATAAAAATAAATTTTATTACGTCAAATTAGTGGTCCCAAAACCACTTTTCCGAGTAGGCCTTAATTCGGGATGTTACATTTCTTCCCCCCTTTTAGGATTTTCGTCCTCGAAAATCTTACCAGGAGAGTGGTTTAGTATCTTTCTCTTAATTTCCAACATCACTAAATAATCTTTTTCAAGACGATACTTTCAGAAACACTCTATCATCGATCTGAATCCTAATAGAACTCAGTGAATTTTATCAAACAAAGAATCAATACATATTGAAATTATTATGCTAATTCTATCAAATTTTCGAAAACAACCCATTAGCATTTCTCTTGGCTTCCCACAGATCAATCGATAATCACTCACAATCTTTCAATAGCTTAATTCATAACCATTGTCTTAAACTCAAATTTTTCTATGCCATCCGATATATTAAACTCTCGAAACCAGGAAACATATGAAAATCCTCGTCAAACAAACAGTGTCATCAAATTTTTCAATATAGACATAATAATAACCATCTCTAAATTATTAGTCGAACAGTTCTTTTTAATGTGACATTAACCTTTTGAAAACATGAACCATCACTTTATATTCTAGCAATAAAACTCATTCTAATCCGTTCACTAGTGCATCACTGAAGAAAATCATAAACTCATTAGTCAATTCCAACTGAACTCAAAACTAGAGCTTCGGTTAATAATACCTTCAATTGCGTTAACTTTGTTAGTATACCAAGACCATTCAAACTTTCACAAATATGATAACTTTTCCAATCAAAACAACTTTAACTTATAATAACATTATCCGGTTAGAATAATCCAATAAGCATATCTCTGTATTATGCTTTCTAAAATATAATTTCTTTATCCCGACTATTCGTCTTCATACTCGTGAATACACAAAATTTATTCTCTTAGTTGAGGCATGTTTAAATATACATAACTCAAATCATATCTCAACAAATCAGTTCACTCATATAAAAACAACTGACTTGATTTTAGCTATCGAATAATAACATATCAATATACTCTTTTCTTCATGCTGAGGATACAACTCAAATATACAATCTTTCAAAATTATTTTATGATGCAAGTCAAAGATCTTTTAAACCGTATTAGCTCGAGGAAATAGATATCCTGATTGAACTCATTAACTTTAATCAAACTTACCTGAGGAAAGAAAACTGCTATATGATTTAAGCTTGTGTTCTTACCATTTATACCCTTGCCAATATCAATTTCTTCCACGAAAATTTGAGAAACCTTGATACCAGAATCACCACATTCCTATTATCGAATTAAGAAATACAATCATACTAAACATAGCCATCATAGACAAAAGAACATACTTTAAGGATGAGTCATGTTCGATAATTTGCATAATAAGGGCGATAAGAAAACCCTAAATACGATACCTTTCCAAAAGTTTGAGAACATAACTCACAAGAAAATAACAAAGATCCTGATGATTCCTCAGAGAAACCCAGCAAAAAAACAATGCTTACCGACTCTGGACTTCTATCCTAACAGAGATAATATATTTCCCGTATATATAAAACAAAACCATAATCATTAGAAATATAAGAATAGTCTCACATAAATTTTTACCATCGACTTCATTCCAACATATTTAAATAGAATTCCGAAGAGATAAAGAAATACCAATCATAAACCGACCAGACCAACAGGGCATTCGTCTAACATCATAGTTAGCTTCTCACAACGTAAGAACTCCATCATAAACTGAACAATCACACACATATCTCTGAGGATAAGAGAATATATAGAATACACAGAAAAGATCATCATATTTATTTCAACCAGAATCATCACACACACAGACATCTTTACTACTCAAATATCATTTCTTTGATTAATTTTGTCATCATGAACCCCGTATTATTCCACTCACTAACGAAAATCAATTAGGGAAAAATTTCAGCAAATGCATACTTTAGACATCATATCTGAATAAGTCGATTAGCCGAGACTAACTTCTCCTTTATCCGTGACATTTCATAATCTGTATAATCTTTAAAACATTCTAATATCCTTCCAAAATTGTTTCCACTTTCCAAACTATTCTTATCTCTATATGCATTACTAAGTATTTCACCACTGAACTTTTTAGTTTCACATTTATGGACTTATTCCACATGGTTCTCGTGAATTTTCGTTATAAAACAACACTGGTAAGGGGGTGAGGTTGTAAAGCTTCTGACTTAAATCTAATAAATACATACATATGACTTTGTATTCATCACCAACATCATATAATCACAATTACATAATTCACTTCAAGCTAATTAACTTTCATAGTCATGTTACACGAACTTTTTCGATTATCTTATTCAAACAAGTGTACATAGACACACATTCTGTCAATTTGAGAAAATTTACTTATCTCATTCACATAATCAAATATGTTGGGTACAAAACATCATATGCATGCCAAACAAACATGGATGGGCTTATCGCCATATAAACTTTCATTTCATTCCACTTTTCACATTTCTCAACTTGGGGTTATCTCATTTCGTACATTAACACATATATATCGTGAACTTTTATTCATACCATTCCAAATTTCGACACATCATAAGCACGCCTCAATCATTTCAATATCATTATCAGCATTATCAAAAAATAGCTTGGTTGGAAGTCATCTCTGTCTTAACAAAACAATTTCATCAGAGTCGGGAGATATCACACTATCACGAGTAGTAATATGGCATGTATAGCTAGACTCACATACGCTATGTTAGTCCGAAAATCGACTAAACCATAGCTCTGATACCACTAAATGTAACACCCCTTACCCATATTCAATGTGGGAATAGGGTACGAGGCATTACCAAAACACATACACTTGAAACCGTATTAAACTAAGTCATAAAATTTCATCCAAATTATACAAAATGAACTGCTAAATATTAAAGGCCAACATTTTAGGCCAAACCAATTATGACATATACAAATGACTAAGTCTCCTATACATGCCATAAACTTAAGAGGTTTGTATTCACTTTTACCCCACGATGATAGTTTGATAGTGTGATTATATCTCTGGCGATCTCCAACTCGAGTTAGCATACAACCCTATAAGATATGGGAAATGAAGGGAAGTAAGCTACAAAGCTTAGTAAGTAAGTATGTAAATAATAATTGATTTATTAACAGTCTTTTATAAACCTTCACAATATGTTCTCAAGATAATATAATCATAATTGAACATAGTTCCATTTTTTATTCATGTTCATATCAAGCTGTCTACTCGCGTCACAGTCACTAAATTATTTATATCTGGAGCTACGGAAGTCAAAATTAAGATCCATTAATTTTCCATGAAACTAGACTCACATATCTTCTTACCATAAAATTTCCTGAATTTTTAGTTTAGTCAATCACTACATTTTATTTAAAACTTCCCCTATTTTACTGTTTGACTATTCTGACCTCTCTTCACAACAAATAAATTTTCTCCTCATACAGAGTTCATATGACCTTCTTATTTAGTTCATTTGAAAGAATACTCATTCAGGAATTCAGGAATATAATTTATATCCCACAATTATTTTTGTACAATTTGTAATGAGTTTTACAAGGCAGAATAGGGGATCACATAATCATTCTGAATTAGTCTCATAGAAATTCAAATATCTCAAAATATACGAATCATTTGTTCTCTATGTTTATTTTATATGAAAATAGACTCAATAAGATTTAAATAAATATCTCATAATTTTTAGTGATTTTTCAAACTCATGTCACTGCTGCTGTCCAAACAGTTTTTTTGTAAATTTTTGCTCTCTCTTTCACTTTAGTTGTGTTCATCACTTGCTTATACCAACCTTTCCAATTTTCGATTACATATCGAACATATTGCTCATACGTACATTTTCCACATTTCTTAGTTGGTCACATTCACACTTGCACTTATTCATAACATGATCGCACCAATCATCATTAGTAAATTATCTCGTTGAACCCCTTCGAAAAACGCCCGATACTCAGTGGTCTCAGCACATAGCTCCACCTACACATAATTCGGCTTTCTTGTACACATGGTGAAGGTCCCTTATCACCCATGTGACCTAGCCATTCCATCTCGTAGCTTTCTTGTCTACATGGTGTCCAACACTAGGAACCACTCATGTGACCTAGCTACTCATAACCCGTAACTTTCTTGTACACATGGTATACACACAATACTACACATGTGACCTAGTTACATATGAAATTATTATCCCGTAGCTTTCTTGCACACATGGGAAAGCCGCTTATCATCCAAGTTGCCTAGCTACATATCAAAATTTGCCATCTAGTAGCTTTCTTGTGCACACAGTGAAGGTCCCTTATCGCTCGTGTGACCTAGCTACATATTGTCCGTATCTCTCGATTTTTCGAAGGTTCAATCGAGAATTTCTCATTCCATTCATTTTCATATTTTAGTTATCACCCAATGATTTCCATAATATCTAGCAAAATAATTATTTTACAAGTAAAATAAATGCATTATTTACATATAAACTTTCTTGTAACATTAATTTGACATTCAATTTCACATGACACAACAAACATCACATTTTTCATACCATACATAGCATCCATCAACTTCTCCTAAACATATTAAATTATACAATTTATGCCATATCAATAGAAAATTACAATTCAAGCATGGTATTGCATTATTATTAACACACGAACTTACCTCAAATGCCGAAACAGTCATTTTACCAACTTTCCCGATTTTCAATTTTCCTCCAGTTCAAGGTCCAAATCTCATTTTTCAAGGCCTAAAGTGTCACATTTCACTTATTTAATTAATGTACTAGTCAAAACAGTCCCTAACTCAAACTTTGGCAAAATTACAATTTTACCCCTAACTTTTGCATAATTATAATTTTGCCCCTAGGCTCGAAAATTAAACTTCATCCCTTATTCTTTTTTTATAACATGCTGAAAACTTTTCCCTTCTATAGCAACATCAAATTCTCACTCTAACATGTACTTATGAACATTAGGTATTTTTATCGATTATGTCGTTTTACTCGTTTTCACGTAAAATCGCTTAGCAAAAGTTGTTTAACATAATTTCAGCCTTCATATTCTATCATAAAATATCAAAATAAACACATTTCACATATGGGTATTTTTCCAAATATGAACCCTAGGTTAAATTATTGCTAGAATAAGTTAAACCAAGTTACTGGGATTCCAAAAACGTAAAGAACATTAAAAACAGGGCTTGGAATCACTTACTATGGAGCTTGGAAGCTTGAAACAAACCCTAGATATGGAGAAACTTTGTAATTTCGTCCTAATGAAGAATATGGACATATTTGGCATTTAAATTTTGTTTTTAATTCATTTAATTCACTAAATTACCAAAATGCCCCTTAAAAAATCTTTTGAAACATACCCATCCATGTCCATTTTTGTCCACCAACTTAACCAACAGTATAATTATCATTTAAGGACCTCCAATTTAAAATTTCATAACAATTGGACACCTCTAACATGTAGAACTCAACTTTTGCACTTTTTACAATTTAGTCCTTTTGACTAAATTGAGTGCCCAAACGTCGAAATTTTCGAACGAAATTTTCACAAACTCTTTTTGGGAAATCGTAGACCATAAAAATATAATAAAAATAAATTTTATTACGTCAAATTTGTGGTCCCGAAACCACTATTCCGACTAGGCCTTAATTCGGGATGTTACATTTCTTCCCCCTTTTAGGATTTTCGTCCTCGAAAATCTTACCATTTTTCTCTTAATTTCCAACATCACTAAATAATATTTTTCAAGGTGATACTTTCAGAAACACTCTATCATCGATCTGAATCCTAATAGAACTCAGTGAATTCTGTCAAACAAAGAATCAATACATATTGAAATTATTATGCTAATTCTATCAAACGTTCGAACACAACCCATTAGCATTTCTCTTGGCTTCCCACAGATCAATCGATAATCACTCACAATCTTTCAATAGCTTAATTCATAACCATTGTCTTAAACTCAAATTTTGCTATGCCGTCAGATATATTAAACTCTTGAAACCAGGAAACATATGAAAATTCTCGTTAAACAAATAGTGTCATCAAATTTTTCAACACAGACATAATAATAACCATCTCTAAATCACTAGTCGGACAGTTCTTTTTCATGTGACATTAACCGTATGAAAACAAGAACCATCACTTTATATTCTAGCAATAAAACTCATTCTAATCCATTCACTAGTGCATAACTGAAAAAAATCATAAACCTATTACTCAATTCCAACTGAACTCAAAACTAGAGCTTCGATTAATAATACCTTCAATTGCTTTAACTTTGTTAGTATACCAAGACCATTCAAACTTTCACAAATATGATAACTTTTCCAATCAAAACAACTTTAACTTATAATAACATCATCCGGTTAGAATAATCCAATAAGCATATCTCTGTATTATGCTTTCTAAAATATAATTTCTTTATTCCGACTATTCGTCTTCATACTCGTGAATACACAAAATTTATTCTCTTAGTTGAGGCATGTTTAAATATACATAACTCAAATCATATCTCAACAAATCAGTTCACTCATATAAAAACAACTGACTTGATTTCAGCTATCGAATAATAACATATCAATATACTCTTTTCTTCATGCTGAGGATACAACTCAAATATACAATCTTTCCAAATTATTTTACGATGCAAGTCAAAGATCTTTTAAACTGTATTAGCTTGAGGAAATAGATATCCTGATTGAACTCATTAACTCTAATCAAACTTACCTGAGGAAAGAAAACTGCTATATAATTTAAGCTTGTGTTCTTACCATTTATACCCTTGCCAATATCAATTTCTTCCACGAAAATTTGAGAAACCTTGATACCAGAATCACCACATTCCTATTATCGAATCAAGAAATATAATCATACTAAACATAACCATCATAGACAAAAGAACATACTTTAAGGATGAGTCATGTTCGATAATTTGCATAATAAGGGCGATAAGAAAACCCTAAATACGATACCTTTCCAAAAGTTTGAGAACATAACTCACAAGAAAATAACAGAGATCCCGATGATTCCTCAGAGAAACCTAGCAAAAAAACAATGCTTACCAACTCTAGACTTCTATCCTAACAGAGATAATATATTTCCCGTATATATAAAATAAAACCATAATTAGTAGAAATATAAGAATAGTCTCACATAAATTTTTACCATCGACTTTATTCCAACATATTTAAATAGAATTCTGAAGAGATAAAGAAATACCAATCATAAACCGACCAGACCAACAGGGCATTCGTCTAACTTCATAGTTAGCTTCTCACAACATAAGAACTCCATCATAAACTAAACAATCACACACATATCTCTGAGGATAAGAGAATATATAGAATACACATAAAAGATCATCATATTTATTTCAACTGTAACTGTCACATCATCATATTTATTTCAACGTAACTGTCACACACGCAGACATCTTGACTACTCAAATATCATTTCTTTGATTAATTTTGTCATCATGAACCCCGTATTATTCCACTCACTAACGAAAATCAATTCGGGAAAAATTTCAGCAAACACATACTTCAGACATCATATCTGAATAAGTCGATTAGCCGAGACTAACTTCTCCTTTATCCGTGACATTGCATAATCTGTATAATCTTTAAAACATTCTAATATCCTTCCAAAATTGTTTCCACTTTCCAAACTATTCTTATCTCCATATGAATTACTAAGTATTTCACCCCTCAAGTTTTTAGTTTCACATTTATGGACTTTTTCCACATGGTTCTCGTGAATTTTCGTTATAAAACAACACTGGTAAGGGGGTTAGGTCGTAAAGCTTCTGACTTAACTCTCATAAATACATACATATGACTTTGTATTCATCACCAACATCATATAATCACAATTACATAATTCACTTCAAGCTAATTAACATTCATAGTCATGTTACACGAACTTTTTCTATTATCTTATTCAAACAAGTGTACATAAACACACATTCTGTCAATTTGAGAAAATTTACTTATCGTATTCACTTAATCAAATATGTTGGGTACAAAACATCATATGCATGCCAAAACATGGATGGGCTTATCACCATATAAACTTTCTGTAACACCCCGTACCCAGGTCTGATGATAAGATTGGATGCAAGACATTACCGTGCTTGAACTCACTTAATCAAGTACTTATTGGCTATAAAATTTTGTTTCGACTTAAAACCTTTCTTTCTTTATCTAGACATACGTATCATGGTCATACGAGGCCTTAAACACTTGTTCGAACTTTCGAAACTTATCGAAAATCCTCTCTCAAAATCAGAGGTTACACGCCCGTGTGGTTTGGGGCACGCCCGTGCACCCCTAAACATGCCCATGTTTCCCATCCGTGGGGAGCTACTGACTTATCTGACACGGCCTTGACACGCCCGTGTCCTCCAACCGTGTGGAGCTACTGACTTATTCGACACGGCCTGAGCACACGCCCATGCCCAAGGTGTGGGTCTTACACGGCTCATGCACACGGACGTATGATCTACCCGTGGCCTATTCTAACATTTAATAATGAGGTGCAAGGTTCGTATGGCCCTGACACACGCCCGTGTATCTAACTGTACGGACACTTAGAGGCTATATACCAAGCCCTTTTTCCATCCTACATTTCATACATTAATATACTAATTCAATAAAGTCTCAAATCAACGACTAAAACACATGAATTTATACATTTGATTCATGAAAATAAAGTGTTACTACCATACAATTACAACAACTTAGCCATCATCAACGGGTATACACAATTAAACTACAAACCCTTTTTGGCCAACATAGTTTGGCACATTAACAATAACTTAATCAACATTAAATTCTAGTCCTATACATGCCATGACTCATAAGGACTTGATACCTCAAATCGAATGTCTACTCGATAGTGTGAAAACATCTCTAGCGACCTCCAACCCGTATTAGTCAACATAATCTATAAGAGATGAGAAAAGAAAAGGAGTAAGCACTAATGTTTAGTAAGTTCATCTGCATAATCTGGCAAATATTAATATTCATTAAATATAGATAACCACAAGATATTATGCTGTGTTATTCCCATTAACTCTTGGTTGCTTACTCAACCACTCTAGAAGCTTACTCATTTTATCTCTTACCGTACCACGAGCTAATTGCTCGTTTACAAAAGAATTCATTCCTGCACTGATCATCATGTAATCATTTAAGACAACACATCAAGCCTTTTTAATAAGCTACTCATCTTTCGGTGGTTTCACACTTTGCCCACCATTATCATACATTCATAAATAGTCATCCACATGTAATACTTTAATTCAATTCTTCATCCGATAACACCCTTACATTACTACTCTTACTTAACATTTCCACGAAATTTATTCGCCTTCACACAATATAACAATAAATCTAAACCATGCAACAAGGTGCATTAATTTCCATATCCCAATAGGGGTTCATCATATATATATATAAATTGAAATCATCTCAATTCAATTCTAATACATACTTGTGCCTTTCGTAGCTCAACCGCATACGTTCTTTACTTCAACATATACTCTGAAATACTCAAGTTATAAAATAACTCTCTTGAGTCTCATACTCATGAAATCACATAGAAATCATACGCCAATAGGGTCTTACTTGAATTAACATATCAATGCCATGTCCTTGACACGGTCTTATACGAATCCTTACATCGAGGCCATAATCCAATATGGTCTTATACGAGACTTTAACTATCGTCTCAACATTCTTCATGCATTTCATCCAAGGGTATTTCAAACATCCATAGAGTGAATATACATTCCATACAACATCAGAATACTTACATGAACTCATACATAATTTCCATAATTGCATGTGAACTTACCTCGTTGTCGAAATAGCCGAAAATGACTATTAGCCCACATTTCTATTTTCATCCATTCTAGGTCTGAAACTTGCTTTCCTTGATCTAAAACAATAAAATTTACTGATTTATTCATTTAATAACCATAAAATACCTTAATCTACAATTTAGGCAAAATGACTATTTTACCCCTACACTTTGGCAAAATTACAATTTTGCCCTAGGCTCGAAAATAAATTTTCATCACATTTTCTTGTTAATCAAGCCTAGCTGAACATTTAATCCTCTTACATCTATCCACAATTCCAACTATTTCATGCCTTAATGAACAATTTACAACTTTTGCATTTTAGTCCCAAATAGGTGTTTTCATGGCAACACCTTTCACAAAAGTTGTTTCTCATCTTTCTAACATTCATTTTCTTCCATAAAAACTCAATAATCAGCAATAAATCTCTCATGGCAAGTCCCTAGACTTTCTACCATATTGCAAATTAATCCCCCCATTAGCTAGCTTAAGCTTTGGGGACTCCAAAAATGCAATTTTCATCAAGAAAGAGCATCAGAAGGACTTACTCGAAGAGAAAATAAGCTACTGAAATTTCAAGCTCCCAAAGCCCTTCTATGGCTGATATTTTTGGTGGAGAAGGAGAATAAATGAAAAAGATGATAGCTTTTTATTAAATCATCTTATTTTATTCATTTTCCCAACTAATATCACTAACTTTTTAACATAATAAATGCTCTTGTCCCCTATGCTTTAGTATGGCCGGCCAACTCACTTAAATAAGGGCAATTTGTACATTTTGGATCTCCAACTTATAATTCATAGCTATTTGGCACCTCTAGCAAATAAAATAGAACTTTCGCACTTTATGCGATTTAGTCCTTTTTCATAATTTAGCTAGAAATTGCTAAAATTAAGGCGCCAAAATTTTCATGCACCCTTATAAACATGTTATAACACATAAAATAACATGAAAATAATTTTCTATAACCTCAATTTTCTGACTCCGAGATTACTGTTCTGACTAGCCCCTAAATTGGGCTGTTACACTTTCATTTCATTCCATTTTTCACATTTCTCAACTTGTAGTTATCTCTTCGTACATTAACACATATATATCGTGAACTTCTATTCATACCTTTCCAAATTTTGACACATCATAAGCACGTCTCAATTATTTCAATATCATTATCAGCATTATCGAAAAATAGCACGGTTGGAACTCATCTCTGTCTTAACAAAACAATTTCGTCAGAGTCGGGAGATATCACACTATCACGAGTAGTAACATGGCATGTATAGCTAGACTCACATACGCTGTGTTAGTCCAAGAATCGACTAAACCATAGCTCTGATACCACTAAATGTGACACCCCTTACCCATATTCAACGCCGGAATAGGGTACGAGGCATTACCAAAACACATACACTTGAAAACGTATTAAACTGAGTCATAAAATTTCATCCAAATTATACAAAATGAACTGTTAAATATTAAAGCCCAACATTTTAGGCCAAACCAATTATGACATATACAAATGACTAAGTCTCCTATACATGCCATAAACTTAAGAGGTTTGTATTCACTTTTACCTCACGATGATAGCTTGATAGTGTGATTACATCTCCGGCGATCTTCAACTCGAGTTAGCATACAACCCAATAAGATACGGGAAATGAAGGGAAGTAAGCTACAAAGCTTAGTAATTAAGTATGTAAATAATAAGTAATTTATTAACAGGCTTTTATAAATCTTCATAATATGTTCTCAAGATAATACAATCATAATTGAACATAGTTCCACTTTTTTATTCATGTTCATCTCAAGCTATCTACTCAAGTCACAATCCCTAAATTATTCATATCTGGAGCTATGGAACTCCAAATTAAGATCTGTTAATTTTCCATGAAACTAGACTCACATATCTTCTTACCATAAAAGTTCCAGAATTTTTGGTTTAGCCAATCAATACATTTTATTCATTAAAAATTCCCTATTTTACAATTTGACTATTCTGCCCTCTCTTCACTACGAATCAATTTTCTCCTTGTACAGAGTTGATATGACCTTCTTATTTATTTCTCCTTGAAAGTAGACTCATTCAGGATTTTAGGCATATAATTCATATCCCACAATTATATTTTTACAATTTTTAATTATTTTTACAAGGAAGAATAGGGGATCACGTAATCATTTTGAACCAGTCTCACAGAAATTCAAATATCTCAAAATATACGAATCATTTGTTTGATATGTTTCTTTTATATGAAAATAGACTCAATAAGATTTAAATAAATATCTCATAAAACTTATATTTCAATCTCTACTATTTTTAGTGATTTTTCAAACTCATGTCACTACTGCTGTCCAAACAGTTTTTTTGTAAATTTTTGCTCTCTCTTTCACTTTAGTTGCGTTCATCACTTGCTTATACCAACCTTTCCAATTTTCGATTGCATATCGAACATATTGTTCATACATACATTTTCCACATTTATCAATTGGTCACATTCACACATGCACTTATTCATAACATGATCGCACCAATCATCATTAGTAAATTATCTCGTTGAACCCCTTCGGAAAACGCCCGATACTCGATGGTCTCAGCACATAGCTCCACCTACACATAATTCGGCTTTCTTGTACACATGGTGAAGGTCCCTTATCACCCATGTGACCTAGCCAATCCATCTCGTAGATTTCTTGTCTACATGGTGTCCAACACTAGGAACCACTCATGTGACCTAGCTACTCATAACCCGTAACTTTCTTGTACACATGGTATACACACAGTATTACACATGTGACCTAGTTACATATGAAATTATTATCCCGTAGCTTTCTTGCACACATGGTGAAAGTCCCTTATCATCCATGTGGCCTACCTACATATCAAAATTTGCCATCTAGTAGCTTTCTTGTGCACACGGTGAAGGTCCCTTATCACTCGTGTGACCTAGCTACATATTGTCCGTATCTCTCGATTTTCCGAAGGTTCAATCGAGAATTTCCCATTCCATTCATTTTCATATTTTAGTTATCACTCAATGATTTCCATAATATCTAGAAAAATAATTATTGTACAAGTAAAATAAATGCATTATTTACATATAAACTTTCTTGTAACATTAATTTGCCATTCAATTTTATATGACACAACAAACATCACATTTTCCATACCATGCATACCATCCATCAACTTCTCCTAAACATATTAAATCATATAATTTATCCCATATCATTATAAAATTACAATTCAAGCATTGTATTGCATTATTATTAACACACGAACTTACCTCGAATTTCGAAATAGTCATTTTACCAACTTTCCCGATTTTTCGATTTTCCTCTAGTTCTAGGTTTAAATCTCATTTTTTTTTGGGGTCTAAAACATCACATTTCACTTATTTAATTAATGTACTACTCAAAACAGTCCCTAACTCAAACTTTAGAAAAATTACAATTTTGCCCCTAAACTTTTGCATAATTACAATTTTTCCCCTAAGCTTTAAAATTAAACTTCATCCCTTATTCTTATGTTTTATAACATGCTGAACATTTTTCCCTTGTATACCAACATCAAATTCTCACTCTAACATGTACTTATGAACATTAGGTATTTTTACTGATTATGTCGTTTTACTCGTTTTCACGTAAAATCGCTTAGCAAAAGTTGTTTAACATAATTACAGCTTTCATATTCTATCATAAAATATCAAAATAAACACATTTCACCTATGGGTATTTTCCCAAATATGAACCCTAGGTTAAATTATTGCTAGAATAAGTTAAACCAAGTTACCGGGATTCCAAAAACGTAAAGAACATTAAAAACGGGGCTTGGAATCACTTACTATGGAGCTTGGAAGCTTGAAAAAACCCTAGCTATGGAGAACCCTTGTAATTTCATCCTAATGAAGGAGATGGACATATTTGGCATTTAAATTTTGTTTTTAATTCATTTAATTCATTAAATTACCAAAATGCCCCTTAAAAAAATCTTTTGAAACATACCCATCCATGTCCATTTTTGTCCACCAGCTTAACAAATGGTCTAATTATCATTTAAGGACCTCCAATTTAAAATTTCATAACAATTGGACACCTCTAACATGCAGAACTCAACTTTTGCACTTTTTACAATTTAGTTCTTTTGACTAAATTGAGTGCCCAAACGTCGAAATTTTTGAACGAAATTTTCACGAAATATTTCCGTGAAATCATAGAAAATAAAAATATAATAAAAATAAATTTTATTACATCAAATTTGTGGTCCTGAAACCACTGTTTCGATTAGGCCTTAATTCGAGATGTTACAACAGGGGCATCTCAGGTTACTATAGTGGATAGGAGTCTCCAACAGAGGGAAGTAAATTGTAAAATGTTACAATTTCACTTAAAGAGGTCTCAAGAGCTAATAAAACAAATTGTAGATAAGAAGAGATCAGAACGAGCTTTTCAAATAGGGGACTTGGTTTATTTGAAGCTCCAACCCTACAGGAAACAGTCGATTAGAAAGAGGGGGAATCAGAAGCTAAGCCCTCGTTATTCTGGGCCCTATCCTATGGAAGCTAATAGGGGACATGATGCTTATACCTTAAGGCTACCAGCTGATGCTCAAATCCATCTAACTTTCCATATTTCTCAACTGAAGAAACACATTGGTTCAGCCCCGAGTTCTATTACACTTCCTCCTACGAATTTGGATGGTGCTTTGGCCAAGACACCACTTCGAATATTGGAAAGATGAATGGTTAAGCAAGGTAATCAAGTAGCTATAGAGGTTTTGGTTGAGTGGGCTAACACTTTCCCTGAAGACTCGATGTAAGAACGTTTGACTAAGTTACAAAAGTAGTATCTGCTTTTTTATCCTTAAGGACAAGGATCGTGCTTGAGGGAGGGGATGTAATTTTGTTAATGTTTGTTATTTGGTTAAAACGATACGTTTTGATTTAGCTTTTATTGAAAGGGTGCACTTTGGGGGGAAGGGGGAAACCTAGAGTTAAACGAGTCGTTTTATGTCACAAATAAAACAGTGCGTACTGGCCTATGCCAGACTATTCTTTGTTGCTATTATTCAGCTTTTATTGGCCAATCCGTTGGGCGGAGAGGTAGTTAAGCAATACACACAGTTTTCTTCCTCTCAACTCTCTTTCTCTTCTTTGGTTTTCCTATCCATTCTCTTCTTCTTCTTCCAACCCTCTTCTCTCAAACCTTCTATTCTCATCATGTTTTTAATGAAACTGAGTTAAAATATAAGAAAAGCTTATAATGTTAAAAAAATTTAAAATAAATTAAATTTATCTTATATTCGGTGTTATGTTAATTTTTTTAAGAAAAACTATCATTAGTATGTTCAAAGTCAGTTTAAAATAATATTTTGAAAATAAATATTTTTTAAAATACAATTTTATTAAATAAAATTTTAAAATATGAAAATATAACTTCTGCACGGCCATACATACTTAGTGATAATAATAATTTCTAAATGAACTTCGTATATGTTCATAATAATGGAATGTCAAGCTGTGTCCAAATATCTTTAAGTTGAGCTTAAACTTTCTGAATTATATTTTGAGATTGTTTTTTATATTAGAATTTTTTTTTTAAGTTAGACATTGAACTTGACAATTGTTCTCACATTGATATTTGAACTTATTTTTTGTTCAAGTTAGAATCTGAACTTAGCAAATGTTCTCATATTAGTACTTAAACTTTTTTTCTCAAGTTAGTCCTTCAAAACTCTAAAATCCAAGCCCCAATGTGAAATAATTGCCAATCTTAAGCATTAATGTGAAAACAATTGTAAAGTTCAAGGTCTAACTTGGACCAAAAAAAGTTTAGGTCTCAATGTGAGAAAAATTTCTAAATTCAAACTCTAATATAAAAATAATTTTAAATTCAAAACTTAACTTAAAAAAATCTCAATATAAGAAAAATTAGAAAATTACCAATTTCAGATCATAAATAATTATTTAACTTTTTATAGTGTCAAACTCAATTTGATCTAAATAAACTTCTCTTTTGTACTTAAATTGTTGTTTTTTTTACTCCATTGTACTTTCCTACTTCCGCTAAAAAGTACGCATAACAAACTTATCTACTCAATCTTAATTAGATTAAAATTATTTTTGTTTTTGTTGTAACAATTTAAAAATCATAAATTCAATTGTATTTAATTGTGTAAAATCTTTTAATTGTTTAAATTCAGTCGTATTAAATTTATCGTATTTTTGTTGGGCATTGTGGGGTAGACTCTATGTGTCTAAGAAGTTGGGTGGAATGGGTTTTCGGAACCTTCACTGTTTTAATATTGCAATGTTTTGCAAGCATTGTTGGAGATTTTAGCCAACCCGGATTCTCTTCCAAGTCGTATCTTCGAAGCCAGATATTTCCTTACCTGCAATTTTATGGATTTTGTGCAAGGTAGTAATCCTTCACTTATTTGGAGGGAGTATTTATGTTGCTAAGTCTTTGCTTGCAAGAGGGCTTCGATGGAGAGTAGCTACGGGGCATAATATTAATGTTTTTTTCTGACCCATGGCTGTCGAATGATGATAACTTTAATGTGGCTTCAAGTACGCTTGAGGGAATGGAACATCTACGATTCAGTGATTTATTTGAGATTAATGGTGACTGTTGGGACGTTTCTTTCATTGAAGGCATTTTGGCCCCCTACGATGCGGAACGTATTTTGCAGATTCCTTTTGTCACTAAACCCTTCGATTGTCTCATTTGGCACTACACTAGCACAAGTTTGTATGAGGTGAAGTCGGGCTATGGAGTGGTTCTAGATATGGGCACTAGTTTAAAGCCTCTTGCGGTGGAGGGCCCTTGGGGTTCGTTGTGGAGCCTAGAGTTGCCACCGAAAGTCAAAAAGAGTTTTTGTGGCGCTGTTTAAGGAAGCTTGTGGCCATTAGGGAAGCTTTGTCTACTGAAAAATCTCAATTTTGATCGAGTAATTGTGGGATGAAGTCATTAATGCGTTCAAAAGCTCCAAGGAGTCATCTTTTCGAGTTTGGTGTTGTTCTTCAAAACTGCTTTCTATCGAAATCCTCTATCCATTTTTTATCTTTTCGGTGGATATGACGAACTGCTAATAAGGCTGACTCTTATTTCATGCGAATCATGAAGTGTGGGAGGATTCTCCCTCGTTTCTCGGAAGTTTTTTCATTTTTGATAATGTTTCTTTTTCATTTGATAATATTAAGGGATGTAGGTATGGATGTATGGGGTAAGCTTGCTCGTTTAAGTATTTAGGCACATCTTTTTATTCATAATATGATTTTCTGTTAAAAATAAATAGAGGTAATTTAGGAATAGTATAAAAAAAGCATAGCAAATATACAAGTTGTTAGTTTTACTGCCTAAAATATCATGGGTAATATCACATTTGGTAAATGTACTTTCACAAAATATTTAATGTGGTACATGAATTATCCATATGTTTTATTATGGTACATGTGCTTTCATTAAAAGTCTAATTTGATACGTGTATTTAAAAATTTCCAATGTAGTACCTGAACTATTAATATTTGTTTTATTATAGTATCCAATATTAACATCGTTAGTGAATTGCTAAATCGGCCAATAAAAATGTGACACAATTTTTTTATGGGTAAACTACCTAGTTGGTCATCCAACTTTTAGGATGCTTTTATTTTGGTTACCCAAAATGAAATCCTTACAATTTGGCCACCCAACTTTTAGGGCACTTTTATTTTAATCACTCAAGCGCTAAATTTGTAGTAACGATTAACCATACAGGCCACATCATGTTTGCACTTTCATTTTAGCCACCAACTTTTAGGTTGCTTTCATTTTTGTCACTCGAAAAATATCTTTTTTAAGTATTGATTGGGGTAAAACAAAATCAATGATTAAAGTGAAAAAGTTGTAGAAACTAAAATAATACACAAAAAATTGCCAAATTGTACTTGTTTATCCCATTGCTTAAAATTCTAAATTTGAGTTTTGAAACATAAAATTTTAAATATTAAGATTCAAAATTATAGTATTAAATCGATTGACATTATTAATGGATAATTTTTTCGATAACTTATTTAATTTATTTTGATGTTTTGAGATTATTTTAAACAATTATCAATGAAAATGATTGTCTTTAATAGTTATCTACGAAACCCAAAATTTTTTTATTATATAACCTTAAGTCTTCCATTCTAGCTAAAAGCAAATAAATTTAGGGCATAAACCCTATTAAACAACGAACAAAGTGAAGGAAATAACAATTGAAAAGATCAAACATACAAATTGTACGTGGAGAAACTCCCCAAAAGAGGATAAAAAACCACAAGCAAAAGGAGATTTCACTATAATAAAGGAGAGTACAAAATATGGGGAGAATTAAAAGAAAACCTAAAGTCCCGCAAGAAAAACCCTTCGAATTAAAGAACAAAAATTCTCTTAATCTAAATATTTTTGTTGTGTAAAACCTAGAGTAACTAAGGCCTATTTGTAGGCTAAAATTCTAGCATATATGACTACAACAACTCTAGGTTAACTAGAATTTAAGTAGGAAACTAAAAATAGAGTTTGACTAGGGAAAGAAAAGCCAAAATAAATTTTGGTCAAAACAAGAGGCATTCTCCCACAAATCTACACCTTGACTCGTATTTGGACCAACTCCCTTGCAAAGCCCTATTACGAGCTTAACTGATTCTTCGTCGTATATTTACCAAGTCCAAGCAATGCTACTTTGAAACTGGAAGTCTCTTTGTCAATATGCTGGTTAGATTGTATTCTGTGCCAATTTTAAGAATCTAAATATCCCCTTGAATGATTACCTCTGGAACAAAATGATAACGAATGCCTATGTGCTTTATTATCTCGTGATTCATTTGACCTTTGGTGAGATGTATGACACTTTGACTATCATAATATACGACAGTTGCCCCTTTTTCACTTACCAGTTCACTGAACAGGCCTCTTAAACAAATTGCTTCTTTAACTACTTTTATAATTGCCATGTATTTTGCTTCAGTAGTCGACAAAGCCATTGTAGCTTGAAGTGTCACTTTCCAACTAATGGCACAATTCTCAAAAGCAAAGAGGTAACCTGTGAGAAAGCTTCTTCGATCTAAGTCTCCTATATAATCAGAATCAACATATTTGACTAAACCCTTTCGAGTTATTCCAAACTCTAAGTACATGTTAGAAGTACCCCATAAATATATGAAAATCCACTTAACTGCATACTAGTGTAACTTACCTGGATTAGCCATGTATCAGCTAACAACACTAACGGCATGTAAAGTATCAGGATGAGTGCATACCATTGCATGCATCAAACTTCCAATTGCACTTGAATAAGGTACTTTTGACATGTACTGTAACACCCCATACCCGAGTCTGATGCTAAGACTGGATTCGAGACATTACCATGCTTGAACTCACTTAAAACATGTACTTACGGGCTATAAAATTTTGTTCCAACTTAAAAACTTCTCTTTCTTAGTCTAATCATACATTTCATGGGCCTATAAGGCCTTAAACACATATCTAGAAACTTTCAGAACTCAAATGAAAACTTTCCTTAAAATAGGGCCCATACGCCCATGTGACTTGGGACAAGCCCGTGTACCCCTAACACATGCCCGTGTCTTTCACCCGTGGTCGACACTGACTAATTACACACGGCCTTGACACGCCCGTGGATGTAAACCGTGTGTTATACCTTGATATACTGACTTACACACACGGCCTAAACAAATGTCCGTGGGATTTGCCCGTGGCCTATTCTGACTTAAAATACTAAAGTGCAAGGTACGCATGGCCTAGACACACGCCCGTGTGTCTAACCGTGTGGGCACTTAGAGGCTATTTACCAAGCCAATTGCCACCCTAAAATTAAGACCAAACTCATGCTCAATTCAATACATTCTTCATAAACATTACTACATGCTTCATTGATCTCAATAAACATATATAGTTAGTCAATTTTGGCCAATCACTTAGCCCTATACAAAAGAATAATAAACTTAATAGCTAACACTTTGGCTCTTCTTAGAACATATTCTCAAAAATGAAATGCTTTTTATACATGCCATACTTAGTAAAATAACTTGGCTATACCAAAATAACATTGATAGCGTGCTCCAAACTCCAATGACGATGATCCACGAGATTGGCTTGGCGGAACTACATAGAGAGAAAGAATAAAAGACATAAGCATTTAGCTTAGTAAGTTTGCATATAATGAACATAGCAACATACTTGATTAATATAAACTATTTGACATAAACAATGGTATCATAGGTTTCAGCTATAAAGCTTACTTACTCATACTGATTCTTACATATCTCATGATACTTACTAGTCTCATCCCTGTGGGATAAATAAGGTACCTGTATCACTTGATCACATTGATCAGTATACTTTAACATGATAATCATAATCTTTCCTTCATCATTCATAACATGAATAATACTCATTTCCAACTTGATAATAGTTTTACTTACTTATCTTTCTTGTCATCTAATTTTAACTTTACTCATTTGCCCGATGAATTTTTGCGAATAACCGAGGATACTAAATCTCTTCCCATGAACTTGATACCAAAGCCATACCCTAGATACGGTCTTACATGGAATATCTCATCTTGGTTTCGAGGCCATGTCTTGACATGGACTTATACGAAGTCTTTCTTGTTTTCACCAATGCCATGCCTTGGCTTGGACTTACATGGGATCTCTTTCTTTGATAGCTTTTCAATGCCAAGCTTGCCTTGGACTTACATGATATCTGTGCTTGATTGTCGATGCCATGCCTTGGCTTGGTCTTATACGGACTTTCTTATCTCATGTGGTAGATCGAGTATCCTGGGAAATTTATCTTCAATTGGGACTTGCTCATACTTAATCTCATTGATTTCTTTGTTTAACATAACATTAAACATTCCATGAAAATAGTGTACATTATACGAAGCAATTCAATGATAAAGATCACAAAGCTTAGAAATCATACAAACTTACTTCAATATACAAAATGTATGTAAATATGCAATTTAGTCCTCGACTTTGTTCTTGCCTCAATTTCGATCCAGGCTTCGTTTTTCTTGATCTATAATAATAATTCAACTCATTTAATAATCACATTGACTAATTTGGCCCTTAACACATACTTTGGCAAAATCATTATTTTACCCTTAAATTTTCTCATATTTACACTTTTACCCCAAGGCTCGTAAAATGATTCTCATTCAACTTTAATAAACTTCATGCTTAGGTGATTCATTATCTCAACTATAGCAATAGAAAATTCTCACTATTTCTACCATGCATGACCAAATCTCATAAATTAACAAACTAGTCCCTACATGCATTTTTTTTTATGAACTTCACATAGAAAAAGATGTTTATCTAACATCAAACCCTCATAAACTTCCATAAAACATCATTTAACAAGCATGTCATTCATGGGTAGATTTTTGAACATGCATATTAGCTCATTTTATAGCTAAAAATAGCTAATTCATAATACGAGAACTTCAAAAATACGAAGAATATTAAAAACGGGCTAAGATGAACTTACTAACAAGCTTGAAAAATATGAAGAACCGTAGCTATGGAGTCTCCAAATTTTCGACAATGTGAGGAAGAAGATGAATAGATTTTTATCATCTTTTTCCTATTTTAATCATTTATTAGACAAATGACTAAAATGCCCTTCTCTTTAAAAATTTCTATTTTACTAACTCATGTCCAATTTTGTCCAAAATTTATAATTTGGGAAAATTGCTACTTAAGGACTTCTAATTGATATTCTAAAGCTATTTCATGCAAAAAGCTTCTAGAAACTCATATTTTGCAACTTTTGCAATTTAGTCCTTTTGGACCATTCAACCTCAATTTAACAAAATTGCTTCATAAAACTTTCACATTAGCATGCAAACATGGCATAAACCTTAAAAACTCATAAATTCACCTCAGATTCGTGGCCTCGCACCACTATTCCGACTAGGCCCTAAATCGGGCTGTTACACTTCTCCCCCTTAGGGATTTTCGTCCTCGAAAATCTTACCGGCAAATAAGTTCAGGTACTGATTTCTCATGCTCTTTTCTGGTTCCCATGTAGCTTCCTCTATTGCATGCCTTTTCTACAATACTTTCACTAGAGCAATACTTTTATTTCTTAGCTGCTTGACTTCCCGAGCTAAAATCTTGATTGGTTCTTCATCATAAGTCATGTCAGGATGAATCTCTATCTCTAACGGGGTAATTACATATGAAGGATCTGATCGGTAGCGTCTCAACATTGACACGTGAAACACATCATGTATCTTTTCTAACTCTGATGGAAAAGCCAATCTGTAAGCTACGGGCCCAACTTTTTCGGTAATCTCAAACGGTCCAATAAAACGTGGACTTAACTTGCCTTTCCAGCCAAATCTGAGAACTTTTCTCCAAGGTGACACTTTCAAGAAAACTTTATCCCCGACTTGATACTCTATCTCTCTTCTCTTTAGGTCCGAATAAGATTTCTGTCTGTCTGATGCAGCTTTTAAACATTCTCGTATCACTTTCACTTTCTCTTCGGTTTCTCTAACCAAATCAACCCCGTGAATTTGGTTTTCTTTGTGTTCAGTCCAAAATAAAGGCGTTCTGCACTTATGCCTATATAGAGCCTCATAAGGCATCATCTTTAAGCTCGACTGAAAGCTATTATTGTAGGCAAATTCTACCAATAGGAGAAACTTTTCCCAACTGCTTTTGGATTCTAGAATACAACAACTAAGCATATCCTCGAGTACTTAAATTAATCTCTCTGACTGATCGTCAGTTTGAGGATAAAAAGTTGTGCTAAAACTCAATTTTGTACCCAAGGCTTCTTGCAACTTCTTCCAAAATCTAGATGTGAATCTCAGATCTCTATCCGATATGATTGACAAAGGAACTCCATGAAGTCTTACTATTTCAGAAACATACAAGTTTGCCAGCTTGTCGAGTGAGTAGTCAACTCATACAGGTAAGAAATGAGCTGACTTCGTGAGTCTATCAACTACAACCCATATAGCATCTTTCTTGCTCAGTGATAATAGTAACCCCGTTACAAAATCCATAGTGATACGGTTCCATTTCCACTTAGGTATCATAATTGGTTAAAGCAAACCCGAAGGTACTTTGTGTTCAGCCTTTACTTGCTGACAAATCAAACATCTTGAAATGAACTCTGAAATATCTTTCTTCATTCTCGGCCACCAATACAAGTGTTTCAAGTCATTATACATCTTGGTACTACCCGGATGTACAGATAGACATCCATTATGTGTCTCATACAAAATTCTCTGAATAAGCTCCTCTTTTCTCGGTATACAAACTCTATCTTTAAACATCATATATCCATCAAAATTAATCCGAAAGTCAGATTCAACATCTGACTCGCATTGAGTTCTCTTGGCTTGTGACTCTTTGTCTTCTTTTTGAGCTTCAGTGATCTCTTGAAGGAACATTGGTCTAGCTTTTAACTCAGCTAGAATAGAACCATCGTCAGATAAGGACATCCATGAATTTATTGCCCTTAATGCAAAAAGGGACTTCCTTCTCAATGCATCGACGACTACATTCGCCTTTCCTGGATGGTAGTCAATGACCAATTCATAGTCCTTTATCAACTCTAACCATCTCCATTGTCTTAAGTTCAACTCTTTCTACGTCATCAAGTACTTCAAACTTTTGTGATCAATAAAAATTCGACATCTTTCACCATATAAATGGTGTCTCCAAATCTTCAAAGCGAAGACTATGGCAGCCAACTCTAAATCATACGTTGGATAATTCTTCTCATGAGGCTTCAATTGTCTTGAGGCATAAGCAATCACCTTGCCTTCTTGCATGAGTACACAGCCTAATCCATTTAAGGATGCATCATTGTAAATCACAAATTATTTCCCTGTCTCAGGTTGTACTAAAACTAGAGGTTCTGTCAACATTGCTTTCAATTTCTCAAAAATTTGTTGGCATCTTTCTGTCCACTCAAACTTTACATTTTTCTATAACAAGTTAGTTATCGGGGTTGCGATCATAGAAAACCCCTTGATAAATCATCGGTAATAGCCGGCTAGGCCTAAAAAACTCCTAATCTCAGAGATATTACTCAGTGGTTTCCAGTCCATTATAGCCGAAATCTTGCTTAGATCCACTCGGACTCCATTTCCCGAAACAATATGTCCTAGAAATCCTACTTCCTTGAGCCAAAATTCACTTTTACTGAACTTGACATACAACTGATTTTCTCGTAGAATCTGTAAAACTGTTCGTAGGTGCTTAACATGCTCGTTCTCATCCCGGGAATAAATCAATATGTTGTCAATGAAACGACTACAAACTTGTCGAGGTAGGGTCTAAAGATGCGATTCATTAAGTCCATAAATACCGCAGGAGCATTGGTCAAACCAAAGGGCATGACTAAGAAATCATAATGCCCATATCTTGTTTGAAAAGCTGTCTTGGACACATCTGAATCCTTTACTCTTAACTGATAATACCCTGATCTCAAGTCTATTTTGGAGAACACATTAGCTCATTTCAATTGATCGAACAAATCATCGATCCTAGGCAATGGGTACTTGTTTTTCACTGTCACTTTATTAAGTTGACAGTAATCTATGCTCAATCTCATGGTGCCATCTTTCTTTTTCACAAATAAAACTGGAGCACCCTAGGGAGAACAACTCGACCTAGCAAAGCCTTTATCTGTCAACTCCTGCAACTATATCTTCAGCTCTTTCAACTCTGTTGGAGCCATTCTATAAGGAGTGATAGATACCGGTACAGTACCGGGAGCTAGCTCAATATTGAACTCAACCTCCCTAACTGGTGGTAGTCCTGGTAATTGCTCGAGAAAAACATCTACGTACTCACATACTATCGGTACTGACTCAATCTTTAGCTCTGTTTCTTTATCATTCATCACAAAGGCCAGATATGCTTTATTCCTTTTTCTTAAGTATCTCTGTACCATTATATGAGAAATCACTGCCGACGACCTACTCTGTTCATCAGATTCTATATGAAAAGTGTTTCCATTCTCACATCTCATCTCAATATATTTCTTCCCACAATTAACTATTACATCATGGGTGGTCAACCAATCCATACCAAGAATGATGTCAAACTCATCAAATGGTAGCAACATAAGATTTGCTTTAAAATAATGACCTCTAATCATTAGTGGACAATCTTTACATACTTCATTAACTAACACTCTCTGGCCTAAAGGATTAGACACCTTAACCATAAATTCTGTAGAATCTATAGGCATATTCATACTGGATACTAGTTTCATACAAATATAAGAGTGTGTGGATCCGGGATCTATTAAAGTAATAACTTTGATATCATAAAGAGAAAAGGTACCCATGATAACATCAAGAGAAGATGCCTCTTCGCGAGTGCAAATGGCATAAGTCCTCGCAAGTGCCCTACCCTCGGGTCTTTCAGCCTGCTCTCTAGGGCTACCTCTTCCACTTGCCCCACTCCTCGGGTTTCTACTAGTGCGCCTCGACCATACCCCAGATCTCGTGTTCGAGTTCTCTTCTTCGTCATCTTAGAACAATCTTTTATAAAGTGATCATAGGAACCACATCTGAAACAAGCATTTTCATGCGCTCGACATTCACCTAGATGGCGTCTACCACATTGTGGACATTCAGGTCTATCAGGTGGAACGTTCCCCACACTAGCAACTAAAGTAGTCTGTGCTTTATTCCCCGAATTCTGTTTACTCTTGTCCTTCTTTGAAAACCCAGTGAAAGTAGCCGATTGGGTAGGGAAATCTCTTGACTTCTTGAATGAAGATTGGAATGACTTACTCCACTGTCTCTTTCTAGAGTCACGAGACTCCATTTCAGATTTTCTCTTCTCTTTTACTAACTCTTCGACCTTACATGCCCTCTCCACTAACACCACAAATTCTTTTAATTCGAGGACAACAAAAAATAACTTGATATCATCATTTAGTCCATCTTCAAATCTCTTACTCATGCTGGCTTTAGTGGACACGCACTCTCGAGTGTATTTGTTGAGTCGTACAAACTCTCACTCATAATCAGTCATTAACATCTTGCCTTGTTTCAGTTCTAGGAATTCCTTACTTTTCTAGTCCACGAATCTTTGACTGATATACTTTTTCTTGAACTCTTCTTGGAAAAATTCCCATGTGACCTTTTCCCTCGGTACTACCGACACAAGGGTGTTCCACCATTGATAGGCAGCATCTCTTAAAAGAGAAACTACACACTTTATACATTCCTCAAGTGTGCATGACAACTCATTAAATACCCTGATAGTATTTTCTATCCAGAACTCAGCCTTTTTCGATCATCATCTTTTCTAGCCCGAAATTCTTCTGCCCCGTGTTTCCTGATCCTATCAATTGGAGGTTTGTCTCATCTTACCACCTCTACTACTTGAGGGGCTGTAGGGATAGGTTGAGGGATAGGCGGGGGTGGAGGGGGTTGTACATTCAGGTTCGTACGAACGAATTCTGTGTACCACATATTCATTATATGGAGGAAAACTTCTCTAGCCTCTTCTCCTCCTCCTTGGCTCACTGTAGTGGGTCTATTCTCATTCTCATTTGGCACCATCCCTTCAGTAGGAGCCGGCGCATTACTTTCTACATCATTCGCCTTAGCTCTTTCGGGATCCATTTACTATATGTACAAATATAATTTAAGTCGTCAGGAGTCATCACACTATCATTATAAAAACATTCTTACGCATGGCATGTATAGCTAGACTCGTGCTCGTGCTACATTAGTCCTAGAACCGACTAAACCGTAGCTCTGATACCACTAAATGTAACACCTCATACCCGAGTCTGATGCTAAGACTGGATACGAGACATTACCATGCTTGAACTAACTTAAAACATGTACTTACGAGCTATAAAATTTTGTTCCGAATTAAAAACTTCTCTTTTTTAGTCTAATCATACATTTCATGGGCCTACGATGCCTTAAACATGTATCTAGAAACTTTCAGAACTCAAATGAAAACTTTCCTTAAAACAGGGGTCACACGTCCATGTGACTTAGGACACACCCGTGTACCCCTAACACATTCCCGTGTCTTCCACCCGTGGTCAAAACTGATTAATTACACACGGCCTTGACATGCTTGTGGATGTAAATCGTGTGCTATACCTTTATATACTGACTTACACACACGGTCTGGGGCATACGTCGATGTTCTAACAGTGTATCACACACGGCCTAAACAAATGATCGTGGGATTTGCCCGTGGCCTATTCTGACTTAAAACACTAAAGTGTAGAGATGCATACGGCCTGACACACGCCTGTGTGTCTAACTGTAGGCATTTAGAGGCTATTTACCAAGCCAATTGCCACCACAAATCAAGACCAAACTCATGCTCAATTCAATACATTTTTCATAAACATTACTACATGCTTCATTGATCTCAATAAAAAATACATATTTAGTCAATTTTGGCCAATCACTTAGCCCTATACAAAAGAATAATAAACTTAATAGCTAACACTTTGGCTCTTCTTAGAATGTATTCTCAAAAATGAAATGCTTCCTATACATGCCATAGTAAAATAACTTGGCTATACCAAAATAGCAATTGATAGTGTGCTCCGAACTTCGATGACGATGATCCACAAGATTGGCTTGGCAGAACTACATAGAGAGAAAGAATAAAAGACATAAGCATTTAGCTTAGTAAGTTTGCATATAACGCACATAGCAACATACTTGATTAATATAAACCATTTGACATAAATAATGGTATCATAGATTTCAGCTATAAAGCTTACTTACTCATACTGATTCTTACATATCTTATGATACTTACTAGTCTCATCCTTGTGGGATAAATAAAGTACCTGTATCACTTGGTCACATTGATTAGTATACTTTAACATGATAATCATAATCTTTCCTTCATCATTCATAACATGAATAATACTCATTTCCAACTTGATAATAGCTTTGCTTACTTATTTTTCTTGTCATCTAATTTTAACTACTCATTTGCCCGATGAATTTCTGCGAATAACCAAGGATACTAAATTTCTTCCCATGAACTTGATACCAAAGCCATACCCTAGGTACGATCTTACATGGAATATCTCATTTTGGTTTCAAGGCCATGTCTTGGTATGGACTTATATGAAGTCTTTCTTATTCTCACCAATGCCATGCCTTGGCTTAGACTTACATGGGATCTCTTTCTCTTAATAGCTTTTCAATGCGAAGTTTGCCTTGGACTTACATGATATCTGTTCAATGCCAAGCTTGCCTTGTTCTTACATGATATCTGTTCAATGCCAAGCTTGCCTTGGACTTACATGATATCTGTTCAATGCCAAGCTTGCCTTGGACTTACATGATATCTGTTCAGTGTCAAGCTTGCCTTGGACTTACATGATGTCTGTTCAATGCCAAGCTTACCTTGGACTTACATGATATCTGTGCATGATTACCGATGCCATGCCTTGGCTTGGTCTTATACGGACTTTCTTATCTCATGTGGTAGATCAAGTATCTTGGGAAATTCATCTTCAATCGGGACTTGCTCATACTTAATCTCATTGATTTCTTTGTTTAACATAACATTAAACATTCCATGAAAATAGTGTACATTATACTAAACAATTCAATGATAAAGATCACAAAGTTTAGAAATCATACAAACTTACTTCAATATACAAAATGTATGTTGATATGCAATTTAGTCCTCGATTTTGTCCTTGCCTCGATTTCGATCCGGGCTTTATTTTTCTTGATCAATAATAATAATTCAACTCATTTAATAATCACATTGACTAAATTGGCACCTAACACATACATTGGAAAAATTATTATTTTGCCCCTAAACTTTCTCATATTTGCACTTTTACCCCAAGGCTCGTAAAATGATTCTCATTCAACTTTCATAAACTTCATGCTTAGGTGATTCATTATCTCAACTATAGCAATAGTAAATTCTCACTATTTCTACCATGTATGATCAAATCTTATAAATTAACAAACTAGTCCCTACATGCATTTTTTTTATAAATTTCACATATAAAAAGATGTTTATCTAACATCAAACTCTCATAAACTTCCATAAAACATCATTTAACAAGCATGTCATTCATGGGTAGATTTTTGAGCATGCATATTAGCTCATTTTATAGCTAAAAATAGCTAATTCATATTACGAGAACTTCAAAAATACGAAGAATATTAAAAACGAGCTAAGATGAACTTACTAGGAAGCTTGAAAAAAATGAAGAACCCTAGCTATTGAGTTTCCAAATTTTTGGCAATGTGAGGAAGAAGATGAATAGATTTTTATCATCTTTTTCCTATTTTAATCATTTATTAGACAAATGACTAAAATGCCCTTCTCTTTAAAAATTTCTATTTTACTAACTCATGTCCAATTTTGTCCAAAATTTATAATTTGGGAAAATTGCTAATTAAGGACTTCTAATTGATATTCTAAAGCTATTTCATACAAAAAGCTTCTAGAAACTCATATTTTGCAACTTTTGAAATATAGTCCTTTTGAACCATTCAACCTCAATTTAACAAAATTGCTTCATGAAACTTTCACATTAGCATACAAACATGGCATAAACCTTAAAAACTCATAAATTCACCTCAAATTCATGGCCTCGCACCACTATTCTGACTAGGCCCTAAATTGGGCTGTTACATGTAACTTTCATCTTCTTCATTCTGTGGGGAATCTAAAATTGAGAGTTTAAAGTTTGCAACTAAAGGAGTACTTACTGGTTTTGCATCTTACATCTCAAATCAAGTAGGGATCTTCTTGATGTACTTTTGTTACAATAAAAACAATTTCTCAAAATGTCTCTCTCTCTCAAAATTTTCATCTTAAGTTTTTTTTTGTTGGACCTAAATCCTTCATCTTGAACTTAGAGTTAAGCGTGGTTTTAAGACGATCAATATCAAATGGATTCTTAAATGCAATTCACATATCATCAAAATAAAGTAGCAAATATATAAAAGAATCATCATCAAGACAATATAGATAAACACAACTGTCATACTTACTTCAAAAAAACCAATACTCAACATGAATGAGTCAAACTTTTTAATCACTATTGAGGAGACTACTTCAAATCGTAGAAAGACTTTTTAAGAGACAAACATAATCTTCTTTACCTTCAAATTTGAAGCCTTCTGGTTGTTGTAGGTAGATGTCTTCCTCGAGGTCACCGTGAAGGAAATTAGTCTTTACATCCAACTATTCTAACTCAAGATTATTTGATGCAACAATGGCTAAAAGCATCTGAATGGAATTATATTTCACAACAAGAGAGAAAACATCATGAAAATCAACTTCCTTCATTTGATTGTAGCCCTTTGCAACCAGTCTTACCTTGAATCTAGTGTCATTATGACCCAAACCTTCCTTCTTTTTAAACACTCATTTGCAACCGATGATTATTTTACTGATGGGTGGTTTAACTAGCCTCTAAGTCTTGTTTTTTTGAAATGATTTCATCTCTTCTTCCCTTGCAACGAGTCATCTGCTAGAATCAGAGGCTTGAATTACCTCATAATAACACGAAGGATCGGTAGAATCAATGCTCTTAGCAACACTTAGAGCATAAGTTAATAGGTTTCCTTCACAATATTTCTGTGATGGTCGTCTTTCTCTCATTTTCCTATCACGAGCTAACTTATAATTAGTTAACTGATATGATGAGGGTACCTGAGGGTTGGATAGAACCCCAAACAAATTCAAAACAGCTTCAAACTTGCAAAAATCACAATTTTGTCATGTTATCGTGACGTCATAAGACTCTTCATTGGGACGAGACCACTGCTTGTCGTGACATCACCTCCTATTTTGGTTTTTGACTCCACCTTGCTTGAGACACTATGATTTGTTGTGTCTTTAAAAATAAAAGTCCCCTTTTCTGATCAAAACATGACAAATTCATTAAATGTAACATCTCTACTAACAATTATTTTGTTAGATTTCAAACACCACAACTTACAACCTTTTGTACTGGTAGAGTATCCCAAAAAGATACATTTAACGACCCTTGGTTTGAGCTTTCGTTAGCTAACTTTAGTATAAGCAAGTCAACCAAAAATTCTAAGATTAGAATAATTAGGAGGATTACCTGACCATATATCATCTAGAACTTTACCATTCAATGCTCAATGAGAAGAGCGATTTACCAAATAACTTTTCAGGTTTATGGCTTCGGCCCAAAATTCTTTCCCTAAGCCTGCATTAGAAAGCATATATCGAGACTTTTCCAGTAAGGTTCTATTTATTCTTTCTGCAAATCCATTCTGCTGCGGAGTTTCAACAATGGTTCGATATCTTTCAATTCCTTCCCGTTTGCATAAATTATTAAACTCTTAAAAATAGAACTTAAGATCATTATCCATTCTCAACCGTTTCACAAGTTTTCTAGTTTGTTTTTCTAATAGTGTCTTCCACTGTTTGAAGATTTTGAAGACTTTGCTTTTTTTGTTTCAAAAAATAAACACAAACTTTTCTAGAGTGATTATCAATAAAAGTTAGGAAATATTTATTACCTCCTTTTGAAATGTCAGAATATGGACCCCATAAATCAAAATGAATGTAATCTAGAGTCTATTTTCTTCTGTGTACTGCTGAATCGAAACTAACTTGGGTTTGTTTCTGAAAAATGCAATGCTCGGAGAAATCTAACTTACCAACTTTAGTGTCTTTAAGGAAACCTCTATTGCACAAGAATGTCATACATTTCTCACTCATATGACCCAATCGCATGTGCCAAAGTTTGGTTGAGTTGGAATCAGTGGAGAAAGCGTCATATCGTGTCGTCACGACATGGTTGCGATTTTGGTTTTTCTTCGGTAATTGCAATCACACCAATAACCATTGGCCCTTACAGAACTATAGGCTACCTTTTTTCTATCCTATCATCACAACAAAAGACCCATGATAAAATTTTAAGCATTTGACTCAATGAATCTCATGTAACCGTTAGAATCCAAAATTTACAATAAGATAAAATTTTTCTTTAAACCAGGAATGTACCTGACATTTGAAAGTGTCCAAATAATTCCATCGTGCATCTTAATTTGTACTTTTCCAATTCTGAATAATTTACATGGAGAGTTATTCCCCATCAGTACAACCCCACATTCAATTGAACTATACGTAGAGAACCAATCCCTGTTGGGAAACATGTGATAGGAGCACACTAAATCTAATATCCATTCAGAAGTAAGATGAGAGCTTTCGCTGGTTGACACCAACAAGAAATCATCACCTCTACCCTCGGCTACACTAGTATCAGCAACTTTGACTTTCTGATTATCTTTCCCGTTGTTTTGGCATCCCTTTTGATTTTATTTTTAACTTTCCAAAATTTTGCCTTAACATGGCCCACCTTTCTACAATATCCAAAATATTTGTCATGATTTCTGAATTTGGACATTGCTTTAGACCTGTTTCTATCTATCTTTCTAGTTTGTTGTCTGTCTCTTGCAACTAGAACTGAGGCTTGCCTGTTTGATTTTTTGTTTGGGACTAACTTGTTGTCGAGTTTATCCTTGCTCAAAAGATTCCCCTTCACATCCTCGAACGAGAAATGGTCTCTCCCATAAATTAGAGTTTCCCTGAAAGTTTTATAAGAAGAGGGCAAAAAACATAACAACAACATAGCTTAATCCTCGCCACTAACCTCTGCTTCGAGATTCTTTAAGTCATTAAGAAAGGTAACAAACTTGCTAAGATGAGTTCTGATGGACTCACCTTCGGTCATTCTGAACGTGTAGAGACATTGTTTTAATATTATCTTGTTGGTCAGAGATTTCGTCATATATAAGGCTTTTAGTTTCTTTCATAACGTGGACGTTGTTTTCTCTTTCAAAACCTCTTGTAACACATTATTCGTGAGACATAATTGAATAGTGGATAAAGCCTTTTCATTGAGCTCTTCCCATTTTGACTTATCCATATCTCCAGGCTTCTTCCCTGTGATGACCTTTTTCAGACCATTCTGAACCACTATTGCCATCGTCCAAACTTACCACAAACTAAAATTTACAATTATGTTGAACTTCTCAATATCGAACCTTAACCCTACCATATCTAAACGGGTTGACTGCAGAAATTGAACTAGCTCAAATACTAGTTTGTAGGGAATAAACCCGATTAAACAAAGAACAAAGGGAAGAAAATAAGAATCGAAAAGATCGAACACACAAATATTACGTGGAAAAACTTCTCAAAAGAGGATAAAAACCACATGCAAAAGGAGATTTTACTATATTAAAGGAGAGTATAAAAGATGGAGAGAATTAAAAGAAAACTCGAAGCCCCACAAGAAAAACTCTACGAAACAAAGAACATAAATTCTCTCAATCTAAATATTTTTGTTGTGTAAAACATAGAGTAACTAAGGTTTATTTATAGGCTGAAATTCGTAGCATATATGACTACAATAACTCTAGGTTAATTAGAGTTTAAGTGGGCAATCAAAATTAGAGTTTAACTAGGAGAAGAAAAGCCAAAATAAATTTTGGTCAAAATAATAAGCATTCTCCCACAATAAAAATTCTTGTAATTAATTAAATTAATCAATTTTATCTTCCATTCCAAACAAAACTCATAATTTTTTCACCACTTCTTTAACCAAACGAAGAACAAGCAATTAATTTAATTAATTTCAAGTGTTTTTCCTTTACTTTTAACTTAGCATGGAAGGTTCGAGATTATATAATCGAAAAATTGAGTTTAAGTGAGACAATTATTAAATATGAGTTATTTAAGTTGATTTATTAAGAATAATCTAAAACATAAATTTAAAATTTAAAATTTAAAAGTAGATTAAATTAATTAATATTATAGTAACAAATTGATCGACATTATCAATGGATGAAAAAATTTTCAACAATTTATTCAATTTATTTTGATGTTTTGAAATTTAAAATTTCAATATTAAAAAAGAAATTTATTATTTCGCAATGGGATAAACAAGTACAATTTGACAATTTTTGTGTATTACTTTTAGTTTCTATCACTTTTTCACTTTTTTCCTTGATTTTTTTTACTCCAATCAATACTTAAAAAAATATATTTTGGGTGACAAAATGAAAGCGACCTAAAAGTTGGGTGTGTATAGTTAACCACCATTAGATATTTAACACTTAAGGACTAAAATGGAAGAATCCTAAAAGTTGGGTGACCAAATTGCAAAGATTTCATTTTGGTCTCAAAATGAAAGCACCCTAAAAGTTGGGTGACCAAATTGCAATTATTTCATTTTGGGTGTCTGAAATGAAAGCACCCTAAAAGTTGAATAACCAACTAAATAGTTTACCTTTTTTTATCTAAATTATCAAGCCCACGTGTATATGAAAAATAAATAAAACATTAAATTAAAAGACAAAAACTAAACATGTGTTAATAAAAAGAAGTGAATACTAAACTTATATGAAAGTACTTGTACTTAAATGGATAATAAAAATATTATTTAAAAATCAATTAAAATATTGTTTCAAATGAAAAAAAAAATTCAGAAGATAACCATTTACTTAAATAGAGAAGATGACATTTTTGTTTATGTATATTTTATATTTACTTCTTTCTCATTAACCATATGTTTAGTTATTTATTTTAATTTAATTTAATTTAATTATTTCATAATATTATTTTATTCATGTGGACTTGATGATTTGAAAAATAAAAATCTATATGTCAAATTTTCATTGGTTGATTTAGTAGTTCACTAATAATCTTAACACTAGATACTATACTAAAACACATATTGATTGTTCAACCACATTGTACATTTTCAAAGTACATGTACTCCATTGATTTTTTATTTTTTTATAAAAGTACATGTACTATAATAAAATAAGTATTAATAATTCGAGTATTATATTGAACATTTCCAAAGTAGAGTAGTAGTACTAAATATGACATTATCTTGATTAACATTAACTTTTTATTAAATTTATCCATGAGTTAAGTTGTTAGAAAAAATTCAAAAGTCGATATTTCAAGAAAATTTGAAGTAATAAAGATGAACTTGAAAAGATATAGGTTGGTTTAGAAAATAAACAATGTCTTAATGTCAACATTTAATGGTTAATTTCAGTCTAACCAATTCTTGACCTACATCTATGTATGTCTAAACATCAAATTAACAATGTAAATATTTTTAAAAATTTTTAAAGTTATATTATCTAAATATTTAATTTTATTGTTTTATTTTTTGAGAAACTTTATTAATTTATTTAAACTTAAATTAATTAATATTTAAAACTAGAGTTCACATTATATATATATACGTTTTTGAAAAGTATATGTTAAACATAGATTATACTGTTAAAATTATTTATTATAAATAATTTAAGTAGTTTTATATCATGTTTAAACAGGTTTAAACAATTTTAATTTTTACAATATTTTTAAAATTGTCTTTACTTATTTTATTTTAATTTTGACATTAACGGTATAAGTTTTTAAACATATTTTAAGTTTTTTTTTTTTGGCCAACAACATATTTTAAATTAACTATTTTATTTTTTGGTATGATTTAAATTAATTATTTTATTTCTAATTGAAACCAAAACTAATTTTAATTATTTTATTTAATAACTTAAATATATTTTATCCTATTATAAAATATTATAATCTATTTTAAAATGTTTAAAAAATATTTATAAACTGTTATAAATATGATATTTCTATTATATAAAATTATTTTTTACACCTTTTAAAACTTGGTTGCTAATTCTAATATTAATTGGATTTTTAAATAAATTTTATTTTAATTAGTTTTTAATTTTAATGTTAATCTTAACTGTTATAACAATTTTGAAATAAATTATGTTATTCGTAATTTAAAAGAGTTTTAATGTTCAAACTATATTTTAATATTGCCTTTTAATTTATTAAATTTTTACTTAACTTATGATTTTTTATTTTAGTTAAAAAAGATTTTTTAAAATAATTGTATAATTTCAAAATATATTTTAAATTATGGAGCCTACATTAATTTAATATATAAAATGTTAATCGACAAGTAATATTTTTTTAAGTGGCGAAATTAAATTATATATTTTGATGACAAGTAAAAATATAATTTCATCATTTTAATAGCATATATCTTTATAATTTTTAAAAATTAAATCAAAATTTTATCATTTTAGAAGGCTAAAGTACAATTTTACTATTATTAATTTAAAATTTTATAAATTATAAAAGAGTCTAAATAAAAAAATCCAATTAAAATATGCCCTGCTATCCTTCCCTTGACTCTTGCCCTGCTATGATTATTTCTAAAGACCTTATAATATGTATATATGTATATGATTTCTTGACGAAGTTGATGTTTTGAGTCAATTCGTACTAATTTAATTAGACAATTTTGTAAAATATCATTTTAATAAATTAAATTATATTAATATGAGAATATTTTTGTCTTTTAATTTAAAAATTATAAAGAATGAGATTTATACTTAAAACATTGTAATTTGAAAGTGTTTTAGAGTTAGTGTCATTAGTCAATCGGGCACAAACTCGGTTAGAGAAATTATAAAAATGTTCTTCTATAATTGAAATAAGTTATATTACTCGTGTTTTTCATTTCAACAAAAACCAATAAAAATATGCATATGGTAGGATTTGAAGCTACCCGAATTAGATTAATAAAATGTAACACCCCTAACCCGTATTCGTCGCCAGATTAGGGTTACGGGACATTACCGAACAAGACACAGTTCATCACTATAATTTATCACAATCCATGCATAAATTCATATCGACTTCTTTACATTAATTTTTCAAACTCAAATAGCAACTATACACTCATTCATATAAGTTAAATTCGCACATATTTAAAACATATAGCTAATTAAAAACCAATCATGCTTTATTACTTATAATATTCGAATCATACAAGCATCTCATTCATGATATTCGAATACCTATTTTATAATCAATCATATTTCATTTCATATACCAATCATAAATCGAGACATCCATTCTTATTAATCTATCCCATTAACTACTAACCAAATATACAATTTTGGACACTTATGCACAACCGCATATTAAGCTTGATCAAGTCTTATCACACGGCTTAAAAACATCCACATAAAATACAATAACAAACATCACAAAACAGTTAAATATAATTTTAATAATCATACCAAATTATGCGCATTTCATCATAATAACCACAGCCATTATCAAACACAAATAACAAATCAAAGCATACCTAATTTGGAAGCTAATTATCAAGTCTAAACATCATATATTTACCCAACCTATAAGCCAACAATTCGGTCATCAAAATTAGCCTAAAAAATTCATACCAATTTCACAGCTCAATCTCTTATACAATTATACCATTTCAACATCGCATTTTGATACCATTTGATCAACAAAACATTCATAATACATAACCTTCATTTATCAATACCTTAAACTGCATATAAGGCACATATCAAAATCAAGCATTAATCCAGCCACTAGGCATTTACATACCTAACCACAAACAAACATTTCATAGGCATATATATATATATTACCAAACACAAAGCCGAACGTGTACACACATCATATACAATAATTTATTTCATAATATGATCGAATCAAATTTATCATTTACAACATTTTCAAGTCATTTGACAAAGTAAATTATACATAAAAAAATTAGGTCATTAATAAGCCACATCAAATAGTCAAATTCACAAGGCATAGCATAGTCATCTCATAACTTAACTTATAAGAACATATACATTAAATCAAAAACACATTCATCAACTAAAATATACCACATATCATACTTCCAAAATGAGCTACTTATAAGGCCGATTATACATCATACATATCATTACTCAATGCCGAATTCATATAACCAAACACCACATATATAAATACCATAAAATATACTTCCAAAATAAGCTTATAACATGACCGGATATACACAAACATTAGCATAATGATCAAGCCATTTTCGCATGGCTCATATATTTAGAATCTCAAAACCAACCAAAACGGATATTAAACTATACATGTCATATGTTCATTGTAAATTTCGGTTTATACCCTAGTTGGAACAGTGGTTTCGGGACCACAAACCCTAGTCCGTAAAATATTTTAATATTATTTTGTGTCTTTGATGAGTGATTAAGCATGTGGTAAAGTTCCGTATGTTAATTTGTCTTTCTGTGTGCTTAATTTGAGCAAAGGATTGAATTGCATTAAATATAAAAGTTGTATGCTCTATGTTAAGGTGTCTATGTGTTGTGGCTTATTAAAGTGAAGGCCTTATGTTTTTATTAAACCAATAGTTAGTTGGTGGATTGATAAAGGTCATAAATTCCCTTAATGGATATAAATTTCTTATGTTTAATGAAAGGTTAATAAAGTAATTAGGTTAATATTATGTTTAAAATAAAACAACCATTAAAAAGATGATGATTATCATCTTATATTGCCGAAAATCAAAGAAAGAAAAGAAAGAAAATTGAGCTGGGGCATTCGGCCATTTGAGGGCTTAATTCAAGGTATGTTTGATTTCGGTTTTTGATTATTTCTATGTTTTTGTAATCGTTGCTTCGAGTGCTATCAAACCCATGTCTCAATTTGATGAATTGATGTTGTTCATGAGAAATTCCATTGATGTTATGTTGAGCTTTGTGATGTTTGATAATGATAAATGAAAGATTTGAGCTAGATGAACATACTTTGTTCTTGAACTTTTGATGAATTTAGCTAATTAGGGCTAAATTGAGAAAATACTAATTTGAGGGAATAAATTACAAATTTGATGGAAAATATAGACTTGTATGGTCCCTAGGGAGATTCGACTATGCATGTGTGTGAACAAATTTTGTATATTTGATGTTTTGAGAAAAATGGACTAAATTGATAAATTGTGAAAATATGAGGGTTAATTTGCAAAGAGCCCTAAATATATGTGTATGGATTGAATTGAATGAATTAGTGAATAAAAGGGTTAATTTTGAATATGTTTAGATCAAGAACCAAGGAAAATGGGCTTAGATCGCGGGAAAGCAATAGTAACTGAGTAGCCGCTTCCATTTCCGTTAAACCGAATCCGAGGTAAGTCACTATGCAAATAAACATACTTATATGAAATTGTGGTTGCTCATATAACTAATGTTGATAATGAATGCTTATGAGAGGTTATGCATATGAATTTTGAGATAAGTTCTATATAGTGACAATGTCCGAGAAGTCTCGTACGAATCTAGGAATAGATAGGATTAGCTATGTCATGACATAGGTATCTGTTCTGTTTTATCATGTAAGACCACATCAGGGACGTTGGCGTTGATTTTAGATTTTGTGTAAGACCACGTCTGGGACGTTGACATCGATACGAGATTTCGTGTAAGACCACGTCTAGGACTTTGGCATCGATACGAGCTTTACTAGTAATACCACGTTTGAGACGTTGGCATCGATATAAGCTTTACGTGTAAGACCATGTCTGGGACATCGGCATCGTATTGATTCGTATAAGACCCTGTCTAGGATAGTGGCATCGATATTCGAGTGCATGTAAGACCTCGTCTAGGACGTTGGCATTGTACGACTATTTCGATCTTTCTGAGCATCTTACTAGATTCCTAAAGGTTCAACGGGCAAGTCTGTGATACAAATTGTAAATCCAAGATATGATCAAATAAGTGAACGAATGTTCATTTCAGGTACGTTAAATGTACATTAAGTGTGTATAAAAGGTAAGTACCTATATGACTTTGATTTGAAGAAAAGTATGATTGGATATGAGAAGGTGAATGAGATGCAAGAATGATTATGAAATAGCTATGTATACATATTATTATTGAATTGTGAATATGGCAAATGTGGTCACAAGTATATGAACCAAAGCACATTTTTGATAGTAGGCTAAGTGTTTAGGATGTGCCAATATATCTACTTACATAATATGCATTCTATGCTAAGTTTAAGCTTTTGGAAAGCTTACTCTGTGTGTCTATTTTCTCTGTTTTACAGGTCGTTAAAGCTACTGAAGGCTCGGGACCGTCAAGGATCGTCATCACACTACTAAACTCTTTTTGGTACTCTTTGAATAATGTATATAGCTAGATATGGCATGTATAGGCTAGATATGTGTATATGTTTATGAAGTGAACTTAGCCATGGTTTTGGCTTGTTTTGAGTTGATAAAATGCTTGAATGAATGAGTTATATGATGCATATTTTTGGTATAGTTTGGAGCACAAGAAATGGTCAAGTTTTTGAGCAAGTTTTGGATGAATTATACTTGTGATGATATGAGTTTTAGTTTTGTAATTTGGCATGAATGAAATTGGTATTCAATGTATAGATTGATTGGTCAATTTGGTATGTTTTTTTTTTTTGCCATATATACATGATATGATTTGGGAAATGTTGTTTGTAGGTATGACCCAATTGGGTGACATTTTGGTTGCAAATGACCTATAATGGCACACAGTCATGGCACACGGGCTTTCCTAGTGACCGTGGGGTAAAGTCAGTAGCTAGCTTAAGAGTACACGACCATGGCACATAGGTGTGCTTAGAGGCCGTGTGAGAAAGTCAGTATATGGCCTAGTAGGACACGACCTTAGCATACAGGGGTGCTTGACAGCCGTGTTGTTTTGGCAGGATCGACCACGGTCAGGGTACACGGGCATGCTTGGTGGCCGTGGTGTGTAGTCAGGTTCGACCATGGGGAGGACACACGGGTGTGTCTAGCAGCCGTGGAGGGCACACGGTTGGCTTCCACGAGCGTGTATCCCCTATATTTTATAAAAAATTTTAAGTTTCTGATAATTTCTGATGTGTTTTGATTTAGTCCCGACCCAAGGTATAAGCATGTTTAAGGTCTCGTTGATCTATTTAAGGGACATTGTGTGTATGATTGATGAATGAAATGTATGAAATGTTATGAAGTTTTTGATCTGTCTAGTAATGCCTTTAACCCTAATCTGGCGACGGACACGGGTTAGAGGTGTTACATTTTATTGGTATTAGAGCTATGGTTTAGTCGATTCTCGGACTAACGTAGCGTGTCAGAGTCTAGCTATACATGCCATATATCTGAATTGTGATAGTGTGATGAATCCTGACGTATAAAATGTGATTTTTTGTATAGCAATAGATCTCGAAAGAGCTGTAGCTGACGACGTAGAAAGTAATGCGCCTGCTCTCGCGCAAGGGACAGTGCTTTCTGATCCAAGACCGGCTATGAGTGGTCAAGAGGGAGAAGCTAAGCAAGTTTTCTTCCAGATGACGAGTGAATGGTTCACTCAATTTATGAGTAATAACCAGACTATTTTGCAACCCCCGCCCCCGATTAATCCCCCCAGACATCTAATATACCTCCGACTGCAAATATGAATCCGTGGAATAAGCCTCCGGTTGACAAGATTCGTAAGTATGGAGCCAAAGAATCTCGGGCTACTAATGATGATGATGCTGAAAAGGCCGAGTTCTGGATTGAAAATACTATCCGAGTATTTGACGAAATGTCTTTAACTTTGGAAGAGTGCATAAAATGTGTAGTATCATTACTCCGAGATACAGCTTATCAATGGTGGAAAACTCTAATTTCTATTGTTCTGAAAGAGCGAGTTACATGGGACTTCTCTCAAATTGAGTTTTGAAAGAAATATATCAGCGAAAGATTCATCGATTAGACATGGAAAGAATTTTGGAACTAAAACAGTGAATGACTGTTTTGAGTATGAACGAGAGTTTGTGAGACTAAGTTAATATGCCCGAGAGTGTATATCATCTAAAGCTATAATGTGTAAAAGATTTGAAGACGATCTTAATGAAGATATCCGTTTGCTAGTCGGGGTCTTAGAAATAAAAGAGTTTGTGGTACTCGTTAATCGAGCATGCAAAGCTGAAGCACTCAGGAAAGATAAAAGAAAAGCTGAGACTGAAGCCAGAGATATGAGAAAGAGATTTACGAGCAAATCATTTCAGTCTGCTCCAAAGAGATTCAGAGATGATCAAAGTCATTCAAGAGATAATGTGGGACATTCGAATAGGAATCAAGCTAGATCGCAGATGAGTTCCAAAACTCCCGCAACTTCAATGGCCAGTGTTGGTAATGTCAGGACTGAGAGACCTGAATGTAAACATTGTGGAAAAAGGCATCCGGAAAACTATAGAATAAACAACAGAGCTTGCTTCAGATGTGGATCACTCGATCATTTCATTCGTGATTGTCCTGAGTCCGTCGAGCCAGAGATTGTTCAGAATTCGAGACCTGATAATGCACCTGTGAGAGGTAGACCTTTAAAGAATGTAAAAAATGTTAGTAGTAGTCAGAGGACTACGAGAGACACTGTTGCAAGATCTGAAGCTAGAGTGCCTGCCAGAGCGTATGCTATCCAAGCTCGTGAGGAAGCTTCATCACCTGATGTTATAACGGGTACCTTTACACTTTATGATACTTTTTTTATTACATTGATAGACCTTGGTTCTACGCATTCTTATATATGCATGAATTTAGTATTCAGTAAGACTTTGCCTGTAGAATCTATTGAGTTTGCTATAAAAGTATCAAACCCCTTAGGTAAAAGTGTTTTGGTTGATAAAGTGTGCAAGAACTGTCCGTTAATGTTTAGAGATATATGCTTCCCTACTGATCTGATGCATTTGCCATTTGATGAGGTCGATATTATCCTATGTATGGACTGGTTGTCTTTGCATGATCCTATTGTGAACTGCAAAAGAAAGACTATAGATTTGAGATGTTTGAATGATAAGATAGTACGAGTTGAATCTAATGATTTGAATGGATTGCCTATGGTGGTATCTATATTGAAAGCTTAGAGTTATGTGAAAAAGGGATATGAGGCATATTTTGCTTGTGTAATAGATTTGAAAATGTCTGAAAGGAAAATTGAGTCAGTACCTATTATCTGCGAGTTTTCTGATGTGTTCCCTGAAGAGTTATTGGGTTTGCCTCCGATTTGTGAAGTTGAGTTTGGAATTGAATTGTTGCCTGGTACTACACCTATTTCGATAGCTCCGTATAGAATGACACCAACTGAGTTGAAAGAGTTAAAGTCACAGTTGCAAGAGTTGACTGATAGAGGATTTGCTAGACCGAGTTTTTCACCTTGGGGTGCTCCTATTCTATTTGTGAAAAAAAAGATGGCACGATGAGGATGTGTATCGATTATCTTCAGTTGAATAAGGTGACAATAAAAAATAAATATTCGTTGCCCAGAATTGATGACTTATTTGATCAGTTAAAAGGAGCTACTGTATTTTCAAAGATAGATCTGAGATCGGGATACTATCAATTGAGAGTGAAAGATTCAGACATACCGAAAACTATTTTTAGAACAAGGTACGGGCATTATGAGTTTTTAGTTATGCCATTTGGACTAACCAATGCTCTTGTTGTTTTTATAGATCTGATGAACAGAATTTTTAGACCGTACCTAGATCAATTTGTTGTAGTATTCATAGATGACATATTGATTTATTCACGTGATGAAAATGAGCATGCTGAACATCTGAGAATTGTGTTGTAAACTTTGAGAGAAAAGCAATTATACACGAAATTTAACAAATGTGAATTCTAGTTACATGAGGTTAGTTTTTTGGGACATATTGTGTCAGCTTCTGGAATTCGTGTTGATTCGACCAAAATCTCTGCTATTCTGGATTGGAAACCTCTGAGAAACGTGTCTGAAGTCCGTAGTTTTCTAGGTTTAGCTGGTTATTATCGCCGATTTGTGAAAGAATTTTCAGTGATAGCTACTCCGTTGACTAGATTACTTCAGGAAGATGTTAGTTTTGAATATTCAGATAAATGTCACAAAAGTTTCGATCAGTTGAAAGCTCTGTTAATAGAAGCTCCAATATTAGTACAACCAAAATCGGACAAAGAATTTGTGATTTACAGTGATGCTTTGTTAAATGGTCTGGGATGTGTTTTGATGCAGGAAGGCAAAGTTGTAGCTTATGCCTCGAGACAGTTGAAGCCTCATAAAAGAACTATCTGACGCATGATCTTGAGTTGGCTGCTATTGTATTTGCACTTAAGATATGGCGTCATTATCTATATAGTGAAAAATGTCACATGTTTTTAGATTATAAAAATTTCAAATATCTGATGACTCAGAAAGATTTGAACTTGTGTTAGAGAAGATGACTTGAGTTGTTGAAAGATTACGAGCTTGTGATAGATTATCATCCGGGTAAAGCAAATGTTGTTGTAGATGCACTGAGTTGAAAATCATTATTCGCACTGACATGCTTTGAATGCCCAGTTAGATTTGGCCGATGATAGTTTTGTGATAGTTGAATTAAAAGAAAAATCGTTGTTTATACAGCAGATATATGATGCTTAGAAATCTGATAATGAATTACTAGCAAAACGAGCTCAGTTTGAATTGAGTTCTGAATTTGAATTTCACATTATTGATGATTGCTTGAGATTTCGAGATCGTATATGTGTTCCGAGAAATCCAGAGTTGATTTAGTTGATTTTGAGTGAAGCTCATAACAGTCGTTTATCTATTCATCCGGGAAGTACTAAAATGTATCATGATCTGAAGTGACACTATTGGTGGTCTGGTATGAAACAAGACATTTTTTATTTTGTTTCGAAATGTTTAGTCTGTCAGCAAGTGAAAGCTCAACATCAAGTTCCATCCGGTTTGCGACAACCAATTCTGATTCCTGAGTGGAAATGGGATAGAGTAACAATGGACTTTGTTTATGGATTGCCTCTGACTCCGAGAAAAAAAGATGCAATTTGGGTCGTAGTTGACCGATTGACTAAATCTGCTCATTTTATTCCGGTAAGATCTGACTACTCACTTGAGAGATTAGCTGAGCTTTATATTTCTGAGATTGTGAGATTGCACGGTGCCACTATCCATTGTGTCAGATAGAGATCCGAGATTCACATCGTGATTCTAGAAGAAGTTGTAAGAAGCTTTAGGCACGAAATTGCATTTCAGTACAGCTTTTTATCCACAGACAGATGGTCAATCCGAGCGGATCATTCAGATTTTAGAGGATATGTTACGATGCCTATACTTGAGTTTATTGGTTCATGGGAACAGTATCTGCCATTGATCAAATTTGCATATAATAATAGTTTTCAGTCAAGTATCAAAATGGCACCTTATGAAGCTTTATACGGACGTAAATGTCGTACACCTCTATATTGGACTGAGCTTAGGGAAAATAAGCTACACAGGGTTGACTTGATAAAAGATTCAGAATAGAAAGTGATATTGATCCAAGATTGTTTGAAAGTAGCATCTGATCGTCAGAAGTCTTATACGGACTTGAAACGAAAAGATGTAGAGTTTAAGATCAGCGACAAAGTATTTTTGAAAGTGTCATCGTGGAAGAAAGTACTTCGATTCAGACGTAAAGGCAAGTTAAGTCCTAGGTTCATTAGACCGTATGAGATCATTGAACGTGTTGGGCCTATTGCTTATAGATTAAAGTTGCCCTCTGAGCTAGAAAAGATTCATAATTTATTTCATGTTTCGATGCTCCGTAGATTTCGATCTGATCTGTCACATGTGATTGCTGCATCTAAAATTGAAATCCGATCTGATATGACGTATGAAGAGGAACTGATTCGTATATTAGCTTGTGAAGTGAAGGAGTTGAGAAACAAGAAAATTTTGTTAGTAAAAGTACTGTGGAATCGACATGGAATAGAAGAGGCTACGTGGGAGCCTGAGGACTCAATGAGACAGCAATATACGACTCTGTTTAACGGTAAGATTTTCGGGGACAAAAATCCCTAAGGGGAGAGAATTTTAATAGTCTAGTTTATACCCTAGTCAGAATAGTGGTTTCGGGACCACAAATCCGTGTCTGTATAATATTTTAATATTATTTTCTGTGTCTTTGATGAGTGATTAAGCATGTGGTAAAGTTTCGTATGTTAATTTGTCTGTCTGTGTGCTTAATTTGAGCAAATGATTGAATTGCATTAAATGTAAAAGTCGTATGCCATATGGTAAGGTTCCTATGTGTTGTGGTTTATTAAAGTGAAGGCCTTATGTTGTTATTAAACCAATAGTTAGTTGGTGGATTGATAAAGGTCATAAATGCCCTTAATGGATATAAATTTCTTATGTTTAATGAAAGGTTAATAAAGTAATTAGGTTAATATTATGTTTATAATAAAACAACCATTAAAAAGATGATGATTATCATCTTATATTGCCGAAAATCAAAGAAAGAAAAGAAAGAAAATTGAGCTGGGGCATTCGGCCATTGGAGGGCTTAATTCAAGGTATGTTTGATTTCAATTTTTGATAATTTCTACGTTTTTGTAATCGTTGCTTCGAGTGCTAGCAAACCCATGTCTCAGTTTGATGAATTGATGTTGTTCATGAGAAATGCCATTGATGTTATGTTGAGCTTTGTGATGTTTGATAATGATAAATGAATGATTTGAGCTAGATAAACATACTTTGTTCTTGAACTTTTGATGAATTTAACTAATTAGGGCTAAATTGAGTAAATAGTAATTTGAGGGACTAAATTGTAAATTTGATGGAAAATATAGACTTTTATGGTCCCTAGGGAGATTCGGCTATGCATTTGTGTGAACAAATTTTGTATATTTGATATTTTGAGAAAAATGGACTAAATTGATAAATTGTGTAAATATGAGGGTTAATTTGCAAATAGCCCTAAATATATGTGTATGGATTAAATTGAATAAATTAGTGAATAAAAGGGTTAATTCTAAATATGTTTAGATCAAGAACCAAGGAAAACAGACTTAAATCGCGGGAAAGCGATAGTAACCGAGTAGCCGTTTCCATTTCCGTTAAATCGAATTCGAGGTAAGTCACTATGCAAATAAATGTACTTATATGAAATTGTGGTTGCTCATATGACTTTGATAATGAATGCTTATGAGAGGTTATGCATATGAATTCTGAGATAAGTTCGATATAGTGACAATGTCCGAGAAGTCCCGTACGAACCTAGGAATAGATAGGATTAGCTATGTCATGACATAGGTATCTGTTCTATTTTATCATGTAAGACCACGTCAGGGACGTTGGCGTTGATTTGAGATTTCGTGTAAGACCATGTCTCAGACGTTGGCATCGATACGAGATTTACGAGTAAGACCATGCCTGGGACGTTGGCATCGACATGTGCTTTACGTGTAAGACCATGTCTGGGACATCGGCATCGTATTGATTCGTATACAACCCTGTCTAGGACAGTGGCATCGATATCCAAGTGCATGTAAGACCTCATCTGGGACGTTGGCATTGTATGACTATTCCGATCTTTCTGAGCATCCTACTAGATTCCTAAAGGTTCAACGGGCAAGTCTGTGATACGAATTGTAAATTTGAGCTATGATCAAATAAGTGAACGAATGTTCGTTTCAGGTACGTTGAATGTACATTAAATGTGTATAAAAGGTAAGTACCTATATAACTTTGATTTGAAGAAAAGTATGATTGAATATGAGAAGGTGAATGAGATGCAAGAATGATTATGAAATAGCTATGTATACATATTATTATTGAATTGTGAATATGGCAAATGTGGTCACAAGTATATGAACCAAAGCACATTTGTGATAGTATGCTAAGTGTTTGGGATGTGCCAATATATCTACTTACATAATATGCATTCTATGCTAAGTTTGTTTGTATATTGCCTTACTAAACTTTTGGAAAGCTTACTCTATGTGTTTGTTTTCTCTATTTTATAGGTCGTTAAAGCTACTGAAGGCTCGGGACCGTTAAGGATTGTCATCACACTACTAAACTCTTTTTGGTACTTTTTGAAAAATGTATATAGCTAGATATGGCATGTATAGGCTAGATATGTGTATATGTTTATGAAGTGAACTTAGCCATGGTTTTGGCTAGTTTTGAGTTGATAAAAAGCTTGAATGAATGAGTTATATGATGCATATTTTTGGTATGGTTTGGAGCACAAGAAATGGTCAAGTTTTTAAGTAAGTTTTGGATGAATTATACTTGTGATGATATGAGTTTTAGTTTTGTAATTTGGCATGAATAAAATTGATATTCAATATATAGATTGATTGGTCAATTTGGTATGTTTTTGGTTGTCATATATGCATGATATGATTTGGTAAATGTTGCTTGTAGGTATGACCCAATTGGGTGACATTTTGGTCTTGCAAATGACCTATAATGTCACACGGTCATGGCACACAGGCGTGCCTAGTGACAGTGGGGTAAAGTCAGTAGCTAGCTGAAGAGTACACGACCATGGCACACGGGCGTGCCTAGAGGCCGTGTGAGAAAGTCAGTATATGGCCTAGCAGGACACGGCCTTAACACACGGGGGTGCTTGATAGCCATGTTGTTTTGGCAGGATCGATCACGGTCAGGGTACACGGGCGTGCATGGTGGCCGTGGTGTGTAGTCAGGTTCGACCACGAGAAGGACACACGGGTGTGTCTAACAACCATGGAGGGCACACGGTTGGCTCCCACGAGCGTGTATCCCCTGTATTTCAGAAAATTTTTTAAGTTTTCGATAATTTCTATATGTGCTTTGATTTAGTCCCGACCCGGGTTATAAGCATGTTTAAGGTCTCGTTGTTCTATTTAAGGGACATTGTGTGTATGATTGATGAATGAAATGTATGAAATGTTATGAAGTTTTTGATCTGTCTCGTAATGCCTTTAACCCTAATTCGGCGACAGACACTGGTTATAGGTGTTACAGATTGGTCAATTTGGTATTTTTTTTGGTTGCCATATATGCATGATATGATTTGGTAAATGTTGCTTGTAGGTATGACCCAATTGGGTGGCATTTTGGTCTTGCAAATGACCTATAATGTTAGATAGTCATGGCACACGGGCATGCCTAGTGACCGTGGGGTAAAGTCAGTAGCTAGCTTAAGAGTACACCACCATGGCACACGAGCGTGCCTAGAGGCCCTGTGAGAAAGTCTGTATATGGCCTAATAGGACACGGCCTTAGCACACGGGGGTGCTTGATAGCCATGTTGTTTTGGCAGGATCGACCACGGTCAGGGTACACGGGCGTGCTTGGTGGTCGTGGTGTGTAGTCAGGTTCGACCACGGGGAGGACACGGGTGTGTCTAGCTACCGTGGAGGGCACACGGTTGGCTCCCACGGGCGTGTATCCCTGTATTTTAGAAAAGTTTTTAAGTTTCCGATAATTTCTGTATGTGTTTCGATTTAGACCCGGCCCGGGTTATAAGCATGTTTAAGGTCTCGTTGATCTATTTAAGGGACATGTGTGTATGATTGATGAATGAAATGTATGAAATGTTATGAAGTTTTCGATCTATCTGGTAACGCCTTTAACCCTAATCCGACGACGAACACGGGTTAGAGGTGTTACATTCATAGTTTCAAACTTTTGTAATACCAAAATAGCAATCGAGAGTGTGACGGATTTCGTTGACGATCCCCGAGCTCGTAACTAGCTTACAAAATATATAAAACAAAGGACAAACACACACAATAAGCTTTAATAGCTTGGTAAGTCATAAGCAATTAAATCATTTCAATGACATACATAATTCAATCAAACTAAGATGAATCATGCAAACCTTAACCACATATACATTTATCGTGCTTGCAAATTCATATATCACACATGAACATTATCACTATTATCACTTGGCCGAATATGAACAATCACATGTACATATATGTCACCTTTTTATATCATGCATAGTTTATTTTATCATTTTAATTACTAAACTTACCTTACTTTCATATTTATTTAACTTCACACGTACCTGAACCATTTAGCTCGTTTTCACATTCGATCTTAACTCGATATTGCCCGTTGAACCGTTCGTAACCTATAAGGATACTCGGATAACTCAAAAAGCTCGTACAATGCCAACGTCCCAGACGTGGTCTTACATGTAATCAACTATCGATGCCACTGTCCCAGACAAGGTCTTACATGAACTCATATACGATGCCGATGTCCCAGACATGGCCTTACACATAAATTACAAATCGATGCCAACGTCCCAGATGTGATCTTACATGAATCACATATCGGAATCCTATGTCATGACATATGTATCCTAACTATTCCTAAGGTTTGTACGGGGCTTTTAGACGTCGTAACTCGATCGATTCATGCTCATAACAATCATTCCATGCTAAATTTAATTTGGCTAAATAGTTATACATACATAAAATTCAATTCAGCTATTTACAAAATCAATACATTCAATTTAACAACATTTATTTACTTATGAACTTACCTCGGACGAAGACAAACGAACCGGGACAACTATTCAACAACTTTAGATTTCCCGTGATCCAATTTCGATTTCCTCTTTTCTTGATCTAAATTAATAAAAATTAGACTTATTTAATCACACATGTATTCAAATTCACCCAAAAACAAATAAAAGGGTAATTTGCACTTTAGCCCCTAATATTTCACATTTTTTACAATTTAGTCCCTATTTCATAAAACGCAAAATATACATAATTTCATTAAACTCTAGTATAGCCAAATTTTACTAAGGTTCATAGAAGCCCATTTCTTTCATTAATTTCACATTTTAACCCCTAAATTTACAAATTTCACAATTTAGTCCTTAATAAACATTTTTATCAAAAAATCACTTAACAAATCATGAAAATCTAACATCAAAATTTTATAATTCATCATAAAACAACAAAAAAAATCAAGCTATCATCAATGGAAGCTCACAAATTCATTAACAAATTCAAAATTTATGGCATGGGCCAGCTAGTATACGAAGCAACAATCTCAAAAACAAAAAAATTATAAAAAAAATTGAGCTAAAATTCACTTACTAATTATTCATGCAAGTGCAGAAAGTTCAAGCTCCATTTTTCTTCTTCTTCTTTGAGATATTCATCCATGAATGGTTGAAAATGATAATAATTCAATTGTTTTTATTTTACTAACATAAATTATAAAATCACAAATAAGCCATTAATGAAAACATTAAAATTTCATATAATGGATGACCGTTTAAGTCAAAATCCTCTAACTATGGTCTAATCACATAATAAGGACCTCACATTTAATAAACCATAGCAAATAAACATTGTAACAAATAGAAAGCTACTTTTGCATTTTATGCGATTAAGTCCTTTTATCAAATTAAACAACCAATCGATAAAATTATTTCATGAAAATTTCACACATATTAATTCACATGCTGTAAATACCACAAATAATATTAAAATATTTTTTTGACTCGGATTTGTGGTCCCAAAATCATTGTTCCAACTAGGGTCTAAATAGGGTTGTTACAACTCTCCCCTATTAGGGATTTTAGTCCTCGAAAATCTTACCGGCGAATATGTTTGGGTATTTCTATCTCATGGCATCCTCGGGTCCCACGTAGCTTCTTCAACCCTGTGTCGATGCCATAAGACTTTCACTAAAGAAATTTTCTTATTTCTCAATTCTTTAACCTCGCGATCTAAAATTCAGATCGATTCTTCTTCGTATGTCATATCATGCTTAATTTCAACCTCAGACGGAGAAATTACATGCGAGGGATCAGATCGGTATCGTCGAAGCATCGATACATGAAATACGTTATGAATCTTTTCTAACTTAGATGGCAATAACAATCTGTAAGCAACCAGCCTGATACGCTCAATAATCTCATACGGCCTAATGAATCTCGAACTTAATTTTCCTTTACGACCGAATTGGAGTATTTTCTTCCATGGAGATACTTTCAAAAACACTTTATCTCTGATCTAAAACTCAATATTTTTTCGTTTCAAGTCTACATACGATTTCTGATGATCTGACGCTGCTTTCAGACTATCGCGAATCACTGTCACTTTCTATTTAGTTTCTTTGATCAAATCAACCCCGTGTATCTTATTCTCACTAAGCTTAGTCCAATACAAAGGTGTTCGGCATTTTCGATCGTACAAAGCTTCATAAGGTGCCATTTTTAAACTCGATTGAAAGCTATTATTATACACAAATTCAATCAATGGCAAGTATCGTTCCCACGTACCTTCAAACTCGAGAATACAACATCTCAACATATCCTCGAGTATCTGAATAATTCGCTCTAATTGACCATCTATTTGCGGATAAAAAATAGTACTGAAATGTAGCTTCGTACCTAATGCATCTTGCAGTTTTTTCCCAAATCGCGATGTAAACCTCGAATCTCTATCTGAAACAATAGAAATAGGTACTCCGTGCAATCTCACAATCTGATAAATGTACAACTCAACAAGCTTATCAAGTGAATAATCTGTACGAACTGGAATGAAATGAGCTGATTTAGTCAATCTATCAACAACAACCCAGATTGCATCTTTCTTACTCGGTGACAGAGGTATACTTGATACAAAATCCATCGTGATTTTGTCCCATTTCCACTCGGGAATCACAATCAGCTGAAGTAACCCAGACGGTACCTGATGTTCAGCTTTGACTTACTGACAGATTAGGCATTGCGAAACAATTTTCGAGATATCTCGTTTCATACCAGACCACCAATAAATCTATTTCAAATCATTATACATTTTCATACTACCCTGGTGAACAGATAATCGACTACTATGAGCTTCATTCAAAATCATCTGAATCAACTCTGAATTTCTCGGAACAAATATTCAGTCTCTGAACATCAAACAACCCTCAGCATCAACTCGAAACTCTGAATCAGTATTCAAATCACATTGAGCACGTTTTGCTAACAATTCATCATCGACTTTCTAAGCCTCACAAATCTGCTACATAAATAGTAGTCTCACTTTCAATTCAAGTACAATCAAACCGTCATCAAATATAGCCATATGCACATTCATTGCACGAAGAGTGAAAAGAAATTTTCAGCTTAAAGTATCAGCAACAACATTAGCTTTTCTCGGATAGTAGTTAATCACTAGCTCGTAATCTTTTAACAACTCTAACCATCTCCACTATCGTAGATTCAGATCTTTCTGAGTCATCAAATATTTTAAGCTTTTATGATCAGAATAGACGTGACATTTTTCACTGAACAGATAGTGGCGCCAAATCTTCAACGCAAATACAATAGCTACTAATTCCAGGTCGTATGTTAGATAGTTCTTTTTGTGTGGTTGTAACTGTCTCGAGGCATAAGCTATGACTTTTCCTTCCTGCATCAAAACACATCCCAGTCCATTGAACGATGCATCACTAAAAATTACAAATTCTTTACCTGATTTTGGCTGAACCAGCACTGGAGCTTTGGTCAACAAAGTTTTCAACGGATTAAAACTTTTCTGACCACTCGAACTTAACATCTTTCTGAAGTAGTCTCGTCATCAGAGCTGCAATCATAGAGAAACCTTTTACGAATCGTCTATAATATCCAGCAAATCTTAGAAAACTTCAGACTTCGAATACATTTCTCTGAGGCGTCCAATCTAATATTGATCAACCCGAATACCCGATGCTGATACAACATGTCCCAAAAAACTAACTTCTCGTAACTAGAACTCACATTTACTAAATTTTGCAAACAACTATTTATCACGCAAAGTCTGTAACACTATTTTCAAATGCTCAACATGCTAGAATTCATCACGGGAATAAATCAAAATGTCATCTATGAACACAACCACAAATCGATCCAAATATGGTTTGAAGATTCGATTCATTAGATCCATAAAAGCAGTAGGTGCATTTGTTAGTCTAAAAGGCATAACCAAAACTCATAATGTTCGTACCTCGTTCGAAAAGCAGTTTTCTGCACATCAAAATCTTTCACTCGCAGTTGATAGTAACCCGATCTCAAATCGATCTTTGAAAACACAGTAGCCCCTTTCAACTGATCGAACAAGTCATCAATTCGTGGCAAAGGATATTTATTCTTTATGGCCACTTTATTAAGGTATCGATAATCGATGCACATTCTCATAGTTCGCTTTCTTTTTCACAAACAAAACTGGTGCACCCCATGGAGAAAAACTCAGTCGTGCAAAGCCTCCTTTAGTCAATTCTTGCAAACTGAGCTTTCAATTCTTTTAATTCGATCGATGCCATTCTATATGGAGTTATCGATATCAGAGTTGTTCCCAGCACTAACTCAATGCCAAACTCTATCTCTCAGATAGGTGGAAAACCCGATAATTCTTCAAGAAACACATCCGGATACTTGCACACGATGTTACTAATTCAATCTTCTTTTCGGTCACTTTAGAATCGAGTACATAGGCAAGGTAAACTTCACAACTCTTTCTCACATATTTCTAAGCTAACGTCGAAGAAATCACTACCGCTAAACCATTAAGATCATTAGACTCAATCTAAATTATTTTATCATTCTGGAATCGCAAATCAATAGTCTTCTATTTGTAGTTCACAATAGCATCATACAACGTTAGCCAATCCATACCTAAAATTATATCAAATTCATCGAATGGAAACAACATCAAATCAGCCGAAAAACATGACTCTCGAATCATCAATGGACAATTCTTGCATACTTTATCAACCAAAACACACCGGCCTAAGGGGTTCGATACTCTAATCACAAACTCAGTAGACTCTACAGGCAAAGTCTTACTGGATACTAAAGTCTCACATACATAAGAATGAGTCGATCTAGGATCAATCAATGCAACAACACTAGTATCATAGAGAGTAAAAGTACCAGTAATCACATTTGGAGATGAAGCTTCTTCACTAGCGCAGATAGCATAAGCTCTAGAAGGTGCGTGAGCCTCGAATCTAACAGTTGTATCTTTAGTTCCCCTTTGGCTGCCACTCACATTACAGTGTTTCTGGGTGGTCTACCTCAAGCTGATGTGTTACTCAGTCTTGTATTCTGCACAGTGTTTTGCTCAGCTCACTCAGAGCATTCACGAATGAAGTGATCCATCAATCCACATTTAAAACAAGCCCAATCATTCTATCTACAATTGTTGGGATGTCATTTACCACAATGTTTGCACTCAGGTTGGTTCGATCGAATGTTACCAACACTAGCTATTGAGGTAGGTCTCGAGCTCACAGGTGGTCTGTCTCGATCACGTCTAAAATAGCCCGCAATAGCCTTTGAACAGCTAAAATCATCTCAGAATTTCTTTGAGACTGACTGAAATGACTTATTCAATGATCATTTTCACGAATCTCTAGCTCCAAAGTTGGCTTTTCTTTTCTCTTTCCCGAGCTCTTCAGCTTTGCATGCTCGCTCGACTAATACCACGAACTCTTTAATTTCAAAAATCTCGACTAACAACTTAATATCTTCATTCAACCCATCTTCAAATCTTTTACACATTATTACTTTGGTTCATACACAGTCCAGGGCATATCTGTTGAGTCTCACAAATTCCCGTTCATATTCTGTCACTGTCATGCGGCCCTGTTTTAACTCGAGGAATTCTTTGTGTTTTTTATCAATAAACCGCTGACTGATATATTTCTTTCAGAATTCAGTCTGAAAGAACTCTCAGGTAACCCATTCTTTTGGAACCACTGATACTAGTGTATTCCACCAGTGATATCCAGTGTCTCGTAGCAAGGATACAACACATTTTATACACTCATTAGGGGTACAGGATAATTTATCGAACTCACGGATCGTATTATCAAGCTAGAATTCAGCTCCCTCAGCATCATCATCAACAATAGCTCTAAACTCTTCGGTCCTGTATTTTTTTATGTTATCAATCGGTGGCTTATTTAATCTCATCGAATTAAGAACTTGAGGTATCACAGGTGTCTAAGAAGGATTAGGCGGGGGTGGGGTTGTTGAATAGCCGGATTTGTCTGGATATACTGTGTAAACCATTCATTCATCATATGGAAGAAGGCTTGTTTTGCCTCTCCCTCGTGGCTACTCGTAATAGGTCTAGAATTAGATTGCACTACCCCTTGAGTGGGAGTGAGTGCATTACTTTCCATGTCATCAGCTACGGCTCGATCGGGATCCATTTACTATACAAAAACATATTTTAATTGTCAAGAATCATCACACTATCACAGTTTATATATATGGCATGTATAGCTCGACTCACACACACTAGGTTAGTCTTAGAATCGACTAAATCGTAGCTCTGATACCAACCAAATATAACACCTCTAACCCGTATCTGTCGTCAGAATAGTGTTACGGGACATTCCCAAACAAAACACAGTTGATCACGATCATTTATTACAATTCATGCATAAAGTCATATCAACTTCTTTACAATACTTTTTCAAACTCAAATAGCAACTGTACACTTATTCATATAGGTCAAATTCGCACATATTTAAAACATATAGCCAATTAAAAACCAATCATGCTTTATTACTTATAATATTCGAATCATACAAGCATCTCATTCATGATATTCGAACACCTATTTTATAATCAAACATATTTCATTTCATATAGCAATCATAAATCGAGACATCCATTCTTATTAATCTATCCCATTAAAAACTACCAAATATACAATTTTGGACACTTATGCACAACTGCATATTAAACATTATCAAGTCTAATCATATGGCTTAAAAATATCTACATAAAATACAATAACAAACATCACAAAACGGTCAAATATAATTTTAATAATCATACCAAATTATGCGCATTTCATCATAATAACCACAACCATTATCAAACACAAATAACAAGTCAAAGCATACCTAATTCGTAAGCTAATTATCAAGTCTAATCATCATATTTACCCAACCTATAAGCCAACAATTCAGTCATTAAAATTAGCCTAAAAATTTCATACCAATTTCACAGCTCAATCTCTTATACAATTTTACCATTTCAACATCGCATTTTGATACCATTTGATCAAAAAAAACATTCATAATACATAACCTTCATTTATCAATACCTTAAACCGCATATAAGGCACATATCAAAATCAAGCATTAATCCAGCCACTAGGCATTTACATACCTAACCACAAACAAACATTTCAGAGGCATATATATATATATGTATATTACCAAACACAAAGCCGAACGTGTACACACATCATATACAATAATTTATTTCATAATATGATCGAATCAAATTTATCATTTACAACATTTCCAAGTCATTTCACAAAGTAAATTATGCATCAAAAAATTAGGTCATTAATAAGCCACATCAAATAGTCAAATTCACAAGGCATAGCATAGTCATCTAATAACTTAACTTATAGGAACATATACATTAAATAAAAACACATTCATCCTCTAAAATATACCACATATCATACTTCCAAAATGAGCTACTTATAAGGCCGATTATACATCAGACATATCATTACTCAATGCCGAATTCATGTAACCAAACACCACATATATAAATACCATAAAATATACTTCCAACATAAGCTTATAACATGACCGGATAGACACAAACATTAGCATCATGATCAAGCCATTTTCGCATGGCTCATATATTTACAATATCAAAACCAACCAAAACAAATATTAAACTATACATGCCATATCTATACGTCATGACCGGATCTGGTATGCTACGGGTTGAATGTTGAAAACTTTGCCTTGAAGGGTTTTGAAAATCTCAGTTTATTTTAACCGATTAATCATTAATTGTGACATTTTTGAAGAAACTTTAACATTTATGTTGAACATCTTTGGAAAAACCCATTTTCCTTTCACTTTATAATTAAGACTTTGAAAACATAAGTTTATAAGATGTAACATAAAAAAAAATATAGTTCGATAACCTAAGTTATGGAGGCCTTATTACAAAAATAATCCCAAAATTGAAACTTAAAGAAAAACCAAAAATAGTCTATGAAGATAAAAGACTTGATGGCCCCTCGAGTTTTTGAAGAAACTTTAACATTTACGTTGAACATGCTGGAAAAACCCATTTTCCTTTCACTTTATAATTAAGACTTTGAAAACATAAGTTTATAAGATGTAACATAAAAAAAATATAGTTCGATAACCTAAGTTATGGAGGCCTTATTACAAAAATAATCCCAAATTTGAAACTTAAAGAAAAAATGAAAATAGTCTATGAAGATAAAAGACTTGATGGCCCCTCGAGTTCGCCTCGGCTCCCATGTCCACGATCTACTGCTCATCTAAAAAGTTGGGAGAAATGAAAGGGTGAGTCACCAAGACTTAGTGCGCAAATCCCGAAAACACATAAAAGCCTTGAGGCCCACAAACACATTATGGGCCCTGGGCCCATACACAATGGCAATAGAATATATATTTACATGCAACATGGCCCATTCCAAACCTAAGAGTCCATCCTCTACACACCCCCGTACCAACCATCACACCGTGGGGATTTCTACAATCAACCCTCCATCCGCTACACACCATATCGACAGCTATGCTGTTTGTCATAAAGACCGATCACTATATGACCTATGTGGCAAAGCCACCGATCGCCATGCGACCTTAATAATACATTGTAGTATTTCGACAGCTGTGCTGCCTGTCATAAAGATAGATCACTGTGTGACCTATGTGGCAAAGCCACCAATCACCATGCAACCTTCTTCCCCTTCATCATATCAATCCCATCCCATGCATACATACATGCAAGAATCAGAACATTATACTATCTAAACAGATCCCAGACTTTCACATACTTCAATACACATAGAGAAGTTTCTATGATTATGTACCTGGCATCCCTTGCCTACCCTTTCTGGGTAATATGACTGTTCATACAGTCTCATTTTCCGGCTTTTAGCCCATAACATACATATAATACAGATTAACTAGTGTGATAGAGATCTACACACCTGATTACCGACAGGATAGTACTTTCTATGTCGACACTATCAGAAGTCGATACGACTGTTAACTTTTAAGGTTTTGTTCTGAAGCCGGTCCACAACCCGGTAGCCAATCCCATACTGCTGACACCACGCGTTTCTTAAACTTTGAGGCTGGGACTACAGATCCAACCCCTTTCTTCAATTTGCTAGCATTCGAGTTCATGAATGACCTTAGTTAGAGGATACTATAATGATTGCTTAATGAGGCATTAGGTTAAGGCACAATAAAGAAAGGAAACCGATGGATCAACTTAGGGAGAATTGAAATCCTTACCTTAAAATCCCGAAAGAAGACAATAGGATTGGGAAGTTATTGATTTTTGTCCTAGGAACCTAGGCGGTTAGATCTCCTTTAAATCCCAAAATGCCGCCCAAACAGGACACAAGATTAGTGAATAGAATATCGAATTAATGATGGCCTTACAACCCATTAGTCAATCGGCTATGGCCCCCAAAATCGAAAGAGAAAAGATCAAAAGAAATCGGTACTTACCAACAGGTTCGACTTCTCCTGACAGATTTTGGCTTCTGAGAAGATCAAAAGAAAGAAAGTGTAACAGGATCTATGAAGATCCGACCATGAAGAAATCGACAAAAGGGTGAATAAAGGAAAGAACAATGATCATTCGGTTATAGGAAAAGAATAGAGATGAGAAGAGTTATGAGTTTCAGCTTTTGGAGGAAAAGATGAGAGAAGAGAATAATGAAATTTTCGGCTTTTACATAGAAGTGGGGATGAGAGGAAAGAAAAAAGAGAATAGGGTCAAATACTAGAATTGAAGAGATATCCCCCCTACTTAAGCAAAATTTTGGCACCTACTGCCTAAAACCGAAAATGCCTCTTTTTAAAACTAAAATTAAGCTATTAATCAAGGGAAATTTTGGCACCCCTTGATCATATCAGAACCGATTTCTCCTCCCCCTCTGTGTTGGAATTTCGGCCACCACTGTGACTAGCAGATAAATCCTAAATTTCCTCCCTTATCTTTATCTGATCACACCTCCAAAAGAATCCTAGATAACACTACCTCTTTCTCCCTTTATCTGCCATATTATCTGCATTATCCACTCAAATAAATCCTCCTATTTCCAAGCCTTATTGCCTTCCCACTCTACCCACTTAAATGCCAAAATTAGCTAAATTTAATTAAAAAGAATTGGGCTTTATGCGACTCGAACCTTGGACCTCTTTAACAGCTTGACACGCCACTCCAAGTCCCTACATATCGCCACTGACCACAAGGCCACAAGCCCATTTTTGTGTCTTAATTCACAGGTAATGTCTTTTAAGCCCTGTCCTAACTTACTTTCCACTAGAGTGTCCAAACAGAAAATTTGACTAAGGCCTCAGCCCAACTTTGAGCCCATACTGGACCCCTAAAACATTCTATTAAGCATAACAAGCACAACCACACACATTAAACGCATAGGCCCATTAATTCAGGATGTTACAGTTCTACCCCCTTAAAAAATTTTGGCCTCAAAATTACCTGATCAGAATAGATGCGGGTATTACCGTCGTATCACTTCCTCTGGTTCCCAAGTAGCCTCCTCAGAACCGTGATTCCACCATAGAACCTTAACTAACGGAACTATTTTCCTTCGCAATACCTTGACATCATGATCTAGGATTTCTACCAGTTCTTCTTCAAAGGATAGGTCAGGTCTCACTTCGATTTCTTCCATAGACACCACATAGGATGGATCCAAACGGTAACGTCTTAACATAGAAATGTGGAGTATATTGCGAATCTAGCTTAGCTCAGAAGGTAGCTCTAGCTGATAGGCTACCGGCCCCACTCGTTTCAACACCCAATAACGTCCGATAAATCTGGGACTTAATTTACCCTTCTATCCAAACCTCAGCACTTTCTTCCATTGCGACACCTTCAAGAACACTTTGTCACCCACTGCAAACTCTATGTCCTTATGCTTCAAGTCTGCATAGGACTTATGTCGGTCCGACACTTCCTTTAGTTGAGCTCGAATTAACTCAACCTTCTCCTCTGTCTCGATAACCAACTCCGGACCCAAAATCTGACATTCCCCTAATTCTGTCCAACAGGTAAGAGTATGACACTTCTGCCCGTATAATGCTTCATAGGGCACCATCTGAATACTAGACTGGTAGCTGTTGTTGTAAGCAAACTCCGCTAAGGGTATAAATTCTTCCTAACTACCTCTGAAATCAATGACACAACCTCTCAACATGTCCTCTAAGATCTGAATTACCCGTTCAGACAGTCCATCTGTCTGAGGATGAAACGCTATACTGAAATCCAACTTCGTACCCAATGCTTGATGCAACGCCTTCCAAAATCGCTACTTGAACCTAGGGTTCCTGTCCGATATGATCGATACTGGTACTCCATGCAACCTCACCACCTCCGCTATGTATAGCTTAGCCAATTTCTGCATAGAGTAATTAACCCATACTGGTATGAATTGAGCAGACTTCGTCAAGCGATCAACAATCACCCAGATTGAATCTTTCTTAGTAGGCGTGAGGGGTAGCCCACTAACAAAGTCCATTGTGATCCTTTCCCACTTCTATTGTGGAATCTTCACTGGCTGCAATAACCCTGATGCCTTTACCTCCTGACAGGTCAAACACTTACTCACCAGTTCAGTTACCTCTCGCTTCAAGCCCGGCCACCAGAGCTGATCCCGCAAATCCCGATACATCTTACTCCCTCCGGGGTGCATAGCGTATGAACTTCCATACACTTCTTGCAAAATCCTATGCCTCAATTATGGATCTTTTGGCATGCAAACTCTCCCTTGAAAACATAACAGTCCTTCTTCATTCATACTGAAGTCCATCGATCCATCACTTGATCCTACATGAAACTTCTCCTTTAGCAACTCATCGGTCTACTGCTTCTCCTTAACCTGACTGACTCAAGAGGGTCTCACTTGAAGTTCAGCCAATAAGCTCCCATCATCGTATAAACTAAAGTGAGCAAACATTGCTCTCAAGTCAGAGATTACGACTTAAAGCATCCGCCAGCACATTAGCTTTACCTAGATGGTACTCGATCGAGCAATCATAATCCTTTAATAACTCGATCCACCTCCTCTGCCTTAGATTCAACTCCTTCTAGGTTAAAAGGTATTTTAGGCCCTTATGATCGGTGTAAATAACAGATTTCTCCCCGTACAAATAATGTCTCCAAATCTTTAAAGTAAAAACCACCGCTGCCAACTCCAAATCATGGGTGGGATAATTTACTTCGTGCGGTCTTAACTGCCGAGATGTATACGCAACAACCTTTCCATGTTGCATCAACACGCATCTAGTCCCGTGTGTGACATATCACAGTAAATTACGAATTCTTTTTCAGCCTCTGACTGAATCAATACCGGAGCCTCCATCAAAATCCTTTTTTAACTTCTCGAAACTCTCTTGCTACTTATTGGACCAAACAAACGGAACTCCTTTCCATAATAACTTTGTCAATGGTGCCGCTATTGAAGAAAATCCTTCAACAAACCTTCTATAGTACCCGACCTATCCAAGAAAACTCTGAATTTCTGCCACGGACTTAGGCGGCTTCCAATCCAATACCGCTTCAATTTTTCGAGGGTCAACCCTAATCCCCTCTATCGACACAACATGGCCTAAAAACGTAACTTCCCTTAGCCAAAATTCACACTTACTGAATTTGGCATACAGCTGCTTCTCCCTCAAGATCTGCAAAACCACTCGAAGGTGTGAGTCATGTTCCTCCTCCGATCCTGAATAAACCAGGATATCATCGATGAATACCATGACAAACCGATCCAAGTAGGGTTGCAATATTCGGTTCATCATGTCCATAAATGCTACTGGCGCATTGGTTAATTCGAATGGTATTACTATGAACTCGTAATGACCATAGCGAGTCCTAAAAGCCATTTTATGAATATCTGTCTCCTTGACCTTAAGCTGATGGTATCCTGACCTCAGATCTATCTTTGAAAAGACTGAGGCTCCTTCAACCGATCGAACAAGTCGTCAATCCTCGTAGCAATGTATTTGTTCTTGATCGTTAGCTTATTCAATCGACGATAGTCAATGCACATATGCATTGATCCATCATCTTCTTGACAAATAACATCGGCGCTCCCCGGTGACACACTTGGTCGAATAAACCTCATCCAAAGAACTCCACGAATTTGTACTTTCAATTCCACCAACTCCTTTGGTTCCATCCTATATGGAGCAATAAATACTGGCGCTGTTTCCAGAAAAAGATCGATACCAAACACCACTTCACGATCCGGGGGTAGTCTCGGAAGCTCTTCTGGAAAAACATCAAGAAACTCCTTCACCGTCCTGACGTCCCCAACAGTTAGGTCCTTGGCTTCCAGAGCCCGAACAAACATTAAAACTGCCTCGCATCCTTTTCTCACCATCCTTTCTGCTTTTAGGGCAGTCACTACATTTGACAGATAGTTCCCCCTTTCTCCTATCACCAACACTTCACCACCCTCGGGAGTTTTCAACACCATACGCTTGGCTGCACAATCTAAATTAGCTTGATACTTCACCAGCCATTCCATGCCTAATATTAAGTCGAACTCCCCGAACGGTAATTCCATCAAATCTGTCCGAAAAACTATTCCCTGAACTTCTAAGGGAACCTCCCGATAAAGTTTATCTACTACCACAGATTGTCCTAATAGGCTAATTACAATTATTGCCTTAGGGGTAATCTCGGAATCTAAACTTAAAGTTCCAGACACACTACTAGTAACATATGAATGTGTCGACCCAATGTCAATCAATACAGTGTAAGGCAAACCAAATATTAAAAACATACCGGTTATAACATCCGGTGCATCAGCCTCCTCTCGACGTCTGGCAGCATAGACTAACCCCGGCTGTCTCGCCTCAGTGTTTTCTGTTCCTCAGCTTGGTGCTCCACGGCCCTGACCGAAACCGTTACCATCTCTAGGCGGACTACGACCCTTTGCATTCTTGACCTCCTCTACTGGTGAGCATTTCCACGCTGCTGGTCCAACATCACTCCGTGGTGTGGACGGTCTCTAACTGATGGTCCAAAGATCCATACCTAAAGCACTTTCCATCGTCACCAACACTCACCTACATGGAATTTACCACAGTGAACACACCTCCGTATCCGGTTAGCGAGGTCTCTCCACCCGTTCGCCCATCGACCTAGGTCTTTTTGAGTACGCCAATTGCTCTTGACGATCCAAAATTCCTCCTACTTCCACTTTTATCTTTATCTGATTCACTTTTTTTAAGCTTACCTCCTCAACTATCTTAGCCTTCTCCACAAGCACAATAAATTCCCTCTCCTTTGTGGAGCTATCAAAACACATAAATCATCCTTGAGCCATCTTCAAATTGAACACACCGTTCACGTTCTGTGGCCACTATCCCTCGAGCATAACGGCTCAAGCGTAAGAATTCTGTTTCATACGCTGCCACCAACCTACTACCCTAAACCAGATTCAGAAATGCTCTACGTCACAAGCATCCACATAACTAGTTCCAATGTACTTACTGCGAACGCCGCTTAAGTAATCCCGGTGATACTGATTGACCATCGTACCATCCTTAATCAGAAGCCACCATTGATAAGCTTCCTGAGAAGGGACACTACTCCTTTCGACTTCTCTTCTTCGTGAAATCCAGATCATCCATTATCGTTCGACCACCTCCAACTAATACTCACCAGACTCGGGCTATCCTGAAATTCCCTAAACACTTCTACCCTATTAGCTCTAAGTCACTTCGACATAGATTTTTGGGCTCCTGTGCCCATGCCTGTCCCGGTAACCCTCTCTAAAACCCTCAACATCGTCTGAGATACCGCATCATCTCCGGCCGTCTAATCCTGAAATTTCACTTCCACAGCTGGTGGCACTGGTACCTCATTCCCCAACCCGTGACCAGACCCTACCGGTTCCGACACAGCAATCTTGCCTCTACATCAGTCACGCACACCACGTCCTCTAGTGTTCATTCTACCGATTCGCATTTATCTGATTATGAATTTTATGAATTATTAATTTCTTCCACTAATTAATAACGAACAATCTTCTGGAGAGTAGTTTTAACAGTAGTTCTTTCGAATTCGAACTCTATCTACAAGGTTCAGTTCTCAGGTCTGTATTTCCTAGCTCTAGAATCCACATACATTCAACCATCACACATCAACATACAAGTAGCATCCATGAACTCACATTCATCACATAAGGGTATTTTTGTCATTTCAGTACCCAGGGGTATTCTCATAATTTTCCAAAATAGGGTATCTTGGTGATTTTACAAAATAGGGGTATTTTGGTAATTTTACAATCTGAGGGTATTTCAGTAATTTTGCAAACCAAGGGTATTTTGGGAAATTTTCACAAATCGAGGGTATTTCAGAAATTTTACATAACTAGGGTATTTTAGTAATTTTGCAAAATAGGGTGGCTAGTCCCTTTCGGGTTTTAGTTATAAATTTTGGCCTGTCAACAAGTCCTCGTGGCTACGGTGAATAGTCACTACGCACCAGGTAGGATTCCAGTGAAGAGAAGGTGAGCCGCTAGGGCTGCTTAAATATCAAGCTCTCCCTAGATCCAATCCTAGACATGCGTATGCCTATTACCACACCCTAACCCTATGACTTGTTCACAGACATGTTTAATTAGAAATTAAGTCTTATGAGATTTGAAGAATTGTTTATACTAAACCTAAAGTCCATAAACTCTAGCATACTAGCCTACGTCCCTATAGAGCCCATCAAGCCCAACATGCATATCACATAATGAGTTTAGAATACTTACCTGTGTTGATCAGGTACCAGTAGACTCGAAGGCCATATCTCAACCGAACTTTTCTCAAACTTACTGTAACAGACAAAATTTGACCCTAATCGGAATGGTGGTTTCAGGACCACAAATTCGAGTCTGAGAAATATTTTAATATTTTATTTTGTGATTATTATATGTGAATTAATGTGTGTGAAACTCTCGTAGAAAAATTTTATCGTTTGTGTGTTTAATTTAGAAAAAAGGACTTAATCGCGTAAAAGGTAAAAGTTGCAAACTGTAGTGAAATATACCAAATTTATTGTGGCTTTATAAACGGAAGTGCCCATTGTTCAAGATAGTGGACGGCATAGGACTAAATTACCCTTATTTTATAGGTTAGTTTAATTATTATTAAAAGGTTATATTAGTAATTAGTTTAATAAGTTAATATATACTAAAATATCACAAAATAAGCCATCATCTTTTTTGCTTTCTCCTTGGCCGAATGTTAATGAAAGAAGAAATGGTTTGTTTCTTTGAAATTTCGGCATTTAGAAGCTCAAATTTAAGGTTAGTTTGACTTTGGTTTTTGTTTATTTTTACATTTTTAGATCATTGCTTAGTATATTATCCGACCCATGCTAAAATTTTTTAGATTAATGTACATGTGATATTCAGCCATTGATGCATTCATGTAGGTTGTGATGTTTGATGACTTTGAATTATAGATATGTTAAAGATTAATATGTTTTGTCTTTGAATTTTTGGTAAATTTGAGTATTTGGGTTAAATTACAAAAAAATAAAATTTTAGAGGGGCTTAATTGTGAAATAAATGAAAGAAATGGACTTGTATAGTCCCTATACATATTCATCCCTTAAGTAGTATTGAGAAATTTTGTGTATTTTGTGTTTTATGCATATAGGACTAAATTGTAAAAATATGAAATAATAGGGGTAAAATGGTAATTTGCCTATTTATGTGCTTAGGGACTAAATTGAGATGAAATGTACTTGAATGAGCTAAATTTTTTATGTGTTTAGATCAAGAACAAAGAAAAACGGATTTGGATCGGGAAAAGACGAAAATTATCGAATAGTCTACCACGTGATCGATCGACGATCGAGGTAAGTTCTTAAGTTAAAGTTCGTTAAGTTGATAATTAAAAATGTATGAAATCAAATTATGTGATTAATTTGGGTAAATAGTATGAGATAGTCGAATGTGAATGTTTAACTTTGGAATGAATATATATTTTGGAATACAAGGTGAATTAGTACACTTGACATGACAGATGAATTGATTGTGTGAATACGATTGGATAGTAATGTATGTGTTGAGAAATGTGAATTGATGAATTGAGTTGATAAATATATCGGGCTTTGTGCTTGGCGTTGTATATCGGGCTTTACGCCTAGCGAGCTTAGTCTTAGGTGACATATTCGACTTCGTGCCTAGCGAGCTTAGTCTTGGGTGATATATTCAGGCTTCGTGCCTAGCAGGCTTAGTGCCGGTGATATATTCAGGCTTCGTGCCTAGTAGGCTTAGTGCCGGTGATATATTCGGGCTTCGTGCCTAGCAGGCTTAATGCCGATGATTTATATTAAATGAAAGAATTCGTAGACCATCGACAAGGTGGAAATTATTTACTTAAAGAAACTAAATGTCCAGGTACGTGTAAGTTTTATAGTTGTGAGAAATGAGGTAAGTTGTTCTACCACTATTTGGTGTTGGTAAAATATTGTATAAGGAAAACATTTTGCCTGATTATGATATGTGTATATGATCTAATTAACAAAGTGTTTTATATATATATTGGTATATAATCTTGGTTGTATTATTGAGATTCGGCCATTCAGTTAAGTGTAATATGTGAGGATTATGAGTATGTTTGCATAGTTAATCGATGGAAAATATGTGGTTGTTATGTACATGGCATTTGAAGTCAATTCAAATAGAGGTAGAAAATGTATTAAAACTTTGCATGGATTCGATGAGTTGCGTATTAAAGGTGATATGGGTGAAATATATATATATTCGATGTTGAGGGGCTATATTAATGTCTGTAAGCTTTTATAAGAACGTTTCAAAATTAGTTATGAATTCATAATTATATGAATAACCATAGGTTCTAATCTTGTTGCTTAAGACTTACTAAGCTAGTGAGCTTACTTGTGTGACATGTTTCCTCTATTTTATAGATTTTGTTCAAGCTACGGGCTCTAAGGATCGTCAGAGGAATCAACCACACTATCAATCCCTTTTTGGTACATATATATACTTGGTTTTTGAATCAAAGGCATGTATAGGCTAGCTAAGTTTTCGAATGATATTATGATAATGTATAAAAGCCGTGCGAAAGTGGCTAGTTCTTAAGGTTAATGTTCGATGGTATAAATCTATCCTTGATGTGATATGCGTGTATGTTTTGTTTGGAAAATGAATGAGGATGATATATATATATATATATATATATATATATGTTTCATCCTGAATAGGTATGTTTGTGCATGAATGATTGCCGTGAGGTCATTAGGTGCAAATTTTGTTAATTGTTGGAAATGGACATAGGTAGGAATTTATTAAGAATGGGATTAGCCTTGATATATGTATATATCTTTCGAATGTATGTTTATGTATATTAGTCATATGAAAATGATATGAATTGGATCATTAAAATTTAGCGTGGTTATTATGAGTTCATAAATTAAGTGTTAAGAGTGTTTGTTTTATCAATTCAGCTATGGTTTAATTATAGTTAACATTTGGTTGCTATGTCTCGTAAGCAAGGTGGTGAACGAGTTGATTTATGTATATGATAGGTGTGGTGTCTTTGTAAATGGAATTTCATTGAAGTAATTATGGACTTGGGCATTTAAAGAGATGTTATACTGTGTTTTAAATGTTTAAGATTTGACTTTTGAATTTATGGAAAATATCGTACCATACATATATGTTTGTATAAGTTACAATAATAGATTCAAACATGTATAAGTTATCATAATTACATATGTGATTAATTTATTATTATAAAGAGGAAATTTTGTGAAGTTGGTTTTATTATATGCGAACATAGATTTGGATCTTTGATAGGTGAATATTCGAAATAGAAAATAGTATGTCTTATGCATGCAATGTATTTATATATTTGATATTTATATATATATATTATGAAGTGTTATAAGATTGTAAGATTTATAATTATTGACATGTGTTTGATTTGAACTCGGGAGTATTAAGGTTCAAATTTTGAATAAGATAAGTGTATTAATGTATTTCATTTGAAACATGGAAGTAATGAATGTCGATCGGAATGCCTATTTTAAGTGCATGTTATTAGGTAATACCTCATAACCCAAATCAATGCACGGATACGGGTTAGGGGTGTTACATTTTATTGGTATCAGAGCTACGGTTTAGTCGATTCTAGGACTACCGTAGTGCGTAAGAGTCTAGCTACACATGCCTTTGAATTGTATATATGATAGTGTGGTGACTTCTGACAATTTCAATTGTATTTTATATAGTAAATGGATTTCGATCCCGATAGAGCCGTAGCTGATGATGTGGAGAGCCTTGCGCCTGGTCTCGCACGTGGATCAGCGCCATTAGACTCTCGACCAGTTTCGGGTAGCCATGAGGGGAAGGCTAAACAAGCCTTCTATCAGATGATGAACAAATGGTTTGCCCAGTTTATTCAGACTAATCTGGCTGTACAACAACCTCCACCCTTGAATAATCCAACTCCGGTACCTTCAGGACCCCCGATGATAGATCCGATGAGATCTAGCAGACCTCCCATTGATAAAATCAAGAAATATGGCACCGAGGAATTCAAGGCCAATGATGATGATGATGCAGAGCGAGTCGAGATGTGGCTTGATAACACTATTCGGGCACTCGATGAGTTATCTTGTACTCTAGATGAATGCCTAAAGTGTGCTATATCTCTACTTCGGGACACTGCCTATCACTGGTGGAACACACTGGTATCCGTAGTTCCAAAAGAAAAAGTAACTTGGGACTTCTTCCAAATTGAGTTCCGTAAGAAATATATCAGTCAGAGATTCATCGATCAGAAACGGAAAGAATTTCTGGAATTAAAATAGGGTCGCATGACTGTGACGGAAGATGAGCGAAAGTTTGTCAGATTGAGCCGTTATGCTCGAGAGTGTATATCTACCGAAGCCATTATGTGTAAAAGATTTGAAGACGGCCTGAATGAAGACATAATGTTACTTGTTGGCATTCTTGAAATCAAAGAGTTTGTGAAATTAGTCGAGCGAGCTTGTAAAGCCGAAGAGCTCAAAAAGGAGAAAAGAAAAGCTGAAGTAGAAGCTAGAGACACTCGAAAAAGATCATCGAGTAAAATTTTCCATTCTGTGCATAAGAAGTTCAGAGATGACCCCAGTCGACATAAAGCCACTTCAAACTTGCCTAGACGTGATCGACCTCCAGTGAGATCCTGAGCCATGTCGATAGCTAGTGTCGGTAATGTTCCACAGAATCGGGCTGAGTGTAAACATTGTGGGAAATGGCATACTGGGAGTTGTAGAGTTCGTGATCGGTGCTACTTTAAATGTGGATCGTCGGATTATTTTATTCGAGAGTGCCCGATGTTATCCGAGCAAAATGCAACTCAGAACACTAGACCGAAGCGAAGGCGCCAAAGACGGGTAGAACCACTCGGACATTCGTGCAATGTAGGTGGTAGTCAGAGAGGGACGAAGGACACCGCAATACTATCAGAGGCTAGAGCTCCAGCTAGAGCTTATGCTACACAAGCCAGAGAGAATGCTTCCTCCCCCGATGTCATTACCGGTACTTTCACCCTTTATGATACTACTGTGATTGCATTGATTGATCTGGTTTGACTCATTCATATGTGTGAAACTCTAGTATTCGGTAAGACTCGCCATTGAGTCTCTTGAGTTTGTGATTCGTGTGTCCAACCCTTTGGGTAGATATGTACTTGTTAATAAAGTGTGTAGAGGTTGCCCGTTGATGATTCGGGATTCTTGCTTCCCAGTCGATTTAATGTTGTTGCCCTTCGATGAGTTCGATATAATTTTGGAATGGACTGCTTAACTTCACATGATGCGTTGGTGAATTGCAAAAGAAATCTTATAGATTTGAGATGTCGAAACGGTGAGATCATCGAAATTGAATCCAATGATTTAAGTGGGTTTCCTCTGATAATATCCTCGACGTTAGCACGAAAGTATGTGAGAAAAGGGTGCGAAGCTTATTTGGCCTATGTCTTGGATAATAAAATGTCCGAAAAGCATATTGAATCAGACATTTGTGTGTGAATACCGGATGTGTTTCTGAAGAACTACCGGGTTTACCACCAAGACGAGAGATTGAGTTTGGCATTGAATTAGCATCGGAATGACTTCAATCTCGATAGCTCCGTGATCGGATGGCACCTCTTGAGTTAAAGAGTTGAAAGCACGATTGCAAGAGTTAACGAGATAAGGGTTTTGCATGACCGAAGTTTCTCTTCTTGGGGTGAACCTGTTCTTTTTGTGAAGAAGAAAGATGGAGCGATGCGAATGTGTATTGATTATCTAAGAATCGAATAAGGTAACTATAAACAATAAGTACCCGCTACCTCGGATTGATGATTTGTTTAATCAGTTGAAAGGGGCTTCAGTATTTTTGAAGATAGATTTGAGATCGAGTTGTTATCAGTTGCGAGTCAGAGTTACAGATGTGCCAAAGACTGCATTCTGGACGAGGTACAGACATTTTGAGTTTCTCGTTATGCCTTTTGGACTCACTAATGCACCTGCTATTTTATGGATCTAATGAATCGGTCTTGACGCGGTTTTGGATCGGTTTGTAGTAGTGTTTATTGATGATATACTAATCTACTCCAAAGATGAAACCGAGCATGCCGAGCATTTGAGATTAGTGCTACAAACTTTACGAGATCAACAGTTGTATACAAAGTTTAGTAAGTGTGAGTTCTGGATGAAGGAAGTCAGCTTCTTGGGTCATGTTGTTTCAGCATCAAGTATTCGGGTGGATTCAAATAAAATAGTAGCTATACTCGATTGGAAACCATCAAAGAATGTTTTCGAGATTCGAAGCTTTCTAGGCCTTGCGGGATACTACAGACAGTTTGTAAATGGTTTTTTTGTGATAGCTACACCTTTGACAAGGCTACTACAGAAAGATGTCGAGTTTGAGAGGTCAGAAAAGTTTTGAACAGCTGAAGCTCTTTTGACCGAAGCTCTAATGTTAACTCAGCCTGAATCGGGTAAAGAATTTGTCGTTTTTAGTGATGCTTCTTTGAATGGGTTAGGTTGCGTTTTGATGCAGGAAGGCAAAGTTATAGCCTACGCTTCGAGACAATTGAAGCTACACGAAAGAAATTATCCAACTCACTATCTGGAATTAGCAGCCATTGTTTTCGCATTGAAAATTTGGCGTCATTATTTATTCGGCGTGAAATGTCGCGTTTATTCGGATCATAAAAGTCTAAAGTATTTGATGACTCAGAAAGATCTGAACTTGAGACAACACAGACGGTTAGAATTGTTGAAAGACTATGAGTTGGTGATTGACTACCATCTAGGAAAAGGCAATGTTGTTGCAGATGCATTAAGTCGAAAATCATTATTTGCTCTTCGTGCGATGAGCACACAGATGGTTATGTCTGGTGATGGTTCGATCATAGCCGAGTTAAAAGCAAGACCGATGTTCATTCAACAAATTTGTGATGCGCAAAGAATTGACAAAGACTTGGTTGCTAGACGAGTTTAATGTGAAAATAATGCAGAGTCAGAGTTTCAAATTGATGCCAATGATTGTTTGAATTTCAAAAGCCAAATATGTGTTCAGAAGAATGTGGACTTGATTCAGATAATTTTGAGCGAGGCTCATGATAGTCGATTATCGATACATCCGGGTAGCACGAAAATGTATAATGATTTGAAATAGTTCTATTAGTGGCTTGGCATGAAACGGGATATATCTGAATTTGTTTCAAAACACTTAATCTGTCAGCAAGTAAAAGCCGAGCATCAAGTGCCTTCTGGGTTGCTTCAACCGATCATGATACTGAATGAAAATGGGATAGAATCACTATGGATTTTGTATCTGGTTTTCCTATGACACCGAGCAAGAAAGATGCAGTCTGGGTTATAGTAGATAGACTGATCAAATTAGCTCATTTTGTACCGGTTCGTATGGATTTTTCACTTGATAAACTTGCTGAGCTGTATGTATCTCAAATCGTGAGATTACATGGTGTGCAGAGTTCTATTATCTTAGACAGAGACCCGAGATTCACATCGCGATTGTGGAAGAAGTTACAGGATGCTTTAGGTACTAAACTTCATTTTAGCACCGCCTTTCACTGGCAGACAGACGGTCAATCTGAGCGAACCATTCAAATACTTGAGGACATGTTGAGATTTTGCGTTCTCGAGTTTGAAGGTACGTGGGAAAAGTACTTACCTTTGATTGAATTTGCCTATAATAACAGTTTTCAATCAAGTATCAAAATGGCACCCTATGAAGCTCTATATGGCCGTAAGTGTAAATGCGCCTTTGTCTTCGGACCGAGCTCGGTGAGAATAAGATACAAGGGGTTGATTTGATTAAAGAGACCGAATGAAGTGGTTATAATCAAAGATAGTTTGAAAGCTGCATCAGATCATCAAAAGTCTTATGCTGATTTAAAACGTAAAGATATAGAATTTCAAGTCGGAGATCGGGTAATCTTGAAAGTATCTCTATGGAAGAAAGTACTTCGTTTTGGTCGAAAGGGCAAATTGAGTCCGAGATTTATCGAATGTATGAAATCATCGAGCGTATTGGGCTGTTGCTTATAAATTGAAATTGCCCTACGAATTAGAAAAGATACACGATGTATTTCACGTTTGATGCTTCGTGATCTGAGATCGATCCGTCACATGTGATTGCTCCATCTGAGATTGAAATCCAACCCGATATGACGTATGAGGAAGAACAGATCCGTATTTTAGCTCAGGAAATGAAAGAGTTAAGAAACAAAAGAATTCCATTAGTGAAAGTACTACGGAATCAGCACGGAGATGAAAAGGCTACGTGGGAGCCTGAGGATTCAATGAGGCAACAATATCCAACGTTGTTTAACGGTAAGCTTTTTGGGGACGAAAATCCTTAAGGGGGGAGAGTTGTAACAGACCGAATTTGACCCTAATCGAAATGGTGGTTTCGAGACCACGAATTTGAGTTTGAGAAATATTTTAATATTTTATTTTGTGTTTATTATATGTGAATTAATGTGTGTGAAAGTCTCGTAGAAAAATTTTATCGTTTGTGTGTTTAATTTAGAAAAAGGACTTAATCGCGTAAAAGGTAAAAGTTGCAAACTATAGTGAAATATACCAAATTGATTGTGGCTTTATAAATGGAAGTCCTAAAAGGGTAATTAGCCCATTGTTCAAGATAGTGGATGGCATAGAACTAAATTACCCTTATTTTATAAGTTAGTTTTATTATTATTAAAATGTTATATTAATAATTAGTTTAATGAGTTAATATATACTAAAATATCACAAAATAAGCCATCATCTTTTTTGCTTTCTCCTTGGCCGAATGTTAATGAAAGAAGAAAGGGTTTGTTTCTTTGAAATTTCGGCATTTAGAAGCTCAAATTTAAGGTTAGTTTGACTTTGGTTTTTGTTTATTTTTACGTTTTTGAGATCGTTGCTTAGTATATTATCCGACCCATGCTAAAATTTTTGAGATTAATGTACATGTGATATTCGGCCATTGATGGATTCATGTAGGTTATGATGTTTGATGACTTTGAATTACAGATATGTTAAAGATTAATATGTTTTGTCTTTGATTTTTTCGTAAATTTGAGTATTTGGGTTAATTTGCAAAAAATAAAATTTTAGTGGGGCTTAATTGCGAAATAAATGAAACAAATGGACTTGTATAGTCCCTATACATATTCGGCCCTTAAGTAGTATTGAGAAATTTTATGTATTTTGTGTTTTATGCAAATAGGACTAAATTGTAAAAATGTGAAATAGTAAAGGTAAAATGGTAATTTGCCTATTTATGTGCTTAGGGACTAAATTGAGATGAAATGTACTTGAATGAGCTAAATTTTTTATGTGTTTAGATCAAGAACAAAGAAAAAGCAGTTTGGATCTGGGAAAGACGAAAATTATCGAATAAGCCTACCTCGTGATCGATCGACGATCGAGGTAAGTTCTTAAGTTAAAGTTCGTTAAGTTGATAATTAAAAATGTAGGAAATCAAATTATGTGATTAATTTGGGTAAATAGTATGAGATAGCCGAATGTGAATGTTTAACTTTGGAATGAATATATGTTTTTGAATACAAGGTGAATTAGTATACTTGACATGACAGATGAATTGATTGTATGAATACGATTGGATAGTAATGTATGTGTTGAGAAATGTGAATTGATGAATTGAGTTGATAAATATATCAGTCTTTGTGCCGATGTTGTATATCAAGCTTTATGCCTAGCAGGCTTAGTGCCGGTGACATATTCGGGCTTCGTGCCTAGCAGGCTTAGTGCCGGTGATATATTCAGGCTTCGTGCCTAGCAGGCTTAGTGCCAGTGATATATTCAGGCTTCGTGCCTAGCAGGCTTAATGCCGGTGATATATTTGGGTTTCATGCCTAGCAGGCTTAATGCCGGTGATTTATATTAAATGAAAGAATTCGTAGACCATCGACAAGGTGGAAATTATTTACTTAAAGAAACTAAATGTCCAGGTACATGTAAGTTTTATAGTTGTGAGAAATGAGATAAGTTGTTCTACCACTATTTGGTGTTGGTAAAATATTGTATAAGGAAAACATTTTGAATGATTATGATATGTGTATATGATCTAATTAACAAAGTGTTTTATATATATATTGGTATATAATCTTGGTTGTATTATTGAGATTCGGCCATTCAGTTAAGTGTAATATGTGAGGATTATGAGTATGTTTGCATAGTTAATCGATGGAAAATATGTGGTTGTTATGTACATGGCATTTGAAGTCAATTCAAATAGAGGTAGAAATTGTATTAAAACTTTGCATGGATTCGATGAGTTGCGTATTAAAGGTGATATGGGTGAAATATATATATTAGGCGTTGAGGGACTATATTAATGTCTGTAAGCTTTTATAAGAACGTTTCAATATTAGTTATGAATTCATAATTATATGAATAACCATAGGTTCTAATCTTGTTGCTTAAGACTTACTAAGCTAGTGAGCTTACTTGTGTGACATGTTTCCTCTGTTTTATAGATTTCGTTCAAGCTACGGGCTCTAAGGATCGTCAGAGGAATCAACCACACTATCAATCCCTTTTTGGTACATATATATACTTGGTTTTTGAATCAAAGGCATGTATAGGCTAGCTAAGTTTTCGAATGATATTATGATAATGTATAAAAGCCATACGAAAGTGGCTAGTTCTTAATGTTAATGTTCGATGGTATAAATCTATCCTTGATGTGATATGCGTGTATGTTTTGTTTGGAAAATGAATGAGGATTATATATATATATATGTTTCATGCTGAATAGGTATGTTTGTGCATGAATGATTGCCGTAAGGTCATTAGGTGCAAATTTTGTTAACTGTTGGAAATGGACATAGGTAGGAATTTATTAAAAATGGGATTAGCCTTGATATTTGTATATATATCTTTCGAATGTATGTTTATGTATATTAGTCATATGAAAATGATTTGAATTGGATCATTAAAATTTAGCGTGGTTATTATGAGTTCTTAAATCAAGTGTTAAGAGTGTTTGTTTTATCAATTCAGCTATGGTTTAATTATAGTTAACATTTGGTTGCTATGTCTCGTAAGCAAGGTGGTGAATGAGTTGATTTATGTATATGATAGGTGTGGTGTCTTTGTAAATGGAATTTCATTGAAGTAATTATGGACTTGCGCATTTAAAGAGATGTTGTCTGTGTTTTAAATGTTTAAGATTTGACTTTTGAATTTATGGAAAATATGCATACCATACATATATGTTTGTATAAGTTACAATAATAGATTCGAACATGTATAAGTTATCATAATTACATATGTGATTAATTTATTATTATAAAGAGGAAATTTTGTGAAGTTGGTTTTGTTATATGCGAACATAGACTAGATCTTTGATAGGTGAATATTCAGAAATAGAAAATAGTATGTCTTATGCATGCAATGTATTTATATATTTGATATATATATATTATAAAGTGTTATAAGATTGTAACATTTATAATTATTGACATGTGTTTGATTTGAACTCAGGAGTATTAAGGTTCGAAATTTTGAATAAGATAAGTGTATTAATGTATTTCATTTGAAACATGGAAGTAATGAATGTCTGATCGGAATGCCTATTTTTAAGTGCATGTTATTAGGTAATACCTCATAACCCAAATTTGGCGACGGATACGGGTTAGGGGTGTTACATTTTATTGGTATCAGAGCTACGGTTTAGTCAATTCTAGGACTATCGTAGTGCGTAAGAGTCTAACTATACATGCCTTTGAATTGTATATATGATAGTGTGATGACTTGACAATTTCAATTGTATTTTATATAGTAAATGGATTAGATCCCGATAGAGTCATGGTGATGATGTGGAGAGTGTTGCTGGTCTCGCACGTGGATCGGCGCCATTAGACTCTCGACCGGTTCGGGTAGCCATGAGGGGAGGCTAAAAAGCCTTCTATCGGATGATGAGCGAATGGTTTACCCAGTTTATTCAGATTAATTAATTGTACAACAACCTCCACCCCGAATAATCTAACTCGGTACCTTCAAGACCCGATGATAGATTCGATGAGATCTAGCGAGCCTCCCATTGATAAAATTCAAAATATGGGGCCAAGGAATTCAAGGCCAATGATGATGATGATGCGAGCGAGCGGAGATGTGGCTTGATAACACTATTCGAATACTCGATGAGTTATCTTGTACTCGGATGAATGCCTAAAGTGTGCTATATCTCTACTTGGGACACCGCCTATCACCGGTGGAACACACTTGGTATCCGTAGTTTGAAAGAAAATGTAACTTGGGACTTCTTCCAAATTGAGTTAAGTAAGAAATATATCGATCGAGATTCATCGATCGAAGCGGAAAGAATTTTTGGAATTAAAAGCAGTACGCATGACCGTGATGGAATATGAGCGAAAGTTTGTCGATTGAGCCATTACACTTGGGAGTGTATATCTCACCGGCCATTATGTGTAAAAGATTTGAAGACGGCCTGAATAAAAACATAAAGTTACTTGTTGGCATTCTTGAAATCAAAGAGTTTGTGACATTAGTCGAGTGAGCTTGTAAAGCCGAAGAGCTCGGAAAGGAGAAAAGAAAAGTGAAGTAGAAGCTAGAGACACTCAAAAAGATCATCGAGTAAAATTTTCCATTACGTGCATAAGAAGTTTAGAGATGACCCGATCGACATAAAGCCACTTCAGACACGCCTAGGCGTGATCGACCTCGGTGAGATCCGAGCCACGTCGATAGCTAGTGTCGGTAATGTTCCACGAACCGGTGAGTGTAAACATTGTGGGAAATGGCATCACAGGAGTTGTAGAGTTCGTGATCGGTCCCGCTTTAAATGTGGATCGTCGGATCATTTTATTCGAGAGTGCCCGATGTTAGCCGAGCAAAATGCAACTCGAACACTAGGCCGAAGCGACGCCAAACCGAGGGTAGACCACTCAAACATTCAAGCAATGTAGGTGGCAGTTAGAGAGGGACGAAGGACACCGCAATACAATCAGAGGCTAGAGCTCCAGCTAGAGCTTATGCTACACGAGCCAGAAAGGATGCTTCCTCCCCTGATGTCATTACCGGTACTTTCACCCTTTATGATACTACTGTGATTGCATTGATTGATCCTGGTTTGACTCATTCATGTGTTTGTGAAACTCTAGTATTCGGTAAGACTCTGCCAGTTGAGTCTATTGAGTTTGTGATTCGTGTGTCCAACCCTTTGGGTAGATATGTACTTGTTAATAAAGTGTGTAGAGGTTGCCCGTTGATGATTCGGGATTCTTACTTCCCAGTCGATTTAATGTTGTTGCCTTTCGATGAGTTCGATATAATTTTGGGAATGGACTAGTTAACTTCACATGATGCAGTGGTGAATTGCAAAAGAAAGCTTATAGATTTGAGATGTCAGAACGGTGAGATCATCAGAATTGAATCCAGTGATTTAAGTGGGTTTCCTACAGTAATATCCTCGATGTTAGCCCAAAAGTATGTGAGAAAAGGGTGCGAAGCTTATTTGGCCTATGTACTGGATAATAAAATGTCTGAAAAGCATATTGAATCTGTACCGGTTGTGTGTGAATACTCAGATGTGTTTCCTGAAGAACTACCAGGTTTACCACCAGTATGAGAGATTGAGTTCGGCATTGAATTAGCACCGGGAATGACTCCAATCTCGATAGCTTCGTATCGGATGGCACCTACTGAGTTAAAAGAGTTAAAAGCACAGTTACAAGAGTTAATAGATAGGGGTTTTGCATGACCGAGTTTCTCTCCTTGGGGTGCACCAGTTCTTTTTGTGAAGAAGAAAGATGGAACGATGCGAATGTGTATTGATTATCGGGGCCCGAATAAGGTAACTATAAAGAATAAGTACCGCTACCTCGGATTGATGATTTGTTTGATCGGTTGAAAGGGCTTGATATTTTGAAGATAGATTTGAGATCGAGTTATTATCGATTCTTGAGTCGAGAGATATAGATGTGCTAAAGACTATATTAGGACGAGTACGGACATTTTGAGTTTCGGTTATGCCTTTTGGACTCACTAATGCACTCTTTTTTTATGGATCTAGTGAATCGGGTCTTGAGACGGTTTTGGATCGGTTTGTAGTAGTGTTTATTGATGATATACTAATCTACTCCAAAGATGAAACCGAGCATCTTAGAGCATTTGAGATTAGTGCTACAAACTTTGTGAGATCAACGATTGTATGCAAAGTTTAGTAAGTGTGAGTTACGGATGAATGAAGTCGACTTCTTGGGTCATGTTGTTTCAGCATCAGGTATTCGGGTGGATTCAAACAAAATAGCAACTATACTCGATTGGAAACCACCAAAGAATGTTTCCGCGATTTAAAGCTTTCTAGGCCTTGTGGGATACTACAGACGGTTTGAAAAAGGTTTTTCTGTGATAGTTACACCTTTGACAGGGCTACTACAGAAAGATGTCAAGTTTGAGTGGTCAGAAAATTGTCAGAAAAGTTTTGAACAGCTGAAAGCTCTTTTGACCGAAGCTCCAGTGTTAACTCAGCCTGAATTGGGTAAAGAATTTGTCGTTTTTAGTGATGCTTCTTTGAATGGGCTGGGTTGCGTTTTGATGCACGAAGGCAAAGTTATAGTCTACACTTCGAGACAATTGAAGCCGCACGAAAGAAATTATCCGACTCACGATCTAGAATTAGCAGCCATTGTTTTCGCATTGAAAATTTGGCGTCATTATTTATTCGGCGAGAAATGTCGCGTTTATTCGGATCATAAAAGTCTAAAGTATTTGATGACTCAGAAAGATCTGAACTTGAGACAACGCAGATGGTTAGAATTGTTGAAAGACTATGAGTTGGTGATTGACTACCATCCGGGAAAAGCCAATGTTGTTGCAGATGCGTTAAGTCGAAAATCATTATTTGCTCTTCGTGCGATGAGCACATAGATGGTTATGTCTGGTGATGGTTCGATCATAGCCGAGTTAGAAGCAAGACCGATGTTTATTCAACAAATTTGTGATGCGCAAAGAATTGACAAAGACTTGGTTGCTAGACGAGTTCAATGTGAAAATAATGCAGAGTCAGAGTTTCGAATTGATGCCAATGATTGTTTGAATTTCAAAGGCCGAATATGTGTTTCGAAGAATGTGGACTTGATTCAGATAATTTTGAGTGAGGCTCATGATAGTCGATTATCGATGCATCCGGGTAGCACGAAAATGTATAATGATTTGAAACAGTTCTATTGGTGGCCTGGCATGAAATGGGATATATCTGAATTTGTTTCAAAGTGCTTAATCAGTCAGCAAGTAAAAGCCGAGCATCAAGTGCCTTCTGGGTTGCTTCAACTGATCATGATACTGAATGGAAATGGGATAGAATCACTATTGATTTTGTATCTGGTTTGCCTATGACACCGAGCAAGAAAGATACAGTCTGGGTTATAGTAGATAAACTGACCAAATCAGCTCATTTAGTACCGGTTCGTATGGATTTTTCACTTGATAAACTTGCTGAGCTGTATATATCTCAAATCGTGAGATTACATGCTGTGTAGAGTTCTATTATCTTAGACAGAAACCTGAGATTCACATCGCGATTGTGGAAGAAGTTACAGGATGCTTTAGGTACTAAACTTCATTTTAGCATCGCCTTTCACCGATAGACAGACGGTCAATCTGAGCGAACCATTCAAACACTTGAGGACATGTTGAGATGTTGCGTTCTCGAGTTTGAAGGTTCGTGGGAAAAGTACTTACCTTTGATTGAATTTGCCTATAATAACAGTTTTCAATCAAGTATCAAAATGGCACCCTATGAAGCTCTATATGGCCGCAAGTGTCGTACGCCTTTGTACTAGACCGAGCTCAGTGAGAATAAGATACAAGGGGTTGATTTGATTAAATAGACTGAACAGAAAGTGGCTGTAATCAAAGATAGTTTGAAAGCTGCATTAGATCGTCAAAAGTCTTATGCTGATTTAAAACGTAAAGATATAGAATTTCAAGTTGGAGATCGGGTAATCTTGAAAGTATCTCCGTGGAAGAAAGTACTTTGTTTTGGTCGGAAAGGCAAATTGAGTCCGAGATTTATCGGACCGTATGAAATCATCGAACGTATTGGGCCTGTTGTTTATAGATTGAAGTTGCCCTCTGAATTAGAAAAGATACACGATGTATTTCACGTTTCGATGCTTCGTAGATACAGATCATATCCGTCACATGTGATTGCTCCATCTGAGATTGAAATCCAACCCGATATGACGTATGAGGAAGAATCGATCTGTATTTTAGCTCGGGAAATGAAAGAGTTAAGAAACAAAAGAATTCCATTAGTGAAAGTACTATGGAATCGGCACGGAGTTGAAGAGGCTACGTGGGAGCCTAAGGATTCAATGAGGCAACAATATCCAACGTTGTTTAACGGTAAGATTTTCGGGGATGAAAATCCTTAAGGGGAGAGAGTTGTAACATACCGAATTTGACCCTAATCGAAATGGTGGTTTCGGGACCACGAATTTGAGTTCGAGAAATATTTTAATATTTTATTTTGTGTTTATTATATGTGAATTAATGTGTGTGAAAGTCTCGTAGAAAAATTTTATCGTTTGTGTGTTTAATTTAGAAAAAGGACTTAATCGCGTAAAAGGTAAAAGTTGCAAACTATAGTGAAATATACCAAATTGATTGTGGCTTTATAAATGGAAGTCCTAAAAGGGTAATTAGCCCATTGTTCAAGACAGTGGATGGCATAGGACTAAATTACCCTTATTTTATAAGTTAGTTTTATTATTATTAAAAGGTTATATTAGTAATTAGTTTAGTAAGTTAATATATACTAAAATATCACAAAATAAGCCATCATCTTTTTTGCTTTCTCCTTGGCCGAATGTTAATGAAAGAAGAAAGGGTTTGTTTCTTTGAAATTTCGGCATTTAGAAGCTCAAATTTAAGGTTAGTTTGACTTTGGTTTTTGTTTATTTTTACGTTTTTGAGATCGTTGCTTAGTATATTATCCGACCCATGCTAAAATTTTTGAGATTAATGTACATGTGATATTCGACCATTGATGGATTCATGTAGGTTGTGATGTTTGATGACTTTGAATTACAGATATGTTAAAGATTAATATGTTTTGTCTTTGAATTTTTGGTAAATTTGAGTATTTGGGTTAATTTGCAAAAAAATAAAATTTTAGTGGGGTTTAATTTCAAAATAAATGAAAGAAATGGACTTGTATAGTCCCTATACATATTCGGCCCTTAAGTAGTATTGATAAATTTTGTGTATTTTGTGTTTTATGCAAATAGGACTAAATTGTAAAAATGTGAAATAGTAAGGGTAAAATGGTAATTTGCCTATTTATGTGCTTAGGGACTAAATTGAGATGAAATGTACATGAATGAGCTAAATTTTTTATGTGTTTAGATCAAGAACAAAGAAAAATGGATTTGGATCGGGGAAAGACGAAAATTATCGAATAAGCCTACCCTCGTGATCGATCGACGATCGAGGTAAGTTCTTAAGTTAAAGTTCGTTAAGTTGATAATTAAAAATGTAGGAAATCAAATTATGTGATTAATTTGGGTAAATAGTATGAGATAGTCGAATGTGAATGTTTAACTTTGGAATGAATATATGTTTTTGAATACAAGGTGAATTAGTATACTTGACATGACAGATGAATTGATTGTGTGAATATGATTGGATAGTAATGTATGTGTTGAGAGATGTGAATTGATGAATTGAGTTGATAAATATATCAGGCTTTGTGCCGGTGTTGTATATCAGGCTTTATGCCTAGCGAGCTTAGTGCCGTGACATATTCGAGCCGTGCCTAGCGAGCTTAGTGCGATGATATATTCGAAGCTTCGTGCCTAGCGAGCTTAGTCTGCGGTGATATATTCGGACTTCGTCGTGATATATTCGAGCTTCGTGCTTAGTGCTTAGTCTTGGTGATATATTCGAGCTTCGTGCCTAGCGGGCTTAATCTTTGATTTATATTAAATGAAAGAATTCGTAGACCATCGACAAGGTGGAAATTATTTACTTAAAGAAACTAAATGTCAGTGCGTGTAAATTTTATAGTTGTGAGAAATGAGGTAAGTTGTTCTACCACTATTTGGTGTTGGTAAAATATTGTATAAGGAAAACATTTTGAATGATTATGATATGTGTATATGATCTAATTAACAAAGTGTTTTATATATATATTGGTATATAATCTTGGTTGTATTATTGAGATTGACCATTCGGTTAAGTGTAATATGTGAGGATTATGAGTATGTTTGCATAGTTAATCGATGGAAAATATGTGGTTGTTATGTACATGGCATTTGAAGTCAATTCAAATAGAGGTAGAAATTGTATTAAAACTTTGCATGGATTCGATGAGTTGCGTATTAAAGGTGATATGGGTGAAATATATATATTCGGCGTTGAGGGACTATATTAATGTCGTAGCTTTTATAAGAACGTTTCAATATTAGTTATGAATTCATAATTATATGAATAACCATAGGTTCTAATCTTGTTGCTTAAGACTTACTAAGCTAGTGAGCTTACTTGTGTGACATGTTTCCTCTGTTTTATAGATTTCGTTCAAGCTACGGGCTTTAAGGATTGTCAGAGGAATCAACCACACTATCAATCCCTTTTTGGTACATATATATACTTGGTTTTTGAATCAAAGGCATGTATAGGCTAGCTAAGTTTTCGAATGATATTATGATAATGTATAAAAGCCATACGAAAGTGGCTAGTTCTTAATGTTAATGTTCGATGGTATAAGTCTATCCTTGATGTGATATGCGTGTATGTTTTGTTTGGAAAATGAATGAGGATGATATATATATATATATATGTTTCATGCTGAATAGGTATGTTTGTGCATGAATGATTGCCGTAAGGTCATTAGGTGCAAATTTTGTTAACTGTTGGAAATGGACATAGGTAGGAATTTATTAAGAATGGGATTAGCCTTGATATATGTATATATATCTTTCGAATGTATGTTTATGTATGTTAGTCAAACGAAAATGATTTGAATTGGATCATTAAAATTTAGCGTGGTTATTATGAGTTCTTAAATCAAGTGTTAAGAGTGTTTGTTTTATCAATTCAGCTATGGTTTAATTATAGTTAACATTTGGTTGCTATGTCTCGTAAGCAAGGTGGTGAATGAGTTGATTTATGTATATGATAGGTGTGGTGTCTTTGTAAATGGAATTTCATTGAAGTAATTATGGACTTGCGCATTTAAAGAGATGTTATCATGTTTTAAATGTTTAAGATTTGACTTTTGAATTTATGGAAAATATGCATACCATACATATATGTTTGTATAAGTTACAATAATAGATTCGAACATGTATAAGTTATCATAATTACATATGTGATTAATTTATTATTATAAAGAGGAAATTTTGTGAAGTTGGTTTTGTTATATGCGAACATAGACTGGATCTTTGATAGGTGAATATTCAGAAATAGAAAATAGTATGTCTTGTCTGTGCAATGTATTTATATATTTGATATATATATATATATATATATATATTATAAAGTGTTATAAGATTGTAACATTTATAATTATTGACATGTGTTTGATTTGAACTCAGGAGTATTAAGGTTCGAAATTTTGAATAAGATAAGTGTATTAATGTATTTCATTTGAAACATGAAAGTAATGAATGTCTGATCGGAATGCCTATTTTTAAGTGCATGTTATTAGGTAATACCTCATAACCCAAATCTGGCGACGGATACGGGTTAGAGGTGTTACACTTACATCACTTTTACAAATCACTACTGGACCCATTTCACAGCCCGAGTTTTGAACTGGGCTCTGATTCCAAAGATGTAACACTCCAAACCCGGCCCATTCATCATGACCGGATGTGGTATGCTACGGGTTGAATGTTGAAAACTTTGTCTTGAAGGGTTTTAAAAATATTAGTTTATTTTAACCGATTAATCATTAATTGTGACATTTTTGAAGAAACTTTAACATTTGCGTTGAACATGCTGGAAAAACCCATTTTCCTTTCACTTTATAATTAAGACTTTGAAAACATAAGTTTATAAGATGTAGCATAAAAAAATATAGTTCGATAACCTAAGTTATGGAGGCCTTATTACAAAAATAATCCCAAAATTGAAACTTAAATAAAAACCGAAAATAGTCTATGAAGATAAAAGACTTGATGGCCCCTCGAGTCCGCCTCGGCTCCCATGTCCACGATCTACTGCTCATCTAAAAAGTTGGGAGAAATGAAAGGGTGAGTCACCAAGACTCAGTGTGCAAATCCCGAAAACACATAAAAGCCTTGAGGCCCACAAACACATTATGGGCTCTGGGCCCATACACAATGGCAACAGAATATATATTTACATGCAACATGCCCCATCCCAAACCTAAGAGTCCATCCTCTACACATCCCCGTACCAACCATCACACCGTGGGGATTTCTATAATCAACCCTCCATCCGCTACACACTATATCGACAGCTGTGCTGTCTGTCATAAAGACCGATCACTATGTGACCTATGTGGGAAAGCCACCGATCGCCATGCGACCTTAATAATACATTGTAGTATTTCGACAGCTGTGCTGCCTGTCATAAAGACCGATCACTGTGTGACCTATGTGGCAAAACCACCGATCGCCATGCGACCTTCTTCCCCTTCATCATATCAATCCCATCCCATGCATACATACATGCAAGAATCAGAACATTATACTATCTAAACAGATCACAGACTTTCACATACTTCAATACACATAGAGAAGTTTCTATGATTACGTACCTGGCATCCCTTGCCTACCCTTTACGGGTAATCTGATTGCTCATACACCTTATTTTCTGGATTTTAGCCCATAACATACGTATAATACAGATTATCTAGTGTGATAGAGATCTACACACCTAACAAGCGGAGACGATACTTTCTATGTCGACACTATCGAAGTCAATACGACTACTAACTTTCTAAGCTTTTGTTACAAGTGGGTCCACAACCCGACTGGCCAATCCCATCTTCGCGACACCGCGCGTTTCTTGAACTTTGGGGTGGGACTACAAATCCAACCCTTCCTTCGATTTCTTGACATTCGAGTCCATGAATGACCTTAGTCGAGGATACTATAATGATTGCTTAACGAGGCATTAGGTTAAGGCACAATAAATAAAGGAAACTGATGGATCAACTTAGGGAGAATTGAAATCCTTACCTTGAAATCCCGAAAGAAGACAATAAGATTGGGAAGTTGTCAATTTTTGTCCTAGGAACCTAGGCAATTAGATCTCCTTTAAATCCCAGAATGCTGCCCAAACAGGACACAAGATCAGTGAATAGAATATCGAATTAATGATGGCCTTACAACCCATTAGCCAATCGGCTATGGCCCCTAAAACCGAAAGAGAAAAGATCAAAAGAAATCGGCACTGACCAACAGGTTCGGCTTCTCCTGACAAATATCGGCTTCTGAGAAGATCAAAAGAAAGACAGTGTAACAGGATCTATAAAGATTCGGCTATGAAAAAATCGACAAAAGGGGGAATAAAGGAAAGAACAATGATCATTCAGTTATAGAAAAAGAATGGAGATGAGAAGAGTTATGAGTTTCGGCTTTTGGAGGAAAAGATGAGAGAAGAGAACAATGAAATTTTTGGCTTTTGCATAGAAGTGGGGATGAGAGGAAAGAGAAAAGAGAATAAGGTCAAATGCCAAAATTGAAGAGATATCCCCCTACTTAAGCAAAATTTCGGCGCCTATTGCCTAAAACCGAAAATGCCCCTTTTTAAAACTAAAACTAACCAATTAATCAAGGGAAATTTCGGCACCCCTTGATCATATCAGAACCGATTTCTCCTCCCCCTCAGTGTTGGAATTTTGGCCACCACTGTGACCAGCAGATAAATCCTAAATTTCCTCCCTTATCTTTATCTGAAAGAATCCTAGATAGCACTACCTCTTCCTCCCTTTATCTGCCATATTATCTGCATTATCCGCTCAAATAAATCCTCCTATTTCCAAGCTTTATTGCCGTCCCACTCTACCCACTTAAATACCAAAAATTAGCTGAATTTAATTAAAAAGAATTGGGCTTTATGCGACTCGAACCTTGGACCTCCTTAACAGCTTGACACGTCACTCCTAGTCCCTGCATATCGCAACTGACCACTAGGCCACATGCCCAGTTTTGTGTCTTAATTCACAGGTAATGTCTTTTAAGCCCTGTCCTAACTTACTTTCCACTAGAGTGTCCAAACAGAAAATTCGACTAAGGCCTCGGCCCAACTTTGAGCCTATTCTAGACCCCTAAAACATTCTATCAAACATAACAAGCACAACCACACACATTAAACACATAGGCCCATTAATTCAGGATGTTACACCATATGTTCATAGTTTCAAACTTCTGTAATACTGAAATAGCGATTGATAGTGTGATAGATTTTCTTGACGATCCCCGAGCTAGTAACTAGCTTACAAAATCTATAAAACAAAGAACGAACACACACAATAAGCTTGAAAAGCTTAGTAAGTCATAAGCAATTAAATCATTTCAATGACATACACAATTTAATTAAACTAAGATGAATCATGCAAACCTTAACTACATATACATTTATCATGCTTGCAAATTCATATATCAACTCATGAACATTAGCACTATATTATCACTTGGCCGAATATGAACAATCACATGTACATATATGTCACCTTTTTATATCATGCATAGTTTATTTCATAATTTCAATTACTAAACTTACCTTACTTTCATATTCATTTAACTTCACACGTACCTAAACCATTTAGCTCGTTTTCACATTCGATCTTAACTCGATATTGCTCGTTGAACCGTTCAGAATCTATAAGGATACTCGGATAACTCGAAAAGCTCGTACAATGCCAACGTCCCAGACGTGGTCTTACATGTAATCAACTATTGATGTCACTGTCCCAGACAGGGTCTTACACGTACTCATATACGATGCCGATGTCCTAGACATGGTCTTACACGTAAATTACAAGTCGATGCCAACGTCCCAGACGTGGTCTTACGCGAATCACATATCGAAATCCTATGTCATGACATATGTATCTTAACTATTCCTAAGGTTTGTACGGGGCTTTCGAACGTCGTAACTCGATCGATTCATGCTCGTAACACATCATTCCATGCTAAATTTAATTCGGCTAAGTAGTTATACATACATAAAATTCAATTCGGCTATTTACAAAATCAATACATTCAATTTAACAACATTTATTTACTTATGAACTTACCTCGGATGAAGGCGAACGAACCGGGACGACTATTCGACAACTTTAGATTTCCCCCGATCCAATTTCGATTTCCTCTTTTCTTGATCTAAATTAATATAAATTAGACTTATTTAATCACACATGTATTCAAATTCACCCAAAAACACATAAAAGGGTAATTTTCACTTTAGCCCCTAACATTTCACATTTTTTACAATTTAGTCCCTATTTCACAAAACACAAAATACACATAATTTCATTAAACTCTAGTATAGCCGAATTTTACTAAGGTTCATAGCAGCCCATTTCTTTCATTTATTTCACATTTAAACCCCTAAATTTATAAATTTCACAATTTAGTCCTTAATAAACATATTTATCAAAAAATCACTTAACAAATCATGAAAATCTAACATAAAAAATTTATAATTCATCATCAAACAACAAAAACATCAAGCTATCATCAATGGCAACTCACAATTTCATTAACAAATTCAAAACTTATGGCATGGGCCAGCTAGTATACGAAGCAACGATCTCAAAAACATAAAAATTATCAAAAACCGAACTAAAATTCACTTACTATTTATTCATGCAAGTGCCGAAATATCAAGCTCCATTTTTCTTCTTCTTCTTTGATATATTCGGCCATGAATGGTTGAAAATGATGATAATAATTCAATTGTTTTTATTTTACTAACATAAATGATAAAATTACAAATATGCCATTAATGAAAACATTAAAATTTCATATAATGGATGACCATTTAAGTCAAAATCCACTAACTATGGTCTAATCACATAATAAGGACCTCACATTTAATAAACTATAGCAAATAAGCACTTTAACAAATAGAAAGCTACTTTTACATTTTATACGATTAAGTCCTTTTATCAAATTAAACAACCAATCGATAAAATTATTTCACGAAATTTTCACACATATTAATTCACATGCTATAAATACCAAAAATAATATTAAAATATTTTTTCTGACTCTGATTTGTGGTCCCGAAATCACTGTTCCGACTAGGGTCTAAACCGGGCTATTACATAAAAGCTTAAATTTACTACTCAACTAAAGCTTCATTTTTGATATATTGTATACATATTTATTTTAATATGCACAATTTATTAATTTCATAATTTGTATATCTATACTTACTATTAATAAAATCCTTGAGTACGTTAATGTCACAAATCAACTGAACACTAATCCTATTAGAGAAATTACAAAATGACATTCTATATTAAAATAAATTATATTATTTGAAGCTATTTTAGTCTTTTAAATTTAAAAAAATAAAATATATGCATGTGGTAGGATTTGAACCCACACCAATTTACTATTCATAATAATTTTCATACATTTTATTTTAATATGCATAATTTACTACTTTCATCAGTTATATGTTTAAATTTCGTTTTATTCACAATTTAATTTAATTTTGTCCATTTTACTTATAATTTATTATATGTTATTTTCAAACACACATACACACATATATATATATATATATATATATATATATTCTAAATATGTGATTTTCACATATATATACACGTGTGTGATAAAATTTCTAGTATTAATAGTGTTGTTCATTGAGTTGATGTCACAAACAAACTAAGAATTAACTCACAATTGATGACAAAAACTTAATAAATAATTGTAATACATTTAGTATTATTTATTTGATGTATTTATGTGTTTAAATTTTTACTTATAATTTAATTTAATTTTTATTTTAATATTATATATATTTCATATATATTATTTATTTTATATTAATTTTAAATACACATTTATATTTTACATTTGTAATTGTTTCGGTAATAAGTATGTGATAAAATTTGAAGTATTTAGACAAATATCTTGATAAGAATGAAAAAAAAAAGGAGGAGGAAAACCCAAACACGCCCTTCGCCTCGACGGTAGCCAAAGTGGCAGTCACATGGATCTCTCCCAAAATCACGTGGTCACATTCTCCACCCTCACGCTCACGCACAATAAAAGCATCTGAAGACACACACTCGCATGATGGCATGATGGCATGATGAAAATCGCGCGTCATGTTCAACCCTATCAACTACGCGTAAAGATTTCGTTTTCATTTAAACCCAGGGGGTTTATTCCTGTTTCCCGAAATTTTCAAAATTCGAAATATCTCCCTTTATTAAGCTTAATGGCCTCGTCAGCCGTCACCCACCTCCGTCAACCCTAACGGCAAGCACCTCCTTCTGTCATCTCTTCCCTATATAATTCTTCTGTTTCCGTCTTACATTTCAGAAAAAAAAAAAACTCACTGAAAATTCATTTTCTTTTGACTTTATTCTCTCAAATCCGAGTCCTAGGAAAGATGCGTGAGATACTTCATATTCAGGGAGGGCAGTGCGGCAACCAGATCGGTGCCAAGTTTTGGGAGGTGGTTTGCGCCGAGCACGGCATAGATTCAACGGGACGCTATCAAGGAGACAATGATTTGCAACTGGAGCGCGTTAACGTTTACTACAATGAAGCGAGTTGCGGGAGGTTCGTTCCACGAGCCGTCCTTATGGACTTGGAGCCTGGCACTATGGATAGTGTTAGATCCGGGCCGTACGGGCAGATTTTCAGGCCTGACAACTTCGTTTTCGGCCAGTCTGGTGCAGGGAATAACTGGGCCAAGGGTCATTACACGGAAGGGGCCGAGTTGATCGACTCAGTGCTAGATGTGGTGAGGAAAGAAGCCGAAAACTGTGACTGCTTGCAAGGTAACGCGTGTTTTTATAATTTTAAGCATGATTTCTTTTCTTTTTTTTTTTTTTTTTTTTTGGTTTGGATTTTTCAAGTTTAGAGTTAGATTAGCCCGTAGAAGAAGGATTTGTTGGCTTCACTTTTTCTAACTGTTGGTTTTAATTCATAAGTGGTTCTTTTATGTTACTTTCATCATGGATCTGACAATTTAGGAAGGTTTTATGTGCTTGTTTAATGTGAATTTTCAACTTATTAGCAAATTTCAAGTTTCGGAATGAAGGTTCTCTATTTGGTTGCTCAAATAAATCTAAATCATTCTTAATTCGAATATTATGCTTTTTAGGCGTGATTTAAAAATTTTGCGGAATCTATGATCTAGCTTTAGATTGGAATTTGCTTTCTTCTATTTCCTCACATCTAATGATTTGACAATCATTTTCTAACATTTCAGGATTTCAAGTATGCCATTCATTGGGAGGAGGAACTGGATCGGGCATGGGAACACTTTTGATTTCCAAGATCCGAGAAGAATACCCAGACCGAATGATGCTCACTTTCTCTGTGTTCCCTTCCCCTAAGGTGTCTGACACTGTTGTCGAACCTTACAATGCTACTCTCTCTGTTCACCAGCTTGTTGAGAATGCAGATGAATGTATGGTTTTGGACAATGAAGCTTTATACGATATTTGCTTCCGTACTCTGAAGCTTACTACTCCAAGCTGTACGTCAATCTTTTTCACGTTGCTGTTATTTCATATTTCAACTGTAAAAGGTCTGTTGATTTCATTTGTTCATCCTGATTGAAAGCAGTTGGAGACTTGAACCACTTGATTTCTGCCACCATGAGTGGTGTGACATGCTGCCTTCGTTTCCCTGGTCAATTAAACTCAGATCTACGCAAGCTTGCCGTCAATCTCATTCCATTCCCTCGCCTGCATTTCTTTATGGTTGGCTTTGCTCCACTTACTTCTCGAGGGTCACAGCAATACAGGGCTCTTACTGTTCCCGAGCTCACTCAACAAATGTGGGATGCCAAAAACATGATGTGTGCTGCTGATCCTCGCCATGGGCGATACTTGACTGCTTCGGCCATGTTCCGTGGCAAGATGAGCACCAAGGAAGTCGATGAACAAATGATTAATGTGCAGAATAAGAACTCATCTTACTTTGTGGAGTGGATCCCCAATAATGTGAAGTCTACTGTTTGTGATATTCCTCCAATTGGCTTGAAGATGGCCTCAACGTTCATTGGAAACTCGACATCTATTCAGGAAATGTTCCGGAGAGTAAGTGAGCAGTTCACTGCCATGTTTCGCAGGAAGGCTTTCTTGCATTGGTATACTGGGGAGGGAATGGATGAGATGGAGTTTACGGAGGCTGAGAGCAACATGAACGATCTAGTTTCAGAGTACCAACAATATCAAGATGCAACAGCTGATGAGGAGTATGATTATGAGGAGGAGGATGCGGAGGAGGAACTCCAGGAATAGTAGTAGTGTGTGTTTCTTACTGTTTGCTTTCTTAACTTTTTGGAATTTCTTTTTTCTGTTCTTTCAACCCGAATACCTTGTTTGGGTGTTAGAAATGTGGTTTCCTGGCTTATGTTTTTTTGTTTACGGACATCTTTACATCAGTAGATACTAGACTCGTACGGATGCATATGGTTTTGTATGGGGATGTTGCTTTTTGAGTACTATGGAATTTGGTACTATAAATATATTAAAAATCACTCTTATGGTGATGTAGAGAGGTAGAGTGAAGTCACCCATCCCATCTCATTTTTGTGTGATCTTCTGTAACTCGCATTGAGAGAAACAGTGATTTTCCAAATTTTGATCCTTTTTCATGGGAACTATTTGCACAATTTTTCCGTAAGCATCTGGTTGATATCATTACAGGATTTCATAAATCATAATCGCCAAGAGCACAAGTTATTTTATTAGTTAGTAGTTCTCATTTGGTCCGTTTTATGATTAATGATTTTATAAAATATTGGATCAAGCTAACGAACTAGAAAAAGTGGATATATATATATATATATAAAATATACTTTTATTCTTTCAAAAAATCCCATCACATGATTCTTTCTTGTAATATGGGGGACAAACTTTTTCAGATGGCCTCTTTTCACTTCGTTATTGTTGAGGCTTTGACGAAACTGAAGTCTCTTCGGTTGAGGATAGGTTTGGGTTAATTTGAAGTTTTGTACAAAGAAATTAGGTCCTCGGGTTAATATTCAATACTTAAAAATTACGCCTTTTGTTATGTAATAGATTAAACAAAAAGGAAAATGGGTGAGAAAAAAGTATGATATTTTATTAGGAATAATATTTGATATATATTGTTAATGGAATTTTTAGATTCTCTTAATAATAAAATATTTATATAATCTCTTTTATATGTCAATTGGTAGATAATGTTGTTAGAAAAATTCGGTGGAAGTTTAATTTTTTTTTTAAACTAAGCCCATTTATAATATTTATAGAAATAAATTTTTGCAAAAAAAAAAAAAAAAAACACGTGCTTTGTGTATGATTGATTTGAATCATTCTTGACTTTTACCCAAACAAGCTTCTCCACTATCTTCGTACCTCGAATTGCGCTAAATGTGGGCTCGAGCAACATGAATCAAATATAGAATAAGAAATAATTTTATTACCTTTTCAGTAGGAAAATAATTGTCTTAATAGAAACTAGTAGAAATCATTATTCCTAACAAATAAAATTTATTCTAAGAAAATAAATTCTGACAGAATAATAATATATGAAACTTGTGTTAATAGCTCTACTAATGCTATATATTTATAGGGAGAGATAGGAGAATTTTGCCTAAATGAGACTTACACAAATAATATTTGTTTAATAGAAAACACACTCCTACTCCAACTCCAGTAGGGGTGAGTGGCTCACTCTAGTAAAAACTACTAAGGTTGATGCCCTCCTCATCTTGTATGAGAGGATTTAGGCCATTCCTATATTGAGTCTAATTATATGTGCTTCTTGAATTTTTAACCCAACACTTTATAATTTAATCCAACCCAATACATGTTTTCTATTTTTTAAAATAAATATTATTTATTTCTCTCAGTGGCTAGACAATCCTTCCACTCTTTGTAGTTTGCCTTGAATTATCGTTGTTGATTTCAGAAGAAACACTCAGACTTAGATAAGTCTTTAGACTTCTTAGTTATCTTAATTTTCACTTTAGGTGACATATAACTTAGCATTGTTCCTCTTAGCATGCTTTCCCTTCCCTTCAGAAGGAGAAGTAACCGCTAAGTTTGCTAGGTTGATTTAATTTGGGTTGATTTATACTATAGTGGAATAACTTCGTGACTAAATGAGTTTATAATTAATAGGCAAAAAGCTGAAACTTAATTATAAATCATTTGAGCCCTAATCACATATGTCCAATTGGTCCCTCAGCTAGCTCGTTGAAACCAAAAATGAATTGCATGTTGAATCAAATGAACATAAATTGTAACAGTCCGATTTTTAGTGGTGACGGAACAGTGGTTCGGGACCACAAATCTCCATTGTGTCAACTCGTAAATATAATTTTTAAAATATTTATAGTCATTAAAGTCATATTAAAATTTGATTCGAAAATTTTAACGTTTAGATAGTTAATTTGGAAAAAAAGAACTAAATTGAAAAAAAGTGCAAAAATTAGTAACTAGTTAAATAAAATGACTAAATAGCTTATTAATTACAGAAGGAGGGACCAATATAATTATTTGTCCCTAATGGTTAGTGTTGGACTGCATGTTAATGGAAATCATAAAATAATGTGAAATGGATTGCAAATTTGTAAATTAATGAAAGTTTAATTAGAGTTAAACAAAATTAATGAATGAAAAAGGAAAATCAATTTCATTTTCTTCTTAAAATGGCCATAAGCCATAGCTAGGGAAGGAAAGAGCTTAGGTTTGTTTATTTCTTTGCATGTAAGTCCACTTTGATTCCGTTTCTTATAAATTTTATGCTTTTGAGATCGTTGCAACTAGGTCCAGCTAGCCCGTACCTTCATTTTTTATTCTGTTAACAATTTTGGAAGTTTCCATTGATGAATATTGAAAGTTTTTGATGAATACCATATATTTGGAGCTTTTATTATGCTATTTTATGAATTTGCAAAGTGATTTTTGTTAGATTTTGATTTTAGGATTAAATTATGAAAATGTCAAAATTTTAGGGTTTGATAGTGAATTTAAGGTTCATTTGGGGCTGTTTAAAGGCCTAGTATATTTGGATAAAATATTGACTTGAGAAAAATGGTTAATTTGATGAATTTCGAGTTAAGGAACTAAATTGCAAGAATTGTAAAAGTTTAAGGTAAATGAGTAAATTTAAAAAATAAAAGGGTATTAATTGTAAAATTAATTGGAATGCAAAATGTAAGTTGATAATTGAGGAATTCTATATTTTAGATCAAGATCCCATAGATACTCGTGAAAAAGGAAAAATAGCGGAATAGTCCCTAAGCTTCTACAACTACTACAATTCAATCCATGTAAGTTCATACAGTTTAGAATTTAATATCAGTATGGATTATTGAGTAGATTATCATTGAACAACTTATATATTTATTTTTAATTGTGGATAATGAATAGTAAATTGAGATATATTATTGATTTTGATGCTTGGTTTGGATTGAACGCGGGGTTAGAGTACAATCATGATTGGGTGTGTTACGGGGGATTAGAGTAGAGGTGGAATTAGAGGGAGATATCTGTTTATTACCCAAATAAAATGAGGTTCAGTATTTGTTGCGAACTCTCGTGTTATACTTTCTTTTTGGCGAGTTTCGGTTGAATCAGCTCTTATGAGCTTCTGTCTGGTGTGTTCGGTTGATTTGATTTACTCTTATTCGTAAGTCATTCTTCAAATGAAAAATCTCGGTAAGGTAATCTGTTTAATGAATTCTGAAAAATTTGTTATTTATTGAATATTGATCTGAATATAGATGAATTAATCGGTTGAAATTGTGGATGATAGGGAATTCTCTTAGTTGATTATTTTTGTTTGAACTATTGTATTTACTTCGGTAAGATTTATCATTTAATGCGTCGAACTTACTAAGCTTCATTAAGCTTACTTGTGTTGTTCAATGTCATTGTAGATTCTCAAAAAGGTTGGATGATCGGATCGGCACTCAAGTCATACTATCCAGCTCAATTTGGTAGCGTTAAATTTAGATTATATGGAATGTATAGGTTCTTGTGTGGCTATTGTTAATATTTTGGTTTATGTAAATATTATGGATGACTTTTTGTGCAAATGGCCAACTTTTATGGTATATATGAATGAGGCATAGTTTCAATGTTTAAATGTATGATAAGTGTTAATGGAATATTATGATTGAAGTACTTAAGATAAGTATATTGGATAGATATTAAAATGGATGACTTGATAAATTGTTTTGATGTTTTATTTGGATGTTTAATTGTATATACATGTGGTACTAATGAGGTTACATTGGTTAGGCATTGAATATGTTGATCTTGGTGTATTTTAGGTTTGATTAATGTCATTTTGAATAGGTAAATTTGGTTGGTAATTGAGTTTCTTAAGGTTCAAGCAAATTTGGAATGGTAAACTTGTGTTTTAAGGTCATTTTGGGTCTACACGGCCTAAGACACGGGCGTATGTCTTAGCTGTGTGTGACACATAGCCATGCGACACGACCGTGTGTCCTCTTGTATGTTTTTAGGGCTGCATTTTGAGAGTTACATGACTTGGCACACGAGCATGTGGCTTGGCCATGTGACCCAAGTTAGAGAGCTACACGGGCATTGACATAGGCTGGGACACGGCCATGTGTCCATACTTCGAATACCCACATGGTCTAAGACACGGGCGTGTGTCTCAGCCGTGTGAGTCACACGGCCGTGTGACCCTTGCAGTCAAATTTTTTAACTTTTTCCTAAATTTTCTAAAGGTTTTTTATTTAGCCCCAGACTGTTTCTATAGTATTTTTAGGGTCATTAGGGCTCAATTAAGGGACATTATGAATGCATTTGAATGAAATTAGAATATGTATTGCATTGAAGTATGAATTGTTTGGCTTACTATTTTGTTTATTCGGTAATACTCTATAACCCTGTTTCGATGACAGATATAGGTTAGGGGTGTTACATTTAGTGGTATCAGAGCTATAGTTTAGTCGATTCTTAGACTGAACATAACGTGGGAAATGTCTAGAATACATGCCATATAAATGTATGATAGTGTGGTGTGTTTTATCCGATCTAACCTTTGTTTTCTTATAGATTGTAAAATGTCAGACAAATCTAATCGTGCTGATAATGATGAGGTTAACAATAATGTACCAAACTTTGATCATGGGACGAGTAGTAGTGTTCCGATTCCTCTAGCTCAAGAGCATGAACTTAAAAATATGTTCTTTGGGTATATGAACCAGTGGTTCAGCGAGTTTATGCAAATGAATAATCTGGCTCAACGAACTCCACCCCTTGTTGTACCTTCTGTTATACCTCTGGTTGAACTTTCACCTCCTATTTTGATTGAGCCTAGTCGATGTATTCCGATCGAAAAACTCAGAAAGTGTGGTGCTGAAGAATTTCGAGGTAGATCAGAGGATGATTCGGTTAAAGATGTGTATTGGCTTCAGAATATCTTACAGGTTTTGGAAGAAATGGCTTGCTCTCCTGATGATTTCCTTAGATGTGCCATAGAGGAAGCATATTGGTGTTCTACGATAGTAGCTGTCGTACCAAGGGAGAAAATTTTTCGGGAATTCTTTCAGACCAAGTTTAAAAAGAAATATGTCGAGAAAAGGTATATAGACAAGAAAAAAATGAGAATTTCTTAAGTTACGTCAAGAAAATAGATCGGTAGTTGAGTATGAGAGAGAATTTGTGCACCTCAGTAAATATGCCCGAGAAATTGTGCCTACTGAAGAAGAGATGTGTATCCGGTTTAAAAATGGCCTGAATGATGATCGGAGGTGATGAAATTTGAGTATTTGTTGTTTTATCTTATCGTGCATAGAAAATGGAAGAAGTGTACAACTACAAAATACAATGGGATAGACAAATTCGATAATTTCACAAAAGAGGTTCTTCCAAGTCATTTTCTGCATCATTGGTGAAGAGGACTAAAGAAGATTTTATGTAACACCCCTTACCCGTATCCTACGCCAGAACTGGATACGAGGCATTACCAAACTTAATTCACATGGTCATACAACTTTGGGCTATCAAATTCCATTCCAAACTAAAACTTTTTCATGCACACCTCTATTATCTTTATAATGGGCCTACGAGGCCCTAAACAGGCTTTTGAAAGGTTTCGAGAATTAATCGAAAACTTTTACGCACTTAGGCAAATTTTACTTGAATAGAGGCTACACACCCGTGTGGAGGGAATGACACGCCCGTGTGCCATCTCACATGCCGGTGTTCGACACCCGTGGTCGACACTGACTTGTATCACACGGCCTAGCACACCCCATATGGCTAGCCTATGGTCACGTCTGACTTAATCCACACGGCCTGTCACACGCCCGTGTGCTTCATCCGTGTGGCAATTTAAATTCCAAATTCAAGGTGCAAACTTCACACCGCCTGGGCACACGCCCATGTCCGTGGCCGTGCCTTCCACACGGCTGAGACATACGGCCGTGTCTCTGCCTGTGTGCTTACTACAAAGCTTACTAACTTGGAAAAACTAACATGCAATTGACACACGGGCTGGTCACACACCCATGGGACTGACCATGTGTCTCACACGGCCTAGACACACGCCCGTGTGCCTACCCGTCTGGACAAGAACAAGGCTATTTGCCAAGCTCTTTTCGCCACCCTAACTCATACAATATAAATTCATCCATCCAAATCACTAAACAACTAAACTTTGCAAAACACCTCCATGAATAACTTCATCTTTTCATATATAAAAATGAGCCATCAACTATGGCTATATGCAAAAGAATTCATCTTTAAAGCGGCCAACACACTCTTGGCCAAAATAACAAAACAAATTATCTAGTCTAGCCCCTATACATGCCATACTCAAAACACTAAGTCTAGATATACCAAGAGAAGCTGATAGTGTGGGTGATCTTCCAATTATCTTCGTATCCCGACCCGGCTCTTTAACTCTATAAAACAAGGGAAAGGAAAAAGGGGAGGAAGCTTTAAGCTTAGTAAGTTTACATGTAAACAAATAACATCATAGTATGTGCTAAACAATAAATAGCATTACAAACTACATAAGAGCAATCCACATTCATAATCATGCTTACTCATTTTCTCCCTTACCACATTCTAACCATATCACAAGCTTAATGCTCACATACATTAACATGCACCCCTGCACTCAACACCACAAAGTCATGTAATACAACACATCATAATTTCTCATTAAACCATTCACAATACCAATCACTCAATGGTTTCATACTTAGCCCACCATCAATCTTTAACAGGCTAGTATCGCACATAGCCGACCAAAAGGGATAGTTACGGTGGTATCGCACATAACCCACAAAAAAAAAGATAGTTACGGTGATATCGTACATAGCCCACCAAATGATAATATAAATGATGGTAACGCACACAGCCCATCGTAGTTAAGTAATAAAGTGGTATCGCACTTAGCCCACTGTCAAGAATTGTTATTTCACATTTACATCTCTATTTCGTTATTCATACGAAAATTATTCAAAAACTACCAAATTCAGTCCACTTGAATCATACATGTTCTCAATCATACCATGCACCAATTAGTAACAACAATGTGTATATAAAATGCATCGTTTACACATAAACTTACCTCGGTGCAAAATGCGTTAATCGACGGTCTATTCCGTAACCTTGCCTTTTCCTCGGTCAAGGTTGATTCCACGCTCTTCTTGGTCTATAACAATAAAATCCGCTCATTTAAAACATCTCATGATCATAATGCATCAAAATCTATACTTAGGCAAAAGTGACCATTTTGCCCTTATACTTTGGTAAAATTACGATTTTACCCCTAAGCTCGTAAATCATTTTTCAACACATTTTCTCATTATACAAGCCTAGTTGAACATTTATTTCCCTTACAAATACTCACAATTTCAATTATTTCATACATTTATGACATATTCAATCTTTGCATTCAAGTCCTAATTAGATGTTTTCATGCTAACACCTTTCACAAAAGTTGTTTCTCATCTCCCTAACATTCATTTTCTTCCCTAAAAACTTAGCTAACAACATAAATAATCTCATGGAAAGTCCTTAGACTTTCAACCATATCACAAATTTGTCCCCTCATTAGCTAGCTTAAGCTTCGAGGACTCTAAAAGTGCAAAAATTATCAAATAACACTATCAAAATCACTTACTTGTAAGGAGATAACTTGGCTGAAATTTTAAAGCATTCAAAACCTTTCTAAGCTTAAAATTTTTGGTGGAAATGAAGAGTGAATAGTGAAAGATGATAGCTTTTCTTTTTACCATATTTTATTAATCTTTTTATCACCTAATGTCACGAAATTTGGCTAAAATTAATGCCCTTGTCCCCCTAGCTTCCTATGGCCGGCCAACACACTCCATATGGCCTTTGCACTCTAAGTACATCCAATTTAATATTCTATGGCTATTAGATCCCTCTACCTTGAAAAATAGAACTTTCGCACTTTATGCGATTTAGTCTTTTTTCACAATTAAGCATGCTATCGCTCAAATTAAAGCACCAAAATTTTCACATAGCCATATATTAATAACATAACACATAAAATAACATCAAAATAATTTTCCTCAACCTCGATTTAGTGGTCTCGAAACCACTGTTCTGACTAGCCCCAAATTTGGGCTGTTACATTTTAGTCGAGCTACCTTAGTGTATGAGCATCCGAACAAAAATAAATCGATTCATCATGATTTTAGAGCATATACTAAACTAGTTGATAGTGCAGAGAGTGTACGAAATGCTCTGAAGCCCAATTGTAGATATTGTGGGAAATATCATCTTAGTGAGTGTAAAGCTAAGTCGGGAGCCTATTTTAGATGTGGGTCGACTGATCATTTTCTTTCGAATTGTCCTAATCTGCTGAAAGAGGATGAAGATCAGAAAGAGAAGCAAATGTCTACATCTTAGAAAGGTAGACGTCCGGGCCACAATAGTATTATTGGGACTACTCGTACGGGAGTAAAAGACGCTATCGTTCGATTAGAGGCTAGAGCACCTGCCCGCACTTATGCTATTCGAGCTAGAGAAGAAGCTACTACTTCGGATGTGATTTCTGGTATATTCTATCTCTTTGATGTTACTATGTATGCTTTAATTGACATTGGGTCAACTCATTCTTATATTTGCACTGCATTAGTAACGAAAAAGAAATTACCTTTGAATATATTGATTATGATGTTCAAGTTACTAATCCACTAGGTGAGAGTGAGATAGTTAACTTAGTTTGTCGTAACTGTCCACTGAAAGTTAGAGGCTGTGAATTCCCTGTCGATTTGATATTGTTACCCTTTCAGGAATTTGATGTTATTCTGGGTATGGATTGACTATTGTTGCATGATGCTATAGTAAACTGTAGACATAAATGGATTGATTTGAAATGTCAGACAGGAGAGATTATTTCAGTTGAGTCAAAGAATCCAAAAGATGTTGTTAGAATTATTTCAGCTTTTCTATGTTGTTAGAATTATTTCAGCTTTTCTACTCAGAGATTGATACGAAAAGGTAGTGAAGCATTTCTAGCATACATTCTTGATACCAAAGATTCAAAATTGAAGCTAGATCAGTTACCAGTTGTTAGTGAGTTCACTGATGTATTTCCTAAAGAGTTACCAAGATTGCCTCCTAATCGTGAAGTTGAGTTTGTGATTAATTTGGTTCCTTGAACTGCACTGATATCAATATTACCGTATCGTATGGCACCAGCTGAATTAAAAGAATTGAAAGCATAGTTGCAAGAGTTATTAGATCGAGGGTTTATTCGATCGAGCGTATCCCCCTAGGGTGGACCTGTGTTGTTTGTGAAAAAGAAAGACGACTCTTTGAGATTGTGTATAGAATACAGACAGTTTAATAAAGTCACCATAAAAAATATCTCTTGCCACGTATTGACGATTTGTTTGATCAATTAAAAGGTGCCACAGTGTTCTCGAAGATAGATCTCAGATCCAGGTATTATCAATTGAAGGTTAAAGATTGCGATGTGTCAAAGACTGCTTTTAAAACTAGTTATAGTCATTATGAGTTTCTGGTGATGCCATTTGGTTTGACAAATGCTCCTGTTGCTTTTATGGATTTAATGAATCGAGTTCTTCAACTTCATCTTGATAGATTTGTTGTTGTGTTTATTGATGATATGTTGATCTATTCCAAGACAGAATCTGAGCATGCTCAAAACTTGAGAATCGTATTGCAAACTTTGAGAGAAAAAAAATTATATGCAAAGTTTAGTAAGAGTGAATCCTGGCTTCGAGAGGTTGGATTTTTGGGTCACATAGTATCATCTGATGGGATTTGAGTTGATCTGAGTAAAGTTTCGGCTGTGATGAATTGGAAAACATTGAAGAATGTTTTTGAAGTACAAAGTTTTCTGGGTTTAACAAGTTACTATCGACGTTTTATTAAAAAATTTTTTGATTATTGCTTCATCAATGACCAGATTGTTGCAAAAAAAAATGTTGAATATGTTTGGTACGATAAGTGTCAACAAATTTTTGATCAACTAAAAAACATGTTGACGGAAGCCCTAGTGTTGACTCAGCCTGAATTTGGGCTAGCGTATGTTGTTTATAGTATTTGGGTTAGGGAAAGTTGTAGCTTATGCTTCTTGTCAGTTAAAGTTGCAGGAAAAGAATTATCCTACTCATGATCTCGAGTTGGCCGCGATTGTATTTGCTTTAAAAATTTGGAGACATCATTTATATGGTGAGAAATGTCACATGTTCATAGATCACAAAAGTTTAAAGTATCAAAAAGAACTAAATTTAATACAGAGACGGTGGTTAGAGTTACTGAAAGATTATGATTTGGTTATTGATTATCATCCGAGAAAGGCTAATGTAGTTGCAGATGCACTTAGTCAGAAGTCGTCATTATTTGCACTTCGAGCATTGAATGCTCATTTAGTTCTGAATGAAGATGGTTTTGTATTAGCAGAGTTGGGAATGAAACCCCTATTTCTACAACGAATTCGAGAATTACAAGATGAAGATCCAAAGTTGATGTTGAAACGACAAATGGTTTAAAATAATTTGAGTTCAGAGTATAGTGTTGATGATAATGGTACATTGCGTTGTCGCAATAGAATTTGTGTTCTGAATAATCTAGATTTGAAACATGATATTTTGTCTGAAGCTCACAGCAGTATGTGCTCTATTCATCCGGGTAGCACGAAGATGTATTGTGATTTGAAATGGATGTATTGGTGGCCGGGTATGAAACATGAGATTTGTGAATTTCCAGCTAAATGTTTGACTTGTTCACAAGTTAAAGTAGAACATCAAGTACCGTCGGGTTTACTACAACCTGTTATGAATCTTGAGTGGAAATGGGAATGAGTCACGATGGATTTTGTATCTGGTTTTCCTATAACTCCGAGAAAGAAAGATTCGATATGGGTGATTGTTGATAGATTTACTAAATCGACACATTTTATTTTGATTAGAACAAACTTCTCACTTGAGAGATTAGCGAAACTATATGTATCTGAGATTGTGAGATTACATAGAGTTTCAACATCTATTATTTCAGATCGAGATATGAGATTTGCATCGAGATTTTGGAGCAAAATTCACGAAGCTTTAGGCACAAAACTTAATTTCAGCATAACATTTAATCCTTAGACTGATAGGCAATCAGAACAAGTGATTCAAATTCCGGAAGATATGTTGAGATGTTGTATACTCGAATTTGAAGGTAACTAGGAAAAGTACATACCGTTAGCTGAATTCGCTTATAATAACAATTATCAATCCAGTATAAAAATGGTACCGTTTGGAACTCTTTATGGGAGAAAGTGTAAAACACCATCGTATTGGTCAGAATTGAGTAAATCTAAAATGGTGGGTATTGACTTGATCCAAGAAACAGAAGAAAAAGTTTGAATTATTAGGGATTGTTTGAAAACTGCTTCTGATTGTCAGAAATTTACGCGGATCTGAAAAGAAAAAAATATAGAATTTGTGGTTGGTGATCGAGTATTCCTGAAAGTTTCTTCATGGAAGAAAGTGTAGCATGTTGGCGAGAAAGGAAAGCTGAGTCCAAGATTTATAGGACCGCATAAAATTGTTGAAAGAATCGACCTCTGAACTTGAGAAAATCCATAATGTATTCTACATTTCAATGATGAGACACTACATATCTGATCCTTCACATGTGATTCCTCATAGTGAGATTAAGCTACAACCCAATTTGACGTATTCGAAAGAACCAGTGAGAATTTTAGCTTGGGAAGTCAAAGAACTACGAAATAAAGGAGTGTAATAGCCCAATTTCGGTGAAATCAGAACTGTGATTTTGGGACCACAAATTTGAGCCGAAAATAAAATTTATTTTTATTTTATTATATGGGCCATATTATGATAGTATGATATGTGAAAATTTTGGTACTGTAACACCCCAAACCTGACCCATACGTCATGACCGGATCTGGTATGCTACGGGTTGAACGTTACAAACTTTGCCTTGAAGGGTTTTGAAAATCTCAGTTTATTATAACCGATTAATCATTAATTGTGTAATTCCTAATTGAAACTTTAAGATTTGCATGAATGTGTTTGAAAAGCCCATTTTCCTCTCGCTTTATAATTTAAGTTTTGAAAACATAAGTTCATAAAAATGTGACATAATAATTAAGAAAAATAACCTAAGTTATGGAGGCCTTATTACAAAAGAAATATCCCAAAATTAAAACTTCAAAGATAACTGGAAAGAGTTTATGGAAATAATAGTCTTGATGGCCCCTTGAGTCCGACTCGGCTCCCATGTCTATGATCTACTGCTCATCTAAAAAGTTGGAAAAAATAAAAGGGTGAGTCACCAAGACGCCGTTGTAAATCCCAAAAACACATGAAAGCCTTGGGCCCACAAACACATTATGGGCTTTGGGCCATAACAATGGCAATAGAATATATTTTCATGCAACATGGGCCATCCCAAACCTAAAAGTCCATCCTCTACACACCCCCGCACCAACCATCACACCGTGGGGATTTCTACAATCAACCCTCCATCCGTTACACACCATATCGATCACTATGTGACCTATGTGGCAAAGCCACCGATTGCTATGCGACCTTAATAATATATTGACAATTTATTTTTCATCATAAAGACCGATCACTATGTGACCTATGTGGCAAAGCCACCGATCGCCTCATGACCGCCTCCCCTTCATCATATCAATCCCATCCCATGCATACATACATGTAAGAATCAGAACATTAAACTATCTAAATAGATCACATACTTTCACATACTTTGATACACATAGAGAAGTTTCTATGATTACGTACTTGGCATCCCTTGCCTACCCTTTTTGGGTATTACATTGCTTCATCTGACCTCTTTATCCTGCTTTTAGCCTATAACATACATATAATACAGATTAACTAGGGTGATAGAGATCCACACACCTGATTATTGACAGGAAAGTACTTTCTATGTTGACACTATCAGTAGCCGCTATGACTACTAACAGTCTAAGATTTTGTTCTGAAGCCGGTCCACAACCCGGTGGCAATTCCCGAACTGCTGACACCGCTCGCTTCTTAAATCTAAGGGTTGGATTTACAGATCCAATTCTCTCTTTCGTTTAAGTAGCGTTTGTATCCATGGAACATGTCTTAGTCAACAAACCGGATTAAAACATTGTATCGAATACTAACACAAATGTATATTCATAGAGTAGAGATCCCTTACCTAAAAATCCCGAAAGAAGAGATATGGTTCGAAAGTTAACGATTCTTGGCTTAAGACCAAAACGATCAGGTCTCCTACAAATCCCGGAAGGCCGCCCAAAACACAAAAAAGATAGGAAATATTAGCCCTATCGACAGCCTTAACAAACCAAGTGGCCATTCAGCCTTGGCCCCTAAAAATCGAAAGAGATCTTAAGGAATAATAAAAGTCGACACTTACCTCAATATGGGAGATTCGGCTTTTAATGAAGAAATTGGCAGGAAGGTTTCGACTTTTAATGAAGAAATTGGCAGGAAGAAAAAGAATGAATGGATACTAGGGCATTCGGCAATAGCAGAAGAGAGTAAAGAGAAAGAATACTTAGGGTTTCAGCTTATGGAAGAAATCGAGAAAAAGTGTAGAGAAAGGCTATGAGGTTTCAGCTTTAGCAAAAGCGAAGAAGAAGATGAAACTTTTAGGAGTTTTCGGCTTTTCGAGAAAAGAAGCAACTAAGAGAAGAGAATGAGAATAAATGCCGAAATTAAGAAGTGCCCTATTCTCTAATCCAATTTTCGGCACACACACTAACCAAAAGCTGAAATTGCCCTCTTTTGAAAGCTAAAACTAATTAATAAACAAGGGAAATTTCGGCACCCCTTTAACCTCATCAAAATCGATTTCCTCCTTCCCCTAGAGTTGGAAATTTGACCACTAAAGTGACCAGCAGATCAGATCCTAAATTTCCTCCCTTTATCTGTCATATTATCTGTATTATCCACTTGGATAAATTCTCCTATTTTTAAGCCTTGTTGCCGTCCAACTCCACCTAATTAATTGTTGAAATTTAGCTAAGTTTAATTAAAAGAATTGGGCTTTATGCAACTTGAATTTGGCCTACTCAGTTGATGGCACCTCCTTGCTCTCTATGTGGCGCCATTTTGCCACTGGGCTACAAGCCCATTTGTGTTTTTAAACATAGACAACATCCTTTAAGCCCTATCCTAACTTGTTTCCCACTAGAGTGTCTAAATAGAAATTCAATTAAGGCCTTGGCCCAATTCCTGAGCCCCTTCTGGACCCCTAACACTCTCATTAAGCATAACCATACATTAAACGCATTGGCCCATTAATTCAGGATGTTACAGTTCTACCCCCTTAAAGAAATTTCATCCTCAAAATTACGATCGTAATAGATCACAGTATCATCGCCGCATCATCTCCTCTGGTTCCCAAGTAGCCTCCTCAGAACTGTGATTCCGCCATAGAACCTTAACCAACGGAACCGTCTTCCTTCGCAACACTTTGACATCCCGATCCAGGATTTCCATTGGTTCCTCTTCAAAGGATAGGTCAGGTCTCACCTCGATTTCTTCCACAGGCACCACGTGAGATGGATCTGAACGATATCGTCTCAACATAGAAACGTGGAATACATTGTGAATCTGGCTTAGCTCAGAAGCTAGCTCTATGTAACATCCTAAATTTTTGGGCTTATGCATTTAATGGGTGAATATGTGGAATGAGTTAATTTAAGTGTTAGAGGCCCAAATTTTAAGTTTTAAGGAGCCCAAATTTTCTAATTTAAGTTAGTTAAATTTTGCATTAGGGATTAGGGAAGTGGATGGCTCAAGGCTATTTTTTTGGGAATTTTATTATATTTATTCTATGTGGATAATAAGCAGATAAATGCTATTATTTAGGGATTTAGTCTTTAAGGATAATAAGCAGATAAAGACTATTTTTGAGGAGATAATAGATTAAGATAAGGAAAAAGGGATAGGAGCTATCATGTGTGGTAGTGTTGGCTGAAAATCAATCTCTGCTAAAGAGAGGAATTGATTTTTTATATAAAGAGGGGGTGTGCCGAAATTTTGGAAGCCTTTCTTTTATTTTCTTTTCTCATCTTCTTCCTCTCAAAAGCTGAAAACCACCATTTTCTTCACCCTTTCTTCCTCTCTAAAATTTCCTAGTTGGCCGAATCTTTTAACCTCTATTGTTATTTTTCTTCTAATCCCTAAAAGTCAAAATCACATCTCTATTATTCTATTCTTCTCATTAATATTCATTGGCCAGATCTCTCTCAGCCATCTCTTCAATTCTTAAATCTTCTAAAAATTGAAATTCTTAGATCTCACCTCCTAAAGTTACCGAATTTTCTTCAGTAAAGTCTGCTTGTGCTGAATCTGAATAAAACAATAGTTATGTGTCGATTTTGAGTTTCAAATATTTCTCCAGCTTTTCAAAGTCCCTAGTCGAATGGCTATTTAGTGACTAATCAAGGGTTTTTCTTATTTTTAGCATTTTGGGATCTGAAGAGGAGTCCAACGCTTAGATCTCTAAGTCAAAGATCAGTAACACTCAAGTCGTGTTATTTTCAGGATTTCAAGGTAAGGAGATTGGTTTATTTATAAATATATGAAATCAGGTAGAACACTAACCATGGCCGAATATAGGAGAGGCCCTATTTTCACATCTTTCCGGCTTTTTGTGCAAAGTTGTAGATCGGGATAACAAGGATATCGACTAAGAATATTGGATTTCGCGATATCAGGTGTGTAACTTTCCACACCATCTAGATCTGTTTGCTAAATACATGTTTATAAGTCTTATATGTTCTGAAAAATACTGAAATACTGGCATAATGATTTAAACCCAAAGAGGGTAAAGCAAATCACCAAGTTAGTGATCTCTATCATTCTAAGTGAATGTTCTGATTAAATGATATGAGTATGCCGATTTTCTGTGATTGCATGGGGTTGGGTTTGATGAAAGGGGAAGTGCTCTGTTGTAGCGGCTGTTGTCGTGACCTGTTGTAGTGGCTTTTGCCGTGATCTATTGTAACGGCTTTTGCCGTGATCTGTTGTAGCGGCTTTTACCGTGATCTGTTGTAAGGGCTGCTGTCGTGACCTGTTGTAGCGACTTTTGCCGTGATCTATTGTAGCGGCTTTTGCCGTGATCTATTGTAGCGGCTTTTGCTGTGATCTGTTGTAGTGGCTATGGCCATGATCTGATGATGAGCAGCACAATTGCCATTAAGGTGTGTAGCGGTGTGGGTTGATTGTAGAAATCCCCAATAGTGTGAATGGCTGGTACGGGGGCGTGTAGCGAATGGAAACCTAGGATTTGGGTTGGGCTTACATATTATTTTTATTATGTATATTAATTCTGATTATTTTAGTTTTATGGGGCTAAGGCCCAAATCTAATAGTGCATGAGGGTTGCACACTGAGTCTCGCGACTCAACCAATTAATTAACATTTCAGGTAGCATTTAGTGCATTGGACCGGGCTGGAGAGGAGCGCAAGGTGGCCATGCGAAAGAACATTTGGATCCAGCAAAAAGACTATAGTTATTATTTTATGTTCTTATTTAATGGATTTTAAACTCGTTGTAATAAGGCCATAGGCCACCAATTTATATTTTGTCTTACTACGGGCTTTTATTACTTTTAGTTATTTAAATTTTTATTTTTAATTGAACTAAGGCATGTATTTAAATTTGGGTTTTTAATTCATAAAGGCATATTTTATTTAAAACTATAAATTATAAATTTTTCCCGAATAAAAGGTTAAACTTTACCAAAATTTTTTTCTGAAAATGCGACATGTTTTACAAAATTTCCTTAGTGACATACCAGATCCGGTTGTAGTGTTTGGGCCGAGTTTGGGGTGTTACACTCTAGCTGATAGGCTACTGGTCCTACTCATTTCAACACCCGATAAAGGTCCGATAAATCTGGGACTTAATTTACCCTTCCGTCCAAACCTCAGCACTTTCTTCCATGGCGACACCTTCAAAAACACCTTGTCACCCACCGCAAACTCTATGTCCTTATGCTTCAAGTCTGCATAGGACTTCTGTCGGTCCGACGCTTCCCTTAGTCGAGTTCTAATTAACTCAACCTTCTCCTCTATCTTGGTAACCAACTCCGGACCCAAAATCTGACGTTCCCTAATTCCGTCCAATAGGTAGGAGTACGACACTTTCGCCCGTACAATACTTCATAGGGCGCCATCTGAATACTAGACTGGTAGCTGTTGTTGTAAGCAAATTCCGCTAATGGTAAAAACTCCTTCTAACTACCTCTGAAATCAATGACACAACCCCTTAACATGTCCTCCAAGATCTGAATCACCCGCTCAGACTATCCATCGGTCTGAGGATGAAACGTCATCTTGAAATCGACTTGCACCCAATGCTTGATGCAAAGCCTTCCGAATCATGACGTGAACCTCGGGTCCCTGTCCAATATGATCGATACTGGTACCCCATGCAATCTCACTACCTCCGCTATATATAGATTAGCCAATTTCTTCAAAGACTAATCGACCCGTACTGGTATGAAATGAGCAGACTTCGTCAAGCGATCAACAATCACCCAGACTGAATCTTTCTTAGTAGGCGTGAGGGGTAGCCCACTAACAAAGTCCATTGTGATCCTTTCCCACTTCCATTGTGGAATCTTCACTGGCTACAACAATCCTGATGGTAACTAATGCTCCGCTTTTACCTGCTGACAGGTCAAACACTTACTCACCAATTCAGTTACCTCACGCTTCAAGCCCGGCCACTAGAACTGATCTCGCAAATCCCGATACATCTTACTCCCTCCAGGGTGCATAGCGTATGAACTTCCATACGCTTCTTGCAAAATCCTATGCCTCAGTTCCGGATCTTTTGGCATGCAAACTCTCCCTTGAAAACATAACAGTCCTTCCTAATTCATACTGAAGTCCGTCGATCCATCACTTGATCCTACATGAAACTTCTCCTTTAGTAACTCATCGTTTTGCTGCTTCTCCTTAACCTGACTGACCTAAGAGGGTTTTACTTGAAGTTCATCCAATAAGCTCCCATCATCGTACAAACTAAGGTGAGCAAACATTGCCCTCAAGTCAGAGATTACTTTACGACTTAAGGATTCACCACCACATTAGCTTTACCCGGATGGTACTCGATCGAGCAATCATAATCCTTCAACCACTCGATCCACCTCCTCTGCCTTAGATTCAAATCCTTCTGGGACAAAAGGTATTTTAGGCTTTTATGATCTGTATAAATAACAGATTTCTCCCCTTACAGATAATGTCTCCAAATCTTTAAAGAAAAAACCACCGCCGCTAACTCCAAATCATGGGTGGGATAATTTGCTTCGTGCGGTCTTAACTGCCGAGATGCATACGCAACAACCTTTCCATCTTGCATCAACACGCATCCTAGTCCCGTGTGTGACGCATCACAGTAAATCACGAATTCCTTCCCAGCCTCCGGTTGAATCAATACCGAGCCTCCGTCAAAATCCTTTTCAACTTCTCAAAACTCTCTTGCTGCTTACTAGACCAAATAAACAAAACTCCTTTTCCGTAATAACTTAGTCAATGGTGCCACAATTGAAGAGAATCCTCCAACAAACCTTCTGTAATATCCGGCTAGACCAAGAAAAATTTGAATTTATGCCACAGACCTAGGCGGCTTCCAATCCAACACCGCTTCAATTTTTCAAGGGTCAACCCTAATCCCCTCTACCAACACAACGTGGCCTAAAAACATAACTTCACTTAGCCAAAATTCGCATTTACTAAATTTGGCATACAACTGCTTCTCCCCCAGAATCTGTAAAACCACTTGCAGATGTGAATCATGCTCCTTTTTCGATCTTGAGTAAACCAGGATATCATCTATAAATACCACGACAAACCGATTCAAGTAGGGTGAAACACTCGATTCATCATATCCATAAATGCTGCTGGCGCGTTGGTCAATCCAAATGACATCACCATGAATTCGTAGTGACTGTAACGAGTCTCAAAGGCCGTCTTATGAATATCTGCCTCCTTGACCTTAAGCTGATGGTATCCTGACCTCAGATCTATCTTTGAGAACACTAACGCCCCTTTCAGTTGATTGAACAAGTCATCATCCTTGGAAACAAATACTTGTTCTTGATAGTCAACTTGTTTAGCTGACGGTAGTCAATGCACATACGCATTGATCCATCCTTCTTCTTAACAAATAACACTGGCGCTCCCCAAGGCGACACACTTGGTCAAATAAATCCTTTATCTAGCAACTCTTGAATCCGCACTTTCAATTCCACCAACTCCTTCGGCGCTATTCTATACGGAGAAATAGATACTGGCACTGTTCCTGGAAGAAGATCAATTCCAAACTCCACTTCACGATCCGGGGGTAATCCCCGAAGCTCTTCTAGAAAAACATCAGGAAACTCCTTCACCGTCCTAATGTCCCCAACAGTTAGGTCCTTGGCTTCCAGAGCCCGAACAAACATTAATACTGCCTTGCATCCTTTTCTCACCATCCTTTCTGCTCTTAGGGCAGTCACCACATTCGACAAACAGTTCCCCCTTCTCCTATCACCAACACTTCACCACCATCGGGGGTTCTTAACACCATACGCTTGGCTGCACAATCTAAATTAGCTTGGTACTTCACCAACCAGTCCATGCCTAATATTAAGTCAAACTCCTCGAACGGTAATTCCATCAGATCAGTCAGGAAAACTATTCCTTGAACTTCTAAGGGTACCTCCTGATAAAATTTATCTACTACCACAGATTGTCCTAATGGGCTAATTACAGTCATCACCCTAGGGGTAATCTCAAAATCTAAACTTAAAGTTTCAGACACACTACTAGCAGCATATGAATATGTCGACCCAATGTCAATCAATGCAGTTTAAGGTAAACTAAATACTAAAAACATACCAGTTATAACATCCGGTGCGTCGGCCTCCTCTCGACATCTAGCAGCATAGACCAACCCCAGCTGTCTTACCTCAGTGTTTCCTACCCCTCGGCCTGGTGCTCCACGGCCCCGACCGAAACCATTACCACCTCTGGCTGAACCATGACCCTTCTACGGCTGCTGACCTCCTCTGCTCGGCTGAGCATTGTTCGGCCCTGCGGATCCTACATCGCTTCGTGGCTGTGGACAGTCTCTAATCTGATGATCTAAAGATCCACACCTAAAGCACTTTCCACTGCTTTCCCAACACTCACCTTCATAGAATTTACCACATCGAGCACACTTCCGTGTTTGGCTAGCAGTAGTAGGTCTCTCAGCCCGTCTCGGTCCATTCGACCTAGGTCTTTTTTGAGTACTCCTTATTGTCCTTGATGATCCAAAATTTCTCTTACCTCCACCTCTATCTCTATTCCGGTTCAGTTTTTCCATCTGTCTCACCTCCTCGGCTATCTTAGCTTTCTCCACAAGCACAGCAAATTCCCTCTCCCACTGTGGAGCTATCAAAACACGTAGATCATCCTTCAGGCCATCTTCAAATCAAACACACCGTTCATGTTCTGTGGCCACCATCCCTCGAGCATAACGGATCAAGCGTAAGAATTTCGCTTCATACCGCCACCGACCTACTCCTTGAACCAGATTCAGGAATGCTCTACACTGCACATCCACATAACTCATTCTAATGTACTTGCTCTGGAATACCGCTTTGAAGTAATCCCAAGTGATACGGTCAGCCATGGTACCATCTTTAACTGTAAGCCACCATTGATATGCTTCGTCCCAGAGAAGGGACACTACTCCTTTCAGCTTCTCTTCTCCCGTGAAATCCAGATCATCCATTATGCACTCGACTGCCTCTAACCAATACTCAGCTATACTAGGGGCTACACCGGAAATTCCCTTATACACTTCTGCCTCATTGGCTCTAAATCGCTCCGACACAGATTTTTGGGCTCCTGTGCCCATGCCTGCCCCAGCTACCCTTTCTAAAACCCTCAACATCGTCTGAGATACTGCATCATCTCCGGCCGTCTGATCCTAAAATTTTGCCACCACAGCTGGTGGAACTGGTACCTCATTCCCTGACTTGTGACCAGACCTTATGGGTTCTGACACAACAATCCTGCCTCTACCTCAACCACGCACACCACATCCTCTAGTGCTCATTCTACCAATTCGCGTTTATCTGATTAGGAATTTTTATGAATTATTAGCTTCTTTCACTGATTAACGACGAACAATCTTATGGAAAGTAGTTTAATTAGTAGTTCTTTCGAATTCAAACTCAGTCTCAAGTCTGTATCTCCTAGTTCTAGGAACCACATACATTCAACCATCACACAACAACATAAAAGTAGCATCCATGAACTCACATTCATCACCTAAGGGTATTTTGGTCATTTCACTACCTAAGGGTATTTTTATAATTTTATCCTACAGGGGTATTTTCATAATTTTCCAAAATAGGGTATCTTGGTGATTTTACAAAATAGGGTATTTTGGTAATTTTACAACTCAAGGGTATTTCGGTAATTTTTACGAACCAAGGGTATCTTGATAATTTTGCAAACCAAGGGTATCTTGAGAAAATTTTTCACAAATCAAGATTATTTCAGAAATTTTACATAACTAGGAGTATTTTAGGAATTTTAAAAAATAAGGTGGCTGGTCCCTTTCGAGTTTTAGTTGTAAATTTTGGCCCGTCAACAAGTCCTCGTGGCTAAGGTAAACAGTCACTACGCACCAGATAGGATTCCAATGAAGAGGAGGTGAGCCGCTAGGGCTGCTTAAATACCAAGCTCTCCCTGGATCCAATCCTAGACATGCGTATGCCTGTTACCACACCCTAACCCTGTGACTTGTTCACAGACATGTTTAATTAGAAATTAAGTCTTATGGAATTTGAAGAATTGTTTAACCTAAGCCTAGAGTCCATCAAGCTTTAATCATACTAGCCTACGTCCCTATAGAGCCCCTCAAGCCCAATATGCATATCACATAATGAGTTTAGAATACTTACCTCGTGGATCGGGTCTAGAGACTCAAGGCCATATCTCAATGAACTTTTCTCAAACTTACATCAATTTTACAAATCACTACTAGACCCATTTCACAGCCTGAGTTTTAAACTGGGCTCTGATACCAAAAATGTAACACCCCCAAACCTGGCCCATACGTCATGACCGGATCTGGTATGCTACGGGTTGAACGTTGCAAACTTTTCCTTGAAGGGTTTTGAAAATCTCAGATTATTATAAACGATTAATCATTAATTATGTAATTCCTGATTGAAACTTTAAGATTTGCATGAATATGTTTGCAAAGCCCATTTTCCTCTCGCTTTATAATTTAAGTTTTGAAAACATAAGTTTATAAAAATGTGACATAATAATTAAGAAAAATAACCTATGTTATGGAGGCTTTATTACAAAAGAAATATTCCCAAATTAAAACTTGAAAGATAACTGGAAAGAGTTTATGGAAATAATAGTCTTGATGGCCCCTTGAGTCCGACTCGGCTCCCATGTCCACGATCTACTACTCATCTGAAAAGTTGGGAAAAATAAAAGGGTGAGTCACCAAGACTCAGTGTGGAAATCCCAAAAACACATGAAAGCCTTGGGCCCACAAATACATTATGGGCCTTGGGCCATAACAATGGCAACAGAATATATTTTCATGCAACATGGGCCATCCCAAACCTAAGAGTCCATCCTCTACACACCCCCGTACCAACCATCACACCATGGGGATTTCTACAACCAACCCTCCATCCGCTACACACCATATCGATCACTATGTGACCTATGTGGCAAAGCCACTGATCGCTATGCGACCTTAATAATATATCGACAGCTGCGTTGCCTGTCATAAAGACCGATCACTATGTGACCTATGTGGCAAAGCCACTGATCGCCTCGCGACCTGCTCCCCTTCATCATATCATCCCATCCCATGCATATATACATGCAAGAATCAGAACATTGAACTATCTAAACAGATCACATACTTTCACATACTTTCACATACTTTGATACACATAGAGAAGTTTTTATGATTACGTACCTGGCATCCCTTGCCTACCCTTTTTGGGTATTGCGACTATTCATACAGCCTTTTTATCCAGCTTTTAGCGCATAACATACATATAATACAGATTAACTAGGGTGATAGAGATCCACACACCTGATTACTGACAGGACAGTACTTTCTATGTTGACACTATCAGTAGTCGCTACGATTGCTAACAGTCTAAAATTTTGTTTTGAAGCCGGTCCACAACCTGGTGGCCAATCCCGAACTGCTGACACCGTTCGCTTCTTAAATCTAGAGGTTGGATTTACGGATTCAATTCCCTCTTTCATTTTACTAGCATTTGTATCCATGGAACAGGTCTTAGTCAACAAATCGGATTAAAACATTGTATCGAATTCTAACACGGATGTATATTCATAGAGTAGAGATCCCACACCTAAAAATCCTGAAAGAAGAGATATGGTTCGAAAGTTAACGGTTCCTGGCTTAAGAACCAAAACGATCAGGTCTCTTACAAATCCCGGAAGGCCGCCCAAAATGCAAAAAGATAGGGAATATTAGCCCTATCGACAGCCTTCACAAACTAAGTGGCCATTCGGCCTTGGCCCCTAAAAATCGAAAGAGATCTTAAGGAATAACAAGAGTCGACACTTACCTCAATATCGGAGATTCGACTTTTAATGAAGAAATCGACAGGAAGGTTTCGACTTTTAATGAATAAATTGGCAGGAAGAAAAAGAATGAATGGATACTAGGACATTTGGCTAAAGCAGAAGAGAGTAAAAAGAAGGAATACTTAGGGTTTCGACTTATGGAAGAAATCAAGAAAAAATGTAGAGAAAGGCTATGAGGTTTTGGCTTTAGTAGAAGAGAAGAAGAAGAAGAAACTTTTAGGAGTTTTTGATTTTTCAAGAAAAGAAACAACTAAGAGAAGAGAATGGGAATAAATGCCGAAATTAAGAAGTGTCCTATTTTCTAATCTAATTTTCGGCACACACACTAACCAAAAGCCGGAATTGCACTCTTTTGAAAACTAAAACTAATTAATAAACAAGGGAAATTTTGGCACCCCTTTAGCCTCATCAAAACCGATTTCCTCATTCCTCTAGAGTTGGAAATTCGGCCACTACTGTGACCAGCAGATCAGATCCTAAATTTCCTCCTTTTATCTGCCATATTATCTGTATTATCCACTTGGATAAATTCTCCTATTTTTAAGCCTTGTTGCCGTCCAACTCCACCTAATTAATTGCCAAAATTTAGCTAACTTTAATTAAAAGAATTGGGCTTCATGCAACTTGAATTTGGCTTACTCAGTTGACGTCACCTCCTTGCTCTCTAAGTGGTGCCATTTTTCCACTGGGCCACAAGCCCATTTGTGTTTTTAAACACAGATAACATCCTTTAAGCCCTATCCTAACTGGTTTCCCACTAGAGTGTCTAAACAGAAATTCAATTAAGGACTCGGCCCAATTGCTGAGCCCCTTCTGGACCCCTAACACTCTCATTAATCATAACCATACATTAAATGCATTGGCCCATTAATTCAAGATGTTACAGGTACGAAAATTTTATCGATTGAGTGCTTAATTATGAGAAGGACTAAATCGCATAAAATGCAAAAGTTAAATTTTAGTAGCCATAAGGATTACATAGTTATGGAATTCAAAAATTAAGGTTCTTATATGGTAATTAGACCATTAAGAAAAGTATGTAGATTTTTCTTGGTGACTCATCCATGGAAATATAGAAAAAGGAGGAAGGACTAAATTGGAAAGTGAAAATTTTAATTAATTAAAAGATGATAAAATAAATATCATCTTATTTTCTCATATTTTTCCCTAAAATAAAACATGAAAACCCTAAGAGAGAGAGAAGAAACTTTCATGGCCAAATTAGGTAAGTTTCCTTATTCCGTCTTTAGTAATTTTGATATTTTTGGAATCGGGATAGTCAAAACTATCTATTTGGGGGATTAAATTGAAAAGTTATCAAGATATGAAAAATGGGTCATCGATGTATATGCTGGAAATTAGAAATTTATGGTACAAAATGAAAGATTATTGATAGATAAATAACTTTTACAAAGTGATTTTTAATAAAAACATGATTTAGGGACTAAAATGTAAACTTGTGAAATCGAAGGAAAAATTCTAAAATTTTATGAATACATGTGCTGTAAATTTTGTAATGGGGCTTTGGATAATTTGCACAAGTTTTATTTTCCGAGCCTAAGGACGAAATGGGAATTTGTGGAAAAGTTAGGGGCAAAATGGTAATTTTACCTAGAATGAAAATTGAGTCCACTTGAATGTGAAATATAATAAATTGATGTTAAATTTACTCGTATAGATCCGGATAGACCAAATTCGAGCTAGAACGAGAAAAAGAGGAAAATGTCGAATTAGTATATTTTACGTACACGAACCTTTATCGAGGTAAGTTCGTGTAACTAAATTGTGTTTACTTACATGCTTGCATTGATTGTGTTTATGTGAATTGTATAAATTTCATAAATATGTGAAATGATTACATATCCGATCAAGCCCGATATTTAAAATTCTCTAATTTAAAGGATAATGCCCTATAGATGATAAAGGTCAAACGATGAAAATGTTACTTTTATTCTTAGAATGAATATGGAATGTGATCATTTGAATTATATGGATGAGTATAGATGTATGAAATAATCACATGCCCGATAATGTTTGAAAAATTTTTAAATCCCGTTTGAATAAATGAATATCGATGGATAAATGTAATTGTCAAAATGAATGAGGTCCTGCATTTGTTGCAGAATGGATTAGGCTCGAACGAGCAATCCTAATGACTTCATTACAAAAAGGATTTAGCCTGGATGGGTAATCCTAATGTGAGTCCTCTCGAGCATATGTTATGGATTGGATTTAGCCCGGACGGGTAATCCAGATCAAGCTTTTTAGAGAATATGACATAAAAATGATTTAGCCTGGACTGGTAATCCTGTTGTATACATGTGTAGCTTGAGAGTGTTCTCTCTAAAAATTGTACCTTAAGGGTACTATTGGATGAGAATTGACGGATTCTGATTTGTACACCCTGTGTGTACTATCTGTGTATCTATCGATATTTCGAATAAATTCAACGGTAAAGTTCTGACAAGAGCAATGATGAATTGAAAAAAAATTGACATGGAATGATACATATGACATGAAAGAATATTACATGAAATACAAGAAAATGATTTTTGTATATGGAAATTACTTGATGAGAATGTTCATCCATGATCATAGACCCGTATACCTTGAATGTACTATTACTTGTGCGACCTTAATACTCGAATAAAATGAGTAAAGTCCTGCCATGAAATGATCTAAACTCGAAAAGAATTATCATGACGCTATACTTGTATTAATAAGAGATGTCTATACATGTTAAATGAATACATGTTTTGGAAAGCATATGTGTATGGGAACTTGATTGTTGTTGAGCCTATACATGTCTTGATGTTACTATGGAATCTATGACTAACAAGGGAAATGAGGATATGTGTAGGGCTTGAGATCAAAGTGGTTGAATATGCCTTACTTAGCTACCTCAAATAGGATGTATGGTAAGTTAAGTACCATGTTATACGAACTTACTAAGCATTTTATGCGTACCCCATTTTATTTTCCTTGTTTTAGAGTAAATCAGAAACTCGTTGGATTGAAAGCTCGACGAAGATCACTCACACTATCCATCGGCCCATGACGATACAATATGGTAAATCAATTATAATTGTAATGGCATGTATAGGATATGTTGGCCATATTGGCATGTAAATGTAAATGATGCTTGTAATCTAGCCATTGGAGTGGCTAGTAATGGTTGTTTTGAAATACTTGTAATGTTATGCTATGGTAACCATATGTATATGTTAAGAAGTTGATCAAATCATGTTTAACACATGAACTGAATAAAGGTAGGATAGTAAACATGTATACATACAATGATAGGCCATGTTGAATGATAAAAATTGCTTATTTGAATGCTTAGAATGGTTGGATTGTACTTGGTATGTTTTGGTGCAGGAAATTGGTAAATTTAGGTGACAAGTGAGACTAGGGAATGTCTTTATTTTGTCCACAAAGGGCATGTGTCTAGACAGTGTGTGACACACGGCCTACCCCATGGATGTGTAGCCAGGTCGTGTGTCCCTTGCACCTTAAATTCGAGAAAACAGAATGCTCAGAATTGAGCACATGGGTAGAGACACAGGCGTGTGTCTCAACTGTGTGGGTGATACGGGCGTATGTCTTGGCCATGTGAAACCTGCACCTAATTCGAATTGAATTAAATAACCACACAGCCTAGCACACGAACGTGTGGTATGGTCGTGTGGCACAAGTCAGAGAGTAACCCAATTTTGAACACGGCTTGAGGCATGGGCATGTCTAAGGGTCACATGGGCGTGTCCCTTGGACCACACGGGCGTGTGAGCCCTGCACCTTGGAAAATTTTTGAAATGTCACGAAAAATTCTTAGAGTTTCCAATTAAGTTCCAACTCCAAGCTAATGCTCGTATTGGGCCTCGAGGGTCCATCTAAGAGACATTACGAATGATCTCGATTAATGAATAGCGATTGACATGATTTATATGGGAATGTTCTGAAAAGTTTTGGTAACGCTCCGTAACCCTGTTCTGGCGACGGATATAGGTTAGAGGTGTTACAACGAGTACCATTAGTAAAAGTCTTATGGCATCGTCATGGTACCGAAGAAGCTACCTAGGAAACCGAGGAAGCAATGAAACTACAGTATCCAAATTTATTCTCAGGTAACAATTTCGAGGACAAAATTTTCTAAGGGGGAGAGTTGTAATAACTCGATTTTCAGTGGTGACAAAATAGTGGTTCGGGACCACAAATCTCTATCGTGTCAACTTGTAAATATTATTTTTAGAATGTTTATAGAGTCATTAAAGTCATATTAAAATTTGGTTCAGAAATTTTAACACTTAGTTAATTTGGGAAAAAGGACTAAATTGAAAAAAGTTTAAAAGTTAGTAACTAGTTAAATAAAATGACTAAATAGCTTATTAATTACATGAGGAGGGACCAATATAATAATTAGTCCCTAATGGTTAGTGTTGGACGGCATATTAATGGAAAATAATAAAATAATGTGAAATGGATGGAAAATTTGTAAATTAATGAAAGTTTAATTAAAGTTAAACAAAATTAATGAATGAAAAAGGAAAATCAATTTCATTTTCTTCTTAAAATGGATAAAAGCCATAGATATTGAAGGAAAGAGCTTCATTTTTCTTATTTCTTCGTATGTAAGTCTAATTTGATTCTGTTTCTTGTAATTTTTATATTTTTGAGATCGTTGCAACTAGGTCCAACTGGCCCGTACCTTCGTTTTTGATTCTGTTAAAAATTTGGAAGTTACCATTGATGAATATTTAATGTTTTTGATGAATGCCATGTATTTGGAGCTTTGATTATGTTATTTGATGAATTTGTATAGTGATTTTTGTTAGATTTTGATTTTAGGATTAAATTATGAAAATGTCAAAATTTTAGGATTTGATAGTGAATATAAGGTTTATTGGGGGCTGTTTAAGGGCCTAGTATATTTGGATAAAATATTTAATGGAGAAAAATGGTTAATTTGATGAATTTCGAGTTAAGGGACTAAATTGCAAGATTTGTAAGAGTTTTGGGGTAAATGTGTAAATTTAAAAAATAAAATGGAACTAATTGTAAAATGAATTGGAATGTGAAATGTAAGTTGATAATTGAGGAATTCTATATTTTAGATCTAGATCCCGTAAATATTCATGAAAAAGGAAAAATAACAAAATAGTCCTTGAACTTCTGCAACTACTATAATTTAGTCCATGTAAGTTCATACTGTTTAGAATTTAATATCAATATGAATTATTGTAACATCCTAAATTTATGGGCCTATGCATTAGTGTGGGGATATGTTTAATTTGTTAATTTAAGTGATAGGGGTTCAAAATTGGGCTTAGGATTAGGCAAAGGCCTTGATTGAATTATTTTAAGGTGGCATCATTAACAATTAAAAAGGAACAAGTTTTGGCCGCAGGGAGCCCATGCTTTTAGGGCCATTTTTGGCACCTAAAATGAAGCAAGGAGTGACACCACACACAAGGAGTTAGGGGCCCAAAATTTAAGTTTAATAAAGCCCAAATCTTTTAATTTAAGTGAGTTAAATTTAGGCATTAAGATTTGATGAGGTGGACGGCTACAAGGCTCAAAAATAGGAAGATTTAGATGGATTTTATAATTGATAAAATAGTAGATAAAAAGGAGAAAAGTAGGAGCTTATCTACAAGGGAGGTGATGGTAGAAAATCCACCGCTAGAGGAGTGTAAAATTAAACTCTTGCATGGCAAAGAGGTCTTGAATTTCCCTCTCTTTTAGCTTGAATTTAAGGGCATTTTAGTTTTAGCGATGAGTCTCAAACATCTATAAATAGGGGATAGCTCCTTGATTCGACATTGAAAACCCTAATTTCTTCTCCCATTGTGCCGAAATTCCTTAGCCTCTCCCTCTCTAATTTCTTTTTTTCCAATTTCTTCAAAAGCTGAAACTCTTCTCCACTTTTTCCTCCTTGTGCTGATTTCTCTAAAAAGCCGAAGCATCCATAGTCTTCTCTTTTATTCAACTTATTTGAGAATTAGTTCTACACTTCCAGCATTGAAATCTTCTATTGGTATTGCCGAATCCTCTTTCTAGTGCCAACCGAATCTCCTATGCTAAGGTAAGTGTCGATTTTTGATTAGTTCTCATAATCTATTCTCGATTTTTGAAAGGCAAAAGTCGAAAGCTAATAGTTTAATGGTTTTATGATGGGCGGCAATTCGGGATTTGAAGGAAGCTTGGTCAATTAGATCTAAAAGCCAAAAATAGCTAGTCTCCACTTTTGGGATTTTTAAGGTAAAAAGATTTCCCTAGATTTCTATTAGATTTGATCATTATATGCAAGATCTTTAGGTTATAATGAGAATTAACGATTAAATATTGTGATAGTAGTTCTGATAAGGACTTGTGATGGAATTAAATATGGATCAGGCAAAGGAGAAAATACCTAAGTTTAAGAAAGAGCAGTATCTGCCATTCGAGATTGGCCACTTGGTTGTGGACCGGCTTCTGAACAACACCTTAGGCAGATAGCAGTAGTGTTGACTAAGGATAGTGTCGACATAAAAAGCATTGTCTTATCGGTAATCAGGTGTGTAGATCTCTAACACACTAATAAACTTGTATGTATCACTATATATATGTTATGGGCTTAAAAGCCAGAATGAGGATGTACAGACAGTCGAATGGAACCCAAAAAGGGTTAGGCAAGGATGCCAGGTACGTAAACATAGAACTCACTATGTGTATCGAAAAATATACATGACTGCATGATGTTTTCTTTATGTGTATGCATGGGGTGGGAATATGATATTGAAGGGGAAGTGCATGATAGGTCACTTGGTGATCGGTGGTGGAAATCCCACATATACAAATGTTAGGTCACATAGTGATCGGTGGCTATGCCACATTCAATGATTCCTAATTAATAGGAATAGGCAGTGCGGTTGTCGTTTTGGTATGTAGCGGATGGAGGGTTGATTGTAGAAATCCCCAAGGTGTGATGGTTGGTACGGGTTGGTGTGTAGAGGATGGAAACCTAGGATGGGTTGGGTTACTCATTATTTATCGTTTACCATGTGATTATGATTGTTACCTTCATGTATGGGCCATGACCCATAATGTGTTTAATGGGCTCGGTCGTTGTGTGTTTGAGATTTATACACCGAGTCTTGGTGACTCACGCTTTCCTTTTCTTTACTCTTCTAGATGAGCAGTAGATCGTGGACATGGGAGCCGAGACGGACTCGATGGGCCATCAAGTTTTATTTCTGCAAATTATTTTTGGGATTTCTTTAAATTTTATTTTATTTTATTTAGGAATATTTATGTAATAAGGCCCCTAGTTTTATTCAACTAAGAAGTTTTCAATGATATATAACTTATGAATTTATGACAAGGTTTATTTATACGGAATAATAATACAAAGAGGTTTATTTCCAAAAAGTCACTTCTTTATTCAAATTTTAAATAATTAACTTGTGTATTCAAAATTCGATAAAGTGTTATGTGTTCCATAACACGCCAGATCTGGTCGAAACGCATGGGCCGGGTTTGGGGTGTTACAATTATTGAGCAGATTATCATTGAACAACTTATATATTTATTTTTAATTGTGGATAATAAATAGTAAATTGAGATATATTATTGATTTTGATGCTCGATTTGGATTGAGCGCGGGATTAGAGTACAATCATGATTGGGTGTATTACGGGGGATTAGAGTGGAGGTTGAATTGGAGAGAGATATCTGTTTATTACCCAAGTAAACCAAAGTTCAAAATTTGTTGTGATCTCTCGTGTTATACTTTCTGTTTGGTGAGTTTCGATTGAATCAGCTCTTTTGAGCTTCTGTCTGGTGTGTTCAGTTGATCTTATGATGTACTCTTTTCCGTAAGTTGTTCTTTGAATGAAAAATCTTGGTAAGGTAATTTGTTTAATGAATTCTGAAAGATTTTTTTTTATTGAATATTGATCTGAATATAGATGAAATCATCAGTTGAAATTGTGGATGATAGAGAATTCTTATGGTTGATTATTATTGTTTGAACTATTGTATTTACTTCGCTAAGATTTATCATGTAATGCATCGAACTTACTAAGCTTCATTAAGCTTACTTGTGTTGTTCAATGTCATTGTAGATTCTCAGAAAGTTAGATGATCGGATCGGCACGTAAGTCACACTATCCAGCTCAATTCGGTAGTTTTTGGTACGTTAAATTCAAATTATATGGCATGTGTAGGCTCTTGTGTGGCTATCGTTAATGTTTTGGTATATGTAAATATTATGGATGAATTTTTGTGCAAATGCCCAACTTTTATGATATATATGAATGAGGCATAGTTTCAATGTTTTTATGTATGATAAGTGGTAACGGAATATTGTGATTGAAGTACCCAAGATAAGTTTATTGGATAGGTATTAAAATGGATGACTTGATAATTTGTTTTGATATTTTATTTGGATGATTAATTGTATATACATGTGGTACCAATGAGGGTACATTGGTTAGGCATTGAATAGGTTGATCTTGGTGTGTTTTAGGTTTGATTAATGTCATTTTGAATAGGAAAATTTGGTTGGTAATTGAGTTTCTTAAGGTTCAAGAAAAGTTGGAATGGTAAACTTGTGTTTTAAAGCTCATTTCGAGTCCACACGGCCTGAGACACGTGTGTGTGTCTTAGCCGTGTGTGACACATGGCCATGCAACATGGCCATGTCTCTTCTATATGTTTTTAGGGTTGCATTTTGAGAGTTACACGGCCTGGCACATAGGCGTGTGGCTTGGTCATGTGACCCAAGTTAGAGAGTTACACGGGCCTGAACACGGGTTGGAACATGGTCGTGTGTCCCTACTTCGAATACCCACACGGTCTGACACACGGGCGTGTGTCAATATAGTATTTTTATGGCACGAGGGCTCGATTAAAGAAAATTATGAATTTATTTGAATGAAATTAGAATATGTATTGCATTGAAGTATGAATTTTTTTGGTTTACTGTTCTGTTTATTCAGTAATGCTCTGTAACCCTATTTCGACGATAAACACTGGTTTAGGGTGTTACAAAAATGGCAAAGTTAGGGAAATGAGAAACATTTGGAAATGAATGTGGTTTTCTCTTAATAGAAATGACTTAAAAATTAATTTATAGTTTTTTGAATTATTATTTAGTAGACTAATTAAATAATTGAAGTTCGAGAATGGAATTAAATTAATTGATTATTATGAAACTGTTGAATGTAGAAATATTAAATATATTTTCTCATAAATTCTTTTACGGTAAAGTTGTCATGGCTTTAACTTAATTTGAATCGGGTTGAAGAAATTATTTAATTGGGAAATCTATTTATTTATGATGTTTATTTTGGGAAATATAAAAACATGTATTGGGTTGGATTGAATTATAAAGTATTGAGTTAAAAGTTCAGGAAGTAATTATAATTGGACACGATTCGGAAGAGACCCAGAAGCCCGTAATACTAATACTAGGGACGATAAACCGGAAGTAATTTTTAATGATGGGAAATGTACCCATATTGTAGTAAACATGTAATTGTTTTCTATTTATTTGAACGATAAATAAATAAATAAAGTTAATTTCACATTCTGCTGTTATGTATTTTGTATTTATGTCTTTTATATTTTACATGCATAGCAAAATTATGACAAGAGAAAATATTAGCTCTTTGATTGTCTAAAGTTCAAACTGAAGATAAGTGGCATTGTAAAGAACGTTTACATTGCGAGACAGACAACTTACTTTAGTAGATAATCTAAACGAGTCCGTAATCCTGTAAAAGAATCAAAGTGAGCATTTGATTCGAATACTGAGAACGATTATTATGTCGTCTACAATTCCAATTGGAGAGATGGTTGGTCCTGGCTATTGGAGTAGTTGACTCACAAGTAGAGACATAGATGTATTTATTGGTAGAATGATACATTTGATTGGACCCAAGATGAATTAATTCTGAATTCGGTTGTGAATTAAATCACTTGTAACGTTCATGTTGTGATTTACCTAAATCCTGAGTTAGTCATTGACCATGCGTATGCAACTTATGTGCTTTGATATAAGTGGAGGTTAATGCTTTAAAGATGACTGAGCCCATAGCTGGTATGTTGAGTACATGACTTATGTATGGCTTGGTTTTACTAGCAACAATGGAATTCATAGCTCAATTAAAGAGTTAATGATATCCTCTCATTGGCATTGTGTGGATTGATAAATATGAAAAATGGCCATGGGTTGCTCATTCTTGAACAAGCAATTTATCACAGTCATTTGTTGGCAGTGATCATATTAATCATTAAAAGGACACAATGGTGACAATGAGATAAAATAGGATTGTATTGAGTGAATGAATTTAACTCAAAGCAATTAAGGATATCATATGAGGGTAACACACACATGACGAGGTCATTGGAGAAAGCAGTTGGATGAATTGTTTCGTAAAGAGTATACAATAAGGAGTTTTCAATCATGGTACTTCTTGTGGACTAACTCCATGATTAAGTAATTGCGGATTATTTGAACGATACTTCTGGACATAATTGCAATCACTAGAGTCTAATTGTATATGTTCGATTGGTCTCTTCACGAACTCAACAAAAGCTCGATCAGACTGCGTTTGAATTAGAAGAAAATTCTACGACTTTAGGAATAATTTAATTGAGTAAATTTATTCGATGTGGAATTACATTGGGTGGTCGTGAGAATTGTATAACTAGAGAATTTGATTAAATAATTTTCTTGAAAAATTAATTTGGAAAATCTAAGTGATTTTTTGGAAAAATTAATTTTGATCAAGTAAAATTAAATTAATCAAATCAATGATATTTTTGGAAGCTAATTTTCATGTCAGACAATTGAACCAATTGGTAATTAAACTTAAAATTTGGACCTAAGATCGTAAATTGGGCCTGAGAGCCCAAAACTGAGATCAAGACCCAAAAATTGGTCGAACTGGGCCCAGTATGTAAAACTAGGTTGACAGTCCAACTGGTGGCTAGACCAGACCGGTTGGGTCGTCATTGACCCGAACAAAACCGACATCAGTCGAATCAGCTCGGGGTGCCATCTAGGTGTTGCACCTGCATCACGGACATGGCAGTGTCGATGGCTGCAACGGCAACATCCCGATGAATAGCGATGATTGGTTGTCAGTTGTTGAGCAGTGGAAGAGTTACATTCCTACTGAGACTCTACCATAGAATTTTATTTGAAATTAATTATTCCAAAAATAATATTATTTTAATAGTTTAATATTAAATTAAATTTAATACTTATCTTAATAGTATTTTATTAATTTAATATTAAATTGATTATTTAAATATTAAATTAAATTAAATATTTATCTACAAGATAAGCATTCTATTATTTTAATAAAATTTGATATCAAACTTAAATAGTTAAACTCTCTAAACTCTCCTTATATAAAAAGAGCCTTGGGTCATTATTTACTCACACTTGAATTCAAGACAAAATTCGCTGAAGAGGTTATTCCAAAAAACTCTAGAGATATTTTTCTGATTTACAAATTGACCCAAAAGTTCAGAGAAATTGTAAAATTACCCATTGGTAATATTTGTGAATTTTTTTTTTTTGATTCGAAGTGAGCCCACACTTGGAAAACATGTGCTTGAGGATAGCAGAGAAGACTACTCAGTCGAAGCGCTCATCCTAGATGAATCGAAAATGTACAATTTTGATTAAATGATTATTACTTTAGATATAACAACGAAGATCCTATTTTGTAAAATTTTTAAAACTATGATTTTTCCCTCAAATTTATTTTCCGCTGTGTTTTCCAAACCATTTTTCCAACAATTGGTATCATGAGTTAGGTTGTGTTCTATCTATATGTATAAAAAATAATAAAAATAAAATTCTCTTCTTCTTGAATGATTTGATTACATAGAAAATGACATTCTTTAGATCTTATGCATGTTTTGAGTTATATATGGGAATGGATGCAATATTATATATTTGTTATATAATTTTTTTTTTGCCGAGGTTGTGGTTCTTAGGAAATAAACCATGGACTATCATTTCCACGTAGAGCTATTTTTTTAAATTCATAGAATTCTTATGAGAAGGAAACGAACAGAGGACTTAAATGTAATTTTTCCAAAAGGAGTCCACGACAAGTAAAAGATATGATGGCGGTTGAAGACCTAAGGAATGCCTTGTGGTAAAAAATTATGTAATTTTATTTTTCCATTTAATTTATAGAAATAGAACAATGAAAACCTTGGTGAGAATTTTGTTTTAATTACCTATTTCATTATATATCTGTTTTATAATTTTTATAATTTTATGTAATGTTATAATTGTGATATATATATATATATATATATATGAGATGATCCACAGTTGATTGATTAAAAATAAGAAGTGTGGTAATGAGAAAATACATGTATTGTATTGTTCTATTCACTTCTTTAGGTTATTTGATAATTGTGAGAAGTGTGGTAATGAGAATCTGCATGTCTAGTGTAACACCCCTTACCCATGTCCGACGACAGGACAAGATACGAGGCATTACCAAACTTAGCTTACTTAAAAATACATTATCTGGCTATAAAATTTCTTTTCAAACTTAAAACTTTTCATTCATATTCATAACATCCTTATTATGGGCATACGAGGCCCTAAACATACTTACGAAAGGTTTCGAAATTAATCCAGAAGCGTTTACACACTTAGAAAATTTTTATCTAAACAGGGGCCACACGCCTGTGTGAAGTGGGACACGCCCGTGTGGGCAGGCCATGTAGTCACACACGCCCATGTCCCTTGCCCGTGTGGAAATAAATTTTTATTTCGAACTTACAGGGGCTTTCACACGGCCGGACACATGCTCGTGACAATGGCCCGTGTCTCTCACGCAGCCTAGACACACCTGTGTCCTCACCCGTGTGTGAAAACTTTAGCATTCTGTTTATGATGTTAGTGACTTCTCAAGGAGCACATGGCCTAGGGACACGCCTGTGTGATGAATCGAATTCTTGTAAATTTGGTACAGGGCACAAATGGCCTATTAACACACCCATGGGGGTTGTAACACCCCTATCCCGTATCTGTCGCTGTATTAGGGTTAAGAGCGTTACCAGATAGATCAAAAATATTTACAGAAATTTCATACAACCATTCAACATTCTCAATCATAGAGTCCCTTAAATAGGTTATCTAGACCTTAAACATGCTTAGAAATAGGGTCGGGACTAAACCGAAACACAAACAGAAATTTTCAAAAATTTAAAAATTTTCTAAGTTTCAGGGAATACACGCCCGTGTGAGTAGGCCGTATGCCCCCCATGGCTGCTAGACAACACCGTGTGTTCTCCCCATGGTCAAAACTGATTTTACTCCACGTCCACCAAGCACGCCCGTGTTGCCTGGCCGTGGTCGATTCTGACTTAGCTCCACGATTACCAAACACTCCCGTGAGCTAAGGCTGTGTACTTTTAGGCCATATACTGACTTCTTCACACAGCTACTAGGCACACCCATGTACCTTGGCCGTGTGCATTTAAGCTAGCCACTGACTTTACCCCATGGTCACTAGGCATGCCCGTGTGCCACAACCGTGTGACATTATAGGCCATTTGCAATGCCAAAATGCCACCCACTTAGGGCAAACCGACAAGCCAATCACCAATACATCTCATGCACATTTGACAACCAAGAATACACCAACATAATCCATTCAATCTATACATTCAATACCAATTCCATTCATGCCAACTTCACAAGACAAAAACTTATGAATATTCAAGTAATAATTCATCCTTTCTTACCCAAAAGCTTAACTAGCTCATATGTTATCTAACCATGCCAAAAACATTCATCATATATCATATTCATCATAGTAACATGTCAACTTATATTTAGCCACATCTCATGGATAAAACAGAGAAACAGACACACAGAGTAAGCTTTCCAAAAGCTTAGTAAGTCATATACAAATAAACCTATCATGTAAAGCATATAAGTATATGGAAACATTGGCAAAATTCATATTCATAGCAAGTTCATCACATGTATGCTTAGACCCATTTTCTTGGCCATATTTGCCACATTCATCAATTCATAAATCTTATATATACATAGCTCTTTCATAACTGTTCTTCTATCTTATTCACAATCTCATATTCAATCATACATTTCTTCAAATCAAAGTCATATAGGTACTTACCTTTTATACACACTTAGTGTACATACCAAACGTACCTGAAAAGAATATACATTCACGTAAATGATCATAGCTCAGATTTGCCGTTGAACCGATAGGAATCTAATAGGACACTCAGACAGCTCGAAATAGTTGTACAATGACAACATCCCAGACGAGGTCTTACGTGTACTCAGATATCGATGCCACTGTCCCAGACAAGGTCTTACACGAATCAATAGGTTACCGATGTCCCAGACATGGTCTTACACGTAAAGCTCATATCGATGCCAATGTCCCAGACATGGTTTTACACGAAATCTCAAATCAACGCCAACATCCCAGACGTGGTCTTACATGATAAAACAGAACAGATACATATGTCATGACATAGCTAATCCTATCTATTCCTAGGTTCGTATGAGACTTCTCGAATATCGACACTAAGTCAGACTTATCTTGGAATTCATGTACGGATCATCTCATAAGCATTCATAGTTAACAATAGTCATATGATCATACACAGTTTAAAACAAATACGTTTATTTGCATAATGACTTACCTCGGATTCAATTTTACGGAAATGGAAACGGCTACTCGGTTTTTTAGCTTTCCCGCAATCTAAGTCTGTTTTCCTCGGTTCTTGATCTTAATTCAAGCTTGTAAGTGCCAAATTCCCTAACTTCTTCTTTCTTTTTCTTTTGTTCAATATTTCGGCAAAAAGATGAATAAAATGGCATATTATTCTAGCATTTTATTTTATTAACATCATATTACTAATTTAGTTACTAATTTAGCCTTATAATTAACACATATACATGAAATATTAAGGGCATTTAAGACCTTTATCCATCCACTATCTATATATAATGGCATAATAACAACATAAGGCCTCCACCTTAGTTAACCACCACACATAGTGTAACACCCTGAATTTGGGCCTAGTAGGATTGGGCCCATTAGGCCTTAGCCATGGGAGCATTTTAAAATTTTTGGGATTATGAGAACGACATTATTTCAAGTTGGACCTATTAGGAAGGTGATTTTGGAAGGTTAGGGGGCTTCTATAAGGTCCCGAGATCAAACTTGGGCTTTAGGAAAATTTTGGCTTTAGGTGAATAAAACCCTGAGAGCTAGTAAGTAGGCTTTAACAATAAAATGTGGAGAAAAATGACACAAAAATAGCTTGTGGTGTAGTGGCAAAGTGACACCACATAAGAGACAAGGAGGTGACACCACAAGAAAGCAAAGGGTCCAAGGTTCAAGCCTTGGCGCTTGCATTTCATTTTGATTTATTTTTAAGTGAACTTGGACTTTGGCCCATAGATTTATATTTAGTTGCGCATGATGTTAGACACAAGGAAGTGAGTGGTCTAGTGGCAAGGCATCATTAAGGGTGCAAGGGAGCCTGGGTTCAAATCGCATGACAAGTAGGGGAGTATTTATTTGCCGGTCACACGGCGATGGTAGCCACACGAGCGTGCGAGCGCATGTGTGGGAGCTTCGATGCGATAGTTGAGGCTAGCTTGAGTGTTCTTGTGCGTTTAGGCTATTTAGTAGATAGTGAACTGGACTATGGGAATCTCGTATCTGTGGCTAGATTTGGGCTTAGTGGGCCACACGAGCGTGTGGGCCCACGTGGACCGAATAAGGGGCCTCGGGTCCATTTACACCATTATGACCATTTAGGTTATCTGAGTCGCTCGGGGCAGCAGGAGGCCTTTGGAAAGGCTATTAAATGTAAAATTACCAAAGTACCCTCGATGGGTAAATTATCGAAATACACCTGGTTTGTAAAATTATCGAAATACCCGTGGTTTGTGAAATTCCTGAAATACCCCTGGTTTGTAAAATTACCAAATATCCTTGGTTTGTAAAATTACCAAAATACCCCTAGTTTGCAAAAATTATCGAAATACCCTCGATAGGCAAAATGACTGATATGCCCTTAAAGGGCAAGATGACGAAAATGCCCTTACATGTTATATGGTTATTATTGTATGCGATTTGTGATTATTATGGTATGTTTATTATCATATGATGCATTCATGTGTTATTATGCTGCATGGGGATAGGTTTATTAATACGAAGGAAGTGCTAATAGGATCGCATGGTCACTTGACGACTGTGGATCCACCGAAGGCTTTTTAGCCACCGAGCAGCCATGCTGCACTGATAAGTTAGTACCGCAATCGGTGCTACATAAGGAGTGGACAGATGTGTGGGTCAATTAAATCCCCACAGGAGTGCACGGTTGGACAGAAGACGGAATGTAGGATTGGTATGGGAATTAATGCATTGCATATATGGATTATACTATTAAGATGGGCTTAGGCCCAAATATTTATGATATATGACATATGATATGGGTTAAGGCCCAACCGAGGCTATTTTGGGCTAAAGCCCAATTGCCATCGTTATTGTAATGGGCTTCGGCCCAGATTATTGTGATGCATGTTTTTACTGATTAGGGTTGTACACATTGAGTTTTTGCAAACTCACCCCCTCTTTATAATTTTTCCAGGTAACCCTCAGTAGGAGGTTCGACGTATTGGAGGTCTCAGAGGTGGCCACACTATGAGCAGTTTTGGATTTTAGTATTCTAATTTATTAAATCTTTTTTTATTGGGTTGTAATAAGGCCTCTCTTAAATTCTGGTATAGTTTGGGATTTTTAGTTTATTATGTTTTAAATCTGCTTAACATTGAATCACGGTTTTCCAAAAAAATATCTATTTTCAAAACACTACGTTTTCGCAACCAAGTTGTAAATATCACGTTTTATAACTCAGTTATTTTAAATTAAGCTTCCGCAACGAACAAGGTTTTGAAGGTAATGACTTCTTAATAACTGTCGATTATTAATAACAATCACAAACTGGGACTTTAATTTTTAAATATCAAGAGGGGTTTTCAATGAAAACATGGTTTTCGAAAAAAACACCTCAATGTGACACGCCAGATTCAGGCCTAACTTCTAGGCGGGTTTCGGGTGTTACACATAGGCACTTTAACATATGGCATATAACTTTCATATTTAATGCAATTCAATCCTTTTGTCAAAATAAGCACACAGATAGATAAATTATCTTACGAAACTTTAGCACATGCAAAATCACGTATCAAAGACACAAAAAATAATATTAAAAATATTATACGGACTCGGATTTGTAGTCTTGAAACCACTATTCCAACTAGGGTATAAACCAGACTATTACAGGGGTTGACTGTGTGTCACACACAGCTTAGACACATGCCTGTGTGTCTACCTATGTGGACAATTAGAAGGCTATTTTCCAAGCCAATTGCCACCCTGAAACATAAACACTCTTATACCAACTCAAGCAATACACTATAAAGAATCACTAGTCGTCATTCATACATTTCACATTTTACTTCATAAAAATTATCATCATTGAAATATGAAACTTAACAAATATTGGCCAATTCCCTATGGCCATATACAATATGAGGAAATAAAATTAGTAGCCAACACTTTGGTTCTAAAAAATGACATAATACAAAATGACCAAGTCTATACATGCCATACCCAAAATAAATCAACTTTACTATACCGAAAGAATGATTGATAATGTGATCTGAGCTCCGACGTTCTATGATCCCCAAGCTAGCTTGGCGATACTGCAAGGAAAAGGGAAAAGAGAGGGGTAAGCATATAACTTAGTAAGTTTGCATGAATTAAAATAGCAACATAAGTATTCATGGTAAAATCCATTCATCTCATATAACAATAGCAACACAAGTTCTTAAGTGCTTAGGCATACTTACTCATACTCACTCTTACCATCACACATCACATTATGGTTTCATATCTTAAAATTTTACTCATGGTAGCTGTATCACTTAGCCACATAATTTAGCACTTATGCTAACTTGGACATAAACTTAAATCATCATCATCCTTAACATAAATGGAACTCATTATCAACCTTGTATAATTTAACTCTATAGCATCTTTGCATACTTAGCTCTTTTGCCTGTTGAACTACTCGAAATATCAGAGGATACTCAATCTCATCATACATGTATCATGATGCCAATGCCATATCCCAAACATGGTCTTACATGGGATCACCTATTGATGCCGATGCCATATCCCAGATATGGTCTTACACGGGATCTCTTAGCTCGATATCGATGCCATGTCTCAGACATGGTTTTATACGAGATCGTACTTAGATGTCGATGCCATGTCCCAAACATGGTCTTACACGAGATCTTCTTTTGGTGCCGAAGCCATGTCCTAGACATGGTCTTACACGGGACCTTCCTTATTCGATGCCGATGCCATGCCCCAGACATGGTCTTATACGGAACCTACATTCGGTGCCGATGCTATGTCCTAGACATGGTCTTATACGAGACCGTCCTTATCTCATGTTGTGACATATGTGTCCTCGTTATTCCGAAATTTCAACTGGGACTTTACTTAGCATATTCTCATTCATTTTCTCATCAAGACATTATTCATAAATTTCATGGAAATGACATGTATTTCTCAAAATAATAAGTAATTTAAACACAATAACACATGTAACCTTAAGTTCACACAAACTTACCTTGGTACTCAAAATGCTTGTAGATGTTCGATTTACTCCAACACTTTGTTCTTGCCTCGGTTCGGTTCGGGCTTCGTGTTTCTTGATCTATAATGACAATTTCACTTGTTTAATACTCATATTGACTAAATTGACTCATGAATCATACTTTGGTAAAATTACAATTTTGCCCTTAAACTTCCACATAATTACACATTTGCCCTTAGGCTCGTAAAATGATTTTCATTCAACTTTCTTGTATCTCAAGCCTAGCCGAAACATTATCTTAACTAAAAAAGCCTTCAATTTCTACTATTTCACTCATGTATGACCATTTTTACAACTTTTACAATTTGGTCATTTTTATGCATTTTTCATGAAAATTACTTAGAAAAAGATATTTATCATACATCAAATTTTCATATTCTTCCATAAAACATCAAATTACATGCATGTCATACATGGGTAAATTTTTTAACATAAACCCTAGCTCAAAATATAGCTAGAAATAGCTAAATCGAGCTACGAGGGTCTCAAAAATATGAAGAACATTAAAAACAGGGCTAGGATGCACTTCCTATCAAGCTTGGAAGTTGAAGAAACCCTAGCTATGTCTCCTTGCAAATTTTTACACTTAGAGGAAGAAGATGGACAAGATTTTGGCTTATTTTTCCCTTTTCAATTCATAAATTAACCAAATAACTAAAATGCCCTTAAGGCCCTTTCTTGAGATTTTTCCTTCCTATGCCCATTTTTGTCCATCTTAATATATAATGATCTAATTGCTAAATAAGGACTTCTAATAATTTTTATGATGCTATTTCATACTTAAATCTTCTAGAATATCATATTTTCTAATCTTTTCAATTTAGTCCTAATGGACAATTTAATCACTATTTCATAAAATTTCTTCATGAGATTTTCACACAATCATGCAAACACATCATAGGTCTCATAAAAATCATAAAACACATATTTCTACTTCGAATTTGTGGTCTCGCACCATTATTCTAACTAGGCCCTAAATCGGGATGTTACATCTAGGATTGGCTCTAGCTAGGAAATGCTTTGATTTTAAGTGATCAAATTTGACCCACCTCCCTTTCATGGGACCCTACCTGGTGAACGGTTCTCATTCACTTATTTGGTTTTTCGATTAAAAGAAAAACTGTGGGGAATAAAAATTATTTGTTTTAAGATTGATTGATTCTTATGAATGGATATTATAAAATTGCCATAGCATGCCATGCATATATTGGAAGCATGTCATATAGATTAGGTAATAATACCACTAGGACTATTGTATGTTCATTCTTGAAATTTAGGATTAAAAAACCTTACATTTTTTTGTAACACCCCCAACCCGGCCTAGACGTTATGACCGGAGCTAGCGTGCCACATCAGGTGTTGTTTGAAAACCTTGTGCTTGTTGGAAAACTCATCTACAAATAAAAACTTTCTACCGTTAAACAAAATCCCAATTTTTGTTGCGTATTAACAAAACGAAATTTACTCAAAATCATTCCCTTTCAAAAATATTATTATGCATCTATTATTTTTATTTTAAAACCTTGTCTGTTACGGAAGTTCAGTTTAAATAGTTGCAAAAATGTGATACTTGAAAAAAACAGTAGTTATTATTTTAAAACCCGTGTTTAATAAATTAGCAGTTTGTAAAGAAATACCAAATAAAAGTTAAAAACAATTCCAATGGCCTTATTACAAAAATTATGAACCAAAAAATTAAAATAAAGTAAACTAAAATAAAGTAGCTAAATTAACCCCAAGAACATACAGGACGTGTGGCCACCTCCGAGTCTCTCGTAGCTCCAAATCCTCTAAGACTGGGGATTACCTGCACAGTTAAAGAGAAAGGGTGAGTTACGAGAACTCAGTGTGTAATCCCATTATTACAATCACAGTTTGGGCCTAAGCCTATACAGTATCAATTTGGGCCTAAGCCCTATTCAGTAACAGTCGGGTCGAAGCCCTATTCAATAACAGTCTGGCCTGAAGCCCTATGATATGCAAAACAAATATGTACTCAACCCAGTCCAACCAACACACCACCCGTACCAACCAACACACCTATGGGGACCAAGTCAACCCACCCAACCAGCACACTAATAACGCAGACTAGCTGCTAATAACAATATACGTGGCTCAACCAATAAATCAATATAACGTGGCAAAAGCCACTAAATCAGTATAACGTGGCAGAGCCACCAGTACAGTGCTTCCTCCAAATCCATAACCCAACCCATCAGTATGACATGTCATAATTAAATAATGTAGCAGTGCATCACCATCAACATCAATCATACAATTACTACTCATACATCAATGATGCTACCACTAAGGGTAAAATGGTCATTTGGGGGTAAAACGGTAATTTCTCCCCTCGAGGGTATTTCAATAATTTACCCACCAAGGGTATTTCGATAATTTACCCACCAAGGGTTATTCGATAATTTACCCATCAAGGGTATTTCAGTAATTTACCCACTAAGGGTATTTCGGTAATTTACCTACCAAGGATAATTCGGTAATTTACCCATCTATGACCTCTCTGGAGGCTAACTGTCACCTCGAGCGACATAGGTTCCATTTCGTCAAAATGGTGCAATTGGGCCTAAAATCCAATTTCGGTCTAAACGGGCCCACACGTTCGTGTGGCCCAAACATCCCATTTTCGGACTTGGATCTGCAGACTTCGTAGTTGCATCAATCGTCCAGTACTTACCACGGATTTTGCCCCCTGTGGGCCCATTAACCCATTGAGCCCACTTAGCCCATTTCGGCTCAACAAGGCCCATTACAGCCTCAGTTTCGCGAGAGAGTTCGAGACACTCCCAACAGTCTATCGCCAACATTATTGACTCGATTTAACTCTACGAGCGCTCGTATGCTCGAGAGCTCTCAGTTGTCGATGCTCTGACTTTTCAGTATTTCGGCTTTTAGCCAATTCATAGAACATCACATATCAGAATAAACAGTAGTGTGAGATTACACACCATAATTCTGATTTGTTCCCCGAATTTACGTGCACCTACCTAGAACCATTGAAAACCCTTGTTAGCCTTTACTTGCTATTGTAATACCTTCTTAAAAACACATACTCCAACATATCTTCCTTACCTTGCTTAAATAAGAGTGCCCTTTAATCACACAATGTTCGTGGCTTCGAACCAAATCCACGGCTTGCCTAGAATTTGGATTGTAACCAACATTTGTTAGAGAGAAATAACCACCATCCCCAACAAAAGGTAACATACGCTTTAGGAGAACGAAGGGTATTAGCACTTACCCAAACCATTTGTTAGAAAGTTTTGTGAAGATCAACTTACCAGGAATGGTAGGACCAAAGAGTGCTCCCCCCAACAACAGTTTATTTGAAAATAGCTAGCCTAGCAGATAAGGAGTGTTCGGCCTAACCAACGAGAATCTATTGAAAAAAAAGAGCAGAAAAAGAATGGGTCACCAGATGATGGGGTATTTGGCTAGCAAGAGGAAACAAGAACATTCAACCAGAAGTGAGAGGTGAACCTATAACCGGTCTCTGAGGAGGGTGGAGCAACTAGTGATTTACCAAAGGCTCAGTTGTTTAGTAGTAAAGAAGAAAGGATGTAGGAAAAGAATGATCCAAATAGATTGTAAAGAAAGAGGGGACAATAGCAAAGAAGAGGAATCGTGGTACTGCGCAGAGAACAAGAGAATAGGAAAATAAAAACTGAAAAGCCTATCACCCTTCTACTGCCTAAAGAAAACAACCCAACATACTTCTTGAAACAAAAAGAAACTAAAAGCCGAATATGAGAGGAAAGCAAGGGAGAATTCGGCCACACCAAGCACTGCCCAGAAAATGCCTATCACTTCTGCCTAGCTGAAAATGACTAGCTTGAGTCCCCTCCCACGGCACAACTCTCCACTTCTCCCAACTCCTTGATTCACTCCACAATTTCCTCCTTGAATCACTCCTAGCCTCCCATTCAAATCTGTTGACCAAGTCTTCAACCATCATTGTAGAGTTTGATCCCAACTCTACCTCTTGCTCTCCCAAGCCACAAAATAAAATCCTTCAGTTGCAATCTGTAGGATCAAACCCCCTCCCTTCATGCCTTCCTAATGACGCCACAGCCACCTTGCCACATGCTCAACTTGTGTTAGTAAAACACACTCAAATTTATTTAAGTCTAACCTCAACCAGCCTTCTCCTTTTAAAAGCCAAAAACTAAAATTTTTCCAAGTCTTAGACTCGATCCCAAGCCTCCCTAAAACCCCAAAATACACTCAAATAACCAGCTGAGCAAGCACAACATGAAATTATGCAAAAATTACAACCCCTAATATTTGGGACGTTACAACTCTACCCCCTTAAAGAAATTTCGGCCTCAAAATTTACCTGATTAAAAGAGTTAAGGGTATTGTTGACGTATCGCTTCTTCACACTCCCACGTGGCTTCCTCTGAACCGTGATTATGCCACAACACTTTGACTAATGGAATAGATTTCCTCCTTAGCACCTTAACATCCCTATCCAGAATTTGCATTGGTTCTTCCTCAAAAGTCAGATCAGGTCTTACCTCGATCTTCTCCACTGGCACTATATGAAAAGGATCAGAACGGTATCGCCTCAGCATCGAAATATGGAATACATTATGTATACGATCTAACTCAGGAGGTAGTTTCAGCTGATAAGTGACTGGTCCCACACGCTTTAATATCCGGTAAGGTCTGATAAATCTAGGGCTCAACTTGCCCTTCCGACCAAATCTCAGAATCTTCTTCTAAGGTGACACCTTTAAGAAGACATAATCTCCCACTGCGAATTCAATCTCATTACTCTTCAAATCATCATACGACTTCTGCCTATCAGATGCTTCTTTTAACTGCTCTCGAATTGATTTTACCTTTTCCTCTGTTTCAGAAACTAGTTCTAGACCCAATATTCATCGCTCACCCAGTTCTGTCCAACACATAGGTGTATGACACCTATGACCATATAATGCCTCATACGGTGCCATCTGAATACTGGATTGGTAGCTATTATTGTAAGCGAATTCTACTAAGGGCAAATAGTCTTCCCAATTGCCCTTGAAATCAATCACACAGCTTCTCAACATGTCCTCTAAAATCTGTATTACCCTCTCCGACTAACCATCAGTCTGTGGATGAAATGCTGTGCTGAAATCCAACCTTGTACCCAAAGCATAGTGTAATACTTTCCAGAATCGAGATGTGAATCTAGTATCCCTATCCAAAATGATAGACACTGGTACCCTATGTAATCTTACAATTTCTGCCACATACAACTTTGCCAACTTTTGCAACGAGTAATCTGCGCGAACAGGTATGAAGTGGGTGGACTTAGTCAGTCTATCAACAATAACCCATACTGAATCTTTCTTAGTAGGCGTCAGGGGTAGCCCACTAACAAAATCCATGGTTACCCTTTCCCACTTCCAGAGTGGGATTTTAATAGGTTGCAACAGTCCAAAAGGAAGTTGATGCTCAGCCTTCACTTGCTGGCATGTCAAATACTTACTTACGAAATCGGTAACCTCACGCTTAAGCCTTGGCCACAAGTATAGTTCACACAAATTTCGATATAACTTATTTCCACCAGGGTGCATAGCATATGGGCTACTATGCACCGCCCACAGAATCGACTGCCTTAACTCAGAGTCCCTTAGTACACAAACTCTTCCACGGAAGCATAATATTCCTTCACCATTCAGCCAAAAATCTACAGTCTCTCCCTTCTTCACCTGTTGGAAACGAGGAACCAACGCCTCATCCAACATCTGTTTCTCTTCAATTTGAACTATCCACGTCCGTTTCACCTGAAGCTATGTTAACAAACTACCGTCCTCAAACAGGCTGAGGCGAGCGAACATTGCTCTTAAATTAGATACAACCTTACGACTCAATGCATCCGCTACCACATTGGCTTTCCCCGGATGATACTCAATCAAACAATCATAGTCTTTAAGTAACTCTATCCATCTTCGTTGCCTAAGATTCAACTCCTTCTGAGTAAGGAGGTACTTGAGACTTTTACGGTCGGTATAAATGGTCGACTTCTCCCTGTACAAGTAGTGTCTCCAAATCTTTAGTGCAAAAACCACCGCAACTAATTCCAAGTCATGGGTACGATAATTCACATCGTGTGACCTAAGCTAACGAGATGCATACGCCACCACCTTTCCCTCCTACATCAGCACACAACCCAAACCCATGTGCGAGGCATCAAAGTAGACAACAAATTCCCTTTCAACCTCTGGCTAAATTAATACTAGGCTTCAGTCAGAATATTTTTCAGTTTCTCAAAACTTTCCTGCTGTTTATCGGTCCAAATAAACGGTACTCCCTTATGAGATAACTTAGTTAGGGGTGCAACAATCAGTGAAAACCCCTCAATGAATCATTTGTAATACCCGACTAGACCCAGAAAACTTTGAATCTCAGATATCGACTTTGGTGGCTTCCAATCTAATACGGCCTCAACTTTTCGCGGATCAACCCTAATCCCCTCGGCAGGCACGACATGTCCCAAAAATGTCACCTCTTTCAGCCAGAACTCGCACTTGCTGAATTTGGCATAAAGCTGCTTCTCCCTCAATATTTGCAGGACAACTCGGAGATGTGAATCATGCTCCTCTTCGGTTCTCAAATACACCAGAATATCATCTACAAACACCACCATGAACTAGTCTAAGTAGGGTTGGAAAACCCGGTTCATCATATCCATGAAAGCAGCTAGTGCATTCGTCAACCCAAACGGCATGGCCAAGAACTCGTAATGTCCATAATAAGTCTGAAATGCAGTCTTGTACACATCTGCGTCTTTAACCCTTAACTGATGGTATCCCAATCTAAGATCTATCTTGGAGAAAATCATGGCTGATCGTCTATTCTTAGTAAAGGGTACTTGTTCTTAATTATTAGTTTGTTCAATTGACGATAATCAATACACATGCGCATTGACCCATCCTTCTTCTTCATGAACAATACAGGTGCTCCCCAAGGAGACACACTTGGTTGGATGAATCCTAGATCCAACAGCTCTTGGATCTTAGCCTTTAACTCTACCAGCTCCTTCGGTGCCATTCTATAAAGGGCGATGGACACCAGAGTCGTTCCCGATAGGAGCTCAATGCTGAATTCGACCTCACGATTTGGTGGCAACCGTGAAAGCTCTTCGGGAAATACCTCTGAAAACTCCTTTACGGTCTTGACATCCCCAATAGACAAACCCTTAACATCAAATGTGCTAACATAAGCTAGGAATGCTTCGCACCCCTTGCGAACCAGTTTCTCGGCCCTTAGTGTAGAGATTACATTGGATAAATAATCCCTTCGCTCGCCTATCACAACCACCTCCTCAACCTCCGAAGACTTCAATACCATATGCTTAGCAGCGTAATCCAAATTCTCACTGTGTTTCACACCAATCATGCCTAAAGTAAGATCAAACTCGCCAAATGGCAGTTCCATCAAATCCACCGAAAAGATAACCTCTTGAACCTCTAGGGGGACATCTCTAAACAGTTTATTCACTCTAACCGACTATCCCAGTGGACTAAACATTGACGGTTCCCTCTCAGCAAGTTCAAACTGTATGCCCAATGTTTTCGACACAGTACATGCAACATATGAGTGTGTAGATCTAATATCAATTAAAGCTGTAAATGGTACATCATGAATGAGGAATGTATCAGTTATGACGTCAGGTGCGTCATCATCCTCTCGACACCGAGTAGCATAAACCAACCCTGACTATCTTACCTCTGTATTACCAACACCTCTGCCCGGTGCTCCACAACCTCGTCCTAATCTATTTCCCCCTCTGGGTGGACCACGGCCTCTCGGTGGCTGCTGACAACCTCTCTTTGGCTGCACATAGTCCTGACCTGTCACTTGTATTTGAATGGACCTCTGAGTACAGTCTCTAACCTGATGATCCCTGGAGCCACATCTGAAGCCCGCCCCAGTTCTTTTCCAGCACTTTCCCAAGTGAGATCTCCCACACTCAGTGCAAGGCTACGGTCTGACTGCAACATTAGAAACCCTAGCTCGGGCTGACCCATCAAACCTAAGCCTCATTCTAGGTCCACTAAAAGAACTTGAAGGCCCAAAATTCCTCTTACCTCTTCCCCTGTCCTGTTCATGGTTCTAACGCTCTGAGCGTTTCACATCCTCGACAATCTTAGCCTTCTCAACTAGGGCAGCGAAGTCTCTTTCCCTCTGCAGGGCTATTAGTACCCTCAACTCATCCTAAAGACCATCATCAAATCGAACGCAGCGCTCATACTCAGTCGCCTTAAAGAAATCCCATGTCACACGGTTGGCCCCGGCATATTTCCCTTCGAAGGCCGTCTTATAAAAATCCCATGTCACACGGCTGGCCTGTGTGCCTTCCCTCACGGTAAGCCACCATTGATATGCCTCATCTCGCAGTAAAGACACACCCTTCAGCTTTTGCTCCACCGTGCAGTCAAGGTCATCCATGATTCGCTCAACCGCCTCTAACCAATATTCCGCTACGTTTGGGGCTACACCAGAGATGCCCCTGAAGATTTTTGCTCCGTTCGACTGGAGTCGCTCAGAAATTAACCCTCGGGCCATCAACCTAGTACTTTCTCCAGCTACCATTCCAAAACCCGTAGCATCGTTTGGGATAGAGCACCATCCCCTTTGACTCGATCATGAAACCTCATTTCAGTCACTGGTGATGCCGGCGCTTCCCTTTCAGGCATATGTCCTGATGCCGAGGACCCATACTTAGCACCTCGACCTCTACCACGGCCACGTGTACCCTTTTCGCGACCTCTTGTGCTCATATTAATATAGCATATTTTCTGATTAAAAAGTTTTATGAATCAGCTTATAGTTCTCATCATTATTAACAAGTATTTTTTGAAAAGAAATAATTAGGGTTATTCTCGTAGATCGCATATACTACAGTTTCAGTCTCCTATAGTCTCGATTTCTACAACTAAGGAGTTTCAATATACTACTACTATCCCTGGTAGTTTCTTAGTACAGTCATATCAACATATCACAAAGTATAGTGTTAGGAAACTTATAGATTTGGTGCTGGAGACTCGGTGTGCCACACTTTCAGTACCACTATCACTACTTTCTAAACCAAAATTTAAACAGATTTGGAAAATTTCTCAAAACCCATCCCACAACTGAGTTTTGCAACTGGGCTCTAATACCACTAAATGTAACACCTCAAGCCCGACCTAGACATTATGACCGGATCTAGCGTGCCACATCAGGTGTTGTTTGAAAATCTTGTGCTCGTTGGAAAACTCATCTACAAATAAAAACTTTATACCGTTAAACAAAATCTCGATTTTCTTTGCTTATTAACAAATCAAAATTTACTCGAAATCATTCCCTTTCAAAAAAATTATTATGTATCTATTATTTTGATTTTAAAACCTTGTCTGTTACGAAAGTTCGATTTAAACAGTCACGGAAACGTGATACTTTAAAAAAGCAGTAGTTATTATTTTAAAACTTGTGTTTAAAAAATTAGCAGTTTGTAAAGAAATACCAAATAAAAGTTAAAAACAATTCCAATGGCCTTATTACAAAAATTATTATTCCAAAAATTAAAATAAAGTAAACTAAAATAAAATAGCTAAATTAACACCAAGAACATACAGGACGTGTGGCCACCTCCGAGTCTCTCGCAGCTCCAAATCCTCTAAGACTGGGGATTACCTGCACAGTTAAAGAGAAAGGGTGAGTTACGAGAACTCAATGTGTAATCCCATTATTACAATCACAGTTTGGGCCCAAGCCCATACAGTATCAATCTGGGCCTAAGCCCTATTCAATAACAGTCTAGGCTGAAGCCCTATTCAGTAACAATCTAGGCCGAAGCCCTATTCAGTAACAGTCTGGGTCGAAGCCCTATGATATGCAAAACAAATATGTACCCAACCTAGTCCAACCAACACACCTGTGGGGACCAAGTCAACCCACCCAACCAGCACACCAATAACGCAGACTAGTTGTTAATAGCAGTATACGTGGCTGAACCACTAAATCAGTATAACGTGGTAGAGTCACCAGTACAGTGCTTCCTCCGAATCCATAACCCAACCCATGCAGTATGACATGTCATAATTAAATCATGTAGCAGTGCATCACCATCAACATCAATCATACAATCACTACTCATACATCAATGATCCTACCACTAAGGGTAAAATGGTCATTTGGGGGTAAAACGGTAATTTCTCCCCTTGGGATATTTTGATAATTTTACCCACCAAGGGTATTTCGGTAATTTACCCACCAAGGGTAATTCGGTAATTTACCTACTAAGGGTATTTCGGTAATTTACTGACTAATGGTATTTCGATAATTTACCCACTGAGAGTAATTTGGTAATTTACCCATCTACGACCTTTTCAGAGGCTAACTATCGCCTCGAGCAAAACAGGTTCCATTTCTGGTCAAAACGGTGCAATTGGGCCTAAAATCCAATTTCGTCCGAAATTGGCCCAGACGCTCGTATGGCCCAAACATCCCATTTTTGGACTCGGATCTGCGAACTTCGCAGCTGTATCAATCGTTTGGCACTTACCATAGATTTTGCCCCCTGTGGGCCCATTAACCCATTGAGCCCACTTAGCCCACTTCGACTCAACAAGGCCCATTATAGCCTCAGTTTCGCGAGAGAGTTCGAGACATTCCCAACAGTCTATCGTCAACATTATTGACTCGGTTTAACTCTACGAGTGCTCGCACGCTTGAGAGGTCTTAGTTGTCGATACTCTGGCTTTTCAGTATTTCGGCTTTTAGCCGATTCACAGAACATCGCATATCAGAATAAACAGTGATGTGAGATTACACACCTTATTCTGATTCATTCCTTGAATTTGCGTGCACCTATCTAGAACCATCGAAAACCCTTGTTAGCCTTTACTTGTTATTGTAATGCCTTCTTAAAAACACATACTCCAACATATATTCCTTACCTTGCTTAAATGAGAGTGTCCCTTAATCACACAACATTCGTGGCTCTGAACCAAATCCACGCATTGCCTAGAATCTGGATTGTAACCAACATTTATTAGATAGAAACAACCACCATCCCCAAAAAAAGGTAACATACGCTTTACGAGCAGGATGGGTATTACCACTTACCCAAACCGTTTTTCAGAAAGTTTTGTGAATATCAACTTACCAGGAATGGTAGGACCGAAGAGTGCTCCCCTCGACAGTAGTTTAGTCAAAAATAGCTAGCCTAGAAGATGAGGAATGTTAGGCCTAACCAACGAGAATCTACTAAAACAAGAAAAAAAATAATGGGTCACCAGATGATGAGGTATTCGGCTAGCAAGAGGAAACAAGAACATTTAACTAGGAGTGAGAGGTGAACCTATAACTGGTCTCTGAGGAAGGTGGAAGAACCAGTGATTTACCGAAGGCTCAGTTGTTAAGTAGTAAAGAAGATAGGATGTGGGAAAAGAATGATCCAAATAGATTGTAAAGAAAGAGGGGACGACAATAAAGAAAAGGAATCGTGGTACTGTGCAGATAACAAGAGAATAAGAAAATAAAAACCAAAAAGCCTATCACCCTTCTACTGCCTAAAGAAAACAACCCAACATACTTCTTGAAACAAAAAGAAACCAAAAGTCGAATATGAGAAGAAAGTAATGGAGAATTCGGCCACACCAAGCACTACATAGAAAATGCCTAACACTTCTCTCTAGCCTAAATGACTAGCTTGAGTCCCCTCCCACGGCACAACTCTCCACTTCTCCCAACTCCTTGATTCACTCCACCATTTCCTCCTTGAATCACTCCTAGCCTCCCATTCAAGTCTGTTGACGAAGTCTTCAACCATCATTGTAGAGTTTGATCCCAACTCTACCTCTTGCTCTCCTAAGCCACAAAATAAAAGCCTCCAGTTACAATCTGTGGGATTTGACCCCCTCCCTTCATGCCTTCCTAATGACGCCACAGCCACCTTGCCACATGCTCAACTTGTGTTAGTAAAACACACTCAAATTTACTTAAGTCTAACCTTAACCAGCCCTCTTCTTTTAAGAGCCAAAAGCTAAAATTTTTCCAAGGCTCAGACTCGATCCCAGGCCTCCCTAGAACCCCCAAATACGCTCAAATAACCAGCTGAGCAACCACAACATGAAATTATGCAAAAATTACAACACCTAATATTTGGGACGTTACATTTTTTAAAAAATTGAGTGGGAGAAGGTCCTTGAACAAGACCTACGGCCTTCATTGATGGTCCCTAAGTGATAGCATGATAAAGTTTTGAACCGGTTTCTACCTTGGCCGGACCTTAAGGTAATCCTTGTCATGTAGGTTCACTAAATGAGATTTCCTTTTAAGGATAACTAGTCATGCATGGCTTTCAGAGAGATTGTCCCAAGATGACTCATAAATGAAAGCATGTTCATGATGGATGTTGAGTCAATGGTTACACACTCAAGATCATCTTTTATTAAATAATTTCCTAAGAAATGATATTTATTCTAGAGATGATGGCCAAACGTTAAACGATCGTTAGTTCGTGTGGAGTTTTGAGAATTAATATTCATGAACTAATTAGATATAATACATGTTCTTGCTAGTTAATCATGGGACCCCAAGGCGACATGGTTGATGAGTGTGAGAATGATCGTAGCTATGAATTTTTTTCAAGGTTTTAATAGAAGATGCATGCATCATACTGCATTCTTGATATGTTGCTGAAATAAAAAATATTTGCTTAATACAAAAATAGCAATTTGTGAAATCTTTATTTTTTCAATTTAAATATGTCCCCTACTCCTCTTATTAGCATTCTTATTGAGAATAAATTAAATAGGTAGAACTTTCGAGAATGGAAACGAAACTTGCTGATAGTTCTAAGCTGTGAGAAACACAAATTCATTCTTGACGAAACGTGCCCTTCTAAAGCTCAGCCCAAAGCAAGAAATCACTGGAGAGATTCTGACTTGATTGCTCAATGTTATATGTTAGCGAGCATGAGTAGTGTGTTACAAAAGCAACACGAGAATTTTCATATTGCCAAAGAGATCATGACAAATTTGAAGGATTTACTCGGAGGCTAAGTCGCATTGGCTCGACAACCAGCTATTACAAATTTGATGAATTTTTAACAGAAAATTGACATTGTAGTCAAAGAACATATGCTTAAGATTATGAGATTCTTTGGGGAAATGGAGGACAATAGGGCTGAGCTAGACGTGAACACGCGAATTGAAATAGTGTTCAAATCCTTAACCAATGAGTTTGATGGTTTTAGGGCCGCTTACAACTTGGGGAACAAGACGCTTACCTTGAATCAAGTAATGAAGGAATTACAATCCTATGAGTGGCTGCTGAATGGTGGTAAGTTGGTTCAAGAGAAACCTGAGGCAAACTTAGCTGTGGGCCCTTCTTCCTCTAAGGGGAAACAAAAAGCTAAGGAAAAGAAGAAACCGACTAAGTCTTCGGTTTCACCTCGTGTGGGTAGGAAGAAGGCTTAGAAGTAAAAAAAATCCTAAAAAGATCAAATGTTTTTTCTACAATAGGAAAGAGCATTTTAAATCAAACTACAAGGAGTATTTGGATTACTAGCCAAAAAGAGCAAAGGTATGGAACTCTTTGTGGTTGAAACTTGCTTAGTGGAAGAATGAATTCAGAACTAGGTTATTGATTCTGAAGCAACAAACCATGTGTGCATTTCTTTACAGGGGTTCAGTGAAATGAGAAGTCTGTATGACAGAAGCTTCTCGTTGCGGACTAGAGATGGGAGTTATGTTTCAGCCGAAGCAGTGGGAGAAGTTATTTTACACTTTGATAATTTTAGGAAGATTGTTTAAAAGAACATTTTTTTATGTACCTTCTTTTAAGAGGAATTTAATTTCTATAGCATGTTTATTTTATGATGGTTTAACGTGACATTCAATGAAGAGATTGTTATTCACAGAAATCATTTTTTAATATGTAATGGATGGAATGAAAATAATCTCTACTTTATCGAACCAAATAACTACTCAATGCTTCAAATTGAAATAGTGAATAAATACTTTGAACTTCTCACTCTAATGAGGGGTACTTATGGCATTTAAGACTTGATCATATTACCCAAGAAAGAATCACTAGGTTCGTGAAAAATGGTCCCTTATGTATGCTTAAGGAAGTTAGTCTTCGACAATGTGAATATTGCTTGGAAGGTAAAATGACTAAGAGGCCTTTTAGTTCGAAAGGTACAAGGGCCAACGAATCTTTAGAACTTGTGCACACTAATGTATGTGGTCCAATGAGCATCAGTGCCCGAGGAAGTTACGATTATTACGTGACTTTTATTGATGACTATTCTCGATATGAATATGTGTATCTAATGCACCACACAGTTAAACCTTTGGTAAATTTTGAAAGTTTCGTGTGGAAGTGGAAAAACAATTAGGTTTATCCATAAAGAATCTTCGATAAGATCGAGGTGGGGAATATTTATTCAATGAGTTCTTAGGACACCTCATAGAGAATGAGACTTTATCCCAATTGACTGCGCCAGGCACACCACAGTAGAATGGCATAGTTGAGATACAAATGTTAAGCATATAGAGCCTTGCTTGACATGGTTTATTCAATGTTAAGCTATTCACAACTTTTTACTTTTTTCTGGGGAAATGCGATACAAATGACTTGCTATATTCTGAATGATGTGCCAACTAAGTCTTTTTGTAAGACACCTTATGAACTGTGGCCTAGAAAGAAACCCGCTCTAAATCACAGTAGAATATGAGGTTGTTCAGCACACATTCTAGATAAGGATGCAAAGAAGTTGGATGCACAGATAGAATTGTGCATGTTTGTAGGATATCCAAAAGGAAGAGTATTCTACAATTCAAAAGATAATACGATTAAAGTTTCTACTCATGCTACTTTCCTCAAGGAAAGCTAAATGGATAACTTCAAGCCTCAAAGTAAAGTGGTACTTGAGGAACTGTCGAGAGTTGTAGAACAATCATCGAGTTCAATTCTTGAGAAAGTTGTAGAAAGACCTGTAAATGATCAACAACATAGGGGAATCTGTCGTAGTGGGAGAGTTTCTAAGAAAACAAAATTCTTCATCTATGATGGTAGTATTTATAATGTGGAAGCCAATCATGAGGATGATGATTCACTCACCTATGAGGATGCTATGTAGGACGTTGATTCAAAGCTCTGAAAATAGGCCATGATGCCAAGATGGATTCTATGAAATCCAATATGGTGTGGTAACTTGTAGACTTACCGATTGGGATTAAACACATAGGTGTAAGTGGATCTACAAGAAGAAGAGAAATGTGGAAGGGAAATTGGAAACACACAAAGCTAGACTTATAGGGAAAGGCTACACATAAAAAGAAGGCATCGGTCACAATAAGACCTTTTCTTTGGTAGCCAAGCTCAAGTCCATCTGCATACTCTTGTCCATTACTGTTGCTCTTGATTACAGGATCTAGCAAACGGATGTCAAGACAACTGATAAACCGTAATATGTACATATTTTAATCCCACATTTATCATACTTTTGGATGATTTAGTCCTTAAATTGTGGAATTTGGTGCTCCTAATCCTTTAATTTCAAGTTTTATACTTAGGAGAGTACCGGAGGATGAAAAGAATGAGAAACGGGTTAAAAATGGAGAAAATCGACCAAAGTACGAATTGCACATGGCCTGGGCCTGAAACATACGGCCGTGCCTCCTTAGCAGATTTGACCACGGCCTGGCCCTGAAACACACGGTCGTGCCACACGGGCGTGTCCCTGCCGCAGTAAAGAAGAGTTTTATTCGGATTAGGGTACTTAGAGGCAAAGAAATACATTCCAAAAGCCTATATAAACACCCTAGATGCCAACCTTTAAGGGGGCGGTTCAGCTAGGTCAAGGAGCCAAGCCAAAGGGCCAGAATTGTGGGATTCACTAGAAGAAAGCCAGTTGATTCATCTCAAGAAGCCAGAATCATACTCAAGACAGAGGATCTTCCCTTCAATTTCCTTCAGGGGGTTTTAGGATTTTTTCTTATGTTTTGTTTTATATTTTCTTCTGAGATGTATTTCTTTTATGATTATGAACTAAACCCCTCAAATACCTGAGGGGGATGAAACCTAAGACGGATCTTGTTATTGTTTTCTGAGCTATATGATAAATACTTGATTTGTTCTTAATTATGTGTTCTTAATTCTTGTTTTGATATTTCAGGATATTGATTCAAGTATTTATGTGCTTAGGTAGAGGAGGAATATTCCCTGTTTAAGAGTAGATCTAGCATAGTTAAGCAGAGTTGATCGCAACCCTAGAGATAGGATGACGAAAATCTGTCGGATTAGGGTCAAACCTAATATGGAAGTCCATAGATCAAGTTAATGCAATTCTAGGGGTTTTAATTAGAAAGTGGTTCAATTAATCAACCTAGGGTTAGACGTTAGTAGCCTCGAGAGAGGTATTAATATAAATTAGGGAATCCTCCGGATCAAGTCAAGTGAATAAATCGTCTAGTTCAGAGTTAAATAACAAGTGAAGTCTAGGTGGATTCTTCCTTGGGTATTGTCTCAATCAATTGGTTTTTCCCACAAGTATTTCCCCAATTCATTCTCTTTGTCTTAGCATCTTTAGCTTAGTAGTTAGTTAATTTTAGGTTAAACAACAATTCCTTTAATTCTTTGGTTAAATAATAAAAAGAAAGTTAGTATTAGTACTTTTGGTTCCTTTGGGTTTGACAATTCAGTCTTGCCACTAAACTATACTAATGTTCGATAGGTGCGCTTGCCTCAAGTCATTGTCACAGTTAGTTTTTAGGCTAGGTCATTCATTATATAAATTTTTAAGACTCTGACACACGATCAAGTTTTTGGCGTCGTTGCCGGGGAACTTAAATATTAAGAATGTTCAGTTTTTATTACTTTAGCCATATTTTATTTTTGCAATTAAATTTTATTTTTACTTTTCTAATTTTCTTTTCTTTTATATGTTTCTAGCAGGTACAACTAGTTTATGACTAGAAGGAACCTGACAGGACCCTTAATTTACGACAGTGATATCGAAGGTACGGTTCACAAAAATCGAAGAGAAATAAGGCGAAGCTTAAACTACATACAAGAAGAACAAGAGAACGAAATTAATACAACCGAAGAGATGGCTGAGAATAATTCGCTACCTCAGGAGGTGGCCGAAAATCATGCTCCTCGAACTATGTATGATTATGCTAAACCTAATTTAATAGGGACTGGATCGAGTATTGTTAGGCCTACCATAGCTGCTAATAATTTTGAACTGAAACCTAATACTATTCAAATGATTCAACAATTTGTTCAATTTGATGGTTTGCAGGATGAAGACCCAAATACTCATTTAGCAAATTTTCTAGAATTCTGTGATACCTTCAAAATAAATGGCGTTTCTAATGATGCCATTCGTCTTCGATTATTTCTCTTTTCATTAAGGAATAAAGCCAAATAGTGGTTGAATTCTCTTCCACGAGGATCAATCACTACATGGGTTCAAATGACCAAAAATTTTTTGTTAAAATATTTTCCACCGACCAAAACGGCCAAATTAAGGAATGACATCTCTTCTTTTATGCAGATGGATTTAGATACAATTTACGATGCATGGGAGAGATACAAGGATCTATTGAGAAGGTGCCCACACCATGAATTACCCTTGTGGCTACTTGTCCAAACTTTTTACAACGTTGTGAACCCCTCAACCAGGCAGTTGATTGATTCAGCCGCCGGCGGAACCCTGAATAACAAAACACCTGAGGCGACCTATGAATTCATTGAAGAAATGTCACTGAACAACTATTAGTGGCAAGTTACAAGGACAAGGCCAACAAAAGCCGCCAATTTTTTCAACCTCGACGCAGTAACCATGCTATCAAATCAGGTAGAACTGTTAAACAAAAAGATTGATGGTTTGTGTGGTTCTTCGCAGGTACATCTGGTAATGCAGTACGAAACAAGAGGAGGTGTGGCGAATCCTGAGTACCCACCCTACAATCTTGGCATGGAAAGCGAACAGATGAACTATATGGGTAACAATTTTAAATATTAAAATAACTCTTATAGTAATACTTATAATCCAGGCTGGAGGAACAACCCCCTCCAAACTTCCAACAACAACCCTACCCATAGGTAAAGAAGCCGAACATTGAGAAGATACTGACAAAATTCATAGCGGTGTCAGAAACAAGTTTCCAAAACACCAAAACAACACTTAAAAATCAACAAGCATCGATTCAAGGGATCGAGAACCAGTTAGGACAACTTGCTAAGCTAATCTCCGAACGACCACAAGGTAGCTTGCCAAGTAACACTGAGACTAACCCAAAGGAGCAACTCAAGCCATAACAGCTCAAAATAGTGAAGGGTTAGCGGAATCTGAATCTGAGCCAAGGCAAGAACCTGTGGTAAGTGAAGGTAAGGTTGAGGTAAGACAATAAAAACCAAAATCGGTAATTAAAGAATACCATCCTCGAATACTATACCCCAATGCGATGAAGAAAGACAACACAGACGAACAGTTCAGTAAGTTTCTTAAAATTTTAAAGAAATTACATATTAACCTACTGTTTCTTGAAGCTCTTTCGCAGATGCCAGATTCAAGGAAATTTTTAAAAGAGCTTTTGACAAATAAGCAGAGTTTAGATGAGGAATCGCATGTGGAACTAATTGCGGTATGCTCAGTAATGTTGCAAAAGAAACTACCGCGAAAATTAAAAGATCCAAGGAGTTTTACAATTCCATATTTAATTGGTAGTTTATCTATTGATAATGCTTTAGCTGATTTAGGGGCAAGAATCAATGTTATGCCTTATAAATTGTTTAAACAGCTAGGTCTAGGTAAACCCAAACAAACTAGGATGAGTATTCAATTAGCTGATAAAACTATTAGAATTCCTAGGGGTATAATTGAAGATGTGCTAGTGAAAATTGACAAATTCATATTCCCAGTAGACTTTGTTGATTTAGACATGGATGAAGACAATAGTATCCCCTTAATTTTAGGAAGACCCTTTTTAGCAACTACCAGAGCTAAAATTGATGTTGATACAGGAGAACTCACACTTCGTGTAGGTGATGAATCAATCAGTCTTCAAGCCCTCGACTCAGCTAGGACATCAAATAACCAAGGTGAGAAAATTAATTTTATTAATGACCATTCTGTTAAACCTTCTTTACATGAAGCAACACAAAATTACACACCGGAGCCAAATCATAGACCTTGTGCCAATAAAGAAGAAATTTATGAGGAATGAATGCTTCAGATTGATGAACTAGACGAGTGGAAGGCACATTTCAAGGAGGAACCAAAACCACATGAAGTGAAACCGAAGGAACCCCCAGATGAGCTTATAGGAACATCAACTTACTTCAAAATAGGAGATCAAGTACTGTTAGATAAAATAGACCCTCGAATCGCCACTTCAGACCTCAAGACAAACGAAGAGATCCCTTTTAAGGTACTTAATGTCTTCCCATACAGGACAGTCGAGGTAAGCAATCCTATATTCGGTACTTTTAAAGTAAACACTACTCGACTCGAATTATATACTGATAATAAAACTGATAGCAGGAGAAATGATTTTTCACTCCTCAAATCACCATGATTATGCGAGTGAGAGTTAAGTCTAGCTTAAGACTGTAACACCCCTCACCTGTGTCCAACTCTAGAACAGGGTTCGAGGCGTTACCGTACTTCAACATTCACAGATCTTAAACATTCACAATCATACAAATTAGGTTACCAAAGTTCACCCAAAATTAAAATTTCTCAAACACATGCATTTGACCTTGTCATCTATTTAATCACTTATACCACATAACAAGACATTAACACATACCCTGGACAAATAGGCTTACAAACCAAAATCATTATAAGCTACATCTCATGGCTATAATCAACAAATAAATATAAGTGAATACATTTGGATAATCAAAACAATATCCATCATGAAAAAAAAAAAACTAAGTCCCTATACATGCCACTCACTTGAAAACATTTAACATACACATGCCAATACTCCAAATATAATGGCCCGATAGTGTGATACTGCCTCCGACGATCTCCAACCCTGAGCTAACCTGACAAAACTAAAAGAAATGGAAAGGAGGGAGTAAGCATTACGCTTATTAAGCTCACATGAAACTAATAAGCAATGTGATAACATGCTATTTTCATAATCTTCCTATTTATTCAAATTCCAGTTAAGCTATTTTCTTGAGTTACAGTCATTAAATTATTTATATCTGGAGCTACGGAACTCCACATTAAGATCTATTTATTTTCCATGAAGCTAGACTCACATATATTCTTACCATAACATTTCCAGAATTTTTGGTTTGGCCAATCAATGCAGTTTATTCATTAAAGATTCCCCTATTTTACTGTTTGACTATTTTGACCTCTCTTCACTACGAATCAATTTTCTCCTTGTACAGATTTCATATGACCTTTTTACTTAGTTCATCTGAAAATAAACTCATTCAGGATTTCAGGAATATAAATTATATCCCACAATTATTTTTGTACAATTTTTAATGATTTTTCCAAGGTAGAATAGGGGATCACGTAATCATTCTAAACCAGTCTCACAGAAATTAAAATATCTCACAATATACGAATCATTTGTTTTCTATGTTTCTTTTATATGAAAATAGACTCAATAATATTTAAATCAATATCTTATCCAACTTATAATTCAATATATACAATTTTTAGTGAATTTTCAAACTCATGTCACTACTGCTGTCCAAATAGTTTTATTGTAAATTTTTGCTCTCTCTTTCACTTTAGTTGTGTTCACCACTTGCTTATACCAACCTTTCCAATTTCCAATTACATATTGAACATATTGTTCATACGTACATTTGCCACATTTCTCAATTGGTCACATTCACACTTGCACTTATTCATAACATGATCGCACCAATCATCATTAGTAAATTATCTCGTTGAACCCCTTCGGAAAACGCCCGATACTCGGTGGTCTCAGCACATAGCTCCACCTACACATAATTTGGCTTTTTTGTACACATGGTGAAGGTCTCTTATCACCCATGTGACCTAGCCATTTCATCTCGTAGCTTTCTTGTCTACATGGTGTCCAACACTAGGAACCACTCATGTGACCTAGCTACTCATAACCCGTAACTTTCTTGAACACATGGTATACACACATTATTACACATGTGACCTAGTTACATACGAAATTATTATCCCGTAGCTATCTTGCACACATGGTGAAAGTCCCTTAACATCCATGTGGCCTAGCTACATATCAAATTTTGCCATCTAGTAGCTTTCTTGTGCATATGGTGAAGGTCCCTTATCATTAGTGTGACCTAGCTACATATTGTCCGTATCTCTCGATTTTCCAAAGGTTCAATTGAGAATTTCCCATTCCATTCATTTTCATATTTTAGTTATCACCCAATGATTTCCATAATATCTAGCAAAATAATTATTGTACAAGTAAAATAAATGCATTATTTACATATAAACTTTCTTGTCGAAATCTCGTCAGGTACAACCGTGTAGCAACTCATACAACCAATGTAATATTAATTTAACATTCAATTCCTGTAACATTAATTTGTCATTCAATTTCACATGACACAATAAACATCACATTTTCCATACCATACATACCATCCATCAACTTCTCCTAAACATATTAAATCATCCAATTTATGCCATATCAATGGAAAATTACAATTCAAGTATGGTATTGCATTATTATTAACACACGAACTTACCTCGAATGCCGAAACGGTCATTTTACCAAATTTCCCGATTTTTTTATTTTCCTCTAGTTATAGGTCCAAATCTTGTTTTTTGGGGTCTAAAACATCACATTTCACTTATTTAATTAATTTAATACTCAAAACAGTCCCTAACTCAAACTTTGGACAAATTATAATTTTGCCCCTAAACTTTTGCATAATTACAATTTTGCCTCTAGGCTCAAAAATTAAACTTCATCCCTTATTCTTATGTTTTATAACATTTTGAACGTTTTTCCCTTCTATAGAAACATCAAATTCTCTCTCTAACATGTACTTATGAACATTAGGTATTTTTACCGATTATGTCGTTTTACTTGTTTTCACGTAATATCGCTAAGCAAAAGTTGTTTAACATAATTTCAGCCTTCATATTCTATCATAAAATATCAAAATAAACACATTTCACCTATGGGTATTTTTCCAAATATGATCCCTAGGTTAAATTATTGCTAGAATAAGTTAAACCAAGTTACCGGGATTCCAAAAACGTAAAGAACATTAAAAATGGGGCTTGGAGTCACTTACTATGGAGCTTGGAAGCTTGAAACAAACCCTAGATATGGAGAACCCTTGTAATTTCGTCCTAATGAAGAATATGGACATATTTGGCATTTAAATTTTATTTTTAATTTATTTAATTCACTAAATTACCAAAATGCCCTTTAAAAATCTTTTGGAACATACCCATCCATGTCCATTTTTGTCCACCAACTTAACCAATGGTCTAATTATCATTTAAGGACCTCCAGTTTAAAATTTCATAACAATTGGACACCTCTAACATGTAGAACTCAACTTTTGCACTTTTTACAATTTAGTCCTTTTGACTAAATTGAGTGCCCAAACGTCGAAATTTTCTAACGAAATTTTCATGAAATCATTCCATGAAATAATAGACCATAAAAATATAATAAAAATAAATTTTTTATCGTCGGATTTGTGATCTCGAAACCACTGTTTCGACTAGGCCCTAATTCGGAATGTTACATTTCTCCCCCCTTTAAGGATTTTCGTCCTCGAAAATCCTACCAGAAGAGTCGTTTAGTTCTTTCTCATAATATTTATTATCTCATAATTAGTGCTAAAGAACATTTATTTTAGCCTTCATTAAAGTGTAGGGTCTTATTTAGCTTTACCATATATGTATATTGAATAGAGCATCAATTAGGAGAAACATATTTATATCATCATGCGTATTTTCATAAAGTCCCATTAGATGGAATGTAATGGAATGCCAAAGAGACATAGAGCAATACATAGTATGTACCAGTAGGCTACCAATACTTTTATCTATACATCGTGATTAGAAAGCACTCCTATAAAACAAGGCTTTTATTAGTGGGGCAGTAACAAAAAAAAAAATATTTCCAAGAACAGTTAAACATACAGAATACCTCGAAAAAGACTGCCATAATCTGGTATCTTACCTTTCAACATTATTCCTTCAATTATTTCTGCCATTGTAAATTTCACAATATGCTTTTCATTAAAAAGTTTAGTTCTAAAGAAATTTCCAGTTAATACATTTCCTTTCAGTATCCTATCTGAATAAGTCGATTTATCAAAGTTAATTTTTTTTCACTAATTATGATATTGTGTAAATTAAATAATTCTTGAGTCAATCTAATATTTCTCTAACTCCGTCCTTCACTTGTCAACCATCCTCAGTCTCTGATTATATCTATAGTTATTCTATAACTGAACTCTTTGATTCCACACTTAGGAACTTAATCAACATGATTCTCATGAATTTCCGTTATAAACACCTCATCGGTAAGGGGGTGATGTCGTACAGCCTCTAACTCGATTGTCACACATATATATACATATGACACATCTTCCATTATCAACATATGTCATTATAACTATACTACCAACTTCGAACAATTATCATTCATATTTGCCTTACATAAAAATTTCCAATTATCTCATTCAAACAAGTGCACTCATTCATACATTCTAGGAAATTTGAATAACTTACTTAACACATTCACTAATCAATTTTAGTCAAGCATGCTATAGTATTTGAAGGTCAGAAAAATATGAATAAGCATATTACTGAATAAACTTTCATTTCACACATTATCACATATACTTATTACGAATTCTTATTCATACTTTTTCGGGTTTAACTCATCATAGCTACACTTTATTCAAATACTTCAGTATCACTATCAAATGGTCAAATATAGCTCGGTTGGAGAGTACTTCTCTTTTAATAAGATTGTCCTCAATAGCGTCGGAAGGCATCACACCATCACATATTGGTGGCATGTATAACTAGACTCTCACACTTGCTATGTTAGTCTGAGAACCGACTAAACCATAGCTCTGATACCACTAAATGTAACACCCCTCACCTGTGTCCAACTCTAGAATAGGGTTCGAGCCGTTACCGTACTTCAACATTCACAAATCTTCAACATTCACAATCATACAAATCAGGTTACCAAATTTCGCCCAAAATTAAAACTTCTCAAACACATGCATTTGACCTTGTCATCTATTTAATAACTTATACCACATAGCAAGACATTAACACATACCATGGACAAATAGGCTTACAAACCAAAATCATTATAAGCCACATCTCATGGCTATAATCAACAAATCAATATAAGCTAATCCATTTGGCTAATCACAACAACATCCATCATAAAAAAAAAACTAAATCCCTATACATGCTACTCACTTGAAAACATTTAACATACACATGCCAATACTCCAAGGATAATGGCCCGATAGTGTGATACTGCCTCCGACGATCTCCAACCCTGAGCTAACCTGACAAAAATAAAAGAAACGGAAAGGAGGGAGTAAGCTTTATGCTTAGTAAGCTCGCATGAAACTAATAAGCAATGTGATAACATGATATTTTCATATTCTTCCTATTTATTCAAATTCAAGTTAAGCTGATTTCTTGAGTTATAGTCCTTAACTTATTTATATCTGGAGCTACAGAACTCAAAATTAAGATCCGTTAATTTTCCATGAAAATAGACTAACATATATTCTTACCATAAAATTTTTGAAATATTTCATTAAGCCAATCAATACAGTTTATTCATTAAAGATTCCCCTGTTTTACTATTTGACTATTCTAACCTCTCATCACTTCAAATCAATTTTCCCCTTGTCTAGAGCTCATATGACCTTCTTATTTAGTTCATTTGTAAATAGACTCATTCAGGATTTCAGGAATATAAATTATATCCCACAATTATTTTTGTACAAATTTTAATGATTTTTCCAAGGCAGAACAGGGGATCACGTAATCATTCTGAACCAGTCTCACAGAAATTAAAATATCTCAAAATATACGAATAATTTGTTTTCTATGTTTCTTTTATATATAAATATCTCATCCAACTTATAGTTAAATCTCTACTATTTTTAGTGAATTTTTAAACTCATGTCACTGCTGCTGTCCAAACAGTTGTATTGTAAATTTTTGCTCTCTCTTTCACTTTAGTTGTGTTCTTCACTTGCTTATACCAACCTTTCCAATTTCCGATCACCTATCGAACATATTTTTCATACCTACATTTGCCACATTTCTCAATTGGTCACATTCACACTTGCACTTATTCATAACGTGATCGCACCAACCATCATTAGTACATTATCTCGTTGAACCCCTTCGAAAAACGCCCGATACTCGGTAGTCTCAGCACATAACTCCACCTACACATAATTCGGCTTTCTTGTACACATGGTAAAGGTCCCTTATCACCCATGTGACCTAGCCATTCCATCTCGTAGCTTTCTTGTCTACATGGTGTCCAACACTAGGAACCACTCATGTGACCTAGCTACTCATAACCCGTAACTTTCTTGTACACATGGTATACACACAGTATTACACATGTGACCTAGTTACATATGAAATTATTATCCCGTAGCTTTCTTGCACACATGGTGAAAGCCCCTTATCTTCCATGTGGCCTAGCTACATATCAAAATTTTCCATCTAGTAACTTTCTTGTGCACATGGTGAAGGTCCCGTATCACTCGTGTGACCTAGTTACATATTGTCCATATCTCTCGATTTTCAAAAGGTTCAATCGAGAATTTCCCATTCCATTCATTTTCATATTTTAGTTATCACCCAATGATTTCCATAATATCTAGCAAAATAATTATTGTACAAGTAAAATAAATGCATTATTTACATATAAAATTTCTTGTCGAAATCTCGTCAGGTACAACCGTGTAGCAACTCATAAAACCCATGTAATATTAATTTAACATTCAATTCCTGTAACATTAATTTGCCATTCAATTTCACATGACACAATAAACATCACATTTTCCATACCATACATACCATCCATCAACTTCTCCTAAACATATTAAATCATACAATTTATGCCATATAATTAGAAAATTACAATTCAAGCATGGTATTGCATTATTATTAACACACGAACTTACCTCAAATGTCGAAACGGTCATTTTACCAACTTTCCCGATTTTTTGATTTTCCTCTAGTTCTAGGTCCAAATCTCATTTTTCGGGGTCTAAAACATCACATTTCACTTATTTAATTAATGTACTACTCAAAACAGTCCCTAACTCAAACTTTGGCAAAATTACAATTTTCCCCTAAAGCATAATTACAATTTTACCCCTAGGCTCAAAAATTAAACTTCATCCCTTATTCTTATGTTTTATAACATGCTGAACATTTTTCCCTTCTATAGCAACATCAAATTCTCACTCTAATATATACTTATGAACATTAGGTATTTTTACCAATTATGTCGTTTTACTCGTTTTCACGTAAAATCGCTTAGCAAAAGTTGTTTAACATAATTTCAGCCTTTGTATTCTATCATAAAATATCAAAAGAAACACATTTCACCTATGGGTATTTTTCCAAATATGAACCCTAGGTTAAATTATTGCTAGAATAAGTTAAACCAAGTTACCGGGATTCCAAAAACCTAAAGAACATTAAAACCAGGGCTTTGAATCACTTACTATAGAGCTTGGAAGCTTGAAACAAACCCTAGATATGGAGAACCCTTGTAATATTTGGCATTTAAATTTTGTTTTTAATTCATTTAATTCATTAAATTACCAAAATGCCCCTTAAAAAAATCTTTTGAAACATACCCATCCATGTCCATTTTTGTCCACCAACTTAACCAATGATCTAATTATCATTTAAGGACCTCCAATTTAAAATTTCATAACAATTGGACACCTTTAACATGTAGAACTCAACTTTTGCACTTTTTACAATTTAGTCATTTTCACTAATTGAGTGCCCAAACGTCGAAATTTTCGAATGAAATTTTCATGAAATCTTTCCATGAAATCGTAGACCATAAAAATATAATAAAAATAAAATTTTCATCGTCGAATTATTTATCTCAAAACCACTCTTCCGGCTAGGCCCTAATTCGGGATGTTACAAAGACTTTAAATGAGCACTTCTTGGGTGGCAACCCGAGCACTAACCCAATTAATTTTTACATTTTTATTTTTACTTTTATTTTTTTCCTTTCTAGCACCTCCCTATAAACTAACCAAAGTGCAGATTTCCATACCACATGGCCGTGGCCGTTGCCGTGTGGACACTATAGATTTTCGTACTGGCATGGCAGAGATAGTACGAAACAGGATGAAAAATATCTTCAAGCCACGAGCTCCGACTAAGCACTACGATCGTAGGACACAGTTGTGGACGACACTGCTTTATCAACACGAGCGTGGCAACCTACACACAGGCGTGGAAGAAATGAATGAACCACCGTACGGCCGTGCGACACGGCCGTGTGATTCAAAACGCCCATGATACACGGGCGTGGGGATGTACCAGAGCTAAAGTTTTTATTTAAAACACCCCTATCCCCTTACCCACTCCCCATCCCCTTCTTCCATACCCTTTACAACTTCCCTCGTTTTTTCATTTTCATCCTTCTTCATTCTCCAAGCCCTTGATCTTCACCTCATTCATTTCGAAGAAGTGGAAGGATCCTAGCACAGTTTCCCTGTGCGAGACCAATCTACATAAGTTCATGTCGGCCGCTTTATTAACTCGACAGGAAAAGGACCTTTGAGTCCATTTAGTCTTTCTTTTTCTTTTCTTTTCTCCTTTATTTTCCTTATCTTTATTTCTCTTTTACTAAATTTAGTTTATTTTATTTTAGTTTCTTGGTTTTAGGTTCTTCAGGCTACTTGGGAATCACACACCACGGCCTTAGAAATCAAACCCACCTCACGAACCATCTAACAATAAGGACTTTTCAGTCCATTATTCTATTCTTTTAGTCTTATTTCACTTTTTACACTCTTTCTTTTTTATTTTTCTTTTCTTTAAATATATAATTAGTATATTTTGATTTATTCTTATTATTTCCTGGCTAATTCTTAACGAGCCTCCTAATTTCTTCATCTAGCGCAGAAATTGTGGGCGCCACCATATCACCACCAACCACGCCTCCTCCTACTTATCTTTCACCTCTAAATCAAGTTTCCACACTTCCAACTCAAAGAATCCATCTGAAATTCAAGAAGTTTCACTTCTCCCTATCTTTTGATTTTCTCACTATAATGTTATTATCTGTCTTTGTACATTGAGGGCAATGTACATCTTAAGTGTGGAGGGGTGAAGTTTATTTTGAAAAAATTCCTAACTTTTTGCATTATTCTCAAATCCCTGATTGATATCTTGTCTTAAGTAATTTTCTCATATCACTAATTAGAATAAAATTTCTATTGATTTATGATTTATTATTGATATGTTTTAGATTAAGTCATAGTTAATTGTGCATTGATAATTTAAACTTTAAGATACTAGAGAACCAAGCATGATAAGTCTATTTTTCAGAATTAAAAATCTACTAGGTTGTTAACCTAAATTTGAATATTACCTTGAAGTTTGAAATTTGCAAGGTTGATATCAAAATCCCATAATTTTTGTGAGATTTTGAGCCTTTTAGAGCATACATTTTTCGTGCTCACTTTATTGATTATGAGTGTGTCAACATTGATTTGTTATTCTAGAACTTGTTCGATTATACAGGTCGAGACCACATTATTGATTTGATTTACAGAAATGATAAAGGCACGTAGGATTTAACCCACTTACTCCACTAAAAGCCTACCCACACAATTAACCCCTAATGAACCCCTTTGATCCTAACAAACCTTTGATTGACTTACCCACTAATAATAACCCAAAACCCATCTTGTATTTGTTATCACCATTTATCTTGACTACCCTTCTATCGAGACTTGATTAGATCAGTTACCTAATTATTTTATTTCAGTAGTTGAATTCATCTTATATTATGTACTTATTTTTATTTGTTCTTAAAATAAAAATAAAAAATCAAAGTATATTCATTATTAGTTCTGTAATTAAGTGAGCTTATACGTTTAAATTCCACATCTTGAAGAAAAAGCTCATATTATTAGTATTACAAGTTTTCAATTAATGTAATTATTTAGGATTAGTTCATTTTTTTAGTTAGGTGAATTGTCAATTCAATCTCGATTCTAACCTTCTAATTTAGCCTTTATCCACACCTTTAACCTAAGCCCCGTGACAACCCCTTTAAAGACCTTTTGATTTGTGTATCATCTCTTTTTATAGTGGTGGCGATTTAATTTTCATTCAAGCCTATGGGATTAACTTTTCATGTTTGAATTTTTGAGTGCTTAATTTTGAACCTTAAACACTTTGAGTGATTTGAGTGAATCTTTAGTGAGGATGTCAACTCTTGTCAATTTTGAATTAAAGGTGATTATTTAGGTAAAGGGAAACACCTATATTTTCATGCTAAAAAAACTATGACTTTGATTGTTTGAATCTTTAAGACCCTTTTTACTTACATTATCAATGTATAAATTATCTATGAATTATGATGAAACATTATCGATGAATATTATGAATTGAGGAAGTTCATTTTAATTGTGAGTTGAGAATTTTTGCTTGAGGACAAGCAAAAGCTTAAGTGTGGGGGTATTTGATAAACCGTAATATGTACATATTTTAATCCCACATTTAGCATACTTTTCGATGATTTAGTCCCTGAATTGTGGAATTTGGTGCTCCTAATCCTTTAATTTCATGTTTTATACTTAGGAGAGCACCGGAGGATGAAAGAACGAACAATGGGCCGAAAACGGAGAAAATGGGCCAAAGTACGAATTGCACACAGCCTGGGCCCGAAACACATGGCCGTGCCTCCTTAGTAGATCAGACCACGGCCTGGCCCCGAATCACATGGTCGTGCCACACGGGCATGTCCCTGCCATAGCAAAGAAGAGCTTCATTCGGATTAGGGTACTTAGAGGCAAAGAAAGACATTCCATAAGCCTATATAAACACCCTAGAGGCCAACCTTTAACGGGGCGGTTCAGCTAGGCCAAAGAGCCAAGCCAGAGGGCTAGAATTGTGGGATTCACTCGAAGAAAGCCAGTTGATTCATCTCAATAAGCCAGAATCATACTCAAGATGGAGGATGTTCTCTTCAATTTCCTTCAGGGGGTTTTAGGGTTTTTTCTTATGTTTTGTTTTATATTTTCTTCTAAGATGTATTCTTTTATGATTATGAACTAAACCTAAAATACCTGAGGGGGATGAAACCTAATAGGGTTCTTGTTATTGTTTTCTGAGCTATATGATAAATACTTGATTTGTTCTTAATTATGTGTTCTTAATTCTTGTTTTGATATTTCAGGATATTGATTCAAGTATTGATGTGCTTAGGCAGAGGAGGAATATTCCCTGTTTAAGAGTAGATCTAGCATTGTTAAGCGGAGTTGATCACAACCCTAGAGTTAGGATGACGAAAATCTGTCGGATTAGGGTCAAACCTAATATGGGAGTCCATAGATCGAGTGAATGCAATTTTAGGGCTTTAATTAGAAAGATATTTTAATTATTCAACCTAGGGTTAGACGTTAGTAGCCTCAAGAGAGGTATTAATATAAATTACGGAATCCTACGGATCAAGTCAAGTGTATAAATCGTCTGGTTTAGAGTTAAATAACAAGTAAAGTCTAGATGGATTCTTCCTTGGATATTGTCTCAATCAATTGGTTTTTCCTACAAGTATTTCCCCAATTTATTCTCTTTGTCTTAGCTTCTTTAGCTTAGTAGTTAGTTAATTTTAGGTTAAACAACAATTCCTTTAATTCTTAGGTTAAATAATAAAAAGAAAGTTAGTATTAGTACTTTTGGTTCCTTTGGCTTCGGCAATCCAGTCTTGCCACTAAACTATACTACTGTTCGATAGGTGCGCTTGCCTCAAGTCGTTGTTATAGTTAGTTTTTAAGCTAGATCATTCATTATATAAATTTTTAAGACTCTAACACACGATCAACATTTTTAAGCTATCTTGATAAAACCATTTACGTGGCTCAACCCACTGGCTATGTTGTCAAAGGAAAAGAGCAAAATTTTGCAATCTGCTAAGATCCATTTATAGACTTAAGCAGGTGTCCCTCTCATGGAATAAAAGATTTGATCAAATGATCAAGACTTTTGGATTTGTGCAAAAAGCTGATGAACCTTATGTTTATAAGCGTATAAAGGACAAAAATGTGGTCTTCCTCATTTTGTATGTCGATAATATTCTACTTATCAAAAACGATGTAGGAGAATTGTCATCGCTTAAATTGTGGTTACCTTAACAGTTTAGCATGAAGGACTTGGGTGAAGCTAGTTATATTCTTGGAATTCGAATCCTTATGGATAGAAAGAATAAAATGACAGCACTACCTCAAGCTTCATACATTGATAATGTATTGGAACGTTTTACAATGATCGATGCAAAGACAGGCATTCAGCCGATTGCATCAGTTTTCATCTTTCTTTAAATGACTATCCTAATACAACGGAAGAAAGAGAGCATATGAGTAAGGTTCTGTATGCTTTAGAAGTTGGAAGCCTTATGTATGAGATGCTTTGCACACGTCTAGATATCTACTTCACAGTAGGATTGGTTAGTCGATATCAGGCGAATCCAAGTCTCAGGCATTGGCAAGCTATAAAGCATATATTAAGGTATCTTAAAAGAACTAGGGATTACATGCTTATGTATTCTAGGGAGGACCTTACTCTTGTTGGATACACAGACTCAAACTTCCAAACTTGTAAAGTGTAACACCCCAAACCCGGCCTAAACATCACGACTGGATCTGGTATGTCACAGGGAAAGTTGTTTAAAAGAATTTTGGAATTTTAAAGAAATACCGCAGTTTTGAAAACTTTTCAGTTTTTGAAATAAATTGAAAATAATATTTAGTTACAGAGTATCTTACCCACTCCTATTTAAAAGAACTGTTAGTTGAAGTCGGGTTTTGTGGTACGAAAAACCAAAAACTAATGGCATTCCGAAATGTGATATTTTGAAATTAGTATTTGTAGGTTTAAGAAAAAATTCTAATTTCATTAATTAATCATTTGCCAACATTTATTAACACTTGAAAAACATGATTGTTTAGATTTTTATTTTAGAAAACTCCATATTCGGCATCTCATAAGATATGTTATAATAGCATAAAATCCAAAACCCAAATTAAATGTTAGGAGGCCTTATTACATAACAAAATTCCATTTAAAAACAAGTTTAACTAAGGAAAACGAATTTACAAGAAAAATATTGCATGGCCACCTCAAGTCCGCCTCAGCTCCAAATCCGCGATCTAGGGATTACCTGCAAAATTAAGCAGAGAGGTGAGTCACCGAGACTCAGTGTGTAAATCCCTCTATAACGCAATCTGGGCCTCAAACCCACAGATGCCCATTGGGCCTTAGCCCACACAATATAGCATATTAACATGTATGCAATGCAGCCCATCCCAACCTAGTTTGCCATCCTCTAGGTCTCCTAAATCAGCCAAACACCCGTGGCATCAAGCCACTGTGGTCCCAGACCACTTGTGACAGAGTCACAAAATCTATAAACGTGGGGCCAACCCACTGTGGTCCCAGACTACTGTGACAATCTCTAATAAGTATATGTGGGGTCAACCCACTGTGGTCCTAGACTACTGAGACAAGTCACTGATAATCATATGTATACGTTGTTCCAAACCACCGTGGTCCCAGACCACTGTGACAGAAGTCACTGAATCACACTTCCCTTGTCAATCATTTCCCAAGGCCCATGCAACGTATTATCATACTGAGATGAATGCAGCATACTTTCAATGTACAATAGATAATTAATTCACACATATATATGTTCGAAAGTAATCATCATAGCGGAACTTACCCAGTGTCTCCAATCTTACCCACAAGGGTATCTCAACTATGTATACAGTCATTTCGGCTTTCAGCCATCACAGTTAATAACAGATTAATAAGTAAAGTGTGAACATTACACACCTGATTATGCATAAGACTAGACTCTCTACGTTGACACTCTCACTAGCATGGATATTACGATTTATCTATCCCAAGAATACGTCGGCTCTCTACCACAGCCTGGCGAAAAGTCTCAAACCGCCGACACAGTAAGTCTTTTAAATTTAGGAGTAGAGACCACAGGTCTGCTCCCCTCAGGCTCCTTAGACACACCCTCCTTGGATCGGCTAGCACTCATATCCATGATAAGAGTCTTGATCAGTACTTAAAGAAAAATGTGTTGTTAAGGCAACGAAAGGGAAAAAGGAAATAGACAAATCGAAGTCAAGAAAATCTCCTTATCCCAGAACCCGAATGGTATGGTAAGGTTCGACAATCACTAGACCTTCAGGCTTCAGACCACAAATGTTCGGCTAAAGGAGTTTCCCGGAGTAACCATTCCAAATGAGAGAAGAAGAAAAGGAAAAGAGGTTAGTCGAAATCTAAACATCAAGACAAATAGCCAATTGGCTATGGCCACATAAAATCGAGAGAAAAGAAAAGAAAGGGATGAGAGGGTCTCCCCTTACCTTAACCAACAGAACCCGATTGAAGAGACTTCCTGCGGCCAAGGATTCCTAGCACCTTGCTTCGCGATGTTCGGCTAACAGAAAAACGTGTAAGAATCGATTAGTGTGATGTCAAAGGAGATCCGGCTTTGGTGAGAATGTGTAGAAACAAAACACTCAAGAGAAAGAAGTATGTTTCGGCTAGAGAAAACAAAACTAGAGGAGAAGAGAAGAGAAGAGGGTTTTGGCTATGAGAATTATAACACCCCTTACCCATATTCAACGCCAGAATAGGGTACGAGGCATTACCAAAACACATACACTTGAAAACGTATTAAACTGAGTCATAAAATTTCATCCAAATTATACAAAATGAACTGCTAAATATTAAAGGCCAACATTTTAGGCCAAACCAATTATAACATATACAAATGACTAAGTCTCCTATACATGCCATAAACTTAAGAGGTTTGTATTCACTTTTACCCCACGATGATAGCTTGATAGTGTGATTACATCTCTGGCGATCTCCAACTCGAGTTAGCATACAACCCTATAAGATATGGGAAATGAAGGGAAGTAAGCTAGTATGTAAATAATAAGTGATTTATTAACAGACTTTTATAAATCTTCACAATATGTTCTCAAGATAATACAATCATAATTGAACATAGTTCCGCTTTTTATTCATGTTCATCTCAAGCTATCTACTCATGTCACAGTCACTAAATTATTTATATCTAGAGCTACGGAACTCCAAATTAAGATCCGTTAATCTTCCATGAAACTAGAATCAAATACATTCTTACCATAAAATTTCTATAATTTTTGGTTTAGCCAATCAATACATTTTATTCATTAAAAATTCCCCAGTTTTATTGTTGGACTATCCTGACCTCTCTTCACTATGAATCAATTTTCTCCACGTAAAGAGTTCATATGACCTTATTATTTAGTTCATTTGAAAGTAGACTCATTCAGGATTTTAGGAATATAATTTATATCCCACAATTATTTTTGTAAAATTTTTAATTATTTTTACAAGGCAGAACAGGGGATCACGTAATCATTCTGAACCAGTCCCATAGAAATTCAAATATCTCAAAATATACGAATCATTTGTTTGTATGTTTCTTTCATATGAAAATAGACTCAACAAAATTTAAATAAATATCTTATAAAACTTATAATTCAATCTATACTATTTTTAGTGATTTTTCAAACTCATGTCACTGCTTATATCAAACTTATAATTTTATTGTAAATTTTTGCTCTCTTTCACTTTAGTTGTGTTCATCACTTGCTTATACCAACCTTTCCAATTTCCGATTACATATCGAACATATTGTTCATACCTACATTTTTCGCATTTCTCAATTGGTCACATTCACACTTGCACTTATTCATAACATGATCGTACCAATCATTATTAGTACATTATCTTATTGAACCCCTTTGGAAAACGCCCGATACTCGGTGGTCTCAACACATAGCTCCACCTACACATAATTCAGTTTTTTTGTACACATGGTGAAGGTCCCTTATCACCCATGTGACCTAGCCATTCCATCTCGTAGCTTTCTTGTCTACATGGTGTCCAACACTAGGAACCACTCATGTGACCTAGCTACTCATAACCCGAAACTTTCTTGTACACATGGTATACACACAATATTAGACATGTGACCTACTTACATATGAAATTATTATCCCATAGCTTTCTTGCACACATGGTGAAAGTCCCTTATCATCCATATAGCCTTGCTAGATATCAAATTTTGCCATCTAGTAGCTTTCTTGTGCACACGGTGAAGGTACCTTATCACTCATGTGACCTAGCTACATATTGTCCGTATCTTTCCGTTTTTCGAAGGTTCAATCGAGGATTTCCCATTCCATTCATTTTTATATTATAGTTATCACCCAATGATTTCCATAATATCTAGCAAAATAATTATTGTACAAGTAAAATAAATGCATTATTTACATATAAACTTTCTTGTCGAAATCTCGTCAGGTACAACCGTGTAGCAACTCATACAACCCATGTAATATTAATTTAACATTCAATTCCTGTAACATTAATTTGCCATTCAATTTCACATGACACAATAAACATCACATTTTCCATACCACACATACCATCCATCAACTTCTCCTAAACATATTAAATCATACAATTTATGCCATATCAATAGAAAATTACAATTCAAGCATGGTATTGCATTATTATTGACACACGAACTTACCTCAAATGCCGAAACGGTCATTTTACCAACTTTCCTGATTTTTTGATTTTCCTCCAGTTTTAGGTCCAAATCTCATTTTTTGGGGTCTAAAACATCACATTTCACTTATTTAATTAATGTACTACTCAAAACAGTCCCTCACTCAAACTTTGGAAAAATTACAATTTTGCCCCTAAACTTTTGCATAATTACAATTTTGCCCCTAGGCTCAAAAATTAAACTTCATCCCTTATTCTTATGTTTTATAACATGTTGAACATTTTCCCTTCTATAGCAACATCAGATTCGCACTCTAACATGTACTTATGAACATTAGGTATTTTTACCGATTATGTTGTTTTACTCGTTTTCACGTAAAATCGCTTAGCAAAAGTTGTTTAACATAATTCCAGCCTTCATATTCTATCATAAAATATCAAAATAAACACATTTCACCTATAGGTATTTTTCTAAATATGAACCCTAGGTTAAATTATTGCTAGAATAAGTTAAACTAAGTTAACGAGATTCCAAAAACGTAAAGAACGTTAAAAACGGGGCTTGGAATCACTTACTATGGAGCTTGGAAGCTTGAAACAAACCCTAGATATGGAGAACCCTTGTAATTTCGTCCTAATGTATAAGATGGACGTATTTGGCATTTAAATTTTGTTTTTAATTCATTTAATTCACTAAATTACCAAAATGCCCCTTAAAAAAATCTTTTGAAACATACCCATCCATGTCCATTTTTGTCCACCAACTTAACCAATGGTCTAATTATAATTTAAGGACCTCCAATTTAAAATTTCATAACAATTGGATACCTCTAACATGTAGAACTCAACTTTTGCACTTTTTACAATTTAGTGCTTTTGACTAAATTGAGTGCCCAAACGTGAAATTTTCGAACGAAATTTTCATGAAATCTTTTCGTGAAATTGTAGACCATAAAAATATAATAAAAATAAATTTTATTTTATCAAATTTTTGGTCCGAAAACCACTATTCCGACTAGGCCTTAATTCAGGATGTTACAAGAATAAAACAAGAAGAAACAAGATGAAAAGAAAGCAAATGAGGAGGCTGAGGTTCGGCTATTGCTTGTTGAAATAGAAAAGGATATGAAAAAGAGAAAAGGGAAAAAGGGTGGTGGATTCGTCACAGGTATATGGAAGAGGAGAGAATTGCTTTGTTAGCTAACAAGGTGTTTTCCGAAAATGAAGAAAAAGAACAATCATGTACCTCAAAATTTCAGTTTCTACTATATCCCAAAATGGCATAAATGGCACTCTACTAACCTCTTATGAACGAATGTACCAAGATAGAAACCCTAAGACTAATAAAAAATATCGGCACACCCCTTAAGCAGCTAAACCGAAGCGCCTTTCAACCCAGACCCCACATTCAGCCAACATCTTCACCCCACCAAACCCCTTAATTCTCTCCCTGATTTGCTCCTTGCTTCACTTTCCATCCACCATTTGAACTTGTTGACCAATTAAAACTCCACAAGCACCTCTCCTCCACTTATTCAAATGCACTTGACTCATTCAACACCCACCTTTGAAGAGTCCAAGCCGAATGCCAACACTCTACCCTCTTGATCACAAAAAAATAAAGCTCCAAAATGCTGCTGACGGGACTCGAACTCCTTCCCCCTCCTGCTCCCTTGTGACTCCACTCTTTTGCTCACTCTATTACACTCCATCTTGTGTCAACAAACATGAGAAAGTATTCTTAAGGCCTGCCTCAACCAGCTCTCCCCCCTAAAGTGCCAAAAAAGCAAAAAATTACCAAGGCTCTGGCTTGACCCCGACCCTCCCCAGGACCCCCAAACACACCAAAATAACATACTTAATGAGCCAAACACAAGAAATAGTGCAAAATGTAGAACCCCTAATTCTAGGATGTTACATAAAGATTCGAGGAAATCGACTTCAAGAAATGTATTTGTTTTAGGCCGTGGAGCCATATATAGAGAAGTGTAAAAGAAACTTGCACTGTTGGCTCTACTTTGGAGGCTGAGTATGTGGCTACTTCTGAGGCAATGAAAGAAGCAATATGGCTTCGTAAGTTCTTAACCGAACTTGAAGTTATTCCTTATATGGAAAAGGCTATAAGTATTGTGATAATAATGCTGCAATAGCTAATATAAAGGAAATGAGAAGTCAAAAGAGGATGAAACACATTGATCGAAAGCATCACTTGATACGAGAGGCAGTAGCCGAAGGAATTGTAGATGTGATGAAAGTAGCTTCTGAAAGTAACCTTGCGGATCCATTTACTAAGACTCTTGTAATTAGGAGTTTTAACAAACACGTTGAGCATATAAGAATGCGAAACATGACACATTTACTTTACTAGAGCAAGTGGGAGATCATTAGGAAATGTGTCCATATTGTAGTAAATATGTAACACCCCTTGACCCGTACCCGTCATCGAATTAGGGTTATGAGGCGTTACCGAACTAGACACAATTTTTCACAGTCATTTATGGAATAAACCCAATACGCACATTTACGTTTTTCCATATCCACAAATAATGAACAAGACTCACTTTACAAACCATGTTCCATGATGCAATACATCATAACTCCTAATCTATACAAGTTTCGAATCAAGTTTACACCTAACAACCCCAAATTTCGTATGTCACACATATAAGATACATCCATCTCATTAACCGAATATCAGCATATTATTTTATACATTCTGCAAATATGCATATTAAAAAAATTAGGTCCATGATACTTAAATAGCTTATCATTCACACATATGACACTCGGACAGTATAGCATGACCAAACAAACACATCATACTACCATAATATGCGCAATGTCCCTAAAACATAAGCCATGTCAATCCATAATTTTCAATTTATTTTACCTTATTAATTCATGTATACAAGATAATTGAATAACCTACCAAACACACATGATATGTGACTAATTCAATTTATAAATATAAATACAGCCCATCCATTGACCATATATTCGGTTCTCAATATAAAACTTCAATGATCAACCCAAAGCATTAGTATATACATTTTCATGATCATCTCTAAATTATACCAAGCACATAATAATTTAAGTGGAGATATTCGCACGACATAATAAGCATACTTATACATATATATATGATCATTTCTATACAACTACATTTAACTTCCAAGCATTATAAGCATACGTCTTATACCAAAGATTAAAACAGACCATTATATCAAACATATAAACGATGCTTAATCCCAAAGTAACAGCCTTATTCGCAAGGCTATATATATACATTTACAAAACCGAACATCATTCATTACTTATCAAAATACAGCCTATACATGCCTTTGATTCAAAAAGGAAACATATATATATACCAAAGAGAGTGATAGTATGGTCGACTTTCTTGATGATCCCCTGAGCCCGTAGTTGAATCAATGATCTATAAAACAGAAATACAAACACATACAGAGTAAGCTCACTAGCTTAGTATGTCTTAAGCAAAAGATAATTCACTAATCAAGCACTTTAACATTTTAATCAATAAATATAGGACATTGTATATGTATATTTCGATATGCAACTGATACAAAATCGAATACTAGTAATGTATATACTTAATTACTTATACTTCACTACCATCAACCTGTAACTCATCAAAGCACAAAGTACATATATTACATGAATCGCATGTTTATAATCATGTAAATTCAACATTCATATCCATTACATTATCCCACTAAAAATTCTATTATTTCTATATTCATACACGTCGATTATAAGCTCAAATTCACATAACACCATTCTTAACATAATATTTCAACTCAAGTAACATTAATCACAACTTACCTTACTTCTAATGAATTCAAATGGGACTTATGCTTACCTGAGTTTTTAACTCAATAGATTCACTATGTTACACCTCGAGCAATTTATGGTTTTTTTGTTTTAAAGTATCACCGGCATTAAGCCTGCTAGGCACGAAGCCCGAATATATCACTGGCACTAAGCCTGAATATGTCACCGACACTAAGCCTACTAGGCACGAAGCCTGAAATATATCACCGGCACTAAGCCTGCTAGGCACGAAGCCCAAAATATATCACCGGCACTAAGCTTGCTAGGCACGAAGCCTGAAATATATCACCGACAAAACCTGCTAGGCATAAAGCCCGAATATATCTCCGGCATGAGGCCTGATAGGCTCGAAGCCCGATCTATTTATCAAATCAATTCATCAACTTATATTCCTTAACACTTACATCACTATCAATTCATATACATAAACCACATTCACATATCATATCAAATGTACTAATTCACATTGCATTTTAGCATATCCGACCCAATAAAGAACATTTACATTTGGCTATCACCTATTTCCTTACTCAAATTAATCAAATAATATCATTGAAAATATTCATATTTATCTCTTTAATATACTTTAACTTAAGAACTTACCTCGACTGTCGACGGACAACTTAGACAGGCTATTCAAGAACTTTCGTCTTTCCCCGATCCAATTCCGCTTTTCTTTGCTCTTGATCTAAAACACATTAAATTCAGCTCATTAAAGTACATTTCACTTCAATTTAGTCCCAAGACACATAAACATGCAAATTACCATTTTACCCCTAAGGCTTCACATTTTTACTATTTAGTCCTAATTGCACAAAACACAAAATACACACAATTTGCCAAGACTATACAAGGGCCGAATATTCTTAGGGACTTTACAAGCCCTCTCATTTCATTTATTTTGCAAAAAGTCCCTCTAAAATTTTATTTTTATAAAATAGCCCTAAATACAAAAATCTCACCAAAATTTCTAATACAAAACTTGTAAATCGTTAACACATCTTTAATCTAAAACCATCAAATATCAAAACCATTTAAACATGTTAATGTCTGAATCCTATATACATACAAATTTCAAAAATTCAAGCATGGGTCGGGTGATATACGAAGCAACGATCTCAAAAACGTAAAAATTATCAAAAACCGATAAAAATCTAACCTTGAATCAAAGCTTGAAGTAGCCAAAATTTAAACAAGGTTTTCTCCATTTTCTTTAACACATTCGGCCATGAAAGGAAATAAGATGATAATGGCTTTTCTCATGTTTTATTTAACATATATTATAACATTTAATTAATTACCTATTTAACCTTATAACATAAGATTATATAATATAAAACTAAAGGTTAATCTTGTCATATAGCATCCACTAACTTAAAAATGGGTTATTTACCATTTGACACCTCATATTAAAAAGCCATCATCATTCTAGCACTTTACACTATAGCATGCAACTTTTACACTTTACGCGATTTAATCCTTTTTGTGTAATTGAACACGCAAACGATTAAATTTTTCCACGAAACTTTCACACACCTTATTTCGCATATAATAAACACAAAATATAATATTTAAATATTTCTCAGACTCAGATTTGTGGTCCCGAAACCACCGTTTTGAGTAGTGTCAAATTCGGACTGTTACAAAATATGTAACTATTTTCTATTTATTTGAACAATGAATAAATAAATAAAGTTAATTTCACATTTCACTATTACGTCATTTGTATTTATGTCCTTTATATTTTGTAGGCATCGAAATTGTGACAAGCAAATATTAGCTCATTGATTGTCTAAAGTTCAAAATAAAGATAAGTGGCATTGTAAAGAACATTTACATTGCGAGATAGACAACTTACTTTATTTGATAATCTAAATGAGTCTGTAATCCCGTAAAAGAATCAAAGCGAGCATTTGATTCAAATACTGAAAAGAATTATTATGTCTTCTACAATTTCAATTAGGGAGATGACTAGTCTTGGCTATCAGAGTAGTTGACTACACGAGTAGAGACATAGATGTTTTCATTGGTAGAATGATACATTAGACTGAACCAAAGATGAGTTAATTTTGAATCTATTTGTGAATTAATTCACTTGTGACGTTCATGGTGTGATTTACCTAAATTCTGAGTTAGTCATTGACCACGCGTATACAATTCATGTGCATTGATATAAGTGGCATTGTAAAGAACGTTTACATTGTGAGATAGACAACTTACTTTAGTAGATAATCTAAATGAGTCCGTAATCCTGTAACAGAATCAAAGTGAGCATTTGATTCGAATACTGAGAACGATTATTATGTCATCTATAATTCCAATTGAGGAGATGGCTAGTCCTGGCTATTGGAGCAGTTGACTCCACAAGTAGAGACATAAATGTATTTAATGGTAGAATGATACATTGGATTAGACCTAAGATGAATTAATTCTGAATTCGGCTATGAATTAATTCACTTGTGACGTTCATAGTGTGATTTACCTAAATCCTGAGTTATTCATTGACCATGCGTATGCAACTCATGTGCTTTGATATAAGTGGAGGCTAATGCTCTAAAGATGACTGAGTTCATAGTCGATATGTTGAGTACATGACTTGTGTATGGCTTGGTTTTACTAGTAACAGTGGAATTCATAGCTCAATTAAAGAGTTAATGATATCCTCTATTTGGCATTGTATAGATTGATAAATATGGAAAGTGGCCACGGGTTTCTCGTTCTTGAACAAGCAATTTATCATAGTCATTGGTTGGCAGTGATCATATTAATCATTAAAAGGACACAATGGTGACAATGAGATAAAATAGGATTGTATTGAGTGACTGAATTTAACTCAAAGCAATTAATGATATCATATGAGGGAAACACACACATGACAAGGTCATTGGAGAAAGTAGTTGGATGAATTCCTTTCGTAAAGAGTATATGTAACATCCCGAATTAAGGCCTAGTCGGAACAGTAGTTTCGGGACCACAAATTTGAAGCAATAAAATTTATTTTTATTATATTTTTATGATCTACAATTTCATGGAAAGATTTCGTGAAAATTTTGTTCGAAAATTTCGACGTTTGGGCATTCAATTTAGTCAAAAGGATTAAATTATAAAAATACAAAAGTTGAGTTCTACATGTTAGAGGTGTCCAATTGTTATGAAATTTTAAATTTGAGGTCCTTAAATGATAATTAGACCATTGGTTAAGTTGGTGAACAAAAATGTACATGGATGGGTATGTTTCAAAAGATTTTTTAAGGGGCATTTTGGTAATTTATTGAATTAAATGAATTAAAAACAAAATTTAAATGCCAAATATGTCCATATTCTTCATTAGGATGAAATTAAAAGGGTTCTCCATATCTAGGGTTTGTTTCAAGCTTCCAATCTCCATACTAAGTGATTCAAAGCCCTGTTTTTAATGTTCTTTACGTTTTTGGAATCCCAGTAACTTGGTTTAACTTATTCTAGCAATAATTTAACCTAGGGTTCATATTTGGAAAAATACCCATAGGAGAAATGTGTTTATTTTAATATCTTATGATAGAATATGAAGGCTGAAATTATGTTAAACAACTTTTGCTAAGCGATTTTACGTGAAAACGAGTAAAACGACAAAATCAGTAAAAATACCTAATGTTCATAAGTACATGTTAGAGTGAGAATTTGATGTTGCTATAGAAGAGAAAATTGTTCAGCATGTTATAAAACATAAGAATAAGGGATGAAGTTTATTTTTCGAGCCTAGGGGTAAAATTGTAATTTTGCAAAAGTTTAGGGGCAAAATTGTAATTTTGCCAAAGTTTGAGTTACAGACTGTTTTGAGTAGTACATTAATTAAATAAGTGAAATGTGATGTTTTAGACCCCGAAAAATGAGATTTGGACCTAGAATTGGAGGAAAATCGAAAAATTAGGAAAGTTGGTAAAATGACCATTTCGGTATTCGAGGTAAGTTCGTGTGTTAATAATAATACAATTCCATGTTTGAATTGTAATTTTCTATTGATATGGCATAAATTGTATGATTTAATATGTTTAGGAGAGGTTGATGGATGGTATGTATGGTATGGAAAATGTGATGTTTATTGTGTCATGTGAAATTGAATGGCAAATTAATGTTACAGGAATTGAATGTTAAATTAATATTACATGGGTTTTATAAGTTGCTACACGGTTGTACCTGACGAGATTTCAACAAGAAAGTTTATATGTAAATAATGCATTTATTTTACTTGTACAATAATTATTTTGCTAGATATTATGGAAATCATTGGGTGATAACTAAAATATGAAAATGAATGGAATGGGAAATCCTCGAATTGAACCTTCGAAAAACTGAGAGATACAGGCAATATGTAGCTAGGTCACACGAGTGATAAGGGACCTTCACCGTGTGCCCAAGAAAGCTACTAGATGGCAAAATTTGATATGTAGCTAGGCCACATGGATGTTAAGGGACTTTCACCATGTGTGCAAGAAAGCTATGGGATAATAATTTCATATGTAACTAGGTGACATGTGTAATACTGTGTGTATACCATGTGTACAAGAAAGTTACGGGTTATGAGTAGCTAGGTCACATGAGTGGTTCCTAGTGTTGGACACCATGTAGACAAGAAAGCTACGAGATGGAATGGCTAGGTCACATGGGTGATAAGGGACCTTCACCATGTGTACAAGAAAGCTGAACTATGTGTAGGTGGAGCTATGTGCTGAGACCACCGAGTATCGGGCGTTTTTCGAAGGGGTTCAACGAGATAATGTACTAATGATGATTGGTGCGATCATGTTATGAATAAGTGCAAGTGTGAATGTGACCAATTGATAAATGTGGCAAATGTACGTATGAACAATATGTTTGATATGTAATTGGAAATTGGAAAGGTTGGTATAAGCAAGTGATGAACACAACTAAAGTGAAAGAGAGAGCAAAAATTTATAATAAAACTGTTTGGATAGCAGCAGTGACATGAGTTTGAAAAATCACTAAAAATAGTAGAGATTGAATTATAAGTTTTATGAGATATTGATTTAAATATTGTTGAGTCTATTTTCATATAAAAGAAACATAGGAAACAAATGATTCGTATATTTTGAGATATTTTAATTTCTGTGAGACTGGTTCAGAATGATTATGCGATCCCCTATTCTGCATTGTAAAAATCATTAAAAACTGTACAAAAATAATTGTGGGATATAAATTATATGCCTAAAATCCTGAATGATTCTACTTTCAAATTAACTAAATAATAAGGTCATACAAACTCTTTACGAAGATAAAATTGATTCGTAGTGAAGAGAGATCAAAATAGTCAAATAGTAAAATAGGAGAATCTTTAATGAATAAACTGTATTGATTGGATAAACCAAAAATTCTATAAATTTTACGCTAATAAGATATATGAGTCTAGTTTCATGGAAAATTAACAGATCTTAATTTGGAGTTCCGTAGCTCCATATATAAATAATTTAGTGAATGTGACTCGAGTATACAGCTTGAGATGAACATGAATAAAAAGTGAAACTATGTTCAATTATGATTGTATTATCTTGAGAACATATTGTGAAGATTTATAAAATCCTGTTAATAAATCACTTATTATTTACATACTTACTTACTAATCTTTGTAGGTTACTCCCCTTTATTTACCATATCTTACAGGGTTGTATGCTAACTCGAGTTGGAGATCGCCGGAGATGTAATCACACTATCAAGCTATCATCGTGGGGTAAAAGTGAATACAAACCTCTTAACTTTATGGCATGTATAGGAGACTTAGTCATTTGTATATGTCATAATTGGTTTGGCCTAAAAAGTTGGCCTTTAATATTTAGCAGTTCATCTTGTATAATTTGGATGAAATTTTATGACTCAGTTTAATACGTTTTCGAGTGTATGTGTTTTGGTAATACCTCGTACCCTATTCTAGCGTTGAATATGGGTAAGGGGTGTTACATTTAGTGGTATCAGAGCTATGGTTTAGTCGATTCTCGGACTAACATAGCGTATGTGAGTCTAGCTATACATGCCATATTACTACTCGTGATAGTGTGATATCTCCCGACTCTGACGAAATTGTTTTGTGAAGACAGAGATGACTTCCAACTGAGCTATTTTTTGATAATGTTGATAATGATATTGAATGATTGAGACGTGCTTATGATGTGTCAAAATTTGGAAAGGTATGAATAGAAGTTCATATATGTGTTAATGTACGAAATGAGATAACCACAAGTTGAGAAATGTGAAAAGTGGAATGAAATGAAAGTTTATATGGTGATAAGCCCATCCAAGTTTGTTTGGCATGCATATGATATTATGTGCCCAACATATTTGATTAAGTGAATACGATAAGTAAATTTTCTCAAATTGACAGAATGTGTGTTTATGTACACTTGTTTGAATAAGATAATCGAAAAAGTTTGTGTAACATGACTATGTATGTTAATTAGCTTGAAGTGAATTATGTAATTGTGATTGTATGATGTTGGTGATGAATACAAAGTGATATGTATGTATTTATAAGAGTTAATTCAAAAGCTTTACGACCTCACCCCCTTACCAGTGTTGTTTTATAATGAAAATTCACGAGAACCATGTGGAATAAGTCCATAAATGTGAAACTAAAAAGTTTAGTAGTGAAATACTTAGTAATGCATATAGAGATAAGAATAGTTTGGAAAGTAGAAATATTTTTGGAAGGATATTAGAATGTTTTAAAGATTATACAGATTATGCAATGTCACGGATAAAGGAGAAGTTTGTCTCGGCTCATCGACTTATTCAGATATGATGTCTAAATATGTGTTTGCTGAAAGTTTTCCCGAATTGATTTTCATTAGTGAGTGGAATAATAAAGGGTTCATGATGACAAAATTAATCAAAGAAATGATATTTGCGTAGTAAAGTTGTATGTGTGTGTGACAGTTACAGTTGAAATAAATATGATGATCTTTTCTGTGTATTCTATATATTCTCTTATCCTCAGAGATATGTGTGTGATTGTTCAGTTTCTGATGGAGTTCTTACGTTGTGAGAAGCTAACTATGATGTTAGACGAATGCCCTATTAGTCTGGTCAGTTTCTGATTGGTATTTCTTTATCTCTTCGGAATTCTATTTAAATATGTTGGAATGAAGTCGATGGTAAAAATTTAAGTAAGACTATTCTTATATTTCTACTGATTATGGTTTTGTTTTATATATACGGGAAATATATTATCTTTGTTATGATAGAAGTCCAGGGTCGGTAAGCATTGTTTTTCTGCTGGGTTTCTCTGAGGAATCATCAGGATCTCTATTATTTTCTTGTGAGTTATGTTCTCAAACTTCTGGAATGTTATCGTATTTAGGGTTTTCTTATCCCCTTATTGTGCAAATTATCGAACATGGCTCATCCTTAAAGTATGTTATTTGGTCTATGATGGCTATGTTTAATATGATTGTATTTCTGGATTCGATAATAGGAATGTGGTGATTCTGGTATCAAGGTTTCTCAAATTTTCGTAGAAGAAATTGATATTGGCAAGGGTATAAATGGTAAGAACACAAGCTTAAATTATATAGCAGTTTTCTTTCCTCAGGTAAGTTTAATTAAAGTTAATGAGTTCAATCAGGATATCTATTTCCTCGAGCTAATACAGTTTAAAAGATCTTTGATTTGCATGCTAAAATAATTTTGAAAGATTGTATATTTGAGTTGTATCCTCGCATGAAGAAAAGAGTATATTGATATGTTATTATTCGATAGCTGAAATCAACTCAGCTAGTTTTTATATGAGTGAACTGATTTGTTGAGATATGATTTGAGTTATGTATATTTAAACATGCCTCAACTAAGATAATAAATTTTGTGTATTCACAAATATGAAGACGGATAGTCGGAATAAAGAAATTATATTTTAGAAAGCATAATACATAGATATGCTTATTAGATTATTCTAACCGGATGATGTTATTATAAGTTAAAGTTGTTCTGATTGGAAAAGTTATCATATTTGTGAAAGTTTGAATGGTCTTGGTATACTAACAAAGTTAAAGCAATTGAAGGTATTATTAACCAAAGCTCTAGTTTTGAGTTCAGTTGGAATTGAGTCATGAGTTTATGATTTTTTTCAGTGATGCACTAGTGAACAGATTAGAATGAGTTTTATTGCTAGAATATAAAGTGATGGTTCATCTTTTCATACGGTTAATGTCACATTAAAAAAAATTGCTCGACTAGTGATTTAGAGATGGTTATTATTATGTCTGTATTGAAAAATTTGATGACACTGTTTGTTTAACGAGGATTTTCATATGTTTCCTGGTTTCGAGAGTTTAATATATCTGATGGCACAGAAAAATTTGAGTTTAAGATAGTGGTTATGAATTAAGTTATTGAAAGATTGTGAGTGATTATCGATTGATCTGTGGGAAGCCAAGAGAAATGCTAGTGGGTTGTTTTCGAATGTTTGATAGAATTAGCATAATAATTTCAATATGTATCGATTCTTTGTTTGACAGAATTCACTGAGTTCTATTAGGATTCAGATCGATGATAGAGTGTTTTTGAAAGTATCGTCTTGAAAAAGATTATTTAGTGATGTTGGAAATTAAGAGAAAGATACTAAACCACTCTTCTGGTAAGATTTTCGAGGACGAAAATCCTAAAAGGGGGGAAGAAATGTAACATCCCGAATTAAGGCCTAGTCAGAATAGTGGTTTCGAGACCACATATTCGATGTAATAAAATTTATTTTTATTATATTTTTATGGTCTATGATTTCACGAAAAGATTTTGTGAAAATTTCATTCGAAAATTTTGACGTTTGGGCACTCAATTTAGTCAAAAGAACTAAATTGTAAAAAGTGCAAAAGTTGAGTTCTACATGTTAGAGGTGTCCAATTTTTATGAAATTTTAAATTGGAGGTCCTTAAATGATAATTATACCATTGGTTAAGTTGGTGGACAAAAATGGATATGGATGAGTATGTTTCAAAAGATTTTTTTAAGGGGCATTTTGGTAATTTAGTGAATTAAATGGATTAAAGACAAATTTAAAATGCCAAATATGTTCATCTTCTTTATTTGGATGAAATTACAAGGGTTCTCCATAGCTAGGGTTTGTTTCAAGCTTCCAAGCTCTATAGTAAGTGATTCCAAGCCCCGTTTTTAATGTTCTTTACGTTTTTGGAATCCCACTAACTTGGTTTAACTTATTCTAGCAATAATTTAACCTAGGGTCCATATTTGGAAAAATACCCATAGGTGAAATGTGTTTATTTTGATATTTTATGATAGAATATGAAGGCTGGAATTATGTTAGACAACTTTTCCTAAGTGATTTTATGTGAAAACGAGTAAAATGTCATAATCGATAAAAATACCTAATGTTCATAAGTACATGTTAGAGTGAGAATTTGATGTTGCTATAGATGGGAAAAATGTTCAGCATGTTATAAAACATAAGTATAAGGGATGAAGTTTAATTTTCGAGCCTAGGGGTAAAATTGTAATTATGCAAAAGTTTAGGGGCAAAATTGTAATTTTGCCAAAGTTTGAGTTACGGACTGTTTTGAGTAGTACATTAATTAAATAGGTGAAATGTGATGTTTTAGACCCCGAAAAATGAGATGTGGACTTAGAACTGGAGGAAGATCGAAAAATCAGCAAAGTTGGTAAAATGACCGTTTCGGCATTCGAGGTAAGTTCGTGTGTTAATAATAATGCAATAACATGCTTGAATTGTAATTTTCTATTGATATGGCATAAATTGTATGATTTAATATGTTTAGGAGAAGTTGATGGATGGCATGTATGGTATGGAAAATGTGATGTTTATTGTGTCATGTGAAATTGAATGGCAAATTAATGTTACAGGAATTGAATGTTAAATTAATATTACATGGGTTGTATGAGTTGCTACACAGTTGTACCTGATGAGATTTCGACAAGAAAGTTTATATGTAAATAATGCATTTATTTTACTTGTACAATAATTATTTTGCTAGATATTACGGAAATCATTGGGTGATAACTAAAATATGAAAATGAATGGAATGGGAAATCCTCGATTGAACCTTCGGAAAACCGAGAGATACGGACAATATGTAGCTAGGTCACACGAGTGATAAGGGACCTTCACCGTGTGCATAAGAAAGCTACTAGATGGAAAATTTTGATATGTAGCTAGGCCACATGGATGATAAGGGACTTTCACCATGTGTGCAAGAAAGCTACGGGATAATAATTTCATATGTAACTAGGTTACATGTGTAATAATCATGTGCATACCATGTGTACAAGAAAGTTACGAGTTATGAGTAGCTAGGTCACATGAGTGGTTCCTAGTGTTGGACACCATGTAGACAAGAAAGCTACGAGATGGAATGGCTAGGTCACATGGATGATAAGGGACCTTCACCATGTGTACAAGAAAGCCGAATTATGTGTAGGTGGAGCTATGTGCTGAGACCACCGAGTATCGGGCGTTTTCCAAAGGGGTTCAACGAGATCATGTACTAATGATGATTGGTACGATCATGTTATGAATAAGTGCAAGTGTGAATGTGACCAATTGAGAAATGTGGCAAATGTACGTATGAACAATATGTTCGATATGTAATCGTAAATTGGAAAGGTTGGTACAAGCAAGTGATGAACACAACTAAAGTGAAAGAGAGAGCAAAAATTTACAATAAAACTGTTTGGACAGAAGTAGTGACATGAGTTTAAAAAATCACTAAAAATAGTAGAGATTTAATTATAAGTTTTATGAGATATTTTTTTAAAGATTATTGAGTCTATTTTCATATGAAATAAACATATAAAACAAATGATTAATATATTTTGAGATATTTGAATTTCTGTGAGACTGGTTTAGAATGATTATGTGATCCCCTGTTCGGCATTGTAAAAATCATTAAAAATTGTAAAAAAATAATTGTGGGATATAAATTATATGTCTGAAATTATGAATTAGTCTACTTTCAAATGAACTAAATAAGAAGGTCATATGAACTCTGTACAAGGAGAAAATTGATTCGTAGTGAAGAGAGGTCAGAATAGTTGAATAGTGAAATAGGGGAATTTTTAATGAATAAAATGTATTTATTGGCTCAACCAAAAATTCTGGAAATTTTATGGTAAGAAGATATGTGAGTCTAGTTTCATAGAAAATTAACAGATCCTAATTTTGAGTTCTGTAGCTCCAGATATAAATAATTTAGTGACTATGACTCGAGTAGACAGCTTGAGATGAACATGAATAAAAAGTGGAACTATGTTCAATTATGATTGTATTATCATGAGAATATATTGTGAATATTTATAAAAGTCTGTTAATAAATCACTTATTATTTACATACTTACTTACTAAGCTTTGTAGCTTACTTCCCTTCATTTCCCATATCTTATAGGGTTGTATGCTAACTCGAGTTGGAGATCGCCGGAGATGTAATCACACTATCAAGATATCATCGTGGGGTAAAAGTGAATACAAACCTCTTAAGTTTATGGCATGTATAGGAGACTTAGTCATTTGTAAACATCATAATTGGTTTGGCCTAAAATATTGGCCTTTAATATTGAGAAGTTCATTTTGTATAATATGGATGAAATTTTATGACTCAGTTTAATGCGTTTCAAGTGTATGTGTTTTGGTAATGCCTCGTACCCTATTTCGACGTTGAATATGGGTAAGGGGTGTTACAGTATATAATAAAGAATTTTCATTCATGGTACTTCTTGTGGGTTGACTCTATGATTAAGTAATTGTGAATTATGAGAACGATACTTTTGGACATAATTGCAGTCACTAGAGTCTAATTGTATATGTCCGATTGGTACCTCTACTAGCTCAACAAAAGCTCGATCGGACTGCATTTGGATCAAAAGAAAATTCTATAACTTTGGGATTAATTTAATTGAGTCAATATATTTGATATAATATTAAATTAGGTGGTCGTGAGAATTGTTCAACTAGAGAATTGGATTAAAGAATTTTCTTGAAATATTAATTTGGAAAATCCAAGTGATTTTTTTGGAAAAATTAATGTTAAGTAAAATTAAATTAATCAAATCAATTAAAATTAATATGATATTTTTAGAAGTTAATTTTCAAGTCAGACAATTGGCCGAATGGGTAGTTGAACTTGAAAAATTGGACTTGAGATCGTAAATTAGGCCTGGGAACCTAAAATCGAGACCAAGATCCAAAATTGGTCGAACCAGGCTTGGTATGTGAAACCGGGCTGACGGTCCAACCGGTGGCTAGACCAGATCGGTCGTGTCGTCATTGACCCAAATTGAATTGGCAGTAGTTGAATCAACTCGAGGTGTTGTAAGGGTTTCACACCTGCATCACCGGACACGGCGGTACCGGTAGTTGTGATGACAGTGTCCCAATGGCTGATGACAGTTGGTTGAGAAGTGGATGAGTTACACTCCTACTGGGACTCTACAAGATAATTTGATTTCAGATTAATTATTTCAAAAATAATATTATTTTAATAATTTAATATTAAATTAAATTTAATACTTATCTTAATATTATTTTATTAATTTAATATCAAAGTGATTATCTTAATATTAAATTAAATTAAATTTTTATCTTTTATTCTATTATTTTAATAATATTTAATATTAAATTAATATAATATTTATGAAGATAACTATTATATTAAGATAAATATTATATTAATTTAATATTAAAGTGATTAAGGTTAATCATAGTTGAACTCTCTTAAACTCTTTCTATATAAAGAGAGCATTGGGTCATTATTTACACACACTTGAATTCAAGAGAAAGTGTAGTGAGAAACTTCTCTAAAGAGATTATTCCAAAAAATTCTAGAGATATTTTTTTGATTTAAAAGTTGACCCAAAAGTTTAGAGAAATTACAAAATTACCCCACTGGTAATTTTTTGTGAAAAATTTTCTGATTCGGAGCAAGCCCACACTTGACAGACGTGAGCTTGAGAATAGCGGAGAATACTACTCGGTCGAAGCGCTCATCCTAAACGAATCAAAAATGTATAATCCTGATTAAGTGTTTATTATTTTAGATATAACAACGAAGATCTTATTTTTTAAAATTTTTAAAACTCTATTTTTCCCTGGATTTATTTTTCGCTACATTTTCCAAACCCGTTTTTCCAACATTTTTCTTTATAACTGGTAGGGCTAAATACACAACTTTGAGATATTGTTATTTTACACAAAAACAGTGAGAATTTATTTTTTAAAGATAAGTTCTATTTTTTAGAACAACAATCCTACTGGTTTCTATTAAAGAGAGATTTGTTTTCTCGCTGAAAGTAAAGTAAATAATTTATGGTTTTGTATTTGATTCAAATTTTTTTGAGCCCACACTCGAAGCAGTTTGTGGTACAAGAATAGCAGAGAAGGTCATTCGGTTGAAAGTCAGGAGTGACAAGGATTCATCAAGTCGAAGTCGTAGGTGCTGTAACACCCCAAACCCAACCTAAACACTACGACTGAATCTTAGAAATTACAACATTCAAAAATCATTTAATTGTTAAAGATAACTAGATTCCAGTTGTTTTTATGAAAACTTTAAAATTTAAATACTTAGTGATTTTATTTTTGAAAAATTCTTATTAAAACATGATTGTTTGTGAAAGACGATATTTATAGTAATGTCAATTTTAAGTTATTTAAAATAAGGAATTTGCAATTTAAATATTTCTTAAAATGGCTTTGTGTAAAAATATTTCATAGTGGACTTTAAAAAATACTTGAAAAAAATCATGAGTTATAATTCTATTTAAAACGAAGTAAAATCATAAATAATTTGGATAAATTTGATAATGTAAAATATTAGAAATCTCATCAGTTTGCATGCATGCATAATAGTTTTAAAGTTGTAAAAAAAAGTAACACCCAAATAAAATGTTCAATGTCCAAAGTCCAAAAATAACATCCCAATAATTTATTAACTCATTATTAAAAACCATCGGAGAGGCTCCACTCAATACTGAATCCAAATCCTAAGATCGAGTATTACCTAAAAAGTTATGAAACTAAAGTCATGAGCTTTTATAGCTCAGTATGAGTCTACTCAACAATTAAATATCAATAAACATATAATCATCAATCAAAGTAAACAATTCACTTTATGCACATATTCATGGCAATGCGATTTTTATAAAACAATTATGCAGATTTATTTGAAACACCCTACCCATCACCGCTACACTCTACAATCGAGTTCCCTAGAACTTGACCATCCAAACACTCCAATTTGTGGGCAGTGTCACTAGTAATGTAGACAGAGATGCTAGTAATGTGGTCGATCCACCAGTAATGCAGACCAGCTGCCAATATTACAGATAAATTGCAAGTAATGTGGTCAAGCCACTAATAGTGCATATAAACTGCCAGTAGTGTAGACAAGGCTGGCAATACTTCCTCCTTACACATATCCCACCCATGGATGTGATATGACCACAATAACATATTTTCACTTATTGCAAAGTAACTCTTTTTGCATGTAACTCATGCTCATCAAATCATTTATCACTTTGATATCACATAGGCATGTTTTAACATGCAAATCACATTTAATCACGATGTAATAAATCGTCACCTTTTTATAGTCATGAATAATTCATATATGCTATTTTATCACATATCATGATAATGTGATCAACATGCTTTTCAAATCAGTAATAAATATAACCATACAACATGCTTTCACAAATAGTTAGTATGGAATCACTTACTTGTATAGTCTGTTTTGACGGATTCAATCACCCACTGTAGAATACTTAAAGTATTCACATAGAAACATAAATCAAGAAATAACATTTGATTTTGAGCATTTTAACGATATTTATTTAGCTTGTAATAATTTGGACCCACACCTAATAGAAGATCCAGTGTGAACTCCACTCTAACGAATGTCTACACTCGAATCTTAACCAAGGGAGTATCAATTCTTATGACAATCGCTTGTATGGTGGTTTCATTCTCAAGACAAGGAGTTTTTCGAAATGTCAATCGACCCTTGACTCGATTGAGTAGAGGGATTTAATGGATCACTAAGATTTTTTGTTGGAAGAATTGAATTAATAAGAGTGATGGAAATTGAAGAACAATGAAGAAAGGAGGAGGTGTGACGACAGTGGCTTGACAAAGGACCGATGGGGGAGGAGAGAAGAGGGTTGTGGCACAATAAGGAAATAAAGGAAGAAAGAAAAGAGAAAAAGAATTAAAGGAGAAGAAGAAGAGAAAAGGAAGGTTGTTTTCAACAGTGGTGTACGGTGGTGTTAGGCGGCAGTAGAGCAACACCACGAAGGGAGGAACAATGACAAAAAGGGGAGGTCCAGTGGTGGTTTAGTTGGTAAGGATGTGGTGGAGAAGAGTGTAACACCCTTAACCCATATCTATTGCCGAAACAGGGTTACAGAGCATTACCGAACAAACAAAATAGTAAACCATTTCAATTCATACATCATGCAAACATAATCTAATTACATTCAAATACATTCATATCGTCCCTTATTTGAGCCCTTAAGGCCTTAGAAACACTTTAGAAATGATTCAGGACTAAATTAGAAACATTTAAAACTTTATGGAAAAAGATGGATAAATTCACACTGCAGGGGTCACACAGCTGTGTGACCAGGCCGTGTGACTCACATGGCTGAGACACACGCTCGTGTCTTAGGCCATGTGGACATTCAAAGTAGGGGCACACGTCCGTGTCCTAGCCCATGTTCGTTCCCGTGCCTGTGTAACTCTCTAAATTGGGTCACGCGACCAAGGCACACGTCCGTGTCCTAGGTCGTGTAACCTTTGAAATGCAACCATTAAAACCAATAGGGGACACACGGTCGAGTCATGTGACCGTGTGTCACACATGGTTGAGACACACACCCGTTTCTTAGGTCGTGTGGACAAGAAATAGACCAAAATCCAGCCTTTTCTTTCACCCAATTTAAACAAATACTTACAAGCCAAATGAACTTATGATCAAGCACCAAAACATACCAAAATATGCATAATAAAACCATTTCAATATACCATAAATCCATTCAACCAATATGCCATTTAGGCACCTCAATCACAACCAAGCATTCATACTTACTTTTTCATCAAAATGATCATGTTACATCCAAACAATCTTAACTAAATTCCACATCAACATATAACCGAATTGACCACATTTCAACCATGCTCACACATACCACTTTGGCCATTTAAACCATGCATCAAATTAGCAATAAAAACACCAACCATCAATACATCAAATGCCAAAAGTAAACAAACCATATTACCATATTTACAAGCTAAACATAACAACCAGTTCATCGAACACAAGTCCACATATACATGCCATTATAACCTTGATCAAGACATCAAAAACTACAGATATAATCACTGGATTGTGTGATAGGTCTCTGATGAGCTTCCAAACTGATCGAGCTTCCGATAATTTGGAAAGTAAATAAAAAAACTACGTAAGAAATTAATGCTTAGTAAGCTCGTATAAACTTTAAACATAACATGCCATTTAATATTGAACTTTATGGGGTAATTATACCTAAACCAATTCCAAAAAGTTTATCAAACTTTTTAACCATCAACTCATAAATGAATAAGTTCACCAATATCACATATATTTTCATTCCTAACATAATAGGATTTGTAAAACATATTACTCAATCATTAACCTTTTCATAATATTATGAACCACTCCATTTACTTTCTTACCATTCCATTTATTTACTTTCCATTTCATTTACTCAGCATAAAATTAATTAACAACATCAATTCACTAATTATATATCGTTGTTCATGAACTAAGTAAATTCATCCATAGCATACGTAAATTTCTCCCATATAAATACATTATTCAACTCATCAATCCCTTTTTCATCATTTTACATCTCAACTCTGAACTTACCGCTTCGTTTCCTTTTCTTACCTGTTTCATTTGCATAATACAATACATAAGTATAAACATCAACCACATGATAAATCATTTCACTAGAAAATACATATCTTGATTCTTACCACCCTTGCAAGAACATAAGCAAATTTCCATTTGAACACTTACCATTTCAATGCATAACTTTAAAAGTAAACATAATACAATCCAACCAATAGCTTGACACAAGCCTAAGCATCATCAACAACATATTTTAGTGCATCGATTCATTATTCACTTGAACTAACATAAGATAAGTCTTTAAACAAGAATAACCTCACTTGAAATCATCAATTTCATGAGCATAGACATACCTTCGTTTAACATTTTTTGTTCATTCCTTTTTCATAGCTTTCATGATAGAAATAATTTGAATACTCAATTTAATAGAAAATTCATCAAATTCATTAAACAAATTAAGTTACCAAAATTTCAGTTCGAAGAATGACTTACGGATAAGAGTACATCATCAGATCAACCGAACACACTAGACTGAAGCTCATAAGAGCTAATCCAACCGAAACATGCCAGATAAAGAGTATAACACGAGAGTTTGCAACAAATGTTGAACCTCTGTTTACTCGGGTAATATGCAAATATCTCTCTCCAATACCATCTCCACTCCAAACCCCCGTAACACAATAAATCACAATCGTAGTCTATCCCATGTTCAATCCAAGCCGAGCATCAAATTCAATATTATACCTCAAATTACCATTCATTATCAACAATTAAAAATAAATATATAAGTTTTACCATGTTAATCTACTTAATAATTCATATTGATGTTGATTTCTAAACTGTACGAACTTACCTATCCAAATCTCAGAAATGTCGAAGTATAGGGTGTAACACCCCAAACCCAGCCCAGACATTATGGCCGAATCTGGTGATATCAAATTGAAGTATTTTTCAAAATCATTGTTTCTTTAGAAAATCCATGCTTATTATTAAACCTCGTTTATGTATCTTGAACAGAAATTTAGGGTATTTTGTTCTTTTAAAACTTATGTTATTTTAGTAGAACGTTGATCATATTTACTTTGTCACTATATTTTAAAACCCAGTTTGATACGGAAGCTTTTATTATAAACTACGAAAACGTGATGTTTTGAAAACCAATTAACTTTTGGAAAACTGCGTTCTACTACTAATCAAATGTAAATTAAAATAAGTAAAATCCCCAAATTATAAGTTAAAAATTAAAGAGGCCTTATTACATAACAAAAACCCAAATTAAATTCATAGGAAATAAATTAAAATGTATAAATAGGAGCGGTTGTTTGGCCACCTCCGAATCCCTCGTAACAATCCCTAAGACTGGGGATTACCTGTACAGATAAACAGAGAGGTGAGTTTACGAAAACTCAGTGTGTAACCCCATGCAAATAAACAGCCAATCATGCCTTTAGGAAAGTATAGCCTGGGCCTAAGCCCAAGTCAATGATAGTTCAGTTCAGTTGGGCCTTAGCCCATTACAATATCGGTATCAATGTGGGCCTTAGCCCGTAACAGTATCAGTATGGCCTTAGCCCATAACAGTATCAATAAGAGGCTTAGCCCATAACGATATCAGTAGCAGTTTAAGCATGCAATCAAAAGCCCTACCTATCCAGCCTCTACACTCCACTCTGTCCAGCCCATCACTCCATATGGGGATAAAATCACCCACCCATTCCTACACTCTAAAAATTAGCACCGATTGCGGCACTAAATAGTATTTGCAGTAGAGCTGCCAGTACAGTACACTTCCTCCAATCACAATAATCCCATCCCATGCAACATGTCACACATGAATGCAACATACATATATATATACATGGCATGCTCATATATGGTCATACATAACATAGGGGCATAACAGTCTTTTTACCATAGGGGTATAATAGTCATTTTCTCAGTTTGGGGTCTAGGCGTACTTACCGACCTATCAGTAGGTCCACAGTCATCTCGGGCGACTCGTGCAACCTTAACAGTCAAACAGTGCAAATGGGCCCAAGGCCTATAATGCGGGCCCATGTGGGCCCACACGCTTGTGTGGCCCACTCAGCCCAAAAATAGCTCGGCCATGTAATTTACACAGCTTGGCCCAAAATTCTCCACACGCTTGTGAGGTTTACCCGTGTTGGGCCCACACGAACTATTTCGGCCCAACATGGCCCAAAACGGCCCAAGACCATGAAATCGCTCATAGTGGCCTTGGTAGTCTAACGCCCATGTTTTATGCATTCGAATTACCATACGAGCGAGCACACGCTCGTGTAGCGTCAATTGCCATACTTTTTTGACTTTTTCTGGTTTACGATTTAGGCAGTGCTTACACACCTGGTTTCAATTCGTCACGAACAGTCGTTCAGGCACTCATCAACCTACATTTGGTCAATCAAACACCACTATCAATCCAACTTTACGGTTTACAAGAAACCTGAAATCAACAATCCATTCATAGAGTAGCGTTACTTTTAATCAAACCATGGTGATTCCCCACAAATCTTAGTCTTTAACGATTGATTAGGAGTTTCCAAAGTCTTTCCTTAACTGCCATATGATTGTTATCAATTAACACTTAAGGCAGAAGAAGGAAAGGAAATGATGATTCTTTAAAGAACTTACCGAAGGAAAGAAAGAGAACCGAATAGAGGATGGGTTCGGCATTAGCACAACCTTTCACCTTCGATTTATTGCTGCCAAACACAGTTAACACAACCCCACTTTAATAACTCAAAAGTCGAAACTTCAAGTGTTATACTTACTTACTGAAAGAAAGGAGTCAATCGGCAGAAGAAGATGACTGGTTCCGGTAGCACTCAACCGAAAATTGGTAGCACAATACTTGAGGAAGAAGAGGAGAATCGATTTAGGGGAGAAGAGAGAAAAGAAATCGACTGAGACAACTAAGGTCTATTCGGCCAACACAGGGGAAAGGAGAAAAGAGGAGAAGGATGTATTCGACCAAGGAGAAAAGATTGTCCAAAAATGCAACTAAAGAAAGTGTAGACACCCTTACCACATTCGGCTAAAGAGAGAAAAACTGAAAATGGGGAAAAAGATTTCGGCAGAGAGAGCAGCATTTACCCAAGCAAAACTGAAACTGAACATCCCCCCTCTAGTCGAATTCTTGAGTGTCAGAGTCCACTTTTGGCACACTTCTACCTCTCCCTTCCCTTCCTTGATTTCCTCCTAAAATCCCTCCTCAAATCTCTCCACCTGATCACACCTCCCCTTAACCATTCAATTCAAATTCACCTCAACTACTTCAGTGTTTTAGTCAAACTCCATCACCCCCCACAGCACAGCAGTAAAATAACTATTCCCTTGCCAATACTAAAATTCAAATCTCAGTCCTTTGGCCTAGGTAACACGCCACTTACCTTCTAGACCAGCAGGCTTTTTATGTCATGCTTTACCAACATTTATTTAAAAGCCTACCAACCAAAGGCAAGGGTTTTATTCCTCAAAAACCAAAATTTTGCACAAGCCCAGGCTCAAACCTAGGGCTTCTCAGACACTCCCAAACACATCCAAATCACTCAACCACTGAAGCAATAGGTATTTGTGTTAAAAACATACAAAAATAAATACCTAAGTTTTGGGTCGTTACATAGGGGCTTTTAGGTAATTTTCCATTTTCCTTGATTTTCTACTCGATCTTGATCTAAATTAATAATTTAATTTAATTTATTAATTTAGATAGCAAAATCACTCCATTTTATGCAATTTAGTCATTTTTATATTTTTACAAAATTACCCTAACATTTTACTTTTTTCAATTTAGTCCCTAAGTCTAAAACATGAAATTTAACCATTTTATTGCCAATTCATATCAGCCGAATATTCATGGCACATAAAAAAACCCACACTTGTAATAATTTCACATCAAATCCTTGTACTTTTACTATTTCAATAATTTAGTCCCTAATCGGTAAATTCATCAAAAATCACTTAACAAGATATTTTAAAATACCAACTAACACTTTAAATTCATCATTTAACATCTAAAATCACAAGGTTCATCAATGGAAACATCCAAAATCTTTAACAGTTTCAAAATCGATGGTACGAGTTAGTTGGACCTAGCTGCAACGATCTTAAAAACATAAAAATTAATAAAAATGGGGCCAAAATCACATTCCATGCAAGAAATTTCACCATGGCCGAAAGCTTCATCTCAAAATCCATGGTTATGCGATTGTTGAAGAAGAAAACCAAAAAGATGATATCAAATTAGCCTTTTGTTTTTATTTTATTTTAATTTAATATACCAAATTACCACTTTAACCTTGGTTAATAATTAAATAAAATACCAAATCCATGTCCATAATTGTCCACTATCTCCTTGAATGGTTTAATTACCATTCAAGTCCCTTTAACTTTTTTTCATAAGCCATTTAATCACTCAAACCAAATTGTGATCAAATTTTACATCTTTCACAATTTAGTCCTTTTCAATTACTTAGCTATTGAAACTTTAAAATTTCTTAACAAAACTTTAATACCACCTTAATGACACTCCGTAAATTTTATAAAAATTTTAACGACTCAGTTTACAGAAACGAGGTCATGATACCTCATTTTTTAGATCATGACTTTAGAGTCTTACCACTTGAACTTAATTAATCATTCATATCACGTAAATTACCATAACAAAACCCTTTTTGAAAACCATATTTGAATAATAAATAATAAATAATAATATTTACGAACTTACTAGTCGGATTTGTTGCCCCAAAATCACAGTTTTCGACACTACTAAAAAAGGGATGTTACAGAGAGAAAGAAAAATAGTGCAAGGTGGTGGTTGATTGCCAAAGTGAAAGAAAAATGAGAGAAAAAGGGGAGGAGCTATGTTAGGGATGACAATGACAAGGAAAAGAAGAGTAAAATGATTCAAAATGGTTTTTCTCAACTAGTCTAGGTTCAATGTACTAGCTCATATGGTAAAAAGATGAAAAAGGGATGTTGAGGGAACAATGGAGCAAAAAGGGATCATGTTGGAGTATAAAAGGTATGTTTACCCAATGGAAAGAATTTCCCTATCTATGGCAAGAGAAAGTTGGATGAAAAAGGTGTGTATGCAATGACAAAGTTGACCAAAAATTAATTAAAAATTATGGGAGTGAGGAGACCTAAACCTAAGACCCTTAAGATTTAATTAAAGCTCCTAACCACTTGGCCAAATTATTCTTTGTGTTCAATTTAATAGAGAATATTTAAAATATGGGATGTGACATTTGCTAAGGTTGGAAGCAAAATTGCACCACATATAAAATAATGAGAGGGAAGGGATTCGAACACTGATCATCAAAGACAGCTCCACCACTACTCAATCATTAAAAAAAAAATTTAGGCGTGACCACTATCGATTCATTAACCTAATTTCTACTAATCTGGTTTTTGGAAGGTGACATGTGCGATTTAAATAAAGGGTTTATTGCTATAAATATCACAAATTGGCTCGATTTTGAAATTTTTAATTTTTCTCTGTGCAAGAAAATTGTTTTCAAAACAAATTTTTCCTACAGATGTATCCAACTTTTTATACTAAAATCATCAATAATAACAAGATAGTACATGTTTCCACCACGTGATGGTATATCAAAAGGACCTGCTATGTCAAAATGCGCAATCTCCAATGGTCTCCTAGTTCGTCAAGATTTTTCAACTTCAGAACTTTGTCTATGTTGTTTTCCTTTAATGCAAGCTTCAAACAATTGTTCAGGAGGACTAATTTCTAGCAATCCATTCACCACCTTTGCTTTTGACAATAGCTTCAGGATAGAAAATCGAAAATGTTTGAACCTTAAATGCCACAACCATGAATAATCTTTGATCATATTATTTGTACACTTCAGTTCTCCAGATTCAATGTCAATAGTAATAGGCGATTTCGCATTATATCAACTTGGGAAATTAATTCACCACTTTTATTTTTAAGGTGTGCGAGCTATCCTTTATATGTACTTCATATCCTTTTTCTAGAAGCTGTCCAAGGCTGATGATGTTGCTTTTCAAAGCTAGTATATAATAAACATTCTTATATGTACTTCTCTCTCTCTATTATATTGTATAATTGTATCTTTGCCTTAACCTTTGATCGTGGCATGCAATTCATCTCCCAACATTACCTGTCTGTGAATATTCTCGTCTAACTCTAAAAATAAGTCTTTTCGGCCACACATGTGATCGGTGACACAATTATCAAGATACCAAATATTTTTCTTTGATTTTTCACTTTCTTTATAAGTGAGGAATACACTAGTTTCCATATTTTCTTCTTCTTTAGCTGCTTCTACATGATTTCTCTCCTCCATCTTAGGAGTTGATATACACTCATAACTAAATTGATCATATTTATTGCAATTATAACATTGTATCTAGGATTTATTTCCTTGTTGAAATCTACTTCTACCTCGACCTTTGCCTCAAACTCCTTGTCCATGACTTGACGTATGATACTCTTCAATGTTTGGCCTCTACCATATGATTGATTGCCTTATCCACGTGTTCCTCATCTACCTCTATTTCTACCTCTGTATCCTTTACAATATCCTCCACGATTGCTTGTGCCTTGTCCAAGACTATTGCTCGCTCCACTTTCATTGAAGGACAGCTTGCTTTGTAGGACTTACTCTAAATTTCCAATCTCATCATTTTGCTTCATTTTATGCTCATCGGCTTGGAGGGAACTCACAAGTCCACTGATAGATATTTGTGACAGATCTTTTAATTCTTCGATGGCAACAACCACATAATCAAATTTGCGTGTTAATAATCCAAAATAATTTCCATTACTCTTAGGTCATCAAGATTTTTTCCATTCCTTTTCATTTCATTTATCATCACTTTCACTTAGGTGACATATTCATCAATACTTTCTGACACTTTCATTTTCAACGTCTCAAATTTGGATCTGAGCATTTGTAAATGTACCTTTTTGGCCTTTTCAGCTACTTGAAGGGATTTTTGCAAAATTCCCCATGGTTTGATGTCTTCGCATTTAAATTTTTTTCAATGTTTGATTTGTCAACTCCTTGGAAAATAAAGAAAAATGCCCTCTTATCCTTTTTATGGACTTTTTTCAATACTATTTTCTTTTCATTTGTCAAAGTCGCTTCAGCAGCTACATTTTCGAGCTTGACATATTTTTCTTTGACAATATCCTAACAATCTTGAGAGTTGAGAAAACCCTTCATTTGGATGCTCCAATTTTCATAATTTGTCTTTATTAATTTTGAGATTTACTATAACATCCTGAAAAGGGCCTATGCATTTTCGGTTTCATTGTACGAAATGACATATCTTAAGTTTTATGAATACATTTTGAATATTTTTGGAAACCTGAGAATGTATGGGAATGTTACGTTAAAAATAGGAAAGTAAACATTTTGGAAACCTAAGCAAAATAGGAAAGTGAACATTTTGGAAACCTAAGTGAAATAGGAAAGTGAACATTTTGGAAACCTAAGCAAATAGGAAAGTGAACATTTCTGGAAACTTGGAAATGTAAGGAAATGTCAAGTTTACAGAGCCGATCGAAAATTTTTGGAAACTTAGAAATGACCTAGAAATGACGAGTTTTAAGTTTTAAAAGGGGAAATTAAGGCAAGGTGGCCTTAAAAGAAAAAGTTTGTGAAATTTGACACACAAACAGGCTTGGAAAAGTGGCCTGAAGATGTCACTTAGGGCCTATGGAAATGGCGCCATATGCAAGAGGAATGGGCCTGGGTTCGAGTCACTTGGGAAGCAAATAAAGGAGGTTTTATTTTGCCCCAAGACCGAGGTGGACGGCACATGCTTCTAGAAAGGAGGTCTTTTATTTTCATAAATATTCGATTAAAAGGGTGATAAATAAAGGATTTTAAATTGGAGAGATAAATGTTGGATTAAATGTTTTAATAAAGTAATAATTAAAGGATAATATTATCACAAAGGAAGAGTGGTGGCCAAGTAGGGACTCTAGCACGGTAAATTCGGCTAAGGGAGGAGAAGTGAGGCCATTCTTTCATCTTTTCTAAGTGATTGCCGAAAATTCCCTAGCCCACTCTTTCTCTCGTCGAAATTTTCCTTAAGCAAAAATCCATCTTTTCTTCTTCTTTCTCTTCTCATCAAAAACCGAAACCTCTTTGATCCTGTCTAAGTCTCTATAGCCAATCGTTGTGGCTTCAAACAAGGGTGCCATCGATTGTGGTGTTAAGGTAAGAACAATGGATTCTTGTTGTTCAATCTCTTTAATCAAGATTTAGGAGCCGACCTTTTGGTTGTCTCTTGGCCAATATTAAAGGAGGAATTTGAGATTTCGGATCTAAGGAATTTGCTAATCAGAAGAGAATTTCGGATTCAAGGATTTAGGGTAAGAAACTATAAGATCCAAAGGCTTTGTTTTAAGTGTTAGAAGTGGATCTAACAGATATCATGTAGGTTTCAACATCTCCATAGCCAAGGGTACTTTTTGGGATCACAAGGTATGTGTTTAAGACATTCGCCAAAGGCCTATTTTAAATGTTTGGATTTATTATCGAGTCAAAACTAACCCGTGGAGTAATATAGTGTTTAGCCAATTTCACAAGGGAGGAATATAAAGTTCCGACATTTGATTCTTAAATTCAATTCGACAACAAGGTAAGTAATACTTATCCCATTAGGATTTGGATTAGTGGCTGAATGGTCTTTTTAAATAGAAAGTGATGAATTTATGTAGGATTTGAGATCTAAATCAGAATCAGCTTTTCTTGGATTTCGAGGACTTCGTTAAATGAATCAGGTGTGTACCCCACACTACTTTATAATATGTTTCATGGCCTGTTTAATTGAGATATGTGATATTAAGAATATGAAAGTGGCTAAAGTACCATGATATGGTACTAAGTACTCAGGTACGTTTCCTACTTCTACTAGGAATATGAAAAATGTTATTTGTAACATGAGAATATGATAATAATGTGAACTTTGGCATATTATGCATATTATTATTATGGGCATATGGGTTTATTTTGAAAGGGGAAGTAAATGTGGTGACCTAAGACCACGAACATGGTGACCTAAGACCGTGATATCTGAAAAGTGGTGACCTAAGACCACAGTAATCTGAAAGTGGTGACCTAAGACCATGAATACAGTGATCTAAGACCGCGATTCGGTGTGTAGCGGAAGGAGGGTCGACTTAGTAGTCCCCACGTGTGGTGGCAGTGCGGGGTGTGTAGCGGATGGATAATTAGGTCCAGGTTTGGGAATGCATCATAACTTGTATTTTATGTTTTGAATGTGTAACTATTGTATGCCTGATTCTATTATGATTTAGTGTCGTGTACACATTGAGTCTGTTTGACCCCATTGTGGGAATATTCTTCAGGTGATGAACAGTGATGGACCGGGACGGCAGAACTTGTGGTGGCCATGCACAACATGAAGTTTATATTTTCATGGACTCTTAATTTATTTTAGTATTTTGAATTATTTGGAAATTATGATTTGATGTAATAAGGCCACAAGGCCATGATGAACGGTTTTATTTCTACTTGTTGTTTAATTGTGTTTTAAAAATTTTGATTGAGTTAAAGACTAAGTATTTTATTTTAAAATATACTCTATATGTTTTATCACTTAAAATTAAAAAGGGTTTTCTAATATAAAAATTCAAATTGGTTCTCAACACAAGCCCAACCCAAACAATTTTCTTTAAAATCGTACAAGTTTCTCACAAAGTAACAAAAGAATTTGAACCGGTTTATTTGAGAAACATACCAGATCCAGTCCAGGCTCGTGGGCCGGGTGTGGGGTGTTTCAATTTGGCATCAGAGCCTAGTTTTAAAACTCTTGGCCTGTGGGCTAAGTCCCAAAACATTTTCAAAGCGATCCCAAATGAGTTTTTGAAAATATTTTATGAAATAAGCAGGTTTTCTGGCATGGCACCTAAGTCTCCAATTCCATGATCCACCGTAAGTTCCCTAACTATTTGGGTGATTATGTGAATTATGTTATCAATATTAGAAGGGTAGAAAAGGCATGGAACGTAGAATAGCATAATAGGAACTTGAACCCTAGGACTACCCTACTCAAACACAAATACATAAGACTTAATGCACTCAACAAACCTATGGCTAAGTCACTGAGTTACGGTGTGGTAACCCCTGTGCACTTGTCTAGGACTGGATTCGAAAGAGCCTAGTATTTAAGCAGTCCTAGTGACTCACCTCCTCTTCGCAGGAATCCTACCTGGTGCATAGCTTCGGTTCACCCTAACCTAGGGGGCTCAGTTGGTGTGGCAACCTCTGTGCGCATGTCTAGGAATGGTTTCGATGGGAGCTTGGTATTTAAGCAGTCCGTGTGACTCACCTCCTCTCCACTCGAATCTTGCCTCGTGCGTAGCTTTGGTTCACCCGACCAAGAGGGCTCGGTCATAGGCTAAACACAATGACTAAAACCCGAAAGGGAACTAGCCGTGTTTTATAAAAACAACAAAACCCTAGTTTTAAAACTCTTAAAACTTTCTTTTAAATTCGTGAAAACCATCTTTACAAAATTTTTCGAAAAAAATTTCCGCTTTACGAAATTACAAAAATGCCCTTAGTGGTAAAATTACCAAAATGCCCTTTGTTTATAAAATGACCAACTACTCAACAGTTCTATCAAAATTTCATTATTTTATAAACATTCAACAAATCTAATTTGCAAAATATCAAAAAAAACCTTGATTTTGGAAAATTACAAAATTACCCCTAACTTACAAAATTACCAAAATGACCTCGATTTCTAAAATTTTGCAACATCAACATTCGGAAAATGCAATTCTCAAAAGAACCTCAAAGTTTTACAACTTTAAAAATATCCTGATTTATTAAATTTTACAAATTTACCCTAATTTGTGAAAAATTATCGAAATACCCCTGAGGTCCAAAATTACCGAAATACCCTCAGATTTCAAAATTTTTCCAAAAAACCTTAGGAATTTAAAAATATCAAAATACTTTGTGACAAAATCACCAAGGAACTTTTTCTTTTGAAAAATTACGAAAATACCCCTGTAGGACAAAATTACGAAAATACCCCTAGGTAGTGGAAAATAACAACAATGAAAAACTACAACATTTCTCTGAATGAACGAAAGTTCATAACTATTTGGTGGATGGATGAATGAATGAAAAGACTGTGTGCATGTCTAAATACGAAAGAACCACTCCTAAATTCTTTTTCATAAAACTCCTTCGCGGGTAAACAAGTGAAACAAAAGTACTAATTCATAAAACTTCTTAATCAGATCACGACACTAGAAATGAGCTCTAGAGGACGTGGTCATCGTGGATGAGGTAGAGGAAGGATGACTGTGTCAAAACCCGTTAGATCGGGTCAAGGGTCTGGCAATGAGATACCACCGCCACCACCACCCCACACCAGGTGTTGAGCAAAGAAGCTCGACGGGAAGATGCTTGTGTCGCAGCTATGCTACAAGTATTGGAATTGGTGGTCAGTGCGGGAGAAATTCGAGAAATTGAAAGTCAGGCTCGAATCGCCCGAGCTAATGGAGTGAAATGTTTCGTGGAGTGTCTCGAGTAGTACCAATCTACCGAGTCTTGGTTGAAGCAATCGAGCGCATCATGGATGAGCTTGATGTGACCCCTGAGGAAAAGTTAAAAGGAATGGTGGCACTGTTGCGCGATGAAGTGTATCAGTGGTGGTTAACTATTCAGGATGGTGCCACAACTGAGGATCTGACCTGGGAGTACGTTAAGGAAGCTTATCAGAAGAAATATGTGGGAACCAGGTATACTGATGAGCAAAGGAAAGCTTTTTCGGGCTGGTTCAAGGGAACAAGTCCGTGGCAGAGTTTGAGGTAGAATTTTTAAGGTTGAGCCATTATGCTCGAGGTGTAGTGGCAACTGAGCATAAGCACTGTGTCTATTTTGAGGACGGGCTAAGGGATGATCTGAGACAGTTGATAGCACCGCATCAGGAGCGAGAGTTCTCTGCTTTGGTAGAAAAGGCCAAGGTGGCCGAGGGAATCAAGGATTCTACAAAGCAGGCTATGGATAGGAATAGGCCCAAAAGAGGTTTTTGGTTATCTGGAAAGGTTCATAAGAGGCCTAGAGTTGATGGGCCGCGAGGTCAGCAAGCTGGATCAGAAGGGCGGTATCGACCTTGTGATGTATGTGGAAAGAAGCACCTAGGAGAGTGCTGGAGGAAAACCAGAGGATGTTTTAGGTGTGGGTCCAAGGACCATGTGGTCAAGGATTGCCCCAAGAACACAGAGGAAAGCCAACCAGCAGCTCAGAATGTTAGTCAGGCTGGTAGAGGAGGACCGTAGCCTCAACGAGGTCGTGGTTTGAATAATCGAGGAAATGGTATTGATAGAGGCCGTGGAACACAGGGCAGAGGTGCTGCTAATACTGAGGCAAGGCAACCGAGTTTGGTTTATGCGGTTCACCGAAGGGAGGATGGAGACACGCCGGATGTTATAACCGGTACGTTCTTTATTTTTGACAAGCCCTATTTTGCTCTAATTGATGTGGGCTCGACCCATTCCTATGTTGCATGTAGTATAGTGGACACACTAGGCCTAGACTCTGAACTTTTTGATAGGCAGATGACTGTAGTAAGCCCATTAGGCCAAACTGTAGTGGTTGATAAGATCTTTCGGAATGTACCCTTAGAGATTCAGGGAGTAAACTTTCGGGCCTACTTAATGGAACTACCCTTTGGAGAGTTTGAGCTCATACTTAGCATGGATTAGCTAGTAGAGCACCAAGCCGTGTTAGATTGTGTGGCTAAATGAATGGAACTAAGGACCCCAGAAGATGAAGTAGTAGTAATGATCGGAGAAAGGAGGAACTACCTGTCTAACGTAGTTTCAGTGCTGAAGGCTGAGAAAATGGTTAGGAAAGGGTGCAAGGCATTCTTAGCCTTCGTAAGTGCGCTAGGTGGAAAGGAAGAAAGTGTTAGTGGAGTGAGAACGGTAACGGACTTTGAAGATGTATTTCTGGAGGAATTACCAGGAATACCCCCAGATAGGGAGGTGAAATTTGGAATAGATTTGTTATCGGGAACGGCTCCTGTTCAATCGCTCCATACCGAATGGCGCCAAAGGAGTTAGTTGAGCTCAAGGCTCAAATCCAAGAGTTGTTGGATCGTGGGTTCATTCGACCCAGTGTGTCTCCATGGGGAGCACCGGTCCTGTTTGTAAAAAAGAAGGACGGAACTATGCGGATGTGCATAGACTACCGTCAGTTGAATAAGCTGACCATTAAGAACAAGTATCCTTTGCCAAGGATCGATGACTTGTTCGATCAGCTGAAGGGGGCCGTAGTATTTTCAAAGATCGACTTAAGGTCGGGATATCATCAGTTGAAGGTGAAGGAGGCTGATATCCATAAGACTGCTTTTAGGACAAGATACAGCCATTTTGAGTTTATGGTGATGTCGTTTGGATTGACGAACGCTCCAGCGGCGTTCATGGATATGATGAATCGGGTTTTCCAACCCTACTTGGATAGGTTCGTCGTTGTGTTCATAGACGATATTTTGGTATACTCGAAGTTAGAGGAGGAGCATGATGAGCATCTCCGAGTTGTGCTACAAATGTTAAGGGAGAAGAAACTCTATGCCAAATTTAGCAAGTGTGAATTTTGGCTTAAGGAGGTGGCGTTCCTAGGACATGTGGTATCCGCAGAAGGAATAAGAGTGGATCCTAGGAAAATCAAAGCAATGTTGGATTGGAAACCACCTAGGTCCGTGGCTGAGATCCGAAGTTTCTTGGGTTTGGCAGGCTATTACAGAAGGTTCGTGGAAGGGTTCTCGTCAATAGCCGCGCCTTTGACAAAGTTGCTAAGGAAGGAAGTACCCTTTGAATGGATGGATAAGCAACAGGAGAGCTTTGAAATGCTTAAAAGGGTGTTGACGGAAGCTCCAGTGTTAATTCAGCCAGAGGCAGGAAAAGATTTTGTGGTCTACTGTGACGCTTCACATACGGGGTTAGGCTGTGTGCTAATGCAAGATGAAAAAGTGGTCGCTTATGCGTCTCAGCAGTTAAGGCCTCATGAGGTTAACTACCCAACTCATGACTTGGAACTGGCAGTAGTGGTTTTCGCCCTTAAGGTTTGGAGGCACTACCTTTATGGAGAAAGGTCGATTATCTACAGCACCACAAAAGTCTTAAGTACTTGTTGACTCGTAGGAGTTGAACTTGAGGCAACGAAGGTGGGTGGAATTGTTGAAGGACTACGATTGTTCGATAGAATATCATCCGCAAGGAGAATGTGGTAGCTGATGCCCTAAGTAGGAAGGTTGTGTCGGATCTAAGGGCTTTGTTCAGTCACTTAAGTCTGTATGATGATGGAAGGTTGTTGGCAGAGTTGCAAGTCAAGCCCACATGGCTGAAGGAAGTGAAAGAGGGACAATTGGCTGATAAGGACCTAAGTGCTAAGTTACAGCAAGTATAGGACGGAGAGTTAAAGGATTATGGCATTAATGATGAAGGAGTATTGTGCTACAAAGGTAAAGTCTGTATGCCGAATGACAAGAAGTTAAGACAAAGGATTCTTCAGGAGGCGCATAGTGCCCTTATGCTATGCATCCGGAGGCATTAAGCTGTATAGAGATCTAAGGGAACAATTTTGGTGGTCTGATCTTAAGCGGGAAGTGACCGAATTAGTGGGGAAAAACCTGACGTGTCAGCAAGTTAAGGCTGAACACCAAGTCCCATCGGGATTGCTTCAACCAATCGAAATTTCGCAATGGAAGTGGGAGAGAATTACCATGGACTTCGTTAGTGGGCTTCCCCTTACGCCTACTAAGAAGGACTCGATATGGGTGATAGTGGATTGTTTGACCAAGTCCGCACACTTCATCCTGGTAAGAGTGGACTATTCTCTTCAAAAGTTAGCCAAGTTATATGTGGCAGAAATCGTGAGGTTACATGGAGTACCGGTATCGATCATCTCCGATAGAGACCCAAGGTTCACGTCTCGATTTTGGAAGGCACTTCATCAAGCTTTAGGCACTAAATTGGTCTTCACTATGACTTTTCATCCACAATCGGACGGGCAGTCTGAACGGGTTATACAAGTGTTGGAGGATATGTTGAGAGGCTGTGTGATGGATTTCCGAGGAAGTTGGGAAGACTATTTGCCTTTAGCTGAGTTCGCCTACAACAACAGCTATTAGGCTAGCATTCGGATGGCACCATATGAAGCATTGTATGGTTGAAAGTGTCGAACTCCTACTTGTTGGACTGAGTTAGGAGAACGTCGAGTTTTGGGTCCGGAGTTAGTGGCAGAAAATGAGGAAAAGGTTGAGATAATCCGAGCATGATTAAAGGAAGCCTCTGATAGGCAGAAGTCATACACAGACCTTAGACGGAAGGAGATAGAGTTTGAAGTGGGAGATCAAGTGTTTTTAAAGGTCTCACCTTGAAAGAAGGTTATGAGGTTCTGGCATGCAAAGAAAGTTAAGCCCAAGGTTTATAGGGCCTATTGTCTTGAAGCGAGTTGGACCAATGGCATACCAATTGGAGTTGCCACGAGTTGCGAAAGATGCAAGACGTATTTCATGTATCCATGCTACGTTGTTACCGTTCGGATCCGTCTCATGTGGTACCAGTTGAAGAAGTGGAGCTAAGGCCAGACTTATCCTACGAGCAAGAGCCGATTCGGATCTTGGAACGTGATGTGAAAGTACTACGAAGGAAGTCAGTTCCTCTAGTCAAAGTGTTATGGCGCAATCATGGATCGGAAGAAGCTTCGTGGGAGTCAGAAGAGACAATGCGATAGCAATACCCTCAACTATTTTAGCAAGGAAATTTCGAGGATGAAATTATTTTAAGGGGGTAGAATTGTAACATCCTGAAAAGGGCCTATGCATTTTCGGTTTAATTGTACGAAATGACATATCTTAAGTTTTATGAATACATTTTGAATATTTTTGGAAACCTGAGAATGTATGGAATTGTACGTTAAAGATAGGAAAGTAAACATTTTGGAAACCTAAGCAAAATAGGAAAGTGAACATTTTGGAAACCTAATTGAAATAGGAAAGTGAACATTTTGGAAACCTAAGCAAATAGGAAAGTGAACATTTCTGGAAACTTGGAAATGTAAGGAAATGTCAAGTTTACAGAGCCGATCGAAAATTTTTGAAAACTTAGAAATGACATAGAAATGACGAGTTTTAAGTTTTAAAAGGGGAAATTACGGCAAGGTGGCCTTAAAAAAAAAGTTTGTGAAATTTGACACACAAATAGGCTTGGAAAAGTGGCATGAAGATGTCACTTAGGGCCTATGGAAATGGCGCCATATGCAAGAGGAATGTGCCTGGGTTCGAGTCACTTGGGAAGCAAATAAAGGAGGTTTTCTTTTTGCTCCCAGAAGACTGAGGTGGATGGCACATGCTTCTAGAAAGGAGGTGTTTTATTTTCATAAATATTCGATTAAAAGGGTGATAAATAAAGGATTTTTAAATTGGAGAGATAAATGTTGGATTAAATGTTTTTAATAAAGTGATAATTAAAGGATAATATTATCACAAAGGAAGAGTGGTGGCCAAGTAGGGACTCTAGCACAGTAAATTCGGCTAAGGGAGGAGAAGTGAGGCCATTCTTCCATCTTCTCTAAGTGATTGCCGAAAATTCCCTAGCCCACTCTTTCTCTGTCGAAATTTTCCTTAAGCAAAATCCATCTTTTCTTCTTCTTTTCTCTTCTCTCACAAAATCGAAACCTCTTTGATCCTGTCTAAGTCTCCATAGTCGAATCTTTGTGGCTTCAAACAAGGGTGCCGCCGATCGTGGTGTTAAGGTAAGAACAATGGATTCTTGTTGTTCAATCTCTTTTAATCAAGATTTAGGAACCGACCTTTTGGTTGTCTCTTGGCGAATATTAAAGGAGGAATTTCAGGATTTCAGATCTAAGGAATTTCAGCTAATCAGGAAGAGAATATCGGGATTCAAGGATTTAAGGTAAGAAACTATAAGATCCAAAGGCTTTATTTTAAGTGTTAGAAGTGGATCTAACAGATATCATGTAGGTTTTAACATCTCCATAGCCAAGGGTACTTTTTGGGATCACAAGGTATGTGTTTAAGACGTTCGGCCAAAGGCCTATTTTAAATGTTTGGATTTATTATCAGAAGCCGAAAACTAACCCGTGGAGTAATATAGTGTTTAGCCGATTTCACAAGGAGGAATATAAAGTTCCTAATTTGATTCTTAAATTCAATTCGCAACAAGGTAAGTAATACTAATCCTATTAGGATTTGGATTAGTGGTCAATGGTCTTTTAAATAGAAAGTGATGAATTTATGTAGGATTTGAGATCTAAATCTATAAATCGGTTTTTTCGAGATTTCGAGGACTTCGTTAAATCTAATCGGTGTGTACCCACACTACTTTATAATATGTTTCATGGCCTGCTTTAATTGAGATATGTGATATTTAGAATATGAAAGTGGCTAAAGTACCATGATATGGTACTAAGTACTCAGGTACGTTTCCTACTTCTACTAGGAATATGAAAAATGTTATTTGTAACATGAGAATATGATAAGAATATGAACTTTGGCATATTATGCATATTATTATTATGGGCATAAGGGTTTATTTTGAAAGGGGAAGTAAATGTGGTGACCTAAGACCACGAACACGGTGACCTAAGACCGTGATATCTAAAAAGTGGTGACCTAAGACCACAGTAATCTGAAAGTGGTGACCTAATACCACGAATGCGGTGATTTAAGACAGCGATTTGGTGTGTAGCGGAAGGAGGGTCGACTTAGTAGTCCCCACGGTGTGACTGGCAGGTACGGGGGTGTGTAGCGGATGGATAATTAGGTCTGGGTTTGGGAATGCATCATAACTTGTATTTTATGTTTTGAATGTGTAACTATTGTATGTCCGATTCTATTATGATTTAGTGTCGTGTACACATTGAGTCTGCTTGACTCACCTGTTGTGGAATATTCTTGGTGATGATGAATAAAGTGATGGACCGGACGGCAGAACTTGTGGTGGCCATGCACAACATGAAGTTTATATTTTCATGGACTCTTAATTTATTTTAGTATTTTGAATTATTTGGAAATTATGATTTGATGTAATAAGGCCACAAGGCCATGATGAACGATTTTATTTCTGCTTGTTGTTTAATTGTGTTTTAAAAATTTTGATTGAGTTAAAGACTAAGTATTTTATTTTAAAATATACTCTATATGTTTTATCACTTAAAATTAAAAGGGTTTTCTAATATAAAATTCAAATTGGTTCTCAACACAAGCCCAACCCAAACAATTTTCTTTAAAATTGCACAAGTTTTTCACAAAGTAACAAAAGAATTTGAACCTTTTACTTGAGGAACATACGAGATCCGGTCCGGGCTCGTGGGCTAGTGTGGGTGTTTCAATTTGGTATCGAGCCTAGTTTTAAAACTCTCACTGTGGGCTCAGCCCAAAATGTTTTCAAGCGAGCCCAAATGAGTTTTTGAAAATATTTTATGAAATAAGGTGTTTTCCGGCATGGCACCTAAGTCTCCACCATGATCCACCGGTAAGTTCCCCTAACTATTTGGGTGATTATGTGAATTATGTTATGATAGAAAAGGCATGGAACGTAGAATAGCATAATAGGAACTTGAACCCTAGGACTAGCCTATTCAAACACAAATACATAAGACTTAATGCACTCAACAAACCTATGGCTAAGTCACTGAGTTAGGGTGTGGTAACCCCTGTGTGCATGTCTAGGATTGGATCTGAAAGAGCCTAGTATTTAAGCAGTCCTAGTGACTCACCTCCTCTTCGTAGGAATCCTACCTGGTGCGTAGCTTCGGTTCACCCTAACCCAGAGGGCTCAGTTGGTGTGGCAACCTCTGTGCGCATGTCTAGGAATGGTTTCGGTGGGAGCTTGGTATTTAAGCAGTCCGTGTGACTCACCTCCTCCACTCGAATCCGCTCAGTACGTAGCTTTGGTTTACCCCACCAAGAGGGCTCGGTCATAGGCTAAACACAATGACTAAAACCCGAAAGGGAACTAGCCGTGTTTTATAAAAACAACAAAACCCTAGTTTTAAAACTCTTAAAACTTTCTTTTAAATTTGTGAAAACCATCTTTACAAAATTTTTCGAAAAAAATTTTTGCTTTATGAAATTACAAAAATGCCCTTAGTGGTAAAATTACCAAAATGCCCTTAGTTTATAAAATGACCAACTACTCAATAGTTCTATCAAAATTTCATTATTTTATAAACATTCAACAACTCTAATTTGCAAAATATAAAAAAAATACCTTGATTTTGAAAATTACAAAATTACCCCTAACTTACAAAATTACCAAAATGACCCGATTTCTAAAATTTTGCAACGTCACTGCTCGAAAATGCAATTCTCAAAAAGAACCCTCAAAGTTTTACAACTTTTGAAATATCCCTGATTTATTAAATTTTACAAATTTACCCTGATTTGTGAAAAATTACTAAAATACCCTTGAGGTCCAAAATTATCGAAATACCCCCGGATTTTAAAAATTTTCCAAAATACCTTGGGAATTTAGAAATATCAAAATACTTTGTGACAAAATCACCAAGGAACTTTTTCTTTTGAAAAATTACGAAAATACCCCTATAGGACAAAATTACGAAAATACCCTTGGGTAGTGGAAAACAACAACAATGAAAAACTACAACATTTCTCTGAATGAACAAAAGTTCATAACTATTTGGTGGATGGATGAATGAATGAAAAGACTGTGTGCATGTATGAATACGAAAGAACCACTCCTAAATTCTTTTTCATAAAACTCCTTCGCGGGTAAACAAGTGAAACAAAGGTACTAATTCATAAAACTTCTTAATCAGATCACGACACTAGAAATGAGCTCTAGAGGATGTGGTCGTCGTGGACGAGGTAGTGGAAGGATGATCGTGTCGCACCAGATTAGATCGGGTCAAGGGTCCGACAATGAGATACCATCGCCACCACCCCCCCATACCGTGGGTGTTGAGCGAAGAAGCTCGACGGGAAAGATGCTATGTCGCAGTCAGGTCTGAGTATTGGAATTGGTGGCTGGTGCAGGAGGAAATTCGAGAAATCTAAAGTCTATGCCTGAACGGCTCCGAGCTAATGGAGCTGAAATGTTTCGTGGAGTGTCTAGAGTAGCACCCAAGACACCGAAATCTCGGTTGGAAGCAACTGAGCGCATCATGGATGAGCTTGATCTGACCCCTGAGGAAAAGTTAAAAGGAATGGTGGCACTGTTACGCGATGAAGCGTATCAGTAGTGGTTAACTGTTCGGGATGGTGCCACAACTGAGGATCTGACCTGGGAGTACGTTAAGGAAGCTTATCAGAAGAAGTATGTAGGAACCAGGTATACTGATGAGCAAAGGAAAGCTTTTCTGGGGCTGGTTCAAGGGAACAAGTCCGTGGCAGAGTATAAGGCAGAATTTTTAAGGTTGAGCCGTTATGCTCGAGTTGTAGTGGCAACTGAGCATGAGCACTGTATCTATTTTGAGGACGGGCTAAGGGATGATCTGAGACTGTTGATAGCACCGCATCAGGAGCGGGAGTTCTCTGCTTTGGTAGAAAAGGCCAAGGTGGCCGAGGGAATCAAGGATTCTACAAAGCAAGCTATGGATAGGAAAAGGCCCAAAAGAGGTTTTTGGTCATCTAGAAAGGTTCATAAGAGGCCTAGAGTTGATGGGCCACGAGGTCAGCAAGCTGGATCAGAAGGGCGGTATCGACCTTATGATGTGTGTGGAAAGAAGCACCTAGGAGAGTGCTGGAGAAAAATCGGAGGATGTTTTAGGTGTGGGTCCAAGGACCATGTGGTCAAGGATTGCCCCAAGAACATAGAGGAAAGCCAACCAGCAGCTCAAAATGTTAGTCAGGCTGGTAGAGGAGGACCGCAGCCTCAACGAGGTCGTGGTTCGAATAACCGAAGAAATGGTGCTGGCAGAGGCCATGGAACACAGGCAAGGTGCTGCTAATACTGAGGTAAGGCAACCGGGTTTGGTTTATACAGTTTATCGGAGGGAGGATGGAGACGCGCCAGATGTTATAATCGGTACGTTCTTTATTTTTGACAAGCCCTATTTTGCTCTAATTGATGTGGGCTCGACCCATTCCTATGTTGCATGTAGTATAGTGGACACACTAGGCCTAGACTCTGAACTTTCTGATAGGCAGATGACTGTAGTAACCCATTAGGCCAAACTGTAGTGGTTGATAAGATCTTTCGGAATGTACCCTTAGAGATTCAGGGAGTAAACTTTTGGGCCGACTTAATGGAACTACCCTTTGGAGAGTTTGAGCTTATACTTGGTATGGATTGGCTAGTAGAGCACCGAGCCATGTTAGATTGTACGGCTAAACGAATGGAACTAAGAACCCCGGAGGATAAAGTAGTAGTAATGATCGGAGAAAGGAGGAACTACCTGTCTAACATAGTTTCAGCGCTGAAGGCTGAGAAAATGGTTAGGAAAGGGTGCAAGGCATTCTTAGCCTTCGTAAGTGCGCTCAGGTGGAAAGGAAGAAGGTGTTAATGGAGTGAGAACGGTAACGGACTTTGAAGATGTATTTCTGGAGGAATTACTAGGAATACCCCCAGATAGGGAGGTAGAATTTGGAATAGATTTGTTATCGGGAACGGCTCTTGTGTCAATCGCTCCATACCAAATGGCACCAAAGGAGTTAGTTGAGCTCAAGGCTCAAATCCAAGAGTTGTTGGATCGTGGGTTCATTCGACCCAGTGTGTCTCCATGGGGAGCACCGGTTCTGTTTGTAAAAAAGAAGGACGAAACTATGCGGATGTGCATAGACTACATGTCAGCTTGAATAAGTCGACCATTAAGAACAAGTATCCTTTGCCAAGGATCGATGACTTGTTCGATCAAATTGAAGGGTCAGTAGTATTTTCAAAGATCGACTTAAGGTCGGGATATCATCGGTTGAAGGTGAAGGAGGCTGATATCCATAAGACTATTTTTAGGACAAGATACGGCCATTTTGAGTTTATGGTGATGCCGTTTGGATTGACGAACGCTCCAGCGGCGTTTATGGATATGATGAATTGGGTTTTCCAACCCTACTTGGATAGGTTCGCTCGTTGTGTTCATAGGCGATATTTTGGTATACTCGAAGTTAGGGAGGAGCATGATGAGCATCTCCGAGTTGTGCTACAAATGTTAAGGGAGAAGAGCTCTATGCCAAATTCAAAGAAGTGTGAATTTTGGCTTAAGGAGGTATGCGTTCCTAGGACATGTGGTATCCGCAGAAGGAATAAGAGTGGATCCTAGGAAAATCGAAGCATTGTTGGATTGGAAACCACCTAGGTCCGTGGCTGAGATCTGAAGTTTCTTAGGTTTGGCAGGCTATTACAGAAGGTTCGTGGAAGGGTTCTCGTCAATAGCCGCGCCTTTGACAAAGTTGCTAAGGAAGGAAGTACCCTTTGAATGGACGGATAAGCAATAGGAGAGCTTTAAAAAGCTTAAAAGGGTGTTGACTGAAGCTCCAGTGTTAATTCAAATTTAGGCGTGAAAAGATTTTGTGGTGTCTTGTGAAGCTTCAGACACGGGTTAGGCCGTGTGCTAATGCAAGATGGAAAAGTGGTCGCTTATGCGTCTCGGCAGTTAAGGCCTCATAAGGTTAACTACCCAACTCATGACTTGGAACTGGTAGCCGTGGTTTTCGCCCTTAAGGTTTGGAGGTACTAGCTTTATGGAGAAAGGTCAGTTATCTACACAGACCACAAAAGTCTTAAGTACTTGTTGACTCAGAAGAAGTTGAACTTGAGGCAACGAAGGTGGGTGGAATTGTTGAAGGACTACGATTGTTCGATAGAATATCATCCGGGCAAGGCGAATATCGTAGCTGATGCCCTATGTAGGAAGGTTGTGTCGGGTCTAAGGGCTTTGTTCGCTCACTTAAGTCTGTATGATGATGGAAGCTTGTTGGCAAAGTTGCAAGTCAAGCCCACATGGCTGATGTAACTTCCTAAATTAGGGGTTGTTAAAAATTTGATTTTATTCATGTGTGTGCTTGAAGAAATGAATTCTATGTTTGCTAGACATATTTTAAGGCCTAGTCATAACCCCGAACTAGGTCAGATGTAGAACTAAAATTTCTTTTTAAGTATTTAAAAGGAGGGAGCTAGGAGATAGGGGTTAAGGAAAATTTTGGAAGGAACATGACACAAGGATTTAATTGGCATGATTGGCTTGGTGCGTCTAAGGATGTTGCAAGGGAGGAGATTCGAGCCTTGGGAGTTACAAGGGGGAGGTGTTTTATTTTGTTGGGCTTTTTGGGCGTTAGAGAAAGGGTTAAGAAGGCTTTAAAGAATTTTGTGGGTAAGGTTTAAACATGAAAGTTGAGTTGGTGGAGTGGCTTGGGCTTGGAGGTGATGATGGGCGCAAGTCATAGGTTCGAGCTGCTGGAGTGGCGTTTTGGCATTTTATTTTTGGGGTGATCGGCCTAGGAAGGCCTTATAATTAAATGGTGAGGTTTTATGACATGAAAGTCAATTGGGAAAAATGGCATGGGGCGTTGTAAGGGGGCTGCGTTAGTGTGGTCTTGTGTTCGAACCAAGGGAGCTGCAATTGGGGTTTTTATTTTTTTCAAAGCTGGCGTTAGGGGGGGAGGAAGTAATGGCTTGATTTTGGACTCTTAAGGTGATAAAGATAGACTTTGATTTCTTTTAAATTTTCGGCTGGTAAGAGTAATCTTGTTAGTTTATTCTTCTTTTATTTTGAAGGGGGTAGCTAGGAGATAAAATGTAGGATAATCTTGCTTTATTTTTGATAATTAAAAGCTGGAATTATCACCAAAAAGTGAGGTGATGGCTGGTTATAGGACTCCTTGGGAGAGGGCTGTCCACATTCGGTTTATCACCTAGAGAGAGGGGTCGAATTTCATAAAAATTATTTTCTTTCTCTCCAAACTGCTGCTGGCCGAATCTCCCTAGGCACATTTCCAAATTTTTCAAATCTCTTTTTCTCCTCTTGCTTCTTCTTAGCCGAACCTACCCCCTCTTTTAGAGAAAATTCCAGCCCTTCTATCTTGTGTTGGCCGAATCTCTTAGGGGCTGTCCACTTCTCTTTTGTAGTTCTCCAAGTGGCATTGGGGTAAGTATTTTCTTCCTTAAAGTAATCGGGTTGTTTCTTCTCTTTTGGGATGGCCGAATGATTCATAAAGATCACAAGTGGTATTTCTTTGTTGTAGTTAACAACAAGGTGCGTTGTTGGATACTATCGGGTGTTGATTTTTCAAAGGTGAGACACCTACACTATTCGGCCATAGGCCACTTTCCATAGATTTACTTATAGCCGATTCTAACAAGTGTCTTGGTAGGGATCTCGACAAGTCAAGTTTCGAATTATTTTGGTAAGTGATGGTGAGGCTTATACATCATTCGGACAAGGGCCATTTGTTAAAAAGTTTATGTTTAAATGCTGAAACTAATATGTGCCATGGATTTAGGGGTTAATTAAGGCTTCGGGATTTGTTTGGAAATCAAATCCGTTTAAGGTAAGTGCCGCAAGAGCCTTTGGTATTATTTGGGTTGGCCGAATAGGCCTAAGTCACTAACCCTGTTGTTGGCCGATTATAGGGTCAAGGATCTAGCATCGTAGATCGGATCTTAGGGATCTAGGAATTTCTGTAGTAACAGGTGTGTAAACTCTTTACACACTTTATTAGTAGACTTTGCTATATTGTTGCCTTGTTAATAATTTTGGTAGTGATTAGCTTGTGGCATAATCATGGTTTCCGGGTAAGTCCTCTAACTTGTGATCGATGATATATGATTGAGTTTGCCATCATATGCTGTTAAACGATATGTTGTACATAATGCATGATATATATGGGATTATGATATTGTTATGTAAGCATGATGATGGTGGGATTGATGAGAGGAGGGGTATGTTTTTTATGGACTGTCACCAGTGGTTTTGACCACAAGATGGGTTGGCCCCATCAGATTTATTGTGACTTCAGCCACCAGTGGTTTTGACCACACCGATGATAATTGTGACTAAGTGATAAAAGAAATTTATAAATGATAAGTGAATCAAATAAAAGTAATCTCTTTCAAACTTAATAACTTTTACGGGTTTTTCAACGATGTTACCATCGGGTAACAAACTACATCAAGTCAATTATAACCTTGACAAATTTTAAAGTTTTACATGATCAAGCATTTTAGAAGGGTTCATCAACCCAACCATGTTTATGAAAATAATCCCAATTGAGTTTTATCAAACCCCGATTTAATACCTTAGCTACATTTTAACAAGTTTTCACCATACACTCAAAAGATTCAAACTATTTTACTCCGTGACATTCCAGATCTGGTCAGGACTCATGGGCCGAGTTTAGGGTGTTACATTTTTGGTATCGAGCCCAGTTCAAAACTCGACTGTGGGGGCCCAAGGCTAAAATGTTTTGTTTATGTTAGTAGGCCTTAGTAGAATGTTTTGAGAAACTGTTTTTGGCTTGAACAGCATGGCATCGAGTCTCCGGCACCAATCCACCCAGGTAAGTAATTCTATCTATTTTCTTTGTGAACATTTGATGAGGGGTAGAAGGGTAAATTAGGAACGTAGACTATTGGAATAGGAATTGTTGAACCCTAGGGTTAGCATACCCCAACAAACCATGTATAAGATCTAATAATTTCTTAAACAACCCTGTGAGTTGTCACTGAGCAAGGGATGTGGCAATCGTTATACGCATGTCTAGGATTGGATTCGGTGGGGGCCTGGTATTTAATCAGTCCTAGTGACTCACCTCCTACTCACTCGAATCCTACCTGGTGCGTAGTGACGGTTCATCCCAGCTGAGACGACACACTCACAGGCTAAACTTGATAACTAAAACCCGAAAGGGACTAGCCGTTTTGTTTTTGAAGTAATTAAAACCTTATTTTAAAAAGAAAAAATGACCAAAATACCCCTCAGTTTGAAAAATGACCAAAATACCCCTGGCTTGTAAATTACCAAAATACCCTCCGTATGAAAAATTTCCAAAGAGAAAATTTTCAAAATATCCTTCTTTTGTGAAATCCATTAAAACCAAATTTTGGAAATCTTGTTATAAAAAAAATTTTACTAAAATACCCCCAGTAGTGAAATTACAAAATTGCCCCTAACCAACAAAATTACTAGAATAACCCTAATTTTTTAAAATTTTGCAACATCACTATTTTGGAAAATGCAATTCTCAAAAAGCAACCATCAAAGTTTTACAACTTTTGAAATATCCCTGATTTATCAAATTTTACAAATTCATCTCAATTTGTGAAAAATTACCGAAATACCCCTGAGGTCTAAAATTACCGAAATACCCTCGAATTTCAAAATTTTTCCAAATACCCTGAGAATTTAAGAGTTCCAAAATACTTTTTGACAAAATCATTCGAAATTTTTTTATTTTTGAAAAATTACAAAAATACCCTTCTAGGACAAATTACGAAAATACCCCTGGGTAGTGGAAAAACAATCACAATGAAAACTACAACGTCTCTTTGAATGAATGAATGGAAAACTGTGTGCATGTGTGATTGCGAAAGAACCACTCCTAAAACTACTATCATAAAATTTCTTCGCGGATAATCAAGTGAAACAAGGTACTAATGCATAAAATTCTTAAACAGATAAATGCAATCGTTAAAAATGGTATGAGAGGTCGTGGACGTTCGTCCCGTGGCCGTGGAAGGGGTAGGATGACCTTGTCCGAGCCGCCAGGTCTCGAACATGGGTCCGAAATGAGATGCCGATCCGCTCGGCCATGGCCGGAAGTTCCGTGATCGCATCGGTGGTAATGATGTTGTATCACAAGTCAGACACGGGTATTGAAACGAGTTCTTGAGGCGGCGCGAAGCGTAAGCCTCAGAAATTTGTGGTTGAACGACTCCGGGCTAACAGAGTAGAGGTGTTTAGAGGAGTTTCTAGAGTGGCACCCAGTACGGCAGAGTATTGGTTGGAATCTACTGAGAGGATCATGGATGACCTGGATTTTACAGCTGAGGATAAATTGAAGGGTATCATCTCTCTGCTTCGGGATGAGTCATACCAGTGGTGGCTCACTGTAAGGGATGGAACGATGGCAAAAAATCTCACCTGGGAATTCTTTAAGGATGCCTATCAAAAGAAGTATATCAGAACTAGCTACGTGGATGCACAGCGGAAGGCTTTCTTGGACCTGGTTCAAGGCAATAAGACGGTGGCAGAGTATGTGGCTGAATTCCTCCAGTTGAGTAGGTATGCTCGTGGTATTGTGGGTACTGAGCATGAGCGCTGTGTCAGATTTGAAGATGGGCTGAGAGATGAGCTGAGGATGATGATAGCTCCACAACAGGAATGGGAGTTCGCTGTCTTAGTGGAGAAATCGAAGGTTGCTGAAGGGTAAGACAGTCTATTAGACGGAATCAAGATAGAAATTGGAATAAGAGGAGCTCCGGACCTTAAAAGTTTTTGGGTAATCAGCAGAAGAGGATAAGGTTTGGTGGGTCGGATCAAGCTGCTAGGCCTGCTGCTGCTGCTAATCCTCAATGGCCACCACGGTGTGCTCGGTGTGGCAAGTCTCACACGGGGGAGTGTTGGAATGGTAATCGAGAATGCTTCGAGTGTGGGCCCTTAGAGCATCGAGTTAGAGACTATCCGAAAAAGGCAGCTAGACTGAGATCAGAGGGTCAGGATCGTGCACCGAATAGGAGGGATAATCAAAAGCCAGTAAGGGGTCGTGGTGCAGGAAGAGGAGGTAATGGTACTGGCAGAGGTCGTGGGGCATCGAGGGGAGGTACCGGTGGTACTGAGGCTAGGCAACCTGGTCTAGTCTATGCCGCGAGGCGTCAAGAGGAGGGCGACGCATCGGACATCATAACCGGTATGTTCTTGATCTTTGGTGTGCCCTATAATACTTTGATTGACATTGGCTCAACCCACTCATACATTGCTAGTAGCGTAGTGGAAACTCTGCATCTAGACTCTGAGCTTACTTCTAGAAAGATGACTGTATTAAGCCCCCTGGGTCACTCTATAGAAGTAAGTAAACTCTATAGGAACGTACCCCTAGAACTCTAAGGGGTCGTGTTCTTCGCAGACTTGATGGAACTACCATTCCGGGAGTTCGACCTAATCCTCGGATGGATTGGCTAGTAAAGTATCAGGCTAGCCTGGATTGCACAGCTAAGCGCATGGTATTAAAGACAGTGGAAGGTGATGAGGTGGTGATGATAGGTAAAAGGAGAGATTACCTATCTAATTTGGTTTCGGTATTAAAGGCGGAAAGGATGGTTAAGAAGGGTTGTGAAGCTTATGTGGTGCATGTCTGTGCCTTGGAAGCTAAGGATGTTGCTGTGGGAGATGTCCGGACTGTAAGGGACTATGTTGATGTGTTCCCAGAGGAACTTCTGGGTCTACCTCCTGACCGTGAGGTTGAATTTGGTATCGACCTGCTACCCGAAACTGCGCCCATATCTATAGCTCCGTATCGGATGGCACCGAAAGAATTGATGGAGTTGAAGGCGCAGATTCAGGAATTGTTGGATAGAGGGTTCATTCGACCAAGTGTATCGCCTTGGGGAGCTCCAGTGCTTTTTGTCAAGAAGAAAGATGGGACAATGAGGATGTGTATAGACTATCGGCAGCTGAACAAGTTGACAATAAAAACCGGTATCCTTTGCCCAGGATTGATGATCTGTTCGATCAACTCAAAGGCGCATCGGTATTTTCTAAGATTGACCTTAGGTCAGGGTACCATCAGCTTAAGGTGAAGAAGGCTGATGTCCACAAGACGGCATTCTGTACTCGGATGGGCACTACGAGTTTCTGGTAATGCCTTTTGGTTTGACAAATGTACGGGCAGCATTTATGGACATGATGAACCGGGTTTTCTAACCCTATCTGGATCGGTTCGTCGTGGTCTTCATAGACGACATTTTGGTGTACTCGAAGTCTGAGGAGGAGCATGACACACATCTTCATGTGGTTCTACAATTTCTAAGGGAGAAACAGTTGTACGCCAAATTCAGTAAATGTGAGTTCTGGCTCAAGGAGGTAACTTTTCTAGGGCATGTTGTTTCAACCGAGGGAATTAGGGTGGATCCTCGTAAGATTGAGGCGATATTAGAGTGGAAACCACCCAAGTCTGTTATGAAAATTCGGAGCTTTCTGGGGTTGGCAGGATATTATAGGAGATTTGTGGAAAATTTCTCCTTAATTGCAAAGACCGCTGACGGTCATTAAGAAAAGGAGTTTCGCTTTGTGTGGGCCGAAGAAGCGAAGAGAGTTTTGATAAGTCAAGAGGATCTTGACGTAAACACCGCCTTTAATTCACCAAGCGGAAAGGAGTTCATCGATATTGTGATGCATCACATACGGTTTAGGTGTGTGTTGATGTAAGAAGGGAGGTGGTCGCTATGCGCCATGGCGCTTGAGGCCTCACGGCTAACTACCCGACACATGACTTGGAATTGGTCATTGTGGTATTTGCCTTGAAAATGGAGGCACTACCGTATGGGGAGAAGTCAGAGTGTACACGGATCACAAAAGCCCAAGTACCTCTTGACTCGAGAGATTTGAATCGAGGCAATGGAGGTGGATTGAGTTGTTGAAGGACTACGACTACTCAATCGAATACCATCCGGGAAGGCTAATGTGGTAGCTAAGATAGTACAGATTGCATGGAGTACCTATGTCCATTATCTCAGACGGATCCTCGATTTACGCCGAGATTCGAAGGCCTTACATCGAGTTAGGCACGGTTGAATTTCAAAGACGGCTTTTACCCACAAATCGATGGACAATCGAGAGGGTTATCCAAATATTGGAAGATATGTTGCGGTACCGTGTTTTGACTTTCGTGGCTTGGGAGGAGTATCTACCTTATGAGTTCGCTATAACAATAGTTATCGCTTAGTATTCGATGGCACTATATAAGGCGTATGGTCGAAAATGCCGTACTCTACATGTTGACGGAACTAGAGAGCGCGGATGTTGGGTCCAGAGTTAGTAGCGAGACGAGGATAAGGTTAGAATAATTCGATCGCCTAAAGGAGGCATCGAATAGGCGTAAATCTCTGGCGATCTTAAGCGAGAGAGGTTGAATATGCAAAGGTGATAAGGTCTTCTTGAAAGTATCACCAAGAAGGTGCTTGAGGTTTGGCCGGAAGGGCAAGCTAAGCCCTAGATTCATCAGACCGTACACGGTGTTGAAACGCATGGGACAGGTAGCTTACCAGCTTGAGTTGCCGGCAGACTTGAGCCAGATCCATGATGTCTTCCATGTCTTGATGCTGAGGCGCTATCGATCTGATCCATCACATGTAGTGTCGGTAGTGGAAATTGAAGTGAACTCGTACTTCTCTTTCGAGGAGGAGTCGGTACAAATCTTGGATCGAGATGTCAAAGTTCTACGTAGGAAGTCAGTGCCTTTGGTAAAGGTGTTATAGCGAAACCATGGTACAGAGGAGGCGACATGGGAACCCGAGGATGTGATGCGGCAGCAATACCCCCAACTCTTCTGATCCAGGTAATTTCGAGGCCGAAATTCTTTTTAAGGGGGTAGAACTGTAACATCCTAAATTAGGGGTTGTTAAAAATTTGATTTTATTCATGTGTATGCTTGAAGAAATGAATTCTATGTTTGCTAGACATATTTTAGGGCCTAGTCATAACCCCGAACTAGGTCAGATTTAGAACTAAAATTTCTTTTTAAGTATTTAAAAGGAGGGAGCTAGGAGATAGGGGTTAAAGAAAATTTTGGAAGGAACATGACACAAGGATTTAATTGGCATGATTGGCTTGGTGCGTCTAAGGGTGATGCAAGGGAGGAGGTTCGAGCCTTGCGAGTTACAAGGGGGAGGCGTTTTATTTTGTTGGGCTTTTTGGGCGTTAGAAAAAGGGTTAAGAAGGCTTTAAAGAATTTTGTGGGTAAGGTTTAAACATGAAAGTTGAGTTGGTTGAGTGGCTTGGGCTTGGAGGTGATGATGGGAGCAGGTCATAGGTTCGAGCTACTGGAGTGGCGTTTTGGCATTTTATTTTTGGGGTGATCGGCCTAGGAAGGCCTTATAATTAAATGGTGAGGTTTTATGACATGAAAGTTAATTGGGAAAAATGGCATGGGGCGTTGTAAGGGGGCTGCGTTAGTGTGGTATTGTGTTCGAACCAAGGGAGCTGCAATTGGGGTTTTTATTGTTTTCAAAGCTGGCGTTAGGGGGGGAGGAAGTAATGGCTTGATTTTGGACTCTTAAGGTGATAAAGATAGACTTTGATTTCCTTTAAATTTTCGACTGGAAAGAGTAATCTTGTTAGTTTATTCTTCTTTTATTTTGAAGGGGGTAGCTAGGAGATAAAATGTAGGATAATCTTGCTTTATTTTTGATAATTAAAAGCTGGAATTATCACCAAAAAGTGAGGTGATGGCGGGTTATAGGACTCCTTGGGGGAGGGCTGTCCACATTCGGTTTATCACCTAGAGAGAGGGGCTGAATTTCATAAAAATTCTTTTTTTTCTCTCCAAACTGCTGCTGGCCGAATCTCCCTAGGCACATTGCCTAATTCTTCAAATCTCTTTTTCTCCTCTTGCTTCTTCTTAGCCCAACCTACCCCCTCTTTTAGAGAAAATTCCAGCCCTTTCATCTTGTGTTGGCCGAATCTCTTAGGGGCTGTCCACTTCTCTTCTGTAGTTCTCCAAGTGGCATTGGGGAAGTATTTTCTTCCTTAAAGTAATCGGGTTGTTTCTTCTCTTTTGGGATGGCCGAATGATTCATAAAGATCACAAGATGGTATTTCTTTGTTGTAGTTAACAGCTAGGTGCGTTGTTGGAGACTATCGGGAGTTGATTTTTCAAAGGTGAGACACCTACACTATTCGGCCATAGGCCACTTTCCATAGATTTACTTATAGCCGATTCTAACAAGTGTCTTGGTAGGGATCTCAACAAGTCAAGTGATAATTCTGGGATTTCGAATTATTTTGGTAAGTGATGGTGAGGCTCATACATCATTCGGCCAAGGGTCATTTGTTAAAAAGTTTATGTTTGAATGCCGAAACTAATATGTGCCATAGATTTAGGGGCTAATTAAGGCTTCGGGATTTGTTTGGAAATCAAATCCGTTTAAGGTAAGTGCCGCAAGAGCCTTTGGTATTATTTGGTTTGGCCGAATAGGCCTAAGTCCCTAACCCTGTTGTTGGCCGATTATAGGGTCAAGGATCTAGCATCGTAGATTGGATGTTTGGGATCTAGGAATTTCGGTAGTAACAGGTGTGTAAACTCTTTACACACTTTATTAGTAGACTTTGCTATATTGTTTCCTTGTTAATAATTTTGGTAGTGATTAGCTTGTGGCATAATCATGGTTTCTGGGTAAGTCCCCTAACTTGTGATCTATGATATATGATTGATTTTACCATCATATGCTGTTAAATGATATGTTGTACATAATGCATGATATATATGGGATTATGATATTGTTATGTAAGCATGATGATGGTGGGATTGATGAGAGGAGGGGGATGATTTTATGGACTGTCACCAGTGGTTTTGACCACAAGATGGGTTGGCCCCATCGATTTATTGTGACTTCTGGTCACCAAAGTGGTTTTGACCACACCGATGATAATTGTGACTAAGTCCCAAAGGTTTGGTACCACCAAAGGTTTTGACCACATTATGATATTTTGTGACCTATGGTCATTAGTGGTTTTGACCACACGATGGGTTGGCCCCATCATTTAATTTGTGACACTAGTCACCAGTGGTTTTGACCACACGGGGTAGTAAAGGAGTATGGATGGTTAGTTGGGTTGCATGTTGCATGTTTATTAATAATTTGTGTATGAGTGACTTTTCCGGGTGGGGGATTTACACACTGAGTCTTGGTGACTCACCCCTTCCCTTACCATTTTGCAGATGAGTAGATCGCGGAGATGGAGCCGGAAAGGACTCGAGGCGGCCATGCTTATTCGATGGATTTGAATTTAATTTATTATCTTTAAGATTATTTATTTTCTTTTCTAAGTTTTTATTTTGAGTTGTAATAAGGCCGCTATTTATTATTTGGATGTTTATATAATCGTTTTATTTTACTTAAGTCATAAAAGAAATTTATAAATGATAAGTGAATCGAATAAAAGTAATCTTTTTCAAACTTAATAACTTTTACGGGTTTTTCAACGATGTTACCATCGAGTAACAAACTACATCAAGTCAATTATAACCTTGACAAATTTTAAAGTTTTACATGATCAAACGTTCTAGAAGGGTTCATCAACCCAACCATGTTTATGAAAATAATCCCAACTGAGTTTTATCAAACCATGATTTAATACCTTAGACACATTTTAACAAGTTTTCACCAGACACTCAAAAGATTCAAACTATTTTACTCCGTGACATGCCAGATCCGATCAGGACTCATGGGCCGGGTTTAGGGTGTTACAGCTGAAGGAAGTGAAAGAGGGACAATTGGCTGATAAGGACTTAAGTGCTAAGTTACAGCAAGTACAGGACGGGGAGTTAAAGGATTATGGCATTAATGATGAAAGAGTATTGTGCTACAAAGGTAAAGTCTGTATGCCGAGCGACAAGGGGTTAAGACAAAGGATTCTTCGAGGCGATAGTAGCCCTTATGCTATGCATCCGGAGGCATTAAGTCGTATGGAGATCTAAGGAACAATTTTGGTGGTCCGATCTTAAGCGGAAGTGACCGAATTAGTGGGGAAATGCCCGACGTGTCGAAGTTAAGGTCAACACCAAGTCCCATCGGATTGCTTCAACCAATCGAAATTTTGCAATGGAAGTGGGAGAGAATTACCATGGACTTCGTTAGTGGGCTTCCCCTTACGCCTACTAAGAAGGACTCGGTATGGGTGATAGTGGATCGTTTGACCAAGTCTGCACTCTTCATCCCGGTAAGAGTGGACTATTCTCTTCAAAAGTTAGCCAAGTTATATGTGGCAAAAATCGTGAGGTTACATGGAGTACCGGTATCGATCATCTCCGATAGAGACCCAAGGTTCACGTCTCGATTTTGGAAGGCACTTCATCAAGCTTTAGGCACTAAGTTGGTCTTCACTACGACTTTTCATCCACCATCGGACGGGCAGTCTAAACGGGTTATACAAGTGTTGGAGGATATGTTGAGAGGCTGTGTGATGGATTTCCGAGGAAGTTGGGAAGACTATTTGCCTTTAGCTGAGTTCGCCTACAACAACAGCTATCAGGCTAGCATTCGGATGGCACCATATGAAGCATTGTATGGTCGAAAGTGTCGAACTCCTACTTGTTGGACTGAGTTAGGAGAACGTCGAGTTTTGGGTCCGGAGTTAGTGGCAGAAACTGAGGAAAAGGTTGAGATAATCCGAGCACGATTAAAGGAAGCCTCTGATAGGCAGAAGTCATACGCAGACCTTAGACGGAAGGAGATAGAGTTTGAAGTGGGAGATCAAGTGTTTTTAAAGGTCTCACCTTGGAAGAAGGTTATGAGGTTCGGTCGTAAAGGGAAGTTAAGCCCAACGTTTATAGGGCCCTATCGAGTACTGAAGTGAGTTGGACCAGTGGCATACCAATTGGAGTTGCCATCAGAGTTGCAGCAGATGCATGACGTATTTCATGTATCCATGCTACGTTGTTACCGTTCAGATCCGTCTCATGTGGTACCAGTTAAAGAATTGGAGCTAAGGCCAGACTTATCCTACGAGGAAGAGCCGATTCGGATCTTGGAACTTGATGTGAAAGTACTACGAAGGAAGTCAGTTCCTCTAGTCAAAGTGTTATGGCGCAATCATGGATCGGAAGAAGCTTCGTGGGAGTCAGAAGAGACAATGCGACAGAAATACCCTCAACTATTTTAGCTAGGAAATTTCGAGGACGAAATTATTTTAAGGGGGTAGAATTGTAACATCCTGAAAAGGGCCTATGCATTTTCGATTTAATTGTACAAAATGACATATCTTAAGTTTTATGAATACATTTTGAATATTTTTGGAAACCTGAGAATGTATGGTAAAAAATAGGAAAGTAAACATTTTGGAAACCTAAGAAAATAGGAAAGTGAACATTTTGGAAACCTAAGTGAAATAGGAAAGTGAACATTTTGGAAACCTAAGCAAATACGAAAGTGAACATTTCTGGAAACTTGAACATGTAAGGAAATGTCAAGTTTACAGAGCTGATCGAAAATTTTTGGAAACTTAGAAATGACCTAGAAATGACGAGTTTTAAGTTTTAAAAGGGGAAATTAAGGCAAGGTGGCGTTAAAAGAAAAAGTTTGTGAAATTTGACACACAAACATGCTTGGAAAAGTGGCATGAAGATGTCACTTAGGTTTTATGGAAATGGTGCCATATGCAAGAGGAATGGGCCTGGGTTCGAGTCACTTGGGAAACAAATAAAGGAGGTTTTATTTTTGCTCCCAGAAGACTGAGGTGGACAGCACATGCTTCTAGAAAGGAGGTGTTTTATTTTCATAAATATTCGATTAAAAAGGGTGATAAATAAAGGATTTTTAAATTGGAGAGATAAATGTTGGATTAAATGTTTTTAATAAAGTGATAATTAAAGGATAATATTATCACAAAGGAAGAGTGGTGGCCAAGTAGGGGACTCTAGCCTGGTAAATTCGGCTAAGGGAGGAGAAGTGAGGCCATTCTTCCATCTTTTCTAAGTGATTGCCGAAAATTCCCTAGCCCACTCTTTCTCTGTCGAAATTTTCCTTAAGCAAAAATTCATCTTTTCTTCTTCTTTTCTCTTCTACTGTCAAAACTGAAACCTCTTTGATCCCTGTCTAAGTCTCCATAGTCGAATCTTTGTGGCTTCAAACAAGGGTGCCGTCGACTGTGGTGTTAAGGTAAGAACAATGGATTCTTGTTGTTCAATCTCTTTTAATCAAGATTTAGGAACTGACCTTTTGGTTGTCTCTTGGCCGAATATTAAAGGAGGAATTTCGGGATTTCAGATCTAAGGAATTTCGGCTAATCAGGAAGAGAATTTCGGGATTCAAGGATTTAAGGTAAGAAACTATAAGATCCAAAGGCTTTTTTAAGTGTTAGAAGTGGATCTAACAGATATCATGTAGGTTTCAACATCTCCATAGCCAAGGGTACTTTTTGGGATCACAAGGTATGTGTTTAAGACATTCTACCAAAGGCCTATTTTAAATGTTTGGATTTATTATCGGTCGAAAACTAACCCATGGAGTAATATAGTGTTTAGCCAATTTCACAAGGGAGGAATATAAAGTTCCAAGATTTGATTCTTAAATTCAATTCGGCAACAAGGTAAGTAATACTAATCCTATTAGGATTTGGATTAGTGGTCAATGATCTTTTAAATAAAAAGTGATGAATTTATGTAGGATTTGAGATCTAAATCTGTAAATCGGTTTTCTTCGGGATTTCGAGGACTTCGTTAAACGAATCAGGTGTGTACCCCACACTACTTTATAATATGTTTCATGGCCTGTTTAATTGAGATATGTGATATTAAGAATATGAAAGTGGCTAAAGTACCATGATATGGTACTAAGTACTCAGGTACATTTCCTACTTCTACTAGGAATATGAAAAATGTTATTTGTAACATGAGAATATGATAAGAATGTGAACTTTGGCATATTATGCATATTATTATTATGGGCATATGGGTTTATTTTGAAAGGGGAAGTAAATGTGGTGACCTAAGACCACGAACACGGTGACCTAAGACCGTGATATCTAAAAAGTGGTGACCTAAGACCACAGTAATCTGAAAGTGGTGACCTAAGACCACGAATGCGGTGATCTAAGACCGCGATTTGGTGTGTAGCGGAAAGAGGGTCGACTTAGTAGTCCCCACGGTGTGACTGGCAGGTACGGGGGTGTGTAGCGGATGGATAATTAGGTCTGGGTTTGGGAATGCATCATAACTTGTTTTTATGTTTTGAATGTGTAACTATTGTATGCCCGATTCTATTATGATTTAGTGTCGTGTACACATTGAGTCTGCTTGACTCACCCGCTGTGGGAATGTTCTTCAAGTGATGAATGTGATGGATGGACCGGACTCGAGAACTTGTGGTGGCCATGCACAACATGAAGTTTATATTTTCATGGACTCTTAATTTATTTTAGTATTTTGAATTATTTGGAAATTATGATTTGATGTAATAAGGCCACAAGGCCATGATGAACGATTTTATTTCGCTTGTTGTTTAATTGTGTTTTAAAAATTTTGATTGAGTTAAAGACTAAGTATTTTATTTTAAAATATACTCTATATGTTTTATCACTTAAAATTAAAAAGGGTTTTCTAATATAAAATTCAAATTGGTTCTCAACACAAGCCCAACCCAAACAATTTTCTTTAAAATCGCACAAGTTTTTCACAAAGTAACAAAAGAATTTGAACAGGTTTACTTGAGGAACATACCAGATCCGGTCCAGGCTCGTGGGCCGGGTGTGGGGTGTTTCATTTACTATTGAATCATGTTTGCTATTGTGACGTCAACACAAACCTAGCTCGAATACCACTTGTTGGAAGCGTGTGGACAATTAATAACTGAAAATAATTTCATCACGTGCAAATATTACACAATACAAATACAATTTGTAAGTACCCAATTTTGCCCGGGCTTGTAATTAACCAAAACAGAAACAAAAAATAAAAGTCCAATTTTATATAGTCCATTTCACAAAACAAAATACCCAAAACAAAACTAGCCCAAAACACCCATGGACCAACACCTAAAATAGCCTACCCAACTGCACCCAATAGCCTGATCCCAACTAACCCAATGCACCCAATAGCCTGATCCCAACTAACCCAATGCACTCAGTATTCGTGGCTGAAGGCCCAAAACACTAAACGAGTCTCAGACTTAGGGTTTCTCCAGAAACCCTCGGCGCCTTAGCAAGCCAATCGGCATGCCGTAACTCCGCACCCTCGATCGCGCCGCAGTCATCGCAAATCGGCTTCACCGCCGAGATCTTCGTCCACCTGCAAATGGAAAGGAAACAAATCGCAGTAAAATAGCAAAAATATATGTATTCCTTTTATTTCATTTTATTTCAGGTTATAAAAACCCATCGAAAACATGTAATAGAGGATACACAGATACTCATACAAAAAAAAAATAGATTCACAGAAATAAAAACAGAGGTGACTTCTCATTTCATTTGTTTCGTTCTTTTTCTTTTTTTTTGATCTATATTTTCATGCAAAATATATTTTATGAAAAATAAGAGGAAAAGGGATTTACCTTTCGATGATGCTGAATGGTTCGGTTTTGGCCTCCGACCACCGCCCATAGTGGCGGGATACAAGGCCCAGAAATCTAACGTTTGAACTATGGCAGTAGAGGATTTTTAGGGCATTCTCTGAATTTTTTTTTTTTAAAACAAGGAAAAAATAAATTTTTTGGCCTGAAAACTGATTTTAATAACGGTATAAAACGACGCCGTTTTTGTTTAGGCCAATAAGCACCAAAACGACGTCGTTTTACAATCAGACCTCGTGTTGACCCGTTTACCCGGGGAGGATCCGCGTGTTTCTGTATAAATGGTCTAATAACCATTTTAGTCCCTCCGCATTTTAATATTTTTATATTTTTTAATTCCTTTTAATTTCATTTTTCTTATTTTCTAATTCGGCCCTAAAGTTTAATTTTGTTCCAATTTAATCCCTCCGACTCTTTTAAGGGCCAAAATCAAGACGTTGCTGTTTTTAAAATATGACTTAATTGTTATTTTAACCCCTGTAATTTAATAATAGTTTTAATTTAGTCCTTTTAATCTGTTTTAAATGCTATTTAATCTCTTTTTTATTTTAATTTTAATTTTATCTTTTGTTTTATTATTTTATATTATAATTAATAGTTTTATCACATTAAAATATTCTATATTATTCTCTTATATTTATTAATTTATATATATATATATATATATGTATGTATGTATTATATGTATTATTTATATAATATTATATATATTTCTTTGTTATTTATTATATTATTTTTATATGGTATATATTATTATGTTACATTTATATATATTATTTCTAAAACTTTATTTTATAAAATTTGTTCATATTACCTAATATATTTTATTTATATTGTTTATATTATGATTAGTGTATTATATATATATATATATATATATATATTATTTTTCATCATTTTATTTTGTATAATATTATTTTAATTATATATTATTTTCATAAATTAGTCATTATATTATTTCATACATTGTATAGTATTATTATATTATATTTTATATAAAATATATTTATGTCTAATTTATATTATTTATATTTTATTTATTCAAAATCATTATATACTATTCTTTTATTTATACATTGTTTGTATTATTTATATCATATATGTATGTAATATTTTTATTTTATTTATTAATCTTACATGAAATATGTTTATATTTGTTTTATTATTTATTGGATTTGTTTATACTTTATCATGTATTCACAATTGCCTTAGTGTAGGAATTATTATTTGTCATATTTTGTATTATTATTTCTTTGTGGTCTATCTTAAACGTTAGTATATTTTCTTTTAATATTTATGTTTTATAATTAATGCAATGTTGTTACATGATTCTTGTTTATTATAAAAATCTATTTTTTCACAAAACCATTATATTTTTAAAAGTTTTTAAAATAAGGCAATGTTTTGGTATTTAGAAATTCGAGAAATAGTGCCCTAATGTACTGGGTTGCGATTTTTCGTTTGGCTAAATAACTAAATACCCTTTTACAAATTTTGTAAATCATGAGATAATTTTGATTACGAAGGTTTTTAAATATCGTGTCCTAACGTACTGGATGTGATGTTTATATTCCCTCGGAATAAAGAAATCTCAAGTTTTAAATAAAAACCTATTCTTGGGAATTTAAAGTGTTTTGCCTTAACTTATTGGGTTCGACATTTTGCGTCTCGAGGAAGGAATTTTCTCAAAGAAGGATGAGCTTAATTTTAAAGTCATGAAATGCTATACCTTAATTTATTGGGTAAAGTACTTTATTTCTTTCGGATAAGCAAGTCTTGATTTTCTTTCAAATTAAAGGATCATATTTTATAATTTTCTTATTTTCAACATTTGGACATGATTTTATCGATTTGGTGCCAATTTTTGGGCGTTATGAGGATGCTAACCCTTCCTCATACGTAATCGACTTCCGAACTCGTTTTCTTGTTTTTGTGGACCAAAAATATTTTTTAAAATAAAACGTTTTATAACGTGATCCAATCACACCTAAGTCAAAAAGATTGGCGGCGACTTCCATTTTTCGTTTTTAAAGTCAATCCCTATTTTTTTAAACCCGATTTTAAAATGGTTTCAACACAATTTTTTTTTCTCTATATTAGTTGCTGCTAGTTTTCTATCACAGTATATCCTTTTTCTCACAACACACTTTAATTTTTCTTTACTCGTATATATTACACTAACTTAAGACCTATTTATAGATAATTAAGAGTGACTTGAAGGCTTCCGCCACACATGTATTATCTTCATGAAACTTGTAGAACAAATCATTCTTATCCAATAAGCTCCACCTAAATGCCTTGTTTATCCTTATCATTAAAGAAACTTTAAACAAGCTTCCGTGTTGCTATTTTGCAACTTTGTAAACCAATTTAATGTCACGTTTTAAACCAATTCGTAGAGCCACTTTTAACTTCAATCTTTGCCGACTTTGAGAAGTCGGTTTGACTTCTAACAAGCATCCCGACCAAAATCTAGGGACTCCAAGGATCTGTAATAATCATGGTATAAGCAAACATTTGAAGTACTTAATCTAGAATGGCTGACATAACACAAGGAGAAACTGGTACAAAGGCTGTAAACTAAACAATGGAGCATTACCGATATAAAGTAAAAAGTGGACAGAACCTTATTGCACAGTGCACACATACAAAAGAACCTTTCACAATCTCATTTATCAACAAAGTTATAAATACATAAAGACTGATTTCTATGGTCGTTACTTATAAAAACAGTCCATTCCGGTACTTATCGATGTAAATTTTAAAAAAACTAACCCTTATGATGATATTGTATAAGAAAATTAAATGAACAAATTCATTTACATTGTACCAGAAACAAAAGAAACCCGAACATGGAAGAAGAAAAAAGATGGGGGATGACTTACAGCGCCGCTTTTCCAAGAGACAAAAGTCAGATTTGTTCTTGATTGCAAAACCTATTTCACAGGTGAGATTCAAGTATGAAACTAACTTAAGCCGATTGATCATGCTAAACGTTAGAGATAAAAGAACAAAAATTTTGTCTTGACTTACTATATCTTTTGACCCCTGCTTATTACTTTTTCACCAATTGTTATGTCTGGAGCAAGATTAGAAAATATACTTGGATTTTAACCATATTAAAGTGACCACAATCTGGTGCAGAAGACAGACGTAGCAACTTTTTAAATAAGATTAAAATATGGCAAGACTTACCTCAACAGCATGAATTACTTCATTTGAAGGAATGGTATGTAAGACTCTGCAAGCATATAAAAAGAAGAAACAAAGATGATCTGGTGAAATGATTACACAATATTTTAAATAATAAATAGCACTAAGAAAATGTTTGTTAGTCTTGAGTCTAGAAAAAATTGGATTTCAACATTATCTTGCAAGTTACCCCACTAATCTAATATGCGTTCAAATAAATTTCCAGATCACATACGAAAATAATATCTTAATTATTCAAATAACTCTTGAGATGATGAATAGCAGAAAGAAGCCTTTAACCAAAGTTTACATGAAGATAGTATGCAAGAAATATAAAATAGACTATAATCTAGAAGAATTATTACTATTTTCTTGACAGTCAATACGCTTAATGCATTCTTTGTCAACAGTGCCAGTAGAGAACTAAGGTATGTGACTATTTATACCAAACAAACGTTGACAATATTTAATAAACAAATGCCGAGAGAGAAGACTGCTTCCATTTTTCCAATCACTTGCCACTAGTTATAATCATCTATGCCAAACAAAAGCTGACAGTATTTACCTTACTTAAAGCCTCAAAATCATAGCCCAAGTAAAGTGTTATTCAAGCCTGACACTTTATGATGTAGGTTTCAGATAAATAAATTTAATACAAGTTTTGCAGGCAAGGATCCTACTAGCTAGCTATAATGTTGGATTCCTAATTAATGCATATAGTAATTACTATTTGCATAAAGTAGAAGAAGGATAACAAAGGGGGAATAGAGAGAAACCAACTTCTCTTCCGCTGCAGAAATTAGCCCACCATTTAATGCCACTCCACCAATATGAAGCACAAAACCAAGTTAAAAATGAAAGCATATTGTTAGAAGTTGTGTTATCTAAATTTTTGTCAAAATAAAATATAAGTGGCAAAATAGGAAGATCTATGAGGGCGAAGGCCACAACCCATCGTAGATTCTTTATAAGCAAAATATTGAACTAAAGTCACAAATAGGGATGCGGAAGCCATTGTCTTTATCGACGTTCTATTTTCACACATATTATATACACATTTTCTCTCTTCCACTTGTTCACATTTTTGCTTATTCTTAATTGGTCAGAGTGGATTCAAATATCTATTCTTACTTGATCCATATCACATACAATCAATCAATATAATAATCTATCTAGTTTATTTCTCAATTCAAATTTAGACCTTTACTTCCTCTAAAAAGTATTACAGGTTTGGTTGTCTCAAACTGCGCCTCTACGTAACCATTCATATGTGACTATTTAGGGTCTAATCTGATCAAATTTTTCATTTTCATATACTTCATGATTTCTATTTATTTCTAACATAAATCCAAATTCACTTTATAGACACTACCAAATCGATAGTGATTTAATCACTTTTGACTATATCGAGTCACGAAATTGAATCACCTTTACTCTTCTATACGCCATGTACAAGTAGACTCAATCATATGCTTAGTTTAGTCTTAGAATCGAATACACTTAAGTTTTGATACCAGAAATTGTAGCACCTCTCACTCACCACGACGACTGGTACGATGGGAGATATCACCGAACCATTTTTGTGACAAGAATCTTGAATTTATTTAAGAAATTAAACATTAAAACAAATTTTAAAATCATAGAAAGTAAAACTCTTTTGAATCAATTTAAAAGTTTTCGGAGATGACCAGAACCAAATACGAGCTTTGGAGGCTGTTAAAAGGTTGTTAAGCTGTTACAAGTTAGCATTATTGTTAAACTGAACAAATTGTTTGTTAGCAGCAGTTAGCTATTAAGTTGATGTATATACTGTGTAAAGTCTTACTGATGTTTGGAATAGATATTTGTTTCTTCTCTTTAAGCTTTCCTCTTCATTTTCTCTTAAAGTGTACTTTTGTTTTCTACATTTCTCATCATTAATTTTTTAGCAGCTTTCAACAAGATGTTTGAACGTTCCTTCCTCTGGATGTTGGCTGCCAGTTGACCATATCATGTGGAAGTTCTATTGTAAGACCCTTATGTCACTAACAATCATTATGTACCTTCAGTGAACACTAGCTTTCCTTTGACAACAAATCGTACAAATATGTCTATTACTTCATCTAACAATAGCTGAGAATGACGTTTCCTTCGGACTTTCAAAAATATACCAAAATAGTAGGAATATAATATATTTTCATTTTAAATTTTGGCATTAAAAATTAGTTGTTTAGTTGTGAAGCTATTTAAGTTTGTTTGGGAGACGATACAAAGTTTCCATTGCTGAGTATAATTACTCGAACTCTAATACTAACAGAAATTTCAAGTTTCTTTTTGAATCTTTGAGCTTCTCATCGAAATATTAAAGATTAAAATTAAAATTAATAAATTAATTGAGCATAATATATATATATATCAAGTTAGATGATTTATCTATTACGATTCAGTCATAAATCGCATTGAAATCAATCCAACAATTCAAAGTAAAGCTAGCTAGTGTTAATATATATGAATACACACTAATTATCAACAGCGCAGAGCACATGTATATTCATTTTGAAGAAAGTTCAGTCGCCGGCTTGGTTTTACAGCCAAAAGGGCTATATATATATATATGCGTATACAAAAAAAAGAAAAAAGAAAAAAAAGTGAAGAAAATCCATAAAATTTCATTGTTTCCCATGATAAGAAAAAGAAAATCTAGGGCTTACCGGGGGCAGAAGGATTGATGAAAATATAGAGCTACTGATGGAAAATTCCGAAGGGATCGCATGATCCAATGAGCAAACTGAGTCAACAAATGACCATACCATAACACTTGATTCAACAATCCACATCAACATTAGATCAATGCGATCCCTTTGGAGCTCTCCACCTGCACTAAGAGTCAAAACACTTATTTTTAGAGCTGAATTTTGTATGTAAAATGGGAAGCCGGTGAGGTGGGGTTGTATGGTTGATTTTAATATATAGGGGAAGAAAAAGGTATTTTGCAGCTCTTTGCCTACGGTTACACAACACAATGCCCGTTATCATTTATATTCACGCATTTAGTGTGATGGGAAATTAGGCCGCTACGCTTGCAATATATCTTTTCTTATAATGTAAAATTACTCGAGCAGATATTCATACTTTTATTTATTAGTTTGTCAAAAATCAACCACTTTTATTTATTTATTTTAGGTATAATGATAAATTTAACCCTTAATGTTTATTTTTTTCTCTTATCAATTTGGCCTTTTTTTTTTAATACCTAAATTTGACTTTTAACCTATTAAAAAAAAGGTTAAATTTGACCATCAACCTTTTAAAACAGAGTGAAATTGTTGTTTTTTAATGTAAGTATTGACTAGAACGTTAAATTTTAAATATAAAAACCTACAACACAATCAACGTGTACCTCATGCTAATATTTTATTTTTTGAATTTTAATTTTAATTTTTATAAAATTTAAATTATTTATTGAGTTGGCATATAAAACAAATAGTAAGTATGAGGCATATGTGGACTACCAATATGGGTTTTCACACTAACATTGTTACAAACAAATTAATGTTTTAATGAGTATTTATTTTAAAAATGATTTGACTCTTCCTTAAAGGTTAATGGTAAAATTTATCTAAAAAAGAACAATGGTTAAATTGACAAAAGATGTAAATATTGAGAGCTAAAATTATCATTATGTCTTATTTTATTAACCATATTATATATTAAGTTCCTAACGAGTTGGTGTCGAGTCAACAAGCACCAACTCATTAGGTAATGACTAAAATACCATTCCTTTACAAAGTAAATTATATTATTTTAGAGGTGTTTTGGCTTTTTATATCGTTCATATAAGAATAGAAAATACACTTACATAATAAGATTTGAACTTAAAATACTATGTTATGAATATCTTATTAAATGGATGTCCTCAAGATCAAGATAAGTTTTGATGTACTTTAAATTATAATAGTCATTAGAAGTAGATATCTACTTCATTTATACTTCTTATGCCTAAAAATAGAGACTTTGGAGAAGTTTTGTAAATATTCCAATTGATCAATAAAATACGCTCTGTCTTTGCTCTCCCATTTCTTTGTTCTTTACTCGTTGTCTTTTATTTTATAACACGTTATCAGCACGATTCTCTTTTAATTGTTTTTTTCCATAAGTCACAAAAATATCCCAAAATTTACTGTTGTCAATTGCCTCCTAGAGCTGCTGTTATTTCAATTGAGGCCTACGCACTACGGATAATCATTAGAGCCTTTAACCACTCAAGTACACATAAATCTCTAAAATTTTTAATGCCCTTTTATGCAAAGAAATTTATATAATCCTTACGTAGTATGTGTTTCTTCTTTGTTGATTTATTTTGGTAAGTTTATTTTATAAGAAAATATTAGTACTTTAAGGCTTCTTTTAAACTAATATTATTTTATTAAATTATAATATGCATGATATTTGGATGATTAAAACTTTTATGATTAAATTATTTTTATTAAATATGCTTGAAATTTGATTAAAATTGTGTGAAAGGGTAGTACTAATCAATTGCCTTTGATTAAAGAAAACCATGAAATTTAATAAGATCTAATTGAGTCATTAATTTGTTATTGTTGAATGATTGGATTATACTATTAAATTATAAAGTACAAATAATTTATTAGAGCATCATAAGATTCTATGACTTATATGTCGAATGTTCTTATGAAAGCATAGTTATTTTAGTACTTGTAATAGTGCGTCTGATAATAGATATCGATGATGTTAAAGATATTCAGGTATATTTTACTATGATTTGTTTATTATATCATGTTTATTATAATTGAAGACTAATCATGACAACATGTGTAACAGCCTGATTTAGGGGCTAGTCGGAACAGTGATCTCTGAATCACTAATTTGAGGTTAGATAAAATTATTTTCATGTTATGTTATGTGTTATAACATGTTTATAAGGATGTATGGAAATTTTGGTGTTTTAATTTTAGCGATTTTATGCTAAATCACGAAAAATGACTAAATCACATAAAGTGCGAAAGTTCCATTCTATAGGCTAAAGGTACCAAATAGCCATGAAATATTAATTGAAGGTCTTTAAAGGACAATTAGACCATCTAGGATGTGTTAGCTGGCCATGTAGACAAGGGGGACAAGAGCTTTTAATTTTGGTCAAAGTTGGTTGGTTGAATTGATGTTTTATAATAAAATAAAGAAAGGAAAAAGATATCATCTTTCCTCTCTTCTTCTCCACCGAAAGTTTCAGCAAACAAGGGGTGTTTGAAAGCTCAAAATTTCAGCAAGTTTTACTACACTCAGTAAGTGATTTTGATGGTATTTCTTGAAGAAAATTGTACTTCTGAGATCCCTAAAGCTTAAGCTTTCTAAAGAGGGGACTATTTTGCATTATGGTAAAAAGTTTAGAGATTTGCCATGTGAGATTTTAAGTTGTTAGCTGAGTTTTTATAGAAGAAAATGAATGTTAAAGTGATGAGAAACAACTTTTGTGAAAGGTGTTACCATGAAAACACCTATTTGGGACTAAAATGCAAAAGTTGTAATTTGTTCATTAAGACATGAAATAGATGAAATTGTGGATAGTTGTAAGAGGATTAAATGTTTAGCTAGACTTGTTTAATAAGAAAATGTGATGAAAATTTATTTACGTGCCTAGGGGCAAAATTATAATTTTGCCAAAGTGTAGGGGCAAAATAGTCATTTTTTCCTAAAGTGTAGATTATGGTGTATTATGATTTCTAAGTGATTAAATCAGTAAATTCTATTATTCTAGATCAAAGAAAAAGAGATTCGGACCTAGAACGGGAGAAAAGAGAAATGTGGGCAAAAAGGTTCCTTTCAGCCCTTTCGACATCGAGGTAAGTTCATGTGCGATTGTTGCAATCACGTACGAGATAATTTAATATTCCAATATAGTTTGGAATAAATATTTACTTAATGAATGTTTGAAATATCTTTTGATGAGATGTTAAAAGAATCTAAAAGTAATAGAAAATGTATATAGCATGATACGATGATAGTTAAGGTCTCGTGTAAGATCACGTTGGCATATGGCCTCGGTGTGAGATATTGAATAAGACCATGCCAGGGGCATGGCATCAATACGATATATCATGTAAGACCTTATTAGGGTATAATATCAATATGACATTATGTGTATAAGACTCAAGAGTGTTTTTTTAATAATTTGAGTGATTCAACGAGTATGTTGAAAGAGAGAAAGTACGTGGTTGTGCCATGAAAAGCACAAGTATGTGTTAGAATTGAATTGAGATGAATTCAGAATATGATAAAACCTAGTGGATTATGTGTAATCAACGCACCTAGTTGCATAAAATAGATTTATAAATGCATTTTTTGAATGTGAACGATCATTGTAGAATCTAAGTAAGACTGAAGTGAGTGAGGATGTTCACGAATGAACATTTGAATTAGAGAAATGTATGTGGATAAATATTTGTGAATGTATAAGAACGGTGAGCTATGTGCAAATACACCTCATTGAGGATTATTGATGAGCTGTGTGCGACACCATCAACCATATTATCATTGGTGGGCTGTGTGCATTACCACCTGATTAATTATTAATTGATGGGCTGTGTATGATACCATTAAGCATATTATCGGTGGGCTGTGTACATCACCACCTGATTAATTATTAATTGATGGGCTGTGTGCGATACCATCAACTATATTATTATCGGTGGGCTGTGTGGGTCACCACCTGATTAATTATTAATTGATGGGCTGTGTGCGATACCATCAACTATATTATTATTGGTGGGCTGTGTGCGTAACCACCTGACTAATTAGTAATCGATGGGCTGTGTGTGAAACCATTGCTTATAAATGATTGGTGAGCTAAGTGCGAAATCACCATAAGTATAAATGATTAGTGGGCTGTGTGCAATACCACCCTATTAGAGGTTGATGGTGAGCTAAGTGCGAAACCATCGAAAGATTAGTAGAATGAGTGGCTTATTGAAAATGCTGGATGTGTTGTTTATATGATCTTTTGTGATCAGTGCAAGAATGTATGTTAATTAAACGAGCAAATTGGCTTGTGGCATGGTAAGAGTGTGGTAGGAGATAGAATGAGTAAGCTTCAAGAATGATTGAGTAAGTAATCATGAGCCAATGAGAAAAACTCAACATATTACCTCGTAGTTACATTTATTCAGTGAATATCAACAATTGTCAAATTATGCAGATGAACTTACTAAGCATTATTGCTTACTCCTCTTCCTTTCTCACCTCTTATACGTTATTTTAGCTAGCTCGGGTTGGAGATTGCCGAAGATGTTTTCGTAGTATTGAGCAGGCACTTGGGATGAGGTACCAAGTCCTTATGAGTCATGGCATGTATAGGGCTAGTACTTGAGGTTGATTAAGTCTTTCTTGATGTAGCCAAATTGTGTTGGCCTAAGAGAACTTATAATTGGGTTGTGTGTAGCTATAGATGATAACTTAAGTTGTTGTAAATGTATTGGGAATAGTTCTCCCTAGTGTGTGGGATGAAGACTGTATCACTTTTATGATTAAATGTCTTTAATTCAAGAGTTATATTGATGTTTTGTGATATTACGTGCTAATATATGATGGTATGCAAATGAGAGTGGAAAAAGGCTTGATAGATAGCCTCTAAGTGCCCACATGGATAGACGCACGGGCATGTATTTAGGCCGTGTGTTCCCTGCATGTTGGTGTTTTAAGTCAGAATAGACCACAGGCTAACCTCATGGCCGTTTGTATAGGCCATGTGTGACACACGGTTAGCACATAGGCGTGTGCTCCAAGCCGTGTGCATAAGTCAGTATATCAAGGTGTGACACATGGTTTGAGGCCACGGGCGTGTCAAGGTTGTGTGTAATTTGGCAGTGTCCACCACAGGTGGAAGACATGGGCGTGTTTTAGGGGTACACGGACGTGTCCCTAAGCCTACACGGGCGTGTGGTCCCTGTTCAGGTAAAAATTTTCCAAGTGTGTAAAAGTTTTGATTTATTTCTGAAACCTTTTAGAGGCGTGTTTAGGGCCTCGTAGGCCCATTATAAGGATGTTAGAGGTGTGAGTGTGAAAAGGTTGTAATTTGGAATGAAATTTGACAGGCCAAAGTTGTATGACCTTGTGAGTTAAGTACGGTAACGCCTCGTATCCGATTTCGGTATAGAATACGGATAAGGGTGTTACAACATGAATACAAAAATTTTGATTTGAAATCTACGTATGTTTGCGATGGTGATTATGAAATAAAGAATCAATGGAGGAGTTTAGAAGTCTGTCATACTAGATTTGCTGTATTCCTCGAAGTGAATGCAAATAAAAAAAAAGATATAATCATGGACCACTAAAAGTGGGAACATAGTAATAAATAAGAGAACAATGAGAGTTCTCAAGGTAACTCTTCAAAGGGTAAAGATAACTTATGTTATCAATGTGATATGATAGATTATTGGCTACATATGTAGCGTATGCCCAAATATTTTGTTTCTGATAGTATTCTTTAAGGAAGAATATGAGAATGTAGTTATGAATTCTATCATTACGTATAGAAAATATTTATCTTATATGGTATAGAAACAACAAAATATTACTCCAATATTTGATAGTACACAATTAGTTGAAAGCTCCAAAAGAGCTAATATATCAATATATAAAAACATAAAATTTGTGATGGTTAATACATAAGTTTTAAAAGATATTCATTATAATGGATATCATATTGAGATTGTCAATGAAGAAAAGATTATATTTCATATGAATCACTATTACTATAAATATATATTTTGAAATGATGAAAAAAGGGAGGATTAAGTTATTGATTTGATTTGAAGATTTTGACATATTCCTTGAAGCGAATATTGCATATAATTGTTTGGATATTATATTTATTGACATAGAAACATTATAGACTTCACATTGATTTAGAGATTTCCAGTAGTAAATGTCACAATAGTACTTATATGTGGATACAATGTAAAAGGAATGATAGTAAAAGTATCAATTTGTTACAATTTAGTACAATTGAAACGCATATTAAAGTAAACCAAAAGTTTATTAATATAAATACATTTACTACTTGGCGTGACTAGTTAGACCATCCTAGATCATATATGATGCGAAAATTAATTGAGAATTCATATGAACATTCATTAAAGAACTAGGAGATTCTTTAATTTAAAGAATTCTCGTTTGTTGTTTGTTCTCAATGCAAATTGATTGTTAGAAACTCACTAGATAAACTTGAGATTTAATATCTTTCATTTCTGAAATGAGTATGGGCTTATTCATCCAACATGTGGATGGTTTTGATATTATATGATTTTGGTAGATACATCTACAAAATAATCACATATGTGTTACCAACTTGCAACCCGTCATTTGCAAGATTGTTTGTTTAAATAATTAATTTTAGATCATGCAATTAAGACAATTCATCTTGCTACTACTGATGAGTTTATATCTCAGTCTTTTTTGATTGAGTTTGAAAAACTTTTATCAAAGTTTGTTATTTTTGCGCATAATGGTTTAGAGAAATTATTGATTGAACGCCTCTGGTTAATGTCTAAATCATTACTTATAAAAACTAAACTTCCTATCTCAACATGAGATTATGTTGATTTACATGCTGTATGCATCAAGCCAATAAGTTATAAATACTCCCCATTACAGTTGGTTTTTGGTCAAGAGCTAAATATTTCTCATCTTTGAATTTTTGTATCTGCGTATATGTTCCAATTGCTCCACCACAACAAAGATGAGTGAATACTCAAAGAAAGTTGGGAATATATATGAATTACGAGTCTTCTTGTATTATTATGTGTTTTAAAAGTTTTGTAGATTCAATTATGACATGATTTGTGATTACTATTTTGATTTGATAGTTTTCTCGACATTAGGGGGAGAGAAATAATACCTTGTAATGAGTTAGAGGGATAGTAATTTGAACCAGAAGTTTAACAAGGATAACTCATTACAAGTTCCAAATATGAAAATTCTCATAAAAGAAAATAATAAATCTAGATAGTCAAATAATGAAGACAGACGCTCTAAAAGAGACTCAAGACATAACTAATAAATAAAAATCCAAAAGAGATTCAGGTACCTAAAACTAAAGATTAAAATAGTGAAAATAAGAGATCTCGATAAGTTAGGTCAATTTGATAAAATGTTGAATCGATAATAAAATTGGTCGACAATGATTTTGCATGCAATATTATTGTTGAAATAATAAAATAAAAGGAGGATCTTGAATAAATATGTTAAGAAACATATATATGGAATAAATTGGTTGAAATGGAAAGGTGCAACTTAAGTACAATTAAATTTGTGGAGATTTTGGACCAGTCGTCCAAATATTTAAATGTATAAAGCTAGTGAAGGTGCAAATGAAGTAATTTTGTAAAACGTAAGAAAATGTTAAGTTTTTGCTAAGTACTAGCATTGATTATGAAAAGATATAATATTCTTTTGTGGTGGATGAAATAAAATTTAGATATATTATTAAACTTACAGTTCATAAAAGATTTAACTTATGTCTAATGGTTGTTGTTACAACCTTTTATGAATCACTATATAGTAAAGTTTATATTAAAATCATTGAAGGATTTACAATGCTAGAAACATATTGAAATTATTGGGAAAATTTTCATTTATATGAATTGAAATAATTGAACATATGTGGTAAATTTGACTTAGTCAATAGTAGTTGAAAGAGGATTACACAATGATCCAAAATACCTATTTGTATTTTTATAGAGGGATCATGGTTAAAGTTTGCTATGATTATTATTGAAACCTCTGAAGATATGAAAATATATTTACCCCAAATTTTCCCTCACTCATGACTTTCAAAAGAATGATGATATAAATGCTTAGCATGTAACAGCCTGATTTTGGGTCTAGTCGGAACAGTGGTTTCGAGACCATAGATCTGACGCAGTAAAATTATTTTTATTATATTTTTATGTCTACAGTTTTATGAAATGATTTCGTGAAAATATCGTTTGAAAATTTTGATGTTTGGGCACTCAATTTAGTAAAGGGGACTAAATTGCAAAAAAAAGTGCAAAATTTGAGTTCTATATGTTTGAGGTTTCCAATTCCTATGAGATTTTAAATTGAAAGTCCTTAGATGGTAATTAGACCATTGGATAAGTTAGTAGAAAAAAATGGACATGAAGTAAGAGAATTTTTATATTTTAAGTTAGGGGCATTTTGGTTATTTGGCTAATTAAATGAATTAATAAGTAAAATAAAGGCCAAATTTAGTTCATCTTCTTCATGCTAGTGTCAAAATTTCAAGGGTTTCCATAGCTAGGGTTTGGCCATCTTTCAAGCTCAATTGCAAGTCCGTTCTTGCTCTATTTTTAATGCTCTTTACATTTTTGAAATCGTTGTAACCCGATCTATCTATTTCTACCACTAATTTAAGAAATAATCAAGGTTTAGGGTTTGACCCATGTTATATATTTTTGTATTTTGATGTTTAATGGTAGATTATGCAAATTTGATGTTGGATAAATAACTTTTACTAAGTAATTTTTGGTAAAAATGTCAATAAAAGTTATAAAATATGTAGTAAAAGTGTGATTTAATAGAAATTGTGGGCTGTTATGGGTATAAAAATGGTTCAGCTAGGCTTGTGTATTAAAGAAATTGAACACGTTTCATTTTACGAGCCTAAGGACTAGATTGTAAAATGTCAAATGTTTAAGTGTAAAAATGTAATTTTTTTCTATAATGTGATTTTTGGAATGAATTGAATAATGTGAGTATTGAATGAGTTAAATTTGTTATTATAGATCAAGAAAAACAAGATTCGGATCTAGATCAGTGGAAAAATAAAGTGTTTGACGATTAGGTCAAATTCTACTATTTTTGTACTGAGGTAAGTTTGTATGTAAATAATACGATGTTATATTTATGTTTTAATTTATTTAAAGTAGTATGAATTGTGATTGACTCTATGGAAGTATTCACCAAAGTTTTGACAAGCGAGAAATCCTGGTTGAACCTTAGGAATAAAATAGGATACAAGTGACATGTCACTAGGAACCCATGTGTATATGCTTGAATTGGTGCTATGTTATATGGTGCAGGTGTGTACATTAAAGGATGGCAAAATGGCTTGGTAAATAGCCTTATTTTTTTCCACACGGGCGTGTGTCTAGGCCATGTGTGACACACGGCTTGCCCCACGGGTATGTGTTTCGGCCATGTGTCCCCTGCATCTAAATTTTGAGAAATAGAATGTCCAGAATATAGCACACGGGCAAAGACATGGGCGTGTGTCTCAGAGGTGTGTGCTACATGGCCTTGGACACAAGCGTGTGTCTCGGCCATGTGAAGTCTGCACCTATTTTATGAAAAATTATGAAAATTAAATCAACCACACGGCCTAGCACACGGGCGTGTGGCATGGCTTGTGGCACAAGTTAGAGAGCTCCCTAATTTGTACATGGCCTGTAGACGGGCGTGTCCCATGGTCACATGGGCATGTCCCAAATCCTCACGGGCGTGTGACCCTTGTAATATGAAAATTTTTCTAAGTTTTGTAAAATTTTATAAAGTTCTCGGTATTGTCCCAAACCACTTCCAATGCATATTTTGGGCCTCGTAGGCTTGTTTTAGGGGCGATACGAATATGTGTGAAAAGTATTAATTTGGATGGAAATTTATGACTCGTAAGTGTATGTTTGCTTGTGTTTATGTCCGGTAATGCCTCGTACCCTATTTCAGCGTCGAATACGGGTAAGGGGCTGTTACACTTAGTGGTATCAGAGTTATGGTTTAGTTAATTCTCAGACTAACGTAGCGTGTATAAGAGTCTAGCTATACATGTCATAAATGAACTGTGATAGTGTGATGACTCCTGACAATTTCAAAATGTGTTTTCATATAGTAAATGGATCCCGACCGAGCTGTAGCTGATGATGTAGAAAATAATGCACTGGCTCCCGCTCAAGGGGCAGCGTCATCTGAAATTAGACCTCCTACGGTTAGTCAGGGAGGAGGGGCTAGGGAAGTCTTCATCCACATGATGAATGAGTGGTATTCAGAGTTTGTTTGAACAAATCTGAATGTTTAACCCCCTCCATCCCCACCTATTCCTCAATCGGTTCCCGTAGCTCCACAAGGTATGGAATTTGTAACATTGAATAAGCTTCCAGTTGATAAGATTCGAAAGCATGAGGCTGAAGATTTCAAAGCAAATGTTGACGATGATCTCGAGAGGGAAAAATTTTGGCTTGAGAATACTATCAGATTATTTGATGAGTTATCATGTACACCAAAAGAATGCTTGAAATGTGTTATATCATTATTGAGGGACACAATATATCACTGATGGAAGACACTAGTATCTGTGGTACCGAGAGAGAGGGTTACGTGGGAGTTCTTTCAAGAGGAATTCCGAAAGAAATATATTAGTCAGTTGTTCATCGATCAGAAACATAAAGAATTTCTTGAGCTAAAATAGGGCCGAATGTCGGTGACAGAGTATGAGCGAGAATTTGTCAGGCTCAGTAAGTATGCCCGAGAGTGTGTTTCCTCCGAGGCTATTATGTGTAAAAGGTTCGAAGATAGGCTGAATAAGGACATTCGACTATTGGTTGGAATCTTAGAACTAAAAGAATTTGTTGTATTGGTTGAACCATCTTGCAAAATCGAAGAGCTAAGTAAAGAGAAAAGAAAGGCCGAGACTGAGACTAGAGATACAGGAAAAAGGCCGATGAGTAAGTCATTTCAATCTCAGTAAAAAGAATCTAGAGAAATGTATTCTCGTTCGAATGTATCAGTTGGGTATTCACACAGAGACTACGGGAAGTAACATTCAGGTTTTAAATCTCAAGCTACTTCAATGGCAAGTGTGGGAAATGTTAGGTTTAACATACCCAAATGTCAGCATTGTAGAAGAAGACATCCCGGCGAGTGTAGGATGAATGACCGAACTTGTTTCAAGTGTGGTTCGTAAGAGAATTTTATCCAAGATTTCCCTGAGATAGTTGAGAATGAATAATTTTTACCAACAGAGGTAGGCCACCAAGAAACACCCAGGATAGAGCTAGCAGTAAAGGTGTGATGAAAGATATAGCCATGAGATCTGAAGCCAGAGCACCTGCTATAGCGTATGGATGCATCATCTTCTGATGTGATTACTGGTACATTTTCTCTTTATGATACTAATGTTATTACATTAATTTATCCTGGATCAACTTATTCTTATGTTTGTGTGAATTTGGTATCTAGTAAGAGTTTGCCTATTGAGTCTATTGAATTTGTGATTAAAGTGTCAAACCCCTTAGGCAAATATGTGCTAGTTGATAAAGTTTACAAGAATTGTCCTTTGATGATTTGAGGTCACTCTTTTTCGGCTAATTTAATGTTGTTGCCATTTGATGAGTTTGATGTTATTTTGGGCATGGATTGGTTGACATTACATAATGCAGTAGTGAATTGTAGATGAAAAATTATTAAATTGAAATGTGAGAATGGTGAAATTCTTCGAATTGATTCAGATGAGTCGTGAGTTACTTGTTGTGATTTCTTCAATGTCTGCCCAAAGATATGTTAGAAAGGGTTGTGAAGCTTATCTAGCTTATGTATTGAATACAAAAGTGTCTGAAATAAATATTAAATTAATACCGGTAGTTTGTGAATATCCAGATGTGTTTCCAAAAGAGTTACCTGGGTTACCTCCGATCAGAGAGGATGATTTTGTTATTGATTTAGTACCCGAAACTTCACCAATACCGATTGCTCCATATAGGATGGCTCCAACTAAAATGAAAGAATTGAAAGCTTAGTTGCAAGAGTTGACAAATAAGGGTTTTGCAAGACTGAGTTTTTCTCCCTGGGGTGCTCCAATGTTTTTTGTAAAGAAGAAAGATGGATCTATGAGACTTTGTATAGATTATCGATAGCTCAACAAGTTGACTATAAAGAACAAGTATCCTTTGTCGAGGATTGATGACTTGTTTGATCAGTTGAACGGAGCAATGGTATTCTTGAAAATTAATTTGAGATCTGGCTACCATCAGTTGAGAGTTAAAGAGTCGAATGTGTCGAAAACTGCTTTGTAACAGCCTAGTTTAGACCCTAGTTAGAAAAGTGGTTTCGAGACCACAAATTCAAGGTCAGAATGATAATTTAATATAATTTTTTATGTGAATAGTATGTGATGTAGCTTATGTGAAATTTCTGTGTGATAATTTTATCGACTGTGTGTTGAATTGTGAGAAAGGACTTAATTGCATAAGGTGTAAAATACTGTGTGCTGAATGTTAAGTGCTTAATTCTTGTTGGCTTTTGAATGTGTTGTCCTTAAAAGGAAATAAACCCATTATTTGAATTAGTGGATGACAAAGGACAAGTATGTCCTTAATGTTAATATGTTTTACTTATTAATTCAAAAGGTTAATTTAGTAAATAGCATTATAATATGTTATAATGAAAACAAGGAATGAAAATAGACATGGTTGATCTATTTTCTTGACCGAAAATATCAAAGGGAAGAAAGAAAGAGTAAGCAAGGGTTCGGCCATGGTTTTGGCTTGATTCAAGGTTAGTTTTTAATTCGTTTTTGATAATTTCTACGTTTTTGTAATCGTTGCTTTGTGCTCTACAAAACCCATGCTTAAACTTTGTGAATTGATAATGGTTATGAAATGTGCCATTGATGAAATGGTGAGCTTTGTGATGAGTGTTGGTGTTAAATGAAAGATATGTGTTTAATGAACATGTTTTGTCCTTGGAGTTTTGATGAATTTAGCTAATTAGGGCTAAAATTGAGAAAATAGCATTTGAAGGACTAAAATGTGAAATAAATGAAATGTGTGGACTTGTATAAGTATAGTGAGAATTCGGTTAGGCAGGGGTGCAAGCTAATTATGTGTATTTGATGATTTTATGAATAAAAGACTAAAGTGTCAAATGTGAAAATGTGAGGGCTATTTTGTAAAAGGCCCTAAATAAGTGTGTGTGGATTAAATTGAATGATTATGTGATTGAATGGATTGAATTTGAATGTATATAGACCAAGAAAGGAGAGGTTCAGATCGAGATCGAGGCAAAGATAAAGTGCTTGACTAATCGATCGTTTTGGTATATTCGACATTTGAGGTAAGTTTGGATATAATACAAGTTGTTAACTTATGTTCTATGTGATGTGAATTGAATGAATATCTATATAATTATGAGATTATAAATGCTATGTACGAAATTGAATTAGAGGCACTAAATGTACAAAATTAGAATCGGGATAGAGATGATTGGCACTGTATGTGTGAGATGATAAAAGTTTCGGCTTATTGAATTGACACTGTGTATGTGATACTGATATAGGCTCGGTTTAATGATTTCGCACTAAGTGTGCAATGACATGTATGTTTTGTTAACGAATTGGCACTATGTGTGCAAACAAAGCAAGAAAATAGCAAAGGTGGATCAAAATGTAAAGTCGAGTGGTTGAATTTGTGAATCAAATGTAAATTATCTATGTGATGGTTTAATATATACATTGGTTTGATTTGATGAAATAATTGTATTGTATTTCGAACTTACTAAGCTTTTAAAAGCTTACTGTGTGATTTGTTTCTCTGTTTTACAGTGGCAGTAAGGCTAGCTCGGATCCGGGGATCGTCAGCATATCTATCACACTATCAGCAAATCTATTTTGGTACTTTTGTAAGAATGTATATAATAGAACATGGCATGTATAGGCTAGCCACTTGGTGTATGTTTGAGATGTAAATAGCCATGTGATTTGGCTAATTAAATGTTAGTAGTGTACATGAGAGAATATGGTATTTGGTGCATAACTTAATATATCTTGATGGAAATGAAATAGTTTTATAAATGGTAAGTTCAATGATGAATTGATGCCTTAGTGATTTAGTGAGGTTATGGAGGATTTATACTTAGATTTACATTGAAATTGGTTGTACAAATTGGCATGTCTAGAAATGAGATGGAATGAAATGATATGATGTTAATTTGATGTGTTTTTGGTTATCACTTGTATGGATAAGTATGCTTGTATATGCTGTAGAGATTGACCCTTATGTGGGTGGCAACTTGGCATTTCAAATGACCTATTTTGCCACACGGTGGTGGCACACGGACGTGCCTTGTGACCGTGGGACTAAGTTAGTAGCTAATTAAGTGTACACGGCCTTAGCACACGGACGTGCCTGGTAGTCGTGGAGCCAAGTCAGGATCGACCACTACTAGGGTACACAGGCGTGCTTGGTGGCCGTGGAGTTAAGTCAGGTTAGACCACAGGGAAGACACGTGGGTGTGTCTAGCAGCCGTGGGAGACACATGGCCTGCCCACACGGGCGTGTAACCCTTGAAACTTTGAAAAGTTTTAAATTTCTGAGAATTTCTGTATGTATTCTGGTTTAGTCCCGACCCTTTTCTAAAACGTGTTTAAGGTCTCGAAGACCTCAATAAGGGACTATATACTTGTGATTGAATATGTTTGATTGATGTTTGACTTTGTGTCGTGAAATGGTAGTGAAATGTTCTGAATGTTTGGTTATGCTCTTAACCCTATTCTTGCGACAGTCTAGGGTTAGGGGTGTTACATGCTTTCAAGACAAGGTATGGACATTATGAATTTCTTGTTATTCCTTTTGGATTAACTAACGCTCCTGTCATTTTTATGGACTTGATGAATCGAATTTTTCGACCGTACTTAGATAAGTTTGTGGTTGTGTTCATCGATGACATCCTGATTTATTCTCGAGACGAGTCCGAAGATGCCGAGCATTTGAGAACTGTATTACAGACATTGAGGGATAAGAAATTGTTTGCTAAATTTAGTAAAAATGAGTTTTGGCTCCAAGAAGTCAGATTTTTGGGACATATCGTTTCAGGTGATGGTATTCGGCTTGATCCAAGTAAGATTTTGGCAATTATTGAGTGGAAACCGCCAAGGAATGTATCTGAAGTTAGAAGCTTTTTGGGCTTAGCCAGTTACTACGGACGTTTTGTCAAAGGATTTTCGATGATTGCTACTCCTGTGACCAATTTGTTGCAAAAGGATGTTAAATTTGAATGGCCCGAAAAATGGCAACAAAGTTTTGAGAAATTGAAAGCATTACTAATTGAGGCACCGGTTTTAGTACAACTTCAATAGGGAAAAGAGTTTATAATTTATAGTGATACTTCATTGAATGTTTGGGTTGTGTGTTGATACAAGAGGGCAAAGTGGTAACTTATGCCTTTAGACAGTTGAAACTGCACGAGAAGAATTATTCGACGCACGATTTGGAATTGGCTGCCATTTTTTTGCTTTGAAAATTTGGCGTCATCATTTGTATGGTGAGAAATGCCATATCTTTACTGATCATAAGGGTTTAAAATATTTGATGACTCAGAAAGATTTGAACTTGCGACAACGGAGATGGCTAGAATTACTAAAGGATTATGAACTAGTGATTGACTATCATCCGGGAAAGCTGAATGTAGTCGTAGATGCTTTGAGCAGAAAGTCCTTGTTTGCTTTGAGAGCTATGAGTACGAGATTGACTTTATCTGATGATGGTTCAATTCTAGCTGAGTTAAGAGCTATACCGGTATTTCTTCAGCAAATTTGTGAAGTTCAGAAGTGTGATATAGAACTTCAAGCTAAGAGAGTTCAGTGCGAGTCGAATAGTGAATCAGATTTTCAAATTGCTTGATGTTCCAAGGCAGGATTTGTGTACCAAGAGACAATGAGCTTATCTAGAAAATTCTTCATGAAGCACATAGTGGTTGTCTGTCTATTCATCCGGGAAGCATGAAGATGTACAATGATTTGAAGAAATTGTATTGGTGGTCAGGTATGAAACGAGATATCTCTGAATTTGTATCGAAATGTTTGATTTGTCAACAAGTGAAAGCCGAACACCAAGTACCTTCGAGTTTACTTCAGCTAGTAATGGTACCTGAGTGGAAATGGGATAGGATTACGATGGACTTCGTAATGGTTTTGCCTTTAACTCCAAAAAAGAAAGATGCCGTCTAGGTTGTTGTCGATAGATTGACGAATCGGTTCATTTTATTCTGGTACGTACCAATTACTCATTTGATAAGCTAGCTGAATTGTACATTGCTGAAATTATGAGATTGCACGGAGTGCCTATTTCTATTATTTCAGATAGAGATCCAAGGTTTACTTCACGATTCTGGAAGAAGTTGCAAGAAGCTTTGGGTACAAAGTTGAAATTTAGTACCACATTTCATCCGCAAACCGATGGCCAATCTGAGAGAATGATTTAGGTTCTCGAAGATATGCTTCGTTGTTGTGTTTTAGAATTCGAAGGTAGTTGGGAAAAATATCTACCTTTGCTCAAATTTTCTTTTAACAATAGTTTTCAGTCGAGTATAAAGATGGCACCGTATGAGGCACTGTATGGCTGCAAGTGTCGAACTCCATTGTATTGGATAGAGCTCAGTGAGAAACAGATTCAAGGGGTCGACTTGGTTAGAGAAACCGGAGAAAAGGTTAAAATAATTCGTAACTGTTTGAAAGTTTCTAAAGATCGACAAAAGTCATAGATTTCAAATTAGTGATAAAGTATTTCTGAAAGTGTCTTCGTGGAAGAAGATTTTGAGATTTGGCCGTAAAAGCAAGTTGAGTCTGTGTTTCATTGGGCCATATGAGGTTATTGAAAAAAATAGGGCTAGTGGCATATCTATTAGCTTTGCTGACAGCGTTGGAAAGGATTCACAATGTATTTCATGTGTCGATGTTGCGATGTTATCGATCAAACCCTACACATGTGGTTTCTCTGACAGAGATTGAGATTCGATTGGATATGATGTATGGTGAAGAACTGATCATGATATTAGCTCGGGAAATTAAACAATTGAGAAATAAAAGTATAGCCCTAGTGAAAGTTTTATGGCAACGACATGGGGTCGAAGAGACTATGCAGGAACCTGAGGAAGCTATGCGAAAATAGTACCTAAACCTATTTTCTGGTAAGATTTTCGGGGACGAAAATCCTTAAGGGGGAGAGTTGTAACAGCCCGATTTTGGGTCTAGTTGGAACAGTGGTTTAGGGACCACAGATCCGATGCAATAAAATTTATTTTTATTGTAATTTTATGGTCTACAGTTTTATGGAATGATTTCATGAAAATCTCGGTCGAAAATTTTGATGTTTGGGCACTCAATTTAGTAAAGGGGACTAAATTACAAAAAGTTCAAAAATTTGAGTTCTATATGTTAGAGGTGTACAATTGCTATGAGATTTTAAATTTAAGGTCCTTAGATGGTAATTAGACCACTGGTTAAGTTAGTGGACAAAAATGGACATGAAGTAAGAATTTTTATGTTTTAAATTAGGGGCATTTTGGTCATTTGGCTAATTAAATGAATTAATAAGTAAAATAAAGACCAAATTTAGTTCATCTTCTTCATGCTAGTGCCAAAATTTGAAGGGTGTCCATAGCTAGTGTTTGGCCATCTTTCAAGCTCGATTGTATGTTCGTTCTTGCTCCGTTTTTAATGCTCTTTATATTTTTAAAATCGTTGTAACCCGATCTATTCATTTCTACCAGTAATTGAAGAAATAATCAAGGTCTAGGGTTTGAACCATGTTAGATATTTGTGTATTTTGATGTTTAATGGTAGAGTATGCAAATTTGATGTTGGATAAACAACTTTTACTAATTGATTTCGGTAAAAATGTCAAAAAGACCTATTTGTAACAATTATAAAATATGTAGTAAAAGTGTGATTTAATGGAAATTGTGGGCTGTTATGGGTATGAAAATGGTTCGGCTAGGCTTGTGTATTAAAGAAAACACATTTCATTTTACGAGCCTAGAGGAATAGATTTTAAAATGTCAAAAGTTTAGGGGTAAAAATGTAATTTTACCATAATGTATTTTTGGACTGAATTGAATAATGTGAGTATTAAATAAGTTAAATTTGTTATTATAGATCAAGAAAAATGAGGTTTGGATCTAGACCAGGGAAAAAAAGTGTTTGACGATTAGGTCAAATTCTATTATTTTTGTACCGAGGTAAGTTTGTATGTAAATAATGCATTGTTATATTTATGTTTTAATTACTTTTAAGTTGTATGAATTGTGATGGACTCTATGGAAGTATTCACCAAAGTTTTGACAAGCGAGAAACCCCGGTTGAACCTTAGGGATAGAATAGGATACAAGTGACATGTCACTAGGAACCCATGTGTATATGCTTGAATTGGTGCTATGTTATATGGTGTAGGTGTGTACATTAAAGGGTGGTAAAATGGCTTGGTAAATAGTCTTATTTTTGTCCACATGGGTAGACACACGGGCGTGTGTCTAGACCGTGCGTGACACACGGCTTGCCCCACGGGTATGTGTTCCAGCCGTGTGTCCCTTGCATCTAAATTTTGAGAAATAGAATGTCCAGAATATAGCACACGGGCAGAGACATGGGCGTGTGTCTCGGCTGTGTGAAGTCTACACCTATTTTATGAAAAATTATGAAAATTAAATCAACCACACGACCTAGCACACGGGTGTGTGGCACAAGTCAGGTAGCTCCCTAATTTGAACACGGCCTGTAGCACGGGTGTGTCCCAAATCCACACCGGTGTGTGACCCTTGTATCATGAAAATTTTTCTAAGTTTTGTAAAATTTTCTAAAGTTCTCGGTTTTGTCCCGAACCACTGGCAATGCATGTTTTGGACCTCGTAGGCTCGTTTTAGGGACGATACGAATGTGTGTGAGAAGTCTTAATTTGGATGGAAATTTATGACTTGTAAATGTATGTTTGCTTGTGTTTATGTCCGGTAATGCCTCGTACCTTGTTCTGACGTCGAATACGGGTAAAGGGGTGTTACATAGGAAATACATTCAAATAATCATTTGAAAAACTACTATTCAAAATTGAATACGTAGAATATAAGAAAGTATGTGATGTTTTTATGAGGGAGTAAAAACAAGTTGTACTCTTTTCCATTATCCAATGTTTTGTCCTATTGGGTTTTCCTGGTAAAGGTTTTTAACGAGGCATCTTGTAATAGAAGATTGTGTACTCTTTTTCTTTCATTAGGTTTTTATCCCACAGGGTTTTTCCTAATAAGGTTTTAATGAGGTACATTATCTACCAATGGACATCTAAAGGGGAGTGTTATGAATATCTTATTAAGTGGATGTCCATCAAGATCAAGATAAGTTTTGATGTACTTTAACTTCTAATAGTCATTAGAAGTAGATCTCTATTTCACTTGTACTTCTTATGCATATAAATAGATACTTTGGAGAAGCTTTGTAAATATTCCGTTTGATCAATAAAATATGCTCTCTCTTTGCTTTCCCGTTCTCTTTGTTCTATACTCTCTGTCTTTTATTTTAAAACACACTATTGTTTTCAACATCTCTACTTTGTAATTTTAATTAAAACCTTATTTTTTTATATCAATTTTTATGAATATATTTGTTAAATAATTTTTTTCCACTCACATCATGTAACGCTCCAAAATTTGATATGATACATGACATAATTCTGACCTCAAATATGTAGAAAATCATGAGAAAGTTTATAGGATGACTCAAATGAGAAATTTGATGAAAGAAATTTAATATTGGGGATAAAAACATGTGAAAAATGTCTAAAAGTGATAATATGACAAAAAGATCAAATCATAAATTTTGAAATGTATGAGGACTAATGTGAAATATTATAAAATATGAAAAATATTAATTATCATGTATCATTTGACATGAAATGGATTGAAATTTGATCAGTGCGATAAAAGCCACTTTTGGGACTAAATTGGAAAATTAAATAGTATAAGGACTAAATTGTAATTTGCACATTTTATAGGAAAAAAGTGTGATTTTCATTTTCAATGGAGTTATAATAAAGATTTATGATGAATTATGAACTTAAATTAGTCTAAGTATTGAATTTTTAGAAGATATCGCTAAAATAGCAAAATGGTAATTTTATCGAAAAGGATAATTTGATAAATTCTCGAGACTTGTATGATAGAAGTAATATTAAAATATGATATTTAGTTCTTGAAATTATTTTTGATCATTGGAAATTCGTATTAAATAATCGAGCCACATTTTGACAAAATTAGACTTAGAAAGTTTGGCTTGAGCCTTAGCCTATTTGGGGGTCTTTTTAATTGGGAAAAAGAACCCCCTCCCCCCATCTGTTGAGTTTTCTCTTCTTTTTCAGCTGGCAAGCACCATACTTTTCTTTTTCATTTCCTTGCTTATTTCTCTAATTTATTCCAAAATTCTCACTAACCACCTTGAGATTTTGTTAAAATCTTCATGTAAACAACCTCATAAAGCTCATTTCCTCCATCAACTTTATCATTCCCAACCTAGTGTTTATAGAAATTTTGCAACAGAAGATGAAACTAGAGTGAGAAAGTTTCAACTGTGTTAAGAAATGGTTTCTTACACACACCTTCATTAGATTGATATTTGTTGAAAAATTATATGAGAAAACTTAGAAGGAGTTTATATTAATATCTTATATATATTTTTTATTGTATGGAAATAGGGAAATGTTGGTTCATGGAGTTACAAGCTTAATTAATGGATGATTGGTGTTCATGGGAGATTCATTAAGTATTAGGAAGCATCAATCAAGGTAAGTGATAAACCATAATCTATACATATTTTAACCCTATGCTTGGCTTATTTTTTGGATTATTTTTCATTAGATTTGATGAATTTGATGCTCCTAATCCATTGAATTCATGTTTTACACTCAGGAGTGCTTAGGGAGTCAAAAAGAATGATAAACGGGCCAAAACGGGACAAAATGGGCCTACCTTAGGAATCAACACGGCCATGTATTACGAGCAGAATCGAGCACAGCCTGGATCAACGTACACGGGCAGACCACACGGTCGTGTGTGGCAAGCAGAAGCGAGCATGGTCTAAGGAATCGAACACGGACGTGTTACACGGGCATGTCCCTGCCGTATCAAAGTTTAATTCTATTCAGAATAGGCTACTTGTGGGCCAAGAGAGGTGTTCCAAAGCCTATATAAACACCTTAGGGGGCAGCCTAAATGAGGAGGCCGAGTAGAAGGAAGAAAATACTCGAAGATAGCCATCAGAAGTAGCTTAGGAGAAGGATCTCTATCATGATTGAAGATCTCCAATCAAGTTCTTTAGAAGTTTTTTGGGTTTTCTTATGTTTGGTTATTTTCCTTATTTTAAGATGTTTCCTTTAATCAGTATGAACTAAATCCCTTAGATACCTAAGAGGATGAAACCTAAGACGGATCTTATTATTATTTGATTTATATTGTTTTTATTCTTAATTGTGAGTTCTTATTCTTGTTTTGATAATTTAGGTTATCGATTCAAGTCAAATGTACTTATTCAGAGGAGCAAAAGTACCTGTTTAAGAGTTTATCAACACAATTAAGCGGAGTTGATTGCAACCCTAGAAATAGGGCGACGAAAATCTGCCGGATTAGAGTCAAATCTAATAAGGGAATCAATAGATCGAGTTAATGTGACAATAGAGGTTTTAATTAGAAAGAAATTTCAATTAATCAACCTAGAGTTAGTTGTTTTTAGTCTTGAAAGAGATATTAACATAAATCAGGGATTTCTACAGATTAAGTCAAGTGAATAAATCGTATGAATCAAAAGTAATAAGTGAAGTCTAGGTGGATTCTTCCTTGGATATTGCCTATCTCATAAATTTGTCTAAAGTATTTTCCCAATTCGTTCTCTGTCGTATTTTTAAATAGTTTTATTTTAAAAGAAATCTCTCCAATTCTTAGGCTAGATAATAAAAAGATAGTAATTACTAGTACTCTTGGTCCTTGTGGATACGATATTACCGGTCTTACCATAACTATACTATTAAACGATAGGTGCGCTTGCCTTTATTGTGATCATAGCTAATGCCTCTGTTCTTATTATTATTACAACTTTAATTTCTACTTCAAATTCATTAGTTCTTTTGATGTTTGATTTTAGTTTGATAGTTTATTATTACTTAATTTTAGTATACTCCTTTTCAATATCTAATTTCAGCATCTGATTTTAACATTCCATGATAATCTAACTCACTATTAGAATTATACTATTGTTTAGAACTACTAGGAAAATACATTGTGGGTTGGCGATGATACTTGATTTAGTAAAAAAAAAATCTTTGGCTTTTCAAGTATGTAATGACTCCCCCACGCAGCAAAAAGACCGCTGTCCTCGTGTAGAAAAAGCGAAAGGGACCCTGTGTGACCTCCTCGAGTGCCTCTGCCGAAGTACGCCACCTATTTCTACAGTTTCCTCTGGGATCCCAGGAGGAACTCTTTCAGATACTTCATACGCGACCCCTTGGCGTGGGGAGGTGCATTGATTGGGCTGCCTTAGAGCAGGTCCAACTAGCCGACACCGTACGGGCCCTCCTAACTACTGACCTATGGGGGCACTTTTTTGAGATTGTCGAGCTGCCATATTTAGAGCTCACTCTAGAGATCTATTCCATATTCCACCCTTAGACGGTGATGACCAACTTTGACGACCCAGGCACAGTCCAATTCCGTCTAGGGGCCCTCCTACGAGAGATGAATATCCTAGAGTTTGGGGTCACCTTGGGACTTTACATCGAGGAGTTCATGGAGGACGACGAGTTCGAGGACCTCCATCGCCACATCCACTACTCCCCTTCTTCATGTTGGAGAGCTTTAGTCGCGACATATGATCCCAGTCACTCCAAGGCCTCTGCTCTCGCCCCATCCTTGAGGTACTTACATGCCATCTTGGCTCATACTTTGACGGGTAGGCGAAAGAGCACCGGCGTCATCAACACCCACGACGCCTATTATTTATGGTGCATGGCACACGTGCACGTTTTTGATCTAGCTTACTTCATCGCCCTCACCATTCAACATCAGACAGAGCAACATTGGAAAGGGGTCATCTCCATAGGACCCTATATGACACGCCTGGCTCAGTATTTTGGGCTCCTCAACATCGCAGCTCAGTCCTCCTCGCTCACGCTTATAGGGCAATGTCCCCACAAGGCATCGTGATGATGATTCATATAAGGATGATTGAACGTCACCGTGGGTTTGATCCTCCTGAATACTGTCTGACGAGGACCACAGATCAAGGCGACCCAGAGGACATTACTAATGATGTCCCTCCACAGTATGAGGAACCACCGTCTGCGCCACCACCACTCGCCGACCAGTTCATGCGGTAGCTTCACTAACTGACATCTCTAAGTGCCTCACTCTTTTTGAGTAATACTGTACTCAGTAATTTAATGACAACGCTCGATGATTCGACGACATCGAGGCGACGCTGCAATAGATTTGTCAGCATTTTCATGTATCACTGCCACCCCCACCACACGATCCATCTGGGGATGAGGACCTTTGAGTCCATTTATTTTTTTTGTTTTCTTTATTTTAATTTTTAAACTATTTCTTTTTATCTTTCTTGTCTTTATTTTTTATTAGAATATTTTGATTTCTTTTTATCTCTGGCTGTCTATTCTCGAGTAACCATAACAATGCCAGTTAATAAAACTCCCCTAAAACTTTACTGATGTCTCTGCAGTTTCAAAAGGTTCAAGGTGCTACTAAGGAACGAACAAACTACCGGATTATTCTCCCCACCTTCACCTTTGCCTAGTCCATCATGTTTATCATTGGCTCTATTTTCACTCCCTAAGGATTTCATCCATAATTCAGGAAGTTTCACTTCTCTCCCTCTCTTATGATTTTCTTACTATATTGTCATTATTTATCTTTGTACATTGAGGGTAAGGTACATCTTAAGTGTGGGAGGTTATTGATTTCATTACGTAAAATCCCTAAATTTTGTCTTATTCTTAAGTAAATTTTCTCATATTACTAATTAGAATAAAACTTATATTGACTTATGATTTTTATTGATATGTTTTGGATTAAGTCATAAGTTATTGTGCATTGATGATTTAAACTTTAAGACATTAGATAATCAAGCATGATAAGTCTATTTTCAGAATTAAAAATTTTGTTAGGTTGTTTCCCTAAATATTACTTTGAAGTTTGAAATTTGCAAGGTTGACATCAAAAACCATAATTTTGTTAGATTTTAAGCCTTTTAGAGCATATACTTTTCTTGCTCACTTTATTGGTTATGAGTGTGTCAATATTGATTTGTTATTCTAGAACTTTCTTCGATTATGCATGTCAAGACAACACCTTTGATTTGATATACTGAGATGATAAAGGCACCTAGGATTTAACCCATTCACTCCATAAAAGGCCTACCTTTATAATTAACCCATAGTGAGCCCCTTTGAATCCTAATAAACCATTTCTTGATTTACCCTTAATATTAACCCAAAACTCACTCTTTTTGATTCATTAAGAATTTTCCCTATTGAATTAACCTCTTTTTGTTGAGATTTGATTTGAGCAGTTGCCTAACTATGTTCTTTGTTTCAGTTGTTAAATTCTCTTATTATTGTAAGTTCTTATTATTATTCTCAAAAACAAAAAAATGGAATTTATTCATTATTAGTTCTATGAGCAATAAAACGGTTAAATTCACATCTTTAGAAGAAGCTCGTGTTATTAGTGATAAGTTTTCAATCGATGTAATTATTCAGTATTAGTTTATTTTCTAGTTAGGTAAATTGTCAATTCAATCTCGATTTTCTAGTTAGGTAAATTGTCAATTCAATCTCATTTTATAGTGGTGGAGATTTGGTTTTCACGCAAGCCTATGGTAATAACTTTTCATGTTTGACTTTTGAGTGCTTTATCTTGAACCTTAAACACTTTGAGTGATTTGAGTGAATCCTTTGTGAGGATGTCAATTCTTGTCGATTTGGATCAAAGGTAACTATTTAGATAAGGGGAAACACCTATGTTTTCGTGCTACAAAAATTTTGTGACTTAGATTGTTTGAATCTTTAGGACTTTTAAGTTAAATTATCCATGTATGAATCATTTATGAATTATGATTAGACATTATTGATGAGAATTATGATTTGAGGAAGTTAATTTTAATTGTGAGTTGAGGATTTTGCTTGAGGACAAGCAAATGCTTAAGGGTGGGGATATTTAATAAACCATAATCTATACATATTTAACCCCATGCTTGGCTTATTTTTGGATGAGTTTTCATTAGATTTGATGAATTCGATGCTCCTAATCCTTTAATTTCATGTTTTACACTCAGGAGAGCTTAGGGAGTCAAAAAGAACGATAAACGGGCCAAAACGGGACAAAATGGGCCTACCATAAGAATCAACACGGCCTGGGCTACCAAACACGACCGTGTGTTACGAGCAGAATCGAACACGACCTGGATCAATGTACACGAGCAGATCGTACGGTCGTGTGTGGCGAGCAGAAGCGAGCACGGTCTAAGGAATCAAACACGGGCATGTCTTTGTCATATCAAAGTTTAATTCTATTCAGAATAGGCTACTTGTGGGCCAAGAGAGTGTTCTAAAGCCTATATAAACACCCTAGGGGGCAACGTAAACGAGGAGGCTGAGTAGAAGGTAGAAAATACTCGAAGACAGCCATCGAAAGTAGCTTAGGAGAAGGATCTCCATATAGACTGAAGATCTCCCATCAAGTTCTTTAGAAGTTTTTGGGTTTTCTTATGTTTTGTGGTTTTCTTTATTTTAAGATGTTTCCTTTTATCAGTAGATACCTAAGGGGATGAAACCTAAGACGGATCTTATTATTATTTGATTTATAAGATAAATACTTGTTCTTATTCTTAATTGTGAGTTCTTATTTTTGTTTTGATAATTCAGGATATTGATTCAAGTCGAATGTGCTTATTCAGAGGAGCAAAAGTCCCTGTTTAAGAGTAGATCAACACAATTAAGTGGATTTTATTGCAACCCTAGAAATAGGGCGACAAAAATCTATCGGATTAGAGTAAAATCTAATAAGGGAATCCATAGATAGAGTTAATGCGACAATAGGGTTTTAATTAGAAATAAATTTCAATTAATCAACCTAGAGTTAGTTGTTTTTAGTCTTGAAAGAGATATTAACATAAATCAGGAATTTCTACAGATTAAGTTAAGTGAATAAATCGTATAAATCAAAAGTAATAAGTGAAGTCTAGGTGGATTCTTCCTTGGGTATTGCCTATCTCATAAATTTGTCTAAAGTATTTTCCTAATTCATTCTCTGTCGTATTTTTAATTAGTTTTAGTTTAAAAAAAATCACTCCAATTCTTAGGCTAGATAATAAAAAGATCGTAATTTCTAGTACTCTTGGTCTTTGTGGATACGATATGGCCGGTCTTACCATAACTAAACTATTAAATGATAGGCGCGCTTGCCTTTATTGTGATCATAGTTAGTTAGAGACACATCAGTAAGTATCATGGATACCCATACTTACCCTAAGTCAGTATGCTTAGGAACGATGAAACTAATGTTATAATTAGGTGTTCATTGAGATAGTATGTGTTGGGAAATGTATCCATATTGTAGTAAACATGTAACTGTTTTCTATTTATTTGATCAACGAATAAATAAATAAAGTTAATTTCACATTTCAGTATTATGTCTTTCGTATTTCTATCTTTTATATTTTACATGCATAGTGAGATTGTGACAATAAAATGTTAGCTCATTGATTGTCTAAGTTCAAACTGAAGATAAGTGGCATTGTAAGAACGTTTACATTGCGAGAAAGACAACTTACTTCAGTAGATAGTCTAAATGAGCCCATAATCCCGTAAAAGAATCAAAGTGAGCATTTTATTCAAATACTGAGAAGGATTATGATCGTGATATGAGAGTTTTAATATTTATATATGAATGATCAAGCCTAAAAACTAACAATCACCATGATTAAGGTAAGCGCACCTATCGAATAGTAATATAGCTTAGTGGCAAGACTGGAATGTCGAACCCAAAGGAGCCAAAAGTACTAGTACTGACTTTCTATTTATTATCTATCCTAAAATTGTAACATCTTTGAATTAGGGGCTCTGCATTTTTATGTTTGCTGTGTGTTTGGCATGTTCTGTTTATTAATTTGGTATGTTTGGGGGTCCCGAGAAGGCTCGGTGTCAAGCTTGAGCCTTGGTGAAAATTTTATTTTTAGGCTCTTTAGGGGAGAGCTGGTTGAAGCAGGTCTTAAAGATAAGTTCTTGTGTTTGTTGAGACAAGAAGAAGGGTGGTAGAGTGGCAAGAAGATGCCACTTAAGGTATAGGGGCTTGTGGCGTCACAAGGGACCAGTAGTAGGCAAGGAGTTCGAATCCCATAAGCCTTACTATGAACTTTATTTTTGACATCTGGTTGGAGGGAAAGTGGATTCGGTAGGGACTCTCCAAGGCTGTTGGTTAAATGAGTCAAGCCATTTGAATGGGTGGCCATGAGGTGTTTGTGGGGTTTGAACGGGTCAACAAGTTTAAATTGTTGTTGGAGAGTGAAGCATGGAGAGAATCAAGGGATTTTTTTGTTGGTGGAGTGTTGGCCGAAAGTTGGGGTGTTTGGGGGAGTGAATTCGATCAAGTGGGTGATAGAGGGGGACCCTTTGTTGTTGAGCATGTGCTATTTAGTGCTAGCTTAAGGGTGCCAAAATTCTATAGACTTTAGGGTTTGGTTCATTTTATTTTAGCATTGTTCATTAAGGGAGGTGAGTGTCGTTTGGTAGCTAGTGTCATTTGAGTGTGAAGTTAAGCCGAAACCGTCCATAGAGACTTCCCTTTCTTCTTTTCACTTTGGTCACTTGGTTTCATTTTCTATTTTCTTTTTACCAAAGAAAACCGTAGCTCCCTATTCTCTTTCTCTCATCATTGTTGCTTTACATCTTTTCCCCATTTTATGTGTTAGCCGAAATTCCTTGAAGCCACCCCCTTTCCAAATCTTTTCTTCTCCTTTGCTCATTTTTCTTAAACCTCACAACTGAAACTTTCATCTCACTTCTTTGTATTTCATCTTTCTCCTCTATTTTTTCTTCTCAAGCCAAAACCTATTTCTCATCCCCTTCTATTTGTGTTTCATTTTTACACCTTTCACTATAACCAAACCTTCATCCCTCCTTTCTACTTCTCTAATAAACCGACACTCCTACTCTTCTCGGTTCTCGGCTAGTTTTCACCATAGCCAAATCTTCTAGGGTGTCAATTGGTACCTCTGCTCAGGGTAAGGTTCTCTTTTATTTTCTTATGATCAATCTCTCCATTCTTTCTTTTCAAGGTGAAGCCAAACCTACTCTTGTAAACAACTAAACTTGTTTCTTTCATTTTGTGCCTGTTAGCTGAACATCGCGAAGTAAGGTGCTAGGAATCTTTGGCCAGGAAGTTTCAATAGGTTCTTTTGTTTAAGGTAAGGAGAGACTTTGTTGCCCATTTCTTTTGTTTAAGGTAAGGAAGTTTCAATAGCTAGTTGGCTTGGTGTTATATTTTGGTTAACCCACTCTTCCTTTTCTTCTTTCTTGTTTGGGGTGCTTTCTCTGGGAAACTCCTTTAGCCAAGCGTTTTGTTGTCTAAAGTCTAAGGATCAGTTGATTTCTGAATCACATCTCTCCATTTGGGATTAAGGTAGGAGCCTCTATTGTTCTTTGTGTTGAGCCTTTGTTCATTACTTTGTTATTAATCGGATCATTTGGTTAGCCAATCAAAGGTTCTGTTGGACCTCTGATCAAGTCTGTTTCATGGATACAAGAAATGGTCAAGCTGTGGTAGGGAGTGAACCCGTAATCCCTGCTCCTAAGTTTAAGAGGCGTGCTGTGTCAGCGGTTCTGGATTATCCGCCGGGTTGTGGTAGGAGCCGACTTCTGCCTGGGATAGGCAAATAGTCATTGTCCCTGCTAGTGAAAGCGTCGATGTAGAAAGCTTAGTGTTACGCGTTATCAGGTGTGTATTACTTACACGCTTCTTTACTATTTGAGTTTTTAACTATGTGGGCTGAAAGCCAAAACGACTATTTGATAGTCGAGATACCCTCGTGGGTAAGGTTGGAGACACCGGTAAGTTCTGGTATGATGATACTTTCGATTATAAGACTTGTATGAAATTATTGTCTGTTACACATTGAGAATATGTTGCATTCATTTTCAGCATGATAAAATGAGCATGGGCTTGGGATTGAATGAAAGGGGAAGCATGAATTAGTGACTATTGTCACGGTGGTTTAAGAACCACGGTGGTTTGAAACCACGAATACATATCTCAATGACTTGTCTTAGTGGTCTAGGATCACAGTGGGTTGGCCCCACGATTATATATTTCAATGACTTTGTCTCGAGTGGTCTCGGACCATGGTGGTTAAGAACCACAGTGGCGTAATGCCACGCATGTTTGGATGGATATCTAGATTGGGTTGGGCTGCATTGAATACATGTGAAATATACCATATTGAGTGGGCTAAGGCCCAATGTGCATCTGTGGTGTTAAGGCCCAATTTGCGTTATACGGGAATTTACACACTGAGTCTCGGCGACTCACCCCTCTGCTTAATTGTGCAGATAATCACTAGATCGCAGATTTAGAGCCGAGGCAGACTCGAGGTGGCCATGCGTTATCTTCTTTTTCATAAACTTGTTCTCTTATTTAAGTTCATTTTTAATTGGAATTTTGATTTATAATAAGGCCACTTTAACTTTAATTTGGGGTTTGATTTAAATTTGATATTATATATGTTATAAACTGTCAAATATGGGGTTTTCTTAAAAACGTAACTAACGATTTTTCCCAAAATATTAACATATGAATCACAAGCCACAAATAATTAAACTTGGGATTTTTCTTAGTACTACAAATATTATTTTCAAAAGGTCACGTTCCTCAACATTATTTTCAACTGTCACCTCACTGAAATTTTCTAAATTTGGCTTTATGAAATACACCCGTTTTAAGCTTCTAGATAACCTAATAAGAAGTTGGCAAGATAAATCCAAACCAAATTCTATATTACCCCTATCATGGAATCACTAAAACGAAAAGTTTTCACAAGTTACGATGTACCGTTAAACGTTTTCAAACTACCCTTCCTATAACCATCCAGATTTGGTCGTAACGTATTGACCGAGTTTGGGGTGTTACAATTGTGGTATCAGAGTAGGTTTCAAAAACTCGACTGTGGGTATGAGGTTCAAAAATATTTTCAAATGTTGGTTTGGAAAATAGTTTGGATAAAATACCTGGTTTCTAGAAGCATGGCACCTGAGTCCCCGGCACCAAATCTACATGGTAAGTCTTCTGACTATTGGTTGTTTTGCATGAAGTAATTGTATTGTGCTATGATTGCTAGTACTAAGAAATTCAACTTTAGAGACTGAAACCTATAGGTGTATATGTATTTACGAGAACTACTTTTAATTCTATTTTTCATAAGACTGCTCCATAATAAATAGTGGAAGAAAAATACTAATTCATAAAAATTTTAATCAGATTAAGTCGTATCGGTAGTCATGAATACTAGAGGACATGGACATGGCATGCACGGCCGTGGTAAAGGCCGGGGTGTTGGGTTTGAACCTTCAGAATCAGGGCATGGGCTGGAAGGTGAAGTGCCAGCCTCGCCAGTGGTTGAAGTAGAATTTCAGGATCAAACCGGTGGAGACGATGCTGTGTCCCAGGCTATGCTGCTTTTATGGATATGATGAACCAAGTATTCCAACCCTATCTGGATCAATTTTTAGTGGTATTCATAGACGATATATTCACTTGACCTAATCCATAGGATTCCCTAATTTATATTAATACCTCTTTCGAGGCTACTTACGTCTAACCCTAGGTTGATTAATTGAAATCTCTTTCTAATTAAAACCCCTAGTGTTGGATTAATTTGATCTATGGACTCCCATATTAGGTTTGACCCTAATCTGACAGATTTTCGTCGTCCAACCTCTAGGAGTACGATCAACTCCGCTTAATTATGCTAGATCTACTCTTAGACAAGGACTTTTGCTCCTCTGAATAAGCACATCAATACTTGAATCAATATCCTGAAATATTAAAACAAGAATTAAGAACACATAATTAAGAACAAATCAAGTATTTATCATACAGTTTAGAAAAAAATAACAAGATCCGTCTTAGGTTCCATCCCCCTCAGGTATTTGAGGGGTTTAGTTCATGTTCATAAAAGAATACATCTTAGAAGAAAGTAAATAACAAAACATAAAGAAAAACCCTAAAACCCATGAAGGAATTAAAGGGAAGATCCTCGGTCTTGAGTGTGATTCTGGCTTCTTGAGATGGATCAACTGGCTTTCTTCGAGTAATGCCCTATATTAAGCCCTCTCTGGCTTCGCCTCCTTTGGCTCTCCCTTTTTTGGTCACACTTAGGGTGTTTATATAGGCTTCAAAATGTCTTTATTCTCCTTTAAGTAACCTTTTCCACGTAGAATTAAAATGGGTCACGGCTGAATCAAGCCTAGGCTGGGTTCGAGTCTGCTAAAGTGGCACGACCGTGTGGTGAACTCCAGGCCGTGTTGATTTCTGACTTTGGCTGAGTTTCTCCGTTTTTGGCCCGTTTCTCATTCTTTTCATCCTTCTATTGTCACCTAAGTATAAAACATGAAATTAAAGGATTAGGAGCATCGAATTCCACAATTCAAGGGATAAATAATCCAAAAGTATGCCAAATGTGGGATTAAAATATGTATATATTACGGTTTATCAAATACCCCCACACTTAAGCATTTGCTTGTCCTTAAGCAAAATCCTCAACTCACAATTAAAATTCATTCTTCTCAACTTATAACTCTTATCAATAATCTTTTGAAATAACCCATAGGTAATCATACATTTAGAATTCAACTAAAAGAACATCAAAGTTTCAAACAATCCAAGTTGAGCATTTTATTCGTGGAAAACATATGTATCCCCCCTTATCTAAGTAATCACCTTTGATTCAAAATATCATAGAGTGAACATCTTCACTAAGGGTTCACTCAAATCACTCGAAGTGTTTAAGGGACAATAAATTAAGCACTCAATAGTCAACATGAAAAGTTAATCCCATAGGCTTGCATGAAAATCAAGTCTCCACCATTGTAAATTGAGATGATACATCGATCAAAAGGTCTTTAAGAAGGGTTGTAACATGGCTTGGTTAGGGGGTGAGGTTACAAGCTGAAAGAGAAGGTTAGAATTGAGATCAAATTGACAAATTACCTAACTAGAAAAATAGACTAAAACTGAATAATTACAATAATAGCACGAGCTTCTTCTAAAGATGTGAAATTTACTGTTTAAGCTCATAAAAACATAGAACTAATGAAAAATATACTTTCAACTTTTTTTTAAGAACAAATCAAGTAATAATTACATACTAAAATATAGAACATAGTTAGGCAACTAATCAAATCAAATCTCGAAAAAAAGGTTAATACAATAGGGAAAATTCTTAATGAATTAAAAAGGGTAAATTTTTGGTTAATATTAAGGGAAAATCAATGAATGGTTTGTTAGGATCAAAGGGGTTCACTAAGGGTTCATTATGAATGTAGGCCTTTTGGAAATTAAGTGGGTTAAATCCTAGGTGCCTTTATCCTCTCAGTATATCAAATCAATGATGTGGTCTTGACATGCATAATCGAGGCAAGTTCTAGAATAACAGATCAATATTGACTCATTCAAATCAACAATAGAAGTGAGCACAAAAGAATGTATGCTCTAAAGGCTCAAAATCTCACAGGAATTATTGGCTTTTGATGTCAACACTGTGAACTTTAAACTTCAAGATAATACCTAAACTTGGGGAAATAACCTAGCAAATTTTTAATTTTTCAAAAATCAACTTATCATGCTCTATTCTCTAAAGCCTTAAAGTTTAAACAATCAATGCACAACTGCCCATGTTTTAATTCAAGACATATCAATAAAAATCATAAATCAATAAGAATTTGTTCTAATAGTGATATGAGAAAGAAAAGACAAAATTCAGGAAATTGAGAATAATGCAAAAAGTTAGGAACTTTTTTGAATAAAATTCACCCTCGATACTTAAGATGTACATTGCCCTCAATGTACAAAAATAGATATCTAAAGATTAATAGCATGATATCATAAGAGAGAGGTAGAAATGAAACTTCTTGAATTTTGGATGGATTCCTTGAGTTGGAAGTGTGGAAACTTGATTCGGAAGTGTAAGATAAGTTGGAGGAGGCTATTCCAGTGGATGTAGATACTAGGGTCGTGGTGTGGTGATTTGTTAGCAGCCTTTTGCACCTAAATCAAAGAAAATGAAATATGTAACACCCCAAACTCAGCCTAGACATTATGTTCAGATCTAACATGTCACATCAAAAGGTATTTGAAAAGCTAAGCGATCGTTAAAATGTTGCATCTCTTTTGAAACTCCGAGTTTCGTTGTTTGTTTGTAAAAACCACGATTTGCTTAATGTCTAATTCTGTAAAGTTATTATTATTTTGAAAAATTGTTTTTGTTGTGAAAATCAAACTTGAATAGTTGCGAAAACATGATATTTTAAAAACGATTATTAACGTTTTAAGAAAACCTAGTGTTTAATCGATTAATAATTTAATAATAGCCGAAATGAACGTTTAAAAGGAAAATAAAATCCAATGGCCTTATTACAAAATATTAACCCCAAAATAAATAACATAAAATAAAGTATTAACTGGTTTTACTAAGTTTTGTGAGAAGTAACTCCGATGTATGGCCACCACTGAGTCCTCCGTAGCTCCAAATCCTCTAACGCTAGGGATTACCTGCAAGGTTAAGAGAAAAGGGGTGAGTTACGGGAACTCAGTGTGTAATCTCCTAAATAGTCACTACCTGGGCCTGAGCCCTTACGACATTAATCTGGGCCTAAGCCCAATAATCATGGTAATGCAAACAATAAAATGTAGCCCAACCCAATCTAACCATCACACCACCCGTACCAACCAATCGCACCATGTGGGGATCAAGTCAACCCACCCCGCCAAATGCACCAATATTGCAGTCAAGCTGCTAGTATATATATAAGGCTCTTAAGCCTTCAATAGCGATATTATAATTGGCACAAAGCCATCAATAACTGTATTACGCTTGGCACATAGCCATCAGCGACGATAATATAATCGGCACATAGCCTTGGGTAAATATGATCGACACATAGTTATCGATATCTGTTAGGCACATAGCCATGGGTAAATACGATTGGCACGAAGCCATAATCAAGATGGCACAGAGCAAAGCTCTCTAATAATGCAGCCAAGATGCTAATAACAGTATATGTGGCTCAGCCACCAAAATTATATGTGGCATAGCCAATAAAATGGTATGTGGCGGAGCCACCAGGCTATACTTCCTCCAAACATCAAGCCCAACCCATGCAACATGATATAAATGCAATGTATCGAATGTATAAATAGTATAAACAAAGTCACATACACGATATTCAACCACAATCGGGGGTATAAGGATAATTTACCCCCAAAGGTATTTTAGTAATTCTACTCATAACTAATCCATTTATGCAGTGCATCTCGAACATACTCAATCATACAATTAACACATACAACACTAGTACTACCCTAAGGGTGCAACGATCATTTTGTCGTTTAGGGGTAAAACGGTAATTTTACCCTTTGAGGGTATTTTAGTAATTTCATAAATTGGGGGTATTTTGGTAATTTCACAAATCGAGGGTATTTTAATAATTTCGTAAACCGGGGGTATTTCAGTAATTTCATAAATTAAGGGTATATCGGTAATTTTGTAATCCAAAGCATTCTAAACAAAGATAACGATGTGAATGGGCTTAAGGCCCACTCTTGGCCCAAATGGGCCCACACGCTCGTGTGATCCATTTAGCCTAAATCTAGCCACAGATATAAGATTCACATAGACTAGTGCAATATCTACTACACAATCATACAATTTATTCATATGGGCCTGGGCCCCATTGGGTCCACTTGGCCCCTTTCGGCCCAAATGGCCCAAACAGTATCAACCCACAAAAATACTCATGGTGGGCTCAACTATCGCGTCGAAGCTCCCACACGTGAGCTCGCACACTCGTGTGGCTACCATCACCGTGTGATCGATATTTTGGCATTTGCCGCTCTACGCTAGAGTAGGGCGAAATACACACCTGATAGGAGTTTGAAGCTCATCCACGCTCTGGATGCTTCCATGCCCAAACGCCAACCAAGTTATGTTTACTCTCCTCATAGATGGCTCTATTTAAAGCCAGCTTCTCACCTTCCCTCCTGCTAGCTTTCTGATGTGGGATCCCTCCTTCAGCACAGTTTAAATCCAACACAAACTCTGGCCATCCCAACTTAGCAAAATAAAAGCCTCCAATAAGCCATCTGTGGGATTCAAACCCCTTCCCTCCATGCTCTCCACTTGATGCCACAACCACCCTACCACATGGCCAACTTGTGTCTAAAATCATGTGCAACTAAATATAAATCTATGGGCCAAAGTCTAAGTTCAGTTAAAAAATAAATCAAAATGAAAAACAAGCGCCAAGACTTTAACCTTGGACCCATTGCTTCCTTGTGTGGTGTCATTCCCTTGTCTCCCATGTGGCGCCATTTGCCACTAGACCACAACAACTTTTGTGCCATTTTCTCCACATTTTATTTTTAAAGCCTACTTATTAACTCCTAGGGTTTTATTCACCTAAAACCAAAATTTTCCTAAAGCCCAAGTTTGAACTTGGGACTTCGTAGAAGCCCCCTATCCTTCCAAAATCACTCACCAAATAGGCTCAACTTGCATTAGTGCCGTTCTCATGTTTACAAAAATTTTAATTGCTCCCCTAATCAATGTAACAGCCCGATTTAGGGGCTAGTCAAAACAGTGATCTCAAAATCACTAATTCGAGGTTAAAGAAAATTATTTTCATGTTACGTTATGTGTTATAACTTGTTTATAAGGATGCATGAAAATTTTGGTGCCTTACTTTTAGCGATTTCTAGCTAAATTGTAAAAAAGGACTAAATTGCATAAAGTGCAAAAGTTCTATTTTATTTCCTAGAGGTGCCAAATATGTAATATCCCAGATTAGGGGTTATGCATTTGGCGCATAATTGATGAATTAATAGGCTCAGTGTGTTTAAGGGGTTTGGAGAATCTTAGGAGATGGGGGAAATGCATCAGAAAAATATTAGAAATGCTAAGTTTAAAAGAGAAAGTGAACATTTTGGAAACTTGGAAATGTAAGGAAATGTTTTAGAAATTTTAAGTTTAAAAGAGGAAAGTGAACATTTTTGGAAACTTGGAAATGTAAGGAAATGTTTTAGAAATGTTAAGTTTAAAAAGGAAAGTGAACATTTTTGAAAACTTGGAAATGTAAGGAAATGTTTTAGAAATGTTAAGTTTAAAAGAGGAAACTAAAACAAGGTGGCCTTAAGAAAATTTATAGAAGAAATTTGACACAAGAATGGGCTTGGAGAAATGGCTAGGAGGCACCATTTAAAGCCCAGTAAGTGACGCCACAATCAAGGGGGAAGGAGCCTAGGTTCGAGTCACGTGGGAAGCAAATAAAAGAGTTTTATTTTGCTGCAAGGATCAAGGGAGTTGGACGACACCAAGGCTAATTTTTAGGAGTTTTTATCCTTTTAAAATTCAGCAAATAGATAGAAAATGATGGACTATTATTATTATTATTTTTCTTAAGAGATAAGAGATAAATATTGGATTAAGTTTTATTAAATTGAATGGGTGATAATTAAAGTGATAAAGTTATCAAAATAGGAGTGATGGCCAAGTAAAGGATTTTAAGTTAGTAATTTCGGCTACTAGAGGAAAAGAGAGCCATTCATCATATCTTCTTTCAACTCTTCTCTCTGCCAATTTCCTAGAGCATCTCTTCTTCTTCTTTTGTTAGCCAAAGTGAAAACTAAAGTAAGCCTAGTCAATTCTTCATACCTTTTGTGATCTCCATTAAAACCGAATCCATAAACTCCTCAAGATACCATCATTAGCCGATTTCTTTATACCAATCAAAAGGCGAAATCAAGATCCTTCTAGCCTACATAGCCGAATATTACTAAAGGTTCAAGCAAGGATTGCCGATCTCTAAAGTAAGGGTAAGATCTCATTCAGTTTTCTTTTAAGATTTGCCGAAATCTAGGACTAACCCCATTAATATCTTGTTGCCAAAACTTTGAAGAGATCTTTCGGGATTTACTAAGTGTCGACTACAAGGAAGGAGAAATTCTTTTCTCGAAGGTACACCATAGGCCGCGTGATCCCTAGTTATTCGGTGAGTTTCGGGATTTAAAATCCACAAGGTAAGTATCTATAGCATTCAGCCAATGCCATGTTGAGTAAATAGATGTGTTTCATTAATATTTAAAAGCCAAACTAATCTATTCAAGCAATCTAGTGATTGCCGATTTCAAGAAAGAAGGATACAAAGTTTTCAGCATTTGATTAGACATCAATCGGCAAAGAAGGTAAGGATTTAAGTGTACTAATCCCATCGATTTGGTTTTATGGCGAATGGCTCTTTACTAAGTATTAATGATTGATCAAATGTAGAGATTTAAGATCTAAGGCATTAGATCAAGCTTTTCGGGATCTGGAGTGAACTTGCTAAAGCGAATCAGGTGTGTACCCCACACTATCTTTTAATAATATTTATGGCAATATTAAATATATGCATGAATGTGAATATGGCTAAGTACCATGTTAAGGTACAAAGTACTCAGGTACGTTTCCTACTCCTACTAGGATTATGTTAAATATCTGTTACGACACACAAATGATATTATAAGAATGTGAAATAAGAATTTGGCATGCTAATGCATGATATGTATGATATAGGGCATATGGGTTATATGAAAAAGGGAAGTGAATGTGGTGACCTAAGACCACGATATCTGAATGTGGTGACTTAAGACCACGATATCTGAATGTGGTGACCTAGGACCACGATATCTGAATATGGTGACCTAAGACCACGATATTTAAATGTGGTGACCTAAGATCACGAATTTTATAAGGGCGATGAGCACGTCGACTGCAGCGACTGCCTTCGATGGTGTGTAGCGGATGGAGGGTTGACTTAGTAGTCAACACGGTGTGTAGGTTGGTACGGGTGATGTGTAGTGGATGGCATATAGGTTTGGGTTCGGGTTGCATCATATTGTTTAAATGCTTTATGTACATGTATGATTTGAAATGCCTGAAATTGTTAAGACTTAGTGTTCGTGTACACACCGAGTCTGCTTGACTCACCCTGCTAGGGAATATTTTTCAGTGATGATCTCAGAATGGACCGGCCTCGGCAGGAGCTCTAGGGATGGCCATGCTCAGTAAGAAATTCATTTTATTTGGACTATTTTATTTTATGTACTTTGGTTTTAATTTTGGGATTTAATTGATGTAATAAGGCCATAGTTGGATTACTTTATTTTACTTTTATTTACTATGTACGAATTTTTATCAAGTGAAGATTAAGTAAATTTATTTTAAAAAAAAGCCTAAACGTTTTGTCACCTAAAGTAAAGGATTTTACAAAATGAAATAAACTTGTTTTCAACTCAAGCCCAACCCAAAACAATCTTTCTTTCAAAACACACAAGTTTTTCCTGAGTAACAAAAAAATTTGAAACGGTTTACACCGGGGAACATACCAGATCCGGTCAAGGCTCATGGGTCGGGTTTGGGGTGTTTCAATTTGGTATCAGAGCCCAGTTTTAAACTCTTGGCCTTGGGTTTAAGGCCCAAAATGTTTTCAAAGTTAATCCCAAAAAGAATTTTTGTGAATTAAGCAGTATTTTCTGGCATGGCCCGCTAAGTCTCCGACCCGAAGTCCACCAGGTAAGTACTCCGATCTCTTGTGTGATTTATATTATGATTTGTAGAAGGGTAGAAATGGAACGTAGAATAAAGATTTAGTACTTGAACCCTAGGACTAGTATACCCCAATGTAAACATAAGACTTAAATGCCTAACTAAACAAACCTGTGGTTAAGTCATTTGAGTTAGGTGTGGTAACCATGGTGCGATGTCTAGGATTGGTTTGGTGGGAGCTTGGTATTTAAGCGATCTGCATGACTCACCTCCTCTCCACTCGAATCTTACTCAGTGCGTAGCTACTGGCTCACCCTAACCAAGAGGACTTAGCTACTGCCAAACCCCTAACTAAAACCCGAAAGGGACTAGCCAGATTTTTATGGAAACCCTAGTTTTAAAATTTCTAAACTACCTCTTGATTTGAAAAGATTATTTTATAAATTTTTTGAAATATTTCGATTTACAAATTTACTAAAATACCCCTAGTGGTAAAATTACAAAAATGTACTTGGTTTATGAAATTTCCAAATACCCGCAATTTTATCAAAATTTCATTACTTTATAAAATGTTCAAAAACCCTAATTTCCAAAATATCAGAACACCCTGATTTTAGAAAAAAATTATGAAATTACCCCTACCCTACAAATTATCGAAATACCCCCGAGTTACAAAATTACCAGAATGACCCCCGATATTCAAAAATTTCAGAATAACACCGATTTGGAAAACAAATTCTCGTAAACAACCTTCAAGTTTTGTAAATTCCAAAATATCCTTGATTTATTAAGATTTATAAATTTACCTAGTTTATTACTAAAATACCTCAGATTTCAAAATTTTGAAATGCCCCCGGATTTCAAAAATTACCAAAATACCCTTATTGATAAAATCACCAAGGAACCTTATTTTGACAAATTACAAAAATACCCCTGTACGATAAATTACGAAAATACCCCTGGGTAGTGGAAACACAACAACAATGAAAGCTACAACATTTCTCTGAATAAACGAAAGTTCATAATTGATTGATGGATGTATGAATGTAAAGACTGTGTGCATGTATGAATATGAAAGAACCACTCCTAAAATTCTTTTGATAAAACTTCTTCGTGGTTAATCAGTGGAATAAAGGCTAATTCATAAAATTTCTTAATCAGATTAAAGTGCTTCGTTAGATATGAGTTCTAGAGGACGCGGTCATAATGGACCCGGTAGAGGAAGAATGACTGTGTCAGAACCCGTTAGATCGGGTCAAGGGTCTGACAATGAGTTACCATCGCCACCACCACCCCCAGCTGTTGGTGTCGAGTAGCAGGCTCAGACGGGGGATGATGTTGTATCGCAGGCTGTGCTACGAGTTCTTGAAATGGTGGCTGGTGCTGGAGGAAATATGAGAGCTCAAAATCAGCACTGCGAGTGACTCGAGCCAATGGAGCCGAGGTGTTCCGTGGAGTATCCGTGTGGCACCCAGATACCGAATATTGGTTGAGGCAACCGAGCGCATTATGGATGAGCTCGATCCGACTCGAGGAGAAGTTGAAAGGAATGGTGGCATCGCCACGCCGATGAAGCGATCAATGGTGGTTAACAGTTCGGGATGGTGCCACAGCTGAGGATCTAACCTGGGAATATGTTAAGGTGGAATATCAGAAGAAGTATGTCGGCACACGTTATATTGATGAGCAGAGGAAGGCATTTTTGGGGCTGGTTCAAGGTAACAAGTCAATAGCAGAGTACGAAGCTGAATTTCTGAGGTTAAGTCGGTATGCTCGAGGAGTGGTGGCAACAGAGCATGAGCGGTGTGTCCGATTTAAGGACGGACTAAGGGATGATCTGAGGTTGTTAGTCGCTCCACATCAAGAGCGGGAGTTTTCTGCTTTAGTAGAGAAAGCTAAGATAGTGGAAGGAATTAAGGACTCTATGAGGGAAAACTCTGATCAAAATAGGCAGAAGAGAGAATTTGGATCGTCAAGGCCATCCAGGAATGAGCAAAAGAGGCCTAGAGTTGAAGGGTCATGAGGTCGCAAGTCGCTATTGGAGGCGATACCTTACTTGTGATCAATGTGGGAAGAAGCACTTAGGTGAATGTTGGAAAAAGACGGGAGGATGCTTTAAGTGTGGGTCAAAGGACCATATGATTAAGGACTGTCCGATGAGATCAGATGGGAATCAACCAGTAGCTCAGAATGTTAATCAGGCTGGTAGAGGTGGACAGCAACCTCAGCGAGGTCGTGATTTGAACCATGGAGGAAATGGTTCCGGCCGTGGTCGTGGAGCACCAAGCGAGGTGTCAAGGTTCGATGCAAGGCACCAAGGTTGGTTTATGCAATGATCGTCATGCGAGGAGAGTGATGTGCCGATGTGACAACGGTAAGTTTCTTATTTCCTAATGCCTTTATTGCCTTATTTATTATAGAGCTGGTTCGTTCTTGTATTGTTAGTGAATGGTATGAAACCTTGATGTGAACTTTGGAATTGTGCATAGGAAATGTGTTAGTTTTATTAAGATCGAGTCTTGCAAAGAATAGCGTAGTGTGGTGAGTTAGATTGTACGATTGTTCGTTAGTAAGTAATTTCGAGGACAAAATTATTTTAAAGGGGGTAGAACTGTAATATCCCAGATTAGGGGTTATGCATTTGGCACATAATTCATGAATTAATAGGCTCAGTGTGTGGGTGAGTGTGTTTAAGGGGTTTGGAGAATCTTAGGAGATGGGAAAAATGCATCGAAAAAATATTAGAAATGTTAAGTTTAAAAGAGGAAAGTGAACATTTTTGGAAACTTGGAAATGTAAGGAAATGTTTTAGAAATGTTAAGTTTAAAAGAGGAAAGTGAACATTTTTGGAAACTTGGAAATGTAAGGAAATGTTTTAGAAATGTTAAGTTTAAAAGAGGAAAGTGAACATTTTTGGAAACTTGGAAATGTAAGGAAATGTTTTAGAAATGTTAAGTTTAAAAGAGGAAACTAAAACAAGGTGGCCTTAAGAAAATTTATAGAAGAAATTTGACACAAGAACGGGCTTGGAGAAGTGGCTAGGAGGCACCACTTAAAGCCCAGTAAGTGATGCCACAATCAAGGGGGAAGGAGCCTAGGTTCGAGTCACGTGGGAAGCAAATAAAAGAGTTTTATTTTGCTGCAAGGAGCAAGGGAGTTGGACGACACCAAGCCTAATTTTTAAGAGTTTTTATCCTTTTAAAATTTGATAAATAGATAGATAATGATGGACTATTATTATTATTTTTTTATTAAGAGATAAGAGATAAATATTGGATTAAGTTTTATTAAATTGAATGGGTGATAATTAAAGTGATAAAGTTATCAAAATAGGAGTGATGGCCAAGTAAAGGATTTTAAGTTAGTAATGCGGCTACTAGAGGAAAAGAGAGCCATTCATCATATCTTCTTTCAACTCTTCTCTCTGCCGAATTTCCTAGAGCATCTCTTCCTCTTATTTTTGTAAGCCAAAGCCGAAAACTAAAGTAAGCCTAGCCGAATTCTTCATAGCTTTTGTGATCTCTATTAAAACTGAATCCATAAACTCCTCAAGATACAATCATTAGCCGATTTCTTTATACCAATCAAAAGGCGAAATCAAGATCCTTCTAGCCTACATAGTCAAATATTGCTAAAGGTTCAAGCAAGGATTGCCGATCTTTAAAGTAAGGGTAAGATCTCATTCAGTTTTCTTTGAAGATTTGCCGAAATCTAGGACTAACCCCATTAATATCATGTTGTCAAAACTTTGAAGTGATCTTTCGGGATTTACTAAGTGTCGACTACAAGGAAGGAGAAATTCTTTTCCCGAAGGTACACTATAGGCCGCGTGTTCCCTAGTTATTCGGTGAGTTTCGGGATTTAAAATCCACAAGGTAAGTATCTATAGCATTCGGCCAAGGCCATGTTGAGTAAATAGATGTGTTTCATTAATATTTAAAAGTCGAAACTCATCTATTCAAGTAATCTAGTGATTGTCGATTTCAAGAAAGAAGGATACAAAGTTTCCGGCATTTGATTAGACATCAATCGGCAGCAAGGTAAGGATTTAAGTGTACTAATCCCATCGATTTGGTTTTATGGCGAATGGCTCTTTACTAAGTATTAAGTGATTGATCAAATGTAGAGATTTAAGATCTAAGGCATTAGATCAAGCTTTTCGGGATTTGGAGTGAACTTGCTAAAGCGAATCAGGTGTGTACCCCACACTATCTTTTAATAATATTTATGGCAATATTAAATATATGCATGAATGTGAATATGGCTAAGTACCATGTTAAGGTACAAAGTACTGTGCACGCTTCCTACTCCTACTAGGATTATGTTAAATATCTCATTACGACACACATATGACATTATAAGAATGTGAAATAAGAATTTGGCATGTTAATGCATGATATGTATGATATGGGGCATATGGGTTATATGAAAAGGGAAGTGAATGTGGTGACCTAAGACCACGATATCTCGAATGTGGTGACCTAAGACCACGATATCCGAATGTGGTGACCTAAGACCATGATATCTGAATGTGGTGACCTAAGACCACGAATTTTATAAGGGCGATGAGCACGCCGATCGCAAAGGATCGCCTTCGATGGTGTGTAGCGGATGGAGGGTTGACTTAGTAATCCACACGGTGTGCAGGTTGGTACGGGTGATGTGTAGCGGATGGTATCTAGGTTTGGGTTCGGGTTGCATCATGTTGTTTAAATGCTTTATGTACATGTATGATTTGAAATGCCTGAAATTGTTAAGACTTAGTGTTCGTGTACACACTGAGTCTGTTTGACTCACCCCGTTGTGGGAATATTTTTCAGGTGATGATCAGTAATGGATCGGGTCTATAGGAGCTCTAGGGATGGCCATGCTCAGCAAGAAATTCATTTTATTTGGACTATTTTATTTTATGTACTTTGGTTTTAATTTTGGGATTTAATTGATGTAATAAGGCCATAGTTGGATTACTTTATTTTACTTTTATTTACTATGTACGAATTTTTATCAAGTGAAGATTAAGTAAATTTATTTTAAAAAAAGCCTAAGTGTTTTGTCACCTAAAGTAAAGGATTTTACAAAATGAAATAAACTTGTTTTCAACTCAAGCCCAACCCAAAACAATCTTTCTTTCAAAACACACAAGTTTTTCCTGAGTAACAAAAGAATTTGAAACGGTTTACACCAGGGAACATACCAGATCCGGTCAAGGCTCGTGGGCCGGGTTTGGGGTGTTTCAAAATAGCTATGGATTATTAATTGGAGGTTCCAAATGTACAATTTTCCTTGTTTAAGTGGGTTGATCGGTCATAAAACACAAATGGGACAAGAGCATTTATTATGATGAATAGTTGGTGATATTAGTTGGAAAAATAAATAAAATAAGATGATATAAGCAAAAGTTATCATCTTTTTATTTATCTTTCTTCTCCAACCAAAAATATCAGCCATGGGAGGGGTTTGAAAGCTTAAAATTTCAGCAAGATTTACTCCATTCAAGTAAGTCCATTTGATGTTTATTTTTGATGAAAATTGTATTTTTGGAGCCCCCAAAGCTTAAGATTGCTAATGGGGGGACTAATTTGCAACATGGTTGAAAGTCTAGGGACTTACCATGATAGAGTTTATGTTTTTTGATGAGTTTTTATGGAAGAAAATGAATGATAGGATTCTGACAAATAACTTTTGTGAAAGGTGTTGTTATGAAAACACCTAATTTGGCCTAAAATGCAAAAGTTGTAAATTGTTCATTAAGGCATGAAATAGTTGGAATTGTGGATAGTTGTAAGAGAATTAAAATATCAACTAGGCTTGTTTAATAAGAAAATGTGATGAAAATTTATTTACGAGCCTAGTGGTAAAATCATAATTTTGCCAAAGTGTAGGGGCAAAATAGTCATTTTTTCCTAAAGTGTAGTTTATGGTGAATTATGATTTATAAGTGATTAAATCACTAAATTCCATTGTTCTAGATCAAAGAAAACAAGTTTCAGACCTAGAACGGGTGAAAAGAGAAATGTGGGCAAAAAGTCATTTTTGACCTTTTCGTCATCGAGGTAAGTTCATGTGCAAATGTTGCAATTACGTATGAGTTAATTTAATATTCTAATGCTGTATGGAATGTATAATTACTCTATGAATGTATGAATTATCTTTTGATGAGATGTCAAGAGAATTGAATCTAAGAGTAATGGGAAATGTAAATAGTATAAAATGATGATAGTTAAGGTTCCGTATAAGACCATATTGGAATATGGCCTCGGTGAGAGATATTAAAAAAGACCATGTTAAGGACATGGCAACGATGTGAGAATTCGTATAAAACCATGTCAGGGACATGGCATCGATATGTTAATACGTGTAAGACCATATCAGAATATGTCCTCAGTGTAAGAATTCGTATAAGACCATGTCAGGGACATAGAATCGATATGTTAATGTAAGTAAGACCCTATTAGGGTATGATGTCAATGTGACACTATGTGTATGAGATTCAATAGTGTTATTTAACAATTCTAGATGAATTCAGTATATGATGAACCTCTAGTGGGTTATGTGTAATCGATACACCTTAGTTGTATAAGATAGATTTATTAATGCATTGTGTGAATGCGAACGAGAATCATAGAAAGTTAAGTAAAAATAAAAATGTGTGAGGATGTTCTTGGTTGAACATTTGAAATAGAGATATATATGTGGATTACTATCCATGAATGTAAAATAACGGTGAGCCATGTGTGATATCACCTTATTGATATTAATGATGGGCTAAGTGCGATACCATAAATTATATCGTTATCGGTGGGCTATGTGCATTACCACCTGATTAATTAGTAATCGATGGGCTGTGTGCAATACCATCGCTTATAAATGATTGGTGAGCTAAGTTCGAAATCACCATAAGTATAAATGATTGGTGGGCTGTGTGCGATACCACCCTAACAGAGATTCAATAGTGGGCTAAGTGTGGAACCACTAAGAAATTAGAAGTATGAGTGACTCATTGAAAATGCTTGATATGTTGTTTTATATGTGGTGATCAGTGCAGGAATGTATGCTATTTAAATGAGCAATTGGCTTGTGGCATGGTAAGAATGTGGTAAGAAATAAAATAAGTAAGCTTCAAAAATGGTTGAGTAAGTAACCATGAGTTTATGAGAAAATTCATTATAATACCTTGTAGTCATGGATATTCAATGAATATTAGAAATTGTCAGTTATATATAGATGAACTTACTAAGCGTATTGCTTACTCCTTTTCTTTTCCCATCTCTTATAGTTTATTTTAACTAGCTCAGGTTGGAGGCCGCGGGAGATGTTTTCACACTATTGAGTAGACTCCTGGTATGGTGTTTCAAGTTCTTTTGAGTCATGGCATGTATAGGGATTCTTTTAAAGTTGATTAAGTTCTAATTGATGTAGCCAAATTGTGTTGGCCTAAGAGAACTTAGAGTTTGGTTGTGTATAGCCATAGATAAAGGCTTAAGTAGTTTGTAATTATATTGGGAATAATTCTCCCTAGTGCATGGGATGAAGACTTTATCTCTTTTATAATTAGATGTCCTTATTTCAAGAGTTATATTAATGCTATGTGAAGTTATGTGATGATGAAAGAATGTATGTAAATGAGAGTGGTAATTGGCTTGGAAAATAGCCTTCATGTTCCCACACGGGTAGACACACTCAGGCAGGTTCAGGCCGTATGCATACTCAGACACTTTAGTGTTTTAAATTAGGATAGACCAAGGGCAAAATCCAGGGTCATTTGTTTAAACTGTGGGTGAGGCACGGTTAGAATACGGGCGTGTACCCCAAGCCATGTGAACAAGTCAGTATATCAGGGTATAGCACACGGTCTGAGTCCACGGGTGTGTCAAGGCCATGTGTGTTTAGTCAGTGTCGACCACAGGTGGTAGGCACAGGCATGTAATAATGGTGCACGGGCGTGTCCCAAGTCACATGGGCATGCGACCCCTGTTTCGAGAGAAAGTTTCCAGATAAGTTCTGAAAGTTATATGATGTAAGTCTGAGGCCTCGTAGGCCTATGAAACGTATGACCTAACTAAGAAAAAAAAGTTTTTAATTCGAAACGAAATTTTTACAGCTCATAAGTACATGTTTAAGAAAGTTCAAGCATAGTAATGTCTCATATCCGGTCCTAGCCTCGGATTCGAGTATAGGGTGTTACAGTCAATGGCCAATAAGCCCAATTCTACTAGGCCCAAATTCGGGTAGTTACAAAATGTAATAATAGAAATTAAGCACAAGAAAGATAAAGAGAAGGAAAATAAAGGAGAAGAGAAATGAAAAAGAAAAAATAGATGGACTCAAAGGTTCTTGTCTTGTCCAGGGAATGAAGCGGCCGGCATGAACTTTTAGAGATTGGTCTCGCACAGGGAGGCTATGCTAGGGTCCTTTCGCTTCTTCGACATGGAGATGGTGGTTTTGAGGAAGAATGAGGGAAAATGGAAGAGGAAAATGCTTGGGGTGGGTGTCGACGGTGGTGATCAGACTGAGTAGGGGAGGGGAAAATGGCTAGGGTTTTGGGGAGAAGAATTTGGGAAGAAGATGAATAGTGGGTTGGTTTCAATAGGTAATAGGGCACACGATCGGTAGCCACGCCCGTGGGGTCTTTATTTAGCCCATGCGATTCGTGAATTTTTAAAATTGGGCGCGTTTGAGTGGTGGCACACACCTGTGTTCCTTAGGTGTGTTGGTTCACAAGGCTGACTCACATGGCCGTGCTGAGATTTGTTTGCTTCTCCCATGCCCATGTAGTGGTCACCACGCCCATGTTGATAAATCAGTGTCGACCACGGTCGTTTCGTACGGCTGTGGAATTTTATTGTCGCCCGTGGTTTGGGGTTTTTCATCCTTGGTTTGTATGATCTCTGCCGCGCCAATGTGCAAATTCGTGGTGTCCACACTGTCACGACCATACCCGTGTGTAAGGCTGTGCGGTAGGGAAACCTATGCTTTTATTGAATTTGTTAGTTTTTAGTTAGGTGCTAAAAATAAAAAATATAAGTTAATGAGGTTAGTGCTCGGGTTGCCTCCCGAGAAGCGCTCGTTTAAAGTCTTAAGCTAGACTTACCTCTCATTCACATAATCATGGTGGTTTGAGGAGTTGAAACTCCTCTCCCCTGCTATCAGTTTTATGATCATTATATGGTTCTAGTCGAGTAGTGTTTACCTTAAAAGTGCCGAATTTAGGATTAGTTACCTTGACTGTTCCATGTGGGTAGATATTCAGTACCTCAAAAGGGATTTGTTCGTTTGTATCAAGGTCTGAAGTGGTGATCCGAGGGTCCATTTTATTCAACAATACCTGATCTCCGATCTTAAATTGGTTTGGCTTATGGTGTTGCCTCGATTTTGCCTCGTGTGTTCCTAGTTTCTCTTTGAAATACGTCTTCCACTTGTCTAGTTCATCGATTTGAAGCCTCCGTTCCTCATGAGTTATTTCCTTGTTGGCATGAGGTCTATGATCTGGCTCAATTGTGTACTTCCATGGTGCTTCCTAAAAGAAGGTTTAACCGAATGGTCATTAATAGAATTTATGTTCTCACCTTTATTACTTGATGTCCTAGTAGTGTCGAGAGCCTGAACACTGATCGTCTCGTCACCTACACGAAGTATGAGTTCACCTGTACCAACATCAATTTTAGTTTTAGCAGTTGCTAAAAAGGGTCTTCCTAAAATTAAAGGAACATTGTTGTCCTTATCCATGTCTAAAATGATAAAGTCTACTGGGAATATGAATTTATCAATTTTTACTAGTACATCTTCGATTATACCCCTAGGAATTCTAATAGTTTTATCAGCTAATTGAATGCTCATCCTAGTTTGTTTGGGTTTCCCTAGACCTAGCTGTTTAAACATTTTATAAGGCATGACATTTATGCTTGCCCCTAAATTAGCTAAAGCATTATCAACAGATAGACTACCAATTAAGCACGGAATTGTAAAACTCCCTGGATCTTTTAATTTTCATGGTAGTTTATTTTGTAAAATTGCTGAGCACACTGTATTTAGCTCCACATGTGACGTATCTTCTAACCTTCGTTTGTTTGTCAAAAGCTCTTTTAAAAATTTTCTTGAATATGGCATCTGCGAAAGAGCTTTAAGAAACGGTAAGTTAATATGTAATTTTTTTAGAAGTTTAAGAAATTTACAAAATTATTCATCTGTGCGGTCTCTTTTCATCGCATTGGGGTATGGCATACGAGGTTTGTACTCTGTAATTACTAGTTTTGGTTGATCATGGCTTACCTCAACCTTTCCTTCCTCTACCGCATTCTCTTTTTGGCTTATCTAACCCTTCACTATCATGAGCAGTAACGACATGAACTTGCTCCTTTGGGTTAGTTTCAGTATTGATTAGCAAGTTGCCTTGTGGCCTTTCAAATATGAGCTTAGCGAGTTGTCCTAATTGGTTCACAATCCCTTGAATTGATGCTTGCTGATTTTTGAGTGTTGTTTTGGTGTTTTGGAAATGGGTTTCTGACACCGCGATAAATTTTGTTAGCATCTCTTCAAGGTTTGGCTTTTTCTCTTGTGGGTAGGGTTGCTGTTGAAAGCCTAGAGGGGGTTGTTGTCTCTGATTTCCTTGGCCACCCCATGAAAAGTTTGGGTGGTTCCTCCAACCTGGATTGTAAGTGTTACTATAAGGATTATTTTGAGGCCTAGAGTTGTTACCCATATAGTTCATCTATTCGTTCTCTATGCCAAGGTTGTAGGATGGGTATTCTGTATTGTTCGTCTCTCCTCTATATGTATCGCACTGCATCACTGGATGTACCTGTGAAGAACCATACAAACCATCAATCTTTTTATTTAACTGTTCTACCTAGTTTGATAGCATGGTCATTGTGTCGAGGTTGAAAACACTGGCGGCTTTTGTTAGCTTTGTCCTCATAACTTGCCACTGATAGTTATTCAGTGCCATCTCCTCTATAAACTCATATGCCGCTTCAGGGGTCTTGTTATTTAGGGTTCCACCAACGGCTGAATCAATCAACTGCCTAGTTGAGGGATTCACACTGTTATAAAAGGTTTGAACCTGTAGCCACAAAGGTAACCCATGGTGAGGGCATCTCCTTAGTAAATCTTTATATCTCTCCCATGCGTCGTAGAGTGTTTCTAGATCTATCTGCACAAAAGAAGAAATATCATTCCTCAACTTAGCCGTTTTATCTGGCGAAAAATATTTTAACAAAAATTTTCGATCTTTTGGTCCCATATAGTGATTGATCCTCGTGGTAACAAGTTCAACCACTGTTTAGCTTTGTTCTTCAATGAAAAGGGAAATAACCAAAGGCGAATGGCATCATCAGAAACACCATTGATTTCAAATGTATCGCATAATTCCAAAAAGTTTGCTAAGTGTGTGTTAGGATCCTCATCCTGCAAACCATCAAATTGGACAAACTGTTGTATCATCTATATAGTGTTAGGTTTCAATTCAAAATTATTTGCAGTACTAGTAGGTCTAACAATTCTTGATTCAGTACCGGCTAAACTAGGCTTAGCATAATCATACATAGTACGAGGAGCAGGATTTTGATTCATCGAATTTCCCATAGCCACCGAAAGTAATGGATTATTCTGATTTTCAGCCATCTCTTCAGGAGGATTGGTGATGTTTTCTTACTCTTCCTCTATGTATTGTAAACTTTTCCTAATTTCTCTTCAGTTTCTGCGAACTGTTGCCTCGATCTCACCGTCAAAAAGCAATGGTCCTAACGGGTTCCTCCTAATCATAAACTAGAAAAACCTATCAGAGCAAATAATAGAGAGATTAGAAAACTAAAAATAAAAATTAGAAATAAATAAATAAATAAATAAAAGAAAAATGGCTAAAGTAATAAAAATTGAGCGTTCCTAATATTTCAGTTTCCCGACAACGACGCCAAAAACTTGATCGTGATCTGAGAGTTTTAATATTTATATATGAATGATCGAGCCTAGAAACTAACTATCACCATGATTAAGGCAAGCTCACCTATCGAATAGTAGAATAGCTCAGTCGCAAGATCGGAATGTCGAACCCAAAGGAACCAAAAGTACTAGTGCTGGCTTTCTTTTTATTATCTAGCCAAAAATACAAGGGATTTTATCTAACTAATTATTAAGCTAAGGATGCTAAGACACAAAGAACGAATTGGGAAATAACTTTTGGGAAAATCTGTAACACCCTAAACCCGGCCTAGAAGTTAGGCCCGAATCCGATGTGTCACACTAAAAAGTTTTTCGATAACGTATAAAGAAAACATGTCAAATGAGATAAAAAAACATGTTAGATCATTTTTATTTGTACAAAAATAGATGTTGATTTGTTAAAATCAAGAAAATCAAGTTTGACTTGAGATATTTAATAAAATTCTACTAACCTCGAAGATTGATCGATTAAATTTGAAGTAATTATTTTATAAAACTGTGACTTTTGGAAATATCGCTGATAGTTCGAGAGAAATTTTTGTATTAAAAATATTTGTAAAAGTTTATTTTGAAATTCATTTGTTAATCGATTTTGGAAAAACTTTATTATGATTTTAGAAAATCCCATTTAGAATAATTTGAGCAAAATATAAACACGTCAAACATAAAGCAAAATTAAATAATCCAGAGGCCTTATTACAACACATAACCCAAAATAGTAAAGTAATAAAGTAAACGAAGTAAGAAACTAAAGTCCAAATAAAACCATTTCTGAAGTATGGCCTACACCGAGTCATCCATGGCCCCAAGTCCTCGTCACTGAGCATCACCTACAAGGATTAAGAAAGAAATGGGGGGTGAGTTACAAGAACTCAGTGTGTAACCCACTTACCATTGTCCACTGGGCCAAAATCCAATTAAGCATTTATTGGGCCAAAGCCCATTTACTATTATAACATAATAACATGTATATAATACGCATGTGATATGCAATTCCCAAACCAAACCTAGTTTTTCATCCGCTACACACCATCCGTACCAACCAACACACCTGTAGGGAGCTTTAGTCACCCACCCGCCAACACACCAAATTGGGCATTAAGCCATATATCAAACTGGGCATTAAGCCGTATATCAATTTGTGGACAAGCCACCAGAATTTTGTAGCAAAGCTACCAAAACTTCTCTTCGTCATTATCCCAACCCATGCAAATCATGTATATAATCATAACAATTCACAATGATGTATTTAGATATTCTTTACAAATTTTATGGCCCATTATAACAATTTATCAAAGTTGGCCCATTAAACAAATATCATCTTGGCCCATTTTGCATATTTTTAGATTGGCCCATATAATCATATATCAATTTGGCCCACATAACAGAATATATCAGATTGGCCTATTAATCAATATGTCCATTCAGCCCATAAGGGCATTTTTGTAATTTAGAAATCGTACCCGCTAAGGGTAATTCGGTAGTCTTACCCACTAAGGGTATTTCGGTAATTTACCCTCTAAGGGTATTATGGTAATTTTGTAACCAAGGCTTAACTACTAATTTGGGGCATAAAAGTTTGAAACTGTTGATCTGCGTTATATTGACTAAATTGACCATAACTCAAGTGAGGAATCTCGAAATCTAAATCTGTAAATTTTCCTTGAAACTAGACTCATATATCTCCTTACTACAATTTTTCCAGAATTTTTGGCTTAACCATTTAGTAAGTTTATTCCTTAAAATTTCCCTTGTTTCACTGTCCAACAATTCTAACCTCTCTTACCCAAAATTCAAATATCTCACTGTACAGTTTTCATATACTGCTCCCAATTGTTTCTAAGGAATCCATACATATAAATTATATCCCATAATTCACTTTGTAAAATTTTATACGATTTTTCCAAGACAGATCAGGAACCACAAAATCATTCGTAACCGGCCTCACTAAAATTAACATATCTCGAATATAAAATTCCTTTTCCTTCTCCATTTCTTCCTTATCAAAATAGACACAGAAGATTTGATTTGATATCTTATTCACTTATTAATTCCTTTATCCTATTTTCATGAATTTTCAAATCACGCCATCGCCATCGACCAAAACTGTTTTATTACAAAAACATGGTTACCACTATGAACCTACGCGCCCCTAAGTGATCCCGGATGCCGATTTTTGGATGCCGATTTCTGGTTTTCTTTGGTATTTTGACCAAATCACAGAACATATCATACAAACTTTCAAAGAGATGTGAGAGTACACACTATTTCAAACATGTTTTCGGAAGGTACGGGATTACACACCTTGATTTCGATTTCCTAACGAACTACTCGTCGTTGACCTAGAACAAAACCAACAAAAAGTTAGCCTCAGATTTCCAAAAGATTTCATATCACTTACACTTGAATCACTTACCACTATATCCGAAGGTAGAAACATATCGAGTGATTTGCCCCTAAAATATATAGTCGATTAGTCGAAACTTCAATCCGATTTGCAACATAGCCGAATAGAGATATAACGAAAAATCCAAAAATGAACCCCCTTACCTTATCGATATTGGATCCAATTACCACCGTTTGACTTCGGCTAGAACAATACACGGTCTCCTACTTAAAGCACTACGAAAAAGAAAGGGATTTGTTTAAAAGAGAATAGATGATGATTCCGGTCAAAAAGACCCTCCCAAGCCATAATATAGATTTGGCAAAAGAGAGAAGAAAATAAAAAGAATTGAAAGGGTTCTTACCGATTGTTCAAGAGATGAATGACAACTCGAATGGAAAAAAGATCAATGAAAGATGGAAGATTTGACTATGGTGAAAATATTAGAGTGAAAGTGATGCTTGAAGGATTTTTGCTAAAAGAAAAGAAGAAGAAAGATGATGGATTAGTTTCGATTTTCAAGGATGATGAATGAACAAAGAAATGGTCTCCAAGTTGTATGCATTCGACAAAGAAAATAAATGGAATAAGTCTCTTCAAGGTTGCATGGATTCGGCAAAAATAGGACAAAGAAGTTTGGGAAGAAAAGAAAATGATACCAAATTGTCAATGAAGAATAGGCCAAAATAACCAAAATTTACCAATTATCAATGATCATAATCAGCTAGGAGAGGGAGTTTTGAGAGAAAAAGAAACAATTGATGTATTGATATTTTGTCCAAAACTATCACTTTTGTTTTTACCAAAACATCAAGCACCAAATTGGCTATCATCCTAGCCCCAAGCCATCCATATTCATCCCCACTAGGATAAGAGTTTGGCTACCCAAACTTTCCAAAACACCATCCTCAAAATAAGCCCCTTGTCCCCCTTACTTACCTATTTCTCATAATTCCTTTCCCCAACTTCAATCTTGCCTTATTCTTTTAGCCACCTTACCAAAATAATGAAGTCCACCCTTGCCATATTTATTCCTTGACCGACACATAAGGAAGGGAAGCAAAAATAAAAGTCAAATTGCACACAAAGTGATTCGAACTTCTTCCCTCAAGATGCTACAAGTGGCGCCATATCCTCTCTACTAATAGCTCTTTTTTGCTAGCTATTTAATCAATTATTTCCTTATGCTTTAAGGTCATTTAATCCATCTCCTTAAAGTGCTAAAATATCAAATTTTTCCTAAGGCCCAATTAAACCCGAGACTTTATAGAAACCTCGTAACCTTCTAAATTCACTTAACTAATAAGTCCAATTTGTAATAATGCCATTCTCTTATTCTCGAATTTTAAACATTCCTACGCCCAAGGCCCAATGGGCCCAATCCTACTAGGCCCAATTTTGGGATGTTACAAAATCAATTGATCAAGACAATACCCGAGGAAGAATCCACCTAGACATCACTTGTTATTTAACTCTGAACTAGACGATTTATTCACTTGACCTGATCCGTAGGATTCCCTAATTTATATTAATACCTCTTTCGAGGCTACTAATGTCTAACCCTAGGTTGATTAATTGAAATCTCTTTCTAATTAAAACCCTTAGTGTTGTATTAACTCGATTTATGGACTCCCATATTAGGTTTGACCTAATTCGACAGATTTTCATGTCTTATCTCTAGGAGTGCGATCAACTCTACTTAATTATGCTAGATCTACTCTTAGACAGGGACTTTTCCTCCTCTGAATAAGCACATCAATACTTGAATCAATATCCTAAAATATTTAAACAAGAATTAAGAACACATAATTAAGAACAAATCAAGTATTTATCATACGGTTTAGAAAACAATAACAAGATCCGTCTTAGATTTCATCCCCCTCAGGTATTTGAGGGGTTTAGTTCATGTTCATAAAAGAATACATCTCAAAAGAAAGTAAATAACAAAACATAAAGAAAAACCCTAAAACCACTGAAGGAATTAAAGGGAAGATCCTCAGTCTTGAGCGTGATTCTGGCTTCTTGAGATGGATCAACTGGCTCTCTTCGAGTAATACCCTGTATTCATCCCTCTTTGGTTTCGCCTCCTTTGGCTCTCCCTTTTTAGGTCACACTTAGGTGTATATATAGGTTTTAGAATATCTTTATTCGCCTCTAAGTAACCTTTTTTGCGTAGAATTAAAACGGGTCACGACAGAGACACGCCCGTGTGGCATGCCCGTATGAATTGAGCCCAGTCCGTGTTCAAGTTTGCTAAAGTGGCACGGCCGTGAGGTGAACTCCAGGCCGTGTTAATTTCTACTTTGGCCCAATTTCTTTGTTTTTGGCCCGTTTCTCGTTCTTTTCATCCTCCTATGCTCTTCTAAGTATAAAACATGAAATTAAAGGATTAGGAGCATCGAATTCCACAATTCAATGGATAAATCATCCAAAAGTATGCCAAATGTGGGATGAAAATATGTATATATTACGGTTTATCATATTATTATGTCATCTACAATTCAAATTGGGGAGATGACTAGTGTTGGCTATCGGAGAAATTGACCCCATGAGTAGAGACATAGATGTATTCATTGGTATAATGATACATTAGACTGGACCCAAGGTGAATTAATTCTGAATCCATTTGTGAATTAATTCACTTGTGACGTTTGTGGTGTGATTTACTTAGATCTTGAGTTAGTCACTGACCATGCGTATGCAACTCATGTGCTTTGATATAAGCGGAGGCTTATGCTTTAAAGATGATCAAGTCCATAGCCGGTATGTTGGGTACATGAATTGTGTATGACATAACTTTACTAGCAACAATGGAATTCATAGCTCAATTAAAGAGTTAAATATATCCTCTCATTGGCATTGTGTAGATTGATAAGTATAGAGCATGGCCACGGGTTGTTCATTCTCGAATGAGCAATTTATCACAGTCCTGTGTTAATAGTGATCATATTAATCATTAAGAAGACACAATATTGACAATGAGATAAAATAGGATTGTATTGAGTGAATGGATTTAACTCAAAGGAATCAAGGATATCATATGAGGGTAACACACACATGATGAGGTCATTGGACAAAACAATTAGATGAATTGTTTTCGTAAAGAGTATACAATAAGGAGTTTTCAATCATGGTACTTCATTTTGACTCATTCCGTGATAAAATAATTGTGAATCATTGGAACGATGTTTCTAGACGTAATTGTGATTACTAAAGCCTAATTGTATATGTCCGATTGGTCCTTTACTAGCTCAACAAAAGCTCGATCAAACTGCATTTGAATCAGAAGATAATTCTATGACTTTGGAAATAATTTAATTGAGTCAATTTATTTGATGTTGAATTAAATTAGGTGGTCGTGATAATTGTTCAACTACAGAATTTGATTAAAGAATTTTCTTGAAAAATTAATTTGAAAACCTTAGTGATTAAAATTAATTTTGATAAAGTAAAATTAAATTAATAAAATTAATTAAAATTAATATGATATTTTTGGAATTTGTTTTTCAATTCAGATAATTGGTCCAATGGGTAATTGAACTTGAAAATTGGATCGAGATCATAAATTCGGCTCGGCAGCCCAAAACCGAGACCAAGACCCTAAAATTGGTTGAATTAAGCCTAGTATATGAAATCGGGCTGACGGTCCAACCGACGGCTAGACCGACTCGGTCGGGTTGTCAATGACTCGTATTGAGCTAATAGTGGCCAAATCGGCTTGGGGTGCCGTAAGGGTGTCACACCTACATCACCGGACACCTGGTACCGATGGCTGCAGGGGCGACGTCGTAGTGGCTGATGGCGGTTGTAACATCCTGAATTGGGGGTCCTTGCATTTAATGTGTTTTTGTGTGTATGCTATGCTCAATGTGTTAGTTTAGGGTGTTTAGGGGTCTAGGGAAGGCTCGGGGTTGAGCTGAGGCCTTGGCCAAAATTCTCTTTTTGGGCACCTTAGTGGAGAGTTAGCTGAGATAGGACTTAAGGGATATTGCTTGTGTTTGGTTGGCACAAGAATTTAAGAGGTAAAGAGGCAAGGAGGCACCACTTATGGTTCAGGTAGGTGACGCCACAAGGGAGCAGAGAGGTAGTAGGTTCAAGTCGCATGGTGCTCATTTTGGAATTCTTTTTGACGTCAAAGGGAACAGAGGTAGAGTATAGCTAGGATGCTTTAAGAGGGGAGAGTTGATAGAATCAAATAATTCAAATGTGTGGCTGAGAGAAGAAATAGGGGTTTGAATCATTCAAACCTTCTTTTAATGAGTGATAAAGAGTGAATTAAGGAGAAAAAAAAGGGATTAGCATGTGGTGAAGGTAGTGGCCGAATTTTGAATGCTTGGGGGAGGGGAGTGTAAGAATTGGTTCTAGCTTGTTTAGGGTTTGTCGAATTTCATTTATGGTCATAGGCATTTTTGTTCTCAAAAGGAATTTTTAGTTTTGGGTTGTAGGTGTCGAGTTTTTTGAGGTGTTTAGTAGCCAAGTTTGAAAGTTCTTTTCCCTTTCGGCATTTGGTGTTCTCTTTTGGCGACTTTTGAACCTTTTCTTTGTTTAGCCGAAACTCCTACCATCCTCTCTACTTCTCATTTCTTTCTTCTCATTTGAATCATCTAAAGCCGAAACCTCATTCTTCTTTTCTTCTTCTTGACCGAATCCTCCATTACTTCCATTCATCTCTTTAATTACATCTTGCTTTAGCCGAATCTCTTAAGCCTCTCTTCTTGTCTTTCATTTGCCGAAACATATCCCTCACCTTCTCACGGGTTTTCTTTTTCAAAGTCGAAGCATCCATTGTTCTTATTCCTTCTATATTTCTTCTTGGCCGAATCTTTTTTGAGTGCCCATCTTCTTCTTTCATTCTTTTTTTAGTGGATTACTGTCACTCCGTTCCACAACTTTGTCAATCGGATTCTCTTTGATCGTGGTAGGTATTCCCTTTTCATTTCAATTCTCTTTTCTCTCCTTTTGGATGCCGAAGGAATTAATCTTGTCTTATGATTCTTAACCGATTGAAGGAGGGGCCTTGTCTTCGCATTCTTTCAGCATCTGGTTTGCGATTGAAGGGAGTTAAAGGACATTCGATTCTAGTTGACTTAGGTATTCAGTCAGTGCTTAATCCAAGCCTTATAGTCTTCGGGACTTATCGATCTAGGTAAGGGATCTTTGCTTTTGAGTGTATATTTTTTATCATTCTCTGCTTCAATGCTTTAATCTGGTCTATTGACCAAGATCTTTTTCATGGATTCAAATGCTAGCCAAGCAAACGGAGGGGTTGGACCTGTAGTCCCAGCCCCTAAGTTCAAGAAGTGCGCGGTGTCTGCTGTTCGAGATTGGCCACCAGGTTGTGGGCCAGCTTCTGAGCAGAGTAGTAGGCAAATAGCAATAGTTCCTGTTAGTGATAGTGTCGATATAGAAAGCGTCGTATTGTGTGTTATAAGGTGTGTAAACTTCACACACTTCTTATTTATTTATTTGTTTGTATTATTCACTATTTGGGCTGAAAAGCCAGAATGACTGAGAAGCAGTCGTAATACCCTTATGGATAAAGGTGCGAATACCAGGTATGTGACTCTATTAATCTTTTAATGGGTGTGAGATAATTGATGTAGTCTGTTTCGGTAAAGATAGCATGTGGATTCATATGATGGTATGTTCTGCATGGGTTAGGAAATAATGTGAAAGGGGAAGTGTTTGAGACTGTCACGGTGGTTATTACCACGGTGGGCTAGCCCACGGATATATTATAATCTTTGATAATTGTGACCATGTCTCAGTGGCTTGGTGCCACGGTGGTTTAATACCACGATTATATATATATGATTGGTGACTCATCCCAGTGGTTGTTACCACAATGGGTTGGCCCCACGTATATTCTTCAGGGATTGCCACAGTGGTTGTTACCACGGTGGGTTGGCCCCACGTATATTATTAGTGACTTTTTCACAGTGATCTTGTATCACGGTGGTCTAGAACCACGAGTGGCCTAATGCCACGTATGAGGTGTGTAGCGGATGGAGGGTTGATTATAGAAATCCCCACGATGTGATGGGATGGTACGGGTGGTGTGTAGAGGATGGAAAAACTAGGCTGGTTTGGGTCACATATTGCATTCACGATGGTGTTTGATATTCTGAGTGGGCTGAGGTCAACATACGATTATGGTCTTGAAGCCGTATGTGTGACATAAGGGGATTTACACACCGAGTCTTGGTGACTCACCCCTCTGCTAAATCTTGCAGGTAATTAGTAGATCGTGGATTAGGGAGCCGGGGCGGACTCATGGAGGCCATAAAGTATTCTTTTTTGTAAAGTCGTTTATTTTCTAGTATCTACTTAATTCGGGTTTTTCTTATGTAATAAGGCCTTTCTAATATTTTTATTTAGAGTTTTATATTATGATTTAAATTTTGTTATGACCTTGATATAAGTTTCAAACTTGCTAATTAAGTTGAGTTTTTTTCCAAACCCTAAATAACATAAGCAACCGTTTTTCTCTTAAATGCCACCAGAAATGCCAAAGTACCATTAAACTAAATTCGGAAGTTTTGTTTAAACTACAAATCACTGTTTTCAAAACATCACCCTAGATCAAATTTTCAAACTTACGATATCTTCAATATACAAGACCTTTTTTCCTTTTTCAACCTTTTACCTTGTGACATACTAGATCTGGTCGTAGCGTTTAGACCGTGTTTGGGGTGTTACAGCGGTTGGTCTTCAGTGGTTGAGTAGTGGAAGAGTTACACTCCTATTGGGACTCTACCAAAGAATTTGATTTCAGATTAAATATTTCAAAAATAATATTATTTTAATAGTTTAATATTAAATTTAATTTAATATTTATCTTAATAGTATTTTATTAATTAAAAATTATAGTGGAAGTGCTCATCTAAGACGAATTGGAAAGGTAAAATTTTGATTAAGTGTTCATTACTTTAGATATCACAACTAAGATCTTGTTTTGGAAACATTTTTAAAACTCAATTTTCTCTAAATTTACTTTCAGCTACATTTTTCAAACTCTTTTTTCCAACAATTAGTATCATGAGCCAAGTTGTGCTCTATTTATAAGTATAAACAGATAATCAAAAAAAAAAAAAAAATTCTCTTCTTCTTGAATGACTTGATTACATAGAAAGTGACATTCTTTAGATCTTATGCATGTTTTGAGTTATATATGGGAATGAATGTGATATTTTATATTTATTATATAATTTTTTTAATTTCCGAAGTTATGGTTCTTGAGAAATAGATTGTGGAATATCATCTCCACATAGGGCTATTTTTTTTTTTAAATTTATAGATTTCTTGTTAGTCAAAAATGGGCATAGGACTTAAATGTAAGTTTTCCAAAAGTAGTTCATGACAGGGAAAAGAGGCGATGGCGGTTGAAGACCCAATGGGCGAAAAGTTATGTGATTTTATTTTTCATTTATTTTCTAGAAATAGAACCATTGAAACATTGGCTGACAATTTTATTTTAATTACCTATCTCATTATATATCTATTTTATAATTGGTTATAATATTTATATTATGTAATGTTATAATTGTGATATATATATATATATATATGAAATTATCCATAGTTGATTGTTTAAAAAATAAGAAGTGTGGTAGTGAGGAAATACATGTGTTGTCTTGTTCGATTCACTTATTTAGGTTATTCAATAATTGTGAGAAATGTGGTAATGAGAAGGTGCATGTCTAAGATTGGCTCTGGGTAGGAAAGGCTGGTTTTCAAGCAGTCAAATTTGACTCACCTCACTTTCTTGGGACCCTACTTGGTGCACGATTCACATTCACTTCTTCGGTTTTTCCATTAAAAGAAAAACTATAGAGAATCATAATTGTTTGTTTTTATGATTGATTGATTCTTGTGATTGTATGTGAATATTATAAAATTTCCATAGCATGCCATGCATATATTAGAAGCAAGTCATTTAGATTAGGTAAGAATGCCACTAGGACTATTGTATGATCATTCTTGAAATTGGAGATAAAAAACCTAGCATGTTTTTAAAAATATTGAGTGGGAGAAGGTATTTGAACAAGACTTATGACCTCTATTGATGGTCCTTAAGTGATAGCATGATAAAGTGTCGAGCTGGTTCCTACCTTGGCAACACCCCAAGGTAAAATTTGTCATGTGGGTTCACTAGATGGGATTTCCTTTTAAGGACAACTAGTCATGCATGACTTTCAGAGAGATTGTCCTAAGATGACTCACAAATGAGAGCATGTAAATGATGGGTGTTGAAGATGACTCACAAATGAGAGCATGTAAATGATGGGTGTTGAGTCAATGGTTACACACTCAAGATCATCTCTTATTAAATAGTTTCCCAAGAAATGATATTTAAGCTAGAGATGATGGTCAAATGTTAAAAGGTCATTAGCTCGTGTGGAGTCTTGAGAATTAAGATTCACGAATTGATTGGATGTAATCCATGTTCTTTCTATTTAATCATGGGACCCCAAGGTGACATGGTTGATGGGTGTGAGAATGATCATAGCAATGAAAAATATATTTTTTCAAGGTTTTAATACAAGACGTATGCATCATACTGCATTCTCGATATGTTGCTGAAATGAAAAATATTTGCTTAATACAAAGAGAGTAATTAGTAAATTTTTATTTTTTTTTAGTTCAAATATGTTTTCTACTCCGCTTATTAACATTCTTATTGAGAATAAATTAAATGGAGATAAATTTCGAGGATGGAAACGAAACTTACTGATAGTTCTTAGCTGTGAGAAACACAAATTCGTTCTTGATGAAACATACACTTCTGAAGCTCAGCCCAAAGTGAGAAATCAATGGAGAGATTCTAATTTGATTGCTCAATGTTATATGTTAGCGCTTGAGCAATGTGTTACAAAAGCAACATGAGAATTTCAATACTACCAAAGAGATCATGACAAATTTGGAGGATTTGCTTGGAGGTCAAGTCGTATTGGCTCAACAATCTGGTATTACAAATTTGATTAATTCTCAACAAAAAATTGACACTCTGATAAAAGAAAATATGCTTAAGCTTATGGGATTCTTTACGGAAGCGAAGGACAATAGGGCTAAACTAGAAGTGAGCACTCAAATTAAATAGTGTGCAAATCCTTAACCAATGAGTTTGCTGGTTTTAGGGCTACTTACAACTTAAAGAATAAGACGCTTACCTTGACATAGCTTATGAAGGAATTACAATCCTATGTGTTGATGCTTAATGATTGTAAGTCAGTTTAGGAGAAAACTGAAGTAAACTTAGCAGTAGGCCCCTTTTCCTCTAGGGGAAGCAAAAGCTAAGGGAAAGAAGAAACCAACTAAGTCTTCAGTTCCACCTTTTGTGGATAGGAAAAAAAGGCTAAGAATCAAAAGATCCTAAAATGATCAAATGTATCTTCTGTAACAAGAAAGTGTATTTCAAATCAAATAGCAAGGGCTATTTGGATTACCTAGCAGAAAAGGGCAAAGGTATGGAACTCTTTGTGGTGGAAGCTTGCTTAATGGAAGAATCAATTGACAACTGGGTTATTGATTCTGGAGCCACCAACCATGTGTGTGTTTCTTTATAGGGGTTCATTGAAACGAGATGTCTGCGTGACAATAGCTTCTCGTTGTGGGCTGGAGATGAGAGCTATGTTTCAACTGAAGTAGTGGGAGAAGTTATTTTACACTTTTATAATTTTTGGAAGATTGTTTTACAGAACATCTTTTATATACCTCATTTTATGAGGAATTTAATTTCTGTAGCATGTTTATTTTATGACGATTATACTATGGCATTCAATAAAGGGATTACTATTCATAGAAATTATTCTTTAATCTGTAATGAATGGATGGAAACAATCTCTACTTTATCAAACCAAATAACTACTCGATGCTTCAAACTAAAATAGTGAATAAAAAGCTTAAAACTTCTCCCTCTAATGAGGGGTACCTACGGAACTTAAGACTTTGCCATATTAACCAAGAAAGAATTACTAGACCCGTGAAAGATGGTCCCTTAAGTATGCTTAAGGAAGTCAGTCTTCCACAATATGAATCTTGCTTGGAAGGTAAAATGACTAAGAGGTTTTATAGTGCAAAAGGTATAAGGGCCAACTAACCTTTAGAACTAGTGCACATTGATGTATGTGGTCCCATGAGCATTACTGCCCAAGAAAGTTATTACTATTACATGATTTTTTATTGATGACTATTCTTGATATGGATATATGTATCTAACACACCGCAAAAGAAAAACATTTGATAAATTTTGAGAGTTTCGTGCAGAAGTGGAAAAGCAATTAGGTATATCCATAAATAATCTTCGGTTTGACCGAGGTGGAAAATATTTGTCCGACGAGTTCTTAAGATACCTTATAGAGAATAAGATATTATCCCAGTTGACTGCGTTGGGCACTCCACATCAGAATGGCATAGCTGAGAGAAGGAAATAGACCATTGTTTGAAAAGATTCATTTATTGTTAAGCTATTCACAACTTCCTATTTCCTTCTAGGGATATGCAATACAAACAACTTGCTATATTCTAAATGATATGCCAACCAAGTCTGCTTGTAAGACACTTTATAAACTGTGGCATGGAAATGAAACTCACTTTAAATCACTTTAGAATATGGGGTTGTCCAGCACAAGTTATGGATAAGGATGTAAAGGCACAGACAGCATTGTGCATGTTTGTAGGATATCCGAAAGGAACAAAAGGAGGATTATTCTAAAATCTAAAAGATAATATGATTGAAGTTTCTACACAGGCCACTTTCCTCAAGGAAAGCTACATGGATAACTTTAAGCCTTGAAGTAAATTGGTACCGTAACATCTCGATTTAGGACCTAGTTAGTATAGTGGTTGCGAGACCACAAATCCAAAGTAGAAATATGTGTTTTATGATTCTATGAGGCTATTTATGTGTTTTAATGATTGTGTGAAAATTTTATGAGGAAATTTTATTAATTAGTGATCAATTTATCCATTAGGACTAAATTGCAAAAAGTGGAAAATATGAGATTCTAGAAGATTTAAGTATGAAATAGCGTTAGAAAAATTACTAGATGTCATCATTTAGCAATTAGACCATTATATGTTAAGATGGACAAAAATGGATATGGGAAGGAAAACTCTTAATAAAGAGGCATTAAGGGTATTTTTGTCATTTAGTAAATAAAAGATTAAAAAGGGAAAACAAAGCCAAAATCTTGTCCATCTTCTTCACCAATGGCCAAAAATCACTAAGGAAGACATAGCTAGGGTTTGTTCATCTTCCAAGCTTGATTGTAAGTACCTATTAGCCTTGTTTTTAATATTCTTCGTATTTTTTAGATCCTCGTAGCTCGATTTAGCTATTTCTAGCTATATTTTGAGCTAGGGTTTATGTTTAAAAATTTACCCACGTATGACATGCACGTATTTTGATGATTTATGGAAGAATATGAAAGTTTAATGTATGATAAACATCTTTTTCTAAGTGATTTTCATGAAAAATGCATAAAAGGACCAAATTGTAAAAGTTATAAAAATGGTCATACATGAGTGAAATAGAGGAAATTGGGGGCTTTTGTAATTAAGAGTATGATTCGGCTAGGCTTAAAATACAAGAAAGTTGAATAAAAATTATTTTACGAGCCTAGGGGCAAAAATGTAATTATGTGAAGTTTAGGGGCAAAATTATAATTTTTCCAAAGTATTATTCATGAGTCAATTTAGTCAATGTGAGTATTAAACAAGTGAAATTGTCATTATAGATCAAGAATCACAAAGCCCGGATCAAAATTGAGGCAAGAACAAGATTGTGGACTAAATCGAATATCTACACACATTTTGAGTACCAAGGTAAGTTTGTATGAAATTAAGGTTACATATGTTATTATATTTAAATTAATTATTATTACGAGAAATGTAAATTATTTCCATGAAGCTGATTTATGATACCTCGATGAGAAAATAATGTGAATATGTTAAGTTGAAGTCCCGATTGGAGATTCAGAATAACGAAGATAGCTATGTCACGACATGAGATAAGGAAGGTCCTGTGTAAGGCCATGTCTGGGACATGGCATCCACACCGAATGTAGGTCCAATGTAAGACCATGTTTGGGACATGGCATCGACACTTAATAAGGAAGGTCCCGTATAAGACCATGTTTGGGATATGGCCTCGGTACCAAAGGAAGATCTCGTGTAAGACCATGTCTGGGACATGGCATCGACATCTATGTACGATCTCGTATAAGACCATGTTTGGGACATGGCATCGACATCGAGCTAAGAGATCCCGTGTAAGATCATATCTGGGATATGGCATTGGCATCATGAGGTGATCCCATGTAAGACCATATCTGGGATATGGCATTGGCATCGTAATACATGTATGATGAGAATGAGTATCCTCCGATATTTTGAATAGTTCAATGAGCAAAGAGTGACATTTAAGTCAAGGATGATAATGAGTTAAGTTGATGTTCAAGATAGCATAAGTGCTAAACTATGTGATGAAGTGATATAGGTACCCATGAGTAAAATATGAGTTATGAAACCGAATGTGATATGTGATGGGCATGAGTAAGTATGTTAAAGTACTTGAGAAATTTAGTTGTTTATTATTCAATGAGATGAATGGATTTTATTATGAGCCCTTATGTTGCTACTTTAAATTCATGCAAACTTACTATAACACCCCAAACCCGGCCCATGAGTCCTAATCGGATCTGGTATGTCACGGAGTAAAACGATTTGAAAGATTCTGATGTATGGTGAAAATCTGATGAAAATATGTTAAAGTTAATAAAACAGTGTTTGATAAAACTCAAGAGGGATTGAATTTTTTTTTTCTCAAACTTGGTTGTGTTGATGTAACACCCTGAATTAGGGGTTATTTGTAATTTAAATAAATTCCATGTGGACTTCAAGAAATAAATAAATATGATTTTATTTAGCATGATTTAGGGTCTAGAAATAACCACGATTTAGGTCGGTTGGGTTTAAAAAAATTTAAAGTACTTAAAAGGAGGGAGCTAGGTGGAGATAGGGTTTAAATAAAATTTAAGAAAAACTTGACACAGGAATGTATTTGGTATAAGTGGCGTGGTGCGCCTAAGGGTTGCTAGGGGTCTTGGGTTCGAGCCATGGGAGATACAAGGGGGGAATATTTTTAATTTTGGGCTTTAGGGACGTTAAAAGAAAGGGCAGATTGGGAGGCCTTAAAAGATATTTGGTGTTGGATTTGGACATGGAAGTTGGGCTAGCTAAGTGGCAACCGTGCGCCACTTAGGAGGGGAAGAGAAGATGGGTGCAGGTTCGAGCTACTGTAGCAGCGTTTTGCATTTTAAATTTTGGGGCGTTAAAGTAAAGAAGGTTTTAAAGAAATTTTCGGCAAGGAATGACATGAAAGGCGGGGAGGACGGAGTGGTGAGGCGCTACTTAAAGGAGCTTTGGCAAGGGACTCGGGTTCGAGTCTTGAGGAACATAAAAGGATTTTGTTTTTGGGCTTTGGCACTAAAAGGAAAAAGGGCTCGTAAGGTTTATAATTAAAAAGTGGGGCTTAATGTCATGAAAGTCCGAGAGGAAGAGTGGTAAGCGTGAAGGAAAGGGTGGGGGGTCATTCTTTGTGGATGTGTCATTGGTTCGAATAATACCAAAGACATGTTGGTTTTTTTTTTTTTTTCCTTCTTTGTCTTTGGCGTATAAAGGGGGAATTTGGTTCAATTTAGGACTCCTAATTAGGCATATTTTTATGCCATAATCAGCTAGAAGAGGGGGAATTTTAGTGTTTTATTTGCTATTAAATTGTTGAGGGGATTAGGAGATTAAAGCTAGATTTATTTTGTGATAATTCAAGGCTGGAAATTATCACAAAATAATGAGAATTGGCCAGCATTGGGACTCCTTAGGGGCTGTCCATAATTGTTTTTTTTTATAGCAAACAAGGGCCAAAAGTTCTTCAATTTTTCTCTTCTTTTTTCTCACTTGTCATTAATTTCTTTCCTCTGCCTATATTGCTAAAATTCCAGCTTCTTTTCTTCTTCTTTTACAAGCCGAAAACCCTCTTGAACCCCTACTTCTTTTCCTTCATCTTTTTCTTCCTCCATTAGTCGAACTCCTACCACCTTGCTGCCAAAATTTCCTTAAACAAACTGCCCAAAATTACTCAAAATTCCAGCATCTCTCTTGTTTTCCTTAGCGAATCTACTCCCCTATTTGGTGTAGCTTTGGTAAACATCAAAGCAAAGGGTGCTCTTTTTCTTCAATCGGTTAAAGAGGGAAGCTTTAGAATTATTTTCCAAGGAGAGTTGGTAAGCACATTCGCCAAGGGCCTTTCAATTAAAAAGTCTATGATTAAATGTCAAACTAACGTGTGCCATGGATTTAGGGACTAAATTAGGCTTCGGATTTGTTAGAAATCAAATTCGTTTAAGGTAAGTCCCTTTGATACTATTTGGTTTGGCCGAATAGGCCTAAAGTCCCTAATTATGTTAATGGCTAATTATAGGTTAAGAGATCTAACGTTATAGATCGACTTTTCGGGATCTAGGAGTTTCGGTAGAAAAAGGTGTGTAGAAACTCACTACACACTTTATTAATTTATATGATTTAATTGTTTGCCTTTAAACTTTTGGTTGTGATTAGCTTGTGGCATAATCATGGTTTTCGGGTAAGTCCCCTCACTTGTGATTTTTGATATACGATTTGCATGCCATCACATGATGATTAAATGCTATGATATGATTTATGGAAATTTTTATTAAAGCATTTGATGGTGGGATTGATGAGAGGAGGGGGAGGATTTTATGGACTGTCGCCAGTGGTTTTGACCACAAGATGGGTTGGCCCCATCAAATTCTTTGTGACCTATGGTCATCAGTGGTTTTGACCACAAGATGGGTTGGCCCCATTAGATTATTTGTGACCTATGGTCATCAGTGGTTTTGACCACACCGATTGATAAATTGCGACTAAGTCCCAGTGGTTTGGTACCACCAGTGGTTTTGACCACACTTTGATTATTTGTGACCTATGGTCATCAGTGGTTTTGACCACACGATGGATTGGCCCTATCATTTGATTTGTGACTCTAAGTCATTAGTGGTTTTGACCATCAGTGGTTTTGACCACACAGGGTAGTCAAGGAGTATGGATGGTTCGGTTGGGTTGCATGTGCATGTTTATTAATAAATTGTGTATGAGTTATATTTTTCCGGGTGGGGGATTTACACACCGAGTCTTGGTGACTCACCCTTCCCTTAACATTTTGCAGAGGAGTAGAACGGAGATGGAGCCAGAGAGGACTCGAGGCGCCATGCTTGTTAAAGGATTTAAATTCATTTTATTAAAGTTATGAATATTTATTTTCTAAGTTTTCATGCCGATAATTATGGTTGGATGTTTATTTTATTGCTTTATTTTACTCATGTTACATTACGAATGGAATTTTATAAAATTAATTGAACCTAGGTTAAAAGCAACTTTTCAAACTTAATAAATTTCTACGGGTTTTAAAAGATGTTACCATCGGGTAACAAAAATTCACCACGTCAATCATGATTTTGAAAATTCCTTAAATTTTAAATAATCAAACAATTTCAAAGGGTTGAACAACCCAACTATATTTATAAAAAGCCCAACTGAGCTTTCAAACACCGTTTTAATTCCTTAGCCAAATTTCATCAAAATTTCACCAGAAAATCAATGTCCTTCAAAATATTTTACTCTGTGACATACCAGATCCGATTAGGACTCATGGTCCGAGTTTGGGGTGTTACATTTTTGGTATCAGAGCCCGGTTCAAAACTCGGCTGTGGGGGGCCCAAGGCCCAAAATGTTTGGTTTTTGATAGTAGGCCTTATTATGATGTTTTAAGAAAGTGTTTGTGATTTGAACAGCATGGCACCGAGTCTCCGGCACCTATCCGCCCAGGTAAGTACTTCTATCCACTTTTGTGAAACCTTTTGATGTGGGGTAGAAGAGTAAGTCGGGAACGTAGACTATTAGAATAGAACTGTTGAACCCTAGGGCTAGTATACCCCAACTATGCATAAGATTTAATAATTACCTAAACAAACCCTGTGAGTTGTCACTAAGCAAAAGATGTGACAATCGTTATACGCATGTCTAGGATTGGATTCGGTGGGGGCCTAGTATTTAAGCAGTCCTCGTGACTCACCTTCTACTCACTCGAATCCTACCTGGTGCGTAGTAACGGTTCATCCTAGCCGAGACGACGAGCTCACAGGCTAAACTTGATAACTAAAACCCAAAAGGGACTAGTCGTTTTGATTTTGGAAATAAATAAAACTTTAGTTAAAAAAAAGAGACCAAAATACCCCTCAGTTTGAAAAATGACCAAAATACCCCTGGCTTGTAAATTACCAAAATACCCTCCGTAGAAAAAAAATTTCAAATAGAAATTTTCAAAATATCCTTGTTTTGTGAAATCACTTAGAACCCAATTTCTGGAAGTCGTTTTGAGAAAATGCCCTGAATGTGAAAAAAATTACTAAAATACCCTTAGGGGTAAAATTATGAAAACGCTCTTGTTTTATGATATTCTCAAAATACCCCCAGTTATAATCAAAATTTTCATCACATGAAAAGTGCCCAAAAACTTCACCTTGCAAAATATCGAAAACATCATTATTTTAGAAAATTACAAAATTGCCCTCACCAATAGAATTACCAAAATGACCTCGATTTTTAAAATTTTTGCAACACTAGCAAAATGGAAGATAAATTCTTAAAAATAACTCCCAAAGTTTTACAACTTTTGAAACATCCCCGATTTATCATATTTTACAAATTTACCCTGATTTGTGGAAAATTACCAAAATGCCCCTAAGTTTCAAAATCACCGAAAGACCCCCGAATTTCAAATTTTTTTTCAAAATACCCCGAGAAATTAAGAGTTTTAGAATAATTTTTGACAAAATCATCCGAAAATTTTCATTTTTGAAAATTACGAAAATACCCAGTAAGGCAAATTACGAAAATACCCCTGGGTAGTGGAAAAACAATCACTATAAAATCAACAACGTCTCTTTGATTGAATGAATGAAAGACTGTGTGTTTGTTTGATTACGAAAGAACTATTTCTAAAACTCCTATCATAAAATTTCTTCGCGGATAATCAAGTGAAATACTAATGCATAAAATTCTTAAACAGATAAACGCGATCGTTAGAATGAGTTCAAGAGGTCGTGGACGTCCGCCGCTGGCCGCAGTAGAGGTAGGATGACCTTGTCTGAGCCAACAAGGTCTGGTCATGGGTCCAAAAATGAGATGCCGGATCTGCCGACACCAGAAACTGAGTTTCAAGACCATACGGGTGGTAATGATGTTGTATCTCAGGCGGTGCTACGGGTATTGGAACGAGTAGCTGAGGCTGGCGCGGGTGCAGGAACCCGTAAGTTTGTGGCTGAACGACTCTGGGCTAACGAAGCAGAAGTATTTAGAGGAGTTTCTGGAGTGGCACCTAGTGCAGCGGAATATTGGTTAGAGTCCACGGAAAGGATTATGGGTGACTTGGATTTCACCCCTGAGGAGAAGTTAAAGGGTACCATTTCTCTACTTCGGGATGAGTCCTATCAGTGGTGGCTCACCGTAAGGGATGGAGCGATGGTGAAAATCTAACACAGGAATTCTTGAGAGGCTTATCAAAAGAAGTACATCGGAACTAGCTACGTAGATGCACAGCGGAAAGCTTTCTTGAACCTGGTTCAAGGCAATAAGTCAGTGGCGGAATATGAGGCTGAGTTCCTTCGGTTAAGTAGATATGCTCGTGGTATTGTGGGGACCGAGCATGAATGCTATGTTATGTTCGAAGATGGGCTAAGAGATGAGCTGAGAATGATGATAGCTCCATAATAGGAACAGGAGTTCGCGGTTTTAGTGGAGAAATCGAAAGTTGCTAAAGGGGTAAGACAGTCCGTTAGACGAAACCAAGATAGAAATTGGAATAAGAGGTGCTCAAAACCTTCGAGGTTCTCGGTAATGAGCAAAAGAGGACGAGGTTTGATGGGTCGGATCAGGCTGCTAGGCCTGCTAATCCTCAATGGCTGCCATGGTGTGATAAGTGTGGCAAGTCGCACAAGGGGGAGTGTTGGAATGGTAATCGTGGATGCTTCGAATGTGGGTCTATGGAGCATCGGGTTAGAGACTGTCCGAAGAAGGCAGCTAGGCTGAGAACGAAAGGTCAGGATCGTGCACCGAACAGAAGGGATAACCAACAACCACGGAGGGTCGAGGTGCGACTAGGGGTAATGGAAATGGTAACAGAGCGTGGCCGAGGTCTTTGAAGATGTAGAGCGAGGCAACCAAGGTTGGTTTATGCAATCGGTCGTCGAGGAGGAGGATGTGCGGATGTGACAACGGGTATGTTCCTTACTCGGAATACCCTTAATTGCTTTGATTATTGTAGAGTTTTCTTGTTTTACTAGGGAAGTGCACAAACCTTGGTTGTGAACTTAGAGATTGTGCCTAGGAAGTAAGATAGTTTTATTAAGATCAGTCTGTGACATAAGTGTAGCACGGTGAGTTAAGATGTACGACTATTCGCTAGTAAGTAATTTAGAGGACGAAATTATTTTTAAGGGGGGTAGAACTGTAACACCCTGAATTAGGGGTTATTTGTAATTTAAATAAATTCTATGTGGACTTCAAGAAATAAATAAATATGATTTTATTTAGCATGATTTAGGGTCTAGAAATAACCCTGATTTAGGTCAGATTTGGGTTTAAAAAAAAATTTAAAGTACTTAAAAGGAGGGAGCTAGGTGGAGATAGGGTTTAAATAAAATTTAAGAAAAACTTGACACAGGAATGTATTTGGTATAAGTGGAGTGGTGCGCCTAAGGGTTGCTAGGGGTCTTGGGTTCGAGCCATGGGAGATACAAGGGGGGAATGTTTTTGATTTTGGGCTTTAGGGACGTTAAAAGAAAGGGCAGGTTGGGAGGCCTTAAAAGATATTTGGTGTTGGATTTGGACATGGAAGTTGGGCTAGCTAAGTGGCAACCGTCGCCACTTAGGAGGAAGTGAAGATGGGCGCAGTTCGAGCTCTTCAGAGTGACGTTTTGCATTTTAAATTTTGAGGCGTTAAAGTAAAGAAGGCTTTAAAGAAATTTTCGGCAAGGAACTGACGTGAAAGGCGGGGAGGCGGAGTGAGGCGCTACTTAAAGGAGCTTTGGCAAGGGACTCGGGTTCGAGTCTTGAGGAACATAAAGGGAATTTGTTTTTGGGCTTTGGCGCTAAAAGGGAAAAGGGCTCAGCTAAGGTTTATAATTAAAAAGTGGGGGCTTAATGTCATGAAAGTCCAGAGGGAAGAGTGGTAAGGCGTGAAGGAAAGGGTGGGGGGCTGCTGCTGTGGACAGGTCGCTGGTTCGAATAATACCAGCAACATCTTGGTTTTTATTTTTTTTCCTTCTTTGTTGCTGGCGTATAAAGGGGGAATTTGGTTCAATTTAGGACTCCTAATTAGGCATATTTTTATGTCATAATCAGCTGGAAGAGGGGGAATTTTAGTGTTTTATTTGCTATTAAATTGTTGAGGGGATTAGGAGATTAAAGCTAGATTTATTTTGTGATAATTCAAGGCTGGAAATTATTTCAAAATAAAGAGAATTGGCCAGCATTGGGACTCCTTAGGGGCTATCTATAACTGTTTTTTTTTTACAGCAAACAAGGGCCAAAAGTTCTTCAATTTTTCTTCTTTTTCTCACTTGTCACGCCGAATTTCCTCTGCCTATATTGCTAAAATTCCAGCTTCTTTTCTTCTTCCTTTACAAGCCGAAAACCCCCTTGAACCCCTACTTCTTTTCCTTCATCTTTTCTTCCTCCATTAGTCAAACTCCTACCACCTTGTCGCAAAAATTTCCTTGACAAACCGCCCAAAATTACTCAAAATTCCAAGATCTCTCTTGTTTTTCTTAGCGAATCTACTCCCCTATTTGGTGTAGCTTTGGTAGAACATCAAAGCAAAGGGTGCTCTTTTCTTCAATCGGTTAAAGAGGAAGCTTTGGAATTATTTTCCAAGGAGAGTTGGTAAGCACATTCACCAAGGGCCTTTCAATTAAAAAGTCTATGATTAAATGCCGAAACTAACGTGTGCCATGGATTTAGGGACTAAATTAGGCTTCGGGATTTGTTAGGAAATCAAATTTGTTTAAGGTAAGTCCCTTTGATACTACTTGGTTTGGTCGAATAGGCATAATGTCCCTAATTATGTTAATGGCTAATTATAGGTTAAGAGATCTAACGTTATAGATCGGCTTTTCGGGATCTATGAGTTCCGGTAGAAAAAGGTGTGTAGAAACTCACTACACACTTTATTAATTTACATGATTTAATTGTTTGCCTTTAATCTTTTGGTTGTGATTAGCTTGTGGCATAATCATGGTTTCCGGGTAAGTCCCCTCACGCGTGATTTTTGATATACGATTTGCATGCCATCACATGATGATTAAATGCTATGATATGATTTATGGAAATTTTATTAAAGCATGTGATGGTGGGATTGATGAGAGGAGGGGAAGATTTTATGGACGATCGCCGATGGTTTTGACCACAAGATGGGTTGGCCCCATCGATTATTTGTGACCTATGGTCATCGGTGGTTTTGACCACAAGATGGGTTGGTCCCATCGATTATTTGTGACCTATGGTCATCGGTGGTTTTGACCACACCGATTGATAAATTGCGACTAAGTCCCGGTGGTTTGGTACCACCGATGGTTTTGACCACACTTTGATTATTTGTGACCTATGGTCATCGATGGTTTTGACCACACGATGGGTTGGCCCCATCATTTGATTTGTGACTCTAAGTCATCAGTGGTTTTGACCACCAGTGGTTTTGACCACACGGGGTAGTCAAGGAGTATGGATGGTTAGGTTGGGTTGCATGTGCATGTTTATTAATAAATTGTGTGTGAGTTATATTTTTCCGGGTGGGGGATTTACACACTGAGTCTTGGTGACTCACCCCTTCCCTTAACATTTTGCAGATGAGTAGAACGCGAAGATGGAGCCGGAGAGGACTCGAGGCGGCCATGCTTGTTGAAGGATTTAAATTCATTTTATTAAAGTTATTAATATTTATTTTCTAAGTTTTCATTTTGGGTTCGTAATAAGGCCGATAATTATGGTTGGATGTTTATTTTATTGCTTTATTTTACTCATGTTACATTACGAATGGAATTTTATAAAAATTAATTGAACCGGTTAAAAGTAACTTTTCAAACTTAATAAATTTCTACGGGTTTTTAAAAGATGTTACCATCGGGTAACAAAAATTCACCACGTCAATCATGATTTTGAAAATTCCTTAAATTTTAAATAATCAAACAATTTCAAAGGGTTGAACAACCCAACTATATTTATAAAAAGCCCAACTGAGCTTTCAAACACCGTTTTAATTCCTTAGCCAAATTTCATCAAATTTTCACCCGAAAATCAATGTCCTTCAAAATATTTTACTCTGTAACATACCAGATCCAGTTAGGACTCATGGACCGGGTTTGGGGTGTTACAGTTGAAAACCTTTGAAAACATTTGATCATTCAAAATTTAAAGAGCTTTCAAAACCATGGTTGACTTGGTGAATTTTGCTACCCGATGGTAACGTCTTTGAAAACCCGTAGAAGTTATTATTTTGAAAATGTTACTTTTAATCGTTTCACATAACATTTATAATTTCATTTGTAATATAATCTAAGTAAAACAAAACAACTATATAAACATCCAAATAATAATTAGCGGCCTTATTACAACCCAAATTAAAAATGTAGAAAGTAAATAAACATGAACTGAATCAATTAAAATTCCAAAAAAAACCAATGAACAAGCATGGCCGCCTCGAGTCCTCTCCGGCTCCATCTCCGCGATCTACTCATCTGCAAAATAATATGGGAAGTGGTGAGTCGCCAAGACTCAGTGTGTACATCCCCAACCCGGAAATGCAACTCATACACAAGTTACTAATAGACATGCAAACATGCAACCCAACTAACCATCCGTACTCCTTTAACTACCCCGTGTGGTCAAAACCACTGGTGGTCAAAACCACTGGTGACTAGAGTCACAAATCAGGTGATGGGGCCAACCCATCGTGTGGTCAAAACCACTGATGACCATAGGTCACAATTATTATAATGTGGTCAAAACCACTGGTGGTACCAAACCACTGGGACTTAGTCACAATTTAACAACGGTGTGGTCAAAACCACTTGGTGATCGAAGTCACAATTAAACCGATGGGGCCAACCCATCTTGTGGTCAAAACCACCGTGACGATCCATAAAGATCATCCCCTCCACTCATTAATCCCACCATCATCATGCTTACATATCATATACCATAATCCCATATATCATGCATTCATGTATAGCATATCATTCAACAGCATGTGATGGCATACACAACATACATCATAGATCACGTAAGAGGGGACTTACCCGGAATCCATGCTCATGTCCACAAGCAAATCACTACCTCAAAGACAAAAAAGGCAACAATATAGCAATGTTACTAATAAAGGGTGTAAAGAGTTTTACACACCTGTTACTAACGAAATTCCTAGATCCCGAAGATCCGATCTACTGTGCTAGATCCTTTGACCCTATATTCGGCCAACAACAAGATTAGTAACATAGGCCTATTCGGCCACAACAACATAATACCACCGGCTCATTTGCAGCACTTACCTTAAATGGATTTGGTTTCCAAACAAATCCCGAAAACATCACTTGATTAAGATTCTGCCGAAATTCCTTAAACAACCCACAATAAAAATCGGTTACCACTTAAAATACATAACATGGCCCTTGGCCGAATGTCATAACCTACATACCATGCTCACCTTAAAACCCGAAAGACCTCTCAATTCCCCTTAACGCTGGCTTCCAAAAAGGGTTACAAATCCAAGACCTTGAATAGGTTCGGTCCTACAAAAATATAGGGTTAAGCCTCATGGTTTCAACTGGCCAAAACAAGAATAGAAGATTTAAACCCATAGAGAGTCCTTACCACACTATTGAAATTGGCAGCACCTTAGTTAGGGGGAAATTCGGCCATGCCCCTTTATAGTAGGGAAAATTCGGCTGGCAACACCAATGGAAGGTGATATTTTTAGTAGGAGAGGGGGGTAGGTTCGGCCAAATAGAAGAAAAGAAGAAAAGAATTTTGAAGATTTTTGGGCAATGGCTAGAGAAATTGACCAAAGAACAGAAAAGAAATAATGTTGATGAATTTTCGGCACTTCCTTACTATATTCAAGCCGATTGTGGATGCCCCTAAGGTGTCCCAAATCCGGCTATCACCCATCTCTTTTTGGTGATAATTTCAGCTTTTAATTATCAAAAATAAAGCAAGATTTATCTTACATTTAATCTCCTAACCACCTCATCAAACAAATTAAATGAAAATAAACTACTCCCACTTACTCTTCCAGCCGAATTTTAGAGCAAAAATTAAACTTATCCTTATCAAATTAAGAGTCCAAAATCAGGCCATTAACTCACCCTCTTCACGCCAGCGTGCATAAAAAAAATAAAAACCAACCTGCAGCTTCTTTGGTTCGAACACAGGACCTGATAGAGGCAAACTGCACCAACGCCTCTAACCATTCTGCCAAGGCATGTCTTTGTGACATAACCTCATCACAAATTCTTTTAAGAGCTCCTTCGCTAGCTTCCCTTTGTTTTAACGCCTAAAAAAAAAAAAACACCCATTGCTTCTAGCATGACTTGAACCTGAGTCCATCCGCCGAGACCCTTAAGTGGCGCCCCAAGCCACTCCACCAAACCAACTTTCATGTCCATAACCCTCACCATTTATTTCTTAAGGCCTTCTTACTTTAGCCCCTTTCTTAAATGCCTAAAAAGCCCAAAAACAAAATGCCTCCCCCTTGTAACTCCCACGACTCGAACCTCTCCCCTTGAAAACTCCCTTTGACGCACCAAGCCAATCATGCCAATTAAATCCTTGTGTCCAACTTCTCACAAAATTTTCTCTTAACCCCTGTCTCACCTAGCTCCTTCCTCTCAAGCACTAAAAATAAATTTTTAGCCCTAAGTCAGACCTAGCTCGGGGTTATGACTAGACCCAAAAACATGTCAAGTAATCATAGTATTCATTTCTTCAAGCACACACATGGGAAAAATAATTAAATTACAAACAACCCCTAATTCAGGATGTTACAGTTCTACCCCATTAAAAAGAATTTCGGCCTCAAATTACCTAGATCAGAAGAGTTGGGGGTATTGCTGCCGCATCACATCATCGGGTTCCCATGTGGCCTCCTCCGTACCATGATTTCGCCATAACACCTTTACCAAATGCACTGACTTCCTTCTCAGAACCTTGACATCTCGATCCAAGATTTGTACTGGATCCTCCTCGAAAGACAAGTCCGGGTTCACCTCAATTTCCACGACCGGCACTACGTGCGAGGGATCTGATTGATAGCGCCTCAGCATCGAAACATGGAAGACATCATGTATCTGGCTCAATTCCACTGGCAACTCAAGCTGGTAAGCTACCGGTCCCACACGTTTCAACACTGTGTACGGTCCGATGAATCTAGGGCTTAGCTTGCCCTTCCGGCCAAACCTCAGCACCTTCTTCCAAGGTGATACCTTCAAGAAGACCTTATCACCCACTGCATATTCAACCTCTCTGCGCTTAAGATCGGCGTAGGATTTTTGCCTGTCTGACGCCTCCTTAAGACGAGCCCGAATTACTCTAACCTTATCCTCCGTCTCCGCCACTAACTCTGGACCCAACATCTGTCGCTCTCCTAGTTCCATCCAACATGTAGGAGTACGACATTTTCAACCATATAGCTCCTCATACGGTGCCATCTGAATACTCGCTTGATAACTATTGTTATAAGCGAACTCTGCCAAAGGTAGGTACTCCTCCCAACTACCACGGAAGTCCAAAACACAGCCCCTTAACATGTCTTCCAACACTTGGATAACCCTCTCAGATTGTCCATCAGACTGCGGGTGAAAAGCCATGCTGAAATTTAACTTTGTGCTTAACTCTTGATGTAAAGCCTTCCAGAATCTCGACGTAAACCGGGGATCTCGATTCGAAATAATGGACACTGGTACTCCATGCAACCGTACTATCTCTGTGATATACAACTTGGCTAACCTTTGAAGTGAGTAGTCAACCCTTACGGGTATGAAATGAGCTGACTTAGTCAACCGGTCTACTATCACCCAAACTGCATATTTCTTCTCATGCGTGGGAAGCCCACTTACAAAATCCATAGTAATCTCCTCTCACATCCACTGTGGGATCCTTACATTGTAATGTACCACGATGGCAATTGATGCTCAGCCTTAACTTGCTGGCATGTTAAACATTTGCCCACTAACTCGGTTACTTCCCGCTTAAGACCCGGCCACCAAAACTGCTCCTTTAAATCCTGATACATCTTGCTGCTTCTCGGGTGCATAGCGTACGGACTGCTATGAGCTTCCCTAAGGATTCGATGCCTCAAATCATCATCCTTAGGCATGCATACTCTCCCCTGAAAGTACAACACTCCATCACTACCCAAGCTGAAACCTTCGGCCTCACCATTCTGTACTTGCAACTTTCGAGTACTCAAAGCTTCGTCGGTCATCTGCCTTTCTTTGACCTCATCAATCCAAGATGGCTTCACTTACAATTCTGCCAAGAGGCTCCCACCCTCATAGAGACTTAGGTGAGCAAACATTGCTCGCAAATCCACTACCACCTTTCGGCTCAATGCATCAGCTACCACATTAGCCTTACCCGGATGGTACGTGATTGAGCAGTCATAGTCTTTCAGCAACTCAATCCACCTCCGCTGCCTCAGATTTAAATATTTCTAAGTCAAGAGGTACTTTAGACTCTTGTGATCTGTGTACACTGCTGACTTCTCCCCGTACAGATAATGCCTCCAAATCTTCAAGGCGAACACCACAGCAGCCAATTCCAAATCATGTGTCGGATAGTTAACTTCGTGAGGCCTCAACTGTCGTGATGCATAAGTGACCACCTTCCCTTCTTGCATTAGCACACACCCTAAACTAGTATGCGATGCATCACAATACACAGTGAATTCCTTTCCTGCCTCAGGCTAAATCAAAACTGGTGCTTTTGTCAAGATCCTCTTCAGCTTATCGAAACTCTCTTACTGCTTCTCAGACCACACAAATGGGACTCCTTTTCTCAGCAGTTTAGTCAACGGTGCTGCGATTAAGGAGAAATTTTCCACAAATCTCCTATAATATCCTGCCAACCCCAGAAAATTCTAAATTTTCGTAACTGACTTTGGTGGTTTCCACTCTAAAACTGCCTTAATCTTACGGGGATCCACCCTGATGCCCTCAGCTGAAATAACATGCCCTAGAAAAGTTACCTCCTTGAGCCAGAACCCACACTTGCTGAATTTGGCGTACAACTGTTTCTCCCTTAGAACTTGCAGAACCACATGAAGATGTGCATCATGCTCCTCCTCAGACTTCGAGTACACCAAAATGTCATCTATGAATACCACAATGAACTGATCCAGATAGGGTTGGAAAATCCGGTTCATCATGTCCATAAACGCGGCCGGTGCATTTGTCAAACCAAAAGGCATTACAAAAAACTCGTAGTGTCCATACTGAGTACTGAATGCCGTCTTGTGGACATCAGCCTCCTTCACCCTAAGCTGATGGTACCCTGATCTAAGGTCAATCTTAGAGAACACCGATGCCCTTTTGAGTTGATCGAACAGATCGTCAATCCTGGGCAAATGGTACCTATTCTTTATTGTCAACTTGTTCAGCTGTCGATAGTCTATGCACATCCTCATTGTCCCATCCTTCTTCTTAACAAAAAGCACTGGAGCTCCCCAAGGCGATACACTTGGTCGGATGAACCCTCTATCTAACAATTCCTGAATCTGCGCCTTCAACTCTACCAATTCTTTCAGTACCATTCGATACGGAGCTATAGAATCTTGGCGCGGTTCCGTAATGATCTATACCAAATTCAACCTCACGGTCCGGAGGTAGACCCAAAAGTTCTTCTAGAAACACATCAACATAGTCCCTTACGGTCTAGACATCTCTCACAGCAATATCCTTAGCTTCCAAAACACAAACATACACCACATAAGCTTCACAACCCTTCCTAACCATCTTTTCTGCCTTTAATGCAGAAACCAGATTAGATAGGTAATCTCTCCTTTTACCTATCATCACCACCTCATCACCTTCCACGGTCTTTATTACCATGAGCTTAGCTGCGCAATCCAGGCTAGCCTGATACTTTACTAGCCAATCCATTCTGAGGATTAGGTCAAACTCCTGAAACGGTAGTTCCATCAAGTCAGCCAAGAACACGACCCCTTGGAGTTCTAGGGGTACGTTCCTATAGAGTTTACTTACTTCTACAGAGTGACCTAAAGGGCTTAATACAATCATCTTCCTAGAAGTAAGCTCAGAGTCTAAGTGCAGAGTTTCCACTACGCTACTAGCAATGTATGAGTGGGTTGAGCCAATGTCAATCAAGGTACTATAGGGTACACCAAAGATCAAGAACGTACCGGTTATGATGTCCGGTGCGTCGTCCTCCTCTTGACGCCTCGTGGCATAGACCAAACCAGGTTGCCTCGCCTCAGTACCACCGGTACCTCCCCTCGGTGCCCCACGACCTCTGCCAGCACCATTACCTCCTCTTCCTGCACCATGACCTCTTGGTGGCTGTTGATTATCCCTCCTATTTGGTGCACGATCCTGACCCTCTGACCTCAGCCTAGCTGCCTTTTTTGGGCAATCTCTAACTCGATGTTCCATGGACCCACATTCGAAACATCCCCGATTACCATTCCAACACTCCCCCGTATGAGACTTCCCACACTGAGCACATCGTGGCGGCCATTGAGAATTGGCAGCAGCAGCAGGCCTAGCAGCTTGATCTGACCCACCAAACCTCGTCCTCTTTTGCTGATTACCAGAAAACTTTGAAGATCCAGAGCTCCTCTTATTCCAGTTCCTATCCTGATTACGCCTAACTGACTGCCTTACCCCTTCAGTAACCTTAGACTTCTCCACTAGGACAGCGAACTCTTGTTCCTATTGTGGAGCTATCATCATCCTCAGCTCATCTCTCAGCTCATCCTCGAATCTAACATAGCGTTCATGCTCAGTACCCATAATACCACGAGCATTCCTGCTCAACCGAGAAATTCAGCCTTATACTCCGCCACTGTCTTATTACTTTGAACCAGGTTCAAGAAAGCCTTTCGCTACGTATCTACGTAGCTGGTTCCTATATACTTCTTTTGGTAGGCAACCTTAAAGAACTCCCATGTGAGATCCTCCGCCATCGCCCCATCCCTTACAGTGAGCCACCACTGATATGACTCATCCCGAAGCAGAGAGATGATACCCTTCAACTTCTCCTCAGATGTGAAATCCAGGTCACCCATGATCCTCTCAGTAGATTCTAACCAATATTCCGCCGCAATGGGTGCCACTCCAGAAACTCCTCTAAACACCTCCGCTCCATTAGCCCGGAGTCATTCAACCACGAATTTACGGGCTCCTGCACCCGCGCCTGCCTCAGCAACTCATTCTAATACTCGTAGTACAACTTGGGATACTACATCGTTACCACCGATCTGATCTTGAAACTCGCCATTTTCCAGTCGGTGATTCGACATCTCATTTCAGCACCCATGACCGCACCACCGCTAGCTCTGACAAGGTCATCCTGCCTCTACCGCGACCATGCGACGGACGTCCACGCCCTCTTGTACTCATTGTTCTCGTTTGCGTTTATCTGCTTAAAAATTTTATGCATTAGAGCTTGTTTCGCTGGTTATCTGCGAAGGAATTTTATGAAGAGAGCTTAAAAGGGATTCTTTCGATCATTCAAAGTTCAAGTTTTCTATCCTAATTCACAGAAAAATACATCCATTCCTTAGTATCTCCCATTCACATTCGCTCAACGGATATTCCTGTCCATTCCTATCCCAGGGGTATTTTCGTCAATTATCCTACAGGGGTATTTTTTGTAATTTTTCAAAAATAAAAGTTCTCGAGTGATTTGTCAAAAAGTATTTTGGAACTTTCAAATTACCGCGGTGTTTTGAATAAATTTTGAAATCTGGGGGTATTTCGGTAATTTTGGACCTCAGGGGTATTTCGATAATTTTTCACAAATCAGGGTGAATTTGTAAAATTTAATAAATCAGGGATATTTCAAAAGTTGCAAAACTTTGAGGGTTCTTTTTTGTGAATTGCATTTTCCAGAACAGTGATGTTACAAAATTTTGAAAATCAGGGTCATTCTGGTAATTTTGTTGGTTAGGGGCAATTTCATAATTTTACCGTTAGGGGTATTTTAGTAATTTTTTTCATAGAAAGATTTCCAAAATTTGGTTCTAATTGATTTCACAAAAAAAGGATATTTTAAAAAATTTCTTTTTGGAAATTTTTCATACGGAGGGTATTTTTGTAGTTTACAAGCCAGGGGTATTTTGGTCATTTTTCCCCCCTTTTTTTTTAAAGTCAAGGTTTTAATTACTTTAAAAGAAAAATGGCTAGTCCCCTTTCAGGTTTTAGTTATCAAGTTTAGCCTGTGAGTGTGTCGTCTCAGCTAGGATGAACCGTCACTACACACCAGGTAGGATTCAAGTGAGTAGGAGGTGAGTCACTAGGACTGCTTAAATCCAGGCTCCTACCGAATCCAATCCTAGACATGCGTACAACGATTGCCACATCCCTTGCTCAGTGACAACTCACAGGGTTGTTTAGGGAATTATTAAATCTTATGCATTGTTTGTTGGGGTGCGCTAACCCTAGGGTTCAACAATCTCTTATTCTAACAATCTACGTTCACAAATTTACCCTTCTACCCCTATCAAGTATTCACAAAGAAAATAGATAGAATTACTTACCTAGGCGGATTGGTGCCGGAGACTCAGTGCCATGCTGTTCAAACCATAAACAGTTTCCCAAAACATTTCAATAAGGCCTACTAACAAAAATAAAACATTTTGGGCCTTGGGCCCCCACAGCCGAGTTTTGAACCTGGCTCTGATACCAAAAATGTAACACCCAAACCTGGCCCATGAGTCCTAACCGGATCTGGTATGTCACGGAGTAAAACGATTTGAAAGATTTTGATATATGGTGAAAATCTGATGAAAATATGTTAAAGTTAATAAAACAGTGTTTGATAAAACTCAGGAGGGATTGAATTTTTTTTTCTCAAACTTGGTTGTGTTGAAAACCTTTGAAAACATTTGATCATTCAAAATTTAAAGAGCTTTCAAAACCATGGTTGACTTGGTGAATTTTTCTACCCGATGGTAACGTCTTTGAAAACCCGTAGAAGTTATTATTTTGAAAATGTTACTTTTAACCGTTTCACATATCATTTATAATTTCATTTGTAATATAATTTAAGTAAAATAAAACAACTATATAAACATCCAAATAAAAATTAGCGGCCTTATTACAACCCAAATTAAAAATGTAGAAAGTAAATAAACATGAACTGGATCAATTAAAATTCCAAAAAAACCAAGGAACAAGCATGGCCACCTCGAGTCCTCTCCGGCTCCATCTCCACGATCTACTCATCTGCAAAATAATATGGGAAGTGGTGAGTCACCAAGACTCAGTGTGTACATCCCCTACCCGGAAATGCAACTCATACACAAGTTACTAGTAGACATGCAAACATGCAACCCAACTAACCATCCGTACTCCTTTAACTACCCCGTGTGGTCAAAACCACTAGTGGTCAAAACCACTGGTGACTAGAGTCACAAATCAGGTGATGGGGCCAACCCATCGTGTGGTCAAAACCACTGATGACCATAGGTCACAATTATTATAATATGGTCAAAACCACTGGTGGTACCAAACCACTGGGACTTAGTCACAATTTAACAACGGTGTGGTCAAAACCACTGGTGACAGTCCATAAAGATCATCCCCCTCCACTCATTAATCCCACCATCATCATGCTTACATATTATATGCCATAATCCCATATATCATGCATTCATGTATAGCATATCATTCAACAGCATGTGATGGCATACACAACATACATCATAGATCACGTAAGAGGGGACTTACCCGGAATCCATGCTCATGTCCACAAGCAAATCACTACCTCAAAGACTAAAAAGGCAACAATATAGCAATGTTACTAATAAAGTGTGTAAAGAGTTTTACACACCTGTTACTAACGAAATTCCTAGGTCCCAAAGATCCGATCTACTGTGCTAGATCCTTTGACCCTATATTCAGCCAACAACAAGATTAGTAACATAGGCCTATTCGGCCACAACAACATAATACCACTGGCTCATTTGCGGCACTTACCTTAAACGGATTTGGTTTCCAAACAAATCCCGAAAACGTCACTTGATTAAGACTCTACCGAAATTCCTTAAACAACCCACAATAAAAATCGATCACCACTTAAAATACATAACATGGCCCTTGGCCGAATGTCATAACCTACATACCATGCTCACCTTAAATCCCGAAAGACCTCTCAATTCCCCTTAACGCTGGCTTCCAAAAAGGGTTACAAATCCAAGACCTTGAATAGGTTTGGTCCTACAAAAATACTGAGGTTAAGCCTCATGGTTTGGTGGCCAAAACAAGAATACAAGATTTAAACCCATAGAGAGTCCTTACCACACTATTGAAATCGGCAGCACCTTAGTTAGGGGAAATTCGGCCTATGCCCCTTTATAGTAGGGAAAATTCGGCTGGCAACACCAATGGAAGGTGATATTTTTAGTAGGAGAGGGGGGTAGGTTCGGCCAAATAGAAGAAAAGAAGAAAGGAATTTTTGAAGATTTTTGGGCAATGGCTAGAGAGAATTCGGTCAGCAACAGGAAAAGAAATAATGTTGATGAATTTTTGGCACTTCCTTGCTATATTCAAGCCGATTGTGGATGCCCCTAAGGTGTCCCAAATCTGGCCATCACCCCTCTCTTTTTGGTGATAATTTCAGCTTTTAATTATCAAAAATAAAGCAAGATTTATCTTACATTTAATCTCCTAACCACCTCATCAAACAAATTAAATGAAAATAAACTACTAACACTTACTCTTCCAGCCGAATTTTAGAGCAAAAATTAAACTTATCCTTATCAAATTAAGAGTCCAAAATCAGGCCATTAACTCACCCTCTTCACGCCAAATAAGTGCATAAAAAAATAAAACCAACTGCGACTTCTTTGGTTCGAACATAGGACCTGATGGAGGCAAACTGCACCGACGCCTCTAACCATTCTGCCAAGGCGTGTCTTTGTGACATAACCTCATCACAAATTCTTTTAAGAGCTCCTTCGCTAGCTTCCCTTTGTTTTAACGCGTAAAACAAAAATAAAAACACCTATTGCTTCTAGCGTGACTCGAACCTGAGTCCATCCGCCAATACCCTTAAGTGGCGCCCCAAGCCACTCCACCAAACCAACTTTCATGTCCATAACCCTCAGCATTTATTTCTTAAGGCCTTCTTACTTTAGCCCCTTTCTTAAACGCCCAAAAAGCCCAAAAACAAAATGCCTCCCCCTTGTAACTCCCACAACTCGAACCTCTCCCCTTAAAAACTCCCTTTGACGCACTAAGCCAATCATGCCAATTAAATCTTTGTGTCCAACTTCTCACAAAATTTTCTCTTAACCCCTGTCTCACCTAGCTCCTTCCTCTCAAGCACTAAAAATAAATTTTTAGCCCTAAGTCAGACCTAGCTCGGGGTTATGACTAGACCCTAAAACATGTCAAGTAATCATAGTATTCATTTCTTCAAGCACACACATGGGAAAAATAATTAAATTACAAACAACCCCTAATTCAGGATGTTACACTTACTAAGCTATATGCTTACCTCTCTCTTTTTTCCTTTTTCCTTGTAGTAATGCCAAGCTAGCTCGGGGTTCATAAAACACCAGAGATCGGATCACACTGTTAATCACTCTTTTGTTAAAGTTGATTTATTTTGAGTATGGGATGTATAGGAACTTGGTCATCATGGGTTATGTCATATTTGAAAGCCAAAGTGTTGGCTACTAATGTTATACACTCATTTTGTATAAGGCCATTAGGAATTGGCCAATATTTGTCAAGTTTCTTATGTTAATGATGATGAATTTTATGAAGTGGAAGCTCATGCAAATGATGAAGTAAAGTGTAAAGTGTATGAATGATGATTAGTAGTTCTTTATAGTGTATTATTGCCATGTTATGTACTATTTGTGTTAACATATGTGTGTTTAAGTTTTAGGGTGGCAATTGGCATGAAAAATAGCCTTCTAATTGTCCACACGGGTAGACACACGGGCGTGTGTCTATGTCGTGAGTGACACACGGTCAGCCCTATAGGTATGTTGATAGGCCATGTGTCCTCTATATCAATTTGCGAGAATTTGATTCGTCCCACGGGCCAGCACACGAGCGTTTGCCTAAGCCATGTGCCCTTAAGAGTTTGCTGACGTCATAAATAGAGAGACACACGTGCCATAGACACGGGTGTGTGCTCGGCCATGTGAAAACTCTTATAGGTTCGAAATGAAAAATAAATTTCAGATGGGATAAGAACATGGGCGTATGTGACCACACGGCGTGTTCCATTTCACAAGGGCGTGTGGCCCCTGTTTAGGCAAAAATTTTCTAAGTGCGTAAAAGTTTTCGATTTATTCTTAAACCCTTCCGTATGTATGTTTAGGGCCTCATAGGCCCATTATAAGGATGTTATGAATATGAATGAGAAGTTTTATGTTGAAATGAATTTTTATAGCCTGATGTTATATGTTTAAGCAAGTTAAGTTCAGTAATGCCTCATATTCGGTTCTGGCATTGAATACGGGTAAGAGGTGTTACATTTAGTGGTATCATAGCTATGGTTTAATCAATTCTTAGACTAACATAGCGTATGCATGAGTCTAGCTATACATGCCAAACATATGATGCAACACCCCTTACCCGAGTCCGACGACGGGACTGGATTCGAGGCAGTACCTTGCTTAACCTTACTTGAACGTGTAGCAACGGGCTATAACATTTTGTTAAAAACCCAATTCTTGCTCATTCTTGGCCTACGTAGCCCTAAACATACCTCTGAGAGGTTTTGGAATTTAACTGAGGACTTTTACAAACTTGGAAAAATTTTCATCAAAACAGGGGCCACACGCCCGTGTTGAACTAGGGACACACCCGTGTGCCCTTAAAGCATGCCTGTGTCTTCCACCCATCATCGACACTGTCTAATTTCACACGGCCTTGACACGCCCATAATCCTGGCCCATGTACCAAACCTTATCATTCTGACTTATCCACACGCCTATACAAACGACAGTGTATTTCAGTCGTGTCGCCATTTAAATTTCAATTGCAAGGTGCAGACTTCACATGGCCCGGGCATATGCCCATGTGCTAGTCGTGCATCCCACATGGTATAGACACACGCCCGTGTGTCTACCCATGTGGTCAATTAGCAGGCTATCTTCCAGGCCTTTTTGCCACCCTACATCACACACACACGCAAACTCCAATTCAAATCATTCCAATTTAAAAGATGACCAATTAATATCTCTAGGAATTTAAGAAATTGAGACATACACAAGAGCTTACACTTCATGAAATTTACCTTCATTGAGCAAAAGGATTTGCCAAGTATTGGCCTAACTCAAGATCATTTACAAAATGACTTTAGTAACATACATAGCCAACACTTTGGCTAACAATTACAACTTAACAAAATACTTGAGTCCTATACATGCCATACTCAAAATAACTCTAAATTGTTATACCAAAGTGATGACGACAATGTGATTCTGAGCTCCGATGTCCAATGATCCTCAAGCTAACTTGGAAAAACTACAAGGAAAAAGAAAGAGAGAGGGGTAAGCATATAGCTTAGTAAGTTTGCATGAAACTCTAGGATGACAATTTACTCAAACTATAATCATTCATATCATGAAACAATGGCGACATGGCACCAATGAATAAAAATACTTACTCGTACTTATTCACACTTATTCTTACCCATCTCATGTCAATATGATCTGGTAAATTTTACTTACTCAAGATACTTGTATGACTGATTCATGTAATTTAGCACATTTGCTAAAATAACCATAAACTTACTTCTTTATCATTTATACCATGAACATCACTCAAGGCCATCCATAAATAGACTTGGATCTAGGCTAACTCACATACTTGACTCTTTTGCTTATGAATAAATCGGATCATTATGAATCATTCAAGCTTAACATACATAAGATTTGATGCCAATGCCATATCCCAGATATGGTCTTACATGGGATCATTCCTTAGTGCCGACGCCATATCCCAAATATGGTCTTTTACGGGATCTCATAATTCGATGTCGATGCCATGTCCAGACATGGTCTTATATGAGATCGTACTTAGATGTTGATGCCATATCTCAGATATGGTCTTACACGAGATCATTCTTTGGTGTCAAAGCCATATCCCAGATATGGTCTTATACGGGACCCTTCCTTCCTCATAGGCACACGTAGGTAATATACTTACTCCGGAACTATAACCAGAACTACAATTTAGCTTGTTCTCATCATTTACTCTTCGAGACTTTATAGCTCGATTTCACTCACAATAACATGCATTAACATAATAATGAACGATTTCAAATATCGAACATTATGAAATACTAATTTCATACAAATTTACTTCGAATATCAAAATGTGTCTCGGTGCTCGAATTAGTCTTCAACTTTGTTCTTGCCTCAGTTTTGATCCGGGCTTCATGTTTCTTGATCTATAATAATAAATTTCTCTTGTTAAACACATGCATTGACTAAATTGATTCATAATTAATATTTTGAAAAATTACGATTTTGCCCTTAAACTTTTACATAATTACACTTTTGTCCCTAGGCTTGTAAAATGATTTTCATTTGACTTTCTTGCATTTCAAGCCTAGCCAAATCATTTTATCAACTATAGCAACATTAAATTCTCACTATTTCACTCATATATGACCATTTCTATAACTTTACAAATTAGTCCTTTTCATGCATCTTTCATAAAAATCACTTAGAAAAAGATGTTTATCATATATAAAACTTTCATATTCTTCCATAAAGCATCAAAATACATGCATATCATACATGGGTAAATTTTTGAACATATACCCTACCGAGCTACGATGGTTTCAAAAATACGAAGAACATTAAAAACGGGGCTAGGATGCACTTACTTTAAGCTTGAAAGTAAACAAAACCCTAGCTATGGAGTCCTTGCAAATTTTGGCACCATGGGGAAGAATATGGACATGATTTTTGACTTATTTTCCCTTTTTATTCTTTAATTAACTAAATGACCAAAATGCCTTCATGACCCCTTTCATAAGATTTTTCCTTCCCATGTACATTTTTGTCCATCATCAAATATAATGGTCTAATTTCTAAATAAGGACCTCTAGGATTTTTCATAATTCTATTTTATACTTGAACCTTCTAGAATCTCACATTTTCTATTCTTTGTAATTTAGTCCTAATGGAAAACTTATTCACTAATTAATAAAATTTCTTCATGTGACTTTCACATAATCATGCAAATACCTCATAAGCATTATAAAATCATTTAAATAAATATTTTATACTTCAAATTTGTGGTCTCGCACCACTATTCTGACTGAGCCCTAAATCAGGCTGTTACATATGAGTAATTACATAATAATAGTGTGACGACTCCTGACGGTTTAAATTATGTTTTCATATAGTAAATGGATCTCGATAGAGTTGTGGCAAATGATGTAGAAAGTAACACGCCGACTCCCGTTGAAGGGACGGTGCCAAATGAAAATGAGAATAGACCTACGACTGTGAGTCAGAGAGAAGGAGAAGAGGCTTGGGAAGCCTTTGCCCACATGATGAATGCATGGTATACGGAGTTCGTTCGTGCGAACCCAAATGCACAACCCCCTCCACCCTCACCTATTCCTCAACCTACCCTTGTAGCTCCTCAAGTGGTAGAAGTGGTAAGAAGAGAAAAGCATCTAGTTGATAGAATCTGGAAACAATGAGCTGAAGAATTTAAAGCTAGTAAAGATGATGATCTGGAGAGGGCAGAATTTTGGCTTGAAAATACCATCAGGGTATTTGATGAGTTATCTTGCACGCCTGAATAGTGCATGAAGTTTATGGCGTCTCTCTTGAGAGATTTTGCTTATCAGTGGTGGAACACCCTTGTGTCTGTTGTACCAAGGGAAAGGATCACATGGGAGTTTTTTCAAGAAGAGTTTCAGAAGAAGTAATTAGCCAAAGGTTTATCGACCAGAAAAAAAGAATTTCTTCAACTAAAACAAGGTAGAATGACAGTAACTAAGTATGAGCGTGAGTTCGTGAGGCTCAGCAAATACGCTAGAGAGTGTGTATCCACTAAAGCCATTATGTACAAAGTTTTGAAGACGGATTAAATAAAGATATCCAATTGTTTGTTGGCATCTTGGAATTAAAAGAATTTGTTGTGTTAGTTGACCAGGCTTGTAAAGTCAAGGAGTTGGTTAAAGAGAAAAAAAAGCTAAAATGGAGTCTCATGACTCAAGAAAGAGACAACTGAGCAAGTCATTTCAATCCTCCTCCAAGAAGTCAAGAGACTTTCCTACCCGATCAGCTACTTCAGCTGGGTTTTCGAATAGGAGTAAGAGTAAACAGTACTCGGGGATTAAAGCTCAGACTACTTCAGTTGCTAGTGTTGGGAACACTCGACCAAATAGACCGGAATGCCCACAGTGTGGCAGACGTCACCCTGGTGACTGCGGAGCACACGAGAGAGCCTATTTTAAGTGTGGTTCCCAAGATCATTTTATCAGAGAATGCCCTGAGATGGTTGAAAAAGAGAAAATTTAGAGTGCAAGACCAGGAAGCACTACTAGAGGGAGACAACAGAGAAACCCGAGAAGTGGAACGAGTAGTAAGAGTACACCTAGAGAACAGGCTGCAGGATCTGAGGGTAGACCGCTTGCGAGGACTTATGCCATTCGCGCTCGCGAAGAGACATCATCCCCTAATGTAATTACGGGTACATTTTCTCTTCATGATACTAATGTTGTTGCTTTAATTGATCCGAGATCTATCCATTCATACATTTACATGAAATTAGTATATAGTATAAACATGTTTGTAGAGCCTATAGAGTTTGCGATAAAAGTGTCCAATCCTTTAGGCAAATGTGTACTAGTGGATAAAGTATTCAAAGATTGCCCATTCATGATTAAAGGTCATTGTTTTAAGGTGAAACTCATGCTATTGGCATTTAATGAATTCGATATAATTCTTGGTATAGACTGGTTAACCGCTCATGATGTGACAGTAAATTGTGGAAAGAAGTACATTGAATTGAAATGTGAAAACGGAGACACTCTTTGTGTTGAATCAGATGAACATGACAAGCCGCCTATAGTGATTTCTCATATGTCTTCCCAAAAATGTGTAAGAAAGGGATATGAAGCATATCTTGCCTTTGTGATGAATGCCAAAGAGACTGATTTGAGAATTGAATCAGTACCGATAGTGTGTGAGTATTTAGATGTATTCCCAAAAGAATTGCCAGGGTTGCCTCTAGTTAGAGAGGTAAAATTTGGCATTGAGTTAGCCCCTAGTACTGCACCTATATCGATTGCTCTATACAGGATGGCTCCAATTGAGTGAAAGGAATTGAAGGCACAGTTGTAAGAGTTGGCGGACAAAGGTTTTGTAAGACCGAGTTACTCTTCATGGGGTGCTCCCGTGCTATTTGTGAAAAAAGAAAGATGTTTTTTTGAGATTATGCATAGATTATCGGCAGCTTAATAAGGTAATAGTGATGAACAAGTACCCGTTGCCAAGGATCGATGATTTGTTTGATCAATTAAAGGGAGCCACTGTGTTTTGCAAGATAGACTTGAGATCCGGTTATTACCAGTTGAGAGTAAAAGACTCAGATGTGACGAAAATTAGATTTTAGACAAGGTATGGACACTATGATTTTGTAGTCATGCCTTTCGATTTAACAAATGCCCCTACTTTGTTTATGAATTTAATGAATCGCATCTTTCGGCCATACTTGGATAAATTTGTTGTGGTTTTTATTGACGACATATTGATTTATTTTCGTGATGAGGATGAGCACGCTGAGCACTTGAGGATGGCTTTTCAAATTTTACAAGATAATCAATTGTATGCCAAGTTTAGCAAAAGTAAGTTTTGGCTCAAAGAGGTTGGATTTTTAAGGCACATTGTCTCAGGAGATGGAATCCGAGTTGACCCGAGTAAGATTTCAGCTATTGTTGATTGGAAATCGTCGAGAAATGTATTAGAGGTTAGAAGTTTTCTGGGTCTAGCTGGCTATTACAGATGGTTTGTTATGGGATTTTCCATGATAACTACACCTATGATGAGGTTGTTACAAAAATATGTGAAGTTTGAGTGGACAGAAAAGTGCCAACAGAGTTTCGAGAAACTAAAGACATTGTTAATTGAGGCTCCAGTTCTAGTACAACCTAAACTGGGAAAAGAATTTGTAATCTGCAGCGATGCATCCTTGAATGGATTGGGCTGTGCACTTATGCAAGAGGGCAAGGTGATAGCTATGCTTCTAGACAGTGAAAGCCGCATGAGAAGAATTGCCTGACACATGATTTATTGGTTGCCATTGTGTTTGCATTGAAGATATAGTGACACCATTTGTATGGTGAAAGATTTCAGATATTCATTGATCATAAGAGCCTAAAGTACTTGATGACTCAAAAGGAATTGAACTTAAGGCAACGAAAATGGTTAGAGTTGATAAAGGATTATGAGTTAGTCATTGACTACCACCCGGAAAGGCTAATGTAGTCTCTAATGCTTTGAATAGAAAATCCCTATTTGCATTGAGGGCTATGAATACACGGGTGACTTTGTCAAGTGATGGTTCTATTCTAGCCAAGTTGAGAGCCAGGTCGATGTTTCTCTAAGAGATTTGCGAAGCTCAGGAAGATGATAGTGACTTGCAAGCCAAAAAAGTTCAGTGCGAGTCAGTGCGAGTCAAAGACAAAGTCTGTGTACCGAAGAATGATGAGCTTATTCAGAAGATTTTACACGAGGCACATAGTGGATGTTTATCTGTATATCCAGGCAGCACTAAAATGTATAATGAATTGAAGAAATGGTATTGGTGGCCATGTATGAAGAAAGATATTTTTGAATTTGTATCGAAATGCTTGATTTGTTAGCAATTGGAAGCGGAACACCAAGTACCTTCGGGTTTTGCTTCAACCTATTATGGTTCCCGAGTGGAAATGGGGCTGTGTTACTATAGACTTTGTAACGGGTTTGCCGTTGACACCGAGCAAGAAAGATGTCATATGGGTTGTGGTAGATAGACTCACAAATTTGGCCCATTTCATACCTGTAAGCGTCGATTATTCACTTGATAAGTTGGTAGACTTGTATGTTTCAGAGATTGTAAGACTACATGGAGTGCTTTAATTGATTATATCAGATAGAGATACGAGATTCATGTCCCGTTTTTGGAAAAAATTTTTAAGAAGCTTTGGGCACAAAGTTGAGTTTTAGTATAACTTTTCACTCACAAACCAACAGATAGTCGGAGAGATTAATACAGATACTTGAGGATATGCTCCGGTGTTGTGTTCTTAAATTCAAGGGCAGCTGTGGAAAGTACCTACTGTTGGTATAGTTTACTTATAATAACAGTTTGCAGTCGAGCTTGCAAATGGAGCCTTATGAGGCATTGTGTGGGCAAAAGTTTCGAACACCTTTATATTTGACTGAACTCAAAGAAACTCAAATTCATGGGGTCGATTTGGTTAGAGAAACAGAAGAGAAGGTAAAAATAATCCGTGATTGTTTAAAAGCTGCTTCTGGTAGACAAAAATCCTACTCGGACTTAAAATGAAAAGGGATCGAGTTTCAAGTTGGTGATAAAGTATTCTTGAAAGTGTCACCATGGAAGACAATTCTCAGATTTGGCCGGAAAGGCATATTGAGTCAGCGTTTCATTGGACCATATAAAATTACTGAGAGGATAGGGCCGGTAGCCTAACGATTGGCTTTGCCATCTGAATTAGAAAAGATTCATGATGTGTTTCATGTGTCGATGTTACATCGTTACTTATCAGATCTTTCACATGTTATTACACTGATAGAGGTTAAAATTCAACCCAACATGACATATGGCGAAGAACCGGTTAAAATTCTAGCACAAGAAGTCAAACAGCTAAGGAATAAAAGTATAGCTCTTGTAAAAGTATTGTGGTCAAGACATGGGGTAGAAGAGGCTACATGGGAGCCTGAGGAGGCTATGAGAAACCAGTATCCAAACCTCTTTGTTGGTAAGATTTTTGAGGACGAAAATCACTAAGGGGGAGAATTGTAATAGTTTGATTTAGGGCCTAGTCAGAATAGTGGTTGCGAACCACAAATCCGAAGTAGAAATATGTGTTTTATGATTCTATGAGGCTATTTATGTGTTTGCATGATTGTGTGAAAATTTTTGAGGAAATTTTATTAATTAGTAATCAAATTTTCCATTAGGACTAAATTACAAAAAGTGGAAAATATCAGATTCTAGAAGATTTAAGTATGAAATAGCATTAGAAAAATTACTAGAGGTTCTTATTTAGCAATTAGACCATTATATTTTGAGATGGACAAAAATGGACATGGGAAGGAAAAATCTTAAGAAAGAGGCATTAAGGGTATTTTTGTCATATGGTAAATAAAAGATTTAAAAGGGAAAACAAAGCCAAAATCTTGTCCATCTTCTTCTCCCATGTCCGAAAATCACTAAAGAAGACATAGCTAGGGTTTGTTCATTTTCCAAGCTTGATTGTAAGTACCTCCTAGCCCCGTTTTTAATGTTCTTCATATTTTTAAGATCCTCGTAGCTCGATTTAGCTATTTCTAGCTATATTTTGAGCTAGGGTTTATGTTTAAAAATTTACCCATTTATGACATGCACGTATTTTGATGATTTATAGAAGAATATGAAAGTTCAATGTATGATAAACATCTTTCTAAGTGATTTTCATGAAAAATGCATAAAAGGATCAAATTGTAAAATTTATAAAAATGGTCATACATGATTGAAATAGAGGAAATTGGGGGCTATTGTAACTAAGAGTATGATTCGTTTAGGCTTAAAATACAATAAAGTTGAATAAAAATCATTTTACGAGCCTACAAGTAAAAATGTAATTATGTGAAAGTTTTGGTGAAAAATCATAATTTTGCCAAATTATGATTCATAAGTCAATTTAGTTAATGTGGATATTAAACAAGTGAAATTGTCATTATAGATCAAGAAACACGAAGCCCGGACTGTAACACCCCAAACTTGGCCTAGAAGTTAGGCCCGAATCTAACGTGTCACATTGAAGTGTTTCTCGAAAATCGTGTTTTCATTTGCGTTCGTTTAATTTCAAAACGTGGTTTATAAAAAAACTATTCCCTTTTCAAAATGTTATTAACCACTTAGTAAAATATTTTTCAATTGTGGAAGCTTAATTAGAATAAAGGATTTATAGAAACATGATATTTAAAAATTGGGTTACGGAAACATAGTGTTTGAAAGCTGTTAATGTTTTGGAAAATCATGTCCTACATCTAGCAGATAATAAAAATACTTAAGTAAATATCCCAAATAAAAGTTAAAAATAGAGAGGCCTTATTACAACCCAACTCAAAAACTGAAGTGCTTAAATAAGTGCACGAAATAGAAAAAACATGTGTGGCTGTGTGGTCGCCTCCGAGTCCCTCACAGCACCGATCCTCCTAATGTTAAGGCACAGTTAAAAAAGGGGTGAGTTTACGAAAACTCAGTGTGTAACCCCCTTACCAGAGTAACATTCAGTATACAGAAATAGAAACTGAAATAGTCTGGGCCAAAGCCCTTTTAACAGTAACTGTATAGTTCAGTTCAGAGCATACGTGGGCTGAAACCCACTACAATATCATTTGGGTCACAGCCTATAACAAAATCAATTGGGCCTAGCCCAAACCAATAACAGAACAAGTGGCCTAAGCCTAGTACAGTGACAGATCTCATAAATAGATATGCAATAGTATGAGGATGCATCCCACCCCGGTCCAGCCAACACACCACCCGTACATATCCTACACTCCTGTGGGGATAAAATTGACCCACCCAGCCAACACACCAATGTTAGCACTGGTTGCGGCCCTAACCAAAATCGCAATAAAGCTGCTGTATATATATGCAGCTTTAAGCCATCAGTAGTGGTATTATAATTGGCACAAAGCCATCCGTAACTGTATTATGTTTGGCACATAGCCATCATCGACAGTAATATAATCAGCACACAGCCTTGGGTAAATATGATCGACACAGAGTCATCGATATATATGTTAGGCACATAGCCACGGGTAATACGATTGGCACAAAGCCATAATCAAGATGGCACAAAGACATATTCAGGTTAGCATAGAGCCATAATCAGATTACGCACCTTTAAGTCGTCCGTCATCCACAGTCGTCTCATGCGACCCGTGCGACCCTATCAGAACTTCCTCCGTATCAATGTCCTAACCCCATGTAATATGTCATGTATGTCATGCTCAATCATTACGAGTATATCCGAAATGGCCATGCTTAGTAACAGTCATTTAAACATATATTAAAAGCATATCGTCACACGACCACAGTCAAGTTAGTTAAAACACAGTCATACGATCACAGTCAAATCAGTCAAATTCATAGTCTAAGTCAGTCATTTACCCACAAGGGCAAAACAATCATTTTACCCTATAAGGGTATTTCGGTAATCCTACCCTTTAGGGGTATTTCAATAATTCTACCCTAAAGGGGTATTTCGATAATTCTACCCTATAGGGGTATTCAGTAATTTTACAAATTGAGGGTATTTCGGTAATTTTGTAAAATGGGGGTATTTTAGTAATATTGCAAACTAGGGGTATTCTAATAATTTTGTAAACTGGGGGTATTTCAGTAATTTTGCAAATCGATGGTATTTCGATAATTTTACAAATTAGGGGCATTTTAGTAATTTTGCAAATCGAGGGTATTTCATTAATTTTACAAATTAGGGGTATTTTAGTAATTTTGTAAGCTAGGGGTATTTTAATAATTTTGTAAATTGGGGGAATTTTAGTAATTTTGCAAACCGGAGGTATTTTAGTAATTTTGTAAATCGAGGGTATTTTAGTAATTTTACAAATCAGGGGTATTTCAATAATTTTACAAAATGGGGGTATTTCGGTAATTTCACAATTTGTGGGTATTTCGATAATTTTACAAATCGGGGGTCTCAGCGACCCAACAGAAGGTCCACCGTCGCCTCGAGTGACTTAAGTAACCTAAATAGTCATAACAGTGTAAATGGGCCTAAGGCCCATTACTCAGCTCAAGTGGGCCCACACGCTCGTGTGGCCCAATTATCCTAGAAATAGCCTCTACTATACGAACAACACAGTTCAAACCAATAGAAACCATATAACATGCATTTTATCCATGTAGGGCCCACCAACCTAGTGGGCCCACACTGCCCATTTCGGCCCTAATGCGGCCCAAAATGACCTAAGCCCATGAGAATTCTCATGGTGGCCTCAACAATTTACGCCCATATTCGTTGGCTCGGTCCACCACACGTGCGATCGCACGCTCGTGTGGCATCATTCGCCGGTATTTTGAGTTTTCAGCATTTTGTTGATTTACGATCAGAAGGAGTGTGGTTACACACCTGTTTATGAAATCAAGTGAGCTGCTCATGAGCCCAAAAACCTACATTTCAATAAGGCACACAGTTAGCCTTCCGATCGATAAGATTCACAACATCAAATCCCCAAACCGTTAAACACTACCAACCCTGGTTGATAGTGACCTGGCTTATTATTCTAAAATTACTGACTAGAATTAACGGATGCTCCTTGCCAATTAACCGCATAACGACAGATCTTGTCAGATAGGATGGATTATAGATGTGGTTAAAAACCACAATCATTAACTTACAAAATAAGTGCAATATTTGGCTTAGCCAAGAGTAAGGTAACGTTTTACCTTAATTAAATAATGGGAGGAAAGGGGTTTGACGACTTGAATACCTCCTGCAATTCTTCACCCCTCAAAACCGAATACACCACTGGTAGCATAAGAAAGCCGTCAACCAAACCAAACAACCCGATAGGTGCAAATAGTTAACAAATGGGGGTGGAGAATAGGTTGGAGAGTATTCAGTTAGGATACTAGATAGATAGATGAAGTGACCCAAAAGAGAAAAAAGGAAGCAACCAGTAACTATTGGACCGATAGGAAGGAAATGAGGAGAAAGATTAGAAAGTGTTCGGTTAACAATGCGGGAAGGGACGCTTGAAGAAAATTGAAGGAATAGAGATGAGAAGAGATTTGGCTACGATAGAGAAATGATTAGAAAGGGAAGCAAAACCCAAAATAATGAAGAAGGAGAAAAATACTTGAATGGTCAAGGTAAAATTTGGCTACCCAACAAATAAAAGAGAGAAACTATGCAGAAGGGGGAAAAACCATCGAGAAGAGAGCAAAACTGGAACAAAAATGACCAAAACTGTCAAAAAATGAGAGGAAATTACACCTTAGCCGAATTTCCTAGGCTTCCAATCACCAATTCGGCACAAGCCTCCGACACTTTTCAAATTCCTAGTTCCCCAATCTCCTCCTGAAATCTCTCTACATATCACTCACATGATCATTCCACAATCTTCTCCACAACAACCTCATCCATCAAAATTCGAATACGGCACAAACTCTAGCTGTCCCAACTACAAAGTAAATACCACATTATGATTGCTAGGCATGTTCAAGGGTCTAGAAATAACCTCGGGCTAGGCCTGACTTAGGGCTAGAAGTTTTTTTTGCACTTGAGAAGAGGAAGCTAGGTGAATGAGGCCTTAAGAATTATTTGGAGCGAAGCATGACACAAGAGATCATGTGATAAGGTGGCTTGGGATGCAACCTTAAGGGCTTGGAAGGTGGCGTCAAAGGGGAGCTTCAAGGGAAGAGATTCGAATCTTGGGAGCTACAAGGGGGATGTGTTTTATTTTTGGGCTTTCTGGGCGGTAAAGAAAGAGGCTAAGTTAAGGAGGCTTTAAAATATTTTGTGGGTGAGTTGGACATGAAAGTCGGATTGGTGAAGTGGCATAGGGCCTTGGTGAATGCCGCTCAAGCAAGGCGGAGGAGGACTCAAGTTCGAGTTACGATGGGAGCATAAGGTTTTTATTTTTATTTTTGAAAGTTGGCGCCATGAAGAGGGAAGCGTTGGACGGCATTTGGGACTTTTGGAAGGATGAGATAAGCCTTTATTTTTGATAATTTCGGCTAAAAAGGGATAAAAGATAGGTGTTGTTTTTAATTTAATTAAAAGGGTGATAATCAAAGATAAAAGTTATCACATTAGGGAGCAATGGCCGATTATAGGACTCTTTGGAGTAGTATTTTTGGCTTTGGAAGGTGATTAAGGAGTGTATGCTGATTTTTAGTAAAGGGAATTCTTTTTTCTTCAAACCATTTGGTGCCTTGCCAAAATTCATCCAAGTGTTCCTCTTTTCTTCTCAATTTTCTTGGCCAAATTCTCTCTAGTCCACAAGTGCCAAAAATTCTTCAACCCCCTATCACCCTTTTCATTATTTTCTTCTTGTTCTCTAGCCGAAGCTACTCCACTTTCTTGCCGAAACCCTCTCTTTTCCATTAGATCTACTTTGGCCGAATACCCTCTCTTTTCTTTTTATGTTTTCTCATCATCACATCAAGAGCTGAAATCTAACTCTCCATTCGGGTTAGCCAAATCATTTGGTAAGTACACCTTTTCCATCTTTCTTTCTATTATAGATCTACATGTTAAACCACTCTTATTCCTTCAAGGTTGCCGAAACCCTTAACATCACCTAGTGGTGCCGACTTGTGGTGTTTAAAGGTCAAGATAGTCATCAAGGTAAGGGGCGACAACTTCTTTTAGGTTTATGATTATGGCCGAATGGCCTTTAGCTCTCTAATGAAGTGATTAAACCAATTGTAGGGAAGGACTTTAAGCCGATTAAAGGAAGCTTTGGATTTGACTCCCCAAGGAAAGGTGGTAAGTAATATTCGGCCATAGGCCTTAATTAGGCATATATGTGCAAACCGAATCTAACAAAAGTTTTGGTAGGGATCTCGACAAGTTTGGTGACAATTCTGGGATTTCGATTTTCTTTGGTAAGTGATGGTAAGATTCACCTAGGGCCATATTTTGGTTATGAGCGCAATTAATCCTTCGAGATCTATAGTTTAGCCGAATGGCTGTTAGATCTAAGAGTTTATGTGTTGGTCGATTGTAGGGGGAAACAACCTCTCGGGATTTTGCTAGTATATTCAGGATTTGCTAGTCTCACGAGTAAATAGGTGTGTAAACTCTTACACACTTTATTAGCATAGACTGTTTATTATGTTGCTGTATATCCTCTAGTGTTGTAACTTTGCCTTGTAGGCATAAGCATGGATTCCGGGTAAGTCCCCTATTACGGGATCTATGATATATATTCGTGAATGCCATCATATGCTGTTGAATGCTATGCTATACATAAATGCATGATATATGGGATTATGATATTTGTTATGTAAGCATGATGATGGTGGGATTGATGAGAGGAGGGATGATCTCATGGATCGTCACGGTGGTTTTGACCACAAGATGGGTTAGCCCCATTAGATTAATTGTGACTTCGGTCACCAGTGGTTTTGACCACACCATTGATAAATTGTGACTAAGTCCCAGTGGTTTGGTACCACCAGTGGTTTTGACCACATATTGATAAATTGTGACCTATGGTCATCGATGGTTTTGACCACACGATGGGTTGGCCCCATCACTTGATTTGTGACTCTAGTCACGGTGGTTTTGACCACCGTGGTTTTGACCACACGGGTAGTTAAAGGAGTACGGATGGTTAGTTGGGTTGCATGTTTGCATGTCTATTAATAATGTATGTATGAGTCGCACTTTCGGGTGGGGGATTTATACACTGAGCCTTGGTGACTCACCCCTTCCCATATTATTTTGCAGATGAGTAGATCGCGTAGATGGAGCCGGAGAGGACTCGAGGCGGCCATGCTTGTTCTTTGGATTTGGAATTTTATTTGATACAGTTAAAGTTTATTTATTTTCTAAATTTTTGATTTGGGTTGTAATAAGGCCGCTAGTTTATTATTTTGGATGTTTACATAGTTGTTTTTACTTTACTTATACTATATTACAAATGAAACTATAAAATATTAAGTGAACTGGTTAAAAGTAACATTTTCAAAATTAAGTAACTTCTACGAGTTTTTAAGGATGTTACCATCGGGTAGCAAAATTCACCAAGTTAACAATAACATCTGATGACTTTAAAATTTTAAATGATCAAATGTTTTCAAAGGATTTTCAACACAACCATGTTTATAATCATTTTCTCCTGAGTTTTATCAAACACTGTTTTATAACCTTAGCAAAATTTTCAAAATTTTCACGAGAAAATCAGAATCTTTCAAACATTTTTACTCGTGACATACCGATCCTGATTCAGGCTCATGGGTCGGGTTTGGGGTGTTACATTTTTGGTATAGAGCCTGGTTCAAAACTCGGCTGTGGGGGGCCCAAGGCCCAAAATGTTTTGTTTTTGTTAGTAGGCCTTATTGGAATGTTTTGGGAAACTGTTTATGGTTTGAACAGCATGGCACCGAGTCTCCGGCACCAATCCGCCTAGGTAAGTAATTCTATCTATTTCTGTGAATACTTGATAAGGGTAAATAGGTTACTTGGGAACGTAGAATAGAATGATAGGTACTTGAACTCTAGGACTAGTCTACCCCAACTACTACATAAGACTTAATCGCTTAATTAAACAAACCTATGTCTAAGTCGTCGAGTTAGGGTGTGGTAACCACGGTGTGCATGTCTAGGATTGGTATTCGGTGGGAGCTTGGTATTTAAGAAGTCCACGTGACTCACTTCCTCTCTACTCGAATCCTACCTGGTGCGTAGCTTCGGTTCACCCTAACCGGGAGGACTTATTCATGGGCTAAACCCTAACTAAAACCCGAAAGGGAACTGGCCATATTTTCATAAAAAAACCCTAGTTTTAAAAACTCTTAAAATTTTTTTTATGTGTGAGAACTATGGCTTTACAACATTTTTCTAAAAAAAAATTTCGATTTGTAGAATTACTAAAATACCCTTAGTGGTAAAATTACAAAAATGCCCTTAGTTTATGAAATTCCCAAAATACCCACAGTTTTAATCAAAAATTTCCATTACTTATAAAGTGCCCAAAAACCTTAATTTGCAAAATATCGAAAATATCATGATTTTGAAAAATTACGAAATTGCCCCTAACCAATAAAATTACCAAAATGACTCTGGTTTTCAAAATTTTTGCAACACCATCAACTTGGAAAACAAGTTCTCAAAAAGAACCCTTAAAGTTTTGCAACATTTAGAAATACCCGAAAACATCAAACTTTACAAAGTTACCCTGGTTTATTACAAAAATACCTCATAGGTTAAAATTATGAAAATACCCTCGGGTAGTGAAATGTTGAAAAGGCTCTACACGTTAGCTATGGTCTGTGAACGATGTTTGTGTGATGGATGCACTTAGAACCAGGAGATAAGTCTGAAACTGGAACTATAGGTAGATTCGATTTGGAAGAATCACTTTAAAAATTATTTCTCATAAAATTGCTCGTGGGTAAACAGTGAACAGTATAATTAATGCATAAAATTCTTAATTAGATAAACGCAAATGAGAAGAATAAGTGCAAGAGGTTATAGACGGCCGTCGCGTGGCCGTGGTAGGGGTAGGATGACCTTGTCGTAGCCAGCAGGGTCTGGTCATGGGTCTGAAAATGAGATCTTGGATCTCCGTGGCGGAAACGAGTTCGAGGATCGGGCCGGTGGTAACGATGTAGTATCCCAAGCTGTACTACGAGTATTGGAACGAGTTGTCGAGGCGAGCACATGTGCAGAGCACTCAAATCGTGGTTGAACGACTCCGGGCTAACGGAGCAGAGGTGTTTAGAGGAGTTTTGGAGTGGCACCTAGTCGATTTGAGTATTGGTTGGAATCAACTGAGAGGATCATGGGTGACCTAGATTTTACAGCTGAGGAGAAGTTGAAGGGTATAATCTCTCTACTTCGGGATGAGTCATATCAGTGGTGGCTCATCGTAAGAGATGGAACGATGGCGGAGGATCTCACATGGGAGTTCTTTAAGGCTGCCTACCAAAAGAAGTATATAGGAACTAGCTATGTGGATACGCAGCGGAAGGCTTTCTTGAACTTGGTTCAGGGTAATAAGACAGTAGCAGAGTATGAGGACGAATTTTTCCGGTTGAGCAGATATGGTCATGGTATTGTGGGTACCGAGCATGAACGCTGTGTCAGATTCGAAGATGGGCTGGGAGATGAGCTGAGGATGATGATAGCTCCACAATAGGAATGAGAGTTCACTGTCCTAGTGGAGAAGACTAAAGTTGCGGAAGGGGTAAGACAGTTGGTTAGACGGAATCAGGATAGGAGTTGGAATAACAGGAGCTCTGGATCTTCAAGGTTTTCTGGTAATCAGCAGAAGAGGACGAGATATGGTGGGTCAAATCAAGCTGCTAGGCCTGCTACTGCTAATCCTCAATGGCCGCCACGATGTGCTCGGTGTGGAAAGTCTCACAAGGGAGAGTGTTGGAATGGTAATCGGGGATGCTTCGAATGTGGGTCCATGGAACATCAAGTTAGGGATTGTCCGAAAAAGGCAGCTAGGCTGAGGTCAGAGGGTCAGGATCGTGCACCGAATAGGAGGGATAACCAACAGCCACCGAGAGGTCGTGGTGCAGGAAGAGGAGATAATGGTGCTGTTAGAGGTCGTGGGGCACCGAGCGGGGGTACCAGTGGTACTGAGGCTAGGCAACCTGGTTTGGTCTATGCCGCAAGGCGTCAGGAGGAGGACGACGCATCGGACGTTATAACCGGTATGTTTTTGATCTTTGGTGTACCTATAGTACCTTAATCGACATTGGCTCAACTCACTCATACATTGCTAGTAGCGTAGTGGAAACTGTACACTTAGACTCTGAGCTTACTTCTAGGAAGATGACTGTATTAAGCCCTCTAGGTCACTCTGTAGAAGTAAGTAAACTCTATAGGAATGTACACCTAGAACTCCAAGGGGTCGTGTTCTTGGCTGACTTGATGGAACTACTATTTCGGGAGTTCGATCTAATCCTTGGGATGGATTGGCTAGTAAAGTATCAGGCTAGCCTGGATTGCACGGCTAAACGTATGGTAATAAAGACCATGGAAGGTGATGAGGTGGTGATGATAGGTAAGAGGAGAGATTACCTATCTAATCTGGTTTCTGCGTTGAAGGCGAAAAAGATGGTTAGGAAAGGTTGTGAAGCATATGTAGTACATGTCTATGCTTTGGAAGCTAAGGGTGTAGCTGTGAGTGATGTCTGAACCGTAAGGGATTATGTTGATGTGTTTCCAGAGGAACTTTCGGGTCTACCTTCGGACCGTGAGGTTGAATTTGGTATAGACTTGTTACCCGAAACCGCGCCAGCATCTATAGCTCTATATCGGATGGCGCCAAGAGAATTGGTAGAGTTGAAGGTGCAGATCCAGGAATTATTGGATAGAGGGTTCATCCGACCAAGTGTATCCCCTTGGGGAGCTCCAGTGCTTTTTGTCAAGAAGAATGATGGAACGATGAGGATGTGCATAGACTATCGACAGCTGAACAAGCTGACAATAAAGAATAGGTATCCACTGCCTAGGATTGATGATTTGTTCGACCAACTCAAGGGTGCATCGATGTTCTCTAAGATCGACCTTAGGTCGGTACCATCAGCTTAAGGTGAAGGAGGCTGATGTCCATAAGACGGCATTCCGTACTCGGTATGGGCACTACGAGTTTCTGGTAATGCCTTTTGGGTTGACGAATGCACCAGCCGCGTTTATGGACATGATGAACGGAGTTTTCCAACCCTATCTGGACCGGTTTGTCGTGGTGTTCATAGATGACATTTTGGTGTACTCGAAGTCTGAGGAGGAACATGACGCACATCTTCATGTGGTTCTACAAGTTTTAAGGGAGAAATAGTTGTACGCCAAATTTAGCAAATGTGAGCTTTGGCTTAAGGAGGTGACTTTTCTAGGGCATGTTGTTTTAGCCGAGGGAATCAGGGTGGATCCCCGTAAGATTGAGGCAGTATTAGAGTGGAAACCACCAAAGTCGATTATAGAAATTCATAGTTTTCTAGGGTTGGCAGGATATTACAGGAGATTTGTGGAAAATTTCTCCTTGATCGCAGCACCATTGACTAAGCCGCTGAGGAAAGGAGTTTCGTTTGTGTGGTCGGAGAAGCAGCAAGAGAGTTTTGATAAGCTGAAGAGGATTTTGACAGAAGCACTAGTCTTGATTCAGCCTGAGGCAGGAAAGGAATTCACTGTGTATTGTGATGCATCTCATACTGGTTTAGGGTGTGTGTTGATGCAAGAAGGGAAGATGGTCGCTTATGCGTCACGGCAGTTGAGGCCTCACGAAGTTAACTATCCGACACATGATTTGGAATTGGCTGCTGTGGTTTTCGCCTTGAAGATTTGGAGGCACTATCTGTATGGGGAGAAGTCGGTAGTATACATAGATCACAAGAGTCTGAAGTACCTCTTAACTCAGAAAGATTTAAATCTGAGGTAGCGGAGGTGGATTGAGTTGCTGAAGGACTACGACTGCTCAATCGAATACCATCCGGGTAAGGCTAATGTGGTAGCTGATGCATTGAGCCGAAAGGTGGTAGCAAATTTGCGAGCAATGTTTGCTCACCTAAGTCTCTATGAAGATGGGAGCCTTTTGGCAGAATTGCAAGTGAAGCCGTCTTGGATTGATGAGGTCAAAGAAAGGCAGATGACTGACGAAGCTTTGAGTACTCGGAGGTTGCAAGTACAGAATGGTGAGGCCGAAGGGTTCAGCTTGGGTAGTGATGGAGTGTTGTATTTTCAAGGGAGAGTATGTATGGCTAAGGATGATGATTTGAGGCAGCGAATCCTTAAAGAAGCTCATAGCAGTCCATAAGCTATGCACCTGTGAAGCGACAAGATGTATCGAGATTTAAGGGAGCGATTTTGGTGGTGGGTCTTAGCGAAGTAACCGAGTTAGTGGGCAAGTGTCGACATGCCGATAAGTTAAGGCCGAGCATCAATTGCCATCGAGGTTATTCTGACGATAAAGATCCCACAAAGGAAGTGAGAGGAGATTACTATGGATTTCGTAAGTGGACTTCCCTCACGCCCATGAAGAAAGATCGATTTGGGTGATAGTGGATCGGTTAACCAAGTCGTCCCATTTCATACCGATGAGGTTGACTACTCGCTTCAAAGGTTAGCCAAGTCAGTATATAGCGAGAGATAGTGCGGTTGCATAGAATCTTGGTGTCCATTATCTCGGATCGATCCCGTTTTACGTCGAGATTCGGAAGGCTTTACATCGAGTTAGGCACGAAGTTGAATTTCAAAGACGGCTTTTCACCCGTAGTCGATGGACAATCGGAGAGGTTATCCAAGTGTTGGAAGATATGTTAAGGGCTGTGTTTTGGACTTTTGTGGTAGTTGGGAGGAGTACCTACCTTTGGCGAGTTAAACATAACAATAGTTATCAGCGAGTATTCGAATGGCACCGTATAAAGTATTGTATGGTCGAAATACCGTACTCTACATGTTGGGCTAAACTAGGAGAGCGGCGGATGTTGGGTCGAGTTAGTGGCGGAGACGGAGGATAAGGTTAGAGTAATTCGGCTCATCTTAAGGAGGCATCGGACGCGTAAATCCTCGCCGATCTTAAGTGCGAGAGGTTGAATATGCGATGGGTGATAAGGTCTTTTGAAGGTATCACCTTGGAAGAAGGTGCTGAGGTTTGGCCGGAAGGGCAAGCTAAGCCCTAGATTCATCGGACCGTACACGATGTTGGAACGTGTGGGATCGGTAGCTTACCAGCTTGAGTTGTCGACAGAATTGAGCCAGATCCATGATGTCTTCCATGTTTCGATGCTGAGGCGCTATCGATCAGATCCATCACACGTAGTGTCGATTGCAAAATTGAGGTGAACTCGGACTTGTCTTTCGAGGAGGAGCCAGTACAAATCTTGGATCGAGATGTCAAGGTTTTAAGGAGGAAGTCAGTACCCTTAGTAAAGGTGCTATGGCAAAACCATGGTACGGAGGAGGCCACATGGGAACCCGAGGAAGTGATGCGGCAGCAATACCCCCAACTCTTCTGATCCAGGTAATTTCGAGGCCGAAATTATTTTTAAGGGGGGTAGAACTGTAACATCCTAATTTAGGGGGTTGTTTGCAATTTAATTATTTGCATGTGCTTGCTTGAAAAGAAATGAATACTATGATTGCTATGCATGTTCTAGGGTCTAGAAATAACCTCGGGCTAGGCCTGACTTAGGGCTAGAAGTTTTTTTGGCACTTGAGAAGAGGAAGCTAGGTGAATGAGGCCTTAAGAATTATTTGGAGAGAAGCATGACACAAGAGATCATGTGATAAGGTGGCTTGGGACGCAACCTTAAGGGCTTGGAAGGTGGCGTCAAAGGGGAGCTTCAAGGGAAGAGGTTCGAATCTTGGGAGCTACAAGGGGGGATGTGTTTTATTTTTGGGCTTTTTGGGCGGTAAAGAAAGGGGCTAAGTTAATGAGGCTTTAAAAGATTTTGTGGGTGAGGTTGGACATGAAAGTCGAATTGGTGAAGTGGCATAGGGCCTTGGTGAATGACGCTCAAGCAAGGCGGAGGAGGACTCAAGTTCGAGTCACGATGGTAGCATAAGGTTTTTATTTTTATTTTTGAAAGTTGGCGCCATGAAGAGGGAAGAGTTGGACGGCATTTGGGACTTTGGGAAGGATGAGATAAGCCTTTATTTGTGATAATTTCGGCTAAAAAGGGATAGAAGATAGGTGTTATTTTTAATTTAATTAAAAGGGTGATAATCAAAGATAAAAGTTATCACATTAGGGAGCAATGGCCGATTATAGGACTCTTTGGAGTAGTATTTTTGGCTTTGGAAGGTGATTAAGGAGTGTATGCCAATTTTTAGTAAAGGGAATTCTTTTTTCTTCAAACCATTTAGTGCCTTGCCAAAATTCATCCAATTGTTCCTCTTTTCTTCTCAATTTGCTTGGTCGAATTCTCTCTGGTCCACAAGTGCCAAAAATTCGTCAACCCCCTATCACCCTTTTCATTGTTTTCTTCTTGTTCTCTAGCTGAAGCTACTCCACTTTCTTGTCGAAACCCTCTCTTTTCCATTAGATCTACTTTGGCCGAATACCTTCTCTTTTCTTTTTGTGTTTTCTCATCATCACATCAAGAGCTGAATTCTAACTCTCCATTCGGGTTAGCCAAATCATTTGGTAAGTAGACCTTTTCCATCTTTCTTTCTATTATAGATCTATATGTTAAACCTACTCTTATTCCTTAAAGGTAGCGAAACCCTTAACATCACCAAGTGATGCCGACTTGTGGTGTTTAAAGGCCGAGATGGTCATCAAGGTAAGGGGCGACAACTTCTTTTAGGTTTATGATTATGGCCGAATGGCCTCTAGCTCTCTAATGAAGTGATTAAACCAATTGTATGGAAGGACTTTAAGCCGATTGAAGGAAGCTTTTGGGATTTGATTCCCCAAGATAAGGTGGTAAGTAATATTCGGCCATAGGCCTTGATTAGGCATATATGTGCAAACCGAATCTAACAAAAGTTTTGGTAGGGATCTCGACAAGTCAAGTGACAATTCCGGGATTTTGATTTGCTTTGGTAAGTGATGGTAAGATTCGGCCTAGGGCCATATTTTGGTTATGAGCGCGATTAATCCTTCGGGATCTTTAGTTTAGCCGAATGGCTATTAGATCTAAGAGTTTATGTGTTGGCCGATTGTAGGGGGAAACAACCTCTCGGGATTTCGCTAGTATATTCAGGATTTGCTAGTCTCACGAGTAAATAGGTGTGTAAACTCTTACACACTTTATTAGCATAGACTGTTTATTATGTTGCTGTATAACCTCTCGTGTTGTAACTTTGCCTTGTGGGCATAAGCATGGATTCCGGGCAAGTCCACTATTACGTGATCTATGATATATGTTTGTGAATGCCATCATATGCTGTTGAATGCTATGATATACATAAATGCATGATATATGGGATTATGATATTTGTTATGTAAGCATGATGATGGTGGGATTGATGAGAGGAGGGGGATGATCTCTATGGACTGTCACCAGTGGTTTTGACCACAAGATGGGTTGGCCCCATCAGATTAATTGTGACTTCGGTCACCAGTGGTTTTGACCACACCGTTGATAAATTGTGACTAAGTCCCAGTGGTTTGGTACCACCAGTGGTTTTGACCACATATTGATAAATTGTGACCTATGGTCATCAGTGGTTTTGGCCACATGATGGGTTAGCCCCATCACTTGATTTGTGACTCTAGTCACCAGTGGTTTTGACCACCAGTGGTTTTGACCACACGGGGTAGTTAAAGGAGTACGGATGGTTAGTTGGGTTGCATGTTTGCATGTCTATTAATAATGTGTGTATGAGTTGCACTTCCGGGTGGGGGATTTATACACTGAGTCTTGGTGACTCACCCCTTCCCATATTATTTTGCAGATGAGTAGATCGCGAGATGGAGCCGAGAGGACTCGAGGCTGCCATGCTTGTTCCTTGGATTTGGAATTTTATTTGATCTGATTAAAGTTTATTTATTTTCTAAATTTTTATTTGGGTTGTAATAAGGCCGCTAGTTTATTATTTTGGATGTTTACATAGTTGTTTTACTTTACTTATACTATATTACAAATGAAACTATAAAATGTTAAGTGAACCGGTTAAAAGTAACATTTTCAAAATTAAGTAACTTCTACGAGTTTTCAAGGATGTTACCATCGGGTAGCAAAATTCACCAAGTTAACAATAACATCTGATGACTTTAAAATTTTAAATGATCAAATGTTTTCAAAGGATTTTCAACACAACCATGTTTATAATCATTTTCTCCTGAGTTTTATCAAACACTGTTTTATAACCTTAGCAAAATTTTCAAATTTTTCACCAGAAAATCAGAATCTTTCAAACATTTTTACTCCGTGACATACCAGATCCGGTCAGGGCTCATGGGCTGAGTTTGGGGTGTTACACAAACACTCAAACCTCAGACCTCAAGGTTACTCCACATGCCACCTTGCCACTAGACCACAAGCTCTTCTATGACTTAAAACATGCGCAAATATTTATAAAGCCTATGTGCCAGTGTCCAGATTCTTTTAGAAAAAGTTTTAAAAATTCTGCAAGAGCTAAGATGATCGCTGCAAAACAATCTAGTTTTAAAATTTATAAAGAATGATGAAACCCGTAGACACTACAGCAAAATAGACTTTTAATGGCGTTTTTAGTGGCGTTTTAAGAAAAACGCCGCCAAAAAATGAGAAATAGTGGCGTTTATTTACAAAACACCGCTAAAAAGGATATATAGCGGCATTTTTTCGTAAAACGCTGCTAAAAGTCTGAGCATTAGCAGCGCTTTTGGAAAAATGCCGCTAAAAGTCTGAGCATTAACGGCGCTTTTGGAAAAACACCGCTAAAAGTCTGAGATCCAAAAGCGCTGCTAAAAGTCTGAGCATTAGCGGCGCTTTTGTAAAAACACCGCTAAAAGTCTGAGCATTAGCGGCGCTTTTGTAAAAACGCCGCTAAAAGTTTTTTTGTATTTTTTTCTTATTCTTACTTTGAATTATATTTTATTTTGATAAATTCACTTATAAGGAATGAGAAAGTTTCATTTTAGTTACTTAATTATGAAAAGTTACAATTGCTAACTAAACAATTTAGAAGTTTTCATTTAAGTTACAAATTAAGCTATTAAAATTGATTTAGGGTTTAATGTTTAGTATGTTAATTTAATGGTTTAGAGTTTGTTATTTTGGTGTATGGGATTAGTGTTTTAAAGTTTGTTGTTTGGGTTTATTGTATAGTGTTTAATATCTTAGTGTTTACCAGTATTAAGGTTTAAGTGTTAGTGATCATGGGTTAAAGTTAATTTAGGGTTAAGGGTTTAAAAGGGCCGAAATGGTTAATGGGTTGTGGTTTTTAGTTTACGATTTATGGTTTTAGGGTTAGGGGTCTAGGGGAAGTGGTTAATGTGTTAGGTTTCTAGTTTAGGGTTTAGGGTTTTAGGGTTAGGGGTCTAGGGGAAATGGTTAATGTGTTAGGTTTCTAGTTTAGGGTTTAGGGTTTAAGTTTAAGATTTTAGGGTTTAAGATATAGGGTGTTAGGTATATGACCCAAAATCCCGAGACTGAAATCCCTCATGAGGGATTTATGGTTAATGTGTTAGCTATTAAAATATATGTTCTGTACTAACATTGGCCACAAGAATTCCCAAAAAGTTGGTCTCGGATTATGGTTTAAGGTTTGTAGTTTAGAGTTTAGGGTTCGAGTTTTATGGTCTAAGATTTATGATTTGGGGTTTTGAGTTTGAGTTTGAGGTTTAGGTTTTGGTGTCGGTGGTTTAGGGTATAATATTTAGGGTCTAGAGTTTAGGGTTTAGGGATTAATCTTAGATTTTTTAGAATATAAATCAAAATAAGATAAATGTAAATTATTATTTTAAAAAAATATATATCAAAATGGGTTAAATCCCAAAAGCATACATGAACAATGGTTTAGTGTGCAATTGTATACATGAACTTTAATTTGATCCGATCTTCTAAAATATTAACACAATTATTGATATAATTAACATCATTTTTATTTATATATTGCATACATAAAATTTATAATTATTCAATATAAAAATATATTGATGTATTTATATTTTAAAATAATGTGTATGATAAAATCAAAATTAAAGTTTCAACTATACATTTAAACCACAATTAGAATTTCACATCTACAATTACACATTAAACCAAAATTCATATATATATATATATATATAATTACGAGATGCAGTGTATACATATAATTAAATGCCATTTATATAAAAATCTATACAACTAATGCGACTATACTTAAAAGAATAATGTTGATGTAAAAAGGAAGAAAAATAAATTAAGTAAAAGAGTTGGTAATGGTAATTAAAATTTTAAAATTTAATAATAAAAATTAAAAATTATAAACTTAAAGACTTAAAAGCTTAAAAATTTAATATTTAATATTTTTGTTAAAAATTCAATACTCAAAATATAATAAAATTAAAATTCAAAACAATGGTAATCTCAACACAAAATTAAAAAAAAACATAAAAAATAAAGGTTAAAAATAGGAAAAAAAATTAAAAATTGCATAATAGTGGCGTTCTTGTAAAAAGAAGCCACAAAAAATGGACCTATAGTGGCGTTTTATTAAAAACGCCGCAAATTTTCGCACATAAAAGCGGTGCCATTTTTCCCCGCTAAAAACTCTCTTTAAGTCCCAAAATTAAATGCGATCTTTTTTTTCTCTAAAACTTGATTTTCTTCCCAAACTTCAAGTCTGAAACACGAGCGGCGCTTGTTGAAACCAGAGGCGGCATTCTCGTTGAAACCAGAGGCGTTCGTGGTGGCGAGAGATCGTAAGTTTCCCTTTTTATCCCCTTATTAGCTTTATGCGTTTTAGGGTTTTCTAGGCCCTTTCTATCGTCTCTTAATTTTCTTCACTATTCTTTATCCTCACTCATTCCCTTAACTCTTGCCATCATCTTAGGACAATGCCCAAAGTGAAAATACCTCAAAGCATCAATCACTCATTCATCTCTCCTTCTTCATCACAGGTTATTTTTTTTTTTTACGTTCAACATATGTTTATGTTCTTGAAGTTTGAAACTTGAAACCAATCTTGGGTTTTGTTTTTCCAATGCTAAAAACTATCCCTTTAACCCCTATTTCTATTTCCTAAACCCTAAATTTTCAAGTCCCCAAACCGTGGAGGATGCTAATGCGGCAATCGAGAAACTAAATGGCATCAGTAAGCCCAAATCCTAAATTTTCTCTCGTCTCTCTTTTCTTCCTTGTCTAAATTTTCTCTACATTCATTCCGCCATTGTTTTTCCTCAAGTCAAGTATTCATTATCCGGGAGAGGACATGCTCGGATCTCGGTTTTATTTGATCCACAATTTTTCTCATTGGAAAATGGAGATCGAGCCCTCGGATAGGTTCATGTTCCAAAGAACACCGTAAAATTTATAAAGAATGGTTTGACGTAGGTGATTTAGGTAATTTTTAGCTTTTTTTCCTCAAAAATTTTAGTCGCTTTTAATTTTAATTTTTTGGTAGACAATGATGGTCGCGTTCTTTCGAAAATAATACGATAAATTTTCTTTCTATGTCAAATTTATCACGGCAAGAGCTCAAGCAGGTTATTGAATTTTCTTAATTTTAATTGAAACTTCAATTTTTCGATACATTTTTTCTTCATTTGTTTATTTTGTATTTGTTGATTCCTTAAAGGTGTGGGCGATTCAGATTCTAAGAGGCGGATATCTTGGTTTCAAAGAATTTGTCATTGCTATGCGAGTTAGAAGTTGTAATTTCATTTGGAATCGATTATACTTACTCAAGTGAATGTGAAATACAAGCATGTGTTTGATATAATATATCAAATATGTTTAATCATCTTGCCATTCTCATGTTCGAGTATGTATTAGACGCAGGAGAATAGTTTGGATGAATTAATTCGTAAGATGATTTCTTTTATTTTTCTATGTTTCTTATGCTTCACAATCATGAAATCTTTACTATTTTGCTTGATTTATGCGAAGAAGAAAGATCCTTCTAATTCAAGTAAACCTCGATAGCAATGATATGAATCTCTCGTTATAATTCAAGGGATTTAAATAAGTGATTTAGCTTTGGTAGTAGTTTATTTATGATATATTTAATTGGTCTATTTTTCCAGTCTCCTTTGGATGAAAGTAATAACCTTCATTCTAGGTAGATGCTCAACTTGGTAATAAGTCGTATGCGTGTTTTGGTTAGTGAAAAGTTAGCAATTTTAGTCACAAGGTCATTTGAAGTGATTTAGTTCACGTGCCTCGGAGAGGTTGCTTTTGGATTTGGATTTACTTTTATTTGCTTGGAAACAGTCGGAGAATAATGGAAGGGAATCACAGGATGGGAATGGTGGGCTCTTTTCTGCTTGGTTCTTTCTTGTTGTTAAGGCATGTTGAATGGCCAAAATTCCTCACATTTTTCCCTATGTTTGTTGGTCCATTATATTTGTAGGTCATCCGTGATCCTGCCATGATGCAAATCTTGATTTTGCTTGTGAAGTGGAGATCACGAGTAGGTGGCTTGTAGGCCTTTCTTTTATTTATTTATTTTAATGAACCTTGCTACATTGGTTATCTTTGGAGAATATTTTGTTTTTTAACCTCATGCTCTTGTCACATGCTCTAAATATGTAGGTGTGAACCTCTTCCGATGGACGCTTTGTTTTGGAGGTGAAGCATTTTCAACTTTTGTTTGCCTTTGATTCAAATACATTTTTTCTGCATTATGTGTACATACAACTTTTATTTATGTACATTCCTCCATCCCAAAGTCTTGTTCACCTTGGTAAGGAATAAATTTTAAAAATAATAAAATTAAGTCCATAAATAAGATGTTAGTTCTAGCTTGGTTGTAGATGGGGTTTTAAGTTGTGCACAATAGGAGAAATGTTTAAAAGTTGTTAAATAAATGTTTCATGACTTCTCATTGTGGACAAGTAATGTTTGGATATATGAGAAAATAATCTCAGATTAGTTTTCAAGCATCTAAAAGAGAGCATCGCTCAAATCGATGATATTGCATTTGTATATTGGTCGCTTACTAGCTTTGGTTTAGTTATCAAGTTCTAAAATTGAAGTTCCTTCTATTTTTAGTTCTTACTTCTGCATCGTGACAAACTTTTTTTCTTCTAAATTCGTAAGAGTATTTACTTATATAACTACGATAAGCCATTTCCTTCCTTTTGATGCTTTCTAAGAGTCACTTTCCTTTCATTTGATGTAACAATAACCATAGCCAATTAGCCATTGCACATTTGCGTGATTTACGTGGGGAATCATGAAATCTGCGATTGTTTTGGAAAGCTAAGCTACAATTGTGTTGTACTAGATACAAACTTCGTAGCCTCTACAACACTCCCTAAAAGGGTAAAAATTTTGATTGCTTCTATTTGAAAGGTGCTTGGAAGCATAAAGCGTATTCTAGTTTGGCTCTAATGGATATATTCACCAAGGAAACACATGGAGTTTTACATATTACATTTTGCTTTAGAAATTTCTGCAGTCAAAACACTTCCTATGTTGCTTTTTGATGACTAGATTGGATAGTCATGTCCTACAATAGCAGACTTGTCTCCTAGTATTGTCTTTTCCTTTTATAACGCATTACTACTATAGATTTAGGCGTACTAGATCATTAAGGTCTTTTACTAGATCATGCCTTTAATCAAAATTTCCAATTTTCATACCTACTTGAATTTGTTGTCGACTTCATGCGTTTGCAATGTTTAAATGCATATATCGCATGGCGTAGGTTGAGTGGGTACAAGACATTCCACCAAGAGATGCAACTGATAGAGAAGATGTAATATTATCTCATTCTTGTTTCCCACCGTATTATTTTATCTAATTAGTTTCAAATGATAAAATGAAGAAAGAATATTAAATTACAAAAACAATAGACTATGAGGGGTGAAATTTTCCACTTTTCAGTTTGCTCTTTTACATTAGGGAAGCATCTTGGGAGGAATAGTAGCCACTTTTTACCTCCGAACGTGTGTGGATTTGTATTTAAAAGAGCTTGTATGTAAGGTAGCAGATGTAATTGGTCGTCATCTTCTTTTCAAGAGCCTTATGGTGAGATAGTTGTGGTTCATGGTAGTGGAAGTGTAATATTTTAATAATATTTTTAATAATATTTTTTTATATTTTTTATTTTTTATTTTTTACTACTTTTAGTGGCGTTTTTAGAAAAAACACTACTAAAGGCCAAGCTTTTTGCGGCGTTTATAGAGAAAGCGTCGCTAAAGGTCATGCTTTTTAGCGGTGTTTTTATAGAAAGCGTCGCTAAAAGCCCTGACTTTTAGCGGTGCTTGCGAGGAAAGTGCCACTAAAAGTCAAGACTTTTAGCGGCGTTTGTAGAAAAGCACTGCTAAAAGTCCTAACCTTTAGCGACATTTGTTGAAAAGCGTCGCTAAAAGTCCTGACCTTTAGCGGCGTTTTTTTTAATAAACACAGCTAAAATTTGCGGCGCTTGTTTTAGTGGCGTTTTTTGCGGCGCTTTCAAAAGCGCCACAAATACTATTAGTGGCGCTTATAAACGCCGCTAAAAGCCTTAAAAAACACCACTAAAAGTCTGTTTTGGTGTAGTGAGACTAACTATGACAACGATAGAGGCAAGTGCACCTATCGAACATTAGTATAGTTAAGGCAAGAATATCTTATCGAACCCAAGGAACCTAAAAGTACTACTACTCACTTTCTCTATTATTTAGCCTAAAATATGGAGTGATTGGTTGATTTATCTAAAACTAATGAAATACTTTAGACTAAAATGCAAAGATAAACGAATAAATTGGGAAAAGACTTTGGAAAGCTCAGTTGATAAAGACGTTACCCTCAGGAAGAATCCACCTATGAATTCACTCATTATTTCTCCCTAAACCATTATAATTTCTTTACTTAGCTTGATCCATGAGACTCCCTAACCTATATTAAACCTTCTCTCGAAGTGAATAACGTCTAACCTTAGGTTAATTAGTGGAACTCTCGTTCTCTTATAATAACCCCCGAAGGAAGCAGTAAATCGATTAATGGATTCCCATATTAGGTTTCACCCTAATCCGGTAAAATCTCGTAACCCTATCTCTAGGTGCTAGATCAACTCTACTTAATTATGCCAAATATACTCTCAGGCAGGGTCTATTCCTCCTCCACCTAAGCACATCAGATAAAATTAAGCAACATAATTAAGAACAAACTAAGTATTTATCATATAAATTCAGAAAATAATAACAAAATCTATCATAGGTTTCATCCCCTTCAGGTATCTGAAAGGTTTAGTTCATAACTAAATAAGAAAACATCTCAAGAGAAAAGATAAAACAAAACATTAGAAATCCCTAAAACCCCATGAAGGAATTGAAGGAGAGATCCTCCTTCTTGAGTAGAATTTCGGCTCTTCGAGATGGATCAATTGGCTATCTTCGAGTAATTTCCTAAATGAGTAAAGTTGTGGTAGAAAACTCTGCTAAAACTGGACGCCCTTCAATAGCCGCCTTGGGGTGTTTATATATATTTTTGGGATGCTTTACTTGGCTCCTAAATACTCATAATTCAAGCATAATTCGTTCCTAGGTGTTTAAGTAGACTTAGGATTGTGTTTCTTGGGCTCCAAGCATCCTAATCCAAGTGAAATTGCTCTTTCCCACAGCAGGGGCACGGTCATGGCACGCCCGTGTAAGTTGTCTCCTAGCCCTTGTCTCTATTCTATTGATTTAGGCACGGCTGTGGCATGGTCGTACACGTCAAGGTACAGGCTGTGCTTCGAGTCTGTCAATTGGGGCATGGCTGTGTAAATCGTGGCATGGCCGTGTGAAGTGAATGGCAAGGCACAGCCATGTAGCTTGAAGTCCAGGCCGTGTCGATTTCTTGGGTTGGCCCAATTTGGTCCGTTTTAAGCCCGTCTTACGTTCTTTTTATCCTTAGGTGCTTTCCTGAGCATAAGACACGAAATGAAAGGATTAAGATCACATAAATCAAGGATGAATTCATCCAAAAGCATACTAAATGTGGGATTAAAATATGTTACTTTTACGATTTATCAAATACCCCCACACTTAAGCTTTTCCTTGTCCTCAAGTAAAATTCTCAACTTATAATTAAAATGAACTTCCCACAATTCATAATTCCTATTGACAATGTCTCATCATAATTCATAGATAATTTATACATGGATAATTCAACTCAAAGAGTCCTAAAGATTCAATTATGATAAGTCATACCTTTGTAGTACGAAAACATAGGTGTCTCCCCTTATCTAAGTAATTACCTTTAATTCAAAATCGACAAGGACTGACATCCTCACTAAAGATTCACTCAAATCACTCAAAGGTGTTTATGGTTCAAGAATAAGCACTCTAAATTGAACCTAAAAAGTTAATCCCATAGGCTTGCCTGAAAATCGAATCTCCACCACTGTATATGAGATGATACACAAATCAAAAGGTCTTTAATCAGGGTTGGAACGGGGCTTGGGTTAAAAGGTGTGGATAAAGGCTAAATTAGAAGGTTAGAATCGAGACTGACTTGACAAATTGTCTAACTAGAAACACTAAACTAAATATGAATATTGACTTCGAATGAAAACTAATAATATCACTATTTATAATTACTATATAATAAGGAGTATTTTGATAAAACTTTAATACGAGCTTTTTCAACAATTGGAGTTTAAATGCTCTAAGCTCTTTTGTATACTACTAATATTGAATAAACTTGGAATTTGTTTAAGAACAAACTAAAACAAACATAATAGAAGGAACTTTGATAATTGAAATAACCTAATTTGGCAATTGATCAAATCAATTCTCGATAGAGGGGTAGTCAAAGGAATGTTGATAACAAATACAAAGGGATTTTGGGTTAATATTAGTGGGTGAGTCAATAAAGAGGTTGTTAGGATTCAGCGGGGTTCACTAGGGGTTAATTTGCATGGGTAGGATTTTTAGCGGAGTGAATCGGGTTAAAACCTAGGTGCCTTTATCATCTCAGTATATCAAATCATTAATGTGGTCTCGACATGTATAAACGTGGCGAGTTCTAGAATAACAGTTCAAAGTTGACACACTCATAATCAATAAAGTGAGCACGAAAAAGAATATATATGCACTACAAGGCTCAAAATCTCACAAAAATTATGGGTGTTTTGACATCAATCCTTATAAATTTTGAACTTCAAGGTGATACTTAAATTCAGTTCAACGACCCATAAATTTTTTTAATTTTAGAAAGTAGACTTATCATGCTTGATTCTCTAGTATTCTTCAAATTTAATCATCAATGCACAATTAACTATGACTTACTCTAAAACATATCAATAAAAATCATAAATCATTAGAAATTTTACCCAAATTAATAATATGAGAAAAATACTTAAGATCAAGACTAAATTCAGGGTTTTGAGAATTATGCAAAAAGTTAAGCACTATTACTCCCATACTTAAGGTGTACATTGTCCTCAATGTACAAAGATAGTTAATGATAATTAGATGCCAAATCAAAAAGATAAGTGGGGAAAGTGACACTTCCTTGATTTTTGGATGACTCTGAGAGTTGTTCTGATGACTTTTTGAAGTAGTGATTTACTCCCAGTGCTATGTAGGTGGAGTGTGTGCTTGTAACTGTGAAGTCATTATTGAAATAATTTAGTGTTGCCATGAAATGTATATTAGGCGTATTTGAAGATTAGATAACCAAATGAGGATTAATATAAAATATACTATGAAGGAAAGTTCTAAATTAAAACATATGAAATAAAAATAAAAATATAAATAAAAACAGAATGAAATGGTGAATAATAAAATTTGAGTATTATGTAATGAGAAGAACTCAAAGGTCCTCCTCATGCCCCGGGTTCTGCGATGGTTTCGCTGGTGAGATATGGAGGTGCTGGCATATTTGTTGAAGTGTGGCCTCTATCCCTTCGAGGTGCCTAGTGTTTTCAGCAAAATATAACTCGAATTGGTCGAGTCGAGCATTTATGTCTGATAGTGAATGTGCTACTCGGTATTGGTGGTACTGAGTCTGTGCTTCTTCTGATGGTGGTGGGACATTATCAGGAATGTCCTCGGCTTCCTCTTCATTGTAGGTGTCGCTAGTTAGTACTGAAGGGGATCACTGCCTCTTTGGTGCTTGATCATTTTCATGTGGAGCATCATCTGGATGCCTTGAGGTGCCATATTCCATATCAGTGTGAGGGATACAATTTGATTGTCGGTGTTGAGGAGATTGAAATGCCAAGCTAGTCTCATAATGTAAGGGCTCATTGACAAGATTCTTTTTCGGTGCTGCTTTGTTTGATGCTGCATTGCGTATGCAATGAAATATGCCACATCGAAGACATGTCCTTCGGACATGCATGATAAGAAATAGACGTCTTGTTTGTTGACGACACTGGTGCTTTCTTTGTGACCTGTAATAGTATGAGCAAGAATGGCATAAAAGTACCTGAGAGCGGGGAGGAGGGCAATCGCTTTGGAGTGACTCAGATTATAATCGTATTTACCGATTTTAGGTGGGGCCAACATGTGACAGGGGTGCAGTGGAGCTCTCTGTTTAACTCAGAGAGTGGATTTTCCTCTATAAATTTTGTCATATAGAGTCCGAGTGCCAATCCGAATTGAGGTACGCTCAGTCGACGTACATTGCCCCTATGCGAAATTGGGTTGTGCCAGCGTCATCAAACTGTGTCATGACCGTCTGTAAGGTGAATGTGGTACAGAACTCGAGAGTGAGTTCCAAGTATGTAGGCTCTACAATCGTGAAAAATTACTCCCATGGTTCTGTTGAGATGAGAGCTCGAACATCCCTAGCAAGTCTGATTTACTCCAAGGCATCCCAATCAATGCACCTACCGGTGCCGATAGGTCTCTTTCAGATCTCCATATAGCGCTCTTCTTGTGTTTCTTGGGGGAATCTGAGGAAGGGATATCAAAGTTCAGCGGAGGCAGTTCCGAATGATGATCCGGGCCCCTTCCTTTTCTAGCTTGAAACGGATCGTTTGATACGTGATGACAACATAATTCCTAAAAAATAATCAAAAGAAAAAAATTTCCTTTTATATAGCCAAAATTTTCCTAACAATAATCAAAATTCAATAGCCAAAATGCTTCTTCAAGAACAAAAACTAAAATCAGCAACCACAATCTCATTATTCATTAGAATAATACCTAATTAAAATCATGGTTAGCACTAAATATAATAATAAAGCTATACAAAGAATTCATTGGAACCTAGACATAGTGTATAAAATTATGATTTAAAGGCTAACTATGTTTAGCGATGAAACATCAATTTTTCAATGAGGAGAGCCAATAAAATCAACATGTATAAATGCTAAAACAGAAAATGTATTTAAAAAAAAAATAGAAATCAACAAGAAAAATAGAAGGAAGCAACTAATAAAACAATCAAGAAGAAAATTAAAGCAATTGTACTGAACAAACTGAATAAACTAAACAAAATGAATCAGATTTTTAAGTCTAAAATTAAACAAAAACATAAATACGGAGGAAGTATGCAAAAAAAGTGAAGAAAAAGGAACCGAGCACGGTGGTGTTTGGCGAGCACGGTGGAGCACAGCGGTGGTCTTTGGTTTCTTCATGTGGGCACTGACTGGTAAGGCGTCTTGGCTGCAGCGATAATGGTTGGTTGTGGTTGGGATTTTGAGAAGAATGGTCGGAAGGAGGTGGGTTGGAGGGAGGGAAATGATTTGGTGGCCGGATTGAAGAAGGGGGTTTGGAATCTGAGTTTTAAGGTTTGGGTTTGGGGAAGGGGATGGTTACTTTAATATATAGGGAGGGTAACACGGCCTTACGCCACGGCCGTGTTTAATTTGAAATGCCCGTACTTTTTGTGATTTCATAAAATTGGGCACGATTCATAGTTTTTAGCACGGCCGTGCATCAATTTGGCATACCCGTGCTCGGTAAGCCAGTATGTTCGCACGGTCGTGGTGCACGATCGTGTGCTAGCCGTGCTCAATAAGTCAGTAGCTTCACAAGGTCATGGGGCACGATTGTGCAATGCCTATGCTAGACAAGTCAGTAGCCTCACACGGTTATGCCGCACGACCGTGTCTTTTTACCGCAGCCCGTGTTGAAGAAGAGAGGTTTTTCCTGTTTGTACACGGTTATTGGCACACCCGTGTTAAAGGCTATGTTAATGATCCTGCATTGTTGTTAGACTTTTACACAATAATGTTAATGTGTTAGCGCTTGGGTTGCCTTCCGATAAGCGCTTGTTTATAGTCTTAAGCTAGACTCTCCCTGTTTTCAGTTCTAAAGGAAGGCTCATGGAGCATAAACTCCTCTCTCGTATCTCCAAAATCTGCACCATTATAAATTTTAAGTCAGTGACCATTTACCTTGAATGTGCCCTTAGTGGGATGAGTTACCTCGATGGTGCCAAATGGAAATATTGTTTTAATCATGAATGGGGCTGACCATCTCGATTTTAACTTCCCAGGGAATAGTTTAAGCCTTGAATTGTATAGTAGGACTAGGTCCCCTACTTCGAAATGTTTTGATCGCTTGAGGCAAGCATCGTGACGTCGCTTTGTTGCTTCCTTGTACAGCTTTGAGATCTCATAGGCTTCCGTTCTCCATTCATCTAGCTCATTTATCTGCATTATTCTTTTCTTTCTTGCAAGTTTGAGGTCAGTATTTAATAATTGTATTGCCCAGAAAGCTTTGTGTTCTAACTCGAATGGTAGATGATAGCTTTTCTCGTATACGAGCTTGTATGGGGATGTCCCTAGAGGTGTTTTGAATGCTGTTCTATAAGCCCATAAAGCATCATCTACTTTAACTACCCAATCTTTTCTATAAGCCCATAAAGCATTCTAGAAAAAAACGGTTGAATCAGCAAGGAATCGCTTCTTTTGGTGATGTGTTAATTTTCTTGGTAAGATGTTAGCTGCTAAATAATTCGCAATATTTGCAAACCAGGGTACTTCAGAATGTGTTATAGAAAAGAGCTGTTCTTCGGGAAATGAATCATTTATTTCATGTTCATCAAGCTCTTTGGTGTGTAGATTTTTGAGTCTTGAAAGGTGATCTGCCGCGAGATTCTCAGCTCCCTTCTTATCCTGTATTTCCAAGTCAAATTCCTGTAAGAGTAAAATCCATCGTATGAGTCTAGGTTTTGCATTAGGTTTGTTTAAAAGATAACAAAGAGATGAATGGTTAGTATAAATGACAACTTTAGATAATATTTGATATTGTCTAAATTTGTCAAAAGCAAAAGCTACAGCTAGCAATTCTTTCTCAGTCGTGGTGTAATTTTCTTAGGCGGGTGTTAATGTTCTGCTAGCGTAGTAAATTGGCTAAAATTGCTTGTCTCTTCGTTGTCCCAAAACTGCACCTACTGCAAAGTCACTTGCATCATACATTAATTCAAAGGGTAAGTTCCAATCAGGTGCAATTATAATCAGTGCATTTATTAATTTATCTTTAAGGACATTGAATGCATCTAAACACTCCTGATTGAAATTAAAAGGAACATCTTTTTCTAGTAATTTTGTCAAAGGCTTAGCTATTTTAGAAAAATCTTTAATAAATCTTCTATAAAAACCTGCATGTCCTAAAAAGCTTCTAATAGCCTTAACTGAACTAGGGGGAGGTAATTTTTCTATGGTTTCAAATTTTGCTCTATCTACCTCAATTCCCTTACTAGAAATCTTATGTCCTAATACAATCCCTTCTCTAACCATAAAGTGGCATTTTTCCCAATTCAAAACAAGGTTTGTTCTTCATATCTCAGTAGAACTCGTTTTAAATTTTTAAGGCAAAGATGGAAAGAATTACCGAATACCGATAAATCATCCATAAATACCTCCATGATGTCTTCGACGAGTTCGTCAAAAATTGTCAACATGCAATGCTGAAAAGTAGTAGGAGCATTACATAATCCAAAAGGCATTCTACGATATGCAAACGTACCGTATGGGCATGTAAATGTTGTCTTCTCTTAATCTTCAGGAGCTATAGGGATTTGAAAGTAGCCGGAGAGTCCGTCCAGGAAGCAGTAATACATATGCCCAGATAATCTTTCTAGCATTTGATCTATGAAGCGTAGAGGAAAGTGATCTTTTCTGGTGGCATCATTTAATTTTATATAGTCTATATAGACTCTCCAACCTGTAACTGTTCTCGTGGGAATTAACTAATTTTTTTTCATTGGGTACTACCGTCATTCCTCCTTTCTTTGGAACTACCTGCACAGGACTTATCCAAGTGCTTTCAGAAATAGGATAAATTATTCCTGCATCTAGAAGTTTAATTACCTCGACTTTTACCACTTATTTCATGTTGGGGTTTATCCGTCTCTGAGGTTGCACACACGGTTTATATTCTTCTTCCATTAAAATTTTGTGGGTACAGAATGTGGGGCTTATTCCCTTGATATCAGAAATTTTCCAAGCTATGGCTTTCTTGTGTTCTCTTAGTACCTTTATCAGCTCCTCCTTTTCCTTGGATTCTAATTCTGAAGAGATGATTACTGGTAGTGTAAAATTGTCCCCAAGGAATGCATATTCTAAGTGTTTTGGTAATTGTTTGAGTTCCAATTTGGGTGGCTCTTTGATGGAGGGTTTTTGTTTTATTTCATTATCATCCTCAATGCTTTCTTCTTTCCTTTGTTTAAATGACGATGTATTGTAACATCCTGAAATTGGGCCTAGTAGAATTAAGCCCAATAGGCCTTGAGAATGGGAACGTTTAAAATTTTTGAGATGCATGTAGCACTTAGAATGTTATGGTAAGGTATTAATGGGCTTGTGCATTGTGTGTAATGTTATGTTTAATATGTTAATTTGAGGTTCAGTTGGGCTCAATGAATTGGGTCAAAATTTCGCCAGCCAAGGTGAGCTAAGGGGGGACGGTACAAGGCTATAATTTAGGGATTATTTTTGTTTAATTAATGAGGATAACAAGTTGATAAAATAAAGGGAGAGTTGGTGAAAATGTGGCCTCTTATGGATGAGTGTTTTGATAGGGATAAGGGATAGAAGGATAGAAGAGAAAAGATAGGAGTTATCTTCTGAGTACAGAGTTGGCCGAAATTCCATCTCCTGGAGGGGGTGCCGAAATTCCCTATAAATAGGGGGTACCACTTCAATTCCGGCATTTTGAACCCCATTCTCTTCTCTCATCTTCCATGCCGAAATTCTCAGTTCTTCTTGGTAATCTCTTTTCTTTTGATTTCTTCTGAAAGGCAAAACCCCTAAGTATTCTTTATCTCCACTTTCTTTTCACTTTCCTTCTAAGCCGAAACACTTCACTCAGTTTTTCTAAAAGCTGAAAATGCATCAATTCATCTTTTTCGGGATTTTCATGAAAGTCAAAATAGCTAGATCTCATCTCCTGTGGTTGCCGAATCCTCTTTAATGGAGTCTACTTGTGTCGGAATCCAAAGGAAACAATAGGTAAGTGTTGATTTCGGGATTTCAATGTTCTTTCAGCTTTTCAAAGTCCTTAGCCGAATGACTATTAGAAACTAATCTCTTATTTCACACTTCTTATCGGCATTCTGGTATTTGAAGAAGGAGGCCAATCGCATAGATCTCTAAGTTATAGAATCGTGTTACTTTTGGGATTTCAAGGTAAGAGGATTTGTTATTTATATATATAAAATCGGGTAGAATACTAACCATGGCCGAATATAGGAGAGGGCATATTTTCACAGTTTTTTGGCTTTTAAGAAAAGTTATAGATTGAGGATAATAGATCGGATATCAAGGACATCGACTAAGAATATTGGATTTCGTGATATCAGGTGTGTAATACTTCCCCACCATCTAGATCTGATTAATTATATATATGTTCATAAGTTTTATATGTTACATTAAAAGCCAAAATCTCAGATTTAAACAGCAGACCCTCAGGTTAGTAAATAATCTGATTATATGTTACAAGTAAATTGTTGTACATGTTTTTTAAATTATTGTACATGTTTGCATGTGTTGGGCGATGAAAGGAGGAAATATATGTATATGTATATGTGTAGCGATTTTTACCGTGATTTACTGTTGCGGCTAATGCCATGATCTGTTATAAGGGCTTCGGCCAATATATGTTGATGAGCAGCATGACTGCCATCTTGGCGTGTAGCGGTGTGGGTTGATTGTAGAAATCCCCAATGGTGTGTTGGTTGGTACGGGGGCGTGTAGCGGATGGAAACCTAGGCAATTGGGTTGGGTTTTGCATATTATTTGCTTCCATGTAAATGAAATTATTATTATGTTTTATGAGGCCCAAATCTAGTGGTGCATGAGGGTTGCACACTGAGTCTCGCGACTCACCCAATTAAACTAACCTTTCAAGTGACAATTAGTGCATCGGACCGGGCTGGAGTGGAGCGCAAGGTGGCCATGCAAAAGCATATGTGGATCCGGCTATAAAGTTCCACTTAATAGTTTTTTTCAAAGTATTTTATGTTATGAATTCGAACTACGTTGTAATAAGGCCATGGGCCACTAGCTTACCTTTTTGTTTTATTATGGGCCTTTATTATTTATTTTTATTTATTTTAAAACTAAGACATGTAATTCAATTTTAGGCTTTTGATTATTAGGCATATTTTATATAAATTATATTTGGGCTTTCTGTCAACACGATTGGTTTTACAAAAATTTTTCTAGTGACATACCAGATCCAGTTGTAGTGTTTGGGCCGGGTTTGGGGTGTTACAAGTTGGTATCAGAGCCCGATTCAAAACTCGGCTTTGGGGTTTTGGGCTCAAAACATTTTCTAAAGGTGGGCTTTTGAAACTTGCATGTTGTTTTTTTTTTTTGAAATAATAACAGGTTTGTTAGCTCGGAAGGGCACCTGCGTCTCTGGTCCAAGTCCGCCAGGTAAGTACTCTAAACCCACTTTTTGATATATATATGTGGGCTTGATGTGCTTTATGGGACGTAGGCTAGTTTAATTAGACTTTGATGGACTATAGGCTTAGCTTAAACAACTTCTCAAATTCCATAAGACTTAATTTACCGAAACAAATCCTGTGAACTAGTCGCTGAGTTAAGGTGTGGCAACAGGCATACACATGTCTAGGATTGGATCCAGGGAGAGCTTGGTATTTAAGCAGTCCTAGTGACTCACCTCCTCTTTTTTGGAATCCTACCTGGTGCGTAGTGACTGTTCACCCTAACCTTGAGGACGTGTTGATAGGCCAAAACTTATAATTAAAACACGAAGGGACCAACCACTGCTTTTTCTCACAAAATTGCTAAAATATCCTTATTTTGAAAAAAAAAACCCATGATTTGTAAATATACCCCGATTTACAAAGTCAACAGAATCTTTCCATAGGAAACAAAAACAACAACAACAACAACAAAAAAAATATCGTTGAATTGAAAATTACCAAATTACCCCTAATTTGTAAAATGACCAAAATACCCCTAATTTGTAAAATTATCGAAATACCCCAGATTTGCAAAATTACCGAAATACCCCCGAATTTGTAAAATTACCGAAATACCCCTAAGTTGGAAAATTACCAAAATACCCTTATTTTGCCAAATCACCTGAAACCTTATTTTGGAAAATTACAAAAATACCCCTATAGGTTAAAATTACGAAAATACCCCTGGATAGTGAAATGACGGAAATAACCTTAGGTGATGGATGCTATTTTTATGTTGGTGTATATGGATGTTGAATGTGCATGGTTCCTAGAATTAAGAAGCCTGAAACCTGTAGATAGGTTTGAATTCGAAAGAACTACTTTTAAAATTATTTTTCATAAGACTGTTTGTGGTTAATCAGTGAAAGAAAACTAATAATTCATAAAATTCTTAATCAGATAAACACGAATCAGTAGTATTAGTACAAGGGGACGAAGATGCTCCAAAAGCGAATAATGGTGCGTATCCTGCCATAGTATACTAAGTGTTTATTTGGCTTTGGAATTATAGTGCGCAGTGAAAGCATAGTGATGAGACTTGGGTAGTACGATTAGTAGTTAGTCAAAAATTTCGAGGACAAAATTTTCTTTAAGGAGGGTAGATTTGTAACATCCTGAAATTGGGCCTAGTAGAATTGGGCCCAATAGGCCTTGAGAATGGGAACGTTTAAAATTTTTGATATGCATGTAGCACTTAGAATGTTATGGTAAGGTATTAATGGGCTTGTGCATTGTATGTAATGTTATGTTTAATATGTTAATTTGATGTTCAGTTAGGCCCAAAGAATTGGGTCAAAATTTTGGCAGCCAAGGTGAGCTAGGGGAGACGGCACAAGGCTATAATTTAGGGATTATTTTTGTTTAATTAATGAGGATAACAAGCTGATAAAATAAAGGGAGAGTTGGTGAAAATGTGGCCTCTTATGGATGAGTGTTTTGATAGGGATAAGGGATAGAAGGATAGAGGAGAAAAGATAGGAGTTATGTTTTGAGTACTGAGTTGGCGAAATTCCATCTCACGGAGGGGTGCCAAAATTCCTATAAATAGGGGTACCTCTTCAATTCCTAGATTTTGAACCCCATTCTCTTCTCTCATCTTTTGTGCCAAAATTCTCAGTTCTTCTTGGTAATCTCTTTTCTTTTGATTTCTTCCGAAAGTCAAAACCCCTAAGTATTCTTTCTCTCCACTTTCTTTTCACTTTCCTTCTAAGTCAAACACTTCACTCGGTTTTTTAAAAGCGAAAATGCATCAGTTCATCTTTTTTGAGATTTTCATAAAAGCCGAAATCGCTAGATCTCATCTCCTGTGGTTGCCGAATCCTCTTTAATGGAGTCCGCTTGTGCTGGAATCTAAAGGAAACAATAGGTAAGTGTTGATTTTGGGATTTCAATGTTCTTTTGGCTTTTCAAAGTCCTTAGTCGAATGGCTATTAGAAACTAATATCTTATTTCACACTTCTTATCGGCATTTCGGGATTTGAAGAAGAAGGCCAATCGCATAGACCTCTAAGTTATAGAATCGTGTTACTTTCGGGATTTCAAGGTAAGAGGATTTGTTATTTATATATATAAAATTGGGTAGAATACTAACCATGGCTGAATATAGGAGAGGGTATATTTTCACAGTTTTTTGGCTTTTAAACAAAGTTATAGTTTGAGGATAATAGATCCGGATATCAAGGACATCGACTAAGAATATTGGATTTCGTGATATCAGGTGTGTAATACTTCCCCACCATCTAGATCTGATTAATTATATATATATGTTCATAAGTTTTATATGTTACATTAAAAGCTGAAATCTCAGATTTAAATAGCGGACCCTCAGGTTAGTAAATAATCTGATTATATGTTACAAGTAAATTGTTGTACATGTTTTTTAAATTATTGTACATGTTTGCATGGGTTGGGTGATGAAAGGAGGAAGTATATGTATATGTATATGTGTAGCAATTTTTACCGTGATTTGCTGTGGCGACTAATGCCGTGATCTGTTTTGAGGGCTTCGACCAATATATGTTGATGAGCAGCATGACTGCCATCTTAGCGTGCAGTGGTGTGGGTTGATTGTAGAAATCCCCAATGGTGTGTTGGTTGGTATGGGGGCATGTAGCGGATGGAAACCTAGGCAATTGGGTTGGGTTTTGCATAGTATTTGTTTCCATGTAAATGAAATTATTATTATGTTTTATGAGGCCCAAATCTAGTGGTGCATGAGGGTTGCACACTGAGTCTCGCGACTCACCCAATTAAACTAACCTTTGAGGTAACAATTAGTGCATCGGATCGGGCCGGAGTGGAGCGCAAGGTGGCCATGCAAAAGCATATATGGATCCAGCTATAAAGTTCCACTTAATAGTTTTTTTTTTCAAAGTATTTTATGTTATGAATTCGAACTACGTTGTAATAAGGCCATGGGTCACTGGCTTACCTTTTTGTTTTATTATGGGCCTTTATTATTTATTTTTATTTATTTTAAAACTAAGACATGTAATTCAATTTTATGCTTTTGATTATTAGGCATATTTTATATGAATTATATTTGGGCTTTCTGTCAACACGATTGGTTTTATAAAAATTTTCCTAGTGACATACCAGATCCGGTTGTAGTGTTTGGGCCGGGTTTGGGGTGTTACATGTATTCAGATTCAACTCATTGTCTTCATCTTCTTCCCCCTCTTCTTGAGCTGGACACAGTTCCATTGTGTCATTCTGTATAATTTTCTGTAATGAATTTTTAATAATATGATCAGTAGTGTCGATAAAATAACAGGAATCATCTTGTTCTTTAGAATATCGCATGGCATCACACAGTTGAAAGATAATTTCTTCATCACCTATTCTCAGTGCTAATTTCCCATTACCTAAATCAATAATGGCTCTAGCAATGGCTAAAAAGGGACGCCCTAAGATTAAAGGAACATTAATGTCTTCATCCATGTCTAATACAATGAAATCAACAGGGAAAATAAATTTATCAATTTTTACCAAGACATCTTCAATAATTCCTCTAGGATATTTAATAGATTTATCAGCTAACTGAATACTCATCCTAGTGGGACCCAAGATCTAGCCGTTTAAACAATTTGTAAGGCATTAAGTTGATACTAGCGCCTAAGTCTGCTAATGCTTTCTTGATGTTTAAACTACCAATTAAGGAAGGAATAGTGAAACTCCCTTGATCTTTTAACTTTCGTGGTAGTCTATTTTGTAGAAGGTCTAAACACTCTTCATTAAGCTCCACCATTGATACTTCCTCAAGCTTCCTTTTGTTCGTGAGAAGTTCCTTTAAGAATTTTGCATACTTTGGCATCTGTGAAATAGCTTCAACAAAAGCCAAGTTAATATGCATTTGTTTAAAGAGTTCAAAGAACTTACCATATTGAGCATCCAATTGTTGTTTCTTCAATTTTGCTGGATATGGAATTTGTGTTGTATTCTCTGTAGGCAATGGATTATCGTTCTCATCTTCTACACTATTTTTCTTGGTAACTTCATATTGTAACATCCTAAAAATGGGCCTATGCATTTTTGATTTAATTATACAAAATGGCATGTCTTATGTGTTATGAATGTATTATGAACATTTTTTGGAAACTTGGAAATGTAAGAAATGATTTAGAAATGTAAGTTTCAAAAAGAGGAAAGTGAACATTTTGGAAACTTGGAAATGTAAGGAAATGTCCTGGAAATGTAAGGAAATGCCTTGTCTTGAAATGTAGGAAATGTAAATGTAAGAAATGTCTTGTCTTGTCTTGAAATGTAGGGAAATGTCACGGAAATGTAAGGAAATCTTTTAGAAATGTTAAGCTTAAAAGAGGAAATTAAAACAATGTGGCCTTAAGAAAATTAATAGAAGAAATATGACACAAGAACGGGCTTGGAGATGTGGCTAGGAGGCACCACTTAAGGCCCAGGTAAGTGACGCCACCTACATATGCAATTGGGCTTGTGTTCGAGCCACAGGGAAAGCAAAAAGAAGTTTTATTTTTGCTACAAGATAGGTAAAAGTGGACGGCAATAAGGCACTAAAAGGGAGGTGTTTTATTTTTGTTAAAATTCAGCAAATAAGATGGATAAGTGATGGATTATTCTTAATAATTTTAAGTGAAGAGATAAAGAGAAAAGCTAGGAAAGGCTAGTGTTTGAGTGTTAGCCGAAAACTCATTCTCTTCTCATCTTTTTCATTTGTGCCAAAATTCTAAGCAAGAAATGTCCATCTTTTTACTTTGTTTTCTTTTCATCTCTTTCTCTAGCCGAACCTTTACAAAGCAATTAAGCCTCTTTCTCATTTTCTTTTCTTTCTCTTCAAAGCCACCACCTTTCTTTCTTTTGATTAGCCGAACCCTATAGCCTTGTTCTTTTCTTTTTCTGTTCATTCGAATCATCATCTACCCCAAGACCAATCTTTTCTCATTATTGACAAAAGCCGAAATCTGTCAAATATCTGCTTAGTCCATAGCCGAATCTCTGTAGGTGCAACAAAGAACAGTCGACTTCAAAAGTAAGGGTAAGGATCTATTATTATCATTAAGTTTCTTTTCTTCAAGACCAAGATTAAGATTCTAATGCTATTTGTATCCCTTGGCCGAAACTACAAAGGATCTTTCGGGATTTTATCTATTGTCGACTACCAGGGAGAAGAGACTACTTTTTGGGATTTAAAGATTCAAGGTAAGACATGTGAATATTAGGCCAAGGCCTATTTTTGGTGTTTTAGATCTAGTTCATATTTATTCAACATAGCCGAAACTAACAAGTTAATAGATCTAAGGATTAGTCGACTACAAGGAAGGGGAAATTCTTTTCCTGAAGGTACACCATAGGCCGCATGTTCCCTAGTTATTCGGTGAGTTTCGGGATTTAAAATCCACAAGGTAAGTATCTATAGCATTCGGCCAAGGCCATGTTGAGTAAATAGATGTGTTTCATTAATATTTAAAAGCCAAAACTAATCTATTCAAGTAATCTAGTGATTGCCGATTTCAAGAAAGAATGATACAAAGTTTTCGGCATTTGATTAGACATCAATCGGTGGCAAGGTAAGGATTTAGTGTACTAATCCTACTAGGATTTGGTTTTGGTGGCCGAATGGGTTTTCATTAAAACTTTAATATGGGCCGAATGTATGGAGTTAAAAATCTAAGGCAGTAGATCAGATTTCGGGATTTTAGTGAAATTGTTAAGCGAATCAGGTGTGTACCCTACACTATCTTTTAATAAGATTTATCGCTAAAATTTAATATGAGCATGTTTATAAGAATGTGAATATGGCTAAAGTACCATGCTATGGTACAAAGTACTCAGGTACGTTTCCTACTCCTACTAGGATTATGTTAAATATTTGTTACGACACACATATGACATTATAAGAATGTGAAATAAGAATTTGGCATGCTAATGCATGATATGTATGATATGGGGCATATGGGTTATATGAAAAGGGGAAGTGAATGTGGTGACCTAAGACCACGATATCTGAAAGTGGTGACCTAAGACCACGATATCTGAATATGGTGACCTAAGACCACGCTATCTGAATGTGGTGACCTAATACCACAAATTTTATAAGGGCGATGAGCACGTCGACTGCAGCGACTGCCTTTGATGATGTGTAGTGGACGGAGGGTTGACTTAGTAGTCCCCACGGTGTACAGGTTGGTACGGGTGGTGTGTAGCAGATGGCATATAGGTTTGGGTTCGAGTTGCATCATTATTTCCTATCTGTTATATGAATATGCATGTAATATGTGAACATATGCCTAAATTGTTAAATTTTAGTGTTGGTTACACATTGAGTCTGCTTGACTCACCCCGTTGTGGGAACTTTTTCTTTCAGGTGACGATCAGTAATGGACCGGGTCGGCAGGAGCTTAAAGGTGGCCATGCACAGCAAGGAATTTATTTAATTTGGATTTTTATTTCATTAAGTACTTTGAATTTATTTTTTTGGGAATTATTTGATGTAATAAGGCCATAGTAGAACTACTTTACTTTGCTTTAATTTATTAAGCTTACAAACTTTTATTTTAAGTAAATTTATTTTAAACAAAGCCTAAACGTTTTGTCACCTAAAGTAAAGGATTTTAATAATGAAATAAACTTGTTTTCAACTCAAGCCCAACCCAAAACAATCGTTCTTTCAAAACACACCAGTTTTTCCTACGTAACAAAAGAATTTGAAACAGTTTACACTGGGGAACATACCAGATCCGATCAAGGCTCGTGGGCCAGGTTTGGGGTGTTTCACATATTGTGACTTTTTTTGTGGTTCAATTAGCTCTTTTCCACTCCTTAGTGTGACTGCCTTTACCTACTGTGCGCCTTTGGAGAAAATCTCTATTCGTATTTCACATAATATCTCAATAAGTAGTCCAACCGACGTGATGATTTCTCCTACTGAGTCTTGATTCCTCGATTGATCTTTGTTGTTCATCAAGTGTTTCTTCAGCCTTTTGAAGACGAGAGTCTATAGCTACCACAAATTTTGTCAGCATCTCTTCAAGGTTTGATTCCCTTTCCTGTTGATATGGCTGATTTTGATAATTTGGAGAAGGTTGCTGCCTTTGATTTCCTTGATTTCCTTGTCCTCCCCACGAAAAATTTGGGTGGTTCCTCCAACCTACATTATAAGTGTTACCATAAGGATTATTATTAGATTGAAAATTGTTACCTATATAGTTTGTCTGCTCGTTTTCTGCTCCTAGTTGGTAGGGTGGGTACTCAGAATTCGCCACATTCCCGCTTGCTTCGCATTGCATGACTGGATGTACCTGTGAAGAACATAAAGTATCAAGTTTTTATTCATTAACTCCACCCGTGTTGACAGCATTGTCACTGCGTCTATGTTAAAAACTCCGGCTAATTTTGTCGGTTTAGCTCTTGTAATTTGCCATTGATAAGTGTTCAACGACATCTCCTCAATAAAATCGTAGCGACTTGTGAGTTTTATTATTCGAGTTCCACCGGCGATGAATCAATCATTTGCCTAGTTGGAGAATTCACACCATCGTAAAAGTTTGGACTTGAAGCCACAAAGGTAATCCGTGGTGTGGGCATCTCCTTAGGAGATCCTTATATCTTTCCTATGCATCATATAATGTTTCGCGTCATTCTGCATAAAAAAAGATATATCATTCCTAAATTTAGCCGTTTTGGCTGGTGGAAAATATTTTAAAAGAAACTTTTCTGTCATTTGATCCCATGTGGTGATTGACCCTCGTGGTAACGAGTTTAACCACTGTTTTGCTTTGTTCCTTAATGAAAAAGGAAATAACCGAAGACATATGGCATCGTCAGAAACGCCATTTATTTTGAAGGTATCACAAAATTTTAAAAAATTAGATATATGAGTGTTTGGATCCTCATCCTGCAAACCATCAAATTGAATGAATTGTTGAATCATTTGTATTGTGTTAGGCTTTAATTCAAAATTATTAGCAGCTATAAGCGGCCTAACAATATTAGATTCTCGCTCTGTCAAATTAGGTTTAGCATAATCATACATAGTACGCGAGCATTCTGTTCTTGTGCATCAGGTGGATTATTTTCGGCCATCCCTTCAGTAGGATTGGATCTTTACTGTTCTTATCTTTGATAGTCTAGAGCTCGTCTTATTTCTCTGCGATTTCTACAAGCGGTTGCCTCAATGTCACTTTCGTATTCTAATGGCCCTTTCGGATTTCTTCTAGTCATAAACTAGAGGTACTTGATATGCAAAGAAAGAAAGAAATTTAGAAAAACAAAAACAAAAATATATGTATAAAAGAGAAATTTAAAAATAAAAATAATGGATAAAGTAATAGAAATAAAGCTTTATTAATATTTTAGAGTTCCCCGGCAACGGCGCCAAAAACTTGATCACTGCAAAACAGTCTAGTTTTAAAATTTATAAAGAATGATTGAACCTGTAGACTAACTATGACAACGATAGAGGCAAGTGCACCTATCGAACAGTAGTATAGTTAAGGCAAGAATATGTTATCGAACCCAAGGAACCTAAAAGTACTACTACTCACTTTCTTTCTATTATTTAGCCTGAAATATGGAGTGATTGGTTGATTTATCTAAAACTAATGAAATACTTTAAACTAAAATGCAAAGATAAATGAATAAATTGGCAAAAGACTTTGGAAAACTCAGTTGATAAAGACGATACCCTCAGGAAGAATCCACCTATGACTTCACTCATTATTTATCCCTAAACCATATGATTTCTTTACTTAGCTTGATCCGTGAGACTCCCTAACCTATATTAAACCTTCTCTCGAAGCGAATAACGTCTAACCTTAGGTTAATTAGTGGAACTGTTGTTCTCTTATAATAACCCCCTAAGGAAGCAGTAAATCAATCAATGGATTCCCATATTAGGTTTCACCCTAATCCAATAAAATCTCGTAACCCTATCTCTAGGCGCCCAATCAACTCTGCTTAATTATACTAGATCTACTCTCAGGCAGGGTCTATTCCTCCTCCACCTAAGTACATCAGATTAAATTAAGCAACATTATTAAGAACAAACTAAGTATTTATCATATAAATTCAAAAAACAATAACAAAATCCATCATAGGTTTCATCCCCTTCAGGTATCTAAAGGGTTTACTTCATAACTAAATAAGAAAACATCTCAAGAGAAAAGATAAAACAAAACATTAGAAATCCCTAAAACCCCCTGAAGGAATTGAAAGAGAGATCCTCCGTCTTGAGTAGAATTTTGGCTCTTCGAGATGGATCAACTGGCTATCTTCGAGTAATTCCCTAAATGAGTAAAGCTCTGGTAGAAAACTCTGCTAAACTTGACGCCCTTCAATAGCCACCTTGGGGTGTTTATATATATTTTTGGGATGCTTTACTTGGCTCCTAAATACTCATAATTCAAGCATAATTCGTTCTTAGGTGTTTAAGTAGACTTAGGATTGCATTTCTTAGGCTCCAAACATCCTAATCCGAGTGAAATTGCTCTTTCCCGCAGTAGGGGCACGGTCATGGCACACCCGTGTAAGTCGTCTTCTAGCCCATGTCTCTATTCTATTGATATAGGCACGACTATGGCACGACCGTGCACGTCGAGGTACAGGCCGTGCTTCGAGTCTGTCAATTGGGGCATGGCCGTATAAATTGTGGCATGGTCGTGTGAAGTGAATGGCAAGGCACGGCCGTATAGCTTGAAGTCCAGGCCGTGTCGATTTCTTGGGTTAGCCCAATTTGGTCTATTTTAAGCCCGTTTTACATTCTTTTTATCCTTAGTTGCTTTCTTGTGTAGAAGACATGAAAAGAAAGGATCAATAGCACCTTTTTACATAAATCGAGGATAAATTCAACCAAAAGCATACTAAATGTGGGATTAAAATATGTTACTTTTACGGTTTATCACAAGACTTGAACCCAGGCTCCCTTACAACCTTAATGACGCCACAACTACTAGGCCACATGCTTCCTCGTGTCATTTTTTATCACAATTATTTAAAAGGCCTACATCCAAGCATCCAGGGTTTTATTCACTTAAAATCAAAATTTTTGCTAAAGCCTAGGTTTGAACCCAAGACTTCTCCAATACTTCTCAGAACCCTTAACCACTAAAGCAGACATTTAATTGTGTCATTTCATTGCACAATTAAATACCTATTTGCAGCCTCCTTACGGACCCATGCTCAAGGCCCAATACTTAGATGCCTAATTTTGGGCCGTTACGCAGACCAAAATCGAGGCAAGAACAATATTGTGGACTAAATCGAATATCTACACACATTTTGAGTACCGAGATAAGTTTGTGTGAAATTAAGGTTACATATGTTATTATGTTTAAATTAATTATTATTACGAGAAATGCCAATTATTTCCATAAAGTTGATTTATGATACCTCGATGAGAAAATAATATTAATATGTTAAGTTGAAGTGTCGGTTGGAGATTCAGAATAACAAAGATACCTATGTCATGAGATGAGATAAGAAAGGTCCCGTGTAAAGCCATGTTTGGGACATGGCATCGGCACCAAATGTAGGTCCCGTGTAAGACCATGTCCCAGACATGACATTGGCACCGAGTAAGGAAGGTCCCGTATAAAACCATGTTCGGGATATGGCCTCGGCACCAAAGGAAGATCTCATGTAAGACCATGTCTGGGACATGGAACCGACATCTATGTATGATCTCGTATAAGACCATGTCCGGGACATGGTATCAACATCGAGCTAAGAGATCCCGTGTAAGACCATATTTGGGATATGGCATCGGCATCATGAGGTAATCCCACGTAAGACCATATCTAGGATATGGCATTAACATCGTAATACATGTATGATGAGATTGAGTATCCTCCCATATTCTGAATAGTTCAACTAGCAAAGAGTGATATTTAAGTCAAGGATGATAATGAGTTAAGTTTATGTTCAAGATAGTATAAGTGCTAAACCATGTGATGAAGTGATACAGGTACCCATGAGTAAAATACGAGTTATGAAACCAAATGTGATATGTGATAGGTAAGAGTAAGTATGAGTAAGTATGTTAAAGTACTTGAGAAATTGAGTTGTTATTGTTCAATGAGATGGATGGATTTTATTATGAGCCCTTATGTTGCTACTTTAAATTCATGCAAACTTATTAAGCTATATGCTTACCTCTCTCTTTTTTCCTTTTTCCTTGTAGTAACGCCAAGCTAGCTCGAGGATCGTAAAATGTCAGAGCAAGGATCACACATTCAATCACTCTTTTGGTAAAGTTGATTTATTTTGAGTATGACATGTATAGGAACTTGGTCATCTTGGGTTATGTCATTTTTGAAAGCCAAAGTGTTGGCTACTAATATTATACACTCATTTTGTATAAGGCCATTGAGAATTGGCCAATATGTGTCAAGTTTCATATTTTAATGATGATGAATTTTATGAAGTGAAAGCTCATGCAAATGATGAAGTAAAGTGTGAAGTGTATGAATGATGATTAGTGGTTCTTCATAGTGTATTATTGCCATGTTTTGTGCTGTTTGTGTTGGTATATGTGTGTTTAAGTTTCAGGGTGGCAATTGGCTTGGATAATAGCCTTCTAATTGTCCACACGAATAGACACATGGACGTGTGTGACACACGGTCAGCCCCATGGGTGTGTTGATAGGCCGTGTGTCCCCTGTATCAATTTTTGAGAATTTGATTCGTCATATGGGCCAGCACACAGGCGTGTGCCTAGGCCGTGTGCCCTTAAGAGTTTGCTGATGTCATAAATAGAGAGTCACATGAGTTGAGGACATGGGCATGTCTAGGTCGAGTGAAGAACACAGGCCATAGACACGAGCGTGTGTCCGGTCGTGTGAAAGCCCCTGTAGGTTCGAAATGAAAAATAAGTTCCACACGGGCTAAGAACATGGGCGTGTGTGACCACACGGCCTACCCACACGTGTGTGTGGCCCCTATTTAGGCAAAATTTTTCTAAGTGCATAAAAGTTTCCAATTTATTCTTGAACCCTTCCGTATGTATGTTTAGGGCCTCGTAGGCCCATTATAAGGATGCTATGAATATGAATAAGAATTTTTACATTGAAATGAAATTTTATAGCCCAATGTTATATGTTTAAGCAAGTTAAGTTCAGTAATGCCTCATATCCGATTCCGACGTTGAATATGGGTAAAGGGTGTTATAGGTACTTGAGGAAATTTTGGGAGTGGTAAAACAATCACCAAATTCAATTCTTGAGAAAGTTGTAAAAAAACCTGAAAATGATCGACAACATAGAGAAATCTGTCGTAATAGGAGAGTTTCTATGAAACTAGACTTTTTCATCTATGATGGTAGTATTTATAATACAGAAGTCAATCATGAGGGTGATGATTCACTCACTTACGAGGAGGATATGCAGGATGTTGATTCAAAGCTTTGGAAATAGGTTGTGGATGTCGAAATGGATTCTATGAAATATAATACGGCGTGGGTACATGTAAACTTACTGGTTGGGATTAAACCCATAAAGTGTAATTGGATCTACAAGAAGAAGAGAAATGCAGAAGGGAAAGTGGAAACATACAAAGCTAGACTTGTAAGGAAAGGCTACACACAGAAAGAAGGCATCGATTACAATGAGACCTTCTCTCTGGTAGTCATGCTCAAGTCTATCTTCATACTCTTATCCATTGTCGCTGCTCTCGATTACTAGATTTAGAAAATGGGTGTCAAGACATCAATCTTGAATGTGTATTTTGATAATACTAGTTACATGGCTTAACCCACTGGCTATGTTGTCAAAGGAAAGGAGCAGAAAGTTTGCAAGCTTCTAAGATCCATTTATGGACTTAAGTAGACGTCCCACTCATGGAATAAAAGATTTGATCAAATGGTCAAGACTTTTGGATTTGAGCAAAACATTGACGAACCATATCTTTGTAAGAGTATGAAGAAAAAAAGCTGGTCTTCCTCGTTTTGTATGCTAATGATATTCTACTTATCAAAAATGAGATAGGAGAATTATCATCAATTAGGAGAATTATCATCGATTAAACCGTGGTTAGCTCAACAGTTAGCATGAAGTACTTGGGTGAAGCTAGTTATATTCTTGGAATTCAAATTCGAAGGGATCGAAAAAATAAAACAATAGCTCTATCTCAAGCTTCATACATCGATAAGGTACTGGAACAATTTGCAATGATCGTCTGAAGCGTGGCTTCATTGACCGCATTAGGTTTCCATTGTAACATCCTAAAATTTGGGGGTCTGTGAAATTTATGTTATTGCATGATGTGCTGGTTCTGTGTGTGGTTTAAGGGTGTTTAGGGGTCCTAGGGAGGCCTGGGGTTGAGTTTGAGCCCTGGTAAAATTTTTGTTTTTGGGCACTTTAAGGGAGAGAATTGTGGGAAGCAGGGCTCAAGTGAAATTATTGGTAGATTTCTAGCACAAGGGAGCTGGTGGTGGAGTGGTGTTGGCGTCAACATGCTTGCAAAGGGAGTGAGGTTCGAATCTCACAGGAAGAACTGGGTGGTTTTATTTTTATGCTCAGGCAAGGGAGGGGGCAGAGTGGAGATCAAACTCTGTTGGAGAGAGGGAAGACTTGGTCAAATATTTTGAATGGGTGATGGGGAGTGAGTGGGGGAGTGAATCAAGGAGTGAATCAAGGGATTTAGGGAGAGTGTTGTTGGTTGACCGAATTTAGGAGTTGGTGGGGGTGAGTTTCAGCTAGGAATGTTTTGGTAGGCAAAAATTCAGCATTTTGGAAAGGGGGAGCTGAAAACTGTAGCCTTTGGGATGTTATGTGCCAAAATTCTCTAGGAGCATTTAGTTCTTTTCTTTGCATTTTTGGTCATTTTGGGAGCAGTAAAATCAAAATTCCTTGCTGAGTGTTTTGTTTCCTTTGCATTTTGGGTATTGGTACTTCAACTTTTGGAAACCGAAACTTCAACTCTTTTCTTGTGTTCCCTCATTATTTTTGTTTCTTTTCTTCTTCCCATTCGTTTTCTTCACTTGTTGTGCTTAACAAGTTTGGCCGAAGCATCCCATTTCTTGTCCCATTTGTTCTTTGCTGCACCTAGCTGAAATCACTATTACTCCTCTGCCTCTTCTTCCAATCTTTTACCTTCCTCATTTGTAAAGTGCGAAATATTTCTTGCTCTATCATTCTCTTATCTGGACAACAGTCGACTTGGTAAGTTTTCAATGCCTTTGGGTTCTCTTTTTCTCTTCTTGCCGTATTAAATCTTTTTCCTTTGGCCAAATGCATGATGTCTTCTCTTCCTTGTATTCTCTTCTCTCGGTTAGGCTGAATACAATCTTTTGTCTTTCTAAACTCTCTTTTTTCTCTTTTGGTTAAGGGCTGAATCAAATCACCCTTTTCTACCGCTCATCTTTCTTTTAATCTTGGTCTTCAAATGTTCATTGGTAAGGTAGCTTTGGCCGAAGAAGGGTGGTGGTTGGACGTTCTCTTTTTCTAAGTTTATTTAGGCCGAAAGGCCGTTTCTTCATCATCTTGTGATAACATAACTGACTTGTACTCCTTCCTAGGGACTCGATTTGTGATTAAAGGAAGTGTATCGAACTCCCAATCGTAACAAAGAGTTGTTGACGTTTTTGGTAAGTGAAGTGCATTGGATTGTCGTTTTCAAATCTAGGGATACGATTGTTAAGATTAAGACTAATGGTTTAAGTGTATGAATTCATAGGTGCGTGTTTATCTTGAGGATTCAACCTACGATCGTTCAAGTGTGTAATCTCACACTGTTCTTGGTAACTACTAATGGTGATTTGCATATTGGCCAAAAGTGAAAAGTCAAAAATCGGCATTTATGACCTCATGAGTGTGTGAACGCTCGTAGAAGTAATCTGAATTATGTATTGAGATGGTAAGTCATGGCAAGTGTCACGAATGCTCTTGCAACATTTGGGCTAAAATAGGCCTAACCGAGACGATACGGGCGTAGCGGGCCCAATGGGCTTTCCGACCCACATGGGTAAAAATAGCGAAAAATCACCATAGAGTAAGTACAATGTGGAAACTAGAAATCTATGACTGTTATGCCCTTAGGGAAAGATATGCCTTGTTGTGAAATTAATCGAATTTCCATGATATTACATTATTGCATTCATGAGATTATTATGCCATGACATGATGCATGGGGTTGGGCTATGTATATAATGGAGAAAGTGTCTTTATTCTTGGCATCTGTCTTTGCATCGACATCGGTGACTACATCACGATACTGAATTCTTGGCATGTTTATTTGCAATATCGAATCTTGGTGGCTTTGCCACAATATATTTATACTGGCAGTTCGACTACATTTTTGGAGTGTAGCGGATGGGTGGGTTGATTTCGAATCCCCATAGGGGTGTAGGGCTGGTACGGGTGGAGTGTAGCGGATGGATTACTAGGTTCAGAAAGGGTTGCATGATTTGTTGCATGATTTGTTGCATTACTATGATTTGAGGGCCATGGGCCAGATTGTTACTATAGAGGTGAAACACCCAAACCCGGCCCACAAGCCCTGACTGGATCTGGCAAGCTTCTAAAGAAAATCCATTCAAATCTTGTTGAAACTTTGCTAAAAACTTGTGTATTTTTGAAATCAGTAGTTGATTTGGGTTGGGCTCGAATTATGAACCCGTGTCGATAAGGTATTAAAAATAATTTGGTATTTATACTTAAGAAAAATTTTACTTATAAGTTTAATATGACAAAAATTATATCCTACTAAGAACTTTAATAGCATGCATAAACAATTTAGTATTGATGGCCTTATTACATCAAATGAAAGCCCGAAATAATTCAAAACTTGGAAATCTTAAAACTATAAAACAAAATAAAACGATCGTCGAAATGAGCATGGCCACCCCTGAGCTTCTCCCGACCCGGTCCATTACTGATCATCACCTGAAAAATAGTCCCACAAGGGGTGAGTCAAACAGACTCAATGTGTACAATCAACACTAAGTCTCAATCAGATTTAGGCATGTCAAATCATACATATTCATATAGCATTTAAATAAAATGATGCAATCCTGGACCCAAGCCTAGTTATCCATCCGCTACACGTCACCCGTACCAACCATCACACCGTGGGGACTACTAAGTCAACCTTCCATCCGCTATACACCATCGAAGGCAGTCGCTGCAGTCGAGGTGCTCATCGCCCTTATAAAATTCGTGGCATAGCCACCATATATATAAAATTGTGACATAAGTCACCACATTCTTATATTGTGACAAAAGTCACCACATTCTTATATCGTGACATAAGTCACCACATTCTTATATTGGGGTATAAAACCACCAATTCACTTCCCCTTTACATATAACCCATATGCCCCATGTCACACAATTATGCATTAACCATATCATATTTCTCATTCACATTCTTATAATTTCATATATATATGCCTTAGCAAAAACTTATCATACTCATAGTAGGAGTAGGAAACGTACCTGAGTACTTTATACCATTACATGGTACCTTAACCATAATCTTACACTTTTATATTAGCACATATAATAAATTAAAGCCGTAAATCTATCGAGATTTTGTGTGGGGTACACACCTGATTTACTTAATGCTTTATTGAAGATCCCGAAAATCCTGATCTAAGCTTTAGATCCTTAACTTCCTATATTCGGCCAACCCTAATTTTATTAGTACAAAGCCATTCGGCTATAAGTCCAAATCCTAGTAGGATTGTTGTAATTAAATTCTTACCTTGGTGCCAATTGGATTAAAAATCAAATCCCGAAACTTTGAAATCCTCTACCTTGTATTCGGCCAACATTAGATCACTTAAAGGGTTAGTTTTCGGCTTTTGAATAATGATGAAATAGATCTAAATATCACAATAGGGCCTTGGCCGAATGTACTCATGCACTTACCTTACGATTTTCAAATCCCGAATAGTATCCCTTGCCTTAGGTGTCTGTCGAAATCCCCATGGCTACATGTTAGATCAAATTCTAACTTTTAAACACATTAAGAATGGCCTATGGCCAAATATCATCTTACCTTGAATCTTAAAAGAAATCCCAAAAGATCTTTTCTTAAAGTCGACAACACCTTTGCTTGACACCTCAAGGAGATTCGGCTTTGTAGACTAAATAGTGATAAAAAAATTTCAGCTTTTGGGATTTAATGGAGTAATCGGCTATGGCTAGATGTTATTTACTTAAGTTTCGGCTTTTGATTGAATTTTCCAAAGAAGAAGAAGAATTGATGATGGGAAGCACAGGGTGTTTCAATTTTGCAAGGAAAGAAAAAGGATGATATAGAACTTAGAGAAATTCGGCAAGACTAGGGGATTTTATTTTCGGCTTTGTGGAGAATTGAAAAGAAAAAGAAGAAAAATAGGCAGAGAGAATTTGGCAGAGAGAAAAGGAGAAGAAAGAATGTTGAATGGCCTTAGTTTTCCTCCTTTTGTCGAAATTACTAAGCCTAGAGAGTCCCCTTTCTTGGCCATCACTCTTATATCTTTATTTTCCTACTTAGCTGAAATTCTTAAAAGAATTTGACCTCAACTTAAACTCCTTCCTTAGTCTCCCTATGCCGTCCATCTCCTTACCTTAGGAGTGCCGAATTTTAGCCCATTATTTTGCGCTCCATGTGGCCATACTAGGCCCAAGTTATCCTAGCATATGGCGCCATTTCCAGAGCCCTAAGTGCGTCTCCGGGCCATCTTTCCAAGCCCGTTTGTGTCACATTTCCTCTAATATTTCATTTAAGGCCTTTTTGCTTAGCTTCCTCTTTTAGACTTAAGACTTAATATTTTCTAAAGCATTTCCTTACATTTCCAAGGTTCTAAAATGCACACAACACATTCACAACACATAAGGCATACTATTTCATGAAATTTTAGCCATAGTGCATAAGCCCTAGTCCGGGATATTACAGTTCTACCCCCTTAAAAATAATTTTGTCCTCGAAATTACCTGGCTAGAATAGGTCAGGGTATTGTTGTCTCATCGCTTCTTCCGGCTCCCACGAAGCTTCCTCCGATCCATGATTTTGCCATAACACTTTGACTAAAGGTACTGATTTCCTCCGTAACACTTTCACATCTCGTTCCAAAATCTGAATCGGCTCTTCCTCGTAAGACAGGTCTGGCCTTAGCTCCACCTTTTCAACCAGAACTACGTGAGATGGATCCGATCGGTATCAACGTAGCATGGAAACATGGAATATGTCTTGCATCTGCTTCAATTTCGGAGGCAACTCTAATTGGTATGCCACCGGTCCGATTCGCTTCAATACCCGATAGGGTCCTATGAACCTTGGACTTAGCTTCCATTTTCGACCAAATCTCATCACCTTTTTCTAAGGCGATACTTTAAGGAACACTTGATCTCCCACATTAAATTCAATCTCCTTCTGTTTGAGATCTGCGTACGACTTTTGTCTATCGGATGCTTCCTTCAATCGAGCTCGAATTATACTAACCTTCTCCTCCAATTTCGCTACTAACTCTGGACCTAAAATTTGACGTTCTCCCATCTCCGTCCAACACGTAGGAGTCCGACACTTCCGACCATACAACGCCTCATACGGTGCCATTTTAATACTGGCTTGATAGCTGTTATTGTAAGCAAATTTTGCTAGACGCAAATATTCTTCCCAACTTCCTCTGAAGTCTATCACACAGCATCGTAGCATATCCTCTAGTACTTGGATCACTCGTTCAGACTGACCGTCTGACTGTGGATGGAAAGCCGTACTAAAATCCAATCTAGTGCCTAAAGCCTGGTGTAGTGCTTTCCAAAACCTAGATGTGAACCTCGGATCCTTATCCGAGATAATTGACATTGGCACTCCATGCAACCTTATAATTTCCGCCACATACAACCTTGCCAACTTTTGTAGGGAGTAGTCTACCCGTACTGGAATAAAATGTGCGGGCTTTGTCAACCGATCCACTATCACCCATACCGAGTCCTTCTTAGTAGGCATAAGGGGAAGCCCACTAACGAAGTCCATGGTAATTCTCTCCCATTTCCATTGGGCAATCTGTATTGGCTGAAGCAATCCTGACGGAACTTGGTGTTCAGCCTTAACTTGCTGACACGTCAAGCACTTGTCAACATACTCGGTAACTTCCCGCTTAAGTCCTAGCCACTAAAACTGTTCCCTTAGATCTCTGTATATTTTACTACCTCCGGGATGCATAGCATAAGGGCTACTATGCGATTCCTGAAGAATTCTTTACCTAAGCTCCTCGTCCTTTGGCATATAGACCTTACCCTTGAAGCACAATATTCCCTCGTCATTAACACCATAATCCTCCAACTCTCCATTCTGCGCTTGTCGCAACTTAACACTTAGATCCTCATCCACCAACTGTCCTTCTTTCACTTCATTCAACCACGTCGGCTTAACTTGCAACTCTGCTAGCAAACTTCCATCGTCATAGAGACTTAGATGTGTGAACATCGCCCTCAAATCCGTTACTACCTCTGACTTAGGGCATCTACCACTACATTTGCCTTGCCCGGGTGGTACTCTATGGAACAATCATAATCCTTCAATAGTTCCACCCACCTTCGTTGTCTCAAGTTCAACTCCTTCTGAGTCAGCAGATACTTGAGGCTTTTGTGGTCTGTGTAGATCACCGACTTTTCTCCATAAAGATAATGCCTCCACACCTTAAGGGCAAAGACTACTGCCACTAATTCTAAGTCATGCGTCGGGTAGTTAACCTCATGTGACCTTAGTTACCGAGACGCATAAGCGACTACTTTTCCATCTTGCATAAGGACACCTCCCAATCCTGTATGGGAAGCATCACAATACACTACAAAATCCTTCCCCGCCTCCGGCTGAATCAAAATCGAAGCTTCGGTTAAGACCCTTTTAAGCTTCTCAAAGCTCTTCTACTGCTTATCAGTCCATATGAAGGGCACTTCCTTCCTTAATAACTTTGTCAGAGGCGAGGCTATCGACGAGAACCCTTCCACAAACTGTCTATAATAGCTTGCCAATCCTAAGAAACTTTGAACTTTCGTCACTGACTTAGGAGGTTTCCAATCCAAAACTGCCTCAATCTTCCGAGGATCCACCCTTATTCCTTTAGCAGATACCACATGTCCTAAAAACGTAACCTCTTTAAGCCAAAATTCACACTTGCTGAATTTGGCGTAGAGCTTCTTTTCCCTTAACACTTGTAACACAATTCGAATGTGCTCATCATGTTCTTCTTCCATCTTAGAGTACACAAAAATGTCATCGATGAACACAACGATGAACCTATCAAAATAGGGTTGGAAAACCCGATTCATCATATCCATGAACGCAGTTGGGGCATTTCTCAAACCGAATGGCATTACCAAAAACTCATAATACCTGTACCTTGTTCGAAAAGCCGTCTTATGGATATCAGCCTCCTTCACCTTAAGCTGATGATATCCAGACCTCGATCTTTAAGAATACTGCGGCTCTTTTAAGCTGATCGAACAAGTCATCTATTCTTGGCAATGGGTACTTATTCTTGATGGTCAGCTTATTCAACTAACGATAATCTATGCACATGCGCATAGTTCTGTCCTTCTTCTTCACGAACAGGACCGGTGCTCCCCATAGAGACACACTGGGTTGAATGAACCCACGGTCAAGCAATTCCTGGATCTGAGCCTTGAGCTCCACCAACTCCTTTGGTGCCATTTTGTATGGGGCAATGGACACAAGAGCTGTACCCGGCAGCAAGTCAATTCCAAACTCCACCTCCCTGTCTGGGGGTATTTCGGGTAATTCCTCTGAAAAGACATTCTCATATTCCTTGTAGTTTTTACTTCACTAACTCCCCCTTCTTTCGTATCCAAAGCACTAATGAAGGCCATAAATGCCTTACACCCCTTCCGAACCATCTTATCAGCCTTTAAAGCCGAAACTACATTAGACAAGTAGTTTCATCTTTCTCCTATCATAACTATCACTTCATCCTCTAGGGTCCTTAATTCCATTCGTTTGGCTGCACAATCCAACACAGCCCGATGCTCTACTAACCAATCCATGCCAAGTACCAGATCAAATTTCCCGAAGGGTAATTCCATTAAGTCGGCAAGAAATACCGCTCCTTGAAGTTCCAAAGGTACTCTCCGAAACATCTTATTCACTACTACAATTTGACCTAGGGGGCTTACTACAGTCATTTCCCTACTAGAAAGTTCAGAGGCTATTTCTAGAGTTTCAACTATTCTACACGCAACATAGGAATGGGTCGAGCCCACATCAATCAAAGCAACATAGGGTTTGCCAAAAATAAGGAACGTACCGATTATGACATCCGGTGCGTCACCATCCTCCCAACGGCGAACCGCATACACCAAACCCGACTGCCATGCCTCTGTATTACCAACACCCCAGCCCGGTGTTCCACGTCCTCTTCCGGTACCATTTCCTCTGTTGTTTAAACCACGATCCCACTGAGGCTATTGTCCACCTTACCAGCCTGATTAACATTCTGAGCTACTGGTTGATTCCCCTCTGGTCTCATCGGATAGTCCTTAATCATATGGTCCTTTGACCCACACTTAAAACATCCTCCCATCTTTTTCCAACATTCACCTAAGTGTTTCTTCCCACATTGTTCACAAGTACGGTACTGCCTTCCAGTACCAACTTGCTGACCTCGCGGCCCTTCAACCCTAGGCTCTTTTGCTCATTCCTAGATGGCCTGGACAATCCAAATCCTCTCTTCTGCCTATTTCGATTGGAGTTCTGCCTCACGGACTCCTTGATACCTTCGGCCACTTTGGCCTTTTCCACCAACCCAGCAAACTCCCGCTCCTGTTACGAGGCTATCAATAACCTCAGATCATCTCTTAATCTGTCTTCAAATCGGACACACCACTCATGCTCAGTAGACACTATGCCTCAAGCATAACGGCTCAAATTTTAAGAATTCAAATCATACTCACCACGGACTTGTTTCCTTGAACCAGTCCTAGAAAAGCCTTTCTTTGGGCATCAATATAATGAGTACCCACATAATTCTTCTGGTATGCTGCCTTAGCATACTCCCACGTGAGTTCCTCAGCTGTAGCACCATCTCGCACCGTGAGCCACCATTAATATGACTCATCGCGGAGAAGCGACACCAACCCTTTCAGCTTTTCCTCATCAGTTAAGTCGAGCTCATTCATAATTCACTCAGTCGCCTCCAACCAATATTCAGCGGTATTGGGTGCTACACCTGATACACCGCGAAATACTTCAGCTCCATTGGCTCGGAGTCACTCAGGTACTGACTTCCGAGCTCCCATGCCTCCACCTGCTCCTGCCACCCTTTCCAGGACCCGCAGCATCGCTTGTGACACTACGTCATCCCCCGTTTGGTCCTGATGTTCCACATCAGCGGCTGGGGGTGGTGGTGGTATTTTATTTTCAGATCCTTGACCCGATCTAACAGGTTCAGACACGGTCATTCGGCCTCTTCCACGGCCACGCACATTACGACCACATCCCCTTGAATTCATACTTCCACTTGCGTTTATCTGGTTTAAAGAATTTTATGAATTAGTTTTGTTCCACTGATTTATCACGAGCAGTTATATGTTCAATAGTTTTAAGAAGTTGTTCTTTCGATTCATACACATACAGTCTCACATCATTCATTTAGTCACACACATGAACTTGCGTCCATTACAGAGAAATGTTGTAGTTGTCGTTGTTTGTTATTTTTCCACTACCTAGGCGTATTTCTGTAATTTTATCCTATAGGGGTATTTTGGTAATTTTCAAATTAGGGTATTTGAAAATGTTGCAAAATAGAGATTGTTGATGTTTTACAAAATTAAATTTACTTGCTGGAAAAATTTTAAGGGTAAAATGGTAATTTAAACACTAGGGGTATTTTTGTAATTTCACAAGCTAGGGTCATTTCGGTAATTTTTTGCAAAATTATGGTTCCTGGTGACTTTCAAAACAAGAGCATTTTTAAAGGTTTCCAATTTGAGGGTACTTCGTTGATTTTCCTTACTAAGGGTATTTTGGTCATTTGCATAGGTTAGGGGTAATTCGGTCATTTTGCAAATCAGGGGGAATTTCGTAAATTTTTCCAAATCAGGGTGTCTTTGATATTTTGTAAAGTTTTTGAATACTTGTGCAAAATCAAAATTGTTATTGAAATAGGGGGTAGTATGGTAATTTTGGAAAATCAAGGGTATTTTAGTAATTTTACCACTAAGGGTATTTAGGTAATTTTGTAAATAAAAAATTCTTAGAAATTTTTTCCAAAATAATAATTTTCAAAATTTCAAAAGGGTAGTTTTTTGACTTTTAAAACTAGGGTTGCCATAAAATTGTGACTAGTCCCTTTCGGGTTTAGTTATTGGGTTTAACCTGTAGCTGAGTCCTCTTGGTTAGGGTGAACCATCACTACGCACTAGGTAGGGTTCGAGTGGAGAGGAGGTGAGTCACTAGGACTGCTTAAATACCAAGCTCCCACTAAAACAAATCCTAGACATGCGCACAACGGTTGCCACACCCTAGCTCGGCGACTTGGACACAGGTTTGTTTAATTGTGCATTACTGTTTTATGTATTTGTTGGGGTAACTAGTCCTAGGGTTTAAGTACTTATCATACTAATCTACGTTCCATTTCTACCCTTCTACAATTCATATCATAAATCACACAAGAGATAGGGGTACTTACATGGTGGACTTTGGGCCGGAGACTCAGGTGCCATGCCAGAAAAACCTGCTTATTTCTTAATAAAATCCAATTTTCCAAAAGAAAATGTTTTGGGCCCAAAAAGCCCTCAAGGCCGAGTTTTGAACTGGGCTCTGATACCAAGTTGAAACACCCAAACCCGGCCCACAAGCCCTGACCGGATCTGGCATGCTTCTAAAGAAAATCCATTCAAATCTTGTTGAAACTTTGCTAAAAACTTGTGTATTTTTGAAATCAGTAGTTGATTTGGGTTGGGCTCGAATTATGAACCCGTGTCAATAAGGTATTAAAAACAATTTGATATTTATACTTAAGAAAAATTTTACTTATAAGTTTAATATGACAAAAATTATATCCTACTAAGAACTTTAATAGCATGCATAAACAATTTAGTATTGATGGCCTTATTACATCAAATGAAAACCCGAAATAATTCAAAACTTGGAAATCTTAAAACTATAAAACAAAATATAACGATCGTCGAAATGAGCATGGCCACCCCTGAGCTTCTCCCGACCCGGTCCATTACTGATCATCACTTGAAAAATAGTCCCACAAGGGGTGAGTCAAACAGACTCAATGTGTATAATCAACACTAAGTCTCAATCAGATTTAGGCATGTCAAATCATACATATTCATATAGCATTTAAATAAAATGATGCAATCTTGGATCCAAGCCTAGTTATCCATCCGCTACATGTCGCCCCTACCAACCATCACACCGTGGGGACTACTAAGTCAACCCTCCATCCGCTACACACCATCGAAGGCAGTCGCTGCAGTCGACGTGCTCATCATCCTTATAAAATTCGTGGCATAGCCACCATATATATAAAATTGTGACATAAGTCACCACATTCTTATATTGTGACAAAAGTCACCACATTCTTATATCGTGACATAAGTCACCACATTCTGATATTGGGGTATAAAACCACCAATTCACTTCCCCTTTACATATAACCCATATGCCCCATGTCACACAATTATGCATTAACTATATCATATTTCTTATTCACATTCTTATAATTTCATATATATGCCTTAGCAAAAACTTATCATACTCATAGTAGGACTAGGAAACGTACCTGAGTACTTTGTACCATTACATGGTACCTTAACCATAATCTTACACTTTTATATTAGCACATATAATAAATTAAAGCCGTAAATCTATCGAGATTTAGTGTGGGGTACACACCTGATTTACTTAATGCTTTATTGAACATCCCGAAAATCTCGATCTAAGCTTTAGATCCTTAACTTCCTATATTCGACCAACCCTAATTTTATTAGTACAAAGCCATTCGGCTATAAGTCCAAATCCTAGTAGGATTGTTGTAATTAAATTCTTACCTTGGTGCCGATTGGATTAAAAATCAAATCCCGAAACTTTGAAATCCTCTACCTTGTATTCGGCCAACATTAGATCACTTAAAGGGTTAGTTTTTGGCTTTTGAATATAGATGAAATAGATCTAAATATCACAATAAGGCCTTGGCCGAATGCACTCATGCAGTTACCTTACGATTTTCAAATCCCAAAAAGTATCCCTTGTCGCTGCTCTCGATTACAATGAGACCTTCTCTCTGATAGCCATGCTCAAGTTTATCTTCATACTCTTATCCATTGTCGATGCTCTCGATTACTAGATTTGGAAAATGGGTGTCAAGACATCATTCTTGAATGGGTATTTTGATAAGACTAGTTACATGGCTTAACCTCATGGCTATGTTGTCAAAGGAAAGGAGCAGAAAGTTTGCAAGCTTCTAAGATCCATTTATGGACTTAAGTAGACGTCCCACTCATGGAATAAAAGATTTGATCAAATGGTCAAGACTTTTGGATTTGAACAAAACATTGACGAACCATATCTTTATAAGAGTATGAAGAAAAAAATTGATCTTCCTCGTTTTGTATGCTAATGATATTCTACTTATCAAAAATAAGATAGGAGAATTATCATCGATTAAACTGTGGTTAGCTCAACAGTTAGCATGAAGTACTTGGGTGAAGCTAGTTATATTCTTGGAATTCAAATTCGAAGGCATCGAAAAAATAAAACAATAGCTCTATCTCAAGCTTCATACATCGATAAGGTACTAGAACAATTTGCAATGATCGATATGAAGCCAAGGCTTCAACTGACTGCATCAGGTTTCCATTATAACCTCCTAAAATTTGGGGGTCTGTGAAATTTATGTTATTGCATGATGTGCTGGTTCTGTGTGTGGTTTAAGGGTGTTTAGGGGTCCTAGAGAGGCCTGGGGTTGAGTTTGAGCCCTGGTAAAATTTTTGTTTTTGGGCACTTTAAGGGAGAGAATTGTGGGAAGCAGGGCTCAAGTGAAATTATTGGTAGATTTCTAGCATAAGGAAGCTGGTGGTGGAGTGGTGTTGGCGTCAACATGCTTGCAAGGGGAGTGAGGTTCGAATATCACAGGAAGAACTGGGTGGTTTTATTTTTATGCTCAGGCAAGGGAGGGGGCAGAGTGGAGATCAAACTCTGTAGGAGAGAGGGAAGACTTGGTCAAATATTTTAAATGGGTGATGGGGAGTGAGTGGGGGAGTGAATCAAGGAGTGAATCAAGGGATTTAGGGAGAGTATTGTTGGTTGACCGAATTTGGGAGTTGGTGGGGGGTGAGTTTCAGCTAGAAATGTTTTGGTAGGCAAAAATTCAGCATTTTGGAAAGGGAGAGCTGAAAACTGTAGCCTTTGGGATGTTATGTGCCAAAATTCTCTAGGAGCATTTAGTTCTTTTCTTTGTATTTTCGGTCATTTGTGAGAGTAGTAAAATCAAAATTCCTTGCTGAGTGTTTTGTTTCCTTTTCATTTTGGGTATTGGTACTTCAACTTTTGGAAACTGAAACTTCAACTCTCTTCTTGTGTTCCCTCATTATTTTTGTTTCTTTTCTTCTTCCCATTCATTTTCTTCACTTGTTGTGCTTAACAAGTTTGGCCAAACCATTCCATTTCTTGTCCCATTTGTTCTTTGCTGCACCTAGCTAAAATCACTATTACTCCTCTGCCTCTTCTTCAAATCTTTTACCTTCTTCATTTGTAAAGTGCGAAATATTTCTTGCTCTATCATTCTCTTCTCTGGACAACAGTCGACTTGGTAAGTTTTCAATGCCTTTGGGTTCTCTTTTTCTCTTCTTGTCGTATTAAATCTTTTTCCTTTGGCCAAATGCATCATGTCTTCTCTTCCTTGTATTCTCTTCTCTCGGTTAGGCTGAATACAATCTTTTATCTTTCTAAACTCTCTTTTGTTCTTTTTTGGTTAAGGGTTGAATCAAATCACCCTTTTCTACCGTCATCTTTATTTTAATCTTGGTCTTCAGATGTTCATTGGTAAGGTAGCTTTGGCCGAAGAAAGGTGGTGGTTGGACATTCTCTTTTTCTAAGTTTATTTAGGCTGAAAGGCCGTTTCTTCGTCATCTTGTGATAACATAATTGACTTATACTCCTTTCTATGGACTCGATTTGTGATCAAAGGAAGTGTATCGAACTCCCAATCGTAACAAAGAGTTGTTGACGTTTTTGGTATGCGAAGTGCATTGGATTGTCATTTTCAAATCTAGGGATACGATTGTTGAGATTAAGACTAATGGTTTAAGTGTATGAACTCATAGGTGCGTGTTTATCTTGAGGATTGAACCTACGATCATTCAAGTGTGTAATCTCACACTGTTCTTGGTAACTACTAATGGTGATTTGCATATTGGCCAAAAGCTGAAAAGTCAAAAATCGGTATTTATGACCTTACGAGTGTGTGAACGCTCGTAGAGGTAATCTGAATTATGTATTGAGATGGTAAGTCATTGAGAATGTCATGATTGCTCTTGCAACATTTGGGCTAAAATAGGCCTAACCGAGCCGATACGGGCATAACGGGCCCAATGGGCTTTTTGACCCACATGGGCAAAAATAGCGAAAAATCGCCATAGAGTAAGTACAATGTGGAAACTGAAAATCTGTGACTGTTATGCCCTTAGGGAAAGATATGCCTTGTTGTGAAATTAATCAAATTTCCATGATATTACATTATTGCATTCATGAGATTATTATGCCATGACATGATGCATGGGGTTGGGCTATGTATATAATGGAGGAAGTGTATCATTCGCATCTATGTTTGATTATCGACATCGGTGACTACGTCACGATACTCTGCATCGGCATGTTTGCTGTAATATCACATCTTGGTGGCTTTGCCACAATATATTTATACTGGCAGTTCGACTGCATTTTTGGAGTGTAGCGGATGGGTGGGTTGATTTCGAATCCCCATAGGGGTGTAGGGCTGGTACGGGTGGAGTGTAGCGGATGGATTACTAGGTTCAGAAAGGGTTGCATGATTTGTTGCATGATTTGTTGCATTACTATGATTTGAGTGCCATGGGCCAGATTGTTACTATAGAGGTGAAACACCCCAAACCCGGCCCACAAGCCCTGATCGGATCTGGCATGCTTCTAAAGAAAATCCATTCAAATCTTGTTGAAACTTTGCTAAAAACTTGTGTATTTTTGAAATCAGTAGTTGATTTGGGTTGGGCTCGAATTATGAACCAAAGGTTTATAAGGTATTAAAAACAATTTGGTATTTATACTTAAGAAAAATTTTACTTATAAGTTTAATATGACAAAATTATATCCTACTAAGAACTTTAATAGCATGCATAAACAATTTAGTATTGATGGCCTTATTACATCAAATGAAAACCTGAAATAATTCAAAACTTGGAAATCTTAAAACTATAAAACAAAATATAACGATCGTCGAAATGAGCATGGCCATCACCTGAAAAATAGTCCTACAAGGGGTGAGTCAAACAGACTCAATGTGTACAATCAACACTAAGTCTCAATCAAATTTAGGCATGTCAAATCATACATATTCATATAGCATTTAAATAAAATGATGCAATCCCGGACCCAAGCCTAGTTATCCATCCGCTACACGTCACCCGTACCAACCATCACACCGTGGGGACTACTAAGTCAACCCTCCATCCGTTACACACTATCAAAGGCAGTCGCTGCAGTCGACGTGCTCATCGCCCTTATAAAATTCGTGGCATAGCCACCATATATATAAAATTGTGACATAAGTCACCACATTCTTATATTGTGACAAAAGTCACCACATTCTTATATCGTGACATAAGTCACCACATTCTTATATTGGGGTATAAAACCACCAATTCACTTCCCCTTTACATATAACCCATATGCCCCATGTCACACAATTATGCATTAACCATGTCATATTTCTTATTCACATTCTTATAATTTCATATATATGCCTTAGCAAAAACTTATCATATTCATAGTAGGAGTAGGAAACGTACCTGAGTACTTTGTACCATTACATGGTACCTTAACCATAATCTTACACTTTTATATTAGCACATATAATAAATTAAAGCCGTAAATCTTTCGAGATTTAGTGTGGGGTACACACCTGATTTACTTAATGCTTTGAAGATCTCAAAAATCCCGATCTAAGCTTTAGATCCTTAACTTCCTATATTCGGCCAACCCTAATTTTATTAGTACAAAGCCATTCGGCTATAAGTCCAAATCCTAGTAGGATTGTTGTAATTAAATTCTTACCTTGGTGCCGATTGGATTAAAAATCAAATCCCGAAACTTTGAAATCCTCTACCTTGTATTCGGCCAACATTAGATCACTTAAAGGGTTAGTTTCTGGCTTTTGAATAATGATGAAATAGATCTAAATATCACAATAGGGCCTTGGCCGAATGCACTCATACACTTACCTTACGATTTTCAAATCCCGAAAAGTATCCCCTGCCTTAGGTGTCTGTCGAAATCCCCATGGTTACATGTTAGATCAAATTCTAACTTTTAAACACATTAAGAATGGCCTATGGTGAATATCGTCTTACCTTGAATCTTAAAAGTAATCCCGAAAGATCTTTTCTTAAAGTCGACAACACCTTTGCTTGACACCTCAAGGAGATTTGGCTTTGTAGACTAAATAGTATCAAAAGATTTTGGCTTTTGGGATTTAATGGAGTAATCGGCTATGGCTAGATGTTATTTACTTAAGTTTCAGCTTTTGATTGAATTTGCCAAAGAAGAAGAAGAATTGATGATGGGAAGCATAGGGTGTTTCGGTTTTACAAGGAAAGAAAAAGGATGATATAGAACTTAGAGAAATTCGGCAAGACTAAGGGATTTTGTTTTCGGCTTTGTGGAGAATTGAAAAGAAAAAGAAGAAAAATAGGCAAAGAGAATTCGACAGAGAGAAAAGGAGAAGAAAGAATGTTGAATGGCCTTAGTTTTCCTCCTTTTGCCGAAATTACTAAGCCTAGAGAGCCCCCTTTCTTAGCCATCACTCTCATATCTTTATTTTCCTACCTTAGCCGAAATTCTTAAAAGAATTTGACCTCAACTTAAACTCCTTCCTTAGTCTCCCTATGCCATCCATCTCCTTACCTTAGGAGTGCCAAATTTTAGCCCATTATTTTGGGCTTTATGTGGCCATACTAGGCCCAAGTTATCCTAGCATATGGCGCCATTTCCAGAGCCCTAAGTGGCGTCTCCGTGCCATCTTTCCAAGCCCGTTTGTGTCACATTTCCTCTAATATTTCTTTTAAGGCCTTTTTGCTTAGCTTCCTCTTTTAGACTTAAGACTTAATATTTTCTAAAGCATTTCCTTACATTTCCAAGGTTCTAAAATGCACACAACACATTCACAACACATAAGGCATACTATTTCATGAAATTTTAGCCATAGTGCATAAGCCCTAATCCGGGATATTACAAGAGGGCTAAGGCCCAATCTAATTTTGTATGGGCTCGGGCCCAGTTAATAGTTGAGAGGGGATTACAAACTGAGTTCTTGTAACTCACCCCATTGTTTAAACATTGCAGGTGATCCCCAGAAGTAGTGGATTTGGAGATGTGGAGGACCCTGAGGTGGCCATACATCGCGAATTTTAGTAAACTTCTTTTTCGTTTAATTTTAAAGATTTTATTTTATTTGGGATTTTTGCTGTAATAAGGCCATTGATTTAACTTTTCTTCATACTTACTTTTCTGTTTGGTATACTTTATTTTAAGTTTTCCTTAATAACTGCTAGATTTATAAATACTTATTTTTCTTAAAACGACAATAATAATTTTCAAAATATCACATCTTCGTAAACGGTTGAAAATTAATTTCTTTAATAACAAAGTTTTCGATAATAATTTTAACAACGTTTTTACAATAACACCATAAAAGCAAAAGCTCGAGGTTTATTTTTCAAGAAAAAATTTAGAGTTTTCAACTAGGACGTGATTTTACACAACTTATCCATGTGACATACTAGATCTGATCGTAACGTCTAGGACAGGTTTGGGGTGTTACATCTTATGGTATCAGAGCCAGGTTGTGAAATTCGGCTTGTGGGATGGGTTGAAAATGCTTTTCAAAAATTTGATTTAGAAAAATATGTATTTATGGAAGTATGGCACCCCAGTCTCCGGCACACAAATTAGTTAGTCTTTTGATTCTGTTTGGTAATTTGATAGAATCACTGTAGTAAGAAAATATTAGAGTTAGTATACTGAGACTGTTAGCTATAGGAGCTAAGCCTATAGAGACTGAGACATTAGGGAACTAGAGCCATGAAAACTACTCATACTATTGTGATTCATAAAACATCTACTAATAAAATTGGAATTATGCACTAATTCATAAAAATTCTAATACCAGAATAGCTCGATTTGGTAACATGAGCACAAGAGGACGTGGACGTGGTAGGGGCCAAGATGCTAAGGATGGATTCGAGGCATCAGGGTATATGCCTGATATGGAAGCACCTGCATCACCGGTAATCGAGACTGGGTCCTATGACTGAACTAGAGGGGACGATGCTTTGTCTCAAGCAATGTTGTTAGTTCGGGAGTGGGTTGTTGGGGCAGGAACTGGGTCGACAGCCCGAAAATCTACTCCTGAGCGACTTCGGGCAAACAGGGCTAAAATATTTAAGGGCATTTCTGGTGTGGCCCCAAATGTAGCTGAATAGTGGTTGGAGGCCGTTGAGCAAATCATGGATGATCTAGATTGTACCGTGGAGGAGAAGTTGAAGGGAGCGGTGTCTTTTTTGAGGGATGAGGCATATCAGTGGTGGCTCACAGTGAGGGAAGGTACTTCAGCGGATTGTATCACTTGGGACTTCTTTAAGACAGCGTTCCAGGGAAAATATGTCGGGGCGAGTTATGGGAATGCCCAGAGGAAGGCATTCTTGAATTTGGTTCAAGGGAATAAGTTTATGGCAGAGTACGAGGCAGAGTTTCTTCAGTTAAGTCGGTACGCACGGGGGATAGTCTCGACGGATTATGAGCGTTGTGTACGGTTTGAGGATGGTCTACGGGATGAGCTGCGGGTATTAATAGTTCCGTAGTGAGAAAGAAAATTCACTGTATTGGTGGAGAAAGCCAAGGTTTTTGAGGAAGTGAAATGCATCGAACATCAGAATCGTGACAAGGATAAGGGCAGGAATAATAGGGATTTTAGGCCTTCCGGTTCTTTTGATAGATCTCAAAAGAGGCCTAGGTTTAATGAGTCGGTCCGAGTTGGAGTTCCAGTTGTTGTTGGTAGACCACAGCCTTGTGTAATGTATGGGTTATCCCATCAAGGGGAATGTTGGAGGAGAATTGGGCCTTGCTTCAGGTGTGGGTCGAAAGACCACTGAATTAAGGACTGTCCACAGAAACTGAGTTCGATGCAAGCTGCGAGACAGGGTTATGTTCAGCCAGAGAAAGGTGGTCAGCAGACACCGAGAGGCCGAGGCCCAACTGGAGGGGCTAATGGTTTTGGTCGAGATCATGGAGCACCAGGCAGAGGTGCTAGAAATATAGATGCAAGGTAGCTAGGGTTGGTTTATGCGGCTAGGCGTCGAGAGGAGGGTGACGTACCAGACGTCATAACCGATACATTTCTTATATTTGATGTACCATTTATTACTTTGATAGATATTGGGTCTACCCATTCGTATTTTTCCTGTACTGTATCTAGAACTTTAGGTATAGAATTTGAGATCACTGTTAGAGGGATTTCTGTGATTAGCCCTTTAAGACAATCTATGTTGGTGAACAAGTTGTTTAGGAATGTGCCTTTAGTGGTTCAAGGAGTGGTATTTTTAGTGAATTTGATGGAACTACCATTTGGAGAGTTTGATCTTATTTTGGGCATGGATTGGTTAGTTAAGCATCGTGCAAATTTAGATTGTATCGCTAAGCCCATAATGTTGAAGACTTCAGAGGATAAGGAGGTGATGGTGATAGGGGAAAGAAGAAATTATCTGACTCATGTGATTTCAGCTCTCAAGGCTAAGAAGATAGTGCGAAAAAGGTGTAAGGTATTTCTGGCTTTTTTTAGCGCGTCTGATGAAAAGAAGTTGTCTGTAGAGGATGTCAGAACTATGAATGAATTTTCGGATGTATTTCTTAAAGAGCTTCTGGGATTGCCTCCAAATCGCCAAGTTGAGTTTGGCATTGAGCTACTTCTAGGAACGACTCTGGTGTCCATCGCCCTTATAGGATGGCACCGAAGGAGCTGATAGAACTCAAAGCTCAGATCCAAGAGCTATTGGACCGTGGGTTTATCCAACCAAGTGTATCTCCATGACGAGCGCCGGTATTGTTCGTGAAGAAGAAGGATGGTTCGATGTGTATGTGCATTGACTATCGCCAGCTGAACAAGTTAATTATTACAAACAAATACTCGTTACCAAGGATTGACAATTTGTTCGATCAGCTGCGACGAACTTCAGTTTTCTCGAAGATAGATTTAAGATCAGATTACTATCAGTTGATGGTCAAGAAGGTGAATATTTACAAGACTGCTTTCTAAACTCATTATGGACATTACGAGTTCCTAGTGATGCCGTTCAGTTTGATGAATGCACCAGCCACTTTAATGGATATGATGAATCGGGTCTTCTAACCCTATTTAGACCAATTTGTGGTGGTATTTATAGACAACATCTTGGCATATTCAAGAATGGAGGAGGAGCATGACTTGCATCTTCGAGTTGTCCTGCAGATATTGAGAGAGAAGTAACTTTACGCCAAATTTAGTAAGTGCGAGTTTTGGCTAAAGGAAGTGACATTCTTGGGTCATGTGGTGTCTGCCAAGCGGATTAGGGTTCATCCTCGAAAGGTTAAAGTGCTATTGGACTGGAAGCCATCGAAATCAGTATCGAAAATTCAAAGTTTTCTAGGTTTGGCTGGGTATTACAGAAGGTTTGTTGAGGGATTTTCAGTGATTGCTGCACCTTTAACTAAGTTACTGTGTAAGGGAGTGCCGTTTGTTTGGACCGATAGACAACAAGAAAGCTTTGAAAAGCTAAAGAGGATTCTTACTAAGGCACCAGTGTTGATTCAGCCTGAGGTAGGGAAAGAATTTGTTGTTTATTGTGATGCGTCACACACATGTTTTTGATGTGTGCTAATGCAAGATGGGAAGGTAGTGGCATATCCATCCTGGCAGTTAAGGCCTCATGAGGTGAACTATCCCACTTATGACTTAGAATTAGTTGCGGTGGTATTCGCACTAAAGATTTAGAGACATTACCTGTGTGGGGAAAAGTCGAATATAAATACCGATCACAAGAGTCTAAAATATCTCCTTACCCAAAAGGAGCTGAGCTTGAGGCAATAGAGATTGATAGAGTTGTTGAAAGACTATGACTATTCGATCGAATATCACCCGGGTAAAGCCAACATGGTGGCAGATACTTTAAGTCATAAGGTGGTATTGGACCTGAGGGCAATGTTTGCTCATCTCAGTCTCTATGAGGATGGTAGCTTGTTAGTGGAACTTCAGATAAAGCCAACATGGGTTAGTCAGATTAAAGAAAAAAAATTCTTGGATGAATCGTTGAGTTCTCAATTTCAGCAAGTGGGAAGTGGAGAGACAGTGGATTTTGTGCTAAACAGTGAAGGGGTATTATGTTTTCGGGGAAGAATTTGTATTCTGAGGGACTCCAAGTTAAGACAGATGATTCTACGGGAGGCACATAGTAGCCTTTACGCTATGCATCCCGGTGGAAATAAGATGTACCGAGACCTGTATGAGCAGTATTGGTGGCCAGGGTTGAAACATGAGGTTACTTGTAATATCCCGGGTTAAGGGCTATTTTATTTTGGCATTGGTTGCATGTTAATGGCTTGCTATGTTGTTGTTTGTGTGGTTTCGGGGCTTAGTTGTAGGCTAGGAGTGAGCCTGAGTAAGTGGGAAAATTTTAGTTTTAAGCCTTTGGGTAAGAGGAGCTGAAGGAGTTGGGGGTTATACATATATCATTTGGTGAATTGTGGCATAACAAAGGAGTTGGTGGAGTGGCAAGCATGCGCCACTTAGAGCTTGTGGTTGGCGCCAATTGCAAGGGGTAAGGTCCCGAGTTCAAGTTATGAAAATCCCCATTTTGGCTCCCATTTTGACTAAGCATGGAAGGGAGGAGTTGTGGCGGTTCAAACTCGCCTTGGACCAAGTCAATAGGTGGAATGGATGGCAAGGAGTGAATTGGGATTTGACTAGTTCAAACTAGTTTGAACTAGTGGCTTGGAGAGCTTCTAGGAGGTGGCTGATTGTGGGAAACTTCAAATAGGTGTGTGGCCGGTTCTTGGGGAGTGTTTGGGGAGTTTGGCCGGTTAGTAAGTTGGGGAGGAGAGTGTCGAAATTTCATTTTGGTAATTTGTGCATTTTTGGTTTTAGCTAGTGTCAAACAAGTCTCTCTTTTGTTCTTTTGGTAAGCCGAATTTCACCCATTTTGTTTTTGCATTCTTGAAACCGAAACCCCAAGTGCTTTCATCTCTTTTTCATTTTCTATTTGTTCTCCTTAAACCGAAAGCTTCAACAACCTTACCCTTGCCGAAAGTACTTGGTGTCTTTCAATTGTGTTGTTAGCCGAATGCCTCTCCCATTTTCCTTTCTTTTTCATTTGTGTTAAACCGAAACCAGCTTTGTGTTTTCTCTTTAACTTGTGCTGAAACTTTATTCTCCAAAGAGACCTTCCTCCATTCCTTCTTCTTCTAAACCGAAAGCACCACCCCTTTCATCACCTTTTTACTTTCTTTCTCTTCCTAAACTTGTTAGCCGTTGTCACCATTTGTGTTACCCATTTCTCTCAAGCCGAAACTCATCCTCCAAAACACCTTCTCCATTTCTTATCTTTTCAAAACCGAAAGTAACCCCCTCTATTCATCTTTTACTTTGTTTTCCCAAACCCTTTAGCCGAACCATCATCCCCTTCACTGAAATTTCCTTTTGCTATTTTCTTCCATCTTGGCCGATTGTGAGGTGTGGTGTGGATTGTATTTTTTTGGGGGTTTCATTTCCAATCATTGGAGAATGTAGTAGGTAAGGCCGAATGCTTATGTTCTGTCTTCTATTCTCTATCGGCATCTTCAAAGGTAAGAGTTGGTTTTGGTGTTTGTTGGAAGTATAATGATCATTTGTTTGGAATCGTTTTGTCATAGGGCATCCAGGATTTCGAAGCAGTCAAGCATAGCCTCGGTTCTCTGTTAAGCAATCGGTAAGTGGTGGTAAGGTATTGTTTTAACAGTCTAATCGTTTGGTATTTGTTTAAGCCGAGGGCTATTATTTTTGGTTGGTTGCCGATTGTAGGAAGTGGAGCAGGAGCTCTTGGTGTAGGCTAGTGTTCAAAAGCGTGTAGGTAGGTCTCGGGTTTCAAGTGTTGACTCTTTTTGGGTATGTTCTATTTTGGCCGAATGGACTAGGATGCTAATCCCTTGTTGGCCGATTGTAGGATCAGGGCTATTTAGGTGATCAAGGGACTTTGACCGGTTCTTAGGATTAACATCTTCGCTATTCAGGTGTGTAAACCAACACACTTTCTTAACTGAGTAATGTGATAACCTGTTTGTGTAAATGAAACAGTGTGGTTGACTATTTTGATACCCATTGAGGTATGGATACGGATTCGGGTAAGTCCGTTTCATTATGAAATATGTGATGATATATGATACCATGATTATGGGTGTATATTCGTTGAGATGCCATATTAAGCATGTGAGCATGATAGCATGATTGCACGATTTTGCATTTAGTACGATGTGCTATTGGGTGATATGAGAGGAGGGAGAGTATGATATCCGTGTCTTTGGGACACCGTATCTTTGGGACCCCGAGGTTTGGCACCTCCAAAGTGGTTTGGTACCACATATTTTGTGACTTTGGGTCACGGAGGTTTGGCACCTCGGCCTCGTCCCAGTGGCTTAGTACCACGGTGGGTTGGCCCCACGCTTGATTATACTGAGATCGACGCCATGATTTGGTATCACACGATGGGTTGGCCCCATCATCGGATTTGTATTTGCGGTCACCAAGTGATTTGGTATCACACTTGTGTCTTTGGGACACCGGAGGTTTGGCACCTCATTGCGACTCATCCTGTGATTTGACACCACCGTGGGTTGGCCCCACTTATGAGATATGGGATTGTCGCTAGTGATTTGGTATCACATGATGGGTTGGCCCCATCATTGGATTATTTGTGACTTTGGGTCACCAGTGGTTTGGCACCACATTATGGATATCGTGACTTTGGGTCACCAGTGGTATGGCACCACCAGTGGTTTGGTACCACACGGGGTAGAAAAGGTGATATGGTTGGTTAGGATCGGGTGCATTGTTCGCATTACTTTGCTATGATATGTGTTGGCATGTTATACTGGGAGAGGGATTTATACACTGAGTCTTGCGACTCACTCTCTCCTTTGACTTTTCAGGTGACACTTAGACGCGGATATGGAGCCGGGATGGACTCGAGGTGCTCATGCCATGCTTAAATAAAGAATTGTGTAGACTTTATAAAATTTGGTACATTAGCTTATTTATTTCTATTTGGTTTTATTTTGGTTTGTAAAAGGCCTTTTAAAATTTTATTTTGCTACGTATATGCTTAAAGTAGATTTTAATATGCCTTAACAAATTAATTGGGTTAAAATGAGCTAAAACTTGGAAAGACAACGATTTCAAAACTACAAAAGCGATATTTTAAACTATACCATCGGGTATCACACTAAGATTTGGAATAAAGGGGACTCAAATGTTTTTCTAACTTAAACTCGATTTTCTACTAAGACGAAATGTTTAGTAACAATAATAAACAACTTAAACAACTCAACCGAGATAAACTTGTTTTGCCTACACGTCTGATTGAGTTTTCAAAATTTTCGGTTTTCAAATACATCATCAAATTTCAATCAAGCTTACTCAAGTTTTTCATCATAATGTACAATTTAGCGAAGTGTTTCCTCAAACTTTTAAACTTAAACCTAAACCTCTCAAAATCTTTTTTTTCCCTGTAACATACCAGATTCGGTCGTGGTGTCTTGACTGGGTTTGGGGTGTTACAATTGTGGTATCAGAGCCAAGTTCAAAGGCTCAGCTGTGGGCTCGAGGCCCAAAATGTTTTCAAAATTCTGGTTTTTAAGTGTTTTGTTTTAAAAAGCATGGTTTGAAAGGCATGGCACCGAGTCTCCGGCACCAATCCGCCCAGGTAAGTACCCCGTACTATTGTTTGTGATAATGATATTGATGAGATGTGATTGAATAGCTAGTGATAGTAAGACTACCTTAGAGGTTTGGCCGATAGGACTCGTGGACTCATGAAAATAAAACTTCTTTAATAAGCAATATTCATAAGACTTTGCTTTTAAACAGAGGAATAATTCTTGATGCATAAAATTCTTTAATCGCATTTAGATTTAGTCATGAGTACCGAGGTGGACGTGGTCGTGGGCGAGGTCGCGATAGGATAATAGTTTACAACCCGTAGGATCCGGTCGAAGGGTCGAGAACGAGATCTGGTTCCGCCACCAACTGGAGGTGGTGAGTTTCAAGATCGATCGATGACGCAGCGTCACAAAGCGATCTTTGCGGCGTTTAGAAAGGGTAGCTGGAGTAGGTGGAGGCGTAGGAGCTAGGAAATCGTGCTGAGCGACTTGAACAAACGGGTGAATTCTTTCGAGTGTCTCGTGTTGCTCCTAGCATTGCTTGAGTATTGGCTGAAGCGACGAAACGGATCATGGACGATCTAGACCGATCAAGAAAGGTTAAAGGGATAGTATCACTTCTCGAGATGAGTCATACCAGTGATGGCTCACGGTTCGGAACAATACCTGCAGCAGAAGATCGACTTGGGACTATTTCGAGTGCTTATCAAAAAAAGTACGTGGGGCTAACTACATTAATGAGCGTGAAAGCATTTACGAGGTTAGTTCGGGAGCAAATCGTCGTAGTACGAGGCGAGTTTACGAGGTCGAGTCGGTATGCTGTGGTATGGTGGCTACCGAACATGAGAGGTGCGTTCGTTTCGAGGATGGCTTGCGGGACGAATTAAGGTTGTTGATTGCGCCCCAGCAGAGCGTGAATTTGCCATTCTAGTTGAAAAGGCAAAGGTAGCCGAGGGCATTAAGGAGTCTGTGAGGCAAGGTATGGATAGGAACCGACACAAGAGGAGTTTTGGATCTTCTGGGTCGTCAGGGAATCAGCAGAAAAGGGCTAGACCGAGTGGGCCAAATCAGTCGGGTAGGTTTGTTGCTGCTAGGCAGGGACCGCCACAGTGTAACCATTGTGGAAAAGCTCATTGGGGAGGATGTTGGACTGATGGTAAAGGCTGTTTTGAGTGTGGCTCGCTGGACCACCGTGTGAGGGACTGTCCGCGCAAGTTGGCTAGGATTCAGTCAGAGAGTCAGGGCCGTACTCAATATAGGAATAATGGACCACCACCGCAGAGGGGCCGGGGTAATGGCAGAGGAAGTAATGGTTCGGTCGGGCCGTGGAGCACCCAAGAGGTGCGAGTAGTTCGAGGCCGCACGGTGGGCTAGTGTATCTTTGCGAGGCACCGAGAAGAGGGCGACGCACCGGACGTCATTACCGATACGTTTTTAATCTTTGGTTCTCCATTTACTGCTTTGATTGATGTGGGTTCAACACATTAATATGTTGCAAGTAGCATAGTGAAGACCATGGATCTAGACTCTGAAATATCTTCTAGGCAGATGACCGTAATAAGCCCTCTAGGTCACTCTGTAGTTGTAGATAAGCTGTATAGAGACGTACCTCTAGAACTCCAAGGGGTAGTGTTCGTGGCTGATTTGATGGAACTGCCATTTGGGGAGTTCGATCTGATTCTCGGGATGGATTGGCTGGTTAAGTACCAGGCGAAGTTAGATTGCGCGGCTAAGCACATGGTTCTGAGCACAGCTGAGGGTGATGAGGTAGTTCTGATCGGTAATAGGAGAAATTATCATCTAATGTGGTATCTCTTTCTGGCCAGAAGATGGTCGAAAAGGCATGTGAAGCATATGTGGTTCATGTGTATGCCTTGGAGGCTAAAGAGTCTGCTGTGGAGACGTTGGACGATTAGGGAATTTGTTGATGTGTTTCGAGGAGCTTCCGGTTTGCCACCGGATCGTGAGGTAGAGTTCGGGATAGATCATTGCATCTAATCGCGCCAAAGGTCCATTGTTCCGCATGGATGGCACCTAAAGAGTTAGTGGAGCTTAAGGCTCAGATCCAAGAGTTATTGGATCGAGGCTTTATCAGGCCAAGTATTTCGCCATGGGGAGCGCCTGTACTCTTTGTCAAGAAGAAAGACGGTACTATGCGGATGTGTATAAACTATCGCTAACCGAATAAGTCGACGATCAAAAACAAGTATCCACCGCCTCGGATAGATGACTTGTTTGATCACCAAGGTGCGTCGATTTTCTCGAAGATCGATTTAAGGTCCAGGTATCACCGCTTAAAGGTGAAGGAGGCGATATCGCAAGACGGCATTTCGTTACTCGGTATGGGCACTTTGAGTTCTTAGTTATGCCGCTTGGGTTGACTAATGTGCCTGGCGACCTTCATGGATCTCGATGAATAGGGTGTTCCAACGGTATTTGGATCGATTCGTAGTAGTTTTTATCGACGACATCTTGGTATATTCAAGGACCGAGGAGGAACATGATGCTCATTTATGGGTGGTATTGCGATTCTAAGGAGAAACAACTTTATGCTAAATTTAACAAATGTGAGTTCGGCTTAGGGAGGTGACGTTCTTGGGTCATGTAGTATCGGTGAGGGATTAGAGTGGACCTCGTAAGATAGAGGCGCTTTTGGATTGAAGCCGCCTAAGTCGATGGTCGAGATTCGGAGTTTTACGGGCTTGGCGGGATACTACCAAGATTTGTAGAGGATTCCCATTGATTGCAAAGACCGATGACCAAATTATTAAGAAAAGGGTTCCGTTTATTTGGGTGAGAAGCAACAGAGAGCTTCGATAAGTTGAAGAAGATTTTGACTGAAGCTCCGGTTCTAATTCAGCCTGAGGCTAGGAAGGAATTCACAGTGTATTGCGATGCATCACATACAGGTTTGGGTTGTGTACTGATGTAGGAAGGGAAGGTTGTGGCTTACGCATCTCGGCAGCTGAGGCCACATGAGGTTAATTATCCAACGCACGATCTAGAGCTTGCGGCTGTAGTTTTTGCCTTAAAGATATGGAGGCATTACTTGTATGGAGAGAGATCGATAATCTACACGGATCATAAGAGTCTGAAGTACCTTCTGACTCAGAAAGACTTGAATCTAAGACAGCGACAGTTAGATTGAACTGCTGAAAGACTACGACTGCTCAATTGAGTATCATCCGGCAAGGCTAACGTTGTGGCGAGCGCGCGTGAGCCGTAAGGTTGTTTCGGATCTAAGAGCGATGTTGCCCACTTGAGTTTGTATGACGACGGGAGTATTCTCGCAGAGCTGCAGTTTAAGCCTACTTGGGTTGAGCGGATCGAGAAAAGCAGTTGATGGATGAGGTTTTGAGTCGCAGAGGATACAAATCATGTAATGATGGTTTGAAGGGTTACTGACTTGTCTAGTGATGGGGTCTTTGTGTTTTCGGGAAAGCTTGTATCTTGAGAGATCTTGAGCTAAGGCAAAAGATTCTTCAGATGCACATAGCAGCCCTACGCTATGCATTCGGAGGTAGCAAAATGTATAGGGATCTCGGAGAATAGTTACGTGGCCGGATCCGAAAAAGGAAGTGACAGAGTTTGTAGGAAGTGTCCGACATGTCGGCGAGTCAAGGCCGAGCATCGATTCTCGTCGAGGTTGCTTGACCAATGAGGATCCCACAAAGGAAGTGGGAAAGGATAACTATGGATTTCGCTGGATTACCGCTACACCGAGCAAGAAGGATTCATTTGGGTAATTGTTGATCGATCGACTAAATCACTCACTTTATCCGGTGAGGTGGATTACTCACTTGAGAGGTTGGCGAAGCTGTATGTGTCGAGATAGTGAGACTGCACGGGGTGCCCATATCGATCATCTCGGATAGGGATCCCAGATTCACGTCAAGGTTCTGGAAAGTGTTGCATCAGGCTCTGGGTACACGGTTGGATTTTAGCACGGCATTTCATCCGCAGATGGACGGGCAGTCGGAAAGGGTTATACAGATCTTGGAGGACATGTTACGAGGTTGTGTATTGGACTTTAGGGGTAGCTGGGAGGAGTATCTACCGCTAGCTGAGTTCGCTTACAACAACAGTTACCAAGCAAGCATCAAGATGGCACCTTATGAGGCGTTGTACGGTAGGAAGTGTCGCTCACCTACTTGTTGGACAGAGTTAAGTGAACGTCAGTTGTTGGGACCAGAGTTGGTTGCTGAGACCGAAGATAAGGTTAAGTTGATTCAGGCTCGGTTGAAAGAAGCTTGGACCGACGAAGTCCTATCCGATCTTAAGCGGAGAGATATTGAATTCTTGTGGAAGATCAAGTTTTTCCAAGGTCTCACCGTGGAAGAAAGTATTAAGGTTCGAAAGGAAAGGCAAGCTAAGTCCGAGGTTTATCGGGCCGTATAAGGTACTGAGACGAGTTGGACCAGTTGCATATCAGCTCGAGTTGCCAGCAGAGCTAAGTCAGATTCACGACGTGTTCCACATTTCGATGCTTAGGCGATATCGCTCCGATCCGTCACATGTGGTAACAATAGGAGAGATTGAGGTAAACCCAGATATGACCATGGAGGAAGAGCCTGTACAGATTTTAGATCGGGATGTAAAGGTTCTGCGTAGGAAGTCTGTACCTTTGGTTAAGGTTCTTTGGCGGAATCATGGCGTGGAAGAAGCTACTTGGGAACCCAAGGATATGATGAGACAACAATATCCGCAACTTTTCTGACCAGGTAATTTCGAGGCCGAAATTATTTTTAAGGGGGGTAGAACTGTAATATCCCGGGTTAAGGGCTATTTTATTTTGGCATTGGTTGCATGTTAATGGCTTGCTATGTTGTTGTTTGTGTGGTTTCGGGGCTTAGTTGTAGGCTAGGAGTGAGCCTGAGTAGGTGGGAAAATTTTAGTTTTAAGCCTTTGGGTAAGAGGAGCTGAAGGAGTTGGGGGTTATATATATATCATTTGGTGAATTGTGGCATAACAAAGGAGTTGGTGGAGTGGCAAGCATGCGCCACTTAGAGCTTGTGGTTGGCGTCAATTGCAAGGGGTAAGGTCCTGAGTTCAAGCTGCGAAAATCCCCCATTTTGGCTCCCATTTTAATGGCATGGAAGGGAGGAGTTGTAGGCAGTTCAAACTCTGCCTTGGACCAAGTCAATAGGTGGAATGGATGGCAAGGAGTGAATTGTGGGATTTGACTAGTTCAAACTAGTTTGAACTAGTGGCTTGGAGAGCTTCTAGGAGGTGGCCGATTGTGGGAAACTTCAAATAGGTGTGTGGCCGATTCTTGGGGAGTGTTTGGGGGAGTTTGGCCGGTTGGTAAGTTGGGGAGGAGAGTGCCAAAATTTCATTTTGGCAATTTGTGCATTTTCGGTTTTAGCTAGTGTCAAACAAGTCTCTCTTTTGGTCTTTTGGTAAGCCGAATTTCACCCATTTTGTTTTTGCATTCTTAAAACCGAAACCCCAAGTGCTTTCATCTCTTTTTCATTTTCTATTTGTTCTCCTTAAACCGAAATCTTCAACAACCTTACCCTTGCCGAAAGTACTTGGTGTCTTTCAATTGTGTTGTTAGCCGAATGCCTCTCCCATTTTCCTTTCTTTTTCATTTGTGTTAAACCGAAACTAGCTTTGTGTTTTCTCTTCAACTTGTGCCGAAACTTTATTCTCCAAAGAGACCTTCCTCCATTCCTTCTTCTTCTAAACCAAAAGCATCACCCCTTTCATCACCTTTTTACTTTCTTTCTCTTCCTAAACTTGTTAGCCGTTGTCACCATTTGTGTTACCCATTTCTCTCAAGCCGAAACTCATCCTCCAAAACACCTTTTCCATTTCTTATCTTTTCAAAACCGAAAGTAACCCCCTCTATTCATCTTTTACTTTGTTTTCCCAAACCCTTTAGCCGAACCATCATCCCCTTTGAAATTTCCTTTTGCTATTTTCTTCCATCTTGGCCGATTGTGGGGTGTGGTGTGGATTGTTTTTTTTTGGGGTTTCATTTCCAATCGTTGGAGAAGGTAGTAGGTAAGGCCGAATGCTTATGTTCTGTCTTCTATTCTCTATCGGCATCTTCAAAGGTAAGAGTTGGTTTTGGTGTTTGTTGGAAGTATAATGATCATTTGTTTGGAATCGTTTTGTCATAGGGCATCCAGGATTTCAAAGCAGTCAAGCATAGCCTCGGTTCTCTGTTAAGCAATCGGTAAGTGGTGGTAAGGGATTGTTTTAACAGTCTAATCGTTTGGTATTTGTTTAAGTGAGGGCTATTATTTTGGTTGGTTTCGATTGTAGGAAGTGGAGCAGAGCACTTGGTGTGGGCTAGTGTTCAAAAGCGTGTAGGTAGGTCTCGGGTTTCAAGTGTTGACTCTTTTTGGGTATGTTCTGTTTTGGCCGAATGGCCTAGGATGCTAATCCCTTGTTGGCCGATTGTAGGATCAGGGATGTTTAGGTGATCAAGGGACTTTGATCGGTTCTTAGGATTAACATCTTCGCTATTCAGGTGTGTAAACCAACACACTTTCTTAACTGAGTAATGTGATAACCTGTTTGTGTAAATGAAACAGTGTGGTTGACTATTTTGATACCCATTGAGGTATGGTTACGGATTCGGGTAAGTCCGTTTCATTATGAAATATGTGATGATATATGATACCATGATTATGGGTGTATATTCGTTGAGATGCCATATTAAGCATGTAAGCATGATAGCATGATTGCACAATTTTGCATTTAGTACGATGTGCTATTGGGTGATATGAGAGGAGGGGGAGTATGATATCCGTGTCTTTGGGACACTGTGTCTTTGGGACACCGAGGTTTGGCACCTCCGGTGGTTTGGTACCACATATTTTGTGACTTTGGGTCACGGAGGTTTGGCACCTCGGCGTCTCGTCCCAGTGGCTTAGTACCACGGTGGGTTGGCCCCACGCTTGATTATCTGGGATCGACGCCAGGTGATTTGGTATCACACGATGGGTTGGCCCCATCATCGGTTTTGTATCATGGTCACGGTGATTTGGTATCACACTGTGTCTTTGGGACACCGAGGTTTGGCACCTCATTGCGACTCATCCACGTGGTTTGACACCACCGTGGGTTGGTCCCACTTATGAGATACGGGATTGTCGCTAGTGATTTGGTATCACACGATGGGTTGGCCCCATCATTGGATTATTTGTGACTTTGGGTCACCAAAGGTTTGGCACCACATTATGGATATCGTGACTTTGGGTCACCAAGTGGTTTAGCACCACCAAGTGGTTTGGTACCACAGGGGTGGAAAAGGTGATATGGTTGGTTAGGATCGGGTGCATTGTTCGCATTACTTTGCTATGATATGTGTTGGCATGTTATACTGGGAGAGGGATTTATACACTGAGTCTTGTGACTCACTCTCTCCTTTGACTTTTCAGGTGACACTTAGACGTGGATATGGAGCTGGGATGGACTCGAGGTGCTCATGCCATGCTTAAATAAGGAATTGTGTAGACTTTATAAAATTTGGTACATTAGCTTATTTATTTCTATTTGGTTTTATTTTGGTTTGTAAAAGGCCTTTTAAAATTTTATTTTGCTACGTATATGCTTAAAGTAGATTTTAATATGCCTTAACAAATTAATTGGGTTAAAATGAGCTAAAACTTGGAAAGACAACGATTTCAAAACTACAAAAGAGATATTTTAAACTATACCATCGGGTATCACACTAAGATTTGGAATAAAGGGGACTCAAATGTTTTTCTAACTTAAACTCGATTTTCTACTAAGACAAAATGTTTAATAACAATAATAAACAACTTAAACAACTCAACCGAGATAAACTTGTTTTACCTACACGTCTGATTGAGTTTTCAAAATTTTCGGTTTTCAAATACATCATCAAATTTCAATCAAGCTTACTCAAGTTTTTCATCAAAATACACAATTTAGCGAAGTGTTTCCTCAATCTTTTAAACTTAAACCTAAACCTCTCAAAATCCTTTTTTTCCCTGTAACATACCAGATTCGGTCTTGGTGTGTTGACCGGGTTTGGGGTGTTACATTACTGATTCCGTGAGCAAGTGTACAACATGTCAGCAAGTGAAGGCGAAACATCAGTTACCTTCGAGGTTGCTACAACCGGTGAAGATTCCACTCTGGAAATGGGAAAGAATAACCATGGATTTTGTTAGTGGGTTACCTCTGATACCTACTAAGAAAGACTCAGTATGCGTGATTATTGACCGGTTGACTAAGTCTACTCACTTCATATCGATTCGCACTGATTCTTCACTCTAGAAATTGGCTAAGCTGTATGTGGCAGAGATTGTGAGGTTACATGGGGTACAGTGTCCATCATATCGGACAAGGACCTTAGATTTACATCTTGATTCTGGAAAGCATTACATGAAGCTTTAGGTACAAGGCTAGATTTCAGCACAGCATTTCATCCACAGACTGATGGTCAGTCGGAAAGGGTAATCCAGATTCTGGAAGACATGTTAAGGGGCTCTGTGATTGACTTCTGAGGTAGTTGGGAAGATTACCTACCGTTAGCGAAATTTGCATACGACAACAGCTATCAATCTAGTATTCAAGTGGCACCCTACGAGGCATTATACAGTCGTAGGTGTCGTACCCCTACCTGTTGGATGGAATTAAATGAGCGACAGTTGTTGGGTCCAGAATTGATCTCTGAGACTGAAGAAAATGTTAAGTTGATTCAAGGCCGATTAAAAGAAGTGTCTGACAGACAAAAGTCGTAAGCGAATCTGAAGCGTAGGGAGATAGAGTTTTCAGTAGGAGATCAGGTTTTCTTAAAAGTCTCACCTCGTAAGAATTTTTTGAAGATTTAGGTGGAAGGGCAAGTTGAGCCTTAGGTTCATTGGACCTTATTGAGTGTTGAGACGTGTGGGACCAGTGGCGTATCAGCTTGAGTTACCCCCAGAGTTGAATCAGATACATGATGTATTCCAAGTTTCGATGCTGGGACGCTATCGTTCAGATCCTTCTCATATTGTGCCGATGGAGGAAATTAAGGTTAGACCTAATCTGACATTTGAAGAAGAACCAATGTAGATCCTAGATTGAGATATTAAGGTGTTAAGGAGGAAATCAATTCTGTTGGTCAAAGTATTGTGGCATAATAACGGTTTAGAGGAAGCCACATAGGAGCCTGAGGAGGCAGTTCGACAGTAATACCCTCACCTCTTTTAATCAAGTAAATTTTGAGGCCGAAATTTCTTTAAGGGGGTAGAATTGTAACATCCTAAAATCTGGGGGTCTGTGAAATTTGTATTGTTGCATGATGTGGTAGTTCTGTGTGTGGTTTAAGGGTGTTTAGGGGTCCTACTGAGGCCGAGGGTCGAGTTTGAGCCTTGGTAAAATTTTGGTTTTTGGCCACTTTAGGGGAGAGAACTGTGAGAGGCAGGGCTCAAGTGAAATTATTGGTAGATTGCTAGCATAGGGGAGCTGGTGGTGGAGTGGTGTTGGCGTCAACATGCTTGCAAGGGGAGTGAGGTTTGAATCTCACAGAAAGAACTGGGTGGTTTTATTTTTATGCCTAGGCAAGGGATGTGGCAGAATGGAAATCAAACTCTGTAGGAGAGAGGGAAGACTTGGTCAAATATTTTGAATGGGTGATAGGGAGTGTGTGGGGGAGTGAGTCAAGGAGAATCAATGGATTTGGGGAGTGTTTTGTTGGTTGGCTAAATTTGGGAGTTGGTGGGAGTGAGTTTCGGCTAGGAGTTTTTTGGTGGGCAAAAATTTGGCATTTTGGAAAGGGGGAGCTCAAAACCTTGGCTTTTAGGATGTTGTGCGCCAAAATTCTCTAGGAGCATTTAGTTCTTTTCTTTGCATTTTCGGTCATTTGTAAGAGTAGTAAAACCGAAATCCCTTGCTGAGTGTTTTGTTTCTTTTGCATTTTGGGTATTGGTACTTCAACTTTTGGAAACCGAAACTTCAACTCTCTTCTTGTGTTCCCTCATTATTTTTGTTTATTTTCTTCTTCCCATTCGTTTTCTTCACTTGTTGTGCTTAACAAGTTTAGCCGAACCACACTATTTCTTGTCCCATTTGTTCTTTGCTGCACCTAGTTGAAATCACTATTACTCCTCTTCCTCTTCTTCAAATCTTTTACCTTCTTCATTTGTCAAGTGCGGAATATTTCTTGCTCTATCATTCTCTTCTCTGGACAACAGTCGACTTGGTAAGTTTTCAATGCCTTTAGGTTCTCTTTTTCTCTTCTTGCCGTATTAAATCTTTTTCCTTTGGCCGAATGCATGATGTTTTCTCTTCCTAGTGTTCTCTTCTCTCGGTTAGGCCGAATACAATATTTTGTCTTTCTAAACTCTCTTTTGTTCTCTTTTGGTTAAGGGCCGAATCAAATCACCCTTTTCTACCGCTCATCTTTCTTTTAATCTTGGTCTCCTGAAGTTCATTGGTAAGGTAGCTTTGGTCGAATAAGGGTGGTGGTTGGATGTTCTCTTTTCTAAGTTTATTTAGGTCGAAAGGTCGTTTCTTCATCATCTTGTGATAACATAACTGACTTGTACTCCTTCCTAGGGACTCGGTTTGTGATTAATGGAAATGTATCGAACTCCAAACGTAACAAAGAGTTGCTGACGTTTTTGGTAAGTACAGAGCATTGGATTGTCGTTTTCAAATCTAGGGATACGATTTGTTGAGATTAAGACTAATGGTTTAAGTGTATGAATTCATAGGTGCGTGTTTTTCTTGAGGATTCAATCTACGATCATTCAGGTGTGTAATCTCACAGTGTTCTTGGTAACTACTAATGGTGATTTGCATATTGGCCAAAAGCCGAAAAGCCAAAAATTAACATTTATGACCTCACGAGTGTGCGAACGCTTGTAGAGGTAATCTAAATTATGTATTGAGACGGTAAGTCATGGAGAGTGTCACAAATGCTCTCACAACATTTGGGTTGAAACGGGCCTAACCGAGTCGATACGGGCATAGCGGGCCCAATGGGCTTTTCGGCCCACATGGGCAAAAATAGCAAAAAATTGCCATAGAGTAAGTACAATGTGGAAACTGGAAATCTGTGACTGTTATGCCCTTAGGGATAGATATGCCTTGTTGTGAAATTAATCGAATTTCCATGATATTACATTATTGCATTCATGAGATTATTATGCCATGACATGATGCATGGGGTTGGGCTATGTATATAATGGAGGAAGTGTATCACATCGGCGCCTATCTTGCATTATTGATACTGGTGACTACGTCATAGATATCTGACTTGGCGACTTTGTCGCAATACTATCTTGGTGGCTTTGCCACAATATATTTATACTGGCAGTTCGACTGCATTTTTGGAGTGTATCGGATGGGTGGGTTGATTTAGAATCCCCAGAGGTGTGTAGGGCTGGTACGGGTGGAGTGTAGCGGATGGATTACTAGGTTCGAAAAGGGTTGCATGATTTGTTGCAATACTATGATTTGAGGCACGTGGGCCAGATTGTTACTACAGAGGGATAAGGCTCAATCTGATTTTGTATGGGCTCGGGCCCAGTTAATAGCTGAGAGGGGGATTACACACTAAGTTCTCGTAACTCACCCCATTGATTAAACCTTGCAAGTGATCCCCAGTAGTAGTGGATTTGGAGCTGTGGAGGACTCTAAAGTGGCCATACATCGCAACTTTTAGTAAACTTCTGTTTCATTTAATTTTAAAGATTTTATTTTATTTGGGATTTTTGATGTAATAAGGCCATTGGTTTAACTTTTCTTTATACTTACTTTTCTATTTGGTATAATTTCTTTTAAGTTTTCCTTAATAACTACTAGATTTATAAATCGTAGTTTTTTAAAACGCAATAATAATTTTTAAAATATCACATCTTCGTAAACTATTGAAAATTGATTTCTTTAATAACAAAGTTTTCGGTAATAATTTTAACAACGTTTTTACGATAACACCATAAAAGCAAAAGCTCGAGGTTTTTTTTTCAAGAAAGAATTCAGAGTTTTTAACGAGGACACGTTTTTGCACAACTTATCCATGTGACATACCAGATCCGGTCGTAACGTCTAGGTCGGATTTAGGGTGTTACATCCATCCTTTTTTAGATGACTGTCCTAAGATAGCAAAAGAAAGAGAGCATATGAGTAAGGTTCCATATGCTTCGTTAGTTGGAAGCCTTATGTATGTGACTCTTTGTACACATCCAGATATTTGTTTCGTAGTAGGAGGGATTAGTCGATATCTGGTGAATCCAGGTCTCAGGCATTGGCAAGCTGTAAAACATATATTAAGGTATATTAAAAGATCCAGGGATTATATGCTCGTGTATTCTAGGGAGAACCTTACTCTTGTTAGATACACAGACTAAGACTTCCAATGTAACATCCCCAAACCCGGCCCACGAGCCTTGACCGGATCTGGTTATGCCACTGCAGAAAAATGTTGAAAATCTTTGTCTTTAGGAAAAACTTAAAAATTTTGTTAACTTTTGGAAAATGTGTCCATTTAAAATAAATATAATAATCTAAGCTTGATTTGAATTAAAACTTCATTATAATTTATTATATTATAAATCATTTGAAGGAAATAAATCTAAGTATAATATAAACCCTAATTAAAAAGATAATAAAATAATCCTAACAATAAATAAAGAGGCCTTTTATTACAACCAATATTTAAACCAAAACTTAATATAAATAAGCTTTAATATATTTAAACTCTTCCTTCCGCATGGGCCACCATGTGTCCTCTCCGATCCGGTCCAATCTCAAAAGTCACCAAATGTTGGGAAAATAATTGGGTGAGTCATACAGACTCAAGTGTGCAATTAAACCACCGATATCCACCCACATGTTAGCCACAAATCAACCCAAATTATCAAATGCAACATCAAAATATAATCACATGGATATTACCACAATCGGGCTTGGCCCACAATCAAATCATATTCAAGCACCGGCTAGGCCCTTTTCTCATTAATTCATCGATTCTTCGGGCTCGCCCATTTCCACGTATGTTCTCAAAACATACCTATTCATATTCTATATTGGGCTTGGCCCATTTCCATATCAATTTATAACAAAACATGCAATATGAAACCCAACCCAATCCTAAGGTCCATCCGCTACACACCCCCTTAACCAGCCTACCACACACCAGGGGACTATCGAGTCACCCTCTCCTTTTCCCTCCAAAAAGGCAACCAATGCCATCCACGATGTAGCGTATAGCTAACATCAAACCACGATGGAGCACACAGCAATCCATCAAGCCACGATATGGCATAAAGCCGATATCAATCAAGGTAACCACGCGAACTAAATCGCAAAGATCCACAACGCGACCTCAGTCAGCGCCAATCCACGATGTAGCACAAAGCTGACATCAACCACGTACTCGAAGTACACCCGTACCTTCTTTAAACAACCCACCCATGCACATGTAACATAATATAATGACATAATGAATAAAGCATGTACATGATATTCAGGCACACATTCATATTCATAGACATACTCACATACACTTATTAATAACCACATCTCAACAGTTTTGATACTAACCTGTTTATCGACATACCCTTTAAGGGTATCCGGTTCACATAGTCACTGCACTTATTAACACATATTTAACACATACACCTATCGCATACATATCATATACCCGGAAATCGATGGGTTAATCACACACCTTATAACCTGAAGCTCAATACCCTCGATCCCGACGCTATCGTTTAGCGAGACCACCGTTATTTGCTTATCGTTTTCTGTTGTATGCCCACACCCCGGTGGCCAATCTCGTACAGCAGAAACCGATCTCTTTTTGAACTTCGGGATGGGAGCTTTCCCTTTCCCCTCTTGACTGGCACTTGCATCCATCGACACTTAATCAGAATCACACCATTAATCAACAAGTCATAATCTACTATTATTGAACTTAGATCACCTAATAACATCCTTACCGAAACACTGAGATCCCGAAGCGCTACTTAATGCTTCCGCAAATGCTGACTAAACCACTCCAAAGAAAGTCTCCTGCGTTAGGCTCTTCTCCCCTACAATCGGCCTTAGCATCAAATACTTAACAACCTTAGTCTTAATCGAATTCCAAATACATAACTTACCAAGATAAACCCTTACCACCACTTACCAAGTCGACTGCTAGCAACTGAGGCTTGACTGAATACCTCAAAATCCTAGAGTACCTTCAACAACGATTGCAACGAAAACCCGAAGAGATCTATGCTAATATTCGGCCAAAGTACTACCAAATTGAAGAAAGGAAATTCGGCACAAGGGTGGGGTGTAGATTCGGCTAACAAAAGAAACCCAATGGAAAGGAGATAAGAGTTTCGGCCAAAAATTATTTTAAGAAGAGGAGAGAAAGGTATGGGGAGACAATATGAAATGGTTTCGGCTTAGGAAAAATAGAGAGAACCAAGTAAGAAAATCGGCTAGGTGACCTTGAAGATTCGGCCAAAGTGCATAGGTGAAGAGAAGGGATATTTTTGTGTTGGTAGAGTATGGAAGACAAATGGATGAAGGCTTAAGAGGGGACTAGGATTCTACAACCAAAGAAATGGGGAACAAATTTGGGGGAGCACAAATGGTGAAAAAAACAACAAAGATGAGCACCTCCCTTATTTATAGAATTGGCTACTCCCCACCTAAAGAACCCAAGTTAAGCCACTACTTCAAAATTATTCAAAATAATTTAAACACTCAATTGCCTACTTTTCCTCCTTGCCACTTGATAGAGATTAATAAAATAAAATCCATAAAAATATACAATATTATCCCTATTATCTCAAAACAATAAAAGATAAAGTCGATGACTACTCCTCATCCAAATTAATTTAAATGCAAAGCTATCTTAATCTTCATCCTAAGTGTCAGTCCATCATCTTCCAAATTTCACGCAAAAGACCAAAACAAAATAAAATTCCCAATGCAAAGACTCTGGTTCGAACACGACACAGAGGTAACCATCATCCAAGCGGCGCCCGTGCCATTCGGTCACTTTGATTTTATGCTATAAGGCCCCAACATTTATTCTTAAACCCTTCCTACTCCAAATTTATAACCGCATATAAAAGAAAACACGCCTAAAATCTCCGCAAGCCCTCAAACCGCGACCTCCTCCCCACCAAAGACCTAAGTAGCGCTAAGAGCCACTCGCCAATTGGACTTCCATGTCCATCAACTTGACATTTATTTATAAGCATACCGGCCGAGTCCCTAATTAGCGCAAAGATAAAACAAAATTGCTTTTAGCAACTCGAACCTTGACCCCTTAGGCGCCACCTTCCCAAGCCCCAAGCAACGCCTTCATGCCACTATGCCAACTCCTTTCTTGCGTATAAACTCCATAAAATTATTTTAAGGCCTTCCGCCTTATTCCCTTTTGCCCTAAAATCCAAAATTTTCCAAAGCCTTCCCTTTCATCCGAGCATTCTTAAAATTCTAAAACACATCCAAAACACCCCAAAACCTACCAACACCTAAATTATACTTAAATTACCTAGCCCCTAAACCAGGTGTTACAATTCTACCCTCCTTAAAATAATTTCGTCCTCGAAATTACTTATCGCCATGCAATCCTAACTCCCTACTCTCGCCTCCATTGCGCCACTCGATTCCAATTCATCATACTTCCCAAACGTAGTCTCTAAGTTCTCACCGAGATCCAAATCATACAGAAAGAATTAACTTACAAACAAGGAGAACAATTAAAGAGTATTCCAAAACAAAGGAGCTTACCCGATATCACATCCTTGGTTGACTCTGACTAGAACCATTCCTTCCATGGCTTAAACCACGACCCCTCGTCGCTCGAGGACAATTCTTAACCAGATGTGCCTTAGATCCGCACCGAAAGCATTCTTTACTATTTCCCCAACACTCTCCTGTGTGAGGTCTTCCACATCGAGCACAAGAACGATTCCGATCCACTGGTATAAGTGCACTTACAGGGTTCTCGGTCCTTGGTCTTCTCTGGACATTACCCAACGATATTGATGGTCTGACATTTCTCTTATTCCCGTTCCTATTCTTCTCTCGGTTCTCTCTGATAGTCTTCTTAACCTCTTCAGCGATCCGAGCTTTCTCCACTAAAATGGTAAAGTCCCTTTCTCTGCATGCGGAGCGATCAACTCCCCGCAACTCATCTCGTAGCCCATCTTCAAATCGAACACTCCTTTCAGAATCGGTAGCCACGATTCCTTTGGCGTCTCGACTTAGTCGATAAACTCACTTCATATTCCGCTACCGACTTATTCCCTTGCACTAGATTGAGAAGCGCTTTCCTGCGAGTCCAAATAACTGCTCCTACATACTTCCTTCAAACTTGGCCTTAAAGAAGTCCCAATCCAATGATCCACGGGACACCTTGCTGACAGCTGAGCCACCAACGATAAGCTTCGTCGCGAAGCAACGCAAACAGCGCCTTCACTTTTCTTCATTGGTGCAATCCAAATCATCCATGATTCTTTCGATCGCTTCAAGCCAATACTCGCTATGTTCGAGCTACTCCCGACACTCCTCTAAAGATCTCGGCTCCGCTCGATCTAAGCCTTTCGATCCGACTTTCGAAGTTCCATTTCTCTACTAACTCTCGCTACTCGCTTCTAGCACTTCATAACATGGCCCGCGATCTGGCCATCTTCTCTTGTCCGATCTTGCCGCTCACGTCCATTCTTTGGCGACTTCACTTTCGACCCATGGCTGACCCTATCGGTTCCGACGCCCATTCTACCTCTACCGTCCCCTAGAACTCATCTCTATCGTCTTGATTTATCTAATTAAGAAGTTTTATGCATCAAGAATTGTTCCAATATTTAACCACGAGCAAATTTTATGAAATGAAAGATATTTAGAAGTAGTTCTTTCGATCACACAAAGTTTCATTCGAGTTTACTACTCTAGTTCAAGAATCACATTCACACACACATCCGTTCATCAACAAGAACACATTCCTTCCTCAAAAAGGCACATTCAAAGGTATCTACCACCAACATTCACTATTCGGACATTTACGCGTTTCTACCCTGGGTATTTACGCCATTTTGTCCTACTGAGGACATTTCGGTAATAAACCAAAGCAATTCAAAACTTTAATAAGTCGATCTTTTGGAATTTCCCAAAATTGAAGATTATTTTTTTTGAAAATTTCACAAATTGGAGATATAACGAGATTTTGAAAACCGGGGTATTTTGGTAATTTTGTCAACGTGGTAATTTTGTAAATTTCCACAGTCGGGGCATTATTTTGGAATACAAAGATTTGGATACTTTTGCAAAGTGAGAGAATTTTATTAAAATTGGGATTAACTCGTAAATTTTGAAAGTCGGGGCATTTTAGTAATTTTTTAACACGAGGTGTTTTCGTAAATTTTCCAAATCTGAGTATATTTATATTTTGAAACTAGAGATTTTGGTATTTTGCAAAGCAAAATCATTTTAACAAAAGTTGAGGTATGTGGAAATTTTATAATCTGAGGGCATTTTTGTAATTTTGCCGCTAGGCATTTTGGTAATTTTGGGTAAATCGAGAAAACACTTTTTTTCAAAACCAGTTTAGGGTTTACAAACCCAAAAGGATAAATTTGAAAATTTTAAAACCAAGAATTTTAAAAAAGAAGGCTAATCCCTTTCGGGTTTTAATAATTGGTTCACTGTGAACAAGTCCTCTTGGTTAAGGTGAACCAGTAGCTCACGCCAGTAGGATTCAAGTGGAGAGGAGGTGAGTCACGCGATCGCTTAAATACCAAGCTCCCACCTGAATACCACTCCTAGACATGCGCACAAAGTTGCCACACCTTAACACGGTGACTTACTTCACAGTTTGTTTAGTAACCTTAAGTCTTATGCACATGTTTGAGTAGACTAGCCTTAGGGTTCAACTGATCCTAATTCACTAGTCTACGAGCCCAACAAAGCCCATAATAATTCACATAAACAAATCAAGTCCAAAGTACTTACAGGTGGACTCAGTAGAGGTGCAGTGCCATGCCGAATAACTCGAGAAATATTTCATAAAACCCATATTTTGAAAAGCCCATTTTGAAAATGTTTTGGGCCCAAAACCCTCAAAGCCGAAGTTTTGAACCGGCTCGATACTAATCTGTAACATCCCCAAACCCGCCCACGAGCCTTGACCGGATCTGGTTATGCCAACGCGAAAAATGTTGAAAATCTTTGTCTTTAGGAAAAACTTAAAATTTTGTTAACTTTTGGAAAATGTGTCCATTTAAAATAAATATAATAATCTAAGCTTGATTTGAATTAAAACTTCATTATAATTTATTATATTATAAATCATTTGAAGGAAATAAATCTAAGTATAATATAAACCCTAATTAAAAGATAATAAAATAATCCTAACAATAAATAAAGAGGCCTTTTATTACAACCAATATTTAAACCAAAACTTAATATAAATAAGCTTTAATATATTTAAACTCTTCCTTCGCATGGGCCACCATGTGTCCTCTCCGATCCCGTCCAATCTCAAAAGTCACCGAAATGTTGGGAAAATAATTGGGTGAGTCATACAGACTCAGTGTGCAATTAAACCACTGATATCCACCCACATGTTAGCCACAAATCAACCCAAATTATCAAATGCAACATCAAAATATAATCACATGGATATTACCACAATCTGGGCTTGGCCCACAATCAAATCATATTCAAGCACTGGGCTAGGCCCTTTTCTCATTAATTCACTGATTACTGGGCTCGGCCCATTTCCACGTATGTTCTCAAAACATACCTATTCATATTCTATATTGGGCTTGGCCCATTTCCATATCAATTTATAACAAAACATGCAATATGAAACCCAACCCAATCCTAAGGTCCATCCGCTACACACCCCTTAACCAAATTTACCACACACCGGGGGACTATCGAGTCACCCTCTCCTTTTCCTCTAAAAGGCAACCAATGCCATCCACGATGTAGCGTATAGCTAACATCAAACCACGATGGAGCACACAAAGAATCCATCAAGCCACGATATGGCATAAAGCGATATCAATCAAGGTAACCACGCGAACTAAATCGCAAAGATCCACAACGCGACCTCGGTCGGCGCCAATCCACGATGTAGCACAAAGTCGACATCAACCACGCACTCAAGTACACCTGTACCTTCTTTAAACAACCCACCCATGCACATGTAACATAATATAATGACATAATGAATAAAGCATGTACATGATATTCGTGCACACATTCATATTCATGACATACTCACATACACTTATTAATAACCACATCTCAACAGCTTTGATACTAACTGCTTATCGACATACCCTTTAAGGGTATCCGGTTCACATAGTCACTGCACTTATTAACACATATTTAACACATACACCTATCGTGATACATATCATATACCCTAAATCGATGGGTTAATCACACACCTTATAACACAAGCTCAATACCCTCGATCCCGACGCTATCGTTTAGCGAGACCATCAAGATTTGCTTATCGTTTTACATGTACGCCCACACCCCGGCCAATCTCGCATGTTGAAACCGATCTCTTTGAACTTCGGGATGGGAGCTTTCCTTTCCCTCTTGGTAGCACTTGCATCCATCGACACTTAATCGTAATCACACCATTAATCAACAAGTCATAATCTACTATTATTGAACTTAGATCACCTAATAACATCCTTACCGAAACACTGAGATCCCGAAGCGCTACTTAATGCTTCCGCAAACGCTGACTAAACCACTCCAAAGAAAGTCTCCGTGTTAGGCTCTTCTCCCTACAATCGGCCTTAGCATCAAATACTTAACAACCTTAGTCTTAATCGAATTCCAAATACATAACTTACCAAGATAAACCCTTACCACCACTTACCAAGTCGACTGCTAGCAACTGAGGCTTGATCAATACCTCAAAATCCTAGAGTACCTTCAACAACGATTGCAACGAAAACCCAAGAGATCTATGCTAATATTCGCCAAAGTACTACCAAATTGAAGAAAGGAAATTGGCACAAGGGTGGGGTGTAGATTCGCTAACAAAAGAAACCCAATGGAAAGGAGATAAGAGTTTGACCAAAAATTATTTTAAGAAGAGGAGAGAAAGGTATGGGGAGACAATATGAAATGGTTTCGACTTAGGAAAATAGAAGAACCAAGTAAGAAAATCGGCTAGGTGACCTTGAAGATTCGACCAAAGTGCATAGGTGAAGAGAAGGGATATTTTGTGTTGGTAGAGTATGGAAGACAAATGGATGAAGGCTTAAGAGGGGACTAGGATTCTAAGAACCAAAGAAATGGGGAACAAATTTCGCGAGGAGCACAAATGGTGAAAAAAACAACAAAGATGAGCACCTCCCTTATTTATAGAATTCGCTACTCCCCACCTAAAGAACCCAAGTTCGCCACTACTTCAAAATTATTCAAAATAATTTAAACACTCAATTGCCTACTTTTCCTCCTTGCCACTTGATAGAGATTAATAAAATAAAATCCATAAAATATACAATATTATCCCTATTATCTCAAAACAATAAAAGATAAAGTCGATGACTACTCCTCATCCAAATTAATTTAAATGCAAAGCTATCTTAATCTTCATCCTAAGTGCATCCATCATCTTCCACTTTCTTTGCAAAAGACCAAAACAAAATAAAATTCCCAATGCAGCACTCCTGGTTCGAACACAGGACCTGGAGGTAACCATCATCCAAGCAGCGCCCCAGGCCATTCGGTCACTTTGATTTTTATGCTATAAGGCCCCAACATTTATTCTTAAACCCTTCCTACTCCAAATTTATAACCGCATATAAAAGAAAACACGCCCAAAATGTCAGCTGCAAGCCCAAAACCGCGACCTCCCTCCTCCCACACGCCTAAGTAGCGCCTAAGAGCCACTCTGCCAATTGGACTTCCATGTCCATCAACTTGGACATTTATTTATAAGCATACCGGCCGAGTCCCTAATTAGCGCAAAGATAAAACAAAATTGCTGCCTTAGCAGCTCGAACCTTTGACCCCTTAGGCGTCACCTTCCCAAGCCCCAAGCAACGCCTTCATGCCACTATGCCAACTCCTTTCTTGCGTTATAAACTCCATAAAATTATTTTAAGGCCTTCCGCCTTATTCCCTTTTGCCCTAAAATCCAAAATTTTCCAAAGCCTTCCCTTTCATCCGAGCATTCTTAAAATTCTAAAACACATCCAAAACACCCCAAAAACCTACCAACACCTAAATTATACTTAAATTACCTAGCCCCTAAACCAGGGTGTTACATCCAAACCTGTAAAGATTAAAGGAAATCGATGTCGGGAATTGTCTTCATTCAAAGTCGTTAAGCCATAGTATGGAGAAGTGTAAAAGAACCTTGCACTATTGACTCTACTATGGAGCCCGAGTATGTGGCTGTTTCTGAGGCAACGTAAGAAGCAATATTGCTTTGAAAGTTCTTAACTAATTTGAAGTCATTCCTAGTATGAAAAAAGCTATAACACTGCATTGTGATAACAGCGCTACAATAGTTAATACCAAGGAAATGAGATGTCACAAGAGGACAAAACACATTGATCGAAAGTATCACTTGATACTAGAGGTAGTAGCCAAAGGAATTGTAGATGTGATGAAAGTACCTTATGAAGATAACCTAGCGGATCCGTTTACTAAGACTCCTGTAACTAGGAGTTTCAACAAACACGTCGAGGATATGAAAATGCGAAACATGACACATTTATTTCACTAGGGTAAGTGGGAAATTGTTTGGAAATGTTCCCATATTGTAGTAAACATGTAACTATTTTCTGTTTATTTGAATGATGTATAAATAAATAAAGTTAATTTGACATTTCACTATCATGTCTTCTATATTTCTGTCTTTTATATTCTGCATGCGTAGCGAAATTGTGACAAGCAAATATTAGCTCATTGATTCTCTAAGTTCAAATTGAAGATAATTGGTATTGTAAGAACGTTTACATTGTGAGAAAGACAACTTATATTAGTAGATAATCTAAATGAGTATGTAATCCTGTGAAAGAATCAAAATGAGCATTTGATTCAAATGCTGAGAAAGATTATTTTTTCATCTACAATTCTAATTATGAAGAAGACTAGTCTTTGCTATCGGAGCAGTTGATTCCACGAGTAGAAACATAGATGTATTCATTGGTAGAATGATACATTGGACTGGACCAAAGATTAATTAATTCTGAATCCATTTATAAATTAATTCACTTGTGACGTTCATGGTTCATTTACCTAAATCTTTAGTTAGTCACAGACCATGCGTATGCAACTCATGTGTTTTGATATAAGTGGAGGCTTATGCTCTAATGATAATCAAACCTATATGTAACCCCCTAAAACTTGGCCTAGACATTATGGCTGAATCTCGAAGGTCACATTGGCCATATTGATGGCGCAGAAAATCATTTAGCTATTTTCTCTTAAAAATAATCATTGCTAGAAACGTCCTTATTGAAAAAACCAAATTTTGTTTGAAATTGTTTATCTTTAGAAAAGTCAAGTTTTGATATTTTTTTTCAGAAAGTGTCGTATTTCAAATAAAACATCGCAATGGGTAATTTTCATATCTAAAGCTCGTTTGTCATTTTCAAAACATAGATTAAATATATATCTCATAAAATATCAATATTGTAAGCAGATAGTGATGAGTTTCGAAAACAAAGTATTGAATTTAGAAAACACCCCTGTTGGACCTTGTTTGACTTAGTTATGAAAATCCATCATAAATTGTCAGTTTTAGAATCTTTTAAATGATAATTTTAAAACCTAAATCATGCAGAAAAATCCAAAATCAAAATAATCCAAAGTCTAGAAGAAAATCCCAAACAAAAATCCATAGTAATATAACACATCCCTAAAATATCGAGTACCAAAATAATATGTTTTTCTGAAAATGACCAAAAACACCTTCATAAGCCGAGCCCGTCTTAACCTCGATTATTATATGAAAAGTAAGAATTAGAAAAGGGTGAGCTTTAAAAGTCCAGTGTGAGACCAACATAAATATAATCACATATATATCAAGATATCAATATTATCATATCAATCATCATAATAATCACAAGTTCTAATACTGATACTTACGCATGAACATGTCGATGCATACTTTAAAAATGATGCACATTTTATAAAATTTTCTACCCATCTCCGCTACCCAGCATATATCAAGTTCCCCAGAACTCGTCCATCCGATAACATGCCATTTGTGTATAAGCCACCACATAGATATCGATAAATGGTCGCGTAACACATCATGGACAAGCCACCACATAATTGTTGATAACGACCACATAATCACAGTTAAACTGCCACATAGCTTCCTACTTTCATAATCCCACCCCATGCATGTGATATGACCATTTTAACATATATTTTTCACTTTTCATATTTTTCACATGCTCGTAACTCATATTTCTTGATTTTTACACATGCATGTATCATGCTTACAATTTGACATATCACATAGCTTTCACTTTAGCATGCTTTAGTATACATATTTATATTAGAACATGGATCTTAACATGCACATACGTATATCCATTATTTAGATGATCACATATCAATCTATCCATAAATCACATAACATAGAGTTGAAATCAACATTACATGCATCATCACAAATCATGGATTTTCACAACACAATAGTTTATGACACTTACTTGGATTCCTCTTTGATTGAGTTTTTCAACTCCACTTGAGTACTTAATGTACTCACAAATTCATTAATGAAATAACATTTTACTAAATTAAATAACATTATATTTCGATTAAAATGATAGTTAGATCCAACTCCTTAACCAATAGATTCGATTACCACAATCCCATTAGAGGAGATTTCACTTGGATCTAAATCGGTTGATCAATGTATATCATCAAACAGATATTTTAATTAGATTTATCAAATTTTATTTTTAACACTTAAAGTTTTAATTGTTCGAAATATTTCTCACCATCACTTACACTTAAATCAAGACTTGGATTAGTTGTCTTCGTTATCATACTAAGGATCTCTTTGATCGACGTCTTTTGAAACTTCAAGTTGATATGAAATCACATTAGCACTTATGTTAAACCAATAATAAAATAACTTGATGATATTATCATCCTATACCATTCGACCAAACCATGGTATTTCTAAAATGAAGAATTTATGAATCGAACAACCTTACTTACAATTGATTTAATACAAGATGATCAAAGGATCAAGAATGGAATGAGATCAATGTTTGAGTGATCTAGAAATAAATAATTGAATAAGTGAAAGTAAAAAAAAATGATTTTTAGTCACTAAGGAATCGATAAAAGAAAGAGGAAGCAAAAAGAAAAAAATGGTCACCGGCGGCGATGGCTTGGCCCTGGTCTGGCTATGAAGGAGCGGTAGTCCGACGGTGGTTAGAAAATACTAAAAGGAGGAGGTTTCAGTCACTATATTTGAAGAAAGGAGAAAAACGAAAAAGAAGTGAAAATGGGTAGAGGGAGAGGAGACTTGCGATGGTTCACGACGACTTACAGTAGTGGAAAGGAGGAAGAGTGAAACGGGGCGGCGTCTATGGTGGTTAAGAGGTCTTTTATGGTGGTGTAAGGCTCTGTTGTGGTGGTTGGAAAATAAAAGTTAAAAGGAGGTGGTTGTGGTTCTTTTTTGATTTGTGAGAGAAAATGAAAAAAAATGGAAACAAGGGGGCAAATGTGGGTGGTGGATGGCACCAGGGTGTGTGTAACTTGGTCAAGCATTACTAGGTTCATTGTATCACAATATTATGGCAAGAGAGGAGGTTTTGGCAAGAGAGTGAAACAAGGATTGAAAAGGGGTATGTGTCTCACAAAATAAGTCAAGTTTGACTTACTAAAGGAGGAAATGAATCCTCCACATATGGAAACAATGGGGTGGATGGCAAGGCTTGAATGTACATGCCAATTGTGTGCAAAAACTTAATTAAAAAAAATGAGAACTTGGATGCTCGATAGAGACTTCTAGGATATTTAATGAGCTTCCTTCCACTAAGCCACAACACTTGTATTCATTTTGGCACAATTAATTTAAGACATAGGAGATGGCAGTTTCTCTATTTTACAATTAATAGAAGAAAAAAATAGGATGTGACACAGATCATCAAGGACAGCTCCACCACTACTTAATAACTATAATCGATATTTATTTATTATCAAATGAGAAAAATATTATCTACATAAAAATTTGACCGTGACCACTCTCGGTTTATTAACCCAATTTATACTAACCCAGTTTTTGGGATGTGATAACTCTCCCTTCCTTAAAAAGAATTTCGTTCTCAAAATTTCTATTTTCAAGCCAATTCACTTATCCAAAAATTTCCTAAATTTTCTTTCAAAACCAACCACCACTCTTTTTCTACACAACTCTGATTCCAATGTAGTTCCAATATCGAACCTAAAACCTCCAATGGATTTCCTATTTACTTACATGGATTGTCTCAATGCAGTATCTATAGAAATATCAATATTCCCTAATTATCAAATTTAGAAATACACTATTAACAACAAACTTTTAGGTAAAACCTGTAACAGCCCAATTTCAGTGAAATCAAAACAGTGGTCTCGGGACCACAAATCTGAGCCGAAAAATAAAATTTATTTTTATTTTATTATATGATCCATATTATAATAGAAATGTCGTGTGAAAATTTTGATAAGAAAATTTTACAGATTATGTACTTAATTACGAGAAGGACTAAATCGCATGAAATGCGAAAGTTGAATTCTAGTAGCTATAAGGACCAAATAGCTATGGAATTCAAAACTATTGGTCCTTATATGTTAGACCATTAAGAAAAGTATGTAGATTTTTCTTGGTGACTCATCCATGGAAATTTAGAAAAAGGGCAAGGACTAAATTGGAAAGTGAATTTTTTAATTAAGAAAAAGATGATAAAATAGATATCATCTTATTTTCTCATCTTTTTCCCCAAAATAAAACATGGAAAACCTAGGAGATGAGAAGAAACTTTCATGGCTAAATTGGGTAAGTTTTCTTATTCCGTTTTTAATGATTTTTAAATTTTTAGAATAAGGATAGTCTAATCTATCTATCTGGGGGATTAAATTGAAAAGTTACCAAAGTATGAAAATGGGTCATGGATGTATATGCTGAAAATTAGAAATTTATTGTAGAAAATGAAAGATTATTGATAGATAAACAACTTTTACAAAGAGATTTTTGATGAAAACATGATTTAGGTACTAAAATGAAAAGTTGTAAAATTTGATGAAAAATTCTTAAATTTTATGAAAACATGTGCTGTAAAATTTGTACTGGGGCTTTGGTTGAGCTTGAAATAGGGAGTAATTTGCACAAGTTTCATTTTTCGAGCCTAGGGATGAAAATGGAATTTATGGAAAAGTTAGGGGCAAAATAGTAATTTTTCCTAGGATGAAAATTTAGTCCTCATGGATGTAAAATATGATAAATTGGTGTAAATTTACTCATATAGATCTGGATAGGTCAAATTTAGAGTTAGAATGAGGAAAGAGGAAAATGTCGAATTAATAGATTTTACGTGCACGAACATTTGTCGAGGTACGTTCGTGTAACTAAATTGTATATGTTTTTATGTAACGCCCAAAAAAATTTTAAGTCATTAATTTTTGCATGTTATGACACAAATTTCTTGTTTGCTTTAATGGCTAAGAGTTTTGGGTGTGTATGGGGGTGTATGAGAAGCCTGGGTTCAAATCTTGGCTTTTGTAGAAATTTTTAGTTTTGCTCTTAAGTGAATCTGGACTGTAACACTCCTAATCCATATCCGACGCCAGAATAGGATTATGAGGCATTACAGATCAACAGTTTAATTCAAACTTTCATATATTCACTAATGTCACTCATGACTTAACATTCAAAATTATACTTTTAATATTCATGTCTATCATATAATCATATTATATATTTTAGAAAATAATCACATATGAACATTTAAAACATCATACCATAACCGAATATGTAATTAGTATACATGAACATGATATGCAACCAATCATAAAATAACATTCACTTTTGACATTGAATATATAATAAAACGATTGGTCAAATATTCATGAAATACTTGAAATACTTAGCACCTATCAACCAAACCAATTAAACTAATATATATTACACCATTATTCTTCCATAACCGAATATAAACACCTAATACAACATATATATTTAAAGTTTCCATTAATAATTTATTAATAGTCAAGCTTATTAAACCTTATAACTAAACACATGTAAAACCAAATTAGACAAGACAAACAAACCATTTCCAAACATATATTATCTATCACAAACATTTTATACATTCATAGCATATAATGATGAAACTAAGATAAATGTAACACCCTGAAAATGGGCCTATGCATTTCTTTTGATTATACGAAATGGCATGTCTTATGTGTTATGAATGTATTATGAACATTTTTGGAAACTTTGAAATGTAAGAAATGATTTAGAAATGTTAAGTTTCAAAAAGAGGAAAGTGAACATTTTGGAAACTTAAGTTAAAAGAGGAAAGTGAACATTTTGGAAACCTGGAAATGTATAGAAATGTTAAGTTTAAAAAGAGGAAACTAAGGCAAGGTGGCCTTAAGAAAATTAATAGGAGGAACTTGACACACAAACAGGCTTGGAAAAGTGGCCTGAAGATATCACTTGAGGCCCAGGTAGGTGACTCCACATACAAGGGTATTGGGCCTAGGTTCGAGTCACTTGCGGAGCAAATAAAGGAGTTTTATTTTTACTACAAAGAGCAGGGAAGTGGACGGCACTAAGGAACCCAAGGGAAGAGTTTTATTCTCTTTAAATTTCGTCTAAATAGGAGATAAATAATAGATTTATTTATCATTATTTTTAGGAGATAATTGTTGGATTAATTCTTTTAATAAAGTGATAATTCAAAGGATAAAGTTATCAAAATAGAAGAGTGGTGGCCAAGTAAGGGATTCTGAGTAGTAATTTCGGCTAAGAGGGAAAAAAAAGGGCTACTCAACAATTTTTTTCCTCCTCTTCTCTCTGCCGAATTTCTTAGTGCTCTCCTCTCTTCTCTTCTCTTTCATTTGTTAAGCCGAATCTATAGTCCACCATTGCCAAAATTCTCAAGTCTTCTTTTCTTTATTTTTTTTTGTGGAAACCGAATACCCCAAGAGAACCCCTAGCCGACTTCTCCATTAAATCCCAAAAGCCGAAACCTTATCATCTAGTCATCAAGGCCGATTCTTTAAGGGGCTTTTAACAAGGGTGTCTTGATTTCTTAAAAGGGTAAGATCCAAAATTGGTTTCAATTCTTTTATATTTTAGACCTATCGAAAATTTAGGGACTAATCTCTATTATTGATTCTGGCCGAATTATGGAAGGGTGTATTCGGGATTTAAGAATTGTCAACTACAAGAAGGTATCTTTCGGGATTGCAAGGATCTAAGGTAAGACATATGTATGTTCGGCCAAAGGCCATGTTTTATGTTTTAAGGTTAGATTAAATCTAACATATGGTTATAGGAATTTCGACAGCATTAAGGAAGCAAGGATCCAATTCGGGATTTAAGATTTGGAAAGGTAAGCACCTATGTATATTCAGCTAAAGCCTAGATTAGTATTTAGATCTGTTCTTTAAAGATTCAAAAGCCAAAAACTAACCAAGTTAATTGATTCAATGCCTGGCCGAATACAAGGAGGAATAAAGCAAAGATTTCGGGATTGGTTGGAGTCCTAATCGGTAACAAGGTAGGTTTTAAGTGTACAAATCCTACTAGGATTTGGTTTTATAGCCGAATAGGCTTTATGCTAACATATTAAGGTTGGCCGAATGTAGGACTTGAGATCTAAGGCTTTAGATCAGATTTTCGGGATTTCAGTGAATTGTTAAGCGAATCAGGTGTGTACCCTACCCTAAGTTTTAATACATTCATGGCTATGTTTTAAATTAAATATGTTATTAAAAATGTGAAAAGCATGGCTAAGGTACCATACAATGGTACAAAGTACTAAGGTACGTATCCCACTCCTACTAGGAATATGAATATATGTTATTTTTAACATAGTGATAAGAATGTGAATTAAGGCATGATTTTGCATATTGTGTATGAAATATGGGGGCATGTGGGTTATATGAAAAGGGGAAGTTAATGTGGTGACCTAAGACCACGTAAAACTGAATGTGGTGACCGAAGACCACGATATCTGAATGTGGTGACCTAAGACCACGAATTTTATAAGGGCGATGAGCACGTCGACTGCAGCGACTGCCTTCGATGGTGTGTAGCGGATGGAGGGTTGACTTAGTATTCCACACGGTGTGCAGGATGGCACGGGTGGTGTGTAGCGGATGGCATATAGGTTTGGGTTCGGGTTGCATCATATTGTTTAAATGCTTTATGAACATGTATGATACTTGTATGCCTGAAATATTAAATTTTAGTGTTGGTTACACATTGAGTCTGCTGACTCACCCGTTAGGGGATTACTTTTCAGTGACAACTAGTGATAGACCGGTAACGGATGCTTAGTGGAGGCCACGTGAAGTTCGATTTTCTTTTATTTGGACTATTTTACTTTAAGTATTTTGGATTTAAATTTTGGGAATTATTTGATGTAATAAGGCCTTAGTATAATTATTTTATTTTGTTTTTATTTTACAAACTTTTATTTATTAAAAGATTAAGTAAATCTATTTTTTTAAAGCAAAGCCCAAACGTTTTGTCGCCTAAAGTAAAGGATTTTTAATAATTAAACTTGTTTTCATCTCAAGCCCAACCCAAAACGATTGTTCTTCCAAATCACACAAGTTTTTCCTAAGTAACAAAAGAATTTGAAACGGTTTACACCGGGGAACATACCAGATCTGGTCAAGGCTCGTGGGCCAGGTTTGGAGTGTTTCAATTTGGTATCAGAGCCCAGTTTTAAACTCTCGGCCTTGGGTTTAAGGCCCAAAACATTTTCAAAGTTAAGCCCAAAAAGAATTTTTGTGAATTAAGCAGGATTTTCTGGCATGGTCCACTAAGTCTCCGACCCGAAGTCCACCAGGTAAGTACTTCTATCCATTGTGTGATTTATAGTATGACTTGTAGAGGGGTAGAAATGGAATGGAACGTAGAATAGAGATTAAGTACATTGAACCCTAGGACTAGTATACCCCAACAAAAACATAAGACTTAAATGCCCAACTAAACAAACCTGTGGTTAAGTCACCGAGTTAGGGTGTGGCAACCATGGTACGCATGTCTAGGATTGGTTTCGGTGGGAGCTTGGTATTTAAGCAGTCCTAGTGACTCACCTCCTCTCCACTTGAATCCTACCTGGTGCGTAGCCTCGGTTCACCCCAACCAAGAGGACTTACACACGGGCTAAACCCCTAACTAAACCCCGAAAGGGACTAGCCGTATTTTATGGAAACCCTAGTTTTAAAATTTCTAAATTACCCTATTGATGTGAAAAGATTATTTTTATAAATTTTCCTGAAATATTTTTGATTTACAAATTTACAAGAATACCCCTAGTGGTAAAATTACAAAAATGCCCTTGGTTTATGAAAATTTCAAATACCCACAATTCTTATCAAAATTTCAATACTTTATAAAATGTCCAAAAACCCTAATTTGCCAAATACCAAAATACCTTGATTTTGGAAAATTACGAAATTGCCCCTAACCTGTAAAATTACCAAAATGACCCTGATCTTCAAAAATTTATGCAACAACTCTGATTTGGAAAACAAATTTTTAGAAACAACCTTCAAGTTTTGTAAATTCCAAAATATCCTTGATTTATTAAGATTTATAAATTTACCCGGGTTAATTACCAAAATACCCTCGGATCTCAAAATTTTTCAAAATACCCCCAGAAATGAAAAATTACCAGAATACCCTTATTGACCAAAATCACCAAGGAACCTTATTTTGACAAATTATTAAAATACCCTTGTAGGGCAAATTACGAAAATACCCCTGGGTAGTGGAAAAACAACAACAATGAAAACTACAACATTTCTCTAAATGAACGAAAGTTCATAATTGTTTGATGGATGTATAAATGTAAAGACTGTGTGCATGCATGAATACAAAGGAACCACTCCTAAAATTCTTTTCATAAAACTTCTTCGTGGATAATCAGTGGAATAAGGGCTATTTCATAAAACTTTCTTAAATCAGATTAAAACGCATCGTTAGATATGAGTTCTAGAGGACACGATTGTCATGGACGCGGTAGAGGAAGAATGACTGTGTCAGAACCCGTTAGATCGGGTCAAGGGTCTGACAATGAGTTACCACCGCCACCACTACCCCAAGTGTTGGTGTCGAGCATCAATCTCAGACGGGGGATGATGCTATGTCGCAGGCTATGCTACAAGTTCTTGAAATGGTGGCTGGTGCTGGAGGGAATACGAAAGCTCAAAAATCTATACCCGAGTGACTCCGAGCCAACGGAGCTGAAGTGTTTCGTGGAGTATCTGGTGTGGCACCCAAGATGTTGAATCTTGGTTGAGGCGACCGAGCGCATTATGGATGAGCTCGATCTGACTCCTGAAGAGAAGTTGAAAGGAATGGTGGCACTGCTACGTGATGAAGCGTATCAATGGTGGTTAACGGTTCGGAATGGTGCCACAGCTGAGGATCTGACCTGGGAATATGTTAAGATGGCATATCAGAAGAAGTATGTGGGGACCAGATATATTGATTAGCAGAGAAAGGCTTTTCTGGGGCTGGTTTAAGGGAACAAGTCAGTAGCAGCATATGAAGCTGAATTTTTGAGGTTAGGCCGATATGCTCGAGGAGTAGTGGCAACGGAGCATGAGCGATGTGTCTGTTTTGAAGACGGTTTAAGGGATGGCCTCAGGTTATTGATAGCTCCACATCAAGAGCGGGAGTTTTTCGCATTGGTAGAAAAGGCTAAGGTAGCCGAGGGAATCAAGGACTCGGTTAAGCAGAGCTCTGATAGGAATAGACCCAAGAGGGATTATGAGTCGTCAGGATCGACGAGAAATATGCAGAAAAGGCCCAGAGCTGATGGGCTGTGGGGTCAGGAAGTTGGTACAGGAGGGTAGTATCATCCTTGTGATCAGTGTGGGAAGAAGTACTTAGGTGAATATTGGAAAAGATGGGATGATGTTTTAAGTGTGGGTCAAAGGACCATATGATTAAGGATTGTCCGATGAGATCGGATGAGAATTGACCGGTAACTCAGAATGTTAATCAGGCTGGTAGAGGTGGACAGCAGCCTCAGCGAGGTCATGGTCCAAACCATGGATGAAATGGTTCCAGTCGTGGTCGTGGAGCACCAAGCGGAGGTGCTGAAGGTTCTGATGCAAGGCAACCAAGGTTGGTTTATGCAGTTGGCCGTCGCGAGGAGAGTGATGTGCCAGATATGACAATGGGTAAGTTTCTTATTTCCGGAATGCCTTTATTGCCCTGTTTATTATAGAGCTAGTTCGTTCTTGTATTGCTAGAGAATGGTATGAAACCTTGGATGTGAACTTTGGAATTGTGCATAGGAGATGTGTTAGTTTTAAGATCAAAGTGCGTAGCAGTTGTGTAATTTCGAGGACGAAATTTCGAGATGGTGAATTAGGATGTAGATTTTTCGTTAGTAAGTAATTTCGAGGACGAAATTATTTTTAAGGGGGTAGAACTGTAACACCCTGAAAATGGGCCTATGCATTTCTTTTGATTATATGAAATGGCACGTCTTATGTGTTATGAATGTATTATGAACATTTTTGGAAACTTGGAAATGTAAGAAATGATTTTAGAAATGTTAAGTTTCAAAAAGAGGAAAGTGAACATTTTGGAAACTTAAGTTAAAAGAGGAAAGTGAACATTTTGGAAACTTAAGTTAGAAGAGGAAAGTGAACATTTTGGAAACCTGGAAATGTTAAGTTTAAAAAGAGGAAACTAAGGCAAGGTGGCCTTAAGAAAATTAATAGGAGGAATTTGGCACACAAACAGGCTTGGAAAAGTGGCCTGAAGATATCACTTGAGGCCCAGGTAGGTGACGCCACATACAAGGGTATTGGGCCTAGGTTCGAGTCACTTGAGGAGCAAATAAAGGAGTTTTATTTTTGCTACAAAGAGCAGGGAAGTGGACGGCACTAAGGAACCCAAGGTAAGAGTTTTATTCTCTTTAAATTTCGTCTAAATAGGAGATAAATAATAGATTTATTTATCATTATTTTTAGAAGATAATTGTTGGATTAATTCTTTTAATAAAGTGATAATTCAAAGGATAAAGTTATCAAAATAGAAGAGTGGTGGCCAAGTAAGGGATTCTGAGTAGTAATTTCGGCTAAGAGGGAAAAAAAGAGGGCTACTCAACAATTTTTTTCTTCCTATTCTCTCTACCAAATTTCTTAGTGCTCTCCTCTCTTCTCTTCTCTTTCATTTGTTAAGCCGAATCTATAGTCCACCATTGCCAAAATTCTCAAGTCTTCTTTTCTTTATTTTGTTTTGTGGAAACCGAATACCCCAAGAGAACCCGTAGCCGACTTCTCCATTAAATCCCAAAAGCTGAAACCTTATCATCTAGTCATCAAGGCCGATTTTTAAGGGCTTTTAACAAGGGTGTCTTGATTTCTTAAAAGGGTAAGATCCAAAATTGGTTTCAATTCTTTTATATTTTATACCTATAAAAAATTTAGGGACTAATCTCTATTATTGATTTTGGCCGAATTATGGAAGGGTGTATTCGAGATTTAAGAATTGTCAACTACAAGAAGGTATCTTTTGAGATTGCAATGATCTAAGGTAAGACATATGTATATTCGGCCAAAGGCCATGTTTTATGTTTTAAGGTTAGATTAAATCTAACATATGGTTATAGGAATTTCGACAGCATTAAGGAAGTAAGGATCCAATTCGGGATTTAAGATTTGGGAAGGTAAGCACCTATGTATATTCGGCTAAAGCCTAGATTAGTATTTAGATCTGTTCTTTAAAGATTCAAAAGTTGAAAACTAACCAAGTTAATTGATTCAATGCCTGGTGAATACAAGGAGGAATAAAGCAAAGATTTTAGGATTGGTTGGGGTCCCAATCGGCAACAAGGTAGGTTTTAAGTGTACAAATCCTACTAGGATTTGGTTTTATAGCCGAATAGGCTTTATGCTAACATATTAACGTTGGCCGAATGTAGGACTTGAGATCTAAGGCTTTAGATTGGATTTTCGAGATTTCAGTGAATTGTTAAGCGAATCAGGTGTGTACCCTACCCTAAGTTTTAATACGTTCATGGCTATGTTTTAAATTAAATATGTTATTAAGAATGTGAAAAGCATGGCTAAGGTACCATACAATGGTACAAAGTACTAAGGTACGTATCCTACTCCTACTAGGAATATGAATATATGTTATTTTTAACATAGTGATAAGAATGTAAATTAAGGCATGATTTTGCATATTGTGTATGAAATATGGGGGCATATGGGTTATATGAAAAGGGGAAGTTAATGTGGTGACCTAAGACCACGAAATCTGAATGTGGTGACCTAAGACCACGTAAAACTGAATGTGGTGACCTAAGACCACGATATCTGAATGTGGTGACCTAAGACCACAAATTTTATAAGGGCGATGAGCACGTCGATTGCAGCGACTGCCTTCGATGGTGTGTAGCGGATGGAGGGTTGACTTAGTAGTCCCCACGGTGTACAGGATGGCACGGGTGGAGTGTAGCGGATGGCATATAGGTTTGGGTTCGGGTTGCATCATATTGTTTAAATGCTTTATGAACATGTATGATACTTGTATGCCTGTAATATTAAATTTTAGTATTGGTTACACATTGAGTCTGTTGACTCACCCCGTTGTGGGATTACTTTTCAGGTGACGACCAGTGATGGACCGGGCCGGCAGATGCTTAGTGGAGGCCACGTGAAGTTCAGTTTTCTTTTATTTGGACTATTTTACTTTTAGTATTTTGAATTTAAATTTTGGGAATTATTTGATGTAATAAGGCCTTAGTAGAATTATTTTATTTTGTTTTTATTTTACAAACTTTTATTTATTAAAAGATTAAGTAAATCTATTTTTTTTTTAAAACAAAGCCCAAACGTTTTGTCACCTAAAGTAAAGGATTTTTAATAATGAAATAAACTTGTTTTCATCTCAAGCCTAACCCAAAACGATCTTTCTTCCAAATCACACAAGTTTTTCCTAAGTAACAAAAGAATTTGAAACGATTTACACCGGGGAACATAACAGATCCGGTCAAGGCTCGTGGGCCGGGTTTGGAGTGTTTCAATAAACATATCCAAACCTAGCATAACCATATTCAAATATAAAAGTTTAGCCATTTTCGCATGGCTTATATACATTCAACTCAAAATTCGACATTTAATTTTTTAACGGTCCCTGAACCTGTAACTGGAGTCCAAAATCTATAAAATAGAATAAACATAACATACAGAGTAAGCTATCATAGCTTAGTAAACCTAAAGCAAATTACAACTTAATAATATAATTAACTCCTTAATTTTTAAACTGAATCAATTTACTATATGAATGCCATATTTAGTTTCAATTTAAACATTCCATAACCATATATGTTTAGCATAACTATCACTTTGGTGAATATTCAATAGGTTAAAATCTTTCAAATTTCATTCAACTATCGAGCCAAATATCATTACACATTTGGATTTTATTCCACTTATTTAAACAAGTTCATAATACAAGAATTAAATCCATATACAAACCTCACATATTTTTATCATTAATATCACCCATGATTTAACATAAAATTTCAAAATACTTACTTACCTTATCTATCATAGGTATCAAGTTAATTCATACCTATCCATTTATCTTGATTTTCTTATTCAAATACCACATCAACTTTAAATCTCTTAAGCATAAACTTATAATAATTCACCAGCATAAAGCCTGCTAGGTCTAAGCCTGTATCATACACAGGCACGAGGCCTGCTAGACTCAAAGCTGATTTTATACACGGCAATAAACCTGCTAGGCATAAAGCCCGATATCTTTCACCGGCACAAAGCTTGCTAGGCCCAAAGCCTGAATAACAATACTATAAAGCTATCTCATACTCATATCAAATGTCAAATACTTCAAATATTTCACATTATTCAAACTAACTTTCCAATGTAACATTTCATTCAATATAATCCAAACACATAATTTATAAGCCAAATTACATTCGGCAAACTTGCTAATGACTAGACAAAGTCAATTCAACATATTACTAGGTATCACAAAAAAATTAACTATGTTTAATTGCTTAGGGACTTACCTCGAATATCAACAAACGATAAAAATCGGCTATTCGTCTATTTTCATTTTTCCCCCGATCCAAGTCCAATTTCTTTGGTTCTTGATCTAAACATATTCAAATTAAGCTCATTCAAACATATTTTCATTCAATTTAGTCCAAAAACACATAAATGGCCAAATTACTATTTTACTCCTAACATTTACAATTTTTACAATTTAGTCCATATTGCACAAAACACAAAATACTCAAAATTTAAAGGTACCCATGTTTGGCCGAATTTTCATTGTGTTCATAAAAGCCCATATATTTCATTTATTTTACATATTAATCCCTCAAATTATTATTTTTGCATTTTAGTCTTAAATTACTCAAAACCATCAAAAACTCCAATACAAAATATGATAATGTAAAACATATCTTTCATTCTTCATCGTCAAATAACAAAAATCACAAGCTATCAACAATGGTTTAACACAAAATATTCATCAAAATCAAAAATTAGGACATGGGCTTAATAGTACTCGAAGCAACGATCTCAAAAATGTAAAAAATTATCAAAAATCGAGCTAAAACTCACCTTGAATCAAGTTGGAGAATAGTCGAACCCTCAAACCCTTTTATTTTCTTTTTTTTTCTTTTTTATTCGAAAACAATATGAACACTAAAATGGCTTTATTTTTTATATTTTATATTATATTATAACATATATTAACTTAATGTTTAATTTACTTATTTAACCTTAATGGTTTTATAATAAAACCATATATTATATGTCTAATGCCATCCAAACATAAAGTTAATGGCTTAATAGCAACATAAGAACTTCCTCTTATAAAGAGACATTCATCTTGGCCCTTTTATAATTAACCATCAAATTTTCATTTTACACGATTAAGTCCTTTTATTTAATCGGACACCTAAATGACAAAATTTTTAAATGAAAATTTAATAAACACAAATTCACACATTGTAAAAACCAAAAATAATTTAAAAAGTATTTTTTTGACCCAAATTCGTGGTCCCGAAACCACCATTCCAATTAGGGTCTAAATCAGACTATTACATGGACGCTAACATAAATGCCTTATAAATAAATACTGCTTATTTCAAGACACAAAAAGAGCTTATGGTCTAGTGGAAAGGTGGCGTGTTATGTAACTGTGAGGTTTGAGGTTCAAGTCTTGGGTTGCACAATGGAATGATTATTTTGCTGCTTGAGCTGTGTAGGTAGTGGAGTTGGACTGAAACACAGCTAAGGGGAGTTTGAGTACAATTTGAATGGAGTTTGAACTGGTCATGGAGAGGTTCAAGGAGGGATAAGGGGAGAGATTCTAGGAGAAAATCAAGGAGTTTGGGTGTGAGGAGGAGTTGTGCCGTTTGGGGGAACTAAAGCCTTGAGAATTCAGCTGGGAGGGAATGTTGGTCATTTTCGGCATTAAGTTAGCACCTGCCGAATGTGGTAAGCTCTTTTGACACTTTTCTCTGCTCACTTTTTTTATTTTTTTCTTTCTCCTGCTTTTTCGAATTCCCTCTTCTTCCCTTCCATTCATCGGCTTTTGGTTCTTTCGTCCCTTTTCTTTTTGGTCAATAGGTCGATTTTGTGAACAACTTTTCCTTTCACTTCTCCCTTTTTCTTTTCCTCAAGTTGTACTCTCTTTTGGGCCAAATAACCTTTTCCTTCCAATCGGTTTACCTTGTCTGAATATTCCTCCTTTTACCTTTCAATTTGGTCGAATATCACCTTTTGTTTTATCACTCTCTACGCCAATCTTCTCTTTGTTGTTTCTTGCTGTTCTAGTGCTGCAAGTGTTTTTGATTATCGGTAACTGTTTATACTCCTCACCTTGTGATTAAACCTATTCTCTTATAATATTTTTCTTAAAACCCAATACCCTCTTATTCATCTTTTGATTACCGACTGTTGTGTCATTCTTCACGGTGTGCTACTCGTTGCGTTTCTAGGGTTTTCCTTGAGGAGTGGTGGAGTGTAAGTGGTTTCAAAATAGTCACAACCCTCGTTCTCAGCATTCAATCAAGGTAATGTGTTATCTCACTTTTGGAGTTTAAGCCATACTGATTATGTCTTATAGGAGATCATTTATGGTTTGTGGCCACTTACATGGCCTACCTTGGTTAATGGGTCGGTGGTTGTTGTATAGATAATATCTAAAGGCATGTGATTAGTTCTGGTTAACGGTCTTGGAGGGCTAAAGTCGCCTCATTCAAACAAGGTAAGGATGGTGGTTTTGGATTAAGTGTCAATAAAAGGATGTTTTACCCTAATGATTAGAGGACTGACATTGGGTCATGTTTGAATCTAGGTTGGGTGCTCCTAGAACTTTGAGCGGCTCCGTAAATAGGTGTGTATTCACACTGTTTTGACTGTAAAACGGCAAAAGTCAAAAAGCCAGAAGATTGGGCTTGGAGGTCACATGGGCGTTCGAATGCTCGTGTGGTCAAACCGAGCTCAAAATTTATGAGCATATAACTGTAGAGGCCTCCATGAGCATTTTCATGGGATTAGGCTGTATTAGGCCACATTGGGCCAAAGTAGGCCGTGTAGGCCTAATTGGCTCATGGGCCCCACACAGATGAAATCCATGATTTTTGGCATATATTTGACTGGGATTTGTAGGTCTCATAGCCGTGGTGAAATCTGGGCCGAACGAGCCGTACGAGCGTATGGGCCCACTTGGGCCGAGTAATGGGCCTTGTGCCCATTTACACTGTTATGATCATTTGGGTTTTCAAAGTTGCTTGAGGCGACTGCGAACCTTCTGAGATGTCGATATCTCCACTGAGACCCCAAAGTAGGTAAATGACCAAAATACCCTAAAAGGGGTGAAACAACTATGTTACCCCTAATAGATGAAAATGACTATTATACCCACAAGGTAGGTTGACTGATGTGTTCATGATTTGTATATGACTGTTACTGAGTATGACATTTTGCATATACGTATGATTTATGACATGACATACTGCATGGGGTGGGATACTGTTATGGAGGAAGTATACTATACTAGTGTTTTTGCCACATATACTGTTACTAGCAGCTTTGCTGCAATACTTTTACTAGCAGCTTTGTTGTGATACTGTTTCTTGCAGCTTTGCTGCGATATTAGTGTGTTGGCTGGGTGGGTCAATTTTATCCCCACATGGTGTGTTGGTGGTACGGAGTGGTGTGTTGGCTGGATTGGGATGGGTTACATTACTGCACTGTTCTGATATGATGTTAGGCTAAGGCCCACACTGTTACTGTATTAGGCTAAGACCCACACTGTACTATTACTGAATAGGGCTCAGGCCCAGACTGTTATTGCATGTTATATATTGACAAACTGGTGGGGGATTACACACTAAGTTTTTGTAAACTCACCCTTTCCTTCTTACTGTACAGGTAATCCTTAGCCCTAAGCGATTTGGAGCGATGAGGGACTCGGAGGTGGCTACAAAATTGCAGTTATTTTATACTTGCTTTTATTTAAATCTAAAAATTATGTTGGATTTTTTTTAAAGACACAAATCTAAACATTAAATTTTCTCAAAAACTTTCGCGAATTTAAATCAACCCTATAACAAGAGTAGTTAATAAGGCAAGCGTTTGACTAAATGATTTGTTAAATAATAATAAAGAGGTTTTTAAACTTAGAAATGAATTTTTACCAGCAAGTTAAATTTTTGAAAGACACTTCAATGGGACACGCCAAATTCGACCATAACGTTTAGCCGGGTTTGGGGTGTTACATTTTATGCTTGATTTAAATGTTGTATTTGTGAATTTCATCAACTTCATAAATATGTGAAATGATCACCTACTCAATATAGCCAGATAAATGAAAGTGCCTGATAAAATGGTAAATGAATAAATGTTACTTATATACTGGACATGAATGTGGAATGTGTTTGACTCGAATTACATAAATGTTACGGAGGTATGAAATAATCAAATGGATGATAATGATTGAAAAGTGTATAAATCTCGGTTGAATAAATTGAAAATCGACGGATATGTAATTTCTCGAAATGAAAGAGGTCCTACATTTGTTACAGATATGTTTTAGCTTGGATGAGTAGTCCTTCGACCTCAATTCTGATAGGATTTAACCCAGACTGGTAATCCTGATGTAATTCCTCTCGAGCATATATTATGAATTGGATTTAGCCCAGACGGGGAATCTATATTAGCTCCTTAGAGCATATGTCATAAAAAGGATTTAACCTGGACTAGTAATAATGTTGTATACATATGTGGCTCGAGGGTGTACTCTATGAGATAGTACCTTATGGGTATCATTGAATATGAATTGACAGATTATGATTCGTACACCTCGAGTGTACTACCTGTGTGTCCATTGATATTTCGAATAAATTCAACGGGCAAAGCTCTGATAAGGGCAAATATGGATTTAAGACAAATTGACATGGAATGATATATATTATATGAATTATGACATGTAAAAGGATATTACATGAAATACAAGAAAATGATGATTTATGACTAGTGATGTATGAAAATATGAAAAGATGATAATTGTACATGGAAATTATTTGATGAGAGTGTTCATCCTTGATTATATATTTGTACACCTTGAGTGTACTACTACTTGATGACCTTAATATTCGAATAAAATGAGTAAAGTCCTGACATGAAATGATTTGAACTCGAAATGAACTACTATGAAACGAACTACTATGAAACTATACTTGCAATAATAAGAGATAATATATACATGCTAAATGAATACATGTTGTGGAAAGCATATATGCATGGAAACTTGATTATTGGTTGAGCTTATACATGTCTTGATGTTATCATGGATTATATGACTAACAAGGGCAATGAGGATGTGTGTAGGGCTTAAGGTCAAATTAAGTGAATATGCCTTACATAGTTACCTCAAAATAGGATGAATGGTAAGTTAAGTACCATGTTATACGAACTTACTAAGCATTTTATGCTTACCCCACTTTATTTTCCCCTGTTCTAGAATAAATCTGAAGCTCGTTGGATTGGAAGCTCGGTAGAGATCACTCACACTATCCATCAACCCATGTCGGTACAATATGGTAAATCAATTATGGTTGTAATGGCATGTATAGGATATCTTGGCCATATTGGCATGTAAACATAAACGATGCTTGTAATCTAGCCATTGGAATGGCTAGTAATGATTGTTTTGATATACTTGTAATGTCATATTATATTAGCCACTATATGTTAAGTAGTTGATCAAATTATGTCTAGCATGATGACATAACCAAGGTAAGATTGTAAACATGTATACATGAAATGATATGCCATGATGATGGATGGAATCTACTTTATTAGAATGCTCGAAATGGTTGGTAATTGTATGTGATAATATATCATGTTAAATGATAGTATTAACTTGAATAAAATGCTTGGATTTGTTGGGTTATTAATGCAAGATGTGGTGTAGAATTATGGAAAATATTGGGGTGAGAAATGAAGCTAGGAATGGCTTTATTTTGTCCACACAAGCATGTGTCTAGACCGTGTGTGACACACATCTGGTAACACGAGCATGTGGTTTGCCCGTATGTCCCCTACACCTTTAATTTGAGAAACACAATGCTCAGAATTGAACACACGGGCAAAGACACGGACGCATGTCTCAGCCGTGTGGGAGACACGACCTTGAACACAGGCGTGTGGTATGGTCGTGTGGAGCAAGTCAAAGAGCTACCAAGTTTTGAATACGGCCTGCAGCACGGGTGTGTCCCATAGTCAAACGGGCGTGTGAGCCCTACAACTTGGAAAATTTTTAAAATGTCATGAAAAATTCTTAGAGTTTTTGGTTAAGTCCTGAATCGATTCTAATGCTTGTATTGGACCTTGAGGGTCCATCTATGGGACGTTACAAATAATATTGGTTAATGAATAGTGATTGACATGATTTATCTAAGAATGTTCTAAAAAGTGTTGGTAACACTCTATAACCCTATTTTGGAGACAAATACGGGCTAGAGGTGTTACTTTTAATGGTATCAGAGCTACAGTTTAGTCGATTCTTGGACTGAACGTAGCATATGTGGAGTCTAGAAATACATGTCATTATACAACCTGTGATAATGTGATATCTCTCAACTCTGATGAAAATTATTTTACAAATAAATAGAGATGCTTTCCAATGAGCCAATTCAGATGTCTCCGAAAGAAATACTCAAGTATCTGAGTAAAATGTTACTGATGATGAAATAGAATTTGAAAAGGTATGGATAAATTTTTTATAGTACATGAAAATGATAAGTGTTATGTTATATGAACATGTATATGAAAGTTAAATTTTGAGGCTTACGATCTCCACCCCCTTACCAGTATAGTGTTATACAATGAAATTCACAAGATTTATATGGATTAAGCTCATGAATGTGGAACTAAAGAGTTCAAAGGCTGTATGACCAATGATGTAGTCAGAATGAGAACGAGTTAGTAAGTAAAGACGGTATTAAAAGAAATATCAGATTTTTCTGAAGATTATTCTTAATATGTGATGTCATTGTTAAGGAAGAAGTTATTCATGAGTAATTAACTTATCAAGATATGATAATTATAGAACGAATTAGCCGAAAATTCTTCTGAATTGACTCTTTCAGTGAGTTGAATAATGTAAGATTATTGATGACTTTATAGGTCAGTGGAATGGTGATAAAATTGCAAATATATTTGAATATAGCTGTGATGATTGGGTATATTATAGCAACATCTCTTGGGTACTCTATAAGTCCTGTTACTCTTAGAGGCATATGAAATTGTGCATGTACAAATGCAATATTTTTCATATTGAAAGGCTAGTAAATCATGATAGATGAAATTACTGTAAGTCTAGTTAATTCATGAGTGGTATTGCTCTATCATACTTGGGCTTTCTAATTCATCATGATTGATATAAGATTTAATGATAAGGTTTATACGATGTTATTTACTACTTCTACTTATTGAAGCCCTGAATTGTAAATATGGAAATTATATTATCTTTGTCATAGTTGTTTCTACTGAGTATGTGTGATATTACTCTTCTGAATTTTCTCCAAGATGTCATCAATTTCTTTATTATTCAAACATGGTTTATCTGTGAAAGATGTTCATTGATTGGAGGTAAATTACATTTATTACCTTTATAAATATTGACTCGATTATGAAATTTGGTGACAGAGATTTTAGATTATAGAAACTGAATTATTGCATTGGTCATTATTGAGGCCACTTTTGGTTTTCCCTCTTCTAATTTGAGGTACACTATTGATAATGAAGTGTTGCTTTATTTATATAGTTGAAATTTTAGTCATATTATAGCACCATGGTTTTAAATCTATCTAATGGTTATGGCTTTGGAAAAATTGAAAGCTTCAATGTTAACAATTGAAATAGCTACACTGATGATCCAGTTATTACAGAAAAGTGGTAAGGTTTGAATGGACTGATAATGTCAGTAAAGTTTTGACCAGTTGGAAGCTATGTTGATCAAAGTATTGATTTTGGTTCAGTCGGAATTGGGTAAGGAATTTGTTATTAAAATGATGTATTATTAAATGGGATTAGACTGTGTTTATATGCAGTAAGGCAAAGTAATAGCCTGTGCTTTCAGATAGTTAAAAAACAAATGGAATGAATTACTCGATACATGATCTAGAATTGACAGTTATTGATTTTGTGTTGAAATCTGATAACATTACTTGTTTGGTGAAAAATGTCATATATTCACCGATTACAAAAGTTGAAGTATCTGATGTTGCTAAAAGAATTGGCTTTGAGATAGCGTATATGGTTTGAAATGTTGAAAGATTGTGACTTGATAATTGAATATCACTTGGAAAGAATGAATGTGGTTACAGATATAAATATCTATATATTTTGCAAGAAATGGATATCGATTATGATTGTATGATAATAGCTCAGATTTAACTGAGTATGGAGCTAAACCGATGTTTCTACAACAGATTAATGAAACCTAAAAAAGTGATAATGAGTTGTAGGTTAAATGAATACAATGTGAAATAATTTCTGATTCAGAATTTCAGAGTAGAATTGATAAATGCCTATTATTCAGAAACAGAGTTTGTTTATTGAAGAATTTAGAATTTATACATAAAATTTTACATGAATGATCAGAGTGGTACTATGTCTATTTATTTGGGGAATGATGAAATGCATAATGATTTGAAAAGGATGTATTAGTAGCTTGGAATGAAATGTGGTACTTCTGGATCAATATTTGAATGTTGGATGTATCAGCAAGATAGAGATGATGCTTTCAAGATGATTATAGTCAGTGAAAATATCGAAATGGAAGCGAGACTAAGTTACTATGGATTTTATATCAGGATTCTCCCTGACCATGAAAAAAGAAATATACGAATTGAGTAATTGTCATTTGTTTGACGAAGCCTATACATCTTATCATGGTATGGATGGGTTTCTCACTTGATAGATTGCTTGAATAATCTGTTTTTGAAATTGTCAGATTACATAATGTGCTAACTTCTGTTATTTCTAATAGAGATCTATAGTTCATATTCCAATTCTGAGACAAGTTACGAGAAACTTTGGGTATATGGTTACATTTTAGTATTGTATTTCATTTTCAGACGGTTGATCAATCTGAAAATATAATTTAGATTTTGGAAGATATACTTCGATGTTGTGTACTTGAATTTGAAGATAACTGAGAAAAGTATTTGCCTTGGGTTGAATTTGCTTATTATAATAGTTGACAGTCAAGTATAAAATTGTACTGTACGAGGTTTTATATCGTCACAAATGTAAAACTCTGATGTCTTAGACGAAGTTCAGTGAGAAAGGATACATGTAGTAGGTTTGATTCTTTAAGACCGAAGAAAGATGAAAATGATTTGGAACAGTTTAAAAGCAGTATTTGATCGTCATAAATCTGATGTGGATCTAAAATGAAAAGAAATAGAGTTTCTGATGGTAACAAAGTATTTCTAAAAAATTTACTATGAAAGAAAGTAATTTAGATTGGTTGTTTAGGCAAAATTAAGGCTGCGACTTACTGAGTCATATGAGATCATTGAAAAGAATTAGACTTGTTGCGTACTAATTAGTATTATTTTCAGAGTTCTACAGAGTCCATAATGTTTTTATGTGTATATGTGTTACGACAGTATCGATCAAACCCATTATCTGTTATCTCTTTGATAGAGATTAAAATTCAGCCTGACATGACTTACAGTGAGAGATTGATTGAAATTCTGGTACTAGAAGAGAAAAACTGAGAAATTAAAAGGTAACCTTAGTAAAAGTTTCTGACAGTGACATGATATAGAGGGAGCTACCTAGGAATTGGAGGAAACTATGAGAGAAAGTAATGCCTAAATTTTCTTACTGGTAAAATTTTTTAGGACTAAAATTTCTTAAGAGGAGGAGAGTTGTAACAGCCCAATTTCGGTAAAATCGGAATAGCGGTCTCGGGACCACAAATCTGAGTCGAAAAATAAAACTTATTTTTATTTTATTATATGATCCATATTATACTAGAAATGTCATGTGACTATTTTGATAAGAAAATTTTACCGATTATGTGCTTAATTACGAGAAGGACTAAATCGAATAAAATGCAAAAGTTAAATTCTAGTAGCTATAAAGATGAAATATCTATGGAATTCAAGACTAGATGTCTTTATATGGTAATTAGACCATTAAGAAAAGTGTGTAGATTTTTCTTGGTGACTCATCCATGGAAATTTAGAAAAAAAGGTAAGGACTAAATTGGAAAGTGAAAATTTTAATTAATTAAAAGATGATAAAATAGATATCATCTTATTTTCTCATATTCTTCCCCAAAAATAAAACATGAAACCCTAGGAGAAAGAGAAGAAACTTACATGGCCAAATTGGGTAAGTTTCCTTGTCTCGTTTTTAACGATTTTTATATTTTTTAGAATCGAGATAGTCTAATCTATCTATTTGGAGGGTTAAATTGAAAATTTATTTAAGTATGAAAATGGGTCATGGATGTATATTCTGGAAATTATAAATTTATGGTAGAAAGTGAAAGATTTTTTTATAGATAAACAACTTTTACAAAGTGATTTTTGAAGAAAACATGATTTAGGGACTAAAATGAAAAGTTGTAAAATTTGATGAAAAACTCTGAAATTTTATTAATACATGTGCTATAAAATTTGTAATGGTTATTTGGTTAGGCTTGGAATAGTGAGTAATTTGCACAAGTTTCATTTTCCGAGCCTAGGGACGAAAATGGAATTTATGGAGAAGTTAGGGGCAAAATAGTAATTTTGTCTAGGATGAAAATTTAGTCCACATGAATGTAAAATATGATAAATTGATGTTAAATTTAATCGTATAGATCCGTATAGACCAAATTTAGAGTTAGAACGAGCAAAGAGGAAAATGTCGGATTAGTATATTTTACGTACACGAACCTTTATCGAGGTAAGTTCATGTAACTAAATTGTATATGTTTTTATGCTTGATTTAAATGTTGTGTTTGTGAATTTCATCAATTTCATAAATAAGTGAAATGATCACCTACTCGATATAGCCCGATAAATGAAAATGCCCAATAAAATGGTAAATGAATAAAATGTTACTGGTATACTTGACATAAATGTGGAATGTATTTGACTCGAATTACATAAATGTTGAAGGTATTAAATCATCAAATGGCCAATAATGATTGAAAAGTGTCTAAATCCCCGTTGAATAAATGGAAAATCGATGGATATGTGATTTCCCAAAACGAAAGAGGTTCTACATTTGTTGCGTATAGGATTTAGCTCGGATGAGTAATCCTTCGACCTCAATTCTGATAGGATTTAGTCTGGACAGGTAATCTTGATGTGAGTCCTCTATAGCATATATTATGAATTGGATTTAGGCCGGACGAGTAATCCAGATCAAGCTCCTTAGAGCATATGTCATGAAAAGGATTTAACCTGGACTAGTAATCTTGTTCTATACATGTGTGGCTCGAGAGTGTACTCTATGATAATGTACCTTATGGGTACCATTGAATATTAATTGACGGATTTTGATCCGTACACCTCGAGTGTACTACTTGTGTATCCATTGATATTTTGAATAAATTCAATTGGCAAAGACGGTGTAACACCCCTTACCCGTATTCAACACCGGAACAAGGTACGAGGCATTATCGGATTTATACGCAAGCAATGATACCAAATGTAACACCCCAAACTCGGCCTAGACGTTATGGCCGTATCTGACGATGTCACACGATATTTTTTGGAACCTTGTTGTTACGATGAAAACATTCCATGTTATTATCTTTAGTAAACCTTTGTTAGAACTTAAGAAGTCATTTTTATTCATTTAAAACATTTGTTTTGAAACATTCCTCGTTGCTGAAGCTTTAATAACAGTCTAGGTGATCATGCATTCAGAAATTACTTTGACTTTTTGAAAATTGAATTTCCTATGACCAGCAGGTATAAATCCATAAAGTAAAATAAATATAAAAAACCCAGATTTAAAACAAAAGCCCCAGAGGGTCCTTAAATTACAACCCAAATAATCAATAATACTCAAATCATAAATCGTAAATTGAAAACCATGATGTCTAAAAATTACTGTGGTCACCGCTGAGTCCTCCGTCACATCGTTCCATCTAAGTTTGGGGATTACCTGTGTACATTAAACAAAAAGGGTGAGTTTACGTAAACTCATCTGTAATCCTGCAGAAAGAAACAAACAATTAGTATTCATAGTGCACAGTTGAACAGTCTTGGGCCTAAGCCCTTTTCAGTATCAGTGATAGCTTGGGCCTTAACCCATCTTAGTACAGTGTCAAAAATGCAGTAGGGCCTTAGCCCATCTCAGTACAGTGTCAAAAATGCAGTAGGGCCTTAGCCCATCACAATATCAATAGCAGTAACAGTTATGCAGTAGCAAAATCCTACCCAACCAGCCTCTACACACCATCTGTATCAACCTGATTTTAGGGCTAGTCAGAATGGTGGTTTTGAAACCACTAATTCGAGGTTGGATAAATTAGTTTTAATATTATTTTATGTTTTATGGCATAATTATATGGGTGCATGAAAATTTTGGTGCATTAATTTTGGTGATTGCATGTTTAATTGCGAAAAAGGACTAAATTGTATAAAGTGTGAAAGTTTCATTTTCAAGCTAGCGGTGTCTAATAGCTATGAAATATTAAATTGGAGGTCCTTAAAGTGCAATTAAGCCTTCCTAAAGGTGATGGCCGACCAAGGGGGACAAGAGCATTAAATTGGTCAATATTTGGTGGCATTAGGTGACTAAATGAACAAAATAAGATAAAATAAAGAAAGGCTATCATCTTTTTCATTTCTCTTCTTCTTTCAAGGATTTTTACACTTAATAAGGGCCTTGGGAAGCTTGAAATTTTAGCAACTTATTCTCCTTGCTAGTAAGTGATTTTAGTGATTTTTCTTGATAATATTTGTACTTTTGGAACCCCTAAAGCTTAAGATAGCTAAAGAGGGGACTATTTTGCAAAATGATTGAAAGTTTAGGGATTTTCCATGTGAGTGATTCTATTGGTTTCAGAGTTTTTACGGAAGAAAATGAATTATGGTTGTTAAATAAACAACTTTTGTGAAAGGTGTTTTCATGAAAACACCAAAAATGACCTATTTGTAAAGGTTGTAAATTGAGTATTAAATGCATGAAATGATTGGTATTGTGAATTTTTATAAGAGTAATAATTGTTCAGCTAGGCTTGTTAATGAGGAAATGTGATGAAAAATGATTTAGAGCCTAGGGGCAAAATCATAATTTTGCCAAAGAATAAGGACAAAATAGTCATTTTTGCCAAAGTAGAAATTTTGAAGTGTTTTGAGTTATGTAGTGATTAAATGAGTAAATCAAGAAGAACGCAGAAACAATCTTGACTGGGGAAAAGGCAAGGTTTTGGACTAAGTTGCAAATTAACATATTTTGCACCGAAGTAAGTTTATATGTAAAAGATACATCCTTATTACGTATGCTTTACCTATTAATGCATTGTATGGATGTAAATGCCTATTGATGAGACTTATTGAAAATGGTAAAAAATGAGAAATTCTCGAATGAACCTTTGGAATAGAAATATAGGTACGGATAAATATCTGTAAATATGTATTTATTGGTGGGCTGGGTGTAATACCACCTTGTTAATTATTAACGATGGGCTATGTTTGATACCATCGTATTTATTATCATTTTGGTGTGCTATGTGTGATACTACCGTAATTATTATTGTTGGTAGGCTGTGTGCGATACCACCCTATTATTGATTAATGGTGGGCTGTGTGTGAAACCATCGGGTATCTTGTACCATTCTGAAGGGTTCCTCGAGAAACTTGTTTAAGTAAAATATTTCATGTGTCTTTGTGGTGATAAGTACACGGTATATGTGCAAGTAATTGTGAGCAAAGTTTATGATATGTATTTGGGATGTGGTAAGATTTGAAATGAGTAAGCATGATTATGAGGATATGGATTGTTATTACATAGTATGTAATGTTTGAATTACTACTATGTGGTATGATACTTATTGTTTACATATAGACTTACTAAGCTTAAAGCTTATGCCCTTTTCCTTTCCCTCGTTTTATAGTGTCGAAGAGCCAGCTCAGGATACGGAGATAAGCAAAGGATCACCCACACTATCAGCACATCTTGGTATAGTTAGACTTAGCATTTTGAGTATGGCATGTATAGGGATTAGGTTTAGTTGGATGTCATATTGTTTTGGCCAAATGTGTTGGCTCATTCAAAGATGAATTCTTTTGTATAAGGCCATAGTTGGCAACTCTTTCTAATTATTCTATGAAAAGATGAGGTTATTCATGAATGTGCAAGATGCATGATTGGTTTACTTAGTTTAAATATGCATGAATGGGTTGAAGGTTTGATGTGAATTATGTTTGTATGAGTTAAGGTGATAGAAAGAGCTTGGCAAATAGCCTCGTTCTTGTTTACATGGGTAGACACACGGGCGTGTGTCTAGGCCATGCGTGATACACAGCCAACCTCATGGGTGTGTGGTTAGGCTGTGTATCCCCTTGCATGTGAGGTTTACAAGTCAGTATGCTAAGTAGTAAACACACAGCCAGAGACACGACCGTATGTCTCAATCGTGTGGAAGACACGGCCATAGACATGGGCGTGTGCCCAGGCCGTGTGAAGTCTACCCCTATATTTAGGAATTTAATTCACCACACGACCGAAGGACACGGGCGTGTGCCTTGGCCGTGTGATATTTATGAGGTGATGATGTCAGAAAAAGAATGCCAAGGTTTTTGCACACGGGCTAAGACACTAGCGTGTCGAGGCCGTGTGAGGGACACGGACGTGTGTTTGGCCATGTGAAATCCCTTGTAGGTTCGAAATGAGAAATAATTCCACACGGGTGTGGAACATAGGCATGTGATATGCCATACGGGCATGTCCCTTCCTCTACATGGGCATGTGGATTGTTGGATGAAATTTTTTTCTAAGTCTTTCTAGAGAGCTTTCAATTTGATCCCGAGTCATTCCTAATGTATGAGTTACGCCTTGTAGGCTTGTTTAAGAGGTGTTATGAAAAGTTTTAATTTGGAATGTAAAGCCATGTGTCGGTATTGTATAATTGATTATGTATAAGTCTAGTAATGCCTCGTACACTGTTCCAGTGTTGAATATCGACAAGGAGTGTTACATTAAGTGGTATCAGAGCTATGGTTTAGTCAGTTTTCGAACTACCATAGTGTGTGTGAAAGGTTAGCTATACATGCCAATAAATATATTGATAGTGTAGTGATTTCTGACAATTTTAAACTGTGTTTTTGTATAGTAAATAAATCTCGACCGAGTTGCTGCTGATGACACTGCTAGTAATGCGCCGGCTCTCGCGCAAAGGATCGCACTTGTAGAAAGTAGACCCGAGCCTTTGGGACAAGGAGAAGAGGCTCGGAAAGCCTTTCTCTACATGATCAGTAATTGGTACACTGAGTATGTACAAGCAAACCATAATGCTCAACCTCCTCTACCCCCACCTATACCTCATCCAGTCCGTGTGGCTCCTTAAGGTATAGATTTGGTAAGAATGACCAGACCCCCGGTCGATAAGATTTGAAAATAAGGGGCCGAGGATTTTAGATCCAACAAAGATGATGACCCTGAGAGAGTGGAGTTTTGGCTTGAGAACTCTAAGCTGGTATTCGATGAACTCTCTTGCACACTTGAGGAAAGCTTAAAATGTGTTGTGTCATTACTGAGGGACTCGACATATCGCTGGTGGAAAACACTAACATCTATAGTACCGAGGGAGAGAGTGACATGGGACTTCTTCCTAGAAGAGTTTTGAAAGAAGTACATAAGTCAACGATTTGTTGACCAAAAATGGAAAGAGTTTTTTGAATTGAAGCAAGGCAAGACGACTGTGGCAGAGTATGAGCCGAATTTGTTAGGCTTAGTAAGTATGCACAAGAGTGTGTGTCTACGGAAGCTATTTTGTGCAAGAGGTTCAAAGATGGGCTGAATGAGGATATCAAATTGCTAGTTGGGATCTTGAAATTAAAGGAATTTGTGGTGTTGGTTGATAGAGCTTGCAAGGCTAAAGAGTTGACTAAGGAAAAGAGAAAAGCTATGATTAAGGTTCTAGATGCGAGGAAGAGGCAGATGAGTAAGTCGTTTCAAATCCAATCAAAAAAGTCCAAGGAAACGAACCCTTGGATGACTACTTCATCTGGGTATTCACATCGAGATCGAGGTAATACATATTCGAGCTCGAGAGTTCAAGCCACCTCGATGGCAAGCGTGGGCAATGCAAGGTTAAATAAATCAGAGTTTTTGAATTTTGGTAGACTACATACTGGGGAGTGTTGGGGAAATAATCGTACTTGCTACAAGTGTGGTTCACCAGACCACTTTATTCATAACTATCTAGAGAGGGATGAGAAAGACAGAAAGCAAGAAGTAAGAGTGAGCAATGTATCTTCGAGGGGTAGATCACAAAGGAACCCAGGGAGTGGGACTAGTAGTAGAGGTGCACCTAGAGATTCTACGGTGAGATCAGAGGGTAGAGCACCTACAAGGACTTATGCCATTCGCGCTCGTGAAAAGGCATCATCTCTATATGTGATAATGGGTACTTTTTCTCTTCATGATATCTCTGTTGTTGCTTTGATTGATCTGGGGTCTACCATTCTTATATTTGCATGAAATTGGTATCTAGCATGAGTATGATTGTTGAGCATGCGATTTGTGATAAAAGTGTCAAATCCATTAGGCAAACATGTGCTAGTTGACAAAGTGTGTGGGAATTATCCTTTGACAATTAGAGGTCATTGTTTTCTGGCTAATCTCATGTTGTTGCCGTTTGATGAATTTGATTTGATTCTTGGTATGGTATGGTTGACTACACATAATGTTTTAGTAAACTGTGGTAGTAATTTTATTGAACTGAGATGTGTAAATGGAGATGTCATTCGGGTTGAATCAGGTAAATCGGACAGTTTACCTGTAGTAATTTTTTCTATGGTAGTTGAGAAATACATAAGAAAAGGGTATGAGTCCTATCTCACCTTTTTGTTGAATACTTAAGAGTCAGAGGTAAAGATTGAATCAGTGCCTGTGGTGTGCGAGTATCCAGATGTGTTTTTGAAAGAGTTACCCGAATTGCCTCCAGTTAGAGAGGTCGAGTTTGACATTGAGTTAGTTCTGGGTACAGCACCTATTTCGGTTGCCCTATATAGGTTGGCACTGTTAAAGTTAAAAGAGTTGAAGGTTCACCTGCAAGAGTTAATGGATAAGGGCTTTTCAATACTGAGTTATTCACCGTAGGGTGCTCCGGTACTTTTTGTGAAGAAGAAAGATGGATCGATAAGATTGTGTATCGACTACAGACAACTTAACAAGGTGACAGTGAAGAACAAGTATCCTTTGCCAAGGATTGATGATTTGTTCGACCAATTGAAGGGAGCTACGGTGTTTTCTAAGATAGACCTGAGGTTTGGGTATTACCAGTTGAGGGTTAAAAAGCAAGATGTGCCGAAAACTGCATTTTAGACGAGGTATGGCCATTATGAATTCCTTGTCATGCCATTTGGCTTAATGAATGCTCCTGTGATCTTTATGGATTTAATGCCCCATATCTTCCAACCGTATATGGATAAGTTTGTAGTTGTTTTTGTCGACGACATACTAATTTATTCCCGAAAGGATAGTGAGATGCAAGTTAAGAGAGCTCAGTGTGAATCGAGAAATAACTCTGATTTTTGGGTTGGTTCAGACGATTGTTTGATGTTTCATGATAGAGTTTGTATACCTAAAGATGATGAATTAATTCAAAAAAAATTTCATGAGGTGCACAATGGTTATTTATTAGTACATCCGGGCAATACAAAAATGTATAATGATTTGAAGAAGTTGTATTGGTGGCTGGGTATGAAAAGAGATATCTCCGAGTTTGTTACTAAGTGTTTGATTAGTCAACTAGTGAAAGCCGAGCATCAAGTACCTTTGGGATTACTTCAGGCAGTGATGGTTCCCAAGTGGAAGTGGGATCGAATCATGATGGATTTCGTGATGGGGCTACTTATGACTCTGAAAAAGAAAGATGTTGTGTAGGTTATCGTTGATAGATTAACAAAATTAACTCACTTTATACCGATGCGTGTGGATTACTCACTTGAGAAGTTGGCTGAGCTGTATATTGCTGAGGTTGTGAGATTACATGGGGTGCCTATATCCATTATCTCAGATAGAGATCCAAGGTTTACTTCGAGGTTTTGGACGAAGCTGCAGGAAGCCTTGGGTACAAAATTGAATTTTAGTACAGCATTCCATCCACAAACTGATGGCCAATCCGAAAGAGTGATTCAAGTTCTCAAGAATATGCTCCGATGCTGTGTTTTAGAGTTCAAAGGTAGTTGGGAAAAATATCTACCTTGGTTGAATTTGCCTACAACAATAGTTATCAGTCGAGTATACAGATGGTACCATATGAAGCATTATATGGTCGCAAGTGCCGAACTCCTTTGTATTGGATCGAGCTTAGCAAGAAGCAAATTCATGGGATTGATCTAGTTTGAGACAGCGAGGAGAAGTGAAAGTGATCCGGGATAGTCTGAAAGCTACTTTAGATAGACAAAAGTCATACACAAATTTAAAGAGGAAATAAATTGAATTTCAAGTGGGCGATAAAGTATTCCTGAAAGTATCCCCGTGGAAGAAAATATTGAGATTTGGTCGAAAGGGTAAATTGAGTCCACGATTCATAGGCCATATGAGGTTATTGGGAGGATTGGACCAGTAGCTTACCAGTTGGCCTTGCTGGTAGAGTTAAAGAGAATACACAATGTGTTTCATGTGTCAATGTTGCGACGATATCGTTCCGATCCTTCGCATGTGATTCCTCCGACCAAAATTGAGATACAACCAGATATGACCTATGAAAAGGAACCAATTAAGATTTTGGCTCGAGAGGTTAAACAGTTGAGGAACAAAAGCATAGCCTTAGTGAAAGTGTTGTGGCAAAAACACGGTGTAAAAGAGGCTACGTGGGAACCGAAAGAAGCCATGAGAGAACAGTACCCAAACCTCCTTACCGATAAGATTTTCGGGGAAGAAAATCTCTAAAGGGGGAGAGTTGTAACAATCCAATTTTGGGGCTAGTTAAAATAGTGGTTTTGGAACCACTAATTCGAGGTCAGATAAATTATTTTTAATATTATTTTATGTGTTATGGCATAATTATATGGGTGCATGAAAATTTTGGTGATTGCATGTTTAATTGCGAAAAAGGACTAAATCGCACAAAGTGCAAAAGTTTTATTTTACAAGCTAAAGGTTTCTAATAGCTATGGAATATTAAATTGGAGGTTTGTAAAGTGAAATTAGGCCTTCCTAAAGGTGATGGCCAACCAAAGGGACAAGAGCATTAAATTGGTCAATATTTGGTGGCATTTGGTGACTAAATGAATAAAATAAGATAAAATAAATAAAAGGCTATCATCTTTTTCATTTCTCTTCTTCTTCCACAAATTTTTACACTCAAGAAGGGCCTTTGGGAGCTTGAAATTTTAGCAACTTATTCTCCTTTCTAGTAAGTGATTTTAGTGGTTTTTCTTGATAATATTTGTACTTTTGGAACCCGTAAAGCTTAAGCTAGCTAAGGAGGGGACTATTTTGCAAAATGATTGAAATTTTAGGGATTCGTCATGTGAGTGCTTATGTTGGTTGATGAGTTTTTAGGGAAGAAAATGAATTATGGTTGTTAAATAAACAACTTTTGTGAAGGTGTTTCCATGAAAACACCTAAAAGGACCAATTTGTAAAGGTTGTAAATTGAGTAGTAAATGCATGAAATGATTGGTATTGCTAATTTTTATAAGAGTAATAAATGTTCAGCTAGGCTTGTTAATGAGGAAATGTGATGAAAAATAATTTATGAGCCTAGGGGCAAAATCATAATTTTGCCAAAGTATAAGGGCAAAACGATCGTTTTTGCCAAAGTAGAAATTTTGAAGTGTTTTGAGTTATGTAGTGATTAAATGAGTAAATTTTATTATTTTAGATTAAGAAGAATGTGGAAACAACCTTGACCGGGGAAAAGGCAAGGTTTTGGACTAAGTCACAAATTAACATATTTTGCATCGAGGTAAGTCTATGTGTAAACGATACATCTTTATTACAAATGCTTTACCTATTAATGCATTGTGTAGATGTAAATGCTTATTGATGAGACTTATTAAAAATGGTAGAAAATGAGAAATTCTCGAATGAACCTTCGGGATAGAAATATGGGTGCGGATAAATATCCGTAAATATGTATTTCTTGGTGGGCTATGTGCGATACCACCTTGTTAATTATCAACGATGGGCCATGTGCGATACCATTGTATTTATTATCATTTTGGATAGCTATGTGCGATACTGCCGTAATTATTATTGTTGTTGGGTTGTGTGCGATACCACCCTATTATTTGTTAATGGTGGGCTAGGAGCGAAACCACTGGGTTTCTTGTACCATTCTAAAGGGTTCCTCGAGAAACTTGTTTAAGTAAAATATTTCATACGGCTTTGTGGTGATAAGTGCAAGGTATATGTGCAAGTAATTGTGAACAATGTTTATGATATGTGTTTGGGATGTGGTATGATTTGGAATGAGTAAGCATGATTATGAGGATATGAATTCTTATTACATAGTATGTAATATTTGACTGACTATTATGTGGTATGATGGTTATTGTTTACATATAGACTTACTAAGCTTAAAGCTTACGCCCTTTTCTTTTCCCTCATTTTGTAGTGTCGAAGAGCCAGCTTAGGATACAAAGATAAGCAAAGGATCACCCACACTATCAGCACATCTTGGTATAGTTAGACTTAGCATTTTGAGTATGGCATGTATAGGGATTAGGTTTAGTTGGATGCCGTATTGTTTTGTCCAAATGTGTTGGCTCATTCAAAGATGAATTCTTTTGTATAAGGCCATAGCTGGTGGCTCTTTCTTATTAATCTATGAAAAGATGAGGTTATTCGTGAATGTGCAAGATGCATGATTGGTTTACTTAGTTTAAATATGCATGAATGGGAGGTTTGATGTGAATTATGTTTGTATGAGTTAGGGTGATAGAAAGAGATTGGCAAATAGCCTTATTCTTGTCCACAGAGGTAGACACACGGGCGTGTGTCTAGGTCGTGTGTGATACACGGTCAACCTCATGGGTGTGTTGTTAGGCCGTGTGTCCCCTTGCATGCTAGGTTTACAAGTCAGTATGCTTAGTAGTAAACACACGGGCAGAGACATGGCCGTGTGTCTCAACCGCATGGAAGACACGGCAATGGACATGGGCATATGCCCAGGCCATGTGACGTCTGCACTTGAATTTAGGAATTTAATTCGCCACACGACCGAAGGACACAGGCGTGTGCCTTGGGCGTGTGACATTTATGGGGTGATGACGTCAGAAACAAAATGCCAAGGTTTTTGCACACGAGCTAAGACATAGCCATGTCTAGGCCGTGTGAGGGACATAGGCTAAGGACAAGGGCGTGTGTCCGGCCATGTGAAAACCCCTGTAGGTTTGAATTGAGAAATAGTTCAACACGGCTGTGGAAGACGGGCATGTAATATGCCACACGGGCATGTCCCTTCCTTTACATGGGCGTGTGGATTGTTTGATGAAATGTTTTTCTTAGTCTTTCTAGAGAGCTCAAAAGAAGTTTGATTTGGTCCCGAGCCATTCTTAATGTATGAGTTAGGCCTTGTAGGCTTGTTTAAAAGGTGTTATGAAAAGTTTTAATTTGGAGTGGAAAGTCATGTCTCGTTATTGTATAATTGATTGTGTATAAGTCTAGTAATACCTCATACCCTATTCCAGCATTGAATACGGGTTAGGGGTGTTACACCGTCTCTGTCCAACCCTACACTCCATGTGGGGATATAATCAACCCACCCATCCCTACACTCCAAGTAGTACCGAATGCGGCATAATACAATAGTTTGCAGCTGAGCTGGCAGTAAATTAGGCTTAAAGCCTTTCAGTACACTTCCTCCAAATAACAACCCCCAACCCAATGCAATGCAACACACAATGGATGACATGCTATTATGCAATTTTAGTACATATATTAAGTTCAGATATTAACATGCCCAGTGCAGATATCATTCAGTCAATTTCACACATTTAGGGGTCTAAGTAGTGCTTACCGACCCTACAGTAGGTTCACAGTCGACCTAGGCGACCCGTGCAACCCTAAAAACATTCAGTAAAAATGGACCCACATGCCCATGTAGCCCACTCAGTCCAAATTGGCCTTGGCCATGTGATCCATTTTTAAAGTAACCCATGCTAGCTCAATACTCATATATGTTTTCACTATTTACTTATATGTTCATTCAAAGTTGTCTACTTGAGTCATTATCACTAAATTATTTATATCCTGAGCTAAAGAATTCCAAATTAAGATCTGCTTGATGTTTTTGAAACTAGACTCAAATACATTTCTACCATAAAATTTTTAGACAAATAAGTATAGTAAAATCTTTAAAGTTATCCCTATTCTGGTGTTTGACAGCTTCATCTTTCCCTTACTAAAAATTATTTATCTCTTAGTACAAAATCTAGATGATGTTTCCGCTTGATTCTCTTGAAAATAGACTCATTAAGAATTTAAACATATAAATTTAAGCCCATAATTAATTTTTTACAATTTTTGATGATTTTCCTAATTCAGAACAAGGGAACCCGAAATCATTTTGACTTTGTCTCACAAAATTTATTATATCTCATGATTTACAATTCCATTACTTACACTGTTTCTTCCATGCAAAACTAGGCTCAATAAAATTTAATTTTATATTTTATTCAACCTCTAACTCAATCCACACTATTTTTGATTATTTTTAAAAGTTAGACTACTGCTGTTGTCCAAAACTATTTTAGTGCAAAATGTTGATTTCCAAGTTTATAACACCCTTATTTCCTTTCTCTACACTTTTTCGCATCATTTTCTCTTATTTCTCGATAGCGAGCAATTTTGTCTTTTTGTCGAATCCCATTTTCTGCATTTCAGGTACACACCTAGTATCGTTTCTAATGTGTAAGCACTCCTAAGCCTCCAGAACCTAAAAATTGACCAACATATCTCCAGATTAATCACTTAATTCGTTTTCAATCAACCAATTTCAGAAGGAACTCAGCTAAAAACCTACAAAACCCTTACCTCGCTTGAGTAACCATGACTTCGCACAATCACAGCGTTGATTCAAAACCACCAGCCCCTTGATTAACTCCTCAACACCAAAAAGGAATCCCCATTTTAAAGATTAACCAAGAACGATTAACAATTGACAAAACTGTTACTTACCGAACACGCGCAAACAATGATGAACAACCGAATCAATTGAAAAAAAAAAGAGAAAGAAACGGAAGGGGAAAAATAATGGAAATTTTAGCAGTAACTAGGGGAAGAATCGGTAGATGAGGGAAAAAAGAAGAAGAAGAAAATGTCAGAAAAAGTTTGGCGAATTGGAGAGAAAACCGAAACTATACTATTTTTTTGCAACAAAAAGATAATCAGATTATTTTCTGATAATCTCCCCAAGTATCTCCTAAAATCACTCCCTATTAACCCATAAAACACAAGTATTCAGAATTTTGCCCCAACACAACTCTTAGCTGAAATTGGAGCAAAAATACTATCTCCACGCCATCACAGAGAATTGAACACATGACCTCTAACACCCCAACACTCCACTTAACCACCAGATCAGTAGGCCCATTCTGATATAAATTTACCAACAATTAAACTGAAGCCCTTTGCACAATGTTAAGGCTTTATTTATAAAAATACCAAAATTTGCCCAAGTAAGGCATGAACTTGGGACCTCACACACACTCCCAAAACAAATAACCACTGAAGCAGATAGACATTGTGTGTCACACATCCACAAAATCAAAACTTAAAATTTTGGGCTGTTACACCAAAACTGAGACATGAATTTTTGCTCAAATTTAGATATTTTCAAAAACATACATAATGTCCTTAAAATAAGCCTACGAGGCCCAAAACATACATTAGCAATGGTTCGGGACTAAACCAAGATCTTTAGAAACTTTTGGAAGAATTAGAGAATTTTTCATGCAAAAGGGTCTGCACGCCCGTGTGGGTGATGGGACACGCCCGTGCTTCAGGCCGTGTCCAAAATAGGGGACATTCTGTTTATGACGTCATAAAAAAATAGGGTCACACAACCAAGTCACATCCCGTGTGCTAGGCCGTGTGGCGAATTTAATTTTCATAAGTTTTCATAAATAAGGTGCAGACTTAACACGACTAGGGTACACACCCATGTCTTAAGGCCGTGTCTCTCACAAGGCCGAGACACACGGTCGTGTCTCGTACCCGTGTGTTTACTATTGCGCATTCTGTTTTGCCTAATTATTGTGTAAGGGACACACGGCCTAGACACATGCCCGTGTGTCTACTCGTGTGACAACTTTGAGGCTATTTTCCAAGCCTATTTGCCACCCTTATTAGCAGCAACACAAACATGACTTCAGAGGCACTTAACATGGTATAATTAAGTACTTAGACACCATCAAACAAGTCTTGCTCATGGCATCACAAATCAACTTATACATGCACAAGACACCATACTTTGTCAAGCCCAACTTACCAATTCTCATTTAAGCCATGGTTATCATCATACTAAACAAATCCCAATTAAATCATCAAGCATTCATAGCCACAACATAACTCATCACATACACACAATCACCAACCATTTCCCAACTGCATAGGCACATGCATGCATGAATAAATAGGCTTACATCCCAATAATCAATATAAGTCATATCTCATGGCCATATACAAAATGAATTATAATATTATCATAAGCCAACACTTTTGGCTAACCAATATGACACATAAAAAAATGACCAAGTCCCCCTATACATGCCATACTCAAAAATGCTTGAATTCACTATACCCGAAAAATTAATTTTATAGTATGAATCGAGCTCCGACGTCCTTTGATCCCCGAGTTAGCTTGGCGACACTATAAGAAATAGAAAGGAAGGGGTAAGCTTAAAGATTAGTAAGTTTGCATGTAAATAATAAGCAACATTAAACATGTAGTAACACACACATAGCATATTATAAATTTGCACATAATCATCAAATGATCATAGGCATAACTTACTCATTCCCATTCTTACCAATAATGCATCATAAATCGAGCTCATTTCTCATGATTTTTGCGTACGTACCTGTATCACTTCATAACATAATCATAGCCTTTCATATCATTGATGAAATCTTTAAATTACTCATTGAACCACTTGTGAAGAAAAAAGATGGAACAATGCGGATGTGTATTGATTATCGGCAATTGAATAAGGTAACTATAAAGAATAAGTACCCGTTACCTCGGATTGATGATTTGCTTGATCAGTTGAAAGGGGCTTGATATTTTCAAGATAGATTTGAGATCGGGTTATTATCGATTCTTGAGTCGAGATACAGATGTGCCAAAGGCGCATTAGGACGAGGTACGGACATTTTGAGTTTTTGGTTATGCCTTTTGGGCTTACTAATGCACCTGTTGTTTTTATGGATTTGATGAATCGGGTTTTTAGAAGTTTTTGGATCAATTTGTAGTAGTGTTTATTGATGATATACTGATCTACTCCAAAGATGAAATCGAGCATGCCGAGCATTTGAGATTAGTGCTACACACTTTGTGAAATCAGCAGTTGTATGCGAAGTTTAGTAAGTGTGAGTTCTGGATGAAAGAGGTCAGCTTTTTGGGACATGTTGTTTCAGCATCAGGTATCGAGTTGATCCGAACAAAATCTCGGCTATACTTGATTGGAAGCCACCGAAAAATGTTTCCAAGATTCAAAGTTTTCTGGGACTTGCGGGCTACTACAGACGGTTTGTGAAAGGTTTTTCTGTAATAGCCACACCTTTGACAAAGCTACTACAGAAAGATGTCAAGTTCGAGTGGTCGAAAAATTGTCAGAAAAGTTTCGATTAGTTGAAAGCCCTTTTGATGGAAGCTCGGTGTTAGCTCAGCCTGAATCGAGTAAAGAATTTGTTGCGTATTCTAATGCTTCCTTAAGTGGTTTGGGCTATGTATTGATGCATGAAGGCAAAGTAGTAGCCTACGCTTCGAGACAATTGAAGCCGCATGAAAGAAATTACCCGACACATGATTTAGAGCTTGCAGCCATTGTGTTCGCACTGAAGATTTGGCGTCATTACTTATTCGGCGAGAAATGTCATGTTTACTCGGATCACAAAAGTCTGAAGTATTTGATGACTCAAAAAGACCTGAATTTAAGACAGCGCAGATGGTTGGAATTACTAAAAGATTACGAATTGGTAATTGACTACCATCCGGGAAAAGCTAACGTTGTTGCAGATGCACTAAGTCAAAAATCATTGTTTTCTCTTCGTGCGTTGAACGCACATATGGTTGTGTCTGGTGATGGTTCGATCATAACTGAGATGAAGGCTAGACCATTGTTTATTCAGCAAATTAATGATACACAGAAAGTTAACAAAGATATGATTTCTAGACGAGCACAGTGTGAAAATAATACAGAGTCAGAGTTTCGAATTGATAAAAATGATTGTTTGAACTATAAAGGCCGATTGTGTATACCGAGAAATGCTGACTTGATTCAGATGGTATTGGATGAAGCTCATAATAGTCAAATGTCGATACATCCGGGTAGCACAAAGATGTATAATGATTTGAAATAGTTCTATTGGTGGCCGGGCATGAAACGGGATATATCTGAATTTGTTTCTAAATGCTTAGTTTGTCAGCAAGTAAAAGCTGAGCATCAAGTGCCATCCGGACTACTTCAGCCAATCATGATACCTGAATAGAAATGGGATAGAATTACAATGGATTTCGTATCCGGTCTCCCTATGACACCGAGTAAGAAAGATGCTGTCTGGGTTATAGTTGATAGACTGACTAAATTAGCTCACTTTGTGCCAGTTCGTACAGACTATTCACTCGATAAACTTGCTGAATTGTATGTATCACAGATTGTGAGATTGCATGGTGTACCGAGTTCTATTGTTTCAGACAGAGACCCAAGATTCACATCGCGGTTTTGGAAGAAGTTGCAAGATGCTTTAGGTACTAAACTTCATTTTAGTACAGCCTTTCATTCGCAGACGGACGGTCAATCCGAGAGAACTATTTAGATACTTGAGGACATGTTGAGATATTGCGTTCTCGAGTTTGAAGGTACGTGGGAACGATACCTACCTTTGATTGAATTTGCTTATAATAATAGCTTTCAATATAGTATCAAAATGGCACCCTACGAAGCTTTGTACGGTCGCAAATGTCGAACACCATTGTATTGGACTCAGCTCAGTGAAAACAAAATACACAGGGTTGATTTGATCAAGGAAACTGAACAAAAAGTGGTTGTGATCAGAGATACTTTGAAAGCTGCCTCAGATCGACAAAAGTCTTATGCTGATTTAAAACGTAAAGATGTTTAATTTCAAGTCGGGGATCGAGTATTCTTGAAAGTTTCTCCGTGGAAGAAAGTACTCCGATTTGGTCGAAAAGGCAAACTTAGTCCGAGATTCATCGGACCTTATGAAATCACTGAACGTATTGGGCCTGTTGCTTATAGATTAAAGTTGCCCTCTAAGTTAGAAAAGATACATGACGTAATGTTTCGATGCTTCGTAAGTACAGATCAGATCCGTCACATGTGATCACACCGTCAGAGATTGAAATCTAACCCGATTTGACATATGATGAAGAACCGATCCACATCTTAGCTCGGGAAATGAAAGAGTTGAGAAACAAGAGGAATCCAATAGTGAAAGTATCATGGAATAGACACGGAGTTGAAGAGGATACGTGGGAGCCTGAGGATTCAATGAAGCAACAACACCCAACCTTGTTTAACGGTAAGATTTTTGGGGACGAAAATCCTTAAGAGGGGGAGAGTTGTAACAGTCTGAATTTGACCCTAATCGAAACAGTGGTTTTGGGACCACGAATCTGAGCCCGAGAAATATTTAAATATTATATTTTGTGTTTATTATATGTGAATTTATGTGTGTGAAAGTTTCGTAGAAAAATCTTATCGTTTAAGTATTGAATTTGATAAAAAAGACTAAATGGCGTAAAGCGTAAAAGTTGCATTCTTTAGTGTAAAGTGCTAGAATGATAATGGCTTTTTAATTCGAGGTATTAAGTGGGTAAATATTCCATTTTATAAGTTAGTGGATGGCTTTTGACTAATATGCCATTATTATATGTAATAGTTTATTTTATTTTAAAGGTTATATTAGTAAATTAGTAAATAACCTATTATATACATAATAAAATAAAAGAAAAAGACATTATCATCTCATTTTGTTCTTTGGTCGAATGTGGGAGAAAGAAAAAGGGGTTTTTGTTCCTTTGATTTTTGAAAATTAGAAGTGCAAAATCAAGGTTAGTTTGATTTCGGTTTTTGTTAATTTTTATGTTTTTGAAATTGTTGCTTTGAACCGTAGCTAACCCATGTCTTAATTTATAAATCTATGCATCATTGATGTTCGGCCATTGATAAACTTATGTGGTTTATGATATTTGATGATTTGAAATTTAAGATAGGTTAAAGATTAATATGTTTTGTATTGGAAGTTTTAGTGAAATTGAATAAATAGGGCTAATTTGTAAAAATAAAATTTTAGAGGGACTTAATTACAAAATAAATAAAATGAGAGGGCTTATAAAGTCCCTAGGAATATTCGGCTCTTGTATAGTCTTGGCAAATTATGTGTATTTTGTGTTTTGTACAATTAGGACTAAATAGTAAAAATGTGAAACCTTAAGGGTAAAATGGTAATTTGTTTATTTATGTGCTTAGGGACTAAATTGAGATGAAATGTACTTGAATGAGTTAAATTTTTATGTGTTTAGATCAAGAACAAAGAAAAACGAACTTGGATCGGGGAAAAACGAAAGTTGTCGACTAGCCGGTTAACGTTGTCCGTCGATAGTCGAGGTAAGTCCTTAAGCTGAAATATGTCAAAGAATTATTTATGAATCTGTTAAATGATGATGTTTAATAAATTTGAAGTTAAATTATTGTAGTAGCTGAATGTATATGGTTAAATTGGCTTGAATGCATAAATTGACAATGTGATATGAATATGTATCTTTGATATATTATTTGGGAAAAATGTGAAGTATGTGATTGGTTTATGAATTATTTCGGGCTTATTTCCTAGCAGGCCTTGTGCCGGTGATTTGATTCAGGCTTAGTGCCTAGCAGGCTTAGTGCCGATGACATATTCGGGCTTAGTGCCTAGCAGGCTTAGTGTCGGTGACATATTCAGGCTTAGTGCCGGTGACATATTCAGGCTTTGTGCCTAGCGGGCTTAGTGTCAGTGACATATTCGGGCTTTATGCCTAGCAGGCTTAGTGCCGGTGATACTTTAAAACAAAGAAACCATAAATTTTTTGAGTGTAATATAGTGAACTTATTGAGTTAAAAACTCGGGTAAGCTTAAATCTCAGTGAATTCATCAGAAGTAAGGTAAGTTGTGATTAATGTTACTTGAGTTGAAGTATCATATTAAGATTGGTGTTTTGTGTGATTGAGTTTATTAAGCGATATGTATGAATGGTATAAGATAGAATTTGAGCTTAAACATGCTATTTTTGGGATGTTTGGTTACTAGTAGAAATGTTAATAGTGGAAAGACTTTGAATATGATAATATAGTTGATATGAATGTTGCACCTATGTGACAAGGAGCATGTGATTCATGTAAAATACATTTATACTATGGTTCGATGAATTATAGGATTATGGTAATGAAGTGTAAATGCTATGATTAACAAGTTGATAATATTCGGCCCTGCATAAATATAGATGTTATAAGTTTAAAGAAATACAATTTAATCGTTCGAATGTTATATCAAAGTTGCTTAAGACTTACTGAGCTATTGAGCTTACTCTGTATGTGTTTGTATTTCTATTTTATAGATCGTTGATTCAACTATGGGCTCAGGGGATCATCAAGAAAGTCGACCACACTATCACTCTCTTTGGTATATATATGTTTTGTAAACTTTTTGAATCAAAGGCATGTATAGGCTTTATTTTGATAAGTAATGAATGATGTCCGGTTTGTAAATATAAATATGGCCTCATGAATAAAATTTGTTGCTTTTGGTTAAGTATGAGTTATATGTTGATATAATGGTTTGTTTTAAGTCCTTGATATAATATGTCTGCATATCATGTTTAGGAGTTAAATGTGGTTATATAAATTGGTCATTTATAGGTAATATATATGTATAAGTATTGCCTATTTGGTTGTGAAAATTTTCTCTTGAGATTATTAGGTGCTTAGTTATAATTTCAAAGTTGATCATGGAAATGTTTATATTCATGTTTAGGTTGAAGATTTTGAGTTATAATTAGTATGGCCATTCGAATATAGCTAAAATATTGTGCTAGTTTGAGCTTGAGATAAATGAATTTTAATTATTAAATGTTATATATGTTTATGTTATTATGATACAAGAGCTATATGGATGCTTATATACGATTATAGTTGAGTTATGTATGAAAAACAAGTGGGTATCGGATAGGTATTAATATAAAATTTTGTATGTGCGTTGATCTAAATTATTTTATGAAACATGAAACTTATGCAATATGTTTTGGTATATTTGGCCAAAGCTATTAACTGCATTTTTGATAATGTAATGAACTTGTATATCTTGACCATTTAGCCTGAAGTTTTGTTCATAAGGTTTGTTTTCTTAGTACTTAAAATAAATTGACTTTTGAAATGGGGTTACTTTATTAATTAGTTAAGTATGGTTTACTTGTTTATAAATTTCATATGTTAATACCAACTTGTCGAGTGTGGTATATGGAATCGAGATTATTGTATGACATTGCCGTAATGTACTTTCAGGGTCTTTTTGTGTTCTTTGATGATTATAGTGTATATGATTTGAATTAAAGTATTAAGCATATATTATACAAGTGTAATTTGTAATCATTTGAGTAGAAGTTATGACTTATCTGGTAATGCCCGTAACCCTAATCTGGCGACGGGTAGGGGTTAAGGGGTGTTACATAAAGAGAAAGGGTGAGTTACGAGAACTCAGTGTGTAATCCCCTTATTACAAACACGGTTTGGGCCCAAGCCCATACAGTATCAATCTGGGGCTAAGCCCTATTTAGTAACGGTGCGGTAGAAGCCCTATTCAATGTCGATCAAATCAAGCCTTATTTAGTAGTAGTCTGGTCCGAAGACCTATGATATGCAAAACAAATATTTACCCAACCTAGTCTAACCAACACACCTGTGGGGACCAAGTCAACCCACCCAACCAGCACACCAAGAAAGCAGACTAGCTACTAATAACAGTATACGTCGCTGAGCCACTAAATCAGTATAACGTGGCAAAATCCACTAAATTAGTATAACGTTGCAGAGCCACCATTACAGTCTTCCTCCAAATTCATAACCCAACCCATGCAGTATGCCATGTCATAATTAAATCATGTAAGCAGTGCATTGTCATAGACATCCACCATACAGTTACTACTCATACATCGATGATCCTACCACTAAGGGTAAAACGGACATTTGGGGATAAAACGGTAGTTTTGCCTCTTAGGGGTATTTCGATAATTTTACCAACCAAGGGTATTTCGATAATTTACCCATTAAGGGTATTTTGATAATTTTTCCCCTATAATGGCCTATTCGAAGCCTGCCGTCGCCTCGAGTGACATAGATTCCCTTTTTGATCATAACGGTGCATTTGGCCCTAAATTCCAATTTCGGCCCAAACAGGCCCTCACGCTTGTGTGGCCCATTCAGCTCATTTTCAGTCTCGGTTATGCAGACTTCACAGTCGCATCAATCATCTGGTACTTTCCATCATTTTCACTTATGTGGGCCGTTAACCCGTTGGGCCCATTTAGCCCACTTCGGCTCAACAAGGCCATTACGGCCTCAGTTCCACAAGAGAGTTCGTGCCACTCCCCACGGTCCACCGCCATCACTAGTGGCTCGATTTATCTGTACGAACGCTCGCATGCTCGAGTGATCTCAGTTGTCGATATTCTAGCTTTTTGGGACTCCGAATTTTAGGCGATTCACTGATCATAGCATTAGCAGATTAGCAATGGTGTGAGACTACACACCTGTTACTGATTGCGGTTCGCGACACTTTCCGAGGCACCTGAGATCATAATTGCCCACTAGTTAGTCTTCACCTTTGGTAATCCAAAATATAGAAATACTTTATCTATTGGATTTAATTACCAGAGAACGACAGACTCCTTGTTGTGGAAGAGTATTTTCCCTACACCTCCTGATCAAAGAATAGAGTCCCTAGCAATATTTGATGAACAAACAAAGGTGTTAGTAATCAACTAACATTCGGGGCCCCTCCCACAGAGGAGAGAGACCGACGTCTACTCCTGCAGTCACAATAATTCTAACTAACAACGAATTAACAGAGTGTTTGTATTACTCTACCCATACCAACCACCAATAAACAACGACAACCGTCAATTTCCTGACAATAGGATTCAGCCCCAACCACCGAGAACAAAAGATTCCAAAGGAAAGGAGTACGTAGGTTCGGCTTACACGATTCGGCCAGCAAAATGAGAACCCACACCCCAGGAAGAAAGTATTTGGCCTAGGGAGAAATCAACAATTGAAAAGTGTGGCTATGGCTTAGAGGTAAAGAAAAGAGGTGAACGTTTAGGAAGAAGAGAAATGAGAAGAATGAAGGAAAGAAGATGGGAGTAAGGCTTACCAATTCGACACTTACCCAAGAAAAATGAAGAAGAAAGAAAAATAAGAGCAAGGTGAAATCGACAGAAGTTAGAGAAGAAAAAAAATGACCCAAAATATTTGTGAAAAATAAAAACCCAAAATGCAAAACTCTCAAAGGAAAACCAAAGAAGTTCGTCACACTCTCCTCACTCCAAACTGAATATGCATTCCCTCACTCACCAACCTTGGCCGAAATTTCCTATCACCACTTCCCCACATTCAGCCAACACTTGTACACTCATCCATCCCTTGATTCTCTCCACTCTTTCCTCCTACTATTTCTCTCATCCATCCATTTGAATTATTTGACCAAGTCTCCACTCACCTTGAAGAGTTTGATCCGAACTCTACTTCCTTCCCTCCTAAGTCGCAAAACAAAATCCTTGATTTGCAACTTGAGGTATTCAAACCCCTTCCCTCCTTGCTCTCCCATTGACGCCACAACCACCCTACCAATCAGCTCCTTGTGACTCCTAAATGCACATAATTATACTTAAACCCTTCTGCCAACAGCCCTCTCTACTAAAGAGCCCAAAACTAAAATATTTTCCAGGCTCAAACTCAAACCCAGGCCTTCTTAAGACCCCCAAACACACTCAAATAACCAGCTGCGCATGCAGAACATAAAATTAAGAAAAAGTTACAACCCTTAACTTTGGGGCATTATAACTCTACCCCTTTAAAGAAATTTTGGCCTCGAAATTTACCTGGCTAGAAGAGATGAGGGTATTGTTGACGCATCGCCTCCTCAGGCTCCCACGCGACTTCTTCTGAATCGTGATTACGCCTAAGAACCTTGGCTAATGGAACAGATTTCCTTCTCATCACCTTAATATCATGATCCAATATCTGCACCGATTCTTCCTCAAAAGTCAGATTAGGTCTAACCTCGGTCTCCTCCATCGGCACTATATGAAAAGGATCAAAATGGTATCGCCTCAGCATAGAAATGTGGAATACATTATGTATACGATTTAACTCAGGAGGCAGCTCCAGCTATAAGTGACCGATCCCACACGTTTTAATATATGATAAGGTCCGATGAATCTCAGGCTTAGCTTGCCTTTTCGGCCAACCTCAGAATCTTTTTCCAAGGTGATACTTTCAAGAAAACATAATATCCCACTTCGAACTCAATCTTTTTACGCTTTAAATTAGCATATGACTTTTTCCTATCAGATGCTTTTTTTAACCGATTATGGATCAATCTTACTTTCTCCTCGATCTCAGAGACTAATTTTGGACCCAACAGTCACTGCTCGCCCAATTTAGTCCAACAAGTAGGGGTACGACACCTACGACCATATAACGCCTCGTATGGTGCCATCTGAATACTGGATTGGTAACTGTTGTTATAAGAAAGTTTCGCTAATGGCAAATAGTCATCCCAACTGCCCTTGAAATCGATCACACAGCTTCTCAACATGTCCTCCAAAATTTGTATTACCCTCTCCGACTGACCATCAGTCTGCAGATGAAATGCTGTGCTGAAATCCAACCTTGTACCCAAAGCCTCGTGTAACACTCCCTAGAATCGTGTTATGAATCTGGGGTCCCTGTCTTAGATTATAGACACTGGTACCCCATGTAACCTCACAATTTCTGCCACATACAACTTGGCCAACTTTTGCAATGAGTAATCAGTGTGAACCGGTATGAAGTGGGCGGACTTAGTCAGTCGATCAACAATAACCCATACCGAATCTTTTTTAGTAGGAGTCAGGGGTATCCCAGTAAAAAAATCCATGGTTATCCTCTCCCATTTCTAGAGTGGGATTTTCACAGGTTGCAGCAATCCAGAAGGCAGTTGATGCTCAGCCTTCACTTGCTGGCATGTCAAACACTTACTTATAAAATTGGTAACCTCACGCATAAGTCTTGGCCACCAGTACAGATCATATAGATCTCGGTATAATTTGTTTCCACCAGGATGCATAGCGTATGGGCTACTATGTGCCTCCTGCAGAATCGACTGCCTTAACTCAGAATCCCTCGGCACACAAACTCTTCCACGGAAGCATAATACTCCCTCAGTATTCAGCCCAAAATCCACAGTCTCCCTTCTTCACTAGTTGAAAACAAGGAATTAAAGATTCATCTAACAACTGCTTTTCTCTAATTTGACCAATCCAAGTCAGTTTTACCCAAAGTTCAACTAATAGACTACCATCCTCAAACAGGCTGAGACGAGCAAACATTGCTCTTAAATCAGACACAACTTTATGGCTCAGTGCATCTACTACCACATTAGCTTTTCCCAGATGATACTCAATCGAGCAATCGTAATCTTTAAGCAACTCTATCCATCTTCATTGCCTAAGGTTCAACTTATTTTGAGTAAGGAGGTATTTGAGACTTTTATGGTCAGTATAGACAATCGACTTCTCCCCGTACAAGTAGTGTCTCTAAATCTTTAGTGCGAATACCACCACAGCTAATTCCAAGTCATTAGTGGGATAATTCACCTCGTGCAGCCGAAGTTGACGGGACGCATATGCCACACTTTACTCTCTTGCATCAACACACAACCCAATCCCGTGTGCAATGCATCACAGTAAACAACGGATTCCTTTCTAGCCTCTGGTTGAATTAGTACCGGGGCTTCAGTCAGAATCTTCTTTAATTTCTCAAAACTCTCCTACTGTTTATCAGTCCAAACAAATGGTACTCCCTTACGCAATAACTTAGTTAGGGGTGCAGCAATCAGTGAAAAGCCCTCGATGAACCGTCTGTAATACCCGGCCAGACCCAAAAAACTTCGAATCTTAAATACTGACTTCGGTGGCTTCCAATCTAATACAACCTCAACTTTTCATGGATCAACCCTAATCCCCTCGGTAGGCATGACATTCCCCCAAAATGTCACCTCTTTCAGTCAGAACTCGAACTTGCTGAATTTGGCATAAACCTGCTTCTCCCTCAATATATGTAGGACAACTCAGAGATGTGAATCATGTTCCTCGGTTCTTGAATACACCAAAATATCATCTATAAATACCACTACGAATCAGTCTAAGTAGGGTTGGAAGACCCGGTTCATTATATCCATAAAAGCAGCTAGTGCATTCGTTAACCCAAACGGCATAACCAGAAACTCGTAGTGTCCATAACGAGTCTAAAATGCAGTCTTGTATACATTTGCCTCCTTAACCGTTAGCTGATGGTACCCCGATCTAAGATCTATCTTGAGAAAACTGCGGCTCCTCACAGCTGATCAAACAGATCGCCTATTCTTGGTAAAGGGTACTTGTTCTTAATCGTTAGTTTATTTAATTGACGATAATTGATACACATGCACATTGAACCATCCTTCTTATTTACGAACAGTACCAGTGCTCACCAAGGAGACACACTCGGTTGGATGAATCCTCGATCCAGTAACTCTTGGATCTGAGCCTTTAATTCTACCAGCTCCTTTGGCGCCATCCTATAAGGGGAGATGGACATTAGAGCCATTCTCGACAGGAGCTCAATGCCGAATTCTACCTCACGGTTTGATGGAAACCCCAAAAGCTCTTTAGGGAATACATCCAAAAATTCCTTTACGGTCCTAACATCCCCAACAAACAAACCCTTAACATTAGATATGCTGACATACACCAGGAAAGCTTCGCAACCTTTGTGACCCAGTTGCTCGACCCTTAATGCAGAGATTACATTGGATAAATAATCCCTTTGATCCCCTATCACACCCACCTCCTCAACCTCTGAAGACTTCAATACCAAATGCTTAGCAGCACAATCCAAATTTGCACGGTGTTTCACTAACCAATCCATGCCCAAAATAAGATAGAACTCGCCAAACGGCAGTTCCATCAAATCTGTCAGAATGATAACCCCTTGGACTTCTAGAGGCACATCCCTAAATAGTTTATTCACTCTAGCCGACTGTCCCAGTGGACTAGTCACTGACAGTTCCCTATCAGCAAGTTCAAACTGTATGCCCAAAGTTTCCGACACAGTACATGCAACATACGAGTGCATAGATCCAATATCAATTAAAGCTGTAAATGGTACATCATGAATGTGAAACATACTAGTTATGACGTCAGGTGTGTTGCCATCCTCTCGACGCTGAGTAGCATAAACCAACCATGGCTGTCTCGTCTCTATATTACCAGCACCTATACCTGGTGCTCCTCGACCTCGTCCAAACCCATTTTCCCCTCTGGCTGGACCACAGCCTCTCGGTGGCTGCTGACCACCTTTTCCTGGCTGCACATAGCCCTGACCTGCAGCATGCATCTGAATAGGCCTCTAAGTGCAGTCTCTAACCTGATGATCCCTGGAGCCACATCTGAAACACGCCCTAGTTCTTTTCCCGTACTCTCCTAAATGAGATCTCCCACACTCAGCTCAAGGCTGTGGTATGATCGCAACATTAGAAACCCCAACTCAGGCTGGCCCATCAAAATTAGGGCTCTTCTTAGGCCCACCAGAAGAGCTAGAAGGCCCAAAACTTGTCTTACCTCTTCCCCTATCCTGTTCATAGTTTTGACGCTCTGAGTGTTTCACATCCTCGATAATCTTAGCCCTCTCAACCAGGGCAGCAAAGTCTCTTTCCCTCTGCGGGGCTATTAATACCCGCAACTCTACCTAGAGTATATCGGCTTAACCGTAGAAACTCTACCTCATACTCCGCTGCAGACTTATTTCCCTGAACCAAACTCAGAAATTCCTTTCTCCGGGCGTCCACATAACTTGCCCTGACATATTTTCCTTGGAAGGTCGCCTTAAAGAAATCCCATGTCACACGGTTAGCCTATGCCTTCCCTCACGGTAAGCCACCATTGATATGCCTCATCTCGCAGTAAAGACACTGCTCCCTTCAGCTTTTGATCCACCGTGCAGTCAAGGTCATCCATGATTCGCTTAATCGCCTCCAACAAATATTCTGCTACGTTCGGGGCTACACCAGAGATGCCCTTGAAGATTTCACCCGTTCGATTGGAGTCACTCAAAAATTGACCCTCGGGCCACTAACCTAGTGCTTGCTCCAGCTACCCTTTCCAGAACCTATATCATCGCTTAGGACAGAGCATCATCCCCCCGGCTAGATCATGAGACCCTGTTTTAGTCTTTGATGATGCCGACGCTTCCCTTTCAGGCATATGTCCTGATGCTGAGGACCCAACCCTAGCACCTCGGCCTCTACCACGGCCACGTATACCCCTTTTGCGACCTTTTGTGCTCATATCGATGTAGCGTATTTTCTGATTAAAAAGTTTTATGAATCAGCTTATAGGTTTCATAATCATTAACAGGTATTTTATAAAAGACAGTAATTAGGGTTGTTCTCGCAGATCGCATATACTACAGTTTCAGTCTCCTATAGTCTTGATTTATACAACTAAGGAGTTTCAGTATCCTACTACTATCCCTAGTAGTTTCTTAGTAGAGACATACAGCATATCACAGAGTATATTGTTAGGAAACTTACGGATTTGGTGCCGGAGAGTCGGTGTGCAACACTTTCAGTAACACTATTCTACTTTCTAAACCAAAGTTTAAACAGATTTAGAAAAAAATCTCAAAACCCATCCCACAATCTAGTTTTGCAATCGGCTCTGATACCACTAAATATAACACCCTAAACCCGGCCTAGACATTATGACCGGATCTAGCGTGCCACATCAGGTGTTGTTTGAAAACTGTGTTCTTTGGAAAACTTGTCTACAAATCGAAACTTTCTACCATTTAAAAATCACGATTTCCGTTGCTTATTAATAAAACAAGTTTTACTCGAAATCATTCACTTTCAAAAATATTATTATGCATCTATTATTTGATTATAAAACCTTGAATGTTACGGAAGTTTGGTTTAAGCAGTTGCGAAAACGTGATATTTTTAAAAATAGTAGTTATTATTTTAAAACTCGTGTTTAATAAATTAGTAATTTGTAAGGAAGAACCAAATAAAATTTAAAAACAATTCCAATGGCCTTATTACAAAAATTATTAACCCAAAATTTAGAATAAATTAGACTAAAAAAACGTAGCTAAATTAACCCCAAGAATATACAAGACGTGTGGCCACCTTCGAGTCCCTCGCAGCTCCAAATCCTCTAAGGCTGAGGATTACCTGCACAGTTAAAGAGAAAGGGTGAGTTACGAGAACTCAGTGTGTAATCCCCTTATTACAAACACAGTTTGGGCCCAAGCCCATACAGTATCAATCTGGGCCTAAGCCCTATTCAAGAATGCAGTAGAAGCCCTATTCAATATCAATCAGTCAAGCCCTATTCAAGAATATGCCAGGTCAAGCCCTATGATATGCAAAACAAATATGTACCCAACCTAGTCCAACCAACACACCTCTGGGGACCAAGTCAACCGACCAAACCAACATACCAATAAAGCAGACTAGCTGCTAATAACAGTATACGTGGCTGAGCCACTAAATCAGTATAACATGGCAAAAGCCACTAAATCAGAATAACGTGGCAGAGCCACCAGTTCAGTGCTTCCTCCAAATCCATAACCCAACTCATGCAGTATGCTATGTCATAATTAAATAGTGTAAATAGTGCATCATCATAGACATCCACCATATAGTTACTACTTATACATAGATGAAACTACCACTAAGGGTAAAACGGGTGTTTGGGGGGGTAAAATAGTAGTTTCGCCTCTCAAGGGTATTTTGGTAATTTTACCCACCAAAGGTATTTTGGTAATTTACCCATCAAGAGTATTTCGGTAACTTACCCATCAAGGGTATTTTGGTAATTTACCCATTAAGGATATTTCGATAATTTACCCATTAAGGGTATTTCAGTAATTTACCTACCAAGGGTATTTCAAAAATTTACCCATCAAGGGTATTCCGGTAATTTCTCCCCTATAATGGCCTTTTTGAAGGCCTACCGTTGCTTCGAACGACATAGGTTCCCTTTCTGGTCATAACGGTGCATTTGGGCCTAAAGTCCAATTTCGGCCCAAACGAGCCCTCACACTCGTGTGACCCATTTAGCTTATTTTCTGTCTCGGTTATGCGAACTTCGTAGTTGCATCAATCATTTGGTAATTTCCATTGTTTTTACTCATGTTGGCCCGTTAACCCGTTGGGCTCACTTAGCCCGCTTCGGCTCAACAAGTCCCATTACGGCCTCAGTTTCAAAGAGAGTTTTTGCCACTCCCCACGGTCCATCGCCATCACTAGTGGCTCGATTTATCTCATACACTCGAGTGATCACAGTTGTCGATATTCTGACTTTTTGGGACTCCAATTTTTAGCCGATTCACAAATCATAGCATTAGCAGATTAACAGTGGTGTGAAACTACACGCCTGTTACGGATTGCGATTCACGACACTTTCTGAGGCACCTGAGATCATAATTGCCCACTAGTTAGTCTTCACCCTTGGTAATCCAAAATATAGAAATACTTTATCTATTGGCTTTACTTACCAATGAACGACAGACTCCTTATTATGGAAGAGTATTCAGCCTACACTTCCTGATTAAAGAACCGAGTCCCTAGCAATATTTGATGAACAAACAAAGGTGTTAGTAATTAACAAACATTCGGGCCCCCTCCCACAGAGGAGAGAGACTGACGTCTACTCCTACAGTCCCAATAATTCTAACTAACAACGAATTAAGAGAGTGTTTGTATTACTCTACCCTTACCAACCACCAATGAACAACGACAATCGTCAATTGCCTGACAACAGGATTCAGCCCCAACCATCGAAAACAAAAAATTCCAAAGGAAAGGAGTACGTAGGTTTGGCTTACAAGATTTGGCCAGCAAAAGGAGAACCCACACCCCAGGAAGAAAGTATTCGGCTTAGGGAGAAATCAACAAGTGAGAAGTGTGGATATAACTTAGAGGTAAAGAAAAGAGGTGAACGATTAGGAAGAAGAGAAATGAGAAGAAGGAAGGAAAGAAGATAGGAGTAAAGCTTATCAATTCGGCACTTAATCAGGAAAAATAAAGAAGAAAGAAAAATAAGAGCAAGGTGAAATTGACATAAGTCAAAGTAGAAAGAAAATGACCCGAAATGTTGGTGAAAATAAAAACCCAAAATGCAAAACTTTCAAAGGAAAACCAAAGAAATTCGGCACACTCTCCCCTCTCCAAACCAAATATGCACCCCCACTCACCAACCTTGGCCGAAATTCCCTATCACCACTTCCCCACATTTGGCCAACACTTGTACACTTATCCATCCCTTGATTCTCTCCACTCTTTCCTCCTAATATTGCTCTTCTCCATCCATTTGAATTATTTGACCAAGTCTTCACTCACCTTGAAGAGTTTGATCTGAACTCTACTTCCTTCCCTCCCAAGTCACAAAATAAAATCCTTCATTTGTAACCTGAGGGATTCGAACCCCTTCCCTCCTTGCTCTCCCATTGATGCCACAGCCACCCTGCCAACTCCTTGTGACTCCTAAATACACATAATTATACTTAAGCCCTTCTGCCAATAGCCCTCTCTACTAAAGAGCCAAAAACTAAATTTTTTCCTAGGCTCAAACTCGAACCCAGGCCTCCTTAGGACCCCCAAATACACTCAAATAACCAGTTGAGCAAGCACAACATAAAATTAAGCAAAAGTTACAACCCCTAACTTTTGGGGCGTTACAGGTGAGCTTTAAAGGCCTAGTGTGAGATCAAGACAAATATAATTACATACATATCAAAATATCAATCTCATAATATCAATCGGCATAATAATCACAATTTCTAATATTGACACTTACGCATGAACATGTCAATGCATACTTTAAAAATAATGTTCATTTCCTACCCATATTCGTTGCACACCATATATTGAGTTCCCTAGAACTCGTCCATCTGATAACACACCATTTGTGCCCAAGCCACAACATAGATACCGATAAATGATCGCATAACACATCGTGGACAAGCCACCACATAATTACCGATAATAGCCAAATAATCTCAATTAAACTGCCACATAGCTTCCTCCTTTCACAATCCCACCCCATGTTTGTGATATGACCATTTCAACATATATTTTTCACTTTTCACATTTTTCACATATTCATGCTTGTAACTCATATTTCTCGTATTTTACACATATGCATGTATCATGCTCACATTTTCACATATCACATAGTTTTCACTTTAGTATGCTTTAATATACATATTTATATTAAAGCATGGATCTTGACATGCACATACATATATCACATGTTTATATCATCGCATATATTTCACATACATATATTATTTTTTATATATTATTTATTTACTACAACCCTAATTTTGATATCTAACTCAAACCCATGACTTAATTACCCGATTCTACTAACTCGGGTGTTGGGGTGTGACAAGTTGGCTATTTAAAAACCCAACCATCCCCTTCCCTCTCGTTTTAGCTTCGAATTCAAAAAATTCCCAAATCCAAATATGATAAATTCTGACAAAATGAACTCATCCTTCCAGATCTATTAACCTCCTAAACACCAAAATAAACTCCAATTTTAAAGAAAAACTATGATTTCTCTATCAAATTCGTCAAAGAACTTCCCATATTCATCTTTGAATCAGCTTCAAAACTTGTTGTTTTCTTCAAATTGAGGTATTATCTTGACTTATTATGGTTAGATTAAGGTTTTAATTTTCTAATTCAGAACTTAAGCAATGGAGGGATAAGGAAATGTATTGTATAGCTCCATTCATCGAAGATAGCGTGGACTATTTGGAGAATGTTGGCATTCGTGCTACACTTATACAAAGATAGCGTAGGACTCTTTGAGTCATTTAGAGTTTTTGGAGATCCGCTTATCCAATGCATTACTGATTATATATATGTCTTATCACATTATGTAATGAGATATGCTTGATGCTATACCATGATTTCTTGACTTAGTATGCTTTCTTCCAACTATGGATTTTATTCCTAATGGTTGCAAACCATGAGCACTCATGATCATGCACGAATGGGGTGAAATTTATTAAATTTCAATCACCAAAGTTGCCAATTTTCAAGCTTGGGAAATCAGCAGACTTACAACGACTTTTTGGATGGGATCCTGGCATTTTTGGTTGAGATGTCTTCAGGGAGTTTGAATATCTATCTCTTAGCTTCAAAACACATTTTGAACCACTCAATTTTGAGTTCAAAAGCTCAAGTTATGACCATTTTAGTTAACACTGTGCAAGCAAAATTTCTTAACAGGATTATGGCGAGAATTACAAATTTTGGGCTTTTAATTCGAGCTTAAATCATATTGGGTTTGTGTTTTAGGCTTAATTTTTATTATATATGAGCTCAATATTGTATTTATTAGGTCTTATTATTTTATTATTTTATTCCAAATTTTAAATAATTATTAAGTATTTTAAGTTATTTAGGAGTTTTATGTTAATAAGAAATTTTAGTTTAAAAGCGCTTCTTGTTTATATTAAATTAGAGTTCTAGTATACTTAAGAGTTTTATTTAGATTTATTTAGCTAGCCTATATACAGGCCTTTGCATTGTACACAAATCATTCAATTTATTATTATTCAACTTCTCTTTTGAGTTTATAAATTCTCTTTGAGTTTTCTTTTTTTTTTTTTTAAGAATTTCTCTTGAGTTTCTTTTAGAAGAGTTTTAACAATCTTTTCAGACTGAGGGGATCATTTTAAAACTTTTTCTTACCAAGTTTTCTTTCTTAGAGGGGAAATTAGAGCCGCTTGAAGGGGTTGTGGATTCTTCGTGTTTTCAATGCTTTTAAGATTTCTACATACCACGTTTTATCTTTCCATCTATCTTATTTATTTTCTTCCATATTGTTCTAATCATAGATTTATTATTATATTTTAATTATCTTAGTTATTTATTTTAATTGTTTTATCTAATTTGGATTTGATTGCGTTTCAGGTTGTGTCAAAAATCTAAGTTTCTTTCCGAACGTCTAGAGCCCTAAGTTAAATCCGCGACTTTGACTAACTTTACGATCCACTTTCGCATTCATCCATCTCATTCTTAAACGAGTATGCATGCTAATGGATGGTATGCATGGTAAATTGGTATGCTAAGTAAATTGGTTGTGGACTTGTAAATGCATGCTAGTATAGATAATCGGATGAAGTGTTGAACTGTGTTGTTTTATGCTTTAATGATTGTAAGCATTTTTTGTGTGTTCTATGTATGCTATATAATATGCTAGATTAAGGAAATTTGGCATGTTTTGTGGTCTTGGTAATTTAGTTTTGACTTTTATACTATGCAATTGAAACCCTTAAAAATAAAAAAAATTGTTTCAAAAATTTGCATGACCAAGTTTTATAAGGTTAATTTCATAATTTTACTGCCAATTTTATAAAAAAGATATTTTTTGGATATTTTTCAAAATTATGATTTAGTCCTAACCTTCGTTTTTAATATTATATAAGTTTTACTTATTGGTTCTAGTCTCTCTTTTTTCCAATTAATGCTTTAAATAATATGCCATAACATGTATGCACGTTTAAGTTTTTTGATTTATGAATGTTCCGAGTATTGTATGTGAAATGACATTTTTACCCTTGAATGTTATCTTGATGGTTTTGCTAGAAGAGCATGATTCTAGGGCTTGATTGTTTAATGTCAATTGTTAATTGATGATTAAGCATGTATCTTTCTGGTGTGAATGGTGGATTTTGTGGTGTTTTTGATGATTGGTATGGAGAGTCACGTAAGTGACTAATGTGATGTTTTGGATTTGGGTCAAACCATCCCAGCCAAGTTTGGGGCGCTGAATTAAAATATGTCAAACATAAGCTTGGAGAGTGAGCCAAAATATTAACTATTATCTACACATCAATAACTTGTACTAATATAAAACAATTCATATACAAAAGGGAATTACTGACCAAAACATATTGTAATTGTTTAAGAATTTGATGTAGTAAAGTCTAACATAGATTCATGAACAATGATAATAGGCTTTGTTACATATCAATTGCTCACTTTGGAAGATTGAAGTCATGGATCTTATGAAATTTGATTAAATTTGAACAAGTAAAAAATTTGCTACTTCAAATGCAATTTTGTATTAAATAAGAAGATAAACTTTATGGTTTAAAATATATTACGCTTATAAAAGTAACTTTGGGTTTTGTTTAGGAAATATGTAGGGTTATTAGGTACTTAATCAACCATATTTTACATAATTATATGAGTAAAAGGAGGAAGAGAAGTAGTTTCCACAATTACCCTTTGATGTTAATATTATCACCAACAACTTTGGATCTTTGAAGTATATATATATATATATATATATATATATATCATTGTGTAAGCTTAGACAATTTTATTTTATATATATAGATATGTTGGGTTTATATATATATATATATATATATTATTATGTTCTCATTTTGGAATGGGATGTGCATCTAACCTACAAATGGTTGGTGTGTTTACATGTAGTTAGTGTAAAAACAGTGGTGACAATAAAATTATTAGATACTGTAACGATATTATAGTGTGAGACAAATAGTAAATAAACACACCGCATTCTATTGTTCATCGAAACCCACCTTAAGAAGAAAGAGAGATGTGGTTTAAAATTATTCTTTTAAGGAATAATATTGATTAGCTTTTATGAAGAATAAGAAATTGTACTATATGCATTCAAGCAAAGGTATATTCCATATATCCAATTAATTATCCTATTTCTACTTGTTAAATAGCTACCTTTATATAGATTTAAAAAAAAGCAACCTATTCTATGCAAAATTAGTACAAACAAAACTATTTGTAGGAATATATATATATATATATATATATTGAAAGTTCAAACTTGTAAAATTAGAAACACAATTAATAGAAAGAAATACTAGAATGGATTACAAGTTACAACTCAATTATTGACAATTGAATAGACATATCGTGTTAGAAATAGATGAAAGCAATAATGAAGTTGTTTTAGTGGTTAAAAAAGAGACCCTTCAATATTTTGATTCAAGAAAGATACTTAAATGATTATAGAGCGCAAGTTGTGGGATGGCCACCGGTCCGATCATTCCGAAAGAACATGTTAGCCACCACCACACAGAAGAGCAGCAGCGAGGAGAGCGGCGAGGAGGCAGCGTTGGTGAAGGTGAGCATGGACGGTGCGCCTTACCTTCGTAAGGTGGACTTGAGGATGTACACCAGTTACCACCAACTCTCCGATGCTTTAGCCAAAATGTTCAGTTCTTTCACTATCGGTTAGTAAATATACGAATTTTGAGATTAAGTGTTAATTTTATTGATATGGTAGTGATAGATTAATTATGTTGGATGAAAAATGAAGGAAATTGTGGATCTCAAGGAATGAAGGATTTCATGAATGAGAGTAAGCTGATGGATCTCCTTAATGGCTCTGATTATGTTCCTACCTACGAGGACAAGGATGGTGACTGGATGCTTGTTGGTGACGTCCCTTGGGAGTATACCCCTTACCCTAATTAACTTCAACTTTCAGAAATTCCAAAATTGTTAAAATTATACAAATAATCTCGTGATTTTTTAAATAATCAGGATGTTCGTCGAACCATGCAAAAGGTTACGCAAAATGAAAGGAACAGAAGCAATCGGACTCGGTTAGTATTTTTATTTAATTAATCATTAAGCACCTATATATAAAATAACAAAGAGAATTATGTTAATAATTGCAGCACCAAAAGCTGTGGAGAAATGAAAGAAAAGAAGCTGAAGGAGCTGGTAGGAGTTGTTAATAGAGCAACCTGCTCTTTTGATCTTGTGGGTCGCCTGCTGCATGCATGCACATCATCATCATCATCTTGATGGGATGAAAAATTATTGCAAAGCCAGCAGATGGATGCATGGATGGATGGAGCAGTTTGGCTTTGTTATTACTATTAGGCTGTTTTTGTGTTCTTAAACATTATAAAAGTTATAAAGGGAAAGCACAATAGGTCCAACATGAAACTCCCTTAACCCAATCCTTGCGTGGATAATACTACAATTTTCTATTAATATACACGTGCATTGTTATTACTAAAAAATCATACCCGATTAAATTCAAAATTAAAAATATATTTGAAATATGAAATTAAAAAAAAAAAGAAATGTACATTTCATTTCATAATTAATGAATCTGTTGGTGTTATATCTTATAATATATTTATATCAAGTAAACCTATAAATCATAAAGGTTATTCATCATAAAATATTTTTGGGAAAACTAACAAAACAAAATAGTGCCTAACAACAATGACAACTTGAAACGTACGTTTCACGATTAAAAATTTTAACTATTAAAACAATAAATTTAGTTTAAAAAGAAAAAACTATATATAAGGTATCTCTCTCCATTAATTTTAAGCATTAGAAAGAAAAGAACTCAATAAACATTAGTTACCCTTATTTCTTTAGTATTAGAATAATTTCAAATGGAATTTCGAGGAGTAATCTTTATTATTTTTCTTTTTCTTCTACTTAGAGTTGATTCCAATGCTTTTTGTAACGTCCCAATTATTGGGGTTAGAAATTTTGAGATTTTCAGGTAGGGTCAGTGGCTAGATTGGGCATTTGAGTTTACTTTCACGTACTATTGTCAGAATGGGCCTACTAGTCTGGTGGTTGGTTATGTGTTAGTTTAGATTGTGGTCTTGCGTTTGAGTCTCCAGGTGTGTTAGTGGGGAAATATTTTTGCACCTTCTATTTGTTTTAAGTTAAAAATAGTTATTAATTTTTAACTTTATTTTTGTTATTTTGATTGGTTTATTTGTTATTTTTATTATCTTTATTTTTGGGAAAAATTTTGCACGTTCTCTTCTTTTTCTCCTTAGACGTTCCCTCTATCTTCTCGTAACACCCCAAACCCGGCCTAGACATTATGGCCGAATCTAGCATGTCACATTGAAGTGTTTTTCGAAAACCATGTTTTCATTGAAAACACTTCTTGAAATTTAAAACTTCTTGCCATTTAAAACTTGTACAAAACCTCAGTTTGCGCTTGTTTATTTTCAATTGTGGTTTATTAAAAAGTTATTCCCTTTTAAAACGTTATTACCTTTAAAACCTTATTTGTTGCAGAAGCTTAATTTAAAACAAATGATTTTACAAAAACGTGATATTTAAAAATTGAGTTGCGGAAACGTAGTGTTTGAAAATGTTATTGTTTTGGAAAATCGTGTTCTAATTCTAGCAGATATAAATCACAGTCAATAAAATCTCAAATTTAAAATCCAGAAATTATAGAAGCCTTATTACAACCAGAATCAAAATCAAAGTGCTTAAGTAAATGAGCAAAACAGAATAAAACATGTGTAGTTGTGTGGCCCTCTCCGAGTCCCTCGCAGCTCCAAACTGTCTAACGCTAGGGATTACCTGAAAGGTTAAAAAAGGGGTGAGTTACGAAAACTCAGTGTGTAATCCCCTTATTAAAGAAATAGTCAGTATACAGAAACAAAATCAGTATGAGCTTGAGCCCTTTAACAGTAACAGTATAGTTCAGTTTAGATTATAAGTGGGCTAAAGCCCAAAACAATATCATTTGAGTCGCAGCCCATAACAGAATCAATTGGGCCTAGCCCATCACAGTAACAGTCTCAGTATGAATGATTCATGATGCATGCAAACCCATCCAACCCTGCACTTGCCTCCGTCCAACCCTGCACTACCTGTGGGGAATAAATCACCCATGCCATCCCTACACTTCAGTGTTAGCACCGATTAAAAGATTAACCAAATCGCAATAAAAGTCGCTAGTATATATATCTGACTTTAAGCCTTCATGAATGATCTCATAATTGGCACATAGCCATCGGTAACTGTAATAAGATTGGCACATAGCCATCAGCTATGGTCATATAATGGCACACATCCATGGGTAAGTATGATCGACACAAAGTCATCAATAATTACGATCAGCACACAACCATGGATAAATATGATCGACACAAAGTCATAATCAAGATGGCACAGAGCCATAATTAGGTTGGCACAGAGCCATAATCAGATTAACTAGCTTAAAGCCATCGTTAGGTCCATAGTCGTCTCGTGCGACCCGTGTGACCTTAATAGATCATTACTGGGTCCACAGTCGTCTCATACGACCCGTGCGACCCTATCAGAACAATACTTCTTCCATAACCAATATCCCAACCCCATGCAGTATGTCATGTATACAGAATGTCTGGCCCACAAATCATCATATAATTCACAGTTAAGTCAATCAAATCATAGTCATACAATCACAATTAAATCAGTCAAATCATAGCACAAGTCAGTCATTTACCCTCGAAGGGTAAAATAGTCATTTACCCTATAGAGGCATTACGGTCATTTTACCTTACAGTGGCATTATGGTTATTTTACCCTACAGGGGCATTACGGTCATTTTACTTCTTTTAGGGTCTTGGTGTAGATAACGACCTCTCAGAAGGTCTACAGTCGCCTCGAGCGACACAGATAACCTAAATGATCATAACGGTGTAAATGGCCCAAGGCCCATTATTCGGCCCAAGTGGGCCCACACGCTCGTGTGGCCTATGTAGCCCAAATTTAGTCACGGCTATGTGAACTACATAGCCCAGTCAAATATTTTCCAATTATCGAGGATTTTGTTCGTGTGGGGCCCACGAGCCTAGTGGGTCCACATGACCCATTTAAGCCAAACAAGGCCCAAGATCACGAGAACGCTCGTAGTGGCCTCTACAATCTATCACCCATGATTTGTGGCCTCGATTTACCACATGAGCGATCGCACGCTCGTGAGGCCTCGAATACCGAAGTTTTAGCTTTTTGGCTTTTTAGCTTTTGCTGATTCACAGCAGAGATAGTGTGATTACACATCTTTTTAGGTTTTAACAGTAACAAATTTGGTCTACGGTTACACACCCTTTTGGTTTTAAGCGAGTGTCATTTACGAAAATAGTTACACACCTGTTCGTGATAACGAGTGAACAGTTCATCACCCAAAGCCTACATTCATTCAAGATATACAGTTAGTCTACCAATCGATAGGGTTCACCAACACTTAATTTCCAAATCGCCAAACACCACCTACCTTGAACGAACGAATATGGCTTAATACTCTTAGGTTGCTGGCGAAAGTTGATCACCCGATCCTTGCCGATTAACTGTATCAAAAATAGACCTACCAATTAGGATTTTTCATATATGTGGCCTACAATCACAAATGTAAGCCCATAGAACACAAACAATATTCGGCCTATACCAAAAAAAGGTAAGATAAATGAGAGAAACATGTTTAGATTGCTTCAACAACACTTGCACTCCTTCACTCCTCGAGAAACCTAGAAACCCAATGGACTACACATCACGATGAAGGGATCAAAAGTCAAAAATCAGAGGACAAGAAGAAAGAGCATTCGAATTTAAGTTAAAAGTAAAAGAGTACACTTGAACATATACTGATTGACAGAAAACTCTTGCCACACCGAACAATACACCAACAGCAGTGTAAGGGAGTAATTAATAACTGTAGAACCAATAGAAAAGGGATGAGGGGAAAAAGGATATACGTCACTGCTCAAGGGAGAAGGAAGAAATGGTATTCAGTTTAGGGTACTAGGATGAGCACACTAGAAAGGATAAGAAAACTGAAAGAAAGAAAAAAAATGCCAAAGTAGATAAATACCCGAACGACCAATGCATAAAACGACTACCAAAACAAGCTTAAAACCAAAAGAGAGAAAAAGCATAAGAGGAATAGCTATCGAAAAATAGGTAAACAAAAGCTAGACAATTTCGGCACTAAGTGCCTATGACCAAATTGGCACCAAAGGAAATCCTACTTTTTGCAAACACTGCCACTCCCCTACTCCTTGATCCACTCCTCAAATCTCTCCACAATATCTTCCTTATTTTTCTCCTCATATCACTACTCAACATCCAATTCAAATTTCCTACAACCACCTCATGACCAATTCAAACTCAGTGTTCCAGTCCAACTCCACCTCATACACGGCTTGGGCAATAAAATAAATACTCCTTGTTGCTGCGCCAACACTCGAACCTTAGATCTCATGCACCACTCCACACGTCACTACCACTGGACCAACATGCTCTTTGTGTCATAAATTCACCATAATTTCTTTTAAATCCTACATGCTAACACCAAGGTTCACTTAAGAGAAAACCAAGATTTTGCAAAAGCCAGTGCTTAAACCCGTGACTTCTCAGACACTCCCAAGCACTCCTAAATCACTTAACCATCAAAGCAAACAATTAATTGTGTCTTTTTCTTGTACACATAAACTTTTATGTGTTCCCACGCTCAAGACCTATTTCCTTCTAGGCCCCAAATTCGAGGCGTTACACTTCTTTTTTGGTTTTTTTCAATCTAGAGATTTTTTTCTTTTTCTTTCCCTCTGTTGGTTCCCAAATTAATTTTGGGTTCAATATTGTTGGCTGGTAGGTCTCTGAATTGGATTGAGGAGCGAATCGAACAATTCGGGTGCTTATATCACAAATCAGATGTGGGTTTCGAACCTCTCCTCTTCTATTTTTTTGATTTGTTAACTCAATTTTGTAGTATTTGATAATCTCTAGTATGTACTAAACTGGGTATTGGTAATGAACTGTTGTGAAATTCGACATCTAGTGTGTGTGTTTTGAACTACTTCTTTTCGAAAAGAAATTATTGTTGAATATGAAGGATTTCTATAAGATTCTGTTGTTTAAAGAGTGGTTAATGACTGAGGTTTGTTCTAATTTCATAAAATCGAGCTTTCAGTCAATTTTGATATGGTTTTATGACCACACGAGTGGCCACACGGGCGTGTGCCCCTACACGAGTGGTTCACACGGTCGTGTACAATTGGTAATTAGGGCTTCTGGGCTAATTTGGGTGCCACACAGCCGAGTGGTTTATTTGGGAAAATTAGTTCATTTTCACACGGCCGTGTCCCCTAGGCACGCAGGTTAGGAATTAAGGATTTAGTGGTTTGGTGCCATACGGCCTGGCCACACGGGAGTGTGGCTAATTTGGGGATTTAGAGATCCCACACGGGCATGTGTTTTGGACACATGGCTGTGTATGGTGGGCACATGGTCGTTTGAGACCCTCACATGGCCATGTCTGCCCTGCACTCTATTTTAGTACAATTGGGCAGAGAGTTACAAGGCCAGATCACACGGCCATGTCCCTAGGTCACACAAGAGTTTGCCTCCTTCCACATGGGAGTATGTCCCTCCATATAGGCGTGTTGACCCCCACACGGCCGAGTTATTTCCACACGGTCAGAGCACACGACCGTATGGCTTGATCTCGTCAAATTTTGTTATATTTCAAATTAAAGCTTGATTATAATTTTGTGTGTTCCAACTCCTATTAAGTCTTAGCAAGGGTGATTGGGACTTTGATTCGCCCTAGATTGGTGTAGGTTATATATATACCTTTATTTAAGCAGATTGTTTGATTGTTACTTGAGGTTACTATGCAATTGATTCTGAATTTGGGTAGCTGAATGTACGCAACTCTGGTTCTAAGTGATTGGTGTGTTAGTAGGTGTGTGTGGTCCGCATTTTGTGACTGCATAAGAATTCTGTAATTGTTTGCCTGGATGTGAGTTTCTATGTCCGAACGACTGTCTGGAAATTTTGTATTTTGACTCTGTACGTCAATCTGCATACATGCATTTGCATAAATCTTTTGGGGTTTTGGCTGTGAAGAGAAGGAAGAGTAATTCTGATCTTGCAGTTTACTGCAACTTATTCGTATAGCGGTTTCCCACACTGTACCACACGTACGTCAGCTTTGTTACGTACCATTATCTGATTTGGCAGTTTAAACTGCAACATGTCTGTATAGCAGATTACCATATTGCACTATACTGTATATACGCCAGCCCTGCTGCGCATTAATATTTGAGTGGCTTAGTCCACATACATGGTGTGTAGGGTTGGATGGGCCTTTCGAGGTCCTATGTGGTTGCATTAATAGATCTTTTGGGGTGTGATCGAGGGACAGAGAGGTGTTTTGGCTGGATGGGTGAGTTTTTATTACTTGACTGCATTCATACATATCTGTTTGAGTGGGTGTAAGATTATCTGACTGAATAACACTTGTGACTGAGTGTTTGTGTGTGACTTGGTGTGCTTGAGTTATTACATTCTGTTGGGACGTTGGTTCCAAGTTTAGTTTTTGACTCTGTGGATATATGTAAGTCTATTTTGCTATTCAATTGAATTCTGTAATTCTATTATTAGTCACTTGTTGAACTCACACTGAGCTCGTGTAGCTCACCCCCTTTAGTGTTCCCTCTTTCAAGTATATTTATGTGTTATGAAGCTGGACTCGGTTTGTGGAGGTCTCGAAACTGTCACGTTATTTTTAAAACTGGTTAATAAAGTGTTTTCTATAAATATGATTTTATGTAAATGATTTTGAACTATAAGTTCTGTTATTAATACTGTAAGGTTTTTCGGGTTGTTAAACTAAAATTTCCCACGATCACTTCAGTGATCAATGTGACTTTCGAAATTCAGTCTAAACTTCTAGACCGGGTTTTGAGGCGTTACACCTTCCCAACGAATGATTTGGTAAGCAAACTACCACTACAACCGGATGCTAATTTCAGACAATTTGCTAGATATACTAAAGTGGATGAAAATGTTGATGGTCAAAATTTTTTTACTATTTTGTTAAAGCTGAGAAAGATCCCACGACTCAATCCCTCAGTATTTGGTTAACTGGAGGTTAAGTTCTTTAATTCACTATATTGTAGTTTCTGATGTTATGCGGATTTCCTAGTAGGTATCCTATATGAATAAGTTAGATAAATTTCACTATGAGCAAGTTAAAGCCAAGGCCCCATCGGTTAAATGTTACAATTTCTTCTTTCGCCTCTCCCAAAAATTTATAATTAAATTTAATCCCATTTAGCCCCTTCAAATGCAAATATTATCACTTTTTGCCATTGTTAGAAAGTAATGATTCAATTTAGACCATTTCCATGTAAAGGTTTTAGGCTTATGTCCATCCCTAACACTAAATTTATACCCTTGATCTAACTATGATTTTTTAACTCATCTAAAAAGCCATACCTTTAAACATATACTAAATACTTGTTGCATTAGACTTGTCATTGCGTTAGATCAAACCATTACTCTATTTTTCCAGCTTTACTTAAGCCTAGCCGACAAGTTTGTTTGGTTACACACTTAGAATAAAATCTTTGTGTAATACTATTCAGAACAAGGGTGTTCTTCACTTGGAGATGCGTTTGGAAGTGTTGGTCCATTCATTTTCACGAAAGATGCTCATGGTCTCCAAACAAATTTCTTCTCTCGGAACAAGGGTTGTCTAATTTCCTCTGGTTCTTTTTTTATTGATATTTTATTTTTTGCGTAATGTATATCACGTTTCATAGTGATTTCTTTCATATCCATATAAATTTATCAAAAAAATATTAAATGTGTTAGAACTATAAAATGTTACAGTACTCTTAGTTTTCATCATGCTTAAATGAATTGCATTGCCTTTCTTATATTGTTTCTTTTTCTATTTCCATATCTATATAAAATTTTGTCCAATATATGTTTCAGTGTCGAATCTATTGTTCATCGACTCCTATTAGATCCGGATGGTCATATTCAAACTCAAGTAGTGATTATAATTATAAAGATGATAGTACTAGTAAGATCAAAATATATATTCTTCATTATTAAATAAAATGCATTAGGTATTATATATATTAATATTTTAAAATTGTTTGTTTAAATGCAGATAAAATATTTCTTACATTTGTGCAAAATGGTATGAAAAATATCCAATCGTTAAGTCCAAAGATCTATATATAGTTGTATCAAGTTTTGCGGTGAACAATTTTTTTTTTCTCACATTTTGTTGCATATCAACATATTTTTAATACACCAAAGTATACTTAATGACTAACTAAACAAAATATAATGTGATCTCTAGCATATAGTTTTTTCTTTAATATATATTGTACTTTATTATTTATATGTCAAGCTTGCAACATTATTTTTTAGATTCAAACTCAAATAATTAATCAAATTTCTTATTAAATTAACAATTTTAAATAATACTTCAAAAATATAAATTATTTCATAAATTATTTTTGTAACATACTTCTTTTCAATATGTTTAATTAATTATTGAATAGAAATATAACAATGAAATGATCTCGACTTAATACCAATTATGGGTAAGTCTCTATGCAACAATACAAACGATATAACATGTTAATTACTTCAATTAAATTTGTGCATTTTTATTTTTAGGACACTTCGTACCAAATTTTGCGAATGCTTTGCTCGATGACAACAAGTAATCCAAACAATCCAAATTTAACCTCAAAGGATTGGTTGTAAGTAAAATTGTATCTAATTAATCATATTTAATTGCCACTTTAATATATATTTGCATAATAGGATTTGTTGGAAATGTTCGTGGTTGAGTAACTTGCCTAAGTCGAGAAGCCTTATATTTATTAGATTGGATTAAGATACCAAATTCTACGTTTGGATCAAATCATCATGACTTTGATTATTGGTTATTACTGACATCATATCCAAAATATTTTGATTTAAATTAAGTATCGATGCTAACATAAAAAAGTTAAAATTATCTCGAAATATTTTTAGTAATTTTATCGAGCCTGGATAGAACAAAAACAACATGTGTTGCATCTCAACTCTCCCGTAAACATGCTTAGGTTCAATTCAATGTTAATTTAAAGATTTTGTTGTGAACTTTAATTTAGTTTTTTAATTATTGATAAACCATAATATGAACATATTTCAATCCCACATTTAGCATATTTTTGGATGATTTATCCCTTTAATTATGGAAATAGGTGCTCCTAATCATTTGTTTTCATGTTTTATACGCAGTAGAGAATCGGAGGATGAAAGGAACGAGAAACAGGCCGAAAACGAAGAAAATGGGCCAAAGTACGAAATCCACACGGCCTGGGCCCAAGACCATACGGCCGTGTCCTGTGAGAAGAGTCGACCACGGCCTGGACCCCGAAAAACACGGCTGTGCCTCATCAACTGGTTCGAACACGGCCTGGCCACGATTTACATGGACGTGTGCCATGGGCGTGTCTCTGTCGCAGATAAGAAGAATTCTATTAAGATTAGGGTACTTAGAGGCAAAGAAACATATTCCAAAAGCCTATATAAAGACCCTAGAGGCCAACCTTTAGGGAGGCGTTCAGCTTGGCCAAAGAGCCAAGCCAGAGCAGTTAAATTCAGGGATTTACTCGAAGAAAGCCAGTTGATTCATCTCAAAAAGCTGGAATCATACTCAAGACGGAGGAACTCTCCTTCAATTCCTTCAGGGGGTTTTAGGGTTTTCTTTTGTTTTGTTTTATCTTTTCTTCTGAGATGTTTTCTTTTACAATTATGAACTAAACCCTCAAATACTTGAGGGGAATGAAACCTAAGACGGATCTTGTTATTGTTATCTGAATTGGATGATAAATACTTGATTTGTTCTTAACTATGTGTTCTGAATTATTGTTTTGGTATTTTCAGGATATTTATTCAAGTGCGATGTGCTTAGGCAGAGGAGGAAGAGACCATGTCTAAGAGTAGATCTAGCATAGTTAAGCATAGTTGCTCGCGTGCCTAGAGATAGGGTGACGAAAATCTGCCGGATTAGGGTCAAACCTAATATGGGAGTCCATAGATCGAGTTAATGCAATTCTAGGGGTTTTGTAACACCCCAAACCCGGTCTATGAGTTAAGACCAGAATTGGTATGTCACATGAAACGAACATACATCTAGTCATCTAATTATTTAAAGCAAACAGATCCTCAAAACTACTTTGGAATTTAAATTTATTAAAAACCGAGGTAAATTTAAAACCTATGATTTAAGACATAAGGTATTTGAAACTATATAAAAAATATTTGATTAAATTTTTCAAGAAGTTTAAGAGAGTTCAAAAGAAATTTGAAAACAAGATTCTTAAAAGAATTCTTACGTAAAAATTTACTTAAATAATGATTTTTAAGAAAAACCCTTTTAGCATGAAAATTTTAGAAAAATAAAATAGTCTCATTTAAGTATCTAAAACATAATTAAAATCTATCCACAAATAAAACATCCATAAAATAATACCAAAGGCCTTATTACAACAACATTGAAATAGAAATTAAAATAAAAATACTTAAACAATTCAAAGTTCATATAAACCATTAATCGTAATATGGCCTCCACGAAGTCATCCTCGACCCAAGCCTCTATTACTGATTATCTGAGAAGGATAGAGGAAACGGGGTGAGTTACTTAGAACTCAGTGTGTAACCCACTTACCATAGTCCACTGGGCCAAAACCATTTAAGCATTTACTTAGGCCGGAGCCCATTTACAATTATAACAGTTTAACATGTATAGCATGCATATGATATGCAATTCCCTAAACCAAACCTAAATTTCCATCTGCTACACACCACCCGTACCAACCAACACACATGTGGGGAGCTTTAGTCACCCACCCCGCCAACACACCAACTGGGCAATTAAGCCATATTAAACTGGGCAATTAAGCCATTAAACTGGGCATGAAGCCATTAACTGGGCACGAAGCCATTAACTGGGCATGAAGCCATTAACTGGGCACGAAGCCATTAACTGGGCACGAAGCCATTAACTGGGCACGAAGCCATTAACTGGGCATGAAGCCATTAAACTGGGCACGAAGCCATCTTTTCTTCGTCAAATATCCCAACCCATGTAATCATGTATATAAAATGCATAACAATTCATTCATATGATAGTTCCAACATACGGCCCATTAAATAATTATTACATTCTAGCCCATATTACAATTTGGCCCATTTCACAATTTGGCCCATATCACAATTTGGCTCATTTCATCTCATATAACACTTGGCCAATTTTATCAAATAACTCATATGGCCCATTTATCACTTTTTTTTTATCATTTTAGCCCATTAAAGCCGATTTCAAAATTTTCACGATTTTAATACCGATTTCATGATCTTATCACTAAAGTATTAATTATACCATATTTTTTTGATTTTACCAACTTTTGCGATTTTTAATCTAATGCTTAATAACGGTATAGTCATCTAACCCATGAAATAAGTGTGAGATTACACACAGTTACAGTGAGGACTACACTTTCCCAATCATCGATACCTAAATACGTATCACACTCGATTAGAATACTAACACTTAAAATAAATCTATGCTAAAGTACGCGATCTAGATTTTTACCCTCGGAATCTCGAACAACAACTATTTATCAGTTCTCCCCGGTTGACGGTTCACAACCCGGTGGAAAATCCCGAATAGCTAATGGCTTCGAACTACGAACAACTTCGAATAATGGATTCTCCCCGGATGAGGGTCCATAACCCAGTAGAAAATCTCGGATTGTCGAAACAGCCCTTTGCTTGAATCTAGAGGGAATAGCGAATCCACCCTTCTTCTGAACACTATTCACCACCCTTTTTGACCCTATCTTGCTTGCCTCCATTGGCAAAAGAATATTAGTCCAACTAATTTTTTGAAATTAAGTTTATAGGTTTTAAGGGTGAAATCAGCTTACCATAAAATCTTACATTCACGAAACTAAAATCGTGCGATAACGTCCCTAAGATAAAATCGATTAATAACCCATCTTTAACGAAAAAAAATCAAGTAATATGGAAGTCCTTGATAGAAACCCTTACCTTAACACTTTGAACCGAATCCTAGCAATTCATGATGATTACGAATACTCCGAGTTTCGGCCTTCTCTTTATCACTATAAAGATGAAAAAGATTGTCTAAGAGAATGGGATAGAGGATGCTATTTTAGGTCAAAAGACCCTCCCAAACCAATATGTATATTCGGCAAAAGAAGAAAATAAAGAATCAAAGAGGGTTCTTACCGATTGATTAAAACGAAGGTTGAAAGAATGATTAATAAGAAAATATATGTGAAGAGGGAGATTCGGCTATGAATAAAGATTGATGAAAATGGTGTTAGCACCATTCGGCCATGGGGGAAGAAAAGAAGAAGAAAATGGCCTTTGTGTTTTGGTGATTTCGGCACTAGGGGAAGAAGAACTTGAGAGGTTAGGCAAAATTTAGACCAAATGGTCAAAAAAAAAAAAAAGAAATGACCAAAAGAAGAAAACAAGATGTTCACAAATGCACAAAATGCATTCGGCTAGGGAGAGAAAGATGAAAAGAAATGTTTTTGTGAAAAGCACAAAATGACCAAAATGAAAGTGACCAAACTTGCTACCATCCTTACCATTGCTTCCAACAATATTCGGCCACCCCCTTAGCCCCCAAAACCGTCCAAGTTCATGGACAAAGTTTGGCCATTCCAAACTTTCCAAAACACACCCTATAAAGAGTGCCTTATGTCCCCCCTACATACCATAAGCTCATGATTCTTTTCCCTATCTTTAATTCTTACCTTAAGCCATTAGCCATCTTGCCATAAAAATATAAAGTCCAACCTACCAAAAATAGAGCTTGGCCGACACATACTAGAATAGTGCAAAAATTAAAGTCACAAAATGCATACCATGGGATTCGAACCTCTTCCCTCAAGCAACACTCATGGCGCCAACTCCACTCTACTACTAGCTCATCTTATGCTAGCTTTTTGTCACTTAATTTCCTTAAACATCAAGGTTACTTGTTCCACTTCAATAAAGTACTCATTACTAAAATTTATTCTAATTCCGAATAAATCCCAAGCCTTCTCAAGAATATATTAAAAACGTAAATTTAATTATTCACTAACTAAGCACCAAAATTATGCAACACATAAATTCTAAAATTTTTAGGATGTTACAATTCTAACCCCTTAAAGAAAATTTCATCCTCGAAATTTACCTGGTTAAAAGAGGTGAGAATATTGTTGCCGAATTGCATCCTCAGGCTCCCACGTAACTAACTCCGCTCCGTGATTACGCCATAGAAGTTTATCCAACAGTACCGACTTCTTTCTTAGCACCTTAACATCACGGTCTAAGATTTCCACTGGTTCCTCCTCGAAACACAAATTCGGCCTTATCTCAACTTCTTCTACCAGTACTATGTGAGACGGATCCAGTCTATAACGCCTTAGCATAGAAACTTAGAAAACACTATGAATCTGACTCAACTCCGGAGGTAATTCAAGTTGATAGGCCACTGGTCCTACAAGCTTCAACACACGGTACGGTCTAATAAACCTAGGGCTCAATTTTCCCTTCCTTCCAAATCTAAAAATCTTCTTCCAAGGTGAGACTTTCAGAAAGACCTGATCTCCCACTGTATACTCAATTTTCTTACGCTTCAAATTTGCATACGACTTTTGTCTATCCAAAGCTTCCTTTAACCGTGCTCGAATTACTTTTACCTTTTCTTCTGTCTTAGATATCAATTCAGGACCCACTAACTGCCATTCCCCCAATTCAGTCCAACAAGTAGGGGTACGATACCTACGACCATATAACGCTTCATAGGGTGCCATTTGGATACTGGATTGATAACTGTTATTATACGCGAACTCTGCCAACGGTAGAAAATCTTCCCAACTACCTCTGAAGTCAATCGCACAACCCCTTAACATGTCTTCCAAAATCTGGATTACTCTTTCCGACTGACCATCTGACTGAGGATGAAAAGCCATGTTGAAGTTTAACTTTATTCCCAAAGCCTCATGCAAAACTTTCCAAAACAATGATGTAAACCTAGAATCCCTGTCCGATATAATAGACACTGGTACCCCTACAACCTCACGATCTCCAATACATACAACCTAGCCAACTTTTGCAGCGAGTAATCCGTACAAACTGGTAGAAAATGGGCTGTCTTCGTCAATCGATCCACTATCACCCAAACGGAATCTTTCTTAGTAGGTGTTAAGGGTAGCCCACTAACAAAGTCATCGTTATCCGCTCCCATTTCCATAAAGGAATCTTTGCAATAAGCCTGAAGGTAATTTATGTTCCGCCTTCACTTGTTGACAAGTCAAGCACTTAACCACAAAATTAGTAATCTCCCGCTTTAACCTTGGCCACCAATACTGTTCACGGAGGTCTTGATACTATGCACCTCTCGCAGAATCATTTGTCTCAAATCCGAATCCATGGGCATACAAACTATTTCGCGAATACACAGCACTCCATTCTTATTCATTCCAAAATCCCCTATTGCACCACTTTCAACTTGTTAAATTAACGGACCCAACTTTTCATCTGATAACTGCTTCTCCTTGATCTGTTCTAACCACAGAGGCTTCACCTAAAGTTTCGCTAGTAGACTGCCATCTTCATACAAACTGAGATGAGCAAACATTGCTCTTAACTCTGATACCACCCTACGACTCAATGCGTTTGCCACCACGTTAGCCTTTCCAGGATGATACTCGATTGAGAAGTCATAATCCTTTAACAGCTCCACCCACCTCCGTTGTCTCAAATTCAACTCCTTTTGGGGAAGGAGATACTTAAGACTCTTATGATCCGTATAAATGATAGACTTCTCACCGTAAAGATAATGCCTCCAAATCTTTAAAGCAAAAACCACCGCAGCCAATTCCAAGTCATGAGTAGGATAGTTGACTTCGTGCGGCCCTAACTGACAAGAAGCATAAGCCACCACTTTTCCTTCTTGCATCAGCACACATCCTAAAACTGTGTGTGACACATCGCAGTAAATGATAAACTCTTTTCCAGCCTCAGTTTGAATCAATACTGGCGCTTACGTCAAAATCTTCTTCGGTTTCTCGAAACTCTCTTGCTGTTTATCTGTCCACACATATGATACTCCCTTTCGCAATAATTTTGTTAGGGGTGCAGTAATCAATGAAAACCCCTCAACAAAGCGTCTGTAATATCCAGCCAAACCTAAGAAACTTTGAATCTCAGCCACTGACTTCGGTGGTTTCCAATCCAACACAGCCTCTACCTTCCGAGGATCAACTCTGATTCTTTCGGCTGACACCACGTGACCCAAGAAAGTCACTTCCTTCAACCAAAATTCACATTCACTGAATTTGACATAAATTTGCTTATCTCGTAGTATCTGTAATACTATGCGTAAATGCGAGTCATGCTCTTCTTCATTTCTCGAATATACCAAGATGTCATCTATGAACACCACCATGAACCGGTCTAGATATGGTTGAAAGACTCGGTTCATCATGTCCATAAATGTAGCTGGTGCATTGGTCAAACCAAATGGCATCAGCAAAAACTCATAATGCCCATAACGAGTTTGGAATGCCGTCTTATGAATATTTACCTCCTTAATCTTGAGTTGATGGCAACCCGGTCTCAAATCAATCTTGGAGAAAATTGAAGCTCCTCTCAATTGATCAAACAGGTCATCGATTCTCGGTAATGGATCCTATTCTTATCGTCAATTTATTCAACTGCCTATAATCAATACACATACGCATTGACCCATCCTTCTTCTTGACGAATAGAACCGGTGCTCCCCACGAAGACACACTCGATCGAATAAATCCCCGATCCAACAATTCTTGAATTTGAGCTTAAGCTCCGCTAACTCCTTTGGGGCCATTCTATAAGGAGCAACGGACACCAGAGTCGTACCGGGCAAAAGCTCAATGCCAATTCTACTTCTCGATCTGGAGGTAGACTCGGAAGTTCTTCAGGAAAGACATCTAGAAATTCTTTCACCATTCTCACACCTTTCACCGATAATTCCTTGGCATCTAAAGCACTAATGAAGGCTAGGAACGCACCATACCCTTTCTGCACCAACTTTTCTGCCTTTAAAGTGGATACCACATTTGCCAAGTAATTCCTTCGTTCGCCTATCATTACTACTTCCTTATCATCCAAAGTCCTGATTAACATCTGCTTTGCAGCACAATCCAGTTGTGCCCGATGCTTAACCAACCAATCCATGCCCAAAATAAGATCGAACTCACCGAAAGGCAGTTCCATCAAATCCACCAGAAATATTTCTCTTTGAATTTCTAAGGGCACGTCTCTAAATAATTTATTCATGATTACAGATTGTCCTAAAGGACTAATTACCATCATCTCTCTATTGATAACTTCAGATCTAATATTCAGGTTTCCAGATATGACACTAGCAATATACGAGTGGGTAGACCTGATATCTATCAAGGCAATAACAGGTACATCAAAGATGAAGAACATACCGGTTATCACATCAGGTGCATCGCCATCCTCCTGACGCCTAACCGCATAGACTAACCCCTGCTGTCTTGCCTCCACGTTACCTCTAAAACCATTACCTTGACCTGGTGCACCTTGACCACGTCCAACTCCATTCCCACCACGACTTGGTCCACGGCCTTTCGGTGGCTGCTGAGTGCCTCCGGCTAGTTGCGCATCATGGTTACGGGCTTATTGAGTTAGAGCAGTCTGTCGAGGGCAATTCCTAAACTAGTGATCTTTAGAACCACATTTAAAACAACCACCGGTTCTATTCCAGTATTCCCCGGGGTGTCGTCTCCCATAGTCAGTACATATTTAAATCTGATTGGTAGCCACAGGTGCTCTAGCTTGAGCTAGCTCATCATTTCGAGGCCTTTTTTGAAACCTTTTAGAAGAACCCGAGTACTTAAAGACCCTCTTACCTCTGACTCTTTCCCAGTTCTGGCATTCTGAGTTCTTAGCCTCTTCAGCTATCTTAGCTTTCTCCACAAGCGTTGCAAAAATCCTTTCTTGTTGTGGGGCTATCAGTACCCATAACTCATCATTCAGCCCATCCTCAAAACGTACACAGTGCTCATGATCAGTTGGCACTATTGTGCGAGCATAACGGCTCAAGCGAAGAAATTTTGCCTCGTAAGCTGCCACCGTCTTATTTCCTTGGACAAATTCAGGAATTCCTTCCTCCAGGCATCCACATAGCTTGCCCCGACATACTTCCCTTGAAAAGTAGCTTTGAAGAAATCCCAAGTAATTCGTTCAACCTGGGTGCCCTCTCGAACAGTAACCCACTATTGGTACGCCTCGTCCCTCAACAAGGACACGGTTCCTCTTAGTTTCTGCTCGGCAGTACACTCTAGGTCGTCCATAATTCGCTCTACAGCTTCGAGCCAATATTCCGCAACATTTGGGGCTACTCCAGAAATACCTCTAAAAGTCTCGGCACCATTGGATCTGAGTCGCTCCGATATTGATCCTCGAGCTACTGGCCCCAATCTAGCCCCAGCGACCCTTTCCAAAACTCACAACATTGCCTGGGACAAAGCAATGTCTTCCCTCATACGGTCGTGGGATCCATTATCTGACACAGGTGATACCGGTGCATCTATTTTCGGCATATGTCCCGATGCCTTAAACACGACTCTAACACCTCGGCCTCTACCACGGCCACGTCTACCACGTCCACGTCCTCTAGTGCTCATAATGACTAATTCAGTTTAATCTAATTACAAGTTTTATGAATCAGAATACTATTTCAATGTTTATTAACGATATTTTATGAGATATTTGAGATAAAGTTATTTTTGCAATCACATCATGTGGTCTCGATCTTTACCATTTTTAACACCTAAAACTCGAAGTTCTAGAGTGTTCCTATGATCATATCACTATAATAATCATTCAGTATACAAATACTTACTTGACTTGGTGCCGGATGCTCGTGGTGCCATACTACCTTTAAAACATAAATTCTATAAATTCAAAATAGTTTCAAACGAAAGTTGTTGTTGAACCCAAACCACAGCCAAGTTTTGAATCTTGACTCTAATACCACAAAATATAACACCCCAAACCCGGTCTATGAGTTAAGACCAGATTTGGTATGTCACACGAAACGAACATACATCTAGTCATCTAATTATTTAAAGAAAACAGATCCTCAAAACTACTTTGGAATTTAAGTTTATTATAAACCAAGGTAAATTTAAAATCTATAATTTAATACATAAGAGTTTATCATATTTGAAACTATATAACAAATATTTGATTAAATTTTCCAAGAAGTTTAAGAGAGTTCAAAAAATTTGAAAACAATATTCTTAAAAGAATTCTTATAGAAAAATTTATTTAAATAATGGTTTTATGAAAACCCTTTTAGCATGAAAATTTTAGAAAAATTAAATAGCCCCATTTAAGTATCTAAAACATAATTAAAATCTATCCACGAATAAAACATCCATAAAATAATACCAAAGGCCTTATTACAACAACATTGAAATAGAAATTAAAATAAAAATACTTAAAAAAATTCAAAGTTCATATAAACCATTAATCGTAATATGGCCTCCACGAAGTCATCCTCGACCCAAGCCTCCATTACTGATTATTACCTGAGAAGGATAGAGGAAACGAGGTGAGTTACTTAGAACTCAGTGTGTAACCCACTTACCATAGTCCACTGGGCCAAAACCATTTAAGCATTAACTTAGGCCGGAGCCCATTTACAATTATAACACTTTAACATGTATAGCATGCATATGATATGCAATTCCCCAAACCAAACCTAAATTTCCATCTGCTACACAACACCCGTACCCACCAACACACCAATTGGGCAATTAAGCCATATTAAACTGGGCAATTAAGCCATTAAATTGGGCACAAAGCCATTAACTGGGCACAAAGCCATTAACCGGGCATGAAGCCATTAACCGGGCATGAAGCCATTAACTGGGCACGAAGCCATTAACTGGGTATGAAGCCATTAAACTGGGCACAAAGCTATCTTCTCTTCGTCAAATATCCCAACCCATGTAATCATGTATATAAAATGCATAACAATTCATTCATATGATAGTTCCAACATAAGGCCCATTAAAGAATTATTACACTCTGGCCCATATTATAATTTGGCCCATTTCACAATTACACTTGGCCAATTTTATCAAATAACTCATATGGCCTGTTTATCACTTTTTTTATCATTTTAGCCCATTAAGGGTGATTTCAAAATTTTCATGATTTTAATACTGATTTCATGATCTTATCACTAAGTATTAATTATACCATATTTTTTTTAATTTTACAAACTTTTGCGATTTTTTATCCAATGCTTAATAACGGTATAGTCATCTAACCCATGAAATAAGTGTTAGATTACACACCTGATTACGGTGAGGACTACACTTTCTCGATCGTCGATACCTAAATACGTATCACACTCAATTAGAATACTAACACTTAAAATAAATCTATGCTAAAGTAGGCGATCTAGATTTTTACCCTAGGAATCTCGAACAACAACTATTTGTCGGTTCTCCTCGGTTGACGATTCATAACCCAGTGGAAAATCCCAAATAGCTAATGGCTCCAAACTACGAACAACATCGAATAATGGATTCTCCCCGGATGAGGGCCCACAACCCGGTGGAAAATCTCGGATCGCCGAAATAGCCCTTCGCTTGAATCTGGAGGGAATAGTGAATCTGCCCTTCTTCCAAACACTATTTACCACCCTTTTCGACCCTATCTTGCTTGCCTCCATTGACAAAAGAATTTTAGTCCAACCAATATTTCAAAAATTAAGTCTAGAGGTTTTAAGGGTGAAATCAACTTACCACGAAATCTTACGTTCACGGAATGATAATCGAGCGATAACGTCCCTAAGATAAAATCGATTAATAACCCATCTTTAATGAACAAAATTGAGTAATATGGAAGTCCTTGATAGAAACCCTTACCTTAACACTTTGAACCGAATCCTAGTGATTCACGATGAATACAAATACTCTGAGTTTTGGCCTTCTCTTTATCACTATAAAGACGAAAAAGATTGTCTAAGAGAAAGGGATAGAGGATGCTATTTTAGATCAAAAGACCCTCCCAAACCAATATGTATATTCGGCAAAAGAAGAAAATAAAGAATCAAAGAGGGTTCTTACCGATTGATTAAAACGAAGGTTGAAAGAATGATTAATAAGAAAATATATGTGAAGAGGGAGATTCGGCTATGAATAAAAATTGAAGAAAATGGTGTTAGCACTATTCGACTATGGGGAAAGAAAAGAAGAAGAAAATGGCCTTTGTGTTTTGGTGATTTCGGCACTAGGGGAAGAAGAACTTGAGAGGTTAGGCAAAATTTAGACCAAATGGTCAAAAAAAAAAAAAGAAATGACCAAAAGAAGAAAACAAGATGTTCACTAATGCACAAAATGCATTCAACTAGGGAGAGAAAGATTAAAAGAAATATTTTTGTGAAAAGCACAAAATGACCAAACTTGCTACCATCCTTACCAATGCTTCCAACAATATTCGGCCACCTCCCTAGCCCCCAAAACCGTCCAAGTTCATGGAAAAAGTTTGGCCATTCCAAACTTTCCAAAACACACCCCATAAAGAGTGCCTTATGTCCCCCCTACATACCATAAGCTCATGATTCCTTTCCATATCTTCAATTCTTACCTTAAGCCATTAGCCATCTTGCCATAAAAATATAAAGCCCAACCTACCAAAAATAGAGCTTGGCCGACACATGCTAGAAGAGTGCAAAAATTAAATTCACAAAATGCATACCATGGGATTCGAACCTCTTCCCTCAAGCAACACTCATGGCGCCAACTCCACTTTACTACTAGCTCATCTTATGTTAGCTTTTTGTCACTTAATTTCCTTAAACATCAAGGTTACTTGGTCCACTTTAATAAAGTAGTCATTACTAAAATTTATTCTAATTCCGAATAAATCCGAGCCTTCTCAACAATATATTAAACACACAAATTTAATCATTCACTAACTAAGCACCAAAATTATGCAACACATAAATTCTAAAATTTTTAGGATGTTACAAGTTTTAATTAGAAAGAGATTTCAATTAATCAACCTAGGGTTAGACATTAGTAGCCTCGAGAGAGGTATTAATATAAATTAGAGAATCCTACGGATCAAGTCAAGTGAATAAATCGTCTGGTTCAGAGTTAGATAACAAGTGAAGTCTAGGTGGATTTTTCCTCAAGTACTGTCTAAATCAATAGGTTTTCCCTCAAGTCCTTGCCCAAATTTCTTCTTTGTCTTAGCACCTTTAGTTTAGTTGACTAGTTAATTTTAGATTAGATAAAAAATTCCCTTAATTCATAGGCTAAATAATAGAAAGAGAGTTACTATTAGTACTTTTGGTTCCTTTGGGTTCGACAATCCGGTCTTGCCACTAGATATACTACTGTTCGATAGGTGTGCTTGCCTCCATCTTTGTCTTAGTTAATTTTCAGGTTCAATCATTCTTTTTATAAATTTTTAAAACTCGACAGACATGATCAATTATCACTATTTTGAACAGTTGGGAAACCCAATGCTTCGTAAAAAGCTAGACGATATTGCAAAAATTGATTTCTTTTTCTCTCGGGAGATGATAAACAACTCGTATAGTGAAATCAAGAAAGAATGCAATGCCATTGATGAAAATAATTACTTTTCTAGCATGAAAAGCACATGGAGCATAAAATGCAAAAACCTTGTGTTCGAGGCCGATTTGGCTGCTTTCAAAATTGAAGCTCATAATTATTCCCCAAAAAAGTTATTTGATGTCTTTTGCCCTCCTTGTGATGGAAATCAGATAGATTTGAACTTAGGAAAAAAGGTTTTCATTTATTTCTTTATGTTCTTTTTACTTTACTTCAATTTGAAACTACAAATAACATAAGTTCCTATAGAATTGAATTAACTAATCAACTGTGTAAAATTAATTTTGTGTTATTTTTCTTTTATTGGTTATATCAAAAGCATAAAACTTTATTTTTTGGTCCAGGTTCCTATAGTTAGCACAGAAGTAGCCTTCCATTAAGGGTGCAATTTTACTTTAATCTCCATTAAGGGTGTAATTTTACTTTAATCTCCCAGAAGTTCAAAAAGCTTTCCACAGGAATTGAACCAACTTGTTGTAAAGATGGAAGGGTTGTTTTATGTATGTTTTCCCCTAAAATTTGAAACAAAATAAACTTTTTTCTGATATGTTCATATAATTACTTTTTAGAAATTATTTTAAATTCAAGTTTCAAGACTCGCGGTAAATTTTTCAATCTCCATATTGTCACCTCTTTCTCCAGAAAAATAAATAAATTACTTTTTTATTCAGATGAATGTTGTCTAAAAATTGTTAACCTTAAGATTTTTGTTATATGTCACTCTTCTTTATTTAGAGCTAATTTTAAATACAACGAAGCTGATAAGGACCTTGACATGCTTCCTGCGCTTAAAAGCATTCTTCAACAATCCATTCCCATTGCAATATTCTGGTTGGTATTGTATTTGTATGCCACCATTTTTTCCAATACTTTCTTGAAATAAGTTAAATAAGTATGAGGAATCAAAGTGAATGTTTTTGTAAAGAAATTCTCATGCCATTGGACTATTTTTTTCTATTTTATATTTTTTGATATGATTACAATGTTATAGTGGAGATCAATATGGTATAATACCGACAGTGGGAACCTTACAACATTTGAAAAAGTTGGCTGAGGAGTTAAACATCTAGTTAACAAAAGAGGAAACATGGAGTTTTAGAACCAAGGTTTTATGTTTACTCATTTACTTATATATATATATATATATATATATATATATATATATATATATCAACTTCTTCTTTTTATTATGATTAGATAAATTTAAGTATCAAACTATCCCTCCGATATGATTACCCAATTTGGGTCTAAACTTGAAGAAGAAATTTTACGTGTTGACTTGATTGGCTTTATTAGCACTTTCAAGGCAAGGTCACACTACCTACCTAGTTCAATAGGCTTGGCCAATACATGCTAGGCCGTGGACAATATTTTTCACAAATTTTAGACAACTCGTCCTAAATTTTAATTTAAATATAAAAATTTTAATATAAACATATTTTATATTTTCTAAATAGTTACTTGAGCCAATAGGTCGGCTCAAGCTAAGATTTGGTAATTGAAAAGTATTTTAAACTTAATCATAAAAAGTAAAAATATTAGAAGAAAATAATTTTGTATCATTTCATATATATTGAACATTGAAATGAGTTTTTGTTTTGGATTGAATATACCAACTCATAAATAACACTATTTATATTTAGAAGTTTTCTTATTTAATTTAATAAAATTAATGATATATATTTTACCTAAGGAAGGTTGAAGTATGAATTTGGAGACTTATTAAAATTCTTGATAGTGAAAAGGAGGTAATCATCATGTTACATCTTCTCGACCATCTCAAGCTTTTTCCATTTTCTCAATTTTCACAATTAATTGGATGCATTGAAGATTGGTGATGAAACTTATGGAGCACATGGTCATGATTCATGTTGAATCCACCATTCACCATGATAAGACTTGTTGTTGTAATACTTTATTGTGATATGTATTATTTTATGATGCATGAACATCATAAATTTTATATTATGCAATAATATAATTAGTTAAATAATCTAATATCTAAAAATAATATTTTAATAAAATCATTCATCAATTTTTTTGTCAAATTTCATACATGAAATTAACAAATAAAGGGAGGTCTTGATAGCAAAACCTAATATGCGTATTTTTATTAATCCATTTGAAACACGCTTTTGTTTTCTAATGTTAAAGTTTGCTAGAGCAAATAAATTGATTAATGCTTGAACCTTTCCAAACACCCTTTATAGCTTTGCTATATGCATTTTGTATAATTAGTATATTTGAATATATTAGATACATAATATAAAACAATGTTAATAGTAACTTTTTTAATATTTTCTTGATCATAGGCTTATATATAAATATTTAAAAAGATGGGAATGGTACATTTACGTAGTTCTTATGAATATAATGTTGGATTAAAATTCTTAATTATGGGCACATATGTATAATGTATAATACTATTGTAAAGTGTAATACAAAATTAAGTGACCAATTATGTTATAAGTGTCATAGGAATTGAAGTATCACAAAAATAATGTGTAGATACCATAAGTTGTAACACCATAAACCCTACCTACACATTATGACCAGATCTGGAGAGATTACCACGTTTCATTTGAAAATCTAGAAGCCATTTGATACTTGTAAAAATAACGCTAGCTTTTGATAAATAAAATTCCAGTTTCTTTGAGAAAATACTTCTCTTAACTAATTTATTAAATTTTTTGGTTATATATTTATAAAATACTTAAGTTTACAGCAGAATTTCTTAGTTAAATTCATTTATGGAAAACACAGTTTGTTATTGGAAATCCAACATTTTGCAGATAGAATTAACATCATCTAAAAACGTTAAAACAATATAAATCAGAAAATAAAATCTAAAATAAAAAAAGAGTCCCTAAAAGTATAAAAATAGTTCACGAGCAAAACAAATTTAATACAAACCAGTTAAAAGAAACGGAATAATAATAAATAATCGAGATCCCGTTACACCGACTCGCCCTATGTCTGTGGGCTACCTGAGAGCAAACAAATAAAAAGTGAGCTTATGAGCTCACTGTGTAACTTATTTCAATTAGTAAATCAGGCACACATGATTCATTAGATAGAATAACAAATATACGTTCAGATACCAACCAGACATAATTCATAACCAGATATAGAAATAGATGCATAACATATACAGATTCAGATCCTTACCCCATCTGCTACACACCATCTCCGACCATCCCTACACACCAATTAGGGTGTTAAATAACCTTCCAACCCCATACACTACTAAGAGATCGTGTTACATCCCAAAATTGGATCTAGAAGTTTGAAGGGTTAAATGAGAATTTCAGCTTGGAATAGGTTCAAAAATTTTGAATTGTGGTAACCCAAAAATAATTTTGACTATAGCTTTTTGAAATAAAATTAATGTTTTGAAAATAAGGTTGAAAATATTTGTATTTTAAAATATGAGTTGTTTTACAAAATGGTCAAAATTAGGAGTGGTTAAAAGAAAACAACCCAAAACTTTAAAATCAACCTCATATTTCCCCTACCTATAGGAAACCCATGAGAGTTCTTCCTCTTAATTTTTATTTTGTCGTCCCTTACATTCCCAAGCTCCATTCGTTCAAATTTGATTGCCAAACTTCAAACTTTTGATTTATACCATCATCCTAGCATTAAATCACCATAGAATTCCATAAAAACCATAAGAAACACCATTGATTTTGTTATTGCACAACTTTTGGGATTTTTAGATTTTCAATTAAACAATCATTTCTCCTTCAAATAAGGTAACGTTTCAATTCCTTATTAGTTTTTAATGTTATCTAGCCTTTAAAGCTGTGTTTTTATCCATTGAATCAAGGGTTTTGAATAAATACCAAAAATTTGGTCGTTAATGATGAAATTTAGAATATTGTTTAAAATTAATGTTTCAAAGTGATTTTCAACTTGTTTTTATATGATTATAAGTTTTCTAAAATTTCCCTAACATTTCGTTAAGAGATTCTAAGGTTTTAATGAGCTTTCATGAAAAATGGTTATTTTATGTCGAAATTTTGGAACCACAAATCTATGTAATTTTTTTTTTTTAGTTTGAAGGTTGAGAATCATGCCTAGATGAGTAATTAGATGATTGGAATCAGTTTCAGGCAAAGGGAATGAGTAGAGATTGAGATATTTGAATTTCAACTTTGTAAGTTGGAAGTTTCAGTTCCAAGATGGAGGAACCTTAGACCTGAATTTTTGATAGTTCAAGTGAGTTACTAGTTGTATATTAATTATGTTTATTGTTTGGTTAATTGTGGAAAAGATACGAAGCCGTTGTAGCCTTCAGCGAGTAAGGAAAAAGGCAAAGAAAAGTTTGTTTAAGCTTTCGACTGCTAGGCAAAAGCACGAACGGTGAGTGTTTGTAATTGCTGCTTGTAGACACAATTCATAGTATTAATTAGGAGCTTAGGAATATCCTAAACCCCTATCCTAAGTTTCGAGTGTAAGCTCTCTCATTCCCTTCATTCACTTATGTGATATGTGATAATGTGATATGGTTTGTAAACTATTATGTGGTAATATGATACGAGACATATGCTTAAGATAGTGTTTGTGGAATATGATAATTGTAAGCATGAAATACATGCTGAATGGCAGTGATAACGTTGTGCTAATAATACAAATATGCAGTGAAAGTGTGCAGCAAATCGGTAAGTAAATATGTGAGTTATTGTGGATATTTTGGCCTCGTGACTTTATGAGACAGTTGGATATAGTTGACAAGCCATAGGATTTGTGAGTACTCAACTATATGTTGTGTTTTTGGGGCATTGAGGTCGAGACAATTTTGGAGAGATAAGGGTTTTTATAGCGAAGCTCCATTCATCGAGATATGTTGGTGTGTTGAAGAGTGTTAGTTAAATGCTACACTTTTGGGATACGTTCAACTCTACGTGCCTTTGGTGTGTTGGAGATTCGTATATTCGATGTGTGGGACACATTGCCATTATTCTAAAATTTTCTTATAGGAACATGAGTTGGATCATTTCCTAGCTACTCACACCCATGTTTACTTGTTTGTGTATGTTAGATTATAAGATTCAATATGACTCGTAGCCATGTGAATGTGAATGCTCAAAAGGATGATACATCCTCTGCATCTCATGTGCCGCCGCGTAGAGCGAATGTACTTTATAAGGGTGTTGGCCCTCTGATAGAAGCTATGATTGGAGCGTTACAAAGGATTGCTAGTCCTAACCTTGCTCCTGCACCTCCGAATCACGCACCTGTTCAACGAGGGTTGTTGTAACATCCTTAAAATGGGGTCTCTGTATTTTGTGTGTTTGCATGGGACGATATGCTTACTGTACTAGTTTAGCATGTTTTGGGGCCTAGGCATGACCTCGGGTTAGGCCTGAGTCATGGCTAAAATTTTCATTTTGGCACTTAGGAATAGGGAGCTAAGGGAGTTAGGGGTTAAAAGAATATATTGGAAGGTTGTGATACAAACAACCTAGTGGCAAAATGGCAAAGGAGGCGCCACTAAGGTGCTTGGATGGTAACGCCACATGCAGGGAAGGGGAGCTCAGGTTCGAGCAGCAGAAATCTCATTTTTTGCTTATTATTTTGACACCAAGCTAAGGAAGTGGTGTGCTCAGGGTGGACTCTGGAGGATAAGGATAGAAGGAGTCAAATAGATGAAGGTGAGGAAATTTAGGAGCTTGAATCTTATCAGCCTCATTTGAAGGTGTTAGCTGAAAGTTGGACTGTGGGGAGGAGGAGGATAGGTTTTGGGTACTTGGGAAGGGGTGTGTCGAATGTCTATGATGGTTTAGGGAATATTTCGGCAAGGGGGGATAGTTCTTTTATTTTCTCTTGAGTTAGAGTCATAAGCCGAAACTCCTCTTGCTTTCTTTCTCATTTTTGTTTTTCTCTTTTCAACATTCTTGGTGCTTGGCCGAACCACCCTTGCCATTTCCTTGAGAAAGGCCAAAACCAAATATTCATCATCTTCTCTTCTTTTTCGAATCTTGGGACTATTTTCTTCTCCATATCTTTCCTCTTCAAAAGCCAAAAACCTTGTCGTTTCTCTTTCATTTTCATCAAGTATTGTGGCCGAATACCCTTAGCCTCCTTTCTTTCTCTTCTCACGTGTTCTAATCCTCCTTGAAGTGTCGAATCTATCTCCTTCTTGTGGGGTTATAGTCGAATCTCCTGGTAAGTAACTTCTTCTTCTTCTTTTCTTGATTGATTTGGGTAATGCAGAAATCCCACTTCTCTTCTATCTTCTCATTTGTTGTAGGTCCAAACTTAAACTCTTCTTGTTCTATATTGGTGGCGAATCACAAGAAGGTAAGGGGTAAGTGTTTTACTGCTTTGAGATTTCTTGTTGTGATTGATAACGAAGGCTTAGGCCACTGAAAGTGGTACTTGACCGATTATAAGGAGGAGTGTAGCTGAATATAGTGGATCTTCGGGATTCAGTGGCCAATCTAGGTAAGGGTTTTTACATTTCAAATCTGGTTCTTATTCTTTCAAAAGTCGAAGGCTAATTATGTTTATGATAAGGTTTAGCCGATTGTAAAGGGAGGGTCATCGCGTAGCTTCAGGATTTGGTTGGAAACCAAATCAGTATTAAGGTAAGTGCTACCTTTGTGCGATACATCTTCGGGAATTTGGTGATTTAGCCGAATGGCTATAATCTTAAAAGTATGTGTTGACCGATTGTAGGGTAGAGTGAAGGCTAACGTTTCGGGATTTTGCTTAGATCTACAAATAGTCAGGTGTGTAACGCTTACACACTTCGTTAGTATGATATAATTATTGTGTAACTGTTGTAGCCATTAAAACCAGTAGTTATGCCTTGTGGGCATGAGCATGGACTCTGGGTAAGTCCTCTGATTATGGATCTCGTTATATGCTATCATGTCATTGTTTAATGCTATGCCATGTGTTACTTGCATCATCATGTGTTATTATGCCACGATTGTTATGGACATGATGGTGGGATTGTTAAGAGGAGGGGGAAGAATTATTTGGACTGTCACCAGTGGTTTTGACCACACGACGGGTTGGCCTCGTCTTTGATATTATAATTTGTGACTAAATCCCAGTGGTTTTGACCACATATGAATATTGTGACTCGTCCCAGTGGTTTGGTACCACAGTGTGTTGGCCCCACATAATTAATTACGGGATTGTCATAAGTGGTTTTGACCACGTGATGGGTTGGCCCCATCACTTGATTTGTGACTACGATCACCAGTGGTTTTGACCACACCGATATATATTTGTGGCTACGGTCACCAGTGGTTTTAACCACCAGTGGTTTTGACCACACGGGGTAGATAAAGGAGATTGGATGGTTAGGTTATGGGTTGCATGATTTGCATGTTATACTGATGATTTGTGTAAGTTATTGTACTATCGGGTTGGGGATTTATACACTGAGTCTCGGTGACTCACCCCTTCCCTTATATTTTGCAGATGAGGCGTAGATTGCGGATATGGAGCGGAGAGGACTCGAGGCGGCCATGCATGCTAGTTTTGGGTTTGAATTTAAAGTACTATTTCGGTTTTATTTACTTTCTTTCAATTTGGTTTTGGTTTTGTAATAAGGCTGCTGAGTATTAATTTGGGTTTTTATTTCTAGATTATAATTTAATTATCTTATGCATATGATTTATAAATTGATTTGCTTTGTTAACCGGAATTAAATCGAAGTTTACAAAATTATACTCTATATCGGGTTTTTCCAACGTTGCCATCAGGTGACATTATTCACAAGATAATGACAAAGTTAATAAAGAGGATTTCAAAACTAAATTTTCAAACCATCTAGTAACAACAAACAGATTTTCAAGCATGAGTTCTCTGGGTTTTTTTTAAGCAACACAAAAATGTTTTTAACATCACCATGTGTAGAGCTTCTCTAAAGAACGATAAAAGAGGTTTCAATCAAATTTTACTGGAACTGGTTTATTCAATCATTTTCACCCCGTAACATGCCAGATTCGGTCGTGGTGTATTGATTGGGTTTGGGGTGTTACAATTTTGGTATCAGAGCCAAGTTCAAAAGCTCGGCTGTGGGCCCGAGGCCCAAAATGTTTAAAAATAGGGTCTTGAAAAGTTTTGTGGGAAATGTACATGGTTTGAACAGTATGGCACCGAGTCTCCAGCACCAATCCGCCCATGTAAGTATCCCTAACCCTTGTTTGATTTGAATGTGGAAGAAATGAGTATTCTGGGATCGTAGATTAGTAGGTTAGGAGTTATTAAACCTTAGGAATAGCCTACTCCAATGCAAAAATTACATAAGACTTAAATATCAACTAAACAAACACGTGAGTACGCTACTAAGTTAAGGGTGTGGCAACCACAGCGCGCATGTCTAGGAATGGATTCGGGGAGCTTGGTATTTAAGCAGCCTAGTGACTCACCTCCTCTTCACTCGAATTCTACAGTGCGTAGTGACGGTTACCCTAAGCGAGACAACTTATTCACAAAGCTAAATTTAATAACTAAAACCCGAAAGGGACCAACCACCTTGTTTTGTACAACCCTAGAATTAAACCATGGTTTCAAAATTACCAAAGTACCCTTGATTTGGAAAATGACCAAAATACCCCTGATTTGCAAATTGACCAAATTATCCCTGACTTGTAAAATTACTGAAACACCATTGGTATGAAAAATTGCCTAAGTACCCCTGAATTGAAATTTTCTAAAATACTCGTACTTCGTAAAAACACCTGGAACCATATTTTGGAAAATTACAAAAATACCCATAGTTTATGAAATTACCAAAATTCCCCCGATTTCTAGAAATTTTGAAATACCTATGATTTGTAAAGATTTCTAAATTAACCCTGATTTATTACTGAAATACCCTGATAGGTTAAATTACGAAAATACCCTCGGATAGTAAAATGACGAGAATACCCTACAAGTGGAGTGTGGGTGGAGGATGTTATTGATGAGTGAATGTGATTTACTGAATAAGGGTAGAAGACTTGAAACGAAAACTTTGTAATGATTGAAAGAACCACTACTAAACTTCTTTACATAAAACTTATTCGTGGGTAATTAGTGGAACCGAAGCTAATTCATAAAACTTCTTAAAGCAGATTAAATCGTGAGCATAGTTATGAGTTCTAGGGGACGTGGTCGTAATGTGCGAGGGTGTGGTAGAGGCAGAATGACCGTATCAGAACCCGTTAGGTCTGGTCAAGGGTCAGAGAACGAGATACCACCACCACCAGCTACTGGAGTTGAGTACCAGGATCAGACGGGGATGATACAGTGTCGCAGGCGATGTTGCGAGTGCTTAAGAGAGTGGCTAGAGTAGGTGGAGGTACGGGAGCTCAGAAATCTGTATCTGAGCGACTCTGAACCAAATGGAGCTGAGGTATTCTGAGGAATATCTGGTGTGGCACCCAATACGGCTGAGTATTGGTTGGAGGCGACGGAATGAATCATGGATGATTTAGATCTGATGGCAGAGGAGAAACTGAAAAGGGTAGTGTCGCTTCTCCGAGATGAGTCATACCAGTGGTGGCTCGCGGTTCGGGATGGTGCTGCAGTGGATGATCTCACTTGGGATTATTTCAAGGCGGCTTATCAAAAGAAGTATGTTGGGACCAGATATATTGATGCGCAGAGGAAGGCACTTCTGAGGCTAGTTTAGGGGAATAAGTCCGTATCGGAGTACAAGGTAGAATTCTTAAGGTTGAGCAGGTATGCTCGAGGCATCGTGGCTACGGAAGCATGAGCCGAGGACGGATTGAGGGATGATTTGAGATTGCTGATTGCTCTATAGTAGGAGAGAGAGTTTACGGTCTTAGTGCAGAAGGCCAAAGTTACAGAGGAAGTGAAACAGTCTGTAAGACGAAATCAGGACAGGGGATAGAATAAAAGGAATTTTGGACCATCTGGTTCTACTGGGAACCAATAGAAACGGGGTAGATATAGTGGGCCGAATCAAGCTGCTAGGCCTACTGCCGCTAATACTCAGTGGCCGCCACGGTGTGCTTGATGTGGGAAGTCTCACACAGGAGAATGTTGGACTAGAAACAGAGGATGTTTTGAGTGTGGATCAATGGAGCACCGAGTGAGGGATTGTCCACGGAGGTCAGTTAGGTTGCAGTCTGGGGATCAAAATCGTACTCAGAACAGGAGGGATGGTCAGCAGCCACAGAGGGGCCGTGGTGTATCCAGGGGAGGGAATGGCTCTGGTAGAGGCCATGGAGCACCGGGCAGAGGTGCAGGAGGTACAGAGGCGAGACAGCCTGGATTGGTCTACGCAGCGAGACATCGAGAGGAGGGCGACGCACCGGACGTCATAACCAATACGTTCTTAATCTTTGGATTACCTCATAATGCTCTGATAGATGTGGGTTCGACGCACTCATACGTAGCCAGTAGCATAGTGGAAACTATGAGCTTAAACTCTGAGATTTCTTCTAGGAAGATGACAGTGATAAGCCCTCTAGGTCACTCTATAGAAGTAAGTAAACTATATAGGGATGTACCCCTAGAACTTTAAGGGGTCGTGTTTTTGGCTGATTTGATGGAACTGCCGTTTGGAGAGTTCGATCTGATTCTCGGGATGGATTGGCTGGTGATGTACCAAGCCAGTTTGGATTACGCAGCTAAGCGTATGGTGTTGAGGACAATAGAAGGTGAGGTGGTGGTGATGATAGGTAATAGGAGAGATTAGTTATCCAATGTGATCTCTGTACTAAAGGCGAAGAAAATGGTAAGAAAGGGTTGTGAGGCATTCATGGTGCATGTTTGTGCTTTAGGAGCCAAGGATGCAGCTGTAGAGAATGTTTGAACTGTAGGGGAATTTGCTGATGTATTCTCAGAGGAACTTCCGGGTCTGCCTCCGGATCGCGAAGTTGAATTCAGAATAGACCTGTTACCCGGAACTGCGCTAATGTCTATTGCCCCGTATAGAATGGCGCCAAAGGAGTTGGTGGAGCTGAAGGCTCAAATTCAGGAATTGCTGGACAGAGGTTTCATCCGACCGAGTATATCTCCTTGGGGAGCGCTTGTGCTCTTTGTTAAGAAAAAAGACGGTACAATGCGGATGTGTATAGACTACCGCCAGCTGAACAAGCTGACGATCAAAAACAAGTATCCATTGCCCAGGATTGACGACTTGTTTGACCAGCTTAAAGGTGCATCGATTTTCTCTAAGATAGATCTTAGGTAGGGGTATCATCAACTTAAGGTGAAAGAGGATGATGTCCATAAACAGCATTTCATACTCGGTATGGGCACTACGAGTTTCTGGTAATGCCGTTTGGGTTGACTAACGCACCGGCGACATTCATGGACTTGATGAATCGGGTGTTCTAGTAGTATTTAGACCAGTTTATCGTGGTATTTATAAACTACATATTGGTGTACTCAAGGACTGAGGAGGATCACGATGCACATTTGCGAGTAGTTTTGCAAATTCTAAGGGAAAAGCAGTTATTTGCCAAGTTCAGTAAGTACAAGCTTTGGCTGAGGGAGGTGACTTTCTTACGTCACGTAGTGTCTGCTGAAGGGATTAGAGTAGACCCTCGCAAGATCGAGGTAGTATTGGACTGGAAACCGCCTAGGTCGGTTGCGAAAATTCAGAGTTTTCTAGGTCTGGCAGAGTATTATCGGAGATTTGTGGAAGGGTTTTCTCTGATCGTGGCACCGTTGACCAAGTTATTGAGGAAAAGAGTTCCATTTGTATGGTCGGAGAAACAACAAGAAAGTTTCGACAAGTTGAGGAAGATTCTGACTGAAGCTCTAGTTCTGGTTTAGCCTGAGACAGGAAAGGTATTCACGGTCTATTGTGATGCATCACATACTGGCTTGGGATGTGTGCTGATGTAGGAAGGGAAAATAGTGGCATATGTGTCTCAAGCATGAAAGTAACTACCCGACACATGACTTGGAGTTGGCTGCAGTGGTTTTCGCATTGAAAATATAGAAACACTATTTGTACGGAGAGAAGTCGATAGTCTACACGGACCACAAGAGTCTGAAGTATCTTTTGAAGTAGAAGGATTTGAATTTGAGGCAGCGCAGATGGATTGAGCTGTTGAAAGACTACGACTGCTCAATTGAGTATAATCCGGGCAAGGCTAATGTGGTGGCAGACGCGTTGAGCCATATGGTGGTGTCAGACCTGAGAGCGATGTTTACTCATCTTAGCCTGTACGATGACTGGAGTCTTTTGGCAGAATTGCAAGTTAAGCCGACTTGGGTAGAGAAGATTAAAGAGAAACAGTTAGTGGATGAGGGTTTGAATGCTCAGAGGTTGCAAGTACAGAGTAGTGGGTTGGAAGGTTACAGCTTGACCAACGATAGAGTGTTGTGTTTCCAAGGGAGAGCTTGTATGCCGAAGAATGTCGAGTTGAGGCAAAGGATTCTTCAGGATGCACATAGCAGCCCATATGCTATGCATCCTGGAGGTAGCAAGATGTACCGGGATCTGCGAGAAGCGATTCCGTGGCCGGTCCGAAGTGGGAAGTGACTGAGTTTGTGGGTAAGTGTCTGACGTGTCAGCAGGTCAAAGCTAAACATCAGTTGCCATCAGGTTTGCTTCAGCCTGTGAAGATTCCTCAGTGGAAGTGGGAAAGAATCACTATAGACTTTGTCAGTGGGCTACCCCTTACGCCTAGCAAGAAGGACTCAGTCTGGGTGATTGTGGATTGTTTGACTAAATCAGCTCATTTCATACCGGTGAGGGTTGATTATTCACTCCAGAAGTTAGCCAAGTTGTATGTGGCCGAGATAGTAAGGTTGCATGGAGTGCCAGTGTCAATTATCTCAGATAGGGATCCCAGGGTCGAGGTTCTAGAGAGCTTTGCATCAGGCTTTGGGTACAAGGTTGCATTTTAGCACAGCTTTTCACCCACAATCTGATGGACAATCTAAGAGGGTGATTCAGATTCTAGAGGACATGCTAAGGGGCTGTGTTCTAGATTTCAGTGGTGGTTGGGAGGAGTATCTACCATTGGCGGAGTTCGCTTATAACAATAGTTATCAAGCGAGTATTCAGATGGCACCATATGAGGCACTATATGGATGGAAATGTCGTACTCCGACGTGTTGGACAGAATTGGGTGAACGGTAGATATTGGGTCCGGAGTTGGTGGCAGAAACTAAGGATAAGGTTAAGGTGATTCGGGCTCGTCTTAAGGAAGCGTCAGACAGGTAGAAGTCTTATGCCAATCTTAAGCGCAGGGATATAGAGTATGCGGTGGGAGACAAGGTCTTCCTAAAGGTATCCCCATGGAAGAAGGTGTTGAGATTTGAACAAAAGGGAAACTAAGCCCTAGGTTTATCGGGCCGTATACAGTGCTGAAGCGAGTGGGACCGGTAGCTTATCAGCTCGAGCTACCGGTAGGGTTAAGTCAGATTCACGACGTCTTCTATGTTTCGATGCTTAGGCGCTATCGATCAGATCCGTCACACGTTGTGCCAATTACGGAGATTGAGGTGCGCTCAGACTTATCTTGCGATGAGGAACCGGTACAGATATTGGATTGGGATGTCAAGGTCTTGCGTAGGAAGTCAGTTCCCTTGGTGAAAGTGTTATGGCGAAACCATGGTACGGAGGAGGCCACGTAGGAACCAGTGGATGTGATGTAGCAGCAATATCCCTAACTCTTCTGACCAGGTAATTTCGAGGCCGAAATTATTTTTAAGGGGGTAGAACTGTAACATCCTTCAAATGGGGTCTCTGCATTTTGTGTGTTTGCACGGGATGATATGCTTACTGTGCTAGTTTAGCATGTTTTGGGGCCTAAGCATGACCTCCGGTTAGGCCTGAGTCATGGCTAAAATTTTCGTTTTGGCACTTAGGAATAGGGAGCTAAGGGAGTTAGTGGTTAAAAGAATATATTGGAAAGTTGTGATACAAACAACCTAGTGGCCAAATGGCAAAGGAAGCACCACTAAGGTGCTTGGATGGTGATGCCACATGCAGGGAAGGGGAGCTCAGGTTCGAGCAGCAGAAATCTTATTTTCTTCTTATTATTTTGATGCCAATCTGAGGAAGTGGTGTGCTCAGGGTGGATTCTAGAGGATAAGGATAGAAGGAGTCAAATAGATGAAGGTGAGGAAATTTAGGAGCTTGAATCTTATCAGCCTTATTTGAAGGTGTTGGCCGAAAGTTGGACTGTGGGGAGGAGGAGGATCGATTTTGGGTACTTGGGAAGGGGTGTGCCAAATGTCTATGATGGTTTAGGGAATATTTCGGCAAGGGGGGACAGTTCTTTTTGTTTTCTCTTGAGTTAGAGTCATAAGCCGAAACCCCTCTTGCTCTCTTTCTCATTTTTTGTTTTTCTCTTTTCAACATTCTTGGTGCTTCGCTGAACCACCCTTTCCATTTCCTTGAGAAAAGGCCAAAACCAAATATTTATCATCTTCTCTTCTTTGCCGAATCTTGGGACTATTTTCTTCTCCATCTCTTCCCTCTTTAAAAGCCAAAAACCTTGTCGTTTCTCTTTCATTTTCATCAAGTATTGTGGCCGAATACCCTTAGCCTCCTTTCTTTCTCTTCTCATGTGTTCTAATCCTCCTTGAAGTGTCGAATCTATCTCCTTCTTGTGGGGTTATAGCCGAATCTCCTGGTAAGTAACTTCTTCTTCTTCTTTTCTTAATTGATTTGGGTAATGCCGAAATCCCACTTCTCTTCTATCTCCTCATTTGTTGTAGGTCCAAACTTAAACTCTTCTTGTTCTATATTGGTGGCGAATCATCGAAGAAGTAAGGGGTAAGTGTTTTACGATTTCGGTATTTCTTGTTGTGATTGATAACAAAGGCTTAGGCCAATGAAAGTGGTACTTGACCGATTGTAGGGAGGAGTGTAGTCGAATACAGTGGATCTTCAGGATTCGGTGGCCGATCTAGGTAAGGGTTTTTACATTTCGAATCTGGTTTTTATTCTTTCAAAAGCTGAAGGCTAATTATGTTTATGATAGGGTTTAGCCGAATGTAAAGGGAGGGTCATTGCATAGCTTTGGGATTTGGTTGGAAACTAAATCAGTATTAAGGTAAGTGCTACCTTTGTGCGATACATCTTCGGGATTTTGGTGATTTAGCTGAATGGCTATAATCTTAAAAGTATGTGTTGACCAATTGTAGGGTAGAGTGAAGGCTAACGTTTTGGGATTTCGCTTAGATCTACAAATAGTCAGGTGTGTAACGCTTACACACTTCGTTAGTATGATATAATTATTGTGTAATTGTTGTAGCCATTAAAACCAGTAGTTATGCCTTGTGGGCATGAGCATGGACTCCGGGTAAGTCCTCTGATTATGGATCTCATTATATGCTATCATGCCATTGTTTAATGATATGCCATGTGTTACTTGCATCATCATGTGTTATTATGCCACGATTGTTATGGACATGATGGTGGGATTGTTGAGAGGAGAGGGAAGAATTATTTGGACTGTCACCAGTGGTTTTGACCACACGATGGGTTGGCCCCGTCTTTGATATTATAATTTGTGACTAAGTCTCAGTGGTTTTGACCACATATGAATACTGTGACTCGTCCCAGTGGTTTGGTACCACAGTGGGTTGGCCCCACATGATTAATTACGGGATTGTCATCAGTGGTTTTGACCACGCGATGGGTTGGCCCTATCACTTGATTTGTGACTACGGTCACCAGTGGGACCACACCGATATATATTTGTGGCTACGGTCACCAGTGGTTTTGACCACCAGTGGTTTTGACCAAACGAGGTAGATAAACGAGATTGGATGGTTAGGTTATGGGTTGTATGATTTGCATGTTATACTGATGATTTGTGTAAGTGCTTGTACTATCGGGTTGGGGATTTATACACTGAGTCTCGGTGACTCACCCTTTCCCTTATATTTTGTAGATGAGGCGTAAATTGCAGATACGGAGCCGGGGAGGACTCGAGGCGGCCATGCATGCTAGTTTTGGGTTTGACTTTAAAGTACTATTTCGGTTTTATTTACTTTTTTTCAATTTGGTTTTGGCTTTGTAATAAGGCCACTAAGTATTAATTTGGGTTTTTATTTCTAGATTAAAATTTAATTTTCTTATGCATATGATTTATAACTTGATTTGCCTTGTTAACTGGAATTAAATTTAAGTTTACAAAATTATACTCTATATCGGGTTTTTCCAACGTTGCCATTGAGTGACATTATTCACAAGGTAATGACAAAGTTAATAAAGAGGATTTCAAACCTGAATTTTTCAAACCATCTAGTAACAACAAACGGATTTTCAAGCATGAGTTCTCTGGGTTTTTTTTAAGCAACACAAAAACGTTTTTAACATCACCATGTGTAGAGCTTCTCTAAAGAACGATAAAAGAGTTTTCAATAAAATTTTACCGGAACTGGTTTATTCAATCATTTTCACCCCGTAACATGCCAGATTCGGACGTGGTGTATTGACTGGGTTTGGGGTGTTACAGTTGTCACTTGAACATCTATAGACATTGGGTGGTAAAGAGTTTTCTAGAGTGAAAGGGACTGATATGACCGTAGTTGAGTAATGATTGGAGGGTGTTGAAATTGATCCTTGAGCAGATGTCTTGTTTTGAGGAGGAGATGTAACACCCCAAACTCGGCCTATGCGTTAAGTCCAGATTTGGCTTGCCACACAAATCTAACTTACATCTAGTCATCAATGATTTAAAGAAAATAAATCTTCAAAACGATTTTGGGGATGGAGTTTATCAAAAATCAAGATTAATTTGAAATCCATGATTTTAAAACGTAAGGGTTTATAATTTAATTTTCAAAGAAATAATTGGTTAAAATAATTTCATAAAAGAGTTTTCACGAAATTTTACGAATTGATGATATTTAAGAAAAACCCCTTTTTATACGCAAGTTTAAGAAAAAATTTATAGAAAATTAAAACAGTCCCATTTAAGTATCTAAAACATACTAAAATCCATCCACGAAAAAAAAATCCATGAAAATAATACCAGAGAGCTTATTACATTGCAACTGAAATAATACTTAAATAGAAATACTTAACTAGATTGTGACAGAGTCAACAAACTAGATTGTGGCAGAGCCACCAGCACTTCTCTTCAATTTTATACCAACCCATGCAATCATGTATGCATATACAAAGCATAACAATGAAGTTGGCCCATTAAGCGATCTAGCAAATTTGGCCCATTAAGCGATCTAGCAAATTTTTGGCCCATTAATCGATCTAGCAAATTTTTGGCCCATTAATCGATCTAGCAAATTTTGGCCCATTAATCACATGAGGCCCTTCTCACAAATTTCACACTTGGCCAATTTATCAAAATAATTCATATGGCCCCAAATATCACTGTTTAATATAATAGCCCATTAAGGGCAAATCCGTAATTTCCACAACTTTAATACCGATTTCATGCATTTACACAAAAAAGTGTTAATATACCATATTTTTCTAATTTTACCAACTTTACAATTTTTATTCTATTACTTACGGTACAATTTCTAACCCATGAGATAAATGTGAAATTACACACCTGATTACGGTGAGAACTATACATTCCTGCTCGTCAATGCCAAAATACGTATCACACTCGATTAGAACACTGATACTAAATATAAATCTATGTCAAGATAAACGATCTAGATATTTACCCTCAGACTTTTGAACAACAATTATCTTTCGATTTTCCCCGATTGACGCTTCATAAACCGTTGAAGAATCACGAACAGTCAATGGCTCCGGAGTACGCACGACTTCGAATAATCGATTCTCCTCGAATGAGGGTCTACAACCCGGAGGAAAGTCTCGGATTCCCAAAACAGCCATTCGCTTGAATTTAGGGGGAATGGTGAAACCGCCCCTCTTCCAAATGCTATTCACCACTCTTTTCGACCCTATATTGATTGCTTCCATTGACAAAGGATTATTAGCCCTAACAATATATCAGAAATTAAGACTATTGTCGTAAAAGAGCGAACTCGGCTTACCTTAAAATCCCGAGTGATTTCCAAAGGATTCCTATATAAAAACTTTCGGTTATAAAATCCCAATTGATAGTCATTGAAAAAAACGAGGGTGATCATGAATCCATGAAGAGTTCCTTCTTACCTTTCCAGTTATGATCCGAACTTGAATAACTTCAAGATGACTTTGATGAGATGGTGATTTGGCCCTCCACTATCTCACTAAAATATAACGAAAGGAAACGTTTAATAGAATGGACGATTATCGATTTAAAGGCTCTTCCTAGGCCATCCTATAGATTCGGCCAAGGTGACCAAATAACAAAAGAAATCAAGGAAAAAATGATTCTTACCGGTTATCCAAAACTTAATGGAAGAAATGATTGAGAATAAGGTCTATGAGGAAAAAGAGATTCGGCTATGATTTAATAGATAGGGAAAATAATTTCGGCTATGGGGATGGTCATAAGCATCCGGCCATGGAAGGAAAATGAATGAAGAATGTGTTTGAAAGATAAGTAAAATGGAGAGGAAAAGAGAATAGAGAGGAGTTTAGGAGCAAATATGCATTCAGCAATGGGGAAAAAGAAGGAAAAAGGAATGGCTTTTTGTGTTGATAATTTCGGCACTAGGAGAGAAATACAAGATGAAGCACTTGAGAGGTTTTGCAAAAATGACCAAATGTCAAAAAGAATGACCAAAAAATTAAAGCAAAGATTGTTTTCTCCTAACACAAGAACAATCGGCCAAGAGAGGAAAAGATGAGAGAAAGATGTTTTTGGGAGAGCAAAATGACCAAATGGAAAATTCTATCAAGCTACCAAACTATACCCAAACTTACCACCTAAATTCGGCTCCCCCCTTAGTCCACAAAGCCGTCCAAATTCATGGACAAGTTGGCCATCCAAATGTTTCCAAAACATAACCCTTAGGGTATTCCTTGTGTCCCCCCTACATTCCATATGTTTAGGATTTCTTTCCCCAAGTTCCATGCTTACCTTAACCATTAGCCACCTTGCCATAAGTAAAATAGTCCAACCTTACCAAATATAATGCTTGACCGACACATGCTATAAAGGTGCAAAAATAAAAGTCACCAAAATGCCATCCATGGGATTCGAACCTCTTCCCTCAAGCAACACTTATGGCGCCAACTCCACTTTACTACTAGTTCATCTTATGCTAGTTTTTGACGCTTAATTTCCTTAAACATCAAGTTCACTTGATCCAATTCAATAAAGTACTCATTTCTAAAATTTATTCTAATTCCAAATAAATCCTGAGCCTTCTCAAGACTATATTAAGCACACAAATTAAATCATCCACAAGCTAAGCAACAAAAACATGCAACATATCGATACTCAATTTTTAAGATGTTACAATTCTACTCCCTTAAAGAAAATTTTGTCCTCAAAAATTACCTGATTAGAAGAGGTGAGGATATTGTTGACGAATTGCATCCTTAGGCTCCCACGTAGCTTCCTCCGCTCCGTGATTACGCCATAGAACCTTAACCAATGGCACAGTCTTCTTTCTTAGTATCTAAACATCACGGTCTAAGATTTTCACTGGTTCCTCCTCGAAAGACAAGTATGGCCTTAACTCCACTTCTTCTATCGGTACTATGTGAGATGGATCCGATCTATAACACCTCAGCATAGAAACATGGAAATCACTATGAATCTAACTCAACTCTGGAGGTAATTCAAGTTGATAGGCCACTGATCCTATACGCTTCAACACACGGTACGGTCCAATGAACCTAAGGCTCAACTTGCCCTTTCTTCCAAATCTAAAAATCTTCTTCCAAGGTGAGACTTTCAAAAAGACCTGATCTCCCACCGCAAACTCGATATCCTTACGCTTCAGATCCGCGTATGACTTTTGTCTATCTGAAGCTTCCTTTAACCGTGCTCAAATTACCTTTAGCTTTTCTTCCATCTCAGATATCAATTCAGGACCCACCAACTGTCGTTCCCTCAATTCAGTCCAACAAATAGGGGTACGACACCTACGACCGTATAACGCTTCATAAGGAGCCATTTGGATACTGGATTGGTAACTGTTATTATACGCGAACTCTGCCAATGGTAGGAAATCCTCCCAACTAACTCTGAAGTCAATCACGCAACCTCTTAACATGTCTTCCAAAATCTAAATTACTCTTTCTGACTGACCATCTGACTGAGGATGAAAAGCCGTACTGAAGTTTAACTTTGTTCCCAAAGCCTCATGTAAAGCTTTCCAAAACTGTGATGTAAACCTAGGATCCCTGTCCGATATGATAGACATTGGTACCCCATACAACCTAACGATCTCAGATACATACAGCTTAGCCAACTTCTGTAGTGAGTAATTCGTAGAACTGGTAGAAAATGAGTAGTCTTCGTCAATCGATCTACTACCACCCAAACGGAATCTTTTTTAGCTGGTGTTAAAGGTAACCCACTAACGAAATCCATTGTTATCCGTTCCCATTTCCATAGAGGAATCTTTACCGGTTGCAATAAGCCTGACGGCAATTGATGTTCCACCTTCACTTGCTGACAAGTCAATCACTTACTTACAAAATCTGTTACTTCTCGCTTTAACCCTGGCCACCAATACTGTTCACGGAGGTCTCGGTACATCTTATTTCCTCTGGGGTGCATAGCATAAGGGCTACTATGCGCCTCTCTCAGAATCATTTGTCTCAAATCTGAATCCAAGGGCATACAAATTCTTTCACGAAAACACAGCACGCCACCTTGTTCAATCCAAAGTCCCCTATTATACCACTTTCAACTTGTTGCATTAAAGGACCCAATTTTTCATTCGATAACTATTTTTCCTTGATCTGTTCTAACCACAATGGCTTCACCTGAAGTTCCACTAGCAGACTGCCATCCTCATACAAACTGAGATGAGCAAACATTGCTCTTAACTCCGATACCACCTTACGACTCAACGCATCTGCCACAACGTTAGCCTTTCCAGGATGGTACTTGATTGAGAAGTCATAATCCTTTAACAACTCCCCCCATCTCCTTTGTCTCAAGTTCAACTCTTTTTGGGTAAAGAGGTGCTTAAGACTCTTGTGGTCCATATAAATGATCGACTTCTCACCGTAGAGATAGTGCCTCCAAATCTTTAAAGCAAACACTACCGCAGCCAACTCCAAGTCATGAGTAGGATAGTTAACTTCGTGCGGCCTTAACTGACGAGAAGCATAAGCCACCACTTTTCCTCCTTGCATTAACACATATCCTAAACCCGTGTGTGACGCATCACAATAAACGATAAACTCTTTTCCAGCCTCAGGTTGAATCAGTATTGGCGCTTCCGTCAAAATCTTTTTCAGTTTCTCGAAACTTTCTTGCTGTTTATCGATCCACACATACGGTACTCCCTTTCATAACAGCTTAGTTAGGGGTGTAGCAAACAACGAAAACCCCTCAACAAAGCATCCCAAACCCAAGAAACTTCGAATCTCAGCCACTGACTTCGGTGGTTTCCAATCCAACACTACCTCTACCTTCCGAGGATCAACTCTTATTCCTTTGGCTGACACCACATGACCCAAGAATGTAACTTCCTTCAACAAAAATTCATATTTACTGAATTTGGCATAAAGTTGCTTATCTCGCAAAATTTGCAACACAATGCACAAGTGTATGTCATGCTCTTCTTCATTCCTTGAATATACGAAGATATCATCTATGAACACCACTACGAACTGGTCTAGATAAGGTTGAAAGACTCAGTTCATCATGTCCATAAATGCATCTGGTGCATTGGTCAAACCAAACGACATCACCAGAAACTCATAATGACCATAACGAGTCTGAAATGCTGTATTATGGATATCTGCCTCTCTAACCTTAAGTTGATGATAACCCGACCTCAAATCAATCTTGGAGAAAACTAAAACTCCCCTCAATTGATCAAATAGGTCATCGATTCTCAGCAAAGGGTACCTATTCTTGATCGTCAATTTATTCAACTGCCTACAATCAATACACATACGCATCGACCCATCTTTCTTCTTAACGAACAAAATCGGTGCTCCCCACGGAGACACACTCAGTTGAATAAATCACCGATCCAACAATTCTTGAATTTGAGCTTTAAGCTCTGCTAACTCTTTCGATGCCATTCTATAAGGAGCAATAGACACTAGAGCCGTTCCGGGTAAAAGCTCGATGCCAAATTCTACTTTTCGATCTAGAGGTAAACCAAGAAGTTCTTCGGGAAAGACATCTAAAAATTCCTTCACCATTCTCACATCTTTCACTGATAATTCCTTGGCATCCAAAGCACTAATGAAAGCTAGAAACGCTCCATGCCCCTTCCGCACCACTTTCTCTGCCTTTAATGCAGATACCATATTTGCCAAATAGTTTCTTCACTCGCCTATCATTACTACCTCCTTATCATCCACAGTCCTTATTAACATCCACTTTTCAGCACAATCCAATTGTGCCTGGTGTTCACCAACCAATCCATGGCCAAAATAAGATCGAACTCGTCGAAAGGCAATTCCATCAAATTCACTAAAAATATTTCTCTTTGGATTTCTAAGGGCACGTCTCTAAATAATTTATTCACGATTACAGACTATCCTAAAGGACTAATTACCGTCATCTCTCTATCGGTAATCTCAAATCTAATATTCAGGTTTCCAGATATGGCACTAGCAACATACGAGTGGGTAGACTCGATATCTATCAAAGCAGTAACAGGTACATCAAAGATGAAGAACGTACCGATTATCACATCAGGTGCATCGCCATCTTCTCGACGCCTGACCGCATAGACCAACCCCGACTGTCTTGCCTCCGCATTACCTCTAAAGCCATTACCTCGACTCGGTGCACTTTGACCACATCCAAAACCATAACCACCACGACCTGGTCCATGGCCTCTCGGTGGTTGCTGAGTGCCTCTAGCTGGCTGAGCATCAGGGTTACAAGCTTCCTGAGTCGTATCATTTCATCAAGGGAAATCCTTATATTGATGATCCTTGGAACCACATTTATAGCAGGCACCAGTCTTCCTCCAACATTCCCCGGGGTGTCGCTTCCCACAGTCAGCACAGTCTCGACTCTGATTGGTAGTCACAGGTGCTTTAACTTGAGCTAGCTCATCATTTTGAGGCCTTTTCTAGAGCTTTTTAGAAAAACCTGGGTACTTAAAGTCCCTATTGCCTCTAACTCTTTCCCGGTTCTGGCGTTCTAAGTTCTTAGCCTCCTCGACTATATTGGCTTTCTCTACAAGCAAGGCAAAAGTTCGTACTTATTGTGGGGCTATCAGTACCCGCAACTCATCATTCAGCCCATTTTCAAAGCGTACATAGCGCTCATGATCAGTCAGCACTATTGTACGAGCATAACGGCTCAAGCGAAGAAATTCTGCCTCGTAAGCTACCACCGTCTTATTTCCTTAAATCAAATTTAGGAATTCCTTCCTTGGGCATCTAAATAACTTGTCCCAATGTACTTCCCTTGGAAAGCAACTTTGAAGAAATCCTAAGTAACCAATGCAGCCTCGGTGCCTTCTCAAATAGTAAGCCACCATTGATACGCCTCGTCCCTTAACAAGGACACGGGTCCTCTTAGCTTCTGCTCAGTGGTACACTTCAAACCATCCATAATCCGCTCTACAACCTCGAGCCAATATTTCGCAACATTCAGAGCTACACCGAAAACTCCTCTAAAAACCTCGGCACCACTTGATTTAAGTCATTCTGCTATATATCCACGAGCTGCTGGACCAGTTCTAGTCCCAGCAACCATTTCTAGTACTCGCAACATTGCTTGAGTCAAAGCATTGTCCTCTCTTGTATGGTCATGTGATCAAGTTTCACTCCCGGGTGACGCAGGTACATCCATTTCCAACATATGACCTGGCACTTCAGGCGCAACCCTAGTAGCTCGTCCTCTACCACGACCACGTCTACCACGTCCATGTCCTCTAGTGCTCATAATGACTAATTCGGTTTAATCTGATTACAAGTTTTATGAATCAGAATACTATTTCAATGTTTATTAACGATATTTTATGAGTTATAAGAGATAAAGTTGTTTTCGCAATCACATCCTATAGTCTCAATCTCTACCATTTTCAACACCTAAAACTAGAAGTTCTAAAGTGTTCCTATGATCATATCACAATAATAAACATTCAATATACAAATACTTACTTGACTTGGTGCCGGATGCTCGTGGTGCCAAACTACCTTTAAAATATAAAGTCTAGAAATTTAAACAGTTTTTAAAACAAAAATTATTATTGAACCCAAACCACAGCCGAGTTTTGAACCTAGCTCTAATACCATAAAATGTAACACCCTAAACCTGGCCTATGCGTTAAGTCCAGATTTGGCATGCCACACAAATCGAACTTACATATAGTCATCAATGATTTAAAGAAAACAAATCTTCAAAATGATTTTGGGGATGGAGTTTATCAAAAATCGAGATTAATTTGAAATCCATGATTTTAAAATGTAAGGGTTTATAATTTGATTTTCAAAAAATAATTGGTTAAAATAATTTCATAAAAGAGTTTTCACAGAAATTTTACGAGTTGATGATATTTAAGAAAAACCCCTTTTTATACGCAAGTTTAAGAAAACATTTATAGAAAATTAAAATAGTCCCATTTAAGTATATAAAACATATTAAAATCCATCCACGAAATAAAAATCCATGAAAATAATACCAGAGGCCTTATTACATTGCAACTAAAATAATACTTAAATAGAAATACTTAAAAGAAGTTCAAAGTTTATATATAACCCATCATTCGTAGTATGGCCTTCACACGAAGTCATCCCTGGCCCAAGCGTCCATCAATTATCATTACCTGAGAAGGGTAACAAAAATGGGGTGAGTTACTTAGAACTCAGTGTGTAACCCACTTACCGTGTCCACTAGGCCAAAACCATTTAAGCATATAATTGGGCTTGAGCCCATTTACAAATGTACAATGTATATATATATATATATATCAAATATAAAATTCATGTGATATGCAATTCCCAATCAAGCCTAAATTTCCATCCGGTACAGACCACCCATACCAACCAGCACACCTGTGGGGATCAAGTCAACCCACCCCGCCAACACACCAATCGCAGGCATAAAGCCATTTAAAATGTTTGTGGCAGAGCCATCGAACTAGATTGTGACAGAGTCACCAAACTAAATTGTGACAGAGTCACCGAACTAGATTGTGATAGAGTCACAGAACTAGATTATGGCAAAGCCATCCGAACTAGATTGTGACAGAGTCACCGAACTAGATTGTGGGAGAGCCACCAGCACTTCTCTTCAATTTTATCCCAACCCATGCAATCATGTATGCATATACAAAGCATAACAATATTCATATAATGATTTCATCATAAGGCCCATAATACAAGTTGGCCCATTAAGCGATCTAGCAAATTTGGCCCATTAAGCGATCTAGCAAATTTTTGGCCCATTAATCGATCTAGCAAATTTTTGGCCAATTAATCGATCTAGCAAATTTTGGCCCATTAATCACATGAGGCCCTTTTCACAAATTTCACACTTGGCCAATTTATCAAAATAATTCATATGGCCCCAAATATCACTGTTTAATATAATAGCCCATTAAGGGAAAATCCGTAATTTCCACAACTTTAATACCGATTTCATGCATTTACACAAAAAGTGTTAATATACCATATTTTTCTAATTTTACCAACTTTACGATTTTTATTCTATTACTTACGGTACAATATCTAACCCATGAGATAAGTGTGAAATTACACACCTGATTACGGTGAGAACTATACTTTCTTGCTCGTCGATACCTAAATACGTATCACACTCGATTAGAACACTGATACTAAATATAAATCTATGTCAAGATAAATGATCTAGATCTTTACCCTCGAAATTTTGAACAACAATTATCTTTCGATTTTCCCCTATTGACTATTCATAAACCGTTGAAGAATCATGAATAGTCAATGGCTCCGGAGTACACACGACTTCGAATAATCAATTCTCCTTGGATGAGGGTCCACAACCCGTGGAAAGTCTCGGATTCCTGAAATAGCCCTTCGCTTGAATTTAGTGGGAATGGTGAAACCGCCCCTCTTCTGAACGCTATTCACCACTCTTTTCGACCCTATGTTGATTGTCTCCATTGACAAAGGATTATTAGCCCTAACAATATATTGAAAATTAAGACTATTGTCGTAAAAGAGAGAACTCGGCTTACCTTAAAATCCTGACTAATTTCCAAAGGATTCCTATATAAAAACTTTCGATTATAAGAAATCCCAATTGATAGTCATTGAAAAAAAATGAGGGTGATCATGAATCCATGAAGAGTTCCTTCTTACCTTGCCAGCTATGACCTGAACTTGAATAACTTCAAGATGACTTTGACGAGATGGTGATTCGGCCCTCCACTATCTCACTAAAATATAATGAAAGGAAACGTTTAATAGAATGGACGATTATCGATTTAAAGGCTCTTTCTAGGCCATCCTATAGATTCAGCCAAGGTGACCAAATAACAAAAGAAATCAAGGAAAAAATGATTCTTACCGGTTATCCAAAACTTAATGGAAGAAATGATTGAGAATAAGGTCTATGGGGAAAAAGAGATTCGACTATGATTTAATGGATAGTGAAAATAATTTCGGCTATGGGGATGGTCATAAGCATTCTGCCATGGAAGGAAAATGAAGGAAGAATGTGTTTAAAGGATAAGTAAAATGGAGAGGAAAAGAGAACAGAGAAAAGAGAAAAGAGAAAAGAGAGGAGTTTAGGAGCAAATATGCATTCAGCAATGGGGAAAAAGAAGGAAAAAGAAATGGCTTTTTGTGTTGATAATTTCGGCACTAGGAGAGATATACAAGATGAAGCACTTGAGAGGTTTTGCAAAAATGACCAAATGGTCAAAAAGAATGACCAAAAGAATCAAAGCAAAGATTGTTTTCTCCTAACACAAGCAAATTCGGCCAAGAGAGGAAAAGATGAGAGAAAGATGTTTTTGGGAGAGCAAAATGACCAAATGGAAAATTCTATCAAGCTACCAAACTATACCCAAACTTACCTCCTAAATTCGGCTCCCTCCTTAGTCCACAAAGCCGTCCAAATTCATGGACAAGTTGGCCATCCAAAAGTTTTCAAAACATAACCCTTAGGATATGCCTTGTGTCCCCCCTACATTCCATAAGTTTAGGATTTCTTTCCCCAAGTTCCATGCTTACCTTAACCATTAGCCACCTTGCCATAAGTAAAATAGTCCAACCTTGCCAAATATAATGCTTGACCGACACATGCTATAAAGGTGCAAAAATAAAAGTCACCAAAATGCCATCCATGGGATTCGAACCTCTTCCCTTAAGCAACACTTATGGCGCCAACTCCACTTTGCTACTAGTTCATCTTATGCTAGTTTTTGACACTTAATTTCCTTAAACATCAAGTTCACTTGATCCGCTTCAATGAAGTACTCATTTCTAAAATTTATTCTAATTCCAAATAAATCTCGAGCCTTCTCAAGACTATATTAAGCACACAAATTAAATCATCCACAAGCTAAGCACCAAAAACATGCAACATATCGATACTCAATTTTTAAGATGTTACAGAAGAAATTGGGTTGTACTGTGTCCCTATAATACAATAAGGCTCATCGTTGGTGGAGTACTGTGAAGAGAGGTATTATTGCTGACTGTTTGACTTGGGATTTTTTTTGAGGTTTTTAAGAGTAAGTTTACGGGTAAGCAATACATGGAAATTAAAAACGAGAATTTATGATTTGGTTCAAGGTAGTTTGTTTGTGGCTAATTATGAGTTGGATTTTGTATGACTTAGTCAGTATGCTCTTGAGATGGTTCTTTCTGAGAGGGACCTTTGTAAAAGGTTATGTTTTGGGCTTAATCATGAAATTCTGGTTTACTTGGTAGCTCAAAATGGAGAGTTGTTTGATAAGTTGGTTAAGAAGGCCAAGCTGTTGAGGATACTTTTTCTGAGCCGCTTCGTTTTGTAGTAACTATATTGGGTAAGAGCACTTTTGATGGTGCATCAAGGCGATCATCTAAAAGGGGGCGTGATAATCAGAATTCTATTAGAGGCGCGAGGCATGGGTTTTGGCCGAGTCAGTCTATGTAGTCGAGTAATGTTGTGGTTAGTACTGGTGGTTCGACTGGTGGTTCTGCATAGCCACTTTGTGCACATTGTAAGCATAAGCATTCTGGTGAGTACCGGAAGTTGTAGGTGGATGTTTTAAGTGTAAGTAGAAGGAACATGTAACAGGCCATTTTTTTAGTGAAATCGGAACAGTGGTTTCGGGACCACAGATTCGAACCGAAACATAAATTATTTTTATTTTATTATATGGTCCGTAATATGGTAGACGTGACATGTGAAAATTTTGACATGAAAATTTTATCGATTTAGTGCCTAATTACGAGAAGGACTAAATTGCATAAAATGTGAAAGTTGAATTCTAGTAGCTATAAGGATCAAATAGCTATGGAATTCAAAACTAGGGGTCCTTATATGATAGTTAGACCATTATGAAAAGTATGTAGATTTTTATGGTGACTCATCCATGGAATTATAGAAAAAGGTCAAGGACTAAATTGGAAATAGCAAAAACTTAATTAATTAAAAAGATTATAAAATATATCATCTTATTTTATTTTATCCTCAACCTAAAAAAACATGGAAACCCTAGGAGAGAGAAAAGAAGCTTTCAAGGCCTAATTGGGTAAGCTCATTTTTCCCATTTTTAGTAACTGTGATATTTTTAAAATCGGGATAGCTTAATATCTATATTTTGGGGATTAATTTGAAAAGTTGTCAAGGTTTGAAAAATGGGTCATGGATGTATATGCTGGAAATTAGAAATTTATGGTAGAAAATGAAAGATTATTAATAGATAAACAACTTTTATAAAGTGATTTTTGATGGAAACTTCATTTAGGGACTAAAATGTAAACTTGTGAAATTGAAGGAAAATTCTAAAATTTTATGTATACATGTGCTGTAAAATTTGTAATGAGGCTTTGGTTACGCTTGGAATAGGGAGTAATTTGCACAAGTTTCACTTTTTGGGTTTAGGGACGAAATCAAAATTTATGTAAAAGTTAGGGGAAAAGTGGTAATTTTGCCTAGGACTTAAATTGAGTCCCTATGAGTATGAAAAATAAGAAATTGATGATTAAAGCTATTTATATAGATCCTAAAAACACAAATTTGAGGCTAGATCGAGAAAAAGAAAAAATTTTGGATTAGTAAATTTAACGTGAACAAGTCTCAAGGTAAGTTCGTGTAACCTAAACGAGCATGATTAATTGATTGTTGTATTGTATGGAATGTAATTTATATGGATGTGTATTATTTAATTTCCACATGAAAAATTAAATACATGCTTGAAATTGTGAAAGAGGTTAAGTTCCGATGGGTGGATGTGCTTTCTCGAAATGAATGGGGTCTTGTATTTGTTGGAGACGAGATTTAGCTCAGACGAGTGATCCTATTGATCTTTTCATATAAAGGATTTAGCCCGGCTGGGTAATCCTAACACGAAACCTCTCGAGTAAATGTTATAATTTGGGTTTAGCCTGGACTGGTAACCCTAATTAAGCTCTTATAAGCACACGTTATATAAAGGATTTAGCCTGGATTGGTAATCTTGTTACACAATATGTGACTCGAGGGTCTGTCCCATGACTAAGTGCCCTAAAGGGTATCCTTGAATGAGAATCGACGGATTAACGAATCATGCACCTCGAGTGTACTACTTGAGCATCCATCAGAGTTTTAATAATTCAATGGACGTAGAACTCTTGACATGGTATGGAAATTGTGTGATCAAATGGTAATGACTTGAAAGAATATTGCATGATGAGCTCATCTATGTTTACTTGATTGATATGAAGATTTTGATGATTGATATGTTTGATTGAGTGCATGTACTTAGGCCATATTGCTAGTGGATAGAACTCATGTTATTGTGTGCTTATATTTAATAAACAAGTTTGATAAGTTTAGTTTCCGTTATACGAACTTACTAAGCATGTAATCTTACCCCCTTTCTTTTCCCCTGTCTTATAGTGCTCAGAAGCTCACTAAGGTTAGAAGATCATTGGAACATCATCACACTATCAACTAGCACTTTGGGTATACTTAGTAAAAATCATTTTGGTATAATGGCATGTATAGAACAACTTGGCCAATAGTGGCTTGAAAATGATGTTTTGTAGTTAGCCATTGGAATGGCAAGTAATGGTTCATTTTGGTATGACTAAGTAGATTATTTTGATACATAAATGCACATGTGTTATGTTAAGTATATGTGGTCTAATGTTGTTATTGCATAAGTTAAACCAAGGTAAGTTTATAAACACTTGTGCTTGAAATGATATGGCATGTTGAATGATGGAATTGCTTAATTTGAATGCTTGAATTGGTTGGTATTGGATGTGTGTTTTAAGTGCATGTTTTGGGTGAAATTTTGGGTGAGAAATGAAGCTAGAAATGGCTTCATTTTGTCCACATGGGCAGATACATGGGCATGTGTCTAGACTGTGTGTGACACACAGCCTGGTAACACGAGCATGTAGTTTGGCCTTGTGTCCCCTGCACCTAAATTTTGAGAAACAGAATGCTTAGAATTAAGCACACGGGCATGTGTCTTAGTCTTGTGTGCCATACGGCCTAGAACACGGGCGTGTGTCTTGGCCGTGTGAAACCTCCAACTAATTCGAATTAAATTAAATTGCCACACGGCCTAGCACACAGGCGTGTGGCATGGCTGTGTGGTGCAAGTCAGAGAGCACCATAAATCGGACATGGCCTGAGGCATGGGCGTGTCTAGGGTCACACAGGCGTGTCGCTTGGACCACACGGGCATGTGAGTCCTGCACCTTAGAAAATTTTTGTAATTTTACGAAAAATTCTTAGAGGTTCCAATTAAGTCCCGATTCGATTTTAATGCTCGTATTGGGCCTCGATGGCCTGATCAATGGACGACATGGATGATCTTGATAAATGAATAATAATTGTATGAATTATCTAAAAAATGTTCTGAATGTTCTGGTAATGTTCTGAAACCCTGTTCTGACAACGGGTATGGGTTAGGGGTGTTATAGAACATACGTTTAGGAATTGTCCAAATAAAGTAGAGGTTTCACAGGCTCAAAGTTCTGCACATGATCTGTGCCTGTTGGAGGTTGTGGTCATGGTAGAGGTAATGGGAGACCGGTGGGACAATGAGTTCTTTATCATTCAGTTTCTATTCAGGTTGAGTCTTGAAGTCCAGCCCAGGTTTTACTATTAGGGAGTCGAAGGATAAGGATCTGACTAATGTTATGGCAGGTACTTTCACTTTAAAGTCTATTCCATTATTCCTTTTGGTTGATTCTGGTTCCACACAATCATATATCTTGAGTGAATTGGCATGTAAGTCAGGGATTCCTATAGAGACTATTGGTTTGGGTATGACTGTTATTAGCTTTTTTGGTGATAGTGTTGTGGTGAATCGATTATATCGTAGGTGTCCACTTATGATTTAAAGGCATGTTTTCTTTGTGGATCTTGTAACAGCCCGTTTTTTAGTGGTGTCAAAAATAGTGGTTTTGGGACTACCAAATTCAACGAGTAAGTTTGTAAATATTATTATTTAATATTTACGAGTCAAATATGGTTTTTGAAAGGGTTTTGATTTGATAATTTATGCTATTCGAATGATTAATTAAGTTCAAGTGGTAAGACCCTAAGGTCAAGTGGTTTTAGAAAATGATGTATCTGGACCTCATTTCTATAAACCGAGTTGGAAAATTTTTACATTTCGATAGTTAATTAATGAAAAAGGACTAAATCGTAAAAAGATGTAAAATTTGATCATTATTAGAATTAAGTGATTAAATGACTTAAGGAATAAAGATAAAGGGACTTAAATGGTAATTAAACCATGGTCAAAGTTCCCAAGCGGTGGTGTCATGATTGAATCCACTAGCTTTTGGATTAATTATTCTTTTAGTCCTAATTAGTTTAAGATTAAATTGTAAATAAGTTTATTTAGTTAGAATTTAAATTAATTGAAGGGATGTGTATTTTGTAAATTTGTTTTTAGAGTTGGTAGAATAGAAGTGAATCGGTCATTTTTGGTGCCTTGAAAGCGTTCATCAGGTGTGTTTCTGAAACTGTTAAATTTTAGTAGCGAATTGTTGTTATATGTCGTAGAATTCTGCAATTTCTGGTGTGTTTATGAACTATTAAAGGATAGGGATTGTTTATTGACAAAATTCACGATTTTCAATCTATTTCAGTATGGTTTCGTGACCACACGGGTGACTATACGGGCGGTCCACATGGCCATGTGACATTAGGGAATTAGGGATTTTGACATTTTCTAGTGCCACACAGCCTAGCCATACGGTCGTGCGACTACTATTTGAGGATTTTGTCGATTTTCACATGGGCGTGTGCCTTAGACACACAGTCGTGTTCCTTAGCCATACTGCTGTGTGAGCTTTACACACGGCCGTGTCTACTATGCTATTAATTTTTCCTATTTTTTGTACAAAATACACAGTGAGTTACATGGGCAACTCACACGACCATGTAACTCGATCACATGGGCATGTGTCTCTACTACACAGTTGTGTGCAACTTTCACACGGGTGTGTGCCTCTTTTCACACAGGTGTGTAGATCTCCACACGACCTATACCCTCTCACACAGCCGGGGCACAATTGTATGGCTCTATTTTATAGATTTTTGTGTCGTGTCAGAAGCTGACTCATTTTGTGTTTCTGTATAATCCAACCCTTGGTTAAGCCTTGGTAATTGTGTTTGGGACTCTGTTTTAGCTTAGACTCGTGTGTGTATTCGTAATTATAGAATTAATTTAACGGCTTGTTAAGGGTTAACATGATGTGATTTATGGAATTGGGACATTACCTAATAATGTAACACCCCTAACCCTTATCCGTCGCCCAATTAGGGTTACGAGGCATTACCATACATAGCACAATTCAGAAGAGTCATTTATTTCAAATCTAGCTTCATAATTTAAAACTCATCAGAACACCTATCTTAATCACTTTTGAACTTAAATCTACTATATTACTTTCATTGGCATATTTTAAAAATTATTCGATATAAAAATATATATAAATATCATTACACATCATATACCAAACATATGATGAAAGTTTATCAAAAACTAATTATCACACATCACATTTTATAATCTAAGCATGTTCACATATTAAAATCAATGATCAACTACAAAATACAATTTTGGTTATCATACCATATGGCTTAATGTATTAATGGTTAATAGCAAACATGATACGCATTCACATCCAAATAAAATGAACCATAACTCAATTTAGGTCTCACTCCTTCAAGCGGTAATGATTTCATTTAAACTAACATAATTTAAATCTAAACTTACTTCTTTCCTAATTGATACGATCAGCCTCGGGGTAGAGTCGAGTCATATTTGTGTTGCCCGATCGTCTATGAGGAGAGGTTGAGTCTTCGGGAAAATAATAGAAAATATGTTAAGTATGCGACAGCTTTGAATAAGATTGATTTTAGAAATGGGTTTAAGTTAGGAATAGAGGTGAATAAGTGTTGGAGATGATTTAGATAATGAGAAGGATAGGTTCGGCTAGAATTAAGAAAAGAAGATGGTGTTTGTAAATTAGTTCGGTTTGAATAGGTTCGAATAAGGATGGATAGGTAAATAGAACTTAAACATAGAAACGATTCAACACTAAAAGTGTCACCCCAGTTTCTATTTGGTTTAAGGTGAATGATGTAACACCCCAAACCCGGCCCAAACACCACGACCGAATCTGGCATGTTACTAGAAAAAGAGTTTAGAAAGTTTCACCAGCTTTAGTTGATTTCTAAGACATTTTAGAAAAACTCAAATTTTGTAGTTCAATTGAAATCCCGTTATTCATTTAAGTTATAAAATTTAAAATAGCCAAGCCTTGCAGTTAGGTGACATCTTAAAACACTTATCGATTATTCGATTATTAGATTATTAACAAGATCCTCTTTTTATAAGAAATGTTGTTTAACCGGTTGTAGAGAAACCTCAGTTCTGTATTTTATCAAAACGTCCTATTAAGTAGTTTGTAATTTATGTGTCCAAAAATTAAAATCCAAAAGAAAATTTACCAAATTGAATTGGCCTTATTACAAATAAAAAATCCCCAAAAGTATCAAACGATAAAAAAATAAAGTTTAATAGACTAACCCATGCATGGCCACCTCGAGTCCATTCCAGCCCAGTCTAAAGAACTATGAGTTACCTGCAAGTTGTTTAAGAAATAGAGTGAGTCACCAGACTCAGTGTGCAATTAGTCCACCAAATCCACAAGTGGGCCTGTGCCCCGAAACACCATCAGCCGAAGCCCAATCATCACAGTATAAACAAATAATCAACATGATAGCCCAACCCAGCCTAATTTTCCATCCTCTACACTCCGCTCCATAAGTCCATCCTTAACACACCTGTGGGGATTTCTACAATCAACCCTCCATCTTTTACACACCTCTTTGGCAGTCATGCTGACAGACACACTGCTCAAAGTCAATATAACGTGGTCTAGCCACCGATCAACATGTGATCAAATCACCGATACGATAATGAGGCACCAAGCCATCATTTAGCGTGACTATGTCACCGATATACACTTCCCCTTCATATCATTATCATCCCAATATCCCATGCACATGCAACATAGTATAATAGACAGGTTATATGATGTCATACATGCAATACTTAGTGTACACACACAATCATGATATCAACAATAATAATAAGGCTTGATTATAATATACTGACCTAGGGTTTCGATTTTACCCAACATGGGTAGCTTAATCACCATTACCGCGATTTTCGGCTTTCAAACATAACACATACACATTTATTCAATTAAGGGATAGTGTGGTAATTACACACCTGTAAACCCGAAGAACTAAACTATCGATCTCGCTAACGTCCTCACTCGCAGGGATCATAGCGATCTGCTTACCCCTTTCAGAAGCCGGCCTACAACCCGGTGGCCAGTCTCGAACTGTCGATACTACTCGCTTCTAAAATTTAGTGGTAGGGACTACTGTCCAACCCCCTCCTTTGCTTGGCTGGTGCTTGATTCCATGAAAAGATCTTGGTCAGAAGACCGAGTTAAGACATTCAAACAGAGAAAATAAGAATATACGTTCCAAGAGAATATTTTTTTACCTAGATCGATATAATCCGGAGATGGAGTCGATTGAGTACCAAAATCTTCCAACCGCTGATTAGATGCAGATAGGAGTATGAATGTGAAGTCCCTCCTACATTCGGCCAAAGCACCATGACACCATATTAACACCTTTGGTTAATTAACCTAAAAAGAAAAGGAAGAGAACGGATAGTAAAGTGAAGAAGATCCCTTACCGAAACTGAAAGATGCCCCCAAAGATTCGGCACAAGTTGTCAAAGTAAAGAAGATTCAACTTAATAATGATACCTTTAGGAGAAGAAAAGGGAACAATAGTCAGAGATTCGGCTATAAGGGAAGAAGAATGAAAGCAAAAACTCAAAAGGATATATGGGAAAAAGATTCAGCCTAGAGGAGAAATAAAATAAAAGAAAACGATACTACCTACCAAAGTGATAGCTGAGTTTCGGTTGTGAAGAACCAACACCATGAGAAGAAAAAATAATTTATTTTTGACTTGAGAAAAAGAGAGAACACTAGATGAATCCTTTAGGGTAAGGGGTAAAGGTTCAGCTAAGGAAAATAGATGAGGAAGAAATAATGAAGTGGTGTGGGTGGTGATAAGTTTCGACTAAGGGGTTTAGAGGTGTGAAACAAAATGTGAACAAAAAGAAAAAAAAGAGAAAATGAGAGGAAGGGAGAGTTGGGGTTCGACTTTTGAAGAAGTAATGGAGAAAGTGTGGAGCAAAGCAGAGAAAAGAGAAGGGAGACGAGAAGGGTGCTATAGGTTTCGATTTTGGATGGTGAGGCAAAGAACTCAAGTTACCAAAAATGCAAAAGAGGGGGAGAGAAATGGTTTGGTTTAGGCTAAAAGAAGAATGGATAAAGACCCTAGGGGTTTTGGCTATACAAAAAAAGAGCAAAGCTGCCAAAATGCCCAACACCTAAAAGCCGAAAAGAAAGAGCTCACTACATCTAAAAGCTAACCCTTCCAAACTTTCGGCACCTACTCTCATCAAACTGAAATCGACCTCCTCCCCCTTACATCAAGTGTCAAAAATTTGGCTAACGCCGTTCTCCACTTTCTTCTTCTTGAATTTCTCCTATCTTCACTCACAACCTCCCATTTGAATTGATTTCAACAAGTCAACACCCACTTTTCTCTCATAGCCTCAAATTCAAAATGTTTGACTAATTCCACACCCCTTCTTCAAGGTCCCTTGCCGAATCCAACTCTACTCATCCTGATGCCAAAATAAATTCCAAAATGTCAACTGTGCACCTCGAACCTTCTCCTTCCCTGCTCCTTGTGGCATCACTCTCCTACCTCTTAAGTGGCGCCTCTTTGCCACCTTGCCACTTTAATTCTTATGTCACCAAACACAAACAATAAACGTTAAGTCCTGCCCCAGTTAACTTCCCTATTAAAGTGCCCAAAATTGAAATTCTGGCAAGATTTTGACTTAACCCCGGGCCTTCCGAGAGACCCCAAACACGCTCAAACAACAAACAAAGTATACCAAACACACAAATACTGTAACATCCGGGATTTGGGGGTTTTTGCATTCACTTTGTATCTATGTGTTGGTATGCTTTGTATGTTGTTTGTGAGTGTTTGGGGTCTTTAGGAAGGCCCAGGGTTAGGTGGGAACCTTGGCAAAAGTTTCAATTTTGGGCACTTTAGGAGGAAAGCTGACTGGGGCAAGACTTAAGGTTTATTTTTTGTGTTTAGTGGCATAAGAATTAGGGTGGCAAGGTGGCAAAGAGGCGCCACTTAAGGTGCAGGTAAGTGATGCCTCAGGGGGAGCAGTGAAGGAACAGGTTCGATTCGCGTTGTCAGTAATGTGAAATTTTATTTTTTGCTTATGTGCCTAAGGAGCTTGGATGATGGATTCGGTTAGGAGCCTTGAGAAGTGGGGGTGGACTTATTCAAATATTTCTAAGGATGGACAAGAGTACAAAGGGGATTTTGAATAATTCAACTTGATTCAAATGTGTGATCAAGAATGAAGTTAGGAGAAATGTGGGGGATTTGATGTTGGTGAGGTAGGTGGCTAAATTTTTGGGTGCTTAAGGTAGGGGGAAGAAGTCAGTTTTGGGTTGTTGATGGGTGTGCCAAAAGTTGGTAGGGTATCTAAGTTTTTTTGCTCTTTTTTAGTGTATTCGGTCACTAAAGAAGTAGATGGTGCCGATTTTGGTAGGTTCCCTTGAAGCTCCTTTGTTTTTTCGGGTTCTTAATTCCTATATGCCGAAAGTGCCTAGCCAAATTCCATTTATCATTTCCTATGACCTAAAGCCAAAAGGGAGGAGACCATTAGTGCATCTTTTCTTTATCTTTTCTTTTTTCTCTCTACTCATCCTCTTAAACTCCACAACCGAAAGCACCACATCAATCTCTTGCAATCTGTTGTTCTATTCTTATTCTTCTTTACTTTCTTCTTAAACCAAAACCACCTCCTCTTTTCTTTAGTATTTTGGTAACGAATGTGCATTGCTTCACCACCTAAAGCCGAACCCTCTTATCATTCTTCTTTCATTATACCTCCTTCACTTAATTGTTTTCTAAGAGCCAAACCCTAACTCTCCCTCTCTTATTCTCTTCATTCTTATTTGGTTCATATTCATTGCTCGTCTCTTGATCACCTTGAACCAAAAATATCTTATAGGTCCCTATCTTGGCATTCATCTTCTTAAAACCAAAAGCCAAAATCCACTCTCTCTTTTTTCTCTTAGTGTTGATTCTTATTTTGTTTTTCTTTTGGCCGAATATAGGAAGGGCTTGGTTTTCATTTTTCTTCTGTAATTGGCCAGCGTTTGAAGGGTCTTTGGGGACAATTGGATTCGATCAATCAAGGTAAGAGGTTTTATACCATTCATTTGGCCGAATACCACTTCTTCTAACCCATATCTTGGAGGGCTGATTCTAATGTGGAGTTTGTGTAGGGACTTAAGTGATCTATTAATCCAAGTGTGGTAGCCTCCGGGTCCTGTCGACTTAGGTAAAAAATCGTTATATTGATTGAGCGTTTATCCTTATGTTCTTTGATTCGATGTCTTAACCCAGTCTTCTGACCAAGATCATTTTATGGAATCAAATACTAGTCAAGCCAAGGGGGGTTGGACACGTAGTCCCTGCCCTTAAATTCAAGAAGCAAGTAGTACCGGCAGTTCGAGACTAGCCACCAGGTTGTGGGCCGACTTCAGAAAGGGATAAGCAGATCGCTGTGATCCCTGTAAGTGAGGACGTTAGCAAGATCGATAGTGTAGTCCTACGTGTTCACAGGTGTGTAATTACCGCACTACTCTTTAATTGTATTAAACGTGTATTTGTTATGTTTGAAAGCCAAAAATTCCGAAAATGGTGATAGAGTTACACATGTTGGGTAAAACTAAACCCAGGTCAGTATATTTTGATTACGCCTTACAATTACTGTTGATAGCATGTTTGTTTATGTGCACTAAATATCACAAATATGACATTATCTGATCTATTTATTATACTATGTTGCATGTGCATGGGATTTGAGATGTTAATGATATGAAGGGGAAGTGTATATCGGTGACATTGTCACGTGAAATGATGGTTTGGTGCCTCATTATTGTATCGGTGATTGGATCACATGTTGATCGGTGGCTAGACCACGTTATATTGACTTTGAACAGTGTATCCGTCAGCATGACTGCCAAAGAGGTGTGTAGAGGATGGAGGGTTGATTGTAGAAATCCCCACAGGTGTGTTGAGGATGGACTTATGGAGCGGTGTGTAGAGGATGGAAAACTAGGCTGGGTTGGGCTATCAGGTTTATTATCTGTTTATACTGTGACGATTAGGGCTTGACCAATGGTGTTTTGGGCACATGCCCACTTGTGATTTATGTGGACTAATTGCACACCGAGTCTTGTGACTCACTCTATTTGCTTAAACAAAATTACAGGTGACTCTTAGTTTCATGGACTGGGCTGGAAGTGACTCGAGGTGGCCATGCATGGGTGATTCTAATAAAACTTTATTTTATTTATCATTTGCTACTTTTGGGAATTTTTAATGTGTAATAAGGCCACTTTAAAACGTTGGTAAATTTTCTTTTTAACTTTATTTTTTGATGCATTAATTACCAGTGTTCGATGGGATGTTTTTATAAAATACAAATGAAAGTTTTCTAACAACCCGTCAAACAACATTTCTTATACGAAGGGATCTTGTTAATAATTTAATAATCAAATAATCGATAAGTGTTTTCAAATGTCACCTAATCACAAGGCTTGACTAATTGAATTTCTAACTTAAATAAATAATGGGCTTTTCAATCGAACCACGGAGCTTGGGGTTTTCAAAAAGAAAAAAATGTCTTAAAAATCTTCTGAAGCTCATAAAACTCTTTAAACTCTTTTCTAGTGACATGCTGGTCCGGTCGTGGTGTGTGGGCTGGGTTTGGGGTGTTACAATTTGGTATCAGAGCTAAGTTTAAAAAGCTTGGCCTTGGGTTTTGGGTTCAAAGCATTTTCCAAATTTTGTATTTAAAATGGTTTAGAAAAAAAGATATATATATATATAGGAACCTATTTTCTAGAAGTATGGCACCCGAGTCTCTGGCCCAAGTCTTCCAGGTAAGTTTTCTGATTGTTAGGTGATTTGTATAAAGTGGATGTGTTGTGTGTATATGTTGCTATGAGATGGAATTAGGAACCTTATTGTAGAAATAAAAACCTTTAGGTAAACATGTGCTTGCGGAAAAACTACTTATAACTTTATCTTCATAAAACTACTCGTTAATAAAAAGTGGAAAGAAATACTGATGCATAAAATTTGTAATCAAAGTAAGACGGAGTGGTAGACATGAGTGGTAGAGGACGTGGACGTGTTAGACATGGCCATGGAAGAGGCTGGGATACTAAAGTTGAACTCTCCGAAGCGAGGAATGGGCCTAAGGGCGAAGTACCAGCCTCACCTGTGGCGAAGCAGAATCGCAGGACAGAACTAGTGGAGATGATGCCCTGTGTCAAGCAATGCTACGTTTGTTGGAACGAGTGGCTGGGGTGAGCTCTGGAACAGTAACTCAAAATTCCATCCCTGAGCGACTCCGAGCTAATGGAACTGAAATGTTTAAGGGTATATCTTGGGTAGCTCTGAATGTGGCTGAGTATTGGCTAGAGAAAGTCGAGAGGATTATGGATGATTTCAATTGTACGGCAGAGGTGAAGCTAAAGGGCGCGGTGTCTCTACTTCGGGATGAGGCATATCAGTGGTGGCTTACCGTGAGAGAGGGTACTCCAGCAGACCGAGTTGATTGGGATTTATTTAAGACGATGTTTCAAGGGAAGTACGTTGGGGCCAGTTATGTGGATTCTCAAAGGAAAGCATTCTTGAATTTAGTTCAAGGAGGTAAATCGGTAGCTAAGTATGAGGCAAAATTTTGCGGTTGAGCCGGTACGCCCGAGGGATAGTTGCGACCGATTATGAGCGTTGCATGCAGTTCGAAGATGGGCTGCGAGATGAGCTACGAGTGTTGATAGCTCCACAGTGGGAGAGAGATTTTGCTATCCTAGTGGAAAAGGCTAAAATAGCCGAGGAGGTAAAACGGACTGAAAAGCAAAATAAGGATAAGGATAGAGGCAGAAATAAGAGGAGTTATGGACCGTCAGGGTCATCTGGGGGTTTTCAGAAGAGGCCTAGGGTTGATGGACCGGGTCGAACTGCAACGCCAGCTATTGTTGGGCAATTTCGATAGTGTGCTCAGTGTGGGAGGTCGCATGCAGGAGAGTGCTGGGGAAGAGTTAGGGACTATTTCAAGTGTGGGTCAAGGGATCATCTGTTAAGGAATTGTGCGTTGGAAATGACCAGGGCTCAGATGGTAGGTCAGGGGTATGTGTAGCCAGGAAGGGGTGGACAGCAGATGCTGAGGGGTCGTGGTTCGAACAGAGGAGGGAATGGTTCTAGTCGGGGTCGTGGAGCACCGGGCAGAGGTGCTGAGAATTCAGAGGCAAGATAGCCAGGGTTAGTTTATGCAAACAGATGAAGAGAAGAGGGGGATGCACCAAATGTTATAACAGGTACGTTCCTCATTTTTAGTTTACCCTTTACTACATTAATTGATATTGGGTCGACGCATCCCTATGTTTCTTGTGTGGTGTCTGGAACCTTAAACATGAACTCTGAAACTGCTTCTAGGGAGATGACTGTACTTAATCCTTTAGGGCAATCTGTAGTAGTAAACAAACATCTTAGAAGTGTGCCTCTAGAAGTACAAGGGTTGATTTTCCCGGCTGATTTGATGGAACTACTGCTTGGAGAGTTCGATTTGATCTTAGGCATGGATTGGTTGGTAAGGTGGATTGAGCTGTTGAAGGATTATGACTGCTCGATCAAATACCATCCAGGTAAGGCTAATGTGGTGGCAGATACGTTAAGCTGGAAGGTAATATTAGATTTAAGAGCGATGTTTGCCCATCTCAGTTTGTATGACACTAGAAGTTTATTAGCTGAACTCCAAGTGAAATCGACATGGGTAATTCAGATTAAAGAGAAACAGTTATCGGATGATATCTTGAGTGCTCAACTTCAACAAGCAGAGGATGGTGGAGTAGAAGATTATAGTCTGAATAGTGATGGGGTTCTGTGCTTCCGTAAGAGAGTTTGCATGCCGAAGGATGTTGAGTTGAGGTAGATGATTCTTCAGGAATTGCATAGTAGCCCTTACGCTATGCATCTTAGAGGGAGTAAGATGTACCGGGATCTGTGTGAACAGTTCTGGTGGCCTCGATTGAAGCGGGAAGTTACAGAGTTTGTGGGAAAGTGTTTAACGTGTCAGCAAGTAAAAGCCAAGCATCAGTTGCCTTCAGGATTATTGCAGCCGATGAAGATTCCACTGTGGAAATGGGAGATGATCACTATGGACTTTGTTAGTGGGCTACCTCCCACGCCTACTAAGAAAGATTCGGTATGGGTGATTGTAGATCGGTTAACGAAGCTTGCTATTTTATACCTGTTCGTGTTGACTATTCTCTTCAGAGGTTGGCTAAGTTGTATGTGGTAGAAATTGTGAGGTTGCATGGGGTACCAATATCGATCATATCGGATAGAGACCCTAGGTTTACGTCGTAATTTTGGACGGCATTGCATCAGGCATTGGGTACAAGATTGGACTTCAGCACAACTTTTCATCCACAGACTGATGGTCAGTCTGAGAGAGTAATTCAAATCTTGGAAGATATGTTGAGAGGTTGTTTCATCGACATTGGAGGTAGCTGGGAAGAGTTCTTACCATTGGCGGAATTCGCATACAATAACAGTTACCAGTCTAGTATCCAGATGGCGCCTTATGAAGCATTGTATGGGCGAAGGTGTTGTACTCCTACCTGTTGGACAAAATTGGGTGAACATCAGATTTTGGGTCCGGAATTGGTTACAGAGACGGAGAAGAAGGTGAAGTTAATTAGGGTTTAATTGAAGAAAGCGTCCGACAGGCAGAAATCATATGCAGATCTAAAGCGAAAGGAGATAGAGTTTGCAGTGGGTGATCAAGTTTTCTTGAAAGTTTCACCGTGGAAAAAGGTAATGAGGTTTGGATAGAAGGGTAAGTTAAGTCCCATGTTTATCGAGCCTTATCGGGTTTTAAAACGTATGGGACCAGTGGCATATCAGCTCGAGTTACCTCCAAAATTGAGACAGATTCATGATGTGTTCCATGTCTCGATGTTGAGGCGTTACCGTTCTGATCCGTCTCTCATTGTGCCGGTGGAAGAAATTGAGGTAAGACCAGACCTGTCCTTCGAAGAAGAACCAGTGCAAATCTTAGATCGAGACGTTAAGGTGTTGAGGAAGAAATCGGTCTCGTTGGTCAAGGTTTTGTGGCAGAACCACGATTCTGAAAAGGCGACGTGGGAGCCAGAGGATGCAATACGACAGCAATACCCTCATCTCTTTTGACCAGGTAATTGCGAGGTCAAAATTTCTTTAAGGGGGTAGAACTGTAACATTCAGGATTGGGGGGTTTTTGCATTCATTTTGTATCTATGTTTTGGTATGCTTTGTATGTTGTTTGTGAGTGTTTGGGGCCTCCGGGAAGGCCCGGGGTTAGGTGTCAACCTTGGCTAAAATTTCAATTTTGGTCACTTTAGGATGGAAGTTGACTGGGGCAGGACTTAAGGTTTATTGCTTGTGTTTAGTGGCATAAGAATTAGGGTGGCAAGGTGGCAAAGAGGCGCCACTTAAGGTGCAAGTAAGTGACGCTTTAGGGGGAGTAGTGAAGGAACAGGTTCGATTCGCGTTGTGGGTAATGTGAAATTTTATTTTTTGCTTATGCGCCTAAGGAGCTTGGATGATAGATTCGGTTAGGAGCCTTGAGAAGTGGGGGTGGACTTAGTCAAATATTTCTAAAGGATGGACAAGAGTAAAAAGGGGATTTTAAATAATTCAACTTGATTCAAATGTGTGATCAAGAGTGAAGTTAGGAGAAATATAGGGAATTTGATGTTGGTGAGGTAGGTGGCTGATTTTTTGGGTGCTTAAGGTAGGGGGAAGAAGTCGGTTTTGGGTTGTTGATGGTTGTCCCGAAAGTTGGTAGGGGTTCTAAGTTTTCTTTGTTCTTTTGTAGTGTATTCAGTCACTAAAGAAGTAGATGGTGCCGATTTTGGTAGGTTCCCTTGAAGCTCCTTTATTTTTTTGGGTTCTTAATTCCTATATGCCGACAGTGCCTAGCCAAATTCCATTTGTCATTTCCTATGACCTAAAGCCGAAAGGGAGGAGACCATTAGTGCATCCTTTCTTCATCTTTTCTTTTTTTCTCTCTACTCTTCCTCTTAAACTCTACAACCGAAAGCACCACATCATTCCCTTGCAATCTGTTGTTCTCTTCTTATTCTTCTTTACTTTCTTCTTAAACCGAAACCACCTCCTCCCCTCTTTAGCATTTTGGTAACGAATGTGCATTGCTTCACCATCTAAAGCCGAACCCTCTTATCATTCTTTTTTCATTATACCTCCTTCACTCAATTGTTTTCCAAGAGCCAAACCCCAACTCTTTCTCTCTTCTTCTCTTTATTCTTATTTGGTTCATATTCTTTGCTCGTCTCTTGATCACCTTGAACCAAAAACATCTTATAGGTCCCTATCTTGGCATTAATCTTCTTGAAACCGAAAGTGAAAATCCACTCTCTCTTCTTTCTCTTGGTGTTGATTCTTATTTTCTTTTTCATTTGGCCGAATATAGGAAGGGCTTGGTTTTCGTTTTTCTTCTGCAATTGGCCAGCGTTTGAAGGGTCTTTGGGGACAGTCGGATTCAATCAATTAGGGTAAGAGGTTTTATACCATTCGTTTGGTCGAAGGCCACTTCTTCTAACCCATATCTTGGATAGCCGATTCTAATGTAGAGTTTGTGTAGGGACTTTAGTGATCTATTAATCCAAGTGTGGTAGCCTCCGGATCCTGTCGACTTAGGTAAGAAATCATTATATTGATTGAGCATGTTCTCTAATTCGATGTCTTAACCCGATCTTCTGACCAAGATCGTTTTATGGAATCAAATACCAGTCAAGCCAAGGGGGGTTGGACACATAGTCCCTACCTCTAAATTTAAGAAGCGAGCGGTATCGACAGTTTGAGACTGGCCACTGGGTTGTGGGTCGGCTTCAAAAAGGGATAAGCAGATCGCTGTGATCCCTGCGAGTGAGGACATTAGCGAGATCGATAATGTAGTCCTACGTGTTCACAGGTGTGTAATTACCACACTACTCTTTAATTGTATTAAACGTGTATGTGTTATGTTTGAAAGCCGGAAATTCCAGAAATAGCGATGGAGTTACCTATGTTGGGTAAAATCGAAACCCAAGTCAGTGTATTTTCATTACGCCTTACAATTAGTGTTGATAGAATGTTTGTTTGTGTGCACTAAATATCACAAATATGACATTATCTAATCTGTTTATTATACTACGTTGCATGTGCATGGGATTTGGGATGTTAATGATATGAAGGGGAAGTGTATATCGGTGACATTGTCATGCGAAATGATGGCTTGGTGCCTCATTATTGTATCGGTGATTGGATCACATGTTGATCGGTGGCTAGACCACGTTATATTGACTCTGAGCAGTGTGTCTGTCAGCATGACTGCCAAGGAGGTGTGTAGAGGATGGAGGGTTGATTATAGAAATCCCCACAGGTGTGTTGAGGATGGACTTATGGAGCGGTGTGTAGAGGATGGAAAACTAGGCTGGGTTGGGCTATCATGTTTATTATCTTTTTATACTGTGACGATTGGGGCTTCAGCCAATGGTGTTTTGGGGCACATGCCCACTTGTGGTTTATGTGGACTAATTGCACACTGAGTCTTGTGACTCACTCTATTTGCTTAAACAAAATTGCAGGTGACTCTTAGTTTTATGGACTGGGCTGGGAGCGACTCGAGGTGGCCATGCATGGGTGATTCTAATAAAACTTTATTTTATTTATCATTTGCTACTTCTGGGAATTTTTAATGTGTAATAAGGCCACTTTAAAATGTTGGTAAATTTTCATTTTAAATTTATTTTTGGACGCATTAATTACCAGTACTCGATGGGATGTTTTTATAAAATACAAATGAAAGTCTTCTTACAACCCGTCAAACAACATTTCTTATACGAAGGGATTTTGTTAATAATTTAATAATTGAATAATCGATAAGTGTTTTCAGATGTCACCTAATCGCAAGGCTTGACTAATTGAATTTCTAACATAAATAAATAATGGGCTTTTCAATCGAACCATGGGGCTTGGAGTTTTCAAAAAGAAAAAAATGTCTTAAAAATCTTCTGAAGCTCGTAAAACTCTTTAAACTCTTTTCTAGTGACATGTCAGGTCCGGTCGTGGTGTGTGGATCGAGTTTGGGGTGTTACAGATATAAAGTAAATGCAACTCCCTAAATCCAAGATGCTACAAATGATGTAATTTGAAGATGGACCTCGACACGTTACTTAACAAAGTAAGAACCGATGGTATGAGGGGATGGAAGAACAAATCAAGACGCCACAAGCAAGCTTGATAAGTCTAGGAAACTTGTACGAAAGATAAAAGGAGATAAACTCACTCAAGAACTTAAAGTTCATAAATTTTAATAAAGATTCAATAGTCCTTTCTACAAGAAAATGAACAACTATTTATATTGTTCAGCTTTGGTAACTAAGTAGGCTCTTGGAAACTTAAGGAATAAGCTTGAAAATTCCATAATTTTTAAAGGAATATTCCTTGAAGCTTCCATGCATGGAGAACGTCTTGCTTCTAGATGCCTTCAATCAGCTTAAATGAGCTGGACTAAATCTCTTTAAAGTTTGCAAGTCTTTTGGTGAGTTCTAGGCCTAGGGGACGGCAAAAGGCAGTCCATTTAATATCCCAAATCAGCTTATAAATGAGCTGACGAAATAAGCACCAAAGGACTTCAATTATCCCCATTAATTCGGCCTTGGGTAGACTAAAAGACTCCAGCACCTTGGTGGCCATTGTTGTGCACGAACAGCCAGCTTGGGAAGAGCATTGGCCATGCTTTGGGCAGCCAAATGATAACTTTGGAAAGCTAAAGAGCATTGGCTGAAAAGTCACCTTGGAGACGCCAACAATCAGCATGCACATTAATTTCACCATTAAGCTTTTGTCGTCCAATTGACTTGTGCATTAAATTCGGCTCATTAAAAATCAACAGCTAGAACAAATTAAATCCTTTGATGTACATGAAAAAGGTCCTTTGAAAAGCTGAGCCATCAGCTCATTTATGTCGTCCGAATCAATGTTGGCTGCACAATGAACACTCCTTTAATGTCATGCATGCCTTGTACCTGCACCAATTTAATAACTGCATTTTAATTGAATTTAAGACATCATTAATTCGACAGCTGCTCATTAAAACATGTTTCAACTTAAGACAATCTAATTCCAGCATATTTAATGAGTTCCAGACATAATAAATTCGGCTGGAGCTAAAGAACACATTAAAATTCAGCAAATTAATTCATAACATATTAAATTGGCAGTAGATTATGACACATTTAAATCAATTAAATTCTGTACTAATGAAAACATTAGGACACACTAATTTGATGTTGTAACATAAATAAATTAAAAGTTCAATTTATTTAAAATTAAGCAATTTAATTAATTCAGCTCATTGAGCTGAAACGAGCTCAAATGAGATGATTTGGACATGCACCAAAGTGCAAACAGCTCCACGGAAATTGATTCATTTGATTCGAGCTCATCAAATTGTCAAACGTTTGTGCCCCGGGTTGGATCGTATTATCCCCCCTCTTCAAGACGATTTGTCCTCGAATCGAGTCGTTGGTTCTTTCGAACAAAATTTCTTTTGCTCGACTGTCCTCAATCGAATGGGGCGGATGGTAAGCGAGACACCTGAAAAGAATATCCATGAATTAACAAATATTGCTTCAAACAAATTTGCAATTCAAGCATAGACATATCAACGCAAGTATAACGCAAGTGGATGAGCAAAATTAGTTTATCATACAAAAGAATTAATGCCTTATCAAATGTTTAAAACAAAATTGAATAGGCTTCAAAGCATGCATACGATTTAAATGGGGTCCTCAAGACATGGTTATCATGCGAGTAACGCATCAAATGGTAGACATAATCGTCACAAGAAGATATTTGAATTTGTTAACATGGCTCACTAATTTGCACAATAATACCATGCATTGGACGTTTGACTATGGTTTCTGTAACACATGAATTGTAAAAATTAACAAACACAAGAATCTTTTTATCAACCATCAAGACAGATAGATCATAAACAGGCAAAATGGAACATTTAAGCATATCATGATCTAAATGTTTTACAACAACCAATTCATCAATGCAAAGCTTATCACCATTCGAGGAGAACAAAAACGTTTCAAAGTTTTCAAGCATCGTACCTTTAGGCGCAGAAAGATAAGGGTCAATTTTACCTTGCTTCATTAAAACAAACCTTCTCTCCTTGGGATTGTAGTGTAGTCGAGGCTTCGCATTCGAATCAACCTTTTCCAAACGATACTTGAACTTTAGGCACAACCACATGAATTGTTTAAGGAACGAATTAAAATTGAAAACAAAATTATCACATTTCATTACCTTATTCAAAACCCAAATATCAAAACAATAGTAGTTGTTCATAGACAATCGATGTTGCTTGAGTTTCCCACAAATTGAATCAAAACTAATTCTCGGTTCAAAAACATGTGTTTGATTATTTAGACCAAGATATAGCAACAGTTTCGATAAATCAAACATGTTAAACCAATAGGACTCGTGCATACTCAAGAACGAACAATCAAAACTTTTGACATACTTCAAAATAGATTTGCAAAAACTCAAGGATTTCGCATAGGATAATGAACGAGTCTCATAATTACCACAATCAATCAAGTTTGGATTTCTAAAAGAAAATTCATTGTCATTCATAACCGAGTCTTGCATTTGTCGAATATACATTACTTCACCTTCACACTTTGCAACGCAATGATTTTTATGAGATAAAATCATCTTACCATCATTTAAAACATCACAATTAATTGAGGGATGGCAAATGACGATATCATCCACATAATCACAAACATTCAAATAAGTTGGTGGAGACAAATATGCTTTAGGGCACTTACCTTCCTTACCTTCAATCTCATGGGACGTGATTTCATCTTCAATCTTACCTTTTTCATTTATACGAAAATGTCTTTCATCGGGAAGGTATTGAAGTTTAAAGTCATCGTGCAATATTTTGGGAACCTGAAAAGAAGAAGCAGAACAGGAACAAGGTTCCAATAGGTTAGTTGAATCAACATTCACTTTTTCTTGCTCGTTTTGTTCTTTTGTTTCTTTTTCTATCTCGATTTCTTTTCTTTCTTTTTCAATTTTATCTTTTTCTTCACTCTTATTTTCATTTTCCTTTTTCTTGATTTCTTTTTCACTTTCTCTTTCCTTTCCTTTTTTGATTTGATTACAACACAAAGATGATACAAAGAACCAACAAGATAATCATTTGGCTCAACGAAAGAGTAAGTACTTTCGTAAGCTTCTGGTCCATTTCTTCGGGAATGATCCTTCGTGCGTAATATCTTTGAAGCATACGATGACTAACTCGTGCTTTCCCATTCATCTCCTCGAAAGGGCTCGAACTCATAACTCACTTTATATCGTCACAAATTTCTTGAGGAATAGAAACCTCGATAGGAATCTCTTAGTGAGTAGTCTTTGGACGAGAATAGCCGTGATGATCTCGATTTCATATTTTGGCTTGAAGAAGTTCGCTCTCGATGGTAGGAAGATGGGAGGAAATGCTTGCGCATCACATCTTTCATTTCGGACCATGTTGATATTGGGCACTCTCCATTTCGTCTTCGACTCGTGGTAAATTGATCCCACCAAGTCTTGGCATAATCAGAGAAACTGATCATTGCAAGCCTTACTTTCTTGCTTTCCGAGTACTCGGGGTACTCGAACACCGATTCTACGTTCATTTCCTATTCAAGGTATACCTCTGATTCTGATCGACCTTGAAATGGTGGAATGTTTAACTTGTTACTCTTCGAATCACCATTAACACTTTCATGATATCTAAAGCCTTGATTTCCATGAATGTGTCGCCTTTCGCTTTGATTGTATGCTTGGTATGATGGATCGAACCAGCCTCCAATAGCAGCAACTATTCTTTCAAAATTTAGAGGCATAATGTTGAACCTCACCACAAAGTCTCACAAGTTCACTCACAAGAAAAAAAATCGCTCACACTCGTGTTTCACTCGAATATGGATTTTTCTCTAATGTAAGCACTCGTGCCTTTTACCACTCGTCTCACTCTCACAAATTCATAGTTCATTTTGAGTAGACTTATCGCGGCTTGAGGGTCGACTTCAAAATGGGTAACAAGGAATAAATGTTTATAGGTGTAGGGTAGGATGAAAGAAAGAAAAATTTTGGTATGTGTGGCGTTGGGGGTAGAAGAAATGAGGGTAGATTGATTTTGGATGATCGGGTATAGTAGAAGAGAATGGAAACAACAACTTGCAAAAACTTAACACTTTTTTTTAACTCGTATATATATATTTTTTGAATTTCGTAACTCTTTTTTTAATACTTCAATACAATATGCTGATTTACAAAGAAAATAAATACAACTCTCTTTTTTTTAATTTCAAATTATTTTTCACGAACCTATTCTGGCTTCTCGATCGTCGTTGTATCTCCTTGTTTTATAGTTTTGATACCAAATGATAAGATCCACCTCGAGATAGAGTTGAGTCGTATTTGTGTTGCCTGATCGTCTACGAAGAGAGGTTGAGTCTTTGGGAAAATAATAAAAAATATGTTAAGTATGCAGAATCTTTGAATAGGATTGCTTTTAGAAATAGATTTAAGTTAGGAATGGAGGTGAATAACTGTTGGAGATGATTTAGATAATGAGAAGGATAGGTTCGGCTAGAATTAAGAAAGGAAGATGGTGTTTGGAAATTGGTCCGGTTTGAATAGGTTCGAATAAGGATGGATGGGTAAATAGAACTTAAACTTAGAAACGATTCAACACTAAAAGTGTCACCTCGATTTCTATTTAGTTTAAGGTGAATGATGTAATTTGAAGATGGACCTCGACCCGTTACTTAACAAAGTGAGAACCGATGGTATGAGGGGATGGAAGAACAAGTCAAGACGCCACAAGCAAGCTTGATAAGTCTAGGAAACTTGTACGAAAGATAAAGAGGAGATAAACTCAATCAAGAACTTAAAGTTTATAAATTTTGATAAAGATTCAAAAGTCCTTTCTACAAGCAAATGAGCAACTAGTTATATTGTTCAGCTTTGGTAGTCGAATAGGCTCTTGGAAGCTTAAGGAATAAGCTTGAAAATTCCAGAATTTTTAAAGGAAAATTCCTTAAAGCTTCCATGCAAGGAGAACGTCAAAAGGCTGATTTTAGATGCCTTCAATCAGCTTAAATGAGCTGGACTAAATCTCTTTAAAGTTTGCAAGTCTTTTGGTGAGTTCTAGGCCTAAGGGACGGCAAAAGGTAGTCCATTTAATATCCCAAATCAGCTTATAAATGAGCTGATGAAATAAGCAACAAAGGACTTCAATTATCCCCATTAATTCGGCCTTGGGTAGAGCAAAAGACTCAAGTAGCTTGGTGGCCATTGATGCGGACGAACAGCCAGCTTGGGAAGAGCATTGGCCATGCTTTGGGTAACCAAATGATAACTTTGGAAAGCTAAAGAGCATTGGCTGAAAAGTCACCTTGGAGACGCCAACAATCAGTATGCACATTAATTCCACCATTAAGCTTCTGACGTCCAAGTGAGTTGTGCATTAAATTCGGCTCATTAAAAATCAGCAGCTAGAACAAATTAAATCCTTTGCTGTACACGAAAAAGGTGCTTTGAAAAGCTGAACCATCAGCTCATTTATGCCGTCCCAGGCAATGTTGGTTGCACAATGAACACTCCTTTAATGCCGTCCATGCCTTGTACCTGTACCAATTTAATAATAGAATTTTAATTGAATTTAAGACATCATAAATTCAGCAGCTGCTCATTAAAACATGGTTCAGCTTAAGACAATCTAATTCTAGCATATTTAATGAGTTTCAGACATAACAAATTCAGCTGGAGCTAAAGAACACATTAACATTCAGCAAATTAATTCAGCTTATAACATATTAAATTGGCAGCAGATTATGACACATTTAAATCAATTAAATTCGGTACTAATTAAAACATTAGGACACACTAATTTGTTGTAGTAACATAAATAAATTAAAAGTTCAATTTATTTAAAATTAAGCAATTTAATTAATTCAGCTCAATGAGCTGAAACAAGCTCAAATGAGCTGATTTGGACATTAGCCAAAGTGCACAATAGCTCTACGGCAATTGATTCATTTGATTCGAGATCAAATTGTCAAACGTTTGTGCCCCGGGTTGATCGTATCACTAATCACCAAAACCATGCGCATATGACTTTCATATTTTAAGCCATTTTAAACATAAATAACAACTACAAATACACATAGTTCACATGCCAATTTATATGCTTTAATATGTTTCAAAATTTCATTCACACAAACAAGCCGAATTGTTTCTTATTCGATCATTCTATATAACATTCAATAAATAAAATATATATTTAAATAAATATACTATAAACCAAATATCATGCTTATCTTTGTAGTGCTAATGCCATATTCATAAATACAAATACACTTACTTTATCAAAGAAACTAAACCTCAAACATTAATAAACCACATCAACTTCATTTCATCGATATGCCATTATAAACCAATTACTAAACTAACCACTTATACAATTTGAATCTTAAACCAAACTTATTTATTTCATTTTCGTTTTATAACATTCAAAACATATACATTCATGCCTTTATAAATCGACACTAAATAATCAAACAGCATAGCTGAACATACAACACAACCAAACCACATATTTAGCTATTTTAAATTTATCACATCCGAATACACAAGCACATTATAACCAATTTTGTAGCAACCCATAAGGCCGAACATGCATAAATTATTACATATCATATAACCTAACTTAATAAACATTTCATCAATAATATACTTGGCATCTCACTTATATTTTCAAATCCGCACCTCAAGACTTATACCTATCATGAACCATGACTTAATTCAAGCACTCATTAACAAAGCATATCAACCAAGTTACACATAAACTCACCTAGACTAAGATCATACACACAAACATAAACATAGCAACCATGTTTTACATATAATAAGCCAAGGCCAAATTGCTAAAACTAAACACATAAAGCACTTAACCAAAAACACATAAAACCAAACTTAAACATAGTGATCAAGCCATTTTCGCATGGCTATATATATATATATATATATATATATATATATATATACAGGTCCCAAAATCAAACATTCTATCTATGCTATACATACCATATGCCCAAATTCAACTTAGTAAAATACCGAAAGAAACATTCGATAGTGTGATAGGCTTTGTTGACAATCCCCGAGCTCGTAACGACTTCGAAATCTATTAAAACAGAGGCAAACAAGAACACACACAGAGTAAGCTATTTAAGCTTAGTAAGTCATAAGCAAATAGATATATATCAACTATTGCATATTAACATTAAATTAACAAAGCCAATTATACATGTTCTCAAATACAAGGTTATTATTTAAATCTTTCATACACATACCATATGGCTAATTGTACAAATACACATGAACTTATATAAATCTCTCTATTAAAATCATATATACCACATTTGGCCTAATATACATAATCACATATGGATTCACATATTTCACATTTGAAACTTTAACATTTATACAATCAATTCAACAACTAACTTACCTTATTTTCACAATTTGGTATAAGTACATACCGGAGCCTTTTAATTCAATTTCACATTTGGTCTTTATTTAACATTTCCCATTGAACCGTTCGAAATAAAAAAGGATACGCGGATAGTCGAAGCTCGTACAATGCCAACGTCCCAGACGTGGTCTTACATGTAATCACATATCGATGCCACTGTCTCAGACAGGGACTTACACGAATCAAATACGATGCCAATGTCCTAGACATGGTCTTACACGTAAACACAAGTTGATGCCAACGTCCCAGATGTGGTCTTACACGATAACACATATCAGATATCCTATGTCATGACATATGTATCCTAACTATTCCTAGGGTTCGAACGGGACTTTTGGACATCGAATCTCGATCGAATCAAACTCGAAACATAGTCAATTCTTAATATCACATTCGGCTAAGGCATAATTTTTAATCAAATAATTCAAGTTATCACATAGCAATATATATTCATAAATATAACAACATTTAAATGCTTATTGACTTACCTCAGACGTCGACGGATGGTAAAACTGTAACATCCTAGATTAGGGGTTATGCGTTTGTGCATAATTCATTAGTAGGTTTTGGCAGTGTTTGGAAATGAATTAAGGGTTTTTAAAATCCTAGGATGGAAGAGAAAGCTTTGGACAATTATTGGTTTTAAGTAAAAAAACAAGAAGTGATGTGGAAAAGTGGCAAGGGACGCCACCTAAGGTGCAAGGGTTATGGCATCAAGTGAAGTACTTTGAGGAAGAGGTTCAATCCCATTGTGTGCATTTTGCTTAATTTTATGAAATAGCATGTTTACTGTGATATGTGGTGTGCATTTTTAGAACCTTGGAAATGTAAGGAAATGTATGGAAATGTAAGGAAATGTATGGAAATGTAAGAAAATGTATGGAAATGTATGGAAATGTATGGAAATAAAAGGAAATGTATGGAAATGTATGGAAATGTAAGGAAATGTATGGAAATGTATGGAAATGTAAGGAAATATAAGGAAATGTAAGGAAATGTATGGAAATGTATGGAAATGTAAGGAAATGTATGGAAATGTAAGGAAATGTATGGAAATGTAAGGAAATGAAAGGAAATGAAAGGAAATGTAAGGAAATGAAAGGAAATGTAAGGAAATGTAAGGAAATGTACTGAAATGTAAGGAAATGTAAGGAAATATAAGGAAATGTAAGGAAATGAAAGGAAATGTAAGGAAATGTAAGGAAATGTAAGGAAATGTAAGGAAATGTAAGGAAATGTAAGGAAACTTGGAAATGATTTAGAAATGTTAAGTTTCAAAAAGAGGAAAGTTAACATTTTGGAAACCTAGGAAATGTCAAGTTTAAAGAGCCAAACGAAAATTTTTGAAAACTTAGAAATGACTTAGAAATGTCGAGTTTTAAAGTTTAAAAGAGGAAATTAAGGCAAGGTGGCCTTAAGAGAAAAAGTATGTGAAATTTGACACACAAACAGGCTTGGAAAAGTGGCCTAAAGATGCCATTTAGGGCTTCTGGAAATGGCGCCACATGCAAGTGTATTTGGGCCAGGGATCGAGTCACTTAAGAAGCAAATAAAAGAAGTTTTATTTTGCTACAAAGAGCAGAGAGGTGGACGGCATATGGGCTCTTAAAAGAGGATTTTTATTTCCTTTAGAATTTCAGCTAATTAGGATATAATTGTTGGATTGATTCTTTTGATAAAGTGATAATTATCACATAGGAAGAGTGGTGACCAAGTAGGGGACTCTAGCCTAGTAATTTCGGCTATAAAAGGGAGAGAAGGCCATTCATTCATTCATTCATTCACTCTTCCTTTGCCAAATTTCTTAAGCAGATTCTCCTCTCTCTGCTGAAATTCCTATAGTTTTATTCTTCCTTCTCTTTTCTTTCTAATCCCTCCAAAAGCCGAAAGTTGTGAGAGCATCATTTAGCCATAGTGAATCTCTGAAGGTTGAAGTGAAGATGCAATCGATTCCTTCAAATAAGGGTAAGATCCAAGTTTAGTTTCCATTCTTTTATATTTTAGACTTATCAAAATTTAGGGACTAATTTCGATTATTAATCTTGGCCAAATCATGGAAGGAAAAGTTCTTTTCCCAAAGGTACACCATAGGCCGCGTGTTCCCTAGTTATTCGGTGAATTTTGGGATTTAAGATCCTTAAGGTAAGTGACTATGAATATTCGGCCAAGACCCTATTTTTGTAGTAGATCTACTATTATGTGTTTTAAGCTAAAACTAACCGATTCAAGGGATCTAGTGAGTAGCCGATTTCAAAGGGGAAGAATACAAGTTTTGGATTTGATTTTTTATTCAATCGACATTATGGTAAGTACACAAATCCTACTAGGATTTGGTTTTATGGCCGAATAGGCCTTTGCTAAATATTACCATGTTGGTTAATGTAGGCATTAAAAATCTAAGGTAGTAGATCGAATTTCGGGATTTCAAGTGAAATCGTTAAGCGAATCAGGTGTGTACCCTACCCTAAGTTTTAATATGTTCATGGCTATGTTTTAAATTAAATGTGTATGTTTATAAGAATGTGAACATGGCTAAGGTACCATAATATGTTCATGGCTATGTTTTAAATTAAATGTGTATGTTTATATGGCTAAGGTACCATAATATGTTCATGGCTATGTTTTAAATTAAATGTGTATGTTTATAAGAATGTGAATATGGCTAAGGTACCATACTATGGTACAAAGTACTAAGGTACGTTTCCTACTCCTACTAGGAATATGAATATATGTTATTTTTAACATGTGAAAAGTGATAAGAATGTGAATTAAGGCATGATTTTGCATATTGTGTATGAAATATGGGGGCATATGGGTTATTTGAGAAAGGGGAAGTGAATGTGATGACTTCGGTCTCACTATCTGAATGTGGTGACTTCGGTCACATTATCTGAATGTGGTGACTTCGGTCACATTATCTGAATGTGGTAACTTCGGTTACATTATCTGAATGTGGTGTCTCATGACACAATTATCTGGTGGCTATGCCACAACTTTTATATGGGCGATGAGCACGTCGACTGCAGCGACTGCCTTCGATGGTGTGTAGCGGATGGAGGGTTGACTTAGTAGTCCCCACGGTGTGCAGGATGGTACGGGTGGAGTGTAGCGGATGGCATATAGGTTTGGGTTCGGGATTGCATCATTATCTTGAATCATTAAATGTGAAATTATGATACGTATGAATATGATTTGTTATGCCTGAATTTGTTAAGACTTAGTGTTTGTGTACACATTGAGTCTGTTTGACTCACCCCGTTGTGGAAACATGTTTCAGGTGACGATCAGTGATGGACCGGGCCGGCAGATGCTTAAAGGTGGCCATGCACAGCAAGGAAATTATTTATTTAGACATTTTAATTTTTATTTAAGCACTTTAATTTATTTTAGGAATTATTTGATGTAATAAGGCCTTAGTAGGAATATCTTATTCTGTCTTTATTTGTTAAGCTTACAAACCTTATTTTATTAAAAGATTAAGTCAAATATTTTTTTTTAAAAACAAAGCCCAAACGTTTTGTCACCTAAAGTAAAGGATTTTTAACAATGAATTAAACTTGTTTTCAACTCAAGCCCAACCCAAAACGATCTTTCTTCCAAATCACTCAAATTTTTCCTAAGTAACAAAAGAATTTGAAACGGTTTACACCGGGGAACATACCAGATCCGGTCAAGGCTCGTGGGCCGGGTTTGGGGTGTTTCAAAAATCGACTAATCGACTACTTTCGTTTTTCCCCGGTCCAAATTTGTTTTTGTTGGTTCTTGATCTAAACATATTCAAATTAAGCTTATTTAAACACCATTCAATTTAATTTAGTCTAAAAACATATAAATAGGAAAATTACCATTTTGCCCCTAACATTTTACACTTTTTACAATTTAGTCCCTATTGCATAAAACACAAAAATACACAAAATTTGCATATACTATGCTTAGGCCGAATATTCACTAGCTCCATACAAGTCCATATATTTCATTTTTTTCACATTTTAGTCCCTTAATAATTTATTTTCACAATTTAGTCCAAATTACTCAAATTCATCAAAAATTTGAAGATAAAACATATTAATCTTTAACATATCTTTAATTTTTCATCATCAAACATAAAAAATCACAAGCTATTATCAATATCATAGTAAAAAATCATCATCAATTATAAAAATTCAAGCATGGGTCTTATACATTTCGAAGCAACGATTACAAAAGCATAGAAGTTATCAAAAACCGAACAAAAACTAACCTTGAATCAAGCCAAAATAGGTGCTGAAATTTTGAAGAACATGAAAGCTTTCTTCTTTGCAATATTCGATCACTTAAAAGATGATAATGGCTATTTTTCTATGTTTTGTTTTATTTTATTATCATTAATTTAACAAATTACCAATTTAACCTTTATAATATTATTATATAAAACACATTAATATGGTTATAAATGTCCTTATGTCATCCACCACAACTAAAAATGGGCTATTTTCCTTTTAAGGACTTTACATTAAAAAGACATTAGCAAATTAGCTCTTACACATTAATTCACAAATTTTACATTTTATGCAATTAAGTCCTTTTATTTAATCGGACACTTAAACGACGAAATTAAAACACGAAAATTTAACACAAGAAAATTCACACTTAGAAAACACTGAAAATAATTTTAAAATATTTTTCGGACTCAGATTTGTGGTCCCAAAACCACTATTCTGATTAGGGTCAAAATCGGGCTGTTACAAATAATGGATTATAAGTTAATTTAATACTGAATCTGGGCAACTGAATATGTGTATTTCTGCTTCTGTTTGACTATTGTATGAGGTGAACATGTTTACATATGCATTAAATTTTGGGGTTTGGTAATGAAGAGAAGGGAGATTATTTTAGTAGTTTATCTGTAATTCTTCTGTACAACGGTTTATCACACTATACTACGTATACCAGCTCAGCTGTATACTTCTACTCAAGTGGCTTAGTTCCACATTTGTGGTGTGTAGGGCGGATGGGCCTATTAAGGTCCTATGTGGTGTGCAGGGTCGATGTAACATCCCAAAATAGGGCCTAAACGGAACAGTGCTTGCGAAAACATGAATTTGAGCTATAAAAGTTTATTTAGATTAATTATTGTGATTTATCGAGTGATTAAATACATGTGTTAAAGTATTGATAATAAATTTTATTGATTTCATGCTTAAATTGCCTATTAGGACTTGTTTGCAAAAGTTGCTAAATAGGGGTTCTAATTTACAGAGTACTTGATTGAAATGGGGGTTTGAAGTAGGAGTCCTTAATTGGTAATTAGACCATTATATTTTCATAGACAAAAATGGACATATATAGGTAGAAAGAACCAAAGTTTTAATGAAGGGTAATTTAGTCATTTGGTAATAAAAAGAAATTAAAAAGAGAAAAAGATGGCAAAATATGCTCATCTTCTTCATTAGGCCAAATTTTCAAGTGTTCACCATATCTAGGGTTTGTTTCAAGCTTCCAAGCTCCATATTAAGTGATTCCAAGCCCCGTTTTTAATGTTCTTTACATTTTTGAAGCCCTGGTAGCTCGGTTTAGCTTATTCTATCAATAATTCATGCTAGGGTTCATATTTGAAAAAATACCCATAGTTGAAATGTGTTTATTTTGATGTTTTATGATAGAATATGAAGTCTAAAATTATGTTAAACAACTTTTGCTAAGTGATTTTAAGTGAAAACGAGTAAAACGGCTTAATCGGTAAAAATACCTAATGTCCATAAGTACATGTTAGAGTGAGAATTTGATGTTGTCATAGAAGGGAAAAATGATCAGCATGTCATAAAACATAATAATAATGGATAAAGTATAATTTCTGAGCTTTGGGGAAAATGTGTAAATATGTAAAATTTTAGGGGCAAATTTGTAATTTTTCCAAACTTAGACTTAAGGGCCGTTTTGATAAATTTGAGTATTAAATAAGCTAAATTTGCTATTGTAGATCAAGAAGAATGAAATCTAGAGTTAGATCGGGGAAAGAAAAAGATAGTGACCTAAATCGATATAGTTTATCGTATTTTGTTTCGAGGTAAGTTTGCAGTAAATAAATGCAATATTCTATTATTTTACATTTGATACTATTAAATTCTAGCATTTACTTATTTATTCTATATATTTATCCTTTAAATACTCAAGCATGAATTGACGAAGAAGCAATCTCAGAATGTCCCAGTTGAACCTTAGGAATGTGTAGGATACAAATGTCATGACATTATGGTTTAAGGAAATCATGTAAGACCATGTCCAGACATGGCATTGATAAGTTACTATAAGGCAAAGGTCTCATGTAAGACCATGCCAAGGCATGGCATTGGTGAATTTATAAGGCAAAGGTCCCATGTAACACCATGCCAAGGCATGGCATTGGTGACTTCATAAGGCAATGATACCACGTAAGACCATGTCAAGACATGGCAACGGTTAAGTTTCACAAGGAAAGGTACCCGCGTATCCTTAGTATTCCAAGTGGTTCAATGGGAAAATTTAAAGAGTATACCAAAGGAAAGGTAAGACAAGTTCAAGCTAAAAAGGTACAGGTAAGAATTTAAGACTTAAGTATATTAAGTTAAAGGCTTAAATAATTTTGGTAAGAAAAGAATATGATAATGCATTAAGAATGTTGTTATTTATTTACATGAAAACTTACTAAGCTTAATGCTTACTCCCATTCCTTTCTTTCTTTTCATAGTTTTACAAGCCAACTCGGGGATCGTAAGGACGTCAGAGATTGTTACACACTATCAAAAGATTATATTGGTATTTTGTGACTCGAATGTTTTAAGTTATGGCATGTATAGGGACTTACCCATTTTGTGTGTATGACCTTATGATATAGCTTAATATTGGCTTGTAAATGCTTGGTAATGATTAGCTATTAAAATGGTTAATTAAGAACATGATTTGGATGTTATGTAATGCCTAGTTGATAGTTACTTTAAGAAATTATGTAATTATATGCAGGGGAACAGTTTGGACAGCAGCAGTGATGTGATTTTGAAAAATGACCAAAAATAGTAGAAATGGAATTAGGTTGTTAATAAGATATAGAATTAAATCTTATTGAGTCTATATTTATATAAAAAATGGTGTAGGAAAAAGAATTGTATATTGTGAGATAATTGATTTTTAGTGAAGAGAGGTCGAATCGCGAATCGTGTAATGGGGAGATTTTAACTAATAAACTGTACTAATTGGCCACACCAAAAATTCTGGACAAATTATAGTAAGAATATGTATGAGTCTAGTTTCAAGGAAAATTTATGGATCTATATTTCGAGTTTCATAACTCGAGTTATAGTTAATTTTAGTGAACATGGCACAGATGGACAGTTTCAATTTTTATGCCCTGATCTAGTAAGTTAAGTCTAGTAATACCTCGTGCTCGACTCTGGCAACGATCTCGGGTAAGGGGTGTTATTGGTATCAAAGCGAGAGTTTAGTCGATTCTTAGAATATTCAGTATAAGTAAGAGTCTAACTATACATGCCATACTTATATTTTGATAGTGTGACGACTCATGACAATTTTAAAATGTTTTTCTTTTATAGTTTTGGATCCCGAACGAGCTGGTGTAGATGATGTAGAGAGTAATGCGCCCGCTCCCGCAGAAGGGACAGTGCGACCAGATAGTAGTGAAAGGCCTATTTCAGTTTGTCAGGGAGGAGGGGCTCGAGAAGCATTCTTCTAAGCTATGAATGAATGGTTTGCTGAGTTCGTTTGTACGAACCCGGCTGTTAGACCTCCACCCCCTCACGATCCTCAGACCACTCATGTAGCTTCCCCAGTTGTAGATACAGTCAGAAGAGAGAAACCACCCGTTGACAAGATCAGAAAATAAGGGGCCAAAGAGTTTCGGGCTACCAAAGATGATAATGCAGAGAAAGCTAAATTTTGGCTTGAGAACACTATCAGAGTCTTTGATGAGTTATCTTGCACACCAAAAGAATGTATTAAGTGTGAATGTATTAAGTGTGTGGTGTCACTTCTTAGAGATTCGGCCTACCAGTGGTGGAAGACACTTGTGTCAGTAGTACCGAAAGAAAGAGTTACCTGGGATTTCTTTCAAGAGGAGTTCCATAAGAAAGACATAAGTTAGAGGTTTATTGACCAATAAAAGAGTTCCTTGAGTTAAAATAGGGTAAGATGACTGTGACTGACTATGAACGTGAATTTTTCTGACTCAGCAATTATGCTCGAGAGCCTGTGTCTACAGAGGCTATCATGTGCAAAAGATTTGAGGATGGACTCAATGATGATATCCGACTGTCAGTTGGTGTATTAAAGATAAAAGAGTTTGTTGTTTTAGTTGAACGAGCCTGTAAGGCAGAAGAGTTATTAAAAAGAAAGGGTAAAGCTGAAATTGAGATGCAAGACACGAAGAAAAGACAGATGAGCAAGTCATTTCAGTCTAGGCCTAGAGAGTTCTCTACGAGATCTAATTTTTCAATCGGGTATTCTAGCCGAAACAGAGGTGGAAGATTTATGGATTCAAAAGCTCAAACCACTTTGATTGTGAGTTTTGGTAGTATTCAGCTTGATAGATCTGAGTGTCCTCAATGTGGTCGACGTCATCCAGGTCAATGTCAAGCAACTGAGACTGGTTGTCTCTGATGTGGTGCACTGGAGTAGGGGAAGATCTTAGAGAAATCCTAGAGTAGGGGCAGGTAAAGGTACATTTAGAGACACAGTAATGAGATCAGATGTTAGAGCACCCGCAAGGACTTATGATATCCATGCTCGTGAAGAGGCATCTTCCCTCGACGTAATTATGGGTACATTTTCTCTTCATGATGTTAATGTTATTGCTTTGATTGATCCAGGTTCAACCCATTCCTATGTTTGCATAAAATTAATGCCTAGTATGAACATGCCCAAAGAGTTTATGAAAATTGTGATTAAAGTATCTAATCCATTAGGTCAGCATGTGTTAGTAAACAAAGTATGTAAAAATTGCCCTTTGATGATTAGAGGTTACTGTTTTTCAGCTGATCTCATGCTATTGCCATTTGATGAGTTTGATGTGATTTTTGGTATGGATTGGTTAACTGCACATGATGTGATAGTGAATTTTGGAAAGAAATTCATTGAGTTGAAATGTGAAAATGGTGAGATCCTTCGGGTTAATTCAAATGAATCAAGTAGTTCAATTTCCATGATTTCTATTATGTCTACTCAGAAATGTTTAAGGAAAGGATGTGAAGCTTATCTTGCTTTTGTGTTGAATGCTAAAGATCCAGAGTTGAAAATTGAATCAGTGCCTATGGTAAATGAGTTTCCTGATGTGTTTCCTGAAGAACTACCAGGTTTGCCTCCTATCAGAGAAGTTGAGTTTGGTATTGAATTGATTCCAGGTACCACACCTATTTCTATTACTCCTTATAGAATGGCTTCAATAGAATTGAAAGAATTGAAAGCTCAGTTACAGGAATTAACTGATAAAGGCTTTGTAAGACCTAGTTATTCACCATGGGGAGCACCAGTGTTATTTGTGAAAAAGAAAAACTGTTCCATGAGATTGTGCATAGACTATCGGCAGCTAAATAAGGTAACCATCAACAACAAATATCCATTGCCTAGAATAGATGGTTTGTTTGATCAATTGAAAGGAGCCACTATGTTCTCTAAGGAGCCACTACTTTTCGAAGTAGGTATGGTCACTATGAATTTCTTGTGATGCCATTTGGCTTAACCAATGCTCCTTCCATTTTCATGGATTTAATGAACTGAATTTTCAAACCTTACTTGGACAAGTTTGTAGTTGTGTTCATTGATGACATCTTGATTTATTCTCATGATGAGACTAAGCATACAGAGCATTAGAGAATAGTTTTACAGATTTTAAGAGATAATTAGCTTTATGCCAAGTTTAGCAAAAGTGAGTTCTGATTACGGGAAGTTTGTTTTCTTGGACATATTGTCTCAGGTGAATGTATTAAAGTTGATCCGAGCAAGATTTCAGCCATTGTTGATTGGAAGCCTCCCAGGAATGTATCAGAAGGAAGAAGTTTTCTTGGTCTTGCAAGTTATTATAGACAATTTGTAGAGGGACTTTCCATGATAGCTACTCTATTGACAAGATTGCTACAGAAAGATGTCAAGTTTGAATGGACTGAGAAGTGTCAGCAGAATTTCGACAAGTTAAAGGCATTGTTGATTAAAGCTCCTATTTTAGTACAACTAGAACCGGGTAAAGAGTTTGTGACTTACAGTGATGTATCCTTAAATGGACTAGGTTGTGTACTTATACAGGAAGGAAGGGTAATTGCTTATGCCTCTAGATAGTTAAAATCACATGAGAAAAATTATCCGACACATGATTTAGAGCTAGTTGCTATTGTATTTGCATTAAATATTTGGAGACGTCACTTGTATAGTGAGAAGTTTCGAATATTCACTGATCACAAAAGGTTGACATACTTGATGACTCAGAAAGATCTAAACTTGAGGCAAAGAAGATGGCTAGAGTTGATTAAATATTATGAGCTAGTGATCGATTATCATCTGGGTAAGGCAAACGTTGTTGCTGATGCTTTGAGCAGAAAATAGTTATTTACCTTAAGAGCTTTGCATACTAGTTTGGCCTTATCAGATGATGGTTCTATTTTAGCTGAGTTGAGAGCTAAACCGACGTTTCTTAAAGAAATTTGTGAAGCTCAGAAGGATGATGGTGAGTTACAAGCCAAAAGAGTTCAGTGCGAGCTAGGTGTAGAGTCTGATTTTCAGATCGGTTCTAACGGTTGTTTGATGTTCAGAGACAGGGTATGTGTACCAATGAACGATGAGCTTATTTGAAAGATCTTACAGGAAGCACATAGCATTTCTTTGTTTATTCACCCAGGTAGTACAAAGATGTATAATGATTTGAAGAAAATGTATTGGTGGACAGGAATGAAAAGAGATATATCAGAGTTTGTTTCTAGATGTTTGATCTGTTAGAAGGTAAAGGCCGAACATTAGGTACCTTCAGGTTTATTGCAGCCTGTATTAGTTCCCGAGTGGAAATGGGATCGAGTTACTATGGATTTTGTGACAGGATTACCTTCGACACCGAGAAAGAAAGATGCAATATGGGTTGTGATTGATAAGCTAACGAAGTTGATTCATTTTATCCCAGTTCGTATGGATTATTCACTTGATAAGTTGGCCGAGTTGTATATTTCATAGATTGTGAGACTACATGGAGTACCGTTATCGATTATCTCAGATAGAGATCCAAGATTTACTTCATAGTTTTGGAAGAAATTACAGGAAGCTTTAGGTACAAAGTTGAGTTTTAGTACAGCTTTCCATCCTCAAACTGATAGTCAGTCAGAAAGAGTTATTCAGGTACTTGAAGATATGCTTAGATGTTGTGGATTGGAATTTCAAGGTAGTTGGGAGAAATATTTGCCGTTAATAGAGTTTTCCTATAATAATAGGTATCAAAAGAGTTTGAAGATGGCACCTTATGAAGCTTTGTATGGACGTAAATGCCGCGCACCTTTGTATTGGACAGAGCTTAAGGAAACTCAGATTTATGGGGTTGATCTAGTTAAAGAAACAGAAGAGAAAGTAAAAGTCATCAGAGATTGCTTGAAAGCAGCTTCAGATAGACAGAAATCCTATGTAGATTTGAAAAGAAAAGAAATTGAATTTCAAGTTGGTGATAGGGTATTCTTGAAAGTATCCCCTTAGAAGAAAGTTCTCAGATTTGGCAAGAAAGGCAAATTAAGTCCCCGTTTTATTGGACTGTTTGAGGAGATCGAGAGAGTTGGGCCATTGGCATATTTGTTAGCTTTGCCGACTGAGTTAGAGAATATTCATAATGTGTTTCATGTGTCTATACTACATCGTTGTCGTTTAGATCCATCGTATGTGATTTTGCAAACAGAGGTTGAGATTCAACCAGATATGACTTACGGTGAGGAACCGATAAAAATTCTAGCTCGGTAGGTTAAGCAATTAAGAAACAAAAGTATTTCACTTGTGAAAGTATTATGGAATAGGCATGGGATAAACGAGGCTACATAGGATCCCGAAGAGACTATGCGAAAACAGTACCCAAATCTCTTTACAGGTAAGATTTTCGGGGACGAAAATCCCTAAAGGGGGAAGAAATGTAACATCTCAAAATAGGGCCTAAATGGAACAGTGGTTGCGAAACCACGAATCTGAGCTATAAAATTTTATTATGATTAATTATTGTGATTTACCAAGTGATTAAATACATGTGTTAAAGTATTGATAAGAAATTTTATTGATTTCATGCTTAAATTGCCTATTAGGACTTGTTTGCAAAAGTTGCTAAATAGGGGTTCTAATTTATAGAGTACTTGATTGAAATGGGGGTTTTAAGTAGGAGTCCTTAAATGGTAATTAGACCATTATATTTTCAAGGACAAAAATGGACATATATAGGTAGAAAGAACCAAAGTTTTTAATGAAGGGTAATTTAGTCATTTGGTGATAAAAAGAAATTAAAAAGGGAAAAAGATGGCAAAATATGCTCATCTTCTTCATTAGGCCAAATTTTCAAGTGTTCACCATAGCTAGGGTTTATTTCTAGCTTCCAAGCTCCATAGTAAGTGATTCCAAGCCCCGTTTTTAATGTTCTTTACATTTTGAAGCCCCTTAGCTTCGGTTTAGCTTATTCTATCAATAATTCATGCTAGGGTTCATATTTGGAAAAATACCCATAGGTGAAATGTGTTTATTTTGATGTTTTATGATAGAATATGAAGTCTGAAATTATGTTAAACGACTTTTGCTAAGTGATTTTAAGTAAAAACAAGTAAAACGACTTAATCGGTAAAAATACCTAATGTTCATAAGTACATGTTAGAGTGAGAATTTGATGTTTTCATAGAAGGGAAAAATGATCAACATGTCATAAAACATAAGAATAAGGGATAAAGTATAATTTCTGAGCTTTGGGGTAAATGTGTAAATATGTAAAAGTTTAGTGAAAAATTATAATTTTTCCAAAGTTAGACTTAAGGACTGTTTTGATAAATGTGAGCATTAAATAAGCTAAATTTGCTATTATAGATCAAGAATAATGAAATCCAGTGTTATATCGGGGGAAGAAAAAGATAGTGGACTAAATCGATATAGTTTATCATATTTTGTTTCGAGGTAAGTTTGCGGTAAATAAATGCAATATTCTATTATTTTACATTTGATACTATTAAATTCTAGCATTTACATATTTATTCTGTAAATTTATCATTTAAGTACTCAAGCATGAATTGACGAAGAAGCAATCTCAGAATGTCCCGGTTGAACCTTAGGAATGTGTAGGATACAAATGTCATGGCATTAGGGTTTAAGGAAATCATGTAAGACCATGTCAAGACATGGCATTGATAAGTTACTATAAGGCAAAGGTCCATGTAAGACCATGCCAAGGCATGGCACTGGTGAATTTATAAGGCAAAGGTCCCATGTAAGACCATGCCAAGGAATGGCATTGGTGAGTTCATAAGGCAATGATACCACGTAAGACCATGTCAAGACATGGCAATGGTTAAGTTTCACAAGGAAAGGTACCCGCGTATCCTTAGTATTCCAAGTGGTTCAACAGAAAATTTAAAGAGTATACCAAAGGAAAGGTAAGACAAGTTCAAGCTAAAAGGTATGTAAGAATTTAAGACTTAAGTATATTAAGTTAAAGGCTTAAATAATTTTGGTAAGAAAAGAATATGATGATGCATTAAGAATGTTGTTATTTATTTACATGCAAACTTACTAAGCATAATTCTTACTCCCATTCCTTTATTTCTTTTCATAGTTTTACAAGCGAACTCGGGGATCGTAATGACGTCGGAGATCGTTACACACTATCAAAGGATTATACTTGTATTTTGTGACTCGAATGTTTTAAGTTATGGCATGTATAGGGACTTAGCCATTTTGTGTCTATGACATTATGATATGGCTTAATATTGGCTTGTAAATGTTTGGTAATGATTAGCTATTGAAATAGTTAATTAAGAACATGTTTTGGATGTTATCTAATGCCTAGTTGATAGTTATTTTAAGAAATTATGTAATTATATGCAGGGGAACAGTTTGGACAGCAGCAGTGACGTGATTTTGAAAAATCACCAAAAATAGTATTAATGGAATTATGTTGTGCATGAGATATAGAATTAAATCTTATTGAGTCTATTTTTATATAAAAAAAATGGTGTAGGAAAAAGAATTGTATATTATGAGATAATTGATTTTTAGTGAAGAGAGGTTAGAACTTTCAAACTGTGTAACAAGGGAGAACTTAACTAATAAACTGTACTAATTGGCCGCACCAAAAATTCTAGAAAAATTATAGTAAGAAGATATATGAGTGTAGTTTCAAGTAAAATTTATGGATCTATATTTTGAGTTTCATAACTCGAGTTATAGTTAATTTAGTGAACATGACGCAGATGGACAGTTTCAATTTTTATGCCCTAATCTAGTAAGTTAAGTCTAGTAATGCCTCATGCTCGACTTCGGCAACGATCTCGGGTAAGGGGTGTTACAGTGGATAGGTCTAACATGGCCCTATTATGGTTTGAAGGGTTGTAACATCCTAAAATTTAGAATTTTATGTGTTGGATTATTTCTTGCGTTAAGCTAGTTAAAAATATTAATTGTGTATGTTTAGGGATTCTATGAAAGCTTGGGGTTGAATTGGGCCCTAGTAAAAATTTGGTGTTTAAGCCTATTAAGGAGAAATAGTAAGTGGCATCAATGCTTATGGAAATAAGTGAGTAATTGGCCAGCATAAATGAGCATATGGTAAAGAGGTTGTGGTGTCACATGAAGGGCTTTAGGGGAAGAGGTTCGAATTTCCCTTGGTGCAAAATTTTGACTATTTTTTTTTTTTGTGTTCCTTCCTTAAGTGTCGGCCATGGTGGTATTTAAGGCAAGGAAGACTTTTTAATTATGGTATGGTGGCTAAAGAAATATAGTAAGGAGGAGGATAAGGGATAATGAAGGAAAGAATCAAAAAAAAGGCAAAAAGAGGGAACATGTTGGCCTTTTCATGGGTGAATATTTTGGAAAGTTTTGTTGGTCAATTCTTGACCAACTTATTATGGTATACACTGTTTGGGAAGGGATTTTTTGGGTAGCCGAATTTTCTTTTGTCTTTTGGCAAATTTTGTGCTTGTGAGGTTTACTCTCTCTTAGCATATTGGTGTTTCTCTTCTCAACTCTATTTCTTTGTTTTGGCCAAATACTCAATTGCATTTTTGTTCATTTAGTTCCCTTGTTGTGCCAAAATTCTCAATCCATTTACACTCATCCTTCTCTTGTTTCCGAAACACCCATCTCATATTGATCATCTTGACCATTTTGATCATTTTCATTTTTGTGTCAACCGAAACTCCCTAACACTTCTTCCTATTTTTCTCTTTTCTCTTCACTAGCCGAACCTATCAACACCAAATCTCTTCTTCTTCAACTCATTTTCTTTTGTGTTGGGCACTCTTTTATGACCGAATTGGTAAGGGACTCTATTCCCCTCTTTTCTTTTTTTCTTTTTTTTTTTCAACTTAGCCAATTATGTGTGTCCATTACCAATCGGCATTTCACTTTGTTCTATAGCAAAATATATCTCTTCTACTATCTTATATTATGATCTTCTTCTAGTGTAGAGTTATTGTGGGAAGGTTGAATATATATTACCTTTGATTCATCTGTTGCTATAAGCACATTCAGTGGGAATCGATTTTATAACCATTAAGGTAAGGGTTTCGTCATGATTTATTTATTTTTAATATTTTTCGTGGACTGGTTAGTTTGCTAAACGAAATAGAGGTTATGACTAAACGTTTACTTTTAGGGACTAAATCGCTCAATCTATCCACTTGTGGATTCTACGGAAATAGAGGTAAGTCGAGCCTTTTTTTCTTAGACAATCGATATATTTATTGTAATATTGTTTTGACTAAGATTTTATCCGATGGAGGCTAGGGGTACCGACTTGAAAAGGAAACTGAGTGAAGAACACAAAAGGAGCGGATTTGCGATCCCTACTCCTAAATTCAAACGAAGGGCGGTATCGCCAGTTCGAGATTTTCCACCAGGTTGTGGACTATCATCTGGGGAGAATCGACAAATCATGGCCCTTCACGATTTCAAGAGTAAGTATTAAAGATCGCTTGGTGTAGTTTTGGATTAATAAAAATCTCGCCCGTTAGATTAATCGAGTGTTATGTTGTCATAGGTGCCAACAATCAAGACGGTTTAATCCTTACCGTAATCAGGTGTGTAATCTCACATTGTAAATCCGTAAAATTATGTTTTGGTAACATGTCGAATTGTAGATTGTTAGCATTATATGGCTAAAATCGTAAAATTGGCATAAAACGAGGAATATGCTTAAAGTATACTATTTTGAAAGATTTGACAAAATCAGTATTAAGATTGTTAAAATTATGAAAATTCCTCTAGGGGCCGAATTACGAAAATGCCCTAATGGGCCTATTATTATTGTTTAAATGGGCCTAATCCCTGTAATAAATTCTTGATAAAGGGTTGCTATTTATATGCGAACATCCTATTATGTATGTTGCATTATCATATATTGCATGGGTTGGGAAAGTGTTGAAGAGAAGTGTAGCCTGGTGGCATTGCCACAATAAACTATTTATTATAATGTTTATACATGATATCGGTGGTTTGACCACAATAAAATATTATAAATGGCAATTTGCCTGCGTTTGGTGTGATGGCGGGGTGGGTTGACTTGATCCCTACAGGTGTGATGGTTGGTACGGGGGTCTGTTGGATGGATGGGTTGGGTTGCATACATTACTTATATATATATATATATATATATATATATTATGTAAATGGGCTTAGGCCCAAGATATTGAAATATAGGTTCAGGCCTAGTGGACAACGGTAAGAAGATTATACACTGAGTTCTAGTAACTCACCTCGTTTCCTTAACCCTTGCAGGTAATGCTCAATGACGTGGACTTGGGCTATGGATGACTTGGTGGGGGCCATACTTCAGACATGGTGTTTTATTTTGAACTTTAAATTTCTATTACCGTTCTCTTTACTATTTTGGGTTTTTATGTTGTAATAAGGCCTTTGGAGTATTTTATTTTGCTATATGTTTGACGTACTTTTATTTTGCTTGAATTATTTTAAATGGGAAATTTTCTAAAACTTAAATTAAAGATTTCCTAAAATAGATTAACAAAGGGATTTCATAATTAGCTCTAACAAATATTTTAACTCAAAATTTTCTCTTGATTTATCAACAATATTTTCAAAAGTCATGGTTTATAAGATCTCTAGTTTAGATTATCAATTTATCAAAATCAACCTTCGAGGTTTGTAATACTTTATCAAATATTTTAAATCAAACTTGTTTTCTTGATTTTAACAAATAACCATTTTTAGTATGAACAAAAAAAATGACTTAACATGTTTTTCTCATGTGACATGTTAGATCTGGTCATAACGCATGGGCCGAGTTTCAGGTGTTACATTTTATGGTATCAAAGCCCAGTTTCACAACTTGGCTATTGTTTGGGTTCAAAAATGTTTTCCAAAGCTGTTTGAATTTTAAATGCATGTTTTAAAGGAAGTATGGCACCACGGGAATCCGGCATCAAGTCAAGTAATTATATGTTTTATGATTATGATTATTGTGGTACGACTGTAGAAACACTCTAGAACTTTTAGTTTTAGGAGTCGAAACTATAGAGATTGAGACTATAGGATGCGTTTTTCGAAAACGACTTTACTTCTTATACTTTATAAAATATTTTTATATAAACACTGAAATAGAATAATGATTCATAAGACTCTTAATCAGATTAAATCGAATTAGCAAATATGAGTAGTAGAGGTCGTGGACGCGGTAGACGTGGCCGTGGTAGAGGCCGAGGCGCTAGAGTTGTATCTGAGGCGTCGGGACATATGCCTGAAATGGACGCACCTGCGTCACCCATGACTAAAGCTGGGTCACATGATCGGATGAGAGAGGACGACACTCTGTCCCAAGCATTGTTGCGAGTTTTAGAAAGGGTTGCTGGGGCAAAAACTGGGTCAGTAGCTCGTGGGTCAATATTGGAGCGACTTAGATCGAATGGAGCTGAGGTTTTTAGGGGTATCTCGGGTGTGGCCCCAAATGTAACGGAGTACTGGCTTGAGGCTATGGAGCAGATCATGGACGATCTGGATTGCACCGCCTAGCAGAAACTAAAAGGAGTGGTGTCCTTGCTGAGAGACGAGGCGTATCAATGGTGGCTTACTGTTCGAGAAGGCATTTATGCCGATCGTATTACCTGGGATTTCTTTAAGACGGCATTCCAAGGGAAGTATGTCGGGGCTAGCTATGTGGATTCCCGAAGGAAGGAATTCCTAAATCTGGTCTAAGGAGGTAAGACTGTGGCAGCTTACGAGGCAGAATTTCTGCATCTAAGTCGATATGCCCGGGGAATAGTGCCAATTAACTATGAACGCTATGTGCGTTTAGCGGACGGGTTGCGTGATGAGTTGTGGGTACCGATAGCCCCATAGAAGGAAAGGAATTTTGCCACACTAGTGGAGAGAGCCAAGATAGCTGAAGAGGCTAAACACTCGGAGCGACAAATCGAGACAAGGATAGGGGCAGGAGCAAGAGAGACTCTAGGTACTCAGGTCTTGCTAGAGGTTTCCAAAAGAGGCCCAGGAATGAGGAGTCAGCTCGAGCGAGAGTACCAACTGCTACTAATCAGTTACAACCATGTGTGGATTGTGGAAAACTTCACTTGGGTGAATGTTGGAAGAGAACCGGTGATTGTTACAGATGTGGTTCCAAAGATCATCAGTTTAGAGATTGCCCTCTACAGCCTGCTCAAGCTCAGGGTGTTCATAATGATGTTACGCAGCAAGTTAGAGGCGCTCAGCAGTCGCCGAGAGGTCGTGGGTCAAGTTGAGGTGGTGATCGAGTAAGACAAGGTCAGGGTACACCGGGTAGAGGTACTGATAATAGGGGTAATGCGGAGGCAAGATAGCCAGGTTTGGTTTACGCGGTCAGACATCGAGAGGATGGTGATGCCCCTAATGTAATAACTAGTACGTTCTTCATATCTAATGTACCTGTTACTGCTTTGATAGATATTGGATCCAACCATTCGTATGTTGCTTGTGCTGTGTCTGGAACCTTGAACATTATATCTGAGGTTACTGCTAGAGAAACAACTGTATTAGCCCTCTAGGACAGTCGGTGGTAGTAAATAAGTTGTTTAAGGATGTGCCCTTAGAAATTCAGGGGAAAAATTTCTATCGGATTTGATGGAACTGCCATTCAGCTAGTTTGACCTTATTTTTGGCATGGATTGGTCGGTGAAACACCGTGCGAACTTGGATTATGCTGTAAAGCAGATGATACTAAGAACTTTAGAAAATAAGAAAGTGATGATGATAGTTGAAAGAAGAAACTATCTGTCTAATGTGGTATCTGCTTTAAAGGTAAAAAAGTTGGTGCGAAAGGGGTATGGAGGTTCATAGCCTTTATTAGTGCTTTGGATGCCAAAGAGTTGTCTGATGAGAGTGTTAGAATGGTGAAAGATTTTTCGGACATTTTCTCCGAGGAGCTTTCAGGATTGCCTCCGGATCGGGAGGTAGAGTTTGGCATTGAGCTGTTGCTAGGAACGGCTCCGGTGTCCATTGCTCCTTATAGACTAGCACCGAAAGAGTTATCAGAGCTTCAAGCTCAAATTCAGAAGTTTTTGGATCGAGGATTCAATCGACCAAGTGTGTCACCGTGGGGAGCACCGGTCTTGTTGGTTAAGAAGAAGGATGGGTCGATGCGTATGTGCATCGATTATAGGCAGTTGAATAAGTTGACGATCAAGAATAGGTATCTGTTGCAGAGGATCGATGATCTATTCGATCAGTTGCGAGGATCTTTGATTCTCGAAGATAGATTTGAGATTGGGTTATTACCAGCTTAAAGTCATGGAGGTGGATATTCATAAGATTGTGTTTCGAACTCATTATGGGCATTACGAATTCTTGGTGATGTCGTTTGGGTTGACTAACGCACTAGCTGCATTTATGCACACGATGAACCGGGTCTTCCAACCCTATTTAGATCAGTTTGTAGTGGTGTTAATAGATGACATCTTGGTGTACTCGAAGAATGAAGAAGAACATGATTCGCATCTGCGGGTAGTATTACAGACATTAAAGGAGAAGTAACTATTTACCAAATTCAGTAAGTGTGAATTTTGGCTGAGGGAAGTGACCTTTTTGGGGAATGTTGTGTTTGCTAAAGGAATTAGAGTTGATCCCCGAAAGGTCGAGGCTGTGCTGGATTGGAAGACACCAAAGTCAGCGGCAAAAATTTAGAGTTTTCTAGGCTTGGCTGGGTATTATAGGCATTTCGTTGAGGGGTTTTTGTTGATTGCTACACCCCTGACTAAGCTGTTGCATAAGGGAGTACCGTTTGTGTGGTCGGATAAGCAACAAGAGAGCTTTAAGAAATTGAAAAAGATTTTAACAGAAGTGCCAGTATTGATTCAACCTAAGGCTGGAAAAGAGTTTATTGTTTATTGTGATACGTCACACACGAGCTTGGGATGTGTGTTGATGCAAGGAGGAAAAGTGGTGGCTTATGTAGCTCGTCAATTAAGGCCACACGAGGTGAACTATCCCACGCATGACTTGGAGTTAGCTGTAGTGGTGTTTGCTCTGAAAATTTGGAGACACTATCTGTTCGGCGAGAAGTCGATTATCTTAAGAGTTTGAAGTACCTACTTACCCAGAAGGAGTTGAACTTAAGACAACGGAGGTGGATAGAATTATTGAAGGACTATGACTTCTCAATCGAGTATCATCTAGGAAAGGCTAATGTGGTGGCTAATGCATTAAGTCGAAAGGTAATATCATATTTGAGAGCGATGTTCGATCATCTCAATCTTTATGAAGATGGTAGTCTGTTAGCCGAACTTCAGGTGAAGCCTGTTTGGGTAAGCCAGATCAAGGAAAAGCAGTTGATAGATGAAGCGTTGGGTTCTCGACTCCAGCAAGTGGAAGGTGGTGAGATAGGGGATTTTGGATTGAATAGTGATGGAGTATTGTGTTTCCGCGGAAGAATGTGTATGCCCAAGGATTCAGAATTTAGGTAAATGATTCTACGTGAGGCGCATAGTAGTCCATACGCTATGCACCCTGGGGAAACAAAATGTACCAAAATCTCCGTGAGCAGTATTGGTGGCTAGGGTTGAAACTGGAGGTTTCTGATTTTGTGAGGAAGTGCTTAACATGTCAGCAATTAAGGCAGAACATCAATTACCGTCATGATTGCTACAACCGGTGAAAATTTCGTTATGGAAATGGGAAAGGATAACGATGGACTTTGTTAGTGGGTTACCCTTATCGCCTACTAAGAAAGATTCTATTTGGGTAATAGTGGATCGGTTGACAAAGACTGCTCATTTCCTACCTATTCGTATAGATTACTCATTGTAGAAATTGGCCAAGTTGTATGTAGCAGAGATCGTGAGGTTCCATAGGGTACCAGTGTCTATTATATCAGACAGGGACCCTAGGTTTACATCATAATTTTAGAAGGCTCTACATGAAGCTTTGGGAACAAAGTTAAATTTCAGCACGACATTTCCTCCTCAGACAGATGGTCAGTCAGAGAGAGTAATCCAGATTCTTGAAGAAATGTTAAGAGGCTGTGTGATCAATTTCAGGGGCAGTTGGGAAGATTTTCTACCTTTGGCAGAATTCGCATAAAACAACAGTTATCAATCCAGCATCCGGATGGCACCCTACGAGGTGTTGTATGGTCGTAGGTGTTGTACTCCTACTTGTTGGACTGAGCTGGGGGAGCGACAGTTATTGGGTCCTGAATTGATTTCAGAGACGGAGGAAAAAGTAAAGGTAATTCGGGCACGGTTAAAGGAAGCTTCGGATAGACAAAAATCGTACTTGGACCTGAAACGTAAGGATATAGAGTTTGCGGTGGGAGATCAGGTCTTTCTAAAGGTCTCACCTTGGAAGAAGATCTTTAGATTTGGACAGAAGGGCAAGTTGAGACCTAGATTCATCAGACCATACCGTGTATTGAAGCGTGTTAGGCCAGTGGCTTATCAAATTGAGTTACCTTCAGAGTTAAGTTAGATACATAGTGTACCTTCAGAGTTAAGTCAGATACATAGTGTATTTCATGTCTCTATGTTAAGGCATTATCGTTCGAATCCATCTCATGTTGTACCAGTGGAGGAAGATGAGTTAAGACCTGACTTGTCCTTTGAAGAGGAGCCAGTACAGATTTTAGATCGGGACGTTAAGGTGCTGAGAAGAAAGTCGGTGCCATTAGTCAAAGTATTATGGCGTAATCATGGATCGGAGGAAGCTACATGGGAGCATGAGGACGCGATTCGGCAACAGTGTCCTCACCTATCTTAATCAGGTAAATTTTGAGGACAAAATTTTCTTTAAAGGGGTTGAATTGTAACATCCTAAAATTTAGAATTTTATGTGTTGCATTATTTCTTGCGTTAAGCTAGTTAAAAATATTAATTGTGTATGTTTAGGGATTCTATGAAGGCTCAGGGTTAAATTGGGCCCTAGTAAAAATTTGGTGTTTAAGCCTATTACGGAGAAATAGTGTAACATCCCAAACCCGGTCAACACACCACAATCGGATCTAGCATGCCACGGAGTGATAACCTTTTAAAACTGAGAGTTTGTCGGATAATTTTCTTAGAAAACCCTTTTGTAGTACGAAAAGTTTAGAAATCCTTGCTTGAAAATCTACTTATTGTTGCAAGTTTTAGAAAACATACAAGTTATCTTCATTATCATCTTTTACATGATGTTACCTGATGGCAACGTTTTAAAACCCGAAGGAGTTATAGTTTTGAATACATTGCTTTTTACCTGTTAATTTAACAAGACCATATATCCATCATAAGTATAACATAATCAAAATAAAAGCAAGTAATAAAAACCCTAAATAAAACTTAGCGGCCTTATTACAAAACCCAAAACCAAATTTAAAGAAAATTAATAAAACCAAAATAGTACTTTAAAGTCAAAAGTCGAATCAAGCATGCATGGCCGCCTCGAGTCCTCTCGGCTCCACATCCGCAATCTACGCCTCATCTGCAAAATATAAGGGAAGGGGTGAGTCACCGAGACTCAGTGTATAAATCCCCAACCCGATAGTGCAAACACTTACACAAATTATCAGTAAAAACATGCGAATCATGCAACCCTTAACCTAACCATCCAATCTCCTTTCCCGTGTGGTCAAAACCACTGGTGACCGTAGTCACAAATATATCGGTGTGGTCAAAACCACTGATGACCAAAGTCACAAATCAAGTGATGGGGCCAACCCATCATGTGGTCAAAACCACTAATGACAATCCTGTAATCAACATGTGGGGCCAACCCACTGTGGTACCAAACCACTGGGACGAGTCACAATATTCATATGTGGTCAAAACCACTGGTGGTCAAAACCACTGGGACTTAGTCACAAAATATAATATCAAGACGGGGCCAACCCGTCGTGTGGTCAAAACCATTGGTGACAGTCCAAATATTCCTTCCCCCTCGTCTCATCAATCCCACCATCGTGTCCATATCATACATGTCATAATATCATGTATCATGCAATAACGCATAGCATAGCATATAACAATAACACGATGATGTATATCAAAAATCACATAACAGGGGACTTACCCGAAATCCAAGCTCATACCCACAAGGCATAATCACTGATTCAACAGTTATAACGGTAACACAATAAGCATATTACACTAATAGAAGTGTGTAAGCATTACACACCTGACTATATGTAGATCTAATGCAAAATCCTGAAACTACGCGATACTACGAGATCCCGAAACGTATGCCCTCACTGCACCTACAATCGGCCAACACCACCCTTTAGATCTGAAGCCATTCGGCTTACTCACAAAATCCCAAAATTATGTTGCAAGAAGGTAGTACTTACCTTAATGCCGATTTGGTTTCCAACCAAGTCCCGAAGCTACACAATGATCCCCCTTGTAATCGGCCAAACACTAGAACACACAAATGGTTAGCCTTCGACTTTTGAACGATTAGGAAACGGATCTTGAAATGTTAAAACCTTACCTAGATCGGCCACCAAATCTCGGAGATTCGGCTACACACCTTCCTACAATCGGTTTAAACATACCATTAAGAATCCAAAGGCCATTTGGCCATAACATAAATCCCGAAGCCAAATGAGTTTGTCGCCCCTTACCTTAATGATTGATTCGGCTTTTAATTCCCAAGGATCGGCACACCCTATTGATGTTTAAGGGTTTTGGCCACTTCACCAAAATAAGAGATCTCACCCTTCAAACATTGAAGAAACAACAGAGAATATGGAAAATGAGATTTTGGCTTTCGTGAACCAGTTGAGAAAAAGGAGAAGAAGCTATACTTACCAGAAAGGTTCGGCTATGAATCCAAAAGAAGAGAAAAGGAGAAATCGTAAGAGAGAGAGAGTGATGATTTTGAATAGAAGAAGAGAAGAAGATTTGATTTGATTTTGAGGAGGTTCGGCTATTGAGGGTTTCAAGAAAAAGATGAAACAAAAATAAAAATAAAAAGATAAATAGGTATGGTGTTTTCGGCTTGAGCAAAATAGGAGAGAATAGGTGAACAAAGATGGTTTTCGGCAAAATACGCTAATCAATGAGAACCGAAAAGAAAAGAAAAAAAAGGAAAGGACTAAGTTTCGGCTCTTCAAAGGAAGTTGCAAACTTGGTTTGGCCAAACACCTAAGTTGCCAAAAGAGAAAACCAAAATAAGGAGAAAGTAAGAGGGTTTCGGTTTCTGGCACTAATCAAAAATGAAGAAGGCTCACTACACTAGTCGAAAAGGCATCCACACTTGGCTATGGAGATTCGGCACACCTAGTTTCCCAAACCGACTACACCTCCTCCCCCAAAGTCCAAAATTCAGCCATCTCCTCAAGGCTCTCCCATCCACTCATTCAAATCAGTTTGAATGAATCAAACCCACATTTTTCTCTTCACCATCCAAATCAAATCCGTTTAACTCCTTCTATCCTCATCTCCTAGAGTCCATCCTGAGCACTCCTCCTCCTAGCTTGTGGCGTGAAAAAGAAATAGCAGAAAAGGGATTTCTATAGCTCGAACCCAAGCACTCCTTCCCTGCCTGTGGCGTCACACTCTTGGCCCTTAGTGGCGCCTCCTTGCCACTTTTCCACTGGTATTCTTGTGTCTAAAACTCCCAATAATTCCTTTTAACCCCTAACTCTCTTAACTCCCTCTTACTAAGTACAAAAACAAAAATGTTTAACCATGACTCAGGCCTAACCCGAGGTCATGCTTAGACCCCAAATTATGCTAAACTAGCACAGCAGACATATCAACACATGCAACACATGAAAAATGCAGAGGCCCCGTTTTAATGATGTTACAAATAGTAAGTGGCATCAATGCTTATGGAAATAAGTGAGTAATTGGCTAGCATAAATGAGCATATAGTAAAGAGGATGTGGTGTTACATGAAGGGCTTCAGGGGAAGAGGTTTGAATCCCCCTTAGTTCAAAATTTTGACTTTTTTTTTTTTTTGTGTTCCTTCCCTAAGTGTCGGCCATGGTGGTATTTAAGGCAAGGAAGACTTTTTAACTATGGTATGGTGGCTAAGGAAATATGGTAAGGAGGAGGATAAGGGATAATGAATGAAAGAATCACAAGAAAAGGCAAGAGGAGGGAACATGTTGGCCTTTTCATGGGTGAATGTTTTGGAAAGTTTTGTTGGTCAATTCTTGACCAACTTGTTATGGTATACACGATTTGGGAAGGGATTTTTGGGGTAGCCAAATTTTCTTTTTTCTTTTGGAAAATTTTGTGCTTGTGAGGTTTACTCTCTCTTAGCATATTAGTGTTTCTCTTCTCAACTCTCTTTCTTTGTTTTGGCCAAATACTCAATTACATTTTTGTTCATTTTGTTCCCTTATTGTGCCAAAATTCTCAATCCATTTACACTCATCCTTCTCTTGTTTCTGAAACACCCATCTCATATTGATCATCTTGACCATTTTGATCATTTTCATTTTTGTGTCAACCGAAACTCCCTAACACTTCTTCCTATCTTATTTTTCTCTTTTCTCTTCACTAGCCGAACCTATCAACACCAAATATCTTCTTCTTCAACTCTTTTTCTTTTGTGTTGGGCACTCTTTTATGACTGAATTGGTAAGGAACTCTATTCCCCTCTTTTTATTTTTTTTCTTTTTTTTTTCAACTTTGCTAATTATGTGTGTCCATTACCGATCGGCATTTCACATAGTTCTTTAGCAAAATATATCTCTTCTACTCTCTTATATTATGATCTTCTTCTAGTGTAGCATTATAGTGGGAAGGCCAAATATATATTACCTTTGATTCATCCGTTGCTATAAGCACATTCAGTGGGAATCGGTTTTATAACCATTAAGGTAAGGGTTTTGTCATGATTTATTTTATTTTTAATCTTTTTCGTTGACTGGTTAGTTTGCTAAACGGAATAGAGGTTATGACTAAACATTTACTTTTAGGGACTAAATCGCTCGATCTATCCACTTGTGGATTCTACGAAAATAGAGGTAAGCTGAGCCCTTTTACCTTATACAATCGATATATATATAGTAATATCGTTTTGACTAAGATTTTATCCGATAGAGGCTAGGGGTACCGACTTGAAAAGGAAAGCGAGTGGAGAACACAAAAGGAGCGGATTTGCGATCCCTACTCCTAAATTCAAATGAAGGGCAGTATCGGCAGTTCGGGATTTTCCACCGGGTTGTGGACCATCATCCGGAGAGAATCGACAAATCGTGGTCATTCACGATTTTGAGAGTAAGTATTAAAGATCGCTTGGTGTAGTTTTGGATAATAAAAATCTCGCCCGTTAGATTAATCGAGTGTTATGTTGGCATAAGTGCCGACGATCAAGACGGTTTAATCCTTACCATAATCAGGTGTGTAATCTCACACCGTAAATCCATAAAATTATGTTTCGGTAACATGTCGAATTGTAGATTGTTAGCATTATACGGCTAAAATCGTAAAATTGGCATAAAACTAGGAATATGCTTAAGGTATACTATTTTGAAAGATTTGACAAAATCGGCATTAAGATTGTTAAAATTATGAAAATACCCCTACGGGCCGAATTACGTATGTTGCATTATCATATATTGCATGGACTACTATGCGGGCCGATTATTATTGTTTAAATGGGCGTAATCCCTGTAATAAATTCTTGATAAATGGTTGCTATTTATATGCGAACATCCTATTATGTATGTTGCATTATCATATATTGCATGGGTTGGGAAAGTGTTGAAGAGAAGTGTAGCCTGGTGGCATTGCCACAATAAACTGTTTATTATAATGTTTATGCACGATATCGGTGGTTTGACCACAATAAAATATTATAAATGGCAATTTGCCTACGTTTTGGTGTGATGGCGAGGTGGGTTGACTTGATCCCCACAGGTGTGATGGTTGGTACGTGGGTCTGTTGGATGGATGGGTTGGGTTGCATACATTGGTTATATATATATATATATTCTGTTATGTAAATGGGCTTAGGCCCAAGATATTGAAATATGGGTTCAGGCCCAGCAGACAATGGTAAGAAGATTATACACTGAGTTCTAGTAACTCACCTCATTTCCTTAATCCTTGCAAGTAATGCTCAGTGACGTGGACTTGGGCCATGGATGACTCGGTGGGGGCCATACTTCAGATATGGTGTTTTATTTTGAACTTTAAATTTCTATTACCTTTCTCTTTACTATTTTGGGTTTTTATGTTGTAATAGGGCCTCTGGAGTATTTTATTTTGCTATATGTTTGACGTACTTTTATTTTGCTTGAATTATTTTAAATGGGAATTTTTGTAAAACTTAAATTAAAGATTTCTTAAAATAGATTAACAAAGGGATTTCATAATTAGCTCTAACAAATATTTTAACTCAGAAATTTTCTCTCGAATTATCAACAATATTTTCAAAAGTCATGGTTTATAAGATCTCTAGTTTAGATTATCAATTTATCAAAATCAACCTTCGAGGTTTGTAATACTTTATCAAATATTTTAAATCAACCTTGTTTTCTTGATTTTAACAAATAACCCTTTTTAGTATGAACAAAAAAATGACTTAACATGTTTTTCTCATGTGACATGTCAGATCCGGTCATAATGCATGGGTCGGGTTTGGGGTGTTACAAGGGTGGTCGGAGTGGTGTTTGGTTAGATGGGTGGGGTTTTTAATCTATTGCATTCATTTTACATTCGAGTATAAGCTTATTTGTATGGTTGTTGGGTTAATAATATCATTATGTTATGTCTGATAACGGAAACTACTTGTAACACTGATTACCGATGTGAATTGTTCTTACATTGTCTGTATGTGCATGTCTGAAATAATTGTTTCGATACTTGTCGACTGTAACGCATAGGTTTGTGCAAGTGTACACATTCGTTATCAAGTAGAAAGTAAGTATCGAGTTATCATCTCCACAGGGATTGTATTTGTGCTAAGTCACTTAATTTGTAAAATTATATTAACAATTTGGTAAATCAAAACACAATATAGTTGAGAAGTGATGATTAAAATATATTAAACTAAATGCAATGATCCCTAATGCAAATTATCCTAAGTGTGCAAACTATATGAATGAAATAGATTTTAGCAAAATTAAAGACAATTTGCAACAATTGTAACATAAATAAACTAGAACAATTACTTTAATTAAACTCAATTTATTATTAACATGCTTAATAATATTCGAAAAAACATTCCATGGCAACTCGATCTTTCATGAGTTTGGAAACTACATTAGGTCCTTTCAGAATCCTTTACTTAGTAAATACGCATTTTACTGATCCTTATTTACTAAGGGTTTCTTAGCATTTGTGTGAGGTAACAGGGACGTGTTAGGTTTGAAACAGTTTAATCACACAAATCTAAAAACTATGCAGATAACAAAGCTTGGTCAGAGTTGTTATGCAACCTCCAATTTAATCGGGTCAGGATCTAAATTGAGCAAGCACACTTCAAATATGTGTCCATTAGCTATCGTCTGGTCAGGATCGCTCAGCTAATTCAGGTGCATTTCAATCACGTATGAACGAAATACAGACTTGATTTTAATTGAAAATATGATCGATTGAGGCACAAACATTATAAGCATGAATCAAATAAATATTATTTAATCAAAGCAATCATCCTAGCTTAAATAAAATTAACCTAACATTGTTGTAAACAAGAACAAAGAACACAAAGCAAACATCTTTAGATTAAATTAAAGAAAATAAAGATTAAACCCAATTCAGAGTGGCTGTCACCCAAGACTCTGACTGACGAGGCTCCTTCATTCCTTTGCTTTACTCCTTTGCTGATGGCTCTCCAAGGTGGCCGACCATGGGCTCTTTAAGAGGATATAATTGCTAAAATCTCTATGAAGAGATGATGCTAGGCGTGCGAATGGAAAAGGCTAAGAGAATTTGGAGAGAAGAGAGAATGAATGAGGGATGATTGAGGGATGATGAATGAGGGAATAAAAGGGTCTTATTTATAGGTGAGGAGAGGGGGATAGTTTGCTAAAAATAGTGAATGTTAACCTCTTCAAGTCTCCTCAAATGGTGGTCGTCCATGCTTAGTGGCTTTTGACTATATTTTTTGGTTGATTTTTAAGCAATTTTGAATGCCACACAACTCAGGACTAAGACTCGGTCAATCATAAATCTTTAGGAAAATCTCTAATTTCTTCAATACTGCAAGGACCTTGTGTAATTAAACCAAATAATAGTTTAAATGGACAGCTGTGTGTATCTGAATATTGGATTGATTTGGTCTCCAATTGGGACGGTTTTGTAATCCAGCAAAAATTATCAGACCTGTCCAGAATAAATCAACAAGTTAAAGGACCAAGGAGTAAAATTTATCCAAATTAATTAATTAATTAAAACCAAAATTATTAATGAAATAATTTAAAATAAATTATTAAATCTAATTTTGTATTTTATTATTTAATTTAATCATGCATAGCCCACTTTATGTCTTAAAAATATAACATATTCACATAAATATAAAATAAGTCATTTATTGCATGAAAACTATATAATAAAGCATAAAATCACATTTTAATAAGTTCTATGTCCTAATTTCATATTTTCCCATATTTCATTAAATTATTAAACAATTACTTAGTTTTAACAATGGATTTAAGTAAAAGGTGATAAATTACATAGGAAAAATCCTATATATTTTTCCGTTTACACACCCCCAAACTTAGACTATTGCTCGTCCCAAGTAATGTTTATGCACAGCAAAAGGTCTTGCTAATGAAAAATTGCTAATTTTGTAAGCAGCATCAATCTTTGTCCTATAATCATGCATTAGTAACTTCATGCTCATCGATCTTCTTTATTAACAAATAATTTGTAACGCCCCAAACTTGGCCTAGACGTTATGGCCGAATCCGATGACATCATGTAACACCCCAAACCCAGCCTAGAAGTCTAGACCGAATCCAGGATGCTACATTGATCACCGAAGTGATCGTAGGAAAGTTTAACAAAAACCAGTCGTTCATAATTCTATTTCTGAAAATATTTATCTCAAAACAAACCAAAACGTTTAATTATTTAAAAATTCCATTCGCAAACGTAACAAAACGTAATGTACAAACAAAGTTTAAAATAATAATGGTACCACAGTATTATAAATCTTTACAGATCAAAACCAAATGTAAAAACTAGAAAACACAAACTGCTCAATTGCTGTTCACAAGCCTGTCCGAGACCTCTGCGTACTGAGTCCATTTACAGAATCAAGAACTGTACCTGAAAGGGAAATAGAAGAGGAGGTGAGCTACTTGAGCTCAGTGTGAGATCAAACCAACTAAACTACAGAAGCAGAAACAGAGAACTAGAAGCAGTTTAGAACCAAAACGTACTTACAGACGGCTAACAGTTGAGTGAATTTGCCCAAAATCAAACAAATAGAAATATACTAAACAGTCATACAGTAGTAATAATTCTCAATAGTTACAGTCTGGGCTTAAGTCCCTTTCAGAATCAGTATCAGTTTGGGCCTTAGCCCATCTCAATACAGTTGCAGTCAAGTCTACAGAATTCTCTTAGGCAAGAGTGCCTTTCAGTCGAACACTCAATCACATTCAGCCACAGTAGGACGTTCAGTCAAACAGATCAATCAAACATTTCAGTTGAACAGTAAAGTCACATTCAGCCACAGTAACATGTTCAGTCAAACAGATCAATCAGATGCATATGAGTCCAAATGAGTTATAAAAGAAAAACCCACCCATCCAGCCAAGACACCTCTCCGTCAAACCCTACACTTCCCATGGAGATTTAATAAACCCACCCATCCCTACACTAACAAGTAGTATCGAATGCAGCATAGACAGAAATTTGCAGCTGAGCTGGCAGATCAGATAGTCGTACGTAGCGTGGCTAACGTACATGTGGTACTGTACAATGCGATAATCCACTATACCGATGTCAATAAAGTCCACGACCCTCCGGGTATTGGGACTGCTCACAACCCTCCGGGTATTAGAGGTTACAGTATGCAGATAAACTGCCACTCTCGTGTATTACACAACAAGGCTAGCGTATAAGCTGTATGTGCAATGCTGTAAACCGCAGTATTGATATGCAGTATGAACTGCTAGATCATATAGTAGTACGTAGAGTAGCAAACGTACATGTCGTACAGTGCAATGTGATAATCCGTTATATCGATGGGTTAAGTAAACTGCCAGTTCAGTCAATGGTACGTAGCGTAGCTAAAGTACTTGCGGTACTGTGCAATGCGGTAATCCATTATACCGATATGTTGCAGTAAAATTTCCAGTTCAATCAATCTTTCTTCCCTTCAAAATCCCACTCGAAATAATTTATGCATATGTTTGTATGTATACAGATTAATAGAATCAGAGTACAAAGATATAGACAGTCACTCACAACCAGTCAGCTAGACAGTTAAACAGAAGCATATTGCTCACACACACCTTGTTGACCGGATTCAAAAACATACGTTTTATGCATTCAATCATGAATCTCACCAAAAACGAAGTCATAATAGAGTCCTAACTACCCTTACTAAGGCTTAGCCAAGGGTTAAGACACACAGAGTCGTGATTACAAATAGATTTGCCCTAAAGGCATTATTTGGCGAGATAGGGCCACACGCCCGTGTACTCCAACTGTGTGGAGCAAACCAGGCCGTGTGGGGATCCAAACGCCCGTGTGAAAGGTAGCACACGGCCCGTGTGATAAAGGCGCACGCCTGTGTGAAGTAGGGGCACAACCGTGTGAACAAGCCATGTAACTCAATGTCTAATTTACTAAAATAGGGTGCAGGGTAGACACAGCCGTGTGTCCCGATACACACGCCCGTGTGGTTACCAGACACGACCATTTGTCCCGTTACACACACCCGTGTGGAATCCCTATGCCCCCGTAACACCCTAAATTTGGGCCTAGTAAGATTGGGCCCATTGGGCATTGGCCATGGGAGCATTTTAAAAATTTTGGGATTAGGAGAACGGCATTATTTCAAGTTGGACCTATTAGGAAGGTGATTTTGGAAGGTTAGAGGGCTTCTATAAAGTCCCGGGATCAAACTTGGGCTTTAGGAAAATTTTGGTTTTAGGTGAATAAAACCATGAGAGTTAGTAAGTAGCTTTAAGAATAAAATGTAGAGAAAAATGACACAAAAAGAAGTTGTGGTAGAGTGGCTAAATGACGCCACTTAGAGAGCAAGGGAGTGATGCTACAAGGAAATAAGGGGTACAATGTTCAAGCCTTGGCGCTGGCATTTCATTTTGATTTATTTTTAAGTGAACTTGGACTTTGGCCCATAGATTTATATTTAGTTGCGCATGATGTTAGACACAAGAAAGTGAGTGGTCTAGTGGCAAGGCGTCATTAAAGGTGCAAGGGAGCCTGGGTTTGAATCTCATGACAAGCAGGGGAGTATTTATTTTGCGGATTGGACTGCCACAGTTTGAGTTGGATTTAAACTCTGGTGACGGACGGATCCCACATCGGAAAGATAGCAAGAGGGAAGGTGAGAAGCTGGCTATATATAGAGCTATTCATGATGAGAGGAAGCATACCTTGGTGGGCGTTTGGGCATAGGAGCATTCAGAGTGCGGATTAGCTTCAACCTCCTATCAGGTGTGTATTCTCTCTACTCTAGCTGTAGAGCGGCAAATACCGAAATACTGGTCACACGACGATGGTAGCCACACGAGCGTGCGAGCGCACGTGTTGGTGCTTCAATGCGATAGTTGAGGCCAACTTGAGTGCTCTTGTGTGTTTAGGCTATTTGGGCCACGATGGGTCAAATGGGGCCATGTAGGCCCAATGGCCCATGGGCCCATATGAATAAATTGTATGATTATGTAGTAGATAGTGAACTGGACTATGAGAATCTCGTATCTGTGGCTAGATTTGGGATAAGTTGGCCACACGATCGTGTGGGCCCACGTGGGTCGAATAAGGGGCCTCAGGCCCATTTACACCGTTATGACCATTTAGGTTATTTGAGTCGCTCGAGGCGGCAGCAGGCCTTTGGAAAGGCTGTTAAATGCGAAATTACAAAAGTACCCTCGATGGGTAAATTATTGAAACACGCCAGGGTTTGTAAAATTACTGAAATACCCCTGATTTGTAAAATTACTGAAATACCCCTGGTTTGTGAAATTACTAAAATACCCCTAGTTTGCAAAATTACCAAAATACCCCTAGTTTGCAAAATTATCGAAATACCTCTAGTTTGTAAAATTACTAAAATACCCCTAGTTTCTTTTCTCTTTGGCCAAATCCTCGACCTTGCAAGCTCTATCTACTAACAGAACAAATTTCTTTAGTCCTAGGACACCAACAAACAATCGGATATCCTCATTTAACCCGTCCTCAAACCTTTTGCACATAATGGCTTCAGTGGATACACACTCTCGAGCGTATTTACTAAGCCTCACAAACTCACGCTTATATTCTGTTACCATCATTCGACCTTGCTTTAGCTCAAGAAATTCCTTTCTTTTCTGGTCAATGAACCTTTGGCTAATATACTTCTTTCGAAACTCTTCTTAGAAAAATTCCCAATTAACTTTCTCCCTTAGTACAACCGACACAAGGGTGTTCCACCACTGGTAAGTCGAATCTCTTAAGAGAGACACAACGCACTTCATACACTCTTCGGGTGTGCAAGATAGTTCATCAAATACCCTGATGGTATTTTCATGCCAGAATTCTACTCTTTCTAGATCATCATCTTTATTAGCTCGAAACTCCTCAGCTCCTTGTTTTCAGATTCTATCAACAGGGGGCTTTTCCCTTCTTACTACTTCTACAACTTAGGGAGCTACAGCGCTAGGCTGAGGAATAGGTGGGGGTGGAGGGGGTTGCGTGTTCGGGTTTGTTCAAACGAACTTCGTATATCAGGTATTCATCATATGGAGAAAGGCTTCCCTAGCCTCTTCTCCTCATCTCTGACTCACAGTCGCTGGCCTATTCTCATTTTCAGTTGGCACTGTCCCTTGGGCGGGGGCCGGCGCGCTACTTTCTACATCATCTGCCATTGCTCTTTTGGGATCCATTTACTATATGAAAACATAATTTAAATCGTAAGGAGTCGTCACACTATCATTATGTAAATACTCATACGTATGGCATTTATAGCTAGACTCTTGTATAAGCTATGTTAGTCTGAGAATTGACTAAACCGTAGCTCTGATACCACTAAATGTAACAACCATTACCTGTAACTGACACCGAAACCAAGTACGAGGAATTACCAAACCTAATATACATCATCATACAACATCGGGCTATAAATTTTCATTCCAACTTAAAAATTTTCATTTGAAATCATAATGTCCCTATTATAGGTCTACGAGACCCAAAACATACATATAGAGTAGTTTGGGACTAAACCGAAGACTTACGAACACTTAGAAAATTTCTGCTCAAAACAGGGCCACACGCCTTTGTGGGCAAGCCGTGCGGTCATACACGCCCATGTTCCTAGCCCGTGTAGATTTTATTTTTTATTTCGAACCTACAAGGTTTTCACACGGCATGGCACACTCCCGTGTCCCTCACACGGCCATGACACGCCCATGTCTTCACCCATGTGTGAAAACCATGACATTCTATTTATGATGTCAGCAAACCTCTAGGGACACATGGCCTAGTCACATGCCCGTTTGCTAGCCCGTGTGACAAACTGAATTTTTCGCAAATTAGATGCAGGGGACACACGACCTATCAACAAGCCTTCGGGGCCTAGACACACGCCCGTGTGCTACCCGTGTGGACAATTATAAGGCTATTTACCAAGCCAATTGCCACCCTGAAAAGCAACCACACTTATGTCATTTCATTTCAACACACAACATGATAATAAGGCACCTCTAATATCCAAAATCAAAACATCCACACCTTAATTCTTCTCTACATTCATCATGCATATACTTTACACATTACTCATTCAATATCACAAACTAGCACTTCATGAATTTCATCATCATTGAATAGATATAACTTAACTAGTGTTGGTAAATTCCAATGGCCATTTACAAAATGAACTGAGTAACATTAATAGCCAACACATTGGCTAACCAATATGACATATAACAGAATGACCAAGTTCCTATACATGCCATACCCAAAATAATCAAACTTTACTATACCAAAATAATAGTTTGATAATGTGAATCGAGCTCCGATGTCCTATGATCCCAAAGCTAGCTTAGCGATACTACAAGGGAAAAGGGAAGAAAGAAGGGTAAGCATAAAGCTTAGTAAGTTTGCATGTAATAAATAGCAACATAAAGTCTTATGATAATATCCACTTATTCATCATAAATTAACACAAGATTCTCAAGTAACATTGACATGCCTTACTTATGGTTACTCTTACCAAACACACATCTCATACTGGACTCAATTCTCGTGAGTTTCTCACGTATACCTGTATCACTTCATCACAAAACTTTAGTAATTTTTCCACCTTCGTCATAATCTTAGCTCTTTACTATCTTTAACATAAACTTAGCTATTTACCATCTCTAACATAAATTTAGCTCTTTACCCATTGAACCACTTGGAATATCGAAGGATACCCAGAATTCGTCATACACGTAGTAAGATGCCAATGCCATATCCCAGATATGGTCTTACATGGGATCACATGTCGATGATGATGCCATATCTCAGATATGGTCTTATAGAGATCGTATATCGATTCCATGTCCCAAACATGGTCTTACACGATTTTCTTATTCGATGCCGATGCCATATCCCAAATATGGTCTTATACGGGATCTAAATTCGGTGCCGAGGCCATATCCCAGATATGGTCTTATATAGGACCTTATAAATCTCATGTCTTGACAATGGTATCCTCTCATTTCCTAAGGTTCAACCGGGACTTCAACATCATAAATTTGCATCATATTCTCATCGAAACATCATTGATCGATTTCGTAGAAATAATATACATCTTCACAAAATGTCAAGCATTTTAAAACATAATATCATGATGTTGAATTATTACACACAAACTTACCTCGGTACCAAAATATGTGTAGTTATACAATTTAGTCCACCACCTTATTCTTCCTCTATTTAGGTCTGGACTTCGTGTTTCTTGATCTATAATGACAATTTCACTTATTTAATGATCACATTAACTAAAATAACCCATGAATCATACTTTAGAAAATTACAATTTTTCCCCTAAACTTTTATATATTTACAAAATGGTCCCTAGATTCGTTTAATGAAATATACCCATTTCCTTGGTTACCCAAGCCTAGCAGAGCTTATAACAGCTCATACTTTCCTTCAAAACTAATTTTTACTACACATTTTATCATCTTTTCAATTAGGTCTTTTTATGTATTTTTCATGAAAATCACTTAAAATAAGATGTTTATCACACATCAAACTTTCATATTCATCCATTAATCATCAAAACACATACATGTCATACATGGGTAAATTTTTTAACATGACCTCTAGCTTAAAACATAGCTAGAAATAGCTAAATCGAGCTACGAGGATCTCAAAAATACGAAGAACATTAAAAACGGGGCTAGGAGGTACTTACAATCAAGCTTGAAAGTTGAAGAAACCCTAGCTATGGTGTCCTTGAAATTTTCGGAAATGGGGAGGAAGATGGACATCAATTTTGACTTCTTTTTCCCTTTTTATTAACTTATTAACATATTTACCAAAATGCCCTTAAGGCCCCTTTCTTGAGATTTTTCCTTCCCGTGTCCATTTTTGTCCCTCTTGACATATAATGGTCTAATTGCCAAATAAGGACCTCTAATAATTTTTCTAATACTATTTTATACTTGAATCTTCTAGAATCAAAATTTTCAATCTTTGCAATTTAGTCCTAATGGATAAATTGATCACTAAATTATAAAATTTCTTCATAAAATTCTCACAAAATCATGCAAACATATCATAAGCCTTATAAAAGCCATAAAGCACATATTTCTACCTCAAATTTGTGGTTTTGCAATCACTATTCTGACTAGGCCCTAAATCGGGCTGTTCTATTAAATGCGACCACTCTTTCTGTCAAACGTTGCACATCCTTTACCATCTTCGGAGGAGGCATATCCAGGATGACACTGATCTTTTTTGGGTTTGCCTCAATTCCTCTTTCTAAGATCATGAAACCCAAAAATTTACCAGCTTTGACACCAAAAGCACATTTTTTCGAATTTAATCTAATGTTAAAAGCTCGCAACACAACAAACACTTCAGTCAAATTCTACACATGCTCATGAGAGTATAACCCTTTACAAGCATATCATCAGCATAACCTCAACACTTCACCCAATCTGCTCCTTGAAAATTTTGTTCACCAGCCTTTGGTAGATCGTGCCTGCGTTTTTCAAGCCAATAGGCATAACTCGTTAGTAGAATAACCCTTCCTTAGTAATAAAAGTTATCTTCTCCTAATCTTATGGGGCCATGGCAATTTGATTATATCCATAGAAAGCATCCATAAAACTCATGAATTTATTACCCGAGTATGTATCAACCAATCTATCAATTAAAGGTAGGGGAAATCTATCCTTAGGGCAAGTCTTGTTAAGATTAATGCACATTCGACACTTACTATTGGCCTTCTTCACCATTACAATGTTTGAAACCGAGTCAGGATACTCAACCTCCCTAATGAACCCCGCCAATAAAACTTTCCAACCTCCTGTCCCATAGCTTCAACAACCTGTGGAGCAAATCTTCTTCTCTTTTGTTTCACTAGCTTAACAGGTAAGACATTCAACCTATAAACGATCACTTGAGGGTCCACTCCTGGCATATCTGCGGCTAACCAAGCGAAGACATCAGCATTTTCCCTTAAGCACTGCATCAAACTATCTTTTTTCTCACTTGCTAATGTGAACAAAATTTTAACCACTTTGTCTACATCATCATAAAATAATTGTAAAGTTTCTATGACCTCTACTACCTCTGATTTTTTTACTCTTTCCCCAGTTTTGTTATCCAAACTATCCAAATCCAGCAATTGACCATCTATGTTTGTTTGCCACGAACTTTGTCCTTTCTGAACCTACTTACGCATTTGCTTCACCGACAGCATATGGCACTGCCTAGTTGTTCATTTGTCTGACAACATTTACCCTACTCCCATTTGGGTAGGGAATTTTATCTTCATACAAAACGTTGCCACCATCACGTTTGCCATTCCCATAATGGGTCACTCGTAGATAGCATTGTAAGCCATAGGGTGATCTACTATAAAAAAAATTAGACATACTCCGTTGTAGTATGCATACAATCTACCAAGGTAACTGGCAAAGTAATGCAACCTTTCACCTCGACAGAGTGACTCACAAAACTGTACAATGGCCTTTCCCTCTTCAATGCTTACTCCTTTAGCCCTATCCTTTGGTATGCTTCCCACATTAGTATCTCAACCGCACTTTCACTGTCCATAATTATTCTCTTGACCTCAAAACCCGCAATCGCTGCAGAAACAACCATTGGATCATTTTCTTCCTCATCACACACTAACTCTTCATCCTCGTTACTAAATTTAACATTTTATTTCCCTTATTGACACAGTCTTTTGGGCGCATTAACTGACATTATGCTCCTAATGTGAGTCTTCCTCTTTGCACTGGAGGTCGCCCAATCATCATCTGTGCCAATAATTGCATATATCGTACCTCTCACCTTCTACTTGCCTTTGGCCTCAGCACATTAACTTTGGCCCTGTTGGGTAGTACCTTAAGCCACAAATTCCGCGAGCTCACCATTTCTCACTGTTTAATAGCACATTTCAAAGAAAAGTAGTCTTCAGTCTAGTGTCCCTCATCATTATGGAAAGTGCATCTGTCTCTCAACTCTGACAGTCTTGCACATTGCCTCGTAAGGGAAGGGGCAAGGAAGATACCCGAGCTTTTCACCTGGTTCAGAATATAAGCACGAGTAACATTCAGGGGGTATAAGCTTCAAACTTACCCGAAGGGATGTACCTCATTGTGCGCTCTGGTTGGGCCTCTAAGATGCCCTAGGTGGCTCATTTTGTGATTATGCTCTCTGCTGCCTCTCATTCTGTACATGCAAAGACTGATGAGGTGGCCCTTGTCTGTTACAAGCCCCACCTCTATTTCTGAACTGCCTATCTTCCCTCTGGATTATGTCGTGTGCTGCTATTTTTATCTCTTCTTCTTTTGCAAACTTGCGGGCCATTTCTTACAAATCTGCCAAACTTTGAGGCCTATTGTCAGCAAAGGAATATTGTACATGCTTGTTCTGTACTCCCATAATAAAAGCATCAATAGCCCACTGATCTTCAAGTTTCTTTATGTTCAGTGTTACCGCTTGAAAACGTTTTACATAGTCTTGCAAGGGCTTTCCTTTCTTCTGCTTCACAAACATTAAACCCATGAAAGTGATCATAATTGTCTTATATGCTCTAAATCATTCCAAGAACATCTGACCTAACTAAAAAAACTTTGAATAGACCCTTGGGGAGAGACAAGTATCAATGCTTCGCACTCTCCTTAAACGTCGTGAAAAAAGCCCTGCACTTTGCGGGATCTAAAGCCCCCAACACATTCATGTAGTCATTATACTATATAATATGAGCTCGCGGATCTCTCCTTCCTTCAGACATGTCCTTTAGGACCTTAAAATCACTTGGTAAATCTACTACTGCTACCTTGGAGCTAAAGGATTATTGGAACAAAAAAGCTAATCTATATCCTGAGACTCAGGATAAAAAGCCCTCACATCTGGTCGCAATGCATCCATCTCACTTTATCATTCCTTTGCATGCATGACTAGTCCTTCCTCCTATGTGGTCACATTATCATGAAAATTAGAGTTGTCAGATTGTACCTTTCTCCTTAGCTCTTCATTCTGCTTCATATGCTCGTGATGAAATGCTTGTTGTTCAAATCTCACATTCTGTAGGGTCATCTGATCCTTCATCAACCTCATCTATTCTTGAAAAGCCAAGAACTGTTGCTACAACGCTTTTTGACCAGAGGAAAACAGTAACCCCTGGCTAAAAGGAAAGTTTAAGTCAAATGTGTTCGAAGCTTCGACATGAGTCACGTTACCCAAATTTTAACAAATCTGCCTCGATGGGTTGACCACCTGAACCCGAAGCTCAAGTTTTTTCGAATGAAAAGTTAATGGGGGATTTTCATTTGGGTGAGTCATGCTGGTTTTTCAAACTAAAGGAAAATTTATTAATTAGAAGTCTGTCCATGCTCACCACACCAAAATGTTGGGAATTTTGTTGTGTGTCCTCTTGGTGAGGAGAATCGAGTATTTATATGACATGGTTATTGCACATGGAAGTGACGTCCTAGTAGGCTTCATGCATGTCGACACATATGCTATCCTAGACTTAACACATGGTCGCTGGTCCAGGTGTTCACCAGTTCACTCATTTGGCTTCACACCCTCTGCTTACAAACACCAAAGGACATGAAAACTAGGCTCGCGAGCATTTAACATATCCACCTGGTGGGGCCCAAACTCAAGTTGTCGGTCGATTACTCAAGTTATATCCAAGTTTCAAGTCGGCATTCAAAAATACCATAAGGGTATTAATATGCAATTTTATAATGATCCCGTAAGTGAATATTTATTTCGTTTCGTGAAAGATGCATTTTTAAACTCAAAAATGTTCCTCGACAAGCTTCAAAACCAACTGCAAGAAAGTAAAAACAAATAGAGCTTGCGAATCTTCAATTAAAGTGGCTAGAGAATTCCTCCTATGGTAGCTGTAACTATTACATATATTTATCGATATACATATATAATGTTAATATTATATCAATAATAGAGATATTGGATCGATTCAAATTTACATTAATGATAAGTACAATTATATCGATAAATTCGATAGTTAAATCGTTTTATCATACACTGATGCAAGAGATTTCTCCCCGTATATGTGTATACATATATAACAAATAAACCCTAAACAATAGCCCTATTAAGACAACATCCCTATCTTTTCACCACTCGAAGTTGTTAAGTTGGGAAAACAGAAAATCATGAAAACAGAACATAAACAGATAGCCTAATTAATTGATTTTTTTTTTTTTTTTTTGCATGTCGGATGTCCTTGGTGCTTCTACGTTATGTAATTTTAAGAGCTCCTTTCAAAATGAATTCTTTCTTGTATAAAATAGTCATCTTTTACAATTAGTATAAATGAGAACTGAGATGCCATTTCCATGGTGACAACTTGAAGACATTATTAGTATTATCTAAATTTCACACAACATAATTATAATAACAAAGCCATAGCTTACAAGTGGGAAAAATTGATTTAACTTTTAATCAATATAAAACCTAATGTGAACCCTGATTTATTCACAGAAGCTACAAAAAGGGTGAAGCAGCTGTAACTCGGTTTTTTTCCCCGTAAAGCTCTAATTAGGACCAGTTATACCTGCACGAATTCTCAAAGTCTCGGTTCTCTTGCTTCTTTCCATTACCTCCACTAACCACTCAACACCTTCTTTAATCCCCATCCTGCGTGGAAAAACACTTCAACAATTATTATCTTTGTAAACGTGAACTCGGTAGTTGTAATGGCCATGCCTGGACAAGGCTCCATATAAAACTTGCAGTCAATAGTCAATAATAATTATTGAATTTAACATTCCCTCTGCATCCAGGCAGAAAAATCAAACTCGAACTTGATGAGGACAAGATTGTCATGAATAACTTACACTTCAAAAGCAGAAGCCGCCTCAAACATGTAAACCCTTTCGTCCAACTTTTTAAGATCTAGGTATTGGGCAAGTTCTTCAGCTGATAAAGCTTCTGAGAGATCCTGCATTGAAGCACAACTGTTAAAACCATGATCACTGACCAAATTCATACAAGATGAAAGAAAAACATGAACGGTATTACACATAAAAGATAAAGGCAAAACTGATAAAACAGTTACTAAGCTCAAGAGATTTTCATTAAGGTTGCCATGAAACTAAAAAATGCAACAGAAAAGACACGTAATGCAGCAATAAATAAGAACGATATAAGGAGAGATATAAGTTACGCAAACAAGGATGTCTCATAAATGCTTTAAACAAATGCGAGGGATTTTCATTGTCAATATTATATATAACCAGGATTTAGGGATTTGGGATTATCATTTAGGACTAACAGTACCTGCTTGTTTGCTAATATCAAGAGAGGGGCTCCCTGCAGATCTTCATGTCTAAGAATTTTTTCTGGATATGGAAAAGAAGGTAAGTAACTCAATATGCCATCATCACAAAACCTCACAATTTCGAAACTGTAGTCAACACCTCGGCACTATAACAGTATAAGCCCTTATCATTAAGAATAAGACAATACTTACCAAGTGCTGATTTTGAGTCCTCAAAACGTGAAGGGCAAGCAGCATCAATTACAAATATCACAGCATGTGCCTCTTCATAATATTTCTCCCAAATTGAGCGCAGACCAGGCTGAGAAAGATAGGAAACAGATATATTTGTATCACTTATGAAGCTTGCTTCGGATATATGTTTTATGGACAAAAAAACATAAAGTTAAATGCCAAGGTTTTAGCATCAAACATTACACTGCATATTGTCAGTTTATCTCCCCTATATACATTTCGATAACAGTGGACCAAAGGTGCCATGAGAAGTTCTTTTTAAAATACATTGCAGCTAAATTAGTTAAAAGACTGAAAGCTTTCAAAAAGAAATATATTAAGTAGAATTCAAAAAGCATGAGGTGTACGTTCATGCAAATCATCATTGCAAGAAATTTAATCAATTGCGTTACTTTATACATGCACTCTACTTACCTGGCCTCCTAGGTCCCAGAACATGAATTTCGTATTTGAAACTTCAATCCGACCAATATTAAGTCCCACAGTTGGAACAATCCGATCAGGTGGTAGGCCTTCCAAGTTCGAGTATAATGATTTCAACTTCTCCAACAAAGTCTACCACAAATAGCACAAAAGATCAGTGCTGAAAGCCCGAAACCTTTAGCAAAGAGTTAATGGATGAAGCCTACAACAATCATTAATCATCTTGCAGGCATAAATAGAAAATCAACTTTAAAACCCCGAGAAAGAAATTGAAAGACATTACCGTTTTCCCAGCCTTATCAATTCCAAGAATGAGTACATGAAACTCTGTCTTACTAAAAAGGTACTTCCAAAGTCCATAAAAGAGAGAGAACATTGCTGTCTTGTTAACTCTTATCAATTATTTGTTCCTTCTGATCTTCAACACTAAAAAACAAATGTATCTTATTATCATATTTTACAGTCCTGGAAATAGAAGTGAGTCAACATTAAACAAGAAGAATTAGTTAAAAGATTAAAGAAATCAAATCAAAATACAAATAGCTCAGCTTAATCCAGTAATCTAAAGATTTTCAAAGTTCTAGCTTTCACCACTTGAGTTATTTCAGCAACAAATTTTACAATTTATGTTAATATTCAGCAAATTATCGGCAATAAAACAACAACTTTTGCTTCTTTTATTCAGATTTCCAGACTATTCAATCTAACTTCTCAAGATGCAACTGATATATTCAACATTCACTGTTCCCTTCTATTAACATGCAAAATCTAATCACCAGTTCCTTCAAAAAGAATTTACAAATTTAATTAGTAAGGAAATCAAAATGAAAATGGACAAGAACATGAATGAAATAGATCCGATTCAGCAGTAAGAAGATAGGTGAGATCTCATATCAAAGAACATAAACAAATCAACTACGAAGCATAAAAAACTAGAATAAAAGTAAGAAACTAGCGAGATTAAGAAAAACAAAACCAAAATCTACGCAATGCAAGAACTGGCAGATCAAAAGTTGCTAAATATTTAGGAATTAAAAGGGAAAAAAACCAGTGCGAAAAAATTAGATCAAAACAAATAGCAATCAAAAGAAATATGCGAAAAAGAATCCTTACTTTTGATGGAAATCAATTGCAGGAATTGTGGGTTGGCCACTCCTGCTGTTGAAATATGAACCTTGCTTTTAATTTCCTTCCAACGAAAACCTCTATTGCCGGTTTATGCTTTCATTAGCTCCTCCCCACATCAACTTTCATATTCCCGAATTACCCTTGAGCCACGTCAATGTACCCATCTCGCTTACGTGGCAAGATCTACGGGTATGATTAATCTTTAGACTCTGAGCTCTTGAGAGTTATTAAATTATTAAGAAAATTAGCTTTTAGAATTTTTTTTAAATAATTATTGAATTATTCAAAAATTTATTTAAATTATTGAATTATTTAAAAAATTAGCTAATAAACTCCTAATGATAATTCAACGATTAGTATAATAAACTTATCACCGAATAAAAACATATCTTAAACATAATATAAATTAAATTATTATTGATTAAAAACTATTAATATAAATTAAATCAGACATAATATAAATAATTATATAAAATTATGAGTATTTGAATATTTGTGAGATAATTAATGTCCTGGAAACTTTGATTTGGGTAAAAAAATTTGAATTGAGATTTGAAAATTCAATTTTTTTGTTTGAATAATAAATAAAAATTGGATTTCAATTTGGAAAATCTAAGTTCAATTTAAATTTTGGATTTTAAAATTCTATTTAAAACTTAATTTTTTTAAATTCAAGATTGATTAAAAAACATGACAACTTTTTATTCTCTTTTCTTTCACCTTTCTTTCAAAAATTAAATAATAAATAATTAATTTTACTTATAGTATATCATCAAAAAAGTTTTCAGAATTTGATTGGTAGTTAAATTGGTCAGACTACTGATTCTCAATTCAACCGGTTTGATCGATACAATCGGTTCAATTGAATAAATTATTAAAAATAGATAATTAATTTGATTAAAAACAATAAATAATTAATTTTACTTATACTATATCATCAACATAGCTCAAGGTTTTCGAAATTTGATTTGTAGGCAATTGGTCAAACCACTAGTTCCTAGTTCAACCGGTTTGATCGATACAATCGGTTCAATTAAATAAATTATTAAAAATAGATAAAATCAGTTTGACTGTAACACCCTTAACCTGTATCCATCACTGGGATAGGGTTACAAGGTATTACCGGTCAAATCATAACATTTACAAGTTATTCAATAACACAAAGTCCCCTTAGAAGGCCTACGAGATCTTAACCATACTTTCAAGAAGGTTCGGGACTAAATCGATCTCATACGGAAACTTTGCGAAACTTAGAAAATTTTTCTTTTAAAACAGGGCACATGCCCGTGTGGCTAGACCGTGTGCCTCACACGGCCATGTCTTAGACCATGTCTTACCCCGTGTACACTACTGACTAGGATCACACGACCTGTCACATGCCCATCTGTCTGGCCTGTGTACAACACTGACTTGGATCACACGGCCTGTCACACGCCCGTGTGTCTGGCCCGTGTGCAAGTCTGATCTGCTTCGAATAGGGACAGTGAAGGACACAGTTGAGACACACGCTAGTGTGCTCACTCGTGTGAGCAATTATAGGCCATTTACAAGGCCAAATTGCCACCCCAATTTGGGTTATCCCTATATGCTCAATTCCTACATCAAATAACATACAAATCATTCACCATCTCAAATACCAAATCAAGTATGAAATATACCATTTCTATTTCACCAAAACATACCATAATGGCCATTCACACAAGACTATATATGTACATCACATACACCACTTTCACATAGCAAAACATGTGCCAAAATCAATCCATTATCAAGCCATATCACATGGCAAGATTTATACATCTCAAAACATTCCATAACCTCACTAGCCTATACATGCCATATACCATAAATACAACTTCCAAAAGGTACCAAAATAGATGTCCGGTAGTGTGATTGAGTCGCTGATGATCCCCGGATCCGAGCTAGCTTTAATGACACTGTAAAATAGAGAAGACTTCACACAGTAAGCTTTAAAGCTTAGTAAGTTCGTAATATAACACAATTAACTCAACAATTCAAATTCAATATGCAAAATTAACTAACACTTAGTTCAATTCACATCACTACTCAATGTCACCCATGGCTATTACTCACTTTCATATCATATCTATAGGTTCTTGTACAAGCATTTATAATGCTACTCAATTCAACCCTTTTCATCATTCATTCACATAATCTTCCATCTATCTCATACACAATATCATCAACCACATAGGTTCTGTACATACCTGTACCATTACATATTTATCTATCACATTTACCACTCCAATGCTCAATGCCATAAATTCATTCGATCCTCTTTAAATGTTCGATGAACTCGCATACTTAGTGCCAATTGATTTGTCGAAACTATAATAATATCGCACACTTAGTGCCATTCATCACTGTAACTTTTCTATTTACGTACATTTAGTGCCACATATCTTCTAACTCACATTTCACATTACCAAACTCCACAATCACATTTCCATTCATTTCATCACATAAGAACATTGTTTAAACAATACGTATTATACATGAACTTACCTCGAACGTAGAAACAACGACACTAGTCGATCAATCGAGCACTTTGTTCTTGCCTCAATCTAGGTCCGAATTTCTCTTTTCTTGATATATATAATATCAAATTCAACTCATTCAATTTCATTTTCATCCAAAACAATTCACAAACACATAGTTAGGGCATTTTGCACTTTAGCCCTCATAATTTCACATTTTGACATTTTAATCCCTATTTCACAACTACACAAAATACACATAATTTACTCACACCCAAGCTTGGCCGAATTTCATACTAGTCCCTAGCAACCCATTTTTCACATTTATTTCACATTTTAGCCCCTCAATTTCTCATTTTCATAATTTAACCCATAACACTCAAATTCATCAAAAATCCAAATACAAAACATGTTAACCCAACACATATCTTTCATTTTTCATCAACTAACATCACAAAGCTCACAATTTCATCAATGGCATAACTCAAAATCTTCATCAAATTTAGAAATTCAGGCATGGGCTTGATAGAACACAAAGCAACGATCACAAAAATGTAAAAATCACTAAAAATCGAGCTCAAAAACATTCCTTGATTGAGCAAATGCAAAACCCTAACTAAATAAATTTCTTTCTTTTTCCTTCAATATTCGGTGCTAAGAAGATGATAATCGCCATCAAAATGTTTTTGTTTCATTAATATTAACTTTAATTATCAAATACCATATTTAACCTTAATGATTTCATTTAAAATCCACTAACTCATGTCCAACTATGTCCATTCATTAAACCAATGGTCCATTTACAACATAAGGACCTCACATTTAAAGAGACACATCAAATAAGCACTTTTAGCTACTAGCACACAACTTTTGCATTTTTACAATTAGGTCCTTTTTCACAAATCGGCACACAAACGATAAAATTTTCACACAGAACTTTCACACATACTTTATCACATGCCATAAACATCAAAAATAATATTAAATTATTTCTCTGACCTCGAATTTGTGGTCCCAAAATCACTGTTTTGACTAAGGTGTAGACCAGGCTGTTACATCGACTGTCTGTTGGGTTAGTCCAACCAATTCAACCATCAATTTAATCGGTCAGATTGGTTCATCCGATTCATGAGTCAAAAAAATTGACATCTTATTTGTTAAACTAACTTTATTTGATAATATATTTTGATATAATAAATTAAAATGTTTTTGAATAAAAGTTAATGTTGAACAAAATTGGCAAAACAATAAAATCAAGTTAAATTGATTTCAATTGAGTTAAACATTTTCAACCAAGTTAAAACTGTTTTAAAACAAATCAGTATTGTTCTAGGCCAAAAAGTATATACTGATTTGTTTTGAAACAGTGTTAACTTGATTGAAAATGTTTAACTCAATTGAAACCATTTTAACTTGATTTTATACTTTTTGGCTTGGTATCGATAGTTTTCAAAATATCGATACCCATTTTAAAGTTGATACCAAATTGACATTATGTTTTCAATCAATTACAAAAGGTACCAATACCTTTTCAAAAAGTATCAATACCTTTTACCAGGTATCAATAAATTGTCTTTGGTATCTTTGTAAACTAACTTTAACAGTTACTGAATTAGAAATTAAATGCTAATAATATCGATACTCATAGAAAAAGTATCAATACCTTTTGTTACAGGCAAACTTAATGATCTAGTATTTTCATCCCCAACAGCTCTATTAACTTTCACGACAACCCCAACAATTGGAAGTGAATTAGAGGGTATAAATATCATCTTCTAAAGGTACTACAACAACAAGAGAGATCATCAAGCTTAAAGATCAATCAAAACAACCCTAGTGCTTAATTCTTTCATACTTTTCTTGTACACACTTGTGGGTTTTCATTGTTATTCTTTAGCTCAAGTGTATTCTTGTTTATTTGTGCTTAACTGGAAAACATTCTAATATTGTAAGGATTATTTCTTTGTATCTCTTTGAGATGGTTGAATCTTATGGTTTGGGTAGAAACCTTAAGGGAGTTCCAATCTTAAGATTTTGAGTACTATCTTAAGGGACATTGTAAGGTTAAACCTTATCCTCAAAGGTTGTCAAATTAGTGAATTTGGGAAAATACTTAGTTGTGCAAAATTAAGGGAGTGGAGAAGGCAAATGGGGTCGAACCACTATAAGTCGTGTGTTCTTTGTTGAATATTTTTTCCCTACTTCCACCATTTTCTTAAAAGCCAATCCACCTTCCCTTTTGGTGATTTCTATTTTATTTTTTGAGCTAACATTATTTCAGATTGGTACCCCCAGCTGTTTCATAATCTAATTGGTCTGACTAGTCGGTTTAGTCCCATTTTGAAAACATTAACAAAGCTTCATGCATCTAATTTAATTTAATTTAATACAACATAAATATTTAAAATTTCATTTATACCATAATTTCCACATAAATTTAAACCCTTGACTTTTAATTTATACTTAAACAAGTCCACTTATACCCAGTGCAATTGGTCTAACTAGCTGATCTGGTTCTGTTTTGAAAACAATGACAAAGCTTTCTGTTTTTAATTAATACCATAATTTCCACAATTTTAATTTATAAACCCCTAACTTTTAATTTATACCTAAGTAACTTCACTTATTTAAGTACAAATCATATTATATGATTTTATTTAAGTGTAAATAAAGTATAAATGAATTGTATAAATAATACTGAAAAAGTTGAAATTCTTTTTAATATTTTAACCAACAAAATTTATAAAAATATAAAAATAGAAAGTTATATTTGTTGGTCAATGCATAATTAAAAAAAGAAGAAGAAAAAGAACTCTTTGAAAGAATATATAAAAGCAATATTTTATCTTAAATTGTTCATAACAAAATGGGAAAGGCATTTTCTCATTCAAAATTAAAGTTTTCAAAACTAAACTGGTGGTCGAACTGATTAGGTCACCGATTTGTTGCCCTTATCAATTCAATCGATTAAATCAGTTTGATTGGTATACTTGGTTTGATAAGTCCATCTGGTTCTATTAAATAAATTATAAATAAAAATAAAAATTTTAAATATTGATTCAACCGCCCAATCAACCAGCCCATACCAGTTCTCGGACTAATCGCTTTAATGCCTTTCTCCAAACCAATACCCTAACCAGTTTCCAATCCAGTCCGATTCAAAAAAAAATGTTCAAAATCCTCTAAAATACTTAAACGGTAAACTACAAAAATAGTCTCATATCTTTGCTTAAGTTTACATTTTAATCACCGAAATTTTAATTCTTACAATTAGGTCATAATGTTGTCAATTAATAGCATTTTGGTCACTTGCGTTTACTAATTGTTAAAATGAGACAAAAATCACATGTGGGAAAGTTTTAAACGTTAAATCACTACGTGGATACCATGTATATATATATTTTTATCGTGGACCCCACAACTCGTTTCTTTTATTTATTTTTTCTTTCCCATTTATTCCCCTCTCTCCCAGTTAAATGATCGTATGTCAGAGTCTTAAAAATTTATAAAAAGAATGATCGAACCTGGAAACCAACTAAGACAATGATGGAGGCAAGCGCACTTATCGAACAGTAGTATAGTTTAGTGGCAAGACCAGATTGTCGAACCCAAAGGAGCTAAAAGTACTAATACTAACTTTCTTCTTATTATCTAGCCTAAGAATTAAGGGATTTATTATCTAATCTAAAATTAACTAACTACTAAGCTAAAGATTCAAAGACAAATAGGATGAATTGGGGAAATACTTGTGGGAAAACCAAATGATTAAGACAATACCCGAGGAAGAATCCACCTAGACTTCACTTATTATCTAACTCTGAACCAGACGATTTATTCACTTGACTTGATCCGTAGGATTCCCTAATTTATATTAATACCTCTTTCGAGGCTACTAACGTTTAACCCTAGGTTGATTAATTAAAATTTCTTTCTAATTAAAGCCCCTAAGATTGAATTAACTCAATCTATGGACTATTATATTAGGTTTGACCCTAATCTGACAGATTTACATCATCCTATTTCTAGGGTTGCGATCAACTCCACTTAACTATGCTAGATCTACTCTTAGGCAGGGACTTTTGCTCCACCACCTAAGCACATCAGTACTTGAATCAATATCCTAGAATATCAAAACAAGATTAAGAACACATAATTAAGAACAAAAGAAGTATTTATCATACAGCTCAGAAAACAATAACAAGATTCGTCTTAGGTTTCATCCCCCTCAGGTATCTAAGGGTTTAGTTCATAATTATAAAAGGAAACATCTCAGAAGAAAATATAAAACAAAACATAAAGAAAACCCTAAAACCCCTGAAGGAGTTGAAGGAGAAATCCTCTGTCTTGAGTATAATCTCGGCTTCTTGAGATGAATCAACTAGCTTTCTTTGAGTTAATCCCACAATTTGGCCCCCCTGGCTTGGCTCTTTGGCCTAGTTGAACACCCTGCTAAAACGCTCCCTTTAAGGTTGGCCTCTAGGGTGTTAATATAGGCTTTTGGAATGGCTTTCTTTGCCTCTAGGTACCCTATTCCGAATGAATCTCTTCTTTCCTGTGGCAGGGACACGCTCATGGCACACATCCGTGTAAGTCAAGGCTAGGCCGTGGTTGAACCTGTGAAAGAGGTACGGCCGTGTATTTCGAGGGACAGGCCATGTGCAATTTTTACTTGGCCAATTTTCTCTGATTTTGGCCCGTTTCTCGTTCCTTTCATCCTCCGGTGCTCTCTTGAGTATAAAACATGAAAACAGGGGATTAGGAGAACCTATTTCCATAATTGAAGTGATAAATCATCCAAAAACATGCTAAATGTGGGATTAAAATATGTTCATATTATGGTTTATCAAATACCTCCACACTTAAGCTTTTGCTTGTTCTCAAGCAAAATTCTCAGCTCACAATTAAAACGAACTTCCTCAATTCATAATATTCATCGATAATGTTTCATCATAATTCATAGATAATTTATACATGGATAATTTAACTCAAAGAGTCCTAAAGATTCAAACAATCAAAGTCATAAGTTTTTAGCACGAAAAATATAGGTGTTTCCCCTTATCTAAATAATTACCTTAATTCAAAACTGACAAGGATTGACATCTTCACTAAAGATTCACTCAAATCACTTAAGGTGTTTTAAGGTTCAAAATAAAGCACTCAGCAGTCAAACATGAAATGTTAATCCCATAGGCTTGCCTGAAAATCAAATCTCCATCACTATAAAATGAGATGATACACAAATCAAAAGGTCTTTAAAAGGGTTGTAATGGGGCTTAGGTTAAAGGTATGGATAAAGGCTGAATTAGAAGGGTTAATATCGAGATTGAATTGACAATTTGCCTAACTAAAAAAATGAACTAATCCTAAATAATTACATAAATTGAAAACTTAAAATACTAATAATATGACCTTCTTCTAAATATATTGAATTTAAATGTATAAGACTTAATTATAGAACTAATAATGAATATAGTTTTTTTTAAAGAACAAATCAAGTAAATACATAATATGAGAAAATTTCAACTACCGAAAATAAAATAATGAGGCAACTGATCAAATCAAGTCTCGACAGAAGGGTAGTCAAAAGGAATAGTGATAACAAATACAAGATGGGTTTTGGGTTAATATTAGTGGGTGAATCAATAAAAAGGGTTGTTAGGATCAACGGGGTCCACTAGGGGTTAATTATGAAGGTAGGCTCTTATAGAGTAAGTGGGTTAAATCCTAAATGCCTTTATCATCTCAGTATATAAAATAAAAGGTGTGGTCTCGACATGTATAATTGAAGCAAGTTCTAGAATAACAAATCAATGTTGACACACTCATAATCAATAAAGTGAGCACGAAAAGAATGTATGCTCTAAAAGGCTCAAAATTCTCACAAAAATTATGGGTTTTTTATGACAACTTTATCAATTTCAAACTTCAAGGTAATAATTAAATTCAGGTAGACAACCTAACAAAATTTTGATTTTTGAAAATAGACTCATCATGTTTGATTCTCTAGTATCTTAAAGTTTAAATTATCAATGCACAATTGACTATGACTTAATCTAAAACATATCAATAAAAATCATAAATCAACAGGAATTTCATTCTAATTAGTGATATAAGAAGATTACTTAAGACAATACATAATTCAGGGATTTGAGAATAATGTAAAACGTTAGGCACTTTTTCTAAATAATTTTCACCCCCCACACTTAAGATGTACATCGCCCTCAATGTACAAAGATATATATGGAATCATAAGATATAGGGAGAAGTGAAACTTCCTGATTTTTGGATAGATCCCTTGAGTTGGCAGTGGTCGTGGTGTGGTGGCCGTCGACAATCTCTGTGCTAGATGAAGAAATTGGGAATCTCATAAAGAGTTAGCCAGGAAATAATAAGAATACTTCTAAATATACTAATTATATATTTAAAGAAAATAAAAAGAAAAAGAAAGAGTGTAAAAAGGGAAATAAGCCTCAAAGAATCGATTAATGGACCAAAAGGTCTTTATTGTTAGATGGTTTGCGAGGTGGGTGTGATTTCTAAGGCCGTGGTGTGTGATTCCCAAGTAGCCTGAAGAACCTAAAACCAAGAAACTAAAATCGAATAAACCAAATTTAGTAAAAAAGAAATAAAGATGAGGAAATTAAAAGAGACGAGAAAAGAAAAAGAGAAAATAAATGGATTTAAAAGTCCTTTTCCTGTCGAGTTAATAAAACGGCTGACATGAACTTATGTAGATCGGTCTCGCGCGGGGAGACTGAGATAGTATCCTTCCGTTTCTTCAACATGGATGAGGTGAAGATCAAGGGCTTTGGAAGATGAAGAAGGAGAGAAATGAAAGGGAAAAACTTTAGAGGGTGTGGGAGAAGAGAATGGAGAGTGGGTGGGAAGGGGAGTGGGTAGTTAAATAGAAATTCAGGTCTGATACATCCACGCCCGTGTACCGTGGGCATGTTGAATCACACGGCCATGTCTCGTGGCTGTGTTATGCTTTCTTCGTTTCTCCCATGCCCATGTGCAGGTTGCCATGCCTGTGCTTCTAAAATAGTGTCGACCACGGCCACATCGCATGGCCGTGGTATTTGGTTAGAGCCCGTGACTTGAAGATATTTTTTCGTCCTTTTTTTGTACTATCTCTATCATGCCGATACAAAGATCCATAGCACCCACATGGCCAGACCACGGCCATGTGTGAGGCCGTGTGGTGCAGAAATCTGTGCTTCATTAACTTGGTTAGTTTGTAGTTAGATGCTAAAGAAATAAAATAAAAATAAATGGGGTTAGTGCTCGGGTTGCCTCCTAAGAAGCGCTCGTTTAAAGTCTTCAGCTAGACTTACCTCTTATTCGCTCATTCATAGTGGTTTGAGGAGTGAGAAATCCTTTCTCATGCTGTCATTATATGGTTTTAGTCGAGTAGCATTTACCTTAAAAGTGTCAAATGTAGGATTGCTTACCACGACTGTGCCGTATGAGAAGACATTAATTACCTTAAAATGAATCTCTTTATTCGTATTGTGGTCTAAAGTTGTGATTTGCGGGTCTGTTTTATCTAACAGTACTTGATCTCCTATTTTGAAGTGATTTGATGTTCCTTTAAGCTCATCCGGAGGTTCCTTCGATTTCACTTCATGTGGTTTTGACTCCTCCTTGAAATGTGTCTTCCACTCATTTAGCTCATCAATCTAAAGTCGTCGTTCCTTATGAGATATTTCTTTGTTGGTAAGATTAGACTCAGTGGTATAGTTCCATGGTGCTTCCTGAAAAGAGAGTTTGACCGAATGATTATCAATGGAATTTATGTTCTCACCTTTATCACTCGATGTCCTAGTTGAGTTGAGAGCTTGAAGACTGATTGATTCATCACCTACACAAAGTATGATCTCACCTGTACTAACATCAATTTTAGATATAACAGTTGCTAAAAAAGGTCTTCCTAAAATTCAGGGAATATTATTGTCTTCATCCATATCTAAAACAACAAAGTCTATTGGGAATATGAATTTATCCACTTTAACTATTACATCTTCAACTATACCCCTAGGAATTCGAATAGTCTTATCAGCTAGTTGAATGCTCATCCTACTTTGCTTGGGTTTCCCTAGACCTAGCTGTTTAAACATTTTAAAAAGCATAACATTGATGCTTGCCCCTAAATCAGCTAAAGCATTATCAACAGATAAACTACCAGTTAAACATGGACTTGTAAAACTCCCTGGATCTTTTAATTTTCGTGGTAGTTTGTTTTGTAACATTGCTAAGCACACTGCATTCAATTCCACATGCGGTTTCTTGTCTAACTTTCGCTTTCTTGTTAAAAGCTCTTTTAAAAATTTCCTTGAATCTGGCATCTGCGAAAGAGCTTCAAGAAACGGTAAGTTAATATGTAACTTCTTTAAAAGTTTAAGAAACTTACCGAACTGTTCGTATGTGTCATCTTTCTTCATTGCATTGGGATAAGGTATATGAGGTTGGTATTCTTTAATAATCGGTTTTGACTTTTCTTGGCTTACCTCAACTTTACCTTCACTTACCATAGGTTCTTGCCTTGACTCAGATTCAGATTCTACTAACCCTTCACTATTTTGGGCTGTTATGACTTGAAGTTGCTCCTTTGGGTTAGTCTCCGTGTTACTTGGTAAGCTACCTTATGGTCATTCGGAGATTAGCTTAGCGAGTTGCCCTAACTGGTTCTCGATTCCTTTAATCGATGCTTATTGATTTTTAAGTGTTGTCTCTGTGTTTTGGAAACGTGTTTCTGATACTGCGATGAATTTTGTCAGCATCTCCTCAAGGTTCGACTTTTTTCCCGTGGGTAAGGCTGTTGTTAGAAGTTTGGAGGGGGTTGTTGTCTTTGATTTCCTTAACCGCCCCATGAGAAATTGGAGTGGTTCCTCCATCCTGGATTATAAGTATTACTATAAAGGTTATTTTGATAACTGAAATTGTTACCCATATAGTTTATTTGTTCGCTTTCCATGCCCAAATTGTACGGTGGGTACTCAGGATTCGCCACGCCTCCTAGATTTGAATCACATTGCATAACTGGATGTACCTTCAAAGAACCACACAAACCATCAATCTTTTTATTCATCATCTCTACTTGATTTGATGACATGGTGACTGTGTCAAGGTTGAAAACTCCGGCTATTTTAGTTGGCCTTGTCCTTGTAACTTACCACTGATAGTTATTCAGTGACAGGTCCTCTATAAACTCATAAGCTGCTTCAAGAGTTTTGTTATTTAGGGTTCCGCCAGTGGCTGAATCAATCAACTGCCTGGTTGAGGGGTTCACACCATTGTAAAAAGTTTGGACCTGTAGCCACAAGGGTAAACCATGGTGTGGGCACCTTCTCAACAAATCCTTGTATCTCTCCCATGCATCGTATAATGTTTTTAAACCCATATGCACAAAAGAATAGATATCATTCCTTAATTTGGTCGTTTTGGCCGGTGAAAAATATTTCAGTAAAAATTTTTCAATCATTTGATCCCATGTAGTGATTGATCCTCGTGGGAGAGAATTCAACCACTGTTTAGCTTTATTCCTTAAAGAGAAAACTGAAGACGAATGGCATCATCAGAAACGCCATTATTTTTGAAACTATCGCAGAACTCTAGAAAATTTGCCAAATGATTATTTGGATCTTTATCCTACAAACCATCAAACAGAACAAATTGCTGTATCATTTGAATAGTGTTAGGTTTTAGTTCAAAATTATTAGCAGCCATGGCAGGCCTAACAATACTTGATTCAGCTCCTGTTAAATTCAGTTTAGCATAATCATACATAGTATGAGAAACATGATGTTCGACCACCTCCTGAGGTAGCGAATTATTTTCAGCCATCATTTTGGTAGTACCGGTTATGTCCTCTTACTCTTCTTCTATGTAGTTTAAGCCTTGCCTCATTTGTCTATGAGTTCTGAACAGTTCCTTCAATATCACTACCGTAAATTAGGGGTCCCGCCGGGTTCTTTCTAGTCATAAACTAGAGGTACCTACTAGGGAAAGAGAAAAAGAAAGAAAATCAGAAAAGTAAAATTAAAATTTAATAGCAAAAATAAAATAAAATATGGCTAAAGTAATAAAAATTGAGCTTTCTTAATATTTTAGCTCCCCGACAACGGCGCCAAAAACTTGATCTTATGTCAGAGTCTTAAAAATTTATAAAAAGAATGATCGAACCTGGAAACTAACTAAGACAACAATGGAGACAAGTGCACCTATCGAACAGTAGTATAGTTTAGTGCCAAGACCGGATTGTCGAACCCAAAGGAACTAAAAGTACTAATACTAATACTAACTTTCTTCTTATTATCTAGCCTAAAAATTAAGCGATTTATTACCTAATCTAAAATTAACTAACTACTAAGCTAAAGATTCAAAGACAAAGAGGATGAATTGGGGAAATACTTGTGGGAAAACCAATTGATTAAGACAATACCTGAGGAAGAATCCACCTAGACTTCACTTATTATCTAACTCTGAACCAGACGATTTATTCACTTGACTTGATCCGTAGGATTCCCTAATTTATATTAGTACCTCTTTTGAGGCTACTAATGTTTAACCCTAGGTTGATTAATTGAAATTTCTTTCTAATTAAAACCCCTAAGATTGAATTAACTCAATCTATGGAATCCTATATTAGGTTTGACCCTAATCTGGCAGATTTACGTCATCCTATTTCTAGGGTTGCGATCAACTCCACTTAACTATGCTAGATCTACTCTTAGGCAGGGACTTTTGCTCCACCATCTAAGCACATCAGTACTTGAATCAATATCCTGGAATATTAAAATAAGATTAAGAACACATAATTAAGAACAAATCAAGTATTTATCATACAGCTTAGAAAACAATAACAAGATTCGTCTTAGGTTTCATCCCCCTCAGGTATCTGAGGGTTTAGTTCATAATTATAAAAGGAAACATCTCAGAAGAAAATATAAAACAAAACATAAAGAAAACCCTAAAACCCCCTGAAGGAATTAAAGGAGAAATCCTCCGTCTTGAGTATAATCTCGGCTTCTTGAGATGAATCAACTAGCTTTCTTCGAGTTAATCCCACAATTTGGCCCCTCTGGCTTGGCTATTTGCCCTAGCTGAATGCCCTGCTAAAACGCTCCCTTTAAGGTTGGCCTCTAGGGTGTTTATATAGGCTTTTGGAATGGCTTTCTTTGCCTCTAAGTACCCTATTCCGAATGAAACTCTTCTTTGCTGCTGCAGGGACACGCTCATGGCACATGCCCGTGTAAGTCGAGGCCAGGCCGTGGTCGAACCTATGAAAGAGGCACGATCATGTATTTCGGGGGACAGGCCATGTGCAATTTGTACTTGGCCCATTTTCTCTGATTTTGGCCCGTTTCTCGTTCCTTTCATCCTCTGGTGCTCTCTTAAGTATAAAACATGAAAACAAGGGATTAGGAGCACCTATTTCCATAATTGAAGGGATAAATCATCCAAAAACATGCTAAATGTGGGATTAAAATATGCTTATATTGTGGTTTATCATTAAATTAGCCAAATATGCAATCTTATTTTAATTAGGGGTTTATACCCCTCTTTTTCAAGAATTAAGGAAATAGGTTATTTTTGGAGAGAGAAACAGAAACCGCACCTAGCTGGTCGCGCTTCACCCCCAATGGTCAATTCCAACGTCTCGTTGAACGTCAGCCGAGCAGTAATAAAAAAATTTAATGGGCCCTAACGGTAATAATTTTTTCCCTATAAATTCCATCTTATTTTATTTTATTTTCACTCACATCCTATTCTCTAAAATCTCTCAACTCTCTCAATTTTCTCAAGCTCTCATTCTAAATTTTTCAATAGTCTCATTTAAAAATTTAGTTTTTCTAAATATTTCTTATTTTATTTGTTCAGATTGAATTTTCACGAATGACAACCTCTCTGATTCGTTTCGACAACAAGCATAGATCTGCTGCTCAAGCGATAATGGTAAGAAAAAATTTTAAATTTATTTATTTTCAATTATGTTAAATTTTAAGTTTTTTATTTTTTAAATAATTTAAAATAATTTTTTGTCGTTATAAATAGGCAGATGATCGTGTTTTGGAGGGGTTTAAACGTAATTTTGCAACGCCTTCGATCACCAAAATTCGTGGTTACTTGCAAGAGGTGGGGTTATTGCATACGTCTCATATGCCTAGGGGCTACAAACTTGATCCTTCACTCATCAGCATGTTAGTGGAAAGAAGGAGGCCCAAGACACATACTTTTCATCTTCCATACGACGAGTGTACAATCACACTTAAGGATATAGCGTTACAACTCAGTCTTCCGGTGGATGGGCTAGTTGTCACGGGGTTAGCAGTCATACCTGGTAAAGAGAACCTTTGTCTGACATATTTGGGAAAGGTCCGGAACAATTTTCAAGGTGGTTGGATATTAATGAAGTGGTTGGAGACCAATTTTAAATAGCTTCCTCAGCACGCGACCGATGTCGTCAAACAACAATACGCCCAAGAATTTATCATGAGGTTAATTGGGGGAATTTTAATGCCCAATAAATCTCAAAATTTAGTGCACGTAAGGTGGCTACTACACCTAGTGGACTTCAAAGAATGCAGACGACTAAGTTAGGGATCAGCCGTGTTGGCCAGGTTGTATCGGGAGATGTGTTGGGTGACAGAACTGGATAAGATGTCAATTAGTGGTTGCCTGCTCCTACTGCAGTCATGGTCTTGGTGGCGACTACTGTTTCTATGTCCCCGAGTGAACGAACCATACATGTTCCTATTGGTGACAAGGTAAAATTCATTTATTAATAAATACGTAGTTTGTATAGTAAATGTTTTTATTTACTATATGTTTGAACTAACATATTGCTTGGACAGGTGGTACCATGGGCCAAGTTACATGGGACTATCCGAGCAGCTTGAAGATATCAAGTTGTTGTTAGATCAATGCTTGGAAGCTTATGTTAGTTACTTATTCTTTCAAACATATAATAATTACGCAATAATTTGTAAAATAAAATTTCGTACATAATAGAATTTTCAATTGTGCACTTTAGTTTGAATGGATGTCGTACGCCGCCACTGATATTATATTTTGTATATCGCCAAAATTATTGTCCAATCGGGGGATATAGGACATGAAGGTGCCATTAATAGTGTATACGATGGTGGAAATGCACAAATCGAATCGGGTGATGCGACAGTTCGAGCGAAGGCAACAAATTTTGCCATCACCGCAAGACATGGAATAGCTGCACAAGGTGGACTTGCAAGGGAAGAGCAATGAGGTTGGGTGAGAGGTTCACAAGGACTACATCGACACTTGAGATTGTAAGATGAAATTCTTACCCATCCAAGAATCTTTTTTCTCATCGGACACGACTGCCTATTTTAGAGTACATGCTGTGGTTTAGAGCCATCGACAAACTGTGTCTACTATCAATTGAGAAGAGGAGTAGGCAACTTCATTAAAAGAGGCAACAATGACCGCCTTAGCAGCATAGGGCCAGACGCGGTCATACGACAAGTTCATCAACGGCTCTAACTAAACAAGTGCCGCTTATGTCACGCAATATCCCAGTCAGTTCACTCCACTTATTCTTGTTTATTTCACTAACCCCGTGTTTTTTTCACAAGCATCATACTATGCACCACCGCTTGTTCCTGGTTCATATATTCTCTCAGATACATATTTTGGGGACCATGTTGATTTTAATGCCATCGCAAATGCCAAGCCAGATGCTGATGTATGTACATTCATCGATGCTGCCACTAATCTAGTGATCGATGCCAAGCCAGATGCCGATGCATGTACATTCATCGATGCTGCCACTAATCTAGTGATCGATGCCAATTTTGATGCCCAAGTTAATGCCGATGTATATGTGTTTTGCAACACCATACACTTACATGTCGATAGTGTCACAAATACTCACTGCATCATTGTTCTATCAAGGTGGGTCATCAACGAACCATCTTTTGCTAGATTGGAGGATACACGATGAGAGGTTAGGACGACATCGCACTCAAGAACGGAGGAAGCCGATGGAGATGAAGACAAAGACAAATATGATGACAAAAACAAAGCCGAGGGTGGAGACAAAGATGAAGATGATGACGATGGTGGAGACGAAGATAAGTAGGAGGGTGGGCGTGAAGGCAAATAAGATAAAGACAATGGCGATGATCCAATTTTTTAGTCTGCAAAAATTGTTATGCATAGAAATCCTCTTCACTACCGTCAGCCACTGCCCTGCAGCACAAATTCTCCCCGATAATGTTGATGATGTATTTTTTTATTTATTTATATATTGCGATGTAAATATAGATGACATCAATAAAAAAACCATAAATTTTCATTACAACCCATAAATTTTCATATGCCCTATATCGGGGATTTGGATCTATAGCATTTTCTGAGCTGCCATTGTTAGACCCACAAGGTTCTAGCTTCGTTAGAACTGGCTCTAGTTTAGAAAATAGTGACACTTTCAAACCATACATACCACACTACTATATTGGACCAGGGTCTGACTCCACCCCGTCAACTACATCCACTACCATCTTCTCCCTCAATAGTAACTTCTTCCTTATCTATGCCTTCATTGTCACCTTCAAGTAGGGGGTTCTATGTACCATTGTCAGTCCCTATCGAGAGGAGTAAGTGTAACAGTCCAATTTATACCTTAGTCGGAGCAGTGATTTCAGGACCACAAATCCGAGTCTATATAATATTTTAATATTATATTCTGTGCCATTAATGAGTGTTTAAGCATGTGTTAAAGTTTCGTAAGCTAATTTATCCATTTATGTGTTTAATTTTATAAAAGGACTAAATTGCATAATGTTTAAAAGTGGCTTTTCATTTGATTAATGATCGAATTGATGTGTCTTTATTATGAGAAGTCCTTGAAATGTAATTTGCCTATTATAATTTATAGTGGACGGTTATGGTCCATAATGTCCTTAGGATTTATGTTTTGTAATTTTATATTATAAGGTTAATTATGTCATTTATGTATTAAGTTTATAATAGTAAAATTAAAACATGAAAATGGACATTAAATCATTCATTTCTTCCATCGAAAAATCAAAGAAAGAAAAAGAAAGAAGTTGAGCTAGGTTTCGGCCATTGTAAGCTTGAATTAAGGTATGATTTTGATTTGGATTTTGATGATTTTTATGTTATTGAGATTGTTGCTTAGTCTACTATCAAGCCCATGTCTCAATTTTTTGTATTGATAATGTTCATCATGAGATATGCCATTGATGATATGTTGAGTTTTGTGATGAGCTTAGTTGTTAAATGAATGATTTGAGCTAGATGAACATACTTTGTTCTTGAATTTTTGATGAATTTAGCTAATTAGGGCTAAAGTGATAAAATAGTAACTTGAGGGACTAAATTGCAAATTTGATGGAAAATATGAGCTTGTATGAGATGTATGAACATTCGGCTAAGCATGTGTATGTAATGATTTTGTGAATTTAATGTTTTGAGAAAAATAGACTAAATTGATAAATTGTGCAAATGTGAGGGTTAAATTGCAAATAGCCCTAAATGTGTGTCCTTGGACTGAATTGAATGAGTTAGTGAATAAAAGAGTTAATTCTGAATATGTATAGATCAAGAATCGAGGAAAACGGACTTAGATCATGGGAAAGTAAAATAACCGAGTAGCCGTTTCCATTTTCGTAAAATCGAATATGAGGTAAGTCATTATGCAAATAAATGTTTTGTTTTAAACTATGTATGATCATATGACTATTGTTAACTATGAATGCTTATGAGATGATTCGTACATGAATTCTAAGATAATGCTGACTTAGTGTCGATATCTGATAAGTCCCGTATGAACCTAAGAATAGATAGGATTAGCTATGTCATTACATAGGTATTTGTTCTGTTTTATCATGTAAAACCACATCTGGGACGTTGGCGATGATTTGAGATTTCGTGTAAGACCACATTTGGATGTTGGCAACGATATGAGCTTTACATGTAAGACCAGATCTGGGACATCAGCATTGTATTGATTCGTGTAGGACCCTGTCTAGGACAGTGGATTGATATTTGAGTACACGTAAGACCTTGTCTAGGACGTTGGCATTGTACGACTATTCTGACCTTTCTGGGTATCCTATTAGATTCCTATCGGTTCAACGGGAAAATCTGAGTTATGATTATTTACGGGAACATATATTTGTTTCAGGTACGTTTGATATGTACACTAAGTGTGTATAATAGGTAAGTACCTATGTGACTTTGATTTGAAGAAATGTATGATTGAATATGAGATTATGAATGAGATACAAGAATGGTTATGGAAGAGCTATGTATATATAAGATTTATGAATTGATGAATGTGACAAATATGGCCAATAAAATGGGTCTAAGCATACATATAATGAACTTGTTATGAATATGAATTTTGCCAATATTTTTATATGCTTATATACTTTTCATGATAGGTTTATTTGTATATGACTTACTAAGCTTTTGGAAAGCTTACTCTATGTGTTTGTTTTCTCTGTTTTATAGATCGTTAAAGCTACTGAAGGCTCGGGACCGTCAAGGATCATCATTACATTACTCAACTTATTTTGGTACATTTTGGAAATGTATAAGGCTGGATATGGCATGTATAGGCTAGTTTATGGTATAAGTTTGTTGTATGAACTTAGCTACGTGATGTGGCTATTTATAAGTTGATATTTTGCCTTGATGAAATTGTTGTATGATATATGTTTTGGAATGGTTAAATAGCATTTGAAATGGTCAAGTTTTTGGGTTAGAAATGATGAATTATTACTTGTACATTTATAAGTTTTTGTCTTGTGAAGTTGGCATGAATGGAATTGGTATTGAATGTATAGATTGAATGGTTATGTTGGTATATTCTTGGTTGTCAAATGTGCATGAGATATATTGATGATTGGCTTGTAGGTTTGACCCTAAGGGGGTGGCATTTTGGCCTTGCAAATGGCCTATAATGTCACACGGTTGAGGCACATGGGCGTGCCTAGTGACCGTGGGGTAATGTCAGTAGCTAGCTTAAAAGCACACGGCTAGGGTACACGGGTGTGCCTGGTAGCAGTGTGAAGAAGTCAGTATATGGCCTAAGAATGCATGGGCTTAGCTCATGGGGGTGTTTGGTAACTGTGGAGTAAAATCAATTTTGACCACAGAGAGACACACGGGAGTGTCTAGCAGCCGTGGGAGGCATACGGCCTGTCCACTCGGGCGTGTATCCCCTGAAACTTTGAAAAGTTTTAAATTTCTGAGAATTTTTGTATATGTTTTGGTTTAGTCCCGACCTTATTTCTAAACATGTTCAAGGTTTCGATGACCTATTTAAGGGACTCTATATTTGTGTTTGGTGAATGGTTGTATGAAATTTCTATAAATGTTTTCGATCTGTCTGATAATGTCTTTAAACCTAATCTGGTGACAGATATAGGATAGGGGTGTTACATTTGGTTGGTATCAGAGTTACGGTTTAGTCGATTCTTGGACTAACGTAGCGTCTTAGAGTCTAGCTATAATGCCATATACTTGAATTGTGATAGTATGATGAATCCTGACGTATAAAATGTGATTTTTGTATAGCAATAGATCCTAAAAGAGCCGTAGCTGATGACGTAGAAAGTAATGTGCCTACTCCAGAGTAAGGGATAGCGCACTTTGATCCGAGATCGGGTATGAGCGGTCAAGAGGGAGAAGCTACACAAGCTTTCTTCCAGATGATGAGTGAGTGGTTCACTCAATTCATAAAGAACAACCTCACTGTTTCGCAACCCCGCCCCTTGTTATTCCCCCTCAGACTATAATTGTACCACCAATTATGTATCCAAATCTATTGAATAAGCCTCCGGTTGACAAGATCCATAAGTATGGGGCTAAAGAGTTCTGGGCTACTAATGATGATGATGCTGAAAAGGCCGAGTTCTGGTTAGAAAATATTATTCGAGTATTTGATGAAATGTTTTTTACTCTGGAAGAATGCATAAAATGTGTTGTATCTGTGCTCCGAGATGTAGCCTATCAATGGTGGAAAACTTTGATTTCTATTGTTCTGAAAGAGCATGTTATGTGGGACTTCTTTCAGATCGAGTTCCGAAAGAAATACATCAGTGAGAGATTCATCGATCGAAATGAAGAATTTACGGAATTAAAACAGTAGAATAGATTCTTCGAATATGAATGAGAGTTTGTGAGATTAAGTCAGTGCGCTCGAGAGTGTATATCATCTGAAGAATAATGTGCAAAACGTTTAAAGATGGTCTTAACGAATATATTCGCTTGTTAGTCGGGATCTTAGAAATAAAAGAGTTTGATGTACTCGTTGATTGAGCATTCAAAGCTGAAGCACTTGGGAAAGATAAAAGAAAAGCTGCGTCTAAATCTCTAGATATGAGAAAGAGACTTCCGAGCAAATCATTTCAGTCAGCTTCGAAGAGATTCAGAGATGATCAAAGTCATTCAAGAGATAATGTGGGACATTCGAATAGAAATTGAGCTAGATCACAAATGAGTTCGAAAACCCTAGCAACTTCAGTGGCCAGTGTTGGAAATGTCCAGACTGAGAGACCTGAATGTAAACATTGTAGAAAAAGGCATCCGGGAAGTTGTAGACTAAATGATAGAGCTTGTTTCAGATGTGGATCACTTAATCATTTTATCTGTGATTGCCCTGAGTCTGTCGAGCCAGAGATTATTCAGAATCTGAAACCTGATAATGCACCTGTGAGAGGTAGACCTTCAAAGAATGTAAGAAATGTCAGTGGTAGTCAGAGAACTACAAGAGACACTGTTGCAAGATCTGAAGCTAGAGCGCCTGCCAGAGCGTATGCTATCCGAGCTCGTGAGGAAGCTTCATCCCCAGATGTTATAACAGGTACTTTTACATTTTATGATACTTCTGTTATTACATTGATAGACCCTGGTTCTACGCATTCGTATATATTCATGAATTTAGTAGTCAGTAAGACTTTGGCTGTAGAGCCTACTGAGTTTGCTATAAAAGTATCGAACCCCTTAAGTAAAAGTGTCCTTGTCGACAAAGTATGCAAGAACTGTCCATTAATGTTTTGAGATATTTGTTTCCCTACTGATTTGATACTTTTGCCATTTGATGAGTTCGATATTATTCTGCTGGTTGACATTGCATGATGCTATTGTGAACTGTAAAAGAAAGACTATTGATTTGAAATGCCCGAATAATGAAATTGTACGGGTTGAGTCTAATGATTTGAATGTATTGCCTACTGTGATATCTATGTTGAAAGCTCAAAGATATGTGAAAAAGGGATATGAAGCATATTTAGCCTATGTGATTGATTCGAAAGTGTCTGAAAAGAAAGTTGAATCAGTATCTATTGTTTGTGAGTATTCTAATGTGTTTCCTGAAGAGTTACCGGGTTTGCCTCCGATACGTGAAGTTGAGTTTGGTATTGAACTATTGCCTGGTACAACACCTATTTCAATAGCTCCGTATAGAATTGCACCAACAGAGTTGAAAGAGTTAAAGTCACAGTTGCAAGAGTTGACTGATAGAGGGTTTGCTAGATCGAGTTTTTCGCCTTGGGGTGCTCCTGTTCTGTTTTTGAAAAAGAAAGATGGCACGATGAGAATGTGTATCGATTATAGTCAGTTGAATAAGGTGACAATAAAGAATAAATATCCGTTGCCCAGAATTGATGACTTATTTGATCAATTAAAAGGAGCTACTGTATTTTCCAAGATTGATTTGAGATCGGGATACTACCAGTTGAGAGTGAAAGATTCAGATATACCGAAAACTACTTTTAGAACGAGGTATGGGCATTATGAATTTTTAGTTATGCCATTTGGTCTAACCAATGCTCCTGCTATTTTTATGGATCTGATGAATAGAATTTTCAGACCGTACCTAGATCGATTTATTGTGGTGTTCATAGATGACATATTGATTTATTCACATGATGAAGATGAGCATGCTGAACATTTGAGAATCGTATTGCAAACTCTGAGAAAAAAGAAATTGTATGTGAAATTCAACAAATGTGAATTCTAGTTACACGAGGTTAGTTTTCTGGGACATATTGTGTCAGCTTCTAGGATTCATGTTGATCCGAGCAAGATTTCTTCTATTCTGGATTAGAAACCTCCGAAGAACATCTCTAAAGTCTGTAGTTTTCTAGGACTAGCTGGTTATTATCGTCGATTTGTGAAAGGACTTTCAGTGATAGCTACTCTGTTGACTAGATTACTTCAGAAAGATGTTATATTTGAATGGTCTGATAAATGTCAGAAAAGTTTTGATCAGTTGAAAACTCAGTTAACATAAGCTCCAGTATTAGTACAACCAGAATCGGGTAAAGAATTTGTGATTTACAGTGATGCTTCATTAAATGGTCTGGGATGTGTTTTGATGCAGGAAGGCAAAGTTGTAGCTTATGCCTCAAGACAATTGAAGCCTCATAAAAAGAATTATCCGACGCACGACCTTGAGTTAGCTGCGATTGTGTTTGCACTTAAGATCTGGCGCCACTATCTGTATGGTGAGAAATGTCACGTGTTTTCAGATCATAAAAGTCTGAAATATGTGATGACCCAGGAAGATTTGAACCTGCGTCAAAAAAGATGGTTAGAGCTGTTAAAAAATTATGAGCTTGAGATAGATTATCATCCAGGTAAAGCAAATGTTGTTGCTAATGCATTGAGTAGAAAATCATTGTTTGTACTACGTGTTTTGAGTACTCAGTTAGATTTGTCTGATGATAATTCCGTGATAGCTGAATTAAAAGTGAAACCTTTGTTTGTACAGAAAATATGTGATGCTCAGAAGGTTGATAATGAATTGTTATCAAAACGAGCTCAATGTGATTCGAATTCTGAATCTGAATTTCAAATTGTTGATGATTGCTTGAGATTCCGAGATTGTATCTGTGTTCCAAGAAATCCGGAGTTAATTCAGTTGATTTTGAATAAAGCTCAGAACAGTCATCTATCTGTTCATCCGGGAAGTACTAAAATGTACCATGATTTGAAGCGACACTATTGGTGGTCTGGTATGAAACGAGACATTTTTTACTTTGTTTCGAAATGTTTAGTCTGTCAGCAAGTGAAAACTGAACATCAAGTTCTGTCTGGGTTGTTTCAATCGATTCTGATTCCTGAATGGAAATAGGATAGAGTAACAATGGATTTTATTTTGGGATTGCCTCTGACTCCAAGAAAGAAAGATGAGATATGGGTCGTTGTTGATCGATTGACGAAATCTGCCCATTTTATTCCGGTAAGATCTAATTACTCGCTTGATAAATTAGCTGAGCTATATATTTGTGAGATGAGATTACATGGGGTGCCACTATCTATCATATTAGATAGAGATTCGAGATTTACATCGAGGTTCTGGAAGAAATTGCAAGAAGCTTTAGGTACGAAACTGCATTTCAGTACAATTTTTCATCCGCAGACAGATGGTCAGTCTAAACGGACCATTCAGATTCTTAAAGATATGTTAAGATGTTGTATACTTGAGTTTAATGGTTCGTTGGAACAGTACCTGCCATTGATTGAATTTGCATACAATAATAGTTTTCAGTCAAGCATCAAAATGGCACCTTATGAAGCTTTGTACAGATGTAAATGTCGTACACCTCTGTGTTGGACTGGGCTGAGTGAAAATAAGCTACACGAGGTCGATTTGATAAAAGATTCAAAATAGAAAGTGAAATTGATCTGAGATTGTTTGAAAACATCATCTGATCGTCAGAAGTCGTATGCAGACTTAAAACGAAATGATATAGAATTTGAGATCGGCGACAGAGTATTTTTGAAAGTGTCACCGTAGAAGCAAGTGCTTTGATTTGGACATAAAGGCAAGTTAAGTCTGAGGCTCATCGGGTCATATGAGATCATTGAACGTGTTGGGCCTGTTGCATATAGACTGTTTTTGCCACCTGAACTAGAAAAGATACACAATGTATTTCATGTTTCGATGCTCCGTAGATATCGTTCTGATCTGTCACATGTGACTACTCCGTCTGAAATTGAAATCCGATCTGATATGACATACGAGGAGGAACCGATCAGTATCTTAGCTCATGAAGTGAAAGAGTTGAGAAACAAGAAAATTCTGTTAGTGAAAATATTGTGGAATCATCATGGAATTGAAGAGGCAACGTGGGAGTCGGAAGGTTCAATGAGACAACAATATCCAACTCTATTTAAAGGTAAGATTTTTGAGGACGAAAATCCCTAAGGAGGGAGAATTGTAACAGTCTGGTTTATACCTTAGTTGGAACAGTGATTTCAGGACTACAAATCTGAGTCCGTATAATATTTTAATATTATATTCTGTGCCATTGATGAGTGTTTAAGCATGTGTTAAAGTTTCGTAAGCTAATTTGTCCATTTATGTGTTTAATTTTATAAAAGGACTAAATTGCATAATGTTTAAAAGTGGCTTTTCATTTGATTAATGATCAAATTGATGTGTCTTTATTATGAGAAGTCCTTGAAAGGTAATTTGCCTATTATAATTTATAGTGGACGGTTATGGTCCATAATGTCCTTAGGATTTATGTTTTGTAATTTTATATTATAAGGTTAAATATGTCATTTATGTATTAAGTTTATAATAGTAAAATTAAAACATGAAAATGGACATTATATCATCCATTTCTTCCACCGAAAAATCAAAGAAAGAAAAAGAAAGAAGTTGAGCTAGGTTTCGGCCATTGTAAGCTTGAATTAAGGTATGATTTTGATTTCGATTTTGATTTTGATGATTTTTATGTTATTAAGATTGTAAGCTTGAATTAGGGTATGATTTTGATTTGGATTTTGATGATTTTTATGTTATTGATATTGTTGCTTAGTCTACTATCAAGCCCATGTCTCAATTTTTTGTATTGATGATGTTCATGAGATATGCCATTGATGATATGTTGAGTTTTTTGATGAGTTTAGTTGTTAAATGAAAGATTTGAGCTAGATGAACATACTTTGTTCTTGAATTTTTGATGAATTTAGCTAATTAGGGCTAAATTGAGAAAATAGTAACTTGAGGGACTAAATTACAAATTTGGTGGAAAATATGGTCTTGTATGAGATGTATGAACATTCGGCTAAGCATGTGTATGTAATGATTTTGTGAATTTGATGTTTTGAGAAAAATGGACTAAATTGTTAAATTGTGCAAATGTGAGGGTTAAATTGCAAATAGCCCTAAATATGTGTCCTTGGATTGAATTGAATGAGTTAGTGAATAAAAAAAGTTAATTCTGAATATGTATAGATCAAGAACCGAGGAAAATGGACTTAGATCACGGGAAAGCGAAAATAACCGAGTAGTCGTTTCCATTTCCGTAAAATCGAATTTGAGGTAAGTCATTATGCAAATAAACGTATTTGTTTTAAACTGTGTATGATCATATGACTATTGTTAACTATGAATGCTTATGAGATGATCCGTACATGAATTCCGTGATAAGGCTGACTTAGTGTCGATATCCGATAAGTCTCGTACGAACCTAGGAATAAATAGGATTAGCTATGTCATGACATAGGTATCTGTTCTGTTTTATCATGTAAGACCACGTCTGGGACGTTGGCGTTGATTTGAGATTTCATGTAAGACCATGTCTGGGACATTGGAAACGATATGAGCTTTATGTGTAAGACCATATCTGGGACATCGGCATCGTGTTGATTCGTGTAAGACCCTGTCTGGGACAGTGGATCGATATCTGAGTACACGTAAGACCTCGTCTGGGACGTTGGCATTGTATGACTATTCCGAGCTTTCTAAGTATCCTATTAGATTCCTATCGGTTCAACGGGAAAATTCGAGTTATGATCATTTACGTGAACGTATATTTGTTTCAGGTACGTTTGATATGTACACTAAGTGTGTATAAAAGGTAAGTACCTATGTGACTTTGATTTGAAGAAATGTATGATTGAATATGAGATTATGAATGAGATACAAGAGTGGTTATGGAAGAGCTATGTATATATAAGATTTATGAATTGATGAATGTGGCAAATATGGCCAAGAAAATGGGTCTAAGCATACATGTAATGAACTTGTTATGAATATGAATTTTGCCAATATTTTCATATGCTTATATACTTTACATGATAGGTTTATTTATATATAACCTACTAAGCTTTTGGAAAGCTTACTCTGTCTGTGTGTTTTCTCTATTTTATAGATCGTTAAAGCTACTGAAGGCTCGGGATCGTCGAGGATCATCATCACACTACTCAACTTATTTTGGTACATTTTGGAAATGTATAAAGCTAGATATGGCATGTATAGGCTAGTTTATGGTATAAGTTTGTTGTATGAACTTAGCTACGTGATGTGGCTATTTATAGGTTGATATTTTGCTTTGATGAAATTGTTATATGATATATGTTTTGGAATGGTTAAATAGCATTTGAAATGGTCAAGTTTTTGGGTTAGTAAGGATGAATTATTACTTGTATATTCATAAGTTTTTGTCTTGTGAAGTTGGCATGAATGGAATTGGTATTGAATGTATAGATTGAATGGTTATGTTGGTATATTCTTGGTTGTCAAATGTGCATGAGATGTATTGATGATTGGCTTGTAGGTTTGACCCTAAGAGGGTGGCATTTTGGCCTTGCAAATGGCCTATATGTCACACGGTTGAGGCACACGAGCGTGCCTAGTGACCGTGGGGTAATGTCAGTAGCTAGCTTAAGAGCACACGGCCAGGGTACACGGGCGTGCTTAGTAGCCGTGTGAAGAAGTCAGTATATGGCCTAAGAATACACGGGCTTAGCTCATGGGGGTGTTTGGTAATCGTGAAGTAAAATCAATTTCGACCACGGGGAGGACACACGGGAGTGTCTAGCAACCGTGGGAGGCACACGGCCTTTCCACACGGGCGTGTATCCCCTGAAACTTTAAAAAGTTTTAAATTTTTGAGAATTTTTGTATGTGTTTCGGTTTAGTCCCAAACCTATTTCTAAGCATGTTCAAGGTCTCGATGACCTATTTAAGGGACTCTATGCTTGTGTTTGGTGAATGGTTGTATGAAACTTCAGTAAATGTGTCCGATCTATCTAGTAATGTCCTTAACCCTAATCTGACGATGGATACGAGATTGGGGTGTTACAGTAAGTCATCGTTCTCTTGTAACCAATATGCCTACCAAAATCTACACTAATTTGGTGTCCAGGGTACGTCAATGCCCCACCAATATAAGTGCTTTTGCCCCATGACATCGATCTATACCGAAGTTGAAATCAAATGCACTGATTGAATGTCGAGCTCGAGTATCGAGGTTCAGGTTATACTCATACCTCGACTGGTACTAGCCACCGAAATTTTGATCTATGCCAGAGACCGATGAGTGTTTACCCATAGATGCTTCGAGGACATCGTAGTAGGAGCTTTGTAGCAAGTAGTGAACCCATTGCTCAACCATGTAATAGGTCTTTCTACTTCAATTTTGATTCCAACATTAGCCGCAACGGTGGTCGATGATGGGTCAAATCCATCAGCCTTGGTATACTCGATGTATAAATTCATTACATCATTTCCATTTGAAATGTGCAACGATGTGACCACCTCGAGCTGGAGCTTGTCATTTACATCAAATAGGCGATACCTGTAGGGGTCAATGAAAGAAAGATATCTAGATTGCAACCTCGGAATTCTTCCTTGAGTCAATCCTATGACTTTCCTCTTGATTCTAGCTCGTAGCTTACAAAATTGAATGGTAGGATTGAACGCAAATTCCATAGATTGGGGTTCTACAAATACTACCTTGACTGTAACACCCCAAAACTGGCCTAGAAGTTAGGCCCAAATCTGAAATGTCACATTGAAGGCACACTTTAAACAATTTTATAAATTAACCATTTAAGGCCCATGTAACACCCCTTTCCCATAATCGAACCGAAACAAGGTTTGAAGCATTACATGACTAATCTTTTTTAAACATCTAGGATAGGGTTATAATAATTTCGTTTAACTCTATTGCTCGCGCAAATTAAGCCTAGGAGGCCCTAAACACACTTTCGAAAGGTATTGGGATCTTTCTGGGAACTTTCGCGAGTTCAAAAAATCTTTTAGATAAAACAGAGGCCACACGCCCATGTAGGCCTAGGGACACGCCCGTGTACCCCTGAAGCATGCCCGTGTCTTTCACCCGTGGTCGACATTGACTAAATTCACACAGCCATGGCACGCTCGTGGCCCTGACCCATGTGTAAAACCTTAGCATTCTAACTTCTCCACATGACCTATACACACGCCCGTGTACCCCAACCGTGTGGTGATTTAAATCTCAAGTGCAAGGAGCAGACCTCACACGGCTTGGGTGCACGCCCATGTGCTAGCCGTGCCTCTCACACGACCTAGACCCACGCCTGTGTGTCTACTTATGTGGTCAATTGGTAGGCTATATACCAAGCCATTTCCACCCTAGAATGTACACATACATACTTCCATTCAAAAACATTACAACTCCTATTCCATAAGCAAGTCTAAGGACCCATTCTAACATACAAAATAATTAAAGGGATAAACACTTCATGAATTCTATATTCATTAAGCAAAAGAATTTCCAAAGTATTTGCCTAATTCATAAGGCCATTTACAAAATAACTTTTACAAACTTATAGCCAACACTTTGACCAACAATTACAACTTAACAAAATACTCAAGTCCTATACATGCCATATTCAAAATAAGTCTAAAATTGTTATACCAAAGTGTTGTCGATAGCGTGATTTATGAACTCCTCCTTCCACGATCCTGGAGTTACCTTGTCAATACTATAAGAAAGAAGCGAAATGAAAAAGGGGTAAGCATAAAGCTTAGTAAGTTGCATGGAAATAAATAGCAATAATAATGCTCATAAAATAATCCATCCACGGTATTAGCTAATCGTACACAAGTCAAGGTTTCTTGACAATACTCACATCTAGTTGCCCTTATCTAACACATTCCGTGCCATGTATCGAAACTGACTCCTCGTGACTCATTCACGAGTACCTGTATTCACTTATTCACATGACTTAAATATCCTTCACATTTCCACTTCTAAATTCATCTACTTATCCCACTACTCACAAGGGATAGCCAAATACGTGCGTTTACCATCACTACTGTAAGTATAAAGCCATTGCCACATCCTCGAGGTGCTCTTACATAGAGTCTCCCCTAGATGCCAATGTCATGTCCCGAGCATGGTCTTATATGGAATTACCTCTAGGTGCCAATGCCATGTCCTGGATATGGTCTTATATGGAATTACTTCTCTTGTATCGATGCCATATCCCAGATATGGTCTTATACGATTTCCATATTCATTACCGAAGCCATATCCCAGATATCGTCTTATATGGGATTACCTCTTATGTATCATTGCCATATCCCGGATATGGTCTTATATGAGATTTTAACTCGGTGCCGAGGCTATATCCCGAACATGGTCTTATACGGGACCTTATCTATTTCATATCTCAATGATGTCATTTCTCTAATCAATATGGCCCATTAAGACTTTAACATCTCATTCATTAATAAAATGACAAACATTTCTCAACATGCTAATAAAAATGTTGTTTAAATCACATACAACTTACCTTGATTTTGAAATGAGCTAACTCGTCGGTTTAGTCCAGGACTTTGTTCTTTCCCCGATCATGGCGGGTCATCGGTTCTTCTTGCTCTATAATAGCAATTTAGCTCATTTTAACCATTATATTAATAAAAGCATTTCAAAAATCATATTTAGGCAAAATTACTATTTTGCCCCTAGACCTTGGGCAAAATGGTCTTTTGCCCTTAGGCTCGAAAATTAATTCTAATCACATTTCTACCTTCAACAAAGCCTAGGTGAACATTTAATACTCTTATAGCTATCATCAAAACTCAACATTTCACATAATTACTACAAATTTGTAACCTTTTCATCAAGGTCCAAATTAGGTGTTTCCAAGACAACACCTTTCACAAAAGTTGTTCATCTAACAACTAAGACTCAACTTCTTCCATAAAAATGCAGCAAATAACTATGATAGTTCTCATGGTAGAACTCTAAACTTTTAACAATATTGCATAATAATCCCCTCATTTGAAAGCTTAAGCTTTGGGGTCTCAAAAGTATAACTATTTTCAAGAAAAGGTCACTAGAACACTTACTTGAATGAATGAGAGCTTGCTGAAATTTTTGAAGCTTTCTACCCCTTATTTTTTGCTTATTTTCTATGGAAGAGATGAGCAAGAAAGATGGATATCATCTTTTCTTTATTTTATTACTATTAGTCAAATTAGCCACCAACTATCAACAACTTTGCCCAATTTAGACACAATTTGTCTCCTATAGCCGGCAATGCTATCTCTAGGGGTCTAATTGCGTTTTAAAGACCTCCAATTAATAATCTATGGCTATTTGGCACCTTTAGCTAATAGAATGGAACTTTCACTCTTTATGCGATTTAATCCTTTTTCATGATTAAACACGAAATCGCTAAAATTAAAGCACCAAAATTTTCATGCATCTGAACTATCATGTTCTAACTCATAATATAACATGAAAATAAATTTCTCAATTCTTGGATTAATTATCCCGAGATCACTATTCTGGCTAGCCCCTAAATTGGGCCATTACAATTCTCCCCCTTAAGGATTTTCATCCTCGAAAATCTTACCAAAGAAAAGATTGGGATATTGATTTCTCATCGTTTCCTTGGGCTCCCATGTAGCCTCTTCAATACCGTGCCTTTGCCATAGAACTTTCACTAGGGCTATGCTTTTGTTCCTTAACTTCTTGACTTCACGAGCCAAAATTCTAACTGGTTCTTCTCCATATGTCAAATCCGGTTGTATCTCTACCTCTGTCAGCTCTATGACATGTGAAGGGTCTGAACAGTATCAGCGTAACATGGATACGTGAAAGACGTCATGAATCTTTTCTAACTCCAGTGGCAAAGCTAACCAATAAGCTACCGGTCCTATCCTTTCGGTAACTTCATAAGGTCTGATAAACCGCGGGCTCAATTTGCCCTTCTAGCCAAATTTGAGGACTTTTCTCCAAGGTGATACTTTCAAGAAAACTTTATCACTGACTTTGAATTCAATCTCTTTCCTTTTTAAATCCGAATAGGACTTTTGTCTATCTGAGGTGACTTTCAAATAGTCACATATCACTTTTACTTTCTCTTTGGTTTCCCTAATCAAATCAACCCCGTGTATCTATTTCTCCCTGAGTTCTGACCAATACAAGGGTGTTCGACACTTTCGCCCATGCAATGCCTTGTAAGGCGCGATCTTCAAACTTGACTGAAAACTGTTGTTATAGGCAAATTCCACCAATGGTCAGTATTTCTCCCAGCTACCGTGGAATTCCAAAACACAACATCGAAGCATGTCTTCAAATATCTAAATTACTCTCTCTGACTGTCCGTCAGTTTGTAGATGGAAAGCGATACTGAAACTCAATTTCGTGCCCAAAGATTCTTGCAATTTTTTCCAAAATCATGAATCTAAAATGATTAACAACGGTACACCATGAAGTCTTACTATCTCAGACATGTACAAGTCTACCAATTTATCGAGTGAGTAATCGACTCGCATTGGTATAAAGTGGGCTGACTTAGTGAGTCTATTAACCACTACCCATATTGCATCTTTCCTCTTGAGGGTCAACGATAAGCCCGTCATGAAGTCCATAGTAATACGGTCCCATTTCCACTCCAGAACCATAATGGGCTGAAGTAAACCCTAAGGTACTTGATGTTCAGCCTTCACTTGCTGACAAATCAGGCATTTCGATACGAACTCGAAAATATCTTTCTTCATACCTAACCACCAATACCATTTCTTCAGATCATTATACATCTTCGTGCTACCCGAGTGTACATTCAAACATCCGTTATGCACTTTATGCAAGATTTTACGGATAAGCTCATCATTCCTGGGTACACAAATCCTATCTCGAAATGTCAGACATCCATCATTATTTACTCGAAAGTCTGACTCAACGTTTGACTCACATAAAACTCTCTTGGCTTGTAAACTGTTATCATCGCTTTGAGCTTCATGAATCTTTCGAAGGAACAATGGTTTGGCCCTCAACTCGGCTAAAACGGATCCATCATCTAACAAGGTCATCTGAGTACTCATGGCTTTTAGTGCGAATAATGATTTTTGCTCAAGCCATCTGCGACTACATTTTCTTTTCCCGGATGGTAGTCAATTATTAACTCATAATCCTTAATCAATTCTATCCACCTTCGTTGCCTCAAATTCAATTCTTTTTGGGTCATTAAATATTTTAGGCTTTTATGGTCAATGAAAATCTGGCACCTTTCACCATATAAATGATGCCTCCAAATTTTCAATGCAAACACGATTGCAGCCAACTCTAAATCATGAGGAGGGTAGTTCTTCTCGTGCGGCTTCAACTGTCTAGAGGCATATGCAATCACTTTACCCTCTTGCATAAGTACACAACCAAATCCGTTCAAAGACGCGTCACTGAAAATAACAATTTCTCTTCCTGACTCAGGTTGCACCAAAATAGGAGCCTCAGTCAATAGTGTCTTCAGTTTCTCAAAACTCTGTTGACATTTCTCAGTCCAAATGAACTTTACATCTTTCTACAGAAGTCTCATCATCGGTGTAGCTATCATGGAAAACCCATTGACAAAACTCCTATAATAGCCTGCTAGGCCTAGAAAAATCCTCACTTCAGTTACGCTCCTCGGCGGTTTCCATTCAACAGTTTCTGAAATTTTACTCGGGTCAACTCTAATCCCATCTCCCGAGACAATATGCCCCCAAAATCCCACTTCCTTGAGCCAAAATTCACTCTTACTGAATTTGGCATACAATTGTTTTTCTCTCAAAACTTGTAGAACCATTCTCAAATGCTCTGCATAATCGTTCTCATTTCGAGAGTAGATCAGTATGTCATCGATGAAGACCACAACAAACCTATCCAAGTACGGTCGAAAAATGCGATTCATCAAGTCCATGAAAATCGCAGGGCCATTTGTTAGACCAAAAGGCATGACCAAAAATTCATAGTGGCCGTACCTAGTTCTAAATGCGGTTTTTGGTATATCCGAGTCCTTGACTCTCAACTGATAGTACCCTGACCTCAGATCTATCTTGGAAAATACTATAGCTCCCTTCAATTGATCAAATAGATTATCGATCCTCGGCAACGGGTACTTATTCTTCACTATCACTTTGTTGAGTTGCCGATAGTCTATACATAGTCTCATGGAACCATCTTTCTTCTTCACGAATAGAACGAGAGCACCCCACAGAGAAAAACTCGGCCTCGTGAAACTCTTATCCGTCAACTCTTGCAACTGTGCTTTTAGCTCAGTTGGAGCCATTTTATATGGAGCAATAGAAATAGGAGTAGTACCCAGAACTAATTCAATCCCAAATTCAATCTCTCTATCCGGAGGTAGCCCTGACAACTCTTCCAGGAAAACATCTGATATTCGCATACTATGGGTACCAACTCAATTTTTAATTCATTCTCTTTAGTGTTCAACACAAAGGCAAGATACGCCTCATATCCCTTCCTTAGGTACTTCTTAGCCGACATGGTTGATATCACTACTGGTGACTTATCCGGCTTATCTGATTCAACACAAATAAAATTGCCATTTTCATCTCTCAACTCAATCTACTTCTTCCCACAATTCATAATTACTCCATGGGTAACTAACCAATCCATCCCAAGAATGACGTCAAACTCGTCAAATGGTAATAACATAAGATCGACCAGGAAACAATGACCCTTAATCATCAAAGGGCACCCTTTGCAAACTCTATCAACCAACATACATTTGCCTAGGGCATTGGACACTCTTATAATGAATTCAGTAGACTTTATAGGCATGCTCATGCTAGAGACTAATTTCATGCATATGTATGAGTGGGTAGATCTCGGAATAATTAAAGCTATAACGCGAGTATTATGGAGAGAAAAGATACCTGTGATTACGTTGGGGGAAGATGCCTCTTCACGAGTATGAATGGCATATGTCCTCACCAGTGCTCTACCCTCGACTCTAGCAGCTTGTTCTTTAGAAGGATTCTTGCTTCCCATTTCAATCCCCGATCTTCTCAATGGTCTTCCCCTAGTGGAATTTCTCGATTTTTCATTCTGAGGCTTTTCTTTCCCGTCCACCTCAGGACAATCTCTGATAAAGTGGTCTAAGGACCCGCATCTGAAACAAGCTTTCTCATTAGCCCGACACTCACCAGAATGGCTCCTGCCACACTGAGAGCATTTCAGCTACTTGGTCGAGAGTTACCCACACTAGCAACTGATGTGGTTTGCCCTTTCGATCCCAAAAACTGTTTGCCTTTACTTCAGTTTGAAAACCCCAATGAAGTGACTGATCGAGTAGTGAAATCTTGTGATTTCTTAGATGAGGATTGGTGAGACTTGTTCAGTTGTCTCTTTCTCGAGTCACGAGACTCGTACTCAGCTCTTCTCTTCTCTTTAGCCAACTCATCAGCCTTATAGGCTCTACCACTGACACCATAAACTCCCTTAATTCGAGAACTCCCACATATAGGCAGATATCTTCATTCAATTCGTCCTCGAATCTCTTGCACATGATGGCTTCGGTAGACACGCACTCTTGTGCATACTTGCTAAGCCTTACGAACTCTTGTTCGTAGTCGGTCACAGAAACATACGGCCTTGCTTCAGCTCCAAGAACTCCTTTCTCTTGTGGTCGATGAACCACTGGCTGATATATTTCTTCCGGTATTCCTCTTGGAAGAATTCCCAATTAACTCTCTCTTGGTACTACCGATACCAAGGTGTTCCACCATCGGTAGGCTGAATCTCTCAGGAGAGACACCGCACACTTTAAGCACTCCTCATGCGTGCAGGATAACTCATCGAATACCCAGATGGTATTCTCAAGCCAAAATTCTACTTTCTCTGGGTCATCATCCTTATTTGCCCAAAATTTCTCAGCTCCTTGCTTCCGGATCTTATCCACCGGAGGCCTTTCTCTTCTTACCACCTCAATTACTTGAGGGGCTACTAAAGTGGGTTGAGGAATCGGTGGGGGCGGAGGGGGTTGAGCGTTGGGATTTTATCGAGCATACTCAGTATACCAGTTGCTCATCATGTGGAGAAAGGCTTCTCGAGCCTCTTCCCCCTGACCTAAGGCCTCGGGTCTACTATTAGCTAGGGCGGTCCCTTAAGAGGGAGCCAACATGTTACTCACAGCATCATCGGCTGTAATTCAGTCCGAATCAGAATCTATCTACTACATAAAACATAATTCTATACGTCAGGAGCCATCACACTATCATTACTCAGACACTCTTACATATGGCATGTATAGCTATACTCGTACTTCCGCTATGTTGTCCTAGAATCGACTAAATCGTAGCTCTGATACTAATAAATGTAACGCCCCTTGCCCATAATCAAACCAAAATAAGGTTTGAAGCATTACATCACTAATCTTTCTTAAACATCTAGGATAGGGTTATAATAATTTCGTTTAACTCTATTGCTCGCACAAATTAGGCCTAGGAGGCCATAAACACACTTTCGAAAGGTATTGGGATCTTTTCGGGAGCTTTCGCAAGTTCAAAAAATCTTTTAGATGAAACAGAGGCCACACGCCTGTGTAGGCCTAGGGACACGCTGTGTACCCCTGAAGCATGCCCGTGTCTTCCACCCGTGGTCGACACTGACTAAATTTACACAGCCAAGGCATGCCCGTGGCCCTGGCCCGTGTGTAAAACCTTAGCATCCTGACTTCTCCACATGACCTATACACACGCTCGTGTACCCCAACCGTGTGGTGATTTAAATCTCAAGTGCAAGGTGCAGACTTCACACGACCTAGGTGCATGCCCATGTGCTAACCGTGCCTCCTACACGGCCTAGACCCACGCCTGTGTGCCTACTTATGTGGTCAATTGGTAGGCTATATACCAAGCCATTTCCACCCTAGAATGTACACATACATACTGCCATTCAAAAACATTAAAACTCCTATTCCTTAAGAAAGTCTAAGGACCCATTCCAACATATAAAATAATTAAAGGGATAAACACTTCATGAATTCCATCTTCATTAAGCAAAAGAATTTCCCAAGTATTTGCCTAATTCATAAGGCCATTTACAAAATAACTTTTGCAAACTTATAGTCAACACTTTGACCAACAATTACAACTTAACAAAATAATCAAGTCCTATACATGTCATATTCAAAATAAGTCTAAAATTGTTATACCAAAGTGTTGTCGATAGCGTGATTTATGAACTCCTGCTTCCACGATCCTCGAGTTACCTTGCCAATACTATAAGAAAGAAGGGAAATGAAAAAGGGGTAAGAATAAAGCTTAGTAAGTTGCATGGAAATAAATAGCAATAATAATGCTCATAAAATAATCCATCCACGGTATTAGATAACTATACACAAGTCAAGGTTTCTTGACAATACTCACTTCTAGTTGCCCTTATCTAACACATTCCTGCCATGTATCGAAACTAACTCCTCGTGACGCATTCACGAGTACCTGTATTCACTTATTCACATGACTTAAATATCCTTCACATTTTCACTTCTAAATTTATCTACTTATCCAACTACTCACAAGGGATAGCCAAATACATGCGTTTATCATCACTACTGTAAGTATAAAGTGTTGGAACGCCGGCACCCCAATGGCGCAACAAAAAAAAAATAATTCTGATGATCCAAACCATGAATCCATGTGTGAGGAATGAATCGAGGTGAAATAAAGGTTTCAGAATTACCAAAACTTTAATTTGAGTAGACAATGACGCCTCGGCAACAAGAGTTTTGATCTACTATCGAACCAAACCGCAACCTTATTCCGATGTCAGCCTCTATGTAATCCACCCGGTTTGACTATGAACGAAAGAAATCTCCAAAACTATTTTGGAGGTTTATTTGCTTGACGACTGCTAGACCTCACAAACAATCTCTTAGGGTTTCTCTTAAGCTTTGTATCTTTTTAATACCTTTTATAATTGGTATCTCTTAAATGTATCATAAAATTAAATAAATACAATAAAGTTTTTAACCGAAAATTATAATTACATTAATTATATTCGAAAATTATAATTACATTAATTATAACAAGGATTTCGGTAAACTATATTTATTTAAATTTATATACAAATCAAATTCATATATTAATAGAACTATGTTGTCATTATGTGTACAACATCCTTGTACATATAATATGTTCAATATTTGATTGCCCAATTAAATTAATTCTTTAATTAATTTAATTCATGTGACAACCAAACACAATACTAACTATGTTTTATTCCGTTCATTTCAACCATAGGGAGTGACCCTATAGGTTCTTGCAACTTTAGCAGTAATACTAGAACTATTCTAATGTTACAAACAATAAGTGGCATCTAGCAATGCATCATTGCTACCTAAGCTACAAGAAGTCATGATTCGACATAACCTTTTGTGATTAACCTTTCATGCATTAATCCTTAAGTCCTTTATCTCTGGAACGGATACAAGTCATGGGATAGTCACACTTGCATAGTCCATCCCATGTTTCTTGATATCTTGAGTAGACTATGATATACAAATTAGTATGACATCTCATATCAACTTATTTGAGCATGGCCATGCATTTCTAGTCTCACTCAATCAAGTGGCCTAAGATATTACTCCTATTATGTAGGAGGGACTTATCCTATATTGATCAACCATATCCCTCTACATAGATTATGGTATATCCAACATCATCCTTTATAGAACAACCTATTACGGCATACGTTTGACTGTATCTAAATATACAACTCACGTTGTTGGGATAATGATGATCTCAAGTCTGAGGATCATATACATATTAATCACTATGAGTAATGTTGTGATAATTACATAATAATCCAAGAAACATACTCATAGCGGGTCAATCCAATATGTTGTTCTCTAGCACACATATTCATGCATTGATTTTGACACTCCATATCAATGACAACTCTTTATCATCAATCAACTACATGTTAGTCTTAATGCAGTATTCTTGTCCTAGTCACAATAATACTTGACTAAGGATCTTTTAAGAATAATCATATTATTCTCAGGACATTATTATAAAATAGTTTATTTATACACACAGAAAGAAAAACTGAAATAATAATGACAACGCTTTATATTAATAAACATGGTAAATCAAGTATGTTATTACAACCATCTCATGATTGATCTTTGGGCATACTCTTACATAATGCCATTGCCACATCCTCGAGTTGGTCTTACATGGAGTCTCCCTTAGATGCCAATGCTATGTCTCGGATATGGTCTTATATAGAATTACCTCTAGGTGCCAATGCCATATCCCGGATATGGTCTTATATGGAATTACTTCTCTTGTATCGATGCCATATCCCAGATATGGTCTATACAATTTCCATATTCATTACCAAAGCCATATCCCAGATATGGTCTTATACGGGATTACCTCTTATGTATCGTTTCCATATTCCGGATATGGTCTTATACAAGATTTCAACTCGGTGCCGAGGCCATGTCCTGGACATGGTCTTATACGGAACCTTATCTATTTCATATCTCAATGATGTCATTTCTCTAATCAATATGGCCCATTAAGACTTCAACATCTCATTCATTAATAAAATGACAAGCATTTCTTAACATGCTAATAAAAATGTTGTTTAAATCACATACAACTTACCTCAATTTCGAAATGAGCTAACTCATCGGTTTAGTCTAGGACTTTGTTCTTTCCCTGACTAAGGCGGGTCATCGATTCTTCTTGCTCTATAATAGCAATTTAGCTCATTTTAATCATTATATTAATAAAACCATTTCAAAAATCATATTTAGGCAAAATTACTATTTTGCCCCTAGACTTTGGGCAAAATGACCATTTTGCCCTTAGGCTCAAAATTAATTCTAATCACATTTCTACCTTCAACAAGCCTAGGTGAACTGTTAACACTCTTATAGCTATCATCAAAACTCAACATTTCACATAATTACTACAAATTTGTAACCTTTTCATCAAGGTCCAAATTAGGTGTTTCTAAGACAACACCTTTCACAAAAGTTGTTCATCTAACAACTAAGGCTCAACTTCTTCCATAAAAATGCAGCAAATAACTAAGATATTTCTCATAGTAGAACTCTAAAATTTTCACAATATTGCACAATAGTCCCCTCATTTGAAAGCTTAAGCTTTAGGGGTCTCAAAAATACAACTATTTTTAAGAAAAGGTCACTAAAACATTTACTTGAATGGATGAGAGCTTGCTGAAATTTTTGTAAGTTTTCTACCCCTTATTTGCTGCTTATTTTCTGTGGAAGAGATGAGCAAGAAAGATGGATATCATCTTTTCTTTATTTTATTACTATTAGTCAAATTAGCCACCAACTATCAACAACTTTGACCAATTTAGACACAATTTGTGTCCTATGGCCGGTCATGCTATCTCTAGGGGTCTAATTGCATTTTAAAGACCTCCAATTAATAATCTATGTCTATTTTTCACCTTTAGCTAATAGAATGGAACTTTCGCTCTTTATGCAATTTAATCTTTTTCACGATTAAACACGAAATCGCTAAAATTAAAGCACCAAAATTTTCATGCATCTGAACTATCATGTTCTAACTCATAATATAACATGAAAACAAATTTCTCAAATCTCAAATTAATGATCTCAAGACCACTATTCTGGCTAGCCCCTAAATCGGGTCATTACAGCCCAAAAGCCCAAGACCGTTGTATCTTGTTAAGTTAAGATGAAAAGCCCTATTTTAGGAAAACATTCATATGTTATGTTATTTCAAAAACCATGTTAACTTTAGAAATTTTATTTAAGCTTAGTAACTAGATAGTTGAAATAATAATAATAATACCAGAAAATCTAAAGTCAATTAGGAGATACATGGCCTTATTATAGTCCCACGAAAAACAAAGTATTTAAATAAATTCGTTTGAACAAATTAAAACATCTGATCAGCTTGTAGTGTGGCCATCTCTGAGTCCTCTCCCACATCGAGCCGTCTATTCAGGATCACCTAAAATATTAAATAAAAGGGTGTGAGTTTCGATACTCAATGTGTACAACCCTTGGAAATCAAATCACATACAAATATTCACATTGGGCCTAAAACCTATCAAAATAGGTGGTCTTGGCCTTAGTCCACAATGACCTTATATCATATCATATCATATCATATCATATCATATCATATCGTATCATATACAAACAAGATAATGCAAATCACATCCCAATAATCCATCCACTACACACACCATTTCCCTTCCAACCATTACACACCTGTGGGGATTTCTAAATCAACCCACCCATCCTCTACACACCAAAGGTAGCCCGGTTACGGTACTACCTAACTTTGCAACAAAGCTACTAATCATATAATGGGCTTAAAGCCACCGGTGGATCCACGGTCGTCAGCGACTATGTGATCCTCAAATTCTTCATCCGTACCATAATTTCCACCTATATGCATCCTAAACAGAATATCATATAAATGCATCATGCACATGAGTAACATCTACAAACCTCATACTCATCACATAGGGGTATTTTTGTCATTTCACAATCAAGGGTATTTTTGTAATTCTACCCTACAGGGGTATTATCGTAATTCTATCCTATAGCGATATTTTGGTAATTTGGCAAAATAGGGGTATCCTGGTAATTTTACAAGATAAGGGTATTCTGGTAATTTTACAAATTAGGGTTATTTTGGTAATTTCATAAATTAAGGGTATTATGGTAATTTTCCAAACTAAGGGTATTTTGGTAATTTTGCAAAATAAGGGTGTTTTAGTAATTTTACAATTCAAGGGTATTTTAGTAATTTTATAAACCTAAGGATATTTCGGTAATTTCCAAATCAGTGGTACTTGGTCCCTCTGGGTTTTAGTTATAGACTTTGGCCCATTAACAAGTCATTACGACTAAAACGAACAGACACTATGCACCAAGTAGGATTCCAGAGAAGAGGAGGTGGGCCACTAGGACCGCTTAAGTACCAAGCTCTCTCTAGATCCACTCCTAGACATGCATATGTCCGTTGCCACACTCTAGCCTAGTGACTTATCCACAGACATGTTAATTATTAGAAAGTCTTATGCGGTTCAAGAGTTGTTCAGTACTAAGCCTAAAGTCCATTAAACCCTAGCATACTTGTATACATCCCCATAAAGCCCACAAAGCCCATTTCACGTTCATATAACCCATTATGCCCAATTCACATCCTTATGGCCCATTAAGCCCAAATCTCATTCATATGGCCTACTAGGCCCAAAACAGTTCCAGTTCATGTAACATGCATGACTAACTCTATTCATATAACCAAATCAATCAATTTCATCAAACTTAGCCTTAGGGCCCACCGAGCCCATTTAGCCACTTTTGGCTTTTCGGTATTACCGATATCATGTGTGTGTAGTGTTTGTACACACCTGGTAACCTCGCGTGCTGCAAACCCCTTAATCATGAACCTATAATTGACCACACTAACAATTAACCATGGCTTAACACATACTTATCAAAAACTAAAACCTCACCGTATCCTTACCGTGTGCCTCACGTTCTAGTAGCCCTTCCTTTGCTTTGTATTTGTGATTATCCTCTGGATCTGCACCCAAACACCTATATCATCAAAACCAAGTGACCCATATTGTACATAAGTCACCCCTATGAGCCACATTAGATTCGGCCATTCACTAATCCATAACTGAGTCGAGAACACTTACCACCTTGCTAACGATCCTTACCTACTATGCTTGTGATCTTTGAGCCTTACCCTTGTTAATACAAGTTAACGACAAGGAGGGGTTAGATAGCCCTTCGGCTTTTAACAAAACACTCTAAAAATTTCAACTAAGCACTTACCAAAATTCTCCTTTGATCCTGTAGCTTAGATATCTACTGATCAAGATTCGGCTTCCAAGCGTGACTAAGAGTAGATAACAACCGATTGAGGTGGAGGAACAACAGCAAAGGTTCGTCAAAAGTAGGGATTCGGCAAAGAAGGATGATAATTATTTTGGCAATAAAGGGAACTTGGCTTTGTGAGAATTCGACAAAAGGAATGATGGGGTTTTTCTTTTCGGCACTTAGAAGAATTCGGCTATAGGAGAACCGATTAAGGGGGAGAAGAAAAACTAGAGAATGCTCAAAGAACCTTTCAAGCCTTCGGCCCACTCCTTTTATAGCCACAAGCCGAATATACCATCCCCCAAAGTCCTATTCGGCACCAACTTCTCCCTTTTCTCATCTCTTGATTTTCTCCCTGATAACACCTTAATCTTATCCGAAATTTCCTCCACATCCATATCACCTACTTACCTCAATCTCTCCACGGCAAGAGTTCAAAACCAACACAACTCTTGCCGTCCACCTATGCAAAATAAAACACTCCAAAAATACACTCCTAATGCTCGAACCTTGGACCTCTTTAGCTTACACACATGCCACCTTATAGCTCCCAAGTGATGCCACTTGCCACTGGACCATAAGCCGATTTTTGTCCTATTTCTTCTTTATTTACTTAAAAGGCCTACTAACTGGAGTCACTGTTCCCTAGAGCTAAAACCAAAATTTTTCCTATACCCTTACTTGAACCCAGGACATCACCAACACCCCTAGACACTCCAAATTCATTAACCATCAAAGCCCACATGCCAAATGTCATTTTCTCCTCACTTAAAATTTTTCTGAGACCAAAAGCCCAAAGCCCAATAGGCCCAATACTTCTAGGCCTAAATTTGGGGCGTTACAAATCTACCCCCTTAAAGAAATTTCATCCTCAAAATTTCCAACTATTAATCGCACCGCTCAAGTCACACCACTATGCTTCCGCTGCGCACTCTGATTTTAATATCGCTAACACACGTTAACTCTATTTGAACCCTTTACACTTACCCACTGGAGCAGATAACCATTGCATGCATACAGTTTCTATTTTAAAATTATTTTCTATGTTTATTTTGTGTGAATTAGTTTGTGTTAAATTTTCGTGACTTAATTTTTTCGTTTAGGTGTCCGATTAAATAAAAGAACTTAATCACGTAAAATATAAAAGTTACAAACTAAAGTGTAAAGTGCTTATTTGATAGTGGATTTTTAATATGGAATCCTTAAAGGGAAATTAGCCCATTTTACAAGATAGTGGGCGGCTAAGGATAAAACTACCCTTGAGCTATATGTTAAAATTTTGTTAATTAAAAAGGTTAAATATGTAATCTAATTAAAACATAATATATGTACTAATAAAACAAAAATAAGGCCATTGTCATCTTTATTTTCTCTTGGCCGAATATCAACAAAAGAAAAAGAAACAAGAAACCTAGGGTTAGACGAATTCTTCAAATTAAGGTATGTTAATTGTTCATTTTGATAATTTTATGTTTTTGATATCGTTTAAAACAAAACCCATGTCTTAATTTTTTTATTATGATGATGATTTTGCATTTTGCCATTGATGGGAGCTTGTGGTTTTTGATTTTTGATGATGAAATATGAATTATATGTGTTAGATTAACAAGTTTTGTCTTTGATTTTTTGATGAAATTGAGTAATTAGGACTAAATTGCAAAAATAAATTTTTGAAGGACTAAAATGCAAAATAAATGAAATGTATGGGATTGTAATAATGCAATGAATATTCGGCCCTAAAGAAGTGTGGTCAAATTTTGTGTAATTTGTGTTTTGTGCAAAAAAGACTAAATTGTAAAAAGTGTAAAATGTTAGGGGCAAAATTATAATTTTTCCCATTTATGTGTTTCGAGGCTAAACTGAGTGTATTGGTGTTTGAATAAGCTTAATTTGAATATGTTTAGATCAAGAATTAAAGAAATTAGAATTGGATCGGGAAAAGACGAAAGTGGTCGAGTAGCCGATTTAATAGTCGACGATATCTGAGGTAAGTCAATTAGCATTTAAATGTTGATATAACAATGAATATGTATTAGTTATGAAATGAATTAAATTATTTGATTTTATTTTGATTATGGCCGAATGTAGATATGTATAATTGAATAAATTTCGAGCTTGATTTGACCGAGTTTCAACATTCGTAAGTCCCTTACAAACCTTAGGAATAGATAGGATACATATGTCATGACATAAGATATCCGTTATGTGTTACCGAGTAAGACCACGTCTGGGACGTTGGCATCGATTTGTGTTTACGTGTAAGACCCTGTCTGGGACAGTGGCATTGATATGTGATTACATGTAAGACCACATCTGGGACGTTGACATTGTACGAGCTTTCGACTATCTGCGTATCCTGTTTAATTCTGAATGGTTCAACGGGCATGTGTAAGTGAAGGCCAATGTGATATTTAAATTAAAAGAACTCAGGTACGTATATATATCCGTGTTGAGAAATGAAAGGTAGGTTATATGTTCATTACATTGTATGGAAGTTAATATGTAAACATGTGAATAGTGTATAAGCTTCAACTATGTGTAATCGGCCAAATAGTATATTATGTGACTTTGATTTGAGATCTGAGTAATTATTTATTATTATGTATAAAGTGTTACTTGATATAAATTTTGTATATGTGATTTTGCTAAGTTATTTGACTTTACTTTGCTATTGACTTACTAAGCTTAAATAGCTTACTTTGTGTTTCTTTATCGGTTTCTATTTTATAGATTTTGGATTCGTTACGAGCTCGGGGATCGTTAGCAGGACTATCACACTATCGACAGCTTACTTTGGTATTTGGTTATGTTAATTACGAATATATGGCATGTATAGCTTAGTAAAAAGGTGGATATGAAGTGAGTACTTATGTATATAATTAATAGCCATGCGAAAATGGCTTATCCTCTTTTGATTAATTTGCTATCTTTGTTGATGGTTTGCAATGTTTGTTGTGAATGAGTTGTTACATATGCATATTTGGTTGAGTATATGCTCATAATAAGTATGTTTGTGTGTAATGTTCTGAAATTAGGCATAATGAACTTGGTTATGTGGTTGATACATATATTTTGGTTATGTCAATTTTGATGGAATAGTTTAGTTGATATATGAAATTGAAGTAACTAATTTAGTGAATTTAGGTGTATTCGGCAATGTTGTGGTAAAATAATGAATGAATATGTGTAACATAATTTAATTTGGTTTATAATTTGTTAATGAATTTATGAGGTATGTGATAGTTTGAATTGTTAATTAAATAGATTAAAGCCAAATATAATTTAAAATAATATGGTTGATGATATTTGAATTAATGATACGATTATGCTTGTGATATAGAGATATGGAAATATTAGTAGTTATTATGTCCTTATGATAATTGGCTTGAAATAATAATGTTATATGCTTATAAGTTCAGCAATGACATGATACTTATACATGTTAGTTGTGCATATATTGGCTAGCATGAATTAAGTGTTAAATTATTTTGAATTCAATGTTTAAAAAATGAATAAATTATTGATTAATTAAAATATGGAAGTCAATTTAATAGATGATTTTCGCATGAATGTGTATAAGGTTTTATATGTATGAACACACTTATTGACTACTATGTTTTTAGATGTATTGACAAATTGTGTGATTTAATCTGTATGAAAGTTTCAACCCGCAAATATTATCTACATTTTGAATCTTAGGCATGTGTATCTGAATTGTTAAATATATATATATATGCCTGTTTTGGAGTTGTGTCATTATCGGTAATGCCTTGTAACCTTAATCCGGCGACAAATACGAATTAGGGGTGTTACATTTGATTGGTATCAGAGCTACAGTTTAGTCGATTCTAGGACTAACGTAGCGCATAAGAGTTTAGCTATACATGCTATATTTTATACTGCGATAGTGTGATGACTTCTAACATTTGAAAATGTGTTTTTATATAGCAATGGATCTCGAATGAGCCGTAGCTGATGATGTCGAAAGCGTAGCGCTTGCTTCCGCGCAAGGGACAGTACCGATAGATTCTCGACCTACTTCGAGTAATCCAGAGGGGAGGCTAGACAAGCCTTCTACCAAATGATGAATGATTGGTTTACACAGTATATTCAGACTAATCCGGCTGTACAACAACCTCCACCTCCGATTAATCCCTCTGCAGTACCTATTATACCTTTGGTGAGTGATCCGATGAGATTGTCAAAACCACCTATTGATAAAATAAGAAAACATAGAGCCGAAGAGTTTAGAGCTACTGATGAAAATGTGCTATATCTCTGTTGCAGGACACTGCATATCACTAGTGGACTACACTAGTATCAGTGGTTCCAAAAGAGCGAGTGACCTGGGAATTCTTTCAGACGGAGTTCCGTAAGAAATATATTAGCCAGAGGTTTATTGATCAAAACGTAAAGAATTTCTTGAATTGAAACAGGGGCAGATGACGGTGATAGAATATGAACGGAAATTTGTCAGACTCAGCAGATATGCCAGAGAGTGTATTTCATCTGAAGCCATTATGTGTAAGAGATTTGAATATGTGCTGAATGAAGACATTAAACTGCTAGTTGGCATATTAGAGATAAAAGAGTTCGTGGTACCTGTTGAACGAGCCTATAAAGTTGAAGAACCGGGAAAAGAAAAAAGAATAGCTGATTCTGAAGCCAGAGATTCTCATAAAAGATCATTCAGTAAGCCATTTCAGTCGACCTCAAAGAAATTTTGAGATACTAGCCGTTCGAGTAACATTATGAGTTATTTCGACGGGATCGAGATAAACCACCAATGAGTTTAAGGGCCACCTCTGTAGCAAGTGTGGGAAATGTCAGATCGAATCAGCCTGAATGTGAACACTGTGGTAAACGACATCCTGGCAGTTGCAGATTGCATGATAGAGCTTGTTTTAGATGTGGATCAAGAGATCATTACATTCGTGAATGTCCAGAGGTAGTTAATCAAAATTCGGCTCAGAACACTAGATCGGATAATACTGTAGCTCGAGGCAAACCACCCAAAAATATGGGTAATATGAGTGGCAGCCAGAGAGGGACTAAAGATTTAGCTGCTAGATCTGAGGCTCGAGCACCAGCCAGAGCTTATGCCATACGTGCACGTGAGGAGGCTTCATCCCCAAATGTCATTACCGATACTTTGACTCTTTATGATACTATTGTTCTCGCTTTGATTGATCCTGGTTCAACCCATTCCTATGTGTGTGAGACTTTGGTGTTCAGTAAGACTTTACCTGTTGAGTCTACTGAATATGTAATTAAAGTATCAAACCCCTTAGGCCGGTGTGTCTTGGTTGATAAAATATGCAAGAACTGTCCATTGATGATTCGAGATTCATGCTTCCCAGCTGATTTGATGTTTTGCCATTTGATGAGTTCGATATAATTCTGGGTATAGATTGGTTAACTCTGCATGATGCTATCGTGAATTGTAAATTGAAGACTATTGATTTGTGATGCCAGAATGATGAGATTATTCGGATTGAATCAAATGATCTGAATGGTTTACCAATAGTGATATCTTCTATGACAGCTCAGAAATATGTGAGAAAGGGTTGTGAAGCTTATTTTGCTTATGTGCTTGATTCTAAAGTGATAGAAAAGAAGATTGAATCAGTACCTATTGTATGTGAGTATCTAGATGTGTTCCCTAAAGAATTACCAGGTTTGCCACCTATTCGAGAAGTTGAATTTGGGATTGAATTAGTGTCGGGGATGACTCCGATTTCTATAGCTCTGTACAGGATGGCACCTATAGAATTAAAAGAATTGAGAGCACAGTTGCAAGAGTTGACAGATAAGGGATTTGCACGATCAAGTTTCTATCCTTGGGGGCACCAGTTCTATTTGTGAAAAAGAAAGACAAAACTATGAGGATGTGTATTGACTACAGGCAACTTAATAAAGTGACAATAAAGAACAAGTATCCGTTACCAAGAATTGACGACCTGTTTGATTAGCTAAAATGAGCTATAGTGTTTTTAAAGATATTTGAGATCGGGATACTATTAGTTGCGAGTTAAAGACTCTGATGTGCCAAAGACTACTTTCCGGATGAGGTACGGACACTATGAGTTTTTGATTATGCCTTTCGGACTTACTAATGCACCTACTATTTTTATGATCTGATGAATCAGATTTTCAAACAATTTTTGGATTGGTTTGTGGTAGTATTTATAGATAATATTCTTATCTACTCCAGAGATGAAACCGAGCATGTCGAGCATCTAAGACTTGTGCTAAAGACATTGCGAGATAAACAGTTGTATGCAAAGTTTAGTAAGTGTGAATTTTGGTTACGTGAAGTCAGCTTTCTGGGTCATGCTGTATCAGCATCAAGTATCAGGGTTGATCCGAGCAAAATTTTAGCTATACTTTACTGGAAACAACCGAAAAATGTTTCTGTGGTTCGAAGCTTCCTGGGACTTGCTGGTTACTACAGACGGTACATGAAAGGTTTCTCTATGATTGTTGCACCATTGACAAAGCTGTTACAGAAGGATGTTAAGTTCGAGTGGTCAGAGAAGTGTCAGAAAAGTTTTAATCAGCTGAAGACTCTTTTGACTGAAGCTCCAGTGTTAGTTCAGCCTGAATCGGGTAAAGAATTTGCTATATATAGTTATGCATCTTTGAATGGTCTGGGTTGTGTTTTGATGCATGAAGGCAAGGTTATCGCTTATGCTTCGAGACAGTTGAAGCCACATGAAAAGAACTATCCAACACATGATTTGGAGCTAGCAGCTATTGTCTTCGCATTGAAAATTTGGAGTCATTTTCTGTTTGGTCAAAAATGCCATGTCTATTCTGATCACAAAAGTCTAAAGTATTTGATGACTCAGAAAGATTTGAATGTGAGACAACATCGATGGTTAGAGTTGTTGAAAGATTATGAGTTAGTGATTGAGTACCATCCGGGAAAGCTAATGTTGTTGCTGATGCTTTCATTATTTGCTCTACGTGCAATGAACGCACATATGGTTATGTCTGATGATGGTTCGATAGTAGCCGAATTAAAAGCAGGACCATTGTTTGTTCAACAAATTGGTAATGCCCAGAAAATTGATAAAGATTTGTTGGCAAAATAAGCTCAGTGTGAAACTAATGTTGAATTATAATTTCGAGTTGATGAGAATGGTTGTTTGAGGTTCAAAATCGAATATGCGTTTCGAGGAATTCAAAATTGATTCAGATGATTTTAAATGAAGCTCACATCAGTCAGTTATCTATTCATCCAGGTAGCACAAAAATGTATAATAATCTGAAACAGTTCTATTGGTGGCCTAGTATGAAACGAGACATATTAGATTCTATTTCGAAATGTCTAGTTTGTCAACAAGTAAGAGCCGAGCATTAGGTACCTTCTGGATTAATTCATCCGATTATGATACCCGAGTGGAAATAGGACAAAGTAACGATGGATTTTATTTCTGGTCTACCGTTGACACCGAGTAAGAAAGACAAAATCTGGGTTATTGTAGATAGATTGACCAAATCTACTAATTTTGTTCTAATTCGTACTGATTATTCACTTGATAGATTGGCTTAATTATATGTTTCTCAGATTGGGAGATTACATGGTGTGCCTATTTCTATTGTTTCAGACAGAGACCCGAGATTTATATCGCGATTTTAGAGGAAACTGCAAGATGCTTTAGGTACGAAACTACACTTTAGCACAGCTTTTCATCCGCAGACAGATGGACAGTCCGAACGGATCATTCAGATACTTGAGGATATGTTGAGATGTTGCATCCTTGAGTTCGAAGGTACGTGGGAACAATATTTACCTCAGATTGAATTTGCTTACAATAATAGCTTTTAATCTAGTATCAAGATGGCACCCTACGAGGCTTTGTATAGTCGTAAATGTCGTACGCCATTGTATTGGACTGAGCTCAATGAAAATAAAATACACGGGGTTGACTTGATCAAAGAAACTGAATAAAAAGTGGTAATGATCCGTGATAGGTTGAAAGCTGCATCAGATCGTCAAAAGTCATATGCGGATTTGAAACATAAAGATATTGAGTTTCAGATTGGAGATCAAGTGTTTTTGAAAGTTTCACCATGGAAGAAAGTACTCAGATTCGGTCATAAAGGCAAGTTGAGTCCGAGATTCATTGGGTCGTATGAGATCATAAAGCGTATCGGGCCGGTTGCTTATAGATTGCAGTTACCACCTGAGGTAGAAAAGATTCATAATGTATTTCATGTTTTGATGCTTCGTAAATATCGATCTGATCCTTCACATGTGATTAGTCCGATAGAGGTCGAGATTCAGCCTGATATGACATATGAAGAGGAATCGATTTGTATTCTGGCTCGTGAAATAAAGGAATTGAGAAATAAGAAAATTCTGTTGGTCAAAGTATTATGGCAAAGACACGGGGTTGAGGAAGCAACTTGGGAGTCAGAGAATACGTTGAAAGAATGTTATCCAAACCTATTTACCGGTAAGATTTTCGGGGACGAAAATCCCTAAGGGGGAAAGTTATAACAGCCTGATTTTGACCCTAATCGGATAGTGGTTTCGAGACCACAAATTCAAGTCCAAAAAATATTTTTAAATTATTTTCCCTGTTTCTTATATGTGAATTTGTTTGTGTTAAATTTTCGTGACTTAATTTTGTTGTTTAGGTGTTCGATTAAATAAAAAGACTTAATCGCATAAAATATAAAAGTTACAAACTAAAGTGTAAAGTGCTTATTTGATAGTGGCTTTTTAATATGGAGTCCTTAAAGGGAAATTAGCCCATTTTACAAGATAGTGGGCGGCTAAGGACAAAAATACCCTTGAGTTATATGTTAAAATTTTGTTAATTAAAAAGGTTAAATATGTAATCTAATTAAAACATAATATATGTAATAATAAAACAACAATAAGGCCATTATCATCTTTATTTTCTCTTGGCCGAATATCAACAAAAGAAAATGAAACAAGAACACCTAGGGTTCGGCTTGGTATTCTTCAAAGGTATGTTAATTGCTTGATTTTTGATAATTTTTATGTTTTTGAGATCGTTGATTAGAAATGAAAAAAACCCATGTCTTAATTTTTTATTATGATGATGATTTTGTGTATTTCCATTGATGGTACATTTTAGTTTTTGACGTTTGATAATGAAATATGAATTATATGTGTTAGATTAACAAGTTTTGTCTTTGATTTTTTGATGAAATTGAGTAATTAGGACTAAATTGAAAAAATAATTTTTTGAGGGACTAAAATGAAAAATAAATGAAATGTATGGGATTGTAATAATGCAATGAATATTCAGCCCTAAAGAAGTGTGGTCAAATTTTGTGTAATTTGTGTTTTGTGCAAAAAAACTAAATTGTAAAAAGTGTAAAATATTATGGGAAAATTATAATTTTTCCATTTATGTGTTTTTAGGCTAAATTGAGTGTATTGGTGTTTGAATAAACTTAATTTGAATATGTTTAGATCAAGAATTAAAGAAATCGGAATTGGATCGAGAAAAGACGAAAGTGGTCGAGTAGCCGATTTAATAGTCGACGATATCCGAGGTAAGTCAATTGGCATTTAAATGTTGATATAATAATGAATATGTATTAGTTATGAAATGAATTAAATTATTTAATTTTATTTTGATTATGGTCGAATGTGGGTATGTATAATTGAATAAATTTCGAGCCTGATTTGGCCGAGTTTCGACATCCGTAAGTCCCGTATGAACCTTAGGAATAGATAGGATACATATGTCATGACATAGGATATCCGTTTTGTGTTACCGAGTAAGACCACGTCTAGGACGTTGGCATCGATTTGTGTTTACATGTAAGACCCTGTCTGGGATAGTGGCATCGATATGTGATTACATGTAAGACCACATCTGGGACGTTGGCATTGTACAAGCTTCCGACTATCCGCATATCCTTTTTTAATTCCGAATGGTTCAACAGGCATGTGTAAGTGAAGGCCAATGTGATATTTAAATTAAAAGAACTCAGGTACGTAAATATATCCGTGTTACAAAATGAAATGTAAGTTATATGTTCATTACATTGTACAGAAGTTAAAGTGTAAACATGTGAATAGTGTATAAGCTTCAACTATGTGTAATCGGCCAAAGAGTATATTATGTGACTTTGATTTGAGATCTGAGTAATTATTTATTATTATGTATAAAGTGTTACTTGATATAAATTTTGTATATGTGATTTTGCTAAGTTAATTGACTTTAATTTTCTATTGACTTACTAAGCTTAAATAGCTTACTTTGTGTTTCTTTGTCGGTTTCTATTTTATAGATTTTGGATCATTACGAGCTCGAGGATCGTCAGCAGGACTATCACACTATTGACAGATTACTTTGGTATTTTGGTTATGTTAATTACGAATATATGGCATGTATAGCTTAGTAAAAGGGTGGCTATGAAGTGAGTACCTATGTATACAATTAATAGCCATGCAAAAATGCCTTATCCTCTTTTGATTAATTTATTATCTTTGTTGCTGGTTTGCAATGGTTGTTGTGAATGAGTTGTTATATATGCATATTTGGTTGAGTATATGTTCAAAATAAGTATGTTTGTGTGTAATGTTCTGAAATTAGGCATAATGAACTTGGTTATGTGGTTTATACATATATTTTGGTTATGTCAATTTTGATTGAATAGTTTAGTTGATATATGAAATTGAAGTGACTAAATTAGTGAATTTAGGTGTATTCGGCAATGTTGTGGTAAAATAATGAATGAATATGTGTAACATATTTGAATTTGGTTTTATAATTTGTTAATGAATTTATGAGGTATGTGATAGTTTGAATTGTTCATTAAATAGATTAAAGCCAAATATAATTTAAAATAATATGGTTGATGATATTTGAATTAATGATACACGATTATGTATGTGATATAGAGATGTGGAAATATTAGTAGTTATTATGTCCTTATGATAATTGGCTTGAAATAATAATGTTATATGTTTATAAGTTCAAGAATGACATGATACTTATACTGAGTTAGTTGTGCATATATTGGCTAGTATGAATTAAGTGTTAAATTATTTTGAATTCAATGTTTAAAAAAGAATAAATTATTGATTAATTAAAATATGGAAGTCAATTTAATAGATGATTTTCTGCATGAATGTGTATAAGGTTTTATATGTATGAACAAACTTATTGACTACTATGTTTTTAGATGTATTGACAAATTGTGTGATTTAATCTGTATGAAAGTTTCAACCCGCAAATATTATCTACATTTTGAATCTTAGGTATGTGTATCTGAATTGTTAAAAATATATATATGCCTGTTTTGGAGTTGTGTCATTATCAGTAATGCCTTATAACCTTAATTCGGCGACGAATATGAGTTAGGGGTGTTGCATTTGATTGGTATCAGAGCTATGGTTTTGTTGATTCTGGGACTAACATAGCGCGTAAGAGTTTAGCTATACATGTCATATTTTATACTGTAATAGTGTGATGACTTCTGACATTTGAAAATGTGCTTTTATATAGTAATGGATCCCGAACGAGCCGTAGCTGATGATGCCGATAGTGTAGCGCCTACTCCCGCGCAAAGGACAGTGCCGATAGATTTTCAACCTACTTCAAGTAATCCAGAGGGGGAGGCTAGACAAGCCTTCTACCAAATGATGAATGATTGGTTTACACAGTATATTTAGACTAATCCGGCTGTACTACAACCTCCACCTCCGATTAATCCATCTGCAGTACCTATTATACCTTCAGTGAGTGATCCGATGAGATTGTCAAAACCACCTGCTGATAAAATAAGAAAACATGGAGCCGAAGAGTACAGAGCTACTGATGAAGATGATGCTAAGCGAGCCGAGTTTTGGCTTTATAATACCCTTCGAGTATTTGATAAATTATCATGTACCCCTGATGAGTGTTTGAAATGTGCTATATCTCTGTTACGAGACATTGCATATCACTGGTGGACTATACTAGTATCGGTGGTTCCAAAAGAGCGAGTGATCTGGGAATTCTTTCAGACGGAGTTCCGTAAGAAATATATTAGCCAGAGGTTTATTGATCAAAAACGTAAAGAATTTCTTGAACTGAAACAGGGGCAAATGACGGTGACAGAATATGAACAGAAATTTGTTAGACTCAGCAGATATGCCAGAGAGTGTATTCCATCTGAAGCCATTATGTGTAAGAGATTTGGCTGAATGAAGACACTAAACTGCTAGTTGGCATATTAGAGATAAAAGAGTTCATGGTACCTGTTGAAAGAGCCTGTAAAGCTGAAGAACTGGGAAAAGAGAAAAGAAAAGTTGATTCTGAAGCCAGAGAATCTCATAAAAGATCATTTAGTAAGCCATTCAGTCGACCTCAAAGAAATTCTAAAATGATACTAGTCGTTCGAGGAACATTGCGAGTTATTTCAGACGGGATCAAGATAAAACATCAATGAGTTTGAGGGCAACCTCTATAGCAAGTGTGGGAAATGTCAGATCGAATCAGCCTGAATGTGAACACTGTGGTAAATGACATCCTGGCAGTTGCAGAGTGCATGATAGAGTTTGTTTTAGATGTGGATCGAGAGATCATTACATTCGTGAATGTCCGGGGTAGCTAATCAAAATTTAGCTTAGAACACTAGATCGGGTAATACTGTAGCTCGAGGCAAACCACCCAGAAATATGGGTAATGTGAGTGGCAGCCAGAGAGGGACTAAAGATTTAGCTGTTAGATCTGAGGCTCGAGCACCAGCCAGAGCTTATGCCATACGTGCACATGAGGAGGCTTTATCCCTAGATGTCATTACCGGTACTTTTACTCTTTATAATACTATTGTTATTGCTTTGATTGATCCTAGTTCAACTCATTCCTATATGTGTGAGACTTTGGTGTTCAGTAAGACTTTACCAGTTCAGTCTACTGAGTTTCTCTCCTTGGGGGCACCAGTTCTGTTTGTGAAAAAGAAAGATGGAACTATGAGAATGTGTATTGACTATAGGAAACTTAATAAAGTGACCATAAGAAAAAAGTATCCATTACCAAGAATTGTTGACCTGTTTGATCAGCTGAAAGGAGCTACAGTGTTTTCAAAGATAGATTTGAGATAGGGATACTATCAGTTGCGAGTTAAAGACTTTGATGTGCCAAAGACTGCTTTTCGGGCAAGGTACGGACACTACGAGTTTTTGGTTATGCCTTTCAGAGTTACTAATGCACCTACTATTTTCATGGATCTGATGAATCAAATTTTCAGACAGTTTTTGGATCAGTTTTTGGTAGTGTTTATAGATAATATTCTTATCTACTCCCGATATGAAACTGAGCATGCCGAGCATCTGAGACTTGTGCTACAAACTTTGCGATATAAATAGTTGTATGCAAAGTTTAGTAAGTGTGAATTTTGGTTACGTGAAGTCAGCTTTCTGGGTCATGTTGTATCAGCATCAAGTATCAGGGTTGATCCGAGCAAAATTTTAGCTATACTTTTCTAAAACCACCGAAAAATGTTTTTGAGGTTCAAAGCTTCCTGGGACTTGCTGCTTACTACAGACGGTTTGTGAAAGGTTTCTCTATGATTGCTACACCATTGACAAAGCTATTACAGAAAGATGTTAAGTTTGAGTGGTCAAAGATGTGTCAGAAAAGTTTTGATCAGTTGAAGACTCTTTTGACTGAAGCTCTAGTGTTAGTTCAACCTGAATCAGGTAAAGAATTTGTTATATATAGTGATGCAACTTTGAATGGTCTAGGTTGTGCTTTGATGCATGAAGGAAAGGTTATAGCTTATGCTTCAAGACAGCTGAAGCCACATGAAAAGAACTATCCAACACATGATTTGGAGCTAGCAGCTATTATGTTCGCGTTGAAAATTTGGCGTCATTATCTGTTTGGTGAGAAATGCCATGTATATTCTGGTCACAAAAGTTTAAAGTATTTGATGACTCAAAAAGATTTGAATTTGAGACAACGTCAATGGTTAGAGTTGTTGAAAGATTATGAGTTAGTTATTGACTACAATCCGGGAAAGGCTAATGTTGTTGCTGATGCTTGAAACTGAAAGTCATTATTTGCTCTACGTGCAATGAACACGAATATGGTTATGTCTGATGATGGTTCGATAGTATTCGAATTAAAAGCAAGACCGTTGTTTCTTCAACAAATTGGTGATGCCCAGAAAGTTGATAAAGATTTGTTGGCAAAACGAGCTCAGTGTGAAACTAATGTTGAATCAGAAATCTAAGTTGATGAGAATGGCTGTTTGAGGTTCAAAAATCAAATATGTGTTTTGAGGAATTCAGAATTGATTCAGGTTATTTTAAATGAAGCTCACAACAGTCAGTTATCTATTCATCTGGGTAGCACGAAAATGTATAATGATCTAAAACAGTTCTATTGGCGGCCTGGTATGAAACGAGGCATATCATATTTTGTTTCGAAATGTCTAGTTTGTCAACAAGTAAAAGTCGAGCATCAGGTACCTTCTAGATTACTTCAGTCGGTTATGATACCCGAGTGGAAATGGGATAGAGTAACGATGGATTTTGTATCTGGTCTACCATTAACACCGAGCAAGAAAGATGTAATCTGGGTTATTGTAGATAGATTGACCAAATTTGCTTATTTTGTTTCGATTCGCACTGATTATTCACTTGATAGATTGGCTAAATTATATGTTTCTCAGATTGTGAGATTACATGGTGTGCCTATTTCTATTGTTTCGGAAAGAGACCCGAGATTTACATCGCGATTTTGGAGGAAACTGTAAGATGCTTTAGGTACGAAACTACACTTTAGCACAGCTTTTCATCTGCAGACAGATGGTCAGTCCGAACGGATCATTCAGATACTTGAGGATATGTTGAGATGTTGTATCCTTGAGTTCGAAGGTACATGGGAACAATATTTACCTTTGATTGAATTTGCTTACAATAATAGCTTTCAATCTAGTATCAAGATGGCACCCTACGAGGCTTTGTACGATCGTAAATGTCGTACATCATTGTATTGGACCGAGCTTAGTGAAAATAAAATACATGGGGTTGACTTGATCAAAGAAACTGAACAAAAAGTGGCAGTGATCCGTGATAGCTTGAAAGCTACATCAGATAGTCAAAAGTCATATGCGGATTTGAAACGTAAAGATATTGAGTTTCATATTGGAGATCAAGTGTTTTTGAAAGTTTCACCAGGGAAGAAAGTACTCAGATTCGGTCATAAAGGCAAGTTGAGTCCAAGATTCGTTGGGCCGTATAAGATCATAAAGCGTATCGGGCCGGTTGCTTATAGATTACAGTTACCACCTGAGGTAGAAAAGATTCATAATGTATTTCATGTTTCGATGCTTCGTAAATATCGATCTGATCCTTCATATGTGATTAGTCCGATAGAGGTCGAGATTCAGCCTGATATGACATATGAAGAGGAACCGATTTGTATTCTGGCTCGTGAAATAAAGGAATTGAGAAATAAGAAAATTCTATTGGTCAAAGCATTATGGCAAAGACACGGGGTTGAGGAAGCAACTTGGGAGTCAGAGAATACGATGAAAGAATGTTATCCAAACCTATTTACCGATAAGATTTTCGGGGACGAAAACCCCTAAGGGGGGAGAGTTGTAACAGCCTGATTTTGACCCTAATCAGAATAGTGGTTTCGAGACCACAAATTCGAGTTTGAAAAATATTTTCAAATTTATTTTCCATGTTTATTATGTGTGAATTTGTTTGTGTTAAATTTTCGTGACTTAATTTTGTCGTTTAGGTGTCCGATAAATAAAAAGACTTAATCGAATAAAATATAAAAGTTACAAACTAAAGTGTAAAGTGCTTATTTGATAGTGGCTTTTTAATATGGAGTGCTTAAAGGAAAATTAGCCCATTTTACAAGATAGTGGCTACTAAGGACAAAAATACCCTTGAGTTATATGTTAAAATTTTGTTAATTAAAAAGGTTAAATATGTAATCTAATTAAAACATAATATATGTAATAATAAAACAAAAATAAGGCCATTATCATCTTTATTTTCTCTTGGCCAAATATCCACAAAATAAAAAGAAACAAGAACACCTAGGGTTCGGCTTGGTATTCTTCAAATTAAGGTATGTTAATTGTTTGGTTTTTGATAATTTTTACGTTTTTGAGATCATTGCTTAGAAATGAACAAAACCCATGTCTTAATTTTTTATTATGATGATGATTTTGTGTTTTGCCATTGATGGTACCTTGTGGCTTTTGATGTTTGATGATGAAATATGAATTATATGTGTTAGATTAACAAGTTTTGTATTTGAATTTTTGATGAAATTGAGTAATTAGGACTAAATTGCAAAAATAAATTTTTGAGAGACTAAAATGCAAAATAAATGAAATGTATGGGATTGTAATAATGCAATGAATATTCGGCCCTAAAGAAGTGTGGTCAAATTTTGTGTAATTTGTGTTTTGTGCAAAAAGGACTAAATTGTAAAAAGTGTAAAATGTTAGGGGTAAAATTGTAATTTTCCCATTTATGTGTTTTTAAGCTAAATTGAGTGTATTGGTGTTTGAATAAGCTTCATTTGAATATGTTTAGATCAAGAATTAAAGAAATCGAAATTGGATCGGGGAAATACGAAAGTGGTCGAGTAGCCGATTTAATAGTCGACGATATCCGAGGTAAGTCAATTAGCATTTAAATGTTGATATAGCAATGAATATGTATTAGTTTTGAAATGAATTAAATTATTTGATTTTATTTTCATTATGGCTGAATGTGGGTATGTATAATTGAATAAATTTTGAGCTCGATTTGATCGAGTTTCGACGTCCGTAAGTCTCGTACGAACCTTAGGAATAGATAGGATACATATGTCATGACATAGGATACCCGTTATGTGTTACCGAGTAAGACCACGTCTGGGACATTAGCATCGATTTGTGTTTACGTGTAAGACCCTGTCTGGGACAGTGGCATCGATATGTGATTACATGTAAGATCACGTCTGGGACGTTGGCGTTTACGAGCTTCCGACTATCCGCGTATACTTTTTAATTTTGAATGGTTCAAGGGGCATGTGTAAGTGAAGGCCAATGTGATATTTAAATTAAAAGAACTCAGGTACGTATATATATCCGTGTTGAGAAATGAAAGGTAAGTTATATGTTCATTACATTGTACGGAAGTTAATGTGTAAACATGTGAATAGTATATAAGCTTCAACTATGTGTAATCAGCCAAGAGCATATTATGTGACTTTGATTTGAGATCTGAGTAATTATTTATTATTATGTATAAAGTGTTACTTGATATAAATTTTGTATATGTGATTTTTCTAAGTTAATTGACTTTACTTTGCTATTGACTTACTAAGCTTAAATAGCTTACTTTGTGTTTCTTTGTCGGTTTCTATTTTATAGATTTTGGATTCGTTATGAGCTCGGGGGTCGTCAGCAGGACTATCACACTATTGATAGCTTACTTTGGTATTTTTGTTATGTTAATTACGAATATATGGCATGTATAGCTTAGTAAAAGGGTGGATATGAATTGAGTACCTATGTATACACTTAATAGCCATGCGAAAATGGCTTACCCTCTTTTGATTAATTTACTATCTTTGTTGATGGTTTGCAATGGTTGTTGTGAATGAGTTGTTACATATGCATATTTGGTTGAGTATATGTAACACCCCAAACTCGGCCTAGAAGTTAGGCCCAACTCTGGCATGTCACATCAAAAGGTTGTATAAACCTTACGATCTTTAAAAACCTTTCCTCAATTTAAAAACTTTCTCTCAATGAAAACCTCGAGTTTCGTCGCTTAACAAATAAAATTTGCTTAAAGTTATTTTTCCTTGTAAACATAATATTGTTTTCAAAATATTGTTTGTAGAAGAAGATTGACTTCAAATGTTACGGAAACGTGATATTTGAAAACGGCAGTTATCGTTTTTAAAAACCCATGTTATATTGTTTAGCAGTTCATAACTTAAAGAATTACCAATGAAAGTTAAAAGAAAATCTCAAAGGCCATATTACATAAATTAATAACCCAGAATAGAATAATCTAAAATAATTTCAAACCAAAATTACTAAGTTCTGTTCATTAACAACTCCGCGTATGGCCACCTCCGAGTCCTCCGCAACTGCAAATCCTCTAAGGCTGGGGTTTACCTGCAAGGTTAAAGCAAAGGGTGAGTTACGAGAACTTAGTGTGTAATTCCCCTAGTCAGTCATTAACTGGGCCCGAGCCCATACAGAAGTAGACTGAGCCAAAGCCCATAAAGAAGTAGACTGAGCCGAGCCCATACAGAAGCAGACTGAGCCGAAGCCTACAGAAGCAAACTGAGCCGAAGCCCTATTCAGAAACAATCTGGGCCTTAGCCCTATAAGCATGATAATGCAGATAATGTAGTGTAATGTAATATAATGTAATGTTACCCAACCCAATCCAACCAATCACACCCCCGTACCAACCAATCGTCACCTGTGGGGATCAAGTCAACCCACCCCGCTAATCACACCAATAATGTAGACGAGCTGCTAATCACAATATTTGTGGCTGAGCCACCAGAGTCATAGTATATATATATTACGCATAGCCACTACAACAGTACGTGGCAGAGCCACCAGGCTACACTTCTCTTCAGTCATTAACCCGTCCCATACAATATGATAAAATGTCATGTATCCACGTATAAAAGTGTAATTAAAACGTACACACGATATTCATTCACAATTAAGGGTATAACCGTCATTTTCACCCCCTCGGGAGTATTTTGGTAATCTCGCAACCTAGGGGCATTTTGGTGATTTACCCTCTAAGGGTATTTTGATAATTTACACTCCAAGGGTATTTCGGTAATTTTGCAACCCAGGGGTATTTTGGTAATTTACCTTTAAGGGGTATTTCAGTAATTTTGTAAACCGGGGTATTCGGTAATTTTGCAAACCAGGGATATTTCGATAATTTTGCAAACCAGGGGTATTTCGATAATTTTGCAATCTGAGGGCATTTCGATAATTTTGCCAACCCTTCAGAAGGTCTACAGTTGCCTCGAGCGACTTAAGTATTCTAAACAGAGATAACGATACGATGGGCCCATTTAGCCTAAATCTAGCCACAAATATGAGATTCACCTAGACCAGTTCACTATCTACTACACAATCATACAATTTATTCATATGTGCCTCTGAGCCCATTGGGCCTAATTGGCCCTTCTCCCAAACAACGTTAACCCACAAGATTACTCATGGTGGCCTCGAATATCGCGTCGAAGCTCCCACACGTGCGCCCTCACGCTCGTGCGGCTACCATTGTCATGTGACTGGCATTCGGCATTTGCCACTCTACAGCTAGAGTAGTACGAGATACACACCTGATAGGAGTCTGAAGCTAATCTGTGCTCCGAATGCTCCTATGCCCAAACGCCAACCAAGGTATGTTTACTCTCCTCATAGATGGCTCTATATATAGCCAGTTTCTCACCTTCCCTCTTGCTAGCTTTCCAATGTGGGATCCCTTCCTCAGTAGACTTTAAATCCAACACAAACTCTGGCCGTCCAATCCACAAAATAAATGCTCCCCTGCTTGTTATGAGATTTGAACCCAGGCTCTCTTGCACCCTTAATGACGCCATGCCACTAGACCACTCACTTCTTTGTGTCTAACATCATGCGCAACTAAATATAAACCTATGGCCAAAGTCTAAGTTCCTTTAAAAAAGAGAAATCAAAATAAAATGCAAGCGCCAAGACTTGAACCTTGAATCCCCTTGCTTCCTTGTGTGGCATTATTCCCTTGTCTCCTATATGCCATCATTTTCCACTTGACCACAACTCCTTTTGTGTCATTTTTTTCCACATTTTATTATTAAAGCCTACCTACTAACTCCCAGGGTTTTATTCACCTAAAATCAAAATTTTTCCTAAGCCCAGGTTTGATCCCGAGACTTCATAGAAGCCCCTAACCTTCCAAAATCACTCACCTAATATGTCCAACTTGCATAAGTGCCGTTCTCTTATTCTCAAAAATTTTTAAACGCTTCTACGCCCAAGGCCCAATGGGCCGAATTCAACGAGGCCAAAATTTGGGTCATTACAAATCTACCCCCTTAGAGAAATTTCATCCTCGAAATTTCCAACTATATAATAGCCACAACACAAGTTATCCCACTAAGCTTTCGCTGTGCACTCTCATCATAATAACACTACAACACTTCTAACTTAATCTTGAAACCTCTTACACACAATCAACCATCTAACCACAGAAACAAACATATATTTATCACACATGCATACAATTTTTATATTCAAACATCACATCCAAACAAGACGCACACAAAATAAATACAAAATATACAATCATTTCATCATATAACAAAGTTTAAGATCAAGAAACTTACGGATCTAGTGCCGGAGACTCCGTGTGCCATACTTTCAGTAACACTATCACTTTCCAAGTTAAAAATTTAAACACTTAAGAAAAAATTTCAAAACCCATTCCACATTCGAGTTTTGTAACCCGAGCACTGATACCATAAAATGTAACACCCCAAACCCGTCCTAGAAGTTAGGCTCGAATCTGGCATGTCACATCAAAAGGTTGTATAAACCTTACGATCTTTAAAAACCTTTCCTCAATTTAAAAATTTTCTCTCAATGAAAAACCTCGAGTTTCGTCGCTTAACAAATAAAATTTGCTTAAAGTTATTTTTCCTTCCAAACATAATATTGTTTTCAAAACATTGTTTGTAGAAGAAGATTGACTTTAAAAGTTGCGGAAACGTGATATTTGAAAACTACAGTTATCGTTTTTAAAAACCCATGTTATATTGTTTAGCAGTTCATAGCTAAAAGAATTACCAATGAAAGTTAAAAGAAAATCCCAAAGGCCATATTACATAAATTAATAACCCAAAATAGAATAATCTAAAATAATTTCAAACCAAAATTACTAAGTTTCGTTTATTAACAACTCCGCGTATGGCCACCTCCGAGTCCTTCGCAGCTCCAAATCCTCTAAAGCTGGGTATTACCTGCAAGGTTAAAGCAAAGGGGTGAGTTACGAGAACTCAGTGTGTAATTCCCCTAGTCAGTCAATAACTTGGCCCAAGCCCATACCAAAGCAGACTGAGCCGAAGCCCATACACAAGCAGATTGAGCCGAAGCCTATCTGATGCGGTCGAGAAAGCCCTACGAAGCGGTGGCGAGCCAAGCCCTATTCAGTAATAATCTGGGCCTTAGCCCTATAAGCAGAATAATGTAGATAAGTGTAATATAATGCAATGTAACCCAACCCAATCCAACCAATCACACCCCTATACCAATCGATCGTCACCTGTGGGGATCAAGTTAACCCACCCCGCCAATCACACCAATAATGCAGACGAGCTGCTAATCACAATATTTGTGGTTGAGCCACCAGAGTCATAGTATATATATATGTGGCATAGCCACTAAAACAGTATGTGGTAGAGCCACCAGGCTACACTTCTCTTCAGTCATTAACCCACCCCATGCAATATGATAAAATGTCATGTACCCACGTATAAAAGTGTAATTAAAACATACACACGATATTCATTCTCAATTAAGGGTATAACAGTCATTTTCACCCCCTAGGGGTATTTCGGTAATCTCACAACCCAGGGGTATTTTGGCGATTTACCCTCCAAGGGTATTTCGATAACTTACCCTCCAAAGGTTTTTCAGTAATTTCAGAACCCAGGGGTATTTTCGTAATTTACCTTCTAGGGGTATTTCGGTAATTTCACAACACAGGGGTATTTCGATAATTTTGTAAAGTGAGGGTATTTGAAATTTTGCAAACCAGGGGTCTTTCGGTAATTTTACAATTCGAGGGTATTTCGATAATTTTGCCAACCCTTCAGAAGGTCTACAGTCGTCTCGAGCAACTCAAGTATTCTAAACAAAGATAATGATGCGAATGGGTCTTAGGCCTATTCTCAACCCAAGTGGGCCCACACACTCGTGTGGCCCATTTAGCCCAAACCTAGTTACAGATAAAAGATTCACCAAGACCAGTTCTCTATCTACTACAAAATCATGCAATTTATTTATATGGCCCCCAGGCCCATTGGGCCCACTTGGCCCCTTTCGGCCCATCGTGGCTCAAACAACATCAACCCACAAGAATACTCATGGTGGCCTCGACTATCGCGTCAAAGCTCCCACACGTGCACTCGCACGCTTTAGTGGCTACCATCGCCGTGTGATCGGCATTTTGGCATTTGTCGCTCTACAGCTAGAGTAGTACGAGATACACACCTGATAGGAGTCTGAAGCTAATCCGCGCTCCGAATGCTCCTATGCCCAAATGCCAACCAAGGTATGTTTACTCTCCTCATAGATGGCTCTATATATAGCCAGCTTCTCACCTTCCCTCTTGCTAGCTTTCCAATGTGGGATCCCTTCTTCAGTAGACTTTAAATCCAACACAAACTCTGGCCGTCCAATCCGCAAAATAAATACTCCCGTGCTTGTTATGAGATTCTAACCCAGGCTCCCTTGCACCCTTAATGACGCCTTGCCACTAGACCACTAACTTCCTTGTGTCTAACATCATGCGCAACTAAATATAAACCTATGGCCAAAGTCTAAGTTCCTTTAAAAAAGAGAAATCAAAATAAAATGCAAGCGCCAAGACTTGAACCTTGGATCCCCTTGCTTCCTTGTGATGCGTCATTCCCTTCTCTCTTATGTGGCGTCATTTGCCACTAGACCACAACTCCTTTTGTGTCACTTTTTTCCACATTTTATTCTTAAAGCCTACCTACTAACTCCCAGGGTTTTATTCACCTAAAACCAAAATTTTTCCTAAGCCTAAGTTTGATCCCGAGACTTCATAGAAGCCCCCTAACCTTTTAAAATCACTCACTTAATAGGTTCAACTTGCATAAGTGCCATTCTCTTGCTCTCAAAAATTTTTAAACGCTTCTACGCCCAAGGTCCAATGGGCCGAATTCTACTAGGCCCAAATTTGGGTCGTTACAAGTCTACCCCCTTAAAGAAATTTCGTCCCCGAAATTTCCAACTATATAATAGCCGCACAACACAAGTTATCCCACTATGCTTCCGCTGTGCTCTCTCATCCCAATAACACTACAACACTTCTAACTTAATCTTGAAACCTCTTACACACAATCAACCATCTAACCACAGAAACAAACATATATTTATCACACATGTATACAATTTCTATATTCAAACATCACATCCAAACAACAGCCACACAAAATAAATACAAAATATACAGTCGTTTCATCATATAACAAAGTTTAAGATCAAGAAACTTACGAATTTGGTGCCGGAGACTCGGTGTGCCATACTTCCAGTAACACTATCACTTTCCAAGTTAAAAATTTAAACACTTAAGGAAAAATTTCAAAACCCATTCCACAGCTGAGTTTTGCAACCCGAGCACTGATACCATAAAATGTAACACCCCAAACTCATCCTAGAAGTTAGGCCCGAATCTGGCATGCCACATCAAAAGGTTGTATAAACCTTACGATCTTTAAAAACCTTTCCTCAATTTAAAAACTTTCTCTCAATGAAAAACCTCAAGTTTCGTCACTTAACAAATAAAATTTGCTTAAAGTTATTTTTCCTTGCAAACATAATATTGTTTTCACAACATTGTTTGTAGAAGAAGATTGACTTTAAAAGTTACGGAAACGTGATATTTGAAAACGGCAGTTATCATTTTTAAAAACCCATGTTATATTGTTTAACAGTTCATAAATAAAAGAATTACCAATGAAAGTTAAAAGAAAATCCCAAAGGCCATATTACATAAATTAATAACCCAAAATAGAATAATCTAAAATAATTTCAAACCAAAATTACTAAGTTCCGTTTACTAACAACTCCGTGTATGGCCACCTCCGAGTCCTCCGCAGCTCCAAATCCTCTATGGCTGGGGATTACCTATAAGGTTCAAGCAAAAGGGTGAGTTACGAGAACTCAGTGTGTAATTCCCCTAGTCAGTCAATAACTGGGCTCGAGCCCGTACCGAAATAGACTGAGTCGAAGCCCATACACAAGCAGACTGAGTCGAAGCCCATACGAAAGTAGACTGAGCCGAAGCCCTACAGAAGCAGACTGAGCCGAAGCCCTATTCAGTAACAATCTGGGCCTTAGCCCTATAAGCATGATAATGCAAATAATGTAGTGTAATGTAATGTAATGTAACCCAACCCAATCCAACCAATCACACCCCCGTACCAATCAATCGTCACCTGTGGGGATCAAGTCAACCCACCTCGCCAATCACACCAATAATGCAGACGAGCTACTAATCACAATATTTGTGGCTGAGCCACCAGAGTCATAGTATATGTATATATGGCATAGCCACTACAACAGTACGTGGTAGAGCCACCAGGCTACACTTCTCTTCAATCATTAACCCGCCCCATGCAATATGATAAAATGTCATGTATCCACGTATAAAAGTATAATTAAAACATACACACGATATTCATTCACAATTAAGGGTATAACAGTCATTTTCACCCCCTCGGGGGTATTTCGGTAATCTCGTAACCTAGGGGTATTTTGGTGATTTACCCTCCAAGGGTATTTCAGAAATTTACCCTCTAAGGGTATTTCGGTAATTTTGTAACCTAAGGGTATTTCGGTAATTTACCCTCTAATAGTATTTCAGTAATTTTGCAACCCAAGGGTATTTCGATAATTTCATAAATTGAGGGTATTTCGATAATTTCGAAAACCAGGGGTATTTCGATAATTTTGCAAATCAAGTGTATTTTGGTAATTTTACAATCTGAGGGTATTTCGATAATTTTGCCAACCCTTCAGAAGGTCTACAGTCGCCTCGAGCGACTCAAGTATTCTAAACAGAGATAACGATGCGATGGGGCTAAGGCCCATCTCGGCCCATCGTGGCTCAAACAACGTCAACCCAGAAGAATACTCATGGTGGCCTCAACAATCGCGTCGAAGCTCCCACACGTGCGCCCGCACGCTCGTGCGGCTACCATAGCCATGTGACCGGCATTTTGACATTTGCCGCTCTACAGCTAGAGTAGTGTGAGATACACACCTGATAGGAGTCTGAAGCTAATCCGCGCTCCGAATGCTCCTATGCCCAAACGCCAACCAAGGTATGTTTACTCTCCTCATGGATGGCTCTATATATAGCCAGCTTCTCACCTTCCCTCTTGCTAGATTTTCAATGTGGGATCCCTTCTTCAGTAGAGTTTAAATCCAACACAAACTCTAGCCATGCAATCCACAAAATAAATACTCCCCTACTTGTCATGAGATTCGAACATAGGCTCCCTTGCACCCTTAATAACGCCTTGCCACTAGACCACTCACTTCTTTGTGTCTAACATCATACGCAACTAAATATAAACCGATGGCCAAAGTCTAAGTTCCTTTAAAAAAGAGAAATCAAAATGAAATGCAAGCGCACCTTAGATCCCCTTACTTCCTTGTGTGGCGTCATTTGCCAGTAGACCACAACTCTTTTTGTGTCATTTTTTCCACATTTTATTCTTAAAGCCTACCTACTAACTCTCAGGGTTTTATTCACCTAAAACCAAAATTTTTCCTAAGCCTAGGTTTGATCCCGGTACTTCATAGAAGCCCCATAACCTTCCAAAATCACTCACCTAATTGGTCCAACTTGCATAAGGGTTGTTCACTTGTTCTCAAAAATTTTTAAACGTTTCTACGCCCAAGGCCCAATGGGCCAAATTCTACTAGGCCAAAATTTGGGTCATTACAAATCTACCCTCTTAAAGAAATTTCATCCCCGAAATTTCAACTATATAATAGCCGCACAACACAAGTTATCCCACTACGCTTTCGTTGTGCACTCTCATCCCAATAACACTACAACACTTCTAACTTAATCTTGTAACCTCTTACACATAATCAACCATCTAACCACAGAAACAAACATATATTTATCACGCATGCATACAATTTCTATATTCAAACATCACATCCAAACAAGATGCACACAAAATAAATACAAAATATACAATCATTTCATCATATAACAAAGTTTAAGATCAAGAAACTTACGGATTTGGTGCCGGAGACTCCGTGTGCCATACTTCCAGTAACACTATCACTTTCCAAGTTAAAAATTTAAACACTTAAGAAAAAATTTCAAAACCCATTCCACATTCGAGTTTTGCAACCCGGGCAGTGATACCATTAAATGTAACACACCAAACCCGTCCTAAAAGCTAGGCCCGAATCTGGCGTGTCACATCAAAAGGTTGTATAAACCTTACGATCTTTAAAAACCTTTCCTCAATTTAAAAACTTTCTCTCAATGAAAAACCTCGAGTTTCGTCGCTTAACAAATAAAATTTGCTTAAAGTTATTTTTCCTTGCAAACATAATATTATTTTCAAAACATTGTTTGTAGAAGAAGATTGACTTTAAAGGTTACGGAAACGTGATATTTGAAAACGGCAGTTATCGTTTTTAAAAACCCATGTTATATTGTTTAGCAGCTCATAACTAAAAGAATTACCAATGAAAGTTAAAAGAAAATCCCAAAGGCCATAATACATAAATTAATAACTGAAAATAGATTAATCTAAAATAATTTCAAACCAAAATTACTAAGTTTCGTTTATTAACAACTCCGCGTATGGCCACCTCCGAGTCCTCCGCAGCTCCAAATCCTTTAAGGCTGGGGATTACCTGCAAGGTTAAAGTAAATGGGTGAGTTACGAGAACTAAGTGTGTAATTCTCCTAGTCAGTCAATAACTAGGCCCAAGCCCATACCAAAGCGGTGGCGAGCCAAGCCCATCTGAAAGCATCGAAATGAAGCCCATCTGAAGCGAGACTAAGCCGAAGCCCTATTCAGTAACAATCTGGGCCTTAGCCCTATAAGCATGATAATGCAGATAATGTAGTGTAATATAATGTAATGTAATGTAACCCAAGCCAATCCAACCAATCACACCCCCGTACTAACCAACCGTCACCTGTGGGGATCAAGTTAACCCACCCCGCCAATCACACCAATAATACAGATGAGCTGCTAATCACAATATCTGTGGCTGAGCCACCAGAGTCATAGTATATATATATATATATATGGCATAGCCACTAAAATAGTATGTGGTAGAGCCACCAGGCTACACTTCTCTTCAGTCATTAACCCGCCCCATGCAACATGATAAAATGTCATGTATCCATGTATAAAAGTGTAATTAAAACATACACATGATATTCATTCACAATTAAGGGTATAACAGTCATTTTCACCCCCTCGAGGGTATTTCGTTAATCTCGCAACCCAGGGGTGTTTTGGCGATTTACCCTCAACCCTCCAAGGGTATTTCGGTAATTTCACAACCCAAGGGTATTTCGGTAATTTACTTTTTAGGGGTATTTCAGTAATTTCACAATCGAGGGGTATTTCGATAATTTCATAAACTGAGGGTATTTTGGTAATTTTAAAAACCAGGGGTCTTTCGGTAATTTCACAAATTAGGGGTATTTCGATAATTTTGCCAACCCCTCAGAAGGTCTACAGTCACCTCGAGCGACTCAAGTATTCTAAACAGAGATAATGATGCAAATGGGCCTCAGGCCCATTCTCGGCCCAAGTGGACCCACACGCTCGTGTGGCCCATTTAGCCCAAACCTAGTCACAGATAAAAGATTTTCCTAGACCAGTTCACTATCTACTACAAAATCAAACAATTTATTCATATGGCCCCTAGGCCCATTGGGCCCACTTGGCCCCTTTCGGCCCATCGTGGCCCAAACAACGTCAACCCACAAGAATACTCATGGTGGCCTCGACTATCACGTCAAAGCTCCCACACGTGCACCCATACGCTCGTGTGGCTACCATCGCCGTGTGATCGGCATTTGCCGTTCTACAGCTAGAGTAGTGCGAGATACACACCTGATAGGAGTCTGAAGCTAATCCGCACTCCGAATGCTCCTATGCCCAAACGCCAACCAAGGTATGTTTACTCTCCTCATAGATGGCTCTATATATAGCCAGCTTCTCACCTTCCCTCTTGCTAACTTTCTGATGTGGGATACCTTCTTCAGTAGAGTTTAAATCCAACACAAACTCTGGTCGTCCAATCCGTAAAATAAATACTCCCCTGCTTGTTATGAGATTCAAACCCAGGCTCCCTTGCACCCTTAATGATGCCTTGCCACTAGACCACTCACTTCCTTATGTCTAACATCATGCACAACTAAATATAAACCTATGGCCAAAGTCTAAGCTCCTTTAAAAAAGAGAAATCAAAATAAAATGCAAGCGCTAAGACTTGAACCCTGGATCCCCTTGCTTCCTTGTGATGCGTCATTCCCTTCTCTCCTATGTGGCGTCATTTGCCACTAGACCACAACTCCTTTTGTGTCATTTTTTCCACATTTTATTCTTAAAGCCTACCTGCTAACTCCCAGCGTTTTATTCACCTAAAACCAAAATTTTTCCTAAGCCTAGATTTGATCCTGGGACTTCATAGAAGCCCCTCAACCTTCTAAAATCACTCACCTAATAGGTCCAACTTGCATAAGTGTCGTTCTCTTGCTCTCAAAAATTTTTAAAGGCTTCTACGCCCAAGGCCCAATGGGCCGAATTCTCCTACGCCCAAATTTGGGTCGTTACAAATCTACCCCCTTAAAGAAATTTTGTCCCCAAAAATTCCAACTATATAATAGCCGCACAACACAAGTTATCCCACTACGCTTCTGCTGTGCACTCTCATCCCAATAACACTACAACACTTCTAACTTAATCTTGAAACCTCTTACACACAATCAACCATCTAACCACCGAAACAAACATATATTTATCACACATGCATACCATTTCTATATTCAAACATCACATCCAAACAAAACGCACACAAAATAAATACAAAATATACAGTCATTTCATCATATAACAAAGTTTAAGATCAAGAAACTTACGGATTTGGTGCCGGAGACTCAGTGTGCCATACTTCTAGTAACACTATCACTTTCCAAGTTAAAAATTTAAACACTTAAGGAAAAATTTCAAAACCCATTCCATAGCCGAGTTTTGCAACCCGAGCACTGATACCATAAAATGTAACACCCCAAACCTGTCCTAGAAGTTAGGCCCAAATCTAGCATGTCACATCAAAAGGTTGTATAAACCTTACGATCTTTAAAAACCTTTCCTCAATTTAAAAACTTTCTCTCAATGAAAAACCTCGAGTTTCGTCGCTTTACAAATAAAATTTGCTTAAAGTTATTTTTCCTTGAAAACATAATATTATTTTCAAAACATTGTTTGTAGAAGAATATTGACTTTAAAAGTTGCAGAAACATGATATTTGAAAACGGCAGTTATCGTTTTTAAAAACCCATGTTATATTGTTTAGCAGTTCATAACTAAAAGAATTACCATTGAAAGTTAAAAGAAAATCCCAAAGGCCATATTACATAAATTAATAACCAAAAATAGAATAATCTAAAATAATTTCAAACCAAAATTACTAAGTTTCGTTTATTAACAACTCCGCGTATGGCCACCTCCGAGTCCTCCGCAGCTCCAAATCCTCTAAGGCTGGGGATTACCTGCAAGGTTAATGCAATGGGGTGAGGTACGAGAACTCAGCGTGTAATTCCCCTAGTCGGTAATTAATTGGGCCCGAGCCCATACCGAAGCAAACTGAACCGAAGCCCATACACAAGCAGACTGTGCCGAAGCCCATACAGAAGCAGACTAAGCCGAAGCCCTACAGAAGCAGACTGAGCCGAAGCCCTATTCAATAACAATCTGGGCCTTAGCCATATAAGCATGATAATGTGGATAATGTAGTGTAATGTAATGTAATGTTACCCAACTCAATCCAACCAATCACACCCCCGTACCAACCAATCGTCACCTGTGGGTATCAAGTCGACCCACCCCGCCAATCAATCCAATAATGCAGACGAGCTGCTAATCCCAATATTTGTGGCTGAGCCACCAGAGTCATAGTATATATATATGTGGCATAGCCACTACAACAGTACGTGGCAGAGCCACTAGGCTACACTTCTCTTCAGTCATTAACCCGCCCTATGCAATATGATAAAATGTCATGTATCCACGTATAAAAGTGTAATTAAAATATACACACGATATTCATTCATAACTAAGGGTATAACAGTCATTTTCTCCCCCTCGGGGATATTTCTGTAATCTCGCAACCCAGGGGTATTTTGGTGATTTACCTTTTAAGGGTATTTCGATAATTTACCCTCCAAGGGTATTCTAGTAATTTCGTAACCTAGGGGTATTTTAGTAATTTACCCTCTAAGGGTATTTCGATAGTTTCATAACCTAGGGGTATTTCGATAATTTCGTAAACTGAAGGTATTTCAGTAATTTTGCAAATCAAGGGTATTTCAATAATTTTGCAAATCAGGGGTATTTCGGTAATTTCACAAACCAGGGGATATTTTGGTAATTTTTCAATCTGAGGGTATTTTGATAATTTTGCCAATCCCTCAGAAGGTCTACAGTCGCCTCGAGCAACTCAAGTATTCTAAACAGGGAAAAAGTGCGAATGGGCCTAAGGCCCATTCTCGGACTAAGTGGGCCCACACGCTTGTGTAGCCCATTTAGCCTAAATCTAGCCACAGATATGAGATTCACCTAGACCAGTTCACTGTCTACTTCACAATCATACAATTTATTCATATGGCCCCCGGGCCCACTTGGCCCAAACAACGTCAACCCACAAGAATACTCATGGTGGCCTTAACTATCGCGTCGAATCTCCCACACGTGTGCCGCATACGCTCGTGTGGCTACCATTGTCGTGTGACCGGCATTTCAGCATTTGCCACTCTACAGCTAGAGTAGTGCGAGATACACACCTGATAGGAGTCTGAAGATAATCCGCGCTCTAAATGCTCCTATGCCCAAACGCCAACCAAGGTATGTTTACTCTCCTCATAGATGGCTCTATATATAGCCAGTTTCTCACCTTCCCTCTTGCTAGCTTTTCGATGTGGGATCCCTTCTTTAGTAGACTTTAAATCCAACACAAACTCTGGTCGTTTAATCCGCAAAATAAATACTCCCCTGCTTGTTATGAGATTCAAACCCAGGCTCCCTTGTACCCTTAATGACGCCTTGCCACTAGACCACTCACTTCTTTGTGTCTATCATCATGCGCAACTAAATATAAACCTATGGCCAAAGTCTACGTTCCTTTAAAAAAGAGAAATCAAAATGAAATACAAGCACTAAGACTTGAACCTTGGATCCCCTTGCTTCCTTGTGTGGCATCATTCCCTTGTCTCCTATATGGCGTCATTTGCCACTAGACCACAACTCCTTTTGTGTCATTTTTTTCCACATTTTATTCTTAAAGCCTACCTACTAACTCCTAGGGTTTTATTCACCTAAAACCAAAATTTTTCCTAAGCCCATGTTTGATCCCGGGACTTCATAGAAGCCCCCTAACCTTCCAAAATCACTCACCTAATAGGTCCAACTTGCATAAGTGCCGTTCTCTTATTCTCAAAAATTTTTAAACGCTCCTACGCCCAAGGCCCAATGGGCCCAATTCTACTAGGCCCAAATTCGGGTCGTTACAGTATATGTTCATAATAAGTATGTTTGTGTGTAATGTTCTAAAATTAGGCATAATGAACTTGGTTATGTGGTTGATACATATATTTTGGTTATGTCAATTTTGATGGAATAGTTTAGTTGATAAATGAAATTGAAGTAACTAAATTACTTAATTTAGGTGTATTCGGCAATGTTGTGGTAAAAATAATGAATGAATATGTGTAACATATTTGAATTTGGTTTTATAATTTGTTAATGAATTTATGAGGTATGTGATAGTTTGAATTGTTAATTAAATAGATTAAAGCCAAATATAATTTAAAATAATATGGTTGATGATATTTGAATTAATGATACATGATTATGTATGTGATATAGAGATATGGAAATATTAGTAGTTATTATGTCCTTATGATAATTGGCTTGAAATAATGATGTTTTATGTTTATAAGTTCAAAGAATGACATGACACTTATACTGAGTTAGTTGTGCATATATTGGCTAGTATGATTTAAGTGTTAAATTATTTTGAATTCAATATTTAAAAACAAAATAAATTATTGATTAATTAAAATATGGAAGTCAATTTAGTAGATGATTTTCGCATGAATATGTATAAGGTTTTATATGTATGAACACACTTATTGACTACTATGTTTTTAGATGTATTGAAAAATTGTGTGATTTAATCAGTATGAAAGTTTCAACCTGCAAATATTATCTACATTTTGAATCTTAGGTATGTGTATCTGAATTGTTAAATATATATATATATATATATATATATATGCCTGTTTTGGAGTTGTGTCATTATCGGTAATGCCTTGTAACCTTAATCCTGCGACGGATACGGGTTACATGTTACACCCACCAAATAATCATATATCTATGATGGTTTCGCACACAGCCCACCAACAATGAATAGCGCTATGATATCACACATTGCCCACCAATGATAATAAATATGGTGGTATCGCACACAGCCCACCAACGATGAATAACGCTGTGATATCTCACACAGCCCACCAATAATCACTTTTTTTTTCAAGGTGTTTATCCAAGGATTTCTTCACTCTCCATCATCATAATAGATGTCAACAATATTCATAGTAATAATCAAACATATTATGCAATATCAAAGGTTATAAGCATAATAACAATAGAGTTGTATTATTCACATACAACTTACCTCGATATACAAAAATTTGGGTGACTATCTCGATTTAGTCCACTATCTTGGTTTTTCCCTAGTCTAAGTCTGGACTCCATTTTTCTTGATCTATAATAACAAATTTCACTTATTAATTCACCACATTATTTAAAACATTTCAAAGTTTCTATTTTGGCAAAATTATCGTTTTGCCCCATACTTTTACAAAATTATAATTTTGTCCCTACGCTCGTAAATCAATTCTAATCAAATTTCCTCCTTTAACAAGCCTAGTTGAATATTTATTACTCTTATAGCAACTCACAATACCAATTGTTTCACACATTTACCACCTATTTTACAACCTTTACAAAAAGGTCCTTTTTAGGTGTTTTCATGGAAACTCCTTTCACAAAAGTTGTTTATTTAATAACCAAGACTCATTTTTTCCATAAAATTTAAGCAAACCACTAATGCTCACATGGAAAAACCCTATACTTTTAACCATTTTTCAAAATAGTCCTCTCATTAGCTAGATCATGCTACAAGGGTCCCAAAAGTACAAAAATTATCAAGAAAGACCACCAAAATCACTTACTTGCAAGGGTGAGAAGTTGCTGAAAATTCTAGGCTTCCAAAACCCCTCCTTGACTGATATTTTCGATGGAAGAAGATAAGGGTGAAAGGTGATACCATCTTTCTCTTTATTTTATTTATTTGTTTCAATTAACTCACCTAATTCACCTACTTTGACCAATTTTGACATTTGTTGTCCCCTATGGCCGACCAACCCTTTCTTAAGGGTCTAATTGCACTTTAAGGACCTCCAATTTAATATTCTATAACTATTAGAAACCTTTAGCTTGTAGAACAATACTTTCGCACTTTATGCGATTTAGTCCTTTTTTCACAATTAAGCATGCAATCACTAAAATTAATGCACCAAAATTTTCATACACTAATATAATCATGCCATAACACATAAAATAATATTAAAACTAATTTCTCTAACCTCGGATTAGTGGTTCCAAAAACACTGTTTTGACTAGCCTCAAAATCGAGCTGTTACAACTATGGACGTAGGAGGACTCTCAGGTGAGGAATGGTTGTTGTGGAGTAGTAAAGGTGATGCTCCTTTCGAGGTGACAACAGTTTTCGTTATTGAACTATCCGTTAATAACTAAAATTGTTGTCGCGCTGACCCGAGTTTGATCTCTACTGTGCCGGAACATCTGCTCTCCACTTGAGATCCCTTTTATGTCCACCTCGGTATCAACATTCGAATAAGAATGAAAGGTTAAAGATACCGGCTGCTTCGAAATAGAGAAAAAAATTTATGTTTATTATAACGAAAATCCCTTCGTTTTTCCTTATGATTATGGCTTCAATCTTATGTATGGTATATATAAGGCATTATTTGCGGGTATTTAAAAAGATTAAACTCGTGACTGCATAACGATTATCAACTGGACCCTGGTTATACTTGAACCCATGACCACATCACGGCCACCGACTGGACCTTTACTTAGACTTCGGTCCTTGATTGTATCAAGCACTATCACCTCGAAACCTAGTTTCCCTAGGATGGGTTTCTAAGGTAATGGTCCTATCCAACCATAACATATGAAATGTATGTGTTCTGAGACATACGTTATCACATCCTCGACCCCTCAAAACTACCTATGAACTTTCGCAACTTCAATTAAAAACCTTAAACTTTTTTAAAAAACCATAAATACTAACCTCCAAAACCTTAAACTTAAAAAAATTTAAACCCTTAATCTTGGAAGAGAGGAACAGAAAGGACGTCCAATTGGACGCGCTTGTCATTTCTCTCTCTAAAAATAACCTATTTTTCTAATTTTTTTTAAAAAAGGTACAAACCCCTCATTAAAAAAAGTTAGCATATTTGGCTAATTTAGCCCTCTCTCCCATGTGTTCTTTTTATTCATTTATTTAATTTTTAATTTTCTATTTTTCATTTTCTATCACCTATTGCTTTTTCTTTCCCATTCATTTTTTCTTCTAATCAAACCCTACCTGTCGACTCTTCTGTCCAAGTTCCATCACCGACGTTTGGTCTCTAATCGGCTTAAATCCATCGTCGATCATCTACTCTTCTCCCATATTTCTCTTTATTACTTTTTTTTCAAAACCAGTAATCCTTTTCTTTAAGATTCCACCGCCGCTGCTCTTTGTTGGAGCTATAGCAGTCGCACTCGCTTCTCCGATCTCCAAAGTCGTTGAATGCTCTTTATTTTTTCTTTATTTTTCATTCTTTTCGACTCTCTTTTCTTTTTGCCATTATTGGTAGATACTTTTTTTACTTTTTTTTTTTTTTTTTTTGTTGATATTTGTTGAAGACTTGAGTTATGGTTGAAGGGTGATTTGGGTGTTTGCGAAGATGATGGCAGTGGGTATAGGGGTTCGATTAGGGTGGTTATTTCTAAGCTAAATTAATAAATTTGAATAATATTGAAGGAATGTTATCATGAAATTCTATTTGATTTCCGACTTCCTCGCCCAATTTGATCCCTTCTTCGTTGATCTTATCGGTCACGTGGTTGGAATGCATTTCTAATTTTTATTCCTTTCATTATTTTCAGAATTTCAACTTAAATTCAATAGTTGTTTTTACTTGTAAAAGGCCTAGTAGTGAGATCTGATAAGAGTGATTACTCATAACGGTTATGTGGCAACACCAAACTTTAAATTAGGTAAATTTCTTCATAAATTCTCTTTGTTTATTATTTTCTTTTATTTCCTTCAACACCAAAAATAAAAAGTCTCTTACCAATTAGTCCAAAATTTTTTAAAAATCTTATTATCTATAATTTATAATTATTAGTTAAATTTATAGTTTTCAAATATAATGTGAGCGAAAAAACTACGATCAATATCATTAATTGTTATGTCAAACATAATTTGAAAAAATATTTTTAAAAAATAAATAAAATTTATTTCTAATTGGAATAGGCTTTTTACAAAAATAATTTTGGTAAAATTTTTTATTACTAATTGGTAAGAGGCCTCTCTATTTTTGGCGTTGAGGGGAACAAAAGAAATAATAAAATGAGGGTTTATGAAGTAATTTATTATATTTAAAATTCAATGATACTCTAAAAGTTTCTTTTCAGTAGTCAATACAAATGGAAAATCTACATATCAGGTCTCTTAATATTTTAGGTCATCACATTTAAGTCTGGTACCGTTGATATGTCAAACGGCACCAGTAGAATACTGTAGCAAACGTACTATTTTGATAAATAATCTTATAGGCATATCATTTGAGTTAATTATTTTTATATTATTGGGATAAAAAGCCTAAAAGAATAGAGATAATAGAAAATGAAGAAAAATAAATAAATAACACGTTGGAGGGTGACGGAATAAATGGGAAAGAAAAAAATGGTGGGACACAATATATAAAAATTAATATATATATATATATATTATAAATATATAAATGTGGATGTTCATATTTTAACCCATTTATTTATGAGATAAAACCCTTTATTTATTATGAAAGTAAATATGCAAGTTGCTTAATGTATGTGTTAATGAAACATTTAAGTAAGCTTCATTTATTTGTGTTGTATTGAATGACAATAACTTATAAATAGAACTCTTGTGTAAGTGAAAATAAGATACAGAAAATTCTCTCTGATTTAATCTATTATTTACTTTTTAGTGTTCTTTTATTTGATTATTTTATAGCACGTTATTAGCACGAGTCTCTACAAGTTTATAGTGAAATTCATGTCATTACGGCTATATATAACTTGCTCGTAAAGCTCCCATTGAACTATATATTGTACACGTATTTTCATTATTATTTTAATTTGTTCATCATATTTTTATATAAAGAGAAATTCAAAGCATACAAATCAAAAAATTTTCTAAACTATTTTGGTTTATTCACCATTTTTTAAAGGTTACTAAAAGAAATTTTTATTATTTCAATTTGTTTTAAGTTATTATTTTGTCTATTTCTCTCTATGCCAATATTTGATATGCATATTATTATTATGCAAAATTGGTCTAAATAATAGGATTGTTTTACTCTTGAGAATGTTTAGTATAATGATCTTTCTCAAAGTGATAGTTCCTTTTATCGACGATTAAAATTACCTTCTATGATTTTCAAGATCTAAAATGGTAAGATGCAAAATTTTTACGGAAGTTTATTTTATTTAATATTTCAGATATGATTATTTTTTAGTTAATTCATGACCAATTATAATTGTTTTGATTAACTTATTTTATTTTATGATCTTAGATGAATGGTGAAAGATTTAATATAGGTATGGATTTTGATTCGGTCCTCTTGACATTAGGGTGTCTTAGTATCAAATAATTTATTTTGAAATAAAAGTTTTCATCAATGAATTTTTAATTTACTTACTTTTTGATAAAATCATCAAGACTCAACATTGAACAAGAAAGTTGCTATTAAAACTTTTGTAGAAGAAAATAAATTGAGGTAAATTTCGCTTATCACATTACATGCTTATATGTATCTGTATTTTTGTTCATAAAAAAATATTTTTCTTAATATATGCTATTTGATAATTACTTGGTAATTATCTCTAAATGGTGATAGATTAAATTTAATGTTATAAATTGATATATTTTAAATCATGATTCATATTATTATCAATCATTTTTATTAATCAAGGCTTAAGGTTCATCATAATGTGTGACCTTGCATTGATTCTTAGTCATCATCAAAATAGTTGTTTTATATGTTTATTTGATGGTTTCAATTTATATATATATATATATATATATATATATATATATATATATATATTTTCTAAATTCTAAACATTATATGTAACAATCCGTTTTTTAGTGGTGTCGAAAATAGTGATTTCAGGGCTATAAATTCAACAAGTGAGCCCGTAAATGTTATTATTTAATATTTACGAGACAGTTATAGTATTAAAATAAATTTTGAATTGGCAAATTATGGTATTTGAATGAATAATTAAGTTCAAGTGGTAAGAGCTTAAGGTCAAGTGGTTTTAAAAAATGAGGTATTGAAACCTCGTTTCTATAAACCTAGTCATAAATATTTTAATAAATATTTACGGAGTATTATTAAGGTTGTATTAGAGTTTCGTTAAGAAATTTTAATGTTTAGATAGTTAATTAATTAAAATAACTAAATTGTAAAGGATGTAAAACTTGATCACTATTAGATTTGAATGGTTAAATAGCTTAATGAATATAAGTAGAAGGATTAATATGGTAAATTAACCATTCTTAGTATAGTGGGACGATTTGAGCTTTAATTTCTTTTAATTTTATATGTTTTATATGCTATTTTTATTATTAAAAATAATAATGCTTAAAATATGAAACAAAGTCCATCTTCCTAAATTAGTTTCTTTTTCTTCGACCGAAAGCCGTGGTTGGGAGCTTGATGCTTCGGTCATACTATGGTTGATGCATGTAAATCCGTTTTGAACTCGTTTCTCGTAATTTATATTTTTGAAATCGTTGCAATTAGATTCAGCTAACTTATATTTTTGTTTTAAAATTGTTAAAGATTTTAAATATTGTTATTGATGAATCTTTGTGATTTTAGATGTTAAATGATGAATTATTTTTATTTATAAGTATTTTATTAATTAATTTTGATGAATTTAATGATTAAGGATTAAATTGTTGAAATAGAAAAATTTAATATAAATTGTGTGAAATGAGGAAAAATATGGGAAATTGGCTAACATGAATTTCAGCTAAAAATGGTAAATTTGCATGTTTTGGACTTAGGGGCTAAATTGAATAAAAATGAAAAGTTGAGGGTAATTTTGTAAAAATATCAAAAAGGACTTAATTGCATAAAATGAGTTGGTTTTGCTGTCTGAATTAATGAATTGAATGAAATTGTTAATTTAGATCAAGAACAAGTGAAAATCGAGGAGAAGAGAAAATTTCCAAATAGCCCTTGTACTTAGTCATTGTTGCAATTTAGCCAAGTAAGTTCGTATGAACTGTTATTATACTAATGTTATATAAATTGAAAATATTAATGTAATTGAATTAGTTCGCAAATAAACCAATGCTATGATGAATTGATGGACGTTGAGTCCCGGTTGAACCTTAGGGATTCGTAGGATACAAATGACATGTCATTAGAGATTTCATGTTTTGGGTGCTGGTCTTGAATGTCCAACCAATGGATGAGGCCTTGCATTTGTTATGGATACTCTATAGCTCATTTGAGTAGCATCGTGTAGCTTACATTCTGACCCACAACTCGTGTGAGTAGGCCCATTTCACAGCTCATGTGAGCAACGATGTAAAGGAAATATTACAGTTATATGTTAAGCACACTTTGTGTGAGCTTTCCTGAGTATCCAAAGATATTCTAAATGGTTCAATGGGCAATGTAAATGATTGAAAAGGTAAGTTTCCAAATGGAAATATGCTTATGTTAATGAAAAGGTTGTACGAATTAAATGATGAATTTTATCAGGAAATGGTTTATCATGTGATTAATCCCAAAAAAGTTATGTGTAAATGCACTAACTTGTGTATTGATGATGACGTCTAAGTTTGTGCCAAGCTTGTGGTTATGGTTGATTTTTATGCTTATGCTTTGTATTATGCAAATGAAACGGGTAATAAAAGGGAATGAAATGGTAAGTTCATAATTGGATATAACATGATGATATAAAAGATTGGTGAGTGAAATGATGTACTTATCTGTGAGAAATCTACTTATACTATAGATGAATTTACCTATATCATGGATAAATACACTAACTCATGAATTGATAATGTCGTTTAGGCTTATGCTAAGCATTTGGAATGGAATGGAAAGTAAGTAAATAGGATGATTCATAATCTTATGAAAAGGTTGATGATTGTGTAATGTCTTATAAAATCCTATTATGTTATGAATGAAAAATATATATGATGTTGATGGACTTACTCATTTGTGAGTTGAAGGTTATATAGTTTTTTAAGTTTTATGGCATTGGTATAGGTTTATAATTATCCTATAAAGTTCATTAGTGAAATGGAATATTATGTTTAAATTTTATACAAGCTTACTAAGCATTCATTGCTTACGTAGTTAATTTTCCTTTACTTTACAAATTATCGAAAGCTTGATCAGTTGGAAGTTCATCGGAGATCTATCACACTATCCATTGGACAATTAGATAGTTGTTGAGTATTTTTGCTATGGTTTATAATGGCATGTATAGGAGATTTGAAATGGTATTAAGATGTATGTGTTAATTATGCCTTGGCATATTTAAGCTTTGGAAAGCTATTTGATTCACTTTGATGTCTAACCAAATTATGATGTTTTGGTAACTTTATAGTGTTTGATAATAAGGTTCTCTTGGCATGTTGGTGATAGCTTGGAAATGGAAATTGAGCAAGTTTGTGCCTTGATGTTTGTGTAGAGGCAGACTTATAATGATGTTTAGATAAATGTTTAATAGATGGTTTGGTACATATAATTTGTGCAAGTTGTCTTGGTTGGTACTGTTAGGTACCTTGGTGGATTGAGTCATTATGGTTAACTTGAGATTCATGATTCGAAAGGCTCAAATGGTATGTTTGTGATGAAGTGTTATTGGTCATATTTTTGGCATGATTTGTTAGAAGTTTAATGAGGTTTGATGATGAAAATGTGATCAAATATGCATGTATAGGTAAGATTTGATGTTTGCTTGTGAGGTGCCTTGAATGGCATGTTGGTTGATTGATTTAAGGGTATTGAATTGGTCATTATTTGTATGTTTTAATAGGGTTTCGGTGCCTTGAATATGTGCACAAAAGACCTATAGGTTCATGCATGAAGTGGTATGGGAAATGGCTTGATTTTGGCCAAATTTATGTCCACACGGCCTGAGACACAGACGTGTGACTCAGCCGTGTGTCACACACGGCCTGAGCATAGACATGTGACTCAGCCATGTGTCACACACGACTGTGTGTCCTCTGTAGGTTTTATTGCATGCAAGTTAGGCTGTTACACAGCCTAGCACATCGCCTGACACAGGGGCATGTGGGGCTATTTTGAATGTTACATGGCCTGAGACACGGGCCGTGTGAGGCACACGGCCTTGTGACCCTATAGTCAAAATTTTTTCTAACTTTTTCCTATAATTTTCAAGTGTTTCCAATTTAGTTCCAAATTGTTTCTAATGTATTTCTATGGCCTCAAGGGCTCGATTAAGGGATGTTACGTATATGATTGAATGTAATTAGATTATGCTTCAAATGATTGATGAAAGGAATGTTTTAATGTTTTGTTTGTATGGTAATGCTTCGTAACCTTATTCTGGCTACAAATACGGGTTAGGGGTGTTACATCATATGTTTTTAGACTTTGATATTTTTTAAATTTCTCTTAATCAATAATGATTAAAGTTATTACATATATTAATAAAATTAAGATTCTTTCACACCAAACAATCACATATTGTTTCACATCAAACGTGTTTATTTAAAGTCATTTTAGTGACAAAATTTGAAGAATGTCTAAATTTATTTTGGGTTGATTCTAATATACGCTTTCAAGTATAGTTGTTTTCATTTTTATTTCTTGAATTATTTTGGCTAGAAACCTTTGTATAAACTTAAAAAATAAGAATTACTATATTAATTTGGCCATTGACATTTCTATGAACCTTATTTGTATTAACCGATTGTTGTTTGGTAAGAAGCATAAAAAAGAGTTGTGTGGTTTGATTATTTGTAAATGCCTTGTATTTTTCCTACTATACAACCCTAATAAACTTGTTACTTTTGTAGAGATGTTAAAGGTAGCTAATATGCTTTATATTATTCCATCTATTAATTATTTAGAGAAATGATATGAATAATTATAAATGGAAAGGTTTTAGTAAACATGAAATGTATTATTTTGAAGTAAATTTCATACATGTCTACAATGGTTTATGAAATTTTTGCTAGGACTAGCATTATATCAGGTTTGGTATTTTAGATGTCAGTTTTATCCATACACTTGATTTACAATAAATTCTATGCATAAATTGACTATTTCTTTCTAGTTAATTAAATATGCAAAACTCTTGTGAAAAGGGTTTTTAAATTATTCTGAATTGATCTCATGCCTTCTTATGGCTAAACAAAATAATGAGTTATTCGTTTCATTGGTTCTACTTTATTCCCCAAAGTGAATGTAGCAATACATAACAATTATAAAAATGGAACCTATTGTCATAATTGATGTTAGAGTTGTGACCCAAATTCCTGTTAAAGAAATAATACAGTGCTAAAACTAGGGGCCCTCCGGCCTCGCGGTACGGTACAGGCTGCACAAGTGGAATCCATATTAAAGTACACTTCTTCTATTTGATATTGATTAGAATAAGGTGTTTCAACCTTACTACACTACTTCTACTTGATATTGATTAGAATAAGGTTTTTTAACTTATAAATAGATGTAGTCGAAACTCCTCTTGTATCATTTGAATTTCAACATTGGTGAATTTTCTTCTCCTCTGCCCGTGATTTTTTCCTTAAAGGGTTTCCACTTAAAATCTGTGTGTTCTTATTTTTCTTTCTTTTTATTTTTCCATCGTTCTATATTGCCATTATTGGCATTCAGGTTTTTCAATTGACAAATAGATGAAAAAAAAAGATGGATGGTTCGAAATGTTGCTATATGTTCATTCTTAGAACATAATGATCAATGATTTCTATTAATAAATCATTATATTAATAAATCATTCTTTCAAGCGATGATATTTGTATAATCTTATTGGTAAAGAATATGATATACATTTACATTATTGCTTGAATTATTTTTTGTACATCCTTGAAGTGAATGTTTGCAATAAATATAACAAATTTTGTAATCACGTTTGATCATTAAAGTCAATTTAGACATTTAAATTTTTGGCATATTTTCCAAGTAAATATTGTAAATAATTGCTTCCAAATTTTATTTCTTTTATTGAGTTAATGACATTATGGACTTCACATTGATGTAGACATTTCCATAAGTAAATGTCACAATATTGCTTATATGTGGATACAAAGTAAAAGGAATGTTAATAAAATTATCAATTGTCAAAATTTATATTGACATTATTAATATAATTGAAAAGCATGTTAAAGTAAACCGAAGTTTATTGATACAAATACATTTACTACTTGGTGTTACCAGTTAGACCATTCTGGGTCATATATGATGCAAAAATTAATTGAGAATTATATGGACATTTATTAAAAAATCATAATTAAAGAACCAAAAGTTTCTTTTATTTAAAAATTCTCATGTATTGCTTGTTCTCAATGATAATTGTTTATTACAAACTTACTATCTAAAGTTGAGATTTAATTTCTAAAATGAATATTGGTCCATTCATCCTCAATATGGATGATTTTGGTATTATATAATTTTGGTAGATGTATCAACAAAATAATCACATGTGTTATCAACTTGCAACCTGTCGTTTGCGAGATTGCTTGTTTAAATGATTAATTTCATATTATGCAATTAAAACAATTCATCTTGTTAATGCTAGTGAGTTTATGTCCCAAACTTTTAATAATTATTGTATGCCGATTGGGATAAAAGTTGAACATCCCGTAACTCATGTTCACACCTAAAACAATTTAGTTGAATCGTTTATCAAATGCCTCCAACTAATAGCTAAACCATTACTTATGAGAACAAAGCTTCCTATTTCAACATGAGATTGTGTTGATTTACATGTTGTACACATCAAGTCAATAAATTACAAATACTCCCCATTACAATTGGATTTTGGCTAAGAGCTAAATATTTCCCATCTTAGAATTTTTGGATGTGTGATATTTGTTCCAATTGCTCCATCACAACGCACAAAGATAGGTCTTTAAAGGAGGTTGGGAATATATGTTGGTTATGAATCTCCTTCTATAATTTAGTATGTTGGACCATTAATTGGAGATTTATTTAGTGCACGATTTGTTGATTGTCACTTTGATGGAACAACATCCACAATATTAGGGGGAGAGAATAAAAAGTTTACTTGAAATGAATTATCGTTGTCTAAGATCCTCGTACAAAGCAATGTGAACTAGAAGTTCAACAGATAATTCATTTTACAAATCAATTGCCATATTCATTTACTAACCTAAAGAGAATTACAACATCTCATGTACTAGTTGAAAATCTCCAATACGAATTGATGTCCCAATAGAGCATATTGTTAATACAAAAGAAAGTAGTTCAAGTTTGAAGTATGGAAGGCCAGTCAATTCCAAAGATAGAAATCCCCATAAAAGGAAATGAGTAAACATTCAAAATAATCATATAGTGGAGGTGGGGGTTCCTAAAGAGACCCATGACATAACAAATTATAAAACTCAAAAGGAGATTCAGGTACTTGAAAGTGAAAATGAAAATGAAAATGATGAAAATAAAGAGATCTCGATAAGTTATGTCAATACGAGAAAAAGATAAAATAGAAAAAATATAGTTGTCGACAACAATTTTGCTTATAATGTTGCTATTGAAATAACAAAAGAAAATGAGAATCCTGAGCCTAAATCTATTAAGGAATGTAGAAATAGAAAAGATTGGGAAAAATGGAAAGACACAATTTAAGCAAAATTGAATTTACTTTCTAAACATGAGGTTTTTGGACCTATAGTCCAAACACTTAAAGACGTAAAACCAATAGCATATAAATGGGTATTTGTGCGAAAATAAAATGAGAAAAATGAAGTTGTAAAATATAAAACACATTTTGTAGCATAAGGATTTTTGTAAATCCCCAACATTGATTACGAAGAGACATATTCTCCTGTGGTTGATGCAATCACATTTAGATACCTTATTAGTCTGACAGTACGTGAAAAACTTGTCATGTGTCTAATGACTTTTATTATAGCCTATTTGTATGATACACTTGATAATGAATTTTATATGAAAATCCCTAAAGGATTTAAAATTCCAAAAGGATAAAGAGTTTCTCAAGAAAATTGCTCGATCAAATTTAAAAAAAAAAAAGTTTATATGGATTAAAACAATCTGGACGTATGTGATACAATCGTCTTAGTGAATATTTATTAAAAGAAGGTTATAAAACCATCCAATTTGTCTATGTGTTTTTATAAACAAGTCTAGATTAGACTTTGTGATAATTACTATTTATGTTGATGATCTAAATATTATTGGAACTCCTGAAGAGTTTCAAAATGCAATAAATTATTTAAAGAAAAAATTTGAGATGAAAGATATTGGAAAAACAAAGTTTTGTCTTGGCCTGCAGATCGAGCATTTTAAAAAAAAATGGAATTTATGTCAATCAGACAACTTATACGAAAAAGATCTTAAAGAAATTTTACATGGATAAAGCATATCCATTGAGTACCCCAATGGTTGTATGATCATTAGATGTGAATAAAGATCAATTTCATCCTTGAGAAAATGATGAAGAGTTTCTTAGTCCTGAAGTACCATATCTAAGTGCCATAGGGGCATTAATGTATGTTGAAAACAACATAAGACCTAATATAACTTTAGCTGTAAACTTATTAGCAATAATTAGTTTTTCTCCAACAAGTAGACATTGAAATGGAATTAAACCTGTATTCAGATATCTTAGAAGGACCATTGATATAGGATTATTTTATTCAAATGATTAAAAATCCCTAATAGTTGGTTATGCTGATGTTGGATATTTATCGGATCCACATAAAGGTCAATCTCAAACAATATATTTGTTTACATGTGGAGGTACTTCCGTATAATTGTGTCTAATAAAACATACATTAACTATCACCTCTTCAAATCATACAAAAATAATTACAATGCATGAGGCAAGCCGAGAATGTGTTTGGCTAAGGTTGTTGATCCAACATATCTAGAAGATATGTAATTTGCCTCTACAGGAAAAGATGCCAACTATCTTATAGGAAGATAATACAACATGTATAGCTCGATTGAAAGGTGGTTACATCAAACGCATTGCCAACCACAACAACTGAAAGACTAGTATACACGATTGAATGCGTGGACTCAAAAATGTAATGTGATGTTGCCATTATGTGGAGTCTAAAACATCCTGTACTCTTTTCCTTTAACCAATGTTTTGTCTCCCTGGATTTTTCTGGTAAAGAGTTTTAACGAGAAAGCTTGTAGTAGGAGATTGTGCATTTTTTTCCTTCATTATGTTTTAATGAGTCACAGTTTTCTCTAATGAACATCCAAGAGAGAGTATTATAAATATATAAATGTAGATGTCCATATTTTAACCCCTTCATTTATGAGAATAAACCCCCTCATTTGTTATGAAAGTAAATATGCAAGTTGCTTAATGTATGTGTTAAAAGCACTTAAATAAGCTTTATTTATTTGTGTTGCAGAGAATGACAATGACTTATAAATGGAACCCTTGTGTGAGTGAAAATAAGAAACGAGAAAATTCTTTGTTGATTTGATCTATTATTTCGTTTTTAGTGTATTTTTATTTGATTATTTTATAACAATATACATGACATCTAGATAAAATCTTGTATGAGTGTGATTTCTATCTCATTCTTTTTTTTTTTTAATAAAATTTCTATCTCATTCTTAACTCTCTATTATCAATGATAACAACGTAAAATTAAGTAAAGATATAAAGACTATTTTTGTAGTTTATTTATAATTAAATTGAATTTTTTAATTAAATTAAAAAGTTAATTTAGTTGAAATTCAAAATTAAAATTAACTGATAAAATTAGATTAATTCAAAATTTTAAATTAAAAAACTGAAAATAATAAATTTATAAATCATAAAATTTCAAAACTAAAATGCAAATTTAAATTTCAGTTCCCAACTGTAAAATGAATTATTTAAATAATTAAAAATATTTTATTTTTCCTAGTTCTGATATCATAGGTATGATATGTATGTTTTCGTGGAGGTCGGTTAATGGTAAGCGAAAAACACGTAGGGCAAAAATGAGGAAAATGATTTTTGAAGCGGACAAACTGAGCTCTCAGGGGAGACATTTTCGCGGAACTTTGATCGTCAAGAGGAGAGGAGCGATCGAAAGGTGCGATTTTCTCTCACCAATTCCCCTTTTTCATTTTTTTTTCTTTTTCCATCTGAAATTGATTTTGTGAAAATGAAAAGAAATGGGAAGCCTTTTTTTATTTAGATTTGTTAATGATTGTTGGGAGTTAATTTGACAGTTTCAAACTATTTTTGTATTTATTCCTGCATTTTATCAACAATCAAACTGAGTTCAATGGCAGTTCATTGGATTAATCGGCGGATTGGATTACTTGTTTCTTTATAGTTCATTCAAATGGATTATTGTTTCCTTTTTATTCTGAGATTTCACCCTTTACTATCCTTCTCATTTTTGGTTTAATTACTTGTATGTACTTTTACTTCATTATTCTAACTTCTTTTGTAATTAGTAATTTTCAATTTTTGAGTGGGATAATCTATGTGTGCAATAGTTCAGTGGCTTAGACATAATCCATTTTGACTCCAAAAAGCTAGTTAATGTTGCTGAGTAATTTGGCCCTAGGATAATGAGATTTTTGCTGCCAAGAACTCTCTCATGATGAAGCATCTATTGAAGTTTTTTTTTTTTCCTGTTTCATGATAATTTATGTGTAACTTTCTTCATCACTTGGCACTATTAGCATTTTTTATGAGGTTTTACATGGTTTTGTACGAGATTTGAGTAGCTAGGCTTTTGATACAATTTGGTATCTTGACCTCTGGTGTTTCCTAGTACAACAATACCTAATTTCTCAATTTGTAGTGTTTTCACTAAAACCATTATTTACCTTTCAGCCTCTTTCAGGTTTGGTTCTTACTTTGCCATTCTTATGCTTTCCATCAAATAGTAGCAGAAACAAGCCTGATTAATGGTTATTATAATGAATCAGCAATGTCACTCTGTTTTACTTCATAATAGTTTAGATGCTTCATTTTCCATATATTAGTGCCAATAAGTGCTTATGGTAATGTTTTAATGGATCAGGCGTATTTGGAGCTTGTTGTTGGCACTCAGAGGTTTTGCAGATGAAGTAAATTCTGAATCTTTTCCATGTTTATTTTGTTTCGTTTCCTTTTTCCTTTTAGAAGGGGACAGGATGGGATGATTGGTGGCTAACTTTTTTCATTAATTTTTTTACCATTATTCTATATAGCATATGATTAGAAACTACTAGTATATTTGAAGCATTTTCTTGCTTTTCTGAACAATGTCAAGTTCTTCAGCTTCAATCATTAGCCTTTATTCTCCCTATTTAGCTTTTATCTAAGTATTTCTTTAACGCAGGAGCTTTTATTTATTTTATGGTATTTTATCAGTTTTATTTATTGAGTATTAGATATCTTATGCATGGCTAAGATTATCATGTATCTTTAGGGTTTATATCTAAGACTATAAAAAAAAAATTATTTGCAAAAATGCCTAGTAATTTTACTTGCAAGAAGAAAGCCTATATAAATAAGTTGTAGGCTTCAAAACCAATATTAATATTCTTATTATTTTTCTTTGAATTAATTTAAAGGAATTTAATGGTTTTTTTACCCTAAGTTTTCCAGGGTTTCAACTGTTTTCTTTCTTGTTTGTTCAGCATTAATTCTTCACATCACTGTGGTTTTCTCTCATAAACCACATCATTCTTGTTGTGGCTTTCTTTAATATATTGACCTTGCAGATTGTTCAAAATAATTAGTATTCATGAGGTATTTCTTCATTTAAGATAAGACTCTTAATTTGTAGTAGTTAATAATTTGATTTAACTGTAGGTGAGCTGTTGCACCAATGAAAATGGGGTAAATGTGCTCATTTTAGTTTTTTATATGATGTGATGAGTGACAGTGCATTATGTGGATGTAGCACTAATGAGGAAGGACTAGTAAACACATCTAGAAATAAGCCTGGTATCACTGCCTTGGTTAGGTATGGCTGGAGTCTAGATCTAGTCTCTTGAGTCAAGTATTAACCTTTTGTAGTATGTTCCCATTTTGCATTATATTTATTCATTTTTATGTCCCAATTTTATTTTAATTTGCTTCTGAAGAAAGAAATTTTTTTTTTTTCCTTTTTATAGTTACATTTTTCTTAGTTGTGTTTTGGATCTAATTAGTAATAATTCTCTGTTGGGGTAACAGTAGGCGTGTAAGATGGAATGAGGAGAATTTGGTAGAAATTGAAGCAAACAAACCTGTAAGGCAGAAAATAAGTGAACCCAAGACACCGTTCCATCCCATAATTGATGATGATGATGGTATGCATAGTGTTTACCCTTCTACATAAGTTTAGTATTTCATGCTTAGATACTTGTGTAAGTATTCAGAAATTGGTGTTGAACTAGCTTTATTTTTAATTTATTTCTGCTTTGGGTAGAACTTTATTCTGAAAGTTGAATTGCATTTTCACATTGCAATCTGGCTCTTGATTTGCAGGGTCTTTGTCTCCTGTAGGGCATGGTTTCAATGATTGTATCGGTGATGCTATGGATGCAGAGGAGTTGCGATCGGCTTTGAAGGATGTGGCTTCCTCGAGCAAAAAAACAATTGGGCAGTCTAGTGGTTGGACATCTTCTGATGATGATGGTGATCCTATGGAAGAAGGTTTGCTAACTATTGTTGCTAAATAGTCCTTTTCCCTTGGAATACTGAAAATGGTTTTACAATAGTTAAAGTTGATTAGTGTTTTTGATGACTTGCTTTATCAGTTTATCTTTCTTTTTTTTTTTTTTTTTGATAAAAACAACCAAAAACGGTCCCAATCATTTTATAGCATCTTTCAGAATAGTCATGGATTTCCAAAGGATAATCCATATTAAACTCCTTATTACAACAATTATTCCTAGCTAACTTACACAATTGATCCGCCACACTATTACAACTTCTAGGGGCCCAAATCAAATCAAAAGAAACGAACTGATTTGTTTGTTCAAACAACTCCCGAAGACAGTAACCCAAATTAGTAACATCTTCTTTCCTCTTCTTAAAACGATTAACAAGGCTGACGCAGTCGGTTTCAATCTTCACTTTTTCCCAGTTATGAGTGCTAGCAAAGTTAATACTTTCCTTCAAAACCTTCATCTCAGCCCAAAGAACATGCATATTTTTGTGCCAAAGACCCATACGCCCTCCAAAAACGAAGCCATCGCAATCCCTTGCAATCAAGCCAAAAGAAACATCCTTATCCTTGACAGAAGCATCAATGTTAATCTTAATAACACCAAGATCCGGCTTCTTCCAATTCGCCACCTTTCTAGATTTTGGGAGCAGTGGCACCTCCATCAAATTGTAGATCCGAAACTCATGGCTTAAAGTCGATGCTTTTTCCCAGATAACGTTAGCTTCCATTTCCGCTCCCTGAAAGATACGATAGTTTCTGCTGTTCCATATATTCCAGAGAACAGTCAAAAAGTTGGAGATAGCAGTTTTATCCAGCACACGAGCCACCTCTTCCACCCAGTCGATGCAATTAATAAAACCACCATCAAGAAGTCTGTTATTAAAGCCTCCAAATTCCAGAATCGCTCTCGCCTTCAGGCAGTTTTTAAGGCATGAATAAGGGTTTCCTTCTCATTCCCACACCTCGGGCAACAACTGTTAAGCTCGTTACGAAAGTTGGCAATTTTATCGTATGTGGGGAGGATATCATGACCCAGCCTCCAACCAAAAATACGAATTTTTGGAAGAGTTTTTAATTTCCAAATGATCCTCCAGAAAAACCTATGGGGACCAAACCCAATTTGTTTAAGAATCAGCCAAGAGTAGGCAGATTTTGAGGAAAAGAAACCACAAGGATTGTGGAACCAGATACGTTGGTCAACTTGTCCATCATGAATAATGGGAATTTTACATATCTGGTCCTTCAACGAATCACCAAAAAGCTCCAAAATCCTATGTTTTTTCCAATCATCCTGATTCTCATTTAACAGGTCCGAAACTCTTTTTCATGCACCATATTCCTATCCAAGCGAATAGCCGAACCCGTAAGACCTTCGAAGCCCCAATGGTCTTTCCATAAGTCGATGCTCCGCCCATTACCCACACACCAACCAAAACCCTCATACAACTTACCAGCCGCCTTCGAGATGCTTTGCCATGTGAAAGGTCTATCAACCTTAATAGGATGGAAAACATCACCATTTGGAAAATATTTAGAGCTTAGAACCTTGTAGCACAGAGTATCTTTGTAGGTTAACAAGTGCCAAACTTGTCGGCCTAAAAGAGCGACGTTGAATAAACGAAGATCCCTAAAACCAAGACCCCCCATACCTTTAGGATGACACATCTTGTCCTAAGCCAGCATGTTCCAATTCCTCCTATTATCAACACCCCCCCACCAAGCCCGCCTCATCAAAGTATGAATCTCCTCAATAACAGTATTAGGGGCCAAGAAAACAGAAAATGCATACGTGGGGATCGCTTGGAGCACCGATTTGATGATCTCCTTAGACCAACTGTTGATTCTCTTAGCAATGCGATTTACCATGTTCTTAAAAGCATTTGATCTATTTTTCCAATCGGAATAGGAAGACCAAGATATCCGTCAAGACTATCAACCACCTTCATGTTGAGCCATCCATTCATCATCAACCGTTTTGACATAGCTGTTTTTTGTCCAAAACAAACCATCGACTTATCAAGATTTAGTCTCTGACCTGAAAGTCTTTGAAAGTTGTTCAATATCTGAGTAAGGGCTTCCACTTCCTCCCTTTGATTCCTAATAAACAAGGGGCATCGTCAGCAAAAAACAGGTGGTTAATATTAGGGCCGTCCCTAGTCACATGGATGCCCCTAATCCTAAGATTCTCTTGGGCATCAGTCCTCATACGAGAAAGGACTTCCATGCAGAAAAGAAAAAGGTAAGGGGATAAAGGGTCCCCTTGGAGAAGACCCCTTTTCGGAATGATAGTGTTAGTAAGCTGCGTGTTACACTTGACCCTATATCTAACAGTACGCATGCAGCACATAATTTTATTAACTCACTCATAAGAGAAACCAAATTTTAAAAGAACATTTTCAAGGAAGTCCCACTCCACCCGGTCGTATGCTTTGCTCATATCGAGCTTTACGACACATCCTTTGCTAGAGCCATTTCTGGAATTAAAGAGATGGTGCATCAACTCATGTGCAACAAGCACATTGTCATGGATCATCCTGCCCGGCACAAACGCGCTTTGGTTAAGACTGATGCACAAGGAAAGAACCTCTTTCAATCTATTCGCAAGGACTTTGGAAACCAACTTATAAACAAATCTGCACAAACTTATAGGGCGATAGTTAGTCATATCACAGGGATTCTCAACCTTGGGGATCAAAACAAGTAAAGTTTCATTTAAACTAGAGACATTATTAGTGTTATTCAGAATCTCGTGACACAACTTAAGAACATCCTCACCCAAAGTCTGCCAATGTTCCTTAAAAAAACTACCAGGAAGACCATCTATACCCGGGGCTTTCCTCGGGTCCATTTGATTGAATGCAGTCATGATTTCATTATCAGAGAACTCTCTACTCAAAGACTTGTTCATACTATCGGTAATGCATTTCAGAATAAAATGTAAATCCATCGCTTCGTTATGACCACATGTTGACTTAAAAAATCATTAAAATAGTCCCCAACAATGCCGCATATCTCAGATTTATCAGTATGCTATCTACCATTCATATCTTTAAGATTCTCAATACTGTTTTTCTTCTTACGACTAGTAGCACACACATGAAAATAACGAGTATTTCTGCCACCTTCACGAAGCCACTGAATACGCGCCCTTTGAGCCCAATATTTCTCCTCCGCTTCATAAAGATGACCCAGGTTACCCCTAGCTAATTTGAGAAGCCTAGAAGAACGCTCACTATTAGGACTATCCATGAGAATGCTAACCTCCTTTTCTAGATCTTTAATATTAGTCTTTATTCTTTTGTAACGTTGAAATTGCCAGGGGCCAAGGTTTTTTCTAGTATATTCGACTTTGTCCAGGAAGTTCCTATCTTTGGCAGACCAAATACGATTGATAATATCCTTAGCTTCCTTATCCTTAGCCCAACAGGTGTCGTATCTAAACCAAGACTTCGGATCCCTGCATCTCTCCTCCGTTTTGTTACCAAGAGTATTCAAAAGAATAACATCGTGATCAAACTTAGACTGACGAATGACCTTAGCGTTCATAAAGGGCATCTTGTTGATAATATCACCAGAAATAAGAAATCTGTCCAATCTTTCCTTCACAAGATCAGCCCCTTCCCTGTTGTTGCTCCAAGTAAACCACCCATTTTTGTTTTAATATCCGTTAAAGAAAGCTCCTCCATAAGCTCACCAAACTCATCCAGCAAGCTCCTCGACCTCCTCCTCCCACCTTCTTTCTCAACATTGTTAAGGATGGTATTGAAATCACCCCCCACAATCCATCCTTCCCTAACCGTTCTTTTAACTCTTTTAAGGATATCCCACGACTGCTTTTTAAGGATGGGATCAGAGTGACCATAAAAACCAGTAAATCTAATAATCTCGCCATCTTCCATGTTGACCAACGAGTCGATATGATACTTGGAGTAATTTTGGATTGTAACTTTCACCCTTCCTCCACATTAAAGCAAGACCTCCACTTCTACCAACAGCATCAACAGTCAAGCAACCATCCATCTTACACCTGTATCGAACATGAGATAAGCAATTGGAAAGACATTTAGTTTCACATAAAAAACGATATCAGGATCATTAGCAACAAGAAGTTGCTTCAATTCGCGAACTGTCGCAGGGTTTCCAACCCCCCGACAGTTCCAGCAAAAGATCTTCATTGCTCTTGGCGGGGCTGATCGCCAGCCACCGCCTTGAAAGGTGAAACACTCTCGATAATCTTCTCTTGGCAACTTTTAGGGGACTCTCATCAGTATCTACTCCAATTGGTCCTCTTTGTTTTTCTTCTTGCTTTTTGTTCTCCCCATACCATCTCGTATAGACCTATAATAACCTTTTACCAATGGGGATGTCGACATGGAGTCCTCAACACAGTCTCTTTCATTCCCTTCTTGAACAATATGCCCACACTCCTCCCTCGTATCCGTTCCTCTCCTATAGGCTTATTCATAATAACTTCCACACCATTTCTCCAATTACCCGACCTTGATCCGGTGGTGCAATCATAGCCCTTAGCCAGCCACCATATTGGAGCTTTAACTCGTTTTCCTCATCACCATTAGTATTTTCCTGGCAATTTTTTAAAGTATGGCCTATCAAGCCACAAGGGTAGCAGAAATCTGGTAATCTTTCATATTTCAAAACACAAATTATTTCTATCCCATCACTGTCAACTAACTTTACGATCCTCCTCAAAGGCTTTAAAACATTTATCTTCACTTTTATTCTAATAAAATCGGTCCATCCTCCATTTCTATCTTTCCAGTCGATCGCCACTAGCTCACCTAAGACCTTTCCCAAATCCAGGGCAATATTGCGGTTCATAAGTTCAAATGGGATATTGAAGATCCTTATCCAAAATGGGGACTTGTGAAATTCAAAAGAGTCAAAAGCCTTTCCTTTAATAAACGGTACCATTGAAAATAAGCAGTTATCAAAATTCCAGGGCATAAGGTTGAGGATACGACTTCTATCTTCCAGGCATCCAAACTTCACAATGATTACCTCATTTTTCATCGCAACAAAATTTACCTCCTCTTTAGTGTACCATAACGATTTGAAAACCCTGTACATCGCCTCTCTATTTGGTTTTTATTTTGCCATTAGTTTGCCCGCTGCCCAAGATTCATAACCTTGAAGCTCCTGTTCATCATCTGGTTTGATAAACTGGGATGATTCTTCATCCAAAAATTTCAGTCTTTCCAACAGCACATTAATGTCCTTCGCCATAAAAGCAAAACACTAAAGGAGTCACCCACCAAAACCTAAGAGAAAACAGACAAAGACCTTGCCAGAAGCGGGAAAAGAGAGAGTAGTGCCAATACAATAACAAACTAAGAACAGAAAAAGAAAGCTAAAGAAGACAACACAAAAACACCAAGTCAGGTGAAAAGAACAGAATAAAAAAAACAAGATAACCTGTAAAAGCCGCAAAAAACAAAACAGATCAATCACAGATAAAACACAAAAAACAATTAAAAACTATGCTGACAAATAAAAGAAAGACACGTAAAAGAACATAGTATTGAGTAAAAACGATGTGCAAAAAATCGTAAAGATTAGTAACCATGCAAACCACGTAAAAAGTTCAATGAAAACCAACGTGGGACCTACCAAGAAACTCTCCAAGTTTTCCCAGAGAAAACCATGCAAGAACTGAACGTAAAAAAACAAAAGAAAAGAGAAAGAAACCCGAAAGGGAGAAAACCCTTCCCAAGAAATAAAAGAAAAAAAACACCTTCCGACAGATAATAAAGACAAAGACTCCTAACGTCAAATCACCAGCAACGTCTATCAAACGAAAAGAAAAAAGATTTAGAGATAAGAAAGAAACAAACACAACTCCACCACCGTCTATTCTCCAGTTTCCACCACACAACTGCCATTAAACACAATGGAATAAGGCAGACACTTTCTCCCGATTTCCAGAGCAAATTGCTATCAAGTATATACGTTATAATGTATCACTTTTATCAGTTTATCTTTCATTAGACTAAAACTCGGCAAAAATCCTTGTCAGATTGAATAGTACAAGGTTTGTTCTAGTAGAAAACCTTTTTTATTGTTAAACACCGAAACCCTTTGTTGTTTTCCTAGTAAAAATAGGGTGTGAGGTTGAGTGTTGAAATGCTTAGGATTTAGCTTTTGTTGTGTCTGTTGAAAGATTCACAATGTTGAAATTCATAAAAGGGTTATAGCATCTAAACTTCTGCTTTACGTTATAGTTAGGAATTGTCATTTTCTTGTGTCATTTTCTCTTGGTTCCATTCATATATGTGTGGTTCTCTTAGTTTTCTTTAGTACTCATTCAATTATTTAGCAAGCAAACAGAAACAAGTAAGATGTACTAAGAATCATATATATATATCTCGTTCTACAGTAATGAAGGTTCAACACTGCTATTTCCCTCCAACATTCCAATCAATATTACCTCTTTAGTTGATAACTCGTTTATGATTTACTATCTTGTTTAATCTGTGGTTGATAGTTTTAAGCCTGGTTTACTGAAACAGATGGGAGTGGTATGAGTTTTAAGGAGCATAGAAAAGCACACTATAATGAGTTTTTGAAGATAAAGGAACTAAGACAAAAAGGCTCCTTCCTTGAGGATGAAGGTGATGATGTGGGGGTTGATTCGTCTTCATCATTATGGTGTAGTGCCAAAGGCAAAGAAAAAGAGGAAGGCAGTGCAACTTTGCCTCAAAGATCTGTTGCAGGACCAGCTAATGGATTGTAGAAGTCATCTGTACTATGTCTGAGATGTTCAGGCCGACTCTTTTGACATCCTTTTTGTGGTAGTTTGATGCTATTTTGGTGCCAAAGAAAAAGAAAATATAGGTTATGTATTTTTTATCCCTTTTTGACTTAAAAATTGTACATCATATTCCCTAGTTTGGCATGTTTGTATTGAGTATTGTGTTACCTCCTAACATTTTTATGTTGTTATTTACTTTGAAGAAAAAGGTATTGTTAACTACAAGCAAAGTATGGAAATCTTTGTTCCATCGATTAAATGAGATTATCCTGTAATATATGCAGTTCACCTATTATTGCACCAGATTGATAGAAATGTAGCTCATGGTTAAATGAAGAAATATTTCTCAAGGGATTGTTAATTTTGGGGATACTGATGCCTTCTTTAAGACTTGGAACAAAATGTTGACTAGGTATACTCAGGATCTGATCGAATTTTCTTAGATTATATAATATGTAATATATATAATATTAATAAAAATAAATAAATCTTAGTACACAATGATTTATAATATTTTTATGGCATAATGACTTATCTGGTTTTTATTTTGTTTTTTGCCTATTTTAGTTCATAAATTTGTACTGTTTGTCAAATTACTAAAAATAAATAAAAATATATAGTTAACTTTTTGCAATTTATTTGACAATTCACGTGTATATAAATAATTAATTATTTTTAAAATTAAAAAATATTTTTATAATTTTAATGATATTAATAATTTTAGAATTTCAAAATGATATTTTATTTTTTTGAAAATTTTAAATTTAAAAGTTAATTCATTACTTGACATGATATCCATCAAATTAGCAAAGTTAATACATTAATTTTTCTATTCATTTTGGGATGATTTGACAAATAGTGCAAGTTTAAAAGTTAAAAGAGGTGAAAAATTAATTGGAGGTCTAGAATATTTCTTTTATAAAGTTAAAAGACTAAATAAATCATTATGCTTATTTTTATTTAGATATTATTATAAAAAATTGACATGCATAGTTATGGTAAAATAAAACCTACTTGAAATATTTAAGATATTATTACAAACAAACTTAAATTTAACAACTAAAAATATACACTTGATAAATAAAATTAATTATTAACAATTTTATAAAATTCAAAATAGAATCCAAAAATTGTGGAGAAGTATTGAACTCAAAATTAGCAACAAAGTGAGAAACTATACTTTTGGTCCTAACATTGCTGATTGCTACCATATTAACGTAAGCCTTGACAAATTTTTAAACATAAGTAGAAAATTTCTCCCCTCACATCATTACTTCAAATATCACCTATTATGCTTTTCGGGAAATCACTTGAAAGTGAATATTATAAGCCCGTTTTTTGTCAAATTCAAAAATTTCAGTTTTAGGCTGGATTTATAAATCGAGCCACAACAAAAAAATTAAACTAAGAGATTTCTGGGATGAGAACGAGAATAGAAAGGAAAATTATTAAGTGATTTATTAGGAAAGGTTGTAATTAATACATAAGGACTTAGTTGTAAAAATAGCAAGTTAAAAGGATTATATGAGTTATTAATCAAACCCTTAAATGCTATTAATCCATCATCATTACTAAGTAGATAGTCTTGTTGTAAGCCATAGATTTCCACTAATCTACTTGAGTTACCATACCCATTGGATTTGTTTTATTAGTATAATTAAGTAATAATGTATACAAGGGAAATAAGTTATATAATGGAGAAAACCATAGTTTCTTTCTCTTTATCACAAGCTTCATATATTGATAAAGTATTGGAACGGTTTGCAATGATCAATGTGAAGTTAGGCGCTTAGTCGACTGTATCAGGCTTTCATCTTTCTTTGGATGATTGTCTTAATATAGCAGAAGAAAGAGAGCATATGAGTAAGTTTCCATATGCTTTGGCAGTTGGAAGACTTATGTATGCGATGCTTTACACATGTCTAGATATTTGTTTCGCAGTGGGAATGGTTAGTCAATATCAAGCAATTCTTGGTCTTAGGCATTGACAAGCTGTAAATCATATATTATGGTATCTTAAAAGAACTAGGGATTATATGCTTGTGTATTCTAGGGAGAACCTTACTCCTATTGGATACACAGACTCATACTTTCAAACTTGTAAAGATTTGAGGAAATCGACATTGGGAAATGTATTCGTCCTAGGTGGTGGAGCCATAGTATGAAGAAGTGTAAAACAAACTTGCACTGCTGACTCTACTATGGAGGCCAAGTATGTGGCTGTTTTGAGACAACGAAAGAAGCGATTTGGCTTCGAAAGTTCTTAACTGATCTTGAAGTCATTCCTAATATGAAAAAAGCTATAACACTTTATTGTGATAACAGTGTTGCAATAGCTAAAACCAAGGAAATTAGAAGTCACAAGAGGACCAAACACATTAACCGAGTATCACTTGATACGAGAGGCAGTGGCTGAAGGAATTTTAGATGTGGTGAAAGTAGCTTCCGAAGATAACCTTGCTGATCCGTTTACTAATATTCTTGTAATTAGGAGTTTTAACAAACACGTTGAGGGTATGAGAATGTGAAACATGACACATTTATTTCACAAGGGCAAGTGGGAGATTGTTGGGAAATGTGCCTAATTGTAGTAAACATGTAATTGTTTTCTATGTATTTGAACGATGAATAAATAAAATTGATTTCACATTTCACCATTATGACTTTTGTGTTTCTGTCTTGCATGTTTTGTATGCATGGTGAAATTGTGCCAAGCAAATATTAGCTCATTGATTGTCTAAGTTCAAGCTAACGATAAGTGGCACTGTAAGAACGTTTACATTGCGAGAAAGATAACTTACTTTAGTAGATATTCTAAACAAGTCCATAATCTTGTAAAATAATCAGAGTAAGCATTTGATTCAAATACTTAGAAGGATTATTATGTCGTCTACAATTCTAATTGGAGAGATAACTAGTCTTGGTTATTGGAGCACTTGACTCCACGGGTAGAGACATAAATGTATTCAATGGAAGAATGATATATTGGACTAGAACCAAGATGAATTAATTTTTAATTATTTTGTAAATTAATTCACTTGTGACGTTCATGGTGTGATTTACCTAAATCTTGAGTTAGTCATTGACCATGCATATGTAACTCATGTGCTTTGACATAAGTAAAGTCTTATGTTCTAAAGATGATCGAGCCCATGGCTAGTATGTTAGGTACATGACTTGTGTATGGCATGACTTTATTAGAAACAATGGAATTCATAGCTCGATTGAAGAGTTAACAATATCCTCCCATTGGCATTGTGTGGATTGACAAATATGGAACGTGGCCACGATTTGCTTGCTCTTGAACGAGCAATTCATCACAGTCACCTATTGACAGTGGTCATATCAATCATTAAGAAGACACAATGGTGACAATGAGATAAAATAAGATTGTATTGAGTGAATAGATTTAACTAAAAGGAATCAAGGATATCATATGAGAGCACACACATGATGAGGTCATTGGACAAAGCAGTTAGATGAATTGCTTTCGTAAAGAGCGTACAATAAGGTGTTTTCAGTCATGGTACTTCTTGTGGACTGACTCCATGGTAAAGTAAATTGTGAATCATTAGAACGATCTTCTGAATATAATTGCAATTACTATAGCCTAATTGTATATGTTCGATTGGTCCCTTCGCTAGCTCAACAAAAGCTCAATCAGACTGCATTTAAATCAGAAGGAAATTCTATGACTTTAGAAATAATTTAATTGAGTCGATTTATTCGATGAAGAATTAAATTAGGCAGTTGTGAGAATTATTTAACTAGAGAATTTGATTAAAGAATTTTCTTGAAAAATTAAAATTGGAAAATCTTAGTGATTTTTTGGAAAATTAATTTTGATCAAACAAAATTAAATTAATCAAATTAATTAAAATAAATATGGTATTTTTGAAAATTAATTTTCAAGTCAGACAATTGGCCCAATGGGTAATTGAACTTGAAAATTGGACCTGTGATCAAAAATTGAGCCCAAGAACCCAAAATCGAGACTGAGACGCAAAATGTAACAGCCCAATTTAGACCCTAGTCAGAACAGTGGTTTTGGGACCACAAATTCGAGGTCGGAGAAATAATTTAATATTATTTTTTATGTTTATGGCATGTGATAAAGTATGTTTGAAAGTTCTGTGTGAAAATTTTATCGTCTATGTGCTGATTTGTGAAAAAAGACCTAATTACGTAAAATGCAAAAGCTGTGTGTTAGAAGTTAAAAGTACTTTAATACAATGTTTTCTTAAGTGTGAGGTCCTTATTAAGCAAATGGACCATTAAAAAGGTTAATGGACATTCATGGACATGTGATAATGGTTTTTAAATGTTTTTAGTAAGGGTAAATTGATAAATGATGCATTAAGTTAATAAATTAAAACAAAATATCATTTTTGTTCATTTTTCTTCACTATTGCCGAAAATTGGTAAAGGAAGGTTTTTAGGGCTTTAAACTTTTGGCACTTACAAGGCTTGACTTAGGTATGTTTTGAACTTGATTTTTGATGATTTTTATGTTTTTGTGATCGTTGCTTTGAGTATTAGCTAGCCCGTGCCTTGATGTTCAGAATTTATGATGATTTCATGAAATACCATTGTTGATGGTTTGAGATTTGTGATGTTTGAGGATGAAAACTAAGTGTTTGATGATTAATATACATGTTTTCTAAAGTGATTTTGAGTAAAAATGTATATTAGGGATTAAATTGTGAAATGTGTAAATTGAGGGATTGAAATGTGAAATAAATGTGAAATATGGGCTGCTAGGGGTACTATGGTAATTTGGCTAAGCATCGATTAAATTGGATTTTGTGAATTTGATGTATTTGTGAAATAAGGACTAAAATGCTAAAGTGTGAAGTTATGAGGGTTAAAGTGTAAAATGCCCTAACTATGTGTTTGTGAATAGTTTTGGATGAAAATGTGATTGAATGAGTTGAATTTGATATTATATAGATCAAGAAAAGAGAGATTCAGACCGAGATCGAGGCAAAAATAAAGTGCTCGATTAATCGACTAGTGTCATTGTTTCTGCATCCGAGGTAAGTTCGTGTATAATACGTATTGATTAAACAATGTTCATATGTGATGAAATGAATGGAAAAGTGATTGTGGAGTTTGGAATGCAAAATATGAGTTCAAAGATATGTGGCACTAAGTGTGCGTAAATTGAATAGTTATTGTGATAAATGGCACTAAGTGTGCGGAATAAAGAAAGCATCGGCTGTATTATTTGGCACTATGTGTGCAATACTGAGACAAATTCGGTTTAATGTAATGGAACTAAGTGTACGATGATATTATAGCTTCGGCTAAGTAATTGGCACTAAGTGTGCGAGTTCATCGAATGTTTAAAGAAGATCGAACGAATTAAAGCATCGAGCATTGCGTGGTAAATGTGATAAATAAATATGTGATGGTACAGGCATGTACAGAACCTATGTGGTTGATGATATCGTGTATGAAATAGATGGATGATTATGTGAATGAATGATGAAAAATGATTGGATTGAGTAGCATTATAAATGCTTGTACATAAACCTATAGGTGTGGTATGAAAGTGAGTAATGGTCATGGGTGAGATTGAGTAGTGATGTGAATTGTTAGTTAATTTTGTATATTGAATTTGAAATGTTGAGTTTTTTGTGTTATATTAAGAACTTACTAAGCTATAAAGCTTATTGTGTGAAGTCTTTCTCTATTTTACAGTGTCATTAAAGCTAGCTTGGATCTGGGGATCGTCAGCGACTCAATCACACTATCGGACATCTATTTTGGTATCTATTTGGAAGTTGTATTTATGGTATATGGAATGTATAGGCTAGTGAGGTTGTGGAATGATTTTGGTACATGTTTTGCTATATGAAAATGGTGTAGTAATGTGTAAATATGGTCTTGTGTGAATGGCCATTAGGGTATGCTTTGGTGATATTGAAATGGTATATTTCATACTTAATTAGTAGTTGAGAATGGTGAATGAATTGTATGTTATTAATGTTGGAATTGAGCATGTAGGGATGACCCAAATTGGGTGGCAATTTTGCCTTGTAAATGGCCTATAATTGTCCACACGGGTGAGCACACGGGCATGTGTCTCGCCTGTGTCCATCACTGTCCATTTTTAAAGTATGCCAGACTTGCACATGGGCCAGACACGGGCCAGAAGTGTGACAGGTCGTGTGACTATAGTCAGAGTTGCGCACGGCGTAAGACATGGTCTAAGGCATGGTCGTGTGAGGCACACGGTCTGGCCACATGGGCGTGTGCCTTGTTTTAGAAGAAAAATTTTCTAAGTTTCGAAAAGTTTCCGTATGAGATCATTTTAGTCCCAAACCTTCTTTAAAGCATGTTTAAGGTCTCGTAGACCTTCCAAAGGACTATGCGATTGATTTTCTATGATATGATGATGCGTGGGTCATGGTGGTGTAAATGTTATGATTCGACCTGTAATGTAACACCCCTAACCCGTATCCATCGCCAAAATAAGGTTAAAGGGCATTACCGAATATTCAAAATAATTTACTGACATTACACAGCAAAGTCTGACAAAATACATCAAAGTGTCCCTTAAATAGGTCTTAAAGACCTTACAAATGCTTTAGAATAGGGTCGGGACTAAACAGAACACATATGAGAATTCTCAAAAATTAAATTTTTTTTCAAAGTTTCAGAGGTCATACGCCCGTGCGGGCAGGCAGGCCGTGTACCTCACACGGCCTCGGACACGCCCATGTGTCCAAGCCGTGTCAAAATAGGGCATACATACTGACTTGACCACACGGCTTGGGACAAGCCCGTGTGTCCCAGCCATGGTCGAGCCTGACTTGCACCACACGGCCAGTCACACACCTGTGTGTCCAGCCCGTGGTCGAGCCTGAATTGTTTTGAAATAAAACCATGAGGGACACGATCGAGCCACACGCCTATATGCTCAACCGTGTGGGCAAATATAGGCCATTTGCAAGGCCAAAATGCCACCCACACTTGGGTCATTCATTACAAATACAATTAGCCATCAATCCAAACATAATTGACAACCAAAAACATACCAAATGGACATCATATCATCCCATTCAATTTCATTTCCCATACAAATCATCTTATATGCCAAATTTGCACAATTAAATTATAAGTATAACCAAACATGAATCATTGACAATTTTATCAATTCATATAACCATTCCATAGATCAAACATATATACTCATTTTGCATCAATATGTTTCCTATAATCTTGACCACTTCATAAACATAAGATCATACCAAAACCAACATCGTATAGTGTAACATCCCGAATTAGGGCCTAGTCGAATAGTGTTTTGAGGTCACAAATTCGACGTAATAAAATTTATTTTTATTATATTTTTATGGTCTAAAATTTCACGGAATGATTTCGTGAAAATTTTGTTCAAAAATTTTAACGTTTGGCCACTCAATTTAGTCAAAAGGACTAAATTGTAAAAAGTACAAAAGTTGAGTTCTACATGTTAGAGGTGTCCAATTGTTATGAAATTTTAAATTGGAGGCTCTTAAATGATAATTAGACCATTGGTTAAGTAGGTGGACAAAAATGGACATGGATGGGTATGTTTCAAAAGATTTTTTTAAGGGGTATTTTGGTAATTTAGTGAATTAAATGAATTAAAAACAAAATTTAAATGCCAAATATGTCCATCTTCTTCATTAGGACGAAATTACAAGGGTTCTCCATAGCTAGGGTTTGTTTCAATCTTCCAAGCTTCATAGTAAGTGATTCCAAGCCCCGTTTTTAATGTTCTTTACGTTTTTAGAATCCCGGTAACTTGGTTTAACTTATTCTAGCAATAATTTAACCTAGGGTTCATATTTGGAAAAATACCCATTGGTGAAATGTGTTTATTTTGATATTTTATGATAGAATATGAAGGCTGAAATTATGTTAAACAACTTTGGCTAAGCGATTTTACGTGAAAACGAATAAAACGACATAATCGGTAAAAATACCTAATGTTCATAAGTACATGCTAGAGTGAGAATTTGAGTTTGCTATAGAAGGGAAAAATGTTCAGCATGTTATAAAAAATAAGAATAAGGGATGAAGTTTAATTTTCGAGCCTAGGGGCAAAATTGTAATTATGTAAAAGTTTAGGGGCAAAATTGTAATTTTGCCACAATTTGAGTTAGAGACTGTTTTGAGTAGTACATTAATTAAATAAGTGAAATTTGATGTTTTAGACCCCAAAAAAATGAGATTTAGACCTAGAACTAGAGGAAAATCGAAAAATCAAGAAAGTTTCTAAAATCACTGTTTCGGCACTCGAGGTAAGTTGGTGTGTTAATAATAATGTAATACCATGCTTGAATTGTAATTTTCTATTGATATGTCATAAATTGTATGATTTAATATGTTTAGGAGAAGTTGATGGATGGTATGTATGGTATGAAAAATGTGATGTTTATTGTGTCATGTGAAATTGAATGGCAAATTAATGTTATAGGAATTGAATGTTAAATTAATTTTACATGGGTTGTATGAGTTGCTACACAGTTGTACCTAACGAGATTTCGACAAGAAAGTTTATATGTAAATAATGCATTTTTTTTACTTGTACAATAATTATTTTGCTAGATATTATGGAAATCATTGGGTGATAACTGAAATATGAAAATGAATGGAATGGGAAATTCTCGATTGAACCTTCGAAAAATCGAGAGGTACGGACAATATGTAGCTAGGTCACACGAGTGATAGGGACCTTCACCGTGTGCACAAGAAAGCTACTAGATGGAAAATTTTGATATGTAGATAGGCCACATGGAAGATAAGGGACTTTCACCATGTGTGCAAGAAAGCTACGGGATAATAATTTCATATGTAACTAGGTCACATGTGTAATACTGTGTGTATACCATGTGTACAAGAAAGTTACGGGTTATGAGTAGCTAGGTCACATGAGTGGTTCCTAGTGTTGGACACCATGTAGACAAGAAAGCTACAAGATGGAATGGCTAGGTCACATGGGTGATAAGGGACCTTCACCATGTGTACAAGAAAGCCGAATTATGTGTAGGTGGAGCTATGTGCTGAGACCACCGAGTATCGGGCGTTTTCCGAAGGGTTCAACAAGATAATTTAGTAATGATGATTGGTGCGATTATGTTATGAATAAGTGCAAGTGTGTGAATGTGACCAATTGAGAAATGTGGAAAATGTACGTATGAAAAATATGCTCGATATGTGATCAGAAACTGGAAAGATTGGTATAGGCAAGTGATGAACACAACTAAAGTAAGAGAGAGCAAAAATTTACAATAGAACTGCTTTGGACAGTAGCAGTGACGTGAATTTGAAAAATCACCAAAAATAGTAGAAATTGAATTATAAATTGGATGACATATTTATTTAAAGATTATTGAGTCTATTTTCATATAAAAGAAACATAGAAAACAAATGATTCGTATATTTTGAGATATTTGAATTTCTGTGAGACTGGTTCAGAATAATTACGTGATCCCCTGTTCTGCCTTGGAAAAATCATTAAAAATTGTACAAAAATAATTGTGGGATATAATTTATATCCCTGAAATCCTGAATGAGTATATTTTCAAATTAACTAAATAATAAGGTCATATGAACTCTGTACGAGGATAAAATTGATTTGTAGTGAAGAGAGGTCAGAATAGTCAAATAGTAAAATAGGGGAATCTTTAATGAATAAACTGTATTGATTGGGTAAACCAAAAATTCTATAAATTTTGTGGTAAGAATATATGTGAGTCTAGCTTCATGCAAACTTAACAGATCTTAATTTGGAGTTCCATAGCTCCAGATATAAATAATTTAGTGACTGTGACTCGAGTAGATAGCTTGAGATGAACATGAATAAAAAAGTGAAACTATGTTCAATTATGATTGTATTTTCTTGAGAACATATTGTGAAGATTTATAAAAGCCTGTTAATAAATAACTTATTATTTACATACTTACTTACTAAGATTTGTAGCTTACTTCCCTTCATTTCCCATATCTTATAGGGTTGTATGCTAACTCGAGTTAGAGATCGCCGGAGATGTAATCACACTATCAAGCTATCATCGTGGGGTAAAAGTGAAAACAAACCTCTTAAGTTTATGGCATGTATAGGAGACTTAGTCATTTGTATATGTCATAAGTAGTTTGGCCTAAAATGTTGGCCTTTAATATTTAGCAGTTCATTTTGTATAATTTGGATGAAATTTTATGACTCAGTTTAATACATTTTCAAGTGTATGTGTTTTGGTAATGCCTCGTACCCTATTCTGACGTTGAATACGGGTAAGGGGTGTTACATATAGCATGACTCATCATTCATTTACACATCCATTAAACTAGCCATATCACATGGCCATTTCATATCTCAAACATATTCCAAAACAACTAGCCTATACATGCCATATCTAATTATATTCATAATCAAAAGTACCAAAATAGAGTTTGATAGTGTGGTGAAGGTCCTCGACGATTCTCGAGCCTTTCGTAGCTTTGACGATCTGTAAAATAGAGTAAACATGCACAAAGTAAGCTTTCCAAAAGCTTAGTAAGCCATATACAAATAAATTTAGTATATAAGCATTCAAATCACATATTCAATATGAATTTATTAATAGCTCAATTGCATAACCATAGTTCTTCTTGGCTTATTTACTTAGACATTTCTTACCAACATGCATATATCCATGAACTTCATTTGATCATAACTTATTCATTTATGTATCACATCTTATCTAATCAAATCCATACATATATCTTATCTAGGTAAGCTTATAAATATACTTACCTTCTATATACACATAATATGTACTTATCAAACGTACCTGATTCAATTATACTTTTCACATAAACATTCATTTCTCAGACTCGCCCGTTGAACCGTTTGGAATCTAATAGGATACTTAGAGTGCTCATAATAGTCGTACAATGCCAACGTCCCAGAAGAGGTCTTACATGAACTCAGATATCGATGCCACTGTCCCAGACAAGGTCTTACACGAATCAAATACGATGCCAGTGTCCTAGACATGGTCTTATACGTAAATCTCATATCGATGCCAACATCCCAGACGTGGTCTTACATGAAATCTCAAATCATTGCCAACGTCCCAGACGTGGTCTTGCATGATCTCAAATATCAGAAACTTATGTCATGACATGCGCAATCTTAACTATTCCTAGGTTCAAACGGGACTTCTTTTGGAAGTTGACAACAAGTCGATATTACCTTGGATTTCATGTATTCATCATCTCATATACATTCATCATCAAAATTTTCATATGAACATACATATATCAATATAAAAACATTTATTTGTATATCGACTTACCTCGTACGGAAAGAACGGAAACAAACGGCTATTCAATAACTTTCGACTTCCCTTGATCTAAGTCCGCTTTCTTCGGTTCTTGATCTATACATATTCAAATTTAACCCATTCATTCATCAATTCATTCAATTTAATCCAATAACACATATTTAGGGAAATTTGCAAATTAGCCCTCACATTTTTACATTTTGACATTTTAGTCCATATTTCACAAAATCACAAAGTACATAAAATCTCAATACACCCGTGCTTAGCCGAATGCTCAAGTAGCTCATACAAGTCCTTACATTTCAATTATTTCACAATTTAGTCCCTTAAAATTTTATTCTTTCAATTTAATCCAAATTACTCAAAATCATCAAACTTCCAAAGACAAAACTTGTTAATCTAGCACCTATCTTTCATTTTTCATCAACAATCATCATAAAACTCATGTGTTCATCAATGGAACATTTCAAAATATTCATCAATTTATAAAATTGAAGCATGGGTTTTAAAGTATACAAAGCAACGATTACAAAAACGTAGAAATTATTAAAAATCGAATCAAAACATACCTTGAATTAAGCTTGGACAATGGCTGAATATTTGAAAGCTTAAACCCTTTCTATTTCTTTCTAAATTTAGTGGAACAAGATGATGATAATGGCCATTTCAAGCTTTGTTTTATTCCATTAAACATAATTATTAATTTACAAAACTAACCTTTAATTTTTAACATATAAGACATATGTACACAAGGTTATTAATGACCATTGCCGTCCACTTACTTAAATAGTGGCTAATTGCCTTTTAAGGAATTTATATTATAAAGACATTAGAAAATTAACCCTTATACATTAATTAGCCACTTTTTCATTTTACGTGATTTAGTCCTTTTCTCAAATTAAACACACAAATAGACAAATTAATTCATAGAACTTTAACATATGCTTAATCACATATCATAGGCTCAGAAAATAATATTAAAATGTTTTTATAACTTGGATTTGTGTCCTGAACCACTGTTCCGACTAGAGTGTAAATCGGACTGTTACAATTCTCCCCCTTAGGGATTTTCATCCCCGAAAATCTTACTGTTAAATAGATTCGGATATTATTGTCTCATAGAATCTTCGGGCTCCCACGTAGCCTTTTCAACTCCATGTCGATTCCATAGTACTTTAACTAATGAAATTTTCTTATTTCGTAATTCTTTCACTTCACAAGCCAAGATACGGATTGATTCTTCTTTGTAAGTCATATCGAATTGGATTTCAATTTCAGACGGAGAAATCACATGTGAGGGATCGGATCAATATCTATGGAGCATCGAAACATGGAATACATTGTGAATATTTTCCAATTCTGGTGGCAATAACAGTCTGTAAGCTACAGGTTTGATACGTTCAAAGATTTCATACGTTCCGATAAACATTGGACTCAATTTACCTTTACGTACAAATCGAAGTACTTCCTTCCACGGAGATACTTCCAATAAAAATTTTTCACTGATATCAAACTCAATATCTTTTCTTTTCAAGTCTACATAGGACTTCTGACGATCAGACACTACTTTCAAACTGTTACGGATCAATTTCACTTTCTGTTTAGTGTCTTTTATCAAATTGATCCCGTGTATCTTACTTTCACTAAGCTCAGTCCAATACAGAGGTGTTCGGCATTTGCGTCCATACAAAGCTTCATAAGGTGTCATTTTGATGCTCGACTGAAAACTGTTATTATATGCAAATTCAATCAATGGCAAATATTGTTCCCACGTACCATTAAACTTAAGAATGCAGCATCTCAGCATATCCTCGAGTATCTGAATAATCTGTTCGGATTGACCATCTGTTTGCAGATGAAAAGTTGTACTGAAATGCAATTTCGTGCCTAAAGCTTCCTGTAATTTCTTCCAGAATCGTGATGTAAACCTCGGATCTCTATATGACACAATAGATAGTGGCACTCCATGAAATTTCACAATATCAGAGATGTAAAGCTCACCTAACTTATCGAGTGAGTAATTAGTTCATATCAGAATAAAATGGGCAGATTTTGTCAATTGATCAACCACGACCCAAATTGCATCTTTCTTTCTCGGAGTCAAAGGTAATCTAGATACAAAATCTATCGTCACTCTATCTCATTTCCACTCGGGAATCAGAATCGGTTGTAACAAACCAGATGGAACCTGATGTTCAGCTTTAACTTGTTGACATACTAAACATTTTGAAACAAAGTCAGAATTAGCTCGTTTCATTCCAGACCACCAATAGTGTTGCTTCAGATCATGGTACATCTTTGCACTTCCCGAATATACAGATATACGACTGTTATGTACTTCATTCAAAATCAATTGAATCAGCTCTAAATTCCTCGGAACACAAATTCGATCTCGAAATCTTAAGCAATCATTATCATCAACTAGAAATTCAGAATCAGAATTCGAATCACACTGAGCTCGTTTCACTAACATTTCATTATCAACATTCTGAGCATCACATATTTGTTGTAAAAACAACAGTTTTTCTTTTAATTCTGCCAAAACTGAACTAGCATCAGACAAGTCTAAATGAGCATTCATTGCACAAAATGCAAACAATGACTTTCGACTCAGTGCATCAGCAACAACATTTGCTTTTCCTGGATGAAATCTATCACATAGTCTTTTAATAACTCTAACCACCTTCTCTATCGTAGATTCAAATCTTTCTGAGTCATCAGATACTTCAAACTTTTATGATTTGAAAATATGTGACATTTCTCGCCAAAAAGATAATGGCGCCAAATCTTTAACGCAAACACATTTGCAGGTAGTTCAAGATCGTGTTTCGGATAGTTCTTTTCATGAGGCTTTAGTTGTCTTGAGGCATAAGCTATTACTTTTCCTTCTTGCATCAGAACACAACCCAGACCATTTAATGAAGCATCACTATAAATGACGAATTCTTTACCTGGTTCTGGTTGTACCAAAACTTGAGCTTCAGTCAATAGAGTTTTCAACTGATCAAAACTTTTCTGACATTTATTGGACCATTCAAATCTCACATTTTTTAAAGCAAACTAGTCAATGGAGTAGTTATCATCGAGAAGCCTTTTACAAATCTTCGATAATAACCAGCAAGTCCCAAAAAACTGCGAACTTCAGACACATCTTTGGAGGCTTCCAATCCAGAAAAGAAAAAAAATTTGCTCGAATCAATTCATATTCTAGAAGTCGATACAATATGTCCTAGAAAACCAACTTCTCTTAACTAAGATTCGCATTTACTGAACTTTGCATACAATTGCTTATCCCACAAAATTTGTAACACTATCCTCAGATGCTTAGCATGTTGAATCTCATCTCGTGAATAAATAAATATGTCATCACTGAATACAACCACAAATTGATCTAAATACGGTCTAAAAATTATATTCATCAGATCCATAAAATAGTAGGAGCATTTGTTAGTCCAAAAGGCAACTAAAAACTCATAATGCCCGTAACTTATTCTAAAAGTAGTCTTCAGAATATCTGAATCTTTTACCCACAACTGGTAATACCCCAATCTCAAATCTATCTTTGAAAACACAGTGGCTCCTTTCAACTGATCAAATAAATCATCGATTCTAGGCAATGGATATTTGTTCTTTATAGTCACTTTGTTCAATTGACGATAATCAATGCACATTCTTATCGTGCCATCTTTCTTTTTCACAAACAGAATAGGAGCACCCTAGGGCGAGAAACTCTATCGTGCAAATCCTCTATCGGTCAACTCTTGCAACTGTGACTTCAACTCTTTCAATTCTATTAGTGCCATTCTATACGGAGCTATCGAAATAGAAGTTATTCCCGGTAACAAATCAATACCAAATTCAACTTCACGTATCGAAGGTAATCCCGATAATTCTTCAGGGAATACATCAGAAAATTCACAAACCATTGGCACTGATTCAACTTTCTTTTTAGTTACTTTCGAATCAATCACATAAGTAAAATAAGCTCCATAACCCTTTCTCACATAATTTTGAGCTTTCAATACAGATATCACAGTAGGTAACCCAGTCAAATCATTAGATTCAATCCGAACTATTTCATCATTCTGACATCTCAAATCAATAGTCTTTCTTTTGCAATTCACAACATCATCATGTAACGTCAACCAGTCCATACCCAAAATTATATCGAACTCATCAAAAGGTAATAACATCAGATCATCTGGAAAACAGATATCTCGAAACATTAATGGATAGTTCTTGCATACTTTGTCAACCAGGACACTTTTACCTAAGGGGTTCGATACTTTAATAACAAATGCAGTAGACTCTACAGGCAAAGTCTTGCTGGATACTAAGTTCATGCATATATACGAATGAGTAGAACCTGAGTCTATCAATGCAATCAAATAAGTATCATAAAGAGTAAATGTACCTATTATAACATCCGGAGATGAAGCTTGCTCACGAGCTCGGATGGTATATGCTCTAGTAGGTGCTCTAGCTTTAGATCTCGCAACAGTGTCTCTAGTAGTTCTCTGACCACCACTGACATTTGTTGTATTTCGAGAAGATCTACCTCTCGCTGAAACATTACCAGACCTTGGATTTTGAACGATCTCTTGCTCAACAGATTCTGGGTAGTCCCGGATGAAATGATCTAATGATCCACATCTAAAACAAGCTCGATCATTCAATCTACAACTTCCCGGATGTCTTTTACCACACTTGCCATTGAAGTTGCCAGAGCTTTGGTATTCGACTGTGATCTAGCTAGCGGCGGGTGCTGGCGGCGATGACGTCATTCGGTGGCTGACGGGTGGTCCTTCGGCGATTGAGCAGTGGAAGAATCAAATTTTAGATTAACTGTTCCAAAAAAATATTATTTTAATAATTTTAATATTAAATTTAATTTAATACTTATCTTAATAATATTTTATTAATTTAATATTAAAGTGATTATCTTAATATTCAATTAAATTAAAATTTTTTATTAATTTAATATTTATCTTGATAAGTATTATATTAATTTAATATTAAATATATTAATTTAATATTAAAGTTATTAAGAGTCGCACCCCAATATTGGGCCTAGAAGTTTCAAGGGTAATTTAGGGATTTTGGCTCAGAATGAGTTAGAAAATTCTAAAGTATAGTAACTCGAAAATATATTCAACTATGGCTTTTTGAAAGTTAAATAAATTTATGAAAATAATGTAGGAAAGATCTTTAATTTTAAAATGATGTCTGTTTTGAAAAAGGGGTTAAAATCAGGAGTACCACAAAGGTAAATATATCAAAGTTTAAAAACTGCCCTATTTCTTTCCCCCCACCTACAGGAAACTCACAAAAGTTTTTCCCCTCACCCTCTTTGCCATCCCTTGAAACCCCAAACACCATTCACCCAAATTTGATCTTTCAAACTACAATTTCTTTTATTTTCATAATCTTTCAAGCATTAAACCTCCCTAGAATTTCATAAAGAGCAACAAGAACACCATTTATTTTACTATCATTCAACTTGTGGGTTTTTCGAATTTCCTATTGAACGCATGTTTTCCCCAACCAAGGTAATGTTTCATTTTTCTAGTAAATATTGATGAATTCTAACCATTTAAATTGAGTTTTTAGCTATTGAATCAAAGGTTTTGTGTAAATGTCGAGGTTGGGGTCGTTAATGGTGAAATTTAGGATTTTGAATGAAATAAATGTTTCAAAGTGTTTTTTTAACTCGTTTTGATATGATTAGAAGGTTTCTAAACTCTCCTTAAAGTTTCATTAAAAGTTTTTAAGGTTTTGTTAAGATTTCATAAAAAAATGGCCATTGTATGTCGAAATTTTGGAACCATGATTCTGAATAGTTTAGAGTGGTTTGAAGGTTGAGAATCATTCTTAGGTGAGTAATTAGGTGATTGGAATCAGATTTAAGCAAAGGGAACGAGTAGGAATTGAGATTTTTACATTTTGACTATGCTAGTCGAAAATTTCAGTTCCAAGAGGAACTAGCTTAGGCCTATGTTTTTTGTTTATTTAGATATGTATATGGCTGAATGTTAATTGTGTTTTCTGTGTGATTTATTTTGGTGAAGATATGAAACTGTTGGAGCCTTCGACGAGGAAGGCAAAAGGAAAGGAAAGCTAGTTGAAAATTTTAACGACTAGGCGAAAACATAAATGGTAAGTGTTTGGAATCGCTACTTGTAGACACAATTCATAGTATTAAATGGGAGCTTAGGAGTAGCCTAAATCCCTATCCTGAGTTTCGAGTGTAAGCTTTATTATTTCCCTAATTAATTTTGTGAGTTATGTAATTATGTGATGTGGATTGAGTATTATGATGTGTTAATGTGATATGAAATATATATTTGTGATGAATATTGTGAAATGTGTTAGTCATGGGCATGTTATACATGTCGAAGGATAGCGACAATGTTGTGCTAATAATGCAAATGTGTGGTGAAAGTGTGCAGAAAATGGTTAGTAAATGTGGGCAGTGACAATATTTTGGCCTTGTGACCTTTTGAGATTGTTGGATATAATTAACATGCAATAAGATTATGTGAATACTCACCTTTGTGTTGTGATTTAGGGCATTGAGGCCTCGGATAGTTTTGGAGAGATAAGGGAATGTGAGCCCAGCTCCATTCATCGGGATATGTTGGTGTGGTGGAGAGTGTTAGCTAAATGCTACACTTTTGAGATATGTTCGACTTTTTGAGTTATTGGTGTGTTGGAGATCCGTGTATCCAATGCGTGATGATAGAGCCCACTTTTATGTTTCATAGCTTCAAACGCCAATTTATTTTTAAATGAAATAGTATGAAATGTGATGATTGTCTATTTATGGGTTACAAAGTTAGATGAATTGATAGTTGATGAATGAATATTTTAGCATGTCAATCTAGTTAAAAATGTATGAAAAAGTGCTTTAGATGTTTTCATTTAATGTATGATATCTTGTTTATTGGTATTTTTTTGATCATTCACTAAGCTTGTTTAAGCTCACACACTCTTTTCTAAACAATTACAGATAGTTAGTGTTTCCAGTGTGGGTGGTGCTGAATTCCAAAGATCAAAATGAATATAATCCAGCGTTCCCTTCGTGTTACAGATTCTTATTGTGAATCAAACTCTCTTTTGCATCCCAAAATGCAGTGCTTATATAACTTCAATTTACTAATGCCTTATCCATTAAGAAGTCCTCTTTTGTTCGATGCTACCATGCCGTTCTCACTCATATGTCCTAGACGCATATGCAAAAGTCTTGTAACATTATTATCTGACAAGGAAGAGCAAGTGACGGTTGCATAATCAGTAATAGTAGAACCTTGCAAAATATATAACTTGGTAGTCTTTGTCTACCCTTTCATCACAACAAGGGAACCCTTGCTAATCTTCAGAACCCCATTCTCATTTGTGTACTTGTGCCCTTTTGAATCAAGAGTACTCAAAAAATCAAATTCCTCTTCAATTTCGGTACATGTCGTATGCCACTAAGTGTTTTGACAACTCTATTAAACATCTACTGAATTTAGACCCGTGTCACAAGCCTATTTTAGTAGATGTCGTATGCCACCAGACAGACCCGTGTCACAAGCCGTGTGGACAATCAAAATGGGATCACATGGCCGTGTCCCAATCCGTGTCCTACCTCATGTCCAAGCAAGGGAGCTTACTGACTTGAATCACATGGCCAACCACACGCCGATGTGTCTAGCCCATGTTCCCTTCTAAGTGGCCACACATGCCCATGTGTCAACTCCCGGTCAAGGGACAACATCTACTGAATTTAGACCCGTGTCGAGCAGTCATAGAGGTGAGGCTAAAGAAGCCTTTTTTCATATGATGAATGAATGGTTCATGCAATACATTCGTACTAATCTGGCTCCTCAACAACCTCCACCCCCACCTATACCTCAAAAAAATCCCTGTTATTCCTCAAGTTGTAGATTCGATACGGTTGAACAAGTCGCTAGTGGATAAAATTTGTAAACATGGGGCTGAAGAGTTTCAGACTATTGTTGATGATGATGATGAAAGAGCTGAGTTCTGGCTCGAAAATATGATTCAAGTATTCGACGAATTGTCTTTTTCTCCTAACGAATGTATTCAATCTATTGTATCTTTTCTGAGAGAAACTGCATATCAATGGTAGAATACTTTAGTGTGTGTAGTACCAAGAGAACGAGTGACCTGTGATTTCTTTCAGACGGAGTTTCGAAAGAAATATATAAGTCAGCGATTTCTTGATCAAAAGCATAAAGAGTTCTTAGAGTTAAAACAAGACCGCATGACTGTCATTGAGTATGAAAGAGAGTTCGTATGGTTAAGCAAGTATGCTCGAGAGTATGTGTCAACTGAGGAGATAATGTGTAAACGATTTGTTGATGGGTTGAATGAAGATATAAAATTATTAGTTGGAATTCTTGAATTGAAAGAATTTGTTGTTCTGGTTGAAAGGGCTTGTAAAGCCGAGGATCTTAATAAATAAAAGAAAAAAGTAGAGTCAGAAGCTAGAGATTCGAGAAAAAAATCAATGAGTAAGCCATATCACTCTTCATCAAAGAAATCTATAGATTTATTTAGTTCATCAAATACACTAGTGGAATACTCTAATAGAGATTGTGAGAAGCAAATTATGAGTTCAAAAACTCCAGCTGTGTCAGTGGCTAGTATGGGTAATGTTAGACCAAATAAATCGGAATGTGGTCGTTGTGGAAAATGACATTTTGGAGAGTGTAGATTGAATGATAAAGCCTATTTTAGATATGGCTCGCATGAACATTTCATCTGGGATTGTCCTGAGATAGATGAGAAGGATAAGTCTCAGAATGTAAGATTGAGCAACCCTACTATGAGAGGAATACCATTTCATAATGCTAGAAATGTGAGTGGAGGTAGAGGTGTGACATAAGATACTACTGCGAGATCCGATTCTAGAGCACCTGCCAGAGCCTACGTGTAACACCTCTAACCCAAAACCGTTGCCAGAATAGGGTTAAAAGGCATTACCAAACAATCATAACATTTTACATCCATTTCATGACACTAAGTCAATCATGAATCAAACAATATTTAAATACGAGCATATAGTCCTTTATCAAGGTCTATGAGACCTTAAACACATGTTAGAAAGAGGTTGGGACTAAACCAAACACTTACAAAAGTTTTCAAAAATTTAAACATATTTCAACACTGTAGAGGTCACACGCCCGTGCGGTCAAGCCGTGTGCCTCCCACGGCTACCAGACAAACCCATGTGTCCAGGTCATGACAAAACATAGCCTATATACTAACTTGTTCCCACGGCCACTAGGCACGCCCGTATGCCATGGCCGTGTGAAATTAAGCTATCTACTGACTTGGTCACACGGCCACCAGGCACACCTGTGTGCCACGGCCGTGTAACCTGCCCAGACACACTTCGAAGAGGCCCTTGAGCCATACGGCAGAGACACACACCCGTGTCCCTTGGCCGTGTATGCAAAATAGGCCATTTGCATGGCTAATTTGCCACCCACATAAGGGTCCTATCTACAAGCACAAATCTCATGTATTTAAATATCAATTGGCAGCCAAAACATGCCATCATATACACCAAATAATCATCAACAATATCATTTATTTTCTTACTCAAAATCAACACAAATAAGTCCATCCAAATACCAATTTCACAACCTAAAGTATTCAAGTTGAGCATCATATAATTCTTACCATAATTCACATTTAATCCATCATTCTCATCAACCAAATAATCATGAAATATACCACATTCATAGCTAATTCATAAATTCAACATCATTCAACTTCCAAGCCAAATCACATGGCAAGGATTAAGCCTTTCAAAACATGCCATAACTTCTAGCCTATACAAGCCATATTTCAACTATATACAAAAGTACCAAAATAGATTGTTGATAGTGTGATAGACATGCTGACGATCCCAGATCCAAGCTAGCTTTACTGACACTATAAAATAGAGAAACAAATCATACAGTAAGCTTTCAAAAGCTTAGTAAGTTCGTAACATAATACATATTGCTCATTAATACCAATACATTATACCAAAAACAAACCATCACATAGATTAATTCACAATCACATATACCATACCATCCAAAGCTAATATGCTCAATTATCTTTCCATAAACTCATTTATAATTTCATCAACCACATAGGTTCCGAACGTACCTTAGCCAACACTTAGTTATCGATTACATATGCTACTCAATACTCAATATATCATTTCGATAAACTTTCATCACTTCCTCGGTTCAATCGCACACTTAGTGCCCAAATCATTAGCCGAAGCTTAATTAACATCGCACACTTAGTGCATCTATATCAAACTGATCTTAAATCGGTATCGCACACACAGTGCCAAACACAAAGTCAAAGCTTGTATTATTTCGCACACACAGTGCTAATCATCTCGGTCACATTTCCGAATACGCACACTTAGTGCTACATAACTCAAGCCCTCACATAACATTCACAATTCAATAATATCGTATCATTCATTTCATAACATTAAACATAGTTAAATACACGTATTATGTCCGAACTTAGCTCGGACGTAGAAATACTGAGACTCGCCGATCAATCGAGTACTTTATCTTTACCTCGATCTCTATCCGAATCTCTCCTTTCTTGGTTTATACATATTCAAATTTAATTCATTCAATTTAATCCAAACACACACATTTAGGGCATTTTACAAAATAGCTCTCACATTTTTACATTTAGACACTTTAGTCCTTATTTCACAAAATCATCAAATTCACATAATTTCTTTTCATATAAGCCTAGCCGAATTTCCCTTGCGTTCATACAAGCCCACACATTTCATTTATTTCACATTTTAGTCCTTCAATTTCACCAAAAATTCAAAGATAAAACATGTTCATCCTTCACATATCTTCCATATTTCACTATCAACTAACACATAGCTCAAGCATTCATCAATGGCATATCTCAAAATCACCATCAATCTCTAAAATTAAGCATGGGCTAGTTAGAGCACAAAGCAACGATCACAAAAACGTAAAAATTATAAAAAACTGATCAAAACACATACCTTGATTAAGAACAACAATGGCCGAATATTTTAGGCCCTAACTCTTTCTTTTATTCTTCAATTTCGGTGGATGGATGAACATAATGGGCAAAATTTTATGTTTTGTTTTTTATATTAACATTAAAACAAAGTTTACCATTTTTCCTTTCATTAAAACATTATAAATTCACCTAATATATACCCATTTATGTCCATCTCCACTATTAATGGTCCATTTACAACATAAGGATCCCTCATTTAAAAAAGCCATGACAAATTAGCCCTTTAACAATTAGCACACAACTTTTACAATTTACGCGATTTAGTCTTTTCTCACAATTTGACACAAAGTCGATAAAATTTTCACACGAAACTTTCACACAGGCTCAATCACACAATATAAGCATAAAAAATAATTTAAATTTACTTCTCCGACCTCAGATTTGTGGTCTTAAAACCACTATTCCGACTAGGGTCTGAACCAAGCTGTTACAACTCTCCCCCTTTGGGATTTTCGTCCCTGAAAATATTACTAGTGAAAAGGTGTGGATATTGCTCTCTCATAATGTTCTCAGGCTCCCACGTAGCCTTTTCAACTCTATGTTTGTGCCACAATACTTTGACTAAAGAGATTTTCTTATTTCTCAACTCTTTGATCTCTCGTTCCAAGATTCGAATCGGTTATTCACTATACGACAAATCTGACTGAATTTCAACCTCAGTAGGAATAGTCACATGAGACGGATCAGATCTGTATCGTTGAAGCATCGGCACATGAAACACGTTATGAATCTTTTCTAACTTAGGTGGCAACATCAATCTATAAGCAACTGACCCAACTCATTCAATGATCTCATACGATCCAATGAACCTCGGACTCAACTTGCTTTTTCAGCCAAATCGAAGTATTTTCTTCCATGGAGACACTTTCAGAAACACTTTGTCACCAATCTCAAATTCGATATCCTTCCTTTCAAATTTTCATAAGACTTCTGACGATTTGAGGTCGCTTTCAAATTATCATGAATTACTTTCACTTTCTGCTCAGTCTCTTTTATTAGATCAACCCGTGAATCTTATTCTCACTTAGCTCAGTCCAATACAATGGAGTTCGACATTTTAGACCAGTAGAGAGCTTCATACAGTGCCATTTTAATACTAGATTAAAAATTGTTTTTGTATGCAAACTCAATTAATGGTAAATGTTTTTCCAATATACTTTCAAACTCAAGTAAACAACATCTCAACATATCTTTGAGAACCTGGATAATTCGCTCGGACTGACTATCCGTCTGAGGATGAAATGCAGTACTAAAATGCAATTTTGTGCCTAAAGCCTCTTGCAATTTCTTCCAAAACCGTAAGGTAAATCACGGATCTCTGTCAGATACAATAGATAGTGGCACGCCGTGCAATCTCACAATCTCAGCAATATACAATTCAACCAATTTATTAAGTGAATCATCTATTCTTACCGAAACAAAATGAGCAGACTTCGTCAATCTATCAACTATCACCTAGATTGCATCATTATTTCCTGGAGACAAAGGCAATCCCGACACAAAGTCAATCGTGATTCTCTCCCATTTCCACTCAGGAATCATAATCGATTGTAACAAATTGGATTAAACATAATGTTCAGCTTTAACTTGCTGACAAATTAAACATTTTGACACATAGTCAGAGATATCTCTTTTCATACCATGCCACCAATAAAGCTATTTCAGATCGTTATACATTTTCGTACTCCCCGGATGCACAGTCAAACGACTAATATGAGCTTCGCTCAAAATTAACGGAATAAACTCTGAATTCTTCGGAACACAAATTTGATCTCTAAATCTCAAACAATCATCACTATCAACTCGAAATTCTGAATCCGAATTCAAATCACATTAAGTTCGTTTTGATATCATTTCAACATCAGTTTTTTGAGCATCGCATATCTGATGTACGAACATCGGTCTCACTTTTAACTCAGCCAAAACTAAATCATCACACAGATCTGTCTGAGCATTCATTGCTTGTAAAGCACCTATAGACTTCTGACTCAAAGCATCGACAACAACATTAGGTTTACCGAGATGATAATCAATGACAAGTTCATAATCATTCAGTAATTCTAACCATCTTCTCTATCGCAAATTCAATTCTTTCTGAGTTATCAAGTACTTCAAACTCTTATGATAGGAATAAATATGACATTTCTCACCAAATAGGTAGTGACGCCAAATCCTTAATGTGAATACAATCGCGGCTAATTCAAGATCGTGCGTTGGATAGTTCTTTTCATGTGGCTTTAACTGCCTCGAAGCATAAGGAATAACTTTGCCTTCTTGCATTAGCACACAGCCCAAACCATTTAACGATGCATTACTATAAACTATAAATTCTTTACCCGATTCAGATTGAACTAACACAGGTGCCTCTATCACTAGTGCTTTCAACTGATCAAAACTCTACTGGCACTTTTCTGACCACTCAAACTTAACATCTTTCTGTAGCAACTTCATCAACGGAGTCGCAATCATCGAGAAGCCTTGTACAAACCGTCTATAATATCCTACGAGTCCGAAAAAATTACGAACTTCAGACACATTTCTCGGAGGTTTCCATTCTAAAATTTCTGAGATTTTACTTGGATCAACTCGTATTCTCGCGGCTGATACAATATACCCCAGAAATTCAACCTCGCACAACCAAAACACAGATTGTAACACCCCAAACCCGGCCTATACGTTACGACCGAATCTGGTATGTCAAAGGGTGAAGTAAAATCAAGTCTTAGTTATACTTAAGAAAACCGGAGATTTGAAAGAAAACCTTTTTCCTTATTACTACGGTGTTTTGGAAACATCGATGTGTAAATTAATGAAACTCCACTTTTACTTTAATATTTGAACTGCCGTGGTGTCGAATTTGATATAAACAGTAACTAATAAAAACCAAAGTACAACTTTGAAAGGCCTTATTACATAAGAAAAGTCCCAAATCAAAATAAACTTATAGTAATACCGATACTATAAAAGAAAGAAAAAATGAAATTATGGCCTCCACGAGTTCGCCTCGGCTCACGCATCCACGAGCTACTGCTCACCTAAAAAGTTAGGGAAAGGGGCGAGTCACCATGACTCAGTGTGTAAATTCTCCCACATTATAGATACGACTTGTAGCCCACAGTCACATATCAACATACAACATATGAATGTAATAAGCCCAACCCAAACCTAGTTTTTCCATCCTCTACATACCAACCCGTACCAGCCCATCACACTGTGGGGATTTCTACAATCAACCCTCCATCCGCTACACTCCATTTCGACAGTCAGGCTGCCAATTATACACGATTACTAGGTGACCAATAATACATCGTGGCATAGCCACCGATCACTATGTGACCAAATAAAATATATATATCGTGGCAAAGCCATCGATCACAGTGTGGCCAAAAGTAGTGTATGAACATATATATATATCGTGGCAAAGCCACCGATCAAATTGTGACCAATTAATCATGAACTTCCCCTTCATATCAAACCCATACCCCATGATCTACATACAAATCCTAACAAATGCAACATGCTATTCATAACACATCATTTTGCCATACATACATTCGGCCATGCAAAGAAACGAAACGGTCATGTACCTGGCAATCCTAGCCTTACCTTTAAGGGCATCACGACTGTCTACACAACCCTTTTTTTCAGCTTTTCAGCCCACACAAATGTTAGCACAGATATAGTATAGTGTGTGAATGTATACACACATGGTAATACGCAAAACGACACTCTCTATGTCAACACTATCACTAGTCGCCACAACTGCTATCTGCCTACTATTACGCTTTCGGTGGCCCACAACCCGGCAATAATCTTGAACAAAGAGACACCGCATGCTTCATGAAATTTGGGGCTGGGACTAAGGATCCAACCCCTTCCTTCGATGAATGATCTTGGTCAGAAGGTACTATATTGAAACAATGATCGCTTAACGAAACATTGGGTTAAGATACGAATAATGAAAGGAAAATGATTGAACAACTTAGAGAGAATTGAAACCCTACCTTGAGATCTCAAATGAAGTGATAGGATTCACTTGATTCCTTGACTTGGAGTGCGATTGCTTCAACTAATCGGGATTTCTCAGAGTAGGCGCCCCAAGGAAAGTGTAAACACACAAGTCATTCACTAAGTCAATTAGCCATTCAGCTTTGGCTATCAGAAACCGAAAGACAAACAAAGGAATAAGAGAACGCTTCTTACTTTATCACAGCAGATTCAAATAACACTTAGGGGAATTCGGCACTAGCCCAACAGTGAACAAGATTCGACAATGATTAAAGTAGAAAAGAACTAGAAGGGAGAGCCGCAAAGAAAAATAAAGATACTTCAAATAGAGGCTTAGGCGTTTCGGTTTTAGAAGAAACAAAGAAGAGATTTGAGAACAAGATCACTCGGCCATAGCACAAAAGTGGAGATGGGAATAGAGTTAGGAGTTTTCGATTTTGGCATAAAAAGAGAAGAAGAAGCCCTCAACTGTCGAAAATAGGAGGAGAGAAAAAAACTATGCTCTTAGAAAATAATGGAAATTCTGCACACCCTTAGCCACATCTTGCCGATTTCCCTTCTTGCACTTAGTGTCCCACATTCGGCCGCCATCTACACTCAAATCCTATCCCACATTTTCCTCTTATCCTTATCTTCCTATCTTCTGACTCAATCCACACTCACTCCTTTAGAGTCCCAGCCAAAACCACCTCTCAACTCCTCATGCGCATATAAAAAAAACACTCTTTTTTGCTTGACATGGGATTCGAACCTGCTCCCTCACCACCTCCTTATGGCATCACTTACCTATTCCCTTAGTGGCGCCTCGTTGCCACTTTACCAGTTAGATTTTTGTGTTAATTTTCCCACTCAAGTACCCTTAAGGCCCACTTTACCTAGTTCTCCCTTGCAGTGTCTGAAAGTAAAATTTCCACCAAGGCTCAGGCTTTACCTCAAGCCTTCCTAAAAGCTCTAAACATACCAAACACACACACACACACATCATGGCATGCACCCACAACGCATCACAAATGCAAAGCCCCCAATCTAGGATGTTACAGTTCTACCCCCTTAAAAGAATTTCATCCCCGAAATTACCTGATCAAAAGAGGTGATGATATTACTGTCGTATAACATCCTCCGGCTCCCATGTAGCTTCCTCTGATCCGTGATTCTGCCACAGAACGTTAACCAAAGGAACTGATTTTCTTCACAAAACTTTAACATCCCGCTCTAAGATCTAAACTGGTTCCTCTTCAAAAGTTAAATCAGGCTTTACTTTGAGTTCCTCCAACGGTATCACATGAGATGGGTCTGAACGGTAAAGTCGCAACACTGAAATATGGAACACATCATGAATCTTACTTAGCTCCAAAGGTAGCTCAAGCTGATAAGCAACTGGTCCTACACGCTTCAACACCCGATAAGGCTCGATGAACCTAGGGCTTAGCTTACCCTTTCGTCCAAACCTTAGAATTTTCTTCCACGGTGATACCTTCAAGAAAACCCGATCACCTATTGCAAATTCTATGTCCCTTCGTTTCTGGTCAGCATAGGACTTCTGCCTATCCGACGTTTCCTTCAACCTAGCCCGAATCAACTAAACTTTATTCTCCATTTCCAATACGAGTTTCAGACCTAATAACTGTCGTTCACCCAACTCTATTTAACATGTAGAGTACGACACTTCCGCCCATACAACGCTTCATATGGTGCCATCCGAATACTGGACTAGTAGCTGTTATTATATGCAAGTTCTACCAATGATAGGAATTTTTTCCAGCTACCTTTGAAATCGATAATGCAACCTCTCAACATGTCTTCCAAAATCTGAATCACTCTTTCTCACTGTCCGTCCGTCTGTGGATGAAACGCCGTACTAAAATCTAACTTTGTACCTAACGCTTGATGCAATGCCCTCCAAAATCTTAATGTAAACCTAGGATCTCTATCCAAGATTATGGACACAGGTACTCCATGCAACCTCACAATCTCTGTTATATACAACTTAGCCAACTTTTGTAGAGAGTAATCAACCCGAACCGGTATAAAATGAGCGGACTTCGTCAATCGATCAATGACTACCCATATCAAATCCTTCTTAATAGGCATAAGGGGTAGCCCATTAACAAAATCCATAGTGATTCTCTCCCATTTCCATTGCGGAATCTTCACCGGCTGTAATAACCCCGAAGGCAACTGATGCTCCGCCTTTACCTGCTGACATGTCAAACATTCACCCACAAATTCAGTTACCTCTCGCTTCAGACCTGGCCACCAAAATTGTTCCCGTAAATCTTGATACATGTTACTTCCTCCCGGATGCATAGCATATGGGCTACTATGCACTTCTTGAAGAATCATCCACCTCAATTCCACGTCCCTCGGCATACAAACCTTTTTTCAGAAACACAGAACCCCGTCATCATTCAGATTATAGTCCCCTAATTCACCATGTTGCACTTGAGATAGTCGGGCACTCAAGTTATCATCCTGCAACTGCTTCTCTTTAATCTGATCTATCCATGTCAGCTTTACCTGAAACTCAGCTAATAAACTCCCATCTTTATACAGGCTCAGATGAGCAAACATCGCCCTCAGATTCGAGATTACCTTCTGACTTAGTGCATCCGCCACCACATTAGCTTTACCCAGATGGTATTTAATCAAACAATCGTAATCCTTTAGTAGTTCAATCCAACTTCTCTGCCTCAAGTTCAGCTCTTTTTGTGTGAGGAGATATTTCAAACTTTTATGTTCTGTATAAATGATGGACTTCTTTCCATACAGATAGTGTCTCTAGATCTTCAAAGCAAAAACCACCGCTGCCAATTCCAAATCGTGGGTGGGATAATTTAGCTCATGAGGTCTTAACTGTCGAGATGCATAAGTAACCACTCTTCCACCTTACATCAACACACATCCTAACCCGGTGTGTGAAGCGTCACAATAAACCACAAACTTCTTTCCAGCCTCCGATTGAATTAATACCGGAGCTTCTATTAACACCTTCTTTAGCTTTTCAAAGCTTTCCTATTGCTTGTCACCCCACACAAAAAGTACTCCCTTCCTCAACAACTTGGTTAAAGGTGCCGCGATCAAGGAGAACCCCTCAACGAACCTCTTATAATAACCAGCAAGACCCAGGAAACTCTGAATTTTTTACACAGGCCTGGGTGATTTCCAATCCATGATAGCTTCAACTTTTTGGGGATCAACTCTGATCCCTTCTGTCGATACAACGTGTCCTAGAAAAGTAACTTCACTTAACTAAAATTCGTACTTACTGAATTTTATGTACAATTATTTCTCCCTCAGGATTTGTAGTACCACTCGCAGATACGAATCATGCTCCTCTTCTGACCTTGAATATACCAGGATGTCATCTATAAATACTACTACAAACCGATCCAAATAGGGTTAGAACACCCAGTTCATCATATCCATAAATGTCACTGGCGCGTTGGTCAACCTAAACGGCATTACCAAGAATTCGTAATGACCATAACGGGTCCTGAAAGCTATTCGTAATGACCATAACGGGTCCTGAAAGCTATCTTATGAATATCCAATTCTTTGACCTTAAGCTGATGGTATCCTGATCTCAAATCTATCTTTGAGAAAACTGACGTCCCTTTTAGTTGATCGAACAAGTCATCAATCCTTGGCAACGGATACTTGTTCTTGATAGTCAACTTGTTCAGCTGACGGTAGTCAATGCACAAACGCATTGATCCATCCTTCTTCTTGACAAACAGCACTGGCGCTCCCCAAGGTGATACACTTGGTCGGATGAAACCCCGATCCAACAATTCCTGAATCTGGGCTTTCAGTTCCACCAACTCCTTTGGCGCCATTCTATATGGCGCAATGGATAATGGTGCTGTTCCCGAAAGAAGATCAATTCCAAATTGCACCTCACGATCTGGAGGTAGTTCGGGAAGTTCTTTTGGGAAAATGTTAGAAAACTCCCTCATTGTTCTAACATTCTCCACAGTTGAATCTTGGCCCTTCAAAGCACAAACAAAGGCTACGAACGCCCTACACCCTTTTCTCATCATTCTTTCAGCCTTTAGAGTGGATACTACATTAGACAGGTAGTCCCTCCTTTCACCTATTACCACCACCTCATCCTCCTAACTAGTCTTTAGTACTATACGCTTGACTGCACATTCTAGATTTGCTCGATATTTCACTAACCAGTCCATACCTAAGATCAGATCGAACTCCCCAAAAGGCAGTTCCATTAAATCTGCCGAAAAAATTACCTCTTGCACTTCTAGAGGTACATCCCTATACACTCTTCTCACCACTACCGACTGACCTAACGGGCTAATTACAGTCATCTCCATAGGAATAATCTCAGAGTCTATACTTAAGGTTCCAGAATACTATACTAGCAACATAAGAATGAATTGATCCAATATCAATTAATGCAGAAAAAGGCAAACCAAAAATCAAGAACGTACCGGTTATGACATCCGATGCATCCCCCTCCTCTCGACGTCTTGCTGCATAGATCAACCCCGGCTGTCTTGCATCGGTGTTCCCGCACCTCTGCCTTGTGTTCCACGACCCCGACCATAACCATCACCTCATCTGGCTGGACCGCGACCTCTCTGCGGTTGTGGACCTCCTCTACCAGGCTGAGCATTAGTCTGTCTACCGACCTTGTGCCACCCCGATCCTGTGGACAATCCTTCACCTGATGATCCGAGGACCCACACCTAAAACATTTTCTGTCACCTATCCAACATTCGCCCAAATGAAATTTATTACACCAGCCACACCTCTGAGGTTGACCATTAACTCCAGACCTCACACCCAAACTCGGCCCATCCATCTTAGGTCTTTTTTAAAAACGCCCATTGACCCTGACGTCCCAATAGTCCTCTTATTCCTATCCCTGTCTCTATCATTATTTTGCTTCTCGGATCACTTAACTTCCTTGGCTATCTAAGCCTTTTCCACTATAACTACAAATTCTCACTCCCGTTGTAGTGCTATCAACACACGCAGATCATACCTCAGGCCATCTTCAAATTGAACACAACGCTCATGTTCCATGGCCATTATCCCTCGTGCGTAACTACTCAAATGCAGGAATTTTGCTTCATATATAGCTAATGATCTATTTCCCTGGATTAGATTTAGAAATGCCCTACGCTGCTCATCCACATAACTCGATTCGATGTACTTACTCTGGAATGCAGACTTAAAGAAATCCCAAGTAATGCGGTCAGCCACCGCACCATCCTTGACCGTAAGCCACCATTGGTATGCCTCATCCCGGAGAAGAAACACAGCCCCTTCAGCTTCTATTCCTCCGTGAAGTCGAGATCATCCATTATACGCTCCACTGCTTCCATCCAATACTCAACTGTACTAGGAGCTACACCAAAAATTCCCCTAAACACTTCTGCCCCATTGGCTTTAAGTCGCTCCGGCATGGATTTTTGAGCTCCCGTACCCATGCCTGCTCCTGCAACTCTTTCCAACACTCAGAGCATCGCTTGAGACACCGCATCGTCTCTGCCCATTTGGTCCTGATACTCTGCCTTCACAGCTGGTAGCACTGGTATTTCATTTTTGACTCATGACCAGACCCTACCGGTTCTGATACAGCAATCCTGCCTCTACCTCGGCCACGCACACCACGCCCCCTAGTGTTCATTTCTAAAGTTCATGATTTATCTGATTAAAAATTTTATGGATTAATAATTTCTTCCACTGATTAAGAACGAACAATCTTATGGAAGGAAGTTTCAATAGTAGTTCTTTTGAATTCGAAATTATATCTACAAGTTTCAGTCTCAAGTCTGTATCTCCTAGTTCTAGAAACCACATACATTCAGCAACCATATGCATTCCCAAACAGATTGTCACATAAATGTATCAAACACGAAAGTAACATCCATAAACTCACCTTCGTCACACAAGGGTATTTTCGTCATTTCACTACCTAGGGGTATTTTTGTAATTCTACCCTACAGGGGTATTTTTATAATTTTGCAAAATAGGGTATCTTGGTGGTTTTACAAAATAGGGGTATTTTGGTCTTTTCGTCAAGTAAGGGTATTTTGGTAGTTTTGCAAAGTAGGGGTATTTCGGTGATTTCCACAAACTAAGGGTATTCCGATAATTTTTACAAACCTAGGGGTAGATTAGTAGTTTTACCAAAAATAGGGTATTGGTCCCTTTCAGGTTTTAGTTATGAACTTTGGCCCATTAACAAGTCCTCGTGGCTAAAGTGAACAAACACTACGCACCAGGTAGGATTCTAGTGAAGAGGAGGTGGGCCACTAGGACCGCTTAAATACCAAGCTCTCTCTAGATCCAATCCTAGATATGCGTACGCCTGTTGCCACACTCCAACTCGACGACTTGTTCACGGACATGTTTAATTAGAGAAATTAAGTCTTATGGATTTTAAGAGTTGTTTAACTAGGCCTAAGGTCCATAAACCCTAGCATACTTGTCTATGTCCACATAAAGCCCATCAAACCCAACATGCATACCTTATCAAGAGTTAGAATACTTACCTGCATGGAGCGGTTGCCGGATAGACTCGGATGCCATAATTCGATCAACACAAAGCATTTTTCTTACATTCACATCAATCTACAAAACCCTACTGGACCCATTTCACAGTCTGAGTTTTGCAACTGTGCTCTGATACAAAAAATATAACACTCCAAACCCGGCCTATGCGTTACGATCGAATCTGGTATGTCACAGGGTGAAGTAAAATCAAGTCTTAGTTATACTTAAGAAAAATTGAAGATTTGAAAGAAAACTTTTTTCCTTATTACTGCAGTGTTTTGGAAACATCGATGTGTAGATTAATGAAACTCCACTTTTACTTTAATATTTGAACTGCTGTGGTGTCGAATTTGATATAAACAGTAACTAATAAAAACCAAAGTACAACTTTGAAAGGCCTTATTACATAACAAAAGTCCCAAATCAAAATAAACTTATAGTAATACTGAGACTATAAAAGAAAGAAAAATGAAATTATGGCCTCCACGAGTCCGCCTCGGCTCCCACATCCACGAGCTACTGCTCACCTGAAAAGTTAGGGAAAGGGGTGAGTCACCATGACTGAGTGTGTAAATTCTCCCACATCATACATACGGCTTGTAGCCCACAGTCACATATCAACATACAACATATGAATGTAATAAGCCCAACCGAAACCTAGTTTTTCCATCCTCTACACACCAACCCGTACCAGCCCATCACACCGTGGGGATTTCTACAACCAACCTTCCATCCGCTACACTCCATTTCGACAGTCAGGCTACCAATTATACACGATCACTAGGTGACCAATAATACATCGTGGCACAGCCACCGATCACTATGTGACCAAATAAAATATATATATCGTGGCAAAGCCACCGATCATAGTGTGACCAAAAGTAGTGTATGAACATATATATATCGTGGCAAAGCCACCGATCACAATGTGACCAATTAATCATGCACTTCCCCTTCATATCAAACCCATGCCCCATGATCTACATACAAATCCTAACAAATGCAACATGCTATTTATAACACATCATTTTGCCATACATACATTCGGCCATGCAAAGAAACGATACGGTCACGTACCTGGCAATAATAGCTTTACCCCTAAGGGCATCACGACTGTCTACACAACCCTTTTTCTGCCTTTTCAGCCCACACAAATGTTAGCACAGATATAGTATAGTGAGTGAAGGTTTATACACCTGGTAACACGTAAAACGACACTCGCTATGTCGACACTATCATTAGTCGTCACAACTGCAATCTGCCTACTATTCTGCTCAGAAGTCAGCCCATAACCCGGTGGCCAATCTTGAATAACAGACACCCCACGCTTCTTGAACTTTGGGGCTGGAACTAAGGATCCAACCCCTTCCTTCGATTCACTAACATTCGAGTCCATGAATGATCTTGGTCAGAAGGTACTATATTGAAACAATGATCGCTTAGCGAAACATTGGGTTAAGATACGAATAATGAAAGGAAAACCTATCGAACAACTTAGAGAGAATTGAAACCCTACCTTGAGATCTCAAATGAAGTGATAGGATTCACTTAATTCCTTGACTTGGAGTGAAATTGCTTCAACTAATCAGGATTTCCCAGAGTAGGCACCCCAAAGAAAGTGTAAACATACAAGTCATTCACCCAGTCAATTAGCCATTCAGCTTTGGCTATCAGAAACTGAAAGACAAATAAAAGAATAAGAGAACGCTTCTTACCTTATCACAGCAAATTTGAATAACACTTAGGAGAATTCAGCACTCGCCCGACAGTGAACAAGATTCGATAATGATTAAAGTAGAAAAGAACTAGAAGAGAGAACCGCAAAGAAAAATAAAGATACTTCAAATAGAGGCTTAGGAATTTTGGTTTTAGAAAAAACAGAGAAGAGATTTGAGAACAAGATCATTCGGCCATTGCACAAAAGTGGAGATGGGAATAGGAGTTTTAGATTTTGGTAGAAAAAGAAGAAGAAACCCTCAATTGCCGAAAATAGGAGGAGAGAAAAAAACTATGCTCTTAGAAAACAATGGAAATTCGGCACACCCTTAGCCACATCTAGTCGATTTCCCTTCTTGCACTTAGTGTCCCACATTCAGCCGTCACCTACACTCAAATCCTATCCCACATTTTCCTATTATCCTTATCTTCCTATCTTCTGACTCAATCCACACTCACTCCTTTAGAGTCCCAGCTGACACCACCTCTCAACTCCTCAGGCGCATATAAAAAAAGCACTCCTTTTTGCTTGACATGGGATTCGAACCTACTTCCTCACCACCTCCTTATGGCGTCACTTACGTATTCCCTTAGTGGCCCCTCCTTGCCACTTTACCAGTTAGATTTTTATGTTAATTTTCCCACTCAAGTACCCTTAAGGGCCACTTCACCTAGTTCTCCCTTGCAGTGTCTGAAAGCAAAATTTCTACCAAGGCTCAGGCTTCACCTCAAGCCTTCTCGAAAGCTCTAAACATACCAAACACACACACACATCATGGGATGCACATACAACGCATCACAAATACAGAGCCCTCAACCTAGAAAGTTACAATTCTACCCCCTTAAAAGGATTTCGTCCCCGAAATTACCTGATTAAAAGAGGTGAGGGTATTGCTGTCGTATAACATCCTCCGGCTCCCATGTAGCTTTCTTCGATCCGTGATTCTGCCACAGAACCTTAACCAAAGGAACCGATTTTATTTGCAAAACTTTAACATCCTGCTCCATGATCTGAACTGGTTTTTCTTCAAAAGTTAAATCAGGCTTTACTTTGAGTTCCTCCAACGGTATAACATGAGATGGTTCTGAACGGTAACGTCGCAACACTGAAATATGGAACACATCATGAATCTTACTTAGCTCCAAAGGTAACTCAAGCTGATAAGCAACTGGTCCTACACGCTTCAACACCCGATAAGGCCCAATAAACCTAGGGCTTAGCTTACCCTTCCGTCCAAACCTTAGAATTTTCTTCCACGATGATACCTTCAAGAAAACCTGATCACCCATTGCAAATTCTATGTCCCTTCATTTCAGGTCAGCATAGGACTTCTGCCTATCCGACTTCTCCTTCAACCTAGCCTGAATCAACTCAACTTTATTCTCTGTTTCCAATATGAGTTTCAGACCCAATAATTGTCGTTCGCCCAACTCCGTCCAACATGTAGGAGTACGAAACTTCCGCCCATACAACGCTTCATATGGTGCCATCCGAATATTGGACTGGTAGCTATTATTATATGCGAATTCTGCCAATGGTAGGAATTCTTCCCAGCTACCTTTGAAATCGATAATGCAACCTCTCAACATGTCTTCCAAAATCTGAATCACTCTTTCTGACTATCCGTTCGTCTATGGATGAAACACCGTACTAAAATCTAACTTTGTACCCAACGCTTGATGTAATGCCCTCCAAAATCTTGATGTAAACCTAGGATCTCTATCCAAGATTATGGACACAGGTACTCCATGCAACCTCACAATCTCTGTTATATACAACTTAGCCAACTTTTGTAGAGAGTAATCAACTCGAACCGGTATAAAATGAGCAGACTTCATTAATTGATCAACGACTACCCATATTGAATCCTTCTTAATAGGCGTAAGAGGTAGCCCATTAACAAAATCCATAGTGATTCTCTCCCATTTCTATTACAGAATCTTCACCGGCTGTAATAACCCCGAAGGCAACTGATGCTCCGCCTTTACCTACTGACATGTCAAACATTTACCCACAAATTTAGTTACCTCTCGCTTTAGACCTGGCCACCAAAATTATTCTCGTAAATCCCGATACATTTTACTTCCTCCCGGATGCATAGCATATGGGCTACTATGCTTCTGAAGAATCATCCACCTCAATTCCACGTCCCTCGGCATACAAACCTTTTTTCAGAAACACAAAACCCAGTCATCATTCGGATTATAGTCCTTTAATTCACCATGTTGCACTTGAGATAGTAGGGCACTCAAGTCATCATCCTGCAACTGCTTCTCTTTAATCTGATCTATCCATGTCGGCTTTACCTGAAGCTCAGCTAATAAACTCCCATCTTCATACAGGCTTAGATGAGCAAACATCGCCCTCAGATCCGAGATTACCTTCTGACTTAGCACATCCGCCACCACGTTAGCTTTACCCGGATAGTATTCAATCGAACAATCGTAATCCTTTAGTAGTTCAATCCACCTCCTCTGCCTCAAGTTCAACTCCTTTTGGGTGAGGAGATATTTCAAACTCTTATGTTCTGTGGACTTCTCTCCATATAGATAGGGTCTCTAGATCTTCAAAGCAAAAACCACCGCCGCCAACTCCAAATCGTGGGTGGGATAATTTAGCTCATGAGGTCTTAACTGTCGAGACACATAAGCAACCACTCTTCCACCTTGCATCAACACACATCCTAACCCGGTGTGTGAAGCGTCACAATAAACCACAAACTCCTTTCCAGCCTCCGGTTGAATCAATACCAGAGCTTCCGTCAACACCTTCTTTAGCTTTTCAAAGCTTTCTGTTGCTTGTCACCCCACAAAAAAAAGTACTCCTTTCCTCAACAACTTGGTTAAAGGTGCCGCGATCAAGGAGAAGCCCTCAACAAACCTCTTGTAATAACCAGCAAAACCCAAGAAACTCTAAATTTTTGACACAGACCTGGGTGATTTCCAATCCATGATAGCTTTAACTTTTCGGGGATCAACTCTGACCCCTTCTGCCGACACAACGTATCCTAGAAAAGTAACTTCACTTAACCAAAATTCGTACTTACTGAATTTTGCGTACAATTGTTTCTCCCTTAGGATTTGTAGTACCACTCGCAGATGCGAATCATGCTCCTCCTCCGACCTTGAATAGACCAGGATATCATCTATAAATACTACCATGAATCAGTCCAAATAGGGTTGGAACACCAGGTTCATCATATCTATAAACGTCGCTGGCACGTTGGTTAACCCAAACAGCATTACCAAGAATCTGTAATGACCATAACGGGTCCTGAAAGCTATCTTATGAATATCTGATTCTTTGACCTTAAGCTGATGGTATCCTGATCTCAAATCTATCTTTGAGAAAACTGACGTCCCTTTCAATTGATCCAACAAGTCATCAATCCTTGGCAACGGATACTTGTTCTTGATAGTCAACTTGTTTAGCTGACGGTAGTCAATGCACATACGCATTGATCTATCCTTCTTCTTGACAAATAGCACTAGCGCTCCCCAAGGTGATACACTTGGTCGGATGAAACCCCGATCCAACAATTCCTGAATCTGGGCTTTCAGTTCCACCAACTCCTTTGGTGCCACTCTATATGGTGAAATGGATACTGGTGTTGTTCTTGAAAGAAGATCAATTCCAAATTCCACCTCACGATCTGGAGGTAGTTCGGGAAGTTCTTCTGGGAAAACGTCAGAAAACTCCCTCACCGTTCTAACATTCTCCACAGTTGAATCTTGGCCCTCCAAAGCACAAACAAAGGCTACGAACGCCCTACACCCTTTTCTCATCATTCTTTCAAATTTTAGGCGGATACTACGTTAGACAGTAGTCCTCCTTTCACCTATTACCACCACCTCATCCTCCTGACTAGTCTTTAGTACTATACGCTTGGCTGCACATTCTAGATTCGCTCGATATTTCACTAACTAGTCCATACCTAAGATCAGATCGAACTTTCCAAAAGGCAGTTCCATTAAATCTACCAGAAAAACTACCTCTTGCACTTTTAGAGGTACATCCCTATACAGTCTTTTCACCACTACCGACTGACCTAGCGGGCTAATTACAGTCATCTCCTTAAGAACAATCTCAGAGTCTATACTTAAGGTTCCAGATACTATACTAGCAACATAAGAATGTGTCGATCCAATATCAATTAATGCAGAAAAAGGTAAACCAAAAATCAAGAACGTACCGGTTATGACATCCGGTGCATCCCCCTCCTCTCGACGTCTTGCAACATAGACCAACCCCGACTGTCTTGCATCGGTGTTCCTTGCACCTCTGCCTTGTGTTCCACGACCCCGGCCATAACCATCACCCCCTCTGGCTGGACCACGACCTCTCTGCGATTGTGGACCTCCTCTACCAGGCTGAGCGTTAGTCTGTCCTACCGACCTTGTGCCACCCCGATCCTGTGGACAATCCTTCACCTGATGATCTGAGGACCTACACCTAAAACATTTCCTGTCACCTATCCAACATTCGCCTGAATGAAATTTATTACACCAGCCACACCTCTGAGGTTGACCATTACCTCCAGATCTCACACCCAAACTCGGCCCATCCATCTTAGGTCTTTTTTGAAAACGCCTCGTTGACCCCGGCGTTCCAACAGTCCTCTTATTCCTATCTCTGTCTCTATCATTATTCCACTCCTCAGATCGCTGAACTTCCTCGGCTATCTTAGCCTTTTCCACTAAAACCATAAATTCCCGCTTTCGTTGTGGTTCTATCAACACATGCAGATCATCCCTCAGGCCATCCTCAAATCGAACACAACGCTCATGTTCGTGGCCATTATCCCTCGTGCGTAATGACTCAAATGCAAGAATTCCGCTTCATATACAGCTACTGATCTATTTCCCTGGATTAGATTCAGAAACGCCCTACGCTGCGTATTCACATAACTCAATCCGATGTACTTACTCTGGAATGCCGACTTGAAGAAATCCCAAGTAATGCGGTTAGCCACCGCCCCATCCCTGACTGTAAGCCACCATTGGTACGCCTCATCTTGGAGAAGAGACACCACTCCCTTCAGCTTTTCTTCCTCCGTGAAGTCGAGATCATCCATTATACGCTCCACTGCTTCCATCCAATACTCAGCTGTACTAGGAGCTACACCAAAAATTCCCCTAAACACTTCTGCCCCATTGGCTCTAAGTCACTCCGGCATAGATTTTTGAGCTCCCATACCCATGCCTACTCCCGTAACTCTCTCCAACACTCGGAGCATCGCCTGAGACACCGCATCGTCTCTGCTCGTTTGGTCCTGATACTCTGCCTTCACTGCTGGTGGCACTGGTATCTCATTTCCTGACTCATGACCAGACCCTACCGGTTCTGACACAGTAATCTTGCCCCTACCTCAGCCACGCACACGACGCCCCCTAGTGCTCATTTCTAAAGTTCACGATTTATCTGATTAAAAAATTTATGGATTAATAATTTCTTCCATTGATTAATAACGAACAATCTTATGAAAGGTAGTTTCAATAGTAGTTCTTTCGAATTCAAAATTATATCTACAAGTTTCAGTCTCAAGTCTGTATCTCATAGTTCTAGAAACCACATACATTCAGCAACCATATGCATTCCCAAACAGATTATCACATAAATGTATCAAACACGAAAGTAACATCCATAAACTCACCTTCGTCACACAAGGGTATTTTCGTCATTTCACTACCCAGGGGTATTTTCAAAATTCTACCCTATAGGGGTATTTTTGTAATTTCACAAAATAGGGTGTCTTGGTTATTTTACAAAATAGAGGTATTTTGGTCTTTTCGTAAAGTAGGGGTATTTTGGTAGTTTTGTAAACTAGGGGTATTTCGGTGATTTCCACAAACCAAAGGTATTCCGATAATTTTCACAAACCTAGGGGTAGATTAGTAATTTTACCAAAAATAGGGTATTGGTCCCTTTTGGGTTTTAGTTATGAACTTTGTCCAGTTAACAAGTCCTCGCGGCTAAAGTGAACAGACACTACACACCAGGTAGGATTCTAGTGAAGAGGAGGTGGGCCACTAGGACCGCTTAAATACCAAGCTCTCCCTAGATCCAATCCTAGACATGCGTACGCCCGTTGCCACACTCCAACCCGGTGACTTAATCACGAACATGTTTAATTAGAGAAATTAAGTCTTATGGATTTTAAGAGTTGTTTAACTAGGCCTAAGGTCCATAAACCCTAGCATACTTGTCTATGTCCCCATAAAGCCCATCAAACCCAACATGCATACCTTATCAAGAGTTCGAATACTTACCTATATGGATCGGTTTCTGGTAGACTCGGATGCCATAATTCGATCAACCCAAAGCATTTTTCTTACATTCACATCAATCTACAAAACCCTACTGGACCCATTTCACAGTTCGAGTTTTGTAATTGGACTCTGATACCAAAAATGTAACACCCCAAACCCGGCCTATACGTTACGATCGAATCTGGTATGTCACAGGGTGAAGTAAAATCAAGTTTTAGTTATACTTAAGAAAAATCGAGATTTGAAAGAAAACTTTTTTCGTTATTACTACGGTGTTTTGGAAACATTGATGTGTAGATTAATGAAACTCCACTTTTACTTTAATATTTGAACTACCGTGGTGTCGAATTTGACATAAACAGTAACTAATAAAAACCAAAATACAACTTTGAAAGGCCTTATTACATAACAAAAGTCCCAAATCAAAATAAACTTATAGTAATACTGAGACTATAAAAGAAAGAAAAATGAAATTATGGCCTCCACGAGTCCGCCTCAGCTCCCGCATCCACAAGCTACTGCTTACCTGAAAAGTTAAGGAAAGGGGTGAGTCACCATGACTCAGTGTGTAAATTCTCCCACATTATACATACGGCTTGTAGCCCACAGTCACATATCAACATACAACATATGAATGTAATAAGCCCAACCCAAACCTAGTTTTTCCATCCTCTACACACCAACCTGTACTAGCCTATCACACCGTGGCGATTTCTATAATCAACCCTCCATCCACTACACTCCATTTCGACAGTCATGCTACCAATTATACACGATCACTAGGTGACCAATAATACATCGTGGTACAGCCACCGATCACTATGTGACCAAATAAAATATATATATCGTGGCAAAGCCACCGATCACAGTGTGACCAAAAGTAGTGTATGAACATATATATATATATTGTGGCAAAGCCACCGATCACAATGTGACCAATTAATCATGCACTTCCCCTTCATATCAAACCCATACCCCATAATCTACATACAAATCCTAACAAATGCAACATGCTATTCATAACACATTATTTTGCCATACATACATTCGGCCATGCAAAAAACGATACGGTCACGTACCTGGCTATCCTAGCCTTACCCCTAAGGGCATCACGACTGTCTACATAGCCCTTTTTCTGGCTTTTCAGCCCACACAAATGTTAGCACAGATATAGTATAGTGTGTGAAGGTTTACACACCTGGTAACATGCAAAAAGACACTCTCTATGTCGACACTATCACTAGTCGTCACAATTGCTATCTGCCTACTATTCTGTTCAGAAGTCGGCCTACAACCCGGTGGCCAATCTCGAACAGCAGACACCGCACGCTTCTTGAACTTTGGGGCTGGGACTAAGGATCCAACCCCTTCCTTCGATTCACTGACATTCGAGTCCATGAATGATCTTGGTCAGAAGGTACTATATTGAAACAATGATCGCTTAACGAAACATTAGGTTAAGATACGAATAACGAAAGGAAAATCGATCGAACAAATTAGAGAGAATTGAAACCCTACCTTGAGATCTCAAATGAAGTGATAGGATTCACTTGATTCCTTGAATTGGAGTGCGATTGCTTCAACTAATCAGGATTTCCCGGAGTAGGCGCCCCAAAGAAAGTGTAAACACACAAGTCGTTCACTGAGTCAACTAGCCATTCAGATTTGGCTATCAGAAACTGAAAGACAAACAAAGGAATAAGAGAACGCTTCTTACCTTATCACAGCAGATTCGAATAACACTTAGGGGAATTCAGCACTAGCCCAATAGTGAACAGGAATCGGTAATGATTAAAGTAGAAAAGAACTAGAAGATAGAGCCGCAAAGAAAAATAAAGATACTTCAAATAAAGGCTTAGGCATTTCAGTTTTAGAAGAAACAGAGAAGAGATTTGAGAACAAGATCATTCGGCCGTAGCACGAAAGTGGAGATGGGAATAGAGTTAGGAGTTTTCGATTTTGGAAGAAAAAGAGAAGAAGAAACCTCAATTGCAGAAAATAGGAGGAGAGAAAAAAGCTATGCTCTTAGAAAATAATGAAAATTCGGCACACCCTTAGTCACATCTAGCGATTTCCCTTCTTGCACTCAGTGTCCCTCATTCGGCCACCACCTACACTCAAATCCTATCCCACATTTTCCTCTTATCCTTATCTTCCTATCTTCTGACTCAATCCACACTCACTCTTTTAGAGTCCCAGCCGAAACCACCTCTCAGCTCCTCAGGCGCATATAAAAACACTCCTTTTTGCTTGACATGGGATTCAAACCTGCTCCCTCACCACCTTCTTATGGTGTCACTTACCTATTCCCTTAGTGGCGCCTCCTTGCCACTTTACCAGTTAGATTTTTGTGTTAATTTTCCCACTCAAGTACCCTTAAGGCCCACTTCACCTAGTTCTCCCTTGCAATGTCTGAAGGCAAAATTTCTACCAAGGCTCAGGCTTCACCTCAAGCCTTCTCGAAAGCTCTAAACACACCAAACACACACACATCATGGCATGCACACACAACACATCACAAATGTAGAGCCCCCAATCTAGGATGTTACACACATTTACTAAACTTTGCATACAATTGCTTCTCATGCAGAATCTATAACACAATTCTCAAATGCTCGGTATGTTGCATCCCATCACAGGAATAAATAAAAATATCATCAATAAACACTACAACAAAGCGATCCAAATACGATTTGAATATCTGATTCATCAAATCCATAAACACTGCAGGAGCATTCGTTAGTCTGAAAGGCATCACTAAGAATTCATTCTGAAAGCAGTTTTTGACACATCAGATTCTTTAACTTTCAACTGATAGTAGCCTGATCTCAAATCTATCTTAGAAAACACTGTGGCTCCTTTCAGCTGATCAAACAAATTATCAATACGGGGTAACTAAGATTTATTCTTTATCGTCACTTTGTTCAACTGTCGGTAGTCAATACACATCCTCATAGTGCCATCTTTCTTTTTCATGAACAACACAGGAGCACCCTAGGGCGAAAAACTTGGTCGTTCAAATCCTCTATCAGTCAACTCTTACAACTGAGACTTCAACTCTTTCAATTTTGTTGGTGCCATTCTATACGAAGCTATTGAGATAGGAGTAGTCCCTGGCACTAATTCAATTCCAAATTCAACTTCTCGTATTGGAGGTAATCCCGGTAACTCTTCAAGAAACACATCTGGAAACTCACAAACCACAGGTACTGATTCAACTTTCTTTTCTGACACCTTTGTATCAATCACATATGCCAGGTAGGCTTCGCAACCCTTTCTCACATAGTTCAAACCTTTCATCGCAGATACAACAGTTGGTAACCCTTTCATGTCATTGGATTCAATTCGAACTATCTCACCATATTGACTTCTCAATTCAATACTCTTTCTTTTACAATTCACAATGGCGTTATGCAAAGTAAGCCAATCCATACCTAGAATAAGATCAAATTCATCGAATGGTAGCAACATCAAATTAGTCAGAAAACATATATCCCGAAACATCAATGGGAAATTCTTGTTCACGTTATCCACCAAGACACACTTGCCTAAGGGGTTCAATACTCTAATCCCAAATTCAGTAGACTCAACAGGTAGAGTCTTACTTGATACTAGTTTCATACACACATACGAATGAGTAGATCTTGGATCTATCAATGCAATCACATCAGTATCAAATAGAGTAAAAGTACCAGTGATGATGTCTGGAGATGATGCTTTCTCTCGTGCATGTATAGCTTAGGTCGAGCAGGTGCTCTCGCCTCCGATCTTACAGCTGTATCAGTAGTCCCTCTCTGGCTTCCACTCACACTTCTAGTGTTTCTGGGTGGCCTTCCCCTAGCTGTTGTATTACTCGATCTCATGTTCTAAATATTTTCTTCCTCAGTCATCTTTGGGCAGTCTCGAATGAAGTGATCTTGTGATCCACATTTATAACAAGTTCGATTATTATATTTTCCCTAACATTCTCCCACATGTCTTCTTCCACACTGTCTACACTCAGGTTTGTTGCTTTTGGCACTTTCAACACTTAATTCAGTTGGAATTTGATCTCGTGAACCGATGCTTTATCTCACACGATCTCTACTCGAATGTCCAAACGAAGCATTTGATCGATTGCTTGCATATCTAAATCTCTTCGTCGAAGGTGGAGACGACTTACTCATCAATCTTTTTCTTTCATCTCGAGCTTTAGAATTGGCTTTCTTCTTTTCTTTACTATGCTCTTCGGCTTTGCAGACTCTTTCGACTAACACAACAAATTCATTTATATCAAGTATCCCAACCCACAACTTAATATCTTCATTCAACCCTTCTCTAAAGCGTTTACACAAAGTAGCTTTGGTCGAAACACATTCCCGTGCATACTGGCTCAATCTCACAAATTCTTGCTCGTACTCAGTAACTACCAAACCGCCTTGTTTCAACTCAAGGAACTCTTTATGTTTTTGATCAATGAATCATTGATTGATATACTTCTTTAGGAATTCAACTTGAAAGAAATCCCAGGTGATTGTCTCTCTCAAAACCACAGAAATCAATGTTTTCCACCAGTTATAAGCCGTGTCTCTCAACAAAGAAACTACACACTTGATACATTCATCAGGGGTCAATGACATCTCATCGAATACCTGAATTGTATTCTCGAGCCAAAACTCAACTCGCTTAGCATTTTCATCAGCTGTGGCCCTAAACTCTTCGGCCCCATACTTACGAATCTTATCTACAGAAGGTTTATTCAATCGGATCGGATCTATCACTTGTGGCACAACAGGTACTTCTGGGGGTGAATGTTGTAGAGCCGCCGGATTCGTTAGAACGAACTCCGAAAATGACTCACTCATAATTTGAAAGAAGACTTGCTTAGCCTCTCCTCCCTCACTACTATCATTCGGCCTATATGTGGCCGGTACTGTCCGTTGAGCAAGAGCAAGCGCGTTACTCTCAACATCGTCAGCAACTACTCGATCGGGATCCATTACTATATGAAAACACATTTTCAACTGTTAGGATTCATCACACTATCACAATTATATATATATATGGCATGTATAGCTAGACTCACACGCGCTACGTTAGTTCGAGAATCAACTAAATCGTAGCTCTGATACCAATAAAATGTAACACCCCTAACCCAAAACCATCACCGGAATAGGGTTAAGAGGCATTACCAAATAATCAAAACATTTCACATCCATTTCACGACACTAAGTCAATCATCAAGAAAAAAATATTCAAATACAAGCATATAGTCCCTTATCAAGGTCTACGAGACCTTAAATACGTGTTAGAAAGAGATTGGGACTAAACCGAACACTTATAAAAGTTTTTAAAAATTTAAACATATTTTAACATTGCAGAGGTCACACACCCGTGCAGGTTAGGCCGTGTGCCTCCCACGGCTACCAGACACACCCATGTGTCCAGGCCGTGCCAAAACAAAGCCTATATACTAACTTGTTCACATGGCCACCAGGCAGTCCCGTGTGCCACGGCTGTGTAACCTACCCAAACACACTTCGAAGAGGCCCTTGAGCCATACGACAGAGATACACACCCGTGTCCCTTGGACGTGTATGAAAAATAGGCCATTTGCATGGCTAGTTTGCCACCCACATAAGGGTCATCTCTACAAGCACAACTCTCATGTATTTAAATACCAATTGGCAGCCAAAACATACCATCATATACACCAAATAATCATCAACAATATCATCTATTTCCTTACTCAAAATTAACACAAATAAGTCCATTCAAATACCAATTTCACAACCTAAAGTATTCAAGTTGAGCATCATATAATTCTTACCATAATTCACATTTAATCCATCATTCTCATCTACCAAATAATCATGAAATATATCACATTCATAGCTCATTCATAAATTCAAAATCATTCAACTTCCAAGCCAAATCACATGGCAAGGATTAAGCCTTTCAAAACATGCCATAACTTCTAGCCTATACATGTCATATTTCAACAATATACATATTTCCAAAAGTACCAAAATAGATTGTCGATAGTGTGATAGAGATACTGACTATCTCGGATCCGAGCTAGCTTTATTGACACTGTAAAATAGAGAAACTAATCACATAGTAAGCTTTCAAAAGCTTAGTAAGTTTGTAACATAATACATATTACTCATTAATACCAATACATTATACCAAAAACAAACCATCACATAGATTAATTCAAAATCACATATACCATACCATCCAAAGCTAATATGCTCAATTATATTTCCATAAATTCATTTATAATTTCATCAACCACATAGGTTCCGAACGTACCTTAGCCAACACTTAGTTATCGATTACATATGCTACTCAATACTCAATATTTCATTTCGATCAACTTTCGCCACTTCCTCGGTTCAATCGCACACTTAGTGCCCAAATAATTAGCCAAATCTTAATTAACATCGCACACTTAGTGCATCTATATCAAACCAATCTTAAATCGGTATCGCACACACAATGCCAAACACAAAGTCGAAGCTTGTATTATTTCGCATACACAGTGCTACTCATCTCGATCATATTTTCGAATACGTACACTTTGTGCCACATAACTCGAGCCCTCAAATAGCATTCACAATTCAATAATATCATATCATTCATTTCATAACATTAAACATAGTTAAATACACGTATTATGTCCGAACTTACCTCGGACGTAGAAATATCGAGACTTACCGATCAATCGAGTACTTTATCTTTACCTCGATCTCTATCCGAATCTCTCCTTTCTTAGTCTATACATATTCAAATTTAGTTCATTCAATCACCAATTCATTCAATTTATCTAAACACACACATTTAGGGCATTTTACAAAATAGCTCTCACATTTTCACATTTCGACACTTTAGTCCTTATTTCACAAAATCATCAAATTCACATAATTTCTTTTCATATAAGCCCAGTCCAATTTCCCTTTTGTTCATACAAGCCCACACATTTCATTTATTTCATATTTTAGTCCTTCAATTTACACTTTTCTCAATTTAGCCCAAAATACTCAATTTCACCAAAAATTCAAAGACAAAACATGTTCATCCTTTACATATCTTCCATATTTCACTATCAACTAACACATAGCACAAGCATTCATCAATGGCATATCTCAAAATCACCATCAATCTCTCAAATTAAAGCATGGGCTAGTTAGAGCACAAAGCAACGATCACAAAAAGCGTAAAAATGATCAAAAATCGATCAAAACACATACCTTGACTAAGAACAACAATGGTTGAATATTTTAGGCCCTAACTCTTTCTTTTCTACTTCAATTTCGATGGATGGATGAACATAATGGGCAAAATTTTATGTTTTATTTTATTATATTAACATTAAAACAAAGTTTACCATTTTGCCCTTCATTAAAACATTATAAATTCACCTAATATATGCCCATTTATGCCCATCTCCACTATTAATGGTCCATTTACAACATAAGGACCCCTCATTTAAAAAAAGCCATGACAATTTCACACTTTAACAATCAACACACATCTTTTACAATTTATGCGATTTAGTCCTTTCTCACAATTTGACACATAGTCAATAAAATTTTCACACGAAATTTTCACACAGGCTCAATCACACATTATAAACATCAAAAATAATTTTAAATTTTTCTCTGATCTCAAATTTGTGGTTCAAAACCACTATTTCGACTAGGGTCTAAACCGGGCTGTTACACTACGTTATTCGCGCTAGTGAAGAAGCGTCATCTCTAAATGTTATCACCAGTACTTTCACTCTCTATGATACTAATGTGATTGCATTGATAGATACATGATCAACTCATTCTTATATATATATGAATTTAGTATCTAGTAAGACTTTGCCTGTAGAGTCTATTGAATTTGTGATTAGAATATCGAACCCCTTAGGCAAATGTGTTTTGGTTGACAAAGTCTGCAAGAATTTTTCGTTAATGCATCGAGATTTCTATTTTCCAGCTAATCTAATGTTTTTGCCATTCGATGAATTTGATGTGATTTTTTGTGACACCCCAAACCTGGCCTAGACGTTACAGTCGTATCTAGCAATGTCACATGATAGTGTTTTTGAAACCTCGTTGTTACGATGAAAACATTTCATGTTATTATCTTTAGTAAACCTTTGTTAGAACTTAGGAAGTCGTCTTTATTCATTTAAAACATTTGTTTTGAAACATCCCTCGTTGCGGAAGCTTTAATAAAACAATCTAGGTGATCATGCATTAAGAAATTACTTTAAATTTTTGAAAACTGAGTTTCCTATGACTAGCAGGTATAAATCCATAAAGTAAAATAAATAAATAAATAAAACCCAAATTTAAAACTGAAGTCCCAAAGGGTCCCTAAATTACAACCCAAATAATCAATAATAATCAAATCATAAATCGTAAATTGAAAACCATGGATTCCAAAAATTACTATGGTCACCGCTGAGTCGTCCGTCCCACCGATCCATCTAAGTCTGGGGATTACCTGTGCACATTAAACAAAAAGGATGAGTTTACGTAAACTCAGTGTGTAATCCTGCAGAAACAAACAAACAATCATTATTCACAGTGCATAGTTGAACAGTCTTGGGCCTAAGCCCTTTTCAGTATCAGTGACAGTTTGGGCCTTAGCCCTTCTCAATACAGTGTCAAAATTGCAGTTGGGCCTTAGCCCACCACAGTATCAGTAGTAACAGTTATGCAGTAGAAAAATCTTTAAAGTTATCCCTATTCTGCTGTTTGACAGCTTCATCTTTTCGTTACTAAAAATTATTTATCTCTTCGTAAGGAATTTAGATGATGTTCCATTTGTTTCTATTGAAAATAGACTCACTAAGGATTTAAACTTATAAATTTAAGCCCCAAATTAATTTTTTACAATTTTTGATGATTTTTCTAAGTCAGAACAGGGGAGCCCAAAATCATTCTGACCTTGTCTCACAAAATTTATTGTATCTCATGATTTACATTTCCATTTCTTACACTGCTTCTTCCATGAAAAACTAGACTCAATAAAATTTAATTTCATATTTTATTCAACCTCTAACTCAATTCCCACTAATTTTGATAATTTTTCAAAGTTAGACTACTGCTGCTGTCCAAAACTATTTTAGTGCAAAATGTTGATTTCCCAATTTATAACACCCTTATTTCCTTTCTCTACAATTTTTCGCATCATTTTCTCTTATTTCTCGACAGTAAGCAATTTTGGCTTTTCGTCGAATCCCATTTCTATTTTTCGGGTACACACCTAGTATCATTTCTAATGTATAAGCACTCCTAAGCCTCCAGAACCTAAAAATCGACCAACATATCTCCAGATTAATCACTTAATTCGTTTTCAATCAACCAATTTCGGAAGGAACTTGACTAAAAACCTAGCAAAACCCTTACCTTGCTTGAGTAACCATGAATTCGCACAATCCTAGCATCTATTCAAAACCACCAGCCCCTTGATTAACTCCTAAACACCAAAAAGGAATCCTCCTTTTAGAGATTAACCAAGAATGATTAACAATAGACAAAAGCGTTACCTACCGAACACGCGCAACCAATGATGAAGAACAGAATCAATTGGAAAAAAAAAGAAAGAAACGGAAAGGAAAAAAATGGAAATTTCGGCAGCAACTAGGGGAAAGGATCGGTAGAGGAGGAAAAGAAGAAGACGAAGAAAACGTCGAAAAAGTTTGGGGAATTGGAGAGAAAACCGAAACTCTACTTTTTTTTTGCAACAAAAAGATAATAAGATTATTTTCTAATAACCTCTCCCCAATTATCTCCTAAAATCACTCCCTATTAGCCCTCTAAAATACAACTACTCAGAATTTTGCTCCAACACAACTCTTAGCCGAAATTGGAGCAAAAATACAGTCTCCACGCCACTACAGAGAATTGAACACAAGACCTCCAACACCCCAACACTCCACTTAACCACCAGACCAGTAGACCCATTCTGATATAAACTTACCAACAATTAAACTTAAGCCCTTTGTACAAGGTTAAGGCTTTATTTATAAAAATACCAAAATTTTCCCAAGTAAGGCTTGAACTTGGTGTAACACCCCTAACCCATATCCATCGCCGGACTAGGGTTAAGAGGCATTACCGGACATATCGGAACATTTCACAACACAAACATTTCATGAAACACCCTACACCCGGCCCACGAGCCTGAATCGGATCTGGTATGTTCCTAAGGTAAACCGGTTTCAATATCCTTGTTACTTAGAGAAAATTTGTAAAAATTTTTAGAAATTGTTGTTGTGGATTGGGCTTAGATTGGAAACCCATTTAATTAAATTTATAAATCCAATTTTATTAAGGTGACAAAATAATTTTTAAGGTTTTGAAAAAAATCACTTAACTTTAATCATAATAGTTAAGTAACATAATAATTTAAAGTGAAGCGAATAAGAAAATCCACTTGGGCCTTATGGCCTTATTACATCAAATAAAACCCAAAAATAAAATTAAAGGTACTAAACATAAATAAAGTCCAAATTTAAATAGAATCTTCAAATGGAACATGGCCACCTCGAGGTCTCTACCGTCCCGTCCACAAATCCTTTGTTCATCACCGAAAATATTTCCCTAGCGGGTGAGTCAACAGACTCAATGTGCACACATACTAACATTCAACAAATCGGGCATACACATTCATATCAATTTCATATTCATATAAAATGATGATGCAACCCAACCCAAGCCTAATGGTCCATCCGCTACACACCACCGTACACTCGCCACCACACCGTGGGACTACTAAGTCAACCCTCCATCCGCTACACACCATCGAAGGCCGTCGCTGCAGTCGACGTGCTCATCGCCCATATAATTTGTGTCATGAGACACCATATTCAAATATTGTAACCGAAGTTACCAAATTCAGATATTTGTGACCGTAGTCACCATATAACGTTGGTGAGACCGAAGTCAACACCTTCTTCCCCTTTCACATAAACCCGAGTGCCCCAAAAATTAATAATCATGCATATAATTAAATTCACATTCATATTCAGATTTTCACATGTTATAGAATAACATATTTCATAATCCTATCGGAGTAGGAAGCGTGCACAGTACCTTTGTACCACATTAGGGTACTTAGCCATATTCATATTCTTATACATATTCATAAAAATAATTGCCACATGATAAATCAAAGGTTAGTGTGCGTACACACGATTTGCTTAAAAGGTTCCTTGAGATCTCGAAAATCTCGATCTAACTTTAGATCATTAACTCCTATATTCGGCCATCATATAAGACACATTAATAAACCCATTTGGCTTGAAACAAAACCAAATCCTAGTAGGATTTGTAAAAGGATTACCTTTGATGCCGATTTGGTGTTTATTCAAATCCTGAAAACTTGGTTTTCCTTCACCTGATATTCGGCCAACCTTGATTCTTAACATAGGTTAGTTTTTGGCTTTAATAATTAAAGAACTAATCTAGGTAATCACAAAAGCCTTGACCGAATACTTTTTAAGTGCTTACCTTATGGACTTTAAATCCCGAAACCTTCACCTTCCTCTTCCTTAAAATCGGCCAAATCCTAAATCCCTGAATCGGTTAGTCTTTGATTAATTTGATCTGAAAACCTAAGATTTGGCCTTGGCGAATGTATAACTCACTTACCTTGGATCTTTGATCCTATATTGAAAAGTATAGAAACACGAGGGACCCCTTGTAGATTGACCATGAACAAGATTTGGGATTAGTACTTTTACTTTCGGCATTTAGAAAAGAAAAGAAAGGAAATTGAATAGCTTAACCTTACCTTGATGCCTTTAATCGATTGCTTTTTACTTAGAATCAACAAAGGTTCGCGATAGTAGAAACAGGAAGAAATAGAAGAAGAGAGGATGGTTTCTTGCTTAAGGAAAATTCAGAGAGAGGGAGAGAGTTAGCAAAATTTGACAAGGCTAGAAAAGATGAGAGAATAGCCTCAATTCTCCTCCTTTAACTGAAATTGCTAGACCAAGAGTCCATGACTTGGCCACTACTCCCCACAAGTGATAATATTATCTCCTTTAATTATCACCTAATTAAATTAAAAGTGTTTAATCCACCTTTATCTCTTCAATTAAAAATCCCTTATTTATCACTTATTTTATCATATATTTATGGAATTAAAACTCCTCTAATTCTAGAAGCTTGTGCCGTCCAACCTCTTAGCCTTGGAAGCAAAATAAAACCTTCATTATTTGCTTTCCAAGTGACTCGAACTCAGGCCATTTCCATAAGCCTTAAGTGACACCTTCAGGCCACTTTTCCAAGCCTGTTTGTGTGTCAAATTTCACTAACTTTTTCTTTTAAGGCCCTATTGCCCTTATTTTCTATTTTGAACTTTAAAATTTGTCATTCCGGCCTTATTTCTAAGTTTCCTAAAATTTTCGATCGGCTCTGTAACTTGCCATTTTTCTTACATCTTCAAGTTTCCAAAATGTTCAGGTTTCCAAAATATTCAGGTTTCGAAAATGTTCAAGTTTCCAAAATGTTCAGGTTTCCAAAATGTTCAAGTTTCCAAAATGTTCAAGTTTCCAAAATGTTCAGGTTTCCAAAATGTTTAGGTTTCCAAAATGTTTAGGTTTCCATTTTCATGCATTTCCAGGTTTCCAAAAATATCAAAAATTTATTCTTAGTGCTTAAGCTTGTCATTTCATACAATCAAACTAAAATGCATAGGCCCTATTTAGGATGTTACATTTCACATCAACAAAACATCATCATTCATAATCCCTTTGTCCCTTTAAAATATCTACGAGACCTTAAACATGCTTTAAAAAGGGTTTGGGACTAAATCGAGCACATACAAAACTATGCAGAACTCATAAATTTATTTTTTTAAAATAGGGTACATGCCCGTGTGGCTAGGCCGTGTGCCTCACACGACCGTGCCTTGGCTGTGTCTCAGCTCGTGTACAAAACTGACTAGTACCACACGGCCTGTCACACACCCTTATGTCTGGCCCGTGTGCAATACTGAATTGAATCACACGGCTTGTCATACACCCGTGTGTCTGGCTCATGTGTAACACTGATTTACTTCAAAATAGGATAGTGAAGGATACAGTTAGGACACACGCCCGTGTGCTCAACTGTGTGGGCAATTATAGGCCATTTGCAAGGCCAAATTGCCACCCATTTTAGGTCATACCTACAGGCATCAAACAAGCATTATTTCATATTCCAAAAGTAGCCAAAACATACCAAATTATGCACAATTTATCCCTCAACAACATCATTCATTTCAATATACAAATCCATCCAAAACATACCAATTCATTATGCCAACCCTTCACAAAAAATATGCTAACTTTGCATCACATAGCATGGACTAAATTTACCATATTCACATTCATTAACAAGCCATATCACATGACTTTATATACATAGACTTATACCAAAACATATCTTAACATTTCTAGGCTATACATGCCATACTTCAATATATACATTTTCAAAAGGTACCAAAGTATAGTTTGATAGTGTGGTGATGATTCTCGATGATCCTCGAGCTTTCAGTAGCTTCGATAATCTATAAAATAATGCAAACGCACACAAAGTAAGCTTTCAAAAGCTTAGTAAGCCATATACAAATAAACTTATCACATAGAACAATTATAAATCATTTCATACATATAAACTATGGCATAACACAATAGCAATTTTCATACTTCTCGTTTGGCTCAATTGTTCTTTACCATTTGCTTACAAACATATCACGTTCCATGTATACTTATTCTTCATACTCAAACTTTGTTTGCATTTCAAACGTACATGCATTGGATATACATTTTACATAGTCATTCATTTCTCAGAGTGCCCGTTGAACCATTCGAAATCCATAAGGATACTCAGATATATCTGAAAGTTCATACAATGCCAACGTCCCAGACGTGGTCTTACATGTAATCAAATATCGATGCCACTATCCCAGACAGGGTCTTACACGAAATCATATACGATGCCGATGTCCCAAACATGGTGTTACACGCAAATCTCAAATCGATGCCAACGTCCCGGACGTGGTCTTACACTATAACTCATATTGAAACCTTATGTCATGACATATGTATCCTAACTATTCCTAAGGTTCGTACGGGGCTTTTCAGAGATTAACACGTTGTCGAAACTTCTTCGGATTTCACATATACATCTTCCATATTCATTCATCATAATTCAATTTCATATAAGCATGAATAAATCAACTCAAACATATTTATTTCTATATAGACTTACGTTGTACAGATATGAACGGATGGAAACGACTACTCACCACTTTTGACTTCCCCCGATCTAATTCTGTTTTCTTTTGTTCTTGATCTATTCACATTCAAATTTAGCTTATTCATTCACCAAATCATTCAATTCAATCCAAATACACATATTTAGGGCATTTTACAAATTAACCCTCACATTTTTACAATTTAACATTTTAGTCCCTAATTCACAAAATCACAAAATATACAAAATTTCTTCATACACATGCTTGGCTGAATATTCTATTAGTCCATATAAGCCTACATAATTCATTTATTTCACATTTTAGTCCTTCAGTTTCTCATTTTCACAATTTAGCCTAAATTACTCAAATTCATCAAAAATCCAAAAACAAAACATATTAATCTCATACCAAGCTTCCATAACTCATCAACTAACATCATTAAACTCATATAATCATCAATGGCATAACTTGAAATCTTTATCAAATTCAGAAATTGAGACATGGGCTTAAGAGAACATGAAGAAACAATCACAAAAACATAAAAATCACTAAAAATCAAGCTCAAAACATACCTTGATTGAGCCAGGTGAGTGCCGAATGCAAAGAAATCTTGAAACCCTTCTTTTCTTTCCAAAATTCGGTGATGGATGAACATAATGGACAAAATTTTGTGTTTTGTTTTATTAATCAAATATTTAATTATCAATTTCCACTTTTAACCTTAATGAAACATTAATGAAAAGCATTTAAATCATGGAAATAAATGTCCACTAACTTGATAATGGCATATTAGCCTTTTAAGGACTTCTAACAAATCAAATCATAGCAATTTAGCACATCAACATATATAATTCCACTTTTACTCTTTCTGCGATTTAGTTCTTTTTCATAAATAAGCACACAAACGATCAAATTAATTCACGAAACATTCACACATGCTTAATCACGTACTGTAAACACGAAAAATAATCTTAAAATATTTTTAGACTCGAGTTTGTGGTCCTGAAACCACTATTCTGACTAGGGTCTAAACCGGACTATTACAATTCTCCCTCCTTAGGGATTTTCCTCCCTGAAAATCTTATCGTTGAATAATTTCAGATATTACTGTCTCATAACATCTTCGGGCTCTCACGTAGCCTCTTCAACACCATGTCGATGCCAGATTACTTTTACTAACAGAATTTTCTTATTTTTCAATTCTTTAACCTCGCGAGCTAGAATACTAATCAGTTCTTATTCATAAGTCATATCAGAATGAATCTCTATTTCAGATGGAGAAATCACATGTAAGGGATCAGATCTGTATCGTGGAAGCATTGGTACGTGAAACACATTATGAATCTTTTCTAACTCAAATGGTAGCGACAATCTGTATGCAACAATACGTTCAATAATCTCATACGACCCAATGAATCTCAGACTCAATTTGCTTTTTCTGCCAAATTGAAGTATTTTCTTCCACTGTGAGACTTTCAAAAACACTTTGTCCCCGACCTAAAATTCAATATCTTTTCGTTTCAAGTCTGCATATGGTATCTGTCGATCAGGCGCTGCTTTCAAACTATCACGAATTACTTTCACTTTCTGCTTGGTCTCTTTTATCAAGTCAACCCCATGAATCTTATTTTCGCTGAGCTCTGACCAGTATAACGGTTTTTGGCATTTACGACCATATAAGGCTTCATACGGTGCCATTTTAATACTCGGTTGAAAACTGTTATTATATACGAATTTAATCAATGGCAAATACTGTTCCCATGTACGTTCAAACTCAAGAATGCAACATCTCAACATAACCTTGAGAATCTAAATAATCCGCTCGGATTGACTATCCGTCTGCGGGTGAAAAGCAGTATTAAAATAAAGTTTCGTACCTAAAGCCTCCTGCAGTTTCTTCCAGAACCGCGAAGTAAACCTCAGATCTCTATCAGAGACAATATATAGTGGCACCCCATGTAATCTTACAATATCAAATATGTACAACTCAACTAACTTATCAAGCGAATAATCCATTCTCACTGGAATAAAATGAGATGATTTTTTCAATCTATGAACTATAACTCAGATTGTATTTTTCTTCCTCAGAGTTAGAGGCAAACCTGAAACAAAATCTATCTTCACTCTATCCCATTTCCACTCAGGAATCATAATTGGTTGTAACAAACCGGATGACACTTGATGTTTATCTTTAACTTACTGACAGATCAAAAATTTTGAAACAAAATCAAATATATCTCTTTTCATTCCTTGCCACCAACAAAGTTGTTTCAAATCATTATACATTTTTGTATTTCCTGGATGAAGAGATAAGCGACTGCTATGTGGTTGTTTCAAAATAAACTGAATCAACTTTAGATTTCTTGAAACACAAACCTAATCTCAGAATCTCAAACAATCATCAACATCAACTCTAAATTCAGAATTAGAGTTCAAATCACATTGAGCTTATTTCATTAACATTTCATTATAAACTTTCTGAGCATCACAAATTTGCTGTAAGAACAACGGTTTTGCTTTCATTTCAGCTGAAAGTGAACCATCATCAGATAGAACTAATGAGTGTTCATTGCACGTAGCGCAAACAGTAATTCTGACTCAGCATCAACAACAATGTTTTCTTTTCCGGATGATAATCTATAACTAGCTTGTAGTCTTTTAACAGCTCCAACCATCTTCTTTGTTGCAAATTCAAATCTTTCTGAGTCATGAAATATTTTAGACTTTTGTGATATGAAAACACATGACATTTCTCACCAAATAAATAGTGACGCCAAATCTTCAGAGCGAACACAATTGCAGCCAGCTCAAGGTCGTGCGTCGGATAATTCTTTTTATGCAGTTTCAATTGTCTCGAGGCATAAGCTATAACTTTTCCTTCCTGCATCAAAGCACACCCCAAACCATTTAACAAAGCATTACTATATATCAAAAATTCTTTACCGGATTCTGGTTGTACTAGCACTGGAGCTTTAGTCAATAGAGTTTTCAACTGATCAAAGCTTTTCTAACATTTTTCAGACCATTCGTGTAACACCCCTTACCATATTCAATGCCAGAACCGGATACGAGGCATTACCAAACTTAACTTGCTCAAACATATAACATCGGGCCGTAAAATTTTGTTTCAACATAAAACTTTTTCATTCATATTCATAACGTCCCTATTATGGGTCTACAAGACCCTTAACATACATACAGAATAGTTTGGGACTAAACCAGAAACTTTCGCACACTTAGAAAAATTTTACTCAAAATAGGGCTACATGCCCGTGTGGAAAGGAACATGCCCGTGTGGGTAGGCCTTGTGGTCAATAATGCCTAAGTTCCTAACCCTTGTGGATTTTATTTTTCATTTTGAACCTACAGGGGTTTTCACATGGCCTGGCACATGCCCGTGTCTATGGCCCGTGTCCCTCACACGGCCAAGACACGCTCGTGCCCTCACCAGTATGTGAAAACCTTGGTATTCTGTTTATGATGTCAGCAAACACTCAGGGGCACATGGCCTAGTCACACGCCCGTGTGCTGGCCGGTGTGACGAATTGAATTTTTGCAAATTTGATGCAGGGGACACACGACCTATCAACGCACCCATGGGGCTGACCGTGTGTCACACACGGCCTAGACACACGCTTGTGTGTCTACCCGTGTGGATAATTATAAGGCTATTTACCAAGCTAATTGCCACCCTGAAAAAAACAAACACACTTATACCACCACAAGCAACACATAAGATAGCAATAATACACTATGAAGAATCACTAACCCATCATGCATACACTTCACATCTTACTTGATCAATTACATGAACTTGCACTTCATGAATATCACCATCATTGAATATATATAAAACTTAACAAGTATTGGCCAATTCCCAATGGCCATTTACAAAATGAATGAGTAACAATAATAGCCAACACTTTAGCTAATAATTATGACATAACAAAATGACCAAGTTCCTATACATGACATATCCAAAATAAATCAACTTTACTATACCAAAAGAATAGTTGATAGTGTGATCTGAACTCTGACGTCCTACGATCCCCGAGTTAGCTTGGCGATACTACAAGGAAAAGGAAAATGAGAGGGGTAAGCAATAAGCTTAGTAAGTTTGCAGGAAATAAATAGTAATATTAAGACTTATAATAGTATCCATTCATCTCATTGAATAATACACAAGTTCTCAAACCCATCAACATAACTTACTCATGCATACTCTCACCAAATTACGTATCACATTTTGCATTTGTTTCTCGTAAGTTACTCATGGGTACCTACATCACTTCATCACACAACTTTAGCACTTTTAATCTTTTAAACATAGACTTAGCTTTTTGTCATCTGTACATAAAATTAGCTCTTTGCTCGTTGAACTACTTGGAATATCGAAGGATATTCAATCTCGTCATACATGTATCATGATGCCAATGCCATATCCCAGGTATGGTCTTACATGGGATCACATCTTGATGCTGATGCCATATCCCAGGTATGGTCTTACACGGGATCTCATATCTCGATGTCGATGCCATATCCTAGATATGGTTTTATACGAGATCGTATATAGATGTCAATGCCATGTCCCAGACATGGTCTTACACGAGATCTTTCTTTGGTGCCGAGGCCATGTCCCAGACATGGTCTTATAGGGACCTTCCTTATTTGGTGCCGATGCCATGTCCCAGACATGGTCTTATACGGGACCATCCTTATTTGGTGCCAATGCCATGTCCCAAACATGGTCTTATATGGGACCTCCTTCATTTGGTGTCGATGCCATGTCCTAAACATGGTCTTATATGGGACCTTCCTTATCTCATGTTGTGACACAGGTATCCTTATTATTTCGAATGTTCAACTGAAACTTCAATTTAACGTAATCTCATTATAATTTCATCGAGGCATCATTAATCAACTTCATGGAAATAATATACATTTCTCATAATTATAAATAATTAAAAACATAATAACATTATGTAGCTTTAAATTCACACAAACTTACCTCGGTACTTAAAATACGTATAGTTGTTCAATTTAGTCAAAAACCTTGTTCTTGCCTTGGTTTCGGTCTGGGCTTCATGTTTCTTGATCTATAATAACAATTCCACTTGTTTGATACTCACATTGATTAAATTAACCCATGAATCATACTTTGGGAAAATTATGATTTTGCCCATAAACTTTCACATGATTACACTTTTGCCCCTAGGCTCGTAAAATGATTTTTATTCAATTTCCTTGTATTTTAGGCCTAGCCGAATCATTTTCTTAACCACAACAGCCCCCAATTTCCACTAATTCACTCATGTATGACCATTTTCATGACTTTTACATTTTAGTCCTTTTTATGAATTTCTCATGGAAATCACTTAGAAAAAGATGTTTATCATGCATCAAACTTTCATATTCTTCCATAAATCATCAAAATACATGTATTTCATTCATGGGAAAATTTTTGACCATAAACCCTAGCTTAAAATATAGCTAGAAATAGCTAAATCGAGCTACGAGGATATCAAAAATACGAAGAACATTAAAAATAGGGCTAGGAGGTACTTGCAATCAAGCTTGAAAGTTGAAAAAACCCTAGCTATAGAGGATGAAGATGGACACGATTTTTAGCTTATTTTCCCTTTTAATTCTTTTATTAACCAAATGAAAAAAATGCCCTTAAGGCCTCTTTCATGAGATTTTTCCTTCCCATGTCTATTTTTGTCCATCTTGACATATATTGGTCTAATTGCTAAATAAGGACTTCTATAAATTTTTATAATGCTATTTCATACTTAAATATTCTAGAATCTTATATTTTCCAATATTTGCAATTTAGTCCTAATAGACAAATTGCTCACTAATTTATAAAATTTCTTCATGAATTTTCCACACAATCATGCAAACATGCCTTAGGCCTCATAACATTCATAAAACACATATTTCTAGCTCATATTTGTGGTCTCGCAACCACTATTCTGACTAGGCCCTAAATCGGGCTGTTACAATTCGAATTTCACATCTTTTTGAAGTAATCTCGTCAACGGAGTTGCAATCATCGAAAAGCCTTTTACGAACAGTCGATAATAACCAACAAGTCCCAGAAAACTGTAAACTTCAGACACATTTTTCGGAGGCTTCCATTCTAAAATAGATGAAATCTTGCTCAAATCAACTCGTATACCGGATGTTGACACAATATGCCCCCAAAAGCCAACTTTTCGTAACTAAAACTCACATTTACTAAACTTTGCATACAATTGCTTATCACGCAGAGTTTGTAACACAATCCTCAAGTGTTCAGCATGCTCAACTTCATCATGTGAATAAATTAAAATGTCGTCAATGAATACAACAATAAATTGATCTAAATACGGTCTGAAAATTCTGTTCATCAAGTCCATAAAAATAATAGGAGCATTTGTTAGTCCCTTTAAGATATCTACGAGACCTTAAACATGCTTTAAAAAGGGTTTAGAACTAAACCAAGCACATACGAAACTATGCAGAACTCATAAAAATTTCTTTCAAAACAGGGCACATGCCCGTGTGGCTAGGTCGTGTGCCTCGCACAATCGTGCCTTGGCCTGTGTCTCAGCCCGTGTACAAAACTGACTAGTACCATACGACCTGTCACACACCCGTATGTCTGGCCCGTGTGCAATACTCAATTGAATCACACGGCCTGTCACACACCTGTGTTTTTGGCCCGTGTGCAACATTGATTTCTTTCAAAACTGGGCACATGCCGGTGTGGCTAGGCCGTGTGCCTCACACAATCGTGCCTTGGCTTGTGTCTCAGTCCGTGTGCAAAACTGACTAGTACCACGCGGCCTATCACACGCCCGTATTTTTGGCCGGTGTGCAATACTAAATTGAATCACACGGCTGTCACACACCCGTGTGTCTGGTCCGTGTGCAACACTGATTTACTTCTAAATAGGATAGTGAAGGACACGGTCAGGACACATGCCCGTGTGCTCAACCGTGTGGGCAATTATAGCCTATTTGCAAGGCCAAATTGCCACCCATTTCAGGTCATACCTACAAGCATCAAGCAAGCATTATTTTATATTCCAAAAGCAGCCAAAACATACCAAATTATGCACAATTTATCCCTCAACAACATCATTCATTTCTATATACAAATCCATCTAAAACATTCCAATTCAATATGCCAACCTTTCACCAAAAATATACTAACTTTGCATCACATAGCATGGACTAAATTTACCATATTCACATTCATTAACAAGCCATATCACATGACTTTATCTATATAAACATGTACCAAAACATATCTTAACATTTCTAGCCTATACATGCCATACTTCAATATATACATTTTCAAAAGGTGCCAAAGTATAGTTTGATAGTGTGGTGATGATACTCGACAAACCCCGAGCTTCCAGTAGCTTCGATAATCTATAAAACAATGCAAACACACACAAAATAAGCTTTCAAAAGCTTAGTAAGACATTTACAAATAAACTTATCACATAAAAAAATTATAAATCATTTCATACATATAAACTATGGCATAACACAATAGCAATTTTCGTACTTCTCATTTGGCCCAATTGTTCTTTACCATTTGCTTACAAACATATCACATTCCATGTATAATTACTCTTCATACTCAAACTTTGTTTACATTTCAAATGTACCTGCATCAGATATACATTTTACATAGTCATTCATTTCTCGGAGTGCCCGCTGAACCATTCAGAATCCATAAGGATACTCAGATATCTCTGAAAATTCGTAGAATGCCAACATCCCAGACGTGGTCTTACATGTAATCAAATATCAATGCCACTGTCCCAGACAGGGTCATACACAAAATTATATACGATGCCGATGTCCCAGACATGATCTTATATGTAAATCTCAAATCGATGTCGACGTCCCAGACGCGGTCTTACACGATAGCACATATCGAAACCTTATGTCATGACATATGTATCCTAACTATTCCTAAGGCTCGTATGGGGCTTTTCAGACATTAACACCTTGTCGAAACTTTCTCGGATTTCACATATACATCTTCCATATTCATTCATCATAATTCAATTTCATATAAGCATGAATAAATCAACTCAAACATATTCGTTTGTATATAGACTTACTTTGTACAGATATGAACGGATGGAAACGACTACTCGATCACTTTTGACTTCCCTCGATCTAGTTCCGTTTTCTTTGATTCTTGATCTAGTCACATTCAAATTTAGCTTATTCATTCACCAAATCATTTAATTCAATCCAAATACACATATTTAGGGCATTTTACAAATTAGCCCTCACATTTTTACAATTTAACATTTTAGTCCCTAATTTACAAAATCACAAAATATACAAAATTTCCTTATACACATGCTTGGCCGAATATTCTATTAGTCCATATAAGCCCACATAATTCATTTATTTCACATTTTAGTCCTTCAATTTCTCATTTTCACAATGTAGTTCAAATTACTCAAATTCATAAAAATCTAAAGATAAAACATATTAATATCATATCAAGCTTCCATAACTCATCAATTAACATCATTAAACTCATATAATCATTAATGGAATAACTTGAAATCTTCATCAAATTCAAAAATTGAGACACGGGCTTAAGAGAACATGAAGAAACGATTACAAAAACATAAAAATCACTAAAAATCGAGCTCAAAATATACCTTGATTGAGCTAAGTGAGTTCGAATGCAAAGAAAGCTTAAAACCCTTCTTTTCTTTCCAAAATTTGGTGATGGATGAACATAATGGACAAAATTTTGTGTTTTTTTTATTAATCAAGTATTTAATTATCAATTTCCACTTTTAACCTTAATGAAACATTAATGAAAAGCATTTAAATCATGGAAATAAATGTCCACTAACTTGATAATGGCTTATTAGCCTTTTAAGGACTTCTAACAAATCAAATCATAGCAATTTAGCACATTAGCCCGTTTTACTCTTTCTACAATTTAGTCCTTTTTCATAAATAAGCACACAAATAATCAAATTAATTCACGAAACTTTCACACATGCTTAATCACGTACTGTAAACACGAAAAATAATCTTAAAATATTTTCAGAGTCAAATTTGTAGTCCCAAAACCACTATTCTGACTAGGGCCTAAACCGAACTATTACACTTGGGACCTCTCACACACCCACAATACATAACCACTAAAGCATATATACATTGTGTGTCACACACACGAAATCAAAAATTAAAATTTTGGGGCGTTACAATTCTACCCCCTAAAAGAAAATTTCATCCTCAAAATTTACCCAGTCAGAATAGATGAGGATATTGTTGACGCATCATATCCTCAGGCTCCCACGTAGCCTCCTCAATATTATGATTACGCCAAAGAACCTTAACTAGTGGAATAGATTTCCTCCTTAGTACTTTTACATCTCGATCCAAAATCTGAACCAGCTCCTCCTCAAAGGTCAAGGCTGGCCTGACCTCAATCTCCTCAAAGAAAACGATGTGAGTAGGATCAGAGCGGTAGCGCCTCAACATCGAGACGTGGAACACGTCATGGATACGATCCAACTTTGAGGTAGCTCCAACTGATAAGCGACTGGTCCCACTCACTTCAAAATATAGTAAGGTCCAATAATCCTAGGGCTCAACTTGCCCTTACGACCAAACCCCAATACCTTATTCCACGGTGAGACCTTAAGGAATACAAAGTCCCCCACCAAGTATTCAATCTCACGTCACTTCAGGTTGTCATAAGATTTCTATCTATTAGAAGCCGCTTTCAGTCGATCTCAAATCAGTCTAACCTTATCCTCTATCTTAGAAACCAACTCAGGACACAGAACACGTCACTCACCTAACTCAGTCCAACATAAAGAGTACGACACTTACGACCATACAGTGCATCGTAAGGTGCCATCTGGATGCTAGATTAGAAATTATTATTATAGGCGAACTCTGCTAGCGGTAGATAATCCTCCCAACTGCCTCGAAAATCAATAGCACAACTCCTAAATCTGAGCCTTAAGTTCCACAAGCTCCTTCGGTGCCATTCGATAAGGAGCGAGACACCGGAGCTATTCTTAAAAGTAGCTCATTCCCAAATTCTAACTTGCAATTCAGAGGTAACCCCGATGGCTCCTCAAGAAAGACATCTGAAAAATCCTTTATCATTCTGATATCCTTAACTGTAGCATCCCAAGAATCCGAAACACTTACGTAGGCCAAGAATGCCTCACATCCCTTACAAACCATCTTCTCTGCCACCAGTGTAGAGATCACATTAGATAAGTAAGTCTGGCATTCTCCAATCATGACTACCTCCTTATCCTCCTCAGTCCTTAGTACGACCCTCTTAGTTACACAGTCTAAGCTAACACGATGCTTGACCAACCAGTCCATCCCCAGAATTAAGTCGAACTCCCCAAATGAAAGCTCCATCAAATTAGTCAGGAAGATTGCCCCTTGTACCTCTAAAGGAATGTCCCTATACTATTTGCTAACTCTAATAGATTTCCCTAACAGGCTCAGTACCGTAACCTCACTCGTAGTGCTCTCAATTGAAATCCCCAAGTTTCCAGACACAATACAGATTATATAGGAGTGAGTGGATCCTATATCTATCAATGCAATATATGGTACATCATGGATAAGGAACTTACCCGTGATGATGTCCGAAGCATCTCCATCCTCTCGGTGATGTGCAGCATATACTAGAGTTGGCTGCCTTGCCTCAATCTGTCCAGCACCTCTGTCCGGTGCTCTCTACCCACGACCCATGCCATTACCACCCCTAGCCCGACCACGGCCTCTCGGTGGCTATTGTACTACCGTCTGTGGCTATACATTACTAGTACCCTAAGCTTGCATCTGATCAGCCCTTAGTGGACACCCCAGTCCTCCTCCAACACTTGCCCTGGTGGCGTCTACCACAATCAACACACGGTTGCTGTCTAGTAGCAGCAATAGGGGGCCTAGCTCTAACTGGCCCATCAGCTTTAGCCTTTTTCTTAGGCCTCTGTATAGAACTCGAGGGCTCCGAATCCCTCTTGTTCCTACCTCTCTCTCTATCGCGGTTTTGGCGCTTAGTGCGCTTAACCTCCTCAGCGATCTTTGCCTTCTCGACCAAGGCAAAAAAATCTCGCTCCCTCTGCAGAGCTATCAGAACCCTCAAGTTATCCCTGAGGCCATCCTTAAAGTAAACACATCGTTCATACTCTGATGCCACCATACCTCGCGCATAGCGGATCAGTCTTAGAAACTAGGCCTCATACTCGACCATTGATCGATCTCCCTATTCTAAATTCAGAAACTCCCTCCTACGGGTGTCCACATAACTCCCACATATTTTCCTTGGAAGGCAGTCTTAAAGAACTCCCAGGTCAGACGTTCGGGCTCGGTGCCCTCATTAACAGTAAGCCACCACTGATAAGCCTTATCCCATAGCAGTGAGACTGCACCCCTTAATTTCTACTCAAGGGTGCAATCTAAATTATCCATAATCCTCTCTTTGGCCTCAATCCAGTACTCGGCCACATTAGGGCAACTCCGGTGACGCCCCTGAAGAGCTTAGCTCCATTGGACCAGAGTTTTTTCGTAACCGACCCTCGACCCCTAGATCCAGTATTGGGCCCAACGACCCTTTTCAAAATCCTTAGCATAGCCTGGGACAATGAGTTGTCCCTAACCATGTGATCTTGAGGCCCAGTCTCAATAGCAGGTGACACTAGCGTCTCACTTGTATCCAAATTTGGTATGCTACCCAGTGAAGAGGACTCAGCTCGAGCTCTTTTGCGGCCTCTACCTCGTCCTCTAGTACCCCATCTGCTGATACGACGTGCGCTCATTGTCTAATCATGTTTATCTGTATTAACAGTTTTATGAATCAATTACAGTTCCAGTGTTTATTAACAAATGTTTTCTATAAAATAGTATCGATTATTCAGAGTTCACTTTCGTAAATCGCAGCCTCACTACAGTTTTCAGTTTCTCTACAATTTTTAGCATACAATAACTAGAGGCTTTTCAGTAGAATTTACTACCTATAGTAGTTTCAGAATATACTATCCATAACAGTTTCAATTTAAAACAAATCACAGTTTAGAATACTTACAAGATTAGCGTCGGAGACTCGGTGTACCACTTACTCAGTAAAAACATTTCAAATCATTTGGAAATCGATTAATTTTTCTAAAGCCCATTTTTTATAAAACCCATAATCCACAATCGAGTTTTGTAACCTAGATCTGATACCACTAAATGTAACACCGCAAACTCGGCCTAGACGTTATGGCCGTATCTGGTAATGTCACACGATAGTGTTTTTGAAACCTCATTGTTACGATGAAAACATTATGTTATTATCTTTAGTAAACCTGTAACATCCCAAAGTTGGGCCTAGTAGGATTGGGCCCATTGGGCCTTAGTCGTAGGAGCGTTTAAAATTTTGAGAATAAGAAAACAAATTAATGCAAGTTGGATCTAGTAGGTGAGTGATTTTGGAAGGTTAGAGGGCTTCTATAAAGTCCCGGGTTTAAGTTAGGCCTTAGGAAAAATTTTGGTTTGAGGTGAATAAAACCTTGGGAGTTAGTAGGTAGGCTCTAAAGATAAAATGTGGGGGAAAAAGAAACAAGTGGAGTGTGTGGTGTAGTGGCAAAGTGGCACCACATAAGAGACAAAGGGGTGACGCCACAAGGAAAGAAGGAGGTCCAAGGTTCAAGTCTTGGCTCTTGCATTTTTGTTTTCTTTTTAAATGGACTCAACAATTTTACCATAGGGCTATATTTAGTTGTGCATGGTTTTAGACACAAGAGGAGCTTGTGGCCTAGTGGCTAGTGGCGTGGATTATTCTACAAGGGAGCCTGAGTTCGAGTCTAATGACAAGCAAGGGAGTATTTATTTTGCGGATTGGACGGGAAGAGTTTGAGTTGGATTTAAACTCTACTGACGGAAGGATCCCACATCAGAAAGATACAAAGAAGGAAGGTGAGAAGCTAGCTATATAGAGCTGACTAGGAGGAGAAGGATCATACCTGGTTGGCGTTGGGCATAGGAGTGCTCAGAGCACGGTTTAGTAGCTTCAAATTCCTATCAGGTGTGTATTCTCTCTACTCTAGTTGTAGAGCGGCATATGTCGAAATGCCGATCACATGGCGATGGTAGCCACATGAGCGTGCGAGCACACGTGTGGAAGCTTCAACGTGATAGTCAAGGCCACCATGAGTATTCTTGTGGGTGTGGGCTGTTGGGCCACGATGGCCCAAAAGGGGCCAAGTGGGCCCAATAGGCCCCCATATGAGTAAATTGGATGATTGAGTAGTAGATAGTGAACTAGACTATGTGAATCTCATATATGTGGCTAGATTTGGGCTGAATGGGCCACACGAGTGTATGGGCCCACTTGGGCTGAGAATGGGCCTTAAGCCCATTCGCATCATTATCTTTGTTTAGAATACTTGAGTCATTCGAGGCGACGTGGACCTTCTGTTAGGTCGTCAATACCCTAATTTGTAAAAGAACCAAAATACCCTGGTTTGCAAAATTACCGAATTACCCCTGGTTTGCAAAATTACTGAATTACCCCTGGTTTACAAAATTACTAAAAGACCCTTAATTTATGAAATTACCAAAATATCCTTAATTTGTGAAATTACCAAAATACCCCTAGTTTGTAAAATTAACAAAATACCCTTGATTTACAAAATTACCAAAATACCCCCAATTTGTGAAATTATAAAAATACCCTCAGTTTGCAAAATTACTAAAATACCCTCAGTTTACAAAATTATCAAAATACCCCCAGTTTTTGAAATTACCAAAACACGCTCAGTTTGTGAAATTACCGAAATACCCCCGATTTACAAAATTACTGAAATACCCCCAGTTTGTGAAATTACCAAAATACCCTTAGTTTGTGAAATTATCGAAATACCCTCGATCTGTGAAATTACTATTTTACCCTTAAATAACAAAATAACCGTTGTACCCTCGTGGTAGTACTAGCATTTTATGTGTTAATTGTATGATTGATTATGTTTGAGATACACTGCATATATGAATTAGTTATGAGTAGAATTACCAAACTACCCCTGAACGGTAGGATTATCGGAATACCCTTACAAGGTAAAATGACTGATTTGCCCTTGTAGGTAAGTGATTGGCTTGTGCTATGATATGACCAGTTTGGCTATGGTTGTATGATTGATATGCTTTTATTACATGCTTAAATGATTGTTATTGAGCATGGCCATTTTGCATACACATGTAATGATTGAGCATGACATACACGACATATTGCATGGGGATGGGATATTGATGATCGGGGAAGTATATATCGGTGGCTCTGGCACATTCTGTATAATGGCTATATGCCAACCTAAATATGGCTCGTGCCATCTTGATTACGGCTTTGTGCCAATCGTATTTACCCAAAGCTGTGTGCCAATCATATTACCGTCGCTGATGGCTATGTGCCAAGCATAATACAGTTATTGATGACTCTGTGTCAATCATATTTACCCATGGCTGTGTGCCAATTATATTATTATTTCAGTGGCTCTACCACATATATCGGTGACACTGTCACACTAAATGATGGCTTGGTGCCACATTATCATATCGGTGATTTGGTCACATAGTGATCGATGGCTAGGCCACGTTATATTTGGTCACATAGTGATCGGTGGCTAGACCACGTTATATTTGGTCACATGGTGATCGGTGGCTAAGCCACGTTATATTGATTTTGAGTAGTGTGTCTGTTAGCATGATTGCCCAAGGGGCATGTAGCGGATGGAGGGTTGATTGTAGAAATCCCCATGGTGTGATGGATTGTTCGAAGTGGCGTGTAGAGGATGGAAAAACTAGGCTAGGCTGGGACATAATGCATTCATTTATTTTTATGTCATCTTGAGTGGGCTAATGCCAATATGTGATTGTAGGCCACAAGCCGTTTATGTGATATAGGGGATTTACACACTGAGTTCTCGTAACTCACCTCTCTGCTTAATTTTGCAGGTAATTCCTAGCTTTGCGGATTTGGAGTCGAGGTGAACTCTGTGGTGGCCATACATTGTAGCTTAATAAATTCTGCTTTGCGGTACTATAGATTTTATTTAAATTTGGGTTTTTGTTTTGTAATAAGGCCTTTGGTATTTTGTTTTGGTTTTAGCTTTTAAATTCGGTTACTGCTTATTAATTTTGAATGCTCAATTTGAGATTTTCTAAAACATTAATAACTATTTTTCTATAATATTAATACACGGTTTACAAACTATAATGGATAAAACTCTGGATTTTCTTAACGTTGATAACTCTTTTCAAAATATCACATGTCTACAATAATTTAAATGTCATTTTTTCTAAAACTCATTGAGTTGGATTTATTATAAACAAGATCATCGGAAATAGCAATGAAAATGTTTTTGCAAAGAGAACTATAAAGCAACAAAACTTGATATTTCTAACGAACGTATAGATTCTTTAACAACCTTTCCATGTGACATGCCAGATTCGGTCATAACGTCTAGGCCAGGTTTGGGGTGTTACAATTATGGTATCAGAGCCTAGGTTGCAAAACTCGGCTGTAGAATGGGTTCAAAATTTTTTTTGAAAGTTATTTGAAATTTGGTTTAAAAAAATATCTTTATTGGAAGTATGGCACCCGAGTCTCTGGTACCAAATCCGTAAGTCCCCTTACTTATTATTATATGCTATAATGACTGTATTTATTATGTGTATGTTTTAGATGTGACGTTTGAATGGAAAATTTTTATGTATAAATGTTAAATATATGTTTGCTTTTATATTAGATATTTGATTGTGTGAAGAGGTTCTAAGCTTAAGTTAGAAAGTGTATTACTGTTTTAGAATCAGAGTGTGCAGCGTGAGTGTAGTGTTGTAGGTTAAGATGTGCGACTGTTTCTATAGCTAGAAATTTTGAGGACGAAATTTTTTAAGGAGGGTAGATTTGTAACATCCCAAAGTTGGGCCTAGTAGGATTGGGCCCATTGGGCCTTAGTCGTAGGAGCGTTTAAAATTTTTGAGAATTAGAAAACGGATTTAATGCAAGTTGGATCTAGTAGGTGAGTGATTTTGAAAGGTTAGAGGGCTTCTATGAAGTCCCGTGTTCAAGTTAGGCCTTAGGAAAAATTTTGGTTTGAGGTGAATAAAATCTTGGGAGTTAGTAGGTAGGCTTTAAGGATAAAATGTGGGGGAAAAAGACACAAGTGGAGTGTGTAGTGTAGTGGCAAAGTGACGCCACATAAGAGACAAGGGGGTGACGCCACAAGGAAGGAAGGAGGTCCAAGGTTCAAGTCTTGGCTCTTGCATTTTTGTTTTCTTTTTAAATGGACTCTAGAATTTTGCCATAGGGTTATATTTAGTTGCGCATGGTTTTAGACACAAGAGGAGCTTGTGGCCTAGTGGCTAGTGGCGTGGATTATGCTACAGGGAGCCTGAGTTTGAATCTCATGACAAGCAAGGGAATATTTATTTTACGGATTGGACGGGAAGAGTTTGAGTTGGATTTAAACTCTACTAACGGAGGGATCCCACATCGAAAAGATACAAAGAAGGAAAGTGAGAAGCTAGCTATATAGAGCTGCCTAGGAGGAGAAGGATCATACCTTGTTGGCGTTGGGCATAGGAGTGCTCGGAGCACGGTTTAGCAGCTTCGGATTCCTATCAGGTGTGCATTCTCTCTACTCTAGTTGTAGAGCGGCATATGTCAAAATACCGGTCACACGAGGATGGTAGCCACATGAGTGTGCAAGCGCACGTGTGGAAGCTTCGACGCGATAGTCGAGGCCACCATGAGTATTCTTGTGGGTGTGGCCTGTTGGGCCACGATGGCCCGAAAGGGGCCAAGTGGGCCCAATGGGCCCTCGTATGAGTAAATTGGATGATTGAGTAGTAGATAGTGAACTAGACTATGTGAATCTCATATATGTGGCTAGGTTTAGGCTGAATAGGCCACACGAGTGTGTGGGCCCACTTGGGTCGAGAATGGGCCTTAGGTCCATTCGCATTATTATCTCTATTTAGAATACTTGAGTCGTTCGAGGCGACGTGGACCTTCTGTTGGGTCGTTAATACCCTGATTTGTAAAATAACCAAAATAACCGTGGTTTGCAAAATTATCGAATTACTCCTGGTTTGCAAAATTACCGAATTACCCCTGGTTTACAAAATTACTGAAATAGCCCCAATTAACAAAATTACCGAAATATCCCCAGTTTGTGAAATTACCAAAATACCCTCAGTTTGTGAAATTACTGAAATACCCCCAGTTTACAAAATTACCAAAATACCCCCAGTATGTGAAATTACCAAAATACCCCTAGTTTGCAAAATTACCGAAATACCCCCAGTTTACAAAATTATCGAAATACCATCGATTTGTGAAATTACCAAAATACCCTCAGTTTGCAAAATTATCGAAATGCCCCCAGTTTGTGAAATTACCAAAATACCCTTAGTTTACAAAATTACCAAAATACCCTCAGTTTGTGAAATTACTGTTTTACCCTTAAACGACAAAATGACCGTTGTACCCTCGTGGTAGTACTAGCATTTTATGTGTTAATTGCATTATTGATTATGTTTGAGATACACTGCATACAAGAATTAGTTATGAGTAGAATTACCGAACTACCCCTAAAGGATAGGATTATCGAAATACCCTTATAGGGTAAAATGATTGATTTGCCCTTGTAGGTAAGTGATTGGCTTGTGCTATGATATGACCGGTTTGGCTATGGTTGTATGATTGATATGCTTTTATTACATGTTTAAATGATTGTTATTGAGCATGGCCATCCTGCATACACGTGTAATGATTGAGCATGACATACACGACATATTGCATGAGGATGGGTTATTGATGATCGGGGAAGTATATATCGGTGGCTCTGGCACATTCTGTATAATGGCTATATGCCAACCTAAATATGGCTCCGTGCCATCTTGATTATGGCTTTGTGCCAATCGTATTTACCCAAGGCTGTGTGCCAATTAAATTACCGTCGCTGATGGCTATGTGCCAAGCATAATACAGTTATTGATGACTCTATGTCAATCATATTTACCCAGGGCTGCGTGCAGATTATATTATCATTTCAGTGGCTCTACCACATATATCGGTGACACTGTCACACTACATGATGGCTTGGTGCCACATTATCACATCGGTGATTTGGTCACATAGTGATCAGTGGCTAGGCCACGTTATATTTGGTCACATAGTGATCGGTGGCTAGGCCACGTTATATTTGGTCACATGGTGATCGGTGGCTAAGCCACATTATATTGATTTTGAGCAGTGTGTCTGTCAGCATGATTGCCCAAGAGGCGTGTAGCGGATGGAGGGTTGATTGTAGAAATCCCCACGGTGCGATGGACTGTTACGGAGTGGCGTGTAAAGGATGGAAAAACTAGGCTGGGCTGGGGCATAATGCATTCATTTATTTTTATGTCATCTTGAGTGGGCTAATGCCAATATGTGATTGTGGGCCATGAGCCATTTATGTGATATAGGGGATTTACACACTGAGTTCTCGTAACTCACCTCTCTGCTTAATTTTGCAGGTAATTCCTAGCTTTACGGATTTGGAGCTGAGGTGAACTCTGTGGTGGCCATACATCGTAGCTTAATAAATTCCGTTTTGCGGCACTATAGATTTTATTTAAATTTGGGTTTTTGTTTTGTAATAAGGCCTTTAGTATTTTGTTTTGGTTTTAGCTTTTAAATTCGGTTACTGCTTATTAATTTTGAATGCTCAATTTGGGATTTTCTAAAACATTAATAACGGTTTTTCTATAATATTAATACACGGTTTACAAACTATAATGGATAAAACTCTGGATTTTCTTAACGTTGATAACTTTTTTCAAAATATCGCATGTCTACAATAATTTAAGTGTCGTTCTTCTGAAACTCATTGAGTTGGATTAATTATAAACAAGATCGTTGGAAATAGCAACGAAAATGTTTTTGCAAAGAGAACTATAAAACAAATTGGATTTTTCACAAGCAACAAAACTTGATAATTTTAACGAACGCGTAGATTCTTTAACAACCTTTCCATGTGACATGCCAGGTCCGGTCGTAACGTCTAGGCCAGGTTTGGGGTGTTACAAAACCTTTGTTAGAACTTAGGAAGTCGTCTTTATTCATGTAAAACATTTGTTTTGAAACATCTCTCATTACAGAAGCTTGAATAAAATAGTCTAGGTGATCATGCATTGAGAAATTACTTTAACTTTTTGAAAACCGAATTTCCTATGACCAGCAGGTATAAATCCATAAAGTAAAATAAATAAAAGAACCCAAATTTAAAACCAAAGTCCCAAAGGGTCCTTAAATTACAACCCAAATAATCAATAATAATCAAATCATAAATCGTAAATTGAAAACCATGAAGTCCAAAAATTACTATGGTCACCGTTGAGTCCTCTGTCACACCGATCTGTCTAAGTCTGGGGATTACCTGTGCACATTAAACAAAAAGGATGAGTTTACGTAAACTTAGTGTGTAATCCCGTAAAAACAAACAAACAATCAGTATTCACAATACACAGTTGAACAGTCTTGGGACTAAGCCCTTTTCAGTATCAGTGCCAGTTTGGGCCTTAGCCCATCTCAGTACAGTGTCAAAAATGCAGTAGGGCCTTAGCCCATCATAGTATCGATGGCGATATGATTATGCAAGAGCAAAATCCTAACCAACCAGCCTCTACACACCATCTCCGTCCAACCTTACACTCCATGTGGGGATATAATCAACCCACCCTCCCTACACTCCAAATAGTACCTAATGCGACATAATACAGTAGTTTGCAGCCGAGCTGCTAGTAAATTAGGCTTAAAGTCTTTCAGTACACTTCCTCCGAATAACAACCCCCAACCCAATGCAATGTAACACATAATGGATGACATGTTATTATGAAATTTCAGTACATATATTCAGTTCAGATATTAACATGCCTAGAACAGATATCATTTAGTCAATTTCACACATTCAGGGGTCTAAATAGCGCTTACTGACCCTATAGTAGGTTCACAGTTGACTTGGGCGACCCGTGTAACCTTAAAAACATTTCGGTAAAAATGGGCCCACACACCCATGTGATCTGATCGTGTGGGCCCACACACCTGTGTGGCTCACTCAGCCCAAATTGGCCTTGACCGTTTGATCCATTTTTAAAGTAACCTATGCTAGCTCAATACTCATATATGTTTTCACTATTTACTTATATGTTCATTCAAAGCTGTCTACTTGAGTCATTATTACTAAATTATTTTTATATTGAGCTACAGAATTGCAAACTAAGATCCGCTTAATTTTTTTTGAAACTAGACTCAAATACCTTTCTACCATAAAATTTTTAGAATTTATAGTTTATCAAATAAGTACAGTAAAATCTTTAAAGTTATCCCTATTCTGCTGTTTGACAGCTTCAACCTTTCCTTACTAAAAATTATTTATCTCTTAGTACAGAATTTAGATGATGTTTCCATTTGTTTCTCTTGAAAATAGACTCACTAAGGATTTAAAATTATAAATTTAAGCCCCTAATTATTTTGTTTACAATTTTTTATGATTTTCCTAAGTTAGAACAGGGGAACTCAAAATCATTCTAACCTTGTCTCACAAAATTTATTATATCTCATGATTTACAATTTCATTACTTACACTGTTTCATCAATGAAAAACTAGACTTAATAAAATTTAATTTCATATTTTATTCAACCTCTAACTCAATTCTCACTATTTTTGATGATTTTTCAAAGTTAGACTACTGCTGCTGTTCAAAACTATTGTAGTGCAAAATGTTGATTTCCCAGTTTATAGCACCCTTATTTTCTTTCTCTACAATTTTTTGCATCATTTTCTCTTATTTCTCGACAACAAGCAATTTTGGATTTTCGCTGAATCCCATTTTCTGCGTTTCGGGTACACACCTAGTATCGTTTCTGATGCGTAAGCACTCCTAAGCCTTCAGAACCTAAAAATCGACCAACATATCTCTAGATTAATCACTTAATTCATTTTCAATCAACCAATTTCGGAAGGAACTCGACTAAAAACCTAGCAAAACCCTTACAGCACTTGAGTAACCACAACTTCACACAATCACAATGTCGATTCAAAACCACTAGCCTCTTGATTAACTCCTTGTAACACCCATAACCCGTATCCGTCGTCGGATTAAGGTTACGAGGCATTACCTGACATAACACAGTTCAGCACGCTCATATAAATCATTTTATCATATATAGATCACTTAACCAACAAAACTCCATTCGTGCTTTATTACTAATAATACATAAACAATCCATGCTTTCAAGTTCAAACATATACTTATCATTTATTTAATCAAAATTGAAACCAACTAACATGCATCAAAACTAAACTACTTATACTTAATAGACATAAAGTTCAAATCCTACAAACATTACATGCATGATATTCAAATATCTAGTTGATAAGCAAGCATATTTCACTTCATAAACCAAACACATATATTACGACATTCATTTATAAAACATTAGTAAACAATACCAAATGTCCGATATAATCTTGTACTTTACTAATTTATAAGCATTTCACTATAATTCTATTAATCATTTTTGGACATAAATGATAATTGATAACATATCCAATTTACAAGTCAAATAATATCTTTAAACATTATACCAAAAGTACTTATAAACAACCAATTCACTTATCACATATTCGGTTATTAAATTAACCAGAAAGAATCATACCAACACGCAATAAAACCTCAACTAAGTATACCATTTCATATCAAATTAACCTGAATAATTATACATATTATGCCAGCCCAAGTATCTGACAAAACCTTCATGAAACATATCATCTTTTATCATTACAATCCATATCAATAAAACCAATTAACAATTAAGGTTGTTTTCATCACATAGTTTATAAAGCCATGCCACAATCGAAATCACATTCATCAAATACCTCAACCTTTAAATCGAATCATAAGAACATCCTTCACACATAATATAATATTTTGTCTACTCCTAAAATGATCTAATTACTTGACCTATTATTCATCATAGATAATATCATGGTCAAGCCATATAACCAAACATAAACATATATACACCATGAAATACACTTCCATAATAAGTTAATACCACAACCAAATTCACATAAGTCCTAAATGTCAAGGTCTAGCCATTTTTGCATGGCATAATATATACATAATCCAAAACAATCTTTTCAAAATATAACCCAGCCTATACATGCCATAGTTTCAAAAAATTCAACTTATAAAATACCGAAGTTAGTCGATAGTGTGATAGACTTTGACGATGATCCCCGAGCTGGTAATTCGACTCCAAAATCTAATAAACAATGCAAACAAATCATAGCTTAGTAAGTTATAAGCAATTTCGTAACAACAATGCATTATTTCATTATGTGATAAATTTAATAAAAATTTAATAGACAAAAATCCATCAACTACTCATTTACTTATGCAACTACAAAATATTTCTTATCTCTCAAATTCAAGCCGAACTTAATATGAAAATTTCATTTCCATGCATTTTCCATATATTCAAGTTTCAAACTACTCAAGCATATATTTTATACCAAATTTCCACATATCCGAATCACATTTTGTAATTCATATAACAATCAATGTGATTTTGTAATAATATCCACATATCCAAACTATACATTTAAAAGAAACATTCCGTCCAATCCGTAAATAATCACTTACACTATATTTCAAATAACAACTTCTCGTAGTTTCAATACTTACCAAATTTGATCTTTGAATTAAAAATTTACTCGTACACTTATTACTTATTGATCGATTTCATACACATAGTGCTCGGTAATTCAATTCACACACTTAGTGCATAATGACCGATTTCGCACACATAGTGCTTGGTAATTCAATTAGCACACTTAGTGCATAATGACCGATTTCGCACACATAGTGCTCGGTAATTCAATTCGCACACTCAGTGCATAATGACCAATTTCGCACACTTAGTGCATTTCTCAATCTTGTTACACATTTATATATATATATATATATATACACATATAAGAATTAAACTTTAATAAAAATATATGAATTAGCTTATTACAATCTCCATAATCATCATCCCATTCGGGTGTCCCAATGGCACATATACATACCTCACATTTGGCTATACTATACAGATATATAGATATCAAAACTATATCAATAATCTGTATACATACCTCCGTTAAATTCATGTACCCCACTATAAATAAATCCAATTCAACTCAATTGCTTAAAAACTTACCTCGCGTATTGACGAACTATGTGTTCTGACTATTCGATTAACTTCGCTTTTACCCGATCCAATCCCGATCCTTTTTGTTCTTGATCTAATAAATTTCAAATTTAGCTAAATTAAAAATAATTCCATTGAATTTGGTCCGAAAACTCATAAATGGGCAATTACTATTTTGCCCCTAATATTTCACACTTTTTACAATTTAGTCATTTTTGCACAAAACACAAATTACACAAAATTTGATACACTGCTTTAGGGCTGAATATTCATAGTCTAATTACAAGCTCATACATTTCATTTATTTCACATTATGACCCCTCAATTTACAAATTTCACAATTTAATCCTATTTAGGCATTTCTACCCAAAAAATGCCTTAATTAAACTTAACAATCTAATATAATATATTTATTTGCCATCACTAAACATCAAATTCATCAAGCTATCAACAATGGCATTTCATGAATACATCATCAAATTCAAAAATTCAAGCTTGGGCTAGCTAGTATTCAAAGCAACTATAACACCCCAAACCCGGCCTAGACGTTATGAACGGATCTAGCATCTCACATAGAAGGGTTGTTGAAAAAAAAAACTAAGCGTTCAGTGAAAATGTTTGCACCTCTTTTGAATACTCCGAGTTTGCGTTGGTTGTTTATAAAAGAAACCTATTTACTCAGTGTCCATTTTAGAAAAGTTGTAATTAACTTGAAAACTGCCTTTGTAATGAAAATCGATTTTGATATTTGCAGTAACGTGATATTTTTGAAAGCGATTGTTAATGTTTTAAGAAAACACCGTATTTATGAGTTTAACAGTTATAATTGAAAGGTTAAAAGAAAATATACCAATGGCCTTATTACAAAATATCAACCCAAAATAGATAAATAATCTTAAAGCAAACGTAAAAACTGAATTTACTAAAGTTTGAGAGAAATCTCCATTGTATGGCCACCACTGAGTCCTCCACGGGCCCAACTCCTCTATCGCTAGGGTTTGCCTGTGAGTTTAAAGAAAAAAAAGGGTGAGTTACGCGAACTCAGTGTGTAATTCCCTATTTCGACATTAATTGGGCCCGAGCCCATAAAACATCAGTTTGGGCCTGAGCCCTATAATCATGAAAATGCAGATGAAAATAGTGCATCCCAACCCAATCCAACCACACACACCCCCATACCAACCAATCACACCTATGGGGATCAAGTCAACCCACCCCGCCAAATACACCGATCCCGCAGACAAGCTGCTAATCACAAAAAATTGTGGCTGAGCCACCGGAGTCATAATTATGTGTATATATATATATGTGGCTATGCCACCAGGCTATACTGCTCTTCAGTCATTAACCCGCCCCATGAAACATGACAAAATGCAATATAGATACCAACATATAATAGAGTAATGTAAACATACACACATCACTAGGCAACACTGAGGGTAGAACAGTCACTCAACCCATCGAGGGTATTTTAGTAATTTCACAGCCCAGGGGCATTTTGGTAATTTACCCTCCAAGAGTATTTTCGTAATTTCCTTATTAATGGCCTTTCCAAAGGCCTACTATCGCCTTGAGTGACTCGGGACCCTATCTGGGTCTCTACGGAGCTATTGGGCCTAAAATCCATTTTAGGCCCAAACGGGCCCACACGCTAGTGTGGCCCAAAATGTGGGGTTTCGGTTCTAGATATGTAGATTTCGCATTCAGATCTATCTTTTGCTAGTTTTCCAACAATTTGGCCCGAATGGGCCGAATAGCCCATTTTGCCCATTTTGGCCCGTTACAGCCTCGATATCGCGAGAGTGTTTGTGACACTCTTATCGACTTAACGTCACGGTTGGTTTCTTGATTTACCATTGCGAGCATTCACACGCTCGTACGGTCATAGATGCTGATTTTTCCAGCTTTTCAGCATTTGGCCGTTTCACAAACGTTTCACCCAAACATTCAGAGAGGTGTGAGAGTACACACCTTGTTACAAGTTACGATACACAGCACCTTTCAAAACACCTGGGACGAAATTGGCTAAGCAGTTAGTCTTCTCGTTTGAATAAACCCAAAACATGAATACGGGACAGATACACGCCTTCCTTTAAAGAGAGTATTCGGTCCACCCTCTACTGATCAAGGTTTCACGCTTCTAACGAAAAGATCACGTTAGTAACTATTCGAGGTAATAAGAGAAGCGACTTTTAAGAACTCAAGAATTACTTCAAAAGAAACCCACCATTCTCCACCCTTATTCAGCCATAGATACTTGCCAAGGTGCCCTAGATTCGACAACAGTCCAACAAGAGTTTCGGCTTCCACGAAGGAACAAACACGATTCAGGGTGGAGAGGAGTATTCAGATTTGGCCTAAATGAACAGAGTTAAAGGGTACTATTTTGGTTCTTTAGAAGAGAAAAGAGAAAAAGAACATACAAAGAGAAGAAACCATTACCTTGCAACTGGAGAAAACCAAATAGTAGAGAAAGATTCGGCAGTACAGGATAACAAACAAAGATGGAACGCGGAGCAGAAGATGACAGAGAAAGACTTAACTTCACTGAATGCCTACCATAAAAAGATGTAAAAGAGAGATTAAGTATTCGACTATAAGACTACCCAAGATGAAATACCCAAGATGAAAAGAGATGGAATACCGATTGAGAATTAGAAGAAAATAGGGGGGTTGATGTTTCGACTAAGGTATAGAAAAGGGAAAGTGAGAAAATATAGAAGATGGTTTTCAGCCAAGAGTGATTTGGTAACAAGGAGAAGCAATGCACGAAAAAGGCAAAATAAAAAAGAGAAAGAATTAAACTGCCAAGAAAATTCGGCAACACAAGTTGAGAAAAGAGAACCCAAAAAAATGTTTGGAGTAAAAGTGTTCAAAATGCACCAAATGGCAACCACTTTCGGCACCCTCTGACTCAACTCGAATGCACACTCCCCAAAAGACAAAATTTTGACCAAAATTCCCCATGCATTTCCCCACTTACGGCCAACACTACTTCTCCCCCATAATCCCTTGATTTACTCCCTATTTTGCTCCACAATCCACTCTCCATCACTCATTCAAACATTTTGACCAAGTCCTCCCTCTCTCCTACAGAGTTTGGTCTCTACTCAGCTACCTCCCTTCCCTGAGCACAAAAATAAAACTCCCTTTTTGCTACATGTGGGATTCGAACACTCTCCCTCTCCATGCTCCCTTGTGACGCCACCCACTAGGCCACCTTGCTCCTTGTGTTAACAAAATACAACTAATTAAACCTAAGTCCTGTCTCCACTAGCTCAACCCACTAAAGTGCCTAAAATCAAACTTTCACTAGGGCCTAGGCTCGACCCCGAGCCTTCCTAGGACCCCCTTTCACACCCAATTAACAAGCTTATCAAGCACAACACATGCAAGGACGCAAAAATACCAGGCCCTTATTTTTAGGATGTTACAGCAACGATCTAGAAAACGTAAAAATTATCAAAAATCGAACTCAATTACATACCTTAATCAAGCATGCAAGGGCCAAAAGTTTCAAGCTTAAGCTGTAACACCCCAAGCCCGGCCTATGCGTTAAGGCCAGATCTGACATGTCACATGAGAAAAATACTACTAAGTCCTTTTTCATTAATAGATCAATTAAAAAGATTCCCATTAAAAATATTATTGAATAAAATATCGATTGATAATTTAATAAATTTGAGATATGAAAATCTTATAAGTCGTAGCCTTAAAAATATCGTTAATGGTTTGAGAAAAATTTGAAAATAATTTTGAAAAGCATTGATAAAATTTAAGAGAAATTTTTGAGTTAAAAATATGTTTATAAAAGTTTACTATGAAACCCTTTTATCATTTTAAGAAAATGTTTATTTAAGATTTTAGAAAAATTTCCATTTGAAATACTTAGAGCAAATTATAAATTCGTCAAACAATAAACAAAACAAAACTAAGTCCAGAGGCCTTATTATAACCTTAACTCAAATAGCAAAGTAATTAAAAATACTAAAGAAATCCAAATTTCCAAATTAAACCATTTTTGTAGTATGGCCTCCATCGAGTCATCCACAGCCCAAGTCTCCATCACTGATTATTACCTGAAAAGGATAAGGAAAAACGGGGGTGAGTTACTAGAACTCAGTGTGTAACCCACTTACCGTTGTCCACTGGGCCAAAATCTCATTAAGTAGTTATTTGGGCCTAAGCCCATTTACAATAACAATAATATATCAAAATATAACATGTATATGAAATGCAATTCCCAAGCCAAGCCTAGTAATCCATCCGCTACATACCACCCGTACCAACCAACACACCTGTAGAGATCTTTAGTCAACCCACCCCGCCAACACACCAATTGCAGGCATTAAGCCGTTTATAGCAAATTTAGTTGTGGACAAGCCGCCAAAATAACAAAGTTTATGTGGCATTGCCACTATACAAATTTGTGGCAGGGCCACCAAAATTATGTAGCAGAGCTACCAAAACTTCTCTTCATCATTATCCCATCCCATGCAATTCATGTATATAATGCATAACGAATCGTAATAATTTATTTGTATATTTATTACAAAAATTATGGCCCATTATATCAATTTATCAAGTTGGCCCATTGAGCAGAGAATCATCTTGGCCCATTTCGCAAATTTTCAGATTTGGCCCATATAGCAATTTCATCAATTGGGCCACATATTCATATATCAATCGGCCCATTTAGCAATTATATCAATTTGGCCCACATAACAAAATATATCGATTTGGCCCACATAGCAAAATATATCGATTTGGCCCACATAACAAAATATATCAATTTGGCCCACCTAGCAAAATATATCGATTTGGCCCATTAAAGGTATTTTTGTAATCTTTCACGGTGTTAATACCAATTTTATCAATTTTATCAAATAACGAGATCTAAACCAATCTTTTTTTGATTTCACCAATATACGACTTAATCAAGCGATTTACTACCAATACGATAATAGTCTTTAACCCATAGAATACGGTGTGAGAATACACAACTGATTACGGTAAGCACTACGCTTTCTCGATCGTTGACACCTAAAATTTTATAATGCTTGATTAACCAATATACGCGGTTTAATAAATCTACTTTAAAACAAATGATCTAAAATTTACCCTCGGAATCATGAACAACTACGATTTGTCGGTTTCCCCCAGATGACGATCCACAACCCGGTGGAAAATATCGAATTGTTGATGCCTCAAAATTTCAAACAACCTCGAATAGTCAATTCTCACCGCATTAGGGTCCACAACTCGATGAAAAGTCCCGAATCACAATACCTCCCTTCGCTTGAATTTAAGAGTAGGGATCGTGATAAACCGTAAAAGTAACATATTTTAATCCCACATTTAGTATGCTTTTGGATGAATTTAACATCGATTTATGTAAAAAGGTGCTCTTAATCCTTTCTTTTCATGTCTTATACTCAGGAGAACACCTAAGGATAAAAAGAACGTAAAACGAGCTGAATACGGATCAAATTGGGCCAACCCAAGAAGTCGACACGGCCTGGGCTTTATTCCACACGGCCGTGCCTTGCTATCCACCTAGAACACGGCCTGTCACTAATTCACACGGCCGTGTCTCATCGACAAAAAGCCTAACACGGCCTATCCCCGATTTGTATGGCTGTGCCCCAATCGATAGACCCGAAGCACGGCCTGACCCTCGACTTGCACGGGCATGCCACGGTCGTGCCTAAATCGATAGAATAGAGACACGGACTGAGCCTCAATTTACACGGGCGTGCCTTAGCCGTACCCAAAGTAAAGCATGCCCGTGCAAGTCGAGGGTCAGGTCGTGCCTAAATCGACAGAAAGAGCAATTTCACTCAGAATAGGATGCTTGGAGCCTAAAAACGCAATCCTAAGTCTACTCAAACACCTAGGATGAATTGTACCTGAATTATGAGTACTTAGGAGACAAGTAAAGCATCCCAAAGTATATAAAAACACCCTAAGGCGGCTAGTCAAGTGGTCGATTATTGAGTAGAGCTTTCTGCCAAACCTTTCTCGTTCAGGAATTGTCCCGAAGATAGCCAATTGATCCATCTCGAAGAGTCAGAGTTCTACTCAAGACGGAGGATCTCCTCTTCAATTCCTTCAGGGTTTTTAGGGATTTCTTATGTTTTGTTTTATCTTTTCTCTTGAGATGTTTTCTTATTTAGTTATGAACTAAACCCTCGGATACACAAGGGATGAAACCTATGAAGGATTTTGTTATTTAATTCTTTTGGTTTATATGATAAATACTTAGTTTGTTCTTAATTATGTTGCTTAAATTTATCTGATGTGCTTAGGTGGAGGAGGAATAGACCCTGCCTAAGAGTAGATCTAGCATAATTAAGCGGAGTTGATCGGGTGCCTAAAGATAGGGTTACGAGATTTTACCGAATTAGGGTGAAACCTAATATGGGAGTCCATTGATCAATTTACTGCTTCCTTAGGGGGTTATTATAAGAGAACGAGAGTTCCACTAATTAACCTAAGGTTAGACGTTATTCACTTCAAGAGAAGGTTTAATATAGGTTAGGGAGTCTCATGGATCAAGCTAAGTAAAGAAATCATATGAATTGAAAAGGTAGATAATAAGTGAAGTCATAGGTGGATTCTTCCTGAAGGTATTGTCTTTATCAATTGAGTTTTCTTCAAAGTCTTTTCCCAACGTTTCGTTCTTCTGTGTTTGCAATTAAGTTTAAGTATTTCATTTGTTTTAGATTAATAAACCAATCACTTCATATTTTAGGCTAAATAATAGACAGAAAGTGAGTAGTAGTACTTTTAGGTTCCTTGGGTTCGATAAGATATTCTTGCCTGAGCTATACTATTGTTCGATAGGTGTGCTTGCCTCTATCGTTGTCACAGTCAATTTACAGGTTCGATCACTCTTTTTTTTGCAACGATCAACTTTTTGGCGCCATTATCGGGGAACACTAAAATATTAAGAAAACTCTATTTCTATTACTTTAGCCATTATTTTTATTCTTAATTTCTCTTATTTTTATACATATATTTTTGTTTTTCTAACTTTCTTACTTTCTTTTCATAGCAGGTACATCTAGTTTATGACTAGAAGAAATCTGAGAGGACCACTAGAATACAAAAGTGACATTGAAGCTACCGCTTGCAGAAATCACAGAGAAATTAGATTAGCCCTAGACTATCAAAGAGGAGAACAGAAAGGATCCAATCCTACTGAAGGGATGGATGAAAACAATCCATTGCCAAATGTGCAAGAACAAAATGCTCCACGTATTATGTATGATTATGCTAAACCTAACTTGACAAGAGCAGAATCTAGTATTGTTAGGTCCGCTATAGCTGCTAGTAATTTTGAATTAAAGCCTAACACAATACAAATGATTCAACAATTTGTTCAATTTGATGGTTTGTAAGATGAAGATCCAAACACTCATATATCTAATTTTTTAAAATTCTGTGATACCTTCAAAATAAATGGCGTTTTTGACGATGCCATACTTCTTCGATTATTTCCTTTTTCATTAAGGAACAAAGCAAAGCAGTGGTTGAACTCGTTACCACGAAGGTTAATCACCAGGGATCAAATGACTGAAAAATTTCTTTGAAAGTATTTTCCACCAGCCAAAATGGCCAAATTTAGGAATGATATATCTTTTTTTTGTGCAGAATGACGCAGAAACATTATATGATGCATGGGAAAGATATAAGGATCTCCTAAAGAGATGCCCACACCACGGATTACCTATGTGGCTTCAAGTCTAAACTTTTTACAATGGTGTGAATTCTCCAACAAGGCAAATGATTGATTTATCAGCCGGTGGAACTCTAAATAATAAAACTCCTGAAGCGGCTTACGATTTTATTGAGGAGATGTCGTTGAACACCTATCAATGGCAAATTACAAGGGATAAACCGACAAAATTAGCCGGAGTTTTTAACATAGACGCAGTGACAATGTTGTCAACACAAATGGAGTTAATGAATAAAAAGCTTGATAATTTATGTTCTTCACAAGTACATCCAGTCATGCAATGTGAAGCGAGCGGGAATGTGGCAAATTCTGAGTACCCACCTTACCAACCAGGAGCAGAAAACGACCAGACAAACTATATAGGTAACAAATTCAGATCTAATAATAATCCTTATAGTAACACTTACAATCCAGGCTGGAAAAACCACCCAAATTTTTCGTGGGGAGGACAAGGAAATCAAGGAAATCAAACGCAGCAACCTTCTCCAAATTATCAAAATCAGCCATATCCACCGGAAAAGAAGTCGATTCTTGAAGAGATTTTGAAAAAGTTCATGGCAGACACAGATGCTTGTCTCCAAAAAATTGATACAATGCTTGATAACCAAGGAATATCGATCAAAGAAATTAAGGAACAAGTCGGGGAAATCACTAGGTCAGTGGGACAACTCACAAAGCTTGTTTCAGAATGTCAACAAGGACGTCTACCAAGCAACACAGAAATAAACCCAAAAGAACAGATATAAGCCATCACATCTCAAGAGGATACAAAGGTAGTCAAGCCCACCCCAGTACATGAAACCAAGGAAGAAACAGGTAAAATAGAGGTAGCACAAGAAAATTGGTAATTAAAGAGTTCCACCATCGAATACCTTATCCCAAAGCATTAAAAAGAGATGATTCAGAAGAACAATTCAGTAAGTTTTTAAAACTTCTAAAGAAATTACACATTAACTTACCTCTTCTTGAAGCTCTTTTTCAGATGCCCGATGCAAGGAAATTTTTAAGATAGCTCTTAACAAACAAACACAAAATAGATGACTAGCAACATGTGGAACTTAACGCAACATGCTCAGTAATGCTAAAAACCGACTACCACAGAAATTAAAAGATCCAAGGAGTTTTACGATTCCATGTTTAATTGGTAGTTTAACTATTGATAATGCGTTTGCTGATTTAGAAGCGGTATAAATGTCATGCCTTATACACTGTTTAAACGACTAGGTCTAGGGAAGCCCAAACAAACTAGGATGAGTATCCAATTAACTGATAAAACTGTTAGAATTCCTAGGGGAATTATTGAAGACGTTTTAGTAAAAATTGATAAATTCGTTTTCCCAGTAGATTTTGTTGTTTTAGACATGGATGAGGAAAATTCAATCCCTTTAATTTTAGGAAGACCTTTTCTTGCAACTGCCAAGACTAAAATTGATGTTGCCACAGTCAGTCAATCTTAAAGCTCTTGACTCAGCCAGAACCATAGAAGATGAAGGTAAGAAAGTCATTTCAAGAGATAATCAAATTATTCAACCTTTATCACAGGAAACATCACAAAGCATCAAAACTGAGCCAACACAGAATCATACGATCAAGTTTTTAGAAGAGCATAAGGTATACACCAAAGAAAAGCTAGATCCACACGAAGAAAAACCTAAGGAACCACCAGAAGAGCTCATAGGAACATCAAATCACTTTAAAATAGGAGTACACGTGCTGTTAGACAAAGTCGATCTTCACATCACTTCAACAGACTTGAGGGCAAATGGAGAAATTCTTCCCAAGGTACACGTAATCTTCCCCCACAACACAGTGGAGGTAAGTAACCTAAAATTTGATAAATTCAAGGTAAATGCTTCTCGACTCCAGCTTTGTCATGAAAATAAAATAGCAAGCACGAGGGAAGATATTCAAACCATTAAACCTCCCTAAAATTTTCAAACACGAGGACATTATAGCTTAAGACTATAAACGAGTGCTTCTCGGGAGGCAACCCGAACATTAACACTATTTATTTTCAAATTTGTTTTCAGTTTCTTTTCTTTCCATATTTCTTCCCTAAGTATTTAGTTGGAAACTAACACAAAAGTGCATATTTCTAGGCCACACGGCCTTACACACAACCGTGCTCGTGGCCGTGTGGACCACCAAAACCACCACACTGACAGAGCAGAGCCGTGCAAGTCAGTCCAACCACTCCCCAATGTCACGAGTCCAACCACCCTAAAGCACGGGCACCGACAAAAACAGCACGACCGTGCCTCACAATCGTGCTAAGATACTGACTTATTTAGCAAGGGCAGACCACGCCCGTGCAGTCCAACCGTGCTCCTATACTGGCTTTTTAGGAATGGGCATGGAAGGACAACACACCCCACAACACGGCCGTGTGATACGGTCGTGTGAATCGACACACCCTCGGTACACGGGCGTGGGAACGTGCCAGATTTGAAATCCTATTTAAATCCCCACAGCTCGGCCTCTTTGTCCCATCTTCTTTCTTATTCATTCTCTCTCTTTTCTTTCAAATTTTTCTTCCTATTCATAGAAAAGATCCAAGACACTTGAGCAACACAAAGATTATGCCGAAGAAACATAAGCATTATCTCCTCAGAGGAGACCTCAACATGAGTTCATGCCGGCAGCTTCACTTAATTGACACACCAAGGGTCTCGGAAACCTTTTCAGTTCTATTTTTCTTTTCTCGTCTCCTTTATTTTCCTTATCTTTACTTATTTCCTGCTTAAATTAATTTATTTCATATTAGTTTCTTGGTTTTAGGTCCTAAAGGCTGCTTGGGAATCACACACCACAGCCTTCGAGGTCACACCCACTTCGCAAACCATCCAACAATAAGGACTCCTTATCCATTAGTCTTTTCTTTCAATTTTAGTTTTCTTCTTAGTCTTCTTCTTTTTATTTCCTTAATATTTAAATATATTATTAGTATATTATTATTATTTCTCTAGATCTCTTGGCTATATCTTCACAGGCTACCCAATTTCTTCATCTAGCAAATTGCTTTTCGGTAGCCACTCCACCAGGCCCATAAAAAACACCATCACCGCCACCAAAGACGCCATGGATCATCCAGATTTCAGGGAGTATTACTTTCCCCTCTTCTCTTTTTGATTTGGCACATAAATTTCATTATCTATCTTTGTACATTGAGGGCAATGTACATCTTAAGTGTGGGGGCAATAGTGCCTAACTTTTTGCATAGTTCTCAAAACCCTAAAATTAGTCTTGATCTTAACTATTTTTATCATATTATTAATTAGGATGAAATTTTTAATGATTTATGATTTTTATTGATATGTTTTAGAATAAGCCTTAATTAATTGTGCATTGATAATTAAATTTGAAGAATACTAGAGAATCAAGCATGATAAGTCTACTTTCTAAAATTAAAATTGATAGGTTGTTGAACCTAATTTGAGTATCACCTTGAAGTTCAAAATTTATAAGGATTGATGTCAAAACACCCATAATTTTTGTGAGATTTTGAGCCTTATAGAGCATATATTCTTTTTTGTGCTCACTTTATTAATTATGAGTGTGTCAACTTTGAACTGTTATTCTAGAACTTGCCTCGTTTATACATGTCGAGACCACATTAATGATTTGATATACTGAGATGATAAAGGCACCTAGGTTTTAACCCGTTCACTCTATAAAAAGCCTACCTTCACAAATTAACCCCTAGTGAACCCTGTTGAATCCTAACAAATTTTTTATTGACTCACTCACTAATATTAAACCAAAACCCCTTTGTATTTGTTATCACCCTTTCTTTTGACTACCCTTTAATCGAGGTTTGATTTGATTAATTTACCGAATTATTTTAATTCAGTAGTTACATTTATCATTTATGATGCAATATTTTAGTTTGATCTAAAAAAAATCCAAGTATATTCAATATTAGTAGTATATAAAAGAGCTTAGAGCATTTAAACTCCAATTGTTGAAGAAAAGCTTGTATTAAAGTATTATAAAATTTTAAGTGATGAAAATACTCTTTATTATAGAGTAATTATCAATAGTAAGTATTATTAGTGTTTATTCGATGTAAATATTCATATTTAGTTTATTGTTTCTAGTTAGGTAAATTGTCAAGTTAGTCTCGATTCTAACCTTCTAATTCAGCCTTATCCACACCTTTTAACCCAAGCCCTGTTACAACCCTAATAATGACCTTTTGATTTATGTATCATCTCATATACAGTGGTGGAGATTTGATTTTCAGGCAAGCCTATGGGATTAACTTTTCAAGTTCGACTTAGAGTGCTTATTCTTGAACCTTAAACACTTCGAGTGATTTGAGTGAATCTTTTGTGAGGATGTCAATCCTTGTCGATTTTGAATTAAAGGTAATTACTTAGATAAGGGGAGACACCTATGTTTTCGTACTACAAAGGTATGACTTATCGTAATTGAATCCTTAGGACTCTTTGAGTTGAATTATCCATGTATAAATTATCTATAAATTATAATGAGACATTGTCGATAGGAATTATGAATTATAGAAAGTTCGTTTTAATTGTAAGTTGAGAATTTTGCTTCAGGACAAGCAAAAGCTTAAGTGTGGGGGTATTTGATAAACCGTAAAAGTAACATATTTTAATATCACATTTAGTATGCTTTTGGATGAATTTATCCTCAATTTATGTAAAAAGGTGCTCTTAATCCTTTCTTTTCATGTCTTATACTCAGGAGAACACCTAAGGATAAAAAGAACGTAAAACAGGCTTAAAACGGATCAAACTGGGCCAACCCAAGAAGTCGACACGGCTAGGGCTTTATTCCACACGGCCATGCCTTGCTATCCACCTAGAACAGGGCCTGTCACCAATTCACATGACCGTGTCTTGTCGAAAAAAAGCCTAACATGGCCTATCCCCAATTTGCATGGCTGTGCCCAATCGACAGACCCGAAGAATGGCATGGCCCTCAACTTGCACGGGCGTGCTATGGCCGTGCCTAAATCGATACAATAGAGACACGGGCTGAGCCTCAATTTACACGGGCGTGCCTTAACCGTGCCCATGCCGCGGGAAAGAGAAATTTCACTCAGAATAAGATGCTTGGAGCCCAAGAAACGCAATCCTAAGTCTACTCAAACACCTAGGACAAATTGTACCTAAATTATGAGTACTTAGGAGACAAGTAAAGCATCCCAAAGTCTATAAAAACACCCCAAGGTGGCTATTCAAATAGTCGATCATTGAGCAGAGTTTTCTACCAAACCTTTCTCGTTCATGGATTGTCTCGAAGATAGCCAATTGATCCATCTCAAAGAGTCGAAGTTCTACTCAAGATGGAGGATCTCCTCTTCAATTCCTTCAGGGTTTTTAGGGATTTCTTATGTTTTGTTTTATCTTTTATCTTGAGATGTTTTCTTATTTAGTTATGAACTAAACCCCTCAGATACCTGAAGGGGATGAAACCTATGAAGGATTTTGTTATTTAATTCTTTTGGTTTATATGATAAATACTTAGTTTGTTCTTAATTATATTGCTTAAATTTATCTGATGTGCTTAGGTGGAGGAGGAATAGACCCTGCCCAAGTGTAGATCTAGCATAATTAAGCGAAGTTGATTAGGCACCTAGAGATAGGGTTATGAGATTTTTTCGAATTAGGGTGAAACCTAATATGGGAGTCCATTGATCGATTTACTGCTTCCTTAGGGGGTTATTATAAGAGAACGAGAGTTCCACTAATTAACCTAAGGTTAGACGTTATTCGCTTCAAGAGAGGGTTTAATATAGTTTAGGGAGTCTCACAGATCAAGCTAAGTAAAGAAATCATATGAATTGAAAAGGTAGATAATAAGTGAAGTCATAGGTGAATTCTTTCCGAAGGTATTGTCTTTATCAATTGAGTTTTCTTCAAAGTCTTTTCCCAACATTTCGTCTTCTGTCTTTGCAATTAAGTTTAAGTATTTCATTTGTTTTAGATTAATAAACCAATCACTTCATATTTTAGGCTAAATAATAGAAAGAAAGTGAGTAGTAGTACTTTTAGGTTCCTTGGGTTCGATAAGATATTCTTGCCTGAGCTATACTACTGTTTGATAGGTGCGCTTGCCTCTATCGTTGTCGCAGTCAGTCTACAGGTTCGATCACTCTTTTATAAATATTAAAACTAAACTATTTTGTAGTGATCAGATATCTAATTCACTCCTTTTTCGATCGCCAATCACTAACCCTTTCGATTCAATATTGCTTGACTCCATAGAAATCAAATATTAGTCAAAACTAATATTACGTTGTTATGAACAATTGATTTAAGGAATAGAGTCGACTTACCACATAAAATAGTATGATCTCAAGATGAAAGATCGAGCGATAGAGTCCTATAATAAAATCAATTAATCATCACCATCTTAACAAATAAAAAGTGAGTATAGAATCCATGAAGAACTCTTACCTTAAAGATTTTAGGACTGATTTCTAGAGATTAAACGATGACTTCAGAAAAATCAAAGTTTCGGCCTTCCACTATATTTCTACAGAGAAGAAAAGTGATTTTGAATGAGAGAAAAATATGGTGATGGTCTCGATCAAAATGACCATCCAAAAACCAAAGTATGGATTCGATCATAAGAGAAGAATAAGAAAAATAGAAAGTTGAAAGAACACTTACCGATTGATCAAGGGTGAATGACAACTCACATGAAAAGAAAGATTAATGATAAGATGAAAAGATTTTAACTATGGATGAATGAGGGGCACAATATTCAGCTATGGTGAAAAGGATTAGAAAAGAAAATATGTTTGAAGGGTTTTCCGAAAAAGAAGATAAGGAAGAAGAAGAAGAATGGTTCACAAGCTTGATTTTCAAGAAAGATGAAAGAACAAGTTTTTGGTCTCAAAGGTTGGTGTACATTCGGCAATCAAAAGAAAGAAAAGATGAGAATATGCCCACTTTGAAGTTTTGGCAAGAGGGGAAATTTGGAGAGAAGAGAAAAATGTTTCAAAAGTTGTATAATGAAATTTTGGTCAAAATAATACCTAAAGTTTTTACCAATTGCTCAAGACAATTTCGGCTAAGAGAGTAGAACTTTTTTGAAAAAGAGGCACACTTGATGCCAATAAAATTGACCAAAACTAGCACTAAAGCCTAACCAAAAATACTAACAAAAATTCGGCCATCCCCTTGTAACATCCTGAAATTGGGCCCAGTAGGATTGGGCCCAATGGGCCTTAGGCGTAGTAGCATTCAAAATTTTTGAGAATGGCATTAATGCAAGTTAGACTTATTAGGTAAGTGATTCTGGAAGGTTAGAGGGCTTCTATGAAGTCCCGGGATCGAACTTTGACTTTGGGGAAATTTTGGTTTTAGGTGAAAAAAACCCTGGAAGTTGGCGGGTAGACCTTAAGAATAAAATGTAGAGGAAAATGACACAAGTGGAGTGTGTGGTGTAGTGGCAAAGTGACGCCACATAGGAGACAATGGGGTGACCCCACAAGGAAGGAAGGAGGTCCAAGGTTCAAGTCTTGGCTTTTGCATTTTGGTTTTCTTTTTACTTGGACCTTAGAATTTGGCTATAGATTTATATTTAGTTCGCATGGTTAAGACACAAGAGGAGCTTGTAGCCAAGTGGTTAGCGGTGTGGATTATGTTGTAAGGGAGCCTGGGTTCAAATCTCATGACAAGCAATAGAGTATTTATTTTGCGGATTGGACGGTAAGAGTTTCAGTTGAATTTAAACTCTACTGACGAAGGTTTCCCACATCGAAAAGACACAAAGAATGAAGGTGAAGAGCTAACTATATAAAAAGCAGCCTAGGAGGAGATTAAACATACCTTGGTGGGCGTTTGGGCACAGGAGTGGTCGCAGCGCGGTTTAACACCAGACTCCTATCAAGTGTGTACTTCTCTCTACTCTAGCTGTAGATCGGCAAATGCTGAAGTGCCAATCACGGTAATAGTAGCCACACGAGCGTGAGAGCACACGTGTGAGGCTTCAACACGATAGTTGAGGCCATCAGTAGTATTCTTGTGGGTTGGGGCTGTTTGGACCACGGTAGGCCGAAATGGGCCCAATGGGCCCGTGGGCCCATATGGGTAAATTGTATGATGATGTAGTATATAATGAACTAGACTAGGTGGAACTTATATACTTGACTAGATTTATGTTAGGTGGGCCATACGAGCGTGTGGGACCGAATGGGCTAAAATTGGGTTTTAGGCCCAACAGTCTGGTAACAACCGAAAATGGTAGTTGAGTCACTCGAGGCAAAACTGGGCCTTCGAAAAGGCCATTCCAGGTATGAAATTACTGAAATACCCTTAGTGGGTAAATTACTAAAATACCCTTGAAAGGTAAATTACGAAAATGCCTTTGGTAGGTAAAATTACGATTATACCCTTAGAGGTTGATTAGCGTGATTATGTTGTTTTATGTCTATCTGATTATGATGATAATTCATGTTATACTTATGTTTGATATATGTCTAGCATACATGACATACTGCATACACGGATTATTATGTCATATTGCATGGGTATGATGAGAGGAGGGGGAAGGATGATTTAGACTGTCACCAGTGGTTTTGACTACACAGTGGGTTGGCCCCGCTTTCCTTATTATTTGTGACTAGTCTCGATGGTTTTGACCACGGTGGTTTTGACCACACGGATATTATTTGTGACTACGGTCACGGTGGTTTTGACCACACATGGATTATTGTGACTCGTCCGGTGGTTTGGTACCACGTGGGTTGGCCCACATGTTGATTACGGGATTGTCATCGGTGGCTTTGACCACATGGTGGGTTGGCCCCACCATAGGATTTGTGACTACGGTCACGGTGGTTTTGACCACACTTATATGATTTGTGACTACGGTCACGATGGTTTTGACCACCAAAGGTTTTGACCACACGGGGTGAACACACGGAGTTCGGTTGGTTAGGTTGGGTTTGCATGATTTGCATGTTGACATATCAAATGTGTAAGTGCCTTGTTATTATCGGGATGGGGATTTACACACTGAGTCTCGATGACTCACCCTTTCCCTTACATTTGCGTATGAGGTATATATCGCGGATGTGGGCCGGTGGACTCGAGGTGGCCATGCACCATGTTTTTGGGTTTTATTTCAATTACTATTTTGGGTTAATTTACTTTTAAATTTGGTTTTGTTATGTAATAAGGCATTGGGTATTTTACTTGGTTTCAGCTTTCAATTTGGTTACTGCTTATTATTAAATGATCAATATGGGATTTTCCTAAAATGATAATAAACTGTTTCTAATTCAAAATTACTTAAACTCGATTTCTCACAACAACTATAAAGAATACGAGCTTTTTAACGAACGCACAGTTTTTAGACATTCCTTTCATGTGACATGCTAGATCCGGTCGTAACGTTTAGGCCGGGTTTGGGGTGTTACAATTATGGTATTAGAGCCAAGTTCAAAAACTTGGCTGTGGAATGGGTTTAAAAATGTTTTTCAAATTTTGGTTGAAATGTGGTTTAGAAAAATATATATCACTTTCTTGGAAGTATGACACCCGAGTCTCTGGCACCAATCCGAACTGTAAGTTTCGTGGTACTTCTCTTTGTTATATGCTATATTTTGGGTATCTATTCTATGTGCTTGGTTTGGATGTGATGGTCAGACATAGAGTTTGGTGCGTATGAAATATTCGTCTATTTTAATGGCTAGGTGTTTTTGAGTATGTATAGGAGTTTTAAATTCTAGTTAAAAGTATATTAGTTTTATAAAGATCAGAGTGAGCAGGAAGAGCGTAGTGTGGTAGGTTAGGATGTGTGACTGTTAGTTAGTTGGAAATTTTGAGGACGAAATTTCTTTAAGGAGGGTAGATTTGTAACATCCTGAAATTGGGCCTAGTAGGATTGGGCCCAATGGGCCTTAGGCGTAGTAGCATTTAAAATTTTTGAGAACGGCATTAATGCAAGTTAGACTTATTAGGTAAGTGATTTTGAAAGGTTAGAGGGCTTCTATGAAGTCCCGGGATCGAACTTTGGCTTTGGGGAAATTTTGGTTTTAGGTGAAAAAAAAACCCTAGAAGTTGGCAGGTAGACCTTAAGAATAAAATGTGGAGGAAAATGACACAAGTGGAGTGTGTGGTGTAGTGGCAAAGTGACGCCACATAGGAGACAATAGGGTGACGCAACAAGGAAGGAAGGAGGTCCAAGGTTCAAGTCTTGGCTTTTGCATTTTGGTTTTCTTTTTACTTAGACCTTAGAATTTGGCTATAGATTTATATTTATTTGCGCATGGTTAAGACACAAGAGGAGCTTGTGGCCAAGTGGTTAGCGGCGTGGATTATGTTGTAAGGGAGCTTGGGTTCGAATCTCATGACAAGCGATAGAGTATTTATTTTGCGGATTGGACGGTAAGAGTTTCAGTTGAATTTAAACTCTACTGACGAAGGGATCCCACATTGGAAAGACACAAATAATGAAGGTGAAGAGCTAGCTATATAAAGAGCAGCCTAGGAGGAGAGTAAACATACCTTGGTGGGCGTTTAGGCACAGGAGTGGTCGCAGCGCGGTTTAACACCATACTCCTATTAGGTGTGTACTTCTCTCTACTCTAGCTATAGAGCGGCAAATACCGAAGTGCCGATCACGGCAATAGTAGCCACATTAACATAAGAGCGCACGTGTGAGGCTTCGACGCGATAGTTGAGGCCATCAGTAGTATTCTTGTGGGTTGGGGCTACTTGGGCCACAGTGGGCTGAAAATGGGCCTAATGGGCCTGTGGGCCCATATGAGTAAATTGTATGATGATGTAGTATATAGTGAACTAGACTAGGTGGAACTAATATACTTGGCTAGATTTGTGTTAGGTGGGCCACACGAGCTTGTGGGCCCGAATGGGCTAAAATTGGGTTTTAGGCCCAACAGTCTGGTAAAGATCGGAATTGGTAGTTGAGTCACTCGAGTCGACATTGGGCCTTCGGAAAGGCCATTTCAGGTATGAAATTACTGAAATACCCTTAGTGGGTAAATTACTAAAATACCCTTGAAAGGTAAATTACGAAAATGCCTTTGGTAGGTAAAATTACGATTATACCCTTAGAGGTTGATTAGCGTGATTATGTTGTTTTATGTCTATCTGATTATGATGATAATTCATGTTATACTTATATTTGATATATGTCTAGCATACATGACATACTGCATACATGAATTATTATGTCATATTGCTTGGGTATGATGAGAGGGGGGAAAGGATGATTTAGACTATCACCAGTGGTTTTGACCACACAGTGGGTTGGCCCCGCTTTCCTTATTATTTGTGACTAGTCTCAGTGGTTTTGACCAGCAGTGGTTTTGACCACACGAATATTATTTGTGACTACGGTCACCAGTGGTTTTGACCACACATGGATTATTGTGACTCGTCCCAGTGGTTTGGTACCATAGTGGGTTGGCCCCACATGTTGATTACGGGATTGTCATTAGTGGTTTTGACCACACGGTGGGTTGGCCCCACCATATGATTTGTGACTATGGTCACCAGTGGTTTACACTTATATGATTTGTGACTATGGTCACCAGTGGTTTTAACCACCAGTGGTTTTGACCACACGGGGCAGACACAAGAGTTCGGTTGGTTAGGTTGGGTTTGCATGATTTGCATATTGACATATCAAATGTGTAAGTGCCTTGTTATTATCAGGATGGGGATTTACACACTGAGTCTCGGTGACTCACCCATTTCCTTTACATTTGCAGATGAGGCATAGATCGCAGATGTGGAGCCGGGGTGGACTTGAGGTGGCCATGCACTATGTTTTCGGGTTTTATTTCAATTACTAATTTGGGTTAATTTACTTTTAAATTTGGTTTTGTTATGTAATAAGGCATTGGGTATTTTATTTGGTTTCACTTTCAATTCGCCATCGCTATTATTAAATGATCAATATGGGATTTTCCTAAAATGATAATAAACCGTTTCTTATTCAAAATTACTTAAACTCGATTTCTCACAACAACTATAAAGAATACGAGCTTTTTAACGAACGCACAGCTTTTAGACATTACTTTCATGTGACATCCCAGATCCGGTCGTAACATTTAGGCCGGGTTTGGGGTGTTACACCCTCAGCCCCAAAAATCGTCCATATTCATAGCCAAATGGTCAAAAGTTTGGCCACCCAAACTTTCCAAAATAATCTCTATGAAATAAGCTGCATGTTCCCCTTACATGCCATTTTCTTTTGATTCCTTCCCCTAACTTCAACCTTTCCTTAATCCCTTTAGCCATCTTACCATAAAAATAAAAGTCCAACTTACCATAATAACATGCTTGGCCGACACTTGATGAAAGAGTACAAAAATAAAAGTCAAAATTGCACACAAAGGGATTTGAACCTCTTCCCTCAAGGTACTTCACTTAATGCCATAACCTCTTTACTAATTGCTCTCTTATGCTAACCATTTATTCATTTATTATCATAAGCTTTAAGGTCACTTACTCTATCTCCTTAAAGTGCTAAATGCTAGAAATTTTTACAAGGTCCAATTAAACCCCGAGCCTTCTCAGGACCTCCTAAACATACAAAATTAATAATTTAACCAGCTTAGCACCAAAATAACGCAACACATAAAATTCCAAATTTTAGGGTGTTACAATTCTACCCCCTTAAAGAAAATTTTGTCCTCGAAATTTACCTGATTAAAAGAGATGGGGATAATGCTACCGAGTCGTTTCCTCAGGCTCCCATGTAGCATCCTCCGCTCCATGATTACGCCATAGAACTTTGACTAAAGGTACCGACTTCTTTCTCAGCACCTTTACGTCCCTATCTAAAATTTGCAATGGCTCCTCTTCGAAGACAAGTCAGGTTTTAACTCAACTTTCTCTACCGGTACTATATAAGACGGATCCGATCGATAATGCCTTAACATTGAGACATGAAAAACACTATATATCTGACTCAACTTCGGGGGTAACTCAAGCTGATAAGCCATTGGCCTAACACGCTTCAACACACGATACGGTCCGATGAACCTAGGGCTCAACTTGCCTTTCCTTCCAAATCTGAAGATCTTCTTCCAATGTGAGACCTTTAGAAAGACCTGATCTCCCACCGTAAACTCAATATCCTTACGCTTCAGATCCTCATAAGATTTTTGTCTATCAGAAGCATCCTTTAATCGTGCCCGAATTACCTTTACTTTTTCCTCCGTCTCTGATATCAAATCAGGACCCAATAACTTTCGTTCCCCCAATTTAGTCCAACAAGTAGGAGTGTGACACCTACAACCATACGATGCCTCGTAGGGTGCCATCTGGATGCTGGATTGATAGCTATTGTTATAAGCAAACTCTGCCAACGGTAGGAAATCCTCCCAACTACCCCTGAAGTCAATCACACAGACCCTTAACATGTCTTCCATAATCCGGATCACTCTCTCCTACTGACCATCTAATTGAGGATGAAATGCCATGCTAAAATTAAGCTTGGTTCCCAAAGCTTCATGTAAGGCTTTCCAAAACCGTGATGTAAACCTAAGGTCCCTATCCGAAATGTAACCTCATGATCTCAGCTACATACATCTTGGCCAACTTCTGAATGAGTAATCCATATGAACAGGTAGGAATTTGGCAATCTTCGTCAATCGATCCATAATTACCCAGATGGAATCTTTCTTAGTAGGCGTTAAGGGTAAGCCACTAACAAAGTCCATCGTTATCCGTTCCCATTTCCATAAGGGAATCATTACCGGTTGCAGCAATCCCAACGGCAATTGATGCTCCACCTTCACTTGTTGACATGTTGAGCACCTACTCACGAATTCAGTAACTTCCTGTTTCAACCCTGGCCACCAATACTGCTCACGAAGGTCTCGATACATTTTACTTCCCCTGGGGTGCATAACATAAGGAATACTATGTGCCTCATGCAGAATCATTTGTCTCAATTTCGAATCTTTAGGCATGCAAAATCTTTCGCGGAAACACAATACTCCATCACTATTCAATCCAAATTCCCCTATTACACCACCTTCCACTTGCTGAAGTAAGGAACCTAACCTTTCATCCAATAGCTGCTTTACGTTAATCTAACTTACCCACGCAGGCTTCACTTGAAGTTCGGCTAGCAGACTACCATCTTCATACAAGTTGAGATGAGCGAACATCACTCTCAGATCTGATATCACCTTATGACCACGTTTTCCTTCCGGGATGATACTCGATTGAAAAGTCATAATCCTTCAATAGTTCTATCCACCTCCGTTGTCTTAAGTTCAACTCCTTTTGGGTAAGGAGGCACTTTAGACTCTTATCATCTGTATAGATGATCGACTTCTCACTGTATAGGTGGTGTCTCCAAATCTTCAAAGTAAACACCACCGCAGCCAACTCCAAATCATGAGTGGGATAATTCACCTCGTGTGGTATTAACTGACGAGATGCATAAGCCACCACTTTTCCACCTTGCATCAACACACATCACAAGCCCGTGTGTGACGCATCGCAGTAAAAAGTAAACTCTTTTCCAGCCTCAGGTTGAATCAATACTGGCGCTTGGTAAAAATCTTCTTCAATTTCTCAAAACTTTCTTGCTGCTGATCTGACCACACAAAAGGTACTCCCTTGTGCAACAATTTAGTTAGGGGTGCAGTAATCAACAAAAACCCCTCAACAAAACACCGGTAATAACCAGCCAACCTTAAGAAACTCTGAATTTCAGCCACTAACTTCGGTGGTTTCCAATCCAACATAGCCTCTACCTTACAGAGATCAACTTTAATTCATTCGAACGACACAACATGCCTCAAGAAGGTCACTTCTTTCAGCCAAAATTCACACTTACTGAATTTGGCATAAAGTTGCTTTTCCCGCAATATTCGTAATACCACCCGCATATGTGAATCGTGCTCTTCTTCATTCTTCGAGTAAACCAAGATGTCATCTATGAACACCACCACAAACTGGTCTAAATAGGGTTGGAAGACTCGATTCATCATGTCCATAAATACGGCTGGTGCGTTAGTCAACCCAAACGACATCACCAAGAACTCATAATGCCCATAACGAGTTCGAAACGTAGTCTTATGAATGTCTGCCTCCTTGACCTTAAGTTGGTGATAACTAGATCTCAAATCTATCTTCAAGAAAATTGAAGCTCCTCGTAATTGGTCGAATAGGTCATCGATTCTCGGCAACAGATATCTATTCTTGATCGTCAACTTATTCAACTGCCTATAATCGATGCACATACGCATCGACCTATCCTTTTTTTGATGAACAAGACCGGTGCTCCCCACGTGACACACTCGGTCGAATGAATCCTCGATCCAACAACTCCTGAATTTGAGCTTTAAGTTTTGCTAACTCCTTCAGCGCCATTCTATAAGGAGCAATGGACACCGGAGCCTTTCCTGGCAATAGTTCAATGCCAAACACTACCTCCCAATTCGGAGGCAATCCAGAAAGTTCCTTGGGAAAGACATTCGAAAACTCTTTCACCGTTCTAACACCTTCCATCGATAATTCTTTGGCATCCAATGCACTAATGAAGGCTAGGAATGCCCCACACCCTTTTTGCACCAACTTTTCTACCTTCAGGGCAGATACAACATTTGATAGATAGTTTCCCCTTTCACCTATCATCACCACTTCCTTATCTTTCGGAGTTCTTAGCGTCATCCACTTTGTAGCACAATCCAAGTTAGCACGGTGTTTCACCAACCAATCCATGCCCAAAATAAGGTCAAACTCACTGAAAGGCAGTTCCATCAAATCCGCCAAAAATGTTTCTCCTTGAATTTCTAAGGGCACATCTCTAAATAATCTATTCACTATCACATATTGTCCTAAAGGACTAATTATCATCATCTCTAGCGAAGAATCTCAAATCTAATGTTTAGATTTCCGGATACAAAGACTAGCAACATACGAATAGGTGGATCCAATATCTATCAAAGTAGTAACAGGTATATCAGATATAAAGAATGTACCGGTTATCACATCAGGTGCATCGCCATCCTCTCGGTGTCTGACTGCATAAACCAACCCTGGCTGCCTTGCCTCTGCATTACCCTTAAAACCAGTACCTCTACCCGGTGCACCCTGACCTCGTCCTCCGCCATTACCACCTCGACTTGGCCCACGACCTCTTGGTGGCTGCTGAGCTCCTCTAGCTGGCTGTGCATCATAGTTCAAGTTTCTTGATTCGGAGCAGTCTGTCGAGGACAATTTTTAAGCTGATGACCCTTAGAACCACATTTGAAACAACCACCGATTCTCTTCCAACATTCACCCAGGTGTCGTCTTCCGTAGTCCGCACATGGTTGTATCTGATTGGTAGTAGTAGGTACTCTAGCTCGAGCTGGCTCATCATTCATAGGCCTCTTCTAGAACCTTCTAGCAGGACCTAAGTACTTAAAGTCCCTCTTGCTCTTGCCTCTATCTTTTTCTCGATTTCGCCGCTCCGAGTGCTTAGCCTCTTCAGCTATCTTAGCTTTCTCTACAAGTGTGGCAAAATTCCATTCTTGTTGTGGGGCAATCAGTACTCGTAACCCATCACTCAACCCGTCCTCGAAATGCACACAACGTTCATAGTCAGTTGGTATAATACCTCAAGCATAACGACTAAGACGCAGAAATTCTGCTTCGTAAGCTGCCACAATCTTACTTCCTTGGACCAGATTTAAGAATTCCTTTATTCGGGCATCCACATAGCTAGTCCCAACATACTTTCCTTAAAATGCAGTTTTGAAGAAATCCCAAGTAACACGATTGGCCTGAGTGCCCTCCCGAATAGTAAGCCACCATTGATACGCCTCGTCTCACAGTAAGGGCACAGCTCCTCTCAGTTTCTACTCAGCGGTGCAATCTAAATCATACATGATCCACTCCACTACCTCGAGCCAATACTCTACTACATTTGGGGCTACACCCGAGATACCCCTAAAAACCTCGGCACCATTTGATCTGAGTCACTCCGAAATTGACCCACGAGCTGTTGGCCCAGTTCTAGCCCTAGCAACTCTTTCCAAGACTCGCAGCATTGCTTGGGATAGAGCAATGTCCTCCCTCATATGATCTTGTGATCCGCTTTCAGTCACGGGTGACGCAGGTGCGTCCATTTTGGGTAATTCAATTTAATCTGATTAGAAGTCTTATGGATCAATATACTATTTCAGTTTTTATTACACAATGTTTTATGAAACATAAGAAGTAAAGTTGTTTTCGTGATCGCATCCTATAGTCTCAATCTCTATAGTTTCAATACCTAAACTTAGAAGTTCTAGAGTATTCCTACAGTCATATCATAACCATTATAATCATACAATAACATACTCACTTGACTTGGTGTCGGATACCCGTGGTGCCATACTTCCTTCAAAAACATACGTTCTAAATTTTTACATTTCAAAATAGTTTTGAAAATATTTTTAAACCCAAACTATAGTCGAGTTTTAAACCGGGCTCTGATACCATAAAATGTAACACCCTAAACTCGGCCCATGCGTTAAGGCCAGATCTGACATGTCACATGAGAAAAAATACTACTAAGTCTTTTTTCATTAATAGATCAATTAAAACGATTCTCATTAAAAATATTATTGAATAAAAGATCGATTGATAATTTAATAAATTTGAGATATGAAAATCTTATAAGTCGAGATTTAAAAATATCGTTAATAGTTTGAGAAAAATTTGAAAATAATTTCGAAAAGCATTGATAAAATTTAATGTAAATTTTCGAGTTAAAAATATGTTTATAAAAGTTTACTATGAAACCCTTTTATCATTTTAAGAAAATGTTTATTTAAGATTTTAGAAAAATATCCATTTGAAATACTTAGAGCAAATTATAAATTCGTCAAACAATAAAGAAAACAAAACTAAATCCAGAGGCCTTATTCCAACCTTAACTCAAATAGCAAAGTAATTAAAAATACTAAAGAAATCCAAATTTCCAAATTAAACCATTTTTGTAGTATGGCCTCCATTGAGTCATCCACGGCCCAAGTCTCCATCACTGATTATTACCTGAAAAGGAAAAGGAAAAATGGGGGTGAGTTACTAGAACTCAGTGTGTAACCCACTTACCATTGTCCACTGGGCCAAAATCTCATTAAGCAGTTATTTGGGCCTAAGCCCATTTACAATAACAATAATATATCAAAATATAACATATATATGAAATGCAATTCCCAAACCAAGCCTAGTAATCCATCTGCTACATACCACCCGTACCAACCAACACACCTGTGGGGATCTTTAGTCAACCCACCCCGCCAACACACCAATTGTAGGCATTAAGCCATTTACAGGAAATTTAGTTGTGGGCAAGCCACCAAAATAACAGAGTTTACGTGGCATTGCCACTATACAAATTTGTGGTAGGGCCACCAAAATTATGTAGCAGAGCTACCAAAAATTCTCTTCATCATTATCCCATCCCATGCAATTCATGTATATAATGCATAACGAATCACAATGATTTATTCGTATATTTATTACAAAAATTATGGCCCATTATAACAATTTATCTAGTTAGCCCATTGAGCAGAAAATCATCTTGGCCCATTTCGCAAACTTTTAGATTTGTCCCATATAGCAATTTCATCAATCAGGCCATATATTCATATATCAATCGGCCCATTTAGCAATTACATCGATTTGGCCCACATAACAAAATATATCGATTTGGCCCACATAGCAAAATATATGATTTGGCCCACATAACAAAATACATCGATTTGGCCCACCTAGCATAATATATCGATTTGGCCCATTAAAGGTATTTTTGTAATCTTTCACGGCGTTAATACCGATTTTATCAATTTTATCAAATAACGAGATATAAACCAATCTTTTTCCGATTTCACCAATATATGACTTAATCAAGCGATTTACTACCAATACGATAATAGTCTTTAACCTATAGAATACGATGTGAGAATACACACCTGATTACGGTAAACACTACGCTTTCTCAATCATCGACACCTAAAATTTTATAATGCTTGATTAATCAATATACGCGGTTTAATAAATCTATTTTAAAACAAACGATCTAAAATTTACCCTCGAATTGTGAACAACTACGATTTGTCGATTTTCCCTGGATGACGATCCACAACCCGGTGGAAAATCCCTAATCCTTGATGCCTTAAAATTTTGAATGACCTCGAATAGTCGATTCTCACCGGATAGGGTCGACAACCCGGTGGAAAGTCCCGAATCGTCGATACCGCCCTTCGCTTGAATTTAGGAGTAGGGATCGCTAATCTGCTCCTTTTTCAATTTCCAATCACTATCTCTTTCGATTCAATATTGCTTGACTCCATTGAAATAAAATATTAGTCAAAACTAATATTACGTTGTTATGAACGATTGATTTAAGGAATAGAATTGGCTTACCACAAAAATCCGTATGATCTCAAGATGAAAGATCAAGCGATAAAGTCCCTATAATAAAATCGATTAATCATCACCATCTTAACGAATAAAAAGTGATTAATTGTAATAGAATACGTTAAGAACTCTTACCTTAAAGATTTTAGGACCGATTTCTAGCGATTAAACGATGACTTCGAAAAAATCCAAGTTTCGGCCTTCCACTATATTTCTACAGAGAAGAAAAGTGATTTCGAATGAGAGAAAAATATGGTGATGGTCTCGGTCAAAATGACCATCCAAAAACCAAAGTATGGAATCATCATAAGAGAAGAATAAGAAAAATAGAAAGTTGAAAGAACACTTACCGATTGATCAAGGGTAAGTGACAACTCGAATGAAAAGAAAGATTAATGATAAGATGAAAAGATTTTGGCTATGGAGGAATGAGGGGCACAATATTCGGCTATGGTGAAAAAGATTAGAAAAGAAAAGATGTTTGAAGGGTTTTGCGAAAAAGAAAGGAAGAAGAAGAAGAATGGTTCACAAGCTTGGTTTATAAGAAAGATGAAAGAACAAGTTTTTGGTCTCAAAGGTTGGTGTACATTCGATGAAACACCCCAAACCCGGCCCAAAAAGCCTAACCGGATTTGGTATGTTCCTCGAGTAAAACTTCAGCGGAAATAATGTTTGTTCAAGAAAACTTGATGATTTTAAGTAAAACGGATTAACTTAAAGATCGAGTTGGGCTTAGTTGAAAAAATAGAATTGTATATTCTTAAAACATATATATATATATATTACTGACAAAAACCTTTTTAAAATTATTTATCGAAAACCATTTAGTTATTTAATTGATAATTATTCATGGCGTAATTTAAAATAAATCCAAACACAAAATTAAAAATAGTTTATAGTGGCCTTATTACATAAAAATTGGCAAATCCATAATAAAGTCTAAGTAATGAAATTTAAAAATTAATAAGTTTAAGTTGGAAAATCTCCACAATACTTGATACGAGCATCGCCACCTCGAAATCCTCACGCCTCGATCCATCGCACTACGAGTCATCTCAAAAGTTATCCCATAAAATGGGTGAGTTATAAACTCAATGTATAACACATACACTAAAAAGCCCATTTTATCAAATGTTTTAAGCTCAAAATTTCATATATGGCCATAGGCCCATTTAACTCATATTTAGCCCAAAGGCCCATTTAGCTTAAATTTAGCCCAAAGGCCCATTTAGCCTATATTTAGCCCAAAGGCCCATTTAGCTTATATTTAGCCCAAAGGCCCATTTCATAGCAAAACAAATAATAATCATTCAATATTACATGGTTATCTTCATGAAATGAAATGCAAGCCCTACCAACCTAAATATCCATCACCACACACCCTGCACCAACCAAAGACACCGTGAGGATTACTAAATCGACCCTCCATCCGCTACACACCATCGAAGGCGATTCTTTGCAGTCAACATGCACATCGCTTCTTATTGTGGCAAAGCCACCAAAACAGATGTGACCAAGTCACCGATCAAGTCCAAATTTCAAATACGTGACCAAGTCACCAGATTCACATATGTGACCAAGTCACCAGAGTTCAAATATGTGACCAAGTCACCGGAGTCAAATATACGTGACCAAGTCACCAAATTCACATATGTGACCGAAGTCACGAAATGTGGTAAAACCACCGTAATACTTCCTCCTTTATCAAATATACCCATATGCCCATGCACATACATATCAAATCGATTTTTATGTTATTTACCCCACAAATCATAATATAGTCATGCTTATTTCATATTGATGCATATAGCAAAATAAACAAAATATTGGGGTAAACATACCTGAATATCATATACCACTGAATGGTATCCAAAAGCACAATCATGCATATGGTCATATAGTCACAATTAAATATATGTAAATCTTATGAGATTTTTAATGTAAGGTTACACACCTAGTGACAGTGAGAACAATACCCTCTTGCTCGTCAACACCTAATTGATTGACACATTTGGTTAGTATAAACTTTTGTTAACAATATTACACTTATTGATGATGGATCTAAATCCTTACCCTTGGATTCACGAATGACAATTATTTGTGGTTTTTCTCCACTAGATGGATCAAAACCCGCTGATATTCCACCAACGTAAAGTGGTTCAGTTGTATGCACTACTTCAAATAATCGATCCTCGTTAGCAGAGGGTCCACAACCCGGTGGAAAGTCTCTTACTCCCGATACGGCTCTTCGTTTGTAGTTCGATGGTAAAGGAATACCTCCTCTCTTCCAAACACTCCGACGGCTCTTTTTCTTGCCTATCTTGATGATCTTAAATCGCCCCTAAAAATAACGTAGATTAGTGATCCATCTAAATAAATCGGTATGATCTAAATTAATAACCTTACCTTGATGATTTCGAATGATCACTTAAAGGTTGTCTTCAACAAAGATCTTTGAAAAATCTTTTCAAATGAATCGGCCTAGGAGAGAAAATAAAAGATCATGATTTTAAGTTTGCTAAAGTAAAAAGGAATGATGAAAATAATTGATAAAATCTTACTTTGAGTTCTTCAAGGTTCGGCTTTGAATAAGAAGAAAAGAATATGATGATTCGGCCTTAACAAAAAGAGAAGAGAAATGGTGGTTTCAATATGATGGTTTTGGTTTTGAGGGAAAGAAGAAAGAGAATGAAAGAGAAGGAAAAGAGAAGGAAGAAAAGAGAAAAAAGGAGAAGAAGATGATGATGGTGATTTCTCAAAAGAAAAGAAATGTGTTTAGGAACCTTTGCACATTCGCCAAGGAGGTAACAATTGAAAGTGGTTCTTGATCCTTTGTGGTTTCGCAATGAGAGGGAAAGAGAGAAGATAAATAGAATGAAAAGAAAGAAAAGAAAATGAAAGAGAAGGCTTTTGGTGATAGCTAAATTCGCAGATTAAAGAGAAAGAAAAGAAGTGACTTCAAAAGTGAAAATATTTTGGCATCAAAAGAGAAATAAAATTTTGAGAGGAAAAGATGAAATAAAGGTACCTATTTGGTCAAAAATACCAATGCCAAAACAAAGTAAACTTGTACCAAATGCCAAAGATAGTTTCGGTTTAGGGAAAAGGTTTTGGAGAAGGGGAAAAGATGGACAATTTTGCTAGGATCATAGGCCAACTAGCACCCTAATGGCTACACTAATTTTCGGTCAACCTAGCCAACATCATCCCCCTTTTTCCTCCTTGTTTCTTCCCCATCATATCCAAAATTTGCTTCACAATTAAACCTCTCCTTTTAGCCCTTCATGCCGTCTAGGTTCATGGTCAATTGACCATGAACACACTCCCAAAACCATGCCCCATATCATGCCTTTTGTCCCCCTCATCTTATCATCAACTTATGATTCCATGCCATAAGTTCCTAGCTTCCTTTTCACATGGTCAAATAGCCAAAATGAATGAATGCTCATCCACTCTAGAACTTTCTTGGCCGACACTTATAGGGAAGAAAACAAAAAAAATTAAAATCCTCCCTAATGCTAGCTAGGAGATTCAAACTTCACACCTCAAGCACACATCCATGCATCTTAACCACCTTGCCAATTACTTAATTCATGCTAAAACTTCTTATCATTAATTCTTAAGGCCTAATTTGCTTAGCTCTCTCTAATTAATAGGAATTAAAAGTTTCACTAAGCATTCACTTAATTAATGAAGCTCAAATAACTTCCAAAATATACACTTAATAATAATTAAGCATGCAACATCATTCAATTAAGTGAAATGCATAGCCCCTAATTATCAGGATGTTACAGTTCTACCCCCTTAAAATAATTTCGTCCTCGAATTACCTGGCTGGAATAAGTGAGGGTATTGCTGTCGCATCGCTTCCTTCGGTTCCCACGAAGCTTCTTCTGATCCATGATTATGCCATAATACCTTAACGAGAGGAACTGATTTTCTCCGTAAAACCTTTATATCTCGCTCTAGAATTTGAATTGGCTCCTCTTCATATGACAAATCTAATCTTAATTCCACCTCCTCAACTGGCACTACATGAGATGGATCTGACCGGTAACGGCGTAACATTGAAACATGGAATACATCATGCATTTGCTTCAATTCCGAAGGCAAATCTAACTGATATGCCACAGATCCAGCCCGCTTCACAATCCGATAAGGTCCAATGAACTCAGGACTTAGTTTCCTTTGCGTCCAAATCTCATCACTTTTTTCCAAGGTGAAACCTTTAGGAAAACTTGGTCCCCACAAAGAAACTCTATTTCTTTCCGCTTAAGATCTGCGTCGATTTTTGTCTATCGATGCTTCCTTTAACCGAGCCCGATTATCTTAACCTTTTCTTCGATTCACCACTATCTCTCGGACCCAAAATCGACGTTCCCTAATTTCGCCCAACACGTAGGAGTGCGACACTTCCGTCCGATAATGCTTCATACAATTGCCATCCGTATAATCGGATTGGAAACTGTTGTTGTACGCAAATTCGCCAACGGAAGAATTCTTCCCGCCTTCCTTGAAATCTATCACACATCCCTTAACATATCTTCTAAGATTTGGATTACTCTTTCAGACTGACCGTCCGATTGAGGATGAAATGCCGTACTAAAGTCCAATCTGGTGCCCAAAGCCTGATGCAATGCTTTCCAAAATCGTGACGTAAACCTCGGATCTCTGTCTAAAATTATCGACAACGGCACTCCATGCAATCTCACAATCTCAGCCACATATAACTTTGCCAATTTCTGCAAAGAGTAATCAACCCGAACTGGGATAAAATGTGTAGATTTTATCAATCGGTCCACTATCACCCATACAGAGTCTTTCTTAGTAGGCGTAAGAGGAAGCCCACTAACAAAGTCCATGGTGATTCTCTCCCACTTCCATCGCAGAATCTTTATCGGTTGAAGCAATCCGATGGTACTTGATGTTCAAATTGACTTGTCGACACATCAAGCACTTTCCTACAAATTCGTAGAATCTCTCGCTTAAGACCAGGCCACCAAAACTGATCTCGCAAGTCTTGATATAACTTACTTCCTCCAGGATGCATAGCATAAGGGCTACCATGCGATTCTTGAAGTATCTTTTGCCTCAACTCCTGATCCCTAGGCATACAGACTTTATCTTTGAAGCACAATACCCCGTCACTGTTAATACCAAAATCTTCCAATTTCCCACTCTGCACCTGTCGAAGCTTTTCACTCAGATCTTCATCTACTAACTGCCTCTCTTTCACTTGACTTAATCATGTCGGCTTAACCTGAAGTTCTGCCAACAAGCTTCCATCATCGTAAAGACAAAGATGTGCAAACATCGCCCTCAAATCTGACACCACTTTTTGACTTAGAGCGTCTGCCACCACATTCGCCTTGCCCGGGTGGTACTCGATGGAACAGTCGTAGTCTTTTAATAACTCTATCCACCTTCACGCCTCAAATTGTTCTTTACGAGTCAAGAGATATTTCGACTTTTGTGGTCCGTATATATCACCGACTTCTCCCGTATAAGTAATGTCTCCAAACCTTAAGAGCAAAGACTACATCCGCCAACTCCAAGTTATGCGTCGGGTAATTAACCTCGTGCGGTCTCTATTGCCGAGACGACACGCAACTACCTTCCGCCTTGCATCGTAACACATCCTAATCCCGTGTGAGAAGCATCACAATACACGACAAAATCCTTTCCCGCCTCAAAGTTGAATCAAACCGAGCTTCACCAAAACTTTCTTGAGCTTCTCAAAACTCTCTTGCTGCTTATTAGCCCACACGAAAGGTACTTCCTTTCTCAACAATTTCGTTAAAGGTGCAGCTATCGATGAAAATTCTTCAACGAATCTTCTGTAGTATCCGGCTAAACCTAAGAAACTGCAAACCTCAGTTACGGACTTAGGTGGTTTCCAATCTAGCACAGCCTCAATCTTCCGAGGATCCACCCTTATCCCTTCTGCAGATACCACATGGCCTAAAAATGCAACTTCTTTTAGCCAAAATTCACACTTACTGAATTTGGCGTACAGTTTCTTCTCCCTTAAAACTCGTAACACAATCCGGAGATGCTCATCATGTTCTACTTCGGACTTAGAATACACTAAGATGTCGTCTATGAATACCACGACGAATTGATCCAAGTAGGGCTGGAAAATTCGGTTCATCATATCCATGAACGTAGTCATGCGTTCATCAATCCGAATGGCATTACCAAAATTCATAATGCCCATATCTAGTTCGAAAGTCGTCTTATGGATATCCGCTTCTTTCACTTTAAGTGATGATACCCCACCTTAGATCAATCTTTGAGAATACCGCACTCCTTAAGTCGATCGAACAAGTCGTCGATCCTTGGCAAAGGATACTTGTTCTTGATGGTCAGCTTATTCAACTGCCAGTAGTCTATACACATCCTCATCGATCCGTCCTTCTTCTTCACGAATAGGACCGGTGCTCCCCATGGAGACACACTAGGTCGAATGAATCCACGATCAAGCAACTCTTGAATTTGAGCCTTCAACTCAACCAACTCCTTCTTGCCATTCTATATGGAGCAATAGAAATCGCGCTGCCTGTAATAATTCTATCCCGAATTCTACCTCACGATCCGAGACAAACCCGAAGTTCTTCCTAAAAACATCTACAAATTCCTTTATCGTCTCGACTTCATTAGCGATTGTCTCCTTAGCCTCCAAAGCATTCACCAACATCGAAGGCTTCACATCCCTTTCTAACCATCTTTTACGCCTTAAGAGCGGATACTACATTAGATAAGTAGTTCCGCCTCTCGCCCATCACTACAATTTCTTTGTCATCAAAAGTTCTTAATGACATCCGCTTAGCAAGACAATCCACATTTGCACGGTGCTTCACAAGCCGTCCATGCCTAAGATAAGGTCGAATTCTCCAAGGGCAACTCCATTAAATCACCGAAACCGTATCCCTTGGACTTCTAGAGGCACTTCCTTAAAAGTTTGTCTACAACTCATCGCATCCTAAAGGACTAAGTATACCATCTTCCTAGATACTGCTTGAAGTCACATGCAAAGTCCCGATACTTTACTAGCGATATAGGAATAAGTTGACCCTATATCTATCAAAGCAATAAAGGGCAACCTGAAATTAGAACGCATTCGTGATAACATCAAAAGGCCATCGTTTTCTCTCTGCGATGAACCGTATACACCAAACCTGGTTGTCTCACCTCGAGCTACCATCGCCTCGCTCAAGTTCCGCGTCCTCTACCGTAACCATTGCCCTTCCATTTGGGCCACGACCTCTTATCCGCCGTCATCCACCTCACATCACTGATTAGCACCTCGACTTGTCGGACGATTTTTTCCGAGTTCATTGGGCAATCCTTGATCATGTGATCCTTCGAACCGCACTTGAAACATCCGTCGGTCTTTTTTCTGAATTCTCTTGAGTGCATTTTCCCACATTGAGCACAAGTACGATTTTGTCCTCCCGAAGTAGTCTGTTGACCTCACGATCTATCATTTCTTGATTTCTTCTAAAAATTCTCGGACGACCCTGAGGACCCAAAGCTTCTCTTATTCTTGCTCGCCTCTGCCTCGATTCGCTCTCAAATCAGTTTAGCCTCTTCGCAATTCTTGCCCTTTCCACTAAGATTGCAAAATCTCTTTCACGGTGTGGAGCAATCATCACTGCAATTCATCTCTAAGTCCATCTTCAAATCGATACACCATTCATATTCCGTAGCCACTATCCTCCGCATAACGACTAAGTCGCAAAAATTCGCTTCATATTCACTATCGACTTGTTTCCTTGTACTAGATTCGAAATGTCTTCCTCTGGAGTCAATGTAGTGGCTCCAACGTATTTTCCTTCGAATTTAATCTTAAAATACCCCAATCCGCACGATCCACGTGGGTACTTTCCTTGATAGTGAGCCACCATCGGTAGGCTTCATCACGGAGAAGTGAAATAGCACCTTTCAATTTCTCTTCATCGGTCGATCTATATCGTCCATGATTCTCTCGACCGCCTCCAACCAATATTCAGCTACATTAGAGCTACTCCAGATACTCCTCTGAAAACCTCAGCTCCATTCGATCTTAGTCTCTCAGCTACTAACTTTCGAGACCCATTTCCAGAACTAGCTTCTGCTACTCGTTCCAAAACTCACAGCATAGCTTGTGATACTGCGTCACCACCTTCATTTTGTTCTTAAAAGTCCGCCCCAACAGTCGGTGGCGGAGCTTCATTCTCGGAACCTTGACCAGATCAAACTGGTTCTGAAACAGTCATCCTTCTTCTTCCATGTCCACGACGACCTCGTCCCCTAGAGCTCATGTCTACTACGTATCTTATCTGCTTTTACTAAAAGTCTTATGTATTAGAGTCTTTTCACTTCTTATTAAAGGAAAGTTTTATGAAATGATATTTAGTAGTTTTTCCGTAGTAGCACACAAACACCTAAGGTCCATGTCTCTAAAGTATAGTTTAAGTTTAAACTATCATACATATCACATATCGATAAAGTACATACCGATGGATCTCGGGCCGAGAACTCGAAAAGCCATGCTCTTATAAAATCATTTAACTTAAGAAAACTTTCAAAAAATCATTTGGGCCAACTTTTGAAAACGTTGTGGGCTTCAAAACCCAAGGCCGAGAGTTTAAAATTGGGCTCTGATACCAAGCTGAAACACCCCAAACCCGGCCCAAAAAGCCTAACCGGATTTGATATGTTCCTCGAGTAAAAACTTGAGCAGAAATAACGTTTGTTCAAGAAAACTTGATGATTTTAAGTAAAACGGATTAACTTAAAGATCGAGTTGGGCTTAGTTGAAAAAATAGAATTGTATATTCTTAAAACATATATATATATTACTGACAAAAACCTTTTTAAAATTATTTATCGAAAACCATTTAGTTATTTAATTGATAATTATTCATGGCAGAATTTAAAATAAATCCAAACACAAAATTAAAAATAGTTTATAGTGGCCTTATTACATAAAAATTGGCAAATCCATAATAAAGTCTAAGTAATAAAATTTAAAATTAATAAGTTTAAGTTGGAAAATCTCCACAATACTTGATACGAAAGCACCGACCACCTCGAAATCCTCACGCCTGATCCATCGCACTACGAGTCATCTGAAAAGTTATCCCATAAAAATGGGTGAGTTATAAACTCAATGTATAACACATACACTAAAAAGCCCATTTTATCAAATGTTTTTAAGCTCAAAAATTTCACATATGGCCATAGGCCCATTTAACTCAGATTTAGCCCAAAGGCCCATTTAGCTTAAATTTAGCCCAAAGGCCCATTTAGCTTATATTTAGCCCAAAGGCCCATTTAGCTTATATTTAGCCCAAAGGCCCATTTCATAGCAAAACAAATAATAATCATTCAATATTACATGGTTATGTTCATGAAATGAAATGCAAGCCCTACCAACCTAAATATCCATCCGCTACACACCCCGCATCAACCAAAGACACCGTGGGGATTACTAAATCGACCCTCCATCCGCTACACACCATCGAAGGCGCTTGTCGCAGTCAACATGCACATCTCCTTATTGTGGCAAAGCCACCAAAATAGATGTGACCAAGTCACCGATCAAGTCCAAATTTCAAATACGTGACCAAGTCACCAGATTCACATATGTGACCAAGTCACCAGAGTTCAAATATGTGACCAAGTCACCGAGTCAAATATACGTGACCAAAGTCACCAAATTCACATATGTGACCGAAGTCACCGTAAATGTGGTAAAACCACCGAATACTTCCTCCTTTATCAAATATACCCATATGCCCATGCACATACATATCAAATCGACTTTTTATGTTATTTACCCCACAAATCATAATATAGTCATGCTTATTTCATATTGATGCATATAGCAAAATAAACAAAATATTGGGGTAAACATACCGAATATCATATACCACCGAATGGTATCCAAAAGCACAATCATACACATGGTCATATAGTCACAATTAAATATATGTAAATCTTATGAGATTTTTAATGTAAGGTTACACACCTAGTGACAGTGAGAACAATACCCTCTTGCTCGTCAACACCTAATTGATTGACACATTTGGTTAGTATAAACTTTTGTTAACAATATTACACTTATTGACGATGGATCTAAATCCTTACCCTCGGATTCATGAATGACAGTTATTTGTGGTTTTTCTCCACTAGATGGATCAAAACCCGCTGATATTCCACCAACGTAAAGTGGTTCAGTTGTACGTACTACTTCAAATAATCGATCCTCGTTAGCAGAGGGTCCACAACCCGGTGGAAAGTCTCTTACTCCCGATACGGCTCTTCGTTTGTAGTTCGATGGTAAAGGAATACCTCCTCTCTTCCAAACACTCCGTACGGCTCTTTTCTTACCTATCTTGATGATCTTAAATCGCCCCTAAAAATAACGTAGATTAGTGATCCATCTAAATAAATCGGTATGATCTAAATTAATAGCCTTACCTTGATGATTTCGAATGATCACTTAAAGGTTGTCTTCAACAAAGATCTTTGAAAAATCTTTTCAAATGAATCGGCCTAGGAGAGAAAATAAAAGATCATGATTTTAAGTTTGCTAAAGTAAAATGGAATGATGAAAATAATTGATAAAATCTTACTTTGAGTTCTTCAAGGTTCGGCTTTGAATAAGAAGAAAAGAATATGATGATTCGGCCTTAACAAAAAGAGAAGAGAAATGGTGGTTTCAATATGATGGTTTTGGTTTTGAGGGAAAGAAGAAAGAGAATGAAAAGAGAAGGAAAAAGAGAAGGAAGAAAAGAGAAAAAAAAGGAGAAGAAGATGATGATGGTGATTTCTCAAAAGAAAAGAAATGTGTTTAGGAACCTTTGCACATTCGCCAAGGAGGTAACAATTGAAAGTGGTTCTTGATCCTTTGTGGTTTTGCAATGAGAGGGAAAGAGAGAAGAGAAATAGAATGAAAAGAAAGAAAAGAAATTGAAAGAGAAGGCTTTTGGTGATAGCTAAATTCTAGACTAAAGAGAAAGAAAAGAAGTGACTTCAAAAGTGAAAATATTTTGGCATCAAAAGAGAAATAAAATTTTGAGAGGAAAAGATGAAATAAAGGTACCTATTTGGTCAAAAATACCAATGCCAAAAAGTAAACTTGTACCAAATGCCAAAGATAGTTTGGTTTAGGGAAAAGGTTTTGGAAAAGGGAAAAGATGGACAATTTTGCTAGGATCATAGGCCAACTAGCACCCTAATGGCTACACTAATTTTCGGTCAACCTAGCCAACATCATCCCCTTTTCCTCCTTGTTTCTTCCCCATCATATCCAAAATTTGCTTCACAATTAAACCTCTCCTTTAGCCCTTCATGCCGTCTAGGTTCATGGTCAATTGACCATGAACACACTCCCAAAACCATGCCCCATATCATGCCTTTTGTCCCCTCATCTTATCATCAACTTATGATTCCATGCCATAAGTTCCTAGCTTCCTTTTCACATGGTCAAATAGCCAAAATGAATGAATGCTCATCCACTCTAGAACTTTCTTGGCCGAAAATTATAGGGAAGAAAACAAAAAAATTAAAATCCTCCCTAATGCTAGCTAGGAGATTCGAACTTCACACCTCAAGCACACATCCATGCATCTTAACCACCTTGCCAATTACTTAATTCATGCTAAAACTTCTTATCATTAATTCTTATGGCCTAATTTGCTTAGCTCTCTATAATTAATAGGAATTAAAAGTTTCACTAAGCATTCACTTAATTAATGAAGCTCAAATAACTTCCAAAATATACACTTAATAATAATTAAGCATGCAACATCATTCAATTAAGTGAAATGCATAGCCCCTAATTATGAGGATGTTACATTTGGCAATCAAAAGAAAGAAAAGATGAGAATATGCCCACTTTGAAGTTTCGAACAGAGGGGAAATTTGGAGAGAAGAGAAAAATGTTTCAAAAGTTGCATAATGAAATTTTGGTCAAAACAATACCTAAAGTTTTTACCAATTGCTCAAGACAATTTCGGCTAAGAGAGTAGAACTTTTTTGAAAAAGAGGCACACTTGATGCTAATAGAATTGACCAAAACTAGCACTAAAGCCTAACCAAAAATACTAACAAAAATTCGGCCATCCCCCTTAGCCCCAAAAATCATCCATATTCATAGCCAAATGGTCAAAAGTTTGGCCACCCAAACTTTCCAAAACAATCTCCATGAAATAAGCCACATGTTCCCCTTACATGCCATTTTCTTTTGATTCCTTCCCCTAACTTCAGCCTTTCCTTTATCCCTTTAGCCATCTTACCATAAAAATAAAAGTCCAACTTACCATAATAACATGCTTGGCCGACACTTGATGAAAGAGTGCAAAAATAAAAGTCAAAATTGCACACAAAGGGATTTGAACCTCTTCCCTCAAGGTACTTCACTTAATGCCATAACCTCTTTACTAATTGCTCACTTATGCTAACCATTTATTCATTTATTACCATAAGCTTTAAGGTCACTTACTCTATCTCCCTAAAGTGCTAAATGCCAAATTTTTTTCCAAGGTGCAATTAAACCCCGAGCCTTCTCAGGACCTCCTAAACATACAAAATTAATAATTTAACCAGCTTAGCACCAAAATAACGCAACACATAAAATTCCAAATTTTAGGATGTTACATAACCTCTCTCTTCTTTCTCTTAGTTTCAGTCAAAATAAAATAAGGAAGATGAACACTTTCATCTTTTTACCAAATATAATATTTTAACATATACTAAATTATAACATTATATCATAAAATAAAATAAACAAATCAAATCACTATTACATGCATTACCAACCGGCCACTAGTCATTTTTCTATGGTCAATTTTCTACTTAAAGCCTCCAATTTATTAAGACAACAACAATTAGGCACTGTCTCATTTAACCATCAAATTTTCATTCTACACGATTAAGCTCCTTTTCAAAATTAAGCACCAAAAAGATCAAATTTTAATACGAAAATTTCACACACACCAATTCACACATAATGAACATAGAAAATAATATTAAAATATATTTCTGACTCGAATTCGTGGTCTCGAACCACTGTTCCGAGTAGGGTCAAAATCGGGCTATTACAACTCTCCCCCTTAAGGATTTTCGTCCTCGAAAATCTTACCGGTGAATAAGTTTGGGTAACGTTCTTTCATCGAAGCCTCAAGTTCCCAAGTTTCTTCCTCGATTCCGTGCTTAAGCCAAAGCACTTTTACTAACGATATTTTCTTATTTCGCAGCTCTTTCACTTCACGAGCTAGGATACGGATCGATTCCTCCTCATAGGTTAAATAAGACTGTATATCAACCTCTGACGGACTAATCACAGGAGAAGGGTCAGATCTATACCATCGGAGCATTGAAACATGAAAAACATTGTGGATCGTTTCTAGTTCAGGTGGCAATAGCAATCTATACGTAATCGGCCCAATCCACTCTAAAACCTCATATGGTCCAATGAATCTCGGACTCAATTTGCCCTTGCGACCAAATCTGAGTATTTTCTTCCAAGGTGAGACTTTCAAAAACACACGATCACCAATCTGAAACTCTATATCTTTACGCTTCAAGTCCGCATATGATTTCTGATGATCTGACACTGCTTTCAAACTTTCTCGGATCACTTTTACTTTTTGTTCAGTTTTTTTAACCAAATCAACCCCATATATCTTAGTTTCACTGAGCTCGGTCCAATACAAAGGTGTACGACATTTACGACCGTACAAAGCTTTATAAGGTTCCATTTTGATACTCGATTGGAAGCTATTATTGTATGCAAATTCAATCAAAGGCAAGTATCGTTCCCACGTACCCTCGAACTCGAGAACACAACATCTTAATATATCCTCAAGTATTTGAATAATTCTTTTAGATTGACCATCCGTCTAGGGGTGAAAAACTGTGCTAAAATGCAATTTAGTACCTAATGCATCTTGCAGTTTCTTCCAAAATCGCGATGTAAACCTTGGATCTCTATCCGAAACAATAGAAATAGGTACCGTGTGCAATCGTACAATCTAAAAATGTATAATTCAGCTAGCTTATCGAGCGAGTAATCTATACGGACCGGAATAAAGTGAGCCGACTTCGTCAATCTATCAACAATAACCCAAATTGCATCTTTCTTACTCGGTGTCAACGGTAAACCAGATACGGAATCTATTGTAACTCGATCCCATTTCCATTCAGGTATCATAATTGACTGAAGTAATCCAGATGGCACCTGATGCTCGATTTTTACTTGCTGACATATCAAACATTTTGACACGAAGTTTGAAATATCTCTTTTCATACCGTGCCACCAATAGTACTGTTTCAAATCATTATATATCTTCGTGCTACCTGGGTGAACAGACAATCTACTATTATGAGCTTCATTACAAATCATCCGAATCAACTCATGATCCTTTGGTACACATATTCAGTTTCTGAACCGCAAACATCCCTCAGCATCAACCTGAAATTCCGAATCAGCATTCGAACCACAGTGATCTCTTCTTGTCATCAAATTATTATCAACCCTTTGAGCTTCGCAAATTTGTTGAACAAATAATGGTCTCGCTTTCAATTCTACTATAATTGCACCATCGTCAGTCATAGCCATATCTGCGTTCATCGCACACAAAGCAAATAGTGATTTTTGGCTTAAGGCATCAACGACTACGTTAGCCTTTCCTGGATGATAATCAATTACAAGCTTATAGTCTTTTAGCAACTCTAACCATCATCGCTGTCTAAAGTTTAAATCCTTTTGGGTCATCAGGTATTTGAGGCTTTTGTGATCAGAGTAGATATGACATTTCTCACCGAACAAATAGTGGCGCCAAATCTTCAAAGCAAACACTATAGCGACCAATTCAAGATCATGTGTCAGGTAGTTCTTTTCATGCGTCTTTAACTGTCTCGAGGCGTAGCCTACAACCTTACCCTCCTGCATCAAAACATAGCCCAAACCATTCAAGGATGCATCAGTGAAGATAACAAACTCTTTACCTGATTCTGGCTGAACAAGCACTGGAGCTTCAGTCAATAAGGTTTTTAACTGATCAAAACTCTTCTGGCAGCTTTCTGTCCATTCGAATCTAACATCTTTCTAAAGTAGCTTTGTCATCGGAGTGGTAATCATAGAGAAACCGTTTACGAATCGCCTATAATATCCAGCAAGTCCTAGAAAACTTTGAACCTTTGAAACATTTCGCGGAGGTTTCCAATCGAGTATAGTAAAAATTTTACTCGGGTCAACCCGAATCTATGATGCTGAAACAACATGCCCTAAGAAGCTAACTTCGCGTAATCAGAACTCACATTTACTGAATTTCGCGTACAACTGCTTATCACGCAAAATCTACAACAAAAGTCTCAAGTGTTTGGCATGCTCGGTTTCATCGCGCGAATAGATCAGAATATCATCTATAAACACAACCACGAACCGATCCAGATACTATCTGAATACCCGATTCATCAAGTCCATGAAAATAGCAGGGTGAGTCTGAACGGCATTACGAAAAACTCATAATGTCCGTATCTCGTTCGGAATGCAGTCTTAGGTACATCAGAGTCTCTAACTCGCAATTGATAATAACCCTATCTTAAATCTATCTTCAAAAAAGGCTCCCTTTAGCTGATCGAATAAATCATCAATGCGTGGCAACGTGTATTTATTCTTTATGGTCACTTTATTGAGCTGTCGGTAGTCTGTGCACATTCTCAAGGTTCCATCTTTCTTTTTCACGAATAACACTAGCGCACCCCAGGGAGAGAACTCGGTCGAGCAAAACCTCTATCCATCAACTCTTGCAACTGAGCTTTCAATTCTTTTAATTCAATCGGTGCCATTCTATACGGAGCTATCGAGATTGGATTCGTCCCTGGCACTAACTCAATACCAAATTCTACCTCTCGAACAGGTGGTAAACCCGACAAATCTTCAGGAAATACATTCGGATACTCTCATACAATAGGTACAGATTCAATCTTCTTTTCAGTCACTTTACTATCAATTACATAAGCAAAGTAAGCTTCGCAACCCTTTCTCATATGCTTTTGAGCCAACATCCAGGATATCACTGCAGCTTCGCAACCCTTTCTCATATGCTTCCTAACCAACATCGAGGATATCACTACTGGTAACCCATTTAAATCAATAGACTTAATTCAAATTATCTCATTATTTTGGCACCGAAGATCAATAGTCTTTCATCTACAATTCACTATAGCATCATGCACGGTTAACCAATCCATACCGAGGATGATATCAAACTCATCAAATGGTAGTAGCATCAAATCAGCCGAAAAACATGAATCTCAAATCATCAAAGGGTAATTATTGCACACCTTATCAACTAGCACACACCGGCCCAGGGGGTTCGAAACCCAAATTACAAACCCAGTAGACTCAATAGGTAAAGTCTTACTGGATACTAATGTTTCACACACATAGGAATGAGTCGAACCGAGATCAATCAGAGCAATTACACTAGTATTATAGATAGTAAATATACCCGTGATAACATCTAGAGATGAATCCTTCTCTCGGGCACGAATGGCATAGGCTCTGGCAGGCACATGAGCCTCTGATCGAATAGCTGTATCCGAAGTCCTTCTCTGAGTGTTGCTTCTACCACCCGCATTTCAAGGTGGTCTACCTCTAGCTACGGCACTGCTCGGTCTCGCACTCTGAGCATTATCCTTCTCAGCTAGCTCCGAGCAATCTCGAATGAAATAATCCTGCGAACCACACTTGTAGCACACTCGATTGTTGAACTTGCCCCAACATTCACCAAAATGTCACCTACCACACTGTTGACACTCGGGTTTATTCGGTTGAGTATTTCCAACACTAGCTATTGAGGTGGCTCGTGAACTCACTAGTGGTCGCTCTCATATAGAAAACCCAATGTTAGCCTTAGATCGGCTACTATCATTTCTGAACTTATTTAATGCCGATTGAGAAGTTTTACCCGCTGATCTCTTATGAAAATCTCTAGCTTTGAACTCAGCTTTTCGTTTATCCTTTCCTAGCTCTTTGGCTTTGCAGGCTTACTCAATCAGTACCACGAACTCATTTATTTCAAGTATACCAATGAGTAACTTTATGTCTTCATTCAACCCTTCTTCAAATCTTTTACACATGGCAGCCTTAGATGAAACACACTCGCGGGCATATCGACTGAGTCTCACAAATTCGCGTTCACATTCAGATACGATCATACGACCCTGTTTAAGCTCTAGAAATTCTTTGCGTTTTTAATCGATGAATCGCTGGCTAATATTCTTTTTGCGAAACTCTGCCTGAAAGAAGTCCCAAGTGACCCGTTCCTTCAGAACAACCGAAACCAGAGTGTTCCACTAATAGTAGGCAGAATCCCTTAATAAAGATATGGCACATTTCAGGCACTCCTCGGGCGTACAGGATAATTCATTGAAAACACGAATTGTATTATCGAGCCAAAATTCAGCTCGTTCAGCATCACCGTCTGCTATGGCTCTGAACTCTTGTGTAATATCCCGGGTTAAGGGGCTGTTTTGTTGTTGCATGATATTGCATGTGTTTAGTGTGCTGTGTTGTTGTTTGTGTAGTATCGAGGCTTAATTGTAGCCTCGGTGTATGCCTGAGTGAATGGGAAAATTTTGGTTTTTGGGTGTTAAGTCAGGGGAGCTGTTGGAGCTAGGGTATAAGGGTTTTCTTTGGTGTTTTATTGCACAAGTGAAGAGCTGGCAGAGTGGCAAGGGAGGAGCTTGGTGTGGCGTCATCTACAGGTGAGGGAGGTCCAGAGTTCAAGTCGTAGAGCTCCCATTTTGTCACCCATTTTGGACGGCATGGAGGAAGAGGTAGAAGGCAAGTGGAATTCTACCTTGGACTAAGTCAAACCGTTCAAAAGTAAGGTGGAGAGTGATTGTAGGAGTAAGACTTGGTAAACACATTTGAAATGTGTGGAGTGGAGTGTTTGGGGGGGATTTGGCCGAATGTTGGGGAAGTGGGGAGTGTATGGCCGGTTTTGGGAAGTGGGGAGTGAGTAGGCCGAATGTTCCTTTTGGAATGTGATGCATATTCGGTCATTAGGAGACCAAACCAAACTCTTTCATTTTGGAAACACCAAAGCCGAAGTTCTAAAGAATTCTCTCATCTTTTTCTTCACTTCTTGAACCGAAATACCAAGTCTCTTTAGTTGCCAAAATTGTCTTGTTCACTTGGCTTGTGTGTAGTCAATACACTCTTGCATCTATCCTTCTTTCTTCATTTGTGTAAAATTTGAATCGGGTATCTTTTCTTCTCACACTTTCATTCATTTTCTCTTGTCATACTTGTGCCGAAATCATACTACTTCTAAACCCAGTTCTCTATTTTGACTTCTCCATTACTAGTAAGTCAAACCATATCATCTTCTTCCTCAAACTCTCATTTGCTTTTCTCAATAATCCTAGCGAATCTTTCATTTGTGCCTTACCATTTCATTAAGCGATTTCTTTCAAAACCGTAAGTATTTGTTCCCATCCATTTCATATAATTTTTTTTATCTTCCATTTCAAAAGCTCTTGAGCTGAATGTCCCTTTTCTCCTAGGGGTTCTTGTGGTAATTCTTGGTGGTTGGTGTTGGGGTAAGTCCTTGGCGAATGGTCATGTTTTCTTTCTCTAGTTTTATGATTGATTTGATTAGATTAAAGTCGATGATGGTTGTGGATTGAAGTGAGTTAATCGTTGTTAATCTCTTCATTATAGGACATCAAAGGTTTCAAAGCAAGCAAGAGGAGCCGTTTTCTTCATCGGTTGATTAGTAAGTGGAGGTTAAGTGATTGGTTGTTGTTAGTTCATTCTCTTAGTTCTTGGTTAGTCAAAGCTTCAAGAGATTAATGTTTCCTTCTTGATAGGTGGGCCGATTGTCTAAGGAACCACTTTTGGTTGGATTTGGTAGGAAACCAAATCGGTGAAAGGTAAGGGCTTTCGATAAACCCTTTTGGTCTAAATGGTGTTGGCGAATGTGTAGATGTCTAACCCCTATGTTTTGGCCGATTGTAGAAGCTAGTACTCGAGGGACTTAGATTGCTTTTGTCGATTTCTAGACTCGTATTTACGGTGTGTAAACTAACACACTTCATTTAGTAATATGATTAATAACCGTGTGATGATTAATGAAAGCAGTGATGATTGATATGATACCCTAATGGGTATGATTACGGACTCGGGTAAGTCAAGATTATTATTATGAGTTTATCGATGATCTATGTGATACCATGGTCGTGGCTATATGTGACATGGGATATGAGGTTACATAATAGCATGATATGCATGATTATATGATATACATGATTACATGAGTATGGTATGTTGATGGGTGATACGAGTGGAGGAGCGGTGATATTTTGTCTTGTGAGCACCGGTGCTTTGGTAGCACACTTTGTGACTTTGGGTCACCAGAGGTTTGGCACCTCATTGCGACTTGTCCTGTGGTTTAACCACCGTGGGTTGGCCCCACATGAGATATGGGATCGTCGCTAGTGATTTGGTATCACACGATGGGTTGGCCCATCATCGATTTGTGACTTCGGTCACCAAAGCTTTAGTAGCACAATTGTGTCTTTGGGACACCAAAGTGGTTTGGTACCACATTGACGGATATTGTGTCTTTGGGACACCAGTGTTTTGGTAACACATTGTGACTATATGTCACCGGTGGTTTGGCACCACCAAGGTTTGGTACCACACGGGTAGAAAAGGCGACATGGATGGTTAGGATCGGGTTGCATTAATTATGTTGCTTTGTATGATGTGTGTTAGCATGTTGTTTTGGGAGCGGGTTTACACATCGAGTCACTCGACTCACCCTCTCCTTTGACATTTCAGTGACTCGTGACGCGGACATGGAGCCGGGATGGACTCGGGGTGCACATGCCATGCTTTAATAAAGGACTATTGAATTTGGGTACTTTAGCTTATTTACTTTATTTGGGTTTTATATTGGATTTGTAAAAGGCCTTTAATTTATGTTTTGGTGATGTTTATGTTTTAATTAGATTTTTAATATGCCTTAACAAAACAAGTTGGTATAAATTTTTCTAAAACTTGGAAAGATAATGATTTCAAAATTTTAACGCAATGTGTTTTTAAACCATACCATCGGGTATCACACTATGTCTTTATAGTAAGCAAATTCAAGTGATTTTCAAATCGAACTTGTATTACTCCTGAGTCTAATAAGGTTTTGAGTAACACTAAGAAACTATTAAGGTTTAAATGGTTTAAACTCATTTAGCCACACAGTCTAGTTAAGATTTCAAAAATCTCCGGGTTTCACATACTCCATCTGATTTCAAACAAGTCTACTCAAATTGTCTTCAAAATACACTGTGTTTTCACTCGGCTTTTAGCGAAAAATTTAACCTCTCACAAACATGTTTCCCCCGTAACATACCAGATTCGGACGTGGTGTCTTGTCCGGGTTTGGGGTGTTACATCTTGAGCCCCATATTTTTTGATTCTGTCAACAAGAGGCTTATTTAATCTCTCAGGATTAACGATCGGGGGTACCACAGGTACTATAGGTGGAGTATTTGGGTTCGAGGGTTGTTGAACAGCTGGATTTGTCTGGATATACTGATTAAACCAAACATTCATTATACTAAAGAAGGCTTGCTTAGCCCCTTTATCTTGGTTACTCGTAGCTGGTCGAGATTCAACCGGCGCGGTACCTTGCGCGGGAATAGAAGCCACACTCTCGACATCCTCAGCCACGGCTAGTTCGGGATCAGGATCCATTTACTATACAAAAGAAGAAAAAAATATTTCATTTTCAAGAGTCATCACACTATCACAGTAAAAATTATGGCATATATAGCTAGACTCACACGCGCTACGTTAGTCCGAGAATCGACTAAATCGTAGCTCTGATACCAATAAAATGTAACACCCCTAACTCGTATCCGTCGCCTGATTAAGGTTATGAGGCATTACCTGACATAACACAGTTCAACACGCTCATATAAATCATTTTATCATATATAGATCACTTAACCAACAAAAATCCATTCGGCTTTATTACTAATAATGCATAAGCAATCCATGCTTTCAAGTTCAAACATATACTTATTATTTATTTAATCCAACTTGAAACCAACTAATATGCATCAAAACTAAACTACTTATACTTAATAGACATAAAGTTCGAATCATACAAACATTACATGCATGATATTCAAATATCTAGTTGATAAGCAAGCATATTTCACTTCATAAACCAAACACATATATTACGACATTCATTTATAAAACATTAGTAAACAATACCAAATGTCCGATATAATCTTGTACTTTACTAATTTATAAGCATTTCACTATAATTCCATTAATCATTTTTGGACATAAATGATAATTGATAGCATATCCAATTTACAAGTCAAATAATATCTCTAAACATTATACCAAAAGTACTTATAAACAACCAATTCACTTGTAACACCCCAAACTAGGTCTATGTGTTAAGACGAGATTTGGTTTGTCACACAAATCGAACATCCTTTTAATTTTTCTAATGAATTAGGTGAAACCGTTCTACAAAACCTCTTGAAAGTGAAGTTTAGTAAAACTAAGAAAAATGATTTAAAATCAATGAATTTAAGAAACATTAGTTGAAATCTTATCATTTAGTATTTAATTGTCAAAAACCTTAAAGTAGTTTTTAAAGAGTTCAAAAGAATTTGAAAACAAGAATAGTTAAAGAATCTCATATGTTTTAAAAACCAAAGTATTTTAAGGAAACATTATAGGATTAACATAAGCCCATATTAAATATCTAAAACAAAATTTAAATCCATCCACACATAAAAATCCATGAAATATTAATAAAGGCCTTATTACATCATACCCAAAATAGTAATTAAAAGAATTCACTTAATTAAAAGTTCATAGTTTATAAAACCCATGTTCGATGTATGGCCTCCACGAAGTCATCCTCGGCCCAGGCCTCCGTCAATTGCCATTACCTGAGATGGATAATTAAACAGAGTTACTCAGAACTCAGTGTATAACTCACTTACCATATCCACTGGGCCAGATCATAAAGTAATTATTTTGGGCTTGAGCTCATATACGAATTTAACAATATAATAAATAAAATGCATGTAAAATGAAATTCCTAACCAAACCTAATTTCCATTCGCTACACACCACTCGTACCAACCAAGACACATGTGGGGATCAAGTCAACCCACCCCGCCAACACACCAATCGTAGGCATAAAGCCATTTTTAATAATGTTGTGGTGCACCACCGAACTAGATTGTGACAAAGTCACCAAACTAGAGGTATTAAGCCATTAAAATATTTGTGGCAGAGCCACCGAACTAGATTTTGGCAACAGGCCTTTCTTCTCTTCATCATTTATCCCAACCCATGCAATCATGTATGCATATTAATCTATATTCATATGATAATTTAACAAAAACTTATAATACATGTGAGTCTATATTTCAAATTTTCATTTTGGCCCCTAAGACAAAATAGCATATAGCCATTTAGCAATCTAGCAAACTTTGGCCCATATATCGATCTAGCAGATTTTTGGCCCATTTAACGATCTAGCAGATTTTCAGCCCATTTAACAATCTAGTAGATTTTCGGCCCATTTAACGGTCTAGCATTTTTTGGCCCATTTAATGATCTAGCATTTTTCGACCCATTTAACAATCTAGCATAAAATTTATTGTTTACCGTTTAACTCATTGAGGGCATTTTCGTAAATTTCATGACTTTAACTGTTTTCATGCATTTCACAAAAGTGCTAATTATTACGCATATTTTGATTTTACCGTCTTTACGATTTTATCAAATACTTACGGTATAGTATCTAACCCGGGATAAGTGTGAAGTTACACACTTGGTTACTGTGAGAACTAGACTTTTCCGCTCGTCGATACCTAAACGCATCACGATAAATTAGAACACTATTATTTATTTACAAATCGAATCTTAGAATAACGATCTAGACTTTTACCCTCAGAATTTTGAACCACTTCTTTTTGCAGTTTCTCCTCGATTGTTGGTTCGTTACCCGATGAAAATCCATGGACAAACAAAAGTTCGGGAGTACGAACGGCTTCAAACAACTGGTTCTCCTCAGATGAGCATCCACAACCCGGTGGAAAATTTTGGATTCCCGAAACAGCCTTTGCTTAAACTTAGGGGGAATAGCGGAACCACCACTCTTCCGAACACTATTTACCGCCCTTTTCGTCCCTATCTTGATTGTCTCTATTGACAAAAGGTCATTAGTCCGACTAATAAATTATCAAAATTATGACTAATGGTTTGAAGAGTGAGATTGGCTTACCACAAATATCCTCGTTCCACAATATGACAATCGAGCGATAACGTCCCCTAAAACGAAATCGATTAATAATCCATCTATATCAGTATGTCGAGTAATATGAGAGTCATTAATAATCCCTTACCTTAACACCTTAAATCGATTCCAACGATTCACGACACTTACGAACACTTAAGTTTCGGCCTTTCTCTATTTCACTATAAAATGAAGAGAATTTATTTAAGAGAAATGGATGAAGATTTCGGTCAAAAGGCTTTCAAAAACCAACTTAAAGATTCGGCAATTAAGCAAATAAGAACAAAATTAAAACTATCAAAGAGGGTTCTTTCTGAATATTCAAAGTTTGAATAAAATAGAATTGAGAAGAAAGAATATGTGAAAAGCAAAGAAGAGAGAATAGAAAAGAAGGAATAAGAGAGTGTTTATGAGTTGATTTCCAAGGATAGAAGATAAACAAAGAATTTGTCTTGATTTTGATACATAATCGGCCAAGAAGAAAGAAGAATTTTGACTTTTCAAAATGATATGGTTTCGGCACAATGAGAAACTCTTGGGAAAAATGAAAGACAAAAATCAATTTGGCCTCAATGAAATGACCAAAATCAAAACAAAATTTACCTTTAGCACAAGACACATTCGGCTATGAGAGAAAACAAATGGAAGGAGAATAAGTGTTTTTGGGAAAAATATGGATGACCGAAAGGGAGTATCACTAACTACACAACCTTACCAAGCCTACCTCAAAATTTTTGCCACCCCACTGTCCCCAAAAACCGACCAAGTTCAAGACAAAGTTGGCTACACCTACTTTCCAAAACATCCTCCTTGATAAGTGCTTTGTGTTCCCCCTTCATGCCTTAATCAAATGATTCCTTTCCCTAAGTTAACACTTGCCTTTTTCCCATGGTCTTCTTGCCATAAAAATTCAAAGATCCAACTCATCCTAATCCTTATCCATGATCGACACATGCCATATAGATAAAAAAAAAAAAACACTCAATTTGCATGCTAGGAGATTCGAACCTCTCCCCTCAAGTCCAGCTTATGGCCCCATCACCTCTTTGCCAATTGCTCATCTTATGCCATCTTTTATCACTTAATTAACTTAACTTCAAAGTCACCTGATTTCTCTATACTAAAGTACTCTTTAGTAAAATTTATTCTAATTCCAAGTAAACCCGAACCTTTTTCAATACTATATTAAGCACACAATAAAATTATACCTGAGCTAACACCAAAGACAAGCAACATATTGATACTCAAATTTTTGGATGTTACATTACTTATCACATATTCGGCTATTAAATTAACCAGAAAGAATCATACCAACACGCAATAAAACCTCAACTAAGTATACCATTTCATATCAAATTAACCTTAATAATTATACACATTATACCAGCCCAAGTATCTGACAAAACCTTCATGAAACATATCATCTTTTACCATTACAATCCATATCAATATAACCAATTAACAATTAAGGATGTTTTCATCACATAGTTTATAAAGTCATGCCACAATCGAAATCACATTCATCAAATACCTCAACCTTTAAATCGAATTATAAGAACACCCTTCACATATAATATACTATTGGTCTACTCCTAAAAGGATCTAATTACTTGACCAATTATACATCATAAATAATATCATGGTCAAGCCATATAACCAAACACAAACATATATACACCATGAAATATACTTCCATAATAAGTTAATACCATGACCAAATTCACATAAGTCCTAAATATCAAGGTGTAGCCATTTTCGCGTGGCATAATATATACATAATCCAAAACAATCTTTTCAAAATATAACCCAGCCTATACATGCCACAGTTTCAAAAATTTCAACTTATAAAATACCGAAGTTAGTCGATAGTGTGATAGACTTTGACGATGATCCCCGAGCTCGTAATTCGACTCCAAAATCTAATAAACAATGTAGACAAACACATACAGTAAGCTATCATAGCTTAGTAAGTTATAAGCAATTTCGTAACAACAATGCATTATATCATTATGTTATAACTTTAATAAAAATTTAATAGAAAAAAATCCATCAACTACTCATTTACTTGTGCAACCACAAAATATTTCTTATCTCTCAAATTCAAGCCAACTTAATATGAAAATTTCATTTCCATGCATTATCCATATATTCAAGTTTCAAACTACTCAAGCATATATTTTATGCCAAATTTCCACATATCCGAATCACATTTTGTAATTCATACATCAATCAATGTGATTTTGTAATCATTTCCACATATCAACATATATTATCCAAACTATACATTTAAAAGAAACATTTCGTCCAATCCATAAATAATCACTTACACTAGATTTCAAATAACAACTTCTCGTAGTTTCAATACTCACCAAATTCGATCTTTGAATTGAAAATTTACTCGTACACTTATTACTTATTGATCGATTTTGCACACATAGTGCTCGGTAATTAACTTTGCACACTTAGTGCTCATTGATCGATTTTGCACACATAGTGCTCAATAATTCAATTTGCACACTTAGTGCATAATGACCGATTTCATACACATAGTGCTCGGTAATTCAATTCGCACACTTAGTGCATAATGACCGATTTTGCACACATAGTGCTCGGTAATTCAATTTGCACACTTAGTGCATTTCTCAATCTTGTTACACACACACACACACACACACACACACACACACACACACACACACACACACATATATATATATACACATAGGCATAAGAATTAAACCTTAAATAAAAATATATGAATTAGCTTATTTCAATCTCCATAATCATCATCCCATTCGGGTGTACCAATGGCACATATACATTCCTCACATTCAGCTATACTATACACATATATAGATATCAAAATCGGCTATATCAATAATCTATATACATACTTCCATTAAATTCATGTACCCTACTATAAATAAATTCAATTCAACTCAATTGCTTAAAAACTTACCTCGCGTATCGACGAACTATGCTTTCCAACTATTCGATTAACTTCACTTTTCCCCGATCCAATCCCGATCCTTTTTGTTCTTGATCTAATAAATTTCAAATTTAGCTAAATTAAAAATAATTCCATTGAATTTGGTCCAAAAACTCATAAATTACCATTTTCCCCTGATACTTTTTACTTTTTACAATTTAGTCCTTTTTGCACAAAACACAAATTACACAAAATTTGACTACACTTCTTTAGGGCCAATTTTCATAGTCTTATTACAAGCTCATACATTTACAAGCTCACATTGCGACCCCTCAATTTACAAATTTCATAATTTAATCCTATTTAGGCATTTCTACCTAAAAAATGCCTTAATTAAACTTAACAATCTAATATCCTATATTTATTTTCCATCACTAAGCATCAAAATCAAGCTATCAACAATGGCATTTCATGAATACATCATCAAATTCAAAAATTCAAGCTTGGGCTAGCTAGTATTCAAAGCAACGATCTCAAAAACGTAAAAATTATCAAAAACCGAACTCAATTACATACCTTAATCACGCATGCAAGGGCCGAAAGTTTCAAGCTTAAACTTTCTCTTCTTTCTCTTAGTTTCGGTCAAAATAAAATAAGGAAGATGAACACTTTCATCTTTTTACCAAATATAATATTTTAACATATATTAAATTATAACATTATATCATAAAATAAAATAAACAAATCAAATCACTATTACATGCATTACCAACCAACCACTACTCATTTTTTTATGGTCAATTTGCTACTTAAAGCCTCCAATTTATTAAGGCAACAACAATTAGGTACAATCTCATTTAACCATCAAATTTTCATTTTACACGATTAAGCCTTTTTTCAAAATTAAGCACCAAAAAGATCAAATTTTAATACGAAAATTTCACACACACCAATTCACACACAATGAACATAGAAAATAATATTAAAATATTTTTCTAACTCAGATTTGTGGTCCTAAACCACAGTTCCGAGTAGGGTCAAGATTGGGCTGTTACACACCTAAACACAAAAAGGGAATCCCCCTTTTAGGGATTAACCAAGAACGATTAACAATAGACAAAACTGTTACTTACCGAACACGCGCAACCAATTATGAACAACAGAATCAATTGGAAAAAAAGAAAGAAACGGAAGGGGAAAAAGTAATGGAAATTTAGTCAGCAACTAGGGGAAAGAATCGACAGAGGAGGGAAAAGAAGAAGAAGAAGAAGAAAACGTCAGAAAACGTTTGGGGGAATTCGATAGAAAACCAAAGTTCTACTTTTTTTTTTGTTGCAACAAAAAATAATCAGATTATTTTCTGATAACCTCTCCCCAATTATCTCCTAAAATCACTGTAACACCCCTAACCCGTATCCGTCACTGGATTAGGGTTATGAGGCATTACCTGACTAACCACAGTTCAGCACACTCATATAAATCATCATTTTTTTATACATATAGATCACTTAACCAACTAAAACTCAATGATGCTTCAAAATTCAAACATATACATATAATTTATTTAATCAAATTTTGAAACCAAATCACGTGCATCAATGTTAAACTACTTATACTTAGTTCGAAGCATACAAACATTACATGCATGTTATTCGAATATCTAGTTTATAAGCAAGCATATTTCGATTCATAAACCAAGCACATATTTTACGACATTCATTTATATGACATTAGCAAACATTACCAAATGGTCCAATATAATATTATACTTACTAATTTAAACACATTTCAGTATAATACCTTTAATCATTTTTTGTCGCAAATGATAATTGATAGCATATATGGTCTACAAGTCAAATAATATGTCTAAACATTATACCAAAATTAGTTATCAACGACCAATTCACTTATCACATATTCGACTATCAAATTAACCTTAATAATTATACACATTATACCAGCCTAAGTGTTCGACAAATCATTCATGAATCATAGCACCCTTTATCATTACAAATCGTATCAATATGTCCAACTAACAAACAATGATATTTTCGTCATATAGCTTATAAAGCCATGCTCAATCGAGATCACATTCATCAACTACTTCAACATTTAAATCGAATCATAAGAACATCCATCACACATAATAGACTAAATGGTATACTTAAAAAATGAGCTAATTACTTGACCAATTACACATGATAAATAACATCATTATTTAGCCATATAACCAAACATAAGCATAAACACACCATGAAATATACTTCCATAATAAGGTAATAGCAAGGCCGAATTCACATAAGTCCCAAATATTAAAATTTAGCCATTTTCGCATGGCATACTATATACATATTCCAAAATAATCATTGAAAAATATAATCCAGCCTATACATGCCATAAACTTTAAATTCAACTTCAAAAAGTACCCAAAATATTGATGATGGTGTGACGAGCTTCACTGACTATCCTCGAGCACGTAACGATCACCCCAAAAATCTAAATCACAAGAATAACCAAAGACACCAAGTAAGCTTTAACAGCTTTGTAAGTTATAAGCAATTACACAATAACAATACATTATATAATTATAGTATTAAGGCCAATTTACTATAATCACGTTCAAGGTTTATAACCACAACAATAATATATATATCACCATTTGTAAATTTTCTCATTTCATAGCCTTAAGGCCGAATACTCACACATCCAATAAGAGACATCACATCGATCCCTAAATCACTTTCTCATCTCAAAACCAATACATGTACATTTATACAAAATTCCACAAGGCCGAAGTACATTTTATAATTCAAATAACAATCAATATGATTTTGTAAACATTTCCCCATATCAACTTATATCATCCAAACTAATCATTTAAAAGAAATATTCTGTCCAATCTATAATTAATCACTTACAATTGATTTTAAATAACAACATCTCATAGTATCAAAACTTACCAATTTTGTTCTTTGAATTTAAAATTTACTTGCACACTTAGTACTTATTAACTGATTTCGCACACTTAGTGCTCACTAACCGATTTCGCACACATAGTGCTCGGTAATTCAATTCGCACACTTAGTGTATAATGACCGATTTCGCACACATAGTGCTCGATATTTAAATCCGCACACTTAGTGCATTTCTCAAACTTGTTACTCATTCATAAATATACACAATAAGAATTAAACCTCAACTATAAATATACAAATTAACTTATTTCATCTCCATAATCAACATCACATTCGGGTGTACCAATGGCATATATGCTTACCTCACATTCGGCTATACTAGACACACATATATATATATCACATTCGGCTATATCAATAATTTATATACATACTTCTATTAAATTCTTATACACCACTATAAATAAATCCAATTCAACTTAATTGCTTAAAAAATTACCTCGAGTATCGACGGACTATGTTTCCCAACTATTTCATTAACTTCGATTTTCCCTGATCCAATCTCGATCCTTTTTGTTCTTGATCTTAATCAAGCATGCAAGGCTGAAAGTTGCAAAGCTTAAACTTTCTCTTCTTTCTCTTAGATTCGGTCACTTAAGAAGAAAGATGAACACTTTTCATCTTTTATTCATTTTAATATATTGTCATATATTTAATTATATCATTATAACATAAAATATAATAAAAATTCAAATTACTATTTCATGCAATTTTTGCCAGCCACTATGTTCAATTATGGCTAAATTATCCTATCAATACTTTAATTTAATAAACCATCATCAATTTGGTACTTAGACATTTAATCACCAAATTTTCTTTTTATATGATTAAGCCCTTTTTCACAATTAATCACCAAAACGATCAAATTTTAATATGAAAGTTTCACACATAGCAATTCACACATAACAAACGTAGAAAGAAATATTAAAATATTTTTTTGACTCAGATTCATGGTCCCGAAACCGCCGTTTCGATTAGGGTCAAAATTGGGCTATTACAATCACTCCCTATTAACCCACTAAAATACAACTACTCAGAATTTTGCCCCAACACAACTCTTAGCCAAAATTGGAACATAAATGCTGTCTCTACACCATCACAGAGAATTGAAAATAGGACCATCAACACTCCACTTAACCACTAGACCAGTAGGCCCATTCTGATATAAACTTACCAACAATTAAACTTAAGCCCTTTGCACAATGCTAAGGCATTATTTATAAAAATTCCAAAATTTTCCCAAGTAAGGCTTGAACTTGGGACTTCTCACACACACCCAGAATACATAACCACTGAAGCATATACACATTGTGTGCCGCACATACACGAAATCAAAAGTTAAAATTTTGGGGCGTTACATTTTGGGTATGGATTGGCTAATGATGCATGATGTTATAGTGGATTGTAGACGAAAGACAATAGAACTAAAATGCCAGAACAATGAGACTGTTAGAATTGAATCTGATGATCTGAATAGTTTTCTAGTTGTGATCTCGTCTATGTTAGCTCAGAGATTTGTGAAAAAGAGGTGTGAATCTTATCTTACTTTTGTACTTGAAATTAAAGTGACAGAAAGAAAGATTGAATCAATACCTGCTGTGTGAGAGTATTCAGATGTATTTCCCGAAGAGTTACCAGGTTTACAACCTATCAGAGAGGTTGAGTTTAGTATTGAATTAGTACTGGGAACTACGCCGATATCGATAGCTCCGTACAGAATGGCACCAACAGAGTTAAAAGAATTGAAAGCTCAATTGCAACAATTGATGGATAGAGGTTTTGCAAGACTAAGTTTCTTTCTCTAGGGTGCACCGGTGTTATTTGTGAAAAAGAAAGATGGCACGATGAGAATGTGTATAGATTATCGATAGCTCAACAAAGTGACGATCAAGAATAAAAATCCTTTGCCACGAATAGATGATTTGTTTGATCAGTTAAAAGGGGCAACAATGTTTTCGAAAATTAATTTGAGATCGGGTTATTACCAGTTGGAAGTTAAGGACTCTAATGTGCCAAACACTGCATTTAGAATACGGTACGGACACTACAAATTTCTTGTTATGCCTTTGGGACAAACAAATGCACCTACTATTTTTGTGGACTTGATGAACTGGATTTTCAGGTAATATTTAGATCGATTCGTAGTTATGTTTATTGATTATTTTTTGATTTACTCTCTTGATGAATCTGAACATGCCGAGCATTTGAAAATCGTATTACAAACTTTGAGAGATAAACCATTGTTTGTAAAGTTTAGAAAATGTGAGTTTTGACTACAAGAAGTCAGTTTTCTTGGACATATAGTTTCAGCCGCGGGTATCCGAGTTGGCCCGAACAAAATATCTGTGATTATAGATTGGAAGCCTCCGAGAAATGTGTCTGAAGTCTATAGTTTTCTAGGACTAGTCGGCTATTATAGACGATTTGTGAAGGGCTTCTCAATGATTACGACTCCAATGACACGATTGCTTCAAAAAGATGTTAAACTTGATCGGTCAGAAAAGTGTCAGTAGAGCTTCGAACAGGTGAAAGCATTATTGACAAAGGCACCAGTGTTAGTTCAGCCTAAGTCGGGTAAAGAATTTGTAGTTTTCAGTGATGCATTGTTAAATGGTCTGGGTTGTGCTTTATGCAGAGGGCAAAGTTGTTGCTTATGCATCGAGACAATTGAAGCTGCACGGAAAGAATTATTCGACGCACGATCTAGAGTTAGCCGTGATAGTGTTCGAATTGAAAGTTTGGCATCATTACTTGTTTGGTGAGAAATGCAATATTTATATCGACTACAAAATTTTGAAATATCTGATGACTCAAAAAGACTTGAATTTGCGACAGTTGAGATGGTTAGAATTGTTAAAAGACTATGAATTAGTAATTGACTATCATCCAGGGAAAGTAAACGTAATTGCTGATGCTTTGAGCCGAAAGTATTTATTCACTTTGTGAGATTTGAACACACAATTAGCTTTGTCTGATGACGGTTCGTTAATAGCTGAGTTGAAAGCGAGACCGTTATTTCTACAGCATATCTGTGAAGCTCAAAAGTTTGATAATGAATTGCAAGCAAGACGAATTCAGTGTGAGTCGACTTCTGATTCAGAATTTCAAAAAGGCCTGATGACTGTTTGATGTTTAATGATAGAATTTGTCTACCAAGAAATTCTGAGCTCATTCAGAAGATTCTAAATGAAGCACACAATAGTCGTTTATCAGTACATCCGGGAAGTACGAAAATGTATAATGATTTGAAACAATTTTATTGGTGGCTTGGCATGAAAAGAGATATCTTAGAATTTGTTTTGAAATATTTGATTTGTCAGGAAGTCAATGCTGAGTATCAAATGCCATCAGGTTTATTACAACCTATTATGATTCCTAAGTGGAAGTGGGATAGAGTAACAATGGATTTTGTATTGGGTTTGCCCTTACCTTCGAGAAAGAAAGATGTGATTTGGGTTGTTGTTGAAAAATTGAAAAAATAAGCTCATTTCATTCCAATACGTACAGATTTCTCACTTGATAAATTGGATGAGTTGTGTAACACCCCAAACCCGGCCCTTAAGTTCCAACCGAATCTAGTATGCTATGGGTTTAATGTTAAAAACTTAAATTAGAATGGTTTTGACAAACTTAGTCATTCTTGTAGATATTCGTTAAATAGGTGGCACTTGTAGAAAATCTTTGTAATTTAATTTTTTTTTTCAAAATGGAAGTTACTGAAATCATATTTGAAAATCCCATCTTTTTACTTCCTTTAAAACATAAGTCTTGCTCATAAAATTTGAGAAGAAATAAACACTAACAAATATCAACTTAAACTTAAGCTACGGGGCCTTATTACATCAAATAATTCCAACATTTAAAAACTTGAAATAAAGAGAAAAGTATAAAACGAATAACTTGATGGCCCCTCGAGTCTGTCTCGGCTCCCATGTCCACGATCTACTACTCATCTGAAAGAGTAGAGAAAAGGAAAGCGTGAGTCACCAAGACTCAGTGCATAAATCCTGAACACACTGACCTAATGCCTACAAACACATTATTGGCCTTGGCCTATACATAAAGGAAACAATCACAATACATGATAAACAATACATAATGAATGGCCCAACCCATCCTAGAATTCCATCCTCTACACACCAACCCGTACCAACCATCACACCTTGGGGATTTCTACAATCAACCCTTCGTCAGCTACAATCATGTAGCACGCCACCGATCACTGTGTGATCTAACATTTAAATTTGGTGGGATTTTTACCACCGATCACCATGTGACCCATATTTATATTCGTGGGATTTCTACCACTGGTCATCATGTGACCCGTATTTATATTCGTGGGATTTCTACCACCGGTCACCATGTGACCCATATTGCACTTCCCTTTCATATTATATTCCCACCCCATGCATACATACACAAAGAGAACATCATACATGCTTTCATAAGTCTCAGTACACATAGAGATTTCCATGGTTGCAAACCTGGCATCCTTGCCAAACCCTTTTAGGGTTTTAATCGACTGTCTACCCAGCCACTTTCTGGCTTTTTAGCCCACTACACATAAAATACAATTAGAGAGTGTGTGTTAGATATCTAGACAACTGGTTACCGATAAAACGATACTTTCTATGTCAACGCTATCCGTAGTCGACACAACTGCTATCTACCTAAGGTGCTGTTCAGAAGCCGGTCCACAACCAAGTGGCCAATCTCGAACGGCAAATACCACTTGTTTCTTAAACTTAGGGATTCTCTCCTTTGCCTGATCCATATTTAATTCCATCACAAGTCCTTGTCAGAACTACTATCACAATATATGACTGTTAATCCTCATCATGAAGTTTAGATCTTGTATATAATGAATGAATCTAGTAAAGATCTATGGAAAATCTCCTTACCTTAAAATCCCAAAATTGGAGACTAGCTATTTTCAGCTTTTAGATCTAGACGACCAAGTTTCCTTCAAATCCCGGATTGTCGCCCAACATAGAACCATTAGACTATTATTTTTTCTGGCTTTTGCCTTTTAAAAATCGAGAGAGAGATCTTAAGAGAAATCAAGAATCGACACTTACCTTATTAGAGGGAAATCGGTAACTCTTTGGGGATTTTGACTTTTGAGAAAAATCAAAAAGAGAAGATGATAAGAAGGAATCTTGAATAGTTTCGGCTTTTAGTGGAAGAAATTGGCAAAGAGTAGGGATTGTTCGGCTTTCGAAGAAATAAAAAGAAAAGAAATTGGAGAGGAAGAGTTAAGAATTTCGACACATGTTAAGAAAAAGAAAGTAGGGTTCAAATGCATGAGTTGGTGAGCTACTCCCCTCAATTTTTAGAGATTTCGGCACCTACCTTAAAACCCGAGAGTAGCCTTTTGATTACTAAAAGTCAAGCTAATAAAAAGGGAAAATTCGGCACCCCTTCTTCATGAAGTAGCCGAATTCTTCACTCCTCTAGGTGGTGGATTTTTGGCCATCACCTTTCCTTGAGAGCTCATATCTTTTCTCCATTTTATCTTCTATATTACTAATTATAAATTCCATGTAAATCCTTCTATTTTAGAGCCTTGTTGCCGTCCACTTCTCCTAACCCTAATGCCGAATTTTAGCTCACTTAAATTAAGAGAATTGGGCTCCCTAAACTTAAATTTTGGGCCTCTTACACCCTTGTTGTGGTGTCTCCCCTTGCTCCCTTTTAAGTACTGAAAATAGCCCAGAAACATGGGTTCCTTGAAGCCAAAACTTAGGCCTTTTTAACTGTTAGTAACGCCACCTTCTAGCGCCACCTATTGTTGGGCCACAAGCCCACGTTGGTATTTTAAACACAATTACCACCTTTTAACTCTATAATGCCCAATCAGATAATTTAACCAAGGTCTTTTTCCTGGTCCTGAGCCCAGTTTGGACCCCTATCACTTAAATTAACATATTAAACATATCCTTACACTAAACGAATAGACCCATTAATTCAGGATGTTACAGTTCTACCCGCCTTAGAGAAATTTCATCCTCGAAATTACCTGATCAGAAAAGATGGGGGTATTGTTGTCTCATCGCTTCCTCCGGTTCCCACGTAGCATCTTCAGAACCATGAATTTGCCATAGCACCTTAACCAATGGGACCGTTTTCCTTCTCAACACCTTGACATCACGGTCCAGAATTTCCACCGGTTCTTCTTCGAAGGATAGATCAGGTCTTACCTCAATTTTCTCCACAGGCACTATGTGAGATGGATCCGAATGATAATGTCTTAACATAGAGACGTGAAATACATCGTGAATTTGACTTAATTTCGGGGGTAACTCAAGCTGATATGCCACTGGTCCTACTCGTTTCAACACTTGATATGGTCCGATAAATTTGGGGCTCAACTTACCCTTACGTCCGAATCTTAGCACTTTCTTCCACGGTGATACTTTTAGGAATACCTTGTCCCCCACGACAAACTCTATGTCCTTACGTCTTAAGTCAGCATAGGACTTCTGTCTATCCGCCACCTCTTTTAGTCTAGCCCGTATCACTTCCACTTTCTCCTCCGTCTCGGTGACCAAGTCTGGACCTAAAATTTGACGTTCCTTTAATTTTGTCCAACATGTAGGGGTACGACACTTCCGCCCATACAAAGCTTTGTAGGGTGCCATCTGGATACTTGACTGGTAACTGTTGTTATAATCAAACTCTGCTAACTATAAGAACTCTTCCCAACTACCTCTGAAATCAATGACACACCCTCTTAACATGTCCTCCAAGACTTGAATCACCCGCTCAAACTGTCCATCGGTCTGAGGTTGAAACGCTGTACTGAAATCCAACTTTATTCCCAGTGCTTGATGTAACGCCTTCCAGAATCGCGAGGTGAACCTAGGGTCCCTATCCGATATGATCGATATCGGTACTCCATGCAACCTCACCACCTCCGCTACATATAGCTTAGCAAACTTTTGCAAAGAGTAATCGATCCGCACTGGTATGAAGTGAGCAGACTTTGTCAAACGGTCCACAACCACCCAAACCGAATCTTTCTTAGTAGGTGTGAGGGGTAGCCCACTAACAACGTCCATTGTGATTCTTTCCCACTTCCATTGGGGAATCTTCACCGGCTGCAATAACCCTGATGGTAATTAATGCTCCGCCTTGACCTGCTAACAGGTTAAACACTTGGCCACTAGGCCAGTCACCTCCCATTTTAAGTTTGGCCACTAGAACTGCTCCCGTAAGTCTCGATACATCTTACTTCCTTCAGGATGCATAGCGTATGGACTTCCATGTGCTTCTTACAAAATCCTTCGTCCCAACTTAGGATCCTTAGGCATGCATACTCTCCCTTGGAAACATAACAGCCTATCCTTATCAATGCTGAATTTTGTCAATCCATCATTTGACCCTACTGGAAACCTTCCTTTCAACATCTTATCGTTTGTTACTTCTCTTTAACCTGGTCGACCCATGATGGTTTCACCTAAAGTTCAACTAATAACCTTCAATCATCATATAGACTAAGGTGAGCAAACATTTCTCTTAAGTCAGAGATTACTTTACGACTTAGAGTGTCTGATACTACGTTAGCCTTACCCAGGTGATACTCGATCGAGCAGTCGTAATCCTTTAATAGCTCGATCCACCTCCTCTGCCTTAGATTCAACTCCTTCTGAGTCAAAAGATACTTTAAGCTCTTATGATCAGTGAAGATGACGAATTTCTCCCTGTAAAGATAATGCCTCCAAATCTTCAAAGCGTAAACCACCACTACCAACTCCAAGTCATGGGTGGGATAATTCACTTTGTACGGTCTTAACTGCCGAGATGCATACGCAACCACCTTTCTATCTTTCATCAACACACACCCTAACCCCGTGTGTGAAGCATCACAATAAATCACAAAGTCCTTCCCAGCCTCCGGCTGAACCAGACTAGAGCCTCCATCAAAATCCTTTTCAACCTCTCGAAACTCTCCTGTTGCTTATCTGTCCAAACAAACGAAACTCTTTTCCATAACAACTTAGTCAACGGTGCTATAATTAAGGAGAATCCTTCAACAAACCTTTGATAGTATCCGGCCAAACCAAGGAAACTCTGAATTTCTACCACCGACTTAGGCGGCTTCCAATCCAACACCGCTTCAATTTTCAAAGGGTCAACCCTAATCCCCTCAACTGACACAACGTGCCTTAGAAAAGTAACCTCCTTCAGCCAAAATTCACACTTACTGAATTTGACATACAACTGCTTCTTCCTCAGAATCTGCAAAACTATTCGCAGATGAGCATCATGCTCCTCCTCCAACTTCGAATAAACCAAGATGTCATCTATAAACACCACGACACACCACTCTAGGTAAGGTTGGAACACTCGATTCATCATATCCATGAATGCTGCTGGCACGTTGGTCAACCCAAATGGCATTACCATGAACTCATAGTGACCATAGTGAGTCCTAAAGGTCGTCTTATGAATATCAGCCTCCTTAACCTTAAGCTGATGGTACCCTGACCTCAGATTTATCTTCGAAAAGACTGAGGCCCCCTTCAACTGATCGAACAAGTCATCGATCCTTAGCAATGGGTATTTGTTCTTGATCGTTAACTTATTCAACTGGCGATAGTCAATACACATACGCATTGACCCATCTTTCTTCTTAACGAATAGAATCGGTGCTCCCACGGTGACACACTAGGTCGAATAAACCCTTTATCCAACAACTCCTGAATCTGTGCTTTCAACTCCACCAACTCCTTTGGCGCCATTTGATATGGAGCTATAGATACTGGCGCTGTCCCTGGAAGAAGATCGATTCCAAACTCCACTTCACGATCTAGAGGTAATCCTAGAAGCTCCTTAGGAAAAACATCAGGAAACTCCTTCACCGTCCTAACGTCTCCCACTGCTAGTTCTTTAGCTTCCATAGCGTGAACAAACATCAAGACTGCCTCACATCCTTTCCTCACCATCCTTTTCGCTTTTAGAGTGGTCACCACATTTAACAAACAGTTCCCCCTTTCACCTATTATCAATACTTCGCCACCCTCAGGAGTTTTTAACACCAAATGCTTAGCAGCACAATCTAGATTAGCTTGATACTTCACAAGCCAATCCATGCCTAGGATTAAACCAAACTCCCCGACCGATAATTCCATTAGATCCGTACGGAAAACTATCCCTTGAACCTCTAAAGGTATTTCCTGATAAAGCTTATTTACCACCATAGGTTATCCTAATAGGCTTACTACAGTCATCACCCTAGAGGAAATCTAAGCATCTACACTTAAAGTTTCAGATACCCTACTAGCGACATATGAATGTATCGATCCGATGTCAATTAATACAAGATGGGGCAAGCCAAAAATTAAGAACGTACCAATTATGAAATTTGATGCGTCAGCCTCCTCTCGACATCTGACAGCATAAACTAACCCTGGCTGTCTCGCTTCAGCGTTTTTGACTCCTTGGCCTACTGCTCCATGACCCCGACCGAAATCGTTACCACCTCTAGCTGCCCCACGACCTCCTCTATCAGGCTGAACATTCCCTAGGCCCGTGGGCCCTTCATTGCCTTTTCGCTGCGGATAATTCCTAACTTGATGGTCAAAAAACCCACACCTAAAGCATTTTCCACTGCCCGCCCTACACTCACCAGCATGGGATTTACCACATTGAGCACATTTCAGTGCCTGACTTGTAACACCCTAAACCCGGTCAACACACCACGACCGAATCTGGTATGTTACAGGGAAAAAGGATTTTGAGAAAATAGGTTTAAGTTTAGATGTTTGATGAAAACACTTCGCGAAATTGTGTATTTGAAGAAAAACTCGAGTAGGCTTGATTAAAATCTGATGGTGTATTTGAAAACCCCAAAAATTTTGAAAACTTACTCCGATGTTTAGGTAAAACGAGTTTATCTCACTTAGAAGTTTAAGTTGTTTCTTATTATTACAAAAACATTTTGACTTAGTAGAAAATCGAGTTTAAGTTAGAAAAAGCATTTGAGTTCTCTTTATCCTAAATCATAGTGTGATACCCGATGGTGTAGGTTAAAATATCATTTTTGTAGTTTTGAAAGCGTTGTCTTTTCAAGTTTTAGCACATTTTAACCCAATTAATTTGTTAAGGCATATTATAAATCCACTTTAAACATAAACATAGCAAACATAATTTTTAAAAGGCCTTTTACAAACCAAAATAAAACCAAATAGAAATAAATAAGCTAATGTACCAAATTTTATAAAGTCTGAGCAAATCCTTATTTAAGCATGGCATGAGCACCTTGAGTCCATCCCGGCTCCATGTCCGCGTCTAAGTGTCACCTGAAATGTCAAAGGAGAGAGTGAGCCGCAAGACTCAGTGTATAAATCCCTCTCCCGGTATAACATGCCAACACATATCATAACAAAGTAATGCAAGTAATGCACCTGATCCTAACCAACCATATCACCTTTTCTACCCCGTGTGGTACCAAACCACCGGTGGTGCTAAACCACCGTGACCCAAAGTCACGATATCCATAATGTGGTGCCAAACCACCGGTGACCAAGTCACAAATAATCTAATGATGGGGCCAACCCATCGTGTGATACCAAATCACTAGCGACAATCCCAGATCTCATAAGTGGGGCCAACCCACGGTGGTGTCAAACCATAGGACGAGTCGCAATGAGGTGCCAAACCTCCGTGTCCCAAAGACACAAGTGTGATACCAAATCACCGTGACCATAGTCATAAATCCGATGATGGGGCTAACCCATCGTGTGATACCAAATCACCGCATCAATCCCAGATAATCAATCTGGGGCCAATCCACCGTGGTGCTAAGCCACTGGACGAGACGCCGAGGTGCCAAACCTCCGTGACCCAAAGTCACAAAATATCATTTGTGGTACCAAACCACCGGAGGTGCTAAACCTCCGTGTCCCATAGACACGGATATCATACTCCCCTCTCTCATATCACCCAATAGCACATCATACTAAATGCAAAATCGTGCAATCATGCTATCATGCTCACATGCTTAATATGGCATCTCAACGAATATACACCCATAATCATGATATCATATATCATCACATATTTCATAATGAAACGGACTTACCCGAATCCGTATCCATACCTCAATGGGTATCAAAATAGTCAACCACACTGTTTCATTTACACAAACAGGTTATCACATTACTCAGTTAAGAAAGTGTGTTGGTTTACACACCTGAAATAGAGAAGGTTAAATCCTAAGAACCGGTCTAAGTCCCTTGATCACCTCGACAACCCCGATCCTACAATCGGCCAACAATGGATTAATCATTATACCACTCGGCCAAAAATAGATAACCCAAGGAGTTGCGTTAAGCCTTACCTTTGCAAATGGTTCGGTTTCCAACCAAACCTGAACCAATACTGGTTCTTTCTGATAATTGGCCTCCCATCTAAAACACAAATCATTAGTCTCATCAATCTTTGGCTTAACAACTCTAAAGAAACCATTAAAGCAACCCCTTACCACCACTTACCGATTGCTTAACAGAGTAGGAAGGCTCTCCTTGCTTGATTTCGAACTCCAAAGGCCCTATACAAAATGTTTAATCAAACAAGTTAACCCCTTTCAACCAATCAACATCGGTTTAACCAACCCAAAATCAACAACAAATAGGGGGAAAAAGATGACCTTTCGGCCAAAACCTACCTTCCTCAACCCGATTGAAACACACCCGATATTATCACCCCAATCGGCCACAAGACCACTACTAGGGGAGGAAAGGTTCGGCCAAAGTGTATACACCCTATGCACGTCTTTGTGTGGGAAGAAAAAGGGAGAGTAGGCTGAAAAGAAACAGAAGTTGCGACAATGGGGGTTAGAGAGAAGGAATAAGAGGTTTGAAGGGACAAGTTGAGTTCTGACTTGAGAGAAATGGGTAACACAAATGGTGACAACGGCTAACAAGTTTAGGAAGAGAAAGAAAATAAAAGGTGATGAAAGGGGTGGTGCTTTCGGTTTAAAGAAAAAGAGGATGGAGAATGGAGTTTTTGGAGGATGGTGTTTCGGTCAAGAAGGGAGAGAGGGACTAATTACGGTTCACAAGCAATGGAGAAAAGAAAGGTTACAAGTTTCGGCTTACAATGGTTCCAAGAGAAGAAAAATATGAACAGGAAAAAAAAGAAGGTATGAGAAGCTAGCTTCGGTTTACCCAAAAGAAAATGAGAAGAAAAGAGCAACCACTCGGCCACACACACACACCAACTCAAGAGATGAAAGGAAGTTTTGGCAAAAAGCTACTTGGACATTCGGTTGAAGGAGAAAAAGAGAGGAAGTATTTTGAAGTTTTTGCTAGCTTGACACAAAGAAAATCGGCTTGTTTTTGACAAAATGAAAGAGCTTAATTTGCTATCCCCTATGACCGAAAATGCCCACTTACCAAATGCCAAAATTCGGCACACTCCCACTCTCTCACAACACTTACCAACCGCCAAACTCCCCAAACACTCCCCAAAACCGCCAACCTTCCCCAAACACTCCCAAGCCACCAATTCAAATTACCTTGACCAAGTGTTCCTCCACAATTTGCTCTCCACCCACCATTCAAATAGGAAGATTTAGTCCAAGGCAGAGTTCGAATTGCCTACAACTCCTCCCCTCCATGCCGTCAAAATGGGAGCCAAAATAGGGCATTTCGCAATTCGAACACAGGACCTCTCCCCCCTTGCAATTGACGCCAAACACAAGCTCTAAGTGGCGCATGCTTTGCCACTTTGCTAGCTTCTCACTTGTGCTCAAGAACACCAATTAAAATATAAAAGACCCAGCTCCTTCAGCTCCTATCACATAAAGCCCAAAAACTAAAATTTTCCCACCTACTCAGGCTCACTCCTAGCCTACAACTAAGCCCCGAAACCACACAAACAACAACATAGCAAGCCCTTAACATGCAAACAAATGCCAAAACAAAATAGCCCTTAACCCGGGATATTACAATTCTACCCCCTTAAAAATAATTTTGACCTCGAAATTACCTGGTCAGAAGAGTTGCGGGTATTGCTGTCTCATCATATCCTAGGGTTCCCACGTAGCTTCTTCCACGCCATGATTCCGCCAAAGAACCTTAACCAAAGGCACAGACTTCCTACGCAGAACCTTCACATCCCGATCTAAAATCTGTACAGGCTCTTCCTCCATGGTCAAATCTGGGTTTACCTCGATCTCTTCTACTGTCACCACGTGCGATGGATCTGAGCGATAACGCCGAAGCATCGAAACGTGGAACACGTCGTGAATCTGACTTAGCTCTGCTGGCAACTCAAGCTGATACGCTACTGGTCCCACTCGTCTCAGTACCTTATACGGTCCAATAAACCTCGGACTTAGCTTGCCTTTCCTCCCGAACCTTAATACTTTCTTCCACGGTGAGACCTTCAGGAAAACCCGATCTCCCACAGCAAATTCAATATCTCTCCGCTTAAGATCGGCATAGGACTTTTGCTTGGTCTCAAGCTTCTTTCAACCGAGCTCAATCAACTTAACCTTGCCTTCGGTCTCAAAGAACCAACTCGGTCCCAACAATTGACGCTCACTTAACTCGCCCAACAAGTAGGTGAGCGACACTTCCTACCATACAACGCCTCATATGGTGCCATCTTGATGCTCGCTTGGTAACTGTTGTTGTAGGCGAATTCAGCTAACGGTAGATACTCCTCCCCAATGAGCTTTTCCACAACGGTTACACTGCGGCGGTCCTTGCCTAGCAGCAACAAACCTACCTGACTGATTCGCCCACTCGGTCTAGCCCTTTTCTGCTGATTACCTGACGACCCAGAAGATCCAAAACTCTTCTTGTGTCGGTTCCTATCCAGGCCTTGCCTCACAGACTCTTTAATACCCTCGGCCACCTTCGCCTTTTCAACCGAGCAAGAATTCACGCCCCGCCGAGGCGCAATCAACAATCTTAATTCGTCTCGTAGGCCATCCTCAAAACGAACGCACCTCTCATGTTCAGTAGCCACCATACCCCTGGCATACCGACTCAGCCTCAGAAACTCTGCCTCGTACTCTGACACAGATTTGCTCCCCTGAACTAACCTCAGAAATGCTTTCCGTTGCTCATTAATGTAATTAGCTCCAACGTATTTTTCCGATAGGCGTACTCAAATAGTCCCAAGTCGATCTTCTGCTGCATTATTGTCCGAATAGTGAGCCACCACCGGTATGACTCATCTCGAGAAGTGATACGATCCCTTTAACTTTTCTTCACGATCAGTCTAGATCGTCCATGATCCGCTCTATCGCTTCGACCAATATTTAGCGATCTTTGGAGTATCACCGAGACACCCCGAAAGAACTTCGGCCCGCTTGCCCAAGTCGCTCAGCATAGATTTCTAGCTCCTACGCCTCCACCCACTCCACTACCCTTTCCGTAACCCGTAGCATCGCTCGTGATATCTGCATCATCCCGATCTGTTCTCGAAACTCACCACCTCCACCGGTGGCGTAATCCAGATCTCATTTTCGACCCACGACCGGATCCTATGGGCTTAGAAACCGTCATCCTACCCCGACCACGCCCACCACCACGCCCACTTCGGTACTCATGACTAAATCTCGTCTGATTTAAAGAATTTTATGCATCAGTAATTATTCCAATTGTTTTAAAGCAAAGTCTTATGAATATTAAATGAGCTTTTGTTTTCGCGAGTCCACTCAGTCATATCAGTTTTAGTTTCTAAAGTAGTCTTACTATCTCTAGCCATCCAAACATATCTCATCAATATCATTATCACAAACAATAGAACGGGGTACTTACCTGGGTGGATTGGTGCCGGAGACTCGGTGTCATGCCTTTCAAACCATACTTTTCAAAACATAACACTTAAAACAGACTTTTGAAAACATTTTGGGCCTCAGGCCCACAGCCGAGCCTTTAAACTTAGCTCTGATACCACAATTGTAACACCCCAAACTCGATCAACACACCACGACCGAATCTGGTATGTTACAGGGAAAAAAGATTTTGAGAAAATAGGTTTATGTTTAGATGTTTGATGAAAACACTTCGCGAAATTGTGTATTTGAAGAAAAACTCGAGTAGGCTTGATTAAAGTCTGATGGTGTATTTGAAAACCCCAAAAATTTTGAAAACTTACTCCGATGTATAGGTAAAATGAGTTTATCTCACTTAGAAGTTTAAGTTGTTTCTTATTATTACAAAAACATTTTGACTTAGTAGAAAATCGAGTTTAAGTTAGAAAAAGCATTTGAGTTCTCTTTATCCTAAATCATAGTGTGATACCCGATGGTGTAGGTTAAAATATCATTTTTGTAGTTTTGAAAGCGTTGTCTTTTCAAGTTTTAGCACATTTTAACCCAATTAATTTGTTAAGGCATATTATAAATCCACTTTAAACATAAACATAGCAAACATAATTTTTAAAAGGCCTTTTACAAAACAAAATAAAACCAAATAGAAATAAATAAGCTAATGTACCAAATTTTATAAAGTCTGAGCAAATCCTTATTTAAGCATGGCATGAGCACCTTGAGTCCATCCCGGCTCCATGTCCGTGTCTAAGTGTCACCTGAAATGTCAAAGGAGAGAGTGAGCCGCAAGACTCAGTGTATAAATCCCTCTCCCGGTATAACATGCCAACACACATCATAACAAAGTAATGCAAGTAATGCACCCGATCCTAACCAACCATATCACCTTTTCTACCCCGTGGTACCAAACCACCGGTGGTGCTAAACCACTAGTGACCCAAAGTCACGATATCCATAATGTGGTGCCAAACCACCGGTGACCCGGGTTACAAATAATCCAATGATGGGGCCAACCCATCGTGTGATACCAAATCACTAGCGACAATCCCAGATCTCATAAGTGGGGCCAACCCACGGTGGTGTCAAACCAGAGGGACGAGTCGCAATGAGGTGCCAAACCTCCGTGTCCCAAAGACACAAGTGTGATACTAAATCACCGTGACCGTAGTCACAAATCCGATGATGGGGCCAACCCATCGTGTGATACCAAATCACTAGCGTCAATCCCAGATAATCAACTGTAGGGCCAACCCACCGTGGTGCTAAGCCACTTTGGGACGACGCCGAGGTGCCAAACCTCTGGTGACCCAAAGTCACAAAATATCATTTGTGGTACCAAACCACCGGAGGTGCCAAACCTCCGTGTCCCAAAGACACAAGGTCCCAAAGACACGAATATCATACTCCCCTCCTCTCATATCACCCAATAGCACATCATACTAAATGCAAAATCGTGCAATCATGCTATCATGCTCACATGCTTAATATGGCATCTCAACGAATATACACCCATAATCATGATATCATATATCATCACATATTTCATAATGAAACGGACTTACCCGAATCCGTATCCATACCTCAATGGGTATCAAAATAGTCAACCACACTGTTTCATTTACGCAAACAGGTTATCACATTACTCAGTTAAGAAAGTGTGTTGGTTTACACACCTGAAATAGTGAAGGTTAAATCCTAAGAATCGATCTAAGTCCCTTGATCACCTCGACAACCCCGATCCTACAATCGGCCAACAATGGATTAATCATTATACCACTCGGCCAAAAATAGATAACCCAAGGGGTTGCGTTAAGCCTTACCTTTGCAAATGGTTCGGTTTCCAACCAAACCCGAACCAACACTGGTTCCTTCTGATAATCGGCCTCCCCTCTAAAACACAAATCATTAGTCTCATCAATCTTTGGCTTAACAACTCTAAAGAAACCATTAAAGCAACCCCTTACCACCACTTACCGATTGCTTAACAGAGTAGGAAGGCTCTCCTTGCTTGATTTCGAACTCCAAAGGCCCTATACGAAATGTTTAATCAAACAAGTTAACCCCTTTCAACCAATCAACATCGGTTTAACCAACCCAAAATCAACAACAAACAGGGGGGAAAAAGATGACCTTTCGGCCAAAACCTACCTTCCTCAACCCGATTGAAACACACCCGATATTATCACCCCAATCGGCCACAAGACCACTACTAGGGGAGGAAAGGTTCGGCCAAAGTGTATACACCCTATGCACGTCTTTGTGTGGGAAGAAAAAGGGAGAGTAGGCTGAAAAAAATAGAACTTGCGACAATGGGGGTTAGAGAGAAGGAATAAGAGGTTTGAAGGGACAAGTTGAGTTCCGGCTTGAGAGAAATGGGTAACACAAATGGTGACAACGGCTAACAAGTTTAGGAAGAGAAAGAAAATAAAAGGTGATGAAAGGGGTGGTGCTTTCGGTTTAAAGAAAAAGAGGATGGAGAATGGAGTTTTTAGAGGATGGTGTTTCGATCAAGAAGGAGAGAGGACTAATTACAGTTCACAAGCAATGAAGAAAAGAAAGGTTACAAGTTTGACACAATGGTTCCAAGAGAAGAAAATATGAACAGGAAAAAAAAGAAGGTATGAGAAGCTAGCTTCGGTTTACCTAAAAGAAAATGAGAAGAAAAGAGCAACCACTCGGCCACACACACACACACCAACTCAAGAGATGAAAGGAAGTTTTGGCAAAAAGCTACTTGGACATTCGGTTGAAGGAGAAAAAGAGAGGAAGTATTTTGAAGTTTTTGCTAGCTTGACACAAAGAAAATCGACTTGTTTTTGACAAAATGAAAGAGCTTAATTTGCTATCCCCTATGACCGAAAATGCCCACTTACCAAATGCCAAAATTCGACACACTCCCACTCTCTCACAACACTTACCAACCGCCAAACTCCCCCAAACACTCCCCAAAAACCGCCAACCTTCCCCCAAACACTTCCAAGTCACCAATTCAAATTACCTTGACCAAGTCTTCCTCCACAATTTGCTTTCCACCCACCATTCAAATAGGAAGACTTAGTCCAAGGCAGAGTTCGAACTGCCTACAACTCCTCCCCTCCATGCCGTCAAAATGGGAGCCAAAATAGGGCATTTCGCAATTCGAACACAGGACCTCTCCCCCCTTGCAATTGACGCCAAACACAAGCTCTAAGTGGCGCATGCTTTGCCACTTTGCTAGCTCCTCACTTGTGCTCAAGAACACCAATTAAAATATAAAAGACCCAGCTCCTTTAGCTCCTATCACATAAAGCCCAAAAACTAAAATTTTCCCACCTACTCAGGCTCACTCCTAGCCTACAACTAAGCCCCGAAACCACACAAACAACAACATAGCAAGCCCTTAACATGCAAACAAATGCCAAAACAAAATAGCCCTTAACCCGGGATATTACATGACTAGTAGCAACAGGTCTATTATTTAGTCTCGGCCCATCTGGCCTGGGTCTTTTCTGATTACCTCTAGTTGTTCCCGATGATCTAAAGTTTCTCTTACCTCCATCCCTATCTTTATCCCGATTCAGCTTTTTCATCCGTTTCACCTCCTCTGCTATCTTATCCTTTTCCACAAGCATCGTAAATTCTCGTTCTCGTTGTGGAGCTATGAACACACGTAATTCATCTTTTAGGCCATCCTTAAACTGAACACATCGCTCATGCTCCGTGGCCACTATCCCTCGAGAAAAATGGCTCAGGCGTAAGAATTCTGCTTTATACGCCGCTACGGACCTACTTCCTTGAACCAGGTTCAGGAATGCTCTATCCTACGCATCCACATAGCTCGATCCAACATACTTTTTTTGAAACGCTATTTTGAAGAACTCCATGTGATGCGGTCAGCCACCGTACCATCCTTAATCGTGAGCCACCATTGGTAAGCTTCATCCCTTAAGAGAGATATAACCCCTTTCAATTTCTCTTCCTCTGTGAGATCTAGATCGTCCATTATGAGTTCAACCGCCTCTAACCAATACTCAGCTGAGCTTGGGGCTATACCAGAGATTCCCCTAAACACTTCTACCCCGTTACTCCTAAGTCGCTCTGGTATAGATTTTTGGGCTCCTGTGCCCATACCTGCTCCAGCAACTCTCTCTAAAACCCTTAGCATAGCCTGAGATACAACATCATCTCTGGCCGTCTGATCTTGAAATTCTGCCTTCACAGCTGGTGGCACTGGTACCACATTTTCAGATTTATGGCCAGACCCTACGGGTTCTGATACAACAATCCTGCCTCTACCTTGGCCACGCACACCACGTCCTCTAGTGCTTATTCTACCATTCGCGATTTATCTGATTAAAAATTTTATGATTTATTAGTTTTATTCCACTAATTAACCATGAACAGTCTTATGAATAGTAGATTTAAAAGTAGTTCTTTCGAGTTCGCAACGAGTTCAATCCTAAGCTTGTAACTCCTAATTCTTAGAGCCACATACATTCCACCATCAACATATAAATAAAATCCATAAACTTTTATTCATCACGTAAGGGTATTTTCATTGTTTTACTACCCAGGAGTATTTTCGTAATTCTCCAAAATAGGGTTCCTTGGTGATTTTGCAAAATAAAGGTATTTTGGTAATTTTGGAATCCTTGGGTATTTTGGTAATTTTGTCAACTTTGGTAACTTTCATGAATCAGGGGTAATTTAGTAATTTCTCAATAAGGGTACTTTGGTAATTTTTCAAACAAGGGTATTTCGATGTTGTTGCTGTCGTGTTGTTGTTGTTTGTTTTTTTCTTAAAATAGGAGTACATTGGGAAAAATCTAGTTTCATAATTCGGGTTATTCTTGTAATCATGAGGTTCTTGAGTAAATTTTCAAAACATAGGTTCTTTATAAATTCATGGTTGATTGGAAATTTCCACAAATCAAGTGTATCTCTTTTACAGAACTTGGGGTTTTTTTTTTAAATAGGATGGCTGGTCCCTTTCGGGTTTTAAATTATGATGTTTAGCCCATCAACAAGTCCTCATAGCTAGGGTGAACAATCACTACGCACCAGGTAGGATTCTAGCGAAGAGGAGGTGAGTCACTAGGACTGCTTAAGTACTAAGCTCTTCGTGAATCCAATCCTAGACATGCATATACCTGTTGCCACACCCTAACTTATTGACTTGTTCATGGGTTTGTTTAGTTGGATTAAATCTTATGGATTTAGAGAGTGATTGAAACTAAACCTAAAGTCCATCAATGTCCAATATTCTAGCCTATGTCCCTCAAGCTCATTAAGCCCACATGTATGTCACAACAAAAGTTTAGAATACTTACTTGCGTGGATCGGGTGCCGGTAGACTCTAAGGCCATATCTTCACCCAAAATTTTTTTCCCAAACTCACCTCATTTTACAAAACATTTCTAAGCCCATTTCACAGGCCGAGTTTTGAACTGGGCTCTGATACCAAAAATGTAACACCCTAAATCTGGCCCATAAGTTCCAACCGGATCTGGTATGCTACGGCTTTAATGTTAAAAACTTTACTTAGAATGGTTTTGACAAACTTAGTCATTCTTGTAGATATTCGTTAAATAGGTGGCACTTGTAGAAAATCTTTGTAATTTATTTTCTTTTTCAGAATGGAAGTTGCTGAAATCATATTTGAAAATCCCATCTTTTTACTTCCTTTAAAACAAAAGTCTTGTTCATAAAATTTGAGAACAAATAAACACTAACAAATATCAACTTAAACCTAAGCTACGGGGCCTTATTACATCAAATAATTCCAACATTTAAAACTTGAAATAAAGTGGAAAGAATAAAACGAATAACTTGATGGCCCCTCGAGTCTGCCTCGGCTCCTATGTCCACGATCTACTGCTCATCTGAAAGAGTAGAGAAAAGGAAAGCGTGAGTCACCAAGACTCAGTGTATAAATCTTGAACACACTGACCTAAGGCCCACAAACACATTATGGGCCTTGGCCCATACATAAAGGCAACAATCACAATGCATGATAGACAATACATAATGAATGGCCTAACCCATCATAGAATTCCATCCTCTACACACCAACGCGTACCAACCATCACACCTTGGGGATTTCTACAATCAACCCTCCGTCCGCTACACACCACTTGGCACAGCCACCGATCACTGTGTGATCTAACATTTAAATTTGGTGGGATTTCTACCACCGGTCACCATGTGACCCATATTTATATTCGTGGGATTTCTACCACCGTCACCATGTGACCCGATTTATATTCGTGGATTTCTACCACCACCACCATGTGACCTATATTGCACTTCCCCTTTCATATTATATTCCCACCCCATGCATACATACACAAAGAGAACATCATACAGGCTTTCATAAGTCTCAATACACATAGAGATTTCCATGGTTGCATACCTAGCATCCTTGCCTAACCTTTTTAGGGTTTTAATCGACTGTCTACATAAACACTTTTCAGCTTTTTAGCCCACTACACATAAAATACAATTAGAGAGTGTGTGTTAGATATCTAGACACCTAGTTACCGATAAAATGATACTTTCTGTGTCGACACTATCTGTAGTCGACACAACTGCTATCTGCCTAAGGTGTTGTTCAGAAGCCAGTCCACAACCAAGTGGCCAATCCCGAATGACAGATACCACTCATTTCTTAAACTTAGGGATTCTCTACTTTGCCTGATCCATATTAAATTCCATCACAAGTCCTTGTCAGAACTACTATCACAATATATGACCGTTAATCCTCATTATAAAGTTTAGATCTTGTATATAATGAACGAATCTAGTAAAGATCTAGGGAAAATCTCCTTACCTTAAAATCCTAAAATTGGAGGCTAGCTATCTTCGGCTTTTAAATCTAGACGACCAAGTTTCCTTCAAATCCAGGATTGCCGCCCAACATAAAACCATTAGACTATTAGTTTTTTGACTTTTTCCTTTCAAAAACCGAGAGAGAGATCTTAAGAGAAATCAAGAATCGATACTTACCTTATTAGAGGGAAATCGGCAACTCCTTGGGGATTTCAGCTTTTGAGAAAAATCAAAAAGAGAAGATGATAAGAAGGAATCTTGAATATTTTTGGCTTTTAGTGGAAGAAATCGACAAAAAGTAGGGATTGTTCAGCTTTCGAAGAAATAAAAAGAAAAGAAATATGAGAGGAAGAGTTAATAATTTCGACACAGGTTAAGAAGAAGAAAGTAGGGTTCAAATGCCAGAGTTGGTGAGCTACTCCCCTCTATTTATAGAGATTTTGGCACCTACCTTAAAACCCGAGAGTACCCTTCCTGATTACTAAAAGTCAATCTAATAAAAAGGGAAAATTCGGCACCCCTTCTTCATGAAGTAGCCGAATTCTTCACTCCTCTAGGTGGTGGATTTTAGGCCATCACCTTTCCTTGATAGCTCATATCTTTTTCCATTTTATCTTCTATATTATCAATTATAAATTCCATATAAATCCTCCTATTTTAGAGCCTTGTTGCTGTCCACTTCTCCTAACCCTAATGCCGAATTTTAGCTCACTTAAATTAAGAGAATTGGGCTCCCTAAACTTAAATTTTGGGCCCCATTACACCCTTGTTGTGGCGTCTCCCCTTGCTCCATTTTAAGTGCCAAAAATGGCCCAGAAACATGTGCTCCTTGCGGCCAAAACTTGGGCCTCTTTAACTGTTAGTAACGCCACCTTCTAGCGCCACCTATTGTTGGGCCACAAGCCCACGTTGGTATTTTAAACACAATTACCACCTTTTAACTCTATAATACTTAATCAGATAATTTAACCAAGGCCTTTTTCCTAGTTCTGTGCCCAGTTTGGACCCCTATCACTTAAATTAACATATTAAACATATCCTTACACTAAACGCATAGACCCATTAATTTAGGATGTTAAAAGTTTTATATCTTAGAGATTTTTCGATTGCATGGAGTGCCACTCTCTATTATTTCAGATATAGATCCTAGATTCACTTCATGATTTTGGAAGAAATTACAAGAAGCTTTAGGTAAAAAGCTACATTTTAGCACCGTATTTCACCCTCAAACGGATGGTCAATCTGAGCAAATTATTCAGATACTTGAGGATATGTTGCGATGTTGCATCCTTGAATTTGAAGGTAGTAGGAAGAAAAATTACCGTTGATTGAATTTGCTTACAACAATAGCTTTCAATCGAGTATTAAGATGGCATTGTACGAAGCTTTATACGATTGTAAATGTTGAACATCATTGTACTAGACTGAGCTTAGCAAAAATAAGATTCACGGGGTTGATCTGGTCAGTGGGACTGAAACACCACAAACCCGACCCACGAGAATGGACTGGATCTGGTATGTTCCTCGAAGTAACCCGGTTCAAATTCATTCAATGTTTTGAAAACTATGAGCTTTGGAAGATAGTTTGTTGTGGGTTGGGCTTGAGTTGAAAACAAGTTTATTTTATAACAAAACCCATTTGTTTCAAGTGACAAAATATTTAAACTTATTTCATATTAAGTGGGCTTACTCTTTATAAAGCCCTAAATTCATAACATAGTAATTATAGCGTAAATAAAAATTAAATCACGGTGGCCTTATTACATAAAATGAAACTCAAATAATAAATTGTGCAAGATTTAAGATAAAATAAATATTCAAATTAAATTGAACTTCAAGTCGAACATGGCCACCACAAGTTCTGCCGTCCCGGTCCATTACCGCCATCACCAAACATATTCCCACAACGGGGTGAGTCGATAGACTCAATGTGTAACCAACACTAAACGTAATAGAAATAGGCACATCATACATATCATATATAAAAATTTCAAGGTAATGATGCAAACCCGAACCCAAACCTATATGCCATCCGCTACACTCCACCCGTACCAACCTCAGATACCGTGGGGACTACTAAGTCAACCCTCCATCCGCTACACTCCATCGAAGGCAGTCGCTGCAGTCGACGTGCTCATCGCCCATTGATAATATTGTGGCATAGCCACCACTTTAATGTAACCGAAGTTACCACTTAATGTGACCAAGTCACCACTTTCACTTAGTGAGACCAAGTCATCACATTCACTTAGTGAGACCGAAGTCATCACTTTCACTTAGTGAGACCAAGTCATCACATTCACTTAGTGAGATCGAAGTCATCACATTCACTTCCCCTTCTTCAATTAACCCGAATGCCCCAAATTATAAATATCATGCATATCATATTTTATTTCACTTTTACATCACTTTTCACATGTTAAATATAACATCTTTTTGAAATCCTAGTAGGAGTAGGAAAATGTACCTGAGTACTTTGTACCACAATATGGTACTTTGGCCACTTTCTTTCACTTTCACATTAACATATATAACATATTTAAACCATAAATCTATTAAGATTAGTGTGGAGTACACACCTGGTTTGTTTAGCGATTCCTTGAGATTTCGAAAAGCAAGATCTAATGTTTAGATCCTTAGTTCCTACATTTGATTCATCATTTATTACTTAGCATAAATTATATTTGGCTATGATATCCAAATCCTAGTAGGATTTGTAAAAAGGCTTACCTTTGATGCCAATTTGATGTTTATTCAAATCCCGAAAACTTGGTTTTCCTTCACTTGATATTCGGCCAACCTATTTCAACATAAATTAGTTTTCGGCTTTTTAATAATTACAGATCTTATCTATGTAATCACACAAGCCTTGGCCAAATACTTTTAGGGGCTTACCTTATGGATTTAAATCCTGAAAACTTCACCTTCCCTTTTTCCTTGTAATCGGCCAAAACCTAGATCTCTGAATAGGTTAGTTTTTGATCAATTTGATCTAATTGACTAAGATTTGGCCTTGGCTGAATGTATAAACTTACTTACCTTGAAGTTCTCAAATCCCAAAGTTGATCTTTATTTTTAATTCCTGCCAAAATCACTTGTTAGATTTGAACTACTATTCAATTATGGAAGGAACCTTTGCCGAATGTACATTGATGTACTTACCTCGTTTTTGAATCTTGGATGATCCCTTATAATATTCAGCTATGGCACTATTTTGGATCTCAAAGTTTTGGCTTTTGTGGAGGGATAGTAGAAGAAAAGGAAAAGAAAGGAAAAGAGATGGAGAGAGTTTTGGCAAGGAGGATTCGGCTAATGAAAAGAGAAAAGATTGTTGTTAATTTGGCTAGGAGATTTCGACAAGAGGTTGAAGAGAAGAGAATGGCTCTTTACTTTTCTCTCTTTGGCCGAAACTATTAGCCTTAGAGTCCCTAAATCCGCTAACTCTTCATTTGTGATAAGTTTTAATTTTATCAACTATGAAATTCCATCAAATCTCCTAATTTGCCAAAAATTCTATTGAATAAAAACTCCTCTTCTTAGATTCCCTTGTGCCATCCAACTCCCCACTCATGGAAGTAAAATAAACTTCTTTTATTTGCTTCCTAGATGACTCAAACTCAGGCCCACAAACCTCTTGCATTTGGGCCATTTCCTAAGGCCTTAGGTGGCATCTTCAGGCCACATTTCCAAGTCCGTTATTGGGTCAAATTTCATGTACTTTATATTTTAGGGTCATTTGGCCCTAAGTTCCCTTTGGGCTCCAAAATTCGACATTCCGGGTCATTTTAAGTTTTCAAAAATTTTTATGCTGCTCAGATTTTCCAAGTTTCCAAAATGTTTAGTTTCCTATTTTGGTTTGGTTTCCAAAATGTTTAGTTTCCTATTTTGGTTTGGTTTCCAAAATGTTTAGTTTCCTATTTTGGCTTGGTTTCCAAAATGTTCACTTTCCTAATTTACTTAGGTTTCCAAAAATGTTCACTTTCCTATTTTCGACATAACATTTCCATACATCCTTTATTTTCCAAAATCATTCCAAATTTATTCCAAAACACATAAAACATGTCTTATTGTACAATTAGGCCAAAATGCATAGGCCCTTTTTAGGATGTTACGCTTCTACCCCTTAAAATAATTTCGTCCTCGAAATTTTCTAACTAAACAATTGAGGGTATTGTTGTCTCATTGCCTCTTCTCGCTCCCACGAAGCTTCCTCCGATCCATTATTGCGCACAATACTTTGACTAGAGGAACCGACTTCCTCCGTAGTACTTTCACGCCACGCCCGTAATCAATCGGCTCTTCCTCGTAGGTTAAGTCCGCCTTAGCTCCACTTCTTCTCTCGGTACTATGTGAGAGGGATCCGATCGGTAGCGACGTAGCATGGACACATGGAACACGCCATGCATTTGTTGCAACTCCGTGGCAACTCTAGCTGGTATGCCATTGGTCCCACTCGCTTTAGTACTGATAGGGCCCGATAAATCTTGGGCTTAATTTCCTTTCCGACCAAACCTCATCACTTTCTTCCATGGTGAGACTTTTAGAAACACTTGGTCTCCTACTTCAAACTCTATTTCCTTCCGCTTGAGGCTCAGATAAGACTTCGCTCTATCCAAGGCTTCTTTTAACCGTGTTCAAATTATTTCAACCTTCTCTTCTCTCTCGCCACTATCTCTCGTCCCAAAACTCGACGCTCTCCTAACTCACCCAACAAGTAGGTGTTCTACACTTCCTTCCATACAATGCTTCGATGGTGCCATCCGAATGCTAGCTTGATAGTCATTGTTGTAGGCGAATTCAGCTAATGGCAAGTAATCTTCCCAACTTCCTCGAAATCCATTACACGCCTCTCAACATATCCTCCAACACTTGTATAACCTGCTCAGATCGTCCATCCGATTGTGGATGAAAAGTCAGTAGTGAAGTCTAGCTTAGTGCCTAAAGCTTGATGAAGTGCCTTCCAAAATCGAGACGTAAACCTTGGGTCTCTATCAGAGATGATCGACATTGGTACTCCATGTAACCTCACAATTTCTGCCACATATAGCTTGGCTAGCTTTTGAAGGGGATAGTCCATTCTTACTGGGATGAAATATGCGGACTTAGTCAAACGGTCTACTATAACCCATACAGAGTCCTTCTTAGTAGGCGTAAGGGGAAGCCCACTAACGAAGTCCATGGTAATTCTTTCCCACTTCCATCGCAGAACTGGATTGGTCAAGCAATCCCGATGGAACTTGGTGTTCAAATTTAACTTGCTAACACGTCCGACATCTTCCCACAATTTCAGAACTTCTCATTTAAGATCCGCCACCAAAATTATTCTCTTAAATCTCATGCAGACTTAATGCCTCCGGATGCATAGCATAAGGGCTACTATGTGCTTCTCAAGGATCTTTTGTCTTAACTCCTTGTCTCTTGGCATACGACTTTCCCTTTGTAGCACAATACTCCTTCATCATTAATCTCATAGTCCTCCAACTCTCCGCTCGTGTTTTTTGTAGCTTAACCTTTAAATCTTCATCAACCAACCGTCCTCTTTCACTTCCTTCAACCATGTTGGCTTGACTTGTAACTCAACCAACAAACTTCCATCCTCATATAAGCTTAAATGGGCTTAACATTGCTCTTAGGTCCGTCACAACCTTCCTACTTAAGGCATCACCTACTACATTCGCCTTGCCCGATGATATTCTATCGAATAGTCATAGTCTTTCAAGAATTCCACCCACCTTCGTTGCCTCAAGTTTAACTCCTTTTGAGTCAACAGTACTTGAGACTCTTGTGGTCCTGTAGATCACCGACCTTTCTCCATACGATAATGCCTCCACACCTTGAGAGCGAAAACCACTCCGCCAATTCCAAGTCTTGGGTTGGGTAGTTCACCTTATGCGGCCTTAATTGTCGGGACGCATAAGCGACTACCTTTCCATCTTGCATAAGAACACATCCTAACCCCGTATGTGAAGCGTCACAGTATACCACAAAATCCTTTCCTGCCTCAGGCTGAATCAACACCGGAGCTTCCATTAATACCTTTTTAAGTTTTTCAAAACTCTCCTGTTGCTTATCCGTCCACACAAAGGGTACTTCCTTCCTCAACAATTTTGTTAATGGCGCGGCTATCGACGAGAATCCTTCCACGAACCTTCTGTAATAGCCTGCCAATCCTAAGAAACTACGAATCTCTACCACCGACTTAGGTGGTTTCCAATCCAACACCGCTCGATTTTTTAGGATCCACCCTTATTCCTCGGCAGACACCACGTGTCCTAGGAAAGCAACTTCTAAGCCAAGATTCACACTTGCTGAATTTGGCATAAAGCTTCTTCTCCTTAATACTTGTAACACAATTCGGAGATGCTCATCATGCTCTTCTTCAGACTTAGAATATACCAAGATATCATCGATGAATACCACAACGAACCTGTCTAAGTAAGGTTGGAACACTCGATTCATCATATCCATGAACGCTACCGAGCGTTCACAACCCAAACGGCATTACTACAAACTCAAAGTGACCATATCTTGTCCTAAAAGCGGTCTTATGGATATCGCCTCCTTCACCTTCAATCGATGGTATCCCGACCAGAATCGATCTTCGAGAACATCATGCGGCTCCCTTCACCGATCGAACAAGTCATCGATCCTTGGCAAGGGATACTTGTTCTTGATGGTCAGCTTATTCAATTGACGATAGTCTATGCACATATGCATAGTTCTGTCCTTCTTCTTCACAAACAGGACCGGTGCTCCCCATGGAGACACACTGGGCCAAATAAACCCACGATCCAATAATTTCTGGATTTGAGCTTTAAGCTCCACTAACTCCTTTGGCGCCATTCGGTATGGAGCAATTGACACAGCTACTGCTCCCGGTAGCGTGTCTATTCCAAATTCAACTTCTATCCGGGGTATTCTGGTAATTCCTCCGAAACACATCCTCAAGTCCCTTACCGCTCGACTCTTCGACACCTTCCTTATTTCCATCCAACGACTTACAAAGGCTAAGAATGCCTCGCACTTTTACGCACCATCCTTTCAAATTTTAAGCACCAAACTACATTAGTCGATAGTTTCTTCTCTCTCTATCATAATGACCACCTTATCCTCGGGGTCCTTAATTCCATTCGTTTAGCCGCACAATCCAACACGACTCGGTGTTCTACTAACCAATCCATACCAAGTATGAGATTAAATTCCCCGAAGGGTAATTCCATTAGGTCAGCCCGAAAGCTTACTCTTTGAATTTCTAGGGGTATATTCCAAATTGGCTAATGGGCTTATTACCGTCATCTCCTTATCAGAAAGTTCCGAGTCTAGGCCTAGTGTCTCAACTACACTACAGTAACATAAGAATGGGTCGAGCCCACATCAATTAAAGCATAATAAGGTTTACTATGAATGAGGAACGACGCTTATGACGTCCGCCTGCGTCTTCATCCTCCCTACGGTGACTGTCTTGCCTCAAGAATGGTGGCACCTCCGCCACGCCCTCCGCCAAAGACTATTACCTCGATATTCAACCTTGACCTCATTGAGGTCATTGTCCTCCCTACCGCCTAATTAACATTCCGAAGTTCTCGGTCGCCTATCATCCGATATCTTTGGATAGTCCTTGAGCATATGGTCCTTAGACCCACATTTAAGACATGCTCCTATCTTTTTCCAACACTCACCGAAAGTGCTTCTTTCCACAATACTCACAAGGATGATATCGCCTCCGGTATCAACTTGTCAACCTTCACCCCTTAGTTCGGGCCTTTTCGCACATTTCCGATGATCCATAACCTCTCTTGGGTCTATTCCCGCCGAGTTCGCTTAGTCGAGTCCTTGATTCCTTCACTACCTTAGCCTTTTCAACAAACGTGGAAAACTCCCGCCTCGATGTGGAGCTATCAATAACCTTAGGTCATCCTTTAATCCGTCCTCAAAACGACACACGTTCATGTTCAGTCGCGACTACTCCTCGAGCATATCGGCTTAACCTCAGAAATTCAGCCTCATATGCCGCTACTAATTTGTTCCCCTGAACTAGTCCTAGAAAAGCTTTCCGCTGCTCATCAATATACCAAGTGCCAACTTACTTCTTCTAATATGCCTCCTTAGCATACTCCCACGTCAGATCCTCTACCGTGGCACCATCACGAACAGTTAGCCACCATTGGTATGCTTCATCACGTAACAAGGCTACCATCCCTTTCAACTTCTCCTCGGGGTCGTCGAGTTCATCCATAATACGCTCGCTTGCTTCCAACCAATACTCGATGGTACGGGTGCCACACCGACACTCCACGAAACACCTCGGCCCGTTGGCTCGAATCGCCGAGTATGATTTTGAGCTCCCAAACTTCCACCCGCGCGCCCACCATTTCCAATACTCGTAACATAGCTCATGACACGCCTCATCCCCCGCTCCGAGCCTCGCCGCCGACATTAACAAATGGGGGTGGTGGTAGTAGAACTCATTGTCGAACCTTGACTCGATCTAACGGGTTCTCGACACGCTTATTCTTCCTCTACTGCGCCCTTGATGATCGCATCCTCTAGAACTCATTTTCTAGCGTCGAGATCTAATTAAGAAATTTTATGGATTAGTCTTTTTCCACTTATTTATCAACAAGGAGTTTTATGGAAAGGGTTTTAAGAGTGGTTCTTTCAGATTCATACAAACACACAGCTTTTCCATTCATTCATTCATCCATCAAACAAGTATGAACTTTCATTCATTCAGAGAAATGTTGTAGTTTTCGTTGTTTATTATTTTCCACTACCTAGGGGTATTTTTGTAATTTTATCCTACAGGGTCATTTTTGTAATTTTTAGAAGAAAACGTTCCTTAGTGTTTTTGTCAACAATTATCTTGAAAATTTCATAGTCTTGGAGTAATTTGGAAAAATTTTGAAATTCGGGGGTATTTTGGTGATTTTTGACCTCGTGGGTATTTTGGTAATTTTTTCACAAATCAGGTAACTTTTGTAAATTTAATAATTAGGGGTATTTTAGAAGTTGTAAAACTTTGATGGTTCTTTTCAAAAATTGTTCCTTCCAAAATGGGGATGTTGTAAAATTTTAGGAAGTTAGGGTCATTTTGGTAATTTTGGTAAGTTAGGGCGCTTTGTAATTTTCCAAAATCAAGATATTTTTGATAGTTTGCAAATTAGGGTTTTGGAAAAATAATAAAATTTTGGCAAAACTGTTGAGTGGTTGGACATTTTATAAACCGAGGGTATTTTCGTAACTTTACCACTGGGGTACTTTTGTAATTTTATAGATCAAAATTTTTTCAAAAATAATTGTGTACGTAAATAGTTTTCATGAATTAAGGATAAGAGAAAGAAAGTGATTTAAGAATTTTAATATTAAGTGCTTAAAAAATGGCTAGTTCCTTTCGGGTTTTAGTTATTGGGTTTAGCCTTATGACCGAGCCTTCTTGGTCGTGGTGAACCAAAGCTACGCACTGTGTGGGGTTCGAGTGGAGAGGAGATGAGTCACGTGGACTGCTAAGTACCAAGCTCCCACCGAAACCATTCCTAGACATGCATGTGGGGTTGCCACACCCACTAAGTCCTCTGGGTTAGGGTGAACCGGCTACGCACTGGTAGGATTCCTGAAGAGGAGGTGAGTCACTAGGACCGCTTAAATACCAAGCTCTTCAGATCCACTCCTAGACATGCGTACCATGGTTGCCACACCCTAGCTTAATTGACTTAGCCATAGGTTGGTTTAGTGCCTTAAGTCTTATGTGTTTGTGTTTGAGTACTCTAATCCTAGGGTTCAAGTTCCTATCATGCTATTCTACGCTCCATGCCTTTTCTACCCTTATACAATTCATAAATCATGTAATCACTCATAGAGTTGGGGTACTTACCGGTGGATCATGGTTTGAGACTTAGGGGCCATGTCTTTATACTGCCCATTTGTAAAATACTTTCATAAAACTCATTTGGCCTTGTTTTAAAAATGTTTTGGGCCTTAGGCCACAGTGCCGAGAGTTTGAAACTGGCTCGATACTCAAATTAAAACACCCCAAACCCTACCCACGAGAATGGATGGATCTGTATGTTCCTCAAGTAACCCTGCTCAAATTCATTCAATATTTTGAAAACTATGAGTTTTGGAAGATAGTTTGTTGTGGGTTGGGCTTGAGTTGAAAACAAGTTTATTTTTATAACAAAAACCCATTTGTTTCAAGTGACAAATATTTAAACTTATTTCATATTAAGTGGGCTTACTCTTTATAAAGCCCTAAATTCATAACATAGTAATTGTAGTAGAAATAAAAATTCGTCACGGTGGCCTTATTACATAAAACGAAACCCGAAATAATAAATTGTACAATACTTAAGATAAAATAAATATTCAAATTAAATTGAACTTCAAGTCGAACATGGCCACCACAAGTTCTCGCCGTCCGGTCCATTACCGCCATCACCAAACATATTCCCACAACGGGTGAGTCGATAGACTCAATGTGTAACCAACACTAAACGTAATAGAAATAGGCACATCATACATATCATATATAAAAATTTCAAGGTAATGATGCAAACCCAACCCAAACCTATATGCCATCCGCTACACTCCACCCGCATCAACTTGCACACCGTGGGGACTACTAAGTCAACCCTCCATCCGCTACACTCCATCGAAGGCGTCATTGCAGATCAATGTGCTCATCGCCCATCGATAATATTGTGGCATAGCCACCACTTTAATGTAACCGGTTACCACTTAATGTGACCAAGTCACCACTTTCACTTAGTAAGACCAAGTCATCACATTCACTTAGTGAGACCAAGTCATCACATTCACTTAGTGAGACCAAGTCATCACATTCACTTAGTGAGACCAAGTCATCACATTCACTTTCCCTTCTTCAATTGACCCAATGCCCCAAATTATAAATATCATGCATATCATATTTTATTTCACTTTCACATCACTTTTCACATGTTAAATATAACATCTTTTGAAATCCTAGTAGGAGTAGGAAAACGATACTGAGTACTTTGTACCACAATATGGTACTTTGGCCACTTTCTTTCACTTTCACATTAACATATATAACATATTTAAACCATAAATCTATTAAGATTAGTGTGGAGTACACACCTGGTTTGTTTAGCGATTCCTTGAGATTTCAAAAGCAAGATCTAATGTTTAGATCCTTAGTTCCTACATTTGATTCATCATTTATTACTTGGCATAAATTCTATTTGGTTATGATATCCAAATCCTAGTAGGATTTGTAAAAGGCTTACCTTTGATGCCGATTTGATGTTTATTCAAATCCAAAACTTGGTTTTCCTTCACTTGATATTCTACCAACCTTAAATTTCAACATAAATTAGTTTTGACTTTTTAATAATTATAGATCTTATCTATGTAATCACACAAGCCTTGGTTGAATACTTTTAGGGCTTACCTTATGGATTTAAATCTCAAAACTTTACCTTCCCTTTTTCCTTGTAATCTACCAAAACCTAGATCTCCTAATAGGTTAGTTTTTGATCAATTTGATCTAATTGACTAAGATTTGGCCTTGGCCAAATGTATAAACTTACTTACCTTGAAGTTCTCAAACTCAAGTTGATCTTTATTTTTAATTCTGTCGAAATCACTTGTTAGATTTGAACTACTATTCAATTATAGAAGGAACCTTTGCCGAATGTACATTGATGTACTTACCTCGTTTTTGAATCCCGGATGATCCCTTATAATATTCGGCTATGGCACTATTTTGGATCTCAAAGTTTTGGCTTTTGTGGAGGGATAGTAGAAGAAAAGGAAAAGAAAGGAAAAGAGATGGAGAGAGTTTTGACAAGGAGGATTCGGCGAAAGAAAAGAGAAAAGATTGTTGTTAATTTGACTAGGAGATTTCGACAAGAGGTTGAAGAGAAGAGAATGGCTCTTTACTTTTCTCTCTTTGGTCAAACTATTAGCCTTAGAGTCCCTAAATTCGCCAACTCTTCATTTGTGATAAGTTTTAATTTTATCAACTATGAAATTCCATCAAATCTCCTAATTTGCCAAAATTCTATTGAATAAAAACTCCTCTTCTTAGATTCCTTGTGCCATCCAACTCCCCACTCATGGAAGCAAAATAAACTTCTTTTATTTGCTTCCTAGATGACTCAAACTCAGCCCAAAACCTCTTGCATTTGGGCCATTTCCTAAGGCCTTAGGTGGCATCTTCAGCCACATTTCCAAGTCCGTTATTGGGTCAAATTTCATGTACTTTATATTTTAAGGTCATTTGGCCCTAAGTTCCCTTTGGGCTCCAAAATTCGACATTCCGGGTCATTTTAAGTTTCCAAAATTTTCAAGCATCTCAGATTTTCCAAATTTCCAAAATGTTTAGTTTCCTATTTTGGTTTGGTTTCCAAAATGTTTAGTTTCCTATTTTGGTTTGGTTTCCAAAATGTTTAGTTTCCTATTTTGGCTTGGTTTCCAAAATGTTCACTTTCCTAATTTACTTAGGTTTCCAAAAATGTTCACTTTCCTATTTTCGACATAACATTTCCATACATCCTTTATTTTCCAAAATCATTCCAAATTTATTCCAAAACACATAAAACATGTCTTATTGTACAATTAGGCCAAAATGCATAGGCCCTTTTTAGGATGTTACAGGGACTGAAGAAAAAGTAAAAGTAATTTGCGGTAGTTTGAAAGTTGCTACAGATCGACAAAAATCATATGCAGAATTAAAACAGAAAGACATTGAGTTCTAGATCGAGGATAAAGTGTTTTTGAAAGTGTCACCGTGGAAAAAGATATTGCAATTTGGTCAGAAAGGGAAATTGAGTCTGCGATTCATCGGACCGTATGAGATTATTAAATGAGTTGGGCTAGTGGCATATCGATGATCTTTACCGTTTGAGTTAGAAAAGATACATTATGTGTTTCACGTATCAATGTTACATGGATACCGATCTGACCCTTTACATGTTATTTCCCTGACTGAGGTTGAAATTCAATATGATATGTCATATGCTGAAGAACCGAATCAAATTTTAGTTCGTGAAATCAAAGAGCTGAGAAATAAGAAAATTGCATCAGTGAAAGTATTATGGCATCGACATGGGGTTGAAGAAGCTACATGGGAACCTGAGGATGCTATGAGAAAACAATACCCGAACCTATTCACTGGTAAGATTTTTGGGGATGAAAATCCCTAAGGGGGATAGTTGTAATAGCCCGATTTTAGCTAAATTGGAATAGTGGTTGCAAAACCAAGAATCTGATGTTAGAAAATTATTTTTAATATTATTTTATGTGTTTATAGCATGAAAGTATGAATGTGTGAAATTTTTGTGAAGTAATTTTATTGTTTAATTGCTCGATTTGAGAAAAAAAGACTTAATCGCGTAAAATGCAAAAGTTGAATGCTATTAGTTATAGGAGTCAATTGGACTTGGCTTTTAACTATGATGGCCTTAAATGGTAATTATACCATTTTAAATGTTGATGGACATTAATGGACATCCATTATGAGATTTTATATGTTTATTATTAAGGTTAATAAGGTAAATTAGTTATTAAGTTATAATTAAATAAAACAAAAGCTAAAATTTGGTGTTCATCTTCTTTCTCAACCGAAAATAAGAGAAGAAAAACACCATTATAGGGTTTCAAAGGTTTGGCACTCTCCTAGCTTTATCAAGGTATGGTTTTAGCTCAGTTTTTGATGATTTCTATGTTTTGGTAATAGTTGCTTCGTAATCTAGCTAGCCTGTACATTAGATTTCAAAACTGTTAAAAATTTTGAGAGTTTCCATTATTGAATCTATGAGTTCTTTGATGTTTAATGTTTAAATATGAAAGCTTGATGATAGTTATATATGTTTTGTAAAGTGATTTTTGACAAAAATGTTAAAAAGGGATTAAATTGTGAAATATGTAAATTGAGGGGTTAAAATATGAAATAAATGAAAGTTATGGGTTTCTAGGGACTTATATGTAATTCGACTAGGCTTGGGTTTAAAGAAATTATATGAATTTTGTGTATTTGTGAAATAAGGACTAAATTATAAAAATGTGAAAGTTTAGGGTCTAATATGCAAATATGCCCAAATGGGTATTTTTGGACTAAATTGAAAGAATATGTAATTGAATAAGTCAATTTTGAATTCATATAGATCAAGAAAGAAAGAATTCAGATTTAGATCGGGGGAAAGCAAAGTTAACGAGTAGTCGATTCGATTCGTCAATTTTGAATACAAGGTAAGTTCATATAATTGAACTTGAATGTGTATCTATTTATTTGATGGATGAAATTGAGATAGTATTTATTCTTTTGGACAAATGTTGAGATATTAAATAAATTATACGAATTGAGTAAGACAAGTTGCTGAATAAGACCATAGCAAGGCTATGGCATTCGAATAATAAGACCATAACCGGGTTATGGCATGTGAATGAAAGACCACGGTAGGGCCTTGGCAAAGTATGTGTATGACCATAGTTGGACTATGGCATCAAAAAATCGATGAATTTGTATCGTAAGCATTTGTAAACAGGAGTGGTTTGATAAAAGTATTGATGAGAAATAGAAATGTCTCGATACTGATATGTACGAAAAACTATTCGAGTATCAAACTAATGAAAGTTGAGAATTGGTGAATGATGATATGGACAAATTTATGTTAGCTCATGAATTGATGGCTTAAATGTTTATGATATTATCTATTTTGAATTGTTAATGAATGTTGAGATTATTTCATGTTCACATACGAACTTACTAAGCTTATAGCTACTTTGTTTAATTATTTCTATATTTTATAGTTCTATGAAGCTAGCTCGGATTCGGGAATCATCAGAGACTTCATCGTACTATCGATCATCTGTTTTGGTACTTCTGAAGTCATGTTTATATGGTATATGGCATGTATAGGCTTGTGCCATTTAGGTATGTTTGATGGATATGTATTTGGCCATTTGAGCTGGCATAAGATGATGAACTTGATGATGTTTATGAATGTGTATATGGTTCTACTTTTAATGTTTGGTAATAGACCCATAATAAATGAATGGGATTGAAGTAGTTATGAGTGTTTGGATTAGTTACGCTAAATGAATTATACACGTGACTTATGCTTAGTAAAGCAAGTTAAGTTATTAATGTTTGAATAGGTGAATAGCATTGAATTGAGTATTGAAATGGTTGAAATAGATTTAGTATCATTATGCATTAGTTGATGAACTTTGGCTACATATTTTTGACTTAAAATGGTACCAATTAAGTTTACTTAGGTATGTATAAAAAGGGTGGCAAATTGGCTTTGGAAATGGCTTATTTTTGTCCACACAGATAGAGACTCGGGCGTGTGTCACAGCCGTGTGTGACACACGGTCGTATGTCCCCTGGTGTTGAAATTAAATTGAAGTCAGTATGCTCCACATGGCCTCACACACGGGCGTGTGACTGGCCATGTGGTATAAGTCAGTATACCCCCTAAATGGCACACAGCCTAGCATATGGGCGTTTGAGGCCTTTTTGAAGGGCACACGAGTTGGACACACGGGTGTGTGGTTGGCCATGTGACCCAAGTCAATATACTCTTCAGTTGTCACACGGCCTAGCACACTAGCGTGTCCTCGGCCATGTGACCCAAGTCAGTATGTATACCCTGTTTTCACACGGCCTAAGACACGGGTGTGTCTACTAGCCGTGTGAAGCACACGGCCTGTTCACACAAGCGTGTGACCCTTATATGATTGAAAAATTTCTAAGATTTCCAAAATTTTCGTATGTTATTGGTTTAGTCCCGAACCATTTCTAAAGCATGTTTAAGGCCTTGTAGGCCCTCATAAGGGACAATGTGATTGTATTGAATGATGTATAAGAATTATTGCTTGAGGTTGATAAATGTAAGCTATGTGTTATGTATTGATCGGTAATACCTCATAACCCTATTTCGATAATGAATACGGGTTAGGGGTGTTACAGAGACACGCGGCCTGGTCACACGGACATGTGTCCCCTATTTTGGAGAAAATTTTTTAAGTGCTTAAATTGTTTTAAAGGTTATAGTTTAGTCTCAAACCACTTCCAATGCATGAATAGGGCTTCGTAGGCTCGTAATAGGGACATATTGATTGAGGTTGATTGACGAATGTTTTAATTGATGATATGTATGCTAATAGTATGTATAATTGAGTTGTAAGTCCGGTAATGCTCTTTAACCCTATTTTGGCATTGAATACGGGTGAAGGGTGTTACATTTATTGGTATCAGAGCTGTGGTTTAGTCGATTCTAGGACTAACGTAGCGTGTGTGTGAGTCTAGCTATACATTCCATATATGTAACCTGGGATAGTGTGATGAATCCTGACATTATAAATTGTGTTTTCATATAATATGGATCCCGAATGAGCTGTAGAATATGATGTTGAGAGTAATGCGCCAGCTCCCGCTCAAGGGACAGTGCCAATCGAATCTAGATCCGTGTCGAGTAGTCATAGAGGTGAGGCTAAAGAAGCCTCTTTTTAGATGATGAATAAGTGGTTCACTCAATATGTCTGGACAAATCCGGCTGCTCAACAACCTCCACCCTTGCCAAATCCTCAATCAATCCCCGTAGTTCCTCAAGTTATTGATCCAATACGATTGAATAAGCCGCCAGTCGATAAAATTTGTAAGCATGTGGCTAAAAATTTCAGGGATAATATTGATGATGATCTTGAGAGAGCCCAGTTTTGGCTTGAAAATACGATCCGAGTGTTTGATGAACTTTCCTGTACACCGGCTGAATGTTTAAAGTGTGCTATATCCCTTCTGAGAGACATTATATACCAGTGGTAGAATACATTAATATCTGTGGTGCTAATAGAGAGAGTCACATGGGATTTTTTTTTTCAGACTGAGTTCTAGAAAATGTACATAAGTCAATGATTTTTGGACCAAAAGTATAAAGAGTTTTTAAGAACTAAAACAAGGCCGCATGACTGTAACCGAGTACGAGAGAGAATTTGTACGGTTAAGTAAATATGCTCGAGAGTATGTTTCGATTGAAAATATAATGTGCAAATGGTTTGTTGACGGGTTGAACAAAGATATTAAACTTTTGGTTGGGATATTGGATTTAAAAGAATTCATTGTGTTAGTTGAGCGTGCTTGTAAAGCTAAAGAATTGGGCAAAGAAAAGAGAAAGGTTGATTCTGCAGTTAGAGATTCGAGAAAGAGATTGATGAATAAACCCTATGACTCTTCATCAAAGAAATTCTGAGATTCATATAGTCGATCAATTGCATCAGTGGAGTACTCTAATAGAGATCGTGGGAAGCAATTTATGGGTTCAAAAACTCAAGCTATGTCAGTGGCAAGTGTGGGAAATGTTAGGTCGAATAAACCTGAATGTGGACAATGTGGAAAATGACATTTTGGAGAGTGTAAACTGAATGAAAAAGCCTATTTTAGATGTGGCTCACACGAACATTTCATTCGAGATTGTCCTGAGTTAGATGAGAAAGATAAATCTTAGAATGCAAGACCAAGTAACATGACTTCGAGAGGAAGACCACCCTGTAATTCTGGAAATATGAGTGGTAGCAGAGGTGCAACACGAGATATTACTGTAAGATCTAAAGTTAGAGCACCTGCCAGAACCTATGCTATTCATGCTCACGAAGAAACGTCATCTCTAGATGTTATTACCGGTACATTCTCTCTTTATGACACTGATGTAGTTGCATTGATAGACCCCAGATCAACTCATTCATATATATGTGTGAATTTAGTGTCTAGTAAAAATTTACTTATTAATTCTACTGAGTTTGTGATCGAGTCAAACAGTCGAGTTTTAATATTTATAAAGAATGATCAAACATGTAGACTAACTATGACAACGATTGAGGCAAGTGCACCTATCGAAGAATAGTATAGTTTAGGCAAGATTATTTTATCTAACCCAAAGGAACATAAAAGTACTACTACTCACTTTCTTTCTATTATTTAGCCTAAAATATGGAGTGATTGGTTTATTAATCTAAAAAAACTAATGAAAAAACTAAACTAGATGCAAAGACAAAAAAAATGAAACTCCGGGAAAAGATTGTGGAAAAACTCAGTTGATTACGACGATACCCTCAGGAATAATCCACCTATGACTTCTCTTGTTATCTAACTTTTAATTCATATGACTTCTTTACTTAGCTTGATCCATGAGACTCCCTAACCTATATTAAACCTTCTCTCGAGGCGAATAACGTCTAACCTTAGGTTAATTAGTGGAACTCTCATTCTCTTATAATAACCCCCTAAGGAAGCAGTAAATCGATCAATGGACTCCCATATTAGGTTTCACCCTAATCTGGCAAAATCTCGTCACCCTATCTCTAGGTGTGTGGTCAACTCTGCTTAATTATGCTAGATCTACTCTTAGGAAGGGTCTATTCCTCCTCCACCTAAGTATATCAGATTAAATTAAGTAACATAATTAAGAACAAACTAAGTACTTATCATATAATTTAGAAATCAAATAACAAAATCCATCATAGGTTTCATCCCCTTCAGGTATCTGAAGAGTTTAGTTCATAACAAAATAAGAAAACATCTCAAGAGAAAAGATATAATAAAATATAAGAAATCCCTAAAACCCCCTAAAGGAATTGAAGAGGAGATCCTCTATCTTGAGTAGAACTCCGGCTTCTTGAGATGGATCAATTGGCTATATTTGAGTAATTCCCTAAATAAAAGCTTTAGCAAAAAAATCTGCCCTAGAATTGCTGCCTTGGGTTGTTTATATAGGCTCTTTAGATGCTTTACTTTGCTCCTAAGCACCTCCTTCAAGTAGAATTACTATTAAGGTGTTTAAGTAGACTTAGGAGTATGTTTCTTTGGCTTCAAGCATCCAAATCTGAGTGAAATTGCTCATTCCCGTGGCAGGGGCACGCCCATGGCACATGTTCGTGTAAGTCGTGGCCAGACTGTGTTGGACTTTTATCGATGAGGCATCACCGTGTAAATTGGGATGAGGCCATGTTCTAAATAAATGGAAAGGCACGGCCATGTGGCTTGAAGTCCAGGCCGTGTTGATTTCTTGGGTTGGCTCAATTTGGTCCATTTTAAGCCCGTTTTACGTTCTTTTTATCCTTAGGTGCTTTCCTGAATATAAGATATGAAAAGAAAGGATTAAGAGCACCTTTTTTACATAAATTCGAGATAAATCATCCAAAAGCATACTAAATGTGGGATTAAAATATGTTACTTTTACGGTTTATCAAATACCCCCACACTTAAGCTTTTGCTTGTCCTCAAGCAAAGTTCTCAACTTACAATTAAAACAACCTTTCCATAATTCATAATTCCTATCGACAATGTCTCATCATAATTCATAGATAATTTATACATGGATAATTCAACTCAAAGAGTCCTAAAGATTCAATCACGATAAGTCATACCTTTGTAGTACGAAAACATAGGTGTCTCCTCTTATCTGAATAATTACCTTTAATTCAAAATCGAAAAGGATTGACATCCTCACTAAAGATTCATTGAAATCACTCAAAGTGTTTAAGGTTCGAGAATAAGCACTCATAAGTTGAACCTGAATAGTTAATCCCATAAGCTTGCCTGAAAATCAAATCTCCACCACTGTATATGAGATGATACACAGATCAAAAGGTCTTTATCAGGGTTGTAATGAGGCTAAGGTTAAGGGTGTGGATACAGGCTAAATTAGAGGGTTAGAATCGAGACTGACTTGACAAATTACCTATCTAGAAACAATGAACTAAATATGAGTATTTTCATCGAATGAAAAATAATAATACCACTATTGATAATTACTCTATAATAAAGAGTATTTTCATCACTTAAGATTTGATAATACTTTAATACGAGCTTTTTTCTTCAAAAATTGGAATTTAAATGCTCTACACTACTAATATTGAATATAGTTCGATTTTTTTTCAAGAACAAAATCCTAAAATATTACATCATAAATGATCAATGTAACTACTGAACTAATATAATTTGTACATTAATCAAATCAAACCTCGATTAAAGGGTAGTCAAAAGAAAAGGTGATAACAAATACAAAGGGGTTTTGGGTTAATATTAGTGGGTGAGTCAATAAAAAGGTTGTTAGGATTCAACGGGGTTCACTAAGGGTTAATTTGTGAAGGTAGGCTTTTTATGGAGTAAGTGGGTTAAGTCGTAGGTGCCTTTATCATCTTTGTATATCAAATCAAAAGTGTGGTCTCGTCTTGTATAAATGAGGCTTGTTCTAGAATAACAATTCAAAGTTGACACACTCATAATCAATAAAGTGAGCATGAAAAAGAATATATGCTTTATAAGGCTCAAAATCTCACAAAAATTATGGGTGTTTTTGACATCAATCCCTGTAAATTTCAAACTTCAAAGTAATACTCAAATTTAGTTCAACGACCTATTAATTTTTAATTTTTAGAAAGTAGACTTATCATGCCTGATTTTCTAGTATTCTTCAAATTTAATCATCAATGCACAATTAACTATGACTTAATCTAAAACATATCAATAAAAATCATAAATCATTAGAAATTTCATCCTAATTAGTAATATGAGAAAAATACTTTCGAATCAAGACTAAATTCAGGATTTTGAGAATAATGCAAAAAGTTTGACACTTTTACTCCCCACACTTAAGTTGTACATTGTCCTCAATGTACAAGGATAGATAAACAATTATGTAATAAAAAGAGAAAGGGAGAAGTAACTCTTCCTGAATTTTGGATGATTCTAGGAGTTAACAGTGGTCGTGATGGCGGATAACTTGGAAGGCGGTGTCTTTGGTGGTGGTGATGGTGTTTTCTCTGGGCCGGTGGGGTGGCTACTGAAACGCATTTTGCTAGATAAAGAAATTAGGTAGCCTGGGAAGATATAGCCAAGAAATCTAAAGAAACATTAAGAATATACTAATAATATAATTAAGGACAAGAAAAAATAAAGAGAAGGAGACTAAGAAGAAAACTAAAGTTAAAATAAAATACTAATGGACTGAATAGTCCTTATTGACAGATGGTTCGCGAAGTGGGAGTAAGTGATTTCTAAGGCTACGGATTGTTGGTGATGGAGGAAGTGGCATGATTCCCTAGCAGCCTTTAGAGCCTAAAACCAAGAAACTAGGATGAAAGGAATTAAATTAAGCAGAAGAGAAGTATACATAAGGAAAATAAATGAGAAGAGAAAAGAAAAATAGAACCAAAATGGTTTTGAGATCCTTGGCGTGTCAAATAGCTGAAGCTGCCAGCATAAACTCATGTTGAGGTCTCCTTTGGGGAGACAATGCTTACCTTCTTCCACTTCTTCAACATGACTTTAGCGTTGCTCAAGAGTCTTGGACACTTTTCCTACGGAGAAAGAAAATTTTGAAAGAAAAATGAAAGAAGGAAGAAGAGAAAAGATGGGAAGAAAGGGAAGGGCTGTGGGGTTTAAATAGTATCTCAAATCTGACACGTTTGCACGTCCGTGGTCCAAGGGTGTGTCGAGTTACACGGCCACTTCACATGGCCATGGTGTGGAGCATGTTGCATTGCCCATGCCCGTTCGTGATGTGCCATGCCAGTGTCAGAGTAGCCAATGTCTACCACGGCCAAGTCGCATGGCCGTGGGTACAGGCGTGTTGACTCTCCCATGCCCGTTTCTCAGTTGGCCATGCCCGTTGGGAGATAGTCAGTAGCTTCACATGCTTTATGGGCACGACCGTGCTGATCTGTCAGTGCCTGTGGGGAAGGGTGGTTGGGTCCATGACGTCTGACGATGGTTGGCCTAAATTGCACGGCCTTTGCTCTGTCAGTGTGATGGTTCAATGGTCCACACGGTCACGGACACGACCGTGTGTAAGGCCGTGTGGCCTGGAAATCTACACTTTTGTGTTAGTTTACAACTAGTTATTTAGAAAAGAAGGATGGAAAGAAAAGAAACTGAAAATAAATTTGAAAATAAATTGAGTTAGTGCTCGGGTTGTCTCCCGAGAAGCGCTCGTTTATAGTCTTAAGATAGACTGTCCTCGTATTTAAAAATTTTAAAGAGGTTTAAAGGTTTGAATATCTTCCCTCATGCTCACAGTTCTATTTTTGTGACAAAGTTGAAGTCAAAAGCGTTTACCTTGAAATTGCCAAATATTGGATTGCTTACCTCGACTATTTTGTGTGGGAAGATATCATGTACCTTAAGAAGAGTTTCTCCCTTTGCCCTTAGGTCTGTTGAAGTGATGTGGGGATCAGCTTTGTCTAACAGTACCTGGCCTCCTATTTTAAAGTGATTTGATGTCCTTACGAGCTTTTATGGCGGTTCCTCTGGTTTTACTTCGGATGGATTCGATTTTTCTTTGACTTGTATCTTCTACTTTTCTAAATCATCGACCTTAAGGTTTTGTTTCTTGTTTGATTCTTCTTTGTCGACTTGGGGGCTATGAGTTGGCTCAGGTTTGATGCCTTGTGATGTTTCCTGTAGTGAAGGTTGACCAATTTGATTATCTATTGAAGTGACTTTCTTACCTTCATCATTTGTTGTTCTGGCTGAGTTGAGAGCTTGAAGCTTAATCGATTCATCTCCTATGCGAAGTATGAGTTCACCTGTGGCAACATCAATTTTAGTTCTAGCAGTTGCTAGGAAAGGTCTTCCTAGAATTAAGTAGATTGAATTATCTTCATCCATGTCTAAAACAACAAAATCTACTGGGAAAACAAATTTATCGATTTTTACAAGAACATCTTCAATAATGCCCCTAGGAATTCTAATAGGTTTATCAGCTAGTTGAATACTCATCCTAGTTTATTTAGGCTTCCCTAGACCTAGTCGTTTAAACAATGCATAAGGCATGACATTTATACTTGCCCCTAGATCAGCTAACACATTATCAATAGTTAAACTACCAACTAAGCATGGAATCGTAAAACTCCCTGGATCTTTTTGTTTCTGTGGTAGTCTATTGTGTAACATTGCCAAGCATGTTGCGTTTAGTTTCACGTGGTGCTCTTCATCTATTTTGCATTTGTTTGTCAAGAGTTGTCTTAAAAATTTTCTCGAGTCTAGCATTTGGAAAAGAGCTTCAAGAAGGGGTAAGTTAATATGTAATTTCTTTAAAAGTTTAATAAACCTACCAAACTGTTCCTCTGAATCATATCCTTTCAATGTTTCGAGATAAGGTATGCGAGGTTTGTATTCTTTGATTATTGGTTTTGGCTTTTCGTGTGCTACCTCTATTTTACCTTTTTCTTCCTTGGTTTCTTGTGCCATGGTGGGCTCGTCTACCTTTGTACCCTCTTGAGCTGTGATGGCTTGGATCTATTCTTTTGGGTTTATTTCTGTGTTGCTTGGTAGATGTCCTTGTTGACGTTCAAAAATCAGCTTTGTGAGATGTCCCACTGACCTAGTAAGTTCTCCAACTTGATTCTCGATCCCTTTGATCGATTTTTATTGTTCATCAAGTGCTGCTTCAGTCTTTTGGAAACGAGAATCAGTTGCTACCATGAATTTTGTCAGCATATCTTCAAGGTTTGATTTCCTCTCCTGTGGATATGGTTGATTTTAATAATTTGGAGGAGGTTGCTGCCTTTGATTTCCTTGATTTCCTTGTCTTCCCCACGAAAAATTTTGGTGGTTCCTCCAACCTGCGTTATAAGTGTTACTATAAGGATTATTATTGGATCAGAATCTGTTACCTATATAGTTTGTCTGCTCATGTTCAGCTCCTGGTTGGTAGGGTGGGTACTTAGGATTCGCCACATTCCTACTCGCTTAGCATTGCATTACTGGATGTACCTATAAAGAATATAAATTATCAAGCTTTTTATTCATCATCTCCACCTGTGTTGATAGCATTGTTACTACGTCTATGTTAAAAACTCCGGCTGATTTTGTCGGTTTGGCCCTTGTAATTTGCCATTGATAGGTATTCAATGACATCTCTTCAATAAAGTCGTAAGCCACTTCAGGAGTTTTGTTATTCAATGTTCCACCGACTGATGAGTCAATCATTTGGCTCATTGAAGAATTCACACGGTTTGTAAAAAGTTTGGACTTGAAGCCACAAAGGTAATCCATGGTGTGGACATCTTCTCAGGAATCCTTATATCTTTCCCATGCATCATATAATGTTTTTGCATCATTCTGGACAAAAGAAGATATGCCATTCCTAAATTTGGCCGTTTTGGCTGGTGGAAAGTATTTTAAAAGAAATTTTTTGGTCGTTTGATCCCATGTGGTGATTGATCCTCGTGGTAACGAGTTCAACCACTACTTTGCTTTATTCCTTAATGAAAAGGGAAATAACTGAAGACGTATGTCATTGTCAGAAACGCCATTTATTTTGAAGGTATCACATAACTCTAAGAAATTAGCTATATGAGTATTTGGATCTTCATCCTGCAAACCATCAAATTGAACAAACTGTTGAATCATTTGTATTGTGTTAGTCTTTAATTCAAAATTGTTAGCAGCTATAGTAGGCCTGACAATACTAGATTCTGCTCCTGTCAAATTAGGTTTAGCATAATCATACATAGTACGTGGAGCATTCTGTTCTTGCATATTTTGTGGTGGATTGTTTTCGTCCATCCTTACAGTAGGATTGGATCTGTCTTGCTCTTCTCTTTGGTAGTCTAGGGCTCGTCTAGTTTCTCTGCGATTTCTGTGAGCGGTAGCTTCAATTTCACTTTCGTATGCTAAAGTTCCTCTCGGGTTCCTTCTAGTCATAAACTAGAGGTACCTTCTAGGAGAAGAAAGAAAGAAATTTAGTGTAAATAAAGATTTAACCTAAAATAAAAATAAAAGTAAATTGCGAAAAAAATAAAATAATGGCTAAAGTAATAGAAATAGAGTTTTCTTAATATTTTAGTGTTCCCCGGCAACGGCGCCAAAAACTTGATGGTGTCAAACAGTCGAGTTTTAATATTTATAAAGAATGATCGAACCTGTAGACTAACTATGACAACGATTGAGGCAAGTGCACCTATCGAACAATAGTATAGTTTAGGCAAGATTATTTTATCGAACCCAAAGGAACCTAAAAGTACTACTACTCACTTTCTTTCTATTATTTAGCCTAAAATATGGAGTGATTGGCTTATTAATCTAAAAAAACTAATGAAAAAACTAAACTAGATGCAAAGACAAAAAAAATGAAACTTTGGGAAAAGACTGTGGAAAAACTTAGTTGATTACGACGATACCCTCAGGAAGAATCCACCTATGACTTCTCTTGTTATCTAACTTTTAATTCATATGACTTCTTTACTTAGCTTGATTCGTAAGACTCCCTAACCTATATTAAACCCTCTCTCGAGGCGAATAACGTCTAACCTTAGGTTAATTAATAGAACTCTCATTCTCTTATAATAAACCCTTAAGGAAGCTGTAAATCGATCAATGGACTCCCATATTAGGTTTCACCCTAATCTGGAAAAATCTCGTCACCCTATCTCTTGGCGTGCAATCAACTCTACATAATTATGCTTGATCTACTATTAGGAAGGGTCTATTCCTCCTCCACCAAAGCACATCAGATTAAACTAAGCAACATAACTAAGAACAAACTAAGTACTTATCATATAATTTAGAAATCAAATAACAAAATCCATCATAGGTTTCATCCCCTTCAGGTATCTGAAGGGTTTAGTTCATAACAAAATAAGAAAACATCTCAAGACAAAAGATAAAAAAAAAACATAAGAAATCCCTAAAACCCCCTAAAGGAATTGAAGAGGAGATCCTCTATCTTGAGTAGAACTCCGGCTTCTTGAGATGGATCAATTGGCTATATTTGAGTAATTCCCTGAATAAAAGCTCTGGCAAAACTCTGCCCAAAACTTGATTATCTAGATGGTTGCCTTGGGTTGTTTATATAGGCTCTTTAGATGCTTTACTTGGCTCCTAAGTACTTCCTTGAAGTAGAATTACTATTAAGGTGTTTAAGTAGAATTAGGAATATGTTTCTTTGGCTTCAAGCCTCCAAATCTGAGTGAAATTGCTCATTCCCGTGGCAGGGGCACGGCCATGACACACGCCCATGCAAGCCGTGGCCAGACTATGTTGGACTTTTGTCGACAAGGCACGACCGTGTAAATGGGGTGAGGCTGTGTTTTAAATAAATGGAAAGGCACGGCCATGTGGTTTGAAGTCTAGGCCATGTCTATTTCTTGGGTTGGCCCAATTTGGTCCGTTTTAAGCCCGTTTTACATTCTTTTTATCCTCAGGTGCTTTCCTGAGTATAAGACATGAAAGGAAAGGATTAAGAGCACCTTTTTTACATAAATCCAGGATAAATCACCCAAAAGCATACTAAATGTAGGATTAAAATATGTTACTTTTATGGTTTATCAGTTTGTTATAAAAGTGCCGAACCCCTTGGGCAAATATGTCCTGGTTGACAAAGTTTGAAAGAATTGTCCGTTAATGACTCGGGGTTACTATTTTATGACTGATTTGATGTTGTTGCCATTTGATGAGTTTGATGTAATTCTGGGTATGGGCTGGTTGACATTGCATGATGCAGTAGTAAATTGCAGACGAAAGACAATTGAGTTGAAATGTAATAGCCCGATTTTGGGTCTAGTGAGAACAGTGGTTTTGGGACCACAAATTCGATGTAGTAAAATTTATTTTTTTTTATATTTTTATGGTTTACAATTTTATGGAATGATTTCGTGAAAATTTCGTTCGAAAATTTTGACGTTTGGGCACTCAATTTAGTTAAAAGGACTAAATTGCAAAAGGTGCAAAATGTGTGTTCTAGAAGCTAGAGGTGTCAAATTGCTATAAAATTTTAAATTGGATGTCCTTAAATGTTAATTAGACCATTTTACTAAATTTGGACAAAAATGGACATGGTTAGGTAAAATTTCAAAGTTTGGCATTAAGGGCATTTTGGTAAAACGATAATTAAAGACTAAATAAAATAAATAAAAGATGTTCATCTTTCTAATTTCATCCCCCATAGTCGAATTTCAAGGGTCACCATAGCTAGGGTTTTGGCCAAGCTTTCAAGCTCGATTGTAAGTTCGTTCTTGCCTCGTTTTTCATGATTTTTATGTTTTTAAAGTTGTTTCGACCTAATCTAGCTATTTCAAGGACTAATTTGAAAGAAAATCAAAGTCTAAAATTTTTCCCATGTTAGATATTTGTGCATTTTGATATTAAATGATAGAAAATGTATGTTTGATGTTAGAGAAACAATATTTACTAAGTGATTTTTGATGAAAATGCCTAAAAGGACCTATTTGTAAAAAGTTGAAAATATGTGTAAAATGTGAATAAATTAAAAATATGGGCTATTATGACCATGAAATAGGTTCGACTAGGCTTGGGTGTGAAGAAATTGGATATATTTCATTTTACGAGCCTAGAGACTGAAGATTTCAGGGCCAATGTTGATGATGATACCGAGAGAGCTGAGTTTTGACTCAAAAACTCCACCAAGGTATTCGATGAACTGTCTTGCACGCCGGATGAATGTCTGAAATGTGTTGTGTCACTTCTGAGAGACTCAACATACCGATGGTGGAAAACTCTTGTGACAGTATTACCGAGAGAGAGGGTTAACTGGGAATTCTTCCAAAATGAATTTAGGAGGAAATATATCATCAACAGTTCATCAATCAGAAATGTAAGGAGTTTTTAGAGCTGAAATAGGGCCGAATGTCATTAACTGAGTACGAGTGATAGTTTTTCAAGCTCAGTAAGTATGCATAGGAGTGTGTTTCCACCGAGGCTATCATGTGCAAATGGTTCGAAGATGGGTTGAATGAGGATATCCGATTGTTAGTTGGAGATCTTGAGCTGAAAGAATTTGTGGTGTTATTTGACCGAGCCTGTAAAGCTAATGAATTAAGCAAGTAGAAGAGAAAAGATGAGTCTGAGGCTAGAGATGCAAGAAAAAGACTAATGAGTAAGTTATTTCAATCTCAGTCTAAGAAATTGATAGATTTGTATGCTTATTCGAGTGCTTTAGTTGGGTATTCCAACAGAACTCATGGGAAATAATATTAGGGTTCTAAAGACCAAATCGATAACAAGTGTTGGTAATGTTAGATCTAATTGACATGGATGTCAACACTGTGGTAGGCGACATCCTGGTGAATGTAGAATGAATAACTAGGCTTGCTTTAAGTGTGGCTCACAAGACCTCTTTATTTGGGACTGCCTTGAGATGGCTGAGAAAGACAAGATTCAGAATGCAAGATGAAGCAACACTGCCACTAGAGGGAGACCCCCGAGGAACACGGGGAATGCGACCAGTAGTAAAGGTGTGACCAAAGATTCAATGTAAGATCTGAGACTATAGCACCTGCTAGAGCCTATGCTATCCGTGCTCGCGAAGAAGAAACATCTCCCGATGTTATCACTGGAACTTTTTCTCTCTATAATACTAATATAGTTGCATTAATTGATCCTGGATCAACTCATTCTTATGTTTGCATGAAACTAGTAGCTAGTAAGAGCTTGCCTGTTGAGTTTACTGAGTTTGTGATTAAAGTGTCAAACCCCCTAGGGAAACATGTGTTAGTTGATAGAGTTTGCAAGAATTGTCCCTTGATGATTCAAGGTCACTATTTTTCGGCTGATTCAATGTTGTTGCCATTTTATGAGTTTAACATTATTTTGGGTATGGATTGGTTAACACTGCATAATGCGGTAGTGAATTGTAGATGGAAAATAATTGAATTCAAATGTGAAAATGGTGAAATTCTTAGGATTGATCCAGATGAGTCAGGTGAGTTACCTGTTATGATCTCTTCGATGTCTGCCCAGAGATATGTAAGAAAAGGTTGTGAAGCTTATCTAGCTTATGTGTTGAATACAAAAGTGTCTAAATTGAAAATTGAATCAATGCTGGTAGTTTGTGAATATCCGGATGTTTTCCAGAAGAGTTGTCTGGGTTGCCACCAATTAGAGAAGTTGAGTTTGGTATTGATTTAGTGCCAGGGACTTCACTAATATCGATTGTTTCGTATAGAATGCCTCTGACCAAATTGAAAGAATTAAAAGCTCAGTTGCAAGAATTAAAAGATAAGGGTTTTGCAAGACCGAGTTTTTCTCCCTTGGGTGCACCAGTATTATTTGTAAAGAAGAAAGGCATATCTATGAGACTTTGTATCGATTATTGACAGCTCAACAAGGTAACGATAAAGAACAAATATCATTTTTCCAAGAATTGATGACTTGTTTGATCAGTTAAAAGGGGCAATAGTGTTCTCGAAGATTGATTTGAGGTCTGGCTACTACTAGTTGAGAGTTAAAGAGTTGGATGTACGAAAAACCACTTTCAAATAGGGTACGGGCATTATGAATTACTTGTCATGCCTTTCAACTAACTAATGCTCCTACTATTTTTATGGACTTGATGAACCGAATCTTCCGACCATATTTAGACAAGTTGGTGATTGTGTTTATTGATGACATCCTGATTTATTCTCGAGATGAGATTGAGTATGCTGAGCACTTAAGAACTGTATCGCAAACTTTGTGAGATAAGAAATTATTTGCTAAATTCAATAAAAGTGAGTTTTGGCTTCGAGAAGTCAGATTTTTGGGACATATTATTTCAGGAGATGGTATTCGGGTTGATCCAAGTAAGATTTTTGCAATTGTTGATTGGAAATCACCGACAAATGTATCAGAGGTTAGAAGCTTTTTGGGCTTAGCTGGCTATTATAGACATTTTGTTAAGGGTTTTTCAATGATTGCTACTCCTATGACTAAGCTATTGCAAAAAGTCGTTAAGTTTGAATGGACTGAAAAATGTCAGCAAAGTTTTGGGAAGTTGAAAGCATTATTAATCGAGGAGCCGGTTTTAGTGCAACCTAAACCGGAAAAGTGTTTGTGATTTATAGCGATGTGTCACTAAATGGATTAGGATGTGTATTGATGCAAGAGGAAAAAGTGATAGCCTATGCCTCGAGACAGTTGAAACCGCATGAGAAGAATTATCCGACGTACGGTCTAGAATTGGTTGCCATTGTGTTTGCTTTGAAAATTTGGAGACATCACTTGTATGGTGAGAAATGTCATGTCTTTTTGGATCATAAAAGTTTAAAGTACTTGATGACTTAGAAGGATTTGTGTAACACCCCAAACCCAGTCTAAAAGTTTGGCCCGAATCTGGTGTGTCACATTGAAGGAAGTTGAAAAGCTAAGTAATTGTTTAGAAAAGTTTTATCGGATTTTTAAACTTTGAGTTCGTTGTTTGTTTGAGAAAAACACGATTTGCTAAATAACCGTTTAAAAGTTGTTATTATTTTGAAAAACTGTTTTGTTATGGAAGTTGAACTTACATCATTGCGTAAGCATGATATTTTAGAAAATGATTGCTAATGTTTTAAGAAAACCCCGTATTTATAAGTTTAACAGTTATAAATAAAAACTCAAAAAGCATAAACCAATGGCCTTATTACAAAATATTAACCCAAAATAAATAATCTTAAACTAAGGTAAAAATCAAAATTACTAAAGTTCACTAGTAGTATATCCGATGTATAGCCACCCCCGAGTTATCCACGGCTCCCAATCCTCAATTGCTGGGAATCACCTGAAACATTTAATAAAAAGAGGGGGTGAGTTTACAAAAACTCAGTGTGCACAAACCTCATCGGTAAGAACATGCATCACAACAATCCGGGCCGAAGCCCATTACAGTAATGGTGGCAATTGGGCCTTAGCTCAAATTAGCCTCGATTGAGCCTTAACCCATATCATATGTCACAGCAGATAATGTATGCAATGCGATGCAAACCCAGCCCAACCTAATTTTCCATCCTCTACACGCCACCCGTACCAACCATCACACTGTGGGGATTTCTATAATCAACCCTCCATCCGCTATACGCGATCTTGACAGTCATGCTGTCAGAAAATGTGGCAGAGCCACCGATCACTACGTGACCTTAAAATCAACTGTGGCATAGCCACCGATCACTATGTGACCTCATAAACAGATGTGGCAGCGCCATTGATCACTATATGACATTAATAAACAATGTGGCAGAGCCACCGATCACCATGTGACCTTATGAACAATGTGGCAGAGCCACCGATCACTATGTGACCTTATCACTTCCCCTATATCAACATTCCCACATCCTATGCACAACATTTATATCGTGACAGATGTATCATGCTAGTATCAAGGTAATAAATCATCACATACAACCAACTCATATCAGGTAATTACAAATACGTACCAGGCACTTCCTGCCTTACCCACAAGGGTATTTTGACTGTATTTACAGCCTTTTCCAGCTTTTCAGGCCATACAATTAATAATACAATTAAGTACAGTGTGTTAGGGTTTACACACCATTACACTAATCAACCCCCAAGGGTATAATGATAATTTTACCTACCGAGGGTATTTCAGTAATTTACCTACCAAGGGTAATTCGACAATTCTACTCATAACTAATCCATGTATGCAGTGCATCTCAAACATAATCAATCATACAGCCATAGCCCAACCGGTCATATCATAGCACAAGCCAATCACTTACCTATAAGGGCAAATTAGTCATTTTACCCTGTAAGGGTATTCCGGTAATCCTACCCTTCAGGGGTAGTTTGGTAATTTCACAAACCAGAGGTATTATAGTAATTTCTCAAACCAGGGGTATTTCGATAATTTCACAAACCAGAGGTATTTTGATAATTTCACAAATCGAGGTATTTCGGTAATTTCACAAACCAGGGTATTTCGGTAATTTCACAAACCAGGGGTATTTCGATAATTTCACAAACCAGTGGTATTTTGGTAATTTTGCAAACTAGGGGTATTTCGATAATTTTGAAAACCAGGGGTATTCCGATAATTTTGCAAACCAGGAGTATTTCGATAATTTTGCAAAATAGGGTATTTTAGTAATTTTACAAACCAAGGTGTTAACGACCCAACAGAAGGTCCACTGTCGCCTCGAATGACTCAAGTATTCTAAATAGAGATAATGATGTGAATGGGCCTAAGGCAGATTCTCGGCCAAAGTGGGCCCACACACTCGTGTGTCCCATTTAGCCCAAACCTAGCCACATATATGAGATTCACATAGTCTAGTTCACTATCCACTACTCAATCATACAATTTACTCATATGGGCCCCTAGGCCCATTGGGCCCACTTGGCCCCTTTCGGGACATCGTGGCCCAACAGCCCACACCCACAAGAACACTACTGATGGCCTCAACTATCGCGTTGAAGCCCCACACGTACGCTCGCACGCCCGTGTGGCTACCATCGCCGTGTGACCGGCTTATCAGCATTTGCCACTCTACAACTATAATAGAGAAAGTACACACCTGATAGGAATCTGAAGCTGTTAAACTGCGCTCCGAGCACTCCTACGTCCAACTCCAACTAGGTATGCTCCTTCTCCTCCTAGGCAGCTCTATATATAGCTAGCTTCTTACCTTCCTTCTTTGTATCTTTCCGATGTGGGATCCCTTCGTCAGTAGAATTTAAATCCAAATCAAACTCTTGCCGTCCAATTCGCAAAATAAATACTCCCTTGCTTTCCATGAGATTCGAACCCGGCTCCCATGCACCCTTAATGATGCCTTGCCACTACACCACTCGCTTCCTTGTGTCTAAAACCATACGCAACTAAATATAACCATATGGCAAAATTCTAGATTCCATTTAAAAAGAAAACCAAAATGCAAAAGCCAAGACTTGAACCTTAGATCTCTTTCCTTCCTTGTGGCGTCGCCCCATTGTCTCTTATGGCGTCACTTTGCCATTACACCACACACTCCACTTGTGTCTTTTTCTCCACATTTTATTCTTAAAGCCTACCTACTAACTCCCAGGGTTTTTTTCACCTAAAACCAAAATTTCCCTAAAGCGAAAGTTTGAACCTGAGACTTCATAGAAGCCCCCTAACCTTCCAAAATCACCCACCTATTAGATCTAACTTGCATTAAAGTCGTTCTCTTGTTCCCAAAAATTTTAAATGCTCCAACGTCTAAGGCCCAATGGGCCCAATCCTACTAGGCCCAACTTTGGGATGTTACAAATCTACCCTCCTTAAAGAAATTTCGTCCTCGAAATTTCCAGTTATAGAAACAGTCGCACATCCTAACGTACCACACTGCACTCACGCTACGCACTCTGATTCTAAAATAGTAATACACTTTCTAACTTAAGCTTAGAACCTCTTCACACAACCAAATATCTAATACAGAAGCAAACATATATTTAACACTCATACATAAAAATTTTCCATTCAAACGCCACATCAAAAAACATACACAGAATAAATACAGCCTTTATAACATATAATAATAAGTAAGGGGACTTACAGATTTGGTGCCGGAGACTCAGGTTCCATACTTCCAATAAAAATACTTTTTTTTTAAACCAAATTTCAAATAACTTTGAAAAACACTTTCGAACCCATTCCACGTACCGAAAGTGTTGCAACCTAGGCTCGATATTAAATTGTAACACCCCAAACTCAGCCTCAAAGTTAGGCCTGAATCTGGCGTGTCACATTGAAGGAAGTTGAAAAGCTAAGTAATTATTTAGAAAAGTTTTATCAGATTTTTAAAATTCGAGTTCGTTGTTTGTTTGAGAAAAATGCATTTTGCTAAATGACCGTTTAAAAGTTGTTATTATTTTGAAAACTATTTTGTTATGAAAGTTGATCTTACATCGTTGTGTAAGCATGATATTTTAGAAAATGATTGCTAATGTTTTAAGAAAACCCCATATTTATAAGTTTAACAGTTATAAATAAAAACTCAAAAAACATAAACCAACAGCCTTATTACAAAATATTAACCCAAAATAAATAATCCTAAACTAAGGTAAAAATCAAAATTACTAAAGTTCACGAGTAGTATCTCCGATGTATAGCCACCCCTGAGTCCTCCACGGCTCCCAATCCTAAATTACTGGGAATCACCTAAACACTTAATAAAAAGAGGGGGTGAGTTTACGAAAACTCAGTATGCACAACCCTCATCGGTAAGAACACGCATCACAACAATCCGGGCCGAAGCCCATTACAGTAATGGTGGCAATTGGGCTTTAGCCCAAATTAGCCTCGGTTGAGCCTTAACCCATATCATATGTCACAGCAGATAATGTATTCAATGCGATGCAAACCCACCAACCTAATTTTCCATCCTCTACACACCACCCGTACCAACCATCACACCGTGGGGATTTCTACAATCAACCCTCCATCCGCAACACGCCGTCTTGATAGTCATGCTGTCAGAAAATGTGGCAGAGCCACCTATCACTATGTGACCTTAAAACCAACTGTGGCATAGCCACCGATCAATATGTGACCTCATAAATAGATGTGGCAGTGCCACCGATCACTATGTGACCTTAATAAACAATGTGGCAGAGCCACCGATCATCATGTGACCTTATGAACAGTGTGGCAGAGCCACCGATCACTATGTAACCTTACCATTTCACCTTTATCAACATTCCCATATCCCATGCACAACATTTATATCGTGACAGATGTATCATGCTAGTAGCAAGGCAATAAATCATCACATACAACCAACTCATTAGGTAATTACAAATACGTACCTAGCACTTCCTGTATTACCCATAAGGGTATTTCGACTGTATTTGCAGCCTTTTCTGACTTTGCAGCCCATACAATTAACAATACAATTAAGTACAGTGTGTTAGGGTTTACACATCATCACGCTAATCAACCCCCAAGGGTATAACGATAATTTTACCTATCGAAGGTATTTTAGTAATTTACCTACCAAGGGTAATTCGGTAATTCTACTCATAACTAATCCATGTATGCAGTGCATCTCGAACATAATCATCATACAACCATAGCCAAACTGGTCATATCATAGCACAAGCCAATCACTTACCTACAAGGGCAAATCAGTCATTTTACCCTGTAAGGGTATTTCGATAATCCTACGCTTCTGGGGTAGTTTGGTAATTTCACAAACCAGAGGTATTTTGGTAATTTCACAAATCAGGGGTATTTCAGTAATTCCACAAACCTGGGGTATTTCGATAATTTTACAAATCGGGTTATTTCAGTAATTTCACAAATCAAGGGTTTTTCGGTAATTTCACAAATCAGGGGTATTTTGGTAATTTCAAAACCAGGGGTATTTCAGTAATTTTGAAAACTAGGGGTATTCTGATAATTTTGCAAACCAAGAGTATTTCGATAATTTTGCAAACCAGGGGTATTTTGGTAATTTTGCAAACTAGGGATATTTTAGTAATTTTACAAACCAGGGTGTTAACGACCTAACAGAAGGTCCACTGTCGCCTCGAATGACTCAAGTATTCTAAACAGAGATAATGATGCAAATGGGCCTAAGGCCATTCTCAGCCAAAGTGGGCCCACACACTCGTGTGGCCCATTTACCCCAAACCTAGCCACATATATGAGATTCACATAGTCTAGTTCACTATCCACTACACAATCATACAATTTACTCATATGTGCCCCCGGGCCCATTGGGTCCACTTAGCCCCTTTTGGGCCATCGTGGCCCAACAACCCACACCCACAAGAACACTATTGATGGCCTCAACTATCGTGTTGAAGCCCCACACGTGCGCTCACATGCCCATATGGCTACCATCACCGTGTGACTAGCTTATCAGCATTTGCCGCTTTACAACTATAATAGAGAGAGTACACAACTGATAGGAATCTAAAGCTGCTAAATCGCGCTCCGAGCACTCCTACGTCCAACGCCAACCAGGTATGCTCTTTCTCCTCCTAGGCAACTCTATATATAGCTAGCTTCTCACGTTCCTTCTTTGTATCTTTCTGATGTGGGATCCCTTCGTTAGTAGAGTTTAAATCCAAATCAAACTCTTGCCGTCCAATCCGCAAAATAAGTACTCCCTTACTTTCCATGAGATTCAAACCCAGGCTCCCTTGCACCCTTAATGATGCCTTGCCACTAGACCACTCGCTTCATTGTGTCTAAAACCATGCGCAACTAAATATAACCCTATGGCAAAATTCTAGAGTCCATTTAAAAACAAAACCAAAATGCAAAAGCCAAGACTTGAACCTTGGACCTCCTTCCTTCCTTGTGGCGTCACCCCCTTATCTCTTATGTGGCATCACTTTGCCTCTACACCATACACTCCACTTGTGTCTTTTTCTCCACATTTTATTCTTAAAACCTACCTACTAACTCCCAGGGTTTTTTTCACCTAAAACCAAAATTTCCCTAAAGCTAAATTTTGAACCCGGACTTCATAGAAGCCCCCTAACCTTCCAAAATCACTCACCTACTAGATCCAACTTGCATTAAATTCGTTCTCTTGTTCCAAAAAATTTTAAATGCTTCAATGCCTAAGGTCCAATGGGCCCAATCCTACTAGGCCCAACTTTGGGATGTTACAATTTGAATTTGGGACAACGGAGATGGCTTGAGTTGCTAAAAGATTATGAGTTGGTAATTGATTACCATCTCGGAAAGGCGAATGTAGTCGTAGATGCTTTGAGCAGAAAGTCCCTATTTTTCTTGAGAGCTATGAATACAAGGTTGACTTTATCTGAGGATAGTTCAATTCTAGCTGAGTTGAGAGCTAGACCGGTATTTTTTCAACAAATTTGTGAAGCTCAGAAAAGTGATAGTGAATTGCAAGCCAAAAGAGCTCAATGTGAATCGGGTAGTGATCCAGACTTTTGGATCTGTTCTGATGATTGTTTAATGTTTCGAGATAGAGTATGTGTACCAAAAATGATGATATTATTTAGAAGATTCTTTATGAGGCACATAATGGTTGTTTATCTGCTCATTCAGGGAGTACAAAAATGTATAATGATTTGAAGAAATTGTCTTGGTGGTCAGGTATGAAACGAGATATTTTAGAATTTATTTCGATATGTTTGATTTGTCAACAAGTAAAAGCCAAACACCAAGTACCTTCGGGTTTACTTCAGCCAGTGATGGTACCCAAATGGAAATGGGACAGGATTACGATTGATTTTGTAACTAGATTACCTCTGACTCAAAAAAGAAAGATGCCGTTTGGGTTGTTGTTGATAGATTGACAAAATCGGCTCATTTTGTTTCGGTACCTACTGACTATTCACTTGATAGGCTAGCTGAATTGTACATTACAGAGATTGTTAGATTACACGGAGTGCCTATTGCTATTATTTCAGATAGAGATACGAGGTTGACGTCGAGATTTTGGAAAAAGGTTGTAAGAAGCTTTGGGTACGAAGTTGAAATTTTGTACCGCTTTCCATCTGCAAATTGATGGTCAATAAGAGTAATACAGATTCTCGAAGATATGCTCCGATGTTGTGTTTTAGAATTCGAAGGTAGTTGGGAAAAATATCTACCTTTATTTGAATTTGTTTATAAATGTAACACCCCAAACCCAGCTTAGAAGTTAGACCCGAGTCTGGAATGTCACATTAAAGACACACTTCAAAACGATTTTACAATTTAATAATTTAAGGCCCAAAAGCCCAAAACCCTTGTATCTTGTTAAGTTAAGAGGAAAAACCCAAAATTTTGAGAAAACAATCATATGTTGAGTTATTTCAAAACCATGCTAACTTTAGAAATTTTATGAAATTTATTAAGCGGATAGTTGAAACAATAATAATAAACCCAAAATATAAAGTCAATTAGGAGTTACATGGCCTTATTACAATCAAATCAGAGTATTTAAAAACATATTCATTTGAAAAAATTAAAACATTTGATTAGCTTGTAGTGTGGCCATCTCTGAGTCCTCTCCCATATCGAGCCGTCTATTCAGGATTACCTGAAATAATAAATTAAAGGGTGTGAGTTTTGAAACTCAGTGTGTACAACCCTTGGCAATCAAGTCACATACAAATATTCACATTGGGCCTAAGCCTTATCAAAAATCGGTGGTCTTGGCCTTAACCCATAATGACCTCATATCATATCATGTCATATCATATACAAACAAGATAATGCAAAACCCATACCAATAATCCATCCGCCACACACACCGTTTCCCTTCCAACCTTTATACACACCTGTGGGGATTTCTAAATTGACCTACCCATCATCCACACACCAAAGGTAGCCCGGTTGCGGTACTACCTAACGTTGCAGCAAAGCTGGTAATCATATAATAGGCTTAAAACCACCAGTAGATCCATGGCCATATGACTATGCGATCCTCAAATCTTCATCTGTACCAAAATTTCTACCCATATGCATCCTAAGCAGAATATCATATGAATGCATCAAACACATGAGTAACACCCACAAACTCATATCCATCACATAGGGGTATTTTAGTCATTTCACAATCAAGGATATTTCCTTAATTCTACCCTACAAGGGTATTTTGGTAGTTTGGAAAAATAGGGGTATCTTCATAATTTTGCAAAATAGGGGTATTTTGGTAATTTACAAATTTAAGGGTATTTTAGTAATTTTTCAAATATAAGGGTATTTTAGTAATTTTACAAATATAATGGTATTTTAGTAATTTACAAAGTAGGGGTATTTTGGTCCCTCTCGGGTTTTAGTTATGAACTTTGGCCCATTAACAAGTTCTTTTGGTTAAAGTGAACAGACACTATGCACCAGGTAGGATTATAGAGAAGAGGAGGTGGGCCACTAGGACCGCTTAAGTACCAAGCTCTTCCTAAATCCAATCCTAGACATGCGTATGCCTGTTGCCACACTCCAACCCATCGACTTGTTCACAGGCATGTTTAATTAGATTAAGTTTTATGAAATTTAAGAGTTGTTCAAACTAGGCCAAAAGTCCATTAACCCTAACATGCTTGTCTACGCCCCATAAAGCCCATCAAACCCCAATTTCATCCCTACGGGCCATTAGGCCCAAATCACATCCTTACGGCCTGTTAGGCCCAAAACAATTCCAAATCATGTATTATGCTTGATTGACTTAATTCATACACTAAACCAAACGAACTCATCAAACCTAGCCTTAGGGCCCACCGGGCCCATTTAGCCACTTTCGACTTTTTGGCATTGCCGATATCATGTGTGTAGTGTTTGTACACACCTAGTAACCTCGTGTGCTACAAACCCCTTAGTCGCAAACCGTGTGCCTCACGTTCTAGTAGCCCTTCCTTTTCTACTATTGGCGATTATCCTCTATATTAGCAATCCTTACCTACCACGCTTGCGATTGTTGAGTCTTACCTGAAATTCTCCTTTGATCTTGTGACCTAGATCGCTTCTGAACAAGATTCAAATTGACTAAATGTGGGTAGCAAACGATTGTGATGAAGGAGAACTAACTAGAAATTGGTACAAGTGAAGCTATATGATAAGAAGGTGTATTTGACTTTCAGGGACAGAAACAAAACACAACTTTGATAGGAATTTTCAGAAAAAAAGAATGACGGGTTTCTTTTTCAGCAATGGAAAAAATTTCGGCTATAGGAGAAACCGATTGAGAAGGGAGAAAGAAAAACTAAAGAATTCTCAAAGACCCTTTCAAACATTCAACCCCCTCCTTTTATAGCCTATAGCCGAAACTTAGCCACCCCTAGAGTCCAATTCAACACCACTTCATCCACTGCTCATCTCCTAATTTTTCTCTATGATATCTCCCTTATCCTTCTCCTAAATTTTCTCTACTGATCACTTCTCCTTAGAGTCCCTCTACACACCACTTCCAGCCTTCTAGAATCCTAAAATTTAACTCCAAAATAAAAATTAAGCTAGCACTCGAACTTCAGACCTCCTTGCATACATATGTTGCCACCTCATTACACCCTAGTGGCATCACTTAACCACTTCACCACAGGCTTCTTTGTGCCATTTTCACTTATTTTTATTTAAAAGCCCACTACTCACAACCCTGATTCCTTAATTAAATAAGTTAAGAATCCTCCACCACAAAACTTGAACCCAGAGCTTCTCCAACATACCTAGACACTCCAAATTCATTAAACCCTCAAAGCCCACATGCCAATTGCCATTTTCTCGCTCACTTAAAAAATTTCTATGATCTAAAGCTCAAAGCCCAATAGGCCCAACTTTGGGGTATTACAATAATAACAGTTTTTAGTTGAGTATTAAGATGGCACCGTATGAGGCATTGTATGGCCACAAGTTTCAAACTCCATTGTGCTAGACTAAGCTCACTAAGAGACAGATTCACGGGGTTGATTTTGTTAGAGAAACCGAAGAAAAAGTGAAAGTAATTCGTGATTGTTTGAAAACAGCGTCGGATAGATATAAATCGTTCGCAGATTTGAAAAGAAAAGAGATTGATTTTCAAGTTGGTGATAAATTATTTCTGAAAGTATCTCCGTGGAAGAAAGTTCTAAGATTTGGTCACAAAGGCAAGTTGAATCTGCATTTCATTGGGCTGTATGAGATAGTTGAAAGAATATGGCCAGTGGCATATCGGTTAGCTTTGTCGATAGAGTTTGAAAGGATTCACAATGTATTTCATGTGTCGATGTTTCAACATTATCGATTAGACCCTTCGTATGTGATTTCTCCAATAGAAGTTGAGATTCAAACTGATATGACTTATGGTGAAGAGCCGATCAAGATTTTGGCTTGTAAAGTTAAACAGTTGAGAAATAAAAGTATATCTCCAGTGAAATTTTTATGGCAACAACATGGGGTTGAAGAGGCTACATAGGAACCTGAGGAATCTATGAGAAAATAGTACCCAAATCTCTTTTCCAGTAAGATTTTCGAGGACGAAAACCCCTAAAGGGGAGAGAGTTGTAACAGCCCAAATTTAGGTCTAGTTGAAATAGTGGTTTTGGGACCACAAATTTGACGTAGTAAAATTTATTTTTATTATAGTTTTATGGTATACAATTTTATGGAATGATTTCGTGAAAATTTTGTAAAAAAATTTTGACGTTTGGGCACTCAATTTAGTTAAAAGGACTAAATTGCAAAAGGTGTAAAATGTGTGTTCTAGAAGCTAGAGGTGTCAAATTGCTATGAAATTTTAAATTGGAGGTCTTGAAATGGTAATTAGACCATTTTACTTTTAAGTTGTACAAAAATGGACATGGTTAGGTGAAATTTCAAAGTTTGGCATTAAGGGCATTTTGGTAAAATGGTAATTAAAGACTAAATAAAACAAATAAAAGATGCTCATCTTTCTAATTTCATGCCCCATAGCCGAATTTCAAGGGTCACCATAGCTAGAGTTTTGTCCAAGCTTTCAAGCTCGATTGTAAGTCCGTTCTTGCCCTTTTTTTTCATGATTTTTATGTTTTTGAAGTTGTCTCAACCTAATCTAGCTATTTCAAGGACTAACTTGAAAGAAAATCAAACTCTAAAATTTTACACATGTTATATATTTGTGTATTTTTATGTTTAATGGTAGAAAATATATGTTTGATGTGAGATAAACCACATTTACCAATTACTTTTTGATGAAAATGCCTAAAAAGGACCTATTTGTAAAAAGTTGTAAAATGTGTATAAAAATTTGAATAAATGAAAAATGTGGGTTGTTATGAGCATGAAATAGGTTCGGCTAGGCTTGGGTGTGAAGAAATTGGATATATTTCATTTTACGAGGGACTAAAATATAAAATGTCAAAAGTTTAGCGGTAAAAATGTAATTTTTTCCATAGTGTGCTGTAGGGTTGAATTGAATAATGTGAGGATTGAATGAGGTGAATTTGGCATTATAGATCAAGGAAAATGAGGTTCGGACCTAGTTCGGGGGAAAAATAAGGTGTTTGACGATTAGGTCTATTTCTGCTATTTTTGCACCGATGTAAGTTCGTATGTTAATAATGAAACATTATAATTGTATTTATAATGTTTTTTTAGTGCATTAATTGTATGATTGACTCTATAGATGTAATTGACGAAGTTTTGACAAGCGAGAAAACCCCGGTTGAACCTTAGGAATAGATTAGGATACAAGTGTCATGTCACTAGGAACCCGTGTGAATATGTAATTATGTGATTTATGTGTCCCGGGTGCTAGTCCTGTATGTCTTACCAGTGGCTGGGTATACAGGCATATGTTGCAGATAGTTGACATCTTGTGTGAGCATGCCCAAGGATAGCTCGAGAGTGTGCCTATATGTGTTATGAGATTTGTGGTAGCATTGGCTACATATGTGTCACTTATGTGCAAATCTTTCCGTGTATCCAATAGTATTCCAAGTGGTTCAACGAGTATGTTAAAGATAAGAAAGTATGTGATTATGTTACGAGTTAGTACAGGTACTTACGAAAAACTCAAAGGAAATAGATTCGGTATATGATGAGCTATTGGTAAGAAAATGATTGAGAATGTTATGTTCATGAAGTTTTAATGACATTTATGTTGATTGATGTTATGTTATTCATATGAAAAATGTATAACTAATGTTGTTTATTATTTGCATATGAACTTACTAAGCTATATAGCTTACTCCCCTTTTTTCCCCTTATCTTATAGTGTCACCAAGCTAGCTCGGGATTGGAGATCGTCGGATATCCATTCACACTATCAGCCATTATTTTGGGTACCATTGAAATGTCAATATTTTGAGTTATGGTATGTATAGGGACTTGGTCATTTTGTTATATGTGCCATTGGAAATGTAGCCAAATGTATTGGCTTATAATGGTTAATGATTTCATTTTGTATATGGCCATGAATGATGGCTTATGCTGGTAGAAGTATATTTATATGTTGATACTATTCATGAATGTGGAAACTTGCATGATATTTATTGATATATTATTATGTTAAAGCATGATAGATGTTAGTATGTGGATGGGATGTTAATATCTTGGTTGTGATTGTTTTGGTTGCTTGTATATGCTTGGATTGGTATTATATGATGTTGTGAAGGTATGTGCATGGAAGGGTGGCAAAAAAGCTTGGTAAATATTCTTATTCTGTCCACACAAATAGACACACGGGCGTGTGTCTAGGCCGTATGCGACACACGGCTTACCCCATGGGCGTGTGTATTGGCCGTGTGTTCCTGTACCTTAATTTTGAAAAATAGACTGTCTAGAATATAGCACACGAGCAGAGACATGGGCGTGTGTCTTGGCCGTGTGAAACCTGCACTTAATTCGAATTAAATTCATTAACCACACGGCCTAGCACACGGGCGTGTGGCCCGGCCGTGTGGCACAAGTCAGAGAGTAGCCTAAATTGAACACGGTCTAAAGCACGAATGTGTCCTAGGGTCACATGGGCGTGTCCCAGGGTCACACGGGCATGTCCCTTGGACCTCACGGACGTGTGAGCCCTGCAGTAACCAAAATTTTTCTATGTTTTTTTAAAATTTCTTGAGTTCTCGGTTTAGTCCCAAACCACTTCCAATGCATGTTTTGGGCCTCTTAGGCTCGTATTAGGGACTTTATGATCGATTATGAATGATTTTAATTTGGACACAAATTTATGACTCGGAATTATGTAAATGCTTGTGTTGTAAGTTTGGTAATGACTCGTACCCTGTTCTGGCATTGATTACGGATAAAGGGTGTTACATGAAATGTTAAAATAATGAGACTCTCTGAATAGAATCAACTGATTTGAATGGTTTACAAGCTGTAGTTTCAGTGATGTTAGCTTAGAAATATGTGAAAAAGAGATGCGATGCATATCTTGCATATGTACTTAATACAAAAGTGTCAGAATCAAAGATTGAATCAGTACCAGTGTTTTGCGAGTATCCAGATGTGTTTCCAGAAGAGTTATCGGGTTTGTCACCAATCAGAGGGGTTGAGTTTGCTATTGATTTAGTACCGAGAACTTCACTAATATAGATAGCTCCATACAAAATGGCTCTGATAGAGTTAAAAGGGTTAAAAGCTCTGTTGCAAGAACTAACTGATAGACGATTTGCATGATCGAGTTTCTTGCCCTGGGGTGCACCAGTTTTGTTTGTAAAGAAAAATGATGGTTCTCTGAGAATGTGTATAGACTATCGACAACTCAACAAAGTGACAATCAAGAATAAATATCCTCTACCAAGAATTGATGATTTATTTGATAAGTTGAAAGGTGCAACAGTGTTTTCAAAGATTGATTTGAGATCTAGTTATTATCAGTTATGAGTTAAAGACTCAGATGTGCCGAAAACTGCATTTAGAACGAGGTACGGACATTATGAATTCCTTGTTATGCCTATTGGATTGACTAATTCTCTTGCCATTTTTATGGATTTGATTAATTGGATTTTTAGACCGCATTTAGATAGATTTATTGTTGTATTCATTGACAACATTCTGATCTACTCTTGAGATGAGTCTGAGTATGCCGAGCATTTGAGGATAGTGTTACAGACCTTGAGAGACATGAAATTGTTTGCAAAGTTCAGTAAATATGAGTTTTGGCTCTAAGAGGTTGGAATTCTGGGGCATATCATTTCAGCTGAAGATATTAGAGTTGACCAGAGCAAAATTTATGCAATTATGGATTGGAAATCTCTAAGAAATGTATCTGAAGTATGAAGTTTTCTGGACTAGCAAGTTATTATCGATGTTTTGTGAAAGGGTTCTCTATGATTGCAACATCGATGACTCGATTACTTCAGAAAGATGTAAAGTTCGAATGGTCTGAGAAGTGTCAAAAAAGTTTTGAACAATTGAAAGTGTTATTGGCAGAGGCACCAGTGTTAGTACAACCTGAGTCAGCTAAAGAATTTGTAATGTTCATCGATGCGTCGTTGAACAGTCTGGGTTGTGTATTGATATAGGAAGGCAAAGTAATAGCTTATTCTTCTAGGCAATTGAAGCCACATGAAAAGAATTATCCGACGCACGATTTAGAGTTGACTGCGATTGTGTTTGCATTAAAGATTTGGAGGCATAACTTGTTCAGTGAGAAATGCCACATTTATACAGATCACAAGATTTTAAAATATTTAATGACTAAAAAAGACTTGAATTTGCGACAACAAATATGGCTTGAATTACTAAAAGATTATGAGCTAGTAATTGATTATCATTCTGGGAAAATGAATGTAGTTGCTAATACTTTAAGCAGAAAGTCATTATTCGCTTTGAGTACGATGAATAATCAGTAAGCTTTTTCTGATGACGGTTTGATTGTAGCTGCATTGAAAGCGAGACTGTTATTTCTTCAGCAAATCGGTGAAGCCCATAAATGTGATAAAAATTGCAAGTTAAACGAGTTCAGCGTGAGTCGACTTCTGATTCAGAGTTTCAAATTAGATCTAATGATTGTTTGATGTTCTGAGGTAGAATTTGCGTATCGAGAAATCTCGAGCCTATTCAAAAGATTTTAAACGAAGCACATAGTGGTTGTTTATCTGTACATCCGGGAAGCACTAAAATGTACAACGATTTGAAACAGTTATATTGGTGGTTAGGTAAGAAACGAGACATTTTAGTGTTTGTAGCGAAATGTTTAGCGTGTCAGCAAGTTAAAGCTGAACATCAAGTACCATCGGGTTTGGTTCATCCTATGATGATACCAGAGTGGAAATGAGACATAGTTACAATGGATTTTGTATTGGGATTGCCTTTGACTCCGAAAAAGAAAGATGCAATTTGGGTTGTTGTTGATCGACTGACGAAATCAGAACATTTTATTTCGGTATGTACTGACTATTCACTCACTAGATTAGCTAAATTGTATATTGCTGATATTGTTAGATTGCACGGGGTGCTAGTTTCGATTATTTCAGATAGAGATTCGAGATTCACATCGTCGTTTTGGAAGAAATTGCAAGAAGCTCTGGGTACGAAGTTGAATTTCAGTATAGCTTTTCATCAGCAAACTGACGGTCAGTCTGAGCGAGTAATTCAGATTCTCAAAGATATGCTCCGATGTTGTGTTTTGGAATTTGAAGGCAATTGAGAGAAATATTTGCCACTGGTTGAATTTGCATATAATAACAATTTTCAATTAAGCATAAAAATGGCACCATACAAAACTTTGTATGGTCGTAAATGTCAAACACCATTGTATTGGTCTAAACTTAGCGAGAAACAGATTCATGGGGTTGATTTGATTAGAGAAACCGAGGAGAAAGTGAAATTAATTTGCGATTGTTTGAAAGAAGCTTCAGATAGTCAAAAATCATACGTGGATTTGAAACGAAAAGATATTAAATTACAAATCGGTGACAAAGTGTTTTTGAAAGTATCTCCGTGGAAGAAAATCCTTAGATTTGGTCAGAAAGGCAAATTGAATTTGTGTTTTACTGGAGCGTATGAGATCATCGAAATAATAGGGCCAGTGGCATATCTACTATCTTTACCATCAGGGTTAGAAAAGATCCATAATGTGTTTCACGTATCGATGTTGTGACGATATCGATTAGATCCCTTACATACGATTTCTTTGTCAGAAATTGAGATCCAACCTGATATGATGTATAATGAAGAACTGATAAGAATTTTTGCTCGAGAGATCAAAGAGTTGAGAAATAAACACATAGCTTTAGTAAAAGTCTTGTGGCAACGACATGGAGTCGAAGAGGTTACGAGGGAGCCTAAATAAGCTATGAGAAAATAGTACCCTAACTTATTCACTGATAAGATTTTCGGGGACAAAAATCCCTAAGGAGGGAGAGTTGTAACAGCTCATTTTTAGTCAAATCGAACAATGGTTTTAGAACCACAAATCTGAAGTCAAAATATTTATTTTATTATTATTTTAATGTTTACAGCATGATAGCATTTATATGTGAAAATTTCGTGAAGAAATTTTTTCGTTTAAATGGTCGATTTGAGAAAAAGGACTAAATCACTTAAAGCGTAAAACTTAAGCTCTAATAGTTAAAGGTGTCTAATAGCTATAGAACCCTAAAGTAAAGGTCCTTATTGTAACACCCATAACCCGTATCCATCACCGGACTAGGGTTACGAGATATTACCGGTCAAATCATAACAGTTACACCATCATAACTCATACATCATTATATCATAGAAAACCAATCACACATAGTCCCTTTAGAAGGTTTACAAGACCTTAAACATGCTTTAAAGAAGTTCGGGATTAAACTGATCTCATACGAAAACTTTGCGAAACTTAGAAAACTTTTCTTCTAAAACAGGGCACATGCCCCTATGGCTAGATCGTGTGCCTCACACAGCCATGCCTTAGAGCATGTCTTACCCCTTATGCAATTCTGACTATAGTCACATGGCCTGTCTCACGCCCGTGTGTTTGGCCTGAGTGCAACACTTACTTGAGTCACACGGTCTGTCACACGCTCGTGTATTTGGTCTGTGTGCAAGTCTGAACTGCATTTAATAAGAACAGTGATGGACACAGGCGAGACAGACGCCCGTGTGCTCACCCATGTGGACAATTATAGGCCATTTACAAGGCCAAATTGCCACCCAATTTAGTTCATCCATACATGCTCAATTCCAACATCAATTAACATACAATTCATTCACCATTCTCAACTACCAAATCAAGCATGAAGCATACCATTTCTATTGTAACATCCCGAAATTGGGCCTAGAAGAATTGGGCCCATTGGGCCTTGGGCACGGGAGCGTTTAAAATTTTTGAGAATAAGAGAACGGTTTTAGTGTGAGTTGGACCTATTAGGTGAGTGATTTTGGAAGGTTAGAGGGTTTCTATGATGTCCCGGGTTCAAACTTTGGCTTTAGGAAAATTTTGATTTTAGGTGAATAAAACCCTGAGAGTTAGTAGGTAGGCTTTAAGAATAAAATATGGAAAAAAATGACATAAGTGGATGTGTGGTGTAGTGGCAAAGTGACACCACATAAGAGACAAGGGGGTGACGCCACAAGGAAGGAAGGAGGTCCAAGTTTCAAGTCTTGGCTCTTGCATTTTGGGATTTCTTCTTAAATGGACTCTAAAATTTTACCATAGGGTTATATTTAGTTGCGCATGATTTTAGACACAAGAAAGTGAGTGGTCTAGTGGCAAGGCGTCATTAAGGGTGCAAGGGAGCCTGGGTTCGAATCTCATGACAAGCAAGGGAGTATTTATTTTGCGGATTGGACGAGAAGAGTTTGAGTTGGATTCAAACTTTGCTAATGGAGGGATCCCACATCGGTAAGATACAAGAAGGAAGGTGAGAAGCTAGCTATATATAGAGCATTCTATAAGGAGAGTTAATACACCTTGGTGGGCGTTTGAGTGCAGACCTAGAGGATAATCGCCAATAGTAGCGAAGGAAGGGCTACTATAACGTGAGGTGCACGGTAAGGTTACGGTGAGGTTTCGATTTCTGATAAGTTTATATTAAGTTATGATTAATCGTTAGGTGATGTCGATTGTAGGTTTGTGACTAAGGGGTTTGCAGCGCGTGTGGTTATCAGGTGTGTACAAACACTACACACACGAAATCGGCAAAGTCAAAAGTGGCTAAATGGGCCCGGTGGGACCCTGAGGCTAAGTTTGATGAAATGGTTTGGTTGGTTATACGAATTGAATTAGTCATGCATGATACATAAATTGGATTTGTTTTGGGCCTAGTAGGCCAGATGATGAGATTTGGGCATAATGGGCTGTGAGGGAGTGATTTGGGCTTATGGGGACATAGGCATGTATGTTGGGGTTTATGGGCCTTAGGTCTAGTTTGAACAACTCGTAAATTCCATAAGACTTAATTCTAATTAAACATGTCTATGAACAAGTTGCAGGGTTGGAGTGTGGCAACGGGCGCATGCATGTTTAGGATTGGATCTAGGGAGAGCTTGGTACTTAAGAAGCCCTAATGGCCCACCTCCTCTTTTCTGGAATCCTACCTAGTGCGTAGCATGTCTGTTCACTTTAGCCGCGAAGACTTGATGATGGGCCAAAGTTCACATCTAAAACCTGAAAGGGGCTGAAATACCCTCGATTTACGAAATTACCAAAATACCCCCAGTTTATGAAAGCACCGAAGCCATATCACTTCTCATTTACAAATCATAGGCTAAAATTTACCATATCCACATCCCATTTACAAGCCATATCACATAGCATATATATAAATCTCAAACATAATTCAAAACAACTAGCCTATACATGCCATACTTAACTATGTACATATTCAAAATGTACCAAAATAGAGTTTGATAGAGTGGTGATGATCCTCAACGATCCCCGAGCCTTCCGTAGCTTTACGGTTTATAAAATAATGCAAACACACATAGAGTAAGCTTTCAAAAGCTTAGTAAGCCATATACAAATAAACTCAACATATAAAACATTTGTAATCATTTCAATTACAAGAACTTTAACATATCTCAATAGCATATTCATATTTCTTCTTTAGCTCAATTGTGTCTAACCATTTTCTTGACATCAATTCACATCTCCATGTATCTCATTGGATTATAGCACCTTCATACATATATCGCATTTTGTCTCAATAAGTTTATGCACATATCTCACTTTTGCAAATTCACATATACTTACCTTTCATACTCCAACATAGTATACATTTCAAACATACCTGAATCGGTTACACATTTCACATAGTCTTTCATTTCTTAGAATTGCCCGTTGAACCATTTGGAATCAAATAGGATACTCGGATAACTTAGAACACTCGTACAATGCCAACTTCCCAGACGTGGTCTTACATGTAATCAAATATCGATACCACTGTCCCAGATAGGGTTTTACACGAAATCATATACGATGTCGATGTCCTAGACATGGTCTTACACGTAATTCACAAATCGACGCCAACGTCCCAGACATGGTCTTACACAATATCACATATCAGAGCTTTATGTCATGACATATGAATCCTGTCTATTCCTAAGGTTCATATGGGACTTTTTAGATGTTGACACATTGTCGATACTTCCTCGGTTTTCACATATATTGTAACACCCCTAAATCGTATCCGTCGCCGAATTAGGGTTATGAGGCATTACCGAACTAGACTTAGATCATCGCAGCTTTTATTGTAATTCATACCTTTATCAAATCCAAAAACACACATTTAATTTCCAATATCCAATAAATAGTTAATACCTAAATTCAGATCGAACCTAAATAATCAATCAACTCAGATCTCACATGAATTCATTTGCATACATATAATAGAATTTAAGATGCCTATACGGTGCATATCTATATGGTCTTATAATATAATTATGAATATAAAGAGCGAGATCGAAGATGCCAAATTTGTTATTATGTAATCAAAACATCATACATATACCAACTTACCATACATATATATACCACTTTATTTTATTACCGATTATCAAATAGTCTATAATCGTTTTAAGCATTTTAGCATAAGTAACAAATAAAACACACTAAATTTGAATGACCAAATAAATTAAACAAAATTCATACAATTAACTAATACATAACCACCTATTCGGTTACATTCATTATATCTAACCCAATTTAACAAACTTAAATACAAAACATAAACATAACAAACATATCATCCTTATATTCCATGACAAATTTCATAGTAACAAGATATTATTATTTTAGCCTATGGTATCATTATTCTCAAAACCAAATTTTTACCTATTATAAACACCAAGACCATGGCCAAATATAATGAAAATAAATCCTTACCACTTTTGCATCACAAAGACATAACCATATGCATCATTTAGTCATTAAAAAGAAAACCATGTATAACCTCATCAAAACACAAAATAAAAGCCATATTCGTATGGCTATAATACATATATTATCTAAGGTTCCATCTCAGACAAGGACATTACTCATCCTATACATGCCTTTATCAAAAATAAACCAAGCTAAAGGTGTACCAAAAAGATGATAGTGTGGTTGACTTTGCTGACGATTTCCCAAGCCCGTAGCTGGACCGAAATCAATAAACAGAATATTAAACATAAACGGAGTAACCTTACTAGCTTAGTAAGTCCTAAGCAAATACAAAATAATATTCATTCATTTAAACTTTTAATCATTAAATTCATGGCAAGATTATAAACGTTATATTAAGTAACTTAGTCATAGTCGAATATCATTAATACCCTTAATCTAAGTTTTGACATTTCTCTACCATGAATGTATACACCATTAAATCACATATTTATCATAAGTATCTATAAATTCCAAGTCGAATGGAAAATATCCTGCATATCAATCACATTTCTTATTTTTGTACATATATGCAAACACATACAAATTCACTTTCCATTAACAATTCCACTCATAACCAATTCATCAAAATAATGTATACATTAAGCTCAATTACACATAATGAAAATTCTTATCAAATTATCAAGTTGATTTCATAATACTTAACTCAATTGATATCATACTTTCTCACTTCATTCCTTACTATACTAGTAGAATAGCACTTACCAGAGTTAATGGCACATTGCATTAATTATATGCCTCCCTCGCTTAATTCTCGAATTCTCCGCTTACAACATATCACCAAGATTAAGCCTCGCTAGGCATTTAAGCTCTAATTACACACCAAGATGAAGCACCGCTAGGCATAAAGCCCGATACAAATCACCGGCACATGGCCTGCTAGGCATTAAGCCCGAAATAGATCACCGACACAAGGCTTGCTAGGCTCAAAGCCCTAAATAATCACCGGTAAAAGGGCTGCTAGGCTCAAAGCCCGAATATCAACACATTTAACATTTCAATACACATTACTTAATACTAAAATCACAAACATCTCATATACTTCATACTACTTTCACTTATCAGACCGAACCTACTTATTCATATTGCATTAAACAAAATAAATTCACTTCAATAACATACACTCATATTCGGCCATATCTTGTACTTATGCTTTAAATTTCAAAAATTCATCATTTACTAAGTTCATAATTAATTCCTTGACATTTATTTGCTTAAGGACTTACCTCGACCGTCGATGGATCGAGTAGACCGGCTATTCGATAACCTTCGTCTTTCCCCGATCCAAATTCATTTTTCTTTGTTCTTGATCTAAACACATTAAAATTCAGTTCATTCAAGTACATTTCATTTCGATTTAGTCCCAAAACACATAAATGGGCAAATTACCATTTTACCCCAAATGTTTAAAATTTTTACAATTTAGTCCTATTTCTAAATTAAACACATAAACGATTAAATTTTTCTATGAAACTTTCACACGTATTAATTTACATATAATAAACACAAAATATAATATTTTAATATTTCTCGAACTCAGATTAGTGGTCCCGAAACCACCGTTCCGATTAGGGTCAAATTTGGTCTGTTACAACTCTCCCCCTTAAGGATTTTCGTCCTCAAAAATCTTACCGTTAAACAAAATTGGATGTTGTTGCCTTATTGAATCCTTAGGCTCCCACGTAGCCTTATCATCTCTATGCTGATTCCATAGTACTTTCACTAATGGAATTCTCTTGTTTCTTAACTCTTTCATTTCTTTGAGCTAAAATACGAATCGGTTCCTCCTCGAACGTCATATCGGATCGAATTTCAATCCCAGACGGAGCGATCACATGTGACGGATCTGATCTATATTTATGAAGCATCAAACGTGGAAGACGTTGTGTATGTTTTCTAATTTAGAAGGCAACTTCAACCTATAAGCAACAGGTCCGATACGTTTGATGATTTTATATGGTCCGATTAATCTCGAACTTAGTTTGCCTTTTCAACCAAATCAGAGTGCTTTTTTCCACGGGGAAACTTGCAAAAACACTCGATCTCTAACTTGAAACTCAACATCTTTACGTTTTAAATCAGCATAGGACTTTTGTCGATCCGAAGCAGCTTTCAAAGTATCTCTGATTACTGCCACTTTCTGTTCAGTCTCTTTAATCAAATCAACTCCGTGTATCTTGCTTCCACTAAGCTTAGTCCAATTCAACGGTGTATGACATTTGCGGCCATAAAGAGCTTTGTATGGTGCCATTTTGATACTATATTGAAAACTATTATTATAGGCAAATTCAATCAAAGGTAAGTATCTTTCCCACGTACTTTCAAACTCAAGGATGCAACATCTCAACATGTCCTCCGTGATCGAATATTTCATTCCGATCGACCATCTGCATGGATGAAAGGTCAGACTAAATTGAAGTTTAGTACCTAAAGCATCTTGCAACTTCTTCTAAAATCGTGATGTGAATCTCTGTCTCTATCTCAAACAATGGAACTCGGACACCATGTAACCTCACAATCTGTGACACATACAATTCAAAGAAGTTTATCGAGCGAATTGTCTGCATTTAACCGCACAATGTGAGTGATTTGGTCGATCTATCCACTATAACCCAGATCGCATCTTTCTTGCTTGGTGTCGAGGGCAAACCGGATACAAAGTCCATAGTAATTCTATCCCATTTCCATTCGGTATCATGATTGGATAAAGTAATCCGTATACGCTGATGCTCACTTTTACTTGTCGACATATTAAACACTTCAAACAAATTCAGATATATCCCTTTTCATGCCGTGCCACCAATAGAACTGCTTTCAAATCATTATACATTTTCGTGCTACCCGAATGTATCGACAATCGACTATTATGAGCCTCATTCAAAATCATCTGAATCAAATCCACATTCCTCAGAACACATATTCGGCCTTTGAAGATCAAGCAATCATTTTTATCAATTCGAAACTCTGACACTGCATCACTTTCACACTGAACTTGTCTAGCAATCATATCTTTATCAATTTTCTGTGCATCACAAATTTACTGAATAAACAACGGTCTTTCCTTCAATTCGGCTATGATCGAACCATCACCAGACATAACCATATGTGCGTTCAACACACAAAGAGCAAACAATGATTTTTGACTTAAAGCATCCATAACAACTTAGCTTCCCCGGATGGTAATCGATCACTAATTCATAGTCTTTCAACAACTCTAACCATCTGCGTTGTCTCAAGTTCAAATCTTTCTGAGTCATCAAGTACTTCAGACTTTTGTGATCTGAATAAACATGTCATTTCTCACCACATAAGTAATGACGCCAAATTTTCAATGCGAACACAATGGCTGCTAGTTCTAGATCATGAGTCAGATAATTTTTTTCATGAGGCTTCAATTGTCTCGAAGTGTAGGCTATGACTTTGCCTTCCTGCATCAAAAAGCAACCCAAACCATTCAAAGAAGCATCACTATAAATAAAAATTCTTTACCCGATTCAGGCTAAGCTAACACTGGAGCTTCAGTCAAAAGGACTTTCAATCGATCTAAACTTTGCTGACATTTTTCTGTCCATTCATACTTGACATCTTTCTGTAATAGCTTTGTCAATGGGGTAGCTATTATAGAAAAACCTTTCACAAATCATCTATAGTATCCAGCAAGTCCCAAAAAACTTTAAATTTCAGAAATATTCTTTGGTGGTTTCCAATCATGTATAGCCAATATTTTATTCAGATCAACTCGAATGCCTAACGCTGAAACGACGTGTCCCAAAAAGCTAAATTCTTTCATCTAGAATTCACACTTACTAAACTTTGCAAACAACTGTTGATCTTGCAAAGTTTGTAGCACTAATCTCAAATGCTCAGCATGCTCGGCTTCATCTTTGGAGTAGATCAGTATATCATCAATAAACACTACTACAATTAGGTCCAAATACTGTCTGAAAACTCGATTCATCAAATCCAAAAAAATAGCAGGTGCATTAGTAAGTCCAAAAGGCATAACCAAAAACTCAAAATGTCTGTACCTCGTTTGGAATGCAGTCTTTGGCACATCATAATCTCTGACTTGTAACTGATAATAACCTGATCTCAAGTCTATCTTTGAAAACACTAAAGCCCCTTTCAACTGATTAAACAAGTCATCAATTCAAGGCAAGGATATTTATTCTTTCTTGTCACTTTATTTAACTGCCGATAATCAATACACATTCGCATAGTCCCATCTTTCTTTTTCACAAACAGAACTGGCGCACCCCAAGGAGAGAAACTCGATCGTGCAAAGCCCCTATCTGTCAACTCTTGCAACTGGGCTTTCAATTCTTTCAACTCAGTAGGTGCCACCCGATACGGAGCTATTGAAATTGGAGTCGTCCCCGATACTAATTCAATGCCAAACTCAATCTCTCTTACTGGTGGTAACCCTGGTAATTCTTCAGGGAACACATTCGAGTATTCACATACAATTGGTACAGATTCGATCTATTTTTCAGACACCTTATTATCCAACACATAAGCCAAATAAACTTCATATCCCTTTTTCATATAGTTTGGGGCAACATTGGGGATATTACTGTAGGTAATCCACTCAAATCATTAGATTCAACCCGAATGATTTCACTGTTCTGACATCTCAAATCAATAATCTTTCTTTTGCAATTCACCACGGCATCATGCAAGGTTAACCAATCCATTCCCAAAATTATGTCGAACTCGTCGAAAGTCAACAACATTAAATCAGCTAGAAAGCAGGAATCCCGAATCATCAGTGACAACCTTTACACACTTTATCAAGAAGTACACATCGACCCAAGGGGTTGGACACACGAATCACAAACTCAGCAGACTCAACAAGTAGAGTCTTACTAGATACTAAAGTTTTACACACATACGAATGGGTCGAGCCAGGATCAATCAATGCAATCATAGTAGTATCATAAAGAGTGAAGGTACCAGTGATAACATCAGGGGAAGAAGCATCCTCTCTGGCATGTATATCATATGCTCTAGCTGGCATACGAGCCTCTGATCTAACGCAATGTCTTTGGTTCCTCTCTGATTGCCACTTACATTTCTCGAATGTCTAGGTGGTCTGCCACGTTCTGCCGTGTTGTTTGGTTTAGTGTTCTGAGCCGTATTTTGCTCGGCCTACATTGAGCACTCTCGAATAAAATGGTCCGACGATCTACATTTAAAGCATGTCTGATCACGGAATCTACAACTCACGGAATGTCATCTTCCACAATATTTGCACTCAGCCTGGTTCTGCTGAACATCACCAATACTAGCCATCGAAGTGGCTCGGGAGCTCACTGGAGGTCGATCTCGTCTAAATAGGTCTGAAGTAGCTTTAAGTCAGCCGAAGTCATCTTTGAACTTCTTAGGCGCTGAATGGAAAGTCTTACTCGATGATCTTTTACGAGTGTCTTTAGTTTCTATTTCAGCCTTTCTTTTCTCTTTTTCGAGCTCTTCAGCTATGCAAGGTCGCTCGACAAGTACCACGAACTCTTTGATATCAAGAATGCCCACAAGCAACTTTATGTCTTCATTCAGACCGTCTTCAAATCTTTTGCACATAATTGCTTCAGTTGATACACACTCTCGGGCATACCGGTTCAATCTAACAAAGTTCCGTTCATATTCTGTCACAGTCATACGACCCTATTTAGTTTTAGAAATTCCTTTCGTTTCTGATCGATGAATCTCTGACTGATATATTTCTTACGGAATTCGATCTGGAAGAAATCCCAAGTCACTCTTTCTTTCGGAACCATTGATACTAGTGTATTTCACCAATGATATGTAGTGTCTCAAAGTAAAGATATAGCACACTTCAGGCATTCATCTAGAGTATAGGATACCACATCAAGTACTCGAATAGTGTTATCGAGCCACATATCAGTTCGTTCTGCATCGTCATCATCATTAGCTTTGAATTCTTCGGCCCCATATTTCTTGATTTTATCAACAGGCAGCTTACTAGATCTCATCGGATCTATCATCGGGGGTGCTAAAGGTATTGGAGTTAGATTATCCGGGGGTGGAGGTTGTTGTACAGCCGGGTTAGTATGAATAAACTGGGTAAACCATTCATTCATCATCTGGTAGAAGGCTTGTTTAGCCTCTCCTCATGGCTACTGGCCCGGTCGAGAGTCACTCAAGACTTGATCCCGTCTTGCGATCAAAAGCTACACTCTATATCATCTGCTACCGCTCTGTCAGGATCGAAATCCATTTATTATATAAAACACAGTTTGAAATGTCAGAAGTCACCACACTATCAAATATACAATAAAGGCATGTATAGCTAGACTCACACGCACTACGGTAGTCCTAGAATTGACTAAACCGTAAGCTCTAATACCAATCAAATGTAACACCCCTAACCCGTATCCGTCGCCAAATTAGGGTTATGAGGCATTACCGAACTAGACTTAGATCATTGCAGGCATTTATTATAATTAATACCTTTATCAAATCCAAAAACACACATTTAATTTCCAATATCCAACTAATAGTTAATACCTAAATTCAGATAGAACCTAAATAATCAATCAACTCGTGTAACACCCCAAACCTGGTCAACACACTACGATTGAATCCGGCATGTCACAGAGAAAGCTTGTCTTTGATAAAACCGATTGTCGCCTTAAGTTGAAAAAAAATGTTTTGTTTGATTGGAAACCAAGATTGGTTTGAATCAAAAGCTTAAACCGTTTCAAAATTTCTTTTTAAAGAGAATCAAGTTAACTTGTTGATATCATAAGTTCGTCATTTACCCAATGGTAAAGTTTTAGAAAAACTCCAAAAATTCATTAAGGTTTTTGGAAAATATTTATTTTATTGATTTTTTCCCATTTTAAACGTGCTTTAGTGGTTAACTCAAATGAAAAGATATTTAACGAAGTAAATAACCCCGAAATAATAGTTAAAATGGCCTTATAAAAACCAAAAAACAAATTTAATGAAAATTAAGTCCAAAGTAATAATTTAAAACAAAACCCACAATATCGTGCATGGCCACCTTGAGTCCATCCCGGCTCTCTATCCGCGAACTAAGAATCATCTGCAAAATGGAAAAGAAGGGGTAAGTCACCAAGACTCAGTGTATAAGTCCCCATCCTAAAGATATAAGCCCTTACACAGTTTCATAAGTGCATATGCATATTATGCATCCCAAAACATAACCATCCTAAACTCCTGTCTACCCCTGTGGTCAAAACCACCGTGACCTAAGGTCACAATAATATATATGTGGTCAAAACCACTCGTGACCGAGGTCACAATTAATACATGTGGTCAAAACCACTGGTGGTCAAAACCACTGAGACTTAGTCACTATTTTATAATAAGTGGGGCCAACCCACTGTGTGGTCAAAACAATTGGTGACAGTCTAAAAACATACTTTTCCCCTCCTCTCATCACCCATCTTTATGAATATGCTTTTCATGGCAAAATAATCATGCTTAATATTCAGAAATAACATAACATGGCATATGCAACCTTAACCGAGGCAATCAATGTTAGCCAAGTCAGAATGGACTTACCCAGAGTCCTCACATGTACCCACAAGGGTAACACATCATAACACATTGCTTTCTGCTATTATTTCGCTTTGGACAAATCACAAGATAATAACCTATTAACCTACGAAGTGTGTAAGTGTTACACACCTGATTACTCGCAATACAACGCTTTCTATGTCGACACTGTCGTTAGTCGACACTATCGCCATCTGCCTACTCCCCTGTTCTGATGCTACTCCACACCCCGGTGGCCAATCGTGAATCGTAGATACAGCCTTCTTCTTGAACTTAGGGGCTGGGGTCTCAGGTACAACCCCTCCTAACGTTCGGCTGCCATTAGGGTGCATAATACCTTTGGCCACTAAATTGGATTAATATAGAGAATAATGATGAATAGAGATTTAACCCGAATGAATAGATCCCTTACCTAGGTTAACAAATCTCGAAGATTCGATAATTTAGACCAAAGCACCACTTGGATACTTCATCGGCTACGCCAAGCCTTCATTAACACCCCCCAATCGGCCACGATCTACAAGATTAGCTACTACCTTCAGCATTTAACACAATAGGAATAATTGACTAGCAAGGACACTTACCACAGTACTAGCAAAATCTATTGGAAGTGGATGGACAACGATGATCCGCTGTTACAAAATCAAAGAAACGATTAAGATAGCCAAGGAAATTCGACTAAAGAACTACCCACCACAGATGCCAAACCCCAGCTTTTCTCCCTATAGAAAACGATAGAGGGGAGAGAATAAAGATAGAAAAGATTCGATCAAAGTGCCAAGACTTACCCCAAATGCCGAAAGTGCCTCACTAACGCAAGGAGAAAGATGTGATTGAAGAGAGATCCCTAACAGATGGTATTTGGCCAGAGATTAAAGGAGAAGAGTGAAGAATTCCAGAGGTTTTGGCAAAGAAAAGATGAAGGTAAAGATTAGGAATGTGGTTTCGACTGACAATGAGTGAACAAAAAGAAGAGGAGGAAGGAATATGGAGTTTCGGCTCTTGCTAAACTAAATAAAAAGAAGAGAAAGGGAATGAAGTTGTGATAGGGTATAGGTTTAGAGGGTTTCAGCTTTTCAAGAGAATGACAAGAAAATAAATCGCATAAGATGAATGGGAAACAAGGTTGGTTCGGCGAAACAACAAAAAAAAAATGCCGAAAAAGGGAAAACAGAATGAGAAGAGATGTAGGTAAAGAAATGTTTCGGTTTTGGTACCTGGGAAGCCAAAAAACTCAACCAAATAAAATGCTATGGGTCTTTCGGTTTTGACCAAAGAAGGAGAACAGAGAAAAAAAAACCAAAATAATGTCTTTCTTTTTCTTAGCCAACCGAAAATGCTCCCTTAAACCTATTATAGAAATTCGGCATCCCCCCTTAAACACCCAAAATTGATTCCTCCTATTCCCCTTAGAGTTTGCCATTCGGCCAACTCTAAACTCCCACATTCATCTCCACGAATTTCTCCTGGCCACCCATTCAAATATATTTGAATGAATCAAACTCCAGAAATTTCTCTTTATCACACAATTCAAATGCGTTGACTCCTTCCACTCCTCATCCATCAGAGTCCCACCTGAACACAACTCCCCCTAGCCTTGGCATTAAAATAATAAGTAGAAAAGGGAATTTCTGCTGCTCGAACCTAGGCTCTCCCGCATGAGGCGTCACTCACTTTGTGCTTAAATGGCGCCTCCATTGCCACTTTACCACTGGAATACTTCTGTCTAAACGCTCAAATACCTTCCCTTAACACCTAGCCCAATCAGTTCCCCTCTACTAGAAGCCCAAAAATGAAATTTTCCACAAGGCTCCAGCCTATCTCTGGCCTAAGGCTAGACCCTAAGACACCCTAAACAAGCACAACAGCCCTAGTATTTATATGCGATAAGTAAAATGCAAAGACCCCGCTTTAAGGATGTTACAGTTCTACCCCCCTAAAAAATAATTTTGCCTCGAAATTACCTGGTCAAAAGAGTTGAGGGTATTGCTGCCGCATCACATCCTCTGGTTCCCACGTAGCCTCTTCAGTTCCGTGATTCCACCATAACACTTTCACTAAAGAACTGACTTCCTACGCAAGACCTTGACATCCCGATCCAGGATCTGCACTGGCTCCTCCTCAAAAGACAAATCTGGGTTTACTTCTATCTCTTCCACTGGCACCACAGGCGAAGGATCTGAGCGATAACGTCTAAGCATTGAAACATGAAACATGTCATGGATTTGACTCAATTCTGCTCGCAACTCAAGCTAATAAGCTACTGGCCCCACACGCTTCAACACCTTATACGGCCCGATGAACCTAGGGCTCAGCTTGCCCTTCTGACCAAATCTCAACACCTTCTTGCACGGGACACTTTCAGAAAGACTTTGTCACCACCGCAAACTCTATATCCCTCTATTTGAGATCGGCATAAGATTTCTGTCATCCAAAGCTTCTTTCAGACGAGCTCAAATCAACTTAATCTTATCCTCTGTTTCGGTACCCAACTCTGGACCCAACAGTTAACGCTCACCCAATTCTGTCTAACATGTAGGAGTTTGACACTTCCGCCCTTACAGCGCTTCATACGGTGCCATCTTAATACTTGCCTAGTAACTATTGTTGTACACGAACTCTGCCAATGGTAGAAATTCTTCTCAACTACCTTTGAAATCCAAAACACAACCTCTCTGGATATCTTCCAAGATTTGGATTACCCTCTCCGATTGCCCATCTGATTGCAGATGAAACGCCATACTAAAATCTAGCTTAGTACCCAGTGCCTGATGCAACGCTTTTCAGAACCTTGACGTGAACCTAGGGTCCCTATCAGAGATAATCGACACCGACACCCCATGCAATCTCACGATCTTGGCCATATACAGCTTAGTCAGCTTTTGAAGTGAGTAATTAACCCGAACTGGTAAGAAATGAGATGACTTTGTCAGACGATCAATAATTACCCAGACCGAATCCTTCTTTGAAGGTGTAAGGGGTAGCCCACTGATGTAATCCATCGTGATTTTTTCCCACTTCCACTGCGAAATCTTTATCGACTGCATTAGACCCAAAGGTACGTGATTTCTAGCTTTGACCTGTTGACACGTCAGACACTTACTTACAAATTCTGTCACCTCACGCTTCAGCCCTGGCCACCAAAACTATTCCCTAAAATCCCGGTACATTTTACTACCTCCAGGGCGTATAGCATATAGGCTGCTATGAGCTTCCTAGAGAATCTTCTATCTTAGCTCCACATCTCTCGGCATACACACCTTCCCTTGGAAACACAGCACTCCATCGCTACTCAAGCCATAACCCTCCAATCCACCACTCTGCACTTGCAAAAATCAAGTACTTAAGTCTTCATCCACTAGCTGTTTTTTTTTACCTGGTTTACCCACGTTGGCTTTACTTGCAGCTCCGCTAGCAAACATCCGTCATCATACAGACTAAGATGAGCGAACATTACTCTCAAGTCCGCTACCACCTTGCGACTCAATGCATCGGCCACTACGTTAGCCTTACCCGGATAGTATTCAATCGAACAATTGTAGTCCTTTAATAACTCGATCCACCTTCACTGTGAAACACCCCAAACCTGGCCCTCAAGCCCTGACCGGATCTGGCATGCTTCTAGGAAAAACCATTCGAATCTTATTTGAATCTTTGTTAAAATTTTTTGTGTTTTTGAAAATAGTTTATTAGGGTTCAAGTTGAAAACATAAAAATTTTTTCCAAAGATTTCGTGTTGTTAAAAGTTCGTGGTTATATTTCAAAACCATGAGTTACCGGTAAAAGATGAGTCTTTAACGTTTGTTAATTAAATTGAAAATCACTTGTATTTTAGATGTCAAAACATTTTTCATTTATTATTAAGAAAATTTGCTTACTTTAATTTGATAAGTATCGTGCCATAATAAAATAATTTAAGTGCATGCATGAACAGTTCATACTATAGCCTTATTACATCAAATCAAAAACCCAAATTAAATCCAAAATACTTAAAAAGAGAAAGCCCAAAATAAAATAAAATAGACTCGAAGCTGAGCATGGCCACCCTTGAGCTCTTTCCGCCGACCGATCCATTACTGAGCGTCACCTGAAAAATATTCCCACAATGGGGTGAGTCAAACAGACTCAATGTGTACAACCAACACTAAGTCCCAATAGTTATGCCATCTCAAATCATACTTATTCATACAGCATTTAAATAAAATGATGCAATCCCGAACCCAAACCTAGATGCCATTCGCTACACATCACCCGTACCAACCATCACACCGTGGGGACTACTAAGTCAACCCTCCATCCGCTACATACCATCGAAGGCGTCATTGCAATGACGTGCTCATCGCCCTTATAAAATTCATGGCATAGCCACCAGATAATTATTTCATGACATAAGTCACCACATTCAGATTTTGTGACATAAGTTACCACATTCAAATTAAGTGACATAAGTCACCACATTCAGATATTGGGGGTATAAAACCACCAATTCACTTCCCCTTTACATATCACCCATATGCCCCATGTCATACAAAACATGCAAATATTACGCCTTATGCTTTATTCACATTCTTATAGTTGCACTTATGTGCCATAATGTATATTTATCACAATATACTCATAGTAGGAGTAGGAAAACGTGCTGAGTACTTCGTGCCATTACATGGTACCTTAGCCATAATCTTACACTTTTATATTAACACATATAGTAAATTAAAGCCGTAAATCTATCAAGATTTAGTGCGGGGTACCCACTTGATTTACTTAGCGTTTATTGAAATCCCAAAAACCCGATCTAATGCTTTTAGACCCTTAATCCCTATATTCGGCCAACCTTAAACACTTTAGCAAAAAGCCATTCGACTAATTAATTAAATCCCGAAGGACAATCGCAACCAAAATCTTACCTTGTTGCTGATTTCACTACTAATGAAATCCCGAAATTCTATAGTCTTTCTCCCTTGGAATAGGCTAACACTAGATCAATTGATTTGGTTAGTTTTCGACTTTTGAATAAATATGTAATAGATCTAAAGCACCAAATATAGTCTTGGCCGATTACATAAGTCCGCTTACCTTGTGATTTCTAAATCCCGAATTTGATCCTTGCTTCTTTAGTGATACCGAGATTCCTATAGGCACATGTTAGATCCAATCTAACATTAAAACATAGTAAATGGCCCTTGGCCGAATGACTTACCGTAGATCTTTCCCGAAAGATCCTTTCTTGTAGTCGACAATAGGCAAATCCCGAAAACCTTTTCCATAGTTCTGGCCAAAGCACATATATGGCATTAGAATCTTTGATTTTGGCTTAAAGAAAAGAAATAAAATGATAACAATAGATCCTTACCCTTACTACTATTGTTGACGGCACCCTTGCTTTGATCTACAGAGTATTCGACTATGGCTAGATGTTGTTCACTTAAGTTTCGGCTTTTGATCAAGTGAAGGAATCAGCTTTAACAAGAAAAGGAAAGAAAAGTATAGGACTTAGGGAAAATTGGTAAGACTAGAGGATCCTATTTTCGGCTTTTGGAGAATTGAAAAGAAAAAAGAGAATGGTTTGCAGAGAGAATTCGGCAGAGGCTCAACTTGGAAAGAAAAGAAAGTAAATGGCCTTGCTCCCTTCCTTGGCCAAAAATATCATCTAAAAGAGTCCCCTAATCGGCCAATTCTCCTTCCCCTTATCTCATCCCTTCCTTTCCTCCTATTTTCTCTTCTTTTGGCCTATCAAAATAATTTAAAATAAATCTACATTTATCTCCTTAGCTTTAGCTGAATTTTAAAAGAATTCAAACCCATCTAAAGCTCCTTCCTCAGTCTCCCTATGCTGTCCACCTCTACTCCTTATTGCCGCAAAATAAAAGTTCCTATTTTGCCGCCCTTGTGACTCGAACCCTGGCCCATTTGCACCTGCATGTGGCGTCACTTACAGAGGCTTTAAGTGGCGCCTCCAAGCCACTTAACCAAGCCCATTTGAGTGTCATATTTCACCTACAATTTTTCTTAAGGCCCCTTAAAGCTTAGCTCCCTCTTTTAAACTTAAAATCGAATAATTTCTAAGACACTCTCCTATTTTCTAAAGTTCACAAAATTCATACAACACATTCTTAACACACAAAGGCATGCTATTTCATATAATTAAGCAGAATGCATAGGCCATAATCCGGGATATTGCAGTTCTACTCCCCTTAAAATAATTTTGACCTCGAAATTACCTGACTAGAATAGGTGGGGGTATTGCTGTCGCATTGCTTCTTCCGGCTCCCAAGAAGTTTCCTCTGATCCATGGTTACGCCACAACACCTTGACCAAAGGGACCGACTTTCTCCGAAGCACCTTCACATCTCGTTCTAGAATCTGAATTGGCTCTTCCTCATCAGACAGATCTGGTCTTAGCTCCGCCTCTTCAACCGAAACTATGTGAGATGGATCTAATCGATATCGACGTAGCATAGAGACATGGAATACATCGTGCATCTACTTCAATTCCGGAGGTAACTCCAACTAGTATACCACCGGTCCAATTCGCTTCAAAACTTGATAAGGTCCTATGAACCTTGGACTTAGCTTTCCTTTGCGACCAAATCTCATCACCTTCTTCCAACGTGAAACTTTAAGAAACACATAGTCCCCCATAGTAAACTCAATCTCCTTTCGCTTGAGATCTGCATAAGACTTTTTCCTATCAGATGCTTCCTTCAACCGTGTCCGAATTATCTTAACCTTCTCCTCGAATTCAGCCATAATTTTTGGACCCAAAATCTGACGTTCCCCTAATTCCGTCCAACACGTAGGAGTGCGACACTTTTTTCCATACAGCGCTTTTGTACGATGCCATCTGAATACTTGCCTGATAGTTGTTATTGTATGCAAATTTCGCTAAAGGCAAATACTCTTCCCAACTTCCTCTGAAGTCTATCACACAGCCCCTCAGCATATCCTCCAACACTTGTATTACTCTTTTAGACTACCCGTCCGACTGTGGATGAAAAGCCGCACTGAAATCCAATCTAGTGCCTAAAGCCTGCTATAGAGCTTTCCAAAACTGAGACGTGAACCTCGGATCCCTATCTGAGATAATTGACATCGGCACTCCATGCAATCTTACAATTTTTGCTACATACAACCTTGCAAACTTTTGTAAGGAGTAGTCAACCCGCATTGGAATAAAATGCGCTGACTTTGTTAATCGATCCACTATCACCCATACTGAGTCCTTGTTAGTAGGCATAAGGGGAAGCCCACTAACGAAGTCCATGATAATTCTCTCTCACTTCCACTGTGAATTTGTATTGGCTGAAGCAATCCTGATGGAACTTGATGTTCAGCCTTAACTTGCTGATATGTTAGGCACTTGCCAACAAATTTGGTCACTTCCCGCTTAAGACCAGGCCACCAAAACTGTTCCCTTAGATCTCTATACAATTTACTACCTCCGAGATGCATAGCATAAGGGCTACTATGCGATTCCCAAAGAATTCTTTGCCTAAGCTCATCATCCTTTGGCATACAGACCTTACCCTTGAAGCACAATACTCCCTCGTCATTAACACCATAACCCTATAACTCTCCATTCTACGCTTGTCGCAATTTAACACTTAGATTCTCTTCCATTAACTAACTTTTTTCACCTCATTCAGCAATGTCGGCTTAACTTGCAACTCTGCTAACAGACTTCCATCGTCATAAAGGCTTAAATGTGCGAACATTGCCTTCAGATCCGTCACTACCATTCAACTTAGGGCATCTGCCATCACATTCACCTTGCCCGGGTGATACTCTATAGAACAGTCATAATCCTTCAATAACTCCACCCACCTTCGCTGTCTCAGATTTAGCTCTTTCTGAGTCAACAGATACTTCAGGCTCTTGTGGTCTGTGTAAATCACTGACCTTTCTCCATAAAGATAGTGCCTCCACACCTTAAGAGCAAAGACCACTACCGTCAATTCCAAGTTGTGCGTCGGGTAGTTAACCTCGTGTGGCCTTAGTTGTTGAGACGCATAAGCAACCACCTTCCTGTCTTGCATAAAGACACCTCCCAATCCTGTATGGGAAGCACCACAGTACACTATAAAATCCTTCGCTATTTCAGGCTGAATCAAAATTGGAGCTTCGGTTAAGACTCTCTTAAGCTTCTCAAAGCTCTCCTGTTGCTTATCGGTCCATACGAAAGGTACCTCCTTCCTTAATAACTTTGTCAAAGGTGCGGCTATTGATAAGAACCCTTCCACGAACCTTCTATAATAGCCTGCCAATCCTAAGAAACTCCAAACTCCTGCCATAGACTTAGGGGGTTTCCAATCCAAAACTGCCTCAATCTTCCGAGGATCCACCCTTATTCCTTCAGCAGATACCACATGTCCTAAAAACATAACCTCCTTAAGCCAAAATTCACACTTGCTGAATTTGGCGTAGAGCTTCTTCTCCTTCAACACTTGCAACACAACTCGGAGGTGCTCATCGTGTTCTTCCTTAGACTTTCAATACACCAAGATATCGTCTATGAACACAACAACAAACCGGTCCAGATAGGGTTGGAAAACCCGGTTCATCATGTCCATAAATGCGGTTGGGGTATTTGTCAATCTGAACGGCATTACCAAGAACTCAAAATGCCCGTACCTTGTTCGAAAAGCCGTCTTATGGATATCAGCCTTCTTCACCTTAAGCTGATGATATCCGGACCTTAAATCTATTTTGAGAATACCGCGGCCCCTTTGAGCTGATCGAACAAGTCATCTATTCTTGGCAATGAATACTTATTCTTGATGGTCAGCTTATTCAACTGACGATAATCGATGCACATGCGCATAGTTTCATCCTTCTTCCTCACAAACAAGATCGGTGCTCCCCATGGAGACACACTGATAAATCCACGGTCTAGCAATTCTTGGATTTGAGCCTTGAGCTCAACCAACTCCTTTGGTGCCATTCTGTACGGGGCAATTGACATAGGAGCTGTACCCGATAGCAAGTCAATTTTGAACTCCACTTCCCTATCCGGGGGTATTCTAGGTAATTCCTCTGGAAAGACATCCACAAACTCCCTTACCGTTCTAACTCCACCAACTCCCCCTTTGTTCATATCCAAAGCACTAATGAGGGCCAGAAATGCCTTACACCCCTTTCGAACCATCTTATCTACTTTTAGAGCTGAAACTACGTTAGACAGGTAGTTCCTTCTTTCTCCTATCAAGATTACCACCTCATCCTCTGAGGTCCTTAACTCCATCTGCTTGGCTGCACAATCCAATACAGCCCGATGTTCTACTAGCCAGTCCATGCCAAGAATAAGATCGAATTCTCCGAAGGGTAACTCCATCAAATCGGTAGAGAATATCACTCTCTGAAGTTCTAGAGGTACTCTCTGATACATCTTATTCACTACTACAGTTTGGCCTAATGGGCTTACTACAGTCATCTCCCTACCAGATAGTTTAGAGGCTATTCCTAGAGTTTCAACTACTCTACATGCAACATAAGAATGGGTCGAGCCTACATCAATCAAAGCAATATAAGGTTTGCCAAATCTAAGGAATGTACCGGTTATGACGTCCGGTGCGTCTCCATCCTCCCTACGGTGAACTGCATATACCAAGCCCAACTGTCTTGCCTTTGTGTTACCAGCACCTCTGCCAGGTGTTCCACGTCCTCTTTCAGCACCATTTCCTCTACCATTTGGACCACGCCCTCGCTGAGGCTACTGTCCGCGTCTTCCACCTAGATTAACACCTTGAGCTACTGGTCGATTCCCATCCGGTCTCATAGGACAGTCCTTAATCATATGATCTTTAGATCCACACTTAAAACATCCTCCCATCTTTTTCCAACACTCACCCAAGTGCTTCTTCCCATACTGATCACAAGTACGATACTGCCCTCTTACAGCAGACTACTGACCTCACGGCCCATCAACTCTAGGCCTCTTTTGCTCATTCCTAGAAGACCCTAAAGATCCAAAGCCTCTCTTCTGCCTATTCCGATCGGTGTCCTCCCTTACAGAATCCTTGATACCCTCGACTACCTTAGCCTTCTCCACCAACACAGCAAACTCCCGCTCTTGATGTGGAGCTATCAACAGTTTCAAATCATCCCTCAACTCGTCCTCAAATCGGACACGCCGCTCATGCTCAGTTGACACTATGCCTTGAGTATAACGGCTCAGCCTTAAGAATTTAGCTTCGTACTCTACCACGGGCTTGTTCCCTTGAACCAGCCCCAGAAATGCCTTCCTCTGCGCATCAATGCAATGAGTACCGACATACTTCTTCTGGTATGCCGCCTTAGCATAATCCCAAGTGAGTTCCTCAGATGTAGCACTATCCCGAACCGTGAGCCACCATTGATATGACTCATCACGGAGAAGCGCCACCAAACCTTTCAGTTTTTCCTTGGCAGTTAAATCGAGCTCATCCATAATTCGCTCAGTCGCCTCAACCAATACTCAGCGGTACTGGGTGCCACACCAGATACACCACGGAACACCTCAACTCTGTTGGCTTGGAGTCGCTCAGGTACCGACTTTCGAGCTCCCATGCCTTCACCTACTCCAGCCACCCTTTTCAAGACCCGCAACATCGCCTGACACTGCGTCATCCCCCATCTGATCCTGATATTCCACATCAGCGGCTGGTGGTGGTGGTGGCATTTCATTTTTAGATCTTTGACCCGATCTAAGGGGTTCCGACATGGTCATTCGGTCTCTTCCACGGCCACACACTTACGACCACGTCCCCTTGAATTCATACTTCCAATTTACGTTTATCTGATTAAAGAATTTTATAGATTAGTTTTGTTCCACTGATTTATCATGTACAGTCTTGTGTTCAATAGTTTTTAAAGGGGTAGTTCTTTCGAATTCATTCACATACAGTCTCAGATCATTCATTCAATCACATACATAAACTTGCGTTCATTACAAAGAAATGTTGTAGTTGTCGTTGTTTGTTATTTTCCACTAACCAGGGGTATTTCTGTAATTTTATCCTATAGGGGTATTTTGGTAATTTTTTTCCAAATTACGGCATTTGAAAATGTTTCAAAATAGAGATTGTTGATATTTTACAAAATTAAAATACTTGTTGGAAAAATTTCAAGGGTGAAATGGTTATTTTATACACTAGGGGTATTTTTGTAATTTTATAAGCCAGGGCCATTTTGGTAATTTTTTGCAAAATAGGGTTCTTGGTGACTTTCCAAAACAAGGGTATTTTTAAAGATTTCTAATTTGAGGGTACTTCGGTAATTTTCCTCACTGAGGGTATTTTGGTCATTTGTACAGGTTAGGGGTATTTTGGTCATTTTGCAAATCAGGGGCATCTTTAATATTTTGCAAAAATAGGATTTTTGGATATTTATAAGGTAAGAAAATCTTGGTAAAAAAACTGTGGGTAGTATGGAGATTTTATGAACCAAGGGTATTTTAGTAATTTTTTTCAACCAGGGTTATTCGGATAACTTTGTAAATCAAGGATATTTTGGGAAAATTTTCAAAATAGTTTTCCTACACATCAAAGGGATAATTTGGGGGTTTTTAAAACCAGGGTTTTTATAAAGATATGGCTAGTCCCTTTCGGGTTTTAGTTATTGGGTTTAGCCTGTGGCTGAGTCCTCCTGGTTAGGGTGAACCGTCGCTACGCACCAGGTAGGATTCGAGTGGAGAGGAGGTGAGTCACTAGGACTGCTTAAATACCAAGCTCCCACCGAAACCAATCCTAGACATGCGCATGATGGTTGCCACACCCTAACTCGGTGACTTTGACACAGGTTTGTTTAATTGGGCATTAAAGTTTTATGTAATTCTCATGTTGGGGTAAACTAGTCCTAGGGTTTAATTCCTAGTCCACTAATCTACGTCCCTATATATTCCCACATACAATTCACAGAAGAGTTGGGAGTACTTACCTGGTGGACTTCGGGCCGGAGACTCAGGTGCCATGCTAGAAAACCTGTTCATTTCTTAGTAAAACCCATTTTCAAAAGAAGGAAAACATTTTGGGTCCTAAAAGCCCTCAAGGCCGAGTTTTAAACCTGGCTCTGATACAAAAATGAAACACCCAAACCTGGCCTACAAGCCCTGACCGAATCTGGAATGCTTCTAGGAAAAACCATTCAAATCTTATTTGAATCTTTACATATCACCCATATGCCCCATGTCATACAAAACATGCAAATATTATGCCTTATGCTTTATTCACCTTCTTATAGTTGCACTTATGTGCCATAATAGATATTTATCACAATATACTCATAGTAGGAGTAGGAAAACGTACCTGAGTACTTCATACCATTACATGGTACCTTAGCCATAATCTTACACTTTTATATTAACACATATAGTAAATTAAAGCCGTAAATCTATCAAGATTTAGTGCGGGGTACACACCTGATTTACTTAGTGCTTTATTGAAATCCTAAAAACCCGATCTAATGCTTTTAGACCCTTAATCCCTATATTTGGCCAACCTTAAACACTTTAGCAAAAGGCCATTCGGCTAATTAATTAAATCTCGAAGGACAATCGCAACCAAAATCTTACCTTGTTGCCAATTTCACTACTAATCAAATCCCGAAATTTCGTAGTCTTTCTCCCTTGGAATCGGCTAACACTAGATCAATTGATTTGGTTAGTTTTCGGCTTTTGAATAAATATGTAATAGATCTAAAGCACCAAATATAGTCTTGGCCGATTACATATGTCCACTTACCTTGTGATTCTTAAATCCTGAATTTGATCCTTGCTTCTTTAGTGATGCCGAGATTCCTATAGGCACATGTTAGATCCAATCTAACATTAAAACATAGTAAATGGCCCTTGGCCGAATGACTTACCTTAGATCTTTAAAAGTCTCGAAAGATCCTTCCTTGTAGTCGACAATAGGCAAATCCCGAAAACCTTTTCCATAGTTTCGGCCAAAGCACATATATGGCATTAGAATCTTTGATTTCGGCTTAAAGAAAAGAAATAAAATGATAACAATAGATCCTTACCCTTACTACTATTATTGACGGCACCCTTGCTTTGATCTACAGAGTATTCGGCTATGGTTAGATGTTGTTCACTTAAGTTTCGGCTTTTGATCAAGTGAAGGAATCGGCTTTAACAAGAAAAGGAAAGTAAAGTATAGGACTTAGGGAAAATCGGGAAGACTAGAGGATCCTATTTTCGGCTTTTGGAGAATTGAAAAGAAAAAAGAGAATGGTTTGCAGAGAGAATTCGGCAGAGGCTCAACTTGGAAAGAAAAGAAAGTAAATGGCCTTGCTCCCTTCCTTGGCCGAAAATATCATGTAAAAGAGTCCCCTAATCGGCCAACTCTCCTTCCCCCTATCTCATCCCTTCATTTCCTCCTATTTTCTCTTCTTTTGGCCTATCAAAATAATTTAAAATAAATCTACATTTATCTCCTTAGCTTTAGCCAAATATTAAAAGAATTCAAACCCATCTAAAGCTCCTTCCTCAGTCTTCCTATGCCTTCCACCTCTACTCCTTATTACTGTAAAATAAAAGTTCCTATTTTGCCTCCCTTGTGACTCGAACCCTGGCCCATTTGCACCTGCTTGTGGCGTCACTTACAGAGGCTTTAAGTGGCGCCTCCAAGCCACTTAACCAAGCCCATTTGAGTGTCATATTTCACCTACAATTTTTCTTAAGGCCCCTTAAGCTTAGCTCCCTCTTTTAAACTTAAAATCGAATAATTTCTAAGACATTCCTATTTTCTAAAGTTCACAAAATTCATACAACACATTCTTATCACACAAAGGCATGCTATTTCATATAATTAAGCAAGAACGCATAAGCCATAATCCGGGATATTACACGCTGCCTCAGATTAAATTCCTTCTAAGTCAAGAGGTACTTCAAACTCTTGTGGTCCATGTAGAAGATTGACTTCTCCCCATACAAGTAATGCCTCCATATTTTTAGAGCGAAAACCACTGCAGCCAACTCCAGATCATGCGTCGGGTAATTCACTTCTTGGGGTCTCAACTATCGAGATGCGTACGCCACTACTTTCCTCTCTTGCGTCAGCACACATCCAAACCAGTATGCGACTCATCACAGTAGACCGTAAACTCTTTCCCTACCTCCGGCTGAATCAAAACTGGAGCTTCTGTTAATATCTTCTTTAACTTTTGGAAACTCTCTTGTTGCTTGTCTGACCACACAAACGGAACCCCTTTCCTTAGCAACTTGGTTAACAGTGCTGTAATCAAAGAAAAACCTTTTGCAAATCTTCTGTAACACCCTGCTAAACCAAGAAAACTTCGAATCTCCGCTATAGACTTCGGTGGTTTCCAATCCAATACCGCTTCAATCTTCGAGGATCCACCCTAATCCCCTCAGCTGACACTACATGGCCCAAAAAAGTTACCTCCTTTAACCAGAACTCATAATTAGTAAACTTTGCGAACAACTGCTTTTCCCTCAAAATTTGTAAAACCACACGGAGATGCTCATCATGCTCCTCTTCCGATTTTGAGTACACAAAGATATCGTCTATAAACACCATGACGAACCGATCCAAATACGGCTGAAAAACCTGATTCATCATGTCCATGAATCCTGCCAGCATGTTAGTCAACCCAAACGGCATTACCAAAAACTTGTAGTGACCATAACGAGTGCAGAACGCCGTCTTATGGATATCAGCCTCCTTTACCTTAAGTTGATGGTACCCCGACCCCAAATCAATCTTAGAGAAAACTGATGCCCCCTTCCGCTGATCGAACAGATCATCTATCCTCAGCAATGGATACTTATTCTTAATCATCAACTTATTCAGCTGACGATAATCTATACACATCCGCATTGTCCCGTCTTTCTTCTAAAAAAACCACGGGCGCTCCCCAAGTCGATACACTCAGCTGGATAAAACCTCGATCCAGTAATTCTTGAATCTGCGCTTTTAGCTCCACCAACTCCTTTGGCGCCATCCTATATAGAGCAATAGACACTGGTGTGGTTCCTGGTAGCAGATCTATCTCGAACTCAACTTTGCGATCGGGAGATAGACCCGGAAGCTCTTCTAGAAATACATCAGTGAAATCCTTTACTGTTCGAACACTCCCCACAATTGACTCTTTGGACTCTAATGTACAAACAAGAACTATGAATGCCTCACATCCCTTTCTCACCATCTTCTCGGCCTTCAGAGCAGATACCACATTGGATAGGTAATTTCTTCTATCACCTATCATCACCACCTCTTCACCCTCAACAGACCTCAACACCATACGCTTAGCCGCACAGTCCAAACTTGCCTGATACTTCACTAGCCAGTCCATCCCTACGATCAAATCGAACTCCCTGAATGGCACTTCCATCAAACCAGCCAGAAACACTACCCCTTGAAGTTCTAGGGGTACATCCTTATACAGTTTGTTTACTTCTACAGAGTGACCTAGAGGGCTAATTACAGTCATCTCCCTAGAAGAAACCTCATGGACTAAGTTCAGAGTTCCCACTATACTACTAGCAACATATGAGTGCGTCGATCCAACATCTATCAAAGTAGTATAAGGCAATCCAAAAATCAAGAGCGTACCGATTATGACGTCTGGTGCGTCGCCCTCCTCTCACTATCTCGCAGCATGGACCAACCTAGGCTGTCTTGCATCAGTATTCTCGGCACCTCTGCCCGGTGCCCCATGACCTCGACTAGAACCATTACCTCCCCTGGTCAGACCGCGACCCCTATGTGGTTACTGGCCATCCCTCCTGAATTGTGTACGTCCCTGACCCTTAGACTGGATCCTAGCTAGCCCCTACGGATAATCCCTTATCCGGTGCCCCATTGGTACACACTCGAAGCACCCTCTGTTTCTTGTCCAACACTCTCCCGAATGAGACTTCCCACACCGAGTACACCGTGGCAGCCAATGGGTAGTAGCAGCAGGCTTTGCAGCTTGACTCGGCCCATTATATCTAGCCCTTTTCTACGAATTCTCGGCAGATCCTGATGACCCAGAACTCCTCTTAATCCAACTCCGATCATGATTCTGTCTCACTGACTATTTCACCTCCTCTGTAATCTTGGCCTTCTCTACCAAGACCATAAATTCTCTCTCTTGCTGTGGAGCAATCAACATCCGCAGCTCATCTCTCAGCCCGTTCTCAAACCTGGCACAGCGCTTGTGTTCCGTAGCCATGATACCCCTAGCATAACGACTCAGTCGAAGGAATTGACCTCATATTCTGTTACTGACTTATTCCTTTGAACCAAATTCAAGAACGCCTTCCTGCGCATCTATATAACTGGACCCGACATACTTTCTCTGATAAGCTGCCTTAAAGAAATCCCAAGTGATGTCATCAGCTGTCGCACCATCTTGTACCGTGAGCCACCACTGATAAGATTCATCACGGAGAAGAGACACTATCCCTTTCAACTTTCCCTCTGCCGTAAGGTCCAAATCGTCCATTATACATTCAGTCGTCTCAAGTCAGTACTCAGCTATATTGGGAGCCACACCAGAAACACCCCGTAACACCTCTGCTCCATTGGCTCAGAGTCGTTCAGACACAGATTTTGAGCCTCCGTACCTCCACCAGCTCCAGCTATTCTCTCCAAAACCTGTAGCATTGCTTGCGACACCGCATCATCACCACCCATCTGATCCTGGAACTCAGCGCCTACAGTTGGTGGCGGTGGTACCTCATTCCTAACCCATGACCAGACCCTGCCGGTTCCGATACAGTCATCCTACCCCTACCATGTCCATGCGTGTTACAACCTCATCCTCGAGTGCTCATGTCTACCGTTCTTGAATTAATCTAATTTAAGAATTTTATGCATTAGCTTTCTTCACTATCGTTACAGCACAATTTTATGAATAACTTAGAGTTATTCTCGTAAGTTCATACAATCCTATGGGCTTCAGTCTCTAAAGTTGATTCCTATTACTAGCATCCATAACACCACTTTTTAAACCATGCAATCAATAGTTAGGGGACTTACAGTTATGGATAGGTGCCGGAGACTCAAGTGCCATGCTTCCCAAAACATGCATTTTCCTTCAAAGTTATTTTGCAAACCCTTTATTGAAAATGTTTTGGGCCTCAGGCCCACAGCCGAGCTATTGAATCTGGCTCTGATACCATAATTGTAACACCCCAAACCCGGTCAACACACTACAACCGAATCTGGCATGTCACAGAGAAAGCTTGTCTTTGATAAAATCGGTTGTCGCCTTAAGTTAAAAAAAAACATTTTGTTTGATTGGAAACCGAGATTAGTTTGAATCAAAAGGTTAAACCGTCTTTTCTTTTTAAAGAGAATCGAGTTAACTTGTTGATATCATAAGTTCGTCATTTACCCGATGGTAAAGTTTTAGAAAAACTCCGAAAATTCATTAAGTTTTTTGGAAAATATTTATTTTATTGATTCTTTCCCATTTTAAACGTGCTTTAGTGGTTAACTCAAATGCAAAGATATTTAACGAAGTAAATAATCCCGAAATAATAGTTAAAATGGCCTTATTATAACCAAAAACCAAATTTAATGAAAATTAAGTCCGAAGTAATAATTTAAAACAAAACTCAAAATATCGTGCATGGCCACCTTGAGTCCATCCCGGCTCCCCATCCACGACCTAAGAATCATCTGCAAAGTGAAAAGGAAGGGGTGAGTCACCGAGACTCAGTGTATAAGTCCCCATCCCAAATATATAAGCCCTTACATAGTTTCATAAGTGCATATGAATATCATGCATCCCAAAACATAACCATCTGAAACTCCTGTGTCTACCCTGTGTGGTCAAAACCACTGGTGACCGAGGTCACAAATAATATATATGTGGTCAAAACCACTGGTGACCGAGCTCACAATTAATACATGTGTGGTCAAAACCACTGGTGGTCGAAACCACTGAGACTTAGTCACTATTTTATAATAAGAGGGGCCAACCCACTGTGTGGTCAAAACCATTGGTAACAGTCTGAAAACATACTTTTCCCCTCCTCTCATCACCCATCTTTATGAACATGATTTTCATGGCAAAATAATCATGCTTAATATTCAGAAATAACATAACATGGCATATGCAACCTTAACCGAGGCAGTCAATGTTAGCCAAGTCAGAATGGACTTACCCGGAGTTATCACATGTACCAACAAGGGTAACACATCATAACACATTGCTTTCTGCCATTATTCTGGCTTTGGACAAATCACAAGATAATAACATATTAACCTACGAAGTGTGTAAGTGTTACACACCTAATTACTCGCAATACAACACTCTCTACGTTGACACTGTCATTAGCCGACACTACCGCGGTCTGCCTACTCTCCTGTTCTGATGCTGGTCCACACCTCGGTGGCCAATCGCAAACCGCAGATACAACCTTCTTCTTGAACTTAGGGACTGGGGACTCAGATACAACCCCTCCTAACATTCGGCTGCCATTAGGGTTCATAATACCTTTGGTCACTAAATTGGATTAATACAGAGAATAACAATGAATAGAGATTTAACCCGAATGAATATATCCCTTACCTAGGTTAACAAATCCCAAAGATTCGGTATCTTAGACCAAAGAACCACTTGAATACTTCGTCAGCTACACCAAGCCTTCATTAACACCCCCAATCGGCCAAGATCTACAAGATTAGCTAATACCTTCGGCATTTAACACAATAGGAATAATTGACTAGCAGGGACACTTACCACAATACAAGTAAAATTGATTGGAAGTGGATGGACAACGACGATCCACTGTTACAAAATCGAAGAAACGATTAAGATAACCAAGGAAATTTGGCTAAAGAACTACCCACCATAGATGCCAAACCTCAGCTTTTCTCCCTATGGAAAACGATAGAGGGGAGAGAATAAAGATATAAAAGATTCGATCAAAGTGCCAAGACTTACCCCAAATCGAAAGTGCCTCACTAACGCAAGGAGAAAGATGTGATTGAAGAGAGATCCCTAACAGATGGTATTCGGCCAGAGATTAAAGGAGAAGAGAGAAGAGTTCTAGAGGTTTCGGTAATGAAAAGATGAAGGGAAAGATTGGGAATGTGGTTTCGGCTGACAATGAGTGAACAAAAAGAAGAGAAGAAGGAATATGGAGTTTCGGCTCTTGCCAAACTAAATGAAAAGAAGAGAAAGGGAATGAAGTTGTGATAGGGTATAGGTTCAGAGGGTTTCGGCTCTTCAAGATGAATGGGAAACAAGGTTGGTTCGGTGAAACAATAAAGAAAAATACAGAAAAAGGGAAAAGAGAATGAGAAGAGATGTAGGAAAAGAAATGTTTCGGTTTTGGTACCTGGGAAGCCAGAAAACTCAACCAAAATAAAATGCTATAGGTCTTTCAGTTTTGACCAAAGAAGGAGAAAAGAGAAAAAAAAACCAAAAGAATGTCTTTTTTTTCCTTAGCCAACCGAAAATGCTCCCTTAAGCCTACTATAGAAATTCGGCATCCCCCCCTAAACACCAAAAACCGATTCCTCCTACTCCCCTTAGAGTTTTCCATTCAGCCAACTCTAAACTCCCCACATTCATCTCCACGAATTTCTCCTGGCCACCCATTCAAATCCGTTTGAATGAATCAAACTCCACAAATTTCTCTTTATCACACAATTCAAATGTGTTGACTCCTTCCATTCCTCATCCATTAGAGTCCCACCTAAACACAACTCCCCCTAGCCTTGGCGTTAAAATAATAAGCAGAAAAGGGAATTTTCGCTGCTCGAACCTAGGCTCTCCCACCTGCATGAGGCGTCACTCCCCTTGTGCTTAATTGGCGCCTCCCTTACCACTTTACCACTGGAATACTTGTGTCTAAATGCTCCAATACCTTCCCTTAACACCTAGCCCAATCAGCTTCCCTCTACTAGAAGCCCAAAAATGAAATTTTCCACAAGGCTCTAGCCTATATCTGGCCTAAGCCTAGACCCTAAGCCACCCTAAACAAGCACAACAGCCCTACTATTTACATGAGATAAGTAAAATGCAAAGACCCCGCTTTAAGGATGTTACAACTCAAATCTCACATGAATTCATTTGCATACATATAATAGAATTTAAGATGCCTATACGGTATATACATCGCATATCTATATGGTCTTATAATATAATTATGAATATGAAGAACAAATCAGAAGATGCCAAATTTGTTACTATGTAATCAAAACATCATACATATACCAACTTACCATACATATATATACCACTTTATTTTATTACCATATTATCAAATAGTCTATAATCATTTTAAGCATTTTAGCATAAGTAACAAATATAAACACACTAAATTGAATGACCAAATAAATTAATCAAAATTCATACAATTAACCAGTACGTAACCACCTATTCGGTTACATCCATTATATCTAACCCAATTTAACGAACTTGAATACAAAACATAAACATAACAAACATATCATCCTTATATTCCATGACAAATTTCATATTAACAAGATATTATTATTTTAGCCTATGGTATCATTATTCACAAAACCAAATTTTTACCTACTATAAACACCAAGACCATGGCCGAATATAATGTAAATAAATCCTTACCACTTTAGCATCACAAAGAAATAACCACATGCATCATTTAGTCATTAAAAAGAAAACCATGTATAACCTCATCAAAACACAAAATAAAAGCCATACTCGTATGGCTATAATACATATATTATCCAAGGTTCCATCTCAAACAAGGACATTACTCATCCTATACATGCTTTTATCCAAAATAAACCAAGCTAAAGGTGTACCAAAAAGATGATAGTGTGGTTGACTTTGCTGACGATTTCTGAGCACATGAATGGACCAAAATCTATAAATGCGAATATTAAACATAAGCGAGTAAGCTTACCGCTTAGTAAGTCCTAAGCAAATACAAAATAATATTCATTCATTTAAACTTTTAATCATTAAATTCATGGCTAGATTATAAACATTATATTAAGTAACTTAGTCATAGCCAATATCATTAACACCCTTAATCTAAGTTTTGACATTTCTCTACCATGAATGTATACACCATTAAATCACATATTTATCATAAGTATCTATAAATTCCAAGTCGAATGGAAAATATCCTTCATATCAATCACATTTCATTTTTTTGTACATATATGCAAACACATACAAATTCACTTTCCATTAACAATTCCACTTATAACCAATTCATCAAAATAATGTATACATTAAGCTCAATTACACATAATGAAAATTCTTATTGAATTATCAACTTGATTTCAAATACTTAACTTAATTGATATCATACTTTCTCACATCATTCCTTACTACACTAGTAGAATAGCACTTACCCGAGTTAATGGCACATTGCATTAATTATATGCCTCACCTCGTTTAATTCTCGAATTCTCTGTTTATAGCATATCATCTAAGATTAAGCACGCTAGGCATTTAAGCTGAATTACACACCAAGACGAAGCACGCTAGGCATAAAGCCCGATACAAATCACCAAGACATGGCACGCCAGCATTAAGCTGAAATAGATCACCTAAGCACAAGGCTTCACCCAAGACAAGGCACATTAGGCTCAAAGCCGAATATCAACACATTTAACATTTCAATACACATTACTTAATACTGAAATCACAAACATCTCATATACTTCATACTACTTTCACTTATCAAACCGAACCAACTTATTCACATTGCATTAAACAAAATAAATTCACTTCAATAACATACACTCATATTCGCCATATCCGTATTTATGCTTTAAATTTCCAAAATTCATCATTTACTAAGTTCATAATTAATTCCTTGACATTTATTTGCTTAAGGACTTACCTCGACTGTCGACGGATCGCGTGAGACCAATTTATTCGATAACCTTCTTCTTTCCCGATCCAAATCCATTTTTCTTTTTTCTTGATCTAAACACATTAAAATTCAGCTCATTCAAGTACATTTAATTTCAATTTAGTCCCAAAACACATAAATAGGCAAATTACCATTTTACCCCTAATGTTTCACATTTTTACAATTTAGTCCTATTTCTAAATTAAACACATAAACGATTAAATTTTTCTACGAAACTTTCACACGCATTAATTCACATATAATAAACACAAAATATAATATTTAAATATTTCTCAGACTCGGATTCGTGGTCCCAAAACCATCGTTCCGATTAGGGTCAAATTCGGTCTGTTACATATATATCTTCCAAAGCCATTCATCACAATTCAATATTATATGAACATGAATGAATCAACTTAAATATATTTATTTGTATATAGACTTACCTCGTACGGATATAAATGGACGGATTCGATTACTCGATCACTTTTGACTTTCCTCGGTCTAAATTCATTTTCTTTGGTTCTTGACCTATACATATTCAAATTGAACTATTTTATTCACCAAATCATTCAATTCAATCCACAAAAACACATTTAGGGCAATTTACAAATTAGTCCTCACATTTTCACATTTTGACATTTAAGTCCCTATCTCACCAAATCACAAAATACACATAATTTCTTTATACCCATGCTTAGCCGAATGTTCATATGCTTCATGTAACTCCATAAATTTCATTTTTTTTTACATTTTAGTCGCTAAAAATATTATTTTCACAATTTAGTCCAAATTACTCAAATTCATCAAAAATCCAAAGAAAACATGCTAATCTAACACATATATTTCATATTTCATCAACTAACATCATAAAGCTTAAACATTCATCATGGAACATCTCAAATTCTTTATCAGATTCCAAAATTAAAGCATGGGCTTGATAGTACTCGAAGCAACGATAAAAAAAAAGTATAAATTATCAAAAACTGAACAAAACTCATACCTTAATTAAGACTTGCAAGTTTTGAATGTAACAAAGCTTTAAACCCTTCTTTTTCTTTCAATTTTAGGTGCAACAAAGATGAATGAATGCTTTATTTTAGCTTTTTCTATTATAATTAAACTTATTAATTAATTTACCTTTTTATCCTTATTATTTAACATATAAAACTTATATAATGGTTGGTTATAAATGTCCATTAACCATAATAATGGCATAATAACCTCTTAAGGACTTCACATATTAAAAACAATAACTGTAACACCCCTAACCCGGGTCTGACGCCAGGACAGTATATGAGGCACTACAGTATGTGACTTCAGTTAAACATGTATTATCGGGCTATAAAATTTCTTTCCAACTTAAAACTTTTCTTTCTTACTAATAATATACTTTTCATAGGCCTTCGAGGCTTTATTCGTACATTCAGAAGGTTTCAGGATTTATCCGGAAACCCTGGCGCTCCTTGAAAATTTTTGCCTAAATAGAGGCCACACGCCCGTGTTATCCAAGGGACACATCCGTGTGCCTCTAAGGCATGCCTGTGTTCGACACCTGTGTTCGATACTGACTTATTTCACACGGTTGAGCACACACCCATATCTATAACTCGTGTCCTTCACACAGCCTTGACACACCCGTGTACTCTACCCTTGGGGCTCTCTGTTTATGACGTCATCATACCCTTAATAGCACATGGCCATGGTACACGCCCGTGTGCTGCCCGTGTAACGAATTGTATTTTTGTAAATTAATGCAGGGGACACACGGCCTATCAACACACTGATGGGGCTGACCGTGTGTCATACACGGCCTAGATACACGCCCGTGTGTCTACCCGTGTGGACAATTATAGGGATATTTTCCAAGCAAATTGTCACCCTGAAACATAAAAACACTTATACTATCTTAAACAACTCAATTATTCCATCCATTGCATAAACTTAAATGCATAAACTTATCATCATGAAAGGGTATATAACTTAACCAATATTAACCAATTTCTAATGGCCATATACAAAAGAATGTGTCATCTTAATAACCAAGCCTTTAGCTCAAAATATTTCATTACCAAAATGATCAAACTCCTATTCATGGCATACTCAAAATTAGTTAACTTCACTGTACCAAATTAGTGGATGATAGTGTGATCCGAGCTCCAACATCTGTGATCCCCTAGCTAACTTGGCGAACCTACATGTAGAAAGGAAAGGGGAAAAGGTAAGCATATAGCTTAGTAAGTTTGCATGAGGTTTTAACAAAACAATATAAAAGCTTATAGGTAAACTCATCCCTCATAAGTCTAAAGCAACATAAATCTCAAGTACTTGAACTTACTTACTCTTACTTTCTCTTTCTCGTCACTTACCACATTATAATTTCATACTTGTAATTAAATTAGGGTACCTATATCACTTAATCACATAGATTAGCACTTTTGCTAATATAACATGAACATCAATTCATTATCTCCCCTAACTTAGGTAGAATTCCTTATCATTCTTAAATAACTTAACTTGTATTATTTTACTTACTTAGCTTTCTTGTTACTTGTTCATAGTTGTCTCTTTTGCCCGTTGAATTACTCAGAATGTCGGGGATACTCAATCTCGTCAAACATGAATCTCGATGCCAATGCCATATCCCAGATATGGTCTTACATGGGATCACCTTATGATACTGATTCCATATCCCAAATATGGTCTTACATGGAATTCCTTAGCTTGATGTCCATGCCATGTCCTAGACATGGTCTTATACGAGATCTTCCTTATATGTTTCCTTTGAAACTTACCATTGCCATGTCTTGACATGGTCTTATGTGGTATCCTTGCTTTATGAACTCACCAATGCCATGCCTTGGCATGGTCTTACATCGAATTTTTGCCTTATAGTAACTTATTAATTCCATGTATTGACATGGACTTACATGATGTCCTTGCCTTATTCGATGCTAATGCCATGTCCCACACATGGTCTTACACAGGATATACGTTCGATACCAATGCCATGTCCCTGACATGGTCTTACACGGGACCTACATTCCTTAATGCCGATGCCATGTCCCAGACATGGTCTTACACGGGTAGTCCTTGCCTCATGTTATGACATAGGTATCCTCGTTATTCTGAATCTTCAACCGGAATTTCACTTACTTAATCTCATTGACTTTCTTATTAGGCGTAGACAAACAACTTTATGATAATAATGTACATTGTACGACATAGTAAGTAATTTAATTGTAACTGTAATATGTAGCTTCAAATTCATACAAACTTACCTCGGTTCTAAAAATGTGTAGATTTGTGCGATTTAGTCCTCAACCTTGTTTTGCCTCAGTTTCGGTCTGGGCTTCGTGTTTCTTGGTCTATAATAAAAATTTAACTTATTTAATACTTACACTGACTAAATTGACTCATAAATCATACTTTGGAAAAAATACATTTTTGCTCCTAATCTTTCTTAAAATTACACTTTTACCCCTAGGCTCGTAAAATGATTTTATTCAATTTTCTTGCATTTGAAGCCTAACCAAATCATATTCTCAACTATAACAACATTCAATTTCCACTATTTTACTCATGTCTGACCATTTTTATAACTTTTTCAATTTGGTCCTTACATGGATTTTTCAAGAAAATCACTTTGAAAAATATGTATATCTACATCAAACTTTCATAATCCTCAATAAAATATCAAAATACATGTATGTTATACATGGGTAAATTTTTTAACATAATCTGTAGTCAAAATATAGCTAGAAATAGCTAAACTGAGCTACGAGGATCTCAAAAATACAAAAGAACATTAAAAACGGGGTTAGGATGCACTTACTATCAAGCTTGAAAGATGAAGAAACCCTAGCTATGGTTCCCTTGTGATTTTCGACCAAGAAGGAAGAAGATGGACATGATTTTGGCTTATTTTTCCCTTTTAGTTCTTTAATTTACCAAGTGATAAAAAATACCCTTAATGATTATTTCTTGAGATTTTTCCTTCCTATATCCTTTTTTGTCCATCTCAACATATAAGGGCCTAATTGCTAAATAAGGACCACTAATAATTTTTATAATTCTATTTCATACTTAAACCTTCTAGAATATCATATTTTCTAATCCTTACAATTTAGTCCTACTGGACAATTGATTCACTAATTAATAAAATTCCTTCATGAAATTTTCACACAACCATACAAATACCTCATAAGCCTTATAAAATCATTTTAACACATATTTCTTTTTTGGATTTGTGGTTTCACACCACTATTCCGACTAGGCTTTATGTCGGGTTGTTACAATAACAATTCGACAATTATTCAATTAAAAGGCCACTTTTACATTTTCTGCGATTAAGTCCTTTTCTCAAATTAAACACACAAACAATAAAATTAATTCACAAAAGTTTCACACATACTTAATCACATACTGCAAACACAGAAAATAATATTAAAATATTTTTTGACTCAGATTTGTGGTCCTGAAACTACTATTCTGACTAGGGTCTAAACCGAACTATTACAATTCTCCCCCTTAGGGATTTTCGTCCCCGAAAATCTTACCGTTAAACATATTTGGATATTATTGTCTCATAACATCTTCAGGCTCCCATGTAGCCTCTTCCACTCCGTGTCGATGGCACAATACTTTTACTAACAGAATTTTCTTATTTCGTAATTCTTTAACCCCGCGAGCTAAGATACGAATCGGTTCTTCTTCATAAGTCATATCAGATTGAATTTCTATCTCAGACGGAGAAATTACATGTGATGGATTAGATGTATACGTGAAACACCTTATGAATCTTTTCTAGTTCTAATGGCAATAACAATTTGTATACAACAGGTCCAATATGCTCGATAATTTCATACGACCCGATAAATCTCAGAGTCAGTTTACATTTATGACCAAATCAGGGTTTTTTCTTCCATGAAGACACTTTCAAAAGCACTTTATCTCCAATCTCAAACTCAATATCTTTACGTTTTAAATATGCATAAGATTTTTGTCAATCAGACACTTATTTCAAACTATTACGGATCACTTTCACCTTCTGTTCAGCTTCTTTGATCAAATCAACCCCGTGAATCTTATTCTCGTTGAGCTCAGTCCAATACAAAGGTGATCGACATTTACGACCATATAAAGCCTCGTAAGGTGCCATTTTAATGCTCAGCTGAAAACTATTATTATATGCAAATTCAATCAGTGATAAATATTGTTCCCACGTACCTTTAAACTCAAGAATACAACATATTAACATATCTTCAAGAATCTGAATACACCGTTTGGATTGACCATCCGTCTGCAGATGAAAAGATGAATAAAATGTAATTTAGTACCTAAAGCCTCTTGTAGTTTCTTCCAGAATCATGAAGTAAACCTCGGATCTCTGTCAGAAACAATAGATATTGGCACCCCCCGCAATCTCACAATATCAGAAATATATAGCTCAACTAATTTATGAAGTGAGTAATCAGATCGTACCGGAATAAAATGAGCTACTTTCGTCAATCTGTCAACTACAATCCAGATTGCATCTTTCTTTCTCGGAGTCAAAGGAAACCCTAAAACAAAATCCATCATCACTCTATCCCATTTCCACTCAAGAATCATAATCGGTTGTAACAAACCAGATGGAACCTGATGTTCAACTTTAACTTGTTGAAAAATTAAACATTTTGACACAAAGTTAGAGATATCTCTTTTCATACCAGGCTACCAATAAAGCTATTTCAAATCATTATACATTTTTGTACTTCCCGGATGAACAGATAAGCGACTATTATGAGCTTCTTTCAAAATCAACTAAATCAACTCTAGGTTTCTCGAAATACAAATCCAACCTCGAAATCTCAAACAATCATCTTTATCAACTCCAAATTCAGAATCAGAGTTCAAATCACACTGAGCTGATTTCACTAACATTTCCTTATCAATTTTTTGAGCATCACATATTTGTTGTAAAAACAATGGTTTCACTTCCAATTCTGTCAAAACTAAACGATCATCTAACAGGTCTAAATGAGCATTCATTGCACGTAGTGCAAACAATTATTTCTGACTCAATGCATTTGCAACAACATTTGCTTTACTCGAATGATAATCTATCACTAGCTCATAATCTTTTAACAGTTCTAACGATCTTCTCTATCGCAGATTCAAATCTTTCTGAGCCATAAGATATTTCAGACTTTTATGATTTGAAAACACATGACATTTTTCATCAAAAAGATAATGTCGCCAAATCTTTAAAGCAAACACAATTGCTGCCAGCTCAAGATCGTGTGTCAGATAATTCTTTTCATGCGGTTTCAATTGTCATGAGGCATAAGCTATAACTTTGCCTTCCTCCATCAAAACACATCCCAGTCCGTTCAATGAAACATCACTATAAATCACAAACTCTTTACCAGATTCTGACTGTACCAAAACTAGAGCTTCAGTCAAAAGGGCTTTCAACTGATCAAAGCTTTTCTAACATTTATCGAACCATTCAAATTTCACATCTTTCTAAAGCAATCTCGTCAGTAGAGTTGCAATCATCGAAAAACCTTTTACGAATCGTCTATAATAACCAACGAGTCCCAGAAAACTACGAACTTGGACACATTTCTTGGAGGCTTTCACTCCAAAATAGCTAAAATCTTGCTCGGATGAACTCGTATACCTAATGCTGACACAATATGTCCCAAAAAGCCAACTTCATGCAACTAGAACTCACATTTACTAAACTTCGCATACAATTGTTTATCTCGCAGAATTAGTTGCACGATTCTCAAATGTTCAGCATGCTCAGTTTCATTATGTGAATAAATCAATATGTCGTCAATGAACTCAACAACAAATTGATCTAAATACAATTTGAAAATTCTATTCATCAAATCCATAAAAACAAAAGGAGCATTTGTTAGTCCGAAAGGCATAACTAAAAACTCATAATGCCCGTACCTCGTTCTAAAAGTAGTTTTCAGAATGTCTGAATCTTTTACTCGCAACTGGTAATATCCCGATCTCCGATATATTTTTGAAAACACAGAAGCTCATTTTAACTAATAAAACAAATCATCAATTTTGGGTAAAGGATATTTGTTCTTAATAGTTACTTTGTTCAACTGATGGTAATCAATACACATTTTCATCGTACCATCTTTCTTTTTTTAGAAATAGTACGGGAGCACCCCAAGGTAAGAAACTCGGTCGTGCAAATCCTCTTTCGGTCAACTCTTGCAATTGAGACTTTAATTCTTTCAATTCTATCGGTGCCATTCTATACGGAGCTATTGAGATAAGAGTCGTTCCCAGCACTAAGTCAATACAAAACTCTACCTCTCGGATAGGTGGTAAACCCGGTAATTCTTCAAGAAACACGTCAGGGAATTCACTAACAACTGGCACAGATTCAACTTTCTTTTCAATCACTTTCAAATCAATCACATAAGCAAAATAAGCTTCATAACCATTTTTCACATAGCTCTGAGCTCTCATCACTGATATCACAGCCGGTAACCCATTCAAATCATTAGATTCAATCCGAACTACTTCATCATTTTGACATCTCAAATTAATAGTCTCTCATTTGTAGTTCACAATAGCATCATGAAATGTTAGCCAATTTGTAACACCCCAAACCCGGCCCATACGCTACGGCCGGATCTGGTATGTCACTAAGAAAATTTTTGTAAAACCAATCGTGTTGTCAGAAAGCCCAAATGTAATTTATATAAAATATGCCTTTGTAAATAAAACCCAAACTTAATTACATGCCTTAGTTTAATTAAAATAAATGTTTGAATTGCTAAAAATAATTTAACCCATAATAAAACAAGATATAACTAGTGGCCCGCGGCCTTATTACAACGAGGTTTAAAATCCATTAAATAAAATAAGATATAAAATAATTAACTTGGGTCTTTTTTTCGGATCCACATAATCTTTTGCATGGCCACCTTGTGCTCCTCTCCAGCCCGGTCCGATGCACTAAATGTTACCTGAAATGTTAATTAATTGGTTGAGTCACGAGACTCAGTGTGGAACCCTCATACACCATTAGATTTGGTCCTTTGCACCATAAAACTAAAATAATCAAAATTAATATACGTAACAAAAATAATATGCAAGCCCAACCCAAATCCTAGGTTTCCATCCGCTACACGCTCCCGTACCAGCCATTCACACAATTGGAGATTTCTACAATCAACCCACACCGCTACACACCTTGATGATGGTAGTCTTCTTGATCATCGATCATGGCCATAGCCACTACAACGAGATCACGGCAAAAGTCGCTACAGCAGTTCACGAAAAAGCATATAACAGATCACTAGTAAAAGCGCTACAATGTATAACTTCCCCTTTCATCAACCCACCCATGCAATCACATAAAATTCAATATACTTGTAATGTATAAACAAAACATTCACTGACTTGGTGATTTGCGATTACCCTCTTTGGGTTTCCGTCATTATGCTGGGATTTCGGCATTTATCATAACATATAAACTTTATAATCATATATTAGTCAAATAGATCTAAACGGTAGGGAAGTATTACACACCTGATTAAAATTGATACCCTTTCTAAACCGATCTACTACCTTGCTCAAAAAGCTGGAAAGATGTGAAAATAGGCCTTCTCCTATAATCAGCCATGGTTAGTGTTCTACCCGATTTTACACACTAAAATCAATAGACTTCCTTACCTTGAAATCCCGGAAGTACCACGATTCGAGTATTACTAAACCTATGACGTGGAGATCTATGCGATTGGCCCTACTTCGGATCTCGAAATGCAAAAAATGAGAAAAACCCTTGATTAGTCACTAAATAGCCATTCGGCTAGGGACTTTGAAAAGCCGAAAGAACATTGAAATCCCGAAATCAACACTTACCTATTGTTTCCTTCAAATTTTGACACAAGTAGTCTCCATTAAAGAAGATTCGGCAACTTCAAGAGGTGAGATCTAATATTTTTCGGTTTTTAGAAGATTTAAGAATTGAAGAGATGTCTAAGAGAGATTTGGCCAATGAATATTAAGGAGAAGAATAGAATAATAGAGATGTGATTTCGGCTTTTAGGGATTAGAAAAAAAATAACAATAGAGGTTAAAAGATTCGGCCAACTAGGAAATTTTAGAGAGGAAGAAAAGGTGAAGAAAATGGTGGTTTTTGGCTTTTGAGAGGAAGAAGATGAGAAAAGAAAATAAAAGAAAGGCTTCCAAAATTTCAGCACATCCCCTCTTTATATAGAAAACCGATTCATCCCTTTAGCAGAGATTGATTTTCAGCCAACACTGCCACACATGATAGCTCCTATCCCTTTTCCATTATCTTAATCTATTATCTCCTCAAAAATAGTCTTTATCTGCTTATTATCCTTAAAGACTAAATCCCTAAATAATAGCCTTTATCTGCTTATTATCCACATAGAATAAATATAATAAAATTCCCAAAAAATAGCCTTGCGCCATCCACTTCCCTAATCCCTAATGCCAAATTTAGCTAACTTAAATTAGAAGATTTGGGCTCCTTAAAACTTAAAATTTGGGCCCCTAACACTTAAATTAACTCATTCCACATATTCACCCATTAAACACATAATCCCAAAAATTTAGGATGTTACACAATCCTTACCCAAAATTATATCAAACTCATCAAAAAGTAATAACTCCAGATCAGCTGGAAAACAAATATTTTGAAACATCAATGGAAAATTCTTGCACACTTTGTCAACTAGGACACATTTACCTAAGGGGTTCGATACTCTAATAACAAATTCTGTACACTCTACAGGCAAAGTCTTACTGGATACTAAGTTCATGCATATATATGAATGAGTAGACCCTGGATCTATCAATGCAATCACAGAAGTATCATAAAGAGTAAATGTACCCGTAATAACATCTAGAGACGAAGCTTCCTCACGAGCTCGAATGGTGTATGCTCTGGCAGGTGCTCTAGCTTCAGATATTACAACTGTATCTTTTGTAGCTCTCTGGCTACCACTCATATTTCTAGTATTTCTAGAAGGTCTACCTCTAGCTAAAACATTATATGATTTCGAATTTTATACAATCTCTTGCTCAACAGACTCTAGGCAGTCCCCGATGAAATGATCTAATGATCCACATTTAAAGCAAGCTCTTTTATTCAATCTACATTTGCCTGGATATCTTTTACCACAATGTCTACATTCAGGTCGTTCAGATCAGACATTTCCAACACTAGCCATCAAAGTCGCCGGAGCTTTGAAATTCGAATGCAATCTAGCACAATTTTTGTTTGATTGTCCCACATTAGTCTTTGAATGGCCATGCTCATCTCTGAATTTCTTTGATGCAGATTTAAATGATTTACTTGAGAATCTCTTCTTTATATCTCTAGCTTCTATCTCAGCTTTTCTTTTATCTTTCCCTAGTGCTTCAGCTTTACATGCTCGATCAACAACCACAATAAATTTTTTTATTTTCAGAATTCCAACCAAAAAATAGATATATTCATTTAGGCCATCTTCAAACCTTTTACACATTATACATTCCCGAGCATATTGACTTAATCTTACAAATTCTCGTTCGTATTCTGTGACGGACATACGACCTTATTTCAATTCTAAAAACTCTTTTCGTTTTTGATCTATAAACCTCTAACTAATATATTTCTTTTGGAACTCAGATTGAAATAAATCCCAAGTAACTCTTTCTTTTGGAACAATAGAAATCAAAGTCTTATGCCATTGATAAGCTGCATCTCATAACAGAGAAACGACATGTTTCACACATTCTTCTGGAGTACAAGACATTTCATCAAACACTCAGATTGTATTCTCGAGCCAAAACTCAACTCTCTCAGCATCATCATCACTGGTGGCCTTAAACTCTTCAGCCCCATATTTACGGATTTTATCGACTGGAGGCTTATTCAATCGATTCAAATTCATAACTGGAGGTACGATAGAAGTCTGAGGTAGATTGGGTGAGAGAGGAGTTGTGAAATAGCCAGATTTGTTCTAATGTATTGAGTGAAACACTCATTCATCATTCGAAAGAAGGCCTGTTTAGCCTCTCCCTCGTGACCGCTAGTAGCCGGTCTCGAATCAGATGGCACTGTTCCTTGAGTGGGAGCAGGCGCATTACTTACAACATCGTCAACTATAGCTCTTTCAAGATCCATTTACTATACGAAAGCATATTTTATACGTCATGATTCATCACACTATCATAGTTTATATATATGGCATGCATAGCTAGACTCTCACATGCTACGTTAGTCCGAGAATCGACTAAACCGTAGCTCTAATACTAATAAAATGTAACACCTCTAACCCGTAACCATCGCCAGTCTAGGGTTAAGAGGCATTACCGAAAAAATTGAAACTTTTAACAGCCATTTCACAACACAAAGTACATCATCGTCAAAATATAACAAAATATAATCATATAGTCCCTTAATGAGGTCTACAAGACCTTAAACATGCATTAGAAAGGGGTCAGGACTGAACCGAATACATACAAAATTTTTCTAAAAACTTAACATTTTTCAAAGTTACAGAGGTCACATGCCTGTATAGGCAGGCAGTGTGCCTCACTCGGCCTCGGACACATCCGCGTGTCCAAGCCTTGTCAAAACAGGGCATACATATTGACTTGTCCACACAGTCGAAGACACGCCCGTGTGCTTCTCCCATGGTCGAAACTAACTTGCATCACACGGTCAGTCACACGCATGTGTGTCCAACCCGTGTGCGAGCCTGACTTGAATTAAATTACAAATTTTAGGGGCACGGTCGAGCCACATGCCATTGTGCTCAACCGTGTGGGCAAAAATAGGCCATTTGCAAGGCCAATTTGCAATCCATTTTGGGTCAATCCTACAAACACAAACAAACACATTTCATACCTTCAAAATGCAACCAAACCATACCAATAATATCCATATTTTCTAACCATTCAAATGCATAACAAACATACTAAATTATGTACCATTTATCTCATTCTAATCACAAGCATTTCTAAGTATAATCCATCCAAAAACTTACCAATTCATTATGTAAATCTTTTTTCAATAATATACCAACTTTGCCTCACAAATCATAGGCTAAAATGTACCATATTCACATCCCATTTACAAGCCATATCACATAGCTAATATATACATCTCAAACATAATTTAAAAAAACTAGCCTATACATGCCATACTTAACTATGTACACATTAAAAAATGTACCAAAATAGAGTTTTATAGTGTGGTGATGATTCTCGACAATCCCCGAGCCTTCCGTAGCTTTACGATCTATAAAATAATTCAAACACACACAGAGTAAGCTTTCAAAAGCTTAGTAAGCCATATACAAATAAACTCAACATATAAAACATTTATAATCATTTCAGTTACAAGAACTTTAACATATCACAATAGCAAATTCATATTTCTTCTTTAGCTCAATTGTATCTAACCATTTGCTTGACATCAATTCACATCTCCATGTATCTCATTAGATTATAGCACCTTCGTACATATATCACATTTTGTATCAACAAGTCTATGCACATATCTCATTTTTGCAAATTCACATATACTTACCTTTCATACTCAAACATAGTATACATTTCAAGTAGACCTGAATCGGTTACACATTTCACATAGTCTTTCATTTCTCAAAATTTCCCGTTGAACCATTCGGAATCAAATAGGATACTCGGATAACTAAGAACACTCGTACAATGCCAACATCTTAGACGTGGTCTTACATGTAATCAAATATTGATGCCATTGTCCTAGATAGGGTCTTACATGAAATCATATACGATGTCGATGTCCTAGACATGGTCTTACACGTAATTCTCAAATCGACGCCAACGTCCCAGATGTGGTCTTACACGATATCACATATTAGAACCCTATGTCATGACATATGAATCCTATCTATTCCTAAGGTTCGAACGGGACTTTTCGAACCTTGACACATTGTCGATACTTCCTCGGATTTCACATATATATCTTCTAAAGCCATTCATCACAATTCAATATTATATGAACATGAATGAATCAACTTAAATACATTTAATTTTATATAGACTAACCTTGTACGGATTCGATTACTCGATCACTTTTGACTTTCCTCGGTCTAAATCTATTTTCTTTGGTTCTTGATCTATACATATTAAAATTTAACTCTTTTATTCACCAAATTATTCAATTCAATCCAGAAACACACATTTAGGGTAGTTTACAAATTAGCCTTGAACTTTCACATTTTGACACTTAAGTCCCTATTTCACCAAATCATAAAATACACATAATTTCTTTATACCCATGCTTAGCCGAATGTTCATATGCTTCATGTAAGTCCATACATTTCATTTATTTCACATTTTAGTCCCTCAAAATATTATTTTCACAATTTAGTCCAAATTACTCAAATTCATCAAAAATCGTAAGACAAAACATGCTAATCTAACACATATATTTCATATTTCATTAACTAACATCATGAAGCTTAAACATTCATCAATGGCACATCTCAAAATCTTTATCAAATTCCAAAATTAAAGCATGGGCTTGATAGTACTCGAAGCAACAATCACAAAAACGTAGAAATTATCAAAAACCAAACAAAACTCATACCTTAATTAAGACTTGCAAGTGCCGAATGTAACAAAGCTTTAAACCCTTCTTTTTCTTTCAATTTTAGGTGCAACATAGATGAATGAATGCTTTATTTTATCTTTTGTTTTATCATAATTAAACTTATTAATTAATTTACCTTTTTATCCTTATTATTTAACATATAAATCTTATATAATGGTTGGTTATAAATTTCCATTAACCATATCAATGGCATAATAACCTCTTAAGGACTTCACATTTTAAAGACAATAACAATTCGACACTTATTCAATTAAAAGGCCACTTTTACATTTTCTGCGATTAAGTCTTTTTCTCAAATTAAACACACAAAAAATAAAATTAATTCACAAAACTTTCACACATGCTTAATCACATATTGCAAACACAAAAAATAATATTAAAATATTTTTCTGAGTCAGATTTGTGGTCCCGATACCACTGTTCTGACTAGGGTCTAAACCAGACTGTTATGTAACACCCCAAACCCGACCTAGACATTATGGTCGAATTTAGCATGTCACATTGAAGTGTCTTTAAAAAATTTGACTTGTTGGCAAAAATTCGTTTCTAAGTTTAAAACCCTTTTATTATTATTTAACAAATCATCTAGTCAAAACATTTGCCTTATTATCTGCTCTTGTTATAGTAGGTTGATTTAAAATCGCGGAAGCTTTTGAAAAATCTAATGTTCAAATTTCGTGTCTTTGAAAACGGTAATTATTTTGAAAATTCTTCTTCTTTTAAACTACCAATTTAAAATAAGTAAACAAAAGCCCACAATTAAAAATTTAATCAAACATAAATGACCTTATTACATAAACAAAACCCAATATAAACTTTAAATCTAAATAAAAGCAAGTGTAGAACAATTGCAGCTGTGTGGCCACCTCCGAGTCCCTCACAGCACCAAATCGCCTATGGTTAAGGATTACCTGTACAGTTAAAAGGAAAAGGGTGAGTTTATGAAAACTCAGTGTGTAATCCCTTATCAGTCAGTCAGTATACAACATGCAGTAATAGTTTGGGCCTAAGCCCTATTCAGTAATAGTACAGCGTGGGTCTTAGCCCAATACAGTAACAATATGGGCCTTAGCCCAATACCATATCAATATAGTGTAATAATGCAACCCATCTCAATCCAGCCAACGCACCACTCTGTATCACCAACACACCATGTGGGGATAAAATCGACCCACCCAACCAACACACCAATATCGCAGGAAAGCTGCCAGTAACAGTATCGCAGCAAAGCTACTAGTAACAGTATTGCAATAAAGCTGCCAGTAATAGTATATGTGGCAAAGCCACCAATACAATATACTTCCTCTATAACAATATCCCAACACCATGCAGTATGTCATGTCATAAATCATACATATATGAAGAATGTCATACACAGTCTCAGTCATCTACAAATCATGAATGCATCAGTAAACCTACCTTTAGGGGTATAACAGACGTTTCCATCTTTTAGGGGTAAAATAGTCATTTCACCCTTTAGCGGTATTTTGATCATTTTACCTACTTTGGAGTCTTGGTGCAGATATCAACCTCTCAGAAGGTCCGCAGTCGCCTCAAGGGACTCTGGTAACCTAAACGGTCATGACGGTGTAAATGGGCCCAAGTGGGCCCACACACTCGTGCGGCCCGTTTGGCCCAAATTTTGCCACGGCGATGAGACCTACATAGCTCAGTCCAGTATTTGCCACAAATTATGGATTTCATTTGTGTGGGGCCCACAAGCCTATTGGGCCCAACGTGGCCCATTACGGCCTAAGCCCATGAAAATGCTCATAGAGGCTTCTACAGTCATACGCTCGTAATTCATGGGCTCAATTTGACCACACGAAAGTTCGCACGCCTATGTGACCTCAAGGCCCAATCTACTAGCTTTTTGAATTTTCAGCTTTTTCCATTTTACAGTCCAAATAGTGTGAATACACACTTGTTTAATCAATCGCTCTAAGTTTTTTATGCACCCAACCTTAACTGAGTAATATTTCGTTTACTCCTCTTAGATCGCTGACCAAAATGATCAAACGCTACTTGTCGACTTACTGCAATAACAATTGATCTCATCAGGTAGAATCATTCACAAGTGGTTAAATCCATGAATATCAACCTTGCAAAAACACAGGGATATTCGGCCTATGCTCAAAAAGACAAAGATAAAGCTTTTACCTTAACTAAATGATGGATGACAAGGTTTTGATTGCCTCAGTCACTTTTAACCCTTCACTCCACCAAAATCCCTAGTACCCAACAAACCACCACATCTCAAGAAAAGACAAGAATCACAATTAAAACACGTAAGAAAAAGCATTTGTATTTCGGAAAAGATATAAGAATAACGAAACCACTATACCACAGTAGAGTACAGAGACAGTCGACCAAAACCCAAAATCAGAAGAACACCTAAAAAAATGGAGAAGGGCAAAAGGGATATACTATTCGATCAAGGTTTAGGAAAGTAGAGGAGAGAAAATAAACTACAAAGAGAAGGAGGAAGAGAAAAGTGGATTCGACAGAAGAAAAGAAAGAACATTACGAAAGGAAAAAAAGTGAGCAGAGAAAAATGCCAAAAGAACCTACCACATTCGACCAAAGGGAGAAAAAAAACCCAAATGAGCAGTATACCTCTCTTGGCAAAAATCTTGAGTGCCAGAGTCCAAATTCGGCACAAACTCCCTCCCCTCTCATCTCCTTGATTTTCTCCTCAAATCCCTTCTCAAACCTCTCCATGACCAGTTCAAACTCTATTCAAATTCTATTCGAACTCCCCTTAGCTGTGCTTCAGTATAACTCCACTACCTACACAACTCAATTAGCAAAATAAACATTTCCTTGTGCAACCCAGGACTTGAACCTCAGACCTCACAGTTATACAATACGCCACCTTACCATTAGACCACAAGCTCTTTTTGTGTCATAAAATAAGCACTATTATTTAAAAGGCCTATATGTTAGTTTTAAATTCATTTAAGAGCAAATCTAAAAATTCTGCAAAAGCTAAGACTTGAACCTAGGATTCTCAAACACTCCCATACACACCCAAATCACTCAGCCATTAAAGCAAACAAGCAATTTCGGTCAAATCATGAAAAAATTAAAGACTTAAATTTTGTTTGGGGCATTACATGTTACATGCAAGAAAAGCTTCACACCCCTTTTTCACACAACTCAAAGCTTTCATCGAAAATATTACAGTCGATAGCCCATTCAAATCACTAGATTCAATTTGAACTGGCTCACCATTCTGACTTCTCAAATTAATACTTTCCGTTTGTAATTCACAATAGCATTATGCAAAGTTAACCAATCTATACCCAAAATTATATCAAATTCATCAAAGGATAGTAGCATCAGATTAGCTGGGAAACAAATATCTCAAAACATCAACGGACAATTCTTACACACTTTGTCAACCAGAACACACTTTCCTAAGGGGTTTGACACTCTAATTATAAACTCAGTAGACTCAACAGGCAGAGTCTTACTAGAAACTAAGTTCACACATACATATGAATTAGTAGATCTTGTATCAATCAATGCAATCACATCAGTATCAAAAAGAGTAAAAGTACGAGTAATAACGTTTGGAGATGACGCTTCTTCCCGAGCGTGAATAGCGTAGGCTCTGGTAGGTGCTTTCGCCTAAGATCTCATAGCTGTATCTGTTGTACCTCTCTGACTACCACTCACATTTCCTGTGTTTCTGGATGGTCTACCCCTAGCTGCCTGTTACTCGGCCTCGCACTCTGAGCATTATCTTTCTCAGCCAACTCTGGGCAATCCCGAATGAAGTGATATTGTGATCCACATTTATAGCAAACTCTATTATTATACTTGCCCCAGAATTCACCAATATGACGTCTCCCACACTGTCTACACTCAGGCTTATTATTTTTGACAATGTTAACACTCAATTCTATTGGATTTTAAGCTTTAGAACTCGTATATTGTTTCACACGATCTCTACTCTAATGTCCAAATAAAGCATTTGAGCAATTGGTTGCATCTCTGAATCTCTTTGATGATGAGTGATATGACTTATTCATCGACCTTTTGATCTCGTCTCTAGCTTCTAAGTCTGATTTCTTCTTTTTTTACTAAGCTCCTCGGCTTTACAAGCTCTTTCAACCAATACTACAAATTCATTCAAGTCAATAATTTTGACCAGAAGTTTAATATCTTCATTCAACCCTTCAATGAATCGTTTACACATAATAGTTTCTATCAAAACACATTCTCATGCATACTGGCTCAATCTCACAAACTCTCGCTCGTATTCCATAACAGACATACGACCCTATTTCAACTCCAGGTACTCTTTGCATTTCTGATCTATAAACCGTTGATTGATATAATTCTTTCAAATTCAGTTTGGAAGAAATCCCAGGTCATTCGTTCTTTCGAAACCATAGATATCAATGATTTCCACCAATGATACGCCGTATCTCTCATCAATGAAACAACACACTTAAGACATTCATCAGGAGTACATGATAATTTATCAATCACTCTAATGGTATTCTCAAGCCAGAATTCAGCTCCCTCAGTATCATTATCAACTGTGGCCCTAAACTCTTCAGCCTGGTACTTTCAAATTTTATCAACTGGAGGTTTACTCAATGGAATCGGGTCTATTACTTGAGGCACTATAGGAACTTGTGTGGGTAGAGTTTGTTGAGCAGCCAGATTCGTTCGAATGAAATCCGTAAACCACTCACTCATCATTTGGAGGAAGGCTTACTTTGCCTCTCCCTTGTGACTACTAGCAATAGGCCTATATTAAGCCGGCGCTGTCCCTTGATTGGGAGCAGGCGCATTACTCTCAACATCATCAGTAATTGCTCGATCAGGATCCTTTATTATACGAAAACACATTTTTAACTATCAGGAATCATCACACTATCGCATGTATATATATGGCAGGTATAGCTAGACTCTCACACGCTACGTATCCATCGCCGGACTAGGATTACGAGGTATTACAGGTCAAATCATAACATTTACACCATCATAACTCACACATCATCATATTAGAGAAAACCAATCACACTTAGTCCCTTTAGAAGGTCTACGAGAGCTTAAACATGCTTTAGAGAACATTCGAGACTAAATTGATCACATACAGAAACTTTCTGAAACTTAGAAAATTTTTCTTCTAAAACAGGGAACACGTCCATATGGCTAGGCTGTGTGCCTCACACGACCATGCCTTAGAACATGTCTTACCCCGTGTACAATTCTGATTATAGTCACACGGCCTGTCACACGCCCGTGTGTCTGGCCCATGTCCAACACTTACTTGAGTCACACAGCCCATCACATGCTAGTGTATCTGGCCCGTGTACATCGAATAAGAACAGTGATGGACACAGGCGAGACACACGCCTGTGTGCTCCCCTATGTGGACAATTATAGGCCATTTACAAGGCCAAATTGCCACCCAATTTAGTTCATCCCTACATGCTCAATTCCAACATCAATTAACATACAATTCATTCACCACTCTCAACTACCAAATCAAGCATGAACATACCATTTCTATTTCACCAAAAATACCATAACGGTCATTCACACAAGACCATATGTACATATCACATACACCATTTTCACATAGCAAAACATGTACAAAAATCATTCCACAACCTAACTAGCCTGTACATGTCATATACCATATATACAACTTCTAAAAAGGTACCAAAATAGATGTCCGATAGTGTGATTGAGTCACTGACAATCCCGGATCTGAGCTAGCTTTAATAACACAGTAAAATAGAGAAATACTTCAGACAGTAAGCTTTAAAGCTTAGTAAATTCGTAACATAACACAATTAACTCAACATTTCTAATTCAATATTCAAAATTAACTAACACATAAATCAATTCACATTACTATTCAATCTCATCCATGATTATTACTCTCTTTCATACCATATCTATAGGTTTATGTACAAGCATGTATAATGCTACTCAAACCATCTATTTTTCATCATTCATTCACAGAATCATCCATTTATCTCATACACAATATCATCAACCATATAGGTTCTGTACATACCTGTACCATCACGTATTTATCCATCACATTTACAACTCAATGCTCAATGTTATAATTCGTTAGATCCTCTTTAAACGTTCTATGAACTCGCACACTCACTTCCATTTAAATAGCCGAAGCTACAATAGTATTAAACACTTAGTTCCATCACATTAAACCAAAGATGTCTTGATATCGCACTAATATAGCTGATGCAATTCTTTGTCTCGCACACTTAGGGTATTTCATCGCAGTAACTATTCTATTTACTCACACTTAGTGCCACATATCTTCGAACTCACATTTCGCATTACTAACTCAACAATTACATTTCTATTCATTTCATAACAGATGAAAATTGTTTAAACAATTCCTATTATACACGAACTTACCTCGAACGTAAAACAATGACACTAGTCGATTAATCGAGCACTTTATTCTTGCCTCGGTCTAAGTCTGTAACAGCCCAAACCCGGCCCAAACGTTAGGACCGAATATGGGTCGTTACGGAGAAAACCTTTTGAAAACCCATTTCAAAACCAATTTAGGATTTGTTGAAAACTTCTCGTTTTAGCTATCTCGTTGAAATCATACTTAGTCCGAATTTGAAAATTTAATTAAGTCAAGTTATTATACAAACTTCAGATGTGCCCGATGGCACGATAAAACATTTTTCGTCTTAATTTAGAAAAACGTGTGATTCAAATTTATAGTTAAAAACAAAATATCCATCATATAAGAAAATAACTAAAGTAAAGTATAATGAGGCCTTATTACATCCAAAATAAAACAACCCGATAACCAAAATTTAAAATAACAAAAATTAAAGTCCATTTAATTTTAAATCCACCGCATGGCCTCCTCAAGTCCCTCCGGCTCCATGTCCGCGATCTAAGCATCACCTGAAAAAAATAATGGAGAAGGTGAGTCACCAAGACTCAGTATGTAACCCTTCCCCCGTTTTAAAACATTTTTCATACACAACATATAACAATTAATATGCAAAATAATGTGTACCCAACCTAGCCAACCATACGCCACTGTCTACCCCGTTGTGGTACCAAACCACTGGTGGTGCCAAACCACTGGTGACATATAGTCACAATGTGTTACCAAAACACTGGTGTCCGTAGACACAAATCGGGTGATGGGGCCAACCCATCGTGTGATACCAAATCACTGGCAGACGATCCCATATCTCAAGTGGGGCCAACCCACGGTGGTGTTAACCACGTGGATAAGTCGCTATTGAGGTACCAAACCTCCGGAGGTACCAAACCTCCGGTGACATATAGTCACGGTGTGTTACCAAAACACTTGGTGCCCGTCGGCACGATTAATCTGCCCTCCACTCACTAATCCGCATCAATCACATACTTGAATCTCATATAATAATGCATCATGCTTACCAAAAGCATCAAATAACAAGTACACATTTTGGGGACTTACGGATTGCCAACTATACCGATATGGTATATTATCAATGCTACATAGAAATCAAGTTAGCATTCACAACAAACGAAGATATTAACAAATTATATGTGTATGTACACACTGTCACCACGATTAATCTAAATCCCGAATGAAGGAGTCGACCACCTTATATCTCTTTGTTCCTATATTCTACCATAATAGAGTTAGTGATATGGGCCATTCGGCCAAACCAATTAATTTGAGAGGATTCCTTGTGAACCCGAATCTTACCTTTATCCTTCGGTTCCTAATCACAAGACTCAATTCCCAATTACGCTCGCCAACCACCATCGATTAGTAAATAATACCAATAGCCTTGACTTTTAATCATTAATCGACTTATTAGAATAGCACTCTATTTACCATAAATCCTTACCACCTACTTACCAATCGATTGACTAAGGAATGGAAGATCCGCTTTACGCTTTGAGATCCCGGAGTTTCCTAGAAAGAAATCGGTTTCACAAGGGTGTTAATACACTATTGAAATCGGCACTTACCCCCTTATGGATGTCGACGAGACACGAAGAGAAGGAAAAAGAAAATAAATAGTATTCAACTAATACTTCATACCTCTGCTTCAATATTCGCCAAGTCTATAGAGTAGAGGAAGGAATTTGAATGTGGGGTTTGACAAAAAAAGTAGAGGCTTTTAGGTTGAAAAGGGTGAAAAGATTTGGAGAGATGGAGTATGGAAGTAGAAAGGAAATTCGGCTATTGCCAAAGGAGTAAAATGAAAGATAAAAGAATGTGTGAAGAGAATTTCGGCACTTAGCAAAAATGACAAAAAGCAACCAAGGTGACAAGGTTGAACCTTTTATAGGCATTCGGCATCCCCCCCTAGTGGCCTTGCCGTCCACCTCCCCATGAGGTGTTTGAATTTCGGCAATCACTTACAACCTCTCCTAGCCACTCATTTGATTTAATTCAAATCTTTTAAAAATTAAAAGAAAAATAATCCAATAATAATTCATAACATCCTTGATTATCACTAATTATCCTTAGATAAAAATCTATTAATTCCCAAATAATCAAATAATCTCTTAATAATCCAAATAATTTCCTTATTATCACCTATTATCTTGTTTATCTAAATAAACTAATATCAATAATAAAAAAAAAAACCAATTTAAAAATACTCACATTATCCTTTATTAATGAAATAAAATTTGAGCATTTTCTCCCTCTTGTTGCCGTCCAAACAAAATGCCAAAAAGGAGAATTCCGCGACTCGAACCAAGGCTCTCCTTGCTCCTTGGTGGCGTCACATGTAGCTCTTAAGTGGACTTACTTTGCCACTTAGTCTAAGCTCATCTTATGTCCAAATTATCCCCATTTATTCTTATAACACCCTCTTGCTTAGGCTCCCTACCTTAAAAGTTAAAAATTAAAATTTCCTACCAAATCGAGCAAACACAAAACCTTAAATTGATCATTATTATTCCATAAATAATATCTCGCTAGTTCTTACATAAGAAAATGATTAAATTCCAAATAACCCCACTTTTGGGATGTTACGCTTCTACCCCCTTAAAATAAATTTCATTCCAAATTACATAACTAAAACAGATGAGGTATTGCCGCCAGATCACATCCTCGAGTTCCCACGTAGCTTCCTCAAAGACCATGATTCCGCCATAGCACTTTCACTAAAGGTACTTGACTTCCTCGTAGAACCTTTATATCTCTATCCAAGATCCGAACCGGTTCCTCCTCAAAAGATAAGTCTGCGTTAACCTCGACTTACATCACGGGCACCACATGTGATGGATCGGCCGATACCGTCTCGGCATTGATACGTGAAAGGCGTCATGTATCGACTTAACTCTACCGGCAGTTCAAGGCGATAAGCTACTGGTCCTACTACTTCAAGATCAGATATGGGCCAATGAATCTTGGGCTCGGCTTCCTTTTCGCCCAAATCTTAGTACCTTCTTCCAAGGCGACACCTTCGGAAGACCTTATCTCCCACAAAGATACTCCATTTCCTTGCGTTTGAGATCGGCATCGACTTACGCCTATCGATGCTTCCTTGAGATTTAGACCGTATCACTTTGACTTTGTCTTGATCTCGCTACTAATTACGGGCCCAACACTTGTCGTTCACTCAACTCCGTCCAACACGTCGGAGTTCGCATTCCGTCCATACGATTGCTTCGTGTGGTGCCATCTCGAATACTCGTTTGGTAGCTATTATTGTAGGCAAACTCAGCAAAGGTAAGAATTCCTCCCAACTACCTCGGAACTCCAAGACACAACCCCTCAAAGATATCTTCTAAGATCAGATGACCCTTCGGATTGCCCGTCTGATGCGAGGATGGAAAGTCGTTTGAAATCCAACAGCGTACTCCAACGCTTGATGTAACGCCTTTCAAAACCTCAAGTGAACCTTGGGTCCCTATCCGAGATAAGCGACACGGTACACCATGCAATCGACTATCTCGGCCACATACAACTTTGCTAGCTTCGGGTGAGTAATCCATTCTCACCCAGATGAAGTGAGTGATTTAGTCGACGGTCTACAATTACCCAAATCGCATCTTTCTTCTTTGGGCGTGAGGGGTAGACCACTGACGAAATCCATAGTGATCCTCTCCCACTTCCATTGAGGGATCTTAACCGGTTGAAGTAACCCCGATGGTAACTGGTGTTCAGCCTTAACCTGCTGACACGTCAAACACTTCCCTACGAATTCCGTTATCTCGCTTCAACCCGCCACAGTAATTTAGCTAGATCTCCATACATCTTGCTTCCTCCGGATGCATAGCGTATGGGCTGCTATGAAACATCCCGGAGAATTTTTCGCCTCAACTCCATGTCCTTTGGCATACAGGCCGTCCTTGAAAACATAACACACCATCACCAACCAAACTATACCCTTCTAAACCACCATCCACGAACTTGCATTCTCTTCATTTAAGCCTTCATCCACTAACTGCTTGTTCTTAATCTCCTCGATCCACGTTGGCTTAACTTGAAGCTCTGCCAAAAGGCTTCCATCGTCATATAGGCTCAACTGAGCAAACATTGCTCTTAAATCCGCCACGACCATCCGGCTCAACGCGTCGGCCACCACGTTAGCCTTACCCGGATGATATTCGATGGAACAGTCGTAGTCCTTTAACAGCTCAATCCATCGGCCACGTCTCGATTCAAATCATTCGTAGTGTCAAGATACCTCAAACTTTTGTGGTCCGTAAATTACCGACTTCTCCCCATAAAGATAATGTCTCCATATCTTCAAGGCGAAGACATTGCGGCTAACTCAGTGTCGTGAGTTGGATAGTTAACCTCATGCGGTCTCGGTGACGGGACGCATAGGCTACTACCTTCCCATCTGCATCAACACACACCCCAAACCAAGGTGAGATGCATCACAATAGATCGTGAATAATTTCCTGCCTCGGGTTATACTAAAACCGGAGCTTAGTCGAATCTTCCTTAGCTTATCAAAACTTTCTTCTCGCTTCTCCAACCATACAAATGGAACACCTTTCCTTAGCAACTTAGTCAGCGGTACTGCGATCGAGAGAACCCTTCCACAAATCTCCGATAATACCACCGCTAAACCTAGAAAACTTCAGATCTACGCCACCGACTTAGGCGGTTTCCACTCCAACACCGCTTCAATCTTGCGGGATCCACTCTAATCCCTTCCGCTGACACTACGTGACCTAAGAAAGCCACCTCCCTTAGCCAAAATTCACACTTACTGAATTTGGCATACAATTGCTTTTCCCTTAACACTTGTAGAACTATCCGTAAATGCTTGTCGTGCTCCTCCTCCGTCTTAGAGTAGACCAAAATGTCGTCTATGAACACCATGATGAATTGGTCTAGGTACTGCTGAAATACTCTATTCATTAAATCCATGAATGTCGCCGGTGCATTGGTCAAACCGAATGGCATCACTAGGAACTCGTAATGCCCATACCGAGTTCAAAAAGCCGTCTTGTGAACATCGGCCCCCTTCACCTTAAGTTGATGGTAACCCGATCTAAGGTCTATCTTCGAAAACACCGCGCTCCCTTCAATCGGTCAAACAAGTCATCGATCCGAGGCAATGGGTACTTGTTTTGATCGTTAACTTGTTTAATCGGCGATAATCAATGCACATTCGCATAGAACCGTCCTTCTTCTTGACAAACAATACAAAGCGCCTCACGGAGATATACTAGGTCGAATAAATCCTTTATCCAGCGCTCTCGAATTTGAGCCTTGACTCCACCAATTCCTTTGGTGCCATCCAGTAAGGTGCTATAGACAGTGCCGTTCCCGGTAGCACGTCTATACCAATTCGACTTCCGATCCGGAGGTAGACCCGAAAGTTCTTACGGGAACACATCAAGAATTCTCCAACCGTTCGGACCTTTCCAACTCCTGACTCCTTAACCTCCAAAGCACAGATTTGAACCAAGAATGCCTTACAACCCTTCTTGACCATCTTCTCAACCTTCAAGGCAGACACCACATTGGATAGGTAATTCCTTCTATCACCTATCATAACCACTTCACCATCTTCAGCCGTCTTAAGAACCATGCGCTTAGCCGCGCAATCCAAATTCGCCTGATACTTAACCAACCAGTCCATTCCAAGGATCAAATCGAACTCCCGAATGGTAGTTCCATCGATCGACCGAATCGACCCTTGGAGTTCTAGGGTGCGTCTCTAAAAGTTTGTCTACCACTACTGAGTGACCTAAAGGACTCACTACGGTCATCTCCTAGCAGCGAGTCTCGAGTCTAGGTTGAGTCTCTACCACACTACTTGCTACGTATGAATGTGTAGACCCCACATCAATTAATGCATAATAAGGAAGACCAAAATCGAAACGTCTCAGGTTATGACATCCGGTGCGTCACCCTCCTCATGACGCCTTGCAGATAGACTAAGCCAGTCTTAGCCTAGCTGTCTTCCTGAACCTCCGCCTACGAGTTCCTCATCCTCGGTTAGGACCATTGCTTCCTCTCGCCATTACCACGACCCTCCGTGGTCCCATATTTCTATCCTGCGTCGATTACGCCCTCCGGTGATTTGAGCTCGCTTAGGGACAATCTACGACCCGATGTTCTAAAGACCCACACTCAAAACATCCTCTATCATGGGTCGAGCAACCTCCCCAATGGGACTTCCCACGATTGCAGACCCGGCCTCGATTAGTAGCTACGGGCCTTCTTTGCTGATTCTACCCACTCTGCCTAGCCTTCTTCCGATCATTACCCTTTGGATCCAAATTGACCCAAATCCTCTCTTTTGATTATTCCTACTATAATTTTGTCTCACGACCTCCTTGATCCCTCGGCTACCTTAGCCTTTTCCACAAGAGATGAAAACTCACGAACTTCTTGCGGGCAATCGGTAACCTCAAGTCATCTCGAGTCCGTCCTCAAAGCGGACCACGGCGCTCGTGTTCAAGGGCTCGATTCCTCTAGCATACCTACTCACCTTAAAAACTCCGCCTCATACTCGTACGGACTTAGTTCCTTGTACTAAACCTAGAAAAGCCTTCCTCTGCTGGCGTCGGTGTAGCCGGTGCCCACATACTTCTTCCAAAAGCGGTTTTAAAGTAGTCCCACGTGAGATCATCATTGTGGCTCCATCCCGAATCGACCACCACCGGTGCGCTTCATCCTTTAGAAGCGACACCGCCCCTTCACTTTTCCTCCTCGGTCGGTCAAGATCATCCATTATCCTTTACGTAGATTCCAACCAATACTACTGCTACACTGGTGCCACTCGACACACCGGAACACCTCACTCGTTGGACCGAATTCGCTGGGAGCAGTTTACGAGCTCTAAATTTCCACCATTTCACCACCAATTCGAGTACTGCAACACCGCTTGAGCACGCCTCTCCTCGTCGATCCTGCTCCTCTGCTCCAAAAGTCGGAGGTGGTGGTGGCGGTGGTACATCATTTTCGAACCTTGCCCGACTCACGGGTTCGGACACCATCATCCTACCCCTACCGCGTCCCACGGCGTCCACGTCCTCTAGAACTCATTCTATCTCTGCGCTTTTAATCGATTAAGAGAAATTTTATGTATTAGCGTTTGTTCCACTTCATTACTCATGAAGAAATTTTATGAAGAAATTTTAATTAGAGATTCTTTCGTGCAAACAAGGTTTGATCTTCTATCCTAGTTCACACAAAGAAGTTCTTGCATCCATTCCTAATACTTTTCATACCTATTCGCTCTTGGACATTTACGCCCATTTCTAACCCGAGGGTATTTTCGTCATTTTCCTCTGAGGTATTTTAAGTAATAAAGAGATTTTAAAAACCTTAGTAAAGTAGGTTGTTTTGAAATTCCAACACTTGGGGTGTTATTAAAATTGATAAGATTTGAAGTTATGGCATCATTTCAAAAACCGTGGTATTTTGGTAATTTTGTCCATCGAGGGTAATTTTATAATTTTTGTAAATCAAGGGTGTTCTAGTAATTGCAAAACCTTGAGGGTCCCTTTTGAAAATTTTCCTTTCTTAAAACTGATGTTGCAAAAATTTGTACTCGAGGCGTTTTGGTAATTTTATTAGTTGAGGCGTTTTCGTAATTTTCCAAAACCAAAGTGTTTCATTGATGATTTCAAAGGTGAGTTGAATATTTATCAAATAGTTGAAATTCTTGAACAAAATCATTGATTTGATATTTTATGAACCAAGGGTATTTTAGTAATTTTACCCCTAAGGGCATTTTCATAATTTTCCACAAATCGAACTTTTCGAGGAAAACATTGTAAAAAGAGTTGTTCTTACGTTTGAGGGAGTGATTTTAAAAGTTTTAAAACCAAGTTTTGTTGTTTCATTCTTTTTTTCAAAAGTCAAGGCTGATTCCCTTTCGGGTTTTAATCATTATGTTTAGCCTATGACCGAGCCCTCTTGGTCAGGGTGAACCCAAGCTACGCACCAGGCAGGTTTCGTGTGGAGAGGAGGTGAGTCACACGGACTGCTTAAATACCAAGCTCCCATCAACCTTTCCGGACATGCGCAGAGGTTACCACACCACCGAGCCCTCTGGGTTAGGGTGAACCCAAGCTACGCACTGTGTGGGATACTGCGAAGAGGTGGTGAGTCACTTTCGACCGCTTAAATACCGAGCTCTTGGGCCCAATCCTAGACATGCGTCTGAGGGTTACCACACCCTAGCTCGATGACTAAGTCATAGGTTGGTTTCGTTCTTTAAGTCTTATGTTACGATTGTGTGTTTGAGTAATCTAATCCTAGAGTTCAAGTTCCTATAAGTCTATCTACGTTCCATGCTTCCTACCCTTCTACGAATATAATTCACACAGAGGTTTAGATGTACTTACAGGCGGATCGGTCTTAGGCTGAGGGCCATCTTTGCTTTAAAACCCAAAATCAATTAATAAGGCCTATTAAAACATTTTTGGGCCTTGGGCCCCACAAATAGAGTTTTGAATCGGACTCGATACCAATTTGTAATATTAAACCCGCCCCAAACGTTAGGACCGAATATGGGTCGTTACGGAGAAAACCTTTTGAAAACCCATTTTAAAACCAATTTAGGATTTGTTGAAAACTTCTCGTTTTAGCTATCTCGTTGAAATCATACTTAGTCCGAATTTGAAAATTTAATTAAGTCAAGTTATTATACAAACTTCAGATGTGCCCGATGGCACGATAAAACATTTTTCGTCTTAATTTAGAAAAACGTGTGATTCAAATTTATAGTTAAAAACAAAATATCCATCATATAAGAAAATAACTAAAGTAAAGTATAATGAGGCCTTATTACATCCAAAATAAAACAACCCGATAACCAAAATTTAAAATAACAAAAATTAAAGTCCATTTAATTTTAAATCCACCGCATGGCCTCCTCAAGTCCCTCCGGCTCCATGTCCGCGATCTAAGCATCACCGAAAAAATAATGGAGAAGGTGAGTCACCAAGACTCGATATGTAACCCTTCCCAGTTTTAAAACATTTTCATACACAACATATAACAATTAATATGCAAAATAATGTGTACCCAACCTAGCCAACCATACGCCATTGTCTACCCGTTGTGGTACCAAACCACCGGTGGTGCCAAACCACCGGTGACATATAGTCACAATGTGTTACCAAAACACCGGTGTCCGTAGACACAAATCGGGTGATGGGGCCAACCCATCGTGTGATACCAAATCACCGCGACGATCCCATATCTCAAGTGGGGCCAACCCACGGTGGTGTTAACCACGAGGATAAGTCGCTATTGAGGTACCAAACCTCCGGAGGTACCAAACCTCCGGTGACATATAGTCACGGTGTGTTACCAAAACACTTGGTGCCCGTCGGCACGATTAATCTGCCCCTCCACTCACTAATCCCGCATCAATCACATACTTGAATCTCATATAATAATGCATCATGCTTACCAAAAGCATCAAATAACAAGTACACATTTTCGTGGACTTACCGGATTGCCAACTATACCGATATGGTATATTATCAATGCTACATAGAAATCAAGTTAGCATTCACAACAAACAGCATATTAACAAATTATATGTGTGTATGTACACACCTGTCACCACGATTAATCTAAATCCCGAATGAAGGAGTCGACCACCTTATATCTCTTTGTTCCTATATTCGGCCATAATAGAGTTAGTGATATGGGCCATTCGGCCAAACCAATTAATTTGAGAGGGATTCCTTGTGAACCCGAATCTTACCTTTATCCTTTCGGTTCCTAATCACAGCACTCAATTCCCAATTCTGCTCTGCCAACCACCATCGATTAGTAAATAATACCAATAGCCTTGACTTTTAATCATTAACCCACTTATTAGAATAGCACTCTATTTACCATAAATCCTTACCACCTACTTACCAATCGATTGACTAAGGAATGGAAGATCCGCCTTTACGCTTTGAGATCCGGAGTTTCCTAGAAAGAAATCGGTTTCACAAGGGTGTTAATACACTATTGAAATCGGCACTTACCCCTTATGGATGTCGACGGAGACACGTAAGAGAAGGAAAAGAAAAATAAATAGTATTCAACTAATACTTCATACCTCTGCTTCAATATTCGGCCAAGTCTATAGAGTAGAGGAAGGGAATTTGAATGTGGGGTTTCGGCAAAAAGAAGTAGAGGCTTTTCAGTTGAAAAGGAGTGAAAAGATTTGGAGAGATGGAGTATGGAAGTAGAAAGGAAATTCGGCTATTGCCAAAGGAGTAAAATGAAAGATAAAAGAATGTGTGAAGAGAATTTGACACTTAGCAAAAATGACAAAAGCAACCAAGGTGACAAGGTTGAACCTTTTATAGGCATTCGGCATCCCCCTAGTGGCCTTGCCAGTCCACCTCCCCATGAGGTGTTTGAATTTCGACAATCACTTACAACCTCTCCTAGCCACTCATTTGATTTAATTCAAATCTTTTAAAATTAAAAGAAAAATAATCCAATAATAATTCATAACATCCTTGATTATCACTAATTATCCTTAGATAAAATCTATTAATTCCCAAATAATCAAATAATCTCTTAATAATCCAAATAATTTCCTTATTATCACCTATTATCTTGTTTATCTAAATAAACTAATATCAATAATAAAAAAAACCAATTTAAAAATACTCACATTATCCTTTATTAATGAAATAAAATTTGAGCATTTTCTCCTCTTGTTGCCGTCCAAACAAAATGCCAAAAGGAGAATTCATGACTCAACCAAGGCTCTCCTTGCTCCTTGGTGGCGTCACATGTAGCTCTTAAGTGGACTTACTTTGCCACTTAGTCTAAGCTCATCTTATGTCCAAATTATCCCCATTTATTCTTATAACACCCTCTTGCTTAGGCTCCCTACCTTAAAAGTTAAAAATTAAAATTTCCTACCAAATCGAGCCAACACAAAACCTTAAATTGATCATTATTATTCCATAAATAATATCTCAAATAGCTTCTTACATAAGAAAATGATTAAATTCCAAATAACCCCACTTTTGGGATGTTACAAAGTCTGAATTTCTCCTTTCTTGATATATATAATATCAAATCCAAATCATTAAATTACATTTTCATCCAAAACAATCCACAGCACATTGTTAAAGCATTTTATGCTTTAGCCCCCATAATTCCATATTTTGACATTTTGATCCCTATTTCACAATTACACAAAATACACATAACTAACTCACGCCCAAGCTTGACTGATGATCATTTGTCAGAGCCTTAAAAATTTATAATATGAATGTTCTAGCCTAAAAATTATCTGTGACAATGACTTGAGGCAAGCGCACATATCGAACAGTAGTATAGTAGTATAGTTTAGTGTCAAGACCGGATTGTCGAACCCAAAGGAACCAAAAATACTAATACTATCTTTATTTTTATTATTTAACCTAAGAATTAAAGGAATTGTTGTTTAACCTAAAATTAACTACTTACTAAGTTAGAGATGCTAAGATAAAAAGAATGAATTAGGGAAATACTTGTGGAAAAACCAATTGATTGAGACAATACTCGAGGAAGTATCCACCTAGACTTCACTTGTTATCTAACTCTAAACTAGACGATTTATACACTTGAATTGATCTGTAGGATTCCCTAATTTATATTAATACCTCTCTCGAGGCTACTAATGTCTAACCCTAGGTTGATTAATTGAAATCTCTTTCAAATTAAAACCCCTAGAATTGCATTAACTCGATATATGGACACCCATATTAGGTTTGACCCTAATTCGATAGATTTTCGTCATCTTATCTCTAGAGTTACGATCAACTCCGCTTAACTATGCTATATCTACTCTTAAACAGGGTCTATTCCTCCTCTGCCTAAGAGCATAAATGCTTGAATCAATATTCTAAAATGTCAAAACAATAATTAAGAACACATGGTTAAGAACAAATCACATATTTATCATACAGCTTAGAAAACAATAACAATATCCGTTTTAGGTTTCATCCCCCTCAGGTATTTGAGGGGTTTAGTTCATAGTCATAAAAGAATACATCTTAGAAGAAAATATAAAACAAAACATAAAGAAAACCCTAAAACCCCTTGAAAGAATTGAAGAAGAGATCCTCAGTCTTGAGTATGACTTTGGCTTCTTGAGATGAATCAATTGGCTTTCTTCGAGTGAATCCCACAATTCAACCCTTTTGGCTTGGCTCATTGGCCTAGCTGAACTCCCCCTTAAAAGTTGGCCTCTAGGGTGTTTATATAGGCTTTTGGAATGTTTTTTCTTTGCCTTTAAGTACCCTAATCCGAATGAAACTCTTCTTTGCTACGGTAGGGACACGCCCGTGTGGCACGGCCATGTGATTCAAGTTATAGGCCGTGGTCGAATCTGTTAAAGAGGCACGGTCGTGTGTCTCGGGGTCCAGGCTGTGTGCAGTTCGTACTTTGGCCTATTTTCTCTGTTTTTGGCCTATTTCTTACTCTTTTCATCCTCTGGTGCTCTCCTAAATATAAAACATGGAAACAAAGGATTAAGAGCACCTATTTCCATAATTAAAGGGATAAATCGTCTAAAAGTATGCTAAATGTGGGATTAAAATATGTGTATATTATGGTTTATCAAATACCCCCACACTTAAGCTTTTGCTTGTCCTCAAGCAAAATTTTCAACTCACAATTAAAATGAACTTCTTCAATTCATAATATCCATTGATAATGTTTCATCATAATTCATAGATAATTTATACATGGACAATTTAACTCAAAGAGTCCTAAGGATTCAAATAATGGAAGTCATAGTTTTTAGCACGAACAATATAGGTGTTTCCCCTTAGCTAAATAATTACCTTTAATTCAAAAATGACAAGAGTTGACATCCTCACTAAAGATTCACTCAATTCACTCGAAGTGTTTAAGGTTCAAAATTAAGCTCTCAAAAGTCGAACATGAAAAGTTAATCCTATAGGCTTTCCTGAAAATCAAATCTCCACCACTATAAAATGAGATGATACACAAATCAATAGGTCTTTAAAAGGGTTGTAACGGGGCTTAGGTTAAAGGTGTGGATAAAGGTTGAACTAGAGGGTTAGAATCGAAATTGAATTGACAATTTACCTAACTAAAAATTACATCAATTGAAAACTAATAATGCGAGCTTAATCTTCAAGATGTTGAATTTAAATGTATAATCTCACTTAATCATGGAACTAATAATGAATATACTTCAAAAAAAAATTATGAACAAATCAAGTATAATAAGAAAGAACTTTAACAACTGAAATATAGAACATAGTTAGGCAACTGCTCAAAATCACATCTCGGCAAAAGGGGTAGTCAAGAGGTATGGTGATAACAAATACAAGATGGGTTTTGGGTTAATATTAGTGGGTGAATCAATAAAAAGGGTTGTTAGGATCAAAGGGGTTCACTAAGGGTTAATTGTGAGGGTAGGCTTTTAGTGGAGTAAGTGGGTTAAATCCTAAGTGCCTTTATCATCTTAGTATATCAAATAAAAGGTGTGGTATTGACATGTATAATCGAAGCAAGTTCCAGAATAAAAAATCAATTTTGACACACTCATAATCAATAAAGTTAGCACGAAAAGAATGTATGCTCTACAAGGTTCAAAATCTCACAAAAATTATGGGTGTTTTATATCAACCTTGTAAATTTCAAACTTCAAGGTAATAATTAGATTAAGGTAGACAACCTAACAAAATTTTAATTTTTGAAAATAGACTCATCATGCTTGATTCTCTAGCATCTTAAAGTTTAAATCATCACTGTACAATTATCAATGACTTATTCTAAAACATATCAATAAAAATCATAAATCAATAGGTATTTCATTCTAATTTGTGATATGAGAAAATTACTTAAGACAATATATCATTTAGGATTTGAGAATAATACAAAAAGTTAGGAACTTTTCTAAATAAATTTTCACCCCCACACTTAATATGTACATTACCCTCAATGTACAAAGATAGATAGTAATCATATATTAAGAAAATTAAAAGAGAGGGAGAGAAGTGAAACTTACTAAATTTTTGGATGGATTCCTTGAGTTGGAAGTGTGGAAACTTGATTCGGAGGTGAAAGATAAGTTGGAGGGGGTACCTTTAATTCCTGCGCTAAATGAAGAAATTGGGAATCTTGTGAAGAGTTAGCCAGGAAATAATAAGAATAATTCTAAATATACTAATTTTATATTTAAATAAAAGAAAAATAAAAAGAAAGAGTGTAAAAAGTGAAATAAGACTAAAAGAAAAGATTAATGGACTGAAAAGTACTTATTGTTAGATGGTTCGCGAGGTGGGAGTGATTTCTAAGGCTTGGTGTGGTGATTCCCTAGCAGCCTTTAGAACCTAAAACCAAGAAACTAAAATAAAATAAACCAAATTTAGTATAAGAAAAATAAAGACAAGGAAAATAAAGGAGAAGAGAAAGGAAAAAGAAAGATTAAATGGACTCAAAGGTCCTTTTCCGGTCGAGTTAATGAAGTGGCCAACATGAACTTATGTAGATCAGTCTCGCACAGGGAGACTGAGATAGGATCCTTCCATTTCTTCGACATGGATGAAGTGTAGATCAAGAGTTTGGAAAATGAAGAAGAGGAAATAAAAAGGGAGGAGAGTGTAAAGGTTGTGGAAGAAGGGAATGGAGAGTAGGTGAGAAGGGGAGTAGGTAGTTTAATTAAATTTTCAGCTCTGGTACATCCCCACGTCCATGTTTCATGGGCGTGTCATGTCACACGGCCGTATCGCATGACCGTATGGTGGTTCATTCGTTTCTCCTACGCCTGTTATTCAGGTCACCATGCTCGTGTTGATAAAACAGTGTCAGCCACGGCTATGTCGCACGGCTGTGGTGTTTAGTCTGAGCCCGTGGCTTGAAGTTATTTTTCATCCTATTTCGTACTATCTCTGTCATGCCAGTACGAAAATTTGTAGTATCCACATGGCCACGGCCACGACTGTGTGGAAGGCCGTGTGGTGCAAAAATCTGCACTTCATTAGCTTGGTTAGTTTGTAGTTAGGTACTAAAAGAAAGAGAATAAAAATAAATGGGGTTACTGCTCAGGTTGCCTCCCGAGAAGTGCTCGTTTAAAGTCTTAAACTAGACTTACCTCTCATTCGCACATTCATGGTGGTTTGAGGAGTGAAAAATCTTTTCTCATGCTATCATTATATAGTTTGAGTCAAGTAGCATTTACTTTACAGGTACCAAATGTAGAATTGCTTACCTCAACTGTGCCGTATGGGAAGACATTAAGTACCTTAAAAGGGATCTCTTCGTTTGTATTGAGGTCTGAAGTGGCGGTTTGAGGGTCTGTTTTCTCTAATAGTACCTGATCTCCTATTTCAAAGTGATTTGACGTTCCTATAAGCTCGTCTGGGGGTTTCTTTGGTTTCACTTCATGTGGTTTTGATTCTTCATTGAAATGTGCCTTCCACTCGTCTAGTTCATCAATTTGAAGCCTTGGTTCCTCATAAATTTCCTCTTTATCGGTACAAGGTCTGAGATCTAGCTCAGTTATGTGATTTCGTGGTGCTTCCTGTAAAGAAAGTTGAACAAAATGATTATCAATATAATTTACGTTCTCACCTTTATCACTTGATGTCCTAGTTGAGTCGAGAGCTTGAAGACTGATTGATTCGTCACCTACACGAAGTGTGAGTTCACCTGTACTAACATCAATTCTAGATCTAGCAGTTGCTAAAAAGGACCTTCCTAAAATTAAAGGAATTGTATTATCCTCATCTATATCTAAAACAACAAAGTCTACAAGGAATATGATTTTTTCAATTTTAACGAGTACATCTTCAATTATACCCCTAAGATTTTGAATAGTCTTATAATCTAATTGAATACTCATTCTAGTTTGTTTGGGTGTCCCTAGACCTAGTTGTTTAAACATTTTATAAGGCATGCCCCTAAATTAGCTAACGCGTTATTAATAGTTAAAATACCAATTAAACATGGAATTGTAAAACTCCGTGGATCTTTTAATTTTCGTGGTAGTTTATTTTGCAACATTGCTGAGCACACTGCATTTAATTCCACATGCGACTCCTCTTCTAACTTCCGCTTATTTATCAAAAGTTCTTTTATAAATTTCCTTGAATCTGGCATCTGTGAAAGAGCTTCAAGAAACGGTAAGTTAATATGTAATTTCTTTAAAAGTTTAAGAAATTTACTGAACTGTTCATCTGAATTGTCTTTCTTCATCGCATCGAGATTTGGTATACGAGGTTGGTATTCTTTAATTATCGGTTTTGGCTTTTCTTGGCATACCTCAACCTTACCTTCACTTACCACAAGTTCTTGCCCTAGCTCATGTTCAGAATCTACTAACCCATCACTATTCTGAGTGGTTATGGCTTAAAGTTGCTCTTTTGGTTAGTCTCAGTGTTACTTGGCAAGCTACCTTGTGGTCGTATGGAGATTAGCTTAGCGAGTTGCCCTTACTGGTTCTCAATTCCTTTAATCGATGCTTGTTTATTTTTAAGTGTTGTTTTGGTGTTTTGGAAACTAGTTTCTGACACCGCTATGAATTTTGTTAGCATCTCTTCAAAGTTTGACTTCTTTTCCTGTGGATAGGGTTGTTGTTAGAAGTTTGGAGGAAGTTGTTGTCTCTAATTTCCTTGACCACCCCATGAGAAATTAGGGTGGTTCCTCCAACCTGGATTATAAGTATTACTTTAAGGGTTATTTTGAGATTTGAAATTGTTACCCGTATAGTTTATCTGTTAGCTTTCCATGCCAGGATTGTAGGGTGGGTACTCTGGATTCGCCACACCTCTTAGATTTGAGTCACATTACATTACTGGGTGTACCTGCGAGGAACCACACAAACCATCAATCTTTTTATTTAACATTTCTACCTGATTTGATAGCATGGTGACTGCGTCGAGGTTGAAAACTCTAGCTGTTTTTGTTGGGCTTGTCCTTGTAACTTGCCACTGATAGTTGTTCAGGGACATCTCCTCTATAATCTCATAGGCCACCTCAGGAGTTTTGTTATTCGGGGTTCCACTGGCTGCTAAATCAATCAGTTGTCTCGTTGAAGGGTTCACACCGTTGTAAAAGGTTTGGACCTGTAGCCACAAGGGTAATCCATGGTGTGGGCACCTTCTCAATAGATCTTTGTATCTCTCTCATGCATCGTATAGTGTTTCTAGATCCATCTACACAAAAGAAGAGATATCATTCCTTAATTTGGCCGTTTTGGCCGGCAGAAAGTATTTTAATAAAAAATTTTCGGTCATTTGTTCCCATGTAGTGATTGATCCATGTGGAAGAGAATTCAACCACTATTTAGCTTTATTCCTCAAAGAGAAGGGAAATAACCGAAGATGGGTGGCATCATTATAAACGCCATTAATTTTGAAAGTATCGCAAAATTCTAGGAAATTTGCCAAGTGATTATTTGGATCTTCATCTTGCATACCATTAAACTGAAAAAGTTGTTATATCATTTGTATAGTGTTAGGTTTCAATTCAAAATTATTAGCAGCTATAGTAGGTCTAACACTACTTGACTCAGTTCCTGTTAAATTAGATTTATCTTAATAATACATAGTTCGAGGAGCATGATTTTTCGGCCACCTCTTGAGGTAACAAATTATTCTCAGCCATCCCTTCGGTAGTATTAATTTCGTTCTCTTGCTCTTCTTGTATGTAGTTTAAGCTTCGCCTTATTTCTCTACGATTTTTGCGAACCTTACCTTCGATATCACTGTTGTAAATCAAGGGTCCTGTCGGGTTCTTTCTAGTCAGAAATGAGAGGCACCTATCAGGAAGAGGAAAAAAAAGAAAAAAGAAAGTTAGAAAAGTAAAAATGAAATTTAATTGCAAAAAAAATAAAATATGGCTAAAGTAATAAAAATTGAGCGTTCTTAATATTTCAGTTCCCCGGCAACGGCGCCAAAAACTTGATCGTGTGTCAGAGTCTTAAAAATTTATAATATGAATGATCTAGCCTAAAAAATAACTATGATAATGACTTGTGGCAAGCACCTATCGAACAGTAGTTTATTTTAGTGGCAAGACCGGATTGTTGAACCCAAAGGAACCAAAAGTACTAATTCTAACTTCCTTTTTATTATTTAACCTAATAATTTAAGGAATTGTTGTTTAACCTAAAATTAACTAACTACTAAGCTAGAGAGCTAAGACAAAAAGAATGAATTGGAGAAATAATTGTGGGAAAACCAATTGATTAAGACAATACCCGAGGAAAAATCCACCTAGATTTCACTTGTTATCTAACTCTGAACCAGACGATTTATTCACTTGACTTGATCCGTAGGATTTCCTAATTTATATTAATACCTCTCTCGAGGCTACTAAGTCTAACTCTAGGTTGATTAATTGAAATCTCTTTCTAATTAAAACTCCTAGAATTGCATTAACTCGATCTATGGACTCCCATATTAGGTTTGACCCTAATCCAGTAGATTTTCGTTATCCTATCTCTAGGGTTGCGATCAACTCCGCTTAACTATGCTAGATCTACTCTTAAATAGGGTCTATTCCTCCTCTACCTAGGAGCATAAATGCTTGAATCAATATCCTAAAATATTAAAACAAGAAATAAGAACACATTGTTAAGAACAAATCAAATATTTATCATACAGCTCGGAAAATAATAACAAGATCCGTCTTAGGTTTCATCCCCCTCAGGTATTTGAGGGGTTTAGTTCATAATCATAGAAGAATACATCTCAGAAGAAAATATAAAACAAAATATAAATAAAACCCTAAAACCCCTTGAAGGAATTGAATGAGAGATCTTCAATCTTGAGTATGATTCTGGCTTCTTGAGATAAATCAACTGACTTTCTTCGAGTGAATCCCACAATTCGGCCTCTTTGGCTTGGCTCATTGGCCTAGCTGAACGCCCCCTTGAAGTTTGACCTCTAGGGTGTTTATATAGGCTTTTGGAATGTCTTTCTTTGCCTCTAAGTACCCTAATCTGAATGAAACTCTTCTTTGCTACGATAAGGACACGACTGTGTGGCACGGCCGTGTGATTCGAGTTATAAGTCGTGGTCAGATCTACTAAGGAGGCATGGCCGTGTGTCTCAGGGTCCAGGCCGTGTGCAGTTCATATTTTGGCCTATTTTCTACGTTTTTGGCCCGTTTCTCATTCTTTTCATCCTCCGGTGCTCTCCCAAGTATAAAACATGAAAACAAAGGATTATGAGCACCTATTTCCATAATTAAAGGGTAAATCATCTAAAAGTATGCTAAACGTGGGATTAAAATATGTGTATATTATGGTTTATCAACCAAATTTCATATTAGTCCTTAGCAGTCCATATCTTTCATTTATTTCACATTTTAACCCTTTAAAGTTTCATTTTCACAAATTAGTCCTTAATAACCAATTTCATCAAAAATTCCAAATACAAAATATGTTTATCATCCATCAAGCCTTTATATTTCACCAACTATCAACACAAAGCTCACATATTCAACAATGGCATAACTCTAAATTATCATTAATTTCATGAATTCAAGCATGGGCTTTATAGAACACAAAGCAACGATCACAAAAACGTAGAAATCTTCAAAAACAGATCAAAAATCATACTTCAATTAGCCAAAATTAGTGCCGATCCACAAGACTCTTTTTCTTTTCTTTTTCCTTTGTTTTTACGACAAGGATGAACACAAATGCCACTAATTCATGTTTTATTTTAATTAATATTAAATTTAAAAACCATTTTACAATTTTAACCTTAATTAAAACCATTTAAAAGCATTCATTTAATGGCCATTTATGTCAAATTCCACTATTAATGGTCTAATATCAACATAAGGACCTCTAATTAATAAGACATGGCAATTAAGCACTTTTAACTTCTAGCACACAGCTTTTGCATTTTACGCGATTAGGTCCTTTTTCACAAACCGACACACAAACGATAAAATTTTCACGTAGAACATTCACACATACTTTATCACATGCCACAAACATCGTAAATAATATTAAATTATTTCTTCAACCTCGAATTTATGGTCCCAAAATCACTGTTCTGACTAGGGTCTAAATGAGGCTGTTACAACTCTCCCCCTTAGGGATTTTTGTCCCCAAAAATCTTACTAGTGAATAAATTCGAGTATTGCTCTCTCATAGCACCCTCAGGCTCCCACATAGCCTCTTGAACCCCATGTCTGTGCCACAACACTTTCACTAAAGAAATGTTCTTATTTCTTAACTCTTTGATCTCACGAGCCAGATTTTTAATTGGTTCTTCACTATACGATAGATCAGACTGAATCTCAACTTCAGAGAGGCAATCACATATGATGGGTCGGATCTATATCGTCGAATCATCGATACGTGAAACACATTATGAGTCGTCTCTAGCTCAGGTGGCAACAACAATCTATAAGCAACCGGCCCAATATGTTCAATAATCTCATACGACCCGATGAATCTTGGATTCAACTTACCTTTTCTGCTGAATCAGAGTACTTTCTTCCACAGAGATACTTTCAAAAACACTTTATCACTGATCTCAAATTCAATATCTTTTCATTTTAAATCTGCATAAGACTTCTAACGATCTGATGCCACTTTCAAACTGTCACCAATTACTTTCACTTTCTACTCAGACTCTTTTATCAAGTCAACCCCGTGAATCTTATTCTCACTAAGCTCAGTCTAATACAATGGAGTTCTGCATTTATGATCGTAAAGAGCCTCATATGGTGCCATTTTAATGCTTGATTGAAAACTATTATTATATGCAAATTCAATCAATGGCAGGTACTTTTTGCACGTACTTTCAAACTCAAGAATACAACATCTCAACATATCCTCGAGAATTTGAATGATCCACTCGGATTGACCATCTGTTTGTGGATGAAAAGTAGTAATGAAGTGCAACTTCATACTAAAGCCTCTTGCAGTTTCTTCCAGAACCGTGAAGTAAACCTTGAATCTCTGTCAGACACAATAGATGATGGTACTCCATGCAATTGTATAACCTCGGATATATACAATTCAGCTAACTCATCAAGCGAATAATCTGTTCTTACCGGAATAAAATGAGCTGATTTCGTTAATCTATGAACTCTCACCCAGATTGCATCTTTCTTTCTCGGAGACAGGGGCAATCTTGACACAAAGTCCATCGTGATTCTCTCCCATTTCCACTCAAGAATCATGATCAGTTGTAATAAACTCAAAGGTACCTGATGTTCAGCTTTAACTTGCTGATAGACTAAACATTTCAAAACAAAATCAGAGATATCTCTTTTCATTCCAAGCCACCAATAAAACTATTTTAGATCATTATACATTTTCGTACTTCCCGGATGAACAGAAAAATGACTATTATGAGCTTCATTCAATGCCATCTAAATTAACTCTGGATTTCTCGAAACAAAAATACGATCTTGGAATCTCATACAATCGTCATTATCAACTCAAAATTCTGAAGCTAAATTCAAACCACACTGAGCTCGTTTTGCTAGCATTTCATTGTTAACTTTTTGAGCATCACAAATCTGCTGTAAAAATAACGATCTTGCTTTCAATTCTGCTAAAACTGAACCATCATAACACAATTCTATCTGAGTATTCACTGCTCTTAAAGCGAATAAAGACTTTCGACTCAAACATCAGTAACAACATTAGCTTTTCCCGGATGATAGTCAATTACTAATTCATAATCTTTAAACAATTCTAAACATCACCGTTATCGTAGATTCAGATCTTTCTGAGTCATCAAATATTTTAAGCTTTTGTGATAAAGAAAGACGTGACATTTCTCACTGAACAGATAGTGGTGCCAAATTTTCAATGCAAACACAATAGTTTCCAATTCCAGATCGTGCGTAAGGTAGTTCTTTTCATGCAGTTTTAATTGTCTCAAAGCATAAGCTATAACTTTTCCTTCTTGCATCAACACACAGCCTAAACCATTCAACGATGCATCACTGTAAACTATGAATTCTTTACCTGATTCAGGTTGAACTAACACTGGTGCCTCTGTCAACAACATTTTCAACTGTTCAAAACTCTGCTGACACTTTTCTGTCCACTCAAATTTCACATCTTTCTGTAGTAATTTCATCAATGGAGTTGCAATCATCGAAAAGCCTTTCACAAATCGGCTATAATATCATGCTAATCCCAGAAAACTACGGACTTCAAACACATTACTGATATCTTACTTGGATCAACTTGTATCCTCACAGATGACACTATATGTACTAGAATACCAACTTCGCGCAACCAGAACTCACATTTACCAAACATTGCATACAATTTCTTCTCACGCAGAGTTTGTAACACAATTATCAAATGTTCGGCATGGTCCGTCTTATCACAAGAATAAATCAAAATATCATCAATAAATACAATGACAAATCGATCCAAATACGATCTGAATATCTGATTCATCAAATCCATAAAAATAGCAGGAGCATTTGCTAGTCCGAAAGGCATAACTAAAAATTCATAATGTCCATACCTCGTTCTGAAAGTAATTTTTGGCACATCTGATTTGTAACACCCCTAACCCAAAACCGTCGTCGAAATAGAGTTAGGAGCATTACTGAACAATCAGAACACTTCACTCCCATTTTTATGAAACAAAGTTAATCATCAATCAAACATATTCAAATACTAGTATATAGTCCCTTATCGAGGTCTACGAGACCTTAAACACGTGTTTGAAAGAGGTCGAGACTAAATTGGACACTTACAAAAATTTTTAGAATTTTAAACATTCATCAATACTGCAAAGGTCACATGCCCGTCTGTCGGGCCGTGTGCCTCACACAACTACCAGGCACACCCATGTGTCCAGACCATGCCAAAATAAAGCATATATATTGACTTGTTCCACGGCCACTGGGCACGCCCGTGTGCCACGGTTGTGTAAAATTAAGCTGGAGACTGTCTTGGTCACACGGCCACCAAGCATGCCAGTATGCTACAGCCGTGTAACCTATCTAGGCACACTTAGAAGTGGCCCTTGAGCTACACGGCAGGGACACACACCCATGTCCCTTGGCCGTGTATGCAAAATAGGCCATTTGTAAGGCCAAGTTGCCACCCACGCAAGGGTCATTCCCTACAATCACAATTAAGCATCTTCCCATATATCAATAGCAACCAAAAACATATCAAAATATTCATCATAACAACCCAATTCAATCTCATTTCTATCATACCATCTTATATGCTAAATAGTTCCACTAATTCACATGTACAACCAAGCTTGAACCATCCACAATTTCACTATATCCCTATGGCATCAATCCATCACTACACTTACCATTCATATAACTATTTCATTGCCATCAAGTCATACCAAAACATACTTCATATACCACAATCATTCAAGCATATTACCAACATTTGTCTAGCCACATCACATGGCAATTTACACATCTCAAACATATTTCAAAACAACTAGCCTACACTTGCCATATTCAAATCTACATATCGTCAAAAGTAACAAAATATATTGCCGATAGTGTGATAGATATTCTGACTTTCCCCAGATCTGAGCTAGTCTTACTGACATTGTAAAATAGAGAAACAAATCACATAGTAAGCTTTCAAAAGCTTAGTAAGTTCGTAGTATAATACAATTAACTCATTGAATTACATCATTGTACAAATTGAACCGTTATATAGAAAATTTACCAATAATACACAAATTTAACTATATCTAATACTCACATAGCATTCCATTCATCTACTTTCAATTTTACCAATCACATAGGTATCATACATACCTTTGCCAACACTTAGTTACTCACCAACCATGCTATCCAACCATTACATAGATAAAGACACAACTAGGCACATTATCAATCTCAACCACATACTCAAATATCTATTCATTCAACTCTTAAATCTATCATCAACCATTTAGGTTCAAACGTACCTTGATCAATACATAGTTACTCATCATTCATGCTACTCAATTGCTAGATATTACCTCTCGTTCCACCTTTGCTATTACTTTGATTTATTCGCACACTTAGTGCCAATTTCATAATCGAAACATAGTCGTCATTGCACACTTAGTGTCAATATATTAAACTGAACTTATATTGGTATCGTACATACAGTGCCAACTCTGTAATCCGAAGCTTCTATCCTTTCTCACACACAGTGCTAATCATTAAAGCAGTAGCTTCTATCGTTTCACACACACAGTGCAAATCAACTCTGTGTCAACTCAATTTTGTGCACTTAGTGCCTCAATAATCAACCTCGTACATAACACATTCTATTCCATTAATATACATTAATTCATTTCTCATCACATAGATACTAGTTTTATAGCAAGTATTATATCCAAACTTACGTCGGATGTCGATTTACCGAAATAATCAATTAATCAAGCACTTTGTCTTTACCTCGATCTCGATCCGAACATCTTGTTTCTTGGTTTATACATACTCAAATTCAATCCATTCAATCACCAATTCATTCAATTTAATCCGCACACACTTATTTAGAGCATTTTCCAAAGTACCCCTCACATTTTCACATTTCGACACTTTAGTCCATATTTCACGAAATTATCAAATACACATAATTTCTTTTCATATAAGCCTAGCCGAATTTCCCTTGTGTTCATACAAGCCCACACATTTCATTTATTTCACATTTTAGTCCTTCAATTTACACTTTTCTCAATTTAGCCCAAAATACTCAATTGCACCAAAAATTCGAAGACAAACCATGTTCATCCTTCACATATCTTCCATATTTCACTATCAACTAACACATAGTTCAAGCATTCATCAATGGCATATCTCAAAATCACCATCAATATACAAAATTGAAACATGGGTTTTGTAGAGTATGAAGCAACGATTGCAGAAACGTAGAAATTATCAAAAATCGAGATCAAAACATACCTTGATTAAGCTAAAAACCAACCGAAACCCCTTGACTCTTTTCTCTTCTTTTCCTTGTAAATTTCGGCAATGGTGGATGAATAATCCACTAACTTATTTCATTTGTTTCATTATAACATATATTATTTATCAATTTACAATTTTAACCTTTAATAATAATATAACATAACATATGATAGTTGGTTATAATTGTCCGACTACCATCCACTTGAAATATAATGGTTTAATAACTTCATAAGGACCGCTCATTTAGAGAGTCATGACAAATAAGCACTTAAGCAATTAGCACACAGCTTTTGCATTTTATGCGATTAAGTCTTTTTTCATAATTCGACACATAGTCGATAAAATTTTCACATGAAACTTTCACATAGGGTAAATCACACATTATAAACATCAAAAATAATTTTAAATTATTTCTCTGACCTCGAATTTGTTGTCTTGAAACCACTGTTCTAACTAGGGTCTAAACCGGGCTGTTATAGCTCTCCCCCTTAGTGATTTTCGTCCCCGAAATTCTTACTAGTGAATAGGTGTGGATGTTGTTCTCTCATAACATTTTTAGGCTCCTACACAGCCTCTTCCACTCCTTGTTTGTGCCACAATACTTTCACTAAAGAGACTTTCTTATTTCTCAACTCTATGGTCTCTCGTGCGAAAATTTGAATCGGTTCTTCACTATACGATAAATCTAATTGAATTTCAACCTCAGTAGGAGCAATCACATGAGATGGACCAGATTTGTACTGTCGAAGCATCGACAAATGAAACAAGTTATGAATCTTTTCTAACTCAGGTGGCAACATCAATCTATAAGCAACCGGCCCAACTCATTCAATGATTTCATACGGTCCGATGAATCTCGGACTCAGCTTGCCTTTCTGGCCAAATCGAAGTATTTTCTTCCATGGAGACACTTTCAGAAACACTTTGTCACTAATCTCAAATTCGATATCCTTCTGTTTCAAGTCTGCATAAGATTTTTGACGATCTGAGGCCGCTTTCAAATTTTCACAAATCACTTTCACTCTCTGCTCAGTCTATTTTATTATTTCAACCTTGTGAATCTTATTCTCACAATCTCAGCAATATACAACTCGGCTAATTTATCAAGTGAATAATCTATTCTCACCGAAATGAAATAAGCTGACTTCGTCAATCTCTAAACTATCACCTAGATTGCATCTTTCTTTCCCAGAGACAAAGTCAATCCTGACACAAAGTCCATTGTAATCCTCTCCCATTTCCACTTAGGAATCATAATCGGTTGTATCAAACTGGACGGAACTTGATGTTCAGCTTTAACTTGCTGACAAACTAATCATTTTGACACAGAGTCGGAGATATCTCTTTTCATACCATGCCACCAATAAAACTATTTCAGATCGTTATACATTTTCGTACTCCCCGAATGCACAGTTAAATGACTATTATGGGATTAATTCAAAATTAACTGAATCAACTCTGAATTCTTCGGAACACAAATCCGATCTCTAAATCTCAAACAATCATCACTATCAATTCAAAATTCTGAATCCGAATTCAAATCACATTGAGCTCATTTTGCTATCATTTCAACATCACCTTTCTGAGCATCGCAAATCTGACGTATGAACATTGGTTTCACTTTTAACTCAGCCAAAACTAAATTATCACACATATCTATCTGAGTATTAATTACTCATAAAACACATATAGACTTCAGACTCAAAGCATCAACAACAACATTAGCTTTACTCGGATGATAATAAATTACAAGTACATAATCATTCAGCAATTCTAACCATCTTCTCTGTTGCAAATTCAATTTTTTTTTGTGTCATCAAGTACTTCAAACTCTTGTGATCGGTATAAATATAACATTTCTCACCAAATAGATAGTGACGCCAAATCTTTAATGCGAATACAATAGCTGCTAATTCAAGGTCATGCATCGGATAGTTCTTTTCATGGAGCTTTAACTGCCTCGAAGCATAAGCAATGACTTTTCCTTTTTGCATCAGCACACAGTCCAAACCATTTAACGATGCATTACTATAACTATGAATTTTTTTCCGATTCAGGCTGAACTAACACAGGTGCTTTCGTCAGCAACGCTTTCAACTGCTCAAAACTCTGATGGCACTTTTCTAACCACTCAAATTTAACATCTTTCTATAGTAACTTCATCAACGGAGTTTCAAACATCGAGAAGCCTTTCACAAACCGTCTATAATATCCCACTAGTCCCAAAAACTACGGACTTCAAACACATTCCTCAGAGGCTTCCATTCTAGAATAGATGAGATTTTACTCGGATCAACTCGTGTTACCGCAGCTGATACAATATGGCCCATAAATTCAACCTTGTGCAACCAAAACTCAGATTTACTAAACTTTGCATACAATTGCTTCTCACGCAGAGTCTGTAACACAATTATCATCACAAGAATAAATCAAAATATCATTAATAAACACTAAAACAAAGCGATCCAAACACGGCCTAAATATTCAATTCATCAAATCCATAAACACTGCAGGAGCATTCGTTAGTCTTAAAGGCATCACTAAGAATTCATAATGTCCGTACCTCATTCTAAAAGCAGTTTTTGGCACATCAGATTCTTTAACTCTCTTTTCTGACACTTTTTTATCAATCACATATGCCAGATAGGCTTTGAAACCTTTTCTCACATAGTTCAAAACTTTCATCGCATATACAACAGCTGGTAACCTTTTCAAATCACTTGATTCAATTCAAACTATCTTATCGTTCTGACTTCTCAATTCAATACTCTTTCATTTACAATTTATAATGGAACTATGAACCAATCCATACCAAGAATTATATCAATTTCATCCAATGGTAGTAACATCAAATTAGCCGGAAAGCATATATCCCAAAACATCAATGGGCAATTCTTGCACACTTATCCACCAAGACACACTTGCCTAAGGGGTTCGATACTCTAATAAAAAAGTCAATAGACTCAATAAGTAGAGTTTTACTTGATACTAGATTCACACACACATAGGAAGGAGTTGATCCTGGATCTATCAATGCAATCACATCAGTATCAAATAGAGTAAAAGTACCAGTGATGACATCTGGCAATGATGCTTCCTCTCGTGCATGTATATCATAAGCTCGGGCAAGTGCTCTTGCCTTTGATCTCACAACTGTATCAGCAGTCCCTATTTGACTTCCACTCACATTCCCTATGTTTTTGGTGGTCTACCCTTAGCCGTCATATTACTCGATCTCACATTCTGAACATTTTCTTCTTCAGCTAACTTTGAACAATCTCTAATAAAGTGATCTCGTGATCCACACTTATAACAAACTCTATTGTTATACTTGCCCCATCATTCTCCTACATGTCGTCTTCCACACTGTCTACATTCAGGTTTGTTGCTTTTAGCGATTTCAATACTTGATTCAATTGGAGCTTGAGTTCTCAGACCAATACTTAGTCTCACACGGTCTCTACTCGCATGTCCAAATGAAACATTTGATCGATTGCTTGCATCTCTAAATTTCTTCGTTGAAGGTTGAGACGACTTACTCATCAATCTTCTTCTTTCATCACGAGCTTCAGAATCGGCTTTCTTTTTTTCTTTACTAAGCTCATTGGCTTTGTAGGCTCTTTTGACTAACACAACAAATTCATTTATGTTAAGTATCCCAACCAACAATTTAATGTCTTCATTCAGCCCTTCAATAAAGCATTTACACATATTATCTTTGGTTGAAACACATTCTCTCACGTATTGAGCCAGTCTAAAAAATTCTCGCTTGTACTTAGTAACTGTCAAACGACCTTGTTTTAGTTCTAGAAACTCTTTACGTTTCTGATCAATGAATCGTTGACTAATATACTTCTTTCTCAATCCAACTTGATTCAAGTGATTTTCTTTCTCGAAACCACGGATATCAATATCTGTCACCAATTATATGCGGTACCTCTCAATAAAGAAATTGCACAGTTAATGCATTCATCAGGGGTCAACGACATCTCAACAAATACCCAGATTGTATTCTCGAAAACTCAGCTCATTCAGCATCATCATCAGCTGTGGCCCTAAACTCTTCGGCCATATACTAATGAATCTTATCCAGAGGAGGTTTATTCAATGTGATCGGATCTATAATTTCTGGCACAACAGATACTTGTGGGGGTGGAGGTTGTGGAGCAGCCGGATTCGTTTGAACGAACTCTGAAAACCACTCACTCATCATTTGGAAGAAGGTGTGCTTAGCCTCTCCTCCCTCACCACTATCATTCGGCCTAGATGTGGCTGGCGCTATCCATTGAGAGGGATCAGGCGCGTTACTCTCAACATCATCAGCAATTGCTCGATCAGGATTCATTACTATATGAAAACACATTTTCAACTATCAAGATTCATCACACTATCGCAATTTATATATATGGTATGTATAGCTAGACTCACACGCGCTACGTTAGTTTGAGAATCGACTAAACCGTAGCTCTAATACCAATAAAATGTAACACCCCCAACCTAAAACCGTCGCTGGAATAGAGTTAAGAGCGTTACTGAACAATCGAAACATTTCACTTTCATTTTTACGACACAAAGACAATCATCAATCAAACATATTCAAATACTAGTATATAGTCCCTTATCGAGGTCTACGAGACCTTAAACACATGTTAGAAAGAGGTCGGGACTAAACCAAACACTTACGAAAATTTTTAGAATTTTAAACATTCATCAATACTGCAAAGGTCACACGCCCGTGCAGTTAGGCTATGTGCGTCACACGACTAGTAGACACGCCCATGTGTCCAAACCGTGCCAAAACAGAGCATATATACTAACTTGTTCTCACGGCCACTAGGCACGTCCGTGTGCCATAGCTGTGCAAAATTAAGGTAGCTACTGACTTGGTCACACGACCACCAAGCACGCCCATGTGCTACGGCTGTGTAACCTGTCTAGGCACAATTCAAAATGGCCCTTGAGCCACATGGCAGAGACACACGCCTATGTCCCTTGGCCGTGTATGAAAAATAGGCCATTTGCAAGGCCAAGTTGCCACCCACACAAGGGTCATTCCCTACAATCACAATTAAGCATCTTTCCATACATTAATAGCAACCAAAAACATATCAAAATATTCATCATAACAACCCAATTCAATCTCATTTCTATCATACCATCTTATATGCTAAATAGTTCCACCAATTCACATGTACAACCAAGCATGAACCATCCACAATTTCACTATATCCCTATGGCATCAATCCATCACTAAACTTACCATTCATATGACTATTTCTTTACCATCAAGTCATACCAAAACATACTTCATATACCATAATCATTCATGCATATTACCAACATTTATCTAGCCACATCACATGGCTATTTACACATCTCAAACATATTTCAAAACAACTAGCCTATACATGCCATATTAAAATCTACACATCTTCAAAAGTACCAAATTAGATTGCCAATAGTGTGATAGATATGCTAACGATCCCCAGATTCGAGCTAGCCTTACTGACATTGTAAAACAGAGAAACAAATCACACAGTAAGCTTTCAATAGCTTTGTAAGTTCGTACTATAATATAATTAACTCATTGAATTACATCAATGTACAAATTGAACCATCACATATATTATTTACCAATAATACACAAATTCAACTATATCCAATACTCACATAGCATTCCATTCATCTACTTTCAATTTCACCAACCACATAGGTATCATACATTCCTTTTCCAACACTTAGTTACTCACCAACCATGCTATCCAACCATCACATAGATAAAGACACAACTAGGCATATTATCAATCTCAACCACATACTCAAATATTCATTCAACTCTTAAATCAATCATCAACCACATAGGTTCAAACGTACCTTGATCAACACATAGTTACTAATCACTCATGCTACTCAATTTCTCGATATTACCTCTCATTCCACCTTTGCTATTCCTTTGATTTATTCACACACTTAGTGTCAATTTCATAACCGAAACATAGTCATCATCGCACACTTTGTGCCAATATATTAAACCAAAATTATATCGATATCGCACACACAATACCAATTCTACAAGCCGAAGCTTCTACCTTTCCGCACACATAGTGCTAATCATTAAATCAACAGCTTCTATCGTTTTGCACACACAGTGCTAATCAACTTTGTATCAACTCAATTTCGCACACTTAGTGCCTCAATAATCAAACTCGTACATAACACATTATATTCCATTAATATACATTAATTCATTTCTCATCACATAGATACTAGTTTTATAGCAAGTATTGTATCCGAACTTACCTCGGATGTCGAAATACTAAACGATCAATTAATCAAGCATTTTGTCTTTGCCTCGATCTCGATCCTAACCGCTTCTTTCTTGGTCTATACATATTCAAATTCAATACTTTCAATCACCAATTCATTCAATTTAATCCACACACACTTATTTCGGGCATTCTACAAAATAGCCCTCACATTTTCACATTTTGACACTTAAGTCCATATTTCACAAAATTATCAAATACACATAATTTCTCTTCGTATAAGCCTAGCTGAATTTCCCTTGTGTTCATACAAGCCCACACATTTCATTTATTTTACATTTTAGTCCTTCAATTTACACTTTTCTCAATTTAGCCCAAAATACTTAATTTCAACAAAATTGAAGAGAAAACATGTTCATCCTTCACAAATCTTCCATATTTCACTATCAACTAACACATAGTTCAAGAATTCATCAATGGCATATCTAAAAATCACCATCAATATACAAAATTGAAACATGGGTTTTGTAGAGTATGAAGCAACGATTGTAGAAACGTAGAAATTATCAAAAATCGAGCTCAAAACATACCTTGATTAAGCTAAAAACCAATGGAAACCCTTAGACTCTTTTCTCTTCTTTTCCTTGTAAATTTCGGTAATGGTGGATAAATAATCCACTAAGTTATTTCATTTGTTTTATTATAACATATATTATTTATCAATTTACAATTTTAACCTTTAATAAAAATATAACATAACATATGATAGTTGGTTATAATTGTCCAACTACCATCCACTCAAAATATAATGGTTTTATAACCTCATAAGGACCTCTCATTTAGAAAGTCATGACAAATAAACACGTAAACAATCAGCACATAGCTTTTGCATTTTATGCGATTAAGTCCTTTTTCATAATTCAACACATAGTCGATAAAATTTTCACACGAAATTTTCACACAGGCTCAATCACACATTATAAACATAGAAAATAATTTTAAATTATTTCTCCGACCTTAGATTTGTGGTCTTGAAACCACTATTCTGACTAGGGTCTAAACCGGGCTGTTACATGATTCTTTGACTCTCAACTGATAATAGCCTGATCTCAAGTCTATTTTCGAAAAAACTATAGCTCCTTTCAGCTGATCAAACCAAATCATGTATTCGCGGTAGAGGGTACTTATTCTTTATTGTCACTTTATTCAGCTATCGATAGTTAATGTACATTCTCATAGTACCATCTTTCTTTTTCACAAATAACACAAGAGCACCCCAGGGCGAGAAACTTGGTCGTACAAAACCTCTGTCTGTCAACTATTGCAACTGGGATTTCAATTCTATTAGAGCCATTCTATACGAAGCTATTGAGATAGGGGTTGTCCCCGGTACTAACTCAATGCCAAATTCAACTTCTCGTATCAGAGGTAATCCCAGTAATTCTTTAGGAAACACATCAGGGAACTCACAGACCACAAGCACAGATTCAACTTTCTTTTCTGTCATGTTCGTATCAATCACATATGAAAGAAAAGCTTCACAACCCTTTTTCACATAATTCAAAACTTTCATCGAAGATATTACAGCCGGTAGCCCATTCAAATCACTGGATTAAATTCGAACTATCTCACCATTCAGACTTCTCAAATCAATACTCTTCCATTTGCAATTCACAATAGCATTATCGAAAGTTAGCCAATCCATACACAAAATTATATCAAATTCATCAAAGGGTAGTAGCATCAGATTAGCTGGGAAACAAATATCTCGAAACATCAATGGACAATTCTTGCGCACTTTGTCAACCAGAACACACTTGCCTAAGGGGTTCAATACTCTAATTATAAACTCAGTATACTCAATAGGCAGAGTCTTACTAGATACTAAGTTCACACACACATATGAATGAGTAGATCCTGGATCTATCAATGCAATCACATCAGTATCAAAAAGAGTAAAAGTACCAGTAATGACGTCTGGAGATAACGCTTCTTCGCGAGCGTGAATAGCATAGGCTCTAGCAGGTACTCTCGCCTCATATCTCACAGCTGTATTCGTTGTTCCTTTCTAACTACCACTCATATTTCCTGTGTTCCTAGGTGGTCTACCCTTATCTACCGTGTTACTCGGCCTCGCACTCTAAGCATTATCTTTCTCAGCCAACGCCAGGCAATCCCGAATGAAGTGATCTCGTGATCCATATTTATAACAAACTCTATTATTATACTTGCCCCAGTATTCACCAATATGACGTCTCCCACACTGTCTACACTCAGGCTTATTATTTTTGACACTGCTAACACTCGATTCTATTGGATTTTAAGCTTTAGAACTCGTATATTATTTCACATGATCTCTACTCAAATGTCCTACCGAAGCATTTAAGTGTTTGGTTGTATCCCTAAATCTCTTTGACGATGAGTGATACGACATATTCATCGACCTTTTTCTCTCGTCTCTAGCTTCTGAGTCTGCTTTCTTCTTTTCTTTACTAAGCTCCTCGGCTTTACAATCTCTTTCAACCAATACTACAAATTCATTCAAGTCAAGAATTCTGACCAGAAGTTTAATATCTCCATTCAACCCTTCAATGAATCATTTACACATAGTAGTTTCTGTCGAAACATATTTCCGTGCATACTGGCTCAACCTCACAAACTCTCGCTCATATTCCGTAATAGACATACGCCCTATTTCAACTCAAGAATCTCTTTATGTTTCTTATCTATAAACCGTTGACTGATATATTTCTTTCGAAATTCAGTTTGGAAGAAATCCCAGGTGATTCGTTCTCTCGGAACCACAGATATCAATGTTCTCCACCAATGATACGCTGTATCTCTCAGTAATGAAATAGCACACTTAAGACATTCATCAAGTGTACATGATAATTTATCAAACACTCTAATGGTATTCTCAAGAAAGAATTCAGCTATCTTGGCATCATCATCAACTGTGGCCCTGATCTCTTAAGCTCAGTACTTTTGAATTTTATCAACTAGAGGTTTACTCAATTGAATGGGGTCTAATACTTGTGGCGTTATAGGAACTTGCAGGGGTGGAGGTTGTTGAACAATCAGATTTGTTCGAACGAACTCCATAAACCACTCACTCATCATATAGAAGAAGCCTTGCTTTGCCTCTCCCTCGTGACTACTAGCAATTGGCCTAGATTCAACCGATGCTATCCCTTGAGAGGGAGCAGGCGCATTACTTTCAACATCATCAATAGCTGCTCTATCGGGATCCATTTACTATATGAAAACACATTTTAAACTGTCAGGAATCATCAAACTATCGTAGGTATATATATGGCATGTATATCTAGACTCTCACACGCTACGTTAGTCCTAGAATCGACTACACCGTAACTCTGATACCAATAAAATGTAACACCCATAACCCGAATCCATTGCCGGACTAGTGTTACAAGGTATTACCGGTCAAATCATAACATTTACACCATCATAACCACACATCATCATATCATAGAAAACCAATCACACATAGTCCCTTTAGAAGGTCTACGAGACCTTAAACATGCTTTAGAGAAGGTTCCAGACTAAACTGATCTTATACAAAAAATTTGCGAAACTTAGAAAAACTTTCTTCTAAAATAGGGCACACGCCCATGTGCCTCACACGGCCATGCCTTAGACCATGTCTTACCCTATGTGCAATTTTGACTATAGTTACACAGCCTGTCACACGCCCGTGTGCAAGTCTAAACTGCATCAAATACGAACAGTGATGGACACAAGGGAGACACACGCTCGTGTGCTCAACCGTATGGACAATTATAGGCAATTTACAAGGCCAAATTGCCACCCAATTTAGTTCATCCATACATGCTCAATTCCAACATTAATTAACATACAATTTATTCACCACTCTCAACTACCAAATCAAGCATGAAGAATACCATTTCTATTTCACCAAAACATACCATAATGGTCATTCGCACAAGATCATTTATACATATCACACACACCAATTTCACATAGCAAAACATGTACAAAATCATTCCACAATCTCACTAGCCTATACATGCCATATGCCATATATACAACTCCCAAAAAGGTACCAAAATAGATGTCCGATAGTGTGATTGAGTCACTGACGATCCACGAATCCGAGCTAGCTTTAATGACACTGTAAAATAGAGAAAGACTTCACACAATAAGCTTTAAAGCTTAGTAAGTTCATAATATAACACAATTAACTCAACATTTCTAATTCAATATGCAAAATTAACTAACACATAAATCAATTCACATTACTATTCAATCTCACCCATGATTATTACTCTCTTTCATTCCATATATATAGGTTCATGTACAAGAAAGTATAATGCTACTCAAACCATCTCTTTTTCATCATTCATTCACATAATCATCCATTTATCTCATACACAATATCATCAACCACATAGGTTCTGTACATACCTTTACTATCACGTATTTATCTATCACATTTACCACTCAATGCTCAATGCCATAATTCATTCGATCCTCTTTAAACGTTCTATGAACTCTCACACTCAGTGTCATTTAATTAGCCAAAGCTACAATAGTACCTCACACTTAGTGCAATCATATTAAAATGAAAATGTCTCAGTATCACACTAATATAGCCGATGCATTTCTTTATCTCACACAGTCAGTGCATTTCATCACAATAACTATTCTATTTATGCACACTTAGTGCCACATATCTTTGAACACACATAAATCAATTCACATTACTATTCAGTCTCACCCATGATTATTACTCTCATTCATACCATATATATAGGTTCATGTACAAGCAAGTATAATGCTACTTAAACCATCTCTTTTTCATCATTCATTCACATAATCATTCATTTATCTCATACAAAATATTATCAACCACATAGGTTCTGTACATACCTGTACCATCACGTATTTATCTATCACATTTACCACTCAATGCTCAATGCCATAATTCGTTCGATCTTCTTTAAACATTCTATGAACTCTCACACTCAGTGCCATTTAATTAGCCAAAGCTACAATAGTATCGCACACTTAGTGCCATCACATTAAATCGAAGATGTCTTAGTATCGCACTAATATAGCCGATGCATTTCTTTATCTCGCACACTTAGTGCATTTCATCGCAGTAACTATTCTATTTACACACACTTAGTGCCACATATCTTCTAACACACATAAATCAATTCACATTACTATTCAATCTCACCCATGGTTATTACTCTCTTTCATACCATATATATATAGGTTCATGTACAAGCAAGTATAATGCTACTCAAACCATTTCTTTTTCATCATTCATTCACATAATCATCCATTTATCTCATACACAATATCATCAACCACATAGGTTCTATACATACCTGTACCATCACGTATTTATCTATCACATTTACCATTCAATACTCAATGCCATAATTTGTTCGATCCTCTTTAAACGTTCTATGAACTCTTACACTTAGTGCCATTTAATTAACCAAAGCTACAATAGTATCGCACACTTAGTGCCATCGTATTAAACTGAAGATGTCTCAGTATTGCACTAATATAGCCGATGCATTTTTTTATCTCGCACAATTAGTGCATTTCATCGCAGTAACTATTCTATTTACACACACTTAGTGCCACATATCTTCGAACACACATTTCGCATTACTAACTCAACAATCACATTTCCATTCATTTCATAACAGGTGATCATTGTTTAAACAATTCGTATTATACATGAACGTACCTCGGATGTAAAAATAATGACACTAGTCGATCAATCGAGCACTTTATTCTTGCCTCGGTCTAAGTTTAAATTTCTCCTTTCTTGATCTATATAATATCAAATTCAACTCATTCAATCACATTTTCATCCAAAATAATCCACAACACATAGTTAAAGCATTTTACGCTTTAGCACCCATAATTCCACATTTTGACATTTTAATCCCTATTTCACAATTACACAAAATACACATAATTTACTCACACTCAAGCTTGACCGAATTTCATACTATTCCCTAGCAACCCATATCTTTCATTTATTTCACATTTTAACCCTTTAAAGTTTCATTTTCACAAATTAGTCCTTCATAACCAACTTCATCAAAAATTCCAAATACAAAATATGTTTATCATCATCAAGCTTTCATATTTCACCAACTATCAACACAAAGATCACATATTCAATAATGGAATGACTAAATCATCATTAATTTCATGAATTCAAGCATGAGCTTTGTAGAACACAAAGCAACGATCACAAAAACGTAGAAATCATCAAAAACGGATAAAAATCATACCTCACATAGCCAAAATTAGTGTCAAACCCTAAGAATCATTTTCTTTTCTTTTTCATTTATATTTCTGGCAAGGATGAACACAAATGCCAATAATTCATGTTTTATTTTAATTAATATTAACTTTAATAACCATTTTACAATTTTAACTTTAATTAGAACCATTTAAAAGCATTCATTTAATGGTCATTAATGTCAAATTCCACTAATGGTCTAATATCAACATAAGGACCTCTCATTAATAAGATAGGGCAATTAAGCACTTTAACTTCTAGCACACGACTTTTGTATTTTACGTGATTAGGTCCTTTTTCACGAATCGACACACAAACGATAAAATTTTCACACAAAACTTTCACACATACATTATCACATGCCACAAACATCATAAATAATATTAAATTATTTCTTTGACCTCAGATTTGTGGTCCTGAAACCACTGTTCTAACTAGGGCCTAAACCAAGATGTTACACTTATGTTGTAATTAAACCATGAAAAATATGAATAGACAAAGATGGACATATATTAAGGTATTTTTAATGGTTTATATTAAAGGTTAATATTGTAAATTGGTTATTTAGGTATATTAAATAAAACAAAACATAAAATTTAGGCATTTATCATCTTCACCAACAAAATTTGGGAGGAAACAAAAGCCATAAGCTAGGTTTCATATTCAGCCAAGCTTCCTATCTCAATTGTAAGTATGTTTTTTGTCCCCTTTTTAATGATTTCTATGTTTTTCATATCATTGCAGCTAGTACTAGATAGCCTAGGGACTAATTTACAAAATTGTTAAAGATTTTGAATGTTTCCATTGATGAATATGTTAAAGTTTTGATGATTGATGATAGATTTTGAATGTTGTTTGATAGTTAAACAAATTTTGTAAAGGGATTTTGAGTAAAAAATGCAAAATAGGGATTTATTTATGAAAATATGAAAATGTGGGGTTAAATGTGTGAATAAATAAAAAATATGGGCTGCTAGGGGCATTATGGTAATTCAGCTAGCATGGGTTAGTCTTGAAATTTCATGAATTTGTGATTTTGTGTAATAATGACTAAATTGTAAAAATGTGAAAGTTTAGATTGGGGAAAAAGCAAAGTAATTGAATAGTCGATTCATTTCATCATTTCCGTACACGAGGTAAGTTCGTATATTTGAACTTAAATGTGTATTTATTCAATGGATAGATGGTATTGAGATTGTATTTATCCAATGGTTAAATGTGTAAAACTTAATTTAAATGTACGATTTAAGTGGATGAGTTCCTAAATAAGACCATACTTGGGCTATGATAAATCAGATAATAAGACCATAATCGGGTTATGGCATGTGAATGTAAAACCCCGACAGGGCCTTGGCAACGTATGTGTAATACCATAGTTGGACTATGGCATCGAAAAATTGAAGTATTTGTATCGACAACCTTTATAAGCTCAAAATGATTTGGCAAGAGAGTTGGTGGTAAATAGATATGTATAGGTACACGTATACTACAAACTATTCTAGTAACGAGTTAGAAGAAGTTGACGACTTATGAGTTATGATATTGTTAAACTTATGTTAGATCATTGATTTATGCTTTAAATGTTATTTATGTTATCCATTTTGAAGTGTTAATGATTGTTAAGATTATTTCATATTTTTTATGTTTTATAGATCTACAAAGCTAGCTCAAATCCAGGGATCGTCAAGGACTTCATCACACTATCGGACATCTATTTTGGTACTTTTGAAGTTGTGTTTAGGGTATGTTTGATGAACATGTATTTTGGCCATTCGAATTGGCTTGAGATGATAAATTTGATGATATTTATAAATGTGCAAATGGTTTTATTTTTTGAGATTTGTAATTGACCTATATTGTGTGATTGAGGATGAATTTATAATCTTTAATGATTTAGGTAATTTGATTGCTAAAAGGGTTGATAATTTGAGAAGTTATGTACTTGTGAATTGGTAAATGATAATGCATGTTTGGAATGGTTTAGTAAATTGAATTGTATATGTGAATTAGGTATGTAGTTAGCTGGCAAATTGTGACATATTTGTGACTTGTTTGGTTGGTAATGAAATGGTATGAATTGAATATTGGTTAATGATATTTGGCTGCATATTTGCGCCTTGAATTGGTACCATTTGGATTATTTAGGTACATGTAAATTTGGGTGGCAAAATGGTTTGGTAAATAGCCTAATTTTTGTCCACACAGACACAGACATGGGTATGTCCTAGCCGTGTGTGACACACGGTCTGTAATAGCCGATTTTGGGCCTATTCGAAACAGAAGTTTTGGGGCCACAAATATGAATAGGAAAATCTTATTTTTATGGTCTATGATTTCACGAAAAGATTTCGTGAAAATTTTGTTCGAAAATTTCAACGTTTAGGCAAGTCAAAAGGACTAAATGTAAATAGTGTAAAAGTTGAGTTCCACATGTTAGAAGTGTCTAATTTCTATGAAATTTTAAACTGGAGGTCCTTAAATGGCCATTGGTTAAATTTTTGGACAAAAATGGACATGAGATAAGTGAAATAGGATATTTTTAAGTTAGGGGCATTTTGGTAATTTGGTAATTAAATGGACTAAAAGACAAAATAAAAGCCAAAAACCCTTTTCCATCTTCTGGCTTGGTCGAATTTAGCATGGGGGAAGCCATGGCTAGGGTTTTCAAGCTTTCAATCTCAATAGTAAGTGCATCCAAGCCCCATTTTTAATATTCTTTACATTTTTTAGATCCCCGTAACTCGGTTTAGCTATTTCTACCATTATTTTGAGCTAGGGTTTGTGTTTAAAAATTTACCCATGGATGACATGCATGTGCTTTGATGTCTAATGGTAGAATATGAATGCTCGGTGTGTAGTAAATGACTTTTACTAAGTGATTTTCAATGAAATCGCATAAAAGGACTAGTTTGTAAAAAGTTGAAAAATGTATGAAAATGTGTGAATGAATGAAAATTGTAGACTGCTATAGTTATGAAAATGGTTTGGCTAGGCCTAAAATACAAGGAAATTGGATAAAAATCATTTTACGAGCCTAGGGGTAAAAGTATAAATATGACAAAGTTTAGGGGCAAAATGTAATTTTATCGTAGTATGATTTTTGGGTCACAATGAACAATGTGACTAATAAGTAAGCTTAATGTGATGTTATAGATCAAAGAAAATGAGGTTTAGACTTAGAACGAGGGAAAAAAAGAGTAACTGACGGTTAGGTCCATTTTTACCATTTTAGTATCGAGGTAAGTTTGTGTATAAATAATACAACTTTATATTATGTATTTAATACTTTGATAGTGCTTGAATTGTATATATATGTTTCTACGAATTTGATTGATGATAATTTGGCGAAGAATCGAAGAATGAGAATCCCAGTTGAACCTTAGGAGTAGAAAAGATGCATTGTAACGACATTAGATTAATAAGGTCCCATATAAGACCATATCTGGGATATGGCCTAGGCACCTAATTGAGATCTTGTGTAAGACCATATCTGGGATATGGCATCAGCATCGAATAGTAATCCCGTGTAAGACTACGTCTAGGACCTAGCTTCGGTATGAAATTGTGTAAGACCATGTCTACGACATGGCATTGACATACGATCTCGTGTAAGACCATATCTGGGATACGGTGTCGACATTGATATGATATCCCATATAAGACCATATCTGGGATATGGCATCGGCATCGACATACGATCTCGTGTAAGACCATGTATGGGATATAGCATCAACATCGATATGAGATCATGTACAAGACCATATCTGGGATATGGCATCGTCGTCAACATACAATCTCGTGTAAGACCATATCTGGGATATGGCGTTGACATCGCTATGACATCCTGTATAAGACCATATCTACGATATAGCATCGGCATCTACATGTGATTTCATGTGAGACCATATCTGGAATATGGCATTGGCATCTTACTACGTATATGACAATTTTTGAGTATCCTTCGATATTCCAAGTGGTTCAACGGGATAAAGAAATAATGTTTATGTTAAAGTAGGGAAAATCACTAAAGTGTAAATGAATGTGAATATGTGACGATTAAGTGCAAGTATATGTATGTATACACTCATGAGCAATGTGCTCGGGATGTGATCGAATTTTGGTAAGAAGGTAAATGAGTAAGTTATACCTATGAGAATGACCTTATGATTATAAGTCCATGCTTATGATGTATGAATATGTGGGAAATGTGATTGATGATTATGTGTGAGGCTTTTAAGCCAAATTAAATTGAGAAATGAAATGTTCAAGTCTTTGTTGTTGATGTATAAGTTTAATTGGCCAATGATTGGCTTGTAAATATTTGATGATGACTAGCTATTGGCATGGCTAACTATGGATATACTTTAGTGTTATATGTGTGTAAATGCGAATTAATACAAAGAAAACATGATAGAGTAAAATAAGCAATAAAATAGTTTGGACAGCAGTGGTTGTATCACTTTGAAAATTCACCAAAAATCGTGGAAATTGAATTAGAAGTTGAATAAGATATGAAATTAAATCTTATTGAGTCTTTGTTTGTATAAAAGAAACGGTGTAATAAAAATAATTTCATATTATGAGATATTATAATTTTTATAAGATAGGGTCAGAGTGATTTTTTAATCCCCTGTTCTAACTTGGGAAATTCATTAACAATTGTACAAATATAATCAATGGATAAAATTTATATACTTGAAATTATTAATGAGTCTATTTTCAAGAAACACAAACGGGAACATTTGAGTTCTGTACCATGAGAAAATAATTTTTTAGTGAAGAGGGGTCTAAACTATCGGAAAGCTAAATAGGGGAGACTTTAAAGAATAAACTGTACTAATTGGCTGAACCAAAAATTCTGGAAATTTTATGGTAAGAAGATATATGAGTCTAGTTTCAAGAAAAATTACTGGATCTTAATTTGGAGTTCTGTAGTGCCGGATAAAAATAATTTCGTAACTATAACTTGAGTAGACAACTCAAGATGAACATAAATGAATTGTGAAATTTTATGCAATTATGATTGTATTACCTTGAGAACATATTGTGATAATTTGTGAAAAACATGTTAACAAGTTTTTTATTATTGCATACAAACTTACTAAGCATTGTAGCTTACTCCCCTTCCTTTCTCATATCTTGTAGCGTTTTATGCAAGCTAGAGTTGGAGATCGCTGGAGATGCTATCACACCATCAAGCTATCATCGTGGGGTAAAAGTGAATACAGACCTCTTAAGTTTATGACATGTATATGGACTTAGTCAATTGTGTATTTGTCATTTGATTTGGCTAAATGTGTTGGTTCATAATGAAAATATGATTCATTTTGTATATGGCCATGATATGTGGCTCATATTGGTTAATGAGTTGTAATGCCTATTTATATGTGTGTGCTTATACTAAAGGTTTCATGTGATATGGTTATGTGTGTTTGGTATGGATGGATTGAGGATGTGTTGATGATAATCATGGCATGAAATTTTTATAAGTTTAAGCTAGGCAAAGTATGGTGCCTTATGCATGAATAAGTTTATATGAATTCGCTATGATCATGACTTGCTTGATGATGTTTAAGTGCTCAATTATGCCATGAAAGATGTTATTGAGGTTGTGTTTAAGTATGTTCAAATGAGGGTGCCAAATGGTTTTGTAAATAACCATTTTCTTGGCCACATAGGCAGGGACACGATCGTGCGTCTCAACCGTGCGGAGGACATGGCCTTGGGACATCGGCATGTGCCTAGGGCATGTGAAGTCTACATATATTTTTTTCAGAATTTAATTCGCCACATGACCTAAGTACTCGGGCGTGTGACTTGGCCGTGTGACCTTATTTTGTTGATGACATCATAAACAGAGAGTTACACGGGCTGATGACATGGGCATGTGTGACCACATGGCCTACCACACAGGTGTGTCCCAAGCCACACGAGCATGTGACCACTGTTTTGATGAAAAATTTTCTAACTATTTTGATGAAAAATTTTCTAACTCTTCTTAAAGTTTCCTAAGTTCTTGGTTTAGTCTCGAGCAGTTCCCAATGATTATTTTGGGCCTCGTGGGCCCATATAAGGGACGATTTGCATGTGAATGAGTGATTTTAAATTGAATAAAATTTTATAGCCCGATTTTGTATTAATATTTATGTTTAAGTCCGGTAATGCCTCGTATCATGTCCCGACGTCGGACATGGGTAAGGTGTGTTACATTTAGTGGTATCAGAGCTATGGTTTAGTCAGTTCTTGGACTAACCTAGCATGAGCAAGAGTCTAGCTATACATGTCATATGTGGATAGTGATAGTGTGATATCTCCCGGCTCTAATGAAATTATTTTTTTAAGACAGAGATGAATTTCAACCGAGCTATTTTTAATAATAATAAAAAATGATATTGAGGTGATTGAAATGTGTTTGTGATGAGATGAAACTTAGAATGGTATGAATAGAAGTTCATGATATGCATGTGTTAATGTATGAAGTGAGATAACCATGAGTTGAGAAATGTGGAAACGTGGAATAAAATAAGAGTTTATATGGTGATAACCCTATTCATGTTCGTTTGGCATGCATATGATGTTATGCTTTACGTCTTTGTTATTGAACCATGAATATTATAATAGTATAAAAATTAAATTGGAAAGATCAAATTGAGTAGAACGCAGGAAATGAGTGCGATTGTTCAATGATGAATTGACGGATAAGACCATGGTTGGACCATGGAAAAGTATGGAATGTAAGACCATAATTGGGTTATGGCATTGTGGACGTAAGACCATGGCAGTACATGTGTGTATGTGTAAGACCATAGTTGGACTATGGCATCAAGTAAACGATGTACTCAAATCCGTAAGGCGTTCTCTAATTTGACAAATGTTAGTAAGTAAATTCATTGTTTGAAATTGTGGATGGCAGAAAACATCCGTAACATTAATAAGTATATTAAATTGTCTGAAGTGAATTATGTGATTATGATGATATTATATTAATGATGAATGCTAAGTCATATGTGTGTATTTATGAGAGTCAAGTTAGAGGCTTTACGACCTCACCCCTTTACCAGTGATGCTTTATGACAAAATTTTACGAGAACCATGTTGAATAAGTTCATAAGTGTGAAACTAAAGAGTTCAGTGATAAAATAATTAGTAATGTATACAGAGATGAGAATAGTTTGGAAAGTGAAAACAACTTTAGAAGAAATATCATAATGTTTAAAAGATTCCATAGATTATGCGATGTCAAAAATAAAGTAGAAGCTAGTCTCGGCTATTCGACTCAATTGAGTTGTGTGTATTTAAAGTATCCTCCAGTATAGTAATGAATTTTGTGCATTAATGAGTATATAGACGGATAGTCTGTATGAGGAAATTATATTCTGGAAAGTATGATACAGAGATATGCCTATTGGATTGTTCTAATTGAATGATGTTATTATAAGTTAAAGTTGTACCGATTGATAAAGTCATCATATTTATGAAAATTTGAATGATCTATGCATGTTAGCAAAGTTCTAAATAGTTGAAAGTATTATTAACTAAAGCTCTAGTTTTGAGTTCAGTTTGAATTGATTAAGGAAATTGCGATTTTTCAATGATGTACTATTGAACAGATCAGAATATGTTTTAATACAAGAATGTAAAGAAGTAGATTGTACGTTCAGACGGTTAAAGTCACACGAAAAAGAACTGTTCGACTAATGATTTAGAGACGACAACTTTTATATCTGTGTTGTGAATTGGATGATTGCATATGTTCGACGAAAAATGTCATATGCTTCCTGATCCTAATGGGTTAAAGTATCTAATGTAGCAGAAAGATCTGAAATTAAGACAAAATGAATGTTTTGAGATGTTAAAAGACTGTGAATAATTATCGACTTACCTTTTGCAAAGCAAGTATGGTTAAAGATGCTTGAATGGAAAACCTTTGTTTATTTTTGTGAGTACTGGTTACTTGATTGATCTTATTTGATGATGGACTAGTTCTAGCTAAGTAAAAAGCTTAAGCGATGCTTTCTTTCTGAATTGAGAAGCTTAGAAATGTAACAGAGAGTGGTGGGCTAAACGAGTACAATGTGAAATGACTTTCTATTCCAAATTTCAGGTTGGACCTGATTCCTATTATTGTTATTGTTTTGAGATAGAATTCGTGTACTTGGTAATCTAGAGTTTGTATGGAAGTTTTGTACGAGACTCCATAGTAGCTCGTTGGTTTATCCATGAGTAATAAATTATGCAGTCATATAAAGTAGATGTGCTAATGATTACGTATGTAACAGCCCGATTTTTGGGCTAGTCAGAACAGTGGTTTCAAAACCACTAATCCGAGGTTGAATAAAATTATTTTGATATTATTTTATGTGTTACGGCATAATTATATGGATGTATGAAAATTTTGGTGCATTAATTTTAGCAATTGTATGCTTAATTGTGAAAAATGACTAAATCGCATTAAGTGCGAAAGTTCTATTATACAAGGTAGAGGTATCTAATAGCCATAGAATATTAAATTGGAGGTCCTTAAAGTGCAATTAGGCCAATAATGGGGTGTTGGCCGGCCATAGAGACAAGGGAAACAAGGGCATTAATTTTGGTCAAAATTTTGGTGAAGTTAGGTGATAAAAAATGAATAAAATAAGATGAAGGAAGAATATATCATATTTTACTATTCATGCTTCTTCTCCACAGAAAATTGAAGAGAAAATAGGGGATTTTGGAGTCCAAACTTTCAGCCAAGCTATTCTTTTGCAAGTAAGTGATTTTGGAGGTCTTTCTTGATAATTTTTGTACTTTTGGAACCCCAAAGCTTGAGCTAGCTAATGAGGGGACTATTTTGCTAAATTGTTGAAAGTTTAGGGACTTGACATGAGAGTGTTCATGTTGTTTACTGAGTTTTTATGGAAGAAAATGAATATTAGTAGGTTGAGGAACAACTTTTGTGAAAGGTGTTACCATGAAAATACCTAAATAGGACTTATTTGTAAAGGTTGTAAATGAGTAATAAATGCATGAAATAACTGGTTTTATGAGTTGTTGTAAGAGAAATAAATGTTCAGCTAGACTTATTTAATGAGGAAATGTGATGAAAAACGATTACGAGCCTAGAGGCAAAATCGTAATTTTGCAAAGTATAAGGGCAAAATGGTCATTTTTGCCTAAGTATAAATTTTAATGTATCATGAATCATAAAGTGATTGAATGAGAGAATTTTATTATTATAAATCAAGAAGAATGCGAAAACAACCTTGATCGAGGAAAAGGCAAGGTTACGGACTAAACCGTCGACTAGTACATTTTACACCAGGGTAAGTTTATGTGTAAATGATACATCTTTAATACATATGTTGTTACTTATTGGTGCATTGTATGAATGAGATCAATTATGATTGAGAATGATTTAAATTGATAGATAGTGAGTAATTCACGTATGAACCTCGGAATAGATATATAAGGGCAGAAAAAAATGTCCGTAATAATTTTTTGGTGGGCTGTGTGTGATACCACCTTATTACTAATTCACGATGGGTTGTGTGCGATACCATCATTTATATTATCATTTGGTGGCTATGTACGAAACCACCATAATTATTCTTGTTGCTGGGCTATGTGCAATACCACCCTATTATTGATTAATGGTGGGCTGTGTGTGAAACTACCGAGTACTTAGTAATATTCTGAGGGGTTCATCGAGAAATTTTATAAGTAAATGTTCCATGTTTTTTTGTGGTGATGAGTGCAGGGAATGTGCACAATTAAATATGAGCAATATAATTTTTGTATGGTTGGAATGTTGTAACATCCTAAAATTAGGGCCTTTGCATTTTATGTGTTTGTGTGTGTATGCCATGAACGTATATTGATAGTGTAGTGACTTCTAACAATTCTAAACTTTGTTTTTGTATAGTAAATGGATCCTAATCGAGCGGCTACTAATGACACTACTAGTAACTCGTCAGCTCCTACGCAAGGGACCGCGCCTGTAGAGAGTAGACCCAATACTATGGGTCAAGGAGAAGAGGCCCGGAAGCCTTTCTCCAAATGATGAGTAATTGGTAGACAGAGTATGTACGAGCGAACCCTAATGCTCAACCTCCTCCAGCCCCTCCTATACCTCAACAAGTTCCCGTGGCTCCTCACGGTATAGATTTGGTGAGAATGACTAAACCCCCAGTGGATAAGATTCGAAAATAAGGGGCCGAAGAAATTAGAGCTAATATAGACGATGACTCTGAGAGGGTAGAATTTTGGCTTGAGAACTCAATGCGAGTATTTGATGAACTCTCCTGCACACCTGAGGAGATTTTTAAATGTACCGTGTCATTGCTGAAGGTCTCGGCATATCGTTGGTGGAAAACGTTGACGTCGATGGTTCCAAGGGAGAGAGTGACGTGGGACTTCCTTTTGGGAGAGTTCCAAAAGAAGCACATAAGTTAGAGATTTGTGGATCAAAAATGGAAATAACTCTTTGAATTGAAGCAAGGCAAAATGACTGTGACAGAATACGAGCGCGAGTTTGTTAGACTCAACAAGTATGCACAAGAGTGTGTGTCCACAGAAGTTATCATGTGCAAGAGGTTTGAAGATGTGCTGAATGAGGATATCAAACTTCTAGTTGGGATCTTGGAATTGAAAGAATTTTGTGGTGTTGGTTGATAGGGCATGCAAGACCGAGGAGCTGAATATGGAAAAGAGAAAAGCCATGAGTGAGGCCCGAGATGCATGAAAAAGACCAATGAGTAAATCGTGCCAAACTCAATTAAAGAGGTCTAAGAAAACGAACCCTCGGATGACTGCATCAGTTGGATATTCACACTGAGATCGAGATAATACATACTCGGGCTCGAGATTTCAAGCCACCTTGATGGCAAGTGTGGGCAATCCAAAGTCTAATAAACTGGAGTGTCCAAATTGTGGCAGGCAAAAAACTAGAGAGTGTTGGGGAAATAACTAGAATTGTTACAATTGTGGTTCACCTGACCATTTCATCCAGAATTGCCCAGAGAGGGATGAGAAGGATAGAAGCAAGAAGTAAGATCAAGCAATGTGTCTTCGAGGGGTAGATCATAAAAGAACCCAGGAGGTGGGACTAGTAGTAGAGGTGCACTTAGAGACTCTGCTGTGAGGTTAGAGGGTCGAGCACCTTGAAGGACTTATGCCATTTGCGCTCACAAAGAGGCATCATCTCCAAATGTGATAACAGGTACTTTTTCTCTTCATGATATCTCTATTGTTGCTTTATTGATCCAGGGTCTACCCATTGTTACATTCGCATGAAATTGGCATCTAGCATGAGTATGATTGTTGAGTCTATGGAATTTGTAGTAAAAGTGTCAAACCCATTAAGCAAACATGTGCTAGTTGACAAGGTGTGTAGGAACTGTCCTTTGACAATTAGAGGTTATTGTTTCCTCGCAAATCTTATGTTGTTGTCGTTTGATGTATTTGTCTTGATTCTTGGTATGGATTGGTTGACTTCTCATAATGTTTTAGCAAACTATGGGATTAAGTTTATTGAATTAAAAAGTGTAAATAGAGATGTCATTCAGGTTGAATCAGGTAAATCAGATAGTTTGCCTATAATGATTTCATCTATAGTGGCCGAGAAATACCTGAGAAAAGGATATGAGTCCTATCTCGCATTTGTGTTGAATATTCAAGGGTCAGAGGTAAGATTAATCAGTACTGATAGTATGTGAGTATCTAGAGGTGTTCCCAAAGAGCTACCCGAATTGCCTCCAGTTAGAGAGGTCGAGTTTGGGATTGATTTAGTTCTAGGTACAACACCTATTTCGGTTGCCTCGTATAGGATGGCACCATTGAAGCTAAAAGAGTTGAAAGTTTAGTTGCAAGAGTTAACAGATAAGGGTTTTACAAGACCAAGCTATTCACCGTGGGGTGCTCCGATACTTTTTGTGAAGAAGAAAGATGGATTGATGAGGTTTTGTATTGTAACACCCCTAACCCGAAATCGTCTCCGGAATAGTGTTAAGAGGCATTACGAATCATCTCAGAATATTTAAATTCATTTCACAACACAAAGTCAAAAATCAATCAAACATATTCAAATATAAACATATAGTCCCTTAATGAGGTCTACGAGAACTCAAACACATGTTAGAAAGGATTCGGACTAAACCGAACACTTACGAAAATTTTTGAAATTTAAACATTTTTCTAAGTTATAGAAGTCACACACTCGTGTGGGTAGGCTATGTGCCTCACGCTGCCTCGGACACACCCGTGCGTCCTAGCTGTGGTAAAACAAGGCATACATACTGACTTGTTCACACGGCCTGAGACACATCCGTGTACCTCACCCGTGGTCGACCCTGACTTGCACCACACTGCCAGTCACACGCTCGTGTGTCCAGCCCGTGGTCGAGCCTTTTTTTACCAAATTACAAACTTGTATGACACGGTCGAGCCACACGCCTGTGTGCTCAACCGTGTGGGCAATTATAGGCTATTTTTCAAGGCCAAATTACCATCCACACTTAGAATCACATATAACCATCAATCCAATACCAATTCATGCCTCAAAATGTAAACAAAACATACAAATACATGAACTACTTAATCATCATCTAGATCATTTACTTCCATACTCAATTCCTACTCAACTAAATCTATCCAAAGCACCATTATCGTAACCCAAATCACTATCTAAGCATCTAATAGTTCACACCACAAACTCACCACAAACTCATACTTAAACACCATTCTCATCAACCAATTTGAGCATGAAACATATCATATACAAACATTATTCACTTTCAAACCATATCACATAGCAAAATTTATATGCTTTAAAAAATGCCACATTAACTAGCCTATACATGCCATATACCACATTTATACACATTTTTTTCAAAGTGCCAAAATAGATAGCTGATAGTGTGATTGAGTCACTGATGATCCCCAGATCCGAGCTTGCTTTAAAGACACTGTAAGACAAAGAAACAATTCACACGGTAAGCTTTAGAGCTTAGTAAGTTCGTGTAACATCCTAAAATTAGGGCCTTTGTATTTTATGTGTTTTTGTGTGTATGCTATATTTGTCATGCTAGTTTAAGGTATTTCAGGGTCCAGGAATGACTTAGGGGTAAGCTGGAGTCTTGGTAGAAATTTGCCTTTTTGAGCACTTTTAAGGAAAGATAGCTGAATTAGGCCTTAAGGGATATTGTTTGTGTTGGATGACACAAAAGAGTGCCTTTGTAAAGTGGCAAGGTGGTGCCACTTAAAGGTTGAGGTAGGTGACCTCACCAGGGAGTTGGAGGGAGTAGGTTCAAGTCGCGTAGTCCTCATTTTAAGAATACTTTTTGTCGTCAAGGGGATCAGAGGTGGAGTTCGACTGGGATACTTGAAAAGGGGAGAGTTGATTTGGTCAAATATTTCAAAGGAATGGTAGAGAGGGCTTTAAGGAATTTGAATCATTCAAACTTGTTTGAATGGATGGAGGAGAGGGAATCAAGGAGGGATTGAAGGGACGGCATATTGTTGGTGGGGAAAGGGGTAGTGTTAGCCGAATTTAGGAAGGAGTTAGGTGAGGTTGGGCATTCGGTTTTGGATGTTAACTTAGTGGGTGTGCCGAAAAACCTTTGTTGGTAGCATAGGTTTTAGTTCTCAAAGTGTGCATTTTTTCAGCTTTTGGTTAGTGTGTGCCGAAATGCTTTGTAGTCAAGTGAGTATCTCTTTTTCATTTTCGACATTTAGGGTCTTCATCCAATCTCTTTTTCTCCTTTTCTAAGTGAAAGACGAAACCCTCTTAAACATTCCTTCTCTTTACATTTTTCAGCCATAGTCGAGTCTACCCCAAGTCTTCCCGAAATCCTTCTTCTTCTTTACCGGTTCTATTGCTTCTTTTCATTCCATTTTACTCTTCTTCTCTCAATCGTATCTTTCTCTAAAGTCGAAGCCTTTAACTCTATTTTCATCTCCATATCTATGTCATGGCCGAATGTCCTATGATCTTCATTCTCTTCTCCATCCCTTCCCTATAAGCTGAATCCCCGTAGTTTCTTTGCACCATCTTTTCTTTTGATCTTCTCAAAAGCCGAAACTTCTACATCTCACCTATAGTCTTTTTTGTTTAATTTGTGACTCTTTCATCTTCTTCCCTAACCTTTGCCAAAATTCTTCTTCTAGGGTGCTAAGTGCCGAAATCTATTGGGATTAGCCGAATCTTCTGTATTAAGGTAAGTAACGATTTCTCCTATATTTCACCTTCCTCTTGCGATTCCAATGCCGAAAGTTTAATTGGCTTGGTAAGGTTATCTTTTGATTAATGATTTGACCGTTCTTGTGTTCTCTTTGGGGTGACACGTTGGGAATCGAAGTAGATCAAATCGTCTAGATCCCTAAGCCAAAAATCATTAGTTTCTGAACTCTATCTCTTTCGGGATTTCAAGGTAAGGGTGTTCTCTTTAGACTTGTTAAACTCGTTATTGTATTATTACCTTAACCCTATGTTATGGTTTAACAACCCTATGTTATGATGGTAGCGATTGACAAGGTCTTTTGATGATCGATCGATCAGGTGAAGGAGGGGATTGGACCCGTAAACCCAACCCTAAGTTCAAGAAGTGTCCAGTATCTAGGGTTCGAGATTGGCCACCAGGTTGTGGGCCGACTTCTGAGCAAAGTGGTAGGAAGATAGTAGTAGTTACGATTCGGTATAGTCTCAACATAGAGAGCGTGGTATTACGTGTACGTGTTATCAGGTGTGTAACTCTTACACACTTTATATGTGCATTATGTTATTGTCTGTGTATTTTCGAAAGCCAAAGTGATAGTATGGATCACTACGTTGCCCTTGTGGGTAAAAGCGACGACTTCAGGTAAGTTCTACTATGTGCTGTCATTAATGGATGCATGTATGAGTGGATTGATTGTTGTTGTACATTGAAAGCATGATCATACCATGTTGTAAAACATCAACATGAAGATGGGGTATGATGTGATGAGGGAAGAAATATGAACTCTTTTAGACTGTTACCAGTGGTTAGGTACCACAAGTGGGTTCACCCCACATATTATTATTTTGTGACTAAGTCTCAGTGGTTTGGGACCACTAGTGGTTAGGTATCACATAAATCTTATTTCTGTGACTCGTCCTAGTGGTTTGGTACCACAGTGGGTTGGCCCCACGTACGGATACTAGGGATTGTCACCAATGGTTAGGTACCACAAGTGGGTTGGCCCCACATATTGTTATTTGTGGCTTTTGTCACTAGTGGTTTGGAACCACCAGTGGTTAGGTACCACCAGTGGCTAGGTGCCACAAATGTTGGGTAGATACAGAAGATACGATGGATGTGCATATTAGGTTGGTTGGATTGCATGGCATACATACGTAACATATGGTTTTGTGTAAGATCTGAAAATCCTTTGGACGGGGATTTACACACTGAGTCTCGGTGACTCACCCCTTTTTGTGAAATTTTGCAAGTAATCCTTAGACTGCGGACATGGAGCCGGGTGGACTCAAGGTGGCCATGCGTAATATTTTGTACTTTATCTTAAATAGTTATTTTGGGATTACTCTACTTTAATTTGGATTTTGGTAATGTAATAAGGCCATTTAAACGTTAATTTTGGTTTATACTTATTTTTATTAACTTTTTTTTATTTTATTTTGGATTATTAAGGCATGCCTAATAAATTGTCGAAATGGATGATTTCCAAAACTTATAAAATTTGAGACTTTATAATTGGCTAACTAAATTTTGGGTTTTAGTGGTAAAGTAACCAAATTTTCAAACTAAGACTCAAAATTGTTTTCAATTGATCACTCAATATAAATTATGTTTTTACAAATTCAAAGATTCTACCCAACTCATGATGTTAACCCGGTTTTCAAAGTTTTTTCTTTTCCTGTGACATACCAAATTCGGTCGTAGCATTTTGACCGGGTTTGGGGTGTTACAATTGTGGTATTAGAGCCAGGTTCAAAAGCTCGGTTGTGGGTATAAGGTCCGAAATATTTTCAATGGATAGCTTGGAAAATGGTTGCAATAAAATGTTTTCGGGAAGCATGGTACCTGAGTCTCCGGCACCGATCCGCGACGGTAAGTCCTCTAACAAATAGTTGTATGGTGTGATGGTATTGTTGGTATGAATGTATCGAGATATGATTGCTAGTGTTAGAAAGTCTTACTTTAGAGATTGAAGCCTGTAGGAATGTACGTGCTCACGAAAGAAACTACTCTGAATACATACTCATAAGACAGTTTTATAATAAACAATGGAAGAAACTAATTCATAAAGTTTTTCCTAAATCAGATCAAATCGTGAACGTTAGCCATGAGCACTAGAGGACATGGGCGTAATGTGCATGGTCGTGGTAGGAGCAGGTTTACTGTATCAAAAATAGTAGGGTTTGGTCATGGGTTAGAAAATGAGGTACTGCTATCGCCAGCTGCAGAAGCAGAGTTTCAGGGCCAAACGGGTGGAGACGATGTAGTGTCTCAGGCAATGTTGCGGGTTCTAGAGAAAGTTGCCAGGGCAGGCACGGGTACAGGGGCTCAAAAATCTGTGTCAGAACGACTTAGAGCTAATGGAGCTGAGATATTCAGGGGTGTTTCTGGTGTAGCCCCTAACATAGCGGAGTATTGGTTAGAAGCTGTGGAGTGTCTAATGGATGACCTAAACTGTACCGCAGAGGAGAAATTGAAGGGCGTAGTGTCTCTCCTTTGAGTTGAGACATATCAATGGCGGCTGATGGTTACGGATGACGCATTGGCTGACCACATCACCTGGGAGTTCTTTAAGTCAGCATTTCAAGGAAAATGCATTGGGTCGAGTTATGTGGATGCTCAGCAGAAGGCATTCCTTAATTTGATTCAAGAAAGTAAGTTAGTGGCTGAGTATGAAGTGGAATTTTTGCGTCTGAGATGCTATGCTAAGGGTATCATGGCAACAGACCATGAGAGATGTGTCAAATTTGAGGATAGCCTGAGAGGTGAGTTGCGGGTATTAATAGCTCCGTAGCGAGAAAGGGAGTTTGCTATGTTGGTTAAGAAGGCTAAAATAGCCGAGGAGTTGAAGAGGTTTGAAAAGTAGAACCAGGATAGGAGTAGGAATAAAAGAAGTTTTGGGCCATCAGGATCTGCTGGGGTTTTCTAGAAGAGGTCTAGATTTGGAGGGTCGAGTCAAGCTGCGAAGCGTGTTGCTGTTCAGTGGCCACCTCAGTGTACTCGATGCGGGAAATTCCATTTGGGTGAGTGTTGAGCAGGTGATAGGGGATGTTTTGGATGTGGATCTTTGGATCATCGGATAAGAGATTGCCCACGGAGGCCGGTCAGGGCACAGTCAGAGGGTCAAAGACACACACCATTTAGAAGAGAGGATCAACACTGCAGAGAGGTTGTGGTCTGGCCATAGAAGGAAATAGCTTTGGTCAAGGGCGTGGAGCACCAGGCAGAGGTGCTGGGAATACAGAGGTGAGGTAGCTTGGGTTGGTCTATGCAGCTAGGTGTAGAGAGGAAGCGATGCACCAGATGTTATAACCAGTACGTTTGTTATTGATGGGATGCCTTATACTACTTTGATTGACATTGGTTCAACACACTCTTATGTTGCCAATGCTATATCAGAAACTCTAGAATTGGACTTTGAGATTTCTTCTAGGGAGATGACTGTAATTAGCCCTCTAGGACAATCTATAGTGGTGGATAAACTATATAGGGATGTACCTCTAGAACTTCAAGGGGTAGTTTTTTCAGCTGATCTAATGGAATTGCCACTGGAGGAGTTTGATTTGATCTTAGGGATTGATTGGTTAGTAAAGTATTAGGTAAATTTGGACTGTGCAGCCAAGTGCATGGTGTTAAGAGCTTTCGAGGGTGAAGAGGTGGTGGTGATAGGCGAGAGGAGGAACTACCTATCTAATGTGGTATCCATTTTAAAGGCTGAGAGAATGGTGAGAAAGGGATGTAAGGCATTTATGGCTTACGTTTGTGCTTTGGATGCCAAGGAATCAGTTATCAAAAATGTTCGAATGGTGAAGGAATATTCTGATGTTTTCCCAGAAGAGCTTTCGGGATTGCCTCCAGATCGCGAGGTTGAGTTTGGTATTGATCTCCTACCAGGAACAGCGCCAGTGTCTATTGCCCCATATAGGATGGCGCTCAAAGAGTTGGTGGAGTTGAAAGCTCAGATTCAGGAACTGTTGGATCGAGGTTTCATCTGACCGAGTGTATCACCTTGGAGAGCGCCGCTGTTATTTTTCAAGAAGAAGGATGGATCAATGCGTATGTGCATTGATTACCATCAATTGAATAAGTTGACGATCAAAAATAAGTACATGTTGCCAAGGATAGACGACCTGTTCGGCCAGCTTAGGGGAGCATCAGTCCTCTCCAAGATAGATTTGAGATCGAGCTATCATCAGCTTAAGGTCAAGGAGGCGGATATTCATAAAACGACATTTTTTACTCGCTATGTTCACTACGAATTCCTGGTGATGCTGTTTGGATTGACCAACGCGCCAGTAGCATTTATGGATATGATGAATCGGGTTTTTCAACCCTATCTGGATCAATTCATCGTGATGTTTATAGACGATATTCTAGTTTATTCAAAGTCTGATGAGGAGCATGATGCACATCTTCGAGTGGTTTTGCAAATTCTGAGGGAAAAGCGGTTGTTTGCTAAGTTTAATAAGTGCGAGTTCTGGCTAAAGGAAGTTACCTTTTTGGGTCATGTTGTGTCTGCTGAGGGGATCAGGGTGGACCCTCGGAAAATTAAAGCTGTGTTGGATTGGAAACCTTCTAAGTCTGTGGCGGAGATTTTGAGTTTTTTGGGGTTGGCTGGCTATTATAGAAGGTTTATGGAAGGGTTCTCTTTGATTGCGGCACCGCTAACCAAGTTGTTAAGGAAAGGGGTTCCATTTGTGTGGTCAGACAAGCAGGAGGAAAGTTTTGAGAAGTTAAAGAGGATTCTGAAAGAAGCTCCAGTGTTAATTCAGCTTAAGGCAAGGAAAGAGTTTACTGTATATTGTGATGCGTCACATATAGGGTTAGTATGTGTGCTGATGCAAGAAGGGAAAGTGGTAGCGTATGCTTCTCGATAATTGAGACCTCACGAGGTAAATTATCCGACGCATGACCTAGAGTTGGTTGCGTAGTTTTCGCCCTAAAGATCTGGAGACATTACTTGTATGGGGAGAAGCCCATCGTTTATACAGACTACAAGAGTTTGAAATACCTCCTTACCTAGAAGGAGTTGAATTTAAGACAAAGAAGGTGGATCGAGCTATTGAAGGATTATGATTGCTCAATTGAGTACCATCTGGGTAAAGCTAATGTGGTGGCAGTCGCGTTGAGCCGTAAGGTAATAGCAGACTTGAGAGCAATGTTTGCCCACCTTAGCTTATACGACGACGGAAGTTTATTAGCAGAACTACAAGTAAAGCTGACATGGGTGAGTCAGATCAAAGAGAAGCAGTTATCAGATAATATCTGTAGTGCTCGACTTTGGCAAGTGTAGGATAGTGGATTAGAGGATTACAGTTTGAACAGCGATGGATTTTTATGTTTCTGTGGGAAGGTTTGCATGCCAAAAGATATGGGTTTGAAGCAAAAGATTCTTCAGGAAGCACATAGCAGTCCATACGCTATGCATCCTGGAGGTAGTAAGATGTACCGGGATTTGCAGGAATAGTTTTGGTGGCCGAGTCTTAAGAGAGAAGTAATCAAATTTGTGAGTAAGTGTTTGACGTGTCAGCAGGTGAAGGCAGAACATCAGTTGCCTTCGGGGTTATTGCAACCGGTCAAGATTCTGCAGTGGAAGTGGGAAAGGATTACAATGGATTTTGTTAGTAGGCTACCTCTTACGCCTACTAAAAAGGATTCTGTACGGGTCAATTATTCTTTACAAAGGTTGGCTAAGTTGTATATAGCAAAGATCATAAGGTTGCACGGGGTACCAGTGTCCATCACCTCAGACAGGGACCCCAGGTTTACGTCAAGATTTTGGAGGGCATTGCATCAAACGTTGAGTACAAAGTTGGATTTTAGTACAGCGTTCCATCCACAGTCTGATGGACAATCAGAGAGAGTGATTCAGATCTTGGAAGATATGTTGAGGGGCTGCGTCTTAGATTTCAGAGGTAGTTGGGAGGAATTTCTACCATTGGCGAAATTTGCGTATAACAACAGCTACCAATCTAGTATTCAGATGGCACCATATGAAGCGTTGTATGGTCGGAAGTGTCATACTCCAACATGTTGGACAGAGTTGGGTGAGTGTCAGTTGTTGGGTCTAGAGTTGGTTTCTAAAATAGAGGACAAGGTTAAGCTAATTAGAGCTCTGTTGAAGGAAGCTTCGGACAGACAGAAGTCCTATGCGGACATAAGGCATAAGGACATAGAATTTGAGGTAGGTGATCAGGTATTCTTGAAGGTGTCACCATGGAAGAAGGTGCTCAGGTTTGGGCGGAAGGGTAAGCTAAGCCCCAAAATTATCGGGTCTTATCGCCTGTTGAAATGTGGGGACCAGTAGCCTATCAGCTCGAGTTACCTTCAGAGTTAAGTCAGATTCATGATACGTTTCACATTTCAATGCTAAGACGTTGTTGTTCGGATCCATCTCACGTGGTACCAGTGGAAGAAATTAAAGTAAATCCAAATCTGTCCTTTGAAGAAGAGCCGGTGTAGATCTTGGATCGTGATGTCAAAGTATTGCGTAGGAAATCAGTTCCTTTGGTGAAGGTGTTGTGGTGGAACCATGGAGCAGAAGAAGCTGCGTGGGAACCAGAGGATGTGATACGACAGCAATACCCTCATCTCTTTTGACCAGGTAATTTTGAGGTCCAAACTATTTTAAGGGGGTAGAACTGTGACATCCTAAAATTAGGGCCTTTGCATTTTATGTGTTTGTGTGTGTATGCTATGCCTTTCATGCTAGTTTAAGGTATTTCAGGGTCCAAAAATGACTTAGGGGTAAGCCAGAGTCTTGGTAGAAATTTTCCTTTTTAAGCACTTTTAAGGAAAGCTAGCTGAATTAGGCATTAAGGGATATTGTTTGTGTTGGATGACATAAAGGAGTGCCTTAGTAAAGTGGCAAGGGGACGCCACTTAAAGGTTGAGGTAGCTGACGTCACAAGGGAGTTGGAGGGAGCAGGTTCAAGTCGCGTAGTCTTCATTTTAAGAACACTTTTGGCGTCAAGGAGATTAGAAGTGGAGTTTGGCTGGGATGCTTGAAAAAGAGAGTGTAGATTTGGTCAAATATTTCAAAGGAATGGTGGAGAGGGTTTTAAGGAGTTTGAATCATTCAAACTTGTTTGAATGGATGGAGGAGAGGGAATCAAGGAGGGATTGAAAGGATGGCATAGTGTTGGTGGGGAAAGGGGGAGTGTTAGCTGAATTTAGGAAGGAGTCAGGTAAGGTTGGGCATTCGGGTTTGGATGTTAACTTAGGGGGTGTGTCGAAAATCCTTTGTTGGTAGCATAGGTTTTAGTTCTCAAAGTGTGCATTTTTTGGCATTTGGTTAGTGTGTGCCGAAATGCTGTGTAGTCAGATGAGTATCTCTTTTTCATTTTCGACATTTAGGGTCTTCATCCATTCTCTTTTTCTTCTTGTCTAAGTGAAAGCCGAAACCTTCTTCAGCATTCATTCTCTTTATATTTTTCTACCATAGCCGAATCTACCCCAAGTCTTGCCGAAATCCTTCTTCTTCTTTACCAGTTCTATTGCTTCTTTTCATTCCATTTTACTCATCTTCTCTCAATCGTCTCTTTCTCTAAAGCCGAAACCTTTAACTCCATTTTCATCTCCATATCTATGCCATGGCCGAATGTCCTATGATCTTCATTATCTTCTCCATCCCTTCCCTATAAGTCGAATCCCTGTAGTTTCTTTGCACCATCTTTTCTTTTGATCTTCTCAAAAGCCGAAACTTCTACATCTCACCTATAGTCCTTTTTGTTTAATTTGCGACTCTTTCATCTTCTTCCCTAACCTTTGCCAAAATTCTTCTTCTAGGGTGCTAAGTGCCAAAATCCATTGGGATTAGCCGATTCTTCTGTAGTAAGGTAAGTGATGATTTCTCCTATATTTCACCTTCCTCTTTCAATTTTTGGAAGCCAAATCCGAAAGGCTAATTGGCTTGGTAAGGTTATCTTTTGATTAATGTTTAGACCGTTCTTGTGTTCTCTCTGGGGTGACATGTTGGGAATCGAAGTAGATCGAATCATCTAGATCCCTAAGTTAGAAATCGTTAGTTTTTGAACTCTATCTCTTTCGGGATTTCAAGGTAAGGGTGTTCTCTTTAGACTTATTAAACTCGTTATTGTATTATTACCTTAACCCTATGTTATGGTTTAACAACACTATGTTATGCTGGTAGCGACTGACAAGGTCTTTTGATGGAATCAAATATTGATCAGGCGAAGGAGGGGATTGGACCTGTAAACCCAATCCCTAAGTTCATGAAGTGCATAGTATCTGGGGTTCGAGATTGGCCACCAGGTTGTGGGCCGGCTTCTGAGCAAAGTCGTAGGCAGATAGCAGAAGTTACGATTAGCGATAGTGTCGACATAGAGAGCGTGGTATTACATGTTATCAGGTGTGTAACTCTTACACATTTTATATGTTAATTATATTATTATCTGTGTATTTCCAAAAGACGAAGTGATGGTATGGATCACTATGTTACCATTGTGGGTAAAAGCGAGGACTTCAAGTAAGTTCTACTATGTGCTATCATTAATGGATGCATGTATGAGTGGATTGATTGTTGTTGTACATTGAAAGCATGATCATACCATGTTGTAAAGCATGAACATGAAGATGGGGTATGATGTGGTGAGGGAGGAAATATGAACTCTTTCAGACTGTAACCAGTGGTTAGGTACCACAAGTGGGTTGGCCCCACATATTATTATTTTGTTACTAAGTCTCAGTGGTTTGGAACCACCAGTGGTTGGGTACCACATATATCTTATTTTTGTGACTCGTTCCGGTAGTTTGTTACCACAGTGGGTTGGCCCCACGTACGGATATTAGGGATTGTCACCAGTGGTTAGGTACCACAAATGGGTTGGCCCCACATATTGTTATTTGTGGCTTTTTTCACCAGTGGTTTGGAACCACCAGTGGTTAGGTACTACCAGTGGCTAGGTGCCACAAATGTTGGGTAGATACAGGAGATACGGTGGATGTGCATATTAGGTTGGTTGGGTTGCATGGCATACATACGTAACATATGGTTATGTGTGAGAGCTGAAAATCTTTTGGATGGGGATTTACACACTGAGTCTCGGTGACTCACCCTTTTTGTGAAATTTTGCAAGTAATCCTTAGACTGCAGACATGTAGCTGGGTGGACTCAAGGTGGCCATGCGTAATATTTTGGACTTTATCTTAAATAGTTATTTTGGGATTACTCTACTTTAATTTGGATTTTGGTAATGTAATAAGGCCATTTAAACGTTCATTTGGGTTTATACTTATTTTTATTAACTTTCTTTATTTTATTTTGGATTATTAAGGCATGCCTAATAAATTGTCGAAATGGATGATTTCCAAAACTTAAGAAATTTGAGACTTTACAATTGGCTAACTAAAATTTGGGTTTTAGTAGTAAAGTAACCAAATTTTCAAACTAAGACTCAAAATTGTTTTCAATTGATCACTCAATATAAATTCTGTTCCTACAAAATCAAAGATTCTACCCAACTCATGACGTTAACCCGATTTTCAAAATTTTTTTCTTTTCCTGTGATATGCTAGATTCGGTCATAGTGTTTTGACCGGGTTTGGGTGTTATAGTTCGTAATATAATACATGCTACTCAATAATGTAACATCAATACATAATTAAACCATCACATAAATAGATGCACAATTAGGCACATTATCATCCTCAACCATATGCTCAAAAATCCATTCTTTCAACCTTTAAAACTATCATCAACCACATAGGTTCGAACATACCTTTGCCAACACCTAGTTAACAAACGTTCTTGCTATTTGATGCCCGATATATATCTCATTCACTACTCGATATTTTTTCAACTCAATTGCACACTTAGTGCCTCAATCATAGCCGACGCTTAATTATCATCGTACACTTTGTGCCTCGATACAAAAACAAACTTAATTTGGTATCGTACACGCAATGCCAATCAGTAAAGCCGAAGATTCCATTACTTCGCACACACAGTGCTTTTCACCTCTGTCTCGATTCCAATTACTCACACTTAGTGCCTCATTTTTCAATCTCATATATATATAGCATTTCTAATTTGACAACTATCATTCAATTCACAGCACATAGATATAAATTAACAACTTGTACTATATTCAAACTTACCTCGGATGTCGAAATACCAAGACTTGCTAATCAATCAAGTACTTTGTCTTTGCCTTGATCTCGATCTGAATCTCTTTTTTCTTGGTCTATACATATTCAATTTTAACTCATTCAATCACCAAATCATTCAATTTAGTCCAAACACACATATTTTGGGCATTTTATAAAATAGCCCTCACATTTTCACTTTTTAACACTTTTGTCCCTAATTCACAAAATCATAAAATACACAAAATTTTACTACACCATGCTTAGGTCGAATTCTCCTTAGTCTCATACAAGCCTATATATTTCATTTATTCACATGTTAGTCCCCTAATTTCTTATTTTCCCAATTTAGTCCAATATACTAAAAATCAACAAATATCCAAAGACAAACTATGTTAATCTATCACATAACTTTCATATTTCATCCTGAAACATCACAATGCTTGAAAAATCATCAATGGCACATTTCAATTTCATCTTCAATTCACAAAATTGAAGTATGGGTTTTGAAGAGCACTAAGCAACAATTACAAAAAATAGAAATTATAAAAAACCGAATAAAAAAGTTACCTCAATCAAACTAAGCCCTATCCAAATATAACAAAGCTTCAAACTCTCTTCTTTAGTTCTTATTTTCGGTGAAAGATGGAGGATAATAGCCATTTATTATAACCTATTTTAACATATTATTGTTTTACCTATTTAACCTTTACTAAATAATGCATAAAACATATATTATAAGGTTAATTTAGTCCATTGCCGTCCACTACCATAATTAATGGCCAAATTGCAACATAAAGCCTCCATATTATAAAGACATCAACAATTAGAAACTTTATAAATCAGAACACATCTTTTGCATTTTATGTAATTAAGTCCTTTTTCATAATTTGACACACAGACGATAAAATTTTCACACAGAACTTTCATACATGCTCAATCACATATCATAAGCACCAAAAACAATACTAAAATATTTTTCTGACCTCCAATTTGTGGTCCCGAAACCACTATTCTGACTAGGGTCTAAACTAGGCTTTTACAACTCTCCCCCCTTAGGGATTTTCGTCCCCGAAAATCTTACTAGTGAATAGGTTTGGATATTGCTCTCTCATAACATCTTCAGGCTCCCACGTAGCCTCTTCAAATCCGTGTTTGTGCCACAACACCTTCACTAAGGAAATTCTTTTATTTCTCAACTCTTTGGTCTCTCGTGCCAAAATTTGAATCGGTTCTTCACTATACAACAAATTTGACTGAATTTCAACCTCAGTAGGAGCAATCACATGAGGCGGATTAGATCTGTTCGTCGAAGCATCGACAAATGAAACACATTATGTATCTTTTCTAACTCAGGTGGCAACATCAATCTATAAGCAACCGACCCTATTCGTTCAATGATTTCATACGACTCGATAAACCTCGGACTCAGCTTGCCTTTTCGGCCAAATTGAAGTATTTTCTTCCACGAAGACACTTTCAAAAACACTTTTTCACTGATCTCAAATTCGATATCTTTTCATTTCAAATATGTATAGGATTTCTGACAATCTAAAGCCGCTTTTAAACTATCATGAATCACTTTCACTTTCTGCTAAGTCTCTTTTATCAAATCAACCCCGTGAATCTTATTCTCACTTAGCTCAGTCCAATACAATGGAGTTTGACATTTTCGACCGTAAAGAGCCTCATATCGTGCCATTTTAATGCTATATTGAAAACTATTACTGTATACAAACTCAATCAACGGCAAATGTCTTCCCACGTACTTTCGAACTCAAGAATGCAACATCTCAACATATCCTCAAGAACTTGAATAATCCACACGGATTTTCCATCCGTTTGCGGATGAAATGCTGTGCTAAAATGCAACTTTGTGCCTAAAGCCTCTTGCAGTTTCTTCCAAAATGACGAGGTAAAACTTGAATCTCTATCAGATACAATGGATAATGGCACCCCGTGCAATCTCACAATCTCAGCAATGTATAATTCGGCTAACTTATCAAGAGAATAATCTATTCTCACCGGAACGAAATGAGCTGATTTTGTCAATCTGTCAATTATCACCCAGATTGTGTCTTTCTTTCCGGAGATAAAGGCAATCCCTACACAAAGTCCATCATAATCCTTTCCCATTTCCACTCAGGAATCATTATTAGTTGTAACAAGCTGGATGGAACTTGATGTTCAGCTTTAACTTGCTAACAAACTAAACACTTTGACACAAAGTCAAAGATATCTCTTTTCATACCATGCCACCAATAAAACTGTTTCAAACCATTGTATATTTTTGTACTCCTAGGATGCATAGCCAATCGACTATTGTGAGCTTCGTTTAGAATATTAGAATCAACTCTAAATTCCTCAAACGCAAATCCTATATCTGAATCTCAAACAATCATACTTATCAACTCGAAATTCTGAATCAAAATTAAAACCACATTGAGCTCATTTTGTTATCATTTTATCATCACTATTCTGGGCATCACAAATCTGACGTATAAACATAGGCCTAACTTTCAACTCAGCCAAAATCGAACCATCATCACATAGATCTATCTTAGTACGCGTTGCTTGCAAAGCACATATAGACTTTCAGCTCAAAGCATCAACAACAACATTAGCTTTACCCGGATGATAATCAATCACTAATTCATAGTCTTTTAAAAGCTCTAACCATCTTCTTTGCCACAAATTCAAATCTATATGAGTCATCAAATATTTCAAGCTCTTGTGATCTATATAAATATGACATTTCTCACCAAATAGGTAGTGACACAAAATCTTCAATGCAAATACAATCGCAGCTAATTCAAGATCATGTGTCAGATAGTTCTTTTCATGTGGTATTAACTGCCTTGAAGCATAAGCGATGTCTTTGCCTTCTTAAATCAACACACAGCCCAAACCATTTAATGATGCATCACTGTAAACTATGAATTCTTTACCCGATTCAGGTTGAACTAACACTGGTGCTTCTGTCAATAATGCTTTCAACTATTCAAACCTCTACTGGCACTTTTCTGACCACTCAAATTTAACATCATTCTGTAGCAACTTCATCAACGGAGTCACAATCATTGAGAAGCTTTTCACAAACAGCTAAAATTTTGCTCGGATCAACTCGTATACCTGATACGGACACAATATGTCCCAGAAAACAAACTTCATGCAACCAAAACTCACATTTGCTAAATTTTGCATACAATTGCTTATCACTTAGAGTCTGTAACACAATTCTCAAATGCTCGGCATGTTGAGTCTCATCACCTGAATAAATCAAAATGTCATCAATAAACACAACAATGAATCAATCCAAATATGATCTAAATAATCGATTCATCAAATCTATAAACACTTCAGGAGCATTTGTTAGTCCAAAAGGCATAACTAAGAATTCATAATGTCTGTACCTTGTTCTGAAAGCAATTTTTGGCACATATGATTCTTTGACACTTAACTGATAGTAGCTTAATCTCAAATCTATCTTGGAAAATACTGTAGCTCCTTTTAGTTGATCAAATAGATCATCGATTCTCAGAAATGGATATTTATTCTTTATCGTCACTTTAATTAGCTGTCGATAATTAATACACATCCTCATAGTGCTGTCTTTCTTTTTCACAAACAACACAGGAGCACCCTAGGGCGAGAATCTCGGTTGTCAAATCATTTATTTGTCAACTAAGATTCAACTCTTTCAATTTAGTATGTGCCATTCTATACGGAGATATCGATATTTGAGTCATCCTCGGCACTAATTCAATGTCAAACTCAACTTCCTGTATCAGATGTAATCTCAATAGTTCTTCAGGAAACACATCTGGGAACTCACAAACCACTAGCACAGATTCAACTTTCTTTTCTGTCACTTTTGTATCAATCACATATGCAAGATAAGTTTCGCAACCCTTTTTCACATAGTTCAGAGCTTTCATTGAAGATATAACAGCCGACAACCCATTCAAATCATTGATTCAATTCGAACTATCTCACTATTCTGAATTCTCAAATCAATACTCTTCCGTTTACAATTCACAATAGCATTATACAAAGTGAGCCAATCCATACCCAGAATAATATCAAATTCATCAAAAGGTATCAATATCAAATTAATCAGAAAGAAAATATCTCAAAACATCAACGAACAGTTCTTGCACACTTTATCAACCAAGATACACTTGCCTAAGGGGTTAAATACTCTAATAATGAATTCAGTAGACTCAATAGGTAGAGTCTTACTTGATACTAGATTTACACACACATAGGAATGAGTAGAACCTGGATCTATCAATGCAATTACATTAGTATCAAATAGAGTAAAAGTACCAATAATGATGTCTGGGGATGACACCTCTTCTCGTGCACATATAGCATAGGCTCGGGCAGGTGCTCTTGCCTCATATCTCTCAGTTGTATATGTAGTCCCTCTTTGACTTTCACTTACATTTTCGGTGTTTCTGGGTGGTATACCCTTAGCCGTCGTATTAATTGGTCTCACACTCCAAACATTTTTTTCCTCAGCTAACTTTAGGTAGTCTCGAATGAAGTGATCTCATGATCCACACTTATAATAAGTTCGATTACTATACTTGCCCAAGCATTCTCCCACGTTTCATCTTCCACACTCTCTACACTCAGACTTTTTCGTTTTACACTTCCTATGCTTGATTCAGTCGAAATTTGATTTCTTAAACCAACATATTATTTCGTACGATCTCTACCCAAATGTCCAAACAAAGCATTTGAGCGATTACTTGAATCTCTAAATCTATTCGTCGAAGGTTGAGACGACTTAGTCATCGATCTTTATCTGTCATCTTTAGCCTCAGAATCTGCTTTCTTCTTTTCTTTGTTAAGCTCCTCGGCTTTGCATGCTTTTTCAACCAATACAACAAATCCATTTAGGTCAAGTATTCCAACCAATAATTTAATGTCTTCATTCATCCCTTCAATGAAACATTTACACAAAGTAGCTTCAGTTGAAACACATTCACGTGCATACTGACTCAACCTTACAAACTCCCGTACATGTGGCCTTGTTTCAACTCTAGAAACTCTTTACATTTCTGTTATATGAATCGTTGACTAATATACTTCTTTTCGAATTCAGCTTGAAAGAAATCTCAGGTGATTCTCTCTCTCGGAACCACAGATATCAACATTTTCCACTAATTATATGTCATATTTCTCAACAAGGAAACAACACATTTAATGCATTCATCAGGAGTCAATGACATCTCATCAAACACTCTAATGGTATTCTCGAGCCAAAACTCAGCTCGCTCGGCATCGCTTTTAGCTGTGGCCCTAAACTCTTCGGTCTTATACTTTCTGATCTTATTCACAGGAGGCTTATTCAGTCGGATCGGATCTGTCACTTGTGGCACAATAGGTACATGTAGGGGTAGAGGTTGTGGAGCAGCCAGATTCATTCGAACGAACTCTGAAAACCACTCACTCATCATTCAGAGGAAGGCTTGCTTAGCCTTTCTCTCTTGACTACTATCATTCGGCCTAGATGTGACCAGCACTATCTCTTGAGCAGGAGTAGGCGCATTACTCTCTACATCATCAGCAACTACTCGATCGAGATCAATTTACAATACGAAAAGACATTTTTAACTGTCAAGATTCATCACACTATCACAATTATATATATGACATGTATAGTTAGACTCGCACACACTAGGTTAGTCCTAAAATCGACTAAATCATAGCTCTGATACCAATAAAATGTAACATCCCTAACCCAAAAAGGTTTCAAAAATAGGGTTAAGAGGCATTACAAATCATCACAGAATATTTAAATTCATTTCACAACACAAAGTTAAACCTCAATCAAACATATTCAAATATAAGCATATAGTCTCTTAATGAGGTCTACGAGAACTTAAGCACATGTTAGAAAGGGATCGAGACTAAACCAAGCACTTACAAAAAATTTTGAAATTTAAACAACTTTCTAAGTTATAGAGGTCACACACCCGTGTGGGTAGGTAGTGTGCCTCACACGGCCTCGGACACACCGTGCGTCCAAGTCATGGCAAAATAGGGTATACATATTGACTTGTTCACATGGCCTAAGAAATGCCCCTATGCCTCACCCGTGGTCGACACTGACTTGCACCACACGGCCAGTCACATGCCCGTGTGTCCAGCCCGTGGTCGAGCCTATTTTTCACCAAATTACAAACCTTCATGACACGGTTGAGCCACACGCCCGTGTGCTCAACTGTGTGGGCAATTATAGGCCATTTTTCACGGTGAATTTACCATCCACATTTAGAATCACATATAATCATCAATCCAATACCAATTCATGCCTCAAAATGTAAACAAAACATACCAATATATGCACCATTTAATCATCATCTAGATCACTTACTTCCATACTCAATTCCTACTCAAATAAATCCATCCAAAGCACCATTATCGTAACCCAAATCACCATCTAAGCATCTAATAGTTCATACCACAAACTCATACTTAAACACCATTCTCATCAACCAATTTGAGCGTGAAACATATCATATACATCATTCACTTAATCGACACATATAAGCACAAACATTACTCACTTTCAAACCATATCATATAGTAAAGTTTATATACTTCAAAACATGCCACATTAACTAGCCTATACATGCCATATACCACATCTATACACATTTTTTTCAAAGTACCAAAATAGTTAGCCGATAGTGTGATTGAGTCACTGACGATCCCCGGATCCGAGCTTGCTTTAAAGACATTGTAAAATAGAGAAACATTGATATAGTTAGCTATAAAGCTTAGTAAGTTCATAATATAATACATGCTACTCAATAATGTAACATCAATACATAATTAAACCATCACATAGATAGATGCACAATTGGGCACATTATCATCCTCAACCATATGCTCAAATATTCATTCTTTCAACATTTAAAACTATCATCAACCACATAGGTTCAAACATACCTTTACCAACACCTAGTTAACAAACATTCTTGCTATTTGATGCCCGATACATATCTCATTCACTACTTGATATCTATTCAACTCAATCGCACACTTAGTGCCTATATCATAGCCGAAGCTTAATTAACATCACACACTTAGTACCTCGATACAAAACTGAACTTAATTCGGTATCACACACACAGTGCCAATCAGTAAAGCCGAAGCTTCCATTACTTCGCGCACACAGTGCTAATCAACTTTGTCTCGATTCCAATTATGCACACTTAGTGCCTCATTTATCAATCTCATATATATATATAGAATTTCTAATTTGATAAATATCATTCAATTCACATCACATAGATATAAATTAATAACTTGTACTATATTCGAACTTTCCTCGGATGTCAAAATACCGAGACTTGCTGATCAATCAAGTACTTTGTCTTTGCCTCGATCTCGATTTGTATCTCTCCTTTCTTGGTCTATACATATTCAAATTTAACTCATTCAATCACCAAATCATTCAATTTAGTCAAAACACACATATTTTGGGCATTTTATAAAATAGCCCTCACATTTCTACATTTCAACACTTTAGTCCCTAATTCACAAAATTATAAAATACACAAAATTTTACTACACCATGCTTAGGTCGAATTCTCCTTAGTCTTATACAAGTCAATATTTTTCATTTATTTTAGATTTTAGTCCCCCAATTTTTTATTTCCCTAATTTAGTCTAATGTACTCAAAATCACAAAAAATCCAAGACAAACTATGTTAATCTATCACGTAACTTTCATATTTCATCCTGAAACATCACAAAGCTGGCAAAATCATCAATGGAACATTTCAATTTCATTTTCAATTCACAAAATTGAAGTATGGGTTTTGAAAAGAACCAAGCAACGATTGCAAAAACATAGAAATTATTAAAAACTGAATAAAAAACTTACCTCAATCAAACTAAGCCCTAGCCGAAAATAACAAAGCTTCAAACTCTCTTCTTTGGTTCTTATTTTCGGTGAAAGATGGAGGATAGTAGCCACTTTCATGCTTTAATTTGATATATTATAACCTATTTTAACATTATTATTATTTTACCTATTTAACCTTTACTAAATAATACATAAAACATATACTATAAGGTTAATATAGTCCATTGCCATCCACTACCTTAATTAATAGGAAAATTGAAACATAAAGCCTCCATATTATAAAGACATCAATAATTAGGCACTTTATAAATCAGCACACAGCTTTTGCATTTTATGCGATGAAGTCTTTTTTCAAAATTCGACACACAGAAGATAAAATTTTCACACAGAACTTTCACACATGCTCAATCACATATCATAAGCACAAAAAATAGTATTAAATTATTTTTTGACCTAGAATTTGTGGTCTCAAAACCACTATTCCTACTAGGGTCTAAACTGGGCTGTTACATGTATAGATTACAAACAACTCAACAAGGTGACAGTGAAGAATAGGTACCCTTTACCAAGGATAGATGATTTATTTGAGCAATTGAAGGGAGCTATGGTGTTCTCTAAGATAGACCTAAGGTTTGGTTATTACCTGTTGAAGGTTAAGGAACAAGATGTGCCGAAAACTGCATTCTAAATGAGGTATGGTCATTATGAGTTTCTTGTCATGCCATTTGGCTTAACAAATACTCCTACAATTTTTATGGATCTAATGAACCGTAGCTTCCGACCGTATTTGGATAAGTTTTTGGTTATTTTTATCGATGGCATATTAATTTATTCTCGAGATGAGAACAAGCATGCAGAGCACCTGAGAATTGTTTTACAGACTTTAAGTGATAAGTGGTTGTATGCTAAATTCAGCAAGAGTTTTTGGCTCCGAGAGGTCAAATTCTTAGGATACATTGTGTCGGGTGATGGAATTGTAGTTGATCCGAGTAAGATCTCGACTATTGTAGAGTGGAAACTGCCAATGAATGTGTCAAAAATTAGAAGCTTTTTGGGTTTGGCGGGTTACTACAGACGATTTGTCAATGGCTTCTCCATGACTGCTACACTGATGATGAAGCTATTGCATAAGGATGTCAAGTTTGAATGGACTGAAAAATGCCAAAAAAGTTTCAAGAGATTGAAAGCATTGTTAACTGAGGCACCGGTTTTAGTACAACCTTAGTCAAGGAAAGAGTTTGTCGTCTACAGTGATACGTTGTTAAATGGTCTTGGCTATGTCTTGATGGAAGAGGGTAAAGTAGTAGCTTACGCCTTGAGACAATTAAAATCGCATGAGAAGAATTATTTTACTCACAATTTGGAGTTTGATGCGGTCGTTTTTGCTTTGAAGATTTGGCGCCATTATTTATAAGGTGAGAAATGTTGGATCTTCACTGACCACAAGAGTTTAAAGTACTTGATGGACCAAAAGAATTTGAATTTGTGACAATGGCAGTGGCTCAAATTATTGAGAGATTATGAGTTAGTAATCGATTACCATCTGGGGAAAGCGAAAGTGGTTGCGAATGCCTTGAGCAAAAAATTCCTGTATGGTTTGAGAGCTATGAGTACAAGTTTAGCGTTGTTTGATGACGGTTCTATATTGGCCAAGTTGAGGGCAAGACCATTGTTTATTGAATAGATAGGCGAAGCTCAAAATAATGATAATGAGATGCAAGCTAAGAATGCTAAGTGTGAATCGGGAAATGACTCTAATTTTTGGGTGAGTTCAGATGGTTGTTTGATGTTTCATAACAGGGTTTGTGTACCTAAGGATAACGAGTTGATCCAAAAAATTTTACATGAAGCACACTGTGGTTGTTTGTCAATACACCCGGGCAGCACAAAAATGTACAATGATTTGAAAAAGTTATATTGGTGGCCGAGTATGAAAAGAGAGATCTCTGAATTTGTTATAAGATGTTTAATTCGTCAATAAGTGAAAGCCAAGCATCAAGTACCTTCGGGATTAATTCAGCCGATGATGGTTCTAGAGTGGAAGTGGGATCAAATCACAATGGATTTTGTAACGGGGTTACCTACGACTCCGAAAAAGAAAGATGATGTATGGGTTATTATGGATAGATTAATGAATTCAGCTCACTTTGCACCGGTGCGTGTTGATTATTCACTTGACAAGTTGGATGAGCTATTTATTACTGAGAGGGTGAGATTACATGGAGTACCTATATCTATTATCTCGGATAGAAACCCAAGATTTACTTTTAAGTTTTGGAAGAAGTTGCAAGAAGCCTTGGGCACAAATTTGAATTTTAGTACTGCGTTTCATCCTCAAACAGATGGCCAATCCGAAAGAGTGATTCAAGTTCTTGAGGACATGCTCTGATGCTGTGTGTTAGAATTTGAAAGTAGTTGGGAAAAATATCTGCCTTTGGTTGAGTTTTCTTATAACAACAGTTATCAATCGAGTATACAGATGGCACCGTACGAAGCTTTATATAGTTTCAAGTGTCAGACTCCATTGTATTGGACCGAGCATAGTGAGAAGAAAATTCACGGGGTCGATCTAGTTAAAGAGACTGAGGACAAAATGAAAGTAATCCGTGATAGTCTGAAAGCTACTTCGGATGGACAAAAATCATATGCGAATTTAAAAAGAAAAGAAATCAAGTTTCAAGTGGGCGACAGAGTATTTCTGAAAGTATCCACCTGGAAGAAAATATTGAGATTTGGTCGAAAGGCAAAATTGAGTCCACGATTCATTGGGCCATATGAGGTTATTGAAAGGATTGGGCCAGTAGCTTATCGGTTGCCTTTGCCGGCAGAATTAGAGAGAATACATGTAACACCCCTAACCCAAAATCATCATCGGAGGGTTAAGAGGCATTATCAAAAAATCAGAACCCTCACATCATTTCACAACACAAAGTCAATCAACAATTAAACATACTAAAATACGAGCATATAGTCCCTTATCTAGGTCTACGAGACCTTAAACACATACTAGAGAGATGTCGGGACTAAACTAAACACTTATGAAAGATTTTAGAATTTTAAACATTATTCAATACTGTTGAGGTCACACGCCCGTGTAGTTGAGTCGTATGCCTCACACGGCTACCAAACACACCCATGTGTCTAGGCCATGTCAAAATAGAGCATACATACTGATTTATTCCTACAGCCACTAGACAAGCCCGTGTGCCATGGCCGTGTGATAATATGCTAGCTACTAACTTGATTACATGGTGATTACATCGCTCTGTCTTAACCAAATATGCAAATAATTTACAAGTCTATTATAATTATAATATGCAACACAAACATTATATTACATATAGTTCAACATATACATTCTTTCAGTACCAAAATTAGATTGCCATAGTGATAAAGAATGCTGATGATCCCCGGATCTGAGCTAGCTTTACTGAACTATCGATAATCTATTTTGGTGCTTTTGAAAAGATGTATATAGTTGAAATATGGTATGTATAGGCTAGTTGTTTTGAAACATAATTGAGATGTGTAAATATCCATGTGATGCGGCTAAATATATGTTGGCTATAAGCATGAGTGGATTTGGTATATGATGCATATTATGGTTTGGCTTGTTGGTAATGAAAATGTCTTCTAAAAGGATAAGCTTAGTGATGGATTAATGCTAGTGTAACCTAGTGATGTTATCGATGAATCATGCTTGGTAATGCTTGTGTTTAGTTGTGAAATTTTGTTATAAGTAGACATGATTAGAAGTGAGATTGAATAACATGATATGTTGATTATTTGACATGTTTTTGGTTATCAATGGTACATGAAATGTATTTGTATATTGATAGTAGGGTTGACCCAAGTGTGGGTGGTATTTTGGCCTTGTAAATGGCCTATTTCCATAGGTTAAGGGACACGGGCGTGTATCTCCACCTCGATGTTCAAAGACCACTTTGAAGTGTGTCTGGATAGGTTACACGGTCGTGGCACACGGGTGTGCTTGGTGGCTGTGTGATCAAGTCAGTAGCTCGCATATTATCACACAGCCATGGTATACGGTCGTGTCTAGTGGCCGTGGGAATAAGTCAGTATGTATGCTCTATTTTGACATGGCCTGGACACATGGGTGTATCTGGTAGCCATGTGAAGCACACGGCTCAACTACACGTATGTGTGACCTCAACATTATTGACGAATGTTTAAGATTTTAAAAACTTTTATAAGTGTTCAGTTTGGTCCCAACATCTCTCTAATATGTGTTTAAGTCTTGTAGACCTCGATAAGGGACTATATGCTCGTATTTGAGTATGTTTAATTGATGATTAACTCTATTTCATGAATGGATGTGAAAGGTTTTGATTGTCTGGTAATGCCTCTTAACCCTATTTTGGCAATAATTTTGGATTTGGGGTGTTACATTTTATTAGTATCAGAGCTACGGTTTAGTCGATTCTTTGACTAATAGCACGTGTGAGTCTAGCTATACATGCCATATATATGAAATTGCAATAGTGTGATGAATCCTGACAGTTATAAATGTGTTTTCATATAGTAATAGATCCCGATCGAGTAGTTGCTGACGATGTTGAGAGTAATGCGCTTGCTCCCCCTCAAGGGACAGCGCCGGCCACATCTAGGCCGAATGAAAGTAGCGAGGGAAGAGAGGCTAAGCAAGCCTTCTTACGAATGATGAATGAGTGGTTTTCAGAGTTCATTTGAACAAATCCAGCTGCTCTACAACGTCCACCCCCACAAGTACCTATTATGCCACAAGTGATAGATCCAATTCAATTGAATAAGCCTCTTGTGGATATGATTCCTAAGTATGAGGCCGAAGAGTTTAGGGCCACAGCTGATGATAATACTGAGCGAGCTGAGTTTTGGCTTGAGAATACAATTCAAGTATTCGATGAGATGTCGTTAACCCCTGATGAGTGTATTAAGTGTGCAGTTTCTTTGTTGAGAGATACGGCTTATAACTGGTGTAAGACGTAAACATCCGTGCTTCTGAGAGAGAGAATCACCTGGGATTTCTTTCAAGTTGAGTTCAGAAAGAAGTATATCAATCAACGATTCATTGATCAAAAATGTAAAGAGTTTCCAGAGTTGAAACAGGGTTGTTTATCAGTTATTGAGTACGAGCGGGAATTTTTTAGATTGAGCCAGTATGCACGGGAATGTGTTTCAATGAGCTACTATGTGTAAACTCTACATAGAATGATTGAATGAGGACATTAAGTGGTTGGTTGGGATACTTGATATAAATGAATTTTTTGTATTAGTCAAAAGAGCTTGTAAAGTCGAGGAGCTCCGTAAAGAAAAGAAGAAAGCTGACTCTAAAGCTTGTGATGAAAGAAAAAGATTGATGAGTAAGTCATCTCAACCTTCGATGAAGAAATTTAGAGATGCAAGCAACTGATCAAATACTTTAATTGGATTTACGAGTAGAGATCGTGTGAGACTAAGTGTTGATTCGAGAACTCAAGCTCCAATAGAATCAATTGTTGATAGTGCCAAAAGTAACAAACTTGAGTGTAGACAGTGTGGAAGACGACATGTGGGAGAATGATGGGGCAAGTACAATAATAGAGTTTGCTATAAATGTGGATCACGAGACCACTTCATTCGAGACTGCCTAAAGATAGCTAAGGAAGAAAATGTTCAAAACGTCAGATTGAGTGATGTGATGGCTAGGGGTACACCTAGAAACACCAAAAATGTGAGCGAAAGCCAGAGAATGACTACTGATACAGCTGTGAGATCGGAGGCGAGAGCACCTGCCCGAGCCTATGTTATACGAGCATGAGAGGAAGCGTCATCTCTAGACGTCATCACTGGTACTTTTACTCTGTTTGATACTGATGTGATAGCATTGATAGATTCAGGTTCTACTCATTCATATGTGTGTGTGAATCTAGTATTATGTAAGGCTCTACCTGTTGAGTCTACTGAATTTGTGATTAGAGTATCGAACCCCTTAGGCTATTGTGTCTTGGTGGATAAAGTGTGCAAGATTTGTCTGTTGATGTTTCAGGATGTTTATTTTTCGGGTAATTTGATGTTACTAACATTCAATGAATTTGATATAATTCTAGGTATGGATTGGCTCACTTTGCATAATGCTATTGTGAATTGTAAAAGAAAGAGTATTGAATTGAGAAGTTAGAATGATGACCTAATTCGAATTAAATCCAGTAATATGAAAGGGTTATCAGCTATTATTTCTACGATGAAAGCTTTGAACTATGTGAGAAAGGGTTGCGAAGCCTATCTGAATATGTGATTGATACAAAAGTGATAGAAAAGAGAGTTATATAATTCGGTGTGTCGAAAACTACTTTTAGAAGAAAGTACAAATATTATGAATTCTTAGTGATGCCTTTCGGACTAACAGATGTTCCTGCAATGTTTATGGATTTGATGAATTGAATATTCAGACCGTATTTGGATTGTTTTGTTGTAGTGTTTATTGATGATATATTGGTTTATTCCTGTGATGAGACACAATATGTCGAGCACTTGAGAATTGTGTTATAGACTCTACGTGAGAAGTATTTGTATGCAAAGTTTAGTAAATGTGAGTTTTGGTTGTGCGAGGTTGAATTTCTGGGAGTATATTGTATCATCTGTGAGAATACGAGTAAATTCTCAACTATTCTAGAATAGAAACCTCCGAGAAATGTGTTTCAAGTCTGTAGTTTTCTGGGACTAGCGAGATTTTATAGACGGTTCGTGAAAGGCTTCTCGATGATTGTGACTCCGTTGACGAAGTTACTACAGAAAGATGTTAAATTTGAGTGGTCAGAAAAGTGCTATCAGAGCTTTGAGGAGTTGACAGCGTTGTAGATGAAAGCGCAAGTGTTAGTTTAGCCTGAATCGAGCAAAGAAATTATAGTTTATAGTGATGCATTGTTAAATGGTTTGGGCTGTGTGCTAATGCAAGAAGGCAAAGTCAGTGCTTTTGCTTCGAGGCAATTAAAGCCGCATGAAAAGAACTATCCGATGCATGACCTTGAATTAGTAGCGATTGTGTTGCATTGAAGATATGGCGTCACTATCTATTTAACGAGAAATGTCACATTTATACCGATCATAAGAGTTTGAAGTACTTGATGACTCAGAAAGAATTGAATTTGTGATAGGAAATATGGTTAGAATTGTTGAAAGATTATGAACTTGTGATTGATTATCATCCGAGCAAAGCTAATGTTGTTGCTAATATCTTGAGTAAAAAATCTTTAGGTGCCTTACGAGCTATGAGTACTTAGATAGATTTATGTGATGATGATTTAGTTTGGCCGAGTTGAGAGTAAGGTCGATGTTTGTACATCAGATTTGTATTGCCCATAAAAGTGATGATAAAATGATATCAAAACGACATCAATGCAATTTGAATTCGGATTTAGAATTTCGAGTTGAGAGTGATGATTGTTTGAGATTTAGAGATCGAATTTGTGTTCCAAAGAATTCAGAGTTGATTTAGTTAATTTTGAATGAAGTTCATAATAGTCGGTTGACTATTCACCCAGGGAGTACGAAAATTTATAAAGATTTGAAACAGTTTTATTGGTGGCATGGTATAAAACAGGTCATCCCTGAATTTGTGTCGAAATGTTTAATTTGACAGCAAGTTAAAGCTGAACATCAGGTTCCGTCCAGTTTGTTAAAGTCGATCATGATTTCGAGTGGAAATGGGAGAGAATTACGATGGACTTTGTGTCGAGATTGCCTTTATCTCTGGGAAAGAAAGATGCAATCTGGGTGATAGTTGATAGATTGATAAAATCGACTCATTTCGTTCTGATGAGAACAGTTTAGCCTAAACCGGTGGTGATGGGTAAGTTTCGATCATGTGCTTTGTGTGGGAGAAGGCATTCTAGGGAGTGTAGAAGGAGAACTGGTGGATGTTTCAGGTGTGGGTCTATGGATCATATGATTAAGGATAGTCCACAAATAGAGCAAGTGCGGCCAGTTGGATAGAGTTTTGATTAGTTCAGGAAGGGTGGTCAGCAACCACCAAGGGGTTGGGGTCCAGCTAGAGGAGGAAATGGTTTTGGTCAGGGTCGTGAAGCACCTGGTAGGGGTGTTGGTAGTGCAGATGCCAGACAACCATGTTTAGTTTATGCAGCCAAATGTCAAGAGGAGGGCGACGCATCAGACATAATAATCGGTACGTTTCTTATAGCTAATAAGCCATGTCTTACCTTAATTGATATTGGATCGACCCACTCTTATGTTCCATGTACTGTATCTGAGACTTTAAGTTTAGAATCTAAAATAGCTGCTAGGAAGATGACTGTGGTTAGCCCGTTAGGACAATCCATGGTAGTGAACAAACTATTTAGGGAGGTGCCTTTAGAGATTCAAGGAGTATTGTTTCTGGCGGACTTAATGGAATTACCATTTGAGGATTTGATCTCATCTTAGTCATGGACTAGTCGGGTAAACATCGTGCTAAATTGGATTGTACGACTAAGTGAATGGTGCTGAGTACCCCAGAGGATGAAGAAGTGGTTATGATAAGGGAAAGAAGGAATTATTTGTCCAACGTGGTTTCTGCGTTAAGGGCTATTAAGATGGTTCGGAAAGGGTGCAAGGTGTTTCTAGCATTTATCAGTGCTTTGGATGCCAAGGAAATGACTGTTAATAAGGTTTGAACAGTGAAAGAATTCGTGGATGTCTTTCCTAAGGAACTTCTAAGGTTGCCTCCGGACCATGAAGTGGAGTTTGGAATTGAGCTATTTTCGGGTACAGCTCTGGTGTTTATCTCTCCTTATTGGATGGCACCAAAGGAGCTGGTTGAACTTGAAGCTCAGATCCAGGTGCTGTTGGATCATGGTTTCATTTGACCAAGTGTATCTCCGTGGGGAGCACCAGTACTATTTGTGAAGAAAAAGGATGGGTCGATGCGTATGTGCATTGACTACCTCTAGTTGAATAAGCTGACGATTAAAAACAAGTGCCCGCTGCCGAGGATTGACGATCTGTTTGATCCACTCAAAGGCGCTTTGGTCTTTTCAAAGATAGATTTGAGGTCACGATATCATCAGCTCAATGTCAAGGAACCGGATATTCATAAGATGACGTTTCAAACTCGCTATGGTTTCTATGAGTTTTTAGTGATGCTGTTTGGATTGACAAATGCACCAACTGCGTTCATGGATATGATGAACCATGTTTTCCATCCTTATTTGGACTGGTTTGTTGTAGTGTTGATAGACGAAATTCTGGTATATTCCAAGATAGAAGAGGAGCACGATTTGCATCTTCGGGTGGTTCTGCAGACTTTGAGGGAAAAGCAGCTATATGCCAAATTCAGCAAGTGTGAATTTTGGTTGAGAGAAGTTACCTTTCTGGGTCATGTGGTATCTACAGAGGGGTTTAGGGTAGATCCCCGGAAGATTGAAGCTATGTTGGACTGGAAACTGCCTAAGTTCGTGATGGAAATTCAAAGTGTCTTGGGATTGGAAAGTTACTGCAAAAGGTTTGTTGAGGGATTCTCTCTAATTGCGACACCCTTAACTAAGTTGTTGCAAAAAGGGGTATCATTTGTTTGGACTGACTAGCAGCAGGAAAGCTTTAAGAAGCTGAAGAGGATTTTAATGGAGGCTCCAATTTTGTTTTAGCCAAAGGCCGAGAAAGAGTTTGTAGTTTATTGTGATGCTTCACAGTTAGTGTGTCAATGCAAGACGGAAAGGTTGTTGCATATGCGTCTCGACAGTTAAGACCGCATGAGATAAACTATCCCATGCATGATCTGGAGTTGGCTGCGGTAGTGTTTACTCTAAAGATCTGGAGACATTACCTATATAGGGAGAAGCCCCTTATCTACACTGACCAAAAGAGTCTGAAATATGTTCTAACTCAGAAGGAGTTAAATTTAAGGCAGCGAAGGTGGATTGAGCTGTTGAAGGACTATGATTGCTCGATAGAGTACCGTCCGGGAAAAGCTAACGTGGTGGCAGATGCGTTGAGTCAGAAAGTGATATCGGAGTTGAGGGAAATGTTTGCTCATCTCAGTCTGTATGATGATGGAAGTTTGTTAGCTGAACTCCAAGTGAAACCAACGTGGGTAAGTCAAATTAAAAAGAAGCAGTTAGTGGATGATGTCTTGAGTGCTCGACTTCTACAAGTACAGAATGGTGGGGTAGAAGATTATAATTTGAATAGTGATGGGGTTTTGTGTTTCTGTGAGAGGGTTTGCATGCCGAAGGATGTTGAGTTAAGGCAGATGATTCTTTAGGAAGCGTATAGTAGCCCTTACGCTATGCATCCTAGAGGAAGTAAGATGTACTAGGATCTGCGTGAACAGTTTTGGTGGCCTAGATTAAAGTAGGAAATTACGGAGTTTGTGGGCAAGTGTTTAACATTTCAGCAAGTGAAAGCAAAACATCAGTTTCCTTTGAGGTTATTACAGCCAGTGAAGATTCCACAGTGGAAATGGGAGAGGATCACAATGGACTTTGTTAGTGGGCTACCTCTTACGCCTACTAAGAAAGATTCGGTATGGGTGATTGTTGATTGGTTGACGAAGTCTGCCCATTTCATACCTGTTCATGTTGACTATTCCCTACAGAAGCTGGCTAAGCTGTATGTAGCAGAGATTGTGAGGTTGCACGGGGTACTAGTGTCGATTATATCAGACAGAGACCCTAGGTTTACGTCAAATTTTTGGAAGGCATTGCATCAGGCATTGGGTACAAGACTAAACTTCAGTATAGCTTTTCATCCACAGACTGATGGTCAATCCGAAAGGGTAATCTAGATCTTAGAAGATATGTTGAGAGGTTGTGTCATAGATTTCGGAGGGAGTTGGGAAGAGTTTCTACCTTTGGTAGAATTCACATACAATAACAGCTACCAATCTAGTATTCATATGGCGCCTTATGAAGCGTTGTATGGATGGAGGTGTCGTACTCCTACCTGCTGGACAGAGTTGGGTGAGCGACAGTTATTGGGTCTAAATTTGATTTCAGAAACAGAAAAGAAAGTTAAGTTAATTCAGACTCGATTGAAAGAAGCCTCCGACAAGCAAAAGTAGTATGCAGATCTGAAGTGAAAGGAAATAGAGTTTGTAATGGGTGGCCAGGTTTTCCTAAAAGTTTCACCATGGAAGAAAGTATGAGGTTTGGACAGAAAGGCAAGCTAAGTCCTAAGTTCATCGGGCCTTATCGGGTATTGAAGCGTGTAGGACTAGTGGCTTATCAACTTGAATTGCCTTAGAAATTGAAACAGATTCATGATGTGTTCCACATCTTGATGTTGAGACGCTACCGTTCGGATCTGACTCACATTGTGCCAGTAGAAAAGATCAAGATAAAACAAGACATGTCCTTTGAAGAGGAACCAGTGCAAATTTTGGATCGAGATGTTAAGGTGCTGAGGAGAAAATCTGTCCCTTTGGTCAAAGTTTTGTGGCAGAACCATGGTTCAAAGGAGGCCACGTGGGAGCCAGAAGATGTTATGAGGGAGCAATACCCACATCTCTTTTGATCAGGTAATTTTGAGGCCAAAATTTCTTTAAGAGGGGTTGAACTGTAACATCCGAGAATTAGGGGCTTTGCATTTATTATGTTTCTCTGTGTTTGGTATGTTGTGCTTATTATTTGGGTGTGTTTGGGGGCCCGGGGAAGGCTCGGGGCTAAGCCAAAGCCTTGGTCAAAATTTTAATTTTGGGCACTTTAGGGGAAAGCTAACTGAGCCAGGTTTTAAGTATTATTGCTTGTGTTTGAAGACATAAGAAGTGCAGTGGTAAAGTGGCAAGGATACGCCGCCTAGCATGCAAGGAGGTGGCATCACAGGAGAAGCTGAGAGGGAGAGGGTTCAAATCTCTCAAGCAGCACAAGAGGGTATTATTTTTGGCTCAGGTAAGGGAGGCGGCTGGATGGTAATCAAACTCTGGAGGAGAGAGACAAGACCTGGTCAAATAATTCAAATATGTGGTGGAGAGCCATTTAGGGAGTTTGAAGTATTCAAACCAAATTGAATGAGTGGAGGAGAGGGGATTAAGGAGTGAATCAAGGAGTAAGCTTGGGGATTGAGGTGAGAAGCAAGTTGGCCGAATGTTGGGAGGTGTTGGGGGGAGCAAAATCGGTCACATGGGGTCCTTGGAAGTGTGTAGGCATTCAGTTTTGGTAGAGGGGTTTAGGTGCCGAAATTTTGTTAGGTGTTTAGTATTTGGGTGTTAAGAGCTTTTATTTTCTTTTTGGGCATTTGATATTCCTCTATCTTGTTTAATCTTTTCTTTGGTTTGCCAAAACTCCTCAACTATTTTGGTTCATTTTTTTGCTTAGTAAGGCCGAAACCTATAGGGCACTCTTTTCCCTTTCTACTCTTTTCTCTTTTCTTCTCATATACTTCATATATCAAGCTTTCATTCCTCTTGCCGAATTCTCTTAGCTTCCATTGTTCTTTTTGTTTCTTCCCTCATTTACTCAAAGCCGTAGCATCCCTTTTATTTCTTACTTCATTGCCGAAACCAAATGCTTCATCCTCTAGTCACCATTTGTTTCAAGGTTTATTCCTTCAAAGTCAAAACTTATCTTCTCTTCTTTCTTCATGGGTTGTTCTTATTTTCTTGTTAGCTGAACCTCTCTGGTGTTTATATCTCTTCGTTCGATTCTTGTTTTAGTGGATTGCCGCCACTCATCCTCCTATCTCTCTTAATTCGGTTTCTTCCTATTTAGTGGTAAGCGTTCTTTAACTCTTCTGACGCTTTCTTTTCCTTATTGGTTGTTTTAATCAAAGGTGTTGATTTGGTGTTTTGGATGCCTTGGCCAAATGTAGAAGGGGTTTCACTGTTGGACTCTTTGCTGCATCTAGCTATCGATTAGAAGATCTTTGGTAAGTAGTGTTGGCCGAATGGTGGTAAGAGTTTCCTTATTTTCTTGTTTGGCCTAAAGACCATTCTTGTAATTCATGTGAAAGATCGGTTCTAATGTAGTAACGTTTTAGGGATTCAATCGATTCTTAATCCAAGCCTGAAGCTTGTGGTTCTTGTTGATTTCGGTATGAAACCTCTTCATTTGAGCGTATACTCTTATTTCATCTATTTCAATGCCTTAACCCGGTCTTCTGACCAAGATTTCTTGCATGGAATCAAATGCCAGCCAAGCAAAGGAGGGGGCTAGACCCGTAGTCCCTACCCTTAAGTTTAAAAAGCGTGCGATATCAGCAGTTCGAGATTGGCCACCGGGTTGTGGACTGGCGTCAGAGCAGAATAGGCATATTGTAGTCATTCCCTCTTCCAAGAGTGTCAAGAATATTGAGAGCTTAGTTCTCCTCGTATACAGGTGTGTAATATTAACACCTTTTTACTGTTACTTTTAAGTATGTTTATGCTCTGTGAAATGTTAGAACTTCAGCACTAGCTATTCTTTTACACATTGTGAGTAAAAGCAGGATATCAGGTTAGTGACTTTCATCTGTGTTAAATATCTAGTTATACTGATATGACTATTAGTTCATTCTGAACATTTGATACTTGTTGAAATCTATTGCGTGCATACATCACGATTTTATGTTGCATGAGGGAATATGCCGTGGATAGAAGGGGAAGTATATCTGGTGGCTTTTGCCATTTCAGCCTGGTGACTCTGTCACAACTCTGATGATCTGGTGGCTTTTTCCATTCTAGCCTGGTGACTCTGTCACAACTCTGATGATTTGGTGGCTCTGCCACACTCTTTTCTGGTGGCTATGCCATTTCAGCCTGGTGACTCTGTCACAATTATTGACGATGAGTAGCTAACTGTAGCATGACTGCCATCGATGGTGTGAAGCGGTGAGCGTTGATTGTAGAAATCCCCATTGTTCTGATTGGCAGGTACGGGTGGTGTGTAGCAGATGGAAATTTAGGTTGGGTTGGGTTCTACATTATCTTGCATACGTTATTCTACAATTCCGTACTGTGGGGCTAAGGCCCAATCTGATTTCAGATGGGCTTCGCCTAATGTGATTATTTAAAGGGGGCTAAGGCCCAAGTGGTAAGTGGAGGGCTTGAGCCCAATAATGGTGCTTGGAAATTGCACACTGAGTCTTTTTACTCTCCCGTTTGTTTAACATCTATGCAGGTAATACCTAGTGCAGTGGACCGGGCTGAGAAGACTACGAGGTGGCCATGCACGGTTTTCTTTCTTTTAAAATAGAACATTATTTATCTTTACTTTTTTGGATTTTATACTGTAGTAAGGCCACTATCAATTTGGTTTATAATTTCGGTTTCAAGATTTAGACGCTTTAAATATAAGATAATTGATAAGATGTTTTATCCATCGAAAAGCGAATAAAGTTTTTCTTATAACTTAATTAACGATTTTACAAATGGATTTCCACAACACACCTCTAGCTTTATCAAATGTAATAACAGGTTGTTTCAAATGTCACCTAATCACAAGGTTTTGGCTAATTGAATTTTATCTTAAATGAATAATGGGTTTTCAATCGAACCACAAAAATTTGGCATTTAAAAAAATGATTTAAGAATCTTTTGAAGTTCGTAGTACTATATATACTCTCTCCTAGTGACATGCCAGATCTAGTCGCGGTGTTTGGGCCGGGTTTGGGGTGTTACAGATGAACTATTGTAAATAGCCATAATTGATGCCTTATTATTACTAATTTATGAAAATATGAAGTTATTCATGAATACGTATGATGCATGATTTGGTTACTTGATAATAGTTGAATGAGATTTATGTTGTATGAGTTGGGGGGATCAAAAGATCTTGGCAATTAGCCTTGTTCTTGTCCACAAGGTAGGCACACGGGCGTGTGTCTAGGCCGTGTGTGACACACGATCCGTCCTATGGTGTTTGACGGCCGTGTGTCCCCTGCATGTTAATGTTGCAAGTCAATGTCGACCACGGGTTAGACACACGAACGTGTGCCTCGGCCATGTGCCCCATATAAGGTTGCTGATGTCATAAATAGAATACCCCAGTTTTCACACACGGGTGAGGACACGGGCGTGTCTAGGCCGTGTGAGAGACACGGGCTATTGACACGGACTTGTATTTGGCCGTGTGAAAACCTCTGTAGGTTCGAAAGGAAAAATAAATTCCACACAGTTTAGGGACATGGGCGTGTGAGACCATACGGCCTGCCCACACTAGCGTGTCCCATTTCACACGAGCGTGTGGCCCCTTTTTAGGCAAAATTTTCCTAAGTGAACAAATGTTCTTGATTTAATTCTGAAACCTTCTGGATGCATGTTTAAGGTCTCGTAGGCCCATAATAAGGATGCTTTGAATAAGAATGGGAAATTTAAGTTGGAATGAAATTTTATAACCGAAAGTCGTAACACCCCAAACCCAGCCTAAACGTTATGACCGGATCTAGCATGACACATAGAAGGGTGGTTTAAAAACTTAAACATTTGTGTTCTCTTTGAAACTTCGAACTTAGTTGCTTGTGAAAATTTGATTTGCTTAATTTTTGTTTTTTGTAAAGTTTACATTATTATTTCCAAAATCTTGTTTATAATAGAAATCAGATTCAATGAATTGTGAAGATGTGATATTTTGAAAATAGTTATTGTCGTTTCATGGAAACCACATATTTATAAGTTTAACAGCTATTAATGAAAACTTAAAAGAAAATAAACCAACGGCCTTATTACAAAATATTAACCCAAAATAAATAAACTTGAAATAAGGTAAAACTGAATTTACTAAGTTCACGAGAAATATTCCCGATGTATGACGACCATAGAGTCCTCCATAGCTCCAAATCTTCAATGCTGGAGATCACCTGCAAGGTTAAAATAGAGGGGTGAGTTATGAGAACTCAGTGTGTAATCCCCTAATCGGTCATTAACTGGGCCCGAGCCTATACAGAAACAGACTAGGTCGAAGCCCATACAAAAGAAAACTGGGCCGAAGCCCATACAAAAGTAGACTGGGCCAAAGCCCTATAAATATGATAATGCAACCAGAGTATATAGCCCAACCTAATAATCCATCCGCTACACACAACCCGTAGCAGCCCAACACACCTGTGGGGATTTTTAAATTGACCCACCCATCCGCTACACACCAATAAGGCAGACAAGCTACTAATCACAGAATTTATGGCGAAGCCACCAGATTAACAGAATATATGTGGCATAGGCACTATACAGATTGTGATAGAGCCACCAGAATATATGGCAGAGCCACCAAATTATACTTCCTCCGATCATCAAACCCAACCCAATGCATGATGTCGTGACATAAATATTCGTGTATGCAGTATGTCACAATCATAATCAATCAAATGAATATCACACACGTATCATTTAAACTACCACTAGAGGGTATAACAGTTATTTACCCTTTAGGTGTATTTCAGTAATTTACCCTCCAGGGGTATTTTGGTAATTTACCCACCAAGGGTATTTTAGTAATTTTGCATTTAACGACCCTTCCAAAGGCCCATTGTTGCCTCAAACGACACAAGACCCATTTTGGGTCCCTACGAAACTATTGGGCCTAAAATTCATTTTAGGCCCAAACAGACCCACATATTCGTGTAGCCCAAAACGCATGGTTTCGGTTTTAGATATGTAGATTTTGCATTCGGGCCTATCATTAGCTAGTTTTCCAACAGTTTTACCCAAGTGGGTTGGATAGCCCGTTCAGCCTCATTTGGCTCGTTTCGGCCCGATTAGGCCCGTTACAGCCTCTGTATCGCGAGAGTGCTTGTGACACCATCAACGACTCAACGCTACGATTCGTATCTCGATTTACCACAACAAGTGCTCACACGCTCGAGTGGTCACAGTTGCCAGCTTTTCAGCTTTTTGACTTTTGGCCATTTCATAGAACATCACAAGCTTTCATCGAAATGGGTGTGAGATTACACACTTATACAGATTACGGATTACGGATCACGTTACTCTTTGAAGCACCTAAGAACAATAATCGGCTAATGGTTAGTCTTAATCCACGATATTCCTAGATTTGAGATTGATAACAAACCACCATACTCACCAACCCCGAAGACAACTTCTTGCTATGCTAGAACGCTTGGTTACTCCCTTTGATAATGAAGTTGGGTCCCAAAGTGCCACAGAATCGATAATTGCACAACCAAGATTTCAGCTTCTACACAAAAGAAAGAGTGAACGAGACTTAAGATGAAGAAGGACTCAGATTCGGCCTTGATCACAAAATAAACAAGGTAAGAGGTTCAGCTTTCGTGAGAGAAAAGAGAGTAGAAAAGAAAGGGAAAGAATCAAAGGGAAAAGAAACATTACCTTGCAACCAGAGAAGAACCGAATAGGAAAGGAAAATTTGGCAGCCCAGAGAAGTTACTGTGAACTAACGATGAAATGATTTGGCACCTAGTAGTAGGACTCAAGAACCAAATTCGGCTAAGGAGGATTACAATGATTTGAGAATCCAATAATGAGAAAAGAAAAGAGATAAGCCAATTTGAAAATAAAGGGAAAGGAGTGGAAATTTTGACAATGAGGAAAGCAAAAGAAAAGATCATAGGAAAGTAGAAAAAATAGATGAAGAGAGAAAGAAAGAAGAGTTTCAGCCAACAATGTTACTAAGAAGAAGTATCGGAGAGTGTTTGAACAAATTGAGCTGAAGAGAATAAAAGAAATTGTGATTTCGGCAGAAGAGATTTGTAAAAGAGTTAACCCGAAAAGCTCAAAGAAAAGTGCACAAAATTGAAGGAAAATGCCAAAAAGAACCTGGAGTAATTTCGGCGCTCTACCTCCCACAAGACCGAATATGCACACACACCACTCTCTAGCCGAATTTCATCTCCCACAAGTTCCCATATTCGGCCAACCACCCCCTCTCACCTCAATCCCATAACTCACTCCTTAATTTCCTCCCCCCATTCTCTCCTTGATCTGCTCCACCATATCCTCCTAAAATCCCTCTCTTCCACCCATTCAAATGATTTGACTAAGTCTTCAACTCCCTTAAAAGAATTTGATCCAAACTCAAGTACTTTCTCTTCCAAGGCATAAAATAAAAGCCACTATACTGATTGCGAAATTCAAACTCCCGTCCTCCAAGCGTCCCTTGAGATGCCACAGCCACCTTGCCACATGCCTAACTTGTGTCTTAAAACATGCGCAAGTAAAGATTAGTCTATGGCCAAAGTCTAAATCCATTTAAAAAAGTAATCTAAAAGAAATACACGTGCCAAGACTTGAACCTTGGATCCCATTGCTTCCCTGTGGCGTCACCACCTTGACTCCTATGTTGCACCATTTTCCACTAGACCACAACTCCTTTTGTGTTATTTTTCTCCACATTTAATTCTTAAGGCCTACCTTCTAACTCCTAGGGTTTTATTCACCTAAAACCAAAATTTTCCTAAAGCCCAAACTTGAACCCATGACTTCATAGAAGCTCCTGACCTTCCAAAATCACTCACCTAATAGGTCCAACTTGCATTAGGGTCATTCTATTGTTCTCAAAAATTTTAAACGCTCCCAAGCCCAAGGCCCAATAAACCCAGTTCTGCTAGGCCAAAATTCAGGACGTTACAAATCTACCCCCATAAAGAAATTTCGTCCTCGTAATTTCCAATTATCTAACAGTCTTTTAACACAGACTAGCTTACTACGCTACTGTTGCGCACTCTCATTCCAATAACACCAATACACTTCTAACGTCATCTTGAACCCTCTTCACACAACCAAATATCTGCCCACAGAAGAAAACAAATATTTATCACACATACCTAAAATATCATATGTTCAAACACCACATTCAACTAAAACATACTCGACTTAATGGTGATGAAGCAATATCGAACCTTATGCTCCTTAGACACGCACCTCAAGCATGCTCCTGACCTTCTCCAGTATTCACCCGGACGCCTTTTGCAATATTCGCAAGCCAAAAAGTTTGGACGTGCCTTAACATGCTTCTAGAAATGAGACTGCGGCCCTAGAGAATCGTGATCTCTTTTCTTCTTACAGTCCACGCACCCAACTCAAAGTGTTTAACCAATTCCCTTAACTTTCTCCAATACCTCCCTAACAAGATGAGTCAGCACATCAGCTCCGGCTCGGTCATGAGACCCCGTCTCAGTTACTAGTGCTGTCGGTGCCTCCCTTTTGAGTATGTGCCCCTATACTGAGGATCCATCCCTAGCACATCGGCCTCTACCGGGCCACATGTACCTCGTCCGCATCCTCTGGTACTCATCTCGATGTCATAATTAATCTGATTAAGAGTGTTATGCATCAGCTTAGTGTTCAAGTATTTGTTAATAGATGTCTATGAAAGAACAGTAGTATGAGTAGTTTTTACAGATCGAGTTTCCTACTGTTTCAATCTCTATAGTCTTAATTCCTATAGCTAACAGTTTCAGTATGCTACCACTAACTCTAGTAGTTTTCTTCCTATAGTCATTTCATCACATAACTAGATAAAGTAAGAGAACTTACAGATTTAGGTGCCGGAGACTCAAGGTACCATACTACCAATAAAGAGGTATATATTTTCTAAACCATTTTTCAAATAATTTTTTTGCAAAACATTTTTTGAACCCATTCCACAGCTGAGTTTTGCAATCGGGATCTGATACCATTAAATGTAACACCCCAAACCCGGCCTAGGCGTTATGACCGGATCTAGCATGTCACATAAAAGGGTAGTTTAAAAACTTAAACGTTTGAGTTCTTTTTGAAACTTTAAGCTTAGTTGTTTGTGAAAATCTGATTTGCTTAATGTCTATTTTTGTAAAGTTTCCATTATTTTTTCCAAAAACTTGTTTAAAATAGAAATTAGATTCATTTAATTGTGAAGATGTGATATTTTGAAAATAGTTATTGTTGTTTCATAGAAACCATGTATTTATAAGTTTTGCAGTTATTAATGAAAACTTAAAAGAAAATAAATCAATGGCCTTATTACAAAATATTAACCCAAAAAAAAATAAACTTGAAATAAGGTAAAACTGAATTTACTAAGTTCACGAGAAATATTCCCGATGTATGGCCACCACAAAGTCCTCCGCAGCTCCAAATCTTCAATCCTTGGGATCACTTGTAAGGTTAAAGTAGAGGGGTGAGTTACGAGAACTCAGTGTGTAATCCCCTAATCGGTCATTAACTAGGCCCGAGCCCATACAAAAATAGACTGGGCTGAAGCCCTTACAAAAGCAAAATAGGCCAAAGCCCATACAGAAGTAGACTGGGCCGAAGCCCTGTAAATATGCTAATGCAACCAGAGTATATAGCCTAACCTAATAATCCATCCACTACACACCATCCGTACCATCCCAACACACCTGTGGGGATTTCTAAATCGACCCACCAATCCGCTACACACCAATAAGGCAGACAAGCTGCTAATCACAGAATTTGTGGCAAAGCCACCAGAATAACAGAATATACGTGGCATAGCCACTATACAGATTATGACAGAGCCACCAGAATATGTGGCAGAGCCACCAAATTATACTTCCTCCGATCATCAAACCTAACCCAATGATGATATCGTGACATAAATATTCGTGTATGCTGTAACAGACCGATTTAGGGCCTAGTTGGAATAGTGGTGATAGGCCACGAATTTGAGGTGAATTTATGAGCTTTTAAGGTTTATGTCATGGTTGCATGCTAGTGTGAATGTTTCATAAAGCAATTTTGTTAAATTGAGGCTGAATGGTCCAAAAGGACTAAATTGCAAAAGTTGCAAAATATGAGTTTCTAGAAGCTTTTTGTATGAGATAGCTTTAGAATATCAATTAGAAGTCCTTAAGTAGTAATTTTCCCAAATTATAAATTTTGGACAAATTTAAACATGAGTTAGAAAAATAGAAATTTCGAAAGATAAGGGCATTTTAGTCATTTGTCTAATAACTGATTAAAATAGGAAAAAGATGATAAAAATCTATTCATCTTCTTCCTCACATTGCCAAAAATTTGGAGACTCTATAGCTAGGGTTCTTCATTTTTTCAAGCTTGCTAGTAAGTTCATCTTAGCCCTATTTTTAATATTCTTCGTATTTTTGAAGTTCTCGTATTATGAATTAGCTATTTTTAGCTATAAAATGAGCTAGGATGCATGTTCAAAAATTTACCCATGAATGACATGCATGTTAAATGATGTTTTATGGAAGTTTATGAGAGTTTGATGTTAGATAAACATCTTTTGCTAAGCGAATTTCATGAAAATTGATAGTATAGACTAATTTGTAATAGTTATGAAAATTGGCCATACATATTAAAAATAGTGAGAATTGATGATTGTTATAATAGAGAACATGAATCAGCTAAGCATGAAGTTTAAGAAAGTTTAATGAGAATTAGTTTACAAGCTTTTAGGCCAAAGTGTAACATCTGGGATTTACGGGTCTCACATTTTACCTCGTATTTGTGTGCTTGTATGCTCTGTATGCTTGTTTGAGTGTGTTTGGGGCCTTCAGGGAACCTTGGGGGTTAAGTCTTAGACTTAGTGAAAATTTTTGTTTAAAGCCTTTACGGGGAGCTAGGGGAGCTACGCCTTAAGGGATTGAATATGGGATTTAAGAACATAACAAGTGGAGTGGTGGAGTGGCAAGGTGACGCCTAGGAGCAAGGGGAGTGGACGTTTTAAGGAGGGAGTTCAAGGGGGGAGGAGGATCAAACAACGAGGGCAGCTTTTGAAGTTTATTTTGCATTAGGGGGAGTAGGAGTTTGATTCAGCTTGGGCACTTGAAAGGTGGGGGGTTGATGGGGTCAAATCTTTTGAATAGGTTGTGGAGAGGAATATTAGGAGGTGGAATCATTCAAACTAGTTTGAATGAGTGAAGGGGAGGAAATGTAGGAGGGAAAGAAGGGATGAGGAGAGGGGTTTGAGTGTTGGCCTAAAATGGGGCTCTTGGGAGAGGATTTTCGGTCATAAGGGGAGTGGTTCGATTGGGGGCTTTAGGTGCCAAAATTAAGTGTTGTGATAAGGGGTTTTGGGCATTTTTTTTCCTTTTTGTGTTTTTTTCTTCACTAGTTCTTTGCTGAAAGTGTCAAGCAAGAGTCATTATTCTTTTTTTCTTTTTCTCCTATAGTCAAAAGTCAAAGCGAAAGAGGTCATTTGGTGCATTTCACTCATATTCTTTCTCTTTATTTTCTTCTCTTGGCCGAACCATATCTCCCTCTTATTCTCTTTTCTTCCTTATTTTGATAATCTTAGACTCTCACACTCTTAAAGCTGAAATAACCCTTCACTTTTTCCCATAGCCGAAACCTCTTAAACATCAACTTCTTCTTCTTCTCACCGATTACTTTATCTTTAAAAGTCAAACAACCCATCTTTCTTTGTGATTTGTAGCCGAACCTTCTAGCTATCTCCATTCATTCTTTTTCTTTTGCTGTTGTTATTCTTTAAAGCCGAACCTCTCTTGTGTGGTGACTTCTTTCATTTGTTGCTTCTTAGAGGAGGTACCGGCATTCATATCCTATCAATCTTCTCAATCGGGTCTTGGTGGTTGTGGTAAGCATTCTCTTCTATGGGAATCGTTATCTTTTCTTTTCCTTTTTGGTTTCCCGAAACCAAATGTCTAATCCTATTTCTTGAGGTATGGCTGAATTTTTGAGGGGTTGACTTCATGGTTCTTTTGTTTGTAGCAAGGGTGAAGGATATTAAGAATCTTTCAGATTTCAATTATTCAAGGTAAGAAGTTTGTAACGTTAGGTCAAAGGCCACTTCTTTTGATCATAAGTGTTAAGGCCGAAACTAATATAGGTTCATGTAGGTATTTCGGCAATCTTTAAGCGCAAGTGAATAACCTATGGGTTTTGGTTGACTTTAGTAAGGGGTAATCTTTCTTTAGAATATTCGTTTAGTTTCGTTATAGTATTATTCCACATTTTAACCGGGCTTCCTGACCAAAGATTATATCTCATGGATTTGAGTACCAGCCAAGGAGCAAAAGGGGTCAGACACATAGTCCCTACCCCTAAATTCAATAAGCGGTCTATTTTAGCGGTTCGGGATTTGTCACTGGGGTGTGGTCCAGCGTCAGAGAGAGACAAGTAGATCGCTGTAGTTTCTTTGAGTGAGGATGTTAGGGAGATTGATAGCCTAGTTCTTCAGGTTTTCAGGTGTGTAATTAACACACTGGTTATTTATCTACTTTAATTTAAATAAATGTATTGTGTACGATGAGTCAAAAGCAAGGATGTGGTGGTGTTATTACTCATGTTGGGTAATCCAGAACTGTGTTAGTATACTACCCATGCTACGGATGTGGTTAGTAATTGCAGATCTATGTAAGCATGTCATATATGTATATTTGGTATGTTCATATGTTATGTTACCATTCTATCATATTATGCTGCATGTGCATGGGGTTCTGGATATATATTGTTAACAGGGAAGTGTGTACATTTATGTACGTGGATTGATGATGGCCTCGAGCCTCATCATGGATTGATGACGACCATGAGTCTCATTATGGATATTTGTGATTTCATTCACGTAGATCAGTGGCTAGACCACTAAGTGGACTTTGAGCAGTTTACCATCGTTACGAACTGCCAAAGAGATGTGTAGCGGATGGAGGGTCGATTTAGTAATCCCCAGGTGTGTGGTGTTTGGATACGAGTGGTGTGTAGCGGTTGGATATTAGGTTGGGCTGGGTTGACATTTTGCATCACTATACGTGGTATGTGGTTTAATATGTGTTAGGGCCAAGCCCAATTGTGGATATATGTAGGCTAATTGCACACTGAGTCTGGTGACTCACCTTGCTTTTCCAACAATGCATGTAATTCGTAGTCTATTGGACCGGGCTGGAGTGGACTCGGGGTGGCCATGCAGAAGCTATTTTTATTTCTAAGTACATTATGAACTTTTGGATATTTTTCTTGGGATATGTTTATTGTAATAAGGCCGCTTTAAATGTTTTGGGAATATTATTATGGGTTTAAGTTAGTTTTTACTATCCATTGATTAATTAAAAGATGGTTTTAAGATATTTCTAGCGCAAGGGTAACAAATGAAAGTTTTTGTTCAAAATCTTGAATCACCTATAAGCAAACGTTTTAACTCAAGCATGAATTATGTTTTGAACTTTAAATAGCCCGAAATTTTATTCACCAACAAATTGTACATTTTGAATGAGAAACCCTTATCTTTAAAAATGACGTTTTGATTTAGAAAGCTAAAAAATTATTTTCACTTCCAAACAGAACTATTTTTACACTTTTCCCAGTAACATTCTGAATTCGACAGTGGTGTTTTGATCTGGGTTTGGGGTGTTACAATTTGGTATTAGAGCTAGGTTTTAAACTCGGCCTTTGGGTTGTTGAGGCCCATAACGTTTTCAAAATGGTTATATAAAGTCAGTTAAAGGAAATTTTTCATGAAATGAATTTGTGAAGGCATGGCACTCAAATCTTTCGGCCCAGGTCTACCGGGTAAGTCTCCTGACTGTTAAATGAATTCAGTGGAAGTGGATATATGATGCATTATTATGGATGATGTTGTGGATATTAGAATCTAGGACATTCTCTTTAGAGACTAAAACCTTTGGGGATGTGTGCTCTTTACGAAGGAATAACTTAAAATTATATGCCATAAAACTACTTCTTTAATCAACAAGTGAAAAGAAAGCTAATGCATAATAATTCTTTAAAATAGATTAAAACGTGGCGATAGACATGAGTTCTAGGGGACATGGTCGTAATGCGCGTGGACGTGGCAGAGGTAAGGTGACTATATCAGAACTAGTGGGGTCTGGTCATGAGGCAGGGAATGAAGCGCCACCGCCAACTGAGGAAGCTAAATTTCAAGATCAAACGGGTGGAGATGACGTGGTGTCTCAGGACATGCTATGGGTTTTGGAGAGAGTTACAAGGGCAAATATGGGTATTGGGGCCCGAAAATCAGTGTCTGAGCGACTCAGAGCGAATGGAGCCAAGATATTTAGGGGTGTCTCGGGTAGCCCCAAATGTGGTGGAGTATTGGTTAGAGGCAGTCGAGAGGATCATGGATGATCTGGATTGCACAGCTGAAGAGAAATTGAAGGGCACTGTTTCTTTACTTCGGGATGAGGCGTACCATGGTGGCTCACTGTCAGAGAGGGTACTCCTGCAGATCGAGTGGATTGGAGTTTCTTTAAGATTTAGTTTGAAGGGAAATACATTGGGGCTAGTTATGTGGACGCACAGAGGAAGGCGTTCTGAACACAGTGCAAGGGGTAAGTCGATGGTGAATATGAGGTAGAATTCTTACGACTGAGTCGTTAAGCCAGAGGGATGGTTGCAACTGACTACAAGCGCTGCATGAGATTCAAGAATGGGTTGCGAGATGAGCTGCGGGTGTTGATAGCTCCTCAGAAGGAGAGGGACTTTGCTACTCTGGTAGAAAAAGCTCAGATAGCCGAGGAGGTTAAGGGAATTGAGGACGGAACAGAGATAAGGACAAAGGCAGGAATAAGAGGGGTTTTGGACTGTCAGCAACATTGGGGGGTTTCCCGAAAAAGCCTAGGGTTGAGGGACCTACTCACGTTTTGCGCCCGACTCTTGAAAGTCGAAAGTCGGGCGATGTCTTTGAGTGTGGAAGGTCTCACGTAGAAGAGTGCTATGGAAGGAATAAAGAGTACTACAGGTGTGGGTCAAGGGATCATTTGATTAAGAACTGTCCTCAGGATACGGCTAGGACTCGGACGGTAGGTGAGGGGTATGTGTAGCCAAGAAGGGGTGGTCAACAGATGTCAAGAGGTCGTGGTCCGAACCGATGAGGGAATGGTTTAGGTCGGGGTCATGGAGCACCGGGCAGAGGTGCTGGGAGCTTAGAGGCAAGACAGCCTAGGTTGGTTTATGCAGCCGGACGTCGTGAGGAGGGGGATGCAATAGATGTTATCACGAGTACGTGCCTCATTTCTGGGTTACTCTTTACTGCCTTAATTGATGTTGGGTCGACTCACTCTTATATTGCTAGCATGATGTCTGGAATCTTGAATGTGAATCCTGAAATTGCCTCTAGGAAGATAATAGGACTTAGTCCATTAGGGTAATCGGTAGTAGTAGATAAACTCTTTAGAGATGTGCCTTTTGAAGTTTAGGGGTTTGTGTTCCCGACTGACTTGATGGAGCTGCCATTTGGGGAATTTGACTTGATCCTTGGCATGGACTGGTTAGTAAGGTATCGTGCAAATTTGGACTGTGCTGTTAAGCGCATGTCGTTGAAGACTCCCGAGGACAATGAGGTTTTGATGATAAGTGAGAGGAAAGACTACCTGTCTAATGTAGTGTCTGCTCTTAAGACGGAAAAGATGGTGAAGAAAGGGTGCTTGGCTTTCTTAGTAGTTGTTAGTGCTTTGAATGCAAAGGAAGCAACTGTGGCGGAGGTTAGAACAGTAAAGGAGCTTGTGGATGTTTTTTCTGAAGAACTTCAAGAGTTGCCTCCGGATCGTGAGGTAGAGTTTGGAATCGACCTTCTGCCAGGTACAGCGTCGGTGTCTATCGCTCCTTACAGGATGTCTCCGAAGGAGTTGGTTGAGCTTAAGGCCCAAATCCACGAGTTGTTAGATCATGGTTTCATTCGACCAGTGTGTCTCCATGGGGAGCACCGGTGTTGTTCGTAAAGAAGAAGGATAGATCTATGTGGATGTGCATAGATTAACGCCAGTTGAATAAGCTGACGATCAAGAACAAGTACCCGCTACCGAGGATAGACAACTTGTTTGATCATCTCAAAGGGGCTGCAGTTATTTCGAAGATAGATTTGAGGTCAGGGTATCACCAACTTAAGGTGAAGGAAGGAGATATTCACAAGACAGCATTTTGAACTCGATATAGGCACTATGAATTCCTGGTAATGCCGTTCGGGTTGACAAACGCACCAGCTGTGTTCATGGATATGATGAACCAGGTCTTTCAACCCTATTTGGACCAGTTCGTCGTGGTATTCATAGACGACATTCTTGTATATTCCAAGTCAGAGGAGGAGCATGATGCGCATCTTCGGGTAGTGCTGTAGGTTTTAAGCTAAAAGAAATTGCACACCAAGTTTAGTAAATGCGAATTTTGGTTAAGAGAAGTAACTTTTTTGGGTCATGTGGTATCTGTAGAAGGGATAAGAGTGGATCCTCGGAAGATTGAGGTCAGATTGGATTGGAAACCACCTAAGTCGATGGCGTAGATTCACGCTTGGGGTTAGCCGGTTATTCTGTAAGATTTGTTAAAGGTTTTTGCTCTATAATAGCACCTTTGACTAAGTTATTGAGGAAAGAGGTACCCTTTGTGTGGACGGATAAGCAGCAGGAGAGTTTCGAGAAACTAAAAAGGGTTTTGATAGAGACTCCAGTGTTAATTCAGCCTAAGGCAGGGAAAAATTTTGTGGTATATTGTGATGCTTCTCATACGGGGTTAGGTTGTGTATAGATTCAGGAAGGGAAGGTTGTTGCTTATGTATCTTGGCAGTTAAGATCACATGAAGTTAACTATCGGACGCACGACCTAGAATTGGCTGTAGTGGTTTCGCTTTGAAAGTGTGGAGGCATTATTTGTATGGAGAGAAGTCAGTGATCTACACAGATCATAAGAGTTTAATGTACTTGTTGACCCGAAGAGTTGAACTTGAGACAGCGAAGGTGGGTGGAGCTACTGAAGGATTACGATTGCTCAATTGAATACCACTCGGGTAAAGCGAATGTGGTGGCAGATGCACTAAGCCGAAAGGTAGTATCAGATTTGAGAGCGATGTTCGCTCATCTTAGCCTATATGACGATGGGAGTTTGTTAGCGGAGCTACAAGTGAAGTCGACATGGTTAAGTCGGGTTAAAGAGAAACAGTCGGTGGATGAGGTTCTGAGCGCTAGACTTCTGTAAGTTCAGAATGGGGGATTAGAGGACTACAATGTAAATAGCGATGGAATGTTGTGTTTCGTGGTAGGGTTTGTATGCCGAAGGATGAGGAGTTAAGGCAGAAGATTCTTCGATAATCGCATAGTAGCCCTTACACTATGCATCCTGTAGGGAGTAAGTTGTATAGGGATCTTCGAGATTAGTCTTGGCGGCCTGGATTAAAGCGAGAAGTTATAGAATTTGTGGGGAAGTGTTTGATGTGTCAGCAGGTCAAAGCTGAACACCAAGTGCCTTCGAGTTCTTTGCAACCAAGAAAGATTCCATGATGGAAGTGGGAGAGAATCACGATGGATTTCGTTAGTGGGCTTCCTCTTATGCCTACTAAGAAAGACTCGGTATGGGTGATAGCGGATCGGTTGACAAAATTCACTCATTTCATACCTGTTCGTGTCGACTACTCTCTGCAGAGGTCGACGAAGTTGTATGTGGCAGAAATTGTGGGGCTACATGGGGTACCAGCATCGATCATCTCGGATAGGGACCCTAGATTTACGTTGTGATTTTAGGGAGCATTGCATCAGGCTTTGGGTACCAGGTTGGATTTTAGCACAGCATTTCATCCGCAGACGGATGCCAGTCTGAAAGGGTGATTTAGGTGTTGGAAGATATGTTGAGGGGATGTGTTATCGACTTCAGAGGTAATTGGGAAGAATTCTTGCCCTTAGCAGAGTTCGCATACAACAACAGTTACCAAGCAAGTATTCAGATGGCACCGTACGAAGCATTGTATAGGTGAAAGTGTCGCACTCCCACTTGTTGGATAGAGTTAGGAGAACGTCATGTGTTAGGTCCAGAGATAGTGGCAGAATCAGAGGATAAGGTTAAGGTAATCCGAGTTCAATTGAAGGAGGCATCTGACAGACTGAAGTCGTGTGCAGATCTTAAGCGGAAAGAAATAGAGTTTGCAGTGGGTGATCGGGTTTTTCTAAAAGTTTCACCGTGGATGAAGGTGATGAGATTTAGACGTAAGGGTAAGCTGAGTCCCAGGTTTATAGGGCCTTATCGGGTTTTGAAGTGAGTTGGACTAGTAGCATACCAGTTGGAGTTGCCCTCAGAGTTGAAGCAGGTGCACGATGTGTTTCACGTCTCAGTGCTAAGACGTTACCAACCGGACCCGTCTCACGATCGAGATTTGTCCTATGAAGAGGAGCCAATCTAGATTTTGGATCGAGATGTAAAGGTGCTATGGAAGAAATCAGTCCCTTTAGTAAAGGTGTTGTGGCAGAACCATGGTTCAGAAGAAGCTTCGTGGGAGCTGGAGGAGGCAATGCGTCAGCAATACCCTCACCTATTTTGACTAGGTAATCTCGAGGCCAAATTTTCTTTAAGGGGGTAGAACTGTAACATTCGAGATTTAGAGGTCTTGTATTTTACCTCGTATTTGTGTGCTAGTTGCTCTATATGCTTCTTTGTCTGTGTTTGGGGCCTTCGGGGAACCTTGCGGTTAAGTCTTAGCCTTAGTGAAAATTTTGGTTTGTAGCCTTTAGGGGAGCTAGGGGAGCTAGGCCTTAAGGGACTGAATATGGGATTTAAGGACACAACAAGTGGAGTGGTGGAGTGGCAAGGTGACGCTTAGGAGCAAGGGGAGTGGACGTTTCAAGAAGGGAGTTCAAGGGGAGAGGAGGATCGAACAACGAGGGCAGCTTTTTGAAGTTTATATTGCATTAGGGGGAGTGGGAGTTTGATTCGGCTTGGGCATTTGAAAGGTGGGGGTTGATGGGGTCAAATCTTTTGAATAGGTGGTGGAGAAGAATATTAGGAGGTGGAATCATTCAAACTAGTTTGAATAAGTGAAGGGGAGGAAATGTAGGAGGTAAAGAAGGGATGAGGAGAGGGGTTTGAGTGTTGGCCAAATATGGGGCTCTTGGGAGAGGATTTTCGGTCATAAGGGGAGTGGTTCGGTCAGGGGCTTTAGTGCCGAAATTAAGTGTTGTGATTGGGGGTTTTGGGCATTGTTTTCCTTTTTGTGTTTTTTTTCTTCTCTAGTTCTTTACCGAAAGTGTCAAGCAAGACTCATTATTCTTTTCTTCTTTTTCTCCTATGGTCAAAAGCTGAAAGCGAAAGAGGCCATTTGGTGCATTTTGCTCATCTTCTTTCACTTTATTTTCTTCTCTTGGCTGAACCATATCTCCCTCTATTCTCTTTCTTCCTCATTTTGATAATCTTAGACTCTCACACTGTTAAAGCCGAAAAACACCCTTCACTTTTTCCCATAGCCGAAACCTCTTAAACCTCAACTTCTTCTTCTTTTCACTGATTACTTTATCTTCAAATGTCGAACAACCCATCTTTCTTTGTGATTTGTAGCTAAACCTTCTAGCCATCTCCATTCAATCTTTTTCTTTCGTTGTTGTTATTCTTTAAAGCCGAACCTCTCTTGTGTGGTGCCTTCTTTCATTTGTTGATTCTTAGAGGAGGTGCCGGTATTCATCTCCTGTCAATCTTCTCAATCAGGTCTTGGTGGCTGTGGTTTGCATTCTCTTCTGTGGGAATCGTTCTCTTTTCCTTTCCTTTTTGGTTTGCCGAAACCAAATATCTAATCCTATGGTATGGCCGAATATATGAGGGGTTGACTTCATGGTTCTTTTGTTTGTAGCAAGGGTGAAGGATATTAAGGTTATTTTGGATTTCAATTATTCAAGGTAAAAAGGTTATAACGTTAGGCCGAAGGCCACTTTTTCTGATCATAAGTGTTAAGGCCAAAACTAATGTGGGTTCATGTAGGGATTTCGGCAATCTTTAAGCGCAAGTGAATAACCTCCGAGTTTTGGTTGACTTTGGTAAGGGGTAATCTTTCTTTAGAATATTCTTTTAGTTTCATTATAGTATTATTCCATGTTTTAACCGGGCTTCCTGACCAAAGATTATATCTCATGGGTTCGAGTACTAGCCAAGAAGCGAAAGGGGTTAGACATGTAGTCCCTACCCCTAAATTCAAGAAGTAGTCAATTTCAGTGGTTCGAGATTGGCCACCGGGGTGTGGGCCAGCGTCAGAGAGAGACAAGCAGATCGCTGTAGTTTCTTCGAGTGAGGACGTTAGGGAGATTGAGAGCCTAGTTCTTCAGGTTTTCAGGTGTGTAATTAACACACTGGTTATTTACCTGCTTTAATTTAAATAAATGTATTATGTATGGTAGCCAAAACAGTGGATGTGGTGTTATTACTCATGTTGGGTAATCCGATAACCAGGTTAGTATACTACCCATGATACGGATGTGGTTAGTAATTGTGGATCTATGTAAGCATGTCATATATGTATATTTGGTATGTTCATATGTTATGTTACCATTCTATCATATTATGCTACATGTGGATGGGGTTCGGGATATATACTGTTAAAGGGGAAGTGTGTACATTTATGTACGTGGATTGATGATGGCCTCGAGCCTCATCGTAGATTGATGACAACCATGAGTCTCATCGTGGATATTTGTGACTTCAATCACGTGGATCATTGGCTAGACCACTAAGTGGACTTTGAGCAGTGTACCATCGGTAGGACTGCCAAAAAGGTGTGTAGCGGATGGAGGGTTGATTTAGTAATCCACAGGTGTGTGGTGGTTGGATACCGGTGGTGTGTAACGGTTGGATATTTGGTTGGGTTGGGTTGACATTTTGCATCACTATACGTGGTATGTGGTTTAATGTGGGTTAGGGCCAAGCCCAATTGTGGATATATGTGGGCTAATTGCACACTGAGTCTGGTGACTCACCTTGCTTTTCCAACAATACAAGTAATTCCTAGTCTATTGGACCGGGCTGGAATGGACTCGGGGTGGCCATGCAGAAGCTGTTTTTATTTCTAAGTACATTACAAACTTTTGGTTATTTTTCTTAGGATATTTTTATTGTAATAAGCCCACTTTAAATGTTTTGGGATTATTATTATGGGTTTACGCTAGTTTTTCCTATCCATTGATTAATTAAAAGATGGTTTTAAGATATTTCTAACGTAAGGGTAACAAATGAAAGTTTTTGTTCAAAATCTTGGATCACCTTTAAGCAAACATTTTAACTCAAGCATGAATCATGTTTTGAACTTTAAATAACCCGAAATTTTATTCACCGACAAATTGCAAATTTTGAACGAGAAACCCTTATCTTTAAAAACGACGTTTTGATTTAGAAAACTAAAAACTTATTTTCACATCCAAAAAAACTCTTTTTACACCTTTCACAGTAACATTCCGAATTAGGCCGTGTGTTTTGGGCCGGATTTGGAGTGGTACAATTTGGTATCAGAGCCAGGTTTTAAACTTGGCCTTTGGGTTTTTGAGGCCCATAACGTTTTCAAAATGGGTATATAAAGTCAGTTAAAGGAAATTTTTCATGAAATGGATTTGTAAAGGCATGGCACTCGAATCTTTCGGCCCAGGTCTACCAGGTAAGTCTCCTGACTGTTAAATGAATTGAGTGAAAGTGGATATATGATGCATTGTTATGGGTGATGTTGTGGATATTAGAATCTAGGACATTCTCTTTAGAGACTGAAACCTTTGGGGATGTGTGCTCTTTATGAAGGAATAACTTAAAATTCTATGCCATAAAACTACTTCTTTAATCAACAAGTGAAAAGAAAGCTAATGCATAATAATTCTTTAAAACAGATTAAAACGCGATGATAGACATGAGTTCTAGGGGACGTGGTCATAATGCGCTTGGGCGTGGTAGAGGTAGGGTGACTACACCGGAACTAGTAGGGTTTGGTCATGAGTCAGGGAATGAAGCACCGCCGCCAGCTGAGGAAGCTAAATTTCAAGATCAAACGGGTTTTTGGGAGAGTTGTGGGGGCAAATATGGGTATTGGGGCCCAGAAATCAGTGTCTGAGTGACTCAAAGCGAATGGAGCCGAGATATGTAGAGGTGTCTCGGGGGTAGCCCCGAATGTGGTAGAGTACTGGTTAGAGGCAATTGAGAGGATCATGGATGATCTGGATTGCACAGCTGAAGAGAAATTGAAGGGCGTTGTTTCTTTACTTCGGGATGAGGCCTACATGTGGTGGCTCACTGTCAGAGAGGGTACTCCGGCAGACCAAGTGGATTGGAGTTTCTTTAAGATTAAGTTTGAAGGGAAATACATTAGGGCTAGTTATGTGGAGGCACAGAGGAAGGCATTCCTAAACCTGGTGCAAGGCGGTAAGTCAGTAGCTGAATATGAGGTAGAATTCTTATGACTGAGTCGTTACGCCAGAGGGATGGTTGCAACTGACTACGAGCGTTGCATGAGATTCAAGAATGGGTTACGAGATGAGCTGCGGGTGTTGATAGCTCCTCAGAAGGAGAGGGACTTTGCTACTCTGGTAGAAAAAGCTCGGATAGTCGAGGAGGTTAAGGGAACTGAGAGACAGAACAGAGATAAGGACAGATGCAGGAATAAGAGGGGTTTTGGACTGTCAGCAACATTGGGGGGTTTCCAGAAAAAGCCTAGGGTTGAGGGACCTACTCACGTTTCTGCGCCAGCTACTGAAAGTCAGTTTCGTCAGTGTGCTAAGTGTGGGAGGTCTCACGTAGAAGAGTGCTGTGGAAGGAATAAAGAGTGCTACAGGTGTGGGTCAAGGGAGCATTTGATTAAGAACTGTCCTTAGGATACGGCTAGGACTCGGACGGTAGGTGAGGGGTATGTGTAGCCTAGAAGGGGTGGTCAACAGATGTCAAGAGGTCGTGGTCCGAACCGATGAGGGAATGGTTTAGGTCGGGGTCATGGAACACCGAGCAGAGGTGCTGGGAGCTCAGAGGCAAGACAGCCTAGGTTGGTTTATGCAGCCAGACGTCGTGAGGAGGGGGATGCAACAGATGTTATCACGAGTACGTGCCTCATTTCTGGGTTACTCTTTACTGCCTTAATTGATGTTGGGTCGACTCACTCTTATATTGCTAGCATGATGTCTGGAATCTTGAATGTGAATCCTGAAATTACCTCTAGGAAGATAACAGGACTTAGTCCATTAGGGTAATCGGTAGTAGTAGATAAACTCTTTAGAGATGTGCCTTTATAAGTTCAGGGGTTTGTGTTCCCGACTGACTTGACGGAGCTACCATTTGGGGAATTTGACTTGATCCTTGGCATGGACTGGTTAGTAAGGTATCGTGCAAATTTGGACTGTGCTGTTAAGCGCATGTCGTTGAAGACTCCCAATGACAATGAGGTTTTGATGATAGGTGAGAGGAAAGACTACCTGTCTAATGTAGTGTCTGCTCTTAAGACGAAAAATATGGTGAAGGGTGCTTGGCTTTCTTAGTAGTTGTTAGTGCTTTGAATGCAAAGGAAGCAATTGTGGCGGAGGTTAGAACAGTAAAGGAGCTTGTGGATGTTTTTTCTGAAAAACTTCCAGAGTTGCCTCCGGATCGTGGGGTAGAGTTTGGAATCGACCTTACGCGGTCTGTACAAATGTCGGTGTCTATCGCTCCTTACGGGATGGCTCAAAGGAGTTGGTTGAGCTTAAGGCCCAAATCCAAGAGTTGTTAGATCATGGTTTCATTCGACCAGTGTGTCTCCATGGGGAGCACCGGTGTTGTTCGTAAAGAAGAAGGACGGATCTATGTGGATGTGCATTGATTAACGCCAGTTGAATAAGCTGACGATCAAGAACAAGTACCCGCTACCGAGGATAGACAACTTGTTTGATCATCTCAAAGGGGCTGCGATTTTTTCGAAGATAGATTTGAGGTCAGAGTATCACCAGCTTAAGGTAAAGGAAGGAGATATTCACAAGACAGCATTTCGAACTCGATATGGGCACTATGAATTCCTGGTAATGCCGTTCGGGTTGACAAACGCACCAGCTGTGTTCATGGATATGATGAACCGGTTCTTTCAACCCTATTTAGACCAGTTCGTCGTGGTATTCATAGACGACATTCTGGTATATTCCAAGTCAGAGGAGGAGCATGATGCGCATCTTCGGGTAGTGGTGCAGGTTTTAAGCGAAAAGAAATTGTACACCAAGTTTAGTAAATGCGAATTTTGGTTAAGAGAAGTAACTTTTCTGGGTCATGTGGTATCTGTAGAAGGGATAAGAGTGGATCCTCGGAAGATTGAGGCGATATTGGATTGGAAACCACCTAAGTCAGTGGCAGAGATTCACAGTTTCTTGGGGTTAGCCGGTTATTACAGAAGATTTGTTGAAGGTTTTTGCTCTATAGTAGCACCTTTGACTAAGTTATTGAGGAAGGAGGCACCCTTTGTGTGGACGGATAAGCAGCAGGAGAGTTTCGAGAAACTAAAAAGGGTTTTGACAGAGACTCCAGTGTTAATTCAGTCTAAGGCAGGGAAAAATTTTGTGGTATATTGTGATGCTTCTCATACGGGGTTAGGTTGTGTATAGATTCAAGAAGGGAAGGTTGTTGCTTATGCATCTTGGCAGTTAAGACCACATGAAGTTAACTATCGGACGCACAACCTAGAATTGGCTGTAGTGGTTTTCACTTTGAAAGTATGAAGGCAATATTTGTATGGAGAGAAGTCAGTGATCTACACGGACCATAAGAGTTTAAAGTACCTACTGACCCAGAAAGAGTTGAACTTGAGACAGCGAAGGTGGGTGGAGCTATTGAAGGATTACGACTGCTCGATTGAATACCACCCGGGTAAAGCGAATGTGGTGGCAGATGCATTAAGCCAAAAGGTAGTATCAGATCTGAGAGCAATGTTCGCTCATCTTAGCCTATATGGCGATGGGAGTTTGTTAGCGGAGCTGCAAGTGAAGCCGACATGGTTAAGTCAAGTTAAAGAAAACAGGTTGGTGGATGAGGTTCTAAGTGCTAGACTTCTGCAAGTTCAGAATGGGGGATTAGAGGACTGCAGTGTAAACATTGACAGAGTGTTGTGTTTTCGTGGTAGGGTTTGTATGCCGAAGGATGAGGAGTTAAGGCAGAAGATTCTTCAGGAATCACATAGTAGCCCTTACGCTATGCATCCTGGAGGGAGTAAGTCGTATAGGAATCTTCGAGATCAGTTTTGGTGGCCTGGATTAAAGTGGGAAGTTACAGAATTTATGGTGAAGTATTTAACGTGCCAGCAGGTCAAAGTTGAACACCAAGTGCCTTTGGGGTTACTGCAACCAGTAAATATTCCGCAGTATAAGTGGGAGAGAATCACGATTGATTTTGTTAGTGGGCTTCCTCTTACGCCTACTAAGAAAGACTAGGTATGGGTGATAGTGGATCGGTTGACAAAATCTAGTCATTTCATACCTGTTCGTGTTAACTACTCTCTGCAGAGGTTGGTGAAGTTGTATGTGGCAGAAATTGTGAGGCTACATGGGGTACCGCCATCGATCATCTCGGATAGGGACCTTGGATTTATGTCGCAGTTTTGGAGAGCGTTGCATCAGGCTTTGGGTGCCAGGTTGGATTTTAACACAGCATTTCATTCGCAGACGGATGGCCAGTCTAAAAGGGTGATTCAGGTGTTGAAAGATATGTTGAGGGTATATGTTATCAACTTCAGAGGTAATTGGGAAGAATTCTTGCCTTTAGCAGAGTTCGCATACAACAACAGTTACCAAGCAAGTATTCAGATGGCACCGTACGAAGCATTGTATGGGTGGAAGTGTCGCACTCCTACTTGTTGGACAGAGTTAGGAGAACGTCATGTGTTAGGTCCAGAGATAGTGGCAGAATCAGAGGAAAAGGTTAATGTAATTTGAGTTCGATTGAATGAGGCATCTGACAAACTGAAGTCGCATGTAGATCTTAAGCGGAAAGAAATATAGTTTGCTGTGGGTGATTGGGTTTTTTTTAAAAGTTTCACCGTGGAAGAAGGTGATGAGATTTCGACGTAAGGGTAAGTTGAGTCCCAGGTTTATAGGGCCTTATCGGTTTTGATGCTAGTTGGACCAGTAGCGTACCAGTTGGAGTTGCCCTCGAAGTTGAAGCATATGCATGATGTGTTTCACGTCTCAATGCTAAGACGTTATCGATCAGATCTGTTTGACATGGTTTCAGTGGAGGAAGTTGAGTTGAAGCCAGATTTGTCCTATGAAGAGGAGCCAATCCAGATTTTGGAGTGAGGTATGAAGGTGCTACAGGAAGAAATCAGTCCCTTTAGTCAAGGTGTTGTGGCGAAACCATGGTTCAAAAGAAGCTTTGTGAGAGCCGGAGGAGGCAATGTGTCAGCAATACTCTCACCTATTTTGACCAGGTAATTTTGAGGCTGAAATTTCTTTAAGGGGGTAGAATTGTAACATCCGGGATTTAGGGGTCTTGTATTTTACCTCGTATTTGTGTGCTAATATGCTCTTTATGCTTGTTTGAGTGTGTTTGGAGCCTTCGGGGAACCTTGGGGTTAAGTCTTAGCCTTAGTGGAAATTTTGTTTGAAGCCTTTAGGGGGGAGTTAGGGGATCTAGGCCTTAAGGGATTGAATATGGGATTTAAGGGCACAACAAGTGGAGTGGTAGAGTGGCAAGGTGACACCTAGGAGCAAGGGGAGTGGACGTTTCAAGGAGGGAGTTTAAGGGGGAGGAGGATCGAGCAACGAGGGCAGCTTTTTGAAGTTTATTTTACGTTAGGGGGAGTGGGAGTTTGATTCGGCTTGGGCACTTGAAAGGTGGGGGGTTGATGGGTCAAATCTTTTGAATAGGTGGTGGAGAGGAGTATTAGGATGTGGAATCATTCAAACTAGTTTGAATGAGTGAAGGGGAGGAAATGTAGGAGGGAAAGAAGGGATGAGGAGAGGGGTTTGAGTGTTGGACAAATATGGGGCTCTTGGGAGACGATTTTCGGTCATGAGGGGAGTGGCTCGGTTGGGGGCTTTAGGTGTTGAAATTAAGTGTTGTGATAGGGGGTTTTGGGATTTTTTTTTCCTTTTTGTGTTTTTTCTTCTCTAGTTCTTTGCCGAAAGTGTCAAGCAATAGTTATTATTCTTTTATTCTTTTTCTCCTATAGTCAAAAGCTGAAAGTGAAATAGGTCATTTGGTGCATTTCGCTCATCTTCTTTCTCTTTATTTTCTTCTCTTGGCTGAACCATATCTCCCTCTTATTCTCTTTTCTTCCTCATTTTGATAATCTTAGACTCTCGCACTCTTAAAGCCGAAATACACCCTTCACTTTTTCCCATAGTCGAAACCTCTTAAACCTCAACTTCTTCTTCTTCTTTTCACTGATTACTTTATCTTCAAAAGCCAAACAACCCATCTTTCTTTGTGATTTGTAGCAGAACCTTCTAGCCTTCTCCATTCATTCTTTTTCTTTCGTTGTTGTTATTCTTTAAAGCCGAACCTCTCTTGTGTGGTGACTTCTTTCATTTGTTGATTCTTAGAGGAGGTGCCGGCATTCATCTCCTGTAAATCTTCTCAATCGGCTCTTGATGGTTGTGGTAAGCATTCTCTTCTATGGGAATCGTTCTCTTTTCCTTTCCTTTTTAGTTTGCCGAAACCAAGTATCTATTCCTATTTCTTGAGGTATGGCCGAATATATGAGGGGTTGACTTCATGGTTCTTTTGTCTGTAGCAAGGGTGAAGGATATTAAGGACCTTTCAATTTCAATTATTCAAGGTAAGAAGGTTATAATGTTAGGTCGAAGGCCACTTCCTTTGATCATAAGTGTTATGGCCGAAACTAATGTGGGTTCATGTAGGGATTTCGACAATCTTTAAGCGCAAGTGAATAACCTCCGGGTTTTGGTTGACTTTGGTAAGGGGTAATCTTTCTTTAGAATATTCTTTTAGTTTCGTTATAGTATTATTCCACGTTTTAGCAAGCTTCGAGCAAAGATTATATCTCATGGATTGAGTACCACCAAGGAGTGAAAAGGGTTGGACACGTAGTCCCCGCCCTAAATTCAAGAAGCGGTCGGTTTAGCGGTTCGGATTGGCCACCGGTGTGGGCGGCGTCGAGAGAGAGACAAGCGGATCGTGTAGTTTCTTGAGTGAGGACGTTAGGAGATTGATAGCCTAGTTCTTCAGGTTTTCAGGTGTGTAATTAACACACTGGTTATTTATCTGCATTAATTTAAATAAATATATTGGGTATGGTAGCCGAAACAGTGGATGTGGTGGTGTTATTACTCATGTTGGGTAATCCGGTAACAAGGTTAGTATACTACCCATGCTACGGATATGGTTAATAGTTGTGGATCTATGTAAGCATGTCATATATGTATATTTGGTATGTTCATATGTTATGTTACCATTCTATCAGATTATGATGCATGTGCATGGGGTTTGGGATATATACTGTTAAAGGAGAAGTGTGTACATTTATGTATGTGGATGGATGATGACATCGAGCCTCATCGTGGATTGATGATGACCATGAGTCTCATCGTGGATATTTGTGATTTCAATGACGTGGATCAGTGGCTAGACCACTAAGTGGATTTTGAGCAGTGTACCATCGGTACGGACTTCCAAAGTGGTGTGTAGCAGATGGAGGGTCGATTTAGTAATCCCCAGGTGCGTGGTGGTTGGATACGGGTGGTGTGTAGCGGTTGGATATTAGGTTAGGCTGGGTTGACATTTTGCATCACTATACGTGGTATGTGGTTTAATGTGGGTTAGGGCCAAGCCCAATTGTGGATATATGTGGGCTGATTGCACACTGAGTCTGGTGATTCACCTTGCTTTTCCAACAATGCAGGTAATTCGTAGTCTATTGGACCGGGCTGGAGTGGACTCGGGATGGCCATGCAGAAGCTATTTTTAGTTCTAAGTACATTATGAACTTTTGGTTATTTTTCTTGGGATATTTTTATTGTAATAAGGCCGCTTTAAATGTTTTGGGATTATTATTATGGGTTTAAGTTAGTTTTTCCTATCCATTGATTAATTAAAAGATGATTTTAAGATACTTCTAACGTAAGGGTAATAAATGAAAGTTTTTGTTCAAAATCTTGGATCACCTATAAGCAAACATTTTAACTCAAGCATGAATCATGTTTTGAACTTTAAATAACCCGAAATTTTATTCACCGACAAATTGTAAATTTTGAATGAGAAACCCTTATCTTTTAAAATGACATTTGATTTAGAAAACTAAAAACTTATTTTCACATCCAAACAGAACTCTTTTTACACCTTTCCAAGTAACATTCCGAATTCGACAGTGGTGTTTTGGGCCGGGTTTGGGGTGTTACACATAAATATAAGAAAGTATAGGGGAAAAATAATAATTTTGCCAAAGTATGAGTAATGAGTCAATTTAGTCAATGTGATTATTAAATGATCTATTTATGATTATAGATCAAGAGAAATGAAGCCTGGATCAAAACCGAGGCAAGAACAAAGTCGAGGACTAAATTACATATCTACATACATTTTGTATATTAAGGTAAGTTTGTATGATTTCTAAGCTTTATGATCTTTATCATTGAATTGCTTAGTATAATGTACACTATTTTCATGGAATGTTTAATGTTATGCTAAACAAAGAAATCAATGAGATTAAGTATGAGCAAGTCCCAATTGAAGATGAATTTCCCTGGATACTCGATCTACCACATGAGATAAGAAAGTCCGTATAAGACCAAACTAAGGCATGGCATCAGCAATCAAACACAAATATCATGTAAGTCCAAGGCAAGCTTGGCATTGAACAGATATCATGTAAGTCCAAGGCAAGCTTGGCATTGAAAAGCTATCAACAGAAAGAGATCCCATGTAAGTTGAAGCCAAGGCATGGCATTAGTGAGAACAAGAAAGACTCCGTATAAGTCCATGTCAAGGCATGGCCTCAAAACCAAGATGAGATATTCCATGTAAGACCGTATCTAAGGTATGTCATTGGTATCAAGTTTGTGGGAAGACATTTAGTATCCCCGGTTATTCGCAGAAATTCATCGAGCAAATGAGTAAAGTTAAAATTAGATGACAGGAAAGATAAGGAAACAATGCTATTATCAAGTTGAAAATAAGTGTTATTCATGTTATGAATGATGAAGGAAAGATTATGATTGTGATGTTAAAGTATACTGATCAATGTGATCAAGTGACACAGGTACCTTATGTATCCCACGGGGATGAGACTAGTAAGTATCATGTGATATGTAAGAATCAGTATGAGTAAGTAAGCTTTATAGCTGAAATCTATGATACCATTGTTTATGTCAAACAGTTTATATTAATCAAATATGTTTCTATGTGCATTATATGCAAACTTACTAAGCTAAATGCTTATGTCTTTTATTGTTTCTTTCTATGTAGTTCCGCCAAGCCAATCTCGTGGATCATCGTCATCAGAGTTTGGAGCACACTATCAATTGCTACTTTGGTATAGCCAAGTTATTTTACTAAGTATGGCATGTATAGGAAGCATTTCATTTTGAGAATATGTTCTAAGAAGAGCTAAAGTGTTTGCTATTAAGCTTATTATTCTTTTGTATATGGCTAAGGATTGGCCAAAATTAACTAAATATGTATATTTATTGAGATCAATAAAGCACGTAGTAATGTTTCTGAAAAATTTATTGAATTGAGCATAAGTTTGGTCTTGATTTCAGGGTGGCAATTGGTTTGGTAAATAGCCTCTAAGTGCCTACACGGTTAGACACACGGGAGTGTATCTAGGCCGTGCGTACCCTACACCTTAGTGTTTTAAGTCAGAATAAGACACGGACAAATCCCACGGCCGTATATTTAGACCGTGTGTGATACACAGAAGAACATGGGCGTGTGCCCAAACCATGTGAATAAGTCAGTATATCAAGCTATAGCACACGGTTTACATCCACGGGCGTGTCAAGGCTGTGTGTAATTAGTTAGTGTCGACCACATGTGGAAGACACGGACATGTGTTAGGGGTACACGGACGTGTCCCAAGTCACATGGGCGTCTGACCTCTATTTTAAGGAAAAGTTTTCATTTGAGTTTTGAAAGTTTCCAGGTACGTGTTTAAGGCCTCGTAGGCCCATGAAATGTATGATTAGACTAAGAAAGAGAAGTTTTTTATTTGGAACAAAATTTTATAGCCCATAAGTACATGTTTTAAGTGAGTTCAAGCATGGTAATGTCTCGTATCCAGTCTTAGCATCGGACTCGAGTATAGGGTGTTACATTTAGTGGTATCAGAGCTATAGTTTAGTCGGTTCTAGGACTAATGGGGCATGAGCACGAGTCTAACTATACATGTCATATGTAAGAATATTTTTTATAATGATAGTGTGACGACTCCTGATGACTTAAATTATGTTTATACATATAGTAAATGGATCCCGAAAGAGCTAAGGCGAATGATGTGGAAAGTAATGTGCCAACTCCTGCTGAAGGGACGGTGCCTAGTGAGAATGAGACTAGATCCACTATGGTGAGTCAAGGAGGAGGAGAAAAGGCTAGAGAAGTCTTCCTCTATATGTTGAATACATGGTACACGGAATTCGTTCGTACGAACCCGAATGTACCACCCCCTCCACCCCTGCCTATTTCACAACCTATCCCCGCAGTCCTTCAAGTAGTAGAGGTGGTAAGAGGAGACAAACCTCCAATTGATAGGATCAGGAAACATGGGGTAGAAGATTTTCAGGCTAGAAAAGATGAAGATCCAGAAAAGGCTGAATTCTAGATAGAAAATACTATCAGGGTATTTAATGAGTTGTCATGCACACCTGAGGAATGTATAAAGTGTGTAGTTTCTCTTTTAAAGATGCTGCCTATCAATGGTGGAACACCCTTGTATTGGTAGTACCGAGGAAAAGGTCACATGGGAATTTTTCCAAGAAGAGTTCAAGAAAAAGTATATCAGTCAAAGATTCGTGGACTAGAAAAGGAAGGAATTCCTAGAACTGAAACAAGGCAAGATGTCAGTGACTGATTATGAGCGAGAGTTTGTGTGACTCAGCAAATACGCTCGAGAATGTGTGTCCATTGAAGCCATCATGAGTAAGAGGTTTGAAGATGGACTAAATGATGATATCAAGTTATTTGTTGCTATCCTTGAATTAAAAGAATTTGTGGTGTTAGTGGAAAGGGCTTGTAAAGTCAAGAATTAATAAAAGAGAAGAGAAAATATGAAATGGAGTCTCGTGACTCTAGAAAGAGACAGTGGAATAAGTCATTCCAATCTTCATCCAAGAAGTCAAGAGATTTCCTTACCCGATCGGATACTTCCACTGGGTTTTCAAAAAAGGACAAGAGTAAGCAAAATTCGGGGCATAAAGCGCAGACTACTTCAGTGGCTAGTGTGGTGAACATTTGATCTGATAGACCGGAATGCCCACAGTGTGGAAGATGCCATCTCAGTGAATTTTGAGCTCATGAAAATGTTTGTTTCAGATGTGGTTCCTATGATCACTTTATAAAAGATTATCCTGAGATGACGAAAGAAGAGAGAACTCAGAACCTGAGATCTGGGGGTATGGTCAGAGGTAGACTGCAGAGAAACCTAGGGAGTGGGCCAAGTTGAAGAGGTTACCCTAGAGATCAGGCTGCGAGACTTGAGGGTAGGGCACCTGCTAGGACTTATGCCATTCGCACTCGCGAAGAGGCATCTTTCTCCTGATGTTATTACGGTACCTTTTCTCTTTATGATATCAATGTTATTGCCTTAATAGATCCCAGATCCACGCACTATTACATTTGTATGAAACTAGTATCCAATGTCAATATGCCTATAGAGTCTACAAAATTTGTGATTAAGGTGTCAAATCCTTTAAGAAAAGTGTTTTAGTTGATAAAGTATGTAAAGATTGTCCACTAATGGTTAGAGGTCATTATTTTAAAGAAAATCTTATGTTGCTACCATTTGATGAGTTTGACATCATTCTTGGTATGGATTTGTTGACCACCCATGATGTAATAGTTAATTGTGGGAAGAAATACATTGAGATGAGATGTGAGAATGGAGACACTCTTCATATAGAATCTGATGAATAGAGTAGGTCGCTGATAGTGATTTCTCATATGATGGCATAGAGATACTTAAAAAAAGGGTATGAAGCATATCTGGCCTTTGTGATGAATGATAAAGAAATAGAGCTAAAGATTGAGTCGGACTGATAGTATGTATGTACGTGGATGTTTTTCGAGCAATTACGAGGACTACCACCAGTTAGGGAGGTTGAGTTCAATATTGAGCTAGCTCCCGATACTGTATCGATAACTATTACTCCTTATAGAATGGCTCCAACAGAGTTGAAAGAGCTGAAGATACAGTTGCAAGAGTTGACAGATAAAAGCTTTGCTAGGTCGAGTTGTTCTCCCTAGGGTGCTCCAATTTTATATTTGAAAAAGAAAGATGGCACCATGAGATTGTGCATAGATGACCATCAACTTAATAAAGTGACAGTGAAGAACAAGTACCCATTGTCTAGGATCGATGATTTATTCAATCAATTGAAAGGAGCTAATGTGTTCTCCAAAATAGACTTGAGATCAGGGTATTATCAGTTAAGAGTAAAGGATTCAGATGTGTCCAAAATAGCTTTTCGAACAAGATATGGGCATTATGAATTCTTAGTCATGCCCTTTGGTTTCACCAATGCTCCTGCGGTATTCATAGACTTAATGAACCGTATCTTTAGACCCTACCTCGACAAGTTTGTAGTCGTTTTCATTGACGACATATTGATTTATTCTCGGGATGATAATGAGCATGTTGAGTACCTACGGATAGTTTTGCAGATTCTACGAGAAAATCAGTTGTATGCCAAGTTCAGTAAAAGTTAATTTTGGCTCAAAGAAGTAGGATTTCTAGGGCATATTTCTCGGAAGATGGAGTCCAAGTGGATCCAAGCAAGATTTCGGCTATAATGGATTGGAAACCACCGAGTAATATCTCTGAGATTAGGAGGTTCTTAGGCATAGCCGGCTATTACCGATGATTTGTCAATGGGTTTTCTATGATCGCAACCTCGATGACTAAATTGTTACAGAAAATGTGAAGTTTGAGTGGACAGAAAAATGCCAACAAAGTTTCGAGAAATTAAAAGTAATGTTGACAGAAGCTCCAGTTTTAGTACAACCTGAGACAAGGAAAGAATTTGTGATTTACAGTGATGCCTCCTTAAATGGATTAGGCTATGTACTTATGCAAGAAGGCAAGGTGATTACTTATGCCTCAAGACAGTTTAAGCCTCATGAGAAGAATTATCCGATGCATGATTTAGAGTTGGCTGCCATAGCCTTCGCTTTGAAGATTTGAAGACACCATTTATATGGTGAAAGATGTAGAATTTTTACTGATCACAAAAGTCTGAAGTACTTGATGACGCAGAAAGAGTTGAACTTAAGGCAACGGAGATGGTTACAGTTGATAAAGGACTATGAGTTGGCACTAACTCAATACCAAATTCAACTTCTCTAATCGGTGGTAACCCTGGTAACTCTTCTGGAAACACATCTGGAAACTTACATATCATAGGCACAGATTCAACTTTCCTTTCCGACACTTTTGTATCAATCACGTATGCCAAATAAGCTTCATTGCCCTTTCTCACATAGTTCATAGCTTTCATCATAGATACGATAGCTGGTAATCCTTTCATATCACTAGACTCAATTCAAACTTTCTCACCATTCTGACTCTTCAGTTCAACATTCTTTCTCTTACAATTCACAATGGCATTATGCAAAGTAAGCCAGTCCCCTCCCAGAATTATGTCAAATTCATCAGATAGTAGTAACATCAAATTGACCGGGAAACATAAATCACGAAACATCAACGAGCAATTCTTGCACACCTTAACCACCAAAACACACTTGCCGAAGGGGTTCGATACTCTAATCACAAATTCAGTAGACTCAACAGGTAGAGTCTTATTCGATACTAAATTCATACACACATACGAATGAGTTGATCCAAGATCTATCAATGCAATAACATCAGTATCAAATAAAGTAAAAGTACCAGTGATCACGTCTGGAGATGATGCTTTCTTTCGTACACGTATAGCATAGGCTCGGGCAGGTGCTCTCGCTTCTGACCGCACAGTTGTATCAGTTGTCCCTCTCTGGCTTTCACTCATAATTCTGGTGCTTCTAGCTGGTCTTCCCCTAACTGCCACGTTTCTCGGTCTTTCATTCTGAACATTTTCTTCTTCGACCATCTTTGGGCAATCTCGGATAAAATGATCTCGGGATCCACATTTATAGCATGTTCTATTGTTATACTAGCCCCAGCATTCTCCCACATGTCGTCTCCCATATTATCTACATTCGGGCTTGTTACTCTTAACACTGCCAACACTTGTTTCATTAGGAGCTTGAATCCGTAAAACCAGCACTCTGTCTCGAGCGATCTCTTTTTGGATATCCAAACGAGGCATTTGAACGATTGATTGCATCTTTATATCTCTTTGTTGAAGATTGAAAGAACTTATTCATCGATATCTTTCTTTCATGACGAGCCTCAGAATCATCTTTCTTCTTTTCTTTACCGAGTTCCTCAGCTTTGCATGCTCTTTCGACTAATACAACAAATTCATTTATATCTAATATTCCAACCAACAACTTAATGTCTTCATTCAATCTCTCTATAAACGTTTACACATAGTAGCTTCAGTCGAAACACATTCTCTTGCATATTGACTCAATCTTACGAATTCCCTCTCGTACTCAGTAGCTGACAAACGGCCTTGTTTCAACTCTAAAAACTCCTTACGTATCTGATCAATAAAGTGTTGATTGATATACTTCTTTCGAAACTCGGATTGAAAGAAATCCCAAGTTATTCTCTCTCTCTCGAAACTACAGATATCAACGTTTTCCACCAATTATAAGCCGTGTCTCTCAACAAGGAAATTGCACACTTAATGCACTCTTCAGGGTTCAACGACATCTCATCAAATACTCTAATTGTATTTTCAAGCCAAAACTCGGCTCGCTCAGCATCGTCATCAACTGTGGCCCTAAACTCTTTGGCTCCAGACTTGCGAATCTTATCCATAAGAGGTTTATTCAATCTGATCGGATCTACAACTTGTGGCACAATAGGCACTTGTGGGGGTGGAGGTTGTGGAGCAATAGGATTTGTTCCAACAAATTTCGAAAACCATTCACTCATCATACAGATGAAGGCTTGCTTAACCTCACCTTCCTCACCACTATCATTTGGCCTTGATATGGCCGGCGCTATCCCTTGAGTGGGAGCAGGCACATTACTCTCTACAACGTCAGCAACTGCTCGATCTGGATCCATTACTATATTAAAACACATTTCAACTGTCAGATTTCATCACACTTCCGTAATTTTACAATGTGGCATGTATAGCTAGACTCACACACGCTACGTTAGTCCGAGAATCGAGTAAACTGTAGTTCTAATACCAATAAAATTGTAACACCCCTAACCCGAGACCATCACCGAAATCGGGATTAGAGGCATTACCAAACAATAGGATCATTTCACATCACATTCACGACACAAAGTCAATCATCATCAAACACATTCATATACAATCATAGTTTCCCTTAAACAAGTCATCAAGACCCTAAGCATACTTATAAATCGAGTCGAGACTAAATCGAAACACATATAAAATCTCATGAAAAATTGTAACTTTTCTAGAATACAGGGGAGACACGCCCGTGGGGGTAGGCCGTGCCTCTCCTACGGCTACATGACACACCTATATGTCCTCCCTGTGGTTACCTACTGCCAAAATCAACACGGATAACAAGCACGCCCGTGTGCTAAGGCCGTGTCATATACGGTTATATACTGCCATTTCTCGCATGGCCTGTAGGCACGCCGTGCCATGGTCGTGTGCGATTTTGCCACATTCTGCCAATTTTCCCACTGTCTGAGGCACGCCCGTGTACCCCAACCGTGTGCCATTATAGGCCATTTTGCAAGGCCACAATGCCACGCATAAGGGTCCAACCTACAAGCCATACAACCAAAACATCTCATGCTCATATTATCACCATAAACATACCAATATTGTCATTCAACTCATGCATTCAATTTCAACTCTATTCATTCTAAATGCAATACCAATACTTATTATAACACAAGCATAATTCATTCCCAATTTCACTAACCCCTATTGGCATCTATCAACACAAAATTACCACTTGATAGCAATTTATTAATCCACAAATCATGCCAAAAGATGCATCATACATATCATATTCATTCATGCCAAACCTATCACATATCTAGCCACATCTCATGGCTAATTACAAACCGCAAACTTGATTCAATTTACTAGCCTATACATGCCATATTCAAGCTATATACATCTTTCCAAAAGTACCAAAATAGAAAGCTGATAGTGTGATTGAAAAGCTGACAATCTTGGATCCGAGCTAGCTTTACTGACACCGCAAAGCAGAGAACAAATCACATAGTAAGCTTTCCACATCTTAGTAAGTTCGTAATATAATACATATTACTCAATACTACAACATCAATATTTGTAAATATAATACCATCACAGAGATAAAGGCACATCTAGTCACATTATCAATCTCAACCACATACCCAATTAGCTATTCATTCAACTCTTAATCTATCATCAACCACATGGGTTCAAACGTACCTTGTTCAACACATAGTTGCTTATCATTTATGCTACTTAATTGTTTGATATTACCTCTCGCTCAACCCTGGCTAATCCTTTGATTTATTCGCACACTTAGTGCCAATTTTACAATTGAAACATAATCATCACCGCACACTTATGCCAATACATTAAACTGAACTTATATCGGTATTGCACACACAGTGCCAAGTCGATAAGACGAAGCTTCTATCTTTTCACACACACAGTGCTAATCATCTCTTTCTCGTTTCCAACTTCACACACTTCTTGCCCATTTGTCTCAATTCAGCACATAGCATTTCAAAACTTATAGATACATATACATCCATTCAATTTATATCACATAGACATAGTTTCCAACTAGTATTATATCTGAACTTACCTCGAACGTCGAACTATAGATACGGGCGATTAATCGAGCACTTTATCTTTGCCTCGATCTCGATCCGAACCTCTCCTCTCTTGGGCTATACACATTCATTCATTTTTATCCAAACACACATATTTAGGGTATTTTACAAAATAGCCGTCATATTTTTACATTTTGACACTTTAGTCCCTATCTCACAAAATCATCAAATACTCAAAATTTCAATATACATGTGCTTAGCTGAATTCTCCCCATGCTTATACAAGCCCTCACATTTCATTTATTTCATATTTTAGTCCTCCAATTTCCCATTTTCACAATTTAGCTCAAATCACTCAATTTTACCAAGATTTAAAATACAAATTATGTTCATCTAACTCATATCTTTCATTTAACCCCAAAAATCATCACAAAGCTCAATATATTATCAATGGCATATCACACAAATATCTTCAATACTCAAAATTCAAGCATGGGCTTTGTAGAGCAAAAAGAAATGATTACGAAAACGTAAAAATTATCAAAATCCAAACGAAACACATACCCAATTGAGATATGAATGTGCCGAAATTAAAGGAGCTTCAAACCCTTATTTTTTTCTCAAATTCGGTGGAAGATGAACACTATAGCCACCAATTTCTTGTTTATTTAATTTTATTACACATTAATACACCATTTACCGTTTTGCCATTTTTATTATAACATTTTATAATACATTTTAATTGGTTAAAAATGTCCATCTAGCATCCACTAAGTGAAAAATGGTTTAATTGTATCATAAAGCCTCCATATTTAAAAGACAACTACATTTAGATACTTATAAATTAGCACATAGCTTTTACTATTTATGCAATTAAGTCCTTTCTCTTAATCCGACACTAAAACGATCAAATCATCACACAGAATTTTCACACAGACCATGTTGCATACTATTCACACAAAAAATAATATTAAATTATTATTCCAACCTCAGATTTGTGGTCACGAAACAACTGTTCTAACTAGGGTCTAAATCGGGCTGTTACAACTCTCCCCCCTTAGGGATTTTTGTCCCCGAAAATCATACCAGTGAATAGTTGTGGATGTTGCTCTCTCATAACGTTTTTAGGCTCCCATGTAGCCTCTTCAATTCCGTGTTTGTGCCATAATACTTTCACTAGAGAAATTTTCTTATTTCTCAATTTTTTAGTCTCTTGTGCAAAAATTCAGATCGATTCTTCACTATACGACAAATCCGACTGAATCTCAACCTCAGTAAGTGCAATTACATGAGACGGGTCTGATCGATATCGTCGAAGCATTGACACATGAAACACGTTATGGATCCTTTCCAACTCTGATGGCAATCTGAATCTATAAGCAACTGGCCCAACTTGTTCAATAATCTCATACGGTCCAATGAACCTCGGACTCAATTTGCCCTTTCTGCCAAATCGAAGTATTTTCTTCCACGGAGACACTTTCAAAAAAACTTTATCACCAACCTCGAATTCAATATCCTTTCATTTCAAATCTGCATAAGACTTCTGATGACTGAGGCTGCTTTCAAACTGTCACAAATTGCTTTCACTTTCTGCTCAGTTTCTTTTATAAGATCAACCCCGTGAATCTTGTTCTCACTTAGTTCAGGCCAATACAATGGAGTTCAACACTTTCGACCGTAAAGAGCCTCATATGGTGCCATTTTGATACTAGACTGAAAACTATTATTATACGCAAACTCAATCAATGATAGATGCCTTTCCTATGTGCTTTCAGATTCGAGTATACAACATCTTAGCATATCCTCAAGAATTTGTATAATTCGTTCGGACTGACCATCAGTTTGTGGATGAAAAGTAGTACTGAAATGAAATTTTGTGCCTAAAGCATATTGCAATTTCTTCCAAAATCGCGAGGTAAATCTCAGTTCTCTATCAGACACAATAGATAATGGTACTCCATGTAATCTCACAATCTCATCGATATACAGTTTGGCCAACTTATCTAAAGAATAATCAGTTCTCACCGGAATAAAATGAGATGATTTCGTCAATCATCCATTATCACCCAGATAGCATCTTTCTTGCTTGGAGATAAGGGCAAACCCGAGACAAAGTCTATCGTGATCCTCTTCCATTTCCAGTCAGGAATCATAATCGATTGCAATAAACCAGACGAAACTTGATGTTCAGCCTTAACTTGCTGACAAACTAAACATTTCGACACAAAGTCAGAAATATCTCTCTTCATACTATGCCACCAATAGAACTATTTCAAATCATTATACATTTTTGAACTCCCCAGATGTACAGTCAAATGACTATTGTGAGCTTCAGTCAAAATCATTTGAATCAACTCTAGATTTCTTAGAACGCAAATTCGATCTTTGAATCTCAAACAATCATTGTTATCAACTCAAAATTCTGATTCTACATTCGAATTACATTGAACTCTTTTTGCTAACAACTCATTATCAATCTTCTGAGTCTCACATATCCGCTGTATAAACAACGGTTTTACTTTCAATTCAGCTACAACCGCATCATCATCCCATAGATCCATCTGATTACTCATAGCTCGTAAGGTATATAACGATTTCTGACTCAAAGCATCAGCTACAATATTAGCTTTTCCCGGGTGGTAATCTATCACGAGTTCATAATCTTTCAACAACTCTAACCATATTCTCTGTCACAAGTTCAAATCTTTCTGAGTCATCAAATACTGTAAACTCCTACGATCAGTATAAATATGACATTTTTTATCGAATAAATAGTGACGCCAAATCTTTAATGTAAATACAATCGTAGCCAATTCAAGATCATGCGTTGGATAATTCTTTTCATGCAGTTTTAACTATCTCGAAGCATGTGCAATGACTTTCCCTTCTTGTATCAACACACAGCCCAAACCATTGAACAATGCATCACTGTAAACTATAAATTCTTTTCCTTATTCGGGTTGAATCAACATTGGTGCTTCTGTCAACAACGCTTTCAACTGCTCAAAACTCTGTTGACACTTTTATGACCACTCAAATCTAACATCCTTCTTTAACAACTTTGTCAAAGGAGTCGTAATCATCGAGAAACCTTTCACAAATTGTCTATAATATCCTGCTAGTCCCAGAAAACTACAGACTACAGACACATTTCTCGGAGGCTTCCATTCTAAAATAGCGAAGATTTTATGCGGATCGACTCGTATCCCAGTAGTAGATACAATATGCCCCAGAAAATTAACCTCAGTGCTAAACTTTGCATACAATTATTTCTCACGTAGAGTTTGTAGCATGATTCTCAAATGCTCGGCATGCTGCGTCTCATCACCCGAATAAATCAAAATATCATCGATGAACACTACCACGAAGCAATCCAAATACGGTCTGAATATTCGATTCATCAAATCCATAAACACTGCAGTGCTATTTGTTAGTCCAAAAGGCATCACTAAGAATTCATAATGTCCATACCTCATTCTGAATGAAGTTTTTGGCACATTGGATTCTTTAACCCTCAATTGATAGTAGCCCGATCTTAAATCTATCTTAGAAAATACTGTAGCTCCTCTCAACAGATCAAATAAATCATCCATCTGAGGTAACGAATATTTGTTCTTTATCGTCACATTGTTCAATTGTTGATAATCAATACACATTCTCATAGTTCCATCTTTCTTTTTCACAAATAATATAGGAGCTCCTCAGGGTGAAAAACTAGATCGTGCAAATCCTATCTCGATCAATTCTAGCAACTGAGATTTCAACTCTTTTAATTCTGTTGGTGCCATTCTATATAGAGCTATCAAAATAGGAGCAGTTCCCGGCACTAACTCAATACCAAATTTAACTTCTCTAATCGGAGGTAACCCATGTAACTCTTCTGGAAACACATCTGGAAACTCACATATCACAGGCACAGATTCAACTTTCCTTTCCAACACTTTTGTATCAATCACGTATGCCAAATAAGCTTCATAGCCCTTTCTCACATAATTCATAGCTTTCATCACAGATACAACAGCTGGTAATCCTTTCATATCACTAGACTCAATTCAAACTATCTCACCATTATGACTCTTCAGTTCAACATTATTTCTCTTATAATTCACACTGGCATTATGCAAAGTAAGCTAGTCCATTCCTAGAATTATGTCAAATTCATCAAATGGTAGCAACATCAAATTGACCGGGAAACATAAATCACGAAACATCAACGGGCAATTCTTTCACACCTTATCCACCAAAGCACACTTACCTAAGGGGTTCGATACTCTAATCGCAAATTCAGTAGACTCAACAGGTGAAGTCTTATTTGATACTAAATTCATACACACATACGAATGAGTTGATCCGGGATCTATCAATGCAATAACATTAGTATCAAATAAAGTGAAAGTACCAGTGATCACATCTGGAAATAATGCTTCCTCTTGTGCACGTATAGCATAGGCTTGGGCAGGTGCTCTCACTTTTGACCGCACAGTTGTATCAATTGTCCCTCTCTGGCTTTCACTCATAATTCTGGTGTTTCTGGGTGGTCTTCCCCTAACTGCCACTGATCGCTGCAAAACAGTCTAGTTTTAAAATTTATAAAGGATTATCAAACCTGTAGACTAACTATGACAACGATAGAGGCAAGTGCACCTATTGAACAGTAGTATATCTTTGGCAAGAATATCTTATCGAACCCAAGGGACCTAAAAGTACTACTACACACTTTCTTCCTACTATTTAGCCTTAAATATGGAGTGATTAATTAACTTATCTAAGACTAATGAAATACTTAAACTAAATGCAAAGGCAAAAGAATAAACTGGGAAAAGAAATGATACCCTCGGGAAGAATCCACCTATGGCTTCACTTATTATCTAACTTTCAATTTATATGATTTCTTTTACTTAGCTTGATCCATGAGACTCCCTAACCTATATTAAACCTTCTCTCAAAGCAAATTAGGTTAATTAGTGGAACTCTCGTTCTCTTATAATAACCCCCTAAAGAAGCAGTAAATCGATCAATGGACTCTCATATTAGGTTTCACCCTAATCCAGCAAAATCTCGTAACCCTATCTCTAGGCGCTCGATCAACTCTGCTTAATTATGCTAGATCTACTCTTAGGCAGGGTCTATTCCTCCTCTACCAAAGCACATTAGATTAAATTGAGCAACATAATTAAGAACAATCTAAGTATTCATCATATAAACTGAAAGAATTAAATAAAAAAATCCATCATAGGTTTCATCCCCTTCAGGTATCTGAAGGATCTAGTTCATATTAAAATAAGAAAACATCTCAAGAGAAAAGATAAAACAAAACATAAGAAACCCCTAAAACCCCCTGAAGGAACGAAAGGAGAGATCCTCCGTCTTGAGTAGAATTCTGACTCTTCGAGATGGATCAACTGGCTATCTTCGAGTAATTCCCTAAACGAGTAAAGCTCTGGCAGAAAGCTCTACTAAAACCTGCGGCCCTTGAATTGCTGCCTTGGATTGTTTATATAGACGTTTGGGATGCTTTAATTGGCTCCTAAGTACTCCTAATTCAAGTGAAATTCATCCTAAGTGTTTGAGTGGACTTGGGATTACGTTTCTTGGGCTCCAAGCATCCAATTCCAAGTGAAATTTCTCTTTCCCTGACAGGGGCATGGCCTTGACACACCCGTGTAAATCGTGGTCCAGCCCGTTTCTCTATTCTATCAATTTAGGCACGGCTTTGACACGTCCGTGCAATATCTGGGTAGAGGCCATGCTTCGGGTCTGCCAATTGGGGCACGGCCGTGTACATCGAGGTCAAGCCGTGTTGGGCTTTTTATCGATGAGGCACGGTCATGTAAATCAGGGTTTGACCGTGTGCAATCTAAAGATTAGGGCACGGCCATGTGGCATGAGGTCCAGGTGTGCTGACTTCTTGGGTTAGCCCACTTTGGTCCGTTTTAAACCCGTTTTGCGTCCTTTTTATCCTTGGGTGCTTTTTTGAGTATAAGACATGAAAAAAAAAGGATTAAGAGCACCTTTTTACATAAATTAAGGATAAATTCATCCAAAAGCATACTAAATGTGGGACTAAAATATGTTACTTTTACGGTTTATCAAATACCCCCACACTTAAACTTTTGCTTGTCCTCAAGCAAAATTTTCAATTTACAATTAAAACAAACTTTCCAAAATTCATAATTCTCATTGACAATGCCTCATCATAATTCATATATAATTTATACATGGATCATTTAGCTCGAAGTGCCCTAAAGATTCAAACGAGATAAGTCATAATTTTGTAGCATGAAAACATAGGTGTCTCCCCTTATTTAAATAATTACCTTTGATTCAAAATGAACAAGGATTGACATCCTCACTAAAGATTCACTCAAAGCACTCAAAGTTTTTAAGTATCAAGAAAAAGCGCTCAAAAGTCAAACCTGAAAAGTTAATCCCATAGGCTTGCCTGAAAATCAAATCTCCACCACTGTATATGAGATGATAAACAGATTAAAAGGTCTTTTTTAGGGTTGTAATGGGGCTTGGGTCAAAAGGTGTGGATAAAGGCTGAATTAGAGGGTTAAAATCGAGATTGAATTGATTAATTGCCTAATCTAAAAATAATGAACTAAATATGAATATTTACATTGAATGAAAAGTAATAATACCACTATTGATAATTACTCTATAATAAAGAGTATTTTCTTCACTTTAAAATTTGATAATACTTTAATACGAGCTTTTTCTTCAACAAATGGAGTTTAATTGCTCTAAGCTCTTTTATACTACTAATATTGAATAAACTTGGATTTTGTTTTAAGAACAAACTAAGAAAAACTTAATAGAAGGAACTTTGATAATTGAAATAACCTAATTTGGCAATTGATCAAGTCAATTCTCGATAGAGGGGTAGTCAAAAGAATGTTGATAACAAATACAAAGAGATTTTGGGTTAATATTTGTGGGTGAGTCAATAAAAAGGTTGTTAGGATTCAACGGGGTTCACTAGGAGTTATTTATGTAGGTAAGCTTTTTAGTGGTGTGAACGGGTTAAAACCTAGGTGCCTTTATCATCTCAGTATATCAAGTCATTATTGTGGTCTTGACATGTATAAACGAGGTAAGTTCTAGAATAACAGTTCAAAGTTGACATACTCATAATCAATAAAAGTGAGCATGAAAAATAATATATGCTCTATAAGGCTCAATATCACACAGAAATTATGGGTGTTTTTGACATCAATCCCTGTAGATTTCAAATTTCAAAGTAATACTCAGATTTAGTTCAACAACCTATCAATTTTTATTTTTGAAAAATAGTCTTATCATGCTTGATTCTCTAGTATTCTTCAAATTTAATCATCAATGCACAATTAACTATGACTTACTTTAAAACATATCAATAAAAATCATAAATCATTATTTCATCCTAATTAATAATATGAGAATAATCCTTAAAATCAAGACTAAATTCAGGATTTGAGAATAAAACAAAAAGTTGGACACTTTTACTCCCCCACACTTAAGATGTACATTACCCTCAATGTACAAAGATAAATAATGCGATAATAGGATAAATCAAAGAGAAGGAGAAAGTGATACTTCACGAATTTTTGGATGGAGTCGAAATACATTCCTCGGGTGACTTTTATGTGAATATGTGTTTGTGCGGTGTGTAATTGATTCTGCAAAGTCACTTAGTTAATAATTTTTAAATAGGGATTGCTTATGAGGTTAGATAGCCAATGGTGTAAAAATAAGAATAAAAATAAAAATATAAACATGAAATACTAATAAAGTTCAAAAATAGAAGCATCATTAATCAAACATTTAAAATAGGGAAAAATTTATGTCAAAAAACAATCTATGAGAACTCAGAAGTCCTCATCGTTAGCTGGATCCTTGGGTGGTACTGATGGCGATATGTGAAAGTGATGATAGATTTGCTGAACGGTGGCCTCGATCCCATCAAGATGTTGTGCATTGCCAATAAACTGCTGGGCACAATAGTGCTCGAGCTGAGTGAGGCGTGCAGAGATATCTGCCAATAAAGTCACTGAACATGATGGCTGTTGGCTCGGGACTGGTGGCACGCATCAGGAATGTCCTCGGGCACCTCTTCTTCTTTAGCTAGTCTGTATTGAGGAGGGTCCGTTCCACGATGTCGTTTGATCATATTCATATGTACCATTGTTTGTATCCCTTGAGGTGTCATGTATCCGATCAGTGTGAGTGAGGATCTCTGCTGATCAGTGTCGAGGAGATTAAAGTGCCGAGGTGATCGCGATATGTATGGACCCATTGAAATGATGCTCTTTCTATGTGCCTCTATCTGATGCTGCATTGCGCATGCGATAAAATATGCCACATCGAAAACATGTCCCTCAGACATGCATGACAAGAAGTAGACATCTTGTTTATTAACGACGCCTGTACTCTATTTGCGACCTGTAATTGTATGAGCAAGGATAGCATGAATATACATAAGAGCTGGGGAAAGGGCAATCACCTTTGAACGACTGGGGTTATAGTTTCTTGTAGTAGGGTGTAAGCTTTGCCAGCTGGCGATTTGAGTGATGTGCAGGTCACGGTTTAAATTGTCCAGAGGATTTTCTTCAATAAATTTTAGAGTGTAGAGACCAAGGGCCGTACCAAATTGTGGTATGCTTAATCATCGTATTGTGTCCCCGAGACAAAATTGGATAGTGCCGGGGTCGTCATACTAAGCCATCACTGTTTGCAATGTGAAGGTGGAACAAAATTTGAGTGTGAGTTCTAAGTAAGTAGGCTCGATTATAGAGAAGAACCGCTCTGATGGCTCTGTTGCTATGAGGGCTCAGATATCGGTTGTCAGTCCAATTTGTTCTATTGTGTTCCAGTCCATACATCTTCTGGTGCCTAAAGGGCACTCCCGAAGTGCCTTATATCGTTCTTCCTGAGTGTTTTGATTAAATTGGAGGAAGCGGTGTCAAATTTTTGATGAGGCGCTAGCCGAAGATGGTCCAGGTGCTTTTCTTTTCTTGCTTGGAATGGCCCTTTTAAGACATGATGACGACATAATTCCTGCAACATAATCAAAAAGAGATACACCTCCTTTATACAGCCATGAATTTAACAATAATCACAGTCAATAGCCAAGATAGATGCTTCTTTGAAGAACAAATACTAAAATCGTAATCTTATGAACAATTCTTAACTAAAATCATTATTTAGTTCTGAATACAATAACAAAAGGTAAACAAAGATTTCATTGGGATCAGTCATGGTGTATGAGAGTTATAATTTATCGCTTAACTAAATTTAGTCAATAAAGAATCAATTCTGCAATGAAGGGGAAGAAAAATCAGCATAAAAAAATAAAATGATAAAACAGAGAATATATTCAAAAGAATTGAAATCAAAATAGAAGGAAACAATTAATAAATCAATCAAGAAGAAGATGAAAGTAAAAATACTAAAAAACTAAAAATGAATTAGGTCTTTTGAGTCTAAAATCAACTATAACTTTTAAATAAAGAAAAAATAATTGAAAATATGAAGAAAAAGGAACTAGGGATGGTTGTATGAGATGAACATGAGTTAAGCACAGCGGTGGCAGTGGCGTGGTGTGTGGTAGCACGGTTGTGTTGTGAGCATGCGACTTGTTTTTGATTGGTTATGCTGAGGAAAAAGTAGGGAGAGGTAGTTTTAGGTGGAGGAGGGTGTGGGTGTGGTGGAAATTTTGGGGAAGGAGGCTGAGAATTGTGTCTAGGGTTTAAAATGGGGGAGGGTTTTTTTTTTTTGGTTAATTTTCTTATATAAGGAGGGCAACATGGCCACTTGACACAGCTATGTTAAATTTGAACTGCCCGTGCTTTTCGCGATTGCTTGGAATTGGGCGCGATTTAGGGTCTTTAGAACGCCCATGTGATAATTTGACACACCCGTTCTCGATAGGCCAGTATGTTCACACGGTCACGGTGCATGCCCGTGCTCCAGCCGTTCTCAATATGTCAGTAACCTCACATGGTTTTGAGGCTCGCCCGTGTGATTTTATCGCAGCTCGTGTTGGAAAAGAGAGGTTTTCCCTATTTATGCACCGTTATGGGCACACCCGTGTTCAAGGCCGTGTTAATGATCCTGCATTTTTGTTAGACTTTGCAAAACAAAGTTAATGTGTTTAGTGCTTGGGTTGTCTCCCAAGAAGCACTCATTTATAGTCTTAAGCTAGACTCTCCCTGTTTTTAGTTCTAATGGAAGGCTCATGGAGCATAAACTCCTCTCTTGTATCTCCAAGATCTGCACCATTATAAATCTTAAGTCAGTGACCATTTACCTTGAATGTACCTTTAGTGGGATGAGTTACCTCAATGGTGCCATATGGAAATATGGTTTTGATCATGAATAGGCCTGACCATCTGGATTTTAACTTCCCAGGGAATAATTTAAGCCTTGAATTGTATAATAGGACTAGGTCTCCTACTTCGAAATGTCTTGATCGCTTGAGGCAGGCATCATGACATCGCTTTGTTGCTTCTTTGTACAACCTTGAGTTCTCATAGGCTTCTGCTCTCCATTTCTCTAACTCCCCTATCTGCATCATTCTTCTCTTTCCTGCAAGGTCAAGGTCAGTATTTAAACATTTTATTGCCCAGAAAGCTTTGTGTTCTAGCTCGAATGGTAGATGACAACTTTTCCCGTATACGAGCTTGTATGGGGATGTCCCTAGAGGCGTTTTGAATGTTGTTCTATAAGCCCATAAAGCATCATCTATTTTAACTGCCAATCTTTTATATTTGATTCAACTATTTTTTCTATAATGCGCTTAAGCTCTCGATTTGCTACCTCAACTTGCCCACTAGTTTGGAGATGATAAGGGTGGGCGTTACGTGGCATATTCAAATTTCTTTAAGACTTTTTCAAATTGTGTATTACAAAATGAGTACCCTATCATCGATGATGGCTCTAGGTGTGCAGAATCGGAAAATAGTCTCTTGAGAAATTTAACTACAACCCTAGCATCATTGATAGGTAAGGCTTCCGCTTCTACCCATTTTGACATGTAATCAACTGCTACTAAGATGTATTTATTTCCAAATGAACTCGAGAATGGTCCCATAAAATCAATACCCCATACGTCAAATATTTCACATGATAGTATATATGTTTGAGGCATTTCATCACGTTTAGATATGTTACCTATTCTTTGGCACTTGTCACGCGAGGTAACATACCTATTGGCAACTTTAAATAGAGTGGGCCATTAAAAACCTGATTCGAGTATTTTGTGTGCTGTCTTAATACCACTGTAGTGTTCTCCTGATGGTCCTGAATGGCAATGTTCCAGGATTTTGCTTGCCTCTGTCCTTGTAACGCATCTTCAAATTACCTGATCTGCACATATGCGAAAAAGAAAGGGATCCTCCCAAAAATAATTTTTCACATCAGCAGAGAATCTCTTTTTTTGGTGATGTGTCAATTTTCTTGGTAGGATGTTAGCTGCTAGATAGTTTGCAATATTTGCAAACCAGGGTACTTTAGAATGTGTTATAGAAAAGAGTTATTTTTCGGGAAACGAATCATTTATTTCATGTTCATCAAACTCTTTGGTGTGTGGATTTTTGAGTCGTGAAAGATGATCTGCCGCGAGATTCTCAGCTCCCCTCTTATCCTGTATTTCAAAGTAAAATTCCTGTAAGAGTAAAATCCATCGTATTAGTCTAGGTTTTGCATCAGGTTTGTTTAAAAGATAACGAAGAGCTGAATGATCAGTGTAAACAACAACTTTAGATAATACTAGATATTGTCTAAATTTGTCAAAAGAAAAAACTACAGCTAGCAATTATTTCTCAGTCGTGGTGTAATTTTCTTGCTTGGTGTTAATGTTACGCTAGCGTAGTAGATTGGCTAAAATGCTTGTCTCTTCGTTGTCCCAAAAGCGCACCTCTTGCAAAGTCACTTGCATCACACATTAATTGAAGGTAAGTTCCAATCAGTGCAATTATAATCGAGCATTTACTAATTTATCCTTAAGGACATTGAATGCATCTAAACATTCCTGATTGAAATTAAAAGGAACATCTTTTTCTAGTAATTTTTTTAAAGGCTTAGCTATTTTAGAAAAATCCTTAACAAATCTTCTATAAAAACCTGCGTGACCTAAAAAACTTCTAATAGCCTTGACTAAGCTAGGGAGAGGTAATTTTTATATGGTTTCAACTTTTTCTTTATCTACCTCAATTCCTTTACTAGAAATCTTATGTCCTAATACAATCCTTTCTCTAACCATAAAATGGCATTTCTCCCAATTTAAAACAAGGTTTGTTTCTTCACATCTTGTTATAACTCGTTTTAATTTTTTAAGGCAAAGATGGAAATAATTACCGAATACCGAGAAAGCATCCATAAATACCTCCATGATGTCCTCCACGAGTTCGTCAAAGATTGCCAACATGCAATGCTGAAAAGTAGCAGGAGCATTACATAATCCAAAAGGAATTCTATGATAAGAAAATGTACTGTTGTTTTTTCTTGGTCTTCAGGAGCTATGGGGATTTGAAAGTATCCGGAGAGTCCATCCAGGAAGCAGTAGTACATATGCGGGATAATCTTTCTAGCATTTGATCTATGAAAGGAAAAGGAAAATGATCTTTTCTGGTGGCATCATTCAACTTTCTATAGTCTATGTAGACTCTCCATCCTGTAACTATTCTTGTGGGAATTAACTCATTTTTTTTCATTGGGTACTACCGTCATTCCTCTTTTCTTTGGGACTACCTACACAGGACTTACCCAAGTGCTGTTAGAAATAGGATAAATTATTCCTGCATCTAGAAGTTTTATTACCTCGGCTTTGACCACTTCTTTCATGTTGGGGTTTAAACGTCTCTGAGGTTGCACACATGGTTTATATTCTTCTTCCATCAATATTTTGTAGGTGCAGAATGTGGGGCTTATTCCTTTAATATCGAAAATTTTCCAAGCTATGGCTTTCTTGTGTTCTTTTAGTACTTTTATCAGTTCCTCATTTTTTTTGGATTTTAATTCTGAGGAGTTGATTACTGGTAGTGTAGAATTGTCTCCAAGGAATGCATATTCTAGGTGTTTTGGTAACTGTTTGAGTTCCAATTTGGGTGGCTCTATGATGGAGGGTTTTTGTTTTATTTCATTATCATTCTTAATGCTTTCTTTTCTCCGTTGCTAATATGATGACATTTTCAGATTGTCTTCATCTTCTTCCCCCTCTTCTTCAGCCAGACACTATTCCAATGTGTCACCTTGTATAATTTCCTGTAATGAATTCTTTATAATATGATCAGTAGTGTCGACAAAATAACAGGAATCATCTTGTTCTTTAGAATATCGCATGGCATTACAGAGTTGAAAGATAATTTCTTCATCACCTATTCTTAGAGCTAGTTTACCATTACCTACATCAATAATAGCTCTAGCAGTGGCTAAAAAGGGACGCCCTAAGATTAAAGGAACATTAATGTCTTCATCCATGTCTAACACAATGAAATCAACAGAAAAAAATAAATTTATCAATTTTGACCAAGACATCTTCAATAATTCCCCTAAGATATTTAATAGATCTATCGGCTAATTGAATACTCATCCTAGTGGGATTTGGTTCCCCAAGATTTAGCCGTTTAAATAATTTGTAAGGCATTAAATTAATACTAGCGCCTAAGTCTGCTAATGCTTTCTTGATGTTTAAACTACCAATTAAGCAAGGAATAGTGAAACTATCTGGATCTTTTAATTTTCGTGGTAGTCTATTTTGGAGAAGGGCTGAACATTCTTCATTAAGCTCCAGCATGGATACCTCATCAAGCTTCCTTTTGTTCGTAAGAAGTTCCTTTAAGAATTTTGCATACTTCGGCATCTGTGAAATAGCTTCAATGAAAGGTAAGTTAATATGTATTTGTTCAAAGAGTTTTAGAAACTTACCGAATTATTCCTCTAAATCATCTTTTTTCAATGCTTCGGGATAAGGTATGTGAGGTTGGTATTCTTTGATTACTGGTTTTGGCTTTTCTTGAGCTACCTCGGTCTTAGCCTTCTTTTCTTGCGCTGATGTGGGTCTATCTACTTCTGCACCCTCTTGATTTGTAATGGCTTGGATTTTCTCTTTTGGGTTTATTTCTGTGTTGCTTGGTAGACGTCCTTGTTGGCGTTCAGAAATTAGCTTTGTGAGGTGTCCCACTGACCTAGTAAGTTCTCCAACTTGATTCTCGAGTCCTTTCATCGACTTCTGCTGTTCATCAAGGTTTGTATCAGTCTTTTAAAGACGAGATTCTGTGGCTGCCATGAATTTTATCAGCATCTCTTCAAGGATTGATTTTTTTCCTGTGGGTAGGGCTGATTTTGATAATCTAGATGAGGTTACTGCCTTTGAATTCCTTGATTTCGTTGTCCTCCCCACGAAAAATTTGGGTGGTTCCTCCAACCTGGGTTATAAGTATTACTATAAGGATTATTGGATCTGAAATTGTTACCTATAGTTTGTCTGCTCGTTTTCTGCTCCTGGCTGGTAGGGTGGGTACTCAGCATTCGCCACATTCCTGCTTGCTTCACATTGCATTACTGGATGTACCTGCGAAGAACATATATTATCAAGCTTTTTATTCATTAACTCCACCTGTGTTGACAGCATTATCACTGTGTCTATGTTGAAAACTCCAGCTAATTTTGTCGGCTTTGCCCTTGTGATTTGCCATTGATAAGTGTTCAATGACATCTCTTCAATAAAATCGTAGGCCACTTTAGGAGTTTTGTTGTTCAGAGTTCCACCGGCTGATGAATCAATCATTTGCCTTGTTGAAGAATTCACACCATTGTAGAAAGTTTGGAATTGATGCCACAAAGGTAATCCGTGGTGTGGGCATCTTCTTAGGAGATCCTTGTATCTTTCCCATGCATCATATAATGTTTCTGCGTCATTCTGCACAAAAGAAGATATGTCATTCCTAAATTTGGTTGTTTTGGCTGGTGGAAAATACTTTAAAAGAAATTTTTCAGTCATTTGGTCCCATGTGGTGATTGACCCTCGTGGTAACGAGTTCAACCACTGCTTTGCTTTATTCCTTAATGAAAAAGGAAATAACCAAAGACGTATGGCATCATTAGAAATGCCATTTATTTTGAAAGTATCACAGAACTCTAAGAAATTAGCTATATGAGTATTTGGATATTCGTCCTGCAATCCATCAAATTGAACAAATTGTTGAATCATTTGTATTGTGTTAGGTTTTAATTCAAAATTATTAGCAGCTATAGCAGGCCTAACAATACTAGATTCTGCTCCTGTCAAATTAGGTTTAGCATAATCATACATAGTACGCGGAGCATTCTGATCTTGCACATCAGGCGGATTATTTTTGGCCATTCCTTCAGTAGGATTGGATCTGTTTTGTTCTTCTCTTTGGTAGTCTAGAGCTCGTCTAGTTTCTCTACAATTTCTGCGAGCGATAGCTTCAATATCACTGTCGTATTCTAATGGTCCTCTAGGGTTTATTCTAGTCATAAACTAGAGGTACCTTGCAAGTTTAATAAAGAAAGAGGATTAGTACAATTAGAAATTTAATAAAAATAAAAATTAGAAATAATAGATAAAGTAATAAAAATAGAGCTTTCGTAATATTTTAAAAGTTTCCCGGCAACGGCGCCAAAAACTTGATCGCTGCAAAGCAGTCTAGTTTTAAAATTTATAAAGGATAATCAAACCTGTAGACTAACTATGACAACGATAGAGGCAAGTGCACCTGTCGAACAGTAGTATAGCTTTGGAAAGAATATCTTATCGAACCCAAAGAACCTAAAAGTACTGCTACTCACTTTCTTCCTATTATTTAGCCTTAAATATGGAGTGATTAATTAACTTATCTAAGACTAATGAAATACTTAAACTAAATGCAAAGGCAAAATAATAAACTGGTAAAAGACTTTGGAAAACTCAATTGATAAAAACGATACCTAGGGAAGAATCCACCTATGACTTCACTCATTATCTAACTTTCAATTTATATGATTTCTTTTACTTAGCTTGATCCGTGAGACTCCCTAACCTATATTAAACCTTCTCTCGAAGCGAATAACGTCTAACCTTAGGTAAAATAGTGGAACTCTCATTCTCTTATAATAACCCCCTAAGGAAGCAGTAAATCGATCAATGGACTCCCATATTAGATTTCACCCTAATCCGGCAAAATCTCGTAACCCTATCTCTAGGCGCCCGATCAACTCCACTTAATTATGCTAGATCTACTCTTAGGCAGGGTCTATTCCTACTCCACCTAAGCACATCAGATTAAATTAAGCAACATAATTAAGAACAAACTAAGTATTTATCATATAAACTGAAAGAATTAAATAACAAAATCCATCATAGGTTTCATCCCCTTTAGGTATCTGAAGTATCTAGTTCATAATAAAATAAGAAAACATCTCAAGAGAAAAGATAAAACAAAACATAAGAAATCCGTAAAACCTCTTGAAGGAACGGAAAGAGAGGTCCTCCGTCTTGAGTAGAATTTTGACTCTTCGAGATGGAGCAACTGGCTATCTTCGAGTAATTCCCTAAATGAGTAAAGCTCTGGCAGAAAACTTTGCTAAAACCTGCCGCCCTTGAATTGCTGCCTTGAATTGTTTATATAGACGTTTGGGATGCTTTACTTGGCTCCTAAGTACTCCTAATTCAACTGAAATTCATCCTAAGTGTTTGAGTGGACTTAATATTGTGTTTCTTAGGCTCCAAGCATCCAATTCCGAGTGAAATTACTCTTTCTCGCGGCAGGGGCATGGCCTTGACACGCCCGTGTAAATCATGGTCCAGTCCGTGTCTCCATTCTGTCGATTTAGGCACAGCTTTGACACGCCCGTGCAATATCTAGGTAGAGGCTGTGCTTTGGGTCTGCTAATTGGGGCACGGCCGTGCACATCGGGGTCAGGCCATGTTGGGCTTTTTGTCGACGAGGCACGTCATGTAAATCAGGGTGTGACCATGTGCAATCTAAATATTGGGGCACGGTCGTGTGGCATGAAGTCCAGGCTGTGCCGACTTCTTGGGTTGGCCCACTTTGGTCCGTTTTAAACCCGTTTTACGTCCTTTTTATCCTTGGGTGCTTTCCTGAGTATAAGACATGAAAAGAAAGGATTAAGAGCACCTTTTTACATAAATTAAGGATAAATTCATCCAAAAGCGAACTAAATGTGGGATTAAAATATGTTACTTTTACGGTTTATCAAATTCCCCCACACTTAAGCTTTTGCTTGTCCCCAAGCAAAATTCTAAATTTACAATTAAAATGAACTTTCCAAAATTCATAATTTCCATTGATAATGCCTCATCATAATTCATAGATAATTTATACATAGATCATTTAGCTCGAAGTGCCCTAAAGATTCAAACGAGATAAGTCATAATTTTGTAGCATGAAAACATAGGTGTCTCCCTTTATTTAAATAATTATCTTATTTAAACATAGGTGCCTTATTTTGTAACATCATAATTTTACGGTTTATCAGCCACGTTACTCGGTCTTTCATCCTGAACATTTTCTTCTTCGACCATCTTTGGGTAATCTCAGATAAAATGATCTCGGGATCCATACTTGCCCCAACATTCTCCCACATGTCGCCTCCCACATTGTCTACATTTGGGCTTGTTACTCTTAACACTGCCAACACTTGTTTCATTCGGAGCTTGAATTCGTAAACCAGTACTCTGTCTCAAGCGATCTCTTTTTGGATGTCCAAATGAGGCATTTGAGTGATTGCTTGCATCTTTATATCTCTTTGCTGAAGATTGAGAGAACTTATTCATCGATCTCTTTCTTTCATCACGAGCCTCAGAATCAACTTTCTTCTTTTCTTTACCGAGCTCCTCAGCTTTGCATGCTCTTTCAACTAATACAACAAATTCATTTATACCCAATATTCCAACCAACAACCTAATGTCTTCATTCAATCCCTCTATAAAACATTTACATATAGTAGCTTCAGTCGAAACACATTCTCTTGCATATTGACTCAATCTTACAATTCCGCTCATTACTCGATAATGCATAAACGACTGCTTTTAGCTCTAAAAACTCCTTACATATCTGATCAATAAAGCGTTGACTGATATAATTCTTTCTAAACTAGGATTGAAAGAAATCCCAAGTTATTCTCTCTCTCAGAACTACAGATATCAACGTTTTCCACCAATTGTAAGCCGTGTCTCTCAACAAGGAAACTACACACTTAATACACTCTTCAGGGTTCAACAACATCTCATCAAATACTCTGATTGTATTTTCAAGCCAAAACTTGGCTCGCTCAGCATCATCATCAGCTGTGGCCCTAAACTCTTTGGCCCCAGACCTGCGAATCATATCCACAGTAGGTTTATTCAATCTGATTGGATCTACAACTTGTGGCACAACAAGCACTTGTAGGGGTGGAGGTTGTGGAGCAGTCGGATTTGTTCTAACAAATTTCGAAAACCATTCACTCATCATACAGAAGAAGGCTTGCTTATCCTCACCTTCTTCACCACTATCATTTGACCTTGATGTGGTCGGTGCTGTCCCTTGAGCGGGAGCAGGCGCATTATTCTCTACATCATCAGCAACTGCTCGATCGGGATCCATTACTATATTAAAACACATTTCAACTGTCAGATTTCATCACACTATCGCAATTTTACAATATGGCATGTATAGCTAGACTCACACACGCTACATTAGTCTGAGAATCGACTAAACCGTATCTCTGATACCAATAAAATTGTAACACCCCTAACCCGATACCATCACCGGAATAGAGATTAGAGGCATTACCAAACAATAGGATCATTTCACATCACATTCACGACACAAAGTCAATCATCATCAAACACATTCATATACAATCATAGTGTCCCTTAAACGAGTCATCAAGACCCTAAGCATACTTATAAACCGAATCGGGACTAACCGAAACACATATAAAATCTCATGAAAAATTGTAACTTTTCTAGAATACAGGGGAGACACACCCGTGGGGGTAGGCCGTGCCTCTCCCATGGCTACATGACACACCCGTGTGTTCTCCGTGTGGTTACCTACTTGCAAAATCAACACGGCCAACATGCATGCCCGTGTGCTAAGGCCGTGTCCTATAAGGTCATATACTGCCATTTCTCGCACGGACTGTAGGCACGCCCCTGCCATGGTCGTGTGCAATTTTGTCACATTCTGCCAATTTACCCAAGGTCTGAGGCACGCCCGTGTGCCCCAACCGTGTGGCATTATAGGCCATTTTGCAAGGCCACAATGCCACCCATAAGGGTCCAACCTACAAGCCATACAACCAAAACATCTCATGCTCATATTATCACCATAAACATACCAATATTGTCATTCAACTCATGCATTCAATTTCAACTCTATTCATTCTAAATGCAATACCAATACTTATTATAACACAAGCATAATTCATTCCCAATTTAATTAAACCCTGTTAGCATCTATCAACACAAAATTACCACTTGATAGCAATTTATCAATCCACAAATCATGCCAAAAGATGCATCACACATATCACATTCATTCATGCCAAACCTATCACATATCTAGCCACATCTCATGGATAATTACAAACCTCAAACTTGATTCAATTTACTAGCCTATACATGCTATATTCAAGCTATATCCATCTTTACAAAAGTAACAAAATAGAAATCCGATAGTGTGATTGAGAAGCTGACGATCCCAGATCTAACCTAGCTTTACTGACACTACAAAGCAGAGAACAAATCATACAGTAAGCTTTCCACAGCTTAGTAAGTTCGTAATATAATACATATTACTCAATACTACAACATCAATATGTGTAAATATAATACCATAACATTGATAAAGGCACATCTAGTCACATTATCAATCTCAACCACATACCCAATTAGCTATTCATTCAACTCTTAATCTATCATCAACCACATGGGTTCAAACGTACCTTGTTCAACACATAGTTGCTTATCATTTATGCTACTCAATTGTTCGATATTACCTCTCGCTCAACCCTGGCTAATCCTTTGATTTATTCGTACACTTAGTGCAATTTTACAATTGAAACATAATCATCACCGCACACTTAGTGCCAATACATTAAATCGAACTTATATCGGTATCGCACACACGGTGCCAAGTCAATAAGCCGAAGCTTCTATCTTTTCACACACAGTGCTAATCATCTCTTTTTCGTTTCCAACTTCACACACTTAGTGCTCGTTTATCTCAATTTAGCACATAGCATTTCAAAACTTATAGATAGATATACATCCATTCAATTTATATCACATAGACATAGTTTACAACTAGTATTATATCCGAACTTACCTCGGTCGTCGAACTATAGATACGGGAGATTAATTGAGCACTTTATCTTTGCCTCGATCTCGATCCGAACCTCTCCTCTCTTGGTCTATACACATTCAAATTCAATCCATTCAATCATCAATTCATTCATTTTAATCCAAACACACATATTTAGGGAATTTCACAAAATAGCCCTCACATTTTCACATTTTGACACTTTAGTCCTTATCTCACAAAATCATTAAATACTCAAAATTTCAATATACATGTGCTTAGCCGAATTCTCCCCATGCTTATACAAGACACCACATTTCATTTATTTCACATTTTAGTCCTCCAATTTCTTATTTTTCACAATTTAGCTCAAATTACTCAATTTCACCAAGATTTCAAATACAAATTATGTTAATCTAAATTATGTTAATCTAACTCATATCTTTCATTTAACACCAAAAATCATCACAAAGCTCAATATAGTATCAATGGCATCTCACACAAATATCATCAATACTCAAAATTCAAGCATGGGTTTTGTAGAGCACAAAGCAACGATTACGAAAACGTAGAAATTATCAAAAATCGAAACGAAACACATACCCGATTGAGATATGAATGTGCCAAAATTAAAGGAGCTTCAAACCCTCATTTTTCTTTCTCAAATTCGGTGGAAGATGAACACTATAGCCACCAATTTCTTGTTTATTTAATTTTATTACATATTAATACACCTTTTACCGTTTTGCCATTTTTATTATAACATTTTATAATACAATTTAGTTGGTTAAAAATGTCCATCTACCATCCACTAAGTGCAAAATGGTTTAATTGTATCATAAAGCCTCCATATTTAAAAGACAACAACATTTAGATACTTTTAAATCAGCACATAGCTTTTACTATTTATGCAATTAAGTCCTTTCTCTTAATCCGACACTAAAACGATCAAATCATCACACAGAATTTTCACGCAGACCATGTTGCATACTATTCACACAGAAAATAATATTAAATTATTATTCCAACCTCAGATTTGTGGTCTCGAAACCACTGTTCCAGCTAGGGTCTAAACCGGGCTTTTATAGCCTTGGCGCACGAGTATGCCTGGTAGCCGTGTGAATAAGTCAGTAGCTGGCTTAATTTTACACCACCATGGCACACGGGCGCACCTGGTGTACATGTGGATAAGTCAATCTACATGCTCTGTTTTGCATGGCCAGGACACATGGATGTGTCTGGTAGCCCTGGAAGGCACACGGCCTGCCCATGCGGGCGTGTGACCTCTGTAACTTGGAAAAGTTTTAAATTTCTGAGAATTTTAGTATGTGTTCAGTTTAGTCCCAACCCTATTCTAAAGCATACTGAAGGTCTCGCTGACCTATAAAAGGGACACTTTGATTGCGATTGATGAACAGTTTGATGAAATATCTGTTAACGTTTCTAATCTATCCGGTAATGCCTTTAGCCCTAATTTAGCGACGGATGCGGGTTAGGGGTGTTACAATTAATTTAATAATAATATTCTCTAATCTGTAATCCTTCGGGTACGATCCTTGGAAAACTTATCATTGTTCCGTTGTAACACAAAACTATATTACAATTTGAACTATTTGCTTGCAGATACTGTAACACCCCATACCCAAGTCTGATGCTAAGACTGGATACGAGACATTATTCAACTCACTTAAAACATGTACTTACGGGCTATAAAAATTTGTTCCGAATTAAAAACTTCACTTTCTTAGTCTAATCATACATTTCATGGGCCTACGAGGCCTAAAACACGTATCTGGAACCTTTCGAAACTCAAATGAAAACTTTCCTTAAAATAGGTGTCACACGCCCATGTGACTTAGGACACGTCCGTGTACCCCTAACACATGCCTGTGTCTTCCACCCGTGGTCGACACTGACTAATTACACACAGCCTTGACACGCCCGTGGATGTAAACCGTGTGCTATACCTTGATATACTGACTTATTCACACGGTTTGGGGCACACACACACATTCTAACCGTGAATCACACACGACATAAACAAACGACCGTGGGATTTGTCCGTGGCAAATTCTAACTTAAAACACTAAGGTGCAGGGTACGTACAGCCTAGACACACGCCCGTGTGTCTAACCGTGTGGACACTTAGAGCCTATTTACCAAGCCAATTGCCACCCTAAAATCAAGACCAAACTCATGCTCAATTCAATACATTTTTCATATACTTTACTACATGCTTCATTGATCTCAATAAACATACATACTTAGTCAATTTTGGCCAATCACTTAGCCATATACAAAAGAATAATAAACTTAATAGCCAACACTTTGGCTCTTCTTAGAACATATTCTCAAAATGAAATGCTTCCTATACATGCCATACTTAGTAAAATAACTTGGCTATACAAAATAGCAATTGATAGTGTGCTCTGAACTCCGATGACGATGATCCAGGAGATTGGCTTGGCGGTACTACATAGAAAGAAAGAATAAAAGACATAAGCATTTAGCTTAGTAAGTTTGCATATAATGCACATAGCAACATACTTGATTAATAAACCATTTGACATAAACAATGGTATCATAGATTTCAGCTATAAAGCTTACTTACTCATACTGATTCTTTCATATCACATGATATTTACTAGTCTCATCCCCGTGGGATAAATAAGGTACCTATGTCACTTGATCACATTGATCAATATACTTTAACATGATAATCATAATCTTTCCTTCATCATTCATAACATGAATAATACTCATTTCCAACTTGATAATAGCTTTGCTTACTTATCTTTCTTGTCATCTAATTTCAACTTTACTCATTTGCCCGATGAATTTCTATGAATAACTGAGGATACTAAATCTCATCCCACATATCTTGATGCCAAACCCATATCCTAGATATGGTCTTACATAGAATATCTCATCTTGGTTTCAAGGCCATGTCTTGACATGGACTTATATGAAGTCTTTCTTGTTCTCACCAATGCCATGCCTTGGCTTGGACTTACATGGGATTTCTTTCTCTTGATAGCTTTTCAATGGCAAGCTTGCCTTGGACTTACATGATATCTGTTCAATGCCAAGCTTGCCTTGGACTTACATGATATCTATTCAATGCCAAGCTTGCCTTGGACTTACATGATACCTGTTCAATGCCAAGCTTGCCCTGGACTTACATGATATCTGTTCAATGTCAAGCTTGCCTTGGACTTACATGATATCTTGCTTGGTTGCCGATGTCATGCCTTGGCTTGGTCTTATACGGACTTTCTTATCTCATGTGGTAGATCAAGTATCCTAGGAAATTCATCATCAATTAGGACTTGCTCATACTTAATCTCATTGATTTCTTTGTTTAACATAACATTAAACATTCCATGAAAATAGTGTACATTATACTAAGCAATTCAATGATAAAAATCATAAAGCTTAGAAATCATACAAACTTACCTCAATATACAAAATGTATGTAGGTATGCAATTTAGTCCTCAACTTTGTTCTTGCCTCAGTTTCGATCCGGGCTTTGTTTTTCTTGATCTATAATCAAAAATAGATCATTTAATAATCACATTGACTAAAATAACTCATTACTCATACATTGGCAAAATTATTATTTTGCCCCTATACTTTCTCATATTTGCACTTTGGCCTAATGGCTCGTAAAATAACTCTCATTAAACTTTCTTAATCTTCGTGCGTAGCTGATTCATTTTCTCTACTATAACAATCATCAATTCTCACTATTTCTAGTATGTATGACCAATTTTCATAACTATTACAAATTAGTCCATACTATCATTTTTCATGAAATTCACTTAGGAAAAAATGTTTATCTAACATCAAACTCTCATAAATTTCCATAAAACATCATTTAACATGCATGTCATTCATGGGTAAATTTTTGAACATGCATCCTAGCTCATTTTATAGCTAAAAATATCTAATTCAAAATACGAGAACTTCAAAAATACGAAGAATATTAAAAACTGGGATAAAATCAACTTACTAGCAAGCTTGAAAAAAATGAGAACCCTAGCTATGGAGTCTTCAAATTTTCAGCAATAAGGGGAAGAAGATGAATAGATGTTTATCATCATTTTCCCATTTTAATCATTTAAATTGATTAAATGACCAAAATGCCCTTCTCTCTAAAAATTTCTATTTTACTAACTCATGTCCAATTTTGTCCAAAAATTATAATTTGGGCAAATTGCTACTTAAGGACTTCTAATTGATATTCTAAAGCTATCTCATACAAAAAGCTTTTAGAAACTCATATTTTGCAACTTTTGCAATTTAGTCCTTTTTGGACCATTCAACCTCAATTTAACAAAATTGCCTCATGAAACTTTCACACTAGCATGCAAACATGACATAATTAAAACTCATAAATTTACCTCGGATTCATGGCCTCGCACCACTATTCTGACTAGGCTCTAAATCAGGCTATTACAGATATCACACTAATTTTATGTATTTTTATTTTCACGATTTTACTCTAAAAGTGCGCACGTTTTGAGGCGATCAAGTTGTTGGCGGCATTGTTGGGTATTGCAATAGTGAAAATTGTAATTGCTTTAATTACTTTGTAAAATAATATTAATCAAAAGACGAACGTGCTAGATAGTGTTCTAACTTTTAATTTTTAGTGTGATAATTTTTAATTATTAATTATTTGAACTTGTTGACTAACAGATATATTCATGGATGAATCTGATTAGACATGGTTTAACTAAGAGAGAACCTCTTGGGATGAAAAATGGAATTATGTAACAGGTTGGTTGAACGGAGACTCGATCAACCAATGGATTCATAATGAAGAATATGAGGAGGGAGTATATGAGCAATTGGAGATTATAGAAAACCAAAATTGTTAATGATAGAGCTACTCCAACGAAGGGATGAAGCAATGACTATTGTAACACCCCTAACCCGTACCCGTCGCCAGGACATGGTTTTAGAGCATTACCAGAATTACCAGTTTAGGCTAAATCCTTTATATAACGTAAGCTCAGAGGAGCTCGATTAGGATTACCATTCTAGGTTAAACCCTAATCATAATGTATGCTCAAGAGGTATTATACCGGGAATACCCATCTGGGCTAAATCCTTTCTATATCAAGGTCAATGGGATTACTCATCCGAGTTAAATCTCGTCTGCAACAAATGTAGGACCTTATTAATTTCGGGTAAGCGCATATAATCATCGGAATCCAATATTCAATCAGGACTTTACCCTTTTTCTCATTTTAAGCATATATCAATTTTCCATCATAGTATACAAGTAAGCACATCAACATAAATCACAATACATACAACACAACATAATTAATTGCCCGGTTAAGTTACACGAACTTACATCGACACTTGTTCGCGTTAGAAATCTACTAATCTAAAACCTTTTCTTTTCCTCGATCTAACCTCGAATTAGTGTTGTCCAGATCTATATAAATGAATTTAACCATCAATTTCATACTTTTCATATTTAAATTGACTCAATTTACGTCCTAGGCAAAATTACCATTTTGCCCCTAACTTTTCCATAAATTTTAATTTTTCCTAGGCCCAGAAAATGAAACTTGTGCAAATTACTCCTTCTTCCAAGCCTAACCAAAGCCCCATTACAAATTTTCTAGCACATGTATTCATAAAATTTCAGAATTTGTCATCAAATTTTACAACTTTTCATTTTAGTCTCTAAATCATGCTTTCATCAAAATTCACTTTGTAAAAGTTGTTTATCTATTAATAATCTTTAATTTTCTACGATAAATTTCAAATTTCCAGCATAATACATCCATGACCCATTTTCATACATTGATAACTTTTCAAATTAATCCCTCAAATAGATAGATTAAGCTATCCCGATTTTAAAAATATCAAAATTACTATAAACGAGACAATGAAACTCACCCAATTAGGCCTTGAAAGTTTCTCCTCTGTCTTCTAGGGTTTTCATAAAATTTTAGGTTGAAGATGACAATAATATGATGATATTTTCTTTTATCATCTTTTAATTAATTAAATTTTTGCTATTTCCAATTTAGCCATTGATCTTTTTCTATAATCCCATGGATGAGTCACCATGAAAAATCTACATACTTTTCTTAATGGTCTAATTACCTTACAAGGACCTCTAGTTTTGAATTTCATTGCTATTTGATCCTTATAGCTACTAGAATTCAACTTTCACCTTTTATGCGATTGAGTCCTTCTCGTAATTAGGCACTAAATCAATAAAATTTTCATGTCAAAATTTTCAAATGTCACGTCTATCATATTACGAACCATATAATAAAATAAAAATAAATTATATTTCGGGTCAGATCTGTGGTCCCGAAACCACTTTTCTAATTTCACTGAAAATGGAATGTTACAACTCTCCGCCCTTTTAGGGATTTTCGTCCTTGAAAATTTTACCAATAAAAAGATTCGGGTATTGCTTCCTCATAGTTTCCTCCAGCTCCCAGGTAGCCTCTTCTATACCGTGTCGTTGCCAAAGAACTTTTACCATAGCTACCTTGTTATTTCTTAACTCTTTTATTTCCCGAGCTAAGATTTTGATTAGTTCCTCACCATATATCATATCTGGCTGAATCTCTACCTCTGTCGAAGAGATGACATGTGAAGGGTCAAATTGATATCGTCTTAGCATAGACACATAAAAAGCATTATGAATCTGATCAAGCTCTGGTGGTAAAGCTAACCGATATGCAACCGGTCTAATTCTTTCTATAATCTCATATGGTCCAATGAATAGTGGACTCAATTTTCCTTTACGACCAAATCGGAGTACATTCTTCCAAGGCAACACTTTCAAGAATACTTTGTCACCAACCTAAAATTCTATCTCTTTCCTTTTTAAATCTGCATAAGACTTTTACCGATCCGAGGCTACTTTCAAGTTATCCCAAATTACCTTTATTTTTTCCTCGGTCTCTCAGATCAAGTCAACTCCGTGTAACTTTTTCTCACTGAGTTCTGTCCAATATAATGGAGTCTTACATTTGCGACCATACAAGGCTTCATATGGTGCCATTTTAATACTAGACTGATAACTGTTATTATAATCAAATTCAACCAAAGGTAAATACCTTTCCAGTTACCTTCAAACTCAAGTATACAACACCGAAGCATATCATCCAGGATCTGTATTACCTATTCAGATTGACCATCTGTTTGGGGATGAAATGCAGTGCTAAAGTGTAACTGAGTATCTAGATCTTCTTGCAACTTGCTCTAAAATCAAGATGTAAACTGAGGATCTCTATCTAAAATGATGGAGACCGGCACTCCATGCAATCTAACAATCTCAGAAACATATAACTTAGCCATAATCCATACGTATTAGAATAAAGTGTGCAGACTTTGTCAACCGATCAACAATTACCCAAATGGCATCTTTCTTCTTTGGAGACAAGGGTAATCCCGATACAAAGTCCATAGTAATTCTTTCCCATTTCCATTCCGGTATCGTAACTGGCTATAATAGTCTAGAGGGCAACTAATGTTCAGCTTTTACTTGCTTACATATCAAACATTTAGATACAAACTCAGAAATATCCCATTTCATTCCCGGCCAGCAGTACATCTTTTTCAGATCATTATACATTTTATTGTTACAAGGATGCATAGACATGTTGCCATTATGAGCTTCGTTCAAAATATTCTATATCAATTCTAAACTTTTCGGCACACATACTCTGCCTCTGAATAACAAACAACCATCAGCCCCTATCTAAAATTCTGAGTCAGGAGTCGACTCGCTTTGTATCCGTTTTGCTTGCAACTTACTATCATTTTTCTGAGCTTCAGAAATCTATTGCAAAAACATTGGTCTAAATATTAACTCAGCTATGATCGAACCATCATCAGACAACGAAAATCAGGTATTCATTGCTCGCAAAGTATACATAGATTTTTTGCTCAAAACATCTGCCACTACGTTGGCTTTCCTCGGATGGTAGTCAATAACAAGATCATAATCTTTCAATAAATCAAGCCATCTGCGCTGACTCAAATTCAAATCTTTCTATGACATCAAATATTTCAGACTTTTATGATCAGTGAATATGTGACAATTTTCACCAAATAAGTAATGCCGCCAGATTTTTAATGCAAACACTATGGCCGCCAATTCAAGATCATGTGTCAGGTAATTCTGTTGATGTGGATTTAGCTATCATGAAGCATAGTCTACTACTTTGCCATCTTGCATCAATACATAACCTAAGCCATTCAATGACGCATCACTGTAAATTGTAAATTCTCTACCCGATTCAGGCTGGACTAACACAGGTGCTTCTGTCAATAAAGCCTTTAATCTGTAAAAACTCTGCTAGCATTTATCAGTCCACTCGAACTTTACATCTTTCTGTAGTAAACGATTCATTGGAGAAGCTATCATTAATAAAATTTTTACAAATCTCCGAAAGTAACCAGCTAGTCCCAGAAAACTTCAGACATCAGATACATTCTTCTGTGGCTTTCAATTAACAATGGTAGAAATTTTATTTGGGTCTACTTTGACACCTTCAGTATATATTATATGCCCAAGAAAACTAACTTCCAGTAGCTAAAATTCACTTTCACTGAATTTGGCATAAAATTGTTTCTCTCGCAGGGTTTGCAACAGTATTCTCAAATGCTCAGCATCTTCAATTTCATCTCGAGAACAGACCAAAATATCATTTATAAAGACCACCACAAACCTATCTAAATATGGGCTAAAAATTCTGTTCATCAAATCCATAAACACTACAGGTGCATTTGTCAAGCCGAATGGCATCACAAGAAACTGATAGTGTCCATACCTGGTTCTAAAAGTTGTCTTAGGCACATCAGATTCTTTTACCCATAATTGATAATAGCCAGAACGGAGATCAATCTTCGAGAATACAGTGGCACATTTCAACTGGTCAAATAAGTCATCAATACAAGGCAATGAATACTTGTTCTTTATTGTGACTTTGTTGAGCTGTCTGTAATCAATACACAGCCTCAACGATCCATCCTTCTTCTTTACAAATAGGACCGACGCACCCTAAGGTGAGAAACTAGATCGAGCAAAAACCTTTGCAATCAACTTGTGTAATTGTACATTCAGCTCTTTCAATTTTGTAAGAGCCATTCTATAAGGTGCTATAGATATCAGTGTCATTCTCGGAATAAGATCTATAGAGAATTCCACTTCTCTTTTCGATGGTAAACCATGTAATTCTTCTGGGAATACACCAGGATACTCACATAAAACTAGTACTGATTGAATCTTTGACTCAGAAACTTTAGTATCCAACACATATGCAAGGTAAAAATTATAACCCTTTTGGACATATTTCTATGCCGTTATTGTTGAAATCACATTCGGTAATCCATCCAGTTTATCAGATTCAACATGAAGCAATTCATCATTCTCATATTTCAATACAATATATTTCTACTTACAATTTACCACTGCATCATATCGGGTTAACCAATCCATTCATAAAATCACATCAAATTCATCAAATGGCAATAACATCAAGTTAGCCAAAAAGCAATATCCTTTTACCATAAATGGATAGTTATTACAACTTTATTCACCATAACGCACTGGCACAGGGGGTTTGAAACTTTAACCACAAATTTAGTGAATTCAACAGGTAAATTTTTAACTGTCACTAAGTTCATGCATATATATGAAAGTGTGGAACCAGGATGAATCAATGTAATAATATCAGTATCAAGTAGAGAAAATGTACCAGTAATGACCTCTGGTGCAGAGGCATCTTTTCTAGCATGAATGGCATATATTCTTGCAAGTGCTTATGCCTCAGATCCAACTGTTGTATCCTTGCTAGTACCTCGACTACTACCAACATTGCCGGGATGACGGGATGGTCTACCTCTCAAGGCAGGATTACTAGGTTTTGGAGCTGGTTCTATCTCTTTTTTAACTCTTTTGGGACAATCTCTGAGAAAATTCTCAAGTGAGCCACACTCGAAGCAAGCTCCACTTCTGGACCGACATTCCCCATGATGGAATTTGTTACAATGTTTACATTTTGGTTTTGGATTACCAACACTACCCACACTGGTAATAGATGGAGATGAAGACCTCGAGTTAGAACGTTGGGAGCCCCGCTCTCTTCCAAAATACCTCATAGAGGTAATAACACAATCATAATACCTCTTTAATTTCTTAGAAGCAAATGATTGTGACTTACTCATAGTTTTTTCCCTAACTCAAGCCTCTCTTTCGGCTTGTTTCTTTTCCTTACTCAGTTCCTCAACTTTTTAGGCTCGACCGACTAACACCGCAAATTCCCTTATTTCAAGAATTCTGATCAATAACTTGATATCTTCATTTAGGCCCCCTTCAAAGCGTTTCCATATTTCAGTCTTGGTTAAAACCCATTTTCTAGGATACTTGCTCAACCGAACAAATTCTCATTCATATTCGGATACAGTCATGTTTTCTTGCTTGAGCTCGAAAACTCTTTCTTTTTTAATACATAAATCTTTGACTCACATACTTTTTCCTGAATTCAGCTTGGAAAAATTCCTATGTGACATTCTCTTTCGGTACTACTTAAGTTATGGTATTCACCAATGATAAGTTGTATCTTTCAGTAGAGATGCCACACATTTCAGACATTCAACAGGCGTGCAGGATAGTTCATCAAAATGTCGGATGGTATTTTCTAGCCAAAACTTAGCCCTTTTCGGATCATCAGCTGCGGTAGCTCTAAATTCTTTTGCCCCATACTTGTGAATTTTATCTATCAGAGGCTTACCAATTCTAACAGGTTCAGAACCCTGTGTTACCTCAGGAATCGATTGGGGAGTAGGTGGGGGAGGTTGTTGTATAGTAGGGTTTGTTCTCAAGTACTATGTAACAGCTCGATTTTGGGCCTAGTCAAAAAAGTGGTTTTGGGAATCTGACAAGGAAAATCTTATTTTATTATATTTTTATGCTATACAATTTCACGAAAAGATTCTGTGAAAATTTCATTTGAAATTTTCGACGTTTGGGCACTCAATTTAGTCAAAAAGACTAAATTGTAAATAGTGAAAAAATTGAGTTCCACATGTTAAAAGTGTCCAATTTCTATGAAATTTTAAATTGGAGGTCCTTAAATGGTAATTAGACCATTGGTTAAATAGTTGGACAAAAATGGACATGAGATAAGTGAAATAGGATATTTTTAAGTTAAGGGCATTTTGGTAATTGGGTAATTAAATGGAATAAAAGACAAAATAAAAGCCAAAAACCTTTTTCCATCTTCTTCCTTGGCTGAATTTAGCATGGGGGAAGCCATGGGTAGGGTTTTCAAGCATTCAAGCTCAATAGTAAGTGCATCCAAGCCCCGATTTTAATGTTCTTTACATTTTTGAGATCCCCGTAACTCAGTTTAGCTATTTCTACCCTTTTTTTGAGCTAGGGTTTGTGTTTAAGACTTTACCCATGGAAGAAATGCATGTGATTTGATGTCTAATGGTAGAATATGAATGCTCAGTGTGTAGTAAACGACTTTTACTATGTGATTTTTAATGAAATCGTAAAAAGTGACTAATTTGTAAAATGTTGAAAAATGTATGAAAAATGTGTGAATGAATGCAAATTGTGGACTGCTATAGTTATGAAAATGGTTTGGCTAGGGCTAAAATACAAGGAAATTGAATAAAAATAATTTTACGAGCCTAAGGGTGAAAGTGTAAATATGATAAAGTTTAGGGGTAAAAACATAATTTTTCCATAGTGTGATTTTTGGGTCACGATGAATAATGTGACAAATAAGTAAGCTAAATATGATGTTATAGATTAAAGAAAATGAGGTTTGGACCTAGAACAGGGAAAAAGAGAGAAATTAATGATTAGGTCACTTTTTTACCATTTTGGTATCGATGTAAGTTCGTGTGTAAATAATACAACCTTAAGTTATGTATTTTAATATTTTGATATTACATGAATTGTATATGATCTCTATGAAATTTATTAATGACAATCTTGACGAAATGTCGAAGAATAAAAACCCTCGATTAAACCTTCGAAATGGATAGAATACAAACGTCCTGACACTAAGGTTACTGAGGTCCCGTATAAGACCATATTTAGGATATGAACTCAGCATCGAATTGAGATCCCGTGTAAGACCATATCTGGGATATAAAATTAGCATCAAATAGTGATTTTGTGTAAGACCACGTCTAGGACCTGGCTTCGGTATGAAATCATGTAAGACCATGTTTGGGACATGGCATCAACATGTGGTCCCATGTAAGACCATATATTGGATGTGGCATTGGCATCTTACTATGTGCATGACAATTTCTGAGTATCCTTAGATATTCCAAGCGGTTCAACGGGGTAAAGAAATTAAATTTTTTGTTAAAGATGGAAAAAGGGCTAAAGTTATTTGATGGAGTGATACAGGTAAATATGCGAAATTCATGAGAAATGAGTTCATTATGTGATTTCGTATAAGACCATGTCAGGGACTTGGCGTCGATATGATGTTTCATGTAAGACCAAATTGAAGATATAGCGTTGATACAGTACTATATGTATGAGATTCTTTAGTAACTTTTAGCATTCCGGGTGGTTCAACGAGTACGTTAAAAACACGAAAGTAAGTGACTATGTTACAAGTAGTACAGATATGTACATAGAACTCATGTGAAGTGAATTTGGTATATGATGAATTCTTGAGAAGAATGTACACGAATAAGTTATACTTGTGAAATATTGATAACCTTGTGATTAGTGATCTACATTCATGATGAATGGATACATGATAAGATTTGATGATGATCATGTGTGAGGCTTTTAGGCCAAATTAAATTGAGAAATGATATGTTCAAGTCTTTATTGTTGATGTATAAATTAAATTGGCCAATGAATGGTGTATAAATATTTGATAATGATTATTTATTGGAATGGCTAACCATGGGTATACTTTGGTATTATATGTTCGTAAATGAGAATTAGTACAAAGAAAACATGATAGATTAAGTTTAGCAATAAAACAGTTTGGACAGCAGCAGCTATATCACTTTGAAAAATCTTCAAAAATGGTGGAAATCAAATTATAGGTTGAGTAAGATATGAAATTAAATCTTATTGAGCCTATTTTCATGCAAAAGAAACGGTGCAAGAAAAAGAAACTCATATTCTGAGATATTTGAATTTTTGTGAGATTGAATTAGAATGTTTTCGAAATCCCCTATTCTGACTTGAGAAATTACTTATAAATTGTATAAAAATAATCAAGGGATAAAGTTTATATACTCGAATTTTTTTGTTGATTCTATTTTCAAGTGAAACAAAAGGAAACATTATTTGAGTTCTGTACAATGAGAAAATAAATCTTTAGTGAAGAGGGGTCAGAACTGTTGCACAGTGAAATAGGGGAGACTTTAAAGAATAAACTGTTCTGATTGGCTGAACCAAAAATTCTAAAAATCCTATGGTAAGAATACTTGTGGGTATAGTTTCAAGGAAAATTAGTGGATCTTAATTTGAGTTCCGTATCTCTCGATAAAATAATTTAGTGACTGTAACTCGAGTAGACAGCTCAAGATGAACATAAATGAATTGTAAAATTTTATGCAATAATAATGGCATTATCTTGAGAGCTTATAATAAGGATTGTTAAAAGCGTGGTATTACATACGTACTTACTAAGCTTTGTAGCTTACTCTCCTTCCTTTCTCATATCATATAGGGTTTTATGCTAGCTCAAGTTGGAGATCACCGGAGATGCTATCACGCTATCAAGATATCATGTTGGGTAAAAGTGAATGCAAAACCCTTTTTATGGCATGTATAAGGCCTTAGTCAATTGTGCATGCGTCATTTGATTTGGCCAAATGTGTTAGTTCATAATGATTATATGGTTCATTTTGTATATGGCCATAGGGAATTGGCCAATATTTGTAAAGTTTCATATTTTAATGATGATAAGTTTTATGAAGGAAAATTTATGCAAATGATGAGGTAAAATGTGAAGTGTTTGAATGATGATTAGTGGTTCTTTATAGGGTATTATTACCATATCATGTATTGCTTGAGTTGGCATAAGTGTGTTCATGTTTCAGGGTGGCAATTAGCTTGGAAAATAGCCTTCTAATTGTCCACACGGTCAACCCCTATGGGTGTGTTGATAGGCCATGTGTCCCCTACATTTTAACTGTGAGAATTCAAATCGTCACATGGGCCAGCACACAGGCGTGTGCCTAGGCCATGTGGTTCTTAAGGGGTTGCTGACATCATAAATAAAATACCCCTAGTTTTCACACACGGGTGAGGACACATGCATGTCTAGGCCATGGGAAGGACACGGGCCATTGACACGGGTGTGTGTCCGGTAGTGTGGAAACCCCTGAAGGTTCAAAATAAAAATAAATTCTACACGGGCTAGGGACATGGGCGTGTGAGACCACACAGCCTGCCCACACGGTGTGTCCCAAGTCACACGGGCGTATGACCCCTGTTTAGGCAAAAATTTTCGAAGAGTATAAAAGTTTCCGATTGAACTCCGAAACCTTCTAGATGTATGTTTAAGACCTCGTAGGCCCATGATATGTATGTTATGATTAAGAAAGAAAAGTTTTAAGTTGGAATGAAATTTTATAGCCCGTTATTACATGTTCAAGTAAGGTCAAGCATGGTAATGCCTCGTATCCAGTCCTGGCGTCGGACACGGGTAGGGGGTGTTACATTTATTGGTATCAAAGCTATGGTTTAGTTGATTCTCAGACAAACCTAGTGTATGTGAGTCTAGCTATACATGCAATATTACTACTCGTGATACTGTGATATCTCTCGGCTCTAACAAAATTATTTTGTTAAGACAGAGATGGCTTCCAATTGAGCTAGTTTCAATAATGCTAAAAAATGATATTGAGATAATTGAAATGTGTTTGTGATGAGACGAAACTTAGAAAGGAAATGAGTGCGATCGTTTAATGATGAATTGATGGATAAGACCATGGTTGGACCATGGCAATGAATGGAATGTAAGACCATAGCTGGGCTATGGCATTTCAGTGAAAAGACAATAACTTGGTTATGGCATTGTGGACGTAAGACCATGGTTGGACCATGGCAATATATGTGTATACGTGTAAGACCATAGTCAGACTATGGCATCAAGTAAAAGACATACTCGAACCCGTAAGGCGTTCTCTAATTTGACAAATTTTATTAAGTAAATTCATTATGTGAAATTAATGATGGCAGAAAACATTTGTAAAATGAATAAGTATATTAAATTGTCTGAAGTGAATTATGTGATTATGATGATATTAAGTTAATAATGAATGCTAAGTCATATGTGTGTATTTATGAGAGTCAAGTTAGAGGCTTTACAACCTCACCCCCTTACCAGCGATGCTTTATGACGAAATTTTACGAGAACCATGTTGAATAATTTCATAAGTGTGAAACTAAAGAGTTCAGTAATGAAATAGTTAGTAATGTATACAGAGATAATAATAGTTTGAAACTGAAAACAGCTTTAGAAGAAATACCAGAATTATAACATCCCTAACCCGTATCCGTCACCATATTAGGGTTAAAGTTGTTACCAAACAAATCAAAAAATTTTACAGGCATTTCACATTACAGTTCATCAATCACAATCAAAATGTCCCTTTTATAGGTCAACAAGACCTTAATCATGCTTTAGAATAGGGTCGAGACTAAACTGAATAAATATAAGACTACTCGAAAATTTAAAAACTTTTCAAGTTACTGAGGTCATACGCCCGTGTGGGTAGGCCGTGTTCCTTCCACAGCTACCAGACACACCCATTTGTATTGGTCGTGCCAAAATAGAGCTTGAATACTGACTTATCCACACGGCCACGAGACACACCGGTGTGCCATGGCAGTGTACACTTAGGCTAGCCACTGCCTTACTCACACGACTACCAGGCACGCCCGTATGCCATGGCTGTGTACACTTAGGCTAGCTACTGACTTATACCCACGGCCACTAGGCACGCTCGTGTGCCACGGCCATGTAGGCAAAACAGACCACTTGCAAGGTCAAAATGCCACCCACACTAGGGTCATCTCTTCTAGCTACACACCAATTCATTTCATGCACAATTAATATCCAAAGATAAGTCAAACTAAACAACCAATATTCACATCTAGTCTCCTTTCTAATCATATCATTTCGCATACCAATTTGAACAATCAATTTTCAATAAAACCAAACATGATTCATTCACATTTACCTTTCATATAACCATTCCTTTGATCAAACATACTAACTCATAATGTATTCATATGCTTACTATAAACGTGACCATTTCATATCCATGGGATTATAACAAAATCATCATCATATACCGCATTTACAAATGCATAATATCAACATTAAACTAGCCACATCACATGGCTATTTTCATATATCAAATTATACTAAATAACTAGCCTATGCATGCCATATTTAGCTATATACAAATCTTCAAAGTACCAAAACAAGTTTGAGTAGTGTGATGATGATCCTAGATGGTCCCCGAGCCTTCAATAGCTTTGACGATCTATAAAACAGAGCAAACACACACAGAGTAAGCTTTCAAAAGCGTAGTAAGCCATATACAAATAAACTTAGCATAATATGCACTCAACCATATTGATACAATAACATTAATGATTCTCAAAGCAACTTCATCGCATATATTCCTTGGCTCATTTTCTTAGCCATTTCTTACCACATTCTTCAACTCAAATAACACACATATATATAACTAGCTCATTCAAGCATATATTCATGTTAGTAAGTTCATAAAGGCACTTACCTTTCATACACACTTATTATACATATCAAAAGTACCTAAAAAAGATATACAAATCACATGGCCGATCGTATCTCAGATTTGCCCGTTGAACCATTCAGAATCTAATAGGATACTTATAGTGCTCGGAATAGTTGTACAATGCCAACGTCCCAGACGTGATATCGATGCCACTGTCCCAGACAGGGTCTTACATGAATCCTTACGATGCCTATGTCCCAAACACGGTCTTACACGTAATTCTCATATCGATGCCAATGTCCCAGACATGGTCTTACATGAAATATCAAATCAATGCCAAATAACAAACGTGGTCTTACATGATACTACAACACAGACACCTATGTCATGACATAAACTACCCTATCTATTCCTAGGTTCGAACAGGACTTCTTGGACATTGTCACTATGTCAATTTTATCTCGGAATTCATGTATACATCATCTCATATACATTCATCATTATCAATAGTCATAAGAACATACATAATTCAATACAAATACATTTATTTGTATATTGACTTACCTCGGATTTTAATATTCGTTCGGACTCGGTTATTCTACTACATTCACTTTCCCACGATCTAAGTTCGTTTTCTTCGGTTATTGATCTATACATATTCAAATTTAACCATTTCATTCATCAACTTATTCAATTCAATCCAAAAACAAACATTTAGGGCTATTTGCAACTTAACTCTCACATTTGCACATTTTATCAATTTAGTCCATTTTTCACAAAACATCAAATATACAAAATCACCATATATCCATGCTTAGCCGAATGCTCATGTATCTCATACAAGTCCAAACATTTAATCAAATTCACAATTTAATCCCACAAAATACTATTTTCACAATTTAACCATAACTAGTTAAATTCATAAAAAATTCAAGAACAAAACATGTTCATTTAACACACATCTTTCATTTAACACCTAAACTCATCACAAAGCTCACCATTTCATCAAATGGCACATCTCATAAATATCATCAATTCTTCAAATTACAACATGGTCTTGATAGTAGACTGAGCAACAATTTCAAAAATATAAAAATCATCAAAAACAGAGTCAAAATCTTACATTAATTTTGCCAAGCCATACTAGCTTTCTTATTTCTTTCTTTTCTTTGCTAATTTCACCTAAAATAAGATCATAACTATCATCTTTCAATTGTTTCATTTATTTATTATCATATTATTTACCTATTTACAAAATTATCCTTAAACTAATAATTAAAACAAACATACATTAAGGGCATATTTGTCTTTTGTTCATCCACTAACTAAATAGTGGTTTAATTGCCTCATAAGGCCTCCTTTTTAAACGCCTCAACAGATGGGTGCTTTAACAAATAGCACGCTAGTTTTGCATTTAATGCAATTTAATCCTTTTATCAAATTAAGCATACAGACGGACAATTTAACTTAAGGAAATTTAACACATGTTTAATCACCCATCAATGGCACAAAAAATAATATTAAAATATTTCACTGACTCAGATTAGTGGTCCCAAAACCACTGTTCCAATTAGGGTCTAAACCGGACTATTACAATTCTCCCCCCTTAGGAATTTTCTTCCTTGAAAATCTTACCCTTAAATAGATTCGGATATTGCAGTTTCATTGAATCTTCAGGCTCCCAAGTAGCCTTTTCTACTCCGTGTCGATGCCATAATACTTTCACTAACGAAATTTTCTTGTTTCTCAACTCCTTCACTTCACGAGCCAAAATACGGATCGATTACTCTTCATAAGTCATATTAGATCGAATTCCAATCTCAGACGGAGTAATCACATGCAAAAGATCGAAACGATATCTACAAAGCATCGAAACATGAAATACATTGTGGATCTTTTCTAGCTCAGATGGTAACAATAATCTATATGCAACTTGTCCAACACGCTCGATGATTTCATATGGTTCGATAAATCTCGGACTCAATTTACCTTTATATCCTAATCGGAGTATTTTCTTCCATGGGGACACTTTTAAGAACACCTTGTCACCGATTTCAAATTCAATCTCTTTTCGCTTCAAGTCTGCATAAGACTTTTGACGATCAGATGCTGCTTTCAAACTATCTTGGATCACTTTCACTTTCTATTCTGTATCTTTTATCAAATCAACCCCGTGTAACTTACTTTCACTGAGCTCAACCCAATACAGAGGTGTTCGACATTTGCATATATACAAAGCTTCATAAGGTGCCATTTTAATGCTCAACTGAAAACTATTATTATACGCAAATTCAATCAATGGTAGGTATTTTTTCACGTACCATTAAACTCAAGAATGCAACATTTCAACATATAGACGACTGAAAACCAATAGTGTTGTTTCAAATAATGGTACATCTTTGTACTTCTTGGATGGACAGATAGACGACTGTTATGTGCTTCATTCAAAATCAACTGAATCAATTCTTGATTTCTCGGAACACAAATTTGATCTCGAAATCTCAAACAATTGTTATCATCCACTCAAAATTCAGAATCAAAAATCAAATCACACTGAGCTCGTTTCGCTATTTTTTCATTATCAACTTTTTGAGCATCACATATCTGCTGTAAAAACAATGGTTTTGTTTTCAATTCAGCTATCATAGAACTATCATCAGATAGATCTAGTTGAGAATTCATAACATATAATGCAAACAATGATTTCCTACTCAGTGCATCAACAACGAGATTTGTTTTACCCGGATGATAATCTATTACAAGTTCATAATCTTTCAATAACTCTAGACACCTTATTTGACGTAGATTCAAATCTTTATATGTCATCAGATATTTCAAACTTTTATGATCTGAAAATACATGACATTTCTCACCGAATAGATAATGTCACCATATCTTTAATGGGAACACCATCGCAGCCATCTCAAGATCATGTGTCGGATAATTCTTTTCATGCATCTTTAATTGTCTCGAAGCATAAGCTATTACTTTGCCTTCTTGCATCAAAACATATCCCAGACCATTTAACAAAGCACCACTATATATCACGAATTCTTTACCCGATTTTGGCTGTACTAAAACTGTAGCTTTAGTCAATAGGGCTTCTAACTGATCAAAACTTCTCTAACATTTATCGGACCTTTCAAACCTTACATCTTTCTGAAGTAGTCTAGTCAACAGAGTTGCTATCATCGAAAGTCCTTTTACGAATCGACGATAATAATCAGCAAGTCCTAGAAAACTATGAATTTCAGATACATTTTTGGGGGGTTTCCAATCCAGAATAGCAGAAATCTTGCTCAGATCGACTCGTATTCCTGAGGACGATACAATATGTCCTAGAAAACTAACTTCACGCAACCAGAATTCCCATTTGCTAAATTTCACATACAATTGCTTTTCTCGTAGAGTTTGAAGCACAGTCTCATCCCGTGAATAAATCAAAATGTCATCTATGAATACAACAACAAATTAATCTAAGTACGATCAAAAAATTATGTTCATCAGATCCATAAAAATAGCTGGAGCATTCATTAGTCCGAAAGGCATAACTAAAAACTCATAGTTCCCGTACCTCGTACTGAAAGTAGTTTTCAAATGTCTGAGTCTTTTACTCTCAATTGGTAGTAACCCGATCTCAGATCTATCTTTGAAAATACTGTTGCTCCTTTTAGCTGATCAAACAAATCATCAATCTTGGGCAACGAAATTTATTCTTTATGATCACTTTGTTCAACTGATGATAATCAATGCACATTCTCATCGTGCCGTATTTCTTTTTCATAAATAGACCGGGAGCACCCCAAGGTGAGAAACTTGGTGTAACGAACCCTCTGTCAGTCAACTCTTGCAGTTGTGACTTTAACTCTTTCAACTCTGTTAGTGCCATTCTATACAAAGCTATCGAAATAGGTGTAGTACTAGACAATAAATCAATACCAAATTCAACCTCACGTATCAGAGGCAATCCGGGTAATTCTTCAGGGAATACATCAAAAAACTCACAAACAACTGGCACTGATTCAACTTTCTTTTCAGACACTTTTGAATCAATCACATAAGCAAAATAAGCTTTGTATCCCTTTTTTACATAACTCTGAGCTTTCAACACAGATATCACAGCAGGCAATCCATTCAAATCATTAGACTCAACCCTAACTATTTCATCATTCGAACATCTCAAATCAATAGTATTTCTTTTACAATTCACAACAGCATCGTAATGTCAACCAATCCATACCCATAATGATATCAAACTCATGAAACGAAAAAGCATCAAATCGGCAGGAAACAGATATTTCGAAACATTAACGGACAATTCTTGCATACTTTGTCAACCAGGACACTTTTACCTAAGGGGTTCGAAACTTTTATAGCAAACTCAGTGGACTCTACAGGCAAAATCTTACTAGATACTAAGTTCGTACATATATATGAATAAGTAGAACCAGGGTCTACGAATGCAATCACATAAGTATCATAAAGTGGAAATGTACCCCTTATAACATCGAGAGATGAAGCTTCCTCACGAGCTCGGATGGCATGCGCTCTAGTAGGCACTCTAGCTTCAGAACCTCTAACTACCACTGACGTTTCTTGTATTTCAAGAGGGTCTACCTCTCACTGGGACGTTATTGGATCTCAGTTTCTGAGTTGTCTCTTGTTCAACAGAATCTGGGCAATCACGAATTAAATGATCTAATCATCCACATCTAAAACAAGCTCGATCATTCAATCTATAATTTCCTGGATCCTTCTTTTTTCCACAATGCTTACATTCAGGTTTCTCAGATCGAACATTTCCAAAACTTGCTATTGAAGTTGCTGGAGTTTTGGAGCTCATTTGTGATCTAACTCGATCTCTATTCGAATGTCCCACATTAACCTTTGAATGGTTATGCTCATCTCAGAATTTCTTCTAAACAGACTAAAATGATTTACTTGGAAATCTTTTTCTCACCTCTCTAGCTTCAGACTCAGCTTTTCTTTTGTCTTTCCCAAGTGCCTCAGCTTTGCACTCTCGATCAATAAGCACAACAAAATCTTTTACCTCTAAAATCCCGACTAGCAAGCGGATATCTTCATTAAGGCCATCTTCTAATCTTTTGCACATTATTGCCTCGATGGATACACATTCACGAGCATACTGACTTAGTCTCACAAAATCTCATTCATATTCTATAACAGACGTACGACCCTATTTCAGTTCCAAAAATTCCTTTCGTCTCTGATCAATGAATCTCTCACTGATATACTTCTTTCAGAACTCAGACTGGAATAAATCCCAAGTTACCTGTTCCTTTGGAACCACAGAAATCAAAGTCTTCCACTACTGGCAAGCCGCGTCTCGTAGTAATGATACAACACATTTAATACTTTCTTTCAGAGTCAAGGACATCTCATCAAATACCCAGATAGTATTTCTAACCAGAACTCAGCTTTCTCAGCATCGTCATCACTGGTAGCCTCTTCAGCCCCATACTTACGAATTTTGTGGACCAAAGGCTTATTCAACATATTCAAATTCATAGTCGAAGGCATAATAGATGTCTAATGCAGATTAGTTGGGGCAGAGCTTGTGAAATAATCGGGTTATTTCTCACAAATTGAGTGAACCATTCACTCATCATTTGGAAGAAAGCTTGTTTAGCTTCTCCCTCTTGGCCACTAGTAGCCAGTCTCGAATCAGAGGGCGCTATCCCTTGAGCAGGAGCAGGCACATTGCTTTCTACATCGTCAGCTATGGCTCTTTCGGGATCCATTACTATAAGATAAACACATTTTATAGTCAGGATTCATCACACTATCACAGTTTAGATATATGGCATGTATAGCTAGACTCTCACATGCTACGTTAGTCTGAGAATCGATTAAATCTTAGCTCTGATACCAATCAAATGTAACACCCCTAACCCGTATCCCTCGCAAGATTAGGGTTAAAGGCATTACCAGACAAATCAAAGGCTTTTATAGGCATTTCATATTACAGTTCATCAATCACAATCAAAATGTCCCTTTTATAGGTCAATAAGACCTTAATCATGCTTTAGAATAGGGCCAGGACTAAACCGAACGCATATAAGATTTCTCAAAAATTTAAAAACTTTTTTAAGTTACTAAGGTCACACGCCTGTGTGGGCAGGTCGTGTGCCTTCCACGACAACTAGACACACCCATGTGTCTTGGCCGTGCCAAAATAGAGCTTGTATACTAACTTATCTACACGGGCACCAGACACGCCCGTGTGCTATGGCCGTGTACACTTAGGCTAGCTACTGACTTACTCACACGGCTACCAAGCACGCTCGTATGCCATGGTCGTGCACACTTAGGCTAGCTACTGACTTACTCACACGGCTACCAAACACACTCGTATGCCATGGCCGTACTTAGGCTAGCTACTGACTTATACCCATGGACACTAGGCACGCCTATGTGCCACGGCCGTGTAGGCAAAATAGACCACTTGCAAGGTTAAAATGCCATCCACACTAGGGTCATCTCTCCTTGCTTCACACCAATTCATTTCATGCACAATTAACATCCAAAGATAAGTCAAACTAAACAACCAATATTCACATCTAGTCTCCTTTCTAATCATATCATTTCGCATACCAATTTGCACAATCAATTCTCATATAAAACCAAACATGATTTATTCACATTTACCTTTCATATAATCATTCCTTTGATCAAACATACTAACTCATAATGCATTCATATGCTTACTATAAACTTGACCATTTCATAGCCATGGGATTATACCAAAATCAACATCATATACCATATTTATAAATGCATAATATCAACATTAAACTAGCCACATCACATGGCTATGTTCATATCTCAAATTATACCAAGTAACTAGCCTATACATGCCATATTTAGATATATACAAATTTTCAAAGTACCAAAACAAATTTGAGTAGTGTGATAATGATCGTCGACGGTCCCCTAACCTTCAGTAGCTTTAACGATCTATAAAACAGAGTAAACACATACAGAGTAAGCTTTCAAAAGCTTAGTAATCCATATACAAATAAACTTAGCATAAATGCACTTAACCATATTGATACAAAAACATTTATGGTTCTGAAAGCAACTTCATCACATATATTCCTTGGCTCATTTTCTTATTCAATTCTTACCACATTCTTCAACTCAAATAACACATATATATACATAGCTCATTCAAGCATATATTCATCTTAGTAAGTTCATAAAGGCACTTACTTTTCATACACACTTAGTGTACAGATCAAACATACCTAAAACATATATACAAATCACATGATTGATCGTATCTCAGATTTGCCCGTTGAACCATTTGAAATCTAATAGGATACTCAGAGTGCTCGGAATAGTCATACAATTGCAACATCCCAGACATGGTCTTACATGAAATCAGATATCAATGCCACTATCCCATACAGGGTCTTACATGAATCATTACGATGTCAATGTCCTAGACATGGTCTTACACGTAATTCTCATATCGATGCCAACGTCCTAGACATGGTCTTACATGAAATCTCAAATCAATGCCAACGTCCCAGACGTGGTCTTACATGATACCACAACACAGACACCTATGTCATGACATAGACTACCCTATCTATTTCTAGGTTCGAATTGGACTTCTCAAACATTTCACTATGTCAATTTTATCTCGGAATTCATGTATACATCATCTCATATACATTCATCATTATCAATAGTCATAAGAACATACATAATTCAATACAAATACATTTATTTGTATATTGACTTACCTCAAATTCAGATATTCGTTCGGACTTGGTTATTCTACTAGCTTCACTTTCCCGCGATCTAAGTCTATTTTCTTCGGTTATTGATCTATAAATATTCAAATTTAACCCTTTCATTCATCAACTTATTCAATTGAATCCAAAAAACATACATTTAGGGCTATTTACAACTTATCTCTCACATTTACACATCTTATCAAATTAGTCCATTTTCCACAAAACATCAAATATACAAAATCACCATATATCCATGCTTAGTCAAATTCTCATGTATCTCATATAAGTCCAAACATTTAATCAAATTCATAATTTAATCCCTCAAACTACTATTTTTACAATTTAGCACTAATTAGTTAAATTCATCAAAATTCAAGAATAAAACATGTTCATTTAACATGTATCTTTCATTTAACACCTAAACTCATCACAAAACTCACCATTTCATCAAATGGAACATCTCATAGATATCATAAATTCTTCAAATTACAACATGGTCTTGATAGTAGACTAAGCAACAATCTCAAAAACATAAAAATAATCAAAAATTAAGTCAAAATCTTACATTAATTTTGCCAAACCATAGCCAAATACCCTAGCTTTCTTATTTCTTTCTTTTCTTTGCTAATTTCGGCTAAAATAAGATCACAACTATCATCTTTCAATTATTTCTTTTATTTATTATCATATTATTTACCTATTTACAAAATTATCCCTTAAACTAATAATTAAAACAAACATACATTAAGGGCATATTTGTCTTTTGTTCATCCACTAACTAAATAGTGGTTTAATTGCCACATAAGGCCTCCTCTTTGAGAAGCCACAACACATAGGTACTTTAAAAAATAGCATGCTAGTTTTGCATTTAATGCAATTTAATCATTTTATCAAATTAAGCATACAAACAGACAATTTAACTTTCAGAAATTTAACACATGCTTAATCACCCATCAATGGAATAGAAAATAATATTAAAATATTTCATTGACTCAAATTCATGGTCCCGAAACCACTATTCCGACTAGGGTCTAACCTAGACTATTGCAAGAATATTTCAAAGATTACATAGATAATGCAATGTCACAGATAAAGAAGAAACTAGTCTCAGCTATTTGATTCAATTGAGTTATGTGTATTTAAAGTATCTTCAAGTGTGGTATTGAATTTTGTACATTCACGAGTATATAGAAGGATAATCTGAATGAAGAAATCATATTCTGGAAAGTATGATACAGAGATATGCCTATTGGATTGTTCTAATCGAATGATGTTATTATGAGTTAAAGCTATACCGATTGATAAAGTCATCACATTTATGAAAATTTGAATGATCTATGCATGTTAGCAAAGTTTTAAATTGTTGAAAGCATTATTAACCGAAGCTCTAGTTCTGACTTCAGTTTGAATTGAGTAAGGAAATTACGATTTTTCAATGATGAACTATTGAACAGATCGAAATATGTTTTAGTACAAGAATGTAAAGAAGTAGTTTGCACATTCAGACAGTTAAAGTCACATGGAAAAGAACTGTTGACTAATGATTTAGAAACAACCACTTTTATATCTGTGTTGTGAATTGGATGATTTCGTATGTTCGATGAAAAATGTCATATGCTTCCTGATTCTAATGGGTTAAAGTATCAAATGTCACAGAAAGATCTGAAATTAAGACAATGTGAATGTTTTGAGATGTTAAAAGATTGGGAGTAATTATCGACTTATCTTTTGGAAAGCAAGTATGGTTACAGATGCTTGAATGGAAAATCTTTGTTATTTTTGTGAGTACTGATTATTTTATTGATCCTATTTGAGGATGGACTAGTTCTAGCCAAGTTAGAAGCTTAAGTGATGATTTCTTTGTAAGTTGAGAAGCCCAGAAATGTGATAGAGAGTGGTGAACTAAATGAGTACCGTGTGAAATGGCTTTCTATTCCAAATTTTAGGTTGGACCTGATTCCTGTTATTATTATTGCTCTGAGATAGAGTTCGCTTACTGGGTGATCTAGAGTTTGTACAAAAGTTTTTGTACGAGACACTGTAGTAGCTCATCGGCTCATTCAAGAGTATTAAAATGTGCAGTCATACAAAGTAGATGTGCTACTGATTGCATATGTTACATGATATTTTGGATTCGTATTCAGATGATGAAATGTTAATAGATAAAAGTCAAGAATCAAGTGTATTCAGGACTAATACAGTCACTGGTTGCACGAGAATGATAATGAGATAGAGTTACCATAGATTTCTTATTGGGATTGTTATTATCCCCAAAAGGGAACATGTTAATTGGTTTATGGTTGATCATTTGACAAAGAAAGATCCATATAATCATTTCATTATGTATAGATTTCTTATTTGACAGAATTAGCCAAGTAATATGTTTCTGAGATTATTCGACTATGCAAAGTGCCAGTTCCATTATGTCGGATAGAGATCTGAAGGTTACATAGAAATTATGGGATGAGCCATAGGAAACTCTGAGTATGCAGTTGCATTTTGTCACAGTAATTTATTTTTATATCAATGATAAGTCTAAGAGAGTAGTTCAGATTTTGATGGTGTACTCCGGCACTGTGTGCTGAAGTTTAAAGGATATTGGAAAGAGATATATGAAATTAAATTGGTTTGTAATTCTGAGAAGATTAGTGAAAGTGTTTCAGGAGAGTTGAAAGCAACTTCTTCCGGTAAGATTTTCGGCGATGAAAATCCCTAAAGAGGGGGAGAATTGAACAAACCATTTTTGGGCCTAGTCAAAATAGTGGTTTTGGGGCCACAAATCTGATGAAAAAAATCTTATTTTTTTATATATTTATGGTGTACTATTTCACGGAAAGATTTCGTGAAAATTTCGTTAAAAAATTTTGACGTTTTGGCACTCAATTTAGTTAAAAGGACTAAATTATAAATAGTGTAAAAGTTGAGTTCCACATGTTAGAACTGTCCAATTTCTATGAAATTTTAAATTGGTGGTCCTTAAATGGTAATTGGACCATTGGTTAAATAGTTGGACAAAAATGGACATGAGATAAGTGAAATAGGATATTTTTAAGTTAAAGGCATTTTGGTAATTTTGTAATTAAATAGACTAAAAGACAAAATAAAAGCCAAAAACCTTTGTCCATCTTCTTCCTTGGCCGAATTTAGCATGGAGGAAGCCATGGCTAGTGTTATCAAGCTTTCAAGTTCAATAGTAAGTGCATCCAAGCCTCGGTTTTAATGTTCTTTACATTTTTGAGATCCCCGTAGCTCGGCTTAGCTATTTCTACCATTATTTTGAGCTAAGGTTTTTGTTTATGAATTTACCCATGGATGACATGCATGTGCGTTGATGTCTAATGGTAGAATATGAATGATCGGTGTGTAGTAAATGAACTTTACTAAGTGATTTTCGATGAAATCGCAAAAAGGGACTAATTTGTAAAAAGTTAAAAAATGTATGAAAATGTGTGAATGAATGTAAATTGTGGACTGCTATAGTTATGAAAATGGTTTGGTTAGGCCTAAAATAAAATGAAATTGAATAAAAATCATTTAACAAGCCTAGGGGTAAAATTGTAAATATGATAAAGTTTAGGGGCAAAAACATAATTTTTTTCCATAGTATGATTTTTGGGTCACAATGAATAATGTGACTAATAAGTAAGCTAAATGTGATATTATAGATCAAAGAAAATGAGGTTTAGACCTAGAATGGGAAAACAGAGAGAAATTGACGATTGGGTCACTTTTTTACCTTTTTGGTATCGAGGTAAGTTCTTGTGTAAATAATACAACCTTATGTTATGTATTTTAATATTTTTATATTACATGAATTGTATATGGTCTCTATGAAAATGATTAATGACAATTTTGACGAAATGCTGAAGAATAAAAATCCCTGATTAAACCTTAGAAATGGATAGAATACAAACATCATGACACTAATGTTACTGAGGTCCCGTATAAGACCATATCTGGGATATGGCCTCGGCACCAAATTGAGATCTTGTGTAAGGCCATATCTGGGATATGGCATCGGCATCGAATAGTGATTCCGTGTAAGACCACGTCTGTGACCTGACTTCGATATGAAATCATGTAAGACCATGTCTGGGACATGGCATTGACATGTGATCCCATGTAAGACCATATCTGGGATCTGGCATTGGCATCTTACTATGTGCATGAAAATTTGTGAGTATCTTTAGATATTCCAACTGGTTCAATGGGGTAAAGAAATTAAACTTTTTATTAAAGATGGGAAAAGGGCTAAAGTTATGTGATGGAGTGATACAGGTAAATATGCGAAATTCATGAGAAATTAGTTCGGTATGTGATTTCGTATAAGACCATATTAGGGACATGGCGTCGATATGATGTTTCATGTAAGACCATAACAAAGTTATGGCGTTGATACGGTACTATATGTATGAGATTTCTGAGTGGTTCAACGGGCACGTTCAAAAATAAGAAAGTAAGTGACTATGTTATGAGTAGTACAAATATGTACATAGAACTCACGTGAAGTTAATTCGGTATATGATGAATTCTTGAGAAGAAAATACACGAATAAATTATACTTGTGAAATATTGATAATCTTGTGATTAGTTGTAACTCCCCAAACCCGGTCTATGCATTGAGACTAGATTTGGTTTGTTACATGAATCGAGCTATTTTTAAATCACTAATGAGTTGAAAGCTACAATATTTATTTACAGGGTTTAAAATTTTGAAGAGTATTTGAATTTGATAAATATTTGAAAACATTAGTTGAAAATCCTTGTATTATCAAATACCTTTAGGTAATTTATTAAAGAGTTAACAATGATAAAATATTTATAAAAGGATTTGAAAACCCAAATTTATTTTAATAAAACATCATATAATCATAATCCATATTTAAAAGTCCAAAGTATAATTGAAAACCAACACACATAAAATCCATCATTTACTTATAGAGGCCCTTATTACAATAACCCAAAATAGTAAAAATACTTATTAAAAGTTCAGAGTTTATATAACCCTCTTTTGCAGTATGGCCTCCACGAAGTCATCCTCGGCCCAAGTCCACGTCAATTTCCATTACCTGAGATGGAAAAATTAAAGGGGGTGAGTTACTTAGAACTCGATGTGTAACTCACTTACCACCATTATTGGGCGGATCATCAAGATATTATCTTGGGCTTGAGCCCAATTCGAAATTCAACAATTTATCATAAAATAAAATAATTTAAAATGCATGTAAAATGAATTTCCCAACCAAACCTAATATCCATCCGCTAACACCCCCGTACCAACCATCACACCTGTTGGGATCAAGTCAACCCACCCCGCCAACACACCAATCGTAGGCATTAAGCCTTTTTATAATTGTGGCAAAGCCACCGAACTAGAGGCAATAAGCCATATTTGTGGCAAGGCCACCGAACTAGAGGCAATAAGCCATTATTTTGGCAGAGCCACCGAACTAGAGGCAATAAGCCATTATTGTGGCAAAGCCACCGAACTAGAGGCAATAAGCCATTATTGTGGCGAGACCATAGAACTAGATTTTTGGCAACTGGCCATTCTTCTCTTCATATATCCCACCCCATGCAATTATGCGTGTATAACAAAATATAAAAAATGCATAACATGGTGGGTTTATCGTTTAAACATTTCATTTGGCCCATAAACATAATTTAGCAATTTGTCTATTTAGCAGTTTAGTGGGCTTTGGCCCATTTACCAAACTAAAGTATTTTGGCCCAAATTATCGAACTAGAGTATTTTGGCCCAATTTATCGAACTAGAGTATTTTGGCCCAATTTATCGAGCTAGAGTATTTTGGCCCAATTTATCGAACTAGAGTATTTTGGCCCAATTTATCGAACTAGAGTATTTTGATCCGATTTTTCGAACTAGAGTATTTTGGCCCAATTTATCGAACTAGAGTATTTTGGCCCAATTTATCGAACTAGAGTATTTTGGCCCAATTTATCGAACTAGAGTATTTTGGCCCAATTTATCGAACTAGAGTATTTTGGCCCAATTTATCGAACTAGAGTATTTTGGCCCAATTTATCGAACATACAATTTTCGTAATAACAAATAATTTCTCTAGAGTATTTTGACCCAATTTATCGTAATTTTCACGATTTAATCGTTTTACGATTTTTGTTTTACGCATTTTCGTCAAAATATCGGTTTTACGTTTTCTTGATCTAGTCGTTTTACGATTTTTACTTCCATACCGATATTGACATCCAATCGAAAAAATAGTGTGAAGTTACACACCTCGATACCAAGAGTACTAATCCTTCTCGTTCCTCGGCACCTAAAACATATTTCGATCCGTTAGAATACTATTTCGTAAAAATATTCTTAATCGATAATAGATCCAAAATCTTACCCTCTTGATTTTGAATCACTTTAATTTTTGGCTTCTCCTCGTTTATTGGTTCGTTAGTCGCCGAGAATCCACCAACGTATAATGGCTCGGAAGTTCGTACTACTTCGAATAGTTGACTCCTTTCGGAAGATGGTCCGCAACCCGGTGGAAAATCCTGATTTGAAACCGCTCTTCGTTTAAATGGGGATTTACTGATCCGCCTCTTAACGTGACTAACCACCGCCTTTTTCTTCCCTATTTTGAAAGTCTTCACGATCAAAGGAATATTAGTTAAATCTAATATAATATCGAATAGTACTAGAGGTTTTAAAGAGTGGGATTTCCTTACCACAATAAAATGTTTCCAACGTTTCTACGGTTCTCCGATCACTTGAGTTCCGATCTTCCGTTATAGCACTAAATAATAACGAAAAAACGTTATTAGAATGAGCGTTATATCGATTCAAAAGTCCTTCATAACACCATTAATATTCGCCATAATACCATTAGTAAATCGAAAGCGAAAAAGAAGAAACCCTTACCTATAATCCACGATCAAAAGAAAGGATTGAAAATGATGCTTATGAGAGTTGGAAAATTCGCTATGCAACCAAAGAAAAGAAAATAAATTCGGCTATGGGCACTCTAGCATTCGCCATTGAAGAAAAAGGAAGAAAATATGAGTGAAAAGAAATAAAGATGAGAGAAGAATGATGATGACGTCTTTTGACTTTCAAAGAGAATGGAGAATAGAAGAAAGAAAGAGATGAGTTTTGAGAGCAATGTATGTTCTAAGAATGGGAGAAGAAAAGAAAAGAATGGTCTTTTAGGTATTGGTAAAATCGGCACTAAGAGAAAGGCACAAAATTGGACACTAAAGTGAAAAGCAAAATGACCAATTGGTCAAAATAATCAAGGCTTACCAATGATCAATTTCGGCTAAAGGGAAAAGAGGTTGAGAAGAAGAAAAATTCTGCACTAGGTTGCTAGGAATGACCAAAGAGAAAATGAAATGCTTAGCCAAAACTAACACAAAAATTTGGCTCCTTCTCTATACCCAATTGCCATCCAAAGCATGGTCAATAGCCATGATTTTGTTTCCAAAATTCTTCCTTGATATGTGCCTTATGTTCCCCCTATCTTTCCTTAAGTATTTGATTCCATGCCATATGATAACTATTTCCATAATCCTTTGATACACTAACCAAAAATAACATGGTCAACACTTACCATATATGTTCTTGGCCGACACTTGCTATCCATGTGTAGAAAATTAAAAACAAAAATTCATTTAGATGCTAAACAAGGGATTCGAACCTCTTCCCTCTTGCTATAACTCATGCGCCAACTCCACCATGCCATGTACTCAACTTATGACACTCATTAACACTTAATTTAACTTAAGTCTTAATGACATTTGCTTCTCTTCAATAATTTCTCAATTATAAATTTTTATTCCTTATCCTAATTATGCTATACTCCTCTTTAGAACTTCAATAAGCACTAAAATAAAAGTAAGGAATTTTCCTTTAAAATCTAAACACCAATTCATGCAATTTAAAAACACTCAGATTTTTAGGGTGTTACAACTCTACCTCCTTAAAGAAAATTTCGTCCTCGAAATTTACAGTTGAAAGAGGTGAGGTATTGTTGCTTGAATTGCATCCTCGGGCTCCACGTAGCTTCTTCCACTCAGTGGTTACGCCATAGAATTTTGACCAACGGCACGGTTTTCTTTCTTAGCACCTTGACATCTCGGTCTAAGATTTCCACTTGGTTCTTCTTCGGAAGACAAATCAATTCACTCCAATTCTTCTATCGGTATAATGTGCGAAGGATCCGATCTATAACGCTTCAACATGGAAACATGAAAACATTATGGATTTGATCCAATTAGGAGGTAACTCAATCGATAAGCCATCGGACCAACACGCAAAGACACGATAAGGTCCAATGTATCTAGGACTTAGCTTGCCCTTCCTTCCGAATCAAGATCTTTTTCCAAGGAGATACCTTCAAGAAAACCCGATCCCCACATCATACTCGATATCCTTTCGCCAGTCCGCATCGACTTACGCTATCGAGAGGCTTCTTTCAACCGTGCTCGAATAACTTTTACCTTATCCTCTGTCTCGGATATCATCTCAGACCTAACATCATCTTTCGCCCAACTCGGTCCAACAAATAGGAGAACGACATTTACGGCCATACAATGCCTCGTGCGGTGCCATCCGAATGCTAGGCGATAGTTGTTGTTATATCTGAATCGCGCAATGGTAGATAATCCTCCCAACTACCCACAAGTCGATTACACATCCCTTAACATATCTTCCAATATCTGAATTACCTCTCCGATGACCATCGATCGAGGATGAAAAGTCGATGAAATTCAATTTTGTCCCCAAGGCTTCATGTAGCTTACCAAAATCGTGATGTAAACCTAGGGTCCCTATCGATATAATAGATACAGTACCCCATGCAACCTCACAATTTCGGATACATACGGTTTGCTAACTTCAGAATGAATAATCCGCATGCAATTTGGCGAAATGAGCGGTCTTCGTCAACCGATCAACAATTACCCACACGTAATTTTTCTTAGTAGGTGTTAAAGGTAACCCACTAACAAAATCCATGGTTATCCGTTCCCATTTCCAAAGAGGAATTTTATCGGTTGTAACAACCTGCACGGTAATTGATGTTACGCCTTCACTTGTCGACAAGTCAAACATTTTCCCACAAATTTTGAAATTTCACGTTTCAACTCGCCACCAATCTCGCTTCACGGAGATCTCGATACATCTTATTTCCTCCGGATGCATAGCATAAGGGCTACTATGTGCCTCCCAGAATCGATTGCCTCGTGTCCGAATCCTTAGGCATACATACTCTTCCTCAAAAGCATAACACACCTTCCGTGTTTATTCCAAAATCCTCAATTTCACCATTTTCAACTTGTCAAGTAAAGATCCCAACTTCTCATCCGATGTCCATTTTTCCTTGATTTGTTCCGACCACGAGGCTTCAACCAAGTTCGCTAACAAACCGCCATCCTCGTCTGCACTCAAATGGGCAAACAAAGCTCTTAATTCGGATCTTGACTTACGACTTAACGCGTCGGCTACCACGTTAGCCGTTCCAGGATGATATTCGATCGAGAAATCATAATCTTTTAGTAATTCTACCCATCTTCTTTGTCTCAAATTTAACTCCTTATGGGTAAGGAGGTATTTAAGACTCTTGTGATCCGTGTAGATTATAGATTTCTCACCATAGAGATAGTGCCTCCAAATCTTTAGAGCAAAGACAACGGTAGCTAACTCCAAATCATGCGTAGGGTAGTTTACTTCGTGTGGTTTCAATTGACGAGAAGCATAAGCCACCACTTTTCCATTTTGCATCAACACACAACCCAAACCCGTGTGAGACGATCACAATAAACGAGAATTCTTTTCCACCTCGATCGAATCAAAACTAAAGCTTCCACAAGATCTTCTTCAATTTCTTGAAACTCTCTTGCGCTTTTCACCCAATTATACGAAGCTCCCTTTCGCAATAGTTTAGTTAGGGGTGCAGCAATCAACGAAAACCCCTCTACAAAACGTCTATAGTATCCAGCCAAACCCAAGAAACTCCGAATTTCAGCTACCGATGTTGGTGGTTTCCAATCCAGAATAGCCTCAATTTTCTGAGGATCCACCCTTATTCCTTCGGCTGATACTACATGACCAAGGAAAGTCACTTCCTTAAGCCAAAATTCGCATTTACTAAATTTGGCATATAATTGTTTATCACGAAGTAGCTGTAATACTATCCGCAAATGCTGGTCATGTTCCTCCTCATTTCTCGAATAAACCAATATATCATCTATGAACACTACCACAAACCGATCTAAATATGGTTGAAAGACTCGGTTCATCATGTCCATAAATGCAGCTGGTGCATTGGTTAGTCCAAACGGCATCACTACAAACTCATAGTGTCCGTAACGTGTCCGAAATGCCGTCTTATAAATGTCCGCTTCTTTCACCTTGAGTGGTGATAACCCGACCTCAAATCAATTTTGGAAAAATCAAGCTCCTTTTAATTGATCAAGCAGTCGTCAATTCTCGGCGAGGATACCAATTCTTGATCGTCAATTTATTCAATTGTGCGTAGTCAATGCACATACGCATCGATCCATCCTTCTTCTTGACGAATGTAACGGTGCTCCCAACGGAGACACACTTGGTCGAATGAATCCCGATCCAATAATTCTTGAATTTGAGCTTTAAGCTCACCAACTCATTCGGTGCCATTCTATAAGGAGCAATGGACACCGGAGTCGTCCTGAGCAAAAGCTCAATGCCAAATTCTACTTCTCGATCTGGAGGTATACCAGGAAGTTCTTCGGGAAATACATCGGGAAATTCCTTCACCATCCTCACATCATTCACAGATAACTCTTGGGCATCCAAAGCACAGATAAAGGCTAGGAATGCTCCATATCCTTTCCACACCAACTTCTTCGCCTTTAATGCAGATACCACATTTGCCAAATAGTTTCTTCGCTCACCAATCATTATGACTTCCTTATCATCCGAGGTTCTTCTCGACATTTATTTTTCAGCACAATCCAATTCTTTGATGTTTAACCACCAATCCATGCCCAAATGAGATCGAACTCATGAAAGGTAGTTCCATCAAGTTTGCTAAGAATATCTCCTCTTGAATTTTTAAGGGCACGCCTCTAAATATTTTATTAACAATTACCGATCGTCCTAAAGGACTAATTCATCGCTCATCTCACTACCGTAAATTCAGATTCTAATTTTAGGTTTCGGATATGGCACTAGATACATATGAATGGGTAGAGCCAATATCTATTAGGGCAATAACAAGTACATCAAAAATGAAGAACGTGCAGGTTATCACATCGGTGCATTGCCGTCCTCATGACATCTAATCGCATAGACCGATCCAGTTGTCTTGCATCGCATTTCTCTATGACCATTGCCTCGACCGGTGCACCTTGACCACGACCAGCCCCATTACCACCACGACTTGGTCCACGACCTCTCGGTGGCTGCTGATTACCTCTGGCCGGCTGTGTATCATTATTACGAACTTCTTGAGTAGTATCCATACGTCGAGGACAATTTTTGTACCGATGATCCATTGAACCGCATTTGTAGCATGCACCGTTTTCCTCCAACATTCTCTAAAATGTCTTTTCCCACTCGGTGCAATCTCGACTCAGATTATTTGTTACGGGTTCTACCTTGAACGATTCATCATTACGAGGTTTCTTCGGAATCTCTTTGACGAACCGCATCTTTGTGTCTCTTTCTTGTTTCAAAATTTTTCTCGATTCGCTTCTCAATTCTTAGCCTCTTGGCTATTTTGGCCTTCTCCACGAGTCGAAAAATTTCTAACTTGTCGTGGAGCAATCGAACCCTCACTCATCATTAAGTCCATCCTCAAACACACACAACGTTCATGATCTGTTGCTATAATTGTCCCGCATAACGGCTCGGACATAAAACTCACTTCATATCTTGCCACGGTCTTACTTCCTTGTACAAGATTCGAAATTCTTTCCTTGACGTCTACATAACTCGTTCCAACGTATTTTCCTTGGAAGGCGCTTTAAAGAATTCCCAATTAATCGGTCTTGACTTGGTGCCTTCTCGAACGATGAGCCACCACTGATACGCCTCATCTCTTAACAAAGTATAGCTCCTCTCAGTTTTTGCTCGACAGTACATTCCATATCATCCATAATTTGTTCCACCGCTTCGAGCCAGTATTCAGCCACATTTGGAGCTACACCAGAGACTCCTCTAAAAACTTCTGCATTATTTGCCTTAAGTCGCTCAAAATTGACCCACGAGTTGTCGGCCCAATTCTAGCTCGGTGACCCTTTCCAAGACTCGCAGACATTGCTTGAGTCAATGCATTATCTTCTTCCATGTGATCGCGTGATCCGTCTCACTTTCAATTGACGCAGTCGTCTACTTCCGACATATGATTTGGTGCTTGATCGTAGCACCTCGGCCTCTACCACGGCCACGTCTACGCGTCCACGACCATGTCCTCTAGTGCTCATGATAGCTCGTTCGCTTTTATCGATTACAAGTTTTATGAATCGAAAAATTTGTTTCGGTATTTATTAACGATATTTTATGAGATTTGAGATATAAAGTTGTTTTTCCGCAACATATCCTATAGTCTCAATCTCTCGATTTTCACATCTAAAACTAGAAGTTCTAGAGTGTTCCTATGATCATATCATAGTAATTACTAAGCAATAAATACTTACTTGACTTGTTGCTTGGATGCTTGTGGTGCCATCTTGATAAAAAAATTTGAACGATTTCATACAGAAATTATTTATTTAACCCAAACCACAGTAGAGTTTTTGAAACTGGCTCTGATACCACTAAATGTAACTCTCCAAACCCGGTCTATGCATTGAGACTAGATTTGGTTTGTTACATGAATCGGGCTATTTTTAAATCACTAATGAGTTGAAAGCTACAATATTTATTTACAGGGTTTTAAATTTTGAAGAGTATTTGAATTTGATAAATATTTGAAAACATTAGTTGAAAATCCTTGTATTATCAAATACCTTTAGGTAATTTATTAAAGAGTTAACAATGATAAAATATTTATAAAAGGATTTGAAAACCCAAATTTATTTTAATAAAACATCATATAATCATAATCCATATTTAAAAGTCCAAAGTATAATTTAAAACCAACACACATAAAATCCATCATTTACTTATAGAGGCCCTTATTACAATAACCCAAAATAGTAAAAATACTTATTAAAAGTTCGAGTTTATATAACCCTCTTTTGCGGTATGGCCTCCACGAAGTCATCCTCGCCCAAGTCCACGTCAATTTCCATTACCCGAGATGGAAAAATTAAAGAGGTGAGTTACTTAGAACTCAAAGTGTAACTCACTTACCACCATTATTAGGCGGATCATCAAGATATTATCTTTGGCTTGAGCCCAATTCTGAAATTCAACAATTTATCATAAAATAAAATAATTTAAAATGCATGTAAAATGAATTTCCCAACCAAACCTAATATCCATCCGCTAACACCCCGCACCAACCATCACACCTGGGGATCGAGTCAACCCACCCCGCCAACACACCAATCGTAGGCATTAAGCCTTTTTATAATTGTGGCAAAGCCACCGAACTAGAGGCAATAAGCCATATTTGTGGCAAGGCCACCGAACTAGAGGCAATAAGCCATTATTGTGGCAGAGCCACCGAACTAGAGGCAATAAGCCATTATTGTGGCAGAGCCACCGAACTAGATTTTTGGCAACTGGCCATTCTTCTCTTCATATATCCCACCCCATGCAATTATGCGTGTATAACAAAATATAAAAAATGCATAACATGGTGGGTTTATCGTTTAAACATTTCATTTGGCCCATAAACATAATTTAGCAATTTGTCTATTTAGCAGTTTAGTGGGCTTTGGCCCATTTACCAAACTAAAGTATTTTGGCCCAAATTATCGAACTAGAGTATTTTGGCCCAATTTATCGAACTAGAGTATTTTGGCCCAATTTATTGAACTAGAGTATTTTGGCCCGATTTTTCGAACTAGAGTATTTTGGCCCAATTTATCGAACTAGAGTATTTTGGCCCAATTTATCGAACTAGAGTATTTTGGCCCGATTTTTCGAACTAGAGTATTTTGGCCCGATTTATCGAACTAGAGTATTTTGGCCCGATTTATCGAACTAGAGTATTTTGGCCCAATTTATCGAACTAGAGTATTTTGGCCCAATTTATCGAACTAGAGTATTTTGGCCCGATTTTTCTAACTAGAGTATTTTGGCCCAATTTATCGAACTAGAGTATTTTGGCCCAATTTATCGAACTAGAGTATTTTGGCCCAATTTATCGAAACATACAATTTTCGTAATAACAAATAATTTCTCGAGGGCGTTTTCGTAATTTTCACGATTTAATTGTTTTTACGCATTTTCGTCAAAATATCAGTTTTTACGTTTTTACTGATCTAGTCGTTTTTACGATTTTTACTTCCATACCGATATTGACATCCAACCGAAAAAAATAGTGTGAAGTTACACACCTCGATACCAAGAGTACTAATCCTTCTCATTCCTCGGCACCTAAAACATATTTCGATCCGTTAGAATACTATTTCGTAAAAATATTCTTAATCGATAATAGATCCAAAATCTTACCCTCTTGATTTTGAATCACTTGATTTTGGCTTCTCCTCGTTTATTGGTTCGTTAGTCGTAGAGAATCCACCAACGATAATGGCTCTAAGTTCGTACTACTTGAATAGTTGACTCCTTTCGGAAGATGGTCCGCAACCCGGTGGAAAATCACGGATCGCCAAATCGCTCTTCGTTTAAATGGGGATTTACGATCCGCCTCTTAACGTGACTAACCACCACCCTTTTCTTCCCTATTTTGAAAGTCTTCACGATCAAGGAATATTAGTTAAATCTAATATAATATCGAATAGTACTAGAGGTTTTAAAGAGTGGGATTTCCTTACCACAATAAAACGTTTCCAACGTTTCTACGGTTCTCCCGATCACTTGAGTTCCGATCTTCCGTTATTGCACTAAATAATAACAAAAGAAATGTTATTAGAATAAACGTTATATCGATTCAAAAAGTCCTTCATAACACCATTAATATTCGGCCATAATACCATTAGTAAATCGAAAACGAAAAAGAAGAAACCCTTACCTATAATCCACGATCAAAAAGAAAGGATTGAAAATGATGCTTATGAGAGTTGGAAAATTCGGCTATGCAACCAAAGAAAAAGAAAATAAATTCGGCTATGGGCACTCTAGCATTCGGCCATTGAAGAAAAAGGAAGAAAATATGAGTGAAAAGAAATAAAGATGAGAGAAGAATGATGATGATGTCTTTTGACTTTCAAAGAGAATGGAGAATAGAAGAAAGAAAGAGATGAGTTTTGAGAGCAATGTATGTTCGGCAATGGGGAGAAGAAAAGAAAAGAATGGTCTTTTAGGTATTGGTAAAATCGGCACTAAGAGAAAGGCACAAAATTGGACACTAAAGTGAAAAGCAAAATGACCAATTGGTCAAAATAATCAAGGCTTACCAATGATCAATTTCGCTAAAGGAAAAGAGGTTGAGAAGAAGAAAAATTCTGCACTAGGTTGCTAGGAATGACCAAAGAGAAAATGAAATGCTTAGCCAAAACTAACACAAAATTTGGCTCCTTCTCTATACCCAATTGCCATCCAAAGCATGGTCAATAGCCATGATTTTGTTTCCAAAATTCTTCCTTGATATGTGCCTTATGTTCCCCCTATCTTTCCTTAAGTATTTGATTCCATGCCATATGGTAACTATTTCCATAATCCTTTGATACACTAACCAAAAATAACATGGCCAACACTTACCATATATGTTCTTGGTGACACTTGCTATCCATGTGCGAAAATTAAAACAAAATTCATTTAGATGCTAAACAAGGGATTCGAACCTCTTCCCTCTTGCTATAACTCATGCGCCAACTCCACCATGCCATGTACTCAACTTATGACACTCATTAACACTTAATTTAACTTAAGTCTTAATGACATTTGCTTCTCTTCAATAATTTCTCAATTATAAATTTTTATTCCTTATCCTAATTATGCTATACTCCTCTTTAGAACTTCAATAAGCACTAAAATAAAAGTAAGGAATTTTCCTTTAAAATCTAAACACCAATTCATGCAATATAAAAACACTCGGATTTTTAGGGTGTTACATTAGTGGTCTACATTCATGATAAATGGATACATGATAAGATTTGATGATGATCATGTGTGAGGCTTTTAGGCCATATTAAATTGAAAAATGATGTGTTCAAGTCTTTGTTGTTGATGTATAGATTAATTGGCCAATGATTGGTGCATAAATATTTGATAATGATTATTTATTGCAATGGCTAATCATGGGTACACTTTGGTATTATATGTGCGTAAATGAGAATTAGTACAAAGAAAACATGATAGAGTAAGTTTAGCAATAAAACAGTTTGGACAGCAGCAGCTGTATCACTTTGAAAAATCTCAAAAAATGGTGGAAATCAAATTAGAGGTTGAGTAAGATATGAAATTAAATCTTATTGAGCCTATTTTCACGCCAAAGAAACGGTGCAAGAAAAGGAATCTCATATTCTGAAATATTTGAATTTTTGTGAGACCGAGTTAGAATGTTTTCAGATCCCCCTATTCTGATTTGAGAAATTAATTATAAATTTTAAAAAAATAATCAAGGGATAAGATTTATATACTATAATTTCTTGTTGAGTCTATTTGCAGTCGAAACAAACAGGAACATTATTTGAGTTCTGTACAATGAGAAAATAAATCTTTAGTGAAGAGGGGTCAGAACTGTTGGACTATGAAACAAGGGAGACCTTAAAGAATAAACTGTACTGATTGGCTAAACCGAAAATTTTGAAAATCCTATGGTAAGAAGATATGTGGATCTAGTTTCAAAAAAAATTAGCAGATCTTAATTTGGAGTTCAGTAGCTACGGATAAAAATAATTTAGTGACTATAACTCAAGTAGACAGCTTAAGATGAACATAAATGAATTGTAAAATTTTGTGCAATAATAATTTGAGAGCTTATAATAAGGATTGTTAAAAGCATGGTAATAAATTGTTTATTATTTACATATGTACTTACTAAGCTTTGTAGCTTACTCCTCTTCCTTTCTTATATCTTATACGGTTTTATGCTAGCTCAAGTTTAAGATGCTATCACACTATCAAGCTATCATGTTGGGTAAAAGTGAATGCAAAACCCTTTGAGTTTATGGCATGTATAGGGACTTAGTCAGTTTTGCATGTGTCATTTGATTTGGCCAAATGTGTTAGTTCATAATGATTATATGGTTCATTTTGTATATGGTCATATGGAATTAGCCAATATTTGTCAAGTTTCATATTCTAATGATGATAAGATTTATGAAGGGAAAGTTTATGCAAATGATGAGGTAAAATGTGAAGTGTTTGAATGATGATTAGTGGTTCTTTATAGGGTATTATTACCATATCATGTATTGCTTGAGTTGGTATAAGCCTATTCATGTTTCAGGGTGGCAATTGGCTTGGAAAATAGCCTTCTAATTGTCCCCACTAGTAGACACACGGGCGTGTGTCTAGGCCGTGTGTGACACACGGTCAACCCTATGGGTGTGTTGATAGGCCGTGTGTCCCCTATGTTTTAATCGTGAGAATCGTCACATGGGCCAGCACACGGGCATTTGCTTAGGCCGTGTGCTTCTTAAGGGGTTGCTGACATCATAAATAGAAAACCCCTAGTTTTCACACACAGGTGAGGACACGGGAGTGTCTAGGCCGTGTGAAGGACACGGGCAATTGACACAGGCGTGTCTAGGCTGTGTGAAGGGCACGGGCCATTGACACGGGCATGTCTAGGCCGTGTGAAGGACATGAGCCATTGACACGGGCGTGTGTCTGGCCGTGTGGAAACCACTGTAGGTTCAAAATAAAAATAAATTCTACATGGGCTAGGGACATGGGCATGTGAGACCACACGGCCTACCCACACGGGTGTGTCCCAAGTCACACGGGCGTGTGACCGATGTTTAGCCAAAATTTTTCGAAGAGTATACAAGTTTTCGGTTGAACTCTGAAACCTTCTGGATGTATGTTTCAGTCCTCGTAGGCCCATGAAATGTATGTTATGATTAAGAAAGAAAATTTTTAAGTTGGAATGAAATTTTATAGCCCGTTATTACATGTTCAAGCAAGGTCAAGCATGGTAATGCCTAGTATCCGGTCCCGGCCTCGGACACTGGTAAGGGGTGTTCAATACTGTGTAAACCTTTCATTCATCATTTGAAAGAAGGCTTGTTTTGCCTCCAAACTTCAGCCCTCAGACACGGGCCTTTCACTACCAGACACAGACGTAACTCTTTGTACTGAAGCTGAAGCATTGGTCTCAGTTTCCTTTGATTCAGCTCTAACTCGGTTGGATGGCATTACTATATTAAAAACACATTTAAATTAGCACAAGTCATCACACTATCACAATTTATATAATGGCATGTATAGCTAACTCATGTTTGCTACGACAAATAGGAGAATCGACTAAACCGTAAATTTAATACCACCAAATGTAACACCCTTAACTCGTAGCCGTCGTTGGAATAGAGTTTCAGAGCATTACCAGAACATTCAATATATTTTTCTATTAAACTACAAAAATTTACTATTCATTTACCGAGATCATCCATAATGTCCCTTGATCAGGCCTTCGAGGCCCAATACGAGCGTCAGAATCAAATTCGGACTTAATCGAAACCACTAAATTTTTTTTGTAAAATTACAAAATTTTCCTAAGGTGCAGGACTCATAAGCCCGTGTGACCCTGTAACACGCTCGTGCTATAGGTTGTGTTTGATTTAGGGTGCTCTCTGACTTGCACCACATGACCATGCCACACGTCCGTGTGCTAGGCCGTGTGGTTAATTAAATTAATTCAAATTAAGTGCAGGTTTCACATGTCTAAGACACGTCCATGTTCTAGGCCATGTGGCACACACGGTTGAGACACGACCTAACCACATGCCCGTGTTACCAGGCTGTATGTCACACACAGTCTAGACACACGCCCATGTGTCTGCCCATGTGGACAAAATGAAGCCATTTCTAGCTTCATTTCTCACCCAAAATTTCACCCAATACCTACACTTGAAACACACATCCAATGCCAACCAATTCAAGCATTCAAATTGGGCAATTTCTATTATTCAACATAGCATATCACTACATGCATAAGTGCTTATAGGCTTACCTTGGAACATCTTAGGCATTTACAACACTGATCACACATTCTTAACGTAACACATGTGTATGAATATATCATAATAATCTACTTAGTCATATCAAAATGAACCATTACTAGCCATTCCAATGGCTAAGTTACAAAATAACATTTCAAGCCACTATTGGCCATGTTGTCCTATACATGCCATTATGCCCAAAATGACTTCATTAAATATACCTAAAATTCTAGTTGATAGTGTGACTATGCTCTAATGATATCCAACCCTCACGAGCTTCCGAGCACTATAAAATAGGGAAAATAATGGGGTAAGCATTACATGCTTAGTAAGTTCGTATAACAGAAACTAAACTTACCAATCTTACTTATTAAAATCTTGGCATAAAATGTCATGTTTCCATCCATTTGGCTAAATTGCCTAATCACATACATTCAATCAAACATGTTAGTCACGAAAATCTTCATATCAATCAAGTAACATAGATTAGCTCATCAAGCAATATTCTTTCAAATCATTATCATATCATCTTAAGATTTTCATACCATGTCAGGAGTTTTATGTCCATCAAATCATTGAATTCTGGTGGATGCTTAAGTAGTACACTTGAAGTGTACGATTCAATAATCCGTCAATTTCTTATTCAAGGGTACCCAATAGGGCCTTCAGCCAAGAAACACTCTCTCGAGCCATATATTGTATAACAGGATTACCAGTCTAGGCTAAATCCTTTATATAATGTAAGTTCAGAGGAGCTCGATTAGGATTACCAGTCCAGGCTAAACACTAATCATAACGTATGCTTGAGAGGTATTATATCGGATTACCCTGCCGGGCTAAATCCTTTCTATAACAAGGTCAATGGGATTACTCGTCTGAGCTAAATCCCGTCAGCAACAAATGCAGGACCTTATTAATTTTGGGTGAGCGCATATAATCATCGGAATTCAATATTCAATTTGGACTTAACCATTTTTCACATTTTAAGCATATATCAATTTTCCATCATAGGATACAAGTAAGCATATCAACATAAATCACATTATATACAACACAACATAATTACATGCCCAATTAAGTTACACAAACTTACCTCGACACTTGTTCGCATTAGAAATCTACTAATCTAAAACCTTTTCTTTTCCTCGATCTAACCTCGAACAAGTGTTTTTTGGATCTATATAAATGAATTTAACCATCAATTTCATACGTTTCATATTTAAATGGACTCAATTTACGTCCTAGGCAAAATTACCATTTTCCCCTTAACTTTTCCATAACTTCTGATTTTTTCCCTAGGCCTGAAAAATGAAACTTGTGCAAATTACTCCTTATTCCAAGCTTAACAAAAGCCCCATTACAAATTTTCTAGCACATGTATTAAAAAAATTTCATAATTTTTCCTCAAATTTTACAACTTTTCATTTTTGTCCCTAAATCATGTTTTCATCAAAAATCACTTTGTAAAAGTTGTTTATCTATCAATAATCTTTCATTTTCTACCATAAATTTCTAATTTCCAGCATAATACATCCATGACCCATTTTCATACATTGATAACTTTTGAAATTAATCCATCAAATAGAGATATTAAGCTATCACGGTTTCAAAAATATCAAAATTACTAAAAACAAGACAAGGAAACTTACCCAATTGGGCCTTGAAAGTTTCTCCTCTCTCTTTTAGGGTTTCCATAAAATTTTAGGTTGAAGATGACAATAATAAGATGATATTTTCTTTTATCATCTTTTAATTAATTAATTTTTTACTATTTCCAATTTAGTTCCCGACCTTTTTCTATAATTTTATGGATGAGTCACCACGAAAAATCTACATACTCTTGTTAATGGTCTAATTACCATAAAAGAACCTGTAGTTTTGAATTCCATATCTATTTGATCCTTATAGCTACTAGAATTCAACTTTCACATTTTATGCGATTTAATCCTCGTAATTAGGCACTAAATCGATAAAATTTTCATGTCAAAACTTTTACATGTCACGTCTATCATATTACAGACCATATAATAAAATAAAAATAAATTATATTTTGGGTCGGATCTGTGGTCCCAAAATCACTGTTCTGATTTCACTGAAAAATGGGCTATTACAACTATTTGATGAGGTCGTGCATGATGTTCCCAACTCTGATCGTGAAGACCATTGTATTAATGTCAACCATCCCAAACTAGATTGTACAAGTCAACAAGAGTTGGAAGTCATCATGGATAATGTACCCAGGCCGACACATGAGCAACATTTAGGGATGTCTGAATCTTCAGCAGAATCTCAATGTGTCCCACATGAGATTTATTTGCGAAACAATAATGATGGGTACTGTAACAGTTCAGTTTAGACCCTGGTCGAAATAGTAGTTTTGGGACCACAAATTTGAGTCAAAAATATTTTAATATTATTGTTTGTGCTTATAGTATGTGAATTTGTATGTGTGAAAGTTTCATAAATTAATTTGTCCGTTTGTGTGCTTAATTTGACATAAGGACTTAATTGTGAAATATGTAAAATTAGCATACTTTATGTAAATGTATCCATTTGTTATGGCTTTTACTATATGGAGTCCTTATGTTGTTATTAAGCCAAAGGGATCTTGAATGGACAAAATTGCCATATGTTAGTGGAAAATGAATGATAATAAAAAGGTTAAAAATGGTATTTGTTAATTAAGTTAATGTATAATAAAGCAAAAGTTTAAATTAATGCTCATCTTTTGTGTTCTTCACCGAAAATAGAAAAGAAAAATAAGGTTTGAAGCTTTGTGATATTTGGCCTAGGGTTAAGCTCAATTAAGGTATGTTTTTGACTTAGTTTTTGATAATTTCTACGTTTTTGTTATCGTTGCTTTGTGTTCTTCAAAACCCATGCTTTAATTTTGTGAATTGATGATGATTTTGAAATGTGCCATTGATGAACACATGAGTTTTGTGTTGTTTGATGATGAAATATGAAATATATGTGTTAGATTAACATATTTTGTCTTTGGATTTTTAATGAATTTGAGTAATTTGGACTAAATTATGAAAATAATATTTTGAGGGACTAAATTATAAAATGAATGAAATGTATGGACTTGTGTGAACTACATGAATATTCGGCCAAGCATGGGTGATATGAAATTATGTGTATTTTGTGATTTTATGAAATAAGGACTAAAATGTCAAATTTTGAAAATATGGGGGCTAATTTGTAAATTGCCCTAAATATGTGTTTTTAGATTGAAATGAATGATTTGGTGAATAAATGGGTTAAATTTGAATATGTATAGATTAAGAACTAAAGAAAACAAATTTAGATCGAGGAAAGTTGAAAGTAATTGAATAGACGAATCTGTTCATTTACTCGAATCCGAGGTAAGTTGATATACAAAAAAATGCATTTGAATTTAGTTATTTATGCATCCTTGAAATTTAGATTGTGATGAATATACTAGAGATGTTATTTACATGAAAACCGAGGAAGTATTACCAAGGTATCAATGTCCAAAAAGTCTTGTACGAACCTAGGAATAGATAGGATTACATATGTCATGACATAGGTTTTCGATATGTGATATCGTGTAAGACCACGTCTGGGACACTGCCATCGATTTGAGATTTATGTGTAATGTAACATCCTAAATTAGGGACTTTGCATTTATTATGCTCCTATGTGTATGCTATGCTCGGTGTGTCAATTTAGTGTGTTTGGGGTTTAGGAAAGGCTCGGGGTTAAGCCGAGGCCTTGGCCAAAATTTCAATTTTGGACACTTTAGGGAGGAGCTAGCTAGGGTAGGACTTAAGGGTTGTTGCCTGTGTTTGTTGTCACAAGAAGTGCTTTAGTAAAGTGGCAAGGAGGCGCCACTTAAGAGGCAGGTGAGTGATGCCACAGGGAGCAGAGAGGGAGCAGGTTCGAGTTGTATTGTTTACACTTTTGGGATTCTTTTTGGTGTTTGGAAGGGAAGTGATGGATTCGACTAGGAACCTTGAATAGTAGGTGTTGAATTTGGTCAAACATTTTGAATAGGTGGACAAGAGTGAAAAGGGAGATTTGAAGCTTTCAAACTAATTTGGATAAGGGGTTAGGAGTGAATGTAGGAAGTGAACATAGAGTGGGTAGCTAGTGGGTTTTTGGCCTAATTTTCTTGAATGTTGGAAGGGGGAGAGGTTCGGTTGTGAGCTAGGAGGGTGGTGAGCCGAATCTTAAAGTTAATAGCTCTAGGTCCCTCTCTTGGTGGTGGTTCAATCGGGTTTTTAAGGTGCCTTGTTGTGTCGATTTTTCCTTGGAGTCACATTGCGCATAAGGTTGGAAACTGATTAGGGAAAACACTCTCTTCTCTCCTTTGCTTTGCGTCTTTTTCTTCATTTCTTTGATAGCAAAAAATCAAAACACAATTGCCTCTCATCTTTACATCATTTTCTTCTTTGATTGCTGCAACTCCCAAGAGCTTTTTGCTTCATCTTTAATTGGTAAAAACTGAAACCTGTTACACTCCTTCTCTATTTTTCTTTTCTCATTTTCCCCTCATCATTCTTTTTTCCATATCTTTTCCTCTCTTTTTCTTGTGTTGTCGAACCTCTTGAACCCTTGCCGAATCATTCCATTCATTGCCTTTTCCTTAAGCACGATAACCGCACCTTCCTCCTATCATCTTTTCTTTTGCCAAACTGAAACCCATCTCTCAATTCTTCTCTTTGAGATTTCTTTTACCTATCGTTCCAATCGAATCCTCATCCCACTCTTTGGTATGTAGTTATCGTTCTCTTCTATTTTTCCTCTTCCCAAAGGCCAAATCTCTAAAGGTTGTTTCCCTTTCTTCTTTTAGAGATATCATCTATGTTAGCCGAATGGCTAATTGGCGTGGTGTTACAATTTTATTGACTTTGCTCTCTTTATCTTCTTCTCTTATTGGGGGCACTTATTCTGGGAAACACCGCTAGCCGAACCATTTGAGTTCCAAGTCTGAGGCTTAATCAATCTCTGAATCCCATCATTCTATTTGGGATCTTAAGGTAAGAGATTCCTCCATAGTTATTCTATTAGCCTTTCTGTTCGTGGTTCGTTGCCTTGACACAGTTAAGTGGTTAAACAATCATTGCTTTCATATAGTGATTTACTGATCAAGACTATTCATGGATGCAAGAAATGTTCAAGTTGGGGAAGAGAGCAAACCCTCTATTTTGACTCCAAAGCTTAAGAAGCGAGTGGTATCGACAATACAAGACTAACCACTGGGTTGTGGACCAACTTTAGAACAGGATAAACAGATAGCTGTCGTCCCTGCTAGCAAGAGTGTTGACATAGAAAGTATAGTATTGTGTGTTATCAGGTGTGTAAAACTTCACACTCTATTATTAATCTGTGTTATTAACTGTTTGGGCTGAAAAGCCAAAGTGACTAAAAGACAGTCGTGATACCCTTATGGGTAAAGCTGGGGATACCAGGTAAGTGTCTATAACAATCTATTAATGGATATGAAATAAATGCTGAAATCTGTTACTATGATGAGAGCATGTGCATTCATATGATCGTATGTTCTGCATGGGTTGGGATATGATGCGAAAGGGGAAGTATTAGAGACTGTCACGGTGGTTTGGTACCACAAGTGGTTGGCCCCACATATATCCGATTCAGTGACCATGTCTCAGTGGCTTGGTGCCACGGTGGTTAAATACCATGTATATACATCTATGATTTAGTGACTCGTCCCAGTGGTTTGGTACCACAGTGGGTTGGCCCTACATATGTTCATCAGGGATTGTCATGGTGGTTGGGTACCATGGTGGGTTGGCCCCACATATGTTAATAGTGACTCTGTCACGATAATCTAGTATCACAAGTGGCTTGGTGTCACATATGAGATGTGTAGCGAATGGAGGGTTGATTGTAGAAATCCCCATGGTGTGATGGGCTGGTACGGGTGGTGTCTAGAGGATGGAAAATTGGTTGGGATGGGACACATGTTACATTCATATTTATGTATGCTATTTTAAATGGGCTAAGGCCCAATATGCAATTGTGGGCTTGAAGCCATTTATGTGACATAAGGGGATTTGAACACTGAGTCATGGTGACTCACCCCTTCAGCTTTATTTTGCAGGTAATCAATAGATCGTGGTTCTGGGAGTTGAGGCGGACTCGTGGAGGCCATAACATGTTTCTTTTTGTAAACTCATTATCTTTTTTATATTATTTTTTAATTGAGGATTTTATTATGTAATAAGGCCTTCTTAAGTTAATATTTGGGTTTTTATTTAATTATCACTTAATTAAGATATGACATTATTATGTTTTAACATGAAAGTTAAGATGAGATTTTCAAAAACATAAACGACATAAAATAATGTTTTCTCTCAAGTGCCAACAAAGATAACAAATGATTGTTTTAACTCAATTCGGGAATTTTTCTTAAACTACAAACCATTGTTTTCAAAACATCAGCCTAGACGAAAAGTTTTCAAACTTACGGTATTTTCTTAAGGTTTTAAAATTCCATTTTACAACTTTTCCCTGTGACATTCCAGATTTGGTCGTAACGTCTAGACCGGGTTTGGGTGTTACAATTTTTGTATCAGAGCCTAGGTTACAAAACTCGGGCTGTGGAATAGGTTTAACAAGGTTTTATAAAGTCGATTTACAATATGGTTTAAAGAAATGTTTTAGTTGGAGTATGGCACCCGAGTCTACTGACACCCGATCCACGTGGTAAGTGTTCTAATTGTTGGTTGTTTTGCATGAAATAATTATGTTGTGTTAGTTATGCTAGTATTAAGAGATCCAAACTTTAGTGACTGAAAACCTCTAGGTATAGATAAGAATCTACAAGGATTACTCTTTAATACTATTCATCATAAGACTGCTCGGTATTAAACAGTGAAAGAAAGTACTAATTCATAAAATTTTTAATCAGATTAAGTCGTATTAGTAGCCATGAGTACTAGGGGGCGTGGACGTGTTGTCGCGGCCGTGGTAGAGGCCGGAGTATTAGGTTTGAACCCTTGGAATCTGGACATGGGTCAAAAAGTGATGTACCAACATCGCCAGTGCCAGAAACAAAATTTCAGGACCAACCAGGCGGAGACGATGCTGTGTCTCAAGTGATGTTACGTGTGTTGGAGAGAGTTGCTGGAGCAAGCACAGGTTTGGGAGCTCAAAAATCTGTGTCTGAACGACTCCAAGCCAATGGAGTGGAAATGTTTAGGGGTATTTTTGGCATAGCTCCTAATGTAGTTGAATATTGGTTAGAACCAGTTAAGCATATAATGGATGATCTTGACTTCAAGGAGGAGGAAAAATTGAAAGGAGTTGTGTCTCTTCTTCGGGAGGAGGCATATCAGTGGTGGCTTACGGTCAGGGATGGTACAGTGGCTGACCGCATTACCTAGGATTTCTTCAAGACAACATTCTAGGGGAAGTACATCGGATCAAGTTATGTGGATGCACAGCGGAAGGCATTTTTGAATTTGGTTCAGGGAAATAAATCGGTGGCTGAGTATGAAGTGGAATTCTTACGTCTTAGTCGTTATGCCTGGGGTATTGTTGCAACAGACCATAAGCGTTGTGTTCAGTTTAAGGATGATCTAAGGGATGAGTTGCGAGTGCTGATAGCTCTACAACGAGAAAGAGAATTTACTGTTTTAGTTGAAAAGACTAAGATAGCCGAGGAAGTGAAGTGGTCTATAAAACAGAACCAGGATAGGGATAAAGGTAAGAATAAAAGAATTTTGGATTATCGGGATTAGCTGGGCATTTTCAAAAGAGGCCTAGGTGGGAAGGGTCGAGTCGTGTTGCGAGACCTATTGTTGATAGTGGGCCCCAGAGGTGTGCTAGGTATGGTAAATCTCATTTAGGTGAGTGTTGGATGGGTAATAGAGGATGTTACAGATGTGGGTCTACTGATCATCGGTAAGGAACTGTCCAAAGGAGTTGGGCAGAATGCAACCAGCAAGACAGGGTTATGTTCAGCCGGGCAGAGGTGGTTAGCAACCACAGAGAGATCGTGGTACCGCTAGAGGAGGAGGTAGTTTTGGCCGAGGGCATGGAGTACCGGGCAGAGGTGCTGGGAGCACAGAGGCAATATAGCCTGGGTTGGTCTATGCAGCTAGACGCCGAGAGGAGGGTGATGCACTGAACGTCATAACCGGTACGTTTCTTATTTATTGGTTGCCTTATACTGCATTGATTTATATTTTATCAACACATTCTTATGTTGCTAGCGCTATATCGGGAACTTTGAACATAGACTCTGAGATTGCCTCTAGAGAGATGACTGTACTTAGCCCTTTAGGACAATCGATAATAGTGAATAAAATCTTAGGTAAAAGACATGGGCATGTGAGACCACACAGCCTGCCCACACGGATGTGTCCCAAGTCACACGGGTGTATGACCCCTATTTAGGTAAAATTTTTTGAAGAGTATAAAAGTTTTCGGTTGAACTCTGAAACCTTCCAAATGTATGTTTAAGGCCTTGTAGTCCCATGATATGTATGTTATGATTAAGAAAGAAAAGTTTTAAGTTGGAATGAAATTTTATAGCCCGTTATTACATGTTCAAGCAAGGTCAAGCGTGGAAATGCCTCGTATCCAGTCCTGGCGTCAGACATGGGTAAGGGGTGTTACATTTATTGGTATCAAAGATATGGTTTAGTTGATTCTTGGACAAACCTAGTGTATGTGAGTCTAGCTATACATGCAATATTACTACTCGTGATAGTGTGATATCTCTCGGCTCTAACGAAATTATTTTGTTAAGACAGAGATGGCTTCCAACCGAGCTAGTTTTGATAATGCTGAAAAAAGATATTGAGATAATTGAAATGTGTTTGTGATTAGACGAAACTTAGTAAGGAAATGAGTGTGATCGTTTAATGATGAATTGACGAATAAGACCATGGTTGGACCATGGCAAAGTATGGAATGTAAGAGCATAGCTGGGGTATAGCATTTCAGTGAAAAGACTATAACTTTGTTATGGCATTGTGGACGTAAGACCATGGTTGGACCATGGCAGTATATGTGTGTACGTGTAAGACCATAGTTAGACTATGGCATCAAGTAAATGATATACTCGAACCCATAAGGCGTTCTCTAATTTGACAAATTTTATTAAGTAAATTCATTGTTTGAAATTAAGGATGGCAGAAAACATTTGTAAAATGAATAAGTATATTAAATAGTCTGAAGTAAATTATGTGATTATGATGATATTAAGTTAATGATGAATGCAAAGTCATATGTGTGTATTTATGAGAGTCAAGTTAGAGGCTTTACAACCTCACCCCTTACCAGTGATGCTTTATGACGAAATTTTACGAGACCCATGTTGAATAATTTTATAAGTGCGAAACTAAAGAGTTCAATAATGAAATAATTAGTAATGTATACAGAGATAATAATAGTTGGAAACTGAAAATAGCTTTAGAAGAAATACTAGAATTATAACACCCCTAACCCGTATCCGTCACCATATTAGGGTTAAAGGCATTACCGGACAGATCAGAAACTTTTATAGGCATTTCATATTACAGTTCATCAATCACAATAAAATGTCCCTTTTATAGGTTAACAAGACCTTAATCATGCTTTAGAATAGGGTCGAGACTAAACTGAACGCATATAAGATTACTTGAAAATTTAAAAACTTTTTAAGTTATAGAGGTCAAACGCCCGTGTGGGTAGGCTGTGTGCCTTCCACGGCTACCAGACACACCCATTTGTCTTGGTCGTGCCAAAATAGAGCTTGTATACTGACTTATCCACATGGCCACCAGACACACCGGTGTGCCATGGCCGTGTACACTTAGGCTATCCACTGACTTACTCACACGGCTACTAGGCACGCCCGTATGCCATGGCTATGTACACATAGGCTAGCTATTGACTTATACCCACGGCCACTAGGCACGCCCGTGTGCCACGGCCGTGTAGGCAAAGCAGACCACTTGCAAGGTCAAAATGCCACCCACATTAGGGTCATCTCTCATAGCTACACACCAATTCATTTCATGCACAATTAACATCCAAAGATAAGTCAAACCAAACAACCAATATTCACATCCAATCTCCTTTGTAATCATATCATTTCGCATACCAATTTGAACAATCAATTTTCATATAAAACCAAACATGATTCATTCACATTTACCTTTCATATAACCATTCCTTTGATCAAACATACTAACTCATAATGCATTCATATGCTTACTATAAACATGACCATTTCATAGACATGGGATTATACCAAAATCAACATCATATACCACATTTACAAATGCATAATATCAACATTAAACTGCCACATCACATGGCTATTTTCATATCTCAAATTATACCAAATAACTAGCCTATACATGCCACATTTAGCTATATACAAATCTTCAAAGTACCAAAGCAAGTTTGAGTAGTGTAATAACGATCCTCGATGGTCCCCAAACCTTCAATAGCTTTGACGATATACAAAAAGAGCAAACACACATAGAGTAATCTTTCAAAAGTTTAGTAAGCCATATACAAATAAACTTAGCATAAAATGCACTCAACCATATTGATACAATAACATTAATGGTTCTCAAAGCAACTTCATCACATATATTCCTTGGCTCATTTTCTTAGCCATTTCTTACCACAGTCTTCAACTCAAATAACACACACACACACATATATATATATAGCTCATTCAAGCATATATTCATCTTAGTAAGTTCATAAAGGCACTTACCTTTCATACACACTTATTATACATATCAAACGTACTTGAAAAAGATATACAAATCACATGGTCAATCGTATCTCAAATTTGCCCGTTGAACCATTTAGAATCTAGTAGGATACTTATAGTGCTCAGAATAGTCGTACAATGCAAATGTCCCAGACGTGGTCTTACATGAACTTAGATATCGATGCCACTATCCCAAATAGGGTCTTACACGAATCCTTACGATGCTTATGTCCCAGACATGGTCTTACACGTAATTCTCATATCGATGCCAATGTCCCAGATGTGGTCTTACATGAAATATCAAATCAATGCCAAATAACGAACGTGGTCTTACATGATACCACAACACAGACACCTATGTCATGACACAAACTACCCTATCTATTCCTAGGTTCGAACGGGACTTCTTGGACATTGTCACTATGCCGATTTTATTTCAAAATTCATGTATACATCATCTCATATACATTCATCATTATCAATAGTCATAAGAACATACATAATTCAATACAAATACATTTATTTGTATATTGACTTACCTTGGATTCGAATATTCGTTCGGACTCGGTTATTCTACTACCTCCACTTTCCCGCGATCTAAGTCCGTTTTCTTCGGTTATTAATCTATACATATTCAAATTTAACCCTTTCATTCATCAACTAATTCAATTCAATCCAAAAACATACATTTAGGGCTATTTGTAACTTAACTCTCACATTTGCACATTTTATCAATTTAGTCCATTTTTCACAAAACATCAAATATACAAAATCACCATATATCCATGCTTAGCCGAATGCTCATGTATCTCATACAAGTCCAAACATTTAATCAAATTCACAATTTAATCCCTCAAAATACTATTTTCATAATTTAACCCTAACTAGTTAAATTCATAAAAAATTCAAGAACAAAACATGTTCATTTAACACATATCTTTCATTTAACACCTAAACTCATCACAAAGCTCACCATTTCATCAAATGGCACATCTCATAAATATCATCAATTCTTCAAATTACAACATGGTCTTGACACTCAAAAATATAAAAATCATAAAAAACGGAGTCAAAATCTTACCTTAATTTAGCCAAACCATAGCCGAATGCCCTATCTTTCTTATTTCTTTCTTTTCTTTGCTAATTTTGGGGCTAAAATAAGATCATAACTATCATCTTTCAATTGTTTCTTTTATTTATTATCATATTATTTACCTATTTACAAAATTATCCCTTAAACTAATAATTAAAACAAACATACATTAAGGGCATATTTGCCTTTTGTTCATCCACTAACGAAATAGTGGTTTAATTGCCTCATAAGGCCTCCTCTTTTAATAGCCACAACAGATGGGTGCTTTAACAAATAGCATGCTGGTTTTGTATTTAATGCAATTTAATCCTTTTATCAAATTAAGCATACAGACGGACAATTTAACTTAAGGAAATGCAACACATGTTTAATCACCCATTAATGGCACATAAAATAATATTAAAATATTTCATTGACTCGGATTCGTGGTCCCAAAACCACTGTTTTGATTGGGGTATATATAATATCCAGGATTTAGGGGTTATGCATTTTCACTTAAATGTATGTGGTGGCATGCTTGTGTGTGAATTGAATGTGTTTTGGGGGCTTCAAGAACCTTGGGATGTAGGTAGAAGCCTTAGAAAATATTTGATTTTAAGCCTAAAAAGGGAAACTAAGGGAGCTAGGCCTTAAGGAGTTTATTGTGTGGCTTAGGACACAAGAAAAGCCTTGGTAAAGTGGCAAGGAGGCGCCACTTAGGGCCTTAGTCAGTGACGACACAAGGAGTGTGAAGGGGCCTAGGTTTGAGCAGTAAGGGAAGCATTTTGAAGCTTTTATTTTTTTCAGCAAGGAAGGGCGGTGATGGACGGCACAAGGACACTTTATGGATGAAGTGTAGATTGGGTCAAATAGCTTAAATATTCGGCTAAGTAGGAGTGAAAAGGGGGATTTGGATGAGGAAGGAGAGTTGGCAGGCCAAGGGACTTATAGGATGACAATTTCGGGCATGTAGGTGGAGAAGAGAAGCCGAATTTTAGATTGAGCCTCACCATCACTTTCTTTTTCTTTTCTACTCACCATTCTTTCTTCCTCTTTCTCACCAAAGTTGAATCACGCCATCTTTTTCTTCTTCTTCTTCTTCTCATAACTTCTTTTGCCATCAAAAGCCGAAACACTCCGTGTCATTAGCCAAAATCTTTCTCTTTTTCTGTCATTCTCAAAAGCTGAATCTTCTATCTCTTTGCCATAGCCGATTGTACTTCTACCCTTTTGGAATTGAATTATTCACAAGATCAAAAGTCGAATCTTATGGTAAGTACACTTCCTACTTCTCTTCTCTTCTTGACTGATTTTGTTAGTTGAAATCTAGGGATCTAATTTCTCTTATTTTCTTTTGGCCGAACCATGAAGGAGATCTTTCGGGATTCTTGTAGTCGACAATTGAAAGGTGATTTTATGGGATTTGAGATCCAAGGTAAGCAGAAGGTAACATTCGGCCAAGGGCCATTCTTATAGATCCTATGCAAAAATTTGAATCTGACATAATTTATGTAGGGATTTCGACATCTTCAAGGGCAAACGATAGTTTCAGGATTTAGGTAAACAAGGTAAGGGTTCTAGTATTTCGGATCTATCTCTCATTCGTTCAAAAGACAAAGGCTAATCATTTGTGTGTGCTAGTACTTGGCCAATTGCAAGGGAAGAGCATTACGTAGTTTTTGGATTTAGTTGGAAACCAAATCGGCATTAAGGTAAGGTATTATTTCCATGCGACATGTCCTTCAGGATTTCTAAGTTGAGCCGAATAGACTTTTGGTCACTAACTAGTATTGACCGATTATAGGAAGGGGGAAAGGAAACGTTTCGGGATTTCACTTAGTTCTACGAATAGTCAGGTGTGTAACCCACCCTAAATTCCCAATTAATAATAATAATGTTATGTATATGTTAATAAGGCAATAAATGAATATGGCCAAGGGTACCATTCAATGATACAGTGCATTCAGGTATGTTACCACTAACTTTTGGTTAATAAAGTTTATAAATATTGATATGAAAATATGAGAAATATCGTTATGGCCATGGGGTAAGGTAAATTGCATGATATGTGTATGATTTCTATGTTGCATTGGAATATGGGTGATAATGATAAAGGGGAAGTGTTCTGGTGGTTTTTACCAAATTATCTGGTGACCTATGTCACGTATTATGAATCTGGTGACTCTGTCACATTATCTGGTGGCTATGCCACAATTATAAGGGCGATGTGTAGTTGACTAGAGTGACTGCCTTTGATGGTGTGTAGCGGATGGAGGGCCGATTTAGTAATCCCCACGGTGTGATTGGCAGGTACGGGTGATGTGTAGAGGTTGGATATCTAGGTGGGTTTGGGTTGCATCATTGCTTATAAACGCGTATATGTGATTTGATATGCCTTAACCGAATGGGAATCTATGTTGGTTGTTACACACTGATTCTGTTGATTCACCCTTCGTGGGCTAACATTTTGCAGGTGGTACTCAGTAAGTGGACCGGGTCGGCAGGGACTTAGTGGTGGCCATGCTCAGCTCTGCATTTTTGATTTCTTATTATATTTTTTGAATTTATTTTGGGTTTTATTTTGTTGTAACAAGGCCATTTTTATTTAACTGTTTTATTTTGCGGTTTAATTTTTATTATGATATGAACAACATCAAACAAATGATTAAAAATTTTTCATAAAACAACTTCAATTGTTTTGACACCTAAACACCTAAAAATCGACATTTCTTTTAGCTTTAAATTTTGAACACATGGTAATAATGTTTCAATACAAACTTCAAACAAACTGATCACAACTCAAACCTATCTTTCTTTAAAACCACCAATTTTTCTAAAGTGACAGAACGAGGTTTAGCTACATTTTACTCAAGGAGCATGCCAGATCCGGTCAGGGCTTGTGGACCGGGTTTAGGGTGTTTCAATTTGTTATTAGAGCCCGGTTCAAAACTCAGCCTTGAGGGCTTTTGGGCCCAAAACATTTTTTTATTTTGAAATTGAGTTTTACTAAAGAATGAGCAGGTTTTCTGGCATGGCACCTGAGTCTCCGGCCCGAAGTCCACCAGGTAAGTACCTCTAATTGTTGTGTGATTTGTATGTGGGTATTACGGGGATGTAGATTAGTAGATTAGGAGCTAATGACCCTAGGATTAGCTTACTCCAACACAGAATTGCATAAAATTTAAAGTCTAATCAAACAAACCTGTGAGTGAGTCGCTGAGTTAAGGGTGTGGCAACCGTTGTGCGCATGCCTAGGATTGGATTCAGGAGGAGCTTGGTATTTAAGCAGTCCTAGTGACTCACCTCCTCTCCGCTCGAATCCTACCTGGTGCACAGTGACGGTTCACCCTAACCAAGAGGACTTATTCACAGGCTAAATTTAATAATTAAAACCCAAAGGGACTAGCTACACTGTTTTATAAAAACCTTAGTTTTAAAATCACCGAATTACCCCTTTCATTTGAAAAAACTATTTTAGATTTTGAAATTTTTTTTCGAAATACCCCAAATTTTCAAAATTACCAAAATACCCCTAGATTTCTAAAATCACTGAAATACCCAATTTCCAAAATTTCCAAAGTACCCCCGAGATTACAAAATTACCAAAACACCCCTATTTCATAAAATCACCAAGGACCCTATTTTGAAAAAAATTACGAAAATACCCCTGTAGGATAAAATTACGAAAATACCCCTAGGTAGTGGAAAACAACAACAATGACAACCACAACACTTTTCTGTAATGAACGCGAGTTCATGAATGTTGATGATTGAATGAATGAACTTGAGACTGTAGTGTGTGTATGAATTCGAAAGAACTACTTTTTAGAACTATTAATCATAAGACTGTTTGCGATAAATCAGTGGAAAGAAATAATGAATCATAAAATTCTTAATCAGATAAACACAACTCGGAAGAATGAGTTCTAGGGGACATGGTCGTAATGTGCGAGGGTGTGGTAGAGGCAAAATGACCGTATCAAAACCCATTAGGTCTGGTCAAGGGCTGAGAATGACATACCACCACCACCAACTGCTGGTGCTGAATATTAGGATCAGATGGGGGATGATGCAGTATTGCAGGCAATGTTGCGAGTTCTTGAGAGGGTGGCTAGAGTAAGTAGAGGCATGGGAGCTTAGAAATCTGTACCCGAGTGACTTCGAGCCAATGGAGCTGAGGTATTACGTGGTGTATCTGGTGTGGCGGCCAATACGGCTGAGTATTGGTTGGAGGCAATGGAGCGAATCATGGACGATTTGGACTTGACTGCTGAGGAAAAACTAAAAGGGGTGGTGTCGCTTCTCCGCGATGAGTCATGCCAGTGGTGGCTCACGGTTCGGGATGGTACCGCAGCGAATGATCTTACTTGGGAGTATTTTAAGGCGGCGTATCAGAAGAAGTATATTGGGACTAGCTATATTGATGCGCAGAGAAAGGCGTTTCTGAGGCTAGTTCAGGGGAATAAGTCTGTAGCGGAGTACGAGGTAGAATTTTTAAGGCTGAGCTGGTATGCTTGAGGCCTTGTGCTTACGGAGCATGAACGATGTGTCAGGTTTGAGGATGGATTGAGGGATGACCTAAGATTGCTGATAGCTCCACAGTAGGAGCGGGAGTTTGCCATGTTGGTGGAGAAGGCTAAGATAGCTGAAGGGGTTAAGGAATCTGTAAGACAAAATTCCGATAAGAATAGACAAAAGAGAGGTTTTGGATCATCAGGGTCATTCGAAAACGTTCAAAAGAGACCTAGAGTTGATGGACCGTGAGGTCAGTAGGTTGTCATGGGAGGACAATACTGTACTTGTGCTCAGTGTGGAAAGATGCACCTAGGAGAGTGTTGGAAGAAGATGGGGGATGTTTTAAGTGTGGGTCTAAGGATCACATGATTAGGGACTGTCCTATGAAAACAGACGGGAGCCGACCAATAAGTCAGGGTCTTAATCAGGCTGGAAGAGGTGGACAGCAGCCACCGCGGGGTCGTGGTCCAGTTGGTAGATGTAATGGTTCTAGAAGAGGTCAGAGAACACCGGGCAGAGGTGTTGGTAACACAGAGGCAAGATAGCCGGGTCTGGTGCATGCGATTCGTCGGAGGGAGGATGGTGACACACTGGACGTCATAACCGATATGTTCCTTATAGCTGATAAGCCTTACTTTGCTTTAATTGATGCTGGCTCGACCCACTCATATGTTGCATATAAAGTAGCTGAAACACTAGGTGTAGTATCTGAACTGTCTGGTAGAGAGATGACTGTAGTGAGCCCGTTAGGTCAAACGGTAGTGGTGAATAGGATATTCTAGAGTGTGCCTCTAGAAATTCAGGGAGTGGTATTTCCTGCCAACTTGATGGAACTACCTTTCAGAGAATTTGATCTCATTCTAGTCATGGATTGGCTAGTGGAACATCAGGCTAAATTGGATTGTGCAGCTAAGCTAATGGAGTTGAGGACTCTAGAGGATGAGGAGATAATTATGATAGGAGAAAGAAGAAATTATTCAGCTAACGTAGTCTCTGTATTAAAGGCTGATAAGATGGTTCGAAAAGGGTGCAAGGCATTTTTGGCCTTCATGAGTGCTTTGGATGCAAATGAAGAAGAAGTTAGTGGAATGAGAACAGTAAGGGAATTCGTGGATGTCTTTCCAAATGAGCTGCCTGGATTACCCCGGACAGGGATGTGGAGTTTAGAATTGATTTACTGTCGGGTACAATTCCTGTGTCAATTGCTCCATACCGAATGACACCAAAGGAGTTAGTAGAGCTTAAGGCCCAGATCCAAGAGTTACTCGATCGTGGGTTTATCCGACTTAGTGTGTCTCCATGGGGAGCACCAGTCCTATTCGTGAAGAAGAAGGACGGGACTATGCGTATGTGCATAGATTACCGATAGTTGAATAAGCTGACCATCGAGAACAAGTACCTATTGCCGAGGATAGACGACTTGTTCGATCAGCTTAAGGGGGCCGTAGTATTTTCAAAGATAGATCTACGGCCTGGATATCACTAGCTTAAGGTGAAGGAAGCAGATATCCATAAGACAGATTTTCAGACAAGGTACGGATGTTATGAGTTCTTAGTAATGCCGTTCGGATTGACGAATGCCCCAGCTGCATTCATGGATATGATGAACTGGGTTTTCCAACCCTACTTGGATCGGTTTGTCGCAGTGTTTATAGACGACATCCTAGTGTATTCCAAGTCTGAGGAAGAACATGATGAGCATCTCTGGGTTGTATTGCAAGTGTTAAGGGAAAATAAGTTGTATGCCAAGTTCAGGAAGTGTGAATTTTGGCTGAAGGAAGTTACATTCTTAGAGCATGTGGTGTCTGTGGAAGGAATAAGGGTGGATCCTTGGAAGATTGAGGCAGTATTATATTGGAAACCCCCTAAGTATGTGGCTGAGGTTCGTAGTTTCTTAGGGTTAGCAGGCTACTATCGGAGATTTGTTGAAGGGTTCTCGTCAATAGCAGCACCTCTGACGAAGTTGTTAAGGAAGGAGGTACCTTTCGTATGGACGGATAAGTAGCAGGAAAGTTTTGAGAAGCTTAAGAGAGTATTGACTGAGGCTCCAGTTTTGATTCAACTGGAAGCAGGGAAAGACTTCGTGGTGTATTGTGATGCTTCCCATACAGGATTGGGATGTGTCCTTATGCAAGACGAGAAAATGGTCACTTATGCATCTCGGTAGTTGAGGCCACATGAGGTTAACTATTCGACACATGATCTGGAGTTGGCGGTAATAGTATTCGCTCTAAAAGTGTGGAGGCACTATTTGTATAGAGAAAGGTCGGTGATTTACACGGACCACAAGAGTTTGAAGTATCTGCTGACTCAGAAGGAGCTAAATTTGAGACAGCGAATGTGGGTGGAGTTGTTGAAAGACTATGATTGCTCAATAGAGTATCACCCGGGCAAGGCGAATGTGGTGGCAGATGCCCTAAGTCAGAAAGTGGTGTCGGATCTAAGGGCGATGTTTGCACATCTTAGCCTTTATGATGATGGAAGCTTGTTAGCAGAGTTACAAGTGAAGCCGACGTGGCTAAGGCAGGTGAAGGAGAAACAATTGGTAGATGGTAAACTCAGTGCTAAGCTGCTACAAGTACAAAATGGGAAGTTGGAAGACTATGGTGTAAACGGTGATAGAGTGCTGTGTTTTTGGGGCAAGGTCGGTATGCTAAAGAATGAGGAGTTAAGGTAGCAAATTCTTTGGGGATCGCATAGTAGCCGTTATGCTATGCATCCTGGAGAAAGTAAGTTATACAGAGATCTACGGGATCAGTTTTGGTGGCCTGGTCTTAAGCGGGAAGTTATAAAATTTGTAGGAAAGTGCTTAACGTGTCAACAAGTCAAGGCTGAACACTGAGTACCGTCAGGTTTACTTCAACCGATAAAGATTCCACAATGGAAGTGGGAGAGGATTACCATGGACTTCGTTAGTAGGATTCCCCTTACGCCTACTAAGAAGGACTCGGTATGGGTGATAATAGATCGGTTGACGAAGTCTGCACATTTCATACCAGTGCGGGTTGACTATTCCCTGCAAAGATTGGAAAAATTGTATGTCGTAGAAATTGTGAAGGCTGCACGGAGTACCGGTGTCGATTATCTCAGATAGGGATCCGAGGTTTACGTTTTAATTTTGGAAAGCACTACATCAAGCATTGGCTAGGTTGGACTTCAGTACGACATTCCATCTGCAGTCAGACGGCCAATCTGAGCAGGTAATTCAAGTGCTAAAGGATATGTTGAGAGGTTGCGTGATAGATTTTAGAGTAAGTTGGGAAGAGTTCTTGCCTTTAGTAGAATTTGCGTACAATAACAGCTATCAAGCGAGTACTCAGATGGCACCATACGAAGCATTATATGGACGAAGTGTCGCACTCCTACATGTTGGATAGAATTAGGGAAACGTCATGTTTTATGTTCGGAGATTGTGGCAAAATTTGAAGAAAAGGTTAAGGTAATTCGGGCTCGATTGAAGGAGGCATCTGACAGGCAAAAGTCATATGCAAACCTTAAGCGGAAGGAGATAGAGTTTGTTGTGGGGGATCAAGTGTTTCTAAAAGTTTCACCGTGGAAGAAGGTGATGAGATTTGGTCGCAAGGGAAAGTTAAGTCCTAAGTTTATAGGACCTTATCGGGTTTTAAATCGGGTTGGACCAGTAGCGTATCAGATAGAGTTGCCTTCAGAATTGAAGCAGATGCATGATGTGTTCCACGTTTCAATGCTACGTCGTTATCGATCGGATCCATCTCATGAAACACCGATTGAGGAGGCGGAGCTAAGACCAAATTTGTCTTATAAGGAAGAGCCGATTTAGATTCTAGAATGGGATGTGAAGGTGCTTCGAAGGAAATTAGTTCCTCTAGTCAAAGTGTTATGGCGTAACCATGGATCGGAAGAAGCTTCATGGGAGCCAGAGGAAACAATGCAACAGCAATACCCTTCCTTATTTTAGCCAGGTAATTTTGAGGTCGAAATTATTTTAAGGGGGTAGAACTATAATATCCGGGATTTATGGGTTATGCATTTTCACTTAAATGTATGTGGTAGCATGCTTTTGTGTGAATTGAATGTGTTTTGGGGGCTTTAGGAACCTTGGGATGTAGGTAGAAGCCTTAGAAAATATTTGATTTTAAGCCTAAAAAGGGAAACTAAGGGAGCTAGGCCTTAAAGAGTTTATTGTGTGGCCTATGACACAAGAAAAGCCTTGGTAAAGTGGAAAGGAGGTGCCACTTAGGGCCTTAGTCAGTAACGCCACAAGGAGTGTGAAGGGGCCTGGGTTCGAGCAGCAAGGGAAGTGTTTTGAAGCTTTTATTTTTTTCAGCAAGGAAGGGCAGTGATGGATGAACAAGAACACTTCATGGATGAAGTGTAGATTGGGTCAAATAGCTTAAAGATTTGACTAAGTAGGAGTGAATAGGGGGATTTGGATGAGGAAAGGAGAGTTGGCCGGCCAAGGGACTTCTAGGATGACAATTTCGGTCATGTAGGTGGGGAAGAGAAGCCGAATTTTAGTTTAAGCCTCACCATCACTTTCTTTTTCTTTTCTACTCACCATTCTTTCTTCCTCTTTCTCACCAAAGCCGAATCGCGCCATCTTTTTCTTCTTCTTCTTCTCATAATTTCCTCTGCCATCAAAAGCCAAAACACCCCTTGTCATTAGCCAAAATCTTTCTCTTTTTCTGTCATTCTCAAAAGCCGAATCACGCCATCTTTTTCTTCTTCTTCTTCTTCTCATAATTTGGCAGAAAGGGCAAGTTGAGTCTGAGGTTCATTGGACCGTATGAGATCGTTAAACGAGTTGGACCTGTTGCTTATAGATTGAGACTGCCATCTGAGTTAGAAAATATCCATAATGTGTTTCATGTGTCAATGCTCCGACGGTATAGAGTGGATCCGTCTCATGTGATTGCACCTACTGAGGTTGAGATTCAGTCAGATTTGTCATATAGTGAAAAACCAATTCGAATTTTGGCACGAGAGACCAAAGAGTTGAGAATCAAAAGAATTTCCTTAGTGAAGGTATTGTGGCACAAACACGGAATTGAAGAGGCTACGTGGGGGCCTGAGAACGTTATGAGAGAGCAACATCCACAACTATTCACTGGTAAGATTTTCGGGGACAAAAATCCCTAAGGGGGAGAGTTGTAACAGCCCGGTTTAGATCCTAGTCAGAACAGTGGTTTTGAGACCACAAATCTGAGGGTAGAATAATAATTTAATATTATTTTCTATGTGAATAGTATACGACATGGTCTGTGTGGAAATTCTGTGTGATGATTTAATCATTTGTGTGTCAAATTAAGAGAAAGGACTTAATTGCATAGTAAGTGAAAGCTATGTGCTGATTTATAAGTACTTAATTAATGTTGGCTTTTTAAGGTGGAGGCCTTATATTGTTATTTGACCATTATTGAGTTAATGGATGGCTAAATGACAAATTAGCCTTAATTTATATTTGTTTTATATGTTTTATAAAAGGGCAAAATTGGTATTTGTTTAAAATGTTATTATAACAAAAACAAAAATTAATTTGATAGCCATTATCATCTTTTATTCCACCAAAAGTTAAGAGAAAATAAAGGGTTTGAAGCTTTGAAACTTTCGGCTACTTCAAGCTCCAATTGGTATGTGTTTTTAGCTCGATTTTTGATAATTTTTACGTTTTTGTAATCGTTGCTTTGTGCTTTATAAAACCCATGCTCAAATTCTATGTATTGATGATGTTTTTGTGATGAGCCATTGATGAATGTTTGAGCTATATGTTAGTTTATATTGAAATATGAGAGCTTAGTGTTGGGTTAGCATAGTTTGTATTTGGATTTTTGGTGAAATTGAGTGTTGGGCTAAATTGAGAAAAATGGAAAGTTGAGGGACTAAATAGCAAATTTGATGAAATATTTGGACTTATATAATCCCCAGAGAGGTTCAGCCAAGCATGTGAATGTGTGGAATTTGTGAATTTGATGATTTTGTGAGATAAGGACTAAAGTGTCAAAATGTAAAAATGTGAGGGCTATTTTTTGTAAAATGCCATAAATATGTGTGTTTGGATTAAAATGAATGATTTGTTGATTAAATGGATTGAATTTAAATGTCTATAGACTAAGAACGAAGAGGTTCAGATCGAGATCGAGGCAAAGACAAAGTGCTCGATTAATCGACCGTTTCGATATTTTGACAGCCGAGGTATGTTCAGATATAATACTAGTTGTAAACTTTATCTATGTGATATAAGTTGAATGGATGTATATGTATCTATGAGATTTGAAATGCTATGTGCTGAATTGAGATAAAGGGGCACTAAGTGTGAGAAATTTGAAACGAGAAAGAGAGGATTGGCACTGTGTGTGCGAAAAGATAGCAGCTTCGGCTTATCGACTTGGCACTGTATGCGATACCTATATAAGTTCGGTTTAATGTATTGGCACTAAGTGTGCGGTGATGATTATGTTTCAGTTATGAAATTGGCACTCAGTGTACAAATAAACCAATAGAATAGCAAGGGTTGGACGAGAGGTAATATCGAACAATTGAGTAGCATAAAAGGGTAAGTAACTATGTGTTGATCAAGGTACGTTTGAACCTATATGGTTGATGATAGATTTAAGAGTTGAATGAATAGATAATTGGTATGTGGTTGAGATTGATAATGTGCCTAGTTGTGCCTTTATCTATGTGATGGTACATATATATATACATATTGATGTTGTAGTATTGAGTAATATGTATTATATTACGAACTTACTAAGCTTTGGAAAGCTTACTGTGTGATTTGTTTCTCTGCCTTGCTGTGGTAGTAAAGCTAGCTCGGATCTGGGATCGTCAGCCTCTCAATCACACTATCGGCATTCTATTTTGGTACTTTTGAAAAGATGTATATAGCTAGAATATGGCATGTATAGGCTAATTAATTGAATCAAGTTTGAGATTTGTAAGTAGCCATGAGATGTGGCTAGATATGTGATAGGTTTGGCATGGATGAATGTGGTATATATATGACGCATCTTTTTGGCATGATTTGTAGCTTGATAAATTTGCTATTGAGTGGTAACTTTGTGTTGATAAATGCTAGTAGGGGTAATGAGATTGAGAATGAATTATGCTTGTGATAGAATAAGTATTGGTATTGAATTGGGTATGATTATAGTTGGCATTGATTGCATGTTTTAAATTGCTAAATTGGTATGCTTTTAGATGGCAATATGTGCATGAGATGTTTGGTTGATTGGCTTGTAGGTTTGACCCTAAGTGGGCGGCATGTTGGCCTTGCAAAATTGCCTATAATGTCACACGGTTGGGGCACACGGGCGTGCCTCAGACCGTGGGTAAATTGGTAGAATTTGGCTTAAACTGCACATGGCCATGGCACGGGCGTGCCTATAGGTCGTGTGAGAAGTGGCAGTATATGACCTTATAAGACACGACCTTAGCCCACAGGCGAGCTTGTTAGCTATGTTGATTTTGCCTATATGTAACTATGGGGAGGTCACACGGGTGTGTCATGTAGCCGTGGGAGAGGCACGGCCTACCCCCACGGACATGTCTCCCCTGTATTCTAGAAAAGTTTCAATTTTTCATAAAATTTTATATGTGTTTCGGTTTAGTCCCGATCAGTTTATAAGCATGTTTAGGGTCTTGATGACTCGTTTAAGGGACACTATGATTGTATATGAATGTGTTTGATGATGTTTAACTTTGTGTCGACATTTAGAGGTTAAATGTTCTGATTGACCGGTAATACCCCATAATCCTATTCCGGCGACGGTTTCGGGTTAGGGGTGTTACAATATACACCAATTATAAAAGGTCTAGCAGCCGTCAAGCAAGGAAACCTCCAAAACAGTTTTGGAGATTTCTTCCGTTCATCGTCAAACTAGGTGGATTACGTAGGGGTTAAAATCATAAAAGGTTGCCACTTGATTCGTAGTAGATCAGAATTCTAGTTACCGAGGCATCGCTGTCTACTCAGATTGAAGTTTCGGTAATTTTGAAACCATTATTTCACCCCGATTCATTCCTCGCACATGGATCCATTGTTTGGATCGTCAAAATTATTTTTTTTGCTACGCCATGGGGGTATCGACATTCTAATAGTAGTATTAGAGCCACTTGTGTGATACGGACTTAGGTTTAAATAGTTGGGTGATGTAATTGTATGAGATGCATGCTTTAATTTTATTACGTTTTCGACTGTTTAAATCATTTAAGCATAACCTGATAACTGTTCCTTTCGAGAATTGATTAAATGTTAATCATCGTGTTATGGCCTATTCGGTTTTATGTTTTTACTGTAAACTATTAACAAATTTGTAATGATACGACGGTGGTATTTACAATTTCCAGTAAGAGTTAATTGGCTAGTGGAACAAGGGTTGTTCCGGTATGAAACCTCAAGGATTAAAATCCTGAAAACATGATTCTATTGATAAAACTTATCAAATCGTGAGGTTTCATTTGACTAGGGTATGCGGTTTGTACCGCGAGGCTTGGCCCGCTTCCTCTGATCGCCTCAGATCCCCATCTTCTTACAATATGTTTTGTAAATAAATAAATAAACTTGGTAGGCCACAAAATGTTGAAAGGATATTTTATAATTTACCTTAGCAAAACGTTGAATTATGTATACTATTTTTGACATGCACGATGTTTGAAATGCATAGTTATAGCCCAATGACCCATTAGATAAAAGGTTGTATTTTTTTATAAATACGGCCTGCGTGCCGTGCCTTACTATTATTCTCTTGTATTTCTCTTATAAATAAATAAACTTGGTAGGCCACAAAATGTTGAAAGGATATTTTATAATTTACCATAGCAAAACGTTGAATTATGTATGCTATTTTTGACATGCACGATGTTTGAAATGCATAGCTATAGCCCAATGACCCATTTGACAAAAGGTTGTATTTTTTTTTATAAATCCGGCCTGCGTGTCATGCCTTACTATTATTCTCTTGTATTTCTCTTCTCATCTTACTCCCTCGTATGTAAAATGAGTTTCTGCATATTGTAATTTGCAAGAGTTGCTGTGGGCTAGAGGAAAAGGAAGATGGGACAACTAGTGTGGACCGATAGCTTATGAAACGGCTTACACCTTGAGGTTTCCTTTTGGTTCTCCCATTGGTTTGGGTTGAACCACCTTATTTTATGGGCTATAACTATTTCATTTATTTATTGCTTTATTTATTCATGTATGAGATGCTATGGATGCCTAAAGCATGCAAATTTTAAATATATTAAAATTTGATAATAATAAACCTCTTTAATTGATGAGATCAATTAAAAGACTAAATGGAATAAAGTAGACCATAATTGGTGAGATGCAGCAACCTTAATAAAATCCCTCTATTAAAATATTAAGTCAACATGGCCTTCCAATTTCGCCCTCGTTAAGGCCTTGATCAATACTATGTAGATTATGCCAAAGCAAAGTACTAGTATTTATCTTGGTTAAACGCAAAGAATAAATAAGTGATATTCGCTGGTTAAAAATTGGTTAATGACTTAACTAGGTTACTCTAATAGGATTAGAAACTTAGAGGCAAGTAAATTGGATAAATCATAAGATAATTAGAACAAGAGTTGTTCACCAAATATTAGGAGTTAATTATGATGTAATTAGCAAATGTTGCTTACCTAAATAACCATAGTCTTGAGAGTAAAGCCAAAGCTGACTTAAGAGGAGGTGAAATATGGATCCTTAACCCACTAGAAATACTTTTGAGAAAGTCTTTCCGAAATTAATATATGACGGTAATTAATTTTGAAATAAAATAGTTGGAACATCATTTGATAAAGTCTTTTTAATGATTGATATAAACATGGTAAATTTACTCACACGCATATTTTGTTGTTGTAGATATATGATGGCTACAAACACTAATACACTCTCATTGCAATCGGTCCTTGAGAAGGACAAATTGAATGGTTTGAACTTTCTTGACTGGTTCCGTAACTTAAGGATTGTCCTCAAACAAGAATGGAAATTATATGTCATTGAACAACCACTTCTTAATGAACCACTCGCTAATGCCTCGAGCACTGATAGAGATGCTTACAAGAAGCATCTCAATGACATGGTAGACGTTGGATGTCTTATGCTTGCCACTATGAATCTTGAGCTTCAAAAGTAATGTAAGGACATGGTTGCTTATGATATGATCGAGCACCTGAAAGAACTTTATCAGAGGCAAGCACGGCAAGATAGGTTCAACACCTCTAAGGCCCTATTCCAATGTAAGTTGGCTGAAGGAAGCCCAGTAGGGCCTCATGTCCTTAAGATGATTGGCTATATTGAAAGCTTGTCTAAGCTTGGGTTTCCATTGAGCCAAGATTTGGCCACTGATCTTATTCTACGATCATTGCTGGATAGCTACAGCCAGTTTGTCCTCAATTTTAATATGAATGAAATTGATAAGACTCTGCCACAGTTGCTCAATATGTTACGAACTGCTAAAGGGAACATGAAAAAGGTTGGACCCAGGCCCATACTGATGGTCCGTAACAACAAGGGTAAGGGAAAGGCCAAAGTTCAGACAAAGCCCAAGGGCAAAGGTAGGCCCAAGCCTGGAAAAGGAAAGGTTGCACTGAAACCTAAAGGTGGGGTGTCTAAGGAAGGAAACTATTTTCATTGTGGTGTGACTGGACATTGGAAGCAGAATTGCCCTATCTATTTTGAGGAAGTTAAGAAGGCCAAAACAAGCGAAACGTCTACTTCAGGTGTTTATGTTATTGATATTAATTTATCAACTACTACTTTTTGGGTATTAATACTGGTTGTGGTTCTCATATTTGTACTTCTGCACAGGGACTACAAAGGAGTAGGACTTTGGCTAGAGGAGATGTGGACCTACGAGCTGGAAATGGAGAAAAAGTTACTGCATTTGCTGTGGGAACATATACTTTATCTTTTCCTAGTGGACTTGATTTATGTTTATAGGATTGTTATTTTGTGCCCAGTTTGACTAAAAACATTATTTCAATTTCTTGTTTAGACAAAATTAGTTTTGAGATAATTATTAAGAATAATTGTTGTTCCTTTTATCTTAATAATATTTTCTATGGTTCGGGACAATTGATTAATGGCCTCTATATTTTAGATCAAATGAATCCTATTTACAACATAAATACTAAAAGATCTAAAATAAATGACTCAAATCAAACTCATCTTTGGCATTGTCATTTGGGCCACATAAGTGAGAAACGTATATCCAAACTCCATAAAGATGGTCTCTTAGATTCATTTGTTTTTGAACAATTTGAAGTATGTGAATCTTGCTTATTGGGAAAAATGACTAAATCTCCTTTTACTGGTAAAAGTGGGCAAGATAGAGATTTCTTGGGCCTAATACATTTCGATGTATCAGACCAATAAATACACAGGCCAGAGGTGGATTTCACTACTTCATTACTTTCATTGATGATTTCAGTAGATATGGGTATGTTTATCTCACGCGCCATAAATCTAAGTCCTTTGAAAAGTTTAATGAATTTAAAAATGAAGTACAAAATCAACTAGGCAAAACTATCAAGTCACTTTGATCTGATCGAGGTGGAGAGTATTTGACCCTTGAGTTTGATGATCATTTCAAGGAATGTGGGATTGTCTCACAACTTACTCCTCTTGGTACTCCTCAATGGAATGAAGTTTCTGAGAGAAGAAATCAAACTATTTCAGACATGGTTCGATCCATGATTAGTCATGCTGATCTACTGACTTCCTTTTGGGGACATGCACTTAAGGCAGCTACTTTCACACTAAATAATGTTCCATCTAAATCGGTTCAAAAGACACCATGTGAGATGTGGACTGGGAAACATCTCAGTTAGTCTTTTATGAAAATTTAGGGTTTCAAAGCTTATGTTAAACGTCAGACGTCTACTAAGGTTGAACCCAAATCTGAAAGGTGTATTTTTGTGGGGTATCCGAAAGAAACCAAAGGATATTTTCTCTTTAATCCCACTGAGAAAAAAAATGTTTGTTGCTCAGACTGGTGTCTTCAGAGAGAGAATTTATTTCTAGAAATGCAAGTGGGAGAAAGATTGAACTTGAAGAAATTTGAGAATTACAAAATACCACTGAACTAAAGATAGAACAACAGTAAATTCCATATGAAATTGAGGAACAAGTAACTGCTGTAAAAACACAACCACTGTACAGATCTTTAAGAGAATGCCATGCACCTGAGAGGTATGGATTTCTCATTACAACGCATGGTGGCGTTCTTCTTATAGGTCAAGATGAGCCTAGGACTTATTTGAGCCCCAGACTTTGAGAAATGGCTTGAGGCCATGAGATCTAAGATGGATTCCATATATGAAAACCAAGTATGGACTTTGATTAACCGACCCGAAGGGGTTAAACCTATAGGGTGCAAGTGGGTTTTCAAAAAGAAAACCGACATGGATGGTAGTGTACAAACATACAATGGGTGATTAGTCGCTAAAGGTTTTTGCCAAATTTATTGTGTTGACTATGATGAAACCTTTTCTCCTGTAGCTATGTTTAAATCCATCAGGATCTTACTCACTATAGCTGCATTTCATGATTATGAAATCTAGCAGATGGATGTTAAAATGGCTTTCCTTAACGGGTGTAACACCCTAGGTTGGGGGCTCTGCATTGGTGATGTGTTGTGTGTGTATGCCATGCTATGTGTGTGTGTCTTATATGTTTAGAGCTTTCGGGAAGGCTTGGGGTTAAGCCTGAGCCTTAGAAAAAATTCTATTTTTAGTCACAAAAAGGGAGAACTAGGTGAAATGGGCCTTAAGGGTACTTGCATGGGAAAGTTACACAAAATTTAGTTGGTAAAGTGGCAAAGAGGCGCCACTAAAGGAGCAGATAGGTGACGCCACAAGCATGTTTGGAGGGAGTAGGTTCGAATCCCATGCTTAGCAAAAAGGAGTTTTTTTTATGTGACTAAGGAGTGAGAGGTGGTTTCGGCTGGGACTCTAAAGGAGTAAGTGTGGATTGAGTCTATAGATAGAAAGATGAGGATAGGAGAAAAACAAGGGATAGGATAGAGGGGGAAAAGATACTGAATGTGGGACTGTGTGCAAGGGAAAATCGGTTGAATGGCTAAGGGTGTGCCGAAATTCCCATTTGTGAATAGTGTGCCAAATTTTATCTTCTCTCTTCTTCTTTTCTCCTTCTAATTTTGGCAACAAAGGATTCTTCTTCTCTTTTTCTGCCTGAATCAAAAAACTCCTAACTCTACTTTCCTCTCCACTTTCATACCATAGCCGATTGATCTTGGAAAGCCAAAACGCCTAAGCCTCTTTATTTTTCTTTTTGGCTTTCTCATCCAGTTCTTTCTTAATCATTACCGAATCCTGTCCACTATTAGGCTAATACCAAAATCTCCTAAATATCATTCGGATCTGCTGTGATAAGGTGAGAGCGTTCTCTTATCCCTTTGTTGTTTTCAATTTTTGGAGACCATAATCGAATGGCTGAGTTGGTTGTAAGGCCATCATTAGATTGATGTTTCTATTTACTGATCTAGTGTTTTCTTTGGGCGGCATTTCGAGATTTGAAGGAGATCTAGTCGCCTAGGTTTTTAAGACAGAAATCGGTAACTTTCAAATCATACTATTTTTTTCGGGATTTCATGGTAAGGGTCTCGATTCTCCTTAAGTGTTCAATCTGTTTCTTTTTGTTATTCACGCCTTAACCTAATGTTTCATTAAGCAATTGTTATAGTACCTTCTGACCAATATCATTCATGGACTCGAATGTCAGCAAATCAAAGGAAAAAGTTGGGTCTGTAGTCCCAGCCCCAACATTCAAGAAATGCGCGGTGTTTGCTGTTCGAGATTGGCCACTAGGTTGTGGGCCAACTTCTGAGTAGAATAGTAGGCAGATAGTCATAGTTTCAGCTAGTGATAGCGTCGACATAGAGAGTGTCGTCTTATGTGTTATCAGGTGTGTAAACTTTCACACACTATAATATAACTGTTCTAACGTTTGTATGGGCTAAAAAAGCCAGAAAGTGGGCTGTATAGACAGTCGTGATACCCTTAGGGGTAAGGCTAGGATTGCTAGATAAGTGACTGTATCATTTCTTTGCATAGCCAAATATATGTATGGCAAATTGATGTGTTATGAATAGCCTATTGCATTGTTAGGATTTGTATGTAGATCATGGGTATCGGTTTGATATGAATGGGAATTGCTTAATTGGTCACGTAGTGATCGGTGGCTTTGCCACGATATATATGCATATGTTCATGCATTATTTTTTGTCACATTGTGATCGGTGGCTCTGCCACGATGTATATATATATTATTTGGTCACACAGTGACCGATGGCTGTGCCACGAAATATTATTTGGCCACCTAGTGATCATATGTAATTGGCAGCATGACTGTCATGATGGAGTGTATCGGATAGAGGGTTGATTGTATAAATCTCCACGATGTGATTGGTTGGTACGAGTTGGTGTGTAGCAGATGGAAACATTAGGTTTGGGTTGGGCTTAATGCATTCATATGTTGTTGCTGATATGTGGGCTCTGGCCCAATGTGTGATTGTCGATTAGTTGCAGTATATTTAATGTGGGAGGTTTTACACACTGAGTCTTGGTGACTCACCCATTTTTCCTTAACCTTTCATGTGAGTAGTAGGTCGTGGATGCAGGAGCCGAGGCGGGCTCGTGGAGGCCATGTTTTTGTTTTCTTTCCTTTACTTTTCGGCATTTCTTTAAGTTGTTCAAATTTGGGATTTTGTAATAAGGCCCTTCAAGATTGTTTCGTTTTATTTTATTATTTACTGTTTATAATGAACTTGTCACTTTGATAGCTTAGATGTTTAAGTTAAATTGGAGTTTTATTAAACCAAACATCCTGTTTTCAAGAGCCGATGCAATAATAGAAAAGGTTATCTTCCAAAACACTAGTTTTTCATAAATTTAACTAAGTCTTGGTTTTACTTCACCCTGTGACACACCAGATTCGGTCCTAATGCATGGGCCGGGTTTAGAGTGTTACATTTTTTGTATCAGAGCCCATTTCAAAACTAGGGGTGTAAATTGGGTCCAGTGGTATTTTATGGTTTGAAGTGAGTTTGAGAAAAATGTTTGGGTTGAGATATGGCCTTCGAGTCTGGAGACACCTGATTCACCCAGGTAAATATTCTAACCTTTGTTGTGGTATGCATGATTGGATTTAATGGGCTTTATGGGGACATAGGCGAGTATGCTAGGGTTTATGGACCTTAGGCCTAGTTTCACAACTCTTAAAATCCATAAAACTTAATTCCTCTAATTAAACATGTCCATGAATAAGTTGTTGGGTTGGTGTGTGGCAACAGGCATACGCATGTCAAGGATTGGATCTAGGGAGAGCTTGGTATTTAAGCGGTCCTAGTGGCCCACCTCCGCTTCACTAGAATCCTACTTGGTGCGTAGTGTTTGTTCACTTTAGCCGAGAGGACTTGTTAACGGGACAAAATTCATAACTAAAACCCGAAAGGGATCAATACCCTATTTTTGTAAACTTATATATCCCTAGTTTTGTAAAATTACCCAGAATACCCTAGGTTTGAGAGAAATTACTAAAATGCCCCTAATTTGCAAAATTGCCGAAATACCCCTAATTTATGAAATTACCAAAATACCCCTATTTCGTAAAATCACCAAGATACTTTATTTTGTGAAATTACCAAAATACCCCTATAGGGTAGAATTACGAAAATACCCCTAGGTAGTGAAATGACGAAAATACCCCTGTGTGACGAAGGAGAGGTTATGGATGTTACTTTCGTGTTTGATGCTGTTATGTGATGCTCTGTTTATGATGTATATGGATGTGGAATGTATGAGATTTCTAGAACTAAGAGATACAGACTTGAGACTAAGTTTGAATTCGAAAGAACTACTATTTAAACTACTTCCCATAAGACTGTTTGTTATTAATCAGTGGAAGAAAGTATTAATTCATAAAAATTTTAATCAGATAAATCGTGAACGTTAGATATGAGGAATAGGGGACGTGGTGTGCGTGGCCGAGGTAGAGGTAGGATTGCTGTATCAAAACCGGTAGGGTCTGGTCACGAGTTAGGGAATGAGGTACCAGTGCCACCAGTTGTGTAAGCTGAGTATCAGGACCAAACGGGCGAAGACGATGCAGTGTCTCAGGCGATGCTCTGAGTGTTGGAGAGAGTTGTGGGAGCTGACATTGGTACGGGAGCTCGAAAATCTATGCTAGAGCGACTTAGGGCTAATGGAGCAAAAATATTTAGGAGAATTTTCGGTGTAGCTCCTAGTATAGCTGAGTATTGGATGGAAGTCGTTGAGCGAATTATGGATGATCTCGACTTCACGAAAGAAGAGAAGCTGAAGGAAGTGGTGTCACTTCTTCGGGATGAAGCGTACCAATGGTGGCTTACAGTCAGGGATGGTGTAGTGGCTAATCGTATTACTTGGTAGATTTTCAAGACGGTGTTCCAGAGCAACTATATGGGATCGAGTTATGTGGATGCGTAGCTTCGAGCATTTCTATGTCTGATCCAGGGAAGTAAATCGGTAGCTGCATATAAAGCAAAATTCTTACGTTTGAGTCATTATGCTCGAGGGATAGTGGCCACAGAACATGAATGATTTGTTCGATTTGAGGATGGCCTGAAGGATTATCTATGTGTTTTGGTAGCTCCACAGCGGGAGAGGGAATTTGATGTGCTTGTGGAGAAGGCTAAGATAGTTGAGGAGGTAAAGCGGACAGAAAAATTGAATCGGGAAAGAGATAGGAGTAGAAGTAAGAGAACTTTTGGATTGCCTGGGTCAATGGGATGTTTCTAGAAGAGACCTAAGGTGGATGGCCCGAGACAGGGTGTGAGATATAAGGGTAATGGTCAACCTCAGAGGTGTGGCCAGTGTAATAAGTTTCATTCGGGTGAATGTTGGATAGGTGAAAGGAAATGTTTTAGGTGTGGGTCTACAGATCATCTGGTTAGGGATTGTCCATGGATCGGGGTGGCCAGAGCCGGTAGAACAGACTAACACTCATCCTGGTAGCAGAGGTCCACAGTCGCAGAGAGGTCACGGTCCAGCCAGAGGAGGTAATGGTTATGGTCAGGGCCGTGGAACACAAGGCAGAGGTGTAGGAAACACCGATGCAAGACAGCCGGGGTAGGTCTATGCAGCTAGGATTGGTAAGAGGGATGCACCGGATGTCATAACGGGTGCATTCTTGATTTTTTGTTTACCTTTTTCTGCAGTAATTGACATTGGGTCGACACACTCTTATGTTGATAGTATAGTCTCTGGAACTTTAAGTATGAACTTTGAGATTGTTCCTAGGAAGATGACTATAATTAGCCTGCTAGGTCACTCTGTAGTGGTGAACAAACTGTATAGGGATGTACCTCTAGAAGTGCAAGGGGTAGTTTTTTCGGCGGACTTAATGGAACTGTCTTTTGGGGAGTTCGACCTAATCATAGGTATGGACTGGTTAGTGAAATATCGAGCGAATCTAGACTGTGCAGCTAAGCGTATGGTACTAAAGACTAGTCGGGAGGATGAGGTAGTGGTAATAGGTGAAAGGAGGAACTACTTGTCTAACATGGTATCCACTCTAAAGGTTGAAAGAATGATAAGAAAAGGATGTAGGGCGTTCGTAGCCTTTGTTTGTGCTTTGGAGGTCCAAGATTCAATGGTGGGGAATGTTAGAACGGTGAAGGAGTTTTCTGACATTTTCCTAGAAGAACTTCCCGGACTACCTCCAGATCACAAGGTAGAGTTTGGAATCAATCTTCTTCCGGGAATAGCACCATATAGGATGGCACCGAAAGAATTAGTGGAACTGAAAGCCCAGATTCAGGAATTGTTGGATCAGGATTTCATTCGACCAAGTGTATCACCTTAGGGAGCGCCGGTGCTATTTGTTAAGAAGAAGGATGGATCAATGTGTATGTGCATTGACTACCGTCAGCTAAACAAGTTGACTATCACGAACAAGTATCCATTGCCAAGGATAGATGACTTGTTCGATCAACTGAAAGGGTTGTCAATATTCTTAAAGATAGATTTGAGATCAGGATACCATCAGTTTAAGGTCAAGGAATTGGATGTTCATAAGACAGCTTTTAGGACCCGTTATGGCCATTACGAATTCTTGGTAATGCCATTTGGGTTGACCAACGCACCAACAGCATTTATGGATATGATGAATCGGGTGTTTCAACCCTATTTGGACCAGTTCGTGGTGGTATTTATAGATGATATCTTGGTGTATTCAAGGTCGGAGGAGGAGCATGATTCGCATCTACGAGTGGTATTACAAATCCCGAGAGAGAAATAATTGTACACAAAATTCAGTAAGTGCAAATTTTGGTTAATGGAGGTTACTTTTTTAGGACACGTTGTGTCAGCTGATGGGGTCAGAGTTGATCCTCAGAAGGTTGAAGCTATCATGGATTGGAAAGCACCTAAGTCTGTGACGAAAATTTAAAGTTTCTTGGGTCTTGCTGGTTATTACAGGAGGTTCGTTGAGGGATTTTTATCGATTGCGGCACTTTTAACCAAGTTGTTGAGGAAGTGAGTACTTTTTGTATGGGGTGGCAAGCAACAAAAAAGTTTTGAAAAGCTGAATAAGGTGTTGACGGAAGCTCCGGTGTTGATTCAACCGGAGGCTGAAAAGGAGTTCGTGGTTTATTGTGATGCTTCACACACCGGGTTAGGATGTGTGTTAATGCAAGGAGGAAGAGTGGTTGCTTATGCATCTTGACAATTAAGACCGCATGAGCTAAATTATCCCACACATGATTTGGAATTAGCGGCGGTGGTTTTTGCTTTGAAGATTTGGAGACATTATCTGTATGGAGAGAAGTTCGTCATCTATACAGATCATAAGAGCTTGAAATATCTCCTCACCCAGAAGGAGTTGAACTTGAGGCAGAGAAGGTGGATTGAACTACTAAAGGATTACGATTGTTCGATTGAATACCATTCGGGTAAGGCTAAAGTGGTGGTGGATGCGCTAAGTCGGAAGGTGATCTCGAATCTGAGGGCAATGTTTTCTCATTTAAGATTTTATGAGGATGGGAGTTTATTAGCCAAACTTCAGGTGAAGTCGACGTGGATAGATAAGATTAAAGAGGAGCAGTTGCAGGATGATGACTTGAGTGCCCAACTATCTCAAGTGGAACATGGTGAAGTGGGGGACTATAATCTGAACGATGACGGGGTTCTGTGATTTCGAAAGAACGTGTGTGTACTGAAGGACATGAAATTGAGGTGGATGATTCTTCAAGAAGCACATAATAGCCCTTATGCTATGCATCTAAGAGAAAGAAAATGTATCGGGATTTACGAGAATAATTTTGGTGGCCAGGCCTGAAGCGGGAGGTAACCAAATTTGTGGGTAAATGTTTAACATGTCAGCAGGTAAAGGCGGAGCATCAGTTACCTTCAGGGTTATTGCAGTCGGTAAAGATTCCATAATGGAAATGGGAGAGAATCACGATGGATTTTGTTAGTGGGCTATCCCTTACGCCTAATAAGAGGATATGGTATGGGTAATCATTGATTGTTTGATGAAGTCTGCTCATTTTGTACCGGTTCGGGTCGATTATTCTTTACAAAAGTTGGCTAAGCTGTATATAGTAGAGATTGTAAGGTTGCATGGAGTACCTGTGTCGATTATCTCGGACAGAGATCCTAGGTTTACATCAAGGTTTTGGAAGGCATTGCATCAAGCGTTAAGTACAAAGTTGGACTTTTGTACGGCATTTTATCCACAGTCGGACGGACAAATAGAAAGGGTGATTTAGATTTTGGAAGACATGCTGAGGGGTTGCATTATCAATTTCAAAGGTAGCTGGGAAGAATTTTTACCATTGGCAGAATTCGCATATAATAACAGCTACCAGTCCAGTATTCAGATGGCACCGTATGAGGCGTTGTACGGGCAAAGGTTTCGTACTCCTACGTGTTGGACGGAGTTGGGAGAACGACAGATTTTGGGTTCGAAACTAGTTTTGGAAATGGAGAATAAGGTTGGGTTGATTCGGGCTAGGCTGAAGGATGCGTCGAACAAGCAGAAGTCTTACATTGACCTGAAGCGGAGAGACATAGAATTTGCAGTGGGTGATCGGGTCTTCTTGAAGGTATCACCGTGGAAGAAAATCTAAGGTTTAACGGAAGGGTAAGCTAAGCCCTAGGTTCATCGGGCCTTATCAGGTGTTAAAGCGTGTAGGACCAGTTGCTTATCAGCTTGAGCTACCTTCAGAGCCAAGTAAAATTCATTATGTATTCCATATTTCAATGTTGTGACGTTACCATTCAGACCCATCTCATGTGATACCGTTGGAGTAACTTGAAGTAAAGCTTGATTTATCTTTTAAGGAAGAACCAGTTCAGATCTTGGAGCACGATGTTAGAGTTTTGTGAAGAAAATTGGTACCTTTAGTTAAGGTTCTATGGTGAAATCACGGATTAGAGGAAGCTACATGGGAGCCAGAGGATGTTATACAACAGTAATACACTCACCTCTTTTGATCATGTAATTTTGGGGACGAAATTCTTTTAAGGGGTAGAACTATAACATCCTAGGTTAGGGGCTCTGCATTGGTGATATGTTGTGTGTGTATGCCATGCTATGTGTATGTCTGTCTGATATGTTTAGAGCCTTCAGAAAGGCTTAGGGTTAAGCCTAAGCCTTGGAAGATATTCTATTTTTAGTCACAAAAAGGGAGAACTAGGTGAAATGGGCCTTAAGGGTACTTGAATGGGAAAGTTACACAAAAATTCAGTTGGTAAAGTGGCAAGGAGGCACCACTAAGGGAGCAGATAGGTGACGCCACAAGCATGTTTGGAGGGAGCAGGTTCGAATCCCATGCTTAGCAAAAGGAGTGTTTTTTATGTGACTAAGGAGTGAGAGGTGGTTTAATTTGGGACTCTAAAGGAGTAAGTGTGGATTGAGTCTATAGATAGAAAGATGAGGATAGGAGAAAAACAAGGGATAGGATAGAGGGGGAAGACATGCCGAATGTGGGACTGTGTGCAAGGGAAAATCGGTTGAATGGCTAAGGGTGTGCCGAAATTCCCATTTGTGAATAGTGTGCCAAATTTTATCTTTTCCTAGAGCATAGTTTTCATTTTTTTTTCTCTCTTTTTCTTTTCTCCTCCTAATTTTGGCAATAAAGGATTCTTCTTCTCTTTTTCTGCCTGAATCAAAAAACTCCTAACTCTACTGTCCTCTCCACTTTCATACCATAACCGATTGATCTTGGAAAGCCAAAATGCCTAAGCCTCTTTATTTTTCTTTTTGGCTTTCTCATCCAGTTCTTTCTTAATCATTACCGAATCCTATCCACTATTAGGCTAATACCAAAATCTCCTAAGTATCATTCGGATCTGCTGTGATATGGTAAGAGCGTTCTCTTATCCCTTTGTTGTTTTCGATTTTTGGAGACCATAACCGAATGGCTGAGTTGGTTGTAAGGCCATCATTAGATTGATGTTTCTATTCACTGATCTAGTGTTTTCTTTGGGCGGCATTTTGAGATTTGAAGGAGATCTAGTCACCTAGGTTTTTAAGACAGAAATCGGTAACTTTCGAATCATACTATTTTTTTCGGGATTTCAAGGTAAGGGTTTCGATTCTCCTTAAGTGTTCAATCTATTTCTTTTTGTTATTCACGCCTTAACCTAATGTTTCATTAAGCAATTGTTATAGTACCTTCTGACCAAGATTATTCATGGACTCGAATGTCAACAAATCAAATGAAGGGGTTGGGTCTATAGTCCTAGCCCCAAAGTTCAAGAAATGCGTGGTGTTTGCTGTTCGAGATTGGCGACCGGGTTGTGGGCTGACTTCTGAGCAGAATAGTAGGCAGATAGTCATAGTTTCAGCTAGTGATAGCGTCGACATGGAGAGTGTCATCTTACGTGTTATCAGGTGTGTAAACTTTCACACACTATAATATAACTGTGCTAACGTTTGTATGGGCTAAAAAAGCCGGAAAGTAGGCTGTATAGACAGTCGTGATACCTTTAGGGGTAAGGCTAGGATTGCTTGGTACGTGACTGTATCGTTTCTTTGCATAGCCAAATATATGTATGGCAAATTGATGTGTTATGAATAGCCTATTGCATTGTTAGGATTTGTATGTAGATCATGGGTATCGGTTTGATATGAATGGGAATTGCTTAATTGGTCACGTAGTGATCGGTGGCTTTGCCACGATATATATGCATATGTTCATGCATTATTTTTGGTCACATTGTGATCGGTGGCTCTACCACGATGTACATATATATATTATTTGGTCACACAGTGACCGGTGGCTATGCCACGAAATATTATTTGGCCACCTAGTGATCGTGTGTAATTGGCAGCATGACTGTCATGATAGAGTGTAGCGGATAGAGGGATGATTGTATAAATCTCCACGATGTGATTGGTTGGTACGAGTTGGTGTGTAGCAGATGGAAACATTAGGTTTGGGTTGGGCTTAATGCATTCATATGTTGTTGCTGATATGTGGGCTCTGGCCCAATGTGTGATTGTCGGTTAGTTGCAGTATATTTAATGTGGGAGGTTTTACACACTGAGTCTTGGTGACTCACCCATTTTTCCTTAACCTTTCAGGTGAGCAGTAGCTCATGGATGCAGGAGCCGATGAGGACTCGTGGAGGCCATGTTATCATTTTCTTTCCTTTACTTTTTGGCATTTCTTTAAGTCGTTCAAATTTGGGATTTTGTGATAAGGCCCTTCAAGATTGTATTTCGTTTTATTTTATTATTTACTGCTTATAACAAACTTGTCACTCCGATAGCTTAGATGTTTAAGTTAAATTAGAGTTTTATTAAACCAAACATCCTATTTTCGAGAGCTGACGCAATAATGGAAAAATTTATCTTCCAAAATGCCGGTTTTTCATAAATTTAACTAAGACTTAGTTTTACTTCACACTGTGACATGCCAGATTCAGTCGTAATGCATGGGCCGGGTTTGGGGTTTTACAACGGGAAACTTGAAGAGGATGTGTACATGACACAACCTGAAGGTTTTGTCAATCTAAAGGATTCTAGAAAGATATGTAACTACAAATATCCATTTATGGATTAAAGCAAGCTTCTCGAAGTTGGAATCTTCGTTTTAATGGTGTAATCAAAGAGTTTGGTTTTATAAAAAATGAAGATGAACCATGTGTTTACAAGAAAGTTAGTGGGAGCACTTTCACATTCTTGGTACTGTATGTGGATGACATACTTATCATAGGAAATGACATACCTACCTTGCAGTCTATTAAGACTTGGTTAGGAAGTTGTTTTTCTACGAGGGACTTAGGTGAAGCCACTTACTTCTTAGGAGTCAAGATCTATAGAGATAGATCAAGACGACTACTAGGTCTAAGCCAAAGTACATACATATATAAAGTATTGAAAATGTTCAATATGGAAGAATCTAAGAGAGGATTCCTACCTATGAGACATGGTATTTCACTCTTGAAGGAAATGTGTCCTTCAACTCCACAACAGAGAGAACGCATGAGTAAAATTCCATATGCTTCAGCTATTGGATCTATCATGTATGCCATGTTATGTACTTATCTAGATGTTTCATATGCCTTAAGTTTGACGAGCAGGTACCAAGTAGATCCCGGTGAAGGTCACTAGACCACAGTCAAGAATATCCTTAAGTACTTATGAACAACTAAGGATACGTTTCTAATATATGGAGGTGAGGAAGAGTTAAGTGTAAAAGGTTACACTGATGCCAGCTTCCAAACTGACAAGGATGATTCCCGATCACAATCAGGTTTTGAGTTTTGCCTTAATGGTGGTACTGTGAGCTGGAAGAGTTCAAAGCAAAGAATAGTAGCTGATTCTACAACAGAGGCCGAGTATATTGCAGTTAGTGAGGCAGCAAAAGAAGCGGTTTGGATCAAAAAGTTCATTACTGGACTAGGGGTTATGCCTAGCATATCAGATGATATAAAACTCTGATGTGATAACAATGGAGCCATTGCACAAACTAAAGAGCCCATATCTCACCAGCGATCCAAACATATACTTAGGTGCTACCATCTTATTCGAGAGATTATCGATCGAGAGGATGTACAGATATGCAGAATACCTACAGGTGATAACATTGCTGATCCCCTAACTAAGCCTCTAACAGAATAGAAGCTTGATCGTCACACTAAGTCGCTTGGTATTAGATATATGAGTGATTGGTCTTAGTGCTAGTGGTATATTGTAAGAGTATGCCTAAAGATCAATCATGAGATGGTTGTAATAACATACTTGATTTACCATGTTTACTAATATAATACATTGTCATTATTATTTTAGTTTTTTTCTTTTGTGTGAACAAATAAACTATTTTATAATAATGTCCTGAGAATAATATGATTATTCTTAAAAGATCCTTAGTCAAGTATTATTGTTGACTAGGACAACAATAATGCATTAAGACTAACATGTAGTTGATTGATGATAAAGAGTTGTCATTGATATGGAGTGTCAAAATCAATGCATGAATATGTGTGTTAGAGAACAACATATTGGACTGACCTGCTATGAGTATGTTTCTTGGATTATTATGTAATTGTCACAGCATTACTCATAGTGATTAATATGTATATGATCCTTAGACTTGAGATCATCATTATCCCAACATGGTGAGTTGTATATTTTGATACAGTCAAACGTACACCGTAACTGGTTGTTCTATAAAGGCTGGTCTTGGATATATCAAAATCTATGTAGAGGGATATTGGTTGATCAATATAGGATAAGCCCCTCCTACATAATGGGAGTAATATCTTAGGCAACTTGATTGAGAGAGACTAGAAATGCATGGCAATGCTCAAATAAGTTGATATGAGATGTCATACTTATTTGTATATCATAGTCTACTCAAGATATTAAGAAACATGGGATGGACTATGCAAGTGTGGCTATTCCATGACACGTGTCCATTCCAGAGATAAAGGACTTAAGGATTAATGCATGAAAGGTTAATCACAAAAAAGTTATGTCGAATCATGACTTATTGTAACTTAGGTAGCAATAATGGATTGCTAGATGCCACTCTTTGTTTGTAACATTAGAATCGTTTTAGTATTACTGCTAACGTTACAAGAACCTACAGGGTCACACCCTATGGTTGAAATCAATAGAATAAAACATAGTTGGTATTGTGTTTGGTTGTCACATGAATTAAATTAATTATAGAATTAATTTTATTGGGCAATCAAATATTGAACATATTATATGTACAAGGATGTTGTACATTTAATGAGAACATAGTTCTATTAATATATGAATTTGGTTCGTATACAAATTTAAATAAATATTGTTTATCAAATCCTTGTTATAATTAATGTAATTATAATTTTCGGTTAAAATTTTATGAATTATGATTCATTATATATATACCAATTATAAAAGGTGAAACTAAGAGATTTTTTTAAAAAAAAACCCTAAAAAAAAACTAAAACTTTGCTTGTGAGGTCTAGCAGTCTTCAAGCAAAGAAACCTCCAAAAAAAAGTTTTGGAGATTTCTTTCGTTCACCGTCAAACTAGGCAGATTACAGAGAGGTCGAAATCATAAAAGGTTGTGTCTTAATTCAATAGTAGATCAAAAGTCTCGTTGCCGAGGCGTCACTGTCTACTCAGATTGAAGTTTCGGTAATCTTGAAACCATTATTTCACCCCGATTCGTTCCTTATACATGGATTCATGGGTTGGATCACTGAAATTATTTTTTTTTTTTTGCTGCGCCATGGCGGTACCAGTATTCCAACCTGTTAGTACATCTTAAGGTTTATGTACAAGCATTTATAATGCTTCATAATCTAATCCTCCTTAACTTTTCATTCACATAATCAATCATCTATTTCATACACGAAATAATCAACCACATAGGTTCTCTACATACCTGTACCATCACATATTTATTTATCACATATACCACACAATGCTCAATGCCAATTACTTAGCTGAAGCTTTAATATTATTGCACACTTAGTGCCTTTACATTAAACTAAATTTGACTCAGCATCGCACACACAGTGCCAACTAATGTAGTCGATGCTTTCTTTATCTCGCACACATAGTGTCGCTCACCACTGTATCAATTCTATTCACGCACACTTAGTGCAACATCTCTTCAACTCACATTTCGTATTACTAGTTCAACAACCACATTTTCATTCATTACATAATATGTGAACATAATTTAAACAATTCTTATTATACTCGAACTTACCTCGGATGTAGAAACAATGATACAAGTCGATCAATGGAGCACTTTGTTCTTGCCTCGATCTAAGGCCAAATTTCTCTTTTCTTGATCTTTACATTTTCAAATTTAGCTCATTCATTCACCAAATCATTCAATTCAATCCAAATACACATTTAGTGCATTTTACAAAGTAGCCCTCACATTTTTCACATTTTGGCATTTAAGTCCCTATTTTATAAAAGTACCAAATACACATAATTTCATTTTACACATGCTTAGACAAATTTTCCCTTACCTCATATAAGCCGACATATTTCATTTATTTCACCATTTAGTCCTTCAATTTCTCAATTTGACAATTTAGCCCAAAATAGTCAAATTCATCAAAAATTCAAAGACAAGATATGTTAATCTATCACATATCTTTCATATTTAACTAACTATCATCACAAAGCTTATAAAATCATCAATTACATAACTCAAAATTATCAGAAAATTCTAAAATTAAGGCATGGGCTTGATAGTATACTAAACAACAATCACAAAAACGTAGAAATCATCAAAAATCGATTAAAAACACATACCAATTAAAGCTTGAGCTTGCCGAACCTAACTAGCTCTTTTTTTTTCTTTTCTGTCAATTTTCGATAAAATGAACATAACCATGGTCACTAATTCGTGTTTGTTTTAATTAATATTAACTTAATTTTCATTTTACCATTTTACCCTTGGTTATTAAACCATTTAATCATCAAATATATTCCCATTTATGTCCATCCGCACTATCAATGGTCTAATTACAACATAAGGACTTCTCATTTAATAAGCCATGGAAATTAAGCACTTTAACAATTAGCATACAACTTTTGCATTTTATGCGATTAGGTCCTTTTTCGCAAATCGACACACAAACAATAAAATTTTCTCACAGAATTTTCACACATACTTAATCACATACTCTAAACACCTATTTTTCCAACCTTGGATTTGTGGTCTCAAAACCACTATTTTGAATACGGTCTAAACCGAACTGTTACAACATAGCTACGTCTTAACTGAAAGCTTGTGTGAGCAAGCCCGATAATCGTTGTTTTACCGAGTTTTAAAATTTATAAAAAGAATGATTGAACCTGGAAACTAACTCTGACAACGATTAAAGGCAAGTGTACCTATCGAACAGTAGTATAGCTTAGGCAAAACAGGATTATCAAACCCTAAGTAACTAAAAGTACTAATACTAACTTTCTTTTTATTATTTAGCCTAAAATAAGTGAAGTTGCTTTAATCTAAATTAACGACTACTAAACTAAAGACGCAAAGACAGAAAAAATGAATTGGAAAAAAACTTGAAGAAAAAACTCAATTGATCACGAAGTTACCCTCAGGAAGAATCCACCTAGACTTCACTTGTTATTTAACACTAAACCATATGATTTATTCACTTAGTTTGATCCGTAAGACTCCCTAAAGTATCTTAAACCCTCTCTCGATGCGAATAACATCTAACCCTAGATTAATTAACGAAAATCTCTTTCTCAAATAATAACCCCCTAGAATAGCAGTAAAACGATCTATGGACTCCCATATTAGGTTTCACCCTAATCTGGCAAAATCTCGTCACCCTATCTCTAGGCGTGCGATCAACTCCGCTTAATTATGCTAGATCTACTCTTAAGCAGGGTCTATTCCTCCTCTACCTAAGCACATCGATTTGGATTAAGCATGCAGAACAAACTAAGTATTTATCATATAACTCAGGAACAATAACAAAATTCATCTAGGTTTCATCCCCTTCAGGTATCTAAAGGGTTTAGTTCATAACGAATAAAGAAAACATCTCAAGAGAAAAGATAAAAAAAAAACATAAGAAATCCCTAAAACCCCCTGAAAGAATTGAAGGAGAAATTCACCGTCTTGAGTAGAATTCCGACTCCTTGAGATGGATCAACTGGCTATCTTCGAGTAATTCCCACAATTCTAGCCTTCTGGCTCGGCTCCTTGGCCTAGCTAACCGCCTTCTTTTCAGGATACACTTAGGGTGTTTATATAGATTTTTAGAATGCTTTACTTGGCCTCTAAGTGTCCTAATTCAAGTATACTTCATTCTCGGGTATTTGAATAAGCTTTGGAATGTGTTTCTTTGCCTCAAAGTGTCCAAATCCGAGTACAATTCCTCTTTTCCACGACAAGGGCACGGCCATGGCACACGCCCGTGTAAATTATTTTCAGACCGTGTCTCGATTCTATCGATTGGGGCACGGCCATGTAAATCATGGCATGGATTTGTGAAGTAATTTAACTAGACACGACCGAGTGGCTTGAAGTCTAGGCCGTGTCGATTTCCACTTTGGCCCAACTTGGCCCGTCTTAAGTCCGTTTCTCATTCTTTTCGTCCTCGAGTGCTTTCCTAAGTATAAACATGAAAAGAAAGGATTAAAAGCACCTTTTTACATAAATAAATGGCTAAATCATCCAAAAGCATGCTAAATATGGGGTTAAAATATGTTACTTTTATGGTTTATCAAATACCCCCACACTTAAGCTTTTGCTTGTCCTCAAGCAAAATTCTCAACTTATAATTAAAACGAACTTTCCATAATTCACAATTCCTATCAACAATGCCTCATCATAATTCACAGATAATTTATACATGGATAACTTAACTCAAAGTCTCTTAAAGGCTCAAACAATTCTAAGTCATAAATTTATAGCATAAAAACATAGGCGTCTTCCCTTATCTAAATAATTACCCTTAATTCAAAACCGACAAGGATTGACATCCTCACTAAAGATTCACTCAAAGCACTCGAAGTGTTTAAGATTCAAGATAAAGTACTCATAAGTCGAACCTAAAAAGTTAATCCCATAGGCTTGCCTGAAAATCAAATCTCCAATCACTGTAATATGACATGAAAATCTTTGACAGGGTTGTAACGGGGCTTGGGTTAAAGGTGTGGATAAAAGCTGAATTAGAAGGTTTAGAATCAAGATTGACCTGACCAATTACCTAACTAAAAAAAATGAACTTGAAAATAAATGATTACATCAATTGAAACTTTGAAACTAATAATAGTACGAGCTTTTTTCTTTGATAATTTAAATTTAAATGTACAAGCTCACTAATAGTGAATATACTTTGATTTTTTGATTTTTTTTTAAGAACAAATAGAAACATAATAAAGAAAACTTTATCAATTGAAATAAACTAATTCGGTAACTGATCAAATCAATTCTCGATAGAAGGGTAGTCAAAAGAATGGTGATAACAAATACAAAGGGTTTTGGGTTAATATTAACGGGTAAATCACTAAAAGGGTTGTTAGGATCAAATGGGTTTACTAAGGGTTAATTTGTGAAGGTAGGCTTTTTAGTGAAGTGAATGGGTTAAAACCTAGGTGCCTTTATCATCTCAGTATATCAAATCATTTAATATGGTCTCGATATGTATAATCAAGGCAAGTTCTAGAATAACAATTCAGTGTTGGCACACTCATAATCAATAAAGTGAGCATGAAAAAGAATATATGCTCTGTAAGGCTCAAATCTTACAAAAATTATGGGTATTTGACATCAATCTCTGTTAATATCAAACTTCAAGGTAATATTCAAATTCAGTTTAACAACCTAGAAAATTTTTTATTCTTGAAAAATAGAATTATCATGCTTGAATCCCTAGTATTCTTCAAGTATAAATCATCAATGCACAAATTTCAATGACTTACTCAAAAACATATCAATAAAAATCATAAATCATCAGAAATTTCACCCTAATTGATAATATGAGAAAATTACTTATGAACAAGACTAAAATTCAGGATTTTGGAATAATGCAAAAAGTTAGGTACTTTTACCCCCCACACTTAAGATGTACATTGTCCTCAATGTACAAAGATAGATGAATAGCTATGTAATAATAAAAGCAAAAGAGAAGGGGAGAAGTAACACTTCGTGAATTTTTGGATGGATTCTTTGTTCCCTTGTTGATTTGGAGGTGGTGGTGTTTCTTATGGGTCTTGATAAACCGTAAAAGTAAGATATCTTAATCTCACATTTAGTATGCTTTTTGATGATTTAGCCCTTGATTTATATAAAAGGTGCTTGTACGAAAGCACCCGGGGAGAAAAAGAACACAAAACGGGCTTAAAATGGAGTAATTGGGCCTTAGCGAGAAATCAACACGGCCTGGCACAAAGCCTGCACGGCCGTGTCTCCCCGACTACCTAGAGCATGGCCTAACTCACGAGTTGCAAGGCCGCGCATCATCTCATTAACACACACGGGTGTGTCAAGCGATCTACATAGCCGTGTCCCAAACGACAGGCTTGAAGCACGGCCTGAATCCCGACTTACACGATTGTACCCAAAACGACAGAATCAAGGCACGACCCAACCCCGATTGAAATGGGCGTGTGCCATGGGCGTGCCCCTTCCGCGAGAATGAACAATTTCACTCAGATTTGGATGCTTGAAGCCAAAGAAACATACTCCTAAGTCAACTTAAACAGCCTAATAGTAATTCTATTTGAAAGAGGTACTTAGGAGCCAAGTAAAGCATCCCAAAAGCCTATATAAACAACCCAAGCCAAGCATTGAAGGTGGTCGGGAAGTTGAGCAGAGTTTTCTGCCAAAGCTTTTCTCATTCAGGGATTTACTCAAAAATAGCCAATTGATCCATCTCAAAGAGCCGAGATTCTACTCAAGACGAAGGATCTCCTCTTCAATTCCTTCGGGGGGTTTTAGGGATTTCTTTCGTTTTGTTTTATATTTTCTCTTGAGATGTTTTTCTATTTTGTTATGAACCTGAAGGGGATGAAACCTATGATGGATTTTGTTATTTGATTTCTAAATTATATTATAAGTACTTAGTTTGTTCTTAATTATGTTGCTTAATTTAATCTGATGTGCTTAGGTGGAGGAGGAATAGACCTTGCCTAAGAGTAGATCTAGCATAATTAAGCGGAGTTGATCGAACGCCTAGAGATAGGGTTACGAGATTTTGCCGAATTAGGGTGAAACCTAATATGGGAGTCTATTGATTGATTTACTGCTTCCTTAGGGGTTATTATAAGAGAACGAGAGTTCCACTAATTAACCTAATGTTAGACGTTATTCGCTTTGAGAGAGGATTTAATATAGGTTAGGGAGTCTCACGGATCAAGCTAAGTAAAGAAGTCATATGAATTAAAAGTTAGATAACAAGAGAAATCATAGGTGGATTCTTCTTGAGGGTATCACCGTAATCAACTGAGTTTTTCCACAGACTTCCCAAAGTTTCGTTCTTTTGTCTTTGCATTTAGTTTAAGTATTTCATTAGTTTTTAGATTAATAAACCAATCACTCCATATTTTAGGCTAAATAATAGAAAGAAAGTGAGTAGTAGTACTTTTAGGTTCCCTTTGGTTCGATAAGATACTCTTGCCTAAACTATACTACTGTTCGATAGGTGCACTTGCCTCTATCGTTGTCATAGTTAGTCTACAGGTTCGATCATTCTTTTTATAAATATTAAAATTCTACTGTTTGACACAATCAAGTTTTTGGCACCGTTGTCGGGGAACTCTAAAATATTAAGAAAGCTCTATTTCTATTACTTTAGCCATTATTCTATTGTTATTTTTTTATTATTTATTTTTTTAGATTAAATTTTTATTTTTACTAATTCTCTTTCTTTCTTTCTTGACTTGCGAGGTACGTCTAGTTTATGACTAGAAGAAACCCGAGAGGACTATTAGAATACGAAAGTGACATTGAGGCTACCGCTCGAAGAAATCGTAGAGAAATTAGACGAGCTCTAGACTACCAAATAGAAAAACAGCAAGACAGATCCAATCCTACTGAAGGGATGGACGAAAACAATCCATCTGATGTGAGAGAAAATAATGCTCCACGCACTATAATGATGCAGAAACATTATATGATGCATGGGAAAGATACAAGGATCTCCTAAGGAGATGCCCACACCACGGATTACCATTGTGGCTTCAAGTCTAAACTTTTTACAATGGTGTGAAATCTCCAACTAGGCAAATGATTGATTCATCAGCCGGTGGAAATTTGAACAACAAAACTCCTGAAGCAGCTTACGATTTTATTGAAGAGATGTCGTTGAACACCTATCAATGGAAAATTACAAGAGCCAAACCGAAAAAATCAGCTGGAGTTTTTAACATAGACGCAGTAACAATGCTGTCAACACAGGTGGAGATGATGAATAAAAAGCTTGATAACTTATGTTCTTCGTAGGTACACCCAGCCATGCAATGCGAAGCGAGCGAAAATGTAGCAAATTCTGAGTACCCACCCTACCAACCGGGCACAGACAATAAGCAAACAAACTATATAGGTAACAATTTTAGATCTAATAATAATCCTTATAGTAACACTTACAATGCACCCAAATTTTTCATGGGGAGGACAAGAAAATCAAGGAATTCAAAGGCAGCAACCTCCTCCAAATTACCAAAATTAGCCCTATCCACAGGAAAAGATATCAAACCTTGAAGAGATGCTAACAAAATTCATGGCAGCTACAGATTCTCGTCTCCAAAAGACTGAAGCAACACTTGATAAACAACAAAAATCGATCAAGGGGATCGAGAATCAAGTTGGAGAACTTACTAGGTCAGTGGGACATCTCACAAAGTTGATTTCTGAATGTCAGCAAGGGCGTCTACCAAGCAACACAGAAATAAACCCAAAAGAATAGATCCAAGCCATCACATCTCAAGAGGGTACAGAAGTAGAGAATCCCGCATCAGCATAAGAAACTAGGGGAAAAAAGGTAAAACAGAGGTAGCACAAGAAACACCAGTAATCAAAGAGTACCAACCTCGCATGCCTTATCCCGAAGCATTGAAAAAAGATGATTCAGAGGAATAATTTGGTAAGTTTCTAAAACTTTTAAAGAAATTACATATTAACTTACCTCTTCTTGAAGCTCTTTTTCAGATGCCCGACTCAAGGAGATCTTTAAGTCAGCTCTTGACGAACAAACGCAAAATAGATGAAGAGCACCATGTGGAACTCAACACAACATGCTCAGCAATGCTACAGAACAGACTACCATAGAAACTAAAAGATCCAGGGAGTTTTACGATTCCATGTTTAATTTGTAGTTTAACTATTGATAATTCGTTAGCCGATTTAGGGGCAAGTATAAATGTCATGCCTTATGCACTATTTAAACGACTAGGTCTAGGGAAGCCCAAACAAACTAGGATGAGTATTCAACTAGCTAATAAAACTGTTAGAATTCCTAGGGGCATTATTGAAGACGTTTCATTAAAAATCGATAAATTTATTTTCCCAGTAGATTTTGTTGTTTTAGACATAGATGAGGAAAATTCAATCCCTTTAATTTTAGGAAGACCTTTTCTTGCAACCGCCAAGACTAAAATTGATATTGCCACAGGAGAACTCATACTTCGTGTAGGAGATGAATCGGTCAATCTTCAAGCTCTCGACTCAGCCAAAACAACAGAAGATGAAGGTAAGAAAGTCATTTCAATAGATAATCAAATTGTTCAACCTTCATCGCAGGAAACATCACAATGCATCAAACTTGAGCCAACTCATAGCCCCCAAGTCGTTACAGAAGAATCACACTAGAAACAAAATCGTAAGATCGACAATTTAGAAGAGCAGAAGATACACACCAAAGAAAAGTCGGATCCACACGAAGCAAAACCAAAGGAACCACCAAAAGAGCTCATAGAGACATTAAATCACTTTAAAATAGGAGACCAGATGCTGTTAGACAAATCCGATCCTCACATCACTTCAACAAACCTGATGAAAAAGGAAGAAATACTCCTTCAGGTACAGAATATTTCCCCACACGAAATAGTCGAGGTAAGCAATCCAATATTCAGAAATTTCAAGGTAAATGCTTCTCGACCTAAACTTTGTCACGAAAATAAAACTGTCAGCAAGAGGGAAAATATTCAAACCTTGAAACCTCCCTAAAATTTTCAAAGTCAAGGATAGTCTAGCTTAAGACTATAAACGAGCGCTTCTCGGGAGGCAACCTGAGCATTAACACTATTTACTTTCAAATTTATCCTTAGTTTCTTTTCTTTCCTTCTTCCTTTTCTCAAAATTTAGCTTTAAACTAACACAAAAGTGCAAGATTCCAGGTCACACGGCCTTACACACGACTGTGCTCATGGCCGTGTGGACCACCGGAACCACTACACCGACAGAGCAGAGCCATACAAGTCAGTCCACCCACCCTCCAACGTCATGGAGCCAACCACCCACACCATGGGCACCGACAAAACAGCATGGTCATGCCTCACGACCGTGCTAAGATACTGACTGATTGAGCACAAGCAGACCACGCCCGTGCATTCCATCCGTGCTCACATACTGGCCTTTTAGGAACAGGCGTGCCAATTGACAAACGGGGGTGGAAGAACAACACACTCTACAACATGGCCGTGTAATTCGGCCTTGTAAATTGACACACCCTCGGTACACGGGTATGGGAACGTGCCATAGTTGAAATCTTATTTACATCCTCATAGCCCTTCCCCTTTCCCATCTTCTTTCTTCCTTCTCTTCTTTTAAATTTTTCTTTCTGTTCATAAAAAGGTCCAAGACTCTTGAGCAACACCAAAATCATGCTGAAGAAGCATAAGAAGGTAAGTATTGTCTCCTCAGAGGAGACCTCAACATGAGTTCATGCCAGCAGCTTCAGCTAATTGACACGCTAAGGGTCTCCGAAGCCTTTTCGAATTTATTTTTCTTTTCTCTTCTCCTTTATTTTCCTTATATATACTTCTCTTCAGCTTAATTTAATTTATTTCATATTAGTTTCTTGGTTTTAAGTTCTAAAGGCTACTAGGGAATCACACCACTTCCACCACCATCAACACTCTGCAGCCTTAGAAATCATCCCCACCTCAAAAACCATTTGCCAATAAGGACTCCTTAGTCCATTAATTTTTTTCTTTAAATTATAGTTTTCTTCTTAGTCTCCTTCTCTTTATTTTCTTAGTTTTTAATTATAGTATTAGAATATTATTATTATTTCTTTAGATCTCTTGGCTATATCTTCACAGGCTACCCAATTTCTTCATCTAGCAAATTACTTTTCGGTAGCCACACTACCGGGCCCATCGAAAACACCATCACCGCCACCAAAGACGCCCAGAATCATCCAAAATTCAGGATGTGTCACTCTACCCCTTCTCTTTTGATTTTTTTCCATAATTATCGTTATCTATCTTTATACATTGAGGGCAATGTACATCTTAAGTGTGGGGGGTAAAAGTGCCAAACTTTTTGCATTATTCTCAAAACCCTGAATCTAGTCTTGTTTTTAAGTAATTTTCTCATATTACTAATTAGGATGAAATTTCTAATGATTTATTATTATTTTATATGATTTGGATTAAGTCATTGATAATTGTGCATTGATGATTAAATTTAAAGAATACTACAGAATCAAGCATGATAAGCCTATTTTTCAAAAATCAGAATTTGATAGGTTGTTGAACTAAACGTAAATATCACCCTGAAGTTTAAAATTTATAATGATTGATGTCAACACTCATAATTTTTTATGAGAATTTGAGCCTTATAGAGCATATATTCTTTTTCATACTCACTTTAATTGATTATGAGTGTGTCAACTTTGAATTGTTATTCTAGATGTTGCCTCATTTATGCATGTCGAGACCACATTAATGATTTGATATACAGAAATGATAAAGGCACCTAGGTTTTAACCGATTCACTCCACTAAAAAGCCTACCTACACAAATAACCCCTAGTGAACCCAATTAACCCTAACAACCCTTTTTATTGAATTACCCGTTTGATATTAACCCAAAAGCCTTTGTATTTGTCATTCTTTTGACTACCCCTCTATCGAGAATTAATCAGTTGCCGAATTAGGTTATTTCAATTATCAAAGTTCCTTCTATTATGGTTTTTAGTTTGTTCTTAATTATAATAAAAAAGGCCAAGTTTTTTCAATAGTAGTAGTATATTAAAAGCTTAGAACATTTAAACTCCAATTGTTGAAGAAAAAGGCTTGTATTAAAGTATTATCAAATTTCAAGTGAGGAAAATACTCGTTATTATAGAGTAATTATCAATAGTAGGTATTATTGGCTTTCAATTGATTTAAGTACTTATATTAGTTCATTGTTTCTAGTTAGGTAATTTGTCAAGTCAATCTCGATTCTAACCTTCTAATTCAGCCTATATCCACACCTTTAACCCTAGCCCCACTACAACCCTAATAAAGACCTTGTGATTTGTGTATCATCTCATATACAGTGGTAGAGATTTGATTTTCAAGCAAGCCTATGGGATTAACTTTTTAGGTCCGACTCTTGAATGCCTTATTGTGAACATTAAACACCTTTGAGTGATTTGAGTGAATATTTAGTGAGGATGTCAGTCTTTATCGATTTTGAATCAAGGGTAATTATTTAGATAAGGGGAGACACCTATGTTTTCATGCTACAAAATCATGACTTATCTCGTTTGAATCTTTAGGGCTCTTTGAGTTGAATTATCCATGTATAAATTATCTATGAATTATGATGAGGCATGATTGATGAATATTATGAATTATGGAAAGTTCGTTCTAATTGTAAGTTGAGAATTTTGCTTGAGGACAAGCAAAAGCTTAAGTGCGGGGGTATTTGATAAACCATAAAAGTAACATATTTTAATCCCACATTTAGTATGGTTTTGATGATTTAGCCCTTGATTTATATAAAAGGTGCTTGTAATCCTTTCTTTTCATGTCACATACACAGGAAAGCACCCGAGGAGAAAAGAACACAAAACGGGCTTAAAACGGAGTAATTGGGCCTTAGCAAGAAATCAACATGACCTGGCACAAAGTCTGCACGACCGTGTCTCCCCGACTACCTAGAGCACGGCCTAACTCACGAGTTGCACGGTCGCGCATCATCTCATTACCACACACGGGCGTGTCAAGCGATCTACATGGTCGTGTCCCAATCGATAGACCTGAAGCATGGCCTGAATCTCGACTTACATGGTCGTGCCATGGCCGTGCCCAAGATGACAGAATCAAGGCACGACCCAACCCCGATTGGCATAGGCGTGTGCCATGGGCGTGCCCCTACCGCGGGAATGAACAATTTCACTCGGATTTGGATGCTTGAAGCCAAAGAAACATACTCCTAAGTCAACTTAAACACCCTAATAGTAATTCTACTTGAAAGATGTACTTAGGAGCCAAGTAAAGCATCTCAAAAGCCTATATAAACAACCCAAGCCAAGCATTAAAGGGGGTTGGAAAATTGAATAGAGTTTTCGGCCAAAGCTTTTCTCATTTAGGGATTTACTCAAAATAACCAATTGATCCATCTCAAAGAGTCGAGATTCTACTCAAGACGGAGGATCTCCTATTCTATTCCTTTAGGGGGTTTTAGGGATTTCTTTTGTTTTGTTTTATATTTTCTCCTGAGATGTTTTCCTATTTTGTTATGAACTAAACCCTTCAGATACCTGAAGGGGATGAAACCTATGATGGATTTTGTTATTTGATTTCTAAATTATATGATAAGTACTTAGTTTGCTCTTAGTTATGTTGCTTAATTTAATCTGATGTGCTTAGCCGGAGGAGGAATAGACCCTGCCTAAGAGTAGATCTAACATAATTAAGCGGAGTTGATCGAACGCCTAGAGATAGGGTTACGAGATTTTGCTAGATTAGGGTGAAACCGAATATGGGAGTCCATTGATAGATTTACTGCTTCCTTAGGTGGTTATTATAAGAGAACGAGAGTTCCGCTAATTAACCTAAGGTTAGACGTTATTCGCTTCAAGAGAGGGTTTAATATAGGTTAGGGAGTCTCACGGATCAAGCTAAGTAAAGAAGTCATATGAATTAAAAGTTAGATAACAATAGAAGTCATAGGTGGATTCTTCCTGAGGGTGTCGTCATAATCAACTGAGTTTTTCCACAGACTTTTCCCAAAGTTTCGTTCTTTTGTCTTTTCATTTAGTTTAAGTATTTCATTCATTTTTAGATTAATAAACCAATCACTCCATATTTCAGGCTAAATAATAGAAAGAAAGTGAGTAGTAGTACTTTTAGGTTCCCTTGGGTTCGATAAGATACTCTTGGCTAAACTATACTAATGTTCGATAGGTGCACTTGCCTCTATCATTGTCATAGTTAATCTACAGGTTCGATTATTCTTTTTATAAATATTAAAACTCGACTGTTTGACATGATCAGGTTTGGTGAGGTGGCTACCGATGAGCTTTGTGCTAGATAAAAAAATTACGTAGCCTGCAAAGATATAGCCAAGAAATCTAAAGAATCATTAATAATATACTAATACTATTATTAAAGACAAAGAAAATAAAGAGAATGAGGCTAAGAAGAAAACTGAAATTAAAAGAAAAGACTAATGGACTAAGGATTCCTTATTGTTGGATGGTTTACAAGGTGGGTGTGACCTCTAAGGCTGTGCTACATGATTCCCAAGCAGCCTTTAGAACTTGACACTAAGAAACTAAATGAAATTAAAATATATTAAGCAGAAGAGAAGTATAGATAAGTAGGATAAAAGGGAAAATAAACGTAAAGAAAAATTTAAATGGTCTAAAAGAGCCTTGGCTTGGTGTTTGGATAAGCGGCCGGCATGAACTTATGTGTTGGGGTCACCTTTGAGAAGACAATGCTTGCCTTCTTACACTTCTTTGGCATGATTCTAGTGTAGATCAATAGTCTGGACATCTTTTCTAAGGAAAGAAAGAAAAAGAAGGAAGAAAGAATGAGAGGAAAAGGAGAAGGACTGTGGGGTTTAAATAGGATCTCAAATCTGGCACGTTCCCACGCCCGTGGACTGAGGATGTGTAGAATTACACGGCCGCATCGCATGACCGTGTGTCTAAGCGTGTTGGCACGGTTGGGTAGCATGAGAGTGTTTTTCTCGTGTCTTGTATGTCAGTAGCTTCACACAGTCGTGGAGCAAGGCCGTGCCAATTTACCGATGCCCGTGGGGGAGTGATTGGATCCGTGACGTCGAAAAGTGGTTGGGATTTGATTTGCACGACCTCTGTTATGTTAGTACGGGGATTTTGATGGTCCACACGGCCACCGTCATTGCCGTGTGTAAGGCCGTGTATCCTAGAAATCTGCACTTTTGGTTAGTTTACAAAGAGAAAGAGAAAGAAATTAAAATAAAATGAAAACAAATGTAAAAAGAAGTATGGTTAGTGCTCGAGTTGCCTCCCGAGAAGCGCTCGTTTATAGTCTTAAGCTGGACTCTTCCTTGTACTTGAATTAGAGAGGTTTAAAGGTTTGAATATCTTCCCTCTTGTTTAAATTTCTATTTTCTTGACAAAGTTGAAGTCGAGAAGCGTTTACTTCAAAACTGTTGAATGTTGGGTTGCTTATGTAACACCCCAAACCCGATCTAGATGTTACGACCAAATTTAGTATGTCACAGGGAAAGGTTGTCAAAAGGTTTGTGAAACTTTGAAGAAACACCGTAAGTTTTAAAACTTTTTGTTTGGTTGATGTTTTGAAAACAGTGATTTGTGGTTTAAAGAAAATTTACGAATATAGTTAAGTGAATATCCGTTATCTTTGTTGGCACTTTTAAGAAAACGGTTGCTCTATGTTGCTTAAGTTTTGAAAATTCCCGTTTAATTATCATGTTAAAAATTTAAAAATATCATATCTTAGATGAATAATAAAACAAGGAAAAAACAGATTTTAACTTAAGAAGGCCTTATTACATAACAAAATCCCCAATTAAACTAGAAATAATTTGTAGAAAGGAAACAAAATTACAAAAAGAATAATTTATGCCCTCCACGAGTTCACCTCGGCTCCTAGCTCCTGGATCCACGATCTACTGATTACCTGCAAGATTAAGCAGAGGGGTGAGTCACAACGACTCAGTGTGTAAATCCCCTTATGTCACATAAATGGCCTCAAACCCATATTCGCACATTGGCCTTAGCCCACTCAACATAGCATGCACAAATATGAATGTAATGTGTCCCAACCAAACCTAATTTTTCATCCTCTATACACCACCCGTACCAGCCTAACACACCGTGGGGATTTCTACAATCAACCCTCCATCCGCTACACACCTCATATGTGGCACCAAGCCACTCATGGTTCCAGACCACCGTGATACTAGATCACCATGACAGAGTCACTATTAACATATGTGGGGCCAATCCACCGTGGTACAAAATCACCGTGACAATCCCTGATGAATGTTTGTGGGGCCGACCCACTGTGGTACCAAACCACTAGGACGAGTCACTGAATCATCATATATATACGTGGTATTAAACCACCATTGCACCAAGCCACCGAGACATGGTCATTGAATCAGACATATGTGGGGCCAACCCACTTGTGGTACCAAACCACTGTGACAGTCTCAAATACTTCCCCTTTTGCATCATATCCCAAACCCATGCAGACATACAATCATTTGAATGTACATGCTCTAATCACAGTGACTGATTACAGCATACAATTTCATACTCAATAATAGAACGTTATAGTCATTTACCTGGTATCCCCAGCTTTACGCACAAGGGTACTACGACTATCTTTCAGTCACTTCGACTTTTTAGCCCAAACAGTTAATAACACGGATTATTAATAGAGTGTGTAGTTTACACACCTGATAACATGCAATACTATGCTTTCTATGTCGACACTCTCGTTAGCAGGGGCGACTGCTATCTGCCTATTCTATTTGGAAGCCGATTCACAACCTGGTGGCCAGTCACGAATAGCAGACACCGCTCGCTTTTTGAACCCAGGGGCTGGGACTATGAGTCCAACCCCCTCATTTGCTTGGCTGGTATTTGATTCCATGAAATAGATCTTGGTCAGAAGACCAGGTTAAGGCATTGAATTAGACAAAAGTAAGAATACACACACAATTGAAGAGATTTCTTACGTAGATCGACAGAACCCGAAAGCTTCAGGCTAGGATTAAGAAAACGCTGAAGTCCCTCGATTGACCGAAACCAAATGTCCTCTCACAGACTTTTCAAACGTTGGCTAGATGCAGAGAAAATACAAAAGTGAGGCCTCCCCTACATTTAGCCAAAGCACCACAGTATAGGATTAATGCCTCCGATTTATCAACCAATAAGGGAGAAGAAATAAATCGAAAGGGAAAAGAGAACACTTACCACCAACTGAGAAGAAACCGATTAGAACAATTTAGAAAAGTAAGTGTCGGCAATCTTCTGAGATGAGAACGAATGAAGGAAAAAGAATAGTCAGAGGTTCAGCTAATAAGAGCAATAAGAACAAACTCAGAGGGAAGAAAGAAGAATAAGTTTTGGCTTTGAATCAATGAGCAAGAAAACGAAAGCTGGATCATCAAAGTGTAAGTTGGAAATTCGGCTATAAAGAAACAAATGAGAGAAAAATGCAATGAAGAAAGTGATAGAAGAGTTCGGCCAAGAGAACAAATGGAATGAAAATATGGTAACCCTATTAGGCACAATTGAAGTGATATGAAAAGGAAAGGATTAGGTAGGAGGTTCAGCAATGACCAAAAGTAAAGGAGAACAAAATGGAAGAACCAAAAATGAGAGGAAACAATCTTCTGAGAACCTATTAGGAATACAAAATTTCGGCACCTCCCCTAGTTGACTGAAAATGCCACACTTACGAGCCAAAACAAAAAGAGATTTGGCCCCTAGCACTATGTCTAAATCGTACAAGCCAACCTCCCACCTTTCCACAATTCGGCCACCACTCTCCCTTTCTCTAAATCCCATAATTTTCTCCACCCTTTTCTCTCCATCCCACATTCGAATCAGTTTGAATGATTCAAACTCCCCTTTCTTCTCATGGCCATACATTCGAATTGCTTGACCCTTTCAACACTCCCCCTTGAAGTGTCCTAGCTAAACTCCACCTCCTCCCTTCCAGATGCCAAAAGAAATCCCAAAAAGAAAATTGTGTGATCGAACTTGCTCCCTCACTGCTTCCTTGTGTCGTCACTCACCAGCACCTTATGTGGCATCTCCTTGCTACTTTCCCACTAACTTTCCTGTGTCTACAAACACAAGCAATACTCTTTAAGACCTACCTCAGCTAGCTCCCCCGTAAAGTGTCCAAAAAGGAAATTTTGCCAAGGCTTCGGCTTAACCCCGAGCCTTCCCTGGACCCCCGAACATACCAAATTAACACACAAAGCATAGTATACACACACAACACCCATTAAATGCAAAACCCCCAATTCAGGATGTTACAGTTCTACCCCCTTAAAGAAATTTTGGCCTTGAAATTTTACCTAATCAGAAGAGATGAGGGTATTGTTGTCGCATCACATCCTCTGGCTCCCAAGTAACTTCCTCGGAACCATGATTCTGCCACGACACTTTAACCAATGAAACTGTTTCCCTTCACAATACCGTAACGTCATGATCCAAAATTTGAACTGGTTCCTCTTCAAAGGATAGGTTAGGCCTTACTTCGTTTTCCTCCACTAGCACAACATGAGATGGATCCAAACGGTAGTGCCTTAACAACGAAATGTGAAACACATTATGAATCTGACTTAATTTTGACGGTAGATCGAGTTGATAAGCTACCGGTCCCACACGTTTCAATACACGATAAGGCTTGATGAACCTGGGACTCATCTTACCCTTCCGTCCAAACCTTAGAACTTTCTTCCATGGTGAAACCTTTAAGAAAACCCAGTCATCTCTACAAATTCTATGTCCTTACGCTTCAGATCAACATGGGACTTCTGCCTGTCAGAAGCTTCCTTTAATTGACTCCGAATCAACTTGACCTTGTCCTCCGTTTCAGAAACCAATTCTGGACCTAATAGCTATCGCTCACCCAACTCTATCCAGTAGGTAGGAGTGCAACACCTCCGACCATACAACGCTTCATTCAGTGCCATCTGAATACTAGATTGATAGATGTTGTTGTATGCGAATTCTACCAATGGTAGAAACTCCTTCCAACTACCCCTGAAGTTTATGACACAGCCCCTCAACATATCTTCCAAGATCTGAATTACTCTCTCAGACTGTCTATTAGACTTTGGATGAAAAGCTGTACTGAAATCCAACTTTGTACCCAACGCTTGATGCAACACCTTTCAGAACCTCGACGCAAACCTGAGGTCTCTGTCTGATATGATAGACACTGGTACCCCATGCAACCTCACAATCTCTGCTACTTACAGCTTAGCTAACTTCTGTAGAGAGTAGTCGACACGAACTAGTATGAAATAAGAAGACTTCATCAATCGATCCACAATTACCCATACTGAATCCTTCTTAACAGGCATAAGAAGTAGCCCACTAGCAAAGTCCATCGTGATCCTTTCCTACTTCCACTGCGAAATTTTCACCGGTTGTAATAGCCCCAAAGGCTGATGTTCTGCTTTCACCTGCTGACAAGTTAAGCATTTACTCACAAATTTGGTTGCCTCCCGCTTCAGACCCAGCCACGAAAACTATTCTCGTAGATCCTGATACATCTTACTCCCTCCAGGATGTATAGCGTATGGGCTACTATGCGCTTCCTGTAAAATCTTACGTCTCAACTCAAAATATTTTGGCATACAAGTCTTCCCTCGAAAACATAATACCTATCACTATTCATACTGAAATCTGTTATCCCATCACCTGCCCCTAACTAAAACTTAGACTTTAACAACTCATTAGCCAACTGCTTCTCTTTAATCTAACTGACCCAATAAGGCTTCACTTGAAGTTCCGCTAATAAACTTCCATTATCGAATAAGCTGAGATGAGCAAACATTGCTCTCAAGTCATAGATCACCCTACGACTTAATGCATCCACCACCATATTAGCTTTGCCCGGGTGGTACTCGATCGAGTAATCATAATCTTTTAACAATTCGATCCAACGCTACCTTAAATTCAACTCCTTCTGGGTAAGGATATATTTTAGGCTTTTGTGATCTGTATAAATAATTGACTTCTCCCCATATAGATAATGCCTCTAGATCTTCAAAGCAAACACTACTGCAACCAATTCCAGATCATGCGTGGGGTAATTCACCTCATGCGGTCTCAACTGCCATATGCTACCACCTTCCCTTCTTGCATCAACAGATATCCCAATCCTGTGTGCGACGCTTCACAGTAAACAACAAATTCCTTCCTAGCCTCAGGCTGTACCAATACTGCAGCCTCTGTCAAGATCCTCTTCAGCTTCTCAAAACTCCCCTGTTACTTATCAGTCCAGACAAACGGTACCCCTTTCCGCAACAACTTGGTTAATGGTGCTGCAATCAATGAGAGCCCCTCAACAAACCTTCTGTAATACCCAGCCAGACCAAGAACACTCCAAATTTCTGCCACAGACTTAGGCGGCTTCCAATCCAACACAGCTTCAATTTTCCAGGGATCAACCCTAATCCCCTCAGCATACACAACATGGCCCAAAAAGGTAACTTCGCTTAGCCAAAATTCACACTTACTAATTTTGGCGAACAACTATTTCTCCTTCAGGATTTGTAGAACCACTCAAAGATGCGAATCATGCTCTTCCTCCGATCTTGAATAAACTAGGATATCGTCTATAAATACCACAACAAACTGGTCCAGATAGGGTTGGAATACCCGGTTCATCATGTCCATAAACGCTGCTGGTGCATTGGTCACTCCAAACGGTATCACCAGGAATTCGTAGTGGCCATAGCAAGTCTAAAAGCCATCTTATGAATATCTACTTTCTTAACTTTAAGCTGATGATATCCTGACCTCAAATCTATCTTCGAGAAGACTGAAGCCCCCTTCAGTTGGTCGAACAAATCGTCAATCCTCGGTAGCGGGTATTTATTCTTGATGGTCAACTTATTCAACTGACGGTAGTCAATGCACATACGCATTGATCCATCCTTCTTCTTAACAAATAGCACCGGTGCTTCTTAAGGTGATACACTGGGTCGGATAAAACTCGGTCTAATAGTTCTTGAATCTGGGCTTTCAATTCCACCAACTCCATTGGTCCCATCCTATATAGGGTAATAGACACAGCGTTGTCCCCGAAAAATGATCAATACCGAATTCCACCTCGCAATCCGGAGGTTGTCCTGGAAGCTCTTGTGGGAAAACATCCAAAAACTCCTTCACTATTCTAACATCCCCCACAGTTAATTCCTTGACCTCCAGAGCACAAACAAAAGTTATGAAAGCCTCACATCTTTTCCTTACCATTCTTTCAGCCTTTAAAGCGGACACTACATTAGACAAATAGTTCCTCCTTTCACTTATCACCACCACCTCATCATCCTCAAGAGTTCTTAACACCATGCGCTTGGCCACGCAATCTAAATTTGCTTGATACTTCACTAACCAGTCCATACCTAAGATTAAATCGAACTCCCTGAATGGCGATTCCATCAAATCAGCTAGAAAAGCCATCCCTTGAACCTTTAAAGGCACCTTCCTAAAGAATTTATTCACTATTACCGATTGTCCTAAAGGGCTAAGTACAGTCATCTCCCTAGAGGCAATCTCAGAGTCTATGTTCAGAGTTCCCAATATAGTACTAGCAACATAAGAATGTGTTGATCCAATATCAATCAATGCAGTATAAGGCAAACCATAAATAAAAAACGTACCGGTTATGACGTCCGGTGCATTGCCCTCCTCTCAGTGTCTAGTTGCATAGACCAACCTAGGCTATCTTGCATCTGTGCTCTGAGCACCTCTGCCCGATGCCCCACGCCCTCAGCCAAAACTACTTTCTCCCCTAGAAGGACCACGACCTCTCTATGGTTGCTGACCACCTCTACCTGGCTGAACATATCCCTGTCCTACTGGTCGCATTTTGCCCAACTCCTACGGACAGTCTTTTACCCGATGATCAGTAGACCCACATCTAAAACATCCTCTATTACTCATCCACCACTTACCTGAATGATATCTACCACATCTAGCACACCTCTGAGGCCCACTATCGACAACATGTCTCGCAACACGACTCGGTCCATCCAACCTAGGACTCTTCTGAAAATGCCCAGCTGATCCCGACGATCCAAAATTCTTTTTATTTCTACTTCTATCTCTATCCTGATTCTGTTTTTCAGATCACTTCACCTCCTTGGCTATCTTAGCCTTTTCTACTAAAATAACAAACTCCCTTTCTCATTGTGGAACTATCAACACTCACAACTCATCCCTGAGACCATCCTCAAACTGAACACAACGCTCATGGTCTGTGGCCACAATACCTCGGGCATAACGTCTAAGACGTAAGAATTTCATCTCATACCAAACCACCAATTTATTTCCCTGAACCAAATTTAGAAATGCCCTACGCTACGCATCCACATAACTTGATCTGATGCACTTCCCCTGGAACGCTGTCTTGAAGAAATCCCAGGTAATATGTTTAGCCGCTGTACAATCCCTGACCATGAGCCACCACTGATACGCCTCCTCCGAAAGAAGAGACACCAGTCCTTTCAACTTTTCCTCCTCTGTGAAGTCAAGATCATCCATTATACGCTCAACTGCTCCTAGCCAATATTCAGCTACATTAGGTGCTACGCCAGAAACTCCTCTAAACACTTCCGCTCCATTGGCTCGAGTTATTCAGACACAGATTTCTGAGCCCCTGCACTCGTGCTCACTCCAGCCACTCTCTCCAACACACGTAACATCACCTGGGACACAGCATCGTCTCCGCCTATTTGATCTTGAATTTTCTATTCCGCAAGTGGTGGTGATGGTACACTACTTTCTGACTCATGTCCAGGTTCCAAGGGTATAGATCCAACACCCTGGCCTCCACCACGGTCGCACACAGCACGTCCACATCCCCTAGTACTTGTGGCTACTGATATGACTTAATCTGTTTAAGAGGTTTATGAATTAGTACTTTCTTTCACTGTTTAATATCGGGCATTTTTATGAAAGATAGCATTTAAAAGTAATTCTTGCAGATTCATATCTATACCCAGAGGTTTCAGTCTCTAAAGTTTGAATCTCTTAATACTAGTAGTTCAGAATACAACCTAATTATTTCATGTAAACACAACCAACAATTAGAACGCTTACCGCGTGAATTGGGTGCCGGTAGACTCGGGTGCCATACTCCAACTAAAATATTTCCTTAAATAACATTTTAAATCGACTTTATAAAACATTGTTGAAACTATTCTACAGCCAAGTTTTGTAACCTAAGCTCTGATACCAAAATTGTAACACCCCAAACCTGGTCTAGACATTACGACCAGATCTGGTATGTCACAATGGAAGGTTGTCAAAAGGTTTGTAAAACTTTGAAGAAACACCGTAAGTTTTAAAACCTTTTGTTTGGTTGATGTTTTGAAATTAGTTATTTGTGGTTTAAGAATAATTTACAAATACAGTTAAGTGAATATCTGTTATCTTTGTTGGCACTTTGGAGAAAACGGTTGCTCTATGTTACTTAAGTTTTGAAAACTCCCGTTTAATTATCATGTTAAAAATTTAATAATATCGTATCTTAGATGAATAATAAAATAAGAAAAAACTAAATTTTAACTTAAAAGGCCTTAATACATAACAAAATCCCCAATTAAACTAGAAATAATTTGTAGAAAAGAAACGAAATTATGAAAAGAATAATTTATGCCCTCCACGAGTCTGCTCCAGCTCTCGGATCCACGATCTACTGATTACTTGCAAGATTAAGCAAAGAGGTGAGTCACCACGACTCAGTGTGTAAATCCCCTTATGTCACATAAATGACCTCAAACCCATATTCGCACATTGGCCTTAGCCCACTCAACATAGCATACACAAATTTGAATGTAATGTGTCCCAACCAAACCTAATTTTCCATCCTCTACACACCACCTGTAACAGCCCAACACACCGTGGGGATTTCTACAATCAACCCTCCATCCGCTACACACCTCATATGTGGCACCAAGCCACTCGTGGTTCCAGACCACCGTGATACTAAATCACCGTGACAAAGTCTCTATTAAAAATATTTGGGGCCAACCCACCATGGTACCATACAACCGTGACAATCCCAGATGAATGTATGTTGGGCCAACCCACTATGGTACCAAACTACTAGGATGAGTCACTGAAACATCATATATATACATGGTATTAAACCACCATGGCACCAAGCCACCGAGACATGTTCACTGAATCAGACATATGTGGGGCCAACCCACTTGTGGTACCAAACCACCATGACACTCTCAAATACTTCCCCTTTTGTGTCATATCCTAAACCCATGCAGAATATACAATCATATGAATGCACATGCTCTCATCATAGTGACAGATTACAACATACAATTTCATACTCAATAATAGAACGTTATAGTCATTTACCTGGTATCCCCAACTTTACCCACAAGGGTACTACGACTATTTTTCAGTCACTTTGACTTTTCAGCCTAAACATTTAATAACACAGATTAATAACAGAGTGTGAAGTTTACACACTTGATAACATGCAATACTATGCTTTTTATGTCAACACTCTCGCTAGCAAGGACGGCTGCTATCTGCATATTCTGCTCTGAAGCCGGTCCACAACTCTGTGGCCAGTCTCAAACAGTAGACACCGCTCACTTTTTGAACCAAGGGGCTGGGACTAAGGGTCCAACCCCTCTTTTCTTGGCTGGTATTTGATTCCATGAAAGAGATCTTGGTCAGAAGACCAGATTAAGGCATTCAATGAGACAAAAGTAAGAATACACACACAATTGAAGAGATTTCTTACCTAGATCGACAGAACCCAAAGCTTTAGGCTAGGATTAAGAAAACACTGAAGTCCCTCGATTGACCAAAATCGATTATCCTCCCACAGACTATTCAAACGTTGGCCAGATGTAGAGAAAATATGAAAGTGAAGCCTCCCCTATATTCGGCCAAATCACCACAGTATATGATTAATACCTCTGGCTTATCAACCAATAAGGGAGAAGAAACAAATCGAAAGGGAAAAGAGAACACTTACCACCAACTGAGAAGAAACTGATTGGAACAATTTAGAAGAGTGAGTGTCGGCAGTCTTCTGAGACAAGAATGAATGAAGGAAAAAAAATAGTCAAAGGTTCAGCTAATAGGAACAATAAGAACAAACTCAGAGGAAAGAAAGAAGAATAAGTTTCGGCTTTGAATAAATGAGCAAGAAAACGAAAGGTGGATCACCAAAGTGTAAGTTGGAAATTCGGCTATAAAGAAACAAATGAGAGAAAAATACAATGAAGAAAGTGATAGGAGAGTTCGGGAAAGAGAACAAATTGAATGAAAAGATGGTAACCCTATTAGGCACAATTGAAATGATATGAAAAGAGAAAGATTAGGTAGGAGGTTCGGCAATGACCAAGAGTAAAGGAGAACAAAATGGAAAAACCAACAATGAGAGGAAACAATCTTCTAAGAACCTATTAGGAATACAAAATTTCGGCACCACCCCTAGTTGACCATAAATGCCACACTTATGAGCCAAAACAAATAGAGATTTGGCCCCTAGCACTATGTCTAAACCGCACAAGACAACTTCCCACCTTTCCACATTTCAGCCACCACTCTCCCTCTCTCCAAATCCCATAATTTTCTCCACCCTTTTCTCTCCATCCCACATCCGAATCAGTTTGAATGATTCAAACTCTCCTTTCTTCTCATGGCCACACATTCGAATTGCTTGACCCTTTCAACACGCCCCCTTGAAGTGTCTTAGCCAAACTCCACCTCCTCCCTTCTAGACGCCAAAAGAAATCCCAAAAAGTAAATTGTCTGACTCAAACCTGCTCTCTCACTGCTTCCCTGTGGCGTCACTTACCAGCACCTTATGTGGCGTCTCCTTGCCACTTTCCTATTGACTTTCTTGTGTCTACAAACACAAGGAATACTCCTTAAGACCTGCTTCAGCTAGCTCTCCTCTAAAGTGCCCAAAAAGGAAATTTTGGCCAAGGCTTCGGCTTGACCCCGAGCCTTTTCTAGACCCTCAAACACACTAAATTAACACACAAAGCATAGTATACACACACAACACCCATTAAATGCATAACCCCCCAATTCAAGATGTTACAACTTACCTCAACTATTTCATGTGGGAAGATATTATGTACCTTTAGAAGGGTTTCTCCATTTGCCTTCAGGTCTATTGTGATGATGTGCGGATCTGCTTTGTCTAACAATACCTGGATTCCTATTTTGTAGTGGTTTGATATTCCTACGAGCTCTTCTGGTGGTTCCTATGGTTTTTTGTCGTGCGGTTTTGGTTATTCTTTGATTTGTGTCCTCTGCTCATCTAAATTGTCGACCCTAATATCTTGTTCCTTGTGTGATTCTTATTTGTCGATTTGGGATCTATGAGTCGGCTTAGGGTTGTGTCTTTGCAATGTTTCATACGATAAAGGTTGAAAAATTTGATTATTATCTGTATTGACTTTCTTACCTTCATTGATTGTTGTCTTGGCCGACTTGAGAGCTTGAAGACTGATTGATTCGTCACCTACACAAAGTATGAGTTATCATGTGGCAACATCAATTTTAGTCTTGGCAGTTGCTAGAAAAGGTCTTCCTAAAATTAAGGGGATTGTATTATCCTCATCCATATCTATGACAACAAAATCTAATGGGAAAACAAATTTATCGATTTTGATAAGAACATCTTCGATAATGCATCTAGGAATTCTAACAGTTTTATCAGCTAATTGTATACTCATCCTAGTTTGTTTAGGCTTCCCTAGACCTAGTCGTTTAAATAATGTATAAGGCATGACATTTATGCTTTCCCCTAAATCAGCTAATGCATTATCAATAGCTAAACTACCAATTAAACAAGGAATTGTAAAACTCCATAGATCTTTTAGCTTCCGTGGTAGTCTATTCTGTAACATTGCTGAGCATGCTACATTCAATTCCACGTGGTGCTCTTCGTCTAATTTGTGTTTGTTAGTCAAGAGCTGTCTTAAAAATTTTCTCGAGTTTGGAATCTGAAAAAGAGCTTCAAGAAGAGGTAAGTTAATATGTAATTTATTTAATAGTTTAATAAACTTACCAAACTATTCCTCTAAATCGTCTCTTTTCATCACTTCGGGATAAGGTATGCGAGGTTGGTACTCCTTGATTATCAATTTTGGCTTTTCTTGTGTTACCTTAACCTTAACTTCGTCTACCTCATTTTCTTGTATTGGATTGGGTTCATCTAACCCCTTATGTCATGAGCTAAGATGGTTTGAATTTGCTCCTTTAGGTTAATCTCGGTATTTCTTGGTAGACGTCCTTACGGTCATTCTGACATTAGCTTTGCGAGTCGTTCGACTGCATTAGTGGCTTTCTTGACTGACTTAGTAAGTTCCTCGACTCGGTTATCATTGCTTTTAATTATTTTTTTAGTTTCTTGGAAATGATTTTATGTGTTTTCTATGAATTTTATCAGCATCTCTTCGAGGTTTGGCTTATTCTCTTACGGATATGGCTTATTCTAGAAATTTTTAGGAGGTTGTTGTCTTTGATTCCCTTGATTTCCTTTGCCTCCCCATGAAAAATTTGGGTGGTTCCTCCAACCTGGATTGTAGTTATTACTATAAGGATTATTATTGGATCTAAAATTATTACCTATATAGTTCATCTGTTCGTTCTCTACGTCTGATTGGTAGGGTGGGTACTCAGGATTCGCAACAGTTCCACTTGCGTTGCACTGCATGACTGGATGTACCTGCGAAGAGCATAAACTATCAAGCTTTTTATTCATCAATTCTACATGTGTTGATAGCATTGTTACTGCATCGAGGTTGTAAACTCCGGTAGTTTTTGTGAGTTTTGTCCTTGTAACTTGCCACTGATAGTTATTCAGTGACATCTCTTCAATGAACTCGTAGGCTGCTTTAGGAGTTCTATTATTCAGTGTTCCACTAGTGGCTGAATCGATTAGTTGCCTCGTTGAGGGGTTTACACCATTATAGAAAGTTTGGACTTGTAGCCACAAGGGTAGACCATGGTGTGGATAGCTTCTCAAGAGATCCTTGTATCTCTCCCATGCGTCGTATAATGTTTCTAAATCCATCTGCACAAAGGAAGTGATATCATTCCGTAATTTGGCCGTCTTGGCCGATGGGAAATACTTTAATAAAATTGTTTTGGTCATTTGGTCTTATGTAGTGATTGACCCTCGTGGTAACAAGTATAACCACTGTTTGGCTTTATTCCTTAATGAAAAGGGAAATAACCGAAGACGAATGGCATCATCAGAAATGCCATTTATTTTGAATGTATCATAGAACTCTAAAAAATTGGCTATATGAGCATTCGTGTCTTCGTCCTGCAAACCATCAAATTGAACAAATTGTTGAATCATTTGTATTGTGTTAGGCTTTAATTCAAAATTATTAGCAGCTATAGCAGGCCTAACAATACTAGATTCAGCTTCTGTTAAATGAGGTTTAGCATAATCATACATAGTACATGGAGCATTGTTTTCTGCCACATCTAGTGGTGGATTATTCTCGTCCATCCCTTCAGTAGGATTGGATCTGCCTTCTCGCTCTTCTTGTGTGTAATTTAGGGCTCGCCTAATTTCTTTGCGATTCTTACAAGTGGTAGCTTCAATATCACTATCTTATAGTAGAGGTCCTGTTGGGTTCATTCTAGTCATAAACTAGAGGTACCTACTAGGAAAAGAAGGAAATAAAATTAATAAAATAATTTGCGAAAATAAAATAATGGCTAAAGTAATAAAAATAGAGCTTTCTTAATATTTTAGTTCCCCGGCAACATGGCCAAAAACTTGATCGTTGTTTTACTGAGTTTTAAAATTTATAAAGAGAATGATCGAACCCGGAAACTAACTCTGACAATGATTAAAGGCAAGTGTACCTATCGAACAGTAGTATAGCTTAGGCAAGACCAGATTGTCGAACCCAAAGGAACTAAAAGTACTAATACTAACTTTTTTTTTATTATTTAGCCTAAAATAAGTGAAGTTGCTTTAATCTAAATTAACGACTACTAAACTAAAGACGCAAAGTAGAATGAATGAATTGGAAAATAACTTGAAGAAAAACTCAATTAATCACAACGATACCTCAGGAAGAATCTATCTAGACTTCACTTGTTATTTAACAATGAACCACACAATTTATTCAGTTAGTTTGATCCATAGGACTTCCTAAGTATCTTAAACCCTCTCTCGAGGCGAATAACGTCTAACCCTTGGTTAATTAATGGAAATCTCTTTCTCGAATAATAACCCCCTGGAATAGCAGTAAATCGATCTATAGACTCCCATATTAGGTTTCACCTTAATCCGGCAACATATCGTCACCCTATCTCTATGCGTGCGATCAACTTTGCTTAATTATGCTAGATCTACTCTTAAGCAGGGTCTATTCCTCCTCCACCTAAGCACATCAAATTTGGATTAAGCATGCATAATTAAGAACAAACTAAGTATTTATCATATAATTCAGGAAACAATAATAAAATTCATCTAGGTTTCATCCCCTTCAGATATCTGAATGGTTTACTTCATAGAGAATAAAGAAAAAATATGAAGAGAAAAGATAAAATAAAACATAAGAAATCCCTAAAACCTCCTGAAGGAATTGAAGGAGAAATCTGCCGTCTTGAGTAGAATTTCGGCTCCTTAAGATGGATCAACTGGCTATCTTCGAGTAATTCCCACAATTCTGGCCTTCTGGCTCGGCTTCTTGGCCTAGCTAACTACCCTCTTTTTAGGATACACTTAGGGTGTTTATATAGATTTTTAGAATGCTTTACTTGGACTCTAAATGTTCTAATTCAAGTATACTTCCTACTCAAGTGTTTGAATAAGCTTTGGAATGTGTTTCTTTGCCTCAAAGTATCCAAATCCGAGTACAATTTCTCCTTTCCATGACAGGGGCACGGCCATGGCACATGCCCGTCAAAATCATTTTCAAGCCGTGTCTCGATTCTATCGATTGGGGCACGGCCATGTAAATCGTGGCATGGCCGTGTGAAGTAATTTAACAGGACACGGCCGTGTGGCTTGAAGTCCAAGCCGTGTCACTTCCACTTTTGCCCAACTTGGCCCGTTTTAAGCCTGTTTCTCATTCTTTTCATCCTCGGGTGCTTTTCTGACTATAAACATGAAAAAAAAGGATTAAAAGCACCTTTTTACATAAATCAATGGCTAAACATCCAAAAGCATGCTAAATATGGGTTAAAATATGTTACTTTTATGGTTTATCACCCGAGGATAGCTCGAGAGCGAGCTTATATTTTTTATGAGATGTAACACCCCAAACCAGACCTAGACGTTATGACCGGATCTAGCATGTCACATGGAAGAATCTACGCGTTCGTTAAAAATATCAAGTTTTGTTGCTCTGTGAAAAATCCAATTGTTTTATAGTTCTCTTTGCAAAAACATTTTTGTTGCTATTTCCGACGATCTTGTTTATAATTAATCCAACTTAATGAGTTTCAGAAAAAAAATTTAAATTATTGTAGACATGCGATATTTTGAAAAGAATTATCAACGTTAAGAAAATCCAGAGTTTTATCCATTATAGTTTGTAAACCGTGTATTAATATTATAGAAAAACCGTTATTAATGTTTTAGAAAATCCCGAATTGAGCATTCAAAATCAATAATTATTAATGTTTTAGAAAATCCCAAATTGAGCATTCAAAATTAATAAGCAGTAACCGAATTAAAAGCTAAAACCAAAACAAAATACCAAAGGCCTTATTACAAAACAAAAACCCTAATTTAAATAAAATCTATAGTATCGCAAAACAAAATTTATTAAGCTACGATGTATGGCCACCATAGAGTTCACCTCGACTCCAAATCCATAAAGCTAGGAATTACGTGCAAAATTAGGCAGAGGAGTGAGTTACGAGAACTCTGTGTGTACAACCCTCATCGGTAATAACATACATCATAATAATCTGGGTCGAAGCCCATTACAGTAACGGTGGCAATTGGGCCTTAGCTGAAATAGCCTCGGTTGAGCCTTAACCCATACCATATGTCACGCAGATAATGTATGCAATACGATGCAAACCCAGCCCAACCTAATTTTTTCCATCCTCTACACGCCATCCCGTACCAGCCCATCACACCGTGGGGATTTCTACAATCAACCCTCCATCCGCTACATGCCATCTTGACAGTCATGCTGTCAGTTATAATGCCGATCACTATGTGACCAATATAATACCACGTGGCTTAGCCACCGATCCTTTTGTGACCTTATAATCAAGCGTGGCTTAGCTACCGATCACTATGTGACCTTATGATCAAGCGTGGCTTAGCCACCGATCACTATGTGACCTTATCACTGATATGATAAAGTGGCACCAAGCCATCGAAATAATGATATAATCGGCACACAGCCCTGAGTAAATATGATTGACACAGAGTCATCAATAACTATATTATGCTTGGCATATAGCCATCAGCGATAGTAATATAATCGCCACACAGCCTTAGGTAAATACGATTGGCACAAAGCCATAATTAAGATGGCGCGGAGCCATATTTAGGTTGGCATATAGCCATTATACAGAATGTGGCAGAGCCACTGATATACACTTCCCCGATCATCAATAACCCAACCCCATGCAACATGTCGTGTATGTCATGCTCAATCATTACACGTGTATGCAGAATGGCCATGATCAATAACAATCATTTACACATGTAATAAAAGCATATCAATCATACAACCATAGCCAAACCGGTCATATCATAGCACAAGCCAATCACTTACCTATAAGGGCAAATCAGTCATTTTACCCTGTAAGGGTATTCTAGTAATCCTACACTTTAGGGGTAGTTCGATAATTCTACTCATAACTAATTCTTGTATACAATATATCTCAAACGTAATCAATCATACAATTAACACATAAAACGCTAGTACTACCATGAGGGTACAACGATCATTTTGTTGTTTAGAGGTAAAAAAGTAATTTTACAAACCGGTGGTATTTCGATAAGTTCACAAACTGGGGTATTTTGGTAATTTTACAAATTGAGTGTATTTTGGTAATTTCACAAATCGGGGGTATTCCAGTAATTTCATAAATCGAGGGTATTTCAATAATTTCCAAACCAAGGTTATTTCAGTAATTTCACAAACCAAGGGTATTTCAGTAATTTCACAAACCAGGGGTATTTTGGTAATTTCACAAATTAGGGGTATTTTGATAATTTCAAAAACTAGGGGTATTTTGGTAATTTTACAAACTAGGGGTATTTCGATAATTTTACAAACTAGGGATATTTTAGTAATTTTACAAACTAGGGGTATTTCAGTAATTTTACAAATTAAGGTGTTAACGACCCAACAGAAGGTCCACTGTCACCTCGAACGACTTAAGTATTCTACATAGAGATAATGAGACGAATGGGCCTAAGGCCCATTCTCAGCCCAAGTGGGCCCACACACTCGTGTGGCCCATTCAGCCCAAACCTAGCCACATATATGAGATTCATATAGTCTAGTTCACTATCTATTGCTCAATCATACAATTTACTCATATGGGCCCCTGGGCCTATTGGGCCTACTTGGCCCCCTTTCGGGCCATCGTGGCCCAATAGCCCACACCCAAAAGAACACTACTGATGGCCTCAACTATCGCGTTGAAGCCCCACACATGCGCTTGCACGTTCGTGTGGTTACTATCGCAGTGTCACTGGCATTTCGGCATCTGTCGCTCTACAGCTAGAATAGAGAGAATACACACTTGATAGGAATCTGAAACTGCTAGACCGCGCTCTGAGCACTCCTATGCCCAACGCCAACCAGGTATGCTCCTTCTCCATCTAAGCAGCTCTATATATAGCTAGCTTCTCACCTTCCTTCTTTGTATCTTTCCGATGTGGGATCCCTCCGTCAGTAGAGTTTAAATCCAACTCAAACTCTTCCTGTCCAATCCGCAAAATAAATACTCCCTTGCTTGTCATGAGATTCAAACTCAGGCTCCCTTGTAGCATAATCCACGCCGCTAGCCACTAGGCCACAAGCTCCTCTTGTGTCTAAAATCATGCACAACTAAATATAACCCTATGGCAAAATTCTAGAGTCCATTTAAAAAGAAAACCAAAATGCAAGAGCCAAGACTTGAACCTTAGACCTCCTTCCTTCTTTTTTGGCGTCACCCCCTTGCCTCTTCTGTGGCGTCACTTTGCCACTACACCACACACTCCACTTGTGTCCTTTTCCCCCATATTTCATCTTTAAAGTCTACCTACTAACTCCCAAGGTTTTATTCACCTAAAACCAAAATTTTTCCTAATGCCTAACTTGAACCCGGGACTTCATAGAAGCCCCTTAACCTTCCAAAGTCACTCACCTACTAGATCCAACTTGCATTAAATCTATTTTCTTAGTCTCAAAAATTTTAAACGCTCCTACGCCTAAGGTCCAATGGGCCCAATCCTACTAGGCCCAACTTTGAGATGTTACAAATCTACCCTCCTTAAAGAAATTTCGTCCTCGAAATTTCCAGCTATAGAAACAGTCGCACATCCTAACCTACAACACTACACTTACGCTGCGCACTCTGATTCTAAAATAGTAATACACTTTCTAACTTAAGCTGGGAACCTCTTCACACAACCAAATATCTAATACAGAAGCAAATAGATATTTAACACTTATACATAAAAATTTTCCATTCAAACATCACATCCAAAACATACACAGAATAAATACAGTCATTATAGCATATAATAATAAGTAAGTGGACTTACGGATTTGGTGCTGGAGACTCAGGTGCCATACTTCCAATAAAGATACTTTTTTTTAAACCAAATTTCAAATAACATTGAAAAAAATATTTTCGAACCCATTCCACGGTCGAGTTTTGTAGCCTAGGCTCTGATACCATAATTGTAACACCCCAAACTCGACCTAGACGTTACGACCAGATCTGGCATGTCACATGGAAATGTTGTTAAAGAATCTACGCGTTCGTTAAAAATATCAAGTTTTGTTGCTTGTGAAAAATCCAATTTGTTTTATAGTTCTCTTTGCAAAAATATTTTCGTTGCTATTTTCAACGTACTTCCTTATAATTAATCCAACTCAATGAGTTTTAGAAAAACGACATTTAAATTATTGTAGACATGCGATATTTTGAAATGAGTTATCAACGTTAAGAAAATCCAGAGTTTTATCTATTATAGTTTGTAAACCGTTTATTAATATTATAGAAAAACCATTATTAGTGTTTTAGAAAATCCCAAATTGAGCATTCAAAATTAATAAGCAGTAACCGAATTAAAAACTAAAACCAAAACAAAATACCAAATGCCTTATTACAAAACAAAAACCCAAATTTAAATAAAATCTATAGTACCGCAAAACAGAATTTATTAAGCTACGATGTATGGCCACCACAGAGTTCACCTCGGCTCCAAATCCGCAAAGCTAGGAATTACCTGCAAAATTAAGCAGAGGGGTGAGTTACGAGAACTCAGTGTGTACAACCCTCATCGGTAAGAACATACATCACAACAATCCGTGCCGAAGCCTATTACAGTAACGGTGGAAATTGGGCCTTAGCCCAAAATAGCCTCGGTTGAGCCTTAACCCATATCATATGTCACAGCAGATAATGTATGCAATGCGATGCAAACCCAGCCCAACCTAATTTTTTCCATCCTCTACACGCCATCCCGTACCAGCCTATCACACCGTGGGGATTTCTATAATCAACCCTCCATCCGCTACACACCATCTTGACAGTCATGCTGCCAGTTATAATGCCGATCAATAGGTGACCAATATAATACCACGTGGCTTAGCCACCAATCCCTATGTGACCTTATAATCAAGCGTGGTTTAGCCATCAATCACTATGTGACCTTATAATCAAGCGTGGCTTAGTTACCTATCACTATGTAACCTTATCACCGATATGATAAAGTGGCACCAAGCCATCAAAATAATAATATAATCGGCACACAGCCCTGGGTAAATATGATTGACACAGAGTCATCAATAACTGTATTATGCTTGGCATATGGCCATCAGCGACGGTAATATAATCGGCACACAACCTTGGGTAAATACGACTGGCACAATGCCATAATCAAGATGGCACAGAGCCATATTTAGGTTGGCATATAGCCATTATACAGAATGTGGCAGAACCACCGATATACACTTCCCCAATCATCAATAACCCAACCCCATGCAATATGTCGTGTATGTCATGCTCAATCATTACACGTGTATGTAGAATGGCCATACTCAATAACAATCATTTAAACATGTAATGAAAGCATATCAATCATACAACCATAGCCAAACTGGTCATATGATAGCATAAGCCAATCACTTACCTATAAGGGCAAATTAGTCATTTTACCCTGTAAGGGTATTCCGGTAATCCTACCCTTTAGAGGTAGTTCTATAATTCTACTCATAACTAATTCTTGTATGCAATATATCTCAAACGTAAACAATCATACAATTAACACATAAAATGCTAGTACTACCACGGGGGTACAACGATCATTTTGTCGTTTAGGGGTAAAATAGTAATTTTGTAAATCGGGGGTATTTCAGTAATTTCACAAACTAAGGGTATTTTGGTAATTTTACAGACTGAGGGTATTTTTGTAATTTCACAAATCGGGGGTATTCTGGTAATTTTGTAAATCAGGGGTATTTTGGTATTTCACAAGCCAAGGGTATTTCTGTAATTTTACAAACTAAGGGTATTTCAGTAATTTCACAAACTAGGGGTAGTTCGGTAATTTTGCAAACCAGGGGCATTTCGATAATTTTATAAACTAGGGGTATTTTGTTAAATTCACAAATTAGGGTGTTAACGACCCAACAAAAGGTGCACTGTCGCCTCAGACGACTTAAGTATTCTACACGGAGATAATTATATGAATGGGCCTAAGGCCCATTCTCGGCCCAAGTGGGCCCACACACTCGTGTGGCCCATTCAGCCCAAACCTAGCCACATATATGAGATTCACATAGTCTAGTTCACTATCTACTACTCAATCATACAATTTACTCATATGGGCCCACTTGGCCCCTTTCGGGCCATCGTGGCCCAATAGCCCACACCCACAAGAACACTATTGATGGCCTCAACTATCGCGTTGAAGCCCCACACGTCTTCGCCGCCGTGTGTGTTACTATCGCCGTGTCACCCAGATTTCGGCATATGCCGCTCTGACTAGAGTAGAGAGAATACACACGATAGGAATCAAGTCGCTAGACCGCGCTCTGAGCACTCCTATGCCGAACGCCAACCAGGTATGCTCCTTCTCCTCCTAGGCAGCTCTATATATGGCTAGCTTCTCACCTTCCTTCTTTGTATCTTTCTGATGTGGGATCCCTTCGTCAGTAGAGTTTAAATCCAACTCAAACTCTTCCCGTCCAATCCGTAAAATAAATACTCCCTTGCTTGTCATGATATTCGAACTCAGGCTCCCTTGTAGCATAATCCACGCCGCTAGCCACTAGGCCACAAGCTCCTCTTGTGTCTAAAACCATGCGCAACTAAATATAACCTTATGGAAAAATTCTAAAGTCCATTTAAAAAGAAAACCAAAATGCAAGAGCCAAGACTTGAACCTTGGACCTCCTTCCTTCCTTTTTGGCGTTACCCCCCTTACCCCTTATGTGGCGTCACTTTGCCATTACACCACACACTCCACTTGTGTCTTTTCCCCCCATATTTTATCCTTAAAGTCTACCTACTAACTCCCAAGGTTTTCTTCACCTAAAACCAAAATTTTTCCTAAGGCCAAACTTGAACCCGAGACTTTATAGAAGCCCTCTAACCTTCTAAAATCACTCACCTAATAGATCCAACTTGCATTAAATCCATTTTCTTATTCTCAAAAATTTTAAACGCTCTTACGCCTAAGGCCCTGTAACACCCCTAACTCGTATCCGTCGCCGGAGTAGGGTTACTAGGTATTACCCGACCTCAGCACTCATCAAATGCACTTTAATACATGTTACCACTTAAATATCAACCGATTCATCAATTCACATTTTCATTCATCCCATTCGGCAATGACCATTACTTACGTACATATATATATATACTTATGTAATTATAACCACATAATCATACCTTAAAACTCATTTCACATAACCGAATATTGTTAGCATTGAAATTTAAACCTAAACTCCAACAAAGATCAATTCATAACCTAGAATTTTATTTATGCATTTAACATGCAATACATGCAAATAGTGATACCTATGTTCATTCAATACTTAAATATATGATATGCATGAATCAAACATAATTTACATGCATTTATGCGTACTATAGGTACTCTTTATCAAGTATAAAATTTTACTCTAAATGCTTACCACAAAGCTATACATATTTAAGCATTATCAAATGACATTACAAGTATAAACATATATACATTTTACCATGCTTAAACAAGTCAACTAAAACAAAATAAGATAGCTATTTATGCATGGTATCCTCGTACATTCACATTTACTCCTTTATACCTAAGTGCATATCCCAATATTACATCATATATATATATATCATATGATCATTTTCGTGTATGATTTAAAGCATGACCTAAATCACATATCAAATGGTATTTTAATGCAAGCTACCATATCAAATATGAAACTTAAACTTAACCAAAAGCAACAGCCTTATTCGCAAGGCCATATTTATATTTACAAACCGACATCATTCATTATTTATCAAAACAAAGCCTAAACATGCCTTTGATTCTAAAGTTTACAAAACATAACTATACCAAAGAGAGTGATAGTGTGGTCGACTGTCTTGATGATCCCCTGAGCCCGTAGTTGAAGTATTGATCTATAAAATAGAGCACAAACATAAACAGAGTAAGCTCACTGGCTTAGTAAGTCTTAAGTAGCTTTACAACTCAACTAGGTATTCAATTAGATTGAATAGAATAACATTATCAACATTTATGAACCGACAAAACACATATATACTACCATGGCCGATTATCAATGTTCACACCTAGTGAAATAATATTCAACGTACACTTAAAATATGAAACTTATCAATGGTACCCAGATTGCTAATCAATACATATATATTTTCTCTTCAACCGAATAATACTTTCTGTGTTCATTTAAAATAAGGTACATAATTGAATATATATATATATATATATATTTATCTATATGTATAGCTCATGGTAGAACCTATATAGGTATAATTTCTCATATCAATATAATAAACTCAAGTAAGCAAGTAAACATATCAACTCAATGTCCTTTCTAATCACATATCTTAAGTACCGAATATATAAACACATTTCTATCAACTTGATTATTCAAGAAGCATCGCATATATCATAAACTTGATTCGATACATATCTTTTGGTCGAACACTATAGTAATAAACCTTGGCTTATTTAGTTATCGTCATAACTAGACCGTTTCATTCATAAGCATAAGCTCGTACTAAAATCATTGGTATAAAAACTACTAGACCAAAGGTCTGAGATTTAAACACCGGCACGAAGCCTGCTAGGCATTAAAGCCCGAAATAAATCACCGGCACGAAGCCTGCTAGGCATTAAAGCCTGATATGTAACACCAGCACAAGGCCTGCTAGGCATCAAAGCCCGATAAATAACACCAGCACGAGGCCTGCTAGGCTCAAAGCCCGATTAATAACACCGACACGAGGCCTGCTAGGCTCAAAGCCCGATTATCAACCCAATCAACATTCCCATACACATTACTTAATGCTACAATCACATCCATCTCGTATACTTTATTTTTCAATTTCATGTTAAACCGAACATAATTATCCACATCACATTCAACAAACAAATTTACTACAATTTCATACCCCACATTCGGCCTATATATATATATATTTTCATGCCTTAAATACCAAACTTTATCATGTACTACCTTTGTAAATAATTTCTCGATATAAATTTGCTTAAGGACTTACCTCGGTTGTCGATAGACCGTGTAAATCGGCTATTCGAGAACCTTTATCTTTCCCCGGTCCAATTCCGTTTTTCTTTGTTCTTGATCTAGACATTAAAATTTAGCCCAATCAAGCACATTTCATCTCAATTTAATCCAAAAACACTTAGATAGACAAATTACCATTTTGCCCCTAATGTTTCCCATTTTTACAAATTAGTCCTATTACACAAAACACAAAATATGCGAAATATCCCAACACTATAGTTAGGCCGAATCCTCTACAGAGCCATCTAAGTTCATGCATTTCATTTATTTGGTATTTTAACCCCTCACAAATTTATTTTCTTAATTTAGCCCTATTTACTCCAAATCACCAAAATTTTCAATACAAAACTTGTAAATCTTTAACATATATTTAATCTAAAACCATCAAATATCAAAACCATATAAGCATGTTAATGGCCGAATCCTATATACATAATATTTCCAAAAATTTAGGCATGGGTCGGGTAATTTACGAAGCAACGATCTCAAAAACGTAAAAATTTTCAAAAACTAAACAAAGTACATACCCGATTTAAGCCTCCCCTAATGCTGAAACCTTAAGCTCAAACAATGGTGTTTTCTCTTCTTACATTTGGCTATGAGAGAATAAAGATGATGGTGGCTTTATTTTATGTTTTGTTTAATATATATATACATTAACATTATTATAATATACTAACATAACCTTATAATAAAAAAAATTAAACTAACATATATTTTGTAGTTGGTGTGGCCCATTGCGGTTCCTTATCATAGTTTATGGGCTAATTGCCCCTTTAGGACACCCACTTAAAGAGCCACAATCAAATTAGTACTTTTCACTTTAGCACGCAACTTTTACGCTTTTCTCGATTAAATCATTTTCATCAAATTAAGCACTTAAACGATAAAATTTTTTCTAAAAAATTTTCACACACATTAATCCACATATAATAAACACAGAATAAAATATTAAAATATTTATCGGGTTTGGATTCGTGGCCCCAAACCACCGTCCCGATTAGGGTCAAATTCGGTCTGTTACAACTCTCCCCCTTAAGGATTTTTGTCCCCAAAATCTTACCATTAAACAACATCGGATATTGTTGCCTCATTGAATCTTGAGGCTCCCGTAGCCTCTTCAACTCCGTGCCTTTTCCACAAGACTTTCACTAATGGAATTTTCTTGTTTCTTAACTCTTTCTCTTCCCGAGCTAAAATACGGATCGATTCTTCCTCATCGTCATATCGGTTGTATCTCAATCTCGATCGAGCAATCACATGTGATGGATCCGATCAGATCTCTGAGCATAAAAGCGTGAAATACATCGTGTATCTTTTCTAATTCAGAGGTAGCCTCAACCTATAAGCAACAGCCCAACACGTTCAATGATTTCATACGGTCCAATGAACCTGGGCTCAACTTGCCTTTCCTACCAAAACAAAGCACTTTCTTCCACGGAGAAACCTTTAAAAATACTCGTTCTCCGACCTAAAATTCAATGTCTTTACGTTTCAAATCAGCATAAGACTTTTGACGATCCGAAGCAGCTTCCAAATTGTCTCTAATAATAGCTACTTTCGATTCAGTTTCTTTAATCAAATCAACCACATGTATCTTATTCTCGCTCTCACCAAAGATATATGGTGTTTGACACTTTCACCCGTACAAGGCTTCATAAGGCGCCATCTTGATACTAGATTGAAAACTGTTATTATAAACAAATTCAATCAAAGGTAGGTATCATTCCCACGTACCTTCAAACTCGAGAACGCAACATCTCAACATGTCCTCAAGTATCGAATAGTTCGCTCGACTGACCGCCTGCGTCTGCGGATGAAAAGCTGTACTAAAATGTAGTTTAGTACCTAAGGCATCTTGCAACTTCTTCCAAAATCGCGATGTAAATCTCGGGTCTCTGTCTAAAACAATGGAACTCGGTACACCATGCAATCTCACAATTTGCGATACATACAATTCAGTAAGTTTATCGAGTGAAAAGTTTGTACTAACTGGCACAAAATGAGCTGATTTAGTCAGTCTATCAATTATAACCCAGACGGCATCTTTCTTACTCGGTGTCATAGGAAGACCGGATACAAAATCCATTGTAATTCTATCCCATCTCCATTCAGGTATCATGATTGGCTGAAGTAATCCGGATGGCACTTGATGTTCAGCTTTTACTTGCTAACAAACTAAGCATTTCGAAACAAATTCAGATATATCTCGTTTCATGCCCGGCTACCAATAGAACTGTTTCAAATCATTATACATCTTTGTGCTACCCGGATGTATTGATAATCGACCACTATGGGCCTCACTCAGAATCACCTGTATCAAATCTGAGTTTTTTGAAACACACATCCGGCTTTTAAAATTCAAACAGTCATTTGCATCAATCTAAAAATCTGACTCTGCACCTTTTTCACACTGAATTCGTCTAGCAATCAAATCCTTGTCAACTTTCTGTGCATCACAAATTTGCTGAATAAACATCGGTCTTGCTTGTAACTCAGCTATGATCGAACCATCACTAGACATAGCTATCTGTGCGTTCATTGCACGAAGAGCAAACAATGATTTTCGACTTAACACATCTGCAACAACGTTAGCTTTTCCCGGATGGTAGTCAATCACCAACTCATAGTCTTTCAACAATTCCAACCATCTGCGTTGTCTCAAATTTAGATCCTTCTGAGTCATTAAATACTTTAGACTTTTATGATCTGAATAAATGTGACATTTCTCGCCAAATAAATAGTGACACCAAATTTTCAATGCGAAAATAATGGCTGCAAGTTCTAAGTCATGCGTCGGGTAATTTCTTTCATGTGGCTTCAATTGTCTTGAAGCGTAGGCTACAACTTTGCCTTCCTGCATCAAAACGCAGCCCAAACCATTTAAAGTAGCATCAGAATAAACAACAAATTCTTTACCCGTTTCAGGCTGAACTAACACTGGAGCTTCTGTCAAAAGGGCTTTCAACTGATCAAAACTTTTCTGACACTTTTCTGACCACTCGAACCTAACATTTTTCTACAATAACTTTGTCAACGGGGTAGCTATCATAGAAAAATCTTTCACAAATCGTCGATAGTAACCCGCAAGTCCCAGAACACTTCGAATCTCAGAAACATTTTTCGGTGGCTTCCAATCAAGTATAGCCGATATTTTGTTCGGATCAACTCGAATGCCTGATGCTGAAACAACATGTCCCACAAAGTGACCTCTTTCATCCGAACTCACACTTACTAAACTTAGCATACAAGCTGCTGATTTACAAAAGTTTGTAGCACTAATCTCAAATGCTCGGCATGCTCAATTTCATCTTTGGAGTAAATCAATATATCATCAATAAACACTACCACAAATCGATCCAAAAGCGTCTAAAAACCCGATTCATCAAATCCATAAAACAATGAGTGCATTAGTAAGCCCAAAAGGCATAACCAAAAACTCAAAATGTTCGTACCTCATCGGAATGCGGTCTTTGGCACATCTCGTATCTCGACTCATAATCGATAATAACCCGATCTCAAATCTATCTTTGAAAATCTGAAGCCCTTTCAACCGATCAAACAAATCATCAATCTGAGGTAACGGGTACTTATTCTTTATAGTTATCTTATTCAGTTGCCGATAATCAATACATATTCGCATCGTTCCATCTTTCTTTCTCACAAAAAGAACTGGTGCACCCCAAGGAGAGAAACTTAGTCGCGTAAAGTCCCTATCTGTTAACTCTTGCAACTGTGCTTTCAACTCTTTTAGCTCAGTAGGTGCCATCCGATATGGAGCTATTGAGATCGGAGTCATTCCCGGAGCTAATTCAATGCCAAACTCAATCTCTCGTACTGGGGGTAAACCCGGTAGTTCTTCAGGAAACACATCTGAGTATTCACATACAATTGGTACAGATTCAATCTGTTTCTCAGACAATTTATTATCCAGTACATAAGCCAAATAAGCTTCGCACCCTTTTCTCACATACTTTTGGGCTGACATCGAGGATATAATTGTAGGAAACCCACCTAAATCACTGGATTCAATTCTAATGATCTCACCGTTCTGGTGTCTCAAATCAATAAGCTTTCTTTTGCAATTCACCACTGCATCATGCAAAGTTAACCAGTCTATTCCCAAAATTATATCAAACTCATCGAAAGGCAACAGCATTAAATCGACTGGGAAGCAAAAATCCCGAATCATCAATGGGCAACTTTTACACACTTTATTAACAAACATACATCTACCCAAAGGGTTGGATACGCGAATCACAAACTCAGTAGACTCAACTGCTGAATACCAGAGTTTCACATACATATGAATGGGTCGAACCAGGATCAATCAATGCAATTACAGTAGTATCATAAAGGGTGAAAGTGCCGGTAATGACATCTGGAGAAGCAGCATCCTCTCTAGCTCGAGTAACATAAGCTCTAGCTGGAGCTCTAGCCTCAGATCGAACTACCGTGTTCTTCGTCCCTCTCTGACAACCACCTACATTGCTAGAATGCCTAGGTGGTCTGCCCCGTGCTGATGCACTGCTCGATTTAGAGTTCTTGCCATATTTTGCTCAGCTAACATTGGGTAATCTCGAATAAAATGGTCTGAGAATCCACATTTAAAGCAGGATCGATCACGAACTCTACAACTCCCAGAATGCCATTTTCCACAATGTTTGCATTCAACTCGATTCTGTGGAACGTTATCAACACTAGCCATCGAAGTAGCTCGGGAGCCCACGGAAGGTCGATCATGTCTAGGTGAATTTGAAGTAGCTTTAGGTCGGCTGAAGTCATCTCTAAACTTCTTAGATGTGGAATGGAAATTCTTACCCGACGGTCTTTTATGAGTGTCTCTAGCTTCTGTCTCAGCCTTTCTTTTCTCTTTCCCAAGCTCTTCAGCTTTGCAAGCTCGCTCGACTAGTGTCACAAACTCTTTGATCTCAAGAATGCCAACTAGCAACTTTAAATATTCATTCAAACCGTCTTCAAACCTTTTGCACATAATGGCTTCAGTTGATACACACTCCCGAGCATATCGGCTCAATCTGACAAATTTTCACTCATATTCAGTTACAGTCATTTTCCCCTATTTCAGTTCAAGAAATTCTTTTCGTTTCTGGTTGATGAACCTCTGACTGATATATTTCTTGCAGAATTCATTCTGGAAGAAATCCCATGTCACTTTTTCTCTTGGAACCACTGATACTAGTGTATTCCACTAGTGATAGGCAGTGTCCCGAAGTAAAGATATAGCACATTTCAAACATTCGTCTGAAGTGCAGGATAGCTCATCAAGTACCCAAATAGTGTTATCAAGCCATATTTCAGCTCGCTCTGCATCATCATTATCATTAGCCTTGAATTCCTAGACCCTAAATTTCCTGATTTTATCAAAAGGAGGCCTACTAGATCTCATTGGATCTATCATCGGGGGTGCTGAAGGTACTAGAGTTGGATTATTCAGGGGTGGAGGTTGTTGTACAGCCTGATTATTCTGAACAAATTGGGTAAACCATTCATTCATCATTTCGTAGAAGGCTTGTTTAGCCTCTCCCTCGTGGTTACCCGTGTGGCGGTTGAGAGTCTAATGGCTGATCCATGGCGAGACCAGGCGCAACACTCTCCACATCATCACTACGGCTCTATCGGGATCGGAATCCATTTACTATATAAAATACAATTGAAATTGTCAGAAGTCACCACACTATCACATATAAAATTCAAAGGCATGTATAGCTAGACTTTTATGTACTACGGTAGTCCTAGAATGGGCTAAACCGTAGCTCGATACCAATAAAATGTAACACCCTAACCCGTATCCGTCATTTGGAGTAGGGTTACGAGGTATTACCCACCTCAACACTCATCAAATGCACTTTAATACATGTTACCACTTAAATATCAACCGATTCATCAATTCACATTTTCATTCATCCCATTCGGCAATGACCATTACTTACGTACATATATATATATATACTTATGTAATTATAACCACATAATCAAACCTTAAAACTCATTTCACATAACCGAATATTGTTAGCATTGAAATGTAAACCTAAACTCAACCAAGATCAATTCATAACCTAGTATTTTATTTATGCATTTAACATACAATACATGCAAATAGTGATACCTATGTTCATTCAATACTTAAATATATGATATGCATGAATCAAACATAATTTACATGCATTTATGCGTACCATAGGTACTCTTTATCAAGTATAAAATTTTACTCTAAATGCTTACCACAAAGCTATACATATTTAAGCATTATCAAATGACATTACAAGTATAAACATATATACATTTTACCATGCTTAAACAAGTCAACTAAAACACAATAAGATAGCTATTTGGGCATGGTATCCTTGTACATTCACATTTACTCCTTTATACCTAAGTGCATATCCCAATATTACATCATATATATATATATCATATGATCATTTTCTGTGTATGATTTAAAGCATGACCTAAATCACATATCTAATGGTATTTTAATGCAAGCTACCATATCAAATATGAAACTTAAACTTAACCAAAAGCAACAGCCTTATTCGCAAGGCCATATTTATAGTTACAAACCGACATCATTCATTATTTATCAAAACAAAGCCTATACATGCCTTTGATTCTAAAGTTTACAAAACATAACTATACCAAAGAGAGTGATAGTGTGGTCGACTGTCTTGATGATCCCCTGAGCCCGTAGTTGAAGTATTGATCTATAAAATAGAGCACAAACATAAATAGAGTAAGCTCACTGGCTTAGTAAGTCTTAAGCAGCTTTACAACTCAACTAGGTATTCAATTAGATTGAATAGAATAGCATTATCAACATTTATGAATCGACAAAACACATATATACTACCATGGACAATTATCAATGTTCACACCTAGTGAAATAATATTCAACGTACACTTAAAATATGAAACTTATCAATGGTACCCAGATTGCTAATCAATACATATATATTTTCTCTTCAACCGAATAATACTTTCTGTGTACATTTAAAATAATGTACATAATTGAATATATATATATATTTATCTATATGTATAGCTCATGGCGAACCTATATAGGTATAATTTCTCATATCAATATAATAAACTCAAGTAAGCAAGTAAACATATCAACTCAATGTCCTTTCTAATCACATATCTTAAGTACCGAATATATAAGCACATTTCTATCAACTTGATTATTCAAGAAGCATCACATATATCATAAACTTGATTCGATGCATATCTTTTGGTCGAACACTATAGTAATAAACCTTGGCTTATTCAGTTATCGTCATAACTAGACCGTTTCATTCATAAGCATAAGCTCGTATTAAAATCATTGGTATAAAAACTACTAGACCAAAGGTCCGAGATTTAAACACCCAAAGCACGAAGCTCGCTAGGCATTAAAGCGAAATAAATCAAAAGCGAAAGCCCGCTAGGCATTAAAGCCGAAATAAATCAAGCACGAAGCACGCTGAGCATTAAAGCCCGAAATAAATCACCAGCACGAAGCCTGATAGGCATTAAAGCCTGATATGTAACACAGGCACAAGGCCTGCTAGGCATCAAAGCCCGATAAATAACACCGGCACAAGGCCTGCTAGGCTCAAAGCCCGATTAATAACACCAGCACGAGGCCTGCTAGGCTCAAAGCCCGATTATCAACCCAATCAACATTCCATACACATTACTTAGTGCTACAATCACATCCATCTCGTATACTTTATTTTTCAATTTCATGTTAAACCGAACATAATTATCCACATCACATTCAACAAACAAATTTACTACAATTTCATACCCCACATTCGGCCTATATATATTTTTTCATGCCTTAAATACCAAACTTTATCATGTACTACCTTTGTAAATAATTTCTCGATATAAATTTTCTTAAGGACTTACCTCGGTTGTCGATAGACCGTGTAAATCGGCTATTCGAGAACCATTGTCTTTCCCCGGTCCAATTCTATTTTTCTTTGTTCTTGATCTAGACACATTAAAATTTATCCCATTCAAGCACATTTCATCTCAATTTAATCCAAAAACACTTATATAGACAAATTACCATTTTGCCCTAATGTTTCCCATTTTACAAATTAGTCCTATTTACACAAAACACAAAATATGCGAAATCTCCCAACACTATAGTTAGGCGAATCCTCTACATAGCCATCTAAGTTCATGCATTTCATTTATTTTGCATTTTAACCCCTCACAAATTTATTTTCTTAATTTATCCCTATTTACTCCAAATCACCAAAATTTTCAATACAAAACTTGTAAATCTTTAACATATATTTAATCTAAAACCATCAAATATCAAAACCATATAAGCATGTTAATGGCGAATCCTATATACATAATATTTTCAAAAATTTAGGCATGGGTCGGGTAATATCTGAAACAACGATCTCAAAATGTAAAATTTTCAAAAACTAAACAAAGTACATACCCGATTTAGGCCTCCCCTAATGCCGAAACCTTAAGCTCAAACAATGATGTTTTCTCTTCTTACATTCGGCTATGAGAGAATAAAGATGATGGTGGCTTTATTTTATGTTTTGTTTAATATATATATACATTAACATTATTATAATATACTAACATAACCTTATAATAAAAAAATTAAACTAACATATATTTTGTAGTTGGTGTGGCCCATTGCCATTCCTTATCATAGTTTATGGGCTAATTGCCCCTTTAGGACACCCACTTAAAAAGCCACAATCAAATTAGTACTTTTCACTTTAGCACGCAACTTTTACGCTTTTCTCGATTAAATCCTTTTCATCAAATTAAGCACTTAAACGATAAAATTTTTTCTACGAAATTTTTCACACACATTAATCCACATATAATAAACACAGAATAAAATATTAAAATATTTATCGGGTTCGATTCGTGGTCCTGAAACCACCGTCCCGATTAGGGTCAAATTCGGTCTGTTACAGGCCCAATGGGCCCAATCCTACTAGGCCCAACTTTGGGATGTTACATGAGATTTGTGGTAGCATTGGCTGCATATGTGGCACTTATGTGCAAAGATTTCTGTGTATCTGATAGTATTCCAAGTGGTTCACTAGGTATACCAAAGATGAGAAAGTACTTGAATATATTGTGAGACGGTACAAGTATATACGTAAACTCAAAGAAAATGAACACAATATATGAAGAATAATTGGTAATATTGTGATTGAGCAAGTTGTGCTTATCAAGCTTAAATGACATTTATGTTGATATGTGTTATGTAATTCATATGATGAGCTATTAGTATATGACAATGATGTTGACATGTGTTATGTTGATATTAAATGACATTTATGGTCATATGACATTTATGAAGTTTTAATGACATTTATGTTAATATTTGTTAAGTTATTTATATGTCAGATGTATGAATAATGTATTGTATTATTTACATATGAACTTACTAAGCTATATACCTTACCCCCTTCCTTTCCCATGTTTTATAGTATTGTCAAGCTAGCTCGGGTTGGAGATCACTAGAGATCCTATCACACTATCAAGCTACCACTTTGGGTATTGATGAATTCAAGTATTTTGAGTTTATGGAATGTATAGGGACTTGGCCATTTTGTTATATGCATCATATGATTTTAGCCAATGTAATGGCTTGCGATTGTCAAAGGCTTGTTTGGCTATTTGGCCTTGTAAGTTGGCTTATTTTGGCTAACATGGTTGTAAGCCGAAGTATATTCATATATGTGTCAATTTCTATGGTGATATGATCATGGTATGCTTGGTGAATGTGAAATGTTTGGAATTGTGATTTATGGCATGATTGTGTGATTTTTGGAAATGTGACCTATTGATGAGATGAGGAATTTGAGTATCATTTGGTAACTAAAAAGTAGTTGAATGAAGCCTAATGAATGTGAAATTTGTATGTTTGATTTAGGGCTTAATAAATGTAGTGAATATGTTAGACAAAGATATAAATTTGATATGTTTTAACCATGAATGTGGAATCTTGCATGATTTGGTGTGGAAAGGTTGATGTTCTAACCATGACAAATAATGGCATGAGAATGACATGTTATTGTCTTGGTTGTGGTTGTTTAGTTTCTCTTATATGCTTGAATTTGTGTCATGTGATGTTGTGTTGATGTGTGCAAGTGAGGGTGGCAAAATGGCTTGGTAAATAGTCTTGTTTTTGTCCACACGGGTAGACACACACGGCCTGCCCCACGAGCATGAGTTCCAGTCGTGTGTCCCCTGCACATTAATTGTTACAAAATAAAATGTCCAGAATTGAGCACACGAGCAGAGACACGGGCATGTGTCTCAGCAGTGTGTGCTACACGGCCTAGCACACGAGAGTGTATGGCACGGGCATGTGGCACAAGTAAGAGAGCACCCCTAATTTGAACACAATCTGAAGCACGGGCATGTCCTTGGGTCACACGGGAGTGTCCCTTGAACCACACGGGCGTGTGAGCCTTACATCTAGCAAAAAATTTTTAAGTTTTATAAAAATTCCCTGAGTTCTCAGTTTAGTCTCGAACCACCTCCAAAGCATGTTTTGGTCCTCGTAGGCTCGTATAAGGGACTATAAGATTGAATATGAATGGTTTTAATTTGGACGCAAATTTATGACTCGGGATTGTGTGAATGCTTGTGTTATAAGTCCAGTAATGCCTCGAGCCCTATTCCGGTATTGATTACGGGTAAGGGGTGATACAAACTCATTCTCACCTTTGTACTATTTGAGTATCTGAAAAGAACAAACCATTAAAACTAACTGAATTTGATGTTAAAGTAATAAACCAATTGGATCAGAATGTCATAATCAGTTCGACTTGTAAAAAATATCCACTGAGAATTCAGGGTTGTGATTTTTCCTGCTGACTTGATGTTATTATTATTACATGATCTTGATACAATACTGAGTATGGGTTGGTTGACTCTATATGAAGCAGTACTAAATTGTAGTCAGAAATGAATCAATTTGAGATTTCAGATTCAACGAGTTAATTACTATTGAATTAGACAAAATTGATTGTGTTATAAATGTCATATCTGTAATTTCTACTTGGTGAATGGTTGGTAAAGGATGTGAAGCATTTTTAGATTACATTTTACATAAAAGAGCATTAAAGTCAAAGATTGATCAGTTACAGAAAGATAGGGAATTCACTAATCTGTTATTTGAAGAACTATCCAGATTACCATCAGAATGAGAAGTTTAGTTTGTTATTAAGATAATGCCCAAAATTATTCTGATATCAATTGCTCCATACAAAATGGTTCCAACTAAATTAAAAGAGTTAAAGGTATAGTTGCAAGAGTTATTTGATAGAGGTTTCGTACGAAAAAGTTTGTAATACGGGAAAATGATACTATGTTTGTGAAAAAGAAAGATAAGATTATGATAATTGTAAAGTGATTACAAATAGTAGATCAGAGTCACCATGAAGAACCAGTATTTTTTATTTTATAAAGATGAGTTAATTGTTTAGTAAAAGGGGATTACTGTATTTTGAGTATTGAATTTGACCAGGTGGTTGTCAATTCAGAGTTATGAGGTAGATGTGTCAAAGATTACTTTTTAGACTTGATATAAACAATGTGAATTTCTGGTAACATCGCTTCTATTATCGATCACTCAATTATTTTATAGATCTAATGGACAGAATTTGCTAGCTATATCTGAATATAATTGTTGCTATAATATTGATGATATTAAATCAATGCGTGGAATGAACTTTAACATGGTCAACATCAGAAAACAGTGTTACAAATTAAACGAGAGAATCATGTATTTGTGAAGACCAGTAAATATGAATTCTAATTTCGAGAATTAGGTTTTTCTAGATCTTTTGAGAATCACTAAAAATGTCTAAGTTACTTCGAATCAACTCTTGATAATTGCGAACTAGGGAATCACCGAGAATTATTACAAAACTGCTTATTTCTTTAGGATTCACTGTATATTACAGATGATTTGTTCAGACTTACAAAACTGCTTATTTCTTTAGGATTCACTATATATTACAGATGATTTGTTCTGACTTTTTGATTATATCTCTACCATTGATGAAGTTTTTGCAAATAAATGTCAATTTTTTTATTGAATAAATGATAGTAAAGTTTAGGGTTTAAGAGAAAGCTATGTTAACAGAAGTTCGAGTTGAATCTGATCATCTATTATCATGCAAGTAAAATCTAATGTGACGATTGATCTGCTAAGCTAAAAATTTCTAAAAAAAAAAAATCGGAATAGCCACCTGAATTGAGAATGAGATGTTCTTATTTTAGTCAAGCTATGAACTAAACTAGTATTTTACAGGGAATTCAAGAATTGTGGGAATATGATCCAGAATAGTTATCTAAATAGAAACTTATTGAAAATTATCAAAATTCAGTGTTTAGTGAAGATAATTATTAGAATCTATTTTTTCGAAACTGTTCATGTGTGTCAATAAATTTTAGAGTTTATAGCAAAATGGTTTGTTTTGTTAGACTTAATACGACTATGATATTATCAATAAAGTAACAGAATGGCACTATGGGGCTATATGCGAATGTAAATACAAATTTTCTTTGTACTAATAAGAATTGAATGATAAGAAAAAGAAAGGAATTGATTTGTTATACGAAATAAAAGAAAAGGTTTCACTTACTTGAAATTATTTCAAATCTACTTTAGATCATCAGAAATGATATGCGAATTTAAAATGAAAAGATATCAAGTTGTAGGTAAGTGACAGTGTATTATTGAAATCATCCCGTAGAAGAAAGTGTTACTGTTTGACAGAAGAGAAAATCTTAGTCCAAGATTTATAAGGCTATATGAAATTATCAAGAGAATGGGTCTAGTGACCAACAACTGGCGTTACCTTCAAAACTCGAAAATATGCATGATGTGTTTCACGTTTCTATGATTCATATATGATAACTCCTGATAAGGTTGAATAGTAGCTCGATTTGTATGGTGAAGAACCATAAAAGTATTAGTTTGAAAAGTAAAAGAACTACATAATAACGAGTACGGCTAATGAAACATTTTTGAAACCATCATGGTACGGTGGATGTTACGTGGGAAACACAACTAGGATAAATTATGATTTACTCATTTCGACTTCATCTTTTGATATTGTCTAACCTGTGATAAATTATTAGGGTTATCGAACTTAACAGTTTAAGAACACGTAATTTATACCAACCATTTCATCTCGAGAATTCCCAAATCCTTCGTTAGTCATATCCCCATCCACTCTTTAATCTCCCTTATGGGATTTAGCCACTCAAGTTATTCAAAATCTTAATTTCAATTGAATAAACAATGTACGAAACACGATAAAATTCAGAGAAGAAAAGATATTTAAATAATTGTGGGTTGAGTATCAAATGAGGGATAGAGTAGCAAATCTCTCAATTGAAATAGCGAAATAAAAAAAGTGCAAGAAGAATATAAATTGAATACTTTAATTAAATAAGCAAGTCCTTGAATCAAAATCGATTCAAGAAGAAAAATAAGAGAGTATGCAAAAGCTGAAAAGTAAACAATATAAAACTAATTCTAAACTACAAGTGTTTTGCAAGCGCCTAGGATGACTTCATTACATTAAACCTCTAATGTCTTATTTATAGAGCTGTTGGCAGCCCAAATTAGGTTTTTGGCACGTCTTAAGTCTTCATATAAGTTTTATTGTGCGAAAGAAAATAACCTTTAATTACTTGGGCAGGACGTCGATGTGTGTCGTGCCACACAAGGGCTATGGCGCGACATGACACCCAACTTCAGCCTTAGTCAATTGTTTGGTGCTTTGACAGCTTGGGAAGCTTGTGCATCACTCATCTTTTTCTTCCACATTAATTGGGCCTTCATATCTTCATCCTACACACTCAATTAAACACATTAGCACAACCTAAGGCCCGTGTCAAACTATTGGATAACAACACCTACAAAATGTATTGAAAAACACATATTTTATTAACTTCTAATCATAATGCCTGAATAATGAAAACGAAATTAAAATCCTAAATTTCTTAGAAAACAAACACCTTAAGTGCAGAATTGACCCAAATTGACTACTACATTTGACGGCATGTCAGTGACTGTATGGCGAAGTACTTCATAGAACTTCGTTAGTGTGGCCGAATATATTTGTGAGTAATGACAAGGTAGAGATTAGGATGGGGACCTTACTAGGATGACATTTTTTCTAATAAGATCACCACCTGTGTTTTTACATAATGTTTAAAGTAAGTAAAATAGCTTGTGGAACATGTTTAAGTCATTTAACATCCTATTTGAGGCAACATGTATAATTAGGACACTTCGAGAGCATCGAAGGATGTGAGTAATTAGTGGAAGCGTGAAAAGACTAGAAATGATTAGAAATAGTTATAATTAGGATTTTTTCGTGAGTTATATTTAAATAGGATAAAATAGTAGTGGAGAGAAGATTTTGAACCATCTTCTCCATTAAACCTTGTTATCATCGAAGAAACTAGGAGAGTTTTTCCTTGCTAATAAAGGCGTTAACTGTTAAAGCATAGGAGAGTTTCTACAATAGTTGTCTATTGGTAAATCCTTCCTGTCTTTAAGTTTATGAGATAGATAGATAAGTGCTAACATAAGAAAGGTGGTAGTATATTTTGAATGATGGGTATAAAAGAAACTTCTACCCAAAACTTTTTGCATGACTATAAATTCTTGCTATGTCATAGCCTTTTGGTAATTCTTGATGATTAAATGAGCTGTTTCGTTGTTTAGCTAAAGACATGGGAGAAGGCCCCAATAACAAAGGCAAAGAACCAGTAGAGTAGATAGCTCTACCAAAACTCACATTTCATTGTAAACTGTAAATTCTTTTTTGGATTCAGGCTGAGTCAACACTAGATCTTCAATTAAAATCTTCTTCAACTGATCAAAACTCTATTGGCATTTATCAGTCTGATAAACCGAACATCTTTCTATAGTAGTTTTGTCATTGACAAAGCAATACTCAAAAAGCCTTTCACAAAGCGTCGCTAATAACCTGCTAAACCCAGAAAACTACGTACCTCGATAGCATTTCGCGGAGGTTTCCAACTGACAACTGTAGAATTTTTGTTTGAATCAACTCGAATATCATCCGAAGAAATCACATGCCATAGAAATCCAACCTTAGAACCAAAGCTCACATTTTCTAAATTTTGCATATAGTTGCATTCAACATAAGTTTGCAACACAACTCTCAGATGTCGGTCATGTTCAATTTCATTCTTTAAGTAAATCAAAATATCATTAATAAACACAATCATAAATTGATCTAAATGTAACTAAAATATTCTATTAATCATATTGATTGTGTCAAACAGTCGAGTTTTAATATTTATAAAAAAGCGATCGAACCTGTAGACTAACGGCGACAATGATAGAGGCAAGTGCACCTATCGAACAGTAGTATAGCTCAGGCAAGAATATCTTATTGAACCCAAGTGAACCTAAAAGTACTACTACTCACTTTCTTTCTATTATTTAGTCTAAAATATAGAGTGATTGGATTATTAAACTAACGAAATACTTAGACTAAATGCAAAGACAAACGATTGAATTGGAGAAAGACTTTAGGAAAACTCAGTTGATAAAGACGATACCCTCAGGAAGAATTCACCTATGACTTCACTTATTATTTATTCCCCAACCCATATGATTTCTTTACTTAGCTTGATCCGTGAGACCCCTAACCTATATTAAACCCTCTCTCGAGGCGAATAACGTCTAACCTTAGGTTAATTAGTGGAACTCTTGTTCTCTTATAATAACCCCCTAAGGAAGCAGTAAATCGATCAATGGATTCCCGTATTAGGTTTCACCCTAATCTGGCAAAATCTCGTAGCCCTATCGCTAGGCGCCCGATCAACTCCGCTCAATTATGCTAGATCTAATCTTAGGTAGGGTCTATTTCTCCTCCACCTAAGCACATCAGATTGAATTAAGCAACATAATTAAGAACAAACCAAGTACTTATCATATAATTTAGAAATCAATTAACAAAATCCATGATAGGTTTCATCCCCTTCAGGTATTTGAGGGGTTTAGTTCATAACTAAATACAAAAACATCTCAGGAGTAAAGAATAAACAAAACATAAGAAATCCCTAAAACCCCCTAAAGAAATTGAAGGAGAGATCCTCCGTCTTGAATGGAGCTCCAACTTCTTGAGATGGATCAACTGGCTATCTTCAAGTGATTCCCTAAAAAATGACAGCTTCGGCCAAAAGCCTCTACTAAAAGCTCCCTTTCAATGTCTACCTTGGGTTGTTTATATAGCCTTTAGGATGCTATACTTGGCTCCTAAGTATCTCCTTCAAGAAGAATTACTATTAGGGTGTTAGAGTAGACTTAGGAGTATGTTTCTTTGGCTTCAAGCATCCAAATCCAAGGGAAATTGATCTCTCCCACGGTAGGGGCACGACCATGACACACGCCCGTGTAAATCGTGGTTGGGCCGTATCTCGATTCTGTCATTTTGGACACGGCCGTGTGAGTCAGGATTCAGGCTGTGCTTTAGGTCTGTCGATTTGGGCACGGCCATGTAGATCACCAGGCACGTCTGTGTGATCAATGGATGCTGCATAGCCGTGTGTTACGTAGTTGAGGCCGTGCTCTAGGTAATTGGTGAGGCACGGTCGTGTGGGCTTTACGCCAGGCCGTGTTGATTGCTTGTAAAGCCCAATTACTCCATTTTAAGCTCATTTTGTGTTCTTTTTATCATCGAGTGCTTTCCTGAGTATAAACGTGAAAAGAAAGGATTAAAAGCACCTTTTTACATAAATCAAGGGCTAAATCATCCAAAAACATATTAAATATAGGGTTAAAATATGTTACTTTTACGGTTTATCACATATCCATTAATGCAGCAAGGGCATTCGTCAAGCCAAATGGCATAACAAGAAACTCATATGACCATATTGGGTTATGAATGTTGTTTTCGAAACATCTGGTTCTTTGACTCGTAACTAGTAATAACCTGATCGTAAATCAATCTTCGAAAATACAATTGCTCTTTTTAACTAGTCACGCAAATCATAAATTCGTGGTAAAAAAATATTTATTTTTATCATTTTATTCAATTGACGATAGTCAATACATAATCTTAGAGTGTCGTCTTTCTTTTTAAGAAATAAAATAAGAGCTCCCTAAGGTGATACACTTGGTCTAATGAATCCCTAATCTATCAATTATTATAGCTAGGCTTTCAACTTTTTTAGTTCTGTTGGTGTTATTCTGTATAACGCTATTGATATGGGAGCAATTCTTGGTACAAGGTCAATTACAAATTTAACTTCTCTTTTTAGAGGTAATCCAGATAATTCTTTAAGAAAAACAACCGCAGATTCACGCACTGTTGGGATCTAATCTATTTTTGATTCAAATGCTTGAGTATCTAAAATGTATGACAGATAAACTTCAGCACTTTTTTGAATCAACTTTTGAGAAATAAAGGCTAATCCCATGCTAGTAACACAATCAGATCTGTTTATTTCAATGTTGAACAAATCTCCACCTGGACGTTTCAAAACAATCCATTTATGCTTGCAACTAACAACCACATCTTGAATTGTTAGCCAATCCATACCCAGAATAACATAGAATTCATTAACGGGCAACAACATCAGATCAGTAGGAAATTCGTAACCCCAAATTTTTAGTGGATAGTTTTACAAATTTTATTAACTATCATACTCTGACCTATCAGATTTGATACCCTAATATCAAATTCAGTCAATTTATTGATAAATTCTTTTCTATGGCTAAAGTTGTGCATATATAACATTGTGTTGATCCAGGATCAATCAATGCAATAATAGTAACATAAGAAAGAGTAAAAATACTAGCAATGACATCTGGTGTCGTAGCTTCTTCCCTAGCTCGAATCGCATATGATTTAATTGGAGCTCGACCTTCAGATCTAATAGATCTATCACACTATTCATTGTGACCAACTCTTGAAGCATTTCCAGGCCTCAATTTCCTACTCCTTTAAGAAAAAGTTACTAACCTGCCAGTTTGTTCAGAACCTGTTTCAGCTTTATTTGGACAATCTCTCCTAAATGTTCTACTAAACCACATTGAAAACAAGCTCCTTTTTTCGATTTACAAGCACCAAAATGAGTTTTGCCACAATGTTCACACATAGATGTGTATGCATTCTGGACATTACCAGCACTCGTAACCGAAGTAGCCTGAGTTTTTTGTGGAACTTGTTGAATCATACTTTTTCTTGTATTCCCAGCAGTGGGAACATACTGGCTCCTAAACTCTCTCGATTTTTTAGGTGGAGGAATTAATAAATTTTTGGACATACTTCGTTTGCTTGAACTTTCATTCTTAGATTTTGCCATTTTTTTTCATTCCAAATCGCTTTCATCTTCTAAGCACACTCGTATAGTACCACAAATTCTTTAATATCTAGTGCTCCCACCATAACTCGAATGTTCTCATTGAATCCCCACTCAAATTTAGAACACATCTTAGCTTCTGAAGTTATTTATTTCCAAGCATATTTACTCAAGTTCACAAATTTACACTCGTACTCAACCACCGACATATTCCCTTGTTTCAGATCCATGAACTCACATTTCTTGCCTCCCAAATACAATTTGCTGACATATTTCTTTCTGAACTCAGCTTGAAAGAAGTCCCACATTACTCGATCAAAAGTCAGAGAATGAATTTAACCGTCATCATTTTCAACACGATTAGATTTGTTTGACATCGTAAATCTATAAGAGAAAACATAGTCAGATCGGATTAGAAGTATCACACAAAAATACAGGTTATTGTGACATATATTTATAGATTCAATACACGTTATGTTTTGTCCTAAATTAGACTAAATTGTACCTCTGATAATAATAAACGTAACACCCTATATCCAGTCTAATTGACTGACCTGAGCTATAAGGTGTTATGATAATAAACTTTCAACAACTTTCATAAAAGCATTTAATAACAACCAAATAATTCATTATCAATCATTTCCATGCTAATCAATCCATTTTGGACCTAATTCCAGCTTACAAAAAATTTAAAACAAATCGAGATCAAATATGGCTTAAATTGAAACTTCTACAAAAATTTGAGTAAAATGTGTAAATAGGGGCCACATGGTCATGCGACAGGGCTCAGCCCGTATGGCTTAAGAACATGGCCGTGTGACAAACCATGTAATAATTTTTCTTGTGTAACTCAGGGTTACATGACCATGTTGCCAGGCCATGTAACTCTCTGAGATCGTATGGACAATCCTACACCAAAAATCAAATAAACTACATGACCATGTGCAGTGACCATGTGTAGCACACGACCGTGTGGCAACCTGTGTCCCAGGCCATGTGCACATAAAATAACTTCAAAAACAATCCATTTTCTCAACCATTCCTAAGATCAAAGCCAAGCCATTTCCAACCAGTTTTACCTATTCAAAACACCTTTAAACATGCCAAAATATACCTGATACGATCCGCCTCGGGGTGAGTCGAGTCGTATGTGAATTGCCCAATCGTCTACGAGGAGGAATCAAGTCTTCAAAAAATAATCAAAAAAATATGGATGAGTTTGCGAAAGCTTTAGGTGAATTTGTTTAGAAGGTGGGTTTAAGTTAGGAATGGAAGTGTTTAAATGAAAGAGTTGATTTGGATAATTAATAGGATAGGTTCAGTTTAAGATGAAGGGAAAGAAAATGGGATTCAGTATAATTTGAACAAACAATGATAGGCTGATGGTAATGGAATTGGATAGATGGATAAATGATGGTTTAGATAAATGATAGGTGATAGTTGATGGGAATGGATGAAAGAACTTAAACAAAGAATCGATGCAACACTAATAAAGTGTCACCCCGGGTTCTATATTTGTTTAAGGTGGAAATTGGTAGTCGATGATGGACCAAGACCCGTTATCTATAAAGATAAGAACCTATGGTATAAGTTGATGGAAGAGAACGATTGACGCCACAAGCAAGAAAACTTGATAAGTCAAAATCGAAACTCGTACGAAAGATAGAGAGGAGAATAATCTCACTCAATGAACAAAAGTTCATAAAATATATTCAAATTTCCAAAGTCTTAAAAAATTCCCTTTTTACAAAGTAATAACAGGTATATATAATGCTTACATGTGGTTACTGAAGAGACAAATGAATTCAACTTTAATATGCAATTAAAATGTTGAAATAAAATCTAAAAACTCTTGAATTCTTCTAGCCAAATAACAGTAACCTTTTGACTCCTAATAAGATGATTAAATGAATTTGAATGCTTTAAAAATGTCCTTTGAGTTGCCTTTGGCTAGCTGAAAAGTCTCCAGCAACTAATGGTGTTTTTAAAGGCTTAAATGTCCATCATGAATGCTTTTAAAATATGTCCCTTGAGTTCTTCCATGATCAACTGAAAAGTCACCAACCAAATGAAGAGTCTCAAGCTTTGGAATTCTAGCCATGTAACTTCCATCTTCAATGTGAGTACCTCTTGAATTAAATTGTTTATCAAAATCCTATGAGTTCTCCATGATCAACCGAAGAGTCACTAACCAAATGAAGGGTCTCAACCTTTGGAATTCTATCCATGTAACTTCCTTCTTCAATGTGAGTAACTCTTCAATGAATGCATATGACCTTTAGAAATAATGGTTGTAAGATGAAAAGTCTCCTGCAATTATCACATGTAACCCACAAATTAATGCAATTATTAAACTTAAAACAAATTAACAACTAACTTAATTAAATGAACTAACACTTAAGCTTCATTTATTCGGCAACTAAACTTAAATAAATGAACTAACACTTAAACTTCATTTATTCTAGCAACTAAACTTAAATAAATGAACTAACACTTAAACTTCATTTATTCCAACAACTAACTTAATTAAATAAAGCATTAATCAATGAACTTAACTCATGCATCAATAAATTAACCTAGTAACTAGATTAATTAAAGACACAACTATTAAATTCACTAAAAGAACTCAATTAATTAAACTAAGTTGAGTTGAATTAATGGCCAACAACCATTTATTGAACTAAGGTGTTTAAATGCAAGTATTTTAAATGCAAACTAAATGCAAAGCTGAAAATTAAATAAAGAGCTCAATTTAGTTGGACCGGTTCAAATAGCTGGAATCAGTTTCATTTTGCACTTTGGCCCCTCGAACTTAGGCCACTCTCGATGGCATCGGATGGAGTCGAACCATGATGCGACCAGGATCGCATCAATACCAATTCACAAACAAACTATGTGCCTAACCAATGTGCCACATATGACGTAACACCCCTAACCTGTAACCGTCTCCGGACTAGGGTTAAGAGGTATTACTAATCATTTCCAAACATTACAATTCCTTCTGCATTAAAACATAGTAATCCTATTAAATGAGTCCCTTAAATAGGTCAACGATACCTTAAACATGCTTTAGAATAGGGCTGGGACTAAACTGAACACATATAAAAATTTCTAAAATTTAAACATTTTTCTAAGTTACAGAGGTCACACACCGTGTGGGTAGGCCGTGTGCATCACGGCCTCGTATACACCCGTGCGTCCAAGCCATGACAAAATAGGGCATGCATACTAACTTGTCCACATGGCCTGAGACACGCCCGTGTGCCTCACCCGTGGTCGACACTGACTTACACTACACAGCCAACCACACGCCCTTGTGTCCAGCCCATGGTTGAGTCTGACTTGAATTGTTACAATCTTGAAAGACACGGTCGAGCCGCACACCCGTGTGCTCAACCTTGTGGGCAATTATAGGCCATTTTCAAGGCCAAACTTGCCTACCACACTTAGGATCACCTACATGCCTCAAATCACATGCATTTATACATCAAATGACAACCAAAGCATGCCAATTCACACACCAACTAATCAATAACCATAAAATTTATATCTCTACTCAAGTTCCACTCAAATAAGTTCATTCCAAAAATACCAATTTCATGTACCAAAGCATATAATAGAAGCATCATGTTATGTATACCACAAGATCAAATTCAAACCATAAAACTCATCAACCATTTAAGCATGATCATACCATTTCCATTTTCACTACCCCAAGCCATATTCATCATTCATATAATCCACACATGCATTCCAACACCATTCAACTTTCAAACCATATCACATGACAATCTTATACTCATCAAAAAACATGCCCTATCCACTAGCCTATACATGCTATATACCAAATATATACATCTTTCAAAAGTACCAAAATAGATAGTCGATAGTGTGATTGAGTCGCTGACGATCCCCGAATCTGAGTTAGCTTTACTGACATTGTAAAATAGAGAAAACACATCACACGGTAAGCATAAGAGCTTAGTAAGTTCGTATCATAATCCATTCAATTTAATAAATCAAATACAATATACAAAATGAATCCATCACATAGATATATTCTCAAATGTTCACACCATACCATCCATAACTATTATACTCGCTCACCCATTCATAAATCCATACATAATTTCATCAACTACAAAGGTTCAATACATACATTAGCCAACACATAGTTATTCACCATCCATGATAATTCATGCTCGATATTACATTTGGATCAACCTTTGTTATTCATTTGGTTTAATCGCACACTTAGTGCCAATTTCATAGCCTAAGCATTAATGTCATCGCACACTTAGTACATATACTTTAAACTGAACTTATCTCGGTATTGCACACACAGTGCCAAATCAATAAGCCGAAGCTTCTATTGTTTCGCACACATAGTGCCAATCATCCCTGTCTCATTTCTAATTTCGCACACTTAGTGCCTCATTACTCGATTTCATATGTAATACATTTCTATTTCATTAAATATACATTCATTCAATTCTCATCACATATATATAAATTTAACAACTTGTATTATATCCAAACTTACCTCGGATGTCGATACACCGAGACTAGCCGATCAATTGAGTACTTTGTCTTTGCCTCGATCTCAATCTGAATCTCTCCTTTCTTGGCCTATACATATTCAAATTTAGCTCATTTAATCACTAATTCATTCAATTTAATCCAAACACACATATTTTGGGTATTTTACAAAATAGCCCTCACATTTTCACATTTCGACACATTAGTCCCTATTTCACAAAATCACAAAATACATAAAATCTCACTTCACCCATGCCTAGCCGAATTCTTCTAATGTCCATACAAGCCCTCACATTTCATTTATTTCACATTTTAGTCCTTTAATTTCTCATTTTCACAATTAAGCCCAAATTACACAATTTCACTAAAAATTCAAAGACAAAACATATTAATCTTCGACACATCTTTCATATTTTCATCATCAACTGTCACAAAACTCAAACATTCATCAATGGCATATCTCAAAATCACCATCCAATTCTAAACTTAAAGCATGGGTTTGAAAGATTACGAAGCAACGATTACGGAAACGTAAAAATCATTAAAAACCGAGCTCAAAACACTTACTAAATGAAGCTCACTAGCGTCGAATATCACAAAGCCTCAAACTCTCTTCTTCTTTTCTTATTTCGGTGGAAGAAAAGATGATAAAATGGCCACCAAATGTTTTTTTATTTAATATTAACTTAATTAACATTTTACCATTTTGCCCTTAATGAATAACATTTAAAATCCGCTAACACAAGCCCATTTTTGTCCATCCTATCTATCAATGGTCTAATATCAACTTAAGGGCCTTTAATTTAATAAGCCATGCCAAATAATCACTTTAACAATTAGCACACAGCTTTTACATTTTATGCGATTAAGTTCTTTTTATTAATTTGAGCATGCAAACAATAAAATTTTCACACAGTATTTTCACACATGCTCAATCATATACTACAAACACAAAAAATAATATTAAAATATTTTTCTGACCTCAGATTTGTGGTCCCGAAACCACTATTTTGACAAGGGTCTAAACTGGGCTGTTATAGCTCTCCCCTTAGGGATTTTAGTCCCCAAAAATCTTACCAGTGAATATGTTTCGATATTTCTCTCTCATAACATCCTCGAGCTCCCACGTAGCCTGTTCAACTCCGTGTTTGTGTCACAATACTTTCACTAAGGAAATTCTTTTGTTTCTAAACTCTTTCATCTCACGAGCCAAAATTCGAATCGGTTCTTCAGTAAACGCCAAATCTGACTAAATCTCGACTTCAATAGGAGCAATTACATGCAATGGATCAGATCTATATCGTCGAAGCATCGATACGTGGAACACATTATGAATATTTTCTAATTCAGGTGGCAACAACAAATACATAAGCAACTGGCGAATCCGTTCGATGATATCATATGGCCCGATGAACCTCCGACTCAGCTTGCCTTTTCGACCAAATCAAAGTATTTTCTTCCACGGAGATACTTTCAAAAGTACTTTGTCACTGACCTCAAATTTGATATCTTTCCGTTTTAAATATGCATAGGATTTTTGACAATCTGAAGCTGCTTTCAAACTATCATGAATCACTTTCACTTTCAACTCAGTCTCTTTTATCAAATCAACCCCGTGAATCTTATTCTCACTCAGCTCAGTCCAATACAATGGAGTTTGACATTTTTAACCGTAGAGAGCATCATACGGTGCCATTTTAATACTTGATTGAAAGCTGTTGTTGTACGCAAATTGAAACGATGGTAAATGTTTTTCTCACATATTCTCAAATTCAAGAATACATCATCTCAACATATCTCTGAGAACCTAAATGATCCGCTTAGACTGACTGTAACCCCCCAAACCTGTACCCCATAATCTACGTACAAATCCTGACGAATGCAGCATGCTATTCATAACACATCATTTTTCCATTCATACATTCGGTTATGCAAAGAAAACGATACAGTCATGTACCTGGGAATCCTAGCCTTACCCCTAAAGGCATCACGACTGTCTACACAGCCCTTTTTCCGGCTTTTCAGCCCATACAAATGTTAGTACAAATAAAGTATAGTGTGTAAAGGTTTACACACCTGATAACACACAAAACGACACTCTCTATGTCGACACTATCCCTAGCCATCACAACCGCTATATGCCTACTATTCTGTTCAGAAGCTGGCCCACAACCCGGTGGCCAATCTCGAACAGTAGACACCGCATGCTTCTTGAAATTTGGGGCTAGGACTACAGATGTAACCCCCTCCTTTGCCTGATCGGTGTTAGATTCCATCAAAGATCTTATCAGATGCTACTATCAGAAATCATAGTTGTCAAACCTCAAAGTAGGGTTATAGTACCAAGTATGACAGTGAACTTAAATACCATCCAAAGAGAACCCTTACCTTGAAATCCCGAAAGAAGTAATACGGTTCGAAGGTTAACGATCTTTGTCTTAGAAACCTAGACGATCAGATCTCCTTCAAATCCCAGAATGCCGCCCAAAAAGAACACGAGATTAGTGAGAAACATCAATCTATTGATGACATTAACAACAAGCTAGCCATCTAGCTTTTTCCTTCGAAAATCGAAAAAGATTATAAACATTAACAAAAGTCGACACTTACCTCAACAGAAGATTCGATTAACACTTAGGAGAATTCGGCACAAGCCAAATAGTGAATAGGATTCGACAAAGACTACGATAGAAAAGAACTGGTTGAGAAAGCCGAAAAGAAAGATAAAGATACTTCAAATAGAGGCTTAGGCATTTTCGGCATTTCAAGATCAATCGGCTATGGTACGAAAGTGGAGATGAGAATAGAGTTAGGAGTTTTCGGCTTTGGTAGAAAAAGAGAAAAAGAACCCTCAATTGCCGAAAATAGGAGGAGAGAAAAAAAACTATGCTCTTTGAAAAACAATGAAAATTCGGCACACCCTTAGCCACATCTAGCCGATTTCCCTCCTTGCACTCTGTGTCCCACATTCGGCCACCTCTTCCACCTCTATCAGATCCCACATTTTCCTCTTATCCTCATCTTCCCATCTTCTGACTCAATCCACACTCACTCCTGCAGAGTCCCAGTCGAAACCACCTCTCCAATCCTCAGGCGCATATTATAAAAAAAAACTCATTTTGCTTAACATGGGATTTGAACCTGCTCCCTCCAAACCCCCTTGTGGTACCTCCTTGCCACTTTACCAATTAATTTCTTGTGCTAATTTCCCCACTCAAGTACCCTTAAGGCCACTTCACCTAGTTCTCCCTTGTTGTGTCTGAAAAAAAAATTTCTACCAAGGCTCAGGCTTAACCTCAAGCCTTCCCGAAAGCTCTAAACACACCAGACACACACACAGAGCATGGCATACACACACAACACATCATAAATGCAGAGGCCCCAATCTAGGATGTTACAGTTCTACCCCCTTAAAAGAATTTCATCCCCGAAATTACCTGGTCAAAAGAGGTAAGGGTATTGCTGTCGTATAACATCCTCTGGCTCCCATGTAGCTTCCTCTGACCCGTGATTCCGCCATAGAACCTTAACTAAAGGAACAGATTTCCTTCGTAAAACTTTAACATCCCGCTCCAAGATCTGAAGTGGTTCTTCTTCAAAAGATAAATTAGGCTTTACTTCGAGTTCCTCCAACAGTATCACATGAGATGGGTCTGAACGGTAATGTCACAACATTGATATATGGAACACATCATGAATCTTACTTAGCTCCGTAGGTAGCTCAAGCTGATAAGCAACTTGTCCTACACGCTTCAACACCCGATAAGGCCCGATAAACCTAGGGCTTAGCTTACCCTTCCATCCAAACCTTAGAATTTTCTTCCACGGTGATACCTTCAAGAAAACCTGATCACCCACAGTAAATTTTATGTCCCTCCACTTCAAGTCAGCATAGAACTTCTGCCTGTCCGACGCTTCTTTCAACCTAGCCCGGATCAACTCAACTTTACTCTTCATTTCCAATACTAGTTAAGACCCAATAACTGTCGTTCACCCAATTCCGTCCAACATGTAGGAGTACGACACTTTCGCCCATACAATTCCTCATATGGTGCCATCCGAATGCTGTACTGGTAGCTGTTATTATATGCGAATTCTACCAATGGTAGGAATTCCTTCCAGCTACCTTTGAAATTGATAATGCAACCTCTCAACATGTCTTCCAAAATCTGTATCAACTTTTTTGACTGTCCGTTCGTATGTGGATGAAACGCCGTACTAAAATCTAACTTTATACTCAACGCATGATACAATGCCCTCCAAAATCTTGACGTAAACCTAGGATCTCTGACCTAAATGATGGACACAAGTACTCTATGCAACCTCACAATCTCCGCTATATACAACTTAGCCAACCTTTGTAGAGAGTAATGAACCCGAACTGGTATAAAATGAGCAGACTTCGTCAATCGATCTATGACTACCCATATTGAATCCTTCTTAGTAGGCGTAAGGGGTAGCCCACTAACAAAATCCATAGTGATTCTCTCCCATTTCCATTGTGGAATCTTCACCGGCTGCAATAACCCCGAAGGCAACTGATGCTCTGCCTTTACCTGCTGACATGTTAAACATTTACCCACAAATTCGGTTACCTCCCGCTTCAGACCTGGCCACCAAAATTATTCGCGCAAATCCTGATACATTTTACTTCCTCTCGGATGTATAGCATATTGGCTACTATGCGCTTCCTGAAGGATCATCCACCTCAATTCCACGTCCCTCGGCACACAAACCTTCTTTCAAAAACACAAAACCCCATCATCATTTAGATTATAGTCCCTTACTTCACCATGTTGCACTTGAGATAGTCGGGCACTCAAGTCATCATCCTACGACTGCTTTTCTTTAATCGAATTTATCCATGTTGGCTTTACCTGAAGCTCAGCTAATAAACTCCTATCCTCATACAAGCTCAGATGAGCAAACATTGCTCTCAGATTCGAGATTACCTTCTGACTTAGTGCATCTACCACCACGTTAGCTTTACCCGGATGGTATTCAATCGAACAATCGTAATCCTTTAGTAGTTTAATCCACCTCCTCTACCTCAAGTTCAACTCCTTATGGGTGAGGAGATATTTCAAGCTCTTATAATCTGTAAAAATGATGGACTTCTCTCCATACAGATAGTGTCTCCAAATTTTCAAAGTAAAAACCACCGCCGCCAACTCTAAATCGTGGGTGGGATAATTCAGCTCATGCGGTCTTAACTGTCGAGACGCATAAGCAACCACTCTTCCACCTTGTATTATCACACATCCTAACCCGATGTGTGATGCATCACAATAAACCATGAACTCTTTTCCAGCCTCTGGTTGAATCAAAACTGAAGCTTCCGTCAATACCTTCTTCAGTTTTTCAAAGCTTTCCTGTTGCTTGTCATCCTACACAAAAAAGTACTCCCTTCCTCAACAACTTTGTTAGAGGTGCCCCAATCAAGGAGAATCCCTCAATGAACCTCCTGTAATAACCAGAAAGACCTTGGAAACTCTATATTTCTGTCACTGACCTGGGTGATTTCCAATCCATGATAGCTTCAACCTTCCGAAGATCAACTCTGACCCCTTTTGCCGACACAACGTGTCCTAGAAAAGTAACTTCACATAACCAAAATTCACACTTACTGAATTTTGCGTACAATTATTTCCCCTTCAGGATTTATAGTACCACTCGCAGATGCGAATCATGCTCCGCCTCTGACCTTGAATATACCAAGATATCATCTATAAATACTACCACGAACTGGTCCAAATAGGGTTAGAACACTCGGTTTATCATATCCATAAATGCCGCTGGTGCATTGGTCAACCCAAACGGCATTACCAAGAATTCGTAATGGCCATAACGGGTCTTGAAAGCTGTCTTATGAATATCTGATTCTTTGACCTTAAGCTGATGGTATCCTAACCTCAAATCTATCTTTGAGAACACTGATGCCCCTTTCAGTTGATCGAATAAGTCATCAATCATTGGCAACGGATACTTGTTCTTGATAGTCAACTTGTTCAGCTGACAGTAGTCAATGCACATACGCATTGATCCATCTTTCTTTTTTACAAATAGCACCGATGCTCCCCAAGGCGATACACTTGGTCAGATGAAACCCCGATCCAACAATTCCTGAATTTGGGCTTTCAGTTCCACTAACTCCTTCGGCGCCATTTGATATGGTGCAATGGATACTAGTGCTATTCCCGAAAGATGATCAATTCCAAATCCCACCTCACGATCCGGAGGTAGTACAGGAAGTTCTTCTAGGAAAATGTCAGAAAACTCCCTCACCGTTCTAACACTCCCCACAGTTGAACTTGCACCTCCAAAGTACAAACAAAGGCTACGAACGCCCTACACCCTTTTCTCATCATTCTTTTAGCCTTTAGAGCGGATACTACGTTAGGCAAGTAGTTCCTCCGTTCACCTATCACCACCACCTCATCCTCCTAACTAGTCTTTAGTACCATACTCTTGGCTGCACAATCTAGATTCGCTCGATATTTCACTAACCAGTCCATACCCAAGATCAGATCGAACTCTCCAAAAGGCAGTTCCATTAAATCCACCAAAAAACCTACCTCTTGCACTTCTAGATGTACATCCCTATACAGTCTGTTCACCACTACCGACTGACCTAGTGGGCTAATTACAGTAATCTCCCTAGGAATAATCTCAAAGTATATACTTAAAGTTCCAGAGACTATAATAGCAACATAAGAGTGCGTCGATCCAATGTCAATTAATGCAGAAAAAGGCAAACCAAAAATCAGAAACGTACTGCTTATGACATCTAGTGCATCCCCCTCCTCTCGACGTCTTGCTGCATAGACCAACCCCGACTATCTTGCTTCTGTGTTCCCTACACCTTGGCCCTGTGTTCCACGGTCCCGACCATAACCATCACCCCCTCTAGCTGGACCGTGACCTCTCTGCAGTTGTGGACCTCCTCTACCAGGCTGAGCGTTAGTCTGTCCTACCGGCCCTACGCCACTCTGATCCTGTGGACAGTCCCTATCCTGATGATCCGAGGATCCACACCTAAAACATTTCCTGTCACCTATCCAACATTCGCCCAAATGAAATTTATTACACCGGTCACAGCTCTGAGGTTGACCATTACCCCCAGATCTTACACCCTAACTCGGCCCATCCATCTTAGGTCATTTCTGGAAACGCCCATCTGACCCTGACGACCCAACATTCCTCTTATTCATATCCCTGTCTCTATCATTATTCTACTTTTTGGTTCGCTTAACTTTCTCTACTATCTTAGCCTTTCCACTAAAACCACAAATTCGCGCTCTCGTTGTGGAGCTGTCAACACACGCAGATCATCCCTCAGGCAATCCTCAAATCGAACACAATGCTCATATTCTGTGGCCACTATCCCTCGTGCGTAACGACTCAAACACAGGAATTCCGCTTCATATGCAGCTAACGATCTATTTCCCTGGATCAGATTTAGAAACGCCTTACGCTGCGCATCCACATAACTCGATCTGATGTACTTACTTTGGAATGCTGACTTACAGAACTCCCAAGTAATACGGTCAACAACCGCACCATCCCTGACCGTAAGCCACCATTGGTACACCTCATCCCGGAGAAGAGACACCACTCCCTTCAACTTCTCCTCTTTCGTGAAGTCGAGATCATCCATTATACGCTCCACTACTTCCATCCACTACTCAGCTGTACTAGGAGTTACACCGGCAATTCCCCTAAACACTTCTGCCCCATTGGCTTTAAGTCGCTCCGGCACAGATTTTTGAGCTCCCGTACCCATGCCTGCTCCCGCAACTCTCTCCAACACTTGGAGCATCGCCTGAGACATCGCATCGTCTCCGCCCATTTGGTTCTGATACTTTGCCTCCACAGCTAGGGGCACTGGTACCTCATGTCCTGACTCATGACCGGACCCTATTGGTTCCGACACAGCAATCCTACCTCTACCTCGGCCACGCACACCACGCCCCCTAGTGCTCATTTCTATGTTCACGATTTATCTGATTAAAAAATTTTATGGATCAATAATTTCTTCCACTGATTAATGACGAACAATCTTATGGAAAGCAGTTTCAATAGTAGTTCTTTTGAATTCGAAATCATGTCAATAAGGTTCGGTCTCAAGTCTGTATCTCCTAGTTCTAGAAACCATATATATTCAACATCCATATGCATCCCAAACAGAGTATCACATAAATGTATTAAACACAAACGTAACATCCATAAACCCACCTTCATCACACAAGGGTGTTTTCGTCATTTCACTACCTAGGGGTATTTTCGTAATTCTACCTTACAGTTTTTTTTATATTTTCGCAAGATAGAGTGTCTTGGTGATTTTACAAAATAGGAGTATTTTGATAGTTTTGCAAACCAGGGGTATTTCAGTAATTTTTTTTACAAATCTAGGGTATTCGGGTAATTTACAGAACTAAGGGTATAAGTAATTTTATAAAGATAGGGTATTGGGTCCCTTGTGGGTTTTAGTTATGAACTTTGGCCCGTTAACAAGTCCTTGTGGCTAAAGTGAACAGACACTACGCACCAGGTAGGATTCTAGTGAAGAGGAGGTGGGCCACTAGGACCGCTTAAATACCAAGCTCTCCCTAGATCCAATCCAAGACATGCGTATGCCCGTTGCCACACTCCAACCCAACAACTTGTTTATGGACATGTTTAATTAGAGAAGTTAAGTTTTATGGAATTTAAGAGTTGTGTGACTAGGCCTAAGGTCCATAAACCCTAGCATACCTGTCTATGTCCCCCTAAAGCCCATCAATCCCAACATGCATACCATATCAAGAGTTAGAATACTTACATGCGTAGATCAGGTGCCGCCAGACTCGAAGGCCATATCTCCCCTAAAGCCTTTTTCTTAAATTTACATCAATCTATAAAATACTACTGGACCCATTTCACAGCCCGAGTTTTAAAACTGGGCTCTGATACCAAAAATGTAGCACCCCAAACTCGTACCCTATGATCTACGTACAAATCTTGATGAATACATCATGCTATTCATAACACATCATTTTCCCATTCATACATTCAGCTATGCAAAGAAAATGATACAGTCACGTACCTGACAATCCTAGCCTTACCCCTAAAGGCATCACGACTGTCTACACGGCCCTTTTTCTAGCTTTTCAGCCCATACAAATGTTAGTCAAATGAAGTATAGTGTGTGAAGGTTTACACACCTGGTAACACGTAAAACCACACTCTCTATGTCGACACTATCCCTAGCCATCACAACTGCTATCTGCCTATTATTCTGTTCAAAAGCCGGCCCACAACTCGGTGGCCAATCTCAAACAATAGACACCGCACGTTTCTTGAACTTTGGGGCTGGGACTATTGATCCAACCCCCTCCTTTGCCTGATCAGTGTTAGATTTCATCAAAGATCTTATCAGATGCTACTAGCAGAAATCATAGTTGTTAAACCTCAAAGTAAGGTTATGGTACCAAGTATGACAATGAACTTAAATACCATTGAAAGAGAACCCTTACCTTGATATCCCGAAAGCAGCAATACGGTTCGAATGTTAACGATCTCTGGCTTAGAAACCTAGGCGATCAGATCTCCTTCAAATCCTGAAATGCCGCCCAAAAAGAACACGAGATCAGTGAGAAACACCAATCTAATGATGGCCTTAACAACCAACTAGCCATCCAACTTTGGCCTCCAAAAACTGGAAGAGATTATAAACATTAACAAAACCTGACACTTACCTCAACAGAAGATTCGACTAACACTTAGGAGAATTCGGCACTAGCCCAATAGTGAATAAGATTTGACAATGATTAAGGTAGAAAAGAACTGGTTGAGAAAGCCAGGAAGAAAGATAAAGATACTTCAAATAGAGGCTTAGGTGTTTTCAACTTTTTAAGATCAATCGGCTATGGTACGAAAGTGGAGATGAGAATAGAGTTAGGAGTTTTTAGCTTTGGTAGAAAAAGAGGAGAAGAACCCTCAATTGCCGAAAATAGGAGGAGAGAAAAAATAAACTATGCTCTTCAAAAAATAATGAAAATTCGGCACACCCTTAGCTACATCTAGCCGATTTCCCTCCTTGCACTCAGTGTCCTACATCCAGACACCTCTTCCACCTCTATCCTATCCCATATTTTCCTCTTATCCTCATCTTCCTATCTTCTGACTCAATCCACACTCACTCCTGTAGAGTCCCAGCCGAAACCACCTCTCCACTCCTCAGGCGCATATTATTAAAAAAAAAAAACTAGTTTTGCTTAACATGGGATTCAAACCTGCTCCCTCCAAACCCCCTTGTGGCGTCACTTACCTATACCCTTAGTGGCACTTCCTTACCACTTTACCAATTAAAATCTTGTGCTAATTTCCCCACTCAAGTACCCTTAAGGCCCACTTCACCTAGTTCTCCCTTGCAGTGTTTGAAAACAAAATTTCTACCAAGGCTCAGGCTTAACCTCAAGCCTTCCCGAAAGCTCTAAACACACCAGACACACACACGCATCATGGCATACACACACAACACATCACAAATGCAGAGGCCCCAATCTAGGATGTTACACTGACCATCCATTTGTGGATGAAATGTTGTACAGAAATGCAACTTTGTTCCTAAAGCCTCTTGCAATTTATTCCAAAATCGCGAGGTCAATCTCAGATCTCTGTCAGATACAATATATAGTGGCATTCCATGCAATTTCACAATCTCAACAATATATTAAGCTAACTTATTAAGTGAATAATCTGTTTTCACTGGAACAAAATGATCTGATTTCGTCAATCTATCAACTATCACACAGATCGTATATTTCCTGCCCAGAGATAAAGGCAACCTCGACACAAAGTCCATCGTAATTCTCTTCTATTTCCACTCAAGAATCATAATCGGTTGTAACAAACTTGACGAAACCTGATGTTCAGCTTTAACTTGCTGACAAACCAAGCATCTCGAAGCAAACTCTGAGATGTTCCTTTTCATACCATGCCACCAATAAAACTGTTTCAAGTCGTTATACATTTTTGCACTCCCCGGGTGAACAGCCAAATGACTACTGTGAGCTTCGTTCAAAATCAATTGAATTAACTCTGAATTCCTTAGAACACAAATCCAATCTCTGAATCTCAAACAATCATCACTATCGACTCAAAATTCTAAATCAGAATTCAAATCATATTGAGATCATTTAGCTATCATCTCATCATCACTTTTCTAAGCATTACAAATCGGCGTACGAACATCGGCTGCACTTTCAACTCGGCCAAAACTGAACCATCATCACATCGATCTATCTGAGTACTCATAGCTTGCAAAGCACATATAGACTTCTGACTCAAAGCATCGGCAACAACATTAGCTTTGCCCAGATGATAATCAATTACTAATTCATAGCCTTTCAAAAGCTCTAACCATCTTCTTTGCCTCAAATTCAATTCATTCCGAATCATCAAGTACTTCAAACTCTTATGATCTGTATAAATATGGCATTTCTCACCAAATAGGTAGTTGTGCCAAATCTTCAATTCAAATACAATTACGGCTAATTCAAGATCATGTGTAGGATAATTCTTTTCATGCGGTTTTAACTGCCTTGAAACATAAGCGATGACTTTGCCTTCTTGCATTAACACACAGCCCAAACCATTCAACGATGCATCACTATAAACTATGAATTCTTTACCCTATTCAGGTTGGACTAACACGGGTGCCTCAGTTAACAATGCTTTCAACTGCTCAAAACTCTATTGGCACTTTTCTGAAAACTTAAATTTAACATCTTTCTATAGCAACTATGTCAACGGAGTCGCAATCATCGAGAAACCTTTTACAAATCGCCGATAATATCCTGCTAGTCCCAGAAAACTACAGACTTCAGATATATTTTCTCGGAGGCTTCCATTCTAAAATAGCTGAGATCTTACTAGGATCAACTCGTATTCCCATAGCTGATACAATATGCCCTAGAAAACCAACCTCATGCAACCAAAACTCACATTTGTTGAACTTTGCATACAATTGCTTCTCACGCGGAATCTATAATACAATTCTCAAATGCTCGATATGTTGCATCTCATCACACGAATAAATCAAAATGTCATCAATGAACACCACAACAAAATGATCCAAATGCAGTCTAGATATCTGATTCATCAAAACCATAAATACTATAGGAGCATTCGTTAGTCCAAAAGGCATAACTAAGAATTCATAATGTTCGTACCTCATTCTGAAAGTAGTTTTTGGTACATCTGATTCTTTAACTCTCAACTCATAATAACTCGATCTCAAATATATCTTAGAAAACACTGTAGCTCCTTTCAGTTGATCAAATAAATCATCAATTTGTGGCAATGGATATTTATTCTTTATTGTCACTTTGTTCAACTATCGGTAATCAATAAACATCCTCATAGTACCATCTTTCTTTTTCACAAACAATGTAGGAGCACCCCAGGGCAAGAAACTCGGTCGTGCAAATCCTCTATCTGTCAACTCTTGCAATTGAGACTTCAACTCTTTCAATTTGTTGGTTTCATTCTATACGGAGCTATCGATATCGGAGTCATCCTTGGCACTAATTCAATACAAAATTCAACTTCTCAGATCAGTAATAATCCCAATAGTTCTTTAGGAAACACATTTGGGAACTCACAAACCACATGCATAGATTCAGCTTTCTTTTCTGTCACTTTTGTATCAATCACATATGCAAGATAAGCTTCGCAACTGATCGTGTCAAACAGTCGAGTTTTAATATTTATAAAAGAATGATCGAACTTGTAGACTATCTATGACAATGATAGAGGCAAGTGCACCTATCGAACAGTAGTATAGTTTAGGCAATAATATCTTATCGAACCCAAAGGAACTTAAAAGTACTACTACTCACTTTTTTTCTATTATTTAGCCTGAAATATGGAGTGATTGGTTTATGAAACTAATGAAAAAACTAAACTAGATGGAAAGACAAAAGAATGAATTGGAGAAAGACTTTAGGAAAACTCAGTTGATGAAGGCGATACCCTCAAGAAGAATCCACCTATGACTTCACTTATTATTTATTCCCCAAACCATATGATTTCTTTACTTAGCTTAATCCGTGAGACTCCCTAACCTATATTAAACCCTCTCTCAAGGTGAATAACGTCTAACCTTAGGTTAATTAGTGGAACTCTCGTTCTCTTATAATAACTCCCTAAGGAAGCAGTAAATTGATCAATGGATTCTCATATTAGGTTTCACCCTAATCCGACAAAATCTCGTAACCTTATCTCTAGGCGCCCGATCAACTCTGCTCAATTATGCTAGAATTTACTCTTAGGCAGGGTCTATTCCTCCTCCACCTAAGCACATCAGATTAGAATAAGCAACATAATTAAGAACAAACTAAGTACTTATCATATAATTTAGAAATCAAATAACACAATCCATCATAGGTTTCATCCCCTTCAGATATCTGAATGGTTTAGCTCATAACTAAATAAGAAAACATCTCAAGAGAAAAGATAAAACAAAACATAAGAAATCCCTAAAACTCCCTGAAGGAATTAAAGGAGAGATCCTCCGTCTTGAATAGAGTTCCAACTTCTTGAGATGGATCAACTGGCTATCTTCAAGTGATTCCCTAAAAGATGAAAGCTTCGGCTAAAGCCTCTGCCAAAAAGCCATCCTATTTCGACTTCTGCCGAACTCCCTTTTTTTGGTTGCTACCTTGGATGTTTATATAGGCTTTGAGATGCTCTACTTGGCTCCAAAGAATCCTAATTCAAGTAGAATTCCTCCTAGGATGTTTAAGTGAAATTAGGAGTATGTTTCTTTGGCTTCAAGCATCCAAATCCGGGTGAAATTGCTCATTCTCATAGTAGGAGCACGGCCAGGGCACGCCCGTGCAAGTCATCTTCTAGGCCGTGTCTCTATTCTGTTGATTGAGGCACGACCGTGCAAGTTGGGGTTCAGGCTGTGCTTCGGGTCTGTCGATTGGGACACGGTCGTATAAATCATGGCATGGCCGTGTGAAGTAATTTGACGAGGCACGGCCGTGTGGCTTGAAGTCCATGCCGTGTCGATTTCCTCTTTGGCCCAAATTGGTCCGTGTTAAGCCCGTTTCTCGTTCTTTTCGTCCTAGGGTCCTTTCCTGAGTATAAACATGAAAAGAAAGGATTAAAAGCACCTTTTTACATAAATCAAGGGCTTAATCATCCAAAAGCATACTAAATATGGGGTTAAATATGTTACTTTTACGGTTTATCAGCAACCCTTTTTCACATAGTTTAGAGCTTTCATCAAAGATATAACAGCCAACAACCCATTCAAATCACTAGATTCAATTCAAACTATCTCACCATTCTAACTTCTCAAATCAATACTCTTCCGTTTAAAATTCACAATGGCATTATGCAAAGTGAACCAATCCATACCCAGTATGATATCAAATTCATCAAAAGGTAGCAACATCAAATTAGCCAGAAAAAAAGCATCCCGAAACATCAATGGACAATCCTTGCACACTTTATCCACCAAGACACACTTGCCAAAGGGGTTCGATACTCTAATCACTAATTCAGTAGAATCAATAGGTAGAGTCTTACTTGATACTAGATTCACACACACATATGAATGAGTAGATCCTAGATCTATCAATGCAATCACATCAGTATCAAATAAAGTTAAAGTACAAATAATGACATCTGGGGATGACGCTTCCTCACGAGTGCGAATAACATAGGCTCCGGCAAGTGCACTCGCCTTAGATCTCACAGTTGTAACCGTCGTCCCTTTCTGACTACCACTCACATTTTCAGTGTTTCTAGGAGGTCTACCCCTAGCCGTCATATTACTTGGTCTCGTAATCTGAACATTGTCTTTTTCATCTAACTCTAGGCAATCTCGAGACCATGATTGTAACACCACTTACTCGAGACCATCGCCAGAGTCGAGCACGAGGCATTATTCAACTTAACTTACCACTTCGGGTATAAAAATAATTTATTTCATCATTCATAGTAAATCTGTCCATCTGTGCAATAGTCATTAATTTAATTATAACTCGAGTTAAGAAACTCAAAATTTAGATCCATAAATTTTCTCGAAACTAGACTCATATATATTCTCACCATAAAATTTTCATAATTTTTTGTTATGCCAATTAGTACAGTTTTTTTCATTAAATTCTCCCCTGTTTCATTGTCCAACAGTTCTGCCCACTCTTCCCTAAAAATAAATTATCTCAATGTAAAATTTTTAGATGTTTTTCCCACTTATTTATGCTCAAATTAGACTCAATAAGGAATTAGACATATAAATTATAACTCATAATTATTTTTTTACAATTTTAAATGATTTTCTAAATTCTAATCAGGGGACTTCAAATATCATTCTGACCCTGTCTCACTAAAATTCAAATTTCACAGAATATAAAATTCCTTTGCTTACACAGTTTCTTTTATATGAAATTAGACACAATAAGCTTTAATTATATATCTTATTAACCTTCTAATTCAATTTCTCCTATTTTTGGTGATTTTTCAAAGTCATGTCACTGCTATTATCCAAAAACTGTTTCATTGCAAATTTTCACTTTTTCATACTTCCATTATTGTAAACATCACATAGGTATCCATACAAAATAATTTGATCCCTATACATGCCAAATTTAAAACATTTCAAAAGCATTTATATACCAAAATAAAGGTTTGATAGTGTGATACGAGGCTCCGACGATCTCCAATCCAAGTAAGTTCAATACAGTATAAAACAAAGGAAAGGAAAAGAACTAGTAAGCTACTAATAGCTTAGTAAGTTACATGTAAACAATAAGCATTCAATTAATAATTAACATTTTTACATATAACTAATCAATATCATTCTTAGCAAATTTAATCACATACACATGTACATTCTTACCAATTCACTTGTAATACATTTATACACTTAACCTTTATCACGTATGCTCATTCTTTCAATTATACCTGCATTCACACTTCATCTCATATTCACTTTAATTCATTATTAATCCCATTGAACACTCGGAATATACACAGATACATAGAGAATTAGCACATAAGTAAACTGACATGTAGCTGAAGCTACCACCGTAATGTAGCCGAAGCTACCACTGTAATGTAGCCGAAGCTACCATTGATCAATAACACTGAAAATGTCCACGGGCCTACTCACACAAGCTGTCAGGTATCTGCAACACATGCTATATCACCCAGCACCCGGGACTCACTGTAACACTGTAACACTGGTATCTAGTTATGTATCACTTGTATCCACTTCTATTACTAAGTTCAACCAGGAATTTACACTTAACACTTATTTTAAACAATTTATCACATGAATAATTTTTCTTCCACATTCAATATTAATTCAAAAATAAAATACAATTCACAATTTATAAAAATATATTGCTATTATTTACATATAACTTACCTCGGATGCAAAACGACTATTTTCGTTAATTAGTCGATAACCTTCTCTTTCCCCATCACCTTCACTATTCCTTCTTTCTTGATCTATATTAGCACAATTTAATACATTTTATCAACATTCCATTCAAATACAATTCATTCACAATATTTTGGACAAATTACATTCTTGCCACTAAAGTTTTATATATTTACACTTTTGCCCCAAATCTCAAAAATTAAACTTTGTCCCTTATTCTTATTTTTTACGACATGCTGATCATTTTTCCTTCTATGACAACATCAAATTCTCACTCTAAAATACACTTATGAACATTAGGTATTTTTACCGATTAGGCCGTCTTACTCGTTTTCACTTAAAATCGCTTAGCAAAAGTTATTTAACATAATTTCAAACCCTCATATTCTATCATAAAACATCAAAATAAACACATTTCACCTATGGGTATTTTTCCAAATATGAACCCTAGGTTAAATTATTGCTAGTATAAGCTAAATCGAGTTACCAGGACTCCAAAAACATAAAAAACATTAAAAGCGGGGCTTGGAATCACTTACTATGGAGCTTGGAAGCTTGAAACAAACCTTAGCTATGGAGAACCCTTGAAATTTCGTCCTAATGAAGAAGGTGGACATATTTTTCCATCTTTTTTCTTTTTTTTAATCTTTTAATTACTAGATGACTAAAATACCCTTAATTAAAAACTTTGGTTATTTCTACCTGTGTATGTCCATTTTTGTCCATGAAAGCCTAATGGTATAATTACCATTTAAGGACCTCTACTTCAATTATGCTCTTCAATCAAATCCTTTAACATCCAGAACTCATATTTGTCAACTTTTGCAATTAAGTCCTAATAGGTAAATTAGACATGCAAGTCAAGAAATTTTCTATCGATATTCTAACACATGCATCTAATCACTCGATAAATTATAAAAAATTTAATCAGAATAAATTTTTCTACTTCAAAATTGTGGCTTTGAAACCACTATTCTATTTAGGCCCTATTTCGGGCTATACAACTCTCCCCCTTTAGAGATTTTCGTCCCCAAAAATCTTACCAGTGAATAAGTTGGGATACTGTTTCCTCATAGCCTCATCAGTTTACCATGTTGCCTCTTCCACTCCATGTCGTTGCCGTAACACTTTCACTAAAGCAAATTCTTTGTTTATCAACTGTTTCATTTCTCGAGCTAAGATTCGAATTGGCTCTTCTTCGTATATCATATCCGATCAAATTTCCACTTCAGTTGGTGAAATCACATGCGATGGGTCCGATCGATATCGCCTCAACATAGAAACATGAAACACATAATGAATTCTTTCTAATTCTGATGGTAAAGACAATTGATAAGTCACTGGACTGATTCTTTCTATCACTTCATACGGACCAATAAATCTTGGACTTAATTTACCTTTATGGCCAAATCTCAAAATTTTCTTCCATGGAGACACTTTTAAAAATAATTTATCACCCACCTGAAATTCAATCTCTTTTCTTTTCAAGTCTGCGTACGACTTCTGTCGATCCGATGTAGCTTTCAAACAATCACAGATTATCTTCACTTTTTCTTCGGTTTCTTTTACCAAATCAACTCCATGCAATCGATTTTCTTTAAGTTCAGTCTAATATAATAGAGTCTGACACTTTCGTCCATACAACGCTTCATAAGGTGCCATTTTTATGCTCGATTGATAACTATTATTATATGCAAATTCCACCAAAGGTAGATATCTTTCCCAATTACCTTCAAATTCCAATACACAACATCTCAACATGTCTTCGAGTATTTTAATTACTCTTTCAGACTGTCCATCAGTATTGGGATGGAATGCTGTACTAAAATTCAATTTAGTACCCAATGCCTCTAGTAACTTCTTCCAAAATCTTAAAGTAAACCGTGAATCTCGATCAGATAAAATAGACATAGGCACACCATGTAATCGGACTATTTCAGCAATATACAATTCGGCTAACTTGTCAAGTGAAAAATTCATTCGCACAGGAATGAAATGAGTTGACTTCGTCAATGGATCAGCTATCACCCAATTTGAGTCTTTCTTTTTCAGTGACAATGGTAATCCCGACACAAAATCCATAGTAATTCTTTCCCATTTCCATTCCGGTATAGTAATTGCCTGGAGTAATCCCAAAGGTACCTGATGTTCTGCTTTGACCTGTTGACATATCATACATCTTGATACAAACTCAGATATATCATGTTTCATACCTGGCCACCAGTACCTCTTTTTCAAATCATTATACATTTTATTACTTCCCAAATGTACGGACATGATACCACTGTGTGCCTCGTATAAAATCTTTTGTACAAGTTCTGAATTTTTCTGTACACAAACTCTTCCTCTGAATAATAAATAACCATCAGTCCCAATCTGAAATTCTGAATCATTACCTAACTCACATTGTACCCGTTTATCCTGTAATTTCTCATCATTCTTCTGAGCTTCACATATTTACTGTAGAAATGTTGGTTTAGCTCTCAATTCAGCTATGATTGAACCATCATCAGTTAGTGACAACTGGGTTTTCATAGCTCGTAAAGAAAATAGAGATTTCTGACTCAAAGCATCAGCTAAAACATTAGCCTTACCCGGATGGTAATCAACAATCAAATCATAGTCCTTTATTAGTTCAAGCCACCTGCGCTATCTCAAATTAAAATCTTTATGTGTCATCAAATATTTCAAGCTTTTATCATCAGTATAAATATGACATTTTTCACCGTAGAAGTAATGCTGCCATATCTTCAGCGCAAATACAATAGCAGCAAATTCAAGATCATGTACTGGGTAATGTCTTTCATGTGGTTTAACTTGTCTTGAAGCATAGGCTATTACTTTACCTTCTTACATCAAGACACAACCTAAACCATTTTATGAGGCATCACTGTAAATAACAAATTCCTTACCCGGTTCAAGCTGGACTAATATAGGTGCTTTCATTAGTAGATCTTTCAATTGGTCGAAACTCTGATGACATTCATCAGTCCACTCGAACTTCACATCTTTCTGCAATAATCGAGTCATTAGAGAAGCTATCATAGAGAATCCCTATACAAATCTCCGATAATAACCAGCTAAACCCAAGAAACTTCTAACTTTGGATACATTCTTCAGTGGACTCCAATTGACAATATTTGGATTTTACTTGGATCTACCCTGATGCCTTCGGTGGATACAATATGTCCAAGAAAACCCACTTCTCGAAGCCAAAATTCATATTTACTGAATTTAGCATATAATTGCTTCTCACGCAGAATTTACAACACAATTCTCAAATGTTCTGCGTGTTTTTCTTCATCTCTATAATAAACCAAAATATCATCAATGAATACTACCACAAATCTATCTAAGTATGGTCTGAATATCCGGTTCATCAAATCCATGAATACTGTGGGTGCATTAGTTAACCCAAACGGCATAACGAAACTCATAATGACCATACCTGGTTCTAAAAGCAGCCTTTGGCACATCTGACTCTTTAACCTCAATTGGTAATATCCGGATCTCAAATAAATTTTTGAAAACACGGTGGCATCCTTTAACTGAACAAAAAAATCATCTATTCGAGGGAATAGATACTTATTTTCACTGTCACTTTGTTAAGTTAACGGTAATCAGTACATAATCTCAATGTCCTATCTTTTTTCTTCACAAATAGCACGGGAGCACCCCACAGGGAGTAACTTGGTCTCAGAAATCCTTTATCAGTCAACCCCTGTAATTGCACTTTTAATTCTTTCAGTTCAGTTGGTGCCATTCTGTAAGGAGCAATCAATATTAGAGCGGTACCGGGCATTACTTCAATACCAAATTCCACTTCTCTAACCGGAGGCAAACCTGGCAACTCTTTGGGAACACATCTAAATATTCACATACCACCGGCACTGATTCGATATTTGTTTCAGACACATTTGTATTCAACACATAAGCAAGATATGTTTCACAACCATTTTTTAAACATTTCTGAGCAGACATGGCAGAAATCACAATTGGCATCACATTTGACTTATCTATTTTAACCTGAAGAACTTCACCACTACTATACTTCAACTCAAGAATTTTCTGACTACAATCTATCTTGGTCTTATGTAATGTCAACCAATCCATCCCCAAAATAACATCAAACTCATCAAATGGAAACAACATCAAGTTGGTAGGGAAACAATGACTTTGTATCATCAAAGGACAATTTTTACATATTTTATCAACTATCACATGCTTGCCTAAAGGATTCGACACTTTAACCACATATTCAGTCGATTCAACACACAAATTCTTATCAAACACTAAATTCATGCATACATACGAATGAGTAGAACCAGGATCAATCAATGCAAGAACATTAGTGCCATAAAGAGAAAATATACTAGTGATCACATCAGGGGAAGCTGTTTTATCTCTAGCTCGAATGGCATAAGCTCTCGCAGGAGCTCTCCCTTCAGATCTTACAGTAGTGTCTTTTGTTACACCTTTACCACTAGTTCCAGTCCCAACATTTCTTGGTGGTCTTCCTCTGGTAGTCACACTGCTCGATTTCACATTCAGAAACTTTTCTATCTTGTAACACCCCCTAACCCATATCCATCGCTGGAAGGGATTACGAGATATTATCGAAACGAAATAAAACTTCTGACCATTCATGCATGCACATAAGAATGTTTACGAAACCAAGCCAAAACATTTTAGGTTGTACGAAAATCATCAAACATACATTTTAAACCATTACCTACTGACCGAATATAAGCACAGAAATTACATAACTTATTACTTATTATACAAGACTAACTTTACAAGCCACTTACTAAACTTGCATCAATTTATCTTGATTATTAAACATATAAGTTACTATTCATATGGTACATTTCTAAAAATTTGGCCGAATGTATCTAAGCTTAACAGAAAACATTATTCATTTAGCATAAAATCATATTTAATCATAAGACTAAAATCACTATTCATTTGGCAATTCACAAAGACTCAACCAAATGCTTTTATGAATAAATCCAACATTACTTGATAGCAAATTTCACTTTATTGATCTATATAAATTGTATGCACATGCATCAATACTTTTATTTATTTTTTTGTACATAATTTGTTACTCGTCTAATCAGACCAATCATTACAAAATTCATATACCAGCAATTCATGCTTAATAACCGAATATCCAACTAAACACTTTATAACTATTAAATTCATTTATTCAAACATCAAAAACTAGTTTAACAATTGTATCTCTCAATTCTAAAGCAATTAATTCACCAATTCAAAATAGAACATTCATGCCATTCATTTATGCGCATATATGTACTAGTCCAACTTGCTAAACATCTCCATATATCATTCATGTCATCCAAACAAACCATGACTCAAACTTAGCAAAGGAACAAGCCATTTTCTCATGACTGTTTCCATTTTATAATTACATAGACATATTCAAAATTTAAAAAGGGTTCAAAATATTTTCCAGCCTATACATGCCATAGATCTAGTCCAAAGTTAAATACCGAAATATTAGATAGTATGATGAAGTTACTGACGATCCCCGACCCTGCAGTTTAATACAAAAGTCTATAAAACAAAGAGACATAAAATCCAAAGTAAGCTTTTGTAAGCTTAGTAAGTTAAGCAGATGTACACATAATCAAAGGTAAATGTTTAAATCCAAATAAATCATGCTATAGTTACTTTTATTCTTTGATTCTCAAATTTCTAAGTTCATATGTATATACTGCTATTTTTTTTTTTAATAATCATTATTTGGCGAATATCATATAACCCATAATCCTTAGGATCATTAAACTAATGAAACTAAATTGTCAATAACATGTATCTATATGAGTTTATACCCATGTTCACTAATTCAGAAATTATAACTCAACACAACATCACTTACATATATCATTTATAAGTGTCGAATAAACAAGATCTTATGTCCACCCATTCAAAAACAAATTCCATAATTCTCCATATCATCCATTTTATAATGGAATACACATACATAATCACATTTATTCATCATGTACATCAACCATATTTTGTAACCAATAATCATGTCAATTGCTCACTTGATTTTTAAATAACTAACAAGTTAAAATATACTTCACCATTTTACTTGTTCACACTTTCCTTACCACATGGATATAAAACATTCTGAGTCTCAAGTTCATAAATAAGCACCAGTATAAACCTGCTAGGTAACAACTTGACAAAAATCACCGGTACAAGGACTGCTAGGCTTATAGCCCATTATATCACACCGGCACCATGCCTGCTAGACTTATAGTCTGATAAAACTCACTGGCACCATGCCTGATAAGCTTATAGCCCGAAATATCACAAATACATAATCGATTTAAGGACATAAATCACATATACTAAATCATAAGCTTTCATCAAAAATTCATAGTATCTTTCATATATCTAAACTCACTCGAAGTAATTTCTTCAACGTATCAAATACAATCCCTCCCATTCGGCAATAGCAAATATAATTATATACATTTCAATTCAGCATGAATACTTTACATTTAATTAAAATTAAGAACAACCATTTGCTTATAGACTTACCTCGGATATCGGCGAACATAAAATCAACTATTTGGCTATTTTTGTCTTTCCCCGATCCAAATCTAACTTTCTCTTTTCTTGATCTAATTTGATATAAATTAAACTTATTTAATCAATATTCAATTAAATTCACTCAAAAACATATGAATAACTAATTTTCACTTTTACCCCATACATTTTACATTTTTAGCTATTTAGTCCAAAATTCACAAAACACAAAGCAAGCATAATTTGCCATTGCCATGCTTATGCCGAATACTCATCTTATCCATATGAGTCTATACAATTTATTTATTTTGTAATTTGATCCTTTAATTTACTATTTTTACAAATTAGCCCTAAATGCTCAAAATCATTAAAACTTCCAATACAAAATTTATTAATCTAACACATAACTTTCATTTAACATCATAAAACACCAAATTTATCAAGCTCTTATCAATAGCAACTCAAGCACATATCACCAAATTCAAAAATTGAAACATGGGTTTTGAACATTTCATAGCAACGATCTTAAAAACATAAAAATTATCGAAGATTAAACAAAAACTAACCTTGAATTTAGCTTACACAAGACTGAAACTTTCAAAACATATTCTTCCTCTTTTTTTTTTCTAATATTCGATCGTGCATGAGAAAGGTGAACATGCCTTTGTTTTATTATAACATATGGTATTAACGTATTACTAATTTAACCTTAACTTATAAACTTTATAAACATAAAATAAAAGGGCATGATAGACCTTGGCCGTCCACTAACTTTAAAAGTGGGTCTATTGCATTTTAAATGCCTCCATTTAAAAAGACAACCTCAATTTAGTCCTAACATATTAAACTATCAAGTTTTCACTTTTACGCGATTAATCCCATTTATTAAACCGAACATCCAAACAATAAAATTTTTAAACGAAAATTTAATACACAAATTAACACATTATAAACACCAAAAATAATTTTAAAATAATTTTTGACTTGGATTCGTGGTCTCGAAACCACCATTTCAGTTAGGGTCTAAATCGGACTGTTACAACTCTCCTCCGCTTAAGGATTTTCGTCCCCGAAAATCTTACCGGTGAATAAGTTTGGATAACGCACTTTCATTGTATCCTCTAACTCTCAAGTTGCCTCCTCAACATCGTGCTTTTGCCATAGTACTTTAAATAACAAAATTTTCTTATTTCTCAATTCTTTTATCTCACGAGCCAGAATATGAATCGGTTCCTCTTCATGTGTCATATCAGACTGAATCTCAACCTCTATCGAACTAATCACATGTGAAGGATCAAAGCGGTATCTACGGAGCATCGATACATGGAATACATTATGGATCTTTTCTAGATCAGGTGGTAACTGCAATCTATAAGCAACCGGCTTGATACGCTCTGTGATTTCATACAGTCCAATGAATCTCAGACTCAACTTGCCTTTACGACCGAATCTGAGTACTTTCTTCCACGGTGAAACTTTTAAAAACACTTGATCTCCAATCTGAAACTCAATATCTTTACGTTTCAAATCTGCATATGACTTTTGACGATCTGATGTAGCTTTCAAACTACCACGAATCACTGCCACTTTCTGTTCAATTTCTTTAATCAAGTCAACCCTGTGTATCTTATTTTCACTGAGCTCGATCCAATACAATGGTGTACGACAGTTACGATCGCACAAAGCTTCATAGGATGCCATTTTGATACTAGATTGAAAGCTATTACTATAAGCCAATTCAATAAGAGGTAAGTATCTTTCCCATGTACCTTCAAACTCAAGGATGCAACATCTCAACATATCCTCAAGTATCTGAATGATCGTTCGGATTAACCATCTATTTGCGGATGAAAAGCTGTGCTAAAGTGTAGTTTCGTACCTAAAGCATTTTGTAATTTTTTCCAAAACTGCAATGTAAACCTCGAGTCTCGATCCAAAACAATGAAAATAGGCACACCATGTAATCTCACAATCTAAGAAACATACAACTCAGCCAATTTATCAAGTGAATAATCTGTGCGAATTGGAACAAAATAAGTAGATTTGGTCAATTTATCTACAATAATGCAGATTGCATCTTTCTTGCTCGATGTCAACGGTAGATCAGATACAAAATCCATCGTGATTCTGTCCCATTTCCATTCGGGTATCATAATCGGCTGAAGTAACCCAGAATGTACCTGATGCTCGGCTTTCACTTGCTAAAAAACTAGGCATTTCGAAACAAAATTTGATATGTCTCGTTTCATACCAGGGCACCAATAGAATTGTTTCAGATCGTTATACATTTTAGTGCTACCCTAATGAACAGACAATCGGCTGCTATGAGCTTCATTCAAAATCATCTGAATCAACTCTGAATTCCTCAGAACACATATTTGATCTTTGAATTTCAATCAGTCATTCTCATCAATTTAAAACTATGATTCAACATTAATTTCACACTGAGCTCATTTTGCCAACAAATCTTTATCAACTTTCTAGGCTTTACCAATTTATTGAACAGACAGTGGTCTTTCTTTTAATTCGGATACTATCGAACCATTATCAGACATAACCATATGTGCATTCATTGCTCGTAGAGCAAATAATGACTTTCTGCTTAAAGCATCAGCAATAATATTAGCCTTTCCCGGATGGTAGTCAATCATTAACTCATAATCTTTTAACAGCTCTAACCATCGACGTTGTCTCAAATTCAAATCTTTCTGAGTCATCAAATACTTTAGACTTTTTTTATCAAAATAGAAATGGCATTTCTCGCCAAATAGATAATGACGCCAAATTTTCAAAGCGAACACAATAGCTACTAGCTCCAAATCATGTGTTGGATAGTTCTATTCATGTAGCTTTAGCTATCTCGAGGCATATGCTATGACTTTGCCTTCCTGCATCAAAATAAAACCCAAACCATTTAAAGATACATCACTATAAATGACAAATTATTTACCCGATTCAGGCTGAACTAGCACTGGAGCTTTGGTCAAAAGAGCTCTCAATTGATCAAAACTTTTTTGACACTTCTCTAACCACTCAAACTTAACATCTTTCTGTAACGGCTTTGACAATGGTGTAAAAATCATAGAGAAACCCTTCACGAACCGTCTGTAGTAACCAGTAAGTATTAAAAAGCTTCAAACTTTAGAAACATTCCTCGGAGGTTTCCAATCAAGTATAGTTGAAATCTTGCTCGGATCAACCCGAATACCCGAGGCTAACACAACATGTCCTAGAAAAGTGACTTCGCGTACCCAAAACTCACATTTACTGAACTTTACATACAACTATTTATCTCGCAAAGTCTGTAATAGTAGTCTCAAATGCTCGGTCTCATCGCGTGAATAGATCAGAATATCATCTATAAACAACAATAAACTGATCCAAATACTATTTGAAAATCTGATTCATCAGATCCATGAAAATAGTAGGTGTATTATTAAGTCGGAAAGGCATAACTAAAAACTCGTAGTGTCCATACCTCGTCTGAAAAGCAGTCTTTGGCACATTAGAGTCTCTGACTCGCAACTGATAATAACTCGATCTCAAATCTATATTTGAAAACACTGAAGCCCCTTTTAGTTGATCAAACAAATCGTCAAACCGTGGCAACGAGTATTTATTCTTTATAGTCACCTTATTTAGCTAGCGGCGATCAATACACATTCTTATAGTTCCATCTTTCTTTTTCACAAATAGAACTGGCGTGCCCCAAGGAGAGAAACTCGGTCGTCCAAATCCCTTATCTGTCAACTCTTGCAACTGTGCTTTTAATTCTTTTAATTCTATAGGTGCCATCCTATAAGGAGCTATAGAAATTAGAGTCGTCCCCGACACTAATTCAATCTCAAACTTAACTTCTCAAATAGGTGGCAAACCCCATAATTCTTCAGGAAACACATCTGGATACTCACATACAACAGGTATTGACTCAATCTTCTTTTCTGTCACTTTAAAATCAAGCACATAAGCAAAATAAGCTTCACGACCCTTTCTGACATATTTCTGAGATGTCATAGAAGATATCACTGCTAGTAAACCATTCAAATCATTAGATTCAATTCGAATAACCTCATCATTCTGGCATCGTAAATGAATAGTCTTCCATTTACAGTTCACGATAGCGTTATGCAGAGTTAACCAGTCTATTCCCAGAATTATATCAAACTCATCAAATAGAAACAACATCAAATTAGCTAGGAAACATGAATCTCGAATCATCAATGGGAAATTTTTACACACTTTGCAACCAAAACACACCGGCCTAGGGGGTTTGATACTCAAATCACAAACTCAGTAGACTCAACAGGCAGAGTCTTACTGAATACTAATGTTTCGCATACATAAGAATGGGTCGAACAAGGATCAATCAATGTAATAACACTAGTATCATAAAGAGTGAAAGTACCGGTAATAATATTTGGGGAAGAAGTATCCTCATAAGAACGTATAGCATATGCTTTGGCAGGTACACGAGCATCAGATCAAATCACTGTATCTTTCATCCCTCTCTAACTGCCACTCATATTATCCGCATGCCTGGGTGGTCTGCCTCGCGATGACATATTGCTCAATCCCGCATTCTGAATAATGTTTTGCTCGACTAACATTGGGCACTCTCAGATAAAATGATCCGTCGATCTACATTTAAAACATAACCGATCATGTAATCTACAATTTCTAGAATTCCATTTACCACAATGCTTGCATGCAACTCTATTCTGTAGGATATTGCCAACATTGGCAATCAAAATGCTCGTGAACTCATAGGAGGTCGATCTCGATCTTGTCTAGTAAAGTCTGAAGCTTCTTTAGATCGGTTAGACTCATCTCTAAACTTCTTTAGTGTCGAATGAAATGTCTTACCCGATGATCTTTTACGGGAATCTCTAGCTTTAAAATCGGCTTTTCTTTTCGCTTTCTCGAGCTCTTCGGCTTTGCAAGCTCACTTAACCAATACCATGAACTCTTTTGATTTCAAGTATGCCAACCAGTAATTTGATATTTTCATTCAACCCGTCTTTAAATCTTTTGCACATTATAGATTCGATTGAAACACACTCACGAGCATATCGACTGAGTCTCACAAATTTCTGCTCGTACCCCGTCAAAGTCATACGATTCTATTTTAATTCGAGAAATTCCTTGCGCTTTTGATCAATGAATCTACAGCTAATATCTTTATTTCAAAACTCAGTTTGGAAGAATTCCTAGGTCACCCGCACTTTCAGAACCACTGATTCTAGTGTATTCCACCAGTGATATGCAGTGTCTCGTAGAAAAGATATAACACATTTTAAGCACTCATCCGGGGTACAGAAAAATTTATCAAACACGTGAATAGTCTTATCAAGCCAGAATTCAGCTCGCTCAGCATCATCATTATTAATAGCTCCGAATTCCTCAGCCCCATATATTCTGATTTTATCAACAGGAGGCTTATTAAATCTGATAGGATCAATCATCAGAGGTACCATAGGTGTCGGAGATGGATTATTCGGGGGTTGAGATTGTTGTACAGCCGGATTAGTCTGGATATACTGAGCAAACCATTCGTTCATCATTTGATAGAAGGCTTGCTTAGCCTGCCCCTCATGGCTACTCGAGATAGATCGAGATACAACTGGTGCTGCCCCATGCATGGGAGTAGGCGCTACACTCTCGACATCATCAGCTACAGCTCTGTCGAGATCCATTTTCTATATGAAAGCACATTTTCAAATGTTAGAAGTCATCACACTATCGCAATAAATATTATGGCATGTATAGATAGATGCACACGCGCTACGTTAGTCCTAGAATCGACTAAACCATATCTCTGATACCAATTAAATGTAACACCCCCTAACCCATATTCATCGTCGAAAGGGATTATGAGATATTATCGTAACGAAATAAAACTTCTGAACATTCATGGATTCACATAAGAATATTTACAAAACCAAGCCAAAACATTTCAAGTTGTACGAAAATCATCAAACATACATTTTAAATCATTACCAACTGACCGAATATAAGCACAGAAATTACATAACTTATTACTTATTATACAAGACTAACTTTACAAGCCACTTACTAAACTTGCATCAATTTATCTTGATTATTAAACATATAAGTTACTATTCATGTAACGGCCCAATTTTGACCCTAATTGGAATAGTAGTTTTGGACCACAAATTCAAGTCCAAAAATATTTTAAAATTACTTTGTGTGTTTAATATGCGAGACTTTTCTTGTGTTAAATTTTCATCTTTTAATTTCGTTATTTGAGTGTCTGATTAAACAAAAGGACTTAATTGTGTAAAATGAAAATTTGATGGCTAGTTGTAAAATGGCTTAATTGTTTATGTCTTTTTTAATATAGAGGATTTGTGTTGTAATTAGTCCCTATTATAAATAGTGGACAGCATGTTGAATGATAAATGACTTTAATATATATATTTATATATTATAAAAGTTATAATTATTAATAATATATTATATTAACGTATAATAAAACATAAAATGAAAGAGAAAAACCAATCTTTCATCTTGTTGTGACCGAAACAGAAAAAATAAAAAGAAGGAAACATAAGCTAGTTATTCGGCCATTGTCAAGGTTGATTAAGGTATGTAACTAGCTTAGTTTTTGATAATTTTTACGTTTTTGAGATCGTTACTATGAGATGCACAAAGCCCATGTTTTAATTTTTTATTTTGATGAATATTTTGAGTTGATCCATTGATGATAACTTGTCGTTTATGTTGTTTGATGGTGAAATATGATATAAATGTGTTAGATTAACAAGTTTTGTCTTTGAATTTTTGATGAAATTGAGTATGTTGGACTAAATTGCAAAAATAACTTTTTGAGGGACTAAAATGTGAATTAAACAATATGTATGGACTTGTGTAAGGACTAGGAACATTCAACCCTTAAGGTGTATAGTCAAAATTTGTGTATTTTGTGTTTTGTGCAAATAGGACTAAATTGTAAAAAGTGTGAAATGTTAGGGAAAAATGGTAATTTTCCCATTTATGTGTTTTTGGATTAATTGAATGAAAATATGTTTGAATGAGCTTAATTTGAATATGTTTAGATTAAGAACCAAAGAAATCAAACTTGGATCGGGGAAAAGCGAAAATAGTTGAATAGCAGATTTTTGTCGTCTGTCGATATCCAAGGTAAGTCTTTAAGCAATAAAACATTGTAAATTATGTATGTAACTTAGTATATGCTGATTTGGAAATTTTCTAGCTTTAATATTGAGTAGCCAAATGTGAATAAACATAGAATTTAATATGATTAAGTTTAGTTCGATCGAGATATGATGTTGGAAAGTTCTTACAAACATTATGAAGTGTATAAAAGTTTTGATATATGAAATATGTGTGAGACAGCTTTATAGTATTGTTATTCAGGCTGTGGGCTTAGCAAGCCTTGTGCTGGTGAACTTAATGAGGCTTTCTGCCTAGCAGGCTTATTGTCGGTGATTGAATATCAGACCTCATGTCTAGCAGGCTTAGTGCCGGTGTGTGATTTAGGCTTATGCCTAGTAGGTTTTATACCAGTGATCTATTTTCAAATTTATATTTATAAGACCTCATAATTATGTGGTCATTGAGCAAGTAAGTTGATAAAATAAGCTTGTATATTCGGCCAAATAGGTATATGCATATATGATGTTTTATTGAGCTTGTATATCCGGCCAAATAGGTATGTGCATATGTGATGTTTAATTGATCTTGTGTATTCGGCCTCTTAAGAATGTGTATACAACGATAATGTATCGAAATTATAAACTTGACCACATATGATGTTATATTAAATTTGAATCTTTGGGTACATGTGATGTTATAATAAACTCGTATATTCAGTCATCTACGAAATATATGAATGTGGTACTTGTATGTTCTATCATATATATATATATATATATATAGTATTTGCAAATTTGGTCATATGTAGAAATCTAAAGAACCATGTGTATTTAGCCATATAAGTAGGTAATTACAAGATGATATTTTGGATCTTAATCATTCTGTCAAATAGGTGTGTTTGTAAACTTAAGTGAGATATTGATATTTTGGAAATGAAATTGAATAACGTAATGTTAAATGTAATGTTAGCATTTGGCCAAGATGGCTTATTTGTGCTATAGTATCATGTTAATAATAAAAATTGAATATTTAAAATGTTTGAATGCTCTTTTAAATTGTTTTATTTGCTTAAGCCTTACTAAGCCATGTTAGCTTACTCTGTGTTATATGTTTACATTGTTTATAGATTTTGGACTTCAGCTACGGGCTTGGGGATCGTTATTGAAGTCATCAACACTATCATCAAACGTTAGTACTTCTAAAAAAATTTATTTCCGAACTTATGGCATGTATAGGCTAATATGTATTTTTGTTCAACTTTGAATATGTAATTATGAGCCATTCGAAAATGGCTTATCTCTTTTGGTTAATCCTAGTTTCTATGCTTGATATAATGAATATATTTAACGCTTGTATTATATAAATCTGATCATGGTTTATTAAGTGATCTTGGTTGGGTTGTTTTGTTAATGATCTGTCTGAATTTAAATATGGATTATGTTTGTATAGAAAGTAATGTGCATTTCATATATATGTGATATATACATTTTCGGGTTATGCTTGCTGTTAAGAATATGAAATGTGGTTGAATTAATAGGTAAATTACTAAGTTATAATAGATGAAATGGTAGTTAAGTTCGGTAGTGAGACAAGGAAGAATGTGTGTATTTTTCGGTCATGATTTAGAATTATGTGAGAAGCATGTTTTGTGCTATAAATTAGTTTATGAATTGGAGTTGGATAATATGATATGATATGTATAATTTTATTAATATGAATTGATTTGATTCGAATATGAAATAGTTTATTTAGACTTATAAGAGAATGGTTCAACTTGATGTAATAAGTACGTATTTGTAATTGTTAAAAGTTGTGCAATGTAATAAATGTCGGTCATGAGTTGTGATATGTACCGTAATGCCTCGTAACCCTAATTTGATGACGGATATGGGTTAGGGGTATTACATTTTATTGGTATCAGAGCTACGGTTTAGTCGATTCTAGGACTACTGTAGCACGTGTGAGTCTAGCTATACATGCCATAATTTATAATGCGATAGTGTGATGACTTCTGCCATCTGAAAATGTGTTTTTATATTGTAAATGGATCCTGATAGAGCTGTAGCTAATGATGTCGAGGGCGTAGAGCCTAATCCCATGCATGGGACAGCGTCGGTTGAATCTCGACCTACCTCGAGTAGCCGTGAGAGGGAGGCTAAGCAAGCCTTCCATCAAATGATGAACGACTGGTTTACTCAATATATCTGGACTAATCTGGTAGTACAACAACCTTCACCCCTGAATAATCCATCTTCGATACCTATGATACCCTCGATGATAGATCCGATGAGATTTAGCAGGCCCCCTGTAGATAAAATCAGAAAGCACGGTGTCGAGGAGTTTAAAGCTAATGATGATGATGATGCTAGACGAGCTAAGCTGTGGCCTGATAATACTATCCGTGTGTTTGACAAGATATCTTATACTCTAGATGAATGTTTAAACTGTGCCATATCCTTATTACAAGACACCGCATATCACTGGTGGGATACACTAGTATCGGTGGTTCCGAAAGAGAAAGTGACCTGGGAATTTTTCCAAACTGATTTTCGTAAGTAATACAGTAGCCAGAGATTTATTGAACAAAAATGTAAAGAATTTCTAGAATTGAAGCAGGGTAGTATGACAGTAACTGAGTATGAACGGAAATTTGTGAGACTGAGTCGATATGCTCTAGAATGTGTTTCAACTGAAGCTATCATGTGTAAAAGATTCGAAGATGGCTTGAATGAAGACATCAAATTGCTAGTTGGAATACTTGAGAATAAAGAGTTTGTGGTACTTGTTGAACGAGCATGTAAAGCCAAATAGCTTGGGAAAGAGAAAAGAAAAGCTAATTTTGAAGCCAGAGATTTCTGTAAAAGATCATCAAGTAAGAATTTTCACTCAGTATCAAAGAAGTTCAGGGATGATTCTAGTCGCCATAAAGCTACTTCAGACTTTTCTAAACGAGATCGAGACCGACCTCATGTGGGTTCCACGAGCCACTTCGATTGCCAGTGTTGGCAATGTTCAGCAGAACAGAGTTGAGTGCAAGCATTATGGTAAATGGCATTCTGGAAGTTGTAGATTACATGATCGATCATGTTTTAAATGTGGATCGATGGATCATTTTATCTGAGAATGCCCAATGTTAGCCAAGCAAAACATTGTTCAGAATGCGAGACCGAGCAGCATGTCAGTGCAAGGCAGACCACCCAGGCATTTGGGTAATGTAGGTGGAAATCAGAGAGGAACAAAAGAAATAGCAGTTCGATATGAGGCTCGTGCACCTGCTAGAGCATATGCTATATGCGCTCGTGGGGATGCTTCTTCCCCAAATGTTATTCCAGGTACTTTCACTCTTTATAATACTAGTGTTATTGCGTTGATTGATCCTGGTTCGACTCGTTCTTATGTGTGTGAAACATTAGTATCCAGTAAGACTCTACCTGTTGAGTCTATTGAGTTTGTGATTCGTGCATCAAATCCTTGGGTCGGTGTGTTATGATTGACAAAGTTTGTAAAAATTGCCCATTGTAGATTCGAGATTCATGTTTTCCATCCGATTTAATGTTGTTACCTTTCAACAAGTTTGATATAATTTTGGGTATGGATTGTTTGACTTTGCACGATGCCATTGTTCATTGCAAAAGAAAGACCATTGATTTGAGATATCAGAATAGTGAAATTATTCAGATTGAATCTAATGATCTGAATGGGTTACCAGCAGTAATATCTTCGATGTTAGCTCGGAAGTATGTGAGAAAAGGTTATGAAGCTTACTTTGCTTATTTGCTTGATAGTAAAGTAACTGAAAAGAAGATTGAATCTGTACTAGTTGTGTGTGAGTATCAGGATGTATTTCCTGAAGATTTACCGGGTTCGCCACCTATTCAAGAAGTAGTGTTTGGTATTGAGTTAGTTCTTGGAACGACTCTGATTTTGATAGCTCTGTATCGGATGGCACCAACTGAATTAAAGGAGTTGAAAGCACAGTTACAAGAGTTAACAGATAGGGGTTTTGCACGACCAAGCTTCTCTCCCTGGGGTGCACCAGTTCTCTTTGTGAAAAAGAAAGATGGAACAATTCGAATATGTATTGATTACCGATACCTAAATAAGGTGACTATAAAGAATAAATACCCGTTTCCACGGATTGATATAACTTGTTTGATCAACTAAAAGGGGCTTTAATGTTTCAAAGATAGATTTGAGGTTGGATTATTATCAGTTGCGAGTTGAGATTCTAATGTGCCAAAGACTGCTTTCCGGATGAGGTACGGACATTATGAGTTTTTGGTTATGCATTTCGGAATTACTAATGCACCTGCTGTTTTTATGGATTTGATGAATCAAATTTTTAGACAGTCGATTTGTGGTAGTATTTATAGATGATATTCTAATCTACTCCAGAGATAAAACCGAGCATGCTGTGCATCTGAGACTTGTGCTACAAATTTTACGAGATAAACAGTTGTATGTAAAGTTTAGTAAGTGTGAGTTCTGGTTACGTGAAGTCAGTTTTTTTGGGCCATATTGTTTCAGCATCAGGTATTCAAGTTGATCCAAATAAAATATTGGCTATACTTGACTAGAAACCCCCGAAAAATGTTTCTGAAGTTCGAAGTTTTCTGGGGCTCATTGGTTACTACAGACAGTTTGTGAAAGGTTTTTCTATGATTGCTACACCATTGAAAAAGCTATTACAGAAAGATGTTAAGTTTGAATGGCCAGAAAAGTGTCAGAAAAGTTTCGATCAGGTTAAAGCTCATTTGACCGAAGCTCCAGTGTTAGTCCAACCTGAATCGGGTAAAGAATTTGTTATTTATAGTGATGCATCTTTGAATGGTCTGGGTTGTGTTTTGATGTAGGAAGGCAAAGTCAAAGCTTATGCCTCGAGACAGTTGAAGCCACATGAAAGAAACTATCCGACACATGATTTGGAACTAGCAGCCATTGTGTTTGCATTAAAGATTTGGCGCCATTGTCTGTTCAGCGAGAAATGTCATGTTTATTAAGATAACAAAAGCCTGAAGTATTTAATAACCCAGAAAGATTTGAATTTGATGCAATGACGATGGTTAGAGTTGTTGAAAGATTATGATCTAGTGATTGACTACCATCCAGGAAAAGCTAATGTTGTTGTGGATGCTTTAAGCCGAAAGTTATTATTTGCTCTATGTGCAATGAACACGTATATGATTATGTCCGATATCAGTTTACGACTTAATGCATCTGCCACCACGTTGGCTTTACCTGGGTGATACTCAATTGAGCAATCATAGTCCTTCAGCAACTTTATCTACCTCTGTTGCCTTAAATTCAGCTCGTTTTGGGTAAGGAGATATTTAAGACTTATGGTCCATATAAATAATCGACTTTTCTCTGTATAGGTAATGTCTCCATATCTTTAGGGCAAACACTACTGCGGTTAGTTCCACGTCATGAGTAGGATAGTTAACTTCATGTGGCCTTAACTGACGTGATGCGTATGCCACCACTATTCCTTCTTGCATTAGCACACAACCCAAACCTATGTGCGACGCATCACAATAAACAACAAATTCTTTCCCCGCCTCAAGCTGAACCAACACTGGTGCTTCAGTCAGAATCTTCTTCATCTTTTCAAAGCTTTCATGTTGTTTATCAGTCCACACAAACGGTACTCCCTTACATAGTAACTTAGTTAGGGGTGCAGCAATCAACGAAAGGCCCTCAACAAACCTTCTGTAGTACCTAGCCAAACCCAGGAAACTTTGAATCTTGGACACTAACTTCGGTGGCTTCCAATCCAACGTAGCTTCCACTTTCTGAGGATCAACCATAATCCCCTCGGCCGACACAACATGACCCAAGAATGTCACTTCCTTCATCCAAAAGTCACAGTTACTAAATTTGGCATAAAGTTGCTTCTCTCTCAATATCCGTAAAACAACTCGAAGATGTGAATCATGCTCCTCCTCCGTTCTAGAGTACACTAAGATGTCATCTATGATTACCACTATGAACCGGTCTAGATAAGGTTAGAAGACCCGATTCATCATATCCATAAAAGTGGCTGGTGCATTCGTTAACCCGAACGGCATCACCAAAAACTCATAATGCCAATAACGAGTTCGAAAAGCTGTCTTATATATGTCTGCCTCCTTGACCCTTAGTTGATGGTAACCTGATCTTAAATCTATCTTCGAGAATACTAAAGCTCCTCGCAACTGATCGAACAGGTCATCAATCCTAGGTAACGGGTATTTGTTCTTAACAGTTAGCTTATTCAATTGATGATAGTCAATGCACATCCGCATCGGCCCATCCTTTTTCTTCACAAACAATACTGGCGCTCCCCACGATGATACACTTGGTCTGATAAAACCTCAATCCAACAAATCTTGGATCTGAGCTTTTAGTTCTACCAGCTTCTTTGGCACCATCCTATAATGGGCGATGGACACCGAGCCGTTCCCGATAATACGTCCGAAAACTCCTTCATAGTTCTAACATCCCCAATAGATAATTCCTTTGCATCAGATGTGCTGACAAAAGCCAAAAACACCTCGCACCCTTTTCGCACCATCTTTTTGGCCTTAAGCACCGAAATCACATGAGATAAATAATCCCTTCTTTCTCCTATCACCATCACCTCCTTATCCTCTGAAGTCTTTCATACCATGCGCTTAGTAGCACAATCCAAGCTCGCCCGGTGCTTAACTAACTAGTCCATGCCTAAGATAAAATCAAACTCACCGAATGGTAGTTCCATCAAATCTGCCTGAAACACTACTCCATGAACTTCTAGAGGCACATTTCTAAACAGCTTTTTACTACCACCGATTGTCCTAAGGGACTAATTGCCGACATTTCTCTAGCAGCAATCTCAGATTTAACACCTAGAGTCCCAGACACAGTATAGGCAACATATGAATGGGTAGATCCAATATTTATCAAAGCTGTAAATGGCACATCAAATATGAAAAATGTATCGGTTATGACGTCCGGTACGTCGCCATCCTCTCGACGTCAAGCCGCATAAACCAGTCACGGCTATCTCGCATCTGTGTTTCCCATGTTACCAGCACATCTACCCGGTGCTCCCTGACCACGTCCTATACCATTTCAACTCGGCTTGGAAAATGACCTCTCGGTGGCTGCTGACCACCTCTCCCTGGCTGCACAAATCTATGATATACTATCTGTGTCTGAACAGGCTTTCGAGGACAATCCCTAAACCGATGATCCATAGACTCGCATCTGTAACACCCGCCAGTTCTTTTCCAGCACTCTCTCGAATGAAATTTTCCACATTCCACACAAGGCTATAACTGACCGGTAGTAGATGGAACTCCCACTCAAGCTGGCCCCTCAAACCTAGGCCTCTTATTAAATCCCCTTGAAGGACTTGAGAACCCAGAATCTCTTTTGTTCTTGCCCCTTTCCTTATCTCGGTTCTGTCACTCTGAGTATTTTACCTCATCAATAATTTTGACATTATCCCTAACGTAGCAAAATCTCTTTCCCACTGTGGGGCTATCAATACCCGCAACTCATCTCATAGCCTATCCTCAAAACGCACATAGCACTCATAATCTGTCGAGACTTTTCCCCTGGAGTATCAGCTCATGCACAAAAATTCTGCCTCGTACTCTGCCACAGATTTACTCCCCTAACCAAATTCAAAAATTCTTTTTCCGAGCATTCACATAGCTAGCCCCAACATATTTTCCCTGGAAGGCCACCTTAAAGAAATCCCAAGTGATACGATTCGCTGGTGTGCCTTCCCTTACAGTGAGCCACCACTAATATGCCTTGTCTCTCAGTAATGACACAACCCCTTTCAATTTATGTTCATCCATGCAATCCAAATCATCCATAATTCATTTCACAGCCTCAAGCCAGTATTCAGCTACATTCAGGGCTACACCAGATTTGCCCCTAAAAACATCAACCCCATTTGACCTGAGCCGCTCCGAAATAGATCCACGCACTGGCGATCCAGTACTTTCCGCAGTAACCCGTTCCAAAACTCGCAGCATAGCTTGGGACAGGGCGTTGTCCCCTCTTGTTCAGTTTTGAGACCCTACTTCTACCACTGGCGGTGCTGGCACTTTGCCTTCAGCACATGCCCTGATTCTGAGGATCCAGCCCCGACTACAGTCGCGTGTACCATGTCCACGTCCTCTAGTACTCATATTACTAAGTCGAGTTAATCTGATTAAGAATATTTTATGAATCAGTATATGGTTCCAATCTTGATTACCAAATACTTTATGGAAAACAGATATAAGAGTTGTTTTCGCGATTCAAATTTCCTAATGTCAGTCTCTATAGTCTTAGCTCCTATAGCTAGAAGTTTCTAATAGTTTCCTTACTAGAGTCATAACATCATCATATCAACAATCATACAATGAGAAAACTTACGGATTTGGTGCCGGAGACCCATGGTACCATACTTCCAATAAAGACATACATTTTTTAAATCATATTCTAAACCAAATTTGAAAACATTTTCGAACCCATTCCATAGTCGAGTTTGGCAACCTGGCTTTGATACAATAAAATATAACATCCTAAACCCGGCCTAGACGATACGGCCGGATCTGGCACATCACATAGAAAGGTTTTTTAAAAATAAATTAATGGCGTGTTTGTTAAAAAGTTGAAACCTTAAGTTTAGATATTTGTTTGTAAAGACTCCGATCACTTTGACGAAATGTTGATAAACCAAGTGTTTGTTTTAGAAAAGTTATTCATTGAAAAGATGTGTCTCTCTATTGAAAATTCTGAGTTCTGATGTTTGTTTATAAAAACTCGATTCACTTATTGTCCGTTTCTTTAAAAAGTTGTTATTATTCTGAAAACTGCTTTGGTTAAGAAATTCGAAGTTGAAAACTTGCGGAAACATGATATTTTGAAAACAATTTGTTAACTCTTTTAGAAAAACTCTTGTATTAAACATTTATCAGTAAAAATAAAGGAAAAAAAAGTTTAAAAGGAAAATAAAGTCTAGAGGCCTGGTTACAAAACAATAAACCCAAACTAATTAACTTTAAAAACAAGATAAAACCTGAATTTACTAAGGTTTACGAGAAATCTACGATGTATGGCCACCACTGAGTCCTCCATGGCTCCAAGTCCTCTACCACTGGGGATTACCTGTGAGATTAAAGAAAAGAGGTGAGTTACGAGAACTCAGTGTGTAATCCCCTAAACTCGTATTAACTAGGCCCGAGCCCATAAGACATCAATTTGGGCCTAAGCCCTATAATCATGAAAGTGCAAGTGAAGTAGTGAAACCCAACCCAATCCAACCAACACACCTCCGACCAGCCAATCTGTAACATCCTAGATTAGGGGTTATGCGTTCGTGCATAATTCATGAGATAGTGGGATCGATGGGTGTGTTGAATGTGTTCGAAGAGTTTCAAGAACCTAAGATGAAATGAAATATAAGAAAATGTAAGGAAATGTAGGAAATGTAAGGAAATATAAGGAAAATGTAAGGAAATGAAAGGAAATGAAAGGAAATGAGAGAAATGAAAGGAAATGAAAGGAAATGTAAGGAAATGTATGGAAATGTATGGAAATGTATGGAAATATATGGAAATGTAAGGAAATGTATGGAAATGTATGGAAATGTATGGAAATGTAAGGAGATGTATGGAAATGTAAAAATGCTTTAGAAATGTTAAAGAAACTAAACTAAAATAGGAAAGTGACCATTTTGGAAGCAAAGTAAATTAGGAGAGTGAACATTTTGGAAACCAAGCCAAAGAGGAAACTAAACATTTTGGAAACCAAGCCAAAATAGGAAAATAAACATTTTGGAAACCAAACCAAAATAGGAAACTAAACATTTTGGAAACTTGGAAAATCTGAGTGGCGAAAATTTTAGGAAACTTAAATATGACCCCGGAATGTCGAATTTAAGAGCCCAAAGGGGAGCTTAAGGCCAAGTGACCCTAAAAATATAAAGAACATAAAATTTGACCCAATAACGGACTTGGAAATGTGGCCTGAAGATGCCACCTAAGGCTTTAGGAAATGGCCCAAATGCAAGAGGTTTTGGGCTGAGTTCAAGTCATCCAGAAGCAAATAAAAGAAATAAAATTTTGCCTCCATGAGTGTAGAATTGAATGACACCTAACTAAATCTTTAAGTGATTTTTTTATTTAATTACTTAGAGAGAAGCAATGGGCTGACAATAGGGACTCTTAGGAGAAGAGTTTTATTCCTTTAGAATTTCGACTAAATAGGTGGATAAATGAAGAATTATTCTTTAATTAGGAGAATGAGGGAAGAGTGGTGGCCAAGCAAAGGATTCTTGGCCTAGTAAATTCGGCTATAAAAGGAGGGACTAGGGCCATTCATTATTCATTCTTCCTCTCTTTCCTCTGAATATTCTTCTTGAGCATCCATTCTTTTTCTTCTTTTCTTTTAAGCCTCCTAGCCGATTTCCTTCTAAGCCTATTATTCCTCTCTTCCTTCATCTTTGAAACCAAATACATAAGTGAATTATAGCCGATTGTTCATCAAGTCTCTAAGCGAATCTCACGAAGGTTGAAGTGAAGGTGCAATCGATTCCTTCAAATAAGGGTAAGATCCAAGTTTAGTTTTCCATTCTTTTATATTTTAGACTTATCGAAATCTAGGGACTAATTTCAATTATTAATCTTGGCCGAATCATGGAAGGAGAAGTTCTTTTCCGAAGGTACACCATAGGCCACGTGTTCCTAGTTATTCGGTGAATTTGGGATTTAAAATCCACAAGGTAAGCACCTAAAAGTATTGACCAAGGCTTGTATGATTATCTAGATCAGTTCTTTAATTATTAAAAAGCCGAAAACTAACCTATATTGAGATTCAAGGTTGGCCGAATATCAAGTGAAGGAAAACCAAGTTTTCGGCATTTGAATAAACACCAAATCGACATCAAAGGTAAGTCTTTTTACAAATCCTACTAGGATTTGGATATCATAGCCAAATAGAATTTATGCTAAGTAATAAATGATGAATCAAATGTAGGGCTAAGGATCTAAACTTTAGATCTAGCTTTCTCAAGGAATCGTTAAACAAATCAGGTGTGTACCCTACACTAAATCTTAATAGATTTATGGCTTAAACTTGATATATGTGTTAATATGAAAGTGTAAGAATATGGCTAAGGTACCGTGTGTATTCCACACTATTCTTAATAGTTTTATGGTTTAAATTTGTTATATATGTTAATGTGAAAGTGAAAGAAAGTGGCTAAAGTGCCATATTATGGTACAAAGTATTCAGGTACGTTTTCCTACTCCTACTAGGATTTCGAAATAAATGTTATACAAGTGAAAAGTGATGTGAAAGTGAAATAAAAATATGTTATGCATGATATTTATAATTTGGGGCATTAGGGATTTATGTGAAAGGGAAGAAGGTGTTGACTACGGTCTCACCAGCGTTATAAGTGAAAGTGATGACTTGGTCTCACTAAGTGAATGTGATGACTTGGTCTCACTAAGTGAATGTGATGACTTCGGTCTCACTAAGTGGTAACCGGTTACATTACGATGGTGGCTATGCCACAATATTATCGATGGGCGATGAGCACGTCATTGCGGCCGCCTTCGATGGAGTGTAGCGGAAGGAGGTTGACTTAGTAGTCCCCACGGTTGTCTGAGTTGAGTGCGGGTGGAGTGTAGCGGATGGCATATAGGTTTGGGTTGGGTTTGCATCATTACCTTGAAATTGTTATATGCATATGATTTTTATGGGTGCCTATTTCTATTATGTTTAGTGTTGGTTACACACCGAGTCTATCGACTCACCCGTTGTGGGAATATGTTTGGTGATGAGCGATAATGGGCCGGGAATGGCAGAACTTGTGGTGGCCATGATCGACTTGAAGTTCGATTTAATTTGAATATTTATTTTATTTTAAAAGTCTTGTACAATTTATTATTTTGGGTTTCATTTTATGTAATAAGGCCATAGTGGCAATTTTTATTTTACTATAATTACTATGTTATGAGTTTAGGGCTTTATAAAGAGTAAGCCCACTTAGTATGAAATAAGTTTAAATATTTTTATCACTTGAAGCAAATGGGTTTTGTTATAAAAATAAAATTGTTTTCAACTCAAGCCCAACCCACAACGAGCTATCTTCCAAAAACTCATAGTTTTCAAAACAATCGAATGAATTTGAGCAGGGTTACTTCAAGGAACATACCAGATCCATCCATTCTCGTGGTAGGGTTTGGGGTGTTTCAATTTGATATCGAGCAGGTTCAAACTCTCGACTGTGGCCTAAGGCCCAAAACATTTTTTTTTTAAAATAAGGCCAAATGAGTTTTATGAAAGTATTTTTACAAATGGGCGAGTATTAAGACATGGCCCTAAGTCTCAAACCATGATCCACCGGTAAGTACCCCAACTCTATGTGTGATTACTGTGATTTATATAAGGGTAGAAAAGGCATGGAGCGTAGAATAGCGGGATAGGAACTTGAACCCTAGGATTAGACTACTCAAACACAAACACATAAGATTTAAGGCACTAAACCAACCTATGACTAAGTCAATTAAGCTAGGGTGTGGCAACCATGGTACGCATGTCTAGGAGTGGATCTGAAGAGCTTGGTATTTAAGCGGTCCTAGTGACTCACCTCCTCTTCTTGAATCCTACAGTGCGTAGCTTGGTTCACCCTAACCTAGAGGACTTAGTGGGTGTAGCAACCCTTGTATGCATGTCTAGGAATGGTTTCGGGGAGCTTGGTATTTAAGCGATCCGTGACTCACCTCCTCTCCACTCGAATCTGCACAGTGCGTAGCATTGGTTCACCCTGACCAAGAAGGCTCAGTCATAGGCTAAACTCAATAACTAAAACCCGGAAGGGAATTAGCCATTTTTTTTAACACTTAATATTAAAATTCTTAAATCAATTTCTTTCTCTTATCCTTAATTCGCGAAAACTATTTCTGTACACAATTATTTTCAAAAATTTTTGATCCATAAAAATTACAAAAATGCCCTTAGTGGTAAAATTACCAAAATGCCCTTAGTTTATAAAATGATTCAACTATTCAACAGTTTTACCAAAATTCCATTATTTTATAAATATTCAAAAACCCTAACTTGCAAACTATCAAAAATATCTTGATTTTGGAAAATTACAAAATTACCTCTGACTTACAAAATTACCAAAATGACCCTGATTTTCAAAATTTTTGCAACATTCCCATTTTGAAGAAACAATTTTCGAAAAGAACCCTCAGAGTTTTACAAACTTTTGAAATACCACTGATATATTAAATTTTACAAATTTACCCTGATTTGTGAAAAATTACCAAAATACCCACGAGGTTATAAACTAAAATAACCCCGATTTAAAACTTTTCCAAATTACCCTAGACTTCAAAATTTTTAAAAATAATTTTGACAAAAACACCAAGGAACGTGTTTCTTACGAAAATTACGAAAATGCCCTTGTAGGACAAAATTACGAAAATACCCGGGTGAGGACAACAACAACAACGACAAAAATTACAACATTTCTCCTGAATGAGCGAAAGTTCATACTTGTTTGATGGATGAATAAATAAGACTGTGTGTTTGTATGAATACGAAAGAACCACTCTTAAAACACTTTCCATAAAACTCCTTCATTTGATAAATAAGTGGAACAAAGACTAATCCATAAAAAAAATTCTTAATCGGATCTCGGCTAGGAAATGAGTTCTAGAGGGCGAATTCGTCAGAGGACGATGAGGAAGAATAAGCGTGTCGAACCCGTTAGATCGGTCAAGGTTACGACAATGAGTTCCACCGCCACCACCACCCCCATTTGTTAACGCGGAAAGCAGCTCGGAGCGGGGATGAGGCGTGTCATGAGCTATGTTGCAGTATTAGAAATGGTGGTGGCGGTGGAAATTTGGGAGCTCAAATCTATACCCGGCGACTCAGAGCCAACGGGCCGAGGTGTTTAAATGGAGTGTCCGTGTGGCACCCAAGATCTGCGTAGAGTATTGGTTGGAAGCAATGGCGTATCATGGATGAACTCGACCTGACCCCTGAGGAGAAGTTGAAAGGGATGGTAGCCCTGTTACGTGATGAAGCATACCAATGGTGGCTAACTGTTCGTGATGGTGCCACGGCAGAGGATCTGACGTGGGAGTATGCTAAGGAGGCATATCAGAAGAAGTATGTCGGCACTCGGTATATTGATGAGCAGCGGAAAGCTTTTCTAGGACTAGTTCAGGGGAACAAATCAGTGGCGGCATATGAAATTTGAATTTACGAGGTTAAGCCGATATGCTCGAGGAGTAAACGCGTTGAACATGAACAGCAGGTCCGTTTGAGGACGGATTAAGGGATGACCTAAGGTTATTGATAGCTCCACATCAGGAGCGGGAGTTCTCCACGTTGGTTGAAAAGGCTAAGGTAGCTGAAGGAATCAAGGACTCGACCAGGCAGAACTCTGACAGGAATAGACCCAAGAGAGGTTATGGATCGTCGGGAAATGAGCAGAAAAGGCCCAGAACTGAGGGGTCAAAAGGTCAGCAAGTTGATACCAGAGGACAGTATCGTCCTTGTGAGTATTGTGGAAGGAAGCACTCAGGTGAGTGTTGGAAAAAGATAGGAGCATGTCTTAAATGTGGGTCTAAGGACCATATGCTCAAGGACTGTCCAAAGATATCAAATGATGACAACCAAAGAACTCGTAATGTTAATCGGTGGTAGGGAGGACACAAATGACCTCAACGAGGTCGAGGTTCGAATAACAAAGGTAATGGTTAGGCCAAGGTCGTGGAGCACCAAGTGGAGGCGTTGAAGGTTGAAGCAAGACGACCAAGGTTAGTTTATGCGATCGGCGTCATGAGGATAGTGACGCGCCGATTTGAGACAACAGTAAGTTTCTTATTTATAGATTATACTTCATTACTTTACTCGCTATAAGATTAGTTCGATCTTATGTTGCTAATGAAGTGTATGGAACCTCGATTGTGAACTTAGAGAATGTGCCTAGAAAATATGATAGTTCTTTAAGATCGAGTCTTGTGATAATAGCGTAGTGTGGTGAGTTAGGCGGTATGGATGAGCGATAGTAAGTAATTTGAGGACGAAATTATTTTTAAGGGGGTAGAAGCGTAACATCCTAGATTAGGGGTTATGCGTTAGTGCATAATTCATGAGATAGTGGGATCGATGGGTGTGTTGAATGTGTTCGAAGAGTTTCAAGAACCCTAAGATGAAATGAAATATAAGAAAATGTAAGGAAATGTAGGAAATGTAAGGAAATATAAGGAAAATGTAAGGAAATGAAAGGAAATGAAAGGAAATGAGAGGAAATGAAAGGAAATGAAAGGAAATGTAAGGAAATGTATGGAAATGTATGGAAATGTATGGAAATATATGGAAATGTAAGGAAATGTATGGAAATGTATGGAAATGTATGGAAATGTAAGAGATGTATGGAAATGTAAGGAAATGCTTTAGAAATGTTAAAGAAACTAAACTAAAATAGGAAAGTGACCATTTTGGAAACCAAGTAAATTAGGAGAGTGAACATTTTGGAAACCAAGCCAAAAGAGAAACTAAACATTTTGGAAACCAAGCCAAAATAGGAAAATAAACATTTTGGAAACCAAACCAAAATAGGAAACTAAACATTTTGGAAACTTGGAAAATACAGAGCCGCGCGAAAATTTTAGGAAACTTAAATATGACCCCGGAATGTCGAATTTAAGAGCCCAAATGGGAGCTTAAGGCCAAGTGACCCTAAAAATATAAAGAACATAAAATTTGACCCAATAACGGACTTGGAAATGTGGCCTGAAGATGCCACCTAAGGCTTTAGGAAATGGCCCAAATGCAAGAGGTTTTGGGCCTGAGTTCAAGTCATCCAGAAGCAAATAAAAGAAATAAAATTTTGCCTCCATGAGTGTAGAATTGACTGACACCTAACTAAATCTTTAAGTGATTTTTTTATTTAATTACTTAGAGAGGAAGCAATGGATGACAATAGGGACTCTTAGGAGAAGAGTTTTATTCCTTTAGAATTTCGACTAAATAGGTGGATAAATGAAGAATTATTCTTTAATTAGGAGAATGAGGGAAGAGTGGTGGCCAAGCAAAGGATTCTTGGCCTAGTAAATTCGGCTATAAAAGGAGGGACTAGGGCCATTCATTATTCATTCTTCCTCTCTTTTCCTCTGTCAATATTCTTCTTGAGCATCCATTCTTTTCTTCTTTTCTTTTAAGCCTCCTAGCCGATTTCCTTCTAAGCCTATTATTCCTCTCTTCTTTCATCTTTGAAACCAAATACATAAGGGAATTATAGCCGATTGTTCATCAAGTCTCTAAGCCGAATCTCTGAAGGTTGAAGTGAAGGTGCAATCGATTCCTTCAAATAAGGGTAAGATCCAAGTTTAGTTTTCCATTCTTTTATATTTTAGACTTATCGAAATCTAGGGACTAATTTCAATTATTAATCTTGGCCGAATCATGGAAGGAGAAGTTCTTTTCCCGAAGGTACACCATAGGCCACGTGTTCCCTAGTTATTCGGTGAATTTCGGGATTTAAAATCCACAAGGTAAGCACCTAAAAGTATTCGGCCAAGGCTTGTATGATTATCTAGATCAGTTCTTTAATTATTAAAAAGCCGAAAACTAACCTATATTGAGATTCAAGGTTGGCCGAATATCAAGTGAAGGAAAACCAAGTTTTCGGCATTTGAATAAACACCAAATCGACATCAAAGGTAAGTCTTTTTACAAATCCTACTAGGATTTGGATATCATAGCCAAATAGAATTTATGCTAAGTAATAAATGATGAATCAAATGTAGGGCTAAGGATCTAAACTTTAGATCTAGCTTTCTCAAGGAATCGTTAAACAAATCAGGTGTGTACCCTACACTAAATCTTAATAGATTTATGGCTTAAACTTGATATATGTGTTAATATGAAAGTGTAAGAATATGGCTAAGGTACCGTGTGTATTCCACACTATTCTTAATAGTTTTATGGTTTAAATTTGTTATATATGTTAATGTGAAAGTGAAAGAAAGTGGCTAAAGTGCCATATTATGGTACAAAGTATTGAGTGCGTTTTCCTACTCCTACTAGGATTTGAAATAAATGTTATACAAGTGAAAAGTGATGTGAAAGTGAAATAAAAATATGTTATGCATGATATTTATAATTTGGGGCATTGGGATTTATGTGAAAGGGAAGAAGGTGTTGACTACGGTCTCACCAACGTTATAAGTGAAAGTGATGACTTGGTCTCACTAAGTGAATGTGATGACTTGGTCTCACTAAGTGAATGTGATGACTTGGTCTCACTAAGTGGTAACCGGTTACATTACAGGGTGGCTATGCCACAATATTATCGATGGGCGATGAGCACGTCATTGCAATGAACCGCCTTCGATGGAGTGTAGCGGAAGGAGGGTTGACTTAGTAGTCCCCACTGTGTCTGAGGTTGAATACGGGTGGAGTGTAGCGGATGGCATATAGGTTTGGGTTGGGTTTGCATCATTACCTTGAAATTGTTATATGCATATGATTTTTATGGGTGCCTATTTCTATTATGTTTAGTGTTGGTTACACTTGAGTCTATCGACTCACCCGTTGTGGGAATATGTTTGGTGATGAGCGATAATGGACCAGGACGGCGAGAACTTGTGGTGGCCATGATCGACTTGAAGTTCAGTTTAATTTGAATATTTATTTTATTTTAAAAGTACTGTACAATTTATTATTTTGGGTTTCATTTTATGTAATAAGGCCACCGTGACGAATTTTTATTTTTACTATAATTACTATGTTATGAGTTTAGGGCTTTATAAAGAGTAAGCCCACTTAGTATGAAATAAGTTTAAATATTTTTATCACTTGAAGCAAATGGGTTTTTGTTATAAAAATAAAATTGTTTTCAACTCAAGCCCAACCCACAACGAGCTATCTTCCAAAAACTCATAGTTTTCAAAACAATCGAATGAATTTGAACCGGGTTACTTCAAGGAACATACCAGATCCAGTCCATTCTCGTGGGCCGGGTTTGGGGTGTTTCACAATCACACCTGTGGGGATCAAGTCAACCCACCCCACCGATCATACCAATATCGCAGCCAAGCTGCTAATCACGGAATATTTGTGGCTGAGCCACCGGAATCATAATTATGTAAACATATATTTATATTGTGGCAATCCCACCAGGCTACACTACTCTTCATTCATTAACTCACCCCATGCAATTATGATAAAATGCAATATACATATCAACATATACAAGTGTAAAGTAAACATACAGTCGTTACTTAACAACACTGAGGGTAAAACGGTCATTCAACCCATCGAGTGTATTTTTTAATTGCACATCCCAAGGGCATTTTGGTAATTTTACAACTCAGGAGTATTTCAATAATTTTGCAACCTAGGGGTATTTCGATAATTTTGCAACCCAAGGGTATTTCGGTAATTTCACAACCTAGGGGTATTTCGGTAATTTCACAACCTAGGGGTATTTTGATAATTTTCTCTTTAATGGCCTTTTCGAAGGCTTATTGTCGCCTCGCGTGACTCGGGACCCTTTTTGGGTCTTTACAGCACTATTGGGCCTAAAACCCGTTTTAGGCCCAAACGGGCCTACATGCTCGTGTGGCCCAAAATGCATGGTTTTGCGAACAGATTTGCAGATTTCATATCCGGACCTATCATTTGTTACAAATTCAGCAGCTTTGCCCAAGTAGGCTAGTTAGCCCGTTAGGCTTATTTATCACAGTTTGGCCCGATCGGCCCGTTACAGCCTTGGTAGTGCGAGAGTGTTCGGTGAGACTCTCAACAACTTAGTGCCACGATTTGTATCCCGATTTACCACTATGAGTGTTCGCACGCTCGAGTAGTCACTACTACTAGCTTTTCAGCTTTTGGTCATTTCATAGATCAACACAAGCAACCATTAAAGTGGGTATGAGATTACAAATCTGATTTGGAACATGAAACACGATTCTCCCCGAGGCACCAAAAGATACATTCGGTTAACAGTTAGTCCAAAATCCATTTAACAACTTCAACCAAGTACTACGATTGACGAACAATCTATATCATTTACCAACAATTCGAGACTTCCACTACAAAGGATAGGGGTTCAATTATTCCTCTGATAAAGCACTTCGAGACCGTACCAGTGATTGACACAAGAACAGATATTAAGCAACACCTTTTCGGCTTGAGTAACAGCCAACCAAACATTACAACACCATCAACCATGTAACACCCCGTACCCAAGACCGATACTGGGTCTAGATATGAGACATTACTATGCTTAAACTCACTGAAACATGCACTTACGGGCTATAAAATTTTGTTCCAACTTAAAAACTTCGCTTTCTTAGTCAACACATATAACAAGGGCCTACGAGGGCTTTAACTCATGTCAAAAAAATTTCAAAATTAAAATCAAATAATTCATTTTTGAAGCAGGGTTCACACGCCCGTGTGACTTGAAACACGCCCGTGTACCCTTAAGCACGCCTATGTCCTCAAACCGTGTAGGGCTACTGACTATTTCCACAGGGCTTAGATACGCCCGTGTCTCCCATCCGTGGGAGGTTACTGACTAATTTCACACGGCCATGACACGCCCGTGGGCTTAGACCGTGTGCTAATCCTTGATATACTGACTAAATTAACACGATCTGGGAACACGCCCATGTCCAAACCGTGTGTCTTACACGGCACACACACACAACCGTGGAATTTACTCGTGGCCTATTATGATTAATAATACTAAGGTGCAGGGTTAACACGGTCTTGACACAAGCCCTAGTGTCCAACCGTGTGGCCACTTACAGGCTATTTACCAATCCTTTAGCCACTCTGAAATCAAGATCATATCCATACACAATTCAACGATGCAATAACAATCCAATTTTATGAATAATACTACATGCTTCATTAATCTCAATAAACATACATGCTTAGTCAAATTTGGCCAATCACTTAGCCATGTTCAAAAGAATAATAAACTTGATAGCCTTTACAAAGGCGCTTCTTAAAACATGTCCACAAAATGAATGTTTCCTATATATGCCATACTTAGTAAAGTAACTTGGCTATACCAAAATAAGAGTTGATAGTGTGTTGCGAGCTCCGACTTTAATGATCCACGAGTTAGCTTGGCGGGACTGCATAGAAAGAAAGAATCCTAACGTAAGCATATAGCTTAGTAAGTTTGCGTGTAACAACTCATAGCATCATCATTGCTTAATATAAACCATTTCACAAAAACAATGATATCATGAATTTTAGCTAAAGAGCTTACTTACTCATATAGATTCTTACATGTCTCATGACACTTACTATTATCATACTTGTAAGGTAACCATGATACTTGTATCATTTGATCACATTGATCAGTATACTATAATAACAATAAACATGATATCTACTTTCTCATTCACAACATGAATATTACTCAACTTCATCTAACTTCATCTTGATACTAACTTTACTTTCTTAGCTTTCTTGCTGTCTTCTTTTAGCTTACTCATTTGCCCGATGAATTTCTGTGAATAACCGAGGATACTAAATCTCTTCCCACATAATATGATGCCAAAGCCATATCCTAGACATGGTCTTACATGGGTTATCTCATCTTGGTTTGAAGGCCATGTCTTGACATGGACTTATATAAAGTCTTGCTCTTGATAACATACTCAATGCCAAGCTTGATTCCTTGGACTTACATGATAACTTGCTTGCTAACTTGATCAATACAAAGCTTCCCTTGGACTTACATGATATCTTGATCACTGACAAGCTTGCCTTGGACTTACGTGATATCTTGATCAATACCAAGCTTGCCTTGGACTTACATGATAACTTGCTTGCTAACTTGATCAATGCCAAGCTTGCCTTGGACTTACATAATATCTTGATCAATGCCAAGCTCGCCTTGGACTTACATGATAACTTTCTTGCTAACTTGATCAATGCCAAGCTTGCCTTGGACTTATATGATATCTTGATCAATGCCAAGCTTGCCTTGCACTTACATGATAACTTGCTTGCTAACTTGAACAATGCCAAGCTTGCCTTGGACTTACATGATATCTCAATCAATGCCAAGCTTTCCTTGGACTTACATGATATCTTAATCAATGCCAAGCTTGCCTTGGACTTACATGATAACTTGTGTGGTAGATCGAGTATCCCAGGGAAATTCATCTTCAATCGGGACTTACTTGTACATATTATCCTGATTTCTTGCTTGAACATAACATGATCATTTCATACAATTATTCCACATTATACTAAGCAAATTAATGATAATAATCATAAAGCTTAGAAATCATACAAACTTATCTCAATATACAAAATGTATGTAGATGTGTAATTTAGTCCTCAACTTTGTTCTTGCCTTGGTTTCGATCTGGACTTCGTTTTCCTTGATCTATAATCATAAATAGATCATTTAAAAACCATATTGACTAAATTGACTCAAAACTCATACTTTGGAAAAATTACTATTTTGCCCCTATACTTTCTAATATTTGCACTTTTACCCTAATTCTCATAAAATTATTTTCATGCAACTTTCTTAAACTTCATGCTCAACTGAATCATTTTCTCTTCTATAACAATCATCAATTCTCACTATTTCTAGTAGGTATGACCAATTTTATAACTATTACAAAATGGTCCCTAGTACCATTTTTCATGAAATTCATTAAGGAAAAGATGTTTATCTAACATCAAACTCTCTTAAACTTCCATAAAACATCATTTAACAAGCATGTCATTCAAGGGTAGATTTTTGAACATGCATCTTAGCTCATTTTATAGCTAAAATTAGTAATTCATAATACGAGAACTTTAAAAACACGAAGAATATTAAAAACGAGGCTAAGATGAACTTACTATGAGCTTGAAAAAAATGAAGAACCCTAGCTATGGTGTCTCCAAATTTTCGACAACAGCAAGGAAGAAGATGAGTGAATTTTTCTCATTTTTATCCTATTTTAATCACTAATTTGGCCAAATGACCAAAATGCCCTTCCTCTTAAAAATTTCCATAATAGTCTCTTAAGGCCAATTTTGTCCAAAAATTAAATTTTGGGCAAATTGCTATTTCAGGGCTCATAATTATTATTCTAAAGCTATTTCATGCCAAAAGCTTCTAGAAACTCATATATTGCAACTTTTGCAATTTAGTCCTTTTTGGACCAATTGACCTCAACTTAATAAAATTGCTTCACAAAACTTTCATACTAACGTGCAAACATGGCTTAAACTTGAAAAACTCATTATTTCACCTCGGGTTCGTGGCCTCACACCACTATCCCGACTAGGCCCTAAATCAGATTGTTACAATTCTCCCCCTTAGGGATTTTCGTCCTCGAAAATCTTACCAGCAAAAAGGTTTGGATACTGATTTCTCATACTCTCTTCTGATTCCCATGTAGCTTCTTCAATTCCGTGCCTTTGCCACAATACCTTTACTAAGACAATACACTTATTTCTTAGTTGCTTAACTTCCCGAGCCAAAATCTTGACTGGTTCTTCACTATAAGTCATGTCAGGACGAATCTCTATTTTCGAAGGGGTAATTACTTGCGAAGGGTCTGATCTGTAGCGTCGTAACATTGACACATGAAACACATCATGTATATTCTCTAATTTTGATGGCAAAGCCAAACGATAAGCTATCGGCCCAATTCTCTCCGTAACCTCGTAATGTCCAATGAAATGTGGACTTAACTTGCCTTTACAGCCAAATCTGAGAACTTTTCTCCATGGTGATACTTTCAAAAAGACTTTATCCCCAACTTGGTACTCGATCTCTTTTCTCTTTAAATTCGAATAGGATTTCTGTCTATCTGAGGCAGCTTTTAAACACTCTCGAATTATTTTCACTTTCTCTTCAACTTCTTTAACCAAATCAACCCCGTGAATTTGGTTCTCCTTGAGTTCAGTCCAAAACAAGGGAGTTCTTCACTTACACCCATATAGGGCCTTATAAGGCGCCATCTTTAAGCTCGATTGAAAGCTATTATTATAGGTGAATTCTACTAATGGGAGAAACTTTTCCCAACTGCCTTGGAATTCCAAAACATAATATCTGAGCATGTCCTCGAGTACTTGAATTAACCTTTCTGACTGACTGTTAGTCTGAGGGTGAAAAGTTGTGCTAAAACTCAATTTTGTACCCAAAGCTTCTTGCAGCTTCTTCCAGAATCTGGATGTGAATCTTGGATCTCTATCCGATATGATCGATAAGGGAACTCCTTGAAGTCTTACTATTTCTGAAACATACAAGTTTGCCAACTTGTCTAGGGAGTAATCCACTCGTACAGGTATAAAGTGGGTAGACTTCGTGAGTCTATCAACCACTACCCAAACAGTATCTTTCTTCCTCGAAGACAACAGTAAACCCATTACGAAGTCCATGGTGATACGGTCCCATTTCCACTCAGGAATCAAGATAGGTTGAAGTAAACCTGAAGGTACTTGGTGTTCAGCCTTTACTTGTTGACAAATCATGCACTTGGTAACAAATTCTGAAATGTCTTTCTTCATTTTTGGCCACCAATACTATTGCTTTAGATCATTATACATCTTGGTGCTACCCGGATGTACAGATAAACACTCGTTATGTGCTTCATACAAAATTCTCTGTATAAGCTCCTCTTTTCTCGGAACACAAACTCTATCTCTAAACATCAAGTATCCATGAGAATTAATCTAAAAGTCAGATTCAGTATCTGACTCGTATTAAGCTCTCTTAACTTGCAATTTACTATCTTCTTTACTTGCAATTTACTATCTTCTTTCTGAGCCTCCAAGATCTCTTGAAGGAACATTGGTTTAGCTTTCAACTCAGCTAAAATAGAACCATCATTAAATAAAGATATCCTTGAATTTAATGCTCTTAAAATAAACAGAGACTTCCTACTCAAAGCATCGGCGACTACATTCGCCTTTCCTGGATGGTAGTCGATGACCAACTCATGGTCCTTTATTAACTTTAACCATCTTCGTTGTCTTAAGTTTAACTTTTTCTGCGTCATCAAGTATTTCAAAGTTTTGTGATTGGTGAAAATCTGACATTATTCACCGTATAAATGGTGTCTCCAGATCTTCAATACGAAGACTATGGCGGCCAATTCTAGGTCATGTGTCGGATAATTCTTCTCATGAGGTTTTAACAATCTAGAGGCATAAGCAATCACTTTGCCTTCTTGCATGAGTACACAGCCCAATCCATTTAAGGATGCATCGCTATAGACTACAAATTCTTTCCCTGATTTGGGTTGTACTAAAACTGGAGCTTCTATCAGCATTGCTTTAAACTTCTCAAAACTTTGTGGGCATCTTTCCGACCTCTCAAACTTCACATTCTTCTATAACAATCTAGTCATCGGGGCTGCAATCATAGAAAACCCTTGACAAATCATTTGTAGTAGTTGGTTAGGCCCAGAAAACTTCTATTCTCCGTGATGTTCTTCGGTGGTTTTCAGTCGATTATAGCTGAGATCTTACTTGGATCTACTCGGACTCCATCTCTCAAAACAATATGTCCCAAGAATCCCACTTTCTTGAGCTGAAATTCACTTTTACTAAAATTGGCATACAACTGATTTTCTCAAAGAGCCTGTAAAACTATTCGTAGATGATCAACATGTTCATTCTCGTCTCGAGAATAAATCAGTATGTCGTCACTAAAAATAACTACAAACTTGTCAAGGTCTGGTCTGAAAATGCGGTTCATTAAGTCCATGAATACCGCAGGAGCATTGGTTAGCCCAAAGGGCATGACTAAAAATTCATAATGCCCATATCTTGTTCGAAATGCAGTCTTGGATACATCTGAATCTTTCACTCTTAGTTGGTAGTACCCTGATCTCAAGTCTATTTTGGAGAACACAGTCGCTCCTTTCAATTGATCAAACAAATCATCAATCCTAGGTAATGGGTACTTGTTCTTTACTGTCACTTTATTAAGCTGACGGTAATCAATGCACAATCTCATGGTGCCATCTTTCTTTTTCACAAATAAAACCGGAGCGCCCTATGGTGAACAACTTGATCTTGCAAAGCCTTTGTCTGTCAACTCTTGCAACTGTATCTTCAACTCTTTTAACTCTGTTGGAGCCATTCTATAAGGAGTAATGGATATCGGTATAGTACCGGGAGCTAGGTCAATGCCAAACTCAACTTCTCTAACTAGTGGTAATCCTGGTAATTCTTCAGGAAAAACATCCACATACTCGCATACTATCGGCACTGATTCAATCTTTAACTTTGTCCCTTTATCATTCAATACAAAGTGCAAAAATGCCTCATACCCTTTTCTTAGATATCTCTGTGCCATCATATGAGAAATTATTATCGACGATCTACCTTGCTCATTTGATTCTACATAAAGAGTATCCCCATTCTCACATCTCATCTCAATGTATTTCTTCCCACAATTTACAATTACATTATGAGTAGTCAACCAGTCCATACCAAGAATGAGGTCGAATTCATCAAATGGTAACAACATAAGATTTGCTTTAATGCAATGACCTCTAATCATTAATGGACAATCTTTACAAACTTTATCAACTAACATACTCTTGCCTAAAGGATTAGACACCTTAATCACAAATTCTGTGGTATATATAGGCACACCCAAACTAGGTACTAATTTCATGCAAATGTAAGAGTGTGTGGATCTGGGGTCTATTAAAGCAATAACTTTGGTATTGTAAAGAGAAAAGGTACCCATAATAACATCAAGGGAAGATGCCTCTTCGTGAGTGCAAATGGCATAAGTCCTTGCAGGCGCTTTGCCCTCGGGTCTCGTGGCCTGCTCTCTGGGGTTACCTCTTTCACTTGCCCCACTTCTCGGGTTCCTCTACGGTCTCCCTCTGACCATACTCCCAGATCTCGGGTTCTGAGTTCTCTCTTCTTTAGTCATCTCTGAACAATCCTTTATGAAATGGTCTTGGGAACCACATCTAAAACATGCATTTTCATGTGCTCGGCATTCTCCCAAATGTCATCTGCCACATTGTGGACATTCAGGTCTGTCAGATCTAAAATTTCCAACACTTGCAACTGAAGTGGTCTGTGCTTTATTTCCCAAATACTGCTTACTCTTGTCTTTCCTTGAAAACCCAGTGGAAGTAGCTGATCGAGCTGAAAAATCACTTGACTTCTTGGATGACGATTGGAACGGCTTGTTCCACTATCTCTTTCTAGAATCACGAGACTCCATTTCAAATTTCTTCTTCTCTTTTACTAGTTCTTCGGCTTTGCAAGCCCTTTCCACTAGCACAACGAATTCTTTTAATTTGAGGACAGCAACAACCAGCTTAATGTCTTCGTTTAAACCATCTTCAAACCTTTGACTCATAATGGCCTCAATGGACACACATCGTGAGCGTACTTGTTGAGTCGTACGAACTCTCGCTCATAATCAATTACTGACATCTTGCCTTGCTTCAGCTCTAGAAATTTTTTCCTCTTCTGGTCTACAAACCTCTGGCTGATATACTTTTCCTTAAACTCTTCTTGGAAGAATTCTCATGAGATCCTTTTCCTTGGTACCACTGACACAAGGGTGTTCCACCATTGGTAAGCAAAATCTCTTAAGAGAGAGACTACACACTTCATGCATTCATTAGGAGTGCAGGACAGTTCGTTAAATACTCTGATGGTATTTTCTAACCAGAACTCAGCTCTTTCTAAATCATCATCTTTTCTAGCTCAAAATTCTTCTGCCCCATGCTTCCTGATCCTATCAATTGGAGGTTTACCTCCTCTTACCACCTCTACTACTTGAGGGGCTACTAGAGTAGATTATGGAACAGGAGGGGTGGAGGGGGTTGTGCATTTGGGTTCACTCGAACGAACTCCGTGTACCAGGCATCCATCATATGGAGGAAGGCTTCTATAGCCTCTTCTCCTCCTCCTTCTTAACTCACCGTAGTGGGTCTATTCTCATTCTCATACGGCACCGTCCCTTCTACGGGAGCTGGTGCGTTACTTTCTACATCATCCGCCTCAGCTCTTTCGGGATACATTTACAATATGTATAAACATAATTTAAGTCGTCAAGAGTCGTCACACTATCATTATAAAAACATTCTTACGTATGACATGTATAGCTAGACTCATGCTCGTGCTACATTAGTCCTAGAATCGACAAACCGTAGCTCTGATCCACTAAATGTAACACCCCATACCCAAGACCGATACTGGGTCTGGATACGAGATATTACTATGCTTGGTCTCACTGAAACATGTACTTACGGGCTATAAAATTTCATTCCAACTTAAAAACTTCACTTTCTTAGTCAACACATATAACAAGAGCCTACGAGGCCTTTAACTCATGTCATAAAACTTTCGAAATTAAAATCAAATAACTCATTTTGAAGCAAGGTTCACATGCCTGTGTGACTTGGAACACGCCCGTGTACCCTTAAGCATGCCTATGTCCTCAAACCGTGTAGGGCTACTGACTATTTCCACACGACTTAGACACGCCCGTGTCTACTAATCGTGGGAGGTTACTGACTAATTTCACATGGCCATGACACGCCCGTGGGCTTAGACCGTGTGCTAATCCTTGATATACTGACTAAATTAACACGGTCTGGGAACACACCCATGTCCAAACTGTGTGTCTTACACGGCACACACACACGGCCATGGAATTTGCCCGTGGCCTATTAAGATTAATAATACTAAGGTGTAGGGTTAACACGATCTTGACACATGCCCGTGTGTCCAATCGGTGGGCACTTACAGCCTATTTACCAAGCCGTTAGCCACCCTGAAATGAAGATCATATCCATGCACAATTCAACGATGCAATAACAACCAAATTTTATGAATAATTTTACAAGCTTCATTGATCTCAATAAACATACATGCTTAGTCAAATGTGGCCAATCACTTAGCCATATTTAAAAGAATAATAAACTTGATAGCCTTTACAAAAGCCATTCTTAAAACATGTCCACAAAATGAATGTTTCATATAAATGCCATACTTAGTAAAGTGACTTGGCTATACCAAAATAAGAGTTGATAGTGTGTTGCGAGCTTTGACTTTAATGATCCACGAGTTAGCTTGGCGGGACTGCATAGAAAGAAATAATCATAATATAAGCATATAGCTTAGTAAGTTTGCATGTAACAACTCATAGCATCATCATTGCTTAATATAAACCATTTCACAAAAATAATGGTATCATGAATTTCAGCTAAAGAGCTTACTTACTCATATAGATTCTTACATGTCTCATGACACTTACTATTATCATACTTATAAGGTAAACATGATACTTGTATCACTTGATCACATTGATCAATATACTATAATAACAATAAACATGATATCTACTTTCTCATTCATAACATGAATATTACTCAACTTCATCTAACTTTATCTTGATACTAACTTTACTTTCTTAGCTTTCTTGTTATCTTCTTTTAGCTTACTCATTTGCCCGATGAATTTTTGTGAATAACCGAGGATACTAAATCTCTTCCCACATAATATGATGCCAAAGCCATATCCTAGACATGGTCTTACATGGGTTATCTAATCTTAGTTTCAAGGCCATGTCTTGACATGGACTTATATGAAGTCTTACTCTTGATAACATACTCAACGCCAAGCTTGAGTCCTTGGACTTACATGATAACATGCTTGCTAACTTGATCAATACCAAGCTTTCCTTGGACTTACATGATATCTGATCAATGCCAAGCTTGCCTTGGACTTACATGATATCTTGATCAATGCCAAGCTTGCCTTGAACTTACATGATAACTTGCTTACTAACTTGATCAATGCCAAGCTTGCCTTGGATTTACATGATATCTTGATCAATGCCAAGCTTGCCTTGGAGTTACATGATAACTTTCTTGCTAACTTGATCAATGCCAAGCTTACCTTGGACTTACATGATACCTTGATCAATGCCAAGCTTGCCTTGGACTTACATGATAACTTGCTTGCTAACTTGATCAATGCCAAGCTTGCCTTATACTTGCATGATATCTCGATCAATGCCAAGCTTGTCTTGGACTTACATGATATCTTGATCAATGCCAAGCTTGCCTTGGACTTACATGATAACTTGTGTGGTAGATTGAGTATCCCAGGGAATTCATCTTCCATCAGGACTTACTTGTACATATTATCGTGATTTCTTGCTTGAACATAACATGATCATTTCATACAATTATTGTACATTATACTAAGAAAATTAATGATAATAATCATAAAGCTTAAAAATCATACAAACTTACCTCAATATACAAAATGTATGTAGATGTGCAATTTAGTCCTCGACTTTGTTCTTGCCTCGGTTTTGATTCGGGCTTCATTTTTCTTAATCTATAATCATAAATAGATCATTTAAAAACCATATTGACTAAATTGACTCATAACTCATACTTTGGAAAAATTACTATTTTGCCCCTATACTTTATAATATTTGCACTTTTTCCCTAATTCTCGTAAAATGATTTTCATGCAACTTTCTTAAACTTCATGCTCAACTGAATCATTTTCTCTTCTATAACAATCATCAATTCTCACTATTTCTAGTAGGTATGACCAATTTTATAACTGTTACAAAATGGTCCCTAGTACCATTTTTCATGAAATCCATTAAGGAAAAGATATTTATCTAACATCAAACTCTCTTAAACTTCTATAAAACATCATTTAACAAGCATGTCATTCAAGGGTAGATTCTTGAACATGCATCTTAGCTCATTTTATAGCTAAAATTAGCTAATTCCTAATACGGGAACTTCAAAAATATGAATAATATTAAAAACGGGGCTAAGATGAACTTACTATGAGCTTGAAAAAAAATGAAGAACCCTAGCTATGGTGTCTCCAAATTTTTGGTAGCAACAAGGAAGAAGATGAGTGAATTTTTCTCATCTTTATCCTATTTTAATCACTAATTAGGCCAAATGACCAAAATGCCCTTCCTCTTAAAATTTTCCATAATAGTCTCTTAAGGCCAATTTTGTCCAAAAATTAAATTTTAGGCAAATTGCTATTTAAGGGCTTATAATTATTATTCTAAACTTAGTTCATGCAAAAATCTTCTAGAAACTCATATATTGCAACTTTTGTAATTTAGTCCTTTTTGGACCAATTGACCTCAACTTAATAAAATTGCTTTGCAAAACTTTCATACTAATGTGCAAACATGGCTTAAACTTGAAAAACTCATAATTTCACCTCGGGTTCATGGCCTCGCACCAATACCCCGACTAGGCCCTAAATTGGGCTATTACAAACCATATTCGGCCTTAGTCTTTACTTACCAACAATCCGAAAGCCAAAGACTAGAAGAATGATGAGAGGCAAGCTAGCACTCTACCAATTCGGCCCACACCAAAAGAATAAAGAAGATGGAGGTAGTAAGGAATAAATCAATTCGGCCTTGGTCAAAAGAATAGGGTGAGTAATCTATTTTAGAAGATGGAGTAAAAGAGAAATAGGAAGGAAAATAAAAGAGGAGGAAGACACTACCTTGCAACCACTGAAAATCGGAGTAGGCAAAGAAGCTTTGGCACCCACAAGCACCAAGTTTTGGATATGGAATGCACTGAAATGAAGGACCCAAAGTGAGAAGGAACGGGGTAAGCTGATTGAAACTAGAAGAAAAGTGAGATATAGATTTCGACTGTTGAGTTAAAGAACAAGTGGAAAAGATGAGAGGTTGAGCAAAAGTGCACGAGTGGTCAGATTCCCAAAAGAGAGAAAAGAAGAAAGGAGAGAATGGTTTCAGTAAACAATTAATTGCTCAAAGAAAGTGACCCAAGATGTCCAAAATGCCAAAGAGAAGTTTCGGTACTCTACGTTCAGAAAATCGAATATGCACCTCACACTCCCCCTAGCCAAATTTTCACTCCCCCCACAAGCTCCCACATTCGGCCAAACACCTCCACTCTCTAAATCCCATGGTTTACTCCTTGATTTACTCCCCCATTCACTCTCCATCACCCTTTCAAATTATTTTACCAAGTCCTCCCTCTCTCCTACAGAGTTTGATCTCCATTCAGCCACCTCCCTTGCCTGGCCACAAAAATAAAGCTCCATTTTGTAGCAGGTGGGATTCGAATACTCTCCCTCTTCCATGGTCCCTTGTGACGCCACCCACTAGGACACCTTGCTACTTATGATATCAAGATACAATCAATTATGCTTAAGTCCTGCCTTCACTAACTTACCTCACTAAAGTGCCCAAAAACCAAAATTTTACCAGGGCTCAAACTCAACCCCAGGCCTCCCTAGGGCCCCTAAACACCCTTAAACAACATGCAGAACCAGTATAACATGCAATTACACAGATATTACACCCCCTAAATTTTAGGATGTTACAAGAGGTGCCTTCATCCCCAAGAAAACTCAAGCTTTTATAATGAATAAAAGAAAAAATCAAATAAACGAATCATAATAGTTTATTTGTAACAGCCCGATTTTGGGTATAGTCAGAGTAGTGGTTTCGAGGCCACAAATTCGATGCAAAAAAATTTTTTTATTACATTTTTATGGTAAAAAATTTCACGAAATGTTTTCGTGAACATTTCGTTTGAAAATTCTGACATTTGGGCACTCAATTTAGTCAAAAAGACTAATTGTAAAAAGTGCAAAACTTGAGTTCTAAAAGCTAGAGTTGTCTAATTGCTATTAAATTCTAAATTGGAGGTCCTTAAATGGTAATTAGACCATTAGTTAAGTTGGTGGACAAAAATGGACATGGTTAGAAATGTTTCCAAAGTTTTTCATTAAGGGCATTTTGGTCATTTAATTATTAAAATGAATTAAAAACAAAAAATAAAAGCCTAAAAATTTGTCCGTGTAATAGTCAGATTTAGGGCCTAGTTAGAATAGTGGTGCGAGACCACAAACCCAAAGTAGAAATATGTGTTTTATGATTCTTACGAGGCTTATGATGTGTTTGCATGATTGTGTGAAAATCTCATGAATAAATTTTATTAATGAGTGATTAAATTATCCATTAGGACTAAATTACAAAAGTTAGAAAATATGAAATTCTAGAAGATTTAAGTATGAAATAGCACCATAAAATTTATTAGAAGTCCTTATTTAGCAATTAGACCATTATATGTTAAGATGGACAAAAATGGACATGGGAACGAAAAATCTTAAGAAAAGGCCTTAAGGACATTTTAGTCATTTGGTTAATTAATGAATTAAAAAGGGAAAATATGTAACAGCCCGAATTAGGGGCTAGTCAGAATAGTGGTCTCAAGACCACTAATCTGGGGTCAGAGAAAATTATTTTAATTTTATTTTATGGGCTATAGCATGATTATATGGGTGCATGAAAATTTGGGTGCTTTAATTTTAGCGATTTCATGCTTAGTCGCGAAAAAAGACTAAATTGCATAAAGTGCGAAAGTTCTATTTTATTTGCTAGAGGTGCCAAATAGCCATAGAATATGAAATTGGAGGTCCTTAAAGTACAATAAGGCCATTATAAGTGTGTTGGATGGCCATGTAGACAAGGGAGACAAGAGCATTTATTTTTTGTCAACATTTGGTTAAATTAGGTGATAAAAAAATGAATAAAATGATGTGAATAAAAAGGAGCTATCATCTTTCACTATTCATCTTTCTTCTTCCACCGAAAATTGAAGAGAAAATAGATATTTTGGAGCTTAAACTTTCATCCAAGCTATCTCCTTACAAGTAAGTGATTTTAGAGGTCTTCCTTGATGATTTTTGTACTTTTGGAGCCCCCAAAGCTTAAGCTAGCTAATGAGGGGTCTAATTTGCAATATGGTTAAAGTCTAGGAACTTGTATGAGAGATTTTATGTTGTTTACTGAGTTTTTATGGAAGAAAATGAATGTTAGGGAGATGAGAAACAACTTTTGTGAAATGTGTTGTCATGAAAAACACCTAAATGGACTAAGTTGTAAGTGTTGTAATTTGGTAATAAATGCATGAAATAGTTGGATTTTTGAGTAGTTGTAAGAGAAATAAATGTTCAGCTAGGCTTGTTTAATAAGAATATGTGATTAAAAATGATTTACGAGCCTACAAACAAAATCGTAATTTTTCCAAAGTGTAAAGGAAAAATAGTCATTTTTGCCTAAGCATAGATTATTAAGTATTATGATTTATAAAGTGATTGAATGAGTAAATTTATTGTTCTAGATCAAAGAAAATGGGATTCAGACCTAGAATGGGAGAAAAGAGAAATACAGACAATTAGGACCTTTTACCCTTTTCAATATCGAGGTAAGCTCGTGCGCTAAATAATGCAACTCTAAGTGAAATATTTAATATTTCGATGTTGTATAAATTGTATATTGCCTCCATGTATATAGTAAATATGTTTTGACGGGATGTCAAGAAATGAAAGTCTTAAACTAAAATCTAATATTAGAGGGAATGCAAGTATGATGACACTACGATGATTAAGGTCCCGTGTAAGACCATATTTGGAATATAGCCTCGGCATGAGATTTCGTATAAGACCATATCAGGGACATGGCATCGATATGATCTCTCATGTAAGACCCTATCAGGGGTATAATGTTGATATGATATTATACGTATGAGAATCAAGAGTATTCTTTACCATTTTGAATAATTCAATAAGTATGTTGAAAATGAGAAAGTATATGGTTATACCATGAGAGGTACAGGTATGTGTCAGCGATCGATTGAGGTCAATTTGTTATATGATGAACCCCTGATGAGTTATGTGTAAATGATGCATCCTGATTGCATATGTTATATTTATTAATGCATTGCGTGAATGCAAATGATTATTTTATAAATCTATTTAAGAATGATAGTGTGCAAGGATGTTCCCGGATGACCATTCGAATTAGGGAAATGTATGTGGATAAATATCCGTGAATGTGTAATAATGGTGGGCTATGTGCGATACCACCTTATTAATTGTTAGTGATGGGCTGCGTGCTATACCATCACCAATATTGCTAAATGGTGGGCTGTGTACATTACCACCTTATTATTTGGTACCGATGGGCTATGTACGATACCATCGTGCTTAGTAGTAAATGGCAGGCTATATGCGATACCACCTTATAAATTATTAAATGGTGAGCTGTGTGTGGAACCACCGAGAGTTTGGTATTACTCTAAAATTGTCATTGAGAAATTGTTTAAGTATATGTTTCATGGATTGTTGTAATGATGAATACAGGGATTGTGTGCTACTAAATGAGAGTACTATAATTTCCACTTGGTTAGAATATGGTAAAAGACGGAACGAGTAAGCATTATGAATGATTGAATGGGAACCATGAGCTTGAGAGTAAATCTCATTATAACACCTTTGTGGTTGAGTATAGTCAATAAATGTCAATAGTTTATTATTATTTGCATATGAACTTACTAAGGATTATTGCTTACTCCTCTTCCCTTTCTATCTCTTATATGATAACTAATCTAGCACGGGTTGGAGGACGCCAGAGATGCTTTCACACTATTGAGCAGTCACTTGGGTATAAGGTTTCAAGTATTCTTGAGATATGGCATGTATAGGGCTCTTATTTTGGTTTAATTAAGTCATAGTTAAAGTAGTCAAATGCGTTAGCCTAAAAGAGTTTATAGTTTAGTTATGTGTAACCATGGATGATGGCTCATGTCAATTGTAATGGTTGTAACATCCTAGAATTAGGGGTTCTACATTTTGTGCTATTCTATGTGTTTGGCTCATTTAGCTTGTTATTTTGATGTGTTTGAAGGTCTTGGGGAGGCTCGGGTTCGAGCCAGGGCTTTGGAAAAAATTTGTTTTTTAGGCACTTTAAGGGGGTGAGCTAGTGGACGCAGGCCTTAAGCATGTTTGGTTGTAATTAGATGTCACAAGTGGAGCGTGTGGCTTAGTGGTTGGCGTCTTAAGGGATCATGGAAGGGCAAGTGGGTTCGAATCCCACAGGTTGCATTTTTGGAGTATTTGTTTTGTGCCAGGATGGAGAATAGGTGACATTCAGCTGGAACTCTATGAAGGAGGTTGTTGAATGAGTCAAATGATTTGAAATGGATGGAGGACAGGAGTTGGGGGAGTTGGAAGTGGTCAACCATTTCAAACGGTGGATGGAGAGGGCTTGGTGGTGAAAATCTAGGAGCAAATCAAGGAAGTGGGGAGGTGAGTTGAGAGTGGCCGAATGTTGGAGAGGGGGGTGAATTTAGGCTATAGGGGGTTTCGGCATTTGGGATGTTTGTTCGCCAAAACCGAACCTCTTGAAGTGTGTTGTGCCGAATTCTTATAGCTTTCCTTTAGCATTTTTTTTAACGTCTTGTGCTTTTAACCATAAGGCATTGCGGGCCCATTTTCCTTCATTTTATTTTGTTTGCTATTAACCAAACCCTCCTCACTCATATCATCTTTTCTTTCATTTCAATTCTCTTCTTTTGTTCTTTCTTTACACTCTTTTACCCATAGCCGAATCTCTGCTTGCCATTTTCCCTTCCTTTCCTTTCTTTCTTGTTCTAGTCTTTTCTCTTATTTGTGCCGAACGTTCTCAACACTTCATCTCCTCTATTTCATCTCCTTTTCTTTTTGCACCTCTATTCTCTTTCTTCTTCTAGCCAAACCTCAGGTTTCTTACTTCCTTCTCTTTTCTTTTCGTCTCTCTTTTCTCTACTCTTGAGCCGAAACCTCTCTTGTGCCAAACTACACCCGTATCATTTATCTTTTAGTATTAGTCGAATATCAAGAAGCAAGGTGCTAGGATTCCTTTGGTGGCCGAAAGTCCCTTTTTAGCCAGCTTTGCTTGTTGTAAGGTAACGGGTTCTCTCTTCATATGTTTTCTCTTCTCTCTTGTAATGATCAAAGCAGTTATCTTGCTACTCCTTTCTTTTTAGGCCAAATAGAAGTACCCGTTTCACCTTGAAGCGTGTTTGATCGTGTCAAATAGCTGAGTTTTAATATTTATAAAAGAATGATCAAAACTGTAGACTAACTATGACAACGATAGAGGCAAGTGCACCTATCGAACAGTAGTATAGTTTAGGCAAGAATATCATATCGAACTTAAAAGAACCTAAAAGTACTACTACTCACTTTCTTTCTATTATTTAGCCTGAAATATGGAGCAATTGGTTTATTAATCTAATGAAAAGCTAAACTAAATGCGAAGACAAAAGAATGAATTGGAGAAAGACTTTAGGAAAACTGAGTTGATGAAGACGATACCCTCAAGAAGAATCCACCTATGTCTTCACTTATTATTTATTCCCCAAACCATATGATTTCTTTACTTAGCTTGATCCGTGAGACTCCCTAACCTATATTAAACCATCTCTCGAGGCGAATAATGTCTAACCTTAGGTTATTTAGTGGAACTCTCTTTCTCTTATAATAACCCCCTAAGGAAGCAGTAAATCCATCAATGGATTCCCATATTAGGTTTCACCCTAATCTGACAAAATCTCGTAACCCTATCTCTAGGCGCTCGATCAACTCCGCTCAATTATGCTAGATCTACTCTTAGGCAGGGTCTATTCCTCCTCCACCTAAGAACATCAGATTAAATTAAGCACCATAATTAAGAACAAACTAAGTACTTACCATATAATTTAGAAATCAAATAACAAAATCCATCATAGGTTTCATCCCCTTCAGGTATCTGAAGGATTTAGTTCATAACAAAATAGGAAAACATCTCTAGAGAAAAGATAAAACAAAACATAAGAAATCCTTAAAACCCCCTAAAGGAATTGAAGACGACATCCTCCGTCTTGAGTAGAACTCTAACTTCTTCAGATAGATCAACAATCTTCAACTATTTCCCTAAAAGATAAAAGCTTCGGCAAAAGCCTCTACCAAAAGGCGTCCTTGGGATAGCTGCCTTGGGTTGTTTATATAGGCCTTTGAGATGCTTTACTTGGCTCCTAAGTACATCTTTCAAGTAGAATTACTATTAGGGAGTTTAATAGACTTAGGAATATGTTTCTTTGGCTTCAATCATCCAAATCCGAGTGAAATTGCTTATTCTTGCGGTAGGGGCACGGCCATGGCACATGCCCGTGTAATTTGGGGTTGGGTTGTGCCTTGATTCTATCGTTTTGGGCACGGTCGTGGCACGACCGTGTAAGTCGGGATTCAGGCCATGATTCAAGTTTATTGATTGGGACACGGCCATGTAGATCACTAGACATGTCTGTGTGTGGTCATTGGATGATGCACAGCCGTATAAGTCAGGATTCAGGATGTGCTCTAGATAATCGGCGAGGCACAGTCGTGTGGGCTTTCGGCCAGGTCGTACGAATTCTTGGGTTGGCCCAATTTAGTCTGTTTTAAGCCCGTTTTACGTTCTTTTTATCCTTAGGTGCTTTCCTGAGTATAAGACATGAAAAGAAAGGATTAAGAGCACCTTTTTACATAAATCAAGGATAATTCATCCAAAAGCATACTAAATGTGGGATTAAAATATGTTACTTTTATGGTTTATCAAATACCCCCACACTTAAGCTTTTGCTTGTCCTCAAGCAAAGTTCTCAACTTACAATTAGAACGAACTTTCCATAATTTTTAATTCTTATCAACAATTTCTCATCATAATTCATAGATAATTTATAAATGGATAATTCAACTCAAAGAACCCTAAAGATTCAATCAAGATAAGTCATACCTTTGTAGTAGTACGAAAACATAGGTGTCTCCCCTTATCTAAGTAATTACCTGTAATTCAAAATCGGCAAGGATTAACATCCTCACAAAAGATTCACTCAAATCACTCGAAGTGTTTAAGGTTCAAGAATAAGCACTCTAAGTCGAACCTGAAAAGTTAATCCCGTAAGCTTGCCTGAAAATCAAATCTCCACCACTGTATATGAGATGATACACAAATCAAAAGGTCTTTATTAGGTTTGTAACGGGGCTAGGGTTAAAGGTGTGGATATAGGCTGAATTAGAAGGTTAGAATCGAGATTGACTTGACAAATTACCTAACTAGAAACAATGAACTAATATGAGTACTTACATCAATTGAAAGCCAATAATACCTACTATTGATAATTACTCTATAATAACGAGTATTTCCCTCACTTGAAATTTGATAATACTTTAATATGAGCTTTTTCTTTAACAATTGGAGTTTAAATGCTCTAAGCTCTTCTGTATACTACTAATATTGAATAAACTTGGATTTTTTTTATTTTTTTATTTTTTAAGAACATAATAGAAGGAACTTTGATAATTGAAATAACCTAATTCAGCAACTGATCAAATTAATTCTCGATAGAGGGGTAGTCAAAAGAATGTTGATAACAAATACAAAGGGATTTCGGGTAATATTAACGGGTGAATCAATAAAAAGGTTACTAGGATTCTACAGGGTTCACTAGGGGTTAATTTGTATGGGTAGGCTTTTTAGTGGAGTGAATGGGTTAAAACTTAGGTGCCTTTATCATCTCAGTATATCAAATCATTAATGTGGTCTCGACATGCATAAACGAGGCAAGTTATAGAATAACAGTTCAAAGTTGACACACTCATGATTAATAAAGTGAGCACGAAAAAGAATATATGCTCTATAAGGCTCAAAATCTCACAAAAATTATGGGTGTTTTTTATATCAATCCCTATAAATTTTGAACTTCAAGATGATACTCAAATTCGGTTCAACAATCTATCAATTTTAATTTTTAGAAAGTAGACTTATCATGCTTGATTCTCTAGTATTCTTCAAATTTAATCATCAATGCACAATTAACTATGACTTATTCAAATACATATCAAATAAAAATCATAAATCATTAGAAATTTCATCCTAATTAGTAATATGATAAAATTACTTAAAAACAAGACTAAATTCAGGGTTTTGAGAATAATGCAAAAAGTTAGGTACTTTTACCCCCACACACTTAAGATGTACATTGCCCTCAATGTACAAAGATAGATAATGATAACTATGGGATAAATCAAAAGAGAAGTGGTATAGTGACACTTCCTGAATTTTGGATGATTCCTGGCATCTTTGGTGGAGGTGATGGTGTTTTCTATGGGCCTGGTGGTGCGGCTACCGGAAAGCAATTTGCTAGATGAAGAAATTGGGTAGCCTACTAAGATATAGCCAAGAGATCTAGAGAAATAATAATATACTAATAATATAATTAAAGATTAAGAAGATAAAGAGAAGGAAACTAAGAAGAAAACTAAAATTTAAACAGAAGACTAATGGACTAAAGAGTCCTTATTAGCAGATGGTTCATGAGGTGAGTATGATTTCTAAGGCTGCGGAGTGTTGGTGATGGTGGAAGTGGCGTGATTCCCTAGCGGCCTTTAGAACCTAAAACCAAGAAATTAATATGAAATAAATTAAATTAAGCAGAAGATAAGTATAGATAAGGAAAATAAAGGAGAAGAGAAAAGAAAAATAGAACCGAAAAGGTTTTGGAGACCCTTAGCGTGTCAATTATCTGAAGCTGCCGGCATGTACTCATGTTGATGTCTCCTCTGAGGAGACAATGCTTACCTTCTTACGTTTCTTCGGCATGATTTTTGTGTTGCTCAAGAGTCCTGGACCTTTTTCTATGAACAGAGATAAAAATTTGATAGAAAGAGAAGGAAGAAAGAAGATGGAAAAAAGGGAAGGGCTGTGGGGATTTAAATAAGATTTCAAATATGGCACGTTCCCACGTCCATGTACCGAGGTTGTGTCGATTCACACGGCCGCCTCGCACGGCCGTGTTGTAGAGTGTGTTGTTATTCCATGCCTCGTTTGTTGATTGGCACGCTCGTTCCTAAAAGGCCAGCATGTGAGCACGGATGGAATGCACGGGCGTGGTCTGCCCATGCTCAATAAGTCAGTATCATAGCATGTTCGTGAGGCATGACCGTGCTATTTTTTCGGTGCCCGTGGTGTGGGTGGTTGGCTCTGTGACGTTGGGGGGTGGGAGGACTGACTTGCACGGCTCTGCTTTGTCAGTGTGGTGGTTCTAATGGTCCACATGGCCATGGGCACGGTCGTGTGTAAGGCCGTGTGGCCTGGAAATCTGCATTTTTGTGTTAGTTTAAATGTTGAGAGAAGAGAAAAGGAAAGAAAAGAAAATAGATTTGAAAGTAAATAGTGTTAGCGCTCGGGTTGCCTCCCGAGAAGCACTCGTTCATAGTCTTAAGCTAGACTGTCCATGACTTTGAAAAAAAAATTTTAGGGAGGTTTAAAGGTTTGAATATTTCCCTCTTGCTGACTGTTTTATTTTCGTGACAAAGTTTAGGTCGAGAAGTGTTTACCTTGAAATTGCCGAATATTGGATTGCTTACATCAACTATTTCGTGTGGGAAAATATCGTGTACCTGAAGTAGTATTTCTTCCTTTTTCTTCAGGTCTGTTGAAGTGATGTAACGAACGGATTTGTCTAACAGCACCTGGTCTCTTATTTTAAAGTGATTTGATGTCCCTATGAGCTCTTCTGGTGGTTTCTTTGTTTTTACTTCATGTGGATCCGGCTTTTCTTTGGTGTGTATCTTCTGCTCTTCTGAATTGTCGATCTTACGGTTTTGGTTCTGGTGTGATTCATCTATGACAACTTGGGGGATATGAGTTGGCTCAGCTTTTATGCATTGTGATGTTTCTTGCGATGAAGGTTGAACAATTTGGTTATCTATTGAAATGACTTTCTTACTTTCATCTTTTGTTATTTTGGCTGAGTCGAGAGCTTAAAGATTGACCGATTCTTCTCCTACATGAAGTATGAGTTCTCCTGTGGCAACATCAATCTTATTCTTGGCAGTTGCAAGAAAAGGTCTTCCTAAAATTAAAGGGATTTAATTTTCCTCATCCATGTCTAAAACAACAAAATCTACTGGGAAAACAAATTTATCGATTTTTACTAAAACGTCTTCAATAATGCCCCTAGGAATTCTAACAGTTTTATCAGCTAGTTGAATACTCATCCTAGTTTGTTTGGCTTCCCTAGACCTAGTCATTTAAATAGTGCATATGGCATGACATTTATACTTTCCCCTAAATCAGCTAACGCATTATCAATAGTTAAACTACCAATTAAACATGGAATCGTAATACTCCCTAGATCTTTTAGTTTCTGTGGTAGTCTATTCTGTAGCATTGCTGAGCATGTTGCGTTGAGTTCCACATGGTGCTCTTCATCTATTTTGTGTTTGTTCGTCAAGAACTATCTTAAAAATCTCCTTGAGTCGGGCATCTAAAAAAAACGCTTTAAGAAGAGGTAAGTTAATATGTAATTTCTTTAAAAGTTTTAGAAACTTACCGAATTGTTCCTCAGACTCATCTTTTTTCAATGCTTCGGGATAAGGTATACGAGGTTGGTACTCTTTGATTAACGTGGTTCCTTATGCTACCTCTATTTTACCTTTTTCTTCCTTGGTTTCTTATACTGTGGTGGGCTAGTCTACCTTTGTACCCACTTGAGCTGTGATGGCTTGGATCTGCTCTTTTGGGTTTATTTCTGTGTTGACTGGTAGACATCCTTGTTGACATTCAGAAATCAGCTTTGTGAGATGTCTCACTGACCTAGTAAGTTCTCCAACTTTATTCTCGATCCCCTTGATCGATTTTTGTTGTTCATCAAGTGTTGCTTCATTCTTTTGGAGACGAGAATCTATAGCTGCCATGAATTTTGTCAGCATCTCTTCAAGGTTTGATTTCTTATCCTGGGGATAGGGCTGATTTTGGCAATTTGGAGGAGGTTGCTGCCTTTGAATTCCTTGATTTCCTTGTCCTCCCCACAAAAAATTTGGGTGGTTCCTCCAACCTGCATTATAAGTGTTACTATAAGGATTATTATTAGATCCAAATTGTTACCTATATAGTTTTTCGCTTTCGTTGTCTGCTTGGATTGGTAGGGTGGGTACTCAGAATTCGCCACATTTCCACTCGTTTCGCATTGCATGACTGGGTGTACCTACGAAGAACATAAATTATCAAGCTTTTTATTCATTAACTCCACCTGCGTTGACAGCATTGTCACTGCGTCTATGTTGAAAACTTCAGCTAATTTTGTCGGTTTGGCTTTTGTAATTTGCCATTGATATGTGTTCAATGACATCTCTTCAATAAAATCATAAGCTGCTTCAGGAGTTTTGTTGTTCAAAGTTCCACCGGCTGATGAGTCAATCATTTGCCTAGTTGGAGAATTCACACCATTGTAAAAAGTTTGGACTTGAAGCCACAAAGGTAATCCATGGTGTGGACATCTTCTCAGGAGGTCCTTGTATCTCTCCCATGCATCATATAATGTTTATGCATCATTCTACACAAAAGAAGATATGTCATTCCTAAATTTGGCCGTTTTGGCCGGTGGAAAATATTTTAAAAGAAATTTTTCGGTCATTTGATCCTATGTGGTGATTGACCCTCGTGGTAACGAGTTCAACCACTGTTTTTCTTTATTCCTTAATGAAAAAGGGAATAACCGAAAACGTATGGCATCATCAAAAACACCATTTATTTTGAAGGTATCACAGATTTCTAAAAAATTAGATATATGAGTATTTGGATCTTCATCCTGCAAACCATCAAATTGAACAAACTGTTGAATCATTTGTATTGTGTTAGGCTTTAATTCCAAATTATTAGCAGCTATAGCAGGCCTGACAATACTAGATTTTGCTCCTGTCAAATTAGGTTTAGCATAATCGTACATAGTATGCGGAGCATTCTGTTCTTGCACATTTGGCGGTGGATTGTTTTCGTCCATCCCTTCAGTAGGATTGGATCCTTCTTATTGTTCTTCTCTTTGGTAGTCCAGAGCTCACCTAGTTTCTCTTCGATTCCTGCGAGCGGTAGCTTCAATGTCACTTTCGTATTCTAGAGGTCCTCTCGGTTTCCTTCTAGTCATAAACTAGAGGTACCTACTAGGATAAGAAATAAATTTAGTATAAATAAAAATTTATCCTAAACAAGAATAAAATTAAATTGCGAAATAATAAAATTTGGCTAAAGTAATAGAAATAGAGCTTTCTTAATATTTTAGAGTGTCCCCGACAACGGTGCCAAAAACTTGATCGTGTCAAACAGTCGAGTTTTAATATTTACAAAAGAATGATCGAACCTGTAGACTAACTATGACAAAGATAGAGGCAAGTGCACCTATCGAACAGTAGTATAGTTTAGGCAAGAATATCTTATCGAACCCAAAGGAACCTAAAAGTACTACTACTCACTTTCTTTCTATTATTTAGCCTGAAATATGGAGTGATTGATTTATTAATCTAATGAAAAGCTAAACTAAATGTGAAGACAAAAGAATGAATTGGAGAAAGACTTTAGGAAAACTCAGTTGATGAAGGCGATACCCTCATGAAGAATCCACCTATGACTTCACTTATTATTTATTCCCCAAACCATATGATTTATTTACTTGGCTTGATCCGTGAGACTCCCTAACCGATATTGAACCCTCTCTCAAGGTGAATAACGTCTAACCTTAGGTTAATTAGTGAAACTCTCATTCTCTTATAATAACCCCCTAAGAAAGCAGTAAATCGATCAATGGATTCCCATATTAGGTTTCACCCTAATTCGATAAAATCTCGTAACCCTATCTCTAGGCGCCCGTTCAACTCTGCTCAATTATGCTAGATCTACTCTTAGGCAGGGTCTATTCCTCCTCCACCTAAGCACATCAGATTAAATTAAGCAACATATTAAGAATAAACTAAGTACTTATCATATAATTTAGAAATCAAATAACCAAACCCATCATAGGTTTCATACCCTTCAAGTATCTGAAGAATTTAGTTCATAACAAAGTAGGAAAACATCTCAAGAGAAAAGATAAAACAAAACATAAGAAATCCCTAAAAACCCCTGAAAGAATTAAAGAGGAGATCATCTGTCTTGAGTAGAACTCCGACTTCTTGAGATGGATCAATTGGCTATCTTCGAGTATTTCCCTAAAAGATGAAAGCTTCGACAAAAGCCTCTGCCAAAAAGCGTCCCTGGGATAGTTGCCTTAGGTTGTTTATATAGGCCTTTGAGATGCTTTACTTGGCTACTAAGTACATCTTTCAAGTAGAATTACTATTAGGGAGTTTAAGTAGACTTAGGAATATGTTTCTTTGGCTTCAAGCCTCCAAATCTGAGTGAAATTGCTCATTCCCATGGTAGGGGCACGGCCATGGCACACGCCCGTGTAATTTGGGGTTAGACTGTGCCTTGATTCTATCGTTTTGGGCACGACCGTGGCACGGTTGTGTAACTCAGGATTCAGGTCGTGCTTCAGGTCTGTCGATTGGGACACAGCCATGTAGATCACTAGGCATGTCCGTGTGTGGTAATTGGATGATGCACGGCCATGTAAGTCATGATTTAGGTTGTGCTCTAGGTAATGGCGAGGCACGGTCATGTGGGATTTGGGCTAGGCCATGTTGAATTCTTGGGTTGGCCCAATTTAGTTCGTTTTAAGCCTGTTTTACGTTCTTTTTATCCTTAGGTGCTTTCTTGAGTATAAGACATGAAAAGAAAGGATTAAGAGCACCTTTTTACATAAATCAAGGATAATTCAACCAAAAGCATACTAAATGTGGGATTAAAATATGTTACTTTTATGGTTTCTCAGTGTTCGTTCTTGCATAGTAAGCTAGAGTTCTTGTCAGCAGTGGACGAATATAGAACCAATCTGCATTGATTATTAAGGTAAGGAGTTTTTCTCTTGTCCTATACGATTAGACTCTCTTTCGTGTTGCTCTGCCATAACCCAATCTCTTTGTTAGACAATCATCGATCTCTCTGAAAGTATTGTACTGATCAAAGATTCTCTTCATGGATGCGAGTGCTAGCCAATCTAAAGAGGGGAGTGGACTCGTCCCTGCTCCCAAGTTCAAATGACGTGCGGTGTCGGCGTTTCGATACTTTCTGCCAGGTTGTGGTAGAGAGTCGACATCCGTTTGGGATAGGCAGATAGTAGTTATTCCCGCTAGTGAAAATAGAAACAATCAAGAGAGTTTGGTTCTTCGCGTAATCAGGTGTGTAATTCTCACACCATCACTGGTTTGATTAATAACAAGTATGTGTATTGTTTAAAAATCGAATCAACAGTAACAATTGATGAGTTACCCTTGGGGGTAAAATCGGAGATACCAAGTTAGTTACCTTTTATTGGGTCATGTAAATACCTTATCATGAATATGTATATAATCTGTTTATTCGATTTACATTGACATATGTTGCATTCATCATATTATGATTATATGTTTGCATGGGTTGGGACATGATATTGATGAAAAGGGGCAGTGTATATCGGTGACACTATCACAATATTTCGATGTCTCGGTGCCACATATATCGGTGACTCTATCACATTATTGCAGTGGCTAGGCCACATACATCAGTGACTCTACCACAATATATCGGCTTTGAACAGCATAACTGTCAGCATGACTGCCAATAAGGAGTGCAACGGATAGAGGGTTGATTGTAGAAATCCCTACAGGTGTGTTGAGGTTGGACATATGGAGTGGTGTGTAGCGGATGGAGTACTAGGTTGGGCTGGGTTGCATTGCATTCACTATCTGATATGCCATGTTGTTAGGGCTACGGCCCAATTCGATACTTATGGGCTTTAGCCATTTTGCTTCTGTAGGCTTAGGCCCAGATTTCTTGTAACACCCCAAACCCGGCCCATGCATTAAGGCCAGATCTAACATGTCACATGATAAAAATGCTTTTAAGTCCTTTTCAATTGTACGTAAATAGATAATGATTTAAAATTAAGTAAAACAAATTCCATTTAAAATTTTAACAAAGTATTCTTGAATAGAAGATTGATTGATAAATCGATAAATTTAAAATAATGATTTTACAAACATATCTATTGAAAAATGTTAATGAAAATTTAAGAGAAGATTTCTGATTTAAAAATATTTATGAAAGTTCATTGTGAAATCCATTTGTATATCCATTTTAGAAAATGTTTATTTAAGTTTTACAAAAATCTCATTTAAAGTACTTAGAGCAAAATATAAATACGTCAAACATAAAAAAATAAAAATAATCCGAGGCTTTATTACAACCTTAACTCAAAATAGTAGAGTAATTAAATGTACTAAAAAGAAATCTAAAGTCCATATAAAACCATTTTTGTAGTATGGCCTCCACCGAGTCATCCATGGCCCAAGTCTCCGTCACTGAACATTACCTGAAAGGGATAAGGAAAAATAGGGTGAGTTACTAGAACTTAGTGTATAACCCCCCTTACTGTTTAGCAATATTTTGGGCCTAAGCCCATTTACAATATAATGTATCAATTATATCATGTGAATGTAATGCAATTCCCAAACCAATCCTAATAATCCATCCGCTACACACCACCCGTACCAACCAACACACCTGTGGGGATCAAGTCTACCCACCTCTCCAACACACCAATCGCAGCATTATGCCATTTATAACAAATTTAATTGTGGGCAAGCCACCAGAATCTTAGAGTATCATATTGTCAAACATAATTGTGGCAGTGCCACTGGAATTTCTTCTCTTCAACATTTTCCCAACCCATGCAAAATCATGTAAATGCATCGTACATAACAAATGATGATATTTACAAATATAGCAACATTAATTAATTCAGAGGTTCATTACCAAAAATTCAACCCATTAATACTTTGCAAATCAGCTCATTAGGGCAATATATCAAACCAGCCCATTAAGCAATATAACAAATCAGCCCATTAAGGCAATATAACAATTTGGCCCATTAAGCAATATAACAATTTGGCCCATTAAGCAATATAACAAATCGGCCCATTAAGGAAATATAACAATTTGGCCCATTAAGTAATATAACAATTTGGCCCATTAAGAGCATTTTCGTAATTTGCACAATGATATTACCAATTTTGTCAATTTTATCAAAATAGTGTATCTTAGGCCAATTTTTTTGGTTTACGCCCTATTACGATTTTAGTCATAGCGATTTATTTCCAATATGATATAAATCTTAAAACCCACGAAAAACGGTGTGAGATTACACACCTGATTACAGTAAGCACTAAGCCTTCTTGCTCGTCGACACCTAAGATATCGTAACATTCAATTAATCGACATACTTGACTTTAATAATCAAACTCTAAAATAAATGATCTAAAGTGTTTACCCTCGAAATCATGAATGACTACGATTTGTCGATTTTCCCCGGATGACAGTCTACAACCCGGTGGAAAATCTCGAACCGCTGAAACTACCCTTCATTTGAATTTAGGAGTAGGGATCGCAAATCCGCTCCTTTTACGATCTCCAATCACTGTCCCTTTCGATTCGATATTGCTTGTCTCCATTGAAAACAAATCTTAGTCAAAACTAATGTTACGTTGATATGAATGATTAATTAAGGGAAAGGTCAGCTTACCACTAGAATCGTATGATCACAAGTCGATAGATCGAGCGATTTAGTCCCTAAAACATAAAGTCGATTATTTCAAATTATTACTCCTTAAGCACTCAATCGACTATTGAGTACTATCAAAAATCCATAACGAATTCTTAACGTATCGATATTGGATCTGATGTTCACCGCTCAACTTAAGACTAGAGTGATGTTCAGCCTCCCACTAGAATACTACAAAAGGGAAAAGCGATCTCGTTTGAGAGAGTAAAATAAAATGATGGTCTTGATCAAAATGACCATCCCAAACCAAGGCATAATTTCGGCATTAAGAGGAAGAAAATAAAATGTTTGAAAAGAACCACTTACTGATTGATCAAAGGAGTGAGTGATAACTCGAATGAGAAAGAAAGAATAATGAAGAGATGAAAGGTTTCGGTTATAGAGAAAAATGAAAAATGATATTCAGCTATGGAGGGAAAACAAGCAATAATATTCGGCTATGGAGGGTATGGATTTGAGAAGAAGAAGAAAAGGTTGGAAAATTTTGTAAAAAGAAAAAGAAAGATGACAAGGTATGTGTTTATGAGGATTCAGTTTTTCCAAAGGATAAAGAGTGAAAATTTGATCTCAATGGCTTAGGTACATTCGGCAACAAGAAGAAATGACGAAAAATTGCTCACTAGCAACTTGGAGTTTTGGCATGAAGAAAAAGAATTTGGAGAAAATGACACAATTTGACACTAAAGAAATTTTTGGCCAAAACAAACACTTAGGTTTTTACCAAGAGGCAAAGCAAAAATTTGGCTATACCCCCTATACCAAACCGTCCATATCCTTGATAATAATGGTCAAAAATTGGCCAACCAAACTTTCCATAACACTCTCCTCTTTTTGTGCTAACATGTTCCCTATACTTTCCCCTTTCTTTTGATTTATTTCCCCACCTTCATCCTTTCCTATTTTTCTTATCCGTCTTGCCAAAAAATAAAAGGTCCACCTTGCCTTATTTACTTGCTTGGCCGACACTTAGGGAAAGAATACAAAAATAATATTCAAAATTTGCACATTATGGGATTTGAACCTCCTCCCTCAAAGTACTTCATGTGGCGCCATATCTTTCTTACCAATTGCTCATTTATGCTAGCAATTTACTCATTTATTTCCATAAGCTTTGAGGTCACTTACTATATCTCCTTAAAGTACTAAATGCCAAAATTTTTACTAGGACCAAATAAACCCCGAGCCTTCTCAGGACCCTCTAAACATATACAATTAATAATTTAACTAGTTTAACACCAGAAATAATGCAACACATAAATTTTCAAATTTTAGGATGTTACAATTCATTCTTAAGGGGAATTACACACTGAGTTTGCATGACTCACCCCTCTGCTTAATTTTGCAGGTAATCCCTAGTTCGAGGATTTGGAGCCGAGGAGGACTCTGTGTTGGCCATGTGTGATTTCTTAAGTAAATTTCGTTTTCTTTATTTAAACTTATTTATAACTAGGGAATTTGTTATGTAATAAGGCCTCCTGGATTTTAATTTGGTTTTCAATTTATTGCTGTTATTGTATATATTATGGAATGTTAAACACAGAGTTTTTCTAAAAAAATTAAAGAAGCATTTTTCCAAAATATTAACAAATGGATAACGGGAAAATAAATAATTAAAATTAGAAATTTTCTTAGAACTACAAACTCTATTTTCAAAATGTCACGTTTCTGAATACTACTAGTTTCAATTTTTCGTATCACAAAACCTATTTTCAATTGGTAGTAGTAATAATAAAAGTTTGTAAGAAACCCTTAAACTTGAATATGACTTTCAAAATGAAAACAAAATGCGAGTTTTTTTTTTAAAATTGCAAAGTTTATTTAAACAATCTTTCCATGTGACATACCAGATTCGGTCATAACGTTTAGGTCGGGTTTGGGGTGTTACAATTATGGTATTAGAGCTAGGTTACAAAACTCGACTGTGAAATGGGTTCAAAAACACTTTTCCAAAATTGGTTTGAAAGGTGGTTTAGAAAAATATATGTCTTTCTGCAAGTATGGCACACCGAGTCTCTGTCCCATATCCGTACTGTAAGTCTTCTTATTTTATTTGATTTTATGAAAGGATTTTTATTGTGTTTTGATTACTAGTTATAAGAGATAAAATTTTAGAGATTGAGACCTTTAGAAATACGATTTACGAAAACTACTTTTAAATCTGTATTCATAAGATATTCGTTAATAAACAGTGGAATAATTTGCTAATTCATAAAATTTCTAATCAAATTAAGTCGATTCAGTAAATATGAGCGCTAGAGGACGTGGACGTGGTATACGCAATCGTGGTAGAGGCCGGAGTGTTGAAGCTGGATCCTTGGAATCAGGATATGTGCTGAAAGGTGAAGTGTCAGCATCGCCAATAGCAGAAGCGGGGTCTCAAGACCGAACTGGAGGGGATGATGCTTTGTCCCAAGCTATGCTACGAGTGTTGGAACGGGTTGCTGGGGCAAGCATTGGATCAGTAGCCCAAAAATCTATCCCTGAGCGACTCCGAGCAAATGGGACTGAGATATTTAGGGGTATTTCTGGCATGGTCCCTAACGTAGCTGAATACTGGCTGGAAGCAGTTGAACGAATCATGGACGATCTAGACTGTACCGCAGAGGAAAAGTTGAAGGGAGCCGTATCTCTCTTGCGTGATGAGGTGTACCAGTGGTGGCTCACAGTGAGGGAAGGTACTTCAGCAGATCGTATCACCTGGGACTTCTTTAAGACAGCGTTCCGGGAAAAATATGTTGGGGCAAGCTATGTGGATGCCCAGAGAAAACCATTTCTGAATCTAGTTCAATGGGGTAAATTTGTGGCTGAATACGAGGTCGAGTTCCTACGCTTGAGCCGTTATGCCCGGGGTATCGTCGTAACTGATTATGAATGTTGTGTTCGGTTCGAGGATGGTCTGCGGGACGAACTATGGGTACTGATAGCTCCGCAGCGGGAGAGAGATTTTGCCATCCTGGTTGAGAAAGTAAAAATAATCGAAGAGGTGAAGCGGTCTAAGAGGCGGAATCGGGATAAGGATAGGGGTAAGAGTAAAAGGAGTTTTGGGTCATCAGGATCTACTGGGGGTTTCCAAAAGAGGCCTAAGTTTGAGGGGCCGAGTCCAGGTACGATGCATGTTGTTGTTGGTCAGTCTCGACCGTGTGCTCGGTGTGGGAAATTACATTTGGGGGAGTGTTGGGTAAGAAATAGATGATGTTTCAAGGGTGGATCTATGGACCATCTGATAAGGGACTGTCCACAAGAGTTGGCTAGGGCGCGGTTAGTAAGTCAGGGTTATGCACAGACAGGAAGAGGTGGGCAGCAGCCACCGAGGGGTCGTGGTCCGGTCAGAGGAGGAAATGGATTTGGTCGAGGGCGTGGAGCACCGGGCAGAGGTGCTGATAGCACATATGCAAGATAGCCCGGGTTAGTTTATGTAGCTCGACGGCGAGAGGATGGTGACGCACTGGACGTCATAACCGGTACGTTCCTTATTTTTAGTGTACCATTTACAGCTTTGATAGATATTGGGTGTACACACTCATATGTTGCTAGTACTGTGTCTAGGACTTTGGGTATAGAATTTGAGATTGTTTCTAGTAAAATGACTGTGATTAGCCCTTTAGGACAATCGGTAGTGGTGAACAAACTATTTAGGAGTGTGCCTTTAGAAGTACAAAAAATTACTTTCCCGGCAGACTTGATGGAATTACCGTTCGGCAAGTTCGATTTGATTTTAGGTATGGACTGGTTAGTTAAGCATCAGGCAAACTTGGATTGTGGTACTAAGCGCATGATATTGAAGACTTTCGAGGATGAGGATGTGCTGGTAATAGGTGAGAGAAGGAATTACCTGTCCAATGTGGTGTCTGCACTAAAGGCTGAAAGGATGGTGCGAAAAGGGTGTGAGGCGTTCTTAGTTTTCATCAGTGCTTTGGAGGCCAAAGAATTATCTGTGAGGGATGTTAGAACGGTGAAAGAGTTCTCAGAAGTCTTTCCAGAAGAGCTTCCAAGGTTACCTCTGGATCGCGAGGTAGAGTTCGGCATTGATCTACTTCTGGGAACAGCTCCAGTGTCCATCGCCCAATATAGGATGGTGTCGAAAGAGCTGGTAGAACTTAAAGCTCAGATCTAGGAGCTATTGGACCATGGTTTTATCTGACCAAGTGTGTCTCCATAAGGAGCGTCGGTATTGTTTGTTAAGAATAAGGATGGGTCAATGCGAATGTACATTGACTATCGCCAACTGAACAAGTTGACTATCAAGAACAAATACCCATTACCGAGGATTGATGACCTATTCGATCAGCTGCGAGGAGCTTCGGTTTTCTCAAAGATAGACTTGAGATCTGGGTATCATCAGTAAAAGGTCAAGGAGTCGAATATTCATAAGACTGCATTTCAAATGCGGTATGGGCATTACGAGTTTCTAGTGATGCCGTTCGGGTTAATAAATGCACCAGTCGCTTTTATGGACATGATGAATCGGGTCTTCCAACCTTATTTAGACCGGTTCGTGGTGGTATTCATAGATGACATTCTAGTGTATTCAAGAACGGAAGAGGAGCATGATTCACATCTTCGGGTTGTTCTGCAGATATTGAGAGAGAAGCAATTGTATGCCAAATTTAGCAAGTGTGAATTTTGGCTGAAGGAAGTTACCTTTTTGGGGCATGTTGTTTCTATCGAGGGGATTAGGGTTGATCCCCGAAAGATCAAGTTGTTCTGAACTGGAAGCCACGAAAGTCTGTAGTAGAAATTTAAAGTTTTCTTGGGTTAGCTGGGTACTATAGAAGGTTCATTGAGGGATTCTAGTTGATTTCTATACCATTAACCAAGTTGTTACGAAAAGGGGTACCGTTTGTTTGGGCTGATAAGCAGCAGGAAAGCTTTGAGAAGCTAAAGAGGATTTTGACTGAGGCACCAGTGTTAATTCAACCTGAGGCTTGGAAGGAGTTTGTTGTCTATTGTGATGCATCACACACAGGGTTAGGATGTGTGCTAATGCAAGAAGGGAAAGTAGTTGTGTATGCATCTCGACAATTAATACCGCATGAGGTGAATTATCCCACTCATGATTTGGAGTTAGCGGCTGTGGTGTTCGCCCTCAAAATATGGAGGCACTATCTGTATGGAGAAAATTCGATCATTTACATCGACCATAAGAGTCTAAAATATCTCATTACCTAGAAAGAGTTGAATTTAAGACAACGAGGGTGGATTGAATTACTGAAAGACTATGATTGTGCAATCGAATATCACCCGGGTAAGGCTAACGTGGTGGCAGATATGTTGAGTCGTAAAGTGATAACAGATTTGAGGGCAATGTTTGCTCATCTTAGTCTATATGAAGATGGTAGCCTATTAGTTGAACTTCAGATAAAGCCAACATGGGTAGATGAGATTAAAAAAAAGAAGTTGTTAGACGAAGTGCTAAGTTCTCGACTTCATCAAGTGGAAGGTGGTGAGACAGAATATTTTGGTCTGAACAATGAAGGGGTATTATGCTTTCGTGGAAAGGTTTGTATGTTGAAGGACTCTGAGTTGAGGCAGACGATTCTGTGGGAGGTGCGTAGTAGCCTATACGCTATGCATCCCGGTGAGAGTAAGATGTATTGAGATTTGCATGAACAGTATTGGTGGTTTGGTCAAAATGAAAAGTTATCGACTTTGTGGGTAAGTGTTTGACATGTCAGCAAGTTAAGGCAGAACACTAGTTGCCTTCGGGGTTGCTACAACCGCTGAAGATTCCACTTTGGAAGTGGGAGAAGATAACAATGGACTTTGTTAGTGGGCTGCCCCTAACGCCTACTAAGAAAGATTCAGTGTGGGTGATTGTCGACCGGTTGACGAAGTCCACCCACTTTATACCGGTTCGTATCAACTATTCATTGTAAAAGTTGGCCAGGTTGTATGTAGCAAAGATTGTGAGGTTACATGGGGTACCAGTGTCTATCATATCAGACAGGGATCCTAGGTTTACATCACGGTTCTGGAAGGCGTTGCACGAAGCTTTGGGTACGAGGCTAGATTTCAGCACGACGTTTCATCCACAGACTGATGGTTAGTCAGAAGAGTAATTCAGATTCTGGAAGACATGTTAAGGGGCTGTGTAATCGACTTCAGAGGGAGTTAGGAGGATTTCCTACCATTGGCAGAATTTGCGTACAACAACAACTATCAATCCAGTATTCAGATGGCACCCTATGAGGTGTTGTATGGTCGTAGGTGTCGTACCCCTACTTGCTGGAGAGAGTTGGGTGAGCGACAGCTGTTGGGTCTAGAATTGATCTCAGAGACTGAGGAAAAGGTTAAGTTAATTTGGGCTCAGTTGAAGGAAGCTTCTGACAGGCAAAAATCATCTACAGATTTGAAGCGTAAAGAAATAGAATTCTCAGTGGGTGATCAGGTTTTCCTAAAAGTCTCACCTTGATAGAAGGTCCTAAGATTTGGATGGAAAGGCAAGTTGAGTCCCAGATTCATCGGGCCTTATCGAGTTTTGAAACGTGTGGGACCAGTAGCTTATCAACTTGAGTTACCCCTGGAGTTGGGTCAGCTCCATAATGTATTCCATGATTCGATGTTAAGGAGCTATCGTTCGGACCCATCTCACGTAGTATCAATGGAAGAAATTGAAGTAGGACCTGATCTGTCTTTTGAAGACGAGCAAGTGCAAATCTTGGATCGAGATGTTAAGGTGTTGAGAAAGAAGTCGATTCTTTTGGTCAAAGTGTTATGGTGCAATCATGGTTCAGAGGAAGCTACATGGGAGCCAGAAGATGTGATGCGACAGCAATACCCTCATCTCTTTTGATCAGGTAAATTTTGAGGCCAAAATTTCTTTAAGGGGGTAGAACTGTAACATCCTACATTTAGGGGTTCTGTATTTTGTGCTATTCTATGTGTTTGGCTCATTTAGCTTGTTATTTTGGTGTGTTTAGGGGTCTTGGGAAGGCTCGAGTTCGAGCCAAGGCTTTGGAAAATTTTTCTTTTTGGTCAATTTAGGGGGGTGAGCTAGTGGATGCAGGCCTTAAGCATGTTTGGTTGTAATTTAATGTCACAAGTGGAGCGTGTGGCTTAGTGGTTGGCGTCTCAAGGGAGCATGGAAGGGGGAGTGGGTTCGAATCCCACAGGTTGCATTTTTGGAGTATTTATTTTGTGCCAGGATGGAGAAGAGGTGACATTCGGCTGGGACTCTATGAAAGAGGTTGTTGAATGAGTCAAATGATTTGAAATGGATGGAGGAGAGGAGTTGGGGGAGTTGGAAGTGGTCAACCATTTCAAATGGTGGATGGAGAGGGCTTGCTAGAGCAAATCTAGGAGCAAATCAAGAAAGTGGGGAGGTGAGTTGAGAGTGGCCGAATGTTGGAGAGGAGGGGGTGAATTTCGGCTATAGGGTGTTTAGCAAGGAGTTTTCGGTATTTGGGATGTGTGTTAGCCAAAATCGAACCTCTTGAAGTGTGTTGTACCAAATTCCTATAGCTTTTCTTTAGCATTTTTTTAACGTCTTGTTCTTTTGACCATAAGGCATTTCGGGCCCCTTTTCCTTCATTTTATTTTGTTTGCTATTAACCGAACCCTCTCTCACTCATATCATCTTTTCTTTCATTTTAATTCTCTTCTTTTGTTCTTTCTTTACACTCTTTTTCCCATAGCCAAATCTCTGCCTACTATTTTCCCTTCCTTTCGTTTCTTTCTTGTTCTAGTCTTTTCTCTTCTTTGTGCCGAATGTTCTCAACACTTCATCTCCTCTATTTCATCTCCTTTTCTTTTCGTACTTCTATTCTCTTACTTCTTCTAGCCGAACCTCGGGTTTCTCACTTCTTTCTCATTTCTTTTCGTCTCTCTTTTTTCTACTCTTCAGCCGAAACCTATCTTGTGCCAAACTAAACCTGTATCATTTATCTTTTAGTATTAGTCGAATATCAAGAAGCAAGGTGCTAGGATTCTTTTAGTGCCCGAAAGTCCCTTTTCATTCGTCTTTGCTTGTTGTAAGGTAACAGGTTCTCTCTTCATATGTTTTCTCTTCTCTCTTGTAACGATCGAAGCAGTCATCTTGCTGCTCCTTTCTTTTTAGGCCAAATATAAGTACCCTCTTCACCTTGAAGCATGTTCGTTCTTGCGTAGGAAGCCAGAGTTCTTGTTAGCAGTGGATGAATATCGAACCAATTTGCGTTGATTATTAAGGTAAGGAGTTTTTCTCTAGTCCTATACGATTAGACTCTCTTTCGTGTTGCACTGCCATAACCCAATCTCTTTGTTAGACAATCATCTATCTCTCTAAAAGTATTGTACTGATTAAAGATTCTCTTCATGGATGCGAGTGCTAGCCAATCTAAGGAGGGGAGTGGACTCATACCCAAGTTCAAACGACGTGTAGTGCCGACAGTTCGAGACTTTTCGCCAGGTTGTGGTAGATAGCCGACATCTGTTTGGGATAGACAGATAGTAGTTATTCCCACTAGTGAGAATAGAAACGATCAAGAAAGTTTGGTCCTTCGCGTAATCAGGTGTGTAATTCTCGCACCATCACTGGTTTGATTAATAACAAGAATGTGTATTGTTTAAAAACTGAAACAACGGTAACGATTGATGAGTTACCCTTGGGGGTAAAATTGGAGATACCAGGTTAGTTACCTTTGATTGGGTCATGTAAATACCTTATCATGAATATGTGTGTGCTCTATTTATTCGATTTACATTGACATATGTTGCATCCATTATATTATGATTATATGTTTGCATGGGATTGGGACATGATATTGATGAAAAGGGGCAGTGTATATCTGTGACTCTGTCACATTATTTTGATGGCTCGGTGCCACATATATCAGTGACTCTATCACATTATTGCAGTGCTAGGCCACATACATCAGTGACTGTGTCACAATATATCGGCTTTGAGCAGCATGACTATCATCATGACTGCCAATGAGGAGTTGATTGTAGAAATCCCCGCAGGTGTGTTGAGGTTGGACATATAGAGCGGTGTGTAGCGGATGGAATACTAGGTTGGGCTGGGTTGCATTGCATTCACTATCTAATATGCCATGTTGTTAGGGCTACGGCCAAATTCGATATGTATGGGCTTTGGCCAATTTGCTTCTGTGGGCTTAGGCCCAAATTTCGTTCGTAAGGGGAATTACATACTAAGTTTGCGTGACTTACCCCTCTGCTTCATTTTGCAGGTAATCCCTAGTTCGAGGATTTGGATTCGAGGACTCTGTGGTGGCCATGAGTGATTTATTGAGTAAACTTCGTTTTCTTTATTTAAACTTATTTGTAACTCAGGAATTTGTTATGTAATAAGGCCTCAGGGATTTTAATTTGGTTTCTAATTTAATGTTGTTATTATATATTATGGAATGTTAAAGACGGAGTTTTTCTAAAAAATTAAACAAGCATTTTTCCAAAATATTAACAAATGGATAACGGGCAAATAAATAATTAAAATTAGAAATTTTCTTAGACCTACAAACTCTATTTTCAAAATGTCACGTTTCTAAATACCACTAATTTTGATTTTTCGTATCACAAAACCTGTTTTCGACTGGTAGTAGTAATAATAAAAGTTTGTAAGAAACCCTTGAACCTGAATCTGACTTTCAAAATGAAAACAAAATGCGAGTTTTTTTAAATTGAAAAGTTTCTTTAAACAATCTTTCCATGTGACATACCAGATCTGATCATAATGTTTAGGCCGGATTTGGGGTGTTACAATGGTGCTAGTAATAGTTCTCCCTCGTATATGGGAAGATAGTTTAATTTTCATGATTCAAATGGGATAAATAAAGAGTTATAATTGATGATTTAAGAAGGTTATGTGATGATGTGTGAATGTGTGCAGGTGAGGGTGGCCAAAGGGCTTGGAAAATAGCCATTAATTGGTAGACACACAGGCGTATGTCTAGGCCGTGCGTGACACACAGTCAACCCAATGGGTGTGTGACTGGGTCGTGTGTCCCCTGAATGATGGTCTTGCAAGTCAGTGTCGACCACAGGCTAGACACATGGGCATGTACCTAGACCGCGTGCCCCATATGAGGTTGCTGACATCACAAATACAATGCCCAGGTTTTTACACACGGGCGAGGACACGGGCGTGTGTCCAGCCATGTGAAAACCCCTGTAGGTTCGAAAAGAAAATAATTCTACACGGGCTTGGAACACAGGTGTGTGCTATATCACACAGGCGTGTCCCACTCTTTACACGGGCGTGTGGCCCAGTTTTATGTCAAAATTTTTAAAGTGTTTAAAAGTTTTGGTTTAGTCCCTTAGCATCCCGAGTATATGTAAAGGGTCTCGTAGACCCATGATAGGGACGTTATGATTGTAAATGAAAATTTTTAAATTGGGAATGAAATTTGATACCCTAGAGTTGGATGACCATGTGAGTTAAGTATGGTAACGCCTCATACTCAGTTCTGACTTAGAATACGGGTAAGAGGTGTTACATTTAGGGGTATTAGAGCTATGGTTTAGTCAATTCTCGGACTAGCCTAGCATATGAGAGATTAGCTATACATGCCATATTACTCTTAATGATAGTGTGATATCTCCTGCCTTTAATGAGATTATTTTGTTAAGAAAAAGATTATCCCCAACCGAACTATTTTCGATAATGGTGAAAATGATAATGAGATAATTGAAATGTGCTTATGATGTGATGAAATTCAGAAAGGTATGAATAGAAATTCATGGCATGTGTGTGATAAAGTATGAAATGAGATCAGCCTAGGTTGAAGAATGAAATAAAAGTTATAAGGCGATAAGCTTAGCCATATTGGTTCGATGTGCATGCAGTGTTGCATACTCAACCTATTTGGTTAAGTGAACATAGTGAGTAAACTTACCCAGTGAACAAGATATATGTGTATGTACAACTGTTTGAATAATGTATAATCAGTATGTCCACATAGTTGAATATCATGTGCGACTGTTAAAGTAGAGGATGTCTAATATTTTGTTTTATGACTCTGTTATGAAGCCACAAATATTATGATAGTGTGGGAGTTAAACTGATAAGTTAAATTAGGTAGAATGCAGTAGATGACTATGATCGTTCAATGGTAAATTGATGAATAAGACCATGGTTGGACCATGGCAGTACATGTGATCCCATATAAGACCATGTTTGGGACATGGCATTGGCAACGATACATGATTCCCTGTAAGACCATATCTGGGATATGGCGTCGGCATCGAATAGTGATTTCGTGTAAGACCACGTCTGGGACCTTGTTTCGGCATGAAATCGTGTAAGACCATATCTGGGATATGGCATCGACATTGATATAAGATTCCGTGCAAGACCATATCTAGGATATGGCATCGGCATCGACAAGTGTTTCCTTGTAAGATCGTATCTAGGATATGGCATTGGTATCTTTATGAGATTTTCTGTAAGACTATATAGCGAGGCCATGGCATCGTGACGACATGTAAGATTATAACTGGGGCTATGATATTGTGATACGAGTAAGACCATAGTTGGACAATGGCAATCAAGTAAATGACGTACTCAAACCCTTAGACGTTCTCTAATTTGATAAGTGATGGTAAGAGAAATTGGAGTTAAATGTTAAGTACTTGGATAGATATTAATATAGAGCCTGTGTTAGTAAAATCACTATTCAAAATTATGGGCGATAGAAACAATTGTAACATGAGTAAATGTGAAGAGCGAGCTGTGCAATTATGATGATATTTCATTAATGATGAATATTAAATCATATATGTGTAGTCGTGAGAGCCAAGTTAGATGCTTTACGACCTTACCCCCTTACCACAGTTAATTTATAATGATATTTTTATGAGAGTCAAGTTAAATAAGTTCATGAGTATGAAATAAAAGAGTTTAGTGGCGAAATAATTAGTAATGTATATAGAGATAAAGGTATTTAGAAGGTGAGAACAGTATTGGAAAGAATATCTGAATGTTTTATAGATCGTATTGATTGTGTAATGTTACGAGTAAAGAGAAAATTGGCTTCAGCTATTTAACTCAATTGAGTATGAAGCCTAGGGTGTACTTACCGAGATCATCCCAAATTGATGTTCATTAGTGAAAGGAATAGTCAAGGGGTTTATGATGATGGAAATGGTTAGAAAAGTAGTTTTCGAGTTATAAAAATGTTTGACTATGACAATCATGGTTGAATCGATTATGATGATCTCTTTAAGTATTCTGTATAGATATCTATTTCCCTTTGGGAATTAAGTGGTTGTTCATTTTTTTAATGAAATTATGATCATGTGAGAATGTTAACTAATTATAAAAATCAGATGAAACGATTGTCAATTTGGTTGATTGCAATCGACATTCTTTTATCTCTTAGTAATTCTATTTTGGTACTTTGGGGACAAAGTCAGTAATAATTTTTTTTTGTATGACTATTCTCATGTTTCTGCTGATCATGGTTATCTTTAAAGTGTGTTCTTCAAGTTTTGATAGTTATATTTACCATGATTGCACTTTTGATTTGATAATAGAAAGGTGATAATTTTAGTATATGAATATCTCTAATTTTCGTATAAGATGTTAATATCGATAAAAGTATAAAAAGTGAAATCACAAGTTTCAATTTGTGTGATGGATTTTTTGGGTAGGCCAAATAAAGTTAATGCATTCAATTGAGATATTCCTGTTACCTTGAACTAAGGCGGTAGTAAAGGTTTTCGATTAACATAACAAAAGAAATTCAAAGGATTGTGTTTGAATTGTATTCTCAGTATGGAGAAAAGAGTAGATTGATTCGTTGAGATATGATCCGAGTTAAGTGCATACCTACGCATGCTTCAACAGGAAAAATAAATTCTGTGTAGTCGCTAGTAGGGAGCACGATACAGAGATATGCTTATTGAAATATTTTAACCGGGATGGTAAAGTTGAAATCTATTGAAGGTACTATTAACTAAAAGTTCTAGTACTAAGTTTAGTTGAATTGAGAAAAAGAATTGTTAGATTGGTGATTCAGAGACGAACATTTTTGTGTTTGTGTTGTGAAATTAATGATATAGTATGATCCGTGGAAAAACATCATGTGCTTTCTGATTCCTAATGAGCTAGAGTACTAATGTTGCGAAAAAAAAAGTTGAATATAAAATAGTAACGATGGGTTGAGCTATTACAAATATATATATAGTTATTTAAATACTTCTCTGATAGTGGACATAGTATAGATATATGGATGAAAAAAATTCCCGTTTAATCAATGCAAGTTAGTTACTTGATTGACCTTAGTTGATAATATCGTAGTTTTAGCGATGTTAATGGCTAAAGCGAGTTTTCTTTTTTTTTAGATAAAGGAGTTCAGAAGTGAGATAGTGAATGGCATTTGAAGTAAGTTCAGAATGAGTTTGTTTCCAATGTTAAAATTTAGGTCGGATAAGATTTCTATTATTATTGTTACCTTGAGATAGAATTTGCATGTTGATGAATCCAAAATTTATGCAGAAGTTTTGGTATGAAGATCAGTAGTAGCATGTCTACTCATTCAAGGATAAGAGAATGTGTAGTTATATGCACAAATGTTTTGACAATCGAGTACACATCATGATATGATTGAGTTTATGTTCAGAAGTAGTTGACCGGTAAAAGCTAAATTTTCAGAGTGTTCAAAGTCAGGACTATTACAATCGGTGAAGATCCTAGGGAGAAAGTGTGATAAAATACTATAGATTTCAAATTTGGATTGACATGATTTCCCAATGAGAGGGATATTATCCGGATTGTAGTGAATTATTTGATAACGATCTGAATGATCATTTTAGCATGTGCAGAGTTCACATTTGTCAGATTAACGGGTATGTGTGCCCCAGAGAAAGAGTAATTTAAATTTTAAATTTGTGCTTCAACCTGGTATCCTACGGCTTAAAGATTTTTGGCAATAGAGAGATTTGAGGGTACATCGACTTGAGATTTTGAAAAGTTGGTGGAAACATTTCTCGAATGTTGAAAGTAACTTCTTTTGGTAAGATTTTCGGGGATGAAAATCCCTGAGGGGGAGAATTGTAACATCCCAAAATAGGAGCTAGCAGGAACAGTGGTCTCGAGACCACTAATTTGGGGTTAGAGAAAATTATTTTAATTTTATTTTATGGGCTATAGCATGATTATAAGGGTGCATGAAAATTTTGGTGCTTTAATTTTAGCGATCTCACGCTTAATCGCGAAAAAGGACTAAAAGATAAAGTGCAAGAGTTCTATTTTATTTGCTAGAGGTGCCAAATAGCCATAGAATATGAAATTGGAGGTCCTTAAAGTGCAATAAGGCCATTATAGGTGTGATGGTCGGCCATGTAGACAAGGGAGACAAGAGCATTTATTTTTGGTCAACATTTGGTGAAATTAGGTGATAAAAATGAAAAAAATAAGATGAATAAAAAGGAGCTATCATATTTCACTATTCATCTTTCTTCTTCCACCGAAAATTGAAGAGAAAATAGATATTTTGGAGCTTAAACTTTCAGCCAAGCTATCTCCTTACAAGTAAGTTATTTTAAAGGTCGTCCTTGATGATTTTTGTACTTTTAGAGCCCCCAAAGCTTAAGTTAGCTAATGAGGGGACTAATTTGTAATATAGTTGAAAGTCTAGGGACTTTCCATGAGAGAGTTTATGTTGTTTGCTGAGTTTTTGTGGAAGAAAATGAATGTTAGGGAGATGAGAAACAACTTTTGTGAAAGGTGTTGTCATGAAAAACACCTAAATGGACTAAGTTGTAAGTGTTGTAATTTGGTAATAAATGCATGAAATAGTTGGATTTGTGAGTAGTTGTAAGAGAAATAAATATTCAGCTAGGCTTGTTTAATAAGAAAATGTGATGAAAAATGATTTACGAGCCTAAGGGCAAAATTCTAATTTTGCCAAAGTGTAAAGGCAAAATAGTCATTTTTGCCTAAGCATAGATTATGAAGTATTATGATTTATAAGTGATTGAATGAGCAAATTTATTGTTCTAGATCAAAGCAAACGGGATTCGGACCTAGAACAGGAGAAAAGAAAATACGGACAATTAGGTCCTTTTTTACCCTTTTCGATATCAAGGTAAGTTCGTGTGCTAAATAATGCAACTCTAAGTGAAATATTTAATATTTCGATGTTGTATAAATTGTATATTGCCTCCATGTATATAATAAATAAGTTTTGACAGGATGTCAAGAAATGAAAGTCTTAAATTGAAATCTAAGATTAGAGGGAATGCAAGAATGATGACACTGCGATGATTAAGGTCCTTTGTAAGACCATATTTGGAATATGGCCTCGGCGTGAGATTTCGTATAAGACCATGTCAAGGACATGGCATCGATATGATATCTCATGTAAGACCCTATCGAGGGTATAATGTTGATATGATATTATACGTATGAGACTCAAGAGTATTCTTTACCATTTTGAATAATTCAATAGGTATGTTGTAAATGAGAAAATATGTGGTTGTACTATGAAAGGTACAGGTATGTGCCAGAGCTCAATTGATGTGAATTTGGTACATGATGAGCCCCTGATGAGTTATGTATAAATGATGCATCCTGATTGCATATGTTATATTTATTAATGCATTGCGTGAATGCAACTGATTATTTTAGAAATCTATTTAAGAATAATAGTGTGCGAGGATGTTCCCGGATGAACATTTGAAATAGGGAAATGTATGTTGATAAATATGTGTGAATGTGTAATAATGGTGGGCTATGTGTGATACCACCTTATTAATTGTTAGCGATAGGTTGTGTGTGATACCATTGCCAATATTGCTAAATGGTGGGCTATGTGCGTTACCTCTTTATTATTTGTTACCGATGGGCTATGTGCGATACCATCGTGCTTAGGAGTAAATGGTGGGCTATGTGTGATACCACCTTATAAATTATTAAATGGTGAGTTTTGTGCGAACCACCAAGAGTTTGGTATTATTCTGAAATTGTCATTGAGAAATTGTTTAAGTATATGTTTCATGGATTGTTGTAATGATGAATACAGGGATTGTGTGATAATAAATAAGAGTACTATAATTGCCACTTGGTTAAAATGTGGTATGAGATGGAACGAGTAAGCATTATGAATGATTGAATGGGAACCATAAGCTTGAGAGTAAATCTCATTACAACACCTTTGTGGTTGAGTATAGTCAATAAATGTCAATAGTTGATTATTATTTGCATATGAACTTACTAAGGATTATTGCTTACTCCTCTTCCCTTTCTATCTCTTATAGGTTAACTAATCTAGCTCGGATTGGAGGCCACCAGAGATGCTTTCTCACTATCAAGTAGTCACTTGGGTATAAGGTTTCAGGTCTTTTTAAGATATGGCATGTATAAGGTTCTTATTTTGGTTTAATTAAGTCATTGTTAAAGTAGCCAAATGTGATAGCCTAAAAGATTTTATAGTTTAGTTGTGTATAGCCATGGATGATGGCTCATGTCAATTGTAATGGTGCTAGTAATAGTTCTCCCTCGTATATGGGAAGATAGTTTGGTTTTCATGATTCAAATGTGATAAATCAAGAGTTATAATTGATGATTTGAGAAGTTTATGTCATGATGTGTGAATGTGTGCAAGTGAGGGTGGCCAAAGGGCTTGGAAAATAGCTTTGAATTGGTCCAGACGGGTAGACACACGGACGTGTGTCTAGGCTGTGTGTGACACACGGTCAGTCCCTTGGGTGTGTGACTGGGTCATGTGTCCCCTGCATGATGGTCTTGCTAGTTAGTGTCAACCACAGGCTAGACACGGGCGTGTGCCTAAGCCGTGTGCCCCAAATGAGGTTGCTTATGTCACAAATAAAATACCCAGGTTTTTACACACGGGCATGTCTATGCCATGTGGAGCACACGGGCCAAGAACACGAAAGTGTGTCCGGCCGTGTGAAACCCCTGTAGGTTCGAAAAGAAAATAATTTTACACGGGCTTGGAACACGGGTGTGTGCTATATCACACGGGCGTGTGTAACATCCCGAAATAGGGCCTAAACGAAACAATGGTTGCAAAACCACGAATCCGAGATAGAAAACTTTATTTTGATTAATTTTTATGATTTATTAATTGATTGGATGCATGTGTTAGAGTATTGATAGAAAATTTTATGAAATTCTTGTCTAATTTGCTTATTAGGGTTAAATTGTAAAAGTTGATAAATGAGAGTTCTAGAACTAAAGGATTTAATTGAAGAGCGTAATCAATAGAGGTCCTTAAATGGTAATTATACCATTAGGCTTTCATGGACAAAAATGGACAAATATAGGTAGAAAGAACCAAAGTTTTTAATGAAGGGTAATTTAGTCATTTGGTAATAAAAAGAAATTAAAAAGGGAAAAGATAGCAAAATATGCTCATCTTCTTCCTTAGGACGAAAATTCAAGGGGGGACTCCATAGCTAGGGTTTTCAAGCTTCCAAGCTCCATAGTAAGTCAATCCAAGCCCCGTTTTTCATGCTCTTTACGTTTTTGGAATCCCGGTAACTTGGTTTAGCTTATTCTAGCAATAATTTAACTTAGGGTTCATATTTGGAAAAATAACCATAGGTGAAATGTGTTCATTTTGATGTTTTATGATAAAATATGAAGGCTGAAATTATGTTAAACAACTTTTGCTAAGTGATTTTACGTAAAAACGAGTAAAATGACATAATCGGTAAAAATATCTAATGTTTATAAGTACATGTTAGAGTGAGAATTTGATGTTTCCATAGAAGGGAAAAATGTTCAGAATGTCCTAAAATGTAAGAAAATAGGATGAAGTTTAATTTTCGAGCCTAGGGGTAAAATTGTAATTTTGTGAAAGTTAGGGCACAAAAACGTAATTTTGCCATAATGTGATTTTGGATTGAATTAAATAATGTAATTATTAAATAAGCTAAATGTGTTATTATAGATCGAGAAGAACGTGGAATCGATCTTGAACGAGGGAAAGGAAAAGTTAAGGACTAAATTGCAAATTTCGCCATATTTTGCACCGAGGTAAGTAGTATGTAAATAATTCATTATTTTTATTGATGTTTTATATTTCAGCATGTTTAATGTATTGTATCTAATTCTTGGATCATAATTGACTATTGAAAGAATGAAATAAAGTGTTAAAAAGTGAGTTAGTTCCCGTTTGAACCTTCGGAATTGAAAGATGTAATTGGCATGTATCTAGGTCACATGAGTGGTACTAAGTGTAGGCCACTATGTGCATAAGAGAGCTACAAGAGATTTTGTATACGTAGCTAGGTCACATGTGTAGTACCGAGAGTATGCCATGTGTACAAGAAAGCTATATGTAGCTAGGTCACATGTGTGGTATATGGAGTGAGCCACTATGTGTACAAGAGAGCTACGAGAAGGCTAGGTCATATGAGTGGTGCTAAGTGAAGGCCACCATATGTACAAGAGAGCCAGAACTTTAAGTACAATCGAGCTAGGTCACATGAGTGGTACTGAGTGTAGGCCACTACATGTACAAGAGAGCTTCGATTTCAAAGGTGGGCTGTGTGCAAAATCACCGCATATTCGTTATTATTCCGAAGCATTCAACGGGAAAACTGACTAAATGAAATTATGTGAGATGTTGTAGTGATAAGTATATGTATATGTATGCATAATGTATGAGCAATATGCTCAATATGTGATTGGAAATTTGAATGGTTGTTATAGGTAAGTAATGAATACAACTAAAGTGAGAGAAAGTAAAATTTTACAATAAAACTGTTTTGGACAGCAGCAGAGATGTGAATTTGAAAAATCACTAAAAATGATATAAATTGAATTATAAGTTGTACGAGACATTTAGTTAAATCTCATTGAGTCTATTTTCATATAAAAGAAACAGAGAAAGAAAAGGATTGGTATATTTTTAGATATTTAGATTTTTGTGAGACTGGTTCAGAGTGATTTTGAGATCCCCTGTTCTAACACGGAAATATCATTGAAAATTGTACAAAAATAATATTGGGACATAATTTATATGATTAGATAATAAGCAAACTAGAACATCATTTGAATTCTGTACAAAAAGATAATTAAATTTTAGAAAAGAATGGTCGAATTGTCAGACAGCAGAATAGGGAGACTTTGAAGAATAATCTGTACTAATTGGATAAACCAAAAATTCTGAAAATTTTATGGTAAAAAGATATGTGAATTTAGTGTCAGGGAAAATTTATGGATCTTAATTTTGAGTTTCGTACCTCCAGATAAAAATAATTTAGTGACTGTGACTCGAATAGATAGCTTGCTTCAAATTTGAATTAATAGTGACTTTGAATGTAGATATGATTGTGTTATCTTGTAAACATATTAAATCCATTATTTATTATTTATATACTTACTTACTAAGTTATATGCTTACTGTCTTTTCTTTTCCTTTTTCTATAGTGTCATCAAGCTAGCTCGGGATTCGGTGATCGTCGGAGATCCATCCACACTATCAGCCTTCCTTTGGTATTTTGAAAACAATATTTTGGGAATTACGACATGTATAGAAGGCTTAATTGTTTTGTTATTTGTAATAACGAATGATTATTTTGCTTATGGGTATTGACGACTATCTATGGAAAAAGTTTTAAATTTATATGGATTTTACATTTTAAATTTTGTACAATAGTATGAATCATGTCCGGTAATGCCTCTTGCCCTATTCCGGCGACGGACCTATGTGAGGGGTGTTACATTTAGTGGTATCAGAGTTATGGTTTAGTCGATTCTCAGACTAACATAGCGTGTGTAAAAGTCTAACTATACATGCCATAAATATATTGTGATAGTGTGATGACTCCTGACAATTTAAAATGTTTTTTTATAGTAAATGGATCCCAACCGAAGCTCTTCACGACGATCTTTGAAAGGGATCACACGGCTCCCAGCGCAAGGGACGCGCCAGATGAAAATAGATCTAAAACATGTGGACAAGGAGAGGGGGCTCGGGAAGCCTTCCTCCAAATGATGAGTAATTGGTATACTGAGTTTATTCAAGTGAATCCGAATGCTCAACCTCCTCCACCCCCCCATACCTAAGACGGTTCCCGTAGCTCCCCAGGGCATGGATTTGGTAAGAATGAACAAGCCTCCAGTTGATAAAATTAGAAAGCAAGGAGCAGAAGAGTTTAGAGCAAATATTGATGATGATCCTGAGAAAGCGGAGTTTTGGCTTGAAAACTCTATCCGTGTATTTGATGAGCTCTCGTGTGCACCAGATGAGTGTTTAAAATGTGTTGTATCACTTTTGAAAGATTCAGCCTATCATTGGTGGAAAACTTTAGTAGCAGTGGTGCCAAAAGAAAGGATCACTTGGGATTTCTTCTAGGAAGAGTTTAGAAAGAAATATATAAGTCAGCGATTTATTGATCAAAAACGGAAGAAGTTCCTTGAATTGAAGCAGGGCAAGATGTCGGTGGTAGAGTACGAGCGCGAATTTGTTAGACTTAGTAAGTATGCCCAGGACTGTGTGTCCACCTAGGCTATTATGTGCAAGAGATTCAAAGATGGGCTTAATGAGGACATTAAAATGTTTGTGGGAATTTTTAAGCTGAAAGAATTTATGGTATTGGTCGACCGAGCCCTTAAAGTTGAGGAATTAAACAAAGAAAGAATGAAAGCTGCTATCGAAGCCCGGAATACAAGAAAGAGACTGATGAGCAAGTCGTCCCAATCTCAATCAAAGAAATTCAAAGAGATGAATCCTCGATTTACTGTTTCAGCGGGACATTCGCACCAAGACCGTGGGAGATCATATTTGGGTCCTAAAACTCAAGCTACTTCAGTGGCAAGTGTGGCTAATGTGAAGTCTAGTAAACCCGAGTGTCAGCATTGTGGAAGGCAACATTTTGGTGAGTGTTGGGGAACTGGTCGAGCTTACTTCAGGTGTGGTTCTCGAGATCATTTTATTAAAGATTGTCCGGAGGGAGCAAAGGAAGAGAAATTTCACAGTGCTAGACAGACTAACACTGCTAATAGAGGTAGACCTTCGAGAAATATCAGAAGTGGAGCTAGCAGTAAAAGTGTGATGAAAGACATAGCCACGAGATCAGAAGCTAGAACACCTTCTAGGATATATGCCATCCGAGCTCGTGAAGAGGCATCTGAGCTCGTGAAGAGGCATCCTCCCCCGATATAATTACAGGTACATTTTCTCTACATGATATTAATGTTGTTGCTTTGATTGATCCGGGTTCGACCCATTCCTATGTTTGCTTGAAATTGATGCCTAGTATAAGTATGCCTATAGAATCTACAGAATTTGTGATTAAAGTATCAAATCCATTAGGCAAGCATGTGTTAGTAGATAAAGTATGTAGAAATTTCCCTTTAATGATTAGAGGTCATTGTTTCCCAGTCAACCTCATGCTATTGCCATTTGACGAGTTTGATGTGATCCTTGGTATGGATTGGTTGACTGCACATGATGTGATAGTGAATTGTGGGAAGAAATTCATCGAGCTGAAATGTGAAACTGGTGAAATCCTTCGGGCTAACTCAGATGAGCCAGATAGTTCATTTTCTATGATTTCTATTATGTCTGCTCAGAAATGTTTGAGAAAAAGGTATGAAGCTTATCTTGCTTTTGTGTTAAACACTAAAGATTCAGAGCTGAAAATTGAGTCAGTGCCAATAGTATGCGATTATCCAGATGTGTTTCCGAAAGAATTACCAAGTTTGCCTCCTATTAGAGAAGTGGAGTTTGGTATTGAGTTGATTCCAGGTACCACACCCATCTCTATTGCTCCATATAGAATGGACCCATTGGAATTGAAAGAATTGAAAGATCAGCTACAGGAATTAACTGATAAAGGCTTTGCAAGACCTAGTTATTCACCCTAGGGTGCACCAGTCCTATTTGTGAAAAAGAAAGACGGTTCGATGAGATTGTGCATAGACTATCTGCAACTTAACAAGGTAACAATAAAGAACAGATATCCACTGCCTAGAATTGATGATTTATTTGATCAATTGAAGGGAGCCACTATGTTCTCTAAGATAGATTTGAGATCCGGATACTACCAGTTACGAGTTTAAGAGTCAGATGTTCCGAAGACTACTTTTCGGACTAGGTACGGTCATTATGAGTTCCTTATGATGCCATTTGGCTTGACTAATACTTCTTCCATTTTCATGGACTTAATGAGCCGAATATTTAGACCTTACATGGATAAGTTTGTAGTCGTGTTTATTGATGATATCTTAATTTATTCTCATGATGAGACTGAGCATGCAGAGCATTTGAGAACTATCTTACAAACTTTGAGAGATAACCAGTTGTACACTAAATTTAGTAAAAGTGAGTTCTGGCTTCGAGAAGTTGGATTCCTGGGACACATCGTCTCAAGTGAAGGCATTAGAGTTAACCCGAGCAAGATCTCAGCCATTGTTGAGTGGAAGCCTCCGAGGAATATATCTTAGGTTAGAAGTTTTCTGGGATTAGCTGGTTATTATAGATGATTTGTAGAGGGATTTTCCATAATAGCTACCCAATTGATGAGATTGCTACAAAAAGATGTCAAATTTGAATGGACTGAGAAATGTCAGCAGAGTTTTGACAAGTTAAAGGCATTGTTGACTGAAGCTCCTGTCTCAGTACAACCAGAACCAGGTAAAGAGTTTGTGGTCTGCAGTGATGCATCCTTGAATGGATTGGGTTGTGTACTTATGCAGGAAGGTAAAGTAATTGCTTATGCCTCTAGATAGCTAAAACCCCATGAGAAAAATTATCCGACGCATGATTTAGAGCTAGTGCTATTGTATTTGCTCTGAAAATTTGGAGACATCACTTGTATGGCGAGAAATGTCAAATATTCACTGATCATAAAAGCTTGAAATACTTTATGACTCAGAAAGACTTGAACCTGAGGCAAAGAAGATGGTTACAGTTGATTAAAGATTATGAGTTAGTGATCGATTACCATCCAGGTAAAGCAAATGTTGTTGTTGATGCCTTGAGTAGAAAATTTTTATTTACATTGAGAGCTTTGAATACTAACTTGGCTTTATCGGATGACGGTTTCATTATAGCTGAGTTGAGAGCTAAACCGATGTTTCTTGAAGAAATCCATGAAGCTCAGAAAAATGATAGTGAGTTGCAAGCTAAAAGAGCTCAGTGCGAGTCAGGTGTAGAGTCTGATTTTCAGATCGGTTCTAATGGTTGTTTGTTGTTCAGAGACAGAGTATGTGTACCAAAGAATGACGAGCTTATTTAAAAGATCCTACAGGAAGCACATAATAGTTCTTTTTCTATTCACCCAGGTAGTACAAAGATGTATAATGATTTGAAGAAAATATATTGGTAGGTAAGAATGAAAAGAGATATTTCAGAGTTTGTTTCTACATGCTTGATCTGTCAGCAAGTAAATGTCGAACATCAAGTACCTTCAGGTTTATTGCAGCCTAATTTAGTCCCTAAGTGGAAATGGGACCGAGTTACTATGGATTTTGTTATAGGACTGCCGTTGACACCAAGAAAGAAAGATGCAATATGGGTTGTAATTGATAAGCTAACGAAGTCAGCTCATTTTATCCCAGTTCGTATGGATTATTCACTAGATAAGTTGGCTGAATTATATATCTCAGAGATAGTTAGACTACATGGGGTACCATTATCGATCATTTCAGATAGAGATTCAAGATTTACTTCACGATTTTGGAAGAAGTTACAGGAAGCTTTGGGCACAAAGTTGAGTTTTAGTACAGCTTTTCATCCTTAGACCGATGGTCAGTCAGAGAGAGTAATCCAGGTGCTTGAGGATATGCTTAGATGCTGTGTATTAGAATTTCAAGGCAGTTGGGAAAAGTATTTACCATTAGTAGAGTTTGCTTACAATAATAGTTATTAGTCGAGTTTGAAGATGGCACCTTATGAGGCTTTGTATGGACACAAATGTTGTACACCTTTATATTCGACAAAGCTTAAGGAAAATCACATTCATGGGGTCGATTTTGTTAAAGAAATAGAAGAGAAAGTAAAAGTCATTAGAGATTGCTTGAAAGCAGCTTTAGATAGATAGAAGTCATATGCAGACTTGAAGAGAAAAGAGATTGAGTATCAAGTTGGTGACAAAGTGTTTTTAAAAGTATCCCCGTGGAAGAAAGTCCTCAGATTTGGCAAGAAAGGCAAACTAAGTCCATGATTTATTGGGCCATTTGAGGTTATAGAGAGAGTTAGGCCATTAGCATATCGGTTAGCTTTCCAACTGAGTTAGAGAAGATTCATAATTTGTTCCATGTATCCATGTTACGTCGTTACCATTTTGATCCGTCACATGTGATTCCTCAGACGGAGGTTGAGACTCGAGGGGTCAAGCAACTAAGGAACAAAAGTGTCACACTTGTGAAAGTATTATGGAATAGACATGGGGCAGACGAGGCTACATGGGAGCCCGAAGAGGCTATGCGAAAATAGTACCCAAACCTCTTCACAGGTAAGATTTTCGGGGACAAAAATCCCTAAAGGGGGAGAAATGTAACATCCTGAAATAGGGCCTAAATGGAACAGTGGTTGCAAAACCACGAATTTGAGATAGAAAACTTTATTTTGATTAATTTTTATGATTTATTAGATGATTCGATGCATGTGTTAGAGTATTGATAGAAAATTTTATGAAATTCTTGTCTAATTTGCTTATTAGGGTTAAATTGTAAAAGTTGATAAATGAGAGTTCTAGATACTAAAGGATTTAATTGAAGAGCATAATTGAAGTAGAGGTCCTTAAATGGTAATTATACCATTAGGCTTTCATGGACAAAAATGGACAAATATAGGTAGAAAGAACCAAAGTTTTTAATGAAGGGTAATTTAGTCATTTGGTAATAAAAAGAAATTAAAAGGGAAAAAGATGGCAAAATATGCTCATCTTCTTCCTTAGGACGAAACTTCAAGGGGGGACTCCATAGCTAGGGTTTCCAAGCTTCCAAGCTCCATAGTAAGTCAATCCAAGCCCCGTTTTTCATGTTCTTTACGTTTTTGGAATCCCGGTAACTTGGTTTATCTTATTCTAGCAATAATTTAACTTAGGGTTCATATTTGGAAAAATACCCATAGGTGAAATGTGTTTTTTTTTGTTTTATGATAAAATATGAAGGCTGAAATTATGTTAAACAACTTTTGCTAAGTGATTTTACGTAAAAACGAGTAAAATGACATAATTGGTAAAAATATCTAATGTTTATAAGTACATGTTAGAGTGAGAATTTGATGTTTCCATAGAAGGGAAAAATGTTCAAAATGCCCTAAAATGTAAGAAAATAGGATGAAGTTTAATTTTCGAGCCTAGGGGTAAAATTGTAATTTTGTGAAAGTTAGGGCGCAAAAACGTAATTTTGCCATAATGTGATTTTGGATTGAATTAAATAATGTAATTATTAAATAAGCTAAATGTGTTATTATAGATCGAGAAGAACATGGAATCGATCTTGAGCGAGGAAAGGAAAAGTTAAGGACTAAATTGCAAATTTCACCATATTTTGCAAAGGTAAGTAGTATGTAAATAATTCATTATTTTATTGATGTTTTATATTTCAGCATGTTTAATGTATTGTATCTGATTTTTGGATCATAATTGACTATTGAAAGAATGAAATAAAGTGTTAAAAATTGAGTTATTTCCCGTTTGAACCTTCGGAATCGAAAGATGTAATTGGCATGTAGCTAGGTCACATGAGTGGTACTAAGTGTAGGACACTATGTGCACAAGAGAGCTACAATAGATTTTGTATACGTAGCTAGGTCACCGAGAGTACGCCATGTGTACAAGAAAGCAATATGTAGCTAGGTCACATGTGTGGTATATGGAGTGAGCCACTATGTGTACAAGAGAGCTACGAGAAGGCTAGGTCATATGAGTGGTGCTAAGTGAAGGCCACCATATGTACAAGAGAGCCAGAATTATAAGTACAATCGATCTAGGTCACATGAGTGGTAATGAGTGTAGGCCACTATGTGTACAAGAGAGCTTCGATTTCAAAGGTGGGTCGTAAAGTAAACCACTTTGCATATTCGTTATTATTCAAGCGTTCAACAGGAAAACCGACTAAATGAAATTATGTGAGATGTTGTAGTGATAAGTATATGTATATGTATGTATAATGTATGAGCAATATGCTCATTATGTGATTGGAAATTTGAATGGTTGTTATAGGTAAGTAATGAATACAACTAAAGTGAGAGAAAGCAAAATTTTACAATAAAACTGTTTTGGACAGCAGCAGTGATGTGAATTTGAAAAATCACCAAAAATTGTATAAATTTAATTATAAGTTGTATAAGACATTTAGTTAAATCTTATTGAGTCTATTTTCATATAAAAGAAACATAGAAAGAAAAGGATTGGTATATTTTGATATATTTAGATTTTTGTGAGACTGGTTCAGAGTGATTTCGAGATCCCCTGTTTTGACTTGGAAATATCATTGAAAATTGTACAAAAATAATATTGGGAGATAATTTATATGATTAGATTCCTTATTGCGTATATTTTTATAATAAGTAAACTAGAACATCATTTGAATTCTGTAAAAAAAAAGATAATTAAATTTTAGCAAAGAATGGTCGGAATTGTCAGACAGCAAAATAGGGGAGAATTTGAAGAATAAACTGTACTAATTGGCTAAACCAAAAATTCTTAAAATTTTATGGTAAAAAGATATGTGAATCTAGTGTCAGGTAAAATTTACGGATCTTAATTTGGAGTTTTTTAGCTCTAGATAAAAACAATTTAGTGACTGTGACTTTAATAGACAGCTTGCTCCAAATTTGAATTAATAGTGACTTTGAATGTAGATACGATTGTGTTATCTTGTAAACATATTAAATCCATTATTTATTATTTATATACTTACTTACTAAGCTATATGCTTACTCTCTTTTCTTTTCCTTGTTCTATAGTGTCATCAAGCTAGCTCAGGATTCGGTGATCGTCGGAGATCCATCCACACTATCAGCCTTCTTTTGGTATTTTGAAAACAATATTTTGGGAATTATGGCATGTATAGAAGGCTTAACTGTTTTGTTATTTGTAATAACGAATGATTATTTTTCTTATGGGTATTGACGACTATCTATGGAAATAGTTTTAAATTTATATGGATTTTACATTTTAGATTTTGTACAGTAGTATGAATCATGTCCGGTAATGCCTCGTACCCTGTTCCGGCGACGGACCTAGGTGAGGGGTGTTACAGTGTGTCCCACTCTTTACACGGACGTGTGGACCAGTTTTATGTCAAAATTTTTTAAGTGTTTAAAAGTTTTGGTTTGGTTCCTTAGCATCTCGAGTATATCTAAAGGGTCTCAGAGACCCATGATAGGGATGTTATGATTGTAAATGAAAAATTTTTAAATTGGGAATGAAATTTGATACCCCCAGAGTTGTATGATCATGTGAGTTAAGTATGGTAATGCCTCGTACCCGGTTCAGATGTAGAATACGGGTAAAGTGTGTTTCAAAATAAGACAAAATCTTCTCCATATTTTTCCTCTAAGTGCCAAAATTTGCAAGAAGACATAGCTAGGGTTTCTTCAACTTTCAAGCATAATAGTAAGTGCATCCTAACCCCGTTTTTAATGTTCTTCGTATTTTTTAGATCCTCGTAGCTTGATTTAGCTATTTCTAGCTATATTTTGATCTAGGGTTTATGTTCAAAAATTTAGCCATGTATGACATGCATGTAATTTGATGTTTTATGGAGAAATATGAAAGTTTGATGTATGATAAACATCTTTTTCTAAGTGATTTTCATGAAAAATGTATAAAAGGACCAAGTTGTAAAAGTTGTAAAAATTGTCATACATGAGTGAAATAGAAGAAATTGAAGCCTGTTATAGTTAAGAAAATGATTCGGCTAGGCTTGAAATACAAGAAATTTGAATGAAAATTATTTTACGAGCCTAGAGGCAAAAGTGTAATTATGTGAAAATTTTGGGGGAAATTTATAATTTTTCCAAAGTGTAAATTATGAGTCAATTTAGTCAATGTGAGTATTAAATAAGTGAAATTGTATTTATAGATCAAGAAACACGAAGCCCGGACTGAAATCGAGGCAAGAACAAAGTGTCAGACTAAATCGAACATCTACACGCATTTTGAGTACCGAGGTAAGTTTGTGTGAAATTAAGGTTAAATGTGTTATTATGTTTAAATTAATTGTTATTTTGAAGAATGCATATCATTTCTATGAAATTTATTAATTATGTCTTGATGAGAAAATGATGAAAATATGCTAAGTGAAGTCCCGATTGAAATTTAAGAATAACGAGGATACCTATGTCACGACATGAGACAAGGAAGGCCCCGTATAAGACCATGTCTAGGACATGGAATCGGCACTGAATGTAGGTTCCGTATAAGACCATGTCTGGGACATGGCGTCGGCACTAAATGTAGATCCCGTATAAGACCATGTGTGGGACATGGCATCGGTATCAAATAAGGAAGTTCCCGTGTATGACCATGTTTAAGACATGGCTTCGGCACCAAAAGAAGATCTCGTGTAAGACCATGTCTAGGACATGGCATTGACATCTATATACGATCTCGTATAAGACCATATCTGGGATATGGCATTGACATCGAGCTAAGAGATCCCGTGTATGACCATATCTGGGATATGGTATCGGCATCAATAGGTGATCCCATATAAGACAATATCTGGGATATGGCATTGGCATCATGATATATGTATGATGAGGTTGAGTATCCTTTGATATTCCGAGTAGTTCAATGGTAAAAAGAGCTAAGTATGTAAAGATGCTATGGAGATAAACTATACAACGATGACAATGAGTTCTATTTATGTTAAAGATGATGATGATTTAAGTTTATGTTCAAGTTAGCATAAGTGCTAAATTATGTGCTGAGGTGATACAGGTACCATGAGTAAAATACGAGTTATGAAATTCGTAATGTGATATATGATGGGTAAGAATAAGTATGAGTAAGTATGTCAAAGTACTTGAGAATTTATGTTGCTACTGTTCCATGATGAATGGATTTTACTACGAGTATATATGTTGCTATATTAATTCATGCAAACTTACTAAGCTATATGCTTACCTCTCTCTTTTCCCTTTTCCTTGTAGCATCGCCAAGCTAGCTCGGGGATCGTAGAATGTCGGAGCCCGGATCACACTATCAATCATTCTTTTGGTATAGTAAAGTTGATTTATTTTGGGTGTGGCATGTATAAGAACGTGGTCATTTTGTATTATGTCATATTTGAGAAAAGTGTTGGCTACTAATGTTATACACTCATTTTGTATATATCCATAGGGAATTGGAAATATTTGTCAAGTTTCATATTTTAATGTCGATAAGTTTTATGAAGGGAAAGTTTATACAAATGATGAGGTAAAATGTGAAACGTTTGAATGATGATTAGTGGTTCTTTATAGGGTGTTATTATCATATCATGTATTGCTTGTGCTGGTATATGTGTGTTTATGTTTCAGGGTGGTAATTGGCTTGGTAAATAGCCTTCTAATTGTCCATACGGATAGATACACGGGCGTGTGTCTAGGCCGTGTGTGACACATAGTCAACCCCCATGGGCGTGTTAATAGGCCATATGTCCCCTGCACCAAATTTACGAGAATTTGATACGTCATACGGTCCAAGACACAGGCATGTGCCTAGGCCATATGCCCCTTTAGAAGTTGCTGACGTCATAAATAGAATGGTTTTCACACATGGGTGAGGACACGGGCGTGTCTAGGCCGTGTGAGGAGCACGGGCCATTGACACGGGCGTGTGTCTAGCCGTGTGAAAATCCTTGTAGGTTTGAAACGAAAAATAAATTCCACACGTGCTAGGAACATGGACGTGTGTGACCACACGGCCTGCCCACAAGGGCGTGTCCCACTTCACACGGGCGTGTGGCCCCTGTTAAGGTAAAAAATTTTAAGTGCCTAAAAATTTTTGATGTATTCTCGAACCCTTCCGTATGTATGTTTAAGGCCTCATAGGCCCATAATAAGGATGTTATGAATATGAATGAAAAGCTTTTAAGCTTAAAAAGAAATTTTATAGCCCGATATTATATGTTCAAGCAAGTTAAGTCTGGTAATACCTCGTATCCTGTCCCAGCGATTGGAAACGGGTAAGGGGTGTTACAGTCCATCTTCCTCCTTGGCCGAAATTTTCAAGAGGAAGCCATGACTAGGGTTTTTCAAGCTTCCAAGCTCGATTGAAAGTCCGTTCTAGCTCCGTTTTTAATGATTTTTACGTTTTTAAAATCCTCGTAACAAGATCTACCTATTTCTACCATTAATTTGAAACATGGCTAAAGTCTAGGGTTTTGAACCATGAATAATATTTGTGTATTTTGATGTTTAATGGTAGATTATACATGTTTATGGTTAGGGAAACAACTTTTACTAAGTGATTTCGGTAAAAATGCTTAAAAGGACTAATTTGTAAAAGTTATAAAATATGTAGTAAAAGTGTGATTTAATTGAAATTGTGGGCTGTTATAGTTATGAAAATGATTCGACTAGGCTTGTATGTTAAAGAAATTGAATAAATTTCATTTTTCGAGCCTAGAGGCAAAAATGTAAATATAAAAAACTTTAGGGGCAAAATGTAATTTTGTCATAATGTGATTTTTGGGTCACATTGAATAATATGACTAATAAGTGAGCTAAATGTGATATTATAGATAAAGGAAAATGAGGTTCGGACCTAAAATGAGGGAAAAATAGGTATTTGACGGTTAGGTCCTTTTCACCATTTTTGGTATCGAGATAAGTTTGTATGTGAACAATGCAATGTTATATTTATGTTTTAGATTGCTTTAATATTATATGAATTATATGATTGATATTATGAGAAAGTTCGATAATGCCAAGATAACGAAGAAGTCCCGGTTGAACCTTAGGAATAGAATAGGATACAAGTGACATGTCACTGGGATCCCATATGATATATTTGTTTATGTGATCTGGGTGTTGGTCTCGTACATCTATTAGTGGCTGGGTAGTTCGGCATGTCTTTACGGATACCTGACAACTTGTGTGAGCAACACTGCGTAGTTACATCTTGACTGACACCTTGCGTGAACAGGCCCGTGATTAGCTCGAGAGCGAACCCCTATGTGTTATGATATATGAGGTAGCATTGGCTACATATATGGCACTTATGTGCAAAAACTTTCCGTGTATCCGATTAGTATTCCAAGTGTTCAACGGGTAATTCAAAGATTATGTCAAAGATGTGAAAAGATATGACTGTGTTACGAGTTCGTACAGGTATGTACGTAAAGTTTATAAGCATTGGCTTTATGATATTATGTATTCATGATCACTATGAAAGTGACTTTAATTTAACCATGTGATTATTGGTTTATGTGTGTGATGAATAAATACATGGTAAAGTTGATTGAAACTTATGAAAAAGGTCTTTTGGGCCAACTGGAATTGAGATATGAAATGTTTTATTTCCTTGATTGTGATTCAATGGATATGAAATGAAGGAAATATTAGTATTAATATCTATTAAAAATATTTATGAAATCTTGTGATTAAGTGTTTATGTTTATGATGTGTAAATTCATGATAGATTCAGTTGACGAACATGTGTAAGGCTTTGGGGCCAAATCGATTGGTGAGATAGTAAATGTTTTTCGTTTGAATTGTGGTTTATCGGTTATGAGAAAAGGGAAATATTGACATAATTGCCTATTAAAATGGTTATGAAAGTATGAGAAGTTAAGAGTTTAAATCATTGAAAGACGTTAAGCTTTGGGCTTGAAAGTATGAATACGCATAATTAATGTGCATATTACTATGAGGCTTGAAATGATTTGTTAATGATTAATATGGTATGTTATATTAGAGAGGTTACAAATGTTTGGCAAATGTTAAGATGTATTAAATTAGGCTTATAAATTAAAGGGGGTAAGCATTGTGATTGAGTAAGTTATGCCTACGAAGATTTAATGACGTTTATGTTGTGTTATGTTATGTTAGTTGTATGAAAAATGTATGTCTATTGATGCTTATTATTTACATATGAACTTACTAAGCTCTATAGCTTACTCCCCTTCCTTTCCTATGTTTAGGGTTATTAAGCTAGCTCGGGTTGGAGATCGCCGGAGATGCTATCACACTATCAAGCTATCATGTTGGGTATAAGTGAATGCAAACCCCTTTGAGTTTATAGCATGTATAGGAACTTAGTCATTTGGTGTATGAGTCATTATGATTTGGCTAAATGTATTAGCTTGTGATGGTTAAAAGTTGGAAGTAATTTGTAGCCATGCAAATTGGCTTATATTGGCTAAATGGTTGTAAGCCCATATAAGTACGTATGCGCATATGATAATGTTTAGTGATGTGGTTTATGTTTGCTTGATATATGATGGTTAGGTGTTTAATTTATATGTTAATACCCTTTGAGTGTGAATTTAGCATGAAATGATTTGGCAAGGCCTAATGTTAGATGATGGTGTGAAAATGATACATTATTTCTTTATTTTAGTTGAATTTGAAGGCATTTATGATACGACTAAGTACTAAGGGATATTGAGAGCTAACTTGGATCCGCTCGAGTTACCTTTAGGTTCGATCACTCGAGCTCGGACTAAGAGGTTCACAGACTCAACAACAGCCTTAATTGATCGAATTTGGGGTGAAACCGTTATTGGTCTTCTCGAAAACTCTTGGACCAGCAAGTCGAGCATGCCATATAATCTTCTTCAAGCTTAATGAGCTCAACCTTAGCTCAATGATCTCGTTCCTAGCTCAAGGAGCTCATTTTTAATTTACTCTAGCTTGTGTTTAATATGATGGAATAAGATATTAATTTGTCTTTAGTTAAATTAGTTATTTAGTTTAAATAATTAATTTGTCATAATCTGGACAATATCATTAAGTTAAGTGTTCAATTATGTTTTTAATTAATTGTGTGTGTTTAATATGTCTTAAATTATTACAAAGATTAAATATGCTGGCCGAAATTTAATGTGCAGATTTTTATTTATTTTCTGTCGAATTTAATGTGTCCAAAAGGGGATTTAATTTTTTGATTTATTTTGTGTGTAGGTACACTTCTCTTGGACCGCATAGGTGCATGGATGAATTAAAGAAGGTTTACTGATCATTGGTGTTTTCCATGTGATTATTCAACCAAGCTCTTCAACTCTCCAAGATGGTCGATTGGTTGCCCAAGGCAATTTAATGCCTTTCACACCAGCCAAATATTCTATTCACACCAAGGGCTGTTCGGTTTTGGTTGTTCACACTTACATGGCCTTTCAAATCAGCTTGTTCACACACCATGACCCATTGAGTGCCCAAAGCAGCTCATTAACTCCCATGTACATTCGGCTGAACCAAGCAGCACCATTAAAGAAGATTCAAGCACATGGCCAAACCAATTTAATGCATTTCAGCTCCCAATCATTCCCTTTAATTTTTTAGCTGGATTAAGGCATCTAGAAGCTACCATTGACGTTCTCCATGTACAAGAAGCTTCAAGGAACCTTCCTACAAAATTCTGGAATTTTTAGCTAACTATTTAGCTACCTTTAGGGCCTATTCGACTATCCCTTGTATTTCCTATAAAATTCGGCTCATTTCACTTTGTTAAGGACTTTTGACATTTTATGATTAAATTTAAGTATTTGATTAAATTTAAGTATTTTGTGAGATTAACTTCTCTAAAATTTCGTCCAAAGACTCTGTTGATTATCTACTAAGCTAGTCATGTCAACCTAGTTCTTTTGAAACCGAACTCATCCCTTCCATAGTGTGACGTTCGAACCATTATACTGATATTCCTATCTTCCATAGATAGTGGGTCGAGGTCCCTATTTTCATTCACCAAACCACCTTAAGAACGCATAAGTTTCAGGTCAACACTTTCGCATAGTGTTGGCTCACTCTTGTTTCTTAAGTCCCTTTATTCCATTTTTTCCACCTTAATCCGAATCGCTATCAGCCTAAACTAATTCTTCTTGTTAGCCGAACCTAAAACATTAAACCAACCCCTTTTGATCCCACTTGAATATCGATTCTTATTTATAGCCAAATAACTTCTTCTTTCACAAAACGAACGAAACTTCATCGTTAGATGATCGGGCAACGAAAGCGACTCAACTCACTAAACTGAGGCTAGATCGCATCAGTTGGTATCAGAGCTACCCAAAACGAGAAGTTCGGACATTCGAATCGGCCCTGGATTAGGTTCGTAAAAAAATTCAAAAAACTCAAAAATATATATATTTGTATTAAGATTATTGCATTGTAATTCATCTTACTGTATTTAAAAAAAAGTTCGTTCAATTTTCGAAGTATTGAAAAGTTTGAATTCAACATTATAGTTCCTGATCATCCATTTTTACCATTACCCTATTTACCTTTCACGCCACACTCTCTATAACCCAACTTTGTTTCTTCAGCCAACCTTACACCGAAAACAACATTACTCTTGTTACCCCTTTGAAACCGACCCTCTAGGCTAGGGATAAAGTCTTATACGAAATCACAAAAGAAGAAACGAGTGAAAAAAGGAACGAGTGTGTGAGCACATTAGAGAGGAGGTAAAAGCCGAAACGAGTGCAAACATGAGTGTGATTGACATCGATTCTTTCTTTCCGAGTAAACGTGAGATTTTATGGTGAGATTAAAAGATTTTGTCTAGAAGTCTTGAGCGCAACATGGTGGAAAGACCCGAACCCAGAGGAGGTGGAGTACCTAATTTAGGCCAGCAAGCTCTCTTACGGGAATTCCATCGGATGCTCCGGAATGAGCTTGAGTCTATCAATAAATTTTGGGATCGAGTTTAAAAAAGGGGTCAACAGGAAAGAAAGCCCCAAGGTCCAAGGCAAGAGTGAGGGCATGCAAGACTCCACGATGATGATCCCTACGATCCAAGTGAAGTGGAGAGCGACCAAGCGTCAAATTAAAGCAAAAGATGACGTGGTCAAAGGAATCGGGCCCCTAGAGAATGAGGACGTGTTGATGATGATTTGAAAAAAATCAAGTTGTCCATACCCCCATTCCAAGACAAATCTAACCCGAAGGCGTACCTAGAATGGGAGAAGAATAGAGTTGGTCTTCAAGTGCCACAACTACTCGGAGAGTAAAAAGGTGAAGTTAGTGGCAATTGAGTTTTCCAACTACGCCATGATCTGGTGGGATTAGTTAACTACAAGCCAAAGAAGGAATGGGGAGCGGCCAATATCCACTTGGGCTGAGATGAAATTCATAATGCGAAAGAGATTTATCCCATCCTAATATCATCGTGAACTTTACCAAAAGCTTCAGAACCTTAAGCAAGGAAACCGAAGCATGGAAGACTACTTTAAAGAGATGGAGATTGCCATGATCCATGCGGATGTGGAGGAAGATCGAAAGGCGACCATGGCCAATTTTTTAGTCAGACTTAATCGCGACATCGCCAACATGGTAGAACTTCAACATTATGTCGAAGTAGTCGACATGGTGCATGTCGCCATAAAGGTGGAGAAGCAATTAAAGAAGAAAGGACCAACCCGAACCTTTCCTAGTTCCAACGCCACTTCAAAATGGAGTCAAGGTGTAGGTAAGAAAGACCTACTAAATCATGCAAAGGACCAAGCGGTGTCAGCAAAGCCTAGCAAGCCCATTAGCGAATCTAGAAAAGGCAAGGACGTAGCCTTTCCAAATCGATCAAGGGATATCAAATGCTTCAAGTATTTAGGGAGGGGGCACATCGCCAGCCAGTGCCCTAATCAAAGCAATATGATCATGAGACCCAATAGTGAAATTGAGTCGGAGGAAGAAAAAGATGAAGAATCCGACGTGACCGTCGACTAGGAGGAAGAACTTGAATATGCTGTTGATGGCGAAATCCTAGTTATTAAATGAGGTCTAAGCCTTCAAAGCGTGGAAAATGATCAGCAAAGAGAAAATATCTTCCATACACGTTGCCATGTCCAAGGTAAGGAATGTAGTCTGATCATGGATGGCAAAAGTTGCATGAATGTAGCCAGTACTTTGATGGTGGAAAACTCAGTTTGCCAACAACTAAGCACCCTCATCCCTACAAATTCAATAGCTCAACGATGGTGAGGAATTGAAGGTAACCAAACAAGTCTTAGTTTCCTTTTCCATCGGCAAGTACAATGACAAGGTTCTTTGCAACATGGTGCCCATACATGCAGGTCATCTGTTGTTAGGGCGTCCGTGGCAATTTGACTGTAAAGTTATCCATGTTGGCAATACAAATTGCTACACTTTCAAGCACCTCAAAAAAAGTGTGACTTTACCTCCATTGATGCCAAGACATTGTACGAAGATCAATTGAAGTTAAAAGACTCCATTGAAAAATTTAAAGAGAGCGGACAAAAAGAAAAGAGTGAAAAAGAGAGTGAAAAGAAAAGTGAGAAAAAGAAAGGAAAACAAATGATCAATCCGAGAGGAAAGGAAAAAAAGCAAGAAAACAAAATGAGTGAAGAAAAAGAGATCAACAAAATAAGTGTTTATGCAAAAGAGAGTGATATTCAAAATTCTTATTTGCTAAAGCAACCGATTCTTGTACTTATGTACAAGGAAAACCTTTTGAACACTAACGAATTGGATACGAATCTTCCCTTTTCAATTTTTTCTCTTTTGCAAGATTTTGAAGACGTATTCCCGGATGAAGTTCCAAGTGGGTTGCCACCCATTCGGGGGATTGAACATCAAATTGACTTCATTCTCGGAGCTTCTATCCTGGATCGCTCGGCTTATCATAGCAACCCCGAGAAAACCAAAGAATTACAAAGGCAACTGAACGAGCTTATGGTGAAGGGATACATACGAGAAAGCCTCAGCCCTTGCGCCATATGGGTATTATTGGTACAAAAAAGGACAGAACGTGGCACATGTGCGTGGACTGTCGCGCCTTGAACAAGATAACCATCAAGTACCGATGTAACACCCCAAACTCGATCGAGAAGTTAGGCCCAAATCCAGAATGTCACGTTAAAGGCACACTTCAAAACGATTTTACTAATTAACCATTTAAGGCCCAAAAGCCCAAAACCTTTGTATCTTGTTAAGTTAAGATGAAAAGCCCATATTTTAGGAAAAACATTAACATGTTAAGTTATTTCAAAAACCATGTTAACTTTAGAAATTTTATTTAAGTTTATTAACTGGATAGTTGAAACAATAATAATAAAACCTAAAATCTAAAGTCAATTAGGAGATACATGGCCTTATTACAATCCAATGAAAAATAAAGCATCTAAAATAAATTTGTTTGAACAAATTAAAACATCTGATCAGCTTGTAGTGTAGCCATCTCTGAGTCCTCTCCCACATTGAGTCGTCTCTTCAGGATCACCTGAAACATTAAATAAAAGGGTGTGAGTTTCGAAACTCAATGTGTACAACCCTTGGCAATCAAATCACATACAAATATTCACATTGGGCCTAAGCCCTATCAAAATCGGTAGTCTTGGCCTTAGCCCATAATGACCTCATAACATATCATATCATATCATATGCAAAACAAGATAATGCAAAACCCTCCCAAAAATCCATCCGCTACACACACCATTTCCCTTTCAACCTTTATACACACCTGTGGGGATTTCTAAATCGACCCAGCCATCCTCTACACACCAAAGGTAGCACTCACAGCGGCACTACTCAACGTTGCAGCAAAGCTGTTAATCATATAATGGGCTTAAAGCCACTGGTGGATCCACAGTCGTCAAGCAACTATGCGATCCTCAAATCTTCCTACGTACCATAATTTCCACCCATATGCATCCTAAACAGAATATCGTATGAATGCAACATGCATATGAGTAACATTCACAAAAGTGATACTCATCGCATATGGGTATTTTCGTCATTTCACAACCCAAGGGTATTTCCATAAATCTACTCTATATGGGTATTCAGGCAATGTTAAAAAATAGAGGTATTTTGGAAATTTTGTAAATCAGGGTTATTTTGGTAATTCTGCAAATCAAGGGTATTTTGGTAATTTCACAATTCGGGCTATTTTAATGATTTTGCAAATCTAAAGGTATTTTCGTAATTTTCAAACTAAAGGTGTTTTGGTAATTTTCAAACTAAGGGTATTTTGGTAATTTTCCAAACTAATGGTATTTTTGTAATTTTCCAAACTAAGGGTATTCGGTTCCTCTCTGGTTTTAGTTTGAACTTTGGCCCATTAACAAGTCCTTCCTGTTAAAGTGAACAGACACTATGCACTAGGTAGGATTCGAGAGAAAAGGAGGTAGGCCGCTTAAGTACCAAGCTCTCCCTAGATCCAATCCTAAACATGCATATGTCCATTACCACACCCTAGCACACCAACTTGCCCATAGACAGGTTTAATTATTAGAAGAGTTTTATGTTATTCAAGAGTTTGACAAACTTGGCCTAGAGTCCATTAAACCCTAACATATATTTCTAGAATCTCATAAAGTCCATTAAGCCTATTTCATGTCATATAGCCCATTAAGCCAATTACATGCTCATATAGCCCATCAAACCAATTTCATGCTCATATAGCCCATTGGGCTCAACTAAGATCCAATCATACAACCATTCATGCCAATTCATTATTCATGCTCACATATCAACCATTTTTATTTTGGGCCCACAAGTTCGGCTGGCCCATTTAGCCACTTTCGGCTTTTTAGCTTTTTGGCATTGCCAATATCGTGTGTGTGTAGTGTTTGTACACACCTGGTAACCTCACGTACGACAAACCCCTTAATCACGAACCTACAATCGACAACACTAGCAATTAACCAAGGCTTAACACATACTTAACAAAAATTGAAACCTCACCGTACCCTTACCGTGTGCCACACGTTCTAGTAGCCCTTCCTTTGCTACTATTTGTCATTATCCTCTAGATCTGTACCCAAACACCTATATCATCAAAACCAAGTGACCATATTGAACATAAGTCACCCCTATGAGCCACATTAGATTCGGCCATTTGCTAAATCATGACTGAGTCAAGAACACTTACCACCTTGTTAGAATCCTTACCTACCACGCTTGCGATTGTTGAGTCTTACCCTTTTTAATACAAGTTAATGACAAGGAGGGGTTAGATAGCCCTTCGACTTATAACAAAACTTACTAAAAATTTTAACTAAGCACTTACCAAAATCCTCATTTAATCCTGCGGCTTAGATATCTACTGAACAACATTCAGCTTCCAACCGTGACTAAGAGTAGGTAACAATCGATTGAGGTGGAGGAACAACAACAAAGGTTCGACAAAAGTAGGGATTCGGCAAAGAATGATGATAATAATTTCGACAATGAAGGGAATTTAGCTTTTTGAGAATTCGGCAAAAGGGATGATGGGGTTCTTCTTTTCGGCACTTGGAAGAATTTGGCTATAGAAAAACCGATTAAGGGGAAGAAGAAAAACTAGAGAATATTCAAAGAACCTTTCAAACATTTGCCCCCTCTCCTTTTAAAGCCACATGCCGAACACTCCCCTCCCTTAGAGTCCCATTCGGCACCATCACATCCTTACTCCCTATCTCCTAACTTTTCTCTCTGATAATACTTTAATCTTATCTGAAATCTCCTCTACATCCACCAGTCCTGCTTACTTTAAACTCTCCACGGCAAAAGTACAAAACCAACACAACTCTTTTCATCCACTTATGCAAAATAAAACACTCCAAATACACTCCTCCTACTCGAACCTTGGACCTCTTTAGCTTTCACAGACGCCACCTCATAGCTCCCAATTGACGCCACTTGCCACTGGACCACAAAGCCCATTTGTGTCCTATTTCTTCTACATTTACTTAAAAGGCCTACTAATTGTAGTCACTGTTCCCTAGAGCTAAAACCAAAATTTTTCCTATACCCTTACTTGATCCCAGGACATCTCCAACACCCCTAGACACTCCAAATTCATTAACCATCAAAGCCCACACGCCAAATGTCATTTTCTCGCTCACTTAAAATTTTTCTAAGACCCAAAGCCCAAAGCCCAATAGGCCCAATACTTCTAGGCCCAAATTTGGGGCGTTACAAATCTACCCCCTTAAAGAAATTTTGTCCTCAAAATTTCCAACTAACTATTAATCACACCGCTCAAGTCACACCCCTATGCTTCCGCTACACACCCTGATTTTAATAACATTAACTCTAATTAAACCCTGTACACCTACCCACTAGAGCAGATAAACATTGCACGCATACAGTTTTTATACCCAAAATATCGCATCCACACAAAACATACCCGACTTAATGGTATTTGAACAATCCCGAGCCTGATGCTCCTCAGACCCGTATCTGAAACACGCTCCTGACTTCCTCCAGCATTCACCCAGATGACGCCTTTTGCAATATTCGCAAGCCAAAAAGTTTGGACGTACCTTAACATGCTTCACAAAATGAGACTGCGGTCCTAGAGAACTGCGATCTCTTTTTTTCTTACAGCCCACGCACCTAACCTGAAGTGTTTCACCAATTTCTTTAACCTCCTCCAGTACCTCCCTAACTAGCTGAGTCAGCACATTAGCCCTAACACTTTCATGGCCTCTGCCATGACCCCTTGCACTTCTTCTAGCGTTCATCGCTGATTTTCGCATTATCTGAAATAGGATTTTTTATGTATTTAGTTCATAATTCCACTATTTAAAGCACATGTCTTATGTAAGTAACAACTTTTTAAAGTTATTTTGCGATCGAAAATCCACTACAGGCTTAAGTTTCCTATGGGCTTTAGTCTCTAAAAGCCTATTTTTACATAGTCCATTATCTACACAGTTCAATAATTTAAGCAAATGTAGTACTGAAAACTTACTTAGCTCAACGTCGAGGGCTCGGTGAACCACACTTCAAGAATCCTGCCAAAATTTTTTTAAAAAACCCAAAAATTTAAGGCCCATTTCATAGCCCGAGCTTTGCAACCTGGCTCTGATACCATTAAATTAACACCTCAAACCCGGCCTAGAAGTTAGGCTCGAATCCAGAATGTCACATTAAAGGCACACTTCAAAACGATTTTACTAATTAACCATTTAAGGCCCAAAAGCCCAAAACCCTTATATCTTGTTAAGTTAAGATGAAAAGCCCATATTTTAGGAAAAACATTCATATGTTAAGTTATTTCAAAGACCATGTTAACTTTAGAAATTTTATTTAAGTTTATTAACTGGATAGTTGAAACAATAATAATAAAACCCAAAATCTAAAGTCAATTAGGAGATACATGGCCTTATTTCAATCCAATGAAAAATAAAGTATCTAAAATAAATTCGTTTGAACAAATTAAAACATCTAATCAGCTTGTAGTGTGGCCATCTCTGAGTCATCTCCCACATTGAGCCGTCTATTCAGGATCACCTGAAACATTAAATAAAAGGGTGTGAGTTTCAAAACTCAGTGTGTACAACCCTTGTGTAACATCCTAGATTAGGGGTTATGCGTTTGTGTATAATTCATGAGTAGTAGGTTTTGGCAGTGTTTGGAAGTGAATTAAGGGTTTTTAAAATCCTAGGATGGAAGAGAAAGCTTTGGACAATTATTCATTTTTAAGTTAAAAACAAGAAGTGATGTGGAAAAAGTGGCAAGGGACGCCACCTAAGGTGCAAGGGTTATGGCATCAAGTGAAGTACTTTGAGGGAAGAGGTTCGAATCCCATTGTGTGCATTTTTGCTTAATTTTATGAAATAGCATGTTTACTGTGATATGTGGTGTGCATTTTTAGAACCTTGGAAATGTAAGGAAATGTATGGAAATGTATGGAAATGTAAGGAAATGTATGGAAATGTATGGAAATGTATAGAAATGAAAGGAAATGTATGGAAATGTATGGAAATGTAAGGAAATGTATGGAAATGTAAGGAAATGTATGGAAATGTATGGAAATGTAAGGAAATTATGGAAATGTAAGGAAATGTAGGGAAATGTAAGAAATGATTTAGAAATGATTCAAAAGAGGAAAGTGAACATTTCTGGAAACTTGGAAATGTAAGGAAATGTCAAGTTTAAAGAGCCAAACGAAAATTTTTGGAAACTTAGAAATGACTTAGAAATATTAAGTTTTAAAGTTTAAAAGAGGAAATTAAGGCAAGGTGGCCTTAACAGAAAAAGTATGTGAAATTTGACACACAAACAGGCTTGGAAAAGTGGCCTGAAGATGCCACTTAGGGACTCTAGAAATGGCGCCACATGCAAGGGTGTTGGGCACGAGTTCGAGTCACATGGGAAGCAAATAAAAGAAGTTTTATTTTGCTTCTAGAAGCACGAGGTGGACGGCACAAGGCTTGCAAAAGAGGAGTTTCATTCTCTTTTAAATTGACTAATTAGGGGATAAATAATGGATTTATTTTAGATTATTTTCAAGTGATAAATGAGGAAATATTCTTTAATTAGGAAAATAAGGGAGAAGTGATGGCCAAGTAAGGGACTTTGAGTTTAATAATTTTGCTAAGTAAGGATAGTTGCTAAATTATCTTATATTTTAGGTGATAATTAAAGAGATAAAGCTATCAAAATAGAAGAGTGATGGCCAAGTAAGGGATTCTAAGTTAGTAATTTAATTATAAAAGGAAAAGAGAGGCCATTCGCATTATTTTCTATTCTTTGAAAGCCCTCGCAATTCTCTTCACCAAATCTTCTTCTTCTTTTATTTTTGCCAAGTCGAAATACCTTGTGTTCTAGCCGAATCCTCCATCTTTATTCTTCCTTCTCTTTCTTTCTAATCCTCCAAAAGTCGAAAGTTGTGAGATCATCATCTAGCCATAGCCGAATCTCTGAAGGTTGAAGTGAAGGTGCAATCGATTTCTTCAAGTAAGGATATGATCTCATTCGGTTTCATCCTTTTTCTTTTAAGATTTGTCGAAATCTAGGACTAACCCCATTAATATCTTGTTGCCAAAACTTTGAAGAGATCTTTTCGGGATCTATTTTAGTCAACTACAAGAAGGAGAAGTTCTTTTCTCGAAGGTATACCATAGGCCGCGTGTTCCCTAGTTATTCGGTGAATTTCGGATTTAAAATCCACAAGGTAAGCACATAGGTATGTTCGGCCAAGGCCTATTTTGGATATCTAGATCTATTTCATAATTGTTAAAAAGCCGAAACTAACCTATGTAGAGATCCAGTGTTTGGCCGAATACAAGGAGAAGAATAACAAAGTTTTCGGGATTTGAGTAATAAGCAAATCGATATTAAGGTAAGTTTTAGTACACAAATCCTACTAGGATTTGGTTTTATGGCCGAATGAGTTTTTCATTAAATATTTAATATGGGCCGAATGTAGGGAGTTAAAGATCTAAGATCGAAATTCGGGATTTCAAGTGAAATCGTTAAGCGAATCATGTGTGTACCCTACCCTAAATTTTAATATGTTCATGGCTATGTTTTAAATTAAATGTGTATGCTTATAAGAATGTGAATATGGCTAAGGTACCATAATATGTTCATGGCTATGTTTTAAATTAAATGTGTATGTTTATAAGAATGTGAATATGGCTAAAGTACCATACTATGGTACAAGGTACTAAGGTACATTTCCTACTCCTACTAGGAATATGAATAAATGTTATTTTTAACATGTGAAAAGTGATAAGAATGTGAATTAAGGCATGATTTTGCATATTGTGTATGAAATATGGGGGCATATGGGTTATATGAAAAGGGAAGTGAATGTGGTGACCTAAGACCACAAACACGGTGACCTAAGACCGTGATATCTGAATGTGGTGACCTAAGACCACGAGAATCTGAATGTGGTGACCTAAGACCACGAAATCTGAACGTGGTGACCTAAGACCACGAATGTTGTGACCTAAGACCGCGATATGGAGTGTAGCGGAAGGAGGTTGACTTAGTAGTCCCTACGGTGTGTGTGATGGTACGGGTGGTGTGTAGCGGATGGCATATAGGTTTGGGTTGGGTTGCATCATATTGTTTAAATGCTTTATGAACATGTATGATACTTGTATGCCTCGAAATATTAAATTTTAGTGTTGGTTACACATTGAGTCTGTTGACTCACCCCATTGTGGGATTACTTTTCAGGTGACGACCAGTGATGGACCAGGCCGACAGATGCTTAGTGGAGGCCATGTGAAGTTCGGTTTTCTTTTATTTGGACTATTTTACTTTAAGTATTTAGAATTTAAATTTTGGAAATTATTTGATGTAATAAGGCCTTAGTAGAACTATTTTATTTTGTTTTTATTTATTAAGCTTACAAACTTCTATTTATTAAAAGATTAAGTAAATTCTATTTTTAAAACAAGGCCCAAACGTTTTGTCACCTAAAGTAAAGGATTTTAATAATGAAATAAACTTGTTTTCAACTCAAGCCCAACCCAAAACAATCTTTCTTTCAAAACACACAAGTTTTTCCTAAGTAACAAAAGAATTTGAAACGGTTTACACCGGGGAACATACCAGATCCGATCAAGGCTTGTGGGTCGGGTTTGGGGTGTTTCAGTTTGGTATCAGAGCCCAGATTTAAACTCTCGGCCTTGGGTTTAAGGCCCAAAATGTTTTCAAAGTTTAGCCCAAAAGGGATTTTGTGAATTAAGCGGGTTTTTCTGGCATGGCCCACTAAGTCTCCGACCCGAAGTCCACCAGGTAAGTACTCCGATCTCTTGTATGATCTATATTATGATTTATAGAAGGGTAGAAATGGAACGTAGAATAGAAATTAAGTACTTGAACCCTAGGACTAGTATACCCCAACAAAAACATAAGACTTAAATGCCTAACCAAACAAATCTGTGGTTAAGTCGCTGAGTTAGGGTGTGGTAACCATGGTGCGCATGTCTAGGATTGGTTTCGGTGGGAGCTTGGTATTTAAGCACTCTGTGTGACTCATGTCCTCTCCACTCGAATCCTACCTGGTGCGTAGCTACGGTTCACCTTAACCAAGAGGACTTAGCTACGGGCTAAACCCCTAACTAAAACCCGAAAGGGACTAGCCTTATTTTTATGGAAACCCTAGTTTTAAAATTTCTAAATTACCCTCTTGATTTGAAAAGATCATTTTTATAAATTTTCCTGAAATATTTCTGATTTACAAATTTACTAAAATACCCCTAGTGGTAAAATTACAAAAATGCCCTTGGTTTATGAAATTTCCAAATACCCACAGTTCTTATCAAAATTTCATTATTTTATAAAATGTTTAAAAAAAACCATAATTTGCAAAATATCAAAATACCTTGATTTTGAAAATTTACGGAATTACCCCCGATTGACAAAATTACCAAAATGACCCTGATTTTCAAAATTTTTGCAACATCACCGATTTGGAAAATAAATTCTCAAAAAGAACCCTCAAGTTTTGCAAATTTTGAAATCCCTTGATTTATTGAGATTTACAAATTTACCCTGGTTAATCATCGAAATACCCCTGTAATTTCAAAATTTTTGAAATACTCCCGGGATCTCAAAAATTACCAAAATTGACCAAATCACCAAGGGACCTTATTTCAACAAATTACGAAAATACCCATGTAGGGCAAATTATGAAAATACCCCTGGGTAGTGGAAAAACAACAACAATGAAAACTACAACATTTCTCTAAATGAACGAAAGTTCATAATTGATTGATGGATGTATGAATGTAAAGACTGTGTGCATGTATGAATACGAAAGAACCACTTCAAAAAAAAAAATTCTTTCCATAAAACTTATTCGCGGTTAATCCGTGAAACAAAATTTTTTAATACATAAAACTTCTTAATCAGATTAAATCGCGACGTTAGAAATGAGTTCGAGGGACGTGAACTTAGAGATTGTGCTGGAAAGTATGATGGTTCTATTAAGATCGAGTCTTGTGACGTAAGCATAAGTGCAAATGAGAAGGATTGTACGATTGTTAGTAAGTAATTTCGAGGGCTAAATTATTTTTAAGGAGGGTAGAACTGTAACATCCTAGATTAGGGGTTATGCGTTTGTGCATAATTCATGAGTAGTAGGTTTTGGCGGTGTTTGAAAGTGAATTAAGGGTTTTTAAAATCCTAGGATGGAAGAGAAAGCTTTGGACAATTATTGGTTTTTAAGTTAAAAACAAGAAGTGATGTGGAAAAAGTGGCAAGGGACGCCACCTACGGTGCAAGGGTTATGGCATCAAGTGAAGTACTTTGAGGGAAGAGGTTCAAATCCCATTGTGTGCATTTTTGCTTAATTTTATGAAATAGCATGTTTACTGTGATATGTAGTGTGCATTTTTAGAACCTTGGAAATGTAAGGAAATGTATGGAAATGTAAGGAAATGTATGGAAATGTATGGAAATGTAAGGAAATGTATAGAAATGTAAGGAAATGTATGGAAACGTATGGAAATGTATGGAAATGTAAGGAAATGTATGGAAATGTATGGAAATGTAAGGAAATGTATGGAAATGTAAGGAAATGTATGGAAATGTATGGAAATGTAAGGAAATGTATGGAAATGTAAGGAAATGTAGGGAAATGTAAGAAATGATTTAGAAATGATTCAAAAGAGGGAAGTGAATATTTCTGGAAACTTGGAAATGTAAGGAAATGTCAAGTTTAAAGAGCCAAACAAAAATTTTTGGAAACTTAGAAATGACTCAGAAATGTTGAGTTTTAAAGTTTAAAAGAGGAAATTAAGGCAAGGTGGCCTTAAGAGAAAAAGTATGTGAAATTTGACACACAAACAAGCTTGGAAAAGTGGCTTGAAGATGCCACTTAGGGCCTCTGGAAATGGCGCCACATGCAAGGGTGTTGGGCCTGAGTTCGAGTCACATGGGAAGTAAATAAAAGAAGTTTTATTTTTGCTTCTAGAAGCACAGAGGTGGACAACACAAGGCTTGCAAAAGAGGAGTTTCATTCTCTTTTAAATTCGGCTAATTAGGGGATAAATAATGGACTTATTTTAGATTATTTTCAAGAGATAAATTAGGAAATATTCTTTAATTAGGAAAATAAGGGAGAAGTGATGGCCAAGTAAGGGACTTTGAGTTTAATAATTTCGGCAAAGTAAGGATAGTTGCTGAATTATCTTTTATTTTAGGTGATAATTAAAGAGATAAAGCTATTAAAATAGAAGAGTGATGGCCAAGTAAGGGATTCTAAGTTAGTAATTTCGGCTATAAAAGGAAAAGAGGGCCATTCTACATTATTTTACATTCTTTGAAAGCCTCTCAATTCTCTTCACCAAATCTTCTTCTTCTTTTATTTTTGCCAAGTCGAAATACCTTGTGTTCTAGCCTAATCCTCCATCTTTATTCTTCCTTCTCTTTTCTTTCTAATCCTCCAAAAGCGAAAGTTGTGAGATCATTATCTAGCCATAGCCGAATCTCTCAAGGTTGAAGTGAAGGTGCAATCGATTTCTTCAAGTAAGGATAAGATCTCATTCGGTTTCATCCTTTTCTTTTAAGATTTGTCAAATCTAGGACTAACCCCATTAATATCTTGTTGTCAAACTTTGAAGAGATCTTTTGAGGATTTGTTTAAGTCAACTACAAGAAGGAGAAGTTCTTTTCCCAAAGGTACACCATAGGCCGCGTGTTCCCTAGTTATTCGGTGAATTTCAGGATTAAAAATCCACAAGGTAAGCACATAGGTATGTTCGGTCAAGGCCTATTTTGGATATCTAGATCTATTTCATAATTGTTAAAAAGCCAAAACTAACCTATGTAGAGATCCAGTGTTTGGCTGAATACAATGAGAAGAATAACAAAGTTTTTGGGATTTGAGTAATAAGCAAATCGATATTAAGGTAAGTTTTAGTATACAAATCCTACTAGGATTTGGTTTTATGGCCGAATGAGTTTTTCATTAAATATTTAATATGGGCGAATGTAGGAGTTAAAATCTAAGATCGAATTCGGGATTTCAAGTGAAATCGTTAAGTGAATCAAAAGTACCCTACCCTAAGTTTTAATATGTTCATGGCTATGTTTTAAATTAAATGTGTATGTTTATAAGAATGTGAATATGGCTAAGGTACCATAATATGTTCATGGCTATGTTTTAAATTAAATGTGTATGTTTATAAGAATGTGAATATGGCTAAGGTACCATATTATGGTACAAAGTACTAAGGTACGTTTCCTACCCCTACTAGGAATATGAATATATATTATTTTTAACATGTGAAAAGTGATAAAAATGTGAATTAAGGCATGATTTTGCATATTGTGTATGAAATATGGGGGCATATGGGTTATATGAAAAGGGGAAGTGAATGTGGTGACCTAAGACCGTGATATCTGAATGTGGTGACCTAAGACCACAGTAATCTGAATGTGGTGACCTAAGACCACGAAATGTGGTGACCTAAGAATGTGGTGACCTAAGACCACGATATGGAGTGTAGCGAGAGGAGGGTTGACTTAGTAGTCCCTACGGTGTGCGTGGATGGTACAGTGGTGTGTAGCGGATGGCATATAGGTTTGGGTTGGGTTGCATCATATTGTTTAAATACTTTATGAACATGTATGATACTTGTATGCCTAAAATATTAAATTTTAGTGTTGGTTACACATTGAGTCTGTTGACTCACCCGTTGTGGGATTACTTTTCGGTGACGACCAAAGGATGGACCGGGCCGGAGATGCTTAGTGGAGGCCATGTGACGTTCAGTTTTCTTTTATTTGGACTATTTTACTTTAAGTATTTAGAATTTAAATTTTGGGAATTATTTGATGTAATAATGCCTTAGTAGAACTATTTTATTCTGTTCTTATTTATTAAGCTTACAAACTTCTATTTATTAAAAGATTAAGTAAATTCTATTTTTAAAACAAAGCCCAAACATTTTGTCACCTAAAGTAAAGGATTTTAATAATGAAATAAACTTGTTTTCAACTCAAGCCCAACCCAAAACAATCTTTCTTTCAAAACACACAAGTTTTTCCTCAGTAACAAAAGAATTTGAAACGGTTTACACCAGGGAACATACTAGATCCGGTCAAGGCTCGTGGGCCGGGTTTGGGGTGTTTCACCTTGGTAATCAAATCACATACAAATATTCACATTGGGCCTAAGCCCTATTAAAATCGGTGGTCTTAGCCTTAGCCCATAATGACCTCATAACTTATCATATCATATCATATCATATCATATCATATGCAAAACAAGGTAATGCAAAACCCTCCCAAAAATCCATTCGCTACACACACCATTTCCCTTCCAACCTTTATACACACCTGTGGGGATTTCTAAATTGACTCACCCATCCTCTACACATCAAAGGTAGCACTCACAGCGGCACTACTCAATGTTGCAGCAAAGCTGTTAATCATATAATAGGCTTAAAGCCACCGGTGGATCCACGGTTGTCAAGCAACTATGCGATCCTCAAATCTTCCTCCGTACCATAATTCCCACCCATTTGCATCATAAACAGAATATCCTATGAATGCAACATGCACAAGAGTAACATTCACAAAACTCATACTCATCACATATGGGTATTTTCGTCAACCCAAGTGTATTTCCATAAATCTACTCTATATGGGTATTCAGGCAATGTTGAAAAACAGAGGTTTTTTAGAAATTTCATAAATCAAGGTTATTTTGGTAATTCTACAAATCAATGGTATTTTGTTAATTTCACAATTCGAGCTATTTTAGTGATTTTGCAAATCTAAGGGTATTTTGGTAATTTTCAAACTAAAGGTATTTTGGTAATTTTCAAACTAGCGGTATTTTGGTAATTTTCCAAACTAAAGGTATTTTGGTAATTTTCAAACTAACAGTATTTTGGTAATTTTCCAAACTAAGGGTATTCGGTCCCTCTCGGGTTTTAGTTATGAACTTTGACATATTAATAAGTCCTTGCGGTTAAAGTGAACAAACACTATGCACTAGGTAGGATTCCAGAGAAGAGGAGGTGGGCCGCTTAAGTACCAAGCTCTCCCTAGATCCAATCCTAAACATGCATATGTCTATTACTACACCCTAACCCACCGGCTTGTCCATAGACAGGTTTAATTATTAGAACAGTTTTGTGTTAGTCAAGAGTTTGTCAAACTAGGCCTAGAGTCCATTAAACCCTAACATATATTTCTAGAATCTCGTAAGGTCCATTAAGCCTATTTCATGTCATATAGCCCATTAAGCCAATTACATGCTCATATAGCCCATCAAACCAATTTCATGCTCATATAGCCCATTGGGCTCAACTACGATCCAATCATACAACCGTTCATTCCAATTCATTATTCATGCTCACATATCAACAATTGCCATTTTGGGCCCATAAGTTTGGCAGGCCCATTTAGCCACTTTCGGCTTTTCAGCTTTTTGGCATTGCCAATATCGTGTGTGTGTAGTGTTTGTACACACCTGGTAACCTCGCGTGCGACAAACCCCTTTGTAACACCCTAAATTAGGGGTCATTTGTAATTTAAATATTTTCCCATGTGTGTGCTTGAAGAATTAAATTCTAGGATTATTTGGCATGTTTTAGGGTCTAAAAATAACCTCGAGCTAGGCCTAACCTAGTATTAAAAATTTCTTTTTAAGTATCTAAAAGGAGGGAGCTAGGTGAGATAGGGCTTAAATAAAATTTAGGGAGAAGCATGACACAAAGAATAGGCTTGGCACAATTGGCTTGGTGCATCTAAGGGGGTGGCTAGGAAGGAGGTTCGAGTCTCGGCAGTAACAAAGGGGAAATGTTTCCCTTTTGGGCTTTTTGGGACGTTAAAAGAAGGGGCTAATTAGAAAGGCCTGAAATGATTTTTGTGGGCAAGGTTTGGGCAGGAAAGGCGTTCGGTGGAGTGGCTTGGGGTGACACTTAAGAGTTTAGAGGCGGCAGGTCTCGGGTTCAAGACATAAGGGACGCAAGGAGCATTTTATTTTTTGGGCTTTTTAGCGTTAAGGAAAAAGGGGCCAGGGATGAAGGCTTTAAGATTAAATGGTGAGGGCTCATGACATGAAAGTCTAATGGGAAGAGTGGCAAGAGGCGTTTAAGGGAGGCTGCGGCAGTTGCTTGCCTAGGTCATGGGTTCGAACCAGAGTAGCAACAAATTGGTTTTATTTTTTCAAGGTCAAGCGTGCATGGAGAGGAGTTAATGGTGCATGTTGGACTCTTATTTTGATAAGGATGAGCTTTTATTTTTGCTATAGAATTCAATTTGAAGAGTGAATTTTAACAGTTTATTTTCTTTTAATTTGTTAAATAGGAGATTAAGGGATAACAAAAGATAAATGTGATTAAATTAAAGGCTGGAATTATCACCAAAAAAGGTGTTTGCCGATTATAGGACTCCTTGGGGGCTGTCAATATTCAGTTTGTATAGCAAAGAAGTGCCAAATTCGTCAAATTCTTTTCTTTTCTCTCTTCATTAGTGCTGGCCGAATTCCCCCATTGATACATTGCCAAAATTTGCTCAAAACTTCCAGCTTCTCTTGCTTCTTTTTTTAGCCGAATCACCCTCCTCTCCCTCTTTTCTATTTTGTTTTGAAAGCCGAAAGCCATTGTGTCCTTGCCGATTTCAACAAGAACTTTAACCGAATTCATAGGCTCATAATCTCTATTCCCTTTGAGTTTATCTCTTCATCATCCTAAAGTGCCGAAATTAAGGTTCTTGGTGGGCAAGGCCAAATCCATCATTAAGGTAAGGGGTAATCACCTCTTTTAGATTCAAGGTTAGGGCCGAATGGCCTATGACTCTTAATGATGTACTTAAATCGTTTGCAAGGAAGCCATAGCCGATTGAGGGAAGCTTTCGGGAATTGTTTTCCAAGGGTGGGTTGGTAAGCACATTCGGCCAAGGGTCTTTTGATAAAAGTTTATTGTTTAAATGCCGAAACTAATGTGTACCATAGATTTAGGGGCTAGTTAAGTCTTCGGGATTTGTTTGGAAACCAAATCCGTTCAAGGTAAGAGCCTTTGGTATTAAGTTGTTATGGCCGAATAGGCCTTTGGTATTAACATTAATAATTGGCAGAATGTAGGGTCAAGATCTAGCGGCGTGGGTCGATCTTGGGATCCGAGGATTTTGGTAGTGACAGTGTGTAAACTCTTTACACACTTTATTAATAGACTTTGCCATATTGTTGCTTTGTTAATAATTATTGTAGTGATCTATGATATATGCTTGTGGGCTTAAGCATGGATTCCGGTAAGTCCCACATGACGTGATCTATTGATGTATGTTTTGTATGCCATCACATGTTTGTTAAATGCCATGCCTAAATACATGATATATAATTGATATGTAAAGCATGATGATGGTGGGATTGATGAGAGGAGGGGGATGATTTTATGGATCTGTCGCCGATGGTTTTGACCACAAGATGGGTTGGCCCCATAAGATTATTTGTGACCTATGGTCATCGATGGTTTTGACCACACCGATTGATAATTCTGACTAAGTCCCAAAGTGGTTTGGTGCCACCAGTGGTTTTGACCACACTTGATTATTTGTGACCTATGGTCATCAGTGGTTTTGACCACACGATGGGTTGGCCCCATCATTTAATTTGTGACACTAGTCGCCAGTGGTTTTGACCACCAGTGGTTTTGACCACACGAGGTAGTTAAGGAGTATGGATGGTTAGGTTGGGTTGCATGTGCATGTGCATGTTTATTAATAAATTGTGTATGAGTTGTATTTTCCGGGTGGGGGATTTACACACTGAGTCTTGGTGACTCACCCCCTTCCATTACCATTTTTGCAGATGAGTAGATCGCGGTGATGGAGCCGGAGAGGACTCGAGGCGACCATGCTTATCAGAGGATTTGAAATTACTTTGTTTAGTTAATCTTATTTATTTTCTAAGTCTTTTTATCTTGGGATTGTAATAAGGCCGCTATTATTTTTTGGATGTTTATTTTACTGTTTTACTTTACTTATGTTATACTACAAAAGATATTTTTAAATGTTAAGTAAACTGGCTAAAAGTAACCTTTCAAACTTAATAAACTTCTACGGGTTTTTAAAGACGTTACCATCGGGTAACAGAAATAAACTAAGCCAACTATATTTATAAAAAGCCCAACTGAGTTTTCAAAACCCCATTTCAAAAACCTTAGCCATATTTTAACAAGTCTTCACCAGAAAATCAATGTCTTTCAAAATTATTTTACTCCGTGACATACCAGATCCAGTCAGGGCTCATGGGCCAGGTTTGGGGTGTTACACCCTTAATCACAAACCTACAATCGAAAACACTAGCGATTAACCAAGGCTTAACACCTACTTAACAAAAATTGAAACCTCACCGTACCCTTACCGTGTGCCACACGTTCTAGTAGCCCTTCCTTTGCTACTATTTGTGATTATCCTCTAGATCTGCACCAAAAAACCTATATCATAAAAACCAAATGACCTATATTGAACATAAGTCACCCCTATGAGCCACATTAGATTCAGCCATTTACTAAACCATGACTAAGTCGAGAACACTTACCACCTTGCTAGTAATCCTTACCTACCATGCTTGCGATTGTTGAGTCTTACCCTTGTTAATACAAGTTAACGACAATGAGGGGTTAGTTAGCCCTTCGGCTTATAATAAAACTTACTAAAAAGTTTAACTAAGCACTTACCAAATCCTCCATTGATCCTGCGGCTTAGATATCTACTGAACAACATTCGGCTTCCAATCATGACTAAGAGTAGGTAACAATCGATTGAGGTGGAGGAAGAACAAAAAAGATTCGGCAAAAGTAGGGATTCAGCAAAGAAGGATGATAATAATTTTGGCAATGAAGGAATTTGGCTTTGTGAGAATTCGGCAAAAGGGATGATGGGGTTTTTCTTTTCGGCACTTGGAAGAATTCAGCTATAAGAAAATCAATTAAAGGGGAGAAGAAAAACTAGAGAATGCTCAAAGAACCTTTCAAACATTCGGCCCCCTCTCCTTTTAAAGCCACAGGCCTAACACTCCTCTCCCTTAGAGTCCCATTCGGCACCATCACATCCTTACTCCCCATCTCTTAACTTTTTTCTCTAATAACACCTTAATCTTATCTGAAATCTTCTCCACATCCATCAATCTTGCTTACTTCAAACTCTCCACGGCAAGAGTACAAAACCAACACAACTCTTGCCGTCCACCTATGCAAAATAAAACACTCCAAAATACACTCCTCCTGCTAGAACCTTAGACCTCTTCAACTTTCAGACATACCACCTCATAGCTTCAAAGTGACGCCACTTGCCAATGGACCACAAGTCCATTTGTGTCCTATTTTTTCTTCATTTAAATAAAAGACCGACTAATTGGAGTCACTGTTCCCTAGAGCTAAAACCAAAAATTTTCCTATACCCTTATTTGATCTTAGGACATCTCCAACACCCCTAGACACTCCAAATTCATTAACCATCAAAGCCCACATGCCAAATGTCATTTTCTCGCTCACTTAAAATTTTTCTAAGACCCAAAGCCTAAAGCCCAATAGGCCCAAATTTGGGGCGTTACAACCGACATCCAATACCGCGTCTAGATGATATGTTAGATGAGTTAAGTGGTGTGCAATTATTTTCCAAGATCAAACTTAAGAGCGGGTATCACCAAATTTGGATGCACGACGGTGACAAGTGGAAAACTGCGTTTAAGTCAAAACATGGTTTGTATAAGTGGTTGGTCATGCCATCCGGCCTAACCAATGCACCCAACACCTTCATGCGACTTATAAATCATGTTTTTCGTGCTTTCATTGGAAAAATTTGCATTGTTTATTTTGATGATATACTTAGTTATAGGAAATCATTAGATGATCATGTGCTACATTTGAAAGTTGTTTTGGAAGTCCTTCGAAAAGAAACTTTGTATGATAACCTTAATAAATGCACCTTTTGCACTAACAAGGTTATTTTCTTAGGTTTTGTAGTCAGCTTAGAGGGACTTGAGGTAGACCAAGACAAGGTGAAAGCAATCCGAGAATGGCCTAGATCAACGAGCATAAGCCAAGTGAGGAGCTTCCACGGCTTGGTGAGCTTTTATTGGCGCTTCGTCCTGAACTTTAGCACCTTGACCGCACCTTTAATGAGTGTGATCAAGAAATCTTCAGCTTTTCATTAGGATGAAGAACAAGAGATTTCTTTAATTCTATTAAGGATTGTTTAACTAATGCACATTTGCTTGTGTTGCCTGACTTTTCTAAAATGTTTGAAATTGAATGTGATGCTTCAGGTGTCAGGATAGGACCGTGCTAACTCAAGACGGGAGGCCCGTGGCATATTTTAGTGAGAAGTTGAATGGAGCCATGCTAAACTACCCAACGTACGATAAAGAGATGTACGCCCTGATTCGAGCATTAGAATCGTGGCAGCACTATTTATGGCCCAAGAAGTTCGTAATCCATTCGGACCATGAGGCACTGAAACACATCAAGGGCCAAACTAAATTGAAGAAACGACATGCTAAATGGGTAGAGTTCTTAGAGTATTTTCCTTATATTATAAAGTATAAGAAAGATAAGGAAAATATAGTGGCTGATGCGTTGTCAAGACGATATACACTTTTATCATATTTGGATTCTAAATTGCTTGGATTTGTTTTTTGAAAGACTTGTATGCCACTGATGTTGATTTTGGGAAAATTTATAAATCTTGTGAAAACATCGTTGTTTGTAAGTTTTACAGGTGTGACGGATTCCTCTTTCGAGAAGGCAAGCTTTGCGTTCCGCAAGGATCCATTAGAAATTTGCTGGTGAGTGAGGCATATAGTTGCGGCCTCATGGGCCATTTCGGAGTAGCCAAGACCTTGGCCATGCTCCAAGAACTTTTCTTTTGGTCGAGCATGAAAAGGGACGTTGAGAAAATTTGCGTTCGATGCGTGACGTGTAAGAAAGAAAAATCCAAGATCAACCCACATGGACTATACACGCCACTACCAATACTCGAAGAGCCTTGGGTCAACCTTTCCATGGACTTTGTCCTTGGCTTATCGAGAACTAAAATCGAAAAAGATTCTATCTTTTTTGTTGTAGATAGATTTTCCAAAATGTCTCATTTTATAGTGTGCTCAAAAACTGACGATGGTATTAATGGTGCTAATTTGTTCTTTAGGGAAGTCGTCAGATTGCACGAAATTCCAAGAATAATTTTTTCTGACTGGGACGCGAAGTTCCTCAGCCATTTCTGGAGGTCGTTGTGAGGAAAGCTTGGAACGAAGCTACTATTTTCAATAACTTGTCACCCCCAAACGGATGGCCAAACGGAGGTGGTGAATCGCGTATTATCAACCTTGCTATGAGCTATTATTCGGAAGAATCTTAAGTTATGGGAGGAGTGTTTTCCGCACATCGAGTTTGCTTATAATAGATCCGTTTATTCATCGACTAAACACTCACCTTTTGAGATTGTTTATGGTTTCAATCCTTTGACTCCACTTGACTTAATTCCTTTGCCTAATGATTAGCTTGTTCATGTAGATGCTAAACGGAAGGCTGAGTACGTGAAGCAACAACACCAAAAGGTAAGGGCCAACATTAAGGCGAGGACCAAACAATACACACGCAAGGCTAACAAAGGAAGGAAGCAAGTAGTGTTCGAACCCGGAGATTGGGTTTGGGTTCACATGAGGAACGAACGTGTAACACCCCTAACCCGTATCCGTCGTCAGAATAGGGTTACGAGGCATTACCGGACAAAACATAGTTCCACACAGTCATTTATCATTTTCATTCACAAATTTATATCAATTTCTATACGATATAACTTCTAAATTCTATAGCAATCATCCGCTAAATCATATTAGTTAAATTTGCACATATGAAGCACACAACTAGATTAAAGTTAATCATGCTTAGTTATTTATAATATATATACAAACTATGCTTCAAAACTCAACCATATTAATATCATCTATATATTCACATATTCAAATAACTATTATGCAACAAAGCCATGTTACATGTACTTAACACATATGACTCTAATATTAATGGCATTTGTATACTTAAAACATTTTGCACCTATATCATTACATGCCATACATCAAATATAGGTTATATATCTATTTCATTAGTTTAATATCAAACATATCATTTTATTGCTTCTACACAAGCACAAAATAAAACCATTCTACATTAATTATTATGCAATCATATATGCGACTTTAGTAATATTACAACATGGTGAACATACTATTGATGCATATATATATATATAGTCGATTTTACCCTAAAACCAAAAGCCACATTTAACATTTAAACACAAATAACATTTCAATGTACACCTAATTAGCATATATATATTATTATACCTAACTTCATATTTCATTTTATTAGCTAATCATTGATTCAGTCACACCATAATCAAGATCATATGCTTATCCAAAATGAACCACTTGTTGTAACCGAATTTATAACCATACATGTATGCATACCTATATTAATATTAACATCAACTTGGCACTTTTAACTATCCAATAAAACTATCCAAAATATACCTAATTCATAACCATCATTTACCATTTGGATCCGTACCAAAATAATCAACAAAATAGTCATGAAACATATTCATTACTTATCATTTAGCAACCGAACCTATATAACAAAACATCACAAAAATATATAGGTAAAAACATGCTTTCCAAAATGAGTTTAGGACATAGCCACATACACACAAGCTTTAACATTATAATCGAGCCATTTTCGCATGGCTATCTATATACAAACTTCAAAACCAAACATATAAAAAAAAACCAGCCTATACATGCCATAGGTTCGAAGTTCAAGCTTTTAAAATACCAAAATAGCGATCGATAGTATGGTCGACTGTCTTGACGATCCCGTTGAGCAGGTAGCCTTTACCTAATCTATAAAGCAGAGGAGAACATTACACACATAAGTTTACTAACTTAGTAAGTCCCAAGAAGTATTTATGACATATACACTATATACCATCTTAGCCGAATTTCAATGTTCATACATAAATAACGAAGCCTTATTCATTATATACTTGACTTGTAAAACTTATCGAAAGTATCTTAATCGATAAATAAATTCTTATACAATTTCACACACTCTGAATAACATCTTCAATGCACATCTAAAATGATTTCACATAGTTGAATGTATATATATATATATAAAAACATGGCGAACTATATATATATAACATAATTACTCTTATAAGGAAATAAACCACATCAACTCAATGTCTTTTATTTTAATCAAATACTTTACATACCAAATGTACCAACACATTCTATCAACTTATTTATTCATGAAGCATCACAAGTATCATAAACTTGATTCAATACCTAACTTTCAGTAGAATACTATAGTAACAAACCTTGACTTAGTCATTACCATCATATATAGACCATTTCTATTCATAAGCATAAGCTCGAATTAACACTCGCTAATATAAAACATGCTAGACCAAAGGTCCAAGATTTAAACACCAGCATAAAGCCTGCTAGGCATTAAAGCCCGAATATATCACCGGCACAAGGCCTGCTAGGCATTTAGCCCGAAACAGATCACCGGCACGAAGCCTGCTAGGCACTAAGCCTGAATATATCACCGACACGAGGCCTGCTAGGCATTTAGCCCAAAACAAATCACCGGCACGAAGCCTGCTAGGCACTAAGCCCGAATATATCACCTGATGCGAGGCACGCTGAGGCATTTAGCGAAACAAATCAAAAGACGAAGCACGCTGACACTAAGCCCGAATATATCAAAGCACGAGGCCTGCTAGGCATTTAAGCCCGATTATCAAACCAATCAATATTTTCATACACATTGCTTAAAGCTAAAATCACATCCACCTCGTATGCTTTATTTTACAATTTCATGTTAAACCGAACATAATTATTCACATCACACTCGACAAATAAATTTACTAACATTTCATACCCCACATTCACCTATCTCCATTTTCTTGCATTCAATACCAATTTTATCATACACTACTTTCGTAAATAATTTCTCAACATAAATTTGTAAGGACTTACCTCGGTTGTCGATAAGTAGTGCGAATCGGCTTATTCGAGAACCTTCGTCTTTCCCCGATCTAACTCGTTTTCTTTGCTCTTGATCTAAAACACATTAAATTTAGCTCATTCAAGCACAATTCATCTCAATTTAGTCCCTAAGCACATAAATGGGCAAATTACTATTTTACCCCTAGTATTTCACAACTTTGTAATTTAGTCCTATTTGCATAACACTCAAAATACATCAAATTTCACCATACTCTTTAAAGGCGAATGTGTGTAAGGACTATACAAGTCCATTTCTTTCGTTTATTTTGCAATCAAGCCCTTCTAAAATTTTATTTTTACAAATTGGCCCTAAAAACACAAATTCATCAAAACTTCTAACACATAATATACTAATTTTTAACCTACCTTTCATCTAACATCATCAAACATCATAAACCTCAAGAATTCATCCATGGCGATTCATATATACACACTAATCTTAGAAATTCTAGCATGGGTCGGGTAATATACTAAGCAACGATCTCAAAAACGTAAAAATTAACAAAAACCGAGCTAGATTTCTTACCTAATTAAGCTTGCAAAGACCGAATATTTGAGAGCTTTGGTTTCTCTCTTCTTTTTCTTTTGTTTCGGCAATAACAATGAAAAATAAATATGAACATTCCACTTTCTTTTCTTTTATGTTTTCTTTGTAATATGTTTATAATATAATAATATATTATAACATAACATATAATATAAACATATATTTACTTTATAAAATTTGCATGTTGTCATCCACTATCTCTAAAAAAATGGGTTATTTACCCTTTTAATGCTTCATATTAAAGCCATGCTCAAATAGGCACTTTACACTCTAGTATGCCACTTTTACCTTTTACGCGATTAAGTCCCTTTTATCAAATTCGATGCTCAAACGATAAAATTTTTCTACGAAACTTTCACACACATAATTTCACATATAATAAACTCAAAATATAAATATTAAATATTTATCGGACTCGGATTTGTGGTCCCGAAACCACCTTTTCGATTAGGGTCAGATTCAGTCTGTTACAACTCTCCCCCTTAAGGATTTTCGTCCCCGAAAATCTTACTATTAAACAACGTCGGATATTGTTGCCTCATTGAGTCTTTAGGCTCCTACGTTGCCTCTTCAATTCCGTGTCGATTCCATAACACTTTCACTAAGGAAATCTTTTTGTTTCTTAACTCTTTCATTTCCCGAGCTAGAATACGGATCGGCTTTTCCTCATACGTCATATCAGATTGTATCTCAATCTCAGACGGAGCAATCACATGTGACGGATCTGATCTGTATCTACGGAGCATAGAAACATGAAATACATCGTGTATCTTTTCTAATTCAGAGGGTAGCTTCAATCTATAAGCAACAGGCCCAATACGTTCAACGATTTTATACGGTCCAATGAACCTCAGATTCAACTTGCCTTTCCGACCAAATCGGAGTACTTTCTTCCACGAGGAAACTTTTAAGAATACACGATCTCCTACCTGAAATTCAATGTCTTTACGTTTCAAATCAGCATAGGACCTTTGTCGATTTGATGCAGCTTTCAAATTACCTTTGATTATGGCCACTTTCTGTTCAGTCTCTTTAATCAAATCAACCCCGTGTATCTTATTTTCACTGAGCTCAGTCCAGTATAATGGTGTTCGACATTTTCGCCATTATAAAGCTTCATAAGGTGCCATTTTGATACTTGATTGAAAGCTATTATTATAAGTAAATTCAATCAAAGGTAGGTATCGTTCCCATGTACCTTCAAACTCAAGAACGCAACATCTCAACATGTCCTCAAGTATTTGAATAGTTCGCTCGGACCGAAATGCATCTGCGGATGGAAGGTCAGACTAAAATGAAGTTTAGTACCTAAAGCTTCTTGCAACTTCTTCCAAAACCGCGATGTGAATCTCGGTCTCATGCGAAACAATGGAACTCGGTACACCATGCAATCTCACAATCTGTGATACGTACAATTCAGCAAGTTTATCAAGTGAATAGTCTGTACGTACTGGCACAAAATGAGCTGATTTAGTCAGCCTATCAACTATAACCCAGACGGCATCCTTCCTACTCGGTGTCATAGGGAGACCGGATACAAAATCCATTGTTATTCTATCCCATTTCCATTCAGGTATCATGATTGGCTGAAGTAGTTCGGATGGCACTTGATGTTCAGCTTTTATTTGCTGACAAATTAAACATTTCGAGACAAATTCAGATATATCCCGTTTCATGCCCGGCCACCAATAGAACTGTTTCAAATCATTATACATCTTTGTGCTACCGGATGTATTGATAATTGACCACTATGGGCCTCACTCAAAATCACCAGATCAAATCGAGTTTTGAACACACATTCGGTTTTAAAATTCAAGCAATCATTTGCATCAATCGAAAATCGATTACGTACCCTTTTCACCTCGAATTCGATTAGCAATCAAATCTTCATCAACTTTCAGTGCATCACAAATTTGCTAAATAAACATCGGTCTTGCTCGTAACTCAGCTATGATCGAACCATCACTAGACATAGCCATCTGTGCATTCGATTACGAAGAGCAAATAATGATTTCGACTTAATACATCCGCAACAACATTAGCTTTTCCCGGGTGATAGTCAATCACCAATTCATAGTCTTTCAACAATTCTAGCCACCTGCATTGTCTCAAATTTAGGTATTTCTGAGTCATTAGATACTTCAGACTTTTGTGATCCGAGTAAACATGGCATTTCTCGCCAAATAAGTAATGACACCAAATCTTCAGTGCGAACACAATGGCTGCAAGCTCTAAATCATGCGTCGGGTAATTTCTCTCATGCGGCTTCAATTGTCTTGAAGCATAAGCTACAACTTTACCGTCCTGTATCAAAACGCAGCCCAAACCATTTAAAGAAGCATCAGAATAAACAACAAATTCTTTACCCGATTTAGGCTGAACTAATACTGGAGCTTCTGTCAAAAGGGCTTTCAGCTGATCAAAACTTTTCTGACCACTCGAACCTGACATCTTTCTGCAATAACTTTGTCAACGGGGTAGCTATCATAGAAAAATCTTTCACAAATCGTCGATAGTAACCCGCAAGTCCCAAAAAACTTTGAATCTCTAAACATTCTTGGTGGCTTCCAATCAAGTATAGTGATATTTTGTTCGGATCAACTCGAATGCACGATCTTTGAAACAACATGTCCCAAGAAGCTAACCTTTTTCATCCAGAACTCACACTTACTAAACTTCGCATACAACTGCTGATTTCGCAAAGTTTGTAGTACTAATCTCAAATGCTCAGCATGTTCAATTTCATCTTTGGAGTAAATCAATATATCATCAATAAACACTACCACAAATTGATCCAAAAACTGTCTGAAAACCCAATTCATCAAATCCATAAAAATAGCAGGTGCATTAGTAAGTCCAAAAGGAATAACCAAAAACTCAAAATGTCCATACCTAGTCCGGAATGCAGTCTTTGGCACATCTCAGATCTCGACTAGAATCGATAGTAGCCCGATCTCAAATCTATCTTCGAAAATACTGAAGCCCCTTTCAATTGATCAAACAAATCATCAATCCGAGGTAACGGGTACTTATTCTTTATAGTTACTTTATTTAGTTGCCGATAATCAATACACATTCGCATCGTTCCATCTTTCTTTCTCACAAAAAGAACTGGCACACCCCAAGGAGAGAAACTTGGTCGCGCAAAGCCCCTATCTGTTAACTCTTGCAACTGTGCTTTCAACTCTTTCAGCTCAGTAGGTGCCATTCGATATGGAGCTATTGAGATCGGAGTCGTTCCCGGAGTTAATTCAATGCCAAACTCAATCTCTCGTACTGGGGGTAAACCTAGTAGTTCTTCAGGAAACACATCTGGGTATTCACATACAGTCGGTACGGATTCAATCTATTTCCCAGATAATTTATTATCAAGTACATAAGCCAAATAAGCTTCGCACCCTTTTCTCACATACTTCTGGGCTAACATCGAGGATATAACTGTAGGAAACCCACCTAAATCACTGGATTCAATTTTAACGATCTCACCGTTCTGATGTCTCAAATAAATAAACTTTCTTTTACAATTCACCACTGCATCATGCAAAGTTAACCAGTCCATTCCCAAAATTATATCAAACTCATCGAAAGGCAACAGCATTAAATCGACTGGGAAACAAAAATCCTGAATCATCAATGGGTAACCTTTACACTTTATTAACAAACACACATCTACCCAAAGGGTTGGATACACTAATCACAAACTCAGTAGACTCAACTGGCAGAGTCTTACTGAACACCAGAGCTTCACACACATATGAATGGGTCGAACCAGGATCAATCAATGCAATCACAGTAGTATCATAAAGGGTGAAAGTACGGTAATGACATCCAAGAAGCGATCCTCTAGCTCGAGTAACATAAGCTCTAATCGGAGCTCTAGCCTCGAATCGAATCGCTGTGTTCTTCGTCCCTCTCTGACTACCACCTACATTGCCAGAATACATGGGTGGTCTGCCCCGTGCTGATGCACTGCTCGGTCTAGAGTTGTGCGTCGTATTCTGCTCAGCTAACATCGGGCACTCTCAAATAAAATGGTCTGAGGATCCACATTTAAAGCAGGACCGATCACGAACTCTACAACTCCCAGAATTCCATTTTCCACAATGCTTGCATTCAACTCGATTCTTTGGAACATTATCAACACTAGCCATCGAGGTAGCTCGGGAGCCCACTGGAGGTCGATCACGTCTAAACGAATCTGAAGTAGCTTTATGTCGGCTGAAGTCATCTCTAAACTTTTTAGATGTGGAATGGAGATTCTTACCCGACGATCTCTTTCGAGTGTCTCTAGCTTCTGTCTCAGCCTTTCTTTTCTCTTTCCCGAGCTCTTCAGCTTTGCAAGCTCGCTCAACTAATGTCACAAACTCTTGAATTTCAAGAATACCAACAAGCAACTTTATATATTCATTCAGACCGTCTTCAAACCTTTTGCACATAATAGCTTCAGTAGAAACACACTCTCTAGCATATCTGCTGAGCCTGACAAATTTCCGTTCATATTCTGTCACAGTCATTCGCCCCTGTTTCAGTTCAAGAAATTCTTTTCGTTTCTGGTCGATGAACCTCTGGCTGATATATTTCTTGCGGAATTCGTTCTGGAAGAAATCCCATGTCACTTTTTCTTTCGGGACCACTGATACTAGTGTATTCCACCAATGATATGCAGTGTCCCGAAGTAACGATATAGCACACTTCAAGCATTCCTCTGGAGTACAAGATAGCTCATCAAGTACCCGAATAGTATTATCAAGCCACATTTCGGCTCGTTCTGCGTCATCATCATTATTGGCCCTGAATTCTTCGGCCCCAAACTTCCTGATTTTATCAACTGGAGGCCAACTAGATCTCATCGGATCTATCATCGGAGGTGCTGAAGGAATCGGAGTTGGATTATTTGGGGGTGGAGGTTGTTGTACAGTCGGATTATTCTGAACAAACTGGGTAAACCATTCATTCATCATTTGGTAGAAGGCTTGTTTAGCCTCTCCCTCGTGGTTACCCGTAACTGGTTGAGAGTCTAATGGTGCTGATCCATGTGCGAGACCAGGCGCAACACTCTCCACATCATCAGCTATGGCTCTATCGGGATCGGAATCCATTTACTATATAAAATACAATTGAAATTGTCAGAAGTCACCACACTATCGATATATATAACTATGGCATGTATAGCTAGACTCACACGTGCTACGGTAGTCCTAGAATCGACTAAATCGTAAGCTCTGATACCAATAAAATGTAACACCCCAAACCCGTATCTGTCGTCGGAATAGGGTTACGAGGCATTACCGGGCAAAACACAGTTCCACACAGTCATTTATCATTTTTCATACACAAGTTTATATCAATTTCTACACGATATAACTTCTAAATTCTATAGTAATCATCCGCTAAATCATATTAGTTAAATTTGCACATAAGAAACACACAACTAGATTAAAGTTAATCATGCCTAGTTATTTATAATACATATACAAACTATGCTTCAAAACTCAACCATATTAATATCATCTATATATTCACATATTCGAAATAACTAATATGCAACAAAGCCATGTTACATGTACTTAACACATATGACTCTAATATTAATGGCATTTGTATACTTAAAACATTTTGCAGCCTATATCATTACATTCCATACATCAAATATAGGTTATATATCTATTTCATTAGTTGAATATCAAACATATCATTTTATTGCTTCTACACAAGCACAAAATAAAACCATTCTACATTAATTATTATGCAATCATATATGCGACTTTAGTAATATTACAACATGGTGAACATATTATTGATGCATATATATATATATATATAGTGCGCATTTTACCCTAAAACCAAAAGCCATATTTAACATTTAAACACAAATAACATTTCAATGTACACCTAATTCAATATATATATTATTATACCTAACTTCATATTTCATTTTATTAGCTAATCATTGATTCAGTCACACCATAATCAAGATCATATGCTTATCCAAAATGAACCACTTGTTGTAACCGAATTTATAACCATACATGTATGCATACCTATATTAATATTAACATCAACTTGGCACTTTTAACTATCCAATAAAACTATCCAAAATATACCTAATTCATAACCATCATTTACCATTTGGATCCGTACCAAAATAATCAACAAAATAGTCATGAAACATATTCATTACTTATCATTTAGCAACCGAACCTATATAACAAAACATCACAAAAATATATAGGTAAAACATGCTTTCCAAAAAGAGTTTAGGACATAGCCACATACACACAAGCTTTAACATTATAATCAAGCCATTTTAGCATGGCTATCTATATACAAACTTCAAAACCAAACATATAAAAAAAAACCAGCCTATACATGCCATAGGTTCGAAGTTCAAGCTTTTAAAATACCAAAATAGCGATCGATAGTATGGTCGACTGTCTTGACGATCCCGTTGAGCAGGTAGCCTTTACCTAATCTATAAAAAGAGGAGAACATTACACACAAATAAGTTTACTAACTTAGTAAGTCCCAAGCAAGATTTATGACATATACACACTATATACCATCTTAGCCGAATTTCAATGTTCATACATAAATAACGAAGCCTTATTCATTATATACTTGACTTGTAAAACTTATCGAAAGTATCTTAATCGATAAATAAATTCTTATACAATTTCACACACCTCTGAATAACATCTTTAATACACATCTAAAATGATTTCACATAGTTGAATGTATATATATATATGTAAAGCATGGCGAACTATATATATATATATATATATATACATAACTACTCTTATAAGGAAATAATCCACATCAACTCAATGTCTTTTATTTTAATCAAATACTTTACATACCAAATGTACCAACACATTCTATCAACTTATTTATTCATGAAGCATCACAAGTATCGTAAACTTGATTCAATACCTAACTTTCAGTAGAATACTATAGTAACAAACCTTGACTTAGTCATTACCATCATATATAGACCATTTCTATTCATAAGCATAAGCTCGAATTAACACTCGCTAATATAAAACCTGCTAGACCAAAGGTCCAAGATTTAAACACCAAAGATAAAGCACGCTAGGCATTAAAGCCCGAATATATCAAGCACAAGGCACGCTAGGCATTTAGCAAAAAGATCATCAAAGACGAAGCACGCTAGGCACTAAGCTCGAATATATCACCAAGACGAGGCACGCTAGGCATTTAGCCCGAAACAAATCACCGACGAAGCACGCTAGGCACTAAGCGAATATATCACCCAAGCATGAGGCACGCTAGGCATTTAGCCCAAACAAATCACCGACACGAAGCACGCTAGGCACTAAGCCCGAATATATCACCTGTGACGAGGCACGCTAGGCATTTAAGCCCGATTATCAAACCAATCAATATTTTCATACACATTGCTTAAAGCTAAAATCACATCCACCTCGTATGCTTTATTTTACAATTTCATGATAAACCGAACATAATTATTCACATCACACTCGACAAATAAATTTACTAACATTTCATACCCCACATTCACCTATCTCCATTTTCTTGCATTCAATACCAATTTTATCATACACTACTTTAGTAAATAATTTCTCAACATAAATTTGTTTAGGACTTACCTCGGTTGTCGATAGTAGTCTTGAATCGGCTATTCGAGAACCTTTGTCTTTCCCGATCTAACTCGTTTTCTTTGCTCTTGATCTAAAACACATTAAATTTAGCTCATTCAAGCACAATTCATCTCAATTTAGTCCCTAAGCACATAAATGGGCAAATTACTATTTTACCCTAGTATTTCACAACTTTGTAATTTAGTCCTATTTGCATAACACTCAAAATACATCAAATTTCACCATACTCTTTAAAGGCCGAATGTGTGTAAGGACTATACAAGTCCATTTATTTCATTTATTTTGCAATCAAGCCCTTCTAAAATTTTATTTTTACAAATTGGCCCTAAAACACAAATTCATCAAAACTTCTAACACATAATATACTAATTTTTAACCTACCTTTCATCTAACATCATCAAACATCATAAACCTCAAGAATTCATCCATGGTCGATTCATATATACACACTAATCTTAGAAATTCTAGCATGGGTCGGGTAATATACTAAGCAATGATCTTAAAAACGTAAAAATTAACAAAAACCGAGCTAGATTTCTTACCTAATTAAGCTTGCAAAAACCGAATATTTGAGAGCTTTGGTTTCTCTCTTCTTTTTCTTTTGTTTCGGCAATAACAATGAAAAATAAAGATGAACATTCCACTTTCTTTTCTTTTATGTTTTCTTTATAATATGTTTATAATATAATAATATATTATAACATAACATATAATATAAACATATATTTACTTTATGAAATTTGCATGTTGCCATCCACTATCTCTAAAAAATGGGTTATTTACCCTTTTAATGCTTCATATTAAGCCATGCTCAAATAGGCACTTTACACTCTAGTATGCCACTTTTACCTTTTACGCGATTAAGTCCCTTTTATCAAATTCGATGCTCAAACGATAAAATTTTTCTACGAAACTTTCACACACATAATTTCACATATAATAAACTCAAAATATAAATATTAAATATTTATTGGACTCAGATTCGTGGTCCCGAAACCACCTTTCCGATTAGGGTCAGATTCGGTCTGTTACAGAACGGTTTCCAGCTCAATAGAGGTCGAAATTATTACCTAGAGGAGACGATCCTTTCCAAGTGTTGGAATGAATTAACGATAATTCTTACAAGCTCAACCTTTCAGGTGAGTATAACATAAGCGTGAGTTTTAACGTAGCTGATTTGTCTCCTTATGATATAGGCGACGATTTTGGGAAAAATCACTTCGAAGAGGGGGGAATGATACAGCTAAGTCCCAAGGGATAGCTAAAGCTGACTTGGATCCTCTTGAGTTACCTTTAGGTCTGATCACTCGAGCTCGGGCTAAGAGGTTGAAAGACGCAACAACAGCCTTTCTTGATCAAATTTGGAGTGAAACTGTTTTTGGTCTTCTCGAAAGCTCTTGGACCAGCAAGTCGAGCGCGCCATATAATCTTTTTCAAGCTCAAAATTAGCTCAATAATCTCGTTCCTCGCTCAATGAGCTCATTTTTAATTTACCCTAGCTTGTGTTTAATATGCTGGAATAAGATATTAATTTGTCTTTAGTTAAATTAGTTATTTAGTTTAAATAATTAATTTGTCATAATCTGGACAATATCATTAAGTGTTTAATTATGTTTTTAATTGATTGTATGTGTTTAATATGTATTAAATTATTACAAAGATTGAATATGCTGGCCGAAATTTAATGTGCAGATTTTTATTTATTTTTTGTCGAATTTAATGTGTCCAGAAGGGGATTTAATTTTTTTTTATTTATTTTGTGTGTAGGTACACTTCTCATGGACAAAATAGGTGCATGGATGAATTAAAAAAGGTGTGTTGATCATTGGTGTTTTCCAAGTGATTATTCAGCTAAGCTCTTCAACTCTCCAAGATGGCCGATTGGCTGCCCAAGGCAATCTAATGCCTTTCACACCAGCCGAATATTCCTTTCACACCAAGGGCTGTTCGGTTTTGGTTGTTCACACTTACATGGGCTTTCAAATAGCTTGTTCACACACCAGGACCCATGGAGTGCCCAAAGCAGCTCATTAACTCCAATGTACATTCGGCTAAACCAAGCAGCACCATTAAAGAAGATTCAAGCACATGAAGATAGTGGGTCGAGGTCTCTATTTTCATTCACCAAAGCACCTTAAGAATGCATAAGTTTCGGGTCAGCACTTTCGCATAGTTTTGGTTCACTCTTGTTTCTTAAGTCCCTTTATTCCATTTTTCCATCTTAATTCGAATCACTATCAGCTTAAACTAATTCTTCTTGTTAGTCGAACCTAAAACATTAAACCAACCCTTTTTGAATATCGATTTTTATTCATAGCCAAATAACTTCTTCTTTCACAAAACGAACGAAACTTTTTCATTAAACGATCGGGCAACAAAAGTGACTCAACTCACTAAACCGAGGCTAGATCGTATCAATTTATAATCTATGATTTGTGCCATGTGATGTTGTGTGAATGTGTGCAAGTAAGGGTGACAAAATGGCTTGGAAAATAGCCTTGTATTTGTCCATATAGATAGATACACGAGTGTGTGTCTAAGCAGTGTGTGACACATGGTCAGCCCCATGGGCATGTGATCTGGCCATGTGTCCCTTACACCTCAATTTTGGCAAAATAGAATGTCTAGAATTGAGCACACGGGTGTGTGCCTCAGCCGTATGTGCTACACGGGCGTGTGACTCGGCCATGTGACCTCAATATGATGATGACGTCATAAACAGAATGCTCCCTAAGGTGGACACGGCTTGAAGCACGTGTGTGTGATATGCCACATGGGCGTGTCCCTTCACCCACACGGGCGTGTGGAACTGTTTCATGATGAAAAATTTTTAAGTTTCCGAAAGTTTCTAAAGTTCTCGGTTTAGTCCTGAACTATTCCCAATGTATGTTTTGGGCCTTGTAGACTTATTTTAGGGACTATATGAATGTGTTTGAAAAGTTTTAAATTTGAGTGAAATTTCATGTCTCGATTTTGAATGTTGCTTGCGAATAAGTTCGGTAATGCCTCGTACCCTGTCCCGGTGTCGGATACGGGTAAGGGATGTTACATTATCCAATTAAGGCAATAAACATTTCAACATGAGAAAGGAAAAATGCCATATCTATAAACCTAGTTTTGGCTAATTATCTTCCTAAAAACATACATTAATCACCAAAAAAAATTACTTAATCATACATGAACTCCCTGAAAACTGCGCCAAGAACTTGATCGCACCCCAGTGTACATATATCGAGGCTGAGAATCACCACTAAAACAAAAACAAATATCGCAGTTTACTACAAGTATGACAAGCTAGTTGTAATATTTATAAGTGTACAATGAAACACTTATAGTATTCTAAGGATTGAACTCAAGAAAGTTCTGAGACTAGGTGATTTCTAAGCGACAATCATGCAAATAAAGAGGCTAGTTAACTACTCACTAAATTTCATAGTACGACAATTCATTATCAAGATTAATTAAGCTAATTAACTATTGAAAGCTAAAAAGGACTAAATTATAAAATAATTAAAATTACACAATTAAAAAATTGGATAACAAACAACAGTTGGGTGACTTTCATGTTGCTAATAAATCTTTGGATTAGGGATCTAAATCACTTAACTCTTAATTTTGCTCAATTTTACCTCTTAGTCTCCACTTGACCAAGTTAGACAAATTAGTCTAGTTTATCTCTCGACCTTACCAAACTAACCCAAGACTATAGTTAATTGAAATGATGAAGGTTTATAAAATTGGTTAATTGATATGGCGTATAATCTCGATTTTGATAAATGAATGATAAATGTTTTGGTTGATTAATAGATCTTCATATAGGATGTTATATGTATGTATGTGTATGATGTTGCAATTTCTTAACTGACTTGAGCCATGGAAGTACAACTGAGCTTTATCACTCAGCGTACGGTTTGTTTTCTCCGTGCACAAGAATAGGTAAATCTCAAAGTTTCAAGACATGATCCAGCATCCAGATACTGATCCTTGACTTAGTAAATTTTATATAATCATGTTTTATTTAAAATATGGCATGTACATAGGTTAAGTCGGTTTTTGGTATAATATGTGATCTTACGAACATTTGAAGTTAGAATTAGTATCTTGGAAATGGTCATTTGGTTGGATATGTATATGAGTATGTCACAAAGTTTAAAATGCATAAAATGTTGTTATGTTATGCTCTACTTAAGCATGTACATATGTCAAATGGTTTTGAATGGTTTGTGTCATGAAACTAACTTATATGTTGAATGGTAATGATTGAAATGGAATTGTATGTCAAGGTTAGTTTTTGAATTGAATGGGAAATTTGTTGAATTGGTTGGGATGAAACAATTAAGGTAGCATATGAAGCATCGAAAATGTGTTTTTGTATATTTAGCAGGTTCAAAATGACCTTGGTCTATTAGTTAGGCCATTTTGAGTAGGTACCTATTTGGGCCATTTAGAAACAGACAGTCACATCGCGACGTCGAACCCTTGTGACGAGCCTAGTCAATATGTTGCGTCGTGACGAGGAACCCCTGAAAGTCGCGACATCAACCCGAAATTTTTAGAACATTACAATTTTGTCCTAATTCAAACTTGGGTTAGAAATAGGGGTTTTGTAAGCTCGTGTAAGACTCGAAAATAATTGTATATTGTACTATATGTTTAGATTACACGTAATTGAAATGTTTAATGGTATAAAATGAATGTAATTTATCATAGTTGCTCCGAAAACAAATGTGACATCTTATAGATCAAACCTGGTGATCGAGTTGGGTATAAATAAAATATTCAATTGTCTTAAAAAAAAAGTAAATCTATAAAAAAAAATGAATTTCCCATCAAATATATAGATAAAATTATTGAAATAGTCCCATATAGAAAATCCAAAAATCTTGGGACGTTACACAAGAGCACTTACCTTGCTCACACTTTCTCTAACTAGAATCATGTTCTTACACTAACTAGCAAACCCTAAATGTGTGTGATTAAGATGATGATGATGAGTAGCGACTTAAATATAGTTTCTATTAAGTGATTTTACTAAAATGAAAATAAAATGATGAAAGTTTAAAGAGTGAAAGGTGAAAATGGCAAAGGAAAGAAACGAAGTGCTTCTTCTCCTTTCTAAGGATGGTCGGCTGGTATGGTATGAGAAATGGGGGTTCTTTCCCCTATTTTTACATTTGAAAATACAATATTAATGGTAAAAAGTCAAACACCCAACATGTGTGGTTAATATTTATTTTTAATGTAAAAATTTGTTTAAAATGCTTCAAAAATCATTCCATCACCACATACACCTATAAACATTAATATATTAACACAAATATGTGTCAAATGATAAAAGTGCCCTTAAGAATAAAAAATTTAATTTTACACCTCAACTTGTTTTTTACTCGATTGGGCTCAGAATTCTAAAAATAATTTAGTAGACTAACTTATCACATTCCAAATGCTCAAATGCAATAATTCTAAAGAAAATGGAGTTTTCATATCAAATAATAGCCAAGGCCATTACACAAATGGATTGATAATCTCAATACTAATTGAGTACATTCCAATAGATTTGTTCAAGGTTCGAGTTATCTGCTCAAACTTAAAAGTTCACTTAAAATTTTAGACGATTTGGGCCAAGATATTAGACATGTTTAAAATATAGGCTGAGTTTCGACTCAAACATTCAAGGTTCGAGCGTAGCCTAACATATTCCCTTTTCTAAGCTTATAATATATTATATTATATTATTTTTTATATATTATGTAATTTATAATAAATAAAAATCAAATCTATAATAATATATAATATTATAATTTAAAGATTAAAAATATTTAGTTACTTAAATGAAAATTTTATAAAATTATTAAATATTAAATTAAAATTAATATAAATATTTTAAAAAATAATATATTGTATCTAAATGAGTTTAGATTAGATATTTATATATATATATATATATGAATTTAGATAAAATTTAGGTATAATTTCACTAACTTTAAATAAACATAAAACATTAACTCAATTTAAATCCGATTCAGTTCAGTTGACAAATTTTCTTTTTGTTAAACTTATTTTGATTAATCCATGAACACTTGTGCATTTCAGCAAGTGAAGGATAAAAATCACAATGAGAATAGCAATGATGCCAATAATGAAGGGCAAGCATGAATTGAGTGGTAGCTAAAATTATTGCTTATGGACAGTCTGAAACCTAATCTACACCGGCAACTGCATGATTCTGTACAATGACATGATATTTCCAATCCAGCTATATCACACTAAAGAATATTTTAAGGGAGAAAAAAAAGAAACGAAGAAACTCACATGAAATGATAATGATAGACCACTTTTATTTTTTTGAAAAAATAAATAATATACAAAAAGGTGCAAATGAGAATAATAAATCAAAATATCGGTCTAGGAATTGGATCAACTTTTAGACTGAGAATGTAGTGAAAAAACAATTATTTTGATGTCGTTGGTTTGAGTTCACATAATAAGAGCAACTCTCTAACAAATTTCCTTTACTGCATAGGATTTATAATTTTTCCCAAATCATCATCAGTGACGTTGAATATCACTTCTATGCTAGCCAATCACTTTCATGAATAACTACAAAAATTTTACGGTACGTTCCAAGAAAGAAAGAAATGTTCACTAAAATTTATAGCATTGAAAAATTTTTAAGTTAAAAGTTTTGATATGCTTTTCGAATGTATAGTAAAACTGTTCGAAAATTATCTTTCCAAAAGTTATATTTTTATATTTTTTTTGTTAACTTGATAATTAAAATCTTTTAAGAGATTTTATCTTTTATTTTTTCATCTTAATTCAATTTTGAAATAGTTGAAATTCAGTATGAATATCGAAGATCTTTTTAAAAAATTATATGATATAGTAGGCTTTTATTATTTATACTATTATATAACATGAAATAATACTATTCTGTTATTATTATGAGTCAATTAAACATTAATTTAATTAAAAAATTAAAAACTGTTTTAAAAACTACGAATGTCTGATCTTTTCATAATAAATAGAAAAAAATCATAGGAAAATTTAAATATGAGATAATAAAGATTTCAATTTTTTAAATATTATCATTTTAAACAAAATCTCATGTTTAGTTTTCATTAGAGGTGAGCAAAATTCGATTCGACTCAAAAAAATAAAAAAAATCGATTTTCGAGTTAAACGAATCGAGTTATTCGAGTAAACTCGAATTTTTTTTTCAAAATTTCGAGTTCAATTCCAGTTGAGTTTTCGAATTCGAATAACTCGAATAATTCGAATAATTCGAATATCAAACTATAATATTTTACATTTTTACCCCAAACTCCTAAACATTTTTACTTTTTCCTCAAAACTTTTACTCCTTCCCACTTTCCCCCCAAAACTTTTATTCCCCTCCCATCCCAACCCCCCAATCTAACCAAAATTCATTTCCCACCAAAATTTTACTCTCATTTATTTTTTCTCAAAATTTTACTCCTAAAAACCTCAAAACTTTTTATTTTCCCCCAAAATTTTTACTCCCTCCCACTTTTCCCCTAAAACTTTTACTCCCTTCTCATCTTACCTCCCATCTACCCCAAACCCATCCCCCCTCCAATTTTTTTTTAATATTTTCCCTTCAAAATTTTACTCCCCTATTTACTTGCCCTCAAACTTTTATTCTATAAAACTTTTTATTTTTCCCCTAAACTTTTACTTCTCACCTTTTACTCTCAAATAAAAATCAAAATTATCCAAAAAAATCGCTAAACATAAATATTAATAATTTTATTTATATCTACTATTTATATTATTAAATTAAATTTCACATTTTATCTTTAAAATAACTTTTATTAAAAATCATATTTTTACATTTAATATATTTTTCATTCTAAAATACATAGTGACAAGAATATGAAGATAATTGAAACAACTAAACAAGCAAAGAAACTAACACGTATATAAAAGATTAATGAATAAATTATTTGGTGGTGAAAGTTAATAAAAAATTTAGTTAAAGTGAACAAATTTTATTACGATGGGCGACGATGGGTGGCAATGATTATAAGGACCTAAATTTATTTTTTAAAATTTAACTTGAATAAATATATTCGATTCGATTCGATTCGAACTCCATCTCACTCGACTCGATTCGAGAAAATTTCAAACCAAATTAGAATAATAAAATATGATTCATCAACTCGATTAACTTAAAATTTTTTTCATTCGATTCGATCGAACGCTCACCCCTAGTTTTCATGTATTTCTTTTTTATTTATTTATTCAGAAATCAGTGTTATACAATTTTTCAAACTCAGTAATCTAATATGTGTAAACTAGCAAGTTGCCATATTAGTTCGTGAAAAAGATTAAAGCAACCAACACCATCGATAGAATAACGTAGAAATCAAAATCTTAGCTTTCTTTGTCCCATCCCCATATCTATATCATCAACCCATGCTGCCATCATTTTCAAGATATTATATTATAATAACATTGTATATAAAGAATCTTATAAAAGGGAATAGTAAAGCAAAAAAGAAAAAAGATCTTGCTGAAGAATCAAAATGTTGTGAAAATATCTTCCATGAATCAGCTAAACCGAAATGAATGAATTGAAGGGTGCAAGAAGCACAGAGCATTTTCATAATCTCGGAAACAGAAGGTAAATGTTGTGCGGCTGAATAAGGGAAAAAAATATAGCCACTTAGCAAGGGCACAAATTCACCCATTTTTAATCGTACATAAATAATACACAGTCACAGATCACTTTGATGATATTCTTCTTTGATAATTTTTAATCGTACATAAATAACTGTGGTTATGGCATGGATGGAGGTGGAAAATTGGGAGGGTGTTTCTCATCTTTATCTTGTCTTCTGTTTTGGAGCTGTGGAACTACCTGAAAAGACGCCCATATATATTTGAGAATGAGGACTTTGGCTACTAGTAAAAGAAAATATCTAAGTAATTAAACCCCGCACATGCAATCCATTAAGAGGCAATAAAAGAGAATGGAAGTTTTTGTTTATTTGGTAACACTAAATATTTATCAATGTCAAGAAACAGTTAAAAAAGACAGTTTTAAGTTGTAAAGATTGGAACTCGCAAGCTAACTGGGTCCATATAGCATCTAGGTTTAATAATGATGGACTAAACTAGTCCCCATAAATTAGTTTTATTTATATAAATTTAGAATGTTGGTTTGCCTAGTTATTCACCAAAGAAGTCAGTTTGTTTAATATGGTGGTGACCAACCTGATCTTGGAAAGAATGATGCGGTTGAGATGGTCTCCTTGATCTTTTATCAGGCCTGCCATTCATTTTGCTTCGTTTTGTGCCAATAAAATCTACTGTTGGGACAACACAAAGAATAATTAAAAAAGTAAAGCTAACGAGTCTGCTACAAATATCTACAGGCATTTTACATTTTCTTTGGGTTGTTTTTGGAAAAGCAAAAGCTGGTCAAAACCTTTTTTTTTTTTTTTTTTGTAGAAACTTTTTATAGTACAGCAAATTAGTCCCTTTAAAATAATCTTAAATAATTTAGTTTATCAATTTTGAGAAAATAACCTAGTAAGCATAATTAATAAGGAGAGTAATGCTTTAATTAGTTTTATATAAATTTTATTGGTATAATAAAAATTTAACCTTTAATATTTTCATATTTTATTATTTTTATTAATACTAAATTGATAAAATATATATACTTTAACAATTGAATCTATTATTATAAAAATTAAAATTATGTACAGTTATAATTATAGTTATTAATATCGTGATTAAGTTTTTATTTTAAAATTGAATGGATTAAATTAAATTAAATTAAATTATTATTATTATTATTATTGGAGGAATCGTTCTTTTTCCAAATAAAAAACGCATTTTAAGGGACTAAAATAAAACAAATTTACCAGTCAATATTTCACACCTTTCTACGCGTCACCCTTTCCATGTATGCCTCTCCCCCCACCCCCAAAAAAAATCTTCCAGGCTTAAAACAAACAAGGCCTAATGGTTTAAACAAGTAGAGAATAACCTGAAATCCCAAAGGAAATACCTGAAGTAGCGTAGTTGTTTCTTTTATGAACATTGTGTTTGGAATCGAGAGTCGACTCGCAGGTGTCGGGGAGGTGACGATCGAGACGGAGAGTGTAGCGATCGTTGTTCTCAAGCATTGTACGGACGAACCAAGCTTCCATGGAGTTAAGGAAGTGCACATGCTTCTCCTCCGTCCATGACTCACCCTTTGGGTTGCTTGGCACGTGCGACTCGATGCCCACCGCCTCCATAACCAATTGAATTTAAAACCCAAAATACACACCCTTTTCCTTTTTTCCCTCTTGGATTCCGGAGAAACCAAAAAAAAAAAAAAAGTTGGCGGGATTAGGGTGTTTCTAATTTCTTGTATTTGCAAACTGAGATGTAAAATTTTCGTAAAGCTATATTTGTAAAGCGGAAGAGGGGTTTCAGGGTTTTATAGAGTGCGGCCGTAGGGTTGGGTTTTCTTTTTGACCAGCACCACCTCAACTTCAAATAAATAAAACCCCTCTCTCCCTCTCTGATTACAATAGCTACGTTGAGACTTGAGGTTACCAATATTTTGTACTCGCTGCTTTTATTTGACACCTGTTTAAACTTCTTCTTTTTAACTTCCTAACGATAATTTAAAGAAAAATAAAGAGGGATATTAAAAGCTTTTTTTCTCCCAAAATTCTAAAAGCTGTTTAAGTAACAACAAAAAAATTTATATTTTCTCTAATATTACAATTTTTAAACTTAGTCCTTAAATATTTTTTCTTATTAATCCTTTTAAGATTGGTAAAATTTTCAATTTTTATCCATATGATAACATGACATTTTGAGATTGAACCATGTTATCACTTAAATTTTAATTAAAAATTATAATTTTTAAGTAAACACATGGTGGCATAATATTAAAATATCATATTATTACATGGATCAAAAATAATAATAAAAATTATCTAGTGGAGAGACAAATATGAGTAAAAAAATTCAGAAATTAAATTGTAAAAATTTATTAAATTTAAATATTAATATATTAAAATAATGAATAAACTTGGGATAAAAACGAATATTTATAGGAATCGATCAAATATTGATAGTTATTTTTAAAAGTATATAGTCTATACTCAATTTTTTAATTAAGATATATGTTATATATTCATGTGAATATATTTTAATAAGTGCAATTATAACATACTTATAAAATTTTAATATTCAAAATTTTAAATTTTAAATAAATATAAAATAGTCGAAACATAATTATTAATCATGTTCAATAGGTCCCCAAAAAGTTCAATAGTATAATATAATAAATATGTTTTATTTTTGAATTGGAAAAAAGAATATCATGATAGAATATGTACCAAGAATTGCTTTAACAGAATTTATACTAACAATAATTTATTCTAAATGAAATTTCAATTATCATTACTTGAGCTCATTGTTTGAATTTGTAACATCTTATACTCGACCTGATCATTGGGTTCGAGTCATAAGTTGTCACATTCGTTGTCGAAGTAATTATAAATACAAAACATATAATTAGTAATATAATTCATGCAAACATAAGTATTTCAGTACAAAAACATGGTATACAACTTTTCTCGGGATTTATATGAGCCTACATACGCTCTAAAGTTAACCCAAGATTGAAAGATGACCAAATTGCAAAATTTTCAAAATTTCAATCAGGTATCAATACCATAGCCAGGTACCAATACCAATTTGAGTTTCGATATTTGGAAAAATTTAATAAAAATCAATAGTGTTGATACCTTAATTTTAAGAATCAATGCCTCTTTCAAAGTATCGATACTTTACTCTTGTATCGATACCATTTTAAGGTTTAATGTTTTGAAAATTAAAGAAAGATCATCAAAGTAACGATACCCTTCCCAAGGTATCGATACCTCATAGAAAATTTCAGAATTTACTTTTAGTACCTATTTTATTCCAACTCATTATCAACTATTCCAAAACATCACAAAAAAACAAGTCAATTCATACCTAAACATACTAAAAAACATGTTCAAATCATACCTAATTAATAACTTACATCTTCATTATCAATCTCAACAATTCAATCATTCATTGTCTACTATATTGCATTGATTATTTATGTTTATGACTCACACTGATCTTTTTAAGATCACCCATTCGTTTACCATCTTACAGATAACCTGCAGGGTTATGATTTAGACACGACACTCAAAGGATTGTCTCGTACTTTTCTATTAAAACGTATTTTCATCAACTTCATTTTTATAAGAATTTATTTGGGATTGTACTATTTTCAGTTGGTTCAAACTTGGTATTTTGGGAATTTTACATTACATTGATAAACGTTAAAACTGGTTAAAAAATGATTGGATTGATTATGCATGGAATATGCATTTAACTAAAGTCCAATAATCTCATTTTTCCTGCTCTGCGACATTGGAACTAGATTTTCTAAAAAGTGAACTATATCAAATAATCAACTAAGTTTTCAAAATATAAAAGCTTTTATAAATTAGACCATAACTCGAATCAACATTAATAATTGGATTTTTTTGTAAAACTATGATAAACAAGATAAGTTTTTCTTCAAAGACAAGCAGATCACCTTAAAAGACCGTTTTAAAAATCTAATTATCTTACTAGGCCATTTTGGTGGTCAATGTAGCATTCAGAACCCGACCGTAATGTTTGAGTCAGGTTAGGGAGGTTATAATGTTTCCAACTCATGGAGGACATGGCAATAAAATTGTATATGGTGTAACGCCCGACTTTGGGGCTAGTCGGAATGATGGTTTCCAGATCACTAACCCGAGGTTGATGAAATTTATTTTGATAATATTTTATGTGTTATAGCATGTTTATAATGATGCATGAGAATTTTGGTGCTTTAATATTAGCGAATGAATGCTTAATTGTGAAAAAAGACTAAATTGTAAAAAGTGCAAAAGTTTTATTTTTCAAGGTAGAGGGGTCTAATAGCCATAGAATATTAAATTGGAGGTATTAAAGTGCAAATAGGCCATATGGAGTGTGTTGGTCGGCCATAGGAAACTAGGGGGACAAGGGCATTAATTTTAGTCAAATTTGGTGACATTAAGTGATAAAAAGATGAATAAAATATGCTAAAAAGGAAAGATATCATCTTTCACTATTCACTCTTCTTCCTCCACCAAAAATTTGAAGAGAAAATAGGGGTTTTGAAGCTCAAACTATCAGCCAACATATTCTCTAGCAAGTAAGTGATTTTAGAAGTCTTTCTTAATGATTTTTGCATTTTTGGAACCCCCAAAGCATAAGCTAGCTAATGGGGGACTAAATTGTAATATGGTTGAAAGTCTAGGGACTTTCCATGAGAGTGTTCATGATATTTTCTGAGTTTTTATGGAGGAAAATGAATGTTAGTAAGATGAGAAACAACTTTTGTGTAGGGTGTTAGCATGAAAACACCTAAATAGGACTTGAATGCAAAGATTGATAATGTGAAATAGATGCATGAAATGATTGAAATTATAAGTAGTTGTAAGAGTAATAAATGTTCAGATAGGCTTGTTTAATGAGAAAATTTGATGAAAAATGATTTACGAGCCTAGGGGAAAAATCATAATTTTGCCAAAGTGTAAGGGCAAAATGGTCATTTTTGCCTAAGTATAGATTTTGATGCATTATGATCATAAGATGTTTTAAATGCGTGAATTGTGTTGTTATAGACCAAGAAGAATGTGGAATCAACCTTGACCGAGGAAAATGCAAAGTTATGGAATAAACTGTCGATTAACGCGTTTTTGCACCGAGGTAAGTTTATGTGTAAATGATGCATTTTATATACACATGTTGTTACTAGTGAGTGTGTTGTATGATTGAGAACATGTATGATTTAATTGGATTGAATTTGGTAGTTATTGAATAATTTTCGTATGAATGATGAAATAGATATGTAAAGGTGAAATAATATCTGTAGTAATAAACAGTGGGCTGTGTGCGATACCATTATAACAACTCTTGATGGTGGGCTAAGTGTGATTCCACCGTAACTATCCTTTTGGTGGGCTATGTGCGATACCACCCTATTAAAGTTTGATGGTGGGCTAAGTGTGAAACCACTAAGTAATTGGTATTATGAATGGTTTAACAAGAAATTATGATGTGTTACATCATGTGACTTTGTGGTGTTAAGTGCAGGGATGCATGTTAATGAATGTGAGCATTAAGCTTGTGGCATGGTTAGAATGTGGTAAGGGAGGAAATGAGCAAGCATGATTATGATTGTGGATTGTTCTTGCTTAGTATGTAATGATAATTATTGTTTAGCACATACTATGATGTTATTTGTTTACATGTAAACTTACTAAGCTTAAAGCTTACTCCCCTTTCTTTTCCCTTATTTTATAGTGATAAAGAGCCGGGTCAGGATACTAAGATAATTGGAAGATTCGCCCACACTATCAACTCATCTAGGTATATCTAGACTTAGTGTTTTTTTTAGTATGGCATGTTTAGGGGCTAGACTAGGTGAATTGTTTTGTTATTTCGGCCAAGTGTGTACTGGCTTCCTTATGGATGAACCTTTTTGTATATTGCCATAGTTGATGGCTAATTATGATTAATTTATGAAACATGAGGTTATTCAAGAAAGTGCTTGTTACATAAAATGATTTTCTTGATGCTTTGTTGTATGAGATCTTGTTATGTGGGCCGTGTGTCTCATCTGTGTGGGGCAGCCACGAACATGGGCGTGTGCCCAGACTGTGTGAAGTCTGCACATTGATTTTAGAATTTAAATCGCCACACAGTTGAAGCACACTGGTGTGTGACAGACTGTGTGGAACAAGTCAGTGTCGACCAAGGGTACAGCACATGGATGTGCGACTGACCGTGTGATGCAAGTCAGTGTCGACCATGGGTGCAAGGCACGGGCATGTGAAATACCACACGGACGTGTCCCATCTCACACAGGCTTGTGGTCCCTGTTTAGGTAAAATTTTCCTAAGTGCGCGCAAGTTTCCAATTTATTTCCAAAATCTTCTAGAAGTGTGTTTAGGGCCTCGTAAGCCCATTATAAGGATATTAGAGGTGTGTATGGAAAGTTTTTAATTTGGAATGGAACTCTGATAGCCCAAAGCTGTATGACCATGTGAGTTAAGTACAGTAACGCCTCGTATCCAGTTCCCTCGTAGAATATAGGTAAGGGTGTTACATATGGGGCTGGCTAAGTGGTTCACATATAGAGCTAAACCACTAACTGTGAATGTAGTCAGTGATGAGGATAAATTTCAAAAAAAAAATCTCAAAAGGCTTAATAACCTCAAACTTAGCTCTAATTGACCTTATTTTCCCACCCAACCTCATCTCATGGGAACTCATGTAGGTAATGAGAATGAAGGTGCTAGCTGGGGTAACCACCAAGAAAGTAGCTAAATCGAGCTTAACTACATGAGAAATAGGATAGGCAACCCATATTCCATTACCTACAACCTCGGGCGACGTGACCACCCCAAACTTAGGCGAGGAATGTGTTGGATCTAGCGCCAAAAGTGTAAGATTTTCATCTATGTGCACTTGTATTTTTTTTGGAATCGATTTATTTTATAAAATTATTCATGAATTACATTAATACCCTTTTTATATTTCCCTTAATGGTTTTCCATGGAAAGAAATGCAAAAAAATATTAGGTCATTTGTTGTCTAATTTTTAACTAATACTAAGTGGTATTACGTGGTCAGATCGTAATGTAGAAATACCACTTATATTTGTATACAAACCTCAAAAAGTCTTTAGTCTAATCGAAAATGAGCAAACCGTTTGAAAGACTAATATGTGTTTATCAAGTCCAATTGAAGTGATGCTTTGTCTTGCGCATCGTAGTAGATGAATCCTAAAAGATAGAGACATAGATGTGATAACTGGACTGACAGTACATCGGAAATGACTCAAGTAGAATATATCCCAAATTTGTTTATGGATTATAAACTTGTCACGGTCATAGTGTGGTGTAACAACTCGTTTTTCGTTAAATCAAAACAGTGGTTTTGGGACCACAAATTTGAGATTAGAAAATTATTTTAATATTAGTTTTAGTGTTTATAGCATGTTAGAATGCATGTGTGAAAGTTTCATGAATTAATTTTACCGATTGGGTGTTTAATTTGATAAAAGGACTAAATCGCGTAAAATACAAAAGTTGCATTCTATATGTTAAAAGTGTTTGATTGCTATGAAATTAAAAGGTGGAATTCCTTATTATGAAATTAGACCATTGGTAGTGGAATTTTTCATAAATGGGCTTGTATAATGGGTTTTAAATGGTTTAATATTAAGGTTATTTTAGTAAACTTGAAATTTAGTTAAATTAAAATAAAAGGAAAAACAAAACCACCATCTTTACTCCATTTTCTTTGCTAAATTTGAGAATAAAAATAACATCATTTTAGGGCTTGAGGTTTCGACACTTGGAAGCTTGATTAAGGTATGATTTTGACTCGATTTTTGACGATTTCTATGTTTCTATGATCGTTGCATCGAGTACTAGCTAGCACGTACCTTTAGTTTCAAAATTTTTCATGATTTTGTGATATGACATTGATGAATTTTCATGCTTTTTGATGATTGACGATGAAATATGGAAGTTAGATGATAGTTTTACATATTTTACAAGGTGATTTTGAGTAAAAATGCAAATTATGGGCTAATTTGTGAAATTATGAAATTATGTGGTTAAAAGTATGAATAAAGTGAAAATATGGGATAATATATGATTGGGTAATATTCGCTACGCATAGTATTGTTTAAATTTCATGAATTTTATATTTTATGTGTTAAGGACTAAATTTCAAAATGTGAAATAATAGGGAAAAAGTATAATTTTTCCAAAAGTGTAAATTGTGTTAAATTGAATGAATTAATGATTAAATAAGGAAATTTTGTTATTATATAGATTGAGAAAATTGAGATTTGGATTTAGAATGGGGGAAAACAAAGTATTGGATTAGTCGACCTAATTTGTCGTTACAGCGAATGAGGTAACTTCGTATGCTAATAAACATATTTAAATTGTGTTATAAATGCTTAATTATTATTGAATTGAATTGAATGATGAATGGCCATGAATAAGAGTCGAAATTGACGAGAGTTACGATGTTCAAAAGTCCCGTATAAACCTTAGGAATATAATAGGATACAAATGTCATGACATTAGGATTATCGAGATGTGATGTAAGATGTAACATCCTGAATTAATGGGCCTATGCGTTTAATGTGTGGTTATGTGTAATGTGTTAATTAGAGTGTTAGGGGTCTAGATTGGGCTCGAGGTTGGGCTAAGGCCTTAGCAGAATTAGTTATTGGACACTCTAGTGGAAAGCCAGTTCAGTTAGGACTTTAAAAATGTTATCAGCGTTTAAAGTACCAAAATGGGCTTGTGGCCCAAGGTTAAGTGGCGCTACATGGAACCATGGGGTGGCGTCATTAGTAGGGCCTAAGTTCGAGTCACTTGAAGCTCAATTCTTTTAATACAATTTTAGCTAATTTCTAGCTTTTAAATGGATAGAGAGGGACGGCATAGGGGCTTGAAAATAGGAGGATAATAACATGTGGATAATGTGCTGATAAAGGGAGGAAGTTTAGGAGTTATCTGCTAAGCACAGTGGTGGTCGAATTTCCAACTCTAGGGGGTGCCAAAAGTCTCTTTAAATAGAGGGGATATCTCTTCAATTCTGGTATTTGGTCCCTATTTTCTTTTTCCATCTCTCATCCTCACTTTTATGCAAAAGCCGAAGGTCCATTATTCTGTTCTCTTTTCTTTTTCTTTTTTCTTTCAAAAGCCGAAACCTTCTAATTGTTCTCAATATCTTTTCTTGCAAAAGCTGAAACTCTGAACTCTCTTCTCATCCCCATTGCCGAATACTTCCTATTCCCTTTTGCTGATTTCTTTATTAAAGTCGAATCTACATAGACTTCTTCCTATCATCTTTTCTTCTGATCTTCTCAAAAGCCAGAATCTCTAAAGGGTAGTCGAGTTCTTTATGTTAAGGTGAGTGTCAATTTTCCTATCTATTCACTTTCTCTTTCGGTTTTTGGAAGATAAAGCCAAAAAGCTAATGGTTTAATGGTTTTGTATAATTTCGTGTTGGGCATTTAGGTAGATCGCCTAGATTTAAAAGCCGAAAATGCTAGTCTCGGAGTCTCAATCTCTTTTCGGGATTTCAAGGTAAGGGTTCAATTCTTCCTATGTTGTTTAATCGGGTTCTTTTTCATTATTCGTGCCTTAACCTAATGTTGCATTAAGTAATCATCATAGTATCTTCTGACCAAAGATCACTCATGGACTCGAATGTCAGCAAATCAAAGGAAGGGGTTGGATCTATAGTTACAGCCCCAAAGTTCAAGAAACGCGTGGTGTTAGCGGTTCGGGATTGGCCGCCGGGTTATGGACCTGCTTCAGAGTAAAACATTAGGCAGTTAGCAGTTGTATCGACTTCTGATAGTGTCGACATAGAAAGTATTATCCTGTCAGTAATCAGGTGTGTAGATCACTATCACACTAGTTAAACTGTGCTATGTATATGTTATAGGCTAAAAGCCAGAAATTGAGGATGTACGAATAGTAGTAATACCCAAAAAGGGTAGGCAAGGGATGCCAGGTACGTAATCATAGAAACTTCTCTATGTGTATCGAAGTATGTGAAAGTATGTGATCTGTTTAGATAGTTTAATGTTCTGATTCTTGCATGTATGTATGCATGGGATGGGATTGATACGATGAAGGGGAGCAGGTAGCGAGGCGATTGGTGGCTTTGCCACATAGGTCACATAGCGATCGGTGGCTTTGCCACATAGGTCACATAGTGATCGGTCTTTATGACAGACAGCACAGCTGTCGATATGGTGTGTAGCGGATGGAGGATTGATTGTAGAAATCCCCACGGTGTGATGGTTGGTACGGAGGTGTGTAGAGGATGGACTTTTAGGTTTGGGATGGGCCATGTTGCATGTAATATATATTCTGTGCCATTGTGAATGGGCCTAGGCCCATAATGTGTTTGTGGGCCCAAGACGTTTATGTGTTTTCGGGATGTGCACATTGAGTCTTAGTGACTCACCCTTTTATTTTTTCCCAACTTTCCAGATGAGCAGTAGATCATGGACATGGGAGCTGAGGCGGACTCGAGGGGCCATTAAGTTTTTTTTTATCTTTATAGACAATTTCCTTTTTTTAAGTTTAAATTTGGGATTATTTTTGTAATAAGACCCCCATAACTTAGGTTATTGTTTTACATTTTTTTCCTTTATTTATTCTATACGTCTTGCAAACCTATATTTCCAAAGTCTTAATTATAAAGTGAAACCAAATGGGTTTTCCAAATGTGTCCAACGCAAATGTTAAAGTTTCTTCAAAATATCACAATTAAGGATTAATCGGTTAAAATAAACTGAGCTTCTTCAAAACCCTTCATGCAAAGTTTTCAACATTCAACCCATAGCATACCAGATCCGGTCATGATGTATGGGCCGGGTTTGGGGTGTTACATAAGACCATGTCTGGGACATTGGCATTGTATTGTGATTATGTGTAAGACCATGTCTGGAACATTGGCATCGTTATATGATTTCGTATAAGACCTTGTTTGGGACAGTGGCATCGATATGTGATAACATGTAAGAACATATATGGGATATGGCATTGTACGAGCTATTATGATTTTCGAGTATCATTAACAATTTTGAATGGTATAAAAGGGAAAAGCCAAGAAGAGAATGAAAGTAAAATTGAATTAAGTGATACAGGTATGTATAGAACCTATATAAGAATCAAATGAAGGTAATTTGGTAAGTTCTTAGTGTATTGTAACAGCCCAAATACGACCCTAACTGGAACGGTGGTTTCGAAACCAAGAATCCGAGCGAAAAAATTTCCTAATATTATTTTGTTTCCGTGTGCAATATTTATGAATGGTATGTGTTGAAAATTTTGAATTTAATTGCTTTGGTGTGCTTAAATTAAGAGAAATGACCAAATAGTTAAAGTAATAAAAGTAGATTGTATTAAGTAGGGGGTTTAATTGAATTGCTCCTTGAAAGATTGGACTTGCATGTCAAATGCCCCATTTCTTATAGTAGTGGACGGCATGATGATTAATTTCCTTATTTAATTCATTTGTTTTAGATAGTGGCATTTTAATTATATTATAATAGGAGATGAATAAAGAAATAAGAAAAAGAAGGAAGTATCATCTTCTTCCTTACCCTTCATTCACCGAAATTGAAAAAAAAGAAAACAAAATAAGAAGACTCAACTTTCGGCCATTTGCATGCTCCTTAAGGTGAGAATTTGAACACGATCTTTGTGATTTTATTATAGTTTTGAGTTAGTTACCTTGCATATTCACAAAACCATGTGGAAAATTTTAGTATGGAGCATGTTTTAGATTCGGCCTTGATGGATATGAGTACATGGTTGTATTTGATGGAAGAATGAAAAAAAAAAAGTCTTATGAGTATGAAATCAACATGTGCAAGGTATGAAAACATATATAAGATGGGGTGTGAGGGTTTAAATTTCGCAAAGATGAGTAGTTGAAGGATTGTTTTGCTAAGAATTTGATTTGTATAGAAGTATAAGAACCTTAGAAAGGTTAGGCCTTAAAGAATGTTGGTCTAACTTTGAGCAAATTGTGAAATCGGCATTAAGGACTAAGTTGTAGCTAGTATAAAAAAAATATTAGGGGCAAAAATAGTAAAATTTATAATTATGTACTTTGGATGAAATTGAGTGTAAATGTTTTTGAATGGGATTTATTTGAAATTATTTTAGATCAAGAACTAAAGGGAAATGATTTGGATCGGGGAAAGGCCAAAGTAAACGAGTAGCCGGGAAGCTTAAGTCGTCAACTTCCGAAGTAAGTTATAAGCAATTGGTTTTAAATGAGTTGTGCTAAATTGAATTATAATTTTTTTTAAAATAAATTTAATGCATTAAATTGTAATTGCTTAATACAACAAGGTAAGTTTAATAGTATATGCTGGATGTGATATACTATCATGGATATGAGGTGGTTTATATAAATACTTGATTACTTGAGATATATAAAATTTTATATACAATTATCCATTGATATGGATGCATATAATTGCCGAGTGTGATATAGTTTAGGATTTGATCTTTGTAAAAGCCGAATGTGAATTTACTACAAGTAAGGGTGAATCATGAGGCATAGCCTATGGGGAAAATAGGACTTGGAAGAAGGGTTTGTTCAATATATGCGTATAGATATATTTTGTGTATGTAAATTAAATATAAATGTATATGATATGCACGTGAAAGGGATGATCAATGAAATAGAGAGAGAGCACTGTGTGTGCGAATTTATTCACCGAGCACTGTGTGTGCGAGATTGGTTGATTAGCACTGTGTGTGCGGATTTATTCACCGAGCACTGTGTGTGCGAGATCGGTTGAGTAGCACTGTGTGTGCGGATTTATTCACTGAGCACTGTGTGTGTGAGATCGGTTGAGTAGCACTGTGTGTGCGGATTTATTCACCGAGCACTGTGTGTGTGAGATCGGTTGAGTAGCACTGTGTGTGCGGATTTATTCACCGAGCACTGTGTGTGCGAGATCGGTTGAGTAGCACTGTGTGTGTGGATTTATTCACCGAGCACTGTGTGTGCGAGATCGGTTGAGTAGCACTGTGTGTGCGGATTAAATCACCGAGCACTGTGTGTGCAAAATCGGTTGAAAAATACTGTGTGTACAGTTATTAGATATGCAGATGATAAATATTTGATTCTTTTGTTTGAGATCTTCTGAGCATGAGATTGACGAATGTTGAACTAGTATGTATGGTGACATTATGAATTATTTAATTAGTTAGATGGAAATTATAAAAGACTAAAGGTGAAATTAGTAGTTGTGCATCTTATTTTCTTGCTTATAACTTACTAAGCTACTTAAGCTTACGTGGTGTGTTTGTTATATTGCATTATAGATTTTTTTAAAGTCAAAGCTCGAGCTCGGGAACCCTCGTCGAAGTCAATTACACTATCACAAATCTTGGGTATCTTATAAGTTACTTTTGTTTTGAATTCGTGGCATGTATAGGCTAGGTCTCTTTTGTATCTTTTGATCATTGTGAAATTGTATATTTATAAGGCCATAAGAAAATGGCTGCATGTCTATCCTTGGATTAAGTGAATATGTTTGAACTAGTAAATAACTATATGCCGTGAAAATTTGGTTTTGATTTTATCTCGATTTGGGTTGGTTTAAAATTATTGAGTATGAATATAATGATTAGGTAAATATAATGTTGTGGCATGTGAAATATATATATATATATATATATATATATTATTTTGGGTGTGAATATATATATATATTGTGATAGATATGTGTGGCATTGATAAATGTTTGTCTAAATTTTGGATGATGCATATAGTGTTTGTATATGAATGATGAATATATGTATAACTAGTTGTATGTACTATATGCGTGTATGTGGAAATGAAAATGATTGACCATGACTTAATTGAGTATGGAATATATTTATTTTTATTTATTTTGGGTCCTATGGTACATTCGGTTATGAGAAATAAGGTTATAGCGTATTCAGGATATTCGATATATATATATATATATATATATAAATAATGTGAAGGTGATTGGTAACTATGAGATATAAGATTTAGTCTTATAAATTATATTTACAATGTACTTGAACATGTTATAAGTCTGTTGGTAGATGGTACAATCGTGTTGGACAATGAAATGAGAAATGTACATTATTAAAGTGGAGCTTATATTTAGACATGTCTACGATTGAATGATATGCTAATTATAGAACTGAAATAAATGAGTAACTACCTTAGGCCTATTGGCCTTCACAATTGAATGACCAAATGCATAGTGAGCCGTTAGTATTTGTACATGAAAATATTCATGATATTTAGGTTTATGTTTTGAGATTAAATGAGTTATAATTATATGATTGAAATAGTATGAAACTGTTTATAAATTATCAAAGTATTAGTTTCTTTTATAAAGGTGCATGGATTTGTGTTTAGTGTGAAATGCCTCGTAACCCTTATCCAGTGATGGATACAGGGTAGGGGTGTTACATTTGATTGGTATCAGAGCTACGGTTTAGTCGGTTCTCGGACTAACGTAGTGTGTGAAAGTCTAGCTATACATGCCATTATTTACAATGTGATAGTGTGATGACTTCTGACAGCGAAATGTATTTTGTTTCTTTATATATAGTAATGGATCGGATCCCGAGCGAGCAGTAGCTGATGATGTCGAGAATGTGGCGCCTGCTCCCGCACAAGGGACCGCGTCGAAAGAATCTCGACCTGCTGCGAGTGGCCCAGACGAGGGTAAAGCAGGCCTTCCATAATATGATGAGTGATTGGTTCACCATTACTTACGAACCACTCTGGCTATTCAACCATCCCTGAATCCAAATGTTCCCCCCGTAACACCAATGGTACCTCCTGTTGCCAATCCCGAAAGAGTATCTAAACCTCCTATTGATTGTATAAGAAAACACGGAGCTCAAGAATTTAGAGCCAAGATGGCGGCGATCTTTGAAAGAGCTGAATTTTGGCTCGATAATACTGTCCGTATTTTTGATGAGTTATCTTGTGCACCTGATGAGTTCTTGAAGTGCGCCATATCTTTATTACGGGATTCTGCCTACTACTGGTGGAATACTCTCGTATCTGTTATCCTAAAAGAGAGAGTTACCTGAGACTTCTTTCAGGCGGAGTTCCGAAAAAAGTACATAAGTCAACGCTTCATAGACTCTAAGCGTAAGGAATTTCTCGATCTCAAGCAAGGTCGTATGACTGTGTCTGAATACGAGCGCAAATTTGTGCGACTTAGTCGCTACGCTCACGAATGTGTATCTTCTGAGGCTGTTATGTGCCGGAGATTCGAGGATGGTTTGAATGAAGACATAAAACTTTTGGTTGGCATTCTTGAGATTAAAGAGTTTGTTGCACTTGTGGAGAGAGCTTGTAAAGCTGAAGAACTGGGAAAAGAAAAACGAAAAGCTGAAATCGAATCTAAGGATTTTCGGAAGAGATCCACGGGTAGATTTACACAGATGGCAACAAAGAAGACTAAGAACGATGATAGTCAACCCAAACCCCATACTGGGATTTCTATTCGTGATCGGCCACCAATGAGTTCTCGAGCTACATTAGTGGCTAGTGTCGGCAATGCTCAATCGAGCAAACCTGAATGTCAGCAGTGCGGTAGATGACATTTCAGAGAGTGTTGGGGTAAATCTTTTAATCGCTCTTGTTACCAGTATGGTTCGCAAAATCATTTCGTCCGGGATTGTCCGGAGACTGTTGAGAAGGGCACTACTTAGAGCGCGAGACCGAGCAGCGCTACAGCTAGAGGTAGATCAGCTCGTAGTGGGGGAGGTAAGAGCGGTGCACAGAGAGGGACTTCAGATGCAGTTATCTGAGCAGATACTTGAGTACCGACTAGAGCTTATGCCGTCCGTGCTAGAGAGGAGGCCTCATCTCCAGACGTTATTATCGGTATTTTCACTCTCTTTGATACTCATCAGAATCGCTTTGATTGATCCCACTCAACTCATTCATATGTGCGTGAAACATTAGTATCCATAGAAGACTCTACCGTTGAGTCTCTTCGAGTTTGTAATTCGGTTTCAAACCCTTTGGGTCGTTGGGTGTTGATTGATAAAGTGTGCAAGAATTGTCCTTTAATGATTCGAGACATGTGTTTTTCTACCGATCGATGTTATTACCTTTCGATGAATTCGACATCATCCTCGGTATGGATTGGTTGACTATTCATGATGTGGTAGTGAATTGTAGACGAAAGACTATTGAGTTGAGAGGTCAGAATAACGAGATCGTACGATTAAAGTCTGTGGATTTGAATGGGCTATCGGCAGTGATATCCTCGATGTTGGCTCGGCAGTATTTGAGAAAGGGTGGTGAAGCTTACCTTGCTTACGTGATTGATAGTAAAGTGACTGAAAAGAAGATTGAATCAGTACCAGTTGTGTGTGAGTATCAGGATGTATTTCCAGAGGAATTGCTGGGATTGCCAAGTGTAACACCCCTAACCCGTATCCGTCGTCGGATTAGGGTTATGAGGCATTACCAAACTAAGCTAAATTCCGAATAGACATTCAATTGAATTCAATATGAGCAATGTGATCTCCATCACATCATATAATATAATATAATATGTACTCATAATACTTTAATACATATACATATTAAACCAACAGAACCATTTATAGCATTTTCGTAACAATTGCATAGATAAGCATATCAAAGTTACATCCTGACCGAACATACATCTATTGTTACGAACATATATTGCATGCATTTCCTTATAATAAAGGTCACATTTACACTTGCACATGATTATTCATACATCATACACCAAATATTAATATGTTTAATTAGTGTACCTAAACTTTGCAATTTATTAACCAAAGGTTCGGTCATACCATTACTAATATCATAAGCTAATCAACGTGGTTCAATTATTGAAATCAAACCATATTTTTCTTTTTTTTTTTTACTTACCATTTGGATTCTTGCCTAAACGGATGTTTCTTACCCTTACTACCTTAAATATACATCATTTAATATAATGCCAAAGCACATGTTAACTCAAGACTATCATTAGTAATGGATATTCTACGAGTAACTCACGAATAAACTTTAGACAAAATTATACATACAATGCAACAACTACGTTTTGCATATATAATTCAAAACTAGGTATATTAATCCAAACATAGTACAAAATTATTACATAACTACTATTTATATATATAATTAGATTACCTACATGAATCATTAAGCATCATCACCATTTTCCTTAATAGTCATAAAACATAACCGAACAAATCACACCTATTTCAGATAACTAATGTCATCACCGCAACATTTATCTATAATAACTATATTAGTCTATACCATAACCGAATATGAGGTAAACAATTCTATGCAACTTTTACGTCATAATAACAAATGCAAAACATCTCAATATCTTGCTTATTCAATATGCATCACCTATATATATAATAGGCATATTATTTGACCACATTCCAAAATGATTAAACCATGGCCGAATTTCACATCCCTTAATAATGTAATCACATCCATCATATCAAGAACATAGGAATTAAACTTGATCAAAAGAAATAGCCATTTTCGCAAGGCTATTCATATATATACAAGACCGAATATCATTAATCTAAACCTTAGTCTAACCTATAAATGCCTTCGATTCAAAACTAAAATTTAGTACCAAAAGGGGTGATAGTGTGGTTGACATTTCTGACGATCCTCGATGCCCGTAGCTTAATGGAAAATCTATAAAATGTAACAAAGAGCACACACAAAATAAGCTCACTAGCTTAGTAAGTCTTAAGCATTTACGAAACAACAATCAAATATTCCAACATTTAGCACACATACATATTTAAATATACCTATAAATCCAGTAATTTAACAATTAATAATTTCAACATGGTCGAACAACCATCTCTATAACTTATCATTTATTATTCCCTCATTGAAGGTATACAACCCTTCTAGCACTTTAAGCCTTCAGTATTCGCATATTACTTTATTAACAAGTATAACATATATCACAATTATATACGATTAATCATATATATATATATACGGATATGCATTTTCAATAACTATCACTTTGGACATTTTTACCTTTGACCGAATCTCAAAGATATCACCAAGCTTATATTCAATACACATATCACACTTATTAATGAGTAATTCAAATGCACATAACATAAAGACTCATTATCAAAAACTTTAATTATTCTATCACTTATGTAATTTGAAAGGAAAGATAATTGCTTACCTTGTTCCTTGCATCTATAAACCTTTATTTTTACCCGAGCATTTTGTTTATTGAAGTATTTACATCCCACCTTATAAAGAATTTATAACACATCACCGGCATTAAGCCTGCTAGACCCAAGGTCTGAATTTGATCACCGGCATTAAGCCTACTAGGCAATAAGCTTGATATACATCACCGGCACAAGGCCTGCTAGGATCATAGCTCGAATTACATCACCGGTACAAGGCCTGCTACGCTCATAGCCCGAATTACATCACCGGCACAAGGCCTGCTAGGCTCATAGCCCGATAAATAACACTGGCACGAAGCCTGCTAGGCTTAAAGCCCGATATAGACATGATCATCAATTCAACACTCATTTCATAACATCAACAATGCAAACAACTCATATAGATTATATTACTTTCACGTACTAACCAAAACATTTTATACACTTTTTGTTTTACAAAATAAATTCAATTCAATACCATACTTCTACATTCGGCTATTATCTATAATTATACTTTAAATATTTAAGTTCCATCATTCATCATAGTCGTAAATAAATCTTTAACGATATTTGCTTAAGGACTTACCTCGGTTGTCGATAGATCGTAAATCGGCTATTCGAGAACCTTTGTCTTTCCCCGATCCAATTCCCGTTTTTCTTTGTTCTTGATCTAAACACATTAAAATTTAGCTCATTCAAGCACATTTCATCTCAATTTAATCCAAAAACACTTAAATAGGCAAATTACCATTTCGCCTCTAATGTTTCCCATTTTTACAAATTTGTCCTATTTGCACAAAACACAAAATATGCAAAATCTCCCAACACTGTAGCTAGGCCGAATCTTCCACATAGCCATATAAGTCCATGCATTTCATTTATTTTGCATTTTAACCCTCAAAATTTATTTTCTCAATTTAGCCCTATTCACTCAAAATCACCAAAATCTCAATACAAAACATATTAATCTAACACAAATCTTTCATAATTCATCAACCATCATCATAAAACTCATGAACTCATCAATGGCACATTTCAAAATATTCATCAAAATCAAAATTTCAAGCATGGGTCTTGAAGTATTCAAGCAACGATTATAAAACGTAGAAATTATCGAAACCGATTAAAACTAACCTTTAATTTAGCTAGCAAATGGCCGAATGTACAAAGCTCCAACACTCTTTTCTTTTCTTTGTTATTCGGTGGAAGAAAGGATGAATAAAATCCCACTTTCATATTGGTTTTATTATAATATAGTTATAAATTATAAAACAATTATAATATAATCTTTAACATATAAAATAATACTTAAAAACATGTTATAAGACCACATTGCCGTCCACTATATCTTAAAATGGGTATATTACCCTTTAAGGACTTCACTAAAATAAAGCCACATCAATTTAGCCATAAATCAAATAAAAGGTCACTTTTACCAATTACGCGATTTAGTCCTTTTTAACTAATTGAACACACAAACAGTTAAAATTTTATACGAAACTTTCACACACATTAATTCACATATAACTGACTCAAAATATAATATTAAAATATTTCTCGAACTAGGATTCGTGGTCCCGAAACCACCGTTCCGATTAGGGTCAAAATCGGTCTGTTACAACTCTCCCCCCTTAAGGATTTTCGTCCTCGAAAATCTTATCGTTAAACAAGTTCGGATATTGCTACCTCATTGAATCCTCAGGTTCCCACATAGCCTCTTCAACTCTGTGTCTATTCCATAATACTTTTACTAATGGAATCCTCTTATTTCTCAACTCTTTCATTTCTCGAGCTAAGATGCGGATCGATTCTTCATCATATGTCAAATCGATTGATTTCAATCTCGACGGTGTGATCACATGAGACGGATCGATCTCAGATTTACTGAAGCATCAAACGTGAAATACATCATGTATCTTTTCTAACTCGGAGGGCAAATTCAATCTATAAACAACGTGCTCAATACGCTCGATGATTTCATACGATCCAATAAATCTCGGACTAACTTGCCTTTCCGACCAAATCGAGTACTTTCTTCCATCGAAACTTTTAAGAATACACGATCTCCGACACGAAATTCAATGTCTTTACGCTTCAAATCAAGATAGGACTTTTGACGATCCGAATCACTTTCAAATTGCCTCTAATAATAGCTACCTTCTATTCTGCTTTTTAATCAAATCAACCTCTGTATCTTATTCTCACGAGCTCACCAAAGATATAGCGATGTTCGACATTTTCGCCGCATAAGGCTTCATAAGGCGCCATTTTGATATTAGATTAAAAGCTATTATTGTAAGCAAATTCAATCAAAGGTAGATATCGTTCCCACATACTTTCAAATTCGAGAACGCAACATCTCAACATGTCCTCAAATATCGAATAGTTCGCCAGATCGACTGCATGTCTCTGCGAAAGAAAGGTCAGACTAAAATGAAGTTTAGCACCTAATACATCTTGCAACTTCTTCCAAAACCGTGATGTAAATCTCGTGTCTCTGCTCAAACAATGGAACTTGATACACCATGCAACCTTACAACTGTGATACATACAATTCAAAGAAGTTTATCTAGTGAATAGTCCATGACGACTAGCACAAAATGAGCTGATTTAGTCACCTATCAACTATAACCTGATTTACATCTTTCTTACTCGGTGTCATAGGAAGACCAGATACAAAATCCATTGTAAGTTTATCCCACTTCCATTCAGGAATCATGATTGGCTGAAGTAGTCCGGATGGCATTTGATGCTCAACTTTTACTTGCTGACAAATTAAGCACTTGGAAACAAATTCAGATATATCCCGCTTCATGCCGTGCCACTAATAGAACTGCTTCAAATCATTATACATTTTGTGCTACCGGATGAATCGACAATGACCACTATGAGCCTCACTCGTAATCATCTCAATCAAATCGAGTTCTTCTAACACACATTCGGCTTTTAGAATTGAATACCATTTGCATAAATTTGAAAATCTAATTCGCATCTTTTCACAATCGAATTCGACTAGCAATCAAATCTTTGTCAACTTTCATGCATCACAAATTTGCTTGAATAAACATCGATCTTGCTTGCAACTCCTCGGTGTGATCGAACCATCACCAGACATAGCCATCCGTATGCTCATTGCACGAAGAGTAAATAGTGATTTCGACTTAACGATCTACAACAACATTAGCTTTTCCTGATGTAGTCAATCACCAAATCATAGTCTTTCAACAGTTCTAGCCATCTGCGTTGTCTCAAATTCAGATCTTTATGAGTCATCAGATACTTTAGACTTTTATGATCCGAATAAATGTGACATTTCTCGCCAAATAAGTAATGACGCCAACTTTTCAATACGAAAACAATGGCTGCTAATTCCAGATCGCGAGTCGGATAATTTCTTTCATGCGGCTTCAATTGTCTCGAAGCGTAGGCTATAACTTTGCCATAGTCTATACACATTCGCATAGTCCCATCTTTCTTTTTCACAAATAAAACTGGTGCACCCCAAGGAGAGAAACTCGGTCGTGCAAAGCCCTTATCTGTCAACTCTTGTAACTGTGCTTTCAACTCTTTCAACTCGGTAGGTGCCATCGATACGAAGCTATCGAAATTGGAGTCATTCCTGGTACTAATTCAATACCAAACTCAATCTCTCGTCTTGGTGGTAAACCCGTAGTTCTTCGAAAACACATCCGGTATTCACATACAACCCAGACAGATTCAATCTGCTTTCTCGGACAATTTATTATCTAGTACATAGGTCAAATAAGCTTCATACTTTTTTTCACAAATTTTCGCTAACATCAAGATATTATCAGAGGAAACCCACTTAAATCGCTAGATTCAATTCGATGATCTTCCTGCTCGACATCTCAAATCGATAAGCTTCATTTTGCAATTCACCACCGCATCATATGAAGTTAACCACCATTCCCAAAATTATATCGAACTCATCAAGGGCAACAACATTAAACCTACCGGGAAGTAAGAATCTCGAATCATCAACGGCAACCTCTACACACTTTATTAACAAGCACACATCTACCCAAAGGGTTGGACACACGAATCACAAACTCATTAGACTCAACTGGCGAGTCTTACCAATACTAGAGTTTCACACATATGAATGAGTTGAACCAAGATAAATCAATACAATCACAAGAATATCATAAAGGGTGAAAGTACCAAGAATGACATCGGGAGAAAGCACCTCTCCGCTCGTGTGGCATAAGTCGAGCTGGAGCTCTAGCCTCGATCAAATCGCAGTGTTCTTCGCTCCTCTCGACTACCACCTACATTGCCTGAATGTCTGGGTGGCCTGCCTCGCGCTGACGTATTGCTAGACTTAATGTTCTGAACCATATTCTGCTCAACTAACATCGGACATTCTCTAATAAAATGATCTGACGCTCCACATTTAAAGCAAGACCGGTCATGGAATCTACAACTCCCAAAATACCATTTTCCACAGTGCTTACATTCAACTCGATTCTGTGGAACGTTACCAACACTGGCCATCGAGATAGCTCGGGAGCCCACTAGAGGTCTATCACGTCCAGGTAAATCTGAAGTAGCTTTATGCCAGTTGAAGTCATCTCTGAACTTCTTAGATGTGGAATGGAAATTCTTACCCGACGATCTCTTACGAGTGTCTCTAGCTTCTATCTCAGCCTTTCTTTTCTCTTTCCCGAGTTCTTCAGCTTTGCAAACTCGCTCGACTAGTGTCACAAACTCTTTAATTTCAAGAATGCCTACAAGCAACTTTAAATCTTCATTCAAACCATCTTCGAACCTTTTGCACACAACAGCTTCAGTAGAAACACACTCTCTAGCATATTTGCTGAGCCTGACAAATTTTCGTTCATATTCTGTCACAGTCATTCGACCCTGTTTCAGTTCAAGAAATTCTTTTCATTTTTGATCAATGAATCTTTGGCTGATATATTTCTTGTCAAATTCATTTTGAAAGAAATCCCATGTCACTTTTTCTTTCGGGACCACTGATACTAGTGTATTCCACTAGTGATATGCAGTGTCCCGAAGTAAGGATATAGCACACTTCAGGCATTCATCTAGAGTACAAGATAGCTCATCTAATACCCGAATAGTGTTATCAAGCCACATTTCGGCTCGCTCTACTCATCATCATCATTGGCCTCAATTCTTCTACCCAAATTTCTTGATTTTATCAATCGGAGGCCTACTAGATCTCATCGATCTATCATCGGGTATCAAGGAATCGAGTTGGATTATTTGGGGTGGAGGTTGGTGTACAAATTGGGTTAGTCTCGATAAACCGGTAAACCATTCGCTCATCATCTGATAGAAGGCTTGTTTAGCCTCCCCCTCGTGACTACCCGAAACTGGTCGAGAGTCTAACGGCACTAATCCGTGTGTACGGTCAGGTGTTACACTCTCAACATCATCCGCTACAGCTCTTTCAGGATCAGTGTCCATTTATTATATAAAACACAGTTCAGAATGTCAGAAGTCACCACACTATCGATATATGATAAAGGCATGTATAGCTAGACCCGCACGCGCTATGGTAGTCCTAGAATCGACTAAACTGTATGCTCTGATACCAATCAAATGTAACACCCCTAACCCGTATCCGTCGCCAGATTAGGGTTATGAGGCATTACCAAACTAAGCTAAATTCCGAATAGACATTCAATTGAATTCAATACGAGCAATGTGATCTCCATCACATCATATAATATAATATAATATGTACTCATAATACTTTAATACATATACATATTAAACCAACAGAACCATTTATAGCATTTTCAGTAATAATTGCATAGATAAGCATATCAAAGTTACATCCCGACCAACATACATCTATTGTTACGAACATATATCGCATGCATTTCCTTATAACAAAGGTCACATTTATACTTGCACATGATTATTCATACATCATACACCAAATATTAATATGTTTAATTAGTGTACCTAAACTTTGCAATTTATTAACCAAAGGTTCGGTCATACCATTACTAATATCATAAGCTAATCACTGTGGTTCAATTATTGAAATCAAACCATATTTTTTTTTTACTTACCATTTGGATTCTTGCCTAAACGGGATGTTTCTTACCCTTACTACCTTAAATATACATCATTTAATATAATGCCAAAGCACATGTTAACTCAAGACTATCATTAGTAATAGATATTCTACGAGTAACTCACGAATAAACTTTGGACAAAATTATACATACAATGCAACAACTACGCTTTTGCATATATAATTCAAAACTAGGTATATTAATCCAAACATAGTACAAGATTATTACATAACTACTATTTATATATATAATTAGATTACCTACATGAATCATTAAGCATCATCACCATTTTCCTTAATAGTCATCAAACATAACTGAACAAATCACACCTATTTCATATAACTAATGTCATCACCCACAACATTTATCTATAATAACTATATTAGTCTATACCATAACCGAATATGAGGTAAACAATTCCATGCAACTTTTACGTCATAATAACAAATGCAAAACATCTCAATATCATGCTTATTCAATATGCATCACCTATATATATAATAGGCATATTATTTGACCACATTCCAAAATGATTAAACCATGGCCGAATTTCACATCCCTTAATAATATAATCACATCCATCATATCAAGAACATAGGAATTAAACTTGATCAAAAGAAATAGCCATTTTCGCAAGGCTATTCATATATATACAAGACCGAATATCATTAATCTAAACCTTAGTCTAACCTATACATGCCTTCGATTCAAAACTAAAATTTAGTACCAAAAGGGGTGATAGTGTGGTTGACATTTCGACGATCCTCGATGCCCGTAGCTTAATGGAAAATCTATAAAATGTAACAAAGAGCACACACGAAATAAGCTCACTAGCTTAGTAAGTCTTAAGCATTTACTGAAACAACAACAAATATTCCAACATTTAGCACACATACATATTTAAATATACCTATAAATCCAAAGAATTTAACAATTAATAATTTCAATATGGTCGAATGACCATCTCTCGTAGCTTATCATTTATTATTCCCTCATTGAAGGTATACAACCCTTCCAAAGACTTTAAGCCTTCAAGATTCGTGATATTACTTTATTAACAAGTATAACATATATCACAATTATATACGATTAATCATATATATATATATGTACGGATATGCATTTTCAATAACTATCACTTTGGACATTTTTACCTTTGACCAATCTCAAAGATATCACCAAGCTTATATTCAATACACATATCACACTTATTAATGAGTAATTCAAATGCACATATCATAAAGACTCATTATCAAAAACTTTAATTATTCTATCACTTATGTAATTTGAAAGGAAAGATAATTACTTACCTTGTTCCTTGCATCTATAAACCTTTATTTTTACCCGAGCATTTTGTTTATTGAAGTATTTACATCCCACCTTATAAAGAATTTATAACACATCACCCAGATTAAGCCCTGCTAGACCCAAGGTCTGAATTTGATCATCGGCATTAAGCCTGCTAGGCAATAAGCCTGATATACATCACCGGCACAAGGCCTGCTAGGCTCATAGCCCGAATTACATCACCGGCACAAGGCCTGCTAGGCTCATAGCCCGAATTACATCACCGGCACAAGGCCTGCTAGGCTCATAGCCCGAATTACATCACCGGCACAAGGCCTGCTAGGCTCATAGCCCGATAAATAACACCGGCACAAAGCCTGCTAGGCTTAAAGCCCGATATAGACATGATCATCAATTCACCACTCATTTCATAACATCAACAATGCAAACAACTCATATAGATCATATTACTTTCACGTACTAACCAAAACATTTTATACACTTTTCGTTTTACAAAATAAATTCAATTCAATACCATACTTCTACATTCGGCTATTATCTATAATTATACTTTAAATATTTAAGTTCCATCATTCATCATAGTCGTAAATAAATCTTTAACGATATTTGCTTAAGGACTTACCTCGGTTGTCGATAGACCGTAAATCGGCTATTCGAGAACCTTTGTCTTTCCCCGATCCAATTCCGCTTTTCTTTGTTCTTGATCTAAACACATTAAAATTTAGCTCATTCAAGCACATTTCATCTCAATTTAATCCAAAAACACTTAAATAGGCAAATTACCATTTCGCCTTAATGTTTCCCATTTTACAAATTTGTCCTATTTGCACAAAACACAAAATATGCAAAATCTCCCAACACTATAGCTAGGCGAATCTTCCACATAGCCATATAAGTCCATGTATTTCATTTATTTTGCATTTTAACCCTCAAAATTTATTTCTCAATTTAGCCCTATTCACTCAAAATCACCAAAATCTCAATACAAAACATATTAATCTAACAAAAATCTTTCATAATTCATCAACCATCATCATAAAACTCATGAACTCATCAATGGCACATTTCAAAATATTCATCAAAATCAAAATTTCAAGCATGGGTCTTGAAGTATTCAAGCAACGATTATAAAAACGTAAAATTATCGAAACCGATTAAAACTAACCTTTAATTTAGCTAGCAAATGGCCGAATGTACAAAGCTCCAACACTCTTTTCTTCTCTTTGTTATTCGTGGAAGAAAGGATGAATAAAATCCCACTTTCATATTGGTTTTATTATAATATAGTTATAAATTATAAAACAATTATAATATAATCTTTAACATATAAAATAATACTTAAAAACATGTTATAAGGCCACATTGTCAGTCCACTATATCTTAAAATGGGTATATTACCCTTTAAGGACTTCACTAAAATAAAGCCACATCAATTTAGCCATAAATCAAATAAAAGGTCACTTTTACCTGTTACGCGATTTAGTCCTTTTTAACTAATTGAACACACAAACAGTTAAATTTTTATACGAAACTTTCACACACATTAATTCACATATAACTGACTCAAAATATAATATTAAAATATTTCTCAGACTAGGATTCGTGGTCCCGAAACCACCGTTTCGATTAGGGTCAAAATCAGTCTGTTACACCACCTATTCGAGAAGTAGAGTTTGGGATTGAGTTAGTACCAGGGACAACTTCGATTTTGATAGCTCCGTATAGAATGGCACCGACTGAATTAAAAGAGTTAAAAGCGCAGTTGCAAGAATTGATGATGAGGTTTTGCTTAATCGAAGTTTCTCTTCCCGGGTGCGCCTGCTTTATTTGTGAAAAGAAAGATGTAACATTTAGAATGTGCATTGACTATCGACAACTTAATAAGGTGACCATAAAGAATAAATACCGCTGCCACGTATCGATGATTTATTCGATCAACTTAAAGGAGTGCAGTGTTCTCAAAAATTGATTTGAGGTCGATATTATCACCACGAGTTCGGGAAATGATGTACCAAAGATCGCTTTTGGACGAGATGTGGTCATTATGAGTTTTTAGTTATGCCATTTGGGCTCACTAATGCCCCTGCGATTTTTATGGATCTGATGAATCAAGTCTTCAGATCGTACTTAGATCGGTTTGTAGTTGTATTTATAGATGATCTACTAATCTACTCCCGAGACAAAATCGAGCATGCTGAGCATCTGAGACTAGTGCTACAGATTTTGCGTGAAAAACAATTATACGTGAAGTTCAGCAAATGTGAGTTTTGGTTGAATGAAGTTAGCTTTTTGGGGCACGCTATTTCGCATCGTATTCAAGTTGACCCGAGTAAAATTTTGGCTATGCTTGATTGGAAGTCTCCGCGAATGTTATCGAGGTTCGTAGTTTTCGGGACTTATGATATTATAGATGCCTCGTGAAAGGATTCTCTATGATAGCAGCCCCGATGACAAAACTATTGCAAAAGGACGCCAAATTTGAATGGTCGAAAAAGTGTCAAAAGAGTTTCGATCACTAAAAACTTTGTTGACGGAAGCCCGAAAGATCGGTGCAACCAGAGTCGGTAAGGAATTTATTATTTTAGCGATGCCTCATTGAACGGACTCGGTTGTGTTTTGATGCAAGAGGTAAAGTTGTAGCCTATGCTTCATGGTAGTTGAAATCGCACGAAGGAATTACCCAACTCATGATCTTGAGTTGGTCGCTATAGTTTTGCTTAAAAATATGGCGCCACTATCTTTACGGTGAGAAATGCCACATCTACTCGGATCATAAAAGTCTAAAGTACTTAATGACTCAAAAGGACCTGAATCTGAGGCAGCGACGATGGTTGGAATTATTAAAAGATTATGAGCTTATAATTGATTATCACCCGGGAAAGGCTAACGTGGTTGCCGATGCGCTTAGCCAAAAATCACTATTTACTTTAAGAGCGATGAATGCAAACATGGCTATTGTTGAGGATGGTGCGATCATTGCTGAGCTGAAGGTGAGACCAATGTTTGAGCAGCAGATTCGAGAAGCTCAAGAAGTTGATGATGTTTTAAAAATAAAAAGGGATCATTGTGGTTCGAGTGTGGATTTAGATTTTCAATTAGATGCTGAAGGATGTTTACGGTTTAAGAATCAAATTTGTGTACTGAAGAACCCTGGGTTAATTAGAAAGATTTGTAATGAAGCACATAGTAGTAGATGGTCGATTCATCCGGGTAGTACGAAGATGTATAACGATCTGAAACAGCATTATTGGTGGCATGGCATGAAGCGAGACATCTCCGATTTTGTGTCAAAATGTTTAGTGTGTCAACAAGTTAAAGCTGAACATCAGATACCGTCGGGACTTCTTCAACCGATTATGATACCTGAATGGAAGTGGGAGCGAATCACTATGGACTTTGTGTCAGGATTACCGTTGACGCCAAGTAAGAAAGATGCAATCTGGGCTATTGTTGATAGATTGACGAAATCAGCTCATTTTATTCCGGTACGTATGGATTTCTCACTTGATAAGCTGGCTGAATTGTATGTATCGCAGATTGTACGGTTACACGGAGTACCTATCTCTATTGTTTCGGATAGGGATCCGAGATTCACATCGCAGTTTTGGAAGAAATTGCAAGATGCTCTAGGTACCAAGTTACATTTTAGTACAGCTTTCCACCCTCAGTCGGATGGCCAATCTGAGCGAGTTATTCAAGTACTCGAGGATATGTTGAGATGTTGCGTTCTTGAGTTTGAGGGTACGTGGAAATGATACTTGCCTTTGATCGAATTTGCGTATAATAATAGCTATCAATCTAGTATCAAAATGGCACCCTATGAAGCTTTGTACGGTCAAAAATGTCATACACCATTGTATTGGACTGAACTCAGGAAAACAAATTACACGGGGTTGATTTGATTAAGGAAACCAAACAGAAAGTGGCCGTCATTCGTGATAGCTTGAAAGCGGCATCGGATCGTCAAAAGTCTTATGCAGATTTGAAGCGTAAAGACATTGAATTTCAAATTGGAGATCGAGTATTCTTGAAGGTCTCACCGTGGAAAAAAATATTCAGATTAGGCCGTAAAGGAAAGTTAAGCCCGAGATTTATTGGGCCGTATGAGGTTATCGAGCGTATTGGGCCGGTTGCATATAGATTGAGGTTACCATCTGAGTTAGACAAGATTCATAATGTGTTTCATGTATCGATGCTTCGAAGGTACAGATCTGACCCTTCTCACGTGATTAGCCCAGTAGAAATTGAGATTCAGTCTGATTTGACTTATGAAGAGGAATCGATTCGCATATTAACTCATGAAGTGAAAGAGTTGCGAATAAGAAAATAAAGCTAGTTAAAGTGTTGTGGCTTAAACACGGGTTGAGGAAGCAACTTTGGTGATCAAGAATCTATGAAAGAACTCTATCCGCACTTATTCATCGGTAAGATTTTCGGAGACGAAAATTTCTTTTAGGAGGGGGAGTTGTAATGTTTCAAATACGACCCTAATCGAACGATGGTTTCGGACCACGAATCCGAAATGAAAAAAATTTCCTAATATTATTTTGTTTCCGTGCAATATTTATGAATGGTATGTGTTGAAAATTTTGAATTTAATTGCTTTGGTGTGCTTAAATTAAGAGAAATGACCAAATAGTTAAAGTAATAAAAGTAGCTTGTATTAAGTAGGGGGTTTAATTTAATTGCTCCTTGAAAGATTGGACTTGCATGTCAAATGCCCCATTTCTTATAGTATTGGACGGCATGATGATTAATTTCCTTATTTAATTCATTTGTTTTAGATAGTGGCATTTTAATTATATTATAATAGGAGATGAATAAAGAAATAAGAAAAGAAGGAAGTATCATCTTCTTCCTTACCCTTCATTCACCAAATTGAAAAAAAGAAAACAAAATAAGAAGCCTCAACTTTCGCCATTTGCATGCTCCTTAAGGTGAGAATTTGAACACGATCTTTGTGATTTTATTATAGTTTTGAGTTAGTTACCTTGCATATTCACAAAACCATGTGGAAAATTTTAGTATGGAGCATGTTTTAGATTCTACCTTGATGGATATGAGTACATGGTTGTATTTGATGGAAGAATGAAAAAAAAGTCTTATGAGTATGAAATCAACATGTGCAAGGTATGAAAACATATATGAGATGGGGTGTGAGGGTTTAAATTTCGCAAAGATGAGTAGTTGAAGGATTGTTTTGCTAAGAATTTGATTTGTATAGAAGTATAAGAACCTTAGAAAGGTTAGGCCTTAAAGAATGTTGGTCTAACTTTGAGCAAATTGTGAAATCGACATTAAGGACTAAGTTGTAGCTAGTATAAAAAAAATATTAGGGGCAAAAATAGTATAATTTATAATTATGTACTTTGGATGAAATTGAGTGTAAATGTTTTTGAATGGGATTTATTTGAAATTATTTTAGATCAAGAACTAAAGGGAAATGATTTGGATCGGGGAAAGGCCAAAGTAAACGAGTAGTCGGGAAGCTTAAGTCGTCGACTTACGAAGTAAGTTATAAGCAATTGGTTTTAAACGAGTTGTGCTAAATTGAATTATAATTTTTTAAAATAAATTTAATGCATTAAATTGTAATTGCTTAATACAACAAGGTAAGTTTAATAGTATATGCTTGGATGTGATATACTATCCTCGGATATGAGGTGGTTTATATAAATACTTGATTACTTGAGATATATAAAATTTTATATACAATTATCCATTGATATAGATGCATATAATTTTCGAGTGTGATATAGTTTGGGATTTGATCTTTGTAAAAGCCGAAAGTGAATTTAGTACAAGTAAGGGTGAAACATGAGGCATAGCCTATGGGAAAAATAGGACTTGGAAGAAGGGTTTGTTCAATATATGCGATAGATATATTTTGTGTATGTAAATTAAATATAAATGTATATGATATGCACGTGAAAGGGATGATCAATGAAATAGAGAGAGCAATGTGTGTGCGAATTTATTCACCGAAACCTCGTAAAAGTGCGATCGGTTAATTAGCACCGTGTGCAGATTTATTCACCGAGCACCGTGTGTAGATCGGTTGAGATCGGTTGATTTATTCACCGAGCACCGTGCACTCGTTGAGTAGCACTGTGGATTTATTCACCGAGCACCGTGTGTGAGAGATCGGTTCAGTAGCACTAAAAGTAGATCGTTGAGTAGCACTGTGTGCGGATTTATTCACCGAGCACCGTAAAAGCGAGATCGGTTGAGTAGCACCGTGTGTGGATTAAATCACGAGCACCGTAAAAGCGAAATCGCTTGAAAAATACTTGTGTGTGCGTTATTAGATATGCGATGATAAATATTTGATTCTTTTGTTTGAGATCTTCTGAGTATGAGATTGATGAATGTTGAACTAGTATGTATGGTGACATTATGAATTATTTAATTAGTTAGATGGAAATTATAAAAGACTAAAGGTGAAATTAGTAGTTGTGCATCTTATTTTCTTGCTTATAACTTACTAAGCTACTTAAGCTTACATGGTGTGTTTGTTATATTGCGTTATAGATTTTTTTAAAGTCAAAGCTCGAGCTCGGGAACCCTCGTCGAAGTCAATTACACTATCACAAATCTTCGGTATCTTATAAGTTACTTTTCCTTTGAATTCATGGCATGTATAGGCTAGGTCTCTTTTGTATCTTTTGATCATTGTGAAATTGTATATATATAAGGCCATAAGAAAATGGCTGCATGTCTATCCTTGGATTAAGTGAATATGTTTGAACTAGTAATAACTATATGCCGTGAAAATTTGGTTTTGATTTTATCTCGATTTGGGTTGGTTTAAAATTATTGAGTATGAATATAATGATTAGGTAAATATAATGTTGTGGCATGTGAAATATATATATATATATATTATTTTTGGTGTGAATATATATATATATATATATATATATATATTGATAGATATATGCGGCATTGATAAATGTTTGTCTAAATTTTTGGATGATGCATATAGTGTTTGTATATGAATGATGAATATATGTATAACTAGTTGTATGTACTATATGCGTGTATGTGGAAATGAAAATGATTGACCTTGACTTAATTGAGTATGGAATATATTTATTTTTTATTTATTTTTGGGTCCTAGGGTACATTCGGTTATGAGAAATAAGGTTATAGCGTATTCCGGATATTCGATATATATATATAGAATAATGTGAAGGTGATTGGTAACTATGAGATATAAGATTTAGCCTTATAAATTATATTTACAATGTACTTGAACATGTTATAAGTCTGTTGGTAAATGGTTCAATCGTGTTGGACAATGAAATGAGAAATGTACATTATTAAAGTGAAGCTTATATTTAGACATGTCTACGATTGAATGATATGCTAATTATAGAACTGAAATAAATGAGTAACTACCATAGGCCTATTCGGCCTTCACAATTGAATGACCAAATGCATAGTGAGCCGTTAGTATTTGTACATGAAAATATTCATGATATATAGGTTTATGTTTTGAGATTAAATGAGTAATAATTATATGATTGAAATAGTATGAAACTGTTTATAAATTATCAAAGTATTAGTTTCTTTTATAAAGATGCATGGATTTGTATTTAGTGTGAAATGCCTCGTAACCCTTATCCAGCGATGGATACAGGGTAGGGGTGTTACATGTATCATGTATATGAAATGAGAAAGGTTTATGTATAAGTATATTTCATGCCAAAATGTGTTTATTTGGCTATAATGAGGTATGAATTGAATGATATGTGAGATATGAGTTATAGTTGTTTTAACTAAATATACATATGGCACATAGTATGCGAAATACCATTATTTGATGATATTTCACATAATTCATTGGGCTAAAGAAAAGGTGATGAATATTGAATTGAATAAAGTTTATATATATATAATTGCTTATGCATATGAAAATGTGAATGGATTGATAAGAAGTATTCAAACTATACGTGTTTTGAATGAATAAACTCATTAAAATCTTGATTAACTATGTGCATAAATTCGAGATAGAATGGTGCAATCATATGAATTATATCATATTTTGAATAATTGTTTTGAATGCGGTTATTTAATAATATGAGCTTACTAAGATTTATAGCTTACTTTGTTTTCTTTTTATTACCATATGAGCTTACTAAGATTTATAGCTTACTTTGTTTTCTTTTCTATGTTTATAGATTTTCAGAGGCTTGCTCAGGTTGGAAGTCGTTAGAGATCTCATCACACTATCCAGCTATGGTTGGGTCCTTATAAGCTTTGTGATATTAGTTATATGGCATGTATAGGCTTGAGTCTTTTTTATAAAGGTTTTGGTGATGTATTTGGCCATTTTATATAGCTTATTAATGACTTATGTTTGATGTGTAATTTGCTTTGTGTAATGGCATAATTTGGTATGGTTGGTGATGGTTCAAGATGATCATTTGGTCATTTGGTATATGATGAGTATTTACTTATGAAAAGCATGACTTTGGACTTGATAAATGAATGGCTAATAGATGAGTTATGAGTCAAACTTTGTGTGTGATTGATGGTAGTAAAAATACATATTGAAATAGGTTGTATTGATGAGTATGATATGTACTTTGGTATATGATTGAATAGGTGAGTAATGAGGAATGAATCATGCTAGTTTGGTATGTGTTTGAATGTACAAATGGTATTGTAAGTTTGGTGCATAAAATAGCATGGTTTGGCTACTTATTAATGTATTGAAATGGCATGAAATGTGGTGTTTTTAGGTATACTCGAGGAGGGTGAGAAATGTGGCTTCAACCAAGCCTATTTTCACTCCACACGGCCGAGCACACGGGCGTGTGGCTTGACAGTGTGTGACACATGTCCTTGGTACATGGTTGTGTGTCCCCTGGGGTAGTCCTTCGAATTAAGTCAGTATACCCTATAGGTTTGGCACAGCTTAGACACACAAGCGTGTCTACTGGTTGTGTGTGACACACGGGCTGGCACATGGGCGTGTGGCTGGCTATGTGACCCAAGTCAGTATACCCTCCAGATTTCCCACGACCATGGTACACGAGCATGTCTCCAGCTGTGTGGTGCAAGTCAGTATGTATGCTGTAACGGACTGAATTTGACCCTAGTCGGAATGGTGGTTTCGGGACCACAAATCCGAGTCTGAGAAATATTTTAATATTATATTTTGAGTCTATTAAATGTGAATTAATGTGTGTGAAAGTTTCGTAGAAAAATTTTATTGTTTAAGTGCTTAATTTGAAAAAAAGGACTTAATCGCGAAAAGCGTAAAAGTTGCATGCTAAGGTGTAATGTACTAGATTGCTTGTGGCTTTTTAAGTGGGTGTCCCAAAAGGGCAATTAGCCCATTGACCATATTAATGGACGACAATGGGCCAAGTTAGCTACCTATATATGTTAGTTTAATTATATAAAATTTTATTATAAGGTTATGTTATATATTATAATAATGTTAATGCATTTATATAAAATAAACATAAAAATAAAGCCATCATCTCTTTTATTCTCTCCTAGCCGAATGTTAGGATAGAAAACACCATTGTTAAAGCTTCAAGTTTCGGCAAGTTAGAAAGCTTGATTAAGGTATGGTCGGTTTTTAGTTTTGATAATTTTACGCTTTTGAGATCGTTGCTTCAGATATTACCCACCCATGTCTAAATTTTTGAAAATACTATGTATATAGGATTCGGCCATTAACATGCTTGGATAGTTTTGATGTTTGATGATTTTAGATTTAATATATGTTAAAGATTTATAAGTTTTGTGTTGAAGTTTTTGGAGATTTCAAGTAAATAGGGTTAAATTGAAAAAAATAAATTTGTGAAGGGTTAAAATGACAAATAAATGAAATGCATGGACACATATGGCTATGGGGAAGATTCGGCCAAGCTATGGTGTTGGTAAATTTTGCATATTTTGTGTTTTGTGTAAATAGGACCAATTTGTAAAATGGGAAACATTAGGGCAAAATGGTAATTTGCCCTTTTGTGTTTTGGGACTAAATTGAGATGAAATGCGATTAAATGAGCTAAATTCTAATGTGTTTTAGATCAAGAGCAAAGAAAACGAATTAGACCGGGGAAAGACGAAGGTTCTCGAATAGCCGATTCGCACGGACTATCGACAACCGAGGTAAGTCCTTAAGCAAGTATAGGTTATCGAATTATTTATGAATGTGTTAAATGATGCTATTCAATAGAATTTTGTATAAAACCTTGTGTTAGCCGAATGTGAAAGTATTGGTATGGATTGGTTGGAATTTTATTTAAAGTGATGTGAATAAGTGTTTTGGTTTGTTATTCGATATAATACGTGAATTATAAGTGATAGTGAATTTGAAATGAAATGTTGTTATATCTCTAAACGAGTTGGTATGTTAAAGTGATTTGAATGACGCGTGATTTATGTTATTTTGGGCAGCATTACTGTAATGTTTATGAGATGATAATAATATTGTTTCGGGCTTTGAGCCTAGCAGGCTTCGTGCCGATGATTTATTTCGGGCTATAATGCCTAGCAGGCTTCATGCCGGTGATTTATTTTGGGCTATAATGCCTAGCAGGCTTCGTGCCGGTGATTCATTTCGGGTTATAATGCCTAGCGTGCTTTGTGCCAGTGATTCATTTCGGCTATAATGCCTAGCGTGCTTTGTGCTTGATTTAATTCGCTTAAACGCCTAGCGTGCTTCGTGTCGGTGATATGCCATAAGTGGAGATTTTGAGGATCAAACAAGGTGAGATATATATGTGTTATGTACTAAATGTTCGGTAAGAATTTGCCTACTATATTAGTAAGGAAGAAAGTGAGTTAAGTTCTTTTTGTTATGAATCAATTTGATGTGAATATACATAGCATATATGTGAAGTTGATAAAGCTTATGATCGAGTGATATAGTGATGAAAATAGATATAAATGTGACCTTAGTATTCGGCTAGTGTATTTGATATATATATATATACATATATAGAAATTTATGTGCAATATTATTAGTTTGAAAAGTTAAGTGTTTAATTGTATGTTCATTGTAAGTACATGTGCTTAGGACTTACTAAGCCGTTGAGCTTACTCTGTTTATGTTGTGTTCTATTTTATAGATCAATATTTCAACTACGGGCTCGGGGATCACCAAGACAATCGACCACACTATCACTCTCTTTGGTATAGTTTTGTAAACTTCGAATCAAAGGCATGTATAGGCTTTATTTTGATAAATAAGAATGATGTCGGTTTGTAAATATAAATATGGTCTTGCGAATAAGGCTGTTGCTTTTGAGTTTTTGGTTAAGTTTAGGTTTCATATATGATATGGTTGCTTGCATTAAAATGTCAATTGATAATGCTTAAAGATGTATGGCTTTGTGGTAAATATTAGAGTAAAACTTTTATATTTGATAAGAGTACTTATGGTACACTCGATTATATGGAACCGTAGTTGTGTTTTGTTAATAAATCGATGATGTTAGGATATTATGTGAATGTTTTAGGTACAAAGTTAATTTGTATAAATGATTAAAATGCATGGGCAAGATGAGTTGTATGTGGGTATGTTCGGTCATAAACTAGTTAATCATATTTTGAAATGAAATAGTTTTTAGTTAGCAGCGATGATGTGATTTTGAAAATCACCAAAATAGGATAAAAAGTGAATTAGATATAGAATTAAATCTTATTGTGTCTATTTTTACATGAAAGAAACAGAGTAGGCAAAGGAATTATATATTATGAGATATTTAAGTTTTAGTGAGACTTGTTCTGAATGAATTTGTGAGTCCCTATTCTGTCTTGGAAAAATTGTTAAAATTGTACAAAAATAATTATGGAGCATAGTTTATATGTTTAGAATCCTTAATGAGTCTATTTTGATTGGAATAAACAAGGACATTATTAAAATTTTGTGCAATGAGATAACTGAGTTTTTGTAAAGATAGGTCAGAATTATCAAACAGTGAAATAAGGGTAAATTTGATGAATAAACTGTACTAATTGGACACATGAAAATTCTGGAAAATTATGGTAAAAAGTTATATGAGTCTAGTTTCAAGGAAAATTTACGGATCTAAATTTTGAGTTTTGTAACTCGAGTTATGGTCAATTTAGTCAGCATGATGCAGTTGGACAGCTTTAAATTTTTATGCCAAAAATTAGTAGTCAAGTCTAGTAATGCCACATACTCGACTCCGGCAAAGGTTTTGGGTAAGGGGTGTTACATATGCCCTGTTTTCACACGGCCTATGACACGGGCGTGTCTGGTGGCCATGTGCTATTCACACGGGCGTGTGACACTTAAATGCATGAAAATTTTCTAAGTTTCCCAAAGTTTTAAAATGTTATCCGTCTAGTCCCAAACCTTTTCTAAGCATGTTTTAAGGTCTCGTAGAGCCTTATAAGGGACAATGTGGTTATGGTTGATTGATGTTTATGTGCTAATGGCTTTTATGTTAGAGAAATGTATGTTGTATGTTGTGATTTGATCAGTAATGCCTCGTAACCTTATTTTTTTGACGGATACAGGTTAGGGGTGTTGCATGTGGTATACCTTAATTCGAAGTCGATGATGGACTATGTATACGTGACTCGTATACTTTGATATAAGTAAAAACCTGAGTTCAAATAGATAAAGAATCGAAAGTTGGTGCATTGGGTATACGACTTTTGTAGCATGTAGCATCATTCACAATAATGAAATTCAGAGCCAAAGACATGAGCAAATGATATCCTCTCATCGGAATTACATGATAGATGAAAAGTAAACATGGTCACGGGTCATTTTTCTTTGTGATGAATGACTTAATTGCTATTTGATAGTAGTTGACTTTTCATGAAAAAAGATGTAATGATTACCATGAGATAAAATAGGATCATATTAGGAGAACGAATTTATCTCAAAGAGATTAAGGATATCCCATGAGGGTAAGACACTTATGATAAGGTCATTAGACAAGCACTGATTGAGTTGCTTTCGTAATGGTATGTCATTATGGTGAGCTCAATCATGATACTATAGTGGAATGACTTCATGACTAAATGAGTTTATAATTAATAAGTGAAAAGCTGAAACTTAATTATAAATAATTTGAGCCCTAATCACATATGTCCAATCGGTCCCTCCGCTAGCTCATTGAAATTAGAAATGAATCACATGTTGAATCGAATGAACAGAAATGGATAGAAATGATAAAGTTAACATTCGTAAATGAATGTGGTTTCTCTTTAAGAATGGAATGGCCTAAGAACTAATTTAAGTTTTTTGAATTATTATTTAAATAATTGAAGTTTTAAAATTAAATTAAATTAAATTAATTGGTCATTATGAAATCGATCGAAAGTAGAAATTAAATATGTTTTCTCATAGATTCTTTTATGGTAAAGTTTTTATGATTTTAACGATATTAAAATTGGGTTGAGAGAATTATTTAATTGAAAAATTAATTAATTTAATAAATAATTTCTATTTTGAGGAATAGGAAAACATGTATTATGTTGGATTAAATTATAAAGTGCTGGATTAAAAGTTCAAGAAGCACGTATAATTAGACCCAATATAGAAGAGGCCCGAATCCCCATCATAATACATATGAGGGGAAGCACACCCTGTAACACCCCTTACCCGTGTCCGACGCCGGGATCGGATACGAGGCATTACCATGCTTAACCTTGCTTGGACATGTAATAACAGGCTATAAAATTTTGTTCTAACTTAAAACTTTTCTTTCTTATTCAATACATACATATCATGGGCCTACGAGGCCTTGAACATACATCCGGAAGGTTTTGGAGTTCAACCGGAAAATTTTACACTCTTTGAAAATTTTTGCCTAAACAGGGGTCACACGCCCGTATGACTTAGGACACACACATGTGGGCAAGCCGTGTGGTCTCACACGCCCATGTCCCTTGTAACAGCTTGATTTTGACCCTAATCAGAAAAGTAGTTTCGGGACCACAAATCTGAGTCTGAAAAATAATTTAAAATAATTTTTTGTATTTATTACGTGTGAATTTGCTTGTGTTAAATTTTCGTGTTTTAATTTTGTCATTTAAGTGTCCGATTAAATAAAAGGACTTAATTGCGTAAAATGTGAAATTTGCTAATTAATATGTAAGTGCTAATTTGTTAATGGTTTTTTAATATTAGGTCTTTAAAGGGCAAATAGCCCATTTTTTAAGTAGTGGACGGCTTATATATGTTTTTTTATGTTAAATTGGTAAGTTAAAATTTATATTAATAAATGATATAATATAAAGTATATATATAATAAAACAAACATTAATAAAAGGCATGTTCATCTTCTAATGGTTTTTGACCGAAATCAAAGAAAAGAAAAAGAAAGAATATAAGCTAGGGTATTCGGCCTTGTGTTCTTCAAATTAAGGTATGTTAATTGTTTGGTTTTTGATAAGTTTTACGTTTTTGAGATCGTTGCTTAGTAATCTACAAAGCCCATGCCGTAATTTCTGAAATTGGTGATGTTTTCAAAATGTGCCATTGTTGAATGCTTATGTATTTTGATGTTTCTTGATAAATTACTGATGGTTGTTTATAGATATACAAGTTTTATAAAGTGGTTTTTGACAAAATTGAATATTTGGGATTAAATTAAAAAATAGAATTTTTGTGGCTAAAAATGTGAATAAAATAAAATATGGGCTGTTTTGATGCTATAAAAAATTCGGTTATAAAAGGGTATATGAAAATTTTGTGTAATTTTGCATATCTATGAATTATGGACTAAAGTGTTAAAATGTGATAGTATAAGGGTTATTTTATAAATAGGTCAAATTACATGTTTATGGATTAAATTGAATGTGTTGGTGATTAAATGGGTTGAATCAATTAATATAGATCAAGAGAAAAATTATCGAATTAGATCGAGGAAAACGGAAAGTAGACGAATAGTTGACTTGATTACGAGGTAAGTTCAGATAGCTAAAAATCGAAATGTTAGATATGTGTAATTATTTAAATTGAATATATATGTATGTGTAATGAATAATTTACTAGAATTATCGGCTCTATGAATATGTTGTCATATCAATTATATGATTAATTGATACAAAATTATATGTTACAAGTATCTCAATACAAGTTTCCGATACATGATTATATGATTAATATATAATATGGTACAAGAACTATATGAGTAAATGAGATATGAGATGAATTGGTACTTGAATAAAAAAATGTTATAGATGTTATACTTGTACAGAATTCAGTTGGATAATAAACATGGCTTATGCAAAGTGAGCATTTGAATATATATGTTTTAATTGAATGGAAAATATATGAAATGAGAAATTGTTGTATTAAATATCGTTAATTTTGAATTTAAATTAGTTTAATATCTTTGTTTTGAATTTTATAGAGTTATAATTGAGATAGTTGAATATGATTATGCATGGAAATAATATATTTGAGTTTAATTTTCCTGAGTTACGACATTTGAAAGTCTGTATGAACTTTATGGAATAGCTAGAATTTTCAATATATGAATTATGTATAAGATGACTTTATAACAGTGATATTTGGGCTTTGAGCTTTGCAAGCCTTGCGCTGGTGAATTAAACCAGGCTTTGTGCCTAGCAGGCTTTATGCCAGTGTATTAAATCAGGCTTTGAGCCTAGCAGGCCTTGTGCCGGTGTGTGATACAGGCTTTGTGCCTAGCAGGCTTTATGCCGGTGTATTAAATCAAGCTTTGAGCCTAGCAGGCCTCGTGCTGTGTGATACAGGCTTGTGCCTAGCAGGCTTTATACCGGTGAATTATTATAAACTTTATGCCTAGCAGACTTTATGCCGATATGGCATCGATATGTGATTGCATGTAAGACCACGTCTGGGACGTTGGCATTGTACGATATGTGTGATTATCCGTGTATCCTATCCAATTCCGAATGGATCAACGGGTAGTTTACCAATTTGTAATATATAAAGTAAATGTTATAAGAGATATAAGAAGTACATGATATATATTACATAATTTATATGAAATTATATGCTAAAGGAAATATAAGTTACATGGATTATATGTTACAATTATATATGTACATGATACATAATCAATGGTATACATGATTTATATGTTACATGAATTACATGATTTATACTGAATACATGCTATACTAATTACATGAATTACATGGATATTATATTGCTACAAGAGTTATATGATTTACATGAATATATGTAATACAAAGTTACATGATTTACATGAATTGATCGCTACAGTAGATGAATTAAAAGATGATGTGTTACATGAATTATATAAGTTACGAGATGAAATCTTATATGAGATATTTGATGGGTATAAATGAAATGATAGATGGATTAGATATTAAATAGACATTATAAGTTTGGTTTCTTCCTTGTGAATGGATGAACTATTGTTCTTCTTGATGAATTGATGTTATACAAGATAATTACGCTATCGGTTATATGAATGTGTTCTGTGTCATTTGAATGGAAATAAATTTATATGACTATTATGTGAATTTAAATGCTTATTGTTTTTACTTATGATGTTTTGATGAAATGTGAATAGGTAATATTTATATGGTATAAGTATAGATGGCTACCAAGTATATGGTTCTTAATGAGCAAGATACTGAGTATTCAATGATAGTTTCATTGATTTGATTGAAAAGATGACGATATGAAAATAGAAATGAGGATACGAACCAATACAGGTATATGTGTAATACTTGACAAGTAAGTGACATTGATAAATTCATGTGATACGTGAGTAAATGTGATAAATTATGCATGAATTACATGACTATTAAGGAAATAAATATTGAATTAAATAAGGTTGGTTCAAAAGCAATCAAATTGCTTAAAATGACAAGCTAATTGTTAAATCTTTTATATAGTGCTGTTAGTTATACGAGCTTACTAAGCTTATTAGCTTACTCTGTTTTCTCTATATTTTACAGTGATTCAAATGCTCGCTCGAGTTGGAAGTCATCGAAGATTTTATCACACTATCTAGGGGGTGATTGGTATTTCTAAACTCTTTGATGTGGGATAATATGGCATGTATAGGCTAGTTAATAAGTTGAATTATATGGTCACTTGTGTATATGAATGAGATATGATCTGTTGTATTTTAATCAAGCTATGTGATATGGCTTGAGTGAAAATGGTTGATTTGATATAGAAGTATTATATGATGTATTCATCTTGTGATAGTTTTGTTAATTGGCATTTTGGTATAGATGATATATGTACTTGAACATGCTATGCAAATGATGCTTGTAGGTACATGTCATAAGAGCTGTGAAAATGGCTTAAACCAAGCGTGTTTTGTGCCGTACGGTCAGAGCACACAAGTGTGTGACTTGACCGTGTGACCTTATTTCCTAAGTTTTCCTATATCTTTTATATGTTATTAAATTATCCTCCTTTGTGTAATTAGAATTTTATATACTCGTTTTAAGCATGCTATGGATATGAATGTTTGATATTATTGATTTGAGATGATGTTTGATAAAATTTAAGATTTTATTGTTCCAAACTGTGTTACAAATCCGGTAATGCCCCTTACCTATTCTGGCGACGATTACGGGATAAGGGTGTTACATTTTATTAGTATCAGAGCTACAGTTTAGTCGGTTCTAGAACTACCGTGTGTATACGAGTCTAACTATACATGCCATATTTAACCTGAGATAGTGTGATATCTTCTGATGCTGACAAGAATGGTTTTAATTGGACAGATGTGCTTTCCAACCGAGCTAATTCTGATAGTACTGATTATGATATGTGAATACTTACTAAAATGCATGTGTGATGAGTTGAAACTCATAAAGGTATGAATGATAGTTTATAACATTATGTTATTGATAAATGTTATGTTATATGCGAATATATGTGAGAGTCAAATTATGAGGCTTTACAACCTTCACCCCTTACCGGTACAGAGTTATAATGAAATTCATCAGATTTGGATTGAATAAGTTCCCAAGTATGGAATCAAAGATCTCAAGGATTAAATTATTTATAACATAGTCAGATATGAGAATGGATTAACAAATAAAGACTGTCCTGGAAAAGATGATAGATTTCTCAAGAGATCATTCGGATTATGCAATGCTACTGTTAAAGAAGAAATTTTACTTCGGTGGACTAAATTATATAGGTATGTTAATTAAAGAATGCATTACTGGAATCTTTTCTGAATTGATTATAAATAATGGATGAGATATTCTGGGAATAGTGATGACAAGACTAGATAGTGAAGTAATAATTGAATTGTACTGATAGCTGAGTGCAGCGATTATAGTTAAAGTATATTGCGATGATTTCTTTTGGGTATTTTACGTGCTCATTTATCTTCAGAGGTATGTAAAACTGTATAACTTCAAATGAAATTCTTATCATATGAAAATGTTATCTAAATATACTGATATATGAAAGCTTTGTTGGGCTATTCGGGTTATGATCGACATTATTCTATTTTCTCCGGTATTCTATTACCTTGTGTTGATAGAAGTCGATTGTAAAATCTATATGATGTTGGTATTCTGTTTTTCTTGGTTATTGTTTTGTTGAATATACATGAAAATCATATTGCTTCCGTTACCATTGAATCCAGTGCATATGAGTGATGCTTTAATTCTGGATTTCCTTTAGCACATAATTAGGATATTTATCATTTGATATGGGTATTCTCTCCAAAAAAGTTCAGTATATTATTATATTCGTGATTACAGTACATCAAATTTCTTATGATTCTATGTGGTTACATGTGAAAGATATTTATAGAATGGATATAGTTATATTCACTCTGGTTATACAAATTCCAGACCTATAGAGATGGTGATTTTGCATTGGTTGTTATTGGAATTATATTGATTTCCCCTTTTTATTCTGAACTGCATTATTGACAGGAGAAATTGATTCATTTGATTATTTTGGTTGAGTTATCCATTTTAAGGATACTTAAATTTTGTGTACTTGAGTAATCCGTAGATTTGAAAAATAAATCTTGTACGCTTACAGGTAAATTGACGGGTAGTCTGAATGAAGAGTTCATATTCTAAAGGATATGAAATAGAGTTTAAGTACCGAGAAATCTAGAGATTTTACAGCGATTGAGATATGAAGCTTACAGTAGTAGTTAGCCTGATTTTCCAGGAAACATAAGATGTTTAATAATCTGAAACAGTTATATTGATAGACAGGTATGAAAAATGATATTTTTGACTCTATGCTTTGAAGTTTAAACTATCAGCAAGATAAACTGATTGATATGAGTCTTCGGGACTGTTATAGTCTGAGATGATATCAGAGTGAAAAATGGGTTAGTAATATGATGGGTTCTGTATTGGATTGCTCTTACCACCGAAATAGAAAGATGTTATCTGAGTTATTGTCGAATGTTTAAAAAGTCTGCACATTCATTTCTATACGTACAAGTTTCTCTTTTAATAGACTTGTTGGGTGGTATATTGTAACACCCCAAACCCGGCCCATACGTCATGACCGGATCTGGTATGCTACGGGTTGAATGTTGAAAACTTTGCTTGAAGGGTTTTGAAGAATCTCAGTTTATTTTAACCGATTAATCATTAATTGTGATATTTTGAAGAAACTTTAACATTTACGTTGGACACATTTGGAAAACCCATTTGGTTTCACTTTATAATTAAGACTTTGGAAATATAGGTTTGTAAGACGTATAGAATAAATAAAGGGAAAAAAAATGTAAAACGATAACCTAAGTTATGGGGGCCTTATTACAAAAATAATCACAAATTTAAACTTAAAGAAACATAAAGGAAATAGTCTATAAAGATAAAAAAAAAAACTTGATGGCCCCTCGAGTCCGCCTCGGCTCCCATGTCCACGATCTACTGCTCATCTAGAAAGTTGGGAAAAAAATAAAAGGGTGAGTCACCGAGACTCAGTGTGTAAATCCCGAAAACACATAAACGCCTTGGGCCCACAAATACATTATGGGCCTAGACCCATTCACAATGGCACAGAATATATATTACATGCAACATGGCCCATCCCAAACCTAAAAGTCCATCCTCTACACACCCCCGTACCAACCATCACACTGTGGGGATTTTTACAATCAACCCTCCATCCGCTACACACCATATCGACAGCTGTGCTGTCTGTCATAAAGACCAATCACTATGTGACCTATGTGGCAAAGCCACCGATCGCTATACGAACTTAATAATATATATCGACAGCTGCGCTGCCTGTCATAAAGACCGATCACTATGTGACCTATGTGGCAAAGCCACCGATCACCTCACGACCTGCTCCCCTTCATCATATCAATCCCATCCCATGCATACATACATGCAAGAATCAAAACATTAAACTATCTAAATAGATCACATACTTTCACATACTTCGATACACATAGAGAAGTTTCTATGATTACGCACTGCATACCTTGCCTACCCTTTTTGGGTATTACATAATCATCATACAACTTAATTTTTGGCTTTTAGCCCATAACATATACATAGTACAGTTTAACTAGTGTGATAGAGATCTACACACCTGATTACCGTTAGAACGAGACTTTCTAAGTCGACGCTATCTATAGCCAACACAACCGATATCTGTCTAAGGTGTTGTTCAGAAGTCGGTCCACAACCCGGTGGCCAATCCCGTACTGCCGACACTGCTCGCTTCTTAAACTTAGGAATCAGGTTTTCAGATCTAGTCCCCTTATTTGCCTGATCGACATTGGATTCCATCAAAAAGGCCTTATTAATCATAACATATGGTTAAGATTGTGATTTCAATATCGAATCTAACGAGAATCTAAAGAGAATCCCTTACCTTGAAATTCCTGAAAAGTGATATGAGATTCAGGGACTAGTGTTTTCGGCTTTTATATCTAAGAGATCTACTTCAATTCCCGCCGTCGCCCAAAATAAGGACATGAAAAGAGTGGAAATGTTAGATCGGACCTTAATAGCCACCTGGCTTTGATTCTCAAAAACCGAAATAGAAAGGAATAAATCTAAAGAAATCGGTTCTTACCTTCACAGGGAAATCGAAAACTCCAAGAAGATCCCGGTTTTATGGAGAAATTGGCAAAGGAGGAAAAGAATGGAAAAAGAAAGTGAAGTGAGAGGTTTCAGCTTTTGAAGAAATCAAAAGAAAAGAAATTGCTGAGAATGACTGAGAGTTTTAGCACAGAGAATGAGGAAAAGAATAGGGTTCAAATGCCGGAATTGAAGAGATACCACCCCTATTTATAGAGAATTTTGGCACTTACTTATCAAAAAATGAGGAAAATAATAGGGTTCAAATGCCGGAATTGAAGAGATACCACCCCTATTTATAGAGAATTTTGGCACTTACTTATCAAAAACCGAAAGTGCCTTTCTTGATAACTAACAATTAATCAAATAGTAGGGGAAATTTCGGCACCCCTTTGCCATAAAGGAACCATTTTCTTTCCCCCTCTAGGAGATGGAATTTCGGCCAACACTGCACTCAGCAGATAGCTCCTATCTTTTCACCTCTTAATCTATTCATACCTTTAGAAGAGGCCTAAATAACACCACCTCTCCCTTCTATTATTAGCACAATATCCATATTATCCCAATCATTAAATCCCTCTTAAAATTAAGCCTCATTGCCGTCCCCCTCCTTGCTCCTTTTAAGTGCCGAAAATGGCCCAAAGACATGGGCTCCCTGCGGCCAAAACTTGGGCCTCACCTCCTGCTATTGGCGCCACCCTATAACTCCTCTACAACACCACATACTACTGGGCCACAAGCCCATTTTGCAACTTAAAGCACTGATACCATCTTTTAAACCCCATGGTACCCAAATAGGAATTTTAACCAAGGCTCCGGCCCAATTTAAACCCCTAACACTCAAAATAACACATTAAACATATCCACCCACTAAATGCATAGGCCCAATAATTAGGATGTTACAGTTCTACCCCCCCAAAGAAAAATTTCGGCCTCAAAATTACCTGATCAAAAAAGATGAGGGTACTATTTTCGAATTGCTTTCTTCGGTTCCCAAGTAGCCTCCTCAGAACCGTGATTCCTCCATAGAAGTTTAACCAATGGTACCGTCTTCCTACACAACACCTTTACATCACGATCCAAGATCTCCATCGGTTCCTCTTCAAAGGATAGATCAGGTCTTACTTCGATTTCCTCTACTGACACCACATGGGATGGATCCGAATGATAATGTCTTAACATAGAGACGTGAAATACATCGTGGATCTAATTCAACTCAGTAGGTAGCTCAAGCTAATAGGATACTGGTCCCACTCATTTCAACACCCGATAAGGTCCATGAATTAGGGACTTAATTTACCTTTCCGTCCAAATCTTAGCACCTTTTTCCACGGTGACACCTTTAAAAATACCTTGTCTCCCACTGCAAACTCTACATCCTTATGCTTTAAATCAGTATCAGACTTCTGTCTATCCGACGCCTCCTTTAGTCAAGCCCGAATTATCTCAACCTTCTCCTTCGTCTCGGTGACCAAGTCCGGGCCCAAAATCTGACGTTCCCCCAATTCCATCCAACAGGTAGGAGTACGACACTTCGCTCGTACAATGCTTCATAGGGCACCATCTGAATACTAGACTAGTAGCTGTTGTTGTATGCAAATTCTGCCAACGGTAAAAACTCCTCCCAACTACCTCTAAAATCAATGACACATCCCCTTAACATGTCCTTTAAGACCTGAATTACCCGCTCAGACTGTCCATCGGTCTAAGGATGGAACGCTGTACTGAAATCCAACTTCGTACCCAACGCTTGATGCAATACCTTCCAAAACTGTGACGCGAACCTCGGGTCCCTGTCTGATATGATTGATACTGGTACCCTATGCAATCTCACTACCTCTGCTACATATAGCTTAGCCAATTTCTGCAAAGAGTAATCGACCCATACTAGTATGAAATGAGCAGACTTCGTCAAGCGATCAATAATTACCCAGACTGAATCTTTCTTAGTAAGCGTGAGAGGTAGCCCACTAACAAAGTCCATAGTGATCCTCTCCCACTTTCACTGTGGAATCTTCACCGATCAGAATAACCTCGACGCAGAATCGATGTTCGCCTTGACCTGCTAGCAAGTCAAACACCTACTCACAAACTCAGTTACCTTACGCTTTAAATCTGACCACTAGAACTGTTCCTGCAAATCTCGATACATCTTGCTTCCTCTCGGGTGCATAGTGTATGGACTACTATGCGCCTCTTGCAAAATCGTATGCCTTAACTTAGGGTTCTTCGGCATGCAAACTCTCCCTCGAAAACATACTAATCCTTCCTCATTCACACTGAATTTTGTTGGCTCATTACTTGAAATCAACTGCAACTTCTCCCTAAGCAATCCATCGGTCTGCTGCTTCTCCTTAACTTGACTGACCCAAGAGGGTTTCACTTGAAGTTCAGCTAATAGACTTCCATCATCATATAAGTTGAGGTGAGCAAACATTACTCTCAAGTCAGTGATCACCTTACGGCTTAGAGCATCTGCCACCACATTAGCCTTACTCGAGTGATACTCGATCGAGCAGTCATAATCCTTTAACAACTCGATCCACCTCCTCTGCCTTAGATTCAACTCCTTCTGGGTTAAGAGGTATTTTATGCTCTTATGATCTGTATAAATAACAGATTTTTCCCCGTATAGATAATGTCTCCAAATCTTTAAAGCAAAAACCACCGCCGGCAACTCCAAGTCATGGGTGGGATAATTTGCTTTGTGCAGTCTTAATTGCCGAGATGCATATGCAACAACCTTTCTATCTTCCATCAACACGCATCCTAATCCCGTGTGTGACGCATCACAGTAAATTACAAATTCCTTCCCAGCCTCCGGCTGAATCAACACCGGAGCCTCCGTCAAAATCCTCTTTAACTTCTCGAAACTCTCCTGCTGCTTATCAGACCAAACGAACGAAACTCCTTTCCATAGCAACTTAGTCAACAGTGCTGCAATTAGAGAAAATCCTTCAACAAATCTTTTGTAGTACCCCGCCAGACCAAGAAAACTTCGAATCTCTGCCACTAACTTAGGCAGCTCCCAATCCAACACCGCTTCAATTTTTCGAGGGTCAACCCTAATCCCCTCTGCCGACACTACGTGGCCTAGGAAAGTAACTTCATTCAACCAAAACTCACACTTACTGAATTTGGCATACAACTGCTTCTCCCTCAGAATCTGCAAAACCACTCGCAGATGTGCATCATGCTCCTCCTCCGACTTTGAATAAACTAAGATATCATCTATAAACACCACGACACACCGATCTAGATAGGGTTAGAATACTCAGTTCATCATGTCCATGAACGCAGGTGGTGCGTTGGTCAATCCAAAAGGCATCACCATGAATTCGTAGTGACCATAGCGAGTTCTAAAAGCCGTCTTGTGAATAATTGCCTCCTTAACCTTAAGTTGATGGTATCCTAATCTCAGATCTATCTTCGAAAAGACTGAGGCCCCCTTCAACTGATCAAACAAGTCATCAATCCTCGACAACGGGTATTTGTTCTTGATTGTTAACTTATTCAGCTGACGATAGTCAATGCATATACGCATTGATCCATCCTTCTTCTTAACAAATAACACTGGTGCTCCCTAAGGCGACACACTCGGTCGGATAAACCCTCTATCCAACAACTCTTGTATCTGCGCTTTCAACTCTACCAATTCCTTTGGCGCCATCCTATATGGAGCTATAGATACTGGCACGATTTCTGGCAGAAGATCGATTCCAAACTCCACTTCATGATCCGGAGGTAATCCCGGAAGCTCTTTGGGGAAGACATCGAAACTCTTTTACCGTCCTAACGTCCCAAACAGTTAGGTCTTTGGCTTCTAGAGCCTAAACAAACATCAGAATCGCCTCACCCCCTTTCCTTACCATCCTTTCTGCTCTTAAAGCAGACACCACATTTGACAAACCATCCCCCCTTTCTCCTATCACCAGCACTTCGCCACCCTCAGGGGTCTTTAACACCATACGCTTGGCTGCACAATCCAAGTTCTCTTGATACCTCACCAACCAATCCATGCCTAAAATTAAATCAAATTCCCCAAACGATAATTCCATTAGATCCGCTAGGAAAATTCTTCCCTGAACCTCCCGATAGAGTTTATCCACTACTACAGATTGTCCTAATGGGCTAATTACAGTCATCGCCCTAGGGGTAATCTCGAAATCTAAACTTAAAGTTCCAGACACACTACTAGCAACATATGAATGTGTCGACCCAATGTTAATTAATGCAGTGTAAGGCAAACCAAATATTAAAAACGTACCAGTTATAACATCCGGTATGTCAGCCTCTTCTCGACATCTGGAAGCATAGACTAACCCTGACTGTCTCGCCTCTGCGTTTCCTGTCCCTCGGCCTGGTACTCTACGGCCCCGACTAAAATCGTTACCACCTCTAGCTGGACCACGACCCCTCTATGGCTGTTGACCTCCTTTGCTCAGCTGAGCATTGTCCTACCCTGCGGGTCCTACATCGCTTCGTGGCTGTAGACAGTCTTTAATCTGATGGTCCAAAGATCCACACCTAAAGCACTTCCCACTACCTGCCCAACACTCACCTACATGGAATTTACTACATCGAGCACACTTCCGTGTTTGGCTAGCAGCAACAGGTCTCTCAGCTCGTCTTGGTCCATCCGATCTAGGTCTTTTCTGAGTACTCCCAATTGTCCCTGATGATCCAAAATTTCTCTTACCTCCACCCTTATCTCTATCCTGGTTCAGTTTTTTCGTCCGTTTCACCTCCTCAGCTATTTTAGCTTTCTCCACAAGCACAACAAATTCCCTCTCCCGCAGTGGAGCTATCAAAACATGTAGGTCATCCTTCATGCCATCTTCAAATCGAACACACTGTTCATGTTCTGTGGCCACCATCCCTCGAGCATAATGGCTCAAGCACAAGAATTTTGCTTCATACGCCGCAACCGACCTACTTCCCTGAACCAGATTTAGGAACGCTTTACACTGCACATCCACATAGCTCGTTCCAATGTACTTACTCTGAAACGCCGCTTTGAAGTAATCCCAGGTGATACGGTCAGCCATGGTACCATCCTTAACTGTAAGCCACCATTGATAAGCTTCATCCGGAGAAGGGACACTACTCCTTTCAGCTTCTCTTCTCCCGTGAAATCTAGATCATCCATTATGCGCTCAACTGCCTCCAACCAATACTCAGCTGTACTAGGGGCTACACCAAAATTCCCTAAACACTTCTGCCCCATTAGCTCTAAGTCGCTCCGGCACAGATTTTCGTGCTCCTGTGCCCATGCCTGCCCCAGCAACCCTCTCTAAAACCCTTAACATCGCCTGAGATACCGCATCATCTTCGGCCGTCTGATCCTATAATTCTGCCTCCGCAGCTGGTGGCACTGGTACCTCATTCCCTGACTCATGATCGGACCCTACTGGTTCTGACACAGTAATCCTGCCTCTACCTCGGCCACACGCACCACATCCTCTAGTGCTCATTCTACCGATTCACGTTTATCTGATGAGGAATTTTATGAATTATTAATTTCTTCCACTGATTAATAACGAACAATCTTATGGAAAGTAGTTTTAACAGTAGTTCTTTCGAATTCGAACTCTATCTACAAGGTTCAGTTCTCAGGCCTATATTTCCTAGCTCTAGAATCCACATACATTCCACCATCACACATCAACATAGAAGTAGTATCCATGAACTTACATTCATCACGTAAGGATATTTTTGTCATTTCACTACCCAGGGGTATTTTCCTAATTTTGTCCTACAAGGGTGTTTTCATAATTTTCCAAAATAAGGTATATTGGTGATTTTACAAAATAGTGGGTATTTTGGAAATTTTACAATCTGGGGGTATTTCTGTAATTTTATAAACTGGAGGTATTTCGGTAATTTTGTAAACTAGGGGTATTTTGGTAATTTCACGAATTTTGGAAATTTTACAAATCCAGAGTACTTTGGGAAATTTCCACAAATCAAGGGTATTTCAGAAATTTTACAAAATTAGTGGTATTTTAGTGATTTTGCAAAATAGGGTGGCTGGTCCCTTTTGAGTTTTAATTATAAATTTTGGCCCGTCAACAAGTCCTCATGGCTAAGGTGAACAAACACTACGCACCAGGTAGGATTCCAACGAAGAGCAGGTGTGCCACTAGGGCCGCTTAAGTACCAAGCTCTCCCTGGATTCAATCCTAGACATGCGTATTCCTGTTACCACACCCTAACCCAGCGACTCGCTCACGGACATGTTTAATTAGATTAAGTCTTATGAAATTGAAGAGTTGTTTAATCTAGGCCTAAGGTCCATCAACATTATCATACTAGCTACGCCCCTTTAGAGCCCATCAAGCCCAACATAGATATCACATAATGGGTTTAGAATACATACCTGCATGGATCGGGTGCCGATAGACTTGAAGGCCATATCTCCACCAAACATTTTCTCAAAATCATATCAAATAATAAAACTATACTGGACTTATTTCACAGCTTGAGTTTTGAAATTGGGCTCTGATACCAAATGTAACACCCCAAACTCGGCCTATACGTCATGACCGGATCTGGTATGCTACGGGTTGAATGTTGAAAACTTTACTTGAAGGGTTTTAAAGAATCTCAATTTATTTTAACAGACTAATCATTAATTATGATATTTTGAAGAAACTTTAACATTTGCGTTGGGCACATTTGGAAAACCCATTTGGTTTCACTTTATAATTAAAACTTTGGAAATATAGGTTTGTAAGACGTATATAATAAATAAAGGAAAAAAATGTAAAACGATAACCTAAGTTATGGGGGCCTTATTACAAAATAATCCTAAATTTAAACTTAAAGAAAAAAACAAAAATAGTCTATAAAGATAAAAAAAACTTGATGGCCCCTCGAGTCCGCCTCGGCTCCCATGTCCACGATCTACTGCTCATCTGGAAAGTTAGGAAAAAAATAAAAGGGTGAGTCACCGAGACTCAGTGTGCAAATCTCGAAAACACATAAACGCCTTGGGCCCACAAACACATTATGGGCCTAGGCCCATTCACAATGGCACAGAATATATATCACATGCAACATGGCCCATCCCAAACCTAAAAGTCCATCCTCTACACACCCCTGTACCAACCATCACGCCGTGGGGATTTCTACAATCAACCCTCCATCCGCTACACACTATATCGATAGCTGTGCTGTCTGTCATAAAGACCGATTACTATGTAACCTATGTGGCAAAGCCACTGATCGCTATGCGACCTTAATAGTATATATCGACAGCTGTGTTGCTTATCATAAAGACCATCACTATGTGACTATGTGGCAAAGCCATCGATCGCCTCGTGACCTACTCTCCTTCATCATATCAATCCCATCCTATGCATACATACATGAAAGAATCAGAACATTAAACTATCTAAACAGATCACATACTTTCACATACTTCAATACAGATAGAGAAGTTTCTATGATTACGTACCTAGCATCCCTTGCCTACCCTTTTTTGGTATTACGACTGTTCATACAGCCTCAATTTTTGGCTTTTATCCTATAACATATACATAGTACAAATTAACTAGTGTGACAGAGATCTACACACCTGATTACCATTAGAACGAGACTTTCTAAGTCGACGCTATCCGTAGCCAACACAACCGCTATCTGCCTAAGGTGTTGTTTGGAAGCCGGTCCACAACCCGGTGGCCAATCCCGTACTGCCGACACTGCTCGCTTCTTAAATTTAAGAATCAAATTTTCAAATCTAGTCCCCTCCTTTGCGTGATCGACATCTGATTCCATCAAAAAGGCCTTATTAATCATAACATATGGTTAAGATTGTGATTTTGATATCCAATCTAACGAGAATCTAAAGAGAATCCCTTACCTTGAAATTCCTGAAAAGTGATATGAGATTCAGGGACTAGTGTTTTCGGCTTTTAGATCTAAGAGATCTACTTCAATTCCCGCCGTCACCCAAAATAAGAACATGAAAAGAGTGGAAACGTTAGACCGAACCTTAATAGCCACCTGGCTTTGATTCTCAAAAACCAAAAGAGAAAGGAATAGATCTGAGGAAATCGGTTCTTACCTTTACAGGGAAATCGACAACTCCAAGAAGATCCCAATTTTATGGAGAAATCGACACAAGAGGAAAAGAATGGAAAAATAAAGTGAAGTGAGAGGTTTTGGCTTTTAAAGAAATCAAAAGAAAAGAAATTACAGAGAATGACTGAGAGTTTCAGCACAGAGAATGAGGAAAAGAATAGGGTTCAAATACCAGAATTGAAGAGATACCACCCCTATTTGTAGAGAATTTCGGCATTTACTTATCAAAACCCGAAAGTGCCCTTCCTGATAACTAACAAATAATCAAATAGTAGGGGAAATTTTGGCACCCCTTTGCCATAAAGGAACCGATTTCTTTCCCCCTCTAGGAGATGGAATTTCGGCCAACACTGCACTTAGCAGATAGCTCCTATCTTTTCTCCTTTATCTTAATCTATTCATACCTTTAGAAGAGGCCTAAATAACACTACCTCTCCCTTCTATTATCAGCACAATATCCACATTGTCCCAATCATTAAATCCCTCCTAAAATTAAGCCTCATTGTTGTCCCCCTCCTTGCTCCTTTTAAGTGCCAAAAATGGCCTAAAGACATGGGCTTCTTGCGGCCAAAACTTGGGCCTCACCTCCTGCTATTGGCGCCACCCTATAACTCCTCTGCAACACCACATACTATTGGGCCACAAGCCCATTTTGCAACATAAAGCACCGATACCATCTTTTAAACCCCATGATACCCAAACAGAATTTTAACCAAGGCTTCGGCCCAATTTAAACTCCTAACACTCAAATTAGCACATTAAACATATCCACCCACTAAACACATAAGCCCAATAATTTAGGATGTTACATATATTTTAGAGATTTTCAGATTATACGGTGTGTCAGTCTCTATTATCTTTAGAACCCGAGATTTATATTACGATTCGGTAGAAGGCTACAGTAAATTTTGAATATAAGATTGAATTCTAATATGGCATTTCATTCTCAAACTGATGGTCAGATGATTCAAATTCTTGGAAATTATGTTTGTTTTTGTGTTTTAAAATTTGAAGGTAACTGAGAAAAGCACTTGATGTTGGTGGAGTTTCTATAATGGTTATCAGATTATACGGATGGCATTATATGAAGTATTGTATAGTTGCAATTATCGAACACCGTTATAATGGACAGAGTTGAGTGAGAAAAAGATACACGGGGTTGAATTGATCAAAGAAACCGAAAAAAAGTGAAAGTGATTCACAATAGTTTAAAAGCAGCTTTTGATAGACAGAAATCATATGCGGATTTGAAACGTAAAAAAATAGAATTTCAGGTTGGAGACCATGTATTCTTGAAAGTATCACCCTAGAAGAAATTCTCTGTTTTGGTCGTAAAGGAAAGTTAAGTTCGCGATTCATTGGGCCATATGAAATTGTTAAAACAATAGAGCTAGTAACAATCGACTCTCATTACCGTCTGAACTTGAAAAGATACATAATGTTTTTCATGTTTTGATTCTACGTCGTTACCGATCTAATCGATCATATGTGATATCTCTTATTGATGTGGAAATACAATCGGACTTATCATGCAATGAAGAACTGATCAGAATTATAGCACGAGAGATTAAAGAGTTAAGAAATAAGCGTATAGCACTTGTGAAAGTTCCTTGGTGTAAACATGAGATAGAGAAAGTTATGCGAAAATAGTATCCTAACCTGTTTACCAGTAAGATTTTCAAGGACGAAAATCCCTGAGGGGGAAGAGTTGTAACAGCTCGATTTTCAACCTAATCAGAAAAGTGGTTTCGGGACCACAAATCCAAGTTCAAAAAATAATTTAAAATTATTTTCTGCATTTATTACGTGTGAATTTGCTTGTGTTAAATTTTCTTGTTTTAATTTTGTCGTTTAAGTGTCTGATTAAATCAAAGGACTTAATTGCGTAAAATGTGAAATTTGCTAATTAATATGTAAGTGCTAATTTGTTAATGGCTTTTTAATATTAGGTCCTTAAAGGGCAAATAACCCATTTTATAAGTAGTGGACTGACTTATATATGTTTTTTTTATGTTAAATTGGTAAGTTAAAATTTATATTAATAAATGATATAATATAAAGTATATATATAATAAAACAAACATTAAAAAAAGGCATGTTCATCTTTTAATGGTTTTTGACCGAAATCAAAGAAAAGAAAAAGAAAGAATATAAGCTAGGGTATTCAGCCTTGTGTTCTTAAAATTAAGGTATGTTAATTGTTTGGTTTTTGATAAGTTTTACGTTTTTGAGATCGTTGCTTAGTAATCTACAAAGTCCATGCCTTAATTTCTGAAATTGGTGATGTTTTTAAAATGTGCTATTGTTGAATACTTATGTATTTTGATGTTTCTTGATAAATCACTGAGGGTTGTTTATAGATATACAAGTTTTGTAAAGTGATTTTTGACAAAATTGAGTATTTGGGATTAAATTAAAAAAATAGAATTTTTGTGGCTAGAAATGTGAATAAAATAAAATATGGGCTATTTTGATGCTATAGAAAATTCGGTTATAAAAGGGTTTATGAAAATTTTGTGTAATTTTGCATATCTATGTATTATGGAATAAAGTGTTAAAATGTGATAGTATAAAGGTTATTTTATAAATAGGTTGTAACACCCTAAACCTGGCTCATACGTCATGACCGGATCTGGTATGCTACGGGTTGAATGTTGAAAACTTTGCCCTGAAGGGTTTTAAAAATCTCAGTTTATTTTATCCGATTAATCATTAATTGTGACATTTTTGAAGAAACTTTAACATTTGCGTTGAACATGCTGGAAAAATCCATTTTCCTTTCACTTTATAATTAAGACTTTGAAAACATGAGTTTATAAGATGTAACATAAAAAAAATATAGTTCGATAACCTAAGTTATGGAGGCCTTATTACAAATATAATCCCAAAATTGAAACTTAAAGAAAAACTGAAAATAGTCTATGAAGATAAAAGACTTGATGGCCCTTCGAGTCCGCCTCGGCTCCCATGTCCACGATCTACTGCTCATCTGAAAAGTTAGGAGAAATGAAAGGGTGAGTCACCAAGACTCAGTTTGCAAATCCCGAAAACACATAAAAGCCTTGAGGTCCACAAACACATTATGGGCCCTGGGCCCATACACAATGGCAACAGAATATATATTTACATGCAACATGGCCTATCCCAAACCTAAGAGTCCATCCTCTACACACCCTCGTACCAACCATCACACCATGGGGATTTCTACAATCAACCCTCCATCCGCTACACACCATATCGATAGCTGTGCTGTCTGTCATAAAAACTGATCACTATGTGACCTATGTGGCAAAGCCACCGATCGCCATGCAACCTTAATAATACATTGTAGTATTTCGACAGCTGTGTTGCCTGTCATAAAGATCGATCACTATGTGACCTATGTGGCAAAGCCACCGATCGCCATGCGACCTTCTTCCCCTTCATCATATCAATCCCATCCCATGCATACATACATGCAAGAATCAGAACATTATACTATCTAAATAGATCACAGACTTTCACATACTTCGACACGCATAGAGAAGTTTCTATGATTAAGTACCTGGCATCCCTTGCCTACCTTTTCTGGGTAATACGACTGTTCATACAACCTCATTTTCTGGCTTTTAGCCCATAACATATATATAATACAAATTAACTAGTGTGATAGAGATCTACACCACTGATTACTGATAGGACAATACTTTCTATGTTGACACTATCAGAAGTCGATACGAATGCTAACTTTCTAAGGTTTTGTTCTGAAGCCAGTCCACAACCCAGCGGCCAATCCCGTACTGCTGACACTGCGCGTTTCTTGAACATTGGGGCTGGGACTACAGATCCAACCCCTTCCTTTGATTTGCTGACATTCGAGTCCATGAATGACCTTAGTCAGGGGATACTATAATGATTTCTTAACGAGGCAATAGGTTAAGGCACAATAAAGAAAGGAAACCGATGGATCAACTTAGGGAGAATTGAAATCTTTACCTTAAAATCCCGAAAGAAGACAATAGGATTGGGAAGTTGCTGATTTTTATCCTAGGAACCTAGGCGGTTAGATCTTTTTTAAATCCCGGAATGCCGCCCAAATAGGACACAAGATCAGTGAATAGAATATCAATTAATGATGGCCTTACAACCCATTAGCCAATCGGCTATGGCCCCCAAAATCGAAAGAGAAAAGATAAAAAAATCGGCACTTACCAACAGGTTCAGCTTCTCTTGATAGATTTTAGCTTCTGAGAAGATCAAAAGAAAGATAGTGTAACAAGATCTAAGAAGATTCAACTATGAAGAAATCGACAAAAGGGTGAATAAAGAAAAGAACAATGATCATTCGGTTATAGGAAAAGAATGGAGATGAGAAGAGTTATGAGTTTCGGCTTTTGGAGGAAAAGATGAGAGAAGAGAACAATGAAATTTTTGGCTTTGGCATAGAAGTGGGGATGAGAGGAAAGAAAAAAGAGAATAGGGTCAAATGCCAGAATTGAAGAGATATCCCCCCTACTTAAGCAAAATTTCGGCATCTATTGCCTAAAATCGAAAATTCCCCTTTTTAAAACTAAAACTAAGCTATTAATCAAGGGAAATTTAGGCACCTCTTGATCATATCAAAATCGATTTCTCCTCCCCCTCAGTGTTGGAATTTCGGCCACCTCTCTTACCAACAGATAAATCCTAAATTTCCTCCCTTATCTTTATCTGATCACACCTCCAAAAGAATACTAGATAATACTACCTCTTCCTCCCTTTATCTGCCATATTATCGGCATTATCCACTCAAATAAATCCTCCTATTTCCAAGCCTTATTGCCGTCCCACTCTACCCACTTAAATGCCAAAATTAGCTGAATTTAATTAAAAAAATTGGGCTTTATGCGACTCGAACCTTGGACCTCCTTAACAGCTTGACATGCCACTCCTAGTCCTGCATATATCGCCATCGCCACTTGGGCCACAAGCCCATTTTGCATCTTAATTCACGGTAATGTCTTTTAAGCCTGTCCTAACTTACTTTCCACTAGAGTGTCCAAACAGAAAATTTGACTAAGGCCTCGGCCCAACTTCGAGCCCATTCTGGACCCCTAAAACATTCTATCAAGCATAACAAGCACAACCACACACATTAAACGCATAGACCCATTAATTCAGGATGTTACAGTTCTAACTCCCTTAAAGAAATTTCAGCCTCGAAATTACCTGATCAGAATAGATGCGGGTATTGCTGTCGTATCGCTTCCTCTGGTTCCCAAGTAGCCTCCTCAGAACCGTGATTCCGCCATAGAACCTTAACTAACAGAACCGTTTTCCTTCGCAATACCTTGACATCATGATCCAAGATTTCTACCGGTTCTTCTTCAAAGGATAGGTCAGGTCTCACTTCGATTTCTTCCACAGACACCATATGGGATGGATCTGAACCGTAACGTCTTAACATAGAAACGTGGAATACATTGTGAATCTGGCTTAACTCAGAAGGTAGCTCTAGCTGATAGGCTACCGGCCCCACTCATTTCAACAACTGATAAGGTCTGATAAAGCTGGGGCTTAATTTACCCTTCCGTCCAAACCTCAGCACTTTCTTCTATGGAAACACCTTCAAGAACACCTTGTCATCCACTGCAAACTCTATGTCATTACGCTTCAAGTCTGCATAGGACTTCTGTCGCTCCGACGCTTTCTTTAGTCGAGCTCAAATTAACTCAACCTTCTCCTCTGTCTCGGTAACCAACTCCAGACCTAAAATTTGACGTTCCCTTAATTCTGTCCAACAGGTAGGAGTACGACACTTCCGCCCATACAATGTTTCATAGGGCGCCATCTAAATACTAGATTGGTAGATGTTGTTGTAAGCAAACTCCCCTAATGGTATAAATTCTTCCCAACTACCTCTGAAATCAATGACACAACCTCTCAACATGTCCTCCAAGATCTGAATTACCCGCTCAGACTATCCATCTGTCGAGGATGAAATGCTGTACTAAAATCCAACTTCATACCCAATGCTTGATGCAACGCCTTCCAGAATCGTGACGTGAACCTCGGGTCCTTGTCTGATATGATTGATACTGGTACCCCATGCAACCTCACTACCTCCGTTATGTATAGCTTAGCTAATTTTTGCAGAGAGTAATCGACCCGTACTGGTATGAAATGAGCAGACTTCGTCAAGTGATCAACAATCACCCAGACTAAATCTTTTTTAGTAGGCGTGAGGGGTAGCCCACTAACAAAGTCCATTGTGATCCTTTCCCACTTCCATTATGGAATCTTCACTGGCTGCAATAACCCTGATGGTAACTGATGCTCCGCCTTTACCTGCTGACAGGTCAAACACTTACTCACCAGTTCAGTTACCTCTCTCTTCAAGCCCGGCCATCAGAACTGATCTCGCAAATCCCGATACATCTTACTCCCTCCGGGTTCCATAGCGCATGAACTTCCATGCGCTTCTTGCAAAATCCTATGGCTCAATTCCGGATCTTTTGGCATGCAAACTCTCCCTTGAAAACATAACAGTCCTTCCTCATTCATACTGAAGTCCATCGATCCATCACTTAATCCTACATGAAACTTCTCCTTTAGCAACTCATTGTTCTGCTGCTTCTCCTTAACCTGACTGACCCAAGAGGGTCTCACTTGAAGTTCAGCCAATAAGCTACCATCATCGTATATACTAAGGTGAGCAAACATTGCTCTCAAGTTAGAGATTACTCTACGACTTAAAGCATCCGCCACCATATTAGCTTTACCCGAATGGTACTCGATCGAGCAATCATAATCCTTTAACAACTCGATCCACCCCTTCTACCTTAGATTCAACTCCTTCTGGGTCAAAAGGTATTTTAGGCTCTTATGATCGGTGTAAATAATAGATTTCTCCCCGTATAGATAATGTCTCCAAATCTTTAAAGCAAAAACCACCGCCACCCACTCCAAATCATGGGTGGGATAATTTGCTTCGTGCAGTCTTAACTGCCGAGATGCATACGCAACAACCTTTCCATCTTGCATCAACACGCATCCTAGTCCCATGAGTGACGCATCACAGTAAATTACGAATTCCTTTCTAGCCTCCGGTTGAATCAATACCGGAGCCTCTGTCAAAATCCTTTTTAACTTTTCGAAACTCTCTTGCTACTTATTGGACCAAACAAACGGAACTCCTTTCCGTAATAACTTAGTCAATGGTGCCGCTATTGAAGAAAATCCTTAAACAAACCTTCGATAGTATCCGGCCAGTCTAAGAAAACTTTGAATTTTTGCCACGGACTTAGGTGGCTTCCAATCCGATACCGTTTCAATTTTTTGAGGGTCAACCCTAATCCCCTCTACCGACACAACATGGCCTAAAAACGTAACTTCCCTTAGCCAAAATTCACACTTACTGAATTTTGCATGCAACTGCTACTCCCTCAAGATATGCAAAACCACTCGAAGGTGTGAGTCATGTTCCTCCTTCAATCTTGAATAAACCAAGATATCATCTATGAATACCATGATAAGCCGATCCAAGTAGGGTTGGAATATTCGGTTCATCATGTCCATAAATGCTGCTGGCGCATTGGTCAATCTGAATGGCATTACCATAAACTCGTAATGACCATAGCGAGTCCTAAAAGTCGTCTTATGAATATCTGCCTCCTTAACCTTAAGCTAATGGTATCCTGACCTCATATCTATCTTTGAAAAGACTGAGGCTCCCTTCAACTGATCGAACAAGTCTTCGATCCTAGGCAATGGGTATTTGTTCTTGATCGTTAGCTTATTCAATTGACGATAGTCAATGCACATATGCATTGATCCATCTTTCTTCTTGACAAATAACACTGGCGCTCTCCACGGTGGCACACTTGGTTGAATAAACCCTCTATCCAGTAACTCCTGAATCTGCGCTTTCAATTCCACCAACTCCTTTGACACCATCCTATATGGAGCAATAGATACTAACGCTGTTCCTGGAAAAAAATCGATACCAAACTCCACTTCACGATCCGGGGGTAGTCTCGGAAGCTCTTTTGGGAAAACATCAGGAAACTCTTTCACCGTCCTAACATCCTCAATAGTTAGGTCCTTGGCTTGTAGAGCCCGAACAAACATTAAAACTGCCTTGCATTCTTTTCTCACCACCCTTTCTGCTCTTAGGGCAGCCATTACATTCGATAGACAGTTACCCCTTTCTCCTATCACCAACACTTCACCACCCTCGAGAGTTTTCAACACCATATGCTTGGCTGCACAATCTAAATTAGCTTGATACTTCACCAGCCAGTCCATGCCTAATATTAAGTCGAACTCCCCGAACGGTAATTCCATCAGATCCGTTCGAAAAACTATTCCCTAAACTTCTAAGGGTACCTCCCGGTAGAGTTTATCTACTACCACAGATTGTCCTAATGGGATAATTACAGTCATTGTCCTGGGGTAATCTCAGAATCTAAACTTAAAGTTCCAGACACACAACTAGCAACATATGAATTTATCAACCCAATGTCAATCAATGCAGTGTAAGGCAAATCAAATATTGAAAAAGTACTGGTTATAACATCTGGTGCATCAGCCTCCTCTCGACGTCTGGCAGCATAGACTAACCCCGATCGCCTCGGTGTTTCTTCGCCTCGGCTGTACTCCACGGCATCAAATCATTACCATCTCTAGTTGGACCACGACCCTCTGCTCATCGACCTCCTCTACCCGGTGAGCATTTCCACCTCAGGGTCCTACGTTGCTCGTGGTCGTGGATGCTCTAACTGATGGTCCAAAGATCCACACCTAAAGCACTTTCCATTGCCCCCAACACTCACCTACATGGAATTTACCACAGCGAACACACCTCCGTGTCTGGTTAGCAGCAGGTCTCTCCACCCAGTTCGTCTCATCTAACCTAGGTCTTGCACTTCTATCTTTATCCTGATTCAGCTTTTCTGTTCACTTTACCTCCTCAGCTATTTTAGCCTTCTCCACAAGTACAGTAAATTCCCTCTCCCGCTGTGGAGCTATCAAAACACGTAAATCATCTTTCAGGCCAACTTTAAATCGAACACACCGTTCATGTTCTGTGGCCACTATCCCTCGAGGATAACGGCTCAAGCGTAAGAATTCTACTTCATACGCCACCACCGACCTACTTCCTCGAACCAGATTCAGTAATGCTCTACGCTGCGCATCCACATAACTCGTTCCAATGTACTTACTCTTGAACGCCATTCTGAAGTAATCCCAAGTGATACGGTTAGCCACTGTACCATCCTTAACCGTAAGCCACCATTGATAAGCTTCGTCCCGAAGAAGGGACACTACTCCTTTCAGCTTCTCTTCTTCTATGAAATCCAGATCATCCATTATGCGTTCGACTACCTCCAGCCAATACTCAGTTGTACTCAGGGCTATCCCAGAAATTCCCCTAAACACTTTTTCCCTATTAGCTCTAAGTCGCTCTGACACAGATTTCTGGGCTCCTGTGCCCATGCCTGCCCCAGCAACCCTCTCTAAAACCCTCAACATCGATTGAGATACTGCATCATCTCCGGCCGTCTAATCCTAAAATTCTGCCTCCACAACTGGTGGCACTGGTACCTCATTCCCCGACTCGTGACCAGACCCTACCGATTTTGACACAGTAATCCTGCCTCTACCTCGGCCACGCACACCACGTCCTCTAGTGCTCATTCTACCGATTCACATTTTTTGATTAGGAATTTTATGAATTATTAATTTCTTCTACTGATTAATAACGAACAATCTTATGGAGAGTAGTTTTAGTAGTAGTTCTTTTGAATTCGAACTCTATCTACAAGGTTCAGTTCTCAGGTCTGTATTTCCTAGCTCTGGAATCCACATACATTCAACCATCACACATCAACATACAAATAGCATCCATGAACTCACATTCATCACATAAAGGTATTTTTGTCATTTCACTACCCAAGGGTATTCTCGTAATTTTCTAAAATAGGGTATCTTGGTGATTTTACAAAATAGGGGTATTTTGGTAATTTTACAATTCAGGGGTATTTTGATAATTTTACAAACCAAGGGTATTTTGGGAAATTTTCACAAATCGAGGGTATTTCAGAAATTTTACATAACTAGGGTATTTTAGTAATTTTGCAAAATAGGGTGGCTTGTCCCTTTCGGGTTTAGTTATAAATTTTGGCCCATCAACAAGTCCTCGTGGCTACGGTGAACAGTCACTACGCACTAGGTAAGATTCCAGTGAAGAGGAGGTGAGCCGCTAGGGCCGCTTAAATACCAAGCTCTCTCTGGATCCAATTCTAGATATGCGTATGCCTGTTACCACACCCTAACCCTGTGACTTGTTCATAGACATGTTTAATTAGAAATTAAGTCTTATGAGATTAAAAGAATTGTTTATACTAAACCTAAAGTCCATAAACTCTAGCATACTAGCCAATGTCCCTATAGAGCCCATCAAGCCCAACATGCATATCACATAATGAGTTTAGAATACTTACCTGCGTGGATCGGGTGTCGGTAGACTCGAAGGCCATATCTAAATCGAACTTTTCTCAAACTTACATCACTTTTACAAATCACTACTGGACTCATTTCACAGCCTGAGCTTTGAACTGGGCTTTGATACCAAAGATGTAACACCCCAAACTCGGCCCATACGTCATGACTGGATCTGGTATGCTACGGGTTGAATGTTAAAAACTTTGCCTTGAAGGGCTTTGAAAATCTCAGTTTATTTTAACCGATTAATCATTAATTGTGACATTTTTGAAGAAACTTTAACATTTGCATTGAACATGCTGGAAAAACCCATTTTCCTTTCACTTTATAATTAAGACTTTGAAAACATGAGTTTATAAGATGTAACATAAAACAAATATAGTTCGATAACCTAAGTTATAGAGGCCTTATTACAAAAAATAATCCCAAAATTAAAACTTAAAGAAAAACCAAAAATAGTCTTTGAAGATAAAAGATTTGATGGCCCCTCGAGTCTGCGTCGGCTCCTATGTCCACGATCTACTGCTCATCTAAAAAGTTAGAAGAAATGAAAGGATGAGTCACCAAGACTCAGTGTGCAAATCCCGAAAACACATAAAAGCCTTGAGGCCCACAAACACATTATGGGCCCTGGGCCTATATACAATGGCAACAGAATACATATTTACATGCAACATGGCCCATCCCAAACCTAAGAGTCCATCCTCTACACACCCCCGTACCAACCATCACACAATTGGGATTTCTAAAATCAACCCTCCATCTACTACACACCATATCGACAGCTGTGTTGTCTGTCATAAAGGCCGATCACTATGTGACCTATGTGGCAAAGCCACCGATCGTCATGCGACCTTAATAATACATTGTAGTATTTCAACAGCTGAACTGCCTGTCATAAAGACCGATCACTATGTGACCTATGTGGCAAAGCCACCGATCGCCATGCGACCTTCTTCCCCTTCATCATATCAATCTCATCCCATGCATACATACATGCAAGAATCAGAACATTATACTATCTAAACAAATCAAAGACTTTCACATACTTCGATACACATAGAGAAGTTTCTATGATTACGTACCTGGCATCCCTTGCCTACCTTTTCTGGGTAATACGACTGTCCATACAGCCTCATTTTTTTGGCTTTTAGCCCATAAAATACATATAATACAGATTAGCTAGTGTGATAGAGATCTACACACATGATTACCGACAGGATAGTACTTTCTATGTCGACACTATCAGAAGTCGATGCGACTGTTAACTTTTTAAGGTTTTATTCTGAAGCCAGTCCACAACCCGACGGCCAATCCCATACTGCTTACACCGCACGTTTCTTGAATTGAGGCTAGGACTATAGATCCAACCCCTTCCTTCGATTTGCTAACATTCGAGTCCATGAATGACCTTAGTTAGAGGATACTATAATGATTGCTTAACGAGGCATTAGGTTAAGGCACAATAAAGAAAGAAAATCGATGGATCAACTTAGGGAGAATTGAAATCCTTACCTTGAAACCCCGAAAGAAGACAATAGGATTGGGAAGTTGTCGATTTTTGTCCTAGGAACCTAGGCGGTTAGATCACCTTTAAATCTCGAAATGTCGTCCAAACATGACACAAGATCAGTGAATAGAATATCGAATTAATGATGGCCTTACAACCCATTAGCCAATCAGCTATGGCCCCTAAAACTGAAAGAGAAAAGATCAAAAGAAATCGGCACTTACCAACAGGTTCGACTTCGCTTGACAGATTTCAGCTTCTGAGAAGATCAAAAGAAAGACAGTGTAACTGGATCTATGAAGATTCGGCTATGAAGAAATCGGCAAAAGGGTGAATAAAGGAAATAACAATGATCATTTGGTTATAGGAAAAGAATGGAGATGAGAAGAGTTATGAGTTTCGGCTTTTAGAGGAAAAGATGAGAGAAGAGAACAATCAAATTTTTGGCTTTTGCATAGAAGTGGGGATGAGAGGAAAGAAAAAAGAGAATAGGGTCAAATGGCAGAATTGAAGAGATATCCCCCTACTTAAGCAAAATTTCGGCACCTACTGTCTAAAATCGAAAATGCCCCTTTTTAAAACTAAAACTAAGCTATTAATCAAGGGAAATTTCAGCACCCTTGATCATATAAAACCGATTTCTCCTCCCCTCGGTGTTGGAATTTCGCCACCACTCGACCACCAGAGATAAATCCTAAATTTTCTCCCTTATCTTTATCGATCACACCTCCAAAAGAATCCTAGATAACACTACCTCTTCCTCCCTTTATCTGCCATATTATCTCATTATCCACTCAAATAAATCCTCCTATTTTCAAGCCTTATTGCCGTCCCACTCTACCCACTTAAATCCCAAAAATTAGCTGAATTTAATTTGAAATAATTGGGCTTTATGCGACTCGAACCTTGGACCTCATTAATAGCTTGACACACCACTCCTAGTCCCTGCATATCGCCACTGACCATTGGGCCACAAGCCCAGTTTTGTGTCTTAATTTGCAGGTAATGTCTTTTAAGCCCTGTCCTAACTTACTTTCCACTAGAGTGTCCAAACAGAAAATTTGACTAAGGCCTCGGCCCAACTTCGAGCCCATTCTAGACCCCTAAAACATTCTATCAATCATAACAAGCACAACCACACACATTAAATGTATAGGCCCATTAATTCAGGATGTTACAGAGCTTGAATTTAATTCGTGTTGAGTTGATTGCATTTCGTCCCTTTAAATTATTAAAATTGTGTTTATGCTGTTATAGGCCTCGGTAAAATGCTTGATTAAGTAAAATCATGCTGAAGTTATTTTGGCATTATAATTGTTTAGATAACTAAAGAATTAATTATTTAAACGCACTGAAATTGTAATTAATGGACACAACACTTAATCAGTGCATGTTTAATTCTTCTAAGGTAGCTGAAGATTAGATTAGCATTGTATTTGGCGGTACATATGCCTTGCATAACTTGCAAGATTATTGTGATTAAACTATTTCAAGGTAAGGATACTTTGTTACCTCACATAGTCTTTTATATACTTATTAGTTTGAATTAATCGTTTGAATCGACATAGGAATATGCGAGAGATTGTTTAACTTAATATGTATGTATGTGCAATAACATGTTTACCTTTATAAATCTGTTTTATCGATCGAATTGACATAGGAATATGTACAAGAGATGAATGGATTTTTTATTTGTAAGTATGTTCATAAGTTAGCAAATTATCGAGCTGCCGTGATTTATTCGTAACAAGTATAAGCATAAGTTTAATAATTCTAAGGTAAGGAAATATAATTAATCCAACACAATTATATCATCTTGATTAAATCATATTTTGAATCGTGCATTATAACTTTATTTTATTTTATTTTATTTTATTTTGTTTCCTAGTTTTTAATCATTTCTCAAATCCAAATATTTTTCCTTCACCAAACTGTTTGAAATCATTTTCATAAATAATTCTTTCACAGTCCCTATGGGTACGATAACTCGATATTTACTTGTCACTTTATTACTTGTTGTGATTGTGTACACTTGCACATTTTCATCGTTCCATTGGTATAATATGAGTTCTAAAAAAGAGGCTTCAACCTCTAAACGAGTTTTTTTATCAAAAAGAAAAATGGTTTCCAAAAAACACTTCAATGTAACACGCCAGATTCGCCATAACGTCTAGGCCGGGTTTGGAGTGTTACATTTAGTGGTATCAGAGCCAGGTTGCAAAACTCAACTATGGAATGGGTTTTTAAATCTTGGATTTTAATAAGTTGTTTTTTTTTCAATATGTGAAGGGTTTGAGATATTTCTTCTAAAAAGTGTGGCACACTGAGTCTCCGGCATCGGACCAAGTAAGTTCTCCTGATACTGAAATCTATTTTAAACTATTATACTGTAAATAGTTACTGGGCTTACTTTAGATGGTAGACTATGCTGAGACTCTTTAGCTAGAGTAAACTGAGGAACTATAGGAAACTAGAACTGTAGTGAGCTTGCGATCGCAAAAATAGCTCTTAACTACTACTTCCATAAAACATCTGTTTAATTATTGAAACTATGAGCTAAATTCATAAAAATTCTAATTTAGATAATACGCAAAGCGATAATGAGCATTAGAAGAAGTGCAAGAGGCCGCGGCAGAGGTCGTGGAAGTGTTAGGGCTGAATCTTCGGCATCGGGCAACTGGGGATGACACATTATCCCAAGTAATGCTAAGAATTCAGGAAAAGGTCGTTGGGCCCAACACTGGCATTGGAAGCCGTGGGTCAATTTCGGAGCGACTTCGATCAAATAGAGCAAAGATTTTCAAAGGTATTACGGGATTGGCCCCTAATGTGGCTGAATATTGGTTGGAGGCCACCGAAAGGATAATGGATGACTTGGATTGCACTTCGGAACAAAAACTGAAAGGTGCGGTATCATTGCTACGAGAGGAAGCCTACCAGTGGTGGCTTACCGTGAAAGAGGGCACTCAGCCTGACTGGGTCACTTGGGAGTTCTTCAAGTCCACATTTCAAGGGAAGTAGTGGGCACAAGCTATGTGGATGCCCGGAGGAAAGAATTCTTGAACTTGACTCAGAGAGACAGATTTGTGACAGAATACGAAGTGGAATTCCTACGACTCAGTTAGTATGCTAAAGGAATAGTGGCAACAGATTATGAACGTTGTGTTTGGTCCGAAGATGGCCTCAGAGATAGTCTTCGAGTATTGATTGCTCCCCAAAAGGAGCGGGATTTTGCAGTATTGGTGGAGAAAGCAAAGATCGTTGAAGATGTGAAGCGCTCTAAGCACCTAAACTGAGAAAAAGAAAGAGGTAGAAACAAGAAGGATTCTGAGCACTCCAATTCTGATTAGAGACCTAAGAGAAGGGCCAGAGTAGATGGGACAGTCAGAGCTAGGCCCCCTATTGCTACTAATGGGTTACCACCTTGTGCTATTTGTGGAAAAAGGTTTTGTGAGCGAGTGTTGGAGGAGGACGGGAGCTTTTCTGAGTTGTGGTTCCATGGAACACTGTCTCAGAGAGTGTCTTAGAAGATCAGATCAGATACAAGTTTTTGGTAGGGGTGATGTACAGCCACGTAAGGGTGGACACTAGCCGCCTAGAGCCCGTGGAAAGGCCAGGGGTCGAAATGGTTTGGGTCGTGGAGCTCCAGGTAGAGGTGCTAGTCCACTGGGCCACAAGCCCATTTTTGTGTCTTAATTCATAGGCAATGTGTTTTAAGCCCTGTCCTAACTTACTTTCCACTAGAGTGTCCAAACAGAAAATTCGACTAAGGCCTCGGCCCAACTTCGAGCCCATTCTGGACCCCTAAAACATTATATCAAGCATAACAAGCACAACCACACACATTAAACGCATAGGCCCATTAATTCAGGATGTTACATAGGTCAAATTACATGTTTATGGATTAAATTGAATGTGTTGGTGATTAAATGGGTTGAATTTGAATTAATATAGATCAAGAGAAACAATTATCAAAATTAGATCGAGGAAAATGGAAAGTAGATGAATAGTTGATGGATTACGAGGTAAGTTCGTATAGCTAAAAATCAAACTGTTAGATATGTGTAATTATTTAAATTGAATATATATGTATGTGTAATGAATAATTTACTAGAATTATCGGCTCTATGAATATGTTGCTGTTACCTAATTATATGATTAATTGATACAAAATTATATGTTACAAGTATCTGAATACAAGTTTCACGATACATGATTATATGATTAATATATTATATGGTACAAGAACTATATGAGTAAATGAGATATGAGATGAATTTGTACTTGAATAAAAATAAATGTTATAGATGTTATACTTGTATAGGAATTCGGTTGGATAATAAACATGGCTTATGCAAAGTGAGCATTTGAATATATATGTTTTAATTGGATTGAAAATATATGAATTGAGAAATTGTTGTATTAAATATCATTAATTTTGAATTTAAATTAGTTTAATATCTTTGTTTTGAATTTTATAGAGTTATAATTGAGATAGTTGAATATGATTATGCATGGAAATAATATATTTGAGTTTAATTCGACTGAGTTACGACATTTGAAAGTCTGTATGAACTTTATGGAATAGCTAGAATTTTCAATATATGAATTATGTATAAGATGACTTTATAACAATGATATTCGGGCTTTGAGCTTAGCAAGCCTTGCGCTGGTGAATTAAATCAGGCTTTGTGCCTAGTAGGCTTTATGCCGGTGTATTAAATCAGGCTTTGAGCCTAGCAGGCCTTGTGCCGATGTCTGATACAGGCTTTGTGCCTAGCAGGCTTTATGCCGGTGTATTAAATTAGGCTGTGAGCCTAGCTAGACTATGAATTTTATATGTTATTAAATTATACCCCTTTGTGTAATTAGAAATTTATATGCTCGTTTTAAGCATGCTATGAATATGAATGCTTGATATTATTGATTTGAGATGATGTTTGATAAAAGTTAAAATTTTACTATTCCAAACTGTGTTACAAATCCGGTAATGCCCCTTACCTATTCTAGCGATAGTTACGGGATAAGAGTGTTACATCCCTAACCTGTGTAGAATTTATTTATATTTCAAACCTACAGGGGATTTCACACGGCCGGACACATGCCCGTTTCAATGGCCCGTGTCTCTCACACGGCCTGAGACACCCGTGTGTAAAAACCTTAGCATTCTATTTATGACGTCAGCAACTTCTCAAGGGGCACACGGCCTAGGCACATGCTCGTGTGCTGACCCGTGTGACGAATTGATTTCTCATAAATTTGGTCCAGGGGACACACGGCCTATCAACACACCTATGGAGGTTGACCGTGTGTTACACACGGCCTAGACACACGACCGTGTGTCTACCCATGTGGACAATTAGAAGGCTATTTTCCAAACCAATTGCCACCCTGAAACAAGAACACACTTATACCAACTCAAGCAATACATGATATGGTAATAATACCCTATAAAGAACCACTAATAGTCATTCAAACACTTTAAATTTTACCTCATCATTTGCATAAACTTTCCCTTCATAAAACTTATCATCATTAAAATATGAAACTTGACAAATATTGGCCAATTCCCTATGGCCATATGCAAAATGAACCATATAATCATTATGAACTAAGACATTTGGCCAAATCAAATGACACATAGAAAATTGACTAAGTCCCTATACATTCCATAAACTCAAAGTTGCATTCACTTTTACCCAACATGATAGCTTGATAGTGTGAAAGCATCTCCGGCGATCTCCAACTTGAGCTAGCATAAAACCCTATAAGATATGAGAAAGGAAGGGAAAGTAAGCTAAAAAGCTTAGTAAGTACGTATGTAAATAATAAATAATTGGTTACCATGCTTTTTACAGTCCTTATTATAAGCTCTCAAGATAATGCCATTATTATTGCATAAAATTTTATAATTCATTTATGTTCATCTTGAGCTATCTACTCGAGTTACAGTCACTAAATTATTTTTATCCGCAGCTACGGAACTCCAAATTAAGATCTGCTAATTTTCCTTGAAACTAAACCCACATATCTTCTTACCATAGGATTTCCAGAGTTTTTGGTTTAGCAAATCAGTACAGTTTATTCTTTAAAGTCTTCCCTATTTCACTGTCCAACAGTTCTGATCCCTAGTCACTAAAGATTAATTTTCTCATTGTACATAACTCAAATAATATTCCTGTTTGTTCACTTGAAAATATACTCAACAAGAAATTCGAGTATATAAATTTTATCCCTTGATTATTTTTGTACAATTTATAATGAATTTCTCAAGTAAGAGCAGGGGATTCCGAAAACATTCTAACTCGGTCTCACAAAAATTCAAATATCTCAAAATATGAGATTCTTTTTCTTGCACCGTTTCTTTTACGTGAAAATAGACTCAATAAGATTTAATTTCATATCTTACTCAACCTATAATTCGATTTCCACCATTTTTGAAGATTTTTCGAAGTGATACAGCTGCTCTCCAAGCTGTTTTATTGCTAAACTTACTATATCATGTTTTCTTTCTACTAATTCTCATTTACGCACATATAATACCAAAGTATACCCATGGTTAGCCATTCCAATAACTAATCATTATCAAATATTTATATGCCATTCATTGGCTAATTTAATCTATACATCAACAACAAAGACTTGAACATATCATTTCTCAATTTAATTTGATCATCATCAAATCTTATCATGTATCTATTCATCATGAATGTAGATCACTAATCACAAGGTTATCAATATTTCACAAGTATAACTTATTCGTGTACATTCTTCTCAAGAATTCATCATATACCGATTCACTTCATGTGAGTTCTATGTACATATCTGTACTACTTGTAACATTGTCACTTACTTTCTCGTTTTTAACATACCCGTTGAACCACTTGAAATGCTAAAAGTTTCTTGAAAATCTCATACATATAGTACCATATCAATGCCATATCCTCAATATTGTCTTACATGAAACATCATATCGATGCCATGTCCCTGACATGGTCTTATACGAAATCACATACCGAACTCATTTCTCATGAATTTCGCATATTTACCTGTATCACTCCATCACATAACTTTAGCCCTTTTTCCATCTTTAACAAAAACTTTAATTTCTTTACCCCATTGAAGCACTTGGAATATCTAAGGATACTCGAAATTGTCATGCACGTAGTAAGATGCCAATGCCACATCCCAAATATGGTCTTACATGGGATCACATGTCGATGCCATGTCCCAGACATGGTCTTACACGAATTCATACTGAAGCCATGTCCCAGATGTGGTCTTACACAGAATCACTATTCGATGCCGATGCCATATCCCAGATATGGTCTTACATAGGATCTCAATTTGGTGCTGAGGCCATATCCCAGATACGGTCTTATACGGGACCTCAGTAACCTTAGTGTCATGACGTCTGTATTCTATCCATTCCTAAGGTTTCATCGGGGAATTTCATTCTTCGACATTTCGTCAAAATTGTCATTAATCAATTTCATAGAGACCATATGCAATTCATGTAATATCAAAATATTAAAATACATAACATAAGGTTGTATTATTTACACATGAACTTACCTAAATACCAAAATGGTAAAAAGTGACCCAATCATCAATTTCTCTTTTTTTCCCTGTTCTAGGTCCGAACCTCATTTTATTTGATATATAACATCACATTTAGCTTACTTATTAGTCACATTAGTCATTGTGACCCAAAAATCATACTATGGAAAAATTATGTTTTTGCCCCTAAACTTTATCATTTTACACTTTTACCCCTAGGCTGGTAAAATGATTTTTATTCGGTTTTCTTATATTTTAGGCCTAGCCAAACCATTTTCATAACTATAGCAGTCCACAATTTGCATTCATTCACACATTTTCATACATTTTTCAAAATTTTACAAATTAGCCCCTTTTTGCGATTTCATCGAAAATCACTTAGTAAAAGTCGTTTACTACACACCGAGCATTCATATTCTACCATTAGAGATCAAAGCACATGCATGTCATCCATGGATAAATTTTTAAACACAAACCCTAGCTCAAAATAATGGTAGAAATAGCTAAATCGAGTTACGAGGATCTCAAAAATGTAAAGAACATTAAAATCGAGGCTTGGATGCACTTACTATTGAGCTTGAAAGCTTGAAAACCCTAGCCATCGCTTCCCCCATGCTAAATTCGGCCAAGGAAGAAGATGGACAAAGGTTTTTGGTTTTTTTTTTTTTGGTCCATTTAATTACTAAATTACCAAAATGCCCTTAACTTAAAAATATCATATTTAACTTATCTCATGTCCATTTTTGTCCAAATATATAACCAAAGGCCTAATTACCATTTAAGGACCTCCAATTTAAAATTTCATCAAAATTGGACACTTCTAACATGTGGAACCTAACTTCTGCACTATTTATAATTTAATGCTTTTGACTAAATTAAGTGCCCAAACGTCGAAATTTTCATGGAATCTTTCTGTAAAATCATATACCATAAAAATATAATAAAAATAAGATTTTCCTCGTCAGATTTGTGACCCCAAAATCACTGTTCCGACTAGGCCCAAAATCAGGTTGTTACAGTGTCACATTGAAGTGTTTTTTGGAAACCATTTTTCTTGTTTATAAAAAAACTTGTTTGGAGGTTGAAGCCTCTTTGTTAGAACTCATATTATACCAGCATTTTATTAATCATTTTAAATCGTCATTACTTCTAAAACCTTGTTTGTTGCAGAAGTTTAAAAAAATCGTTGCGGAAACATAGTGTTTTGAAAACAGTTACTGTTTTGGAAAATCGTGATCCACTTTTAATAGATAGAAAACAAAATAAATTGAAAATCCCAAATTAAAAACTAAAATTAAAAGAGGCCTTATTGCAACCCAATAAGAAAGCGGTTTAAGAAAGGTAAAATAGAATACTAAAATTTAAAGCTATTCGTAGTGTGGCCACCTCAAGGTCCTCCAAAGATGTCAATCGCTTCTCGAGTATTACTTGAAAAATTAAAAAGAGGGGGTGAGTTTATGAAAACTAAGTGTGTACAACCCTCATCAATCATCACGCATGCATCACATCAATCCGGGCCTAATCCCATTATAGTAACAGTGGCATTTGGGCCTTAGCCCATAATAGCCTTAGCTCGGCCTTAGCCCATAACTCAATCAAGTCAGATCATGCAATGCACAAATACCCAACCAACCCTACACTCCGAAACCCATCCAACCCTACACTCTTGTGGGGATTAAATCAGCCCACCCATCCCTACACTCCTTATGTAGCACCGGTTGTGGCACTAACCAATATTGCAGTAGAGCTGCCAATCACATGATCTGCTTAAAGCCATCGGTGGATCCACAGTCATCAAGCGACCATGCAACCCTAACAAATCATATACCTCATCCAAATCAATGATCTCATCCCCCATGCAGCATTTCTATTAAGCTATTCGGTTAGCCATGCCATTAATAATATTTAACAAACCTTTCTAATACAGAAGTTGAACCCAAGATTAATACATACCTGAACTGAATCGGCTTATACTTCCTACGCTGTTTGATTATGGATCAATCTCACCTCCTTGTGGTTTATCTATACCACAACCATTATTAAGCATCAATATCCAATAACCAAGGTTAATCAAATACTAACCTAAGGAAAACACACGTCCAACAAGAGAACTAGCATTCGATCAATGATTGAAAGCACAAACCACCTACCCCTAACAACCGGCCAATAGATAATTTGAACTCAGACAACCCTCAAGAGAAGAACAGATTCGGCACTTCAGAGGATAGAGTAACAGATGGAGGAAAGATTAATATTCGGTTACAAGGACAGGGTATATTCGGCTACAACATTCGACCACAAAAAAAAACCTTTGATGATGCGGATTAAAACAGATGGGGAGGAAGAGAATCAGTCAAGAACAACAATCAAATGTTGACCAAATCCGAAGAGAAGAAGAAGAAGAAAAGATAACTAATATTCAACCTAATTCCAGATTAAGAAAGAATTCTCAAGGTTGATAGAGATGAAAAGTTGCAGAAAAAGAAATAGAAAGAAGGAGAATTCGAATTTAGATAAATGAGAAGAAGAACTTTGAACGAGTAATAAAAGAGGGAGAAAAGGCATTGGTTCGGTCAAATTGAGAAACAAGAAGAGCAGAAAAGTGCCAAGAGGAGGAGAATAAAGGGAGAATCGGCACAAGCAGTAATTGTTGCAAAGAAAATAGCAGAGAAAAGGGGTATTGCTTGATTTTGGAAAAAGGCAAAAAGAACTAAAATGAAAGTAATAACTAGAAGAAAATCAGCCACTACCCACATAACTATTTCAAAACCAAACAAAATGAGCCAAAAACTAAAATGGGTAAAAGAAAAACGGCATCCTTACCATACACTAGCCGAATTTCTAAGAGCAAAGACCCTATTTCGGCACCAACTTTCACCTACCCAACTTCCCTTGATTTCCTCCCCTTACCTTTCCATGACCCCCTCCTTAATTTCCTCCATGATCCACTCCTTAAATCACTCATTTGACCCATTCAAACTCTCCAACACAGAGTTCAAATCCAACACCAACTCTTGCCCACACATGAGCAAAATAAAGAATCCCATTTGCATGCAGTGAGACTTGAACCTCTGACCTCCTTGCCACACCTGTGTTGCCACCTCCTTGCCACACCTGTGTTGCCACCTTGCCACAACACCACAGGCTTTTTTGTGTCTCTTTTTAATCATAATAATTTAAAAGGCTTAAAACCAGGAGTCATGGTTCCCCTAATGCTAAGAAATAAAATTTTTTCCATATGACATGGTTTGAACCTAGGACTTCATAGAAGCTCTTTAACCTTCCAAAATCACTCACCCAATAGATCTAACATGCAATTGTGCTGTTCTCTTGTTCTCAAAAATTTTAAACGCTCTCATGCCTAAGGCCCAATTCTTCTAGGCCCAAAATTTGGGGTGTTACAGCTCTACCCCCTTAAAGAAATTTCGTCCTCGATATTTCCAACTATCTAATAGCCGCACAACATAGGTTACACCACCACACTTTTGCTGCACACTCTAATCCTAATTGCAAATTAGGTAAATAGTACACTATGGGTACAGTACGTACAAGTATTATCATCTGGAATGTCTCCATCTTCTCGGTGATGTGCTGCATAAACCAAAGCTAGCTACCTCGCCTTTGCATGACAAGCACCTCTACCCGAGCTCCACGACCCAAACCATTTCCACCCCTGGCCTGTCCACGGCCTCTAGGCGGCTACTGTCCACCCTTACGTGGCTGTACATCACCTCTACCAAAAACTTGTATCTGATCCGATCTTCTAAGACACTCTCTGAGACAGTGTTCCATAGAACCACAACTCAGAAAAGCTCCCGTCCTCCTCCAGCACTCGCCCACATGACCTTTCCCAAAAATAGCACAAAGTGGTAACCCAGTAGTAGCAATAGGGGGCCTAGCTCTGACTAGCCCATCTACTCTGGCCCTTCTCTTAGGTCTCTAATCAGAATTGGAGTGCTCAGAATCCCTCTTGTTTCTGCCCCTTTCTCTTTCTCGGTTTAGGGGCTCAGAGCGCTTTACATCTTCAACGATCTTTGCTTTCTCCATCAATGCTACAAAATCCTGCTCCTTTTGGTGAGCAATCAGTACTCGAAGACTGTCTCTGAGGCCATCTTCGAACCGAACACAATGATCATAATCTGTTGCCACTATTCCTTTAGCATACCGACTGAGTTGTAGGAATTCCACTTCGTATTCTGCCACAAATCTATCTCTCTGAGTCAAGTTCAAGAATTCTTTCCTCAGAATCCACATAGCTTGCGCCCACGTACTTCTCTTGAAATGCGAACTTGAAGAACTCCCAAGTGACTCGGTCAGGCTGAGTGCTCTCTTTCACGGTAAGCCACTATTGGTAGGCTTCCTCTTGCAACAACGATACCGCACCTTTCAGTTTTTGTTTCGAAGTGCAATCAAAGTCATCCATTATCCTTTCGGTGGCCTCCAACCAATATTCGACCACATTAGGGGCCAATCCTGTAATACCTTTGAAAATCTCTGCTCTATTTGATCGAAGTCGCTCTGAAATTGACCCACGGCTTCCAATGCCATTGTTGGGCCCAATGACCTTTTCTTGAATTCTTAGCATTACTTGGGAAAATGTGTCATCCCCAGCTGCCCGATGCCAAAGATGTAGCCCTAACACTTCCACGGTCTTTGCCGCGGCCTCTTGCACCTCTTATAGTGCTCATTATCCCTTTGCGTATTATCTAAATTAGAAATTTTATGAATTTAGCTCATAGTTTCAATAATTAAATATATGTTTTATGGAAGTAGTAGTTAAGAGCTATTTTCGCAATCGAAGCTTACTACAGTTCTAGTTTCCTATAGTTTCTCAGTTTACTCTAGCTAAAGAGTCTCAGCATAGTCTACCATCTAAAGTAAGCCCAGTAACTTTTTACAGTATAATAGTTTAAAATAGATTTTAGTATCAGGAGAACTTACTTGGTCCGACACTGGAGACTCGGTGTGCCACACTTTTCAGAGGAAATATCTCAAACCCTTCACATATTGAAAAAAACAACTTATTGAAATCCAAGATTTGAAAACCCATTCCATAGTTGAGTTTTGCAACCTGGCTCTGATACCACTAAATGTAACACCCCAAACCCGGCCTAGACGTTATGGCCGAATCTGGCGTGTCACATTGAAGTGTTTTTTTGGAAACCATTTTTCTTTTTGATAAAAATACTCATTTGGAGGTTGAAGCCTCTATTTTAGAACTCATATTATACCAGTGGAACGATGAAAATGTGCAAGTGTACACAATCGCAACAAGTAATAAAGTGACAAGTAAATGTCGAGTTATCATACCCACGAATTATTTATGAAAATGATTTCAAACAGTTTGGTGAAGGAAAAATATTTGGATTTGACAAATGATTAAAAACTAGGAAACAGAACAAAATAAAATAAAATAGAATAAAGTTCTAATGCACGATTCAAAATATGATTTAATCAAGATGATATAATTGTGTTGGATTAATTATATTTCCTTACCTTAAAATTATTAAACTTATGCTTATACTTGTTACGAATAAATCACGGCAGCTCGATAATTTGCTAACTTATGAACATACTTACAAATAAAAAATCCATTCATCTCTTGTACGTATTTCTATGTCAATTCGACCGATAAAATAGATTTATTAAGGTAAACATGTTATTGCACATAGATACATATTAATTTAAACAATCTCTCTCATATTCCTATGTCGATTCAAACGATTAATTCAACCTAATAAGTATATAAAAGACTATGTGAGGTAACAAAGTATCCTTACCTTGAAACAGTTTAATCACAATAATCTTGCAAGTTATGCAAGGCATATGTACCGCCAAATACAATGCTAATCTAATCTTCAGCTACCTTAGAAGAATTAAACATGCACTAATTAAGTGCTGTGTCCATTAATTACAATTTCAATGCATTTAAATAATTAATTCTTTAGTTATCTAAATAATTATAATGCCAGAATAACTTCAGCATGATTTTACTTAATCAAGCATTTTACCGAGGCCTATAACAGCATAAACACAATTTTAATAATTAAAATGGACGGAATGCAATCAACTCAACATGAATTAAATTCAAGCTATGTAACATCCTGAATTAATGGGCCTATGCATTTAATGTGTGTGGTTGTGCTTGTTATGCTTCATAGAATGTTTTAGGGGTTCAGAATGGGCTCAAAGTTGAGCCGAGGCCTTAGTCAAAATTTCTGTTTGGACACTCTAGAGGAAAGTAAGTTAGGATAGGGCTTAAAAGACATTACCTATGAATTAAGACACCAAAATGGGCTTGTGGCCCAGTGGTCAGTGGCGATATGCATGGACTAGGAATGGCGTGTCAAGCGGTTAAGGAGGTCCAAGGTTCGTGTCGCATAAAGCCTAATTCTTTTTAATTAAATTAAGCTAATTTTTGACATTTAAGTGGGTAGAGTGGGGTGGCAATAAGGCTTGGAAATAGGAGGATTTATTTGAGTGGATAATGCAGATAATATGGCAGATAAAGGAAGGAAGAGGTAGTGTTATCTAGGATTCTTTTGGAGGTGTGATCAGATAAAGATAAGGGAGGAAATTTAGGATTTATCTGCTGGTCAGAGTGGTGGCCAAAATTCCAACACTGAGGGGGAGGAGAAATCGGTTCTGATATCATCAAGGGGTGCCAATATTTCCCTTGATTAATAGTTTAGTTTTAGTTTTAAAAAGGGGCATTTTCGATTTTAGGCAGTAGGTGCCACAATTTTGCTTAAGTTGGGGGGATATCTCTTCAATTTCGGCATTTGACCCTATTCTCTTTTTTCTTTCCTCTCATCCCCACTTCTATGCAAAAGCCAAAAATTTCATTGTTCTCTTCTCTCATCTTTTCCTTCAAAAGCCGAAACTCATAACTCTTCTCATCTCCATTCTTTTCCTATGACTGTTCACCCTTTTGCCGATTTCTTCATAACTGAATCTTCATAGATCTTGTTACACTGTCTTTCTTTTGATCTTCTCAGAAGCTGAAATCTGTCAGGAGAAGTCGAACCTATTGGTAAGTGCCGATTTCTTTTGATCTTTTCTCTTTTGGTTTTGGGGGCAATAGCCGATTGGCTAATGGGTTGTAAGGCCATCATTAATTCAATATTCTATTCAATGATCTTGTGTCCTGTTTGGGCGGCATTTCGGGATTAAAGGAGATATAACCGCCTAGGTTGCTAGGACAAAAATCGGTAACTTCTTAATCCTATTGTCTTCTTTCGAGATTTCAAGGTAAGGATTTCAATTCTCCCTAAGTTGATCCATCGGTTTCATTTCTTTATTGTGCCTTAACCTAATGCCTCGTTAAGTAATCATTATAGCATCCTCTGACTAAGGTCATTCATGGACTCGAATTTTAGTAAATTGAAGGAAGGGGTTAGATCTGTAGTCCCAGCCCCAAAGTTCAAGAAATGCGCGGTGTCAGCAGTATGGTATTGGCCGCCGAGTTTTGGACCGGTTTCAGAATAAAACCTTAGAAAGTTAGTAGTCGTATCGACTTCTGATAGTGTCAACATAAAAAGTACTGTCCTATCGGTAATTAGGTGTGTAGATCTCTATCACACTGGTTAATCTATATTATATATATGTTATGGGCTAAAACTAGAAAATGAGGCTGTATGAACAGTCGTATTACCCAGAAAGGGTAGGCAAGGGATGCCAGGTACGTAATTATAGAAACTTCTCTATGTATATCGAAGTATGTGAAAGTCTGTGATCTCTTTAGATAGTATAATGTTCTGATTCTTGCATGTATGTATGCATGGGATGGGATTGATATGATGAAGGGGAAGAAGGTCGCATGGTGATCGGTGGCTTTGCCAGATAGGTCACATAGTGATCAGTCTTTATGACAGGCAGCACAGCTGTCAAAATACTACATTGTATTATTAAGGTCGCATGGCGATCGGTGGCTTTGGCACATAGGTCAAATAGTGATCGGTCTTTATGACAGACAGCACAGCTGTCGATATAGTATGTAGCAGATGGAGGGTTGATTGTAGAAATCCCCACGGTGTGATGGTTGGTACGGGGGTGTGTAGAGGATGGACTCTTAGGTTTGGGATGAGCCCTGTTGCATGTAAATATATTTTCTGTTGCCGCTATGTATGGGCCCAGGGCCCATAATGTGTTTGTGGGCCTCAAGGCTTTTATGTGTTTTCAAGATTTGCACACTGAGTCTTGGTGACTCACCGTTTCATTTCTCCCAACTTTTCAGATGATCAATAGATTGTGGACATTGGAGCCGAGGGGGACTCAAGGGGCCATCAAGTCTTTTATCTTCATAGACTATTTTTGGTTTTTCTTTGAGTTTCAATTTTAGGATTATTTTTTGTAATAAGGCCTCCATAACTTAGGTTATCGAACTATATTTTTTTATGTTACATCTTATAAACTTATGTTTTCAAAGTCTTAATTATAAAGTGAAAGGAAAATGAGTTTTTCCAGCATGTTCAACGCAAATGTTAAAGTTTCTTAAAAAATGTCACAATTAATGACTAATCGATTAAAATAAACAGAGATTTTCAAAACCCTTCAAGGCAAAGTTTTCAACATTCAACCCGTAGTATACCAGATCCGATCATGACGTATGGGCCAGGTTTGGGGTGTTACATCTTTGGTATCAGAGCCCAGTTCAAAACTCAGGCTGTGAAATGGGTCCAGTAGTGATTTGTAAAAGTGATATAGGTTTGAGAAAAGTTCGGTTGAGATATGGCCTTCGAGTCTACCGGCACCACGATCCATGCAGGTAAGTATTCTAAACTCATTATGTGATATGCATGTTGGGTTTGATGGGCTCTATAGGGATGTAGGCTAGTATGCTAGAGTTTATGGACTTTAGGTTTAGTATAAACAATTCTTCAAATATCATAAGACTTAATTTCTAATTAAACATGTCTATGAACAAGTCACAGGGTTAGGGTGTGGTAACAGGCATACGCATGTCTAGGATTGGAGCCATGGAGAGCTTGGTATTTAAGCGGCCCTAGCGGCTCACCTCCTCTTCACTGGAATCCTACCAGTGCGTGGTATTTGCTCACCGTAGCCACGGGGACTTGTTGACGGGCCAAAATTTATAACTAAAACCCGAAAGAGACCAGCCACCCTATTTCACACAATTACTAAAATACCCTAGTTATGTAAAATTTCTGAAATACCCTCGATTTGTGAAATTTTCCCAAAATACCCATGGTTTGCAAAATTATCGAAATACCCTTAGATTGCAAAATTACCAAAATACCCCTATTTTGTAAAATCACCAAGATACCCTATTTTGGAAAATTACGAGAATACCCCTAGGTAGTGAAATGACAAAAATACCCTTATGTGATGAATGTGAGTTCATGGATGCTACTTGTATGTTGATGTGTGATGGTTGAATATATGTGGATTCTAGAGCTAGGAAATACAGACCTGAGAACTAAACCTTGTAGATAGAGTTTGAATTCGAAAGAACTACTGTTAAAACTACTCTCCATAAGATTGTTCATTATTATTCAGTAGAATAAATTAATAATTCATAAAATTTCTAATCAGATAAATGCGAATCGATAGAATAAGCATTAGAGGACGTGGTGTGCGTGGCCGAGGTAGAGGCAGGATTGCTTTGTCAGAACCGATAGGGTATGGTCATGAGTCAGGAATAAGGTACCAGTGCCACCAGCTGTGGAGGCAAAATTTTAAGATTAGACGGCCGGAGATGATGCGGTATCTCAAGCGATGTTGAGGGTTTTAGAGAGGGTTGATGGGGCAGGCATGGGCATAGAAGCCCGAAAATCTGTGTCAGAGTGACTTAGAGCTAATGGGGCAGAAGTGTTTAGGGGAATTTCTGGGAAAGCCCCAAGTACAGCTGAGTATTAGTTGGAGGCGGTCGAACACATAATGGATGATCTGGATTACACAGAAGAAGAGAAGCTGAAAGGAGTAGTGTCCCTTCTCCGAGACGAAGCTTATCAGTGGTGGCTTACGGTTAAAGATAGTATAGTGGCTGATCGTATCACCTGGGATTACTTTAGAATGGTGTTCTAGAGTAAGTACATTGGAATGAGTTATGTGGATACGCAGCGTAGATCATTTCTAAATCTGGTTCAGGGAATTAGGTCGGTGGCGGCGTTTGAAGCAGAATTCTTACGCTTGAGCCATTATGCTCGAGGGATAGTGGCCACAAAACATGAATGGTGTGTTCGATTTGAAGGTGGCCTGAAGGATGGTTTACGTGTTTTGATAGCTCCACAGCAAGAGAGGGAATTTACTGTACTTGTGGAGAAGGCTAAGATAGCTGAGGAGGTAAAGTGAATGGAAAAGGTGAATCGGGATAAAGATAGAAGTGAAAGTAGGAGGAATTTTTAATCGTCAGGAGCAGGCGGGCATTCTCAAAAAGACCTAGGTCGGATGGGCCAAACCAGGTGGAGAGACCTGCTGCTAACCAGACACGGAGGTGTATCCACTGTGGTAAATTCCATATAGGTGAGTGTTGGGTAGGCAGTGGAAAGTGCTTTAGGTATGGATCTTTGGACCATAAGATTAGAGACTGTCCACAGCCACGGAGCGATATAGGATCCGCAGGGCAGGAAAATGCTCAGCTAGGTAGAAGAGGTCAGCAGCTGCAGAGGGGTCGTGGTCCTGCTAGAGATGGTAACGGTTTCGGTCGAGGGGCAAGAAACACTGAGGCAAGACAGTCGGGGTTAGTCTATGTTACCAGGCGTCGAAAGGAGGCTGATGCACTGGATGTTATAATCGGTACATTTTTAATATTTGGTTTGCCTTACACTGCATTGATTGACATTGGGTCGACATATTCATATATTACTAGTAGTGTGTCTGGAACTTTAAGTTTAGATTTCGAGATTACTCCTAGGGCGATGACTGTAATTAGCCCATTAGGACAATCTGTGGTAGTAGATAAACTCTATCGGGAGGTACCCTTAGAAGTTCAGGGAATAGTTTTTCGGACGGATCTGATGGAATTACTGTTTGGGGAGTTCGACTTAATATTAGGCATGGACTGGCTAGTAAAGTATCAAGCTAATTTAGATTGTGTGGCCAAGCGTTTGGTGTTTAAAACTCCCGAGGGTGGTGAAGTGTTGGTGATAGGAGAAAGGGAGAACTGTCTGTCGACTGTAGTGACTGCCCTAAGAGCAGAAAGGATGGTGAGAAAAGGATGCGAGGCAGTTTTAATGTTTGTTAGGGCTCTGGAAGCCAATAACCTAACTATTGAGGACGTTAAGACGGTGAAAGAGTTTCCTGATGTTTTCCTAGAAGAGCTTCCGGGACTACCCCGGATCGTGAAGTGGAGTTTGGTATCGATCTTTTTCTGGGAACAGCGCTAGTATCTATTGCTCCATATAGGACAGTGCCAAAGGAGTTGGTGGAATTAAAAGTACAGATTCAGGAGTTGCTGGATAGAGGGTTTATTCGACCAAGTGTGTTGCCGTGGGGAGCGCCAGTGTTATTTGTCAAGAAGAAAAATAGATCAATGCGTATGTCCATTGACTATCGTCAGTTGAATAAGCTAACGATCAAGAACAAATACCCGTTGCCGAGGACCGATGACTTTTTCAATCAGTTGAAGGGAGCCCATGTTGGCTAAGGGAATTTTGGCTAAGGGAAGTTACGTTTTTAGGCCATGTTGTGTCGGTAGAGGGGATTAGGGTTGATCCTCAAAAAATTGAAGTGGGAAGCCGCCTAAGTCTGTGGCAAAAATTTAGAGTTTTCTTGGACTGGCCGGGTACTATCGAAGGTTTGTTGAAGGATTTTCTTCAATAGCGGCACCATTGACTAAGTTATTACGGAAATGAGTTCTGTTTGTTTGGTCCAATAAGCAGTAAGAGAGTTTCGAGAAGTTAAAAAGGATTTTGATGGAGGCTCCGGTATTGATTCAGCTGGAGGCTAGAAAGGAATTCGTAATTTACCGTGATGCATCACACATGGGACTAGGATGCGTGTTGATGCAAGATGGAAAGATTATTGTGTATGCATCTCGGCAGTTAAGACCGCACGAAGCAAATTATCCCACCCATGATTTGGAGTTGGAAGAGGCGGTTTTTGCTTTAAAGATTTGGAGACATTATCTGTACGGGGAGAAATCTGGTATTTTCACCGTTCATAAGAGCCTAAAATACCTTGTGACCCAGAAGGAGTTGAATCTAAGGCAGAGGAGGTGGATCCAGTTGTTAAAGGATTATGATTGCTCGATCGAGTACCATCCGGGTAAAGCTCATGTGGTGGTAGATGCTTTAAGTTGTAGAGTAATCTCTGACTTGAGAGCAATGTTTGCTCACCTTATTTTATACGATGATGGGAGCTTATTTGCTAAACTTCAAGTGAGACCCTCTTGGGTCAGTCAGGTTAAGGAGAAGCAGCAGAATGATGAGTTGCTAAAGGAGAAGTTTCATGTAGGATCAAGTGATGGATCGACGGACTTCAGTATGAATGAGGAAGGGCTGTTATGTTTTCAAGGAGAGTTCGCATGCCAAAAGATCCGAAATTGAGGCATAGGATTTTGCAAGAAGCGCACAGAAGTTCATACGCTATGCACCCCGGAGGGAGTAAGATGTATCGGGATTTGCGAGATCAGTTTTGATGGCCGGGCTTGAAGCGAGAGGTAACTGAACTGGTGAGTAAGTGTTTAACCTATCAACAGGTAAATGTGGAGCATCAATTACCATTAGGGTTATTGCAGCCAGTGAAGATTCCACAATGGAAGTGGGAAAGGATCACAATAGACTTTGTTAGTGGGCTACCCCTCACGCCTACTAAGAAAGATTCAGTCTGGCTGATTGTTGATCGCTTGACGAAGTCTACTCATTTCATACCAATACGGGTCGATTACTCTCTGCAAAAATTAGCTAAGCTATACATAGCGGAGGTGGTGAGGTTGCATGAAGTACTAGTATCGATCATATAGGACAGGGACCCTAGGTTCACGTCGCGATTCTGGAAGGCGTTGTATCAAGCGTTGGGTACGAAGTTGGATTTCAGTATAGCGCTTCATCCTCAGAAAGATGGACAGTCTGAGCAGGTAATTCAGATCTTAGAGGACATGTTGACAGGTTGTGTCATTGATTCCAGAGGTAGTTGGGAAGAATTTATACCCTTAGCGGAGTTTGCTTACAACAACAGCTACCAGTCTAGTATTCAGATGGTGCCCTATGAAGCATTGTATGGGCGGAAGTGTCATACTCCTACCTGTTGGATGGAATTAGGGGAACGCCAAATTTTGGGTCCGGAGTTGGTTACCGAGGCAGAGGAGAAGGTTGAGTTAATTCGAGCTCGACTAAAGGAAGCATCAGACCGACAAAAGTCCTATGCAGACTTGAAGTGTAAGGACATAGAGTTTGCAGTGGGTGACAAGGTGTTCTTGAAGGTGTCACCATGGAAGAAAGTGCTGTGGTTTGGACGGAAGGGTAAATTAAGTCCCAGATTCATTGAACCTTATCGGGTGTTGAAACGAGTGGGGCCAGTAGTCCATCAGCTAGAGCTACCTTCTGAGCTAAGCCAGATTCACAATATATTCCACGTTTTTATGTTAAGACGTTACTGTTCAGATCCATCCCATATGGTGTCTGTGGAAGAAATCAAAGTGAGACCTGACCTATCCTTTGAAGAAGAACTAGTAGAAATCTTGGATCATGATGTCAAGGTATTGCGAAGGAAAACGGTTCGTTAGTTAAGGTTCTATGGCGGAATCACGGTTCTGAGGAGGCTACTTAGGAACCAGAGGAAGCAATACGGTGGCAATACCCCATCTATTCTGATCAGGCAATTTCGAGGCCAAAATTTCTTTAAGGGGTAGAACTGTAACATCCTGAATTAATGGGCCTATGCATTTAATGTGTGTGGTTGTGCTTATTATGCTTGATAGAATGTTTTAGAGGTCCAGAATGGGCTCGACGTTGGGCTGAGGCCTTAGTCAAATTTTCTGTTTGGACACTCTAGTGGAAAGTAAGTTAGGACAGGGCTTAAAAGACATTACCTGTGAATTAAGACACAAAAATGGGCTTGTGGCCGAGTGGTTAGTAGCGATATCCAGGGACTAAGAGTGGCGTGTCAAGCTGTTAAGGAGGTCCAAGGTTCGAGTCACATAAAGCCTAATTCTTTTTAATTAAATTCAGCTAATTTTCGGCATTTAAGTGGGTAGAGTGGGATGGAAATAAGGCTTGGAAATAGGAGGATTTATTTGAGTGGATAATATAGATAATATGGCAGATAAAGGGAGGAAGAGGTAGTGTTATCTAGGATTCTTTTGGAGGTGTGATCAGATAAAGATAAAGGAGGAAATTTAGGATTTATCTGCTGGCCACAGTGGTGGCCGAAATTCCAACACTGAGGGGGAGGAGAAATCGGTTCTAATATGGTCAAGGGGTGCCGAAATTTCCCTTGATTAATAGCATAGTTTTAGTTTTAAAAAGGGCAATTTCGGTTTTAGGCAGTAGGTGCCAAAATTTTGCTTAAGTAGGGGGATATCTCTTCAATTTCGACATTTGACCCTATTCTCTTTTTTCTTTCCTCTCATCCCCACTTCTATGGAAAAGCCAAAAATTTCATTGTTCTCTTCTCTCATCTTTTCCTCCAAAAGTCAAACTCATAACTCTTCTCATCTCCATTCTTTTCCTATAACCGAATGATCATTGTTCTTTCCTTTATTCACCTTTTTGCCGATTTCTTCATAGCTGAATCTTCATAGATCCTGTTACACTATCTTTCTTTTGATCTTCTCAGCAGTTGAAATTTGTTAGGAGAAGCCGAACCTGTTGGTAAGTGCTGATTTCTTTTGATCTTTTCTCTTTCGGTTTTGGGGGCTATAGCCGATTGGCTAATGGGTTGTAAGGCCATCATTAATTCGATATTCTATTCACTGATCTTGTGTCCTGTTTGGGTGGCATTTCGGGATTTAAAGGAGATCTAACCGTCTAGGTTCCTAGGACAAAAATCTGCAACTTCCCAATCCTATTGTCTTCTTTTGGGATTTCAAGGAAGGATTTCAATTCTCCCTAAGTTGATCCATCGGTTTCCTTTCTTTATTGTGCCTTAACCTAATGCCTCATTAAGTAATCATTATAGTATCCTCTGACTAAGCTCATTCATGGACTCGAATGTCAGCAAATCAAAGGAAGGGGTTGGATCTGTAGTCCTAGCCCCAAAGTTTAAGAAACGCGCGGTGTCAGTAGTACGGGATTGGCCACCGGGTTGTGGACCGGCTTCAGAACAAAACCTTAGAAAGTTAGCAGTCGTATTGACTTCTGATAGTGTCGACATAGAAAGTACCATCTGTCGCTTGTAATCGTGTCTCGTAGATCTTTATCACACTAGTTAATCAGTATTATATGTATGTTATGGGCTAAAAGTCAAAAATGAGGTCGTATGAGCAATCGTATTACCCGTAAAGGATAGGCAAGGGATGCAGTGCGTAATCATAGAAACTTCTATGTGTATCAAGTATGTAAAAGTCCGGATCTATTTAGATAGTATAATGTTCTGATTCTTGCATGTATGTATGCATGGGATGGGATTGATATGATGAAGGGGAAGAAGGTCGATGGTGATCGGTGGCTTTTCCACATAGGTCACATAGTGATCGATCTTTATGACAGGTAGCACAGCTGTTGAAATACTACATTGTATTATTAAGGTCGCATGGCGATCGGTGGCTTTGGCACATAGGTCACATAGTGATCGGTCTTTATGACAGACATCACAGCTGTCGATATGGTGTGTAGTAGATGGAGGGTTGATTGTAGAAATCCCCAGGTGTGATGGTTGGTACGGGGGTGTGTACAGGATGGACTCTTAGGTTTGGGATGGGCCATGTTGCATGTAAATATATATTCTGGTTCCATTGTGTATAGGCCCAAGGCCCATAATGTGTTTGTGCGCCTCAAGGCTTTTATGTGTTTTCGGGATTTGCACACTGAGTCTTGGTGACTCACCCTTTCATTTCTCCCAACTTTTCAGATGAGCAGTAGATTATGGACATGGAAGCCGAGGAGGACTCGGGGGGCCATCAAGTCTTTTATCTTCACAGACTATTTTCGGTTTTTCTTAAAGTTTCAATTTTGGGATTATTTTGTAATAAGGCCTCCAAAACTTAGGTTATCGGACTATATTTTTTTTATGTTACATCTTACAAAGATATGTTTTCAAAGTCTTAATTATAAAGTGAAAGGAAAATGGATTTTTCCAGCATGTTCAATGCAAATGTTAAATTTTCTTAAAAAATGTCACAATTAATGATTAATCGGTTAAAATAAACTGAGATTTTAAAACCCTTCAAGGCAAAGTTTTCAACATTCAACCCGTAGCATACCAAATCCGGTCATGATGTATGGGCTGGGCTTGGGGTGTTACAAGCTAAGCTGATTAAATTACCAATTCCAATAGCATAAATATTCATAAACATGTTTGTCAAAACAACAACGAAGTTTTAAGAGATAGGGAGCAAGAAGCAAATCTGGTGTTTCTTTGTGGCTTGACTGATTGCTCCGTTCTTCGTCCTCTGTTGTCCTCAGCTATCAAGGTCGCCTATGAACACTTTAATTGCTCCTCAATGATGGCTGGTGAGGACCTCTTTCCCAAGAGAAGAAAACAACACTTGAACAAAATGGGAAATGGAAAAGAAAAGTTGAGAGAAAGTGAGAGAGGAGAAGAGAGAATGAGAGTGTGAATGAAGGATGAGGGATGCCTTGAATGATCAGCAGGGGGTGGCTTTTATAGCTAATTGTGGCTACTAAAAATAGAAAATTCCATCAGCCAAAGAGACCCCCCTTGGCCAGCCATCTATGTGGCAAAGTTGATGGCTTCAACTTTGCTAAATATGGCTTGGGGCAAATCTACAAAGCCACTAATTCTGGAGGGAGTTGAATGCAACTTTGACAAGTCTTCAAGGGCCTCTTTGCAAGCTTAATTAATCAGCTAATAAGCTGATTTGGGTCAGAAGATGGACGGTTCTAGGCAGCCCAATTGGTGGCTGGTTCGGTTCACTAAATTCGGCTCAACCGGTGCTATTTAACTGGACCCTTTTTCCATAATTAATTAATAATAATTTATTTAGCCCAAATTAAATTGGGAACAAATTAAAATTAATTATATTATGATTTAATATTCATAACCGGACCATCTTGGGCTAGAAATAAATTTTCCTCGATACTTTAAATTACTTCTCGGGTTTATTCTTTGAGCAGTGTCTATCGAGCCAATTTTCGTCCTTTGTACGAATCTGTCGAAAATAGTCAAAATTAATCAAAATTAACTATAAAATTAATTAAAATTCACCATGTTCATATTTTTAACACAATTTAATTATTTTATAATATTTAATTATTTTTCTCCAAGAATTTAACTGAAATAGCATGATTTTAAGTTAAAAAGGAATGTAAAAACATGTAAATTTTCATGTTTCCACATCCCCAAACTTAATTTATTGCTCCTCCTGAGTAATGCACAAATTTCAGAAAAATATCTCGGAAACACTTTTGAAAAACTCCTTCAGAACAACTTTCTTCTCAAAATTATGAATTTAATATACTTAGGCTTAAGAATAAGAAATTTGATAATTATGCTACTTAAGTATGTATATCGTTCAAATTACCTATGTATATCGTTCAAATTACCTCCAACAACTATTATAATAGCAAAATTAGATTAAATGTTTCTTAATAAAGGCATGTTACCTACCAATTTGATTTTAATCCCTTATTCAAAATTAAACTGCAATCATTAAGCTTAACTGATGTCTTCATATGTTGAACAGAGCAATTTCTCTCTACTAATGTAGGTAACATTGGAACTTTGAATCAATAGGTCTTTAATAAGGTTGTAACATGGCTGGGCTTAGGGGTAGGTAAAAGATAGATAATTTTAGGTTTTAAAACCCTAGACTCAGCGGAAAATCAAACCTTCAGAATTCTTACCTTGATACACCAACTTATGCTCTTTTGTACATTTATTTTATTTTGAGTGCATGTGCTTTCTTTTTTTTTTTTTACATTCGAGAACTTGTTTCATGTACTACAATTTTCGAGCAATTGATACTTCTTTTTAATTCCCCCAAACTTATTTTCAAACGATATTCTGAATAGTTCTGAGTCTAGTGTTTGGGACAATTTTAAAGATAATGAAGAGAAAAGTGATGGCTAAATATTGCAAAGGTCCAAATAAAACTAGGCCATATAGTTTCAAAGTTAGGTTTGAAAGGATAATTTTATCATGGTCGACTTGAAAGGCTCAAACGGTCCAAACAATAATTGCCTAAATCATCTTCAATATTCCATGCTTCCTAGGATTTCGCCTCAAGGAATTACTAAGTCAATTCTAAAGACTTAAACTTTCATGCATGCCTAATTTGTCGTAGGGAACTAAAAATTTCATGGTACGAATTTGCATGCTTTATTAAAATACATTCATATCATTATTAAGCCAACATAATAACTTACTGAAATAATTAAACTTTATTAATACTGAAGTTTAACATACTTAACAAAATTTCAAATTATTGAACAAAATATATCCTAATCATAATTAAAAAGAAGATTTTATTCTGAGTGGAATTAATTCAAATTTTCGATCCCCCTACTTAAAGCGAACAATGTCCTCCCTTTTTAAAGTGAATAGATACTATACACCAGGTAGAATTTTAGAAAAGAGAAGGTGAGTCAAATTGACTGCTTAAGTACCAAGCTCTCTCTAAAATCCAATCCTAGACATGTATATACCCATTTCCACACTTTAGCCTTTGTGACTTATTCAGATTTTATTCATGATTCCTATCTTTTGTTTTATTGTGTAAAAATAAAAACTCCTAATTAACCTAATCCTAAAATAACTTAGGAACAAAAATAAAATAAAGTTAAAGTCCTCCCTTTTTTATTTGTTTGCTGATCCTTCCGAATTCGACTCATCTTTTGCTCCATCATTACTGCCTTTGCATGAATCACTTTGCTCCCTCTTCGATAATGAACTCCATGGTTCAAATATGAAATCTGGAAACTCAGGGACAAAAATAAATGGGTCATTATAAATTTTCCTAAGGGTACTCCTAATCGAGTTATCCCTTATTTTTGAGTATCTTCAGTAGGCTTGTTGCTGCCATTGCATGTGTTTCATTAAGTCTATCAGCTTTGATAGCTCATCTCGAAGATCTGGGCTAGGCGGTGGAGCTCCAAACATTGAGGTTTCGATATCAGGTTCAGCTTCTGGTTCCATTGGTTCTGCCTCATTAGGGACTTCAGTTGATTGCTCTGGCGGGATCTCTGTGGGGTCATCTTCTGCTTCTTCAGGATCCTCACTCTCTTCAACTCGTTGCTGTAGAAAAGAATCTCCAGCTACTCGGTAGAGGTCCCAATCGGTGATTGTGCCTTGACTATACCCTGTCTTCTTTACTTTATCAAGAATTTTTTCTTTTAAGCACAAAATTGTTATCGTAAAGGGGAAATAGGCTAGGTAAGAACATCTAACGCCACAATTTCACATTTCTCTTAGGATGATTTTGCCCACATCAATGGTCTTTCCAGTTAGAATCGTGTATAATAGGACCATTCGTTCTAATGAGATTGTAGTCCCATGCAAGCTAGGCATAAGGCTGAAACGGATGAAATAGAACCATACCTTCGAAGTGGTGTCAAATATTCTCTTCGACACGTGTGGATTCCTTTCTTTGACACAGCCCACTTAGACCCTGGAACTATAAGTTCCTCGAGAATTTCTTGCAAATTTCCAGGCTTAATGTTGCTCAACAAAAAAGAATATTCATCGTTTTCTAAATCGGGTAATTCAAAGAACTCATTAATAGCATTTGAATTTATTGGTACCTTCGCTTGAGGTTAAGTTCACATAAAATTCACGAACTAGTTCCTCATCCACACTTGGTCTCTTTTCACAAAACAATTCCCAATTGAGGCTTCAAAGACTTTGACGAATACGCGCTATAATGTCTCTGTAGTTGCTTTCCTTCAATGTGAAGCCTTTCTCTGGATGCATATGTTGATTTTTTAAGATACTTTTGTATCTTACTTTGGCTTATTCAAAGTGGAACTTATTTTGCGTTTCACCGATTTGGGAGGAAGCACGAGTTCTCTTCCGAGGCATAATTGACCTGAACATAAAATGGGAAAATTATTTTCTCAAAAATTTAATTAATAAAAATTACTAATAATTCAATAAATTGAAAAAATTAAATAATTGAATAAAATTAAGAATTAAGAAGAAAAATTGTTCTTAACACCTTCCTTGTAAAAATTAAGAACTCCTAAAATAAAAAATACTTATGAAGCAAAAGATGGAAAATTGGAAAAGGTTGGAGGGTTTGGGTAAAGGGCTTGCTGCGGTATTGGTGTGCTGCATGGATGCTGCTAGGTGCGCGGGAGCAAGTAGCAACGTGTAGTGGGGCGTGCGTGCAAGCAACAGCATGCGGGGCCTTCGGCAAGTAGGTTGGGATGTGCCCAGGTGCTGCGCATAGGAATAAGACACGGCCTGGGCGACTTCTAGAGCTAGGGCGTGCGGCGTGCTGAGGTTGTTGGCCAAGCAGTGTGCCAGAGCTGTTGGGCGCTTAGGCGTGCCACTAAGTGCTTAGCTAGGAGGTTTCGGCTCTTAAGGTTTTAGGGTTTTGAGTGATGAATGAATGGGAGAAGTACGGGGGGAATTTATGGTGAGAGTAGTAGGAATTAGAGTAGGATTCTTAGAGAAATTTAATAATTTAAAATATTCTAATTCTAATTATACTCAATGTTAACAACAATTTAATAATCAAATATATACATATTAAATTATCAATTGCTATTAAATTTGTAACACCCCAAACCCGGCTCATTCGTCATGAATGGATCTGGTATGCTACGGGTTGAATGTTGAAAACTTTGCTTTGTAGGGTTTTTGAAAATCTCAGCTTATTTTAATCGGTTAATCATTAATTGTAACATTTTTGAAGAAACTTTAACATTTGCGTTGAACATGCTGGAAAAACCCATTTTCCTTTCACTTTATAATTAAGACTTTGAAAACATATGTTTATAAGATGGAAAAAAGAAAATATAGTTCGATAACCTAAGTTATGGAGGCCTTATTACAAAAATAATCCCAAGATTGAAACTTAAAGAAAAACCGAAAATAGTCTATGAAGATAAAAGACTTGATGGCCCCTCAAGTCTGCCTCGGCACCCATGTCCACGATCTACTGCTCATCTAAAATGTTGGGAGAAATGAAGGTTGAGTCACCAAGACTCAGTGTGCAAATCCCAAAAACACATAAAAGCCTTGAGGCCCATAAACACATTATGGCCCCTGGGCCCATACACAATGGCAACAGAATATATATTTACATGCAACATGGCTCATCCCAAACCTAAGAGTCCATCATCTACACACCCCCGTACCAACCATCACACCGTGGGATTTCTACAATCAACCCTCCATCCGCTACACACTATATCGACAAATTGTCTTTGTCATCATAAAGACCGATCACTATGTGACCTATATGGCAAAGCCACTGATCGCCATGTGACCTTAATAATACATTGTAGTATTTCGACAGCTGTGCTGCCTATCATAAAGACTGATCACTATGTGACCTATGTGGCAAAGCCACCGATCGCCATCCGACCTTCTTCCCCTTCATCATATTAATCCCATCCCATGCATACATACATGAAGGAATCAGAACATTATACTATCTAAACAGATCACAGACTTTCACATACTTCGATACACATAAAGAAGTTTCTATGATTACGTACATGGCATCCCTTGCCCACCCTTTCTGGGTAAACGACTGTTCATACAGCCTCATTTTTCGGCTTTTAGCCCATAACATACATATAATATAGATTAACTAGTGTGATAGAGATCTACACACTTGATAACCGACAGGATAGTACTTTCTATGTTGACACTATCAGAAGTCGATACGACTGCTAACTTTCTAAGGTTTTGTTCTGAAGCCAGTCCACAACCTGGTGGCCAATCCTAAACTGCTAACACTGCTCGTTTCCTAAACTTAGGTATTGGTTTTACAGATCCAATCCCCTCCTTCGCCTGATTGACATTTGATTCCCTCAAAAGACCTTATCAGTTGCTGCCATCACAACATATAGTTGTTAATCCATAACATATGGTTAAGATTATAAACACGATGAACGAACCTAACGAAAATCTAAAGAGAACCCTTTACCTTAAAATCTCGAAAAGCGATTGAGACTCAGAGACTAGTAGTTTCCAGCTTTTAGATCTAAACGATCAACTTTGATTCTCGACGTCGCCCAACAAGAAAACATCAAACCATTAATCAAACGTCAACCTTACCAAGCCTATTAGCCTTTCGACTTTAGCTTCCAAAAATTGAAAGAAATGTGAATAGAAGAAGATCAACACTTACCCTATCACAGGAGATTCGGCTACTCCTAGAAGATTTTGACTTTTTGCGAAAACCAAAAAGAGAAGATGATTCAAAGAATCTATGGAGATTCAGCTTTTTAATGAAGAAATCGATAGGAAGGAAAAAGAAAAGAATAGACACTAAGGCATTCGGCTATGGCAGAAGAGAGTGAAGAGAAAGAATACTTAAGGGTTTCGGCTTATAGAAGGAATTAAAAAAAGGTGTAGAGAAAGGCTATGAGGTTTCGGCTTTAGCAGAGAATGAAGAATAAGATGGAACTTTAGGGGTTTTCGGCTTTTTGAGAAAAGAAACAACTAAGAGAAGAGAATGAGAATAAATGTCGAAATTAAGAAGTACCCTATTTTCTAATCAAATTTTCGGCACACACACTAACCAAAAGCCGGAATTGCCCTCTTTTGAAAACTAAAACTAATTAATAAACAAGGGAAATTTCAACACCCCCTTTAGCCTCATCAAAACCGATTTCCTCTTTCCCTCAGAGTTGGAAATTCGGCCACTACTGTGATCAATAGATAATTCCTAAACTTTTTCCCTTATCCATATCCGATCATACCTTCACAAGTGGCTTGGATAACACCACCTCTTCCTCCTTTTTATCAGCTTTATTATCCACATTATCCATTCACGTAAACCCGCTATTTCTAAGCCTCATTGTCGTCCCACTCTACCTACTTAAATGCTGAAAATTAACTAAATTTAATTAAAAGAATTGGGCTTCATGCAACTTGAATTTGGGCCTCCTCAGTTGACGCCACTTCCCTACTCTTTAAGTGGTGCCACTTTGCCACTGGGCCACAAGCCCCAATTTGTATCTTAAAACACCGGTAACATCTTTTAAGCTCTATCTTACTAGGCTTTCCACTAGAGCGTCCAAACAGAAAATTTGACTAAAGCCTCGGCCCAACTTCGAGCCCATTCTGGATCCCTAAAACATTCTATCAAGCATAACAAGCACAACCACACACATTAAACGTATAGGCCCATTAATTCGTGGATGTTACGCTTCTACCTCTCAAAGAAATTCGCCTCGTAATTACTTGATCAGAATAGATGCGGGTATTGCCGCCGTATCGCTTCTTCTGGTTCCCAAGTAGCCTCCTCAAAACCATGATTCTGCCATAAAACCTTAACTAACAGAATCGATTTCCTTCGTAATACCTTGACATCATGATCTAGGATTTCTACCGGTTCTTCTTGAAAGGATAGGTTAGGTCTCACTTCAATTTTTTCCACAGATACCACATGGGATGGATCTGAACGGTAATGTCTTAACATAGAAACATGGAATACATTGTGGATCTGGCTTAGCTCAGATGGTAGCTCTAGCTGATAGGCTACCGGCCCCACTCATTTCAACACCCGATAAGATTCGATAAATCTAGGACTTAATTTACCCTTCCGGCCAAACCTCAGCACTTTCTTCCATGGCGACACCTTCAAGAACACCTTGTCACCCACTGCAAACTCTATGTCCCTACTCTTCAAGTTTACATAGGACTTTTATCGGTCCGACGCGTCCTTTAGTCGAGCTTAAATTAACTCAACCTTTTTCTCTGTCTCAGTAACCAACTCCGATCCCAAAATCTGACGTTTCCTAATTTCGTCCAATAGGTAGGAGTACGACACTTCCGCCCGTACAATGCTTCATAAGGCGCCATCTGAATACTAGACTGGTAGCTGTTGTTGTAAGCAAACTCCGCCAACGGTAAAAACTCTTCCCAACTACCTCCGAAATCAATGACACATCCCCTCAACATGTCCTCCAAGATCTGAATTACCCGCTCAGACTGTCCATCTGTCTGAGGATGAAACACTATACTGAAATCCAACTTCGTGCCCAACGCTTGATGCAAAGCCTTCCAGAAAAGCGACGTGAACCTTGGGTCCCTATCTGATATGATTGATACTAGTACCCCATGCAACCTCACTACCTCCGCTATATATAACCTAGCCACTTACGAGAGATGAATTGACCCATACCGGTATGAAATGAGCGATTTCGTCAGCGATCAACAATCACCCAGACTGAATATTTCTTAGTAGGCGTGAGGGGTCGCCCACTAACAAAGACCATTGTGATCCTTTCCCACTTCCATTGTGGAATCTTCACTGGCTGCAATAACCACGATGGTAATCGATGCTCGCCTTTACTGGCCGACAGTCAAACACTTACTCACCAATTCTGTTACCTCACGCTTCAAGCCCAGCCACCAGGACTGATCTCGCAAATCCCGATACATCTTACTCCCTCCAGGGTGCGTAGCGTATGAACTTCCATGTGCTTCTTGCAAAATCCTGTGCCTCAATTCCAGATCTTTTGGTATGCAAACTCTCAATTGAAAACATAACAGTGCTTCCTCATTCATACTGAAGTTCGTCGATCCATCACTTGATCCTACATGAAACTTCTCCTTTAGCAACTCATCGATTTGCTGCTTCTCCTTAACCTGACTGACCCAAGAGGGTTTCACATGAAGTTCAGCTAATAAACTCTCATCATCGTATAAACTAAGGTGAGCAAACATTGCTCTCAAGTTAGAGATCACTTTACGACTCAAAGCATCCACCACCACGTTAGCTTTACTCTGATGATACTCGATCGAGCAGTCGTAATCCTTTAACAACTCGATCCACCTCATTTGCCTGAGATTCAACTCCTTCAGGGTCAAAAGGTATCTTAGACTCTTGTGATTGGTATAAATAACATATTTCTCCCTGTACAGATAATGTCTCCAGATCTTCAAAGCAAAAACTACCGCCGCCAACTCCAAATCATGGGTGGGATAACTTGCTTCGTACGGTCTTAACTACCGAGATGCATACGCAACAACCTTTCCATCTTGCATCAACACATATCCTAGTATCGTGTGTGACACATCATAGTAAATTATGAATTCCTTTCCAGCCTCCAGCTGAATCAATATCGGAACCTCCGTCAAAATCCTTTTTAACTTTTCAAAACTCTCTTACTGCTTATTGGACCAAATAAACGGAACTCCTTTCCATAATAACTTAGTCAATGGTGCCGCTATTGAAGAAAATCCTTCAACAAGCCTTCGGTAGTACCCGACTAGTCCAAGAAAACTCTAAATTTTTGCCACGGACTTAGGCGGCTTCCAATCAATACCTTCAATTTTTTGAGGGTCAACCCTAATCCCCTCCACCGACACAACATGGCCTAAAAATGTAACTTCCCTTAGCCAAAATTCATACTTACTGAATTTGGCATACAACTGCTTCTCCCTCAAGATCTGCAAAACCACTCGAAGGTGTGAGTCATGTTCCTCCTCCAATCTTGAATAAACCAGGATATCATCTATGAACACCATGACAAATCGATCCAAGTAGGGTTGGAATATTCTGTTCATCATATCCATAAATGCTGCTGGCGCATTGGTCAAATCGAATGGCATTACCATGAACTCTAATGACCATAGCAAGTCTTAAAAGTCATTTTATGAACATCTGCCTCCTTGACCTTAAGCTGATGGTATCCTGACCTCAAATCTACTTTTGAAAAGACTGAGGCTCCCTTCAACTGATCGAATAGGCCATCGATCCTTGGCAATAGGTATTTATTCTTGATTGTTAGCTTATTCAACTGATGATAGTCAATGCACATACGCATTGATCCATCTTTCTTCTTGACAAATAACACCGGCGCTCCCCAAGGTGACACACTTGGTCAAATAAACCCTCTATCCAGTAACTCATGAATCTGCGCTTTCAATTCCACCAACTTCTTTGCGCCATTCTATATAGAGCAATGGATACTGGCGCTGTTCCCAAAAGAAGATCGATACCAAACTTCACTTCATGATCCAGATGTAATCCCAGAAGCTCTTCTGAAAAACATCAAGAAACTTCTTCACCGTCCTAACATCCCCAACAGTTAAGTCCTTGGCTTTCAGAGCCCGAACAAACATTAAAACTGCCTCGCATCCTTTTCTTACCATTCTTTCTGCTCTTAGGGCAGTCACTACATTCGACAGACAGTTCCCCCTTTCTCTTATCACCAACACTTCACCACCCTTGGGGTTTTCAACACTATACGTTTGGCTGCACAATCTAAATTAGCTTGATACTTCACTAGCCAGTCCATGCCTAATATAAGTCAAACTCCCTAAACGGTAATTCTATCAGATCCGTCCGAAAAACTATTCCCTGAACTTCTAAGGGTACCTCCCGATAGAGTTTATCTACTACCACTGATTGTCCTAATGGGCTAATTACAGTCATCGCTCTAGGGGTAATCTCAGAATCTAAACTTAAAGTTCCAGACACACTACTAGTAACATATGAATGTGTCGACCTAATGTCAATCAATGTAGTGTAAGGCAAACCAAATATTAAAAACATACCAATTATAACATCTGGTGCGTCAGCCTCCTCTCGACGTCTGGTAGCATAGACTAACCCCGACTGTCTCACCTCAGTGTTTCTTGCCCCTCGGCCTGGTGCTCCACGACCTCGACCGAAACCATTACCACCTCTAGCTGGACCACGACCCCTCTGTGGCTGCTGACCTCCTCTACCTGGCTGGGCATTTCCCTACCTTGCGAGTCCTACATCGCTCATGGCTGTGGACAGTCTCTAATCTGATGGTCCAAAGATCCACAGCTAAAGCACTTTTCACTGCCTGCCGAACACTCACCTACATGAAATTTACCACAGCGAACACACCTCCGTGTCTGGTTAGCAGTAGGTCTCTCCACCCGGTTTGACCCATCCAACCTAGGTCTTTAGTGAGCACGCCCAGCTACTCCTGACGATCTAAAATTCCTCCTACTTCCACTTCTATCGTTATTCCGATTCAGCTTTTTCGTTCGCTTTACCTCCTCAGCTATCTTAGCCTTCTCCACAACCACAACAAATTCCCTCTCCCACTGTGGAGCTATCAAAACACGTAAATCATTCTTCAGGCTATCTTCAAATCGAACACATCATTCATGTTTTGTGGCCACTATCCCTCGAGCATAACGGCTCAAGCGTAAGAATTTTGCTTTATACGCTGCCACCGATCTACTTCCCTGAACCAGATTTAGAAATGCTCTACGCTGCGCATCCACATAACTCGTTCCAATGTACTTACTCTGGAACGCCAACCTGAAGTAATCCCAGGTGATACGGTCAGCCATTGCACCATCCTTAACCATAAGCCACCATTGATAAGCTTCGTCCCGAAGAAGGGACACTACTCCTTTCAGCTTCTCTTCTTCCGTGAAATCCAGATCATCCATTATGCGGTCTACTGCCTCCAACCAATACTCAGCTGTACTCAGGGCTATCCCAGAAATTCCCCTAAACATTTTGGCCCCATTAGCTCTAAGTCGCTCGGACACATATTTTCGGGCTCCTGTGCCCATGCCTGCCCCAATAACCCTCTCTAAAACCCTCAACATCTCCTGAGATACCGCATCATCTCTAGCCGTCTGATCTTGAAATTCTGCCTCCACAGCTGGTGGGACTGGTACCTCATTCCCTGACTCGTGACCAGACCCTACCGATTTTGACACAACAATCCTGCCTCTTCCTCGGCCACGCACACCATGTCCTCTAGTGCTCATTCTATCGATTCGCGTTTATCTGATTAGGAATTTTATAAATTATTAATTTCTTCCATTGATTAATAATGAACAATCTTATGGAAAGTAGTTTAATTAGTAGTTCTTTTGAATTCAAAATCAGTCTCAAGTCTGTATCTCCTAGTTCTAGAGATCACATACATTCCGCATCCATATGCATCACAACTGAGCATCACATAACAGCATCAACATACAAGTGACAACCATAAACTCTTCTTCGTCACATAAGCGTATTTTCGTCATTTCACTACCCAGGGGTACTTTCGTAATTTCATCTTACAAGGGTATTTCTATAATTTTCCAAAATAGGATATCTTGGTGATTTTACAAAGTAGGGGTATTTTGGTAATTTTGAAATTTAGGGTATTTCGGTAATTTTGCCAATCGGGGGTGTTTCGATAATTTTACAAATTTTGGTAATTTTTATAAATCCAGGGTATTTTGAGAAATTTTCACAAATTAAGGCTATTCCCGAAAATTTTACAAAACTAGGGATATAAGTAATTTTACAAAAATAGGGTGGCTGGTCCCTTTCGGGTTTTAGTTAAGAATTTTGGCCCATCAACTAGCCCCCGCGGCTAAAGTGAACAGACACTACGCACCAAGTAGGATTAGGGAAGAGGAGGTGAGCCGTTAGGGCTGCTTAAATACTAAGCTCTCCCTAGATCCAATCCTAGACATGCGTATGCCTGTTGCCACACTTCAACCCAATGACTTGTTCACGGACATGTTTAATTAGAGAAATTAAGTCTTATGGATGTTAGACAATTTGTTCAAACTAAACTTAAAGTCCATAAACTATAGCATACTAGCCTAAGTCCCTATAGAGCCCATTAAGCCCAACATGCATATCACATAATGAGTTTAGAATACTTACCTGCGTGGATCGGGTGCTGGTAGACTCGAAGGCCATATCTCAGCCAAATTTTTCTCAAACTTACATCACTTTTACAAATCACTACTGGACCCATCTCACAGCCCGAGTTTTGAACTAGGCTCTGATACCAAAAATATAACACCCCAAACCCGGCTCATACGTCAAGACCGGATCTGGTATGTTACGGGTTGAATGTTGAAAACTTTACTTTGTAGGGTTTTTGAAAATCTTAGTTTATTTTAACCGGTTAATCATTAATTGTGACATTTTTTAAGAAACTTTAACATTTGCGTTGAACATGCTGGAAAAACCCATTTTCCTTTCACTTTATAATTAAGACTTTGAAAACATAAGTTTATAAGATGGAAAAAAGAAAATATAGTTTGATAACCTAATTTATGGACGACTTATTACAAAAATAATCCCAAAATTAAAATTTAAAGAAAAACCGAAAATAGTCTATGAAGATAAAAGACTTGATGGCCCCTCGAGTCCGCCTCGGCTCCCATGTCCACGATCTACTCCTCATCTGAAAAGTTGGGAGAAATGAAAGGGTGAGTCACCAAGACTTAGTGTGCAAATCCCGAAAACACATAAAAGCCTTGAGGCCCACAAACACATTATGGCCCCTGGGGCCATACACAATGGCAACAGAATATATATTTACATGCAACATGGCCCATCGCAAACCTAAGAGTCCATCCTCTACACACACCCGTACCAACTATCACACCGGGGGGATTTCTACAATCAACCATCCATCCGCTACACACCATATCGACAGCTGTGTTGTTTGTCATAAAAATCGATCACTATGTGACCTATGTGGCGAAGCCATCGATCGCCATGCGACCTTAATAATACATTGTAGTATTTTGACAGATGTGCTACCTGTGATAAAGACCGATCACTATGTGACCTATGTGGCAAAGCCACCGATCGCCATCTGACCTTCTTCCCCTTTATCATATTAATCCCATCCCATGCATACATACATGCAAGAATCAGAACATTATACTATCTAAACAGATCACAGACTTTCACATACTTCGATACACATAGAGAAGTTTCTATGATTACATACCTGGCATCCCTTGCCTACCCTTTCTGGGTAATATGACTATTCATACAGCCTCATTTTCTGGCTTTTAGCCAATAACATACATATAATACAGATTAACTAGTGTGATAGAGATATACACACCTGATCACTGACAGGACAGTACTTTCTATGTCGACACTATCAGAAGTCGATACGACTGCTAACTTTCTAAGGTTTTGCTCTGAAGCTGGTCCACAACCCGGCGGCCAATCTCGAACTGCTGGCACTGCTCATTTCTTAAACTTAGGGATTGGTTTTACAGATCCAATCCCCTCCTCTGCCTGATTGACATTTGATTCCATCAAAAGACCTTATCAGTTGCTACCAGCACAACAATAGTTGTTAATCCATAACATATGGTTAAGATTATAAACACAATGAATGAACCTAGCGAAAATCTAAAGAGAACCTCTTACCTTGAAATCCTGAAAAGAGATTGAGACTCAAAGACTAGTAGTTTTCAGCTTTTAGATCTAAACGATCTACTTCGATTCCCGACGTCGCCCAACAAGAAAACATCAAACCATTAATCAAATGTCAACCTTACCAAGCCCATTAGCCTTTCAGCTTTAGCTTCCAAAAATTGAAAGAAACGTGAAGAGAAGAAGATCGACACGTACCCTATCACAGGAGATTCGGCTAATCCTAGAAGATTTCAATTTTTTTGTGAAAACCAAAAAGAGAAGATGATTCAAAGAATCTATAGAGATTCGGCTTTTTAATGAAGAAATCGACAGGAAGAAAAAAGAAAAAAATAGACACGAAGGCATTCGACTATGGCAGAAGGGAGTGAAGAGAAAGAATACTTAAGGATTTCGGCTTATAGAAGGAATCAAAAAATGGTGTAGAGAATGGCTATGAGGTTTCGGCTTTAGTAGAGAATGAAGAAGAAGATGGAACTTTAGGGGTTTTCAGCTTTTTGAGAAAAGAAACAACTAAGAGAAGAGAATGAGAATAAATGCTGAAATTAAGAAGTACCCTATTTTCTAATCAAATTTTCGGCACACACACTAACTAAAAGCCGGAATTGCCTTATTTTGAAATCTAAAATTAATTAATTAACAAGGGAAATTTCGGTACCCCCTTTAGCCTCATCAAAACCGATTTCCTCCTTCCCCCAGAGTTGGAAATTCGGCCACTACTGTGATCAATAGATAGTTCCTAAACTTTCTCCCTTATCCATATCCGATCATACCTTTACAAGTGGCCTAGATAACACCACCTCTTCCTCCTTTTTTTCTGCTTCATTATCCACATTATCCACTCACATAAACCCCCTATTTCTAAGCCTCATTGCCGTCCCACTCTACCCACTTAAATGCCGAAAAATAACTAAATTTAATTAAAAGAATTGGGTTTCATGCAACTTGAATTTGGGCTTCCTCAGTTGACGCCACTTCTCTGCTCTTTAAGTGGGGCCACTTTGCCACTGGGCCACAAGCCCCAATTTGTATCTTAAAACACAGGTAACATCTTTTAAGCCCTATCTTACCAGGCTTTCCACTAGAGTGTCCAAATAGAAAATTTGACTAAGGCCTCGGCCTAACTTCGAGCCCATTCTAGACCCCTAAAACATTCTATCAAGCATAACAAGCCCAACCACACACATTAAACGCCTAAGCCCATTTATTCAGGATGTTACAAAATTATTAAGATAAGCATAAAATATAATAAAATCAATCCTAATCGTAAGCTAAGTTGATAAAAATTAATATATAAATTATAATGGATATAATTATATCTTAAAGTTTATCAATAATTTATAAATATATAATATTAAGTAAAAATATTTATTCTAAATGCCTTTAAAAATATTTACAAAAGAGGCACCTAGTTTATATTATTTATGGAATTATCAACCAAATCTTAAAATAATTCAATTAAGTCCCTAGACTTAATGAAAATTTGAAATTTAGTTGCAATTTAAAACTTGGGTCAAAATTGACCTTTTTATTTGAAAAACAAAAATTTATTTTTTCATTTAGGGACTAATTTCTCGAAAAATTATGTAAAAATAAATTCCCAGGAAAGATTGGAGGGGTCACAAGTGGTCCCGCTTAAGTTCCAATCTCCTAGACAGAAGTTATTTAAACATAATAAACCCAAAATATACCTTAAATAATTTATTAAAATAACGAAAATTTAAATAACTGATAAACTGAACAAGATTTGATCTCGTTCAGGTCTTTCTCCGTAGTAATGTTTCAAACATTGAGCATTAATTTGAAAATTACCTCCCTTACCTTGGAGTTCAACAACTCCATACAGATAGGCGCAATGAATCGTGAATGGACCAGACCAACGTGATTTTAACTTACATGGGAAGAACTTCAATCTAAAATTAAACAACAAGACTTGCTGACCTGCTTCAAATTCTATAACTCGAATGTGTTTTTCATGCCATTTCTTGAGTCTTTCCTTGAGTAATTTGGCATTTTTGTATGAGAACATTTAGAATTCCTCTAGCTCATTGAGTTTGACCATCCATTTCTCTCTAGCAAGCTTAAGATCCAAGTTGAGTTTGTAACACCCCGAATTTGGGCCTAGTAGAATTGGGCCTGTTGGGTCTTGGGCGTAGGAGCATTTAAAATTTTTGAGAACAAGAGAATGACCCTAATGCAAGTTGGACCTATTAGGTGAGTGATTTTGGAAGGTTAGGGGGCTTCTATGAAGTCCCGGGTTCAAACTTGGGCTTTAGGAAAATTTTGGTTTTAGGTGAATAAAACCTTGGGTGTTAGAAAGTAGGCTTTAAGAATAAAATGTGGAGAAAAATGACATAAAAGGAGTTGTGGCCTAGTGGCAAATGACGCCACATAAGAGACAAAGGAATGATGCCACAAGGAAGTAAGGGGTCCAAGGTTCAAGTCTTGGCGTTGGCAATTCTTTTTGTTTTCTTTTAAGATGAACTTAGACTTTGGCCCATAGACTTATATTTAGTTGTGCATGTTTTAAGACAAAAGGAGCTAGTTGGTAAAGTGGCTAGTGGTGTGGATTATGTTTCAAGGGAGCCTGAGTTCGAATCCCATAGCAAGCAAAAAAGGATATTTATTTTGCTAAGTTGGGACGGCCATAGTTTGTGTTGGAATTAAACTCTACTGAAGGAGGGATCCCACATCGGGAAGCTAGTAAGAGGGAAGGTGAGAAGCTGGCTTTAAATAGAGCAATCTATAAGGAGAGCAAGCATACCTGGGTTGGCGTTTGGGCATAGAAGTGTTTGGAGTGCGGATCAACCCCAGATTCCTATCAGGTGTGTATTTCGCCCAACTCTAGCTGTACAATGCCGAAAAGCCAGTCACACGACGATGGTAGCCACATGAGCGTGTGAGCGCATGTGTGGGAGCTTCGATGCGATAGTTGAGGCCACTATGAGTTTTCTTGTGGGCTGATGCTGTTTGGGCCACGATGGGCCGAAAGGGTCCATGTAAGACAATGGGCCCATGGGCCCAATTGAATAAATTGTATGATTGTGTAGTAGATATTGGACTGGTCTAGGTGAATCTCATATCTGTGGCTAGATTTGGGCTAAATGGGTCACACGAGCGTGTGGGCCCACTTGGACCGAAAATGGGCCTTAGGCCCATTCGCATCATGATCTCTATTTAGAACACTTGAGTCGCTTGAGGCCACTGTAGACCTTCCGAGGGGTTGACAAAATTACCAAAATACCTTCGGTATACGAAATAACCAAAATACCTTCAGTTTGTAAAATTATCGAAATACCCCATATTATAAAATTACCGAAATATCCCTGGTTTACAAAATTACTGAAATACCATTGATTTGTAAAATTATCAAATACCCTCAATTTACAAAATTACAGAAATACCCTCAATTTGTAAAATTATCGAAATACCCTAGTTTGCAAAATTATCGAAATACCCTAGTTTGCAAAATTACTGAAATACCCTTATAGGGTAGAATTATTGAATTACCTCTGTATGGTAGAATAATCAAAATACCCCTGAAGGGTATGATTACCGAAATACCCTTATAGGGTAAAATGATTATTTTGTCCTTGTAGGTAAATGACTGATTTAGATTGTGAATTTGATTGTTTTGATTGTGATTGTATAACTATGAGTTTAACTAACTTGACTGTGGGTGTGTGACTAATATGCTGTTAATATATGTTTAGATAATTGTTACTGAGCATGGCCATTTTGCATACATGTGTAATGATTGAGCATGACATACACGACATATTGCATGGGGTTGGGATTTGTATTTTGGAGGAAGTATCGATCGGTGGCTATGCCACGCTTTATCGATTTAGTGGCTCGCCATCGATATCGATTCTAGTGGCTCAGCCACATATACCGTTATTAGCAGTAAGGATGTATTATTGGAGAGCTTGGCTCTGTGCCATCTTGATTATGGCTTTGTGCCAATCTATTTACCCGTGGCTATATGCCTAACAGATATTGATGACTCTGTGTCAATCATATTTACCCAAGGCTGTGTGCCGATTATATTACCGTCATTGATGGCTATGTACCAAACATAATACAGTTACTGATGGCTTTGTGCCAATTATAATACCACTGTTGAAGGCTTAAGAGCCGCATATGTTCATACTGACAGCTCGGCTGCGTTCTTGGTGTGTAGGGCTGGGTGGGTTGACTTGGTCCCCATAGGAGTGTAGGGTTGGTACGGGTGGTATGCTGGCTGGACCGGGGTGGACTGCATCCTCATATTATTGCATATCTGTTTATGAGATCTATCACTGTACTGGGCTTAGGCCACTTGTTCTGCTATTGGTTTGGGCTAGGACCAATTGATACTATTATGGGCTATGACCCAAGTGATATTGTAGCGGACTTTGGCCCACGTAAGCTCTAAACTAGACTGTACTATTTTTGTTAAAGGGCTTCGGCCCAGACTATTTAGGTTTCTACTTCTGTATACTAACTGTTACTCTGGTAAGGGGATTACACACTGAGTTTTCATAAACTCACCCCATTTTTAACTCTGCAGGTAATCCTCAGCCTTAGACGGATCGGAGCTGCGAGGGACTTGGAGGTGACCACACGTCCGACTGGCTTTAAAGTACACATCCTATTTTTATTTTAGTTTAATTTGTTGGGTTATAAATTTTGTAATAAGGCCTTAAGATTTCTGAACTTTAAGTTTTGGGATTTTCTTGATTGTTTATAATTGCTAGAAGTAGAACATGAATTTTCAAAAAATAACTACTGTTTTTCAAAATATCACATTCTGCAACTGTTTTAAATTTAACTTCTACAAAAATAAGGTTTTAAAGATAAAAATGTTTTCCAAAAATGATTTCTAATAATCCACGTTTTGAAAATAAGCAAACGAAATCTGAGGTTTTGAATAGCAGAAAGTTTTAAGTTGTAAGAAGGGTTTCTAACGAAAGCTAGGTTTTCAAAAACTCTTTAACGTGACACGCCAGATTTGCGCCTACTTCTAGGTCGGGTTTGGGGTGTTACAGAGTCGTCGAAGAGCCCAGTAAGCTTTGTGCTCTAGCTCCATAGGTAGATGACAGACTTTCCCAAAGACCAACCTGTAGGGTGACATTCCTAAAGGTGTCTTGTATGCTACTTTATAAGCCCATAAAGCATCATCTAGTCTCTTGGACCAATCTCGTCAGTTCGGGCAAACTACCTTCTCAAGTATGCCTTTGATCTCTTTATTCGCCAACTCAACTTGCCCTTTTATCTGCGGATGGTAAGCTGTAGCAACCTTATGTTTCACTCTATGTTTATCTAACAACCATTTTAACCACTTGTTCACAAAATGGGTTCCTTCATCGCTGATAATAGCTATTGGGGTTTCAAACCTTGTGAACACGTGTTTCTGCAAGACCTTCATCAGAACTTTAGTATCGTTCGTCGGATAAGCTTCAGTCTCTACTGATTTGGACACATAATCTACTGCTACCAATATGTACTTGTGACCAAAAGATGTAGGGAAAGGACCAAGAAAGTCAATACCCCAAACATCAAATAATTCTACCTCAATGATATTTTTTCAAGGCATCTCATTTCTATTGGTGACATTTCCAACCCTCTAACATTGATCACAACTCTTTACGTAAGTGTATGCATCCTTTAATAGTGTTGGCCAAAAGAATCCAGCTTGCAATACTTTGGTCGCTGTACGTGTACCTCCGAAGTGTCCCCCACTCGGAGCTGAGTGATAGTGGTATAAAATCTTTGGTATTTCATCTTCTACCACACATCTCCCGATCATCTGACCTGCACACTTTTTAAACAAATATAACTCTTCCCAGAAATAGTACTTCGCATCGTGAAGAAACTTTTTACTTTGTTGATACATTTTATCAATCGGCATCAAACAACAAGCTAAATAGTTAGCAATATAAGCAAACCAAAGAATACTATGGACATGATTTACCTTCAATATCTGCTCATCTAGAAATGTTTCCTGAATCGGTACAAGTGGAGAATTTCCCTTTGCGGCTCTCATCTGGATAAGTGATTTGCTACTTGGTTTTCTACTCCCTTTCAATCTTGAATTTCTAGATCGAACTCTTGCAGTAGAAGTACCCACTGGATCAATCTAGGCTTAGCATCTTTCTTGGGCAGTAAATATTTAATTGCTGAGTGGTCTGTATACACAATCACTTTGGTATCTACAAGATAAGATTGAAACTTTTCGAAAGCAAACACAATAGCAAGTAATTCTTTTTCTATTACCGTATAATTCAGTTGAGCTCCGGTTAAAGTTCGACTTGCGTAGTAGATGGGATGAGAAACTTTGTTCCTTCGCTGGCCCCAGATAGCTCCAATTGCGAAGTCACTTGCGTCACACATCAAAATGAATGGCGAATCTCAGTCTGGTGTGATGATTATGGGTGCTATGACTAATCGACACTTCAAATCGTTGAAGGCTTTTAAGCATTCCTAATTAAACTTGAATATTGAGTCCTTCTCCAGTAGTTTACATAAGGGTTTAGCAACTCTGGAGAAGCCCTTGATAAATCTTCAATAAAAACCAGCGTGGCCCAAAAAGCTCCTAACACCTTTTATAGATGTTGGAGGTGGGAGTTTCTCAATAATGTTTACCTTTGCTTTGTCTACCTCGATTTCATGTCTCATTATCCGATGCCCTAGAACAATTCTTTCTTGTACCAAAAAATGGAACTTTTCCCAGTTGAATACGAGATTCGTTTCTTCGCATCGCATTAGTACCTTAGCTAAATTGGCTAAGCAATCATCGTAAGTATCTCTAAATACTAAAAAATCATCCATAAAAATTTCCAAATACTTCTCAACAATGCCAGTAAAAGTAGACATCATACAACTTTGAAATGTAGCAGGTGCATTACATAAACCAAATGGCATGCGTCTAAATGCAAACGTACCATACGGGCAGGTGAATGTCGTTTTGTGTTGATCTTCAGCTGCTACTGTAATCTAATTATATCCTGAGTATCTATCAAGAAAATAGTAGTAATCTCGTCCTGTGAGTCTATCCAGTATCTTGTCCAAGAACGGCAGAGGAATGTGATCTTTCCTAGTCGCCTAGTTTATCTTTCAGTAATTGATGTAGATTCTCCATCCCATAATCATTCTAGTCGGTATCAACTTGTTGTTCTCATTTTCTACGACCGTGATACCTCTTTTTTTAGCACGCACTAGACTAGACTTACCCATGAACTGTATGAGATGGGATAGATAATACACGCATCTAACCACTTGATGATCTCCTTTTTTACTATGTCCTTCATGATGGGGTTCAGTCTCCGTTGTCCATCGATCTTCCCTTTTTTGTCAACTTCCAGGATAATCTTGTGCATGCATACAGATGGACTAATACCTTGAATATCGGCTATGGTCCATCTAATGGCCTTCTAGAATTGTTTCAAAACTATGATAAGTTTTTCTTCTTGCTTAGTAGTCAATTCTGCTAAAACAATCATAGGCAGAGTAGAAGCATTACCTAAATAAATGTATTTTAAATAAGAAGGTAATACCTTGAGTTCTAATTTAGGTGGCTCCCCGATTGATGCTTTTGGCTTGGTGTAATCCCTTTTTTCTAATTCCAAATATTCAAAACTGGATTGCAAATTAAATCCCCTTTGATTAACTTCTAGCAAAGCTAAGTATTTATCCTCCTCTTCATCATTTGGGGGATCCGATGTCAAAATTCTTTCCAATGGGTCCTCAATACAGTTGAGTTCCTTCTCCACTATTAATTCCTCTAAATTGTATATTGCAGAACAATCATCCATTGTGTCAGGAAATCGTATTGGCTTAAAAACATTAAATGTTACCTGGTCATCTTGAACACGCATAGTCAGCTCGCCCTTTTGCACATCAATAAGGGTCCTTCCAGTTGTTAAGAACGACCTTCCTAGGATGATTGGTACTTCTTTGTGTACTTCAAAATCTAGAATTACAAAGTCAGTAGGAGAGATAAACTTATCTACACGTACCATTACGTCCTCAATTTTTCCTTCTAGATATGCTAAGGATCGATCTGCTAGTTGAAGCGTAACTGTAGTTGGTCTAACATCTCCTATCCCCAACTTCCTAAATATTGACATAGGCATCAAGTTGATACTTTCACCTAAGTCACATAATGCCTTACCACAATATGTTGCTCCAATGTTGCACAGTATGGTAAAACATCCAGGATCCTTCAATTTTGGGATAGTTTGTCTTGAAGATATGCGCTGCATTCCTTCGTCAGTGCTACCGTCTCAAATTCTCCAATCTTTTGTTTCTTAGACAAGGTATCTTTCATGAACTTGACGTAGTTCGGCATTTGCTCAAGTGCTTTAACCAATGGGATGTTGATGTGAAGTTGCTTGAGTACGTCAAAGTACTTCTTGAATTAAATCTCCTGCTTCTTCTTTTGAAGTCTTTGAGGGTAGGGTGGTGGTGGTTTCATTACTAGGACTGATTCTAGTTGATTCGTCTTTGGCGAAAAATCTGCACCTAACAGAGTTGTTAGTTTATCAGATTTAGCTGGTTTTAAGGTTATCTTGTCAGGTTTTGTATATTCTGCTTCTTGTGAAACTAGAATTTCAACACTCGGTTGAACCTCCTCTGAGTCTTAAGCATCAGCTTGCTCTTTTTCAGCTTCAATGGTATTAGGCTCTACCGTCTTTCCACTCCTGAATGTCAGCGCTTTACAGTGCTCTTTCCTCAGATTTCTTGAATTTTCCATATCATTAGGTAAGGTACCCTGTGGTCAGTTCCTAAGTTCAGTTACAAGCTGGTCCATTTGGTTTTCTAGATTCTTCAATGTAGCTGCTTGGCTTTGGATTAAGGCATCATTCTTTGCCATGTATGCCTTCAGCAAACTTTCTAAGCTATTGGATGCTTCAGCTTGTACTGGTTTTTGAAATTGTTGAGGGAAACTAGGCAGCTGGGTTGGTCTGTGTTGGGTGTAAGTGTTACTGGTTCCAGCCCCTTGGTTACTCCAGGAAAAATTCGGGTGGTTTCTCTACGATGGGTTATAAAAATTCCTCGATTTTGGTTCTGATTACCCATGTAGTATTCAAATTCTGGGTTTGACAGATATTCTTCAAACAAATGTCCTTCCCCACAATAGACACAGGCTATATTCTCAAATTGATTAGGCAGCTGCGCTGTAAAACTATTAGACCCATCAGTAGTAAGATTTTTAAGCTTTGAGGATATTGATGATACCTGAGATGCGAGTGAAGTAAGAGCATCTACTTCATATATTCTAACGACTCATCTTCCTAACGCTGCTTGACTAGTTGGCCACTGATAGTTTTTGCTGGCAATCCTCTCGATAATTTCATAAGCCTCAGTATAAGGCTTAGAAAGGAGAGCACCATTAGCAGAAGCATCTACTACTATCCTTGTGCGAGCATTGAGACCATTGTAGAACGTCTCAAGTTGAATGCAATGTGGGATTCCATGATGAGGGCACTTTCATAATAACTCTTTGAATCTTTCCCATGCCTCATATAAGGACTCATCGTCCATTTGTTGGAAGGCAGTGATCTAATTCCTCAACTTGGCATTATTGCTCGGCGAGAAATACTTTATGAGGAATCGCTCGGCTAACTCTTGCCATGTAGAGATGGAGTTCGGTGGCAATGAGTTCAAACAGGCATGAGCTCTGTCCCTTAGCGAATATGGGAACAACTTCAGTCGTAATGCATCTTCGGGTACTCCGGTTAACTTGAAAGAATCGCTTACCTCCATAAATAGTCTCAAGTGCAGGTGAGGGTCTTTGGTAAGCATTCCACTGAATTGGCCCACTGTCCGAAGTATCTGAAACATGACTAGCTTCTGCTCAAATTGTTGTGCCTTTATTTCGGGTCTTATAATACCTGGATTAAGATCATTAAATACTGGCACAGCATACTGTCATAAAGCTCTAACCCTATCATCAACAATAAGGATAGGATTCTGAGCAAGGTTTGCTCCATTTCCTTGATTCATATTCTCGAAGTTCATCTCTTCGATCCTTCTCTAGTTCGCTTGTCTTCTTCGTTGTTTAAAGGTTCGTTCAATCTCAGGGTCTACAGGGAGTAAATCGATAATTTGGTCAATACTCATAAACACCTGAAATATTCACAGAAAAATTAATTAAGTTAAAAATTAAACAAAAAATTAAACCAAAATGTAAGACTAACAAATTAAAAAATAATGGCTTTTGAAAAATAGTCCTCGGCAACGACGCCAAAAACATGGAATGATGGAAATGTGCAAGTGTACACAATTGCAACAAGTAATAAAGTGACTAGTAAATGTCGAGTTATTGTACCCACAGGTACTGTAAAAGAATTATTTATGAAAATGATTTCAAATAGTTTGGTGAATGAAAAATATTTGGATTTGAGAAATGATTAAAAACTAGGAAACAAAACAAAACAAAACAAAATAGAATAAAGTTCTAATGCACGATTCAAAATATGATTTGATCAAGATGATATAATTGTGTTGGATTAATTATATTTTCTTACCTTAGAATTATTAAACTTATGCTTATACTTGTTACGAATAAATCACGGCAACTCGGTAATTTGCTAACTTATGAACATATTTACAAATAAAAAATCCATTCATCTCTTGTACATATTGCTATGTCAATTCGACCGATAAAATAGATTTATAAAGGTAAACATGTTATTGCACATACATACATATTAAATTAAACAATCTCTCGCATATTCCTATGTCGATTCAAACGATTAATTCAAACTAATAAGCATATAAAAAACTATGTGAGGTAACAAAGTGTCCTTACCTTGAAACAATTTAATCACAATAATATTGCAAGTTATGCAAGGCATATGTATCGCCAAATACAATGCTAATCTAATCTTCAGCTACCTTAGAAGAATTAAACATGCAATCGATTAAATCGTGTCCATTAATTACAATTTCAATGTGTTTAAATAATTAGTTCTTTAGTTATCTAAACAATTATAATGCCAGAATAACTTCAGCATGATTTTACTTAATCAAGCATTTTACTGAGGCCTATAACAGCATAAACACAATTTTAATAATTTAAATGGACGAAATGCAATCAACCCAACATGAAATAAATTCAAGCTAAGCTGGTTAAATTAAACAATCCAATAGCATAAATATTCATAAACATTTTTTTCAAAACAACAACAAAATTTAAAAAGATAGGGAACAAGAAGCAAATCCGATGTTTCCCCGTGGCTTGACTGATTGCTCCATTCTTCGTCCTCCGTTGTCCTCGGCTATCAAGGTAGCCTATGAACACTTTAGTTGCTTTAGAATGATGGCTGATGAGGACCTCTTTCCCAAGAGAAGAAATCAAAACTTGAACAAAAGGGGAAATGGAAAAGAAAAGTTGAGAGAAAGTGAGAGAGGAGAAGAGAGAATAAGAGTGTGAATGAGGGATGAGGGACGCCTTGAATGATCAGAAAGGGGTGGCTTTTATAGCTGATTGTGGCTGATGAAAATAGAAAATTCCATCAGCCAAAGAGACCCCCCTTGGTCAGCCATCTAAGTGGCAAAATTGATGGCTTCAACTTTGCTAAATATGGCTTGGGACAAATCTTCAAAGCCACTAACTGTGGAGGGAGTTGAATGCAACTTTGACAAGTCTTCAAGGGCCTCTTTGCAAGCTTAATTAATCAGATAATAAGCTGATTTGGGTCAGCATATGGATGGTTCTGGGCAGCCCAGTTGGTGGCTGGTTCGGTTCACTAAATTCGGCTCAATCGGTGTGGTTTAATTGGACCCTTTTTCCATAATTAATTAATAACAATTTATTTAGCCCAAATTAAATTGGGAATAAATTTAAAATAATTATATTATGATTTAATATTTATAATCGGACTGTCTTGGGCTAGAAATAAATTTTCCTCAATACTTCAAATTTCTTCTAGGGTTTATTATTCGAGCAGTGTCTGCCGAGCCAATTTTCGCCCTTTGTGCGAATCTGTCGAAAATAGTCAAAATTAATCAAAATTAACTATAAAATTAATTAAAATTCATCATGTTCATATTTTTAACACAATTTAATTATTTTATAATATTTAATTATTTTTTGACAAGAATTTAACTAAAATAGCCTGATTTTAAGTTAAAAGGGGCATGTAAAAAACACGTAAATTTTTGTGTTTCCAACTAGCATTTTATTAATCATTTTAAATCGTCATTACTTCTAAAACCTTGTTTGTTGCGGAAGCTTAAAAAAATCGTTGTGCAAACATAGTGTTTTGAAAACTGATATTGTTCTGGAAAACCACAATCTACTTTTCACAGATAGAAAACGTAAGAAACTAAAAATCCAAAATTAAAACCAGAAATTAAAAGAGGCCTTATCACAACCCAATAAGAAAGCGATTTAAGTAAGGTAAAATAGAATACTAAAATTTAAAGCTGTCGTAGTGTGTCCACCTCCGAGTCCTCCAGTACGTCGAACCACTTACTGAGGATTACATGAAAAATTTAAAAGAAGGGGTGAGTTTACGAAAAATCAGTGTGTACAACCCTCATCGATCATAAAGCATGCATCACATCAATCTGCGCCTAAGCCCATAATAGCCTCAACTGGACCTGAGCCCATATCTCAATCAAATCAGATCATGCAATGCACAAATACCCAACTAACCCTGCATTCTGAATCCCGTCCAATCCTGCACTCCTGTGAGGATTAAATCGACCCACCCATCCCTATACTCCTTATGTAGCACCGGTTGCGGTACTAACCAATATTGTAGCAGAGCTTCTAATCACATAATTGGCTTAAAGCCATCGGTGGATCCACAGTCATGAAGCGACCATGTGACCCTAACAAATCATATACTAACTCCAAATCAATGATCCCATCCCCCATGCAGCATAATATCACATGACTACAGACATACCATAAATGGCATACAATAACAATCATATAGCATGTAGGGGCATTTTAGCCATTTTGCCCTTCAGGGGAATAACGGTCATTTCTCCCTTAGGGCCTGAGGACACATATCGACCCGTCAATAAGCTCACAGTCATCTCGCATGACTTGTATAAAATCTTGCAATCAAAACGCATTAATGGTCCTAAGCCCATTATATGGCCCACTTAGGCCCACACGCTCGTGTGGCCCACTAAGCCCAAAATTGCCTTTGGCCATGTGATCGTCATGGCCGGCTCATTATTTCCTATCCATCCAAAAAATTACTCGCTTAGGGGCCACTCATCCCATTCCGGTCCATTTGGCCCCAAAAAAGGCCTAAGACCACAAGATGCTCATGGTGACCTCTGTCGTTGTATCGATTTATCCACATGCATATTCATGCGCCCGTGAGATAGTCATAGTCATACTTCCAGCCTTTCAGCTTCTCAGCATTTCAGGATTTCAACATTTTTCGATCTACAATTGGAGTGGTGTGTGTACACACCTTGTTGGAGAAAAACGCAGTAGCCCACGAGCGTAGAACCTCTATTTGATTAAGGTATTTAGTTATCCATTCCATTAATAAGATTTAACAAGCCTTTCTAATATAGAAGCAGAACCCAACATTAATACCTACCTTAACTGAATCGGCTTATACTTCCTAAGCCGTTTGATTATGAATTGATCTCACCGCCTTGTGGTTTATCTGTACCACAACCATTATTAAGCATCAATAACCAATAACCAAGGTTAATCAAATACTAACCTAAAGAAAACACACGTCCAATAAGAGAACTAGCATTCGGTCAATGATTGAAAGCACAAACCACCTACCCCTAACAACCGGCTAATAGATAAATTGAACTCAGACAACCCTCAAGAGAAGAATATATTCGGTACTTTAGAGGCTGGAGCAACAGATGGAGGAAAGAATAATATTCGGTTACAAGGACAGGGTATATTCGGCTACAACATTCGGCCACAGAACTAACACACCTTTGATGATGTAGATTAAAGCAGATGTGGAGGAAGAGAATCGGTCAAGAACAACAATCAAATGTTGACCAAATCAGAAGAGAAGAAGAAGAAAAGATAACTAATATTCGGCCTAATTCCATATTAAGAAAGAATACTCAAGGTTGACAGAGATGAAAAGTTGCAGAAAAAAATTAAAAGAAGGAGAATTCGATTTTAGATAAGTGAGAAGAAGAACTTTGAATGAGTAAGAAAGGAGGGAGAGAAGGGATTGGTTCGGTCAAATTAAGGAACAAGAAGAGTAGAAAAGTGCTAAGAGGAGGAGAATAAAGGGAGAATCAACACAAACAACAATTGTTGCAAAGAAAATAGCAGAGAAAAGGGGTATTGCTCAATTTTGGCAAAAGGCAAAAAAAACTAAAATGAAAAGAATAATTAGAATAAAATTAGCCACTGCCCACATCACTGTTTCAAAACCGAACAAAATGAGTTAAAAGCAAAAATGGCTAAAAGAAAAATGGCATCCCTACCACACACTAGCTGAATTTCTAAGAGCAAAGACCCTATTTCGGCACCAACTTTCACCTACCCAACTTTCCTTGATTTCCTCCCTTACCACTCCATGACCCCCTCCTTAATTTCCTCCATGATCCACTCCTTAAATCACTCATTTGACCCATTCAAACTCTCCAACACAGAGTTCAAATCCAATACCAACTCTTGCCCATATATGAGCAAAATAGATAATCCTATTTGCATGCAGTGAGACTTTAACCTCTGACCTCCTTGCCACACCTGTGACGCCACCTCCTTGCCACACCTGTGCACCACCTTGCCACAACACCACAGGCTCTTTTGTGTCTCTTTTTAATCATAATTATTTAAAAGGCTTAAAACCAGGAGTCATGGTTCCCCTAATGCTAAAAAATAATTTTTTTTCCATATGACATGGATTGAACCCAGGACTTCATAGAAGCCCCATAACCTTCCAAAATCACTCACCCAACAGATCTAACATGCAATTGTGCCGTTATCTTGTTCTCAAAAATTTTAAACTCTCCCATGCCCAAGGCCCAATTCTTCTAGGCCCAAAATTTGGGGCGTTACACACCCTATTAGCCCCTCTATCTTCTAATTCAACAAGGGGATTGATTTTCTATTAAATAGGCATTAAATGCATTCACCTAATTCGAGTAGGGTTTCACTTCCTCTCCCTATACATATATGACACTGGTAGAGATAAAAATACAATAAGTTATACACAACTTTGATGTAATGTTATTCTACCCAAAAATAGTGAAAATTTATTTCTAAGTATAAATTTTATTTTTCAGGAATAACAATTCTATCAGTTTCTATTTGAGAGAAAGTTTTAGTTTCCCACTAAAAGTAAAGTAAATAATTTATGGCTTTTTTATTGATTTGAATGTTTCCAATCCCACACTCAAAACAATTCCTGGTACAAGAATAATGGAAAGCCCACTAAGTTGAAAGCCGAGAACTACAAGTGGAACAGCCCGACTTATGGCCTAGTAGAAAGTGTGGTACGAGACCACAAATCTGAAATAGAAAATGAGTTTTACGATTTCTATGATGCTTATGAGGTGATTTCATGATTGTGTAAAAATTTCATGAAGAAATTTTATTAATTAGTGATTAAATTGTCCATTAGGACTAAATTGCAAAGAGTAGAAAATATGAGATTCTAGAAGATTCAAGTATGAAATAGAATTATAAAATTTATTAGAGGTCCTTATTTAGCAATTAGACCAATATATTTGATGATGGACAAAAATAGACATCGGAAGGAAAAATCTCAAGAAAGGATCATTAAGGGCATTTTTGTCATTTGGTTAATAAAAGAATAAAAAGGGAAAATAAGTCAAAAATGGTGTCCATCTTTTTCCCTTTGGCTGAAAATCACAAGGAAGACTTAGCTAGGGTTTCTTCAACTTCTAAGCTTGATAGTAAGTGCATCCTAGCCCCGTTTTTAATGTTCTTCGTATTTTTTAAACCCTCGTAGTTCGGTTTAGCTATTTCTAACAATATTTTGAGCCAGGGTTTATGTTCAAAAATTTACCCATGTATGACATGCATGTATTTTGATGTTTTATTGAAGAATATGAAAGTTTGATGTATGATAAACATCTTTTTTCTAAGTGATTTTCATGAAAAATGCATAAAAGAACTAAATTACAAAAGTTGTAGAAATGGTCATACATGAGGGAAATAATGAAAATTGGTTGTTGTTATAGTTGAGAATATGATTCAGCTAGGTTTGAAATGCTAGTAAGTTGAATGAAAATCATTTTATGAGCCTCGGGGAAAAAGTGTAATTATGTAAAAGTTTAGGGGTAAAATTATAATTTTTGCCAAAATATGAATTATGAGTCGATTTAGTTAATGCGTGTATTTAAAAATTGGAATTATTATTATAAATCAAGAAACATGAAGCCTAGATCGAAGCCGAGGCAAGAACAAAATCGAGGATTAAATCGAGCATTGATTCACATTTTGAGAATCGATGTAAGTTTGTATGAATTTGAAGTTCATAATGTTTCGATAATTGAAACTACTTAATATTATGACAATGTATGTTATTGCTATGAAAGCCGAGTGATGAAGCCTCGATGAGGAAATGGTGAAATAAGCTAAGTGAAATCTCGGATAAAGATTCGAAATAATGAGTATACTCATGTCATAGCATTGAATAGAGAAGGTTCCATGTAAGACCATGTCTGGGATATGGCCTCGGCACCAAAGGACGATTTCGTATAAGACCATGTCTGGGACATGGCATCGACATCTATGTATGATCTCATATAAAACCATGTCTAGGACATGGCATCGACATCGAGCTATAAGATCCCGTGTAAGACCATATCCAGGATATGGCATCGGCAGCATATGATGATCCCATGTAAGACCATATCTGGGATATGGCGTTGGCATCAAGATTTATGCATGACGAGTTTGAATATCTTACGATAATCTGATTAATTCATGGGCAAAAGAACTAAGTATGTAAAATGGTATAGTGCCAAAATTATTTATGGACAACCTTGAGTTTCATTCATGTTATGAATGATGAAGATTTGAGTTTATGCTCATGATAGTATATATGTTAAGTTATGTGATAAGTGATGTAGGTACCATGAGAAAATAAAGTTATAAATCCATAATGTGGCATGAGATGGGTAAGAACAAGTATGAGTAAGCATAGATGAGTATGCTTAAGCTTTTGAGACTTATGTTGCTATTGTTTCAATAGATGGATGGATTTAATGTGAGCAATTATGTTGTTTTAGAATTTCATGCAAACTTACTAAGCTATATGCCTACCCCTCTCTTTTCCCTTTTCCTTATAGTTTCGCCAAGTTAGCTTGGGGATCATAGAACGTCGGAGCTCGAATCACACTATCAATAGTTCTTTTGGTATAGTAAAGTTAGTTCATGTTGAGTATGGCATGTATAGGAACATGATCATTTTGTATCAAGTCATATTTGAAGGCCAATGGGTTGGCTATTAATGTTATACACTCATTTTTTTAAATGGCCATGGTGAATTGGCCAATATTGTCAAGTTTAAGTTATAAAGTTGATAAGTTTGATGAAATGAATATTCATGCTAGGAATTGAGTAAAATATGGGTGGAATGAATGATAATTTAAGGATTCTTAGTAGTTTAATATCGCCTTATTATGTGCTACTTGTGTGGAATTGAATGAGTTTATGTCTTCATGGTGGCAAACAGGCTTGGAAAATAGCCTCTAAGTGTCCACACAGGTAGACACACGGGCATGTAGCTAGATCGTGTGTGACACACGGTTAACCCCCATGGGTGTGTTAATAGGCCGTGTGTCCCCTACATTTAGTTCCGAGAATTTGAATCCTCACACGGGTTAGGACACGGGCATGTGCCTAGGCGTGTTCTCCTTAAGGGGTTGCTTACGTCATAAATAGAATACCCCTAGTTTCAATACACGGGTGAGGACACGAGCGTGTCCAGGCTGTGTGAAGGACACGAGCTATTGACAATGGTGTGTTTCCGGCCATGTGAAAACCCCTGTAGGTTCGAAATAAAAATAAATTCGACACAGGCTAGGGACTGGGCGTGTGAGACCACACAGCCTACCCACACGGGCGTGTCCTAAGTGACACGTGCGTGTGACCACTGTTTAGACAAAAATTTTCTAAGAGAGTAAAAGTTTCAGGGTGAACCACGTAACCTTCTGGATGTATTTTTTAGGCCTCGTAGGCCCATGAAATGTATGTTATTAGTAAGAAAGAAAAGTTTTAAGATGGAACAAAATTTTATAGCCCGATATTACATGTTCAAGCAAGGTTAAGCATGGTAATGCCTCGTATCCGGTCTCGGCGTCGGACACGGGTAAGGGGTGTTACATTTAGTGGCATCAGAACTACGGTTTAGTCTACTCTCAGACTAACATAGCGTGAGTATTAGTCTAGCTATCCGCCCCATAAGTAAGAGTACTTGTGTAATGATAGTGTGATGACTCCTGACGATTTGAATTGTGTTTTTATATAGTCAATGGATCCTGATCCTGACTGAGCTATAACTGATGATCTTGCAAGTATTGCGCTGGCTCCTGCGCCAGCAGAGAGTAGACCCGAGACTTTAGGTTAGGGAGAAGAGGCCCGAGAAGACTTTCTCTGTATTATGAGCGATTGGTACACCGAGTACATTTGAGCAAATCCTAATGCTCAACCTCCTCCACCCCTGCCTATTCCTCAACCTACCCCTATAGCTCCCCAAGTGGTAGAAGTGGTAAGAAGAGAAAAGCCCCCGGTTGATAGAATCCGAAAACAAAGAGCCAAGGAATTCTGGGCTAGTAAACATGATGATCCGGAAAGGGCCAAATTTTGGCTTGAAAATACCATTAGGGTATTTGGTGAATTATGTTGCACACCGGAAGAGTGCATGAAGTGTGTGGTTTCTCTTCTGAGAGATTCTGCTTATCAGTAGTGGAATACCCTTGTGTCAGTTGTACCAAGGGAAAGAATTACATGGGAGTTTTTCCAAGAAGAATTCTAGAAGAAATACATAAGCCAAAGATTCATTGATCAGAAGAGAAAGAAATTCCTTAAACTGAAACAAGGTAAGATGATGGTGACTGAATATGAGCGCGAATTTGTGAGACTCAGTAAGTACGCTCGGGAGTGTTTGTCCTCTGAAGCCATCATGTGTAAGAGGTTTGAGGACAGGCTAAATGAAGACATCAAATTGTTTGTTGATGTCCTTAAGCTAAAAGAATTTGTTGTGCTAGAGGACCGTGCTTGTAAGGCCGAGGAATTAGTGAAAAAGAAAAGAAAAGTCGAGACGGAGTCTCGTGACTCAAGAAAGAGACAATTGAGTAAGTCATTTCAGTCCTCGTCCAAGAAGTAGAGAGATTTTTCTACCCGATCAGCTACTTCAGCCGGGTTTTCAAACAAAAGTAAGAGCAAGCATTATTCAGCTGTCTAAAGCCCAGACCACATCAGTTGCTAGTGTTGGCACCGCCCGACCGAGTAGATTGGAGTGCCCATAGTGTGGCAAGCGTCATACCGGTGAATGTCGAGCAAATAAAAAGGCCTATTTTAGGTGTGGGTCTCTAGATCATTTTATTAGAAATTGCCCTGAGGTGGATGAGAAAGAGAAGCCTCAAGATGCAAGACCGAGAGGCACTACTAGAGGAAGACCACAGAGAAACCTGGGAAGCAGAGCAAGAAGTAAGAATGTACCGAGAGAACATGCTCCAAGATCCAAAGGTAGAGCGCTTGCAAGGACCTATGCCATTCACGCTCACGAAGGGGCGTCGTCCCATGATGTAATTACGGGTACATTTTCTCTCCATGATTCTAAAGTTATTGCTTTAATAGATCTTAGATCTACCCATTCATACATTTGCATGAAATGAATATCTAGAATGAATATGCTCGTAGAATCTACAGAATTTGTGATAAAGGTGTCTAATTATTTAGGCAAAAGTATGCTAGTCGATAATGTATGTAAAGATTGCCCATTGACGATTAAAGGTCATTGTTTTAAGGCAAATCTCATGCTATTTCCATTTGATGAATTCGATATAATTCTTGGTATGGGCTGGTTAACCACTCATGATGTGACAGTAAATTGTGGAAAGAAATATATTGAATTGAGATGTGAAAAAGGGGACACTCTTCGTGTTGAATCAGATGAATAAGATAAGTCTCCGGTAGTGATCTCTCACATGTCGGCTCAAAAGTATGTAAAAAAGGGTATGAGACATATCTTTCTTTTGTGATGAATGCCAAAGAAACCAAGTTAAAGATTGAATCTATACCGATAGTATGTGAGTACCCAGATGATTTTCCCGAGGAATTGCCAAGATTGCCTCCATTTAGAGAGGTTGATTTGGTATTCTCTGATACTGTACTGATATCGATTGCTCCCTACAGAATGTATCTAACAGAGTTGAAGGAATTGATGGCACAGTTGCAAGAGCTAACGGACAAAGGTTTTGCAAGATCGAGTTATTCTCCGTGGGGTGCTCCAATGTTATTTATGAAAAAGAAAGACGGTTCCATGATATTATGTATAGATTACCGGCAGCTTAATAATGTAACAGTGAAGAACAAGTACCCATTGCCAAGGACTGATGATTTTTTTGATCAACTGAAGGGAGCCACTATGTTCTCCAAGATAGACTTGAGGTCGGGATACCATCAGTTGAGAGTAAAAGACTCAGATGTGCCTAAGCTGCTTTTTGAACTAGGTATGGACACTATGAATTTTTAGTCATGCCTTTCGGATTAGAAAATGCCCCTGCTATGTTTATGGACTTAATGAGCCACTTTTTTGGCCATACTTAGATAAGTTTGTGGTCGTCTTCATTGATGACATATTAATATATTCCCATGATGAGCATGAGCATGCCGAACACTTGAAGACTGTTTTACAGATTTTGCGAGATAATCAGTTGTATGCCAAGTTCAGCAAAAGTGAGTTTTGGCTTAAGGAAGTTGGATTTTTGGGGCATATTGTCTCGGAAGAGGGAGTACAAGTCGACCCAAGTAAGATTTTAGCTATTGTTGATTGGAAACCGCCAAAAAATGTATCTGAGGTTAGAAGTTTCCTGGGCCTAGCTAGCTATTATAGGCGGTTCGTTAAGGGGTTTTTTATGATAGCGACTCCATGAAGAAACTGTTATAGAAAAACGTAAAGTTTGAATGGACAAAAAAGTGCCAACAGAGTTTTGAAAAATTAAAGGCAATGTTGACAGAGGCTCAAGTTCTAGTACAACCTAAATCGGGAAAAGAATTTGTGATCTATAGCGATGCATCCTTAAGTGGACTAGGTTGTGTACTTATGCAAGAAGGCAAGGTGATTGCGTATGCTTGTAGGCAGTTAAAGCCACACGAGAAGAACTATCTGACACATGATTTAGAGTCGGCTGCTATTGTTTTTGCATTGAAGATTTGGAGACAACATTTGTATGGTGAAAAATGTCAGATATTCACCGATCATAAGAGCTTAAAGTACTTGATGACTCAGAAGGAGTTGAATTTAAGGTAGCAAAGATGGTTGGAGCTGATAAAAGATTACGAGTTAGTCATTGACTACCATCCGAGAAAGGTGAATGTAGTCGCCGACGCTTTGAGTAGAAAGTCCCTATTTTCTTTGAGGGCTATGAATACACGGGTTAGTTTGTCTAACGATGGTTCTATTCTAGCTGAGTTGAAGGCTAGACCAATGTTTCTCCAAGAGATCTATGTGGCTCAGAGAAAATGACAGCCAATTACAAGCCAAAAGAGTTCAATGCGAGTCACGTGTTGAGTCTGACTTTCAGATCAACTCAGACAGATGTTTGATGTTTAGAGACAAAATTTGTGTACCAAGAAATGATGAGCTCATTCGTAAAGTTTTGCATGAGGCACATAGTGGATGCTTATCTGTACACCCAGATAGCACCAAGATGTATAATTATTTGAAGAAATGGTATTGGTGGCCGGGCATGAAAAAAGATATATCTAAGTTTGTGTCAAGATGCTTGATTTGTCAGCAAGTAAAGGCCGAACACCAAGTACCCTCAGGTTTGCTTCAACATATTATGGTGCCCGAGTGGAAGTGGGACCGAATTACTATAGATTTTGTAATAGATTTGCCGTTGACACATAATAAGAAAGATGTTGTACGGGTAGTAGTCGATAGACTTACAAAGTTAGCCCATTTCATACTGATGCGTGTCGACTACTCACTTGATAAGTTGGCAAACTTGTATCTTTCAGAGATTGTTAGGCTACACGGAGTGCCTTTATCAATTATATCAGTTAGAGATCCGAGATTTAAGTCTAGATTTTGGAAAAAGTTGCAAGTGGCATTGGGCACAAAATTGAATTTTATTATAGCTTTTCACCCCCAAACTGACTGCCAGTCAGAGAGGTTGATACAAGTTCTCGAAGATATGCTCAAATGTTGTGTTCTTGAGTTTTAGGGCAACTAGGAAAAGTACTTACCGTTGGTAGAATTCGCCTACAATAACAGTTATCAGTCAAGCTTGAAAATGGCGCCTTATGAGGCTTTGTATGGGTGTAAGTGACGAACACCATTTTATTGGATTGAACTTAAGGAAAACCAGATCCACAGCGTTGATTTGGTTAGAGAATGTAACACCCCTTATTCATATTCAACGCCGGAATAGGGTATGAGGCATTACCAAAACAAATACACTTGAAAACGTATTAAACTGAGTCATAAAATTTCATCCAAATTATACAAATGAACTACTAAATATTAAAGGCCAACATTTTAGGCCAAACCAATTATGACATATACAAATGACTAAGTCCCCTATACATGCCATAAACTTAAGAGGTTTGTATTCACTTTTACCCCACGATGATAGCTTGATAGTGTGATTATATCTCCGGCGTTCTCCAACTCGAGTTAGCATACAACCCTATAAGATATGGGAAATGAAGGGAAGTAAGCTACAAAGCTTAGTAAGTAAGTATGTAAATAATAAGTGATTTATTAACAGGCTTTTATAAATCTTCACAATATGTTCTCAAGATAATACAATCATAATTGAACATAGTTCCACTTTTTATTCATGTTCATCTCAAGCTGTCTACTTGAGTCACAATTACTAAATTATTTATATCTGGAGCTACGAAACTCCAAATTAAGATCAATTAATTTTACATGAGACTAGACTCACATATCTTATTACCATAAAATTTTCAGAATTTTTGGTTTAGCCAATCAATACAATTTATTCATTAAAGATTCCCCTATTTTACTATTTGACTATTCTGACCTCTCTTCACTTCAAATCAATTTTCTCCTAGTACAGAGTTCATATGACCTTTTTATTTAGTTCATTTGAAAATAGACTCATTCAGGATTTCAGGCATATAAATTATATCCCACAATTATTTTTTTACAATGTTTAATGATTTTTCCAAAGCAAAATAGGGGATCACATAATCATTCCGATCCAGTCTCACTGAAATTGAAATATCTCAAAATATACAAATCGTTTGTTTTCTATATTTCTTTTCATATGAAAATAGACATAATAAGCTTTAAATAAATATCTCATAAAACTTATAATTCAATCTCTACTATTTTTAGTGAATTTTCAAACTCATGTCACTGTTACTGTCCAAATAGTTTTATTGTAAATTTTTGCTCTCTCGTTCACTTTAGTTTTGTTCATCACTTGCTTATACCAACCGTTCCAATTTCCTATTACATATCGAACATATTGTTCATACGTACATTTGCCATATTTCTCAATTGGTCACATTCACACTTGAACTTATTCATAACATGATCGCACCAATCATCATTAGTAAATTATCTCGTTGAACCCCTTCGAAAAATGCCCGGTACTCGGTGGTCTCAACACATAGCTCCACCCACCCATAATTCAGCTTTCTTGTACACATGGTGAAGGTCCCTTATCACCCATGTGACCTAGCCATTTCATCTCGTAGCTTTCTTGTCTACATGGTGTCCAACACTAGGAACCACTCATGTGACCTAGCTACTCATAACCCGTAACTTTCTTGTTCACATGGTAACACACAGTATTACACATGTAACCTAGTTACATATGAAATTATTATCCCGTAGCTTTCTTGTACACATGGTGAAAGTTCCTTATCATCCATGTGACCTAGCTACATATCAAATTTTACCATCTAGTAGCTTTCTTGTGCACACTGTGAAGGTCCCTTATCACTCGTGTGACCTAGCTACATATTGTCCATATCTCTTGCTTTTTCTAAGGTTCAATCTGTAATTTGCCATTCCATTCATTTTCATATTTTAGTTATCACCCAATGATTTCCATAATATTTAGCAAAATAATTATTGTAAAAGTAAAATAAATGCATTATTTACATATAAACTTTCTTGTCGAAATCTCGTCAGGTACAACCGTGTAGCAACTCATACAACCCATGTAATATTAATTTAATATTCAATTCCTGTAATATTAATTTGCCATTCAATTTCACATGACACAATAAACATCACATTTTTCATACCATACGTACCATCCATCAACTTCTCATAAACATATTAAATCATACAATTAATGCCATATCATTAGAAAATTACAATTCAAGCATGGTATTGCATTATAATTAACACACGAATTTACCTCGAATGTCGAAACGATCATGTTACCAACTTTCCCGATTTTTTGATTTTCCTCCAGTTCTAGGTCCAAATCTTGTTTTTCGGGGTCATGAGCTTGAAAAGTTGAGAAAAACCTAGCCATGTCTTCTCTTGGTAAATTTCGTCCATATGGAAAATATGGACATATTTGGCATCTAAATTTTGTTTTTAATTCATTTAATTCACTAAATTACCAAAATGCCCTTAAAAAATCTTTTGAAACATACCCATCCATGTCCATTTTTGTCCACCAACTTAACCAATGGTCTAATTACCATTTAAGGACCCCCAATTTAAAACTTCATAACAATTGGATACCTCTAACATGTAGAACTCAACTTTTGCACTTTTTACAATTTAGTCCTTTTGACTAAATTGAGTGCCCAAACGTCGAAATTTTCGAATGAAATTTTCATGAAATCTTTCCGTGAAATCGTAGACCATAAAAATATAATAAAAATAAATTTTGTTACGTTGAATTTGTGGTCCCAAAACTATTGTTTTGACTAGGCCTTAATTCGGGATGTTACATTTCTTCCCCCCTTTTAGGATTTTCGTCCTCGAAAATCTTACCAGAAGAGTGGTTTAGTATCTTTCTCTTAATTTCCAACATAACTAAATAATCCTTTTCAATACGATACTTTCAGAAACACTCTATCATCGGTCTGAATCCTAATAGAACTTAGTGAATTCTATCAAACAAAGAATCGATACATATTGAATTTACTATGCTAATCCTATCAAACGTTTGAAAACAACCCACTAGTATTTCTCTTGGCTTACCACAGATCAATCGATAACCACTCACAATCTTTCAATAGCTTAATTCATAACCACTGTCTTAAACTCAAATTTTGCTATGCCATCAGATATATTAAACTCTCGAACCAAGAAACATATGAAAATCCTCATTAATCAAACAGTGTCATCAAAATTTTCAATATAGACATAATAATAACCATCTCTAAATCACTATTCAAACAGTTCTTTTTAATGTGACATTAACCGTATGAAAACATGAACCATCACTATACATATTCTAGCAATTAAACTCATTCTAATCTGTTCACTGGTGCATCACTGAAAAAAATCATAAACTCATTACTCAATTCCGACTGAACTTAAAACTAGAGCTTCGATTAATAATACCTTCAATTGCTTTAACTTTGTTATTATACAAAGACCATTCAAACTTTCACAAATTTGATAACTTTTTCAATAAGCATATCTCTGTTTTATGCCTTCTAAAATATAATTTCTTTATTCTGACTATTCGTCTTCATACTCGTGAATACACAAAATTTATTCTCTTAGTTGAGGTATGTTTAAATATGCATAACTCAAATCATATCTCAACAAATCAGTTCACTCATATAAAAACAACTGAGTTGATTTCAGCTATCGAATAATAACATATTAATATACTCTTTTCTTCATGCTGAGGATACAACTCAAATATACAATCTTCCAAAATTATTTTAGCATGCAAATCAAAGATCTTTTAAACCATATTAGCTCGAGGAAATAGATATTAACTTTAATCAAACTTACCTGAGGAAAGAAAACTGCTATATAATTTAAGCTTGCGTTCTTACCATTTATTCCCTTGCCAATATCAATTTCTTCCACGAAAATTTGAGAAACCTTGATACCAGCATCACCACATTCCTATTATTGAATCTAGAAATACAATCATACTAAACATAGCCATCATAGACCAAAAACATACTTTAAGGATGAGCATGTTCGATAATTTGCACAATAAGGGCAATAAGAAAACCCTAAATACGATACCATTCTAGAAGTTTGAGAACATAACTCACAAGAAAATAATAGAGATCCTGATGATTTCTCAGAGAAACCCAGCAGAAAAACAATGCTTACCGGCTCTGGACTTCTATCATAACAGAGATAATATATTTCCCGTATATATAAAACAAAATCATAATTAGTAGAAATATAAGAATAGTCTCACATGAATTTTTACCATTGACTTCATTCCAACATATTTAAATAGAATTTCGAAGAGATAAATAAATACCAATCATAAACCGACCAGACCAATAGGGAATTCGTCTAACATCATAGTTAGCTTCTCACAACGTAAGAACTCCATCAGAAACTGAACAATCACATACATATCTCTGAGGATAATAGAATATATAGAATACACAGAAAAGATCATCATATTTATTTCAACTGTAATTGTCACACACAGAGACATCTTTACTACTCAAATATCATTTCTTTGATTAATTCTGTCATCATGAACCCCATATTATTCCACTCACTAACGAAAATCAATTCGGGAAAAATTTCAGAAACACATACTTTAGACATCATATCTGAATAAGTCGATTAGCTGAGACTAACTTCTCCTTTATCTGTGACATTGCATAATCTGTATAATCTTTAAAACATTCTAATATCCTTCCAAAATTGTTTCCACTTTCCAAACTATTCTTATCTCTATATGCATTACTAAGTATTTCACCACTAAACTTTTTAGTTTCACATTTATGGACTTATTCCACATGGTTCTCGTGAATTTTCGTTATAAAACAACACTAGTAAGGGGGTAAGGTCGTAAAGCTTCTGACTTAACTCTCATAAATACATACATATGACTTTGTATTCATCACCAACATCATATAATCACAATTACATAATTCACTTTAAGCTAATAAACATACATAGTCATGTTACACGAACTTTTTTGATTATCTTATTCAAACAAGTGTACATAAACACACATTCTGTCAATTTGAGAAAATTTACCTATCGTATTCACTTAATCAAATATGTTGGGCACATAACATCATATGCATGCCAAATAAACATGGATGGGCTTATCACCATATAAACTTTCATTTCATTCCACTTTTCACATTTCTCAACTTGTGGTTCTCTCATTTCGTACATTAACACATATATCGTGAACTTCTATTCATACCTTTCCAAATTTCGAAACATCATAAGCACGTCTCAATCATTTCAATATCATTATCAGTATTATCGAAAAATAGCTCGGTTGAAAGTCATCTCTGTCTTAACAAAAAAATTTTGTCAGAGTCGGGAGATATCACACTATCACGAGTAGTAATATGACATGTATAGCTAGACTCACAAACGCTATGTTAGTCCGAGAATCGACTAAAACATAGCTCTGATACCACTAAATGTAACACCCCTTACCCATATTCAACGCCGAAATAGGGTACGAGGTATTACCAAAATACATACACTTGAAAACGTATTAAACTGAGTCATAAAATTTCATCCAAATTCTACAAATGAACTGCTAAATATTAAAGGCCAACACTTTAGGCCAAACTAATTATGACATATACCAATGACTAAGTCTCCTATACATGCCATAATCTTAAGAGGTTTGTATTCACTTTTACCCCACGATGATAGCTTGATAGTGTGATTACATCTCTGGCGATCTCCAACTCGAGTTAGCATACAACCCTCTAAGATATGGGAAATGAAGGGAAGTAAGCTACAAAGCTTAGTAAGTAAGTTTGTAAATAATAAGTGATTTATTAACAGGCTTTTATAAATCTGCAGAATATGTTCTCAAGATAATACAATCATAATTGAACATAGTTTCACTTTTTATTCATGTTCGTCTCAAGTTGTCTACTCAAGTCAAAGTCACTAAACTATTTATATCTGGAGCTACGCAACTCCAAATTAAGATCCGTAAATTTTTCATGAAACTAGACTTACATATATTCTTATCATAAAATTTATAGAACTTTTGGTTTAGCCAATCAATACATTTTATTCATTAAAGATTTCCCTATTTTACGGTACAACTATTCTAACCTCTCTTCACTATGAATTAATTTTTCTCCTCTTACAGAGTTTATATGACCTTCTTATTTAGTTCATTTGAAAATAGACTCATTCAAGATTTCAGACATATAAATTATATCCCACAATTATTTTTTACAATGTTTAATGATTTTCCAAGGCAGAATAGGGGATCACGTAATCATTCTAAACTAGTCTCACAAAATTCAAATATCTCAAAATATATGAAACATTTGTTTGCTATGTGTCTTTTATATGAAAATAGACTCAATAAGATTTAAATAAATATCTCATAAAACTTATAATTCCATATCTACTATTTTTAGTGATTTTTCAAACTCATGTCACTGCTACTATCCAAATAGTTTTATTGTAAATTTCTGCTCTCTCTTTCACTTTAGTTCTGTTCATCACTTGCTTATACCAACCTTTCCAATTTCCGATTACATATCGAACATATTGTTCATATGTACATTTGCCACATTTCTCAATTGGTCACATTCACACTTGCACTTATTCATAACATGATCGCATCAATCATCATTAGTAAATTATCTCGTTGAACCCCTTCGAAAAACGCCCGATACTCAGTGGTCTCAGTACATAGCTCCACCCACCCATAATTCGGCTTTCTTGTACACATGGTGAAGGTCCCTTATCACCCATGTGACCTAGCCATTCCTTATCGTAGCTTTCTTGTCTACATGGTGTCCAACACTAGGAACCACTCACGTGACCTATCTACTCATAACTTGCAACTTTCTTGTACACATGGTATACACATAGTATTACACATGTGGCCTAGTTACATATGAAATTATTATCCCGTAGCTTTCTTGAGCACATGGTGAAAGTCCCTTATCATCCATTTGGCCTAGCTACATATCAAAATTTTCCATCTAGTAGCTTTCTTGTGCACACGATGAAGGTCCCTTATCACTCGTGTGACCCAACTACATATTGTCCGTATCTCTCAATTTTTTGAAGGTTCAGTTGAGAAATTCCCATTCCATTCATTTTCATATCTAGTTATCACCCAATGATTTCCATAATATCTAGCAAAATAATTATTGCACAAGTGAAATAAATGCATTATTTACATATAAACTTTCTTGTCAAAATCTCGCCAGGTACAACTATGTAGCAACTCATACAACCCATGTAATTTTAATTTAATATTCAATTCCTGTAACATTAATTTTCCATTCAATTTCACATGACACAATAAACATCACATTTTCCATACCATTCATACCATCCATCAACTTCTCCTAAACATATTAAATCATACAATTTATGCCATGTCAATAGAAAATTACAATTCAAGCATGGTATTGCATTATTATTAACACACAAACTTACCTCGAATGCCGAAATGATCATTTTACCAACTTTCTCGATTTTTCAATTTTCCTCCAATTTTAGGTCTAAATCTCATTTTTCGGGGTCATGAGCTTGGAAAGTTGAGAAAACACTAGCCATGTATTCTCTTGGTAAATTTCGTCCACATGGAAAAGATGGACATATTTGGCATTTAAATTTTGTTTTTAATTCATTTAATTCACTAAATTACCAAAATGCCCCTTTAAAAATTCTTTTGAAACATACACATCCATGTCCACTTTTTTCCACCAACTTAACCAATGGTATAATTATCATTTAAGGACCTCCAATTTAAATTTTTATAACAATTGGACACCTCTAACATGTAGAACTCAACTTTTGCACTTTTTACAATTTAGTCTTTTTGACTAAATTGAGTGCCCAAACGTCAAAATTTTGGAACGAAATTTTCACGAAATCTTTCCATGAAATCATGGACCATAAAAATATAATAAAAATAAATTTTATTACGTCGAATTTGTGGTCCCTAAACCACTGTTCTGACTAGGCCTTAATTCGGGATGTTACAAAGAAACCGAAGAGAAAGTAAAGGTGATTCGAGATTTTTTAAAAGCTGCTTCTGATAGACAAAAATCCTACTAAGATTTGAAGAGGAAACAGATCGAGTATCAAGTCGGTGATAGAGTATTCTTGAAAGTGTCGCAGTGGAAGAAAGTGCTTAGATTTGGCCGAAAAGGCAAATTGAGTTTGCGTTTTATCGGACCATATGAGATCACCGAGAAGATAGGACTGGTAGCCTATCGCTTGGCTTTGCCATCTGATTCATGATGTGTTTCTTGTATCTACGTTGTGACGCTACCGATCAGACCCTTCGCATGTGATTACACCAACAGAGGTTGAGATTCAACCTGACATGACATATGGTGAAGAACTGGTCAAGATTCTAGCCTAAGAAGTCAAGTAGTTGAGAAATAAAAGTATAGCCCTTGTGAAAGTATTATGGCAAAGACATGGGTAGAAGAGGCTACATGGGAGCCCGAGGAGGCTATGAGGTAACAATACCCAAACCTTTTCACTGGTAAGATTTTTGGGGACGAAAATCCCTAAGGGGGAAGAATTGTAACAGCTCGACTTAGGGCCTAGTAGGAATAGTGGTGCGAGACCATAAATCCGAAATAGAAACATGAGTTTTACAATTTCTATGAGGCTTATGAGGTGATTTCATGGTTGTGTAAAAATTTCATGAAGAAATTTTATTAATTAGTGATTAAATTATCCATTAGGACTAAATTGTAAATAGTAGAAAATATAAGATTCTAGAAGATTCAAGTATGAAATAGAATTATAAAAATTCCTAGAGGTCCTTATTTAGCAATTATACCAATATATTTGATGATGGACAAAAATAGACATGGGAAGGAAAAATCTCAAGAAAGGATCATTAAGGGCATTTTTGTCATTTGGTTAATAAAAGAATAAAAAGGGAAGATAAGTCAAAAATGGTGTCCATCTTCTTCCCCTTGGCAGAAAATCACAAGGAAGACATAGCTAGGGTTTCTTCAACTTCTAAGCTTGATAGTAAGTGCATCCTAGCCCCGTTTTTAATGTTCTTCGTATTTTTGAGACCCTCGTAACTTACTTTAGCTATTTATAGCTATATTTTGAGCTAGGGTTTATATTAAAAAATTTATCCATGTATGGAATGCCTTTATTTTGATGTTTTATGGAAGAATATGAGTTTTTCATGCATGATAAACATCTTTTTCTAAGTGATTTTCATGAAAAATGCATAAAAGGACTAAATTGCAAAAGTTGTAGAAATGGTCATACATGAGGGAAATAGTGAAAATTGGACGTTGTTATAGTTGAGAATATGATTTCGCTAGGCTTAAAATGAATAAAGTTGAATGAAAATCATTTTACGAGCCTAGGGGCAAAAGTGTAATTATGTAAAAGTTTAGGGGCAAAATTATTATTTTTCCAAAATATGAATTATGAGTCGATTTAGTCAATGGATGTATTTAACAAGTGAAATTATTATTATCAATTAAGAAACACGAAGCTCAGATCATAACCGAGGCAAGAATAAAATTGAGGACTAAGTCAAGCATTAATATACATTTTGAGAATCAAGGTAAGTTTGTATGAATTTAAAGTTCATAATGTTTTGATAATTGAAACTACTTTATATTATGACAATGTATGTTATTGCTATGAAAGTCGAGTGATGAAGCCTCGATGAGGAAATGGTGAAAATAAGCTAAGTGAAATCCCGGATAAAGATTTGAAATAATGAGGATACTCATGTCATAGCATTGAATAGAGAAGGTTCCGTGTAAGACCTTGTCTGGGATATGGCCTCGGCACCAGAGGGCAATTTCATATAAGACCATGTCTGAGACATGGCATTGACATCTATGTATGATCTTGTATAAGACCATGTCTAGGACATGGCATTGACATCGAGATATAAGATCCTGCGTAAGGCCATATCTGGGATATGGCATCAGCAGCAAAGGATGATCCCATATAAGACCATATTTGGGATATGGTGTTGGCATCGAGATTTATGCATGACGAGTTTGAATATCTTACGATAATCTGATTAATTCATGGGCAAAGGAACTAAGTATGTAAAATGGTATAGAGCCAAAACTATTTATGGATGACCTTGAGTTTCATTCATGTTATGAATGATGAAAATTTGAGTTTATTCTCAAGATAGTATATATGCTAAGTTATGTGATAAGTGATGTAGGTACCATGAGAAAATACAAGTTATAAACCTATAATGTGCCATGAGATGGGCAAGAATAAGTATAAGTGTAATATCCTGGGTTAAGGGCTATTTTATTTTGGCTTTGCTGCATGTGCTTGATGTGCTATGTTATTAGTTTGATGTTGTTGAGGCTTAGTTATAAGCTAGGTGTAAGCTCAAGTGGTAGGAAAAATTGTTGTTTTTGGACTTTATGTGATAGGGGCTGTAGGAGCTGGGTCTTATGTATTTTATTTGGTGAATTGTTGCACAAGTGATGAGCTAGCAAAGTGGCAAAGCATGCGCCACTTAGAGCTTGTGTGTGACGTCAAGTGCAAGGGAGGATGTCCTGGGTTCAAGCTGCGAAAATCCCCTATTTTTGCATCCATTTTGACTGCATGGAGGGAGGAGTTGTAGGCGCTTCAACTCGCCTTGGACCAAGTCAAAACTTCAAACAATGGGTGGAGAGTGAAAGTAGGAGGGAGACTAGTTCAACTAGTTTGAATTGGTGGCTTGGGAGTGTTTAGGGGGAGTTTGGCCGGTTGTTGGAGAGGTTTTGGGGGAGTGGCCGGTTGGTAAGAGTTGGGGAGTAGTGTGTCGAATGGTCATTTTGGCATTTTGGTACATTTTCGGTCAAAGAGTGGTAAGCAAAAGCTTTCTTCACTTGCAAATAGCCTAAGCCGAAAAACCTTTCCATTTTTGCTTCTTGAAACCGAAACCCCAAGCAACTTTATTTGCCAAACTTTGCACTTTTTTTTTCTACATTTTGTGTTGCCAACCAAATGCCCCATTCGCTTTCTCCATTTCTTCTTCATTCAAACCGAAAGCTTCAACAATCATACCCTTGCCGATTTTGTTTTTGGTAGCCGAATGCTCCCTTGATCTCTTTATTTTGCTTCACCAAAAGTACCATCCCTTTCTTCTTCTTTTCATTTGTGCTAAGCCGAAACTAGCATATTCTTCTTACACTTTCTTTCTTCCTATCTTGAAGATTAGTAGCCGAAACTCATTCTCCAAAACACCTTCTCCATTTCTTATCTTTTCAAAACCGAAGGTGCTTCTCTACTTCTTCTCTTTCCATTTTGATTCCTGGCCGAATATCAACCCATTTCTTCTCATCTATACTCTCTCTTCTTTTCACACAAAGTCGAAAGTAGGAGTGTTAACATCTAGGCCAAATTTTTCTTCTCTCCTAGTGGTGTTTTGTTGGCCGAATATTGGTTGTTGTTGGGTGCTTGTTTTCAATCGGCTAGTAGCGGGTAAGAGCTTAGCCGAATGGCCATTTTCCATCTCTCTCGTTCTTATATATTGTGGTTTAGATAAAGGCCGATTTTGTTATGGGTTGAAGGGTATTAATCTATTGTGTAAACCAATTTTATTATAGGACATCCGGATTTTGGGAACATTTGAGAGGAGCCTTATTTCTCTGACAAGCAATCGATAAGTGGTGGTAAGAGTAGTTTCTTTTAGTCTATTCATTTAGTCTTCGTTAAGTCAAGCTGTTAAGGGATTAACCATTTTCTTTCTAGGGTGAGGCCGATTGTCGGGAGAACCATTGTTGGTTCCGAATTGGGTGGAAAACCAAAGCAAGTTTAAGGTAAGGGTTAATCGATATACCTTTTGGATTAAATGGTTTTGGCCGAATGGGTTTAAGTGTTAATCCTTTGTTGGCCGATTGTAGGATCAGGGTTGTCAAGGTGATCAAGGGACGTAGACCGATTCTTAGGATTAAAACCTTCACTATTCTAGGTGTGTAAGCTAACACACTGATTTCTTAGTAATAAGTTAATAACCTGTGTTGCAACAAGTGAAACAGTGATGATTGTCTTGATACCCGATAGGGTATGATCACGGATTCGGATAAGTCCGTAGCATTGCGAGTTCTATTGTTGATACATCTAATATTATGATCCATGATATATGTGCTATAAGATGCAATATTGGGCATGTTGGCATGAATTACATGATTTGCATAATGTACATGAGTCGATATGACATGTATGGGTAATATGAGAGGAGGGGAGTATGATATCCGTGTCTTTGGGACACTGTGTCTTTGGGACACGAGTTTTGGCACCTCCAAAGGTTTGGTACCACAGATGATATTTTGTGACTTTGGGTCACGGAGGTTTGGCACCTCGGCGTCTCGTCCCAAAGGCTTAGCACCACGGTGGGTTGGCCCCATAGTTGATTATACTGGGATTGACACCGTGATTTGGTATCACACGATGGGTTGGCCCTATCATCGGATTAGTGATCATGGTCACCGGTGATTTGGTATCACACTTGTATCTTTGGGACACCGAGGTTTGGCACCTCATTGCGACTCATCCACGTGGTTTGACACCACCGTGGGTTGGCCCCACTTATGAGATCTGGGATTGTCGCTAGTGATTTGGTATCACACGATGGGTTGGCCCCATCATTGGATTATTCGTGACTTGGTCACCAGTGGTTTGGCACCACATTATGGATATCGTGACTTTGGGTCACCAGTGGTTTGGCACCACCAGTGGTTTGGTACCACACGGGGTAGAGAAGGTGTAATGGATGGTTAGGAATGGGTGCATTAATTGTATTGCTTTGCTATGATGTGTGTTAGCATGTTGTATTATCGGAGGGATTTACACACCGAGTCTTGCGACTCACTCTCTCCTTTGACCTTTCAGGTGACACTTAGACGCGGACATGGAGCCGGGATGGACTCGAGGTGCTCATGCCATGCTTAAATAAGGATTTGCTCAGACTTTTATAAAATTTGGTACTTAAGCTTATTTATTACTATTTGGTTTTATTTGGGTTTGTAAATGGCCTTTTAAAATTATGTTTTGCTATGTTTATGTTTAAAGTAGATTTATAATATGCCTTAACAAGTTAATTGGGTTAAAATTTGCTAAAACTTGGAAGGACAACGATTTCAAAACTACAAAAGCGATATTTTAAACTATACCATCGGGTATCACACTATGATTTGGGATAAAAAGAACTCAAATGTTTTTCTAATTTAGCCTCGATTTTCTACTAGGTCAAAATGCTTTGGTAACAATAAGGAACAACTTGAACTTCTAAACGAGATAAACCTGTTTTACCTACACATCTGAATTTGTATTCAAAATTTTTGGGTTTTTAAATACATCATCAGATTTTAATCAAGCCTACTCAAGTTTTCTTCAAATACACAATTTAGCGAAGTGTTCTTATCAAATTTTTAAACAGAAACCTAACTTCCCAAAATTTAGGTTTTCCTCGTGACATACCAGATTCGATTGTGGTGTGTTGACCGGGTTTGGGGTGTTACAATTATGGTATCAGAGCCAAGTTCAAAGGCTCGGCTGTGGGCACGAGGCCCAAAATGTTTTAAAATTCTGGTTTTTAAGTATTATGTTTTAAAAAGTATGGTGTGAAAGGCATGGCACCGAGTCTCCGGCACCAATCCACCCAGGTAAGTACCCCTTACTATTGTTTGTGATAATGATATTGATGAGATGTGATTGGATGGCTAGTGATAGTAAGACTACTTTAGAAACTAAAAGCGATAGGATCGAGTGGACTCGCGAAAACAAAGCTCCTTTAATATTCATAAGACTTTGCTTTTAAAACAAAGGAATAATTATCGATACATAAAATTCTTTAAATCGATTTAGATTTAGTTATGAGTACCGAGGTGGACGTGATCGTGGATGAGGTCGCGGTAGGATGACAGTTTCTGAACCCGTAGGAACTGGTCAGGGGTCAGAGAACGAGATACCGATTCTGCCACCAGCTGGAAGTGGTGAGTTTCAAGATCAGACTGGGGATGACGCAGTGTCACAGGCGATGCTGCGAGTTTTAAAAAGGGTAGCTGGAGTAGGTGGGGGCGCAGGAGTTAGGAAATCGTACTGGCGACTTCGCAAACGGGTGAATTCTTTCGGTGTCTCGGTGTTGCTCCTAGCCTCGCTTGAATATTGGTGGAAGCGACAGAGTGGATCATGGATGATCTAGACCTGACTGCTGAAGAAATGTTAAAGGGGATAGTATCACTTCTCCGAGATGAGTCATATCAGTGGTGGCTCACGGTTGGAGACGGCCTTCTGATGAAGATCGACTTGGGACTATTTCAGGGCTACTTATCAGAAAAAGTACGTTGGAGCTAACTACATTAATGAGCAACGGAAATCATTTCTAAGGTTAGTTCAGGGAAGTAAATCTGTGTCAGAGTACGAGGCAGAGTTTCTGAGGCTGAGTCGGTATGCCGGGGGTATGGTGGCTACTGAACGTGAGAGGTGCGTTCGTTTTGAGGATGGTCTGCGAGATGAATTAAGGTTGTTGATTGCGCCTCAGCAGGAGCGTGAATTTGCTGTTCTGGTTGAAAAGGTGAAGGTAGCCAAGAAGATGGTCAGAAAGGGCTATGAAGCATATGTGGTTCATGTGTATGCCTTGGAGGCTAAAGAGTCTGCTGTGGGGACGGTTCGGATAGTTAGGGAATTTGTTGATGTGTTTCCTGAGGAGCTTCCGGGTTTGCCACCAGATCATGAGGTAGAGTTCGGGATAGATCTGTTACCCGGAACTGCGCCAGTATCTATTGCTCCGTACCGAATGGCGCCTAAAGAGTTAGTGGAGCTTAAGGCTCAGATCCAGGAGTTGTTGGATCGAGGCTTTATCAGGCCAAGTGCTTCACCTTGGGGTGCACCGGTACTCTTTGTCAAGAAGAAAGACGGTACTATGCGGATGTGTATAGACTACCGCCAACTGAATAAGCTGACGATCAAAAACAAGTATCCGCTGCCTCGGATAGATGACTTGTTTGATCAGTTGAAGGGTGCATCAGTTTTCTCGAAGATCGATTTAAGGTCTGGGTATCACCAGTTAAAGGTGAAGGAGGCGGATATCTGCAAGACGGCATTTCGTACTCGGTATGGGCACTTTGAGTTTTTAGTTATGCCGTTTGGGTTGACTAACGCGTCGGCAGCCTTCATGGATATGATGAATAGGGTGTTCCAACAGTATTTGGATCAGTTCATAGTGGTTTTTATCGATGACATCTTGGTATATTCAAGGACTGAGGAGGAACACGATGCGCATTTGCGGGTAGTATTACAGATTCTGAGGGAGAAACAGCTCTATGCGAAGTTTAGTAAATGCAAGTTTTGGCTTAGTGAGGTGATGTTCTTGGGTCATGTAGTATCGGCCGAGGGGATTAGAGTGGATCCTCGAAAGATTGAGGCAGTTTTGGATTGGAAGCCGCCTAGGTCAGTAGCTGAGGTTCAGAGTTTTCTGGGTTTGGCAGGATACTATCGAAGGTTTGTAGAGGGGTTTACGTTGATCGCAGAACCGATGACCAAATTATTAAGATAAGGGGTTCCATTCATTTGGACTGAGAAGCAGCAGGAGAGCTTCGATAAGTTGAAGAAGATTTTGACAGAAGCTCCGGTCCTAATTCAACCTGAGGCTGGAAAGGAATTCGCAGTTTATTGTGATGCATCACATATAGGTTTGGGTTGTGTGCTGATACAGGAAGGGAAGGTTGTGGCTTACGCGTCTCGGCAGCTGAGGCCACATGAGGTCAATTATCCAACGCACGATTTGGAGTTAGCGGCTGTAGTCTTTGCCTTGAAGATATAGAGGCATTACTTGTACGGAGAGAGATCGATAGTCTACACAGATCATAAGAGTCTGAAGTACCTTCTGACTCAGAAAGATTTGAATCTGAGGCAACGCAGGTGGATTGAGTTGCTAAAAGATTACGACTGCTCAATTGAGTATCATCCGGGCAAGGCTAACGTGGTGGTAGACGCGTTGAGCCGTAAGGTTGTTTCGAATCTAAGAGCGATGTTTGCTCACTTGAGTTTGTACGACGACGGGAGTATTCTGGTAGAGCTGCAGGTTAAGCCTACTTGGGTTGAGCAGATCAGAGAAAAACAGTTGATGGATGAGGTTTTGAGTGCGCAGAGGACACAAGTGCAGAATGATGGTTTGGAGGGTTACAGTGTGTCTGGTGATGGAGTGCTATGTTTTCAGGGGAGAGCTTGTATGCCGAGAGACACTGAGTTAAGGCAAAAGATTCTTCAGGATGCACACAGTAGCCCCTACGCTATGCATCCTGGAGGTAGTAAGATGTATAGGGATCTCAGAGATCGCCTGGTTTTGGGTCGAAAAAGAAGTGACGAGTTTGTAGGGAAGTGTCGACATGTCGAGAGGTCAAGGTGAGCATCGATTGCCGTCGAGGTTGCTTGACCGGTGAAGATTCCTCGATGGAAGTGGGAAAGGATAACCATGGATTTCGTCGGTGGATTACCGCTACACCGAGCAAGAAGGATTCGGTTTGGGTAATTGTGGATCGACTGACTAAATCAACTCACTTTATTCCGGTGAAGGTGGATTACTCACTTCAGAGGTTGGCGAAGCTATTTGTGTCAGAGATTGTGAGGCTGCACGGGGTGCCGGTATCAATCATCTCGGATAGGGATCCCAGATTTACGTCAAGGTTCTGGAGAGCATTGCATCAGGCTCTGGGTACGCGGTTGGATTTCAGCACGGCATTTCATCCGCAGACTGACGGGCAGTCGGAAAGGGTTATACATATCTTGGAGGACATGTTACGAGGTTGTGTATTGGACTTCAGGGGTAGTTGGGAGGAGTATCTATCGTTAGCTGAATTCGCCTACAACAATAGTTATCAAGCAAGCATCAAGATGGCACCATATGAGGCGTTATGCGGTAGGGAAGTGTCGCTCACCTACTTGTTGGATGAGTTAAGTGAACGCCGGTTGTTGGGACCAGAGTTAGTTCTTCGAGATCAAGACAAGGTTAAGTTGATTCACGCTCGATTGAAGGAAGCTTCGGACCGACAGAAGTCTTATGCCGATCTTAAGCGAAGAGATATAGAGTTTGCTGTGGAGGATCAAGTTTTTCTGAAGGTCTCACCATGAAAGAAAGTGTTGAGGTTCGGAAGGAAAGGCAAGCTAAGTCCGAGGTTTATTGGGCCGTATAAAGTACTGAGGTGAGTGGGACCAGTAGCGTATCAACTTGAGTTGCCAGCAGAGCTAAGTCAGATTCACGACGTGTTCCACGTTTTGATGCTTAGGCGATATCGCTCAGATCCATCGCACGTGGTGGTAGTGGAAGAGATCGAGGTAAACCCAGATTTGACTATGGAGGAAGAGCCGTCATGATTTTAGATCGGGATGTGAAGGTTCTGCGAGGGAAGTCCGTGCCTTTGGTTAAGGTACTATGGCGGAATCATGGCGTGGAAGAAGCTACGTGGGAACCCGAGGATATGATGAGACAAAGATACCCTCAACTCTTCGATCGATCGTAATTTGAGGCCAAAATTATTTTTAAGGGGTAGAACCGTAATATCCGGGTTAAGGGCTATTTTATTTTGGCTTTCTTTGCATGTGCTTGATGTGCTATGTTGTTAGTTTGATGTTGTTGGGGCTTAGTTATAAGCTAGGTGTAAGCTCAAGTGGTAGGAAAAATTGTTGTTTTTGGACTTTATGTGATAGGGGCTGTAGGAGCTGGGTCTTATGTATTTTATTTGGTGAATTGTTGCACAAGTGATGAGCTAGCAAAGTGGCAAAGCATGCGCCACTTAGAGCTTGTGTGTGACGTCAAGTGCAAGGGAGGATGTCCTGGGTTCAAGCTGTGAAAATCCCCTATTTTTGCATCCATTTTGACGGCATGGAGGGGAGGAGTTGTAGGCAGTTCAAACTCTGCCTTGGACCAAGTCAAAACTTCAAACAATGGGTGGAGAGTGAAAGTAGGAGGGAGACTAGTTCAACTAGTTTGAATTGGTGGCTTGGGAGTGTTTGGGGGGAGTTTGGCCAGTTGTTGGAGAGGTTTTGGGGGAGTGGCCGGTTGGTAAGAGTTGGGGAGTAGTGTGCCGAATGGTCATTTTGGCATTTTGGTACATTTTCGGTCCAAGAGTGGTAAGCAAAAGCTCTCTTCACTTGCAAATAGCCTAAGACGAAAAACCCTTCCATTTTTACTTCTTGAAACCGAAACCCCAAGCAACTTTATTTGCCAAACTTTGCACTTTTATTTTTCTACATTTTGTGTTGCCAAACAAATGCCCCATTCGCTTTCTCCATTTCTTCTTCATTCAAACTGAAAGCTTCAACAATCATACCCTTGCCGATTTTGTTTTTGGTAGCTGAATGCTCCCTTGATCTCTTTGTTTTGCTTCACCGAAAGTACCCTCCCTTTCTTCTTCTTTTCATTTGTGCTAAGCCGAAACTAGCATCTTCTTCTTACACTTTCTTTCTTCCTATCTTGAAGATTAGTAGCCGAAACTCATTCTCCAAAACACCTTCTCCATTTCTTATCTTTTCAAAACTGAAGGTGCTTCTCTTCTTCTTCTCTTTCCATTTCGATTCCTGGTCGAATATCAACCCATTTCTTCTCATCTATACTCTCTCTTCTTTTCACACAAAGCCGAAAGTAGGAGTGTTAACATCTAGGCCGAATTTTTCTTCTCTCCTAGTGGTGTTTTGTTGGCCGAATATTGGTTGTTGTTGGGTGCTTATTTTCAATCGACTGGTAGTGGGTAAGAGCTTGGCCGAATGGCCATTTTCCCTCTCTCTCGTTCTTATATATTGTGGTTTAGATAAAGGCTGATTTTGTTATTGGTTGAAGGGTATTAATCTATTGTGTAAACCAATTTTATTATAGGACATCCGGATTTTGGGAACTTTTGAGAGGAGCCTTATTTCTCTGACAAGCAATCGGTAAGTGGTGGTAAGAGTAGTTTCTTTTAGTCTATTCATTTAGTCTTCGTTAAGTCAAGCTGTTAAGGGATTAACCATTTTCTTTCTAGGGTGAGGCCGATTGTCGAAAGAACCATTGTTGGTTCCGAATTGGGTGGAAAACCAAAGCAAGTTTAAGGTAAGGGTTAATCGATATACCCTTTGGATTAAATGGTTTTGGCCGAATGGGTTTAAGTGTTAATCCCTTGTTGGCCGATTGTAGGATCAGGGTTGTCGAGGTGATCAAGGGACGTAGACCGATTCTTAGGATTAAAACCTTCGCTATTCCAGGTGTGTAAGCTAACACACTGATTTCTTAGTAATAAGTTAATAACCTGTGTTGTAACAAGTGAAACAGTGATGATTGTCTTGATACCCGATAGGGTATGATCACGGATTCGGGTAAGTCCGTAGCATTGCGAGTTCTATTGTTGATACATCTAATATTATGATCCATGATATATGTGCTATAAGATGCAATATTGGGCATGTTGGCATGAATTACATGATTTGCATAATGTACATGAGTCATTATGACATGTATGGGTAATATGAGAGGAGGGGGAGTATGATATCCGTGTCTTTGGGACACTGTGTCTTTGGGACACCGAGTTTTGGCACCTCCAAAGGGTTTGGTACCACAGATGATATTTTGTGACTTTGGGTCACCAGAGGTTTGGCACCTCGTCGTCTCGTCCCAAAGGCTTAGCACCACGGTGGGTTGGCCCCACGCTTGATTATACGGATTGACGCCATGATTTGGTATCACACGATGGGTTGGCCCCATCATCGGATTAGTGATCGCGGTCACCAAAGATTTGGTATCACACTTGTGTCTTTGGGACACCGAGGTTTGGCACCTCATTGCGACTCGTCCTTGTGGTTTGACACCACCGTGGGTTGGCCCCACTTATGAGATACGAGATTGTCGCTAGTGATTTGGTATCACACGATGGGTTGGCCCCATCATTGGATTATTCGTGACTTCGGGTCACCAGTGGTTTGGCACAACATTATGGATATCGTGACTTTGGGTCACCAGTGGTTTGGCACCACCAGTGGTTTGGTACCACACGGGGTAGAGAAGGTGTAATGGATGGTTAGGAACGGTGCATTAATTGTATTGCTTTGCTATGATGTGTGTTAGCATGTTGTATTATCGGGAGGGGGATTTACACACTAAGTCTTGCGACTCACTCTCTCCTTTGACCTTTCAGGTGACACTTAGACGCGGACATGGAGCCGGGATGGACTCGAGGTGCTCATGCCATGCTTAAATAAGGATTTGCTCAGACTTTTATAAAATTTGGTATTTAAGCTTATTTATTACTATTTGGTTTTATTTGGGTTTGTAAATGGCCTTTTAAAATTATGTTTTGCTATGTTTATGTTTAAAGTAGATTTATAATATGCCTTAACAAGTTAATTGGGTTAAAATTTGCTAAAACTTGGAAGGACAACGATTTCAAAACTACAAAAGCGATATTTTAAACTATACCATCAGGTATCACACTATGATTTGGGATAAAAAGAACTCAAATGTTTTTCTAATTTAGCCTCGATTTTCTACTAAGTCAAAAAGCTTTGGTAACAATGAGGAACAACTTGAACTTCTAAACGAGATAAACCTGTGTTACCTACACATCTGAATTTGTATTCAAAATTTCGGGTTTTCAAATACATCATCACATTTTAATCAAGCCTACTCAAGTTTTCTTCAAATACACAATTTAGCAAAGTGTTCTCATCAAATTTTTAAACAGAAACCTAACTTCCCAAAATTCAGGTTTTCCTCGTGACATACCAGATTCAGTCGTGGTGTGTTGACCGGGTTTGGGGTGTTACAATGAGTAAGCATAGATGAGTATGCCTAAGCTTTTGAGACTTTTGTTGCTATTGTTTCAATAGATGGATGGATGGATGGATGGATATAATGTGAGCAATTCACCTTATATTTTTTCCAAGTTAGCTCGGGGTTCATAGAACGTCGGAGCTCAGATCACACTGTCAATAGTTCTTTTGGTATAGTAAAGTTAACTCATGTTGAGTATGGCATGTATAGGAACATGATCTTTTTGTGTCAAGTCATATTTTAAGGCCAATGGGTTGGCTATTAATGTTATACACTCATTTGTAAATGGCCAAGGTGAATTGGCCAATATTGTCAAGTTTAAGTTATAAAGTTGATGAGTTTGATGAAATAAATGTTCATGCTGGTAATTGAGTAAAATATGGGTGGAATAAATGATAATTTAAGGATTCTTAGTAGTTTAATATCTCCTTGTTATGTGCCACTTGTGAGGAATTGAATGAGTTTATGTTTTCAGGGTGGCAAACAGGCTTGGAAAATAGCCTCTAAGTGTCCACACGGGTAGACACATAGGCGTGTGTCTAGGCCGTGTGTGACATGCGGTTAACCCTTATGGGTGTGTTGATAGGCCGTGTGTCCCCTACATTTAGTTACGAGAATTTGAATTGCCACATGGGCCAGAACACGGGCGTGTGCCTAGGCCGTGTGCTTCTTAAGGGGTTACTGACGTCATAAACAAAATACCCCTAGTTTTTATACACGGGTGAGGACACGGGCGTGTCCAGGCCGTGTGAAGGAGTCGGGCTATTGACACGGGTGTGTGTCCAGCCATGTGAAAACCTCTGTAGGTTCGAAATAAAATAAATTCTACACGGGTTAAGGACATGGGCATGTGAAACCACACAGCCTGCCCACACGGGCGTGTCCTAAGTCACACCGGCGTGTGACCCCTGTTTAGACAAAAAATTTCTAAGAGAGTAAAAGTTTTCGGTTGAACCCCGTAACCTTCTAGATGTATTTTTTTAGGCCTTGTAGGCCCATGAAATGTATGTTATTAGTATGAAAGAAAATTTTTAAGATGGAACGAAATTTTATAGCCCGATATTACATGTTCAAGCAAGGTTAAGCATGGTAATGCCTCGTATCTGGTCCCGATGTCGGACACGGATAAGGGGTGTTACAACAAAGATCTATCTATCTAAAACCACAGGTGTGATTTTGGGAAAAGTTTATTACTATAAATATCATAAACTGGCTCAATTTTGAAAATTTTATTTTGCCTTTGTGCAAGAAAATCATTTTCAAACAAGAAAGCTGCAAATAACCTTGGCAACAATAATGTGATGCTTAAAAAACTCACGAATGAGTTACAATCCAATGAGTTGATGTTGAATGGTGGTCAACCGGTTAGAAAAGTAGAAGTAAACTTAGTTGTTTCTTCTTCCTATAAAGGGAAAAGAAAACACGCTAAAAGAAACAAGGTTAAGCTTTCAAGGCCACTTCAAGTGGAAAGTAATAGAACTAAGAAGCCAAAAGACTTATCCATGTCTAAATGTTTCTTATGCAACAAGAAAGAAAACTTCAAGGTAAACTGCAAAGAGTGGAAGGATTACCTAGCCACTAAGGCAAAGATATGAAACTTTTTATGAAAGAAGCTTGCTTAATGGAAGATTCAATAGACCACTAGGTTATTAGTTCTAGAGCCACTAATCATGTGTGCATTTCTTACAAAGGTTTGAGGAAATGAAAGATGTTAGAGATAAGAGTCTATTGTTGCGAAATAGAAATGTGATAAGTGTAGTAGCTGAAGTAGTGGGAGATGTACATCTTTATTTTGATAATTTTAGGAAGATTATTTTGAAAGATGTTTTCTAAGTACCAAGTTTCAAAAGAAACTGAATTCTTGTTGCATGTTTATTTAAAGACAGCTTGACCGTGACCTTTAATAAGAGTGTTGCGATATTTAGATACCATAAGCTTATCTGTAATGGATATGTAACACCCTATACTCGACCTGATCACTGGGTCTAAGTATCAAATGCCACAATCATCCCGAATAACTTAACAAAATTTCTAACCAAATTTATTTACACACTAAAACGATATCAAATTACATATACATTACTATTGTTCGATCATACTCAATTGCAGGACACCATTAGATTACAAAATTTAACTTCTACTATAACTTATATCATATAAGCATTAAATTCTTACAAATCTTCTACCTTATTAAACCTTATAGTTACTTTAAAATTTGAATTTAAGACTTTAATGCAAATACATCAAATTTAATCCCTGAGGCGTGGCCTCTAAGGGTGACCCTTTATACACATGATAAAATTATGGTGTCCATTGTGCAAATTTACAGTGTCTGGCTTGGCCCCTTTGCGATCCATGAATCATTCCCTTGATTTTGCATTCAGAGAAATACAAGAGTTGTAATAGCCCGATTTTGGGTCTAGTCGGAACAATGGTTTCAGGGCTACAAATCCGATGTAAGAAAATTTATTTTTATTATATTTCTAAAGTCTACAGTTTCATGGAATGATTTCATGAAAATTTCGTTCGAAAATTTTGACGTTTGGGCACCCAATTTATGCAAAAGGATTAAATTGTAAAAAAGTACAAAAGTTGAGTTCTACATACTAGAGGTGCCAAATTGTTATGAAAATTTAATTTGGAGGTATTTAAATGGTAATTAGATCATTTTTTAAGTTGATGGACAAAAATGGACATGATTTGGCATATTTCTAAAGTTTTTCATTAAGGGCAATTTGGTCATTTGGTAATTAAAATGAATTAAAAAACAAAATTAAAATCCAATTTTTGTCCATCTTCAAGCTATATTCGAAATTACCATGAAGAAACCATGGCTAGGGTTTTTCAAGCTTCCGAGCTCGATTATAAGTCTGTTCTAGCCCCATTTTTAATGATTTTCATGTTTTTAAAATCCTTGTATCATGATCTACATATTTCTACCATTAATTTGAGATATGATGAAGGTCTAGGTTTTGACCAATGTTAGAAATTTGTGTATTTTGATGTTTAATGGTAGCTTATGCAAGTTTGATGTTAGATAAATGACTTTTGCTAAGTGATTTTCGGTGAAAGAGCCTAAAAGGACTAATTTGAAAAGTTATAAAATATGTCATAAAAGGGTGAATTAATGAAAAATGTAGGCTTCTATAAGTATAAAAAAGGTTCAGCTAGGCTTGGGAATCGAAGAAATTGAATAAATTTCATTTTTTGCGGCTAGGGGCAAAAATATAAATATGTCAAACTTTAAGGGAAAAACATAATTTTGTCATAATATGATTTTTGGGTCACATTGAATAACATGACTAATAAAGAAGCTAAATGAGATATTATAGATCAAAGAAAATGAGATTTGGACCTAAAACGGGGGAAAAACGAGTATTTGATGGTTAGATCCCTTTTGTTATCATTGGTATGAGGTAAGTTCGTATGTAAATGATACATTATTATTTATGTTTTACTTGTGTTATTATTGTATGAATTGTAATTTACTCTTTGACTGAACTCGACAAAGTTTGATAAGCGAGAAAGTCTCGGTTGAACCTTATGAATAGTTAGGATACAATTGTCATGACATCAGGGTTATGAGTTTACGTGTAGGAGCATATCTGGGATATGTCATCGTTATGACATTTTATGTAAGACCATGTCTGGGACATGGCATCGATATGAGAATCGTGTAAGACCATTTCTAAGACATGGCATTGATATGAGATTTCATGTATGACTATTGTTGGGCTATTGGCATCAATATGAGATCCCATGTAAGATCATATATGGGATATGGCATTGGTATAGTACTATATGTGTGAGACTGCCCGAGTATCCTTTAGTATTCCAAGTGGTTTAACGGGAAACTTAACGACAATGTGAAAGTTGGAAAAGACTATAATATGTTGTGAAAGAATATGATAAGCTGCAAGATAGTACAGGTATGTACGTAAAGTTTATATGCCTTGACTTCATGAAATTATGAGTTCATGATTTCCACGAGAATGATTTTGTGAAAACCTTGTGATGTATGAATTACATGATAAATGCAATTGTTGATTATGTGACTGGCTTTTGGGCCAAATTGAGTTAAGATATAGCATGTTATATTCATGCGAATTGTGATTCATCGGATATGAGAAAGAGGAAAGATTGGCATAATTGCCTATTAAAATGATTATGGGATGATATGAGCCTTGAACAATTTAAAGATGTCAAAGTATATGCTCGTAGTGTAAATACTCATAATTAATGTGCATGTTTACCTATAAGTTTTGAAATGAATTGTTATTTGCTGTAATATGTTAACAAGGAGAGATGATGATTGTTAGGCTAATGCCAAGAAATATTAAATTATGCTTATAAGTTGATAGAGCAAACTTTGTGACTGAATAAAATTATAACCAGGGGATTGTGGTGGATTACAATAATTAGTGTCCATATTGTTGAACATGATAAACACCTGATAAGATGTGATTGAGTAAGTTATATTTCTGAGAAGTAAACGGCATTCGTATGGTTTTACATTATGTTAATTGTATGGAATATGTATGGTTGAGGTTGCTTATTTTTTTACATATGAACTTACTAAGCTATATAGCTTACCCCATTTCCTTTCCCATGTTTTATAGGATTGTTTAGCTAGCTCGATTCGTAGATTGCCGAAGATTCTATCACACTATCAAGCTATCACTACGGGTATTAATGAATTCAAGTATTTTGAGTCTATGGCATGTATAGGGATTTGGTCATGTGGTTACATATGTCTTTATGATTGTAGCCAATATATTGGTTTGTAATTGTCAAAGGCTTGTTTGATATTTGGCCATGTAATTTGGCTTATTTTGGGGCTAACATGGTTGTGAGCCTAAGTATAATTATACATGTGCCAATGGCTTTGGGTGTAACATCCTAGATTGGGGGCTCTACATTTGTGATGTGTTGTGTGTGTATGCCATGCTATGTGTGTATGTGTCTGGTGTGTTTAGAGCTTTCGGGAAGGCTTGAGGTTAAGCCTGAGCCTTGGTAGAAATTTTGTTTTTAAACTCTGCAAGGGAGAACTAGGTGAAGTGGTTCTTAAGGGTACTTGAATGGGAAAGTTAACTCAAAAATCTAGTTGGTAAAGTGGCAAGGAGGCGCCACTAATGGCATAGGAAGGTGGCGCCACAGGGGATTTGAAGGGAGCAGGTTCGAATCCCATGTTAAGCAAAAGGAGTTTTTTTTTTTAAATATATGTGCTTCAGGAGTGAGAGGTGGATTCGGCTGGGGCTCTAAAAGAGTGAGAGTGGGTTAAGTCAGAAGATAGGAAGATGAGGATAAGAGAAAAATGACGGATAGTATAGAGGGGGAATAGGTGGCCGAATGTGGGACTGAGTGCAAGGGGGAAATAGGTTGAAGTGGCTAAGGGCATGCCGAAATTCTCATTTGGTTAAGGGTGTGCCAAAATTTCTCTTCTTTCCCGAAGCATAGTTTTCTTTCTTCTTCTTTTCTCCTCCTATTTTCGGCATTAGAGGATTTCCTCTTCTCTATTACCTTAACCAAACTCTCAAGTCACCGTTTGGAGTATCTTTGTTTTCTTTTCGCTTTCTCATCTAGTTCTTTTCTACCTTATTCATTATCGAATCTACCTAGCCTCTTTTCTGTTCATCTTTTTTTTTGGATCTTTCTTAAAAGCCGAAAACTCCTAGATCTCATTTGTGGCTTGGTTTTATTTCTTTCAACGTTTCAATCTTCTTCTTTAATTGCCAAATCTTCTTGCAAATGGTAGCCGAAATCTTCTGTAGAGGTAAGTGTCGACTTGTGCTATTATTTTTGTAATCTTTTTCGGCTTTTGAGGCCAAAGCTGAATGGCTAGTTGGTTGTTAGGGCCATCTTTAGTTTCACGTTTTCTCTAACCTCGTGTTCTTTTTGGGCGACATTCTGGGATTTGAAGGAGATCTAATCGAGTAGGTTTCTAAGTCAGAAATCGGTAGTATTCGAACCATATTATTTCTTTTGGGATTTCAAGGTAAGGATTTCAATTCTCCTTAAGTTGATCAATCAGTTTCCTTTCATTATTCGTGCCTTAACCTAATGTTTCGTTAAGCAATCATCATAGTACCTTCTGACCAAGATCATTCATGGACTCGAATGTCAGCAAATCAAAGGAAGGGGTTGGATCTATAGTCCCAGCCCCAAAGTTTAAGAAACGCGCGGTGTTTGCTGTTCTTGATTGGCCACCGGGTTATGGGCCGGCTTCTGAGCAGAACAATAGGCAGATAGCGGTAGTTTCAGTTAGCGATAGTGTCGACATAGAGAGTGTCGTCTTACGTGTTATCAGGTGTGTAAACTTTCAAACACACTATACTATAACTGTACTAATGTTTGTATGGGATGAAAAGTTGGAAAAAGGGCTGTGTAGACAGTCGTGATGCCCTTAGGGGTAAGGCTAGGATTGCCAGGTATGTGACTATATCGTTTCTTTGCATAGCTGAATGTATGTGTGGTAGACTGATGTGTTATGAATAGCGTGTTGCATTGTTAGCTTTTGTATGTAGATCATGGGTATGGGTTTGATATGAAGGGGAAGTACTTAATTGGTCACGTAGTGATCAGTGGCTTTGCCATGATATATATACATATGTTCATACGTTATTTTTGGTCACATTGTGATCTGTGGCGCTGCCACGATGTATATATATTTTATTTGGTCACATAGTGATCGGTGGCTGTGCCACGAAATATTATTTGGTCACCTAGTGATCGTGTTTAATTGGCAGCAAGACTATCTTGATGGAGTGTAGCGAATGGAGGGTTGATTGTAGAAATCCCCACAGTGTGATTGGTTGGTACGGGTTGGTGTGTAGCGGATGGAAAAACTAGGTTTGGGTTGGGCTTATTGCATTCATATATGTATGATGATATGTGGGCTAAGGCCAATGTGTGATTGTGGATTGGATGTAGCGAAACACCCCAAACCCGGCTCACAAGCCCTGACCGGATCTGGCATGCCCCTTGAGTAAAACGTAGTTAAGTCTCGTATGACATTTTGAAAATCGTGGTGGTTTCGAATAAAATAGATTTGGGTTATTCTCAAGTTAGGAATTGAGTTGTAATTTAATTTTGTACTAAATCAATAATTTCATATTTCAAAAGTTACAAGTTAAAGAAATACCGAATTTTAGAGTTTAATATTTTTGTAACTAAAAAAACCCGTAAATAATTGAGTTTCAAAACAATTGGCGTTGTTCGTATCATATCAAAAATTTAAAACGCAATAAAAATAAAACAGTTAAGTAATAATGGCCTTATTACATCAAAATATAACCCAAAATAAATAAATATAAACTAAATAAGAAAATCGAAAATCTGAGCTGTGCATGGCCACCGCTAAGTTCCTGCCGACTCGGTCCATTCACTGAGTGCCATCTGGAAAAAGTTAGCCCACGAAGGGTGAGTCAACAGACTCAGTGTGTAACAACCATCACAGATTCACAAAACATACAAGGCATAATAAGTCACATAAAATATTGGTAAACCATGATGCAGCCCAAACCACCTAGATCTAACCTCTACACATCACCCATACCTACCGATCACACCGTGGGGATTAATAAATCGACCCTCCATCCGCTACACACCATCGAAGGCAGTCACTGCAGTCAACTGCACATCGCCCTTATAATTGTGGCATAGCCACCAGATAATGTGACAGAGTCACCAGATTCATATTATGTGACATAGTCACCAGAGAATGTGACAGAGTCACCAGATATTGTGGTAGGAACCACCAGATCACTTCCCCTTTCACATAATCACCCATATGCCCATGCAACATACATAACATGCTATTTTTCATGCGATTTACCTTACCCCAAAACCATAACGGGAATCCACATATTTTCACATCAATGTTATTATACATTATTTACAAGTGTTAAAGGGGTGACGTACCTGAATGCACTCGTACCATTGAATGGTACCCTTAGCCATACTTTCATATTTTTCCTTAACACATATCTAATTTTATCAACCTAGGGGAATTAGTGTAGGGCTACACACCTGATTATCCGTAGATCTAATTGAAATCCTGAAAATCTCGATCTAACGCACTAGATCCCTTTTTCCTACATTCGGCCAACACTAAGCATATTAGCAAAAAGCCATTCGGCTAAACAGTCAAATCCCGAAGGGTTATGGCAACCAAAATCCTTACCTTGCTACCGATTCGATTGCTAACCAAATCACGAAACTTCGTGATGATCCCCCTTGCAATCAGCTAAGCACTAGTACACTCAACCGGTTAATTTTTGGCTTTTGATCGAATAAGAAACAGATCTAAATCACTAGAACCCTTACCACTAACTTACCGAAAACTATTGGCAGGGAAAAGATGCTCCCGATCTACTGCTTCAAACACTCGAAAATCCTAAAAGAAACCGATTGCATGGTTGATTAGAAGTTAAGACAAATGCTGAATTTTGGCGTTTGTTCTACACATGTCGACAGAGAGGAAATAAGGAAGAATAGCGGAGATTCAGTCATAGCAGACTTACCTATTCCAAACTGATTTGAGAAGAGATCAAGAGAGATCTCTACTTGGTTGATATTCGCCAAAAACTAAGAAGGAATGAGGTGGAAAGATTTCGGCAATGGCTTAGGAAAACAATGGAGATTCGGCCAAAAACTAGAAAGAGAGAATAGGAGAAGGATAAATGATATTCGGCTTTTGATTAACAGTAGAGATTGTGAGAAAAAGAAGAAAAAGAATGATATGGAGGCTCAATTATGATTCGGCTAGAGTGAGAAAGAAGAAGAAGAAAGAATTGAGAGAAAGAAAAGAAAAAGAAAAGTGTTGGTGAGGCTTAACCAAAAATTTGGCTTAAGGGATTTTGGTGACCGAATTTGTCATCCAAGAAGTCCCCTGGCCGGCCAACTCTCCCTCTTTCCATTCAGTCCCCCTTTTCACTCTACCTTAGCCGAATCTCTAAGCTGTCAGACCCAATCTATACCTCCTCCATCAAAGTCCCTGTGCCGTCCACTACTGCCCTTCCTTGCTGAAAAATAAAAGTCCAAAACACTTCCCTTGCTGCTCAAACCTAGGCCCTTCTCACTCCCTGTGGCGTCACCTTACAAGGCCCTAAGTGGCGCCTCCTTGCCACCTTACCACTGGGTTATTTGTGTTCTAAATCACACAATAAACTCCTTAAGGCTTAGCTCCCTTAGTTCCCCTTTTTGGGCTTAAAAATCCAATAACTCCTAAGGCTCCTACCTACATCCCAAGGTTCTTGAAGCCCTCAAATCACATTCTAATCATACTCAAGCATGCTTTCACATACATTTAAGTAAAAATGCATAACCTCTAAATCCCGGATGCTACAGTTCTACCCCCTTAAAATAATTTTGACCTCAAAATTACCTAGCTAAAATAAGTGAGGGTATTGCTATCGTATCACTTCCTCTGGCTCCCACAAAGCTTCTTCCGATCCATGGTTACGCCATAGCACTTTGACTAGAGGGACTAATTTTCTCCGAAGCACCTTCACATCCCGTTCCAGAATCCAAATCAGCTCTTTCTCATAGCACAGATCTGATCTCAGCTCTACCTCCTCAATCGATATCACATGAGATGGATCTGACCGGTAGCGATGTAGCATCGACACGTGGAACACATCGTGCATCTGCTTCAACTCTGAAGGCAACTCTAACTGATATGCCACTGGTCCAACCCACTTCAAAATCCGATAAGGTCCTATAAACCTAGGACTTAACTTTCCCTTGTGACCAAATCTCATTACCTTCTTCCACGGCGAAACTTTGAGAAACACAAAATCTCCCACAGCAAACTCAATCTCCTTCGGCTTAAAATCTGCGTATGACTTTTGCCGGTCAGATGCCTCCTTCAACCATGTCCGAATTACCTTAACCTTATCTTTCAATTTTGCCATAATTTTTGGACCCAAAATCTAACGTTCTCCCAATTCCGTCCAGCATGTAAGAGTGCGACACTTTCGTCCATACAGTGCTTCGTGCGGTGCCATCCGAATACTTGCCTGATAGCTATTATTGTACGCAAATTCCGCTAAAGGCAAGAACTCCTTCCAACTCCCTCTAAAGTCTATCACGCAACCTCTCAACATATCCTCCAACACTTGTATTACTCGCCAGATTGGCCGCTCGATCATGGATGGAATGTCAGATCGAATCCAACCCGTGCCCACGACTTGATGTAGGGCCTTCCAAAATCGTGACGAAAACCTCGGATCTCTATCTGAGATAACCAACACCGGCACTCTGTGCAACCTCACGATTTTGCTACATACAACTTTGCCAATTTCTGTAGAGAATAGTCAACCCGCACCAGTATAAAATGTGCATACTTCGTCAACCGATCTACTATCACCTATACCGAGTCCTTCTTAGTAGGCGTAAGGGGAAGCCCACTAATGAAGTCCATGGTAATTCTCTCCCACTTCCATTGTGAAATCTTTATCGGCTGAAGCAATCCTGACGGTACTTGGTGTTCAGCCTTGACTTGCTGACACGTTAAGCACTTCCCTACAAACTCTGTAACTTCCCGCTTAAGACCAGGCCACCAAAATTGTTCCCGTAAATCCTTGTACAACTTACTTTCTCCAGGATGCATAGCGTAAGGGCTACTATGCGATTCCCAAAGAATTTTCTGTCTTAACTCCTCATCCTTCGGCATACAAACCTTGCCCCGAAAACACAGCATTCCATCGTTGTTTACACCAAAATTTTTCAATTTTCCATGCTGCACTTGTCGTAGCTTAGCACTTAGAGCATCGTCTACCAACTATCTTTCTTTCACCTGACTCAACCATGTCGGCTTTACTTGTAACTCAGCTAGATAACTTCCGTCGTTATATAGGCTAAGATGTGCAAACATCGCCCTCAGATCGGTACTACTTTTTAACTTAGGGCATCTTCGACCACATTCGCCTTGCTCGGGTGATACTCTATAGAACAATCATAATCTTTCAATAGCTCCACCCACCTATGCTATCTCAAATTTAGCTTCTTCTGAGTCAGCAAATACTTTAGACTTTTGTGGTCCGTGTAGATCACCGACCTTTCTCTATACAAGTAGTGCCTCCATACTTTTAGAGCGAAAACCACCACCACCAATTCCAGATCATGCGTTGAATAGTTAACCTCATGTGGCCTCAATTGTCGAGACGCATAAGCGACCACTTTCCCGTCTTGCATAAGAACACTCCTGTATGGGAAACATCACAATATACCACATAGTCCTTCCCTGCTTCAGGCTAAATCAAAATCAGAGCTTCTGTCAATACTTGCTTAAGCTTCTCAAAACTCTCCTGCCACTTATCTGCCCACATGAAAGGTACCTCATTCCTTAACAACTTTGTCAAAGGTGCTGCAATTGACGAGAATCCCTCAACAAATCTCCTGTAGTAGCCTGCTAGTCCTAAGAAACTACGAACTTCTGCCACAGACTTAGGTGGTTTCCAATCCAATACTGCCTCAATCTTCCAAGGATCCACCCTTATTCCTTCAGCAGACACCACATGCCCTAAGAACGTAACTTCCTTCAGCCAAAATTCGCACTTGCTGAACTTAGCATATAGCTTTTTTTCCCTTAATACTTGCAACACAACTCGGAGGTGCTCATCATGTTCTTCCTCAGACTCGGAATACACTAGGATATCGTCTATGAACACAACAACGAATCGATCTAGGTAGGGTTGAAAAACTCGGTTCATCATGTCCATGAACGTAGCTGGGGTATTTGTCAATCCGAACGGCATTACCAAGAACTCATAATGCCCATATCTTGTCCGAAAAGCGGTCTTATATATATGCCTCCTTCACCTTAAGCTGATGATATATTGACCTTATATCTATCTTCGAAAATACTGCGGCCCCCTTAAGCTGATCGAACAAGTCATCTATCCTTGGCAATGGATACTTGTTCTTGATGGTCAGCTTATTCAACTGTCGATAATCTATGCACATGCGCATAGTCCCATCTTTCTTCTTCACAAATAGGACCGGTGCTCCCCATGGAGACACATTAGGTCGTATAAACCCACAATCGAGTAACTCTTGGATCTGGGCTTTAAGCTCTACTAACTCATTTGGTGCCATTCAGTATGGAGCAATTGACACAGGAGCTGTACCCGGTAGTAAGTCAATTTCAAACTCCACTTCCCTGCCTGGGGGTAACCCAAGCAGCTCCTCCGGAAAGACATCCACAAATTCACTTTCTATTCTAACTCCTCCTACAACTGCTTCTTTAGCCTCCAAGGCACTGATTAACATTAGAAAAGCTACACACCCTTTTCTCACTATCTTCTTTGCCTTAAGGGCAGATACCACATTTGACAAGTAATTCTGCCTCGTACTCTGCTACGGACTTATTCCCCTAAGTCAGCCTCAGAAACGCCTTCCTCTGCGCATCAATATAGCTGGTTCCAATATACTTCCTCTGATATGCCACCTTAAAATACTCCCAAGTGAGATCATCTACTGTAGCACCATCCCAAACCGTGAGCCACCATTGGTATGACTCATCACGGAGAAGTGACACTACCCCTTTTAGTTTCTCCTCAGTAGTCAAGTCCAAATCATCCATAATTCGCTCCGTCACCTCTAACCAATACTCAGCCGTATTGGGCGCCACACCAGATATACCATGGAAAAACTTAGCTCCATTGGCTCGAAGTCGTTCGGGTACAAATTTTCGAGCTATCATACCTCCACCGGCTCCAGCCACCCTCTTAAGAACTCGTAGCATTGCCTGCGATACTGCATCATCTCTCATCTGATCCTGATATTCAACACCAGCAGCTGGTGGTGGCGGCATTTCATTCTCCGACCCTTGACCAGACCTAACGGGTTTCGACAAGGTCATTCAGCCTCTACCACAGCACATTACAGCCACGTCCTCTAGAACTCATTCATTCGAGTTGTGTTTATCTGATTAAGAATTTTATGAATTAGTTTTTGTTTCACTAATTATCCACGAACCATTTTATGTAAAGAAGTTTAGGGGCAGTTCGTTCGAACATTTCAAGGTTTTCACTCCAAGTTTTCTACCCTAATTCAGAGAAAACACATTCATTTAGTAGTATTTACTACACACATTCATCCCTCGAACATCTCCATTCGTTCCAACCCAGGGGTATTTTTGTAATTTGTCCTATAGGGTATTTTGGTAATTTTCCAAATCAGGGTATTTTGAAATTTTGCAAAATAGGGATTTTTGGTATTTTTGGAAAATAGGAATATTTTGATAAAAGGAATCGAGGGTAGTATGGTAATTTTATAATCTGAGGGTATTTTTTATAATTTTGCAGACCAGGGGCATTTCAGGAATTTTGTAAAATATGGTTCCAAGTGATTTTACAAAATAAGGGAAATTTGGAAATTTTCAATTCGGGGGTACTTCGGCAACTTTCCATACCGAAGGTAGCTTGATAATTTTTTTTACAAGTTAGGGGTAATTTGGTCAATTTGCAAATCGGGGTATTTTGGTCATTTTTGAATCAAGGGTTCTTTGGCAATTTTGAAACCAAGGTTTGATTTTTAGGATTATATAAAACAAGGTGACTAGTCCCTTTCGGGTTTTAATTATTGAACTTAGCCTGTGATTGAGTCCTCTTGATTAGGGTGAACCGTCAGTACGCACCAGGTAGGATTCGAGCGGAAAGGAGGTGAGTCACTAGGACTGTTTAAGTACCAAGCTCCCCCTGAATCCAATCCTAGACATGCACACAACAATTGCCACACCCTTAACTCGGTGACTCACTCATGGGTTTGTTTGGTTAGACTTTAAATTTTATGTAATTCGGTGTTGGAGTAAGCTAATCCTAGGGTTCAATAGTTCCTAATCTACTAATCTACGTCCCCATACTACTCACATACAAATCACACAATGGTTAGAGGTACTTACCTGGTGGACTTCGGGTCGGAGACTCAGTGCCATGCCAGAAAACCTGTTCATTCTTTAGTAAAAACCCAACTTTTTAAAATAAGAAAAACATTTTGGGCCCAAAAAGCCCTCAAGGCCGAGTTTTGAACCGGGCTCTGATACCAAATTGAAACACCCCAAACCTGGCCCACAAGCCCTGACCGGATCTGGCATACTCTTTGAGTAAAACGTAGTTAAGTCTCGTATGACATTTTGAAAATCGTGGTGGTTTCGAATAAAATAGATTTGGGTTGTTCTCAAGTTAGAAATTGAGTTGTAATTTAATTTTGTACTAAATCGATAATTTCATATTTCAAAAGTTACAAGTTAAAGAAATACCAAATTTTAGAGTTTAATATTTTTGTAACTTGAAAAAAAAAACCCGTAAGTGATTGAGTTTCAAAATAATTGGCGTTGTTTGTATCATATCAGAAATTTAAAACGCAATGAAAATAAAATAGTTAAGTAATAATGGCTTTATTACATCAAAATATAACCCAAAATAAATAAATATAAACTTAATAAGAAAATCAAAAATCTGAGCTGTGCATGGCCACTGCTAAGTTCCTGTCGACCGGTCCATTCACCGAGTGCCATCTGGAAAAAGTTAGCCCATGAAGGGTGAGTCAATAGACTCAGTGTGTAACAACCATCACAGATTCACAAAACATACAAGGCATAATAAGTCACATAAAATATTGGTAAACCATGATGCAACCCAAACAACCTAGATCCAACCTCTATACATCACCGGTACCTACTGATCACACCGTGGGGATTAATAAATCGACCCTCCATCCGCTACACACCATCAAGGCGCCACCGCGTATCAATCAGACATCGCTTTATAATTGTGGCATAGCCACCAGATAATGTGACAGAGTCACCAGATTCATATTATGTGACATAGTCACCAGATAATGTGACAGAGTCACCATATATTGTGGTAGGAACCACCAGATCACTTCCCCTTTCACATAATCACCCATATACCCATGCAACATACATAACATGCTATTTTTCATGAGATTTACCTTACCCCAAAATCATAACGGGAATCCACATATTTTCACACCAATGTTATTATACATTATTTACAAGTGTTAAAGGTGTAACGTACCTGAATGCACTCGTACCATTGAATGGTACCCTTAGCCATATTTTCATATTTTTCCTTAACACATATCTAATGTTATCAACCTAGGGGAATTAATGTAGGGCTACACACCTGATTATTCATAGATCTAATTGAAATCTCAAAAATCTTGATCTAACGCACTAGATCCCTTTTTCCTACATGTGGCCAACACTATGCATATTAGCAAAAGCCATTATGCTAAACAGTCAAATCCCAAAGGGTTATGGCAACCAAAATCCTTACCTTGTTGCCGATTCGGTTGCTAACCAAATCTCAAAACTTTGTGATGATCCCCCTTGCAATCAGCTACGCACTAGTACACTCAACCGGTTAGTTTTCGGCTATTGAACGAATAAGAAATAGATCTAAATCACTAGAACCCTTACCACTGACTTATCGAAAACTATTGGCAGGGAAAAGATGCTCCCGATCTACTACTTCAAACTCCCAGAAATCCTAAAAGAAACCGATTGCATGGTTGATTAGAAGTCAAGACAAATGCTAAATTTTGGCTTTTGTTCTACACATGTCGACAGAGAGGAAATAAGGAAGAATAGTGGAGATTCGGTCATAGCAGACTTACCTATTCCAAACCGATATGAGAAGAGATCAAGAGAGATCCCTACTTGGATGATATTCAGCCAAAAACTGAGAAGGAATGAGGTGGAAAGATTTCGGCAATGGCTTAGGAAAACAATGGAGATTCGGCCAAAAATTGGAAAGAGAGAATAGGAGAAGGATAAATTATATTCGACTTTTGATTAACAGTAGAGATTGTGAGAAAAAGAAGAAAAAGAATGATATGGAGGCTCAATTATGATTCGGATAGGGTGAGAAAGAAGAAGAAGAAAGAATTGAGAAAAAGAAAAGAAAAAGAAAAGTGTTGGTGAGGCTTAACCAAAAATTCAACTTAAGGGATTTTGGTGATCGAATTTGTCAACCAAGAAGTCCCTTGGCCGGCCAACTCTCCCTCTCTCCATTCAATCCCCCTTTTCACTCTACCTTAGCCGAATCTCTAAGTTGTCAGACCCAATCTATACCTCCTCCATCGAGTCCCCTGTCGCCCATCATCGCCTCTACCTTGCTGAAAAATAAAAGTCCAAAACGCTTCCCTTGCTGCTCGAACCTAGGCCCTTCTCACTCCCTATGGCGTCATCTTGCAAGGCCCTAAGTGGCGCCTCCTTGCCACCTTACCACTAGGTTATTTGTGTTCTAAATCACACAATAAACTCCTTAAGGCCTAGCTCCCTTAGTTCCCCTTTTTGGGCTTAAAAATCCAATAACTCCTAAGGCTCCTACCTACATCCCAAGGTTTTTAAAGCCCTCAAATCTCATTCTAATCATACTCAAGCATGCTTTCACATACATTTAAGTAAAAATGCAAAACCCCTAAATCCCGGATGCTACATATAGTATGTATAATGTGAGAGATTTTTACACACTGAGTCTTGGTGACTCACCCTTTTCCTTAACTTTTCATGTGAGCAGTAGCTCGTGGATGCAGGAGCCAAGGCGGACTCGTGGAGGCCATAAATTTTATTTCCTTTCTTATTAGTTCGGCAATACTATAAGTTTACATTTTTTTTAAATTTGGGATTTTCACTATGTAATAAGGCCTTTCAATGTTGTTCTTCGGTTTATTTTAATGTTTTACTGTTTACATCAAATCTGACACCTCGAACAGTTAAATATTAAAGTAAAAAGTGGAGTTTTCAGTAATCTAAGCATCATTATTTTCAACACATCGCAGTAAGCGAAAATGTTATCTTCCAAATCGCCGATTCTTTCTAAAATTTAATTAAGACTTGATTTTACTTTACCCTGTGACATACCAGATTCAGTCATAACACATGGGATGGGTTTGGGGTGTTACAACCTGTATCAGAGCCCATTTTTAAAACCTGGGCTGTGAATTGGGTCTAGTGGTGTTTTATAGTTTGATATGAGTTTAAGAAAAAGCCTTGGGTTGGGATATGGCCTTCGAGTCTAGGGACACCTGATCCACCCAGATAAGTATTCTAACCTTTGATGTGGTATGCATAATTTGATTTGATGGGCTTTATGGGGACATAGACAGGTATGCTAGGGTTTATGGACCTTATGCCTAGTTAATCAACTATTAAAATCCATAAGACTTAATTTCTCTAATTAAACATGTCCGTGAATAAGTCACCAGGTTGGAGTGTGGCAACAGGCATACGCATGTTTAGGATTGGATCTAGGGAGAGCTTGGTATTTAAGCGGTCTTAGTGGCCTACCTCCTCCTCGCTAGAATCCTACCTGGTGCGTAGTGTCTGTTGACCTTAGCCGCGAGGACTTGTTAACGGGCCAAAGTTCATAACTAAAACCCGAAAAGGACCAATACCCTATTTTTGTAAAATTACTTATATCTCTAGTTCTAAAAAATACCCCGAATACCCTAGGTTTAACAAAATTACCAAAATACCCCTAATTTATGAAATTACCAAAATACCCTTATTTTGTAAAATCACCAAGATACCCTATTTTGTGAAATTACAAAAATACCTGTAGGGTGAAATTACGAAAATACCCCTAGGTAGTGAAATGATAAAAATACCATTGTGTGACGAAGGTGAGGTTATGGATGCTACTTTCGTATTTGATACATTTATGTGATAATTTGTTTTGGAATGCATATGGTTGCTGAATGTATGTGGTTTCTAGAACTAGGAGATACAGACTTGAGACTGAACCTTGTAGATATAATTTTGAATTTGAAAGAACTACTATCGAAACTACCTTCCATAAGATTGTTTGTTATTAATTAGTGGAAGAAATTATTAATCCATAAAATTTTTAACCAGATAAATCATGAACGCTAGATATGAGCACTAGGGGGCGTGGTGTGCGTGGTCGAGGTAGAGGCAGGATTGTTGTGTCAGAACCAGTAGGGTCTCGTCACAAGTCAGGGAATGAGATACCAGCGCCACCAGCTGTGGAGGCAGAGTATCAGGACCAAACGAGCAGAGATGATGTGGTGTCCCAGGCGATGCTTTGAGTGTTGGAGAGAGTTACGGGAGCAGGAATGGGTAAGGGTGCTCAGAAATCGGGTCCAGAGCGACTTAGGGCTAATGGAGCGAAAATGCTTAAGGGAATTTCTGGTGTAGCTCCTAGTACAACTGAGTATTGGATGGAAGTCGTGGAGCGTATAATGGATGACCTTGACGTCACGGAGGAGGAGAAGCTGAAGGGAGTGGTGTCTCTTCTTCGGGACGAAGCATACCAGTGGTGGCTTACGGTCAGGGATGGTGCTGTGGCTGACCGCATTATTTGGAATTTCTTCAAGTCGGCATTTTAGAGTAAGTACATCAGATCGAGTTATGTGGATGCACAATGTAGGGCATTTCTGAACCTGATCCAAGGTAATAGATCGGTAGCTACTTATGAAGCAGAATTCCTATGCTTGAGTCGTTATGCCCGAGGGATAGTGGCCATCGAGCATGAGTGTTGTGTTTGATATGAGGATGGTTTAAGGGATGATCTGCGAGTGTTGATAGCCCCTCAACGAGAGCAAGAATTTGCAGTTTTAGTAGAAAAGGCTAAGATAGCTGAAGAAGTTAAGCGAACCGAGAAGCGGAATAATGAGATAGACAAGGATAGGAATAAGAGGAATATTGGATCGTTAGGGTCAACGGGGCATTTCCAGAAAAGAACTAAGATGGATGGGCCGAGACAGGGTGTGAGATCTGGAGGTAATGGTCAACCTCAGAGGTGTGGTCGGTGTAATAAATTTTATTCGGGCGAATGTTGGGTAGGTGACAGGAAATGTTTTAGGTGTGGGTCCTCGGATCATCTGGTTAGGGACTGTCCACATGATTGGAGTGGCGCAGAGCCGGTAGGACAGACTAACGCTCAGCCTGGTAGAGGAGGTCCACAACCGCAAAGAGGTCGCAGTCCAGCCAGAGGAGGTAATAGTTATGGTCGGGGACATGGAACGCAAGGTAGAGGTGCAGGGAACACGGATGCAAGACAGCCAGGGTTGGTCTATGTAGCAAGACGTCGAGAGGAGGGGGATGCACTGGATGTCATAACCGGTACGTTCTTGATTTTTGGGTTACCTTTTTCTGCATTAATTGATATTGGATCAACACATTCTTATGTTGGTAGTATAGTTTCTAGAACCCTAAGTATAGACTCTAAGATTATTCTTAGGGAGATGACTGTAATTAGCCCACTAGGTCAGTCAGTAGTGGTGAACAGACTGTATAGGGATGTACCTCTAGAAGTGTAAAGGGTAGTTTTTTTGACGGATTTAATGGAACTGCCTTTTTGGGAGTTTGATTTGATCTTAGGTATGGACTGGTTAGTGAAATATCGAGCGAATCTAGACTGTGCAGCCAAGCGTATGGTGCTAAAGACTAGTCAGGAGGATGAGATGGTGGTAATAGATAAAAGGAGGGACTACCTGTCCAATGTAGTATCCACTCTAAAGGCTGAAAGAATGATGAGAAAAAGGGTGTAGGGCGTTCGTAGTGCTTGTTTGTGCTTTGGAGGTCCAGGATTCAACTATGGAGAATGTTAGAACGGTGAGGGACTTTTCTGACGTTTTTCAGAAGAACTTCCCATACTACCTCCGGATCGTGAGGTGGAATTTGGAATTGATCTTTTTCTGGGAACAACACTAGTATCCATTACACCATATAGAATGGCGCCAAAGGAGTTAGTGGAACTGAAAGCCCAGATTCAGGAATTATTGGATCGGGGTTTCATCTGACCAAGTGTATCACATTGGGGAGTGCCAGTGCTATTTGTCAAGAAGAAGGATGGATCAATGAGTATGTGCATTGACTACTATCAACTGAACAAGTTGACTATCAAGAACAAGTATCCGTTGGCAAGTTGACTTGTTCAATCAACTGAAAGGGGCATCAGTGTTCTCAAAGATAGATTTGAGATCAGGATACCATCATCTTAAGGTCAAAGAATCGGATATTCATAAGACAACTTTCAGGACCCATTATGGCCATTACGAATTTTTGGTAATGCCGTTTGGGTTGACTAACGCACTAGCGACGTTTATGGATATGATAAACCGGGTGTTCTAACCCTATTTGGACCGATTCGTGGTGGTATTTATAGATGATATCCTGGTGTATTCAAGGTTGGAGGAGGAGCATGATTCGCATATGTGAGTGGTACTACAAATCCCGAGGGAGAAAAAATTGTACGCAAAATTTAGTAAGTGTAAATTTTGATTAAGGGAGGGTACTTTTCTAGGACAAGTTGTGTCGGTTGAAGAGGCAGAGTTGATCCCCGGAAGGTTGAAGCTATCACGATTGGAAAGCACCCAGGTCTGTGATAGAAATTTAGAGTTTCCTAGGTCTTGCTGGTTATTACAGGAGGTTCGTAGAAGGATTTTCCTTGATTGCGGCACCTTTAACCAAGTTGTTGAGGAAGGGAGTACTTTTTGTGTGGGGTGACAAGCAACAGGAAAGTTTTGAAAAGTTGGAGAATGCGTTGACTAAGCTTCAAAGTTGATTCAACCGAGGTCGGAAAGGAGTTCGTAGTTTATTGTGATGCTTCGCACATCAGGTTAGGATGTGTGTTGATACAAGGCGAAAGAGTGGTTGCTTTTGCGTCTCGACAGTTAAGACCGTATGAGCTAAATTATCCCACGCATGATTTGGAGTTGGCGGTGGTTTTGCTTTAAAGATTTGGAGACACTATTAATGGGGAGAGGTCCGCTATTTATAGATTATAAGAGCTTGAAATATCTCCTCACCCAAAAGGAGTTGAATTTGAGGCAGAGGAGGTGGATTGAACTACTAAAGGATTACGATTGTTCGATTGAATACCATCCAGGCAAAGCTAACGTGGTGGCGGATGTGCTAAGCCGGAAGGTGATCTCGGATCTGAGGGTGATATTTTCTCATCTAAGCCTGTATGAAGATGGGAGTTTATTAGTTGAGCTTCAGGTAAAACCGACATGGATAAATCAGATTAAAGAGAAGCAGTTACAGGATGAAGACTTGAGTGCCCGACTATCTCAAGTGCAACATGGTGAAGTAGGGGACTATAATCTGAACGATGACGGGGTTTTGTGGTTTTCAAAAAAGGTTCGTGTGCCGAGGGACGTGGAATTGAGGTGGATGATTCTTCAGGAAGTGCATTGTAGCCCATATGCTATGCATCCGGGGAAAGTAAAATGTATCGAGATTTACGAGAACAATTTTGGTGGCCAGGTCAGAAGCGGGAGGTAATTGAATTTTTAGGTAAATGTTTGGCATGTCGGTAGGTAAAGGCGGAGCATCAGTTGCTTCAGGGTTGTTGCAGGTGGTGAAGATTTCGCAATGGAAATGGGAGAGAATCACTATGGATTTTGTTAGTGGGCTACCTCTTACGCCTACTAAGAAGGATTTGATATAAGTAGTCGTAGATCGGTTGACAAAGTCCGCTCATTTTATACCAGTTTGGGTTGATTACTCTCTACAAAGGTTGGCTAAGTTGTATATAGCGGAGATTGTGAGGTTGCATGGAGTACATGTGTCCATTATCTCGGACAGGGATCCTAGGTTTACGTCAAGATTTTGGAGGGTGTTACATCAAGCGTTGGGTACAAAGTTGGATTTTAGTACGGCATTTCATCCACAGATGGACGGACAGTCAGAAAGGGTGATATAGATTTTGGAAGTCATGTTGAGAGGTTGCATTATCAATTTCAAAGGTAGCTGGGAAGAATTCCTACCATTGGCAGAATTCGCATATAATAATAGCTACCAGTCTAGTTTTGGATGGAACCATATGAAGCGTTGTATGGGCGGAAGTGTCGTACTCCTACGTGTTGGACGGAGTTGGGTGAACGACAGTTATTGGGTCTGGAACTCGTATTGGAAACAGAGAACAAAATTGTGTTGATTTAGGCTAGGTTGAAGGAAGCGTCGGATAGGCAGAAGTCCTATGCTAACCTGAAGTGAAGGGACATAGAATTTGCAGTGGGTGATCGGGTTTTCTTGAAGGTATCATCGTGGAAGAAAATTCTAAGGTTTGGACGGAAGGGTAAGCTAAACCCTAGGTTTATCGGGCCTTATCAGGTGTTGAAGCGTGTAAGACCAGTTGCTTATCAGCTTGAGCTACCTTCGAAGCTAAGTAATATTCATGATGTGTTCTATATTTCAATGTTGCGACGTTACCATTCAGACCCATCTCATGAGATACTATTGGAGGAACTCGAAGTAAAGCCTGATTTAACTTTTGAAAAGGAACCAGTTCAGATCTTGGAGCGGGTTGTTAAGGTTGTGAACAAAATTAATTCCTTTGGTTAAGGTTCTGTGGCAGAATCACGAATCGAAGGAAGCTAAATGGGAGCCGGAGGATGTTATATGACAGCAATACCCTCACCTCTTTTGATCAGGTAATTTTAGGGACGAAATTCTTTTTAGGGGGTAGAACTGTAACATCCTAGATTGGGGGCTCTGCATATGTGATGTGTTATGTGTGTATGCCATGCTGTGTGTGTATGTGTCTGGTGTGTTTAGAGCTTTCAGGAAGGCTTGAGGTTAAGCCTGAGCCTTGGTGGAAATTTTGTTTTTAGACTCTACAAGGGAGAACTAAGTGAAGTGGGCCTTAAGGGTACTTGAATGGGAAAGTAAACACAAAAATCCAGTTGGTAAAGTGGCAAGGAGGTGCCACTAAGGGCATAGGAAGGTGACGCCACAAGGGATTTGAAGGGAGTAGGTTCGAATCCCATGTTAAGCAAAAAAGTGTTTTTTTTAATATATGTGCCTGAGGAGTGAGATGTGGTTTTGGCTGGGACTCTAAAGGAGTGAGTGTGGATTGAGTCAGAAGATAGGAAGATAAGGATAAGAGAAAAATGAGGGATAGGATAGAGGGGGAAGAGGTGGCCGAATGTGAGACTGTGTGCAAGGGGGAAATCGGTTGAAGTGGCTGAGGGCATGCCAAAATTCTAATTTGGTTAAGGGTGTAACAAAAGTTCTTTTTTTTTCCCGAAGCATAGTTTTCTTTCTTCTTCTTTTCTCCTTATATTTTCGGCAGTAGAGGATTTCCTCTTTTCTTCTTCTGCCAAAACCGAAACTCCTAAGTCACTGTTTGGAGTATCTTTGTTTTTATTTTGGCTTTCTCATCCAGTTCTTTTCTACCTTATTCATTGTCGAATCTACCTAACCTCTTCTCTGTTCATCTTTTTTTTCAGATCTTTCTTAAAAGCTGAAAACTCCTAGATCTCATTTCTGACTTGGTTTTATTTCTTTCAACGTTTCAATCTTTTTCTTTAATTGCCGAATCTTCTGACAAGTGGTAGCCGAAATCTACTGTAGAGGTAAGTGTCGACTTGTGCTATTATTTTTGTAATCTTTTTCGGCTTTTGAGGTCAAAGCCGAATGGCTAGTTGGTTGTTAGTGCTATCTTTAGTTTGACGTTTTCTCTGACCTCGTGTTCTTTTTAGACGGCATTCCGGGATTTGAAGGAGATCTAATCGCGTAGGTTTCTAAGTCAAAAATTGGTAGTATTCAAACCATAGTATTTCTTTCGGGATTTCAAGGTAAGGATTTCAATTCTCCCTAAGTTGATCAATCGGTTTCTTTTCATTATTCGTGCCTTAACCTAATCTTTCATTAAGCAATCATCATAGTACCTTCTGACCAAGATCATTCATGGACTCGAATGTCAGCAAATCAAAGGAAGGGGTTAGATGTGTAGTCCCAGCCCCAAAGTTCAAGAAATGCATGGTGTCTGCTATTCGTGATTGGCCACCGGGTTGTGGGCCAGCTTCTGAGCAGAACAATAGGTAGATAGCGGTAGTTTCAGCTAGCGATAGTGTCGTCATAGAGAGTGTCGTCTTACGTGTTATCAGGTGTGTAAACTTTCAAACACACTATACTATAATTGTACTAAGGTTTGTATGGGCTAAAAAGCCAGAAAAAGGGCTTTGTAGACTGTCGTGATGCGTTTAGGGGTAAGGCTAAGATTGCCAGGTAGTGATTGTATCATTTCTTTGCATAGCCGAATGTATGTGTAGCAGACTGATGTGTTATGAATAGCGTGTTGCATTGTTAGGTTTTGTATGTAGATCATGGGTATGGGTTTGATATGAAGGGGAAGTGCTTAATTGGTCACATAGTGATCGGTGGCTGTAACACCCCAAACCCGATCAATACGCCACGACCGAATCTGGTATGTCACTGAGGAAAATATTTTGAAGAAAAATGAGTTAACGATTAAATTTTTGTGAAAAACCCTTTGAAATTCTATATTTGTAGCAATCAAGTGTATAATAAGTTAAAACTAATAATTTACTTTGAAATTACGTAAAACTTTAAAATAAATGAATAAATCATAGGTTAGAAAACGCTTATATCATTTTAAGAAAACTCAAATTTAATACTTTGAAAACCATTTGCATTTGAATGTAGAAACTTAATATTTGAAAATCGCTTAAATTATCGAAAACACTCAAGTTGTTAAAATTATCAAATGATTTATGTTACCCGATGGTAACGCTTAAAAACCATCGCTGTGTAGTTTAGAAAACTTTGTGCTCAATTTATGCTCAAAATCAAGAAATTTATAAACCATATTTTAAACATATTCAAAGCATAAATATAATCCAAAATCATAATTTAAGAGGCCTTATTACAACTTAAATAAATATAAAACCAAATTTAAATAAATTAAAGTTCTCAAACCAAAGTTCACGAGAACCCAAATTTATTGCATGGCCTCCTCGAGTTCATCCACCCATTTCGCGATCTCACGAATCACCCGAAAATATAAGGGAGAAGGTGAGTCACCAAGACTCAAGGCATATTCCTCTCCCGTAAATGCCACATACTTACACAATTTATAACAAAGCAATACATATGCATAATGCACCCAACCTAGCCATCCATAACTCCTTTTCTACCCCTGTGGTACCAAACCACCGGTGGTGCTAAACCATCGTGTCCAAAGACACAATTGTGTTACCAAAACACCGTGATCAAGTCACAAATCAAGTGATGGGGCCAACCCATCGTGTGATACCAAATCACCGCGCACGATCCCATATCTCAAAAGTGGGGCCAACCCACTGTGGAATTAACCACGTGGACAAGTCGCTATGAGGTGCCAAACCTCCGTGTCCGAAGACACGAATGTGATACCAAATCACCGGTGGTTCCAAACCACCGTGTCCGAAGACACAAATCGAATGATGGGGCCAACCCATCGTGGTGATACCAAATCACCGGCGCCAATCCCAGATCTCAAAGTGGGGCCAACCCACGGTGGTGCTAAGCCACGTGGACGAGACGCCATGAGGTGCCAAACCTCCGGAGGTACTAAACCTCCGGTGACCGTAGTCACAATGTGTTACTAAAACACCGTGTCCGCCGACACGAATATCAATCTTCCCTCCTCTCATCATACCCATGCAATACGACATAATAATTCGTGTATGCGATGTTATGTATGCTAGACATATATCAAATAACGATGAAACGAATTACCATCATAATCGAATAATAATATACAAAATAATCAAAGTTAACCAACCTCTGGGTATAACAAGAATTTTACCTACCAAGGGTATTTTCAGAATTTACCTACCAAGGGTATTTTCATAATTTACCCACCAAGGGTATTTTCGTAATTTACCCACCAAGGGTATTTTCAGAATTTACCCGCCAAGGGTATTTTCGAATCTACCTACCAAGGGTATTTTCGTAATTTACCCACCAAGGGTATTTTTGTAATTTACCCACCAAGGGTATTTTCGTAATTTTGTACATGGAATGGCTCTTTCTAAAGGTGCAAGTTGTCGCCTTGAGCGACTCAACCGCCATTTTCGATCTTTATCGACCGTTGGGCCTAAAACCCAATTTAGTTTATTCGCCCACACGCGTGTGGCCCACCTAACACAAATCTATCCACGATATAAGTTCCACCTAGTCTAGTTCACTATATACTATATCATCATACAATTTATTCCAATTGGGCCTACGGCCCATTGGGCCCACTTCGCCCATCGCACCAAGTAGCCCCAACCCACAAGAATACTACCGATGGCCTCAACTATCGCGTTGAAGTTCACACGCACTCGCGACGCCGTGGTGGCTACTATTGCCGTGACTGCACTTCGACATTTGCCGCTTCTACAACTAGAGTAGAGAGTTACACACCGACAGACTGGTGCTAAATCAGCTACCGCGACCACTCCTGTGCTCAACGCCCACCAAGGTATGTTAACCCTTCTCCGGCATGCTCTTTATATAGCTAGCTCTTCACCTTCATTCCTTGTATCTTTCCGATGTGGGATCCTTCACAAGAGAGTTTAAATTCAATGAAACTCTTACCGCCCACTCAAGAATAAATACTCCTCGCTTCTCAGAGATTCAACCTGTGCTCCTTATAACATAATCCACGCTGCTAGCCACTTTACCAACTAGCTCCTTGTGCCTCAAACCATGCGCAATTAAATATAACCCTATGGCCAAGGTCTAAATTCATTTAATAAAAATAATCAAAAGGAATGCAAACGCTACAACTAGAACCTTGACCTCCTTCCTTCCTTGTGGCGCCACTTTGCCACTACACCACACACACCACTTGTGTCATTTTCCTCCACATTTTATTCTTAAGGCCTACCCGCCAACCTCCAAGGGTTTTTTTCACCTAAAACCAAAATTTCCCCAAAGCCAATATTTGATCCCGGGACTTCATAGAAGCCCCCTAACCTTCCAAAATCACTTATCTAAAAGGTCCAACTTGCACTTAAGCCGATCTCCTATTCTCCAAAAAATTTTAAACGCTACTACGCCTAAGGCCCATTGGGCTCAATCCTACTAGGCCTAATTTCAGATGTTACAAATCTACCCTCCTTAAAGAAATTTCGTCCTCAAATTTCCAACTAACTAACAATACATGTCCTAACCTACCACACTACGCCACTGCAAGACTCGATCTAATAACACTAATAAACCAAATCTCAAACTTCTTTCACATAACTAGATAACTAAACACAAAAGTAAATCGATATTTATACATACAATTTCTATATCCAAACCAAAGACACACAAAATAAATACCAAAAATACAAATATAACATTGTCTTAACAAACATAAAATAAGGAACTTACTTGATTTGGGTGCCGGAGACTCAAGGTGCCATACTTCCAAACAACATGTATTTTCAAACAAACTTTTTTGAACCCCATAACCCACAAATGAAGTTTTTGAAACCTAGGCTCGATATCAATTTGTAACACCCCAAACCCTATCAATACGCCACCTAATCAATCGTATGTCACCGAGGAAAATATTTTGAAGAAAAATGAGTTAACGATTAAATTTTTGTGAAAACCCTTTGAAATTCTATATTTGTAGCAATCAAGTGTATAATAAGTTAAAACTAATAATTTACTTTGAAATTACGTAAAACTTTAAAATAAATGAATAAATCATAGGTTAGAAAACGCTTATATCATTTTAAGAAAACTCAAATTTAATACTTTGAAAACCATTTGCATTTGAATGTAGAAACTTAATATTTGAAAATCGCTTTAAATTATCGAAAACACTCAAGTTGTTAAAATTATCAAATGATTTATGTTACCCGATGGTAACGCTTTTAAAACCATCGCGTTGTGTAGTTTAGAAAACTTTGTGCTCAATTTATGCTCAAAATCAAGAAATTTATAAACCATATTTTAAACATATTCAAAGCATAAATATAATCCAAAATCATAATTTAAGAGGCCTTATTACAACTTAAATAAATATAAAACCAAATTTAAATAAATTAAAGTTCTCAAACCAAAGTTCACGTAGAACCCAAATTTATTGCATGGCCTCCTCGAGTTCATCCACTCCATTTCGCGATCTCACTAATCACCGAAAATATAAGGGAGAAGGTGAGTCACTAAGACTCAAGCATATTCCTCTCCCGTAAATGCCACATACTTACACAATTTATAACAAAGCAATACATATGCATAATGCACCCAACCTAGCCATCCATAACTCCTTTTCTACCCCGTGGTACCAAACCACCGGTGGTGCTAAACCACCGTGTCCAAAGACACAATTGTGTTACCAAAACACCGGTGATCAAGTCACAAATCAAGTGATGGGGCCAACCCATCGTGTGATACCAAATCACCGCGCACGATCCCATATCTCAAAAGTGGGGCCAACCCACGGTGGAATTAACCACGGGACAAGTCGCTATGAGGTGCCAAACCTCCGTGTCCAAGACACGAATGTGATACCAAATCACGGTGGTTCCAAACCACCGTGTCCGAAGACACAAATCGAATGATGGGGCCAACCCATCGTGTGATACCAAATCACCGGCGCCAATCCCGTATCTCAAAGTGGGGCCAACCCACCGGTGGTGCTAAGCCACGGGACGACGCGCTATGAGGTGCCAAACCTCAGAGGTACCAAACCTCCGTGACCGTAGTCACAATGTGTTACCAAAACACCGGTGTCCGCCGACACGAATATCAATCTTCCCTCCTCTCATCATACCCATGCAATACGACATAATAATTCGTGTATGCAGATGTTATGTATGCTAGACATATATCAAATAACGATGAAACTAATTACCATCATAATCTAATAATAATATACAAAATAATCAGTTAACCAACCTCTAAGGGTATAACAAGAATTTTACCTACCAAGGGTATTTTCGTAATTTACCTACCAAGGGTATTTTCATAATTTACCCACCAAGGGTATTTTCGTAATTTACCCACCAAGGGTATTTTCAGAATTTACCCACCAAGGGTATTTTCGAATCTACCTACCAAGGGTATTTTCAGAATTTACCCACCAAGGGTATTTTTGTAATTTACCCACCAAGGGTATTTTCGTAATTTTGTACATGGAATGGCCTTTCTAAAGGTGCAAGGTCGCTTGAGCGACTCAACCGCCATTTTCGATCTTTATCGGATCGTTGGGCCTAAACCCAATTTTAGTTTATCTGCCCACACGCAGTGGCCCACCTAACACAAATCTATCCACGATATAAGTTCCACCTAGTCTAGTTCACTATATACTATATCATCATACAATTTATTCCAATTGGGCCTCACGGCCCATTGGGCCCACTTCACCCATCGCACCTCAAGTAGCCCCAACCCACAAGAATACTACCGATGGCCTCAACTATCGCGTTGAAGCCCTGACACGCAGCACTCGCACGCCTGTGTGTTACTTTATTGTCGTGACTCGCACTTCGACATTTGCCGCTCTACAACTAGAGTAGAGAGAGTTACACACCGACAGACTCTGGTGCTAAACTGCTACCGCGACCACCTCGTGCCCAACGCCCACCAAGGTATGTTAACCCTTCTCCGGCATGCTCTTTATATGGCTAGCTCTTCACCTTCATTCCTTGTATCTTTCCGATGTGGGATCCTTCACAAGAGAGTTTAAATTCAATCAAACTCTTACCGTCCACTCAAAAATAAATACTCCCTCGCTTCTCATGAGATTCAACCTGTGCCCCTTATAACATAATCCACGCCGCTAGCCACTTTACCAACTAGCTCCTTGTGCCTCAAACCATGCGCAATTAAATATAACCCTATGGCCAAGGTCTAAATTCATTTAATAAAAATAATCAAAAAGGAATGCAAACGCTACAACTAGAACCTTGGACCTCCTTCCTTCCTTGTGGCGTCACTTTGCCACTACACCACACACACCACTTGTGTCATTTTCCTCCACATTTTATTCTTAAGGCCTACCCGCCAACCTCCAAGGGTTTTTTTCACCTAAAACCAAAATTTCCCCAAAGCCAATATTTGATCCCGGGACTTCATAGAAGCCCCCTAACCTTCCAAAATCACTTATCTAAAAGGTCCAACTTGCACTTAAGCCGATCTCCTATTCTCCAAAAAATTTTAAACGCTACTACGCCTAAGGCCCATTGGGCTCAATCCTACTAGGCCTAATTTCAGGATGTTACAGTGGCTTTGCCATGATATATATACATATGTTCATACATTATTTTTCGTCACATTGTGATCGGTGGCGCAGCCACGATGTATATATATATTTATTTGGTCACACGTTGATCGGTGGTCGTGCTACGAAATATTATTTGGTCACCTAGTGATTGTGTTTAATTGGCGATGATTGTCGTGATGGAGTGTAACGGATGGAGGGTTGATTGTAAAAATCCCACTGTGATTGGTTGGTGCAGCATTGGTGTGTAGCGGATGAAAAAACTAGGTTTGGGTTGGGCTTATTGCATTCATATGTGTATGATGATATGTGGGCTAAGGCCAATGTGTGATTGTGGATTGGATGCGATATGTATAATGTGGGAGATTTTACATCTGAGTCTTGGTGACTTACCCTTTCCTTAACTTTTCGGTGAGTAGTAGCTCGTGGATGTAGGAGCCAAGGCGGACTCGTGGAGGCCATAAATTTTGATTTCCTTTCTTATTAGTTTGGCAATACTATAAGTTTATGTTTTTTTTTAAATTTGGGATTTTCGCTATGTAATAAGGCCTTTCAAGGTTGTACTTCAATTTATTTTATTGTTTTACTGTTTATATCAAATACGACACCTCGTCTGGTTAAATATTAAAGTAAAAAGTGGAGTTTTCAGTAATCTAAGCATCATTATTTTCAAGTCACCGCAGTAAGAAAAAAGGTTATCTTCCAAATCGCCAGTTCTTTTTAAAATTTAATTAAGACTTGATTTTACTTCACCCTGTGACATGCCAAATTCGATCGTAACGCATGGGCCGAGTTTGGGTGTTACATGGGTGACATAGTCATGGCATGCTTGATGAATTATGGAAGAATGATTTATGACCGAATGTGAAATGTTTGGCATGTGTTGGTCATGATTTTGGAAGTTTTGTTGCATAAGTATGCTATGTTTTGTACCTTTGAATTCATGTGAGTGTATGGGTGAATAAAGGTGGAAATGGCTTGGTAAATAGCCTTGTTTTGGTCCACACGGAATGTGTCTAGTGCAGTGACACACTTGTCAGCCTCATGGGCGCAGTGATTCGACCATGCGCCCCCGCACCTTAATTTCTGGAAAAGAATGTCTAGAATTGAGCACACGGGTAGAGACATTAGCGTGTTCTACACTTGCCTAGCACACAGCGCAGTGACTTGGCCGTGTAACCTAAATTTGATGTCGACATCATAAAAGTATGTTCCCTATTTTGAACACTACTCAAGCATCGGCGGTCATAGGGTCACATGGGCGTGGACCCCTTTTGCATGAAATTTTTTCTATGTTAATGAATGTTTCTAAAGTTCTCGGTTAGTCCTCGAACCACCATCGATATATGTTTTGAGCCTTATGGGCCAAGCTTTGAGACGAGATGAATGTTTACTAAAAGTTTTAAATTTGAGTGGAAATTCATGTCTCACTTTTGTAGGAATGCTTGTGTTTAAGTCCGAAAATGCTCGGTTACATTTAGTGGTATCAAAGCTATAGTTTAGTCGATTCTCGGACTAATGTAGCTCATGAGTCTAGCTATACATGCCATGTTACCACTGTGATAGTGTGATATCTCCCGACTGACGGAACTATCTTATCGAGACAAAGATGCTTTCCACCGGTCTATTTTTGATAGAACTAAAAGAAATGTTGAGATATTTGAAATGTGTTTATGATGAGACGAAACTTTGAAAGGTATGAATAAGCTCATGATGTGTATGTGATAATGTCCCAAATGAGATAACCATAAGTTGAGAAATGTTCAGACGTGGAATGAAATGAAAGTTTATATGGTGATAAGCCCATCCATGTTTGTTTAACATTCATATGATAATCTACCTACCAAGGGTATTTTCGTAATTTACCCACCAAGGGTATTTTTGTAATTTACCCACCAAGGGTATTTTCGTAATTTTGTACATGGAATGGCCTTTCTAAAGGTGCGATAGTGCTGGCGCTAACCGCCATTTTCGATCTTTTGGACCTGTTGGGCCTAAAACCCAATTTTAGCCTATTCGGCCCTAGCAGCTCGTGTGGCCACCTAACCAAATCTATCACGTATATAAGTTCCACCTAGTCTAGTTCACTATATACTATATCATCATACAATTTATTCCATTGGGCTCTACGGGCCCATTGATGCCCACTTGACCCATCGTATCGTAGCCCAATACCCACAAGAATACTATCGATGGCCTCAACTATCGCGTTGAAGCCTCACACGGCACATGCGCCTGTGTACTACTATTAGCTGGACCAAGAGCTTCGACATTTTCGCTCTACAACTAGAGTAGAGAGTTACACACGATAGGACTCTGGTGCTAAACAGCTGCGACCACTACCTGCCAACGCCCACCAAGGTATGTTAACCCTTCTCGGCATGCTCTTTATATAGCTAGCTCTTCACCTTCATTCCTTGTATCTTTCCGATGTGGGATCCTCCGTCGAGAGTTTAAATTCAATGAAACTCTTCATCCACTCAAGAAATAAATACTCCTGCTTCTCATGAGATTCAACCAGTGCTCCTTATAACATAATCCACTGCTAGCCACTTTACCAACTAGCTCCTTGTGCCTCAAACCATGCGAATTAAATATAACCCTATGGCCAAGGTCTAAATTCATTTAATAAAATAATCAAAAAGGAATGCAAACGCTACAACTAGAACCTCGGACCTCCTTCCTTCCTTGTATGCTCACTTTGCCACTACACCACACACACCCTTGTGTCATTTTCCTCCACATTTTATTCTTAAGGCCTACCCCAACCTCCAAGGGTTTTTCACCTAAAACCAAAATTTCCCAAAGCCAATATTTGATCCCGGACTTCATAGAAGCCTAACCTTCCAAAATCACTTATCTAAAAGGTCCAACTTGCACTTAAGCCGATCTCCTATTCTCCAAAAATTTTAAACGCTACTCGCCTAAGGCCCATTGGGCTCAATCCTACTAGGCCTAATTTCAGGATGTTACAAATCTACCCTCCTTAAAGAAATTTCGTTCCTCAAATTTCCAACTAATAAATACATGTCCTAACCTACCACACTCGCACATGCGCACTCATCTAATAACACTAATAAACCAAATCAAACTTCTTTCACATAACTAGATAACTAAACACAAAAGTAAATCGATATTTATACATACAATTTCTATATCCAAACCAGACACAAAATAAATACCAAAAATACAGTATAACATTGTCTTAACAAACATAAAATAAGGAACTTACTGATTTGGGTGCCGAGACTCAAGGTGCCATACTTCCAAACAACATGTATTTTCAAACAAACTTTTTTGAACCCCATAACCCACATAGAGTTTTTGAAACCTAGGCTCGATATCAATTTGTAACACCCCAAACCCGGTCATTAATACGTAAGATCACTGTATGTCCATCGAGGAAAATATTTTGAAGAAAAATGAGTTAACGATTAAATTTTGTGAAAACCCTTTGAAATTCTATATTTGTAGCAATCAAGTGTATAATAAGTTAAAACTAATAATTTACTTTGAAATTACGTGAAAACTTTAAAATAAATGAATAAATCATAGGTTAGAAAAGCGTTTATATCATTTTAAGAAAACTCAAATTTAATACTTTGAAAACCATTTGCATTTGAATGTAGAAACTTAATATTTGAAAATCGTTTAAATTATCGAAAACACTCAAGTTGTTAAAATTATCAAATGATTTATGTTACCGATGGTAACGCTTTAAAACCATCGCTTGTGTAGTTTAGAAAACTTTGTGCTCAATTTATGCTCAAAATCAAGAAATTTATAAACCATATTTTAAACATATTCAAAGCATAAATATAATCCAAAATCATAATTTAAGAGGCCTTATTACAACTTAAATAAATATAAACCAAATTTAAATAAATTAAAGTTCTCAAACCAAAGTTCACGTAGAACCCAAATTTATTGCATGGCCTCCTCGAGTTCATCCGATCTCCATTTCCGATCTCACGAATCACTGAAAATATAAGGGGAAAGGTGAGTCACTCAAGACTCATGCATATTCCTCTCACGGTAAATGCCACATACTTACACAATTTATAACAAAGCAATACATATGCATAATGCACCCAACCTAGCCATCCATAACTCCTTTCTACCCGTGTGGTACCAAACCTTGGTGGTGCTAAACCACGTGTCCAAAGACACAATTGTGTTACCAAACACCGTGATCAAGTCACAAATCAAGTGATGGGCCAACCCATCGGTGATACCAAATCACGCTGGAGACGATCCCATATCTCAAAGTGGGGCCAACCCAGGTGGAATTAACCACAGGACAAGTCGCTATGAGGTGCCAAACCTCGGTGTCCGAAGACACGAATGTGATACCAAATCCGGTGGTTCCAAACCACCGTGTCGAAGCACAAATCAATGATGGGGCCAACCCATCGTGTGATACCAAATCATCGCGCCAATCCAGTATCTCAAAGTGGGGCCAACCACTGAAGCTAAGCCACGGACGAGAGCGCTATGAGGTGCCAAACCTCAGAGGTACTAAACCTCCGTGGACCGTAGTCACGATGTGTTACCAAAACACGGTGTCACGCTCGACACGTAATATCAATCTTCCCTCCTCTCATCATACCCATGCAATCGACTATAATAATTGTGTATGCAGTGTTATGTATGCTAGACATATATCAAATAACGATGTAAATAATTACCATCATAATGAATAATAATATACAAAATAATCAGTTAACCAACCTAAGGTATAACATGAATTTTACCTACCAAGGGTATTTTGAATTTACCTACCAAGGGTATTTTCATAATTTACCCACCAAGGGTATTTTCAGTAATTTACCCACCAAGGGTATTTTAGTAATTTACCCACCAAGGGTATTTGTCGAATCTACCTACCAAGGGTATTTTAGTAATTTACCCACCAAGGGTATTTTTGTAATTTACCCACCAAGGGTATTTTCGTAATTTTGTACATGGAATGGCCTTTCTAAAGGTGCAAGTCTTGCCGAGCGACTCAACCGCCATTTTCGATCTTCTCGGATCTGTTGGCTAAACCCAATTTTAGTTGCATTATGCCCATCCGTGCCCACCTAACACAAATCTATCCACGATATAAGTTCCACCTAGTCTAGTTCACTATATACTATATCATCATACAATTTATTCCAATTGGGCTACGGCCCATTGGGCCCACTTCACTCATCTATCTAAGTAGCCCCAACCCACAAGAATACTCCTGATGGCCTCAACTATCGCGTTGAAGCCACACGTACTTCATCGCTCTGTGTCTATATTGTCGGACCGCACTTCGACATTGCGCTCTACAACTAGGTAGAGAGTTACACACGATGGACTCGGTGCTAAATGCCTGCGACCACTCTGTGTAGCCACCAAGGTATGTTAACCCTTCTCGGCATGCTCTTTATATGGCTAGCTCTTCACCTTCATTCCTTGTATCTTTCCGATGTGGGATCCTATCGCAGAGAGTTTAAATTCAATCAAACTCTTACCGTCCACTCAAAATAAATACTCCTCGCTTCTCATGAGATTCAACCGTGGCCCCTTATAACATAATCCACGCGCTAGCCACTTTACCAACTAGCTCTTGTGCCTCAAACCATGCGAATTAAATATAACCCTATGGCCAAGGTCTAAATTCATTTAATAAAAATAATCAAAAAGGAATGCAACGCTACAACTAGAACCTGACCTCCTTCCTTCCTTGTGGCCACTTTGCCACTACACACACACACCACTTGTGTCATTTTCTCCACATTTTATTCTTAAGGCCTACCGCCAACCTCCAAGGGTTTTTTCACCTAAAACCAAAATTTCCCCAAAGCCAATATTTGATCCGGGACTTCATAAAGCCCCAACCTTCCAAAATCACTTATCTAAAAGGTCCAACTTGCACTTGCCGATCTCCTATTCTCCAAAAAATTTTAAACGCTACTACGCTAAGGCCCATTGGGCTCAATCCTACTAGGCCTAATTTCAGGATGTTATGGCATGGCTTTGCCATGATATATATACATATGTTCATACATTATTTTTCGTCACATTGTGATCGGTGCATGCCACGATGTATATATATATTTATTTGGTCACACAGTGATCGTGGTCGTGCCACGAAATATTATTTGGTCACCTAGTGATTGTGTTTAATTGGCGCATGATTGTCGTGATGGAGTGTAACGGATGGAGGGTTGATTGTAAAATCCCCGTGTGATTGGTTGTGCAGATTGGTGTGTAGCGGATGAAAAAACTAGGTTTGGGTTGGGCTTATTGCATTCATATGTGTATGATGATATGTGGGCTAAGGCCAATGTGTGATTGTGGATTGGATGCAGTATGTATAATGTGGGAGATTTTTACACGCTGAGTCTTGGTGACTTACCCCTTTCCTTAACTTTTCAGGTGAGTAGTAGCTCGTGGATGTAGGAGCCAAGGCGGACTCGTGGAGGCCATAAATTTTGATTTCCTTTCTTATTAGTTTGGCAATACTATAAGTTTATGTTTTTTTTTAAATTTGGGATTTTCGCTATGTAATAAGGCCTTTCAAGGTTGTACTTCAATTTATTTTATTGTTTTATTTATATCAAATCGACACCTAGCGTTAAATATTAAAGTAAAAAGTGGAGTTTTCAGTAATCTAAGCATCATTATTTTCAAGTCACCGAGAATGAAAAAGGTTATCTTCCAAATCGCCAGTTCTTTTTAAAATTTAATTAAGACTTGATTTTACTTCACCCTGTGACATGCCAAATTCGGTCGTAACGCATGGGCCGAGTTTGGGGTGTTACATTGGGTGACATAGTCATGGCATGCTTGATGAATTATGGAAGAATGATTTATGACCTGAATGTGAAATGTTTGGCATGTGTTGGTCATGATTTTGGAAGTTTTGGTTGCATAAGTATGCTATGTTTTGTACCTTTGAATTCATGTGAGTGTATGGGTGAATAAAGGTGGAAAATGGCTTGGTAAATAGCCTTGTTTTGGTCCACACGGAATGTGTCTAGGCTAGTGTGTGACACACTGTCAGACCTCATGGGCGTGATTGACCATCGCCCTGACTTAATTTTGGGAAAGCAGAATGTCTAGAATTGAGCACACGGTAGAGACACGGTAGCGTGTTCTACAGGCCTAGCACACAGCTGTGACTTGGCGTGTAACCTAAATTTGATCTTGACATCATAAGCAGATGCTCCCTATTTTGAACACGGACTAAGCATCGGCGTGTCATAGGGTCACATGGGCGATGTGACCCTTTTGCATGAAATTTTTTCTATGTTAGTGAATGTTTCTAAAGTTCTCGGTTTAGTCTCGAACCACCATCGATATATGTTTTGAGCCTTATGGGCTCGTTTGAGACGAGATGAATGTTTACTGAAAAGTTTTAAATTTGAGTGGAAATTCATGTCTCACTTTTGTAGGAATGCTTGTGTTTAAGTCCGAAAATGCCTGGTTACATTTAGTGGTATCAAAGCTATAGTTTAGTCGATTCTCAGACTAATGTAGCGTTCATGAGTCTAGCTATACATGCCATGTTACCACGTGATAGTGTGATATCTCCGACTCGCGGAACTATCTTACTGAGACAAAGATGCTTTCCACCTGGTCTATTTTTGATAGAACTAAAAGAAATGTTGAGATATTTGAAATGTGTTTATGATGAGACGAAACTTTGAAAGGTATGAATAGAAGCTCATGATGTGTATGTGATAATGTCCGAAATGAGATAACCATAAGTTGAGAAATGTTCAGACGTGGAATGAAATGAAAGTTTATATGGTGATAAGCCCATCCATGTTTGTTTAACATTCATATGATGTTAGGTGCCCAACACATTTGATTAAGCGAATATGATAAGTGCACTTACACAAATTGACAGAATATGTGTTTATGTACACTTACTTGAATAAGTGTAATCAGTATGTTAATATGGTTGAATCTTATGTTTTATTGTTAAATTAGAGATAATATAATGTTTTGTTTTATGTCTTTGTTATTGAACCATGAATATTATAATAGTATGAAAATTGAATTGGAGGATCAAATTGAGTAGAACGCAGGAAATGAGTATGGTTGTTCAATGAGGAATTGATGGATAAGACCATGGTTGGACCATGGCAAAGTATAGAATGTAAGACCATAGCTGGGCTATGGCATTTCAGTGAAAAGACCACAACTGGGTTATGGCATTGTAGACGTAAGACAATGATTGGACCATGGCATTACTTGTGTGTACGTGTAAGACCATAGCTAGGCTATGGCATCGAAATGACATGTAAGACCATAGCTGGGCTATGGCATTGTGATGCATGAAAGACCCTGGCAGGGCCATGGAAAAATATGTGTAAGACCATAGCTGGACTATGGCGACAAGTAAATAACATACTCGAACCCGTAAGACATTCTCTAATTTGACAAGTCTTGGCAAGTGATACTGAAGTTAAGTGTTGGAATTTAATTAAGTAGCTTCATCGTTTGAAATTGTAGATGACAGAAAATATTTGTAAAATAAATAAGTATATTAATTTGCTTAGAGTGAATTTTATGATTATGATGATATTACATTGATGTTGAATGCATAGTCATATGCGTGTATTTATGAGAGTCATGTTAGAGGCTTTACGACCTAATCCCCTTACCAATGTTGCTTTTATAATGAAAATTCACGAGAATATTGTTGAATAAGTCCATAAGTGTGAAACTGAAGAGTTCAGTGGTGAAATAATTTGTAATTCCCCAAAATCTCAAAACTCTAAATTTCTGTGCACTGAAGTTGGTATGTACAAGTAGTGCTTAGAATAGTCATTTTAAGGTATTACCGGGGTTATTTGAAGTTTTAGGGATAGTGAAGACCATAAGGAAAAATTTAATTTTTGCTTTAATAGACCCTAGTCTTAAGTATTAGGCCTGTTAAGCATATTAAGGGGAAAATAGGACACAATTGGGCCTGTGATTCAGTGGCAAGGTGGCGTCACTTGGGAAGCTACAACGTGGCTGTAACAGTCCAATTTCAACCCTAATTGAAACGATGGATTCGGGACCATGAATCTGAGTATGATATATATTTAAATATTATATTTTGTGCTTATCTTGTGTGAATTAATATGTGTGAGTGTTTCGTAGAAAAAAATTATTGTTTAAGTGTTTAATTTAACGAAAAGGACTTAATCACGTAAAGTGTAAAAGTTGCATGCTATAGAGTAAAGTGCTAGAATGAGGATGTCTTTTTAATATGAAGAAATGGGTAAATAACCCATTTTAAGTTAGTGTGTGACATATGACATGTTTAACCTTAATTTTTATATTGTATAATTATTTATAATAATGTTATAAAGGTAAATGAATAAATGTCATATATATGTTAAATAAAACATAAAAATGCATTATCATCTTTTATTTGCTTGGCAATGTTGAGAAAAGAAATGGGGTTTGGTTTCCTTTGAATTTGGTAACTTCAATCACAAATTCAAGGTTAGTTTGATTTTGGTTCTTGATAATTTTTACGTTTTGAGATCGTTGCTTGAACGTAGTGACCCATGTTAAAATTTTTAAATCTAAGCATGCTTGATGTTTGGCCATTGTTGTGTTCATGTGGTTTTGATGTTAAATGATTTTAGATTAAAGATATGTTAAAGATTAGCATGTTTTGTATTGGAAGTTTTGATGAAATTGAGTATTTAGGGCTAATTTGTAAAAATAAATTTTAGAGGGACTTATTTGTAGAATAAATGAAATAAATGGACTTGTAAGGTCCTTAGGATGATTCACTCTTGAGTAGCATGGGGAAATTTTGTGTATTTTGTGTTTTATGCAAATAGGACTAAATTATAAAATGTGAAACATTAGGGTAAAGTGGTAAATTTCCCATTTATGTGTTTTGGGACTAAATTGAAATGAAATGTACTTGAATGAGCTAAATTTTAATGTGTTTAGATCAAGAACAAAGAAAACGATTTGGATGGGAAAGACAAAGGTTATCGAATAAGCTGGATTATGTGGTTTGTCGACAATCGAGGTAAGTCCTTAAGCTAAATTATATTAAAGAATTAATTATGAATATGTTTAATGAAGTTAATTGATAAAATTGAGTATGAATATATGTATTAGTCAAATGTAAAGGCCTTAAAATGAATTGGATGTGTTTTTTGTAAATGCAATATGAATTACTATGCTCGTTGTGATATGTGAATGTGATTTGTAGATATGATTCGTTATTGATGATAGTGTTGAGAAATGTAAATTGATGGATTGATTATATTATTATTTCGGGCTTCGAGCCTAGCAGGCCTTATACCGGTGAGTTATTCGAGCTTTGAGCCTAGAGGCCTTGTGCGTGGAGTTGATTCGACCAGCAGCCACATTGCTGAAATAATTGGCTTATTGCCTAGGGCTTAATGCTGTGTTAAATTTCAGACTTTGGGTCTAGAGGCCTAGTGTCGGTGTATGTGATTTGAGCTAATGCCTAGCGGTTCTATACCGGTGTATTGACACTCAGAGCTCATATTGTATAACAACAAAGCATAAAATAAGTCAAGAAAATCTAAGCTTTTGAAAATGAATCGTCTTGATTGGCTTTGAGGTAAGTGCTTTCTTACATATATGTGGTATATAATGATAATGAGCTAGTAAAATGAAGTGATAAATGTATGATAGAATCGTGGTTGGAAGATATATAGATGTGATTCGATGTGATGATCAAGTACTCGATAGTGTACTGAATGAATGGAAATGTTTTATAGGTATACTTAAGTATATACATATGCGTTGGTATAATTGATGAATTGTGCACTTTGGTGGGAAAAATAAAAGTTGATAGATTAAATGATATAATGAAATCCGGCAATGGTAAATATGGAAGTTGATATGTGTACTTTTAAATGCTTCGAATTGTAGGTTAAACCATTTAAATGATTGAAGTTATATTGTATTTGCTTAGGACTTACTAAGCTAGTGAGCTTATTCTGTGTGTGCGTTTTGTTCTATTTTATAGATTTAAATCAAGCTACGGGCATCTGAGGATTGTCGGAATAGTCAACCACACTATCACCCCTTTTGGTATTAAATCTTAGTTTTGAATCGAAGGCATGTATAGGCTAGACTAAGGTTTAGACTAATGACATTTGGTCTTGTGTATATATGTATAGCCTTAAACGGCTATTACTTTTGGCTAAACTTTACTTATGTGTTTCTTGTTAGGTTTTAAATCTAGTTAAAGCATATATTATGGTATATATATATTGAGAAGTTTAGTTATGAATCTTTGATAAATCTTTTGAATATGAATGAACATGGAGGTCTAATAAGTTGAATTGAAAATTGATGCACATTAGTTAAAACGAAATTGGAAATATGAGTAACTTTATACCTGTATATTTATTTGATGATGAATTGGGTGAATAATGGACATGTTTCTATTGGTATGATCGATGATGAATGTCTTAGTTACACATACATAGGATTTCTTTAAGTGAATTAATCTGAGACTATTGAATATGGATAAGATATATATACATATATTGTTTGGTAAGTTATTGATTATGGAACCTATTAAGCTATGGTTCTTTCTAAATTTTAGTATGACAAATATATATGTGATCAAATATGCTTTAACCAAATGCTATGATTGTTATATAGTTAAGAACTAATGTGTTTAGGTTTGTATGTGTTAATAGTTTTATAAGAGTTAGTAAATTACTTGGAGTATGCTTTAGTCAATATTTGTGCTTTAAGGTGACATAGTATGTATACCTGTTTATAGAGTATTCAGATTATGATCTAAGTGTGTAATTAATAGTTGGAATATATTTTATAAGGTTATGGAACTAATTCGGTAACAGACACGTATTAGGGTGTTACAGTGGCGTTACTATTAGGTGATGAGGTCCAAGGTTCGAGGCTTAAGAGTGGCGAATTGAGGGGTTTTGTTTTTTCACATGGGAGGAAGGTAGTGGTGCAAGAGTGGACTTTGGAAGGGAGAGTTCAGGAGAGAAATTTAAGGTAAAGATAAAAGAGAAAAGATAGGGATTTAGGTGTGGATGTGTTGGTGCGAATTTGACTTTGGGGAAGTATTTTGACTTTGGCTATAAAAGGGTGCAATTCCTTTGAGAGGTTCTTTAAGTTTCGATTTTCTTTATTCTTTTCTTCCCTCAATCGATTTCTTCCATTGCTAAATTACCATCACCCTTTTGTCGAAATCCTATTTGTGTCGAATCTTTGTTGTTTTCATTCATCACAAATCTGTTGCTCAAGTGTTAAAAGTTGGATCTCGTTCATTAGCTATCTAGGCGTAGGATCAAAGGGGATTCGTAAGTATTCAATCAACCTCCTTAGTGTGTTTTGTGAAAAGCCAAAGGGCTATCTAACTTCTCCTTGTCGTTAACCTTGTATTAACAAGGGTAGGCTTCAAGAATCGCTAAGCGTGGTAAGGGTCATTAGCAAGTGGTAAATGTACTCGTCTCTTGTGGTTTAAGTAAGTGGTCGAATGCAAGTATGATCTATAAGGGTGACTTGTGGAATATGAGTCACTCGATTTTGATAATATATTGTGGGTGCGGATCTAGGTGATACTCATGAATAGTAGTACCAAATCACTCAAGCGTCAATCCCGTATCTCAAAGTGGGGCCAACCCACGGTGGTGCTAAGCCACGGACGAGACGCTATGAGGTGCCAAACCTCAGAGGTACTAAACCTCCGGTGACCGTAGTCACAATGTGTTACCAAAACACCGGTGTCCGTCGACACGAATATCAATCTTCCCTCCTCTCATCATACCCATGCAATACGACATAATAATTCGTGTATGCGTTATGTTATGTATGCTAGACATATATCAAATAACGTGAAACTAATTACCATCATAATCGAATAATAATATACAAAATAATCGGGTTAACCAACCTAAGTGGTATAACGATAATTTTACCTACCAAGAGGTATTTTGTAATTTACCTACCAAGGGTATTTTCATAATTTACCCACCAAGGGTATTTTCGTAATTTACCCACCAAGGGTATTTTAGTAATTTACCCACCAAGGGTATTTTCAGTAATCTACCTACCAAGGGTATTTTAGTAATTTACCCACCAAGGGTATTTTTGTAATTTACCCACCAAGGGTATTTTCGTAATTTTGTACATGGAATGGCCTTTCTAAAGGTGCGGTTAGGCCTTGAGCGACTCAACCGCCATTTTCGATCTTCTTAGGATGCTGGGGCTAAAACCCAATTTTAGCCATTAGGCCCACACGCCGTGGCCCACCTAACACAAATCTATCCACGATATAAGTTCCACCTAGTCTAGTTCACTATATACTATATCATCATACAATTTATTCCAATTGGGCTTACGGCCCATTGGGCCCACTTCGACCCATCGCAACCTCGTGGCTTTGCCATGATATATATACATATGTTCATACATTATTTTTCGTCACATTGTGATCGGTGGCATGACCACGATGTATATATATATTTATTTGGTCACACAGTGATCGGTGGCTGTGCCACGAAATATTATTTGGTCACCTAGTGATTGTGTTTAATTGGCAGCATGATTGTCGTGATGGAGTGTAACGGATGGAGGGTTGATTGTAGAAATCCCCACGGTGTGATTGGTTGGTACAGATTGGTGTGTAGTGGATGAAAAAACTAGGTTTGGGTTGGGCTTATTGCATTCATATGTGTATGATGATATGTGGGCTAAGGCCAATGTGTGATTGTGGATTGGATGCGATTATGTATAATGTGGGAGATTTTACACGAGTCTTGGTGACTTACCCTTTCCTTAACTTTTCGGTGAGTAGTAGCTCGTGGATGTAGGAGCCAAGGCGGACTCGTGGAGGCCATAAATTTTGATTTCCTTTCTTATTAGTTTGGCAATACTATAAGTTTATGTTTTTTTTAAATTTGGGATTTTCGCTATGTAATAAGGCCTTTCAAGGTTGTACTTCAATTTATTTTATTGTTTCTTTTTATATCAAATCGACACCTAAATCGGTTAAATATTAAAGTAAAAAGTGGAGTTTTCGATAATCTAAGCATCATTATTTTCAAGTCACCGCATGATGAAAAAGGTTATCTTCAAATCGCCATTCTTTTTAAAATTTAATTAAGACTTGATTTTACTTCACCTGTGACATGCCAAATTAAATTAAATAGCATGGGCCGAGTTTGGGGTGTTACATTGGGTGACATAGTCATGGCATGCTTGATGAATTATGGAAGAATGATTTATGACCTGAATGTGAAATGTTTGGCATGTGTTGGTCATGATTTTGGAAGTTTTGGTTGCATAAGTATGCTATGTTTTGTACCTTTGAATTCATGTGAGTGTATGGGTGAATAAAGGTGGAAAATGGCTTGGTAAATAGCCTTGTTTTGGTCCACACGGGAATGTGTCTAGGCCGTGTGTGACACACGGTCAGCCTCATGGGCGTGTGATTCGGCCATGCGTCCCCTGCACCTTAATTTTGGGAAAACAGAATGTCTAGAATTGAGCACACGGTAGAGACACAGGCGCGTGTTCTACACGGCCTAGCACACGGGCGTGTGACTTGGCCGTGTAACCTAAATTTGATGCTGACATCATAAACAGTATGCTCCCTATTTTGAACACGGCCTGAAGCACCGGCGTGTCATAGGGTCACATGGACGTGTGACCCCTTTTGCATGAAATTTTTTCTATGTTAGCTGAATGTTTCTAAAGTTCTCGGTTTAGTCCTGAACCACCATCGATGTATGTTTTGAGCCTTATGGGCTCGTTTCAGAGACGAGATGAATGTTTACGAAAAGTTTTAAATTTGAGTGGAAATTCATGTCTCACTTTTGTAGGAATGCTTGTGTTTAAGTCCGAAAATGCCTGGTTACATTTAGTGGTATCAAAGCTATAGTTTAGTCGATTCTCAGACTAATGTAGCGTTCATGAGTCTAGCTATACATGCCATGTTACCACCTGTGATAGTGTGATATCTCCCGACTCTGACGGGAACTATCTTACTGAGACAAAGATGCTTTCCACCTGGTCTATTTTTGATAGAACTAAAAGAAATGTTGAGATATTTGAAATGTGTTTATGATGAGACGAAACTTTGAAAGGTATGAATAGAAGCTCATGATGTGTATGTGATAATGTCCGAAATGAGATAACCATAAGTTGAGAAATGTTAGGGCGTGGAATGAAATGAAAGTTTATATGGTGATAAGCCCATCCATGTTTGTTTAACATTCATATGATGTTAGGTGCCCAACATATTTGATTAAGCGAATATGATAAGTGCACTTACACAAATTGACAAAATATGTGTTTATGTACACTTACTTGAATAAGTGTAATCGGTATGTTAATATGGTTGAATCTTATGTTTTATTGTTAAATTAGAGATAATATAATGTTTTGTTTTATGTCTTTGTTATTGAACCATGAATATTATAATAGTATGAAAATTGAATTGGAGGATCAAATTGAGTAGAACGAGAAATGAGTATGGTTGTTCAATGAGGAATTGATGGATAAGACCATGGTTGGACCATGGCAAAGTATAGAATGCAAGACCATAGCTGGGCTATGGCATTTCAGTGAAAAGACCATAACTGGGTTATGGCATTGTAGACGTAAGACAATGATTGGACCATGGCATTACTTCTGTGTACGTGTAAGACCATAGCTAGGCTATGGCATCGAAATGACATGTAAGACCATAGCTGGGCTATGGCATTGTGATGCATGAAAGACCCTGGCAGGGCCATGGAAAAATATGTGTAAGACCATAGCTGGACTATGGCGACAAGTAAATAACATACTCGAACCCGTAAGACATTCTTTAATTTGACAAGTCTTGGCAAGTGATCTGAAGTTAAGTGTTGGAATTTAATTAAGTAGCTTCATCGTTTGAAATTATAGATGATAGAAAATATTTGTAAAATAAATAAGTATATTAATTTGCTTAGAGTGAATTTTATGATTATGATGATATTACATTGATGTTGAATGCATAGTCATATCGTGTATTTATGAGAGTCATGTTAGAGGCTTTACGACCTAATCCCTTACCAATGTTGCTTTTATAATGAAAATTCACGAGAATATTGTTGAATAAGTCCATAAGTGTGAAACCAAGAGTTCGATGGTGAAATAATTTGTAATTCCCAAAATCTCAAAACTCTAAATTTACGTACCTTTGAAGTTGGTATGTACAAGTAGTGCTTAGAATAGTCATTTTAAGGTATTAAGGGTTATTTGAAGTTTTAGGGATAGTGAAGACCATAAGGAAAAATTTAATTTTGCTTTAATAGACCCTAGTCTCAAGTATTAGGCACATTAAGCATATTAAGGGGAAAATAGGACACAATTGGGCCTGTGATTCAGTGGCAAGGTGGCGTCACTTGGGAAGTTACAACGTGGTCATGTGATCCAATTTCAACCCTAATTGAAACGGTGGATTCGGGACCATGAATCTGAGTATGATATATATTTAAATATTATATTTTGTGCTTATCTTGTGTGAATTAATATGTGTGAGTGTTTCGTAGAAAAAATTTATTGTTTAAGTGTTTAATTTAACGAAAAGGACTTAATCACGTAAAGTGTAAAAGTTGCATGCTATAGAGTAAAGTGCTAGAATGAGGATGTCTTTTTAATATGAAGAAATGGGTAAATAACCCATTTTTAAGTTAGTGTGTGACATATGACATGTTTAACCTTAATTTTTATATTGTATAATTATTTATAATAATGTTATAAAGGTAAATGAATAAATGTCATATATATGTTAAATAAAACATAAAAAATGCATTATCATCTTTTATTTGCTTGGCCGAATGTTGAGAAAAGAAATGGGGTTTGGTTTCCTTTGAATTTCGGTAACTTCAATCACAAATTCAAGGTTAGTTTGATTTTGGTTCTTGATAATTTTTACGTTTTGAGATCGTTGCTTGAACCAGTAGTGACCCATGTTAAAATTTTTAAATCTAAGCATGCTTGATGTTTGGCCATTGTTGTGTTCATGTGGTTTTTGATGTTAAATGATTTTAGATTAAAGATATGTTAAAGATTAGCATGTTTTGTATTGGAAGTTTTGATGAAATTGAGTATTTAGGGCTAATTTGTAAAAATAAATTTTAGAGGGACTTATTTGTAGAATAAATGAAATAAATGGACTTGTAAGGTCCTTAGGATGATTCAGCTCTTGAGTAGCATGGGGAAATTTTGTGTATTTTGTGTTTTATGCAAATAGGACTAAATTATAAAAATGTGAAACATTAGGGGTAAAGTGGTAAATTTCCCATTTATGTGTTTTGGGACTAAATTGAAATGAAATGTACTTGAATGAGCTAAATTTTAATGTGTTTAGATCAAGAACAAAGAAAAACGGTTTGGATCGGGGAAAAGACAAGGTTATCGAATTAGCCGGATTATGTGGTTTGTCGACAGTCGAGGTAAGTCCTTAAGCTAAATTATATTAAAGAATTAATTATGAATATGTTTAATGAAGTTAATTGATAAAATTGAGTATGAATATATGTATTAGTCAAATGTAAAGGCCTTAAAATGAATTGGATGTGTTTTTTTTGTAAATGCAATATGAATTACTATGCTCGTTGTGATATGTGAATGTGATTTGTAGATATGATTCGTTATTGATGATAGTGTTGAGAAATGTAAATTGATGGATTGATTATATTATTATTTGGGCTTGAGCCTAGCGTGCCTTATCTTAGGTGAGTTATTCGAGCTTTGAGCCTAGCGAGGCCTTGTCTTGAGTTATTCGAGTTATTCGAAGCCACATGCTTGAAATAATTCGGGCTATTGCCTAGGGCTTAATCTGGGTGTTAAATTTCAGACTTTGGGTCTAGCAGGCCTAGTGTCGGTGTATGTGATTTGAGCTAATGCCTAGCAGGTTCTATACCAGTGTATTGACACTCCGAGCTCATATTGTATAACAACAAAGCATAAAATAAGTCAAGAAAATCTAAGCTTTTGAAAATGAATCGTACTGATTCGGCTTTGAGGTAAGTGCTTTCTTACATATATGTGGTATATAATGATAATGAGCTAGTAAAAATGAAGTGATAAATGTATGATAGAATCGTGGTTGGAAGATATATAGATGTGATTCGATGTGATGATCAAGTACTCGATAGTGTACGAATGAATGGAAATGTTTGTATAGGTATACTTAAGTATATACATATGCGTTGGTATAATTGATGAATTGTGCACTTTGGTGGGAAAAATAAAAGTTGATAGATTAAATGATATAATGAAATCCGGCAATGGTAAATATGGAAGTTGATATGTGTACTTTTAAATGCTTCGAATTGTAGGTTAAACCATTTAAATGATTGAAGTTATATTGTATTTGCTTAGGACTTACTAAGCTAGTGAGCTTATTCTGTGTGTGCGTTTTGTTCTATTTTATAGATTTAAATCAAGCTACGGGCATCTGAGGATTGTCGGAATAGTCAACCACACTATCACCCCTTTTGGTATTAAATCTTAGTTTTGAATCGAAGGCATGTATAGGCTAGACTAAGGTTTAGACTAATGACATTTGGTCTTGTGTATATATGTATAGCCTTACGAAACGGCTATTACTTTTGGCTAAACTTTACTTATGTGTTTCTTGTTAGGTTTTAAATCTAGTTCGAAAGCATATATTATGGTATATATATATTGAGAAGTTTAGTTATGAATCTTTGATAAATCTTTTGAATATGAATGAACATGGAGGTCTAATAAGTTGAATTGAAAATTGATGCACATTAGTTAAAACGAAATTGGAAATATGAGTAACTTTATACACTGTATATTTATTTGATGATGAATTGGGTGAATAATGGACATGTTTCTATTGGTATGATCGATGATGAATGTCTTAGTTACACATACATAGGATTTCTTTAAGTGAATTAATCTGAGACTATTGAATATGGATAAGATATATATACATATATTGTTTGGTAAGTTATTGATTATGGAACCTATTAAGCTATGGTTCTTTCTAAATTTTAGTATGACAAATATATATGTGATCAAATATGCATTTAACCAAATGCTATGATTGTTATATAGTTAAGAACTAATGTGTTTAGGTTTGTATGTGTTAATAGTTTTATAAGAGTTAGTAAATTACTTGGAGTATGCTTTAGTCAATATTTGTGCTTTAAGGTGACATAGTATGTATACTGTTTATAGAGTATTGATTATGATCTAAGTGTGTAATTAATAGTTGGAATATATTTTATAAGGTTATGGAACTAATTCGATATGATACCGTATTAGGGTGTTACAGTGGCGTTACTATTAGGTGATGAGGTCCAAGGTTCGAGGCTTAAGAGTGGCGAATTGAGGGGTTTTGTTTTTTCACATGGGAGGAAGGTAGTGGTGCAAGAGTGGACTTTGGAAGGGAGAGTTCAGGAGAGAAATTTAAGGTAAAGATAAAAGAGAAAAGATAGGGGATTTAGGTGTGGATGTGTTGGTGCCGAATTTGACTTTGGGGGGAAGTATTTTTGACTTTGGCTATAAAAGGGGGGTGCCGAATTCCTTTGAGAGGTTCTTTAAGTTTCTGTATTTTCTTTATTCTTTTCTTCCCCTCAATCGATTTCTTCCATTGCTAAATTACCATCACCCCTTTTTGTCGAAATCCCTATTTGTGTCGAATCTTTGTTGTTTTTCATTCATCACAAATCTGTTGCTCAAGTGTTAAAAGTTGGATCTCGTTCATTAGCTATCTAGGCGTAGGATCAAAGGGGGGATTCGGTAAGTATTCAATCAACCTCCTTAGTGTGTTTTGTGAAAAGCCAAAGGGCTATCTAACTTCTCCTTGTCGTTAACCTTGTATTAACAAGGGTAGGCTTCAAGAATCGCTAGCGTGGTAAGGGTCATTAGCAAGTGGTAAATGTACTCGTCTCTGTTGTGGTTTAAGTAAGTGGTCGAATGCAAGTATGATCTATAAGGGTGACTTGTGTGGAATATGAGTCACTCGATTTTTGATAATATATGTGTGGGTGCAGATCTAGGTGATACTCATGAATAGTAGCTAAGGAAGGGCTACTAGAACTGGTGGCACATGGTAAGGTTATAATAAGGCTTTAACTTTTGGTAAATATTTTAGTTAAGAGTGTGATTGATGGGAGATTGGTATTGGTTGTAGGTTCAAGGCTGAGGATAGTGTAGTGCGTCACAATAACCAGGTGTGTACATAAGCTACACACATGAGAAGTCAACACTAAATGGGCCTGTCGAGTTCGTGGGCCCAATTTGACAAGAGTTGATATGTGAATGATGGATTGATATGGATGTTGTATGATTTGGTCATGAAATGGGCTTAATGGGCTATATGAACATGAAACGGGCTTAATGGGCTATATGAACACGAAATGGGTCTAATGGCTGTATGGACATGAAATGGGCTTAATGGGCCTTATGGGATTTTAGAAATACATGCTAGGGTTTTAATGGACTCTAGGCCTAGTTTTGATGAATTCTTAAATAGCATAAAACTTGTTTTAATAATCAAACATGTCTATGGACAAATCACTCAGTTAGAGTGTGGCAATGGACATATGGATGTCTAGGATTGGAGCTAGGGAGAGCTTGGTACTTAAGCGGTCCTAGTGGCCCACCTCCTATTCTCTGAGATTGTACCTGGTGCATAGTGTCTGTTCACTTTAGCCGCAAGGACTTACCGATGGCTAAAGTTCATAACTAAAACTCGAGATAAAGGAATTACGAGAATACCCCTATAGGGTAAAATTATGAGAATACCCCTGTAGATAAAATTTCGAGAATACCCTTGTAAGGTAAAATTATGAGAATACCCTTGTAAGGTAAAATTACGAGAATACCCATGTAGGGTAGAATTATGAAAATACCCATAAGTGCTTAATGTGTGAAAATGTGTATGTTGCATTCATGAGATATATGTTGCACTTGGGTGGGTTTGATGATATGAAGAAAGATATGTGAGGATAGCATAGGTCGTTTGACGACCGTGGATCCACCGGTGGCTTTAAGCCCATTATATGTTTAGCAACCTCGCTGCAACGTTGAGTAGTGCCGCTGTTGGTGCTACCTTTGGAGTGTATGGATGGGTGGGTTGATATTTATATCCCCATAGGAGTGTATGGTTGGAAGGGAAATAGGGTGCAGGGTTTGATTTGGGATCGGTGCATTACATTCATGCGATAACAAAGTGACATGCGGTCATTGTGGGCTAAGGCCCAAGACCACCGGATTTGATAGGGTTTAGGGCCAATATGATAACTGCATGTTGGACTGGTTTACCAAGGGTCATACATACTGAGCTGCGAAGATTACTCCCTTTTATTTTATGTTTCAGATGACCTTTAGGAAGCAGCTCGACGTGGAAGAGGACTCGGGGGTGGCCACACTACAAGCTATTTAGATGTTTTATTTTGTTCAAATGAATTTATTTTAAATACTTTATTTTCATTGGGTTGTAATAAGGCCTTGTATCTCCAATTTGACTTTAGGTTTTGGGTTTTATTATTATTGTTTCAACTGTTTACCTATTAAACTTAAACAAAGTTCAACATGGTTTTGATATAACTGTAACATATGGACGTTTTCTTAAAACATGGGCTTTCATCCTAACTTACCAAGATTCAAAGATTTCGGGCTTTTAAACCTTAAACTTATGTTTTAATTAAACAAAGTCGTTTTAGAATTTCCCTTCGATGTGACATCACCGTATTCAGACATAGTGTATAGGCTGGGTCTAGTGGTGTTACATTTAGTGGTATCAGAGCACGATTGCAAAGCTCAGGCTATGGAATGGGCCTTAGATTTTGGGTTTTTAAAACAAGTAGATTATAAAGATTTTGCAGGATTCTTAAAGTGTGGTTCATTGAGCCCTCAACATTGAGCCAAGTAAGTTTTTCTGTTATTGCACATGTTTGAATTATTGAAGATATTGGGCTACTTTAAACAATAAGTTCTTAGAGATTAAAGCCCGTAGAAAACTTAAGCCTGCAATGGATTTACGGCTACGAAAGAACTTTTAAATTGATACTTGCATAAGACATGTGTTTTAAATAGTGGAACTACTAACTAATTTCATAAAAACTCTAATCTAGAAATACGCACGAACGATGAGTGCTAGAAGAGGTGCAAGAGGCCGCGACAGAGGTCTTGGAAGTGTTAGATTGGGTCGTCGGCATCGAGCCATATGCCCAACGTTGGAGTGGAGGAGGCTTTGGCCTCATCGGTAGCTGAAATGGGACCACATGAATGGGCTGTCACGACAGAAGATGCAATATCGCATGTTATGTTAAGAATTTTAGAAATGGTCGTTGGGCCCAATAATGGTACGGGAAGTCGGGGGTGGATCGTGGAATGACTCTGAGCTAATAGGGAGGAGATTTTCAAAGGAGTAGCTGGGGTAGCCCCGAATGTGGGAGAGTACTAGTTAGAAGTTAAGGAAAGGATAATGGACGACCTGGACTGTACGGTAGAGTAAAAGTTGAAAGGGGCGATATCCTTACTTAGGGAGGAAGCTTATTGGTGGTGGTTGGTCGTAAATGAGGGAAACCAACCGGAGCAGATCACTTAGGAGTTCTTCAAATCGACCTTACAGGGGAAGTACATTGGAGCGGGCTATGTGGATGCCCGAAGGAAGGAGTTTTTGAGTCTGACTCAGGGAGATAAGTCGATAGCAGAGTATGAGACTGAGTTTCTGCGCCATAGTCGATATGCCAAAAGAATAGCCGCAACAGAGTATGAGAGATGTGTACGGTTTAAGGATGGGTTAAGAGACAACCTTAGGGTATATATAGCTCCACAGAGGGAGCGGGACTTTGTGGTCTTAGTGGAGAAGGAAAAGATAGCGGAAGAAGTAAAGCGCATGGAACGTCTCAACCGAGAGAAGGAGAAGGGCAAGACAAAATGAAATGTGGAAGCTATGGGGGCCGGAAGAGGCCTACGAGGAGGGCGAGAGTGAATGGGACAGTTAGAGCTGGGGCCCCTGTTGCTGCTACTAATGCAGGGATACCACCTTGTGCAGTGTGTGGAAAAGGGAATACGGGCGAATGTTAGAGGAGAATAGGAGCTTGTTTGAGCTGTGGATCTATGGAACATAGGATTAGAGACTGCTTGAGGAGGCTTGATCAGGGACGAGCTGATGGCAGAGATAGTTTTCAGTCGCAGAGGGGTGGTCAACAACAACCAAGGGTCGTGGACAAGCCAGAGGCAGCAATGGCAAAGGACGAGGACGTGGAGCACTAGGAAAAGGTGCAGGTTAGGCAGAGGTGAGACAACCATCATTAGTTTATGCTACTCGTTGCAGAGAGGACGGAGATGCACTAGATGTGATCACGGGTACATTCCTTATTCGTGTGCTAACTTATATTGTGCTAATTGATGTGGGGTCGACACATTCTTACATTGAATGCAATAGGATTGAAACTATAGGGGTTGAGTTTGAAACCATTGAGAATGAAATGACTGTGTTAAGTCTTTTAGGGCAGTCAATAAAAGTTAGTAAGTTTTTTAGGAATGTACCATTGGTAGTTCAAGGAGTTACCTTCTTAGTCGACTTGATGGAATTACCATTTGGGGAGTTTGACCTCATTTTAGGCATGGATTGGTTGACGAGGTACCAGGCAACTTTAGATTGTGCTGCAAAGCAGATGGTGTTAAGAACTGTGGTAGGTGATGAAGTAGTAGTGATCGGGTAACAACGTGATTACTTGTCGAACGTGATTTCGACTCTAAGGGTAGAGAAGTTGGTGAGGAAGGGCTGTAAAGCTTACTTAGCCTATATTAGTGATATGGAAACCAAGAGTTTTACTGTTAAGGACTTGATAACAGTGAAAGAATTCCCTGATGTTTTTCCGGAGGAATTTCCTGGGTTATCTCCCAGTAGAGAGGTGTAATTTGGAATAAAATTGTTACTTGGTACTACTCCAGTGTCCATCACACCTTATAGGATGGCACCGAAGGAGCTGGTGGAGTTGAAGGCCCAGATTCAGGAGTTATTGGACTTCAGATTTATTAGACCAAGTGTGTCTCCATGGGGAGCACCGGTGTTATTCATGAAGAAGAAGGATGGGTCCTTGAGGATGTGCATCAATTATTGGTAGTTAAACAAGTTAACCATTAAGAAAAAGTACCCTTTGCCTAGGATAGATGACCTTTTCGATCAACTTAGGGGAGCCTCAATTTTCTCGAAGATTAACTTACGTTTAGGGTACCATCAACTGAGGGTTAAGGAAGCAGATGTGTATAAGACAACTTTTAGAACTCGTTATAGACATTACGAGTTTTTGGTGATGCCTTTTGGGCTAACGAACGTACTTGTTGCTTTTATGGATCTTTTGAACTTGGTTTTTCAACCGTATCTAGACCAGTTCGTAGTAGTGTTCATAGATGAAATCTCAATATACTCAAGAATGGAAGATGATCATGATGCACACTTAAGGATTGTGTTGCAGATTCTAAGGGAGAAGCAACTTTATGCTAAGTTTAGCAAGTGCGAATTCTGGCTAAAGAAGTCACTTTCTTAGGGCATGTGATCTCAGACGAAGGGATTAGAGTTGATCTTCGAAAAGTGGAAGCGGTGTTGAATTGGAAACGACCTAAGATGGCGTCAGAAATTCAGAGTTTTCTAGGCCTGGCAGGGTAATAGAGGCGGTTTGTTGAAAGGTTCTCCCTAATCACTAAAACGACCTAAGATGGTGTCAGAAATTCAGAGTTTTCTAGGCTTGGCAGGGTACTATAGGCGGTTTGTTGAAGGGTTATCCCTAATCGCTGCACCCTTGACCAAGCTACTATGGAAGAGGGTGTCATTTGTGTGGTCTGATAAACAGCAAGAAAGCTTTGAGAAGCTTAAGAAGGTTTTAACGGAGGCCCCTGTTTTAAATCAGCCAAAGACTGGGAAGGAGTTTACGGTTTATAACAATGCGTCACATGTGGGCTTGGGCTGTGTTCTGATACAGGAAGGGAAGGTGGTTGCATATGCGTCGCGCTAGCTTAAGGCTCACAAGGGGAATTACCCAACCCATGATTTGGAGTTGGCAGCAGTGGTTTTCACACTTAAGATTTGGAGGCATTATTTGTATGGAGAGAAGTGCATCATCTATACGGATCACAAGAGTTTGAATTACCTCTTAACTTAGAAGAAGTTAAACTTGAGGCAGCGCAGATGGATTGAGCTGTTAAAGGATTATGATTACACGATCGAATATCACCCGGGTAAAGCAAATCTGGTGGCTGATACTCTAAGCCGTAGGGCCATGTTGGACTTGAGGGCGATGTTTGCTCAGATGAGTTGTATGATGACGTGAGTTTGTTAGCCGAGTTGCAAGTGAAGCCACTATAGGTTGAGCAGATTAAAGTTAAGCAGTCGTTGGATGAAACTCATGGTTCTCGATTCAAGTAAATTGAGAATGGGGAAACGATGAATTTTGGATTAAATAGTGACGGGTTGTTGTGTTTCCGCGGTAGAATTTGTGTGCCAAGGGACGAAGATCTAAGGAAGTCTATACTGCGAAAAGCGTATAGTGGTTCCTCTGCTATGCACCCTAGAGGTAAAAAGATGTATCTGAATTTACGAGAGCTTTATTGGTGGTGAGATTGAAATGCGAGGTTACGGAGTTTGTGGGCAAATGTTTGGTATGTCAGCAAGTGAAAGCGAAACATCAACTACCATCAGGGCTACTTCAACCGATTAAGATTCCACTATGGAAGTGGGAGCGGGTTACTATAGATTTCGTTAGTGGGCTACCCTTGACGCCTGCTAAGAAGAACTCTGTGTGAGTTATTGTGGATCGGTTAACTAAGTCTGCCATTTTATACCGGTCTGCACCGACTACTCATTACAAAAGTTGGAAAGGTTGTATGTGATAAAAATTGTGAGATGGCATGGGGTCCCGATCTCTATTATATCTGATAGAGACCCTCGTTTTACGTATCACTTTTGGAAGAAGCTGCATGAAGCACTGGGTACTAGGTTGGGTTTTAGTAGAGCATTTCACCCTCAGAATGATGGTCTATCGGAGAGGGTAATTCAAGTTTTGGAGGATATACTGAGAGGGTGTGCAATTGAGTTTTGAGGTAGTTGGGAGGATTACTTGCCGTTAGCTAAATTTGCATATAACAATAGTTACCAGGCAAGTATTGGAATGCCACCATATGAAGCACTATATGGGTGAAGATGTTGTACTTTGACTTGTTGGACTGAGTCGGGTGAGCATCGAGTATTGGGTCTGAAGTTGGTAGCAGACACTGAAGTTAAGGTAAAGCTGATTCGGGATCGGTTGAAGGAGGCGGCGGATAGCCAGAAGTTCTATGCTGACCTCAAAAAGAGATAGATTGAGTATGCAGTGGGGGACTTGGTTTTTCTCAAGGTTTCCCCTTAGAAGAAGGTGTTAAGATTTGGTTGGAAGGGCAAGTAAGCCCTAGATTCGTTGGGCCATACCGAGTATTGAAGCAAATTGGGCCAGTTGCCTATCAACTAGAATTACCTTCTGAACTGAGCCAAATACATGATATGTTCCATGTATCAATCCTAAGGCGTTATCTCTCAGACCCTTCTCACATCGTGACAGTCGAGGAGATTGAGGTTAGACCAGACCTAACTTTTGAAGAGGAGCCAGTTCAAATAATTGATTAAGATGTTAATGTGCTAAGAAGGAAGTCTCTCCCTTTGGTCAAAGTGCTTTGGTGTAACCATAATGCCGAGGAGGCTACCTGGGAATCTAATGAGGCAATGCGATGACAATACCCTCACTTGTTTCAATCAGGTAAATTTTGAGGCCAAAATTTTTTTAGAGGGGCAGAATTGTAATGCCACAAAATCTCGAAACTCTAAATTTTTGTGCACTAAAGTTAGTATGTACAAGTAGCGCTTAGAATATTAATTTTAAGGTATTACCAGGGTTATTTGAAGTGTTAGGGATAGGGAAGACCATAGGGAAAAATTTGATTTTTGCCTTAGTAGACCCTAGTCTCAGGTATTAGGCCTCTTAAACAGATTAAGGGGAAAATAGGACACAATTGGGCCTGTGATCTAGTGTCAAAGTGGCATCACTTGGGAAGCTACAAGGTGGCGTTACTATCAGGTGAGGAGGTCTAAGGTTCGAGGCTTAAGAGTGGCGAATTGAGGGGTTTCATTTTTTTTTTACATGGAAGGAAGGAAGTGGCACAAGAGTGGACTCTAGAAGGGAGTGTTCAGGATAGAAATTTAAGGTAAAGATAAGAGAGAAATGATAGGGTATTGAGGTGTGGATGTATTGGTGCTGAATTGGAATTTGGGGGAAAGTAGTTTCGGCTTTGGCTATAAAAGGGGGTGCCAAATTCCTTTGTGAGGTTCTTTGAGTTTTCGTATTTTCTTTCTTCTTTTATCCCCCTCAATCGGTTTCTTCCATTACCGAATTACCATCACCCCTTTTTGCCAAAATCCCTATTTGTGCCGCATCTTTGTTGATTTTCCTTCATCACAAATCTATTAATGAAGTGTTAAAACTCGATTCTCATTCAATAGCTATCTAGGCCGTGGGATCAAGGGGTGATTTGGTAAGTATTCAGTCAACCTCTTTAGTGTGTTTTGTTAAAAGCTGATGGGTTGTCTAACTTCTCCTTGTCGTTAACCTTGTATTAACAAGGGTAGGGTTCAAAGATTGCTAGCGTGGTAAGGATCGTTAGCAAGTGGTAAGTGTACTCGTCTCAGTTGTGGTTTAAGTAAGTGGCCGAAAGTAAGTATGATCTATAGGGGTAACTTGTGTGGAATATGAGTCACTCGATTTTTGATAATATATGTGTGGGTGCAAATCTAGGTGATACTCGTGAATAGTAGCTAAGGAAGGGCTCCTAGAACTGGTGGCACACGATAAGGTTATGGTAAGGCTTCGGCTTTTGGTAAATATTTTGGTTAAGAGTGTGATTGATGGGAGATTGGTATTGGTTGTAGGTTCAAGGCTGAGGATAGTGTAGCGCGTCGCAATAACCAGGTGTGTACATACACTATACGCACACATGACAAGTCGACACTAAATGGGCCTGTCGAGTTCGTGGGCCCAATTTGACAAGAGTTGATATGTGAATGAAGGATTGATATGAATGTTGTATGATTTGGTCATGTAATAGGCTTAATGGGCTATATGAACATGAAATGGGCTTAATGGGCTGTATGGACATAAAATGGGCTTAATGGGCCTTATGGGATTTTAGAAATGCATGCTAGGGGTTTTAATGGACTCTAGGCCTAGTTCTTATGAATTCTTAAAACATGGGCTTTCAACCTAACTTAACAAGATTCAAAGATTTTGGGCTTTTAAACCTTAAACTTAAGTTTTCAATTAAACAAAGTCGTTTTGGAATTTCCCTTTGAGTGACATCAACAGATTCAGCCATAGTGTCTGGATCGGGTCTGGGGGTGTTACATAATTAGTAATGCATACAAAGATGAGAATAGTTTGGAAAGTGAAAACAGTTTTGGAAGAAATATAAGAATGTTTTAAAGATTATACAGATCATGCAATGTCACGGATAAAGAAGAGGTTAGTCTCAGCTAATCGACTCAATCAGGTATGAAGTCTAAAGATATGTTTGCTGAAATTTCTCCCGAATTGGTTTCGTTAGTGAGTGGAATAATATGGGGTTCATGATAACAAAATTAGTATGAGAAATGATGTCTAAATTGTAAAGATGTCTGAGTATAACAACAATGGTTGAATAGATTGCAATGATCTCTTCTGAATATTCTGTATAGATATTCATTCATCCTCAAGGATTTATGTGGTTGTCCGTTTTCTGATGAAATTATTATCAAGTGAGAATGTTAACTAACTCTAATGTTAAATGAAAGCACTGATGGTCGATTTATTTTATGATTGGCATTACCTTATCTCTTCGAGATCCTATTCTAATATGTTATAGTAAAGACGATGGTCAAAATTTATGTGAGGTTATTCTTCTATTTCTACTGGATGTTATTTTGTCTTATATATAAATATTCGGGAAGTGTATTAACTCTGTTACGATGGACTTCCAGACCTGGTAAGTATTGTTTTTCTTCTAGTTTTCTCTGAGAAATTATCCAGATCTTTAGTATTATTTTATTATGAGTTATGTTCTCAGACTTTTGGTACGGTATCGTGATTGGGTTTCCTTATCATCCTTATTGTGTAAATTATTGGGCATGGCTCATCTTTAAAGTATGTTCTTTGGTCTATGATGGATATGCTTATTATGATTGTATTTCTAGAATCGATAATAGGAATGTGGTGATTCTGGTATCAGGATTTCTCTAATTGTCGTGGAAGAAATTGACGTCGGCAAGGGTATAAATGGTGAGAGCACAAGCTTAAATTATATAACAGTTTTCTTTCCTCGGGTAAGTTTGAATAAAGTCAATAAGTTCAAGCAGAATATTTGTTTCCTCAAGCTAATATGATTGAAAAGATCTTTGATTAGCATGTTAAGAGAATTTTGAAAGATTTTGTGTTTGAGCTGTTTTCTCAGCATAAAGAAAATAGTACTTTGATTTGTTATTATTATATAGTTGAAATCAACTTAGTTGTTTTTATTAGCATGAACTGATTTGTTGAAATGTGATTTGAGTTATATGTATTTAAGCATGTCCTCAGCTAAGATAATAAATTCTATGCATTCGCGAGTATGAAGACGGACAGTCAAAATGAAAATTCGATGTTTTAGAAAGCATGATATAAAGATATACTTATTGGATTACTTTAATTGAATGATGTTATTATGAGCTAAAGCAGCTCCAATTGATAATGTTATCACAGTTGTGAAAGTTTGAATGGTCTGTTGCATGTTAGCAAAGTTGAAAACAGTTGAAGGTATTATTAACTGAAGCACTGGTTCTGAGTTCAGTCTGAATTGAGAAAAGAATTTGCGTTTGTTTTCAATGATGTACTATTGAACATATTGGAATATGTTTTAATATAAAAATGTAAAGTGATAGTTTGTATTTTCAGACAGTTAAAGTCACATTAAAAGAGAACTGTTCGACCGGTAATTTAAAGATGGCCACTTCTATGCTTGTGTTGTGAATTTGATGACTTCGTGTGTTCGATAGGAAATGCAACGTATTTCCTGGTCAAAAGAGATTAAGTGTCTAATGTCGTAGAAAGATTTGAAATTAAGACAGCGTGAATATTTTGAGATGTTAAAAGACTGTGAGTAGTTATCGGTTAATCTTTGGGAAAGCAATAATAACTACAGATGCCTGAATTGAAAATTCTTTATTTATTTTGTGAATACTGGTTACATGATTAATCTTACTGATGAATGTTTGATTCTAGCTATGTTAAAAACTAAATCCATGCTTTCATTGCGAGTTTGAGAAGCTCGGAAATGTGTTAGTGAATGTAAGCTAAATGAGTACAGTATGTGTCAAATTTTCGATTCTAAATTTTGGGTCTGACCTGATGACTGATGTTATTGTTTTGAGATAGAAATTGCGTGCAAATGAATCCAAAGCAGAAGCTTTTTTTACGAGGCTCAATAGTAGCATGTCTGTTCATCCAAGAGTGATAAAATGTGAAGTTATATAAAGTAGATGTTCTAGTCATTGAATATGTACCATAATATTTTTGAATTTATGTTCAGATGTCTACTTGTTAGCAAGTAAGCAGAACATCAGGAGCATTCAGGACTATTGCAGTCGGTGATAATACTAGTATGCTATGAGATAGTGTCACTATAGATTTCGTATCGGGACTACCTCTATCCCCGAAATGGATGGTGTTTTTTGAATGTTGATCATTTGACAAAATCCGCAAGACTGTCTCAGTATGTACCGAGCTCTTATTTGACATATCAATTGGGTATATGTCATAATGTACATGCTTACCTATGAGTTTTGAAATGAATTGTTATTTGTTATAATATGTTACCAAGGAGAGATGATGATTGTAACAGCCCGATTTAAGGGTCAATCAGAATAGTGGTTTTGGAATCACCAAACCGATGATAGATAAAATTATTTTTATGTTATTCTATGAGTTAGAGCATTATTATATAAGTGCATGAAAATTTCGGTGCTTTATTTTTTTTGGCAATTTCTTACTTAATCGCGAAAAACGACTAAATCGCATAAAATGTGGAAGTTCCATTTTATAATCTGAAGGTGCCTAATAATCATAGAATATTAATTGGAGTTCTTTAAAGGGAAATTATACCATTAGAAATTTAGTGGCCGGCCATAGGGGACAAGAAAGTCAAAATTGGTCTAAGTTGGTAAGATTTGGTGACTAAATTGGTGGTATAATATTAAAAAAAAAAAGGAAGGAAAAATATCATCTTTTGTTTTCTCTCTTCTTCTCCACCTAAAAATGGAAACAAACTAAGGGGTTTGAGAGCTCAAAATTTCAGCAAGCTTCTCTCCTTGCAAGTAAGTGCATTAGTGATCATTTCTTGATAAAAATTATACTTTTGAAACCCCTAAAGGTTAAGCTTTCTAAAGTGAGGACTATCTTGCAATATGGTGAAAAGTTTAGGGATTTCCCATGTGAGCTTTTAAGTTGTTTGCTGCATTTTTATGGAAGAAAATGAGTCATAGATGTTTAATAAACAACTTTTGTCAAAGGTGTTACCATGGAAACACCTAAATGGACTTTTGTAAAGGTTGTAAAATTTGTTGTAAATGTGTGAAATGTTGGGTTTTGATGATAGCTATAAGAGAAATAAATGTCCACCTAGGCTCGTTAAAGGTAGAAATCTGATTAGAATCAATTACCGAGCTTAGGGGTAAAATGGTCATTTTGTAAAAGTCTAAGGGCAAAATAGTAATTTTGTCGAAGCATGAATATTTAAATGCAATTATTAATGTGATAATTAAAATGAGCTATTTTGCTATTATAGACCAGGAAGAACAAAGAATCAACCTCAATCGGGGAAAAAATAAAATATCAGACTAGGTCAACAATCTAGCCTATTTTGAAATCGAGGTAAGTTTGTATGTGATAATTTCAGCATTTATGCTAGCACGCATGAGAATGTTTGATATTATAATGATACATGATATTCTATAAAATTGAGTATTTGGTGTTAAATGAGAAATATGAGAAAAGTTGAGATGGATAAGGTCCCGTGTAAAACCATGTCGGGGACATGGCCTCGACACCGAATTGAAATCTCGTATAAGACTATATCTGGGATATGGCTCCAGTATTGAATGTAAAAATCATATAAGACCATATCCGGATGTGGCATCGATACTTGATGTGAGGTTCTGTATAAGACCATATCCGAGATATGACATTGGTATTCAGAGGTAATCCCATGTAAGACTACATCTGGGATGTGGCATTGGCTTCGTATTTATATCAATGATAATGAATATACATCCTTGAGTATCCCTAGTGATTTAATTAGATAAATAGACCAGCTTGGAAATAGAAATGAGATTTGTATTAAAGCTATGTGACTGAGTAAATACAAGTATCCATGAGTAATTCACGAGGAACATTTACGATATGTGACATGGTATGTGCTAGATAAGGGCAAGTACGAGTAAGTTATGGCAAAGAGCCTATGAATTTGTGTGTGGTTATCTAATGCCATGGATGGATATTGTTATGAACTTATCATTGCTATTTATTTTCATGCAAACTTACTAAGCTTTATGCTTAACCCTATCATTTCTGTTTTCCTTATAGTATTGTTAAGATAACTCAAGGATCGTGGGATGTCGGAGTTTGGAAATCACACTATCGACATCTCTTTGGTATAACAAGTTAGACTTATTTTGAGTATGACATGTATAGGACTTGGATGTTTTGTTATGTCATAGTAGTTAGCCAAAGTGTTGGCTATTTATGTTATTAAATTCATTTTGTAAATGGTGATTGAAATTGGGCCAATACTTGACAAGTATATATATATATTCATTAATGATGAATCATGAAGTTTATGCTTGCATGGATGCTTGTTTTGAGTTGGTACAAGTATGGTTGCTATGTAGGGTGGCATTTGGCTTGGAATATAGCCTTCTTAATGTCCACACGATCGACCCCAAGGGCATGTTGATCGGCCATGTGTCCCATTGTATGCAAGGTTTACAAGTCAGTATGTTTAGTAATAAACACACGGGCAAAAACACAGCTATGTGTCTCAGCCGTGTTGGGGGCATGGTCATGGACATGGGCGTGTGTCCAGGCCGTGTAAAGTCTGCACCAAAAATTTGGAATTTAATTCGACACACGGTCTAAGGACACTGGCGTGTGCCTTGGTCGTGTGACCATAGTGAGGTGATGACATCATAAACATAATACCATGGTTTTGGCACACGGGTTAGGACACGGGCGTATCGAGGACATATGAGGGACACGAGCTAGGGACATAGGCGTGTTTCTAGCTGTGTGAAAACCCCTGTAGGTTCGAGTTAGAAAATAAATTCCACACGGACTAAGGACATGGGCATGTGTGACCACATGGCATGCCCACACGGGCATGTCCCATTTCACAAGGGCATGTGGCCCCTGTTTAGACAAAAATTTAAATTGTACAAAAGTTTTGGGTTTGATTTCGAGACCCCCCTTTTGCGTGTTTATGGCCTAGTAGGCCCATAATAAGGATGTTTTTAAGGTGAATGGAAAGTTTAAGGTTGAAATGAAATTTTATAGCCCAAAGTTGCATGTTCAAGTGAGATAAGTCTTGTATTGCCTCGTACCCAGTTTTGGTGTTGAAAACGGGTAAGAGGTGTTACATTTATTAGTATCAAAGCCACGGTTTAGTCGATTCTAGGACTAATGTAGTATTAGTATGAATATAGCTAGACATGCCATACATAAGAGTAAATGTGTAATGATAGTGTGACGGCTCCTGACGTTTTAAATTGTGTTTTTATATAGTAAATGAATAATGATCCCGACTGAATTGCAGCTGATGATGCTGCAAGTAATGCGTCGGTTCCCGCGTAAGGAATCGCGCCAATAGATAGTAGACCTGAGTCCTTAGGTCAGGAAGAAGAGGCCCGAGAAGCCTTTCTTCTATGATAAGCAATTGTACACTGAGTACATTCGAGAAAATCCAAATGCTCAACCCCCTCCACCCCCACCTATTCCTCAACCCACTCCTATAGCTGCTCAAGTGGTTAAGGTAGTGAGAAGAGAAAGGCCTCTAGTCAATAAGATTTGGAAACAAGGAGCCGAGAAATTCTGGGCTAGTAAGGATAATTATCCGGAAAGGGTAGAGTTCTTGCTTGAGAATACCATCAGGGTATTCGATGAGCTGTCATGGATGCTTGAAGGGCACATGAAATGTGCGGTATCTCTTTTGAGAGATTCGGCCTATAAGTGGTGGAACAGCCTTGTGTCGGTGGTAGCAAGGGAGAGAGTTAGCTGGGAATTCTTCTAAGAGAAATTTCAGAAGAAGTATATTAGTCAAAGATTCATTGACCAGAAGAGAAAAAAGTTCTTAGAGCTAAAGCAAGGCTGAATGACGGTGACTGAATACGAACGTGAATTCATAAGGCTTAGTAAGTATGCTCAGGAGTGCGTGTTTACCGAGGCTATATGTGCAAGAGGTTCGTGGATGGGTTAAATGAGGATATCCATTTATATGTCGGAGTTCTCGAACTAAAAGAATTTGTAGTGTTGGTAGATAGAGCCTGTAAGGCTGAAGAGTTGGCTAAAGAGAAAAGAAGAGATGAGATTGAGTCCCATGACTCGAGAAAAAGGCAACTGAGTAAGTCATACCAATCCTTATCTAAGAAATCAAGGGATTTTGATACTCGATCAGCCACTTTAGTCGGCTTTTCAAATTGAAGTAAAGGTAAATAGTTCTCGGGGTCTAAGGCTCAGACTACTTCGGTTGCTAGTCTTGGCAATGCCCGATCGAGTAGACAGGGATGCTAGTAGTGTCGCAGGCGTCATTCTAGTGAGTGCCAAGCAAACGAGAATGCTTATTTCAGATATGGGTCTCTAGACCATTTTATCAGAGATTGCCTTGAGGTGGACGAGAAAGAGAAGTCTCAGAGTGCAAGGCCGGGAAGTACTACTAGAGGAAGACCACAGAGAAACCCGAGAAATGAGATGAGTAGCAAAAAATTCATCTAGAGAGCAGACTGTAAGAGTTAAGGGTAGAGCACCGGTGAGAACTTATGCCATTCGTGCTCGCGAAGAGGCATCCTCCCTTGACGTAATTACGGGTACATTTTCTCTCTATGATACTCGTGTTATAGCTTTAATTGATCTGGGATCTACCCACTCATATATTTGCATGAAATTAGTCTCTAGCATGAGCATGCCTATTGAGTCTACTAATTTTTTAATAAGAGTGTCTAATCCCCTAGGCAAATCTATTTTGGTTGATAAAGTGTGTAAAGGTTTCCCTTTGATGATTAGGGGACATTGTTTTCTTGCAAATCTCATGTTATTACCATTTGATGAGTTTGATGTCATCCTTGGGATGGATTGGTTAACTACTCATGATGTGATTATGAATTGTGGAAAGAAGTTTATTGAGTTAAAATGTGAAAGTGGGAATCTTATTCGTGTTGAATCAGATAAGCAAGACAGATCACCAGTAATGATATCATCCTTGTTGACATAGAAGTATTTAAGAAAGGGATACGAAGCTTACCTTGCCTTTGTGATGAATACTAAAGAGACTGAGTTGAAATTTAAGTCGGTACCTATAGTATGCAAGTATCCAGATGTTTTTCCGAAGGAATTGCCAAGGTTACCTCCGATTAGGGAGATTGAATTTGGGATTGAATTAGCTCCGGGTACCCCCCATTTCTATTACTCCATATAGAATGGCTCCAACCGAGCTAAAAGAATTGAAAGAATAGTTGCAAGAACTAACAGATAAAGGTTTTGCAAGATCGAGTTATTCTTCGTGGGGTGCTCTCGTATTATTTGTGAAGAAGAAAGATGGTTTTATGAGATTATGCATAGATTATCAGCAACTCAACAAGGTAACTGTAAAGAAAAAGTACCCATTGCCGAGAGTCGATGATCTATTTGATCAATTGAAGGGAGCCACGGTATTTTCCATGATAGACTTAAGGTCTGGGTACTATCAATTGAGAGTCAAGGACTCAGATGTGTCAAAAATTGCATTTCGGACGAGGTATGGCCACTATGAATTTTTGATCATGCCTTTTGGTTTAACAAATGCCCCTGCCATTTTCATAGACCTGATGAATCAAATTTTTTGGCTATACTTGGATAAATTTGTCGTGGTCTTCATCGATGATATACTGATCTACTCTCGAGATGAGAACGAACATACCGAGCATTTGAGAAAGGTTCGACAAATTTTGAGGGATAAATAATTATATGCCAAGTTTAGTGGTCGTGTCTGAGAGTTTTAATATATATATAATGAATGATCGAGCTTAGAAACTAACTATCACCACGATTGAGGCAAGCGCACCTATCGAATAGTAGTATAGTTTAGTGGCAAGACCAGAATGTCGAACCCAATGGAACCAAAAGTACTAGTACTGACTTTCTTTTTATTATCTAGCCTAAAATAAAGAGGATTGATGTTAATCTAACTAATTCCTAAACTAAGGATGCCAAGACACAGAGAATGAATTGGGAAAATACTTTTGAGAAAACCAATTGATTAAGACAATACTCGAGGAAGAATCCACCTAGACTTCACTTGTTATTTAACTCTGAACCAAATGATTTATTCACTTGACTTGATCCGTAGGATTGCCTAATTTATATTAATACCTCTTTCAAAGCGACTAACGTCTAAACCTAGGTTGATTAATTGAAATCTCTTTCTAATTAAAACCCCTAGTGTTGCATTAACTCGATTTATGGACTCCCATATTAGGTTTGACCCTAATCTGGCAAATTTTCATCGTCCTATCTCTAGGAGTGCGATCAACTCCGCTTAATTATGCTAGATCTACTCTAAAATAGGGACTTTTGCTCCTCTGAATTAGCACATCAATTCTTGAATCAATATCCTGAAATATTAAAGCAAGAATTAAGAACACATAATTAAGAACAAATCAAGTATTCATCATACAATTCAGAAAACAATAACAAGATCCGTCTTAGGTTTCATCCCCCTCAGGTATTTGAGGGGTTTAGTTCATGTTTATAAAATAATACATCTTAGAAGAAATTAAATAACCAAACATAAAGAAAAACCCTAAAACCCCCTAAAGGAATTTGAAAGGAAAATCCTCAATCTTGAGTGTAATTACGGCTTTTGAGATGGATCAACTGGCTTTCTTCGAGTAATTCCTTATATTCAGCCCTCTCTGGCTTAGCTCCTCATTTACAGTCCTGACAGAAGCCTTCTATTGAACCCCTCTTAGGTTGTCGTCCAGGGTGTTTACATAAGCTTTCGGGATGCCTTACTTGGCCCATAAGTATCCTATTCCGAGTGGAATTAAAATGGGTCATGGCAGGGACACGCCCATGTGAATCGAGCCTAGGGCCATGTTCAAGTCTGCTAAAGTGGCACGGCCGTGTGGTTTACCTGTGTGGTGAACTCTAGGCCATGTTGATTTCTTACTTTGGCCCATTTTCTCTGTTTTTGACCCGTTTCTTGTTCTTTTCATCCTTCTATGCTCTCCTAAGTATAAAACATGAAATTAAAGGATTAGGAGCATCAAATTTCACAATTCCAGGGATAAATCATCCAAAAGTATGCCAAATGTGGGATTAAAATATGTATATATTACGGTTTATCAAATCCCCCACACTTAAGCATTTGCTTGTCCTCAAGAAAAATTCTCAACTCACAATTGAAATACATTCTTCTAAACTTATAACTCTTATCAATAATGTTTCGATATAATCCATAGGTAATCATACATTGAGAATTCAACTAAAAAACATCAAAGTTTCAAACAATCTGAGTTGAGCATTTAATTCATGGAAACATAGGTATTCTCCCTTATCTAAGTAATCACCTTTGATTAAAAATATCACAGAGTTAACATCCTCACTAAGGATTCACTCAAATCACTCGAAGTGTTTAAGGGACAACAATTTAAGCACTCAATAGTCAACATGAAAAGTTATTACCATAGGCTTACAAGGAAATCAAATCTCCACCACTATAAATTGAGATGATACATCGATCAAAAGGTCTTTAAAAAGGGTCGTAACATGGCTTGGGTTTATGGTGTGGATAAAGACTGAATTAAAGGGTTAAAATCGAGATCGAATTGACAAATTTCCTAACTAGAAAAATAGATTAATACTGAATAATTACAATAAACACGAGCTTCTTCTCAAGATGTGAAATTAATTGCTTAAGCTTAAAAACATAGAACTAATAATGAATATACTTTCAAAATTTTTTTAAGAACAAATCAAGTACAATAATAAAATTTAACAACTGAAATGGAAAACATAGTTAGGCAACTTCTCAAATCAAATCTCGATAAAAAGGTTAATACAATAGGAAAAATTCTTAATGAATCAAAAAGAGTAAGTCTTGGGTTAATATTAAGGGTAAATCAATGAATGGATTATTAGGATCAAAGGGGTTCACTAGGGGTTAATTATGAAGGTAGGCCTTTTGGGAAGTAAGTGGGTTAAATCCTAGGTACCTTTATCATCTCAGTATATCAAATCAAAAGTGTGGTCTTGACATGCATAATCGAAGCAAGTTCTAGAATAACAAATCAATATTGACTCACTCAAAGGAACAGTAAAAGTGGGCAAGAAAAGAAAATGCTCTCAAAGGCTCAAGATCTCACAGAAATTATGGTTTTTGATGTCAACCCTGTGAACTTCAAACTTCAAGGTAATACCTAAATCTGAGAAAACAATCTAGCAAATTTTTAATTTTCAAAAATCAACTTATCATGCTTGATTCTCTAAAGCCTTCACGTTTAAACAATTAATGCACAACTGCTTATGTTTTAATTCAAGACATATCAATAAAAATCATAAATCAATCAGAATTTATTCTAATAGTAAAAGACAAAATTTAGGGAATTCAGAATAACGCAAAAACTTAAGAACTTTTTTGAATAAAATTCACCCCCACACTTAAGATGTACATTGACCTCAATGTACAAAAATGTTTGATAACAATATAGTTAGAAATCATAAGAGAGGGAGAGAAGTGAAACTTCCTGAATTTTGGATGGAGTCAAAGAGAAGAAACAAGGGAAATTTGAGCCGAGTTGGAGGAGGGTATTTCGGTGGAGGTGGATACTAAGGTCGTGGTGTGGTGATTCCCTAGCAGTCTTTTGAACCTAAATCAAAGAAAACAAAATATAATAATATAAATTAAGCACAAGAAAGATAAAGAGAAGGAAAATAAAGGAGAAAAGAAACAAAAAGAAAAAAAAGATGGACTCAAAGGTCCTTGTCTTGTCGAGGGAATGAAGTGACCGACATGAACTTATGGAGATTGGTCTCGTACGGGGAGACTGTGCTAGGGTCCTTTCGCTTCTTCGACATGGAGATGGTGGTTTTGAGTAAGAATGAGGGAAATGGGATGAGAAAAAATGGAAGGATAAAGGTAATAGAAAGGAAGAGGGATGCGGTAGTTGAAAAAGAATTTGGGGAGAAGGTGAGAAAAAGGGGGGTTAAATAGAGTCAGGGGTCTGGTTGCTGCCCACGCCCGTGTACCATGGGTGTGTTGGGTCATACGGTCATATTGCATGGCTGTATTGTGCTTTGTTCATTTATCCCACGCTCGTGTAGTGGTCACAACGCGCATGTTGATAAATCAATGTCAATCACGACTGTATTGCACGGCCGTGGCATTTTATTGTTGCTCGTGGTTTGGAGATTTTTTGTCCTTGGTTCATACGATCTCTGCCACGCTGGTGTGTAAATCCGTGGTGTCCACACGGCCACGGCCATGCCCGTGTGTAAGGCCATACAGTAGGGAAACCTATGTTTCATTAATTTGGTTAGTTTGTAGTTAGATGCTAAAAGTAAAAAAAATAAAAATAAAAATAAAAATAAAAAATATGAAAATTATTGGGGTTAGTGTTTGGGCTGCCTCCTGAGAAGTGCTCGTTTAAAGACTTAAGCTAGACTTACCTCTCATTCGTACATTCATGGTGGTTTGAGGAGTTGAAACTCCTCCCTCTGCTATCATTTTTATGATCATTTTATAGTTCGAGTCGAGTAGTGTTTACCTTAAAAGTGCTGAATTTAGGATTAGTTACCTCAACTGTTCCATATGAGTAGATATTCAGTTCCTCAAAAGGGATTTCTTCATTTGTATCAAGGTCTGAATTGACAATCCGAGGGTCTGTTTTATTCAACAATACCTGATCTCCGATCTTAAATTGGTTTGGCTTATGGTGTTGCCTTGGTTTTGCTTCGTGTGTTCTAGTTTCTCTTTGAAATGCATCTTCCACTCATCTAGTTCATCGATCTGAAGCCTCTGTTCCTCATAAGTTATTTCCTTGTTGGCATAAGGTCTAGGATCTGGCTCAGTTGTGTAGTTCCGTGGTGCTTACTAAAAAGAAGGTTTAACCAAATGGTCATTAATAGAATTTATGTTCTCACCTTTATTACTTGATGTCCTAGCCGAGTTAAGAGCTTGAAGAGTGATGGTCTCATCACCTACATGAAGTATAAGTTCTCCTATACCAACATCAATTTTAGTTCTAGCAGTTGCTAAAAAGGGTCTTCCTAAAATTAAAGGAATATTATTGTCCTCATCCATGTCTAAAACGACAAAGTCTACTAGGAATATAAATTTATCAATTTTCACGAGTACATCTTCAATTATACCCCTAGGAATTCTAATAGTTTTATCAGCTAATTGAATGCTCATCCTAGTTTATTTGGGTTTCCCAAGACCTAGCTGTTTAAACATTTTATAAGGCATAATGTTTATGTTTGCCTCTAGATCAGCTAAAGTGTTATTAACAGATAAGCTACCAATTAAGCACGAAATTGTAAAACTCCCTGGATCTTTTAACTTTCATGGTAGTTTATTTTTGTAAAATTACTGAGGACACTGCATTTAGCTCCACATACGACGTATCGTCTAACCTCTGTTCGTTTGTCAGAAGCTCTTTTAAGAATTTCCTTGAATTGCGCATCTACAAAAGAGATTCAAGAAATGGTAAGTTAATATGTAATTTATTTAAAGTTTAAGAAATTTACCAAATTATTTATCTGTGTGGTCTTTCTTTGTCACATTCGAGTATGGCACACGAGGTTGGTACTCTTTAATGACAGGTTTCTGTGTATCATGGCTTACCTCAACCTTACCTCTATTGAACACAGGTTCTTACCTTGGTTCAGATTCAAATTCCGCTAACCTTTCTTCATCGCGTGCTGTGATGGCATGAAGTTGCTCCCTTGGGTTAGGTTCGGTGTTGCTTTGTAAGCTACCTTGTGGTTGTTCTGAGATCAGCTTAACAAGCTGATCTAGTTGGTTTTCGATCCCTTGAATTGATGCATGCTGGCTTTTGACGGTAGATTCGGTGTTCTGGAAGCGTGTTTCTAACACCGCGATAAATTTCATAAGCATCTCTTCGAGGTTTAGCTTTTTATCCTGTGGGTAGGGTTATTGTTGGAAGCCTGGATGAGGTTGTTGTCTTTGATTTCCTTGACCACCCCATGAGAAATTGGGGTGGTTCCTCCAACCTGGATTGTAAGTATTACTATAAGGGTTATTTTCAGGTCTAGAATTATTACCCATATAGTGAACTTATTCATTTTCAGTGCTCAGGTTGTAAGGTGTATATTTTGTATTGCCCATCCCTCCTCCATTCATGTCACATTGCATTACTGGATGTACCTACGAAGAACTACACAAACCATCGATCTTTTTATTCAAAATCTCTGCCTGGTTTAATAGCATAGTGACTGCGTCGAGGTTGAAAACACTGGCAGCTTTTTTTGATTTTGTCCTCATAACTTGCAACTGATAATTAATCTGTGACATCTCTTCAATAAATTCGTAATCCGCTTTAGGGTTTTTTTTATTTAGAGTTCCACCGACGACTGCATCAATAAGTTGCCTAGTTGAGGGGTTCACACCGTTACAGAATGTTTGAACCTGTAGCCATAGTGGTAGCCTATGATGAGGGTACCTTCTTAGTAAATCCTTGTTTCTCTCTCATGCATCATAAAGTGTCTCTAGATTCGTCTGCACAAAAAAAGAAATATCATTCCTCAACTTAGCCATTTTAGCTGCGAAAAATATTTTAATAAGAAGTTTTCGGTCATTTGTTCCCATGTGGTGACTGATCCAAGTGGTAATGAGTTCAACCACTGTTTAGCTTTGTTCCTCAATGAAAAGGGAAACAACCAAAGCCAAATGGCATCATAAGAAATGCCATTGATTTTAAACGTATAGCATAATTCTAAAAAGTTCGCTAAGTGTGAGTTAGGATCCTTATCCTGCAAACCATCAAACTGAACAAATTATTGTATCATCTGTATAGTGTTATGTTTCAATTTGAAATTATTTACAGCAATAATAGGTCTAACAATACTTGATTCAGTACCGGCTAAACTAGGCTTAGCATAATCATACATAGTACGAGGAGCAAAAATTTGATTCACTGAATTTTCCATAGCCACTAGAGGTAATGGATTAGTCTAATTTTCAGCCATCTCTTCAGGAGGATTGGTGATGTTTTCTTGCTCTTCCTCTATGTATTGTAAGCATCACCTAATTTCTCTTCGATTTTTGTGAACGGTTGCCTCGATCTCACTTTCAAAAAGCAATGGTACTGATGGGTTCCTCCTAGTCATAAACTAGAAAAACCTATCAGGGAAAATAATAAAGAGATTAGAAAACTAAAATTAAAAACTAAAAATAAATAAATAAATAAATAAAAGAAAAATGGCTAAAGTAATAAAAATTGAGCGTTCCTAATATTTCAGTTCCCCAGCAACGGCGCTAAAAACTTGATTGTGTTTGAGAGTTTTAATATTTATATAATGAATGATCGAGCCTAGAAACTAACTATCACCATGATTGAGGCAAGCCACCTATCGAACAGTAGTATAGTTTAGTGGCAAGACCGGAATGTCGAACCCAAGGGAACCAAAAGTACTAGAACTGAATTTCTTTTTATTATCTAGCCTAAAATAAAGAGGATTGATGTTTATCTAACTAATTCCTAAACTAAAGATGCCAAGACACAGAGAATGAATTGAGAAAATACTTTTGAGAAAACCAATTGATTAAGACAATACCCGAGGAAGAATCCACCTAGACTTCACTTGTTATTTAACTCTGAACCAAACGATTTATTCACTTGACTTTATCTGTAGGATTCCCTAATTTATATTAATACCTCTTTCGAGGCTACTAACATCTAACCCTAGGATGATTAATTGAAATCTCTTTCTAATTAAAACCCATAGTGTTGCATTAACTCGATTTATGGACTCCCATATTAGGTTTAACCCTAATCCGGTAAATTTTCGTCGTCCTATCTCTAAGAGTGCAATCAAATTCGCTTAATTATACAAGATCTACTCTTAAACATGGAGTTTTTCTCCTCTAAATAAGCACATCAATACTTGAATCAATATCTTGAAATATTAAAGCAAGAATTAAGAACACATTATTAAGAAAAAATGAAGCATTTATCATATAGTTTAGAAAATAATAACAAGATCCGTCTTAGGTTTCATCCCCCTCAGGTATTTGAGGGGTTTAGTTATTGTTTATAAAAGAATACATCTCAGAAGAAATTAAATAACAAAACATAAAGAAAACCCTAAAACCCCCTGAAGGAATTTGAAAGGAAAATCCTCAGTCTTGAGTGTAATTTCGGCTTTTGAGATGGATCAACTGGCTTTCTTCAAGTAATTCTGTAATATCATGGAATAGGGGCTATTTTGTTACTGCATTGTTTGCATGTGTTTGATCTGCAGTGTGGTTGTTTTGATGTTTTGGGGCTTAGTTGTAAGCCTAGTGTAAGCTCGAGTGGTAGAGAAAATTTTAGTTTCTAAGCTTTAAGTGAATGGAGATGTGGGAGCTAGGGGTTATAGGTATTTTGTCGGTGGATTTTAACACAAGAGGAGCCTTGGTGGAGTGGCAAGAGGCACCACTTAGAGCTTGTGTGTGTGACGCCTTGCAAGGGGAGGAGGTCATGAGTTCGAGCTGCAGAAGCTACACATTTTGCTTCCATTTTAACGGCATGGGGGAGGAGAAGATGTGTGCAGTTCAAACTCTGCCATAGACCAAGTCAAATAATTTAAATGGTGGGCAAGGAGTGAATTAAGGAGTGAGTTGGGGGTTTGACTAATTCAAATCGGTTTGAATTAGTGGCCATCAGTGTTTGTGGGTGGTGGCCGAATGTTGGAGTCTTCATGGGGGGAGGGCCGGTTTGGTAGGTGTGTAAGTGGGAGTGCCGAAATTCTTTTGGCAGTTGTTGAGTGACTTTCGGCCAGCCTTAGTCTAAGTGCTTAGCTGAATTTTCAAAGGAGTTTCTTAATTGTTTTTTTTTTTTGAAAATCGAAAATCCCCAAGCAACATATACCTTGCCGAAACTTGCTTTATTTTTCTTTCATTTTCACTAGCAGCCGAATGTTCTTTGAGTTCTCAAGCTTCTATTTCTTTATTAACTTTGGCCGAACCATATACCCCCTACCTCTTTCTTTCTTTTTCATTTGCACTAAGCTGAAACTAGTATTCTCTTTCTTTCATACTTTCTTTCTTTCTTTGAAACTTAGGTAGCCGAAACTTTACACTCCAAAACACCTTCTCCCTTTCTTTTTCTTCCAAAACCGAAAGTACCTTCCTCCTATCCATTATCTTTCTTCTTCTCAAATCCTTCTTGCCGAAACCTCATCTCCATTTCACTCCTTCTTTTCTCTCTTACCACCTAAGCGGTACCATAGGCGGTGTTAAACACCTGTAGCCGAACCTTATTTGTTAGTCTTAAGCAAACTCAGCCGAATCCCCTTCTCTTTTTGTTTAAGTTTTGGCCGAATCACTAGCAAGGGGGTGGTCTCTTCTCTTTTCTCTCCAATCGGGTTTTTAGAGGAAGGTTAGTGCTAGGCTGAATGCCTATTTCTTCCCCCTATTCTCTAACGACTATTGCAAGGTAAGAGTTGATTCGGCATTTGTTTGGAAAGGTGTTAATCGATTGTTTTGGAATCATTTTGTTATAGGAACTCCAGAATTTTGAAGCAGTCAAGCGAAGCCTCTGTTTGTGAGTGATCGGTTGGTAAGTGGTGGTAAGGGTTGGTTTCATTGGTTTATACTCTTAGCCTCATTAAGCCAAAGTCTTCAAGGACTAATTGTTCTTCTTAACAGGGTATGGCCGATTGTCAAAGGAACCATCAATTGGTTCAGGATTTTGTAGGAAACCAAATCATTCGTAAGGTAAGGGTTTGAGTGTTAACCCTTTAGTTTATTTGGGGTGGCCGAATGGCCTTGGTCCTAATGTTCTTATTTGGCCGATTATAGGAGCAAGCTAATCGAGGCTCTTAGATCGGTTCTTTTGGATTAAGGCTTGAATATTAACAGGTGTGTATACTAACACACTTTTTACTTAGTAATATGCTTAATAACCTGATTGCTTAAAGCCGAAACAGTATGGTTGATTGATATGATACCCTATGGGGTATGTGCACGGATTCGGGTAAGTCCGTTTCATTACGAGCTTTGTTATTGATATGATATCATGATCTATGATGTATGTGTTATGAGATGCTACATTAAACATATTAGCATGATTTGCATGATTGCACGATTTGCATCAGTATGGTATGTTTATGGGTGATATGAGAGGAGGGGGAATATGATATCCGTGTCTTTGGACACGGAGGTTTGGCACCTCGGTGGTTTGGTACCACGATCGATTATTGTGACTTTGGGTCACCAGAGGTTTGGCACCTCATAGCAACTTGTCCCAGTGGCTTAGTTCCACAGTGGGTTGGCCCCACTATCGAGATACGGGATCGTCACCAGTGATTTGGTATCACACGTGGGTTGGCCCCACGACTTGACTAATCGTGACTTCTGTCACCAGTGATTTGGCATCACAATTGTGTCTTTGGGACACGAGAGGTTTGGCACCTCATAGCGACTCGTCCCTGTGGCTTAGTACCACCGTGGGTTGGCCCCACTATCGAGATCTGGGATCGCCGCCATGATTTGGTATCACACGTGGGTTGGCCCCACATATGGATTATTGTGACTTTGGGTCACGGTGGTTTGGCACCACATTGATGGATATCGTGACTTTGGGTCACTAGTGGTTTGGCACCACTAGTGGTTTGGTACCACACGGGGTAGAAAAGGTGTTATGGATGGTTAGGATCGGGTGCATTAATTGTATTGCTTTGTTATGATGTGTGTTAGTATGTTGCATTCATCGGGAGGGATTTATGCACCGAGTCTTCGACTCACCTTCTCCTTATCATTTCAGTGACACTTAGATCGCGGACACGGAGCCGTGGACTCGAGGTGACCATGCCATGAATAATTGGGACTTGCACTGTTTAAAAAAAAAACAAACTTGGTACTTTACTCTATTTATTTCCATTGGGTTTTGTTGGGTTTGTAAAAGGCCTTTTTTTAAAATTTTAATTTGGTTATTATTTATGCTTAAATTTGATTTCAATATGCCTTAACAAATTATTGGGTAATATTCGATAAAACTTGGAACGATAAGGTTTTCAAAACTACAAAGCGATATGTTTTAAACTTTACCATCGGGTATCATCAGAATTTAAAATGAATACAACTCAAACGTTTTTCAAATTCAAAATTTGAATCAAAATGTTTTAAGCAACTAAAAGGGATAACTCGAATTTCCAAATGATATAAATTAGTTTTGCAATTGGATTCCACTAATTTTCAAAACTTACGGGTTAGCAAAGTGCACTATCGATTTCAAAACAATCATGCCCAAGATTTTTACAAAGTACAAAATACAGCAAAGAGTTTTCATCAAACTTTTATCCGAAAATCTAACCTTTCAAATACGTTTTTCCCCGTAACATACCATATTCGGTCGTGGTGTATTGATCGGGTTTGGGGTGTTACAATTGTGGTATCAGAGCCAAGTTCAAAGGCTCGGCTGTGGGCCCGAGGCCCAAAATATTTTAATATTAGTTTAAGTGATGTTGTTTTTAAAGTATATGGTTTGAAAGGCATGGCACCGAGACTCTGGCACCAATCCGCCCAGGTAAGTACCCCTTACTAATGCTTAAGATTTTTGATGTGATGTGACTGAATGACTAGCGGTAGTAAACTACTTTAGAAACTGAAAACAATAGGACTCTATGGACTCGCGAAAACAAAACTTCTTTAATAAGAGATATTCATAAGACTCTTGCCTTTAAAAATAGTGGAATATTTACTAATGCATAAACTTCTAATCAGACAAAATGAGATTTTAGTCATGAGCGCTCGAGGTGGATGTGGTCGTGGTCGTGGATGGGGTAGGATGACAGTTTTGAACACATAGGATCTGGTCGGGGTCGAGAATGAGATCTGAATCGCCACCGGTTGGAGGTGGTGAGTTTCGAGAATGCATCGGTGCGACGCAGTTGTCACAAAGCGATCTTGCGAGTTCGGAAAGGGTAGGTGGAGGCACGGAGCTCGTAAATATGTGCTGGCGACTCCGAGCAAATAGAAATGAGGTATTAGAGGTGTGTCAGTATGGCTCAAAGACTGGTGAGTATTGGCTGGAGGCGACGGAGCGGATCATGGACAATCTGGACCTGACTGCTGAAGAGAAGTTAAAGGGGATAGTATCACTTCTTCGAGATGAGTCATACCAGTGGTGGCTCACGGTTCGGGATAGTGCTGCAGCAGAAGATCTTACTTGGGATTATTTTAAGGCTGCATATCAAAAAAAGTACATCGGAGCTAGCTACATTAATGATCAACGGAAGGCATTTTTGAGGTTGATGCAGGGAGCAAGTGCGTGGTTTGAGTCTGGCGAGTTCTTGAGGCTGAGTCGGTATGCTAGGGGCATGGTGGCTACTGAACACGAGAGGTGTGTTCGATTCGAGGATGGTCTAAGAGATGAATTAAGGTTGCTGACTACTCCACAACAGGAGCGTGAGTTTGCTGTCCTGGTAGAAAAGGCTAAGGTAGTGAAGGGGTTAAAGAGTCTGTGAGGCAGAATGTGGATAGGAATAGGCAAAAGCGGAGTTTTGGATCTTTTGAGTCGTCAGGTAATCATCAGAAAAGGGCTAGACAGAGTGGGCCAAATCATTTTGGTAGGTTCATTGCTTCTAATCAGGGACCGCCACAGTGTAACCGTTGTGGGAAAGCTCATTGGGGAGGATGTTGGACTGGTGGAAGAGGATGTTTTGAGTGTGGTTATTTGGACCATCGTGTGAGGGATGTCCGTAAGTTGGCAAGGATTTAGTCGAGGTCGGTAGTGCTCGGTTTGAAATAATAGACCGCCACCTCGGAGGGTTATGGTAATGGCGAGAGGAGGTAATGGTTACGTCGAGGCCATGAACACCGGCGAGGTGTGGGTATTTACGAGGCAAGACAGCCGAGGTTAGTATATCTGTTGAGGTGTCGAGAGGAAGGCAACGCACTGAACATCATCACCGGTACGTTCTTGATCTTTGGTTCTCCATTTACTGCTTTGATCGATGTGGGTCCAACGCATTCATATGTTGCAAGTAGCATAGTGAAGACCATGGATTTAGACTCTGAGATATCTTCTAGGCAGATGACTGTAATTAGCCCTCTAGGTCATTTTGTAATTGTAGATAAGTTGTATAGAGATGTACCCCTAGAACTCCAAGGGGTAGTGTTTGAGGCTGATCTGATGGAACTGTCATTTGGAGAGTTTGGTCTAATTCTTGGGATGGACTGGTTGGTTAAGTACCGAAGTAGGTTGGATTCTGTGCTAAGCGCATGGTTCTAAGGACGGCTAAGGGTGATGAGGTGGTCCTGATCGGTAATAGAAGGGATTACTTGTCCAACGTGGTGTCTGCTTTGAATGCTGAGAAGATGGTCAGGAAGGGCTGTAAAGCATATGTGGTTCATGTGTATACCTTGGAGGCTGAGGAGTCTATCGTATGGGAGGTCCGAACAGTTAAGGAATTTGCTGATGTGTTTCTAGAGGAGCTTAGGTTTGCCACCGGATCGAGAGGTAGAGTTCGGGATAGATCTATTACCTGGAACTGCACCAGTGTCTATTGCTCCGTATAGGATGGCGCCAAAAGAGTTAGTAGAGCTTAAGGCTCAGATCCAGGAGTTGTTGGATCGAGGCTTTATCAGGCCAAGTGTTTCACCGTGGGGAGCGCCGTACTCTTTGTTAAGAAGAAGGATGGTACTATGCGGATGTGTATAGACTACCGCCAGTTGAATAAGCTGACGATCAAAAACAAGTATCCGTTGCCACGGATAGATGACTTGTTTGATCAGGTGAAAGGTGCATAGGTATCTCAAAGATCGATTTAAGGTCTGGGTATCACCAGTTAAAGGTAAAGGAGGCAGATATCTGTAAGACGGCGTTTCGTACTCGGTATGGGCACTATAAATTTCTGGTAATGCTGTTTGGGTTGACTAACGCTCCGGCAGCATTCATGGATATAATGAATAGAGTGTTCCAGTAGTATTTGGACCAGTTCATTGTGATTTTTATTGACGACATCTTGGTGTATTCAAGGACTGAGGAGGAGCATGATGCGCATTTGCGAGTTGTGTTACAGATTCTAAGGGAGAAACATCTTTATGCAAAGTTTAGTAAATCTGAGTTACGGCTTAGAGGTGACTTTCTTGGGTCATGTAGTGTCGGCTGAGGGGATTAGAGTGGATCCTCGCAAGATTGAGGCAGTTTTGGATTAGAAGCCACCTAAGTCAGTAGCTGAGATTCAGAGTTTTCTGGGCTTGGCAGGATACTATCGAAGATTTGTAGAGGGTTTTTCGTTGATCGCAGCACCAATGACCAAATTGTTAAGAAAAGAAGTCCCGTTCGTTTGGACTGAAAAGCAGCAGGGGAGTTTCGACAAGTTAAAGAAGACTTTGACTGAAGCTCCGATTCTAATTCAGCCTGAGGCAGGAAAAGAATTCACAATATATTGCGATGCATCACATACGGGTTTGGGTTCTGTGCTGATGCAGGAAGGGAAGGTTGTGGCTTACGCATCTCGCATTGAGGCCACATGAAGTCAATTATTCGACGCATGACCTAGAGTTAGCGGCAGTAGTCTTCATTTTGAAAATCTGCAGGCATTATTTGTACGAAGAGAGATCGATAGTCTACACAGATCACAAGAGGCTGAAGTACCTTGTGACTCAGAAGGATTTGAATTTGAGGCAGCGCAGATGGATTGAGTTGCTAAAGGATTACGATTGTTTAATTGAGTATCATCTAGGCAAGGCTAACGTGGTGGCAGACGCGTTGAGCCGAAAGGTTGTAGAGGACTTAAGAGCGATGTTTGCCCATTTGAGTTTGTATGACGACGAAAGTATTTTGGCAGAATTGCAGGTTAAGCCTACGTGGGTTGAAGCAGATTAAGGAAAAGCGGTTAGAGGATGAGGTTACGAATGCGCAGAGGTCACAAGTGCGAATGGTGGTTTGAGAGGTTTCAGCTTGTCTAGTGATGGAGTCTTTGTGTTTCCAAGGGAGAGCTTGTATCTGGGATATCGAGTTAAGGCAAAAGATTCTTGAGACGACATAGCAGCCCTACGCTATGCATTCAGGGCGATAAAATGTATCGGGATCTAAAAGAGCGATTTTGGTGGCGGTGCGAAGGGAAGTGACGAGTTTGTAGGGAAGTGTCGACATGTCGGTGAGTCAAGGTTGAACATCGATTGCCATCGTGGTTGCTTGACCATAAAAGATTCCACAAAGGAAGTGGGAAAGGATAACTATGGATTTCGTCGGTGGATTACCTCTTCGCCTAGCAAGAAGGACTCGATTTGGGTAATTATGGATCGTCGACTAAATCACTCACTTTATTCCGGTGAGGTGGATTACTCACTTGAGAGGTTAGCAAAGCGTATGTGTCGAGATAGTGAGGTCGCACGCGGTGTGCGATGTCGATCATCTCGATAGGGATCCTAGATTTGAAAGCGTTGCCTCGAGCTCTGGGTACACTACCGGATTTCAACATGGCATTTCACCCGCATGATCGATGAAGCGATCGAAAAGGGTTATCTGAGATATTAAAGGATATGCTTGAGGTTGTGTCCTGGACTTGAGAGTAGTTGGGAAGAGTTTCTACCATTAGGCGAGTTCGCCTACAACAACAGTTACCAAACAAGTATCAAGATGACACCGTATGAGGCATTGTATGGTAGGAAGTGTCGCTCACCTACATGTTGGACGGAGTTGGGTGAACGTCAGATATTAGGACCAAAGTTGGTTATAGAGACTGAAGACAAGGTTAAGTTGATTCAGGCTCGATTGAAGGAAGCTTCGGACAGACAGAAGTCTTACGCTGATCTCAAGCGTAGAGATATAAAGTTTTTCGTGGGTGATAAGGTCTTTTGAAGGTCTCGCCATGAAAGAAAGTGTTGAGGTTCGGGAGAAAAGGCAAGTTAAGTCCGAGGTTTATTGGGTCGTATAAGGTACTAAGACGTGTGGGACCGGTAGCGTATCAGCTTGAGTTACCAGCAGAGCTAAGTCAGATTCACGACGTATTCCACATTTTGATGCTTAGGCGATATCGTTCAGATCCATCGCATGTCGTAGCAGCGGAAGATATCGAGGTGAATCCGGATTCAGCCTTGGAGGAAGAACCAGTGCAGATTCTAGATCGGGATGTGAAGGTTCTGCGTAGAAAGTCAGTTCCTTTGGTAAAAGTGCTATGGCAGAATCATGGCGTGGAGGAAGCTACGTGGGAACCAGAGGATATGATGAGACAGCAATACCCTCAACTCTTTTGATCAGGTAATTTCGGGTCAAAATTATTCTTAAGGAGGGTAGAACTGTAATATCCTGGAATAGGGGCTATTTTGTTACTGCATTGTTTGCATGTGTTTGATCTGCAGTGTGGTTGTTTTGATGTTTTGGGGCTTAGTTGTAAGCCTAGTGTAATCTCGAGTGGTAGAGAAAATTTTAGTTTCTAAGCTTTAAGTGAATGGAGCCGTGGGAGCTAGGGGTTATAGGTATTTTGTCGGTGGATTTTAACACAAGAGGAGCCTTGGTGGAGTGGCAAGAGGCGCCACTTAGAGCTTGCGTGTGTGACGCCTTGCAAGGGGAGGAGGTCATGAGTTCGAGCTGCAGAAGCCACACATTTTGCTTCCATTTTGACGGCATGGGGGAGGAGAAGTTGTGTGCAGTTCAAACTCTGCCATAGACCAAGTCAAATAATTTAAATGGTGGGCAAAGAGTGAATTAAGGAGTGAGTTGGGGGTTTGACTAATTCAAATCGGTTTGAATTAGTGGCCATGAGTGTTTGTGGGTGGTGGCCGAATGTTGGAGTCTTTATAGACGGGAGTGGCCGGTTCGGTAGGTGTGTAAGTGGGAGTGCCGAAATTCTTTTGGCAGTTGTTGAGTGACTTTCGGCCAGCCTTAGTCTAAGTGCTTAGCTGAATTTTCAAAGGAGTTTCTTAATTGTTCTTTTTTTTTTTGAAAACCGAAAATCCCCAAGCAACATATACCTTGCCGAAACTTGCTTTGTTTTTCTTTCATTTTCACTAGCAGCCGAATGTTCTTTGAGTTCTCAAGCTTCTATTTCTTTGTTAACTTTGGTCGAACCATATACCCCCTACCTCTCTCTTTCTTTTTCATTTGCACTAAGCCGAAACTAGTATTCTCTTTCTTTCATACTTTCTTTCTTTCTTTGAAACTTGGGTAGCCGAAACTTTACACTCCAAAACACCTTCTCCCTTTCTTTTTCTTCCAAAACCAAAAGTACCTTCCTCCTGTCCATTATCTTTCTTCTTCTCAAATCCTTCTTGCCGAAACCTCACCTCCATTTCACTCCTTCTCTTTCTCTCTTACCACCCAAGCCATACCATAGGTGGTGTTAAACACCTGTAGCCGAACCCTATTTGTTAGTCTTAAGTAAACTCATCCGAATCCCCTTCTCTTTTTGTTTAAGTTTTGGCCTAATCACTAGCAAGGGGGTGGTCTCTTCTCTTTTCTCTCCAATCGGGTTTTTAGAGGAAGGTTAGTGCAAGGCCGAATGCCTATTTCTTCCCCTCCCTGTTCTCTAACGACTATTGCAAGGTAAGAGTTGATTCGGCATCTGTTTGGAAAGGTGTTAATCGATTGTTTTGGAATCATTTTGTTATAGGAACTCCGGGATTTCGAAGCAGTCAAGCGAAGCCTCCGTTTGTGAGTGATCGGTTGGTAAGTGGTGGTAAGGGTTGGTTTCATTAGTTTATACTCTTAGCCTTGTTAAGCCAATGTCTTCAAGGACTAATTGTTCTTCTTAACAGGGTGTGGCCGATTGTCAAAGGAACCATCAGTTGGTTCGGGATTTGGGAGGAAACCAAATCATTCGTAAGGTAAGAGTTTGAGTGTTAACCCTTTAGTTTATTTGGGGTGGCCGAATGGCCTTGGTCCTAATGTTTTTATTTGGCCGATTATAGGAGCAAGCTAATCGAGGGTCTTAGATCGGTTCTTTTGGATTAAGGCTTGCGTATTAACAGGTGTGTATACTAACACACTTTTCACTTAGTAATATGCTTAATAACTTTGATTGCTTAAAGTCAAAGCAGTATGGTTGATTGATATGATACCCTATGGGTATGTGCACGGATTCTGTAAGTCCGTTTCATTCGAGCTCATTATTGATATGATATCATGATCTATGATGTATGTGTTATGAGATGCTACATTAAACATATTAGCATGATTTGCATGATTGCACGATGTGCATCGGTATGGTATGTTTATGGGTGATATGAGAGGAGGGGAATATGATATCCGTGTCTTTGGGACACGGAGGTTTGGCACCTCCGGTGGTTTGGTACCACGATCGATTATTGTGACTTTGGGTCACGGAGGTTTAGCACCTCATAGCGACTTATCCCAGTGGCTTAGCTCCACGGTGGGTTGGCCCCACGCTTGATATTACGGATCGTCGTCGGTGATTTGGTATCACACGTGGGTTGGCCCACAACTTGACTAATCGTGACTTGGTCACGGTGATTTAGTATCACAATTGTGTCTTTGGGACACGGAGGTTTGGCACCTCATAGCGACTCGTCCACGTGGCTTAGTACCACCGTGGGTTGGCCCCACTATCGAGATCTGGGATCGTCGCCAAAGGATTTGGTATCACACGGGTTGGCCCTACATATGGATTATTTGTGACTTTGGGTCACCAAAGGTTTAGCACCACATTGATGGATATCGTGAGTTTGGGTCACCAATGGTTTGGCACCACCAAAGGTTTGGTACCACACGGGTAGAAAAGGTGTTATGGATGGTTAGGATCGGTGCATTAATTGTATTGCTTTGTTATGATGTGTGTTAGTATGTTGCATTCATCGGGAGGGATTTATGCACTGAGTCTTGCGACTCACCTTCTCCCTTATCATTTCAGGTGACACTTAGATCGCGGACACGGAGTCGGGTGGACTTGAGGTGACCATGCCATGAATAATTGGGACTTGCATTGTTTAAAAAAAAACTTGGTACTTTATTTATTTCCATTGGGTTTTGTTGGGTTTGTAAAAGGCCTTTTTTTTAAATTTTACTTTGGTTATTATTTATGCTTAAATTTGATTTCAATATACCTTAACAAATTATTGGTTAATATTCGATAAAACTTGGAACGATAAGGTTTTCAAAACTACAAAGCGATATGTTTTAAACTTTACCATCGGGTATCACGCTGTAATTTAGAAATGAATGCAACTCAAACATTTTTCAAATTCAAGATGAATCAAAATGTTTTTAAGTAACTAAAAAGGGATAACTCGAATTTCCAAATGATATAAATTAGTTTTGTAATTGGATTCCACTAAGTTTTCAAAACTTCCGGGTTAGCAAAGTGCATTATCGGTTTCAAAACAATCATGCCCAAGATTTTTACAAAGTACAAAATACAGCAAAGAGTTTTCATCAAACTTTTATCCAAAATCTAACCTTTCAAATCGTTTTTCCCATAACATACCGATTGGTGGTGGTGTATTGACCAGTTTGGGGTGTTACAAATTCCTATATTCACCCTCTCAACTTCGCTCATCGTCAAGAACCACAGCGAAGCCTTCTGTCGAACCCCTCTTTTAGGATGCCCTCTAGGGTGCTTATATAGGATTTCGGGATGCCTTACTTGGCCCACAAGCATCCTATTCTGAGTGGAATTAAAATAGGTCATGGCAGGGACACGTCCATGTGAATCGAGCCCAGGGCCGTGTTCAAGTCAGCTAAAGTGGCAGGCCATGTGGTGAACTCTAGGCCGTGTTAATTTCTTACTTTGGCCCATTTTCTCCGTTTTTGGCCCGTTTCTCATTCTTTTCATCCTCTTATGCTCTCCTAAGTATAAAATATGAAATTAAAGGATTAGGAGCATCAAATTCCATAATTCAAGGTATAAATCATCCAAAAGTATGCCAAATGTGGGATTAAAATATGTATATATTACGGTTTGTCAATTAGTAAAAGTTAACTTTGGCTCAAGGTAGTTGGATTTTTGGGACATATTGTCTCGGGTGATGGAATTAGAGTTGACCCAAGTAAGATTTCAGCAATTGTTGAGTGGAAATCGCTAAGGAATGTAACTGAAGTAGAGAGTTTTCTAGGCCTAACCGGCTATTATAGCCATTTTGTTAAGGGGTTTTCCATGATAGCTACTCCGATGACAAGGCTATTGCAAAAAGATGTGAAGTTTGAATGGACAAGAGGTGCCAACAGAGTTTTGAGAAACTAAAGGTGTTGTTGACTGAGGCTCCTATTTTGGTGCAACCTGAGCCAAGAAGAGAATTTGTGGTCTATAGTGATGCATCCATGAATAGATTGGGTTGTGTACTTATGCAAGAGGGTAAGGTGATAGCATATGCTTCTAGATAGTTAAAGCCGCACGAGAAGAATTACCCGACCCATGACTTAGAGTTGGCTGCCATTGTGTTTGCATTAAAGATTTGGAGACACCATTTATATGGTGAAAGGTGTCAGATATTCACCGACCATAAAAGCCTAAAGAACTTGATGACTCAAAAGGAATTGAATTTAAGGCAACGAAGATGGTTAGAGCTGATTAAGGATTATGACTTAGTAATTGACAACCATCCGGGAAAGGCGAACGTGGTTGCCAATGCTTTGAGCAGAAAATCATTGTTTGCGCTGAGAGCCATGAATACACGGATGGATTTGTTAGATAATGGTTCTATTCTAGCCGAGCTGAGTGCTAGACCATTATTTCTCCAAGAGATTTGTGAAGCTCAGAAAGAGGACATCAACTTAAAAGCCAAAAGAGTTCTATATGAGTCAAATGTTGAGTTATACTTTCGGGTAAGTCTTGATAGATGTATGATGTTTCGAGATAGGGTCTGTGTACCTAGAAATGATGAACTTATTCGTAATATTTTGCGTGAAGCACATAGCGGATGTTTAACTGTGCACCCAGGTAGCAGGAAGATGTACAATGACTTGAGGAAGTGGTATTGGCGGCCAAGTATGAAGAAAGACATATCCGAGTTTGTGTTGAGATGCCTAATTTGTCAACAAGTGAAGGCTGAGCACCAAGTACCTTCAGGTCTACTTCAGCCCATTATGGTTCTTGAGTGGAAGTGGGACAGAAATACCGTAGACTTCGTGACGGGTTTACCGTTGACGCTGAAAAAGAAAGATGTAGTGTGGGTTGTAATGGATAGACTCTCAAAGTCAGTCCATTTCATACCAGTACGAGTCGATTACTTGCTCAATAAGTTGGATGATTTGTATGTGTCAGAGATAGTAAGACTTCATGGAATACCGTTATCGATTATTTCAGATAGAGATCTGAAGTTTACATCACGATTTTGGAAAAAAGTTGCAAGAGGCCTTAGGTGCAAAATTGAGCTTCAGCACAACTTTCCATCCGCAAACTGATTGGCAGTCAGAAAGATTAATATAGATACTTGAAGACATGCTACGATGTTATGTTTTGGAATTCCAAGGCAATTGGGAAAAATACTTACCGTTGGTAGAATTCGCCTATAACAACATTTTTCAGTCAAGGTATAAGATGGTGCCTTATGAGGCATTGTATGGGCGTAAGTGTCGAACACCCTTGTATTGGAAAAAACTCATAAAGAATCATATTCATGGAATCGATTTAGTCAGAGAAACGGAAGAGGAGGTAAAGGTGATATGTGAATGTTTGAAAGTGGCCTCAGATAGACAAAAGTCCTATTCGGATTTAAAAAATGAAAGATATTGAGTTCCAAGTAGGTGATAAAGTGTTTCTGAAAGTATCACCCTGGAGAATTTTTGGCCGAAAAGGCAAATTGAGTCCGCATTTTATCGGACCTTATGAAGTTACTGAGAGGATAGGACCGTAGCTTATCGTTTGGCCTTTCTATCTGAACTAGAAAATATTCATGATGTCTTTCACGTGTCCATGTTACACCGATACCATTTGGGCCCTTCACATGTGATAGTACTAACAAAGGTAGAGATTCAACCGGACTTGACTTATGGGGAAGAGCTGGTTAAGATTTTGGCATGAGAGGTAAAATAGATGAGAAACAAAAGTATAGCCCTTGTTAAAGTACTATGGTAAAGACATGGAATAGAAGAGGCTACAAGGGAGCCCAAGGAGGCTATGAGAAAACAGTTTCCCAACCTTTTTACCAGTAAGATTTTTGGGGACGAAAATCCTTAAGGGGGAGAATTGTAACAGCTCGATTTAAGGGTCAGTCCAAGTTGGTAAAATTTGGTGACTAAATTGCAGGTATAATATTAAAAAAAAGGAAGGAAAAATATCATCTTTTTTTTTCTCTTCTTCTCCACCGAAATTGGCAGCAAACTAAGGGGTTTGAGAGCTCAAAATTTCAACAAGCTTTTCTCCTTGCAAGTAAGTGCATTAATGATAATTTCTTCATAAAAATTGTACTTTTGAAACCCCTAAAGCTTAAGCTTTCTAAAGAGGTGACTATCTTGCAATAAGGTGAAAACTTTAGGGATTTGTGTGAGCTTTTAAGTTGTTTGCTACATTTTTATGGAAGAAAATGAGTCATAGATGTTTAATAAACAACTTTCGTGAAAGGTGTTACCATGAAAACACCTAAATAGACCTTTTTGTAAACGTTATAAAATTTGTTGTAAATGTGTGAAATGTTGGGTTTTGATGATAGCCATAAGAGAAATAAATGTTCACCTAGGCTCGTTAAAGGTAGAAATTCGATTTGAATTGATTACCGAGCCTAGGGGTAAAATGGTCATTTTATAAAAGTCTAAGGGCAAAATAGTTATTTTTTCGAAGCGTGATTATTGAAATGCAATTATTAATGTGATAATTAAAATGAGCTAATTTGCTATTGTAAAGCAAGAAGTGCAAAGAATCAACCTCGATCGGGAAAGAACAAAATATCGGACTAGATCGACAATCTAGCCTATTTTGAAATCGAGGTAAGTTTGTATGTGATAATTTCAACATTTATGCTAGCACGTTCGAGAATGTTTTATATTACAATGATACATGATATTCTATGAAATTGAGTATTTGGTGTTAAATGAGAAAGATGAGAAAAGTTGAGATGGATAAGGTCTCGTGTAAGACCATGTCGGGGACATGGTCTCGGCACCGAATTGAAATCTTATATAAGACTATATCTGGGATATGGCTCCGGTATTGAATGTGAGAATCGTATAAGACCATATCCGAGATGTGGCATCGATTCATGATGTAAGGTTCCGTATAAGACCATATCCGGGATATGGCATCGGTATTCAGAGGTAATCCCATGTAAGACCACATCTGGGATGTGGCATTGGCTTCGTGTTTATATTAATGATAATGAATGTACATCCTTGAGTATCGCTAGTGATTTAATGGGATAAATAGACCAGCATGGAAATAGAAATGAGATTTGTATTAAAGTTATGTGACTGAGTGAATACAAATATCCGTGAGTAATTCACGAGGAACATTTACGATATGTGACATGGTATGTGCTTGTAGTAGCCCGATTTTAGGCCTAGTTAGAACAGTGGTTTCGAGGCCACAAATCCGGCGAGGAAAAATATTATGTTTATTATATTTTTATGTTCTATGATTTCACAGAAAGATTTCGTGAAAATTTTGTTCCGAAATTTTGATGTTCGGGCATTCAATTTAGTCAAAAGGACTAATTTGTAAATAGTGTAAAAGTTGTGTTTCACATGTTAGAAGTGTCCACTTGTCATGAGACTTTAAATGTGAAGTCCTTAAGTGACAATTAGACCATTAGTTAAGTTGTGGACAAATATGGACATGATAAGGTATGTTTTAAATTATTTTTCGTCAAGGGTATTTTAGTCATTTGGAAAATAAAACCAAAATAACATGAGAAAAGATATCATCTTCCTCATTTTTCTCATGCCTTGGCCGAATGTACCATGGAAGTCATGGCTAAGGTTTGTTCAAGCTTTCCGAGCTCTATAGTAAGTATCTCCTAGCCCTATTTTTTATGTTCTTCGTATTTTTGAGACCCTCGTAGCTCGATTCAGCTATTTCTAGGTATATTTTAAGATAGGGTTCATGTTCAAAAATTTACCCATCTACGACATGCATGTGATTTGATGATTTATGGAGGAATATGAAAGTTTGATGTATGATAAACATCTTTTTCTAAGAGATTTTCATGAAAAATTCATAAAAAAGGACTAATTTGTAAAAGTTATTAAAATGGTCATACATGAGTGAATTAGTGGAAATTGAGGGTTGTTGTAGGTATGAAAATGATTCGGCTAGGTTTAAAATGCAAGAAAATTGAATGAAAATAATTATACGAGCCTAGGGGAAAAAGTGTAAATATGATAAAGTTTAGGGGCAAAAAGGTAATTTTGCCATAGTATGATTTTTGAGTCACAATGAATAATGTACTAATGAATAAGCTAAATGAGATGTTATAGATCAAAGAGAATAAGATTTGGACCTAAAATAGGAAAAATAGAGAAATTGGCGATTAGGCTTCTTTTTACCTTTTTGATATCGAGGTAAGCTCATGTGTAAATAATGCAATATTATGTGACATATGTGGCATTTTGATGTTGTATGAATAATATTTTGTCTCTATGAAATTTATTATTTACGATTTTGACGAGATGTCGAGGAATGAGAATCTTCGATTTTAATTTTAAGAGTGAATAGAGTACAACTGCCAGGTTGTTAAGGTTCCATGTAAGACCATATCAGGGACATAGCCTTGGTATAGGATTTCGTATAAGACCATGTCAGGGACATGGCGTCGATATAATATTTCCTGTAAGACCATATTAGGGATATGGCATTGATACGATATCATATGTGTGAGACTTATGAGTATCTTTTAGCATTTTAAGTGATTCAACAGGTATGTCAAAAATAAGTATGTGACTAAATCACGAGTGGTACATGTATGTTCCTAGAACTCATATTAAATGAATTCGGTAAATGATGAATCTATGGTAAGTTTGTTTGAATTCATTGCTACATATGTTATTATGATTAAATTATTTGCTATGTTACATGAAGTACACTATTTCAATGAAGTTGATTATCAATGTTTAATAAGGAAATCAATGAGACCAAGTAAGTGAAAGTCCCGTTTGAAGTTTCAGAATAACGAGGATAAATTTGTCACCACATGAGATAAGGAAAGCTCGTGTAAGGCCATGTATTGGACATGGCATCGGTATCAAGGAATGTAGGTCTTGTGTAACACCATATCTGGGACATGGCTTCGGCTCCAAAGGAAGATCTCGTATAAGACCATGTCTGGCACATTGCATCGACATCAAGCTAAGGAAGCCCATGTAAGACCATATCTAGGATATCGCATCGGCACTAAGAGGTGATCCCATGTAAGACCATATCTGGGATATGGCATTGGCATCGAGACACATGTTTGATGAGATTGAGTATCCTCTGGTATTCCGAGTAATTCAATGGGAAAAAGAGTAAGCATGAAAAAGTGACTAAGATCAAAGTAAGTAAAGTTGATGAATGAGATAACTTGTATGAGAGTGATATAGAATTCCATTCAAGTTAAGGAAGATAGAGATTCAAGTTATTGTCTATGATAGTTTAAGTGCTAAACTATGTAATAAGTGATACGGGTACCATGAGTAAATACAAGTTAAGGTAACCATAATGTTATGGGTAAGTATGAGTAAGAGTAATCATTATGAATGATTGAGCGAAAATTATGAGCTTAAATGCAAACCACATTATAATACCTTTGTGGTTAAGAAAAATAAAAGAATGTCAATAGTTGTTTATTACTTGCATATGAACTTACTAAGCATTATTGATTACTCCTCTCTCATTCCTATTTCTTATAGGTTAATTTAGCTAGCTCGGGTTGGAGATAGTCGTAGATGTTTTCACACTATCAAGCTGGCACTTTGGGTATAAGTATTCAAGATTTTTTGAAATATGGCATGTATAGGAACCTTGTCATTTGACTAATTAAGTCTTCTAAATGTAGCCAAATGTATTGGCTTAAATTCGTCTATGGTTTAATTTGAAAATAGCCATGAGTGATGGCTTATGTCTATATTATAATCATGCATGTGTTAGTACCATCTTATAAATGTAAAATTAGTATGGTTATCATAGGCTAAATGTGATGATTAAATATTACCAATTATGATATGAGAATTCCATGTGATGTTGTATGAATGTGTTTATGTTTCAGGGTGGCAATTGGCTTGGTAAAAACCTTATAATGGTCCACACGAGTAGACACATAGGCTTGTGTTTAGGCCGTGTGTGACACACGGTCAGCCTCATGGGTGTGTTAATAGGTCGTGTGTCCCCTGCATTTTAATTTTGAGAATTAAAATCGTCACACAGGTCAGCACATGGGTGTGTGCCTAGGTCGTGTGCTTTTTAAGGGGTTGCTGACGTCATAAATAGAATACCCTTAGTTTTCACACAAGGGTGAGGACACGGGCGCGTTTAGGCTGTGTAAAGGACACTGGCTATTGACATGGGCGTGTGTCCAATCGTGTGGAAACCCCTGTAGGTTTGAAATGAAAATAAATTCTACACGGGCTAGGGACATGGGCGTGTGAGACCACATGGCCTGCCCACACGGGCGTGTCCCAAGTCACACGGGCGTGTAACCCCTATTTAGACATAAAATTTTTAAGAGAGTAAAAGTTTCCAGTTGAATCCTGTAACCTTTCAGATGTATTTTTTTAAGGCCTCGTAGGCCCATGAAATGTATGTTACTAGTAAGAATGAAAGGTTTTAAGATGGAACGAAAATTTATAGCCCGATATTACATGTTCAAACAACATTAAGCGTGGTAATGCCTCGTATTAAATCCCGGCGTTGGACGGGTAAGGGGTGTTACATTTAGTGGTATCATAGCTATGGTTTAGTTGATTCTCAGACTAACATTGCGTGTGAGAGTTTAGCTATACATTCCATATTACTATTCATGATAGTGTGATATCTCCCGACTTTAACGAAATTATTTTTTAAGACAAAGATGATTCCCAACCAAGCTATTTTCGATAATACTAAAATGATAATGAGATGATTGAAATGTGCTAATGAGGTGTCGAAATTCATGAAGGTATGAATAGAAGTTCATGACTTGTGTGTAATAAGATATGAAATGCGACAATCATAAGTTGAGAAATGTGAGAATGTGGAACGAAATGAAAGTTATATGATAATAAACCCATCCATGTTAGCTGACATGCATACAATATTATGTGCCCAACATATTTGATTAAGTGAATAGAGTGAGTAAACTTACCAAATGAATGGAATATGTTTGTATGTAGATTTTTTTAAATAATGTATGATCAGTATGTCCACATAGTTGAACCTCAGGTTTAACTGTTAAATTAGAGAATATATAATGTTTTGATTTATGACTTTGTTATGAAGCCAAAAATATTATAATAGTATGGGAGTTGAACTGGAAGATGAAATTAAGTAGAACGTAGAAGATGAGTACAATCGTTAAATAATGAATTGTTGGATAAGACCATGGTTGGAACATGGCAGTGCAAGTGATCTCATGTAAGACCATGTCTGGGACATGGCATTGGCATCAATATGAGACTTTGTGTAATACCATAGTTGGACTATGGCATCAAGTAAATGATGTACTCAAATTCGTAAGACGTTCTCTAATTTGACAAGTGATAGTAAGAGAAATTTGGAGTTAGATGTTGGGTATTTTATTAGATATTACCATGGAATCTGAGTATGTAATATCCAGGATTTATGGCTTATGCATTTTTGCTTAAGTATGTGTGAAAGCATGTCTATGTATTCTGAATTGTGTGGCATGAATTTTGGAAACTTTAAAGTGTAGTAAATGCCTTAGAAATTATTCGATTTTAGGTTTAAAAGAGGAAGCTAAGCCTAAGAAGCCTTAAGAAAATTAGTAGGGGAAATAAGACACAAAAATGGGCTTGTTTAAGTAGCATGAAGGCGCCACTTAGGGCCTTAGAGTGTGACGCCACAAGCAAGGGGAAAGGGCCTCGGTTCGAGTCACAAGGGGAGCAAATAGAAGTTTTATTTTGCAGCAAGGATAAGCAGTAGTGGACAACATATGGACTCTGGAGGAAGGAAGTATAGATTGAGTTGGAGTGTTGAGGATTCGGCTAAGGAGTAGGGGATCAAGGGATAAGGTAGAGAGGGAAAAGAGGTGGCCAGCCTAGGGACTCTCATGAGGTGACTTTTGGCAAAGTAGTAGGGGAGGGGTAGCCAAATTTGGTAAAAGGGTTTTATGGTTTCTTTTTCTCACCTTTGCCAAAATTTAGCCCCCCTCTCTTCACTCTTTTCTCTCATCTTTTCTTCCATTGTTAAAACCGAATATCCCTCTCTAAGTTCCATCATTGCTGATTCTCCTTAAGTCTCATACTTCTCCTTTCTTTTCTTGTGATCCTTAAAGCCGAATATTCCTTTCTCAAAATCCACCATTGCCAATTCTCTCTAAGTCTTATACACTCACTTCTCTTTTCCTTTTTATTCTCCAAAAGCCAAAATCTCAAGGTACCCTAGCTGATTTCTTCATAGCTTCAAAAGCCGAAACTTGTTGATCACTACTTAGCCTTCATAGTCGCACATCTTTGTGGGTGCAAGTAAGGGTGTAGTCGATTTCTATAGTAAGGGTAAGCTCTAACGTTATTCGATTTCCTTCTTTTTATTTCTCATAGTTGAAAGTTGGAATCTAACCCCTTTTACTGTTCTTTGTCCGAATCTAAGGAGATTTCGGGATTTAGTTGTTGTCGACTAAAGGAGGAGATCTTTCGGGATTTTGGGATCTAAGGTAGGTAAAGTGTAATTTCAGGCCAAAGTCCATTTATGGTATTGATTAAATGTTAGAATTGGATCTAACACATGCCATAGTGACTTCGATAGATACCCAATCTAGTATCAATTTCGGGATTCGGATCCACAAGGTAAGTGACTATGTACATTTGGCCAAGGCCTATTTAGTGACTTAGATCTATTTCTTATTTATTCAAAAGTCGAGAACTAATCTATCAAGTGATCTAGCATTGGCGGATTGGAAGGAAGGAGTATCACGACATTTCTGGATTTGATTAGTAATCAAATCGGCAGCAAGGTAAGATTTAAGTTGTGATAAATCCTTCAGGATTTGATTATTTGGCCGAATGGCCTTTAGCTAAAATGTGTAGTGTTGGCCGAATGTAGGAATTAAGGGTCTAAAGCATTAGATCAGGTTTTCGGGATTTCAGTCAAGCTTAATAGTGGCCATGCTTAGTTTAGAATTTATTTATTTTGAATTTTCCATACTTAAGTATTTTGAATTATTTCGAGTTTTGTTTTGATGTAATAAGGCCTTAAGTATTAAATTGTTTATGCATGCATTTTAATTATTTTAGTATGATATGATTTTCATCAAATTAAAGTTCAAGTAATTTTTCTTAAAGATGAAGATTAAATGTTTTGACACCTAATCAACTCCGTTTAAAATTCAAACCCAACCCAAATCAACTATTTTTCAAAAACACTCTTGTATTTGGCAAAGTTCAAATAAGTTTCGAATAGTTTTTCCCCAGAAGCATGCTAGATCCGGTCAGGGCTTGTGGTCCGGGTTTAGGGGTGTTTCAGAGTAAGTAAATTCATTGTTTGAAATCATGGATGGCAAAAAACATTCGTAAAATGAATAAGTATATTAAATTGCCTGGAGTGAATTATGTGACTATGATGATGCTATGTTGATGACGAATGCAAAGTCAAATGAGTGTATTTATGAGAGTCAAGTCAGAGGCTTTACGACCTTAACCCTTTACCAGTGTTGCTTTTTGACGAAAATTTAAGAGAATCATGTTGAATAAGTTTATAAGTGGGAACTAAAGAGTTCAGAGATGAAGTAATTAGTAACGTAAGTAGAGATGAGAATAGGTTGGTAAGTGAAAACAACTTTAGAAGAAAAATTGGAATGTGGAAAACAACAAACAATAGTAACTACAACATTATTCTGTAATGAACGCAAGTTCATGAGTGTGATTGAATGAATGAATTGAGACTGTATGTGTATGAAATCGAGAGAACTACTCCCTAGAACTATTGAACATAAGACTGTTCGTGATAAATCAGTGGAACAAAACTAATTCATAAAATTCTTTAATCAGATAAATGCAATTTGGAAGCATGAACTCTAGGGGACGTGGTCGTAACGTGCGAGGCCGTGGTAGAGGCTGAATGACCGTGTCGGAGCCTGTTAGGTCCGGACAAGTTTTCAAAAATAAGATGCCACCACCACCACCGATGTGGAATATCGAGATCGACGGGGATGATGCGATATCACAGCGATCTTTGCGAGTTTTGGAAAGAGTGGCTGGAGTGGGCGGAGGCATGGGAGCTCGAAAGTCAGTGCCTGAGCGACTTCGAGCTAATGGAGCTAAATTTTTTCATGGAGTTTCTGGTGTGGCACCCAATACGGCTGAGTATTGGTTGGAAGCAACGGAGCAGACTATGGACGACTTGGATCTTACTGCCAAGGAGAAACTGAAAGGGGTAGTGTCGCTACTCCGTGATGAGTCATACCAATGGTGGCTCACAGTTTGGGTTGGTGCTGCCGCAGACGATTTTACTTGGGAATATTTTAAGGCGGCATATCAGAAGAAGTACATTGGAACTAGTTATGTAGATGCGCAGAGGAAGGCATTTTTGAGGCTGGTTTAGGGAAATAAGTCCGTTGCGGAATACGAGGTAGAATTTTAAGGTTGAGCCGTTATGCTCGAGGTATTGTGTCGACAGAGCGTGAGTGGTGTGTCCGATTTGAGGACAGACTAAGAGATGACCTGAGGTTGTTAATAGCTCCATAGCAGAAGCGGGAGTTTTCCGTATTGGTAGAGAAGGCTAAGGTAGCCAAAGGAATTAAGGACTCTGTGAGGCAGAACACGGATCGGAATAGGCAGAAGAGAGGCTTTGGATCAGCAGGGTCATCTGGAAGTGTTCAAAAGAGGCTTAGAGTTGATGGGCCGCGAGGTCAACAAGCTACTACGGGAGGGCAGTATCGTACTTGTGCTCAATATAGAAAGATGCACTTGGGGGAGTGTTGGAAGAAGACGGGAGGATACTTTAAGTGTGGGTCCAAGGACCACATGATTAAGGATTGTCCTATGAGAACAGAAGGGGGTTAACCAGTAAGTCAAGGTCCTAACCAGGCTAGAAGAGGAGGACAATGACCATGGCGAGGCCGTGTTCTATTTGGCGAGAGGTAATGATCTTTGTAGAGGACGGGGAAAACTGGGCCAAGGTGTCAATAATACAGAGGCAAGACAACCGATTTTAGTGTATGCAGCTCGCCGGAGGGAGGACGGAGACGACCGGGCGTCATAACCCAGACGTTCCTTATATTTGGCAAGCCTTACTTTGCTTTGATTGATGTTGGCTCTACCCACTCATATGTTGCATGTAGAGTAGTTGAAACTTTAGGAATAGCCTCTAAACTATCTAATAAGGAGATGACTGTAGTAAGCCCATTAGGTCAAACTGTAGTGGTGAATAAGATATTTTAGAGTGTACCTTTGGAGCTTCAGGGAGCGGTATTTCCTGCCGACTTAATAGAATTACGATTCGGAGAATTTGATTTTATACTTGGCATGGACTGGCTGGTGGAGCATTGGGCTGTATTGGACTGTGCAGCTAAACAAATGGAGTTAAGGACCCTAGAGGATGAGGTGATAGTTATGATAAGGGAAAGAAGAAACTACTTATCTAACGTAGTTTCAGCCTTAAAAGCTGATAAGATGGTTCGAAAGGGGTGCAAGGCATTTCTGGCTTTCGTTAGTGCTTTGGATACGAAAGGAGGGGGAGTTAGTGGAGTTAGAATCGTAAGGGAGTTTGTGGATGTCTTTCTGGAGCAATTACCAAGAATACCCCCGGACAGGGAGGTGGAGTTTGGAATTGACATGTTACCGGGAACAGCTCCTGTGTCAATTGCCCCGTACAGAATGGCACCAAAGGAGTTGGTTGAGCTCAAGGCTCAGATCCAAGAGCTGCTAGACAGTGGGTTTATCTGACCCAGTGTGTCTCCATGGGGAGCTCCAGTCTTGTTCGTGAAGAAGAAGGACTGAACTATGTGCATGTGCATAGATTATCGTCAGTTGAATAAGCTGACCATCAAGAACAAGTATCCTTTTCCAAGGATAGACGACTTGTTCGATCAGCTTAAGGGGGATGCGGTATTCTCAAAGATAGATCTGAGGTCTGGATATCATCAGCTTAAGGTGAAGGAGGCTGATATCCATAAGACAGCTTCCCGAACAAGGTATGGGCATTATGAGTTCTTGGTAATGCCGTTCAGGTTGACAAACTCCCCAGCCGCGTTTATGGGCATGATGAACCGGGTTTTCCAACCTTATCTAGACCGGGTCATTATTGTGTTCATAGACGATATATTAGTGTATTTGAAGTCTGAGGAAGAACATGATGAGCACCTCCGAGTTGTGTTGCAAGTGTTAAGGGAAAAGAACTCTATGCCAAATTCAGCAACTATGAATTTTGGCTTAAGGAGGTTACATTTTTAGGATGTGTGGTATCTGCTGAAGGAATAAGGGTAGATCCTCAGAAGATTGAGGCAGTTTTGGATTGGAAACCCCCTAAGTCTGGGGCGAAAATTCAGAGTTTCTTAGGATTGGCAGGTTATTATAGAAGGTTCGTGGAAGGGTTCTCATCAATAGCGGCACCACTAAGGAAGGAGGTACCTTTCATATGGACTGATAAGCAACAGGAGATCTTTGAAAAGCTTAAGAGAGTCTTGACTGAAGCTCCAGTTTTGGTTTAGCATGAGGCAGGGAAGGATTTTGTAGTGTACTGTGATGCTTCCCATATAGGATTGGGAGGTGTCCTTATGCAAGACGGGAAGGTAGTTGCTTATGCGTCTCGACAACTAAGGCCACACGAGGTTAACTACCCAATGTATGACTTGGAATTGGCAGCAATAGTCTTTACTCTTAAAGTGTGGAGGCACTACTTATATGGAGAAAAGTCATTGATCTACAGGGAGCACAAGAGCCTGAAGTATTTGCTGACTCAGAAAGAGCTAAACCTGAGACAGTGAAGGTGGGTGGAATTATTGAAGGACTACGATTATTCCATAGAGTATCACCCGGGCAAGGCGAATGTGGTGGCAGATGCCCTAAGTCAGAAGGTAGTGTCGGATCTGAGGGCCATGTTCGCACATTTGAGCCTCTATGATGATGGAAGTTTGCTGGCAGAGTTGTAAGTTAAGCTGACATGGCTGAATGAGGTGAAAGAGAGTCAGTTGGCAGATGATGATCTAGGTGTGAAGCTACAACAAGTGCAGAGTGGGGAGTTGAAGGACTATGGTATTAATGGCGATGGAGTGTTGTGCTTCAAAGGAAAGGTCTGTATGCCGAAGAACGAGCAGCTAAGGCAGAGAATTCTTCGGGAATCGCATAGTAGCCCTTATGTTATGCATCTTGGAGGAAGTAAATTGTACAAGGATCTAAGGGAACAATTTTGGTGGCCTAGTCTTAAGCGGGAAGTTACCAAATTTGTAGGCAAGTGCTTAACATGTCAGCAATTAAAGGCTGAACACCAAGTTCCGTCAAGGTTGCTTCAGCCAATACAGATTCTGCAGTGGAAGTGGGAGAGAATTACCATGGACTTCGTTAGTGGGCTTCCCCTTACGCCTACTAAGAAGGACTCGGTATGGATGATAGTGGATCGGCTGACAAAGTCCGCTCATGTTATTCCAGTGCGGGTTCACTATCCTCTGCAAAAGTTAGCAAAGTTGTATGTAGCTGAGATCGTAAGGTTGCATAGAGTGCCGGTGTCGATTATATCGGATAGGGATCCGAGGTTTACATCTCAATTTTGGAAGGCACTACATCAGGCTTTGGGCACCAGATTGGACTTTAGTACGGCATTTCATCCGCAGTCGGACGGCCAATCTGAGCGAGTGATTCAAGTGTTAGAAGATATGCTGAGGGGTTGTGTGATAGACCTCAGAGGGATTTGGGAAGAATATTTGCCTTTAGTAGAATTTACGTATAATAACAGCTATCAGGCAAGTATTCGGATGGCACCGTATGAAGCACTGTATGGACGGAGGTGTCGCACTCCCACATGTTGGATAGAATTAGGGGAACATCATATTTTGGGTCCGAAAATTATGGCAGAGTCGGAGGAAAAGGTTAAGGTAATTCGGGCACGGTTAAAGGAGGCATCTGACAGGCAGAAGTCGTACGCGGATCTCAAACGGAAGGAAATAGAATTTGATTTGGGAGATCAAGTGTTTCTTAAAGTGTCGCCTTGGAAGAAGGTGATGAGATTTGGTCAAAAGGAAGCTAAATCCCAGGTTTATAGGACCTTATCGGATATTAAAATGAGTTAGGCCAGTGGCGTATCAGTTGGAGTTGCCTTCAGAATTACAGCAGATGCATGATGTATTCCATGTCTCGATGCTACGTCGATACCGATCAGATCCATCTCATGTAGTTTCGATTGAAGAGGTGGAGCTGAGACCAGATTTGTCCTATGAGGAAGAGCCAATTTGGATTCTAGAACGTGATGTGAAGGTGCTTCGGAGGAAGTCAGTCCCTCTAGTCAAAGTGTTATGGCGTAACCATGGATCGGATGAAGCTTCTTGGGAGCTAGAAGAAGCAATGCGACAGTAATACCCCCACCTATTCTAGCCAAGTAATTTCGAGGTCAAAATTATTTTAAGGGGGTAGAACTATAATATCCGAGATTTATGGCTTATGCATTTTTGCTTAAGTATGTGTGAAAGCATGTCTATGTGTTCTGAATTGTGTAGCATGAATTTTGGAAACTTTAAAGTGTAGTAAATGCCTTAGAAATTATTCGATTTTAAGTTTAAAAGAGAAAGCTAAGCCTAAGAGGCCTTAAGAAAATTAGTAGGGGAAATAAAACACAAAAATGGGCTTGTTTAAGTGGCATGAAGGCGCCACTTAGGGCCTTAGAGTGTGACGCCACAAGCAAGGGGAAAGGGCCTAGGTTCGAGTCACAAGGGAAGCAAATAGAAGTTTTATTTTGCAGGAAGGATGAGCAGTAGTGGACGGCATATGGACTCTGGAGGAAGGAAGTATAGATTGGGTTGGAGTGTTGAAGATTCGGATAAGGAGGAGGGGATCAAGGGATAAGGTAGAGAGGGAAAAGAGGTGGCCGGCCTAAGGACTCTCATGAGGTGACTTTCGGCCAAGTAGTAGGGGAGGGGTAGCCAAATTTGGTAAAAGGGTTTTATGGTTTCTTTTTCTCACCTTTGCCGAAATTTAGCCCCCCTCTCTTCACTCTTTTCTCTCATATTTTCTTCTATTGTTAAAACTGAATATCCCTCTCTATGTTCTATCATTGCCGATTCTCCTTAAGCCTCATACTTCTCCTTTCTTTTCTTGTGATCCTTAAAGCCGAATATTCTCAAAATCCCCCATTGCCAATTCTCTCTTTTCATTTTTATTCTCCAAAAGCCAAAATCTCAAGGTACCCTAGCTGATTTCTTCATAGCTTCAAAAGCCGAAACTTGTTGATCACTACTTATCCTTCATAGGCACACATCTCTGTGGGTGCAAGTAAGGATGTAGTCGATTTTTATAGTAAGAGTAAGCTCTAACGTTATTCGATTTCCTTCTTTTTATTTCTCATAGCCGAATCTAAGAAGGAGATTTTGGGATTCGGTTGTTGTCGATTAAAGGAGGAGATCTTTCGGGATTTTGGGATCTAAGGTAGGTAAAGTGTAATTTCAGGCCAAAGGCCATTTATGGTATTGATTAAATGTTAGAATTGGATCTAACACATGCCATAGTGACTCGATAGATACCCAATCTAGTAGCAATTTCGGGATTCAGATCCGCAAGGTAAGTGACTATGTACATTCGACCAAGGCCTATTTAGTGACTTAGATCTATTTCTTATTTATTCAAAAGCCGAGAACTAATCTGTCAAGTGATCTAGCATTGGCCGATTGGAAGGAAGGAGTATCACGACATTCTGGGATTTGATTAGTAATCAAATCGGTAGAAAGGTAAGATTTAAGTTGTGATAAATCTTTCGGGATTTGATTATTTGGCCGAATGGCCTTTAGCTAAAATGTGTTGTGTTGGCCGAATGTAGTAATTAAGGGTCTAAAGCATTAGATCGGGTTTTCGGGATTTCAGTAAAGCGTTAAGACCAGGCGTGTACCCCACACTAAGCCTTAATAGATTTATGGTTATGTTTTGATAAATGTGTTAATAAGAATACGTAAGATATGGTTATGAGTACCATGCAATGGTACGAAGTACTCAGGTACGTAACTTACTACTACTATAGTTATGATAGCATGAATATCTGTTATGGCCCATCCGTGAATAATAATAAGAATGTGAAATAAAGAATAAGGCATGTTATTGCATGATTTGTATGACATGGGGCATATGGGTGATATGTTAAGGGGAAGTTATCTAGTGGTTTTATACCACAATATCTGAATGTGGTGACTTATGCCACGAAATTTGAATGTGGTGACTTATGTCACAAAATAATTATCTGGTGGCTATGCCACGAATTATAAGGGCGATGAGCATGTTGCTGCAGCGACTGCCTTCAATGATGTGTAGTGGATGGAGGGTCGACTTAGTAGTCCCCACGGTGTGATGGTTGGTACGGGTGATGTGTAGCGGATGGTTATCTAGGTTTGGGTTCAGGTTTGCATCATTGATTATATATGTTTATTAAGTATGATTTGACATGCCTAAATTGATTGAGACTTGTGTTGGTTGTTACACACTGAGTCTGTTTGACTCACCCCGTTGTGGGATTATTTTTCAAGGGACACACAGTAATGGACCCGGGTCAGCAGGAGCTTAATGGTGGCCATGCTCGGCTCAGAATTTGTTTATTTTGAATTTTTCGTACTTTAGTATTTTGAATTATTTCGGGTTTTGTTTTGATGTAATAAGGCCATAAGTATTAAATTGTTTATGCATGCATTTTAATTATTTTAGTATGATACGATTTTCATGAAATTAAAGTTCAAGTAATTTTTCTTAAAAATGAAGATTAAATGTTTTGACACCTAATCAACTCCGTTTAAAATTCAAACCCAACCCAAATCAACTGTTTTTCAAAAACACTCTTGTATTTGGCAAATTTCAAATAAATTTTGAATAGTTTTTCAGTAGAAGCATGCCAGATCCGGTCAGGGCTTGTGGGCCAGGTTTAGGGGTGTTTCAGAGTAAGTAAATTCATTGTTTGAAGTCATGGATGGCGAAAAACATTCGTAAAATGAATAAGTATATTAAATTTCCTGGAGTGAATTATGTGATTATGATGATGCTATGTTGATGATGAATGCAAAGTCAAATGAGTGTATTTATGAGAGTCAAGTCAGAGGCTTTACGACTTTAACCCTTTACCAGTGTTGCTTTTTGACGAAAATTTACGAGAATCATGTTGAATAAGTTTATAAGTGGGAGTTAAAGAGTTTAGAGATGAAGTAATTAGTAACGTAAGTAGAGATGAGAATAGGTTGGTAAGTGAAAACAACTTTAGAAGAAAAATTGAAATGTTTCAAAGATTACACAGATTATGCAATGTCACGAATAAAGAAGAAGCTAGTCTTGGCTATTCGACTTAATTAAGTATGAAGTCTAAAGTATGTATATAATGAAATTTCCCCTGAATTGATTTTTCGTTAGTGAATAGAATAATACGGGGTTCATGATGACAAAATTTAGCAAGAAATGAATATTGGGTTGTAAAGGTGTCTGTGTGTAACAGTTATGGTTGAAAAGATTACGATAACCTCTTCTAGGTATTTTATATGTATTCCTTATTCCTAGAGATATGTGCGTGATTGTTCATTTTCTGATAAAGTTCTTATGCTGTGAGAACGTTAGCTAACTCTAATGTTGGACAAAAACGTTGTTAGCCTAGTTGGTTTATGATCAATATTATTTTAACTCCCTTTTCGAGACTCTATTCTAGTATGTTCGGAATAAAAGTTGATGATGAAAACTTATGTGAGACTATCCTTGATGAAAACTTATGTGAGACTATCCTTCTCTAACTACCGGATGATGTTCTGCCTTATATACAAATTTAGAAAGTGTATTATCTTTGCTACGATGGAATTCCAGAGTTGGAATGTGGTGATTCTGGTATCTGGAGTTCTCTGACTTTCGTGTAAAGGATTGTCATTGGCAAAGGTATAAATGACGAGAGCACAAGCTCAAAATTTTATGATGTAAAACCCCTTACCCGAGACCTTCGCTAGAGTCGAGCACGAGACATTACCAGACTTAACTTACTAGTTTGGGCATAAAAATTTTCTTTTAAAATTAATTCGCTCACATACATCCAATATGTTCCTAAAAAGGGCCTTCGAGGCCCTAAAACATGCAATTGAAACGGTTCGGGACCAAATGGGAAACATTAAAAATTTTCTGATTTCTTAAACAAATCAAAATAATTTATTTCACTATTCATAGTGAAACTGTCCATTTGCATCATACTCACTAAATTCACTATAAATCAAGTTACAAAACTCAAAATTTAGATCCGTATTTTTTTCCTGAAACTAGACTCATACATATTCTTACTATAATTTTTCCAGAATTTTTGGTGTGTTCAATTAGTACAGTTTATTAGTTAAAGTCTCCCCTGTTACACTATCCGGCGGTTCTAACCCCTCTTCACTGAAAATCAATTATCTCATAATATACAATTATTTTGCCTACACCATTTCTTTCATATAAAAATAGACTCAATAATATTTAATTCTATACCTCATTCACACCCTAATTTCATTTCTACTATCCTTAGTGATTTTTCAAAATCAAGTCATTGTTGGTGTCCAAAAACTGTTCCATTGCAAATTTTACTCTTTCATAATTTCTTTGTAATAACTATCATTTAGGCATACATAACACCCAAAACATGTTCTTATTTATCAATTTTAATGGCCGATCATTATTAAGTATTTACAAGCCATCATTTTGCCTTATGATAAGGACATGCACACAAAATGGCTAAGTCCCTATACATGCCATAACTTAAAACGTTTCAAGTCACAAAATACTAAGATAATCCTTTGATAGTGTGAAACGATCTCTGACGTCCTTGTGATCCCCGAGTTGGCTTGCAATACTATAAATAGAGAGAAAGGAATGGGAGTAAGCATGAAGTTTTGTAAGATTGCATGTAAATGAATAACAACATTCTTAATGAATTATCTTAATCTTTTCTTATCAAGATCATTTAAGCCTTTCACTCAATATGCTTAAGTCTTGAATTCTTACCCATACCTTTTTAGCATGAACTTGTCTTACCTTTCCTTTGGTATACTCTTTGCATTTTCTGTTGAACCACTTGAAATACTAAGGATACACAGGTACCTTTCCTTTTGAAACTTAGCATTGTCATGTCTTTACATGGTCTTACATGGTATCATTGCCTTATGAACTCACCAATGCCATGCCTTGGCATGGTCTTACATGGGATCTTTGCCTTATAGTAACTTATCAATGCCATGTCTTGACATGGTCTTACATGATTTCCTTAAACCCTAATGTCATGACATTTGTATCCTACACATTCCTAAGGTTCAACTGGGACATTCTGAGATTGCTTCTCCGTCAATTCATGCTTGAGTATTTAAATGATAATTTACAGAATAAATATGTAAACGCTGGAATTTAACAGTATTAAATGTGAAATAATAGAATATTGCATTTATTTATAGCAAACTTACCTCAGAACAAAATACGATCAACTAAATTGATTTAGTCCACTATCTCTGTCTTTCCCCGGCCTAACTCTGGATTTTGTTCCCCTTGATATATAATAGCAAATTTAGCTTATTTAATACTCACATTTATTAAAACAGTCCATGAGTCTAACTTTGGCAAAATTATAATTTTTGCCCCTACACTTTTACATATTTAAGCATTTTCCCCAAAGCTTGGAAATTAAACTTTATCCCTTGTTCATTTGTTTTATGACATGCTGATCATTTTTCCCTTCTATGGCAATGTTAAATTCTCACTCTAACATGTACTTATGAACATTTGGTATTTTTACCGATTAAGCCGTTTTACTCGTTTTCTCTTAAAATCGATTAGCAAAAGTTGTTTAACATAATTTCAGACTTCATACTCTATCATAAATCATCAAAATAAACACATCTCACCTTGGGTATTTTTCCAAATATGAACTCTAGGTTAAATTATTGCTAGAATAAGTTAAATCAAGTTACCGGGACTCCAAAAAATAAAGAATATCAAAAACGGAGCTTGGATTCACTTACTATGAGCTTGAAAAGTTGAAGAAACACTAGATATGGTGCCCTCTTTGAAATTTTGGCCTAATGAAGAAGATGGACAACATTTTGCCATCTTTTTCCCTTTTAATTCCTTTTTAATTCCAAATGACTAAAATGCCCTTCATTAAAACATTAGTTATTTTTATCTATGTATGTCCATTTTTGTCCATGGAAAATATAATGGTATAATTACCATTTATGGATTCCTACTTCAAACTCCCATTTCAATCAAGTACTTTATGAATTAGAGCCCCTATTTAGCAACTTTTGCAAACAAGTCATAATAGGCAATTTAAGCATGCAATCAATAAAATTTCTTATCGATACTCTAACACATGTATGTAATCACTCGGTAAATCAAAATAATTAATTATAATAAACTTTTCTATCTTAGATTCATTGTTTTGCAACCACTGTTCCTTTTAGGCCCTATTTCGGGATGTTACATTTCTCCCCCCTCTTTAGGGATTTTCGTCCCAGAAAATCTTACCTGTGAAAAGATTTGGGTACTATTTTTGCATAGTCTCTTCGGGCTCCCATGTAGCCTCGTTTATCCCATGCCTATTCCATAATACTTTCACAAGTGCAATACTTTTGTTCCTTAATTGTTTAACCTCTCGAGCAAGAATTTTTATCGGTTCATCCCTGTAAGTCATATCTGGCTGAATCTCAACCTCTATCTGTGAAATCACATGTGACGGATCTGAGCGATAACGACGTAGCATAGACACATGAAACACATCATGAATCTTCTCTAACTCAGTCGGCAAAGCTAACCAATATGCCAATGGCCCAATTCTCTCAATCACCTTAAACGGTCCAATAAAACGTGGACTTAGTTTCTCTTTCTTACCAACTCTGAGAACTTTCTTCCACGGGGATACTTTCAAGAATACCCTATCACCAACTTGAAACTCAATCTCTTTTGTTTTTAAATCTGCATAGGATTTCTGTCTATCTGAAGTTGCTTTCAAGAAATCTCTGATGACTTTTACTTTCTCTTCTGTTTCTTTGACTAGATCAACCCCATAAATCTGATTTTCCTTAAGCTCTGTCCAATACAAAGGTGTGCGACATTTACGTCCATACAATTCTTCATAAGGTGCCATCTTTAAACTCGATTGATAACTATTATTATAGGCAAACTCTATTAACGGAAAATATTTCTCCCAACTACCTTGAAATTCCAGTACACAACATCTAAGCATATATTCAAGTACCTGAATAACTCTCTCTGACTGACCATCAGTCTGAGGATGGAAATCTGTACTAAAACTCAACTTTGTACCTAAAGCTTCCTGCAATTTCTTCCAAAATCATGAAGTAAATCTTGGATCTCTATCTGAGATATTAAATAACAATACTTCATGTAGTCTGATTATCTCTGAAATATTCAACTTGGCCAACTTGACAAGTGAATAATCCATACTAACTGGGATAAAATGAGCCAATTTTGTTAGCTTATCAATCACAACCCATACTTCATCTTTCTTTCTCGGTGTCAAAGGCAATCCTGTCATAAAATCCATAGTGACTCGGTCCCATTTCCACTCGGGAACTAATACAGGTTGCAATAAACTTGAAGGTACCTGATGTTCAGCTTTTACCTACTGACAGATCAAGCATCTAGAAACAAACTCTGAAATATCTCTTTTCATTCCAGCCTACCAATACATTTTCTTCAAATTAATATACATTTTTGTACTACCTAGGTGAATAGACAAAGAACTGCTATGTAACAGTCTGGTTTAGACCCTAGTCAGAATAGTGCTTTCGGGACCACCAATCCGAGTTAGATAAATATTTTAATATTTTTTCTTGAACCATTAATATGTGATTAAGCATGTGATAAAGTTTCGTAAGTTAATTTGTCCTTATGAGTGCTTAATTCGATAAAAGGGTTAAATTGCATTAATGTAAAATTTGCATGCTTTATGAAAAGAAACCTATTTGAGAATGGCTTTAAAATAAGGAGGCCTTATGTGGCAATTAGGCCAATACTTAGATAGTGGATGGATAAAGGACATTAATGCCCTTAATGTATGTTTGATTTAAATATTAATAGAAAGGTTAATAAGGTAAATAGATTAATATATGTGTTATAATAAGATAAAACATAAAAGATGGCCTTTATCATCTTTTTGGTGCCAAAATTGAAGAAAGGAAAAGAAAGAATATTAAGCTAGGTTATTCGGCCATTGAAAGGTTTAATTAAGTTATGTTTTGACTCTGGTTTTTGATAATTTTTATGTTTTTGAGATTGTTGCTTAGTCTACTATCAAGCCCATGTTGTAATTTAAAGAATTGATGATATTTATGAGATGTTACATTGATGAAATGGTGAGCTTTATGATGAGTAATGGTGTTAAATGAAAGATATGTGTTTAATGAACATGTTTTGTTCTTGAATTTTTTGATGAATTTAGCTAATTAGGGCTAAATTGGGAAAATGTAATTTTGAAGGACTAATTTTTAAAATAAATGAAATGTATGGATTGATATGATCATGGGAAATATTCAGCTAAGCATGGGTATATGGTAATTCGGGGTATTTTTAATTTTACAAAATAGGGATTAAATTGTCCAAATGTGATAATGTGAGGGTTAATTTGTAAATTACCCTAAATGTGTGTTCTTGGATTGAATTGAATGAATTAGGGAATAAATGGATTAAATTTTAATAGGTATAGATCAAGAATCGAATAAATTGGACTTAGATCACGAGAAATCGAAAGTAATCGAGTAATCAATTCGATCGAATATCCGAATTCAAGGTAAGTCGATATACAAATAAATATATTGAGTTGAATTATTTGTACATTTATGAAATGTAAATTGCTATGAGTATCCATTGAGATGGAATGTAAATGAAATCTGAGTTGTGCATATATCGACAAGTTATCAGTGTCCGATAAGTATTGTTTGAACCTAGGATTAGATATGAATGCGTATGTCATGACATATGTGTCTGTTACATGATATCATGTAAGACCACGTCTGGGACGTTGGCGTTGATTCGAGATTTCGTGTAAGACCACATCTAGGACGTTGGCATCGGTATGAGATTTATGTGTAAGACAATGTTTGGGACATTGGCATCGTATTTGATTCGTGTATGACCTTGTTTGGGACAGTGGCATCGATATCTGGATACATGTAAGACCACGTCTGGGACTTTGGCATTCTACGACTATTTCGAGCATTCTAAGTATCCTATTAGATTTTTAACGGTTCAACGGGAAAATCTGAGAAACGAATGACTATGTGATTTGAATATCTGTCTCCAGTACGTTTGAAAAATACACTATGAGTGTATGAAAGGTAAGTATCTATATGAACTTACTAAGGTTAATATGTGTATTGACATGATGAGATAATATGCAAATATAAGCTTGGATGAGCTATGAGTGTATGTGTTATTAGAGTTGAAGAATGTGGCAAGATATGGCTAAGTAAATGAGCCAAAGAATATGTGATGCATTTGCAATAAGAACCATTAATGTCATTGTATTAATATGATTATGATTATGTTATGATAAGTTTATTTGTATATGGCTTACTAAGCTTTTGAAAGCTTACTCTGTGTGTGTTTACTCTGTTTTATAGATCGTTAAAGCTATGAGAGGCTCGAGGACCGTTGAAGATTGTCATCACACTACCTAAGCTCATTTTGGTACCTTTTGGAAATGTATATATTAAATATGGCATGTATAGGCCAGTCTTTTAGTATATGTTTGAGATGTAAGTAGCCATGTGAATTGGCTAGTTAAATGTTGGTAATATGCATGAGTGAATATAATATATGATGCATGTTTTGGTATGGATTGATAGCAAATGAAATGGTCAAGGCTATGATAAGCATATGAACGAAATATGAGTATGTATGTTTGATCAATGAATTGGTTATATGAAAGGTAAAATGTGGATATATATATGTGTGTCAGTTGTGCAAAGTGGTATGCAAATTAGCATATTTAGAGATGAGATTGAATGTGAAGATTTGATGATTGTTTGACATGTTTTTAGTTGTCAATTACGTATGAAATGAGTTGGTATATTACACTATAGGGATGACCCTTGTGTGGATGGCAATTTGGCCTTGCAAATGGCCTGTTTTGCATACACGGTTGTGGTTTATGGGCGTGCCTGGTGGCCATGTGAATAAGTCAGTAGCTAGCCTAATGTTACACGGCCTTGGCATGCAGGCGTGTCTGGAGGCCGTGTGGAAAAGTCAGTATACATGCTCTGTTTTGGCACGGCCAAAACACATGGGTGTGTCTAGTAGCCGTGGGAGGCATACGGTCTGCCCACATGGGTGTGTGACCTCTGTAACTTAGAAAAGTTTTAAATTTTTGGGAAATTCTATATGTGTTTAGTTTAGTCCTGACCCTATTCTAAAGCATGATTAAGGTCTCGTTGACCTATAAAAGGGACACTTTGATTGTGATTGATGAATTATGTTATGAAATGTCTGTAAAAGTTCCCGATCTATTTGGTAACGCCTTTAACCCTTATTCGGTGACAGATATGCGCTAGGGGTGTCACATTTGGTTGGTATCAAAGTTACGGTTTAGCCAATTCTTGGACTAGCATAGCATGTGAGAGTCTAGCTATACATTCTATATATCTAAAATGTGATAGTGTGATTAATTCTGATGTGTAAAATGTGATTTTCGTATAGAAATAGATCCCAAAAGAGCCGTAGCTGATGATGTAGAAAGCAATGCGCCTGTTCCCGCTCAAGGGACAGTGCCATATGAATTGAGACTGGCTACGAGTGATCAAGAGGGAGAAGCTAAACAAGCTTTCTTCTAGATGATGAGTGAGTGGTTCACTCAATTTGTGAGAAATAACCTGACTGTTTCACAGCCTCCGCCCCCGCTTAATCCCCTTCAGAAATCTGCTATGCCTCGACTATAAATTTGAATCTGTTGAACAAGCCTCCAGTGGCAAAATTTGTAAGTATGGGGTTGAAGAATTAAGGGATACCAGTGACGAAGATGTCGAGAAAGCTAAATTTTGGTTAGAAAACACTATCCGGGTATTTGATGAGATGTCTTTGACTCCAGAAGAAAGTATTAAATGTGTTGTTTCCTTGTTATGAGACGCAGCCTATCAGTGGTGGAAAACTTTAATTTCTGTTGTTCCGAATGAACAGGTTACTTGGGATTTCTTTCAGTCTGAATTCTAAAAGAAATATATCAGTTAGAGATTCATAGATCAAAAAACGAAAAGAATTTTTAAAATTAAAGTAGGGCCGCATGTCTGTTATTGAATACGAACGAGAGTTCGTAAGGCTAAGTCAGTATGCCAGAGAATGTGTATCATCTGAAGCAATAATGTGCAAGAGATTTGAAGACGGCCTTAATGAAGATTTTTGCTTGCTAGTTGGGATTTTGGAGATAAAAGAATTGGTTGTGCTTGTTGACCGAGCGTGCAAAGCAGAGGCACTTGGAAAGATAAAAGAAAAGTTTATTCTAAAGCTAGAGATGTGAAATAGAGATTTTCGGGTAAATCATTTCATTTTGCTTCGAAGAAATTCAGAGATGAACAAAGTCGTCTGAGAGCTAATGTGGGACATTCTGGTATAGTTCGAGCTAGATCATATTTGAGTTCTAAAGCTCTGGCAACTTCAATGGCAAGTGTTGGAAATGTTCAATCCTAGAAACCTGAATGTAAGCATTGTAGAAAAAGGCATTTGAGAAGTTGTAGGTTGAATGATCAAGCCTGCTTTAGATGTGGATCATTAGATCATTTTATACGTGATTGCCCAAAGTCTGTTGAGCCAGAGATTGTTCAGAATCTGAGATCCGATAATGCTCCAGTGAGTGGTATACCTTCCCAAAATGTGAGAAATATTAGTGGTAGTCAGAGAACTACGAGAGATACTATTATGAGATCCGAAGCTAGAGCACCTGCCAGAGCATATGCTATCTGAGCCCGGGAGGAAGCTTCATCTCTAGATGTTATAATGGGTACATTTACACTATATGATACTTCTGTGATTGCATTGATAGACCCTGGCTCTACTCATTCGTATATATGCATTAATTTAGTATCCAATAAGACTTTTCCTGTAGAGTCTACTAAGTTTGTTATAAAAGTATCGAACCCCTTTGGTAAAAGTGTCCTGGTTGATAAAGTATGCAAGAACTATCTGTTGATGTTTCGAGATATCTGTTTTTCTACTGATTTGATGCTATTACCATTTGATGAGTTTGATATCATTCCGAGTATGAACTAGTTGACGTTAAACGATGCTGTTGTGAACTGTAAAAGAAAGACTATTAATTTGAGATGTTCGAATGATGAAGTAATTCAGGTTGAGTCTAATGATTTGAACGGATTGCCTACTGTTATATCTGTATTGAAAGCTTAGACTTATGTGAAAAAGGGATATGAGGCATACTTTGCTTATGTGATTGATTCGAAAGTATCTGAAAAGAAAGTTAAATCTGTACCAGTTGTTTGTGAGCTTTCTGATGTGTTTCTTAAAGAATTGTCAGGATTGGCTCCAATACGTGAAGTTGAATTTGGTATAGATTTATTGCTTGGTACAACACCTATTTTGATAGCTCCGTATTTAATGGCACTAACAAAGTTGAAAGTGTTAAAGTTTCAGCTGCAAGACTTAACTGACAGAGGGTTTGCGAGACCGAGTTTCTCACCTTGGGGTGCTCCTATTCTGTTTGTGAAAAAGAAAGATGGCATGATGAGAATGTGCATTGACTATCGTCAGTTGAACAAAGTGACCATAAAGAATAAATATACGTTGCCCAGGATTGACGATTTCTTTGATCAGCTAAAAGGAGCCACATTATTTTCAAAGATAGATCTAAGATTGGGTTACTACCAGTTAAGGGTAAAAGACTCAGACATTCCAAAAACTGCTTTCAGAATGAAGTACGGGCATTATGAGGTTTTAGTTATGCCTTTTGGATTAACGAATGCTCCTGCTGTCTTTATGGATCTGATGAATAGAATTTTCGGATCGTACCTAGATCGATTTGTTGTTGTTTTCATTGATGATATTTTGATTTATTCTCATGATGAAACTGAACATACCGAACATCTAAAAATTGTGTTGCAAACTCTGCTGGATAAATAATTGTATGTGCAATTCAGCAAATGTGAATTCTGGTTGCATGAAGTCAATTTTCTGGGACATATTCTATCGATTTTTGGAATTCGAGTTGATCTGAGCAAGATTTCTGCTATTCTGGAATGAAAGCCTCTGAAGAATGTATCTGAAGTCTGCAATTTTCTAGGACTTGCTGGTTATTATAAAAAATTCATAAAAGGCTTCTCAATGATAGCTACCCCTTTAACTAGATTGCTTCAGAAAGATGTGAGATATGAATAGTCCGATAAATGTAAGAAAAGTTTTGATCGATTGAAAACTCTGTTCACTAAAGCTCTAGTTTTGGTCCAGCCAGAATCAGGCAAAGAGTTTGTACTTTATAGTGATGCTTCGTTGAGTGGTCTGGGATGTGTAGAGGTAAAGTCATAGCTTATGCCTCGAGAAAATTGAAGTCGTATGAAAAGAACTACCTGACACACAATAATGAGCTAGCTGCAATTGTGTTCGCATTAAAGATTTGGTGACATTATCTGTTCGGTGAAAAATGTCACGTATTTTTAGATTATAAAAGTGTGAAATATCTGATGACTCAAAAAGATTTGAATTTCTGACAGAGAAGATGGTTAGAGTTGTTAAAACACAACGAGCTTGTGATAGATTATCAACCGGGTAAAGCAAATGTAGTAGTTGATGTATTGAGTCAAAAATCACTGTTTGCACTACGTGCTTTGAATACTCAATTAGATCTGTCTGATGATAGTTTAGTGATAGATGAATTGAAAGCAAAATCGTTGTTTTTACAGCAGATATGTGATACTCAGAAAGTTGATAATGAAATGTTAGCGAAACGAGATCAGTGTAATTTGAACCCTGAATTTGAATTTCGAGTTGATGTCAATGATTACTTGAGATTACGAGATTGATTATGTGTTCCGAGAAAGCCAGAGTTGATTTAGTTAATTTTGAATGAAGCACATAACAGACAACTATTTGTTCATCTGGGTAGGACGAAGATGTATCATGATCTGAAGCAACACTATTGGTGGACTGGTATGAAACGGGATATCTCTAACATTATGTCGAAATGTTTAATCTGTTAGCAAGTTAAGGCTGAACATCAGGTTCGTCTGGGTTGCTACAACCAATTCTGATTTTCGAGTGAAATGGGAAAGGATTTTGTTTCAGGATTACCTCTGACTCCGAGAAAGAAAGATGTGATTTGGGTTGTAGTTGATCGATTGATGAAATCCTCCCATTTTATTCTTGTACGATCTGATTACTCGCTTGAAAGATTAGCTGAGCTTTATATTTTTGAGATTGTGAGATTGGACGGGGTGCCACTATCTATTGTATCAGACAGAGATCCGAGGTTTACATCATGGTTCTGAAAGAAATTGCAACAAGCTTTAGGCACAAAATTGCATTTCAGTGTTGCTTTTCACCGGTAGACGGATGGTCAATCCGAGTAGATTATTTAGATTCTTGAGGACATGTTGAGATGTTGTATCCTTGAGTTTAATGGTTCGTTGGAATAATACTTGCCACTGATTGAATTTGCATATAACAATAGTTTTCAGTTGAACATTAAAATAGAACCTTATGAAGCTTTGTACGGACGTAAATGTCGAACACCTCTGTATAGGACTAAGCTCAATGAAAGTAAGTTACACGGGGTTGATTTAATAAAAGATACTGAACAGAAAGTGAAAGTGATCAGTGATAGTCTGAAAGCAGCACTTGATCGTCAGAAGTCTTATGCAGACTTGAAGGGAAAAGAGATTGAATTTGAAATCGGTGAAAAAGTTTTCTTAAAAGTGTCTTCGTGGAAGAAAGTACTCTGAGTCGGACGTAAAGGAAAGTGAAGTCCGAGGTTCATCGAACCATATGAGATCATTGAACGTATTGGGTTAGTTGCATATAGATTGATGTTGCCGCCGAAATTAGAAAAGATCCATAATGTATTCCATGTTTCGATGCTCTGTAGATATCGATCTGATCCGTCACATGTGATTTCTCCGTCCGAAATTGAAATCTGATCCGATATGACTTATGAAGAAGAACCGATCTGTATCTTAGCTCGTGAAGTGAAAGAATTAAGAAACAAGAAAATTCCATTAGTGAAAGTGTTATGGTGTTGACACGGAATAGAAGAGGCTACGTGGGTGCTTGAAGATTCAATAAGACAGCAATATTTGAATCTGTTAACAGTAAGATTTTCAGGGACGAAAATCCATAAGGGGGAGAATTGCAACAGTCTGGTTTAGACCCTAGTCGGATAGTGCTTTTGGGACCAGCAATCCGAGATAGTGAAATAATTTAATATTATTTTCTAAACCTTTAATATGTTATTAAGCATGTGTTAAAGTTTCGTAAGTTAATTTGTCCTTATGTGTGCTTAATTTGATAAGAGGATTAAATTGCATTGAATGCAAAATTTGCATGCTTTATGAAAAGACACCTATTTGAGAATGGCTTTAAAATAAAGAGGCCTTATGAGGCAGTTATGCCAATATTTAGATAGTGAATGGATAAAGGACATTAATGCCCTTAATGTATGTTTGTTTTAATTATTAATAGAAAGGTTAATAAGGTAAATAGATTAATATATATGTTATAATAAGATAAAACATAAAAGATGGCCTTTACCATCTTTTTGGTACCGAAATTGAAGAAAGGAAAAGAAAGAATATTTAGCTAGGTTATTCGACCGTTGAAAGGTTCAATAAAGGTATGTTTTGACTTTGGTTTTTGATGACTTTTATGTTTTTGAGATTGTTACTTAGTCTACTATCAAGCCCATGTTGTAATTTGAAGAATTAATGATACTTAGGAGATGTGTCATAGATGAAATGGTGAGCTTTATGATGAGTAATGGTGTTAAATGAAAGATATGTGTTTAATGAACATGTTTTGTTCTTGAATTTTTGATTAATTTAGCTAATTAGGGCTAAATTGTGAAAATTAAATTTTTAAGGACTAATTTGTGAAATGGAAATATTAGGCTAAACATGAGTATGTGGTAATTTGGTGTATTTTGTGATTTTGTGAAACAGAGACTAAATTGTCCAAATGTGATAATATGAGGGTTAATTTGTAAATTACCCTAAATGTGTGTTCTTGGATTGGATTGAATAAATTAATGAATAAATGGATTAAATTTGAATATGTATACATTAAGAATCGAAGAAAACAGACTTAGATCGCAGGAAATCAAAAGTAATCGAGTAACCGAATCCGATCGAATATCCAAATTCGAGGTAAGTCGATATGCAAATAAATGTATTGAGTCGATATGCATGTTTGAGAATGTTTGATATTATAATGATACATGATATTATATGAAATTGAGTATTTGGTGTTAAATGAGAAAGATGAGAAAAGTTGAGATGGATAAGGTCCTGTGTAAGACCATGTCGGGGACATGGCCTGTAACAGCCCGATTTAAGGGCTAGTTGGAACAGTGATCTCGAGAATCACTACTTTGAGGTTATAGAAAATTATTTACATGTCATTCTATGTGTTAAAACATGTTTATAAGGATGTATAGAAATTTTGGTGCCTTAATTTTAGCAATTTCTAGCTAAATTGTGAAAAAGGACTAAATCGCATAAAGTACGATAGTCCTATTTTATTTGCTAGAAGTGCCAAATAGCTATATAATGTGAATTGGTGGTCTTTAAAGTGAAATTATGCCTTCCTATAAGTGATGGACGGTCAAGGGGACAAGAAATTTAAAATTTGATAAGGGTTGGTGACATTAATTGACTAAAGGAACAAAATAAGGGGAAAATAAAGAAAAGAAAGCTATCATCTTTTCTCCATCCTCTCTCCATCAAAAATGGGCAGCAACAAGGGGGTCTTTGAAGCTTAAAATTCCAGCAACTCATCTCCTCTTCAAGTATGTGATTTTGATGGCTTTAATTGATAATTTTTGTACTTTTGGAGTCCCCAAAACTTAAGCTAGCTAATGAGGGGACCAATTTGCAATATGGTTAAGATTCTAGGGACTTGCCATTAAAGAGTATATGTTGGTTGCTGAGTTTTTATGGAAGAAAATGAATGTCAAAGTGATGAGAAACAACTTTTGTGAAAGGTGTTGTTATGAAAGCACCTAATTTGGGCTAAAATGCAAAAGTTGTAATTTGTTCATTAAGGCATGAAATAGATGAAATTGTGAATATAATAGGATTTAATGTTCATCTAGGCTTTCTTAACAAGAATATGTGATAAAAAATTATTTACGAGCCTAGGGGCAAAATCATAATATTGCCAAAGTGTAGGGGCAAAATTATCATTTTTACCTAAAGTGTGTATTATGGTATTTTATGATTTATCAATGAATAAACCATTAAATTTCATTGTTCTAGATCAAAGAAAATGAGATTCGAACTTAGAACGGATGAAAAAGAAATGTGGGCAAATAGTCCTTTTCGGCTATTTCGACAATGAGGTAAGTTCATGTGCGATTGTTGCGACTATGTATGAGATAATTTATTATTCCAATGTTGTATGGAAAGTAGATTTAATGTTGTATGGAAAGTAGATTTACACTGTGAATGTATAAAACATCCTTGATGAGATGTCAAAAGAATTGAATTTAAGAGTAATGGAAAATGTATATAGAATGATATGATGATGGTTAAAGTCTCGAGTAAGACCATATTGGAATATGGTCTTGGTGTAAGAGTTCATATAAGACCATGACAAGGACATGTCATCGATATGTTAATATATGAAAGACCCTATTGGGGGTATGATGTCGATGAGAATTATGTGTATGAGACTCAAAAGAGTTATTTAACAAATTGAATGTAGGTGGTTGTACCATGAGAAGTACAAGTTAGTGTTAGAACTGAATTGAGATGAATTCAATATATGATGAACCCCTAGTGGGATATGTGTTATTATTGCACCTTAGTTGCATGAGATAGATTTATTGTTGTACTGCGCGAATGCGAATGAGTATCGTAGAAAGTCAAGTAAGAATGATAGTAAGTAAGGACGTTCCCGGATGAACAATTGAATTTGAGAAATGTATGAGGGTAAATATTTGTGAATGTATAGTAACAGTGAGCTTGTGTAAATGCACCTCATTGATAGTTGTTGATGGGCTGTGTGCGTTATCGTCAAGTATATTATTATTGGTGGGCTGTGTGCATTACCACCTGATAAACTATTAATTGATGGGCTATGTGCGGTACCATCAATTATATTGCCATAGGTGGGCTGTGCATTACCACCTGATACATTAGAAATCGATGGGTTGTGTGCGATACCATCGCTTATAAATGATTGGTGAACTAAGTGCGAAATCACCATGAGTATTTATGAATGGTGGGCTGTGTACGATACCACCCTATTAGAGATTCAGTCGTGGGCTAAGTGTGAAGCCACTGAGAGATTAGTAGTATGAGCGATTGATCTAGATTGTTGATGTGTTGTTTCGTATGATTAAATGGTGATTAGTGCAGGAATGAATGCTATTCAGCACAAGCAGTTGGCTCGTGATAGGGTAAGAGTGTGGTAAAATATTGAATAAGTAAGTTTCAACAATGGTTAAGTAAGTAACCATGAGCTCACGAGGAAAGCTTATTATAATAATTTGTAGTCATGTATATTCAATGAATATCAGTGTTTGTCAGTTTATGCAGATGAACCTACTAAGCATTATTGCTTACTCCTCTTCTTTCCTCATCTTTTATAGGTTATTTTAGCTAGCTCGGATTGGAGATCATGGAGATGTTTTCACACTATCAAATGCCCACGGTATGAGGTATCAAGTCCTATTGAGTCATGGCATGTATAGGGCTAGAATTTAAGGTTGATTGAGTTGTTTTTAGTGTGCTTAATTGTGTTGGCCTAAGAGGGTTTATAGTTTAAATGTGTATGGCCATTGAGGATGGCTTAAGTTGTTGTAATTGTATGGGAGGAAAACCTTATTTTCATGAATCAAATGTATAAATTCATGTATTTTAGTTGGTGATGTGAGTTCCCATTGAATTAGTATATGTATGTATGCAATTGAGAGTGGTCAAAGGCTTGGTAGATAGCCTTTAAGTGCCCACACGGTTAGACACATGGGCGTGTGTCTAGGCCGTGCATACCCTGCACCTTATTATTATTAGAAAGAATAGACCACAGGTGAGACTCACAGCCATGTGCATGAGCCGTGTAAGACACATAGTTTGAGCATGGGCGTGTGCCCAAGCCGTGTGGACCAAGTTAGTAGCTCCCCACGGTTGGGCGACACGGACGTGCCTTAGAGGTATACGAGCGTGCCCCTGGACTAGCACGGACGTGTGCCTTGGCCGTGGAGCATTTGGCGGAATGCTCAAGTTTTAAGCACGGTTTGGGGACATGGGCGTGTGTGTGTCTACACACGGGCGTGTCTCAACATGCACGGTGTGTGAATCCCAGAATAAAAGAGAAAAAAAATTAAGAATAGAAAAAGCTTCGAGATAGTCTCGAGAGCCCTCAGGAATATGAGTGAGACTTTGTAAGTCGAAAATGAAGTTGTAAAGGTGAATATGTGTATTGAAATGATGAGATAATATGTAAATATAAGCTTGGATGAGTTATGAGTATATGTGTTATTTGAGTTGAAGAATGTTGCAAGATATGGCTAAGTAAATGAGCCAAAGAATATGTGATGCATTGGTAATGAGAACCATTAATGTCATTGTATTAATATGATTATGAGTATGTTATGATAAGTTTATTTGTATATGGCTTACTAAGCTTTTGAAAGCTTTATGATAAGTTTATTTGTATATGGCTTACTAAGCTTTTGAAAGCTTACTCTGTGTGTGTTTGCTCTATTTTATAGATCGTTAAAGCTACGAGAGGCTTGAGGACTATCGAGGATTGTCATCACACTACCTAAGCTCATTTTGGTACCTTTTGAAATGTATATATTAAATATGGCATGTATAGGCTTGTCTTTTGGTATATGTTTGAGATGTAAGTAGTCTTGTGATTTGGCTAGATAAATGTTGGTAATATGCATGAGAGAATATGATATATGATGCATGTTTTGGTATGGATTGATAGCAAATGAAATGGTCAAGGCTATGATATGTATATGGATGCAATATGAGTATGTATGTTTGATAAATGAAATGGTTATATGAAAGGTAAAATGTGGATATATATATATATATATATGTGTGTGTGTGTGTGTGTGTGTGTGTCAGTTGTGCAAAGTGGTATGCAAATTAGCATATTTAGAAATGAGATTGAATGTGAAGATTTGATGATTGTTTGACATGTTTTTGGTTGTCAGTTATGTATGAAATGAGTTGGTATATTACATTGTAGGAATGACCCTTGTGTGCGTGGAAATTTGGCCTTGCAAATGGCCTATTTTGTATACACGACTGTGGTACACGAGCGTGCCTGGTGGCCGTGTGAATAAGTCAGTAGCTAGTGTAATGTTACACGGCCATGGTACACGGGCATGTCTGGTGGCCGTATGGAAAAGTCAGTATACTTGCTCTCTTTTGGCATGGCCATAACACATGGGTGTGTCTAGTAGCCGTGGGAGGCACACAATCTGCCCATAACTCATGGGTGTGTGACCTCTGTAACTTAGAAAAGTTTTAAATTTCCAAGAAATTCTATATGTGTTCAGTTTAATCCCGAACCTATTCTAAAACATGATTAAGGTCTCGTTGACCTATAAAAGGGACATTTTGGTTGTGATTGATGAATTGTGTTATGAAATGTCTGTAAAAGTTCTCGATCTATTCGGTAACGCCTTTAATCCTAATCCGGTGATAGGTACGGGTTAGGAGTGTTGCATGCTATGTGCTTCCTATAAGATATTTCGAATAAGCTCATCATTCTTTGGTACACATACCATGTCTCTGAACATCAAACAACCGTCAGAACCAATCAAAAATCGGACACTACACCTGACTCGCACTGAACTCTTTTTGCTTGCAACTCACTGTCATCCTTCTGAGCTTCACAAATTTCTTCAAGAAACATCAGTTTAGCTCTCAACTCAGCTAAGATAGAACCATCATCTGATAAGGCCAAACTAGTGTGCAAATCTCTTAATGCAAATAAAGATTTTCTACTCAAAGCATCAGCAACAACATTTGCCTCATGGTAGTACTAGAGTTTTATGTGTTAATTGTACGATTCATTATGTTTGAGAGACACTGCATACAGGAATTAGTCATTAATAGAATTACTGAACTACCCCTAAAGGGTAGGATTACCGGAATACCCATACAGGGTAAAATGACTGATTTACCCTTGTAGGTAAGTGATTGGCTTGTGCTATGATATGACCAGTTTGGTTATGGTTTTATGATTGATATGCTTTTATTACATGTTTAAATGATTGTTATTGAGCATGGCCATTCTGCATACACGTGTAATGATTGAGCATGACATATACGTCATATTGCATGGGGTTGGGTTATTTATGATCGGGGAAGTATATATCGGTGGCTCTGCCACATTCTGCATAATGGCTATGTGCCAACCTAGATATGTCTCCGTGCCATCTTGATTATGGCTTTGTGCCAATCGTATTTACCCAAGGCTATGTGCCGATTATATTACTGTCGTTGATGGCTGTGTGCCAAGCATAATACAGTTATTGATGACTCTATGTCAATCGTATTTACACAGGGCTATGTGATGATTATATTATTATTTCGATGGCTTGGTGCCACATTATCATATCGTTGATTTGGTCACATGGTGATCGCTGGCTAGGCCACGTTATATTTGGTCACGTTGTGGTCGGTGGCTAGGCCACGTTATATTAGGTCACATGGTGATCGGTGGCTAGGCCACATTATATTATCTTTGAGCAGTGTGTCCGTCAGCATGACTGACAAAGTGGCGTGTAGCGGACGGAGGGTTGATTGTAGAAATCCCCACGATGTGTTGGGTTGGTACGGGTGGCGCGTAAAGGATGGAAAATTAGGTTGGGTTGGGTTTGCATCGCATTGCAAACATTATCTGCTGTGACATATGATATGGGATAAGGCTCAACCGAGGCTATTTTTGGCTAAGGCCCAATTGCCACCGTTATTGTAATGGGCCTCGGCCTGGATTGTTGTGGTGCATGTTCTTACCGATGAGGGTTGTACACACTGAGTTTTCGTAAACTCACCCCCTCATTTTATTAAATGTTTCAGGTGATTCCAAATGATTAAGGATTGGGAGCCGTGGAGGACTCGAGGGTGGCTATACATTCGAGATAATACTCGTGAACTTTAGTAATTTTGATTTATGTCTTTTCTTTTAGATTATTTATTTTGGGTTAATATTTTGTAATAAGACCATTGGTTTATTTTTTTAAGTTTTCATTTATAACTGTTAAACTTATAAATATGGGGTTTTCTTAAAACATTAGCAATCGTTTTCTAAAATATCATATTTAAGCAATGCTGCAAGTTCAACTTTCATTAATAAACAGTGTTTCAAAATAACAACAACTTCTAAACGATCATTTAGTAAATCACATTTTCTCAATCAAATAACGAACTCGGAGTTCAAAAATCTGATAAAACTTTTCTAAACAATTGCTTAGCTTTTTAACTTCCTTCACTGTGACACGCCAGATTCGGGCCTAACTTTTAGGGCGGGTTTGGGGTGTTATAGTATTTGTTTTAAACTGTGTATGATCATATGACTATTGTTAACTATGAATGCTTATGAGATAATCCGTACATGAATTCCGAGATAAGGCTGACTTAGTATCGATATCTGATAAGTCCCGTACGAACCTAGGAATCGATAGGATTAGCTATGTCATGACATAGGTATCTGTTCTATTTTATCATGTAAGACCACGTCTGGGACGTTGGTGTTCATTTGAGATTTCGTGTAAGGCCACCTCTGGGATGCTAGCAACGATATGAACTTTACGTGTAAGACCATTCCTAGGACATCGGCATAGTATTAATTCGTGTAAGACCCTGTCTGGGACAGTGGCATCGATATCTGCGTACACGTAAGAACTCATCTGGGACATTGGCATTGTACGACTATTCTGAGCTTTTTGAGTATCCTATTAGATTATTATCGGTTCAACGGGCAAATTCGAGTTATGATCATTTACATGAACGTATATTTATTTCAGGTACATTTGATATATACACTAAGTGTGTATAAAAAGGTAAGTACCTATATAACTTTGATTTGAAGAAATGTGTGATTGAATATGAGATTATGAATGAGATACAAGAATGATTATGGAAGAGCTATGTATATATAAGATTTATGAATTGATGAATGTGGGAAATATGGCCAAGAAAATGGGTCTAAGCATACATGTAATGAACTTATTATGAATATGAATTTTGCCAATATTTTCATATGCTTATATACTTTACATGATAGGTTTATTTGTATATGACTTACTAAGCTTTTGGAAAGCTTACTCTGTGTGTGTGTTTTCTCTGTTTTATATATCGTTAAAGCTACTGAAGGCTCGGGATCGTTGAGGATCGTCATCACACTACTCAACTTATTTTGGTACATTTCAAAAATGTATAAAGCTAGATATGGCATGTATAGGCTAGTTTATGGTATAAGTTTGTTGTATGAACTTAGCTATGTGATGTGGCTATTTATAAGTTGATATTTTGCCTTGATGAAATTGTTATATGATATATGTTTTGGAATGGTTAAATAGCATTTGAAATGGTCAAGTTTTTGGGTTAGTAAGGATGAATTATTACTTGTATAGTCATAAGTTTTTGTCTTGTGAAGTTGGCATGAATGGAATTTGTATTGAATGTATAGATTGAATGATTATGTTGGTATATTCTTTGTTGTCAAATGTGCATGAGGTGTATTGATGATTGGCTTGTAGGTTTGACCTTAAAGGGGTGGCATTTTGGCCTTGCAAATGGCCTATAATGTCACACGGTTGAGGCACAAGGGCGTGCCTAGCGACCGTGGGGTAAAGTCAGTAGCTAGCTTAAGAGCACACGGCTAGGGTATACGGGCGTGCCTAGTAGCCATGTGAATGAGTCAATATATGGCCTTAGAATTCACGGCCTTAGCTCACGGGGGTGTTTGGTAACCGTGGAGTCAAGTTAGAATCGACCACGGCCAGGCAACACGGGCGTGCTTGGTGGCTATGGAGTAAAATAAGTTTCGACTACGGGGAGGACACACGGGAGTGTCTAGCAGCCATGGGAGGCACATGGCCTGTCCACACTGGCGTGTATCCCCTGAAACTTTGAAAAGTTTTAAATTTCTGAGAATTTCTATATGTGTTTCGATTTAGTCCCAACCCTGTTTCTAAGCATGTTCAAGGTCGCGATGACCTATTTAAGGGACTCTATACTTGTGTTTGGTGAATGCTTGTATAAAATTTCTGTAAATGTTTTTGATCTATTTGGTAGTGTGCTTAACCTTAATCCAGCTGATGGATACGGGATATGGGTGTTACAGTGCAAAGCTAAGACACTTGGGAAAGATAAAAGAAATGCTGAGTCTGAAGCTAGAGAGGTGTGAAAATGATTTCCGAATAAATCGATTCAACCTGCTCCAAAGAAATTCAGAGATGACCATAGCCGTTCAAAGGTTAATGTGGGACAATCGAATAGAGATCGAGATATATCACAAATGAGCTCCAAAACTCCAGTAACTTCAATAGCAAATGTTAGAAATGTTCGATTTGAGAGACCTGAATGTAAGCATTGTGAGAAAAGGAATCTGGGAAGTTGTAGATTAAATGATCGAGCCTGCTTTAGATGTGGATCATTAGAGCATTTTATCCGTGACTGTCCATTGTCTGTTGAGCCATAGATTGTTCAGAATCTAAGATCTGATAATGCTCCAACGTGAGGTAGATCTTCTGGAAATGTAAGAAATGTTAGTGGTAGCCAAAGAACAATGAGAGACACTATTGCAAGATTTGAAGCTAGAGCACCTGCCAAAGCATATGCTATCCGAGCTCGTGAGGAAGCTTCATCTCTCGATTTTATAACGGGTACATTTACGTTTTATGATACTTCCATGATTGCATTGATAGACCCAGACGGATACGGGATAAGGGTGTTACATTTGGTTGGTATCAGAGCTACAGTTTAGTCGATTCTCGGACTAACGTAGCGTGTCAGAGTCTAGCTTGCCATATACTTGAATTGTGATAGTGTGATGAATCCTGACGTATAAAATGGGATTTTTGTATAGTAATGGATACTGAAAGAGCTGTAGCTGATGACGTAGAAAGTAATGCACCTGCTCCCGCGCAAGGGACAGCGCCCTCTGATCCGAGACCGACTACGAGCGGTCAAGAGGGAGAATCTAAACAAGCTTTCTTCCAGATGATGAGGGAGTGGTTCACTCAATTCGTAAAGAATAACCCAACTGTTTCGCAACCTTGCCCCGAGTATTCCCCTCAGACTATAATTGTACCACCGATTATTTATCTGAATCTGTTGAATCAGTCTCCAGTTGACAAGATCCATAAGTATGGGGCTGAAGAGTTCCGGGTTACTAATAATGATGATGTTGAGAAGGCCAAGTTCTGGTTAGAAAATACTATTCGAGTATTCAATGAAATATCTCTGACTCTAAAAGAATGCATAAAATGTGTTGTATCTTTGTTCCGAGATGCAACCTATCAATGGTGGAAAACTTTGATTTCTAATGTTCTGATAGAGCGTGTTACGTAGGACTTCTTTCAGATCGAGTTTCGGAAGAAATACATTAGTGAGAGATTCATCGATCAGAAACGGTAGGAATTTCTGAAATTAAAACAGGGCTGAATGACTGTTACTGAATATGAACGAGAGTTCATGAGATTAAGTTAGTACGCTCGAGAGTGTATATCATCTGAAGCAATAATGTGCAAAAGGTTCGAAGATGGTCTTAATGAAAATATTCACTTGTTAGTCGGGATCTTAGAAATAAAAGAGTTTGTTGTACTCGTTGATCGAGCATGCAAAGCTGATGCACTCGGGAAAGATAAAAGAAAAGCTGAGTCTGAAGCTTGAGATATGAGAAAGATATTTCTGAGCAAATCGTTTTAGTAAGGTTCGAAGAGATTCACAGCTAATCAAAGTCTTCAAGATATAATGTGGGACATTCGAATAGAAATCGAGCTAGATCGCAAATGAGTTCCAAAACCCAAGCAACATCAATGGCCAGTGTTGGAGATGTCCGAACTGAGAGTCCTGAATGTAAACATTGTGGAAAAAGGCATCCGGAAGTTGTAGACTAAATGCAGAGATTGTTTCAGGTGTGGATCACTTGATCATTTTATCCGTGATTGCCCTGAGTCTGTCGAGCCAGAGATTGTTCAGAATTTGAAACCCGATAATGCACCTATGAGACGTAGACCTTCAAAGAATGTAAAAAATATCAGTGTAGTCAGAGAAGTACGAGAGACACTGTTGCAAGATCTAAAGCTAGAGCGCTTGCCAGAGCGTATGCTATCTGAGCTCGTGAGGAAGCTTCATCCCCAGATGTTATAACGGGTACTTTATACTTTATGATACTTCTGTGATTGCATTGATAGACCATGGTTCTACGCATTTGTATATATGCATGAATTTAGTATTCAGTAAGACTTTGCCTGTAGAGTTTACTGAGTTTGCTATAAAAGTATAGAACCCCTTAAGTAAAAGTGTCCTTGTCGACAAAGTATGCAAGAACTGTCCGTTAATGTTTCGAGATATTTGTTTCCCTGCTGATTTGATGCTTTTTCCATTTGATGAGTGTGATATTATTCTGGATATGGTATGGTTGATATTGCATGATGCTATTATGAACTGTAAAAGAAAGACTATTGATTTGAGTTGTCCCAATAATGAAATTGTACGAGTTGAGTCTGATGATTTGAATGGATTGCCTGCAGTGATATCTGTTTTGAATGCTCAAAGATATATGGAAAAGGGATATGAAGCATATTTAGCTTATGTGATTGATTTGAAAGTGTCTGAAAAGAAAGTTGAATCAGTACCTATTTTTTGTGAGTATTCTGATGTATTTCCTGAAGAGTTACTGGGTTTGTCTCAAATACGTGAAGTTGAGTTTGGTGTTGAACTATTGCCTGGTACGACACCTATTTCGATAGCTCCGTATAGAATGCAACCAACAGAGTTGAAAGAGTTAAAGTCACAGTTGCAAGAGTTGACTGATAGAGGGTTTATTAGACCGAGTTTTTTGCCTTGGGGTGCTCCTATTTTGTTTGTGAAAATGAAAGATGGCACAATGAGAATGAGTATCGATTATCGTCATTTGAATAAGGTGACAATAAAGAACAAATATTCGTTTCCCGGAATTGATGACTTATTTGATCAATTAAAAGGAGCTACTGTATTTTCCAAGATTGATTTGAGATCGGGATACTACCAGTTGAGAGTGAAAGATTCAGATATACTGAAAACAGCTTTCAGAACGAGGTACGGGCATTATAAATTTTTAGTTATGCCATTTGGTCTAACCAATGCTCCTGCTATTTTTATGGATCTAATGAATAGAATTTTCAGACCGTTCCTAGATTGATTTGTTGTGGTGTTCATATATGACATATTGATTTATTCACGTGATGAAGATGAGCATGCTGAACATTTGAGAATCATATTGTAATATCCCGGGTTAAAGGATATTTTATTTTGGCTTTGCTGCATGTGCTTGAAGTGTTATGTTGTATTTCGATGCTGTTGGGGCTTAGTTATAAGCTAGGTGTAAGCTCGAGGGTAGGAAAAAATTGTTGTTTTGGGCTTTATGTGATAGAAATTTGAAGGAGTGGGTCTTATGTATTTTATTTGGTAAATTGTTGCACAAGTGAAGAGCTAGCAAAGTGGCAAAGCATGCGCCACTTAGAGCTTGTGTGTGACGTCAAGTGCAAGGGAGGATGTCACAGGTTCAAGCTGCGAAATCCCCTGTTTTTGTATCCATTTTGATGGCATGGAGGGGAGGAGTTGTAGGCAGTTCGAACTCTGCCTTGGACTAAGTCTTCCTATTTGAATGGTGGGTGGAGAGCAAATTGTGGAGGAGGACTTGGTCAAGGTGATTTGAATTGGTGGCTTGGGAGTGTTTGGGGGGAGTTTGGCCGGTTGTTGGAGAGTGTTTGGGGGAGTGGCCGGTTGGTATTGTAGGGGGTGTGCCGAATTTGCCTTTAGCAAGTGGGCATTTTCGGTCAAAAATTCTTTTGGTAAACTGATTTTTTTCTTTGTGTCAAAAGCTTTCTTCTCCTTTTCTCCTTTAACCGAAAGTCCAGGTACCGTTTTACCAAAATTGCTTTGCATCTTTTTACTTAGTGTGTGAGGCCAATATTGTTCCTTTTCCACTTGCATCTTGTGTAAACCAAAATACTCAAGCACCTACACTTGCAAACTACAACACCCTCTTCTCAACATTTTCTTTCTCTTTTCTCATTTGAAAACCTTGGTAGCCGAATGTTCATCTCTCTCTCCCTTTCTTTTTTAATTTGTTAAAGCCGAAGCTAGTTTTTTCTTCTCTCCCTTCTTGACCGTAACACATCTTTCCAAAAACCTTATCCTCCATCTCTTTTTCTTTGAACCGAAAGCACCTCTCTATATCTTCAATCTATTTTCTTCTTTTCCAAAATCATTGTTAGCCGAACCTTTCTTGGTGTAAAGCCGAAACCTTTCTCCTTTGGTTAAGGGTGTTGGCCAAACCTTGTCCCACCTGGCAGTTCTTTATTGCCGTATGTCAAAGGAGGAGTGTGACCTTGTTGGAATCTTGCTCAATCAGTCTAACAAGAAGGTAAGTGCTAGGTCGAATGGCCATTTCTCCCTTTCTTGTGCTTTGTCAATCTTTGGTGTTTGAGAGCTGATGTCAGATTCTGCTAAAAAGGAGTAACGTTCGGTTTTGGTAATCATTTTCATATAGGGCCTTTGGATTTGAAGCGTGGATTGGAGAAGTCAAGTGGTAAGTAGTGGTAAGAGGTTATCATGTTAGTCTATTCTTTTAGAATTCTATAAGCCAAAGTTTCAATGGATTAATTGTTACATTAATAGGGAGTGCCGATTGTTAAAGAGGAACCATTATCGATTCGGGTTTAGAGGAAACCAAGCGTTTACAAGGTAAGGGTTATTCGATATACCCTTTGGTTTAAATGGTTGTGGCCAAATGGTTTAAGTGATTAATCCATGGTTGGCCGATTGTTTTAGGAGCAAGAAGATTGAGGGTTTCAGATCGGGTTCTTTTGAGATTAAGACTTGCGATATACCAGGTGTGTAAACTAACACACTGATTACCTAGTAATATGTTAATAATAATATGTTCGTGTATTAAGTGGAACAGTATGATGATTGCTATGGTACCCTATGGGGTATGTGTTGGATCCCGTAAGTTCGTTCCATTGCGTGTTCTTTTAAGGGTATATGCTAGCATGATTGCTGATGTATGTGATATGTGAGGTGATACTATATTAGCATGTTTGCACTATGGCATGATTTGCATCAGTATGACATGTAGGGGTAATATGAGAGGAGGGGGAGTATGATATCCGTGTCTTTGGGACACTGTGTCTTTGGGACACCAGAGGTTTGGCACCTCTAGTGGTTTGGTACCACAAATGACATTTTGTGACTTTGGGTCACTAGAGGTTTGGCACCTCAGCGTCTTGTCCCAGTGGCTTAGCACCACGGTGGGTTGGCCCCACAGTTGATTATACGGGATTGACGCCAATGATTTGGTATCACACGATGGGTTGGCCCCATCATCGGATTTGTGACTGCGGTCACCAAAGATTTGGTATCACATCGTGTCTTTGGGACACGGAGGTTTGGCACCTCATTGCGATTCGTCCACGTGGTTTGACACCATCGTGGGTTGGCCCCACTTATGAGATCTGAGATTGTCGCTAGTGATTTGGTATCACACGATGGGTTGGTCCCATCATTGGATTATTCGTGACTTTGGGTCACCAGTGGTTTGGCACCACACTATGGATATCGTGTCTTTGGGACACCAATGGTTTGGCACCACCAGTGGTTTGGTACCACACGGGTAGAAGGTGTAATGGATGGTTAGGAGCAGGTGCATTAATTGTATTGCTTTGCTATGATGTGTGTTAGCATGTTGTATTATCGGGAGGGATTTACACACCGAGTCTTGCGACTCACTCTCTCCTTTGACATTTCAGGTGACACTTAGACGCGGACATGGAGCCGGGATGGACTCGAGGTGCTCATGCCATGCTTAAATAAGGATTTGCTCAGACTTTTATAAAATTTGGTACTTAAGCATATTCATTACTATTTGGTTTTATTTGGGTGTGTAAATGGCCTCTTAAAATTATGTTTTGCTATGTTTATGCTTAAAGTAGATTTTTAATATGCCTTGACAAATTAATTGGGTTAAAATGTGCCAAAACTTGGAAAGGCAACGATTTCAAAACTACAAAAGCGATATTTTAAACTATACCATCGGGTATCACACTATGATTTGGGATAAAGAGAACTCCAATGTTTTTCTAATGTAAACTCGATTTTCTACTAAGTCAAAATGTTTTAGTAATAATAAGAAACAACTTAAACTTCTAAATGAGATAAACTTGTTTTACCTACACATCTGATTAAGTCTTCAAAATTTTTGGGTTTTCAAATACATCCTTAGAATTTAATCAAGCCTACTCGAGTTTTTCTTCAAATGCACATTTAGTGAAGTATTTTCATCAAACATCTAAACTTAAACCTATTTTCTCAAAATCCTTTTTCCCTGTAACATACCAGATTCGATCGTGGTGTGTTGACCGGGTTTGGGGTGTTACAATTATGGTATCAGAGCCAAGTTCAAAGGCTCGGCTGTGGGCCCGAGGCCCAAAATGTTTTCAAAAGTCTATTTTAAGTGTTATGTTTTAAAAAGTATGGTGTGAAAAGCATGGCACCGAGTCTCCGGCACCAATCCGCCCAGGTAAGTACCCCTTACTATTGTTTGTGATAATTGATGAGATATGATTGGATGGTTAGTAAGACTACTTTAGAAACTAAAAGCGATATGACCGAGTGGACTCATGAAAACAAAGCTCCTTTAATATTCATAAGACTACGCTTTAAACAATGGAATAATTCTTGATGCATAAAATTCTTTAAATCGCATTTAGATTTAGTCATGAGTACTCGAGGTGGGCGTGGTCGTGGGCGAGGCCGCAGTAGGATGATGATTTCTAAACCCGTAGGTTTTGGTCAGGTCGAGAACGAGATACGGGATTACGCCACCACCAAGGTGGTGAGTTTCGAGAATGACTTGGGACGACGCAGGTCACGAGCGATCTTCTTGAGTTTTAGAAAGGGTAGCTGGAGTAGGTGGAGGCGCAGGAGTTAGGAAATCGTGCTGGCGACTTGAACAAGCGGGGCGAATTCTTTGGGGTGTCTCTGGTGTTGCTCCCAAAGATTCTTGAATATTGGTGAAAGCGACAGGCGGATCATGGATGATCTAGACTGATCTTGAAGAAAAGTTAAAGGGATAGTATCACTTCTCGAGATGAGTCATACCGTGGTGGCTCACGGTTCGAGACAATGACTGCAATGGAAGATCGACTTGGGACTATTTCGAGTACGCCATCGGAAAAAATGCGTGGAGCTAACTACATTAATGAGCAACGAAAGCATTTACGAGGTTAGTTCGAGGGAGTAAATCGTGTTAGAGTCTGGGCGAGTTTACGAGGTTTGAGTCGGTATGCGGGGTATGGTGGCTCTTGAACATGAGAGGCGCGTTCGTTTGAGGATGGCTGCGAGGCGAATTGAGATTGTTGATTGCGCCTCAACAGAGCGTGAATTCTTTGTTTTGGTTGAAAAGGCGAAGGTGGCCGAGGGTATTAAAGAGTCTCGTGAGGCAAGGCATGGATAGGAACCGACATAAGAGGGTTTTGGATCTTCCGGTGCGTCGTGTAATCCATGAGAAAAGGGCTAGACCGAGTGGGCGAATCGGTCGGTAGGTTCGTTCTTCGCTAGGCGGGGACCACCGCATGTAACCGTTGTGGGAAAGCTCATTGGGGAGGATCTTTGGGCGGGTGGAAAAGGTATTTTGAGTGTGGCTCTTTGGACCATCGTGTGAGGGACCTCCCCACGCAAGTTGGCTAGGATTCATCCGAGAGTCGGTAGTACTCGATCTGAGAATAATGGACCACCACCGCAGAGGGGCCGAGGTAATGGCGAGAGGAGGTAATGGTTCTGGTCGAGGCCGTAGAGCACCGGGTAGAGGTGTAGGTAGTTCTAAGGCCAGACAGCCGGGGCTAGTGTATGCGGCGAGGCACCGAGAGGAAGGCGATGCACCAACATCATCACCGGTACATTTTTAATCTTTGGTTCTCCATTTACTACTTTGATTGATGTGGGTTCAACGCATTCGTATGTTCTAAGTAGCATAGTGAAGATCATGGATTTAGACTCTGAGATATCTTCTAGGCAGATGACCGTAATAAGCTCTTTAGGTCACTCTGTAGTTGTAGATAAGCTGTATAGAGACGTACCTCTAAAACTCCAAGGGGTAATGTTTGTGGCTGATCTGATGGAACTGCCTTTTGGGGAGTTCGATCTAATTCTCGTGATGGATTGGCTAGTTAAGTACCAGGCAAAGTTAGATTGCGCGGCTAAGCGCATGGTTCTGAAAACAGCTATGGGTGATGAAGTAGTTCTGATCGATAATAGGAGGGATTATCTGTCCAATGTGGTATCTGCTCTAAAAGCTGAGAAGATGGTCAGAAAGGGCTGTGAAGCATATGTGGTTCATGTGTATGCCTTAGAGGCTAAAAAGTCTGCTGTGGAGACAGTTCGAACAGTTAGAGAATTTGTTGATGTGTTTCTGAGGAGCTTAGGGTTTGCCACCGATCGTGAGGTAGAGTTCGGGATAGATTTGTTGCAATCGCTGCAATATCTATAGCTCCGTCTGAGATGGCACTTAAAGAGTTAGTGGAGCTTAAGGCTCAAATCCAGAGTTGTTGGACCGAGGCTTTATCGGGCCAAGTGTTTACGCCTTGGGGCGCCTTTACTCTTTGTCAAGAAGAAAGACGGTACTATGCGGATGTGTATAGACTACCGCTAATCGAATAAGTGGCGATCAAAACAAGTATCCACCGCTTCGGATAGATGACTTGTTTGATCACCTAAAGGGTCGTCGCTTTTCTCGAAGATTGATTTAAGGTGCAGGTATCACCAATTAAAGGTGAAGGAAGCGAATATCTATAAGGCGGCATTTAGGTACTCGGTATGGGCACTTTGAGTTCTTAGTTATGCCGTTTGGGTTGACTAATGCGCCGGTGGCTTTCATGGATATGATGAATAGGGTGTTCCAAAGATATTTAGATCGATTCGTAGTGGTTTTATCGGCGACATCTTGGTATATTCAAGGACCGAGGAGGAACATGATGCGCATTTATGGGTGGTATTGCTGATTTTGAGGAGAAAGCTTTTTCTGCTGAAGTTCACCAAATCGAATTACGGCTTAGGAGGTGGCGTTCTTGGGTCATGTAGTATCGGTGAGGATTAGAGTGGATCCTCGAAAGATTGAGGCGATTTGGGTTGGAAGCCGCCTAGGTCGATGGTCGAGGTTCTGAGTTTTACGGGTTTGGCGGGATACTACCAAAGATTTGTAGAGGGGTTTTCGTTGATCGCAGCGTCGATGACCAAGTTATTAAGAAAAGGGGTTCCGTTTATTTGGACTGAGAAGTAGCAGGAGAGCTTCGACAAGTTGAAGAAGATTTTGACAGAAGCTCCGGTTCTAATTCAACCTGAAGCTGGGAAGGAATTCACAGTTTTCTGCGATGCATCACATACGGGATTGGGTTGTGTGCTGATGCAGGAAGGGAATGTTGTGGCTTACGCGTCTCGGCAGCTGAGGCCACATGAGGTAAATTACCCAACGCACGATCTGGAGTTAGCGGCTGTAGTCTTTGCCTTGAAGATATGGAGGCATTACTTGTACGGAGAGAGATCGGTAATCTACACGGATCACAAGAGTCTGAAGTACCTTCTGACTCAAAAAGACTTGAATCTGAGGCAGCGCAGATGGATTGAGCTGCTAAAAGACTATGACTGCTCGATTGAGTATCATCCGGGCAAGGCTAACGTTGTGGCAGACGCGTTGAGCCGTAGGGTTGTTTCGGATCTAAGAGCATTGGTTGCCCACTTGAGTTTGTATGACGACGGGTGTATTCTGGCAGAGATGCAGGTTAAGCCTACTTGGGTTGAGCAGATAAGAGAAAAACAGTTGTTGGATAAGGTTTTGAGTGCACAGAGGACACAAGTGCAGAATGATGGTTTAGAGGGTTACAGTGTGTCTAGTGATGGGGTGCTATGTTTTCAGGGGAAGGCTTGTATGCCGAGAGACACTAAGTTAAGGCAGAAGATTCTTGAGATGCACATAGCACCCCTCACGCTATGCATCCCGGAGGTAGCAAAATGTATAGGGATCTCGAGAACGCCCGGTGGTAGGTGCGAAAAAGGAAGTGACAGAGTTTATAGGAAAGTGTCTGACATGTCAGCAGGTCAAGGCTGAGCATCAGTTGCCGTCAGGGTTGCTTCAGCTAGTGAAGATTCCTCAGTGGAAGTGGGAAAGGATAACTATGGATTTCGTCGGTGGATTACCTCTTACACCGAGCAAGAAGGATTCAGTTTGGGTAATTGTGGATCGATCGACTAAATCACTCACTTTATTCGGTGAGGTGGATTACTCACTTGAGAGGTTGGTGAAGTCAGATGTGTCGAGATTGTGAGATCGCAGGGGTGCGATGTCGATCATCTCGGATAGGGATCCCGATTACGTCAAGGTTACGAGAGCGTTGCATCGAGCTCTGGTATGCGGTTGGATTTCAACCGGCATTTCATCCACGCATCGAACGGGCAATCGGAAAGGGTTATCTGATCTTGGAGGACATGTTACGAGGTTGTGTATTGGACTTGAGGGTAGTTGGGAGGAGTATCTACAGTTAATGAGCTCGCCTACAACAATAGTTACCAAGCAAGCATCAAGATGGCACCATATGAGGCGTTGTACGGTAGGAAGTGTCACTCACCTACTTGTTGACAGAGTTAAGTGAACGTTAGTTGCTGGGGCAAGAGTTGGTTGTTGAGACCGAAGACAAGGTTAAGTTGATTCAGGCTCGATTGAAGGAAGCTTCGGATCGACAGAAGTCCTATGCCGATCTTAAGCGGAGAGATATTGAATTTGCTGTGGGAGATCAAGTTTTTCTGAAGGTCTCACCGTGGAAGAAAGTATTAAGGTTCGGGAGGAAAGGCAAGCTAAGTCCGAGGTTTATTGGGCCGTATAAGGTACTGAGATGAGTGGGACCAGTTGCATATCAACTCGAGTTGCCAGCAGAGCTAAGTCAGATTCACGACATGTTCCATGTTTCGATGCTTAGGCGATATCGTTCAGATCCATCGCACGTGGTGGCAGTGGAAGAGATCGAGGTAAACCCAGATTTGACCATAGAGGAAGAGCCTGTACAGATTTTAGATCGGGATGTAAAGGTTCTGCGTAAGAAGTCTGTGCCTTTGGTTAAGGCTCTTTGGTGGAATCATGGCGTGGAAGAAGCTACTTGGGAACCCGAGGATGTGATGAGACAGCAATACCCGCAACTCTTCTGATCAGGTAATTTCGAAGCCGAAATTATTTTTTAAGGGGGTAGAACTGTAATATCCCGGATTATGGGCTATTTTATTTTGGCTTTGCTGCATGTGCTTGAAGTGTTATGTTGTATTTCGATGCTGTTGGGGCTTAGTTATAAGCTAGGTGTAAGCTCGAGGGGTAGGAAAAAAATTGTTGTTTTTGGGCTTTATGTGATAGGGGCTGAAGGAGCTGGGTCTTATGTATTTTATTTGGTAAATTGTTGCACAAGTGAAGAGCTAGCAAAGTGGCAAAGCATGCGCCACTTAGAGCTTGTGTGTGACGTCAAGTGCAAGGGAGGATGTCCTGGGTTCAAGCTGTGGAAATCCCCTGTTTTTGCATCCATTTTGACGGCATGGAGGGGAGGAGTTGTAGGCAGTTTGAACTTTGCCTTGGACTAAGTCTTCCTATTTGAATGGTGGGTGGAGAGCAAATTGTGGAGGAGGACTTGGTCAAGGTGATTTGAATTGGTGGCTTGGGAGTGTTTGGGGGGAGTTTGGCCGGTTGTTGGAGAGTGTTTGGGGGAGTGGCCGGTTGGTATTGTAGGGGGTGTGCCGAATTTGCCTTTAGCAAGTGGGCATTTTCGGTCAAAAATTCTTTTGGTAAACTGATTTTTTTTCTTTGTGTCAAAAGCTTTCTTCTCTTTTTCTCCTTTAACCGAAAGTCCAGGTACCGTTTTGCCAAAATTTCTTTGCATCTTTTTACTTAGTATGTGAGGCCGAATATTGTTCCCTTTTCCACTTGCATCTTGTGTAAACCAAAATCCTCAAGCACCTACACTTGTCGAAACTACAACACCCTCTTCTCAACATTTTTCTTTCTCTTTTCTCATTTGAAAACCTTGGTAGCCGAATGTTCATCTCTCTCTGCCTTTCTTTTTCAATTTGTTGAAGCCGAAGCTAGTTTCTTTTCTCTCCCTTCTTGACCGTAACACATCTTTCCAAAAACCTTATCCTCCATCTCTTTTTCTTTGAACCGAAAGCACCTCTCCATATCTTCAATCTATTTTCTTCTTTTCCAAAACCATTGTTAGCCGAACCTTTCTTGGTGTGAAGCCGAAACCTTTCTCCTTTGGTTAAGGGTGTTGGCCGAACCTTGTCCCACCTGGTAGTTCTTTATTGCCATATATCAAAGGAGGAGTGTGACCTTGTTGGAATCTTGCTCAATCGGTCTAACAAGAAGGTAAGTGCTAGGCCGAATGGCCATTTCTCCCTTTCTTGTGCTTTGTCAATCTTTGGTGTTTGAGAGCCGATGTCAGATTCGCTAAAAAGGAGTAACGTTAGGTTTTGGTAATCATTTTCATATAGGGCCTTTGGATTTGAAGCAAATGGATTGGAGAAGTCAAGTAGTGGTAAGAGGTTATCATGTTAGTCTATTCTTTTAGAATTCTATAAGCCAAAGTTTCAATGGATTAACTGCTCTATTAATAGGAGTGCCGATAGTTAAAGAGGAACCATTGTCGATTCGGGTTTGGTAGGAAACCAAACGTTTGCAAGGTAAGGGTTATTCGATATACCCTTTGGTTTAAATGGTTGTGGCCGAATGGTTTAAGTGATTAATCCATGGTTGGCCGATTGTTTTAGGAGCAAGAAGATTGAGGGTTTCAGATCGGGTTCTTTTGAGATTAAGACTTGCGATATACCAGGTGTGTAAACTAACACACTGATTACCTAGTAATATGCTAATAATAATATGTTCGTGTATTAAATGGAACAGTATGATGATTGCTATGGTACCCTATGGGGTATGTGTTCGGATCCGGGTAAGTTCGTTCCATTGCGAGTTCTTTTAAGGGTATATGCTAGCATGATTGCTGATGTATGTGATATGTGAGGTGATACTATATTAGCATGTTTGCACTATGGCATGATTTGCATCAGTATGACATGTAGGGGTAATATGAGAGGAGGGGGAGTATGATATCCGTGTCTTTGGGACACTGTGTCTTTGGGACACCAGAGGTTTGGCACCTCCAGTGGTTTGGTACCACAAATGACATTTTGTGACTTTGGGTCACCAGAGGTTTGGCACCTCAGCGTCTTGTCCCAGTGGCTTAGCACCACGGTGGGTTGGCCCCACAGTTGATTATACGGGATTGACGCCAATGATTTGGTATCACACGATGGGTTGGCCCCATCATCGATTTGTGATCGCGGTCACCAAAGGATTTGGTATCACATGTGTCTTTGGGACACCAGAGGTTTGGCACCTCATTGTGACTCGTCCCTATGGTTTGACACCACCGTGGGTTGTCCCCACTTATGAGATACGGGATTGTCGCTAGCGATTTGGTATCACACGATGGGTTGGCCCCATCATTAGATTATTCATGAGTTCGGGTCACCAGTGGTTTGGCACCACACTATGGATATCGTGTCTTTGGGACACCAATGGTTTGGCACCACCAGTGGTTTGGTACCACACGGGGTAGAGAAGGTGTAATGGATGGTTAGGAACGGGTGCATTAATTGTATTGCTTTGCTATGATGTGTGTTAGCATGTTGTATTGTCGGGAGGGGGATTTACACACTAAGTCTTGCGACTCACTCTCTCCTTTGACATTTCAGGTGACACGTAGACGCGGACATGGAGCCGGGATGGACTCGAGGTGCTCATGCCATGCTTAAATAAGGATTTGCTCAGACTTTTATAAAATTTGGTACTTAAGCATATTCATTACTATTTGGTTTTATTTGGGTTTGTAAATGGCCTCTTAAAATTATGTTTTGCTATATTTATGCTTAAAGTAGATTTTTAATATGCCTTGACAAATTAATTGGGTTAAAATGTGCTAAAACTTGGAAAGGCAATGATTTCAAAACTACAAAAGCGATATTTTAAACTATACCATCGGGTATCACACTATGATTTGGGATAAAGAGAACTCCAATGTTTTTCTAACGTAAACTCGATTTTCTACTAAGTCAAAATGCTTTAGTAATAATAAGAAACAACTTAAACTTCTAAATGAGATAAACTTGTTTTACCTACACATCTGATTAAGTCTTCAAAATTTTCGGGTTTTCAAATACATCATTAGAATTTAATCAAATACTAATGCTTTAGTCTTCAAATACACATTTAGTGAAGTATTTTCATCAAACATCTAAACTTAAACCTATTTTTTCAAAATCTTTTTTCCCTGTAACATACCAGATTCGGTCGTGGTGTGTTGACCGGGTTTGGGGTGTTACACATATTGCAAACTCTGAGTGTACCACCCCTAACCCGAAAACTGTCACCGAAATAGGGTTAAGAGGCATTACCGAACAATAGGATCATTTCACATCACATTCACGACACAAAGTCAATCGTCATCAATCTCATTTGAATTCAATCATAGAGTCCCTTAAATGAGTCATCGAGACCCTAAGCATGCTTATAAACCGAGTCGGGACTAAACCGAAACACATAATTAATTTCATAAAAATTTGAAACTTTTCTAACATACAGGGGACACATGACCGTGGGGGTAGGCTGTGCCTCACCCACGGCTACTTGACACTCTCGTGTGTCCTCCCCGTAGTAGTATACTGCCAAAATCAACATGGTCACCAAGCATGCCCGTGTGCTAAGGCCGTGTACTAATAGATCACACACTACCATTTCTCACACGGCCACCAAGTATACCCATGTAGAGGCCGTGTGCAATTTAAGCCACATTCTGCCAATTTACCCACGGTCTTAGGCACGCCCGTGTGCCTCAACCATGTGACATTATAGGCCATTTTACAAGGCCAATATGCCACCCACTTAGGGTCTTCCTACAAGAAATATATATAAACACATACCTTGCATATATGGCAACCAAAACATACCAAATTGACCATTCAATTTATGCACTCAATACCAATTCCAACCATGATGATTCCAAAGAAATAAACTTATATCATTACAAGCATAATTCATTCAATAGCTCACTCAAAACTTGGCCAATTCATAAGCTTCCACCTTACCAAGATATGCATCATATATCACATTCATTCAAGCATATTACCAAATGAAACTTGCCAAAACACATGACTAAGTTCACTTCCAAAAACAAATACACATATCTAGTCTATACATGCCATATTTAGCTATATACATTTCCAAAAGGGTACCAAAATAAGTTTTTGTAGTGTGATGATGATCCTTGACAATCCCGAGCCTTCAGTAGCTTTGACGACCTATAAAATAGAGAAAACACACGCACAGAGTAAGCTTTCCAAAAGCTTAGTTAGTCATATACAAATAAACTTGGTATGGAAAGCATATATCAATCACTTGGCAAACTTTCACATATTTGTTTTGGTTCATACACTTTTAACCACATTAGCCATTTTCACCATTCAAGAATCATATGAACACATAACTCATCTTACCAAAACAATTCTTATCATATCACAAATTCCATGTACTTATCACCATAGTAAGATCACTTAGATACTTACCTTACATACACAAATAGTGTATAGACAATGTACCTGAATCAAACTTAATATCACATAATTGCTAATAGCTCGGATTTGACATTCGTATCATAGCCTTGCCCGTTGAACCCACAGGAATCTAGTAGGATGATCAGAAAGCTTGGAATAGTCGTACAATGCCAACATCCTAGACGAGGTCTTACATGTACTCAGATATCGATGCCTCTGTCCCAGACAGGGTCTTCTACGAATTAATACGATGCTGATGTCCCAGACATGGTCTTACTCGTAAAGCTCCTATCGATGCCTATGTCCCAGACGAGGTCTTTTACATAGAATTCATATTGATGCCTATGTCCCAGACGAGGTCTTACACAAATTTCAAATCAACGTTAACGTCCCAGACGTGGTCTTACATGATAAAATAGAATAGATACCTATGTCATGACATAGCTAATCCTATCTATTCCAAGGTTCGTAGGGACTTTTCGGACTTAAACACTAAATTAGACTTATCTCAGATTTCATGCACCTAACATCTCATAAACATTCATTATCGTTGATAGTCATATGAATCTATTCAATTCAATACAAATACATTTATTTGCATAGTGACTTACCTCGGGTTCAGTTTAACGAAACAAAAATGGCTACTCTATTACTTTCGCTTTCCCGCAATCTAAGTCTGTTTTCCTCGGTTCTTGATCTAAACATATTCAGAATTAACCCTTTTTATTCACTATTTCATTCAATTCAATCCATAGACACACATTTAAGGCTATTTACAAATTAACCCTCATATTTGCACACTTTAACAATTTAGTCCATTTTTCACAAAACATAAAATTCACAAAATCCACACACACATGCTTGGCCGAACCTCTCTAGGGACTATATAAACAAAAATATTTTATCAAATTTGCAATTTAGTCCTTTTATTTACCATTTTCTCAATTTAGCCCTATTTAGCTAAATTCATCAAAAATTCAAGAACATAACATGTTCATCTAGCTCAAATCATTCATATATCATCCTCAAACATCACAAAGCTTGTAAAATCATCAATGGCATATCTCACATACATCATCAAAACAAAAAATTAAGGCATGGGTTTTGTAGCTCTTAAAGCAATGATTACAAAAACGTAGAAATTATCAAAAGCCGATTAGAAACATACCTTGAATTTGTATCTCAAACTAGCCGAATGTAAAAAGCCTTTCTTACTTCTTTCTTTCATGCAATCGGTGGAAGAACATGAAATTTAAGCTTATTTTAAGCTTTTGATTACTAATTTTTATGATATAAACTAAGTTACCATTATAACCTTTCATAATAATACATATATTATACATAGGTACAAGGTCATTTATTACTTTTGCCACCCACTTACTAAAATAATGGCTATTTTGTCACTTAAGGCCATTACTTTAAAAAGCCACATCAAATAGATACCTTAACAAATAACAATAAACTTTCCCATACAATGCAATTTAATCCTGTAACGCCCCAAACCCGGCCCAAAACACTACGGCCGAATTCGAAATGCTACTGGAAAAAAACTTTAGGTTGAAAAACATCTTGAAGTTCGGAGTTAATTGGAAACGAGTCCCTCTTTTCCTTTAAATTTCTTAAGAAAAACCGAGTAAAAACCTTTAATAAGTCTTTAAGATATGAAATCGTCATAACTTGAAACTTTGTTTGCAACTAATAATCCAGGTCTAGTCTAACATAACCACATTGAAACCCAAAATAATTAAATGGCCTTATTACATCAGAACATCCCATATAAACTGAAATTAAAATATAAGTTTCTAAACATAAAAATCGCGTCTGCATGGCCATCTCGAATCCCATCCAACCCAGTCCAACATCACGATCCACCTGCATTGTTTGGTAAAAATTGGGTGAGTCAACAGACTCAGTGTGTAATTAGTCCACATATTTCCACATATGGGCTTGGCCCAAAACCACACCAATCCACAAATCAAATAATAATGCAAAATGCACCCAACCTAGCCTAGGGTCCATCCTCTACACACCCCTGTATCCTACCACCACACACCAGGGGATTACTAAATCGACCCTCCAACCTCTACACACCAATTCGCAAATTATGCCATCCACCAAGTGGTCGAAAGAAGCGGTCCACGTGATCAAATCACAAAATAATCCACAACGTGACCGTAGTCAACGTCAATCTATGTGAGGCTCGTAGCCATCACTAATCCACGTACATAAATGTACACCCTATCCTTCTTTCAGATATTAAAATCCCGCCCCATGATTATGCAACATGCAATAGTAATGTGATGAAATAATGCATGTTCATATTATTCAAACATACCACACATATATACAGCAATAACCATAATTTTATCAGCTTTTACCACTAACCTGATTATCGACGTACCCACTAAGGGTAACCATCCCATTATTGCCACTGCACTAATCATCATATTTATAACACACATAATAATTGAGACATACTCGGGAAATTGCATAGTAACTACACACCTGATAACTCGAAGGCTCTTTTGCTTTACTCCTCACTTGCCGAATTGCCCCTAAAAGATCATAGTCAGAATTGGCTAGTCACTAACACTTACTATGGCCTTGGCCGAATATTAATGCCCTCTTACCTTGCGGATCTTAATCCAAAAATCGTCACTTGCTTTATGAAGATGTCAAAATCCTACATGGTACATGTTAGGGCCAGCCTATTGCACAAGATCTATGATAATGGCCCTTGGCCGAATACTACACATGGCTTACCTTGGATTGTGAAACCCCGAAGATCTCCTCCTTGTAGTCGACAATAATAAAATCCCAAAATTCCTCTTCAAAGATTCGGCCAAAGAGAGGAAAGGAATTAGTTCCCAGATTTCGGCCAATCTAAAAGAAAGAGGAAGGAAAATCGAATAACATTTTATCTTACCCCTAATGATAAAATTGACTGCACCCTTGCCTGACCCTACAGAGATTCGGCTATATAGGCTAGATGTTGATTAATAGGTTTCGGCTTTTGGGGTTTAATGAATAATCGGCTAGGGGTTATTTGTGTATTCGACTTTTGATGCATTTATGAAAAGACGTAGAGAGTAAGGGTCAACAAGGTTCGGCTATGGCTCTCCAATAGTGATGGGATATTCGGCCACAAAAGAAAAAGGTATAAGCTTAAGGTTGAGAAAAGAAAAGGAGACTTAGAAGAAGACTATTAGTATTTCGGCACACACACCCTCTACCAAAGCCTCAAAACCGATTATGCACCCCTTAGAGTCCCATATTCGGGCAACTCATCTCTCACTCCCTTATCCCTTGATCCCCTCCATCTTCGCCGAATCCTCAAGCTCTCCCACCCAATCTATACCTCCTCCTTCCTAGAGTCCACTTGTCGTCCAAGTCCCTTCCTTCCTGACGAAAAAAACAACTCCACAAGTGCTCCCCTTGCTGCTTGAACCTAGGCCCCCTTTGCACTACTTGTGGCGTCACTTTTTAAGGCTTTAAGTGGCGCCTCCTTGCCACTTTAACAAGCCCATTTTTATGTCCAATTTCCCCTACAAATTTCCTTAAGGCCTCCTTTGCCTAGCTCCCCCTTTAAAACTAAAAATCTAATATTTTATAAGGCATTCTCCTACACTCTAGAGTTCCCAAAGTCTCCTAAACACATTCAAACACACATAGGCATACTACTATATGCACTTAAGCAAAAATGCACAAGCCCTAATTCCCGATGTTATAGTTCTACCCCCTTAAAATAATTTCGACCTCAAAATTACCTGGCTAAAATAAGTGAGGGTATTGCTGTCGCATCGCTTCTTCTGGCTCCCATGAAGCTTCTTCTGATCATGGTTACGCCATAATACTCTGACTAGAGGAACTGATTTCCTACGCAAGACTTTCACATCCCTCTCCAAAATCTAAATTGGTTCTTCCTCGTAAGACAAGTCTAGTCTCAACTCCACTTCTTCAACTGGAACCACGTGAGATGGATCCGATTGGTAACGACGTAGCATCAAGACATGAAATACATTGTGCAACTGCTTTAGCTCCGAAGGCAACTCCAGTTGATATGCCACTGGTCTAACCCGCTTCAAAACTTGATAAAGCCCTATAAACCTGGGACTCAGCTTTCCCTTGCAACCAAATCTCATTACCTTCTTCCACGGCGACACCTTTAAAAACACATAGTCACATACTACAAACTCTATCTCTTTCTGCTTAAGATCTGCATAAGACTTTTGCCTGTCAGATGCCTCCTTCAATCTTGCTCGAATTACCTTAACCTTTTCTTCTGACTCTGCCACCATCTCTGGTCCCAAAACACGATGTTTCCCTAGCTCCGTCCAACAAGTAGGTGTCTGACACTTTCGTCCATACAACGCTTCGTACGGTGCCATTTGAATGCTCGCTTGGTAGCTGTTGTTGTATGCAAACTCCACTAAAGGCAAGAATTCCTCCTAGTTTCCTCTGAAATCTATCACACATCCCCTCAACATATCCTCTAATACTTGGATTACTCGCTCCGACTGGCCGCCCGACTGTGGATGAAATGCCGTATTGAAGTCTAACCTGGTCCCCAATGCTTGATGTAGTGCCTTCCAAAATTGAGATGTAAACCTCGGGTCCCTATCTGAGATAATCGACACCGACACTCCATGCAGTCTCACAATTTTGCCACATACAGCTTTGCCAACTTCTACAAAGAATAATCAACCTACACTGGGATGAAACGTGTAGACTTTGTCAACCGATCTACTACTACCCATACCGAATCTTTTTTAGTAGGCGCAAGGGGAAGCCCACTAACAAAGTCCATGGCTATTCTCTCCCACTTCCACTGCGGAATCATTATCGGCTGAAGTAACCCCAAGGATACCTGGTGTTTCGCCTTGACTTGCTGACACGTTAAGCACTTCCCTACAAGCTCTGTGACTTCCCGCTTAAGACCAGGCCACCAAAACTGATCCCGTAGATCTCTATACAACTTGCTTCCCCTAGGATGCATAGCATAGGGGCTACCATGCGATTCCTAAAGAATCCTCTGCCTAAGCTCTTTATCCTTCGGCAAACAGACCTTGCCCTTGAAACACAACACTCCGTTACTGTTCGCACCATAACTTTCCAATCCCCCATCATGCACTTGTCGTAGTTTAGCACTTAGATCATCGTCTACCAACTGTCTTTCTTTCACCTGACTCACCCATGTCGGTTTCACTTGTAACTCTGCTAGCAAACTTCCATCGTCATACAGGTTAAGATGTGTAAACATCACCCTCAGATCTGACACTACTTTCTGACTTAGGGCATCCGCCACCACATTCGCCTTGCTCGGGTGATACTCTATAGAACAATCATAATCTTTCAACAGCTTTACCCACTTTCACTGTCTTAGATTCAGCTCCTTCTGAGTCAACAGATACTTAAGACTCTTGTGGTCCGTATAAATCACCGACTTCTCTCCATATAAATAGTGCCTCTGCACCTTAAGCGCAAAAACCACAGCAGCCAACTCCATGTCATGCGTCGGGTAATTAACCTCATGAGGCCTTAATTACTGAGACGCATAGCATAAGGACACATCCCAATCCTGTATGGGAAGCATCACAATATACCACAAAGTCCTTTCCTGCCTCAGGCTGAATTAAAACCGGAGCTTCAGTCAAAACCTTCTTCAATCTCTCAAAACTTCCCTGCTAGCTTGTTCGTCCACAAGAAAGGTACCTCTTTTCTTAATAATTTCGTCGATTAGTGCAAATATAGGCGAGAACCCTTCTACAAATCTCCTGTAGTAGCTCGCCAATCCCAAGCTGCGAAACTCGCCTTGACCTAGGTGGTTTCCAATCTAACACCGCCTCAATCTTCCTGGGATCTACCCTTATCCCTTCCTCAGACACCACATGGCCTAGAAAAGCAACCTCCCTCAGCCAGAATTTGCACTTGCTGAATTTGGCATACAACTTCCTTTCCTTTAACACTTGCAACACCACCTAGAGATGCTCATCGTGCTCCTCTTCAGACTTAGAATACACCAAGATGTCGTCTATAAACACAACGATGAATCGATCCAGGTAGAGTTGGAAAACCCGATTCATCATATCCATGAATGCAGCTGGGGCATTCGTCAACCCGAACGACATCACTAGGATTTCATAATGCCCATATCGAGTCCGAAAAGCTATTTTATGGATATCCGCCTCCTTCACCTTGAGTTGGTGGTATCCCGCCTTAGATCTATTTTCGAAAATACTGCAGCCCCCTTAAGCTGATCGAACAAGTCATCTATTCTTGGCAATGGATACTTGTTCTTAATGGTTAGCTTATTCAGCTGCCGATAATCTATGCACATGTGCATAGACCCGTCTTTCTTATTTACGAATAAGACCGGTGCTCGCCATGGAGACACACTGGGTCGGATAAACCCACGATCAAGTAATTCCTAGATCTACGCCTTGAGCTCAACCAACTCCTTTGGTGCCATTCTGTACAGAGCGATAGATATTGGTGCTCTAACTGGCAACAAATCAATCCCAAATTCCACCTCGCGATCTGGAGGCAACCCCGTAGTTCCTCCGAAAAAATATCCCCAAACTCTTTCACTGTCCTGACCTCACCTACCGCTGCTCCCTTAGCCTCCAAGGCACTAACAAGCATTAGAAAAGCCACACATCCTTTCCTCACCATCTTGTCTACCTTAAGGGCGGACACTACATTCGACAAGTAATTTCTTTGTTCTCCTATCACTGCAATCTCTTTGTCATCGGGAGTTTTCAACGACATGCGCTTATCAGCACAGTCCAGATTTGCATGATACTTCATTAGCCAATCCATGCCTAATATTTGGTCAAACCCCCAAATGGTAGTTCCATTAAGTCAGCTGGAAACACTACCCCCTGAACTTCTAAAGGCACATCTCTAAAGAGTTTATCTACCACTATAGATTGCCTTAAAGGACTAAGTACAGTCATTTTCCTAGAGATAGTTTCAGAGTTCACATCCAAAGTTCCAAACACCACACTAGCAATGTACGAATGAGTTGCCCCAACATCAATTAAAGCCATAAAGGGTAATCCGTAAATAAGGAACATACCTGTGATAACATCTGGTGCATCTCCTTCTTCACGACGTTTGGCAGCATACACCAACCCCGGTCATCACACCGAACCCCAACTCTCGCTGGTGTTCCACGACCTCGGCCGGAACCATTCCCTCCATGGTTCAAACCACGACCCCTCATTGCCTGTGACCACCTCCCCTCGATGAACATATCCACGCCCACTTTATCGAGCCCTTTCCATCTCCTAAGGATGCTTCCTAACCAAATGAGCCTTGGACCCACACCGAAAACATTTCTTATTCTGCCCCCAGCACTCTCCTGCATGAGTTCTCTCGTATTTAGCACATGGACGACTCTGGTTCCCAGCAACTAGTACCGGTGCACGAACAGAGTTCTCAACCCTTGGTCTTTTCTAGAAACCCCCAGATGATGCTGACAGCCCAAAACTCCTCTTATTCTGGTTTCTATCTCTCTCCCTATTTTGTCTCTCGGTCCTCTTGACCTCCTCAGCTATCTGAGCTTTCTCTACTAGAATAGTAAAGTCCCTTTCTCTCTGGGGCAATCAACACTCGTAACTCATCTCTTAGTCCATCTTTGAATCAGACACACCTCTCATAATCAGTAGCCATGATGCCCCGAGCATACCTGCTCAATCGCAGAAATTCTACCTCGTACTCAGTAACCGATTTACCACCTTACACCAAATTGAGAAACGCCTTCCTCTGTGCGTCCACATAACTGGCTCCTACGTACTTTCCCTCAATCTTGATCTTAAAATAACCCCAGTCCACTCGATCCGTAGGAGTACCTTTCCTAACTGTGAGCCACCATTGGTAAGCCTCGTCCTGGAGCAACGAGACAACACCCTTTAGCTTCTCCTCATCAGTGAAATCCAAATCATCCATGATCCTTTCCACTGCCTCCAACCAGTACTCCCCCACGTTCGGAGCTACTCCCGATACTTCTCTAAAAACATCAGCTCCATTCACTCTAAGTCTCTCAGATATTGACTTTCGAGCCCTATTTCCCGTACTCGCTCTAGCCACTCGCTCTAAAACTCGTAGCATAGCCTGCGATACTGCGTCCTATCCTCCTATCTGCTCTTGAAATTTCACCCCTACAGTCGATGGCGATGCTTCATTTTTGAAACCCTAACCAGACCCAACTGGTTCCTACACAGTCATTCTGCCTCTACCATGCCCTCGCACATTGCGTCCACGTCCCTTAGAGCTCATGTCTACGTTCGTGATTTAGTCTGCTTAAGAATTTTATGAATCAGTTTTTGTTCCATTAATTTATCGCGAACAGTCTTATGTTTAATAGTTCTAGAAAGTGGTTCTTTCGAATTCATACATACACACAGTCTCAAGTCTATTCATCCAATCATCATCATTCATGAACTTGCGTCCATCACAGAAAAGTGTTGTGGTTTTATTGTTGTTGTTCTCCACTACCCAAGGGTATTTTTGTAATTTGTCCTATAGGGGTATTTTGGTAATTTTCCAAATTAGGGTATTTTAAAATTTTGCAAAAAAGAGATTTTTGATATTTTTGCGTAATAAGAATACTTGGTAAGAAGATTCAAGGGTAATATGGTAATTTTATAAATTGAGGGTACTTTTGTAATTTTACAAACTAGGGATATTTTGATAATTTTACAAAATATGGTTCCAGGTGGTTTTTTAAAATAAGGGTATTTTGGAAATTTTTAATTCGGGGGTACTTTAGCAACTTTCCTTATTGAGGGTATTTTGGTAATTCGAACAGGTTAGGGGTAATTTGGTCAATTTGCAAATCAGGGGTATTTTGGTCATTTTTGAATCAAGGGTTCTTTGGCAATTTTGAAACCAAGGTTTGATTTAAGGATTATTCAAAACAAGGTAACTGGTCCCTTTCGGGTTTTAGTTATGGATTTTAGCCCGTGATTAAGTCCTCTTGGTTAGGGTGAACCGTCATACGCACCAGGTAGGATTCGAGCGGAGAGGAGGTGAGTCACTAGGACTGCTTAAATACCAAGCTCCCCTGAATCCAATCCTAGACATCCGTACAATGGTTGCCACACCCTTATCTCGGCGACTCAGTCACAGGTTTGTTTGGTTAGACTTTAAATTTTATGTATTCCGGTGTTGGGGTAGACTAATCCTGGGTTCAATAATTCCTAATCTACTAATCTATGTCCTTATAATTCCCACATACAAATCACAAAAGGGTTAGGGGTACTTACCTGGTGGACTTCGGGCCGGACGATTCGAGTGTCATGCTCCACAAAACCCTTTTTCCTGAAAATTTTCTTTGACCCACTAAAACACAAAATGAAAGTGTTTATGGGCTTCAGAAATCCATAAGTTGAGTGTAGAAATTGGGCTCTGATACCAATTTGTAACGCCCCAAACCCGGCCCAAAACACTACGACTAAATTCGGAATGCTACTGAAAAAAACTTTAGGTCGAAAAACATCTTGAAGTTCAGAGTTAATTGGAAATGAGTCCCTCATTTACTTTAAATTTCTTAAGAAAAATCGAGTAAAAACCTTTAATAAGTCTTTAAGATATGAAACTGTCATAACTTGAAACTTTGTTTGCAACTAATAATCCAGGTCTAGTCTAACATAACCACATTGAAACCCAAAATAATTAAATGGCCTTATTACATCAAAACATCCCATATAAACTGAAATTAAAATATAAGTTTCTAAACATAAAAATCGCGTCTGCATGGCCATCTCGAATCCCATCCAACCCGGTCCAACATCACGATCCACCTGCATTGTTTGGTAAAAATTGGGTGAGTCAATAGACTCAGTGTGTAATTAGTCCACAGATTTCCACATATGGGCTTGGCCCAAAACCACACCCATCCACAAATCAGATAATAATGCAAAATGCACCCAACCCAGCCTAGGGTCCATCCTCTACACACCCCCGTATCCAACCACCACACACTAGGGGATTACTAAATCGACCCTCCAACCTCTACACACCAATTCGGTAAATTATGCCATCCACCAAGTGGTCAAGCCACTGATCCATGTGATCAAATCACAAAATAATCCATAACATGACCGTAGTCAACGTCAATCCATGTGAGGCTCGTAGCCATCACTAATCCACGTACATAAATGTACACCCTGTCTTTCTTTCAGATATACAAATCCCGCCCCATGATTATGGAACATACAATAATGATGTAATGAAATAATGCATGTTCATATTATTCAAACATACCACACATATATACAGCAATAACCACAATTTTATCAGCTTTTACCACTGACCTGATTATCGACATACCCACTAAGGGTAACCATCCCATTATTGCCACTGCACTAATCATCATACTTATAACACTCACAATAATTGAGACATACTCGGAAATTGCGTAGTAACTACACACCTAATAACCCGAAGGCTCTTTTGCTTTACTCCCCACTTTTTGAATTGCCCCTAAAAGATCATAGTCAGAATCGGCTAGTCACTAACACTTACTATGGCCTTGGCCGAATATTAATGCCCTCTTACCTTGCGGATCTTAATCCAAAAATCGTCACTTATTTTATAGAGATGTCGAAATCCTACATGGTACATGTCAGGGTCATCCTATTGCACAAGATCTATGATAATGGCCCTTGGCCGAATACTACACATGGCTTACCTTGGATTGTGAAATCTCGAAGATCTCCTCCTTGTAGTTGACAATAATAAAATTCCAAAATTCCTCTTCAAAGATTTGGCCATAGAGAGGGAAAGGAATTAGTTCCTAGATTTTGGCCAATCTAAAAAAAAGAGGAAGAAAAATTGAATAACATTTGATCTTACCCCTAATGATGAAATCGACTGCACCCTTGCCTGACCCCACAGAGATTCGGCTATATAGGCTAGATGTTGATCAATAGGTTTCGTCTTTTGGGATTTAATGAACAATCGGCTAGGGGTTTTTTGTGTATTCGGCTTTTGATGGATTTATGAAAAGACGAAGAGAGTAAGGGTCAACAAGGTTCGGCTATGGCTCTCCAATGGTGATAGGATATTCGGCCACAAAAGAAAAAGGCATAAGCTTAAGGTTGAGAAAAGAAAAGAAGACTTAGAATAAGGCTATTAGTATTTTGGCACACACACCCTCTACCAAAGCCTCAAAATCGATTATGCACCCTTTAAAGTCCCATATTCGGGCAACTCATCTCTCACTCCCTTGTCCCTTGATCCCCTCCATCTTAGCCGAATCCTCAAGCTCTCCCACCCCATCTATACCTCCTCCTTCCTAGAGTCCACTTACCGTCCAACTCCCTTCCTCCCTGACTAAAAAACAACTCCACAAGTGCTCCCTTGTCGCTCGAACCTAGGCCCCTTTGCCTGCTTGTGGCGTCACTTTTTAAGGCTTTAAGTGGCACCTCCTTGCCACTTTAACAAGCCCATTTTTATGTCCAATTTCCCCTACAAATTTCCTTAAGGCCTCCTTTGCCTAACTCCCCCTTTAAAACTAAAAATCTAATATTTTCTAAGGCATTCTCTTACACTCCAGAGTTCCCAAAGTCTCCTAAACACATTCAAAACACACATAGGCATACTACCACATGCAATTAAGCAAAAATGCACAAGCCCTAATTCCCAGATATTACAAATCCTTTGCTCAAATTAAACACTCAAATGGACTAATTAGCTTACAAAATTTAAGCACATGCTTAGTCACATATCAACAGCACAGAAAATAATATTAAAATATTATACAGACTCGAATTTGTGGTCCCAAAACCACTATTTCAACTAGGGTATAAACCAGACTATTACACTGAGAGAAAAGCAATTGTATGCGAAATTTAGCAAATGTAAATTCTGGTTACACGAGGTTAGTTTTCTGGGATAGATTGTGTCAGCTTTTATGATTCGTGTTGATTCGAGCAAGATTTCTACTATTCAAGATTGGAAACCTCCGAAGAACGTGTCTAAAGTCTGTAGTTTTCTAGGACTAGCTAGTTATTATCGTCGATTTGTGAAAGGATTTTCAATGATACCTACTCCGTTGACTAGATTACTTCAGAAAGATGTTAGATTTGAATGGTCTAATAAATGTCAAAAAAGTTTTGATCAGTTGAAAACTCAGTTAACAGAAGCTCCAGTGTTAGTACAACCAAAATCGGGTAAAGAATTTGTGATTTACAGTGATGCTTCATTAAACGGTCTGGGATGTGTTTTGATGCAGGAAGGCAAAGTTGTAGCTTATGCCTCAAGACAATTGAAGCCTCATGAAAAGAATTATCCGATGCACGACCTTGAGTTAGCTGTGATTGTGTTTGCACTTAAGATTTGGTGCCACTATCTGTATGGTGAGTAATGTCACGTGTTTTTAGATCATAAAAATCTAAAATACTTGATGACCCAGAAAGATTTGAACCCGCGTCAAAGAAGATGGTTAGAGCTGTTAAAACATTATGAGCTTGTCATAGATTATCATCCGGGTAAAGCAAACATTGTTGCTAATGTATTGAGTAGAAAATTATTGTTTGCACTACGTGTTTTGAGTACTCAATTGGATTTTTCTGATGATAATTTTGTGATAGCTGAATTAAAAGCGAAACCGTTGTTTGTATAGCACAATGTGATGCTCAGAAGGTTGATAATGAATTGTTATCAAAACGAGCTCAGTGTGATTCAAATTCTGAATCTAAATTTCAAATTATTGATGATTGCTTGAGATTCTGAGATCATATCTGTGTTCTAAGAAATTCAGAGTTAATTCAGCTAATTTTGAATGAAGCTCATAATAGTCGTATATCTGTTCATCCAGGAAGTACTAAAATGTACCATGATTTGAAGCGACACTATTGGTGGTCTAGTATGAAATGAGACATTTCTGACTTTGTTTCCAAATGTTTAGTCTGTCAACAAGTGAAAGCTTAACATCAAGTTCCGTCTGGGTTGCTTCAACCGATTTTGATTTCTGAATGGAAATGGGATAGAGTAACAATGGATTTTGTTTCGGGATTGCCTCTAACTTTGAGAAAGAAAGATGCGATATAGGTCGTTGTTGATCGTTTGACGAAATCTGCCCATTTTATTCTGGTAAGAACTAATTACTCGCTTGATAAATTAGCTGAGCTATATATTTTTAAGATTGTGAGATTACATGGGGTGCCATTATCTATCGTATCAAATAAAGATATGAGATTTACATCGAGATTCTGGAAGAAATTACAAGAAGCTGTAGGCATGAAACTACATTTCAATACAGCCTTTCATCCGCAGACAGATAGTCAGTCTGAACAGACCATTCAGATTCTTGGAGATATGTTAAGATGCTGTATACTTGAGTTTAATGGTTTGTGTGAATAGTACCTACCATGGATTGAATTTGCATACAATAATAGGTATCAGTCAAGCATCAAAATGGCACCTTATGAAGCTTTGTATGGACGTAAATGTCGTACACCTATGTATTGGACTAAGCTCAGTGAAAATAAACTACACGGGGTCGAATTGATAAAATATTCAGAATAAAAAGTAAACCGATCCGAGATTGTTTGAAAATAGAATCTGATCATCAGAAGTCGTATACGGACTTAAAATGAAAAGATATAGAATTTGAGCTCGGTGATAGAGTATTTCTGAAAGTGTCACCGTGGAAGAAAGTGCTTCGATTTGAACGTAAAGGCAAGTTAAGTTCAAGGTTCATCGGGCTGTATGAGATCATTGAATGTGTTGGGCCTGCTGCTTATAGGCTGTTTGCCACTTGAACTAGAAAAGATACACAATGTATTTCATGTTTTGATGCTCCGTAGATATCGTTCTGATCCCTCACATGTGACTACTCCGTTTGAAATTGAAATTTGATCTGATATGACATACGAGGAGGAAATGATCCGTATCTTAGCTCATGAGGTGAAAGAGCTGAGAAACAAGAAATTTTCGTTAGTGAAAATATTGTGGAATCGTCTTTGAATTGAAGAGGAAACGAGGGAACCAGAAGATTCAATGAGACAACAATTTTCGACTCTATTTAACAGTAAGATTTTATGGGACGATAATCCCTAAGGTGGAAGAATTGTAACAGTTCAGTTTATACCTCAGTCAAAACAGTGGTTTTGGGACCACAATTTGAGTCCGTATAATATTTTAATATTATATTCTATGCAATTGATAAGTGTTTGAGCATGTGTTAAAGTTTCGTAAGCTAATTTGTCCGTTTATGTGTTTAATTTGATAAAAGGACTAAGATGCATAATGTTTAAAAGTGGCTTTTCATTTGATTAATGATCAAATTGATGTGTCTTTATTATGAGAAGTCCTTAAAAGGCAATTTGCCTATTATAATTGATAGTCGATGGTTATGGTCCATAATGTCCTTGGGATTTATGTTTTGTAATTTTATATTATAACGTTAAATATGTCATTTATGTATTAAGTTTATAATAGTAAAATTAAAACATGAAAATGGACATTAAATCATCCATTTTTTCCACCAAAAATCAAAGAAAGAAAAAGAAAGAAGTTGAGCTAGGTTTCGGCCATTGTAAGCTTGAATTAAGGTATGATTTTGATTTGGAATTTGATGATTTTTATGTTTTTGATATTGTTGCTAAGTCTACGATCAAGCCCATGTCTCAATTTTGTGTATTGATGATGTTCATGAGATATGCCATTGATGATATGTTGAGTTTTGTGATGAGCTTAGTTGTTAAATGAAATATTTGAGCTAGATGAACATACTTTGTTCTTGAATTTTTGATGAATTTACCTAAATAGGGCTAAATTGAGAAAATAGTAACTTGAGGGACTAAATTACAAATTTGATGAAAATATGGGCTTGTATGAGATTCATGAGCATTCGGCTAAGCATGTATATGTAATGATTTTGTGAATTTGATGTTTTGAGAAAAAAGGACTAAATTGATAAATTGTGCAAATGTAAGGGTTAAATTACAAATAGCCCTAAATGTGTGTCCTTGGATTGAATTAATGAGTTAGTGAATAAAATAGTTAATTTTGAATATGTATAGATCAAGAGCTGAGGAAAATAGACTTAGATTACGGTAAAGCAAAAATAACCGAGTAACCATTTCCATTTTCGTAAAATCAAATCCAAGGTAAGTCATTATGCAAATAAAAATATTTGTTTTAAACTGTGTATGATCATATGACTATTGTTAACTATGAATGCTTATGAGATGATCCGTACATGAATTCCTAGATATGGCTGACTTAGTGTCGATATTCGATAAGTTCCGTACGAACCTAGGAATAGATAGGATTAGCTATGTCATGATATAGGTATTTGTTCTGTTTTATCATGTGAGACCGTGTTTGGCACGTTGGCATTGATTTGAGATTTTGTGTAAGACCACATCTGGGACGCTGGCAACTATATGAGCTTTACGTGTAAGATCATGCTTGGGACATCGACATCGTATTGATTCGTGTAAGACCCTGTCTGGGACAGTGGCATCAATATCTGAGTACACGTAAGACCTTGTCTGGGATGTTGGCATTGTACTACTATTCTGAGCTTTCTGAGTATCCTATTAGATTCTTATCGGTTCAATAAGCAAAACCAAATTATGATCATTTACGTAAATGTATATTTGTTTAAGGTACGTTTGATATGTACACTAAGTCTGTATAAAAGCTAAGTACCTATGTAACTTTGATTTGAAGAAATGTATGATTGAATATGAGATTATGAATGAGATACAAGAATGGTTATGGAAGAGCTATGTATATATAAGATTTATGAATTGATGAATGTGGCAGATATGGCCAAGAAAATGGGTCTAAGCATACATGTAATGAATTAGTTATGAATATGAATTTTGCCAATATTTTCATATTCTTAAATACTTTACATGATAGGTTTATTTGTATATGACTTACTAATCTTTTGGAAAGCTTACTCTGTGCGTGTGTTTTCTCTATTTTATAGATCGTTAAAGCTATTAAAGGTTAGGGACCGTCAAGGATCATCATCACACTACTCAACTTATTTTGGTACATTTTGGAAATGTATAAACCTAGATATGGCATGTATAGCTAAGTTTGTTGTATGAACTTAGCTACGTGATGTGGCTATTTATAAGTTGATATTTTGCCTTGATGAAATTGTTATATGATATATGTTTTGGAATGGTTAAATAGCATTTGAAATGGTCAATTTTTTGGGTTAGTAAGGATGAATTATTACTTGTATATTCATAAGTTTTTGTCTTGTGAAGTTGGCATGAATGGAATTGGTATTGAATGTATAGATTGAATGGTCCTGTTGTTATATTCTTGGTTGTCAAATGTGCATGAGATTTATTGATGATTGGATAGTAGGTTTGACCCTAAGGGGGTGGCATTTTGGCCTTGCAAATGGCCTATAATGTCACACGGTTGAGGCACACAGGCATGCATAGTGACCGTGGGGTAAAGTTAGTAGCTAGCTTAGGAGCACACAGCCAGGGTACACGGGCGTGCCTAGTAGCCGTGTGAAGTACTCAGTATATGGCCTAAGAATACACGGCCTTAGCTCATGGGGGTGTTTGGTAACCATGGAGTCAAGTCAGAATCGACCACGGCCAGGCAACATGAGCGTGCTTTGTGGTCGTGGAGTAAAATCAGTTTCGACCACATGGAGGACACACAGGAGTGTCTAGCAGCCGTGGGAGGCACACGGCCTATCCACACGGGCGTGTATCCTTTGAAACTTTAAAAAGTTTTAAATTTCTGAGAATTTCTGTATGTGTTTTGGTTTATTCCCGACCCTATTTCTAAGCATGTTCAAGGTATCGGTGACCTATTTAAGGGACTCTATGCTTGTGTTTGGTGAATGGTTGTATGAAATTTCTGTAAATATTTTCGATCTGTCTGGTAATGTCTTTAACTGTAATCTGGCAACAGTTATAGGATAAGGGTGCTACAGTGCAAAGCTGAGACACTCGAAAAAGATAAAAGAAAAGCCGAATCTAAAGCTAGAGAGGTGAGAAAATGATTTTCGAGAAAATCATTTCAGTCTGCTCTAAAGAAATTCAGGGATGAGCATAGCCATTCAAAGGTTAATGTGGGACAATCGAATAGAGATTGAGCTAGATCACAAATGAGCTCCAAAACTCCAGTAACTGCAATAGCAAGTGTTGGAAATGTCCGATCTGAGAGACCTGAATGTAACAATTGTGGCAAAAGGCATCTGGGAAGTTGTAGATTAAATGATCAATCCTACTTCAGAAGTGGATCATTAGATCATTTTATCCGTGACTGTCCAGAGTCTATTGAGCCATAGATTATTCAGAATCCAAGATCTGATAATGCTCCAGCGAGAGGTAGATCTTCTCGAAATGTAAGAAATGTCAATGGTAGCCAAAGAACAACGAGAGACACTATTGCAAGATTTGAAGCTAGAGCACCTGCCAGAGCATATGCTATCCGAGCTCGTAAGAAAGCTTCATCCCCGATGTTATAACGGGTACATTTACACTTTATGATACTTCTGTGATGGCATTGATAGATCCAAGTTCTACACATTCGTATATATATATGAACTTAGTATTTAGTAAGACTTTGCCTTTAGAGTCTACTGAGTTTGTAATAAAAGTATCGAACCCCTTAGGCAAAAGTGTCCTAGTTGACAAAGTACGCAAGAATTGTCCATTAATGTTTCGAGATATCTACTTCCTTGCTGATTTGATGCTTTTTCCATTTGATGAGTTTGATATAATTTTGAGTATGGACTGGTTGACATTGCATGATGCTATTGTGAACTATAAAAGGAAGACTATTGATTTGAGATGTTTGATTGATGAAGTAGTTCAGGTTGATTCTAATGATTTGAATGGATTGCCTGCTGTGATATCTGTATTGAAAGCTCAAAGATATGTGAAACAGGGATACGAAGCTTATTTTTCTTATGTGATTGATTCGGAAGTGTCTAAAAAGAAAGTTGAATCAGTGCCAGTTGTTTGTGAGTTTTCTGATGTATTCCCTGGAGAATTGTTGGGATTACCTCCGATACGTGAAGTTGAATTTGGTATTGATTTGTTGCCGGGTACAACACCTATTTTGATAGCTCCGTATAGAATGACACCAACAGAGTTGAAAGAGCTAAGGTCACAGCTGCAAGAGTTAACTGACAGAGGGTTTACGAGACCGAGTTTCTCACCTTAGGGTGCTCCTGTTCTGTTTGTGAAAAAGAAAGATGACACGATGAGAATGTGCATTGACTATTGTCAGTTGAATAAAGTGACCATAAAGAAAAAATATTCGTTGCCCAGGATTGACGATTTGTTTGATCAGCTAAAAGGAGCCACTGTGTTTTCAAAGATAGATCTGAGATCGGGTTACTACCAGTTGAGGGTGAAAGCTTCAGACATTCTAAAAATTGCTTTTAGAACGAGGTACGAGCATTATGAGTTTTTACTTATGCCTTTTGGACTAACGAATGCTATTATTGTTTTTATGGATCTGATGAATAGAATTTTTAGACCGTACCTATATCGATTTTCTGTTGTATTCATTAACGACATTTTGATTTATTCACGGGATGAAATTGAACATGCTTAACATTTTTGAATTGTGTTGCAAACTTTAAGAGAAAAGAAATTGTATGCGAAATTAAGTAAATGTGAATTTTGGTTACATGAAGTTAGTTTTCTGGGACATATAGTATTGGCCTCAGGAATACGAGTTGATCCCAGCAAGATTTCTACTATTTTGGATTGGAAACCTTTGAAAAATGTGTAACACCCCAAACCCAGCCCATATATTTCGACCGGATTTGGAATGCTACGAGTTGTGCATTGAAAACTTTTGCTAAGGGTTGGTTCGAAAATCTTATGTTAATTTGGATAAATAAATATCATATATATATAAAAAAACCTCATATTCTTATTATTTTGAATAATTAAACCTTTGACAAAATTTCATGAATTTCAATTATTAAAATTACTGAGATGAATAAAACTATGGGGCCTTATTACATCATTATTTCCCAAAATAAAATAAAACTTTATGAAAAACCTGAAATAGTCTATAAAATAAAAACTCGATGGCCCCGAGTCATCTCATCTCCCATGTCCACGATTTATCGCTCATCCGAAAGAGTAGAGAAATGAAAGCGTGAGTCACCAAGACTCGATGTATAAATCCGAACACACCGACACGAGGCCCATTAAACACATTATGGGCCTTGGCCCATACATGGAGGCAACAATCATAAATACATGATAAACAATAAATAATGAATAGCCCAACCCATCCTAGAATTCCATCCTCTACAAACCAACCCGTACCAACCATCACACGTTAGGGATTTCTACAATCAACCCTGCAACCGTTACACACCATAACGATAGCCGTACTGCCTATTTCTGTTAATCAGAAATCATAAAACTTGGCATAGCCATCGATCACTATGTCACCTAGCATTTATATTTGTGGGATTTCTACCACCGATCACCGTGTGACCCATGTTTATATTCGTGGGATTTCTACCACCAGTCACCATGCAACCCGTTATGCACTTCCCCTTCATTATCATATTCCCACCCCATGCATACATACATAAAGAAAACATCATACAGGCTTTCATATATTTCGATATACATAGAGATTTCGATGATTGCATACCTAGCATCCTTACCTAACCCTTTTAGGGTTTTATTCGACTATCTACACAGCCCCTTTTCGGCTTTTTAGCCCATAACACATAAAGAGCAGTTAGAGAGTGTGTGTTAGAGATCTGCACACCTGGTTACCGTTAGGACGACACTTTCTATGTCGACACTATCAGAAGTCGATACGACTGCTACTTGCCTAAGGTGTTGTTTCGAAGTCGGTCCACAACCCGGTGGCCAGTCTCAAACCGCTGACACTGCGAGTTTTTTAAACTTAGGGATTGGGTTTTCAGATCTAGTCCCCTCCTTTGCCTGATCCATATTTAATTCCATTACAAGTCCTTGTCAGAACTACTATATTGTGATAAGGTTGTTAAACCATAACCTATGGTTAGGATTATAGCTATGATAGCGAATCCAACAGAAATCTAAAGACATCCCTTACCTTAAAATCCTAGAATCAGAGACTAGCGATTTTTGGCTCTTAGATCTAAACGAACAGATTTCCTTCAAATCTCGTAAGGCCGCCCAAATGCCAAAAAGAAAGGAAATATTAGCCTCAATTGACAGTCTTAACAACAAAGTGGCCATTCGGCCTTGTCTCTTAAAAACTGAAAGAGAAAAAGAATGGATCAGAGGAAATCGGCACGTACCTTTACAAAGAATTTGACAACCCTAGCAAATCCCGATTTTATGGAGAAATAGGCATCTAGCCTATTAGAATAGAAGAAAATCAGCAACTCCTAAGAGATTCCAGCTTATGGAGAAGTTGGCTAAAAAGGAAAAGAATGAAGAAGAGATTTCAGCTTCTGTAGGAATCAAAAGAAAAGTTTTGCAGAGGTGGACTAGGGTTTAGGCTTTTAGTAAGAAAGTTAACAGAAATAACAGAGGGAGAGACTGAGAATTTCGGCACAAAGATTGAAGAATAGTGTATGGTTCAAATGCCGGAATTGATGAGCTATCCCCCCTATTTATAGAAATTTTGGCACTTACCTAACAAAAACCAAAAGTACCCTTCCTGATAACTAAGAATTACGCAAATAAAAAGGGAAAATTCGGCACCCCCATGGCAAATAGAAACCAATTTCTTTACTCCTCTAGGTGATGGAATTTTGGCCAACTTTGCTCTCAACAGATATCTCCTAACTTTTCTTCTTTATCTAAATTTCTTCATACCTTCAAAAGACTCCTAGATAACACCACCTTTTTCTTCTATTATCAGCACAATATTATCACTAAATCCCCTCTAAAAATAAGCCCTAATGCAGTCCATTACTCTTTGCTCTTTTAAGTGCAGAAATTGGCCCAAAGACATGGGCTCCTTGCGGCCAAACTTGGGCCTCTTTCAGCTGCTAGTGATGCCACCCTCTAGCTCACTTGCAGCGTCACTTAATATTGGGCCACCAGCCCACTTTGGTGTTTTAAATACAGATGCTATCTTTTTAACCCTATAGTGCCCAAAAAAATAATTTAACCAAGGCCTCTGCCTAAGCCTGAGCCCAATTTGGACCCTTAACAGTTAAAGTAACACTTTAAACATATCCACACACTAAACGCATAGGACCAAAAATTCAAGATGTTATAGTTCTACCCCTTTAAAGAAATTTCGTCCTCGAAATTACCTAATTAGAAAATATGGGGGTATTGCTGTCGCATCGCTTCCTCTGGTTCCCAAGTTGCCTCTTTAGAACCATGATTCCAGCACAACACCTTAACCAATGGAACCGTTTTCCTTCACAACACCTTGATATCCCGCTCCAGAATGTCCACCGGTTCCTCTTTGAAAGATAGATTGGGTCTTACCTCGATTTCCTCCTTAGGCACTATATGAGATGGACCCGAACGATAACGTCTTAACATAGAGATGTGAAATGCATCGTGAATTTGTCTTAACTCCAGGTGTAACACAAGCTGATATGCCACTGGTCCTACTCGTTTCAACACTCGATAAGGTCCGATGAAGCGGGGACTCAATTTCCCCTTTCGTCCAAATCTTAGCACCTTTTTCCACGGCGACACCTGTAAGAACACCTTGTCACCTACTGCAAAGTCTATGTCCTTATGCTTTAAGTTAGCATAGGACTTCTGTCTATCCACCGCCTCTTTTAGTCTAGCCTGATTCACTTCCACCTTCTCCTCCATCTCGGTGACCAAGTCTAGACCCAAAATTTGACGTTCCCCTAATTCCGTCCAACAAGTAGGAATACGACACTTTCGCCCATACAAAGCTTCGTAGGGCGCCATCTGAATACTTGACTGGCAACTGTTGTTGTAAGCAAACTCTGCTAACGGTAAAAACTCTTCCCAACTACCTCTGAAATCAATGACACATCCTCTCAACATGTCCTCCAAGATTTGAATCACCCACTTAGACTATCCATTGGTCTGAGGATGGAATGCTGTACTGAAATCCAACTTCGTTCCCAAAGCTTGATGCAACACCTTCCAAAATTGCGAGGTGAACCTAGGGTCCCTATCTGATATGATCGATACCGGAACTCCATGCAACCTTACCACCTCCGCTACGTATAGCTTAGCTAACTTTTGCAAAGAGTAATCAACCCGCACTGGTATGAAGTGAGCAGACTTTGTCAAACGGTCAACAATCACCCCAACCGAATCTTTCTTAGTAGGCGTGAGGGGTAGCCCAATAACAACGTCCATTGTGATCCTTTCCCACTTCCATTGTGGAATCTTTACCAGCTGTAATAACACTGATGGTAACTGATGCTCTACATTGACCTGCTGGCAGGTTAAACACCAACCCACAAGCTCGATTATGTCGCGCTTTAAATTCGACCACCAAAACTGCTCTCTCAAATCCCGATACATCTTACTCCCGATAGGGTGCATAGCGTATGGACTACCATGCACTTCTTGCAAAATCCTATGCCTTAACTCAAGATCCCTCGGCATGCACACTCTCCCGTGGAAACATAACAGCCCATCTTGATTAATACTGAATTCTGTCGGTTCATCACTTGACCCTACCAGAAACTTTTCCTTTAACAACTCATATGTCTGCTGCTTCTCCTTAACCTGATTGACCCATGAGGGTTTCACTTGAAGTTCAGCTAATAACCTTCCATCATCATATAGACTAAGGTGAACAAACATTAATCTTAAGTCAGAGATTACATTATCACTTAGAGCATCTGCTACTACGTTAGCTTTACCCGAATGATACTCGATCGAGCAGTCATAATCCTTTAACAACTCGATCCACCTCTTTTGCCTTAGATTCAACTCTTTTTGGGTCAATAGGTATTTTAAGCTCTTATGATCAGTAAAAATGACAGATTTCTCCCCGTAAAGATAATGCCTCCAAATCTTCAAAGCAAAAACCACCGCTGCCAACTCCAAGTCATGGGTGGGATAATTTGCTTTGTGCGGTCTTAACTGTCGAGATACGTACGCTGTAACCTTTCCATCTTGCATCAACACACATCCTAATCCCGTGTGTGAAGTATCACAATAAATCACAAATTTCTTCCCAGCCTCCGGCTGGATCAACACCGGAGCTTCCGTCAAAATTCTTTTTAACTTCTCAAAACTTTCCTTCTGCTTATCAGACCAAATAAACGGAATTTCTTTCCGTAACAACTTAGTCAACGGTGTCGCAATTAAAGAGAATCCTTCAACAAACCTTCTATAGTATCCGGCCAGACCCAGAAAACTCTGAATCTCAGCCACAGACTTAGGTGGTTTCCATTCCAACATCGCTTCAATCTTTCGAGGGTCTACCCTAATCCCCTCAGCCGACACAACGTGCCCTAGAAAAGTAACCTCCTTTAGCCAAAATTTACACTTACTAGATTTGGCATACAACCGCTTTTCCCTTAGAATCTGCTGAACCATTCACAGATATGAGTCATGCTCCTCTCCGATCTTGAATAAACCAGGATATCATCTATGAACACCACGACGAACTGATCCAAGTATGGTTGGAACACTCAGTTCATCATATCCATAAATGCTGCTGGTGCGTTGGTCAACCTAAATGGTATCACCATGAACTCATAGTGACCATAGCGAGTCCTAAAGGCCGTTTTATGAATATAAGCCTCCTTGACCTTAAGTTGATGGTACCCTGACCTCATATCTATCTTCGAAAAGACTGAGGCCCTCTTCAACTGATCGAACAAATCATCGATCCTCGGCAATAGGTACTTGTTCTTGATCGTTAACTTATTCAACTGGCAATAGTCAATACACATATGTATTAACCCATCCTTCTTCTTAACGAATAAAATCGGTGCTCCCCACGGTGACACACTAGGTCGAATAAACCCTTTATCCATTAACTTTTGAATCTGCGCTTTCAACTCCACCAACTCCTTTGGTGCCATTCGATATGGAGCTATCGATATCAGCGTTGTTCCCAAAACAAGATCAATTCCAAACTCCACTTTACGATCCAGAGGTACTCTCGGAAGCTCTTCGGGGAAAATATTAGGAAATTTCTTCACCGTCCTAACATCTCCAACCGTTAGTTCCTTAGCTTCCATAGTACGAACAAACATTAAGACTGCCTCACATCTTTTCCTCACCATCCTTTCTGCTCTTAGGGCGGTTACAATGTTCGACAGATAGTTCCCCCTTTCTCTTATTACCAACACTTCGTCACCCTCAGGAGTTTTCAACACCATACGCTTAGCTGCATAATCTAGTTTAGCTTGATACTTCACAAGCCAATCCATGCCTAGGATTAAATCAAACTCCCCGAACAGTAATTCCATTAGATCCGTTCGAAAAACTATCCCCTGAACCTCTAAAGGTATTTCCCGGTAAAGCTTTTTTACCACTACAGAGTGTCCTAATGGGCTTACTACAGAGTGTCCTAAGTTTCTCTTTCTTCCACTCCTATCACTACCCTGGTTTAGTTGCCTTGTCTACTTAATCTCCTCAGCTATCTTTGCCTTTTCCACCAGGATAGTGAATCAGACCATCTTCAAAACGAACACAGCGTTCATGGTCTGTGGCTACCATCCCTCTAGCATAACGGCTAAGGCATAAGAATTTTGCTTCATACACAGCCATCGACCTACTCCCCTGGACCAAATTCAGAAATGCCATACGCTGCGCATCCACATAGCTCGATCCAATGTACTTGTTCTGGAACGCTATTTTGAAGAACTCCCATGTGATGCGGTCAGCCACTGTACCATCCTTAACTGTGAGCCACCATTGGTAGGCTTCATCCCTCAAGAGAGATATAACTCCTTTTAATTTCTCTTCCTTCAAGAGATCCAGATCGTCCATTATGCGTTCAACCGCCTCTAACCAATACTCAGCTGAGCTCGGGGCTATACTAGAGATTCCCCTAAATACTTCTGCCCCATTGCTTCTAAGTCACTCCGGCACAGATTTCTGGGCTCCTTTTGCCCATACTTGCCTCAGCAACTCTCTCCAAAACCCTTAACACCGCCTGAGACACCACATCATCTCCGCCTGTCTGGTCCTGGAATTCCCCCTCAGCAGTTGGTGGAACTGGTATCTCGTTTCCAGATCCATGACCAGATCCTACCGATTCTGACACAGTCATCCTTCCCCTGCCACGACCACACGACAGACGTCCATGGCCCCTTGTACTCATTCTACTGATTCACTTTTATCTAGTTAGAAATTTTATGAATTATTAGTTTTTTTTCCACTAATTAATCACGAACAGTCTTATGCATAGTAGGTTTAAAAGTAGTTCTTTCGAGTTCGCAACGAGCTCAATCTTAAGTCTGTATCTCTTAGTTCTAAGAGTCACATACATGCAATCATCAACATACAAACAACATCCATGAACTCACATTCATCATGTAAGGGTATTTTTATAATTTTACTACCTAGGGGTATTTTTGTAATTTTATCTTATAGGGGTATTTTCATAATTTTTTTCTCAAATAGGGTTTCTTGGTGATTTTTACAACATAAGGGTATTTTGGAAGTTTTACAATTCGGGGGTTTTTTGGTAATTTATCGGTCCAGGGGTATTTCGGTAATTTTACAAATTAAGAGTATTTTGGTCATTTTACAAATCAGGGGTATTCTAGTAATTTTACAAATCAGGGGTATTTCAAAAATTTTCAAAACTAGAGGTTATTTTAGTAATTTACACAATAGGGTGGCTGGTCCCTTTCGGGTTTTAATTATAAATTTTAGCCCGTCAACAAGTCCTCATGGCTAAGGTGAACAGTCACTACGCACCAGGTAGGATTCTAGCGATGAGGAGGTGAGTCACTAGGACTACTATACCTATTGCCAAACCCTAATCTCGCGATTTGTTCATAGGTTTGTTTGGTTGGATTCAATCTTATGAATTTTGAGAGTGATTTAAACGAAGCCTAAAGTCCATCAATGTCTAATATACTAGCCTACGTTCATCAAGCCCATTAAGCCCTCATGTATATCACAACAAGAGTTTAGAATACTTACCTGCGTGGATCGGGTGCCGGTAGACTCGAAGGCCATATCTTCATCCAAAACATTTTTCTCAATATTCCCAACAAATTTTCAAAACATTACTAGGCCCATTTCACAGCCCAAGTTTTGAACTGGGCTTTGATACAAAAATGTAACACCCCAAATCTGACCCATAAGTTTCGAATGGATCTGGTATGCTATGGGTTGTACATTGAAAACTTTTGCTAAGGGTTGGTTCGAAAATATTAAGTTAATTTGAATAAATAAATATCATATATATATATATATAAACCTCATATTCTTATTATTTTGAATAATTAAACCTTTGACAAAATTTCATGAATTTTAATTATTAAAATTCTTGAGATGAATATAACTATGGCGCCTTATTGCATAATTATTTCCCAAAATAAAATAAAACTTTATGAAAAACTAAAATAGTCTATAAAATAAAAACTCGATGGCCCCTAGAGTCCGTCTCAACTCCCATGTCCACGATCTACTACTCATCTGAAAGAGTAAAGAAAATGAAAGCGTGAGTCACCAAGACTCAGTGTATAAATCACGAACACACTAACCTGAGGCGCACAAACACATTATAGGCCTTGGCCCATACATGGAGGCAACAATCATAAATACATGATAAACAATAAATAATGAATAGCCCAACCCATCTTAGAATTCCATCCTCTACACACCAACCCGTACCAACCATCACACCTTGGGGATTTCTACAATAAACCCTCCATCTGCTACACACCATAACAACAGCCATACTGCCTATTTTTGTTAATCAAAAAATCATTAAACGTGGCACAGCCACCGATCACTATGTGACCTAGCATTTATATTTATGGGATTTCTACCACCGGTCACCGTGTGACCAATGTTTATATTCGCGGAATTTCTACCACCTGTCACCATGTGACCCATTATGCACTTCCCCTTCATTATCATATTCCCACCCCATGCATACATACATAAAGAAAACATCATACAGACTTTCATATATTTTGATATACATAGAGATTTCTATGATTGCGTACCTGGCATCCTTACCTAACCCTTTTAGGGTTTTATTCGACTGTCTATACAGCCACTTTTTGGCTTTTTAGCCCATAACACATAAAGAACAGTTAGAGAGTGTGTGTTAGAGATCTACACACTTGGTTACTGTTAGGATGACACTTTCTATGTCAACACTATCAGAAGTCGATACTACTGCTACTTGCCTAAGGTGTTGCTCAGAAGTCTGTCCATAACCCGGTGGCCAGTCTCGAGCCTCTGACATCGCGCGTTTCTTAAACTTAGGGATTGGGTTTTCAGATCTAGTCCCCTCCTTTACCTGATCCATATTTGATTCCATTACAAGTCCTTGTCGAACTACTATATTGAGATAAGGTTGTTAAACCATAACCTATGGTTAGGATTACAAGTATGATAGCGAATCCAACAGAAATCTAAAAATATCCCTTACCTTGAAATCTTGTAATTAGAGACTAGTAATTTTTGGCTCTTAGATCTAAATGAACAGATTTCCTTCATATCCCGGAAGGCCACCCAAACACCAAAAAGAAAGGAAATATTAGCCTCAATTGATAGTCTTAACGACCAAGTGGCCATTCGGCCTTGTCTCTTAAAAACTAAAAGAGAAAAAGAATGTATCAGAGGAAATCAGCACCTACCTTTACAGAGAATTCGGCAACCCTAGCAAATCCCAGTTTTATGGAGAAATTATCACCTAGCCTATTAGAAGAAAACAAAATCGGCAACTCCTAAGAGATTTCAGCTTATGGAGAAGTTGGCTAAAAAGGAAAAGAATGAAGAAGAGAATTCGGCTTCTATAGGAATAAAAAGAAAAGTTTTGCAAAGATGGACTAGGGTTTAGGCTTTTAACAAGAAAGTTAACAGAAATAACAGAGGAGGAGACTGAGAATTTTGGCACGAAGAATGAAGAAAAGTGTAGGGTTCAAATGCCGGAATTGATGAGCTATCCCCCCCTATTTATAGAAATTTTGGCACTTACCTAACAAAAATCGAAAGTGCCCTTCATGATAACTAAGAATTAAGCAAATAAAAAGGGAAATATCGGCACCCCCTATGGCAATTAGAAACCGATTTCTTTACTCCTCTAGGTGATGAAATTTCAGCCAACTCTTCTCTCAACAGATAGCTCCTAACTTTTCTTCTTTATCTAAATCTCTTCACACCTTCAAAAGACTCCTAGATAACACCACCTCTTTCTTCTATTATCAATACAATATTATCATTAAATCCTCCTAAAAATAAGCCCTAATGCCGCCCATTCCTCCTTGCTCTTTTAAGTACCAAAATTGGGCCAAAGACATGGGCTCCTTGCAGCTAAATTTGGGCCTCTTTCAACTACTAGTGATGCCACCCTCTAGCTCCCTTACAGCGTCACTTAATATTGGGCCACCAGCCCACTTTGGTGTTTTAAACACAGATGCTACCTTTTTAACCCTATAGTGCCCAAACAAAATAATTTAACCAAGGCCTTTGCCTAAGCCTGAGCCTAATTTGGACCCTTAACAGTTAAAGTAACACTTTAAACATATCCACACACTAAACGCATAGGCCTAAAAATTTAGGATGTTACAAAATGTGTTAGAAATTCGTAGTTTTTTGGGACTTGCTGGTTATTATCGTCGGTTTGTAAAAGGCTTTCTGATGATAACAACTCCATTGACTAGACTATTTCAGAAAGATGTAAGGTTTGAATGGTCCGATAAGTGTCAGAAAAGTTTTGATCAGTTAAAAGCCCCTTAGACTAAAGCTCTAGTTTTAGTACAGTAAGAATCGGGTAAACAATTCGTGATATACAGTGATGGTTCGTTAAATGGTTTGGTTGTGTTTTGGTACAAGAAGGCAAAGTAATAGCCTATATTTTGAGGCAATTAAAGCCGCATGAAAAGAACTATTTGACACATGACCTTGAGCTAGCTGTGATTATGCTTGCATTAAAGATTTGGCGGCATTATCTATTCGGTGAGAAATGTCACATATTTTCAGATCATTAAAGTTTGAAATATATGATGACTCAAAAATATTTAAATCTACGATAGATAAGATGGTTAGAGCTATTAAAAGATTATGAACTTGTAATAGATTATCATCCGGGTAAAGCTAATGTTGTTGCAGATGCATTGAGTCAGAAATCACTGTTTGCACTATGATAGTTCAGTGATAGCTGAATTGAAAGCAAAACCTTTATTTTTTACAGCAGATATATGATGCTCAAAAAGTTGATAATGAAACATTAACGAAACGAGCTCAGAGTAATTTAAATTCTGATTATGAATTTCAAATAGATGTGGATGATTGCTTGAGATTTTGAGATTGATTATGTGTTCCGAGAAACCTAGAGTTGATTCAGTTAATTTTGAATGAAGCACATAACAATCGTCTATCTGTTCATCCGGGAAGTTTAAAAATGCACCATGATTTGAAACAACACTTTTGGTGGTCTGGTATGAAGCGAGACATTTCTGATTTTGTTTCGAAATGTTTTGTCTGTCAACAAGTTAAAGATGAACATCAGGTTCCATCTGGTTTGCTACAACCAATTTTAATTCCTTAGTGGAAATGGGGTAAAGTGACAATGGATTTTGTTTCAAGATTGCCTTTGACTCCGAGAAAGAAATATGCAATTTGGGTTGTAGTTGATTGATTGACAAAATTCATCTATTTTATTCCGGTGAGATCTGATTATTCACTTAATAAGTTAGATGAGCCTTATATTTTTGAGATTGTGAGATTACACGAGGTGCCACTACCATTGTTTCAGATAGAGATCCAAGGTTTACATCACAATCTGGAAGAAATTGCAAGAAGCTTTAAGCACAAAATTGCATTTCAGCACCACTTTTCACCTGCAGACAGATGGTCAATCCGATCTAATTATTCAGATTCTTGAAGACATGTTGAGATGCTGCATTCTTGAGTTTGATGGTACGTGGGAACAGTACCTGCCATTGATTGAATTTGCATATAACAACAGTTTTCAGTCGAGCATTAAAATGGCACCTTGTGAAGATTTGTATGGACGTAAATGTTGTACACCACTGTATTAGACCGAGCTTAGTGAAAGTAAGTTACACGGGGTCGATTTGATAAAAGACACTGAACAGAAAGTAAAAGTAATCTGTGATAGTTTGAAATCAACATCTGATCGTCAAAAGTCCTATGCAAACTTGAAAAGAAAAGAGATTGAATCTGAAATCGGTGATAAAGTGTTTTTGAAAGTGTCTCCGTGGAAGAAAGTACTCCGATTTGGAAGCAAAGGCAAGTTGAGTCTGGGGCTCATCGGTCCTTATGAGATTATCGAACGTGTTGGGCCAGTTGTATACAAATTGTTGTTGCTATTTGAGCTTGAAAACATACACAATGTATTCCATATTTCGATACTCTGTAAATATCGATCTGATCCGTCACATGTGATTGTACTGTCTAAAATTGAAATTTGATCCGATATGACATACGAGGAAGAATCGATTTGTATTATAGCTCGTGAAGTGAAAGAGTTGAGAAATAAGAAAATTTCATTAGTGAAAGTATTATGGCATCGACACGGAGTAGAAGAGGCTACGTGGGAGCCTGAAGATTTAATGAAACAACAATATCTGAATTTGTTTAACGGTAAGATTTTCACAGACGAAAATCCCTAAGGGAGAGAATTGTAATAGTTCGGTTTAGAACCTAGTCGGAACAGTGGTTTCTAAATCACAAATCTGAGTCAGTGAAATATTTTAATATTATTTTCTGTGCCTTTAATATGTGATCAAGCATGTGTTAAAATTTCGTAAGTTAATTTATCCGTCTGTGTGCTTAATCTGATAAAAAATGGTTAAATTGCATTAAATGCAAAATTTGTATGCTATTTGTAAAAGTGCCTACTTGAAGTGGCTTTTAAAAATAGTGGTCTTAAGAGGAAATTAATCCATTATTTAGTTAGTGGTTAATTAAATGACAAAATAACCTTATTCTTAATTTGTCTTTTATGATAATAAAAAGGTTAATATAGTAGTTTGATAATTAAGTGATATATTAATAAATAAACATTTGAAAGATAATGGTTATTATCTTTTATTTGCCGAAACACCAAAGAAAACAAAAAGAAAATTTAGCTAGGGCATTCGACTAGCTTTTGATCCAAATTCAAGGTATGTTTTGCTTCGATTTTTGATAATTTTTACATTTCTATAATCGTTGCTTCGTAAACTTTGAAACCCATGCTTTAATTTTGAGAATTTATGATGTTTATGAGATGAGCCTTTGATGAACTTATGTGATTTGTAATGCTTTATAGTGAAATATGAAAGATATGTATATGATTATCATAGTTTGTCTTTGGAGTTTGTTGAATTTGAGTATATTGAACTCAAAAGAGAAAAATGATTATTTGAGGGATTAAATTGTTAATTTGATGAAATATTTGGACTTGTATGTGATACATGGGTATTCGGCCAAGCATGGGTATATAGTGATTTTGAATATTTGATGTTTTGTGAATTAGTGACTAAATTGTCCAAATGTGTAAATGTGAGGGCTAATTTGCAAATTTCCCTAAATGCATGTTTTTAGATTGAATTGAATAAGTTGATGAATAGATTAAATTTGAATATGTATAGATCAAGAACCGAAGAAAATAGACTTAGATCGCGGGAAAGCGAAGGTAGTAGAATAACCGAGTCTGACATCCGAGGTAAGTCAATATACAAATAAATGTATTTGTAACGAATTATGTAAGTTCTTATGACTATTGATAATGAAGAATGTATATGAGATGATGTATGCAAGAATTCTAAGATAGAATCGACATAGTAACAATGTTCGAGAAGTCCCGTTTGAACTTAGGAATAGATAGGGTAGTCTATGTCATGACATAGGTGTTTGTTATGTGATATCATGTAAGACCACGTTTGGGACATCGACATTGATTTTAGATTTCGTGTAAGACCACGTCTGAGACGTTGGCATCGATATGAGATTCACGTAAGACCCTTTCTAGGACAGTGGCATCGATATTTGGTTACGTGTAAGACCATGTCCGGGACATTGGCATCATATTGATTTGTGTAATGCCCTATCTAGGACAGTGGCATCGATATCTGATTACATGTAAGACCACATCTGGGACATTGGCATTGTACGACTAATTCGAGCACTCTGAGTATCCTATTAGATTTCGAATGGTACAATGGGCAAATTTGAGATACGAACGACTATGTAATTTGTAATTTCCATTTCAGGTACTATGTACACTAAGTGTGTATGAAAGGCAAGTATCTACATGAACTTACTATGATGGATATGTGAAATTATATGATAGAATGATATGTGAAGAGATGCTTAAAAGAGCTATGTGTATATGTGACACTTGAGTTAAATAATGTGGTAAGATATGGCTAAGCAAATGAGCCAAAGAAATATATGTGATGGATTTGTTTTGAGGACCATTAATGTCATTGTATCAATATGGTTATGTGCATTTTATGCTAAGTTTATTTGTATATGGATTACTAGGCTTTTGAAAGCTTACTTTGTGTGTGTTTATTCTATTTTATTGATCGTCAAAGCTACTGAAGGCTCGGGACCATTGAGGATCGCCATCACACTACACAAACTCTTTTTGGTACCCTTGAAATATGTATATAGCTAAATATGGCATGTATAGGCTAGTCATATTGAAATAAGTTTGAGTTATGAAAATAGCCATGTGATGTGGCTAGTTTAATGTTGATATTATGTATTTGTAAATGTGGTATATGATGTTGATTTTTAGTATAATCCCATGGCTATGAAATGGTCAAGTTTATGGTATGCATATGAATGCATTATAAGTTAGTATGTTTGATCAAAAGAATGGTTATATGAAAGGTAAATGTGAATGAATCATGTTTAGTTTTATATGAGAATTGATTATGCAAATTAGTATGTGAAATGATATGATTAGAAAGGAGATTGGATGTGAATATTGGTTGTTTAGTTTGACTTATCTTTGGATGTTAATTGTGCATGAAATAAATTGGTGTGTAACTAGGAGATATGACCCTAGTGTGGGTGGCATTTGGACCTTGCAAGTGGTCTATTTTGCCTGCATGGCCGTGGCATAGGGGCTGCCTAGTGGCCATGGGTATAAGTCAGTACCTAGGCTAAGTGTACATAGCCATGGCATACGGGCGTGCCTGGTAGTCGTGTGAGTAAGTCAGTAGCTAGCCTAAGTGTACACGACCATGGCACATAGGCGTGTCTGGTGGCCGTGTGGATAAGTCAATATACAAGCTCTAATTTGGCACAGCTAGGACTCATGGGTGTGTCTAGTAGTCGTGGGAGTCACACTGCCTGTCAACACTACCGTGTGACCTCTGTAACTTAGAAAAGTTTTAAAATTTCTGAGAATTTTAGTATGTGTTCAGTTTAGTCCCGGCCCTATTCTAAAGCATGATTAAGGTTTCGTTGACCTATAAAAGGGACACTTGATTTTGATTGATGAATTGAATTATTGAAATGTCTGAATAAGTTTCTAATTTTCCAGTAACACCTTTAACCCTAATTCGACGACGGTTATGGGTTAGAGGTGTTACATCACAAAAAACTCATAGTGACCATACCTAGTTTGGGAAGCAGTCTTCGGAACATGTGACTCTTTAACTTGCAACTGATAGTATCCGAATCTCAAATCTATCTTAAAGAACGCAATGGCTCCCTTCAATTGATCAAACTAATCATCTATTCTAGACAGTGGATATTTGTTCTTGATGGTTACCTTGTTAAGCTGCCGATTATCTATGCACAATCTCATGGAACCATCTTTATTTTTCACAAATAACACTGGTACACCCCATGGTGAACAACTAGGTCTTGCAAAGCCTTTATCAGTTAATTGCTACTGTTGAGCTTTCAATTCTTTCAATTTCATCGAAGCTATTCTATAAGGAGAAATAGAAATAGGTGTGGTACCTGGTATCAATTCAATACCAAACTCAACTTCTTTCATAGGAGGTAAACCTGGTAGTTCTTCCAGAAACACATCAGGAAACTCACTTACCACAGGCACTGATTCAATTTTTAACTCTGGATCTTTAGTATTCAACACAAAAGCAAGATAAGCTTCACATCCTTTCCTCAAGCATTTCTGAGCAGACATAACAGAAATCATGGTAATTGAACTATCTAACTCATTTGAATTAACCCAAAGAATTTCACCATTTTCACATTTCAACTCAATGAATTTCATTCCACAATTCACTATCACATCATGTGCAGTTAACCAATCCATAACAAGAATCACATCAAACTCATCAAATGGAAATAGCATGAGATCGACCGAAAAATAGTAATCTCTAATCATCAAAAGGCAATTTTTACATACTTTGTTTACTAACACATACTGACCTAATGGATTCGATAATTTAATCACAAATCCCGTAAACTCTATGGGCATGTTCATACTACGCATCAATTTCATGCAAACATAGGAATGGGTTGAACTCGGATCAATCAAAGCAATAACATTAACATCATGAAGAGAAAATGTACCTGTAATTACGTCGGGTGAAGATGCCTCTTCACGAGAACGGATAGCATAAGTCCTTACAGGTGCTCTAACATTAGATCTCATTTCTGAATCTGAAAATATACCTCTACCTGCCCCTATTCCCGGATTTCTCTGAGGTCTGCCTCTAATGGGGGCATTGCCTGATCTTACACTCGGTATTACTTCTCTTTTAACCATTTCAAAACACTCCCGAATGAAATAATTCGGTGCACCACATCAGAAATAACCAGTCTCAGTTGCTCGACATTGACCTAGATGGTGTCGACCACATTGAGGACACCCGGATCTATCAGGCTGAATACTGCCAACACTCGCAATCGAAGTGGTTTGAGCTTTCAGACCCATAAATCTTCTACCTCTATTTCGGCTAGAATACCCGACTGAATAAATTATATCTTGTAGAGAAATCTCTAGGCCTATTGGATGTAGACTGAAATGACTTGCTCATCTGTCTTTTCTTCGTATCCTGCATCTTAATTTCAGCTTTACCCTTTCCTTTCAACAACTCCTCTGCCTTACAGGCTCATTCAACTAAAACAACAAACTCTTTTATCTCTAGAACACCAACTGAAAGTCGAATATCATCATTGAGCCCATCCTCAAATCTTTTGTACATGATAGCCTCTGTAGATACATACTCTCGAGCATAAATGCTGAGTCTGACAAATTCACGTCCATACTCAGTCACAGTCATCTTACATTGTTTTAACTCCTCCTGAAAGAAATCCCAGGTAACTCTTTCTTTCTGTACTACTAACACAAGTGTCTTCCACCACTGGTAGGCCGAATCTCTAAGAAGTGACACCACACAATTAATACACTCTTCTGGTGTGTAGGATAACTCCTCAAAGACTCTGATAGTATTCTCGAGCCAAAATTCAACTTTCTCTACATCATCATCTTTGGTAGCCTGAAACTCTTCGGCCCCATGTTTTCTAATCTTGTCAACGGGTGGCTTCTCTCTTCTGACTGTATCTATGACTGGGGAAGCTACATGGGTGGTATGAGGATCATGAGGTGGTGGAGGTCTAACGGTCAGATTCGTACGAACGAACTCAGTAAACCTTTCATTCATAACTTGGAAGAAAGCTTCTCTAGTCCCTCTTCCTAACTAACTGTAACGGGCCTTTCACTACTATCTGGTGGCACCATACCTTCTACGGAAGAGGACGCATTACTCTGTACATCATTTGCACCAGCTCGTTCGGGATCCATAACTATAAAAGAAAAATATTTTTAAAATCGTCAGTAGTCTTCACACCATCAAAATATAAGTATGACATGTATAGCTAGAATCTTACTCATATTGAATATTTCGAGAATTGACTAAACTCTCAATCTGATACCAATAAATGTAACACCCTTTACCCGAGACCGTCGCCAGACTCGAGCACGAGGCATTACCAGATTCAACTTACTAGTTCGGGCATAATAATTTGCTTTTAAAATTAATTCGTTCACATACATTCAATATGCTCCTAAAAAGGGCCTTCGAGGCCCTAAAACATACAATTGAAACGGTTCGGGATCAAACCGGAAACATTAAAAATTTTTTGATTTCTTAAACAAATCAAAACAATTTATTTCACTATTCATAATGAAACTATCCATTTGTGTCATAATCACTAAATTGACTATAACTCGAGTTATGAAACTTGAAATTTAGACCTGTAAATTTTCCCTGAAACTAGGCTCATATATATTCTTACTATAATTTTTACAGAATTTTTTGTGTGGTCAATTAGTACATTTTATTAGTTAAAGTCTCCCCTATTACACTGTCTGACGGTTCTAAACCTTCTTCACTAAAAAAAAAATTATCTCATAATATGCAATTCTTTTTCCTACACTGTTTCTTCCATATAAAAATAGACTAAATAAGATTTAATTCTATACCTCATTCACACCCTAATTCCATTTCTACAACCCTTAGTGATTTTTCAAAATCACGTCACTGCTGCTGCCCAAAAACTATTCCATTGCAAATTTTACTCTTTCATAATTTCTTTGTAATAACTATCATTTATGCATACATAACACCCAAAACATGTTCTTATTTATCCATTTTAATAGCTGATCATTATCAAGTATTTACAAGCCATTATTTAGCCATATCATAATGACATAAACACAAAATGGCTAAGTCCCTATACATGCCATAACTTAAAATGTTTCGAGTCACAAAATACTGAGATAATCCTTTGATAGTGTGAAATGATCTCTTACGTCCTTGCGATCCCCGAGTTGGCTTGCGATACAATAGAAAGAGAGAAAGGAATGGGAGTAAGCATAAAGCTTAGTAAGTTTGCACGTAAATGAATAACAACATTCTTAATGAATTATCTTATTCTTTTCTTATCAAGATCATTTAAGCCTTTAACTCATTATGCTTAAGTCTTGAATTCTTACCTGTACCTTTTTAGCATGAACTTGTCTTACCCTTCCTTTGGTATACTCTTTGAATTTTCCGTTGAACCACTTGGAATACTAAGGATACACGGTTCCTTTCCTTTTCAAACTTACCATTGCCATGTCTTGACATGGTCTTACGTGGTCTCCTTGCCTTATGAACTCAGCATGCCTTGGCATGGTCTTCCATGGGATCTTTGCCTTATAGTAACTTATCAATGCCATGTCTTGACATGGTCTTACATGATTTCCTTAGACCCTAATGTCATGACATTTGTATCATACACATTCCTAAGGTTCAACCGGGACTTTCTGAGATTGCTTCTCCGTCAATTCATGCTTGAGTCTTTAAATGATAATTTATAGAATAAATATGTAAATGCTGGAATTTAATAGTATTGTAACACCCCAAACCCGATCAACACACCACGACCGAATCTGGTATGTTACAGGGAAAAAGGATTTTGAGAAAATAGGTTTAAGTTTAGATGTTTGATGAAAATACTTCACTAAATGTGCCTTTGAAGAAAAACTCGAGTAGGCTTGATTAAAATCTATTGGTGTATTTGAAAAACCGAAAATTTTGAAAACTTAATCCGATGTGTAGGTAAAACTAGTTTATCTCGTATGGAAGTTTAAGTTGTTTCTTATTATTACTATAACATTTTGACTTAGTAGAAAATAGAGTTTAAGTTAGAAAAACATTTGAGTCCCCTTTATTCCAAATCTTAGTGTGATACCCGATGGTATAGTTTAAAATGTCGCTTTTGTAGTTTTGAAATCGTTGTCTTTCCAAGTTTTAGCACATTTTAACCCAATTAATTTGTCAAGGCATATTAAAAATCTACTTTAAGCATAAACATAGCAAAACATAATTTTAAGAGGCCATTTACAAACCCAAATAAAACCAAATAGTAATGAATATGCTTAAGTACCAAATTTTATAAAAGTCTGAGCAAATCCTTATTTAAGCATGGCATGAGCACCTCGAGTCCATCCGGCCCATGTCCGCGCCTAAGTGTCACCCGAAATGTCAAAGGAGAGAGTGAGTCGCAAGACTCAAGTGTAAATCCCTCCCGATAATACAACATGCTAACACACATCATAGCAAAGCAATACAATTAATGCACCTGCTCCTAACCATCCATTACACCTTCTCTACCCCGTGGTACCAAACCACCGGTGGTGCCAAACCACTGGTGGTGCCAAAGACACAATATCCATAGTGTGGTGCCAAACCACCGTGACCAAGTCACGAATAATCCAATGATGGGGCCAACCCATCGTGTGATACCAAATCACTAGCGACAATCTCAGATCGCATAAGTGGGGCCAACCCACGGTGGTGTCAAACCACGTGGACGAGTCGCAATGAGGTGCCAAACCTCCGTGTCCCAAAGACACAGCAGATACTAAATCACCGGTGACCGCAATACAACCGATGATGGGGCCAACCCATCGTGTGATACCAAATCACCAAGCGTCAATCCCAGATAATCAATCAGGGGCCAACCCACCGTGGTGCTAAGCCACTGGACGAGACGCCGAGGTGCCAAACCTCCGTGACCCAAAGTCACAAAATGTCATTTGTGGTACCAAACCACCGGAGGTGCCAAACCTCCGTGTCCCAAAGACACAAAGGTCCCAAAGACACGGATATCATACTCCCCTCCTCTCATATTACCCCTACATCTCATACTGATGCAAATCATGCCATAGTGCAAACATGCTAATATAGTATCACCTCACATATCACATACATCAGCAATCATGCTAGCATATACCCTTAAAAGAACTCGCAATGGAATGAACTTACCCGGATCCGAACACATACCCCATAGGGTACCATAGCAATCATCATACTGTTCCACTTAATACACGAACATATTATTATTAACATATTACTAGGTAATCAGTGTGTTAGTTTACACACCTGGTATATCGCAAGTCTTAATCTCAAAAGAACTCAATCTGAAACCCTCAATCTTCTTGTTCCTAAAACAATCGGCCAACCATGGATTAATCACTTAAACCATTCGGCCACAACCATTTAAACCAAAGGGTATATCGAATAACCCTTACCTTGCAAACGTCTGGTTTCCTACCAAACCCGAATCGACAATGGTTCCTCTTTTAACAATCGGCACTCCCTATTAACAGAACAGTTAATCCTTTGAAACTTTGGCTTATAGAATTCTAAAAGAATAGACTAACATGATAACCTTTTACCACTACTTACCACTTGACTTCTCCAATCGGCTGCTTCGAAATCCAAAGGCCCTATATGAAAATGATTACCAAAACCGAACGTTACTCCTTTTTAGCAGATACCGACATCGGCTCTCAAACACCAAAGATTGACAAAGCACAAGAAAGGAAGAAATGGCCATTCGGCCTAGCACTTACCTTCTTGTTAGACCGATTGAGCAAGATTCCAACAAGGTCACACTCCTCCTTTGATATACAGCAATAAAGAACTACCAGGTGGGACAAGGTTCGGCCAACACCCTTAACCAAAGGAGAAAGGTTTTGGCTTCACACCAAGGAAGGTTCGGCTAACAATGGTTTTGGAAAAGAAGAAAATAGATTGAAGATATGGAGAGGTGCTTTGGTTCAAAGAAAAGAGATGGAGGATAAGGTTTTTGGAGAGATGTGTTACGGTCAAGAAGGGAGAGAAAAGAAACTAGCTTCGGCTTCAACAAATTGAAAAAAAAAGGGAGAGAGAGATGAACATTCGGCTACCAAGGTTTTCAAATGAGAAAAGAGAAAGAAAATGTTGAGAAGAGGGTGTTGTAGTTTCTGCAAGTGTAGGTGCTTGAGGATTTCGGTTTACACAAGATGCAAGTGGAAAAGGGAACAATATTCTACCTCACACACTAAGTAAAAAGATGCAAAGCAATTTTGGCAAAACAGACTGGACTTTCGGTTAAAGGAGAAAAGAGAAGAAAGCTTTTGACACAAAGAAAAAAATCAGCTTACCAAAAGAATTTTTGACCGAAAATGCCCACTTGCTAAAAGCAAATTCGGCACACCCCCTACAATACCAATCGGCCACTCCCCCAAACACTCTCCAACAACCGGCCAAACTCCCCCCAAACACTCCCAAGCCACCAATTCAAATTACCTTGACCAAGTCTTCCTCCACAATTTGCTCTCCACCCACCATTCAAATGGGAAGACTTAGTCCAAGGCGTAGTTTGAACCGCCTACAACTCCTCCCTCCATGCCGTCAAAATGAAACAAAAGGGAGCACTCTGCAGCTTGAACTCAAGACCTCTCCCCTTGCACTTGACGCCACACACAAGCTCTAAGTGGCGCATGCTTTGCCACTTTGCTAGCTCTTCACTTGTGCAACAATTTACCAAATAAAATACATAAGACCCAAATCCTTCAAATTTCTATCACATAAAGCCCAAAACAAAAATTTTTCCTACCCTCGAGCTTACACCTAGCTTATAACTAAGCCCCAACAGCATCGAAATACAACATAACACATCAAGCATATGCAGCAATGCCAAAATAAAATAGCCCTTAACCCGGGATATTACAGTTCTACCCCCCTTAAAAATAATTTCGGCCTCAAAATTACCTGATCAGAAGAGTTACAGGTATTGCTGTCTCATCACATCCTCGGGTTCCCAAGTAGCTTCTTCCACGCCATGATTTCGCCAAAGAACCTTAACCAAAGGTACAGACTTATTACGCAGAACCTTTACATCCCGATCTAAAATCTGTACAGGCTCTTCCTCCATGGTCAAATCTGGGTTTACCTCGATCTCTTCCACTGCCACCACGTGCGATGGATCTGAACGATATCGCCTAAGCATCGAAACGTGGAACACGTCGTGAATCTAACTTAGCTCACTGGCAACTCGAGTTGATATGCAATCGGTCCCACTCGTCTCAGTACCTTATACGGCCCAATAAACCTCAAACTTAGCTTGCCTTTCCTCCCAAACCTTAATACTTTCTTCCACGGTGAGACCTTCAAAAACTTGATCTCCCACAAGAATTCATTATCTCTCGCTTAAGATCGGCATAGGACTTCGCCGGTCCAAGCTTCCTTCAATCGAGCTCGAATCAACTTAACCTTGTCTTCGGTCTCAAAGAACCAACTCGCCCAACAATCGACGCTCACTTAACTCGCCCAACAAGTAGGTGAGCAACACTTCCCTACCGCATAACGCCTCATATGGTGCCATCTTGATGCTTGCTTGGTAACTATTGTTGTAGGCGAACTCACTAACGGTAGATACTCCTCCCAACTACCCTCAAGTCCAATACACAACCTCGTAACATGTCCTCCAAGATCTCAGATAACCCTTTCCGACCGCCCGTCCGTCTGCATGGATGAAATGCCGTCTTGAAATCCAACCGCGCACCTGAGCTCGATGCAACGCTCTCGTAACCTTGACGTAAATCTGGATCCCTATCCGAGGTGATCGACATCGCACCCCGCGATCTCACAATCTCGACACATACAACTTCACCAACCTCAAGTGAGTAATCCACCTCACCTAATAAAGTGAGTGATTTAGTCGATCGATCCACAATTACCCAAATCAATCTTTTTGCTCGGTGTAAGAGGTAATCCACCGACAAAATCCATAGTTATCCTTTCCCACTTCCATCGAGGAATCTTCACCGGTCAAGCAACCTCGACGACAATCGATGCTCACCTTGACTCACCGACATGTCGACACTTCCCACAAACTCGCTACTTCCTTTTTCGCATCTTACCACCGTAATCGCTTCTCGAGATCCCTATACATTTTGCTACCTCCGGGATGCATAGCGTAGGGGCTGCTATGTGCATCCTGAAGAATCTTCTACCTTAACTCAGTGTCTCTCGGCATACAAGCCTTCCCCTGAAAACATAGCACCCCATCACTAGACACACTATAACCCTCCAAACCATCATTCTGCACTTGTGTCCTCTGTGCACTCAAAACCTTATCCAACAACTGTTTTTCTCTGATCTGCTCAACCCAAGTAGGCTTAACCTGCAGCTCTGCCAAAAAACTCCTGTTGTCATACAAACTCAAGTGGGCAAACAACGCTCTTAGATCCGAAACAACCCTACGGCTCAACGCGTCTGCCACAACGTTAGCCTTGCCCGGATGATACTCAATCGAGCAGTCATAGTCTTTTAGCAGCTCAATCCATCTGCGCTGCCTCAGATTCAAGTCTTTTTGAGTCAGAAGGTACTTCAGACTCTTGTGATCCGTGTAGATTACCGATCTCTCTCCGTACAAGTAATGCCTCCATATCTTCAAGGCAAAGACTACAGCCGCTAACTCCAGATCGTGCGTTGGGTAATTTACCTCATGTGGCCTCACCATCGAGATGCGTAAGCCACAACCTTCCCTTCCTACATCAAGACACAACCCAATCCAGATGTGATGCATCGCAAGAACTGTGAATTCCTTCCCACCTCAAAGTTGAATTAGAACCGAGCTTCACAAAATCTTCTTCAACTTGTCGAAGCTCTCCTGCTGCTTCTCAGTCCAAATAAACGGAACCCCTTTTCTTAATAACTTGGTCATCGGCGCTGCGATCAACGAAAACCCCTCTACAAATCTTCGGTAGTATCCTGCCAAACCCAGAAAACTCCGAACCTCAGCTACTGACCTAGGCGGCTTCCAACCCAAAACCGCCTCAATCTTTTGAGGATCCACTCTAATCCCCTCAGCCGATACTACATGACCCAAGAACGCCACCTCCTAAGCCGAATCAGATTTATCGAACTTCGATGAGAAATTGCTTTCTCCTCAAAATCTGCAATACCACCCGCAAATGCGCATCATGTTCCTCCTCAGTCCTTGAATATACCAAGATGTCGTCGATAAAAACCACTACGAACTGATCTAAATACTGCTGGAACACCCTATTCATCATATCCATGAAAGCCACCGACGCGTTAGTCAACCCAAACGGCATAACTAAGAACTCAAAGTGCCCATACCGAGTACAAAATGTCGTCTTATAGATATCCGCTTCCTCCACCTTTAACTGGTGATACCCAGACCTTAAATCGATCTTCGAGAAAACTGACGCACCCTTTAGCTGATCAAACAAGTCATCTATCCGAGGCAGTGGATACTTATTTTTGATCGTCAGCTTATTCAGTTGGCGGTAGTCTATACACATCCGCATAGTACCATCTTTCTTCTTGACAAAGAGTACCGGCGCTCTTCAAGGTGAAACACTTGGCCTAATAAAGCCTCGGTCCAACAATTCCTGGATCTGAGCCTTAAGCTCCACTAACTCTTTAGGTGCCATCCTCATGCGGAGCTATAGATATCGGCACAGCCCGCAATGATCTATCCCAACTCTACCTCACGATCCGATGGCAAACCCTAAGCTCCTCGAAACACATCAACAAATTCCCTAATCGTCCAACCGCTCTCCACAAAGCAGACTCTTTAGCCTCCAAGGCATACACATGAACCACATATGCTTCACAAATTCTTTCGACCATCTTCTGGCTTTGGAGCGTATACCACATTGGATGATAATTCCTCCGATTACCGATCGAAACTACTTCATCACCCATAGCTATTTTTAACCATGCGCTTAGTCAGCAATCTAACTTCACCGGTACTTAACCACCAATCCATCCCGAGAATCGATCGAACTCCCCAAAAGGCGCTTTCATCGATCGACCACAAACACTACCCCTTGAGTTCTAGAGGTACGCCTCTATACGACTTATCTACAACTACAGAGTGACCTAAAGGGCTTATTACGATCATCTGCCTAGAAGATATCTCAGAGTCTAAATCCATGATCTTCACTATGCTACTTGCAACATACGAATGTGTTGAACCCACATCACTCAAAGCAGTAAATGGAGAACCAAAGATTAAAAATGCACGGTGATGACGTCCGGCGTCGCCCCTCCTCTCGGCGCCAACAGATACACACTAGCCCCTACCGTCTGCCTCGTAACTACTCGCACCTCTCGCTGGTGCTCCACTACCCGACCGTAACCATTACCTCCTCTGCCATTACCTCGGCCCTCTCTGCGGTGGTGGTCCGTTATTCTGTCTCGAGTACGGCCCGACTCTGGATCAATCCTAGCCAACTTATGGGACAGTCCCTCACACGGTGGTCCAGCGAGCCACACTCAAAACAGCCTTTTCCACCCGTCCAGCATCCTCCCCAATGAGCTTTCCCACAATGGTTACACTGTGGCGGTCCCTGCCTAGCAGCAACGAACCTACCCGACTGATTTGGTCCACTCGGTCTAGCCCTTTTCTGCGGATTACCTGACGACCCAGAAGATCCAAAACTCCTCTTATGTCGGTTCCTATCCATGCCTTGCCTCACAGACTCTTTAATACCTTCGGCCACCTTCGCCTTTTCAACCAGAACAATAAATTCACGCTCCTGCTGAGGCGCAATCAACAATCTCAATTCGTCCCAGAGCCATCCTCAAAACGAACGCACCTCTCATGTTCAAGAGCCACCATACCCGCATACATACCGACTCACCTCGTAAACTCGCCTCGTGCTCGACACGATTTACTCCCGAACTAACCTCGTAAATGCTTTCCGTTGCTCATTAATGTAGTTAGCTCCCACGCATTTTTTCCGATAAGCGTACTAAAATAGTCCCAAGTCGATCTTCATTGCAATATTGTCTCCAACCGTGAGCCACCACTTGGTATGACTCATCTTGAGAAGTGATACTATCCCTTTAACTTTTCTTCAGCAATCAGTCTAGATCGTCCATGATCCGCTCTGTCGCTTCACCAATATTCAAGAAGGCTAGAGCAACGCCGAGACACCCCGAAAGAATTCGCCCTGCTTGTTCAAGTCGCCAGTACGATTTCCTAACTCCTGCGCCTCCACCTACTCCAGCTACCCTTTCTAAAACTCAGAGATCGCTCGTGACATGTTGTCGCCCCGGCCTATTCTCGAAACTCACCACCTCCAATGGTGGCGAATCGGTATCTCGTTCTCGACCCCGACTGTAACCTCGGGTTCAAAATTGTCATCCTACTGCTGCCTCGCCCATGACCACGCCCACCTCTGTACTCATGACTAAATCTCGTCGATTTAAAGAATTTTATGCATCAGTAATTATTCCACTATTTTAAAGCAGAGTCTTATGAATATTAAAGGAGCTTTGTTTTCGCGAGTCCACTCAGTCCTATCAGTTTTAGTTTCTAAAGTAGTCTTACTAGCCATCCAATCATATCTCATCAATTATCACAAACAATAGTAAGGGGTACTTACCTAGGCGGATTGGTGCCGGAGACTCGGTGCCATGCTTTTCACACCATACTTTTTAAAACATAACACTTAAAATAGACTTTTGAAAACATTTTGGGCCTCAGGCCCACAGCCGAGCCTTTGAACTTGGCTCTGATACCACAATTGTAACACCCCAAACCCGATCAACACACCACGACCGAATCTGGTATGTTACAGGGAAAAGGATTTTGAGAAAATAGGTTTAAGTTTAGATGTTTGATGAAAATACTTCACTAAATGTGCCTTTGAAGAAAAACTCGAGTAGGCTTGATTAAAATCTGTTGGTGTATTTGAAAAACCGAAAATTTTGAAAACTTAATCCGATGTGTAGGTAAAACTAGTTTATCTCGTATGGAAGTTTAAGTTGTTTCTTATTATTACTATAACATTTTGACTTAGTAGAAAATCGAGTTTAAGTTAGAAAAACATTTAAGTCCCCTTTATTCCAAATCTTAGTGTGATACCCGATGGTATAGTTTAAAATGTCACTTTTGTAGTTTTGAAATCGTTGTCTTTCCAAGTTTTAGCACATTTTAACCCAATTAATTTGTCAAGGCATATTAAAAATCTACTTTAAGCATAAACATAGCAAAACATAATTTTAAGAGGCCATTTACAAACCCAAATAAAACCAAATAGTAATGAATATGCTTAAGTACCAAATTTTATAAAAGTCTGAGCAAATCATTATTTAAGCATGGCATGAGCACCTCGAGTCCATCCCGGCTCCATGTCCGCGTCTAAGTGTCACCTGAAATGTCAAAGGAGAGAGTGAGTAACAAGACTCAGTGTGTAAATCCCCCTCCCGATAATACAACATGCTAACACACATCATAGCAAAGCAATACAATTAATGCACCGTTCCTAACCATCCATTACACCTTCTCCACCCCGTGTGGTACCAAACCACTTGTGGTGCCAAACCACTGGTGTCCCAAAGACACGATATCCATAGTGTGGTGCCAAACCACCGTGACCAAGTCACGAATAATCCAATGATGGGGCCAACCCATCGTGTGATACCAAATCACTAGCGACAATCCCATATCTCATAAGTGGGCGAACCCACGGTGGTGTCAAACCACAAGGACGAGTCGCAATGAGGTGCCAAACCTCCGTGTCCCAAAGACACAAGCAGATACCAAATCACCGGTGACCGCAGAATAACAAATCGATGATGGGGCCAACCCATCGTGTGATACCAAATCACCGGCGTCAATCCCAGATAATCAATCATGGGGCCAACCCACCGTGGTGCTAAGCCACCGACGAGATGCCGAGGTGCCAAACCTCGGTGACCCAAAGTCACAAAATGTCATTTGTGGTACCAAACCACCGGAGGTGCCAAACCTCCGTGTCCCAAAGACACAAGGTCCCAAAGACACGGATATCATACTCCCCTCCTCTCATATTACCCCTACATCTCATAATCGATGCAAATCATGCCATAGTGCAAACATGCTAATATAGTATCACCTCACATATCACATACATCAGCAATCATGCTAGCATATACCCTTAAAAGAACTCGCAATGGAACGAACTTACCTTGATCCAACACATACCCCATAGGTACCATAGCAATCATCATAATTGCTCCACTTAATACACGAACATATTATTATTAACATATTACTAGGTAATCGGTGTGTTAGTTTACACACCGGTATATCACAAGTCTTAATCTCAAAAGAACCCGATCCAAACCCTCAATCTTCTTGCTCCTAAAACAATCGGCCAACCATGGATTAATCACTTAAACCATTCGCCACAACCATTTAAACCAAAGGGTATATCGAATAACCCTTACCTTGCAAATGTTTGGTTTCCTACCAAACCCGAATCGACAATGGTTCCTCTTTTAACAATCGGCACTCCCTATTAACAGAATAGTTAATCCTTTGAAACTTTGGCTTATAGAATTCTAAAAGAATAGACTAACATGATAACCTCTTACCACTACTTACCACTTGACCTCTCCAATCGGCTGCTTCGAAATCCAAAGGCCCTATATGAAAATGATTACCAAAATCGAACGTTACTCCTTTTTAGTAGATACCGACATCGGCTCTCAAACACCAAAGATTGACAAAGCACAAGAAAGGAAGAAATGGCCATTCAGCCTAGCACTTACCTTCTTGTTAGACCGATTGAGCAAGATTCCAACAAGGTCACACTCCTCCTTTGATATACAGCAATAAAGAACTACCAGGTGGGACAAGGTTCGGCCAACACCCTTAACCAAATGAGAAAGGTTTCGGCTTCACACCAAGGAAGGTTCGGCTAACAATGGTTTTGGAAAAGAAGAAAATAGATTGAAGATATGGAGAGGTGCTTTCGGTTCAAAGAAAAAGAGATGGAGGATAAGGTTTTTGGAAAGATGTGTTACGGTCAAGAAGGGAGAGAAAAGAAACTAGCTTCGGCTTCAACAAATTGAAAAAGAAAGGGAGAGAGAGATGAACATTCGGCTACCAAGGTTTTCAAATGAGAAAAAGGAAAAAAAAATGTTGAGAAGAGGGTGTTGTAGTTTTGGCAAGTGTAGGTGCTTGAGGATTTCGGCTTACAGAAGATGCAAGTGGAAAAGGGAACAATATTCGGCCTCACACACTAAGTAAAAAGATGCAAAGCAATTTTGGCAAAATGGTACCTGGACTTTCGGTTAAAGGAGAAAAAGAGAAGAAAGCTTTTGACACAAAGAAAAAAAAATCAGCTTGCCAAAAGAATTTTTGACCGAAAATGCCCACTTGCTAAAGGCAAATTCGGCACACCCCCTACAATACCAACCGGCCACTCCCCCAAACACTCTCCAACAACCGGCCAAACTCCCCCCAAACACTCCCAAGCCACTAATTCAAATTACCTTGACCAAGTCTTCCTCCACAATTTGCTCTCCACCCACCATTCAAATGGGAAGACTTAGTCCAAGGCAGAGTTTGAACTGCCTACAACTCCTCCCCTCCATGCCATTAAAATGAAACAAAAAGTGAGCACTCTGCAGCTTGAACTCAAGACCTCTCCCCCCTTGCACTTGACGCCACACACAAGCTCTAAGTGGCGCATGCTTTGCCACTTTGCTAGCTCTTCACTTGTGCAACAATTTACCAAATAAAATACATAAGACCCAGCTCCTTCAAATTTCTATCGCATAAAGCCCAAAAACAAAAATTTTTCCTACCCCTCGAGCTTACACCTAGCTTATAACTAAGCCCCAACAGCATCGAAATACAACATAACACATCAAGCACATGCAACAAAGCCAAAATAAAATAGCCCTTAACCCGGGATATTACAAGTATTAAATGTGAAATAATAGAATATTGCATTTATTTACCGCAAACTTACCTCAGAACAAAATACGATCAACTATATTGATTTAGTCCACTATCTTTTTCTTTCCCCAGTCTAACTCCGGATTTCGCTCCTCTTGATCTATAATAGCAAATTTAGCTTTTTAATACTCATATTTATTAAAACAGTCCTTGACTCTAACTTTGGCAAAATTATGATTTTTGCCCCTAAACTTTTACATTTTTACATATTTGCCCCAAAGCTCGAAAGTTAAACTTTATCCCTTATTCTTATGTTTTATGACATGTTGATCATTTTCCCTTCTATGACAACATAAAATTGTCACTCTAACATGTACTTATGAACATTTGGTATTTTTATCGATTAAGCCATTTTACTCGTTTTCACTTAAAATTGCTTAGCAAAAGTTGTATAACATAATTTCAGACTTTATATTCTATCATAAAACATCGAAATAAACACATTTCACCTCTTGGTATTTTTCCAAATATGAACCCTAGGTTAAATTATTGCTAGAATAAGCTAAATCAAGTTACTGGGACTCCAAAAGCATAAAGAACATTAAAAACGGGGCTTGGGTGCACTTACTATTAGCTTGAGAAGTTGAAGAAACCCTAGCTATGGTGTCCCCTTCGAAATTTTGGCCTAATGAAGAAGATGGACAACATTTTGCCATCCTTTTCCCTTTTAATTATTTTTTAATTCCAAATTACTAAAATGTCCTTCATTGAAACTTTAGTTATTTTTATCTATGTATGTCCATTTTTTCCATGGAAAATATAATGCAATTTAAGGATTCCTACTTCAAACACCCATTTCAATCAAGTACTTTATGAATTAGAACCCCTATTTAGCAACTTTTACAAGCAAGTCCTAATAGGCAATTTAAGCATGCAATCAATAAAAGTTCTTATCGATACTCTAACACATGTATTTAATCACTCGGTAAATCAAAATAATTAATCGTAATAAACTTTTCTATCTCATATTCATCGTTTCACAACCATTGTTCCATTTAGGCCCTATTTCGGGATGTTACATATGATGGATTTATTCCTCAAGTAAGTTTGATTGAAGTTAAAGAGTTCAAGCAGGATATCCGTTTCCTTGAGCTAAAAAGGTTTAAAAGATCTTTGAATTGCATGCTAAATAAATATTGAAAGATTGTGTGTTTGAGCTGTATCCTCAACATGAAGAAACTAGTATAATGATACGTTATCATTTGATAGTTGAAATCAACTTATTTTTTTTTATTTGACTGAACTGATTTGTTGAGATATGATTCGAATTATATATATTTGAGCATGCTCTAACTAAGGGAATAAATTTTATGTATTCACGATTATGAAGACAGATAGTCTGAATGAAGAAATTATATTCTATAAAGTATAATATAGATATATGCCTATTGTATTATTCTAACCGAACGATGTTATCACAAGTTAAAGTTGTTCTGATTGGAAAAGCTATCACATTTGTGAAAGTTTGAATGGTCTATTGTATGTTAGCAAAGTTGAAAACAATTGAAGGTATTATTAATCAAAAGTTCTAGTTCTGAGTTCAGTTTGAATTAAGTAAGGAATTTATGATTTTCAGCGATGTGCTATTGTAATATCCCGATTAGGGCTTATGCACTATGGCTAAAATTTTATGAAATAGTATGCCTTATGTGTTGTGAATGTGTTGTGTGCATTTTAGGAAGCTTGGAAATGTAAGGAAATGTAAGGAAATGTAAGGAAATGCTTTAGAAAATATTAAGTCTTAAGAGGAAGCCTGGAAATGTAAGGAAATGTAAGGAAATGTAAGGAAATGTAAGGAAATGCTTTAGAAAATATTAAGTCTTAAGAGGAAGCTTGGAAATGTAAGGAAATGTAAGGAAATGCTTTATAAAATATTAAGTCTTAAGAGGAAGCTTGGAAATGTAAGGAAATGTAAGGAAATGCAAGGAACCTTGAAATGTGACAAAATCGGGCTTGGAAAATGGCTGGACGCCACTTAGGGCTCGGAAATGACGCCATATGCTAGGATAACTTGGGCCTAGTATGGCCACATGATGCCCAAAATAATGGGTTAAAATTCGGCACTCCTAAGGTAAGGAGATGGACGGCATAGGGAGACCAAGGTAGGAGTTTAAGTTGAAGTCAAATTCTTTTAAAATTTTGGCTAAGCTAGGAAAATAAAGATATGAGAGTGATGGCCAATAAAGGGGACTCTCTAGGCTTAGTAATTTCGGCAAAAGGAGGAAAACTAAGGCCATTCAACATTCTTTCTTCTCTTTTTTCAATCTCTGCCGAATTCTCTCTACCATTATTCTTCTTTTTTCTTTTCAATTCTCCACAAAGCCGAAAACAAAATCCTCTAGTTTTGCCGAATTTCTCTAAGTTCTATATCTTCCTTTTCTTTCCTTGTAAAACCAAAATACCCTGTGCTTCCCATCATCAATTCTTTTTCCTTTGCAAAACCAATCAAAAGCCAAAGATAAGTTTCAAGCCTATAGCCGAATCTCTCTAAGCCTCAAAGCCGAATCTACAAGAGTGTTTTAGTTTCCCGAAGGAGCACCATAGGCCGCATATTCTTTAGTGATTCGGTAAGTTTCAGGATTTCATTTCCTCACGATTTCTTCCTCTATTCTCATCAAGATCTAACCCAAACCAATTATCTATGCCTATCAATTTCTCTTCTTTAGCCCTAGAAGCCGAATCCTGCTTTATAATAAACCAGAAGTGTCGATTTTGGAAAAGCCAAAGGTGAGTAATTAATGGTAGGTGGCCGAATGGCCCTTTTCTATTATTTTCTTTTTGGCCGAATACCATATGGGTTAAGATAATTGAGAATTTTGGTTTGTTGAATAAGTGGAGGATTACCGAATGTAGGTAAAAATTAGGTGACTTCGGTTTTTAGGAGGAAGGCGACAGAAGTAAGCTGAGGTTTTCAGGAATTTAGATTCATAAAGGTAAGTGAATCTGACATTCGGCCAAGGCCCTATTATGGTATTTAGATCTAATTCTTATTTGTTTAAAAAGCTGAAACTAACTAGTTCAATGATTAAAGGTATAGCTGATTGCAATAAAGAAGCATCACAAAGTTTCGGGATTTAATTTTTAATCCAATCAGCACCAAGGTAAGAATTTGATTACAACAATCCTACTAGGATTTGGATTTATAGCCGAATGGATTTTTACTAACATGTTAGGGTGGATGAATATAGGAATTAAAGATATAAAGCGATAGAACGAGTTTTTAGGATTTCAATAAATTCGATAAGTAAATCAGGTGTGTACCCCACACTATTTCTTAATAAGTTTTATGGCAATGTTTAATATAAGTATGTGTATAAGAATCTAAATATGGCTAAGGTACCATGTTATGGTACAAAGTACTGTGTCACGCTTCCTACTCCTACTAGGATTATGTTAAATATCTGTTATGACACACATATGACATTATAAGAATGTGAAATAAGAATTTGGCATGTTAATGCATGATATGTATGATATGGGGCATATGGGTTATATGAAAAGGGGAAGTGAATATGGTGACCTAAGACCACGATATCTGAATGTTGTGCCTAAGACCACGATAACTGAATGTGGTGACCTAAGACCACGATATCTGAATGTGGTGACCTAAGACCACGATATCTGAATGTGGTGACCTAAGACCACAAATTTTATAAGGGCGATGAGCACGTCGACTGCAATGACTGCCTTCGATGGTGTGTAGCGAATGGAGGGTCGACTTAGTAGTCCCCACGGTGTAATGGTTGGTACAGGTGATGTGTAGCGGATGGCATATAGGTTTGGGTTCGGGTTGCATCATTATTTTATATATGCTATATGATTATGTATGTGATGTGATATTATGACTGAATCTATTTGGACATAGTGTTTGTGTACACATTGAGTCTGTTGACTCACCCCGTTGTAGGAAACTTTTTCATGTAACGATTAGTGATGGACCGGGCCGGCAGATACTTAGGGATGGCCATGCTCAGCAAGAAGTTTTTTTTTATTTAGGCTATTTTATTTTAAGTGTTTTAAATTTTGAATTTTGGGAATTATTTGATGTAATAAGGCCATAGTAGAACTACTTTACTTTGCTTTTATTTATTAAGCTTACAAACTTTTATTTATTAAAAGATTAAGTAAATTTATTTTAAAACAAAGCCTAAACGTTTTGTCACTTAAAGTAAAGGACTTTAATAATGAAATAAACTTGTTTTCAACTCAAGCCCACCCCAAAACAATCTTTCTTTCAAAACACACAAGTTTTTCATAAGTAACAAAAGAATTTGAAACGATTTACACCGGGGAACATACCAGATCCGGTCAAGGCTCGTGGGTCAGGTTTGGGGTGTTTCAGCTATTGGATGAATTGGAATGTGTCTTAATATAATAATGTAAAGAGGTAGTTTGTACATTTAGACGGTTAAAGTTACATCGAAAAGAACTATATGATTGGTGACTTAGAGACGACCACTTTCATGTATGTGTTGTGTTGTGAATTCGATGATATAGTGTGTTCAATGGAAAATGTCATATGCTTCCTGAATCCTGAAGGGTTAAAGTATCTAATGTTGCAGAAGAATCTGAATTGAAGACAATGTTAATGGTTTGAGTTATTACAAGAGTATGCAAAGTTATCGAATTATTTTTTGAAAAGTAGACATAGTACAGATATCGGGATGGAAAATCCTCGTTTGATTGATGCGAGTTGGAAACCAGATTGACCTTATTTGATAATTGTCTAATTCTAGTCATATTAAATGCTAAAACGAGTTTTTCTTTGTGAAACTACGAAGTTCAGAAGTGTAATAGCGAATGGTAATCTAAACAAGTTCAGAATGAGTTTACTACTGATGTTAAAATTCAGGTCAGTTATGATTCAGGTTATTATTGTTATTACAAGATAGAGTTTGCGTATTAATGAATCCAAAACTTATATAGAAATTTGTGGTACAAGGCTCAATAATAGCATGTCTGTTTCTTCAAGAATAATAAAATGTGCAGTTATATGATTATGTATTCAAGTGATGGAATACATATCGCGATATGTTTGAGTTTGGAAACAGCTGAATTTCAAGAGTATTCAAGACTATTACAGTTGGTACGGTTCTAGATAAAGATGAGATGAAATTCCTACAAATGTAGAATCAAGATGGTCATAATCCCCAAAAAGAAGGATGTCTATTAGATGGTGGTAAATGGTTTGGCAAGGATCTGTATGATCATTTTAGTATGTATAGAGCTCTTATTTGAAAATTACTGAGTATACGTATCTCAGAGAGAGAGAGAGTAATTTAGATTCTAAAGATGCGCCCCGATGCTATGTGTTAAAGTTTAAAGGTCACTGGAAAGAGATATACGAGGTTAAGCCAAATTGTTATTATGGAAAGTTAGTGAGAATGCTTCATGAGAGTTGAAAGCGACTTTATCTGGTATGATTTTTGGGGATGAAAATCCCTAAGGGGGAGAATTGTAGCAGCCCAATTTTGGACCTAGTCAGAACAATGGTTTCGGGGCCACAAATCTGATGAGGAAAAATCTTATGTTTATTATATTTTTATGTTCTACGATTTCACAGAAAGATTTTGTGAAAATTTCGCGTGGAAATTTTAATGTTCGGGCACTCAATTTAGTCAATAGGACTAAATTATAAATAGTGTAAAAGTTGTGTTTCACATGTTAGAAGTGTCCAATTGTCATGAGACTTTAAATTTGAAGTCCTTAAGTGACAATTAGACCATTAGTTAAGTTGTGGAAAAATATAGACATGATAAGGTAAGTTTTAAATTGTTTTTCATTAAACGTACTTTAGTCATTTGACAAATAAAGCCAAAATAACATGAGAAAAGATATCATCTTCCTCATTTTTATCATGCCTTGGCCGAATGTACCATGGCAGCCATGGCTAGGGTTTGTTCAAGCTTTTCAAGATCCATACTAAGTATCTCCTAACCCCATTTTTATTGTTCTTCGTATTTTTGGACCCTCGTAGCTCGATTTAGCTATTTCTAGCTATATTTTAAGCTAGGGTTCATGTTTTTTACCCATGTATGACATGCATGTGGTTTGGAGATTTATGGAGGAATATGAAAGTTTGATGTTTGAAAAACATCTTTTTCTAAGAGATTTTCATGAAAAATTCATAAAAAGGACTAATTTGTAAAAGTTATGAAAATGGTCATACATGAGTGATTTAGTGGAAATTAATGGTTGTTGTAGTTATGAAAATGATTCGCATAGGTTTAAAATGCAAGAAAATTGAATGAAAATCATTATACGAGGGTAGGGGAAAAAGTGTAAATATGATAAAGTTTAGGGGCAAAAAGTTAATTTTTCCATAGTATGATTTTTGAGTCACAATGAATAATGTGACTAATGAGTAAGCTAAATGTGATGTTATAGATCAAAGAGAACGAGATTCCGACTTAAAATGGGAAAAAGAGAGAAATTGACGATGGCTCATTTCTACCTTTCTGGTATCGAGGTAAGTTCATGTGTAAATAATGCAATCTTATGTGATATATGTGGCGTTTCGATGTTGTATGAATAATATTTTCTCTCTATGAAATTTATTATTTACGATTTTGACGAGATGTCGAGGAATGAGAACCTTCAATTTTAATCTTAAGAGTGAATAGAATACAACTGCCAGGTTGTTAAGGTTCCGTGTAAGACCATATCAAGGATATAGCCTCGATATAGGATTTCGTATAAGACCATGTCAAGGGCATGGCGTCGATATGATATTTCCTGTAAGGCTATATCGGGCATATGGCATTGATACGATATCATATGTATGAGACTTATGAGTATCTTTTAGCATTTTAAGTGATTCAATAGGTATGTAAAATAAGAAAGTATGTGACTAAATCACGAGTGGTACATGTATGTACCTAGAACTCATATGAAATAATTTCGATTTATGACGAATCTGTGATAAGTTTGTATGAATTCATTGCTACATATGTTATTATGATTAAATTATTTGCTACGTTACATGAACTACACTATTTCAATGAAGTTGATTATCAATATTTAATAAGGAAATCAATGAGAAGTGAAAGTCCCGTTTGAAGTTTCGAAATAACAAGGATAACTTTGTCACCACATGAGATAAGGAAAGCCCGTGTAAGACCTTGTCAGGGACATGGCATCGGCATCAAGGAATGTAGGTCTCGTGTAAGAACATGTCTGGGACATAGCTTCAGCACCAAATGAAGATCTCGTATAAGACCATGTCTGGCACATGGCATCGACATCAAGCTGAGGAAGCCCATGTAAGACCATATCTTGGATATGGCATCGGTACTAAGAGGTGATCCTATGTAAAACCATATCTGGGATATGGCATTGGCATCGAGACACATGTTTGATGAGATTGAGTATCCTCTAGTATTCCGAGTAATTTAATGGGAAAATGAGTAAGCATGAAAAAGTGACTAAGGGCAAAGTAAGTAAAGTTGATGAATGAGATAAGTTGTATGAGAATGATAGAGAATTCCATTCAAGTTAAGGAAGATAGAGATTCAATTTATTGTCTATGATAATTTAAGTGCTAAATTATGTAATAAGTGATACAGGTACCATGAGTAACTAAAAGTTAAGCTAACCCTAATGTGATGGGTAAGTATGAGTAAGAGTAAGCATTATGAATGATTGAGCGGAAATTATGAGCTTAAACATAAACCACATTATAATACCCTTGTGGTTAAGAAAAATAAAAGAACGTCAATAGTTGTTTATTACTTACATATGAACTTACTAAGCATTATTGCTTACTCCTCTCTCATTCCTATTTCTTAGAGGTTAATTTAGGTAGCTCAGGTTGGGGATCGCCAGAGATGTTTTCATACTATCAAGCTAGCACATTGGGTATAAGTATTCAAGCTTTCTTGAAATGTGGCATGTATAGGAACTTTGTCATTTGACTAATTAAGTATTGTAAATGTATCCAAATATATTGGCTTAAATTTGTCTATGGTTTAATTTGAAAACGGCCATGAGTGATGGCTTATGTCGATATTATAATCATGCACGTGTTAGTGCCATCTTATGAATGTGATATTAGTATGGTTATCATAGGCTAAATGTGATGATTAAATATTACCAATTATGATATGAGAATTCCATGTGATGTTTATGAATGTGTTTACGTTTCAGGGTGGCAATTGGCTTGGTAAATAGCCTTATAATGATCCATACGGTCAGCCCCATGGGTGTGTTAATAGGCCTTGTGTCCCTTGCAATTTTAATTGCGAGAATTTGAATCGTCACATAGGCCAGCACACGGGCTTGTACCTAGGCCGTGTTCTTCTTAAGGGGTCGCTGACATCAAAAATAGAATACCCTTAGTTTTTACACACGGGTGAGGACACAGGCGTGTCTAGGCCGTGTAAAGAACACGGGCTATTTACACGGGCGTGTGTCCAGCCGTGTGGAAACCCCTGTAGGTTCAAAATAAAAATAAATTCTACATGGGCTAGGGACATGGGCGTGTGGGACCACACAGCCTGCCCACACAGGCATGTAACCTCTATTTAGACATAAACTTTCTAAGAGATTAAAAGTTTCCAATTAAACCCTGTAACCTTCCAGATGTATTTTTTAAAGGCCTCGTAGGCCTATAAAATGTATGTTATTAGTAAGAAAGAAAAGTTTCAAGATGGAACAAAAATTTATAGCCCGATATTACATGTTCAAACAAGGTTAAGCATGGTAATGCCTCGTATCCGATCCCGGTGTTGGACACAGGTAAAGGGTGTTACAGTGCTAGATAAGGGCAAGTACGAGTAATTTATGGCAAATAGCCTATGACTTTGTGCGTGGTTATCTAATGCCATGGATGGATATTATTATGAACTTATCATTGCTATTTATTTTCATGTAAACCTACCAAGCTTTATGCTTACCCCTCTCATTTCCCTTTTCCTTGTAGTATTGCAAAGATAACTCGAGGATCGTGGCACGTCGGAGTTCAGAAATCACACTATTGACATCTTATTGGTATAACAAGGTAGACTTATTTTGAGTATGGCATGTATAGGACTTGGATATTTTGTTATGTCATAGTAGTTTGCCAAAGTGTTGGCTATTTATGCTATTAAATTCATTTTGTAAATGGTCATTGAAATTGGGCCAATACTTGACAAGTATATATATTCATTGATGATGAATCATGAAGTTTATGTTTGTGTGGATGCTTGGTTTGAGTTGGTACAAGTATGGTTGCTATGTAGGGTGGCATTTGGCTTGGAATATAGCCTTCTTAATGTCCACAAGGGTAGACACATGGGCGTCTATCTAGGCCGTGTGTGACACATGGTTAGCCCCAAAGGCGTGTTGATCAGCCGTGTGTCCCCTTGTTTGCAAGGTTTACAAGTTAGTATGCTCAGTAATAAACACACGGGCAAAGACACGGCCGTGTGTATCAACCATGTTGGGGGCAAGGTCATGGAAATAGGAGTGTGTCCAGGTCGTGTGAAGTCTGCACCAAAAATTTAAAATTTAATTCAACACATAGTCTAAGGACACGAGCGTGTGCCTTGGCCGTGTAACCATAGTGAGGTGGTGACGTGATAAACAGAATGCCATGGTTTTGGCACTCGGGTTAGGACACAGGGTGTCGGGGCTGTGTAAGGGACACGGGCTAGAGACACGGGCATGTGTACGGTCGTGTGGAAACCCTTGTAGGTTCGAATTAGAAAATAAATTCCACACGGACTAAAGACATGGGCGTGTGGCCCCTGTTAGACCAAAAAAAATTTATGTGTACAAAAGTTCCAGGTTTGATTTCGAGACCCTCCTTTTGCATGTTTAAGGCCTCGTAGGCCCATAATAAGGATGTTTTGAAGGTGAATGGAAAGTTTAAGGTTGGAATGAAATTTTATAGCCTAAGGTTGCATGTTCAAGTGAGATAAGTCCAGTAATGCCTCGTACCCGGTTCCAGTGTTGAATACGGTTAAGGGGTGTTACAATGATTGTTAGGCTAATGCCAAGAAATGTTAAATTATGCTTATAAGTTGATAGAGCAAACTTTGTGATTGAATAAAATTATAACCAGGGGATTATGGTGGACTACAATAATTTGTGTCCATATTGTTGAACATGATAAACACTTAATAAGATGTGATTGAGTAAGTTATATTTATGAGACGTAAACAAAATTCGTATGGTTTTACATTATGTTAATTGTATGAAATATGTATGGTTGAGGTTGCTTTTTGTTTACATATGAACTTATTAAGCTATATAGCTTACCCCCTTTCCTTTCCTATGTTTTATAGGATTATTTAGATAGCTTGAGTTGGAGATCGCTGGAGATTATATCACACTATCAAGCTATCACTACGGGTATTGATGAATTCAAGTATTTTGAGTCTATGACATGCATAGGGATTTGGTCATGTGGTTATACGTGTCTTTTCGATTGTAGCTAATATATTGGTTTGTAATTGTCAAAGGCTTGTTTGATATTTGGCCATGTAAGTTGGCTTATTTTTGGGGCTAACATGCTTGTGACCCTAAGTATAATTATATATGTGCCAATGGATTTGGGTGACATAGTCATGGCATGCTTGATGAATGATGGAAGAATGATTTATGACTTGAATGTGAAATGTTTGGCATGTGTTGGTCATGATTTTGGAAGTTATTGTAGTGGAAATTTAAATGATATACATTAAGGGTAAAATAGTAAATGGCATAATAATATGTATTAAATAAAACAAAAAGAAAAATGAAGTCATACTCTCATCTTCCCTTTGCTGAAAATTGAAAGAAAGATAGGGCTTGGAACCTTTAACATTTCGACACATTTTTGGCTTGATTCAAGGTTAGTTTTTGTTCGGATTTTGATAATTTCTACATTTTTGTAATCGTTGCTTTGTGTTCTTTCAAACCCATGCTTTACTTTTTGAATTTGATGGTGATTTTGAGATATGTCATTGATGAACGATTCAGCTTTATGATAGTTGATGATGAAATATGAAAGATATGTGAAAGGTTGACATATTTTATTTTTGAATTTTTAGTAAAATTGAGTAATTGGGGCTTAATTGTGAAAATAAGAAATTAGAGGACTAATATGTGAAATAAATAAATTTTTTGAGCTTGTATGGACATAAGGAGAATTCGGCTAGGCATGGGTGAAGTGAAATTTTGTGTATTTTGGGATTTTGTGAAATAGGGACTAAAGTGTCGAAATGTGAAAATGTGAGGGCTATTTTGTAAACTGCTCGAAATATGTGTGTTTGGATTAAATTGAATGATTTGGTGATTGAATGAGTTAAATTTGAATATGTATAGACCAAGAAAGGAGAGATTCAGATAGAGATCGAGGCAAAGACAAAGTGCTCAATTGATCGACTAATCTCGGTATTTCTACATCCGAGGTAAGTTCGAATATAATATGTTTTCTTAAATTTATGTTTAAGTGGTATGAAATGAATAACTATGTGATTATTGGGTAGAAATATTATATGTATGGAACAGAGAAATATGGCACTAAGTGTGCGAAATAGAATTTATACAGAAATGAATGGCACTGTGTATGCGAAATAGAGAAAGTATCGAATATATTGATTGGCACTATGTGTGCAATACCAAATCAAGTTTGGTTTGATATAGAGGCACTAAGCGTGTAATGTTATCTAAGCTTTGGCTATGATTTGGGCACTAAGTGTGCGATTAAATTGAAGAGATAATGAACAAGGAATGAAATATGGTATCAAGCATTGAATAGCAAGAACGTTTGTTAACTAAGTGTTGACAAAGGTATGTTTCCGATCCTATGTGGTTGATGATAGTTTTTAAGTTTGAATGGATGAATGTATGAGCATATGGTTGAGAATGATATTGTGTTTAGTTGTTAATCAATCTAAGTGATGGTTTATTTATGTATTGATATTGCACTATTGAGTTAAATGTATTATATTACAAACTTACTAAGCTCTTAAGCTTACTGTGTGATGTGTTTCTCTGTTTTACAGTGTCAATAAAGCTAGCTCTCAATCAAACTATCGGCTATCGATTTTTTCACTTTTGAAAGATGTATATAAATGGTATATGGCATGTATAAGCTAAAAGATAGGGTATGTTTTGAAATGTTTGGACCTTGTTGATCGTGTGTCATAGTCTTAAAAATTTATAAAAAGAATGATCGATCCTGGAAACTAACTAAGACAACGTTGGAGGCAAGCGCACCTATTGAACAGTAGCATAGTTTAGTGGCAAAATCGGATTGTCGAACCCAAGGGAACCAAAAGTACTAATACTAACTTTCTTTTTATTATCTAGGCTAAGAATTAAAGGAGTTGTTGTTTAATCTAAAATTAACTAACTACTAAGCTAAAGATGCTAAGACAAATAGAATGAATTGAGGAAATACTTGGGGGAAAACCAATTGATTAAAACAACACCCGAGGAAGAATCCACCTAGACTTCACTTGTTATCTAACTCTAAACCAGACGATTTATTCAATTGACTTGATCCGTAGGATTCCGTAATTTATATTAATACCTCTTTCAAGGCTACTACCGTCTAACCCTAGGTTGATTAATTGAAATCTCTTTCTAATTAAAACCCCTAGAATAGCATTAACTCAATCTATGGACTCCCATATTAGGTTTGACCCTAATCTGACAGATTTTTCGTCATCCTATTTCTAGGGTTGCGATCAACTCCGCTTAACTATGCTAGATCTACTCTTAAACAGGGACTTTTGCTCCACTGCCTAAGCACATCAATACTTGAATCAATATCTTGGAATATCAAAGCAAGAATTAAGAACACATAGTTAAGAACAAACCAAGTATTTATCATACAGCTTAGAAAAAAATAACAAGAATCGTCTTAGGTTTCATCCCCATCAAGTATCTGAGGGTTTAGTTCATAATCATGAAGGAATACATCTCAGAAGAAAATATAAAACAAAACATAAAGAAAACCCTAAAACCCCCTGAAGTAATTGAAGGAGAGATCCTTAGTCTTGAGTATGATTCTGGCTTCTTGAGATGAATTAACTAGATTCCTACGAGTGAATCCCGCAATTCAGCCCCTCTAGCTTGGCTCTTCGGCCTAGCTAAACGCCCCGCTGAACGCTTCCATACATGTTGGCCTCTAAGGTGTTTATATAGGCTTTTGGAATGTCTTTCTTTACCTCTAAGTACACTATTCCGAATGAAACTCTTCCTTGCTACGGCAAGGACACGCCAGAGTAATTCGAGGCCAGGCCGTGTTCGGGTCAAGTAATGAGGCACGGCCGTGTGGTTTTGGGCCCAGGCCATGTCGATTTTGTAATTTGGCCTGTTTACTTTATTTTCAGCCCGTTTCTCGTTCTTTTCATCCTCTGGTGCTCTCTTGAGTATAAAACATGAAAACAAAGGATTACGAGCACCTATATCCATAATTAAAGGGATAAATCATCCAAAAACATGCTAAATGTTAGATTAAAATATGTTCATATTATGGTTTATCAAATACCCCCACACTTAAGCTTTTGCTTGTGCTTGTGCTCAAGCAAAATTCTCAACTCACAATTAAAGTGAACTTCCTCAATTCATAATATTCATCGATAATGTTTCATCATAATTCATAGATAATTTATACATGGATAATTTAACTAAAAGAGTCTTGAAGTGTAACAGTCCGAATTTGACTCTAATCGGAACGGTGGTTTCGGGACCACGAATCTGAGTCTGAAAAATTTTTAAATATTATATTTTGTGCTAATTATACGTGATTTATGATGTGTGAAGTTTCGTAGAAAAATTTATTCGTTTGTGTGCTTAATTTGAAAAAAAAAAAGACTTAATCACGTAAAAGGTAAAAGTTGCAAACTATAGTGAAATGCTCTAAATTGATTATGGCTTTTTAATATGGGGTATTAAAAGGGCAATTAGCCCATTCTAAGAGTTAGTGCACGGCTAAGGTCCATTTTGCCATTATGTTATGTTTAAAAATGTTATTAATTATAAGGTTAAATAATTAAATAATTAAATATCATAATAAATGTTAAATAAAACATAAGAAAACCATTATCATCTTTTTATTCTCCTAAGGCCGAATGTCCTAAAGAAGAAAAGAGAATTTCAAGCTTAGATTTCGGCATTTGTAAGCTCAAATCTAAAGTTAGTTTGATTTCGATTTTTGATAATTTTTACGTTTTTTTGATCGTTGCTTCGAATACTATCCGACCCATGCTAGAATTTTTGAGATTAGTGTGTATGTGATGTTCGGCCATTGACATGTTCTTATGATTTTTAAAATGTTTGGTGATTTTATTTTAAAGTTATGATATAGATTAACAAGTTTTGAATTGGAAATTTTAGTAAATTTGAGCATTTAGGACTAAATTGAAAAGAATAAATTTTTGAGGGGTTAAAATAAAAAATAAATGAAATAAATGGACTTGTATCATTCGGCCCTTAGGTGGTGTAGTGAAATTTTGTGTATTTTGTGTCTTGTACAATAGGGACTATATTTTAAAAATGTGAAACATTAGGGATAAAATGGTAATTTGCCCATTTATGTGTTTTGGGACTAAATTGAGATGAAATGTGCTTGAATGAGTTAAATTTTAATGTGTTCAGATCAAGAACAAAGAAAAATGGATTTGGATCGGGGAAAGGCAAAGGTTATCGAATAGCCGGTCTACTTGTCTGTCGATAGTCGAGGTAAGTCCTTAAGCAAATATATGTCAAAAAATTATTTATGAATCTAGTAAAAGTTGAAATTTGAAATTTTTAAGGATAAAAATATGGGATTGCCGAATGTGAAGTATGGCAATAGATTGAATTTGTTTTGTTAAATGTAAAGTGATCAAGCATGTTCGACTTGATATGTGGAAGTAATATGAAATATAGGTGATGTTAGTGATTTTAGTATTAAGTAATGTGTATGGAATGATTAATTGTGTTGTTATTCGGGCTTCGAGCCTAGCAGGCCTTGTGCCGGTGATTTATTTCGGGCTTTGAGCCTAGCAGGCCATGTGTCGATGATCTATATCAGGCTTAATACCTAGCAGGCCTTGTGCCGATGAAATATTTCGGGCTTATTGCCTAGCAGGCTAAATGCCGGTGTTTAAATCTTGGACCTTGAGTCTAGCAGGCCTAGTGCCGGTGTGAGCGGTTCGGGCTAAGGCCTGCCAGGTTCTATACCGGTGAGTTTCAATTTTGAACTTCGTTTATATAGTAATAAGGTCATGAAACAAATCTAGTAAGTTTAAGCTTTGAAAATGAATTTGTTAATTCGGCAACAAGGTATGTACTTTCATACTTTAATGTTATATATTTGCTATGATAATGAGCAAAATAAATGATGAAAGAAATGTGTTATACACTTGGTTGTGAAGTTTTTATATATAATATGCCATGTGGTTATTGGAAATTCGAAAACATGAGTGTGGTTAAAATGTTCATGTAGGTATATTTATACACCTAGATATGTGATTATTTATGTATATTTGGCAATTGATGTATCTGGTAAGGAATTGAAAGTTACCAAGTTAAGTAAGGTAATGACACTTTTTTATGGTGAGTTTATAAGTAAGACATGTATATTTGATGTCATGAATTGATTTTGTATCATGCTTGGATGGTTGAGCAATATAATATAATGCTTAAGACTTACTAAGCTAGTAAGCTTAGTTCGTGTGTGTTCATTGTTTCGTTTTATAGATTCCAGTAAAGCTACGGGCTCAGAGGATCGTCAGAGGAGTCAACCACACTATCACCCTATTTTGGTACTTATAAATTTAGTTCATGAATCAAAGGAATGTATAGGTTAGACTAAGTTGTAAAATCAACGAACTTTGGTTTTGTATATAAATATAGCCTTGTGAAAATGGCTTATTTCTTTTGGTTAACCTTCGTCTTTATGCTTTTGGATATAATGACTTGACCATGAAGTTTAAGTTAGCTATAAGTGTTTTTTTTTTTTTTTTGGTTAAGCATTTTTTATGTTCGGTTCTAGCAAATTCAGTTTTGGCCTATTATATGCGAAATGAGGTTGATGTGTATATGTTGGGAGTATGATATTGGTTTAAGTGATTTATGTGTTGCTTATTTGATTTGATTTATTAGTGATAGTTGAGTTAAGTCATGTGTTTCGTTAATAAGGTAAATAATATATGTGATAATTATAGTTATGAAATGAAGTATGAATATTAAAAGTGGCTATAAAGGTACAGATGCTAATGGTAAGAAGTGAATTTGTTTTATAGTTATTTAAATGCAAATCCAAATGGTAAGTGAAATGATATGGTTGGTTAATATGATAAATTGTGAAGTTTAGGTAAACCAATATCTATATTTGAATTTGGTGTGCATTGTAAGGTTAATTATGTGAAACGCAAATGTGACTTTTGCTTATAGGGTATAGTATATGTTATATATATATGTATCAATCAAGGGTAAATTCGGTCATGTGATAATTATTATGTTGTACGAATATTTGATATATATATTTTTTTGGAATGAATAGCATAAATTGGTTCATTGGTTTTATATGTATATGTATTGTAGTAAAATCGGTGGAAAACAGTTTGAGTTATATGAGATTTGATTATGACAAACATAGGTTATAATCATACAAGTAGGGATATGTTTTAGGTGAATAAATATTTCATGAATGTTTAAGTTATGTGGTTCGGGCATTGTCCGGTAATAAGTACCTGTAATAAAACTTGTTATACATCATTTATTTATAAATGGGTTGTAATGCTATATGAAATAGGGAAGATTACATTGTTTGTGCTACAATTCAAATGAATGTCTATTTGGATTTGAGTTTACTTCGGTAATGTCTCTTAACCCTAATCTGGCGATGGATACGAGTTAGGGATGTTACATTTGATTGGTATCAGAGCTATAGTTTAGTCGATTCTAGGACTGCCGCAACGCGTGTAAGTCTAGTTATGCATGCCTTAATTGTATATACGATAGTGTGGTGACTTCTGACATTTCAAACTGTGTTTTATATAGTAAATAGATCCTGACAGAGTCGTAGCAGATAATGTAGAGAGCGTAGTGCTTGATCTTGCACGTGGGTCAGCGCCGGTAGACTCTCGACCTATCTCGGGTAGCCATGAGGGGAGGCTAAGCAAGCCTTCTACAAGATGATGAATGAATGGTTTACCCAATTTATTCAGACTAACCCGACTGTACAACAACCTCCACCCCCGAATAATCCAACCCCGGTACCTTCAGCACCTCCGATGATATATCTGATGAGATCTAGTAGGCCTCCTATTGATAAAATCAAGAAATATGGGGCCGAATAATTTAAAGCTAATGATGATGATGACGTAGAGCGAGCTGAGATGTTGCTTGATAACACTATTCGGGTACTTAATGAGCTATCCTGTACTCCAGATGAATGCCCGAAGTGTGCTATATCTTTATTAAGGGACACTGCATATCACTGGTGGAATACACTAGTATTGGTGGTTCCGAAAGAAAAAGTGACTTGGGATTTCTTTTAGATCGAGTTTCGTAAGAAATATATCAGTCAGAGATTCATCGATCAGAAGCAAAAAGAATTTTTAGAACTGAAATAGGGTCGCATGACTGTGACTGAATATGAGCGGAAGTTTGTCAAATTGAGTCGATATGCCCAAGAGTGTGTATGAACTGAAGCTATTATGTGCAAAAGATTCGAAGACGGTCTGAATGAAGACATAAAGTTGCTAGTTGGCATACTTGAAATCAAAGAGTCCGTGGTACTTGTTGAGCGAGCTTGCAAAGCTGAATAGCTTGGGAAAGAGAAAAAAAAGGGCTGAAATGGAAGATAGAGACACCCGTAAAAGATCATCGAGTAAGACTTTCCATTCAGTATCTAAGAAGTTCAAAGATGACTTCGGCCGACATAAAGCTACTTCAGACATGTCTAGACGAGATCGACCTCCAGTGGGTTCTCCGACTACTTCGATGGCCAGTGTTGGTAATGTTCATCAGAATTGGGTTGAATGCAAATATCGTGGTAAATGGCATCTTGTAAGTTGTAGATTCCGTGATCGGTCTTGCTTTAAATGTGGATCGTCAGATCATTTTATCAGAGAATGCCTAATGTTAGTCGAGCAAAATATAGCTCAGAATGTCAAACCGAGTAATGTGTCAGTGTGAGGTAGACCACCTAGGCATTCGGGAAATGTAAGTGGTAGTCAGAAAGGAACTAAAGACACTGTATTTCAATTGGACGTTCGTGCACTAGCTAAAGCATATGCTATACGTGCAAGAGAGGATGCTTCTTCCCCAAATGTTACCACTGGTACTTTTGCTCTTTATGATACTACTGTGATTGCATTGATTGATCATGGTTCGACTCATTCATATGTGTATGAAACTTTAGTATCCAATAAGACTCTGCCTGTTGAGTCTACTGAGTTTGTGATTCGTGTGTCCAACCCCTTGGGTCGATGTGTACTTGTTGATAAAGTGTGTAAAGGTTTCCAGTTGATGATTCAGGATTCATGCTTTCCAGTTGATTTAATGTTGTTGCCTTTTGACTATTTCGATATAATTCTGGGAATGGACTGGTTAACTTTGCATGATATCGTGGTGAATTACAAAAGAAAGACTATTGATTTGAGATGTCAGAGCGGTGAGATTATCCAGGTTGAATTGAATGACCTGAACGGATTACCGGTAGTAATATCCTCTATGTTAACTCATAAGTATGTGAGAAAAGGATGTGAAGCTTACTTGGCCTATGTGTTGGAAAATAAAGTGTCTGAAAAGCAGATTGAATCAGTACCAGTTGTGTGTGAATACCCAAATGTGTTTCCTGAAGAATTACCGGGTTTACCACCAGTTCGAGAGATAGAATTTGGTATTGAATTAGTACCAGGAATAACTCCGATTTCGATAGCTCCGTATCGGATGGCACCTACTGAGTTGAAAGAGTTGAAAGCACAGTTGCAAGAGTTGGCAGATAGGGGCATTGCACGACTGAGTTTTTCTCCCTAGGGTGCACCAGTTCTATTTGTGAAAAAAAAGATGGGACTATGCGAATGTGTATTTATTATCGGCAGCTGAATAAGATGACTATAAAGAATAAATATCCGTTGCCTCAAATTGATGACTTGTTTGACCAGATGAAAGGGGATTTAGTGTTTTCGAAGATAGATTTGAGATCGTGTTTTAAGACAGTATTTGGATCGGTTTGTGGTAGTGTTTATAGATGATATCCTGATCTACTCTAGAGATGAAACCGAACATGCCGAGTATTTGAGATTGGTGCTACAAACTTTGCGAGATCAACAGTTGTATGCAAAGTTTAGTAAGTGTGAGTTCTGGATGAATGAAGTCAGTTTTTTGGGTTATGTTGTTTCAGCGTCAGGCATTCGGGTTGATTCGAACAAAATATTGACTATACTTGATTGGAAGCCACCAAAGAATGTTTCTGAATTTTGAAGCTTTCTAGGACTTGCTGGATACTACAGACGATTTGTAAAAGGTTTTTCCATGATAGCTACACCTTTGACAAAGCTACTACAGAAAGATGTCAAGTTTGAATGGATGGAAAAATGTCAGAAAAGTTTTGATCAGTTGAAAGCTTTATTAACCGAAACTCCAATGTTAATTCAACCTGAATCGGGTAAAGAATTTGTTGTGTACAGAGATGCTTCTTTGAATGGTTTGGGTTGCGTCTTAATGCAAGAAGGCAAAGTAGTAGCCTATGCTTCAAGACAATTGAAGCCTCATGAAAGAAATTATCTGACTCATGATCTGGAATTAGCAGCCATTGTTTTCGAGTTGAAAATTTGGTGTCATTACTTATTCTGTGAGAAATGTTATGTTTATTCGGATCACAAAAGTCTGAAGTATTTGATGACTCAGAAAGACCTGAACTTGAGACAACGCAGATGGTTAGAGCTGTTGAAAGATTATGAATTGGTGATTGATTACCATCCGGGGAAGGCCAACGTTATTGCGGATGCCTTAAGTCGAAAATCATTGTTTACTCTTCGTGCGTTGAACGCACATATAGTTATGCTAAGTGATGGTTCGATCATAGCCGAGTTGAAGGAAAGACTGTTGTTTATTCAGCAAATTTGTGATGCACAGGAAATTGATAAAGATATGATTGCTAGATGAGTTCAATGTGGAAATGATGTAGAGTCAGAGTTTCGAATTGATGAAAATGATTGTTTGAACTTCAAAGGCCGAATATGTGTTTCAAGAATGTGGATTTGATTCAGACAATTTTGAACGAGGCTCATAATAGTCGATTATCGGTACATCCGGGCAGCACGAAAAGGTATAATGATTTGAAACAGTTCTATTGGTGGCCTGGCATGAAACGGGATTTATCTGTATTTGTTTCAAAGTGTTTACCTTGTCAGCAAGTAAAAGCCAAGCATCAAGTGCCTTCTGGGTTACTTCAGCCGATCATGATACTTGAATGGAAATGGGATAGAATCACTATGGATTTTGTATCCGGTTTGCCTATGACACCGAGCAAGAAAGATGCAGTCTGGGTTATAGTGGATAGACTGACCAAATCAGCTCAATTTGTTCCAGTTCATATGGACTATTCGCTAGATAAGCTTGTTGAGTTGTATATATCTCAAATTGTGAGATTACATGGTGTACTGAGATTCATTAGTTCAGACAGAGACCTGAGATTCACATCGCGGTTTTGGAAGAAGTTACAAGAAGCTTTAGGTACTAAACTCCACTTTAGTACAGCCTTCCATCCACGCATGCATTGGTCATTGAACCACCGTCTGAACGAACCATTCTGATACTTGAGGACATGTTGAGATGTTGCGTCCTTGAGTTTGAAGGTATGTGGGAAAGATACTTACCTTTGATTGAATTTGCTTATAATAACAGTTTTCAATCTAGTATCAAAATGGCACCTTACGAAGCTCTATATGGTCGCAAGTGTCGTACACCATTGTATTGGACCGAGCTCAATGAAAATAAGATACACGGGGTTGATTTGATTAAATAGACTGAACAGAAAGTGGCTATAATCAGAGATAATTTGAAAGCCGCCTCGGATCGTCAAAAGTCCTATGTTGATTTGAAACATAAAGACATTGAGTTTCAGGTCGGAGATCGGGCATTTTTGAAAGTTTCTCTGTGGAAGAGAATATTTCGATTTGGTCAAAAGGGCAAACTAAGTCCGAGATTCATTAGACCGTATGAAATCATTGAACGAATCGAGTCTGTTGCTTATAGATTGAAGTTGCCTTCGAAATTAGAAAAGATACACAATGTGTTCCATGTTTCGATGCTCTGTAGATATCAATCAGATCCATCACATGTGATTTCTCCATCTGAGATTGAAATCCAATCCGATATGACGTTCGAGGAGGAACTGATCCGTATTTTAGCCCGTGAAATGAAAGAGTTAAGAAACAAGAAAATTACGTTAGTAAAAGTACTATGGAATCGACAAGGAGTAGAAGAGGTTGCGTGGGAGCCTGAGGATTCAATGAGGCAACAATATCCGACTTTGTTTAACGGTAAGATTTTCGGGGACGAAAATCCCTAAGGGGGGAGAGTTGTAACAGTCCGAAATTGACCTAATCGGAAAGGTGGTTTCGGGACCACGAATCCGAGTCTAAAAATTTTTAAATATTATATTTTGTGCTAATTATATGTGATTTATGATGTGTGAAAGTTTCGTAGAAAAATTTAATCGTTTGTGTGCTTAATTTGAAAAAAAAAAGGACTTAATCGCGTACAAGGTAAAAGTTGCAAACTATAGTGAAATGCACTAAATTGATTATGGCTTTTTAATATGGGGTATTAAAAGGGAAATTAGCTCATTCTAAGAGTTAGTGGACGGCTAAGGTCCATTTTGCCATTATGTTATGTTTGAAAATGCTATTAATTATGAGGTTAAATAAGTAAATAATTAAATATCATAATATATGTTAAATAAAACATAAGAAAACCATTATCATCTTTTTATTCTCCTAAGGCCGAATGTGCTAAAGAAGAAAAGAGAATTTCAAGCTTAGATTTCGGCACTTGTAAGCTCAAATCCAAGGTTAGTTTGATTTCGATTTTTGATAATTTTTAAATTTTTGTGATCGTTGCTACGAATACTATCCGACCCATGCAAGAATTTTTGAGATCAGTGTGTATGTGATGTTCGGCCATTGACATGTTCTTATGATTTTTGATGTGTGGTGATTTTATTTTAAAGTTATGATATAGATTAACAAGTTTTGAATTGGAAATTTTAGTAAATTTGAGCATTTAGGACTAAATTGAAAAGAATAAATTTTTGAGGGGTTAAAATGAAAAATAAATGAAATAAATGGACTTGTATAGTCCTTATGAACATTCGGCCCTTAGGTGGTGTAGTGAAATTTTGTGTATTTTGTGTTTTGTACAATAGGGACTAAATTTTAAAAATGTGAAACATTAAGGGTAAAATGGTAATTTGCCCATTTATGTGTTTTGGGACTAAATTGAGATGAAATGTGCTTGAATGAGTTAAATTTCAATGTGTTCAGATCAACAACAAAGAAAAATGGATTTGGATCGGGGAAAGGCGAAGGTTATCGAATAGCCGGTCTACGTTGTCCGTCGATAGTCGAGGTAAGTCCTTAAGCAAATATATGTCAAAGAATTATTTATGAATCTAGTAAAAGTTGAAATTTGAAATTTTTAAGGATAAAAATATGGGATTTCCAAATGTGAAGTCTAGAAATGGATTGAATTTGTTTTGTTAAATGTAAAGTGATCAAGCATGCTCGACTTGATACGTGAAAGTAATATGAAATATATGTGATGTTAGTGATTTTAATATTAAGTAATGTGTATGGAATGATTAATTGTGTTCATATTCGGGCTTCGAGCCTAACAGGCCTAGTGCTGGTGATTTATTTAGGGCTTCGAGCCTAGCAGGCCTTGTACCGGTGATCTATATCGGGCTTAATTCCTAGCAGGCCTTGTGTCGGTGAAATATTTTGGGCTTATTGCCTAGCAGGCTAAATGCTGGTGTTTAAATCCTGGACCTTGAGTCTAGCAGGCCTAGCACCGGTGTGAGCGATTTGGGCTAAGGCCTAGCAGGTTCTATACTGATGAGTTTTAATTTCGAACGTCGTTTATATAGTAATAAGGTCATGAAACAAATCTAGTAAGTTTAAGCTTTGAAAATGAAATTGTTAATTCGGCAACAAGTTATGTACTTTCATACTTTAATGTTATATATATGCTATGAAATGAGCAAAATAAATTATGAAAGAAATGTGTTATACACTTGGTTGTGAAGTTTGTATATATAATATGCCATGTGGTTATTGGAAATTTGAAAACATGAGTGTGGTTAAAATGTTCATGTAGGTATATTTATACACCTAGATATGTGATTATTTATGTATATTCTAAGAATTGATGTATTTGGTAAGGAATTGAAAGTTACCAAGTTAAGTAAGGTAATGACACTTTGTTATGGTGAATTTATAAGTAAGACATGTATATTTAATGTCATGAATTGATTTTATATCATGCTTGGATGGTTGAGCAATATAATATAATGCTTAAGACTTACTAGTAAGCTTACTTCGTGTGTGTTCATTGTTTCGCTTTTATAGATTCCAAGAAAGCTACGGGCTCGAGAGGATCGCCGAGAGTCAACCACACTATCACCCCATTTTAGTACTTATAAATTTAGTTCATGAATCAAAGGCATGTATAGGTTAGACTAAGTTGTAAAATCAACGAACTTTGGTTTTGTATATAAATATAGCCTTGTGAAAATGGCTTATTTCTTTTGGTTAACCTTAGTCTTTATGCTTGTGGATATAATGACTTGACCATGAAGTTTAAGTTAACTATAAGTGTTTTTTTTTTTTGGTTAAGCGTTTGTTGTGTTTGGTTCTAGCAAATTCGGTTTTGGCTTATTATATGCGAAATGAGGTTGATGTGTATATGTTGGGAGTATGATATTGGTTTAAGTGATTTATACGTTGCTTATTTGATTTGATTTATTAGTGATAGTTGATTTATTAGGAGGAATAATGGTGCTATGCTTAAATGGTTTCAGCTATGTGATAATTATAGTTATGAAATCAAGTGTGAATATTAAAAGTGGCTATAAAGGTACGGATGCAAATGGTATGAAGTGAATTTGTTTTATGGTTATTTAAATGCAAATTCAAATGGTAAGTGAAATGACATGGTTGGTTAATATGATAAATTGTGAAGTTTAGGTAAACCAATATCTATATTTGAATTTGGTGTGCATTGTAAGGTTAATTATGTGCAACGTAAATGTGACTTTTGCTTATAAGGTATAGTATATGTTATATATATATGTATCTGTAACACCCTGGTTTAGGGGCTAGGTAATTTAAGTATAATTCAGGTGTTGGTAGGTTTTTGGGTGTGTTTGGAGGTGTTTTAGAGGTTTTAGAAATGTTTGGATGAAAGGGGAAGACTTTAGAAAATTTTAGATTTTTTTTTTTTGTAAAAAGGGGAATTAGGGCAAGTAGGCTTTAAAATAAATTGGTGGAATTTAGGACACAAGAAAGGAGTTGGCAAAGTGGCATAAGGCGTTGCTTGGGGCTTGGGAAGGTGACGCCTAAGGGGTAAGGTTCGATTTCTTTGGGCGACAATTTTGTGTTATTTTTGTGCGTCAAGGGGGCTGGGCTAAGTATGCCTTAAAATTAATGGTGTGGCTTGGTGTACATGGAAGTTCAGTTGGCAAAGTGGCACTCATGCGCTACTTGGGCACGATGGAGCAAGTATTGGTTCGAGTGGGAGCAGCAGCATTTGGTGTTTTGTTTTTGTTATTTGGTGATGGGCTGAAGTAAAAATGAGTTAAGAATAAATGTTGGGGCCTTATAGCATAAAAATCAAGGTGGCCGAATGGCCTGGGGCGCTGCTTGGCTGTTGGCTACCTCCAGGTCCTGTGTTCGAATCAGGAGTGTTGCATTTGGGATTTTATTTTGTTGTGGTCTTTTTGCAGCAGGTTGGAAGGTGTGGGACGGCACATGGGTGTTGCATTTGAAGTATAATTCTTGTTGGACAGCAGCTTGGTAAGTGATGGACGGCACATGGAGAGATAAGATTAGATTAGTGTTTAGCTTCTTTTAAAATTCGGCTGGTGGGGAGTTTGTTTTATTTATTTGATAAACATAGGATTAATTTAAAATTAGTAAATAGGTGATAATGGTTGCTATTAGATTATTTTATTATTTTGAATTGGATGGTATTGAGTGAATTTAGGAAAGAATTTTGGGTTTGGTGGAAGTCATGGCGAATGGGGGCCTTGGAGTGCTTGGTCGGCGTTGGAGTCTTCTAGGGAGGGGTGCCGAATGCTTTATATAGGAGAGCACCCTTTTGGAAATTCTTTTCCTCTTTAATCTCCAAAACCGAAAGTGCATTCTCTCGTCCCACTCTCTTGTGCCAATTTCTTCCACTATTCTCTTCCTATTACTTCCATTCTTCCAACCTTATTTCTTACTTTTCTTGACTAGGCCAAACCTTGAGCCTTTCTATTTCTCTCTTTATTTCACCAAAGCTTAAAGCCAAACCTTGTTCACCATTGAGTCTGTTTTGTTCGTGATCGAGGCAAACTCCTTGAATCTCTGCAAAGCACGTGGGTGGTAAGTGTACTTTTGTGATCAATCTATTTATGTACCCCTCTGTAGTGGCCAAAACCGAATGGTTGGCCTTAGTGTGGAGTTGGCGAATGCTCTATAGACTATAAGTGATGTGTTTTTTTTCTATTGTAGCCAACATGAGGAGCATTTAGGGTTTATTGATTCGGTTACTCAAGGTAAGGGTTAGGTGCTATTCTACCAAAGGGTCCTCTTTTCATGGATTTTGTTATAAACCATATTTGGCATTTGTGGTAACCGATTCTAACCTTGACCATTTAAGAGTTTTGGCGGTGATTAAGGAACTTAGGGATTTCAAGACTTTTCCTAAGTAGGTTAAGTTTTAGATATTTGGTTTAAGTTGCGTATATTGATAATTAAAGTGTTACGATTAAGTGCGTCGATGGATGCGAGTGCCGGTCAAGAGGAGAAAGGAAAACTCCCATCCCAAAGTTCAAGAAGAGATCGGTTTCTCTTGACGAGATTGGCCAAGGGGTGTGGGCGTACAATGTAAAACGATAAGCAAATAATGGTAGTCTCGCTAAGCGATAGCGTCGGGATCGAGGTTTAGAGCTTGAGTTATAAGGTGTGTAGTTAGCCATTGTTTAGGGTTTTATGTGATATCTGCTTATGTTATATGCTTACTAATAAGTGCAGTGGTAAAAGTGCAATAGATACCCTAAAAGGGGTATGACGCTGATCAGGTAAATAGCAAATTGTTAATATTGTTGTCATTTATTTAAATATGAGTGTATGCCTATATTTGTGAATGACATGCACATGCATCATATTGTCATTATATCATGTTACATGTGCATGGGTGGGTTATGAAAGAAGATGCGGGTGTACTTGATGCGTGGTTGATGTCGACTTTGTGCTACATCGTGGATTGGCGCCGATCGAGGTCGCGTTGTGGATCTTTGCGATTTAGTTCGCGTGGTTACCTTGATTGATATCGGCTTTATGCCATATCATGGCTTGATGGATTGCTCATGTGCTCCATCGTGGTTTGATGTTAGCTATCGCTACATCGTGGATGGCATTAGTTGCCTTTTGGAGGGAAAAGGAGAGGTGACTCGATAGTCCCCGTGTGTGGTAAATTTGGTTAAGGGGGTGTAGCGGATGGACCTTAGGATTGGGTTGGGTTTCATGTGCATTGTTTTGTTATGAAATGATATGGAAATGGGCCAAGCCCAATATGACATGTGGATAGGTATGTTTTGGGAACATGCATGGAAATGGGCCAAGCCCAGATGTCGAGTGAATTAATGAGAAAAGGGCCTAGCCTTGCTTGAATATGACATGTGGATTGATTGTGGGCCAAGCCAGTTATGGTAATGTCTAAATGATTATATTTACATGTTGCATTTGATAATTGGGATGTTATGTGGCTAGCATGTGGGTGGATTTCGATGGTTTTAATTACACACTGAGTCTGTGTGACTCACCCAATTATTTTCCTAACATTTCAGGTGACTCTTGAGATTGGACCGGGATCGGAGAGGACACATGGTGGCCCATGCAGAAGGAAGAGTTTAAATATTTTAAAGCTTATTTATATTAAGTTTTGGTTTAAATATTGGTTGTAATAAAAGGCCTCTTTATTTATTGTTGGGATCATTTTATTATCTTTTTAATTAGGGTTTATATTATACTTAGATATATTTCCTTCAAATGATTTATAATATAATAAATTATAATAAAGTTTTAATTCACATATTTTATATCGGGCTTATAGTATTAAATTATTTTAATGGAATTACTTCCAAAATAAACAAAAATTTTCAAGTTTTATTCTAAAGACAAAGATTTTCAATCATCATTCAGCAGTGACATAACGGATCCTGCAGGCTCGTGGGCCGGGTTTGGGGATGTTCTGATTAATATCGAGCAGGTTCAAAACTTCGGCTTTGAGGTTTGGGCCCAAAACATTTTCAAAATGGGCTTTTCAAAATATGGGCTTTTATTTCGTGTTTTTCGGCATGGCACTGTACCTCGGCCGAGTCCACTGTAAGTACTTGAGACTTGTGAAGTAATTTGTTACATGAACTGTTATGGGCTTTGTTGGGCTCGTAGATTAGTGAATTAGGATCGCTTGAACCCTAAGGCTAGTCTACTCAAACATGTGCATAAGACTTAAGGTTACTAAACAAACCTATGAAGTAAGTCGCGTGTTAAGGTGTGGCAACTTTGTGTGCGCATGTCAGGAGTGGTATTCGGTGGGAGCTTGGTATTTAAGCGATCAGCGTGACTCACCTCCTCTCCACTTGAATTCTACAGTGCGTGAATTCTGAGTTCACCTTAACCAAGAGGACTTGTTCACGAGTTGAACCAATTATTAAAACCGAAAGGATTAGCCTTCTTGTTTTAAAATTCTTGGTTTTAAAATTTTAAATTTACCCTTTTGGATTGTAAACCCTAAATCTGGTTTTGAAAAAAAAAAGGTGTTTTCTCGATTTACCCAAAATTACCAAAATGCCCTAGTGGCAAGATTACAAAAATACCCCTGTATTATAAAATTACCACACTACACTCAACTTTTGTTAAAATGATTTTCACTTTGCGAAATATTAAAATCTCTTGTGTTCAAAATATCAATATACCCGATTTGGGAAAATTTACAAAAATACCTCGTGTTGAAAATTACTAAAATGCCCACGACTTTCAAAATTTCTTAGTTAACCCCAACTTTAATAAAATTCTCTCACTTTGAAAAAGTATCCAAAATTTTTTGTATTTCAAAATAATACCCGACTCTTGAAATTTACAAAATTACCTGTTGACAAAATTACTAAAATACCCCGGTTTCCAAAATTTCAACAGATCTCTAATTTGACAAATTTTCGAAATGCCTCCGATGTGGAAATTTCAAAATGCTCGTTTGTTAAGTTTTAAAATTTCCACGGTTTATTACGGAAATGTCCACGTAGGAAAATGACGAAAATACCCACAGGGTAAAGCAGTAAAATGTCCGAATAGTGGATGTGTGTGGTAGATACCATCGAATGTGCCTTCTTGAGGAAGGAATGTGTTCTTGTTGATGAGCGGATGTGTGTGAATGTGATTCTTGAACTAGAGTAGTAAACTCGAATTGAAACTTTGTGTGATCGAAAGAACTACTTCAAATATCTTTCATTTCATAAAATTTGCTCGTGGTTAAATATTGGAACAATTACTAATGCATAAAACTTCTTAATTAGATAAATCAAGGCGATAGAGATGAGTTCTAGGGGCCTTGCAGAGGTAGAATGGCAACATCGGAATCGATAGGGTCAGCCATGGGTCGAAAGTGAAGCGCCGCCAAAGAATGGTCATGAGGAACAAGATCGACCGGAGAAGATGATGCGATGTCATGGGCCATGTTGCGAGTGCTAGATGAGTAGCGGGAGTTAGTAGAGGAAATGGAACTCGAAGTCGGTGTCGAAAGGCTTAGATCGAATGGGCCGAGATCTTTAGAGGAGTGTCGGGAGTAGCTCCTAATGTAGCGAGTATTGGCTAGAAGCGGTCGAAAGAATCATGGATGATTTGGATTGCACCAATGAAGAAAAAGTGAAGGGCGCTGTTTCTTTACTTGCACGAAGCCTATCGTTGGTGGCTCACCATCAAACAAGGTGTATCGGCAGATCGATTGGATTGGGATTTCTTTAAGGCCAAGTTTGAAGGGAAGTGCGTAGGAGCTAGTTATTTGGATTCGCAAAGGAAAGCGTTTCTAAATCTAGTACAAGGGAATAAGTCGATAAATGAGTCTGGCGGAATTTGTGCGGTTAAGCCAAGATGCTAAGGGAATTGTGGCCACCGATTCGAAAGAAGTGTTCGATTCGAAGATGGGCTACGAGATGAGTTGCGTGAGTTGATTGCTCATACGAGAGAGAGACTTAGCGGTGCTAGTGGAGAAAGCTCGGATCGTTGAAGAGGTTAAGAAGACTATAAGGAAAACCGAGAGAAGAATAGGAGCGAGAATAAGAGAAAGGTTGGATCATCGATGTCGTTTGGTAATGCCTGTAAAAGACTAAGGACCGAGAACCACATAAGTGCACTTATACCGTGGATCGGAATCATTCTTGTGCTCGGTGTGGAAGACCTCACACGGGAGAGTGTTGGGGAAATAGTAAAGAATGCTTTGATGTGGATCTAAGGCACATCCGTTAAGAATTGTCCTCGGCGACGAGGGTCGTGGTTCAAGCCATGGAAGGAATGGTTCTAGTCGAGTCAACCAAAGATGTGATATCGGGTAAGCTCTTTGTTTTGGAATACTCTTTAATTACTTTCCTTGTTTGTAAGTTAGCTCTTTCTTGTATGATCTGGATCTTGAGAGAGAACTTAAAGACCGTGGTCGGGGAGTATGATAGACTAAGATCGAGTGCACAATGGAGAAGTAGAATAGCGAGTTATGATTATTCTAGAATAAGTAATTTCGAGGACTAAATTATTTTAAGGAGGGTAGAATTGTAACACCTGGTTTAGGGCTAGGTAATTTAAGTATAATTCGGTGTTGGTAGGTTTTGGGTGTGTTTGGAGGTGTTTTAGAGGTTTTAGAAATGTTTGGATGAAAGGGAAGACTTTAGAAAATTTTAGATTTTTTTTTGTAAAAAGGGAATTAGGGCAAGTAGGCTTTAAAATAAATTGGTGGAATTTAGGACACAAGAAAGGAGTTGGCAAAGTGGCATAAGCGTTGCTTGGGGCTTGGGAAGGTGACGCCTAAGGGTAAGGTTCGAAATTCTGGGCGACAATTTTGTGTTATTTTTAAAGGCCAAGAAATTTGGGCTAAGTATGCCTTAAAATTAATGGTGTGGCTTGGTGTACATGGAAGTTCAGTTGGCAAAGTGGCACTCATGCGCTACTTGGGCGCTGATGGAGAGCAAGGGCGCTGGTTCGAGTGGGAGCAGCAGCATTTGGCGTTTTGTTTTTGTTATTTGGTGATGGGCTGAAGTAAAAATGAGTTAAGAATAAATGTTGGGGCCTTATAGCATAAAATCAAGGTGGTAGAATGGCTGGCCGCTACTTGGTATTGGCTACCTCCAGTCCTGTGTTCAATCAGAGTGTTGCATTTGGGATTTTATTTTGTTGTGGTCTTTTGCGTGAGTTGGAAGGTGTGGGGCGGCACATGGGTGTTGCATTTGAAGTATAATTCTTCTTTGGACAGCGACTTGGTAAGTGATGGACTGACATGGAGAGATAAGATTAGATTAGTGTTTAGCTTCTTTTAAAATTAATTTGGTGGGAGTTTGTTTTATTTATTTGATAAACATAGGATTAATTTAAAATTAGTAAATAGGTGATAATGGTTGCTATTAGATTATTTTATTATTTTGAATTGGATGGTATTGAGTGAATTTAGGAAAGAATTTTGGGTTTGGTGGAAGTCATGGCCGAATGGGGGGCCTTGGAGTGCTTGGTCTGCGTTGGAGTCTTCTAGGAGGGGGGTGCCAATGCTTTATATAGGAGAGCACCCTTTGGAAATTCTTTTCCTCTTTTAATCTCCAAACCGAAAGTACATTCTCTCGTCCCACTCTCTCTGTGCCAATTTCTTCCACTATTCTCTTCCTATTACTTCCATTCTTCCAACCTTATTTCTTACTTTTCTTGACTAGGCCAAACCTTGAGCCTTTCTATTTCTCTCTTTATTTCACCAAAGCTTAAAGCCAAAGCTTGTTCACCATTGAGTCTGCTTTGTTCGTGATCGAGGCAAACTCCCTTGAATCTCTGCGCAAGCACGTAGGTGGTAAGTGTACTTTTGTGATCAATCGATTTATGTACCCCTCCAGTAGTGGCCAAACCGAATGGTTGGCCTTAGTGTGGGTTGGTCGAATGCTCTATAGACTATAAGTGATGTGTTTTTTTTCTATTGTAGCCAACATGAAGGAGCATTTAGGGTCGCTGATTCGGTTACTCAAGGTAAGGGTTAGGTGCTATTCTACCAAAGGGTCCTCTTTTCATGGATTTTGTTATAAACCATATTTGGCATTTGTGGTAACCGATTCTAACCTTGACCATTTAAGAGTTTTGGCGGTGATTAAGGAACTTCCGGATTTCAAGACTTTTCCTAAGTAGGTTAAGTTTTAGATATCTGGTTTAAGTTATGTATATTGATAATTAACGGTGTTACGATTAAGTGCCGTCGATGGATGCGAGTGCGATCAAGAGGAGAAAGGAAAACTCCCATCCCGGTTCAAGAAGAGATCGGTTTACTGCATGCGAGATTGGCCAACGGGTGTGGGCGCATAAATGAAAAACGATAAGCAAATAACCAGTAGTCTCGCTAAACGATAGCGTCGGGATCGAGGTTTAGAGCTTGAGTTATAAGGTGTATAGTTAGCCATTGTTTCCGGGTTTTATGTGATATCTGCGCTATGTTATATGCTTACTAATAAGTGCGATGGTAAAAGTGCAATAGATACCCTAAAAGGGGTATGACGTTGATCGTAAATAGCAAATTGTTAATATTGTTGTCATTTATTTAAATATGAGTGTATGCCTATATTTGTGAATGACATGCACATGCATCATATTGTCATTATATCATGTAACATGTGCATGGGTGGGTTATGAAAGAAGGTACGGGTGTACTTGATGCGTGGTTGATGTCGACTTTGTGCTACATCGTGGATTGGCGTTGGCCGAGGTCGCGTTGTGGATCTTTGCGATTTAGTTCGCGTGGTTACCTTGATTGATATCGGCTTTATGCCATATCGTGGCTTGATGGATTCTTGTGTGCTCCATCGTGGTTTGATGTTAGCTATACGCTACATCGTGGGTGGCATTGGTTGCCTTTTGGAGGGAAAAGGAGAGGGTGACTCGATAGTCCCCGGTGTGTGGTAAATTTGGTTAAGGGGTGTGTAGCGGATGGACCTTAGGATTGGGTTGGGTTTCATGTGCATTGTTTTGTTATGAAATGATATGGAAATGGGCCAAGCCCAATATGACATGTGGATAGGTATGTTTTGGGAACATACGTGGAAATGGGCCAAGCCCGAGAATCGATGAATTAATGAGAAAAGGGCCTAGCCGGTGCTTGAATATGACATGTGGATTGATTGTGGGCCAAGCCAGTTTATGGTAATGTCTAAATGATTATATTTACATGTTGCATTTGATAATTGGGATGTTATGTGGCTAGCATGTGGGTGGATTTCGATGGTTTTAATTACACATCGAGTCCGTGTGACTCACCCAATTATTTTCCTAACATTTCGTGTGACTCTTGAGATTGGACCGGGATCGGAGAGGACACATGGTGGCCCATGCGAAGGAAGAGTTTAAATATTTTAAAGCTTATTTATATTAAGTTTTGGTTTAAATATTGGTTGTAATAAAAGGCCTCTTTATTTATTGTTGGGATCATTTTATTATCTTTTTAATTAGGGTTTATATTATACTTAGATATATTTCCTTCAAATGATTTATAATATAATAAATTATAATAAAGTTTTAATTCACATATTTTATATCGAGCTTATAGTATTAAATTATTTTTAATGGAATTACTTCCAAAATAAACAAAATTTTCAAGTTTTATTCTAAAGACAAAGATTTTCAATCATCATTCATGATGACATAACGAGATCCGTGCAGGCTCATGGGCGGGTTTGGGGATGTTATGGTATCAATCAAGGGTAAATTCGGTCATGTGGTAATTATTATGTTGTACGAATATTTGATATATATATATATATATATTGGAATGACTAGCATAAATGGTTCAGTTGGTTTTATGTGTATTTGTATTGTAGTAAAATTAGTGGAAAACAGTTTGAGTTATATGAGATTTGATTATGACAAACATAGGTTATAATGATACAAGTAGGGATATGTTTTAGGTGAATAAATATTTCATGAATGTTTAAGTTATGTGGTTCGGGCATTGTCCGGTAATAAGTACTTGTAATAAAACTTGTTATACATCATTTATTTATAAATGGGTTGTAATGCTATATGAAATAGGGAAGATTACATTGTTTGTGCTACAATTCAAATGAATGTCTATTTGGATTTGAGTTTACTTCGGTTATGTCTTTTAACCCTAATCCGACAACGGATACGGGTTAGGGGTGTTACATGAAGATTCAAACAATCAAAGTCATAATTTTTAGCACGAAAAATATAGGTGTTTCCCCTTATCTAAATAATTACCTTTGATTCAAAAGTGACAAAGATTGACATCCTCACTAAAGATTCACTCAAATCACTCAAGGTGTTTAATGTTAAAAATAAAGCACTCATTAGTCAAACATGAAAAGTTAATCCCATAGGCTTGCCTGAAAATCAAATCTCCACCACTATAAAATGAGATGATACACAAATCAAAAGTTCTTTAAAGGGTTGTAACGGGGCTTAGGTTAAAGGTGTGGATAAAGGCTAAATAAGAGAGTTAGAATCGAGCTTGAATTGACAAATTACCTAACTAGAAAAAAATAAACTAATTTTGAATAATTACATCAATTGAAAATTTGAAATACTAATAGTACGAGCTTCTTCTTCAAGATGTTGAATTTAAATGTATAAGCTCACTTAATCACGAACTAATAATGCATATACTTTGATTTTTTTTAAGAACAAATCAAGTTAAAGTACATAATATAAGAAAAATTAACTACTGAAATAATATAATTAGGCTACTGATCAAATCAAGTCTCGATAGAAGGGTAGTCAAAAGGAATGGTGATAACAAATACAAGATGGTTTTGGGGTTAATATTAGTAGGCGAGTCAATAAAAAGGGTTGTTAGGATCAAAGGGGTTCACTAGGGGTTAATTGTGAAGATAGACTTTTAGTGGAGTGAGTGGGTTAAATCCTAGGTGCCTTTATCATCTCAATATATCAAATCAATGATGTGGTCTTGACAGGTATAATCGAAGCAAGTTCTAGAATAACAAATCAATATTGACACACTAATAATCAATAAAGTGAGCACGAAGAGAATGCATGCTCTAGAAGGTTCAAAATCTCACAAAAATTATGGGTTTTTTTATGACAACCTTGTAAATTTCAAACTTCAAGGTAATAATTAGATTTAGGTAGACAACCTAACAAAATTTTTTGAAAATAGACTCATTATGCTTGATTCTCTAGTATCTTAAAGTTTAAATCATCACTGTAAAATTAACTATGACTTGCTCTAAAAAATATCAATAAAGATCATAAATCAACAGGAATTTCATTATAATTAGTGGTATAAGAAGATTACTTAAGACAAGACACAATTCAGGGAATTGAGAATAATGAAAAAAGTTAGGCACTTGTCAAATAATTTTCAGCCCCCCACACTTAAGATGTACATTTCCCTCAATGTACAAAGATAGATAATAGCAAGATAGTAATAAAATCATAAGATAGGGAGAGAAGTGAAACTTCCTAAATTTTGGACGGATCCTTGAAAATGAAACTTGTAGGTATGGAGTAGAGGAAATGCATGATAAACTAAACAGAACTAAAGGTATGTAAAAATATTCCAGTTCCTTAATAGCTCCTTGAAGCTTTTACAACTGCAGAGTCTTCAATAACTTTTCAGGGGGTTTTGTTATGATATTTACTGGAAGATTAGATAGTCGAGATAAAAGAAGTTTGACTTTACTAATAAAAGTTTTGCACAAAATTAAAGTAAAATGTGTGAACTAGCAAATTATAATAAAAAGGTACATCAGAATCAAATAAAAGAAAAATTAAAAATAAAAATAAAAATAAAGATAGAGCTAAAATAAAAAGGACTCAAAGTTCCTCATCATTGGTTGGATTGCGAGGTGGTGGAGGCGGCGATATGTGAAAGTGATGAAAAATCTGCTGAAGAGTCTCCTCAATGCCATCGAATCGTAGAACGGTGTCATTGAATTGTTGAGTACAGTAACACTCAAACTGAGTGAGACATGCAGAGATGTCTGAAAGTGAAGCAGTCGTATGAACTTGTCAATGGCTCGGTGGAGGTTCCTCATTTGGGTGTGGGACATTGTTAGTAATGTCCTCAGGATCCTCCCCTTCGATGGTAGGTGCTAGCCGATATTGGGGAGGATCTGTCCCACGTTGACGTTGGATCATCCTCATGTGTAGCATCGTTTGGATGCCCTGTGGGGACATCTAACCTATCAATGTGAGTGAGGAGATCTGAGCGGCGGTGTTAAGGAGCCCGAAATATCGAGCCAAGCGTGTGATGTATGGACCCATAAATATGACCCCTCTCCTATGTTGCTCCGTTTGATGTTGAATGGCACGAGCTATGAAATAGGCTAGGTTGAAAACGTGCCAGTTTCCTATGCACCATAGGCAGTAGGCGTCATGTGTGTTAACAACCCCGATGCTCTCTCACCTTCTTGTCAATGTGTGAGCTAAAATGGCATGTAAGTATCGCAAGGATGGGGCTAGAGCTATTGCTTTGGAGCGACTAGGGTCATAATTGTCTGAGTTGGGGGCTATATTATACCAACATCTCACCGGGGAGTATGGATGTGGTGATGGAACTCTGAAATATCATGTTTCTAATAAATTCGTCGGTATAGAGTCCCAATGTGGCCCCAAATTGTGGTACATTTAGTTTTCGTACAATGCCTCCGAGATGGAATTGGATCGTGCCGGGGTCATTGTGGCGCGTCATCACCGTTTGAAAATGGAACGTGGAATAGAGCTCCAAAATGAGCTCTAGATATGTGGTCTGGATGATATTGAAGAATTGATCCCATGGATCGGTAGTCAAGAGAGGCCGTACATCGTCGTCTAGTTGGACCTGCTCCAAAGCGACCAAATCAATACACCTCCCTGTGCCGAGGGGTTGTGTGCGAAGTATCTTATAAAGGTCCTCCTAGAGTCATGGAGGAAATTGTAAGAATGGGTGGTGCACTTCGTCAGATGTGCTGGCTGATGATGAACCGGGTCCCTTTCATTTTTTGGAACTAGGGACTGCAGTTTTCTTGCCTCGGGATGATGACTTTATGGTCCTGAAAATAATAGATATTTAACAATTCAACTAACATTTCCAGCCAAAACATATTGCATAACAATTAAGAACTCAACAATATAACAAGGACAAAAATCATGATAAGAATAAACTAATATTTTGCATAAATGCTAATTGTTATTATTTAAACAAGGACTAAATGAATAAATTAACATAATAGTGAATATAACTAATATTAAACAATAAGAATGAACTAACTAGAAACTAAATAAAATTCTAGTGATAAGATAGTTTAATGGAGGAAAATGTAAAAATGAGAGATGACCGATGGAGTTTTTGGAGAGAAGCGGCGTGGTTAAGGTGGTGGTGAAGCATAGGCATTGAGGAGAGATGCATGGGCATGTGCTACAAATAGATGGGGGAACACGGCTGTGTCGTATTTTTGGACAGGCATGTATTCCGTCGACACGGGCGTGGACTGATTTTCTATGTGTATGTGAAAAAGAGAAAGAGATAAGGGATGGGGAAAGTCAAGGGAGGAGAGGATTTTTTGGTGGCCAAATGGGGTAGTGGTTTTGGAGAGAAACGTCTAGGGTTTTGGTGGGTTAGGGAGACGGGCATTCATTGCTTTAAATAGGGGGTGGGGAACACTGTCATAGTGTAACATCCTAAGTAAGTGGGTCTGTACATTTTTTTGTGTGTTGTAGGGTTAAAGTGTTAGCTTGAGATTTAGAGGTGCGAATTGGGCTCAGGTTTGGGCTGAGACCTGGGTTAATTTTTCTAATAGGGGAGATATAGGAAGGAAATAAGGGGTATCTGTGTTCAAAATTTTCAAGTTGGGCTTGTGGCCCAAAATCTGGTGGTGCTGTAAAGGGGCAAGTGGGAGGCGTCACTAAGGGGAGCATTGGGCCTAAGTGTTGCCCGCTTGGGGCCCATATTTTGGGCTAAAATTCGACACTCTAAGGGGGGAAGGGAGGACGGCACAATGGCTAGGAAATAAGGGATTTAATTCTTTTATTATGTGGATAATATATTGAATTGTGATAAGAAGAGTTAGTGCTCGGTAGGCCTCTTTTGAAGGGAGGATGTGGATAAAGATAGCAAGGGAGGATAAGAGTTATCAGGTGGAGAAAGAGTTGGCCGAAAATCAAACTTTGGGGAGGGGGTGAAATTCGGTTTGATATGCCGAAATTAGTAGGCAAGAGTGTCCATTTTTTCTCATATTTTTTTTCTTATCTCCTCTCTCAAAGCCGAAATTCCCTTCTCCTGTGGGTTCTCTCATTTGTTTCAAAACTAAAACCCTCTAGCTCTATTCTCCTCTTCAATATCTTCCTAAAAGCCGAACCCTATTTGGCCATATTTTCTTCTCCCATAGCCGAAACCTTCAAAGTTTAGCCTCTTTTCTCGAAGTTACACCATAGCCAAATCATCATCTCAAGATTGGTATGTTCTCCATGGTTTTCTTCCTTGCTATTTCTTTCTTTCTCATCTAGTTTCTAACCCGAATCACTTCCCTAATATCTTATCAGTTTTCACTTTTTATTCCTAGAAGCTGAATCTTTCTCGCTGTGATCTCTCATGCCGAACTGTGAGGAAAGCCGAAGGTATGTGTTGGTAATAGGTTCGACCGAATGGTCACTCCCTTACCCTTTCTCTTCTACCGAATCTCATCAAGCATAGGTGCGATTATCGTGTTGGTCTAATGTTTGGATGCTTGGCCGAATGTAGGTAGGGTGGTGACACTATCTTGAGTATTTTTGAGATTTGACGATCTAGGTAAGGGTTTCATTTTAAGTGTTATGATTATCTCTCAGATTTGATCTCATCGTTTAAATTCGATTTAGTGACCAAGGGATTGTTACGGACTCAAATGTCAGCCAAGCGATAGGAGGGGTTGGATCTGTGAACACAGCCTTTAAGTTCAAGAAGCGAGTAGTATCAGGGGTACGAGATTGGCCATCGGAGAAAGATTTTAGGCAGATAGTGGAAGTCTCGAGTGATGATAGTGTTAAAGCAGTGAGTGCGATAGTACGAGAATCAGGTGTGTAACTCTTACGCACTTCATATGTTGTTATGTTAAATGTTATGTTTGTTAAAAGCCGGAATAACAGTAGGAAACATTACGTTACCCTTACGGATATAAGCAAGGACTTCGGGTAAGTCCATTATGGTGTATAACGTGCATTATCTATGTGAAACTTGTGTGTGCCATGTTATACTTTCTTAGGTATTAAGCATGATCATATTGTATGGAGAAATATATACATGAAATATGGGTATGATGAGAGGAGGGGGAAGGCATGATTTATCAGACTGTCACCAGTGGTTAGGTACCACACGTGGGTTGGCCCCACATATTATTATTCTATGACTAAGTCTCAGTGGGTTGGAACCACTAGTGGTTAGGTACCATATATGATTATTTCTGTGACTCGTCCTAGTGGTTAGGTACCACAGTGGGTTGGCCCCACTTATCGATTCAAGGGATCATCACTAGTAGTTAGGTACCACAAGTGGGTTGGCCCTACATATGAATATTTGTAACTTCGGTTACCAGTGGTTAGGTACCACCAATGGCTAGGTGCCACAAGAGGTAGATTTGGGAGACTCGGATGGATATTTATGTAATGGGTTGCATGACATGCATAATATCATATGAATTTGTGTATGAGCCTAATGTCTTTCGGGATGGGGAATTACACACTGAGTCTCGGTGACTCACCCCTTCCGTTGTTTTTTTCAGATAATGCTTAGATCGTGGATTCGGAGCCGGGGTGGACTCGTGGTGGCCATGCTCAACAATTATTTCTATTTCACTGTTTATTTTAGATTTAGTTTTCCTCTACTTTAAGTTTGGATTTCAGTTTTTAATAAGGCCACTTAAACTTTACTTTGGGTTTTTTTTTCATTCGTTCTGTTTTCCTTAAAACTTTTATTAAACGGAAAAAAAAACATGCCAAGTAATTTACGAAATGGACGATTTTGTAACCTAAGTGAATACTCTGAGTTTTTCTAAAATTGTACATCGGATAGATAATAAACAAGGGTTAACAACAATTCACTCCATTCAACCACGTTTTTCTTAAACTACACAAGGGTTGTCTTTTCAAATCAAGTCGACAAAATGGTTTGTAATACGTTTTCTGCCCAGTGACACGCCAGATTCGGTCGTAGCGTTTAGACCGGGTTTGGGGTGTTACATAGGGGCCACACCCGTGTTCCCTATTTTTAGCTTGTGTTTTTTGAGGATTTTAAATTTAGGCGCATTTTAATTGTGTCACATCTTGTCATCTGTGGGCGTGTTGGGCCACACGCCATTTTACACGCCCGTGTATTGTCTCGTTCGCTTCTCCCACACTCGTGGAGAGGGTCTTTCGCTTGTGTTCATAAGTCAGTGTCGACCACGGTCTTGTAGCACGGGCATGTCAAACGCTCGTGTCTATTACTTAGGATCAACCACGGTTTGGATGCACGGGTGTGTCTCACGCCCGTGTCAATTAATCAGTATTGGCCACAATCGTAGTACACAGGCGTGTGGATTTATCTCAGCCCGTGGTCTTTAGGCAGTTTCGACCACGGCCAAGTCGCAAGGCCGTGTCGTTTGGTCATAGTCCGTGGCTTAGGGAAAATTATTATCATGTTTCGGCACCGTCTTTGCCACGGCCATGTACCTGTTCTTGGTATCCACACGGTCATCGCCACGCTCGTGTGCAAGGCCGCGTGGTAGGGAAACCTAAGCTTTTCTGAGTTGGTTAGTTTGTAGTTAGCTGCTAGAAATTGAGAATACATTATTAGTAAAGTTAGTGCCCAGGTTGCCTCCCGAGAAGCGCTTGTTTAAAGTCTAAAGCTAGACTTTCCCTGTTTTTGCTTCTAAATGAAGGTTCATAGAGCTGAAGCTCCTCTCTTATATCCCTAAAGCCTTCACCATTATAAATTTTCAGTCGCTGACCATTTACCTTGAATGTGCCATAATTTGGATGAGTTACCTCTATTGTGCCGTAGGGGAAAATAGTTTTGGTCACGAATGGATTTGACCATCTTGATTTAAGTTTTCCAAGGAAGAACTTTAACCTTGAATTGTATAGCAGGACTAAATCTCCTACTTCAAATTGCTTTGGTTGTTTTAAACGAGCATCATGGTGTCGTTTTGTTGCCTCCTTATATAGTCGTGAGTTCTCATAGGCATTAGTTCGCCATTCATCAATCTCGTTCAACTGCACCATCCTTTTTTCACCTGCAGTTTTAATATCGTAATTTAAAAATTTTATAGCCCAAAAAGCTTTGTGCTCTAACTCAAATGGTAGATGACAACTTTTTCCTTAGAAAAGTTTGTATAGGGATGTTCCTATAGGAGTTTTAAAGGCTATTTTATGGGCCCATAAAGCATCATCTACTTTTAATGCCCAATCTCTCCAGTTTGATTCTACTATTTTCTCTAAAATACGCTTAAGTTCTCGATTTGCTACTTCCACTTCTCCGCTGGTCTGAGGATGATAAGGGGTAGCTGTCCGTGGTTTACTCCATATTTCTTTAATACTATCAATTGCAAAAGTGAGTACCCCTATCACTAATAATTGCTTTGAATGTTCCAAATCGAGAGAAGAGCTTCTTAAGAAACCTTACTACTATTCTAGCATTGTAACATCCCGAATTTGGGCCTAGTAGATTTGGGCCTATTAGGTTGTAATGCCCCAAAAATCCTGAAACTTTTAATTTCTGTGTATGGGAGTTAATATGTATGTGTAGCACTTAGAATAATAATATTAAGGTATTATCGGGATTATTTAAAGCCTCAAAGTTAGGGGAGACCATAGGGAAAATTTATCTTTCTTACTTAGTAGACCCTAGTCTCAAGCATAAGGCCTCATAAGCAGATTAAGATAAGAGAGGACACAAATGGGCTTGTAGTCCAGTGGAAAGTGGCGTAATGTAGAGGCTATGAGGTGGCGTGTTAAGCAGTTAAGGAGGTCCAAGGTTCGAGGCCTAGGAAGGGAAAATTAAGGAGTTTTATTTTTGTGTCTGGACAGAAGGAGTTGGAGTTGGAGGGGACTCTGAAAGGGAGTGTTCAGGAGAGAAATTTAAGGTGCAGATAAGGGAGAAAAGATAGGGATTGGGAAGTGGATATAGTGGTGTTGAATTGGACTCTGAGGGAAGGGAAGTTCGGCTTGGGGCTATATATATGAGTGCCGAATTAATTTCCTATGTTAATGATGAATTTTTGCTTCCCTGCTAGTTGAATTTCATCACTTGTGAGAGGTAGACGATTTTTCTAAGTGTGTCAAATTCGAATCCTTCATATCTTCCCTTTTCAAATTCCTTTTTTGGTTCACCACTCGGTTCTAGCCAAATTACTTTTATTTCCTTTCCCCCTAGTGTTGTCGAATTGCCTCTGTCACCTTGCTAGTCTTAAAAGTCAGACTTAAGTCGTAGGATCAAAGGAGGATTTCAATAAAAGTTTAGTTGAATTTTTAATGTGTTTTATTAAAAGCTGAAGGGCTATTTGACCCCTCTTTGTCGTTACCATGTACTAACAAGGGTGAGGCTCAGCGATCGCAAGAGTAGTAGGAAAGGGTTGTGATAAGGCAGTAAGTATTCTCTATCCAGTTAGAGTATTAATAAGTGATCGAATGTATTGTGTCTCATAGGGGTGACTTATGATCAATATGGGTCACTTGGTTTTGATGATATAGGTGTTTGGGTGCAAATCTAAAGGATAATCGCCAATAATAGCAAAGGAAGGGCTACTAGAACGTAAGGCACACGGTAAGGGTACGGTGAGGTTTCAATTTTTGATAAGTATGTGTTAAAGCTTTGGTTAATCGCTAGTAATGTCGATTGTAGGTTCATGATTAAGGGGTTTGCAGCGCGCGTGGCTACCAGGTGTGTACAAACACTACACACACGATATTGCAATGCCGAAAAGCTGAAAAGCCAAAAAGTTGAAAGTGGCTAAATGGGTCCGGTGGGCCCTGAGGCTAAGTTTGATGAAATGGTTTGGCTGGTTATACAAATTGAATTAGACATGCATGATACATGATCTGAATTTGTTTTGGGCCTATTTGGTTATATGATGAGACTAGGGCCTGGTGGGCCATAATGATGTAATTTGGGTTTGATGAGCTTTTTGGGGACGTAGACAAGTATGCTAGGGTTTATGGACCTTAGGCCTAGTTTGAACAACTCTTAAATTCCACAAGACTTTCTAATAATTAAACATGTCCATAAACAAGTTGCTGGGTTGGAGTGTGGCAACGGGCATACGCATGTCTAGGATTGGATCTAGGGAGTGCTTTGTACTTAAGCGGTCCTAGTGGCCCTCCTCCTCTTTTCTAGAATCCTACTTGGTGGGTAGTGTCTATTCACTTTAGCTGCAAGGACTTGTTGATGGGCCAAAGTTAATAGCTAAAACCCAAAAGGGATAAAATACCCCTGGTTTGCAAAATCACCTAAAATACCCCCGATTTGTGAAATTGCTAAAATACCCCTGATTTGTGAAATTACCGAAATACCCCCGATTTGCAAAATTACCAAAATACGCTTACTTTATAAAAGTACCAAAATACATTTATTTTGTAAAATTACCAAGATAACCTTATTTTGGAAAATTACCAAAAATACCTTTATAGGGTAGAATTACGAAAATACCCCTAAGTAGTGAAATGACGATAATACCCCTATGTGACGAATATAAGTTTATGGATGTTACTTGTGTGTTTGATGCATTCATATGATATTCTGCTTAGGATGCATATGGGTGGGAATTATGGTACGGAAGAAGATTTGAGGATCGCATGGCCATATGGTATAGATCTAGGATCGCATGGCTATATGGTATGGATCCAAAGGAGGCTATAAGCCCAATATTTGATTAGCAGCTTTGCTGCAACGCTCGATAGTACCGTAATCAGGCTACCCTTGGTGTGTAGCGGAGGGGTGGGTCGAGCTAGAATTCCCCACAAGAGTCATAAGGTTGGGAGGGAAATGGTGTGTGTAGCAGATGGATGTTTGGGGTGGGTTTGCATTATTTGTTTATAAATGATACGATGTGATATGAGGTAATTATGGGCTAAAGCCTAAGACCACCGATTTTGATAGGGTTTAGGCCCAATGTGGATATTTGTAAGTGATTTGATTGCTAAGGGTTGTGCACACTGTGTTTCGAAACTCACACCCCTTTAATTTAATGTCTCAGGTTATCCCGAATAAACGACTCAACATGAGAGAGGACTCAGAGATGGCCACGCTATAACAGGCTTGAATTTTCATTTATTTCTTTCAAAGTACATGCTTTTATTTGCTTAATTTTTGGTGGATGTAATAAGGCCTTATACTCCGTTTTGACTTCAGATTTATTTTGGGTTTTGAGATCAATTGTTTATTTAATTATTAAGCCTATGTAAGATTTTATGTTCAAACTTGGTTTCCGAAATACTTAAAATAATAGAATGGGTTTTTATCTTTAATTAATAAAACTAAAAGATTTTGGGCTTTTGGGCCTTAAATTTTTAATTAGCAAAACCGTTTCGAATTGTGTGTTTAATGTGACATTTTGGATTCGGGCTTAACTTCTAGGCTGAATTTGGGATGTTACATTTAGTGATATCAGAGCCTAGGTTGCAAAGCTCATGCTGTGAAATGGGCCTTAGATTTTGGGTTTTTTTAGAAGTTTTGGCAGGATTCTTGAAGTATGGTTCATCGAGCCCTTGACTTCGAGCCAAATAAGTTTTTCTGTTATTGTTTGAATTATTGAACTGTATAGATAATGGGCTACATAAAAAAAGGCTTTTAAAGACTAAAGCCCGTAGGAAACTTAAGCCTGTAGTGGATTCTCAACCGCAGAATAACTCTAAGAAATTGTTGTTACTTACATAAGACATGTGCCCTAAACAAGTGGAATTAAGTACTACTTTCACAAAATTCTTAATTCAAAAATATGTAACGATGAGCACGAGACGAGGTGAAAAAGGCCGCTGTAACATCCTAGATTAGGGGTTATGCATTTAGTGCATAATTCATGTGTTAGTGGGCTTAGTGAGGGTGTTTGGAGGTGTTTGAGGGGCTTTGGAAATTCTAGGATGAAGGTGGAAGCTTTGGAAAATTATTGGTTTTAAGTTAAAAGGGGAGTCTGGCTAAGGTAGCCTTAAGAAAAGTTTTGGCTAATTTAGGACACAATAAGTCATGTCAAAAATTGGCAAGGGATGCCACCTAAGGTGCAAGGGTGGTTGCGTCAAAGGAGTGCCAAGGGAAGGAGTTCGAGCTGCAGAATCGCATTTGGGAGTTTTATTTTTATGCTATAGGGAGCAAGATGGAGGAGGTCTTAAAAGAATTTGTGGCGTGTTTATGTCACAAAAATGCCATGGCAGAGTGGCTTGGGCGCTATATGCGCTTGCGGCAGCAAGGGCCTCGGTTCAAATCCCGTTGGCGGCATGGGCGTGTTTTTATTTTTGTTTTGGGGGTTAGGATAGGGGGAGCTTGGGAAAGAGGTGTTAAAAGAATTTCGTGGTAAATTATATCACAAAGAGGCATCTTAAGGTGGTGGGCGTTATCTCAGAGTGAAGCTCCAAAGCAGGTCTTGAGTTCGATGAGTGGGAGCAGCAATTGGGGTTTTAAATTTGGCTTTTGGCACCAAGAGAGAAGGAAGCAATGGACGGCAATTGACTTGAATGGAAAAAGGATTAAGCTTACTTATCCTTTTAAAATTTAATGAGTAGGATAATTGTTAATTTATTTATTTTAGTTTAGATTAGTAGATAGAAGATTATTATTGTTTTATTTCTATTTATTTAGTTTAAATATGGAGATAAGAGATAAGGAGAAGATAAAGTATTTATTTTATTTATTTTGAATGGGTGTTAAAGTGATAAAGGGTTGGTTTATTTTATTTATTGGGAATAAATAAGGATTAATTCAATTTATAATTTGATAATTGTAGATTTATGTGAATAAGTAGTGTGGAGATAAAATAGGAGGGAATTTTGGGATTTGATAAGGGGAGAAGCTAGTGGCCGGCCAAGGGGCTCTTTGAATGCCGATTTTTGTTATAAATAGGGGACTAGATGTCAAATAGAGTTTAGCAAGGTGCCAATTGGTATTTTCTCTCTAGTTAATTTGCTTATTTTTTCTACCTAGTCACATTCTTTTCTTCATGCCAATTTGTATGGTAATCAACCCTTTCTCTTTTCATTAACTTGGTCAAGCTACCTTTCCCATTCCACCTCTCTTTTATTCTTTAGTAGCCTTAAAACCGATACCTACCCTTTTGAATAACCGAATCTTCAAGTGGTCTTACCCTTTTTCTTCTATCGCAAGTCTCAAAAGTCAAGCATCTAGCCTGAACCTACTCTCTTCAACGGTGGTGGTAAGTGTTTTCACCTTTCATAAATCGGCTTTCTTTTCTCTTCATGGTGGTGCCAAATCAAGGGTAGGACCTTGATTTCTAGGAATGGCCGAATGGGCTTAGCGCCTTATTAATGCGTTTCTTTTGTGTGTCGACGTTAGGGACCGTTAAAGAAGCTTATAAGGATTCGACTACAAACAAGGTAAGCCATTGTAGTTTCGCCTAAGGCCATATTTTGTCTTATAAGTGTGACCAATTTGACTATGATGGAATAGGGCGATCGACAAAGGGTTAAGAGGAACTTTCGTGATTTCTACTGCTTTGGGTAAGATTATTCGATAAGCCCTTGGATTCGTTATGTTACATTATAATATGGAGGATTAACCATTTGATGTCGATTAAGTGTTGTCGATGGATTCGAAAAGCTAATCAAGGAGGACAAGGGATAACTCCCATCCATAAGTTTAAAAGGAGAGCAGTTTAGAGTACGGATCTGCCACTGTGGTGTGGACCAAATACGGAGCAGCAGAATAGGCAGATAATCGTAGTATCACTTAGTGATAGCGTCGATCTTGAAAGTGTAGTTCCACAAGTGATCAGGTGTGTGATTAACCCACCATTTTTGGGTTTTTGCTATATCTCAGATGTGTTGATTGTGTACTAACAAGTGCAATAAAAGTTATGAGATGGATACCCTTAAAGGGGTATGTCGATAATCCGTAAGTACCAAACCTAATGATATGTGATTATTAATATGAATATGTGTTATGACTATGCTTGATGAACGTGCTCATGCATCATTATATTATATCATTATTTATGTTACATGTGAATGGGTTGGGATATGAAAGAAGGTGCGGTGTACTTCAAGCACGTGGTTTGATATTAGCCTTGAGCTACATCGTGATTGACGTTGACCGAGGTCACGCTGTGGATTATTTGCGATTCGGTTCAGGTGGCTTGATGAGTAGCTCGCCTCATCGTGGTTGATATAGGCTATGTGCCATATCGTGGTTGATGAGTGACTATGTGTCCCATCGTGGTTTTGGTGTTAGCTACGGCTACATCGTGGATTGGCAATCGATCGAGGTCGCGTTGGGATTATTGTGCTTAATTGCACGTGGACGACATTGATTGCCTTTGGAATGAAAAGGAGAGGGTGATTTGTTAATCCCCTGGTGTGTGGTAGGCTGGATACGGGGGTGTGTAGAGGATGGACCCTAGGTTTGGGTTGGGTACACTTTGCATAAGTATATCTGATATGTGAATTTAATGTGAAAGTGGGCCAAGCCCAATTGATACGTGGACTAATGTGGAAATAGGCCACGCCCAGTATGTGAATATGAATTTGAATAAGAAATGGGCTAAGCCCACTGTGTGGAAAGTATGTGGTTAATTACCCTGTCACCTGATAAGTGTTATGAATATGGGCCTAGCCTAGAATGTCGTAAATTGTGAATATGATAACTTGTCATCTGATTTATGGGTTAATATGTGGTTAACATGTGGGTGGAATCCAGTGGATTAGTTACACACTGAGTCCGTGTGACTCATCCAAATACTTACCAACATCGCAGGTGATCGTGAACTTGGACCGGGTTGGTGTAGATACAAGGGTGGCCATGCAGAAGCAGCTTTTCATGCAGAAGGATATTTTTAATTAATTAAGTATTTATATTTTCAAGTATTTTGATTATTCAATTATTGTAATAAGGCCCCTAAAAGTATTTAAGGTTTGTCTAAGTGTTTTTTCATTAAGTTTGATATTTTGAATTATTATGAATTGACAATTGAAATATCATTTGCAAACGATTTTATTTAAATATATATAATAAAGTTTTAATCCGAATATTTTTATAACAGCTTAATTTTTTTTACTTAGAATGTTTTAAATTACGAAAATGATTTATTAAAGGCAACAAACTTTTTAACGGTTTTCACTTTTAAGTAAGAATATTTCAAACATTTTCCGCAGTGGCATTTCAAATTCGGTCGTAACGAATGGGCTGGGTTTGGGGTGTTACAGTTTGGTATCAGAGCCCGATTCAAAACTCGGCTTTGAGGGATTTGGGCCCAAAAACGTTTTTCCAAAATGGGCTTTTCAAAAATATAAGATTTTATGAACTATTTCAGGTTGATTCTGGCATGGCACATGTATCTCCGACCCGAAGTCTACCAGGTAAGTACCTCTGACCAATGAAGTGAATGGTATATGTGAGCTATATGGACAGTCTGGGAACGTAGATCAGTGAACTAGGATCTGTTGAACCCTAGGACTAGTCTACTCAAATACAAGTACATAAGATTTAATGACTATTAAACAAACCTGTGACTAAGTCACCGAGTTAAGGTGTGGCAACTATTGTGCGCATGTCTAGGAGTGGATTCAGTAAGAGCTTGGTATTTAAGCAATCCTAGAGACTCACCTCCTTTTACTCGAATCCTACCTGATGCGTAGTAACCGTTCACCTTAACCAAGAGGACTCCTTCACGGGCTTAACCCAATAATTAAAACCCGAAAGGGACTAGCCATGCAGTTTTATAAAATTCCTAGTTATAAAATACCTAAATTACCCTTCTAATTGTAGTAAAGATTATTGTGAACATTTTTCCAAAATATCTCTGATTTATAAAATTACTAAAATACCCCTGACTGGCAAAATTACGAAATTACCCTTATTTTCCAAAATGACCAAAATGACCCTGGTTTGAAGAATTACCAAAGTACCCCCAGATTTCAAAATTTTAGAAATACCTTCGGATTTCAAAACTACCGCAATGCCTCTGAATTTCAAAAATTATCGAAATGACCCTGATTTCTAAAATTTCTGTAAAACCTCTGATTCAAAAAAAAATAAAAATAAAAAAATTTGAAATACCCTCAAGTTTTGGGAAATTTCAAAGTGCCTTGATTTAGTTATTACCAAAATACCCTTATAGGACAAATGACAAAATTACCCCTGGGTTGAGAAAGGATAAGACGACCATGGTAGCATGGTGGATATGGTGGATGAATGAATGTAGCTTCATTGAGAAAAGTAGATATCTCTATTATGAACGTGAATGTGAATGTGATTCTCTGAATTAGAATAGAGAACTTGAACTGAAACTTTGTTCGATCGAAAGAACCACTACTAGAGTTTCTTTTCATAAAATTGTTCGCGGTTAAACAGTGGAACAAATACTAATGCATAAAACTTCTTAATCAGATTAAAACGCGACGTTAGAAATGAGTTCTAGGGGACGTGGTCGTCGTGGATGCGGTAGAGGTAGGATGGCTATATCGGAACCAGTAGGCTCTGGCTATGGGTCAGAAAACGAAGTGTCGCCGCCAGCAATGGGCGCGGAGGATCAAGATCCGACAGAAAAAGATGATGCAGTATCGCGAGCTATGTTGCGAGTACTAGAACGTGTGGCTGGAGCTAGTGTAGGAAATAGAGCCCGAAAATCAGTGTCAGAAAGACTTAGGTCAAACGGAGCTGAGGTTTTTAGTGGAGTTTCATGAGTAGCTCAGAATGTAGCGGAGTATTGGTTGGAGGCAGTCGAAAGAATCATGGACGATTTGGACTGCATTTTGAGGAAAAGTTAAAAGTCTTGCCTCGCTGTTCGAGATAAAGCTTATCGATGGTGGCTCACTGTCAGGCAAGGTGTTCCGGTAGATCGAGTGGATTGGGAATATTTTAAGCTTAAGTTCGAAGGGAAGTACATTGGATCTAGCTACTTAGACTCGCAGAGGAAGGCGTTTCTAAACTTGGTTCAAGGAAGCAAGTCGGTAGCAGAGTATAAAGCTGACTTTGTGCGGTTAAGTCAGTACGCCAAAGGGATCGTAGCTACTGATTAGAAAGGTGTGTCCGATTAGAAGATGGGCTACGAGATGAGTTGCGAGAGTTGATTGCTCCGCACAGAGAAAGAGACTTCGCCATTCTGGTGGAGAAAGCTCGGATAGCTGAAGAAGTTAAGAAGGCTGTAAGAGAAAATCGAGAAAAGAATAGGAACGGGAATAAGAGAAGCTTTGGACCGTCAACATCGTTTGGAGATGTTCAGAAAAGACTAAGGATTGAGAATCCTGTGCGTGCACCTGTACCCATTGCTGAGAATCAGAGTCGTTCATGTGCTCAGTGTGGAAGAGCTCATGCAGGAGAGTGTTGGGGCAATAGCAAGGAATGTTTCTAATGTGGATCTAAGGCTCATTTGGTTAAGAATTGCCCTCAGGCAACGAAGGTTCGTGGTTCAAACCATGGAGGAAATGGTCTTGGCCAAGGTTGTGGAACACCCGGCAGAGGAGCGGGAGGTTCGGATGCGAGACCACCAAGGATGTGATAGCGGGTAAGTTCCTTGTTATGGAATATCTTTTATTGTTTTGAGTTTTATAAGATTGGTTCATGCTTGTATTATTGGTGTAATGTTTGAAACCCTGGATGTGAACTTAAAAATTGTGCCTAGGAAGTATGATGGTTCTATTAAGATTAGAGTGCGCAGCATAAGCGTAGTGCGGTGAGTTAAGATGTATGATTATTCGTTAGTAAGTAATTTCGAGGACGAAATTATTTTTAAGGAGGGTAGAACTGTAACATCCTAGATTAGGGGTTATGCATTTAGTGCATAATTCATGTGTTAGTGGGCTTAGTGAGGGTGTTTGGAGGTGTTTGAGGGGCTTTGGAAATTCTAGGATGAAGGTGGAAGCTTTGGAAAATTATTGGTTTTTAAGTTAAAAAGGGGGAGTTGGGCTAAAGTAGCCTTAAGAAAAGTTTTGGCGAATTTAGGACACAAGAAGTGATGTGGAAAAGTGGCAAGGGACGCCACCTAAGGTACAAGGGTGGTTGCGTCAAAGGGAGTGCCAAGGGGAAGGAGTTCGAGCTGCAGGAATCGCATTTGGGAGTTTTTATTTTTGGCGTTAAAGGGGAGCAAGATGGAGGAGGTCTTAAAAGAATTTGTGGCGTGTTTATGTCACAAAAAACGCCATGGCAGAGTGGCTTGGGGCGCTATATGCTGCTTGCAGCAGCAAGGGCCTCGGTTCGAATCCTGTTGGCGGCATGGGCGTGTTTTTATTTTTATTTTGGGGGTTAGGACAGGGGGAGCTTGGGAAAGAGGTGTTAAAAGAAGTTCAGGGTAAATTATATCACAAAGAGGCGCCTTGGCAGTGGTCAGGCATTATCTGCAGTGAAGCTCCAGCAAGTCTTGAGTTCGAGGAGTGGGAGCAGCGGTTGGGTGTTTTAATTTTGGCTTTTGGCGCCAGGAGAGAAGGAAGCAATGGACGGCAATTGGACTTTTAATGGAAAAAGGATTAAGCTTACTTATCCTTTTAAAATTCGGCTGGAGTAGGATAATTGTTAATTTATTTATTTTTAGTTTAGATTAGTAGATAGAAGATTATTATTGTTTTATTTCTATTTATTTAGTTTAAATATGGAGGTAATAGATAAGGAGAAGATACAGTATTTATTTTATTTATTTTGAATGGGTGTTAAAGTGATAAAGGGTTGGTTTATTTTATTTATTGGGAATAAATAAGGATTAATTCAATTTATAATTTGATAATTGTAGATTTATGTGAATAAGTAGTGAGGGGATAAAATAGGAGGGAATTTTGGGATTTGATAAGGGAAGAAGCTAGTGGCCAGCCAAGGAGCTCTCTGAATGCCGATTTTTGTTATAAATAGGGGGACTAGATGCCGAAATAGAGTTTAGCAAGGTGCCTAATTGGTCTTTTCTCTCTAGCCGAATTTGCTTATTTTTTTCTACCTAGTCACATTCTTTTCTTCATGCCGAATTTGTATGGTAATCAACCCTTTCTCTTTTGATTAACTTGGCCAAAGCTACCTTTCCCATTCTACCTCTTTTTTTATTCTTTAGTAGCCTTAAAACCGATACCTACCCCTTTGAATAGCCGAATCTTCAAGTGGTCTTACCCTTTTTCTTCTATCGCAAGTCTCAAAAGCCGAAGCATCTAGTCGGAACCTACTCTCTTCAACGTGTAGTGGCATGTGTTTTCACCTTTCATAAATCAGCTTTCTTTTCTCTTCATGGTGGTGCTGAAATCAAGGGTAGGACCTTGATTTCTAGGAATGGTCGAATGGGCTTGGGGCCTTATTAATGCATTTCTTTTGTGTGTCGACGTTAGGGACCGTTAAAGAAGCTAATAAGGATTCGACTACAGCAAGGTAAGCCATTGTAGTTTCGGCCTAAGGCCATATTTTGTCTTATAAGTGTGACCGATTTTACTATGATGGAATAGGGGCAAATCGACAGTGGATAAGAGGAACTTTTAGGATTTCTACTCGTTTTGGGTAAGATTATTCGATAAGCCCTTGGATTCATTATGTTAGATTATAATATGGAGGATTAACCGTTTGATGCTGATTAAGTGTTGTCGATGGATTCGAGTGCTAATCAAGGAGGAATAGGGATAACTCCTATCCCTAAGCTTAAAAGGAGAGCGGTTTACAGAAGACGGATTGGCCACCGGGTGTGGACCAAATATTGAGCAGCAGAATAGGCAGATAGCCGTAGTATCACTTAGTGATAGCATCGATCTTGAAAGCGCAGTTCTACAAGTGATCAGGTGTGTGATTAACCCACCATTTTCTGGGTTTTTTGCTATATCTGTATGTGTTGATTGTGTACTAACAAGTGCAGTAAAAGTTATGAGATGGATACCCTTAAAGGCGTATGTCGATAATTTGGTAAGTACCAAACCTGATGATATGTGATTATTAATATGAATATGTGTTATGATTATGCTTAATGAACGTGCTCATGCATCATTATATTATATCATTATTTATGTTACATGTGCATGGGTTGGGATATGAAAGAAGGTACGGGTGTACTTCGAGTACGCGGTTTGATGTTAGCCTTGAGCTACATCGTGGATTGACGTTGACTGAGGTCACGTTGTGGATTATTTGCGATTTAGTTCGCGTGGCTTGATGAGTAGCTCTGTGCCTCATCGTGGTTGATATAGGCTATGTGCCATATCGTGGTTGATGAGTGACTATGTGTCCCATCGTGGTTTTGGTGTTAGCTATGGCTACATCGTGGATTGGCGCTGACTAAGGTCTCGTTGTGGATTATTGTGCTTAATTGCACGTGGACGGCATTGATTGCATTTGGAGTGAAAAGGAGAGGGTGATTTGTTAACCCCCTGGTGTGTTGTAGGCTGGATACGGGGGTGTATAGAGGATGGACCCTAGGTTTGGGTTGGGTACACTTTGCATAATTATATCTGATATGTGAATTTAATGTGAAAGTGGGCCAAGCCCAATTGATACGTGGACTAATGTGGAAATGGGCCAAGCCCAGCATGTGAATATGGATTTGAATAAGAAATGGGCTAAGCCCAGTATGTGGAAAGTATGTGGTTAATTACCCTGTTACCTAATAAGTGTTATGAATATGGGCCTAGCCCAGAATGTGGTAAATTGTGAATATGATATCTTGTCATCTAATTTATGGGTTAATATGTGGTTAAAATGTTGGTGGAATCCAGTTGATTAGTTACACACTGAGTCCATGTGACTCACCCAAATACTTACCAACATCGCAAGTGATTGTGAACTTGGACCGGGTTGGAGTAGATACAATGGTGGCCATGCGTAAGATTTTCATGCGTATGATATTTTAATTAATTAAGTATTTATATTTTCAAGTATTTTGATTATTCAATTATTGTAATAAGGCCCTAAAAGTATTTAAGGTTTGTCTAAGTGTTTTCATTAAGTTTGATATTTTGAATTATTATGAATTGACAATTGAAATATCATTTGCAAACGATTTTATTTAAATCTATATAATAAAGTTTTAATCCGGATATTTTTATAACAACTTATTTTTTTTACTTAGAATGTTTTAAATTACAAAAATGATTTATTAAAGGCAACAAACTTTTTAACGGTTTTCACTTTTAAGTAAGAATATTTCAAACGTTTTCCGCAGTGGCATTTCAAATTCGGTCGTAATGAATGGGCCGAGTTTGGGGTGTTACAGCCGCGGCAGAGGTCGTAGAGCTGTTAAGGCAGGATCGTCTGAGTTCGGCCATATGCCTGATGTAGGAGTAGGGGAGGCTCTGGCCTCACCCGTAGTGGAAAAAAGAGCAAATGAACTGGCTGCCGCTACAGAAGATGCCGTATCGCTGGCCATGTTGAGAATCTTGGAAAGGGTCGTTGGGCCCAATAATGGTACAAGGAGTCGTGGTCGATCGTGGAGCAACTCCGAGCCAATAGGGTTGAGATTTTCAAAGGAGTAGCGGGGGTGGCTCCGAATGTGGCAGAGTATTGGTTGGAAGCTACTGAAAGAATAATGGATGACTTGGATTGCACGGCTGAACAAAAGCTAAAAGGAGAAATATCCCTACTCAGGGAAGAAGCCTATTAGTGGTGGTTGACCGTAAAGGAGGGCAACCAACCAGAGCAGATCATTTGGGAGTTCTTCAAATCGGCATTCCAATGGAAATACGTTGGAGCGGCTTATGTGGATGCCAGAAGGAAGGAGTTTTTGAGTCTGACTCAGGGAGATAAGTCAGTAGCAGTGTACGAGGCTAAGTTTTTATGCCTCAGCCGATACGCCAAGGGGATAATAGCAACCGAGTATGAAAGGTGCGTACGATTCGAGGATGGATTAAGGGATAGCCTTAGGGTACTGATAGCTACACAAAGGGAGAGAGATTTTGCGGTCTTGGTGGAGAAAGAAAAAATAGCAGAGGAGGTAAAGAGCACAGAGCATCGCAACCGAGAGAAAGAGAAGGGAAAGAACAAGCGAAATATGGAACCTATGGGAGCCGAACAGAGGCCCATGAGAAGGGCTAGAGTGAATGGGCCGGTTAGAGATATGGCCCCTGTTGCCGCTGCTAATAACGAAGTACCGCATTGTGTAGAATGTGGGAGAAGGCATCAGGGCGAATGTTGGAGAAGGACAGGAGCATGTTTGGGCTGTAGATCGATGGAGCATAGGTTTAGGCAATGCCCGAAAAGGCTATATCAAGAGCGAACCGATGGCAAAGATAATTTTCAGCCTCAGAGGGTTGGTCAGCAACCACCAAGGGGCTGTGGACAAGCCAGGGTCGATATTGGTAATGAACGCGGTCGTGGAGCACCAATTAGAGGTGCAGGTTATGCTGAGTCGAGGCAGCCAGCTTTGGTCTATGCAGCACATCGCCAAGGGGACGAAGATGCTCCAGATGCGAATAATGGTGCGTACCCTACTGTAGTATACCAAGTGTTTATTTTTAGAATTGAAGTGCACAGCGAAAGCGTAGTGGTGAGACTTGGGTAGTACAATTGATAGTTAGTTGAAAATTTCGAGGACGAAATTTCTTTAAGGAGGGTAGATTTGTAAAATCCCAAAATTGGGCCTAGTAGATTTGGGCCTCTTAGGTTGTAACACCCCAAAAATCCTGAAACTTTTAATTTCTATGCACGGGAGTTAATATGTATGTGTAGCACTTAGAATAGTAATATTAAGGTATTATCGGGATTATTTGAAGCCTTAAAGTTAGGGGAGACCATAGGGAAAATTTATCTTTCTTACTTAGTGGACCCTAGTCTCAAACATGAGGCCTCATAAGAAGATTAAGAGAAGAGAGGACACAAATGGGCTTGTAGTCTAGTGGAAAGTGGTGTCATATAGGGGCTATGAGTTGGTGTGTTAAGCAGTTAAGGAGGTCTAAGGTTTGAGGCCTAGGAAGGGAAAATTAAGGAGTTTTATTTTTGTGCTGGACAGAAGGAGTTGGCGTTGGAGGGGACTCTGAAAGGGAGTGTTCAGGAGAGAAATTTAAGGTACAGATAAGGGAGAAAAGGTAGGGATTGGGAATTGGATATAGTGGTGCCGAATTGGACTCTGAGGGAAGGGAAGTTCGGCTATGAGTGCCGAATTAAGTTCCTATGTTAATGATGAATTTTTGCTTCCCTGCTAGCTGAATTTCATCACTTGTGAGAGGCAGACGTTTTTTCTAAGTGTGTCAAAGCCTAACCCTTCATATCTTCCCTTTTCAAATTCCCTTTTTGGTTCACCTCTTGGTTCTAGCCAAATTACTTTTATTTCTTTTCCCCCTAGTGTTGCCGAATTGCCTCTATCACCTTGCTAGTCTCAAAAGCCAGACTTAAGTTGTAGGATCAAAGGAAGATTTCGGTAAGAGCTTAGTTGAATTTTTAATGTGTTTTATTAAAAGTCGAAGGGCTATCTGACCCTTCTTTGCCTTACCATGTACTAATAAGGGTGAGGCTCAGTGATCGCAAGTGCGGTAGGAAAGGATTGTGATAAGCCAGTAAGTATTCTCAATTCAGCTAGAGTTTTAATAAGTGACTGAATCTATTGTGGCTAATAGGGGTGCCTTATGATCAATATGGGTCACTTGGTTTTGATGATATAGGTGTTTGGGTGCAGATCTAAAGGATAATCGCCAATAGTAGCAAAGGAAGGGCTACTAGAACGTAAGGCACACGGTAAGGGAACGGTGAGGTTTTGGTTTTTGATAAGTATGTCTTAAAGCTTTGGTTAATCACTAGTAATATCGATTGTAGGTTCGTGATTAAGGGGTTTTCAGCGCACATGGTTGCCAGGTGTGTACAAACACTACACACACGATATTGGCAATGCCGAAAAGCCGAAAAGCCAAAAGTGGCTCAATGGGACCAGTGGGCCCTGAGACTAAGTTTGATGAAATGTTTTGGCTGGTTATATGAATTGAAATAGACATGCATGATACATGATATGAATTTGTTTTGGGCCTATTTGGTCATATGATGAGACTTGGGCCCGATGGGCCGTAATGATGTAATTTGGGTTTGATGAGCTTTATAGGGACGTAGACAAGTATGCTAGGGTTTATGGACCTTAGGCCTAGTTTGAACAACTCGTAAATTCTACAAGACTTTCTAATAATTAAACATGTTCGTAAACAAGTCGCTGGGTTGGAGTGTGGCAACAGGCATACGCATATCTAGGATTGGATCTAGGGAGAGCTTTGTACTTAAGCGATCTTAGTGGCCCACCTTCCTTTTCTGGAATCCTACTTGGTGTGTAGTGTCTATTCACTTTAGCCGCGAGGACTTGTTGATGAGACAAAGTTCATAGCTAAAACCCGAAGGGGACAAAATACCCCCGATTTGTAAAATCACCTAAAATGCCCCCGATTTGTGAAATTACTAAAATATCCCTAGTTTGTGAAATTACCGAAATACCCCTGATTTGCAAAATTACCAAAATACCCCTACTTTATGATAGTACCAAAATACCCTTATTTTGCAAAATTACCAAGATAAACCTATTTTGGAAAATTACCAAAAATACCCCTGTAGGGTAGAATTACGAAAATACCCCTGGGTAGTGAAATGACAAAAATACCCCTATGTGACGAATATAAGTTTATGGATGTTACTTCTGTGTTTGATCGTATGGCCGTATGGTATGGATCCAGGATCGCATGGCCATATGGTATGGATCCAAAGGAGGCTTTAAGCCCAATATTTGATTAGCAGCTTTGCTACAACGTTGATATCATCAAGAACCTGCTACCCTTGGTGTGTAGCAGAGGGGTGGGTCGAGCTAGAATTCTCCACAGGAGTCATAAGGTTGGAAGGGAAATGGTGTGTGTAGCGGATGGATTTTTAGGGTGGGTTTGCATTATTTGTTTGTAAATGATACGATGTGATATGAGGTCATTATGGGCTAAAGCCCAAGACCACCGATTTTGATAGGGCTTAGGCCCAATGTGGATATTTGTAAGTGATTTGATTGCCAAGGGTTGTGCACACTGTGTTTCGAAACTCACAACCTTTTAATTTAATGTTTCAGGTTATCCCGAATAGATGACTCGACGTGGGAGAGGACTCGGAGATGGCCACACTATAACAGGCTTGAATTTTCATTTATTTGTTTCAAAGTACATGTTTTTTTTTTTTTTTTGCTTAATTTTCGGTGGATGTAATAAGCCATTGTACTCCATTTTGACTTCAGATTTATTTTGGGTCTTGAGATCAATTGTTTATTTAATTATTATGCCTAAGTAAGCTCTTATGTTTAGACTTGGTTTCCGAAATACTTAAAATAATAATATGGGTTTTATCTTTAATTAATAAGACTAAAAGATTTTGGGCTTTTGGGCCTTGAATTTTTAATTAGCAAAACCGTTTCGAATTGTGCCTTTAGTGTGACATTCTGGATTCGGGCCTAACTTCTAGGCCAGATTTGGGGAGTTACAAGCATCGTTAGTAGGTAAAGCTTGAGCTTCCACCCATTTTGACATATAATCTACTGCTACTAAGATGTAGTTATTTTCAAATGAACTAATAAATGGACCCATAAAATTAATACCCCATGCATCGAGTATTTCTCATGATAGCATATATGTTTGAGACATTTCATCGCGTCTAGAGATATTACCTGTTCTCTGGCATTTATCACATGAAGCAACATACCTGTTGGCATCTTTAAATAGAGTAGGCGAATAAAAACCTGATTCAAGTGTTTTGTGTGCTGTCTTAATCCCGCTGTAATGTCCTCCTGAAGGTCCTGAATGGAAATGTTCTTGGATTTTGCTTGCTTTTGCTTTTGTAACACATCTCTAAATTACTTGATCTGTACATATACGAAAAAGAAAAGGATCCTCCCAAAAATAGTTTTTTGCATCAGCAAAGAACTGCTTCTTTTGATGATGTGTTAACCTTTTTGGTAAGATGTTAGCAGCTAAGTAATTTGCAATATTTTCAAACCAAGGCACCTTAGAGTTAGTTATAGAAAAGAGTTGTTCTTCAGAAACGAGTCATTTATCTCACTCTCATTGAGTTCTTTGATATGTGGATTTTCAAGCCTAGAAAGATGATCTGCTGCAAGATTTTTAGCTCCTTTCTTATCCTGAATTTCCAAATTAAATTCCTGTAAGAGTAAAATCCATCTTATAAGTCGAGGTTTTGCATCAGATTTAGTTAAAAGATAGCAAAGAGCTGAATGGTCAGTGTAAACGAAAACTTTAGATAATATGAAGTATTGTCTAAATTTATTAAATGCAAAAACCACAGCTAGCAATTCTTTTTCTATGGTGGTGTAATTTTCTTGTGCAGCTGTTAATGTATTGCTGACAAAATAAATTGGCTGAAAGTGCTTGTCTCTTCACTATCCCAAAACTGCACCTATTGCAAAATCACTCACATCACACATTAGTTCAAAGGGTAAATTCTGATCAAGTGCAATTATAATTAGGGCATTTATTAATTTATATTTGAGGATATTAAATGCATCTAAACCTTCTTAATCAAAATTGAATGGTACATATTTTTCTAGTAATTGTGTTAAAGGCTTAGCTATTTTAGAAAAATCTTTAATGAATCTTCTATAAAATCCAGCATGTCCTAAAAAGCTTCTAATAGCCTTAACTGAACTAGGAGGAGTTAATTTTTCTATGGTTTCAATCTTTGCTTTATCTACCTCAATCCCCTTACTAGAAATTTTATGTCCTAACACAATCCCTTCTTGAACCATAAAATGACACTTTTCCTAATTAAGCACAAGGTTCGTTTCCTCACATCTCATTAGAACTCGTTTTAAATTTGTAAGGCAAAGATGGGAAGAATTACCAAATACCGAAAAGTCATCCATAAATACCTCCATAATATCTTCCACGAGTTCATCAAAGATGGCTAGCATGCAGCACTGAAAAGTAGCAGGAGCATTGCATAATCCAAAAGGCATTCTACGATAAGCAAACGTACCGTATGGGCATGTAAATATTGTCTTTTGTTGATCCTCAAGAGCTATTGGGATTTGGAAGTAGGCAGAGAGCCCATCTAGAAAGAAATAGTAGATATGCCCGGATAATCTTTCTAACATTTGATCAATAAATGGTAGAGGAAAGTGATATTTTCTCATAACATCGTTTAACTTCCTATAGTCAATGCAAACTCTCCAACCTGTAACTATTCTTGTAGGAATCAATTCATTCTTTTCGTTGGTTACAACAGTCATGCCTCCTTTCTTTGGAACAACCTGCACCGAGCTTACCCAAGTACTGTCAGAAATGGAATAAATGATTCCAGCATCTAGACGTTTAATTACCTCAGCCTTAATGATTTATTTCATGTTTGGATTCAATCGTCTTTGAGGTTGCACACAAGGTTTATACTCATCTTCCATTAAAATTTTGTGGGTGGAAAATGATGGATTTATTCCTTTAATGTCAAAAATTTTCCAAGCTATGGCTCTTTTATGCTCCCTTAGTACCTGTAGCAACTCGTCATTCTCTTTGGGTTCCAGTTCTGAAGAGATAATTACTGGTAGTGTGGAATTATCCCTGAGGAATGCATATTCTAAGTGTTTTGGCAGCTGTTTTAATTCTAATTTGGGTGGCTCATCAATATAGGGTTTTTGTTTTAGTTGTCGTTGAATTCAATGCCTTCTTCTTTCTTTTGTCTAGAGGAATATGTATTAGAATTCAACTTAGCGGTGTCATCTTCTACCCTCTCATTTTGGGTAAGACACAGTTCCATCGTGTCATCATGTATGATTTCCTGCAAAGAATCTTGAATAATATGATCAATTGCATCAATAAAATAACATGAATCATCTTGTTCTCTAGAATATAGCATAGCATCGTAAATTTGAAAAATAATTTCTTCGTCGCCTACCCTTAGCGTAAGTTTACCATCACCTACATCAATAATAGCCCTAACAGTAGCTAAAAAGGGGCATCCTAAAATTAAAAGCACCTCAACGTCCTCATCCATGTCAAGCACAACAAAATCGACAGAGAATATAAATTTATAAATTTTTACCAGAATATCTTCGATAATTCCCCTAGGATATTTAATGATCTCGTACCAATCAATACTCATCCTAGTGGGTTTAGGTTCCCCGAGACCAAGTCGCTTAAACATTTTATAAGGCACTAAATTAATACTGGCACCTAGATCAGCTAGTGCTTTCTCTATGTTTAAACTACCAATTAAACAAGGAATAGTGAAACTTTCTGATCTTTCAATTTGGTCAGTAGTTTGTTCTGGAGGATGGCTGAACATTCTTCATTAAGTTCCATTGTTGCTATCTCTTCAAACTTCCTTTTATTTTTTAGAAGCTCTTTTAGAAATTTTGCGCATGTCGGCATCTGTGAAATAGCTTCAAAAAGGTAAGTTGATATGTAACTATTTAAAAAGTTCAAGAAATTTACCGTATTGTGCATCTAAGCGGTCTTTCTTCAACTTTGCTGGGTATGGGATTGGTGGTTTAATTTCTTCACATACTGGAACAGCTTTCTCATTCACTTCCTTAGCCTTTGCCTTATCAGTTTCGTGTGGTAGCTTCTTCTTTGTTTCAACCAACTCCTTTCCACTCCTTAGTGTAACTGCCTTCACATGCTCTTTTCATTAGTTAAATTTTCAGGTCACCTTTCAAAGACTAACTTAGTTAGTTGTCCAATTTGATCCTTAAGCCCTTGAATTGATGCTTGCTGATTATTCAATATCGTTTCGGTATTTTAGAAACGGGTTTCTGACACCTCAATAAATTTTGTTAGCATCTCTTCAAGGTTTGGCTTCTTTTCTTGTGGGTAGGGTTGTTGTCTTTGATTGGGGTGGTATCTCCAACCTGAATTGTAAGTACTACTATAAGGGTTGTTTTGAGGTATAAAATCGTTACCCATATAGTGAACATGCTCATTTTCAGCGCTCGGGTTGTAAGGCTGATATTATATATTGTTCATCCAGCCTCTATTCATATCGTACTGCATAACTAAATGTACCTACAAAGAACCACATAAACCATCAATATTTTTATTTAATAGTTCTACCTGATTTGATAGCACGGTTACTGCGTCGAGGTTGAAAGCACTGGCGTCTTTTGTTGGCTTTGTTCTCATAACTTGCCACTGATAGTTATTCAGTGACATCTCTTCTATAAACTCATAGCCCACCTCAGGAGTTTTATTATTCAGGGTTCCGCCACCTGCTGCATCAATTAGTTGTCTCGTTGAAGGGTTCACACCTTTGTAAAAGGTTTGGACCTGTAGCCACGAGGGTGATCCATGGTGTGGGCACCTTCCCAATAGATCTTTCTATCTCTCCCACACATCGTATAGTGTTTCTAAATCCATCTACACAAAAGAAGAGATATCATTCTTTAATTTGGCCATTTTCGCGGGCGAAAAATATTTTAATAAAAATTTTTGGTCATTTGTTCCCATGTAGTGATTGATCCTCGTAGAAGAGAATTCAGCCACTGTTTAGCTTTATTCCTCAAAGAGGAGGGAAATAACCGAAGACAGATGGCATCATCAGAAATGCCATTAATTTTGAAGGTATCGCAAAATTCTAGGAAATTTTCTAAGTGATTATTTGGATCTTCATCTTGCAAACCATCAAACTGAACGAATTGTTGTATCATTTGTATATTGTTAGGTTTCGGTTCAAATTTATTAGCAGCTATAACAGATCTAACAATACTTGACTCAGTTCCTGTTAAATTAGGTTTAGCGTAATCATACATAGTTCTAGGAGCATGATTTTCAGCTACATCTGGAGGTAGCGGATTATTCTCAGCCATCTCTTCGTTCGTATTAATTTTGTCTTCTTGCTCGTCTTGTATGTATTGTAGGCTTCTCCTTATTTCTCTTCAGTACTGTGCTTTCAATTTCACTATCGTAAAGTAGTGGTCCAGTCGGGTTCCTTGTAGTCATAAACTAGAGGTACCTACCAGGAAAAGAAAAAATGAAAACAAAATTTAGAAAGTAAAAATAAAATTTAATAGAAAAATAAAATAAAATATGGATAACGTAATAACAATTGAGATTTCTTAATATTTCAGTTCCCTGGCAACGGCGCCAAAAACTTGATCGTGTGTCAGATTCTTAAAATTTTATAAAAAGAATGATCGAACCTGGAAACTAACTAAGATAACGGTGGAGGCAAGCGCACCTATCGAACAGTAGTATAGTTTAGTGGTAAGACCGGATTGTCGAACCCAAAGGAACAAAAAGTACTAATTATAACTTTCTTTTTATTATCTAGCCTAAGAATTAAAGGAGTTGTTGTTTAATCTAAAATTAACTAACTACTAAGCTAAAGATGCTAAGACAAAGAGAATGAATTAAGGAAATACATGGGGGAAAACCAATTGATTAAGACAATACCCGAGGAAGAATCCACCTAGACTTCACTTGTTATCTAACTCTAAACCAGATGATTTATTCATTTGACTTGATCCATAGGATTCCCTAATTTATATTAATACCTCTTTCGAGGCTACTAACGTCTAACCCTAGGTTGATTAATTGAAATCTCTTCCTAATTAAAACCCCTAGAATTTCATTAACTCGATCTATGGACTCCCATATTAGGTTTGACCCTAATCCGGCAGATTTTTGTCATCCTATTTCTAGGGTTGCGATCAACTCCGCTTAACTATGCTAGATCTGCTCTTAAATAAGGACTTTTGCTCCACTACCTAAGCACGTCAATACTTGACTCAATATCCTGGAATATCAGAGCAAGAATTAAGAACACATAGTTAAAAACAAATCAAGTATTTATCATACAACTCAAAAAACAATAACAAGGTTCGTCTTTGGTTTCATCCCCCTCAGGTATCTGAGGGTTTAGTTCATAATCATGAAAGAATACATCTCAAAAGAAAATATAAAACAAAACATAAAGAAAACCCTAAAACCCCTTGAAGGAATTGAAGGAGCGATCCTCAGTCATGAGTATGATTTCGGCTTCTTAAGATGAATCAACTGGCTTCCTTCGAGTGAATCGCACAATTTGGCCCCTCTGGCTTGGCTCTTTGGCCTAGCTGAATGCCTCGCTGAACGCTTCCTTAAAGGTTGGCCTCTAGGGTGTTTGTGTAGGCTTTTGGAATGTCTTTCTTTGTCTCTAAGTACCCTATTTTGAATGAAACTCTTCTTTGCTATGGCAGGGACACGCTCGTGTGCCACGCCTGTGTAATTCGAGGCCAGTCCGTATGGTCTTGGGCCCAGGCCATTTTGATTTCGTAATTTGGCCCATTTACTCTATTTTTGGCCCGTTTCTCATTCTTTTCATCCTTCGGTGCTCTTCTGAGTATAAAACATTAAAATAAAGGATTAGAAGCACCTATTTCCATAATTAAAGGGATAAATCATCCAAAAACATGCTAAATGTGGGATTAACATATGTTCATATTATGGTTTATCACTTGCCATGTGATATGGCTTTGAAGTTGAATGATGATGGTTCTTATATGTAGGTTATGAAAATGATGAATGTGGTTTGAAATAATGAGAAAGAAAATGGTATATTTCATGCTTAATTTGGTTGATGAGAATTATGGTTCAAACATGAGCTTATGGTGTGGATTTTATGATGCTTGACCTATATGTTTTGGGGATGTGAAAGTGATACTTTGGATGGACTTATTGAGTTGAATTTGAGCATAGAACTAATTGATATAGTTGATGATTAATTGGCGCATATATTGGTATGTTTTGGATTTCTATTTAAGGTGTAAATGCATGAGATTTGAGCTTCTAGGTGATTCTGTAACACCCCAAACCTGGTCAACACACCACGATCGAATTCAGTATGTTACAGAGTGAAAAATATTTTGTAGAAAACAAGTTTCCTAATTACTTTTATGAAAAACTTGTTATCGAAAACATTTTTGTTCTTTTGAGTTTAAAAGAAAACTCCCTTAGGAAGATCGTTTGTTGATTCTAGTTTTGGTAAGTCGTTTGGTTGTATGAAAACCCGAGTGAGTTTAAAATAATTTAGTTAAAAACTATTATGTAATTGAACTTGATGTAAAAAACTTAAGTTGGAGATAATCTGTGTTGTTCATTAACCTCATATGTTTATTAATACCCGATGGTAAAACTTGTAAAAATCCCGACAAGAGGTATGATTTTTTTCAAAAACGTTGACTTTTACCGGTTATTTGAGCATGCTATGTTATTTAACTTAAGCACATTATGATAAAACTTAAAGCAGATAATCAAAAACCCAAAGTAATAAAATTTAGTGGCCTTCTTACAAATCCAAAACCAAATTTAAAGAAAATATAAACCGAAATGGAAGTTTAAAACAAAACCCAAAAACAAAGTGCATGGCCACCTCGAGTCCACCCCGCTCTACATCCGCGATCTAAGCCTTATCTCAAAAATGTAAGGAAGGGTGAGTCACCGAGACTCGATGTATAAATCCCCATCCCGATAATAACAAGGCACTTACACATTTCATAAGTCAATATGCAAATCATGCAAACCCAACCTAACCAACCGAACTCCTGGGTCTACACCGTGTGGTCAAAACCACTGGTGACCATAGTCACAAATCACATAAGTGTGGTCAAAACCACTGGTGACCGTAGTCACAAATCATATGGTGGGGCCAACCCACCGTGTGGTCAAAACCACTGATGACAATCCCGTAATCAACATGTGTGGCCAACCCACTGTGGTACCAAACCACTGGGACGAGTTACAACAATCCATGTATGGCCAAAACCACTGGTGACTGTAGTCACAAATGATATCCATATGGTCAAAACCACTGGTGGTCAAAACCACTGAGACTAGTCACAAATAATAAGGAAAGTGGGGCGAACCCACTGTGTGGTCAAAACCACTAGTGACAGTCTAATTCATCCTTCCCCCTCCTCTCAGCATACCCATCATCCTAAACACATTTTTCGTGGCATAATAACATGTTTGTAATGCAAGTAGCACATAGCATAGCATAATCAAATAGTATAACAGCATATATCGATAGCCAATCTACAGGGGACTTACCCGGAGTCCACGCTCATACCCACAAGGGTAACACACCGATTTCAATAGTTATTTCACTTTTAACAATAAACATAATTAGCAAATTAACTAATGGAGTGTGTAAGTGTTACACACCTGATTACTCATGACATGACACCTTTCACATCAGATCGCCGTTAATCGACACTACCATTAATCGCCTACTCTCCCGCTTCGGATTCGGTCCACACCTGTGTGTAATCGCGAACCAGTAGCACGGCCCTCTTCTTGAACTTAAGGGCTGGGGTCTCAGATCTGACCCCTCCTAATGCTTGGCTGCCATTAGGGTCCATAACACCTTTTGGTCACTAAGCCAGGTTAACACAGAGAATACTATGACTAAGAATATCAAACCCGAATGAATAAATCCCTTACCTAATCAATAAAACCCAAAGATTTAGATTTAAATCACAAGCCAAGCAAATCTCGGAGATCAATAGAATGCACCTACACTCCTTCCTACAATCGACCAAACACATCACCATAGATCCAAAAAGCCATTCGACACTAACATAAATCCCAAAAGAATATAACGTGAGAAAATGATCACCCCCTTACCTTAACACTTACCAAAATCGATTAAGAGTGGATGGGTGATGACGATCTACTGCAAGATGTGGGTTAAGATTCGTCTTGGAGATCCAGAGAAGAGAGATTGATTTCGGGGCCTAGGTAGATTAAGAGAAAACGCAAGAAGAGGAAAGGAGATATGAGCATAGACATTCGGTTTTGCTAAAAATCAAGAGTGAAAAGAGGATTAGAGAGTTTCGGCCTTAAGACACAATTGAGAGAAAACAACAACTTACCTCAACAATAAAGAAAGGTTCGACTCCTCCAAATACTGGAAGAAAATAGGGAAAAGAGTGGTAAGGTGATTCGGCTATGGGTCCAAAAGAAGAGAAGAAAAATGTTAATAGAGAGGGAGGGTGATGGTTTCGGCTTTAGCACAAGATGAAAGAAAAAGAAAGATGGTCTTGGTGTTTTCAGCACAATGAGAGGGATTGAGAGAAAAGATGAGGTTAAAGAAACAAATATGAGAAAAGGTTTTGGAGGGCATTCAGCCAAAGGTCTTTTGAAAAAAGAAAGAAAAAGAACCAAAATGCAAGGGTGTGCAATTGAGAGAGAGGTTTCGCACCAAAGAAAATGGAAGAAAACTAAAGTCAAAATGAAAATGAAACTCACCCCAATATACCAAAAATCATACCCTAAAAACCCAATTTCGGCACCCCACTCACACAGAAAAACTGAATGCTGTAAGCTCTCCTAGCCATTCCAAAAAATCGGCCAAGCCACCTCCCATATCAATCCCCCTTTCTCTCCTTGAATTCCTCTTAACCACTTATTCAAACGAGTTTGAATCCATCCAACTCCATAAACCTCTCTCATCCACACATTCAATTATGTTGACCTCTTCCAACCTCATCCATCAGAGTCCACCTTGAGCCGAACTCCTTCCTTGAGCTGGCCTCAAAAAGAATTAGCAGAAAGGGGAATTCTACCGCTCGAACCTAGGCTCTCCCACCTGCTTGTGGCGTCATCCCCCTTGTGCTCAAGTGGCACCTCCTTACAACTTTTCCAACTATCTCCTTGTGTCAAAACACACCAAATATTTCCCTTAACCCCTAACTCTATTAGATGCCCTTCCAAGTACTCAAAACAAAAATTTCTACTATGGCTTAAGCCTACCCCTAGCTCATGCCAGAACCTAAAACACCCAAAACTAGCACAGCAATCACACTAACACATGCAAACATACAAAAAAAATACAGAGACCCTGATTTAAGGATGTTACAGATTCAATGTGTGGATGGCAATTTGGCCTTAAAAATTGGCCTACAATTACCCACATGTTTGAGCACACGGGAGTGTGGCTCGACCGTGCCCTTCATGGTTGTGTTTCAAAAACAAGTCCACGGGTTGGACACACGGGCATGTGTCTGGCCGTGTGGTTCATGTAACACCCCTAACCCAAAATCGTCGCCGAAATAGGGTTAAGAGGCATTACCGAACAATCAAAACATTTCGCTTACATTTTACAACACATAGTCAATCATCATTAAAACATATCACAACATAATCATATAGTCCCTTATTGAGGTCTACAAGACCTCAAATACATGTTAGAAAGAGGTCGGGACTAAATCGAACACTTACAAAAATTTTTAGAAATTTAAACGTTCTTCAACACTGCAAAGGTCACACGCCCTTGCAGCCAGGCGGTGTGCCTCACATGACTACTAGAGACGCCCATATGTCTAGGCCATGCCAAAATAGGGTATACATACTGACTTGTCCTCACGGCCACCAGACACGCTCGTATTCCATGGTCGTGTAAAATTAAGCTAGCTACTGACTTCGTCACACGGCCACCAAGCACGCCGGTGTGCCACGGGCGTGTAACCTGCCAAACACATTTCGAAGTGACCCTTGAGCCACATAGCAGAGATAGACGCCCATGACTCTTGGCTGTGTATTGAAAATAGGCCAGTTGCAAGGCCAATTTACCACCCACACAAGGGTCATCCCTACAAGCTTCAATTCAATACTAATTCATGCTTCTAATTACATTCATACAATTCCATTTCATGCACTAATAATTCTCCAATAATACGATCTACTTCCATAGCTAATATCATCACAAATAAGTTTATTCAAAGTAACAAGTGTACATCTCAAAACCTATATATATATATATATATATATATATATCAAGCATCATGTAATCCATGCCATAATTCATTTTCGATCCAAATCTTTCATCAACCACATAGTCATGAAATATACCCTATTCCATAGCTCATTCATAAGTTCATCATCATTCAACTTTCACGCCAAATCACATGGCAAGGATTAAACATTTCAAAACATGCCATAGCTTCTAAACTATACATTCCATATTTCAACTATATACATCTTTCCAAAAATACCAAAAATAGATTGTGATAGTGTGATAGTAATGCTGATGATCCCCAAATCCGAGCTACTTTACTGACACTATAAAACAGAGAAACAAATCACACAGTAAGCTTTTAAAAGCTTAGTAAGTTCGTAATCTAATACATATTATTCAATAATACCACATAAATACATAATTAAACCATCACACAGATAAATTGCACAATTAGGCCCACCATCAATCTCAACCATATGTTCAAGTATCTATTCATTCAACCATGAAGGCTACCATCAACCACATAGGCTCAAACGCACCTCGATCAACACATAGTTACTCACCATTCATGCTACTCAATTCTCGATATTATCTCTCGTTCAAACTGGGCTATTCCCATTGATTTATTCGCACACTTAGTGCCAATTTCATAACCAAAACATAATCGTTATAGCACACTTACTGCCAATATGTTAAACTGAACTTATATCGATATCACACACACAGTGCCAGTTCGATAAGCTGAAGCTTCTATCTTTTCGCACACACAGTGCTAATCATCTCAATCTCGTTTCTAATTTCGCACACTTAGTGCCCTCTAATTCAGTTCCGCGCATAGCATTTCAAATCTCATAATTATATATAATATTTATTCAATTCACATCACATAGATATAGTTTACAACTAGTATTATATCCGAACTTACCTCGGACCTCGAAATATCAAAATGGTCGATTAATCGAGTATTTTGTCTTTACCTCGATCTTGATCCGAACCTCTCCTTTCTTGGTCTATACACATTCAAATTCAATCCATTCAATCACCAATTCATTCAATTTAGTGCACACACACTTATTTAGGGCATTTTACAAAATAGCCCTCATATTTTTACATTTTGACACTTTAGTCCCTATTTCATAAAATTATCAAATACACACAATTTCATATCATGCTTAGAGGAATTCTTCCCATGATAATACAAGGCCACACATTTCATTTATTCCACAATTTAGTCCTTCAAAATATTATTATCACAGTTTAGCTCTAATTAGCTAAATTTACTAAGGATTCAACAACAAAACATGTTCATTAAACACATATCTTTCATTTAACACCAATACTCATCACAAACTCACCATTTCATCAATGGCACATCTCATAAACATCATCATTTCCTCAAATTACAACATGGGCTTGATAGTAGACTAAGCAACAATCTCAAAAACATAAAAATCATCAAAAACCAAAGTCAAAATATACCTTAAATCAAGCCAATTGCTAGACGAAAATCACAAAGCCTTTCTTTCGTCTTTTCTTTTGTGTTTTTTGGTGGAAAAAGATGAGCACATTCATCTTATTTTATCCTTTTGTTTGTTTAATAATCATATTATTAATCTATTTACTATATTACCCTTTCCTAAACATATATACATATATACATTAAGGGCATTAATGTCCTTTATCCATCCACTAACTTGTAAAGTGGTTTAATTGCCTCATAAGGCCTGCACATTATAAAGACAATTATAATTAAGCAATTTACAATCAGCACAAAGCATTTTACACTTTATGCGATTAAGTCCTTTTCACAAATTGAACACAAAATCGATAAAATCTTCACACAAAAATTTCACACAGGTTAAACCACATACTGTAAACTCAGAAAATAATAATAAAATATTTTTTGACCTCAAATTTATGGTCTCAAAACCACTGTTCCAACTAGGGTCTAAATCGGGCTATTACAACTCTCCCATAAGGATTTTCGTCCCCAAAAATCTTACCAGTGAATAGGTTTGAATATTGTTCTCTTATAACGTTTTCAGGCTCCCACGTAGCCTCTTCCACTCTTTCTTTGTGCCACAACATTTTCACTAAGGAAATTCTTTTGTTTCTCAACTCTTTAATATCTCGTGCTAAAATTTGAATCGGTTCTTCACTAGATGACAAATTTGACTGAATTTCAACCTCAGTAGGAGCAATCACATGAGACAGATCAGATTTGTATTGTAAAGCATCGACACATGAAACATATTATGAATTTTCTGTAATTCAGGTGGCAATAGCAATCCATAAGCAACTAGCCCAACTCGTTCAATGATCTCATACGGTCCGATGAATCTCGAACTCAGCTTGCCTTTTCGGCCAAATCGAAGTATTTTCTTCCACGGAGACACTTTCAGAAACACTTTGTCACCAATCTCAAATTCGATATCCTTCCGTTTCAAGTCTGCATAAGTCTTTTGACGATCTGAGGCCACTTTCAAACTGTCACAAATCACTTTCACTTTCTGTTCAGTCTCTTTTATTAGATCAACCCCGTGAATCTTATTCTCACTCAGCTTAGTCCAATACAATGGAGTTATACATTTTCGACCGTAGAGAGCTTCATACGGTGCCATTTTAGTGCTAGATTGAAAACCGTTATTATATGCAAATTCTATCAACGGTAATTACTTTTCCCACGTACTTTCAAACTCAAGTGTACAGCATCTCAACATATCTTCAATAATCCATTCAGATTGTCCATCCGTTTGCGGATGAAATGCAGTACTAAAATGCAACTTTGTGCCTAAAGCCTCTTGCAATTTCTTCTAAAAGCGTGAGGTAAATCCGGATCTTTCTCAGATACAATAGATAGTGGCACCCTGTGCAATCTCACAATCTCATCAGTATACAATTCAGCTAATATATTAAGTGAATAATATGTTCTCACCAAAACGAAATTAGCTGATTTCGTCAATCTGTCAACTATTACCAAGATTGTATCTTTCTTTCCTGGGAACAAAGGCAATCCTGATACAAAGTCCATCGTGATCCTCTCCCATTTCCATTTAGGAATCATAATCGATTGTAACAAGCCAGACAGAACCTGATGTTCAGCTTTAACTTGCTGACAAACTAAACATTTCGACACAAAGTCAGAGATATCTCTTTTCATACCATGCCACCAATAAAACTATTTCAGATCGTTATACATTTTCGTACTCCCTGGATGCACTATTAAACGATAATTATGAGCTTCGTTCAAAATTAATTGAATCAACTTTGAATTCTTCGAAAAAGAAATCCGATCTCTAAATCTCAAACAATCATCTCCATCAACTAGAAATTCTGAATCTAAATTCAAATCACATTAAGCTTGTTTTGCTATCATTTGAACATCACCTTTCTGAGCATCGCAAATCTGATGTACGAACATCGGTCTCACTTTTAACTCAATGAAAACTGAATCATCACACAGATCTCTCTGAGCATTCATTGCTCGTAAAGCACATATAGACTTCCGACTCAAAACATTAGTAACAACATTAGCTTTACCTAGATGATAATCAATCACAAGTTCATAATCTTTCAGCAATTCTAACCATCTTCTCTGTCACAAATTCAATTCTTTTTGAGTCATCAAGTACTTCAAACACTTGTGACCGGTGTAAATATGAAATTTTCCACCAAATAGATAGTGATGCCAAACCTTTAATGCGGATACAATCGCGACTAATTAAAGGTCGTGCGTCAGATAGTTCTTCTTATGCGCATTTAACTGCCTCGAAGAATAAGCAATGACTTTGCCTTCTTGCACTAGCACACAACCCAAACCATTCAATGATGCATCACTGTAAACTATGAATTCTTTGCCCAATTCAGGTTGAACCAACATAGGTGCTTCTGTCAATAGTGATTTCAACTGTTCAAAACTCTGCTGTCACTTTTCTGACCACTCAAACTTAACATCTTTCTGTAGCAACTTCGTCATTGGAGTTGTAATCATTGAAAAACCTTTCACAAATCGTCTATAATTTCCCGCTAGTCCCAGAAAACTACAGACTTCAGGCACATTTCTTAGAGGTTTCCATTCTAAAATTGCTGAGATTTTACTTGGATCAACTCGTATTCCTGCAACTGATACAATATGCCCCAAAGAACCAACTGCACGCAACCAAAACTCACATTTGCTAAACTTTGCATATAGTTGCTTCTCACATAGAGTCTGTAACACAATTCTAAAATGTTCGGCGTGTTGCGTCTCATCATAGGAATAAATCAGAATATCTTCAATAAACACTAGAACAAATCGATCCAAATACGGTCTAAACATCCGATTCATCAAATCCATAAACACTGCAGGAGCATTCATTAGTCCGAAAGGCATCACTAAGAATTTATAATGTCCGTACCTCATTCTGAAAGTAATTTTCGGCACATCGGATTCTTTGACACGTAGCTGGTAGTAGTCTGATCTCAAATCTATCTTAGAAAATAATGTAGCTCCTTTCAGCTGATCAAACAAATCATCAATACGAGGCAATGGATATTTATTCTTTATTATCACTTTGTTCAACTGCCGATAATCAATACACATTCTCATAGTGCCATATTTCTTTTTCGCAAACAACACAGGAGCACCCCAGGGCGAGAAACTCGGTCGTGCAAATTCTCTATCAGTCAACTCTTACAACTGAGACTTCAAGTCTTTCAATTCTGTCAGTACCATTCTATACAAAGCTATTAAGATAGGAGTCATCCTCGGCACTAATTCAATACAAAATTTGACTTCTTGAATCGGAGGTAATCCCGATAACTCTTCAGGAAACACATCTAAAAATTCACAAACCATAGGTATCGATTCAACTTTCTTTTCTGACACCTTTGTATCAATCGCATATGCCAGATAGGTTTCGCAACCCTTTCTCACATAGTTTATAGCTTTCATCGCAGATACAATAGCTTGTAACCCTTTCAAATCACTACATTCAATTCGAACCATCTCACCATCCTGACTTCTAAGATCAATACTCTTTCATTTACAGTTCACAATAGCATTATGCAAAGTGAGCAATCCATACCCAGAATTATATCAAATTCATTGAATGGTAGCAACATCAAATTACCCGGAAAGCATATATCCCAAAACATCAATGGGCAATTCTTGCACACTTTATCCACCAAGACACACTTGCTACTTCTTAATCCTTGCAGGTAATACTCAGTGATGTGGACTTGGGCCATGGATGACATGATGGAGGCCATACTTTAGAAATGGTGTTCTCGAACTTTAGTAAATTTCATTTTTCGCTTTATTTTATTACTTTTACTATTTTAGGTTTTGAAGTTGTAATAAGGCCTCTGGGATATGTTTTATTTTGCTTTATATTTAGACGTACTTTATATCTTTCTTGAATTGTTTTAATGAGAATTTTCTAAAATCATAAATAACGATTTTCCAAATTTGATTAACTAAAGGATTTTACAATATGTTTATAAATAATTTAACTCGGATTTTCTTTCAAAATTATCAATGTCATTTTTAAAAGTCACGATTTTTTTTAAATATCATGAATTTGAATATCAAATCTTCAATTAACCTCTCGGGATTTATAGTATTTTATCGAAGGTTTCCATTTAAACTTGATTTCTTAAGTAACACCTATTTTAGTACGTTTTAGTACGAATCACAAAGTCTTTATATGATTTCTTCATGTGACATGTCAGATTCGATCGTAGCGCATGGGTCGGGTTTGGGGTGTTACAACCATCTTCACTGTCATAGATTCAGGTCTTTCTGAGTCATCAAATATTTTAAGCTTTTATGATCGGAATAAACATGAAAATTTTCACCAAACAAATAGTGGCGCCAAAATTTCAATGCAAATACAATAGCTGCCAATTCCAGATCATGTGTCGGATAGTTCTTTTCGTGTGGCTTTAACTGTCTTCAGGCATAAGCTATAAATTTTCCTTACTGCATTAAAACATAGCCTAAACCATTCAAAGGTGCATCACTATAGATAACAAATTCTTTACCCAATTTTGGCTGAACAAACACTGGAGCTTCTATCAACAAAGTTTTCAACTGATCGAAACTTTTCTGGCACTTTTCTGACCACTCAAATTTAACATCTTTTTGAAGGAGTCGCATCATGGGGGTTGCAATCATAGAGAAACCTTTTACAAACCGTCTATAGTAACCTGCTAATCCCAGAAAACTTTGAACTTTAGATACATTTCTAAGAGGCTTCCAATCTAGACTACTTGGGATCTTGTTCAGATCAACCCGAATACCCGATGTTCATACAATGTGTCCCAGAAAACTAATTTCTTGTAACCAGAACTCACATTTACTGAACTTCACATACAACTACTTATCACGCAAAGTCTGTAATACTAATCTCAGATGTTCAGCATGTTCGGATTCATCACGGGAATAAATCAATATGTCATTTATAAACACAACTACGAATCGATCCAAATACTATCTGAAGATTCGATTCATTAAATCCATAAAAAATGTAGGTGCATTAGTAAGTCCAAAAGGCATAGCTAGAAACTCATAGTGTCCGTACCTCGTTCGAAAAGTAGTTTTTTGCACATCATAGTCTTTAACTCGCTGCTGCTAGTAACCCGATCTCAAATCTATCTTAGAAAACACTATAGCCCCTTTCAAATGATCGAATAAATCGTTAATCCGTGGCAAAGGATATTTATTCTTTATAGTCACCTTGTTGATCTTTCTGTAGTCGATGCACATTCTCTTAGTTCCATCTTTCCTTTTCACAAAAAAAAAATAGTGCACCCCAAGGATAAAACCTCGATCGTACGAAGCCTCTATCCGTCAATTCTTGCAACTGAGCTTTCAATTCTTCTAATTCAGTCGGTGCCATTCTATACAAAGCTATCGAAATCAGATTCGTACCTAATATTAACTCAATACCAAACTCGACCTCTGGGATTGGTGGTAAACCCGGTAATTCATCAGGAAACACATCTAGATATTCACACACAACTGGTACTGATTCAATCTTCTTTTCTATCACTTTAGAGTTAAATATATAAGCAAAGTAAGATTCACAAACCTTTCTCACATATTTCTGAGCTAACATCGAAGATATCACTGCCGGTAAACCATTCAGATCATTAGACCCAATCTGAATAATCTCATCAGTCTAACATCACAAATCAATATTCTTCCGTTTGCATTTCACACTTTTGCCTTTTACATTTCACATTTTTCACAAATTAGTGCAAAATTTTAATATTCCATGCTTAGGCCGAATCTTCCTCATGTTCACACAAGTCCATACATTTCATTTATTTCACATTTTAATACCTCAATTTATTATTTTTACAATTTAGCCCTAATTACTCAAATTCATCAAAAATCCAAAGACAAAACATATTAATCTATCACATATCTTTTATTTTCCATTATCAAACAACAAAAATCACAAGCTATCATCAATGGCACAGCATAAAATCATCATCAAATTCAAAAATTAAAACATGGGCTTTATAGTACGCAGTGCAACGATCACAAAAACGTAAAAATTTTTAAAAACCGAATAAAAAACATACCTCAAATAAATCTATCAATGGCCGAATGTTCGAAAAGCTTAAAACCTATTTCTTTTTCTTATGTTTGGCTAGAAGATGAGATGATAATGGCTTATTTTTATGTTTGTTTTATTTAATATAACTTTAATAATCAATTTACATATGTATCCTTTTAATTAACATATAAAATATGTGTATATTATGGCCATTAATGTCCATTATCATACATAATGGTTTAATTACCTCATAAGGCCACCATATTCACAAACCAACTCAATTAAACATATTAACATATAGATTGTCACTTTTGCATTTTACGCGATTAAGTCCTTTTATCAAATTAAGCACACAAACAATTAAATTAAATCATGGAAATTTCACACATGTCAATTCACATATGATAAACATGGAAAATAATATTAAAATATTTTTTGACTCGGATCTATGGTCTTGAAACCACTATTCCGACTAGGGTCTAAACTGGATTGTTACACTGTTGGGACCTTCTTTCTACCCAGGAATAAGGAATTTAACAACTCTTTTTTACTCAAACAATAAATAAATTAATCTCTGCACATTCGATTAAAGAGTAAGTTAGTCCTTTCAATTAAAATTTTTAATCCATTTTTACTATTAAAAATTGATGCTTTTGATAGAATAACCAAATAGTTGCACGTGACATGCCATGTGTACCTCATTCTAATATACAATGACCAATTTTTAACATAAGAAATAATTTTTTAATACAGAGAAAAAGTACAACCTAACTCCTAAAATAAAAACTTTTATAATACTTTTACCAACACTTTTTTACAAATAATATCATAGTAAATATACATGTGGCAACAAAAATCATGTGCCCCCATTAAATTATATAAAGCTCTATTATTGCTATGCTTTGGGGATCTCTTCATGTTAAATTAGCCATTCACAGCTACAATTAAAAATTACAGAAAATAAATGATAGAAAGAAAAGGAATTAAAAAATGATCTTTTATTGTATGCAAAATAATTACTGGAATATGTTTTAATTACATTAATTTTTAAAATTATTATTTGATCTAAGTGGAAAATTGAATCGATGCTAAAAGATTACATCAATTACTCACTAATTAACAAATTATAGAATCTTAATTTTACTAATTCTTTTGTAACTCAAAAAATATATAAATGGTTAAGTGATAATTTTATTTTATTTAACAAAAAAAAAAAATGCGCATGATTCCTAGAATTATTACTTTGTAATAAAGTCGTAGGTCATGTTATGTGTAACACCCCGATATCTAGGTCTCACATTCAATACTAGAGCAACCACAATCAATAATACACAATTCAACATCATTATATAATCAAATACACCTTCAAGATTGTTACAGCCAGTTACGATATCGGAATGGAAATGGGAAAGAATTACGATGGACTTTGTATCGGGATTACCCCTATCTTCGAAGAAGAAAGATGTCATTTGGGTAATCGTCGATCGGTTGACAAAGTCTGTGCACTTTATTTCGGTACGTATGGATTTTTCCTTGGATAGATTGGCTAAATTATATATTTTTTAGATTGTCAGATTGCATGGGGTGTAATATCTGGGATTTAGGGGTTATGCATTTTCACTTAAATGTATGTGGTAGAATGCTTGTGTGTGCTTTAAATGTGTTTTGGGGGCTTCGGGAACCTTGGGATGTAGGTAGAAGCCTTAGAAAAATATTTGATTTTAAGCCTAAAAAGGGAACTAAGGGAGCTAGGCCTTAAGTAGAGGTGTGTGAGGGTTATGACCCAAGTAAAGCCCTGGTAAAGTGGCAAAGAGGTGCCACTTAGGGCCTGGGAGGTGACGCCACAGGGAGTGTGAAGGGACCCAGGTTCGAGCAGCAAGGGAAGCATTTTGGAGCTTTTATTTTTCGGCAAGGAGGTGTAGTGATGGACGGCACAAGGACTCTGGATGGATGAAGTGTAGATTGGGTCTGACAGCTCAAAGATTCGGCTAAGTAGGAGGAAAAGAAAGGATTGGGAGGAGAGAGGAAGAGTTGGCCAGCAAATGGACTTTGAAAGGGGCATATTCAGTCATGCATAGGGGAGCTAGTGCTGAAATTTCTTAGTCTCTTTACTCATCCTTAGACCGAACCCATCTCTCTCCCTTTTCTTCTCTTTTATTTTGCTAAGGCCGAAACTTCTATTTCATTCATTCCCACCATTGTTGAAACTCTTAAGGTCCCAAACATCCCTTCTCCATTCTTTTGACAAAAGCCAAATCATTCTTATTAATTCCTTTTCCATTTTTTCATCTTGAAAAGCCGAAACCCCTTTGTGTTCTCTTCTATTCTTTCAAGCGTTTGGCCGAATATCCTTGGCCTTATTTCTTTCTCTTCTCACGTGCTCTAAACTCCATACTCAGTGCCAAATCTATCTCTAGTTATCCAAATCTTCTGGTAAGTAAACTTCCTACTTCTCTTCTCCTCTTGACTGATTTGGTTAGTACCGAAATCTAGGAATCTAATCCCTCTTATTTTCTTTTGGTCGAACCATGAAGGAGATCTTTCGGGATTCTTGTAGTCAAAGATTGAAAGGTGAATTTTTTGGGTTTTGAGATCCAAGGTAAGCAAGAGGTAACATTCGACCAAGGGCCATTCTTATCGATCCTATGTAATAATTTGAATCTGACATAAGTTATGTAGGGATTTCAACATCTTCAAGGTCAAACGATAGTTTTAGGATTTAGGCAAGCGAGGTAAGGGTTTTAGCGTATAGATCTGTTTCTTTTTCATTCAAAAGCCAAAGGCTAATCGTTTGTGTGTATTAGTGCTTGGCCGATTGCAAGGAAGGTTCATCACATAGCTTTGGGATTTTGTTGGAAACCAAATTGGCATTTAGGTAAGGATTATGGTTGTGCGTTAACCTTTCGGGATTTCTTTGTATAGCCGAATGGTCTCTGTGCTAATGATCTTAGTGTGGGCCGAATGTAGGGAAGGGGATCTACTGCGTTAGATCAAGATTTTCGGGGTTTGATAATCACGTTAGTAACCAAGAGTGTAACCCAACCTCAATTCTCGATTAGTAGTAATATTGTTATGTATATGTTAATAAGGCAATGAATGAATATGGCTAAGGGTACCATTCAATGGTGTAGTGTATTCAGGTATGTTACCCCTTAATACTCGTCAATAATGCTTATAAACATGGATATGAGAAAATGTGAAATTTCGTTATGGACATGGGGTGAGGTAAATTGCATGATATTTGTATGCTTTGTATGATGCATGAGCATATGGGTGATAATGATAAAGGGGAAGTGTTCCGGTGGTTTTTACCACATTATTCAGTGACTTATGTCACTTATTATGAATCCGATGACTTTGTCACATTATTTAGTGACTATGCCACATTATAAGGGCGATGTGTAGTTGACTGCAGCGACTGCCTTCAATGGTGTGTAGTGGATGGAGAGTCGATTTAGTAATCCCCACGGTGTGATTGGCAGGTACGGGTGATGTGTAGAGGTTGGATATCTAGGTGGGTTTGGGTTACATCATTGTCTATATTTGTTTTACGTGATTTAATATGCCTTGATCGTTTGGGAGTCTGTGTTGGTTGTTACACACTGAGTCTGTTGACTCACCCTTCGTGAGCTAACATTTTGTAGGTGATCTCAGTAAATGGATCGGGTCGGCAGAGACTTAGTGGTGGCCATGCTCAGCTCAGCATTTTCACGTTTTCTTATTATGTTTTTGGGTTTTACTCGGGTTTTGTTTTTGTTGTAATAAGGACATTATTATTTAACTGTTTTATTTATGCGTTTAATTTTTATTCTAGTACGATCAACGTTAGACAAGTGGTTAAACAATTTTTCGTAAAACAACTTCAACTGTTTTGACACATAAACACCTATGATTTTTAACTTAATGATAAGCTCTAAAATTTAGCATTTCTTTAAACTTGTAATTTCTGAAACCTGAAGGCAACGTTTTAATACAAAATTAAATTACAACACGGTTTTCAACTTGAGAATAACCCAAATATATTTTCTTCAAAACCACCAAGTATTTCAAGATGACATAACGAGATTTAACTACGTTTTACTCAAGGAGCATGCCAGATCCGGTCAGGGCTTATGGGCCGGGTTTGGGGTGTTTCAATTTGGTATTAGAGCCCAGTTCAAAACTCAACCTTGAGGGCTTTTGGGCCCAAAACATTTTTTTAAAATTAAGTTTTACAAAAGGATGAGCAGGTTTTCTGGCATGGCACCTGAGTCCCTGGCCCAAAGTCCACCAGGTAAGTACCCCTAACCGTTGTGTGATTTGTATGTGGCCCGAAGTCTCTGGCATGTCTAGGATTGGATTCAGGGGGAGCTTGGTATTTAAGCAGTCCTAGTGACTCACCTCCTCTTCCCTCGAATCATACCTGGTGCGTAGTGACGGTTCACCCTAACCAAGAGGACTTATTCACAGGCTAAATTCAATAATTAAAACCCGAAAGGGACTAGCTACACTGTTTTATAAAAACCTTAGTTTTAAAATCACCGAATTGCCCCTTTGATTTGTAAAAACTATTTTAGATTTTGAAAAAAATTCCAAAATATCCCCGATTTACAAAATTACCGAAATACCCCTAGTTTGTAAAATCACTAAAATACCCTCAGTTTATAAAATTGCCATACTACCCTCAACTTTTATCAAAATATTCATAATTTATAAAAATACCAAAAACCCCTATTTTGTAAAATATCAAGATACCCTAATTTGGAAAATTACCAAAATACCCCTATAAGACAAATTACGAAAATACCCCTAGGTTGGAACGGATGAAAATGTTTGAGTGGTGAGTGTGTGTAGTAGATACTATTAAATGAATGTAATTCTCTGAATTAGGGTAGAAGATTTGAAACTAAAACCCTAAAATGATCGACATACCTACCATTAAACTTCTTTACATAAAACTTATTCGTGGGTAATCAGTGGAACAAAAACTGATGCATAAAACTTTTTAAAGCAGATTAAATCGCGATCATAGGCATGAGTTCTAGGGGACGTGGTCATAATGTGCAAGGGCGTGGTAGAGGCAGAATGACCGTATCGGAACCCGTTAGGTCTGGTTAAGGGTCCGAGAATGAGATGCCACCACCACCAACTACTGGTGTTGAATATCAAGATCAGACGGGGGATAATGCAGTATCGCAGGAGCTACTACGAGTTCTTGAGAGGGTGGCTGGAGCAGGTGGAGGTATGGGAGCTCGAAAATCTATACCCGAGTGACTTCGAGCCAATGGAGCGGAGGTATTTTGAGGTGTATCTGGTGTGGCGCCCAATACGGCTGAGTATTGGTTGGAGGCGACGGAGTGAATTATGGATGATTTGGACCTGACTGCTGAGGAGAAACTAAAAGGGGTAGTGTCGCTTCTCCGCGATGAGTCATACCAGTGGTGGCTCACGGTTCGGGATGGTGCTGCAGCGGATGATCTCACTTGGGAGTATTTTAAGGCGGCGTATCAGAAGAAGTATATTGGGACTAGCTATATTGATGCATAGAGGAAGGCGTTTCTGAGGTTGGTTCAGGGGAATAAGTCCGTAGTAGAGTACAAGGCAGAATTCTTACGATTGAGCCAGTATGCTCGAGGTATCGTGGCCACGGAGCATGAACGATGTGTCAAGTTCGAGGATGGATTGAGGGATGACCTGAGATTATTGACTGCTCCACAGCTGGAGCTGGAGTTTACCATGTTGGTAGAGAAGGCTAAGGAAGCCGGAGGGGTTAAGGAATCTATGAGACAGAATTCAGATAGGAATAGACAAAAGAGAGGTTTTGGATCATCAGGGTCATCCGGGAATGTTCAAAAGAGACCAGAGTTGATAGGCCGCGAGGTCAGCAGGTTGTTACGGGAGGATAGTACCGCACTTGTGTTCAGTGTGGAAAGATGCACTTGAGTGAGTGTTGGAAGAAGACAAGGGGATGTTTTAAGTGTGGATCCAAGGATCACATGATTAGGGACTGTCCTATGAAAACCGGTGGGAGTCGACCAATAAGTCAGGGTCTTAATCAGGCTAGAAGAGGAGGGCAGCAGCCACCACGGGGTCGTGGTCCGGTTGGCAGAGGTAATGGTTCTAGAAGGGGTCGGGAAACACCGGACAGAGGTGTTGGTAACACAGAGGTGAGACAGCTGGGTCTGGTGTATGTAGTTCGTCGAAGGGAGGATGGTGACACACTAGACGTCATAACCGGTACATTCCTTATAGCTGACAAGCCTTACTTTGCTTTAATTGATGTTGGCTCGACCCACTCATATGTTGCATGTAGAGTAGCTAAAACATTAGGTGTAGCATCTGAATCTGCATTAGGGAGATGATCAGAGTGAGCCCGTTAGGTCAAGCGGTAGTGGTGAATAGAATATTCTGGAGTGTGCCTCTAGAGATTCAGGGGGTGGTATTTCCTACCGACTTGATGGAACTACCTTTTGGGGAATTTGATCTCATTCTAGGTATGGATTGGCTAGTGGAACATCGGGCTAAATTGGATTATGCAGCTAAGCGAATGGAGTTGAAGACACCGGAGGATGAGGAGATAATTATGATGGGAGAAAAAAAATTATTTGGCTAATGTAGTCTCCGCATTAAAGGCTGATAAAATGGTTCGGAAAGGATGCAAGGCATTTTTGGCCTTCGTGAGTGCTTTGGATGAAAAAAAAGGAGTTAATGGAGTGAGAACAGTAAGGGAATTCGTGGATGTCTTTCCGAAGGAGCTGCCTGGGTTACCCCCAGACAGGAAGGTAAAGTTCAGAATTGATCTACTGCCGGGTATAGCTCTTATGTCAATTGCTCCGTACTGAATGGCACCAAAGGAGTTAGTAGAGCTTAAAGCCTAGATCCAAGAGTTGCTCGATCGTGGGTTTATTCGACCTAGTATGTCTCCATGGGGAGCACCAGTCCTATTCGTGAAGAAGAAGGATGGGGCTATGCATATGTGCATAGATTATCGGCAGTTGAATAAGCTGACCATCAAGAAGAAGTACCCATTGCCGAGGATAGATGACTTGTTCGATCAGCTTAAGGGGGCCGTAGTATTTTCAAAGATAGATCTACGGTCGGGATATCATCAGCTTAGGGTGAAGGAAGTAGATATCCATAAGACAGCTTTTCGGACAAGATATGGATATTATGAGTTCTTAGTAGTGCCGTTCGGATTGACAAACGCCCTAGCTGCGTTCATGGATATGATGAATCGAGTTTTCCAACCCTACCTGGATTGGTTTGTCATTGTGTTTATAGATGACATCCTAGTGTATTCCAAGTCTGATGAAGAACATGATGAGCATCTCCAGGTGGTGTTGCAAGTGTTAAGGGAAAAGAAGCTATATGCCAAGTTCAGCAAGTGCGAATTTTGGCTAAAGGAAGTTACGTTCTTAGGGCATGTAGTGTCTGTGGAAGGAATAAGGGTGGACCCTCGAAAGATTGAGGCAGTATTAGATTGGAAATCAATTAAGCCTGTGGCTGAGGTTCATAGTTTCTTAGGGTTAGCAGGCTACTACAAGAGATTTGCTGAAGGGTTCTCATCAATAACAGCACCTCTAACGAAGTTGTTAAGAAAGGAGGTACCTTTCGTATGGGCGGATAAGTAGGAGGAGAGTTTTAAGAAGCTTAAGAGAGTATTGATAGAGGCTCTGATTTTGATTCAGCCGGAAAGCAGAGAAAGACTTCGTGTTGTATTGTGATGCTTCCCATACAGGATTGGGATGTGTCCTTATGCAAGATGGGAAAGTGGTCGCTTATGTGTCTCGGCAATTGAGGCCACATGAGGTTAATTATCTGACGCATGATCTAGAGTTGGCTGCAGTACTGTTCGCTCTAAAAGTGTGGAGGCACTATTTATATGGAGAAAAGTCAGTGATTTACAAGGATCATAAGAGTCTGAAGTATCTGCTGACTCAGAAGGAGCTGAATTTGAGACAGCGAAGGTGGGTGGAGTTGTTGAAAGACTACGGCTGTTCAATAGAGTATCACTCGGGCAAGGCAAATGTGGTGGCAGATGCCCTAAGTCAGAAAGTGGTGTCGGATCTGAGGGCAATGTTTGCACATCTTAGCCTTTATGATGATGGAAGTTTGCTAGTGGAGTTGCAAGTGAAGCCAACATCGCTAAGTCAGGTAAAGGAGAAACAATTGGTAGATGGTGAACTCAGTGCTAAGCTGCTACAAGTACAAAATGGAGAGTTGGAAGACTATGGTGTAAATGGTGATGGAGTGCTGTGTTTTCGGGGCAAGGTCTGTATGCCGAAGGATAAGGAGTTAAGGTAAAAAATTCTTCAGGAATCGCATAGTAGCCCTTATGCTATGCATCCTAGAGGAAGTAAGTTATATAGGGATCTACGGGATCAATTTTGGTGGCCTGGTCTTAAGCGAGAAGTTACAGAATTTGTAGGAAAGTGCTTATCGTGTCAGCAAGTCAAGGCTGAACGCCAAGTACCGACAGGATTGCTTCAGCAGATAAAGATTCTGCAATGGAAATGGGAGAGAATTACCATGGACTTCGTTAGTGGGCTTCCTCTTACGCCTACTAAGAAGGACTCGGCCTGGGTGATAGTAGATCGGTTGACGAAGTCTGCACATTTCATACTAGTGCGGGTGGACTATTCCCTGCAGAGATTGGCAAAATTGTATGTAGCAGAAATCATGAGGATACAAGGAGTGCCGGTGTCGATTATCTCGGATAGGGATCTAAGGTTTACGTCTCGATTTTGGAAAGCACTACATCAAGCATTGGGCACCAGGTTGGACTTCAGTACGGCATTCCATTCGTAGTCAGACGGCCAATCTGAGCGGGTAATTCAAGTGCTAAAGGATATGTTGAGGGGTTGCGTGATAGATTTTAGAGGAAGTTGGGAAGAGTTCTTGCCTTTAGTGGAATTTGCCTATAATAATAGCTATCAAGCAAGTATTTGGATGGCACCACATGAAGCGCTGTATGAAAGGAGGTGTCGCACTCCTACGTGTTGGACAGAAATAGGAGAACATCATGTTTTAGGTCCGGAGATGGTGGCAGAATCAGAAGAAAAGGTTAACGTAATTTGGGCACGGTTGAAGGAAGCATCTGACAGGCAGAAGTCATATGTAGATCTTAAGCGGAAGGAGATAGAGTTTGCAGAAGGAGATCAAGTGTTTTTAAAAGTTTCGCCATGGAAGAAGGTGATGAGATTTGGTTGCAAGGGAAAGTTAAGTCCCAGGTTTATAGGACCTTATCGGGTTTTGAAGCGGGTTGGACCAGTGGCATATCAGTTAGAGTTGCCTTCGGAGTCGAAGCAGATGCACGATGTGTTCCACGTTTCGATGCTACGGCATTACCGATCGGATCCATCCCATGTAATACCGGTTGAAAAGGTGGAGCTAAGACCAGATTTGTCCTATGAGGAAAAGCCGATTCAGATTCTGGAATAGGATGTGAAAGTGCTTCGGAGGAAATCAGTTCCTCTAGTCAAAGTGTTATGGCATAACCATGGATCGGAAGAAGCTTCGTGGAAGCCAAAGGAAGCAATGCGATAGCAATACCTTCACTTATTTTAGCCAGGTAATTTCGAGGTCAAAATTATTTTAAGGGGGTAGAACTGTATTATCCGGGATCTAGGGGTTATGCATTTTCACTTAAATGTATGTGGTAGCATGCTTGTGTGTGTTTTGAATGTGTTTTGGGGGCTTCGTGAACCTTGGGATGTAGGTAGAAGCCTTAGAAAAATATTTAATTTTTACGCCTAAAAAGGAAACTAAGGGAGCTAGGCCTTAAGTAGAGGTGTGTGAGGGTTATGACACAAGAAAAGCCCTGGTAAAGTGGCAAAGAGGCGCTACATAGGGCCTGGGAGATGACGCCACAGGGAGTGTGAAGGGACCCAGGTTCAAGCAGCAAGGGAAGCGTTTTGGAGCTTTTATTTTTTGGCAAGGAGGTGCAGTGATGGACGGCACAAGGACTCTGGATGGATGAAGTGTAGATTGGGTCTGACAGCTCAAAGATTCGGCTAAGTAGGAGGAAAAGAAGGGATTGAGAGGAGAGAGAGGAAGAGTTGGCTGGGAAAGGGACTTTAAAAGGGGCATATTCGGTCATGCATAGGGGAGCTAGTGCCGAAATTTCTTAGTCTCTTTACTCATCCTTAGACCGAACCCATCTCTCTCCCTTTTCTTCTCTTTTATTTTGCTAAGGTTGAAACTTCTCTTTCATTCATTCCCACCATTACTGAAACTCTTAAGGTCCCAAACATCTCTTCTCCATTCTTTTGACAAAAGCCAAATCATTCTTATTGATTCCTTTTCTATCTTTTCATCTTGAAAAGCCGAAACCCCTTTGTGTTCTCTTCTATTCTTTCAAGTGTTTGGCCAAATATCCTTGGCCTTATTTCTTTCTCTTCTCATGTGCTCTAAACTCCATACTCAGTGTCGAATCTATCTTTAGTTAGCCGAATCTTCTGGTAAGTAAACTTCCTAATTCTCTTCTCTTCTTGACTGATTTGGTTAGTGCCGAAATCTAGGAATCTAATCCCTCTTATTTTCTTTTGGCCGAACCATGAAGGAGATCTTTCAGGATTCTTGTAGCCGATGATTGAAAGGTGAATTTTTTGGGTTTTGAGATCCAAGGTAAGCAGGAGGTAACATTTGGCCAAGGGCCATTCTTATCGATCCTATGCAATAATTTGAATCTGACATAAGTTATGTAGGGATTTCAACATCTTCAAGGTCAAACGATAGTTTCGGGATTTAGGCAAGTGAGGTAAGGGTTTTAGCGTATAGATCTGTTTCTTTTTCATTCAAAAGCTGAAGGCTAATTGTTTGTGTGTATTAGTGCTTGGCTAATTGTAAGGAAGGTTCATCACATAGCTTCGAGATTTGGTTGGAAACCAAATCGGCATTTAGGTAAGGAATATGGTTGTGCATTAACCTTTCGGGATTTGTTTGTATAGCCGAATGGTCTCTTTGCTAATGATCTTAGTGTGGGCCGAATGTAGGGAAGGGGATCTACTGCGTTAGATCAGGATTTTCGGGGTTCGGTAATCGCGTTAGTAACCAGGTGTGTAACCCACCCTCAATTCCCGATTAGTAGTAATATTGTTATGTATATGTTAATAAGGCAATTAATGAATATGGCTAAGGGTACCATTCAATGGTGCAGTGTATTCAGGTGTGTTACCCCTTAATACTCGTTAATAATGCTTATAAACATGGATATGAGAAAATGTGAAATTTCGTTATGGACATGGGGTGAGGTAAATTGCATGATATTTGTATGTTTTGTATGATGCATGAGCATATGGGTGATAATGATAAAGGGGAAGTGTTCCGGTGATTTTTACCACATTATCCGATGATTTATGTCACCTATTATGAATCTGGTGACTCTGTCACATTATTTGGTGGCTATGCCACGATTATAAGGCGATGTCTGATTGATCGCAGCGACGCCTTCGATGGTGTGTAGCGGATGGAGGGTTGATTTAGTAATCCCCACGGTGTGATTGGCAGGTACGGGTGATGTGTAGAGGTTGGATATCTAGGTGGGTTTGGGTTGCATCGTTGTCATATTTGTTTTACGTGATTTAATATGCCTTGATCGTTTGGGAGTATGTGTTGGTTGTTACACATCGAGTGCATTGACTCACCCTTCGTGAGCTAACATTTTGCGGTGATACTCGATAAATGGACCGGTCGGCGGGGACTTAGTGGTGGCGATGCTCAGCTCAGGATTTTCACGTTTTCTTATTATGTTTTCGGGTTTTACTCGGGTTTTATTTTTGTTGTAATAAGGCCATTATTATTTAACTGTTTTATTTATGCGTTTTAATTTTTATTCTGGTACGATCAACGTTAGACAAGTGGTTAAACAATTTTTCGTATAACAACTTCAAATGTTTTGACACATAAACACCTACGATTTTCAACTTAATGATAAGCTCTAAAATTTAGCTTTTCTTTAAACTTGTAATTTCTAAAACCAGAAGATAACGTTTTAATACAAAATTAAATTACACCACGGTTTTCAACTTGAGAATAACCCAAATCTATTTTCTTCAAAACCACCAAGTATTTCAAGATGACATAACGAGATTTAACTACGTTTTACTCAAGGAGCATGCCAGATCCGGTCAGGGCTTGTGGGCCGGGTTTGGGGTGTTCATGAAGTGTAATGACCCGAAATTTATGGTTATTGGAAAGTGTATTTTTGGGTCTCTATTTTTGACGAATGATTTTGTAAATATTTTTAAATATTTACTAAGTTAGTTGTGTGATTAATTAGGTTTTGGCTAGGTGAATTAGCTTAAATTATGGATAATTAGGTATAAGGACTAGATTGAATATAGGGAAAATTTAAATTATAGAATGGAGAAAATTCAAGGGACTAAATAAGTAATTAAACCTAAAATTTTACAAGTCTATGGTATAGGCAATGACATGTGTGGTATTTATGTACATTTACTTGTACAAATTATATACACTACTTATTATTTAAGAATTATTATTATATTATATTATATTATATTATATTATATTATATTATATTATATTATATTATATTAAAACATAAAGTAAATAAAGAAAAGAATAAAAGAAATGAAAAGAATGGATAAGCAGAATAGAATAAAATGAAACAAGGGAAAAGAAAAGAAAGAAAGAAAGAAAGGAAAATTTAGGGTTTTAAGGTTCAAAGTGTGATTGGTAAGTCAATTTAATCATTTTTCTTGTAATTTTGATGTTTTTAGAATCTAGAACAAAATACTACTTGATTTATGTTGAAATTTTAGAAGTTAGTGAATTTTTAGATATTGTTCATATTGAAAAATTGAAATATTAGGGGTTAAATTGATAGAATTTCAAGTTAGAAGTGAAAAAGGGATTGAATCGTAAAATAAATCATAAGTTGAGTAGTATGGACAAAATTGGGATATTTTGAAATTTAGGGAATTATGGTGAAATTTGAGAGTTCAATTTAGTTTTAAGTGTTAATTGAACGAAAATATAAAATAAATTGTGAAGAAAATAAAGTTAGTTTTGGTTAAGGACTAAATTGGAATTTAGGCGAAAGTTGTGTATAAATTAAAATATTCAATGTTAAATTTATAATAATGGAATTGGGATCTGGATGGAATATAATGAAATAGAGCCACTTTGAGGTTCCCTATGAAATGAGGCATGGAACGGAGCCACTACGAAGAAGTTCCGGGGGTTACGAAGGAAACTTCGAGTTCATATTGGTCATGGGTTGAGAACGGGAATTGAACTCTATGAGATCTAATCTCCCGGTGTTGTATTGATGATTTTTAATTGTCTTAATTCCATAGCTAATGTCGAGCCAGAGACCTCGGATAAGAAAGGAAAAGACAAAGTCAACAAAGAGTAGCTCGAAATTACGGGTTGTATTTCTATAATCTGAAACTAATAATTATTTATTGTATTTATTATTTAATATGCATGGTAATTAAAATTGAGGTAAGTATTGGTATTGTGGTATTAAATTGAATTGAATTTAATTAAATTCATGAGTATATGTGATTGTTGATAGTAAATTGAATATATGTAAATTTGTGATTGATATTATATTTGAATATTGGAAAATTGTGGTATTGAAAGTGAGTTGAAAACCCTATTAACTGTATCGAGCTGAGTCAGATATAGTTGGCATGCCATAGGATTGGAAGTGTTCAGGGATTACTTCGACCTCAAGTCGATGAGACACTGGGTGTCAACTTATTGCTTCAAATTATCTGATGAGGCACTGGGTGCCATACTGGTGTGTTTTGGTTGGATCCGTTTATCTGCCAAAGTTCGAATCGTGTTAATAGGGGTAAATGAATGAATTGTATGTGAAATGAAATGGATAATGGATTGGATTGTACAAATGAGAAGCATGAATCATGGATTTCATGAAATGGAAATTGACATTGAAAAATGAATGTGAGAATCAAAGTTGAGAAAAACTATTGAGAAAGTTATTGATGAGAATTGAATATGTGATAATGATATATATATATATATATATATATATATATATTGTTTAATTGAATGGATTTGGAAATTTTATGAATTAAATGCGCATGTTTAATTATTTTGTTTGAAAGTATTCAGATTATAGAAATACCACTGAGCTCATACTAAGCGTACGGTTTGTTCCCGTGCACAGGTTAGGTTAAATTCAGACCGTTGAATCAAAATTCAAGGCCAATCCCGAACTCAAAGTGGTGAAGTACATTTCTTTTTGGTAATGGCATATACCTAGGTTGTTTTGCGTAGGTCATTTTGGGAAGTGATTGTAAATGAAATTATAATATGAAATTGGTTGAATATATATATATATATATATATATAAACATATTTGTTATGTTTAAAGCTATCAAATGGTATATTTAGGCTTAAATTAGTGTGAATATAGAAAGGGTTTAAATGGTGCACTATTAGATTGATTTTGAAATATGTATGAAGTAACTATGAAGGTATACTAATAATGTCATTAAGTTGAATGTTTTGACATGTTTTAGAGGTATCTGAATGTGTTTTGGATTGGTTGAACAATTGGGTTTTGAGTTGATTGTAGTTTAAGAATTGCAGGGTTGGTAATCTTGATGTATAAGGCTCATTTTGAGTCCACATGGCCTGGCACACGGGCATGTGATCAGACTGTGTGAGACACACGGCTTATACAAGGGTATGTGGTTAGGCCGTGTGTCCCCTGCAACCTTAATTTTCAAAACAGAATGCTCAAGTATTACTACACGGGCAGAGACACGGGCGTGTGACTTGGTCGTGTGAGGTAAGTCAGGGAGTTACACGAGGTAGGACACGGCTTGAGACACAGGCATGTCTTAGGATCACATGGGCGTGTGACCCTTACAACTAGGAAAAAAATTATAATTTCGCGAAAAATTTTTAAAGCACACGATTAAATCCCAATTTATTTTTAACACGTGTTTTGTGCCTCGAAGGTTAATAAAGGGACTATATGATTGAATTATGATGTTTATGTGTAAATAATTTATGAATTGTTCATATTTGATCTGTAATGTCTGGTAATGCTTCGTGCCCCTGTTTTGGCGATGGATAAGGGTTAGGGGTGTTACATAGAGTGTTGTCTCCATATTTCAGATAAAAATCCTCGATTTACATCTCGATTCTTGAATAAGTTGCAAGAAGCTCTGGGTACACAGTTACATTTTAGTACCGCATTCCATCCTCAGACTGATGAACAAACCAAACGTGTTATATAGATTTTGGAAGATACGCTTCGGTGTTGTGTGCTAGAATTTGAAGGTAATTGGGAAAATTAATTGGGAAAAGTATCTGCCTTTAACTGAATTTGCTTATAATAACAGTTATCAGTCTAGTATTAAGATGACCCGTATAAGGCTTTGTATGGTCGTAAATGTAGAACTCCATTGTATTGGACAGAGCTTAGTGAGAAAAAGATACACGAAGTTGACTTGATTCGTGAAACAGAAGAAAAGGTAAAGGTGATTCAGAATAGTTTGAAAGTAGCCTCAGATCATCAAAAGTATTATGCTGATCTTAAACGAAAAGAGATAGAATTTCTGGTTAGTGATAAGGTATTCTTAAAAGTATCACATTGGAAGAAAGTTCTCCGGTTTGGTCGAAAAGGAAAATTGAGTCCACGATTTATCGGGTCATATGAGATTACTGAGAGAATCGGACTGTAACACCCCTTACCCGGATTCTACGCCGGAACCAGACACGAGGTATTACCGAACTTGACTTGCATGGTCATTCTACTTTAGGCTATAAAAATTTTCTCCAATTTTGAACTTTTCATTCACCATCATAACATTCCTATCATGGGTCAACGAGACCCTTTTACACCTGCTCGGGATGTCACGGAACCAAACCGAAACTTTTCAAACACTTAGAAAAATTTCACCTAAACAAGGGCCACATGCCCGTGGGGGAAATGAGACACCCGTGTGTCATCTCAGATGCCCGTGGTCGATACCCATGGTTGACACAGACTTGAATCACAGGGCCTGGACACACGCCCATATGGCTGGCCCGTGGTCACCTCTGATTTATCCACACGGCCTGGGCACGCCCGTGTGCATCAACCATGTGGCGATTCAAATTCCAAATTCCAGGTGCAAACTTCACACGACCTAGGCACACGACTGTGGACTGACCGTGTGTCACACATGGCCTAGACACACGCCCGTGTGCCTACCCATATGGTCAAGAACGAGGCTATTTGCCAAGCTTTTTAGCCACCCTCACTTGCATACATTTATACACCATTACACAACATTCTCAAATCATCAATTATGATACATGAATTAACACATTTGATTCATAAAAATGAAGTATTCATCCTATACACGAGGGAGAACTATTTCATATACAATTTCAATCTACTTAAGCCATCATATATGGCTATACATAATCGCCTCATAGCTCATTTAGGCCAACACATTTGGCTATATCAACTATGACTTAATCAACATTAAATACTATCCCTATACATGCCATAACTTATAAGAACTTGAAGCCTCATACCAAGTGTCTGCTCGATCGTATGAAAACATCTCCGGCGATCTCCAACCTGAGCTAGTTAAATTAACCTATAAGACATGGGAAGAGAAAAGGAGTAAGCAATAATGCTTAGTAAGTTCATATGCAAATAAAAATCAGCTATCTTTATTCATATGATTATAATCAATCACAAGGTATTATAATGAGTTTTACTCTTAAACTCATGGTTATCCTTTCAATCATACATAATGCTTACTTGTTTCGTCTCTTACCAAGTTCTAAGCATATCTCGATCTTTATGCTCACATTCATTAACTTACACTCCTACACTTACCATCACATAGTCACATGATATAACATATCGTGACTTCTCAATGTACCATTCATACTACTAGTCACTTGGTGGTTTCGCACATAGCCCATCATTAACAATTAGTAAGGTTGTATCGCACAAAGCCCTCCGTTAGTATGCATTCATGAAAATCTATCCATATGCATTTATAAATACAACATATGCAATTAGGATGCATCATTTACACATGACCCACTATGGGTTCATCATATGCCAGATTCTCCTCAATTTAATTCTAACACATACCTGTACCCCTCATGGTACAACCACATACTTTCTTATTTTCAACATACCTGTTGAATCACTCAAATTGTTAAATAACACTTTTGAATCACATACATATAATTTCACATCGACATTATGCCTCCAATAGGGTCTTACATGAAATATCATATCAATGCCATGTCCCTAACATGGTCTTTTTCAATATTCACACCGAGGCTATATTCCAATATGGTCTTACACAAGATATCATATCGATGCGATGTCCCTGAAATGGTCTTATTAAATATTTCACACCGAGGCCATATTCCAATATGGTCTTACATGGGACCTTAACTATCATCCTATCATTCTATTTGCATTTCCCATTATTCTTAGATTCAAGTCTCTTGACATCTCGTCAAACATATTTAATACATTCCTAGATTAATTATACAGTCTATACAGCATTGGAATATTAAATAACCCACACGTAATTGCAACATTTGCACACAAACTTACCTCGATATCGAAAAGGGTAGAAATGGACCTTTTTGCCCACATTTCTCTTTTCGCCCATTCTAGGTTCGAATTTCATTTTCTTTGATCTTGAAAAGTAAAATTTACTCATTCAGTCACTTTATTCATAATAATACATCATAATCTACACTTAGGAAAAAATGACTATTTTGCCCTTATACTTTGGCAAGATTACGATTTTGCCTCTAGGCTCGTAAATCACTTTTCATAATATTTTCTTATTAAACAAGCCTAGCTGAACATTTAATCCTCTTACAACTATCCACAATTCCAACTATTTCATGCAATAATGAACAAACTACAACATTTGCATCTTAGTCCAAATTAGGTCTTTTCATGACAACACCTTTCACAAAAGTTGTTTCTCATCTTCCTAACATTCATTTTCTTCCATAAAAACTAAGCTAACAATATAATCTCTCTCATGGAAAGTCCTTAGACTGTTAACTATATTGCAAATGAGTCCCCTCATTAGGTAGCTTAAGCTTTGGGGATTCCAAATGTACAAAAATTATCAATTAAAACAATCAAAATTACTTACTAGTAAGGAAGAAAGCTTGGCTGAAGTTTTGAGCTCTAAACCCCCATTTTTGCTGCTCATTTTCAGTGGAGAGAAGATGGAGAGAAAGGTGATATTTTCTTTTCTTTATTTTATGACAAAAAAATAAATTTTTATCACCAAATTTCCACCTAACCATTGACAAAGTCCTTTCTTTGTCCCCCTATGGCCGGCCATCACTCCTCCCATGCCCTATTTTCATTTTAAGGACCTCTAATTAATATTATTTAGCTAATTGCCACATTTAGCAATTAAAATAGAACTTTTGTACTTTTTACGATTTAGTCCTTTTTTGAAATTAAGTCCTCAATTGCTAAAATTAAAGCACCAAAATTCTCATGCCACTTTAAAAACATATTATAACACAAAAATAATATCAAAATATTTTTCTTCATCCTCAAATTAGTGATCCTGAGATCACTGTTCCGACTAGCCCCTAAATCAGGCTGTTACACGGACCTATTGCATATCGGTTGGCATTACTAGTAGAACTTGACAGAATTCATAATGTTTTTTATGTGTCTATGTTGTGACGGTATCAGTTGGATCCTTCACATGTTACTTCTCCTACAGAAGTTGAGATTCATCTTGACATGACATACAGTGAGGAACCGATCAAAATTTTAGCACGTGAGACAAAAGACTTAAGAAATAAAAAGGTAGCTTTAGTGAAAGTTCTCTGGCAATGACATGGTATAGAAGAAGCTACCTGGGAATCGGAAGATACCATAAGAAAGAAATATCCAAATATCTTTACTAGTAAGATTTTCGAGGATGAAAATTCTTGAAGGGGGAGAGTTGTAACAGCCCATTTTTAGTGAAATCGAAATAGTGATTTTGGGACCACAAATCTGAGCCAAAAAGAATTTTATTTTAATATTATTGCATAGTCTGCATTATGATAGGAATGTTATATGAAAATTCTAATAAGAAAAATTTACTGATTATGTGTTTAATTATGGAAATGACCAAATTGCAAAAAAATGCAAAAGTTGAGTCCTTGTAGCTAAAAGGATTAATTAGCTATGGAATTCAAAACTTGAGGTCCTTATATGGCAATTAGACCATTAAAGAAAAGGTAGTAGATATTTTTGATGAATCATCCATGAAAAAATTAAAAAAGGGCAAGGACTAAATTGGAAACTAAAATAATTAAAAGATGATAATAGAAAATATCATCTTATTTTATATCATCTTCCCTAAATTTAGACATGGAAAACCTAGGAAAGAGAAAAGTGTTCAAGCAAGCTTAATTGGCTCAAATGGGTAAGCATTCTTGTTCCCTTTTTAGTAATTTTTATATTTTTGAAATTGGAATAGCTTAATATATCTATTTTGGGGATTAATTTGAAAAGATATCAAAGTATAGAAATTTTTCCATGGATGAATATACTGAAATTTTGAAATTTATGGTAGAAGCTGAAAGGTTGTTGATAGATAAACAACTTTTACAAAGAGAATTTTGATAAAATTATGATTTCGGGACAAAATTATAAAGATGTAAAGGTTGTGGAAAAATTTTGAATCTTGTGAAATACATGTGCTGTAAATGTTATATGAAAATTTTAGTTAGGGTTGGAATAAGGATTAAAATGCATGAATTTCATTTTCCGAGCCTATGGATGAAATTAAAATTTATGAAACGTATAGGGGCAAAATGGTAATTTTTCCTAGGGTATAAATTGAATATGAATTGTTTTAAATTGATGATTAAATTCATTTATATAGATCTAGATAACTCAAATTTGAACTTAGATCAAGGAAAAGAAAAGGAGACGGATTAGTAGACTTTTAAATACGAACAAGTGTTGAGGTAAGTTCGTGTAACTTAATTATGTATATGAATATATTTGAATTGAATGTTGTATTTGTTTGAATTATATAAATGTTTAATGTATGAAATTAATCACATGCTCGATATTACTTGATAAATGATAAGTCCCGTTTGAATAATGAAATTTGATGGATACATAATTTTCCCGTACTGATTATAGTCATGCATATGTTGCAGACATTATAGCTCGGACGAGCATCCTATTAAAAGCCTTCTTGAGCATCCTGTTATATAGTTCCTGTGAGCATCTTGATCGGTAGTGATTTTGCATATGTTGCACACTACTGTAGCTCTTTGTGAGCGTCTTGTTACATGATTCGATTGGTTGTGATCCAGCATATATTGCAAACACAAACGCAGCTCTTTATGAGCGTCCTGATATAGGCTCTTATGAACTTCCTGACATGGCTCGTTTGAACTCTCTGTTACCTTATCTGGTGCTCCCTGATAATAAATTTTTTAGAGTTACCTGTAAAGTTCTATGAGCTCCCTGATTAAAACTCTTATGAGTTTCCTGTTTAGCCCGGATAAGTTTCCTATTACATGGCTCATCTGAGCATCCTAATATTTGGATCGAGAGTGTGCTCCCTAATTATGTGCCCTAATGGGTACCCCTGATTATGAGTTGAAAATTTATAGTTTTGTACATCTTGTGTGTATTACCTAAGTATCCATCATTATTTCAATAATTCAACGGATAAAACTCCTGACATGAGAAATTATGAGATTAAAAGAAATATGTCTTTAATGCTTCTGAAATACCTGAAAGAATGAAACATGGTGAGCTTATCCATGTTTATTTCATGTACATTTGAATTATGTGACTAACTTTCTTAATTGAGTGTATGTGATTAGGCAAATTGCCTATTTGTTGGGAAGCATGTTATTGTTATGCTTATTTAATTGAATATGATTGGTAAGTTTAATTCATGTTATACAAACTTACTAAGCATTAAATGCTTAATAGGTTTTCTTTTCTCTGGTTTATAGTGCTCGGAAGCTCGCAAAGGTTGGAGATCGATCGGAGTATCATTACACCATTCACAAGCTCGTTTTGGTATAAATAGTAAACTTTTTTTGGTATAATGGCATGTATAGGTTAACTTGGCCAATTGGTGGCTTGTAAATGATAGTTTGTAATCTAGCCATTGAAATGACTAGTGATGGTTTGATTTGGTATATTTATAAGGTTATATCATGGTAATTACATATGTGTTTAGTATGGTTTGATTGAGTTATGTTAAACACGAATGTTTATAAAAGGTAAGATTATAAACATGAATTCATATGATGATATATAAAGTTAAATGTTAGAGTTGGCTTGGTTATATTGCTTGAATTGGTTAGTATATGTTTGCAAGTAATGGTGTAAGTTGTTGGCAAATTTGGGTGAGAAATAAAGCTAGGAAATGGCTTTATTTTTTCCACACAAGTAGACATACGGGCATGTGTCTTGACCGTGTGTGACACACGGCCTGGCCCATGGGCATGTGGTTTGGCCGTGTGGCCCCTGCATCTTAAAATTGAGAAACAAAATGCTCAAAATTAGGCATAAGGTTGAGACACAGGCATGTGTCTCAACCATGTGTGAGACATGGCCTAGCACATGGGCGTGTGGCTTGTAACACCCCTAACTTGAGACTGTCGTCGGAATAGGGTTTAGAGGCATTACCAAACAATAGAATCATTTTACATCGCATTCATGACACAAAGTCAATCATCATCAAACACATTCGTATACAATCATAGTGTCCCTTAAATGAGTCATTAAGACCCTAAGCATGCTTATAAACTGAGTCGGGACTAAATCGAAACACATATAAAATTTCATGAAAAATTGAAACTTTTCTAAAATACAGGGGAGACATGCCCGTGGGGGTAGGCCATGCCTCTGCCACGGCTACATGACACACCCGTGTGACCTCCCCATGGTTACAGCCGTGTCCTATAGGGCCATATACTGCCATTTCTCGCACGACCTATAGGCACGCCCGTGCCATGGCCATGTGCAGCTTAAGCCACATTCTGCCAATTTATCCATGGTTCGGGACACGTCCGTGTGCCCCAACCGTGTGACATTATAGGCCATTTTTGCAAGGCCAACATGCCACCCACTTAGGGTCAAACCTACAAGCCAATCAACCAAACATCTCATGCACATATTTCCATCTAAAACCATACCAAATTAGCAATTTAAAACATGCAATCAATACCAACTTTAGTCATACCAAATTCAATACCAATACTTATTCTATCACAAGCATGATTCATTCCCAAATCTCACTACCACTACTAGCATTTATCAACACAAAGTTACCACTCAATAACAATTTTATCAATCTACAAATTATGCCAAAAGATGCATCATATATATACCACATTCATTCATGCCAAACCTATCACATATCTAGCCACATCTCATGGCTACTTACAAATCTCAAACTTGATTCAATTAACTAGCCTATACATGCCATATTCTAGCTATATACATCTTTCCAAAAGTACCAAAATAGAATGCCGATAGTGTGATTAAGAAGCTGACGATCCCAGATCCGAGCTAGCTTTACTGACACTGCAAGGCAGAGAAACAAATCACACAGTAAGCTTTCCAAAGCTTAGTAAGTTCGTAATATAATACATATTACTCAATACAACAACATCGATATGTATATATATATATGTACCATCACATACATAAAGGAACAACTAGGCACATTATCAATCTCAACCACATACTCAATTATCTATTCAATCAACTCTTAAATCTATTATCAACCACATAGGTTCATACGTACCTTGATCAACACATAGTTACTTACCATTTATGCTACTCAATTGTTCAATTTTTACCTCTCGTTCAACCTTTGCTATTCCATTGGTTTATTCGCACACTTAGTGCCAATTTCATAACTGAAACATAATCATCACTGCACACTTAGTGCCAATACATTAAATCGAACTTATATCGGTATCGCACACACAGTGCCAAGTCGATAAGCCGAAGCTTCTATCTTTTCGCGCATACAGTGCCAATCATCTTTTCCTCATTTCAAATTTCGTACACTTAGTGTCCCTTTATCTCAATTCAGCACATAGCATTTCAAATCTCATAGATACATATACATCCATTCAATTTATATCACATAGATAAAGTTTACAACTAGTATTATATCCGAACTTACCTCGGATGTCAAAATATCGAAATGGTCAATTAATCGAGCACTTTGTCTTTGCCTCGATCTCGATCCGAACCTCTCCATTCTTGGTCTTAATTTAGCCAAAGTCTTAGCCGCAACCTAGGAAGCTTATTTTCTTTCTTTTTCTTTCAATTTTTGGCAAAGATGAGCATGAACTCCACTAATTCATGTTTTTGTTTCATATAATTAACTTAATTTTCCTTTTACCAAATTGCCCTTTCATTAAACATATAAAACAAATTATCAATATGGTTATCTTGTCATTTAACACCCCACTATCTTAAAATTGGGCTAATTGCATCCTAAGGCCCCCACATTAATAAGACAACAATACTTAAGTAATTATAAATTAGCACATAGCTTTTACTCTTTACGCAATTAAATCATTTATCTTAATTCGACACTAAAACGATCAAATCATCACGCTGAATTTTCATGTAGACCACGTCACATACTATTCACACAAAAATAATATTAAATTAACATTTTGACCTCGAATTTGTGGTCTCAAACCACTGTTCCTACTAGGGTCTAAACTGGGATGTTACAACTCTCCCCCTAGGGATTTTTGTCCCTGAAAATCTTACCAATGAATAAATGAAAATGTTGCTCTTTCATAACGTTTTTAGGCTCCCACGTAGCCTCCTCAATTTCGTGTTTGTGCCACAGTACTTTCAATAAGGAAATTTTCTTATTTCTCAACTCTTTAGTCTCTCGTGCCAAAATTCGGATTGGTTCTTCGCTATACGACAAGTCTGACTGAATCTCAACCTCAGTAAGAGCAATCACATGAGATGGATCTGATCTATACCGTCGAAGCATTGACACATGAAACACATTATGGATCATTTCTAATTCAGATGGAAATCTCAATCTATAAGCAATCGGTCCAACTCGTTCAACGATCTCGTACGGTCTAATCAACCTCGGACTCAACTTGCCTTTTCTGCCAAATCGAAGTATCTTCTTCCACGGAGATACTTTCAGAAACACTTTATCCCTAACCTCAAATTCAATATCCTTTTGTTTCAAATCTGTATAAGACTTCTAACGATCTGAGGCTGCTTTCAAATTGTCACGAATTACTTTCACTTTCTACTCAGTCACTTTTATAAGATCAATCCCGTGAATCTTGTTCTCACTCAGCTCGGTCCAATACAACGGAGTTCGACACTTTCAACTGTAAAGAGCCTCATATGGTGCCATTTTAATGCTAGATTGAAAACTATTGTTATACGCAAACTCAATCAATGATAAATGCCTTTCCCACGTGCTTTCAAATTCAAGTATGCAACATCTTAGCATGTCTTCAAGAATCTGAATGATTCGCTCGGATTGACCATATATTTGCAGATGAAAAGCAGTACTGAAATGCAATTTTGTGCCTAAAGCATCTTGTAATTTCTTCCAAAATCGTGAGGTAAATCTCGGATCTCTGTCAGACACTATAGATCACAGTACTCCGTGCAATCTCACAATCTCATTGATATACAATTCAGCCAACTTATCTAAAGAATAAACGGTTCTCACCGGAATGAAATGAGCTAATTTCGTCAATCTATCAACTATCACCCAAATCGCATCTTTCTTGCTCGGAGATAAGGGCAAACCCGAAACAAAGTCCATATTGATCCTCTCCCATTTCCACTCAGGAATCATAATCGATTGTAATAGACCGGACAAAACTTGATGTTCAACCTTAACTTGCTGACAAACTAAACATTTCGACACAAAGTCAGAAATATCTCTCTTCATACTATGCCACCAATAGAAATGTTTCAAACCATTATACATTTTCGTACTCCCTGGATGTACAGTCAAATGACCATTGTGAGCTTCAGTCAAAATCATTTGAATCAACTCTGAATTTCTTGGAATGCAAATCTGATCTCTGAATCTCAAACAATCATTACTATCAACTTGAAATTCTGATTACGCATTGAATTACATTGAACTCTTTTGCTAACAACTCATTATCAATCTTACGAGTCTCACATATCCATTTGATAAACAACGGTTTTACTTTTAATTCAAATACAACCGCATTAACATCAAACAGATCTTTCTGTTTACTCAAAGCTCGCAAAGCGTATAATGATTTTCAACTTAATGTATCAGCTAACATTAGCTTTACCCGGGTGGTAATCTATCACAAGTTCATAGTCTTTCAACAATTCTAACCATCTTCTCTGTCGCAAGTTCAAATCTTTCTGAGTCATCAAATACTTTAAATTCTTATGATCAGTATAAATATGACATTTTTCACCGAGTAAATAGTGACGCCAAATCTTCAATGCAAATACAATCACAGCCAATTCAAGATCATGCGTTGGATAATTCTTTTCATGCGGTTTTAACTGTCTCGAAGCATAAGCGATGACTTTTCCTTCTTGCATCAGTACACAGCCCAAACCATTTAACGATGCATCACTATAAACTATAAAATCTTTGCCTAGTTCAGGTTGAATCAACACTGGCGCTTCTGTTAACAACACCTTCAACTGTTCAAAACTCTTTTGACACTTTTTTGACCACTCGAATCTAGCATCCTTCTGTAACAACTTTGTCAAAGGAGTTGCAATCATTGAGAAGCCTTTCACAAATTGTCTATAATATCCCGCTAGTCCCAGAAAACTATGGATTTTAGACACATTTCTCAGAGGCTTCCATTCCAAAATAGTAGAGATTTTATGCGGATCGACTCGTATCCTAGCAGCGGATACAATATGCCCTAGAAAACTGTCCTCAGGCAACCAAAATTCACACTTACTAAACTTTGCATACAACTGTCTCTCACCCAGAGTTTATAGCACGATTCTCAAATGCTCGGCATGTTGCATCTCATCACTTGAATAAATCAAAATATCATCAATGAACACCACCACAAAGCGATCCAAATACGGTCTGAAATTCATCAAATCCATAAAACTACAGGGGCATTTGTTAGTCCAAAAGGCATCACTAAGAATTCATAATGTCCATACCTCGTTCTAAATGCAGTTTTTGGCACATCAGATTCTTTAACTCTCAACTGATAGTAGCCCGGTCTCAAATCTATCTTAGAAAATATTGTAGCTCCTCTCAACTGATCAAACATATCATCCATCTGAGGTAACGAATATTTGTTCTTTATTGTCACTTTGTTCAATTGTCGATAATCAATACACATTCTCATAGTTCCATCATTCTTTTTCACAAATAATACAGGAGCTCCCCAAGGTGAAAAACTAGGTCGTGCAAATCCTCTGTCGGTCAATTCTTGCAACTGAGATTTCAACTCTTTCAATTCTGTTGGTGCCATTCTGTATGGAGTTATCGAAATAGGAGCAATTCTCGGCACTAACTCAATACCAAATTCAACTTCTCAAATCGGAGGTAACCCTGATAACTCTTTTGGAAACACATCTGGAAACTCACATATCACAGGCACAGATTCAACTTTCCTTTCTGACACTTTTGTATCAATCACATATGCCAAATAAGCTTCACAACCTTTTCTCACATAGTTCATAGCTTTCATCACAGATACAACAGCTGGTAGTCCTTTCATATCACTAGACTCAATTCGAACTATCTCATCATTCTGACTCTTCAATTCAACATTCTTTCTCTTACAATTCACGATTGCATTATGCAAAGTAAGCCAATCCCTACCCAGAATTATATCGAATTCATCAAATGGTAACAACATCAAATTGATCGGGAAACATACTTGCCTAAGGGGTTCGATACTCTAATCACAAATTTAGTAGACTCAACAGGTAGAGTCTTATTTGATACTAAATTCATACACACATAGGAATGAGTTGATCCAATATCTATCAATGCAATGACATAGTATCAAATAAAGTGAAAGTACCAAAGATCACGTCTGGAGATGATGCTTTCACTCGTACACATATAGAATAGTCTCGGTCAGGTGCTCTTACTTCTGACCTTATAGTTGTATCAGTCGTTCTGCTCTGACTTTCATTCACATTTTTGATGCTCCTGGGTGGTCTACCTCTGGCCGTCACATTATTTGGTCTTCCGTTCTGAACATTTTCTTCTTCGACTATCTTTGGGCATTCTCGAATGAAATGATCTCGAGATCCACACTTATAGCATGTTCTATTGTTATACTTGCCCCAGCACTCTCCCACATGTCGTATCCCACATTGTCTATATTCAGGCTTGTTACTCTTAACACTGCCAACACTTGTTTCATTCGGAGCTTGAATTCGTAAACCAGTACTCTGTCTCGAACGATCTCTATTTGGATGTCCAAACGAGACATTTAAACGATTGCTTGCATCTTTATATCTCTTTGCTAAAGATTGAGAGAATTTATTCATCAATCTCTTTCTTTCATCACGAGCCTCAGAATCAGCTTTCTTCTTTTCTTTACCGAGCTCCTCAGCTTTACATGCTCTTTCAACTAATACAACAAATTCATTTATATCCAGTATTCCAACCAACAACTTAATGTCTTCATTCAATCCCTCTATAAAACGTTTGCACATAGTAGCTTTGGTAGAAACACACTCTCTAGCATATTGACTCAATCATACAAATTCTCGCTTGTACTCAATAACAAACAAACAACCCTGTTTCAGCTCTAAAAACTCTTTACGTTTTTGATCAATGAAGCACTGACTGATATACTTCTTTCTAAACTCGACTTGAAAGAAATCCCAGGTTATTTTCTCTCTTGAAACTACCGATATCAATGTTTTCCACCAATTGTAAGCCGTGTCTCTCAACAAGGAAATTGCACGCTTAATGCACTCTTCAGGGTTCAACAACATCTCATCAAATACTCTGATTGTATTTTCAAGCCAAAACTCGGCTCGCTCAGTATCGTCATCAGCTGTGACGTTAAACTCTTCGACTCCATACTTGCGAATCTTATCCACAAGAGGTTTATTCGATCTGATCAAATCTACAACTTGTGGCACAACAGGTACTTGTGGGGGTGGAGGTTGTGGGGCATTCGGATTTGTTCTAACAAATTTTGAAAACCATTCACTCATCATATGGAAGAAGGCTTGCTTAGCCTCACCTTCCTCACCACTATCATTTGACTTTGATGTGACCGGCGTTGTCCCTTGAGCGGGAGCAGGCGCATTACTCTCTACATCATCAGCAACTGCTCGATCAGGATCCATTACTATATTAAAACACATTTGAACTGTCAGATTTCATCACACTATCACAATTTTACAATATAGCATGTATAGCTAGACTCACACACGCTACGTTAGTCTGAGAATCGACTAAATTGTAGCTCTGATACCAATAAAATGTAACACCCCTAACCCGAGATCATCATCAGAATAAGGTTTAGAGGCATTACCGAACAATAGGATCATTTTACATCGCATTCACGACATAAAGTCAATCATCATCAAACACATTCGTATACAATCATAGTGTCCCTTAAACGAGTCATTAAGACCCTAAGCATGCTTATAAACTGAGTTGGGACTAAACCAAAACACATATAAAATTTCATGAAAAATTGAAACTTTTCTAGAATACAGGGGAGACACACCCATGGGGATAGGCCATGCCTCTCCCACGGCTACATGACACACCTGTGTGACCTCCCCATGGTTACATACTACCAAAATCAACACGACTAACATGCACTCCCGTGTGCTAAGGCCATGTCTTATAAGGCCATATACTGCCATTTCTTGCACGACCTGTAGGCACGCCCATGCCATGGCTGTGTACAGTTTAAGCCACATTCTGCCAATTTACCCATGGTCTAGGACACGCCCGTGTGCCCCAACCATGCGACATTATAGGCCATTTTTTCAAGGCCAACATGCCACCCACTTAGGGTCAAACCTACAAGCCAATCAACCAAACATCTCATTCACATATTGCCATCTAAAAGCATACCAATTTAGCAATTTAAAACATGCAACCAATACCAACTTTAATCATGCCAAATTCAATACCAATACTTATTCTATCACAAGCATAATTCATTCCCAAATCTCATTACCCCTACTAGCATTTATCAACACAAAGTTACCACTCAATAACAAATTTATCAATCTACAAATCATGCCAAAAGATGCATCATATATATACCACATTCATTCATGCCAAACCTATCACATATTTAGCCACATCTCATGGCTACTTACAAATCTCAAACTTGATTCAATTAACTAGCCTATACATGCCATATTCTAGCTATATACATCTTTCCAAAAGTACCAAAATAGAATGCTGATAGCGTGATTGAGAAGTTGACAATCCCAGATCTGAGCTAGCTTTACTAACACTGCAAGGCGGAGAAACAAATCACACAGTAAGCTTTCCAAAGCTTAGTAAGTTCGTAATATAATACATATTACTCAATACAACAACATCGATAGGTATATATATATGTACTACCACATAGATAAAGGCGCAACTAGGCACATTATCAATCTCAACCACATACTCAATTATCTATTCAATCAACACTTAAATCTATTATCAACCACATAGGTTCATACGTACCTTGATCAACACATAGTTACTTACCTTGGATGTTACATGGTCGGCCATGTGACCCAAGTCAGAAAGTTACACGTGTAAAGACACAGGCTGGAACACGGCCATATGCCTCATATCAAATGCCTACACGGCCTGAGACATGGGCATGTCACTTGTCCGTATGAGCCACATGGCCTACTCACACGGGCGTGTGACCCCTATACATAAGAAAAAATTTGAAATTTTACGAAAAAATTTTTGAGTCCCATATTTAGTCTTGTAATGCCGCAATTTTCTTAATTTCAACTTTTGTAAAACTGACACACAATGTCTATCTACTTCAGTGGTTATGTGTTATAGGTGTGTGTGAGAGGTCCCAAGTTCAAGTAACAACTTTGGTAAATTTTGGCATTTCTATGAATAAACGCTATCCTTGGTCAGTAGGCTTTTATTTGATTGTTTGTGAAAATATATCAGAATGGGCCTCCTGGTCTGGTGGTTAAGTGGAGTGTCTTTATGCTAGAGGTCTTGGGTTCGAGCTGTGCTTGAGTATTATTTTGCTACCAGTGCCGTGTAGGAGTTTGAGGGGGAGTAAAATGCTGATAGTGGAAAGGTTGAGGGAGAAAATTTAGGAGCTTGGGATATTTGGAAGTTATCAAAAAATATTTCCTTTTTCTAAATTTTCTTTCTAACGTTGGCTTTGCTTTTCTCTGCCATTTTTCTTCCTTCTTCCCCATTTTGTTGTCGTGCTTTGCACTTTTCCCTTCATTTCGATCTCAATTTCTTTTTCCCTTTCTCATTGATATTGCACATTTCTTCATCTAGTGTGTATTCTGTATGTCTAAAGGTACGTTTTGTTTTGTTTTGGTGAAGTAATGGAGTATTAAGAGTTTGTTTTCTGATTAGGGGACAATCAAGGAGCTGTGGGCAGCATTTCGACTTTTTGTCAGCGAGAAATCATCGTTGCTCATTAAAGGTAATGTTGTCGGCAAGTTTTGGGAATTTTTTAATCATAACAACTCAGATTAAGTGACTAAAAGTGGGCTTTCAATTGTCAAATATAGGTTTTGGAGTGCTTGAGGACTGTTTGCGCATCTTTTGTAACCAGGTGTATGTACCCGAAACATTAAAAATAAGTTTCGATGAAAAATCGAAAAAGCTCTCGATTGACACCACACGGGTGTGTGGTAGCTCATGTGATAGGCCGTGTGTAGGGCTGTAAGCCACAACACAGCCGTGTGATCGATGAGCCAGGCCATGCGCAGGCGACACAACTCAGCAAGGTCGTATGTGAGACACAGGCTCGACCAATTAGGCCGTGTAGGCCACACGAGTGAACCACTCAGGCATGTGGGATTCTAGACCAGGCCGTTTGATCCACACTGCCAAGGCCAATTTGGGCTGTGTAAGCCACATGGGCATGTGGACCCATGCGGGCATACAATGTGGACGTGTGAGCCCATTTTCATTGATTTATTGTTCAGGTTGCACGGGTTGCCTGAGACAAATGTGAACCTACTGTAGGGCCGATAAGATTACCTAGACTCCTAACTGAATGACTGTATATTGAGCATGTTGTTTGTACTGTACTGTATAAATATGATATACCTTGATTGGGGCATGACATAATTCTATGATACATTGCATTGGGTTGGGGAATTGATATTGATTGGAGGAAGTGTACTGAAAGGCTTCGAGCCTAACTTACTGGCAGCTCAGCTGCAAACTGCTGTTTAGTGTCGCAACCGGTACTACTTAGAGTGTAAGGATGGGTGGGTCGATTATATTCCCACATGGAATGTAGGGTTCGATGGAGATGGAGTGAAGAGGCTAGTTGGGTAAAATTTTCTGATTGTATATCTGTTACTGTTATTGTACTGTAATGGGCTAAAGCCATAGTGCCCACTGTTACTGAAATAGGCTCAGGCCTAAATTGATACTGATTCTAATATTAAAAAGGCTTAAGCCGAACTGAGATTATATGTTATTGTCTGTTTGTTTGCATAGGGATTACACACTGTGTTTATGTAAACTCACCCCTTCTGTTTAATCTGTACAGGTAATCCTCAGACCTAGGTGGATCGGTGCAGCGGAGGGCTCAGCGGTGGCCACACAATTCCTTTTGATATTTGATACTTATTTTTCATTTTAAGTTTTACTTTGTGGTATTTTTCTGTAATAATGGCCTCTATGGATTTTTTACCTAAAAATGGGGCTTTATACTGTTTTCTGTTTATATCTACTGGAAGTAGGTAAAACACGGTTTTAAAAGAAATGCATTTGTTTTAACAAAATACCCACAAGGATACAAATTGTTTTTAAAAAAAATTCTACAATGTATAATGGTTTGAAAACTAACAACTGAGTAGAATCACGATTTTAAAATTAATACAAGATAATGAGGAATTCTAAACGAAAAATGCTTTAAGCAAAGTACAGTTTTCTAATACACTACCATGTGACATCGCTAAATTCAACCATAACGTCCAGGCCAAGTTTGGGGTGTTACATTTAGTGGTATCAGATCTAGGTGATGTGAGCACGCCCGAGAGTTCAACAATTTCAAATTTTGATCCCCTCAAGCTCCCTAAAGGCCCCATTTCAGCTTTGTTAACTCAATCTTAGACTGAAACTCAACTCGAAGATGATGGAAAAGCTCGAGTCAATATTTTAAGCAATCTTTGCACCTTAGTGCAAGCTGACTTTAGCTTGGCTTCAGCTCCCTCAGCTCCATCTAGCTCGAATCAGCTCACTTAAGCTCATTTGAGCTCCCTTTTAGTTTACTTCAGCTTGCATTTAATATGTTGGAATAATATAGTTAATTTGCTTTAACTAAATTAGTTATTTAGTTAAGTTATTTAATTTTTCATAATCTGGACAAAATAATTAAAGTAAATGTTTAATTGTGTTCTTAATTAATTGTGTGTTTAATATGTCTTAATCTATTACAAAGATTAAATGTGCTAGCCGAATTTAATGTGCAGGTTTAATTTGTTTTGCTGCCGAATTTAATGTGTCCAAAAAGGGAACTTAATTTTATAATTTATTTGGTGTAGGTACACTATCGTTGGACGGCATAGGTGCATGGATGGAGTTAATTTAGTGAGCTGATTCTTGGTGCTTTCCAAGTGACTAATCAGCCAAGCTTTTTAACTCTCCAAGAAGACCAATTGGCTACCCAAAGCAAATCTAATACCTTTCACACTAGCCGAATATTCTTTTCACACAAAGGCCTGTTCGGTTTGGGTTGTTCACACCCATATGACCATTCAAATCAGATTATTCACACATCATAACCCATGGAGTGCCTAAAGCAGCTCATTAATTTAGGACAACATTCAGCTGAACCAAGTAGCATCATTAAGGGAGATTTAACCACATGGCCAAACCTAGACATGCCCATTCAACTCCAAAGCTTCCCAAATACATTCAGCTAGATTATTTCAACATGAAGCTGACCATTGAAGCTCTATTAAGTCGAATATGGACTTAGAGAATTAATGTATTTGTTCCAGCTTATTCTAGATTATTCTAGCTGAATTTTCTTAGCCATTAAGTTACTCCATTCGGCTATCCTAACTAGTAGTATAAATACTTAGTTATTTTCAATTGTAAGGGACTTTTTGACAAATTTTATATGAACATTATTCTTTGTGAGGTTTCCTCATCTCTTATTTCGTACGAGTCTTGTGTGACTTATCTAGCTTTGCTAGTGGCATCTATCGAACTTGTTTCCCAACTTATCACCATAACCGGTGTGACCTTCACCTATCTACCAAACTACATTTCCACCTTAACGATATAAGAATTAGGGTGACATTATTATATAGGGTTGAATCATTCTTAAATTTAAGTTTGTTTTTCCATTTCCATTATTATCCCGAATATCACCTATCTTTATTTTCTTGTTAAACGAGCCTATTTATCCTTATAAACCTATCTTCCATTTCAAACCACTTTGTTAAACTTCCGCTACCTTAACCAAATGTTAACCCTTTTAAAACAACCCAATTTCGGCCGCAGCTATGCGAACTTCGCAGCCCAATCCATTATCTGACACTATTGTGAATTTTGCCCACGTGGGGCCCATGGGCCCAATGGCCCATCTCGGCCCAACAAGGCCCATTACGACCTAAGCCCACGAGAATGTTCATGTCAACCTCAACGGTCTATCGCCAATGATTGTGGCTCGATTTATCTCTACGAGCGCTTACACGCTCGAGAGCCCTTAGATGCTGAAGTTTTGGCTTATCGATTTTTGCCGATTCACAACTAATTTGGGGTGTGAATACACACCTCCATGCATTGCTTTTATAGAAATAGCATAGGTGTACGATTACACACCTGTTACGAGTTGTAGTTTGAAGTGCTTCCAAGACACCTATGATAACAACCATCCATTAATTAGTCACAACCTTTGTTAATCCATAATATTGAAATACTTTAATCAAACTAACTTCATTTACCACGAAACAACGATCTCCTGCAGTGTAACGGCAATCAGCCTACTCTTTGGCTAAGGAAACGAGTCCTTAGAAACATTCGATGAGAAAGAGAGTGTTAGGAAAAATCAAATAAGGAGAAAAAGCCAACCTACATTCAGCTATAGTCACCACTTACCAACCAATCGAAGAGGCTCAGAAACGGTTAGAAATGAAGAGAAGAGGATACTTAGACCCTAATAGATCCGGTGACTCAAGAAAGAAAGAAAAAAAGAAAGAAAGTACACGGCTATTTGCAAAGAAAAAAAAAAATTACGAGAGGCAAAGTAGAGCTGTGTTCAGCCAAAGAGGAAACCTAAAGAAGAAAGAATAATTAAGCAGAAGGTAGGCAACAACAGAGAAATATTAGATAAAAATAGGAAAGAATGACAAAACTTGAATGGTAAAGGTTGCACGAGATTCTAAAAACAGAATGAAACCCGAAATGCAACAAAAGAAACTTAAAATGCCAAAGAGAAATTTGGCTTCTTCACCCACTCTAATTGCTGAATTTACACAACTGAAGACCCCCAGTCGAAAACCCCCTACTCAACCTTCTCTACATTCGGGCAAGACTCCTACACACCTCCAACTCCCTCAAACTCTCCACCGAATCCTCCTTGAATTACTCCTTGCCTCCCATTCGAAATTGTTGACCAATTCTTCAACCTCCTTTGCAGAGTTTGATCCAAACTCTACCTCTTCCACCCCCAAGACATAAAATAAAAGCCTCCATTTGCTAGTCATGGGATTCGAACCCCACTCCCCTTACCATCTCAGTGACGCCACAGCAACTAAGTCACATGCTCTTTTTGTGACACATAAACGCGCATATTTATATATAAGTCCTAGTACTAACTACCCCTTCCTCTTAAGAGCCAAAAACTAAAAATTTTCCAAAGCCCAGACTCGAATCCAGGCCTCCTAAGAACCCCCAAATACAATCAAATACCTAGCCATTCAAGCACATCATGGAATTTAAGTAAATTCAGCAAAATTCTAAACCTCTTATTTCTTGAACGTTACACATATATTGTGATAACCAATCAACAATTGGTAGAGCACAGAATGTTATGTATAATAGTAAGTTGAGACACATGCATCGACGAAACAATACCGTTAAACAACTGATATCAACTAGAGTTACCTCTATTGATTTTGTGAGATCAAAAGATAACACTACGGATCTAATAACCAAAGGGTTAAACTGAGATCTAGTTGATAAAACATCGAAAGGGATGGGACTAAAGCCCATGAATATTTAAGGCACTATGTAAAGGAAAACCTAACCTAGTTGACTGGAGATCCTAACATCTTGGTTCAATAGGACAACCTACTTGCATAGATTTTGTGAGGTCACTGTGGGGGTTCTTATCCCAAGTCCATTCTTATAATGAAAACAGTAATTAAAATGTGGAAAAGGTTAAGCAATACTTTTAATGACCATTGTTTGTTTCGGTGAAACAAAAAACATAAGTCACCTATGTGAGAGTGAAGTGGGGCTACTTCAAGGACACTATTAAGGCATATTTCTCTAAGCTCTTGTAAAACTTGGAGGATGTTCATGGCCATATAAACATAGCCATGAGAACCAAAATCTTCCCAGGAGGTATTCGTGTGAGGTATATCATCGTTTACACAAACGGAAAAATAATTCAAAGACATCGCGTCTACTGGTCAGCTAGTAAAGTAAATACACTTTCATAAGAGAAGGTTCAAGGGTTGATGCCTACCTATCCTATGTAAATATCAAATGTAGAATATATCACCTCTTTGAGTCTTTGAGTCTCCTTGATCCATCAATTTCATTCATGTGGGGGATTGTTGAAAAATAATTGATATTTTGGAACTTTGAGGCATATTATTTTATTGACAAAATTGAAAGTTTGAATAATAATTTATGGATTTATATTCTATATAATGTACTCAAATTTTTTGAGGATGAATGATAAGTTGATGCTCAAATTAAACAATAGTTCTGTCTCTTGATGAACAATTGTATCTTTTGATCAATTATATCTTTTGTGAACAATTCATTGCTTTTGGTTTAATATTGCATCTTTTCGTTCATTGTGTCTATTCACTTATATCTATTAACTTTTCAATAAAATTATTTGTGAATCGGTCTAAATCTCTTTATTCATTTCCTCTCCTCTTTATCAAGTCAGGTTAGGAGACTTCCAAAACACATCATCAAACACCATCAATATCGAAAATTCCTTCTTAATTCATTCCTCCTAGTGATAGAGAAAGGCAAGATTGTGTTTGATTGATCACTATTTTTATGCTACTACTGTGATCATTTGTTGTTGTATCTTGGGAGACAGACGTCCAACTTTACTCAAAGCACCGAAGAGAGGTTGAATCTATCTTAAGAAATGTAACAGCCCATTTTTAGTCAAATCAGAACAGTGATTTTGGGACCACAAATACGATGTCAAAATAATTATTTTATTATTTTAATGTTTACAGTATGATTGTGTGATTGTGTGAAAATTTCATTAAGTAATTTTGTTGTTTGAGTGCTCAATTTGATAAAAAGGACTAAATCGCGTAAAGTGTAAAATTTGAGTTCTATTAGCTAAAGGTGTCTAATAGCTATAGAACCCAAAAGTGGAGGCCCTTATGTGGTAAATAACCCATTAATGAGATAGTGGATGATAATGGCATGGTATAAGTGTAATTATCAAATATTTTTAAGGTTAAATTAGTAAATAGGTTATTAATGCTAAATTAAATAAAGTAAAATAAGCTTTCATCTACTTCTTCAACCGATTTTCAAAAGAGAAAATAGTCATTTTTTAATATGGGGTCCGGCCAAGCTTGTGTGTATAATTGGAGAGTGGTTTTTGTCTCGTTTTTAATTATTTCTATGTTTTTGAGATCGTTGCATCTTAATCTAGCTAGCTCAAGGACTAATTTGCAAAATTGTTAAAGGTTTAGGGTTTTCCATTGATGAATACATGTGTATTTTGATGTTTGATGATAGAAAATGTATGCTTGTTGCTAGATAAACAACATTTGTAAAGTGATTTTGGATAAAATTGCCAATTAGGGATTAAATTGTAAAATGTGTAAATTTTATGGTTAAATTGTGAAACAAATAAAAAAATGGGCCGCTATGGGTCTATATGAAATTCGGCTAGCATGGGTAGGGACCTAATTTCATGAATTTGTATTTTTATTAGTTAAGGACTAAATTGTATAGAAATTGAAATGTTAGGCGTAAAAGTGTAATTTTACCATAATATGCATTTTGGGCTAAATTGAATAGAATGAATAAAGAATAGATTGAATTTGATATTATATAGATCAGGAAAAATGAAGTTCAGATCTAGATCAGGGGAAAAACAAAGTGTTGGATCAATCGATTCATTTCGTCATTTTTGTATTCGAGGTAAGTTCGTTTATAATAAGCATTGTTACAATTATGTTTTTAAATGCTTTAATATTGCATAAATTGTGAATATGACCTTGCAGACATATTCGATGATGATTCAAAAAATGTGAAATCTCGGTTGAACCTTAGGAATAGATTAGGATGCAAATGACATGCCATTAGGGGTTACGGGATTTGGGTGTTGGTCTGTACGTCCTACCGGTGGTTGAGTTATCCGGAATGTGTTGCAGATTCTCATCAGCTTGTGTGAATAGCAGCATATAGCTACATCATAACCATTGGCTTGTGTGAGCAAACCCGTTGATAGCTCGAGAGTGAGCACTATATGAGATACGAGATTGAGATAGCTTTGACTATGTATTGGCACATAAGGTACGAGATTCCTGAGTATCCGATAGTTATTCCAAATGGTTAAATGGGTATATCAAAGATATGAAATGGTGTGAGATAAATACTTATCAGTACAGGTATGTATGGAAATCATATGAGTATTGAATCTATGAAATTGTAAGTTCATGATCATTATGTGGATGAATACATGTTAACTATGTGATTAAATGGTTTTAGTCATACATTATGTTTATATCACATGAATGATGAATGAATGGTAAGTTTTACTTATTAACTATATGAGCTTACTAAGCTTTATATCTTACTCTATTTACTTTTCTGTATTTTAGAGTGAATACCAAAGCTTGCTCAGATTTGGGAGTCGTCGGAGATCTCATCACACCATCAAGCTATCACTTTGGTACTTTTGAATCTATGTATTTGGTTATATGGCATGTGTAGGAGTTATGGTCATTTTGGTATATGTTAGTAATGGATTTAGCCATTTGAGTTGGATTGTAAATGATGAATGGTTTATTATGTGTATAGCCATGTGATTTAGCTTATTTTGGCATGTTTGGTGATGTATGTATATATGTGAAAAAGGGCATTTAAAATGTTGTGTATAATTGTCATTTATATGCTTGTTGTGAATTGGTAGTTGTAGTATCAAATGGTTGAAATTTGATATTGATTTTCTTATGATTTTAGGTAAAATGATGCATAATTGAAAGTGACCATTTAGGTGATTTGAGAATGTGAAATTGGCATGAATGAAATGGCTTATTTTAATACTTGTGTGTCTTGTGATTAATGGTATGGATTTAGCATGAATTAGTCTTGGTTGATATTGGTTTGTATGCCTATTTATTCCATGTTTTATGTTGAAACACCCATCACCCGTATTCAATGCTAGAATAGGGTTATGGAGCATTGCCAGACTTATAACACATTTAAACATACATTTCACATACAATTAATCAATTCATTCACAACCAATCATTTTGTCCCTAATACAAGCCTATGAGGCCCTAAACATGCATTAGGAGTGGTTCGGGACTAAACCAATAACTTTGCTAACTTTTTGAACATTTAGAAAATTTTCTCAAAAATAGGGGACAGATGCCCATGTGGCCCAGCCGTGTGGACATTCGAAATGGGAGCACATGGTCGTGCCCTAGCCCGTGTCTGACCCCGTGTAACTCTCTGACTTGGGTCACATGGCCAACACACACTCCCGTGTGGCTAGCCCGTGTGCCCTAAAAATGGCCATACACGCCCGTATGTCAAGTAGTGTGCTAGGCCGTGTCAAACCTGTAGGGTATACTGACTTATACCACATGGCTAGGTCACACGCCTGTATGTCAGGTCGTGTGCTAGGTCGTGCCAAACCTATAGGGTATACTGACTTATACCACATGGCCAGGTCACACACTCGTGTGTGAGGCCGTCTGAGCATACTGACTTGGTTTCTATTTCATCACCAGGAGACACATGGCCGTGTACATGACCGTGCATCACACATGACTGAGACACACGCCCGTGGCTCTCCTGTGTGGACAAAAATAGGCTATTTACCAAGCCAATTTGCCACCCAATCTTATGCACACCTACATTAAACCCAATGGCACCAAAACATAGCATATATAAGCATTTAAACCAACCAATTCAAACATAAATCATGCACATCCTATACTTCCATTTTACGTATGCACAAGTCACAAAATAGACCATACCATTTATGCCAAAATCACATATACAATTCAACTAATTATATACTTTCAAATATGCATCAATGTGCTCAATTTCACAAACATATATTTTCTCTAATATCAACCATTTGGCATTCACAATACCAACCATCAATAAACATCACAAAAACCAACCTCAATCACATAGCATAAGCCATATGCACACTTATATATACACATAACCAAACTAACCAATTTAAGCCAAGTCTTATGGCTATATCTACAAACCAAAACATAAACATTCACAAGCCATATCAAATGGCAAAATTCACCACCAAAATACTTATCAAAATGACCATAATCCTATACATACCATATAACCAAAACATAAACTTAAAAGTACCAAAATGATAGTTAAATAGTGTGACATATTCTCCGATGATCCCCGAATCCGAGTTAGCTTTGAAGTCACTATAAAACACAGTAAAATAAACTAATTAAGCTTTATAGCTTAGTAAGCTCGTATGAAATAAACTCAAACTAACCATGAATTGTAAAACCCCAAACCCGGCCTAAACGTTACGAGCGGATCTAGTGCGGCACATAAAAAGGTTTCTCATGGATCTTTGCAATCGTCTAAAAATATTTGAATCTCTTTTTTAAAACACCGAGTTAGGGTGGTTGTTTGAAAACTCAGTGTTCATCTTTGAAAACTTGTAATTAACTTAAAAACTCCCTTTATTGGGGAGATTGAACTTACACTATTATGGGTAGGTGATATTTTAAAAATACTTGTTATCACTCTTAGTGAAACCAAGGTGTTGTCCATTTTCGTTTGTAATTCGTTGTTTAATTTTGGAAAATAGTTATTTACATTTTATTAGGAAAACCCATACAAATTAAATCATAAATTAAAGCGTTTAAAATCCAAATTGAAAATACTAGTGGCCTTATTACATAACAGAATCCCAAGTTAAAGAAAATTCAAAGATAAGAAAATTTAATTTACTAAAACCGTGCATGGCCACCACTGAGTCCACTCCGGCCCATATACGCTGGTCTAAGAATTACCTGCAAAAGTTTAAGCAGAAGGGGTGAGTCAAGAAGACTCAGTGTGCAATCACCCCACATGAACCATAACTGGGCCCAAGCCCATTCAAATACCATCTAGGCCTTAGCCCTTACAAAATCACCTTAGGCAAACCCCATTCCGAATCGGACTGGGCCTTAGCCCTATTAGCACAGTATAGCACATGATGTATGCAATATGATGCAATACCTAACCCAGCCTAGATATCCATCCACAACACACCACCCATTCCTGCCAAACACACCAGGGGGGATTTCTACAATCGACCCTCACCGCTACACACCATCGATGGTAGTCATACTACAGTCAGCTTCCCATCGCCAAAATATGTGGCATAGCCACCTAAATAATGTGACAACATCACTGGAATGTATGGCAAAATCACCGAATTACATTGCCCCTTTCAACAATATCATATCCCCAATCCCATGCAACATATAATCATTGTGAAATGGATGCAACATATATCAGCATACATAGAATATTCAGAGCCTATGTATAGTCATGCTAACGTACATCCACGGCATAGTCAAAAAATAACTAACCTGGTATCTCGATTTTACCCTCCAAGGGTAACTCAACAGCCATTACTGAGGTTTCGGCTTTCAAACAATGCATATACTTATTACAAACAGACGAAAAAAGGTGTGGGAGTTACACACCTGATTATGTGTAGGACTAGACTCTCAATATCATCAACACTCTCGCTAGTAAGGATAACAGCGATCTGTCTATCCCAAGCCGATGTCAGATCTCTACCACAACTCAACAAAAAATCCCAAACTATAGACACAGCATGCTGTTTGAACTTAGGCACAGGGACTACGAGTCCACTCCCCTCCCTAGTTTGACTAGCACTTGCGTCCATGAAAGAATCTTGATCAATACAATACTATAACGAAAACAATGATTATCTAACAAAGATGTTGGGTTGAGGTAACAAACAACGAAGAGAGAGACTAATCGTAAAGAACTAGAGAGAACCTCCTTACCTTAGTTGATGAGGAATCACACACAGATTTGGCCTTCAAGGATGACAACCTCCTAATTAAGAGAGAAATTAGCACCGGTTTGGTAAAGAAAAGAGTACAAGATAGAGGGGTGCTAGGAAATATAGATTCGGTCAGAGTGACAGGGTTAGAAGATGAGTGTTTTGCTTCTAAGAGAGAAGTAAGGGGAAATGGAAAAAAAATAAAAGAAGGGCACCCTACCTTGAACAGAGAGAAACCGAATAGAACACAAGAAGATTCGGCACTGGCAAAAGTAATCATGAAACTCCAAGTTCGGCTATGGAGACTAAAAGAAACGAAATTCCAATGCTTTCTAGAAGATTAAGGAAAGAACGATCAATTGAACAAGAAAAAGAAAAGTTGAAATTTGGCTCAACGAGAGATGAATGATACGGTTTTGTTTGTCACAGGGGGGCTTCGGCCAAGAGTAAAACAAGAGAGGGACGATAAGAGAAGAAGAAATAGGAGGAGAAAGATTCAGCTAAGGTTTAAGGAAGTCAAAGCAAATGAATGAATGTGGCAGGTGATTCGGTCAAGAGAAGGAAGAAATACAGAAGACGAAATGTTGAGAGGGTTCGGCTAGAAGAAGAGAAGAGACTAGATGAAGGTTCGCCTAACACTCAAATGAAGAGAGCAAATGGAGAGAAAAGAGAGTAGTCTTGGGATTGAGAATGGTAAAATGCCGGAAAAATACAAATGAGAGCTAAAATGGACCAAAAAGAAAAATGCTCAACACTCAAGTGGTTCGGTTGCTATCTCAATTCCCCAAATGCCGAAATTCCCATGCTAAACCCCCTATAGCCGAACATCCACCTCCCACCTCTCCAACATTCGGTCAACTACCAACCCTCTCTCCACATCCCACAAATTTCTCCTCCATTCCCTCCACTGTTCACTCCTCATCCCTCATTTGAAAACACACAACAACCTTGACCCATTCAAACCCCCACAACTCCTCTTGTCCATCCATTCAAAATATTTGACTCATTCAAACCTCCACCAAGAAGAGTCCAAACCGACGGCTACCACCTATCCATCCTGATGCCAAAAATAAAGCTCCTTAGTGTGGCATACAGGATTCGAACCTTCACCCTTTCTACTACCCCTATGGCATCATCCCCCTAGCTCCCTAAGGCGTCACTTGCCACTCTACCACACTCCTCTTTGTGCCATCAACCACACACAAATATTCATAAGGCCTACTTCTACAAGATCTCCCCCCTAAAGTGCACTAAAACAAAATTTTAACCAAGGCTCTAGCTTGAACTCGAGCCTTCCCAAGACCCCCAAACACATCCAAAAAGCAAGCAGAACAAGCCAAACACACAGAAAATATAAAATGCAAGACCCCTATTTCTAGGATGTTACAGTTCTACCCCCTTAAAGAAATTTGGTCCTCAAAATTTCCAACTATAGCAATAGTCACACATCCTAACCTACTACACTATACTTTTGCTGCGCACTCTGATCTTAATAACACTAATATACTTTTTAACTAAATCTCGAAGCTTCTTCCTCACAACTAGATACCTAACTACAGAAGCACATAGAAGTTTATCACACATGCACATAATTCCAATATTCAAGCAACTCATCCAAATAGAACACATACAAAATAAATACCAACATACAATCATTACAGCATATAACAGAGCATAAGGTCAGGAAACTTACGGATTTGGTGCCGGAGACTCAGGTGCCATACATCCAGAAAACATGTATGTTTTTTTTTCTAAATCGTATTCCAAACTAATCTTGGAAAATATTTTTGAACCCCAAACCCACTGTCGAGTTTTTGAAACCTAGGCTCTGATACCACAATTGTAACACCCCAAATCCGGCCTAAATGTTACGACACGATCTGGTGCGTCACATAAAATGGTTTCTCATGGATCTTTGCAATCGTCTGAAAATATTTGAATCTCTTTTTAAAATACCGAGTTAGGGTGGTTGTTTGAAAACTCAGTGTTCATCTTTGAAAACTTGTAATTAACTTAAAAACTGCCTTTATTGGGAAAATTAAACTTACACTATTGTGGGTAGGTGATATTTTAAAAATACTTGTTATCGCTCTAAGTGAAACCAAGGTGTTGCCCATAATCGTTTATAATTCGTTCGTTAAGTTTTGGAAAACAGTTATTTACATTTTATTAGGAAAACCCCATACTAATTAAATCATAATTAAAGCTTTTAAAATCCAAATTGAAAATACTAGTGGCCTTATTAAATAACAGAATCCCAAATTAAAGAAAATTCAATGATAAGAAAAATTTAATTTACTAAAATTGTGCATAGCCATCACTGAGTCCACTCCGGCCCATATCCGCTAGTCTAAGAATTACCTACAAAAATTTAAGCAGAGGGGGTGAGTCAAGAAGACTCAGTGTGCAATTACCCCACATGAACCATAACTGGGCCCGAGCCCATTCAAATACCATCGGGGCCTAAGCCCTTACAAAATAACCTTGGGCGAAGTCCATTCAGAATCGGAATGGGCCTTAGCCCTATTAGCACAGTATAGCACATTATGTATGCAACATGATGCAATACCCAACCCAGCCTAGATATCCATCCGCTACACACCACCCATTCCTGCCAAACACACCAGTAGGGATTTCTACAATCGACCCTCACCGCTACACACCATCAATGGCAGTTATACTGCAGTCAGCTTCCCATCGTCGAAATATGTGGCATAACCACCGAAATAATGTGACAACATCACCGAAATGTGTGGCAAAGTCACCGAATTACACTGCCCCTTTCAAAAATATCATATCCCTAATCCCATGCAACATATAATCATAGTGAAATGGATGCAACATATATCAGCATACATAGAATATTCAGAGCATATGTATAGTCATCCTAACGTACATCCACGGCATAGTTAGAAAATAACGAACATGGTATCTCGATTTCACCCTCCAAGGGCAACTCAACAGCCATTAATGAGGTTTCGACTTTCAAACAATGCATATACTTATTACAAACAAATGAAAGAAGGTGTGGGAGTTACACACCTGATTACGCGTAGGACTAGACTCTCAATATCGTCGACACTCTCGCTAGCAGGGATAACAGCAATCTGCCTATCCTAAGCCGATGTTGGCTCTCTACCACAACCGAGCAAAAATCCTGAATCCCGACACAGCACGCCATTTGAACTTAGGGACAGGGACTACGAGTCCACTCCCCTCCCTAGTTTGACTGGCACTCGCATCCATGAAAGAATCTTGATCAATACAATACAATAACGAAAATAATGATTATCTAACAAAGATGCTGGGTTAGGGCAACAAAAAATGAAGAGAGAGACTAATCGTAAAGAACTAAAGAGAACCTCCTTACCTTAGTTGATGAGGAATCACACACAGATTCGGCCTTCAAGGATGACCACCCTCTAATTAAGAGAGAAATTATTACCGGTTTGGTAAAGAAAAGAGTACAAGATAGAGGGGTGCTAGGAAATATAGATTCGGTCAGAGTGACAGGGTTAGAAGATGAGTGTTTCGGTTCTATGAGAGAAGTAAAGGGAAATGGAAAAAAATAAAAGAAGGGCACCTTACCTTGGACAGAGAGAAACCGAATGGAACACAGAAAGATTCGGCACTGGCAAAAGTAATAGATGAAACTCTAAGTTCGGCTATGGAGACTAAAAGAAATGAAATTCCAATGCTTTCCAGAAGATTAAGCAAAGAACGATCAATTGAAATAGAAGAAGAAAAGTTGAAATTCGGCTCAACGAGAGATGAATGATGTAGTTTAGTTTGTCACAGGGGGTTTCGGCTCAAGAGTAAAACAAGAGAGGGACGATAAGAGAAGAAGAAATAGGAGGAGAAAGATTTGGCTAAGGTTTAAGGAAGTTAAAGCAAATGAATGAATGTAGCAGGTGATTCGGTCAAGAGAAGGAAGAATTAGAGGAGACAAAATGTTGAGAGGGTTCGGCCAGAAGAAGAGAAGAGACTAGATGAAGGTTTGGCTAACACACAAATGAAGAGAGCAAATGGAGAGAAAAGAGAGTAGCCTTGGGATTGAGAATGGTAAAATGCCGAAAAGAATGCAAATGAGAGCTAAAATGTACCAAAAAGAAAATTGCTCAACACTCAAGTGGTTCGATTGCTATCTCAATTCCCCAAATGCCGAAATTCCATGCTAAACCCCCTAAAGTCGAAAACCCACCTCCCACCTCTCCAACATTCGGTCAACTACCAACCCTCTATCCACATCCCACAAATTTCTCATTTATTCCCTCTACCGTTCACTCCATATCCCTCATTTGAAAACACACAACAACCTTGACCCATTCAAACCCCCCACAACTCCTCTTGTCCATCCATTCCAAATATTTTACGCATTCAAACCTCCTCCAAGAAGAGCCCAAACCGACGGCTACCACCTCTCCATCCTGACGCCAAAAATAAAGGTCCTTAGTGTGGCATGCAGGATTCGAACCTTCACCCTTTCTGCTACCCTTGTTGCGTCATCCCCCTACCTCTCTAAGGCGTCACTTGCCACTCTACCACACTCCACTTTGTGCCATCAACCACACACAAATATTCATAAGGCCTGCTTCTACAAGCTCTCCCCCTAAAGTGCACTAAAACAAAAATTTAACCAAGGTTCTGGCTTGAACCCGAGCCTTCCCAAGACCCCCAAACACATCCAAAAAGCGAACAGAACAAGCCAGACACATAGAAAACATAAAATGTATGACCCCTATTTTTAGGTTATTACATAAATACACAAATCATGAATTTGAACATATCAACATGTAATTTATGTTAACTAACAAACCTTTCACATGTTTAATCATATGCTTATATGTGCACTTCACAATTTCTTTGATTTAAAGCTTATATGGTTCATGTACATACCTGTACCATCTCGTATTAGTCTCATACTCAACCACGACTTTCATTTACCCATTCAACCATTCAGAATACTATCGGATACATGGGAAACTAACACCCGAAGTGCCACATATATAGCTGAAGCTATCTCAATCACATATCACATATATGCTCACTCTTGAGCTATCAACGAGCCTGCTTACACAAGCTGTGGATCAAGATGTAGCTACACGGTGCTGCTCACATAAGATGTCAAGTAGTCACACCATATGCCAGTATACTCAGCCATCAATAGGACGTACAGGACCAACACCTAGATCACATAATCACAATAAGCCCTAATGACATGTCATTCGTATTCTAATCTATTCCTAAGGTTCAACAGGGATTTCACACTTGTCGAATCATCGTCGAATCATTGTCGAACATGTCTGTAGTCTCGTATCCATAGTTTATGTAATATCAAAGCATTTAAAATACATTTATAATGAAACTTATTACATACAAACTTACCTCAGATGTAAAAACGGCTAAACTGGTCGATTAGTCGAGAACTTTATTTTTCCCTCGATCTAGATCTGAGTTTCACTTTTCTTGATCTGCATGTAATCAAAATAAACTTATTTAATTATCTCTCTATTCAATTTAGTCCAAAATTCTCATTAAGACACTTTTACAATTTAGTCCTTATTTCATAAAATCACAAATTCAGGCAATTAGGTCCCAACCCATGCTAACCGAATTTCTCTTGTTACCATAGCAGCCCATATTTTTCATTTATTTCACATTTTAACCATGAATTTTACACTTTTCATAATTTAATCCCTAATTTGCATTTTCACTAAAAATCACTTAACAAAATTTGTATAACTATCATTAAACATTCATAATCTATCATTAAACATCCAAATATCTAAAATGTAACACCCCTCACCCGTATTCAACGCCAAGATAGGGTTACAGAGCATTACTGAACTTACAAAAATAATTAAACAACTATTTAACATACAATTGTTCAATTCAATCATTCATCATTCAATCTCAATCAATTTGTCCCTATTAAGAGCCTACGAGGCCTTAAACATGCTTTAGGAGTGGTTCAGGACTAAACCGATAACTCAGGAAACTTTTCAACACTTAGCAAATTTATTTGCAAAATACAAGAGACACGCCCATGTGGCCAGGCCGTGTGTCTCACACGGCCACCAGACACACCCTATCACAGGCCGTGTGAAAATAGGGGGTACATACTGACTTGGGTCACACGGTCAACCACACGCCCGTGTGTCTAGCCCGTTTACCCTTCGAAGTGGCCACACATGCCCGTGTGCCAGGTCGTGTGCTAGGCCGTGTCAAACCTGTAGGGTATACTGACTTATGCAACACGACCAAGTCACACGCCCGTGTGCTAGGCCGTATGTCAATTAGGGAGTATACTGACTTGTGCCACACGGCTGATCACATGCTCGTGTGTGAGACCGTGTGGAACTGTAAAACCCTATCCTGTGTCCGTCGCCGGATTAGGGTTAAGGGCATTACCTGATAGATCTGAAACTTTATTAAACAATTCATAAAGTAAATTATCATTTACAACCATGGTGTCCCCCCTGTAGGTCCTCAAGACCTAAAACGTACTTAGAAATAGGGTTGGGACTAAACCGAAACACATACAAAAATTCTCGACCGTGCACCTTGGCCGTGGTCAATCCTGACTTGGTGCCACGGCCACCAAGCACGCCCTCATACTTTGGCCATGGTCGATTCTGATGAAAGCACACGACTACTAGGCACGTCCGTGTACCAAGGCCGTGTGCTCTTAACCAACTACTGACTTAGCCCCACGATCACTGGGCACGCCCGTGTGCCACAGTCGTGTGACAAAATAGGTCATGCCACAACCATAATGTCCACTACCCGAAGATGCAAATCATGCTCCTCCTCTGTCTTGGAATAAACTAGAATGTCATCGATGAATACTATAACAAATCGGTCCAGATAGGGTTGGATTACCCGGTTCATCATATCCATGAACGCAGCTGGTGCATTCCTCAACCCAAACGGCATTACCAAAAACTCATAGTGACTATAGCGAGTTCAAAACACCGTCTTATGAATATCCACTTCCTTAACCTTAAGCTGATGATATCCTGACCTCAAATCTATCTTTAGGAAGACTGAAGCCCACTTGAGATGATCAAACAGATCGTCTATTCTTGGTAGTAGGTATTTGTTCTTGATGGTCAACTTATTCAATTGACGGTAGTTAATGCACATACGCATTGTCCCATCCTTTTTCTTTATGAACAACACCGGCGCTCCCCACGGAGATACACTTGGTCGGATAAAACCACGATCCAACAGCTCCTGGATCTAAGCTTTCAGTTCCACCAACTCCTTCGGTGCCATTCTATATGGGGCTATAGACACTGCCGCTGTTCCCGGAAGAAGATCAATCCCGAATTCCACCTCGCGATCCGGAGGTAACCTTGGAAGCTCTTCAAGAAAGACGTCTACAAATTCCTTCACCGTTCTGACTCCCTCTACAGTCACTTCCTTTGTACCCAAAGCACAGATAAAAGCTAGGAATGCCTTACACCCTTTTCGAACCATCTTTATAGCCATTAACGCAGAAACCAAGTTAGATAAATAATTCATTCTATCCCCTATCACAACCACCTCTTTATCCCCTGAAATTCTCGACACCATTTGCTTAGTTGCGTAATCCACATTAGAACGATGCTTAACCAGCCAATCCATGCCTAATATAAGGTCAAACTCACCGAATGGCAAATCCATCAAGTCTGCTGAAAATATCACTCCTTGAATTTCTAAAGGCACATCCCTAAACATCTTGTTTACTACTATGATTGTCCTAAAGGGCTAACTATAGTCATTTCTCTAGCAGCAATTTCAGGTTCTATACTTAAAGTCTCAGATACAGTACAAGCAACATAAGAATGGGTCGATCCAATATCAATCAAAGTAAGAAATGCCTTATCAGCTATAAATAACGTACCGATTATGACGTCTGGTGTGTCACTATCCTCTCACCGTCGTGCTACATAGACTAAACTTGACTATCTTGTATCTGTGTTACCACCACCCCTACTCGGTGTTCCCCGACCTCATCCAGAATAATTTTCTCCTCTGATCAAACCACGAATTCTCGGCGGTTGTTGTCCCCCTCTTCATGGCTGCACATAACCCTGACTCTCTGACCGCACCATAGCTAACTCTTGCAGACAATTCCTTATTAGATGATCCCTTGATCCACACTTAAAACATCCTCTATCTCTTGTCCAACACTCACCCAAATGTGACCTCCCACACTGAGCACACAGTTGAAACTACCTAGCAACAGCTGATGTTGCAACCCGACCCGACCCATCAAACCTAGGCCTCTTCTGAGAACCCTCAAATGACCCTAACGGTCCAAAGCTCCTCTTACTTCTACCCATATCCTTATCCCTTTTTTTCTTCTCAGTCCGCTTAATCTCTTCGGCTATTTTATCTTTTTCAACCAAAACAGCAAAATCCCTCTCCTGCTGTGGAGCTACCAATATCCTCAACTCATCTCGCAACCCATCTTCGAACCGTATGTAGCGCTCGTAATTGGGCACCACTATTCCTCGAGCATAACGACTCAAGTGCAGAAATTCCTCTTCATACTCAGCTACAGATTTGCCCCCTTGTACCAGATTCAAGAATGCTTTCCTCAGAGCATCCACATAACTTACCCCAATGTACTTCCCTTGAAATGCTTCCTTGAAGAAATCTCAATCAATCTGATCAACTGGAGTACCCTCTCTTACTGTGTGCCACCATTGATATGCCTCGTCCCGGAGAAGAGACACCGCTCCTTTCAACTTCTCCTCTGCCATGTAGTCTAAATCATCCATAATCCGCTCGACTGCCTCTAGCCAATACTCAACTACATTTGGGGCCACTTTAGAGATACCTCTAAACATTTCAGCTCCATTAGCTCGAAGTCGTTCAGGAATAGACTTCCAAGACACCGTCCCAGTGGTTGCCTCAGTAACTTGCTCCAATACCCGTAACATCGCCTGAGATAGGGCATCATCCCCACCCGTTCTATCTTAAGATCCTGCTTTTGCCACGGGTGATGTTGGCTCTTCACCTTCAAGCTCATTCCCTACTTTCAAGAACTCAACCTCAACACCTCGGCCTCTACCACGGCCACGTGCAACACATCCACGTCCTCTAGCACTCATGTCTATCGTATCGTCTTAATCTGATTTACAAATTTTATTCATTAGCATCTCTTTTCACTGTTTATTAACGAGTAGTTTTATGAGGGTATAATCATAAGTGGTTTTCCCCAAAACACATGCATACCTAAAGGTTTCTATTTCTAAGGTAGAGTCCCTTAATTCTAACATCCATAGCAATATATTTACTTTATGCAAATCACCTAACAACCAAAAGACTTACCGTGCAGACTTGGGCCGGAGACTCAGGTGCCATACCCTTGGAGAACATGTACATATGTATTTTCTTTTTAAACCATCTTGAACCCAAAATTTGGAAAAGTTTTGGACCCAAAACCTAAGGCCGAGCCTTTAAAAACTTGGCTCTGATACCAAAATTGTAACACCCCAAACCCGACCCAGACACTCTGACCGAATTTGGCATGTCACTTGGAAAGAATTTGTAAAACCTCGTGAATTTCTGGAAAACTTTTATTTAAGCCCCATTTTAAAATTTCAAGTTAGTAGTATGTTTGAAAACTCGTTATACAAGGAAGAGAATTATAATTATCTCAATTCTTGTGTTTAGGTGATATTTGAAAACCCTTTTATTGTTATATTATATTAAATTGGAAGTTTGTTGTAAAATTCCTTTTTGTAAGGAAAATCGTTAAACAAGTTATGAAAAAAACTTTCAGTTGCATTTTATAAAAACATCATATCAAATAATTTGCATTTAATACGCCCAAAACTTAAAACCAAAATTACCAAATTAAAAGTGGCCTTATTACATAACCAAATCCCAAAAGTTTAAGAAAAATGAAGTTCGATTAAACAAAACCATGCATGGCCACCTCGAGGTCCCCTCCAGCCCAAATCTACTACCCTAAGTGTCACCTGCAAAAATTAAGCAGAAAGGGTGAGTCGCAAGGACTCAGTGTGTAATTATCTCACATAAACCACACCTGGGCCTGATCCCCCATTTCTCAATCTGCCGAAGCCCAAATCACGATAGCATAATAGATAATCAATATGATAAACCCAACCCATCCTAGAATTTCCATCCTCTACACTCCACTTCTGATATCCAGCCTCTGCACGTCTGGGGATTTCTACAATCAACCCTCTATCCGCTACACTCCTTTTTGGCAGTCATGCTGATAGTCATGATGCTCAAAGTCGATAAAATGTGGTCTAGCCACTGATAATTACTTGACCAAGTCACCGATATACAATAAGGCACTGAGCCATCAATTTGTGTGACAGTGTCACCAATATACACTTCCCTTTCATATCTTTATCATTTCCCAAATCCCATGCACATGCAATCATAGTATAATAAGCATATCGTAAGTAACATACAATCATTATTTAGAGCACATGCACAATCATGCTATCGAAAATAGTTATAAGGCTTAATCAAAGAACAACTAACCTGGTGTCATTATTTTACCCTCTATGGGTAACTCAATAGCCACTGCTGAGATTTTGGCTTTCAAACATACCACATAAACATTTTACACAGTTAAAGAAAAGTGTGGTAATTACACACCTGGAAACACGAAGTACTATACTATTGATCTCGTTAACACCTTCACTCTCAGGGATCACAGCAATCTGCTTATCCCTCTCCGAAGCCAGCCCAAAACCCGGTGGAAAGTCTCAAACGGCGGATGCCGCACGTTTTTTGAACTTAGGGGTATGGACTACGAGTCCAACCCCTTCCTTTGCTTGGCTAGCATTTGATTCCCTGAAAGAGATCTTGGTCAGAAGACCGGGTTAAGGCATTAATTCAAATAAAGGTAATACAACACGCTCGACAGAAGAGGTTCCTTACCTAGATCGATAGAAACTAAGAGCTCTAGGCTTGGATTACGAAATCGTCGAAGTCCCTACACACTTACCATATTAGATTCGGTTCTCCAAGACATAGATTAGAAGCAGTGGCCTTTCGGCCAAACAAATGGTATTAACCCCTTTACCTTGATCAACCAAAATCGATTATTCCCCAAAGACCCTTCAATCGCTGGCCCGATGCAGAAAGAGTATGAAAATGAGCCCCCTACATTCGGCCAAGTACCACAGTATAAGATTAACGCCTTTAGTTTATCAACCAGCAAGAGAGAATAAAATAATCAAAAGGGAAGAGGAACACTTACCACCAAATGAGAAGAAACCGATTGGAAGAGTTAGAAGAGTGAGTGACGGCAATCTTCTATGACAAGAACAAATGAAGTGGAGTGATCACACAATGGAGATTTGGATTTAGAAGCAATAGAGAAGAAATTGAAGCAAATAGATGTTTCAATTTTGAAGGAATAAAAACTTGTGACAAATGGTGACAAAAAGATGAAGCATCAAGATTAGGCAAAGAAGAAAACAAAAGGGATGCTACGGCTTTGAGTAGATAAGAAAAGAAACAAGAAAACGAATGGAAACTAAGAGAATTCGGCAAGAAGGATGAAAGCAAAATTTAAAGAGGAGAAAAGGGAAATATGTTTCAGCTTGAGTAGATGAAATAGAAGAAGAAAACAATGAAGAGGAGAAGATGGTAGGAGGGTTCGGCTAAGGAGTTATGAAATGTAAAGTGAGTGAACAACAGAAAAGAGAGAGATTTGATGTTTCGATTTGTGAAAGAGAGAAAAAGAAAGAAAAATGCTCACTGATTTCCAAAAGTGAATAATGTTTGATTACTAATTCTTAGCTCAAAGTAACCTATGGAAGAAACGGTACCCACCTATACACACCTCAAAACTGAAAATGAACCCAAGATGCAAGAAATGCCTATGATCACATTCGGCACAAGCACCTTGCTTAGCCCCCAAAAACCGAAAGCTTCCCTCCTTCCAACCCCAAGCACATTCGGCCAACAATCCCAACAAGCCACCAACTCCTTGATCACCTCCTACATTTACTCCCTTCCCCATTTTCAAATCGGTTTGAAAGGTTCAACTTCCACCTTTCACTCATGGCCTCCCACTTGAAATATTTGACTTAGTCCACTCCCACTCTTCAAGGTCCCTAGCCAAATCCATCACCTCCCTTCCACACGCCAAAAAGAATTCCCAAAAAAAAGAAAACTATGTGACTCGAACCTGCTCCCTCACTGCTCCCCTGTGGCGCCACTTACCAGCATCATAAGTGGCATCACTTTGCCACTACACCACTTAAATTCTTGTGTCAACAAACACAGGCAATACTCCTTAGAACCTGACCCAACCAGCTCTCCCCTAAAGTGCCCAAAATTGAAATTTTTTCCAAGGCTCCAGCTTAACCCCGAGCCTTCCCAGGGCCCCCAAACACACTCAAACAACAGGCAAGGCATTCCAAACATACAGAAATAAAATAAATGCAAAGCCCCTAATTGCCGAATGTTTCATATTCTTAAAATTAAATTCAACACATAAAAATTATATATTTTCAATTTAATAACATTTATATGCTTATAGACTTACCTCAGATGTTATCGGACGGTATATTCGTCTATTCGACTGTTTGACTACTTTCGATTTTCCCCCGATCTAATTTTGTTTTCTTCTGTTCTTGATCTAAATAAATTCAAATTTAACTAATTTAAACACACATTCATTCAATTTAATCCAAAAATACATAAATGGGTAAATTACCATTTTACACTTAACATTTCACACATTTTACAATTTAGTCCCTATTGCATAAAATTCAAAATACACAATATTTGCATATATTATGCTAAGGACAAATATTCATTAACTCCATCCAAGTCCATATATTTCATTTTTTTTCATATTTTAGTCCCTCAAAATTTTATTTTCACAATTTAGTCCAAATTACTCGAATTTATCAAAAATTCAAAGACAAAACATGTTAATCTTTCACATATCTTTAATATTTCATCATCAAACAACAAAAAGCACAACCTATCATCAATGGCAAAACACAAAATCATCATCAATTTCAAAAATTCAAGCATGGGTCTTGTAGTACTCGAAGCAACGATCTCAAAAACGTAAAAATTATCAAAACCGAAATTGAAATATACCTTAATCAAGCTAGATAGGTGCCAAAATGCTCAAAGCTTTTCTGTTTTCTTTTTTTCTTTTCTCTATTCGGTCATAAGCAAATAAAAGATGATAATGGCTTTCTTTAATGTTTTGTTTTATTATAATAACCTTATAATATATTATAAAATATTTAACCATTATAATCAATATAATATACTGTATAATTTAACATAATGCCACCCACTACTTTATAAAATGGGCTAATTGCAACATAAATCCTCCATATTAAAAAGACAACAACAATTAAGAACTTTCACAACTAACCATCAAATTTTTATTTTACACAATTAAGCCCTTTTTATTTAATCGGACACTCAAACAACGAAATTAAAACACGAAAATTTCACACAAGCAAATTCACACATAATAAACACAAAAATAATTTTAAAATATTTTTTGATCTCAAATTTATGGTCCTGAAAGCAATATTTCATTAGGGTCAAAATCGGGCTGTTACAACTCTTCCCCTAGGGATTTTCGTCCCCGAAAATCTTACCGGTGAATAGGTTTGGATAATGCTCTTTCATTGTATCCTCTGACTCCCAAGTTGCTTCCACAACTACGTGTTTATGCCATAGTACCTTAGCCAATGAAATTTTCTTATTTCGCAATTCTTTAATCTCACGAGCCAAAATACGAATCGGTTCTTCTTCATATGTGATATCGAACTTAATCTCAACCTCTGTCGGACTAATCACATGTGAAGGATCGGATTGGTATCTACGGAGCATCGAAACATGGAATACATTGTGAATCTTTTCTAACTCTAGTGGCAATAGCAGTCTATAAGCAATCAGCCTGATATGCTCTATAATCTCATATTGTCCAATAAATCTCGGACTCAATTTGCCTTTACGACCGAATCTGAGTATTTTCTTCCACAATGATACCTTCAAAAAGACTTTATCTCCAATCTAAAACTCTATATCTTTTCTTTTCAAGTCTGCATATGATTTCTGACGATCTAATGTTGTGTTCAGACTATCGCGAATCACTTTCACTTTTTGTTCAGTCTCTTTGATCAAATCTACCTCTTGTATCTTATTTTCACTGAGCTCAGTCCAATACAATGGTGTACGAAATTTACGACCGTACAAAGCCTCGTAAGGTGCCATTTTGATACTAGATTGAAAGCTATTATTATAAGAAAATTCAATCAGAGATAAGTATAGTTCCCACATACCTTCGAACTCGAGAATGCAACATCTCAACATATCCTCAAGTATCTGAATGATTCGTTCGAACTAACCATCTGTTTGCAGATGAAATGCTGTGCTAAAGTGTATTTTTGTACCTAAAGCATCTTGCAATTTTTTTCAAAATCGCGATGTGAACCTCATATCTTTGTTCGAAACAATAAAAATAGGACTCCGTGCAATCTCACAATCTGAGAAACATGTAATTCAGCCAGCTTATCAAGCAAATAATCTGTACGAACCGAAATAAAGTGAGCCGATTCAGTCAATCTATCCACAATAACCCAGAAGGTACCTGATGCTCGAATTTTACTTGTTGACAGACTAAACATTTCGAAACAAAGTCAGATATGTCTCGTTTCAACCAGGCCACCAATAAAGCTGTTTTAGATCATTATATTTTTGTACCACCCGGGTGAACAGATAACCGACTATTGTTAGCTTCGTTCAAAATCATCTGAATCAACTCTGAATTTCTTGGAACACATATTCGATTTTTGAACCTCAAACAATCATTTGTATCAACTCGAAACTCAGATTCAACATTCGATTCACATTGAGCTCGCTTTGCTAACAAATCATTATCAACTTTTTGAGCATCACAAATCTGTTGAACAAATAACAGTCTTGCTTTTAATTTGGCTATTATCGAACCATCATCAGATATGACCATATATGCATTCATTGCATGTAAAGCAAATAATAATTTTTGACTTAAAGCATCAGCAACAACATTAGCTTTTCCGGATGATAGTCAATCACAAACTCGTAGTCTTTTAACAACTCTAACCATCGACGTTGTCTCAAATTCAGATCTTTTTGAGTCATCAAATACTTTAGGCTTTTATGATCAGAATAAACATGACATTTTTCACCGAACAGATAGTGATGCCATATTTTCAATGCAAACACAATAGCTGCCAATTCCAAATCGTGTGTCAAATAATTCTTTTCTTGCGGCTTTAGCTGTCTCGAGGCATAAGCTATGACCTTGCCTCCCTGCATCAAAACACAACCCAGACCACTTAAAGATGCATCACTGTAAATGACAAATTCTTTACCCGATTCTGGCTAAACTAACACTAGAGCTTCGATCAAAAGAGTTTTCAACTGATCAAAACTTTTCTGGCACTTTTCTGACCACTCAAAGTTAACATCTTCCTGTAATAGCTTCGTCATCGGTGTTGTGATCATAGAGAAACCTTTCACGAACCGTCTATAGTCACCAATAAGTCCCAGAAAACTCTGAACTTCAGAGACATTTCTTGGAGGTTTCCAATCAAGTATAGCTGAAATTTTACTCAGATCAACCCGAATACTCGATACTAATACAACATAGCCTAGAAAACTAACTTCGCGTAACCATAACTCACATTTATTGAACTTTGCATACAACTATTTATCTCATAAAGTCTGTAACACAACTCTCATATGTTCAGCATGTTCAGTTTCATTACGAGAGTAGATCAAAATGTCATCATGAATACTACCACAAACCGATCTAGGTACTGTCTAAAGATCTGATTCATCAAATCCATGAAAATAGTAGATGCATTAGTAAGTTCGAAAGGCATAACCGGAAACTCATAGTGTTCATATCTCATTCGGAAAGTTGTCTTTGGTACATCAGAGTCTAACTTGCAACTGATAATAGCCTGATCTCAAATCTATCTTAGAAAGCACAGTAGCCCCTTTCAACTAATCGAAAAAATCATCAATCCGTGGCAACAGATACTTATTCTTTATAGTCACTTTATTGAGCTGTCTATTGTCGATACACATTCTCATAGTTTCATCTTTCTTTTCACAAATAAATTTGGTGGGCCCAAGAGAGAGAAACTCGATCGCGCAAAACCTCTATCTATCAACTCTTGCAACTGAGCTTTCAATTCTTTTAATTCTGTAGGTGCCATTCTGTACGGAGCTATCGAAATTAGAGTCATCCCCGGCACTAATTCAATACTAAATTCAACTTCTCAAATAGGTTAAAAACCTGGTAATTCTTCAGGAAACACATCCGGATACTCACACACAATATGTACTGATTCAATCTTTCTTTTGATTATTTTCCTATCAAGCACATATGCAAAGTAAGCTTCATAACCTTTTCTTACGTATTTCTAAGCTAAAATCGAAGATATCACTGTTGGTAAACCATTCAGATCATTAGATTCAATCCGAATAATTTCATGATTTTGACACCATAAATCAATAGTCTTCCATTTGCAGTTCACAATAGCATTATGCAGAGTTAACCAATCCATACCTACAATTATACCAAACACGCCGAATGGCAACAACATCAAATCAGCCAAAAAACACGAATCTTGAATCATCAACAGACAATTCTTGCACACTTTGTCAACCAAAACACACCAGCCTAAAGGGTTTGATACTTTAATCACAAGCTCAGTAGAATCTACAAGTAAAGTCTTACTGAATACTAAAGTCTCACACACATAAGAATGATTCAAACCAGGATTAATCAATGCAACAACACTAGTATCATAGAGAGTGAAAATACCAGTAATAACATCTAGGGATGAGGCCTCCCCTCGTGCGCGAATAGCATAGGCTTTGAAAAGTGCACGAGCCTCAGATCTAACAGTTGTATCTTTGGTCCCTCTCTGACTGTGGTCGTGTCAAAACAGTCGAGTTTTAATATTTATAAAAGAGTGATCGAACCTGTGGACTGACTACAACAATGATAGAGGCAAGCGCACCTATCGAACAGTAGTATAGCTCAGGCAAGAATATCTTATCGAACCCAAGGAACCTAAAAGTACTACTACTCACTTTCTTTCTATCATTTAGCCTCAAATATGGAGTGATTGGTTTATTAATCTAAAACAAATGAAATACTTAAACTTAAATGCAAAGACAAAAGAAAGAAACTTTTAAAAAAGACTTCGAAGAAAACTCAATTTATAAAGACGATACCTTCGGGAAGAATCCACCTATGACTTCACTTACTATCTACCTTTTCAATGCATATGATTTCTTTACTTAGCTTGATCCGTGAGACTCTCTAACCTATATTAAACCTTCTCTCGAAGCGAATAACGTCCAACCTTAGGTTAATTAGTGGAACTCTCGTTCTCTTATAATAACCCCCTAAGGAAGCAGTAAATCGATCAATGGACTCCCATATTAGGTTTCACCCTAATCCGGCAAAAATCTCGTAACCCTATCTCTAGGCGCTCGATCAACTCCGCTTAATTATGCTAGATCTACTCTTAGGCAGGGTCTATTCCTCCTCCACCTAAGCACATCAAATAAATTTAAGCAACATAATTAAGAACAAACTAAGTATTTATCATATAAACCGAAAGAATTAAATAAAAAAATCCATCATAGGTTTCATCCCCTTCAGGTATCTAAGGGGTTTAGTTCATAACTAAACAAAAAAACATCTCAAGAGAAAAAGTAAAACAAAACATAAGAAATCCCTAAAACCTCTGAAGGAATTGAAGAGGAGATCCTCCATCTTGAGTAGAACTCTGACTCTTCGAGATGGATCAATTGGCTATCTTTGAGACAATCCCTAAACGAGAAAGGCTTGGTAAAAAACTCTGCTCAATGATCGACCCCTTGAATAGCCACCTTGGGGTGTTTTTATATACTTTTGGGATGCTTTACTTGTCTCCTAAGTACTCATAATTCAGGTACAATTTGTCCTAGGTGTTTGAGTAGACTTAAGATTACGTTTCTTGGGCTCCAAGCATCCTATTCTGAGTTAAATTACTCTTTCCCACGGCATGGGCACGGCTAAGGCACGCCCGTGTAAATTGAGGCTCAGCCCGTGTCTCTATTCTATTGATTTAGGCACGGCCGTGGCACGCCCATGCAAGTCGAGGGATAGGCCGTGCTTCGGGTCTGTCGATTGGGGCACAGCCATGCAAATCGGGGATAAGCTGTGTTGGGCTTTTTGTCGATGAGACACGGCGGTGTAAATTGGTGACAGGCCGTGTTTTAGGTGGATAGTAAGGCACGACCATGTGGAATAAAGCCCAGGCCGTGTCGACTTTTTGGGTTGGCCCAATTTGGTCTGTTTTAAGCCCATTTTACTTTCTTTTTATCCTTAGGTGTTCTCCTGAGTATAAGACATGAAAAGAAAGGATTAATAGACCTTTTTACATAAATCAAGGATAAATTCATCCAAAAGCATACTAAATGTTGGCTTAAAACATGTTACTTTTACGGTTTATCAGACTGCCACTCATATTACTCGTATTTTTGGGTGGTCTACCTTGAACTATTGTATTACTCGATCTCATATTTTGTACCAAATTTTGCTCCGCTAATTTTAGGCACTCACGAATGAAATGATTCATTGATTCACATTTAAACCCGATCATGCAATCTGCAATTGCCAGGATATCGTTTACCACAATGTTCACACTCGGGTTGATTTGATCTGACATTACCCATACTAACTACTGGGGTAGCTCTCAAGCTCACAGGTGGTCTATCCCGATCTCGTCTAGAATACCCCGCAGTAGCCTTTGAATGGCTAGTATCATCTCGAAACTTCTTTGATGTCGACTGAAATGACTTACTAAATAATCTCTTACGTGTATCTCTAGCTTCAAAGTCAGCTTTTCTTTTCTCTTTCCTGAGCTCTTTGGCTTTGCAAGCTCGCTCAACAAGTACTATGAACTCTTTTATCTCAAATATGGCAACAACAGTTTAATTCTTCGTTCAGCCCATCTTAAAATCTTTTACACATTATAGCTTTGGTCAAACACACTCTCGGGCATACCGACTGAGTCTCACAAATTTTTGCTCATACTCTGTCACAGTCATCCGACGTTGTTTCAACTCAAGAAATTCTTTGTGCCTTTTATCGATAAATCTCTAGCTGATGTATTTCTTACGGAACTCAGTTTGAAAGAATTCCCAAGTCACTCACTCTCTTAGAACCACCGATACTAGTGTATTCCACTAGTGATATGTAGTGTCTTATAGCAAAGATATTACACATTTTAAGCATTCATCATGGGTGCAAGATAACTCATCAAACATTCGTATAGTATTATCAAGCAAAAATTTAGCCCGCTCAGCATCATCTTCATCAGTGGCTCTGAACTCTTTGGCTCCGTGTTTTTTGATTTTATTAATAGGAGGCTTAGGTAATCTCAACGGATCACTCACTTGAGGCATAACAGGTATTAAAGATGGATTAGTCGGGGGTGGAGGTTGTTGTGTAGTCGGATTAGTCTGAATATATTGAGTAAACCAGTCGTTAATCATTTGGTAAAAGGCTTGTCTAGCCTCTCTCTCCTAGTTACTCGAAGTCGATCGAGAATTAATAGGCGCTGCCCCTTGCGCGGGAGCAGGTGCTATACTCTCAACATCATTAGCTACGGCTCTATCGGGATCCATTACTATACAAAAACATGTTTTCAGATGTTAGAAGTTATCACACTATCGCAGTATAAAATATGGCATGTATAGCTAGACTCACACATGCTATGTTAGTCCTAGAATCGACTAAATCGTAGCTCTGATACCAATCAAATGTAACACCCCTAACCCGTATCCGTCGCCAGGTTTGGGATTCAAGGCATTACCAAACAATACATAATTCAGAACAGACATTCAGATCAAACATTCATTTCTTTCATGCTTCATAAATGAACCACATCAATACACTTATCCTATTCAAATTTAAAACCTTAATACTTCTAATTTCACATCAACCGCATATTGAAATTTTGTTTGTTTCAATCATATAACATTACATATCATATATCATGCATATATCAAATATATATTGTGAAACATCCCGAAATAGGGCCTAAAAAATAGTGGTTGCAAAACCACGAATCCAAGACAGAAAAATTTATTTTGATTAATTATTATGATTTACCTAGTAATTAAATATATGTGTTAGAGTACCAATAAGAAATTTTATTGATTGCATGCTTAAATTGCCTATTAGGACTTGTTTGCAAAAGTTACTAAATAGGGGTTCTAATTTATAGAGTACTTGAATGAAATGGAAGTTTGGAGTAGGAGTCCTTAAATGGTAATTAGACCATTATGTTTCCATGGACAAAAATGGACAGACATAGATAAAAATAACTAAAGTTTTAATGAAGGGTATTTTAGTCATTTAGAAATAAAAAGAAATTAAAAGGGAAAAAGATGGAAAATGTGTTCATCTTCTTCATTTGGATGAAATTTCAAAGGGGACACCATAGCTAGGGTTTCTTCAACTTCTCAAGCTCATATTAAGTGCATCTAAGCCCCGTTTTTAATATTCTTTATGTTTTTGGAGTCCCGGTAACTTGATTTACCTTAATTTAGCAATAATTTAACCTAGGGTTCATATTTGGAAAAATACCCATATGTGAAATGCATTTATTTTGATGTTTTATGATAGAATATAAAGTCTAAAATTAAGTTAAGCAACTTTTACTAAGCGATTTTAAGTGAAAACGAGTAAAACGGCTTTGTAACATCCCCAAACCCGGCCCACGAGTCTTGACCGGATCTGGTTATGTCACTGCGGAATGACGATTGAAAATCTTTATCTTTAGAATAAAACTTGAAAATTTTGTTAACTTTTGGAAAATGTGTCCATTAAAAATTATTTAATCATCTAAACTTGACTTGGATTAAAACTTTATTATATTTTATTAAAAGATAAATCATTTGTAAAAATATTTCTAAGTACGATATAAATTCAGTCATCCATAAGCAGTACTTTAAATCAAAAGTGGCCCTTATTACAACCAATATTAAACAAAACACTTAGTATTAAAATTGCTTAAAAATAATTAAATTAATCTCCTACGCATGGGCCACCTTGCATCCTCTCCAAACCGGTCCGGTCAACAAGTCACTGCGATGTTGGATAAATAATTGGGTGAGTCATAATGACTCAGTGTGTAATTAAAACCACTGATATCCACCCACATGCTAGCCACAAATCAACCCAATTATCAAATGCAACATATAAACATAATCATTTAGATATTACCACAATCTGGGCTTGGCCCACATTCAATCCACATTCAAGTACTAGGCTAGGCCCTTTTCTCATTAATCCACTGATCACTGGGCTTGGCCCATTTCCACGTATGTTCTCATAACATACCAATTCACATGTCATATTGGGCTTGGCCCATTTCCATAGCATCTCATAACGGAACAATGCAACATGAAACCCAACCCAATCCTAAGGTCCAACCGCTACACACCCCCTTATCCAGCTTACCACACACCAGGGGACTATCGAGTCACCCTCTCCTTTTTCCTCCAAAAAGGCAACCAATGCCATCCACGATGTAGCGTATAGCTAACATCAAACCATGATGGAGCACACAGCAATCCATCAAGCCACGATATGGCATAAAGCCGATATCAATCAAGGTAACCACGCGAACTAAATCGCAAAGATCCACAACGACCTCGGCCGGCGCCAATCCACGATGTAGCACAAAGTCGACATCAACCACGTACTCAAGTACACCGTACCTTCTTTCAAAAACCCACCCATGCACATGTAACATGATATGATCTTTGAGATGATGCATGTACATGATATTCACAAATATAGGCATGCTCACATAGTTACAATCAATTATCACATATTAGCCAATTTGCTACTAACTCGTCGTCATCATACCCCTTCAAGGGTATCAATTTCACATTCTTGCACTTGTTAACAAACATATAAAACGAGGCAAATATCACGCAAATCCGGAAACAATGGCTAACTACACACCTTATGACTGAAGCTCTATACCTCGATCTCGGCGCTATCGCTAACTAAACAACGACTATCATCTATAACTATCACTGCTTTGGCCCACACCCGGTGGCCAATCTCGAATCTAGAAGATAGCCTTCTTTTGAACTTGGGATAGGGACTTCCCTTGCCCACCTTGACCGGTTGTAGCCTCCATCAACACACTTAATCGAACAACGGTTAAATCCCAACTCATACATCCAAATATTAAACCTTACTAAATATCCTTACCTCAATCGGTCGAATCCGAAACACTACTTAATGCTTTCGCAAACGCTGACTAAACCACTCCAAAGAAAGTCTCCTGCGTTAGGCTCTTCTCCCCTACAATCGGCCTTAGCATCAAATACTTAACAACCTTAGTCTTAATCGAATACCAAATACATAACTTACCAAAATAAACCCTTACCACCACTTACCAAGTCGACTGCTAGCAACTGAGGCTTGACTGAATACCTCAAAATCCTAGAGTACCCTCAACAACGATTGCAACGAAAACCCGAAGAGATCTATGCTAATATTCGGCCAAGGTGCTACCAAATTGAAGAAAGGAAATTCGGCACAAGGGTGGGGTGTAGATTCGGCTAACAAAAGAAACCCAATGGAAAGGGAATAGGGGTTTCGGCCAAAAGGTTTGAAAAGAGGAAAGAAAGGTATAGGGGTGCACTTTTGATTTAGCACCAAATGGAAGAGAAGAGAGATGAAAGGGTGAGTGATTTCGGCCAAGGATTAAAAAAAAGAATGGAAAGAAGGAAGATAGCAATGAAGGTTTTGGCTTAGGGGAAATGAGGAGAACAAATGGAGAATTTGTGAAGCAAAATTCGGCAAGAGGGCAAATGGAAAAAAAAACAAAAAGGTGAGCACCTCCCCCCTATTTAAAGAGTTCGGCACCCCCTCCCCTTGAAGACTCCAAAATCTGGCCACCACATACTAATTCAATCTAATTTGAATTAGTCCTCTTCTCAATTCATCCCATATTCTATCTCCTTATCAAATTTAAATAAACCAATCACAACTCTTATTTACTAATTTAAACTAAATAAAATAATCCTACAATTATCTAAAATAAATAAAATAAATTATCACTTACTTACCAACCGAATTAATTAAAAAAAAAAAAGAATGACTTAATCCAATGCGGCTCCTGGTGCCCTCCACCTTCACGCCACCTCTTCATGTCGTGAAAAAAAACCCCACCGCGGCCTCCATGATTGAGCAGGACACAGGGAACCAACGACCAAGAGGCGCCCAGGCCATTTGGGCTAGGCGTTGGTTTGTGACTTAAACGCGTAATATATTCTTTTAAGCCCTTTCCATCTCCAACGCTCGCTTGCAAAATAAATATCAAAATTCTGCCTCCCTTGCGCCTCGAACTCGCGACCTGCACCTAGCGCCTTTCACCAAATAACAAAAATAAAAATGCCAAATGCTGCTGCTCCCACTCGAACCAGCGCCCTTGCTCTCCTTCAACGCCCAAGTAGCGCATGAGTGCCACTTTGCCAACTGGACTTCCATGTACACCAAGCCACACCATTAATTTTAAGGCATACTCAGCCCAGCCCCTTGATGCACAAAAATAACACAAAATTGCTACCCCAGCAGCTCGAACCTTTGACCCCTTAGGCGTCACCTTCCCAAGCCCCAAGCAGCGCCTTCATGCCACTTTGCCAAATCCTTTCTTGTGTCCTAAATTCCACCAATTTATTTTAAAGCCTACTTGCCCTATTTCCCCTTTTTACACTAAAAATCAGAAATTTTCCAAAGCCTTCCTCTTTCATCCAAACATTTCTAAAATCCCTAAAACTCATCCAAGCACTCCCAAAAACCTACTAACACTCGAATCACACACAACCTGCATAGCCCCTAAAACCAGGGTGTTACAATTCTACCCTCCTCAAATTAATTTCGTCCTCGAAATTACTTTACTAACGAACGTCCGTACAACCTATCTTACCACCTTACGCTTATGCTGCGCACTCTGATCTTGCTAAGACTATCATACCTTCCCAACACAGTTTCTAAGTTCGCACTCAAAATTCAAAACACCTCTCTTAGCATCACAGAAAAGGGCTAACTCATAAGCAAGCAAAATAATTAAAGCATGTACCAAAGCAAAGGAGCTTATCCGCTATCACATCCTTGGTTGACTCTGACTAGAACCATTCCTTCCATGGCTTGAACCACGACCCCTCGTCGCTCGAGGACAATTCTTAACCAGATGTGCCTTAGATCCACACCGAAAGCATTCTTTACTATTTCCCCAACACTCTCCTGTGTGAGGTCTTCCACACCGAGCACAAGGACGATTCGGATCCACTGGTACAAGTGCACTTACAGGGTTCTCGGTCCTTGGTCTTTTCTGGGCATTACCAAACGATGCTGATGGTCCAACATTTCTCTTATTCTCGTTCCTATTCTTCTCTCGATTTTCCCTTATAGTCTTCTTAACCTCCTCAGCGATCCGAGCTTTCTCCACTAAAATGGCAAAGTCTCTTTCTCTGTGCGGGGCGATCAACTCCCGCAACTCACCTCGTAGCCCATCTTCGAATCGAACACTCCTTTCGTAATCGGTAGCCACGATTCCTTTGGCGTCTTGACTTAGTCGGACAAACTCGACTTCATATTCCGCTCCGACTTATTCCTTGCACTAGATTTAGAACGCTTTCCTTTGCGAGTCAAATAAGCGGCCCTACATACTTCCCTTTGAACTTGGCCTTAAAGAAATCCCAATCTAGTCGATCCGTCGGTACACCTTGTTTGACAGTGAGCCACCAACGATAAGCTTCGTCTCGAAGCAACGAAACAGCGCCCTTTAGCTTTTCTTCATTGGTGCAATCCAAATCGTCCATGATTCTTTTGACTACTTCTAGCCAATACTCCGCTACGTTAGGAGCTACTCCCGACACTCCTCTAAAGATCTCGACTCCGTTCGATCTAAGCCTCTCGGACACCGACTTCCGAGCTCCATTTCCCTTACTAACTCCCGCTACTCGCTCTAGCACTCGCAACATGGCCCGCGATACTGCGTCATCTTCTCTGTCGATCTTGCTCCTCCACGTCCCACTTTGGCGGCACTTCATTTCGACCCATGGCGGACCCTATCGGTTCGATCTTGCCATTCTACCTCTACTGCGTCCTCTAGAACTCATCTCTATCGTCTTGATTTATCTGATTAAGAAGTTTTATGCATTAGTAATTGTTCCACTATTCAACCGTGAGCATATTTTATGAATGACAGATTTTAGAAGTAGTTCTTTCGATCACACAAGGTTCCAGTTCAAATTCGCTATTCTAATTCAGAGAATCACTTTCACACTCATCAATAGAGCCACCTTCATTCCACAATGAAGCCACATTCATTCATCATCAAAACACATTCATTCCTCAGTAGAGGCACATTCAATGGTATCTACCCCACACATTCACTATGCGGACATTCTTGCCCGTTTCTACCCCAGGGGTATTTTCGTCATTTTGTCCTACAGGGACATTTTCGTAATAAACCAGGGAAATTTTAAAACTTAATAAACCAGAAAATTTTGAAATTTCCACATCGAGAGGCATTTCGAAAATTTGTCAAATTAGAATCTGAGAAATTTTGGAAACCGAGGGTATTTTAGTAATTTTGTCAACCGGGTAACTTTGTAAATTTCAAGAGTTGGGGTATTATTTTGAAATACAAAAATTTGGATACTTTTGCAAAGTGAGAGAATTTTATTAAAGTTGGGGTTAACTCAAAAATTTTAAAAGTCAGGGGCATTTTAGTAATTTTCAACACAGGGGTATTTTTGTAAATTTTCCCAAATCGGGGTATATTGATATTTTGAACACTAGAGATTTTAATATTTTGCAAAGTAAAAATCATTTTAACAAAAGTTGAGTGTAGTGTGGTAATTTTATAATACAAGGGCATTTTTGCAATCTTGCCACTAGGGCATTTTGGTAATTTTGGTAAATCGAAAAAAAACGTTTTTTTTTTCAAAACCAGATTTAGGGTTTACAAACCAAAAAGGGTAAATTTAAAAATTGTAAAACCAAGAGTTTTAAAACAGCAAGGCTAATCCCTTTGGGTTTTAAGAATTGGTTTAGCTTATGAACAAGTCCTCTTGGTTAAGGTGAGCCAGTAGCTACGCACTGTAGGATTCAAGTGGAGAGGAGGTGAGTCACGGATTGCTTAAATACCAAGCTCCCACCGATTACCACTCCTAGACATGCGCACACAGGTTGCCACACCTTAACACGGCGACTTACTTCACAGGTTTGTTTAGTAACCTTAAGTCTTATGCACATGTTTGAGTAGACTAGCCTTAGGGTTCAACTGATTCTAATTCACTAATCTAAAGCCCAACAAAGCCCATAACAGTTTATATAACAAATTACTTGACAAGTCTGAAGTACTTACCTGGTGGACTTGGGCCGGAGGTACAGGTGCCATGCTAGAAAAACCTGAAATAAAAGCCCATATTTTGAAAAGCCCATTTTTGAAAATGTTTTTGGGCCCAAAACCCTCAAAGTCGAGTTTTGAACCGGGCTCTGATACCAATCTGTAACATCCCCAAACCCGGCCCACGAGTCTTGACCGGATCTGGTTATGTCACTGCGGAATGACGATTGAAAATCTTTGTCTTTAGAATAAAACTTGAAAATTTTGTTAACTTTTGGAAAATGTGTCCATTAAAAATTATTTAATCATCTAAGCTTGACTTGGATTAAAACTTTATTATATTTTATTAAAAGATAAATCATTTGTAAAAATATTTCTAAGTACGATATAAATTCTGTCATCCATAAACAGAGTACTTTAAATCAAAAGTGGCCCTTATTACAACCAATATTAAACAAAACACTTAGTATTAAAAATTATTTAAAAATAATTAAATTAATCTCCTTCTGCATGGGCCACCTTGCATCCTCTCCGACCCGGTCCGGTCAACAAGTCACCTGCGATGTTGGATAAATAATTGGGTGAGTCATAATGACTCAGTGTGTAATTAAAACCACTGATATCCACCCACATGCTAGCCACAAATCAACCCAATTATCAAATGCAACATATAAACATAATCATTTAGATATTACCACAATCTGGGCTTGGCCCACATTCAATCCACATTCAAGTACTAGGCTAGGCCCTTTTCTCATTAATCCACTGATCACTGGGCTTGGCCCATTTCCACGTATGTTCTCATAACATACCAATTCACATGTCATATTGGGCTTGGCCCATTTCTATAGCATCTCATAACGGAACAATGCAACATGAAACCCAACCCAATCCTAAGGTCCAACCGCTACACACCCCTTATCCGACCTACCACACACGGGGGACTATCGAGTCACCCTCTCCTTTTCCTCTAAAAGGCAACCAATGCCATCCACGATGTAGCGTATAGCTAACATCAAACCACGATGGAGCACACAAATCCATCAAGCCACGATATGGCATAAAGCCGATATCAATCAAGGTAACCACGCGAACTAAATCGCAAAGATCCACAACGCGACCTCAGTCAGCGCCAATCCACGATGTAGCACAAAGCTGACATCAACCACGTACTCGAAGTACACCCGTACCTTCTTTCAAAAACCCACCCATGCACATGTAACATGATATGATGCTGAGATGATGCATGTACATGATATTCACAAATATAGGCATGCTCACATAGTTACAATCAATTATCACATATTAGCCAATTTGCTACTAACCTGGTCGTCATCATACCCCCTTCAAGGGTATCAATTTCACATTTACTGCACTTGTTAACAAACATATAAAATAGGTAAATATCACACAAATCCCGGAAACAATGGCTAACTACACACCTTATGACCTGAAGCTCTATACCCTCGATCTCAATGCTATCGCTTAACGAAACAACAGCTATCTGTCTATAACTATCACCTGCTGCTGGCCCACACCCCGGTGGCCAATCTCGAACTGTCGAGACAGCCCTCTTTTTGAACTTCGGGATAGGGACTTCCCCTTGCCCACCTTGACTGGTCGTAGCCTCCATCAACACACTTAATCAGAACAACGGTTAAATCCCAACTCATACATCCAAATCTTAAATCTTACTAAATATCCTTACCTCAATCGGTCGAATCCAAAACGCTACTTAATGCTTCCATAAACGCCGACTAAACCACTCCAAAGAAAGTCTCTGCGTTAGGCTCTTCTCCCTACAATCGGCCTTAGCATCAAATACTTAACAACCTTAGTCTTAATCGAATACCAAATACATAACTTACCAAAATAAACCCTTACCACCACTTACCAAGTCATTGCTAGCAACCGAGGCTTGACCGAATACCTCAAAATCCTAGAGTACCCTCAACAAAGATTGCAACGAAAACCCAAGAGATCTATGCTAATATTCGCCAAGGTGCTACCAAATTGAAGAAAGGAAATTCGGCACAAGGGTGGGGTGTAGATTCGCTAACAAAAGAAACCCAATGGAAAGGGAATAGGGTTTCGCCAAAAGGTTTGAAAAGAGGAAAGAAAGGTATAGGGGTGCACTTTTGATTTAGCACCAAATGGAAGAGAAGAGAGATGAAAGGGTGAGTGATTTGACCAAGGATTAAAAAAAGAATGGAAAGAAGGAAGATAGCAATGAAGGTTTGACTTAGGGAAATGAGGAGAACAAATGGAGAATTTGTGAAGCAAAATTGACAAGAGGGCAAATGGAAAAAAAAAAAAAAAGGTGAGCACCTCCCCTATTTAAAGAGTTCGGCACCCCTCCCTTGAAGACTCCAAAATCAGCCACCACATACTAATTCAATCTAATTTGAATTAGTCCTCTTCTCAATTTATCCCATATTCTATCTCCTTATCAAATTTAAATAAACCAATCACAACTCTTATTTACTAATTTAAACTAAATAAAATAATCCTACAATTATCTAAAATAAATAAAATAAATTATCACTTACTTACCAACCAAATTAATTAAAAAAAATAAAACAGTAGCAGCTTAATCCAATGCAGCTCCCTGGTGCCCTCCACCTTCACGCCACCTCTTCATGTCAGCAGCAAAAGAAAACCCCACCTGTAGCCTCCATGATTCGAACGCAGGACCTGGGGGAACCAACGACCCGGTAGCGCCCCAGGCCATTCGGCCTAGGCGTTGGTTTGTGACTTAAACGCGCAATATATTCTTTTAAGCCCTTTCCATCTCCAACGCCTGCTTGCAAAATAAATATCAAAATTCTGCCTCCCTTGCGCCTCGAACTCGCGACCTGCACCTAGCGCCTTTCACCAAATAACAAAATAAAACGCCAAATCTCATTGCTCCCACTCGAACCAGTAGCCTTTCTTCTTCGCCTAAGTAGCGATGAGTGCCACTTTGCCAATCGGACTTCCATGTACACCAAGCCACACCATTAATTTTAAGGCATACTCATTGACCCTTGGCGCACAAAAATAACACAAAATTGTTTGCCAAAGACTCGAACCTTGACCCCTTAGGCGTCACCTTCCCAAGCCCCAAGCAGCGCCTTCATGCCACTTTGCCAACTCCTTTCTTGTGTCCTAAATTCCACCAATTTATTTTAAACCCTACTTGCCCTATTTCCCCTTTTTACACTAAAAATCAGAAATTTTCCAAAGCCTTCCCTTTATCCAAACATTTCTAAAATCCCTAAAACTCATCCAAGCACTCCCAAAAACCTACTAACACTCGAATCACACACAACCTGCATAGCCCCTAAAACCAGGGTGTTACAGGCTTAATCAGTAAAAATACCTAATGTTCATAAGTACATGTTAGAGTGAGAGTTTGATGTTGCCATAGAAGGGAAAAATGATCAAAATGTCATAAAACATAAGAATAAGGGATAAATTTTAATTTCTGAGCTTTGGGAAAAATGTGTAAATATGTAAAAGTTTAGGGGCAAAATCATAATTTTGCCAAAGTTAGAGTTAAGGACTGTTTAATAAATGTGAGTATTAAATAAGCTAAATTTGCTATTCTAGATCAAGAGGAATGAAATCCAGAGCTAGACCGGGGAATGAAAAAGATAGTGGACTAAATCACTATATTGATCGTATTTTGTTTCGAGGTAAGTTTGCGATAAATAAATGCAATATTCTATTATTTTACATTTGATACTATTAAATCCCAGCATTTACATATTTATTCTATTAATTTATCATTTAAAGACTCAAGCATGAATTGACGGAGAAGCAATCTCAGAAAGTTCCGGTTGAACCTTAGGAATGTATAGGATACAAATGTCATGACATTTGGGTTTAAGGAAATCATGTAAGACCATGTCAAGACATGGCATTGATAAGTTACTATAAGGCAAAGGTACCATGTAGAACCAAGCCAATGCATGGCATTGGTGAGTTTATAAGGCAAAGGTCCCATGTAAGACCATGCCAAAGGCATGGCATTGGTGAGTTCATAAGGCAAGGATACCACGTAAGACCATGTCAAGACATGGCAATGGTTAAGTTTCAAAAGGAAAGGTACCCGTGTATCCTTAGTACTCCAAGTGGTTCAACTGAAAATTCAAAGAGTATACCAAAGGAAAGGTAAGACAAGTTCATGTTGAAAGGTATAGGTAAGAATGCAAAGTTTAAGTATATTGAGTTAAAAGCTTAAATGATCTTGATAAGAAAAGATTAAGATAATTCTTTAAGAATGTTGTTATTCATTTACATGCAAACTTACTAAGCTTCATGCTTACTCCAATTCCTTTCTCTCTTTTTATAGTATCACAAGCCAACTCGGGGATCGCAAGGATGTCAGAGATCGTTACACACTATCAAAGGATTAACTCGAGATTTTGTGATTCGAACGTTTTAAATTATCACATGTATAGGGACTTAGCCATTTTGTGTGTATGTTCTTATGATATGTCTTAAGATTGGCTTGTAAATGCTTAATAATGATTAGCCATTAAAATGATTAATTAAGAATATGTTTTGGATGTTATGTATGCTTAGATGATAGTTATTACAAAGAAATTATGAAAGAGTAAAAATCTGCAGGGGAACAATTTTGAATCGCAACTGTGACGTGATTTCGAAAATTCACTAAGAATAATAGAAATAGAATTAGGGAGTGAATAAGGTAAAGAATTAAATATTATTGAGTCTATTTTTATATGAAAGAAATGGTGTAGGCAAAAGAATTGAATATTATGAGGTGATTGATTTTTAATGCAGAAGGGTTAGAACTGGAAAAAAATGTAATAGGGGAGAATTTAACTAAAAAACTGTATTAATTTGCCACACTAAAAATTCTAAAAAATTATAGTAAGAAGATATATGAGTCTAGCTTCAAGGAAAATTTACGAATCTAAATTTTGAGTTTCGTAACTTGAGTTATAGTCAATTTAGTGACCATGACCCAGATGGACAGTTTCATTATGAATAAGGAAATAATTTTAAGAGCAAATTTTTATGCCCCGAACTAGTAAATTAAGTCTAGTAATGCCTCGTACTCGACTCTGGTGACGGTCTCGAGTAAGAGGTGTTACATTTATTGGTATCAGAGTAAGAGTTTAGTCGATTCTCAAAATATTCAGTATGAGTAAGACTCTAGCTATACATGCCATGATTATATTTTGATAGTGTGACGACACCTTATGATTTTAAAAATATTTTTCTTTTATAGTTATGGATCCCGAACGAGCTGGTGCAGATGAAGAAGAGAGTAATGCGTCGGCTCCCGCAGAAGGGACGGTGCCACCAGATAGTAGTGAAAGGCTCGTTATAGTTAGTTAGAGAGGAGGGGCTTGAGAAGTCTTCTTCCAAGTTATGAATGAATGGTTTACTGAGTTCGTTCATACGAACCCGGCCGTTAGACCTCTACCCCCTCATAATCCTCAGATTACCCATGTAGCTTCCCAGTCACAGATATAGCCAGAAGAGATAAGCCACTCGTTGATAAGATTAGAAAATAAGGGACCGAAGAGTTTCGGGCTACTAAAGATGATGATGCAGAGAAAGCTGAATTTTGGCTTGAAAATACTATTAGAGTTTTGACGAGTTATCCTGCACACCGAAAGAGTGTATTAAATGTGTGGTGTCACTTCTTAGAGATTCGGCCTACAAGTGGTGGAAGACACTTGTGTCAGTAGTACCGAAAGAAAGAGTTACCTGGGATTTCTTTCAGGAGGAGTTCCGTAAGAAATACATCAGTCAAAGGTTTATTGACCAGAAAAGAAAAGAGTTCCTTGAGTTAAAATAGGGTAAGATGACAGTGACCGATTATGAACGTAAATTTGTCAGACTCAGCAATTATGCTCGAGAGTGTGTGTCTACAGAGGCTATCATGTGCAAAAGATTTGAGGATGGGCTCAATGATGATATTCGACTGTCAGTTGGTGTTCTAGCGATAAAAGAGTTTGTTGTTTTAGTTGGCCGAGATTGTAAGGCAAAGGAGTTGTTGAAAGGAAAGGGTAAAGCTGAAATTGAGATGCAAGATACGAAGAAAGACAGATGAGCAAGTCATTTCAGTCTACATCTAAGAGGCCTAGAGAGTTCTCTACGAGATCTAATTTCTCAAGCGGGTATTCTAGCCTAAACAGAGGTGGAAGATTTATGGATCCAAAAGCTCAAACCACTTTGATTGCGAGTGTTGGCAGTATTCAGCCTGATAGACCTGAGTTTCCTCAATGTGGTCGATGTCATCCAGGTCAATATCGAGCAACTGAAATTGGTTGTTATCGATGTAGTGCATCGGGTCATTTCATTCAAGAGTGTCCCGAGATGGTTAAAAGAGAAGTAATACCGAGTCCAAGACAGGCAATACCCCTATTAGAGGTAGACCTCAGAGAAATCTGAGAGTAGGGGCAGGTAGAGGTACATTTAGAGATTCAGCAGTGAGATCAAATGTTAGAGCACCCGCAAGGACTTATGCTATTCGTGCTCGTGAAGAGGCATCCTCCCCCGACATAATTACCGGTACATTTTCTCTTCATGATGCTAATGTTATTGCTTTGATTGATCCGAGTTCAACTCATTCCTATATTTATATGAAATTGATGCCTAGTATGAACATGCCCATAGAGTTTACGAAATTTGTGATTAAAGTATCGAATCCATTAGGTCAGTATGTGTTAGTAAACAAAGTTTGTAAAAATTATCCTTTGATGATTAGGGGTTACTATTTTCTGGTTGATCTCATTCTATTTCTATTTGGTGAGTTTGATGTGATTCTTGATATGGATTGGTTAACTGCACATGATGTGATAGTGAATTGTGGAAAAAAATTTATTGAGTTGAAATGTGAGAATGGTGAAATTCTTCGGGTTCATTTAGATGAGTCAGATAATTCAATTTCCATGATTTCTATTATGTCTGCTAAGAAATGTTTGAAGAAAGGATGTGAGGCTTACCTTGCTTTTGTATTGAATACTAAAGATCCAGAGTTGAAAATTGAATCAGTGCCTGTGGCAAGTGAGTTTTCTGATGTGTTTTCGGAAGAACTACCAGGTTTGCCTCTTATCAGAGAAGTTGATTTTGGTATTGAATTGATTACAGGTACCAGACCTATTTGTATTTGTCCTTATAGAATGGCTTCGATAGAATTGAAAGAATTGAAAGCTCAGCTACAGTAATTAACTGATAAAGGCTTTGTAAGACCTAGTTGTTCACCATGGGGTGCACCAGTGTTATTTGTGAAAAAGAAGGACAGTTCCATTAGATTGTGCATAGACTATCGACAGCTTCACAGGTAACCATCAAGAACAAATATCCACTGCCTAGAATAGATGATTTTTTTTGATCAATTGAAGGGAGCCACTGTGTTCTCTAAGATATATTTGAGATCCAGATACTATCAGTTGTGAGTTAAAGAGTCAAATGTCCCAAAGACTGCTTTCTGAACTAGATATGGTCATTATGATTTTCTTATGATGCCATTTGGCTTAACTAATGTTCCCACCATTTTCTTGGATTTAATGAACTGAATTTTCAGACCTTACTTGGACAAGTTTGTAGTTGTGTTCATTGATGACATCTTGATTTATTCTCATGATGAGACTGAGCATGTAAAGCATTTGAGAATAGTTTTACAGATTTTGAGAGATAATCTGTTTTATGCCAAGTTCAGCAAAAGTGAGTTCTGGTTACGAGAAGTTCATTTTCTTGGACATATTGTCTCAGGTGAAGGTATTAGAGTTGATCCGAGTAAGATTTCAGCCATTGTTAATTGGAAGCCTCCTAGGAATGTATCAGAGGTCAGAAGTTTTCTTGGTCTTTCTGGTTATTATAGACAATTTGTAGAGGGATTTTCTATGATAGCTACTCCATTGACAAGATCATTACGAGAAAAGTCATCAAGTTTGAATGGACCGAGAAGTGTCGTGAGAGTTTCGATAAGTTAAAGGCATTGTTGACTGAAGCTCCTGTCTTAGTATAACCAGAACTGGGTAAAGAGTTTGTGATTTACAGTGATGCATCCTTGAATAGACTAGGCTGTGTACTTATGGAGGAAGGTAGGGTAATTGCTTATGCCTCTAGACAGTTAAAGCCACATGAGAAAAATTATTCGACACATGATTTAGAGCTAGCTGCTATTGTATTTGCATTAAAAATCTAGAGACATCACTTGTATGGTGAGAAATGCCGAATATTCACTGATCATAAAAGTTTGAAATACTTGATAACTCAGAAAGATCTGAACTTGAGGCAAAGAATATGGCTAGAGTTGATTAAAGATTATGAGCTAGTGATTGATTATCACCTGGGTAAGGCAAATGTTATTGTTGATGCTTTGAGTAGAAAATCTTTATTTGCATTAATAGCTTTGCACACTAGTTTGTCCTTATCAGATGATGGTTCTATCTTTGTTGAGTTGAGAGGTAAACTGATTTTTCTTGAAGAAATTTGTGAAGGTCAGAAGGATGACAAAGAGTTGCAAGCCAAAAGAGTTGAGTTCGAGTCAGGTGTAGAGTCTGATTTTCAGATCGGTTCTGACGATTGTTTGATGTTCAGAGATAGGGTATGTGTACCAAAGAATGAAAAACTTATTCAAAAAGTCTTACAGGAAGCACATAGTAGTTCTTTGTCTATTCACCCAGGTAGTACAAAGATGTATAATGGTTTGAAGAAAATGTATTGGTGGGTAGGAATGAAAAGAGATATTTCAGAGTTTGTTTCTAGATGCTTGATATGTCAGCAGGAAAAGGCCAAACATCAGGTACTTTCAGGTTTATTGCAACCTGTATTAATTCCCGAGTGGAAATGGGACGAGTTACTATGGATTTTGTGACAGGATTGCCTTTGACACTAGGAAAGAAAGATGTAGTATGGGTTGTGATTGATAAGCTAACGAATTCAGCTTATTTTATCCCAGTTCGTAGGGATTATTCACTTGATAAGTTGGCCAAGTTGTATATTTCAGAGATAGTCAGACTATATAGAGTACCATTATCGATTATCTCAGATAGAGATCTGAGATTTACCTCACGGTTTTGGAAGAAATTGCAGGAAGCTTTAGGTACAAATTTGAGTTTTAGTACAACTTTCCATCCACAGACTGATGGTCAGTCAGAGAGAGTTATTCAGGTACTTGAAGATATGCTTAGATGTCATGTATTGGAATTTCAAGGTAGTTAGGAGAAATATTTGTCATTAATAGAGTTTGCCTACAATAATATTTATCAATCGAGTTTGAAGATGGCACCTTATGAAGCTTTGTATGGACGTAAATGTCGCACACCATTATATTGGACAGAGCTTAAGGAAAATCAGATTTACGGGGTTGATCTAGTCAAAGAAACAGAAGAGAAAGTAAAAGTCATCTGAGATTACTTGAAAGCAGCTTTAGATAGACAGAAATCCTATGCAGATTTGAAAAGAAAAGAAATTAAATTTCAAGTTGGTGGTAGGGTATTATTGAAAGTATCCCCGTGGAAGAAAGTTCTCAGATTTGGCAAGAAAGGCAAATTAAGTCCACGTTTTATTGGACCGTTTGAGGTGATCGAGAGAGTTAGGCCATTGGCATATCGGTTAGCTTTGCCAACTAGGTTAGAGAATATTCATGATATGTTTCATGTGTCCATGCTACGTCATTGTCGTTCAGATTCGTCGCATGTGATTTCACAAACAGAGGTTGAGATCCAGCCATATTTGACTTACGGTGAGGAACTGGTAAAATTTCTAGCTCGGGAGGTTAAGCAATTAAGGAACAAAAGTATTGCACTTGTGAAAGTACTATGGAGCAGGCATGGGAAAGACAAGGCTACATGGGAGCCCGAAGAGACTATACGAAAACAGTACCCAAATCTCTTCACAAGTAAGATTTTCGGGGGCGAAAATCCCTAAAGGAGGAGAAATGTAACATCCCGAAATAGGGCCTAAACGGAGCAGTGGTTGCGAAACCACGAATCCAAGATAGAAAAGTTTATTTTGATTAATTATTATGATTTACCTAGTAATTAAATATATGTGTTAGAGTATCGATAAGAATTTTTATTGATTGCATGCTTAAATGGCCTATTAGGACTTGTTTGCAAAAGTTGCTAAATAGGGGTTCTAATTTATAGAGTACTTGAATGAAATGGGGATTTGAAGTAGGAGTCCTTAAATGGTAATTAGCAACCAATCGAATTTATTGAGTGATTTGTCCCTAAAACATGTAGTCAATTATTTCACATTATTACTCCGTTAGCAACCAATCAAATACTGAATAATATCAATAATCCATATGAACTCCTTACCTTATTAATATTGGATCCGATTTCTAGCGATTATACGATAACTTCGAAAAAATCCAAGTTTCGGCATTCCACTATATCTCTACGACAAAGAAAAATGATTTCGAATGAGGGAAAGTAAGGTGATAGTCTAGGTCAAAATGACCATCCAAAACCAAAGAAAATAAAATATTGAGAAGAATACTTACCGATTGATCAAGAAATGGATGTTAATATGGATGAGAAGAAGAAATAGAGAAAAGATGAACGTTTAGTTATGGAGGAAATTGTATGTTGATATTCGGCTATCAAGGAAGATGGACAAAAGGTGAATATGAAACCAATCCAAAGAGAAGAAAAATGCACTATTGTGCTAGAAGATTTCGGCAAAGAGAATAGCAAATTGGGAGAAGATGACACTAAAGTTGCAAATGTGATTTTTGGCCAAAACAATACCAAGACCCTATCAAATGCCAAAGTAAAATTTTAGCTACCTAACTACCCCCAAAATCGTCCACATGCATAGTCATAAGGGTCAAAATTTTGCCAACCATTCTTTCCATAGCATTCTCCATGAAATAATCCACTTGTTCCCCTTACTTGCCTTTTCCTTTTGATTCCTTTCCCCAACCTCAACCTTGCCTTATTCTTTTAGCCACCTTACCAAAAATAATGAAGTCCACCCTTGCCATAAATACTCCTTGACCGACACATTAAGGAAGGGAAGCAAAAATAAAAGTCAAAATGCACACAAAGTGATTCAAACTCCTTCCCTCAAGGTACTACAAGTGATGCCATAGCCTCTTTACTAATAGCTCATTTATGCAAGCACATTACTTATTTATTTCTATAAACTTTGAAGCTACTTACCATCTCTCCTTAAAGTGCTAAAATACCCAATTTTTTTCCTAAGGCCCAATTAAACCCGAGACTTCATAGAAACCTTGTAACCTTCCAAATTCACTTAACTAATAAGTCCAATTTGTAATAATTTCATTCTCTTGTTCTCAAAATTTTAAACATTCCTACACCTAAGGCCCATTGGGCCTAATCCTACCAGGCCCAATTTTTGGATGTTACACTAAGCCCCGTTTTTAATGTTCTTTACGTTTTTGGAGTCTCGGTAACTTGATTTAGCTTAATTTAGCAATAATTTAACCTAAGATTCATATTTGTAAAAATACTCATAGGTTAATGTGTTTATTTTGATGTTTTATGATAGAACATGAAGTCTGAAATTATGTTAAGCAACTTTTGCTAAGCGATTTTAAGTGAAAACGAGTAAATCGGCTTAATCGGTAAAAAACCCTAATGTTCATAAGTACATGTTAGAGTGAGAATTTGGAGTTTTCATAAAGGGAAAAATGATCAACATATCATAAAACATAATAATAAGGGATAAAGTTTAATTTCTGAGCTTTGGGAAAAATGTGTAAATATGTAAAAGTTTAGGAGCAAAAGTGTAATTTTGCCAAAGTTAGAGTTAAGGACTGTTTAATAAATGTGAGTGTTGAATAAGCTAAATTTTCTATTATAGATCAAGAGGAATAAAATCCGGAGTTAGACCGGGGAAAGAAAAGATAGTGGACTAAATCACTATAGTTGATCGTATTTTGTTTCGAGGTAAGTTTGCGATAAATAAATGCAATATTCTATTATTTTACATTTGATACTATTAAATTTCAGCATTTACATATTTATTTAGTAAATTTATCATTTAAAAACTCAAGCATGAATTGACGGAGAAGCAATCTGAAAAAGTTTCGGTTGAACCTTAGGAATGTGTAGGATACAAATGTCATGACATTAGGGTTTAAGGAAATCATGTAAGACCATGTCAAGACATGTGTAACATCCTGAATTAATGGGCCAATGCGTTTAATGTATGGTTATGCTTAATGAGAGTGTTAGGGGTCCAGAAGGGCTTAGGAATTGGGCCGAGGCCTTAATTGAATTTCTGTTTAGACACTTTAGTGGGAAACCAGTTAGGATAGGGCTTAAAGGATGTTATCTATGTTTAAAAACACAAATGGGCTTGTGGCCCAATGGCAAAATGGAGCCACTTAGAGAGCAAGGGGGTGGCGTCAACTGAGTAGGCCAAATTCAAGTTGCATGAAGCCCAATTCTTTTAATTAAAGTTAGCTAAATTTCGACAATTAATTAGGTGGAGTTGGACGGCAACAAGGCTTAAAAATAGGAGAATTTATCCAAGCGGATAATATAGATAATATGGCAGATAAAGGGAGAAAATTTAGGATCTGATCTGTTGGTCACAGTAGTGGCCGAATTTCCAACTCTAGGGGAAGGAGGAAATCGGTTTTGATGAGGCTAAAGGGGTGCCAAAATTTCCCTTATTTATTAATTAGTTTTAGTTTTCAAAAGAGGGCAATTTCGGCTTTTGGTTAGTGTGTGTGCCGAAAATTGGATTAGAAAATAGGGCACTTCTTAATTTCGACATTTATTCTCATTCTCTTCTCTTAGTTGTTTCCTTTCTCAAAAATTCAAAAACTCCTAAAAGTTTCATCTTCTTCTTCTCTTCCGCTAAAGCCGAAACCTCATAGCCTTTCTCTACACTTTTTCCCGATTTCTTCCATAAGCTGAAACCCTAAGTATCCATGCTCTTTACTCTCTTCTGCTATAGCCGAATGCCCTAGTATCCATTCATTATTTTTCTTCCTGCCAATTTCTTCATTAAAAGCCAAAACCTTCCTGCCAATTTCTTCATTAAAAGCTGAAACCTTCCTGCTGATTTCTTCATTAAAAGCCAAATCTCCCATATTGAGGCAAGTGTCGACTCTTTTTATTCCTTAAGATCTCTTTCGATTTTTAGGGCCAAGGTCGAATGGCCACTTGGTTTGTTAAGGCTGTCGATAGGGCTAATATCCCCTATCTTTTTACGTTTTGGGCAGCCTTCTGGGATTTGTAGGAGACCTGGTCGTTTTGGTTCTTAAGCCAGGAACCGTTAACTTTCGAACCATATCTCTTCTTTCGAGATTTTTAGGTAAGGGATCTCTACTCTATGAATATACATTCATGTTAGTATTCGATACAATGTTTTAATCCAGTTTGTTGACTAAGATCTGTTCCATGGATACAAACGCTAGTCAAACGAAAGAGGGAATTGGATCCGTAAATCTAACCCCTAGATTTAAGAAGCGAGCAGTGTTAGCAGTTTGGGATTGACCACCAGGTTGTGGACCGGCTTCAGAACAAAATCTTAGACTGTCAGCAGTCGTAGCAGCTACTGATAGTGTCGATATAGAAAGTACTGTCATGTCGGTAATCAGGTGTGTGGATCTCTATCACCCTAGTTAATCTGTATTATATGTATGTTATGGGCTAAAACCCGGATAAAGAGGCTGTATGAACAGTCGTAATACCCAAAAAGGGTAGGCAAGGGATGCCAGGTACGTAATCATAGAAACTTCTCTATGTGTATCGAAGTATGTGAAAGTATGTGATCTGTTTAGATAGTTTAATGTTCTGGTTCTTGCATGTATGTATGCGTGGGATGGGATTGATATGATGAAGGGGAGCAGGTCACGAGGTGATTAGTGGCTTTGCCACATAGGTCACATAGTGATCGGTCTTTATGACAGGCAGCGCAGCTGTCGATATATTATTAAGGTCGCATAGCGATCAGTGGCTTTGCCATATAGGTCACATAGTGATCGATATGGTGTGTAGGGGATGGAGGGTTGATTGTAGAAATCCCCACGGTGTGAGGTTGGTACGGGGGTGTGTAGAGGATCAACTCTTAGGTTTGGGATGGGCCATGTTGCATGAAAATATATTCTGTTGCCATTGTTATGGCCCAAGGCTTTCATGTGTTTTTGGGATTTACACACTGAGTCTTGGTGACTCACTCTTTTATTTTTCCCAACTTTTCAGATGAGCAGTAGATCATGGACATGGGAGCCGAGTCGGACTCAAGGGGCCATCAAGACTATTATTTCCATAAACTCTTTCTGGTTATCTTTTAAGTTTTAATTTTGGGATATTTATTTTGTAATAAGGCCTCCATAACTTAGGTTATTTTTCTTAATTATTATGTCACATTTTTATAAACTTATGTTTTCAAAACTTAAATTATAAAGCGAGAGGAAAATAGGCTTTTCAAACACATTCACGCAAATCTTAAAGTTTCATTCAGGAATTACACAATTAATGATTAATCGGTTATAATAAACTGAGATTTTCAAAACCCTTCAAGGCAAAGTTTGCAATGTTCAACCCGTAGCATACCAGATCCGGTCATGACGCATGGGTCGAATTTGGGGTGTTACAACATGGCATTGATAAGTTATTATAAGGCAAAGGTACCATGTAAGACCATGCCTAGGCATGGCATTGGTGAGTTTATAAGGCAAAGGTCCCATGTAAGAACATGCCAAGGCCTGGCATTGGTGAGTTCATAAGGCAAGGATACCACGTAAGACCATGTCAAGACATGACAATGGTTAAGTTTCAAAAGGAAAGGTACCCGTGAATCCTTAGTAATCCAAGTGGTTCAACGAAATATTTAAAGTGTATACCAAAGGAAAGGTAAGACAAGTTCATGTTAAAAGGTACAGGTAAGAATGCAAAGTTTATGTATATTGAGTTAAAAGCTTAAATGATCTTGAGAAGAAAAGATTAAGATAATTCATTAAGAATGTTGTTATTCATTTACATGCAAACTTACTAAGCTTTATGCTTACTCCCATTCATTTCTCCCTTTTTATAGTATTACAAGCCAACTCTGGGATCGCAAGGACGTCGAAGATCGTTACACACTATCAAAGGATTAACTCGATATTTTGTGATTTGAACGTTTTAAGTTATGGCATGTATAGGGACTTAGCCATTTTGTGTGTATGTTCTTATGATATGGCTTAAGATTGGCTTGTAAATTTTTGACAATGATTAGCCATTAAAATGGTTAATTAAGAACATGTTTTGGATGTTATGTATGCCTAGATGATAGTTATTACAAAGAAATTATGAAAGTGTAAAAATCTGCAGGGGAACAGTTTTGGACAGCAATTGCGATGTGATTTTGAAAAATCACTAAGGAGAATAGAAATGGAATTAGGGTGTGAATGAGGTATATAATTAAATCTTATTGAGTCTATGTTTATATGAAAGAAACAGTGTAGTCAAAAGAATTGTATATTATGAGATAATTGATTTTTAATGCAGATGGGTCAGAACTTTCAAATAGTGTAATAGGGGAAACTTTAACTAATAAACTGTATTAATTGGCAACACAAAAAATTCTGGAAAAATTATAATAAGAAGATATATGAGTCTAGTTTCAAGGAAAATTTGCGGGTCTAAATTTCAAGTTTTGTAACTCGAGTTATAGTCAATTTAGTGACCATGACGCAGATGGACAGTTTCATTATGAATAAGGAAATAATTTTAAAAGCAAATTTTTATGCCCCAAACTAGTAAGTTAAGCCTAGTAATGCCTCGTACTCGACTCTGACAACGGTCTCAGGTAAAAGGAGTTACATATTGCATAAGCAAAACATACTATTGCTATTGCCAAATATTCACATATCAATTATTAATTCTACGCTTGCATATAACAAACCGACCGAACAAATTTTCTCTTTATAATAATAATAGTCAATCACATATATAATCATAGTTCCAATTCAAATCAATCATATCTTACTAATCATAATTCATAATCAGCACTTTTCAAAATTTCCAACTAATACAATTCGCACTTACATCAAAACAATTGAACATGTTCCATAATAATTTAATTCGAACCAAAATGTACACAACTTAAAGTTCGATCACATAGGCAACATTACTAACATTATAATATAGTTGTATATACCTTTAATATCATTTGCTTTCTTTATATGCCTATAACCTAATTAATAAATAACAACTCAAATCAATATATGCACAAGTTATAAACCCAACGATCTATTATTCACCTTCCATTAACCAAGCATTTATACAACTTTGTTAACAAATTACAAGACTAAACGTACCAAATTGGACAGCATATATTTATAGCATTACTGATTTATGTGCAATTTACCTACAACATCTTTAATCATTTTAGAACATCAAGACATTTCATAGCATCTATCCACATGCACAAAACAACCAAACCATATATTTTACCATTTAATTAATCATTTGACTAATTGATTTAAACCATCATTATGAATATATCCAACACATAACCGAATACACAAGCACATTATAACCCATTTTGTAGCAGTCCTATAAAATCGAATATGCACATATTATTATACATCATATACCGAACTTAATTAACATTCCATCAATAATTTTCGTAGCATTTCAAGATTATACAATTCACCATAGCCAAGCAAACCAAGCATATCACACTTATATACGTAACATGAACTTATACCACAGACAAACATGCATAAACATAAACTCCATTTTAAACCATTATAACCATAAGCATAGAAACCAAACTTGACCAAAAAGAGGCAAGCCATTTTTGCATGGCTTTTAATTACATAACCCAAAATAAATCTTTTTATCTAGACTATACATGCCCAAAATAAATCTTTTTATCTAGACTATACATGCCGTAAACTCAAATTCAACTTAGCAAAATACCGAAGAACAGTTGATAGTGTGATAGACTTTGCTAATGATCCCGAGTTTGTAGCGTGACTCCAAAATCTATAAAATCGAGGTAAACAAGAACACACACATAGTAAGCTATTTAAGCTTATTAAGTCTTAAGCAAAAACATATATATATATATATATATATATATATATCAAAATTACATATTAACATTTTGTTAACAAGGCCGAATATGCTTAATATCAAATACAAGTTATCATTTACTATCAGATCACATTTGAACCTCACATACATATACCATATGGCCGAACATAATCAATGATATACAAATATATAATTTCACTTTCATTATTACAATTACATAAATAAGCCGAATCATGTATATATTCAAATAGGTAAGCACATAATTCATAATCACATAACCATTTATCATTTCAAATAACCAACTTACCTTGTTTCCATATAAACAATAACTAACACATATCTGAACCTGTAATTCAATTTCACATTCGATCTTTACTTCAAATTTCCTATTGAACCATTCAGAATTAAAAAGGATACGCGGATAGTCAGAAGCTCGTACAATGCCAATGTCCCAGACGTGGTCTTACATGTAATCACATATCGATGCCACTGTCCCAGACAGGGTCTTACATGAATCAAATACGATGCCAATGTCCCAGACATGGTCTTACACGTAAACACAAGTTGATGCCAACATCCCAGACGTGGTCTTACATGATAATCGAAAATCCTATGTCATGACATATGTATCCTATCTATTCCTAGGGTTCATACGGGACTTTCGAACAACGTATCTCGATCGAATCAAACTCGTAGCCTATCTTCCAAGCTTAATCACAATCGGCCAATGCACATATATATTTTTAAAATTCAATTCAACACAAAAAAATTATATATTTTCAATTTAATAACATTTATATGCTTATAGTCGGATGTTGTCGAACGGTATATTCGACTATTCGACTACTTTCGATTTCCCCCTATCTAATTCTGTTTTCTTCTGTTCTTGATCTAAATAAATTATAATTTAACTAATTTAAACACACATTCATTCAATTTAATCCAAAAATACATAAATGGGAAAATTACCATTTTACCCCTAATATTTCACACTTTTTGCAATTTAGTCCCTATTACATGAAATTCAAAATACACAAAATTTGCATATATTATGCTAAAGCCAAATATTCATTAACTCCATCCAAGTCCATATATTTCATTTTTTTCACATTTTAGTCCCTCAAAATTTTATTTTTCACAATTTAGTCCAAATTACTCGAATTCATCAAAAATTCAAAGACAAAACATGTTAATCTTTCACATATCTTTATTATTTCACCATCAAACAACAAAAACCACAAGCTATCATCAATGTCAAAACAAAAAATCATCATCAATTTCAAAATTCAAGCATGGGTCTTGTAGTACTCGAAGCAACGATCTCAAAAACGTAAAAATTATCAAAAATCGAAACCGAAACATACCTTAATCAAGCTAGATAGGTGTCGAAATGCTCAAAGCTTTTTTGTTTTCTTTTTTTTCTTTTCTCTATTCGGTCATAAGCAAATAAAAGATGATAATGGCTTTCTTTAATGTTTCGTTTTATTATAATAACCTTATAATATATTATAAATTATTTAACCATTATAATCAATATAATATACTATATAATTTAACATAATGTCGTCCACTACTTTATAAAATGGGCTAATTGCAACATAAATCTTCCATATTAAAAAGACAACAAAAATTAAGCACTTTCACAACTAACCATCAATTTTTCATTTTACGCGATTAAGCCATTTTTATTTAATTGGACACTCAGACAACGAAATTAAAACACGAAAATTTCACACAAGCAAGTTCACACATAATAAACACAGAAAATAATTTTAAAATATTTTTCAAATTTGTGGTCTCGAAACCACTATTTCGATTAGGGTCAAAATTGGGTTATTACATACTAGGCCGTGTGTCACACACGGTCTAGACACATGCCCGTGTGCCTGCCCGTGTGAACAAAATAAAACCACTTCTAACTTCATTTCTCACCCAAAATTTTACCAATGACCTACACCAAACTTTCATCGAAATACCAACCAATCCAAGCATTGTATTCAAGTAATTTATTGATAAACCGTAATATACACATATTTTAAACCTGCATTTAACATACTTTTAGATGATTTATTCCCTTAATTGTGGAATTTGATGCTCCAAATCCTTTGTTTTCACGTTTTATACTCAAGATAGCATAGGAGGATGAAAAGAATGAGAAACGGGCCAAAAATGGAGAAAATGGGTCAAAGTAAGAAATCCACACGGCCTGGAGCTCAGCACACGGCCGTGCCTCTTAAGTAGGCTCAAACACGAGCCTAGTCTCGAATCACATGGGCATGTTACACGGGCGTGTCCCTTCCTGACCTATTTTAATTCTACTCGGAAAAGGATACTTAGAGGCAAAGAAAGACATTTTGAAAGCCTATATAAACACCCTTAGTGTATCGTAAAGAGGGAGGTGGCCTGAGGCAGCTAGAGAGGGCTCAATACAGTGAATTACTCAAAGAAGCCAGTTGATCCATCTCAGAAGCTGGAATCACACTCAAGACTGAGGATCTCTCCTTCAATTCCTTTAGGGGGTTTTAGGGTTTTCTTTCTGTTTTGTTATTTTTTTCTGAGATGTACTCTGTTATAAACATGAACTAAACCCCTCAAATACCTGAGGGGGATGAAACCTAAGATGAATCTTGTTATTTTTTTCTGAACTATATGATAAATATTTGATCTGTTCTTTATTATTGCTTTGATATTCCAGGATATTGATTCAAGTATTGATGTGCTTAGGCAGTGGACCAAAAGTCCATGTTTAAGAGTAGATCTAGCATAGTTAAGCAGAGTTGATCGTACTCCTAGAAATAGGATGACGAAAATCTACCAAATTAGGGTCAAACCTAATATGGGAGTCCATAGATCGAGTTAAAGCAATCTTAAGGGTTTTAATTAGAAAGAGATTTCAATTAATCAACCTAGGGTTAGATGTTAGTAGCCTCGAAAGAGGTATTAATATAAATTAGGGAATCCTACGGATCAAGTCAAGTAAATAAATCGCCTGGTTCAGAGTTAAATAACAAGTGAAGTCTAGGTGGATTCTTCCTCGGGTATTGTTTTAATCAATTGATTTTTTCCCAAAAGTATTTTCCTTATTCATCCTCTATGTCTTGGCATCCTTAGCTTAATAATTAGTTAAACAAACAATTATCCTCTTTATTTTAGGCTAGATAATAAAAAGAGAGTCAGTACTAGTACTTTTGGTTCTATTGGGTTTGACATTCCGGTCTTGCCACTAAGCTATCTACTGTTCTATAGGTGTGCTTGCCTTAATCCTGGTGATAGTTAGTTTCTAGGCTCGATCATTCATATATAAATATTAAGACTTATCACAATCATGATCAAGTTTTTGGCACCGTTGTCGGGGAACTGAAATATTAAGAACGCTCAATTTTTATTACTTTAGCCATATTTTATTTTTGCAATTAAATTTTATTTTTACTTTTCTAAATTTTCTTCTTTGCTTCTGGCAGGTACCTCTAGTTTATGACCAGAAGGAACCCGATAGGACCCTTAATTTACGATAGTGATATTGAAGGTACTATTTGCAAAAATCGTAAAGAAATAAGGCGAAGTTTAAATTACATAGAAGAAGAGTAAGAAGACGAAACCAATACTACCGAAGAGATGGCTGATAGCAATCCGCTACCTCCTGTAGTTACCACAAACCCAGTGAATCAAAATCCTGCTCCTCGTACTGTGTATGATTATGCTAAACCGAATTTAACAGGAGCTGAATCGAGTATTGTTAGGCCTGCTAAAGCTGCTAATAATTTTGAACTAAAACCTAACACTATACAAATGATTCAGCAATTTGTTCAATTTGATGGTTTGCAGGACGAAGACCCAAATACTCATTTAGCAAATTTTCTAGAATTCTATGATACCTTTAAAATAAATGGCGTTTCTGATGATGCCATTCGTCTTGATTGTTTCCATTTTCATTAAGGAATAAAGCCAAAGTTGAATTTTCTTCTATGAGGATCAATCACTACATGGGATCAAATGACCGAAACTTTTTTGTTAAAATATTTTTCGCCGGCCAAAACGGCCAATTTAAGGAATGATATCTCTTCTTTTGTGCAGATGGATCCAGAAACACTATATGATGCATGGGAGAGATATAAGGATTTGTTGAGAAGGTGCCCTCACCATGGGTTGCCTTTGTGGCTTCAGGTTCAAACCTTTTACAATGATGTGAACCCCTAGACTAGGAAGTTAATCGATTCAGCTACCGACGAAACCCTGAATAACAAAACTCCTGAGGCGGCTTATGAGTTTATAGAGGAGATGTCACTGAACAACTATCAGTGGCAAGTTACAAGGACAAGGCTAACAAAAGCAGCCAGAGTTTTCAACCTTGACACAGTAACCATGCTATCAAATTAGGTAGAGATGTCAAATAAAAGAATTGATGGTTTGTGCTCTTCGCAGGTATACCCAGTAATGCATTGTGACTCAAACCTAGGAGGTGTGGCGAATCCTGAGTACCCACCCTACGAACATGGCATGGAAAACGAATAGATGAACTATATGGGTAATAATCTTCGACCTCAAAATAATCCTTATAGTAACACTTACAATGCAGGTTGGAGGAACCATCTAAATTTTTCGTAGGGTGGCTAAGGAAATCAGAGACAACAACCCCTCCCAAGCTTTCAACAGCAACCCTATCCACAAGAAAAGAAGTCGAACCTTGAGGAGATGTTGACAAAATTCATTGCGGTGTTAGAAACTCATTTTCGAAACACCAAAAAAACACTCAAAAATTAGCAAACATCAATCCAAAGGATCAATAACCGATTGGGACAACTTGCTAAACTCATCTTTGAACGACCGCAAGGTAGCTTGCCAAGCAACACTGAAACAAACCTAAAGGAGAAACTTCATGTCGTTACCGCTCAAAATAGTGAAGGTTTAGTAGAATCTGAACCTGAGCCAAGGCAAGAGAATGTGGTAGAGGAAGGTAAGGTTGAGGTATGCCAAGAAAAACCAAAACTGGTGATTAAAGAGTATCAGCCTCGAATACCATACCCCAATGCGATGAAGAAAGACAACACAGATGAACAATTAGGTAAGTTTCTTAAACTTCTGAAGAAATTACATATTAACTTACCGTTTCTTGAAGCTCTTTCACAAATGCCAGATTCAAGGAAACTTTTAAAAGAGCTTTTGACAAATAAACGGAGGTTAGACGAGGCATCGCATGTGGAGCTAAACGTAGTGTGCTCAGCAATTTTACAAAATAAACTAACACGAAAATTAAAAGATCCAGGGAGCTTCACAATTCCATGTTTAATTGGTAGTTTATTGGTCAATAACGCTTTAGATTATTTAGGGGCAAGCATAAATGTTATGCCTGATAAAATGTTTAAACAGCTAGGTCTAGGGAAACCCAAACATACTAGGATGAGCATTCAATTAGCTGATAAAACTATTAGAATTTCTAGAGGTATAATTGAGGATGTGCTAGTAAAATTTGACAAATTCATATTCCCAGTAGACTTTGTTCTTTTAGATATAGATGAGGAAAATATTGTTCCTTTAATTTTAGGAAGGCTCTTTTTAGCAACTCCCAGATCTTTGATGTTGGTACAAGTGAACTCACACTTCGTGCAGGTGACGAAATGATCACTCTTTAAGCTCTTGACTCGGCTAGGACATCGAGCGATAAAGGTGAGAACGTAAATTCTATTGATAACCAAATGGTTCAAACTTCCTTACAGGAAACAGCATGAAATTACACAACTGAGCCAGATCATAGACCTTGTGCCAATAAAGAAGAAATTTATGAGGAACCAAGACTTCAGATTGATGAACTAGATGAGTGGAAGGCACATTTCAAGGAGGAATCAAAACCACATGAAGCAAAGCCGAGGAAACCTCTAGACGAGCCTATAGGAATAGTAAATCACTTCAAGGTCGGAGACCAGGTACTGTTGGATACAACCGACCCTCGAATAACAACTTCAAAGCAAAATACAAACGGCGCAACTCTTTTGACGATACTTAAGGTCTTTCCATACGGAACGGTCGAGGTAACTCACTCTAAATTTGGCACTTTTAAGGTAAATGCCACTTGACTCAAACTATATAATGATAGTATGAGAAAAGATTACCAACTCCTCAAACCACAATGATCATGAGAATGAGAGGTAAGTCTAGCTTAAGACTTTAAACGAGCGCTTCTCGGGAGGCAACCCGAACACTAACCCAATTAATTTTTATATTTTTATTTATACTTTTAGCACCTAACTACAAACTAACCAAGTTAATGAAGCGTAGGTTTCCATACCCCCACGGCCTTTGTAACACCCCCAAACCCGGCCCAAAACACCACGGTCGAATTCGAATGTTACTAGGAAAATGTTTGAAAAGAATTTGATGTAAGGGTGAAAACACGTTTTGAGTTTAAAATATTTTTCCTTTGTTTATAGAAGATAACGGGTTGACAACATGCTCGTCGTTTTGAAAGTAGGTTGCCGAGAGTAATGAAAACTTTGAAGGTCGTGTGTAGTTTAAAACATTGGGCGTTTGGTAATTCAAGAGAAATTGAATTGTTAAAAGTGTCCAGGCTTAAAACTTAAATTTAAGTCTTTAAGTTGTAAGTTGTTTCCAAAACCGTTCCAATTATTAACAGATAGTCAATCTAACTCAATATAGTAAAAATCCCCAAATAGTTAAAATGGCTTTATTACAATAGAGAAAAATTAACCCAAAAGTAATTAAGAATCCAAGTGCATAAAGAATTAAAACAACTTCTGCATGGCCACCTCAAATCTACTCCAGCCCGGTCCATGTATCACATATCACTGCGTTGTATAAGAAAATAGGGTGAGTCGAACAGACTCAGTGTGCAATTATTCCACATGTTTCCCAAATGGGCTTGGCCCAAAACCACACAATCGACATACCACACATGATGATGCAAAATGTTACCCATCCCAACCTAATATCCATCCGCTACACACCCGTATCACCTTACAACACACCAAAGCATTACTAAATCTACCCTCCATCCGCTACACACCTCTTTGGCAGTCATGCTGCTCAAAGTCAATATAACGTGGCCTAGCCACCGATCACCATGTGACCAAATATAACGTGGCCTAGCCACCGATCACTATGTGACCAAATCTCGATATCCACGATGTGACCTGTAACAGATCGAATCTGACCTTAATCGGAAAGGTGGTTTCGGGACCACGAATCCGAGTCTGATAAATATTTAATATTTATATTTTGAGTTTATTATATGTGAAATTATGTGTGTGGAAGTTTCGTAGAAAAATTTTATCGTTTGAGCATCGAATTTGACAAAAAGGACTTAATCGCGTAAAAAGTAAAAGTGGCATACTAGAGTGCAAAGTGCCTATTTGAGCATGGCTTAATATGAAGCATTAAAAGGGTAAATAACCCTTTTTTTGAGATAGTGGACGGCAACATGGAAATTTTATAAAGTAAAAATATGTTTATATTATATGTTATATTATAATATATTATTATATTATAAACATATTATAAACAAAACATAAAAGAAAAGAAAGTGGAGTGTTCATCTTTATTTTCATTGTTATTGCCAAACATAAGAAAAGAAGAGAAAACCAAAGCTCTCAAACATTCGATCTTTGCAAGCTTGATTAGGTATGTAATTGAGTTCGGTTTTTTATTATTTTTACGTTTTTGAGATCGTTGCTTTGAAACGTACTCGACCCATGCTAGAATTTCTAAGATTATTGTGTATGTATGAATCGGCCATTGATGAATTCTTGAGGTTTATGATGCTTGATGATGTTAGATGATAGATAGGTTAAAAATTAGTATATTATGTGTTGGAAGTATTGGTGAATTTGTGTTTTTAGGGCCAATTTGTAAAAATAAAAATTTAGAGGGGCTTAATTGCAAAATAAATGAAAGATATGGACTTGTATAGTCCTCATATATATTCAGCCCTTAAGGAGTATGGGGAAATTTGATGTATTTTGAGTTTTATGCAAGCAGGACTAAATTACAAAGTTGTGAAATACTAGGGTAAAATAGTAATTTGCCCATTTATGTGCTTAGGGACTACATTGAGATGAATTGTGCTTGAATAAGCTAAATTTAATGTGTTTTAGATCAAGAGCAAAGAAAAACGGAGTTAGATCGGGGAAAGACGAAGGTTCTCGAATAAGCGGATTCATACGACCTATCGACAACCGAGGTAAGTCCTAAGCGAAAATTTGTTAAAGAATTATTCATGAACTTATTAAATGATAATGTTTGATAAATTTTAGTATATAATCATGTTATAGCCGAATGTATATATGTGTATTGGATTGATTTCATAAATTGATAATGTGATATGAATAAGTGTATCAATGTGAATTGTGGGATTGTACGATGAAGTAATGATTTATTTGTTTAAGGTGAATAAGTTTAGTTGAATTGGATATGTAATATAGATATGAAATGTGTGTGGAATGATTGATCACATTGATATATTCGGGCTTAGTGCCTAGCGAGCTTCGTCTTGGGTGATATATTCGAGCTTAGTGCCTAGCGAGCTTCGTCTTGGTGATATATTCGGGCTTAGTGCCTAGCGAGCTTCGTCTTGATTTATTTCGGCTTTAAATGCCTAGCGGGCTTTATGGCGGTGATATGCTATAAGTGGAAGTTCTGAACATCAAACAAGGTGAGATGTTTATATAGTGTTATGTGGTAAAAGTTCAGGTAAGAACTAACCTACCATTTTAGTAAGGAATGAAGTGAACAAAAAAATTCTTAATGTATAGTTAAAGATCAGTGATGAGTGTGACAAAAGCGCTTGTTTTTGTGTATAAGTAGAAATAGAAGATCGATGCCTAGATTGGTTTTCGATGTTATAGCAATGATATTTAAGTAAAGAGTATTACTATTATTCAACGATCTATATTTTACATAATGAAATAATTATGCTTTATACTATATGCTCATTATATTTATGTATGCTTGGGACTTACTAAGCTAGTAAGCTTACTATGTGTGTGTCTTTGTTTATCTTTGTTTTATAGATTTTGATTCGAACTACGGGCTCGAAGGATCATCCGTGAAGTCAACCACACTATCGACTTCCTTTTGGTATTGAAAACTTAGTTCGTTATTTAAAAAGGGCATGTATAGGCTAGATTAAACCGTATAACTAATGTTTTGTAATAGTGTAAATATGCTAGCCATGCAAAATGGCTATCTATTTTGAATAACTTGTTTCGTGTTTTGATGATATTGTTTGCTCATGCCATGAACTATTATTTATGCTTGATTATGGTCTAATCATGTGTGAGTGGTATTATTATTTATGCATGTTAGATTATGATAAGAAAGACTTATTAAGTGGTTCATGTTAATGAGCTTAATATATGGTATATACATTGATAATGTTTGGATTATGATTGACAATGAATAAGGGTAAGCTTGGTGTAATATTCGGTTTAGTCAATAAAGTAAATGATGGATGTATATTCAAGTTATAGTATATGAGATTTTGATAGACCTTTTTATATCTGAATAGGGGTGGTAGTTTAGTGAGTTGGATTAGGACTTAGTGCATATTATTTTGGATGTTTTAAATTTGATCATGGCCTAAATTATATATGGGATTTGTTTCTGGTATAAATATATATATGTATGGATAAGGTATAGAGTTTAAATAAATTGAGTAAGGAAGTTATAAACTAGTTAATCATATTTTTGTTATGAAACAGTTTTAGTTGCAGCAGTGATGTGATTTTGAAAATCACCAAAAATAGGAGAAATTGAATTAGAAAGTGAATAAGACATAGAATTAAATTTTATTGTGTCTATTTTGATATGAAAGAAACAAGTTAGGCAAAGGAATTATATATTATGAGATATTTAAGTTTTAGTGAGGCTTGTCCTGAATGAATTCGTGAGTCCCTGTTCTGCCTTGGAAAAATTGTTAAAAATTGTACAAAAATAATTATGGAGCATAGTTTATATGTTTAGAATCCTTAATGAGTCTATTTTTGATTGAAATAAACAAGGACGTATTGAGATTTTGTGCATTGAGATAACTGAGTTTTTGTAAAGATAGGTCAGAATTATCAAACAGTGAAATAGGGGTAATTTTGATGAATAAACTGTACTAATTGGCCACATGAAAAATTCTGGAAAAATTATGGTAAAAATTTATATGAGTCTAGTTTCAAGGAAAATTTACGGATCTAAATTTTGAGTTTTGTAACTCAAGTTATGGTCAATTTAGTCAGCCTGACGCAGTTGGACAGCTTTAAATTTTTTTGCCCCAAACTAGTTGTCAAGTCTAGTAATGCCCCATACTCGACTCCGGCAAAGGTTTCGGGTAAGAGGTGTTACATTTTATTGGTATCAGAGCTATGGTTTAGTCGATTCTAGGACTACCATAGTATGAAAGAGTCTAGCTATACATGCCTTTAAATTGTATATATGATAGTGTGGTGACTTCTGACAATTTCAATTGTATTTTATATAGTAAATGGATTACGATCCGATAGAGCCGTGGCCGATGATGTGGAGAGTGTCGCGCTGGTCTCGCACATGGATCAATGCCACTAGACTCTCAACCAGATTACGGGTAACCACGAGGAGAGGCTAAACAAGCCTTCTACCAAATGATGAATGAATGGTTTACCCATTTATTGAGAATAATCCAATGGTACAACAACCTCCACCCCGAATAATCCAACTCGGTACCTTCAAGACTTCGATGATAGATCCAATGAGATCTAGTAGGCCTCTGTTGATAAAATTAGGAAATTTGGGGCGAAGAATTCAAGGCTAATGATGATGATGATGCGAGCGAAATGAAATGTGGCTTGATAACACTATTCGGTACTTGATGAGCTATCTTGCACTCGAGACGAATGTTTAAAATGTGCTATATCTTTGCTTGGACACCGCCGATCACTGGTGGAATACACTAGTACCAGTGGTTCCAAAAGAAAAAGTGACGTGGGATTTCTTCGAATGAATTCAAGAAGAAATATATCGACCGAGGTTCATCGACCGAAGCGTAAAGAATTTCTTAAACTAAAACAGGGCAAATGACCGTGGATGAATATGAGCGAAAATTTGTCGATTGAGCCGATATGCTCGGAGTGTGTATCTCTGAAGCCATTATGTGCAAAAGGTTTGAAGACGGATTGAATGAAGATTTGAAGTTACTAGTTGGCATTCTTGAGATCAAAGAATTTGTGACACTAGTTGAGCGAGCTTGCAAAGTGAAGAGCTTGGGAAAGAGAAAAGAAAGGTGAGAGAAGCTAGAGACACCGTAAAAGATCGTCGGGTAAGAATTTTCATTCCACATCTAAAAGTTTAGAGATGACTTGATCGACACAAAGCTACTTGATTCATTTAGGCGTGATCGACCTCCGGTGGGCTCCCGAGCTACCTCGATGGCGGTGTTGGTAGCGTCCACGAATCGAGTTGAATGCAAACATTGTGGAAAATGGCATCACAGGAGTTATAGAGTTCGTGACCGGTCTTGCTTTAAATGTGGATCCTCGGACCATTTCATTCGAGAGTGCCGATGTTAGGTGAGCCGAATCTGACCTGAACTCTAGACCAAGTAGTGCATCGATCTGAGGCGGACCACCCGGGCATTATGGCAATGTAGGTGGTAGTCGAGAGGGACAAAGAACACAACAGATCGATCGAGGCTAGAGCTCCGGCTAGAGCTTATGTTACTCGAGCTAGAGAGGATGCTTCTTCTCGGATGTCATTACTGGTACTTTTACCCTTTATGATACTCTTGTGATTGCATTGATTGATCTGGTTTGACCCATTCATATGTATGTGAAACTACGGTATTGATAAGACTACATCGATTGAGTCTCTTGAGTTTGTGATTCACGTGTCCAACCCTTTGGGTAGATGTGTGTTTGTTAATAAAGTGTGTAAAGTTGCCCATTGATGATTCGGGATTTTTGCTTCCATTGATTTAATCTTTGTTGCCTTCGATGAGTTTGATATAATTTTGGGAATGGATTGGTTAACCGCATGATGCGGTGGTGAATTGCAAAAGAAAGCTTATTGATTTGAGACACGAGCGATGAGATCATTAGAATTGAATCCGATGATTCGTGGGTTTCCTCTGATTATATCATCGATGTTAGCCCAAAGTATGTGAGAAAGGGTGTGAAGCTTATTTGGCTTATGTCTTTGGATAATAAATTGTCGTGAAGCAGTTGAATCTGTCTGGGTGTATATGAATACTCGGATGTGTTTCTTGAAGAACTATCGGGTTTACCCCTATCGAGAGATTGAGTTTGGCATTGAATTAGCTCAGGAGCGACTCCGATCTCAATAGCTCCATATCGGATGGCACCTCTTGAGCTAAAAGAGTGGCTTCGATTGCAAGAGTTAACAGATAGGGGCTTTGCACGACCAAGTTTCTCTCCTTGGGGTGCACAGTTCTTTTGTGAGAAAGAAAGATGGAGCGATGCGAATGTGTATTGATTATCGATGGCTGAATAAGGTAACTATAAAGAATAAGTACCGTTACCTCGGATTGATGATTTGTTTGATCGGTTGAAAGGGCTTGATATTTTGAAGATAGACTTGAGATCGGGTTATTATCGATTCTGAGTCGAGATACGAGATGTGCCAAAGGCGTATTTAAGGCGAGGTACGGACATTTTGAGTTTTTGGTAATGCCTTTTGGGCTTACTAATGCACTGCTATTTTATGGATTTGATGAATCGGGTTTTTAGGCGTTTTGGATCGATTTGTGGTGGTGTTTATTGATGACATATTGATCTACTCCAAAGATGAAATTGAACACGTTGAACATTTGAGGTTAGTGCTACAAACTTAGCGAGATCATCAATTTGTATCTGAAGTTTAGTAAGTGTGAGTTCGGATGAAAGAGGTTAGCTTTTTGGGACATGTGGTTTGACATCGGGCATTGAGTTGATCCGAACAAAATCTCGGCTATACTTGATTGGAAGCCACCGAAAAATGTTTTCGAGATTGAAGTTTTACGGGACTTGCGGGTTACTATCGACGATTTGTGAAAGATTTTTCTATGATAGCTACCCGTTGACAAGGTTCTTTGCAGAAAGATGCGGTTCGAGTGGTCGGAAAAATGTCGGAAAAGTTTTGATCGGTTGAAAGCCCTTTTGATGAAGCTCAATATTAGTTCACTGAATCGGGTAAAGAATTCGTTGTTTATTCGATGCTTCTTTAAATGGTTTGGGCTGCGTTTGATGCGAGGAAGGCAAAGTTGTAGCCTACGCTTCAAGACAATTGAAGTCGCACGAAAGAAATTACCCGACACATGACTTAGAACTTGCGACCATTGTTTTCGCATTAAAAATTTGGCGTCACTATTTGTTTGGCGAGAAATGTCACATTTATTGGATCATAAAAGTCTAAAGTATCTAATGACTCGAAAAGACCTGAATTTGAGACAACGCAGTGGCTAAAATTGTTGAAAGACTATGAATTGGTGATTGACTATCACGGGAAAAGCTAATGTTGTTGCGGATGCATTAAGTGAAATCATTATTTGCTCTTCGTGCACTTTGAATGCACGATGGCTATGTCTAGTGATGGTTCGATCATAGTGAGTTCTGAGCAAGACCGATGTTTATTCAGCAAATTTGTGATGCATGAAAGTTGATGAAGATTTGATTGCTAGCGAATTCGATGTGAAAAGTGCGAATCGATTTTGATTGATGCAAATGATTGTTTGAATTTTAAAACCGAATGTGTGTTTCAAAAACTCGGTTTGATCTGGTGATTTTGAGTGAGGCCCATAATGGTCAATTATCAATACATCCGGTAGCACAAAGATGTATAATGATTTGAAACAGTTCTATTGGTGGCGGGCATGAAGCGGGATATATCTGAATTTGTTTGAAATGTTTAATTTGTCGACAAGTAAAAATTTGAACATCAAGTGCCATCCGGATTACTTGACCAATCATGATACACGAATGGAAATGGGATAGAATCACAATGGATTTTGTATCCGGTCTCCTATGACACCGAGTAGGAAGGATGCCGTCTGGTTATAGTTGATAGGTGACTAAATCAGCTCATTTTGTGCCGATCGTCTGGACTATTCACTTGATAAACTTGCTGAATTATGCGTATTAGAGATTGTGAGATTGCATGGTGTCCGAGTTCCATTGTTTGAGACGAGACCGAGATTCACATCACGGTTTTGGAAGAAGTTATAAGAAGCTTTAGGTACTAAACTTCATTTTAGTATACCTTCCATCCATGAATGACGGTCGGTCAAGCGAACTATTCAAATACTTGAGGACATGTTGAGATGTTACGTTCTCGAGTTTGAAGGTGCGTGGGAACGATACCTACCTTTGATTGAATTTGCTTATAATAATAGCTTTCAATCAAGTATCAAAATGGCACCTTATGAAGCCTTATACGGGCAAAATGTCGAACACCATTATCTTTGGTGAGCTCGGTGAAAATAAGATACAGGGTTGATTTGATTAAAGAGACCGAGCAGAAAGTGGCCATAATCAAAGATAATTTGAAAGTCGCATCGGATCGATAAAAGTCCTATCTTGATTTGAAGCGTAAAGACATTGAATTTCGGTAGGAGATCGTGTATTCTTAAAAGTTTCCCGTGGAAGAAAGTACTCGATTTGGTCGGAAGGCAAGTTGAATCAGGGTTCATCGGACCGTATGAAATCGTTGAGCGTATTGGGCTTGTTGCTTATAGATTGAAGCTACCCTCTAAATTAGAAAAGATACGATGTATTTCATGTTTCTATGCTCGTGAATCTGAGATCATATCATCACATGTGATTGCTCAAATGCGAGATTGAGATACAATCGATATGACGTATGAGGAAAAGCCGATCCGTATTCTAGCTCGGAAATGAAAGAGTTAAGAAACAAAAGGATTTCCTTAGTGAAAGTGTTATGGAATCGACACGGAGTTGAAGAGGCAACATGGGAGCTGAAGATTCAATGAGGCAACAATATCCGACGTTGTTTAACGGTAAGATTTTGGGGACGAAAATCCTTAAGGGGAGAGTTATAATGAATCGAATCGACCCTAATCGGAAAGTGGTTTTGGGACCACGAATCCGAGTTTGATAAATATTTAATATTTATATTTTGAGTTTATTATATGTGAAATTATGTGTGTGGAAGTTTCGTAGAAAAATTTTATCGTTTGGGCATCGAATTTGACAAAAAGGACTTAATCGCGTAAAAAGTAAAAGTGGCATACTAGAGTGTAAAGTGCCTATTTGAGCATGGCTTCTTAATATGAAGCATTAAAAGGGTAAATAACCCATTTTTTTTTTGAGATAGTGGACGGCAACATGGAAATTTTATAAAGTAAAAATATGTTTATATTATATGTTATATTATAATATATTATTATATTATAAACATATTATAAACAAAACATAAAAGAAAAGAAAGTGGAGTGTTCATCTTTATTTTCATTGTTATTGCCGAAACATAAGAAAAAGAAGAGAGAAACCAAAGCTCTCAAACATTCGGTCTTTGCAAGCTTGATTAGGTATGTAATTGAGTTCGGTTTTTTATTATTTTTACGTTTTTGAGATCGTTGCTTTGAAACGTACCCGACCCATGCTAGAATTTCTAAGATTATTGTGTATGTATGAATCGGCCATTGATGAATTCTTGAGGTTTATGATGCTTGATGATGTTAGATGATAGATAGGTTAAAAATTAGTATATTATGTGTTGGAAGTATTGGTGAATTTGTGTTTTAGGGCCAATTTGTAAAAATAAAAATTTAGAGGGCTTAATTGCAAAATAAATGAAAGATATGGACTTGTATAGTCCTCATATATATTCGCCCTTAAGGAGTATGGGGAAATTTGATGTATTTTGAGTTTTATGCAAATAGGACTAAATTACAAAGTTGTGAAATACTAGGGTAAAATAGTAATTTGCCCATTTATGTGCTTAGGGACTAAATTGAGATGAATTGTGCTTGAATAAGCTAAATTTAATGTGTTTTAGATCAAGAGCAAAGAAAAGCGGAGTTAGATCGGGGAAGACGAAGGTTCTCGAATAAGCGGATTCATACGACCTATCGACAACCGAGGTAAGTCCTAGCGAAATTTGTTAAAGAATTATTCATGAACTTATTAAATGATAATGTTTGATAAATTTTAGTATATAATCATGTTATAGCCGAATGTATATATGTGTATTGGATTGATTTCATAAATTGATAATGTGATATGAATAAGTGTATCAATGTGAATTGTGGGATTGTACGATGAAGTAATGATTTATTTGTTTAAGGTGAATAAGTTTAGTTGAATTGGATATGTAATATAGATATGAAATGTGTGTGGAATGATTGATCACATTGATATATTCGGGCTTAGTGCCTAGCAGGCTTCGTGCCGGTGATATATTCGGGCTTAGTGCCTAGCAGGCTTCGTGCCGGTGATATATTCGCTTAGTGCCTAGCAGGCTTCGTGTCGGTGATTTATTTGGGCTTTAAATGCCTAGCGGCTTTATCTGCGTGATATGCTATAAGTGGAAGTTCTGAACATCAAACAAGGTGAGATGTTTATATAGTGTTATGTGGTAAAAGTTCGGTAAGAACTAACCTACCATTTTAGTAAGGAATGGAGTGAACAAAAAATTCTTAATGTATAGTTAAAGATCGGTGATGAGTGTGACAAAAGCGCTTGTTTTGTGTATAAGTAGAAATAGAAGATCGATGCCTAGATTGGTTTTCGATGTTATAGCAATGATATTTAAGTAAAGAGTATTACTATTATTCAACGATCTATATTTTACATAATGAAATAATTATGCTTTATACTATATGCTCATTATATTTATGTATGCTTGGGACTTACTAAGCTAGTAAGCTTACTCTGTGTGTGTCTTTGTTTATCTTTGTTTTATAGATTTTGATTCGAACTACGGGCTCGAAGGATCATCCGTGAAGTCAACCACACTATCGACTTCCTTTTGGTATTGAAAACTTAGTTCGTTATTTAAAAAGGGCATGTATAGGCTAGATTAAACCGTATAACTAATGTTTTGTAATAGTGTAAATATGCTAGCCATGCGAAAATGGCTATCTATTTTGAATAACTTGTTTCGTGTTTTGATGATATTGTTTGCTCATGCCATGAACTATTATTTATGCTTGATTATGGTCTAATCATGTGTGAGAGTGGTATTATTATTTATGCATGTTAGATTATGATAAGAAAGACTTATTAAGTGGTTCATGTTAATGAGCTTAATATATAGTATATACATTGATAATGTTTGGATTATGATTGACAATGAATAAGGGTAAGCTTGGTGTAATATTCGGTTTAGTCAATAAAGTAAATGATGGATGTATATTCAAGTTATAGTATATGAGATTTTGATAGACCTTTTTATATCTGAATAGGGGTGGTAGTTTAGTGAGTTGGATTAGGACTCAGTGCATATTATTTTGGATGTTTTAAATTTGATCATGGCCTAAATTATATATGGGATTTGTTTCTGGTATAAATATATATATGTATGGATAAGGTATAGAGTTTAAATAAATTGAGTAAGGAAGTTATAAACTAGTTAATCATATTTTTGTTATGAAACAGTTTTTAGTTGCAGCAGTGATGTGATTTTGAAAAATCACCAAAAATAGGAGAAATTGAATTAGAAAGTGAATAAGACATAGAATTAAAGTTTATTGTGTCTATTTTGATATGAAAGAAACAAGTTAGGCAAAGGAATTATATATTATGAGATATTTAAGTTTTAGTGAGGCTTGTCCTGAATGAATTCTTGAGTCCCTGTTCTGCCTTGGAAAAATTGTTAAAAATTGTAAAAAATAATTATGGAGCATAGTTTATATGTTTAGAATCCTTAATGAGTCTATTTTTGATTGAAATAAACAAGGACATTATTGAAATTTTTGCATTGAGATAACTGAGTTTTTGTAAAGATAGGTCAGAATTATCAAACAGTGAAATAGGGGTAATTTTGATGAATAAACTGTACTAATTGGCCACATGAAAAATTCTGGAAAAATTATGGTAAAAATTTATATGAGTCTAGTTTCAAGGAAAATTTACGGATCTAAATTTCGTGTTTTGTAACTCGAGTTATGGTCAATTTAGTCAGCCTGATGCAATTGGACAGCTTTAAATTTTTTTGCCCCAAGCTAGTAGTCAAGTCTAGTAATGCCCCATACTCGACTCCGGCAAAGGTTTCGGGTAAGGGGTGTTACATGACCCATGGTCATCATCAACCACGATGAAGCACGAAGCTAACATCATCCCACGATGTGGCACATAGCCGACATTGAGCCATGATATGGCACATAGCCAATCATCACCTTGTACATAAATGTACACCATGTCCTTCATTTAATATATATATCCCGATCCCATGCATATGCAACATGTTATAATGATATGATAGAATAATGCATGGACATTTTAGGTAGGCATACGGCATGATCACATGTCCACAGTAATCAACCATAACTACACTTTAGATAGGGTACTAACCTGGTTACCGAAATACTCAATTAAGGGTAACAATTCCACCACAACCACTGAACCGGTTATCACACACATATCACATATAATTAATTGACTAATAGGGAAACAGCGAATTAACCACACACCTGATAACCCAAAGCACTAGACTCTCGATGTCGATGCTGTCCCAAAATGAAACTACCGCTATCTGCCTACGATCTTGCTCCGACGCTGGCCCACACCCCGGTGACCAATCCCGAACTGCAGAAACCGAACGTTTCTTGAACTTAGGGGTAGGGGCAACCCCTTTCTCTCCTTGACTGGTACTCGCATCCATTGAATAGCACTTAATCAGAAGACCCAGTTAAACTTTAAATCAAAACTTTAAACGAGACAACACCAAATCTTAATCGAATACTCTTACCGAAATAGATCCAAATCCCGAAGGCTCCTACTTGATTATGAGAGTTGTCGAAATCCCTACATAACTTATGTTAGATTCGACTCTAACATTAAATCGATGAAAAGAAGTGGCCTTTGGCCTAAGGTTGCATCTTGCTTACCTTTACTGATCAAATCCCGGAAGATCCTTAATCCCCCTCAACGCTAGCCCAATAGAGATCTCGAAATCAACCCTTCCAAGATTCGGCCACCCACACACATATACAAAGTTAGGCATCTAACTTTTGGCAACCAAAAGAGAAAGAAGAAAATCGTATAGAAGAGACCCTTATCAACTATTAGAACCGATTGGAACAGATCCTGACAGATTCGTCCTAGATTAAAAGGTTTGAGAACTAGGAGAAGAACACAAAAAAGAAAGAGAAGAGATGCCTTAGAAGATTCGGCCAAGGTATAAAGAGGTTTTCGACTTTAGAGAGTAAAACGATAGATGCAAAAAAAAAAATAAAAAGAAGGGGTTAAGGTTTAGGGATTTCGGCTATGGGAGAGTGAAGAGTATAACTCGGCTATCTCAAAAGAAAAAGATGGTAAAGGAATGAAGATGAAAGATGAGTGATAGGAGATTCAGCCCTTGGTAGTGAATAGCAAAGTAGCCAACAAAAGAATGGAACGGCAAAGCACCTAAGATTCTTGAATTTCGGCTTTTGATCAAAATGAAAAAAAAAACAAATGAAAGGCTTTCTGGAAAGGAGAAAATGCCAAAAGATGGGCACACACACTAAGACAATTTCGGCACCTATTCTCCCCTTACATGACCGAATATGTCACCCCCAACATCCCATATTCGGCCAACTCTTCACCCCTACTCCTCATCCTTTGTTTTTCTCCTATTTTTCCTCTCCACCTCTCATTCAAACGAATTTGAATGTTTCAAACCTCTCCAAAAGCTCTCCACCACTCATTCAAACATCTTGACCAAGTCTTCCTCCCATCCTTCCAGAGTTCAAATGCCGCCCAACTCTCCCACTCCCTTGACGCAAATAGCAACCCCAAAATGCTACCTCCGCAACTCAAACCTTGCCCCACTAGCTCCCTAAGACGTCACTCCCTTATGCACTAAGTGGCGCCTCCCTTGCCACTCTACCACCTGATCTTTTGTGTCTTAAACTCAACATAAGAACCCTTAAGGCCTAACTCCCCTAGCTCTCCTCTAAAGGATCTAAACCAAAAATTTACTTAAGGTCCCAAACTTAGCACCAAGATTTCCCAAAACCCCCAAACATAGACAAACAGCATATAGAGCACACTACCACATGCATATAACTTAAGAAGAGATGCAAGACCCCTAAACCTTGGATGTTACAGTTCTACCCCCTTAAAAATAATTTCAGGCTCAAAATTACCTGATCAAAATAAGTGAGGGTATTATTGTCGCATCACCTCTTCCGGCTCCCACGAAGCTTCTTCTGAACCATGGTTACGCCATAATACTTTGACTAGAGGAATTGATTTCTTTCGAAGTACCTTCACATCTCGCTCCATAATCTAAATCGGTTCTTCTTCATAGGACAAATCTAGTCTCAACTCAACTTCCTCAACTGGCACTACGTGAGATGGATCCGATCGATAACGACATAGCATTGACACGTGGAACACATCATGCATCTGTTTCAATTCTGACGGCAACTCTAACTGGTAAGCCACTGGCCCTACTCGTTTCAAAACCCTAAAAGGCCCTATAAATCTGGGACTCAGCTTACCCTTGCGTCCAAATCTCATCACCTTCTTCCATGGTAAAACTTTCAGGAACACACTATCACCCACAACAAATTCTATCTCTTTCCGCTTAAGATCCGCATACGACTTCTGTCTGTCAGATACCTCTTTCAACCATGCTCGGATTACCTTAACCTTTTCCTCTGATTCTGCCACTATCTCTGGACCCAAAACATGACGTTCACCTAATTCTGTCCAACACATAGGAGTGCGACACTTCCGTCCACACGCCGTCTGTCTGTGGATGAAATGTCGTGCTAAAGTCCAACCTGGTGCCCAATGCTTGATGCAACGCCCTCCAAAACCTCGACATAAATCTAGGATCCCTATCCGATATGATCGACATCGGCACTCCATGTAGTCTCACAATTTCTGCTACATACAGCTTCGCTAATCTTTGCAGAGAGTAATCAACCCGAACAGGTATGAAATGCGCAGACTTTGTAAACCGATCCATAATCACCCATACCGAGTCTTTCTTAGTAGGCGTAAGAGGAAGCCCACTCATGAAATCCATTGTGATCCTCTCTCACTTCCATTGCGGAATCTTCACTGGTTGCAGCAACCCTGAAGGTACTTGGTGTTTAGCTTTGACCTGCTGACACGTCAAGCACTTCCTCACAAATTCTGTAACTTCTCGCTTCAATCCAGGCCACCAAAACTGTTCCCGTAGGTCCTTATACAACTTACTTCCTCTAGGATGTATAGCGTAAGGGCTACTATGCGAATCTCAAAAAATCTTCTGCCTTAATTCCCCATCCTTCGGCATACACACCCTACCACGGAAACATAGAACTCCGTCACGGTTTACACTGTAGTCCTCTAACTCCCCACTCTAAATTTGCTGAAGTTGAGTACTCAGAACCTCATCCACCAACTGTTTCTCTCTTACCTGACTTAACCACGTCGGCTTCACCCGTAGCTCTGCTAACAAACTCCCATCATCGTAGAGACTAAGATGTACGAACATAGCCCTCAGATCCGATACTACCTTCCGGCTTAATGCATCCACCACCATATTTGCTTTACCCGAGTGGTATTCAATCGAACAGTCGTAATCCTTTAATAGTTCCACCCACTTTCGTTGTCTCAAGTTCAGCTCCTTCTGAGTCAACAGATACTTCAGGCTCTTGTGGTCCGTGTAGATCACCGACTTTTCTCCATACAGATAATGCCTCCACACTTTCAAAGTGAAAACTACTGCTGCCAACTCCAGATCGTGTATCGGATAGTTAACTTCATGCGGTCTCAGCTGCCGAGATGCATAAGCAACCACCTTCCCTTCCTGCATCAGTACACAACCTAACCCCGTGTGAGAAGCATCACAATACACCACAAAATCTTTTCTCGCCACAGGCTAAATCAAAATTGGGGCTTCTATCAAAACTCTCTTTAGCTTCTCGAAACTCTCCTGCTGCTTGTTCGACTACGCAAAAGGTATCTCCTTTCTCAATAGCTTAGTCAAAGGTGCCGCTATCGAAGAAAAACCCTCGACAAACCTCCTATAGTACCTTACTAGCCCCAAGAAACTACGAATTTCTGCTACCAACTTAGGTGGTTTCCACTCCAGTACTGCCTCAACCTTTCGGGGATCCACCCTTATTCCCTCCGCGGATACCACATGACCCAGAAAAGCAACTTCACTCAACCAGAATTTGCACTTGCTAAACTTGGCGTACAACTTCTTTTCCCTTAAAATTTGCAGCACTACCGAAGATGTGCATCATGCTCTTCCTCTGACTTGGAATAGACCAGGATGTCGTCTATGAACACCATGACAAATTGATCCAAGTAAGGTTGGAAAACCTGATTCATCATATCCATAAACGCAGCCGATGCGTTAGTCAACCCGAATGGCATTACCAGGAATTCGTAGTGTCCGTATCGAGTCTGAAACGCCGTCTTATGGATATCAGCCTTCTTCACCTTAAGCTGGTGATACCCCAACCTAAAATCTATCTTTGAAAAAATCGTAGCTCCTTTGAGCTGGTCAAACAAGTCGTCTATCCTCGGCAGCGGGTACTTGCTCTTGATCGTCAGTTTATTCAACTGGAGGTAATCTATGCACATACGCATAGACCCGTCTTTCTTCTTTACAAACAACACCGGTGCTCCCCACGGAGACACACTGGGTCGAATAAACCCGCGATCTAGCAACTCTTGGATTTGGGCTTTCAGCTCAACCAACTCAGTTGGTGCCATCCTATAAGGAGCAATGGACACTGGCGCTGTTCCCGGCAACAGGTCAATTCCAAACTCCACCTCTCGATCCGGAGGTAACCTTGGAAGTTCTTCTGGAAAAACATCCACAAACTCTTTCACTGTCCTGACCTCCCCCACAGCTGCCTCCTTAGTATCCAAGGCACTAACAAACATCAAAAAAGCCAAGAACCCATTCTTCACCATCTTCACCGCCTTAAGAGCATACACTACGTTAGACAGGTAGTCTCTCCTCTCGCCTATCACTACAACTTTATAATTCTCAGGAGTCCTCACTGACATGCACTTAGCAGCACAGTCCAGATTCGCACGATACCTTACTAACCAATCTATCCCTAGGATCAGGTCAAATTCCCTGAACGGTAGCTCCATCAAGTCAGCTGGGAATACCACCCCCTGAACCTCTAAAGGCACGTCTCTAAAGAGTTTATCTACCACCACAGATTGCCCTAAAGGACTAAGTATAGTTATCTTCCTAGGGATAGTCTCAAAGTTCACATTCAAGGTTCTAGACACCATGCTAGCAATGTACGAATGCGTTGACCCAACATCAATTAAAGCAGTAAAGGGTAATCCATAAATAAGGAATGTACTCGTGATAACATCTGGTGCATCCCCCTCCTCACGACGTCTGGCTGCATACACTAACCCTGGTTGCCTTGCATCTGAGCTCCCAGCACCTCTACCCGGTGCTCCACAACCTCGGCCAAAACCATTTCCTCCACGGTTCGGGCCATGACTTCTCGACATCTGTGAACCACCCCTTCCTGGCTGCACATACCCCTTACCTATTATCTGAGCCCTATCCACATTCTGAGGGCAATTCTTCACTAAGTGAGCCTTGGACCCACACCTAAAACACTCCCTAATCCTTCCCCAGCACTCACCTACATGAGTCCTCCCACACTGAGCACATGGACGGACCTGATTCCCAGCAGCTGGCATAACAACACGAGTAGAATTATCCACCCTAGGCTTTTTCTAGAAACCCCCCGAAGATCCTGATGATCCAAAACCCCTCTTGTTCCGGCCTCTGTCCCTATCTCTATTTTGCCTTTCAGTTTGCTTAACTTCTTCAGTGATCCGAGTTTTCTCCACCAAAGTAGCAAAGTCCCTCTCACGCTGAAGAGCTATCAACACCCGCAGTTCATCGCGTAGCCCATCTTCAAACTTTACGCAGCGCTCGTAATCCGTAGCAACAATCCCTCTGGCATACTAACTTAACCTCAGGAATTCTGCCTCATATTCTGCTACTGACTTACCCCCTCGCACCAAATTCAAAAACACCTTCCTCTGTGCGTCCACGTAACTAGCTCTGACGTACTTCCCCTCAAACTTTACCTTAAAGTAACTCCAATCTACTCGGTCCGCTGGGGTACCCTTTTTGACGGTAAGTCACCACTGATAGGCCTCATCATGAAGTAAAGACACAGCACCCTTCAGCTTTTCCTTAGTGGTGCAGTCCAAATCATCCATGATCCTCTCGACTGCCTCTAACCAATACTCCGCCACATTCGGAGCCACCCCCGAGACACCTTTAAATATCTCAGCTCTATTCACTCGAAGTCTCTCAGAAACAAACTTCTGAGCCCTGGTACCCATATTCGCTCCCGCAACTTTTTCCAAAACTCGCAGCATAGCTTGAGATACTGCGTCATCTCCACCCATCTGATCTTGAAACTCAGCTTCTACTGCGGGCGGTGTCGTTTCATTCCCCGATACATGACCAGACCCAACTAGTTTCGATACAGCCATTCTGCCCCTACCACATCCATGTGTATTATGACCTTGTCCCCTAGAACTCATGTCTATCGCTACGTTTTAATCTGTTTTAAGAAATTTTATGCATTAACTTTTTGTTCCACTGATTACCCACAAGTAATTTTATGTAAAGATATTTAATAGTAGTTCTTTCGGTCATTCAAAGTTTTTGTCTCAAGTCCTCTACCCTAACTCAAAGAATAGCATTCATTCATTAACACTATCCACTACACACGTTCACCACTTCGAGCATTTTCGTCCCAACTCAGGGATATTTTCGTAATTTGTCCTATAGGGGCATTTTGGTAATTTTGTAAATCAGGGATATTTTGGTAATTTTGGTAAACAGGGGTATTTTGGTAAGAATCGAGGGTAGTATGGTAATTAATCAGTTTTTTTTAAAATTGGGGTAATTTGATTATTTTGCAAAACTGGGTATTCGGTCCCTTTCGGGTTTTAGTTATAGGTTTGACCCGTTTACAAGTCCTCATGGTTAAGGTGAACAATCACTGCGCACCAGGTAGGATTCCAAAAAAGAGGAGGTGAGTCGCTAGGACTGCTTAAATACCAAGCTCATTCAAAATCCATGCCTAGACATGCACATGCTTGTTACCACACCTGAACTCCGCGACTTATTCCCGGGTTTGGTGAAATAAGTTAAGTCTTATGAAGTTTAGTATTGGGGTAAGCTAATCCTAGGTTTCAATAGTTTCTAACATACTAATCTACTATCCCATATCACCCTTCACTTCTACATACAAATCACGCAACGGTTTGAAGTACTTACTTGGTGGACATCGGTAGGAGACTCAAAGCCATGCAAGAAAACACAACGACTTGTAAAATACATGTTTTAGTAAAACCCATCTTCAAAGATGTTTTGGGCCCAAGAGCCCTCAAAGCTGAGTTTTGAACCTGGCTCTGATACAAAACTGTAACACCCCCAAACCCGGCCCAAAACACCACAGCCGAATTTGGAATGTTACTAGGAAAACGTTTGAAAAGAATTTGATGTAAGGGTGAAAACACGTTTTGAGTTTAAAATATTTTTCCTTTGTTTATAGAAGATAACGGGTTTACAACATGCTCGTCATTTTGAAAGTAGGTTGCCAAGAGTAATGAAAACTTTGAAGGTCGTGTGTAGTTTAAAACATTGTGCGTTTGGTAATTCAAGAGAAATTGAGTTGTTAAAAGTGTCCGGGTTCAAAACTTAAATTTAAGTCTTTAAGTTGTAAGTTGTTTCCAAAAATGTTCCAATTATTAACCGATAGTCAATCTAACTCAATATAGTAAAAATCCCCAAATAGTTAAAATGGCCTTATTACAATAGAGAGAAAGTAACCCAAAAGTAATTAAGAATCCAAGTGCATAAAGAATTAAAACAACTTCTGCATGGCCACCTCAAATCTACTCCAGCCCGATCCATGCATCACGTATCACCTACGTTTTATAAGAAAATAGGGTGAGTCGAACAGACTCAGTGTGCAATTATTCCACATGTTTCCCAAATGGGCTTGGCCCAAAACCACACAATCCACATAGCACACATAATGATGCAAAATGTTACCCATCCCAACCTAATATCCATCCGCTACACACCCCTGTATCCTGCCACCACACACCAGGGGATTACTAAATCGACCCTCCATCCGCTACACACCTCTTTGGCAGTCATGCTGCTCAAAGTCAATATAACGTGGCCTAGCCACCGATCACCATGTGACCAAATATAACGTAGCCTAGCCACCGATCACTATATGACCAAATCTCGATATCCACAATGTGACCCATGGTCATCATCAACCATGATAAAGCACGAAGCTAACATCATCCCACGATGTGGCACATAGCCGACATCGAGCCATGATATGGCACATAGCCAATCATCACCACGTACATAAATGTACACCCTGTCCTTCATTTAATATATATATCCCGATCCCATGCATATGCAACATGTTATAATGATATGATAGAATAATGCATGGACATATTAGGTAGGCATACGGCATGATCACAAGTATCCACAGTAATCAACCACAACTACACTTTAGATAGGGTACTAACCTGGTTATCGAAATACTCAATTAAGGGTAACAATTCCACCACAACCACTGAACCGATTATCACACACATATCACATATAATTAATTGACTAACAGGGAAACAGTGAATTAACCACACCCCTGATAACCTGAGGCACTAGACTCTCGACTTTGACACTGTCCCTAAACGAAACTACCGCTATCTGCCTACGATCCTGCTCCGACGCTGGCCCACACCCCAGTGGCCAATCTCGAACCGCAGAAACCAAACGTTTCTTGAACTTAGGGCTAGGGGCAACCCCTTTCTCTCCTTGACTGGTACTTGCATCCATTGAATAGCACTTAATCAGAAGACCCAATTAAACTTTAAATCAAAACTTTAAACGAGACAGCACCAAATCTTAATCGAATACTCTTACCGAAATAGATCCAAATCTCGAAGGCTCCTACTTGATTATGAGAGTTGTTGAAATCCCTATATAACTTATGTTAGATTCGACTCTAACATTAAATCGATGAAAAGAAGTGGCCTTCGGGCTAAAGTTGCGTCTTGCTTACCTTTACTGATCAAATCCCGAAAGATCCTTAATCCCCCTCAACACTAGCCCAACAGAGATTCCGAAATCAACCCTTCCAAGATTCGGCCACCCACACACATATACAAAGTTAGGCATCTAACTTTCGGCAACCAAAAGAGAAAGAAGAAAATCGAATAGAAGAAACCCTTACCAACTATTAGAACCGATTGGAACAGATCCTAACAGATTCATCCTAGAGTAAAAGGTTTAAGAAATAGGAGAAGAACGGTAAAAAGAAAGAGAAGAGATGCCTTAGAAGATTCAGCCAAGGTATAGAGAGGTTTTCGCTTTAGAGAGTGAAATGATAGATGAAAAAAAAAAGAAGGGGTTAAGGTTTAGAGATTTCAACTATGAGAGAGTGAAGAGTACAACTCGGCTATCTCAAAAGAAAAAGATGGTAAAGGAATAAAGATGAGAGATGTGTGATAGGAGATTCGGCCCTTGGTAGTGAATAGCAAAGTAGCCAACAAAAGAATGGAACGGTAAAGCACCTAAGATTCTTGAATTTCGGCTTTTGATCAAAATGAAAAAAAAAACAAATGAAAGGCTTTCTGGAAAGGAGAAAATGCCAAAAGATGGGCACACACACTAAGACAATTTCGGCACCTACTCTCCCCTTACATGACCAAATATGTCACCCCCCTAGCATCCCATATTCGGCCAACTCTTCACCCCCACTCCTCATCCCTTGTTTTTCTCCTATTTTTCCTCTCCACCTCTCATTCAAATGAATTTGAATGTTTTAAACCTCTCCAAACGCTTTCCACCACTCATTCAAACATCTTGACCAAGTCTTCCTCCCATCCTTCCAGAGTTCAAGTGTCGCCCAACTCTCCCACTCTCTTGACGCAAAAAGCAACCCCAAAATGCTTCCTCCGCAACTCAAACCTTGCCCCACTAGCTCCCTGAGGCATCACTCCCTTATGCACTAAGTGGCGCCTCCCTTGCCACTCTACCACCTGATCTCTTGTGTCTTAAACTCAAGATAAGAACCCTTAAGGCCTAACTCCCCTAGCTCTCCCCTAAAGGCTCTAAACCAAAAATTTACCTAAGGTCCCAAACTTAGCCCCAAGATTTCCTGAAACCCCCAAACATATACAAACAACATATAGAGCACACTACCACATGCATATAACTTAAGAAGAGATGCAAGACCCCTAAACCCTGGATGTTACAGCCTTGGACACGGCCGTGGCCATGGCCATGTGGGAACCACAGGTAGGAAAATGGGCGTGGCCGTAGATGTGTAGCAATAGGACAAAGTTTTTCCAACACACGGGTTGCAATAAACCACCACAGTCGTGCGATATGGCCATGTGCCCTAACACGCCCGTGGCACATGGGCGTGGGGATGTTCCAGAACCTAGATTTCTATTTAAAACCTACCACATCTTCTCACCTACTACCCAATTTCCTCTTCTTCCATACCCTTTAAGCTTTCCCCTTTTTCATTTTCCTCCTTTTTTCCATCTTCACCATTATCTCCATGTCGAAGAAACAGAAGGATCCTAGCCCAGTCTCCCTGTACGAAATCAATCTACATAAGTTCATGTCGGCTGCTTCATTAACTCAACAGGACAAAGACCTTTGAGTCCATTTACTTTTTCTTTTTCTTTTCTCTTCTCCTTTATTTTTCTTATCTTTATTTCTCTTATTTTTAGTTTCTTGGTTTTAGGTTCTAAAGGCTGTTAAGGAATCACTACACCATGGCCTTAGAAATCACACCCACTTTGCAAGCCACCTAACAATAAGAACCTTTCAGTCCATTAATCTTTTCTTTTAATTTTATTTTACTTTTTCCTTTCTTTCTTTTTATCTTTCTCTTCTCTAAATATATAATTCGTATATTTTGAATTGTTCTTATTATTTCCTAGCTAATTCTTCACAAGCTTCTCAATTTCTTCATCTAGCGCAGAGATTTTGGGCGGGCACCACACCACCACCAAAGATGCCTCTTCCAACATCTTTTACCTCTGAATCAAGTTTCGACACTCCCAACTCAAGGATTCCATCCAAAAATTCAAGAAGTTTCACTTCTCTCCTTATCTTTTGATTTTCTTACTATATAATTATTATCTATCTTCATACATTGAGGGCAATGTACATCTTAAGTTTTGGGGGTGAATTTCATTTCGAAAAGTTCCTAACTTTTTTGCATTATTCTCAAATCCCTGAATGATATCTTGTCTTAAGTAATTTTCTCATACCACTAATTAGAACGAAACTTCTGTTGATTTATGATTTTTATTGATATGTTTTGGATTAAGTCATAGTTAATTGTGCATTGATGATTTAAACTTTAAGATACTAGAGAATCAAGCATGATAAGTCTATTTTCAAAATTAAAAATTTGCTAGGTTGTTGACCTAAATTTGAATATTACCTTAATGTTTGAAATTTGCAAGGTTGCCATCAAAAACCATAATTTTTGTGAGATTTTGAGCCTTTAGAGCATATATCTTTTAGTGCTCACTTTTTTTATGAGTGTGTCAATATTGATTTGTTATTCCAGAACTTGCTTCGATTATACAGGTCGAGACCACACCTTTGATTTGATATACTGAGATGATAAAGGCACCTAGGTTTTAACCCACTTACTCCACCAAAAAGCCTACCTTCATAATTAACACCTAGTGAACCCCATTGATCTTAACAAACCATTTCTTGACTCACCCATTAATATAAACCTAAAACCCATCTTGTATTTGTTATCACTATTTCTCTTGACTACCCTTATATCGAGAGTTGATTTGATCAGTTTCCTAACTATATTCTTTATTTCAATTGTTAAATTCTATTTATTTGATCTGTTCTTAAAAAAACATTAGAAAATTTATTCATCATTAGTTTTATTTTTTATGAGCTTAAACAGTTAAATTTATATCTTTAAAAGAAGCTCGTGTTATTGATGTAATTATTCATTATCAGTTCATTGTTTCTAGTTAGGTAATTTGTTAATTCAATCTCGATTTTAACCTTCTAATTCAGCCTATATCCACACCTTTAATCCAAGCCCCATTACAACCCATTAAAGACCTTTTGATTTGTGTATCATCTCATTTTATAGTGGTGGAGATTTGATTTTCATGCAAGCCTATGGTAATAACTTTTCATGTTTGACTGATGAGTGCTTTATTTTGAACCTTAAACACCTTGATTGATTTGAGTGAATCTTTAATGAGGATGTCAATCCTTATCAGTTTTAAATCAAAGGTAATTATTCGGATAAGGGGAAACACCTATGTTTTCGTACTATAAACTTATGACTTTGATTGTTTGAATCTTTAGGACTCTTTGAGTTAAATTATCCATGTATAAATTACCTATGAATTATGATGAGGCATTGTTGACGAGAATTATGAATCGAGGAAAGGTAATTCTAATTGTGAGTTCAGATTTTTGCTTGAGGACAAGCAAAAGCTTAAGTGCGGGGGTATTTGATAAATCGTAATACACACATATTTTAAACCCGCATTTAGCATATTTTTGGATTATTTATCCCCATTAATTGTGGAATTTGATGCTCCTAATCCTTTTTTTCACGTTTTATTCTCAAGAGAGCATAGGAGGATGAAAAGAATGAGAAATAGGCCAAAAACAGAGAAAATGGGCCAAAGTAAGAAATCCACACGACCATGCCTCTTTAGTAGGCTCGAACACAGGCCTAGAATCAAATCATACGGGCGTGTTACACGGGCGTGTCCCTGCCATGACCTGTTTTAATTCTACTCGAAAAAGGATACTTACAGGCAAAGAAAGACATTCTGAAAGCCTATACAAACACCCTAAGGGTATCCTAAAGAGGGAGGTGGCCTGAGGCAGCTAGAGAGGGCTAAATACAGGTAATTACTCAAAGAAAGCTAGTTGGTCCATCTAAGAAGTCAGAATCACACTCAAGACTGAGGATCTCTCCGTCAATTCCTTCAAGGGGTTTTAAGGTTTTCTTTATGTTTTGTTATTTTTCTTTTAAGATGTACTATGTTATAAACATGAACTAAACCCCTTAAATACCTGAGGGGGATGAAACCTAAGACGAATCTTGTTATTGTTTTCTAAACTATATGATAAATATTTGATTTTTTATTTATTCTTGCTTTGATATTCCAGGATATTGATTCAAGTATTGATGTGTTTAAGCAGTGGAGCAAAAGTGTAACATCCCAAATTTGGGCCTAGTAGAATTGGGCCCAATGGGGGGCCTTGGACGTAGTAGCAGTTAAAATTTTTGGGGACAAAAGAACGGCTTTAATGCAAGTTGGATCTAGTAGGTGAGTGATTTTGGAAGGTTAGGGGGCTCCTATGAAGTCCCAGGTTCAAGTTAGGCCTTAGGAAAAATTTTGGTTTTAGGTGAATAAAACCTTGGGAGTTAGTAGGTAAGCTTTAAGAATAAAATGTGGAGAAAATGAAACAAGTGGAGTGTGTGGTGTAGTGGCAAAGTGATGCCACATAAGAGGCAAGGGGGTGACGCCAAAAGGAAGGAAGGAGATCCAAGGTTCAAGGAGTGGCACTTGCATTTCTTTTTGGTATTTTTTTTCAAAATGGATTTATACCTTGGCTATAGATTTATATTTAGTTGCGCATGGTTTTAGTCACAAGAGGAGCTTGTGGCCAAGTGGTTAGCTGCGTGGATTATGCTACAAGGGAGCCTGGGTTCAAATCTCATGAAAAGCATTGGAGTATTTATTTTGCGGATTGGACGGCAAGAGTTTGAGTTGGATTTAAACTCTACTGACGGAGGGATCCCACATCAGAAAGATACAGAGAAGGAAGGTGAGAAGATAGCTATATATAGAGCTGTCTAGGAGGAGAATAAGCACACCTGGTTGGCGTTGGGCATAGGAGTGCTCGGATCACGGTTTAGCAGCTTCAAATTCCTATCAGGTGTGTATTCTCTCTACTCTAGTTGTAGAGCAGCATATGCCGAAATGCCGGTGACACGACGATAGTAACCACACGAGCGTACGAGCGCACGTGTGGGGCATCAACGCGATAATTGAGGCCATCAATAGTGTTCTTGTAGGTGCAGGCTGTTGGGCCACGATGGCCCAATGGGCCCGGGGCCCATATGAGTAAATTGTATGTTGAGTAGTAGATAGTGAACGAGACTATGTGAATCTCATATATGTGGCTAGGTTTGGGCTAAATGGGCCATACGAGTGTGTAGGCCCATTTGGGCCAAGAATGGGCCTTAAGCCCATTTGCATCATTATCTCTGTTTAGAATACTTGAGTCATTCGAGGCGACAGTGGACCTTCTGTTGGGTCAAAATACCCCTGGTTTGTAAAATTACCGAATTACCCCTGGTTTACAAAATTACTGAATTACCCTGATTTGTGAAATTACTGAAATACCCCTGGTTTGTAAAATTATCGAAATTCCCCTAGTTTGTGAAATTACCAAAATACCCCTGGTTTGTAAATTTATCGAAATACCCCTGGTTTACAAAATTACCAAAATACCCTTAATTTGTAAAATTACTGAAATACCCCTGGTTTATAAAATTACCAAAATACCCCTGATTTGTAAAATTACCAAAATACCCTTGGTTTGTAAAATTACTGAAATACCCTTAGTTTGCAAAATTACTAAAATACCCCTAGTTTATAAAATTATTGAAATACCCTCGGTGGGTAAAATTACTGTTATACCCTTAAGGGTTGATTAGCGTGATTGTGTAAAATTTCACACTCTGTTACTAATGTGTGTTATTAACTGTTTGGGCTGAAAAGCCAAAGTGACTGGTTAGAAAGTCGTTATACCCTTGTGGGTAAAGTTGGGAATACCAGGTAAGTGATTATAACATTTTATTAATGGGGATGAAAATGTATGTTGTAATCTGTCACTTTGTTGAGAGCATGTTGCATTCATTTGATATATATGTTTTGCATGGGTTTGGTATGTGATGCGAAAGGGGAAGTGTTAGAGACTGTCACAGTGGTTTGGTACCATAAGTGTGTTGGCCTCACATATATCTGATTCTGTGACCATGTCTCGGTGGCTTAGTGCCACGGTGGTTTAATACCACATATATATATCTACGATTTAGTGACTCGTCCCAGTGGTTTGGTACCACAGTGGGTTGGCCCCACATACATTCATCAGGGATTGTCACGGTGGTTTGGTACCACAGTGGGTTGGCCCCACATATGTTAATAGTGACTTTACCACGGTGATCTAGTATCACGGTGGTCTAAAACCACGAGTGGCTTGGTGCCACATATATAGGTGACTCCGTCACATTATATTGACTTTGAGCAGTGTGTCTGTCAGCATGACTGCTAAAGAGGTGTGTAGAGGACGGAGGGTTGATTGTAGAAATCCCCACAGGTGTGTTGAGGATGGACATATGGAGTGGATTGTAGAGGATAGAATACTAGGTTGGGCTGGGTTGCATTGCATTCACTATTTATGCCATGTTATTAGGGCTACGGCCCAGTTCGACTCGTATGGGCTTCGGCCAATTTCATTACTATGAGAGCTAAGGCTCAATATGCTTCTGTGAGCTTAGGCCCAGTTATCGTTCGTATAGGGGATTACACACTGAGTTCTCGTAACTCACCCCTCTGCTTCATTTTGCAGGTAATTCCTAGCTTTGCGGATTTGGAGCTGAGGTGAACTCTGTGGTAGCCATACATCGTAGCTTAATGAATTCTATTTTGCAGTACTATATATTTTATTTAAATTTGGGTTTTTATTTTATAATAAGGCCTTTGGTATTTTGTTTTGGCTTTAGCTTTTAATTGATTACTGCTTATTAATTTTGAATGCTCAATTTGGGATTTTCTAAAACATTAATAATGGTTTTTCTGTAATATTAATACACGGTTTACAAACTCTAATGGATAAAACTCTGGATTTTCTTAACGTTGATAACTCTTTTCAAAATATCGCATGTCTACAATAATTTAAATGTCATTTTTTTGAAACTCATTGAGTTGGATTAATTATAAACAAGATCATCGGAAATAGCAATGAAAATTGTAACATTCTGAATTAATGGGTCTATGTGTTTAGTGTAAGGATATGTTTAATATGTTAATTTAAGTGCTAGGGGTCCAAACTGGGCTCAGGACTAGGAAAAAGGCCTTGGTTAAATTATATAATTGGGCATTATAGGGTTAAAAGGTGGTAATTGTGTTTAAAATACCAACGTGGGCTTGTGGCCCAACAATAGGAGGCGCTAGAAAGTGGTGTTACTAACAGTTAAAGAGGCCCAAGTTTTGGCCGCAAGGAGCCCATGTTTCTGGGCCATTTTCGGCACTTAAAAGGGAGCAAGGGGAGATGCCACAAAAGGGTGTAAGGGGCCCAAAATTTAAGTTTTAGGGAGCCCAATTCTCTTAATTTAAGTGAGCTAAAATTCGGCATTAGGGTTAGGAGAAGTGGATGGCAACAAGGCTCTCAAATAGGAGGATTTACATGGAATTTATAATTGATAATATAGAAGATAAAACAAAGAAAAGATATGAGCTATCAAGAAAAGGTGATGGCCGAAAATCCACCACTTAGAGGAGTGAAGAATTCGGCTACTTCATGAAGAAGGTGTGCCGAATTTTCCATTTTTATTAGCTTGACTTTTAGTAATCAGGAAGGGTACTCTCAGGTTTTAAGGTAGGTGCCGAAATCTCTATAAATAGAGGGGAGTAGCTCACCAACTCCAGCATTTGAACCCTACTTTCTTCTTCTTAACTTGTACCGAAATTCTTAACTCATCCTCTCCGATTTCTTTTCTTTTTATTTCTTTGAAAGTCGAACAATCCCTACTCCTTACCGATTTCTTCCACTAAAAGCTGAAACTATTCAAGATTCCTTCTTATCATCTTCTCTTTTTGATTTTTCTCAAAAGCCAGAATCCCCAAGGAGTTGCCGATTTCCCTCTAATAAGGTAAGTGTCAATTTTTAATTTCTCTTAAGATCTCTCTCTCGATTTTTGAAAGGAAAAAGCCGAAAAACTAATAGTCTAATGGTTTTATGTTGGGCGGCAATCTGAGATTTGAAGGAAACTTGGTCGTCTAGATCTAAAAGTCAAAAATAGCTTGTCTCCAATTTCGAGATTTTAAGGTAAAGAGATTTTCCCTAGATCTTTACTAGATTCGTTCATTATATACAAGATCTAAACTTTATGATGAGGATTAACGGTCATATATTGTGATAGTAGTTCTGATAAGGACTTGTGATGGAATTAAATATAGATCAGGCAAAGGAGAGAATCCCTAAGTTTAAGAAATGAGCGGTATCTGCGTTCGAGATTGGCCACTTAGTTGTAGACTGGCTTCTGAACAACACCTTTGGTAGATAGCAGTTGTGTTGACTACGGATAGCGTCAACATAGAAAGTATCATTTTATCGGTAACCAGGTGTGTAGATCTCTAACACACACTCTCTAATTGTATTTTATGTGTAGTGGGCTAAAAAGCCGAAAAATGGCTGTGTAGATAGCCGATTAAAACCCTAAAAGGGTTAGGCAAGGATGCCAGGTATGCAACCATAGAAATATCTATGTGTATTGAGACTTATGAAAGCCTGTATGATGTTCTCTTTATGTATGTATGCATGGGGTGGGAATATAATATGAAAGGGGAAGTACAATATGGATCACATGGTGGCCGGTGGTACAAATCCCACGAATATAAATATGGGTCACATGGTGACCGGTGGTAGAAATCCCACGAATATAAATATGGGTCACATGGTGACCGGTGGTAGAAATCCCACCAAATTTAAATGTTAGATCACACAGTGATCAGTGGTTGTGCCACGTGGTGTGTAGCGGATGGAGGGTTGATTGTACAAATCCCCAAGGTGTGATGGTTGGTACGGGTTGGTGTGTAGAGGATGGAATTCTAGGATGGGTTGGGCCATTCATTATGTATTGTCTATCATGTATTGTGATCGTTGCCTTTATGTATGGGCCAAGGCCCATAATGTGTTTGTAGGCCTTAGGTCAGTGTGTTCAGGATTTATACACTGAGTCTTGGTGACTCACACTTTCCTTTTTCTCTACTCTTTCAGATGAGCAGTAGATCGTGGACATGGGAGCCGACACGGACTCGAGGGGCCATCAAGTTATTCGTTTTATACTTTCCGCTTTATTTCAAGTTTTAAATGTTGGAATTATTTGATGTAATAAGGCCCCGTAGCTTAGGTTTAAGTTGATATTTGTTAGTGTTTATTTCTTCTCAAATTTTATGAACAAGACTTATGTTTTAAAGGAAGTAAAAAGATGGGATTTTCAAATATGATTTCAATAACTTCCATTTTGAAAAAAAAAATGAGTTACAAAGATTTTCTAAAAGTGCCACCTATTTAACAAATATCTACAAGAATGACTAAGTTTGTCAAAACCATTCTAAGTAAAGTTTTTAACAATAAACCAGTAGCATACCAGATCCGGTTGGAACTTATAGGCAGGGTTTGGGGTGTTACAAAAATGTTTTTGCAAAGAGAACTATAAAACAAATTGGATTCTTCAAAAACTTGATATTTTTAACGAACGCGTAGATTCTTTAACAACCTTTCCATGTGACATGCCAGATTCGGTCGTAACGTCTAGGTCGGGTTTGGGGTGTTACAAAAATTCCATGTTTAAGAGTAGATCTAGCATAGTTAAGTGGAGTTGATCTCACTTCTAGAAATAGAACGATGAAAATCTGCTGGATTAGGGTCAAACCTAATATGGGAGTCCATAGATCGAGTTAATGCAATCTTAAGGGTTTTAATTAGAAAGAGATTTCAATTAATCAACCTAGGGTTAGACGTTAGTAGCCTTGAAAGAGGTATTAATATAAATTAGGGAATCCTATGGATCAAGTCAAGTGAATAAATCGTCTGGTTTAGAGTTAAATAACAAGTGAAGTCTAGGTGGATTCTTCCTTGGGTATTGTTTTGATCAATTGATTTCTTCCCAAAAGTATTTTCCTTATTCATTCTTTGTGTCTTGGCATCCTTAGCTTAATATTTTGTTAAATAAACATTTATCCCCTTTATTTTAGGCTAGATAATAAAAAGAGAGTCAGTACTAGTACTTTTGGTTCCTTTGGGTTCGACATTTCGGTCTTGCCACTAAGCTATACTACTGTTCGATAGGTGTGCTTGCCTCAATCGTGGTGATAGTTAGTTTCTAGGCTCGATCATTCATATATAAATATTAAGACTTATCACGATCACGATCATTTGTCTCATCTAACATGATATATTGTTACATGCATTCATGCTTTTAATCTTACCCTTCAGTAAGCATACTCATTTAACCTTTCTCAATCAATTAATAACAAACACTTATGTTATCTCCATAAAATAAACTTAATACATATATATACATATACCAAAACATAATCATCACTAGCCATTCTAATGGCTAGATTACAATAATTATTTACATTTACATGCCAATATGGCTAATATAACTTATACATGCCATTATAAACATAATTGATTTACCATATTATACCGACATGGGCCGATGGATACTGTAAGTGATCTCCGCCAAGCTTCTAACCCAACGAGCTTTCGATATACTATAAAACAGGGAAATAAAACTAAGTAAGCATTACATGCTTAGTAAGTTCGTATAACATGGTACTTAACTTACCATTCATTCTATTTTGAGGTAACTATGTAAGCACATTCATTCAATTTGACCTTAAGCCCTACATATATCCTCATTGCCTTTGTTAGTCATATATTCCATAATAACATCAAAACATGTTTGGGCTCAATAACAATCAAGTTTCCAGGCACATATGCTTTCCACAACATGTGTTCATTTAACATGTATAAATCATCTCTTTATATTACAAGTATAATTTCATAATAGTTCATCTCGAGTTCAGATTATTTCATATCAGAACTTTCTTCATATTACTCAAAATATCAATGTCACACGAGTAGTAGTACACTCAAAGTATTCAAGTCTATAATCAAGGATGAATGAATTCATCAAATGAATTCCATGTACAAATATCATCATCTTATGTCTTCATATATCAATTGTCATGTATCATTATTTCCATATATTTCAAACAAATACGTGTAATAACTCATTTCTTACTCATATCTTCTCATGTCAGGGTTTTTTACCCGTTGAATTTATTTGGAATATCGATGGATACACAAGTAGTACACATAAAGTGTACAAATCAATAAATCCGTCAATGCATATTCAATGGTACCCATAAGGTACTATCTCAGAGAGTACACTCTCGAGCAACACATATATACAACAGGATTACCAGTCCAGGCTAAATCCATTTTATGACATATGCTCTAAAGAGCTTGATCTGGATTACCAGTCCAGGCTAAATCCTATCCATGACATATGCTTGAGAAGACTTATATCATGATTACCTATCCGGGCTAAATCCTTTTTATATTGAGGTAAATGGAATTACTCGTCTGAGCTAAATTCCTTCAGCAACAAATGCAGGACCTCAATCATTTTGTGAAATCACATATCCATCGAATTTTTCATTTATTCAAACAGAATTTGACATTTTTCAAGTATTATCATGCAAGTGATTATTTCGTACATTTTTAATGTTCGCATAATTCAAATAGACACCTTCCACATTCATTTCAAGTACATAAGTAACATTTTTACCATTTATCATTTATCATTTATCGGGCCTTATTATTGACCGGGATTCATCAAGTATATTTTCAATGTCATATACATATAATATTTGTACAATTCACAAGCTCAAAATTTAATTCAAGCATATAAATATATACAATTTAGTTACACGAACTTACCTCGACAAATGTTCGTGTACATAAAATCTACTAATCTGACATTTTCCTCTTTTCCTCGTTCTAGCTTCGAATTTGGTCTATCCGGATCTATACGAGTAAATTTAACATCAATTTATCACATTTCATATACAAGTGGACTCAATTTACATCCTAGGCAAAATTACCATTTTGCCCCTAACTATTTCATAAATTCTAATTTCGTCCCAAGGCTCGAAAAATGAAATTTGTGTAATTTACTCCCAATTCCAAGCCTAACCAAAATTCTATCACAAAATTTAAAGTACATGTATTCATAAAAATTTAAATTTTTTCATAAAATTTCATAACTTTACATTTTAGTCCCTAAATCATGTTTTCATCAAAAATCACTTTATAAAAGTTGTTTATCTATCAACAACCTTTCATTTTCTACCATAAATTTCAAATTTTTAGCATATTGATCCATGACCTAATTTCCATACTTTGATAACTCTTCAAATTAACCCCCCAAATAGATAGATTAAGTTATCCCAGTTTTAAAAATATTAAAATTACTAAAAACGGGACAAGAAAACTTACCCAATTTGGCCAAGAAAGCTTGCTTTCTCTTTCCTAGGGTTTTCATGGAATATTTCAGGGAAGAAGATGAGAAATAAGATGATAATTCTTTTATCATCTTTTAATTAATTAAATTTCCAATTTAGTCCTTAGCCTTTTTCTAATTTTCCATGGATGAGTCACCAAAAATATCTACATACTTTTCATTTATGGTCTAATTACCATATAAGGACCTTAAGTTTTGAACTCCATAGCTATTTGATCCTTATAGCTACTAGAATTCAACTTTTACATTTTATGTGATTTGGTCCTTCTCGTAATTAAGCACATAATCGGTAAAATTTTCTAATCAAAATTTTTACATGCCATTTCTATCGTATTACGGACCATAAAATAAAATTAAAATAAATTTTACTTTTGGTTTGAATTTGTGGTCCAGAAACCACTACTCTAATTTCACCGAAATTGGGTTGTTATAGAGTCGATCCAGGATCAATTAATGCAATAACATTAGTGTCGTAAAGAGAAAATGTACCGGTGATAACATCTAATGTGACGCATCTTTACGAGCACGAATAGCGTAAGCTCTAGCAGGTGCTCTGGCCTCAGATTCCTTAGCTAAATCTTTTGTCGCGCCTCTACTACTGGTTACATTTCTCGCATTTCTCGGTGGCCTCCCTCTATTAGTTGTGTTACTCGGTCAGGCATTCTGAACCTTATCTTTCTCAACTAACTCTGGGAAATCATGTATGAAATGATCTTGTGAACCACATTTGAAACAAGCCTGGTTATACATTCGACATTCACAAGGATGTCGTCTTCTGCATTGCTGACATTCAGGTCTATAATTTCTCACACTGCCAACACTCGATACTGATGTAGCTTGAGTTTTAGGACTTGAGTGTATTTTCCAGAATCTCTATTTGAATACCCATTTGAAGCATCTGGACGAGTGTACGAATCTCTATATTTCTTTGATGAAGATTGATATGGCTTACTCATTGATTTTTTTCTCGAGTCTTTAGCCTCTGAATCTACTTTTCTCTTTTCTTTTCTAGGCTCTTCGGCTTTGCAAGCTCTATCAACCAAGACAACAAATTCTTTCAATTCTAGAATTCTGACTAGAAGTTTAATATCCTCGTTCAACCCATCAACGAATTGCTTGCACATGATTTCTTCAGTAGAAACATACTCCCAAGCATACTTACTCAATCTTACAAATTCTCTTTCGTACTCAGTCACAGTCATTCAGCCCTATTTCAATTCTAGAAATTCTTTGTGCTTTTGATCAAGAAACCGCTGACTTATATATTTCTTTCGGAACTCAGTCTGAAAGAATTCCCTGGTCACTCTTTCTCTCGGTACCACTGATACCAAAGTATTCCACCATTAATGCGCTGTGTCCCACAAAAATGAAATGGCACATTTTAAACACTTAGCTGGCGTGCACAAAAGTTCATCAAATACACGAATAGTGCTTTTAAGCCAAAATTTAGCTTTCTGGATCATCATCAATAGTAGCTTTGAACTCTTTAGCCCCGTATTTGTGGATTTTATCAACTGGTGGCTTATTTACTCATAGAAGTTCCACACCTTGAGGAGCCACGAGAACAAGTTGGGGATTAGGTGGGGGTGGAGGTTGTTGAGCAGCTGGATTTTTCCAGACAAATTGCATGAACCACTTGTTCATCATTTGGAAAAAAGCTTCTTTAGCCTCTCCTCCATGACTATTCCATACATTTCTAGATTCAGACGGTGCTGCCCCTTGAGCGGGAGTTGGGGCATTACTCTCGACATCGTCAGCTACAGCTAGATTGGGATCCATTTACTATATCAAAACACAATTTAAATTGTCAGGAGTCATCACACTATCACAGGTTATATATGGCATGTATAGCTAGACTCTCACAGATGCTATGTTAGTCCGAGAATCGACTAAACCGTAGCTCTAATACCAATAAATGTAACATCCCTCACCCATATTCAACACCAGAATAGGGTAATTGTAACACCCCTAACCCGTAACCTCGCCAGTTTAGGGTTAAAGGAGTTACCGAACAATCAAAAACTTTTACAGACATTTCATAATATTATTCAACTAATCAAATCAAACTGTCCCTTAATTAGGTCTACGAGACCTTAAGCATGCTTTAGATTAGGACCGGGACTAAACCGAACACATACAAAAATTCTCAGAAATTTAAAAAAAAATTTCTAAGTTACAGAGGTCACGCACCCGTGTGAGCAGGCCGTGTGCCTCCCACGGCCTCAGACACGCCCATGTGCCTAAGCTATGTCAAAATAGGGCATACATCTGACTTGTCCACATGACTTGAGACACGCCCGTGTGCCTCACCGGTGGTCGACAGTGACTTGTACCACATGGCCAGTCATATGCCCATGTGTCTTGCCGTGGTCGAGTCTGACTTGTTTTGCATTACAACCTCGAAGGACACGGTCGAGCCACACACCCGTGTGCTCAACCGTGTGGGCAATTATAGGCCATTTGTAAGGCCAAAATGCCACCCACACTTGGGTCATTCCTACAACCACATATGAGCATCTTTTCATACATCAATGGCAACCAAAAACATACCAAATGATCATCCTTTTCAACTAATTCAAGTACATTTCATAACAACAACTTATACACCATTTAGCTCAACTAAATCACAAGTATATCTAAATAATATTCATCTATAAACTTTTCAATTCATTATGGCATCACTCCATCAATAATATACCAACTATATATCATCAAAACTTAGCCAACATTACCATATACTCTATCATTAATGTAAGACCCAATTTATGCCCAGGCCCGATAAAACCAAAACAAAAAAAAAAACCAAACAAAATTAAAAAATAGTAAACAGTCCATATTTTTAGCCCAAAATCCAATTACAAGCCCGCCAAGCCCAAAAATTAAAACAAATAGAAACCCTAGCAATAATTGTGCGCATTAATAGCCCTTACATGCACACGCCTCCACATGCATCACCAAGACACCTCAAATGCGATACGCATGCTTTTGTACCGCAAATGACAAAGACCAAGACTGACAAAAAGAATTGTATTTTTTTTATTTTAATTTTTGAATTCGGTTATAAAAACCAAAGCAAAATGATTGTAAGTTTTTGGACACGATTTCGAATACAGAATACAGAATACAGAGAGATTTTTCAAAGCTATTTTACCATGATTTTTGTTCCTATTCATTTCAAACGTGCAAAGAAAAAAAAAAACGAATATAAACCCTTACCCATTTTGTGTTGATCGGAGAACCCGAATCCGAAAGGTTTCGAGTTGTTTCTTTTTTTTGGTGAGGGTTTTCGGTATTTAAAGCTTAGATTTGACTCGAGTAGCCTGAAAGGTTTAAGAAGGGCCAACTTTTGGGGTCTCCGACCACTGTGCATGACGACAGATGGTGGCGGAGTGCGGCAGCTCAGTGACGAGACTAGGTCGGAACCCAAAGAGCCATTCAGAGTGATTTTTGGTTTTTTTTTCTTGAGATGGTTTAGAAATGAATTTCTGTCTTAATTTTTACTATTTAAGGCCGATCGATACGACGTCGTTTAGGGGGTATTAAGCCTTAAAATAGCGTCGTTTTGCCCCTTTAGATCTGTGCATTGACCGACCCGAGGAGGATTCGCGCGTTTTCTTAAAATGGTCTTATTGCAAAATTGGTCCTTCCGTATTTTTTTCCTTTTTTAAATTCAGCTTTTTTTTTAATTCTTAATTTTGTCCCCTATGTTTTATTTTGATTTCATTTGAGTCCCTTATTAAAGCACCACGTTATGGAGGGTGGGTATATTTCCCCACTTGGTCCCTCCATTTTATTCGTGTGTTACGATTAGGGTCTTTGCGTTATTTATATTTCCAATTTTTGCCCGAAACCTTATTTAAACTTCAATATAGTCCTTTTTCGATTTCATTTCTCAATTTATTACAATTTTAGCCCTTAATTTTTATCTTAATTTTGGTATAGTCCTCTAATTAATTTATTCAATTATTTGTTTATTGATTTTTCTAATTATGTTCCTTTTAAATTAATATTATATATTTTAAATTGTTCTATATATTATTTATTTCTCTTTATATATTATTTTCATTAATTTTATATATATATATATATATATTCTTTTAATTTTATTTATGTATATAATTTGTCTCTTTGAAAGACCCTATTTTAAATTATATATTTATTTATTCCAAACACTTTCATATGTCATTATTATTTTTATATATATTATTTTATATCAAGTTTTATTACTTACGTATTATTTAAATTGGCGTATATTATTTTATATATCATTTGTTTATTTGTTTGCTATATATTAGTTGTATTAATTTACTTGCTATCGTATGAACTCAAATTTATTTCCTTCAAATTTCAAATTATGATCATTCATTAGTATCAATTTTATTCATGTATATTATTCCATATTTGTAACATTGTTTTTTATCATATCATGATTCAAACTTTATAGTTTTAATTGACATTAGTCATTTCATTCTTATTCTAAATAAACCAAACAAATACATTTTGATTCGATTTTAACATTGTTTATTTGAGAATTTTTTCCAAAATAAGGCAATATTTGCGTGTTTGGAAATTCGAAGAATTGTGCCCTAACGTGTTGGGTGCTAATTTTTTTGTTTGACCAAATAACCAAATATCTTTTTAATTGCATGTTTTGAAGATCAAAGATGATCTCGGTGTCGAAGTATAAATGTGCCACCTCCTAACGTGTTGGATGTGATGTTTTTATTCCTTTGGGAACGATTGAATCTTGAAATTCAATTCAAAATTAATTAACATTTTTAAAAAAAAAGAATTACATCTTAAACATTTTCAAGTTTTCAACGCAAGGACACTAGTTAATCAATTTGGTACCCGTTCTGGGGCGTACGGGGAAGCTAACCCTTCCTTGTGCGTAACTGACTCCCGAACCCTTTTTGTTATTTTATTTCGTAGACCAAAATGTTTTACAAGGTGATCCAATCACACCTAAACAAAAAGGTTGGTGGTGACTCTACTCTATATTTTTTAAAGTCGATCCCCGTTTTTCCAAAAAAAAAAAAAGGTTTCGATAATTAACAAAACACATCACATAGCTCATCAACTTATTCACAACATATCATTAACTAGCCATATCACATGGCTATTCATATGTTCACAAATATAACTCAAGTGAATAGCCTATACATGCCATACATAGTATATACACTTCCAAAAGATACCAAAATAAGATTGAGTAGTGTGATGACGATCCTCGACGATCCCCAAGCCTCACATAGCTTTAACAGTCTATAAAACAAAATAAATACACACAAAGTAAGCTTTCCAAAAGCTTAGTAAGCCATATACAAACAAACTTAACATATAATTCACATTATCATATCAATACATGAATCATTAACATATCTCAATAGCAATTTCATAATTCTTCATTGGCTCATTATTTGGCCATTGCTTATCAACCATCATATCTCCATCTATCTCATTTTCTCTTATCACATTCATCCATATATAGAATTTTAGCTCATTGTATCTATGTATGTATTTACTCACCTTTCATGCCTGTTCAAAGCATATACATCAAACGTACCTGAAACGGATATACTACTCACATAGTCATTCATTTCTTGGACTTGCCCGTTGAACCGTTCAGAATCAAATAGGATACTCAGAATGCTTGCAATAGTCATACAATCCCAATGTCTCAGACATGGTCTTACATGTAACCAGATATCGATGCCACTGTCCCAGATGGGGTCTTACACGAATCAATACGATGCCAATGTCCCAGATATGGTCTTACATGTAAATCTCAAATCGATGCCAACGTCCCAAACGTGGTCTTACATGATGTCTCATATTGATGCCAACATCCCAGACGTGGTCTTACACGATATCACATAACAGACACCTATCTCATGACATATGTAATCCTATCTATTCCTAGGTTCGTACAGGACTTCTCGAACACTGATTTATTGGCGATACATCCTCGGATTTCATGTTCTCATCATTTCATACACATTCACCATCATAAATTTTCATATGAACATACATATATCAATGTAAATACATTTATTTTTATATCGACTCACCTCGGATTTGGTTAATGTACGAACTCGACTATTCAATCAATTTCGACTTTCTGCGATCTAAATCTGTTTTCTTTGATTCTTGATCCATACATATTCAAATTTAATCCATTTATTCACCAAATCATTCAATTCAATCCAAAAACACATATTTAGGGTAATTTACAAATTACCCCTCATATTTTCATATTTTGACATTTTAGTCCCTATTTCACAAAATCACAATACACAAAATCTCAATACACCCATGCTTAGCCGAATATCACCCATGCTCATACAAGTCCACACATTTCATTTATTTTACAATTTAGTCCCTCAAAATATTATTTTCTTAATTAAGTCCAAATTATTCAAAATCACCAAAAACTCAAAGATAAACTATGTTAATCTAACACATATCTTTCATAATTCATCTTCAAACATCACAAAACTCGTGTTCATCAATGGCATATTTCAAAATCATCATCAATTTAAAAAATTGAAGCATGGGTTTTGAAGAACACTAAGCAACGATTATAAAAACGTAGAAATTATTAAAAACCGAATGAAAACTAACCTTGAATTAAGCTAAATAAGTGTCGAATATCATGGAAGCTTAAACCCTTCTTTTTCATTCAACAATCAGTGCAAACAAATATGATCAAATGGCCTATTTTCATGCTTTTTATTTTATTTAACATAATAATATTCATTTTACTATTTTACTCTTATTATTTAACATATAAAACTTATGATATTAAGGCCATTAATGTCCATTATCCATCATAATAGTTTAATTGTCTCATAAGGTCACTATATTCAAAAGCCAACTCAATTAAGCACATTAACATATAGAATGTCACTTTTACATTTTATGTGATTTAATCCTTTTCTCAAATTAAACATACAAATGGACAAGTTAATTTACGAAACTTTCGCACATGCTAAATCACATATCATAGGCATAGAAAATAATATTAAAATATTTTTATGACTCAAATGTGTGTTCCCAAAACCATTATTCCAACTAGGGTCTAAACCGGACTGTTATAATTATGGAGCATTACCAGACTTATAACACATTTAAACATACATTTCACATATAATTAATCAATTCATACACAATTCATTCACAACCAATCATTTTGTCCTTAATATGAGCCTGCGAAGCCTAAACATGCATTAGGAGTGGTTTGGGACTAAACCAATAACTTTGGAAACTTTTTGAACATTTAGAAAATTTTCTCAAAAATAGGGGACACACGCCCATGTGTGAAGCAATGTGGAGCATACTGACTTGGTTTCTATTTCAACACCAGGAGACACACGGCCATGTACATAACTATGCATCACACATGACTGACACACACGCCCCTGTATCTGCCCGTGTAGACAAAAATAGGCTATTTACCAGCCAATTTTCCACCCACTCTTATGCACACCTACACCAAACTCAATGGCACCAAAGCATGGCATATATAAGCATTTAAACCAGCCAATTCAAATATAAGTCATGCACATTCTATACTTCCATTTTAAATATGCACAAGTCACAAAATAGATCATACCATTTATGCCAAAATCACACATATACAATTCAACTAATTATACACTTTCAAATATGCATCAATGTGCTCAATTTTCAAAAATATATTTCTTCTCTAATATCAACCATTTGGCATTCACAAGACCAACTATTAATAAACATCACAAAAACCAACCTCAATCACATAACATAAGCCGTATGCATACTTATATATATATATACATAACCAAAGTAACCAATTTAAGCCAAGTCTCATGGCTATATATACAAACCAAAACATAAACATTCACAAGCAATCTCAAATGGAAAAACTCACTACCAAAATACATATCAAAATGACCATAATCCTATACATACCATATAACCAAAACATAAACTTAAAAGTACCTATATGATAGTTAGATAGTGCGACATATTCTCCGACGATCCCCGAATCCGAGATAGCTTTGAAGTCACTATAAAACATAGTAAAATAAACAAAGTAAGATTTATAGCTTAGTAAGCTCGTATGAAATAAACTCAAACTAATCATAAATACACAAATCATCAGTTTGAACATATCAACATGTAATTTGTAATAGCTTGGTTTTAGCTAAATTAGAACAGTGGTTTTAGAACCACAAATTCGATGTTAAAAAATTATTTTAATATTATTTTCAGTATTTACAGCATGTTATTTGATATGTGTGAAAATTTCATGAGCTAATTTTACCGTTTGATTAGTCAATTTGATAAAAAGGACAAAATCGCGTAAGGTGCAAAAGTGTTGTTATATTAGTTAAAAGTGTCAAATAGCTATGGAATCTTAAAGTTAAGGTCCTTAAGTGGAAATTAGACCATTTTGATGGTAATTGGACATATATGGACATTTAATGGATGTTTTAAATGGTTTTTCATTAAAGTTATTATGGTAATTAGCATAATTATCATATGTTAAATAAAACAAAACAAAATTTTACCTTCATTATCATCTTTTTGGCTGAATATTGAAGAAGAATAAAGCTTCTTGTTGTGTTTTAGGGTTCGCACTTGTAAGCTAAATTGGTGAGTGAATTTCATCCCCTTTTTAATGATTTCTACATTTTTGAGATCGTTGCAGCTAGGTCTAGTTAGCCCGAGGACTATTTTACAAAACTGTTAAAGATTTTGAGATCTTTCATTGTTGAATCTATGTGTTCTTTGATGTTTAATGTTGAAATATGAAAGCTTGATGATAGTTTTACATGTTTTGTTAAGTGATTTTTTATGAAAATGCATAATAGGGATTAAATTATGAAATGTTGAAAATGTGTGGTTGAAATGTGAAATAAATGAAAGTTTTGGACTGCTAGGGACCTATATATAATTAGGCCAAGCATGGGCCTTGTTGAATTGTGTGAATTTTGTGTATTTGTGAAATGGGGACTAAATTGATTAAATGCAAAAGTTTAGGGGCTAAAGTGTAAAAATTCCCAAATGTGTATTTTTGGATTAATTTAATGAGTAGATGAATAAATAAGTTAATTTTGAATTTATATAGATCAAGAAAGAAAGAATTCAGATTTAGATCGGGAGAAAAATAAGGTTATCGAGTAGTCGACCTGATCCGTTAATTTCGAATACAAGGTAAGTTCGTATGTGATGATTACATTATAAATGTATGTTAAAATGCTTTAATATTTCATAAATTTTAAATGGGATTATGGATAATGTATGAATTGTGAAAACGACTTTACGGATACATTCGTTGATAAAAACGAAAAGTGTGAAAGCCCAGTTGAACCTTAAGAATAGTTTTGGATACTATTGACATGTCAATAAGTGATACGTTGAGTTGGATTTGGGCCATGATATTATCACTTCGGGTGCGTATTTTACCGATTTGGCTTCGGGCCATGCATATCAGATGATTTGGCTTTGGGCCATGATAATAGTTCTTCGGCTAAGTTACCTTGATTTGGCTACGGGTGATGGTATAGGTACTTATCGTAGGAGACTCCTGAGTATCTGATTTCTATTTTGAATAGTTCAACGGGTAAACAAATGATGTGGTTGAGAAAGAGGTTAGTATGAGGTGATACAGGTACATACAAAACCTATTCGAGTAAGAAATAATGAAAGTTCGACGAGTTCGTATTTGATCATGTTTTGAGACATGAGAAAGGTTTGTATTTAATGTATATATGGTTTTGTCATGTGCAATTGGTTGATTTGCATTTATTCGATGAATTAAGTTATTCACATATGAGCTTACTAAGCTATGAAGCTTACTTCGTGTTATTTTTCTATGCTTTATAGTGAATCAAGACTAGCTCGAATCCGAGAGTCTTCGGGAACATCATCGCTCTATCAAACATCTATGTTGATACTTTTGAATTATACATTTATGGTATATGTCATGTATAGGGTAGGTGTAGTATTTTGGTTGTGATAATAGCCATGAGATTTGGCTTGTGAATGATGTTAATATTGATGTGTGTTTGGCAATTAGAAATGGTTGTTAATGACTTTTGTAAGATGTTTACAATGCCTTATGAGATGGTTTATTTTGGCATGGCTGTAACCAAGACATTATGAAAGTTAAAATGGTTATTTGAATTATGATGGATGAAAGCTTGAGAAAGGTCTTATTATGTCAAATTGGTAGTTAAATAGTATGTATTACAGTGAATGAATTGATTGAGTTGAGGATGGTTTTCAGTTGTGAATATTAAGTTGGTATATATATTGTATAAATTAAGGTTAAAGGTCATGTTGTTTTGGTATATATTTGAGTAAGTGAAATGGTTGTATTTGTATAGCATGAATTGTGCATGAATCGAGATTGATTTGGCTACCCTTTGTGTATGGAAATGGTACCATTTTGCCTTGTGTGGGTCTACTGAAGTTGGGGTGACAAATTGGCCTTGAAAATGGCCTATTTTTGTCCACACGGGCAGAGACACAGGCGTGTGACACAGCCGTGTGTGACTATAAATGGAAAAATATATAGGATTTTTCCTATGTAATTTATCACCTTTTTACTTAAATTCGTTGTTAAAACTAAGTAATTGTTTAATGAATTAATGAAATATGTGAAATATGAAATTAGGACATAAAAATTATTAAAATGTGATTTTATGCTTTATTATATAGTTTTCATGCAATAAATAGCTTATTTTATACTAATTTGAATATATTATATTTTTAAGACGTAAAGTGGGCCATGCATGATTAAATTAAATAAATATAAAATTATATTTAATAATTCATTTTAAAATATTTAATTAATAATTTGGGATTTAATTAATTAATTAAATTGGATAAATTTCATTCTTTGGTCCTGTAATTTACTGATTTATTTTTGACAAGTCTGGTAGCTTTATTTGATTACAAAACCGTCCAAATTGGGGACCAAGTCAACCCAAAATTCGGCTGTACATGGCTGTCCATAAACCACTCTTTGGTTTAATTGCACAAGGTCCTTGAAGAGTTGAAGAAATTAGAGATTTACCTGAAGATTTGCACTTGACCGAGTCTCAAACCTGAGTTGTTGTGGCACTCAAATTGACTAAAAATCAAGCAAAAATCAGCTCAACTTCCATAATTTATGGCCGGTCACCTATGGAAGATGCTTCAAAAGATGAAAACTCCTATTTTTAGTAAACTATCCCCTCTCCTCACCTATAAATAAGACCCTCTTATTCCCTCATTCATCATCCCTCAATCATCCCTCATTCATTCTCATCATTCATTCTCTCTTCTCTCCAAATTCTCTTAGCCTTTTCCATTCCCACGCCTAGCATCATCTCTTCATAGAGATTTTAGCAATTAAATCCTCTTAAAGAGCCCTTGGTCGGCCACTCTGAATTAGGTTTAATCTTTCTTTTCTTTAATTTAATCTAAAGATGTTTGCTATGTGTTCTTTGTTCTTGTTTATAACAATGTTAGCTTAATTTTATTTAAGCTAGGATGGTTGTTTGGATTAAATAATTTTTTATTTGATTCATGCTTATAATGTTTGTGCCTCAATCGATCATGTTTTCAATTAAAATAAAGTCTGTATTTCGTTCATACGTGATTGAAATGCACCTAAATTAGTTGAGCGGTCCTAACCAGATGACGACTAACGGACACATAATTGAAATGTGCATGCTCAATTTAGATCTTAACCCAATTAAATTGTAGGTTGCATAACAACTCTGACCAAGCTCTGTTATATGCATAGTTTTTAGATTTGTGTGATTAAACTGTTTCAAACCTGACACGTCCCTGTTACCTCACACGAAAGCTAAGAAACCCTTAGTAAATAAGGATCAGTAAAATGCAAATTTACTAAGTAAAGGATTCCTGTAATAGCCTGATTTTGGGGATAGTCGGAACAGTGGTTTCGGAACCACTAATTTGAGGTCAGATAAAATTATTTTAATATTATTTTATGAGTTATAGCATGATTGTATGAGTGCATGAAAATTTTGGTGCATTAATTTTAGTGATTTCATGCTTAATTTTAAAAAAGGATTAAATCGTATAAAGTACGAAAGTTTTATTCTACAAGCTAAAGGTGTCAAATAGTTATAGAATATTAAATTGGAGGTCCTTAAAGTGCAATTAGGCCCTTAGAAAGTGATGGCCAACCATAGGGGACAATAAATGAAAATTTTGGTCAAAGTAGGTAAGTATTTGGTGACTTAATTGAGTAATAAAATAAAATAAAGAAAAGCTATCATCTTTTTCATTTTTTATTCTTCCACCGAAAATTTTAGCAAAGAGGGGCTTTGGAAAGCTTGAAAATTTTCAGACACTTAAACCCTTGCAAGTAAGTGGTTTTAATGGCTATCCTTGATAATTTTGTACTATTGGAACCCTTGTAGCTTAAGCTAGCTAATGAGGGGAATATTTTGCAATATGGTTGAGAGTCTAGGGTTTCGCCATGAAAACATTTATGTTGTTTGCTGAATTTTTATGGAAGAAAATGAATCTTAGTTGTTAAATAAATAACTTTTGTGAAAGGATTTTTCATGAAAACATCAAAAGGGATCATTTTGTGAAGTTTATAAAATGAGTAGTAAATGTGTGAAATAACTGGATTTGTGAGTTTCTATAAGCTTAAAATAGATTCGGGTAGGCTTGGTTAATGAGAAAATTTGATAAAAATCAATTTACGAGTCTAGGGGCAAAATCATAATTTTGTGAAAGCTTAGGGGGAAACAGTAATTTTGCCAAAGTAGAAATTTTAAAATGTCTTGATTTATGTGATGATTAAATGAGTGAATTTTATCATTTCAGATCAAGAAAATGGAGTCCGGACCTAGACCGGGGAAAAGCCAAGCTAGTAGATTAATTTGATTTTAGTCGCTCACCTTTTGTATACCGAAGTAAGTTGTATGTAAATAATACAACTCTATTACTATTATGCATTAAAAAATTGATATTACATAAAATGTTTAGTTATTGATATGAATATACATGACTAAATTCGATGTAGTATACCCCCGGTTGAACCTTAGGAATATATTGGATATCCAAGCTATGACACTTGGTTGATATGTATGCCAGTATAAGACCATGTCTGGGACATGGCATCAGCATCGAGACGAGAGCTATTGTAAGACCATGTTTGGGACATGGCATCAGCCTCAATACATAAGCTAGTGTAAGACCATATTTGGGACATGGCATCGGCGATGACATGTGTGCTAGTGTAAGACCATGCCTGGGACATGGCATCGGCCACATTATGAGAGCCAGTGTAAGACCATGTTTGGTACATGGCATCGGCATTGATATGTGAAAGGCAGTGTAAGACCATGTCTGGGACATGGCATCGGCATTTTACCCTATTGTGTGAGGCTTATCGGATATCCTTTGGTATTCTAATTGGTTCGACGAGTAAATTAAAGCTTGTGACAAAAGTGAGAAAATTTATGATTATGTTGTAAGTGGTATAGGTACCTACATGAGATTTTTGAGAAATGAGTTCGAATTATGTTGTATGATTAGTAAGGGTGAAATGAGTAAGTTATACCTTTGTTTATTTGAGAATCATGTGCAAGTTTAAAATATGTTCTGAGTTTGTTAATGCTTGGTAATTGTTGTTAATTATTTACCTATGACTTACTAAGCTTTGTGTTTACTCCCTCTCCTTTCCATTTTCTTATAGAGCTACCAAGTTAGCTCGGAAATTCAAAGGACATCGGAGGCTTTATCACACTATCAAACTAAACATTTGGTATAATTAGTTTCATCTTTTTGAGTATGGCATGTATAGGGACTTTTATCTTTGTCAAATGTCATATTGATTTGGCCAAATGTGTTGGCTTTTCATGAATATGAATTCATTTTGTATAAGGCCATGAATGATGGTTAATACTTGTTATTGATATATGAAAATGATGATGTTTATCATGAATGTGCAAATTGTATGGTTGAGAAATTGGTATGTTTATGTATGAATGAGTAGGTTGTTTGAGGTGGCTTATGTTGGTGCAAGTAGGGGTGGCAGAAAGGGCTTGGTAAATAGCCTTGTTTTTGTCCACACAAGTGACCCACGGGCGTGTGTCTAGGCCGTGTGTGACACACGGTCTACCCCATGGGCGTGCAGTTTGGTCGTGTGTCCTCCTACATCCTAATTTGGCAAAATAGAATGCCCAACAGTAACCACACAGGCTGAGGCACGGCCGTGTGTCTCAACCGTGTGAAAGACACGACCATAGGACATGGTCATGTGCCCAGGCCATGTAAAGTCTACACCTAAATTTAGAAATTTAATTCGCCACACGGTCTAAGGACACGGGCGTGTGCCTTTGCTGTGTGACCTTATTAGGTTGATGACGTCAGAAATAGAATGTCAAGGTTTTTGCACACACGCTAAGACAAGGGTGTGTCATTGCCGTGTGAGGGACACGAGCCATGGACACGAGCATATGTCAGGCCATGTGAAAACCCTTGTAGGTTCGAATTGAGATAATAAATCTACACGGGTGTGTCCCTATATGCTTAGGCCGTGTGAATCACAAGATCTGTCAACATGGTCATGTTATCAAGTCACACGGGCGTGTCACACTTCCACACGAGCGTGTGCCTTGTTTTTAATAACATTTTCCAAGGTTTTCCAAAGAACTCGATTTGATCTCGAAATGTTTCTAAGATGTGTTTTGGGCCTCGTAGGCCCATATTAAGGATGTTAAGAGAGAGTTTAAAAAGTTTTAAATTTGATCAGACTTTTATGATTCAGAATTGTGTGCATGCATGTATTTAAGTTAGGTAACGCCTCGTACCCTGTCCCGGCGTCGGATACGGGTAAGGGGTGTTACAATTTTAAAAGGACTTAATGTGGTTTCCAAACTCATGAAAGATCGAGTTGCCATGGATTATTTTTTCGAATGTTATTAAGCATGTTGATAGTAAATTGAGTTTAATTAAAGTAATTGTCCTACTTTGTTTATGTTATAATTGTTGCAAATTGTATTTAATTTTGCTAAAATCTATTTCATTCAAATAGTTTGCATACTTAGGATAATTTGCATTAGGGATCATTGCATTTAATTTAATATATTTTAATCATCACTTCTCAACTATATTGTGTTTTTATTTACCAAATTGTTAATATAATTTTACAATTTAAGTGACTTAGCACAAATACAATCCATGTGGAGACGATAACTCGATACTTACTTATTACTTGATAACGACTGTGTACACTAGCACAAACATACGCGTTACAGTGACACACGGCCATGTTACACGTCCGTGTGTCCCCTAGTGTTGAAATTGAATTGAAGTCAATATGCTCCACACGGTCTCACACACGGGTGTGTGACTGGCCGTGTGGTACAAGTCAGTATACCCCCTAATTGGCACACGGCCTGGCACATGGGCGTGTGACTTGGCCGTGTTGCATAAGTCAGTATACCCTATAGGTTTGTCACGGCCTAGCACACGGCCTGGTACACGGGCGTGTGTGGCCATTTCGAATGGTACACGGGCTGGTCACACGGGCGTGTGGTTGGTCGTGTGACCTAAGTCAGGGAGTTACATGGGGCCGGACATGAGTTGGGACACGGCCATGTGATCCCATTTCGAATGTCCACACAGCCGGGCCACACGGACGTGTGTTCCCCATATTTTGTAAAATTTTGTAGGTGTTACAAAAATTTCTGAAGTTATCGGTTTAGTCCCGAACCACTTCTAATGCATGATTTGGGCCTCATAGGCTCGTATTAGGGACAATGTGATTGATTATGTATGATTTATATTTGGAAATGAAAAATGTATGAGAAATGTATGTATATTTGTGTAATAAGTCCGATAATGTTCCGTAACCCTATTCTATTGTTGAATACGGGTGAAGGGTGTTACAAGGAAACTGTTCATACAGGCCTCAACAAAATTCTTCTTCTAATTTTTAACTCTATCCGATTATAAATATTCTATTGCGTTACTGCGACTGCATTGTATTGCATTATTATTGTTATTGACATATTAAATATGATATTATATTTTCTTACAACATTTTATTACTTATTGTATGTTATTTTCAAATACACCTCTATATTTAAAATGTGTGGTTTGTGCACGAATATGTGTGATAGAATTTCTAGTATAATTAATAATGTTGTTCTAAAGACACTTCAAATCATACCAAACACTTTTAACTTTTTTTGATATAATAAGCTTACAATTTACTCATAACTCTTTCTTGACCATTAAGTAGAAGGATAAACGTGTTTCAATGCGGTCAAACTTACATTTTCTTACATTAACAATAATATCAATATCAATCAAACTGAAATTTAATCTAACAAACTAAAACTTAATCTACCAAAAACACTTTCATCTTCAATACTTTAAAATCATAATTTCTTACATGAAATCTCAAAGCGAGGCATGATTATTGTTTTAAATTAATTTATCTTTTTCCGAAATAGTTAAATTTTCTTTTCAATTTTTTTAACATTAATTTTAGTCGCTCCTTACATCACATATGCCATTGTTTTTATAATGGTTAAGTTTCAGTTCTAATCTTCTACTTTTTCTTGATTTAATCTCTATATTTGAATCTTAACATAATTGGGTATATTAATTTTTATAATGTTATAAGTTAGTTTAAATATTTTATTCTAATTAAAATGTTGACATAATTTTTTAAAATTGTTAATACCGTCAAATTTTTTTATTAAATTCAAGTCTATTACAATGTTATTTTTATTTCATAGGTATTAAGCGAGTAATTTTTTCTAATTTCAAAATATCATACTAACAAATTTAAAAAAAATTTAATAGTGTTAGGAAATGGATCTAAATTTTAAAACAAAAACTAGGAGAATTAAATTCTAAAATAAAATTATAAAAATTAAAATTTAAATATATGAAAATAGAATAACTTTGATATATTATAAATTTAAATTTAATAATTTTATAAATAATTAACCCAAATAGCAAGCATAATACTATATATAAAACTGAATTCCACTATTTGAAGTTTTTCTCTCTTTCTAAGAAGAATGTGGCATGAGCAGAGAGACTTTATTACGCGGGTTGAGTTATTTGAGTGTAAATATAATATTACCCTAATATATATTTTTCTAACTTCAATACATTTTCTTATAAAAATAATTTTAATACAATCCAATTCTATTTCAAATGTTTTTTCCTTGAAAGAATTTATAAATATAATCATAAATACAAGTATATATCTTCAAATAATTATAATTGAAATTAAATCAATAGAAAGAGCAATTAAATTAAAAACTAGAATATATTTAAATATAATCAAAATAAATATGAACAAAACCCAAATTTAATATTAACGCATAGTCGGATTAAAACATGATGCCCATTTGATATTTATTAGATATTATTGTATATTATCTAATAATTAGTAATGATTTAATAATTTATTTAAAGTGAAATTTAAAAACCCAATTGATAGTTGAATAGGTATATATATTTTCTAAAAATTTACTATTTAAGTAAATATTCAGTAATAGAAATAGTGTATTATATAATTTAAAAATACATCAAATAAATCTAATTTAGAATATTAAAATAAAATTTCACTCAAATTGTAATTGAGATTTGAGATTTTTTATTTTCTCTAACTTATTTTACAAGTAAAATATTTTAGATGATCTCTATACGATTAAATATAAAAGGACCTAAGGCCTACCTACATGACACATGTCATGTTTATCTTTTACTCATGACAAGATATGGTAAATATTCAATTTTGATCCCTCCCAATGCTTATATTTTGGGTTTAATCATTTTAATCATTATGAAATAATAATTAAATTGCAATTTTGGTCCTCTATATACTTATATTTGGGATTTAATATTCAAATTTGATATAATTCAATCGTCTGCTTTTACTACATGTTATTACCAAAAGTTAAATGTTTTATTTTATCAAATTTTAAATATTTTCTCTCACGATACAATATAAAAAGCAATCTGAAGGACTAGCAAATTAATAATGTTTATTTTAAAACCTATTTAACAAATACACCAAAATAGATAAGTGAAGCTGATACAATTATAGTACTCACTTCAATTATATTCTACACAACTATTTATAAAGGGCCTCCACAATGGACACTTGTACATTTTTTTCTTTCTTTTTTTTTTACATAAAAATATTATGGGTAAAAGTCAACTACAATTTCTCTACTTTTTAGATTTAAATTTTAATTTTATCTTTATATTTCGTTCAAATTTAAAATTTAATCTATATATTTTAATTTTGACATAATTTGATACATTAACTTTTATTTCTTTATTAAATTCAAGTTTGTTATAATGTTATTTTTGTTACATGGATAATAAGTTTATTTTGTTTTGTTTTTTACAAAATGTCACATTAACATAAAAGAATTCTAACAAAGTTGACAAGTGAATCTAAATGTAACGTCCTGAATTTTGGGCCTAGATGAATTGGGCTTTGGGCTTTGGGTGTCATAATTTTTTTTAAAAAATGACAAATGCCATGTTGGCTTTAAGGGATTAATAAACTTGGGGTGCCTAGGGGTGTTGGAGAAATTCTGGGTTCGAACTTTGAGGAGAAGGAATTTTTATTTAATTATTAAAGGAACCAGGGCGGTGAGTAGTTGGGCTTTTAAACAAAAATAAGTGAAAAATGGCACAAAGAAGCCTATGGTGAAGTGGCTAAGTGACGCCACTAGGGTGTAGGGAGCTGGCGACTTATGCATGCAGAGAGGTCTGAGGTTCGAGTGCTAGCTTAGTTTTATTTTGGAATTTAATTTTAGGCTTCTAGAAGGCTGGAAGCGGCATGTAGAGGGACTCTAAGGAGAAGTGATCAGTAGAGAGAACTTAGGAGAAGGATAAGGGAGATATCATGGAGAAAAATTAGGAGATGAGCAGTGGATAAAGTGGTGCCGAATTAGACTTTAGGGGTGGCTAAGTTTCGGCTATAGGCTGTATAAATGTGTGTGTGCCGAATTTGGGGTCCTAGGTAATGCCAAATTTTCCATTCTTTTTCTTTTCTTTGCCGAAACCTTATTTTTCTACAACCGAAAATACCTTGCCTTGTTGTCGATTCTTCATTCTTCTCCTACCTTCTAAACCTTTATTCTTACTTATTAGCCGATTCTTCTCTTCTTCCTTGACAAACCGAATAACCTCTATTCTCCCTCAAGGTTCTTCTTTGATTTTTGCGATTTCATCTTCTTCCTTTACCTTGCATTTATGTGCCGAAAATCCCTTTGCACCACTCCGATCTTTAGGCCGAATACACCTTGGCCGAATCTCCTCAGTGTTTTTTCTTCAGCTTTGGCCGATTGATTCTTGGGATTTAGCATCAATCTCTCCCCTCCAATGTTGTTACCATTTCACTCTTGTTGCATTTCAGGTTTTGGGCAAGTGTTCTTTACTTCGGTTTAAGGGTTGGCCGAATGGTCATATATGTTGTGAGGGTGACTTATGTTGGATGTAAGTCATCTATTACTTAGGCTCTAATGATTAAGTTGGTACAAATCTAGGGTCTAATCACGGTTGGTGTTAAAGAAAGGAGCTATTAAGGCTTTTCGCACACGGTAAGGTTACGGTGAGGCTTTGGTTTTTGATAAAGTTTGTATTTAGCCTATGATTAATTGTTAAGTAATATCGAATGCAGGTTCATGACTAAGAGGAAATCGCAGTACGCGTTATTACTAGGTGTGTAGAAATACTACAAACACATGATGCCGGCAATGTCGGAAAGCCGAAAAGTCGAAAATGGCTAAATGGGCCCGATGGGCCCTAAGGCTAAGTTTTATGAAATTGTTTGATTTGGTTATATGAATTGAGTTAGTCATGCATGTTACATGATCTGGAATTGATTTGGGCCTAATAGGCCATAGGAATGGGATCTGGGCCTAATTGGCCATATGGATGTGATTTGGGCCTAATGGGCCATATGAATGAGATTGGGCTTAGTGGGCCATTTGCATGTATGTAGGCTTATTTGGGCTTTGTATATGGGTTTGGTCTTAGTATCTAATAACTGCTAAAACATACATAAAACTTAAACACATAATTGTAACCGTGGACAAGTCATAAGGTTGAAGTGTGGTAATGGGTATATGCATGTCTAGGATTGGATCTAGAGAGAGCTTGGTACTTAAGCGGTCTCAATAACCTACCTCCTCTTCACTGGAATCCTACCTGGTGCATAGTACCTGTTCACTTTGGCCAACGGGGATTTGTTAACGGACCCAAGTAAGTACTAAATCCATAATACTTAAAAATGACCGAAATGCCCCTAAGGGAAAAAATGACTAAAATACCCCTATGTTTTAAACTTAGGATTTTTGGATGTTACATGCTGCATTCATATGATATACTACCTAGGTTGCATATGGGTGAAAATTATGGAACGGAGGAAGTATATGAGGATCGCATGGTTGCTTGACAACCGTGGATCCACCGATGGCTTTTAAGCCCATTAGCAGCTTTGCTGCAACGCAGGTAGTAGCACAATCGGGCTACCATTGATGTGTACCGGATGGGTGGGTTGATGTAGACATCCCCACATGATGTGTATCAAGGGACGGAGATGATGTATAGCGGATGGATTATTTGGGGAGGGTTGCACCACATTACATGTATGATGTTGCTATGTTATTATTATGAAAAAGGGCTTAGGCCCAATTGATTGCTTGTATGCTATTTGTTTGCTGAGGGTTGTACACACTGAGTTTCGAAACTCACCCCCTCTTTTATTTTCTCAGGAAATCCCCAGTAGGCGGTTCAACGGATTGAGGGGCTTGGAGGTGGCCAGCTAGCAAGACGTTTCGTTTTACTTGATTTTCTTTATAGTTTTAAGTACTTCGACCATTTTAAGTTGGATTGTAATAAGGCTTCCCCTCTGCTTAACTTTACATTGAATGTTTTACTTTATTTCTTTTAGGATTTATATCAATTTTTTTTTGAAAACAAGTGTTTTATTCAAAATTAAGCTTCCGCTGGTAAAAAGTTTTATTTTTAAATAATTGTTAACTTACAATCGAAAAGATAGATTTCCTAATACACATCGTTTTGGAAGACAACTATGAACTGGGTTTTTAATCAAAATTTTTTAAGAAGGGTTTTCAACGAAAATAAGGTTTTTGCAAAAACACTTCAATGTAACACGCCAGATTCGGGCCTAACTTTTAGGCCGAATTTGGGGTGTTACACTAAATTTTTAAATTCAAAAAGTAGAGAAACTAAATTTTTAAAAATAAAAGTATGGAGATTAAATTCCAAATATACAAAGAATACAAAAATTTTGAAGAAATTATATCCCTTAAATTTTTACACTGTAATTTAATCAAGAAATAAATAATTAACCCAACTCAAGTGTGAGTAAAAACAATACTAATTATTACATCAATATAAACAAATTTGACCTAAGATATTATGTCAAATTTTAGTTGTTCCATCACTTTTATTTTTCCATTTAATCAAGAAAATATATTTTTAATTTAATAATTATGTTTTATTAAGTTTTGAAATAGAAATAATGTAACAACAAATGTTAAGAAAATATATTGCATTCCAAAAGTAAAATCCAACTCAAACCTTCAAAATAAAGTTATTTTGAGAGTTAACCAGAAGCTTCATAATTTTACCCATATGAATATACCATACTAGTTTCCAATTAAAGGGAAGATATTAGAGGCGAGTATGAAAGTTAAGAGGAGGCAAGCGAGTAGAGACGCAAGCAAGGAGAAAAAAATCTGGAATGGGGTGGGGGCCCAAAAAAAGAGATAAAATGATAAAAACAAAAGATATTTTAGGGATCAACAAAGAATCTGATTTTGAGGAAGCTTTTTAATTTATGAGATGCTGACACCCTGCTACTTCAACTTTTCTTTTCCCTTTCTGTGGGTTGAATATATAATATATATTATTCTTTTTCTGATTCGTTGGCTAAGATGGCCAGCTAACTTATATATTTAGGTTAAGGTTAAAATACTATTTTGGGCCTAAACTTAAACCTTTTCTCACATTAGAGTTTAAATTTTTTTGTCTAATTTAAGTCTTAAATTTGATAATTATTTTTATATTAGAACTTAGATTTAGCGACTTTTTTCACATTGGGGACTGAACATGGTTATCGTTCCTATTTGGGGTCTAAACTTTAGAGTTTTTAAGAACTAAATTAGATTAAAAAAATTGAAGTTTCAATGTGGAAAGATTTATCGAGTTTAGGCCCTAATATGGAAAAAATTACCAAGTTCAAGTCTCAAATTGCAATTTAACCTTTCGGTAAAGCATTTGAGAGTAGTAGTTCATGTAACTACTATAATTAAATCTACAGTTAGTATTTAATTTGGCCCCTGAACTTGTCCATTCCTAGTTGGTCTCTAAATTTCTTTGGACTTAATTGATCATTGAACTTGTATTTCATCAACTAGATTGGTACTTCTGCACTAGCAACGTTAGTTGTGCTAACATAATGCTGCTAGCCAGTACAATGGTACCACATGGCAACCTCTCAATGTTCCATGTGGTAAACATAAATTAAAAAAAAAAACTATAAATTATGTTTTTCACGTGACGTTCTGAGAGGTTGCAATGTGATACCACCAATTTGGCTAAAAATATCATATCAAAACAAACTAACGGTGTTAGTGTGGAGGGACCAACTTGGTTGATGGAATACAAGTTCGGGGATCAACTAGGTCAAAAAAAATTTAAGAACTAACTAGGTATAAATAGACAAATTCAAGGGCCAAATTATATATTATCCCTTAAATCTATTTAGGGCTCATTTTTTTTTTTCGCTCTATTTTTATGTTATACGAGATTTTTATTACACTCACATTATGATTAAATGAAAATATTTTATAATAAAAATATTTATAAAAACATTTCAACAAATAATTGTTAGTGGAGTGGGAAAGATTTTTATATGAATTTATTAGTTTTGTGTCATTTCTAACAGTTTGTCATTTTATATATAGTATAGGTTTGATACGATTAGATGAAATAATGTTACTCATTAATTATGCTTTAATTTAGTTTTGAAATTATGAAAAAATATTTTTTATAAAATAGTAAGAAATAATGTTACTCATTAATCATGCTTTAATTTAGTTTTGAAATTATGAAAAAAAATATTTTTATAAAAATAGTAAGTATTATTTTGAGGTAGACCTACTCATGGGTCAGGTTACCTGACTAGGCCCGAAGGCTCACCCGAAATGTGGGAGGGTTTGGGTAAAAATATAGGCCTGAAAAATGGGCTTGGACAAAAAATAAGGCCCGTTTAAAAAATAGGCTGGGCCTCGGATAAGACATTTTTGGCACGAGCCGGCCCGGATTCATTAAAAGACAAAAAGAATTGTATTTTTTTTATTTTTGAATGTTATTTTCTTGTTGTTTTCTCCCTATTTTGCTACCATTTTACTATTATATTGCTATTATTTTGTTGTTATTGTTTGGATATTGTATAAAACTTATTTTATTGTTAATTTTGTTATTATTTTAAGAGAAAGGATTGTATGAAACAGTGACACCATGTCATCTGTATCCCTTTCCAATAGTTTTATACCACATTAGTATTTTCATTTTGAATTTTAGGATTTTAATTTGGATTTGATTTTTTTCAGGATGAAAATACTGATGTGGCATAAGACTATTGGAAAGGGATACAGATGACATGACGTCACTATTTCATACAATCCTTTCCCTTATTTTAAAGGCATCTGTTAATTTTTTTATTATTTTAAAGGTATTTGCTTGTTAAGTTGCATCTATCTTAGTATTATTTAAGTCTACATATTTTTTAAAATTTATTTTTAATTTGTTGAAAAATATTTATTTTGATGTTTTTAGTATTTTGATGTATTATATATATTTAAAAATATATAAAAATAATACTGGTATGATCGAGCCGAGCACGTGTTTTAGCATTTTAACTGAATCGAGCTTGGGCAAAATTTTAGGCCTATTTTTCAGACCCTGCCCTACTTAGGCCCAATAAATGAGCCTAAATTTTTAGTTGAGCCAAGCCCGACCTATAAGAACCTTCATTTTGAGGGTATTTATCTTTTTTTTTTATTTATATTTTTTATGTTGTTGAACTTTACCATTTCATCTTTCAAAAAAAAAAAATCATTTCAACAAATTCAATTGTAGTTTTTATATATTCTTTTATGAAATTGTTACATATTATTTTTACCTAAATCATGAATGTGCAATAATTTAATTGTTATTTATTAATTTTAAATTTAATATTTATTAATAGAATATTTTAAAAGTTAGTATTAAAATAAGTTCAAGCTAATGGCTCAAGCCAAAAACTGGTTTAAGTGAAAAAACATTCAAGTTATTGACTCAAAAATAGATCTAACTATAATTAATGAACTGTCAGTTGAGGTCGTAGCGGCCTTACCCCATAAAAACGAGAATACAAGTTCACTTCTTGAAAAGCCAATTTGCTAGGAGATCTTTTCCTTTAACTTGCTTTCTATTCGAGTAATGTGGCTTGGAGATACCTTGGATTTACAAAAAGAAAAAGAAAATTATTACACAGAAATACTAAAAAGTTATTTTTTTAAGTGATTACGATTAATTACTCAATTCTCAACCTCTTAATAAAAATTGAAGCAAATAATTAGAGTTTTTAATTAAACTTAAAATCATTAAATTTCACAATAATTACAAATATTTATATTCAAATTCAATTATTTTCGGATAAAACCTTAATCTTTTAAATTTAATAAACTTTATTTTTAATTTGTAGTAAAGTAAATCTTTAAAATAAATCAACAATCCATTTGAAAAGTAGGAACTTGCTTAAGTACAGGTCAAAGAAAAAAATTATCTAGGTGTAGAAAAGTTAAATTAAATACATAATCTATAGAGTCTGTATAAAAGGAAGATCCCAAAGTCCTTCCTTTTGACACGTGTCATTGTTTCTTTTCTTCCCTTGTAAGAAATTGGTCGTATTTCAATTTTAGTCCTTTATTATATTTAATTTTAAATATAATTCTTATATTTTAATTTTTAATCATTTAGTTGTTATACTTTTATAATGTTTTTAGTTAATCTAAATAATTAATACTAAGTATTGTTGTGAAATTTTATAAAAACAATATTCTAACAATAAAGCTATATTTCAACATTATGGGTTTGGAATAAGGTTTTTTTTTAAATTCATATCAATTACTAAAATCATTAAAGGTGTGATGGGTGGAAAAGTGGAAGGCGGGAATAGAAAAGTAGAAAGAAAACAAATTTTAAGTGTGCTTAGTAGGGAACAAAAGTGAGAGAAAAGAAAATAAGAGAGATGATCATCTTTCATCCTAATGCATAAAAACTAATCCTTCCAAATTGGAATCATAAGAGGAGAGAAAATGAGAGAGAAGTGTATGTTAGTTCAGAGTTATGCATTTTTCGAAAGTTTCATTTTCTTTTCGCTCATTTTTCACCTCTACTAAGCAATACATTTTCTTTCCATATTTCCTACCAAGCACACATATGGAAAGACATTATATTTTCCATCTTTATACTTTTCTACCCCTCTAATTTTTCATCTGTCTAAGTTTCTTTCCACTCAACCAAGCAAAGCCTAAGGGTGCTTATTATTTAAACTAACTAATGAAACTATAATAATAGTAGGAGCAAATTAGATCTATAACGACCTGATTTTCAGTGGTACCGAAAAATATAATATTTGATCTGTCGTAATTTGATATGTCAAATTAGACTCTCTAGAGTGCTTAAAGAGCTTGTTTTCAAGTAGTTTAAGAGTATTTTAATGATTTTTTTTATCAATTCTACGATTTTTGTGTTAATGATAGCTTGTCTTAAATTTTACCTCTTTTAAGACAAAAATTGGAAAAAATTTGCTATTGGGGAGTCTAACGATTGATTTGAGCTTGTGTAGGGAGACAACGACGGCCAAACCTTGAGGAAAATTGCGTTTAACGTGGGTGTCACGATACTGACGCCATGATGTCACGACCTTGAATCCTTTCACCTTGAGGATGCAAAAACTTTAACAAGAAATCAACATGGAGCCTACTATTAAGAAAGTTGCGACACCAAGCTTTCAAGGTCTTGATAGCCCTAAAGGTGTTGAAGTGAGGAAACTGAAGCCATCACCAATGATGTCCCGACACCAACTAAGGGTTATCGTGACATCAATATCCCCCAAATCTAAAATTGTGCCACTATCAAGGGTGTCACGACACCAAAGCCTGGGTGTCGCAACAACGAAGCCTGAAAAGGGAAAAAACTACAGGGAAAATTTTATGTCCAAACAAACTTTAAGTCACTTTTCATATAAGGGCATAATTGTCAATGTTAGGTTAAATGTTAGTAGGCTATAAATACTACTTTTCAAGCTTTTGAAGAGAAGATTTTGTTGGCTGAACATTTGTTCTTTACTTTTTATATTTCTTATTAGCAACTAATATTATGTTTGTTTGTTAAGCTAGATATATGGCCTAGTATATGGCTAGTTTGATCATATTAATGCCACTTGAATTCTTGATTTCAAAAACTTACATAGACCATATGTGTTTGAACTTGAAAATATGGTAACTTGGTATGTTAAGGTTGATAAATGGCTTGGACATGTCTAGATTTTGATAATGTGTTTTCTGTCATTTGAACATTGAATTTAAAAGTGCTATAAGCTTTAATTTGGTATAGTTTGGCAGATATGATGCATTGGCCAATTTGCTTAGGTATGTGGATGTCGAAATGTTTTTTTTAGGAAGCATGTAATGTATACCAAAGTGATTTTTACCAAAACAAGGGTAATGTCGCAACAACAAGTCCCCAACGTCGTGACTTAGATCGATAATGAGTGGCACCGTAACGTCGAGTTTCATGAAGTCATGACGATACTTACTAATTGATGAAGTCGTAATGCAAAAAAGCTTTTATAAGCTCATATAAGACTCAAAAATGATTTTAAAACATATTGAGAATGTGTTTTATACTTGTAAGAATGCTTGCAACACCCTATATCCGACACGAGTTACCGAATCCAAATATAAGATGTCATAATACTTGCATACTTAACTAAAATTTTCAATTTGTGAAAAATTATACTAAATGTACCTTATTTAAAATCCTTTCTAAGGCAATATGTTTGAATAATACATTTATCGTTTACCACAAATTTTCAAAGGTAAAATAAGACCTTACAATAAATTGTTTAACAAAATAGACTTATTCGTAGCGTGTATTACTATTTGTCATTTGAAAATCATGTTTCAATACATGCCTCTCTATATGCAAAATATTTCCCTTGATCTACCACTATGGCACATCCTTGGCATTGTGCCTCTCGGCACACTAGTTCAATTCACAAACCTGCATACTACATGACATATAGCCCCTAAACCCGACCTAGAAGTTATGACCGAATCTCGAAGATCATATTGGCCATATTGATGGCGCAAAAAATCATTTAGCTATTTTCTCTTAAAAATCGTTGTTGCTAAAAATGTCCTTGTTGAGAAAATCGATTTTTTTTGAAATTGTTTATCTTTAGAAAACTCAAGTTTTGATATTTTTTCAGAAAGTGTCGTACTTCAATTAAAAAATCGTAGCAGATAATTTGCATATCTAAAACTCGTTTTTCATTTTCAAAATGTAGATTTAATATATATCTCATAAAAGTATTAATTTTGTGAGCATATAGTGTTGAGTTTCGAAAACAAAGTATTGCAGTTTGAAAACACCTCTGTTGGGCCTTATTTGACTTAGTTGTGAAAAATCCATCATAAATTGTCAATTTCACAATCTTTTAAATGATAATTTTAAAACCTAAATCATGCAAAAAAAATCCAAAATCCAAAAAATCCAAAGTCCAAAAAGAAAATCCCAAGCAAAAGTCCACAGTAATAAAAACACATCCCCAAAACATTGAGTACCAAAAAAAAATATTTTTTTGAAAATGACCGGGAGCGACTCCGTAAGCCAAAACCATCCCAACCTCGATTATTATTTGAAAAGTAAGAACTAAAAATGGGTGAGCTTTAAAAATCCAGTGTGAGATTCACACAAATATAATCACATACATATCAAAATATCAATCATCATAATAATCACAAGTTCTAATACTGATACTTATGTATTAACATGTCGATGCATACTTTAAAAACATTACATATTTTATAAAATTTCCTACTTATCTCCGCTACACTCCATATAATGAGTTCCCCAGAACTCGTCCATCCAATAACACACCATTTGTGGGCAAGCCACCACATATGTAAAAACCCATTTTAAGTAAAATAAGAATAGTGGTTTTGGGACCACAAATTCAAAGTAAAAAAAATTATTTTTATATTATTTTGAGGCCTATATCATGATAATATTAAGTATAAAAATTTCGTTAAGAAATTTTATCGTTTGCATGTTCAATTTGATGAAAAGGACTAAATTGCATAAAGTGTGAAAGTTGTGTTCTATTAGCTAAAGGTATTAAATAGCTATAGAAATTTAATGTGGAAGTCCTTATTTGGTAATTAGCCCATTAAAGAGATAGTGGAATATGATGGCTTGGCATTTGGTGTAATAAATAAAGTGTAAAAAGGTTAATTTTGTAAATTGGTTAAAAATGACAAAAATGAATAAAACAAAAAAAAAAACAAGTTGTCATCTTTTTCATTCTTTTTCACCAGCCGAATATGAAGGCTTGAAAATCCATGGGAGAAGTTTCCAACTTTCGACTTATGCATGGTAGGCATTCCTCGTCCCATTTTTAACTATTTTTATGTTTTCGGGGTCATTGTAGCTTAAGCTAATTAATGAGGGGATTAATTTGTGAAACTATTGAATAGTTTGAGATTTTCCATTGATGTGTATAATAAGGTTTGATAGTTTAATGGAAGAAAATGAATCCTTGTTGTTAGTTAAAAACTTTTGTTAAGTGATTTTTAGTGAAATTGTCAATTAGGGGCTAAATTAAAAAATGTAAAAATTTGATGTTAAATGTGAAAAATTGTGAAATATATGGGCTGGTATAAGTATGAAATAAATTCAGCTAGGCTTATATGTTGATAAAATTGAATGAATTTCATTTTACGAGCCTAGGGACTAACTTGTAAAAAGGTTAAAAGTATAGGGGCAAAATGGTAATTTTTCCATAATATAAAATTTGATTGAATTGAGTAGAATAATGACTAAATGAGTTAAATGTGATTATATAGATCAAGAAAAATGACGTATGGAATTAGATCGAGGAAAATACAAAGTTATCGATTAAACAATCGTTTTCCATCGTACGAGTTCGAGGTAAGTTCGTAGGTTAATAAGCATTATTATAATTGAGATTTAATGCTTTATATTTAAATTGTTGATGAATATAATTGTACGAAAATATTCGAGAAAGCTTCAGCTATGTATTAGCACTTAGTGTGCGAGTTCATTGATTTGGCTTCGGGCCATGATATTAGCACTTAGTGTGCGAGTTCATTGATTTGGCTTCAGGCCATGATATTAGCACTTAGTGTGCGAGTTCATCGATTTGGCTTTAGGCCATGATATCGGCACTTTGGGTACGAGTTATATTGATTTGGCTTCGAGCCATGATATCAGTACTTCATAGATAAGTTACCTTGATTTGGCTTCGGGCCATGGTATAGGTATTTATTGTGTGAGACTCTTGAGTATCCGACTCCTATTCCAAATTGTTCAACGGGTATGTCAAAGATGTAGATGAGTATGGGTTTGATACAGAATAATACAGGTATATACATGAACCAATATATACCACAAAATGAGGAAAAATTATGAAAGTTACATTTATATTGTATTCATTGATATTCAAATAATTCAACAAGCTCAGTGATGTTACGAGGTTATATGAGTTCGATACAAACTAGTATAGGTATGTACCAGAAGTACGTGGAAATAATATATATATTTATGACACTTGAATACATGGTAAACTCAATTAATGAATATGTGTTAGGCTTTTGGGCCAAATTGAGTTGTGATATGCCTTGTTTTACTTACTTCAATTGTGATTAATTTGGTATCAGTAGAAGGAAAGATTGGCAAATGCTTCAATTAGAATTGCTATGAAAGCATGGAAAAGTATGATTTATTGATGATTGAAATATGTTTATACACATACTTGAAAATGTGAATGCACTAAGTAGTCTGTACTTATGCTATGTTGTTTTGAGATGGTTTTCTAATTTATATGATAATTAAAATTGAGAAGCTAATGTTGTTTAGGCTAAGCCAATATGTAACAGCCCGATTTTGGGTCTAGTCTAAATAGTGGTTTTGGGACCACAAATTCGATGAAGAAAAATTCATTTTATTATATTTTTATGGTCTACAATTTTATGGAATGATTTCGTGAAAATTTCATTCAAAAATTTTGACGTTTGGGCACTCAATTTAGTCAAAAGGACTAAATTGCAAAAAATGAAAAACTTGAATCCTATATGTTAGAGGTATCCAATTGCTATGAGATTTTAAATTGGATATCCTTAAATGGTAATTAGACCATTGGTTAAGTTGGTGGACAAAAATGGACATGGTTAGGTAGTTTCCAAAGTTTTTCATTAAGGGTATTTTGGTAATTTGGTCATTAAAATGAATTAGAAAGCCAAAATAAAGCCAAAATCTTGTCCATCTTCCTCCTATGGCCAAATTTTACATGGAGAAGACATGGCTAGGGTTTTCAAAGCTTCCAAGCTCAATTGTAAGTCTATTTTAGCCCCATTTTTAATGCTCTTTACTTTTTTGAAGTCGTTGTAACTCGATCTTTTTATTTATACCATCAATTTGAAGAGATGTCAAGGTCTAAAATTTTACCCATGATGGATGTTTGTGTATTTTGATGTCTAATGGTAGAAAATGCATGTTTGGTGTATGATAAATGACTTTTGCTAAGTGATTTTCGGTGAAAATGCCTAAAAGGACTTATCTGTAAAAGTTATAAAATATAACTAAAAATGTGAATAAATGAAAATTGTGGGCTGTTATAAGCATGTATAAGGCTTGGCTAAGCTTGGGTATTGAAGAAATTGAGTACATTTCATTTTACAAGCCTAAGGATTAAATTGTAAAAATGTCAAACTTTAGGGGCAAAGATATAATTTTTCCATAATATGATTTTGGGCTAATTTGAATTGTATAATGATTGAATAAGTTAAACGTGATATTATAGATCAAGAAAAACGAGGTTTGGACCTAGAACGGGAGAAAAACGAGTATTTAACGACTTAGTCATTTTTGCCATTTTTAAGTCGATGTAAGTTTGTATGTAAATAATGAAACTTTATAATTGTATTTATAATGTTTCGTTATTGTATGAATTGTATGATTGACTCTATGGATGAAAATGGCGAAGTTTCGACAAGCAAGTAAATCCTAATTGAACCTTAGGAATAGTTAGGATACAATTGTCATGACATTAGGGTCACTAAGATTACATGTAAGACCATATCTGGGATATGGCATTGATATGAGACTTCGTGTAAGACCATATCTGAGATATGGCATCGATATGAGACTTCGTGTAAGACCACAGCTGGGCTATTGGTATCGATAAGAGATTACATGTAAGACCATATCTGGGATATGGCATTGGTACGGTATTGTGTGTTCGAGATCCCCGAGTATCCTTGTAACATCTCGATTTTGGGCCTTGTCAGAATAGTGGTTTTGAGACCACAAATCCAAAGTAGAAATATTTGTTTTATGATTGTTTTGATGTCCATGATATGTTTGCATGATTGTGTAACGCCCCAAACTCGAGTCCGTCGCCGGATTAGAGTTACGGGCATTACCGAAAAACCAAAACCCCTATTCAGTCAATAATTCTTAATCCAACATGCTTAACAAGAGATAAAGTCATAAACAAATAATCACTTAAGTGTAAGATATGCTAATAAAATAAACTAAAACAGGCAAATAAGTAATATAGTTACTTATGAACATGATTGGTTACTCAATGTATACATTACTATTACATACTAATACTATAATTCTATAAACCTTAATTGTCCTATTTTCAATATTTATAATAATACGAACCATTGAATCATTAGTGTCCAATAATATATATATATATATATATATATATAAATATATAAGCATGATCAAAATGTCATCACATAATTACACCGTATTAAGACCGAATTCTTATAGCTTTAACCTAATTCCACATAATCGAATACATGCAACTTATTACACATCACTTACATACTTAAGCATTTGGCCGAATATACAAGGTCCCATTTATGACATTTCACGTTTATTACTTAACACAAGTCAAGTTTGGTAGTTTCATGCACTTGGTAAAATTTAAACAATCTCTCAAGCCATTTACATATATAAATGTATATATATATATCATAGTTATGCACATTTCCATATCCGAACATAAGCCCAACCAACTAGTTCTTTGAGCATGTTAACTACGTTTGACTATAAAACATAGACTCAGCCGAATATACATACATACAATACACAACGTAGCCCCTTTTTTCGAATTTATTTAATCAAAGCCACATTGAATACTAAGGTCATAAAGAAATACTAGTAACCTACCAAACACATAAGCTAATATAGATAGCATAATTGCATAAATATAATCAATTCTTCGACCACATGCTCGGATCTCAAATAAACGCTCCAATGCTCAACCTCAAATATTCATGCATAAACATTTTCACTATCATCATCGACTCATAACTAAACTTCTCAATATAAATGTCATAATATATGCTTTCAAGCTAAACTTAAAACATAACAAGAAGCACAAAACCAAGAACAATTATACAAACCAATCTATCAAACACATAAGTAAAGTTTAGCCAAAAGTAATAGCCATTTCGCAAGGCTATACATATATATACAAGATTAAATACCATTAATTAACAACATAGCCTAGCTTATACATGCCTTTCGAATCAAACTAGGTTTATAAGTACCAAAAGAGTTGATAGTGTGGTTGACTTCTCCAAAGATCCCCTGAGCTCGTAGCTGACCCAAAATCTATATAACAGCACATTAAAACACACAAAGTAAGCTTACTAGCTTAGTAAGTCTCAAGCAAGTATTAATGCAATAAACGAACATTTAGACATATTAATCTCCATGCTTTCGGCATTGAATTTAATCATTCCAACATGTAAATTATGCTTAACCAAATACTAGTAATACTTTGACTTAAATATTAGCACATGGAAATCATAAACGCATATACCAACAAATCATTGAGTATTATGTTTATTCATATATTTTGAGTCAAACAAACTCAATTACAAATACTTTCAACACTTTTGCCATTCATCTTTTCATTATAATCGAATCTTCCATGTGTTATATATATATATCTCAACCTCACACAAATTAAATGTTCATACCTGTTAATGATAAGATCATCATCACTAAATAAAATACTTAATGAATCATTCACTTCATCACACCATACTTAAGTAAAATGGTAATGAACTGAGCTACTTCATTTCTTACTAATACAATAAGCCAACTCTTACCCGAGCTTCTAACATATATCATTTAATATGCCATACCTCATTTCATTCTCAAATTCTTCGTTTATAGCGTATCACCGGCATTTAGCCTGCTAGGCATTCAAGCCCGAATTACCCACCGGCATTAAGCCTGCTAGACCAAAGGTCTGAAGTATAAACACCGGCATTGAGCCTACTAGACCAAAGGTCCGAAGTATAAACACCGGCATTAAGCACCTTTGAGGTCAGAAGTCTTAATTAAATCACCGGCACAAGGCTTGCTAGGCTCAAAGCCCGAAATAAGTCACCGGCACAAGGCCTGCTAGGCTCAAAGCCCGAAATAAGTCACCGGCACAAGGCCTAATAGGCTCGAAGCCCAAAATAACAACATAATAAATCGTTCAATGCACATTTCTCAACACTAGCATCTCAAACAACCTATGTAATGCTTATCACTTTCACATAACAACCGAGCATATCTATTACACATTACTTTCAACAAATAAAACTCAATCCAATATTATACCCCTACATTCGGCCATTTGATATATTTATGCTTAAAATATTCAAATTTCATCATTTATTATATTCACAAATAATTCTTTGACTTATATCTGCTTAAGGACTTACCTCGATTGTTGACGGACAACGTATACCCGCTATTCGATAATCTTCGCCTTTCCCCGATCCAAATCTGTTTTTCTTTGTTCTTGATCTAAACACATTAAACTCATTCAAGTACATTTCATTTCAATTTAATCCCAAAACACATAAATAGTCAAATTACCATTTTACCCCTACTGTTTCCATTTTTGCAATTTGGTCCTATTTGCACAAAATACAAAATACACAAAATTTCATAATAGTTCCTTAGGGCCGAATATTCACAAGGACCATACAAGTCCATTTCTTTCATTTATTTTTCATTTTAGTCCCCTCAAAAATTCATTTATGCAATTTAGCCCAAAATACTCAAATTCACTAAAATTTTCAATACAAAACCTACTAATCTTTAACATATCTTTAATTTAAAATCATCAAACATCAAAAACACATGAACATGTCAATGGCCGAATATCACATACACACTAATCCCAAAAATTTTAGCATGGGTCAGATAATATACGAAGCAACAATCACAAAAACGTAAAAATTATTAAAAACCGAGCTAAAATTCATACCTAATTGAGCTTGATGATGGTCGAATGTTTCAAGCCTTTAAACCCCTTTTTCTTAGCTAACTCACGGCAATGGAAGAAGAAAAACAACTAAAATGGCTTTTAATTTCATGCATTTTAACATTATAATAATATTTTCATGATTTGCCATTTTAACCTTTATTTAATAATAAAAACAAAATATAATATAAGGTTAATCTTGTCATAAACCACCCACTAACTTAAAAATGGGCTATTTTCCCTTTTAATACCTCATATTATAAAGCCATCATCATTCTAGCACTTTACACTATAGTTTGTAACTTTTACACTTTACGCGATTAAGTCCTTTTATTTAATTAAACACACAAACGATTAAATTTTTCTACGAAAATTTCACACACATTAATTCACATATAATAAACACAAAATATAATATTTAAATATTTCTCAGACTCAGATTCGTGGTCCCAAAACCACCGTTCTGATTAGGGTCAAATTCGGTCTGTTACAACTCTCCCCCTTAGGGATTTTCGTCCCCTAAAATCTTACCGTTAAACAAAGTCGGATATTGTTGCCTCATTAAATCTTCAGGCTCCCACGTAGCCTCTTCAACTCAGTGTCAATTCCATAATATTTTCACTAATGGAATTTTCTTGTTTCTCAACTCTTTCATTTCCCAAGCTAAAATACGGATCAGTTCCTCTTCAGACGTCATATCAGATCGGATTTCAATCTCAGACGGAGTGATCACATGTGGTGGATCTGATCTATATTTACGAAGCATTGAAACATGAAATACGTTGTGCATCTTTTCTAATTCAATCTATAAGCAACAGGCCCAATACATTCAATGATCTCGTACAGCCTGATGAATCTGTGACTTAGTTTGCCTTTCTAACCAAATCGGAGTATCTTCTTCCACGGAGAAACTTTCAAGAATACCCGATCTCCAACCTGAAACTCAATGTCTTTGCATTTCAAATTATCATAAGACTTTTGTCGATTCGAGGCAACTTTCAAAGTATCTCTGATTACAGCCACTTTCTGCTCAGTCTCTTTAATCAAATCAACCCCGTGTATCTTATTCTCACTGAGCTCGGTCTAGTACAACGGAGTACGACACTTGCGGCCATAAAGAGCTTTGTATGGTGCCATTTTGATACTAGATTGAAAACTGTTATTATAAGTGAATTCAATCAATGGTAAGTATCTTTCCCACGTACCTTCAAACTCAAGAATGCAACATCTCAACATGTCCTCAAGTATCTGAATGGTTTGTTCAGACTGACCGTCTGTCTGCGGATGGAAGGCTGCACTAAAGTGGAGTTTAGTACCTAAAGCATCTTACAACTTCTTCCAAAACCGCGACGTGAATTTTGGGTCTTTATCTGAAACAATAGAAATTGACACACCATGTAATTTCACAATCTGTGATACATACAATTCAGCAAGTTTATCAAGTGAATAGTCTGTACGAACTGGCACAAAGTGAGCTGATTTGGTCAGTCTATCTACTATAACCCAGACTGCATCTCTCTTGCTCGGTGTCATAGGCAAACTGGATACAAAATCCATAGTAATTCTATCCCACTTCCATTTAGGTATAATGATTGGCTGAAGTAACTGAGAAGGCACTTGATGTTCGGCTTTTACTTGCTGACGAATTAAACACTTTGAAACATATTCAAATATATCCCGTTTCATGCCAGGCCACCAGTAACACTGTCTCAAAACATTATACATTTCCGTGCTACCTGGGTGTATCGAAAATCGACTATTATGAGCCTCATTCAAAATAATTTGAATCAAATCCACATTCCTCGGAATACATATTTGGCTTTTGAAGTTCAAACAATCATTTTCATCAATTCGAAATTTTGACTCTGCATTACTTTCACACTGAGCTCGTTTAGCAATCATATCTTTGTCAATTTTCTGTGCCTCACAAATTTGCTGAATAAACAACAGTCTAGCCTTCAACTTGGCTATGATCGAATCATCACCAATCATAACCATATGTGCGTTCAACGCACGAAGAGCAAACAATGATTTTTGGCTTAAGGCATTTGCAACAACGTTAGCTTTTCCCGGATGGAAGTCAATTACCAATTCATAATCTTTCAACAATTCTAGCCATCTGCGTTGTCTCAAGTTCAAGTCTTTCTGAGTCATCAAATACTTCAGACTTTTATGATCCGAATACACATGACATTTCTCACCGAACAAGTAATGACGCCAAATTTTCAATGCGAATACAATAGCTGCTAACTCCAGATCATGAGTCGGATAATTTCTTTCATGAGGCTTTAACTGTCTCGAAGCATAAGTTACTACCTTGCCTTCTTGCATTAAAACACAACCCAAACGATTCAAAGAAGCATCACTGTACACAACGAATTCTTTACCCGATTTAGGCTGAATTAATACTGGAACTTCAATCAAAAGAGCTTTCAACTGATCAAAACTTTTCTGACACTTTTCCGTCCACTCGAACTTGACATCTTTCTGTAGTAGCTTTGTCAGGGGTGTAACTATCATGGAAAAATCTTTCACGAATCGTCTGTAATATCCCGCAAGTCCCATAAAGCTTTGAATCTCTGAAACATTCTTTGGTGGCTTCCAATCAAGTATAGCTGATATTTTGTTCAGATCAACCCGAATACCTGACGCTGAAACAATATGTCCCAAAAAGCTGACTTCATTCATCTAAAACTCATACTTACTAAACTTTGCATACAACTGTTGATCTCGTAAAGTTTGTAGCACCAATCTCAAATGCTCGGTATGTTCGGTTTCATCTTTAGAGTAGATCAGGATATCATCTATAAACACGACCACAAACTGATCCAAATACTGTCTGAAAACCTGATTCATCAAATCCATAAAAATAGCAGGTGCATTAGTAAGCCCAAAAGGCATAACCAGAAACTCAAAATGTCCGTACCTCGTTCGGAATACAGTCTTTGGCACATCGAAATCTCTGACTCGCAGCTGATAATAACCCGATCTCAGATCTATCTTTGAAAACACTGAAACCCCTTTCAACTGGTCAAACAAGTCATCAATTCGAGGCAATGGGTATTTATTCTTTATTGTCACTTTATTTAGCTGCCTATAGTAAATACACATTCGCATAGTCCCATCTTTCTTTTTCACAAATAGAACTGGTGCACCCCAAGGAGAGAAGCTCAGTCGTGCAAAGCCTCTATTTGTCAACTCTTACAACTATGCTTTCAACTCTTTCATCTTAGTAGGTGCCATCTGATATGGAGCTATCGAAATTGGAGTCGTCCTTGGTACTAATTCAATGCCAAAATCAATCTCTCGTACTGGTGGTAAACCCGGTAATTCTTCAGGAAACATATCTGGGTATTCACACACAACTGGTACGGATTCAATCTGCTTTTCGGACACTTTATTATCCAACACATAAGCCAGGTAAGCTTCATATCCTTTTCTCACGTACTTTCAAGCTAACATAGAGGATATTACTGTAGGCAACCCACTCAGATCATTAGATTCGACCCGAATGATCTCACCATTCTGACATCTCAAATTAATAATTTTTTTTTTGCAATTTACCACTGCATCATGCAAAGTTAACCAGTCCATTCCCAAAATTATGTCAAACTCGTCAAAAGGCAACAACATTAAATCAGCTGGAAAGCAGGAATCCCAAATCATTAATGGGCCCTTTACACTCTTTATCAACAAGTACACAATGACCCAAAGGGTTGGACACATGGATCACATACTCAGTAGACTCAACAGGTAGAGTCTTACTGGATACTAGAGTTTCATACACATATGAATGAGTCGAACCAGGATCAATCAATGCAATCACAGTGGTGTCATAAAGAGTGAAAGTACCAGTGATAACATCTAGGGAAGAAGCATCCTCTCTGGCACGAATAGCATATGTTTTAGCTAGTGCACGAGCCTTCGATCTAACTATAGTGTCTTTAGTTCCTTTCTAACTGCCACTAACATTTCCTGAATGCCTAGGTGGTCTGCCTCGCACTAACACATTGCTCGGTCTGATGTTCTGGGCCGTGTTTTGCTCGGCTAACATCGAACACTCTCTGATAAAATGATTTGATGATCCACATTTAAAGCAAGACCGACACGGAATCTACAACTCCCAGAATGCCATTTACCACAATGTTTGCATTCAACTCGATTCTGTTGGATATTACCAACACTGGCCATCGAAGTAGCTCGGGAACTCACTGGAGGTCGATCTCGTCTAGACATGTCTGAGGTAGCCTTATGTCGGTCGAAGTCATCTCTGAACTTTTTAGACACAGATTGGAAAGCCTTACTCGATGATCTCTTACGAGTGTTTCTAGCTTCCATCTCAACTTTTCTTTTCTCTTTTCCAAGTTCTTTAGCTTTGCAAGCTCGTTCGACAAGTACTACGAACTCTTTAATTTCAAGAATGCCGACAAGCAACTTTATGTCTTCATTCAGGCTGTCTTCAAATCTTTTACACATAATGGCTTCAGTGGATATACACTCTCGGGCATATCGGCTCAATCTGATAAATTTCTGCTCATATTCAGTTACAGTCATGCGGCCCTATTTTAGTTTCAGAAATTCTATCCTTTTTTGATCGATGAACCTCTGGCTAATATATTTCTTGCGAACTCGATCTGGAAGAAATCCCATGTCACTTTTTCTTTCGGAACCATTGATACTAGTGTATTCCACCAGTGATATGCAGTGTCCCGTAATAGAGATATAGCACATTTCAGGCATTCATCTGGAGTACAAGATAGCTCATCAAGTACCCGAAAAGTATTATCAAGCCACATCTCAACCCGTTCCATATCATCATTGTCATTAGCTTTGAATTCTTTGGCCCCACATTTTCTGATTTTATCAACAGGAGGCCTACTAGATCTCATCGGATCTATCATCGGAGGTGCTGAAGGTACCGGAGTTGGATTATTAGGGGTGGAGGTTGTTGTATAGCCGGGTTAGTCTGAATAAACTAGGTAAACCACTCGTTCATCATCTGATAGAAGGCTTGTTTAGCCTCCCCCTCATGGCTACCCGAAACTGGTCGAGAGTCTACTGGCGTTGATCTGCATGCGCGGTCAGGCACTACACTCTCTACATCATCCGCTATGGCTCTGTTGGGATCAGGATCCATTTACTATATAAAACACAGTTTGAAATGTTAGAAGTCACCACACTATATAATCAATTCTTCGACCACATGCTCGGATCTCAAATAAACGCTTCAATGCTCAACCTCAAATATTCATGCATAAACATTTTCATTATCATCATTGACTCATAACTAAACTTCTCAATATAAATGTCATAATATATGCTTTCAAGCTAAACTTAAAACATAACAAGAAGCACATAACCAAGAACAATTATACAAACCAATCTATCAAACACATAAGTAAAGTTTAGCCAAAAGTAATAGCCATTTTGCAATGCTATACATCTATATACAAGATTAAATACCAGTAATTAACAACATAGCCTAGCTTATACATGCCTTTTGAATCAAACTAGGTTTATAAGTACCAAAAGAGTTGATAGTGTGGTTGACTTCTCGAAAGATCCTCTGAGCTCGTAGCTGACCCAAAATCTATATACCAGCACATTAAAACACACAAAGTAAGCTTACTAGCTTAGTAAGTCTCAAGCAAGTATTAATGCAATAAACGAACATTTAAACATATTAATCTCCATGCTTTTGGCATTGAATTTAATCATTCCAACATGTAAATTATGCTTAACCGAATACTAGTAATACTTTGACTTAAATATTAGCACATGGATATCATAAATGAATATACCAACAAATCATTGAGTATTATGTTTATTCATATATTTTGAGTTAAACAAACTCAATTAAAAATACTTTCAACACTTTTGCCATTCATCTTTTCATTATAATCGAATCTTCCATGTGTTATATATACATATCTCAACCTCACACAAATTAAATGTTCATACCTATTAATGATAAGATCATCATCACTAAATAAAATACTTAATGAATCATTCATATCATCACACCATACTTAAGTAAAATGGTAATGAACTGAGCTACTTCATTTCTTACTAATACATATCATTTAATATGCCATACCTCATTTCATTCTCAAATTCTTCATTTATAGCGTATCACCGGCATTTAGCCTGCTAGGCATTCAAGCCCGAATTACCCACCGACATTAAGCCTGCTAGACCAAAGGTCCGAAGTATAAACATCAAGATTGAGCTCGCTAGACCAAAGGTCGAAGTATAAACACCGACATTAAGCACCTTAGGTCAGAAGTCTGAATTAAATCAAGCACAAGGCACGCTGGGCTCAAACCCGAAATAAGTCACCAAGCACAAGGCACCGCTAGGCTCAAGCCTAAAATAACAACATAATAAATCGTTCAATTTACATTTCTCAATACTTGCATCTCAAACAACCTTTGTAATGCTTATCACTTTCACATAACAACCGAGCATATCTATTACACATTACTTTCAACAAATAAAACTCAATCCAATATTATACCCCTACATTCGGCCATTTGATATATTTATGCTTAAAGTATTCAAATTTCATCATTTATTATATTCACAAATAATTCTTTGACTTATATTTACTTAAGGACTTACCTCGACTGTCGACGAACAACGTATACCGGCTATTCGATAATCTTTGCCTTTCTCCGATCCAAATCCGTTTTTCTTTGTTCTTGATCTAAACACATTAAAATTCAGCTCATTCAAGTACATTTCATTTCAATTTAATCCCAAAACACATAAATAGTCAAATTACCATTTTACCCCTACTGTTTCACATTTTTGCAATTTGGTCCTATTTACACAAAACACAAAATACACAAAATTTCACAATAGTTCCTTAGGGCCGAATGTTCAAAAGGACCATACAAGTCCATTTATTTCATTTATTTTTCATTTTAGTCCCCTAAAAAATTCATTTATGCAATTTAGCCCAAAATACTCAAATTTACTAAAATTTTCAATACAAAACCTACTAATATTTAACATATCTTTAATTTAAAATCATCAAACATAAAAAAAACATGAACATGTCAATGGCTGAATATCACATACACACTAATCTCAAAAATTTTGAGCATGGGTCAGATAATATATGAAGCAACGATCACAAAAACGTAAAAATTATTAAAAACCGAGCTAAAATTCATACCAAATTGAGCTTGATGATGGCCGAATGTTTCAAGCCTTTAAACCCCTTTTTCTTAGCTAAATCATGGCAATTGGAATAATAAAAACAACTAAAATGGCTTTTAATTTCATGCATTTTAACATTATAATAATATTTTCATGATTTGCCATTTTAACCTTTATTTAAGAATAAAAACAAAATATAATATAAGGTTAATCTTGTCATAAACCACCCACTAACTTAAAAATGGGCTATTTTTCCTTTTAATACCTCATATTATAAAGCCATCATCATTCTAGCACTTTAAACTATAGTTTGTAACTTTTACACTTTACGCGATTAAGTCCTTTTATTTAATTAAACACACAAACGATTAATTTTTTCTACGAAACTTTCACACACATTAATTCACATATAATAAACACAAAATATAATATTTAAATATTTCTTAGACTCGATTCGTGGTCTCAAAACCACCGTTCTGATTAGGTTCAAATTTGGTCTGTTACAGATTGTGTGAAAGTTTCGTTAAGAAATTTAGTTGATAGAGTGTCCAATTTGATTTTTAGGACTAAATTGAAAAAGTTGAAAATATGTGATTCTAGAAGCTTTAAGTATGAAATAGCTTTGGATTACTAATTAGAGGTCCTTAAATAGAAATTTTCCCAATTTCTATTTTTATGGACAAAAATGGCCATGAGTAGGTAAAAATTTGAAAGTTTAGTAAAAAGGGCATTTTGGTCATTTGGTTAATAAAAGAATTAAAAGGGAAAATAAGTCAAAAATCTTGTCCATCTTCATCTACCTTGGTCGAAACTCTTAAGAACACCATAGCTAGGGTTTCTTCAACTTCCAAGCTTGATTGTATGTGCATCCTAGCCCCGTTTTTAATGTTCTTTACGTTTTTGAAGTTGTTATCAATCGATCTAGCTATTTCTACCATTTATTTGAGCTAGGGTTGTAACACCCCAAACTCGACCTAGAAGTTAGGCCAGAATCTAGAATGTCACATTGAAGGCACACTTCAAACGATTTTACAAATTAACCAGTTAAGGCCCAAAAGCCCAAAACCCTTGTATCTTATTAAGTTAAGATGAAAAGCCCATATTTTAGGAAAACATTTATATGTTATGTTATTTCGAAAACCATGTTAACTTTAGAAACTTTATTTAAGTTTAGTAACTGGATAGTTGAAACAATAATAATAAAACCCAAAAATCTAAAGTCAATTAAGCGATACATGGCCTTATTACAATCCCATGAAAAATAAAGTATTTAAAATAAATTCGTTTGAAAAAAATTAAAACATCTGATCAGCTTGTAGCGTAGCCATCTTCGAGTCCTCTCCCACATCGAGCCGCCTATTTAGCATCACCTGAAACATTAAATAAAAGGGTGTGAGTTTCAAAACTCAGTGTGTACAACCCTTGGCAATCAAATCAACATACAAATATTCACATTGGGCCTAAGCCCTATCGAAATCGGTGGCCTTGGGCCTTAGCCCACAATGACCTCATATCATATCATATCATATCATAAGTAAACAAGGTAATGAAAAACCTACCCCGACATTCCATCCGCTACACACACCATTTCCCTTCCAACCTTATACACCTGTGGGGATTTCTAAATCAACCCACCCATCCTCTACACACCAAAGGTAGCCCGGTTGCGGTACTACCTAACGTTGTAGCAGAGCTGCTAATAATATAATGGGCTTAAAGCCACCAGTGGATCCATGGCCATACGACTATGCGATCCTCAAATCTTTCTCCGTACCATAATTCCCACCCATATGCATCCTAAGCAGAATATCATATGAATGCATCAAACATACGAGTAACATCTATAAACTCATATTCGCCACATAGGGGTATTTTTATCATTTCACTACCCAAGGGATTTTCGTAATTCTACCCTACGGGGGTATTTTGGCAAAATAGGGGTATCTTGGTAATTTTGTAAAATAGGGAGATTTTGGTACTTTTACAAATAGGGTATTTTGGTAATTTCGTAAATCAAGGGTATTATGGTAATTTTCCAAACTAAGGGTATTTTGGTAATTTTGAAGAATATGGGTATTTTAGTAATTTTACAAATCTAGGGATATTTTGTTAATTTTCAAATCAGGGGTATTTTGGACCCTTTCGAGTTTTAGTTATAGACTTTAGCCCATTAACAAGTCCTTGCGGCTAAAGCGAGCAGACATTATGCACCAGATAGGATTCCAAAGAAGAGGAGGTGAGCCACTAGGACCACTTAAGTACCAAGCTCTCCCTAGATCCAATCCTAGACATGTATATGTCCATTGCCACACTGTAACCCAGTGACTTGTTCACGGACATGTTTAATTAGATTAAGTCTTATGAAATTTAGGAGTTCTTCAAACTAGGCCTAAAGTCCATTAACCCTAACATATTTGTCTTCGTCCCCATAAAGCCCATCAAGACCATTTCATATCATATAGCCGATTGGGCTCAATTACAATCCAATCATGCAACTGATCATGCCAATACATTATTCATGTTCACATATCAACAATTGCCATTTTGGGCCCACAAGTTTGGCAGGCCCATTTAGCCATTTTTGGCTATTCGACTTTTCGGTATTGCCGATATTGTGTTTGTAATGTTTGTACACATCTGGTTACTGCGATGTGCTATCCTATCCTTAGCCTTGATCCTACAACAAACCAACCTTCAATCAAGCACTCATACTTAATCAAAATATTTACTCAAAAGCTGAAACCTTACCGTAACCTTACCGTGTGCCACCGGGTTCTAATAGGCCTTCCTTAGCTACTAATCACAAGTGTTCCTTAGATCTGCACTCACACATACACCATCAAAATTTGGGTGACTCGTAATCCACACAAGTCATCCACACATTCGACCATTCACTTCAACCATAACCGAGTTGAGTATACTTACCCTTGCTAATGATCCTACCACGCTTGCGATCTTTGAACCTTACCTTTGTTAATACAAGATCAACGATAATGAAAAATTAGATCTCCCTTCGGCTTTTAACAAAACATACTAAGGGGAGTTAACAGAATACTTACCGAATCCAACCTTAGATCCTGCGGCCTATATAACTACCGAATGAGATTCAGCTTTTAACCTTGGCTGAGAGTTTATCACAATCCGTTTGTGATGGAGGAAACAATAAGGGTTTGGCAAAAATAGAAATTTTGGCAAGAGAAGATGTTGGCAATTCGGCATTTGAGGGGTTTGGCTAAGAGATAATTCGACAAAAAAAATTCAATTTTAGGAGATTTCGGCTTTTAGAGAAAGAAGAAGAACACAACTCTAATAGAAATTTCGGCAAAAAGAATTATGGGTTTTATTTTTGGTAAATGAAAGAATTCGGCTGAGGGGAAGAATAGGAAGAAATAATAGAACGCAAGGAACCTTTCAACGAATTCGGTGCCCCCTTTATATAGCCACCAGCCGAACACTCCTTTCCCCACAGTCCCATTCGGCACCAACTCCTCCTTCTCCTCATCTCGTGACTTTTCTCCATGACAACACCTTAATCTTATCCAAAATTTCCTCCACATCCAACACACCTGCTTACTTCAAACTCTCCACGATAAGAGTTCAAAACAAACACAACTCTAGCCGTCCATACAGTAAAATAAACACTCCACAAAATGTCACTCCTAATGCTCGAACCTTGGACCTCCTCAGCTGACAACACGCCACCTTATAGCTCCCCAAGTGACGCCACTTGCCACTGGGCCACAAGCCCATTTGTGTCCTATTTCTTTTTCATTTATTTAAAAGGCCTACTAACTAAAGTCACAGTTCCCTTAGGCTAAAACCAAAATTTTTCCTATACCTTTATTTGATCCTAGGACATCTCCAACTCTCCTAGACACTCCAAATTCATTAGTCCTCAAAGCTCACATGCCAATTGTCATTTTTCTCTCTCACTTAAAATTTTTCTGAGATCCAAAGTCCAAAGCCCAATTGGCCCAATTCTTCTAGGCCCAAATTCGGGGTGTTACAATTCTTCCCCCTTAAAAAAATTTCATCCTCGAAATTTCCAACTAACAGAGTGGTCGTGTATCAGCTACCCCACCACACTACCACTACGCACTCTGACCCTAATAATTTTATTACATACCCAAAACATCCGCCTATCACAAACATTCTCGATGATATGCAGAATAAGTACCAAATTATGATTCAAATGTTTACAAAGCCCTAACATTCCACGGCCTCTGCTGCGACCTCTTTCACCTCTTCTAGCACTTATCGTTGGGTATTTCTGAATTAAATTTTTTATGAATTTAGTTCATAGTTCCACTGTTTAAAGCACATGTCTTATGCAAGTAACAATTTAAAAGTTGTTTCGTCGTCGTAGATCCACTACAGGCTTAAGTTTCCTACGAGCTTTAGTCTCAAATGACCTATTGTTTAAAGTAGCCCAATATCTTAATATAGTTCAGTAATTTAAGCAAATAAAATAACAGAAAAACTTACTTTGCTCGACGTCGAGGGCTCGGTGAACCAAACTTCAAGAATCCTGCTAAAAACTTTTTAAAACCCAAAATCTAAGGCCCATTTCATAGCTCGAGCTTTGCAACCGGGTTCTGATACCACTAAATGTAACACTCCAAACCCAGCCTAAAAGTTAGGCCTGAATCCGAAATGTCACATTGAAGGCACACTTCAAATGATTTTACAAATTAACCCTTTAAGGCCCAAAAGCCCAAGACCCTTGTATCTTGTTAAGTTAAGATGAAAAGCCCATATTTTAGGAAAACATTCATATGTTATGTTATTTCAAAACCATGTTAACTTAAGAAATTTTATTTAAGTTTAGTAACTGGATAGTTGAAACAATAATAATAAAACCCAAAAATCTAAAGTCAATTAGGTGATACATGGCCTTATTACAATCCCACGAAAAATAAAGTATTTAAAATAAATTCGTTTGAATAAATTAAAATATCTGATCAGCTTGTAGTGTGGCCATCTCCGAGTCCTCTCCCGCATCGAGCCGTCTATTCAGGATCACCTGAAACATTAAATAAAATAGTGTAAGTTTTGGAACTCAGTGTGTACAACCCTTGGAAATTAAATCAACATACAAATAGTCACATTGGGCCTAAGCCCTATCGAAATCGGTGGTCTTAGGCCTTAGCCCATAATGACCTCATATCATATCATATCATATCATATTATATCATAAGTAAACAAGGTAATGCAAAACCCACCCCAATAATCCATCCGCTACACACACCATTTCCCTTCCAACCTTATACACCTGTAGGGATTTCTAAATCAACCTACCCATCCTCTACACACCAAAGGTAGCCGGTTGCGGTACTACCTAACATTGCAACAAAGCTGCTAATCATATAATGAGCTTAAAGCCACCGGTGGATCCATGGCCATACGACTATGCGATCCCTAAATCTTCCTCCATACCATAATTCCAACCCATATGCATCCTAAGCAGAATATCATATGAATGCATCAAACATACGAGTAACATCCATAAACTCATATTCGTCACATAGGGGTATTTTTGTAATTCTACCCTATGAGGGTATTTTGGTAGTTTGGCAAAATAGGGGTATCTTGGTAATTTTATAAAATAGGGTTATTTTGGTACCTTTTCAAAATAGGGGTATTTTAGTAATTTTTTAAACTAAGGGTATTTTGGTAATTTCATAAATCGAGGGTATTATGGTAATTTTCCCAACTAAGGGTATTTTGGTAATTTTATAGAATAGGGGTATTTTAGTAATTTTACAAATTTAGGGATATTTTTATAATTTCCAAATTAGGGGTATTTTGGTCCCTCTCGGGTTTTAGTTATAGACTTTGGCCCATTAATAAATCCTTGCGGCTAAAGCGAACAGACACTATGCACCAGGTAGGATTCCAGAGAAGAGGAGGTGGGCCACTAGGACCGCTTAAGTACCTAGCTCTCCCTAGATCCAATCCTAGACATGCATATGTCCATTGCCACACTGTAACCCAGCGACTTGTTCACGGACATGTTTAATTAGATTAAGTATTATGAAATTTAAGAGTTGTTCGAGCTAGGCCTAAAGTCCATTAACCCTAACATACTTGTCTCTGTCCCCATAAACCCATCAAGCCCATTTCACATCATATAGCCTATTGGGTTCAATTACAATCCAATCATGCAACTGATCATGCCAATACATTATTCATGTTCACATATCAACTATTTTCGTTTTGGGCCCACAAGTTCGGTAGGCCCATTTAGCCACTTTCGACTTTTTGACTTTTCGGCATTGTCGATATCGTGTGTGTAGTGTTTGTACACACCTGGTTACTGCGATGTGCTATCCTATCCTTAGCCTTGATTCTACAACAAACCAACCTTCAATCAAGCACTCATACTTAATCAAAATATTCACTCAAAAGCCGAAACCTTACCGTAACCTTACCATGTGCCACCGGGTTCTAATAGCCCTTCTTTAGCTACTAATCACAAGTGTTCCCTAGATCTGCACTCATACATACACCATCAAACTTCGGGTGACTCGTAATCCACACGAGTCATCCACACATTTGGCCATTCACTTCAACCATAACTGAGTTGAGTATACTTACCCTTGCTAATGATCCTACCACGCTTGCGATCTCCGAACCTTACCCTTGTTAATACAAGATCAACGATAATGAAAAATTAGATCACCTTTTGACTTTTAACAAAATGTACTAAGGGGAGTTAACAGAATACTTACCAAATCCAACCTTAGATCATGCGGCCTAGATAACTACCGAACGAGATTCGACTTTAAACCTTGACTGAGAGTAGATCACAATCAGTTTGTGATGGAGGAAACAACAAGGGTTTGGCAAAAATTAGAATTTTGGCAAGAGAAGATGTTGGCAATTCGGAAGTAGAGGGGTTTGGCTAAGAGAGAATTCGACAAAAAGAAATTGAGCTTTAGAAGATTTCAACTTTCAGAGAAAGAAGAAGAACACAACTCTAATAGGAATTTTAGCAAAAAGAATGATGGGTTTTATTTTCAGCTAATGAAAGAATTCGACTGAGGGGGAGAACAGGAATAAATAATAGAACCCAATGAACCCTTCAATGAATTCGGCACCCCCTTTATATAGCCACCAGCCGAACACTCTTTTCCCTATAGTCCCATTCAGCACCAACTTCTCCTTCTCCTCATCTCCTGACTTTTCTCCCTGATAACACCTTAATCTTATCCAAAATTTCCTCCACATCCAACACACCTGCTTACTTCAAACTCTCCACAGCAAGAGTTCAAAACCAACACAACTCTGGCCGTCTATACAGTAAAATAAACACTCCACAAAATACCACTCCTAATGCTTGAACTATGGACCTCCTCAACTGACAACACGCCACCTTATAGCTCCCCAAGTGACGCCACTTGCCACAGGGCCACAAGCCCATTTGTGTCCTATTTCTTCTTCATTTATTTAAAAGGCCTACTAACTGAAGTCATAGTTCCCTTGGGCTAAAACCAAAATTTTTCCTATACCTTTACTTGATCCCAGGACATCTCCAACTCTCCTAGACACTCCAAATTCATTAATCCTCAAAGCCCATATGCCAATTGTCATTTTTCTCGCTCACTTAAATTTTTTTGAAATCCAAAGCCCAAAGCCCAATAGGCCCAATTCTTCTAGGTCCAAATTCGGGGCGTTACAAGGGTTCATGTTTAGAAATTTACCCATGTGTGACATGCATCTATTTTGATGTTTCATGGTAGATTATGAAAGTTGATGTGTAATAAACATCTTTTACCAAGTGAGTTTTTGATGAAAACACCTAAAAAGGGCTTATTTGTAAAAGTTATAAATTGAGTTGTAAAAATCTGATTTGAAGAAAAATGTGGGATGTTATGAGCATGTGTTAGGTTTGGCTAGCCTTAGGTAATAAAGAAAATGGATACATTTCATTTTACGAGCCTAGGGACTAATTTGTAAATATGTGAAAGTCTAGGGGCAAAATAGTAATTTTGCCAAAGTATGGTTTTGGACTGATTTGAACAATGTGATAATTAAATGAATTAAATTTGCTATTATAGTTAAAGAAAAATGGTGTCTAGACCTAAACCGAGGAAAGAACAAGGATGTGGACTGCATCGAATAGTTAGCCATATTTTGGTACCGAGGTAAGTTCATGTGTAAATAATGCAACATTTCATTATTAGGTATTTAATGCTTTAATATTGCATGAATTGTGAAATTGTCTTTGTGGATTTGATTAATATTGACTCGATGACGATTCGACAAAGATTTGATACCTCGAAATCACGGTTGAACCTTAGGAATAGTTAGGATACAAATGTCATGACATTAGGATTATGAGTATACATGTAAGACCATATCTGGGATATGGCATCTGTAACACCGCTAACCCGAAACCGTCGTGGGAATAGGGTTAAAGGAATTACTGGACAAAATAGATCTTTTACAAACATTTCATTTCATAATCTAATCATCATCAAATCATAGCAGAATCAAAACATAGAGTCCCTTAAACCGGTCTACGAGACCTTAAACATACATTAGAAAGGGGTCGAGACCAAACCGAGTTAGTACAAAATTTTTCCAAAAACTTAATATATCACAAGGTTACAGGGGTCACACTCCCGTGTAGGTAGGCCATGTGCCTTACACGGCCTTAGACACGCCATGTATCCAAGTTGTGGTTGAAATTGACTTGCACCACACGACCTGTCACACGCCCATGTGCCTAGCCCGTGGTCGAAACTGACTTACTTCACACGGCCAATCACATGCTTGTGTGTCTAGCCCGTGGTCAAACCGACTTGTATCAAATTTCAAACTTCAGGGACACGGTCAAGCCATACGCCCATGTGCTCAACCGTGGGGGAAAATATAGGCCATTTGTAAGGCCAATTTGCCAACCACAATTGGGTTAAACCTACAAGCATAATACCAATTCAAATCATACCAAAATGACCATCTTTTCTAAGCATTCAAGAACACATCCAATACACCAACTTATATACCATTTAACTAAATCTAATCACAAGCATTTCCAAGCACAATCCAATCACAACTTAGCAATTCATTATGATACTTTATCATCAATAATATACTAGCTTTGCATCATAAAAGTAACCATAAATTTGACTATCTTATTAGTCCAACCATTAACCACCAAACATACAAACTATCCATCATATAGCATAACCACTCATTCACATCATATTCTTTATTTAGCCAGATCACATGGCTATATATACAACTCAAACATAATTCAAAATAACTAGCCTATACATGCCATTCTTAACTATGTTCAAAAGTACCAACGTAGAGTTTGATAGTGTGGTGATGATCCTCGACGATCCCTAAGCCTTCCGTAGCTTTAATGATCTATAAAACAATGTAAACACACACACAAAGAGTAAGCTTTCAAAAGCTTAGTAAGCCACATACAAATAAACTTAACATATAAACATTCATTAACATGTCAAATACAAGATCATTAATATCTCTCAATTGCAAAATTCATAATTCTTCTTTGGCTCATTCATTCAGCCATTGCTTATAAACAAAGTTATATTTTGCATACATCTCATTAATAATCATAGCACATACATACATATTTCAGATTCTGTCTCTACAAGTCTATGCACATATCTCACTTATACACATTTTCATACACTTACCTTTCATACCCAATCATAGTATTCATTTCATACGTACCTGAATCGATTACATATTTCACATATTCTTTCATTTCTCAGAATTATCCGTTGAACCTGTAACACTCCTTACTCGAATATGACGCTGGAAACGGATACAAGGCATTACCATGCATAAACTTGTCTAACAGTATAGTTACGAGCAAAAACTTTTGTTTCGACTTAAAACCTTTCTTTAGTTATTTTGACATTCATATAATTGGCCTCCGAGGCCTTACACATACATCTGAAAGTTTTCAAGACTCAACTAGGAACTTTCACTCCCATTGAAAAATTTTATCCTAAACAGGGGCCACACGCCCGTGGGGGTTTAGAGACACGCCCGTGTGCCCTTGAGACATGCCCGTGTTTGACACCCGTGGTCTACACTGAGTAAATCACACGGCCTAAACACGCCCGTGGCCCTGGCCCATGTGCCAAACCTTAACATTCTGACTTATCCACACGGCCTGGGCACACGCCCATGTGCTAGTCGTGCCACCCACACGGTCTAGACACAGGCCTATGTGTCTACCCATGTGGCCAATTAGCAGGCTTTCTACTAAGCCCTTCACTACCTTACATTACACACATGCAAGCTTATACCGATCAAGCAACTCTTAACATAACAATGGTTCTGTATCATCATTCATTTCATTCCCATTTCTACTCAATATCATGCACACATATTCATCTCTTTAAACAAATCAATTTTTCACATAAATGTGGTAACATTATCCAATTCATCATGGCCCATTTAAAAAATGAGTGTCAAATATTAATAGCCAATTCTTTGGCCTGTCAACAAGATATGACACAAAATGAACAACTTCCTATACATGCCATACCCATAATGAAACTTGTCTTTACTATACCAAAAAGAAGTTGATAGTGTGATTTTGAACTCCGACGTCCAATGATCCTCGAGCCAACTTGATAGAGCTATAGGGAAAAGGGAAAAGAGTGGGGTAAGCATATAGCTTAGTAAGTTTTCATGAAACTCAAGGATAACATATCTATTCAAACTATATTCATTCATGTCATGAAGCAGTGGCAACATAGTCTTGCTAAATAAAAGTACTTACTCGTACTTGTTCACACTTATTCTTACCCATCTTATGTCAACATAATCTGGTAACTTTTACTTACTCGTGTTTCATGTATCACTAGGTAACACATATGCCAACATTACGATATATCCACAACTTTATTATCCATATCATGAACGCTACTCATGGCAATACATAAATAGGTTTGGATGAAGACCAACTCACATACTTACCTCTTTCATTTATGAATAAATTTGATCATTATAAGTTATTCAAACATAACATGCATAAGCTTTGATGCCAATGCCATATCCCGGATATGGTCTTACATGGGATCTTTCCTTAATGCCGATGCCATATCCCAGATATGGTCTTACACGGGAATCTCATAACTCGATGTCGAAGCCATGTCCCAGACATGGTCTTATACGAGATCGTACATAGATTTTGATGCCATATCCCAGATATGGTCTTATACGAAATCTTTCATTGGTGCCAAGGCCATGGCCCAGACATGGTCTTATACGGGACTTTTCCATTCTTACATGCATATATGAGAAATAAACTTATGCCAGAACTATAACCGAAACTATAATTTATCCTGTTCTCATCATTTACTCGTCGAGACTTCATAGCTCGATTTTTGTTCACAAAATCATGAATTAACATAATAATTAACTGTTTCAATTATCAGACATCATGAAATACTAATTTCATACAAACTTACCTCGATTTCTCAAAAAGTGCCTCACTACTCGATTTAGTCCTCGATTTTATTTTTACCTCGATTTCGATCCAGGCTTTGTGTATCTTAATCTATAATAAAAAATTTCTCTTGTTAAACACATGCATTGACTAAATCGACTCATATTTCATATTTTGGCAAAATTACAATTTTGCCCCTAAACTTTCACATAATTACACTTTCACCTCTAGGCTCGAAAAATGATTTTCATTCAACTTTCTTGCATTTCAAGCCTAGCCGAATCATTCTCTCAACTATAGCAACATTAAATTCCCACTATTTCACTCAGGTATGACCCTTTCTATAACTTTACAAATTGGTCTTTTTCATGCATATTTCACGAAAATAACTTAGAAAAAGATGTTTATCCTACATCAAACTTTCATATTCTTCCATAAAACATCAAAATACATACATGGGAAAATTTTTGGATATAAACCCTAGCGCAAAATATGTCTAGAAATAGCTAAACCGAGCTGCAAGGGTTTCAAAAATACGAAGAACATTAAAAACAGGGCTAGGGTACACTTACTTTGAGCTTGAAAACGATCAAAATCCTAGTTATGGCTTCTCCCAAAATTTTTGGCACAAAGGTTGAAGATGGACATGATTTTTGTGTTCTTTTTCCCTTTTTATTCTTTTATTTACCAAAGGACAAAAATGCCCTTAATGACTATTTCTTAAGATTTTACTTCCCATGTCCATTTTTGTCCATCATCAAATATAATGGTCTAATTGACAAATAAGGACCTCTAATAATTCTCATAATTCTATTTCATACTAAAATATTCTAGAATCTCACATTTTCTATTCTTTGCAATTTAGTCCTAATGGATAATTAAATCTCTAATCAGTAAAATTTCTTTATGAAATTTTCACACAATCCTATAATTACTTCATAAGTCTTATAAAAATCATAAAACTCATATTTTCATTTCAAATTTGTGGTCTCGCACCCCTATTCTGACTAGGCCCTAAGTTGGGCTGTTACAGAACCATTCGGAAACAAATAGGATACTCGAATAACTCAGAATAATCATACAATGATAATGTCCCAGACGTGGTCTTACATGTAATCAAATATTGATGCCTCTATCCCTAACAGGTTCTTACATAAGTCAAGTATGATACCTATGTCCCAGACATGCTCTTACACATAAATCTCAAATCGACGCCAATGTCCCAAACGTGGTCTTTGTAACAACTCGATTTTGGGGCTAGTCGAAACAGTGGTCTTGAGACCATAATTCAAGGTTGAGGAAAATTATTTTAGTATTATTTTATGTTTTGTGGTATTGATATATGGCTATATGGAAATTTTGGTGCTTTAATTTTAGCAATAGCACATTTAATTGAGAAAAAGGACTAAATCGCAAGAGATGCAAAAGTTTTATTTTATAAGGTAGGGGTACCTAATAGCTATAGATTATAAATTGGAGGATTTTAAAATACAATTGGACCATTAGTAGGGTATGGCCGACCATGTAGACAAAGGGGGGACAAGAGCATTAAATTTTAGTCAAATTTTGTGGAAATTAGGTGATGAAATGAATAAAATAAGAGAAGAAAAAGATGTTATCATCTTTCACTATTTGCCCTCTTCTTCCCACCAAAAATTGAAGAGAAAATAGAGCTTTTGAGGGTTCAAACTTTTATCCACTCAATTCTTATTCAAGTAAGTGATTTAGGTGGTTCTAATTGATGATTTTTGTATTTTTGGAGTCCCCAAAGCTTAAGCTAGCTAATGAGGGGACTAATTTGTGATATGGTTGAAAGTATAGGGACTTTCCATGGGAGTGTTTAAGTTGTTAGCTGAGTTTTTATGAAAGAAATTGGATGTTGGGGAGTGAAGAAGCAACTTTTGTGAAAGGTGTTTTCAAAACAACACCTAGGTAGGACTTAAATGCAAAGATTTAGTTGTGTCATAAATGCATGAAATAGTTGAAATGGTGAGTAGTTGTAAGAGAAATAAATATTCATCTATGCTTGTTTATCGAGAAAATGTGATAAAAAATAAATTACGAGCTTAGGGGTAAAATCGTAAATTTTCCAATGTAGAAGGGCAAATTGGTCATTTTTGCCCGAGTGTAGAATTTGATGTATTATAATAATAGAATGATCTAAATGGATAAATTTCATTGTTATAGATCAAGAAGAACGCGGAATCAACCTTGACTGTGGGAAAGGCAAGGTGATTGAATAAATCGCTCGCTAACACGTTTGCATCGAGGTAAGTTATGTGTAAGCAATATATATTTTCATAAGCACTATGTTGATAATTAGAGTATAGCATGATTGAGAACATATGTGGTTCTAGTGGATTGAATGTGATAGTCATTGAATAATTATTGTAAGAATGGCGAACTAATTATATGAATGTGTATTGACGATATTTGATGGTGGGCTATGTGCGATACCACCGTGACTAATCTTTTGGTGGGCTATGTGCGATACCACCCTAATAAAGACTGATGGTGGGCTAAGTGCGAAACCACCGAGTAATTTGACTAGGAGTAATGAAATTAGAGATAGTGATGTGTTGTACTGTATGATTTTATGATGCTAAGTGTAGGGGAACTTGTTAATGAATGCATGCATTAAGCTTATGATATGGTTGTAATGTGGGAATGGAGAAAATGAGTAAGCATGATCATGAATGTAGATTATTTCTCGTTTAGTATGTAATGCTATGTAATTATTTAATTCATATTATAATGTTATATTATTTACATGTAAACTTACTAAGCTTAAAGCTTATTGCCCCTTCTCTTTTTCCCTATTTTATAGAGTTTAAGAGCCGAGCCAGGATACGTCAATAACAAGGAGGCCGTCTACACTATCTGCTCACTCGGTATATTCAGACTTAGTGATTTTGTGTATGGCATGTATAGGGGCTAGACTAAACAAATTGTTTTGTTATTTTGGCCAAAGGTGTATTGGCTCTTGCTAAGACATTTATTTTGTAAATTGCTAATAATGATGGCACATTTTACCATTTATGAAATTTCAAATTTATCAATGTAGGTGCATGTTGAATTATGAGATGTTTATTAGTTTGTTGAATGAACTCATGTAGTGTAAGATATAAGGGTGCTAGTAGCTTGGCAAACAGCCTTGTTCTATCCACATGGCTAGGCACATGGGCATGTGTCTAGACCATGTGTGACACACCGTCGCCCTCGGGCGTGTGACTTGGCCGTGTGTCCCTTGCATGTTAACATTTAAGTTAGAATAGACCACGGGCTTCCCATGGGCGTGTCTAGGCCGTGTTAAATTAGTCAGTAACTCCTCACAGTTTAAAGCCACATGCATGTTATGAGGGTACACGGCCGTGTTCCATTTCACATGGGTGTATGCCCTAGTCGTGGGAGTTTTGGCAGAATGTTGGGGTTTTGGGGCACGATGTGAGCACACAGGCGTGTGTGACTACACACGGGCATGTGTGTCATCTAGCACGGGCGTGTACTCCCTGTTTGGATGGAAAGAAATTTTATGGATCGTAAGGTTTTTGATATAGTCTCGAGAGCCCTCGTATGTACGAGTGAGGTCTTGTAAGTCAAAATAATGTTGTTGTAATGACTCAAGTAGAGTAGTCACACGAGCCTAAGTGGCGATCAAGTAGTTTTGTACAGTAACATTTCATGCCCTATTCCGATAGAGATTGTCGGTAAGGGGTGTTACATTTAGTGGTATCAGAGCTATGGTTTAGTCGGTTCTAGGATTGCCGTAGCTTGTGTAGGAGTCCAGCTATACATGCCATAAGTGTATAATGATAGTGTGGTGGCTTCTAATGATTTTAAATTTGTTTTATGTTGTACATGGATCCCGATCAATCGGCTACTAATGATGCAGCTAGTAATGCACAGGCTCCTGCGCAATGGACTGCACCTGTGTAGAGTGAACTCGAGACTAGGGGTCAAGAAGAAGAGGCTCGGAAGCTTTTCTCCAAATGATGAGCAATTGGTACACTGAGTATGTACGAGCTAACCCCAATACTCAACCTTCTCCACCTCCTCCTATACCTCAGTCAGTTCCTGTGGCTTCCCACGGTATAGAAATGGTGAGGACAACTAAGCTCCCGGTAGACAAAATTCAGAAGCAAGGGGCTGAAGATTTTTGAGCTAATAAAGATGATGACCCTGAGCGGGCGGAGTTCTGGCTTGAGAACTCAATGAGGGTAATCTGAAGAGAGCTTGAAATGTGCTGTATCTTTGCTGAGGGACTCGGCATACCATTGGTGGGAAATGTTCACATCAGTGGTTCCTAAAGAGAGGGTAACGTGGGACTTTTTTTTGGAAGAGTTCTGAAAGAAGTATATAAGTCAATGGCTTATAGACCAGAAGCGGAAGGAATTCCTTGAGCTAAAGTAAGGAAAAATGACTGTGGCGGAATATGAGCGTGAATTTGTTTGGCTCAGTAAGTACGTACAAGAATGTGTATCCACGGAAGCTACCTTATGCAAGAGATTTGAAGACAGTTTGAATGAAGACATCAGACTTCTAGTTGGGATTTTAGAGCTAAAAGAATTTATGGTATTGGTGGATCGGGATAGTAAGGCCGAAAAATTGAGTAAGGAAAAGAGAAAATCCCTGAGCGAGGCTCGAGATGCGAAGAAGAGGCCGATGAGCAAATCATACCAATATCAATCGAAGAGGTCCAAGGAAGTGAACCCTCGGATGACTACATCAGATGGGCATTCGTAGAGAGAGCGAGGTAACACGTATTTAGGTTCAAGAGTTCAGGCCACCTCAATGGCGAGTGTGGGCAATCCAAAGTCCAAACCGGAGTGCCCATGTAACATCCAAAAATTTGGGGTTATTTGTGATTAAATTATTTTTCTTGTGTATGAATTGTTATGATATTATTCGTAAAGTTATAAGACTACATTAGGGGTCTTGAGTATGCTCAGTTTAGTAGAATAATTTTTAGTATGGTTTATTTAATGAAGTGGATTAAGTGAGCTGAGCACTTAAGTTAAATTAAGTATTAATTAAAGCACAAGAGGAGTAAGTGGCAAGTTGGTTAAGGAGTTTGAAAAGTGGCTTGAGGTTAGAGGTTCGAGTAGTATGTTTAGCAATTTGAAAGTTTATTTTGTATTTTAACATTAATGGCGGTCAACCTATGTTTATGATAAGACTTTCATCTTTTGGTAAGTTGAATTTTTGCTTAAGGAAAGCTTGAAGATGGGGATAAGATTCTTAAGGTTATGGTATGATGAGGGGACAAAGGCATGGAATAGGAAGGATGTTTTGGAAAGTAATCCTAAGCTTTAGTGCATGTATGTGGACTGACATGGGTGTCTAGGTGGGTGGTCGAATTTTGTTAGGTGGTTTAGGGGGAATATTTGGCCAATTCCTCTTTTGTGCATCTTTTGCATTTTGCTTTTCCTATCCAAAAACTCTTTCCTTTGGCCGATTGTTATTGTGCACTTTTGTGCAAAATATGTTTGTGTTTTAGCCTTCATTTTGTTGAACCAAAAGTGCTATTCTCTTCTTTTCATTTTTCTCTTGAAACCGTAACAACATTGGATTTTTGTGAACATTTCTTTTAGGCAAAAAGGTGTTGGCGAATCTCATCTTTCATCCTCATCTCTCTTTTCTTTTCTTTTTGACATTGGTTCATAAACATTTTCTTTTCACTCTCTTGGCGAATATTTCTCCATCTCAAATACCATTTTCTTTTCATTTGTTCAAAGATAAAACACCTACTTCCATTCTTATTTCCTCTTTTCTTTTCAAATCAACCATAACCGAACCTTTTCTTCTCTTATAGTCTTTGTTTTGGCCAAATATTCAAGGGTAGTTTTCTTTGATTTTGTACAATCGGTTTTGAAAGAGAGGCTCTTTGGGACTTTGGAAGCGATTGATTTAAGCCCTATATCTCTCTAGCAATCAAAGGTTGGTAAGTCAAAGGTGGTAAGGATTCATTTTAAGGGATTATTCTTTTGATTATTCTAAAGCCGAAGGCTATTATTTATTTTAATGGTTGCCGATTGTAGGGAAGTGAAGCAGATTCGCATACCGGTTGCCGTAGTTAGTACTCGAAGGCGATTAGGTGAGGTTTTGGGTTCATAAGATAACCCCGTAGAATTATTTAGTTTGGCCGAATAGTCCATGTCCCTAACTCTTGTGTTTGGCCGAATATAGGAGCAAGAAATCTTGTGTGGCCAATTGACTCTTTGAGGATTAGGACTATCGTTGGTGACAGTGTGTACATACACATCTTATAACTATTTAATATGCTAAGTATTATATGTATGTTTAATCGGTTTGTGTAGATACGGATGTAATACCATCATGGTATAAACAAGGATTGGGTAAGTCTTTGTTGCTATGAGATTACTATTTGATGCTTTTGGGAAGCATGATACATTTGGTATGTGGCTTATAATATATGGCTCATGATAGATCTGTTGGATATTGATTAATAAATCCATTGGCATGACAATTGTTAATTAAATATTATTGATTCATGTGGGATCTAATGAGTGGAGGGGCGATGATATTCGTGTTGATTTTGGACACGGTGTTTTGGTAACACATTGTGACTACGGTCACGGAGGTTTGGTACCTCGGAGGTTTGGCACCTCATAGTGTCTCGTCCACGTGGCTTAGCACCACCGTGGGTTGGCCCCACTTTGAGATATGGGATTGGCGCTTGGTGATTTGGTATCACACGATGGGTTGGCCTCATCATTCGATTTATGTCCTCGGACACCAGAGATTTGGTATCTCCAGTGATTTGGCATCACATTTGTGACTATACGTCACCAGTGGTTTGGCACCACCAGTGGTTTGGTACCACACGGGGTAGAGAAAGGCATTTGGATGGTTAGGATGGGTGCATCTTAAACTTATGCATGTTAATTGGTTATGATTTGTGTATGTTCTTGCACTAAATCGGGGAAGGGTTACACATTGAGTCTTGGTGACTCACCTTCTCCTTTAATTTTTTCAGGTGACTCGTAGATTGCGGATGAGGAACTGGATGGACTCGAGGTGGCCATGCAGTGGACATTAGATATAAAAGAACTTTGAATTTTAATTATTTTTCATTGGTTTGTTTTATTTAAGATGTAATAAGGCCTCCTAGAATTATTTTTGTTATTCTTTGCATGTTTTGAATGTTTTGTTTAAACTATTTGATGATGTTAAAGCGGATGCACATGTTTTCTCAAATTAAGCGAAAATGTTTTAAAGTGCCATCGGTACATTTGAAGTCGTAAATAATTGGCTCAATCAATATTTTTAATCAAATTAAGTATGGTTTTGAACAAAGAGAATTGAAAATGAAAGGCATTTCAACAAAATTTTAAATCGGTTTTAAAATGGTTTTCAAAATGTTTTCTCTGTAGCAAACCAAATTCGATTGAAATGTTTGGGCGGGTTCGAGGTGTTACAAATTGGTATCGAGCAGATTCAAAGCTTCATTTGTGGGGCCCAAGGCCCAAAATGTTTTAGTAGGCCTATTTGAAATATTTTGGTTTTGAATAAGCATGGCACCGAGTCTCGGCACCAATCCGCCCGTAAGTACCTCTAACTTTTGTATGGATTATTATTGTAGAAGGGTAGGTAGGGAGCGTAGTTAGTGTGATAGGTGTTGAACCTTAGGACTAGTCCACCCCAACAAAACTCATAAGACTTTAATGGCCTAATTAAAACCAACCCGTGACCAAGTCGTAGAGTTAGAGTGTGGTAACCTTGGTGCGCATGTCTAGGATTGGATCCGGAAGAGCTTGGTATTTAGCGGTCCTCATGACTCACCTCCTCTTGGGAGGATTCCTACAGTGCGTAGCTTCGGTTCACCCTAACCAAGAGGATTGGTCATAGGCAAAACCCTAAATAAAACCCGAAAGGGACTAGTCATGTTTTAAGGAAAACTTGGTTTAAAATCACTAAATTATCTCTTTTAGATAGTAGGACAAATTTATCTTGAAATTATCAAATATTTTGGTTTATCAAAATTACCAAAATGCCACTAGAGGCAAAATTATGAAAATGCCCTTGGTTCTAAAATCACAGAATTACCCCGATTTTAATAAAATCTTCTTACTTTGCAAAAGTAGCCAAAAATCTTGTATTTCAAAATATATACACTGACTTTTGGAATTTACAAAATTACCCCTGATTGACAAAATTACCAAAATACCCCTAGGTTTCAAAATTTTGCCATACCTTTAAATTGAAGAATTTTTCAAAAATACTCCTCAATTTTTGAAATTACAAAATGATTTGATTTATTAAAGTTTTCAAGTTTCTTCAGTTTATTACGAAAATGCCCTTGTAGGAAAATGACGAAAATGCCCCTGGGTTAGAAACAGACAGAAATGCCCGAAGAGTGCATAGGTATGAAAGGTATTAGGGAATGGATGTACTTTTCCGTGTAAACTAGATAGAAGACTTAAAACTCTATTTGATCGAAAGAATATCTATTAAATTCTTTTCATAATTTTTTTTTGCGGATAATCAAGTGAAACATGTACTAATTCATAAAATTTCCTAATCAGATTAAAGTACGATAGTTAGAATGAGCTTTAGAGGATGTGGCCGTCATGGACGCGGAAGGGGTAGGATGAGCGATGTCGAACACAGTCGGTCGGTCGAGGATCGAGAGCGATATACCACCGCCACCACCACCCCCAACCTTTGGAGCCGAAGAGTAGGATCAGACGGGTGATGACGCAGTGTCACAAGCAATGCTGCGGGTTCTGGAAAGGGTAGCTGGAATGGGTGGAGATGGAGGAGCTCAAAAATCGGTACCTGAGAGACTTCGAGCTAACGGAGCTAAATTTTTCCGAGTATCTGGTGTAGCGCCCAATACGGCTGAGTATTGGCTAGAATCAACCGAAAGAATCATGGATGAAATAGATTTGACAAATGAGGATAAACTGAAAGGCGGTGTCGCTTCTCAAGGATGAGTCATATCGATGGTGGCTCACGGTTTGAGATGGTGCTACGGTGAGCGATCTTACTTGGGAGTATTTCAAAGCGCTTATCAAAAGAAATATATTGGGTCTAGTTACGTTGATGCAGCAGTAAGGCATTCTAAGTTTGGTCCAAGGAGTAAATCAGATCGAGTATGAGGTTTGAGTTCTTAAGATTGAGCCGATATCTTTGGAGGTATTGGCTTTTGAACCTGACGATGTGTTCGATTCGAAGATGGTTTGAAGGATGAGTGAGATTGTTGATTGCTCCACATCGAGGCGAGAGTTTGCTACTTTAGTTGAAAAGGCTAAGATAGCCGAAAGAATAAAGGAATCGGAGGCGAAACTATGACCTAATAAGCATAAGAGAGGATATGGATCATCTGGGTCACCGGTAATGTTCGAGAAGAGGGCTAGGCAAAATGAGTTTGAATCGATGCAGGAGGTCTCATTCGCTAATCGGGGACCAACACGGTGTAACCGATGTGGGAAATTTCATTGGGGCGAATGTTGGATCGGAGGAAAAGGATGCTTCGAGTGTGGTTCACTGGATCATCGTGTGAGGGACTGTCCACGTAAGCAAGCCAGGAATCAGTCCGAAGGTCAAGGTTGTGCTCAGTTTAGAAAGGAGGGACCGTCACCGCAGAGAGGTCGAGGTAATGGTAGAGGAGGCAATAGTTACGGGCGAGGCGCGGATCATCGAGCGAGAGGTGCAAGCAACACGGATGCTAAGCGACTGGTTTGGTGTATCTTGCGGCGTCGTGAGGAGGAGACGCACCGGACGTCATAATCGGTACATTTTTAATCTTTAGTGTCCCATATACTGCTTTGATAGATGTGGGCTCGATGCATTCTTACGTTGCTAGTGGCATAGTTAAGACCATGAGTTTAGTTTCTAAGACTGCTTCTAGGAGGATGACCGTACTTAGTCCTTTAGGTTACTCTATAGAAGTAGATAAGCTGTATAGAGATGTACCCTTAGAACTCCAAGGGGTAGTGTTTGTAGCCGATCTAATGGAACTGCCGTTTGAGGAGTTCGATCTGATTCTTGGGATGGATTGGTTGGTCAAATACCAAGCAAGTTTGGATTGCGCTGCTAAACGCATGGTTTTGAAGACGGTTGAAGGTGAAGAAGTGGTCATGATAGGTAATAGGAGAGATTATCAATCCAACGTGGTATCTATGTTGAAAGCGGTGAAGATGGTCAGGAAGGGCTGTGAGGCGTTCGTTGTTCATGTGTGTGCTTTGGAAGCTAAAGAGTTTTCTGTGGGGAATGTTCAAACTGTAAATGAATATGCTGACGTATTTCCTGAAGAACTTTCGGGTTTGCCTCCAGATCGGGAAGTTTAATTATTACCCGAACGGCACCTGTGTCTATAGCACCGTATCGAATGGCACCAAAGGAATTGGTGGAACTGAAGGCTCAAATTCAGGAGCTCTTGGACCAAGGATTTATCCGACCAAGTATATCTCCGTGGGGAGCACCTGTGCTGGTTGTCAAAAAGAAGGACGGTTCAATGCGAATGTGTATTGACTACCACCAATTGAACAAGTTAACGATTAAGAACAGGTATCCGTTGCCTCGGATTGATGACTTGTTTGACCAACTGAAGGGTGCATCGATATTCTCAAAGATAGATCTTAGGTCGGGATATCATCAACTCAAGGTGAAGGAGGTTGATGTGCACAAGACGACATTCCGCACAAGGTATGGGCATTACGAGTTCTTGGTGATGCCGTTTAGGTTGACCAATGCACCGCGACATTCATGGACTTAATGAATAGGGTGTTTCAAAGATGACTTGGATCAATTTGTCGTGGTGTTCATAGGCGACATATTGGTTTACTCAAAGACGGAGGAGGAACATGACATGCATCTGCGTATAGTTCTACAAGTCTTGAGGAGAAGCGGTTATATGCCAAATTCGATGAAGTGCGAATTTTGGCTTAGAGAGTGGCTTTCTTAGGTCACGTAGTGTCGTGAGAAGGATTAGAGTAGATCCTCGCAAGATCGAAGTGGTGTTGGATGAAGCGCCTAGGTCGGTGGCGAAATTTGAAGTTTTACGGTGCAGCGGTACTATCGGAGGTTTGAGGTTTGTGGAAGGAAAGGGAATTCTATTTGTGTGGACGGAGAAGCAACAAGAAAGTTTTGACAAGCTAAGGAAGATTCTAACTAAGCTCAGGATTCGCATGCTGACTGAGGCAGGAAAGTTATTTACGGTTTACTGTGATGCGTCCCATACTGGTTTGGGATGTGTATTGATGCAAGAAGGGCGGGTAGTGGCCTATGCGTCCCGTCAGCTAAGACCGCATGAGGTTACGCACGACTTAGAGTTAGCGGCTGTAGTCTTCGCTTTGAAGATATGGAGGCATTATTTGTACGGGGAGAAGTCGATAGTCTACGGATCACAAGAGTCTTAAGTATCTTTTGACTCGAAGGATTTGAATTTGAGGCGTCGGTGGATTGAGCTGTTGAAGGACTACATTCGCTCGATCAAGTATCATCTGGTAAGGCTAACGTTGTGGCGACGCGTTGGCCGTAAGGTTGTATCGGTTTAAGATCGATGTTTGCTCGACTTAGTCTGTTTGACGATGGAAGTCTTTTGGCGAATTGCAAGTCAAGCCGACTTGGTTAGATCGATTAAGGAGAAGCGGTTAGAGGATGATGGTTTGAATGATCGGAGGTTGCAAGTTCGAATGGTGGATTAGAGGATTTTAGTCATCTAGTGATAGAGTTTTGTACTTTAAAGGGAGAGCTTGTATCTTAGAAGGATGTGGAGTTGAGACAAAGGATTCTTGGGACGCACATAGCAGACCATATGTTATGCATCCGGAGGTAACAAGATGTATCGGGATTTGAGAGAGCGATTTTGGTGGCAGTGCAGGCGGAAATGGCGAGTTCGTGGGTAAGTGTCGGCGTGTCAACAAGTCAAAGTAGAACATCAGTTGCCATCTGGGTTACTCCAACCGGTGAAGATCCCTCAGTGGAAATGGGAGAGGATCACTATGGACTTTGTCAGTGGATTACCCCTCACGCCTAGCAAAAAGAACTCGGTTTGGGTAATTGTGGATCAACTAACTAAGTCGGTGCATTTCATCTTGGTAAGGGTAGATTATTAAGCGAAGCTAGCAAAGTTATAAGTAGCGAGATAGTGAGATTGCATGGTGTGCGATGTCGATTATCTCGGATAGGGATCCGAGGTTTACGTCAAGGTTTTGGAGAGCTTTGCATCAAGCCTTGGGAGCGAGATTGGACTTGACCTGACCTTTCACCCACAAACCGCGGACAATCGAAAAGAGTGATCTGATTTTAGAGGATATCTTTGAGAGGTTGTGTTTTGGATTTCTATGGTAATTGGGAGGAATATCTACTGTTGGCGAAATTTGCTTATAACAATAGTTATCAGCGAGCATTGAGATGGCTCCATATGAAGCCTTCAGATGGACGAAAATGCCGTACTCCTACGTGTTAGGCGGAGTTGGGAGAACGACAGTTTTGGGTCGAGTTGGTAGCGGCGAAGATAAAGTGAAGATGATTGAGACTCGTCTCAAGGAAGCGTCGGATAGGCGAAGTCTATCTTGATCTCAAGCGCAAGGAAATGGAATATCTTGTGGGAGATAAAGTTTTTACGAAGGTGTCGCCTTGGAAAAAGGTATTGCGATTTGGGAAAAAGGAAGCTAAGCCCTAGGTTCATTGGGCCATATCTGATGTTAAGCGAGTGGGACCGGTAGCTTATCAGCTCGAGCTGTCGGTAGAGTTGAGTCAGATTCATGACGTCTTTCATGTGTCAATGCTTAGACGGTATCGATCCGATCCATCACACATCTTACCAGTGGCAGAGATTGAGGTTAACTCAGACCTATCTTTCGAGGAGGAGCTAATCCAAATCTTAGATCGAGATATCAAGGTTTTATGTGGGAAGTCAGTACCTTTGGTGAAAGTACTATGGCGAAACCATGGTCTTTGAGGAAGCTACGTGGGAACCCGAGAGTGTGATGTGGCGATAATACCCCACCTTTTACGATCGGGTAATTTCGAGGTCGAAATTATTTTAAGGGGTAGAAGCGTAACATCCAAAAATTTGGGGTTATTTGTGATTAAATTATTTTTCTTGTGTATGGATTGTTGTGATATTATTCGTAAAGTTATAAGACTACATTAGGGGTCTTGAGTATACTCGATTTAGTAGAATAATTTTTACTATGGTTTATTTAATAAAGTGGATTAAGTGAGCTGAGCACTTAAGTTAAATTAAGTATTAATTAAAGCACAAGAGGAGTAAGTGGCAAGTTGGTTAAGGAGTTTGAAAGGTGGCTTGAGGTTAGAGGTTCGAGTAGTATGTTTAGCAATTTGAAAGTTCATTTTTGTATTTTAACATTAATGGCCGGTCAACCTATGTTTATGATAAGACTTTCATCTTTTGGTAAGTTGAATTTTTGCTTAAGGAAAGCTTGAAGATGGGGATAAGATTCTTAAGGTTATGGTATGATGAGGGGACAAAGGCATGGAATAGGGAGGATGTTTTGGAAAGTAATCCTAAGCTTTAGTGCATGTATGTGGACGGCATGGGTGTCTAGGTGGGTGGCCGAATTTTGTTAGGTGGTTTAGAGGGGGGAATATTTGGCCAATTCCTCTTTTGTGCATCTTTTTGCATTTTGCTTTTCCTCTCCAAAAAACTCTTTCCTTTGGCCGATTGTTATTGTGCACTTTTGTGCAAAATATGTTTGTGTTTTAGCCTTCATTTTGTTGAACCAAAAGTGCTATTCTCTTCCTTTCATTTTTCTCTTGAAACCGTAACAACATTGGATTTTTGTGAACTTTTCTTTTAGGCAAAAAGGTGTTGGCGAATCTCATCTTTCATCCTCATCTCTCTTTTCTTTTCTTTTTGACATTGGTTCATAAACATTTTCTTTTCACTCTCTTGGCGAATATTTCTCCATCTCAAATACCATTTTCTTTTCATTTGTTCAAAGATAAAACACCTACTTCCATTCTTATTTTTCTTTTCTTTTTAAATCAACCATAACCGAACCTTTTTCTTCTCTTATAGTCTTTGTTTTGGCGAATGTTCAAGGGTAGTTTTCTTTGATTTTTGTACAATCGATTTTGAAAGAGAGGCTCTTTGGGACTTTGGAAGCGATTGATTTAAGCCCTATATCTCTCTAGCAATCAAAGGTTGGTAAGTCAAAGGTGGTAAGGATTCATTTTAAGGGATTATTCTTTTGATTATTCTAAAGCCGAAGGCTATTATTTATTTTAATGGTTGCCGATTGTAGGGAAGTGAAGCAGATTCGCGTACCCATTGCCGTAGTTAGTACTCGAAGGCGATTAGGTGAGGTTTCGGGTTCATAAGATAACCCCGTAGAATTATTTAGTTTGGCCGAATAGTCCATGTCCCTAACTCTTGTGTTTGGCCGAATATAGGAGCAAGAAATCTTGTGTGGCCAATTGACTCTTTGAGGATTAGGACTATCGTTGGTGATAGGTGTGTACATACACATCTTATAACTATTTAATATGCTAATTATTATATGTATGTTTAATCGGTTTGTGTAGATACGGATGTAATACCATCATGGTATAAACAAGGATTCGGGTAAGTCTTTGTTGCTATGAGATTACTATTTGATGCTTTTGGGAAGCATGATACATTTGGTATGTAGCTTATAATATATGGCTCATGATAGATCTGTTGGATATTGATTAATAAATCCATTGGCATGACAATTGTTAATTAAATATTATTGATTCATGTGGGATATAATGAGTGGAGGGCGATGATATTCGTGTCGGCGGACACGGTGTTTTGGTAACACATTGTGACTACGGTCACCGAGGTTTGGTACCTCGGAGGTTTGGCACCTCATAGCGTCTCGTCCCTAACCACTTTGAGATATGGGATTGGCGCCGGTGATTTGGTATCACACGATGGGTTGGCCCCATCATTCGATTTGTGTCCTCGGACACTAGAGATTTAGTATCTCCAAAGATTTGGCATCACATTTGTGACTATCGTCACCGATGGTTTAGCACCACCGGTGGTTTGGTACCACACGGGTAGAGAAAGGTGTTTGGATGGTTAGGATGGGTGCATCTTAAACTTATGCATGTTAATTGGTTATGATTTGTGTATGTTGTTGCACTAAGCGGGAAGGGTTACACATTGAGTCTTGGTGACTCACCTTCTCCTTTAATTTTTTCGGTGACTTGTAGATTGCGGATGAGGAACCGGATGGACTCGAGGTGGCCATGCGATGGACATTAGATATAAAGAACTTTGAATTTTAATTATTTTTACATTGGTTTGTTTTATTTAAGATGTAATAAGGCCTCCTAGAATTATTTTTGTTATTCTTTGCATGTTTTGAATGTTTTGTTTAAACTATTTGATGATGTTAAAGCGGATGCACATGTTTTCTCAAATTAAGCATAAAATGTTTTAAAGTGCCATCGGGTACATTTGAAGTCTGTAAATAATTCGACTCAATAAATATTTTTAATCAAATTAAGTATGGTTTTGAACAAAGAGAATTGAAAATGAAAGGCATTTCAACAAAAATTTTAAATCGGTTTTAAAATGGTTTTCAAAATGTTTTCTCTGTAGCAAACCAAATTCGGTCAAAATGTTTGGGCCGGGTTCGGGGTGTTACAGCCCAAGTTGTGGCAGACATCACACTGGGGAGTGTTGGGAAAACAATTGAAATTGCTATAAGTGTGGATCCCCCGACCATTTCATCCAAAACTATCCTGAAAGGGGCGACAAGGAGAAGAAGCAAGAGGTAAGATCAAGCAGTGCATCCTTTAGAGGTAGGACACAAAAGAACTCAGGTGGTGGGACTAGTGGTAGAGGTGTATCACGAGACACTACTATGAGGTCAGAGGGTTGGGCGCCAACAAGAACCTATGCTATTCGCGCTCGAGAAGAGGCCTCATCGCCAGACGTAATAACAGGTACATTTTCTCTCTATGACACCTCTATCATTGCTTTGATTGACCTGGGGTCGACCCATTCTTATATTTGTATGAGATTGGCATTTAGTTTGAATATGACTATTGAGTCTACTGAATTTGTGATAAAAGTATCAAACCCACTAGGTAAACAGGTGTTAGTTGACAAGGAGTGTAAGGACTTCCCCTTGACAATTAGTGGTCATTATTTTTCGGCCAACCTTTTGTTGCTGCCGTTTGATGAGTTTGATTTGATTCTTGGTATGGATTGGTTGACTACCCATAGCGTTTTAGTGAATTGTGGTAGTAAATTTATTGAATTAAAGTGTGAAAATGGAGATGTTATTCGGGTTGAATCAGGTGAGTCAGGTAGTCTATCGGTGATGATTTCATCCATGGTAGCTGAGAAATATTTGAGGAAAGGATGTGAGTCGTATCTTGCCTTTGTACTGAACACTCAAGAGTCTGAAGCAAAGATTGAAACCATGCCGGTTGTACGTGAGTATCCGGATGTATTCCCAGAAGAGTTACCTGGACTACCTCCAATCAGAGAGGTTGAGTTTGGAATTGAGTTAGTTTCGAGAACGACACCTATTTCCATCACTCCGTATAGAATGGCGCCGTTTGAGTTGAAAGAATTAAAGGTCCAGTTGCAAGAGTTGACAGATAAGGGTTTTGCAAGACCAAGCTATTCACGGTGAAAAATAAGTATCCTTTACGGAGGATAGATGATCTATTTGATCAACTGAAGGGAGCTATGGTGTTCTCCAAGATTGATCTGAGATCTGGTTATTACCAGTTGAAGGTTAAGGAACAAGACGTGCCGAAAATAGCATTCAGGATGAGATATGGCCATTATGAGTTTTTGGTCATGCCGTTTGGTTTAACAAATGCTCCTATGATTTTTATGGACTTAATGAACTGTGTCTTCCGACCGTATTTGGATAAGTTCGTGGTTGTTTTTATTGATGACATATTGGTTTACTCCCGAGATGAGAGTGACCATGCAAATCATTTGAGAATTGTCTTACAGACTTTGAGAGACAAGCAATTATATTCAAAATTTAGCAAGAGAGAGTTTTGGCTCCAAGAGGTCAGATTTCTAGGACACATTGTGTCGGGTGAGGGTATTAGAGTTGATTCGGGAAAGATCTCGGCTATTGTGAAGTGGAAACCAAAGAGGCGGTGTCAGAAGTTAGAAGCTTTTTGGGTTTGGCGGGGTACTATAGGCGGTTCGTGAAGGGATTTTCTATGATTGCTACTCTGATGACGAAATTCTTGCACAAGGATGTTAAGTTTGAATAGACTAAAAAATGCCAACAAAGTTTCGAGAGATTGAAAGCGTTGTTGACAGAAGCACCAGTTTTGGTACAACTTGAGTCTGGAAAAGAGTTTGTGGTCTACAGTGATGCGTTGTTAAATGGTCTCGGTTGTGTGTTGATACAAGAGGGTAAGGTAGTCGCTTACGCCTCGAGATGGCTGAAACCACATGAGAAGAATTATCCGACTCATGACCTAGAGCTGGCCGCAATTGTTTTCACGTTAAAGATTTAGTGACATTACTTGTATGGTGAGAAGTGCCGAATCTTTACGGATCATAAGAGTTTGAGGTACTTGATGAATCAAAAGGAGTTAAATTTACGGCAACGACGATGGCTTGAATTATTGAAGGACAACGAGTTAGTGATCGATTACCACCCAGGGAAAGTGAATGTAGTTGCGGATGCTTTAAGTAGAAAATCCTTGTATGCTTTGAAAGCTATGAGCATGAGTTTGTCATTGTCTGATGATGGCGCTATACTGGCTGAGTTGAGAGCTAGGCCACTATTTGTTCAACAAATATGTGAAGCCCAAAGGAATGATAATGATATATTAACTAAAAGAGCTAAGTGTGAATTAGGAGCTGATTCTGAATTTTGGGTAAGTTCAAATGGTTGTTTAATATTCCATGATAGAATTTGTGTACCTAAAGATGACGAGTTGATCCGAGAAATTTAACAAGAAGCACATAGTAGTTATTTGTCAATACACCAGGGCAACATGAAAATGTACAATGATCTGAAGAAATTTTATTGGTGGCCAGGAATGAAAAGAGACATCTCGGAGTATGTAACAAAATGTCTGATCTGTCAACAAGTAAAAGCTAAGCATCAAGTACCTTCAGGGTTACTTCAACCAGGGATGGTTCCCGAGTGGAAATGGGATCAGATTACCATGGACTTTGTGACGGGGTTACCTTTGACTCCTAAAAAGAAAAATACTGTGTGGGTTGTTGTTGATAGATTAACAAAGTCGGCTCATTTTATACCTGTGCATTTTGATTATTCACTAGAGAAGTTAGCCGAGTTGTATATTGCAGAGGTAGTAAGGTTACATGGAGTGCCTATATCCATTATCTCGGATAGAGACCTGAGATTTACTTCGAGGTTTTGGAAGAAGTTACAAGAGGCCTTAGGTACAAGATTGAATTTTAGTACTGCTTTTCATCCTCAAACTGATGGTCAGTCTAAGAGAGTAATTCAAGTTCTTGAAGATATGCTCCAATGCTGTGTGCTAGAGTTCGAAGGTAGTTGGGAAAGATACCTACCCTTGGTCAAATTCGCTTACAAAAATAGTTATCAGTCGAGCATACGGATGGCACCGTATGAAGCCTTGTATGGTCGTAAGTGTCGGACTCCTTTGTATTGGACTGAGTTGAGTGAGAAGCAAATCCGTGGGATTGATTTAGTTAAAGAGACTGAGGAAAAGGTGAAAGTGATCTGTAATAGTCTGAAAGCTGCCTCAGACTGGCAAAAATCATACTCGGATTTGAAAAGAAAAGAAATTGAGTTCCAAGTGGGTGACAAGGTTTTTCTGAAAGTGTCACCGTGGAGGAAAATTGTGAGATTTGGTCGAAAGGGTAAACTGAGTTCGAGATTCATAGGGCCGTATGAGATTATCGAAAGGATTAGGCCAGTGGCATATCAGTTGGTTTTACCGGTAGAGTTAGAGAAAATTTACAATGTGTTCCATGTATCAATGCTAAGGCGTTATCGTTCCGATCCTTTGCATGTGATTCCTCCAACGGAAATTGAGATACGACTGGATATGACATATGAGGAAAAGCCGATTAGAATCTTGGCTCGAGAAGTAAAACAATTGAGGAATAAGGACATAGCCTTAGTAAAAGTGTTATGGCAAAAACATGGTGTAGAGGAGGCTACGTGGGAACCAGAAGAAACCATGAGAGAACAATATCCAAACCTCTGTACCGGTAAGATTTTCGAGGGCGAAAATCCCTAAAGGGGGGAGAGTTGTAATAGCCCAATTTTGGGGCTAGTCAGAATAGTGGTCTCGAGACCACTAATCCGAGGTTGAGGAAAATTATTTTAGTATTATTCTATGTGTTGTGGTATTGATATATGGCTATATGGAAATTTTGGTGCTTTAATTTTAGCAATAGCACGTTTAATTGAGAAAAAGGACTAAATTGCAGGAGATGCAAAAGTTTTATTTTATAAGGAAGGGGTACCTAATAGCTATAGATTATAAATTGGAGGATTTTAAAATGCAATTAGACCATTAGTAGGGTATGGTCAGCCATGTAGACAAAGGGGGACAAGAGCATTAAATTTTAGTCAAATTTGGTGGAAATTAGGTGATGAATTGAATAAAATAAGAGAAGAAAAAGATGTTATCATCTTTCACTATTCACCCTTCTTCCCACTGAAAATTAAAGAGAAAATAGAGTTTTGGGGGGTTCAAACTTTCAGCCACTCAATTCTCATTCAAGTAAGTGATTTAGGTGGTTCTAATTGATGATTTTTGTATTTTTGGAGTCCCCAAAGCTTAAGCTAGCTAATGAGGGGACTAATTGGTGATATGGTTGAAAGTCTAGGGACTTTCCATGGGAGTGTTTAAGTGGTTAGCTGAGTTTTTATGAAAGAAATTGAATGTTGGGGAGTGGTGAAGCAACTTTTGTGAAAGGTGTTTTCAAAACAACACCTAGGTAGTACTTAAATGCAAAGATTTAGTTGTGTCATAAATGTATGAAATAGTTGAAATGGTGAGTAGTTGTAGGAGAAATAAATGTTCATCTATGCTTGTTTATCGAGAAAATGTGATAAAAAAATAAATTACGAGCCTAGGGGCAAAATCATAATTTTTCCAATGTAGAAGGGCAAAATGGTCATTTTTGCCCGAGTGTAGAATTTGGTGTATTATAATCATAGAATGATCTAAATGAATGAATTTCATTGTTATAGATCAAGAAGAACGTAGAATCAACCTTGACCGTGGGAAAGGCAAGGTGATTGAGTAAATCGCTCGCTAACACGTTTGCATCGAGGTAAGTTATGTGTAAGAAATATATATTTTCGTAAGCACTATGTTGCTAATTAGAGTATGGCATGATTGAGAACATATGCGGTTCTAGTGGATTGAATGTGATAGTCATTGAGTAATTATTGTATGAATGGTGAACTAATTATATGAATGTGTATTGACGATATTTGATGTGGGCTATGTGCGATACCACCCTAATAAAGGCTGATGATGGGCTATGTGCGATACCATCATCTATATATCTTTTTGTGGGCTATGTGCGATACCACGGTGACTAATCTTTTGGTGGGCTATGTGCGATACCACCCTAATAAAGACTGATGGTGGGCTAAGTGTGAAACCACCGAGTAATTTGACTAAGAGTAATGAAATTAGAGATAGTGATGTGTTGTACTGTGTGATTTTGTGATGCTAAGTGCAGGGGAACTTGTTAATGAATGCATGCATTAAGCTTGTGACATGGTTGTAATGTGGGAATGGAGAAAATGAGTAAGCATGATCATGAATGTAGATTGTTTCTCGTTTAGTATGTAATGCCATGTAATTATTTAATTCATATTATAATGTTATATTGTTTACATGTAAACTTACTAAGCTTAAAGCTTACTCCCCCTTCTCTTTTTCCCAATTTTATAAAGTTTAATAGTCGAGCTAGGATACGTTGATAACAAGGAGGCCACCCACATTATCTGCTCACCTTGGTATATTCAGACTTAGTGATTTTGTGTATGGCATATATAGGGGCTAGACTAAACAGATTGCTTTGTTATTTTGGCCAAAGGTGTATTGGCTTTTGCTAAGACATTTATTTTGTAAATTGCCAATAATGATGGCACATTTTATCATTTATGAAATGTCAAAGTTATCAATGTAGGTGCATGTTGAATTATGAGATGTTTATTAGTTTGTTGAATGAACTCATGTAGTGTAAGATATAAGGGTGCTAGTAGTTTCGTAAACAGCCTTGTTCTGTCCACATGGGTAGGCGCACGGGCATGTGTCTAGACCATGTGTGACACACGGTCAGCCCACGGGCGTGTGACTTGGTCGTGTGTCCCCTGCATGTTAACATTTCAGTTAGAATAGACCACGGGCTTCCCACACGGGCGTGTCTAGGCCGTGTTAAATTAGTCAGTAACTCCCCACGGTTTAAAGCCACAGGCATGTTATGAGGGTACACGGGCGTGTACTCTTTGTTTGGATGGAAAGAAATTTTATGGATCATAAGGTTTCCGATATAGTCTCAAGAGCCCTCGTATGTATGAGTAAGGTCTCTAAGTCGAAATAAAGTTGTTGTAATGACTCAAGTAGAGTAGTCACGCGAGCCTAAGTGGCAATCAAGTAGTTTTGCACAGTAACACTTCGTGCCCGATTTCGGTGGGGATTGTGGGTAAGGGGTGTTACAGTCTTACACGATATCACATATCAGAAACCTATGTCATGACATATGAATCCTATCTATTCCTAAGGTTCGTACGGGACTTTTCAAACATTGACGCATTGTCGATACTTTCTCGGTTTTCACATGTATATCTTCCAAAGCCATTCATCACAATTCAATAACATATGGACATGTACAAATCAACTTAATTACATTTATTTGTATATAGACTTACCTCGTATTCTGAATAAACGGATAGATTCGACTACTCGTTCACTTTCGACTTTCCTCGGTCTAAATCCATTTTCTTTGGTTCTTGATCTGTACATATTCAAATTTAACTCTTTTGTTCACCAAATCATTGAATTCAATCCAAAAACATACATTTAGGGTAATTTACGAATTAGCCCTCACATTTTCACATTTTGACATTTAAGTCCCTGTTTCACAAAATCACAAAATACACAAAATTACCTTTTACCCATGTTTAGCTGAATTTTAATCATGATTATATAAGTCCATACATTTCATTTATTTCACATTTTAGTCCCTCAAAATATTATTTTCTCAATTTAGTCTAAATTACTCAAACTCACCAAATATCCAAAGACAAAACATGTTAATCTAGCATATATATTTCATATTTCATCAAATAACATCACGAAACTCAAGCATTCATCATTGGAACATTTCAAATTCTTCATCAAATTCCAAAATTTAGGCATGGGTTTTGTAGTACTCAAAGCAATGATTATAAAAACGTAGAAATTATCAAAAACCGATCAAAATCCATACTTTAATTTTGCTTGAACATGCCGAAACCTAATATGGTTTTCTTTTCTTCTTTTTCTTTCACATTCGGCTAGATAAGATGAGAATAGCCAACTTTTTATGTTTATTTTACTTTAACTTAACTTATTAACTAATTTACATATTTAACCTTTAATAAAAACAAATAAAAAACATGTAAAATATGGACATAAATGTCCACTAGCATTAATGAAGGTATATTATCCAGTTAAGGACTTCCGCATTAATAAAACATGACAATTTAGCACATTAAACTTAGAGAATGCAACTTTTACAAATTATGCGATTTAGTCCTTTTCTCAAATTAAACATACAAACGGATAAATTAATTCACGAAACTTTCACATATTCTAAATCACATATTGCAAGCATAGAAAATAATATTAAAATATTTTTTTGACTCGGATTTTTGGTTTTGAAACCATTATTCTGACTAGGGTCTAAATTAGACTGTTACAATTCTCCCCCTTAGGGATTTTCGTCCCCGAAAATCTTACCGTTAAACAGATTCGGATATTGTTGTCTCATAGTATCTTCGGGCTCCCATATACCCTCTTCCACTCTGTGTCGATGGCATAAGGCTTTCACTAATGAGATTTTCTTATTTATCAATTCTTTCACTTCACGATCTAAAATTTGGATCGGTTCTTCCTCGTAAGTCATATCTGATCGGATTTCAATCTCAGACAGAGGAATCACATGTGATGGGTCAGATCTGTATCGTCGAAGCATCGATATGACTTTCTCAGATGGAGAAAACACATTATGAATCTTCTCTAGCTTAGGTGGCAACAAAAATCTGTATGCAATAGGCCTAATGAGCTCAATAATTGCATACGGCCGATAAACCTCGGACTCAATTTGCCTTTCTTGCCAAAACGAAGTATTTTTTTTCCATGGAGACACTTTCAATAACACTTTATCACCGATCTCAAACTCTATATCTTTTCGTTTCAAGTCTGCATAAGATTTCTGACGATCTGACGCAACTTTTAGACTATCACGAATCACTTTCACTTTCTGTTCAGTTTCTTTGATCAAATCGACCTCATGTATCTTACTTTCACTTAGCTCAGTCCAATACAAAGGTGTTTGACATTTGCGTCCATACAAAGCCTCATAAGGTGCCATTTTGATGCTTGACTGAAAACTATTATTATATGCAAACTCAATCAATGGCAAATATTGTTCCCACGTACCATCAAACTCAAGAATGCAACATCTCAACATATCTTCAAGTATTTGAATGATCCGCTCAGATTGGCCATCCGTCTGTGGGTGAAAAGCTGTACTAAAATGCAATTTAGTACCTAAAGCTTCTTGCAGTTTCTTCCAGAATCATAAAGTAAACCTCGGATCCCTATCAGACACAATAGATAGTGGTACTCCGTGCAATGTCACAATATCGAAAATATAAAGCTCAGCTAATTTATCAAGTGAGTAATCAGATCGTACCAGGATAAAATGGGTTGATTTCGTCATTCTGTCAACTACAACCCAAATTGCATTTTTCTTCCTCGGAGTCAAAGGCAACCCTGAAACAAAATTCGTCGTCATTCTATCCTATTTCCACTTTGGAATCATTATCGGTTGTAACAAACCAGATGGTACTTGATGTTCAGCTTTAACTTACCGACAGACTAAACATTTCAAGACAAATTCTGAGATATCCCGTTTCATACCAGACCACCAATAAAGTTACTTCAAATCATGGTACATCTTTGTACTTCCCGGATGAACAGATAAACGACTGCTATGAGATTCTTTTAATATCAACTGAATCAACTCTGAATTCTTCATAACACAAATTTGATCTTGAAATCTCAAACAATCATCAACATCAAATCAAAATTTTGAATCAGAGTTCAAATCACACTGAGCTCGTTTCACTAACATTTCATTATCAACTTTCTAACCATCACACATTTGTTGTAAAAACAACGGTTTCACTTTCAATACAGTTAAAACTAAACCATCATTAGACAATTCTAAATGAACATTCATCGTACGTAATGCAAATAGCAATTTTTGACTTAATGCATCAGTAACAACATTTGCTTTACCGGATGATAATCAATCACAAGTTCATAGTCTTTCAACAGTTCTAACCATCTTCTTTGTTGCAAATTCAGGTCTTTCTGAGCCATCAAATATTTCAGACTTTTATGATCCAAAAACACATGACACTTTTCACCGAAGAGATAGTGGTGCCAAATCTTTAAAGCAAACAAAATTGCAGCTAGCTCAAGATCGTGTGTCGGATAATTCTTTTCATCCGGCTTCAATTGTCTTGAGGCATATGCTATAACTTTGCCTTCCTGCATCAAAACACATCCCAGACCATTCAACGAAGCATCACTATAAATCACGAACTCTTTACCCAATTCTGGTTGTACCAAGATTGGAGCTTCAGTAAAAAGGGCTTTCAACTAATCAAACCTTTTCTGACATTTTTCAGACCATTCAAATTTCACATCTTTCTGAAGCAATCTCGTCAACAGAGTTGCAATCATCGAAAAGCCTTTTACGAATCTTCGATAATAACCAGCAAGTCCCAAAAATTGTGAACTTTAGACACATTTTTCAAAGGCTTCCATTCCAAAATAGCTGAAATCTTGCTTGGATCAACCCGTATACCAGATGCTGACACAATATGTCCCAGAAAACCAACTTCATGCAACCAGAATTCAAATTTACTAAACTTTGCATACAATTTCTTATCTCGCAGAGTTTGTAACACAATTCTTAGATGTTCAGCATGTTCAATTTCATCACGCGAATAAGTCAAAATGTCATCGATGAAAACAACAAAAAATTGATCTAAACACGGTCTAAAAAGTTTGTTCATCAGATCTATAAAAATAGCAGAGCATTAGTTAGTTCGAAAGGCAGAACTAAAAACTCATAATGCTCGTACCTCATTCTGAAAGCAGTTTTTGAAATATCTGAATCTTTTACTCACGACTGATAGTATCCTGATCTCAGGTCTATCTTTGAAAACATGGTAGCTCCTTTTAGCTGATCAAACAAATCATCAATTCTAGGCAGAGGATATTTGTTTTTTATAGTCACTTTATTCAACTGACAACAATCAATGCACATTCTCATCGTGCCGTCTTTCTTTTTCACAAATAGAACAGGAGCACCTAAGGTGAGAAACTCGGTCGTGCAAATCCTCTATCGATAAACTCTTGTAACTGTGATTTTAACTCTTTCAATTCTGTTGGTGTCATTCTATACGGAGCTATAGAGATAGGAATCATTTTCGGTAATAAATCAATACCAAATTAAACTTCACGTATCGTAGGTAATCCCAATAATTCTTCAGGGAATACGTTAGGGAATTCACAGACAACTGGCACTGATTCAACTTTCTTTTCATTCACTCTTGAATCAATTACATAAGCAAAATAAGCTTCGTAACCCTTTTTCACATAACTCTGAGCTTTCATCACTGATATCACAGCCGATATCCCATTCAAATCATTTGATTCAATTCGAACTATTTCATCATTATGAAATATCATATAAATGATCTTTCTTTTGTAGTTCACAATAGCATCATGCAATGTTAACCAATCCATACCCAAAATTATGTCAAACTCATCAAATGGTAATAGCATCAGATCAGCTGGAAAAAAATATCTCATAACATTAACGGACAGTTCTTGCATACTTTGTCAACCAAAACACATTTACCTAAGGGGTTTAATACTCTAACAACAAATTCAGTAGACTCCACAGACAAAGTCTTATTGGATACTAAGTTCATGCATACATACGAATGAGTAGACCCTAGATCTATCAATGCAATCACAGAAGTATCATAAAGAGTAAATGTACCTGTAATAAAATCTGAAGATGAAGCTTCCTCACGAGCTCGAATGGCATGAGCTCTGGTAAGTGCTCTAACTTTAGATCTCGTAACTGCATCTTTTGTAGCCCTTTGACTACCACTAGCATTTCTTGTGTTTCAAGAAGACTACCTCTAGCTGAAACATTTTCTGGCTTCGAATTCTGTACAATCTCTTATTTAATAGACTCGGGACAATCTCGAATGAAATGGTCTAGTGATCTACATCTGAAACATGCTCGGTCATTCAATATACAATTACCTTGATGTCTTTTACCACAATGCTTACATTCAGGTCACTTGCATTGGACATTTCCCACACTAGCTATCGAAGTTGCTAGGGCTTTGAAGTTCAATTACGATCTAGCTCAATCTCTGTTTGAATGTCCCACATTAGTTTTTGAACGGCTATGCTCATCTCTAAGTTTTTTTGAAGCAGACTGAAATGATTTACTCAAAAATCTCTTTCTCACATCTCTAGCTTCAAACTTAGCTTTTCTTTTATCTTTCTTTAGTGCTTCATCTTTACACGCTCGATCAACAAGAACAACAAACCTTTTATTTCCAGAATCCCAACTAGCAGACAGATATCTTCATTCAGGCTGTCTTCAAACCTTTTACACATTATTTCTTCAGTTAGAACACATTCCTAGGCATATTGACTTAATCTCACGAATTCTTATTCATATTCAGTGACGGACATACGACCTTGTCTCAGTTCTAAAAACTCTTTTCGTTTTTGATCTATAAATCTCTAACTGATATATTTCTTCTGAAACTCATACTGAAAGAAATCCCATATAACTCGTTCCTTTGGAACAACAGAAATCAAAGTCTTCCACCACTGATAAGCTGTATCCCATAACAAGAAAATAGCACATTTCACACATTCATCAGAAGTCAATGACATTTCATCAAACTCCCAGATTGTATTCTCCAGCCAAAACTCAGCTCTCTCAGCATCATCTTCACTTGTGGCCCTGAACTCTTTGGCCCCATATTTATAGATTTTATTGACCAGAGGCTTATTCAACAGATTCAAATTCATTACCAGAGGTACAACAGAAGTCTGAGGAGGATTAGGCGAGGGCAGAGGTTGTGAAATAGCGATTTGTTCTAATGTATTGAGTGAACCACTCATTCATCATTTGGAAGAAGGGTTGTTTAGCCATTCATTCCTGACCTTTAGTAGCCGGTCTCGAATAAGATGGCGTTGTCCTTTGAGCAGGACCAGGTGCATTACTTTTAACATCATCAGCTACAGCTCTTTCGGGATCCATTTACTATACAAAAAACACATTTTATTCGTTAAGATTTATCATACTATCATAGTTCGTATATATGGCATGTACAAGACTCTCACACGCTACGTTGTCCTAGAATCGACTAAATCGTAGCTCTGATACCAATATAATTGTAACACCCCTAACCCAAAATCATCATCAAAATAGGGTTAAAGGCATTATAGGACAAAACGAATCTTTTACAAACATTTCACTTCATAATCTAATCATCATCAAATCATGGCAGAATCAAAACATAGAGTCCCTTAAATCGGTCTACGAGATCTTAAACAAACATTAGAAATAGGTCGAGACCAAACCGAGTTCGTACAAAATTTTTCCAAAAACTTAACATTTCTCAAGGTTATAGGGGTCACATGCCCGTATGGGTAGGCCGCGTGCGTCACACGGCCTCAGACACGCCTATGTGTCCAAGCCATGGTCGAAACTAACTTACTTTACACAGCCAGCCACACGCCCGTGTGTCTAGCCCGTGGTCAAAACTGACTTGTATCAAATTTCAAACTTCAGGGACACGGTCGAGCCACATGCCTGTTTGCTCAACTGTGTGGGCAAATATAGGCCATTTGTAAGGCCAATTTGCCACCCACACTTGGGTTAAACCTACAAGCATAATACCAATTCAAATCATACCAAAATGACCATCTTTTCTAACCATTCAAGAACATATCCAATACACCAACTTATATACCATCTAACTAAATCTAATCACAAGAATTTCCAAGCACAATCCAATCACAACTTACAAATTCATTATGATACTCTATCATCAATAATATACTAGCTTTGCATTATAAAACTAACCATAAATTTTACTATCTTATTAGTCCAACCATTAACTACCAAACATACCAAACTATGCATTATATAACCAAACCACTCATTCACATCATATTATTTATTTAGCCATATCACATGGTTATATGTACAACTCAAACATAATTTAAAATAACTAGCCTATACATGCCATATTTAACTATGTGCACATTCAAAAGTACCAACGTAGAGTTTGATGGTGTGGTGATGATCCTTGATGATCCCCGAGCCTTCCGTAGCTTTAACGAACTATAAAATAATGTAAACACATACACAGAGTAAGCTTTCAAAAGCTTAGTAAGCCATATACAAATAAACTTAACATATAAACATTCATTAACATGTCAAATACAAGATCATTAACATCTCTCAATTGCAAAATTCATAAATCTTCTTTGGCTCATTCATTTAGCCATTTCTTATTAACAAAGTTATATCTCCATACATCTCATTAAATCATAGCACATACATACAAATTTCACATTTTGTCTCTACAAGTCTATGCACATATCTCACTTATGTACATTTTCATACACTTACCTTTCATACCCAATCATAGTATTCATTTCATACGTACCTGAGTCGATTACACATTTCACATAGTCTTTCATTTCTTGGAATTCATGTAACAGTCTAGTTTAGGCCCTAGTCGAAATAGCAGTTTCGAGACCACAAATTCGAGTCAAAAAAATATTCTAGTATTATTTTATATGTCTACAGTATGCAAATTATTTGCTATGTCAAGTGTATGAATAATGTTTTGTATTATTTTCATATGAACATACAAAGCTATATAGCTTGCCCCCTTTCTTTCCCATTTCTTTTAGGGTTATTAAGCTAACTCGGGTTGGAGTTCGTCAGAGATCCTATCACACTATCAAGCTATCATTTTAGGTATAAATGAATTCAAGTAATTTAAGTCTATGGCATGTATAGGGACTTATTCATTTTGTTAAATGTGTTATTGTGATTGTAGCCAATTTGTTGACTTGTGATTGTCAAAGGCTTGTTTTTCTATTTGGCCATGTAACTTGGCTCATATTGGCTAACATGGTTTTAAGCCTAAGTATATCCATAAATGTGTTAATGTCTATGGTGATATGATCATGGTATGCTTGGTGAATTTGAAATGTTTGAAAATATGGTTTATTGATGATAAAGTGATGTACAATTAGGTATATTGAAAGTAGTCAATTGTGACTTAGTAAATGTTGTGAGTATGATAGATGTGGATATTGTGTTGGTCATAATTGTGGATGATTTGGTTACCTAAGTATGTTATGTATGTGACTTGAATTGGTGTAAATGTATGTGTGTACAAGGGTGGCAAATGGCTTGGTAAATAACCTTTAATTTGTCTACACGGATAGACACACGGGCATATATCTAGGCCGTGTGTGACACACGGTCTACCCCACGGGCATGTGTTCCTACCGTATGTCTCCTACACCTTAATTTTGAAAAATAGAATGTCCAAAATTGAGCACACGGGTAGAGACACAGGCGTGTGTCTCAACTGTGTGTGAAACACGGCCTAACACACGGGTGTGTGGCAGGGCCGTGTGGCACAAGTCAGAAAGTACCCTAATTTGAACATGGTCTGAATCACGGGCGTGTTCTAGAGTCACATGGGCGTGTACCTTGGACCACACGGGCGTGCGAGCCCTACATCTACCAAAATTTTTTTAAGTTTCCTAAAATTTTCTAAAGTTCTCGGTTTAGTCCTAAACTACTTCCAATGTATATTTTGGGACTCGTAGGCTCGTTTTAGGGACAATATGAATGTGTATGAAAAGATTTAAATTTGGATGGAAATTTATGACTCAAAAATATATGTTTGTTTGTGTCTAAGTCCGATAATGCCTCGTACCCTATTTCATTGTCAAATACGGTAAGTGGTGTTACATTTAATGGTATTAGAGCAATGGTTTAGTCAATTCTTGAACTAACCTAGCGTATGTGAGAGTCTAGTTATACATGCCATATTACCACCTGTGATAGTGTGATATCTCCCTACTATGATGAAATTGTTTTGTTAAGGCAAAGATGCTTTCCAACCGAGCTAGTTTCAAAAATGCTGAAAGTGATCCTAAGATATTTAAAAATGCGTTTGTTATGAGTCGAAACTTGGAAAGGTATGAATAAGATTTCATAATATGTATGTGATGATGTACAAAATGAAATAGACATAAGTTGAGAAAAATGAATAAAAAGTCATTGTTCTGGTCGAATGCTGTATTTCGATGGATTATGGTGATTTTATGAAACGGGTAAAATGTTTTAAATGTTGCAAAAAGGATTTAACCCAGAACAGGAATCCTGAATTAAGCCCTCTTGAGCATATGTTATGAAATGGATTTAGCTTGGACGGGTAATCCAGAGTAAGCCTTTGGAGCATACGTTATCGAAAGGATTTAGCCTGAATTGCCAATCCTGTTATGTCATATATGGATCGAGAGTGTGCTCTATGAATATGTGTCAAAAAGGGGCACTTTTGAATATGAATTAACGGATTTTTGACATGCATACCTTGAGTATACTACTCGAGTATCCATCGAAATTACAATAGTTCAATGGGAATTATTCTTGAAATATGGAAAGGTGAAATGAAATGGAAGTTTATATTGTGATAAGCTCAATCATGTTTGATTGACATTCATATGATATTATGTGCCTAGTTTGTGTGATTAAGTGAATGCAACAAGTAAACTTACTCAAATTTATAGAATGTATGTTTAAGTACCCTTGTTCGAATAAAGGTAATCGAAAAGTTCGTATATCATAAATATGTATGTTAATTAGCTTAAAGTGAATTATATGATTGTGAAGATATTATGTTGATGATGAATGCTAAGCTATATGTGTGTATTTATGAGAGTCGAGTTAGAGGCTTTACGACCTCACCCCCTTACCAATGTGGTATTTTATACTGAAATTTCACGAGATTTTAGTTGAATGAGCTCACAAGTAAGAGACTAAAGAGTTCAATAGTGGAATAACTAATGATGTGATCAGAGTTAGAAATAGTTGGCAACTGAATACAGTTCTGGAAAAGATGCCAGGTTGTTCTAAAGATCATTCGGATTTCACGATGCCACAGTTAAAGAAAAAGTTAATCTCGACTAATCGACTGATTCAGGTATGATGTCTTAAGTATGTATTTGCTAGAATTTGTTCCTAGATTTATTTTTGTTAGTGAATGGGAATAATACGGGATTAGTGATGACAGAATTAGTCAGAGAAATGATATTTAAATTGTAAAAATGTCTGAGTGTAACTGTTGTAATTGAATAGACTATGATGATATCTCTTGGGTATTTTATGTACTCATTTATCCTCAGAGATATATGTGATTGTTCGTTTCTGATGAAATTCTTATTGTATGAGAATGCTAGTTGCTTATAATGTTAGATACGAGCATTGTTGATTTGGTTGGTTGATGAACAATATTTCTTACCTCTCTCTGTGGGATTCTATTCTATTATGTTTGAAATAAAATTTTTTGGTAAAAATTTATGTGAAACTATTCTTCCATTTCCACTAGATGTTGTTTTATTATATATATTTTTGGAAAATATATTATCTCTGTTACAATTGATTTCAGAGCGTATAAGCATTATTTTTTCTTTTGGTTTTCTATGAGGAATCATCAAGATCTTTATTATTTTCTTAAGAGTTATATTCTCAGACTTCTAGTATAATATTGCATCTTGGATTTCTTTATCTCGGTTTTTTATCATCATTATTTCGTAAATTATCAATCATGGCTCATCTTTAAAGTGTGTTATTTGGCTTGTGATAACTATGGTTATTATGGTTGTATTTCTGGTTGGAATATGGGAACGTGGTGATTTTGGTATCAGAATTTCTCTAATTTTTGTGAAAGGAATTGACATCGGCAAAGATATAGATAGTGGAAGCTCAAGCTCAAATTGTATGGTGGTTTTCTTCTCTCAGGTAAGTTTTATTAAGATCAATGAGTTCAACCAAGATATTTTGTTTTCTTGAGCTAATATGATTGTAAAGGTCTTTTGACTAGCTTGTGAGAAAATTTTGAAAGATTGTATGTTTTAGTTGTTTCAACAGCATGAAGAAGGGAATATTTTGATATGATGTTATTTGATAGTTGAGATCGACTCAGTTTTTTTTATCTGAGCGAGCTGGTTAGTTGAATGGTAATTTGAGTTATATGCATTTAAGTTTGTCCTCAGGTAAGAAGATAAAATCTTGTACATTCATGGGTGAATAGACGAACAGTTTGAAGGAAGAATTCATATTCTAGAAAGTATGATACGAAGATATACTTATTAAATTTGTTCTAATTGAATGATGCCGTTATGAGTTAAAGCTGTTCCAATTGATAAAGTTATTACATTTGTGAAGGTTTGAATGGTCTGTTGAGTATTAGCAAAGTTGAAAATAGTTGAAGGTGTTACTAACCGAAACACTGGTTCTGGGTTTTGTTTGAATTGAGTAAAGAATTTTTGACTTTACAGTAATGCACTATCGAACAGATTAGAATGTGTTTTAATACAAGAATGTAAAGTGATAGTTTATGCTTTTAGACGGTTAAAGTCACATGAAAAGAACTGTTCGACAGGTGATTTAGAGTCAACCACTTTTTTTGTGTCTATGTTGAGAATTTGATGACATTGGTTGTCCAACAAAAAATGTCATATGTTTCCTGATCCCAAGAGTTTAAAGTATCTAATGTCATAGAAATATCTAAAATTAAAACAGCATAGATGGCTTGAGCTATTGAAAGATTGTGAGCAGTTTTCGATTAACCTTCGGGAAAGCAGATATAGTTGAAATTGCTTGAATGGAAAAACCTTTGATTATTTTGTGAGTATTGGATACATGATTAACCTTATTTGATGACGGTCTGAATATAGCTAAATTAGAAGCTAAAGTGATGTTTTCTTTGAAAGATTGAGAACTTTAGGAATGTGATAGTGAATGGTAAACTAAATGAGTACAGTGTGAGTCGACTTTTGATTATGAATTTTAGGTCAGATCTGATGACTGTTATCATTACTCTGAGATAGAATTTGCGCACTGAGTAATTCAGAGCTTATGTAGAAAATTTTGTACGAAGCTCAGTAGTAGCTCATTTGTTCATTCAGGGTGTAATAAAATGTATAGTTATTTGAAATAAATGTTCTAATGATCAGGTATGTAATATGATAAATTAGTTGAGTTATATGTTTCAAAGACTATGTAACATCCTGGAATTAGGGGTTCTGCATTTTATGTTTTCTATGTGTTGGGCTTGTTCTGCATGCTATTTGGATGTGTTTGGGGGTCTTAGGAAGGCTCATGTTGAAGCTGGAGCCTTGGTTAAATTTTTGTTCTAGGGCACTTTAGGGGGAGAGCTTGTAGAGTTAGGCCTTATATATATATACATGTATATATATTTGTGTGTGGTTGATGACATAAAAAAGAAGTGTGGAAGGGTGGTAAGTGACGCCTTAGGGAGCTAGGGGGATGACACCTCAAGGGAAGCAGAAAGGGTGAAGGTTCGAATCCTGCATGCTATACAAAGGAGCTTTATTTATGGCGTCAGGATAGAGAGGTGGTAGCCTTCGGTGTGGACTCTGACGAGTGGGAGTTGAATGAGTCAAATATTTTGAATGGATGGACAAGAGGGATTGTGGGAGGTTTGAATGGGTCAAGGTTGTTGGGAGATTTCAAATAAGGGATGGAGAGTGAATGGGGGAGGAAATCATTGGATATGGAGAGAGGGAGAGTGTTTGGCCATATGAAGGAAGGTGTGGGGGTTGCATGTGCGGTTTTAGCTTGGTAAGGTAAGGGCCGAATCTCCCTTTGGTTCTTAGGCAAGCTATTTTTATTTTTGTTGCATATTCGGTCATATAGTTAGAGTACCAAAATTTTTCCAAATATGTGCTTGTAGTTATTCTCTTTCACTTCTTTCAATTTTGTTCTTTTTGTCCCTTGTGCATTGCCGAATTTCTTAGTGTTTTCTCCTCCTTTTTACATCATTTCCTTTTTGTGCCAGCTAAGTTCATTTCCATCTTTCCTCCTCTTCTCATCTTTTCCCTTCATCTGAAACTTGGTTTCTTAATTTCTTTTCCATACTTTTCCCTTAGGCCGAGCCTGTTTCGTTCATCTTCTACAAGTTGTGTTCATCACCATAACCGAACCCCTTTGTTACCCATTCTAAATCAACTATTGTCCTATGTGTTCATCGTAGTCGAATCTCAGACTGTTCATTCTCTTCTTTACTTCTCCTTATTGTACCATTCTTGAGCCGAAACCTTCTTGACTGTTAGTGGCTTGTGCCGAATCTTTGGACTCCATTCGGCTTCTCTTGAACCAAGGTAAGGTATTCTCTTTTTAATTTCTTTTCACCTCCCTTACTTCTATTAAACAAACCGACTACTCATTCTTTCATAGAATCTGGGTCCCTCTCGTAACGAATTACTTCACCTTTTCTTTTTCTTTTTGTAACTTGTTCTTTCATCGTTCTTTGTTACAAGCCAAATATCAGGAAACGGGGTGCTGAGATTTTTTTGGTTGCCGAAAGTTCCTTCCCAATTGGTATTGCTCGTTTGCATTGGTAACAGAGGTAAGGAATCCTCTCTAAGTCCTATACAATTACTTTTTCTCTCTATTGTTCGTTGCCATAACCCAACATCGTTGTTGGACAATTGTGGTTTCGTCATAGTAGTGTATTGATCAAGATTCTTTCATGGATGCGAGTTCCAGTCAATCCAAGGAAGGGAGAGTGCTCATAGTCTCTAATCCGTCATTCAAAAGATGTGCTGTTTCGACGGTTCAAGACTATCCGCTAGGTTGTGGTAGAGGGCCGACGTTTGCCTTGGATAGGCAAATAGCCATTATCCCTGCTAGTGAAAGCGTCGATGTAGAAGGTCTAGTTTTACGCATTGTCAGGTGTGTATGCTCATACTTTACTGGTTAATTAATTCTTGTTAATAACTATGTTGGCTGAAAGCCAAAACGACTGTTTTGATAGTCGAGATACCCTCGTGGGTATGGTCGGAGACACCGGGTAAGTTCTGCTATAACGATACTTTCGGGTTAATGTAGTATGAGTTGATTATACATTATACATTCAAAGTATGTTGCTCTCATACCAGTATGTTAACATATGCATGGGTTTTGGATATGATGAAAAGGGGAAGTGTTACCTAGGGACTGTCATAGTGGTTTGGTACCACGGTGGGTTGGCCCCACATATCTTATTCAGTGACTATGTCTCAGTGGTTTGGAACCATGGTGGTTTGACACCACGTATATATACATTTCAGTGACTTGTCTTAGTGGTTTGGTACAACAGTGGGTTGGCCTCACATATATTAATCCTAGATTGTCGTAGTGGTTTGGTACCACAGTGGTTTTGTAACACCCCTTACCCGAAACCCTTGCCGGAATCGAGGACATGGCATTACTAGACTTGACTATTAACTCGGGGTGTAAGATTTTAAAGCTGTCCAACTGCATCATGCTGACCAAATCGACCATAACTCGAGTTACAAAACTCAAAATTTAGATCTGCAAATTTTCCTTGAAACTAGACTCATATAACTTTTCACCATAATATTTCCAGAATTTTTCATGTGGCCAATTAGTACAGTTTATTCATCAAAGTTACCCTTATTACACTGCTTGACAATTCTGACCTGTCTCTACAAAAATACAGTTATCTCATTGCAAAAATTTGCTATAATTTTATTGTTTATACCAATGAAAAATAGACTCATTAAGGGTTCTACACATATAAACCACGCTTCTTAATGATTTTTGTACAATTTTTGACAATTTTTCCAAAACAGAACGGTGACTCATGAATTCATTCAGAGCAGGTCTCACTAAAACTTAATTATCTCATGATATATATATCTTTTGCCTACTCTGTTTCTTTTATGTAAAAATAGACACAATAAGGTTTAATTTCATATCTCATTCACCTTCTAATTCAATATACCCTATTTTTGGTGATTTTTCTAACTCACATCACTGCTGCTACTACAAGCTGTTTTGTTGCATTTTATGAAAGACTAGCTTCTAACCGAACCTACCTACATCCCTAATTCAAGGATTCATTTCAGATACAAACATTTCCTTAACAAAAATGATTAAACTTTGATTAAGAATGCATAAACATTGCCATCATAAACCAACATACATATCAAGACACAACAGCAGACTTAACTAAAAATTTAGCCATATTCGCATGGCTATTATATACATGAACCTTAAGATTTCATTAAACAAAGACCAAGTCTTTCCTATACATGCCTTCGTTTAAAAATCAAAATGAAAGAGTACCCAAAATGTAGATTGATAGTGTGAGTGACTTTCCGAGCGATCCCAAGAGCTTGTAGCTTGCACCTAAACTATAAAAGAGAGAAACATTTCACATGATAAGCTTGCTAGCTTAGTAAGTCCTAATTTCATAAAAATAACATTTGAATTTTAACAATTAAATTACTATAATTCAACTTGTGGACTTGTGCTCATACTTATTTTCAAACTTTAATTTTCATACCCATATTAACAAGTATGAATTCGTAGAAACGATATCTTTCTACCCACATGCTTATGATCAAAATACTTGTTTATAAACCAACCTTTCGAAACCCAAAATGTCATCGTATAATCATAGGTACATGCATTTATATACTTAAATGTCAATTACTATAACATGGCATCAATTACACAACCACTCATGTGGCCGAATATGCCTAGTCATGTATCCTCATATTAGAAGACCAAGATACAACAATCATATCATTCATTAGTAAAGCCGAGAACACATATTATAACCATATATATATATATATATATTCCACACTCGTAACACATGCCATTTGTAATAAATTACTGATTTTCCTTGTCTTATATAAGTAAGGAATTCATTCCTACTTCACATACTCACCTGAGCCGTTAACTCGATAAGTTTGCTTTAATTCGCCTTGAACATAAATTTCGGTTTCTATTTTGTAAAATACATCACCGGCATCAAGCCTGCTAGGCGTAAAAGCCCGATAAGTAACACCGGCACAAGGCCTGCTAGGCGTAAAAGCCCGATAAGTAACACCGGCACAAGGCCTGCTAGGCGTAAAAGCCCGATTAGTAACACCGGCACAAGGCCTGCTAGGCGTAAAAGCCCGATTTAAATCACCGGCACAAGGCCTGCTAGGCGTAAAAGCCCGATTAGTAACACCGGCACAAGGCCTGCTAGGCGTAAAAGCCCGATTAGTAACACCGGCACAAGGCACGCTGGGCGTAAAGCCCGATTTAAATCACCGCACAAGGCACGCTAGGCGTAAAAGCCCGATTAGTAACACTGCACAAGGCCTACTAGGCGTAAAAGCCCGATTAATAACACCGGCACAAGGCACGCTGGCATAAAAGCCGATTTAAATCAAGCACAAGGCACGCTGGGCGTAAAAGCCGAGTCGTGTCAATATAGTTAAACATTCTCAACAATTCCAATTACTTACTCAACATAATTCATCAACCAAATATGTCAATATACATTCGGCTATAAGGTAAAGGGATACTAAAATTTATCAATTTTATTTCATATTCCTTTCGAATATCTAATCAAACATACTTGATCACTTCACATATAACAAAACAATTTCAAATTCACTACCATAATTCACATTCGGCAATTTCCACATTTCTATCCTAAAATGTAAAATTTCAACTTTTAATAGATTCAAATTAGTCCCTTGACATGTATTAACAAGGACTTACCTTGGTTGTCGATAGTCCGTCTTGAATCGGCTATTCGAGAACCTTCGTCTTTCCCTGGTCTAATTCGTTTTCTTTGCTCTTGATCTAAAACACATTAAAATTTAGCTCATTTAATTGCATTTCATCTGAATTTAGTCCCAAAACACACAAATGGGCAATTTACAATTTTGCCTCTAATGTTTTCCATTTTACAAATTGGTCCAATTTACACAAAACTCAAAATATGCAAAATTTCCTAACACTATAGTTAGGCGAACCTTCCCCATAGCCATGGGTCCATGCATTTCATCTATTTGACATTTTAATCCTTCACAATTTTATTCTTTTCAATTTAGCCCTATATACTCTAAATCACCAAAACTCCAATACAAAACTTGTAAATCTCTAACATACATTTAATCTAAGACCATAAATCATCAAAACTATTCAAGCATGTTAATGGTCAATTCTATATACATAGTATTTTCAAAAATTTAGACATGGGTGGGTAATACACGAAGCAACGATCTCAAAAACGTAAAAATTATCAAAAACCGAAAACCGACCATACCTTAATCAAGCTTCTTATCTAGCCGAAAATCAAGCTTCATCCATGGAGTTTCTAGCTCCTACATTCGGCCAAGGAAGAAGAACAAGGTATGTTCTATTTCTTCCCACTTATTTTCATTATTTAATGTTATATTAACACATATAATTTACCTTATTTACTAATATATTAACATAACATATAATAGGCTAAAATAACATATAATTTGAAATTAGAAAGGCCCATTGCCGTTTCCCTAGTTGTACATGGGCTAATTGCCCTTTTAGTACACCCACTTAAAAAGCCACAATCAAATTAGTACCTTACGCTCTAGCATACAACTTTTACGCTTTTCTCGATTAAATCCTTTTTATCAAATTAAGCACTTAAACGATAAAATTTTTCTACAAAACTTTCACACATTTTCATTCACATATAATAGACATGAAATAAATTATTAGAACATTTCTTGGGCTCGGATTCGTGGTCCCGAAACCACCGTTCCGATTTGGGTCAAATTTGGTCTGTTACAACTCTCCCCCCTTAAGAATTTTCGTCCTCGAAAATTTTTACCGTTAAATAAGTTCGGATATTGTTGCCTCATTGACTCTTCAGGCTCCCACGTAGCCTCTTCAACTCCGTAACGATTCCATAGAATCTTTGCTAATGGAACTCTTTTATTTCTTAACTCTTTGGTTTCCCGAGCTAAGATACGGATCGATTCCTCATCATAGGTCAAATCAGATCGAATTTCAATCTCTGACGGGGTGATCACATGGGACGGATCCGATCTGTATCTGCGAAGCATCGAAACGTGAAATACATTGTGTATCTTTTCTAAGTCAAGGGGCAGTTTCAATCGATAAGCAACAGGCCCTATGCGCTCGATGATTTCATACGGTCCGATAAATCTCAGACTCAACTTGCCTTTCCGGCCAAATCGGAGTATTTTCTTCCACGGAGAAACTTTTAAGAACACCCGATCTCCGACCTGAAATTCAATATCCTTACGCTTCAAATCGGCATAAGACTTCTGACGATCCGAAGCAGCTTTCAAATTATTTCTGATAAGTACCACCTTCTGTTCTGTTTCTTTAATCCAATCAACCCCATGTATCTTGTTTTCACCGAGTTCGATCCAAAGACAACGGTAAAGCGACATTTTGCCCATATAAGGCTTCGTAAGGCGCCATTTTTATGCTAGATTGGAAACTATTATTATAAGCAAATTCAACCAAAGGTAGGTATCGTTCCCACGTACCTTCAAACTCGAGAACGCAACACCTCAGCATGTCCTCAAGTATCAAAATAGTCCGCTCAGACTGACCGTCTGATTGCGGATGGAAAGCTGTACTAAAATGGAGTTTAGTACCTAGAGCATCTTGCAATCTCTTCCAAAACCGCGATGTGAATCTCGGGTCTCTATCTGAAACAATGGAACTTGGTACACCGTGCAACCTTACAATCTGTGACACATACAGTTCGGCAAGTTTATCCAGTGAATAGTCGGTACGTACCGGTATAAAATGAGCTGATTTAGTCAGTCTATCAACGATAACCCATACTGCATCCTTCTTACTCGGTGTCATAGGAAGACCGGATACAAAATCCATTGTAATTCTATCCCATTTCCATTCGGGTATCATGATTGGTTGAAGTAGTCCGGACGGTACCTGATGCTCAGCTTTTACTTGTTGACAGATTAAGCACTTAGAAACAAACTCGGATATATCCCGTTTCATGCCAGGCCACCAATAGAATTGCTTCAAATCGTTATACATTTTAGTGCTACCCGGATGTATCGATAGTCGACCACTATGGGCCTCACACAGGATCATCTGTATCAAATCTGAGTTCTTTGGAACACACAATTGGCCTTTATAATTCAAACAATCATTTGCATCAATCTGAAAATATGATTCTGTACCACTTCCACTCGACTCAATAGCAATCAACTTTTGTCAACTTTCAGACATCACAAATCTCTTGAATGACCATCGGTCTTGCTTGTAACTTCGGCTAAGATCGAACCATCATCGACATAGTCACCCGTATGTTCAATGCACGAAGAGTAAATAATGATTTTCTACTTAACGCATCCGCAACAACATTAGCTTTCCCGGATGGTAGTCAATCACTAATTCATAGTCTTTCAAAGAATTCTAACCATCTGCGTTGTCTCAAGTTTAAGTCTTTACGAGTCATCAAATACTTCAAACTTTTGTGATCTGAATAAATATGACATTTTTCGCCAAATAAGTAGTGACGCCAAATTTTAATGCGAACACAATGGTCGCTAACTCCGGATCGTGAGTTGGATAATTTTTCTCATGCGGCTTCAATTGTCTCGAGCGTAGGCTATCACCTTGCCTTCTTGCATTAAAACACAACCCAACCCATTCAAGGAAGCATCACTAAAAATAGTAAATTCTTTACCCAATTTAGGCTGAGTTAACACTAGGGCTTCGGTCAAAAAGGCTTTCAACTGCTCGAAACTTTTCTGACACCTTTTCGACCACTCAAATTTGACATCTTTACGTAGTAGTCTAGATTAGCGGTGTAGCTATAACGAAAAACCTTTTACAAACCGTCTGTAATACCCCGCCAGCCTAGGAAACTTGGATCTCGAAACATTCTTTGGTGGTTTCCAATCGAGTATGGATGCTATTTTGTTTGGATCCACCCAATACGACCTTTGAAACAACATGACCCAAGAAATTAACTTCATTCATCCAGAACTCGCACTTACTAAACTTTGCATACAATCGTTGATCCCTCAAAGTTTGTAGTACTAATCTCAAATGCTCAGCATGTTCCGTTTCATTTTTGGAGTAGATCAGTATATCATCAATAAACACTACTACAATCGATCCAAAAGCGCCGGAAGACCGGTTCATTAGATCCATAAAAACAGCAGGGTGCATTAGTGAGTCCAAAAGGCATAACCAAAAACTCATAGTGTCCGTACCTCGTTCGGAATGCAGTCTTTGGCACATCTGAATCTCTGACTCGCAACTGATAATAGCCCGATCTCAAATCTATTTTCGAAAACACTGAAGCCCCCTTCAATTGATCAAATAAATCATCAATCCGAGGTAACGGGTACTTATTCTTTATGGTTACCTTATTTAGTTGTCTATAGTCGATACACATTCGCATAGTTCCATCTTTCTTTTTCACAAATAAAACTGGTGCACCCCACGGAGAGAAACTTGGTCGCGCAAAACCCTTATCTGTCAACTCTTGCAACTGCGCTTTCAATTCTTTTAATTCAATAGGTGCCATTCGGTACGGAGCTATCGAAATCGGAGCCGCACCCAGTACTAACTCAATGCCGAACTCAATCTCTCGTACTGGGGGTAAACCCAGTAGTTCTTCAGGAAACACATCAGGGTATTCACATACAACCGATCTGATTCAATTTGTTTCTGGACATTTTATTATCCAATTACATAGGCCAAATAAGCTTCACACCTTTTCTCACATACTTTTGGGCTAACATTGAAGATATTCTTGTAGGCAACCCATTTATGTCACGATTTAATTACGATGGTCTCACCGTTTCGACATTTCAAATCGATAAGCTTTCTTTTACAATCCACTAATGCCTCGTGCGAAGTTAACCAATCCATACCCAAGATTATATCAAATTCGTCAAAGGGCAACAACATTAAATCACCGGGAAGCAATAATCTCGAATCATCAGCGGCAACCTCTACACACTTTATTAATAAGCACACATCTACCCAAAGGGTTGGACACACGAATCACAAACTCGGTAGACTCAACTAGTAGAGTCTTGCCAAATTTTAAAGTTTCACACATATAAGAATGAGTCGAACCAGGATCGATTAGTGCAATTCAGAGTATCATAAAGAGTGAAAATACTGGTAATGGCGTTGGGGAGGAAGCATCCTCTCTAGCTCGTGCGACATATGCTCTAGCAGAGCTCTAGCCTCGATCGATCTGTAGTGTTCTTCGTTCCTTCGACTACCACCTACATTGCACGAATGTGCGGGTGGTCTACCTCGCATTGACACGTTGCTCGGCTTAGTGTTACGAATCGTATTCCTTTCATTAACTTCGACACTCTCTAATAAAATGATCTGGCGATCCACATTTATAGCAAGACCAATCATGAAATCTACAACTCCTTGAGTGCCATTTCCCACAAGGCTTGCATTCAACTCTATTTTGTGGAGCGTTACCAACACCGGCTATCGAGGTAGCTCGGGAGCTCATAGGAGGTCGATCCGTCTAGGTGGATCTGTATTAGCTTTACATCGGTGTAGTCATCTCTGGGCTTCTTGGTCGTGGAATGAAAGACTTTACCGAAGACCTTTTTGGATGTCTCTAGCTTCATCACGACCTTTCTTTTCTCTTTCCGAGCTCTTGACTTTGCAAGCTCTCTCAACTAAAGTTACAAACTCTTGAATTTCAAGAATGCCAACAAACATCTTTATATCTTCATTTAGGCCGTCTTCAAATCTTTTACACATAATAGCTTCAGTAGAAACACACTCTCTAGCATATCGGCTGAGCCTGACAAATTTTCTTTCATATTCCGTTACGGTCATTCGCCCCTGTTTCAGCTCAAGGAACTCCTTTCGTTTTTGATCAATGAATCTTTGGCTAATATACTTCTTGCGAAATTCAGTTTGGAAGAAATCCCATGTCACTTTTTCTTTCGGAACCACTGATACTAGTGTATTCCACCAGTGATATGCAGTGTCCCGCAGTAAAGATATAGCACACTTCAAGCATTCATCCGGAGTACAAGACAGCTCATCAAGTACCCGAATAGTGTTATCAAGCCACATTTCGGCTCTCTCAGCGTCATCATCGTCATTAGCTTTAAATTCTTCGGCCCCAAATTTTCAAATTTTATCAACTGGGGGCCTATTAGATCTCATCGGATCTATCATCGGGGGAGTTGAAGGGATCGGAGTTGGATTATTCGGGGGTGGAGGTTGGGGTACAGCCGGGTTATTTTGAATAAATTGGGCAAACCACTCATTCATCATCTGATAAAAGGCTTGTTTAGTCTCTCCTTCGTGGCTACCCGAAACAGGTCGAGAGTCTATTGGCGCTGATCCGTGGGCACGGTCAGGCGCTACGCTCTCCCCATCATCAGCTACGGCTCTTTCAGGATCAGTGTCCATTTACTATATAAAACAAAGTTCAGGCTGTCAGAAGTCACCACACTATCAACATATAATAAAGGCATGTATAGCTAGACTCACATGCGCTACGGTAGTTCTAGAATCGACTAAACCGTAAGCTCTGATACCAATCAAATGTAACACCCCTAACCCGAAACCCTTGCCGGAATCGAGTACATGGCATTACTAGACTTGACTATTAACTCGGGGTGTAAGATTTTAAAGCTGTCCAACTGCATCATGCTGACCAAATCGACCATAACTCGAGTTACAAAACTCAAAATTTAGATCCGTAAATTTTCCTTGAAACTAGACTCATATAAATTTTCACCATAATTTTTCCAGAATTTTTCATGTGGCCAATTAGTACATTTTATTCATCAAATTTACCCTTATTACACTGCTTCACAATTCTGACCTGTCTCTACAAAAATACAGTTATATCATTGCAAAAATTTCCTATAATTTTGTTGTTTATACCAATGAAAAATATACTCATTAAGGGTTCTACACATATAAACCATGCTTCTTAATGATTTTTATACAATTTTTGACAATTTTTCCAAAACAGAACGGTGACTCATGAATTCATTCAGAGCAGGTCTCACTAAAACTTAATTATCTCATGATATATATATCTTTTGCCTACTCTGTTTCTTTTACGTAAAAATAGACACAATAAGGTTTAATTTCATATCTCATTCACCTTCTAATTAAATATACCATATTTTTGGTGATTTTTCTAACTCACATCACTGCTGCTACTACAAGCTGTTTTGTTGCATTTATGAAAGACTAGCTTCTAACCGAACCTACCTACATCCCTAATTCAAGGATTCATTTCAGATACAAACATTTCCTTAACAAAAACGATTAAACTTTGATTAAGAATGCATAAACATTGCCATCATAAACAAACATACATATCAAGACACAACAGTGTACTTAACTAAAAATTTAGCCATATTCGCATGGCTATTATATACATGAACCTTAAGATTTCATCAAACAAAGACCAAGTCTTTCCTATACATGCCTTCGTTTAAAAATCAAAATGAAAGAGTACCCAAAATGTAGATTGATAGTGTGAGTGACTTTCCGAGCGATCCCAAGAGCTTGTAGCTTGCACCTAAACTATAAAACAGAGGAAACATTTCACATGATAAGCTTGCTAGCTTAGTAAGTCCTAATTTCATAAAAATAACATTTGAATTTTAACAATTAAATTACTATAATTCAACTTGTGGACTTGTGCTCATACTTATTTTCAAACTTTAATTTTCATACCCATATTAACAAGTATGAATTAGTAGAAACGATATCTCTCTACCCACATGCTTATGATCAAAATACTTGTTTATAAACCAACCTTTGAAACCCAAAATGTCATCGATAATCATAGGTACATGCATTTATATACTTAAATGTCAATTACTATAACATGGCATCAATTACACAACCACTCATGTGGCGAATATGCCTAGTCATGTATCCTCATATTAGGAGACCAAGATACAACAATCATATCATTCATTAGTAAAGCCGAGAACACATATTATAACCATATATATATATATATATGTATATATTCCACACTTGTAACACATGCCATTTGTAATAAATTACTGATTTTCCTTGTCTTATATAAGTAAGGAATTCATTCCTACTTCACATACTCACCTGAGCCGTTAACTCGATAAGTTTGCTTTAATTCGCCTTGAACATAAATTTCGGTTTCTATTTTGTAAAATACATCACCGGCATCAAGCCTGCTAGGAGTAAAAGCCCGATAAGTAACACCGGCACAAGGCCTGCTAGGCGTAAAAGCTCGATAAGTAACACCGGCACAAGGCCTGCTAGGCGTAAAAGCCCGATAAGTAACACCGGCACAAGGCCTGCTAGGCGTAAAAGCCCGATTAGTAACACCGCACAAGGCACGCTGGGCATAAAGCCCGATTTAAATCACCGCAAGAAGGCACGCTGGGCGTAAAAGCCCGATTAGTAACACCGCACAAGGCACGCTGGGCGTAAAAGCCCGATTAGTAACACCGCACAAGGCACGCTAGGCATAAAAGCTCGATTTAAATCAATGCACAAGGCACGCTAGGCGTAAAGCCCGATTAGTAACACCGCACAAGGCACGCTGGGCGTAAAAGCCCGATTAGTAACACTGCAAGACAAGGCACGCTAGGCGTAAAAGCCGATTTAAATCAAGGGCATAAGGCACGCTAGGCGTAAAAGCCCGAGTCGTGTCAATATAGTTAAACATTCTCAACAATTCCAATTACTTACTCAACATAATTCATCAACCAAATATGTCAATATACATTCGGCTATAAGGTAAAAGGGATACTAAAATTTATCAATTTTTATTTCTTATTCCTTTCGAATATCTAATCATACATACTTGATCACTTCACATATAACAAAACAATTTCAAATTCACTACCATAATTCACATTCGGCAATTTCCACATTTCTATCCTAAAAATGTAAAATTTCAACTTTTAATAGATTCAAAATTAGTCCCTTGACATGTATTAACTTAAGGACTTACCTTGGTTGTCGATAGTCCGTGCGAATCGGCTATTCGAGAACCTTCGTCTTTCCCCGGTCTAATTCCGTTTTTCTTTGCTCTTGATCTAAAACACATTAAAATTTAGCTCATTTAATTGCATTTCATCTGAATTTAGTCCCAAAACACACAAATGGGCAATTTACAATTTTGCCTCTAATGTTTTCCATTTTTACAATTTGGTCCAATTTAAACAAAACTCAAAATATGCAAAATTTCCTAACACTATAGTTAGGCCGAACCTTCCCCATAGCCATGGGTGTCCATGCATTTCATCTATTTGACATTTTAATCCTTCACAATTTTATTCTTTTCAATTTAGCCCTATATACTCTAAATCACCAAAAACTCCAATACAAAACTTGTAAATCTCTAACATACATTTAATCTAAGACCATAAATCATCAAAACTATTCAAGCATGTTAATGGCCAAATTCTATATACATAGTATTTTCAAAAATTTAGACATGGGTCGGGTAATACACGAAGCAACGATCTCAAAAACGTAAAAATTATCAAAACCGAAAATCGACCATACCTTAATCAAGCTTCTTATCTAGCGAAAATCAAGCTTCAACCATGGAGTTTCTAGCTCCTACATTCGCCAAGGAAGAAGAACAAGGTATGTTCTCTTTCTTCCCACTTATTTTCATTATTTAATGTTATATTAACACATATAATTTACCTTATTTACTAATATATTAACATAACATATAATAGGCTAAAATAACATATAATTTGAAATTAGAAAGGCCCATTGCCGTTTCCCTAGTTGTACATGGGCTAATTTCCCTTTTAGTACACCCACTTAAAAAGCCACAATCAAATTAGTACCTTACTCTCTAGCATACAACTTTTACGCTTTTCTCGATTAAATCCTTTTTATCAAATTAAGCACTTAAACGATAAAATTTTTCTACAAAACTTTCACACATTTTCATTCACATATAATAGACATGAAATAAATTATTAGAACATTTCTCGGGCTCGAATTCATGGTCCCGAAACCACCGTTCCGATTTGGGTCAAATTTGGTCTGTTACAGGGTTGGCCCCACACACATTGTTAGTGACTCTGTCACAGTGATCTGGTATCACGGTGGTCTGAAACCACAGTGGCTTGGTTCCACCGGCGTTTGGCTGATTCAGGCATCGTAGAGGATGGAAATTTAGGTTGGGCTGGGCTGCATTGCATACATGTTTAATATGTTGTATTGTGTGGGCTAGGGCCCAATGAGCATATGTGTGCTTAGAGCCCAGAATCCATTTAAGGGAGATTTACACACTGAGTCCTGGTAACTCACCCCTCTGCTAAATGTTGCAGGTAATCATTAGGTCATGGATTTGGAGCCAAGGTGGACTCGAGGTGGCAATGCAATATTTTTCTCGTAAACTCATTTCTTTTATTTGGACTTAATTTTAATTGGGATTTTTGTTATGTAATAAGGCCGCTTAATTTTAATTTGTGTTTTGATATAATGCCGAACTTGCATGTTTTATAAACTGTCTAATAAGGGGTTTTCAGAAAATTAATAACATAAACAAATAGTTTTCAAAGTGTTAACAAATGATGGCGAACGACTAATTAAATTGAATTTTTTTTTAAACCTTCAGACACTGATTTCAAGATATCACATTTAGGAATGTCTCTAGATTTTAAGTTGCTATAAAATGATACTCCATTTCTACTGCTAGTTCTACTAAACAGGAGATAGTAAATAACATTTAATAACTTTTCCAAATTTTAGAAACACTAGTCGAAAGATTTTTAAAACTACGATTTTTCCATTAAAATTTCAAATTCTTTAAAACAACCTTTCCCTGTAACATACCAGATTTGGTCGTAACGTATTGACCGGGTTTGAGGTGTTATAATTGTGGTATCAGAGTAAGGTTTCAAAAACTTGGCTATGGGTTTGAGGTTCAAAAATGTTTTCAAAAGTTAATTTGGAAAATGGTTTAGAAAAAAAGTATATGTTTTCTAGAAGCATGGCACCCGAGTCTCTGGCACCAATCCGCACTGTAAGTTTTTTCGATCTTTGATTGAATTTTTATAAGGTATTGTGATAGTTAGTAGTGATAAATACAACTCTAAGAATAGAGACCTTTGGAAATATTTTTTTTTTGTAAAAATCTACTTCTAGTGCTATTTCATAAGATTGCTTGATAATAAACAATGGAAGGAAAATACTAATTCATAAAACTTGTAATCAAATTAAGTCGAATCGATAGTCATGAGCACTAGGGGATGTGGACGTGGTATGTGCAGCCGTGGTAGAGGCGGGGGTGTTGAAGTTGAACCCTCAGAGTCAGGGCATAGGCTGGAAGGTGAAGAGCCAGCATCACCAATTACGGAAGCGAGATTTTAGGATCAAACTGGAGGAGACGATGCTGTGTCTCAGGCTATGTTACGTGTTTTGGAGATAGTTGCAGGAGCGAGCACGGGATCAGTGGCTCAAAAATCTGTGTCAGAGTGACTTCGAGCTAATGGGGTTGAGATGTTTAGGGGCATTTCTGGCATGGCTCCCAACGTAGCTGAGTACTGGCTAGAAGCAGTTGAATGGATCATGGATGATCTTGACTATACTGTGAAAGAGAAGTTGAAAGAGGTAGTGTCTCTTCTACGGGATGAGGCATACCAATGGTGGCTTACGGTAAGGGATGGTACAACAGCTGACCGCATTACCTGGGATTTCTTTAAGTCAGCGTTCCAAGGGAAGTATATTGGGTCGAGTTATGTGGACTCTCAGAGGAAAGCATTTCTATATTTGGTCTAATGGAGTAAGTCAGTGGTCGAGTATGAGGCAGGATTCCTACGTTTAAGCCGTTATGCCCAGGGTATTGTTGCAACAGATCACGAACATTGTGTCCAATTTGAGGATGGTCTGAGGGATGAGTTGCGAGTACTGTTAGCTCCGTAACGAGAAATAGAGTTTGCTATTCTGGTTGAGAAGGTTAAGATAGCCGAAGAGGTAAAGCGATCTGAAAAGCAAGTTCAGGATAAGGATAGGGAAGAAATAAAAAGAATTTTGGGCCATCAGGATCTGTGGAGAATGTCCAAAAGAGGCCTAGGTTTGATGGGCCGAGTCGAGATGCTAAGCCTGTTGCTGTAGGTCGATCTCAACTGTGTGCTCGATGCGGGAAATTTTATTTGGGGGAGTATTGGTTAGGTGGTAGAGGATGTTTCAGGTGTGGATCTATGGATCATCGGGTAAGGGACTATCCATAAGAGCCAAACAGAGTGCGACCAGTAGATCAGGGTTATGTTCATTCTTGAAGAGGTGGGCAGCAAATCATCGAGTAAGGGACTGTCCATAAGAGCCAAACAGAGTGCGACCAGTAGGTTAGGGTTATGTTCATTCTGGAAGAGGTGGGCAGCAACCACCGAGAGGTCGTGGTCCGGCCAGAGGAGGAAATGGTTTTGGTCGGAGCCATGGAGCACCGGGCGGAGGTGCTGGGAATATAGATGCGAGATAGCCTGGGTTGGTTTATATAGCCAGACGCCGAGAGGAGGGTGATGTACCGGACGACATAACCAGTAAGTTCCTTATTTTTGGTTTGCCCTTTTCTGCACTGATTGATATTGGGTCTACACAATCTTATGTTGTTAGTACTGCGTCTAGAACTCTGAACATAGAATCTGAGATTGCTTCTAGAGAGATGACTGTGATTAGTCCTTTAGGACAATCTATAGTGGTGAACAAACTCTTTAGGAATGTGCCTTTAGAAGTTCATGGGGTAGTCTTCGCGGCTAATTTAATGGAACTGCCGTTCGACGAGTTTGATTTGATCTTAGGCATGGACTAGTTAGTTAAATATCGAAGCAAACTTGGATTGTGCTGCTAAGCACATGTTGTCGAAACTCTTAAGGATAATGAGGTGTTGGTGATAGGCGAAAGAAGGAATTACTTGTCCAATATAGTGTCTGCTTTAAAGGCTAAAAGGATGGTGCGAAAAGGGTGTGAAGCATCCTTAGCTTTCATCAGTGCTCTGGAGGCCAAGGAGTTGACTGTAAAGGATGTTATAACAGTGAAGGAGTTCTCAGAAGTCTTTCCAGAAGAGCTTTCAGAGTTACCTTTGGATCGCGAGGTGGAGTTCGGTATTGATCTTCTTCCGGGAATAGCGCCAGTGTCCATTGTCCCATATAGGATGGCGCTGAAGCTCTGGTAGAACTTAAAGCCCAGATTCAGGAACTGCTGGACTGGGGTTTTGTCCGACCAAGTGTGTCACTATGGGGAGCACCGGTGTTATTTGTTAAGAAAAAAGATGGGTCGATGCGGATGTGTATTGATTGCAGGCAGTTGAACAAGTTGACGATCAAGAACAAATACCTATTGCCAAGGATTGACGACTTGTTCGATCAACTGTGAGGCACTTTGGTCTTTTCGAAGATAGACTTGAGGTTAGGTTATCATCAGCTTAAGGTCAAGGAAGTGGATATTCATAAGACAGCTTTTCGAACTCGTTATGGTCACTACAAGTTTTTTGTGATGCCGTCTGGGTTGACGAATGTACTAGCTACGTTTATGGACATGATAAATTGGGTGTTCCAACCCTATCTGGATCAGTTTGTAGTGATATTCATAGATGATATCTTGGTTTATTCAATAACGGAAGAGGAGAATGATTCGCATCTTCGGGTGGTTCTATAGATTTTGAAAGAAAAGCAGATTAATGCCAAATTTAGCAAGTGTGAATTTTGGTTGAGGGAAGTTACTTTTTTGGGGCATTTTTTGTCTGATGAGGGGATTAGGGTTGATCCACGAAAAATTAAAATCGTGTTGGACAGGAAACCACCCAAGTCTATGGTAGAAATTAGAAGTTTTCTTGGGTTAGCTGGGTGCTACAGAAGGTTTGTTGAGGGGTTCTCGTTAATAGCTGCACCATTAACCAAGTTATTGCAGAAAAGGGTACCATTTGTCTGGTCAGATAAACAGCAGGAAAGTTTTGAAAAGTTGAAGAGGATTTTGAAAGATGCACTAGTGTTGATTCAGGCCGAGTCTGGGAAGGAGTTTGTCGTCTATTGTGATGCGTTTCACACAGGGTTGGGATGTGTGTTGATGCAAGAAGGGAAGGTGGTAGAATACGCGTCTCGGCAATTGAGACCTGATGATCTAGAGTTAGCTGATGTAGTGTTTGCCCTGAAGATTTGGAAACACTATTTGTATGGAGAGAAGTAGATTATCTACACTAATCATAAGAGCTTGAAATATCTCTTTACTCAGAAGGAGTTGAATTTAAGGCAGCGAAAGTGGATCAAATGGTTGAAAGATTATGACTGCTCAATCGAGTATCACCCGGGTAAGGCTAAAGTGGTGGCGGACGCGTTGAGCCATAAGGTAATCTCAAACTTGAGGGCAATGTTTGCCCATCTCAGTTTGTATGATGATGGGAGCTTGTTAGCTAAACTTTAAGTGAAGCCTACATGGATAAGTCGGATTAGAGAGGAGCAGTTGTCGGATGAATCATTAAGTTCTAAATTTCAGCTACTGGCAGGTGGTGAGATAGAAGATTTTAGTGTGAACAGTGATGGGGTATTGTGCTTTCATGGAAAGGCTTGTATGCCAAAAGATTTCGAGTTAAGGCAGGAGATTCTCTGGAAAGCGCATAGTAGTCCATACGCTATACATCCCGGTGGGAGTAAGATGTATCGAGATTTGCATGAACAATTTTAGTGGCCGAGTCTGAAGCAAAAATTTACCGAGTTTGTGATTAAATGCTTAACGTGTCAGCAGGTGAAGGCAAAACATAAGTTGCCTTTGGGGTTACTATAGCCAGTGAAGATTCCACTTTGGAGGTGGGAGAGGATAACAATGGAATTTGTTAGTGGGTTACCTCTTACGCCTACTAAGAATGATTCAGTGTAGGTAATTGTCGATCGATTGATGAAGTTTTGCTCACTTTATACCGGTTCATGTTGACTACTCACTGCAGAAGTTAGCCAAGCTGTATGTAGCAAAGATTGTGAGGTTGCAGGGCAGACCAGTGTCTATCATATTAGACAGAGACCCCAGGTTTACATTGTAACATCCTTAAAGCGTGGTCTCTGTATTTTGTGTGTTTGCATGTGACAATATGCTTACTGTGCTAGTTTAGCATGTTTTGGGGCCTAGGCATGACCTCGGGTTAGGCCTGAGTCATGGCTAAAATTTTTGTTTTGACACTTAGGAATAGGGAGTTAAGGAAGTTAGGGGTTAAGAGATATTATTGGAGGGTTGTGACACGAACAATCTAGTGGCAAAGTGGCAAGGGAGGCGCCACTAAGGTGATTGGTTGGTGACGCCATATGCAGGGAAGGGGAGCTCAGGTTCAAGCTGTAGAAATCCCTTTTCTACTTATTATTTTGACGCCAAGGTGGGAAGAGATGTGCTCAGGTAGGACTCTGTTGGAAGGATATGGATTAAGCTAACTTTAAGTGATAGGAGTAGGACTCATTCAAACTTGTTTGAATGAGTGGATGAGAGGAATTCAAGGAGGGATGAGGGCGGACGGCAAGTGTTTGAGTATGAGTGGGTTATGCTTGGCCGAATCTTTGGGTTGTGGTGTGAGTTTGGGAAGCAATCAGTTGGTACTTGAAAAGGGGTTGAGCCGAATATGCTTTGGGGAAAGGCTAAATTCGACTAGCTTTAGGAGTCTTTCGTTTCTTTGTTTAGTGTCAAACCGAAACCCCTCTCATTTATCTTCTCTTTTTGTTTTTGTTCCTTTTGCTCAAGCCAAAATCCCTCTTGTTCTCCTTCTCATCTATAGTTTCTCTTCTTTGCCGAATCTTGGGTCTATTTCCTATCCACCTCTTCCATCTTCAAAAGCCGGAAGCCTTGTTGTTTCTCTTTTATTTTCATCTAGTATTTTGGCCAAATACCCTTAGTCTCATTCCCTTCTCTTCTCACGTGTTCTAATCCTCTTTAAAGAGCCGAATCTCTTGGTACGTCGCTTCTTTTCTATTTGATCCTCTGTTAAAGATTTGTATTAAACTTCATTCTTGTTTCATGTGGGCAGTCGAAACCTCTAAGATCACTAGGGCGTGCCGAAACTTTGGTGATTTGATGGCCGAATCTGTCGACTAAGGAAGGATGTGTCAAACTCTTTTGGTTTCGGGATTCATGTTATGGCCGAATGGCCTTTAGATTCCTAATGATGTGTTAAAGCCAATTGTAGGGAGGAGAGTAGCCGAATACAGTGGATTTTTGAGGTTTGGTTACCGATTAAGGTAAGGGCTCTTGGCGTTTCAGATTTGGTTCTTATTCTTCCAAAAGTCAAAGACTGATTATCTTTATGTTAGAGCTTGGCCGATTGTAAAGGGAGATCCTTTGAGTAGTTTTGGGATTTGGTTGGAAACCAAATCGGCATTAAGTTGAGTGCTCCTTTGTGTTACACATCTTCGGGATTTTGGTCTCTAGCCGAATGGCTTTAATCTTAAAATTTTATGTTGGCCGATTGTAGGGCAGAGTGAGGGCTAATGTTTTGGGACTTCGTTTAGATCTACAAATAGTCAGGTGTGTAATGCTTACACACTTGTTAGTTTGACATGTTTATTGTGTTTCTGTTATAGCCATTAAACTAGTAGTTATGCCTTGTGGGCATGAGCATGGACTCCGGGTAAGTCCCCTGACTATGAATCTCGATATATGCTATCATGTCATTGTTAAATGTATGCCATGTGTTATTTGCATCACTATATGTTATTATGCCACGATTGATATGGACATGATGGTGGGATTGTTGAGTGGAGGGGGAAGAATTATTTGGACTGTCACCAGTGGTTTTGACCACACGACGGGTTGGCCCCGTCTTTGATTTGATAAATTGTGACTAAGTCCCAGTGGTTTTGACCACCAGTGATTTTGACCACATATGAATATTGTGACTTGTCCTAGTGGTTTGATACCACAGTGGGTTGGCCCCACATGTTAATTACGGGATTATCATCAGTGGTTTTGACCACACGATGGGTTGGCCCCATCACTTGATTTGTGACTACAGTCATCAGTGGTTTTGACCACACCGATATACATTTGTGACTACGGTCACCAGTGGTTTTGACCACCAGTGGTTTTGACCACACGGGGTAGATAAAGGAGATTGGATGGTTAGGTTATGGGGTTGCATGATTTGCATGTTTTTACTGATGATTTGTGTAAGTGCTTGTACTATCAGGTTGGGGATTTATACAGTGTGTCTTGGTGACTCACCCTTCCCTTATATTTTGCAGATGAGGCATAGATTGCGGATATGGAGCCGGGGAGGACTCGAGGCGGCCATGCATGCTCGTTTGGGTTTGGGTTTTGATTTTCTTTTAGTTACTATTTCAAATTTTATTTGTTTACTTAAATTTGGTTTTGGTTTGTAATAAGGCCGCTAAGAATTAGTTTGGTTTTTTTTTATATTTTGATTTAATTATCGTATGTTTATGATTAATAACATGATTTGCTTTAGTAACTGAAATTAAATTGGGATTTACAAAACTACACTCTATATCGGGTTTTTACAACGTTACCATCGGGTGACATTATTCATAAGGTAATGACGAAACTAATAAAGATGATTTCAAACCTAAATTTTCAACAACTAGTAATATCAAATAGATTTCTTAAGCATGCATTTTTCTGGATTGTTAAGCAACACGAAAACGTTTTCAACAACACTTTATATAAGATTTTCTAAACTTTAAGATCGATAACAGAGTTTTCAGTAAAATAAACTGGGGAACTTGTTTATTCAAACATTTTCACCCCGTAGCATGCCAGATTCGATCGTAGTGTGTGTTGATCGACTTTGGGGTGTTACAATTTTGGTATCAAAGACAAGTTCAAAGGCTCAGCTGTGCACCCGACGCCCAAAATGTTTAAGGTAAGGTTTTGAAAAGTTTTGTGGAAAAGGTGCATGGTTTGAATAGCATGGCACCGAGTCTCTGGCACCAATCCGCCCAGGTAGGTTTCCCTAACCATTGTGTGAATTATATGTGGGGGAAATGGGTATTTCGGGATCGTAGATTAGAAGATTAGGAGTTATTGAACCCTAGGAATAGCTTACTCCAACACAAATTACATAAGACTTAAAGATCTATTAAACAAACCTGTGAGTACGTCACTAAGTTAAGGGTGTGGCAACTGTTGTGCGCATGTCTAGGAATGGATTCAAGGGGAGCTTGGTATTTAAGCAGTCCTAGTGACTCACCTCCTCTTCACTCGAATCCTACCTGGTGCGTAGTGACGGTTCACCCTAACTGAGACAACTTATTCACAGGCTAAATGCAATAACTAAAACCCGAAAGGGACCAGCCACCTTTTTTTGTACAACCCTAAAATTAACCTATGGTTCTAAAGTTGCCAAAGTACCCTTGATTTGGAAGATGACCAAAATACCCCTGATTTGAAAAATGACCAAATTACCCCTGACTTGTAAAAATTACCAAAATACCCTCAGTATGGAAAATTGCCAAAGTACCCCTGAATTGAAAATTTTCAAATACCCTTATTTCGTAAAATCACCTAGAACCATATTTTGGAAAATTACAAAAATACCCTTGGTTTATGAGATTACCAAAATAGCCCTAATTTACGAAATTACCAAAATACCCTCAATTTTTGGAATTTCTGAAATACTTATGAATTGTAAAGGTTTTTGAATTAACCCTAATTTATTACTGAAATACCCTAATAGGTTAATTACAAAATACCCCCGGGTAGTGAAATGACGAGAATACCCCTACATGTGGAATGTGGGTAGAGGAGGTTATTGATGAGTGAATGTGATTCACTGATTTAGAGTAGAGGACTAGAAATGAAAACTTTGTGATGATCGAAAGAACCATTACCAAATTTCTTTACATAAAACTTACTCGTGGGTAATCAGTGGAACAGAAGCTAATTCAAAAAAAATTTCTTTAAGCAGATAAATCGCAGTTATAGACATGAGTACTAGGGGACGTGGTCGTAATGTGCGAGGGTGTAGTAGAGGTGAAATGACCGTATCAGAACCCGTTAGGTCTGGTCAAGGGTCCGAGAATGAGATACCACCACCAGCAGCTACTGGTGTAGAGTATCAAGATCAAATGGGGGAAGATGCAGTGTCGTAAGCAATACTGCGAGTGCTGGAGAGAGTGGTTGGAGTAGGTAGAGGTACGGGAGCTCAAAAATTCGTATCTGAGTGACTCCGAACCAATGGAGCTGAGGTATTCTGAGGTGTATCTGGTGTGGTGCCCAATACGACTGAGTATTGGTTGGAAGCGACAGAACGAATCATGGACGATTTGGACCTGACGGCTGAGGAGAAACTAAAAGGAGTAGTGTCGCTTCTCCGAGATGAGTCATACCAGTGGTGGCTCACGGTTTGGGATGGTGCTACAGCGGATGATCTCACTTGGGATTATTTCAAGGTAGCTTATCAGAAAAAGTATGTTGGGACGAGTAATACTGATGCGCAGAGAAAGGCGTTTCTAAGGCTGGTTCAGGGGAATAAGTCCGTATCGGAGTACGAGGTGAAGTTCTTAAGGTTGAGCCGATATGCTTGGGCCATCGTAGCTACTGAGCATGAGCGATGTGTCAAATTCGAGGACGGATTAAGGGATGATCTGAGGTTGCTAATTGCTCCACAGTAGGAGAGAGAGTTTGCGGTCTTAGTGGAAAAGGCCAAAGTTACAGAGGAAGTGAAACAGTCGGTAAGACGGAATCAGGATAAGGGTTGGAATAAAAGGAATTCTGGACCGTCTGGGCCTACTAGGAATCAACAGAAATGGGGTAGATATAGTGGTCCGAATCAAGCTGCTAGGCCTACTGCTGATAATACTCAATGTCCGCCACGATGTGCTCGATGTGGAAAATCTCACACAAGAGAATGTTGGACTGGAAATAAGGGATGCTTTGAGTGTGGATCGATGGGGCACCGAGTGAGGGATTGTCCACAGAGGTCAGCTAGGTTACTGATCTAGGGATCGAATCGCATTTTAAACAAGAGGGATGGTCGTGACCATAGAGGGGCCGTGGTGCTGCTAGGGGAGGTAATGGCTCTGGTAGAGGCTGTGGAGCACCGGGCAGAGGTGCAGGTGGTACAAAGATGAGACAGCCTGGATTAGTCTATGCAGCGAGGCATCGAGAGGAGGGCGACGCACTGGATGTCATAACCGGTACGTTCTTAATCCTTGGACTACCTTATAATACTTTGATAGATATAGGTTCGACGCACTCATATGTAGCCAGTAGCATAGTAGAAGCTGTGAACTTAAACTTTGAGATTACTTCTAGGAAGATGACTATGATAAGCCCTCTAGGTCACTCTATAGAAGTAAGTAAACTATATAGGGATGTACCCCTAGAACTTCAAGCGGTCGTGTTTTTGGCTGATTTGATGAAACTGCCGTTTGGGGAGTTCGATCTGATTCTCGGGACGGATTGGCTGGTGAAGTACCAGGCCAGTTTGGATTGCGTGGCCAAGCGCATAGTGTTGAGGACGATGGAAGGTAGGGAGGTGGTGATGATAGGTAATAGAATGGATTACTTATCCAATGTGGTCTCTGTACTGAAGGCGAAAAAAATGGTAAGGAAGGGTTGTGAGGCATTCATGGTGCATGTTTGTGCTTTGGGAGCCAAGGATACAGCTATAGAGAGTGTCTAAACTGTAGGGGAATTTACGGAATGTATTCCCAGAAGAAATTTTGAGTCTACCTTCAGATCGGGAAGTAGAATTCGGTATAGACCTGTTACCCAGAACTGCGCCAGTGTCTATAGCCCCGTATAGAATGGCACCAAAGGAATTGGTGGAGTTGAAGGCTCAAATTCAAGAGTTGTTGGACCGAGGTTTCATTTGACCAAGTATATCTCCTTGTGGAGCACCTGTGCTTTTGTTAAGAAGAAAGACGGTACAATGCGGATGTGTATAGACTACCACCAGCTGAACAAGTTGACGATCAAAAACAAGTATCCGTTGCCTAGGATTGACGACTTGTTTGATCAATTTAAGGGTGCATCAATTTTCTCGAAGATAGATCTCAGGTCGGGGTATCATCAACTCAAAGTGAAAGAGGCTGATATTCATAAGATGGCATTTCGTACTCGGCATGGGCATTATGAGTTTCTGGTGATGCCGTTTAGGTTGACTAATGCACCGGCAGCATTCATGGACTTGATGAATTGGGTGTTCCAGCAGTACTTGGACTAGTTTGTTATAGTATTCATAGACGACATATTGGTGTACTCTAGGACTGAAGAGGATCATGATACGCACTTGCGGGTAGTTTTGCAAACTCTAAGGGAGAAACGATTATTTTCCAAGTTCAGTAAGTGCGAGTTCTAGCTTAGGGAAGTGACTTTCTTAGGTCACGTAGTGTCCGCTGAAGGGATTAGAGTGGACCCTCGCAAGATTGAGGCGGTGTTGGATTAGAAATTGCCTAGGTCATTGCAGAAATTTGGAGTTTTCTAGGTCTGGCGAGGTATTACCAGAGATTTATGGAAGGATTTTCTCTGATCGCGGCGCCGTTGACCAAATTATTGAGGAAAGGAGTTCCATTTGTGTGGTCGGAGAAACAACAGAAAAGTTTTGATAAGTTGAGGAAGATTCTAACGGAAGCTCCGGTCCTGGTTCAGCCTAAGGCAGAAAAGGTATTCACGGTCTATTACGATGCATCACATACTGGCTTGGGATGTGTACTGATGCAGGAAGGGAAAGTAGTGGCATATGCGTCTCGACAGCTGAGACCGCATGAGGTTAACTATCCAACACATGATCTGGAGTTGGCTGCAGTGGTTTTTGCCCTAAAAATATGGAGACACTATTTGTACAGAGAGAAGTCGATAGTCTAAATAGACCACAAGAGTTTGAAGTATTTTTTGACGTAGAAGGATTTAAAATTGAGACAGCAAAGGTGGATTGAGTTGTTGAAGGACTACAACTACTCGATTGAGTATCATCCGGGTAAGGCTAACGTGGTGGCTGATGCGTTGAGCCGTAAGGTGGTAGCAAACTTGCGAGCGATGTTTTCTCACCTTAGTCTGTATGATGATGGGAGTTTATTGGCGGAATTGGAAGTAAAGCCGACTTGGGTAGAGCAGATTAAAGAGAAACAATTAGTGGATGAGGGTTTGAATGCTCGGAGGTTGCAAGTACAGAGTAATGGTTTGGAAGGTTATAGCTTGACTCACGATGGAATGTTGTGTTTTCAAGGGAGAGTTTGTATGCCGAATGACGTCGAGTTGAGGCAAAGGATTCTTCGGGATGCACATAGCAGCCCATACGCTATGCATCCTGGAGGTGGCAAGATGTACCGGGATTTGCGAGAGCAGTTCTAGTGGCTAGGGTTGAAGTGAGAAGTGACTGAGTTTGTGGGTAAGTGTCTGACGTGTCAGCAGGTCAAAGCTGAACATCAGCTACCGTCAGGTTTACTCCAGACGGTGAAGATTCCTCAATGGAAGTGGGAAAGGATCACTATGGACTTTATCAGTGGGCTACCCCTTACGCCTAGCAAGAAGGACTCAGTTCGGGTGATTGTGGACCGTTTGACTAAATCAGCTCATTTCATACCGGTGAGGGTTGATTATTCACTTCAGAAGTTAGCTAAGTTGTATGTGGCCGAGATAGTAAGGTTGCATGGAGTACCAGTGTCAATTATCTCTGATAGGGATCCTAGGTTCACGTCGAGGTTCTGGAGGGCTTTGCATTAGGCTTTGGGAACGAGGTTGGATTTCAGCACAGCTTTTCACCCGCAATATGATGGACAGTTTGAAAGAGTAATTCAGATTTTAGAAGATATGCTAAGGGACTATGTTCTGGATTTCAGTGGTAGTTGGGAGGAGTATCTACCATTGACGGAGTTTGCCTATAACAATAGTTATCAAGCGAGTATCCAAATGGCACCATATGAGGCACTGTATGGACGGAGATGTCGCACTCCTACGTGTTGGACAGAGTTGGGCGAACGACAAATATTGGGTCCGGAGTTGGTGGCAGAAACTGAGGATAAGGTTAAGGTAATTCAGGCTCGTCTTAACGAAGCGTCAGATAGGCAGAAGTCTTACGCCGATCTTAAGGGCAGGGAGATAGAGTATGCAGTGGGCGATAAGGTTTTTCTGAAGGTATCGCCATGGAAGAAAGTGCTGAGATTTGGGTGGAAAGGAAAGCTAAGTCCTAGGTTCATCGGGCCGTACACAGTGTTGAAGCGAGTAGGACTGGTAGCTTATCAGCTTGAGTTGCCAATAGAGTTAAGTCAGATTCACGACGTCTTTCATGTTTCGATGCTTAGGCACTATCGATTAGATCTGTCACACGTTGTGCTAGTTGCAGAGATTGAAGTGAGCTCGGACTTGTCTTTCGAGGAGGAACCGGTACAGATTTTGGACCGAGATGTCAAGGTCTTGCGTAGGAAGTCAGTCCCCCTGGTGAAAGTGTTATGGCAAAACCATGGTACGGAGGAGGCCACATAGGAACCAGAGGATGTGATGCGGCAGTAATACCCTCAACTCTTCTGACCAGGTAATTTCGAGGTGAAATTATTTTTAAGGGGGTAGAACTGTAACATCCTTAAAATGAGGTTCTGCGTTTTGCTTGTGTAACATCCTTAAAGCGGGGTCTCTATATTTTGTGTGTTTTCGTGTGACAATATGCTTACTGTACTAGTTTAGCATGTTTTGGGGCCTAGGCATGACCTCGGGTTTGGCCTGAGTCATGGCTAAAATTTTTGTTTTGACACTTAGGAATAGGGAGTTAAGGAAGTTAGGGGTTAAGAGATATTATTGGAGGGTTGTGACACGAACAATCTAGTGGCAAAGTGGCAAGGGAGTCTTCACTAAGGTGCTTGGTTGGTGACGCCATATGCAGGGAAGGGGGAGCTCAGGTTCGAGCTCCACAAATCCCTTTTCTGCTTATTATTTTGATGCCAAGGTGGGAAGAGGTATGCTCAGGTAGGACTCTGTTGGAACAAAATGGATTAAGATAACTTTAAGTGATAGGAGTAGGACTCATTCAAACTTGTTTGAATGAGCGGATGAGAGGAATTCAAGGAGGGATAGGGGGGACGGCAAGTGTTTGAGTATGAGTGGGTTATGCTTGGCCGAATCTGTGGGTTGTGGTGTGAGTTTAGGAAGCAATCGGTTGGCACTTGGAAAGGGATTGAGCCGAATGTGCTTTGGGGAGAGGCTAAAATCGGCTAGCTTTAGGAGTCTTTTCTTTTCTTTGTTTAGTGTCAAACCGAAACCCCTCTCATTTATTTTCTCTTTTTGTTTTTGTTCCTTTTTGCTCAAGCCGAAATCCCTCTTGTTCTCCTTCTCATCTTTAGTTTCTCTTCTTTGCTGAATCTTGGGTTTATTTCCTCTCCACCTCTTCCATCTTCAAAAGCTGGAAGCCTTGTTGTTTCTCTTTTATTTTCATATAGTATTTTGGCTGAATACCCTTAGCCTCATTCCCTTCTCTTCTTACGTGCTCTAATCCTCTTTGAAGAGCCGAATCTCCTGGTAAGTGGCTTCTTTTCTATTTGATCCTCTATTAAAGATCTGTATTAAACTTTATTCTTGTTTCATGTAGGTAGCCGAAACCTCTAAGATCACTAGGGCATGCTGAAACTTTGGTGATTTGGTGGCCGAATCTGTCGACTAAGGTAAGGATGTGTCAAACTCTTTTGGTTTCGGTCATGTTATGGCCGAATTGCCTTTAGGTTCCTAATGATGTGTTAAAGCCGATTGTAGGGAGGAGAGTAGCCGAATACAGTGGATTTTTGAGGTTTGGTTGCCGATTAAGGTAAGGGCTCTTGGCGTTTCGGATTTGGTTCTTATTCTTCCAAAAGCCGAAGACTGATTATCTTTATGTTAGGGCTTGGCCTATTGTAAACGGAGATCCTTTGAGTAGTTTCAGGATTTGGTTGGAAACCAAATCGGCATTAAGGTGAGTGTGCCTTTGTATGACACATCTTCGGGATTTTGGTGTCTAGCCGAATGGCTTTAATCTTAAAATTTTATGTTGGCCGATTGTAGAGCAGAGTGAGGGCTAACTTTTTGAGACTTCGTTTAGATCTACAAATAGTCAGGTGTGTAACGCTTACACACTTTGTTAGTTTGACATGTTTATTGTGTTTCTGTTATAGCCATTAAACCGATAGTTATGCCTTGTGGGCATGAGCATGGACTCCGTGTAAGTCCCCTGACTATGAATCTCGATATATGCTATCATGTCATTGTTAAATGTATGCTATGTGTTATTTGTATCACTATATGTTATTATGCCACGATTGATATGGACATGATGGTAGATTGTTGAGCAGTGGGGGAAGAATTATTTGGACTGTCACCAGTGGTTTTGACCACACGACGGGTTGGCCCCGTCTTTGATTTGATAAATTGTGACTAAGTCCTAGTGGTTTTGACCACCAGTGGTTTTGACCACATATGAATATTGTGAATCGTTCCAGTGGTTTGGTACCACAGTGGGTTGGCCCCACATGTTAATTACAGGATTGTCATCAGTGGTTTTGACCACACGATGGGTTGGCCCCATCACTTGATTTGTGACTACGGTCATCAGTGGTTTTGACCACACCGATATATATTTGTGACTACGGTTACCAGTGGTTTTGACCACCAGAGGTTTTGACCACACGGGGTAGATAAAGGAGACTGGATGGTTAGGTTATGGGGTTGCATGATTTGCATGTTTTTACTGATGATTTATGTAAGTGCTTGCACTATCGGGTTCGGGATTTATACACTGACTCTTGGTGACTCACCCCTTCCCTTATATTTTGTAGATGAGGCATAGATTGCGGATATGGAGTCGGGGAGGACTCGAGGCGACCATGCATGCTCATTTGGGTTTTGATTTTCTTTTAGTTACTATTTCAAATTTTATTTGTTTACTTAAATTTGGTTTTGGTTTGTAATAAGGCCGCTAAGAATTAGTTTGGGTTTGTTTTTAGATTTTAATTTAATTATCGTATGCATATTGTTAATAACCTGATTTGCTTTAGAAACTAAAATTAAATTGGGATTTACAAAACTACACTCTAATCGGGTTTTTACAACGTTACCATCGGGTGGCATTATTCACAAGGTAATGACGAAACTAATAAAGATGATTTCAAACCTAAATTTTCAACAACTAGTAATATCAAACAGATTTCTTAAGCATGCGTTTTTCTGGATTGTTAAGCAACACGAAAACATTTTCAACAACATTTTATATAAGGTTTTCTAAACTTTAAGTTCAATAACAGAGTTTTCAGTAAAATAAACTGGGAAACTTGTTTATTCAAACATTTTCACCCCGTAGCATGCCAGATTCAGTCGTGGTGTGTGTTGACCGGTTTTGGGGAGTTACATACATTGCGATTCTGGAAGGCGTTGCATCAAGCGTTGGGTACAAGGCTAGATTTTAGAACAATGTTTCATCTACAAACTGATGGTCAGTCAGAGAGGGTAATTCAGATCTTGGAAGATATGTTGAGAGGCTGTGTTATCGACTTCACGGGTAGTTGGGAGGATTTTCTACCATTGGTAGAATGTGCATACAACAATAGTTATCAATCCAGCATTCAGATGGCACCCTATGAAGCATTGTATGGTCGTAAGTGTCGTACCCCTACTTGCTGGACAGAGTTGGGTGAGTGATAGTTTTTGGGTCCGAAATTGGTTTCAAAAACAGAGGAAAAGGTTAAGTTGATTCGGACTCGGTTGAAGGAAGCTTCCAATAGGTAAAAATCTTATGCAGATCTGAGGCATAAAGATATAGAATTTGCAGTGGGTGATCACGTTTTTTTGAAAGTTTTACCTTGAAAGAAGTTTCTGAGGTTTGGACGAAAGGGCAAGCTGAGCCCCAGGTTCATTGGGCCTTATTGGATATTGAGATGTGTGGGACCAGTGGCGTATCAACTTGAGTTTCCTTCAGAATTGAGGCAGATACATGATGTATTCCATGTCTCGATGTAAGGCGCTATCTTTCGGATCCATCTCACATAGTGTCGGTGGAGGAAATTGAAGTCAGGCCTGATTTATCTTTTGAGGAAGAACCAGTTCAGATCTTAGACCGAGATGTTAAAGAATTGAGAAGAAAGACAGTTCCATTGGTTAAAATTTTGTGGCAGAATCATAGTTCAGAGGAAGCCACGTGGGAGCCAACATATGTGATGAGACAGCAATACCCTCACCTCTTTTGAACAGGTAAATTTTGAGGCCAAAATTTCTTTAAGGGGGTAGAACTGTAACATCCTAGAATTAGGGGTTCTGCATTTTATGTTTTCTGTGTTGGGCTTGTTCTGCATGCTATTTGGATGTGTTTGGGGGTCTTAGGAAGGCTCAGGTTCAAGCCGGAGCCTTGGTTAAATTTTTATTCTAGGGCACTTTAGGGGGGAGATTTTGTAGAGTTAGGCCTTATATATATTTGTGTGTGGTTGATGACACAAAAAATAAGTTTGGAAGGGTGGTAAGTGACGCCTTAGGGAGCTAGGGGGATGACACTTCAAGGGAAGTAGAGAGGGTGAAGGTTCGAATCTTGCATGCCACACAAAGGAGCTTTATTTTTGGCGTCAGGATGGAGAGGTGGTAGCCTTCGTTGTGGACTCTGATGAGTGGGAGTTGAATGAGTCAAATATTTTGAATGGATGGACAAGAGGGATTATGGGAGGTTTGAATGGGTCAAGGTTGTTGGGAGATTTCAAATAAGGAATAGAGAGTGAATGGGGGAGGAAATCATGGGATGTGAAGAGAGGGAGAGTGTTTGGCCGTATGAAGGAAGGTGTGAGGGTTGCATGTACGGTTTTAGCGTGGTAAGGTAAGGGCCGAATCTCCCTTTGGTTCTTAGGCAAGCTATTTTTATTTTTGTTGCATATTCGGTCATATAGTTAGAGTACTGAAATTTTTCCAATTAGGTGCTTGTAGTTATTCTCTTTCACTTTTTTCAATTTCGTTCTTTTTGTCCCTTGTGCATTGCTAAATTTCTTAGTGTTTTCTCCTCCTTTTTACATTATTTCCTTTTTGTGCCGGCTAAGTTCATTTCGATCTTTCCTCCTCTTCTCATCTTTTCCCTTCATCTGAAACTTGGTTTCTTCATTTCCTTTCCATACTTTTCCCTTAGGCCGAGCCTCTTTCATTCATCTTCTACAAGATGTGTTCATCACCATAACCGAACCGCTTTGTTACCCATTCTAAATCGACTGTTGTCCTGTGTGTTAATTGTAGCCGAATCTCAGACTGTTCATTCTCTTCTTTACTTCTCCTTATTGTTCCATTCTTGAGCCGAAACCTTCTTGACTTTTGGTGGCTTGTGCTGAATCTTTGGACTCCATTCGACTTCTCTCGAACCAAGGCAAGGTATTCTCTTTTTAATTTCTTTTCACCTCCCTTACTTCTATTTAACAAACAAACCACTCATTCTTCCATAGATCGAATCTGGGTCCCTCTTGTAACGGATTACTTCACCTTTTCTTTTTCTTTTTGTAACTTGTTCTTTCATCTTTCATTGTTACAAGCCAAATATCGAGAAGTGGGATGCTGAGATTTCTTTGGTTGTCGAAAGTTCCTTCCCAATCGGTCTTACTCATTTGCGTTAGTAACAGAGGTAAGGAGTCCACTCTAAGTCCTATACGATTACTTTTTCTCTCTATTGTTCATTGCCATAACCCAACATCTTTGTTGGACAATCGTGGTTTCGTCATAGTTATGTATTGATCAAGATTCTTTCATGGATGCGAGTACCAGTCAAACCAAAGAAAGGAGTGTGCTCGTAGTTTCTAATCTGCCATTCAAAAGATGTGCTGTTTCGGCGGTTCAAAACTATCTGCCAGGTTGTGGTAGAGAGCCAACATTTGACTGGGATAGGCAAATAGTCGTTATCCCTGCTAGTGAAAGCATCGATGTAAAGGGTCTAGTTTTATGCATTATCAGGTGTATATGCTCACACTTTACTGGTTAATTAATTCTTGTTAATAAATATGTTGGTTGAAAGCCAAAACGACTGTTTTGATAGTCGAGATACCCTCGTGGGTAAGGTTGGAGACACTGGGTAAGTTCCGCTATAACAATACTTTCAGGTTAATGTAGTATGAGTTGATTATACATTATACATTCAAAGTATGTTGCTCTCATCTCAATATGTTAACATATGCATGGGTTTTGGATATGATGAAAAGAGGAAGTGTTATTTAGAGACTGTCACAGTGGTTTGGTACCATGGTGGGTTGGCCCCACATATCTTATTCAGTGACTATGTCTCAGTGGTTTGGTACCACGGTGGTTTGACACCACGTATATATACATTTTAGCGACTTGTCTTAGTGGTTTGGTACCACAATGGGTTGACCCCACATATATTAATTCGGGATTGTTGCAGTGGTTTGGAACCACGGTGGGTTGGCACACACATTATTAGTGTCTCTGTCACAGTGATCTGGTATCATGGTGGTCTGGAACCACAGTGGCTTGGTGCCACGGGCGTTTGGCTGATTCAGGTGACGTAGAGGATGGAAAATTAGGTTGGGCTAGGCTGCATTGCATACATTTTTAATATGTTGTGTTATGTGGGCTAGGGCCCAATGAGCATATGTGGGCTTAGAGCCCAGAATCCGTTTAAGGGAGAGTTACACACTAAGTCTCGGTGACTCACCCCTCTGCTAAATGTTGCAGGTAATCATTAGGTCACAGATTTGGAGCCGAGGTGAACTCTAGGTGGCCATGCAATATTTTTCTCGTAAACTCGTTTCTTTTATTTAGACTTAATTTTAATTGGGATTTTGGTTATGTAATAAGGCTGCTTAATTTTAATTTGGGTTTTGATATAATGCCGAACTTGCATGTTTTATAAACTGTCGAATAAGGGGTTTTCAAAAATTAATAACATAAACAAATAGTTTTCAAAGTGTTAACAAATGATGGCGAACGACTAATTAAATCAAAATTTTTTCTTAAACCTTTAGACACTAATTTCAAGATATCACATTTAGGAACGTCGCTAGATTTTATGTTGCTATAAAACGATACTCCGTTTCTACTGCTAGTTCTGCTAAACAGGAGATATTAAATAACATTTAAACTTCATAACATTTCAAAATTTTAGAAACACTAGTCGAAAGATTTTCAAAGCCGCGATTTTTCCCTTAAAATTTCAAATTCCTTAAAAAAACCTTTCCCTGTAACATACCAGATTTGGTCGTAACATATTGACCGGGTTTGGGGTGTTATAGACCATCCGATCAGAAATCATACAGAAAGTAAAAGTGATTCGTGGCAGTTTAGAATCCACTTCAGATTGTCAGAAAACGTATATGAATTTGAAATATGAGGATATGGAATTCTCATTCAACGATAGCATGCTTCCGAAAGTATTACCTTGGAAAAAGATGTAAAATGTTTTTGTGTATCTGTGTTGCGATGGTATTGATTGGACTCTCTAAGTATGAATTCTTCGATAGGGATTATGACTCAGCCGATGTGTTGTATAACGGAGAATCGATCGAATTTTGACACGAGATATTAAAAAGTTGTGAAATAAAAGCATAACCTTAAGTGAGGGTTCTTTGGAAGTGTTACAAGATAGAGGAGTCTACGTGGAAATCGAATTTATATTCTATTAAGATTTTCGGGGACAAAAATCCCTAAAGGGGGGAGAGTTGTAACAGCCTGATTTTGGATCTAGTCGGAACAGTGGTTTTAGGACCACAAATCCGATGAAGAAAAATTCATTTTTATTATATTTTTATGGTCTACAATTTTATGGAACGAGTTAGTGAAAATATCGATAAAATATTTTGACGTTTGGGCACTCAATTTAGTCAAAAGGTCTAAATTGTAAAAAAGTGCAAAACTTGAATTCTATATGTTAAAGGTGTCCAATTCCTATGAGATTTTAAATTGGAGGTCCTTAAATGGTAAGATATGTTTCCAAAGTTTTTCATTAAGGGCATTTTGGTAATTTGGTAATAAAAAAGCCAAAATAAAGCCAAAATCTTGTCCATCTTCCTCCCATGGCTGAATTTTACATGGAGAAGACATGTCTAGGGGTTTTCAAGCTTCCAAGCTCGACTGTAAGTCTGTTCTAGCCCCGTTTTTAATGCTCTTTACATTTTTAAGTCGTTGTAACTCAATCTTTCTATTTCTACCATCAATTTGAAGAGATGTCAAGGTATAAAATTTTACTCATGATGGATGTTTGTGTATTTTGATGTCTAATGGTAGAAAATACATGTTTGGTGTATGATGAACGACTTTTGCTAAGTGATTTTTGGTGAAAATGCCTAAAAGGACTTATTTGTAAAAGTTATAAAATATGGTGTAAAAATGTGAATAAATGAAAATTGTGGGCTGTTATAAGCATGTATAAGGTTCGGCTAATCATGGGTATTGAAGAAATCAAGTACATTTCATTTTACGAGCCTAGGGACTATATTGTAAAAATGTAAAACTTATGGTACAAAAATGTAATTTTTTCCATAATGTGATTTTGGGCTAATTGAATTATATAATTATTAAATAAGTTAAATGTGATATTATCAAGAAAAAAGAGGTTTGGACCTAGAACGAGTGAAAAACGAGTATTTGATGATTTAGTCCTTTTCGCCATTTTTAAGTCGAGGTAAGTTTGTATGTAAATAATGCAACTTTATAATTGTATTTATAGTGTTTTATTAATGCATGAATTGTATGATTGAATCTATGGATGAAATCGACGAATTTTTGACAAGCGAATAAATCTCGGTTAAACCTTAGGAATAGTTAGGATACAAATGTCATGACATTAGGGTCACTAAGATTACATGTAAGACCATATCTGGGATATGGCATCGATATGAGACTTCATGTAAAACGATATATGGGATATGGCATCGATATGAGACTTCATGTAAAACCATATCTGGGATATAGCATCGATGTGAGACTTCGTGTAAGACCATAGCTGGGCTATTGACATCGATACGAGATTACATGTAAGACCATATCTGGGATATGGGTTGGTACGGTACTGTCTGTTCGAGATCCCCGAGTATCATTTAGTATTCCAAGTGGTTCAATGGGAAATTCAATGGGTATGTCAAAGATGAGAAAGTATGTTAATATGTTATGAGATGGTATAGGTATGTACGAAAAACTCAAAGAAAATGAGCTCGGTATATGATGAACAATTGGCAAGACTGTGATTGAATAAGTTGTGCGTATGAAGTTTAAATGACATTTATGTTGATATGTTTTATGTAATTCATATGATGAGCTTTTGGTATATGACATTTATGCTGATATGTGTTATATTTGTATCAAATGACATTTATGTTCATATGACATTTATGAAGTTTAATGACATTTATATTGATATATGATATGTTATTCATATGATGAGCTATAGGCAAGTATGTGATTGAGTAAATTATACTCATGAAGTTTAATGACATTCATGTGGAAATATGTCGTGTAATTCATATGATGAGCTATTGGTAAGATAGGGATTGAGTAAGTTGTGTTTGTGAATTTTTAATGACATTTATGTTAATATTTGTTAAGTTATTTGTATGTCAAGTGTAAGAATAATGTTTTGTATTATTTGCATATGAACTTATTAAGCTATATAGGGGTTGGAGTTCACAGGAGATCCTATCACACTATCAAGCTATCATTTTGGGTATAAATGAATTCAAGTAATTTAAGTCTATGGCATGTATAGGGACTTATTGTTGGAACGCATTATGCTTGAATTATAAGTATTTAGGAGCCAAGTAAAGCATCCCAAAAATATATATAAACACCCCAAGGCGGCTATTCGAGGGCGTCAAGTTTTAGCAGAGTTTTCTGCCAGAACTTTACTCATTTAGGGAATTACTCTTAGATAGCCAGTTGATCCATCTCGAAGAGCCGGAATTCTACTCAAGACAGAGGATCTCTCCTTCAATTCCTTTAAGGGGTTTTAGGGATTTCTAATGTTTTGTTTTATCTTTTATCTTGAGATGTTTTATTATTTAGTTATGAACTAAACCCTTCAGATACCTGAAGGGAATGAAACCTATGATGAATTTTGTTATTGTTTTCTGAATTTATATGATAAATACTTAGTTTGTTCTTAATTATGTTGCTTAATTTAATTTGATGTGCTTAGGTGGAGGAGGAATAGACCTGTACCGGAGAGTAGATCTAGCATAATTAAGCGGAGTTGATCGGGCGCCTAGAGATAGGGTTACGAGATTTTGCCGGATTAGGGTGAAACCTAATATGAGAATCCATTGATCGATTTACTACTTCCTTAGGGGGTTATTATAAGAGAACGAGAGTTCCACTAATTAACCTAAGGTTAGACGTTATTCGCTTCGAGTGAAGGTTTAATATAGGTTAGGGAGTCTCACGGATCAAGCTAAGTAAAGAAATCATATGGTTTAGGGATAAATAATGAGTGAAGTCATAGGTGGATTCTTCCTGAGGGTATCGTCTTTATCAACTAAGTTTTCCAAAGTCTTTTCCCAATTTATTCGTTTATCTTTGCATTTTAGTATTTCATTAGTTTTAGATAAATAAACCAATCACTCCATATTTCAGGCTAAATAATAGAAAGAAAGTGAGTAGTAGTACTTTTAGGTTCCTTGGGTTCGATAAGATATTCTTGCCTTAACTATACTACTGTTCGATAGGTGCACTTGCCTCTATCGTTGTCATAGTTAGTCTCTGTGTTCAATCATTCTTTATAAATTTTAAAACTAGACTGCTTTTGCAATGATCAAGTTTTTAAGCGTCGTTCTTTGGGAACTCTAAAATATTAAGAAAGCTCTATTTCTATTACTTTAGCCATTATTTTTATTTTTATTTTATTTTTAGATTAAATTTTTTATTTTTTACTAATTCTCTTTCTTTCGTTCTTAAACTTGCAAGGTACCTCTAGTTTATGACTAGAAGAAATCCGAAAGGACGATTAGAATTCAAAAGTGACATTGAGGCAACCGCTCACAGAAATTGCAGAGAAATAAGACGAGCTCTAGACTATCAAAGAGAAGAACAGCAAAGATCCAATCCTACTGAAGGGATGCCCGAAAATAATCCATCTGATGCGCATGAACAGAATGCTTTGAGTACTATGTATGATTATGGTAAACCTAATTTGACGGGAGCAGAATCTAGTATTGTTAGGCTCGCTATAACTACTAATAATTTTGAATTAAAGCCTAACATAATACAAATGATTCAACAATTCGTTTAATTTGATGGTTTGCAGGATGAGGATCCAAACACTCAGATATCTAATTTTTTAGAATTCTGTGATACCTTCAAAATAAATGGCATTTTTGACGATGCCATACGTCTTCGGTTATTTCCTTTCTCATTAAGGAACAAAGCAAAGCAGTGGTTGAACTCATTACCACGAGGGTCAATCACCACATGGGATCAAATGACCGAAAAGTTTCTTTTAAAATATTTTCCACCAGCCAAAATGGCTAAATTTAGGAATGATATATCTTATTTTGTGTAGAATGACACAGAAACATTATATGATGCATGGGAAAGATATAAGGATCTCTTAAGGAGATGCCCACACCACGGATTACCTTTGTGGCTTCAAGTCCAAACTTTCTACAATGGTGTGAATTCTCCAACTAGGCAAATGATTGATTCATCAGCCGGTGGAACTCTGAATAATAAAACTCCGGAAGTGGCTTACGATTTTATTGAAGAGATGTCGTTGAACACCTATCAATGGCAAATTTCAAAGGCTAAATCGACAAAATCAGCCGGAGTTTTTAACATAGACGCAGTGACAATGTTGTCAACACGAATGGAGTTAATGAATAAAAAGCTTGATAATTTATGTTCTTCACAGGTACATCCAGTCATGCTATGCGAAGCAAGTGGGAATGTGGCGAATTCTAAGTACCCACCTCACCAACCAGAAGCAGAAAATGAGTAGACAAACTATATAGGTAACAATTTCAGATCTAATAATAATCCTTATAGTAACACTTACAATCTAGGTTGGAGAAACCACCCAAATTTTTCGTGGGGAGGACAAGGAAATCAAAGTCAGAACCTCTTCAAAATTACCAAAATCAACCTTATCCACTAGAAAAGAAGCCGAGTCTTGAAGAGATGCTAAAAAAGTTCATGGCAGACACAGATGCCCGTCTCCAAAGAACTGATACAACACTTGATAACCAAGGAATATCGATCAAAGAAATCAAGAAACAAGTCGGGGAAATCACTAGGTCAGTGGGACAACTCACAAAGCTTGTTTCAGAACGTCAACAAGGACGTCTACCAAGCAACACAGAAATAAACCCAAAAGAACAGATACAAGCCATCACATCTCAAGAGGATACAAAGGTGACAAGCCCACCTCAGTACAAGAAACCAAGGAAGAAACAGGTAAAATTGAGGTAGCACAAGAAAAACCGGTAATTAAAGAGTACCACCCTCGAATACCTTATCCCGAAGCATTGAAAAGAGATGATTCAGAGGAACAATTTAGTAAGTTTCTAAAACTTCAAAAGAAATTACACATTAACTTACCTCTTCTTGAAGCTCTTTTTCAGATGCCCGACTCAAGGGGATTTTTAAAACAGCTCTTAACAAACAAACGCAAAATAGATGAAGAGCAACATGTGGAACTTAACGCAACATGCTCAGCAATGCTACAAAACCAACTACCGTTGAAATTAAAAGATCCAGGGAGTTTTATGATTCCATGTTTAATTGGTAGTTTAACTATTGATAATGTGTTAGCTGATTTAGGGGCAAGTATAAATGTCATGCCTTATACACTATTTAAACGACTAGGTCTAGGGAAGCCCAAACAAACTAGGATGAGTATCCAACTAGCTGATAAAACTGTTAGAATTCCTAGGGGCATTATTGAAGACGTTTTAGTAAAAATCGATAAATTCGTCTTCCCAGTAGATTTTGTTGTTTTAGACATGGATGAGGAAAATTCAATCCCTTTAATTTTAGGAAGACCTTTTCTTGCAACTGCCAAGACTAAAATTGATGTTGCCATAGGAGAACTCATACTTCGTGTAGGAGATGAATCAGTCAATCTTCAAGCTCTCGACTCAGCCAGAACCACAGAAGATGAAGGTAAGAAAGTCGTTTCAATAGATAATCAAATTATTCAACCTTCATCGCAGGAAATATCACAAAGCATCAAAACTGAGCCAACACAAAATCGTACGATCAACAATTTAGAAGAGCAGAAGATACACACCAAAGAAAAATCAGATCCGACAAAATAAAACCAGAGGAACCACCAGAAGAGCTCATAGGGACATCAAATCACTTTAAAATAGGAGACCGGTGCTATTAGACAAAGCCGATCCTCACATCACTTCAACAAACCTAAAGAAAAAGGAAGAAATACTCCTTCAAGTACACAATGTTTTCCCATACGAAATAGTCGAGGTAAGAAATCCAATATTCGGCAATTTCAAGGTAAATGCTTCTTGACCTAAACTTTGTCATGAAAATAAAACTGTCAGTAATAGGGAAAATATTCAAACTTTTAAACCTCCCTAAAATTTTCAAAGTCTAGGATAGTTTATCTTAAGACTATACACAAGCGCTTCTCGGGAGGCAACCCGAGCGCTAACACTTTTTTTTTCTCAAAATTATTTTTCTTTTTTTTCTTTTCTCTCTTCTCTCTCCACAATTAAAGCAAAGATGTCAGTTTTCAGGCCACACGGCCGTCCCCGTGGCCGTGTGGACCACCAGAACTACCACAGTGACAGAGCAGAGCAGTGCAAGTCAGTCCAACCACCCTCAACATCACGGATCCAACCACTCACAGCATAGGCACCGACAAAAATAGCATGGCCGTGCCACACAGCGGCGCTAAGATTCTGACTTATTTAGAATGGGTAGACCACGCCCGTGCATTCCAACCTTGTTCCTATACTAGCTTTTTAGGAACGGGCGTGCAAACCAACAAAACGGGCATGGAAGGACAACACACCCCACAACATGGCCTTGCGATACGGCCGTGTGAATCGAGACACCCTCGGTACATGGGCATGGGAATGTGCCAGATTTGAAATCCTATTTAAATCCCCACAGCCCATCCTCTTTGTCCCATCTTCTTTCTTATTCATTCTTTCTCTTTTCTTTCAAATTTTTCTTCCTATTCATAGAAAAGATCCAAGACACTTGAAGCAACACAAAGATCATGCCGAAGAAACATAAGCATCATCTCCTTAGAGGAGACCTCAACATGAGTTCATACCGGCAGCTTCACTTAATTGACACGCCAAGGGTCTCGAAAACCTTTTCGGTTCTATTTTTCTTTTCTCGTCTCCTTTATTTTCCTTATCTATACTTCTTTTCTACTTAATTTAATTTATTTCATATTAGTTTCTTGGTTTTAGGTTCTAAAGGCTGCCAGGGAATCATACACCACAACCTTCGAGGTCACACCCACTTCGCAAACCATCCAACAATAAGGACTCCTTAGTCCATTAGCCTTTTCTTTCAATTTCAGTTTTCTTCTTAGTCTCCTTCTTTTTATTTCCTTAATCTTTAAATTTATTATTAGTATATTATTATTTCTCTAGATCTCTTATCTATATCTTTACAGGCTACCCAATTTCTTCATTTAGCAAATTGATTCTCGGTAGCCACTCCACCAGGCCCATAGAAAACACCATCACCGCCACCAAAGATGCGAGGGATCATCTAGATTTCAGGAGTATTACTTTCCCACTTCTCTTTTGATTTGGCACATAAATTTCATTATCTATCTTTGTACATTGAGGGCAATGTACACCTTAAGTGTGGGGTAATAGTGCCTAACTTTTGCATAATTCTCAAAACCACGAATTTAGTCTTGATCTTAAGTATTTTCTCATATTATTAATTAGGTGAAATTTCTAATGATTTATGATTTTTATTGATATGTTTTAGAGTAGGTCATAGTTAATTGTGCATTGATGATTAAATTTGAAGAATACTAGAGAATCGAGCATGATAAGTCTACTTTCTATAATTTACAAAAATTGATGGGTCGTTGAACTGAATTTGAGTATCACCTTGAAGTTCAAAATTTACAAGGATTGATGTCAAAACACCCATAATTTTTATGAGATTTTGAGCCTTGTAGAGCATATATATTCTTTTTCGTGCTCACTTTATTGATTATGAGTGTGTCAACTTTGAACTGTTATTCTAGAACTTGCCTCGTTTATACATGTCGAGACCACATTAATGATTTGATATACTGAGATGATAAAGGCACCTAGGTTTTAACCCGATTCACTCCGCTAAAAAGCCTACCCATACAAATTAACCCCTAGTGAACCCCGTTGAATCCTAACAACCTTTTTATTGACTCACCCACTAATATTAACCCAAAATCCTTTTGTATTTGTTACAACATTCCTTTGACTACCCCTCTATCGAGAATTGATTTGATCAATTACCGAATTAGGTTATTTCAATTATCAAAGTTCCTTCTATTATGTTTGTTTTAGTTTGTTTTTTAAAAAAAATCTAAGTTTATTCAATATTAGTAGTATACAAAAGAGCTTAGAGCATTTAAACTCCAATTGTTGAAAAAGCTTGTATTAAAGTATTATCAAAATACTCCTTATTATAGAGTAATTGTCAACAGTGATATTATTAGTTTTCATTCGAAGTCAATATTCATATTTAGTTCAGTGTGTAACACTCCAATCCCGGTCAGCACACCACAACCGAATCTGGCATGTCACGGAGTGAAAACCTTTTGAAAACGAAAGTTTATTGGATAATTTTCTTTAGAAGACCCTTTTTGGAAATCCGTGCTTAAAGTCTAATTATTGTTGCAAGTTTTTAGAAAACATTCAAGTTATCTTTGTTATCATAATTTAAGTGATGTTACCCGATGGCAACGCTTTAATGAAAAACGAAGGAGTTATAGTTTTAAAAACATTGCGTTCTGCCAGTTAATTATTAAAATCATTTATCCCACATAGTTAAAATAATAGCAATAATAAAATGATACCAAAAATAAATCTTAGCGGCCTTATTACATAACCCAAAAATCAAAATTTAAAATTTAAAAAGTAACTAAAAGAAACCATAATCCAACGAACATGCATGGCCGCCTCGAGTCCTCCCGGCTCCATCTCCGCAATCTATTCACCTGCAAAATATAAGGGAAGGGGTGAGTCACCAAGACTCAGTGTGTAAATCCCCAACCCGATAGTGCATTCACTTACACAAGTTATCAGTAAAACATGCAAACCATGCAAAACATGCAACCCATAACCTAGCCATCCAAACACCTTTAACTACCCCGTGTGGTCAAAACCACTGGTGGTCAAAACCACTGGTGACCATAGTCACAAATATATCGGTGTGGTCAAAACCACTGATGACCGAAGTCACAAATCAAGTGATGGGGCCAACCCATCGTGTGGTCAAAACCACTGAGGACAATCTCGTAAATAATCTCGTGGGGCCAACCCACTGTGGTACCAAACCACTGGGACGAGTCACATATCGATATGTGGTCAAAACCACTGGTGGTCAAAACCACTAGGACTTAGTCACAAAATATAATGTCAGTCAATAACCCGTCGTGTGGTCAAAACCACTGGTGATAGTCCAAAATAAATCATCCCCTCCTCTCATCAAACCCATCATCATGTTCATAACATATGTGTCATAATATCAAATGATCATGCTAATAACATATATCATAGCATTTAATGATTACAATAATGTGTACCAAGAATCACATAACAGGACTTACCCTAATCCAAGCTTATGCCCACAAGAAAAGTCACTAATACCAAGGGTTATACAAGAACATATCAAGCATCATTAAACTAATAAAGTGTGTAGCGTTTACACACGACTATACTGTGAAACCCAAACTACGCGATACCACGAGATCCTAAAACGTATGTCCTTACTGCGCCTACAATTAGCCAATACCACCCTTTAGATTTAAAGCCATTCGGCTTATTCACAAAATCCTAAAGGATATGTCGCCCCAAATATAACACACCTTAAACCGATTTGGTTTCCAACCAAATCCCGAAGCCACACAAAGCCTCATTGCAATCGGCCACACACTAGCACACATGAAAACATTTAGCCTTGACTTTTGATCGATTAAGACATAGATCTTAATGTTGAACCCTTACCTAGATCAACCACCAAGTCTCAAGGCTCCTTGAATTCGGTAATAGCCCTCCCTACGATCGGTTTTGTCACTTTATTAGAGAACTAAAGGCCATTCGGCCATAATCATAAATCCCGAAAGAAGAAAAGAGTTGCCGCACCCTTACCTTAATAATAGATTCGGCTAATCAAACTCCAATATTCGTCACCCCTAAATGATGCTGAAGGTTTCATCTCCCTTCAAAGAACAAGAACATAGTTTTAATACTTAGATCTAAAATGGAAAAAGAAAATAGAAGAGAAGTGGGTTTCAGCATTACCCCCGTTGATCAAGAAAAGAAAACGAATAGGAAGTTCACTCACCAGAGTTTCGGCTATGATCCAATAGGAGAGGTGAGCTTCAGCACTTGTGAAGATGAATAGATAATGCAAAAAGAGAGGAATTTGTGAGCACGATATTCGGCTTTTGAACAAAATAGAGGGAAAAGAAGTAAACAAGGTGATTTCAGCAAAAAGAAATCTAGCAAAGAGTAAATCGAAAAGAGAAGAGAAGGTAGCTATGAGAGTTTCGGCTTTGAGCAACAAGAAGGAGAAGAAGTGAACAATCGGCCAAGTGCCCAAAATTGCCAAAAAGAGAAAAGAGAGATTGGGAGGGGTGCAATTGACGTTTCGGTTTGACACTGAACACAGAAAAAAATAAGACCTACCAAGCTTTGCCCATTTTAGTTATCAACCTAGGCACATTCGGCCACTACCAAAACCCCAAGCCGATTGTTTCCCCATGCCCAAAGTCCACCCTTCGGCCAACTCTTCCAAGTGAGCTTGATAAGACTCAAACTCCTCAATTCCCTCATCTTCATCTATTTGACTCTCTCTATCCTTATCCATCAAGAGAGTCCCACCTGAGTACTCCTCTCCTTGCTTGTGGCATGAAAAGAATAGCGGAGTGCAATTCCTGCACTCGAACACGTGCTCTCTCTCTCTCGCATGTGGCGCCACTCCCCTGACACCCTAGTGGCGCCTCCCTTGCCATTTTTCCCATTGCTTTCTTATGTCAACCTTTCCAAATAAAATCTCTTAACCCCTCTCTCCTTTAGCTTCATTTCCTTAAATGCCAAAACAAAATTCTTCGCCCTAACTCAGGCCTAACTTAGGGTTTTAACTAGACCCTAAAACATGTTAAATGAACATTATAGACAATTCATCACATGCAACACAAGCAAAACGTAGAACCCCATTTTAAGGATGTTACACAGTGTTTCTAGTTAGACAATTTGTCAAGTCAGTCTCAATTCTAACCTTCTAATTCAGCCTTTATCCACACCTTTTAACCCAAGCCTGCTCCAACCTCGATTAAAGACCTTTTGATTTGTGTATCATCTCATATACAAATGGTGGAGATTTGATTTTCGAGCAAGCCTATGGGATTAACTTTTCGTGTTCGATTTAGAGTGCTTATTCTTGAACCTTAAACACCTTTGAGTGATTTGAGTGAATCTTTAGTGAGGATGTCGATCGTTATCGATTTTGAATTAAAGGTAATTACTTAGATAAGGGAGACACCTATGTTTTCGTACTACAAAGGTATGACTTATCGTAATTGAATCTTTAGGACTCTTTGAGTTGAATTATCCATGTATAAATTATCTATGAATTATGATGAGACATTGTCAATAGGAATTATGAATTGTGGGAAGTTCGTTTTAATTATAAGTTGAGAATTTTGCTTGAGGACAAGCAAAAGCTTAAGTGTGGGGGTATTTGATAAACCGTAAAAGTAACATATTTTAATCCCACATTTAGTATGCTTTTGGATGAATTTATCCTCGATTTACGTAAAAAAAGGTGCTCTCAATCCTTTCTTTTTGTGTCTTATGCTTAGGAAAGCACCTAAGGATAAAAAAAACATAAAACGGGCTTAAAACGGACCAAATCGGGCCAACCTAAGAAATCGACACGGCCTGGACTTTAAGCTACACAGCCGTGCCTTGCCATTCACTTCACACGGCCATGCCACGATTTACACGGCCATGCCCCAATTGACAGACTCGAAGCACGGCCTGTACCTTGACGTGCATAGCCGTGCCACAGCCTTGCCTAAATCAACAAAATAGAGACACGGGCTAGAAGACGACTTACACGGGCATGCCATGACCGTGCCCCTACCACGAGAAAGAGCAATTTCACTCGGATTAGGATGCTTGAAGCCCAAGAAATGCAATCCTAAGTCTTCTTAAACACCTAGGAATGGATTATGCTTGAATTATGAGTATTTAGGAGCCAATTAAAGCATCCCAAAAATATATATAAACACCCCAAGGCGACTATTCGAGGGCGTCAAGTTTTAGCAGAGTTTTCTGCCAGAGCTTTACTCATTTAGGGAATTACTCGAACATAGCCAGTTGATCCATCTCGAAGAGCTGAAATTCTACTCAAGACGGAGGATCTCTCCTTCAATTCCTTTAGGGGTTTTTAGGGATTTCTAATGTTTTGTTTTATCTTTTCTGTTGAGATGTTTTCTTATTTAGTTATGAACTAAACCCTTCAGATACCTGAAGAGGATCTAGAGTCCCGAACTACTTCCAATGTATATTTTGGGCCTCATAGGCACATTTTAGGGATGATATGAATGTGTATGAAAAGTTTTAAATTTGGATTAAAATTTATGACTCGAAAATGTATATGGAATACGATTCACTTTTAAGATGCCTTGGTGGTGAAATGGTAGACACGCGAGACTCAAAATCTCGTGCTAAAGAGCGTGGAGGTTCGAGTCCTCTTCAAGGCATAATATTGAGAATGCTCATTGAATTGGAATAAGTTCGGCAGCGGATTACGAGATCTCGGTGATCTTTTCTATCTAATGAATGTTTGTTTGTTTCTAAGTCTGATAATGCCTCATAACCTGTTCCGGCATCGAATACGGGTAAAGGGTGTTACACAATATATATTGTATTGACTAAAGTGGATTATGCTTATAAATTGAAGTAGTAAGCTTTATTTTTGAATTAGGAACTTACTAAGCGTTTCATTCTTACTTTGTGTTAATTTCTTTGTGTGTCTATATATCGTAAGCTCGTTTGGGTTGTAAGAGGGTGGAGATTTCATCACACTCTCTATCGGCTATTTTGGTACTCATGATTTTATAATTTTTGGTTATAATGGCATGTATAGGTCAATATGGCTAATGATAGCCTATATGTGTTGTTAATGATTTGGGCCATTTGAATTGGATTGTAAATGTCAAAGAAGTGGTTTTGTGTATAGCCATGACAGTTGGCTTAATTTGACAAACATGATGATGTATATATTTGGATTAATGTTCTTGGTGATGAAGTTTATATTTGCTTATTGAATGCTTAGATGAAATATGGTAGTAAGGGTATTAATTTTCTTACCGAATGTATTATTGTAAATTGGTACATTGGGTACCATTTGAATGCATTTTGAGCATGTTAGATTTTGGTATTGAGTTGACATTATTTGAACTTGGTTGTGGTTAGTTTGAGTGACTATTGATGCCTTACTATGTGCTGATTGACATGTTTAAGTTGGTGCATGTTGGGTGAGAAAGATGGCTTGGAAAATATCCAATTGTTGTCCCCACGGGCAGAGACATGAGCGTATGTCTTAGCCGTGTGTGACACACAGTAGTTGGCACGACCGTGTGTCCCGTGATGCTTATATAGAAACTAGGTTAGTAGCTTCACACGGTCTAGCACACGGGTGTGGCTTGGTCATGTTGCACCCAGTTTTCACAAGGGCTGGTCACACGGGCGTGTGGTTGGCCGTGTGGTGCAAGTCAGTATACTCCCTAGTTTTGGCACGGCCTGGCACACGGCTTGGACACGGGCGTGTGTGGCCATTTCTAGGACACACGGGCTAGACACACGGGCATGTGGTCTAGCCGTGTGAGATAAGTCAGGGAGTTACACGAGTAGGACACGATCATTTGATCCCATTTCGAATGTCCACACGGCCTATGACACGGGCGTGTGACCCCTTCCGTTTGAAAATTTTTCTAAGTTTCGTAAAAGTTTCTCGAGCTATCGGTTTGTTCCTGAATCACTTTCAATGCATGATTTGGGCCTCGTAGGCTCATATTAGGGACATTATAGATGTTTGTGAATGATGATTACTTGAGGTGAATATTTGATTGAGAAATGTATGTTTAATTGTATAAATTGTTCGGTAATTCTTCGTAACCCTATTCCGGCATTGAATACAAGTGACATGTGTTACAACGTAAATGCCGATAAACGAACACATAACACATTGTGGAAAAACCACTACATATTTGCTGATAACGACCACATAATCATAAATAAATTGCCACATAACTTTCACCTTTCACAAAACTCCATCCCATGCACGTGATATGACAATTTCACTTTTTAACATATATTATTCACTTTTACACTTAGGCATGTAAACATGCTCTCATAATCACATATCTTATTAATCACTTATAATCACTTTAACATGTTAAACATGCTTTTCACATTAGATCATGGATCTTAATTTTCACATACACATATTTAAGTCTCACATGCTTAAATCATCACAGTATCATATAAGTCATTCATCACATATCTTGAGGATGAGATTTACATATACATCATAATCACAATCATAATCGCATCAATTATCATGTGTTTCATGGAACCACTCGATTAAAGTCACTTACTTGGTGTTCATCTTGTTAAGTTCTTCAACTCTTCATGAATATTTAGTGTACTCATTTTTTATTATAATTAAATTCTTAATGTAATAAAATAACTATATCACAAAAAATGGTAACTATCCCACACCTTATATCATAGATCTGATTTACCATAATCCTTAATAATGATCTCACTTTGATCTAACTCGAAAGATGAATCTAACACATGAATAACGTTTATTCGTTAGGATTCGTTTAAAAAATATTCATCACTAATAGATCGGTTACCAAAGTCCTCACCAACACTTACCCTAAGGTTTTGGACTCTCAAAATGATGATCCCCAATGCGAAACTAGGGGCCTCCCCTATTATTATCATTTGGTCCTTCAAGATGGTAAGGAGTAGTATTAGTATAATAATAAATAAATGATAATAAATGTAACATTGTCCCTAAGGCCACTAAACCATTCAACCATGATATGAAACCACTAAGAGAAGGATTTTACGATCCAAATAACCACACTTACAACTTGATTCAATACGAAATGGTCGATGAATCGAGAAAGGGACGAAGTTGATGAATCAAGTAATTTAAAAACACTGATAGAATGAAAGGAATATGTAAGTTTAAGTAATTAAAGAATTAGCAAGAGAAAGAAGAAGAGAAAGGAAGAAATTTTAGTCATCGGCATTGACAATGGTCCGGCGACGACGATTGCTTGACAGTGGTCTAGTGATGGTGGAGTGGTAGTCCGATGGCGGAGGAATATGGGGTTTCGACATAATAGGGGAGGAGAAATGAGACCTAAGGTGGTGCGTGATGGCGACCACAGTGGCGATGGGAGGAGAAAAAGAGGAAGAGAGGAGTTGTGGTGACCATGAGGTGTGGTGGAGGTTTGGTCACGATAGAGGAAATGAGCAAAAATTAAAAGAAAGGGTGTGGCTCTTGATGATCCTTGTAACACTCCTTACCTGCAATCCATGCCGGAATCGGGCCCGAGGCATTACCGGATTAAAACCATATGATCATCACTTAGGCTCATCGATTACTCTCTTAAGTCACCTCTACAACCTCAATCTCAACTTACGAGGCCTTACTCATACACGCAAGACTCTAGAGACCCTATTGAGAACTTCTGCGATTTAAAAAAATTTCCACCTAAACAGGGACTACACGCCCGTGTAAGGTGAGACACATCCATGCAAGGTCACACACGCCCATGCCCTCAACCCGTGCATGAAACCCCAGGCATTTTGCCAATGCCCCACGACTAGGGCACACGCCCTTGCTCACCACCCGTGGTGAACACTGACTACACCACACGGCCTGAAGTCTAGACACACGCCCGTGTGGCTAGCTCGTGGCTTATACTACTCGAATCTGTCAAAGAGACACGGCCAAGACACACGTCCGTGGGTTGGCCGTGTGTCACACATGGCCTAGACACATACCCGTGTGTCTAACCACATGGAAAAGAACAATCTAATTGCCAAGTTCTTTTCAATCCTCAAGTTCTTACAATATATACTCAAACAACACATCCATAATCAACTCATATTCAAACAAAATCTTACATGGGTAACTACATTTTTTTCATATAATAAAGTAGCCAACAACTATGGCATTATACAAAATAGATTATCCATCTATAGGCTAACACATCTTAGCCATTTACAACAAAATTCACTAACTTTTCTAGCCCCTATACATGCCATATACAAAACATTTAGTCTAGTGTACCGGAGTGAGTTGATAGTGTGGGCGATCTTCTGATTAATCCACGTATCTCGATTCAACCCTCTTTCTCTATAAGACAAGGGAAAGAAAAGGAGTAAGCCTTGAGCTTAGTAAGTTTACACATAAACAATTTAAGCATCCTAGTATAAACTAATCAACAATTAGCATTATACTACCAAATAAATTCACATCCACAATTATGCTTACTCTTTTTATCCCTTACCACATTTCCAAAACATTATGAGTCACATACTCATAATCATTGACATGCACCCCTGCACTCAATACCACATTTACTCAAAAACATGACATATCATTTATCACGCTAATACATCCACACAACTAAATTACTCGGTGGTTTTGCACTCAACCCACCACAATCAGGTAATAAGGTAATATCGCACATAGCCTACCGAGAGGTACTCATAGTGGTTTCATACATAGCCCACTAAATAATATACTTAACTATGGTATCGCACTTAGCCCACCATCAAATATTATCACTACTCATCCACATATCTACTTACTCACTCATTCATGATATCTACCACATTCATTCCATTGAACCACATAAGTTCTCAATCATTCTCATTCATTTTCATTCATGCTACACACTAGCTAGCATTAAGAATGTATAAGTAGAACGCATTGATTAGCATAAACTTACCTTGGTACTCAAAAAGTATAAAGATGTGCAATTTAGTCCACCACCTTGCTCTTGCCTTAGTTTCGATCTGGGCTTCATCTTTATTGATCTATAATGATAAATCAACTCATTCCATGCACACATTGACTAAATTAACCATTATCTCATACTTTAGAAAAATTACCATTTTGCCTCTAAACTTTCTCATATTTACACATTTGGCCCAAGGCTCGTAAAGTGATTTTCATTTAACTTTCTATCCTTTCATGCATAGCCGAATCATTTACTCAACTAAAGTAATCATCAATTCTTATTAAATCCCACATGTATGATCAATCTCAAAACTTTCAAAAACTAGTCCCTACATGCATTTTTCATGGAATTCTTTTAGCAAAAGATGTTTCTACTACATCAAGCTTTCATATTCTTCCATAAAACATCAAAATACGATGAATATAAAAAAATGAGCTAGAATATTTTTTTTAACATCCATCTTAGCTAAACATATAGCTAAAAATAGCTTACTCATGTTACTAGGACTTCAAAAATACGATGAATATAAAAAACGGAGCTAGAATACACTTACTAGCTAGCTTGAAAAGTTGAAGAGCCGTAACAATGGCTTCTCTCAAATTTTGTAAGCCTTGGGGAATAATATGAATGAAAATTCTATCATCTTTTTCCCATTTTAATCATTTAATTGACAAATGACCAAAATGCCCTTTTGTCCAACTTTCAAATGTTAACCCATTCATGCCCAATTTTGTCCAAAAATTAGAATTTGGGAAAATTACTATTTAAGGACCTCTAATTGATATTATAAAGCTATTTCATACAAATAACTTCTAGAATACCACATTTTGCAACTTTTTCAATTTAGTCCTTTTGGACAATTCAGTCACAATTTGACAAAATTGCTTCATGAAACTTTCACACTAACATGCAAACATAGCATAGACTTCAAAAACTCATACATATACCTCAGGTTTGTGGTCTTGCACCACTATTCCGACTAGACCCTAAATTGAGATGTTGCAATCCTCCTCAATGGTATAAGTATTTTCAACCTGGTCAACCACTAGCTCACGTTGAGTTACGAGTTCAAGTGTGCCCACTTGTGACGCAAATAAATTTACTAGGATTCCCAGACCCTACTCTCCACGAGCTCTCATACCCGTAGTACAAATGCCTTATGTACTTATCTTTTTATCAAATTCTTAAGTTTTATGAAGGTTTTATATGGCAATTAGAAATGAGCTTTCATTACCAATTTAAATTTTTTTTACTTCTAAAAGTTTCATCACTATAGTATTGATATCCATAGTTTTTAGAATCTAGATTTTCACAGTATATAGAAATCTATAGTTTCACATTAAAAATTCATTAAGTCAGAAGTACTTATCAGGGCAAGCTTCGGAGTCTAGGATTTTCAAAACAGAATCAAAACTTTATTTAAAATTAGTTTTGACTATGACTTGTTTTTTCCCCAAAATACCCTTTTTTTCACAAATATGCATGCATTTAAAAAAAAATAAACCATAGTCTGAGTTTTTGAATCAGACTCTGATACCACTAAATATAACACCTTAAACCCGACCTAAACATTATGGTCGAATATTAAAGATCAAATTGGCCATATTGATGGTGCAGAAAATCATTTAGCTATTTTCTCTTAAAAATCGTTGTTGCTAAAAACATCATTGTTGAGAAAACTGAATTTTGTTTGAATTTGTTTATCTAAAGAAAACTTAAGTTTTGATATTTTTTTAGAAGGTGTCGTACTTCAATTAAAACATTGCATTGGATAATTTGAATATCTAAAACTTATTTGTCATTTTTAAAAATGTAGATTTAATATATATCTCATAAAATATCAATTTTATGAGCAAATAATGTTGATGTTCGAAAACAAAGTATTGAATTTTGAAAACACCCTTTTTTGGCCTTGTTTGACTTAGTTATGAAAAATCCATCATAAAATGTCAATTTCACAATATTTTAAATGATAATTTTAAAACCCAAATCATGTAGAAAAATCCAAAATCAAAACAATCCAAAATCCAAAAGAAAATCCTAAGCAAAAGCCCACAATAATAAAAACACATCCTTAAAATATTGAGTACCAAAATAATATATTTTTCTGAAAATGACCGAGAGCACCATCATAAGCCGAGCCCATCGTAATCTCGATTATTATCTAAAAAGTTAGAATTAAAAAGGGGTGAGCTTTAAAAACCCAATGTGAGATCAACTCAAATATAATCACATACATATCAAAATATCAATCTCATCATATCAATCATCATAATAATCACAAGTTCTAATATTGTTACTTATGTATGAACATGTCAATGCATTCTTTAAAAATGATGCACATTTTATAAAATTTCCTACTCATCTCTGCTACACACCATATATCGAGTTCCCCAGAACTCATCCATCCAATAACACACCATTTGTGGACAAGCCACCACATAAATGCCGATCAACGGTCACATAACACATTGTGGACAAACCACCACATATTTACCAATAACGACCACATAATCGTAGATAAATTGCCACATAATTTCCACCTTTCACAAAACCCCATCTCATTCATGTGATATAAAAATTTCACTTTTTAACACATGTTATTCACTTTTACACCTAGGCATGTAAACATGGTCTCATAATCACATATCACGTATTAATCACTTATAATCACTATAACATGTTAAACACGCTTTTCACATTAGATCATGGATCTCAATTTTCACGTACACATATATAAGTCTCACATGCTTAAATCATCACATGTATCACATAAGCCATACATCATATATCACGAGGATGAGGTTTACACATACATCATAATCATAATCACAATTATAATCGCATTAATTATCATGCGTTTTATAGAATCACTCGGTTAGAGTCACTTACTTGGTGTTCATCTTGTTAAGTTTTTCAACTCTTCATTAATATTTAGTGTACTCATGTTTTAATATAATTAAATTATTAATGTAATAAAATAACTATATCACACAAACAAATGGTAACAATCCCACACTTTCTATCGTAGATTCGATTTGCCACAATCCTTAATAACGATCTCACTTTGATATAACTCCAAAGATGAATCTAACACATGAATAACGTTTATTAGTTAAGATTCATTTGAAAAATATTTAGCACTAATAGATCGGTTACCAAAGTCCTCACCAACACTTACCCCATGGTTTTGGACTCTCAAAAGATGATTCCCAATGTGAAACTAGAGATCTCTCTTATAATTATCGTTTGGTCCTTCAAGATGGTAAGGATTAGTATTAGTACAATAATAAATGAATCATAATAAAATGTAACATTATCCATATGGCCACTAAACCATTCAGCCATGATATGAAACCACAAAGAGAAGGATTTTGCAATCCAAATAACCACACTTACAACTTGATTCAATACGGAATGGTCAATGAATCAAGAAAGGAACGAAGTCAATGAATCAAGTGATCTAAAAATAGTGATAGAATGAAGGGAATATGTAAGTTTAATTAATTAACGAACCGAAAAGTGAAAGTGGAAGAGAAAGAAAGAATTTTTGGTCACCGGCAATGATGGTGATGGTGGTCCGACGGTAGTGGCGGCTCGACAGTGATCCGACGATGGTGGAGTACCGGTCTGACGGCAGAGGGCTATGCGGTTTTAACGTAATAGGGGAGGAAAAATTAGACCCACAGTGGCACGCGATGAAGATAACGGAGGTGATGGGAGAAGAAAAAGAGGAGAAGAGGAGTTGCAGCGACCATGAGGTGTGGTGAGTGGTGGTGGAGGGTTTGGTCACAGTGGAGAAAAGGAGCCAAGATTAAAAGAAATGGTGGTTGTTATTTTAGAAAATTGAGAGAAAATGGATTAGAACAGAAATGAAAAAGAGGGAAATTGGGAGTAAGAGGGAGGTAGAATGGCATAGTGAGGTTGGGAGTGTGGAAAGAGGTCGGTCAACTTGGTTTAGGTTCAATGAACCTCTTGTATGGCAAGGATGAGAAGTTTTTGTAAGGGAAAAAGACAAGGATAAAAATGGGGATCATGCACCTTCATTTTAAGGTAAGTTTGATCTATATTGGAGGAAAGGAATCCTCCTATTTATGGTGAAAAAAATTTAGACAGCAAGCACTTAAATTACATGGAAAAATTATAAAAAGACTTAAACAGAAGTGTGTGAACATTAGGACTTGAACCTTGGACCACTAAGATAGCTAAAGAGTTAATAAACCAGTAAACTACTCACTTCTTTTTTCTCAAACTTGTGCAAATAAAAATAAAATATGGGATGACATTTGCTAAAGGTTTCAAATAAATTTGCACCAAATAAAAATTAACAGGAGCGAAGGGTTCGAATCCAGACCATCAAGGACAGCTCCACCATTACTCAATCACTATAATTGATATTTATTTACTATCAAATGAGAAAAAGATTATCTAAATATAAATCCAGTTGTGACCACTCTTTGTTTATTAATCCAATTTCTACTAACCTAATTTTGGGGATGTGACGTGACGCAAATAAGTTCAAAGGAACTTAGTGGCTCTCGCTCATTATCACCTTGTTACGGGGCCATATAATCTTTTGACTCAAGGGATTGGGTTCCCTCTCAAACTTTGGTGGATACTTTTTGATTCTTAGTTGGCAGATAACCATACGCCAACCTTTGCACTTAACCGTCTTTTACTCACTTTACGCAACTAGCGAATCTCAGAATTTAATCCATATTTTGAATCCCAATACATGATTTCTTTGCAGTTTGTAGTTAGATATGCTTTTCAAAATAATACCGAATAGATATTACTCTTGGCAGATTCCTTACAGAACTCACCAATTATCAGAACACCAGTTACATTGTATCTTCAAATCAATTCAGACAAACATACTTGCTTAGGAGAACCTAGCATTTTAATTCAAGAAATAGGTTCTTAGATAACTTCAATACAAGACCCAAAAAATTGAAAGTTTGGCAGGCACTTACACGACCCCATATTCTAATACATAAAGTTCTTTGTCATGACATATCATTAAGGCAGATTCATTAGTTGGTTACTTTGTTGAGAATTCTATCAGAAAAATGTCTCAAATAGGTAGTCTAACATATCACCACTTGGTCATTATAGAATTCACTCTACAAATTTTCTAGATAACATGCCACAAAGGCTTTTCATAAGATTAGCCCCAAAGGATTTTCTAGAGAACTTGCCACAAAGACTTTTCGTGTAACAACCTGCTTTTGTGTCTAGTCGAAACAGTGGTTTCAGGACCACAAATCCGACGAAGAAAAAATTCATCTTTATTATATTTTTATGGTCTATAATATTATGGAACAATTTCATGAAAATTTCATTTGAAAATTTTAACGTTTGAGCACTCAATTTAGTTAAAAGGACTAAATTACAAAAAGTGCAAAACTTGAATTCTATATGTTACAGGTGTCTAATTGCTATGAGATTTTAAATTAGAGGTCCTTAAATGGTAATTAGACCATTGGTTAAGTTGGTGGACAAAAATAGACATGGCTAGTTATGTTTTTAAAGTTTTTTATTAAGGGAATTTTGGTAATTTGGTAATTAAATGAATTAAAAAACCAAATTAAAAGCCAATTTTTGTCCATCTTCTTCCTCATGGCCAAAATTCACAAGGGGGAAGCCATATCTAGGGTTTGGCCACTTCCAAGGTTGATTATCAAGAAAAATGAGGTTCAGACCTAGAACGAGAGAAAAGCAAGTATTTGACAATTTAGTCCCTTTTGCCTTTTTCTATTTTTTCCTGTAGAGTCTACTGGATTGGTTATTAGAGTATCAAACCCTTTAGGTAAATGTGTCTTGGTTGATAAAGTATGCAAGAACTATCCGTTGATGTTTTGAGATGTTTATTTTCTGGCTGATCTGATGCTATTATCTTTTGGTGAGTTTGATATAATTCTGGGTATGGATTGGTTAACATTGCATGATGTTGTTGTCAACTGCAAAATAAAGACTATTGATTTGAGATGTCAGAATGATGAAATGGTTCAGATTGAATCTACTAATTTAAATGGATTACCAGCTGTGATATCAGTGATGAAAGCTCAGAGTTATGTGAAAAATGGTTATGGAGCTTACTTTGCTTATGTGATTTATTCGAGAGTGACTGAAAAGAAAGTTGAATCAGTGGCAGCTATTTGTGAACTCCCTGTCGTGTTTCTTGAAGAATTATTGGATTGCCTCCAGTACGAGAAGTAGAGTTTGGTATTGATTTAGTGCCGGGTACAACTCCTATTTCGATAGCTTCGTATAGAATGGCACCAACAGAATTGAAAGAATTGAAGTCTCAGTTGCAAGAGTTGACCGGCAGAGGGTTTGCACAACCGAGTTTCTCACCTTTGGGTGCTCCCATTTTATTTGTGAAAAAGAAAGATGGCACAATGATAATATGCATTGATTATCGTTAGTTGAACAAAGTGACTATCCAGAATAGATATCCTCTACCCAAATTGATGATTTGTTTGATCAGCCGAAAGGAGCTACTGTGTTTTCAAAGATAGATATGAGGTCGGGATATTATCAGTTGCGAATAAAAGATTTAGACATTCCAAAAACTACTTTCAGAACGAGGTGCGGGCATTATAAGTTTTTAGTTATGCCTTTTGGATTAACAAATGCTCCTACTATTTTTATGGATCTGATGAACAGAATTTTTAGACCGTATTTAGACCGATTTGTTGTTGTATTCATTGACGACATATTGATTTATTCACGTGATGAAATTGAGCATGCTGAACATCTGAAAATTGTGCTACAAACTCTACGAGGTAAGAAATTGTATGTAAAGTTTAGTAAATGTTCATTCTGGATGTGTGAAGTTGGTTTTCTGGGTCATATTGTGTCAGCATCTGGTATGCGAGTTGATCCGAGCAAGATTTCAGCTATTTTGGAGTGTAAGCCTCCAAAAAATTTGTTTGAACTTTGCAGTTTTTTGGGTCTTGTTGGTTATTATTGAAGGTTCGTAAAAGGCTTTTAGATGATTGCTACTCCATTGACTAGATTACATCAAAAGATACGAGATTTGAATGGTCCAATAAATGTCAGAAAAGTTTTGATCAGTTGAAAGCCCTTTTGACTGAAGCTCTAGTCTTGGTACAACCAGAATCGGGTAAAGAGTTCGTGATTTATAGTGACACTTCATTGAATGGTCTAGTATGTGTTTTGATGCAAGAAGGCAAAGTTATAGTTTATTCCTCGAGATAATTGAAACCACACGAAAAGAATTATCTAACACACGATCTTGAGTTAGCTGCAATTGTGTTTGCTTTAAAGATTTGGCGCCACTATCTCTTGGTGAAAAGTGTCATGTGTTTTCGGATCATAAAAGTTTGAAATATTTGATGACTCAGAAATACCTTAATCTACGACAGAGAAGATGGTTAGAACTATTGAAAGATTAAGAACTTGTGATAGATTATCATTCGGGTAAGGCAAATGTTGTTGCTGATGCATTGAGTCAAAAATCGCTATTTGCATTACGTGAGATGAATGCTCATTTAGACTTGTTTGATGATGGTTCAATTTTAGCTAAATTGGAAGTGAAACCGTTGTTCTTATTACAAATATGTGATGCTCAAAAGTTGATAATGAAATGATAGTAAAACGAGCTCAGTGTGAATTGAACTCTAATTTTGAATTTTGAATTGATGTTGATGATTGTTTGAGATTTCAAAATCGAATATGTGTTTCGAGGAATCCAGACCTGATTTAGCTGATATTGAAAGAAGCACATAGCAGCCGCCTAACTGTTCATCTAGGAAGTATAAAGATGTAGCATGATTTGAAACAACTTTATTGGTGGCCTGGTATGATGCGGGATATCTCAGATTTTGTGTCAAAATGTTCAGTTTGTCAACAAGTTAAAGCTGAACATCAAGTGCCATCTAGTTTGTTACAACCGATTTTGATTCTTGAATGGAAATGGGATAGGGCGACAATGGATTTTGTTTTAGGGTTGCCTTGGACTCCGAGAAAGAAATATGCAATTTGGGTCGTACTTGACAGGTTGACAAAATCAGCCTATTTTATTCTGGTACTATCTGATTACTCACTTGATAAATTAGCTGAGTTTTATATTGTAACAACCCGTTTTAGACCCTAGTCAAAATAATGGTTTTGAGACCACAAATTCGAGGTCAAAAAATATTTTAATTGTAACACCCCAAACCCGGCCCAAACACCACGGCCGAATTCGAAATGTTACTGGGAAAGGTGTCGAGAAAATTTGGGTTTTAAAGATAAAGAAAATGAATTTAAAATTCTAAGATTAAACTCCATTTAAAAAAAAGGTTTCTCGTTTAAACTTAGCAATTTATTTAAAAATAAAACGTTTGGGTTGCACAAGTTCAAATCACTATTTATACGAAAATTTTGGGAAACCGAAAGGTTTATAAGTAATCTATAATTTGAAAACTTCATTTAACTTCAAGTGTTGTAGATTTTTTAGAGTTTCTTTATAAATTAACCATTTGATAGCGGATCCAACTTAAAACTTAAAAAAACTCCAAAGTATTTAAAACGGCCTTATTACAATAAAATACCCCAAAAAGTAATTAAAAGTTTATAATGTACTTTAAGAGTAAAAACGGCTTCTGCATGGCCACCTTGAATCCTCTCCGGCCCGGTCCAAAGTATCACGTATTACCTGCATTGCTTGAAAAATGGGGTGAGTCGTTTTGACTCAGTGTGCAATTAAACCACATGTTTCCACAAATGGGCTTAGCCCCAAAACCACAACAAATTGATAAACCACATGTTACGATGCATTATGTCACCCTAGCCCAACCTAAAATCCAACCGCTACACACCACCCGTATATCCAGCCACCACACACCAGGGGATTACTAAATCAACCCTCCATCCGCTACACGCCTCTTTGGCAGTCATGCTGCTCAAAGTCCACTTAGTGGTCTAGCCACTGATCCACGTGATTGAAATAAAAAATATCCACGATAAGACTCAGGGTCGTCATCAATCCACGATGTGGCTCGAGGCCATCATCAAACCACGTACATAAATGTACACACTTCCCCCTTTTCAATATATCCCGAACCCCATGCACATGCAGCATAATATGATGAAATGGTAACATAACATATGAACATACCCGATATGCGTATACGACATGCTTACATAGATCCACAATTACTAACCACATCCACAGCATAGGTAGTATACTAACCTGGTTACCGGATTACCCAACATGAGTAATAACAATACCACCACAACCATAATTTGACTACCACACATATCACATACATTTAATTAATTTTAAACAAGGAAAGTAAAGAAACAGTGTGCTAATTACACACCTGATAACCCGTAATACCACGCTCTCAACGTCGACTCTATCACTAACCGACACTACCACTATTTCCTTACGATCCTATTCTGACGCTGGCCCACACCCCGGTGGCCAATCTCGAATCGCTAAAACTGACCGCTTCTTGAACTTAGGGGTAGGGACTATGTGTCCAACCCCTTTGTCTCATTGGCTGGTACTCGCATCCATCGAATAGTACTTAACCAGAAGACTCGGTTAAATGTTAAATCAAATCTCAACGAGACTAAATAATCATGTTAATTTGAATAACCTTACCAAAGTCGACTCAAATCCTAAAGATTCTCACTTGATCTTGAAAGTTGTCGAAATTCCTACATAAGCCAATATCAGATTCGGCCTAACACTAATAGACAAAAGAAATGGCCTTCGGTCAAATGTTACCTTCTTACCTTGATTGATTAGATCCCGGAGATCCTTAACCTCCTTAATGCTAGCTTATACAGAGGACCCAAAATCCCTCCACAATATTAGAAATCGATTGGAACAGATTTGACAGAAGATGAATGACAGCACTTATCAACGAAATGATCACCACACGAAATGAAGGTTCGGCTTGGAAAGGTGCGGCCACAAAATGATTCTTGAAAGGAAATAAACCAAATAGGAGAAGAATAAGAGAAAGGAATAATAAGGATGCTAGAAGGTTCGACTACGATTCACAAAGGTGAGGTATATTCGGCCATAGGAGAAAAAAGGTTATTCGGCTTTTGATAAAAATAAAGGAGAAGGAATGGGAGATTTGGGTCGGCTTTTGAAATGGAGATGAAGGTTGAAGGCTTTCAAAGTGAAAAATAAAGAAGAAGAGAGGATTGAGGCATAGGAAGTTTTGGCTATGGTGAGGGTGGAGGGTGTATTTTAGCTTTTGGAGAGTGAAGACTCAAAGCTGACAAAATGAAGAAGAAAAGAAGAGAAGAGAGAGTTATGGTTCAGCCCTTTGAAAGGAAATAAAGAAAAGAGAAAACGAGTTAAAATGCACCAAATAGTCTTCTAGATTTCGGCTGAGAGATAAAAGAGAAAAATACTTGAAAATGCCAAAGGATTTTCGGCAGAAAACTAGAGAAGAGAAAAAGAGATTGCCCAAAAGATGAACACTCACCCTCCTAGCACAAATTCGACACCTACTCTCCCCTTACATGACTGAAATGCCACCCCCTAGAGTCCCAAATTTGGCCAACACTCCTCCCTTCACTAAATCCCCCTTTTTCCTCCTCATTTTCCTCCACTCCACTCATTTAAACACATTTGAATGATTCAAACTCTTATCTCCCTTCATAGTCACTCATTTGAATTGTTGACCCATTCAAACCTCCCTCTTCCAAGTGCCATAGCCGAATCCAACTCTCCACTCCCCTTAATGCAAAAACAAACTCAAAAATGCTTCCCTTGTTGCTCGAACCGCCTCCCTCTTGGAACTCCTTTGACGCAAACTCTCCCCCTTGCTCCCATACGTTACCTTGCCACTACACCACTTCCTTTCTTGTGTCACAACCTCCTTATTAATTCCCTTAAGGCCTAGCTCCCCTAGCTCTCCCCTAAAGGCTTAAAAACAAAAATTTTTACTAAGGCTCCTACCTAACCCCAAGGTTTCTCGAAGTCCCCAAACACACTCTAACGACATCCAAAGCATACTAGCACATAAAAATAAATTAAAATGCGAGACCCTTAAATCCCGGATGTTACAGTTCTACCCCCTTAAAGAAATTTCGGCCTCAAAATTATCTAGTCAAAGTAAGTGGGGGTGTTGTTGCCTCATCGTCTCCTCCAGCTCCTACGACGCTTCTTTTGAACCATGGTTCCGCCATAACACCTTGACTAGAGGAACTAACTTCTTCCACAGTACCTTCACATCTCGCTCTAAAATCTGAATTGGCTCCTCTTCATAGGACAAATCTGGCTTCAACTCAACTTCCTCTACTGGCATAACGTGAGACGGATCCGATTGGTAATGTCTTAGCATTGAGACGTGAAACACATCATGCATCTGCTTCAGTTCTGAAGGCAACTCTAGCTGATACACTACTGGTCCAACTTGCTTCAAAACTCGAAAAGGTCCTATAAACCTGGGACTCAGCTTACCCTTATGTCTAAATCTCATTACCTTCTTCCACGGTGAAACCTTTAAAAATACCCGATCACCCACTGCAAACTCTTTCTCTTTTCGCTTAAGATCTGCATACGATTTCTATCTGTCAGATGCCTCCTTCAATCGAGTTTGAATTACCTTAACCTTTTCCTCTGACTCTGCCACTATCTCTGGACCTAACACATGACGTTCACCTAACTCTGTCCAACAGGTGGAAGTGCGACACTTCCGTCCATATAATGCTACATATGACACCATCCGAATACTAGCTTGATAACTATTGTTGTACGCAAACTCTGCTAAGGGCAAGAATTCCTCCCAACTACCTCTAAAGTCGATAACACATCCTCTCAACATATCCTCTAACACCTGAATCACCCTTTCAGACTGGCTATCTGTCTGCGGATGAAATGCCGTGCTAAAGTCCAACCTGGTGCCCAATGCCTGATGCAACACCCTCCAAAACCGCGATGTAAATCTAGGATCCCTATCCGATATGATCGATACTGGCACCCCATGCAGTCTCACAATTCCCGCCACATACAACTTCGCCAACTTTTGTAGAGAGTAATCCATACGAACAGGTATGAAATGAGCGATTTTTGTCAACCGATACACGATCACCCATACTGAGTCCTTCTTAGTAGGCGTAAGAGGAAGCCCACTAACGAAGTCCATCGTGATTCTCTCCCACTTCCACTGCAGAATCTTTACTGGTTGAAACAGTCCCGAAGGCACTTGGTGTTTAGCTTTAACTTGCTGGCACGTCAACCACTTCCCCACAAATTTCGTAACTTTTCGCTTCAATCCATGCCACCAAAACTGATCCCGCAAATCTCTATATAACTTGCTCCCTCCAGGATGCATAGCGTAAGGGCTACTATGCGATTCTCGAAGAATCTTCTGCCTCAACTCCACGTCTTTTGGCATACAGACCCTTCCACGAAAACACAATACTGCGTCGCAGTTCACACTGTAGTCCTCTAATCCCCCGTCCTGTACTTGCAGAAGTCGAGCACTCAGAACCTCATCCACCAACTGTTTCTCTTTTACCTGACTCAACCATGTCGCTTCACCTGCAGCTCCGCTAACAAACTCCCATTGTCATAAAGGCAAAGATGAGTGAACATCGCTCTCAAATCTGATACTACCTTTCGATCTACATTTGCCTTACCCAGTAATATTCAATCGATCAGTCGTAATCCTTCAACAGCTCCACCCGCCTTCGCTGTCTCAAGTTCAGTTCCTTCTAAGTCAGTAGATACTTCAGACTCTTGAAGCCCGTATAGATCACCGACTTCTCTCCATACAAATAATGCCTACACACTTTCAAAGCAAAAACCACCGAAGCCAACTCTAGATCATGCGTCGGATAGTTAACTTCATGAGGCCTTAACTGTTGAGATGCATAGGCCACAACCTTCCCTTCCTGTATTAGCACACAACCTAACCCCGTATGAGAAGCATCACAATATACCACAAAATCTTTCCCCGCTTCAGGCTGAATCAAAATCGGAGCCTCTATCAAAACCCTTTTTAGTTTCTCGAAACTCTCCTGCTGCTTGCTCGTCCACACAAAAGGTACCTCCTTTCTCAGCAACTTAGTTAGAGGTGCTGCTATTGAGGAAAAACCCTCGACAAATCTTCTATAATAACCAGCTAGCCCCAAGAAACTACGAATTTCTGCCACCGACTTAGGTGGTTTCCAATCTAATACCGCCTCAATCTTCTGAGGATCCACTCTTATCCCATCTGCAGATACCACATGACCCAGAAAAGTTACTTCTCTTAACCAAAACTTGCACTTGCTAAATTTGGCGTACAACTTCTTTTCCCTTAAAATCTGCAGAACCACCCGTAGATGCGGGTTATGCTTCTCTTCAGACTTGGAATATACCAAAATGTCATTTATGAACACCACAACGAACTGGTCCAAATAGGGTTAAAAAAACCCGATTCATCATATCCATGAACGCAGTCGGTGCGTTCGTCAACCCGAACAACATTACTAGGAATTCATAGTGCTCGTATCGAGTCCAAAATGTCGTCTTATGGATATCTGCTTCCTTCATCTTAAGCTGGTGATATCCCGACCTTAAATCTATCTTCGAAAAGATTGCAACCCCTTTGAGCTGATCAAACAAGTCGTCTATCCTCGGTAGCGGGTACTTGTTTTTGATCGTCAGTTTATTCAAATGGTGGTAATCTATGCACGTCCACATAGATCCGTCCTTCTCCTTTACAAACAACACCAGTGCTCCCCACGGAGACACACTGGGTCGAATGAAATTGGGATCTAACAACTCCTGGATTTGGGCTTTAAGTTTAACCAACTCATTCGGTGCCATCCTATAAGGAGCGATGGACACCAGCACTGTACCCGACAGTAGGTCGATTCCAAACTCCACCTCACGATCTGGAGGCAACCTTGGAAGTTCTTCCGAAAAAACATCCACGAATTCCTTTACTGTTCTCACCTCCCCCACAACTTCCTCATTAGTATCCAAGGCACTAACAACCACTAAGAAAGCCAAGCACCCTTTTTTCGCCATCTTCTCCACCTTAAGCACAGACACTACATTAGACAAGTAGTCTCTCCTCTCCCCTATCACCATAACCTCATCATCGTCGGGAGTCTTCAACGTCATGCGTTTAGCAGCACAGTCTAAATTCGCACGATACCTTACTAACCAGTGCATTCCAAGGATCAAGTCAAATTCTCCAAATGGCAGCTCCATCAAGTCAGCTGAAAACACAGACTCTTGAACTTTTAAAGGCACATCTCTAAAGAGTCATCTACCATTACTGATTGCCCTAAAGGACTAAGTACTACATCTTTCTAGGGGCAATTTCAGGTTGCACATTCAAGGTTCCAGACATTATGCTAGCAATATAAGAGTGAGCCGACTTAGCATCAATTAAAGTAGTAAAGGGTAACCTTGAAATGAGGAATGTACCCGTGATAACATCTGGTGCATCCCCCTCCTCACGACGTCTGGCTGCATAAACCAACCCAGCCGTCCTCGCATCCGAGCTCCCAAGACCTCCGCCTTGCTCCACGACCTCTTGATATCTGTTGACCACCCTTCTTGGTCAAGACATACCCCGACCCACTTGTCCGAGTCATAGCCACGCGAGGACAATTCTTAATCGATGGTCCTTGACCCACACCGTAGCACTCCTTATTCATTCCCCAAAGACTCCCTACATGAGACCTCCCACACCGAGTACACTCACGGATGACCTCCAAGAATCAGTGCGTAAACACGAGTAGGTCCCCCAACCCTAGGCTTTTTCTAGAAACCCCCTGATGATACCGAAGGTCCATAACTCCTCTTATTCCTACCTCTATCTTTATCCCTGTTTTGCCTCTCAGTTCGCTTGACTTCCTCCGCTATCCTGGCTTTTTCCACTAGCTCCGCAAAATCCCTCTCCCGCTAAGGAGCTATCAACACCCGCAGCTCATCTCGTAGCCCATCCTTAAATCTCACACATCGCTCGTAGTCTGTAGCAATAATTCCCCAAGCATACCGGCTCAACCGCAAGAATTTTACTTCATACTCAGCTACTAACTTACCCCCTTGTACTAGGTTCAAGAACGCCTTCCGCTGTGCGTCCACGTAACTAGCTTCGACGTACTTTCCCTCAAACTTTATCTTAAAGAAACTCCAATCCACTCGGTCCATCGAGTACCCTCTTTGATAGTGAGCCACCATTGGTAGGCCTCATCCCGAAGTAAAGAAATAGCGCCCTTCAACTTCTCTTCAGCTGTGCAATCTAGGTCATCTATGATCCTCTCGACTGCCTCTAACCAGTACTCCGTCACATTCGGAGCTACTCCAGAAATACCTCAAAACACTTTAGCTCCATTAGCTCGAAGTCACTCAGGAATGGAATTCCGAGCCCCAGTACCCATTTTCGCTCCCGTAACTCTCTCCAGAACCTGCAGCATAGCCTGAGATACTGTGTCGCCTCCACCCGTCTGATCTTGAAACTTAGCTTCTACAGCTGGCGGCAGTGGTGCCTCATTTCCTGACCCTTGACCAGACCCTGCTGGTTCTGACATAGCCATCTTGCCTCCTCTACCGCGCCCTCGCGTATTACGACCACGTCCCCTAGAACTCATGTCTATCATCGCATTTTAGTCTTATTTAAAGAAATTTTTATGCATCAGTATTCCTTTTCACTTATTAATCACTAACAATTTTATGACAAGTGATTTCGACAATGGTTCTTTCGAATTTAGACCTAACTATAGTTTCAGTTTCAAGCTTATCTCCTAATTCTAAAAACCATATACACTCATCAAACATCACACATATAGCATCCACAAATTCACATTCATCACAGAGGGGCATTTTCGTCATTTCCCTACCCAGGGGTATTTTCGTAATTTTCCAAAGTAAGGTTTTGGGTGATTTGCCAAAATAAGGGTATTTTGGTAATTTTTAACTCGGGGGCATTTTGATAACTTTGTAAATCAGGGGTATTTTGGTCATTTTCCAAAACCAGGGTAATTTTTACGAATCAGGGGTAATTTAGGAATTTAAAAACTAGGGTTTACCTTAGGATTTTACAAAATAGGGTGGCTAGTCCCTTTTTGGGTTTTAATTATAAGGTTTAGCCTGTCAACAAATCCTTATGGTTAGAGTGAACAGTCGCTATGCACCAGGTAGGATTCCAGCGAAAAGGAGGTGAGTCACTAGGACTACTTAAATACCAAGCTCTCCCTGAATCCCGTCCTAGACATGCATACACCTGTTGCCACACCCTAACTCGGCGACTGGTTCACAGGTTTGTTTGCTCGGTTTAAGTCTTATGATTTTTAAGAAGTTGTTCAAACTGAGCCTATAGTCCATCACAGTCTAATTAAAATAGTCTACATCACATAAAACCCATCAAGCCTACTCATATATACCACACAAAGATTTGGAATACTTATCTGGCGGACTTGGGCCGGAGACGCAGGTGCCATGCTTCCACAAAGCCATTTCCCTAAAAATTTTCTTTTAAACCCATTTCGAAGTTTGAAAACGTTGTGGGCCTCAAAACCCCCAAAGGTCGAGTTTAAAATTGGGCTCTGATACCAACTTGTAACAACCCAAACTCGCCCAAACACCACGGTCGAATTCAAAATGTTACTGGGAAAAGTGTAGAGAAAATTTGGGTTTTAAAGATGAAGAAAATGAATTTAAAATTCTAAGATTAAACTCTATTTTAAAAAAAAATGTTTCTCATTTAAACTTAGCAATTTATTTAAAAATAAAACGTTTGGGTTGCACAAGTTCAAATCATTATTTATACGAAAATTTTGGGAAACTAAAAGTGTATAAGTAATCTATATTTTGAAAACTTCATTTAACTTTGAGTGTTGCAGATATTTTAGAGTTTCTTTATAAATTAACTATTTGATAGCGGATCCAACTTAAAACTTAAAAAAATCCAAAGTATTTAAAATGGCCTTATTACAATAAAATACCCCAAAAAGTAATTAAAAGTTTATAATGTACTTTAAGAGTAAAAATGGCTTCTGTATGGCCACCTTGAATCCTCTCAGGCCAGGTCCAAAGTATCACGTATTACCTGTATTGTTTGAAAAACGGGGAGAGTCGTTTTGACTCAGTGTGCAATTAAACCACATGTTTCCACAAATGGGCTTAGCCCCAAAACCATATCAAATCGACAAACCACATGTTACGATGCATTATGTCACCCTAGCCCAACCTAAAATCCAACCGCTACACACCACCCGTATATCCAGCCACCACACACCAGGGGATTACTAAATCAACCCTCCATCCGCTACACACCTCTTTGGCAGCCATGCTGCTCACAGTCCACTTAGTGGTCTAGCCACTAATCCACGTGATTAAAATCACAAATATCCACGATGAGACTTAGGGTCATTAATCCACGATGTGGCTCGAGGCCATCATCAAACCACGTACATGAATGTACACACTTCCCTTTTTCAATATATCCTGAACCCCATGCACATGCAGCATAATATGATGAAATGGTAACATAACATATGAACATACCTGATATGCGTATACAACATGCTTACAAAGATCCACAATTGCTAACCACATCCACAACATACGTAGTATACTAACCTGATTACCGGCACCCAACATGAGTAATAACAATACCACCATAACCACTAATTCAGCTACCACACATATCACATACATTTAATTAATTTTAAATAAGGAAAGTAAAGAAACAATGCACTAATTACACATTTGATAACTCGTTATACCACGCTCTCAACGTCGACGCTATCACTAACTGACACTACCACTATTTGCCTACGATCCTATTCTGACGCTGGCCCACACCTCTGTGGCCAATCCCAAATCGCTGAAATTGATCGCTTCTTAAACTTAGGGGTAGGGACTATGTGTCCAACCCCTTTCTCTCCTTGGCTGGTACTCGCATCCATCGAATAGTACTTAATTAAAAGATTTGGTTAAACATTAAATCAAATCTAAACGAGACTAAATAATCATGTTAATTGAATAACCTTACCAAAGTCGACTCAAATCCCAAAGATTCTCACTTGATATTGAAAGTTGTCAAAATTCCTACATAAGCCAATATCAGATTGGGCCTAACACTAATAGACAAAAGAAATGGCCTTCGGCCGAACGTTACCTTCTTACCTTGATTGATCAGATCCCGGAGATCCTTAACCTTTTTAACACTAGCTTATACAGAGGACCCAAAATCCCTCTACAATATTAGAAATCGATTGGAACAGATTTGACAGAAGATGAACGACAACACCTCTCCCCCTAGGGATTATCAGCGAAATGATCACCACACGAAATGATGGTTCGGCTTGGAAAGGTTCGGCTACAAAATGATTCCTGAAAGGAAATAAACCAAATAGGAAAAGAATAAGAGAAAGGAATAATAGGGATGCTAGAAGGGTCGACTACGATTCACAAAGGTGAGGTATATTCGGCCATAGGAGAAAAGAGGTTATTCGGCTTTTGATAAAAAGAAAGGAGAAGGAATGGGAGATTTGGTTTGGATTTTGAAATAGAGATGAAGGTTGAATGCTTTCAAAGTGAAAAATAAAGAAGAAGAGAGGATTGAGGCTTAGGAAGTCTCGGCTATGGTAAGGGTGGAGGGTGTATTTCAGCTTTTGGAGAGTGAAGACTCAAAGCTGACAAAATGAAGAAGAAAAAGATGAGAAGAGAGAGTTGTGGTTCGGCCCTTTGAAAGGAAATAAAGAAAGGAGAAAACGAGTCAAAATGCACCAAATAGTCTTCTAGATTTCGGCTGAGAGACAAAAGAGAAAAAGACTTGAAAATGCCAAAAGATGAACACTCACCCTCCTAGCACAAATTCCGCACCTACTCTCCCCTTACATAACAGAAAATGCCACCCCCTAGAGTCACTAATTCAGCCAACACTCTTCCCTTCACCAAATCCCCATTTTCCTCCTCATTTTCCTCCACTCCACTCATTCAAACACATTTGAATGATTCAAACTCTTATATCCCTTCATAGCCACTCATTTGAATTGTTGACCCATTCAAACTTCCCTCTTCCAAGTGCCATAGCCGAATCCAACTTTCCACTCCCCTTAACGCAAAAACAAACTCAAAAATGCTTCCCTTGTTGCTCGAACCTCCTCCCCCTTGGAACTCCTTTGACGCAAACTCTCCCCCTTGCTCCCATGCATTACCTTGCCACTCCACCACTTCCTTTCTTGTGTCACAACCTCCTCATTAATTCCCTTAAGTCCTAGCTCCTCTAGCTCTCCCCTAAAGGCTTAAAAACAAAAATTTTTACTAAGGCTCCTATCTAACCCCATGGTTTCCCGAAGCCCCCAAACACACTCTAACAACATCCAAAGCATATTAGCACATAGAAATAAATTAAAATGCGAGACCCCTAAATCTCGAATCTAGTGTGTCACATTGGGGTGCTTTTTGAGAAACCATGTTCCATTTGAAAACCTTTCTTGATATTAAAAACTAAAGTCCCAGTTTGTCTTTGTTCATTATTAATCGACATTTATTAAAAAGTTATTACCAAAAAAAAAACTTTGTTGGTTGCGGAAACTTAATTTAAATGACTGACTTATGAAAACGTGATGTTTACGACCTATTCGTGAAAGCGTAGTATTTTAAAAGCGATATTGTTGTGGAAAACGTGATACAAAGTTTAGCGATTTAAAACATAATAAACTTAAAATCCAAAACTAAAACCGAATTTAAGAGAGGCCTTATTACAAAATATTAACCCAAGTTAAAATAAGTAAAATACTAGAGTCCAAAACTACTCATAGTGTGGCCACCTCCGAGTCCTCCAAAGACGTCGAATCGCTTATTGAGGATTACGAGAAAAAATATTAAAAGAGGGTGTGAGTTTACTAAAACTCAGCAGTATAACCCTCATTAATAAGAACATGAATCACAACAGTTTGGGCGAAGCCCATTTCAAGAACGGTGGCAATTGGGCCTTAGCCCATAAAAGCCTCGATTGGGCCTTAACCCATAAATGTCACAAATCATATTTATCTAGGCCTGAGCCCATCTCAAATAAAACCACATATGCAATGCATTAATGCCCATACCAACCATGCACTCAGCCTCTTGTCCAACCTCGCACTTGTGGGGATTTAATCGACCCACCCATCCCTACACTCCTTATGTAGCACCGGTTGCGGTATTAATCGATCGGCAAAGATAGTCGCTCATGGCTAAAGCCTTCTTGGATCCACAAATCAAGCAACCATGCGATCCTATCTGCACTTCCCTTTCAATAATCACATCCCCATGCAACATAATAACACATGAATGCAACATACAATAATAATCATACGATAGCAATCATAAATCACAAACAAGAATAATCATATAACATGTAGGGTATTTTCGTAATTTACCTACCAAGGGTATTTTAGTAATTTACCTGCCAAGGGTATTTTTGTAATTTACCTACCAAGGGTATTTTCGTAATTTACCTACCAAGGGTATTTTTGTAATTTACCTACTAAGGGTATTTTCATAATTTACCCACCAAGGGCATTTCGGTAATTTTGCAACCTAGGGGTATTTTGGTAATTTTGCAAACTAGGGGTATTCTAGTAATTTTACAAACTAGGGGTATTTCAGTAATGTTGCAAACTAGGGATATTTCGATAATTTTGTAAATTAGGGGTTTTCGGTAATTTCACAAATTAGGGTATTTTGGTAATTTTACAAATTAAGGTATTTCGGTAATTTTATAAACTAAGGGTATTTTGGTAATTTTATACTCCTGAGGTATTTCGATAATTTCACAAACTAGGGGTATTTCAAGATTTTTACAAATCGAGGTGTTAACGATTCAACAGAAGGTCCATTATCGCCTCGAATCCACTCAAGTATTCTAAATGAGATAATGATGCGAATGGGCCTAAGGCCCATTCATAGCTCAAGTGGGCCCACACACTCGTGTGGCCCATTTAGCCCAAACCTAGCCACATATATGAGATTCATATAGTCTAGTTCACTATCTTCTACTCAATCATACAATTTAAACATATGGGCCCCCAGGCCCATTGGGCCCAGTTGGCCCCTTTTGGGCCATCGTAGCCCAATAGCCCACACCTACAAGAATACTACTGATGGCCTCAACTATCGCGTTAAAGCCCCACACATGTGCTCGCACGCTCATGTGGCTACCATCATCGTGGGACCGGCTTATCGGCATTTGCCGCTCTACAACTATAGTAGAGAGAGTACACACCTGATAGGAATTCTGAAGCTGCTAAACCATGCTCCCCAAAGGTCCTAAGCCCAATGCCCACCAAGGTATCTTTTCTCTCCTCCTAGAATGCTCTTTATATAGTTAGCTTCTCACCTTCCTTCTTCGTATCTTTCCGATATGGGATCCTTCCGCTAACAGAGTTTAAATCCAACTCAAACTCTTGTCGCCCCATCTTAGCAAAATAAATACTCCCTTGCTTTCCATGAGATTCGAACCCAAGCTCCCTTGTAGCATAATCCATGTCGCTAACCACTTGGCCACAAGCTTCTCTTTTTTCTAAAGTCATGCGCAACTAAATATAAGTTCTATGGCCAAATTCAAAAATCCATTTAAAAAGAAAACCAAAATGCAAGCACCAAGACTTGAACCTTGTACCTCCTTCCTTCCTTTTGGCATCACCCCCTTGCTCTTTATGTGCCGTCACTTTGCCACTAAACACACACTCCACTTGTCACTTTTCCTCACATTTATTCTTAAAGCTTACCTACCAACTCCCAGGGGTTTTTTTTCACCTAAAACCAAAATTTTTCCTATAGCCTAACTTTAACCCAGGACTTCATAAAAGCCCCCTAACCTTCCAAAATCACTCACCTAATAGGTCCAACTTGCCTTATTACCATTCTTTTGTTCTCAAAACTTTTAAACGATACTACCTCTAAGGCCCATTGGGCCCAATCCTACTAGGCCCAACTTTAGGATGTTACAAATCTACCCTCCTTCGAGAAATTTTGTCCTCGAAATTTCTAGCTATCTCATAGCCGCACAATACCGGATATACCACTACGCTTCTATTGCGCACTCTAGTCCTAATTATCTGAATTACAAATTTTATGAATTTAGCTCATAGTTCCAATAATTAAACAAATATTTTATGGAAGTAATAGTTAAGAGTTGTTTTCAAAATTGCAAGCTCACTATAATTTTTAGTCCCCTACGGGCCTCAGTATAGTCTATCATCTAAAGTAAGTCTAGTATCTACCTACAGCAATAACAGTTTAAAATAGATAAGAGAACTTACTTGGTTCGACGCTAGATACTCAGTGTGCCACACAAAAACCTTTCAAAACTACCTCAAAATCATTCATAGACATCTTTTAAATAAACACTAAAGCCCATCTCATAGCCCGAGTTTTACAACCTAGGCTCTGATACCAACTTGTAACACCCCAAACTCGGCCCAAACAGCATGTCTGAATTTGAAATGTTACTGGGAAAGGTGTCAAGAAAATTTGGGTTTTAAAGATGAATAAAATGAATTTAAAATTCTAATATTAAACTCCATTTAAAAAAAAGGTTTCTCATTTAAACTTAGAAATTTATTTAAAAATAAAACGTTTGATTTGAACTTATAAACCTTTCGATTTCCCAAAATTTCTGTATAAATAATGATTTGAACTTGTGCAACCCAAATGTTTTATTTTTAAATAAATTGCTAAGTTTAAACGAGAAACCTTTTTTGTAAAATGGAAATTAATCTTAGAATTTTAGATCCATTTTCTTCATCTTTAAAACCCAAATTTTCTCGACACCTTTCCCAGTAACATTTTGAATTCGGCCGTGGTGTTTGGGTTGGGTTTGGGTTGTTACATTAATATTATTTTTGGTGTTTATAAATATGCGATTGAGCATGTGTGAAAATTCTATGTGAAAATTTTATCGATTGTGTGTTTAATTTGCAAAAAGGACTAAATCGCATAAAATGTAAAAGATATGTGCTAATTGTTAAAGTATCTAATTGTTGTCGATTGTTAAAGTATCTAATTGTTGTGGCTTTTAATATATGGAGTCCTTATGTGGCTATTAAACCAAGGGAAATTTGGATGGACAAAAATGCCAAATGTTAGTGGAAATCAAATGAAAATAATAAGGTTAATTTTGTAATTGGATTAATAATACACATTTTAATAAAAAGAAATGAAAATGGGAGTGGGTTGTTCATCTTTTGGAACCAAAAGTAAGAAAAGAAAAAGGGGTTTTGAGCTTTCATGATATTCGGCCTTGGTTGAGCAAAATTGAGGTAAGCAATTTGTTCAGTTTTTGATAATTTCTACATTTTTGTGATCGCTGCTTAGTGTATTATCAAACCCATGCTTAAATTTTGGAAATTTATTGTTATATTGAGATATGCCGTTGATGAAAATGTAAGCTTTGTGTTGTTAGTTGGTGGAATATGGAAGATATGTGTTAGATTGACATAGTTTATCTTTGAGTTTTTGGTGATTTTGAGTAATTTGGAGTTAATTGAGAAAATATTATTTTAAGGGACTAAAATGTGAAATAAATGAAATATATGGGCTTGTATGAGCATAAGAAGAATTTAGTTAGGCATGGGTGAAATGAAATTATGTGTATTTGATGATTTTATGAAATAGGGACGAAAGTGTCAAAAGGTGAAAATGTGAGGGCTATTTTATAAAATGCCCTAAATATGTATGTTTGAACTAAATTGAATGAATTTGTGATTGAATGAGTTAAATTTGAATATGTATAGACCAAGAAAGGAGAGATTCGGATCGAGATCGAAACAAAGACAAAGTACTCAATTGATCAACAAGTTTCGGTATTTCAACGTCCGGGGTAAGTTCGGATATAATACAAGTTATTAAATTTATATCTATGTGATGAGAATTAAATGAATGTAAAGTTAATGAAATAGAAATGTATTACATATGACATTGAGCAATGAGGCACTAAGTGTAAGATATGAAAAACGAGACAAATATGATTAGCACTGTGTGTGCGGAATAACAGTAGCTCATTTTAGCTATTTCTAGCTATATTTTGAGCTAGGTTGTAACATCCCAAACCCGGCCTAGAAGTGACATGTCACATTGAAGGAAGTTGAAAAGCTAAGCAATTGTTTAGAAAAGTTTTATTGGATTTTTTAATTCCGAGTTCGTTGTTTGTTTGAGAAAACGCGATTTGCTAAATGACCGCTTAAAAGTTGTTATTATTTTGAAAAACTATTTTGTTATGAAAGTTGAACTTGCATCATTGCGTAAACATGATATTTTAGAAAATGATTGCTAATGTTTTAAGAAAACCCTGTATTTATAAGTTTAACTATTATAAATGAAAACTTAGAAAAATAAACCAATAGCCTTGTTACAAAATATTAACCCAAAATAAATAGTCTAAAAGAAAAGGCAAAAATCGAAATTACTAAAGTTCACAAGTAGTATCTCCGATGTATAGCCACCCCGAGTCCTCCACGACTCCCAATCCTCTATCGCTGGAAATTACCTGAAACATTTAATTAAAAGAGGGGTGAGTTTATGAAAACTCAGAATGTACAACCCTTATCGGTAAGAACATGTATCACAACAATCCGAGCCGAAGCCCATTACAGTAAAGGTGGCAATTGGGCCTTAGCCCAAAATAGCCTCGGTTGAGCATTAACCCATATCATATGTCACAGCAGATAATGTATGCAATGCGATGCAAACCTAGCCCAACGTAGATTTCCATCCTTTACACACCACCCGTACCAGCCAATCACATCGCGGGGATTTCTACAATCAACCCTCCATCCGCTACACTCCATATATGGCACTTAGCCACTGGTGATAGAGTCAGAAAATATCGTATGTGGGGCCAACCCACTTGTGGTACCAAACCACCAGTGACAATCCCGAATAATCATATATGTGGGCCCAACCCACTGTGGTACCAACCCACTAGGACGAGTCACGAATTATATGTATATGTGGTACCAAACCACTGGTGACAATCTCAAATAATCATATATGTGGGGCCAACCCACTGTGGTACCAAACCACTGGGACGAGTCACGAAATCATCAATATGTGGTACCAAGCCACTAGTGGTTCCAAACCATTGAGACTTAGTCACGAATCAAGAATGTGAGGCCAACCCACGTGTGGTACCAAACCACTAGTGACAGTCTTACACTTCCCCTTAAAATATCATATCCAACCCATGCATACAAGTGTCAAATGAATGCAGCAAGCTTTCAAGTGCACAATATCATTATGGCATACAATCATTAGCGCATACATAAACAACAGGGTACTTACCTAGTATTTCAGTCATGCCCATAGTGGCATAACGACTTATCCATTTAGTCACCTCGGCTTTTCAGCCCTAAACGATTAGTATCAAATATTAATAACAAAAGAGTGTGAATATTTACACACAATCACGCTAATCAACCCCTAAGGATATAACGGTAATTTTACCCACCGAGGGTATTTCAGTAATTTACCCACCAAGGGTAATTCGGTAATTCTACTCATAACTAATCCATGTATGCAGTACATCTCGAACATAATCAATCATACAATTAACACGGACAACATTAGTACTACCACGAGGGTACAACGGTCATTTGTCGTTTAGGGGTAAAGCGGTAATTACACACTAAAGGTATTTCAGTAATTTTATGATTCGAGGGTAATTTGGTATTTTTGCAAACTAGGGGTAATTCAATAATTTACAAACCAGGGGTAATTCGATAATTTTGCAAATCAGGGGTAATTCGTTAATTTCGCAAACCAGGGGAAATTCGGTAATTTTGCAAACCAAGGGTAATTCGATAATTTTGCAAACCAGGGGTAATTCGGTAATTTTGCAAACCAAGAGTAATTTGGTAATTTTGCAAACCAGGGGTAATTTGATAATTTACAAATCAGGGGTAATTCGGTAATTTTGCAAATTAGGGGTAATTTGGTAATTTTACAAATCAGGGGTAATTTGGTAATTTTGCAATCCACGGGTAATTCGATAATTTACAAACCAAGAGTAATTCGGTAATTTTGCAAATAAGGGGTAATTTGGTAATTTTGCAAACCAGGGTAATTCGATAATTTACAAACCCGAAGTAATTTGGTAATTTCGCAAATCAAGGGTAATTTAGTAATTTCACAAATCAGGGTGTTAACGACCCAACAGAAGTCCACTGTCGCCTCGAACGACTCAAGTATTCTATACAAAAATAATGATGAGAATAGACCTAAGGCCTATTCTCGACCCAAGTGGGCCCATACACTCGTGTGGCCCAGTTTGCCCAAACCTAGCCACATATATGAGATTCACATAGTCTAGTTCACTATCTACTACTTAATCATCCAATTTACTCATGTGGCCCCCAAGCCCATTGGGCCCACTTGGGCCCTTTTGGGCCATCGTGGCCCAATAGCCTACACCCACAAGAATACTCATAGTGGCCTCGATCGTCGCTGTCAAGCTTCCACACGCAAGGCCGCACGCCGTGTAACTACCATCGCTGCAGGACCGCTATTTCAGATTTGCCACTCTATAGCTAGAGTAGAGAGGATACACACCTGATACGAATCTGAAGCTGCTAAACCGCGCTCCTAGCACTCCTATGCCCAACGCCAACCAGGTATTGCCCTTCTCCTCCTAGACAGCTCTATATATAGCTAGCTTCTCACCTTCCTTCTTTGTATCTTTCCGATGTGGGATCCCTCCGTCAGTAGAGTTTAAATCCAACTCAAACTCTTCCCGTCCAATCTGCAAAATAAATATTGCTCTACTTTCCATGAGATTCGAACCCAGGCTCCCTTGTAGCACAATCCACGCCGCTAACCACTTTACCAAGTAGCTCCTTGTTTTTAAAACCATGCGCAACTAAATATAACCCTATGGCAAAATTCTAGAGTCCCTTTAAAAAGAAAACCAAAATGCAAGAGCCAAGACTTGAACCTTGGACCTCCTTCCTTTCTTGTGGCGTCGCCCCACTGTCTCTTATGTGGCATCACTTTGCCACTACACCACACACTCCACTTGTGTCTTTTTTGGCCACATTTAATTCTTAAAGCCTACTACTAACTCCCAGGGTTTTATTCACCTAAAACTAAAATTTCCCTAAAGCCAAAGTTTGAACCCGGGACTTCATAGAAGCCCCCTAACCTTCCAAAATCACCCACCTAATAGATCCAACTTGCACTAATGCCATTCTCTTATTCCCAAAAATTTTAAACGCTCCTACACCTAAGGCCTAATGGGCCCAATCCTACTAGACCCAACTTTGGGATGTTATAAATCTACCCTCCTTAAAGAAATTTCGTCCTCGAAGTTTCCAGCTATAGAAGCAATCGCACATCCTAACCTACAACACTACACTCACGCTGCGCACTCTAATTCTAAAAAATAGTAATACACTTTCTAACTTAAGCTTGGAACCTCTTCACACAACCAACTATCTATACAGAAGCAAACAAATATTTAACACTCATACATAAAAATTTTCCATTCAAACATCACATCCAAAATATACAAAGAATAAATACAGTCATTATAGCATATAATAATAAGTAAGGGGACTTACGGATTTGGTGCCAGAGGCTCGGGTGCCATACTTCCAATAAAGAATTTAAAAAAAAAACAAATTTCAAATAACTTTGAAAAAGCATTTTTTGAGCCCATTCTACAGTCGAGTTTTGTAGCCTAGGCTCTGATACCATAATTATAACATCCCAAACCCAGCCTAGAAGTTAGGCCCGAATCTGGCGTGTCACATTGAAGGAAGTTGAAAAGCTAAGCAATTGTTTAAAAAAGTTTTATCGGATTTTTGAACTCCGAGTTTGTTGTTTGTTTGATAAAAACGCAATTTGCTAAATGACCGTTTAAAAGTTGTTATTATTCTGAAAAACTATTTTGTTATGAAAGTTGAACTTGCATCGTTGCGTAAACATGATATTTTAGAAAACGATTGCTAATGTTTTAAGAAAACCCCGTATTTATAAGTTTAACTGTTATAAATGAAAACTTAGAAAAATAAACCAATAGCCTTGTTACAAAATATTACCCCAAAATAAATAATCTAAAAGAAAAGGAAAAAATTGAAATTACTAAAATTCACAAGTAGTATCTCTGATGTATAGCCACCCCGAGTCCTCTTGGCTCCCAATCCTCTATCGCTTGAAATTACCTGAAACATTGAATAAAAAGAGGGGCTGAGTTTATGAAAACTCAGTGTGTACAACCCTCATCGGTAAGAACATGCATCACAGCAATCTGAGCCGAAGCCCATTACAGTAACGGTGAAAATTGGGCCTTACCCCAAAATAGCCTCGGTTGAGCATTAACCCATATCATATGTCACAGCAGATAATGTATGCAATGCGATGCAGACCCAGCCCAACCTAGATTTCCATCCTCTACATACCACCCGTACCAGCCAATCACACCGTAGGGATTTCTACAATCAACCCTCCATCCGCTACACTCCATATGTGGCACCTGGCCACTGGTGACAGAGTCAGAAAATATCGTATGTGGGGCCAACCCACTTGTGGTACCAACTACTAGTGACAATCCCGAATAATCATATCTATGGGGCCAACCCACTATGGTACCAAACCACTGGGACGAGTCACGAATTATACGTATATGTGGTACCAAACCACTGGTGATAATCCCGAATAATCATATATGTTGGGCCAACCCACTATGGCACCAAACCACTAGGACGAGTCACGAAATCATCAATATGTGGTACCAAACCACTGGTGGTTCAAAACCATTGAGACTTAGTCACGAATCAAGAATGTAGGGCCAACCCACATGTGGTACCAAACCACTAGTGACAGTCTTACACTTCCTCTTAAAATATCATATCCAACCCATGCATACAAGTGTCAAATGAATGCAACAAGCTGTCAAGTGCACAATATCATTATGGCATACAATCATTAACGCATACATAAACAACAGGGTACTTACCTGGTATTTCGGTCATGCCCATAGTGGCACAACGACTTTTCCATTTAGTCACCTCGGCTTTTTAGCACCAAATGATTAGTATCACATATTAATAACAAAATAGTGTGAATATTTACACACAATCACGCTAATCAACCCCTAAGGGTATAACGATAATTTTACCCACCGAGGGTATTTCAGTAATTTTCCATCAGGGGTAATTCAGTAATTTTGCTCATAACTAATCCATGTATGCAGTGCATCTCAAACATAATCAATCATACAATTAACACAGACAACATTAGTACTACCACAAGGGTACAACGGTCATTTGTCATTTAGAGGTAAAGCGGTAATTACACACTAAGGGTATTTTGGTACTTTTGAAATCTGAGGGTAATTTGATTATTTCGCAAACCAGGGGTAATTTAGCAATTTACAAACCAGGGATAATTCGGTAATTTGTAAACCAGGGGTAATTTAGTAATTTTGCAAACTAGAGGTAATTTGGTAATTTTACAAACCGGGGGTAATTCGATAATTTACAAATCAGGGGTAATTCGATAATTTCGCAAATCAGGGGTAATTTGGTAATTTTACAAACCAGGGGTAATTCGGTAATTTACAAATCAGGGGTAATTCGATAATTTCACAAATTAGGGGTAATTTGGTAATTTTGCAAACCAAGAGTAATTCGGTAATTTACAAACTAGAGGTAATTCGGTAATTTCGTAAATTAGGGGTAATTTAGTAATTTCATAAATTAGGGTGTTAACGACCCAATAGAATGTCCACTGTCTCCTCGAACGACTTAAGTATTATAAACAGAGATAATGATTGGAATGGGCCTAAGGCCCATTATCGACCAAGTGGCTCACACACTTGTGTGGCCCATTCAGCCCAAACCTAGCCACATATATGAAATTTACATAATCTAGTTCACTATCTACTACTCAATCATCCAATTTACTTATGTGGGCCTTCGGGCCCATTGGGCCCCTTTCATGCCATCATGGCCCAACAGTCCACACCCACAAGAATACTCATGGTGGCCTCGACTATCGTGTTAAAGCTTCCACACGTGCGCCCACACGCTCGTGTGGCTACCATCACCATGTGACCGGCATTTCGGCATTTGCCACTCTACAGCTAGACTAGAGAGGATACACACCTGATAGGAATCTGAAGCTGTTAAACTGCGCTCCGAGCACTCCTATGCCCAACGCCAACCAGATATACCCCTTCTCCTCCTAGACAGCTCTATATATAGCTAGCTTCTCACCTTCCTTCTTTGTATCTTTCTGATATGGGATCCCTCCACAAGAGAGTTTAAATCCAACTCAAACTCTTCCCGTCAATCAAGTAAAATAAATCTTGCTGCGCTTTCCATGAGATTTGAACCTGTGCTCCTTGTAGCACAATCCATGCCGCTAACCACTTTACCAACTAGCTCCTTGTTTCTAAAACCATGCATGACTAAATATAACCCTATGGCAAAATTCAAGAGTCCCTTTAAAAGAAAACCAAAATGCAAGAGCCAAGATTTGAACCTTGGACCTCCTTCCTTCCTTGTATGCCACCCCATTGTCTCTTATGTGGCCTCACTTTGCCACTACACCATACATTCCACTTGTGTCTTTTTTCTCCACATTTAATTCTTAAAGCCTACTACTAACTCCTAGGGTTTTATTCACCTAAAACCAAAATTTCCCTAAAGCTAAAGTTTGAACCCGAGACTTCATAGAATCCCCCTAACATTCCAAAATCACTCACCTAATAGATCCAACTTGCACTAATACAGTTCTTTTATTACCAAAAAATTTAAACGCTCCTACGCTTAAGGCCCAATGGGCCCAATCCTACCAGGCCCAACTTTGGGATGTTACATAGGTATTATGTTAAAAATTTGCCCATGTATGATGTAACATCCCCAAACCCGGCCCATTCACTACGACCGAATCCGGTATGTCACTACGAAAAGACGGTTGAAAATCTTTTGACTTTAGCATTAAACATAAAAGTTTGTCAACTTTTGAAAATAGTGTTTATTTAAAAATATAAGTAAACTTGACATTATAAGATGTCCAAATTAAAAACTTTATTAACTTATATTTATTGAATAAATAAGTTGCTAAAATAAAACCATTTTCACACAGTAATTCAAATTAATCAAACCATAATTAAAATGATAATAAAATGATTCCAAAAATAAATAAAAAGGCCTTTATTACAACCAATATTTAAACCAAAAACTTAATATAAATAAGCTTTAAAATATTTAAACTCTTCCTTCTGCATGGGCCACCATGTGTCCTCTCCGATCCCGGTCCAATCTCAAGAGTCACCTGAAATGTTAAGAAAATAATTGGGTGATTCCACAGACTCAGTGCATAATCATAACACATACTTCCACGCGTATGGGCTTGGCCCATAACCATACAATCCATGAACCATTCATGCAATCATGCATCACAGCCCAACCTAGGTCCATCCAATACACCAACCTTAGCAGACTCCCTGCTCAAGGCCGTGGCTAACCCACCGATCACAACCGAGTGATCCCACATATCTTACCTCGGCGGACTGGTCAGACGAGGTGGGTCGAGCCACCAATCGCATAAGTGATCCCAACATTAATCCGTCTATGGTGATGCACACGACCATCAATCACCGAGATGGGCACCAAGTTAACATCTCCTTGATGATGCACACAAAACTCATCAAGCGCTAATGTAGCCCGGTTAACACTAGACCACGTTCACCAATGTGTACTCCTTCCTTCCTCGATCAACCCAAATCCCATGCATATATGAAAATGCCTCTTATCAAATCATCGATAAAATGAGTATACATCTTATATCATTACCACATCATATATATATAAATACATTATAATAACTTAATATCACAAACTTACTCACCGTTATCCGATTACCCAAAACATGGTATTCACCACTTTAGCCATTATGATCAACTACCACACATCATACATATGTATAAACGTTAGCAAGCAATTAATCAAGAAATAGTGCGATGATTACGCACCTTATTGATACAAACGATCAAACTCAAACGTCACTAGATTAAGAACTCGCCAAAATTCCTTAAACAACCCATAACGTAATCGGTCACCACTTAAAATACATAACATGGCCTTAGGCCGAAAGTCATAACCTATATACCATGCTCACCTTAAATCCCGAAAGACCTTTCGATATCCCCCTTAACGCGGCTTCCAAAATGGCTACAAATCCACGACCTTGAATAGGCCGATCCATACACAAAATATGTGGTTAAGCCTCATGGTTTCTGGCCAAAACAAGAATAAAAGATTAAACCAAAGAGAGTCCTTACCACACTACTGAAATCGGCACACGGAGATTCGGCCAGAGAAGAACTGTTCGGCTTTGAATGATGAACAATTGATGTTAGGAAGGAAAATAAGGGTTTCAGTTAAATACCAACGTGTGGCTTATGGTATTACGGCAACAAGAAGAGGAGAGGGATTTTGGTTTAGGAACAATTGAGATGAGAAGAAAATGGTAGGAAAAGTGGCTTTGAACTTTTGGCCAAGGTGAACAAATGAAGAGGAGGGACGGTTTTGGTGTTTTGGTAGAATATGAGAAGAAAAGTGAAGGCTTAAGAAGAAACTAAAATTTCCGCAAAGGGAGAGCACACCCCCCTTTTATAACATTCGGCCACTCCCCCCACATGAAGAAACCAAAATTCGGCCACCTCCCAAAATCACTCATGGCCACTAATTCAAATCAATTGAATTAGCCAAATCCCTTATTTTACTCTTCCCAATTCATTCAAATAATTAAAATAACCTTATTAATCACTTATCCTACATTCAAAATAAAATAAAATAAAAACCCACCTTTTATCCATTATTATCTTATAAAAAAACAAAATAAACTAATATAAATCCACCCCTCCAACCGAATTCCAAAACAAAGTATCATGCTTATCCTATTGAAGTCCACATGCTGCCCAACTCTCCCCCCTGCTGTTGACGTCACAAGCAAAAATTAAAAGGCTCAAAAATATTGCTTCTCCTGTGCCTTGAACCCTTGACCTGCACCAAGCCCCTTTGAGCTTTAACTCCCCAAGCCACTCTGCCAAAGCATTTTTTTGTGATATAAGTCCATCCCATATTCTTTTAAGCCATCCTTCCTTTTAAACACCAAGAACAAAAATAAAACCAGTGCTTTCCATGTTATTCGAACTTGAGTCCCTTGCCAAGACCCACAAGTAGCGCCCCAAGCCACTCCACCAACCCGTCTTTCTTGTCATAAAACCCCACTATTTATTTATAAAGTCTCCGTACCTAAACCCATCACCGCATATGAAAAATATAAAACACAAAATGCTGCTCCAGCCACTCGAACCTGCGCCCCTCTTCACCTCCAACTCCTAAGCGGCGCATGGAAACCACTTTGCCAACTGGACTTTCATGTCCATTAACCTTGCGATTTCTTTTTAAAGCATACCTAGCCCAGTTCCCTTAATTGACGCAAAATGAAACCAAAATGCTGCCTTTGCAGTTCGAACGTGAGACCCCTAAGCACCATGAGGCGTCACCTTCCCCATGCTCTAAGTGGAACCTCCTTGCCACTTTACCAAGGCACTTCTTGCGTCTTAAACCTACCTAAATTACTTATAACCCCTAACTCCCTCAGCTCTCCCTTCCAACACTTAAAAACCAAAAATTTCCTAAGGCATTTCTTACCTTCTAGGGTTCTCCAAACCCCTCAAAAACTCCTACAACTCCACCCTAAGCCTTCCAACACTTGAGTTAGGCATCAACTACACAACCCCTAGAACCAGGGTGTTACAATTCTACCCTCCTTAAAAATAATTTCGTCCTCAAAATTACTCGACTAGATTAAACAGAACTCATTGCTATGCGCTCGATCTCAAATGAGCCAACATACTTCCTAGGCACAGTACTAAGTTCACATCCAAGGTTCTAGATACCTTACTAGCAATAAAATAACTGTCTTTAAAGCGAACAAACAATAAAGGATATTTCAGGCATTAGAAACTTACCCGCTGACACTTCTGGCATATCATTATCCTCTCTCCGACGGACTGCATAAACCAGACCTGGTTGTCTTGCCTTAGTGCCACCACTTCCGCGGCCTAATGCTCCACGACCTTGACCGGGACCATTCCCTCCATGGTTCGGACCACGACCCCTTTCCGCTTGCTGACCTCCTCTGCCTGGTTGCACATAACCTTGGCCTAATGTCTGAGCCCTATTCGGATCCTGAGGACAGTCCTTAATCACGTGAGGCTTAGACTTACACCTGAAGCATTCCCGATCCCGATTCTAGCACTTGCCAACATGATACCTTCCACACCGAGCACACAGACAATCTAGATTTGGCTTAGAAACACGAGCAGAAGTCTCTACCCTCTGTCTTTTCTGAAAGCTCTCAAACGAATTTGGCGGTCCAGAACTCCTCTTATCCCAGTTCCTATCCTTATCTCTGTTCTGCCTTACAGAGTCCTTAATTCCCTCAGCTACCTTAGCTTTTTCGACTAACACCGTGGACTCCCATTCCTGGTGAGGAGCTATCAACAATCTCAGGTCGTCCCCCAATTCGTCCTCAAATCGGACACGGCGCTCATGCTCCGTAGTAACCACTCCTCGAGCATAACGGCTTAACCTTAGGAATTTTGCCTCGTATTCTGCTACGAACTTGTTCCCTTGAACCAATCCAAGAAACGCCTTCCTCTGCGCATCAATATAATGAGTTCCAACATACTTCTTCTGGTACGCCGCTTTGACATACTCCCAAGTGAGGTCCTCAGCTGTGGCACTATCCCGAATTGTTAGCCACCATTGGTATACCTCGTCGCGAAGCAGCGCCACCATTCCTTTCACTTTCTCCTCAGGGCTCAGATTGAGCTCATCCATAATTCGCTCGGTTGCTTCCAACCAATATTCAGCCGTACTGGGTGCCACACCAGATACACCATGAAACACCTCAGCTCTGTTGGCTCGAAATAGCTCGGGTACAGACTTCCTAGATCTCAGATTTCCACCTGCTCCAGCCACTATCTCCAAAACTCGCAGCACAACCGGCGATACCGCATCGTCCCCCGTTTGATCTTGCTGCTCATTACCAAAGGCTGGTGGTGGACGGGGTACTTCATTTTCAGACCCTTGACCCGATCTAACGAGTTTTGATACGGCCATTCTGCCTCGACCACGTCCACGACGACCACGTCCTTTAGAACTCATTTCTAGCACCTCGATTAGTCTGATTTAAGAAATTTTATGCATTAGAAATTTTGTTCCACTATTTATCCACGAGCAAATTTTATGAGATGAAGTATTCAGAAGTTTGTTATTTCGATCAATCAGAGTTTCAGTTCGAGTTCACTACTCTAATTCAAAGAATCACATTCACATTCACATTCACACCATCCAACTTACTATTATGGGCATTCTTATCCATTCCCCACCCAGGGGTAATTTCATCATTTTCCTACCGGGGTATTTCGGTAATAAATCAAAGCGGTTCTAAAAACTTTAATAAGTCAGGATTTTTTTAAAAAAAATTCCAAAACTGAAGAGTATTTTCAGAAATTTTGCAAATTGAAGGTATAACAGAATTTTAAGAACCAGGGGTATTTTGGTAATTTTGTCAAGCAGGGGTAATTTTGTAAATTTCCTAAGTTAGGATATTATTTTGAAATACAAAAATTTGGATACCTTTGCAAAGTCAGGGGATTTTATTAAAATTGGGGTTAAACCAGAAATTTTGAAAGTCAGGGGCATTTTAGTACTTTTTAACACAAGGGTATTTTCGTAAATTCCCTCAAATCAGAGTATCTTGATATTTTGAAAACTAGAGATTTTAATATTTTGCAAAGTGAAGTCATTTTAACAAAAGTTGAGGGTAGTGCGGAAATTTTATAATACAAGGGCATTTTTGTAATTTTACCGCTAGGGGCATTTTGGTAATTTTGTAAATTAGAGATACTTTAGAAGAATTTCCACAAGAATCTTTTACTACAGTAAAAAGGGTAATTTAAGGATTTTAAAACTAGAAATTTTATAAAACTGTAGGGCTAGTCCCTTTCGGGATTTAATAATTGGTTTGGCCTATGAACAAGTCCTCTTGGTTAAGGTGAACCGTAGCTACGCACCAGGTAGGATTCGAGTAAAGAGGAGGTGAGTCGCTAGGACTGCTTAAATACCAAGCTCTTACTGAATACCACTCCTAGACATGCGTACCATGATTGCCACACCTTAACTCGGTGACTTACTTCACAGGTTTGTTTAATAATCCTTAAGTCTTATGCGTATGTTTGAGTAGACTAACCTAGGGTCCAATGACCCTAATATTCTAATCTACAAGCCCAAACTAAGCCCATAATAAATCACACAACCAAATCATTTTAAGGGCTAGAAGTACTTACAGTGGACTTGGTAGGTACAAAGCCATGCCGTAAATAATCGAAAACTTTTATAAAAGCCCATTTAAAACTGTTTTTGGGCCCAACCTCAAAGTCTGAGTTTTGAACCGGGCTCTGATACCAATTTGTAACATCCCCAAACCCGGCCCATTCACTACGACCGAATCCGGTTATGTCACTATAGAAAGACGGTTGAAAATCTTTTGACTTTAGCATTAAACATAAAAATTTGTCAACTTTTGAAAATAGTGCTTATTTAAAAATATAAGTAAACTTGACATTATAAGATGTCCAAATTAAAAGCTTTATTAACTTATATTTATTGAATAAATAAGTTGCTAAAATAAAACCATTTTCACACAAGAATTCAAATTAATCAAACCATAATTAAAATGATAATAAAATGATTCCAAAATAAATAAAAGGCCTTTATTACAACCAATATTTAAACAAAAACTTAATATAAATAAGCTTTAAAATATTTAAACTCTTCCTTCAGATGGGCCACCATGTGTCCTCTCGATCCCGGTCCAATCTCAAGAGTCACCAAATGTTAAGAAAATAATTGGGTGAGTCCACGCACTCAATGCATAATCATAACACATACTTCCACGCGTATGGGCTTGGCCCATAACCATACAATCCACGAACCATTCATGCAATCATGCATCACACCCAACCTAGGTCCATCCAATACACCAACCTTAGCAGACTCCTGCCAAGGTCAGTATAACCCACCGATCACAACCGAAAGTGATCCCACATATCTTACCTCGGCGGACTGCCAGACGAGGCCGTGGCTGAGCCACCAATCACATAAGTGATCCCAACATTAATCCGTCTACGGTGATGCACACAGCCATCAACCGCCGAGATGGGCACCAAGCCAACATCTCCCTTGATGATGCACACAGCAACTCATCAAGCGCTAATGTAGCCCGGTTAACACTAGACCACGACACCAATGTGTACTCCTTCCTTCCTCGACCAAACCCAAATCCCATGCATATATGAAAATGTCTCTTATCAAATCATCGATAAAATGAGTATACATCTTATATCATTACCACATCATATATATATAAAAACATTATAATAACTTAATATCACAAACTTACTCACCTGTTATCCGATTACCCAAAACATGGTATTCACCACTTTAGCCATTATGATCAACTACCACACATCATACATATGTATAAATGTTAGCAAGCAATTAATCGAAGAAATAGTGCGATGATTACGCACATTATTGATACAAACGATCAAATCCCGAAATGTCACTAGATTAAGAACTCTGCCAAAATTCCTTAAACAACCCATAATAGAATCGGTCACCACTTAAAATACATAACATGGCCTTAGGCCGAAAGTCATAACCTACATACCATGCTCACCTTAAATCCCGAAAGACCTTTCTGATATCCCCCTTAATGCTGGCTTCCAAAAATGGCTACAAATCCATGACCTTGAATAGGCTCAGTCATACACAAAATGCAGGGTTAAGCCTCATGGTTTCGGCTGGCCAAAACAAGAATAAAAGATTAAACCAAAGAGAGTCCTTACCACACTACTGAAATTGGCAAACGGAGATTCGGCCAGAGAAGAACTATTCGGCTTTGAATGATGAACAATTGATGTTAGGAAGGAAAATAAGGGTTTCAGTTAAATATCAACGTGTGGCTTATGGTATTACGGCAACAAGAAGAGGAGAGGGATTTTGGTTTAGGAACAATTGAGATGAGAACAAAATGGTAGGAAAAAGTGGCTTTGAACTTTCGGCCAAGGTGAACAAATGAAGAGGAAGGACGGTTTTGGTGTTTTGGTAGAATATGAGAAGAAAAGTGAAGGCTTAAAAAGAAACTAAAATTTTCGCAAAGGGAGAGCACACCCCCCTTTTATAACATTCGGCCACTCCCCCCACATGAAGAAACCAAAATTCGGCCACCTCCCAAAATCACTCATGGCCACTAATTCAAATCAATTGAATTAGCCAAATCCCTTATTTTACTCTTCCCAATTCATTCAAATAATTAAAATAACCTTATTAATCACTTATCCTACATTCAAAATAAAATAAAATAAAAACCCACCTTTTATCCATTATTATCTTATCAAAAAAAAACAAAATAAACTAATATAAATCCACCCTCCAAATTAATTCCAAAACAAAATATCATGCTTATCCTATTGAAGTCCACATGTCGCCCAACTCTCCCCCTGCATTGTTGACGCCACAAGCAAAATTAAAAGGCTCAAAATATTGCTTCTCCTGCGTCTTGGACCCTTGACTGCACTCAAGCCCTTTGAGCTTTAACTCCCAAGCCACTCGCCAAAGCATTTTTTGTGATATAAGTCCGCCCATATTATTTTAAGCCCTCCTTCCTTTTAAACGCCAAGAACAAAAATAAAACCAGTGCTTTCCATGTTATTCGAACTTGAGTCCCTTGCCAAGACCCACAAGTGGCACCCCAAGCCACTCCACCAACCCGTCTTTCTTGTCATAAAACCCCACTATTTATTTATAAAGTCTCCGTACCTAAGCCCATCACCGCATATGAAAAATATAAAACACAAAATACTGTTCCAGCCACTCGAACCTGCGCCCCTCCTCTCCTCTAACTCCTAAGTGGTGCATGGAAACCACTTTGCCAACTGGACTTTCATGTCCATTAACCTTATGATTTCTTTTTAAAGCATACCTAGCCAGTTCCTTAATTGACACAAAATGAAACCAAAATGCTGCTTTGCGGTTCGAACGTGAGACCCCTAAGCACCATGAGGCGTCACCTTCCCCATGCTCTAAGTGGCACCTCTTTGCCACTTTACCAAGGCACTTCTTGCGTCTTAAACCTACCTAAATTACTTATAACCCCTAACTCCCTCAGCTCTCCCTTCCAACACTTAAAAACCAAAAATTTCCTAAGGTATTTCTTACCTTCTAGGTTCTCCAAACCCCTCAAAAACTCCTACAACTCCACCCTAAGCCTTCCAACACTTGAGTTAGGCATCAATTGCACAACCCCTAGAACCAAGGTGTTACATATGACATGCATGTATTTTGATGTTTTATGGAAGATTATGAAAGTTTGATGTAGGATAAACATCTTTTTCTAAGTGATTTTCATGAAAAATCCATGTAAGGACCAAATTGAAAAAGTTATGAAAATGGTCATACATGAGTAAAATAGTGGAAATTGAATGTTGTTATAGTTGAGAATATGATTCAGCTAGGCTTGAAATGCAAGAAAGTTGAATAAAAATCATTTTCAGAGCCTAAGGGTAAAAGTGTAATTTTGAGAAAGTTTAGGGGCAAAAATGTATTTTTCCAAAGTAAAATTTATGAGTCAATTTAGTCAGTGTAAGTATTAAACAAGTTAAATTGTTCTTATAGATCAAGAAACAAGAAGCTTAGACCGAGACTGAGGCAAAAACAATGTTAAGGACTAAATTGCACAACTCCACACATTTTGAATACCGAGGTAAGTTTGTATTAAAGCTACATATTACTTTTACAATTAAATTACTTACTATGTCGTACAATATACATTATTATCATAAAGTTGATTGACTATGCTTGATAAGAAAGTCAATGAGATTAAGTAAGTGAAAGTCCCGGTTGAAGATTCAGAATAACGAGGATACCTATGTCATAACATGAGGCAAAGAAAATATCTGGGAGATGGCATCGACATCAAGGAATGTAGGTCCTGTGTAAGATCATGTTTGGGACATGGCATCGGCACCGAACATAGATCCTATGTAAGACCATGTTTGGGACATGGAATCAGCATCGAATAAGGCAAAGACATCATGTAAGCCCATGTCAATACATGGCATTGATAAGTTACTATAAGGAAAACATCCCATGTAAGACCATGCCAAGGCATGGCATTGGTGAGTTCATAAGGCAAGGATACCAAGTAAGACCATGTCAAGAAATGGTAATGTAACACCCCAAACCCGGCCCAGAAGTTAGGCCCAAATTTGGTGTGTCACATTGAAGAAAACGTATAAAGGATTTGAAATTCGTACTAAAATAAGTTTTGTTAAAATCAAGAAAAACAAGTTTGATTTGAGACATTTGATAAAATACTACTAACCTCGAAGATTTATTGATAAATCGTTAGATTTGAACTAATAATCTTATAAAACGTGACTTTTGAAAACGACGTTGAAAATTTGAAGAAGATTTCCATATTAAAAATATTTGTAAAAATTTTATTATGAAATCCATTTGTTAATCGATTTTGGAAAACCTTTATTATGATTTTAAAAAAATCCCATTTAAAACAATTTGAGTAAAATATAAACAAGTCAAACATAAAGCAAAATAAAATAATCCAGAGGCCTTATTACAAATAAAACCCATAATAGCAAAAGTAATAAAATGGAATATGTAATTTAATAAAGTTCGAAACACCAATTTCTAAAATATGGCCTCCATCGAGTCATCCATGGCCCCAAGTCCTCGTCACTGAGCATTACCTACAAGGGTTAAGAGAAAAGGGGGGTGAGTTACAAGAACTCAGTGTGTAACCCACTTACCATTGTCCACTGGGCCAAAAATCCAATTAAGCATCTATTGGGCCTAAACCCATTTACAATTATAACATAATAACATGTATATAATATGCATGTGATATGCAATTCCCAAACCAAACCTAGTTTTTTATCCGCTACACACCACCCGTACCAACCAACACACCTGTGGGGAGCTTTAGTCGCCCACCCCGCCAACACACCAAACTGGGCATTAAGCCATATATCAATTTGTGGACAAGCCACCAAAATTTAGTAGCAAAGCTAACAGAACTTCTCTTTTTCATTATCCCAACCCATGCAAATCATGTATATAATGCAAAACAATTCACAATGATGTATTCAGATATTCTTTACAAATTTTATGGCCCATTATAACAATTTATCAAAGTTGGCCCATTAAGCAAATATCATCTTGGCCCATTTTAAAAAAAAAGGTTTCTCGTTTAAACTTAGCAATTTATTTAAAAATAAAACGTTTGGGTTGCACAGGTTCAAATCATTATTTATACGGTAATTTTGGGAAACCGAAAGGTTTATAAGTAATCTATATTTTGAAAACTTCATTTAACTTCGAGTGTTGTAGATATTTTAGAGTTTCTTTATAAATTAACCATTTGATAGCGGATCTAACTTAAATCTTAAAAAAATCCAAAGTATTTAAAATGGCCTTATTACAATAAAATACCCCAAAAAGTAATTAAAAGTTTATAATGTACTTTAAGAGTAAAAATGGCTTCTGCATGGCCACCTTGAATCCTCTCCTACCGGTCCAAAGTATCACGACACTATTACTGCATTGTTTGAAAAACGGGTGAGTCGCTTTGACTCGAGCAGCAATTAAACCACATGTTTCCACAAATGGGCTTAGCCCCAAAACCACATCAAATTGACAAACCACATGTTACGATGCATTATGTCACCCCAGCCCAACCTAAAATCCAACCGCTACACACCACCCGTATATCCAGCCACCACACACCAGGGGATTACTAAATCAACCCTCCATTCGCTACACACCTCTTTGGTAGTCATGCTGCTCACAGTCCACTTAGTGGTCTAGCCACTGATCCACGTCATAAAAATCACAAATATCCATGATGAGACTTAGGGTCGTCATTAATCCACGATGTGGCTCGAGGCCATCATCAAACCACGTACAGAAATATACACACTTCCCTATTTTTCAATATATCCCGAACCCCATGCACATGCAGCATAATATGATGAAATGGTAACATAACATATGAACATACCCGATATGCGTATACGACATGCTTACAAAGATCCACAATTACTAATGACATCCACAACATAGGTAGTATACTAACTTGGTTACCGGATTACCCAACATGAGTAATAACAATACCACCACAACCACTAATTCGGCTACCACACATATCACATACATTTAATTAATTTTAAACAAGGAAAGTAAAGAAACAATGTGCTAATTACACACCTGATAACTTGTAATACCACGCTCTCAACGTCGACGCTATCACTAATCGACACTACTACTATTTGCCTACGATCCTGTTCTGACGGTGGCCCACACCCCGGTGGCCAATCCCGAACTGCTGAAACTGACCGCTTCTTAAACTTGGGGGAGGGACTACGTGTCCAACCCCTTTCTCTCCTTGGCTGGTACTCGTATCCATCGAATAGTACTTAATCAAAAGACTCAGTTAAACGTTAAAAAAATCTAAACGAGACTAAATAATCATGTTAATTGAATAACCTTACCAAAGTCGACTCAAATCCTAAAGATTCTCACTTGATCTTGAAAGTTGTCAAAATTCCTACATAAGCCAATATCAAATTGGGCCTAACACTAATAGACAAAAGAAATGGCCTTCGGCCGAACGTTACCTTCTTACCTTGATTGATCAGATCCCGGAGATCCTTAACCTCCTTAACGCTAGCTTATACACAGGACCCAAAATCCCTCCACAATATTGAAATCGATTGGAACAGATTTGACAGAAGATGAATGACAGCACCTCTCCCCCTAGGGATTATCAACGAAATGATCACCACATGAAATGAAGGTTCAGCTTGGAAAGGTTCGACCACAAAATGATTCTTGAAAGGAAATAAACCAAATAGGAGAAGAATAAGAGAAAGAAATAATAGGGATGTTAGAAAGTTCGACTACGATTCACAAAGGTGAGGTATATTCGGCCATAGGAGAAAAGAGGTTATTCGCTTTTGATAAAAAGAAAGGAGAAGGAATGGGAGATTTGGTTCGACTTTTGAAATAAAGATGAAGGTTGAAGGCTTTCAAAGTGAAAAATAAAGAAGAAGAGAGGATTGGGGCTTAGGAAGTTTTGGTTATGGTGAGGGTAGAGGGTGTATTTCGGCTTTTGGAGAGTGAAGACTCAAAGCTGACAAAATAAAGAAAAAAAGGATGAGAAGAGAGAGTTGTGGTTTGGCGCTTTGAAAGGAAATAAAGAAAAGAGAAAACGAGTCAAAATGCATCAAATAGTCTTCTAGATTTTGGCTGAGAGACAACAGAGAAAAAGACTTGAAAATGCCAAATGATTTTCGGCAAAAAACTAGAGAAGAGAAAAAGAGATTGCCCAAAAGATGAACACTCACCCGCCTAGCACAAATTTTGCACCTACTCTCCACTTACATGACCAAAAATGCCACCCCCTAGAGTCACAAATTCGGCCAACACTCTTCCATTCACCAAATCCCCCTTTTCCTCCTCATTTTCCTCCACTCCACTCATTCAAACACATTTGAATGATTCAAACTCTTATCTCCCTTCATAGCCACTCATTTGAATTGTTGACCATTCAAACTTCCCTCTTTCAAGTGCCATAGTCGAATCCAACTCTCCACTCCCCTTACCGCAAAAACAAACACAAAAATGCTTCCCTTGTTGCTTGAGCCACCTCCCCCTTGGAACTTCTTCTGGCGCAAACTCTCCCCCTTGCTCCCATGCGTTACCTTGGCACTCCACCACTTTCTTTCTTGTGTCACAACCTCCTCATTAATTCCCTTAGGGCCTAGCTCCCCTAGCTCTCCCCTCAAGGCTTAAAAACAAACATTTTTACTAAGGCTCCTACCTAACCCCAAGGTTTTCCGAAGCCCCCAAACACACTCTAACAACATCCAAAGCATACTAGCACATAGAAATAAATTAAAATGCGAGACCCCTAAATCTCGAATCTGGCGTGTCACATTGGGGTGCTTTTCGAGAAACCATGGTTCCATTTGAAAACCTTTCTTGATATTAAAACTAAAGTCCCAGCTTATGCTTTGTTCATTATTAATCGACATTTATTAAAGTTATTACCAAAAAAAACTTTTTGGTTGCAAAACTTAATTAAAATGACTGACTTATGAAAACGTGATGTTTACGACCTATTCGTAAAAGTATAGTATTTTGAAAGCAGATATTGTTGTGGAAAACTGTGATACAAAGTTTAGCAGATTTAAAACATAATAAACTAAAAATCCAAAACTAAAACCAGAATTTAAGAGAGGCATTATTGCAAAATATTAACCCAAGTTAAAAATAAGTAAAATACTAGAGTCCAAAGCTGCTCATAGTGTGGCCACCTTCGAGTCCTCCAAAGACGTCGAACCGCTTCGAGGATTACCCGAGAAAAAATATTAAAAGAGGGTGTGAGTTTACGAAAACTCAGCAGTATAACCTCATCAATAAGAACATGAATCACAACAGTTTGGGCTGAAGCCCACTTCAGTAACGGTGGAAATTGGGCCTTAGCCCATAAAAGCCTCAGTTGGGCCTTAACCCATAAATGTCACAAATCATATTTATCTAGGCCTGAGCCCATCTCAAATAAAACCACATATGCAATGCATTAATGCCCATACCAATCCTCCACTCTGTCTCCTGTCCAACCCTGCACTCTTGTGGGGATTTAATCGACCCACCCATCCTTACACTCCTTATGTAGCATCGGTTGCGGCACTAACTTATCGGTGCAACATAGCTGCTCAGTGGCTAAAAGCCTTCGGTGGATCTACAGTCGTCAAGCGACCATGCCATCCTATCTGCACTTCCCCTTTCGAATAATCCCATCCCCATGCAACATAATAACACATGAATGCAACATACAATAATAATCATACGATAACAATCATAAATCACAAACAAGAATAATCATATAACATGTAGGGGTATTTTTGTAATTTACCTACCAAGGCTATTTTGGTATTTTACCTGCCAAGGGTATTTTCGTGATTTACCTACCAAGGGTATTTTCGTAATTTACCTACCAAGGGTATTTTCGTGATTTACCTACTAAGGGTATTTTCGTAATTTACCCACCAAGGGTATTTCGATAATTTTGCAACCCAGGGGTATTTTGGTAATTTTGCAAACTAGGGGTATTCTAGTAATTTTACTAACTGGGGGTATTTCAGTAATTTTGCAAACTAGGGATATTTCGATAATTTTACAAATTAGGGGTATTTCGGTAATTTCACAAATTAGGGTATTTTGGTAATTTTACAAATTAGGGTATTTCGATAATTTTATAAACTAGGGGTATTTTGGTAATTTTATAATCTGGGGGTATTTCGATAATTTCACAAACTAGGGGTATTTCAGTATTTTTACAAATCAGGGTGTTAAGACGACCCAACATAAGGTCCATTATCGCCTCGAACGACTCAAGTATTCTAAACAGAGATAATGATGCGAATAGGCCTAAGGCCCATTCTCAACCCAAGTGGTCCCACACACTCGTGTGGCCCATTTAGCCCAAAACTAGCCACATATATGAGATTCATATAGTCTAGTTCACTATCTTCTACTCAATCATACAATTTACTCATATGGGCCCCTCGAGCCCATTGGGCCCACTTGGCCCCTTTTGGGCCATCGTAGCCCAATAGCCCACACCTACAAGAATACTACTGATGGCCTCAACTATCACGTTGAAGCCCCACACAGGTGCTCGCACGCTCATGTGGCTACCATCGTCGTGGGATCGGCTTATCGGCATTTGCCGCTCTACAACTATAGTAGAGAGAGTACACACCTGATAGGAATTCTGAAGCTACTAAACCACGCTCCCCAAAGGTCCCAAGCCCAAGCCCACCAAGGTATATTTTCTCTCCTCCTAGAATGCTCTTTATATAGCTAGCTTCTCACCTTCCTTCTTCGTATCTTTCCAATGTGGGATCCTTCCGCTAACAGAGTTTAAATCCAACTCAAACTCTTGTCGCCCCATCTTAGCAAAACAAATACTCCCTTGCTTTCCATGAGATTCGAACCCAAGCTCCCTTGTAGCATAATCCATGCCGCTAACCACTTGGCCACAAGCTCCTCTTGTTTCTAAAATCATGCGCAACTAAATATAAGTCCTATGGCCAAATTCAAAAATCCATTTAAAAAGAAAACCAAAATGCAAGCACCAAGACTTGAACCTTGGACCTCCTTCCTTCCTTTTGGCGTCAACCCCTTGCTCCTTATGTGCCGTCACCTTGCCACTACACCACACACTCCACTTGTCATTTTTTCCCACATTTATTCTTAAAGCCTGCCTACCAACTCCCAGGGTTTTTTTTAACCTAAAACCAAAATTTTTCCTATAGCCTAACTTTAACCTGAGACTTCATAAAAGCCCCCTAACTTTCCAAAATCACTCACATAATAGGTCCAACTTGCCTTAGTACCATTCTATTGTCCTCAAAAATTTTAAACGCTACTACCCCCAAGGCCCATTGGGCCCAATCCTACTAGGCCTAACTTTAGGATGTTACAAATCTACCCTCCTTACAGAAATTTTGTCCTCGAAATTTCCAGCTATCTCATAGCCGTATAATACCGGATATACCACTACGCTTCTGTTGCGCACTCTAGTCCTAATTATCTGAATTACAAATTTTATAAATTTAGCTCATAGTTCTAATAATTAAACAAATATTTTATGGAAGTAGTAGTTAAGAGTTATTTTCGAAATTGCAAGCTCACTATAGTTTTTAGTCCCCTACGGGCCTCAGTATAGTCTATCATCTAAAGTATGTCCAGTATCTACCTACAGCAATAATAGTTTAAAACAGATAATTGAACTTACTTGGTCCGACGCTGGAGACTCGGTGTGCCACACAAAAACCTTTCAAAACTACCTCAAAATCATTCATAGACATCTTTAAAATAAACACTAAAGCCCATCTCATAGCCTGAGTTTTACAACCTAGGCTCTGATACTAACTTGTAACACCCCAAACCCGGCCCAAACACCACGTTCGAATTCGAAATGTTACTGGGAAAGGTGTCGAGAAAATTTGGGTTTTAAAGATGAAGAAAATGAATTTAAAATTCTAATATTAAACTCCATTTAAAAAAAAAAAGGTTTCTTGTTTAAACTTAGCAATTTATTTCAAATAAAATGTTTGATTTGAACTTATAAACCTTTCGGTTTCTCAAAATTTCCGTATAAATAATGATTTGAACTTGTGCAACGCAAATGTTTTATTTTTAAATAAATTGCTAAGTTTAAACGTGAAACCTTTTTTGTAAAATGGAGTTTAATCTTAGAATTTTAAATTCATTTTCTTCATCTTCAAAACCCAAATTTTTCTCGACACCTTTCCTAGTAACATTTCAAATTTGGCCGTGGTGTTTGGGCCGGGTTTGGGGTGTTACATTAATATTATTTTTGGTGTTTATAAATATGCGATTGAGCATGTGTGAAAATTCTATGTGAAAATTTTATCGATTGTGTGTTTAATTTGCAAAAAGGACTAAATCGCATAAAATGTAAAAGATATGTACTAATTGTTAAAGTATCTAATTGTTGTGGATTGTTAAAGTATCTAATTGTTGTGGCTTTTAATATATGGAGTCCTTATGTGGCTATTAAACCAAGGGAAATTTGGATGGACAAAAATGCCAAATGTTAGTGGAAATCAAATGAAAATAATAAGGTTAATTTTGTAATTGGATTAATAATACACATTATAATAAAAAGAAATGAAAATGGGAGTGGGTTGTTCATCTTTTTGAACCGAAAGTAAGAAAAGAAAAAGGATTTTTGAGCTTTCATGATATTCGGCCTTGGTTGAGCAAAATTGAGGCATGCAATTTGTTCAGTTTTTTATAATTTCTACGTTTTTGTGATTGCTGCTTAGTGTATTATCAAAGTCGTGCTTAAATTTTAGAAATTTATGGTTATTTTGAGATATTCCGTTGATGAAAATGTAAGCTTTGTGTTGTTAGTTGGTGGAATATGGAAGATATGTGTTAGATTAACATAGTTTATCTTTGAGTTTTTGGTGATTTTGAGTAATTTGGACTTGATTTTGAAAATAATAGTTTGAAGGACTAAAATGTGAAATAAATGAAATATATGGGCATGTATGAGCATAAGAAGAATCCAGCTAGGCATGGGTGAAATGAAATTATGTGTATTTGATGATTTTATGAAATAGGGACTAAAGTGTCAAATGTAAAAATGTGAGGGCTATTTTATAAAATGCCCTAAATATGTGTGTTTGAACTAAATTGAATGAATTTGTGATTGAATGGGTTAAATTTGAATATCTATAGACCAAGAAAGGAGAGATTCAGATTGAGATCAAAGCAAAGACAAAATACTCGATTGATCAACAAGTTTCGGTATTTCAACGTCCAGAGTAAGTTCGGATATAATACAAGTTATTAAATTTATATCTATGTGATGAGAATTAAATGGATGTATAGTTAATGAAATAGAAATGTATTACATATGACATTGAGCAATGAGGCACTAAGTGTGAGATATGAAAAACAAGACAGATATGATTAGCACTGTGTGTGCAGAATAACAGAAGCTTCGACTTATTGATTTGGCACTGTGTGTGCGATACTGAGATAAGTCCGGTTTAAAGTATAGGCACTAAGTGTAGATGACAATTCTGCTTCAACTACGAAATTGGCAATAAGTGTGCGATGAAATCAAATCAATAGCAAAGGTTGATCGAAATGTAATATCGAGCATTGCAAAGCATGAATGGTGAATAACTATGTGTTGGGTAAGGTGTGAATTGGACCTTTATGGTTGATGAAGTTGTAAATGGATTTATGAATGGTTGAGTGAGTATTTTAGCTATGGATGATATGGTGTGAATAATTGAAAGTTGATCTACGTAATGGATTCATTTGGTTTATTGTATTTGATTCATTAAAATTGAATTTATTATGTTACAAAGTTACTAAGCTTTAGAGCTTACTGTATGAATTGTTTCTCTATTTTACAGTGTAATAGCCCGACTTAAGGCCTAGACAGAATAGTGGTGCGAGACCACAAATTCGAAGAAGAAATATGTGTTTAAATGATTTTATAAGGCTTATGAGGTATTTGCATGGTTGTGTGAAAATTTCATGATGGAATTTTATTAATTAGTGAACAAATTTTTCATTAGGACTAAATTGCAAGGATTATAAAATATGAGATTATAGAAGGCTTAAGTATGAAATAGAATTATAAAAATTATTAGAAGTCCTTATTTAGTAATTAGACCATTATGTATTGAGATGGACAAAAATGGACATAGGAAGGAAAAATCTGAAGAAATAATCATTAAGGGCATTTTTATCATTTGGTAAATTAAAGAATTAAAAGGGAAAAACAAGCCAAATCATGTCCATCTTCTTCCTTTTTGGCTGAAAATCACAAGGGAACCGTAGCTAGGGTTTCTTCATCTTTCAAGCTTGATAGCAAGTGCATCCTAGCCCCGTTTTTAATGTTCTTTGTATTTTTGAGATCATCGTAGCTCATTTTAGTTATTTCTAGCTATATTTTGAGCTAGGTTGTAACACCCCAAACCTGGCCTAGAAGTTAGGCCCGAACCTGGCGTGTCACATTGAAGGAAGTTGAAAAGATAAGCAATTGTTTAGAAAAGTTTTATCAGATTTTTTAACTCTGAGTTCGTTGTTTGTTTGAGAAAACGCGATTTGCTAAATGACCGTTTAAAAGTTATTATTATTTTGAAAAACTGTTTTGTTATGAAAGTTAAACTTGCATCATTGCATAAACATGATATTTTAGAAAACGATTGCTAATGTTTTATGAAAACCCTGTATTTATAAGTTTAATAGTTATAAATGAAAACTTAGAAAAATAAACTAATGGCCTTGTTACAAAATATTAACCCAAAATAAATAGTCTAAAAGAAAAGGTAAAAATCGAAATTACTAAAGTTCACAAGTAGTATCTCCGATGTATAGCCACCCTGAGTCCTCCACGGCTCCCAACCCTCTATCGCTGGAAATTACCTGAAACATTTAATTAAAAGAGGGTGTGAGTTGACGAAAACTCAGCATGTACAACCCTCATCGATAAGAACATGTATCACAACAATCCGAGCTGAAGCCCATTACAGTAACAGTGGCAATCGGGCCTTAGCCCAAAATAGCCTCTTGTTGAGCATTAACCTATATCATATGTCACAAAGAGATAATGCATGCAATACGGTGCAAACCCAGCCCAATGTAGATTTCCATCCTCTACACACCACTCAGTACTAGCCAATCACATCATGGGATTTCTACAATCAACCCTCCATCCGCTACACTCCATATGTGGCACCTAGCCACTGGTGACAGAGTTAGAAAATATCGTATGCGGGGCCAACCCACTTGTGGTACCAAACCACCAGTGATAATCCCGAATAATCATATATGTGGGGCCAACCCACTGTGGTACCAAACCATTAGGACGAGTCACGAATTATATGTATATGTGGTACCAAACCACTGGTGACAATCTCAAATAATCATATATGTGGGGCCAACCCACTATGGTACCAAACTACTGGGACGAGTCAAGAAATCATCAATATGTGGTACCAAACCACTAGTGGTTCCAAACCACTGAGACTTAGTCATGAATCAAGAATGTGGGGCCAACCCACGTGTGGTACCAAACCACTAGTGACAGTCTTACACATCCCCTTAAAATATCATATCCAACCCATGCATACAAGTGTCAAATGAATGCAGCAAGCTTTCAAGTGCACAATATCATTATGGCATACAATCATTAGCGCATACATAAACAACAGGGTACTTACCTGGTATTTCGGTCATGCCCATAGTGGCATAACGTCTTATCCATTTAGTCACCTCGGCTTTTCAACCCCAAACGATTAGTATCACATATTAATAACAAAAGAGTGTGAATATTTACACACAATCACGCTAATCAACCCCTAAGGGTATAACGGTAATTTTACCTATCGAGGGTATTTTAGTAATTTACCCACCAAGGGTAATTTAGTAATTCTACTCAGAACTAATCCATGTATGCAGTGCATCTTGAACATAATCAATCATATAATTAACACAGACAACATTAGTACTACCACGAGGGTACAATGGTTATTTGTCATTTAGGGGTAAAACGATAATTACGCACTAAAGGTATTTTAGTAATTTTGTAATCCGGGTAATTCGATATTTTTGCAAACCAGGGGTAATTCAGTAATTTACAAACTATGGGTAATTCAGTAATTTCGTAAATTAGGGGTAATTCGTTAATTTCGTAAACCAGGGGTAATTCGGTAATTTCACAAACCAGGGGTAATTCGATAATTTTGCAAACTAGGGGCAATTCGATAATTTCGCAAACCAGGAGTAATTTGGTAATTTTACAAACCAAGGGTAATTCAGTAATTTACAAACTAGGGGTAATTCGATAATTTTGCAAATTAGAGGTAATTTGGTAATTTTACAAATCAGGGGTAATTTGGTAATTTTACAAACCAGAGGTAATTCGGTAATTTACAAACCAGAGGTACTTCGGTAATTTTACAAATCAGGGGTAATTTGGTAATTTTGCAAACTTAGGGTAATTCGATAATTTACAAACCTGGGGTAATTTGGTAATTTCGCAAATCAAGGGTAATTCAGTAATTTCACAAATCAGGGTGTTAACGACCCAACAGAAGGTCCACTGTCGCCTCGAACGACTCAAGTATTCTATACAGAAATAATGATGCGAATGGACCTAAGGCCCATTCTCGGCCCAAGTGGGCCCACACACTCGTGTGGCCCATTTTGCCCAAATCTAGCCACATATATGAGATTCACATAGTCTAGTTCACTATCTACTACTTAATCATCCAATTTACTCATGTGGGACCCCAGGCCCATTGGGCCCACTTGGCCCCTTTCGGGCCATCGTGGCCCAACAGCCCACACCCACAAGAATACTTATAGTGGCCTCGACTGTCACGTTGAAGCTTCCACACGTGCGCTCGCACATTTGTGTGGCTACCATCGCCGTGTGACCGGCATTTTGACATTTGCCACTCTATAGCTAGAGTAGAGAGGATACACACCTGATAGGAATCTGAAGCTGCTAAACCACGCTCCGAGCACTCCTATGCCCAACGCCAACCAGGTTATGCCCCTTCTCCTCCTAGACAGCTCTAGATATAGCTAGCTTCTCACCTTCCTTCTTTGTATCTTTCCGATGTGGGATCCTCCGTCAAGAGAGTTTAAATCCAACTCAAACTCTTCTCGTCAATCAGAAATAAATCTCGCACTACTTTCCATGAGATTCAACCTGTGCTCCCTTGTAGCACAATCCACACCGCTAACCACTTTACCAACTAGCTCCTTATTTTTAAAACCATGCAACTAAATATAACCCTATGGCAAAATTCTAGAGTCCCTTTAAAAGAAAACCAAAATGCAAGAGCCAAGACTTGAAACTTGGACCTCCTTCCTTCCTTGTATGTCGCCCATTGTCTCTTATGTGGCATCACTTTGCCACTACACCACACACTTGACTTGTGTCTTTTTCCTCCACATTTAATTCTTAAAGCCTACTACTAACTCCCAGGGTTTTATTCACCTAAAACCAAAATTTTCCTAAAGCCAAAGTTTGAACCCGGGACTTCATAGAAGCCCCCAAACCTTCCAAAATCACCCACCTAATAGATCCAACTTGCACTAATACCGTTCTCTTATTCCTAAAAATTTTAAACGCTCCAACGCCTAAGGCCCAATGGGCCCAATCCTACTAGGCCCAACTTTGGGATGTTACAAATCTACCCTCCTTAAAGAAATTTCATCTTCGAAATTTCTAGCTATAGAAACAATCACACATCCTAACCTACAACACTACACTCACGCTGCGCACTCTGATTCTAAAAAATAATAATACACTTTCTAACTTAAGCTTGGAACCTACCAACTATCTAATACAGAAGCAAACTGATATTTAACACTCATACATAAAAATTTTCCATTCAAACATCACATCCAAAACATACACAGAATAAATACAGTCATTATAGCATATAATAATAAGTAAGGGGACTTACGGATTTGGTGCCAAAGGCTCGGGTGGCATACTTTCAATAAAGAATTTAAAAAAAAAAACAAATTGCAAATAACTTTGAAAAAGTATTTTTTCGAGCCCACTCCATAGCCGAGTTTTGTAAACTAGGCTCTGATACCATAATTGTAACACCCCAAACCCGACCTAGAAGTTAGGCCCTAATCTTGCGTGTCACATTAAAGGAAGTTGAAAAGCTAAGCAATTGTCTAGAAAAGTTTTATTAGATTTTTGAACTCCGACTTTGTTGTTTTTTTGATAAAAACGCGATTTGCTAAATGACCGTTTAAAAGTTGTTATTATTTTCAAAAACTATTTTGTTATGAAAGTTGAACTTGCATCGTTGCGTAAACATGATATTTTAGAAAACGATTGCTAATGTTTTAAGAAAACCCAGATTTATAAGTTTAATGCTTATAAATGAAAACTTAGAAAAATAAACCAATGGCCTTGTTACAAAATATTAACCCAAAATAAATAATCTAAAAGAAAAGGAAAAAATTGAAATTACTAAAGTTCACAAGTAGTATCTCTGATGTATAGCCACCCCGAGCCCTCTATGGCTCCCAATCCTCTATCGCTGGAAATTACCTAAAACATTGAATAAAAAGAGGGGGTGAGTTTACGAAAACTCATTGTGTACAACCCTCATCGGTAAGAACATGCATCACAGCAATCCGAGCCGAAGCCCATTACAATAACGGTGGAAATTGGGTCTTAGCCCAAATTAGCCTCGGTTGAGCATTAACCTATATCATATGTCACAGTAGATAATGTATGCAATGCGATGCAGACCCAACCCAACCTAGATTTCCATCCTCTACATACCACCCGTACCAGCCAATCACACCGTGGGGATTTCTACAATCAACCCTCCATCCGCTACACTCCATATGTGGCACCTAGCCACTAGTGACAAGGTCGAGAAAATATCGTATGTGGGCCAACCCACTTGTGGTACCAAACTACTAGTGACAATCCCGAATAATCATATCTCGTGGCCAACCCACTATGGTACCAAACCACCGGGACGAGTCACGAATTATATGTATATGTGGCACCAAACCACCGGTGACAATCTCAATAATCATATTTGTTGGGCCAACCCACTATGGTACCAAACCACCGGGACGAGTCATGAAATCATCAATATGTGGTAACAAACACTGGTGGTTCCAAACCACCGAGACTTAGTCACGAATCAAGAATGTGGGGCCAACCCACGTGTGGTACCAAACCACTAGTGACAGTCTTACACTTCCCCTTAAAATATCATATCCAACCCATGCATACAAGTGTCAAATGAATGTAACAAGCTGTCAAGTGCACAATATCATTATGGCATACAATCATTAGCGCATACATAAACAACAGGGTACTTACTTGGTATTTCAGTCATGCCCATAGTGACACAACGGCTTATCCATTTAGTCACCTCAATTTTTTAGCCCCAAACGATTAGTATCACATATTAATAATAAAAGAGTGTGAATATTTACACACAATCACGCTAATCAACCCTCAAGGGTATAATGGTAATTTTACCCACCAAGGGTATTTCAGTAATTTCCCACCAAGGGTAATTCGATAATTTTGCTCATAACTAATCCATGTATGCAGTGCATCTCAAACATACTCAATCATACAATTAACACAGACAACATTAGTACTACCACAAGGGTATAACGGTCATTTGTCATTTAGGGATAGATCGATAATTACACACTAAGGGTATTTGGTAATTTTGTAATCTGGGGTAATTTGATAATTTCACAAACCAGGGTAATTCAAGAATTTACAAACCAGGGTAATTCGATAATTTGCAACTATGGGTAATTCAATAATTTTGCAAACCGAGGTAATTTGGTAATTTTACAAACCGGGGCAATTCGGTAATTTACAAACCAGGGGTAATTCGGTAATTTCACAAATCAGGGGTAATTTGGTAAATTTACAAACCAGGGGTAATTCAGTAATTTACAAATCAGATGTAATTCGGTAATTTTACAAATTAGGGGTAATTTGGTAATTTTGCAAACCAAGAGTAATTCAGTAATTTACAAACTAGGGGTAATTCGATAATTTCACAAATTAGGGGTAACTCAGTAATTTCAAAAATCAGGGTGTTAACGACCCAACAGAAGGTCCACTGTCTCCTCGAACGACTCAAGTATTCTAAATAGAGATAATGATGTGAATGGGCCTAAGGCCCATTCTCGGCCCAAGTGGGCCCACACACTTGTGTGGCCCATTCAGCCCAAACCTAGCTACATATATGAGATTCACATAATCTAGTTCACTATCTACTACTCAATCATCCAATTTACTCATGTGGGCCCCCGGGCCCGTTGGGCCCCTTTCGCGCCATCGTGGCCCAACAGTCCACAGCCACAAGAATACTCATGGTGGCCTCGACTATTGTGTCAAAGCTTTCACACATGCACTCGCACGCTCATGTGGCTACCATCGCTGTGTGACCGGCATTTCAACATTTGCCACTCTACAGCTAGAGTAGAGAGGATACACACCTGATAGGAATCTGAAACTGCTAAACCGTGCTCCGAGCACTCCTATGCCCAACGCCAACTAGGTATGCCCCTTCTCCTCCTAGACATCTCTATATATAGCTAGCTTCTCACCTTCCTTCTTTGTATCTTTCTGATGTGGGATCCCTCCGTCAGTAGAGTTTAAATCCAACTCAAACTCTTCCCGTCCAATCCGTAAAATAAATACTGCACTGCTTTCCATGAGATTCTAACCCAGGCTCCCTTGTAGCACAATCCACGCCACTAACCACTTTACCAACTAGCTCCTTGTTTCTAAAACCATGCGCAACTAAATATAACCCTATGGCAAAATTCAAGAGTCCCTTTAAAAAGAAAACCAAAATGCAAGAGCCAAGATTTGAACCTTGGACCTCCTTCCTTCCTTGTATGCCCCCCATTGTCTCTTATGTGGCCTCACTTTGCCACTACACCACACATTCCACTTGTGTCTTTTTTCTCCACATTTAATTCTTAAAGCCTACTACTAACTCCTAGGGTTTTATTCACCTAAAACCAAAATTTCCCTAAAGCTAAAGTTTGAACACGGACTTAATAGAAGCCCCTAACATTCCAAAATTACTCACCTAATAGATCTAACTTGCACTAATACAGCTCTCTTATTGCCAAAATTTTAAACGCTCCTACGCTAAGGCCCAATGGGCCCAATCCTACTGCACCCAACTTTTGGATGTTACATAGGTATTATGTTAAAAATTTAACCATGTATGACATGCATGTATTTTGATGTTTTATGGAAGATTATGAAAGTTTGATGCAGGATATACATCTTTTTCTAAGTGATTTACATGAAAAATCCATGTAAGGACCAAATTGCAAAAGTTATGAAAATGGTCATACATGAGTAAAATAGTGGAAATTGAATGTTGTTATAGTTGAGAATATGATTCGGATAGGCTTGAAATGCAAGAAAGTTGAATAAAAATCATTTTAAGAGCCCAAGGGTAAAAGTGTAATTTTGAGAAAGTTTAAGGGCAAAAATGTATTTTTCCAAAGTACGATTTATGAGTCAATTTAGTCAGTGTAAGTATTAAACAAGTTAAATTGTTATTATAGATCAAGAAACAAGAAGCTCAGAACGAAACCGAGGCAAAAATAAGGTTGAGGACTAAAATGCACAACTCCACACATTTTGAATACCGAGGTAAGTTTGTATGAATTTAAAGCTACATATTACTTTTACAATTAAATTACTTACTATGTCATACAATATACATTATTATCATAAAGTTGATTGACTATGCCTAATAAGAAAGTCAATGAGATTAAGTAAGTGAAAGTCCCGGTTGAAAATTCGGAATAACGAGGATACCTATGTCATAACATGAGGCAAGGAAAGCCCTTGTAAGACCATGTCCGGGAGATGGCATCGACATCAAGGAATGTAGGTCCTATGTAAGATCATGTCCGGACATGGCATCGACACCAATGTAGATCTCAGGTAAGACCATGTCCGGGACATGGAATCGTAATCGAATAAGGCAAGGACATCATGTAAGCCCATGTCAAGACATGGCATTGATAAGTTACTATAAGGAAAACATCCATGTAAGACCATGCCAAGGCATGGCATTGGTGAGTTCATAAGGCAAGGATACCAAGTAAGACCATGTCAAGAAATGGTAATGTAACACCCCAAACCCTACCCGGTTAGGCCCAAATCGACATGTCACATTGAAGAAAATGTATAAAGGATTTGAAATTGCACTAAAATAAGTTTTGTTAAAATCAAGAAAAATAAGTTTGATTTGAGACATTTGATAAAATACTACTAACCTCAAGATTTATTGATAAATCGTTAGATTTGAACTAATAATCTTATAAAACGTGACTTTTGAAAACGACATTGAAAATTCAAGAAGATTTCAGATTAAAAATATTTGTAAAAATTTTATTATGAAATCCATTTGTTAATCGATTTTGGAAAACCTTTATTATGATTTTAAAACATCCCATTTAAAATAATTTGAGTAAAATATAAACACGTCAAACATAACGCAAAATAAAATAATCCAGAGGCCTTATTACAAATAAAACCCATATTAGCAAAAGTAATAAAATGGAATATGTATTTTAATAAAGTTTGAAACACTAATTTCAAATATGGCCTCCATCAAGTCATCCATGGCCCCAAGTCCTCTTCGCTGAGCATTACCTACAAGGGTTAAGAGAAAAGGGGTGATTTACAAGAACTCGTTGTGTAACCCACTTACCATTGTCCACCGGGCCAAAAATCCAATTACATTTATTGGGCCAAAGCCCATTTACAATTTTAACATAATAACATGTATATAATATGCATGTGATATGCAATTCCTAAACCAAACCTAGTTTTTATCCGCTACACACCACCCGCACCAACCAACACACCGTGGGGAGCTTTAGTCATCCACCGTCAACATACCAAATCGCCATTAAGCCGCTTATCAAACCGGGCATTAAGCCATATATCAATTTGTGGACAAGCCGCCAGTATTTTGTAGCAAAGCTACCAGAACTTCTCTTCGTCATTATCCCAACCTATGCAAATCATGTATATAGTGCATAACAATTCACAATGATGTATTCAGATATTCTTTACAAATTTTATGGCCCATTATAACAATTTATCAATGTTGGCCCATTAAGCAAATATCATCTTGGCCCATTTTCCATATTTTCAGATCGGCCTATATAATCATATAACAATTTGGCTCACATAACAAAATATATCAGATTGGCCCATTAATCAATATGTCCATTCGGACCATAAGGCAATATGTCAATTCAGCCCATTAAGCAATTTCGTATTTCGGCCCATTAATACTTTACAAATTGGCCTAATAGGGGCATATCCATAATTCAGCCCATAAGGGCATTTTCGTAATTTGGCAATCGTACCCGCTAAGGGTAATTCAGTAATCTTACCCACTAAGGGTATTTCTGCAATTACCCTCTAAGGGTATTATGGTAATTTCATAACCAAGGCTTAACTATTAATTTGGGGCATAAAAGTTTGAAACCGTCCATCCGTGTCATATTGGCTAAATTGACCATAACTCGAGTGAGGAATCTCAAATCTAAACCAGAATTTTCTTGAAACTAGACTCATGTATCACCTTACTACAAGTTTTCCGAATTTTTGGTCAGAATAACCTGAATTTGGGCCTAGAATAAATGGGTTTCATGTGTCGAGAGATTGGATTTTGTGTTCGTAAAAAATTATGATTGCATGTTTAGTTTAACTTCGGGTGATTTAGGAAAGGTTGGTGGGTTGGAAAAGTCCTGGCTCGATCCGAGGCTTTAGCGAAAAAAAAAAATTGTTTTTACCCTTAAGTGAGGTTGGTGTTACTAAAAAGGCTTTTAAAATATTTTTGGGTTAAAAGATAGCATAAGGAAGTTGGTGAGTTGGTGGCTTGGAATGTTTTGAATAAGCTGGTGGTCAAAGGTTCAAGTATTGGACTTGTCAAAAAAAAAATTTTATTTCGCATGAGTTAGTATGAAGCCTAGAGCTTAGGCCTTATAATTAGTTGGGGCTGATTTCCAACAAAAAGAAACGCCTGGCATAGTGGCAAAGGCGTTAGGAGCAGGAGGGGGAGCAGGGTTCTAGTCACAGCGTGCGCTAAATGTTGGGTTTTTTTTTTAAGGTAAACCTGGAGCGTGGTAGAAAGGGTTATGATTATTTAGGGAGGAAATATGACTCAAATAAAATAAGCGGCGCAGTGGCAAGGGGCGTGTATCATAGTGAAGAGGTTGGAGGTTCGAAGTCGGGTTTTGCGAATTTCTTTTAGTTTTTTTGGATAACCTTTACATTGGAAAATAGGCCTTAAAAGAAGTTGAGAATGAAAAATATCACAAGGAGAGTTGTGGTGCAGTGGCTGGTAGCGTGTGGTGGTTCCTACAGGTCCCTGGTTCAAGTTTTCTTGTGCACAATAACTTGCTATTTTGCTGCTGGCGTGGGGAAGGTGTTTGGAGTGGACCAAAACACCAAAGGATGGCTGCTGTTCGGGGAAAGCAATTTGAATGTAATTCAAATTGAATTTTTGGCTAAATAAATGGAATTTTGGGATGAGTATGAGGATAAATTTTGGAGATAATAAAGGAATTTAAATGGTGATAAGTTTGAGTCGATTAGGGAAGTGCAGGTTTATTTTATTTATTTATTTATTTATTTTAGTATATATATGGGTGCCGAATTAAATTCCTAGAGTAATGCCGAATTCTCATTATTTTCCTAAAGCATAGCTTTTTGATTTTCTTTCACTTCTTCTTTTCTCCTCCTAATTTCAGCAACTAAAGCTTCTTCTTCTCCTTTTCTACCTAAACCGAAAACTCCTAACTCTACTTTCCTCTCCACTTTCATACCATAGCCGATTGATCTTGAAAAGTCAAACGCTTAAACCTCTCTATTTTTCTTTTCACTTTCTCATCCAATTTTTCCTAATCATTATCGAATCCTCGCCCACTATTAGGCTAATACCAAATCTCTTAAGTATCATTCGGATCTGCTGTGATAAGGTAAGAGTGTTCTCTTATTCCTTTGTTGTTTTTTGATTTTTGGTGACCATAGTCGAATGGCTAGTTGGTTAATAGGCCATCTTTAGTTAGACGTTTCCACTAATCTCATGTTCTTTTGGGCGACACTTCGTGAAATAGCAGTAGATCGAATCATCCAGATTTTAAAAGTCAAAAATCGTTAATCTCTAAGTATCCTATCTATTTCGTGATTTCAAGGTAAGGGGTTTTCTTTAGATTCCTATTAGATTCGCTATCATCTTTGAGATCTTAAATCATATGATATGGTTTAACAACACCATTTTGTTATAGTAGTTCTGATAAGGACTTTTGATGGAATCAAATATGGATCAGGCAAAGGAGATGATTGGGTCCGTAAACCCAATCCCTAAGTTTAAGAAACGAGCAGTGTCCGCTGTTTGAGATTGGCTGTCGGGTTGTGGACCGACTTCGAACAAAGACCTTAGGCAAATAGCGATCGACGGCTTTTGATAGTGTCAACATTGAGGTGTCGTCATAACCATAATTAGGTGTGTAGATCCTTAACACATAAGTATTGTTGTAATATATGTATAATATGGGCTAAAAGTGAAAAGAGAGGTCAGATGAATAATGTAATACCCAAAAAGGGTAGGAAAGGGATGCAGTGCACGTAATCATAGAAACTTCTATGAGTATCGATGTATGTGAAAGTCCGAGATCCGCTTAAATAGCTTGATGTTTTGATTCTTACATGTGTGTATGCATGGGATGGGATTGATTGATTGATTTTTGGAAGGTGAGCAGGTCGTGAGGTGATCGGTGGCTTTGCCACATAGGTCACATAGTTATCGGTCTTAATGACAAAAGATAGTCATTTAAAAACTATAATGTATTTTTTGAGGTTCGCATAAGCGATCGGTGGCTTTGCCACATAGGTCACATAGTGATCGATATGGTGTGTAGCGGATGGAGGGTTGATTGTAGAAATCCCCACGGTGTGATGGTTGGTACGAGGGTGTGTAGAGGATGGACTCTTAGGTTTGGGATGGGCCATGTTGCATGAAATACTTTGTTACCATTGTGTATGGGCCAAGGCCCATAATGTGTTTGTTGGCCCAAGGCTTTTATGTGTTGTCAGGATTTGCACACTGAGTCTTTGTGACTCACCCTTTTATTTTTCCCACTTTTCTAATGAGCAGTAGTTCGTGGACATGGGAGCTGAGGCGAACTCGATGGGCCATCAAGACTATTATTTACATAGACTATTTTTGAGTTTTCTTTTAAGTTTTTAATTTTTGGGAATATTTTTGTAATAAGGCCTCCATAACTTAGGTTTTGATTTTTTTTTGTTATGTTAGTTTTATAAACTTATGCTTTTTTTTTCAAAGTCTTAATTATACATGAAATAATAAATGGGCTTTTCAAACTCAATTAACGCGAATGCTTAAAGTTGTTTTTTTTTAAATTCCACAATTATTTGATTAATCGGCTATAATAAACTGAGATTTTCAAAATCCCTTCAAAGCAAAGTTTTCAACGTTCAACCCGTAGCATACCAGATCTGGTAATGACGTATAGGTCGGGTTTGGGGTGTTATATTTTTGGTATCAGAGCCCAGTTCAAAACTCGGGCTGTGAAATGGATCCAGTAGTGGTTTGTAAAATGATGATATAAGTTTGAGGAAAATGCAGTTGACATATGGCCTTCGAGTCTACCGGCACCCGATCCACGCATGTAAGTATTCTAACTCTTGATGTGGTTTGTATTGTTGGGCCTTATTGGGACGTAGGCTAGTATGTTAGAATTGATGGGCTTTAGGTTTAATACAAGCAATTCTTCAAATTCCATAAGACTTAAGTTCTAATTAAACATGTCTGTGGACAAGTCATAGGGTTAGGGTGTGGTAACAGGCATATGCATGTCTAGGATTGGATCCAAGAAGAGCTTGGTATTTAAGCAGTCCTAGTGACTCACCTCCTCTTTTCTGGAATCCTACCTGGTGCGTAGTGGTTGTTCACTGACTTGTTGACGGGACAAAATTTATAACTAAAACCTAAAAGTGACCATCACCCTGTTTTTATAAAATCGCTTATATACCCTTGATTTTGTAAATTACCCAGAATACCCTAGGTTTGAGAAAATTACCTAAAATAACCTTAATTTGTGAAAATTTCCCAAAATACCCTTGGTTTGCAAAATTACCAAAATACCCCTAGTTCGTAAAATTGCCGAAATACCCCCAGATTGTAAAATTACCAAAAACCCCTGTAGGTTAAAATTATGAAAATACCCCTGGGTAGTGAACTGACGAAAATACCCTTATATGATGAATATAAGTTCATGGATGCTACTTGTATGTTGATATGTGATGGATGTTGATTGAATGTGTATTCTAGAACTAGGAAATATAGACTTGAGAACTGAACTTTGTAGATAGAGTTCGAATTCGAAATAACTACTGTTAAAACTACTTCCCATAAGACTGTCTGTTATTTATCATTGGAAGAAAAAAATATTAATTCATAAAATTTTTAATCAGATAAATCACGAACGGTAGAATGAGCACTAGGGGATGTGGTGTGCGTGGCCGAGGTAGAGGCAGGATTGCTTTGTCAGAACCGGTAGGGTCTAGACACGAGTCAGGGAATAAGGTACCAGTGCCACCAGCTGTGGAGGCAAAATTTCAAGATCAGATGGCCAGAGATGATGCTGTATCTCAGGCAATGTTAAGGGTTTTAGAGAGAGTTGCTGGAGCAGGCATGGGCATAGGAGCTCGGAAGTCTGTATCAGATTTCCAGAGATGATGCTGTATCTCAGGCAATGTTAAGGGTTTTAGAGAGAGTTGTTGGAGTAGGCATGGGCATAGGAGCTCAAGTCCTGTGGCTGAGCGACTTAGAGCCAATGGGGCGAGGTGTTTAAGGAATTTCGTGTAGCTCCTAGCATAGTGGAGTATTGGTTGGAAGCAATAGAGCGATAATGGATGGTCTCGACTTCACCAAGAGGAGAAGCTGAAAGGAGTGGTGTCTCTTCTCCGGACGAAGCATATCAATGGTGGCTTGCGCTAAGGAAGGTATCAGAGTGACCATATCACCTAGGATCACTTCGAACAACGCCCCAAAGTAAGTGCATTGGGACGAGCTATGTAGATGCACAAGATAAAGCGCCCTAAATCTGGTTTAGAGAAGTAGGTCAGAGCGGCATATGAAGCAAAATTTTACGCCTTAGTCGTTATGCTCGAGGATAATGGCCACAGAGCATGAGCGGTGTGTTCATTTTAGGATGGCTCAAGGATGATCTACGTGTGTTGATAGCTCCACAACGAGAGAGGAATTTGCTATGCTTGTGGAAAAATTTAAGATAGCCGAGGAGGTAAAGTAGACGAAAAGACCTAATCGGGATAGAGATTGGAGTGAAGTAAGAGAAATTTTGAATCATCAGAGGCAGCCGGGCGTTTTCAGAAAAGACCTAGGTCAGATAGGCTGAGACGAGATGAGAGACCATTGTTGCTAGCTGCATACGTAAGTGTGCTCGATGTGGTAAATTCCATATAGGTGAGTGTTGGGTAGGCAGTGGAAAGTGCTTTAGGTGTGGATCTATGGACCATTAGATTAGAGACTGTCCACAGCCATGTGGCGAAGCAGGACCTGCAGGGTGGGGGAGCGCTCAGCCTGGTAGAGGAGGTCCACAATCACAAAGAGGTCACGGTCCAGCCAGAGGGGGTGATGGCTATGGTCGAGGCTGTGGAACACAAGGCAGAGGTGCATGGAACATTGACGCGAGGCAACCAGCTTTGGTCTATGCAGCACATCGCCAAGGGGACGAAGACGCTCTAGATGCGAATAATGGTACGTACCCCACTGTAGTATATTGAGTGTTTATTTTTAGAATTGGAGTGTGCAGCGAAAGCGTAGTGGTGAGACTTGGGTAGTACAATTGATAGTTAGTTAAAAATTTCAAGGATGAAATTTCTTTAAGGAGGGTAGAATTGTTACGACCTGAATTTGGGCCTAGAATAAATGGGTTTCGTGTGTCGAGAGATTGGATTTTACGTTCAGAAAAAAATTATGATTGCATGTTTAGTTTAATTTCTAGGTGATTTAGGAAGGGTTGGTGGTGTTGGAAAAGTCCTAGGCTCGATCTAAGGCTTTAGCAAAAAAAAAATTGTTTTTACCCTTAAGTGAGGTTAGTGTTAGTAAAAAGGCTTTTAAAATATTTTTGGGTTAACAGATAGCATAAGGAAGTTGGTGAGTTGGTGGCTTGGAATGTTTTGAATAAGTTGGTGAGTTGGTGAGTTGGGTTAACGCCTCACTATAGTTTTTAGTCCCCTACGGGCCTCAGTATAGTCTATCATCTAAAGTATGTCCAGTATCTACCTACAGCAATAATAGTTTAAAACAGATAATTGAACTTACTTGGTCCGACGCTGGAGACTCGGTGTGCCACACAAAACCTTTCAAAACTACCTCAAAATCATTCATAGACATCTTTAAAATAAACACTAAAGCTCATCTCATAGCCCGAGTTTTACAACCTAGGCTCGATATTAACTTAACACCCAAACCCTACCCAAACACCACGTTCGAATTCAAATATTCTTTGGAAAGGTGTCGAGAAAATTTGGGTTTTAAAGATGAAGAAAATGAATTTAAAATTCTAATATTAAACTCCATTTAAAAAAAAAAGGTTTCTTGTTTAAACTTAGCAATTTATTTCAAATAAAATGTTTGATTTGAACTTATAAACCTTTCTTGCTTTCTCAAAATTTCCGTATAAATAATGATTTGAACTTGTGCAACATAAATGTTTTATTTTAAATAAATTGCTAAGTTTAAACGTGAAACCTTTTTGTAAAATGGAGTTTAATCTTAGAATTTTAAATTCATTTTCTTCATCTTCAAAACCCAAATTTTTCTCGACACCTTTCCTAGTAACATTTCGAATTTGGCCGTGGTGTTTGGGCCGGGTTTGGGGTGTTACATTAATATTATTTTTGGTGTTTATAAATATGCGATTGAGCATGTGTGAAAATTCTATGTGAAAATTTTATCGATTGTGTGTTTAATTTGCAAAAAGGACTAAATCGCATAAAATGTAAAAGATATGTACTAATTGTTAAAGTATCTAATTGTTGTGGATTGTTAAAGTATCTAATTGTTGTGGCTTTTAATATATGGAGTCCTTATGTGGCTATTAAACCAAGGGAAATTTGGATGGACAAAAATGCCAAATGTTAGTGGAAATCAAATGAAAATAATAAGGTTAATTTTGTAATTGGATTAATAATACACATTATAATAAAAAGAAATGAAAATGGGAGTGGGTTGTTCATCTTTTGAACCGAAAGTAAGAAAAGAAAAGGATTTTGAGCTTTCATGATATTCGCCTTGGTTGAGCAAAATTGAGGCATGCAATTTGTTCGCTTTTTTATAATTTCTACGTTTTTGTGATTCTTTGTAGTAGTGTATTATCAAAGCCGTGCTTAAATTTTAGAAATTTATGGTTATTTTGAGATATTCCGTTGATGAAAATGTAAGCTTTGTGTTGTTAGTTGGTGGAATATGGAAGATATGTGTTAGATTAACATAGTTTATCTTTGAGTTTTTGGTGATTTTGAGTAATTTGGACTTGATTTTGAAAATAATAGTTTGAAGGACTAAAATGTGAAATAAATGAAATATATGGGCATGTATGAGCATAAGAAGAATCCAGCTAGGCATGGGTGAAATGAAATTATGTGTATTTGATGATTTTATGAAATAGGGACTAAAGTGTCAAAATGTAAAAATGTGAGGGCTATTTTATAAAATGCCCTAAATATGTGTGTTTGAACTAAATTGAATGAATTTGTGATTGAATGGGTTAAATTTGAATATCTATAGACCAAGAAAGGAGAGATTCAGATTGAGATCAAAGCAAAGACAAAATACTCGATTGATCAACAAGTTTCGGTATTTCGACGTCCAGAGTAAGTTCGGATATAATACAAGTTATTAAATTTATATCTATGTGATGAGAATTAAATGGATGTATAGTTAATGAAATAGAAATGTATTACATATGACATTGAGCAATGAGGCACTAAGTGTGAGATATGAAAAACAAGACAGATATGATTAGCACTGTGTGCGAGAATAATGTAAGCTTCGACTTATTGATTTGGCACTGTGTGTGCGATACTGAGATAAGTCCGGTTTAAAGTATAGGCACTAAGTGTAGATGACAATTCTGCTTCAACTACGAAATTGGCAATAAGTGTGCGATGAAATCAAATCAATAGCAAAGGTTGATCGAAATGTAATATCGAGCATTGCAAAGCATGAATGGTGAATAACTATGTGTTGGGTAAGGTGTGAATTGGACCTTTATGGTTGATGAAGTTGTAAATGGATTTATGAATGGTTGAGTGAGTATTTTAGCTATGGATGATATGGTGTGAATAATTGAAAGTTGATCTACGTAATGGATTCATTTGGTTTATTGTATTTGATTCATTAAAATTGAATTTATTATGTTACAAAGTTACTAAGCTTTAGAGCTTCTTGTATGAATTGTTTCTCTATTTTACGATTGTAATAGCCCGACTTAAGGCCTAGATGTAATAGTGGTGCGAGACCACAAATTCAAGAAGAAATATGTGTTTAAATGATTTTATAAGGCTTATGAGGTATTTGCATGGTTGTGTGAAAATTTCATGATGGAATTTTATTAATTAGTGAACAAATTTTTCATTAGGACTAAATTGCAAGGATTATAAAATATGAGATTATAGAAGGCTTAAGTATGAAATAGAATTATAAAATTATTAGAAGTCCTTATTTAGTAATTAGACCATTATGTATTGAGATGGACAAAATGGACATAGGAAGGAAAAATCAAGAAATAATCATTAAGGGCATTTTATCATTTGGTAAATTAAAGAATTAAAAGGAAAAACAAGCCAAATCATGTCCATCTTCTTCCTTTTGGGTGAAAATCACAAGGAACCGTAGCTAGGGTTTCTTCATCTTTCAAGCTTGATAGCAAGTGCATCCTAGCCCGCTTTTAATGTTCTTTGTATTTTGAGATCATCGTAGCTCATTTTAGTTATTTCTAGCTATATTTTGAGCTAGGTTGTAACACCCCAAACCTGGCCTAGAAGTTAGGCCCGAACTCAGCGTGTCACATTGAAGGAAGTTGAAAAGATAAGCAATTGTTTAGAAAAGTTTTATCGATTTTTAACTCGAGTTCGTTGTTTGTTTGAGAAAACGCGATTTGCTAAATGACCGCTTAAAAGTTATTATTATTTTGAAAAAGCTGCTTTTGTTATGAAAGTTAAACTTGCATCATTGCATAAACATGATATTTTAGAAAACGATTGCTAATGTTTTATGAAAACCCTGTATTTATAAGTTTAATAGTTATAAATGAAAACTTAGAAAAATAAACTAATGGCCTTGTTACAAAATATTAACCCAAAATAAATAGTCTAAAAGAAAAGGTAAAAATCGAAATTACTAAAGTTCACAAGTAGTATCTCCGATGTATAGCCACCCTGAGTCCTCCACGGCTCCCAACCCTCTATCGCTGGAAATTACCTAAAACATTTAATTAAAAGAGGGTGTGAGTTGACGAAAACTCAGCATGTACAACCCTCATCGATAAGAACATGTATCACAACAATCCGAGCTGAAGCCCATTACAGTAACAGTGGCAATCGGGCCTTAGCCCAAAATAGCCTCGGTTGAGCATTAACCTATATCATATGTCACAGCAGATAATGCATGCAATACGGTGCAAACCCAGCCCAATGTAGATTTCCATCCTCTACACACCACTCGTACTAGCCAATCACATCGCGGGGATTTCTACAATCAACCCTCCATCCGCTACACTCCATATGTGGCACCTAGCCACTGGTGACAGAGTTAGAAAATATCGTATGCGAGGCCAACCCACTTGTGGTACCAAACCACCAGTGATAATCCCGAATAATCATATATGTGGGGCCAACCCACTGTGGTACCAAACCATTAGGACGAGTCACGAATTATATGTATATGTGGTACCAAACCACTGGTGACAATCTCAAATAATCATATATGTGGGGCCAACCCACTATGGTACCAAACTACTGGGACGAGTCAAGAAATCATCAATATGTGGTACCAAACCACTAGTGGTTCCAAACCACTGAGACTTAGTCATGAATCAAGAATGTGGGGCCAACCCACGTGTGGTACCAAACCACTAGTGACAGTCTTACACATCCCCTTAAAATATCATATCCAACCCATGCATACAAGTGTCAAATGAATGCAGCAAGCTTTCAAGTGCACAATATCATTATGGCATACAATCATTAGCGCATACATAAACAATAGGGTACTTACCTAGTATTTCGGTCATGCCCATAGTGGCATAACGACTTATCCATTTAGTCACCTCGGCTTTTCAACCCCAAACGATTAGTATCAAAATTAATAACGAAAGAGTGTGAATATTTACACACAATCACGCTAATCAACCCCTAAGGGTATAACGGTAATTTTACCCATCGAGGGTATTTTAGTAATTTACCCACCAAGGGTAATTTAGTAATTCTACTCAGAACTAATCCATGTATGCAGTGCATCTTGAACATAATCAATCATATAATTAACACAGACAACATTAGTACTACCACGAGGGTACAATGGTTATTTGTCGTTTAGGGGTAAAACGATAATTACGCACTAAAGGTATTTTAGTAATTTTGTAATCCAGGGGTAATTCGATATTTTTGCAAACCAGGGGTAATTCAGTAATTTACAAACTATGGGTAATTCAAGAATTTCAGTAAATTAGGGTAATTAGTTAATTTAAGTAAACCGAGGTAATTCGGTAATTTCACAAACCGGGGTAATTCGATAATTTTGCAAACTAGGGCAATTCGATAATTTACAAACCAGAGTAATTTGGTAATTTTACAAACCAAGGGTAATTCAAGAATTTACAAACTAGGGTAATTCGATAATTTTGCAAATTAGAGGTAATTTGGTAATTTTACAAATCGTGGTAATTTGGTAATTTTACAAACCGAGGTAATTGATAATTTACAAACCGAGGTACTTGGTAATTTTACAAATCGAGGTAATTTGGTAATTTTGCAAACTTAGGGTAATTCGATAATTTACAAACACAGGGTAATTTGGTAATTTCGCAAATCAAGGGTAATTCAAGAATTTCACAAATCGTGTGTTAACGACCAACGAAGGTCCACTGTCGCTCGAATCGACTCAAGTATTCTATACAGAATAATGATGCGAATGGACCTAAGGCCCATTCTCGCCCAAGTGGGCCCTTTTACACTCGTGTGGCCCATTTTGCCCAAATCTAGCCACATATATGAGATTCACATAGTCTAGTTCACTATCTACTACTTAATCATCCAATTTACTCATGTGGGACCCAGGCCCATTGGGCCCACTTGGCCCCTTTCAGACCATCGTGGCCCAAATGTTCCACACCCACAAGAATACTTATAGTGGCCTCATTTACACGTTGAAGCTTCCACACGCAAGCCGCACATTTGTGTGGCTACCATCGCTGCAGTGACCAGATTTTGACATTGCCACTCTATAGCTAGAGTAGAGAGGATACACACCTGATAGGAATCTGAAGCTGCTAAACCACGCTCCGAGCACTCCTATGCCCAACGCCAACCAGGTTATGCCCCTTCTCCTCCTAGACAGCTCTAGATATAGCTAGCTTCTCACCTTCCTTCTTTGTATCTTTCCGATGTGGGATCCCTCCGTCAGTAGAGTTTAAATCCAACTCAAACTCTTCCCGTCGAATCTGTAAAATAAATACTGCACTACTTTCCATGAGATTCGAACCCAGGCTCCCTTGTAGCACAATCCACACCGCTAACCACTTTACCAACTAGCTCCTTATTTTTAAAACCATGCGCAACTAAATATAACCCTATGGCAAAATTCTAGAGTCCCTTTAAAAAGAAAACCAAAATGCAAGAGCCAAGACTTGAAACTTGGACCTCCTTCCTTCCTTGTGGCGTCGCCCCATTGTCTCTTATGTGGCATCACTTTGCCACTACACCACACACTTGACTTGTGTCTTTTTCCTCCACATTTAATTCTTAAAGCCTACTACTAACTCCCAGGGTTTTATTCACCTAAAACCAAAATTTTCCTAAAGCCAAAGTTTGAACCCGGGACTTCATAGAAGCCCCCAAACCTTCCAAAATCACCCACCTAATAGATCCAACTTGCACTAATACCGTTCTCTTATTCCTAAAAATTTTAAACGCTCCAACGCCTAAGGCCCAATGGGCCCAATCCTACTAGGCCCAACTTTGGGATGTTACAAATCTACCCTCCTTAAAGAAATTTCATCTTCGAAATTTCTAGCTATAGAAACAATCACACATCCTAACCTACAACACTACACTCACGCTGCGCACTCTGATTCTAAAAAATAATAATACACTTTCTAACTTAAGCTTGGAACCTACCAACTATCTAATACAGAAGCAAACTGATATTTAACACTCATACATAAAAATTTTCCATTCAAACATCACATCCAAAACATACAGTAATAAATCTATCATTATAGCATATAATAATAAGTAAGGGACTTACAGTTTGGTGCCAAAGGCTCTGGTGGCATACTTTCAATAAAGAATTTAAAAAAAAACAAATTGCAAATAACTTTGAAAAAGTATTTTTCGAGCCCACTCCATAGCCGAAGTTTTGTAAACTAGGCTCGATACTATAATTGTAACACCCCAAACCCGACCTAGAAGTTAGGCCCTAATCTTGCGTGTCACATTAAAGGAAGTTGAAAAGCTAAGCAATTGTCTAGAAAAGTTTTATTAGATTTTGAACTCCGACTTTGTTGTTTTTTGATAAAACGCGATTTGCTAAATGACCGCTTAAAAGTTGTTATTATTTTCAAAAACTATTTTGTTATGAAAGTTGAACTTGCATCGTTGCGTAAACATGATATTTTAGAAAACGATTGCTAATGTTTTAAGAAAAACCCGTATTTATAAGTTTAACAGTTATAAATGAAAACTTAGAAAAATAAACCAATGGCCTTGTTACAAAATATTAACCCAAAATAAATAATCTAAAAGAAAAGGAAAAAATTGAAATTACTAAAGTTCACAAGTAGTATCTCTGATGTATAGCCACCCCGAGCCCTCTATGGCTCCCAATCCTCTATCGCTGGAAATTACCTAAAACATTGAATAAAAAGAGGGGGTGAGTTTACGAAAACTCATTGTGTACAACCCTCATCGGTAAGAACATGCATCACAGCAATCCGAGCCGAAGCCCATTACAATAACGGTGGAAATTGGGTCTTAGCCCAAATTAGCCTCGGTTGAGCATTAACCTATATCATATGTCACAGTAGATAATGTATGCAATGCGATGCAGACCCAACCCAACCTAGATTTCCATCCTCTACATACCACCCGTACCAGCCAATCACACCGTGGGGATTTCTACAATCAACCCTCCATCCGCTACACTCCATATGTGGCACCTAGCCACTAGTGACAGTGTCAGAAAATATCGTATGTGGGGCCAACCCACTTGTGGTACCAAACTACTAGTGACAATCCCGAATAATCATATCTGTGTGGCCAACCCACTATGGTACCAAACCACTGGGACGAGTCACGAATTATATGTATATGTGGCACCAAACCACTGGTGACAATCCCGAATAATCATATTTGTTGGGCCAACCCACTATGGTACCAAACCACTGGGACGAGTCATGAAATCATCAATATGTGGTAACAAACACTGGTGGTTCCAAACCACCGAGACTTAGTCACGAATCAAGAATGTGGGGCCAACCCACGTGTGGTACCAAACCACTAGTGACAGTCTTACACTTCCCCTTAAAATATCATATCCAACCCATGCATACAAGTGTCAAATGAATGTAACAAGTCATCAAGTGCACAATATCATTATGGCATACAATCATTAAGCGCATACATAAACAACGAGGTACTTACTTGGTATTTCAACATGCCCATAGTGACACAACGGCTTATCCATTTAGTCACCTCGGTTTTTAGCCCCAAACGATTAGTATCACATATTAATAATAAAAGAGTGTGAATATTTACACACAATCACGCTAATCAACCCTCAAGGGTATAATGGTAATTTTACCCACCAAGGGTATTTCAGTAATTTCCCACCAAGGGTAATTCGATAATTTTGCTCATAACTAATCCATGTATGCAGTGCATCTCAAACATACTCAATCATACAATTAACACAGACAACATTAGTACTACCACAAGGGTATAACGGTCATTTGTCATTTAGGGATAGATCGATAATTACACACTAAGGGTATTTCGGTAATTTTGTAATCTGGGGGTAATTTGATAATTTCACAAACCAGGGGTAATTCAGTAATTTACAAACCAGGGGTAATTCGATAATTTGCAACTATGGGTAATTCAATAATTTTGCAAACCAGAGGTAATTTGGTAATTTTACAAACCAGGGGCAATTCGGTAATTTACAAACCAGGGGTAATTCGGTAATTTCACAAATCAGGGGTAATTTGGTAAATTTACAAACCAGGGGTAATTCAGTAATTTACAAATCAGATGTAATTCGGTAATTTTACAAATTAGGGGTAATTTGGTAATTTTGCAAACCAAGAGTAATTCAGTAATTTACAAACTAGGGGTAATTCGATAATTTCACAAATTAGGGGTAACTCAGTAATTTCAAAAATCAGGGTGTTAACGACCCAACAGAAGGTCCACTGTCTCCTCGAACGACTCAAGTATTCTAAATAGAGATAATGATGTGAATGGGCCTAAGGCCCATTCTAAACAAGTGGGCCCACACACTTGTGTGGCCCATTCATTAAACCTAGCTACATATATGAGATTCACATAATCTAGTTCACTATCTACTACTCAATCATCCAATTTACTCATGTGGGCCCCAGCCTGGTTGGGCCCTTTTCATGCATCGTGGCCTAACAAATCCACGACCACAAGAATACTCATGGTGGCCTCGACTATTGTGTCAAAGCTTTCACACATGCACTCATTGCGCTCATGTGGCTACCATCATTGTGTGACCCAGATTTCAACATTTGCCACTCTCACTAGAGTAGAGAGGATACACACGATAGGAATCTAAATCGCTAAACTGTGCTCAAGAGCACTCCTATGCCCAACGCCAACTAGGTATGCCCTTCTCCTCCTAGACATCTCTATATATAGCTAGCTTCTCACCTTCCTTCTTTGTATCTTTACGATGTGGGATCCTCCGTCGGTGAGAGTTTAAATCCAACTCAAACTCTTCCGTCAATCAAGTAAAATAAATCTTGCCGCTTTCCATGAGATTCTAACCTGTGCTCCTTGTAGCACAATCCACGCCACTAACCACTTTACCAACTAGCTCCTTGTTTCTAAAACCATGCGCAACTAAATATAACCCTATGGCAAAATTCAAGAGTCCCTTTAAAAAGAAAACCAAAATGCAAGAGCCAAGATTTGAACCTTGGACCTCCTTCCTTCCTTGTGGCGTCCCCCCATTGTCTCTTATGTGGCCTCACTTTGCCACTACACCACACATTCCACTTGTGTCTTTTTTCTCCACATTTAATTCTTAAAGCCTACTACTAACTCCTAGGGTTTTATTCACCTAAAACCAAAATTTCCCTAAAGCTAAAGTTTGAACACGGGACTTAATAGAAGCCCCCTAACATTCCAAAATTACTCACCTAATAGATCTAACTTGCACTAATACAGTTCTCTTATTGCCAAAAATTTTAAACGCTCCTACGCCTAAGGCCCAATGGGCCCAATCCTACCAGACCCAACTTTTGGATGTTACATAGGTATTATGTTAAAAAATTTAACCATGTATGACATGCATGTATTTTGATGTTTTATGGAAGATTATGAAAGTTTGATGCAGGATATACATCTTTTTCTAAGTGATTTACATGAAAAATCCATGTAAGGACCAAATTGCAAAAGTTATGAAAATGGTCATACATGAGTAAAATAGTGGAAATTGAATGTTGTTATAGTTGAGAATATGATTCGGATAGGCTTGAAATGCAAGAAAGTTGAATAAAAATCATTTTAAGAGCCCAAGGGTAAAAGTGTAATTTTGAGAAAGTTTAAGGGCAAAAATGTATTTTTCCAAAGTACGATTTATGAGTCAATTTAGTCAGTGTAAGTATTAAACAAGTTAAATTGTTATTATAGATCAAGAAACAAGAAGCTCGAATCTAAACCGAGGCAAAAATAAGGTTGAGGACTAAAATGCACAACTCCACACATTTTGAATAATGAGGTAAGTTTGTATGAATTTAAAGCTACATATTACTTTTACAATTAAATTACTTACTATGTCGTACAATATACATTATTATCATAAAGTTGATTGACTATGCCTAATAAGAAAGTCAATGAGATTAAGTAAGTGAAAGTCCCGGTTGAAAATTCGGAATAACGAGGATACCTATGTCATAACATGAGGCAAGGAAAGCCCTTGTAAGACCATGTCTGGGAGATGGCATCGACATCAAGGAATGTAGGTCCTATGTAAGATCATGTCTGGGACATGGCATCGGCACCGAATGTAGATCCTGTGTAAGACCATGTCTGGGACATGGAATCAGAATCGAATAAGGCAAGGACATCATGTAAGCCCATGTCAAGACATGGCATTGATAAGTTACTATAAGGAAAACATCCCATGTAAGACCATGCCAAGGCATGGCATTGGTGAGTTCATAAGGCAAGGATACCAAGTAAGACCATGTCAAGAAATGGTAATGTAACACCCCAAACCCGGCCCAGAAGTTAGGCCCAAATCTGACATGTCACATTGAAGAAAATGTATAAAGGATTTGAAATTCGTACTAAAATAAGTTTTGTTAAAATCAAGAAAAATAAGTTTGATTTGAGACATTTGATAAAATACTACTAACCTCGAAGATTTATTGATAAATCGTTAGATTTGAACTAATAATCTTATAAAACGTGACTTTTGAAAACGACATTGAAAATTCGAAGAAGATTTCCGTATTAAAAATATTTGTAAAAATTTTATTATGAAATCCATTTGTTAATCGATTTTGGAAAACCTTTATTATGATTTTAAAACATCCCATTTAAAATAATTTGAGTAAAATATAAACACGTCAAACATAACGCAAAATAAAATAATCCAGAGGCCTTATTACAAATAAAACCCATATTAGCAAAAGTAATAAAATGGAATATGTATTTTAATAAAGTTTGAAACACTAATTTCTGAAATATGGCCTCCATCAAGTCATCCATGGCCCCAAGTCCTCTTCGCTGAGCATTACCTACAAGGGTTAAGAGAAAAAGGGGGGTGATTTACAAGAACTCAGTGTGTAACCCACTTACCATTGTCCACTGGGCCAAAAATCCAATTAAGCATTTATTGGGCCAAAGCCCATTTACAATTTTAACATAATAACATGTATATAATATGCATGTGATATGCAATTCCTAAACCAAACCTAGTTTTTTATCCGCTACACACCACCCGTACCAACCAACACACCTGTGGGGAGCTTTAGTCATCCACCCCGTCAACATACCAAACTGGCCATTAAGCCGTTTATCAAACTGGGCATTAAGCCATATATCAATTTGTGGACAAGCCGCCAGTATTTTGTAGCAAAGCTACCAGAACTTCTCTTCGTCATTATCCCAACCTATGCAAATCATGTATATAGTGCATAACAATTCACAATGATGTATTCAGATATTCTTTACAAATTTTATGGCCCATTATAACAATTTATCAATGTTGGCCCATTAAGCAAATATCATCTTGGCCCATTTTCCATATTTTCAGATCGGCCTATATAATCATATAACAATTTGGCTCACATAACAAAATATATCAGATTGGCCCATTAATCAATATGTCCATTCGGACCATAAGGCAATATGTCAATTCAGCCCATTAAGCAATTTCGTATTTCGGCCCATTAATACTTTACAAATTGGCCTAATAGGGGCATATCCATAATTCAGCCCATAAGGGCATTTTCGTAATTTGGCAATCGTACCCGCTAAGGGTAATTCAGTAATCTTACCCACTAAGGGTATTTCGGTAATTTACCCTCTAAGGGTATTATGGTAATTTCATAACCAAGGCTTAACTATTAATTTGGGGCATAAAAGTTTGAAACTGTCCATCTGTGTCATATTGGCTAAATTGACCATAACTCGAGTGAGGAATCTCGAAATCTAAATCCGTAAATTTTCTTGAAACTAGACTCATGTATCACCTTACTACAAGTTTTCCAGAATTTTTGGCTGTAACAACCTGAATTTGGGCCTAGAATAAATGGGTTTCATGTGTCGAGAGATTGGATTTTGCGTTCAGAAAAAAATTATGATTGCATGTTTAGTTTAACTTCTGGGTGATTTAGGAAAGGTTGGTGGGTTGGAAAAGTCCTGGGCTCGATCTGAGGCTTTAGCGAAAAAAAAATTTGTTTTTACCCTTAAGTGAGGTTGGTGTTACTAAAAAGGCTTTTAAAATATTTTTGGGTTAAAAGATAGCATAAGGAAGTTGGTGAGTTGGTGGCTTGGAATGTTTTGAATAAGCTGGTGGTCAAAGGTTCAAGTATTGGACTTGTCAAAAAAAAAAAAATTATTTCGCATGAGTTAGTATGAAGCCTAGAGCTTAGGCCTTATAATTAGTTGGGGCTGATTTCCAACAAAAAGAAACGCCTGGCATAGTGGCAAAGGCGTTAGGAGCAGGAGGGGGAGCAGGGTTCTAGTCACAGCGTGCGCTAAATGTTGGGTTTTTTTTTTAAGGTAAACCTGGAGCGTGGTAGAAAGGGTTATGATTATTTAGGGAGGAAATATGACTCAAATAAAATAAGCGGCCTTGATGGCAAGGCGTGTATCATAGTGAAGAGGTTGGAGGTTGAAGTCGGGTTTTGCGAATTTCTTTTAGTTTTTTTGGATAACTTCGATTACATTGGAAAATAGGCCTTAAAAGAAGTTGAGAATGAAAAATATCACAAGGAGAGTTGTGGTGCAGTGGCTGGTAGCGTGTGGTGGTTCCTACAGGTCCCTGGTTCAAGTTTTCTTGTGCACAATAACTTGCTATTTTGCTGCTGGCGTGGGGAAGGTGTTTGGAGTGGACCAAAACACCAAAGGATGGCTGCTGTTCGGGGAAAGCAATTTGAATGTAATTCAAATTGAATTTTTAGCTAAATAAATGGAATTTTGGGATGAGTATGAGGATAAATTTTGGAGATAATAAAGGAATTTAAATGGTGATAAGTTTGAGTCGATTAGGGAAGTGCAGGTTTATTTTATTTATTTATTTATTTATTTTAGTATATATATGGGTGCCGAATTAAATTCCTAGAGTAATGCCGAATTCTCATTATTTTCCTAAAGCATAGCTTTTTGATTTTCTTTCACTTCTTCTTTTCTCCTCCTAATTTCAGCAACTAAAGCTTCTTCTTCTCCTTTTCTACCTAAACCGAAAACTCCTAACTCTACTTTCCTCTCCACTTTCATACCATAGCCGATTGATCTTGAAAAGTCGAAACGTTTAAACCTCTCTATTTTTCTTTTCAGCTTTCTCATCCAATTTTTCCTAATCATTATCGAATCCTGTCCACTATTAGGCTAATACCGAAATCTCTTAAGTATCATTCGGATCTGCTGTGATAAGGTAAGAGTGTTCTCTTATTCCTTTGTTGTTTTTTGATTTTTGGTGACCATAGTCGAATGGCTAGTTGGTTAATAGGCCATCTTTAGTTAGACGTTTCCACTAATCTCATGTTCTTTTGGGTGACACTTCGGGAAATAGCAGTAGATCGAATCATCCAGATTTTAAAAGTCAAAAATCGTTAATCTCTAAGTATCCTATCTATTTCGTGATTTCAAGGTAAGGGGTTTTCTTTAGATTCCTATTAGATTCGCTATCATCTTTGAGATCTTAAATCATATGATATGGTTTAACAACACCATTTTGTTATAGTAGTTCTGATAAGGACTTTTGATGGAATCAAATATGGATCAGGCAAAGGAGATGATTGGGTCCGTAAACCCAATCCCTAAGTTTAAGAAACGAGCAGTGTCCGCTGTTTGAGATTGGCTGTCGGGTTGTGGACCGACTTCTGAACAGCACCTTAGGCAAATAGCAGTCGTATCGGCTTTTGATAGTGTCAACATTGAGGGTGTCGTCATAACCATAATTAGGTGTGTAGATCCTTAACACATAAGTATTGTTGTAATATATGTGTATAATATGGGCTAAAAGCTGAAAAGAGAGGCTGTATGAACAGTCGTAATACCCAAAAAGGGTAGGAAAGGGATGCCAGGTACGTAATCATAGAAACTTCTCTATGAGTATCGATGTATGTGAAAGTCTGAGATCTGTTTAAATAGCTTGATGTTTTGATTCTTACATGTGTGTATGCATGGGATGGGATTGATTGATTGATTTTTGGAAGGTGAGCAGGTCGTGAGGTGATCGGTGGCTTTGCCACATAGGTCACATAGTTATCGGTCTTAATGACAGGCAGCATAGCTGTCGAAAAACTATAATGTATTTTTTGAGGTTCGCATAAGCGATCGGTGGCTTTGCCACATAGGTCACATAGTGATCGATATGGTGTGTAGCGGATGGAGGGTTGATTGTAGAAATCCCCACGGTGTGATGGTTGGTACGAGGGTGTGTAGAGGATGGACTCTTAGGTTTGGGATGGGCCATGTTGCATGAAATACTTTGTTACCATTGTGTATGGGCCAAGGCCCATAATGTGTTTGTTGGCCCAAGGCTTTTATGTGTTGTCGGGATTTGCACATCGAGTCTTTGTGACTCACCCTTTTATTTTCCCACTTTTCTAATGAGCGATGGTTCGTGGACATGGGAGCCGAGGCGAACTCGATGGGCCATCAAGACTATTATTTACATAGACTATTTTTGAGTTTTCTTTTAAGTTTTTAATTTTTGGGAATATTTTTGTAATAAGGCCTCCATAACTTAGGTTTTGATTTTTTTTTGTTATGTTAGTTTTATAAACTTATGCTTTTTTTTCAAAGTCTTAATTATACATGAAATAATAAATGGGCTTTTCAAACTCAATTAACGCGAATGCTTAAAGTTGTTTTTTTTTAAATTCCACAATTATTTGATTAATCGGCTATAATAAACTGAGATTTTCAAAATCCCTTCAAAGCAAAGTTTTCAACGTTCAACCCGTAGCATACCAGATCTGGTAATGACGTATGGGTCGGGTTTGGGGTGTTATATTTTTGGTATCAGAGCCCAGTTCAAAACTCGGGCTGTGAAATGGATCGATAGTGGTTTGTAAAATGATGATATAAGTTTGAGGAAAATGCGGTTGACATATGGCCTTGAGTCTATCCAAGACCCGATCCACGCATGTAAGTATTCTAACTCTTGATGTGGTTTGTATTGTTGGGCCTTATTGGGACGTAGGCTAGTATGTTAGAATTGATGGGCTTTAGGTTTAATACAAGCAATTCTTCAAATTCCATAAGACTTAAGTTCTAATTAAACATGTCTGTGGACAAGTCATAGGGTTAGGGTGTGGTAACAGGCATATGCATGTCTAGGATTGGATCCAAGAAGAGCTTGGTATTTAAGCAGTCCTAGTGACTCACCTCCTCTTTTACGAATCCTACAGTGCGTAGTGGTTGTTCACTGACTTGTTGACGGGACAAAATTTATAACTAAAACCTAAAAGTGACCATCACCCTGTTTTTATAAAATCGCTTATATACCCTTGATTTTGTAAATTACCCAGAATACCCTAGGTTTGAGAAAATTACCTAAAATAACCTTAATTTGTGAAAATTTCCCAAAATACCCTTGGTTTGCAAAATTACCAAAATACCCTAGTTAAGTAAAATTGCGAAATACCCCAGTTGTAAAATTACCAAAAACCCCTGTAGGTTAAAATTATGAAAATACCCCTGGGTAGTGAACTGACGAAAATACCCTTATATGATGAATATAAGTTCATGGATGCTACTTGTATGTTGATATGTGATGGATGTTGATTGAATGTGTATTCTAGAACTAGGAAATATAGACTTGAGAACTGAACTTTGTAGATAGAGTTCGAATTCGAAATAACTACTGTTAAAACTACTTCCCATAAGACTGTCTGTTATTTATCATTGGAAGAAAAAAATATTAATTCATAAAATTTTTAATCAGATAAATCACGAACGGTAGAATGAGCACTAGGGGATGTGGTGTGCGTGGCCGAGGTAGAGGCAGGATTGCTTTGTCAGAACCGGTAGGGTCTAGACACGAGTCAGGGAATAAGGTACCAGTGCCACCAGCTGTGGAGGCAAAATTTCAAGATCAGATGGCCAGAGATGATGCTGTATCTCAGGCAATGTTAAGGGTTTTAGAGAGAGTTGCTGGAGCAGGCATGGGCATAGGAGCTCTAAGTGCATGTCGATTTCCAGAGATGATGCTGTATCTCAGGCAATGTTAAGGGTTTTAGAGAGAGTTGTTGGAGTAGGCATGGGCATAGGAGCTCAGAAGTCTGTGCTGGAGCGACTTAGAGCCAATGGGGCAAAGGTGTTTAAGGGAATTTTGGTGTAGCTCCTAGCATAGTGGAGTATTGGTTGGAAGCAATAGAGCGTATAATGGATGGTCTCGACTTCACGGAAGAGGAGAAGCTGAAAGGAGTGGTGTCTCTTCTCCGGGACGAAGCATATCAATGGTGGCTTGCAGTTAAGGAAGGTACTGTAGCTGACCATATCACCTAGGATCACTTCAGAACAACGTTCCAAAGTAAGTGCATTGGGACGAGCTATGTAGATGCACAGCATAAAGCGTTCCTAAATTTGGTTTAGAGAAGTAGGTCGGTAGCGGCATATGAAGCAAAATTCTTATGCCTTAGTCGTTATGCTCGAGGGATAATGGCCACAGAGCATGAGCGGTGTGTTCATTTTTAGGATGGCCTGAAGGATGATCTACGTGTGTTGATAGCTCCACAACGAGAGAGGGAATTTGCTATGCTTGTGGAAAAATTTAAGATAGCTGAGGAGGTAAAGTAGACAGAAAGACTGAATCGGGATAGAGATTGGAGTGGAAGTAAGAGAAATTTTGAATCATCAGAGGCAGCCGGGCGTTTTCAGAAAAGACCTAGGTCAGATAGGCTGAGACGAGATGAGAGACCCGCTGTTGCTAGCCAGACACAGAAGTGTGCTCGATGTGGTAAATTCCATATAGGTGAGTGTTGGGTAGGCAGTGGAAAGTGCTTTAGGTGTGGATCTATGGACCATTAGATTAGAGACATCCCACACCATGTGGCGGCAGGACTGCGAGGTGGGGGCGCTTCGGCTGGTAGAGGAGGTCCACAATCACAAAGAGGTCACGGTCCAGCCAGAGGGGGTGATGGCTATGGTCGAGGCTGTGGAACACAAGGCAGAGGTGCATGGAACATTGACGCGAGGCAACCAGCTTTGGTCTATGGAGCACATCGCCAAGGGGACGAAGACGCTCTAGATGCGAATAATGGTGCGTACCCCACTGTAGTATATTGAGTGTTTATTTTTAGAATTGGAGTGTGCAGCGAAAGCGTAGTGGTGAGACTTGGGTAGTACAATTGATAGTTAGTTAAAAATTTCAAGGATGAAATTTCTTTAAGGAGGTAGAATTATTACGACTGAATTTGGGCCTAGAATAAATGGGTTTCGTGTGTTATTAGAGATTGGATTTTACGTTCGGAAAAAATTATGATTGCATGTTTAGTTTAATTTCTAGGTGATTTAGGAAGGGTTGGTGGTGTTGGAAAAGTCCTAGGCTCGATCTAAGGCTTTAGCAAAAAAAAATTGTTTTACCCTTAAGTGAGGTTAGTGTTAGTAAAAGGCTTTTAAAATATTTTTGGGTTAACAGATAGCATAAGGAAGTTGGTGAGTTGGTGGCTTGGAATGTTTTGAATAAGCTGGTTGGAGTTGTCAAAAAAATTTTTTTGTTGCGCATGAGTTAGTATGAAGGCTATAGCTTAGGCCTTATAATTCGTTGGGGCTGATTTCCAACAAAAAGAAACGCCTGGCACAGTGGCAAAGGCGTTAGGAGCAGGAGGGGGAGCAGGGTTCTAGTCGCGGCGTACGCTAAATGTTGGTTTTTTTTTAAGGTAAACCTTGAGCGTAGCAAAAGGGTTATAATTATTTAGGGAGGAAATACGACTCAAATAAAATAAGCGGCGCAGTGGCAAGGGGCATGTATCATAGTGAAGAGGTTGGAGGTTAGAAGCTGGGTTTTGTCGAATTTCTTTTAGTTTTTTTTGGATAACTCGGTCGCTGGAAAATAGGCCTTAAAAGAAGTTGAGAATGAAAAATATCACAAGAAGAGTTGTGGTGCAGTGGCTGGTAGCGTGTGGTGGTTCCTACAGGTCTCGGGTTCGAGTTTCCTTGTGCACAATAACTTGCTATTTTGCTGCTGGCGTGGGGAAGGTGTTTGGAGTGGACTAAAACATCAAAGGATTGCTGCTGTTCGGGGAAAGCAATTTGAATGTAATTCAAATTGAATTTTTGGCTAAATAAATGGATTTTTGGGATGAAGATGAGGATAAATTTTGGAGATAATAAAGGAATTTAATTGGTGATATGTTTGAGTCGATTAGGGAAGTGTAGGTTTATTTATTTATTTATTTATTTTAGTATATATATGGGTGCCGAATTAAATTCCTAGAGTAATGCCAAATTCTCATTATTTTCCTGAAGCATAGCTTTTTGATTTTCTTTCACTTCTTATTTTCTCCTTCTAATTTTGGCAACTAAGGCTTCTTCTTCTCCTTTTTTGCCTAAACCAGAAACTCCTAACTCTACTTTCCTTTCCACTTTCATACCATTGTCGATTGATATTGAAAAGTCGAAACGTCTAAACCTCTCTATTTTTCTTTTTAGCTTTCTCATCCAATTTTTCCTAATCATTGCCGAATTCTGTCCACTATTAGGCTAATACCGAAATCTCTTAAGTATCATTCGGATCTGCTGTGATAAGGTAAGAGTGTTCTCTTATTCCTTTGTTGTTTTTCGATTTTTGAAGACCATAGCCGAATGGCTAGTTGGTTGATAGGCCATCTTTAGTTAGACGTTTCCACTAATCTCATGTTCTTTTGGGCGACACTTGGGGAAATAGGAGTAGATCGAATCATCCAGATTTCAAAATCTGAAAACTGTTAATCTCAAAGTATCATATCTATTTTGGGATTTCAAGGTAAGGGGTTTTCTTTAGATTCCTATTAGATTCGCTATCATCTTTGAGATCTTAAATCATATGATATGGTTTAACAACCCTATTTCGTTATAGTAGTTCTGACAAGGACTTTTGATGGAATCAAATATGGATCAGGCAAATGAGAGGATTGGGTCCGTAAACCCAATCCCTAAGTTTAAGAAACAAGTCGTGCCCACTGTTAAGACTGGCCGTCGGGTTGTGGACCGGCTTCTGAACATCACCTTAGGCAGATGGCAGTCGTATCGGCTTTTGATAGTGTCGACATTGAGGGTGTCGTCATAACCATAATCATGTGTGTAGATCCTTAACACATAAGTATTGTTGTAATATATGTGTATGACATGGGCTAAAAGCCAGAAAGAGAGGCTGTATGAATAGTCGTAATACCCAAAAAGGGTAGGCAAGGGATGCCAGGTACGTAATCATAGAAACTTCTCTATGAGTATCGATGTATGTGAAAGTCTAAGATCTATTTAAATGGCTTGATGTTTTGATTCTTGCATGTGTGTATGCATGGGATGAGATTTATTAATTTGTGGAAGGGGAGCAGGCCGTGAGGCGATCGGTGGCTTTGCCACATAGGTCACATAGTGATCGGTCTTAATGATAGGCAGTATAGCTGTCGAAATACTATAATGTATTTTCTGAGGTTTGCATAAGCAATCGGTGGCTTTGCCACATAGGTCACATAGTGATCGATATGGTGTGTAGCGGATGGAGGGTTGATTGTAGAAATCCCCACGGTGTGATGGTTTGTACGGGGGTGTGTAGAGGATGGACTCTTAGGTTTGGGATGGGCCATGTTGCATGAAATACTTTGTTACCATTGTGCATGGGCCAAGGCCCATAATGTGTTTGTGGGCCCAAGGCTTTTATGTGTTGTCGAGATTTGCACACTGAGTCTTCGTGACTTACCCTTTTATTTTTTCCACTTTTTAGATGAGCAGTAGTTCGTGGACATTGAGGCCGAGGCGGACTCGAGGGGCCATCAAGACTATTATTTACATAGACTATTTTTGACTTTTCTTTTAAGTTTTTAAATTTTGGGAATATTTTTGTAATAAGACCTCCATAACTTAGGTTTTGATTTTTTTTTTTTGTTATGTTAGTTTTATAAACTTATGCTTTTTTTCAAAGTCTTAATTATACGTGAAATAATAAATGGGCTTTTCAAACTCGATCAACGCGAATGCTTAAAGTTGTTTTTTTTTTTAAAATTCCACAATTATTTGATTAACTGGCTATAATAAACTGAGATTTTCAAAACTTCTTCAAAGCAAAGTTTTCAACGTTCAACCCATAGCACACCAGATCAAGTAATGACGTATGGGCCGGGTTTGGGGTGTTACATTGGCTTAACCATTTAGTACAGTTTATTCCTTAAAATTTTCCTTGTTTCACTGTCCAACAATTCTGACCTTTCTTACCCAAAATTCAAATATCTCACTGTACAGTTTTCATATGTTGTTCCCACTTGTTTCTATTGAAAACAGACTCACTAAGGAATCTTTAAATATAAACTATATCCTTAATTCACTTTGTACAATTTTATACAATTTTTCCAATACATATTAGGGAACCAAAAAATCATTCAGAATCAATCTCACTAAAATTAACATATCTCAGAATATAAAATTCCTATTCCTTCTCCGTTTTTTCCTTATCAAAATAGACATAGTAAGCTTTGATTTGATATTTTATTCACTTATTAATTCCCTTTCTCTTATTTTTCATGATTTTTTCGAAATCACATCACTGCCATTGACCAAAACTATTTTATTACAAAAACATGGTTACCACTATGAACCTACGCGCCCCCGGGTGATCCTAGATGTCAATTTCCGGTTTTCTTTGGTATTCCGACCAAATCACAGAACATATCATACAACCTTTCAGAGAGAAGTGAGATTACACACCATTTCAAACATGTTTTCGAAAGGTACGGGATTACACACCTTATTATGGGATCCGTAACACGATACTCTTTGCGGCGCCTAAAAGTACAATCGGTCAACAATTAGTCCAAACCCAATTTACAACTTCATCCAAGCATTCCAATTGGTTTAACAATTTATATCACTTACCAGCAATTCGAGTCTCTTATTACGAGGGATAGATCGAGCGATTAAGTACCTGAAACATATAGTCGATTAATTATCCTTCAATCCGATTAATACAATAACCAAGGAAGTTATTGAAAAAGACTATGAGAGAGCTTCCTTACATTGAACAATGAAATTCTCGTTTCACACGATTTTCCTATGGCTAAGGTCGATTAAGCGATGTGGTAGACAATTGGTACTCCTCGATTGATCAAAGATTGAATGTAAGTACGGATGAGAAGAAAGGTAGAAAAGAAATGAGAGTTCGGTTTAAAAAGAAAATGAAAATGAATATTCAGCTATGTGAAATGATTATACCAAAGTTTGAGATTAAAAGATGGTGTCAGTTTTGAAAATAGAAATGATTAGAGAAATAGTTGAAAGAAAGAGAAGATGGGAGGTTGTATAAATGATAGATGATTCGGCTATCAAAAGAGAGATAAAAAAGAGATGAAAATCTTGATCAAACAAAAGAGTAAGAAAATGCACAAATGTGCTTGAAGAATTCAGCCAAAGTAAAATGAAAGAAGAAAAATATGGTGACCAAGGCTAAGAATTTTGGCACAAAGCAAAGGAAAGGATTGAGAGAAAAACACCAAATTGTGCAAAAGTGATTTTTGGCCTAATCAACACCAAAAATCCTACCAAAAGACTAAGCAATTTCGGCTACCACTTTATAGCCCCTAAAACCGTCTACATACATGCTCTAAAGGTCAAAAACTTTGCCAACCATCCTTTCCATAACCTTTCCCTTGAAATATGCCACATGTTCCCCCTACATTCCCTTTTTCTTTTGATTCCTTTCCCTAACTTCATCCTTGCCTTATTCTTTTAGCCACCTTACCAAAAATAATGAAGTCCACACTTGCCAAAATTACTCCTTGACCGACACAATAAAGAAGAGAAACATAAAAAAAAATAAAAGCCAATATGTACACAAGGTGATTCGAACTCCTTCCCTCAAGGTGCTACAATTGACGCCATAGCCTCTTTACTAATAGCTCACTTATGCTAGCAAAAAGCACACTTATTACCTTAAGTCTTAATGCCACATACCTTCTCTCCTTAAAGTGCTTACACAAAAAATTACCTATAGCCTAACTTGAACCCGGAACTTCATGGAACCCCATAACTTTCCAAAATTATCGTCTAATAAGTTCAACTTGAAATAATGCCATTCTCTTGTTCTCAAAAATTTTAAACACTTCCGTGCTCAAGACCCAATGGGCCCAATCCTACTAGACCCAATTTCGGGATGTTACAATTCTACCCTCCTTAAAGAAATTTTGTCCTCGAAATTTCCAATCAACTACTAAACACGTTGCTCAAGTCACACCACTATGCTTTCACTGTGCACTCTAGTTCTTAACAACACTAATTTGCTTTTTATCTAAATCTTGGAAACTATTCACATCATCAAATATCTAACCCTCAGAAGCAAACAGGTATTTATCGCCCATTCATAAAATTTTCTACATTCAACCAAAACATACCCGTCTTAATGCTGATGGAACAATCCTGAGCCCTATGCTCCTTAGACCCGCATCTCAAACATGCTCCTGACCTTCTCCAGCACTCACTTGGATGAGCCTTCTGCAATAATCGCAAGCTGGAAAGTTTGGACGTACCTTGATATGCTTCACAGAACGAGACTGTGGCTCTAGAGAATTGCGATGTAATTTCTTCTTACAGTCCACAAACCCAACTCGAAGTGCTTCACTTATTTCCTTAACCTCCTTCAATACCTTCTTAACTATCTGAGTCAGCTCATCAACCCCAACTTGATCAAGACATCCTGTCTCAGCCACTAACGATGTCTGCGCCTCCCTTTCGGGCACAAACCTTGGTGCCAAAGATCTAGCCCTAGCACCTCGGCCTCTACCACGTCCACGTCTACCACGTCTGCATCTTCTAGCGCTCATGTTCACTAAGTCGATATAATCTGATTAAGAGTTTTATGAATCATTATGCTATTCGATATTTATTAAACGATGTTTTATGAGAGATAAGAAGTAAAGTTATTTTCGTAAACACATCCTATAGTCTCAATCTCTATAATTTCAACATCTAAAACTAAAAGTTCTAGAGTGTTCCTATAGTCGTATTATAATAATCATAGTTATATAATGATAACAGTACTACTTGACTTGGTGCCGGATACCCGTGGTGCCATTCTTCCTTTAGAACATGCATTTATAATTTAAAATTCAAATAGCTTTGGAAAAATGCTTTTGAACCCAAACCACAGCCGAGTTTTGAAACTGGGCTTTGATACCATAAAATGTAACACCCCAAACCTGGCCCAGAAGTTAGGCCCAATTCTGGTGTGTCACATTGAAGAAAACGTATAAAGAATTAGAAATTCGTACTAAAATAAGTTTTGTTAAAATCAAGAAAAACAGGTTTGATTTGAGACATGTGATAAAATACTACTAACCTCGAAGATTTATTGATAAATCGTTAGATTTGAACTAATAATATTATAAAACGTGACTTTTGAAAACGACGTTGAAAATTCGAAGAAGATTTTCGTATTAAAAATATTTGTAAAATTTTATTATGAAATCCATTTGTGAATCGATTTTGGAAAACCTTTATTATGATTTTAGAAAATCCCATTTAAAATAATTTGAGTAAAATATAAACACATCAAACATGAAGTAAAATAAAATAATCCTGAGGCCTTATTACAAATAAAACCCATAAATGCAAAAGTAATAAAATGGAATATGTAATTTAATAAAGTTCGAAACACCAATTTCTGAAATATGGACTCCATCAAGTCATCCACACGCATATTTAATTGTTGTAGATATATTATGGCTGCAAATACTAGCACACTCTCATTACGATCGGTCCTTGAGAAGGACAAATTAAATGGTTTGAATTTTCTTGACTGGCTCCGTAACTTGAGGATTGTCCTCAAACAAGAACGAAAATTGTATGTCATTGAACAACCACTTCCTAATGAACCACCTGTTAATGCCTCGAGAACTGATAATGATGTTTACAAGAAGTATCTCAATGACATGGTAGATGTTGGATGTCTTATGCTTGCCACTATGAATCCTGAGCTTCAGAAGCAACATGAGGACATGGTTGCTTATAATATGATCGAGCACTTGAAGGAACTTTATCAGGGGTAAGCACAACGAGAGAGGTTCGATATCTCTAAAGCCCTATTCCAATGTTAGTTGGCTAAAGGAAGCCCAGTAGGACCTCATGTTCTCAAGATGATTGGCTATATTGAAAGTCTATCTAAGCTTGGTTTTCCATTAGGCCAAGAGTTGGCCACTGATGTTATTCTGCAATCGTTGCTGGATAGCTACAACCAGTTTGTCCTTAATTTCAATATGAATGAAATTGACAAGAGTCTGCCACAGTTGCTCAGTATGTTACGAACTCTAAAGGTAACATGAAAAAGGTTGGACCCAAGCCCATACTGATGGTCCGTAACAACAAGGGCAAGGGAAAGGCCAATGTTCAGACAAAGCCCAAGGGCAAAGGTAAGCCTAAGCCTGGCAAAGGAAAGGCTGCAATGAAACCTAAAGGTGGAGTGTCTAAGGAAGGAAACTGCTTTCATTGTGGTGTGACTGAACATTGGAAGCGAATTACCCTATCTATCTTGAGAAAGTCAAGAAGGCCAAAACAAGCAGAACGTCTGGTTCATATATTTATGTTATTGATATTAATTTATCAACTATTGCTTCTTGGGTATTAGATACTGGTTGTGGTTCTCATATTTGTACTTCTGTACAAGGACTACAAAGGAGTAGGATGTTGGCTAGAGGAGATGTGGACCTGCGAGTTGGAAATGGAGCAAAGGTTGATGCATTAGCTGTGGGAACATATACTTTATCTTTACCTAGTGGACTTGATTTATCTTTAGTGGATTGTTATTTTGTGCCCAGTTTGACTAAAACCATTATTTCAGTTTCTTGTTTAGACAAAATTGGTTTTGAGATAATTATTAAGAATAGTTGTTGTTCCTTTTATCTCAATAATGTTTTCTATTTTTCGGCACAATTGATTAATGGCCTCTATATTTTAGATCAAATGAATCCTATTTACAACATAAATACTAAAAGATCTAAAATAAATGACTCAAATCAAACTTATCTTTGGCATTGTCATTTGGGCCTCATAAGTGAGAGACAGATATCCATACTCCATAAAGATGCTTTGTTAGATTCATTTGTTGTTGAACAATTTGAAGTATGTGAATCTTGCTTATTGGGAAAAATGACTAAATGTCCTTTTACTGGTAAAAGTGAATGAGCTAGTGATTTATTGGGCCTAATACTATGTGGACCAATAAATACACAGGGCAGAGGTGGATTTCAATACTTCATTACTTTCACTGTTGATTTCAATAGATATGGGTATGTTTATCTCATGCGCAATAAGTCTGAGTCCCTTGAAAAGTTCAAGGAATTCAAAAATGAAGCACAAAATAAACTAGGCAAAACTATCAAGTCACTTCGATCTGATCGAGGTGGAGAGTATTTAAGCCTAGAGTTTGATGATCTATTAAAGGAATGTGGGATTGTCTCACAACTTACTCCTCCTGCTACTCTTCAATAGATTGGAGTTTCTGAGAGAAGAAATCAAACTCTATTAGACATGGTTCGATCCATGATGAGTCATGCTAATCTATCGACTTCCTTTTGAGGACATGCACTTGAGATAGCTGCTTTCACACTAAATTGTGTTCAATCTAAATCGGTTCAAAAGACGCCATATGAGATGTGGACTGGGAAACATCCCAGTATGTCTTTTATGAAAATTTGGGGTTGTGACGCTTATGTTAAATGTCAGACGTCTACTAAGCTTGAACCCAAATCTGAAAGGTGTATTTTTGTGGGGTATCCGAAAGAAACCAAAGGTTATTATTTCTTTAATCCCACTAAGAACAAAATGTTTGTTGCTCGGACTGGTGTCTTCCTAGAGAGAGAATTTATTTCTAGAAAAGGAAGTGGGAGAAAGATTGAACTTGAAGAAATTCGAGAATCACAAGATACCACTGAACCAGAGATAGAACAACAACAAATTCCACAAGAAATTGAGGAACAAGTAACTGTTGTAGAAACACAACCACCGCGAAGATCTTTAAGAGAACTCCATGCACCTGAGAGATATGGATTTCTCATTACAACGCATAGTGACGTTCTTCTTATAGATCAAGATGAGCCTAGGACTTATCAAGAATTGGTGACGAGCCCAGACTCGAGAAATGGCTTGAGGCCATGAGATCTGAGATGGATTCCATGTATGAAAATCAAGTATGGACTTTGATTGACCCACACGAAGGGGTTAAACCTATAGGGTGCAAGTGGGTTTTCAAAAAGAAAACCAACATGGATGGTAATGTACAAACATACAAGGGGTGATTAGTCACTAAAAGTTTTTGCCAAATTCATGGTGTTGACTATGATGAAACCTTTTCTCCTGTAGCTATGTTTAAATCCATCAGGATCTTGCTCACCATAGCTACATTTCATGATTATGAAATCTGGCAGATGGACGTCAAAACAGCTTTCCTTAACGGGAAACTTGAAGAGGATGTATACATGACAAAACCTGAAGGTTTTGTCAATCCAAAGGATGCTAGAAAGATTTGTAAGCTACAAAGATCCATTTATGGATTAAAGCAAGCTTCTCGAAGTTAGAATCTTCATTTTAACGATGCAATCAAATTGTTTGGTTTTATCAAAAATGAAGATGAACCATGTGTTTACAAGAAAGTTAATGGGAGCACTATCACATTCTTGGCATTGTATGTGGATAACATACTTATCATGAGAAATGACATACCTACCTTACTGTCTATTAAGACTTGGTTAGGAAGTTATTTTTCTATGAAGGACTTGGGTGAAGCTACTTACATCTTAGGAGTCAAGATCTATAGAGATATATCAAGACGACTATTGGGTCTAAGCCAAAGTACATACATAGATAAAGTACTGAAAAGGTTCAGTATGAAAGAATCTAAAAGAGGATTCCTACCTATGAGACATGTTATTTCACTCTCAAATGAAATGTCTCTTTCAACTCCACAAGAGAGAGAACGCATGAGTAAAATTCCATATGCTTCTGCTATTGGATCTATTATGTATGCCATGTTATGTACCCGTCTAGATGTCTCGTGTGCCTTAAGTATGACGAGCAGGTACCAAGTAGATCCCGTTGAAGGTCACTTGACCACAGTCAAGAATATCCTTAAGTACTTAAGAAGAACTAAGGATACGTTCCTAATATATAGAGGTGAGGAAGAGTTAAGTGTAAAAGGTTACATTGATGCTAGCTTCCAAACTGACAAGGACGATTCTCGATCACAATCAGGATTTGTGTTTTGCCTTAATGGTGGTCTTTGTGAGTGGAAGAGTTCAAAGAAAAGTACGATGAGCCGATTCTACAATAGAGGTAGAGTATATTGCGACCGGTGAGGCAAAGAAAAAAGCGATTTGGATCAAGAAGTTCATTACTAGACTAGGGCTTGTGCCTAGCATATCAGATGCTATAGAACTCTGATGTGATAACAATGGAGCTATTGCATAAGCTAAAGAACCCAAATCTCACCATGATCCAAACATATACTTAGGCACTATCATCTTATTCGAGATTATCGATCGAGGAGATGTTGAGATATCTGAGTACCTCTGATGATAACATTCTTGATCCCCGACCAAGCCTCGACACGAAAAAGCATGATCGTCACACTAAGTCGCTTGGTATTAGATATATGAGTGATTGGTCTTAGTGCTAGTGGGAGATTGTAAGAGTATGCCCAAAGATCAATCATGAGATGGTTGTAATAACATACTTGATTTACCATGTTTATTAGTATAAAGCATTGTCATTATTATTTTAGTTTTTTCATCTGTGTGTACAAATAAACTGTTTTATAATAATGTCCTGAGAATAATATGATTATTCTTAAAATATCCTTAGTCAAGTATTATTGTTGACTAGGACAACAATAATGCATTAAGACTAACATGTAGTTGGTTGATGATAAAGAGTTGTCATTGATATGGAGTGTTAAAATCAATGCATGAATATGTGTGTTAGAGAACAACATATTGGACTGACCTGCTATGAGTATGTTTCTTGTATTATTATGTAATTGCCACAACATTACTCATAGTGACTAATATGTATATAATCTTTAGACTTGAGATAATCATTATCCCAACATCGTGAGTCGTATATTTTGATACGATTAAACGTGCAATCAGAATCGGTTTGTTCTATAAAGGCTGATGTTGGATATACCACAATCTATGTAGAGGGATATTGTTGATCAATATAGGACAAGTTCCTCCAACATAATGGGAGTAATATCTTAGGCCACTTGATTGAGTGAGACTAGAAATGCATGGCCATGCTCAAATGAGTTGACATGAGATGTCATACTAATTTGTATATCATAGTCTACTCAAGGTATCAAGAAACATGGAATGGACTATACAAGTGTGACTATTCCATGACTTGTATCCATTCTAGAGATAAAGGACTTAAGGATTAATGCATGAAAGCTTAATCACAAAAAGTTATGTCGAATTATGACTTCTTGTAACTTAGGTAGCAATGATGCATTGCTAGATGCCACTCATTATTTGTGACATTAGAATCATTCTAGTATTACTGCTAACGTTACAAGAACTTACAGGGCCACACCCTATGGTTGAAATGAACGAATTGAAACATAGTTGGTATTGTGTTTGATCTTCACATGAATTAATTTAATTGGGCAATCAAATATTGAATATATTATATGTACAAGGATGTTGTACACATAATGAGAATTAATATATGAATTTGGTTCAGATATAAATTTAAATAAATATAGTTTACCAAAATCCATGTTATAATTAATGTAATTATAACTTTTGGGTATAATTAATGTAATTATAATTTTGGTTAAAACATTATTATATTTATTTAATTTTATAATTCATAAAAGAAATACCCATTATAAAAGGTAATAAGTGAAGAAAACCCTAAGAATTTGCTTGGAAAAGTCTAGCGGTACCGTCAAGCAAATAAAACCTCTGAAAATAGTTTTGGAGTTTTCTTGTTCATAGTCAAACCGGGTGGATTACGTGAGGTCGACATCGTAAAGGTTGCGGCTTGGTTTGACAAGAGATCGAACTCTTCTTTGTCGGCGTCCATCGTCTACTCAGATTGAAATTTCGGTAACTTCGAAACCTTTATTTCACCCCAATTTGTTCCTCACACATGGATTCATGGTTTGGATCACCGGATTAATTTTATTTCACTGCGCCATGGGGGTACCGGGATTACCTCTGATATGAGAAGTTGAGTTTGGTATTGAATTAGTGCTGGGGACGACTCTGATATCGTTAGCTCCGTCTAGAATGGCACCGACTGAATTAAAAGAGTTGAAGTCTCAGTTGCAAGAGTTGACAAATAGAGGATTTACACAACCGATTTTCTCGCCCTGGGGTGCTCCGTTATTGTTTGTGAAAAAGAAAGAAAACACTATAAGGATGTGTATTGATTATCGATAGCTGAACAAAGTAACGATAAAGAATAAATATCCATTTTCGCGAGTTGATGATTTGTTTGATCAAATGTAAGGAGCTGCAGTGTTTTCAAAGATAGATTTGAGTTTGGGCTATTATCAGTTGAGAGTTAAAGAATCAGATGTACCGAAGACTGCTTTTAGAATGAGGTATGGACATTACGAATTCTTAGTTATGCCTTTTGGACTAATGAATGCTCATGTAGTGTTTATGGATTTGATGAACCGGATATTCAGACCGTATTTGGATCGTTTTGTCGTGGTGTTCATTGATGACATTTTGATTTACCCATGTGATGAGACGCAACATATCGAGCATTTGAGAATTGTGTTACAGACTCTGCGTGAGAAGCAATTGTATGCAAAGTTTAGCAAATGTGAATTCTGGTTGCGTGAGGTTAGTTTTCTAGGGCATATTGTATCAGCTGCGAGAATACAAGTTGATCCGAGTAAGATCTCATCTGTTTTATAATAGAAACCACCGAGCAATGTGTCTAAAGTTCATAGTTTTTTGGGACTAACGGGATATTATAGACGGTTCATTAAAGGCTTCTTGATAATTGCAACTCCGTTGACGGAGTTGCTACAGAAAGATGTTAAATTTGAGTGAACAATTGAAAGCATTGTTGACAGAGGCTCTTGTGTTAGTTCAACCTGAGTCTAGTAAAGAATTCATAGTTTACAGTGATGCATCATTGAATGGTTTGGGCTATGTATTGATGCATGAAGGAAAAGTCATCGCTTATGATCCGAGGCAGTTAAACCTACATAAAGAGAATTACCCGACACATGATCTTGAATTAGCTATGACTGTATTTGCATTGAAGATTTGGCGTCACTATTTCTTTGGTGAGAAATGTCATGTTTTTACTGATCACAAGAGTTTAAAATATTTGATGACTCAAAAGAATTGAATTTGTGACAAAGAAGATGGTTAGAATTATTGAAAGATTATGAACTTGTGATTGATTATCATCTGGGCAAAGCTAATGTTGTTGCCAATGCTTAGCATTGAAAGTCTTTATGTGCTTTGCAAGCTATGAGTACTCAGATTTATCTATGTGCTGATGGCTCTGTTTTGGTTGCGTTGAAAGTGAGGCCAATGTTCATACGTCAGATTTGTGATGCTCAGAAAAGTGATGATGAGATGATGACAAAACAAGCTCAATGTGGTTAAATTTTGATTCAGAATTTCGAGTTGATAGTGATGATTGTTTGAGATTCAGAGATCAGATTTGTGTTTTGAATAATTCAAAATTGATTCTGTTGATTTTGAATGAAGCTCACAGTAGTCGTTTTGCTGTTCATCTGGTGTAACATTCTGAGTTAGGGGCTCTAAATTTAATATGTTTTTATGTGTATGCTATGCTTGGTGTGTAGTTTGGTGTGTTTAGGGGTCCAAGAAAGGCCCGGGTTTAAGTCGGAGCTTTGACCAAAATTTTAATTTTGGGAACTTTTAGGGGAGAGCTGGCTAGGGCAGGAGTTAAGGGTTAGTAGTGGTGATTTGTTGACATAAGAATTAAAGTGGTAAAGTGGCAGGGAGGTGCCACTTAAGGTACAGGCAAGTGACGCCACAAGGGAAGCAGTGAGGGAGCATGTTCGAGTCGCACAAGTTGTTTTGAGATTTTTTTGGCATCTGGAAGGGAGGAGGTAGAGTTCGGCCAGGACACTTCAGGGGAGGAGTGTTGACTGAGTCAAAAAGTTCAAATGTGTGGCCATGAGAAGAAGTAGGGGTTTGAATTATTCAAACCTTTTTGATTGAGTGATCAGGAGTGAATTAAGGAGGAAAATAGGAGATTAAGGTTGGTGAAGGTAGTGGCCAAATTTTGGATGCTTAGGGGGGAGCAAAGGTCATTTTTGGCTTATTTTGGGGTGTGCCGAAATTCAATTAGGGCCATAAGACTTTTTGTTTTTGTTTGTTTTGTTTAGTTCTCCTTTTGTGCATTTTCGGCTTTGGAGTTGTAGGTGCCGAATCTTTGCTTCTTGTTAGTTACCGAATCATCTAGCTACACCATCTTTCCCTTTCATTTCTCTTTTCTACCAATTAAAACTTCCTCCACTCCTTCTTCTATTGATCGAAACTATCTTTGGGGACTTTTACCATTTTGTCAATTCCTCATTTCCCTCATCTATCTTTCTTTTCACTAAAGGATGAAACACTCATTAACCTCTCATCATTCTTTCTCTTTTAATTCTTCTTCTCTAGGCCGAAACCTTTTCCAACACTTTCTTTTTGTTTTGCTTTGTTTTCTTTTCCTGTAACTGAATCTCCTTGTGTGTTCATCTCATTCATTCATTATCTCAAAGGTTGCCGTCACACTGTTTCCTAGCCATCTCGATTGGATTCATCTTAGTATTGTAAGTATTCTTTGATCCTTTTTAAATCTTTCTTCCCTTTCTTTTAACCAAAGGCATTAACCTGTACCTTGGTTTGGCTGAATGGAAAGGGGCCTCATCTCCGTATTCTTCTTTATCAGGGTCTGTGATTGAAGGGTATTAAGGGACTATCGGGTTCGGTCGATTAAAGGTAAGGGAGATTCTATCATCTTTTTCTGCCTTCTTTCAATTTTTGGAAGCCAAAATCGAATGACTAATTGGCTTGCTGATGCTATCGTTTTAACCCATACTTTTTATCTTTATTCCTCTTTGGCGGCTCCTATTTCGAGAAACTAAGTTGATCGTATCATCTGAACCCCAAGCCCGAGACTAGCCAATCTCTGAACCCTATCTCTCTTTTTGGGATCTCAAGGTAAGGGTTTCTCTTTAGTTATTCGATCGATTTCTCTTTTCGTTATTCGATACCTTAACCCAGTGTGTTGTTAAACAACCCATGTTTCATTATAGTATCTTCTGACCAAGATCGTTTCAATGGAATCTAATGCCAGCCAATCAAAGAAAGGGGTTGGACCCGCAGTCTTAGCCCCTAAGTTCAAAAAGAGCGCGGTGTCTGCGGTTCGGGACTGGCCACCGGGTTGTGGACCGGCTTCAGAATAGAATAGTATGCAAATAGTGGTTGTCCCCATTAACGATAGCGTCGACTTAGAAAGCCTAATATTACGTGTAATCAGGTGTGTAAATATTCATACTTCATTGATATTAAACTGTGTTACTAAGCATTTTGAAATTTGAAACAAAAGTGGTGAATGAATGAATCGATATACCTTTATAGGTATAATTGGGATACCAGGTAAGTACCCTATCATCCTATTGTGAGTGAATAAACGTATGCCGTAATAAATTGACATTAAATAGCATGTTGCATTCATTTGATATATATATATATATATATACTACGTATGGGTTTTGGTATGATGAAAAGGGGAAGTGATATAAGACTGTCACAGTGGTTTGGCCCTACATATCTTATTCAGTGACTAAGTCTTAGTGGTTTGGTCCACATATGACTATGATGATTCTGTGACTTGACCCAGTTGGTTGGCCCCACATATATGATTATTAGGGATTGTCACCAGTGATTTGGTACCACAAGTGGGTTGGCTCCACGTGTTATAACGAGTGACTCTGTCACCAGTGGCTTAGTGCCACATATATGGATGTAGCGGATGGAGGGTTGATTGTAGAAATCCCCATGGTGTGTTGGGCTGGAGAGGTGGTGTGTAGAGGATAGATAATTAGGTTGGGCTGGGTTACATATTGCATTCATATTGATGTATTTCATTCTGAGTGGGCCGAAAGCCAAAATGGGTTGTGGGCTTAAAGCCATTTTATGTGATTTAAGGGGATTTACACACCGAGTCTTAGTGGCTCACCCCTCTGCTTAATTTCGCAGGTAATCAGTAGATTGTGGATCTAGAAGCCGAGGCAGACTTGTGGAGGCCATACAATATTTCTTTTTGTAAACTCATTTTATTTCTTAAACTATTTATTCGGGGATTTTAAATTATGTAATAAGGCCTTCTTAAATTAGTATTTGGTATTACATATTTATTTATTATGATATGACAAACATATATACACTTTCACATGCTATCTAAAATGAAGTCTTCAAAACTTAAGCAATATAAGGCAATCGTTTTCTTTCAAATGTCAAACAAAATCAATAACCGATTAGATAAATTTAAATTTTTCTTAAAACTGCAAACCACTATTTCTAAAACATCACCTAAATCAAAAAGTTTCAAACTTACGAGTTTCTTTAAAATTTCGAAGCCTTTTTACACTTTTCTCCTGTGACATACTAGATCTGGTCGTAACATTTAGACCGGGTTTGGGTTGTTAAGATTTTGGTATCAGAGCCTAGGTTTCAAAACTGGGCTTTGGGTTCTAGGGACCAAAACGTTTTCAAATTTTGTAGTTATAATGGTTTAAAAAGAAAAATACGTATGAATTTGTTCTTTGGGAGCATGGCACCCGAGTCTATCGGCACCCAGTCCACGCAATAAGTGTTCTAAACAGTGGTTGTTACTGCATTAAATATTTCTATGTGCTATTATTATGAGAATGTAGAAATCCAAACTTTAGAGATTGAACCCTCTAGGTTGTGATATGATTTACGTGAAAACACTCTTTAAAGTTACCCCTCATAAGACTGCTTTTATTAAAAATAGTGGAAGAAAATGCTAACTCATAAAATTTCTAATTAGACTAAGTCGCTATAGTAGCCATGAGTACTAGGGGATGGGGACGTGTTGTGCGTGGTCGTGTAGAGGCCGGAGTGTCGGGTCAGAACCTTTGGAGTCTGGACACTGGACGGAAAGTGATGCCCCAGCACCGCAAGCTACGAAAACAAAATTTCAGGATCAAACGGTTGGGGACGATGCTGTGTCCCAAGCAATGTTACATGTGTTGGAGAGAGCTGCTGGAGCAAGCACAGTACGGGGGCTCAAAAATCTGTGTCTGAACGACCCATACCAATGGAGCGAAAGTGTTTAGGGGCATTTCTGGCGTAGCTCCTAATATAGCAAAGTATTGGCGAGAAGCAGTAGAGCGTACCATGGATGATCTTGATCATACTGAGGAGGAGAAGTTGAAAGAGTTGTGTCTCTTCTTCACGATGAAGCATACCAGTGGTGGCTTACAATCAGGGATGGATCAGTGGTTGATCATATTACCTGAGATTTCTTCAAGACAACATTTCAGGGGAAATATGTCGGATCAAGTTATGTGGACGCACAACGTAAGGCATTTCTGGATTTGGTTCAGGCAAGTGAGTCAGTGGCCGAGTACAAGAAAAATTCTTATGACTAAGCCGTTACGCTCGGGGCATTATTGCTACAGACCATGAGCGTTGTGTTCGATTTGATGACTGTTTGAGGGATGAGTTGCATGTGCTGATAGCTCTGCAATGAGAAAGGGAATTTACTGTTTTGGTAGAAAAGGCCAAGATAGCTAAAGAGGTGAAGCGATCTGAAAAGCAAAATTAGGATAGGGATAGAGGAAGAAATAAGAGAAATTTTGGATCGTCCGGATCAGTTAGGGGTTTTTAAAAAAGGCCTAGAATCGATGGGCCAAGTCGTGTTGCGAGACCTGTTACAGATAATCGTCCTCAGAGCTGTGCTCGATGTGGTAAATTTTATTTGGGTGAGTGTTGGATGAGTAATAGAGGATGCTTCAGGTGCGGGTCTACTAATCATCGGATCAGAGACTGCCCACAGGAGTCGGGCAGAGAGCGACCGATGGGTCAATGTTATATTCAGCCTGGTAAAGGTGGTTCGCAATCACAGAGGGGTTGTGGTCCAGTCAAGGGAGGTAATTTTGGTCGAGGACATGGAGCACCATGCAGAGGTACTGAAAACGCAAATGCGAGACAACCTAGTTTGGTGTATTCAGCTAGACGTCGAGACGAGGGCGACGCATCGGACATTATAGCCGGTACGTTTCTTATTTGTGGGTTTCCTTATACTGCATTAATTGATATTGGGTCGACACATTCTTACGTTGCTAGTACTAAAGCGGGAACCCTGAATGTAGATTCTAAGACTACATCTAGGGAGATAACTATACTTAGTCCTTTAGGAGAATCGGTAGTTGTGAATAAACTCTTCAGGGAGGTGCTTTTAGAGGTTCAAGGGTTGGTTTTCCTGTATGATCTCATGGAATTGCCATTTGGAGAGTTCGACTTAATTTTAGGTATGGACTAGTGAGTGAAGTATCAAGCAAATCTAGATTGTGCTGCTAAGCGCATGGTGATTAGGACTCTTGAAGATGATGAGGTGGTGGTGATAGGAGAAAGGAGGAACTACCTGTCTAATGTAGTGTCCGCTTTAAAGGCTGAAAGAATAATGAGAACATGATGTGAGGCATTCATGGCCTTGGTTTGTGCTTTGGAGGTCAAAGATTTATCTGTGGGGGATGTGAGAATAGTGAAGGAGTTTGCAGATGTTTTCCAATAAAATCTTCCAGGACTACCTCCGGATCGTGAGGTGAAATTCGGCATTGATCTATTTCCGGGGATAGTGCCCATCTCGATTGCCCTATATAGAGTGGCGCCAAAAGAATTGGTGGAACTGAAAGATCAAATTCAGGAACTATTGGATAAAGGGTTTATTCGACCAAATGTATCACCATGGGGAGTGCCGGTGTTATTCATGAAGAAGAAAGATGGGTCTATGCGAATGTGCATTGATTACCGCCAGCTGAATAAGTTGACGATTAAGAACAAGTACCCACTACCAAGGATAGATGACCTATTTGACCAGCTCAAAGGGGCTTCGGTCTTTTCAAAGATAGACTTAAGGTCTAGATATCATCAGCTTAAGGTAAAGGATGCAGATATTCATAAGACGGCTTTTCGAACTCGCTACGGTCACTACAAATTTTTGGTGATGCCATTTGGGCTAACAAATGCACCAGTTGCGTTCATGGATATGATGAATTGGGTTTTCCAACCCTATCAGGACCGGTTTGTGGTAGTGTTCATAGATAACATTCTAGTATATTCCAAGTCAAAAGAGGAGCATGATTCACATCTTCGAGTGGTTCTTCAGATTTTAAGGGAAAGGCAGTTGTACGCCAAATTTAGCAAATGTGAGTTTTGGTTGAAAGAAGTTACCTTCCTGGGTCATGTGGTATCTGTAGAAGGAATTAGGGTCGATCCTCAGAAGATTGAGACAGTGCTAGAGTGGAAACCACGTAAGTCTGTGGTAGAGATTTGAAGTTTCTTGGTGTTAATAGGTTACTACAGAAGATTTGTTAAGGGTTTCTCCTTAATTGTGGCACCTTTAATTAAGTTGTGAAGGAAAGGGGTATCATTTGTTTGGACTGACAAGCAGCAGGAAAGCTTTGAGAAGCTAAAAAGAATTTTGACTGAGGCTCTGGTATTAATTCAGCCTGGAGTTAGGAAGGAATTCGTAGTGTATTGTGATGCTTCACACACGAGGTTAGGGTGTGTGTTGATGCAGAATGGGAAGGTAGTTGCATATGCATCTCGGCAGGTGAGACTGCATGAGACCAACTATCCCACACATGATTTGAAGCTGGCTACGGTAGTTTTTGCCTTAAAAATTTGGAGACATTATTTGTATGGGAAGAAATCCATTATCTACACCGACCACAAGAGCTTGAAATATCTTTTAACTTAGAAGGAGTTGAACTTAAGACAGCGAAGGTGGATTGAACTGTTGAAGGATTATGATTGCTCGATCAAATATCACCCAGGTAAGGCGAATGTGGTGGCAGATGCATTGAGCCGGAAGGTAATATTAGACTTGAGAGCGATGTTCGTCCATTTCAGTTTATATGATGACGGAAGTTTATTAGCTGAACTTCAAGTGAAGCCTACTTGGGTTAGTCAAATTAAAGAGAAATAGTTGTTGGATGACATCTTAAGTGCTCGACTTCTACAAGTACAGAATAGTGAGATAGAGGATTACAGTTTGAATAATGATAGAATCTTGTGTTTTCGTGAGAGGGTTTACGTGCCGAAGGATGTGGAGTTGAGGCAGATGATTATTCAAGAAGCGTATAGTAGCCCTTACGCTATGCACCCTGGAGGAAGTAAGATGTACCGAGATTTGCGAGAATAATTTTGGTGGCAGGTTTGAAACGAGAGGTAACCGAGTTGGTGAGTAAATGCTTGATGTGTCAGCAAGTAAAAGCCGAGCATCAGTTGCCTTCGGGGTTAATGCAGTCGGTGAAAATTCCACAGTGGAAATGGGAGAGGATCACTATGGATTTTGCTAGTGGGCTACCTCTTACACCTACTAAGAAGGATTCGGTATGGGTTATCGTCAATCGACAGTCAAAGTCTGCTCATTTCATATCGATACGTGTCGATTACTCTATTCAGAAGTTAGCTAAGGTGTATGTAGCAGAGATTGTGAGGTTGCATGGGGTACTAGTATCCATTATATCAGACAGAGACCCCAGGTTTACGTCAAGGTTTTGAAGGCGCTACATTAAGCGTTGGGCACAAGATTGGATTTTAGTATAGCGTTTCATCCACAGACAGACGAGCAGTCAGAAATGGTAATTCAGACCTTGGAAGATATGTTGAGGGACTATGTTATCGACTTCAGGGGTAGTTGGGAGGAGTTTCTATCGTTGGCGAATTAAACACAACAACGACTATCGATCCAAGATTCGGATGGCAATTGTACAAAGCGTTGTATGGTCAGAGGTGTCACACTCCTACGTGTTGGACAGAGTTAGGGGAACGGTAGTTGTTGGGTTCAAAATTGGTTACTAAAATGGAGGACAAGGTTAGGTTAATTCAAACACAGTTGAAAGAAGCTTCTGACATGCAAAAGTCTTATGCTAATCTGAAGCGTAAGGACATAGAGTTTGCAATGGGTGACTGGGTTTTCTTAAAGGTGTCACCGTGGAAGAAAATTCTAAGATTTGGACGGAAGGGTAAGTTAAGCCCTAGGTTCATCGGGCCTTACCGTGTGTTGAAGGGTGTGGGACCAGTAGCTTACTAGCTCGAGTTACCTTTAGAGTTAAGTCAGGTTCATGATGTATTTCATGTTTTGATGTTGAGGCGCTACCATTCAAATCCATCTCACGTTGTGCCAGTGGCAGAAATCGAAGTAAGGCCTGATCTATCCTTTGAAGAGGAACCAGTTCAGATCTTGGATCGTGACGTTAAGGTGTTACGAAGGAAATCAATCCCTTTAGTCAAAGTGTTGTGGCAAAATCACGGTTCAAAGGAAGCTACGTGGGAGCCAGAGGATGCGATGTGATAGCAATACCCTCACCTCTTTTGACCAGGTAATTTCGAGGTCGAAATTTCTCTAAGAGGGTAGAACTGTAACATCCTGAGTTAGGGGCTCTGCATTTAATATGATTTTGTGTGTATGCTATGCTCGGTGTGTAGTTTGGTGTGTTTAGAGGCCCAAGGAAGGCTCGAGGTAAAGTCGAGCTTTGGCCAAAATTTTAATTTTGGCACTTTTAAGGGAGAGCTGGCTGGGCTAGGACCTAAGGGTTAGTAGTGGTGATTGGTTGACATAAGAATTAAAGTGGTAAAGTGGTAGGGAGGCACCACTTAAGGTACAAGTAAGTGACGCCACAAAGATAGTAGTGAGGGAGTAGGTTCGAGTCGCACAAGTTGTTTTGAGATTATTTTTGGCGTCTCGAAGGGAGGAGGTAGAGTTCGACTAGGACACTCCAAGGGAGGAATGTTGACTGAGTCAAAAAGTTCAAATGTGTGGCCATGAGAAGAAGTAGGAGTTTGAATTATTCAATCCTTTTTGAATGAGTGATCAGGAGTGAATTAATGAGGGAAATAATGGATTGAGGTTGGTGAAGGTAGTGGCTAAATTTTGGATGCTTGGGGGGAGCAAAGGTCGGTTTTGGCTTATTTTGGGGTGTGCCAAAATTCAATTAGGACCATAAGACTTTTTGTTTTTGTTTGTTTTGTTTAGTTCTCCTTTTGTGCATTTTTGGCTTTAGAGTTGTAGGTGCTGAATCTTTGCTTCTTGTTAGTTGCCGAATCATCTAGCTACACCCTATTTCCCTTTTCATTTCTCTTTTCTACCAATTAAAACTTCCTCCACTCCTATTGACCGAAACTATCTTTGGGGACTTTTACCATTTCGATAATCCCTCATTTCTCTCATCTATCTTTCTTTTCACTAAAGGTCAAAACACTCATTAGCCTTTCCTCATTCTTCCTCTTTCAATTATTCTTCTCTAGACCGAAACCTTTGCCCACACCTTCTTTTTATTTTGCTTTATTTTCTTTCCCTGTAACCAAATCTCCTTGTGTGTTCATCTCGTTCATTAGTTATCTAAGAGGTTGCCGTCACACTGTTTTCTAGCCTTCTAGATTGGATTCATCTTAGTAGTGGTAAGTATTCTTTGCTCCTTTTTAAATCTTTATTCCTTTTCTTTTAACCAAAGGCATTAGCTTGTACCATGGTTTGGCTGAATGGAAAGGGGCCTCATCTCCATATTTTTCTTTATCAAGGTCTGCGACTGAAGAATCTTAAGGGACTATCGGGTTCGGACGATTAAAGGTAAGAGAGATCCTGTCATCTTTTTCTTCCTTATTTCTATTTTTGGAAGCAAAAGCCGAATGTCTAATTGGCTTAGTGATGCTATTGTTTTGACTCATACTTTTTATCTTCTTTCCTCTTTGGGGGTGCCTATTCTGGAAAACTAATCTGATCGTATCATATGAATCCCAAGCCTAGGAACTAGCCAATCTCTGAACCCTATCTCTCTTTTCGGGATCTTAAGGTAAGGGTTTCTCTTCAGTTATTCGATCGGTTTCTCTTTTTGTTATTAGCTACCTTAATTCAGTGTGTTATTAGACAACCCATATTTCATTATAGTATTTTCTGACTAAGATCATTTCAATGGAATCTAATGCCAGCCAATCAAAGGAAGGGGTTGGCCAGCAGTCTTAGCCCCTAAGTTCAAAAAGCGTGCGGTGTCTGCTGTTCGGGACAGGCCATCGAGTTGTGGACCGACTTCAGAATAGAATAGTAGGCAGCTAGTGGTTGTCCCCATTAGCGATAGCGTCGACATAGAAAGCCTAATATTACGTGAATTAGGTGTGTAATAATTCACACTTTATTGATATTAAATGTGTTACTAACTGTTTGGGGCTGAAAAGCTAAAGTGGCTAAATGAATAGTCGATATACCTTTATGGGTATAATTGGGATACCAAGTAAGTACCCTATCAACCTATTGTGGGTGAATAAACTTATGCCGTAATAAATTGTCATAAAATAACATGTTGTATTCATTTGATATATATATATATATATATACTACGCATGGGTTTTGGTATGATGAAAAGGGGAAGTGATATAAGACTGTCACAGTGGTTTGGTACCACAGTGGGTTGGCCCTACATATCTAATTCAGTGGCTAAGTCTCAGTGGTTTGGTACCACAGTGGTTTAGTACCACATATGACTATGATGATTTTGTGACTTGTCCTAGTGGTTTGGTACCACAGTGGGTTGGCCCCACATATATGATTATTAGGGATTGTCACCAGTGGTTTGGTACCACAAGTGGGTTGCCCCACGTGTTATAACGAGTGACTCTGTCACCAGTGGCTTGCTGCCACATATATGGCGTGTAGCGGATGGAGGGTTGATTGTAGAAATCCCCATGGTGCGTTGGGCTGGTACGGGTGGCATGTAGATGATGGATAATTAGGTTGGGCTGGGTTACATAATGCATTCATATTGATGTATGTCATTCTGAGTGGGCCAAAGGCCAAAATGCGATTGTGGGCTTAAAGCCATTTTATGTGACTTAAGGGGATTTACACACTGAGTCTTGGTAACTCACCCCTCTGCTTAATTTTACAGGTAATCAGTAGATCGTGGATCTAGGAGCCGAGGCGGACTTGTAGAGGCCATACTATATTTCTTTTCGTAAACTCATTTTCTTTCTTAAACTATTTATTTGGGGATTTTAGATTATGTAATAAGACCTTCTTAAATTAATATTTGGTATTACTTATTTATTTATTATGATATGACAAACATATATACACTTTCACATGCTATCTAAAATGAAGTTTTCAAAACGTAAGCAATACAAGGCAATTGTTTTCTTTCGAATGTCAAGCAAAATCAATAACCGATTAGCTAAATTTAAATTTTTCTTAAAACTGCAAACCACTGTTTCCAAAACATCGCCTAAATAAAAAAGTTTCAAACTTACGAGTTTCTTCAAAATTCCAAAGCCTTTTTACACTCTTCTCATGTGACATACCAGGTCTGGTCATAACGTTTAGACTGGGTTTGGGATGTTACATCCAAGGAGTACAAAAATACATAATGATCTGAAACAGTTTTATTGGTGGCATGGTATGAAATGGGACATCTCTGACTTTGTGTCGAAATGTTTAATATGCCAGCAAGTGAAAGCTAAACATCAAGTTCCATCCAATTTATTACAATCGATTATGATTCGTGAGTGGAAATGAGAGAGAATTACAATGGACTTTGTGTCGGGATTACCTTTATCTCTAGGAAAGAAAGATGCAATTTGGGTAATAGTTGACAGATTGATGAAATCAGCTCATTTTGTTCTAGTGAGAACATATTATTCACTTGATAAGTTACCTGAATTGTATATTTCTGAGATTGTGAGATTGCACGGGGTGCCACTATCTATTGTATCTGACAGAGATCCAAGATTTACTTAGTAGTTTTGGAACAAATTTCAAGAGGCTTTAGGCACAAAGTTACATTTCAGCACAGCATTTCATCCGCAAACTGATGGACAATCTGAGCGGATCATTCAAGTTTTCGAAGATACGTTGAGATTTTGTATTCTTGAATTTGAAAGTAAGTGGGAAAACATTTGTCATTGATTGAATATGCATACAATAATAGTTTTCAATCTAGTATTAAAATGGCACCGTATGAGGCTCTTTACGGTCAAAAATGTCAAACTCCATTATATTGGACTGAGCTGAGTGAGAATAAGATTCATGGGATTGATTTAATAAAAGAGACTGCGCAGAAAGTGAAAGCGGTTCGTGAAAGTTTGAAAGCAGCGTCAGATCATCAGAAGTCCTATGCTGATCTAAAATGAAAAGATATCAAATTTGAGGTCGGTGATAAAGTGTTTTTAAAAGTGTCTCCGTGGAAGAAAATACTTCGATTTGGCCGAAAAGGCAAATTGAGTCCGAGGTTCATCGGGCCGTATGAGATCATTGAATGAATTGGGTCAGTTGCTTATAGATTGTTATTGCCATATGAGTTAGAAAAGATTCATAATGTATTCACGTATCAATGCTTCAACGATACAGATCTGATCCATCGCATGAGATTGCTCCTACTGAGGTAAGGATTCAGTCAGATTTGTCGTATAGTGAAGAACCGATTTAGATTTTGGCACGTAAGATCAAAGAGTTGAGAAGTAGGAAGATTTCTTTAGTAAAAGTGTTGTGGCACAAACACAGAGTTGAAGAGGCTACGTGGGAGCCTAAAGATATTATGAGAGAGCAATATCCAAACCTATTCAATGGTAAGATTTTAGGGGACGAAAATCCCTAAGGGGGAGAGTTTTAATAGCAGTTTTAGACCCTAGTCAGAACAGTGTTTCGAGACCATAAATCTTAGGTCAAAAAAATATTTTAATATTATTTTTGGTGTTTATAATATGTGATTAAGCATGTGTGAAACTTCTGTATTAAAATTTTATCGATTGTGTGTTTAATTTGCAAAAAGGACTAAATCGCATAAAATGTAAAAGTTTTGTGCTGATTGTTAAAGTATCTAATTTCTGTGGCTTTTATTATATGGAGTCCTTATGTTTCTATTAAACCAAGGGAAATTTGGATGGACAAAAATGCCAAATGTTAGTGGAAATGAAATGAAAATAATAAGGTTAATTTTGTAATTAGATTAATAATATATATTATAATAAAAAGAAATGAAAATGGGAGTGGGTTGTTCATCTTTTTGAACTGAAAGTAAGAAAAGAAAAAGGGTTTTTACGCTTGCATGATATTCGGCTTTGGTTGAGCAAAATTTAGGTATGTAATTTGTTCAATTTTTGATAATTTTTATGTTTTGGTGACCGTTGCTTAGTGTATTATCCAACCCATGCTTAAATTTTAGAAATTTATGGTTATTTTGAGATATGTCATTGATGAATATGTGAGCTTTGTATTGTTAGTTTGTGGGATATGGAAGATATGTGTTAGATTAACATAGTTTGTCTTTGAGTTTTTGGTGATTTTGGGTAATTTGAACTTAATTGAGAAAATAATATTTTGAGGGACTAAAATGTGAAATAAATGAAATATGTGGGCTTGTATGAGCATAAGAAGAATTTGGTTAGGCATGGGTGAAATGAAATTATGTGTATTTGATGATTTTATGAAATAGGGACTAAAGTGTTGAAATGTGAAAATATGAGGGCTATTTTGTAAAATGCCCTAAATATGTGTGTTTGGACTAAATTGAATGAATTGGTGATTGAATGAGTTAAATTTGAATATGTATAGACCAAAAAAGGAGAGATTCGGATCGAGGCAAAGACAAAGTACTCAATTGATCGGCTAGTTTCGATATTTTGACGTCCGAGGTATGTTCAGATATAATACAAGCTATTAAATTTATATCTATGTGATGAGAATTAAATGAATGTATAGTTAATGAAATAGAAATGTATTACATATGAAATTGAGCAATAAGGCACTAAGTATGCGATATTAAAATTGAGATAGTTATGATTAGCACTGTGTGTGCGGAATAACATAAGCTTCGGCTTATTGATTTGGCACAGTGTGTGCGATACTGAGATAAGTTTGGTTTAAAGTATAGGCATTAAGTGTGAGATGACAATTATGCTTCAGCTACGAAATTGGTACTAAGTGTGCGATGAAATCAAATGAATAACAAAGGTTGATCAAGATGTAATATCGAGCATTAAGAAGCATGAATGGTGAATAACTATGTGTTGGGTAAGGTATGAATTGAACCTTTGTGGTTGATGAAGTTGTAAATGGATTTATGAATGGTTGAGTGAGTATTTTAGCTATGGATGATATGGTGTGAATAATTGAAAGTTGATCTATGTAATGGATTCATTTGGTTTGTTGTATTTGATTCATTAAAATTGAATGAATTATGTTACGAACTTACTAAGCTTTAGAGCTTATTGTGTGAATTGTTTCTCTATTTTACAGTGTCAGTAAAGTTAGCTCGGATCTAGGGATCATCAGCGACTTAAACACACTATCGACTGACTATTTTGGTACTTTTGAAAGATGTGTATATTGAATATGGCATATATAGGCTAGTTAAAATGGTATGTTTTGAAATGTTGGACCTAGCCATGTGACATGGCTTGGAAGATAGATGAATTTGATTATTATATGTGTGCTATGTAAATGATGAATGTGGTGTGAAGTAGCGAGTGATGAATATGGTATTATTCATACTTGAATTGGTTGATGAGTTTGGCATTTTAAATGTGAATTTGTGGTATGATCAGATGATGTTTAGTTTATATGATTTGAGTTGTGATAATGGTGCTTTGGATGGATTTATTTTAGTAAGGATTGAGCACGGAAGTAAATGATCTAAATGATGATTCAATGGTACATGTATTAGTATGTTTTGTTTATATTTTGAAGCATGAATTGGTATTGGATTGATGGTTATATGTGATTCTAAGTGTGGATGGCAATTTGGCCTTGAAAAATGGCCTATAATTGCCCACACGGTTGAGCACACGGGCGTGTGGCTCGACCGTGTCATGTAGGTTTGTAATTTGGTGCAAGTTAGGCTCAACCATAGGTCGGACACACGAGTGTGTGACTGGCCGTCTGGTGCAAGTCAGTGTCGACCACGGGTGAGGTGCATGAGCGTGTCTCAGGCAGTGTGAACAAGTTAGTATGTATGCCCTGTTTGCCACGGCTTGGACGCACGGCGTGTCCAAGGCTATGTGAGACACACGAGTCACCCACACGGGCGTGTGACCCTTGTAACTTAGAAAAATATTAGAATTTTAGAAATTTTTGTATGAATTCAGTTTAGGTCCAATCCCTTTCTAACATGTGTTTAATGTCTCGTAGACCTAATTAAGGGACTATAAGATTATACTTTGATATGTTTCAATGATGATTGACTATATGTTGAAAATGTTACATAATGATCGGAAATGATTAGTAATGCCTCTTAACCCTAATCCGGTGACGATTATGGGTGTTACATATATTTATGATATTGTGTGTAACACCCTAAACCCGTCCTAGAAGTTAGGCCCGAGTCCGGAATGTCACATTAAAGGCACACTTCAAAATGATTTTACAATTTAATAATTTAAGGTTGATCGTCAGAATTGTCGAGTTTTAAACTTTATAATAGAGAATGATCGAACCTGGAAATTAACTCTGACAGCGACTTAAGGCAACTGCACCTATCGAACAGTAGTATAGTTTATGAAAGACTGGATTGTTGAACCCAAGGTAATTAAAAGTACTAATACTCACTTTCTTTCTATTATTTAGCCTAAATATGAAGTGATTGATTGATTAAACTAAAAACTAACTAATTACTAAACTGAGACGCAAAGATAAAAAGAACAAATTGAAGAAATAACTTTTGGAAAAGCTGAGTTGATTACGACGATACCCTAGAAGGAATCCACCTAGACATCACTTGTTATCTAACACTGAACCAAATGATTTATTCACTTAGCTTGATCCGAAAGACTCCCTAATTTATATTAAACCCCATCTCAAGGTGAACAACGTCTAACCCTAGGTTGATTAATTGAAATCTCTTTCTAATAAAAACCCCTAGAATCGCATTAACTCGATCTATGGGCTCCCATATTAGGTTTCACCCTAATCCGGAAAAATCTCGTCACCCTATCTCTAGGCACGCGATCAACTTTGATTAATTATGCTAGATCTACTCTTTAAGCACGGACTTTTGCTCCGCCACCTAAACACATTCAACTTGAATCAATATTTTGAAAATATTAATACAAGAATTAAGCACACATAATTAAGAACAAACTAAGTATTTATCATATTGTTCAGAAAACAATAACAAGATTCATTTAGGTTTCATCCCCTTCAGGTATCTGAAGGGTTTAGTTCATAATGATAAAATAAAACATCTCAAGAGAAAAGATAAAACAAAACATAAGAAATCCCTAAAACCCCTAAAGGAAATGAAGGAAAGATCCGCCGTCTTGAGTAGAATTTCGACTTCTTGAGATGGATCAGCTGGCTATCTTAGAGTGATTCCCACGAATCTGGCCTTCTGGCTCGATTTCTTAGCCTAGCTGACTGCCTAGCTGACCGCCTCCTTTCAGGTTACACTTAGGGTCTTTATATAGGCTTTTGGAATGCGTTTCTTTATCCCTAAGTATCCTTTTCCGAGTGAAATTCCTCTTTTCCACGACAGGGGCACCGCCATGGCACACTCCCGTGTAAATCGACTTCAGGCTGTGTTTCGATTCTTTCGATCGAGGCATGACCGTGAAAATCATGGTTAGGCCGTGTTTCGGTTCTGTTGATTGAGGTACGGCTGTTTAAATTGAAGTCTAGGCCCTGTTGATTTCCACTTTAGTCCAAATTGGCCCGTTGTAAGCCCGTTTCTTGTTCTTTTCATCCCTAGGTGCTTTCTTGAGTATAAAACATGAAAAGAAAGGATTAAGAGCACCTTTTTACATAAATCAAGGAATAAATCATCCAAAAGTATGCTAATTGTGGGATTAAAATATGTTACTTTTACGGTTTATCAAAACCCCCACACTTAAGCTTTTTCTTGTCCTCAAGCAAAATTCTCAACTTACAATAAAACAAACTTTCTATAATTCATAATTCTCATTAACAATACCTCATCATAATTCATAGATAATTTATTCATGGATAATTTAACTCAAAGACTCCTTAAGATTCAAACAATTCTAAGTCGTATATTTTGTAGCATGAAAACATGGGTGTCTCCCTTTATCTAAATGATTACCTCTAATTCAAAACCAACAAGGTTTGACATCCTCACTAAAGATTCACTCAAAGCACTCAAAGTGTTTAAGGTTCAAGAAAAAGCACTCATAAGTCGAACCTGAAAAGTTAATCCCATAGGCTTGCCTGAAAATCAAATCTCCACCACTGTAATATGAGATGATACACAAATCAAAAGGTCTTTAACAGGGTTGTAATGGGGCTTGGGTTAAAGGTGTGGGTAAATGCTAAATTAGAAGGGTTAGAATCGAGATTGAATTGACAAATCACCTAACTAAAAACAATGAACTAGAAAATAAATGATTACATCAATTGAAACTTTGAAACTAATAATACGAAATTTTTCTTTGATAATTGAAATTTAAATGTACAAGCTCACTTTTTATATTACTAATACTGAATATACCTTGATTTTTTTTTTAAATAAACTAAAATGAATACACAATAAAGAGAGAAATTTCTCAACTGAAATAAAAAATTAGGCAACTGGGCAAATCAATTCTCGATAGAAGGGTAGTCAAAAAGAATGGTGATAACAAATACAAAGAGTTTTTGGTTAATATTAGTGGGTGAATAAATAAAAAGGGTTGTTAGGATCAACGGGGTTCATTAGGGGTTAATTATGTAGGTAGGCTTTTTTTTAGTGGAGTGAGTGGGTTAAAACCTAGGTGCCTTTATCATCTTAGTATATCAAATCAATAATGTGGCCTTGACATGTATAATCGAGGCAAGTTCTAGAATGACAATTCAGTGTTGACACACTCATAATCAATAAAGTGAGCACGAAAAAGAATATATGCTCTATTAGGCTCAAATCTCACAAAAATTATGGGTGTTTGACATCAATCCCTGTAAATTTCGAACTTTAAAGTAATATTGAAATTCAGTTCAAAAACCTAAAAAATATTTTTAATTTTGAAAAATAGACTTATCATGCTTGATTCTCTAGTATTCTTCAAATTTAATCATCAATGAACAATTATCAATGACTTAATCCAAAACATATTAATAAAAATCATAAATCATCAGAAATTTCACCTAATTAGTAATATGAAAAAATACTTAAAAATTAGATAAAATTTAGGGTTTTATGAATAATGCAAAAAATTAGGCACTTTTACCCCCTACACTTAAGATGTACATTGCCATCAATGTAAAAAGATAGATAAATAACCATGTAATAATAAAATCAAAAGAGAAGGGGAGGAGTGACACTTCCTGAATTTGTTTGGATAAATTCCTTGTTCCCTTGTCGAATTGTAGGAGGGGCGGTGGTGGCATTTTCTATGGTCCTGGTGGGGTGGCTACTGACAATCTCTATACTAGATGAAGAAATTGGAGAGCCTATAAAGATATAGCCAGAAAATCTAAAGAAACATTAAAAATATATTAAAAATATAATTATAGAAAAGGAAAAGGAGGAAAAGGAGGCTAAGAAGAAAGCTGAAATTAAAAGATAAGACTAATGGACTGAAGAGTCCTTATTAATAGATGGTTCGCTAAGTGGGTGTGGCTTCTAAGCAGCGGAGGGGTTGTGGTCGTGGTTCTGGTGTGATTCTTTAGCAGCATGACGAACCTGACACTAAGAAAATAGAATAAAATAAACTAATTTAAGCAGAAAAGAAGTATAGATAGGGAAAATAAAGGAGATGAGAAAAGAAAAATAGAACCGAAAAGGTTTCGAAGACCCTTGGCGTGTTGAGTAGCTGAAGTTGCCGACATGAACTCATGTGAATCGGTCTCTTTTGAGGAGATTGTGGTTAGCCTTATGCTTCTTTGACATGATATAGCTTAAAAGGTCTAGAGAATTTGTAAGGAGAGGAGAGAAATCTGGTAGTGGGAAGGGAGAAGAGAGGTGAAAAGTAGAAGAATGAAGAGGGTGGGGTTGGTGTTTAAATAGGAGCTCAATTTGGGAACGTTCCCATGCCCATGGCCCGAGGGCGTATCATTTCACAAGGCCACCTTGCACGTCCATGTGTCTAGGCATGTTGATTCTCTATGCCCATTTTTCAGTAAGCCACGCCCGTTGGTGAAAAGTCAGTATGTTGGCACGGTTGGGTAGCACGGGCGTGTCCAGCCAGTGTTTGGCAAGTCAGTGTCGTCCACGGCCGCGTGACACGACCGTAGTGTAGGGCATATCATTTTGCCCACGCCTATGTGTAGTTTGCCACGGCCATGTATGAACTCTTAGTGTCGGCCACAGCCGCATCGCACGACCGTGGCGCAGTGGTTGAGTCTGTGACTTTGAAAAATTGATTCGTTCTGAATCGTACCATCCCTGCCATGTCAGTACGGAGATTTAGATTACCCACACAGCCATGGCCATAGCCGTATGCTAGGCCATGTGGTCTGGGAATCTGCACTTTTGATTCATTAAAATTTTGGAGGAGGAGAAAAATAAAAATAGTAAAGAAATAACCAAAAATAGAAATAAAGAGATAGTGTAGAAATAAAGAGATAGTGTTAGTGCTCGGGTTGCCTCCCGAGAAGCGCTTGTTTAAAGTCTTAACCTAGAATTTCCCTTCATTTATATAATCATGGTCGTTTGAAGGTTTGAACATCTCCCCTCATGCTATCAGTTTTATTTTCATGATAAATTTTATGTCGGGAAGCATTTACCTTAAGAGTGCCGAAATGGGATTACTCACCTCGACTGTTCCGTATGGGGAGATATTTGGTACCTCGAAAGGAATGTCTACGTTTGAATTCAGGTTGGTGTGGTGATGCGAGGATCTGCTTTATCTAACCGTACTTGATCTCCTATTTTGAAGTGATTCGATGTCCCTACGAGTTCTTCTAGGGGCTCCTCCGACTTTACTTCGTGTTGTTCTAGTTCTTCTTTAAAGTGTGTCTTCCACTCCCTTAGTTTGTCAAACTCAAGGCTTCGTTCCTCATAATTTTATTCTTTGTTGGGACGAGGTTTATGATCCGGCTATCTTTGTGCTTTTTGTTGTGGTGAAATTTGAATAGAATTGTTATAAATTAAATTTACTTTCTCACCTTCATCATTTGATGTCCTGGCCGAGTCAAGAGCTTGTAATCTGATCGATTCATCACCTACACTGAGTATAAGTTGTCCTACACCAACATCAATTTTAGTTTTGGCGTTTCCTAAAAAGGGTCTTCCTAAAATTAAAGGAATTGAATTGTCCCCATCCATGTCTAAGACAACAAAATCTACTGGGAAAATGAATTTATCAATTTTTACAAGAACACCTTCGATAATACCTCTAGGAATTCTAACAGTTTTATCAGCCAATTGTATACTCATCCTAGTTTGTTTGGGTTTCCCTAGACCTAGCTGTTTAAACATTTTATAAGGCATGACATTTATGCTTGCCCCTAAATCAGCTAATGCATTATCAACGGTTAGTCTACCAATTAAACATGGAATTGTAAAACTCCTTGGATCTTTTAGCTTTCGTGGTAGTTTATTTTGCAACATTGCTGAGCATACTACATTCAGTTCCACACGTGGTTCCTCGTCTAACTTACGCTTGTTTGTCAAGAGTTGTTTTAAAAATATTCTCGAATCCAGCATCTGTGACAGAGCTTCAAGAAGTGGTAAGTTAATAAGTAATTTTTTTAAAAGTTTAAGAAACTTACCGAACTGTTCCTCTGTATCGTCTCTCTTTAATGCTTCGGGATAAGGTATGCGAGTTTGGTACTCTTTAATTACCGGTTTCGGCTTTTCTTGTGTTACCTCAACTTTACCTTCTTTTACCTCACTTTCTTGAATTGAATTGGGTACATCTAACCACACATTTTCTTGAGCTGTTATGGCTTGGATTTTCTCCTTTGGGTTAATCTCGGTGTTGCTTGGTAGACGCCCTTGCGGTCATTCGGACATTAACTTTTCAAGTTGTCCAACTGACTTTGTAACTTCCCCGACTGACTTTCTTGGTTTTTGATCTCTTCCATCGATGTTCGTTGGTTTTTAAGTGTTGCCTCAGTGTCTTGAAGACGGTTTTCTGTGGTTGCCATGAATTTTGTCGACATCTCTTCAAGGTTGGGCTTCTTCCTGTGGATAGAGCTGATTTTGGAAATTTGGAGGAGGTTGTTGTCTTTGATTTCTTTGATTTCCTTGACCTCCCCATGAAAAATTTGGGGGGTTTCTCCAACCTAGATTATAAGTACTACAATAAGGGTTATTATTAGATCTGAAATTATTACCTATATAGTTCATCTGTTTGCTTTCTGTGCCTAGTTGGTAGGGTGGGTACTCAGGATTCGCCACAGTTCCACTTGCGTTGCACTGCATTACTTGATGTACCTGCGAAGAACACAAACTATCAAGCTTTTTATTCATCATCTCTACCTGTGTTGATAGCATGGTTACTACGTCGAGGTTGAAAACTCCGGCTGATTTTGTTTGTTTTATCCTTGTAACTTGTCACTTATAGTTGTTCAGCGACATCTCTTCAATGAATTCGTAGGCTGCTTCAGGAGTTTTGTTATTCAGAGTTCCACCGGTGGCTGAATCTATTAGTTGTCTCGTTGAGGGATTTATACCATTGTAAAAAGTTTGGACTTGTAGCCATAAAGGTAATCCATGGTGTGGACATCTCCTCAAGAGATCCTTGTATCTCTCCCATGCGTCGTATAATGTCTCTAAATCCATCTGCACAAAAGAAGAAATATCATTCCATAATTTGGCCATTTTGGCCGGTGGGAAATATTTTAATAAAAATTTCTCATTCATTTGATCCCATGTGGTTATTAACCCTCGTGGTAATGAGTTTAACCATTGTTTACCTTTATTCCTTAATGAAAAGGGAAATAACCGAAGCCGTATGGCATCGTCAGAAACGCCATTTATTTTGAAGGTATCACAAAACTCTAAAATATTAGCTATATGAGTATTCGGGTCTTCGTCCTGGAAACCATCAAATTGAACAAATTGTTGAATCATTTGTATATTGTTAGGCTTTAATTCAAAATTATTAGTAGCTATAGCAGGCCTAACAGTACTAGATTCTGCTCCTATTAAATTAGGTTTAGCATAATCATACATAATACGCAGAGCATCTGCCACATCTAGTGGTTGATAATTTTCACCCATCCCTTCAATAGGAATGGATTCGCCTTCTTGGTAATTTAAGGCTCGCCTGATTTCTCTGCGATTCCTACAAGCGGGAGCTCCGATATCACTATCGTATATTAGAGGTCCTGTCGTGTTCCTTCTAGTCATAAACTAGAGGTACCTGCTAGTTAAAGAAAGAAATAAAATTAGAAAAAACAATAAAATAAAATAAATTGCAAAAAATAAAAAATAATGGCTAAAGTAATAAAAATAGAGTTTTCTTAATATTTTAATTCCCCGGCAACAGCGTCAAAAACTTGATCGTCAGAATTGTTGAGTTTTAAAATTTATAATAGAGAATGATCGAACCTGGAAACTAACTCTGACTACAACTTAAGGCAAGTGCACCTATCGAACAATAGTATAGTTTAGGGAAGATCGGATTGTCGAACCCAAGGGAATTAAAAGTACTAATACTCACTTTCTTTCTATTATTTAGCCTAAATATGAAGTGATTGATTGATTAAACAAAAAACTAACTAATTACTAAACTGAGACGCAAAGATAAAAAGAACAAATTGAAGAAATAATTTTTGGAAAAACTGAGTTTATTACAGCGATACCCTAGAAGGAATCCACCTAGACTTCGCTTGTTATCTAACACTTAACCAGATGATTTATTCACTTAGCTTAATCCGTAAGACTCCCTAATTTATATTAAACCCTCTTTCGAGGCGAATAACGTCTAACCCTAGGTTGATTAATTGAAATCTCTTTCTAATTAAAACCCCTAGAATCACATTAACTCAATCTATGGACTCTCATATTAGGTTTCACCCTAATCCAGCAAAATCTCGCCACCCTATCTCTAGGCGCGCGATCAACTCTATTTAATTATGCTAGATCTACTCTTTAAGCAGGGACTTCTGCCCCACCACCTAAGCACATTCAACTTGAATCAATATTCCGAAAATATTAATACAAGAATTAAGCACACATAATTAAGAACAAAATAAGTATTTATCATATAGTTCAGAAAACAATAACAAGATTAATCTAGGTTTCAACCCCTTCAGGTATTTGAAGGGTTTAGTTCATTATGATAAAATAAAACATCTCAAGAGAAAAGATAAAATAAAACATAAGAAATCCTTAAAACCCCCTGAAGGAATTGAAGGAGAGATCCGTCGTTTTGAGTAGAATTTTGGCTTTTTGAGATGGATCAACTGCTTTCTTCGAGTGATTCCCACGAATCTGGCCTTCTGGCTCTGCTTCTTGGCCTAGCTGGCTGCCTAACTAACCACCTCCTTTTAGGTTACACTTAGGGTCATTATATAGGCTCTCGGAATGCATTTCTTTCTCCCTAAGCATGCTTTTATGAGTGAAATTCCTCTTTTCCACGATAGGGGCACGACCATGGCACACGCCCGTGTAAATCAACTTTAGGACCTATTTCGGTTATGTTGATTGAGGCACGACCATGTAAATCATGGTTAGGCTGTGTTTCGGTTCTATTGATTGAGGCACGACTGTGTAAATTGAAGTCCAGGTCGTGTCGATTTCCACTTTGGCCCAATTTGGCCCGTTTTAAGCCCATTTCTTATTTTTTTGTCCCTAGGTGCTTTCCTGAGTATAAAACATGAAAAGAAAGGATTAAGAGCACCTTTTTACACAAATCAAGGAATAAATCATCCAAAAGTATGCTAAATGTGGGATTAAAATATGTTACTTTTACGGTTTATCAAAGGCCCAAAAGCCCAAAACCCTTGTATCTTGTTAAGTTAAGAGGAAAAAACTAAAATTTTAAGAAAATGATCATATGTTGAGTTATTTCAAAAACCATGCTAACTTTAAAAATTTTATGAAATTTATTAAGCGGATAGTTGAAACAATAATAATAAACCCGAAATCTAAAGTCAATTAGGAGCTACATGGCCTTATTACAATCCAATGAAAAAAAAAGTATTTAAACCATATTCATTTGAAAAAATTAAAACATTTGATCAGCTTGTAGTGTGGCCATCTCCGAGTCCTCTCCCACGTCGAGCCATCTATTCAGGATTGCCTGAAATAAATAATTAATGGGTGTGAGTTTGAAACTCAGTGTGTACAACCTATGGCAATCAAATCACATACAAATATTCACATTGGGCCTAAGCCTTATAAAAAATCGGTGGTCTTGGGCTTTAGCCCACAATGACCTCATATCATATCGTATCATATACAAACAAGATAATGCAAAACCCATCTGAATTATCCATCCGCTACACACACCATTTCCCTTCCAACCATTACACACCTATTGGGATTTCTAAATCAACCCACCTATCCTCTACACACCAAAGGTAGCCCGGTTGCGGCACTACCTAACCGTTGCAGCAAAGCTGCTAACCATATAATGGGCTTAAAGCCACCGGTGGATCCATGGGCATACAACTATGCGATCCTCAAATATTCCTCCGTACCATAATTCTCACCCATATGCATCCTAAGCATAATATCATATGAATGCATCAAACACACGAGTAACATCCATAAACTCATATTCGTCACATAGGGGTATTTTCGTCACTTCACTACCCAAGGGTATTTTCATAATTCTACCCTACAGGGGTATTTTGGTAATTCGGCAAAATAGGGGTACCTGGTAATTTTGCAAGACAAGAGTATTCTGGTAATTTTACAAATATAAGGGTATTTTAGTAATTTTACAAATATTAGGGTATTTTAGTAATTTCACAACTATAAGGGTATTTTGGTCCCTCTCGGGTTTTAGTTATGAACTTTGGCCCATCAACAAGTCCTTGCGTCTAAAGTGAACAGACACTGCGCACCAAGTAGGATTCCAGAGAAGAGGAGGTGGGCCACTAGGAACGCTTAAGTACCAAGCTCTTCCTAGATCCAATCATAGACATGTGTATGCCCGTTGCCACACCCTAACCCAAGGACTTGTTCATGGACATGTTTAATTAGATTAAGTCATATGAAATTTAAGAGTTGTTCAAACTATGCCTAAAGTCCTTTAACCTTAACTTACTTGTCTACTTCCCCATAAGCCCATCAAGTCCAAATCACATCCTTACGGCCTATTAGGCCCAAATATCATAATATGGCCTATTAGGCCCAAAACAAATCCAGATCATGTATCATGCATGACTAACTCAATTCGTATAACCAACCAAACCATTTCATCAAACTTAGCCTCAGGGCCCATCGGGCCTATTTAGCCAATTTTGGCTTTTCGACTTTTTGGTATTACCGATATCGTGTGTGTAGTGTTTGTACACACTTGGTATCCACGCGCACTGTAAACCCCTTAGTCACAAACCTACAATCGACATCACTAACGATTAACCAAGGCTTTAACACACACTTATCAAAAATCAAAACCTCACCGTAACCTTATCGTGTGCCTTACGCTCTAGTAGCCCTTCCTTTGCTACTATTTGCGATTATCCTTTAGATCTGCACCCAAACACCTATATCGTCAAAACCAAGTGGCCCATATCGTACATAAGTCACCCCTATGAGCCACCTTAGATTCTTCCATTTACAAAACCATGACTGGGTCGAGAACACTTACCACCATGTTGGCAACCCTTACCTACAACGCTTGCGATCGTTGATCCTTTCCCTTGTTAATACAAATTTAGCGACAAGGAGGGTTAGATAGCCCTTCAAATTTTAACAAAACTCGCTAAAAGATCAACTAAGCACTTACCGAAATTCTCTTTTGATCATGTGACTTAAATCTAGCTTTTGAGACTGGTATGGTGACAGAGGCAATTCGGCAACACTAGAGAGAATAAGAAAAGAGGTGTTTCGGCTAGAAGCAAGTGGTGAACCAAAAAGGAAATTTGAGAAGGGAGAGTATAAAGGTTTTGGCTTCTGAACGCTTAGAGAGAAAAAGGGTGTTTGGGCCTCTCACAAATGAAGAAATTTGGCTAGAGTGAAAGCAAAATTTCAGCATCACTTTAGGAACTTAATTCGGCACTATATATATAGCCCTCAGTCAAAACTTACCTTCCCTCAGAGTCCAAATCGGCACCACTATATCCACCTCCCAATCCTTATCTTTTCTCCTTTATCTTCCCCTCAAATTTCTCTCCTAAACACTCCCTTTTAAGAGTCCCCTCCAACGCCAAGTCCTTTTGTCCAGCACAAAAAATAAAACTCTTTAAGTCTCCCCTCTTAGGCCTCGAACCTTGGACCTCCTTAATCTACTTAAGAGGCCTCATGCTTGAGACTAGAGTCCACTAAGCAAGAAAAATAAATTTTTCCCTATGGTCTCCCCTATCTCTAAGGCTTCAAATAATCCCGATAATTCCTTAATATTAATAAACTAAGTGTTACACATTCATACTAACTTCAATGCATAGAAATTAAGGTTTCAGGATTTTTGGGGCGTTACAATTCTACCCCTCTTAAAAAAAAATTTTGGCCTCGAAATTTACCTATTTGAAATAAGTGAGGGTATTTTCGACGCATTGCCTCCTCAGGTTCCCAAGTAGCCTCCTCGGGATTGTGGTTATGCTAAAGCACTTTGACCAAAGGAACAGACTTCCTTCTTAATACCTTGACATCTTGATCAATTATCTAACTGGCTCCTCTTCAAAAGTTAGATCTGGTCTAACCTCGATCTCCTCGACTGACACAATATGAGAAGGGTCTGAGTGATAATGCCTTAGCATTGACACATGGAACACATCGTGTATTTGGCTCAATTCAGAAGGCAACTCTAGCTGATAGGCAATCGACCCAATTCGCTTTAATACTCGATAAGGCCCAATGAACCTTGGCTTAATCTGCCCTTCTAAGCAAACCTTACCACCTTATTCCAAGGGGAAACCTTAAGAAAATGATGTCCCCCACCACATATTCGATCTCTCTTCACTTGCTGACATACCAAACATTTGCTCACAAACTCCGTAACCTCGTGTTTTAATTCTGGCCACCAATAAAGCTCCCATAAATCTTGGTACATCTTGTTACCTCCGGGGTGCATAGTATAGGAGCTACTATGCACTTCCCATAGTATAGACTTCCTTAGCTCTTCATCCCTTCGCACACAAATTCTACCACGGAAACACAATAACCCATCACCATTCATCCCAAAATCTACCATTTCCTTATTCTCAACTTGCTTGAATCGAAAACTCAGAGTTTCATCCAATGACTATTTAGCTTTAATCTGCTCAACCCACAGTGGTCTCACTTGCAATTCAGGTAACAAGCTCCCGTCGTCATACAGATTCAATCGAGCAAACATTGCCCTCAAATCCAACATAGTCATATGGCTTAGCGCATCAACCACCACATTTACTTTGCCCGGGTGATATTCGATCGTGCAATCGTAATCCTTTAACAGTTCAATCTATATGCAAAACCCCTAGTCACAAACCTACAATCGACATTGCTAACGATTCACCAAGGCTTTAACACACACTTATCAAAAACTAAAACCTCACCGTACCCTTACCGTGTGCCTTATGCTCTAGTAGCCATTCCATTGCCACTATTTGCGATTATCCTCTAGATCTGCACTCAAACACCTATATCGTCAAAACCAAGTGACCCATATCGTACATAAGTCACCTCTATGAGCCAAATAAATTTAATCATTTACAAAACCATGATTAGGTCGAGAACACTTACCACCTTGTTGGCGACCCTTACCTACCACGCTTCCGATCGTTGATCCTTTCCTTGTTAATACAAAGTTAATGGCAAGGAGGGGTTACATAGCCCTTCGGCTTTTAACAAAACTCGCTAAAAGATCAACTAAGCACTTATCGAAATTTTCTTTGATCCTGCGACTTAAATCCATCTTTTGAGACTGGTATGGTGACAGAGGCAATTTAGCAACACTAGGTAGAATAAGAAAAGAGGTTATTCATCTAGAACCAAGCGGTGAACCAAAAAGGAAATTTGAGAAAGGAGAGTATAAAGGTTTCGACTTCTGAACAGTTAGAGACAAAAATGGTGTTTGGGCATCTCACAAATGAAGAAATTTGACCAGAGGGAATACAAAATTTCGGCATTACTCTAGGAACTTAATTCGGCACCCATATATATAGCCCTTAGCCGAAACTTTCTTTTCCTTAGAGTCCAAATCGGCACCACTATATCTAGCTCCCAATCCCTATCTTTTCTCCTTTATCTTCACCTTAAATTTCTCTCCTGAAATCTCCCTTTCAGAGTCCCCTCTAACGCCAAGTCCTTTGTCCAGGCACAAAAAATAAAACTCCTTAATTCTCCCCTCTTAGGCCTCAAACCATGGACCTCCTTAACTGCCAAACACGCCACCTCATAGCTTTTAAATGACACCACTTTCCATTGGACCACAAGCCTAATTGTGTCTTATTTTCTCCTAATCTACTTAAGAGGCCTCATGCTTGAGATTAGAGTCCACTAAGCAAGAAAAATAAATTTTTCCCTACGGTCTCCCCTATCTCTAAGGCTTCAAATAATCTCGATAATTCCTTAATATTAATAAACTAAGTGCTACACATTCATACTAACTTCAATGCATAGAAATTAGGGTTTTGATATTTTTAGGGCGTTACATTGTGAGGTTGCACAGAGTTCCACTATCTATTGTGTCTGATAGAGATCTGAGATTTACTTCACGGTTTTGAAAGAAACTGCAAGAGGCTTTAGGTACTAAATTGTATTTCAGTATAGGTTTTCACCCACAGACAGATGGTCAATCCGAGCGGAGTATTCAGATACTCGAGTATATGTTGAGATGTTGCGTTCTTGAGTTTGTTGTTACGTGGGAATTGTAACATCCCTAACCCGTAACCATCGCCGGAATAGGTTAAGAGGCATTACTAACCATTTTTGAGCATTTCATAACATTTTTCAATATATAGTCAATCATCATTGAAACATATCAAAATATAAACTTATTGTTCCTTAAGGAGGTCTACGAGACCTTAACCACATGTTAGAAAGGAGTCGGGACTAAATCAAACACATAAAATTTTTTCAAAATTTAAGCATTTTTCTAAGTTACAGAGGTCACATGCCCGTGTGGTTAGGCCGTGTGCCTCACACGTCTTCAAATACGCCCGTGCATCCAAGCTGTGGTAAAATACGACATATATACTAACTTGTTCACATGGCCTGGGACACGCCCGTGTGCCTCACTCGTGGCCGACACTAACTTACACCACACGACCATTCACATGCCCGTGTGTCCAACCTGTGGTTGAGCCTGACTTGTTTTGAATCACAACCTCGAAGGACACGGTTGAGCCACATGCCTGTGTGGGCAATTGCAGGCCATTTTCAAGGCCAAATTGCCATCCACACTTTAAAATCACCTGCAAGTTTCAATTCTTACACATTTATACCTCAATTGGTGACCAATTCATACCAATATATGCACCAAACAATCATCATCTATATCATCAATTCTCATACTCAATTCCTACTCAATAAATCCATCCAAAAAATCATCTTCACAACTCAAATCACATAGCGAAGCATCATGTAATTCATACTACAAGTTTATATTTTATCCATTATTCTCATCAACCAATTCAAGCATAAAACATACCATTATCATTCTCACTCATTCATACCTCATTCATCATTCTCATAACCTATATATATTCACCAACATCATTCAATTTCCAAGCCATGTCACATAACAAAGACCAAACATTACAAAATATATATCATAATTTCTAGCCTATACATGCCATATACCAACCATATGCATATTTCAAAAGTACCAAATTAGATAGCCGATAGTGGGATTGAGTCACTGACGATCCCCAGATCTGAGCTAACTTTACTGACACTGTAAAACAGAGAAACATATCACACAGTAAGCTTAAGAGCTTAGTAAGTTCCTAACATAATACATTCAATTTAATAGCTTAAATACAATACACGAAGTAAACCCATCACATAGATCAACACTCAAATGTTTACATCATATCATCCATAGCTAGTATGCTCACTCAACTATTCATAAATTAATATACAATCTCATCAACCACAAAGGTTCAGTACGTACCTTAGACAACACATAGTTACTCACCATCCATGCTAATTCATGCTCGATATTGCATTTTTGATCAACCTCTGTTTTTTATTGAGTTTAATCGCACACTTAGTTCCAAATTCGTAGCCGAAACATAAATATCATCGCACACTTAATGCCTAAACTTTAAACCGAATTCATTTTGTATCGCACACACAGTGCCAAATCAATAAGCCGAAGCTTTTATTGTTTCGCACATACAGTGCTAATCATGTCTGTCTCATTTCTAATTCTGCACATTTAGTGCCTCCTTACTCGCTTTCATACGTAATACATTTCTATTTCATCAACAATACATTCATTCAATTCTTATCACATAGATATAAATTTAACAACTCGTATTATATCCAGACTTACCTTAAATGACGAAATACTAAAACTAGCCGATCAATCGAGTACTTTATATTTGCCTCGATCTTGATCTAAATCTCTCCTTTCTTGGTCTACACATATTCAGATTTAACTCTTTTAATCACCAATTCATTCAATTTAGTCCAAACACATATTTAAGGCATTTTACAAAATAGCCCTCACATTTTGACATTTTGACACTTTAGTCCCTATTTCATAAAATCATCAAATACACAAAATTTCATTCCACCCATGCCTAGCCAAATTTTCCTTGTGTTTATACAAGCCCATATATTTCATTTATTTCACATTTTAGTCCCTCAAAATATTATTTTCACAATTTAGTCCAAATTACTCAATTTCACCAAAAATTCAAAGACAAAACATGTTAATCTTTCACATATCTTTGATATTTCATCATCAACTATCACAAAGCTCAAACATTCACCTATGGCATATCTCAAACTAACCATCAAATTCTAAAATTAAAGCATGGGTTTGATAGAACACAAAGCAACGATCACAAAAACATAAAATTAACAAAAACCAAAAAAAACGAACTTACAATTGAGCATTGAAGTAGCTGAATGTTTTAAAGCTTCCAAGCCCTATCTATTTCCTTATTTTCGGTTGAAAGAAATAAAGATGAACGTGTTTTCATCTTTTTTTTATTTAATACACATTAATAGGCTTTTTACTAGTTTGCCCTTTTATTAACTTAGGCATTTTTGTCCATCCATTTATCACATGGAATAATAACAACATAAGGACTCATATTTTAATAAGCCGTGCCAAATTAGTACTTTAACAATCAGCACACAGCTTTTGCATTTTATGCGATTAAGTCTTTTTTCATAATTCGACACACAAACAATAAAATTTTCACACAGAAGTTTCACACATACTTAATCACACACTGTAAACATGAAAATTAATATTAAAATATTTTTCTGTCCTTGGATTTGTGGTCTCAAGACCACTGTTCTGAGTAAGGTCTAAACGAGGCTATTACAACTCTCCCCCTAGGGATTTTTGTCCCCAAAAATCTTACCAGTGAATAGGTTCGGATATTGCTCTCTCATAACATCTTCAAGCTCCCACGTAGCCTCTTTAACTCTGTGATTGTGCCACAAGACATTCACTAAGAAATTCTTTTGTTTCTCAACTCTTTGATCTCACGTGCCAGAATTCGAATTGGCTCTTCACTATACGATAAATCTGACTGAATCTCAACCTCAGTAGGAGCAATCACATACGAATGATCAAATTTATATCGTCGAAACATCGATACGTGAAACACATTATGAATTTTTTCTAGTTCAGGTGGCAACAACAATTTATAAGCAACTGGCCCAATTCGTTCTATGATTTCAAAAGGCCCGATGAACCTCGGACTGAGGTTGCCCTTTCGGCCAAATCAAAGTATTTTCTTCCACGGAGACACTTTTAGAAACACTTTATCACCTACCTCAAATTCAATGTCTTTTCGTTTTAAGTTTGCATAGGACTTTTGGCGATCTGACGCTACTTTCAAACTGTCACAAATCACTTTCACTTTCTGCTCAGTCTCTTTTATCAAATCAACCCCGTGAATCTTATTCTTACTTAGCTCAGTCCAATACAATGGAGTTTGGTATTTTCGACCGAAAAGTGCTTCATACGGTGCCATTTTAATGCTAGATTGAAAACTATTATTGTATGCAAATTCAATCAACGGTAAATGCTTTTCCCACGTACTTTCAAACTCAAGAATGCAGCATCTCAACATATCCTCAAGAACTTGAATGATCCGTTCGGATTGTCCATCCGTTTGCGGATGAAATGCAGTACTAAAATGCAACTTTGTGCCTAAAGCTTCTTACAATTTCTTCCAAAATCGAAAGGTAAATCTCGGGTATCTGTCAGGCAAAATAGATAGTAGCACCCTGTGCAATCTCACAATCTCTACAATATACAATTCGGCTAACTTATCAAGTGTATAATCTGTTCTCACTAGAACGAAATAAGATGATTTCGTCAATCTATCAACTATCACCCAAATTGCATCGTTCTTTCTCAAAGATAAAGGTAGTCCCGACACAAAGTCCATCGTGATTCTCTCCTATTTCCACTAAGGAATCATAGTAGGTTGTAACAAACCAGATGGAACTTAATGTTCAGGCTTAACTTGCTGACAAACTAAACACTTCGACACAAAGTCAGAGATATCTCTTTTCATACCATGCCACTAATAAAACTGTTTCAAATCATTGTACATTTTTGTACTCCCCGGGTGAACAGCCAAACGACTACTGTGAGCTTCATTCAAAATCAACTGAATTAACTCTGAATTCCTCAGAATACAAATCTGATTTCTGAATCTCAAACAATCATCACTATCAACTCGAAATTCTGAATCAAAATTTAAATCAAGTTGGGCTCATTTTTTCACCATCTCACCATCACTTTTATGGGCATTACAAATCGAACGTATAAACATCAACCTAACTTTCAACTCAGCCAAAATTGAACCATCATAACATAGATTTATTTGAGTTCTCATTTCGTGCAAAACACATATAGACTTTCAGCTCAAAGTATCAGCAACAACATTAGCTTTACCCGGATGATAATCTATCACAAGCTCGTAGTCTTTTAAAAGCTCTAACCATCTTCTTTGTCACAAATTCAACTCTTTTTGAGTCATCAAATATTTCAAGATCTTGTGATCTGTAAAAATATGACATTTCTTACCAAATAGGTAGTGATGCCAAATCTTCAATGCAAATACAATCGCAACTAATTCAAGATCATGTGTCGGATAGTTCTTTTCATGCGATTTTAATTGCCTTGAAACATAAGCAACGACTTTACCTTTTCGCATCAACACACAACCCAAACCATTCGACGATGCATCACTGTAAACTATGAATTCTTTACTAGACTCAAGTTGAACTAACACGATGCCTCTGTCAACAATGCTTTCAACTGTTCAAAACTCTACTAACATTTTTTGACAACTCAAATTTAACATCTTTCTGTAGCAACTTCGTCAACAGAGTCACAATCATCAAGAAGCCTTTCACAAACCACCTATAATATCCCGCTAGTCCCAAAAAGCTACGGACTTCAGACACATTTTTCGGAGGTTTCCATTCTAAAATAGCTGATATCTTACTTGGATCAACACATATTCCCGCAGCTTATACAATATGCCCCAGAAAACCAACCTCACGCAACCAAAACTCACATTTGCTAAAATTTACATACAATTGCTTTTCACACAGAGTCTGTAGCACAATTCTTAAATGCTCGGCATGTTACGTCTCATCGCACGATAAAATCAGAATGTCATCAATGAATACCACAACAAAATGATCCAAATACGGTCTGAATATCCAATTCATCAAATCCATAAACACTGCAGGAGCATTCGTTAGTCCAAAAGGCATAATTAAGAATTCGTAATGTTCGTACCTTGTTCTGAAAGCAGTTTTCAGCACATCTGATTCTTTGACTCTCAACTGGTAATAACTCGATCTCAAATCTATCTTAGAAAACACTGTAGCTCCTTTCAGCTGATTAAACAAATCATCAATACATGGCAAGCGATACTTATTCTTTATCGTTACTTTTTCAACAGTTGGTAATCAATACACATCCTCATAGTGCCATCTTTCTTTTTCACAAATAACACAGGAGAACCCCAAGGCGAGAAACTCGGTCATGCAAATCCTCTATCTGTCAATTCTTTCAACCGAAACTTTAACTCTTTTAATTATGTCGGTGTCATTCTATACTGAGCTATTGATATCGGAGTCGTCCTTAGTACTAAATCAATGCCAAATTCAACTTTTCGAATCGAAGGTAATCCCGGTTGTTCTTTAAGAAACACATCTGGGAACTCACAAACCACAGGCACAGATACAACTTTCTTTTTTGTCACTTTTGCATCAATCACATATGCAAGATAAGCTTCGCAACCCTTTTTCACATAGTTCAGAGCTTTCATTGTAGATATAACAGCCAGCAACGCTCAAATCACTGGATTCAATTCGAACTATCTCACCATTCTGACTTCTCAAATCAATACTCTTCCATTTATGAAAAGTGAGCCAATCCATACCCAGAATGATATCAAATTTATCAAAAGGTAGAAACATCAAATTAGCCAAAAAGAAAATATCCCAAAACATCAATGGACAGTTCTTGCACACTTTATCAACCAAGACACACTTGCCTAAGGGGTTCGATACTCTAATCACGAATTCAGTAGACTCAACAGGTAGGGTCTTACTTGATACTAGATTCACACACACATAAGAATAAGTAGAACCTATATCTATCAATGCAATCATATCAGTATCAAATAGAGTAAAAGTACCAGTGATGACATCTAGAGATGACGTTTCCTCATGAGCGCGAATAGCATAGGCTCGGGCAGGTGCTCTCGTCTCGAATCTCACAGTTGTATCCGTCGTCCCTCTCTAACTACCACTCACATTTCTAATGTTTTTGGGAGGTCTACCTCTAGTCATCGTATTACTCGATCTCACATGTTGAACATTATCTTTCTCAGCTATCTCTAGGTAGTTTCGAATGAAATGATCTCGTGATCCACATTTATAACAAGTTATATTATTGTACTTGCCCAACACTCTCCAACGTGTCGACTTCTACATTGTCTACACTCAGGTTTGTTGCTTTTAACACATCCAATGCTTGATTCGGTCAAACCATGATTTCTTGGACCAACACTTTCTTTCACACGATCTCTACCCGAATGTCCAAGCGAAGTATTTGAACGATTGCTTGTATCTCTAAATCTCTTTGTCGAAGGTTAAGGCGACTTACTCATCTATCTTTTTCTTTCATCTATAGCCTCAGAATCTACTTTCTTATTTTCTTTGCTAAGCTCATTGACTTTGCAGACTCTTTCCACTAACACAACAAATTCATTTATGTCAAGTTTTCTAACCAACAATTAATGTCTTCATTCAGCCCTTCAATGAAACGTTTGCACATAGTAGCTTCAGTCAAAACGCATTCATGTGCATACTGACTCAACCTCACAAACTCACATTCGTACACAGTAACAGACATGCGACCTTGTTTCAGCTCTAGAAACTCTTTACGTTTCTGATCTATAAATCGTTGACTGATATATTTCTTTCAGAACTCAGCTTGAAAGAAATCCCAGGTGATTCTCTTTCCTGGAAAGACAGATATGAATGTCTTCCACTAGTTATATATCATATCTCTCAACAAGGAAACAACACATTTAATACATTCATCAGGAGTGAACGACATCTCATCAAACACTCAGATGGTATTCTTGAGCCAAAACTCAGCTCGCTCGGCATCATCATCAGTTGTCGCCCTAAACCCTTTAGCCTCATACTTTCGAATTTTATCTACAGGAGGTTTGTTCAATCTGATCGGATCTACAACTTGTGGCACAATAGGCACTTATGGGGCTGAAAGTTGTGGAGTAGCCAGATTCGTTCGAACAAACTCTAAAAACCACGCATTCATCATTTGGAAGAAGGCTTGCTTAGCCTCTCCCTCGTGGCTATTAACATTCATCCTAGAAGTGGCCGGCGCTATCCCTTGAGTGGAGCTGGCGTATTACTGTCAACATTATCAGTGACTACTCGATCGGGATCCATTTACTATATAAAAACACTTTTTAATTGTCAGGATTGATCACACCATTACAATTATATATATGGCATGTATAGCTACACTCATACGCACTACGTTAGTCCTAGAATCAACTAAACCATAGCCCTGCTAATAATAAAATGTAACATCCCTAACCCGTAACCATCGCTGGAATAGGGTTAAGAGGCATTACTAATCATTTTCGAGCATTTCATAACATTTATAGTCCCTTAATGAGGTCTACGAGACCTTAACCACATGTTAGAAAGGAGTCGAGACTAAATCGAACACATACAAAAATTTTTGAAATTTAAACATTTTTCTAAGTTATAGACGTCACACACTAGTATAGGTAGGCCGTATGCATCACACGGCTTCGGACATGCCTGTGCGTCTAAGCCATGGCAAAACAAGGCATACATACTGACTTGTTCACACAGCCTGAGACATACCCGTGTGCCTCACCCGTGGTCGACGCTAACTTACACCACACGACCAGTCACACGCCCATGTGTCAAACCTGTGGTCGATCCTGACTTGTTTTGAATCACAACCTCGAAGGACAGGTCGAGCCACACGCTCCTGCGCGCAATTATAGGCCATTTTCAGGGCCAAATTTCCATCCACATTTTAAAATCACCTACAAGTTTCAATTCTCATGCATTTAAACCTCAATTGGAAACCAATTCATACCAATATATGCACCAAATGATCATCGTCTATATCATCAATTTCTATACTCAATCCCACTCAATAAATCAATCCAAAACATCATCTTCACAACTCAAATCACATAGCCAAGCATCATATAATTCATACTACAAGTTTATGTTCTTTCAATCATTCTCATCAACCAATTCAAGCATAAAACATACCATTTTCATTCTCAATCATTCATACCTCATTCATCATTTTCATAACATACACATATTCACCAACATCATTCAATTTGCAAGCCATGTCACATAGCAAAGGCCAAACATTACAAAATATATATCATAATTTCTATCCCATACATGCCATATACCAACTATATACATCTTTCAAAAGTACCAAATTAGATTGCCGATAGTGGGATTAAGTTGTTGACGATCCCCGGATCCGAGCTAACTTTGCTGACACTATAAAATAGAGAAACATATCACACAGTAAGCTTAAGACCTTAGTAAGTTCTAACATAATACATTCAATTTAATAGCTTAAATACAATGCAGAAAGTGAACCCATCACATAGATCAACACTCAAATGTTCACACCATATCATCCATAACTAGTACGCTAACTCAACTATTCATAAATTCATATACAATCTCATCAACCACAAAGGTTCAATACATACCTTAGATAACACATAGTTACTCACCATCCATGCTAATTCATGCTTGATATTACATTTTCAATCAACCTTTGTTTCTCATTGAGTTTAATCGCACACATAGTGCCAAATTCGTAGCCGAAACATAAATATCATCGCACACATAGTGCCTGAACTTTAAACCGAATTCATTTCGTATCACACACACAGTGCCAAATTAATAAGCTGAAGCTTTTATTGTTTTGTACACACAGTGCTAATCATCTCTATCTCATTTCTAATTTTGCACACTTAGTGCCTCATTACTCGCTTTCATACGTAATACATTTCTATTTCATCAATAATACATTCATTCAATTCTTATCACATAGTTATAAATTTAACAACTCATATTATATCCGAACTTACCTCAGATGTCAAAATACTTAAACTAGCCGATCAATTGAGTACTTTATCTTTGCCTCGATCTCGATTCAAAACTCTCTTTCTTGGTCTATAAATATTCAAATTTAACTCATTTTATAAAATAGCCCTCACATTTTCATATTTCGACACTTTAGTCCCTATTTCATAAAATCATCAAATACATAAAATTTCATTCCACCCATGCTTAGCCAAATTCTCCTTGTGATTATACAAGCCCATATATTTAATTTATTTCACATTTTATTCCTTCAAAATATTATTTTCACAATTTAGTCCAAATTACTCAATTTCACCAAAAATTCAAAGACAAAACATGTTAATCTTTCACATATCTTTCTTATTTCATCATCAACTATCACAAAGCTAAAACATTCATCTATGGCATATCTCAAAATAACCATCAAATTCTAAAATTAAAGCATGGGTTTGATAGATCACAAAGCAACGATAAAAAATAAAAATAATCAAAAATCGAACAAAAACGAACTTACAATTGAGCCTTGAAGTAGCCGAATGTTTCAAAGCTTCCAAGCCCTATCTATTTTCTTATTTTTGGTTGAAAGAAACAAATATGAACATGTTTTCATCTTTTTATTTTTTTTAATACACATTAATAGGCTTTTTACTATTTTACACTTTTATTATTTCATTAAAATTCCATTAACTTAGGCATTTTTGTCCATCCATTTATCACATGGAATAATAAAAACATAAGGACACATATTTTAATAAGCCATGCCAAATTAGTAGTTTAACAATCAGCACACAATTTTTGCATTTTATGCGATTAAGTCTTTTTTTCATAATTCGACACTTAAATGATAAAAAATTTCACACAGAATTTTCATACATACTTAATCACACACTATAAACACGAAAAATAATATTAAAATATTTTTTTGTCCTCAAATTTGTGGTCTCAAAACCACTGTTTCGACTAGGGTCTAAACCAGTTGTTACAGGAGCAATATTTGCATTGCTTGTGTTTGCGTACAATAATAGTTTTCAGTCAAGCATCAAAGTGGCACCTTATAAGGCTTTATACGGACATAAATGTAGAACACCTCTATATTGGACTGAGTTAAGTGAAAATATGATACACGGGGTCGATGTAATCAAAGAAATAGAACAAAAAGTGAAAGTGATCTGTAATAGTCTGAAAGCAGCGTTTGATCGTCAGAAATATTATACAGATTTGAAGTGAAAAGATATAGAGTTTGAGATCAGTGGAAAAGTATTCTTGAAAGTGTCTCTATGGAAGAAAATACTTCATTTTGATAGAAAAGGAAAATTAAGCCCAAGGTTCATCAGGCCGTATGAAATTATTGAGTGTATTGGGCCTGTTGCATACAGATTGTTGTTGCCACCAGAACTAGAAAAAGATCCACAATATGTTTCATGTGTCAATTCTTAGACGATACTGGTCTGATCCATCACTCGTGATTTCTCCGTCTAAAATTGAAATTTGATTTGATATGACTTACGAGGAAGAACTGATTCAAATTTTAGATCATGAGGTGAAAGAATTGAGAAATAACAAAATCTCATTAGTAAAAGTCTTGTGGCATCGGCACGGAGTTGAAGAGGCTACATTAGAACCCAAAGATACTATGAGACAACAATATCTGAATCTGTTTATTGGTAAGATTTTTGGGGACGAAAATCCTTAAGGGGGAGAATTGTAACAGCCCGGTTTAGAGCCTAGTCGAAAATAGTGGTTTTGAGACCAAAAATCAAAGTTAGAAAAATATTTTGATATTATTTTCTATTTTTACCATCTGTGAAAGTTTCGTGAATTAATTTATTCGTTTGTGCGCTTAATTTGATAAAAAGACTTAATCGCGTAAAAATGTAAAAGTGGCATAATAATTGTTAAAGTGTTAAATTGTCTTGTTCTTTTAATGTGGAGTCCTTGTGATGTAATTGGACCCTTGTATTGATGAATGGACAAAGATGGACATGTGTTAGTGGAATCTTAATGTTAATTAAAAAGGGTAATTTAGTAAAAGAATAAATAATGCTTTATTAAATAAAACAAACAAAAGAAATAGGCCATTTTCATCTTCTTATGACCGAATATTGAAAGAAAAAGAAAGAAGAAAAGCTTGATAGGGTTCGACTGTGGTATTGCTTAATTGAGGTATGTAACTAGCTCGATTTTTGATAATTTCTACGTTTTTGTAATCGTTGCTTTGAGTACTACAAAACCCATGCCTAAATTTTGGAATTTAATGAAGAATTTGAAATATGCCATTGATGAATGATTGAGCTTTGTGATGTTAGTTGATGAAATATGAAATATATGTGCTAGATTAACATGTTTTGTCTTTGGATTTTTGGCGAATTTGAGTAATTTGGACTAAATTATGAAAATAATATTTTAAGGGACTAAAATGTGAAATAAATGAAATGTATGGACTTGTATGATCATGTTGACAATTCATCCAAGCATGGGTGTAAAGAAATTATGTGTATTTTGTGATTTTGGGAAATAGGGACTTCAAAGCCAAAATGTGAAAATGTGAGGGCTAATTTATAAATTACCCTAAATGTGTGTTTTTGGATTGAATTGAATGATTTGATGAATAAATGGACTAAATTTGAATATGTATAGATCAAGAACCAAAGAAAAAGGATTTAGATCAAGGAAAGTCGAAAGAAATCGAATAATCGAAATCAAATAGTCAAATTCATCCATCTATATTCGTACGAGGTAAGTCCATATATGAATAAACATATTTAAGTTTAATTATTCATGTTTATTTGATATTGAATAGTGATGGATGGCTTTGGATTATATACGTGTGAAATCTGAGAAAGTATTGACAATGTGTCAAAGTCTGAAAAGTCTCGTACGAACTTTAGGAATAGATAGGATTCATATGTCATGACATAGGGATTTCGATATGTTATATCATCTAAGACCATGCCTGGGACGTTGGCATTGATTTGAGATTTACGTGTAAGACCATGTCTGGGGCGTTGGCATTGATTTGAGATTTACGTGTAAGACCATGTCTGGGACATTGGCATCATATTTGATCCGTGTAAGACCCTGTTCGAGATAGTGGCATCGATATTTGATAACATGTAAGACCACGTCTGGGACGTTGGCATTATACGACTATTTTGAGTTATCTGAGTATCCTATTTGATTTTGAATGGTTCAACAAAAAATTTCGAGGAATGAAAGATTATGTGAAATATGTAACTGTTTCAGGTATGTATGAAGTGTATACATTGTTTAAGCATGAAATGTAAGTATATGAAAATTTGTAAAGGTGAGATACGTGCAGAGTCTTGTTGAGACTAAATGTGATATATGAATGTTTGTGATATGAGCAAACGAGCTACTTTGAGGTATGAATTGTTGGCAAATAATGGCTAAACAAATGAGCCAAAGAAGAATTGAGAATTTGCAATTGAGAATTATTAATGATCTTGTATTTGATATGATTATTAATGTTACATGTTAAGTTTATTTGTATATGGCTTACTAAGCTTTTGAAAGCTTACTTTGTATGTGTTTGCATTATTTTATAAATCATTAAAGCTACGAAAAGCTCAGGGATTGATTGTCAAGGATCGTCATCACACTATCAAATCATATTTTGGTACTTTTTGAATGTGTTTATAGCTAAGTATGGTATGTATATTCTAGTTGAATGTGATGATGTTTTGAGTTGTATATATATGCTATGTGATATGGCTTGTAAATGGGATGTGAATATGGTAAATGGCAATTATTTTTTGTGTTGCAAAATTGGTATGTTTTGGTGAATGGTTAGTATATTGAATTGGTAAGTTATGTGGATGGATTTTTCCTAGAAATGCTTATGATTAGAATGAGATAAAAGGTTCATAAGTTAATATGTATGATATGCTTTTGAATGGTTAGAATAAAGGAATATTTTGGTGTAATTGAGTTGCATTTTGAGGGCATAAAATGTATTTATTTGTGATTGTAGGTTTGACCCAGAATGGATGGCAAATTGGCCATCCAAATGGCCTATATTTGCCCACACGGTTGAGTACACGGGCGTGTGGCTCGACCGTGTCCCTTAATTTGTAATTTGGTACAAGTTAGGTTCACACACTGCTGAACATGCGTGTGACACAAGCAAGTTAGTTTCACCACGAGCTAGACACAGGCGTGTGAAGTCATGGTGCAAGTCATTGTCGACCACGGGTGAGGCACATGCCTGCCCACTTAGGCGTGTGACCTCTGTAACTTTGAAAAATGTTAAATTTTTAAAATTTTCGTACGTGTTCGGTTTAGTCCCGGCCTCATCCTAATGCATGTCGAAGGTCTCGTAGACCTCATTAAGGGACTATATGATTATATTTTACTATGTTGTGATGATGACATACTTTGTGATGTGAAATGTTAGTAAAAGTTCTGATTTGTCTGCTCTTAACCCTAAATCGAAAATGGTTACAGGTTAAAGGTGTTACATTATATGTGTTTATGAGATATGAGGTAGCACTGGCTACATATGTGGAACTTATGTGCAAGATTTTCCGTGTATCCGATAGAATTCCAAGTGGTTCAATGGGAAATTCAACGGATATATCAAAGACGAGAAAGTATGTGATTATGTTACTAGTTGGTACGGGTATGTACGTAAAGTTTATAAGCATTGACTTCATGAAATTGTGAGTTCATGATTTCTATGAGAATGTTTTTTGTGAAAACCTTGTGGTTATTGGTCTATACTTGTGATGTATGAAATGCATGATAAATTCAATTGATGAATATATGATTGGCTTTTGGGCCAAATTGAGTTATGAAATAACATGTTTTATTCATGCAAATTGTGATTTATTGGATATGAAAAATGGGAAGATAAGAACTTAGGCAATTGAAAGATGTTAAAGTATATGCTTGAAATGTAAATACTTATAATTAATATGCATGTTTACTATGAGGTTTGAAATGATTTGTTGAATTGCTGTAATATGTTACAAATGAGAGATTATGGTTGTTAGGCTGATGCCAAGATATGTTAAATTATGCTTATAAGTTGATTGATTAAATATTATGACTGAATAAATATTATAACTGTGAGATTTGTAGCAATTTGTACTATCTTATGTTTATATTGTTGGAATTGGTAAATGATTGGGAAGAGTTGATTATTATTTTCGTACGGACTTACTAAGCTATAAATCTTACCCCTTTCCTTTCCCATGTCTTATAAGGTTATTAAGATAGATCGGGTTAGAGTTCACTGGAGATCCTATCACACTATTAAGCTATCATTTTGGGTACAAATGAATCCAAGCATTTTGAGTCTATGGCATGTATAGGTGATCATCTGAATTGTCGAGTTTTAAAATTTATAAAGAGAATGATCGAACCTGAAAACTAACTCTGACAACAACTTAAGGCAAGTGCACCTATCGAACAGTAGTATAGTTTAGGCAAGACCGGATTGTCGAACCCAAAGGAAGTAAAAGTACTAATACTCACTTTCCTTTTATTATTTAGCCTAAGTATTAAATGATTTGGTAGATTAAATCTAAATTTAACTAACTACTAAGCTAAAGACGCAAAGACAAAAAGAATGAATTGGGGAAATACAGGTTGGAAAAGCTCAATTGATTACAACGATACCCTTAGGAAGAATCCACCTAGACTTCACTTGTTATCTAACACTGAACCAGACGTTTAATTCACTTAGCTTGATCCATAAGACTCCCTAATTTATATTATACCCTCTCTCGAGGCGAATAACGTCTAACCCTAGGTTGATTAATTGACTCTTTCTAATTAAAACCCCTAGAATCACATTAACTCGATCTATGGACTCCCATATTAGGTTTCACCCTAATCCAAAAAAATCTCGTCACCCCAACTCTAGGCACGCGATCAACTCTGCTTAATTATGATAGATGTACTCTTAAGCAGGGACTTTTGCTCCACCACCTAAGCACATCACACTTGAATCAATATCCCGGAAATATTAACACAAGCAATAAGCACACATAATTAAGAACAAACTAAGTATTTCATATAGTTCAGAAAACAATAACAAGATTCATCTAGGTTTCATCCCCTTCAGGTATCTGAAGGTTTTAGTTCATAATGATAAAATAAAACATCTCAAGTGAAAAGATAAAACAAAACATAGAATTTTGGATTCTTGAGATGGATCAACTGGCTATCTTCAAGTGATTCCCATGAATCTGGCCTTCTTGCTCTGCTCATTGGCCTAGCTGACTGCTTAACTGACCGCCCTGACAAAAGCCTTGGCAGAAGGCTTCTGTCGAACTCTCCTTGAAGGTCATGCTTAGGGTGTTTATATAGACTTTGAGATGTCTTACTTGCCCCTTACATATCCTAATTCAAGTAGAATTCCTACTAGGGTGTTTGAATAGGCTTTGGAATGTGTTTCTTTCTCCCTAAGTATCCTTTTCCGAGTAAAATTCCTCTTTTCCACGACAGGGGCACGACCATGGAACACGCTCGTGTGAATCGACTTCAGGCCGTGTTCGGGTCTGGTGATGGAGGCACGGCCGTGTAAATCATGGTTAGGCCGTGTTCTAATTACTTGACGAGGCACAGCCGCGTGGCTTGAAGTCCAGGACATGTCAAATTCCACTTTGGCCCAAATTGGCACGTTTTACGCCCGTTTCTTATTCTTTTCATCCCTAGGTGCTTTCCTGAGTATAAAACGTGAAAATAAAGGATTAAGAGCACCTTTTTACATAAATCAAGGAATTAATTATCCAAAAGTATGCTAAATGTGGGATTAAAATATGTTACTTTTACGATTTATCAAATACCCCCACGCTTAAGCTTTTGCTTGTCCTCAAGCAAAATTCTCAACTTACAATTAAAATGAACTTTTCACAATTCATAATTCTCATTAAAAATGCCTCATCATAACTCATAGTTAATTTATACATGGATAATTTAACTCCAAGACTCTTAAAGATTCAAATAGTTCTAAGTCATATATTTGTAGCATGAAAACATATGTGTCTCCCTTTATCTAAATGAATACCTCTGGTTCAAAACTAACAAGGATTGACATCCTCACTAAAGATTCACTCAAAGCACTCGATGTGTTTGAGGTTTAGGAAAAGAACACTCATAAGTTGAACCTAAAAAGTTAATCCCATAGACTTGCCTAAAAATCAAATCTCCAACACTGTAATATGAGATGATACACAAATCAAAAGGTCTTTAACAGGGTTGTAACGGGGCTTAGGTTAAAGGTGTGGATAAAGACTGAATTAGAAGGTTTAGAATTGAGATTGAATTGACAAGTTACCTAACATTAGAAAAATGAACTGATAACCTGGATAATTACATCACATGAAAATTAAAAATACTAATAATAGGAGCTTCTTCTTCAAGATGTTGAATTTAAACATGTAAGCTCTTAGAACATAGAACTAATAATGAATATACTTCATTTTTTTTAAAGAATAAATCAAATTACATAACATAATAAAGAACTTTATCAACTAAAATAAAGTAATTAGGCAACTGATCAAATCAATTCTCGATAGAAGGGTAGTCAAAGGAATGGTGTAACAAATGCGAGCAGGGTTTTGGGTTAATATTAATGGGTGAATCAATAAAAAGGGTTGTTAGGATCAACGGGGTTCACTAAGGGCTAATTATGAAGGTAAGCTTTTTAGTAGAGTGAATGGGTTAAAACCTAGGTGCCTTTATCATCTCAGCATATTAAATCAAAAAAATGTGGTCTTGACATGTATAATCGAGGCAAGTTCTAGAATAACAATTCAGTGTTGACACACTCATAATCAATAAGGTGAGCACGGAAAAGAATATATGCTTTAAAAGGCTCAAAATCTAACAAAAATTATGGGTGTTTTTGACATCAATCCTTGTAAATTTCAAACTTCAAAGTAATATTCAAATTCAGTTCAACAACCTAGAAAATTTTTAATTCTGAAAAAATAGACTTATCATGCTTGATTCTCTAGTATTCTTCAAGTTTAATCATCAATGCACAAATACCAATGACTTAATCCAAAACATATTAATAAAAATCATTAATCATCAGAAATTTCATCCTAATTAGTAATATGAGGAAATTACTTAAGAACTAGATATAATTCAGGGATTTGAGAATAATGCAAAAAGTTAGGTACTTTTACCCCCACACACTTAAAATGTACATTGCCCTCAATTTACAAAGATAGATAAATATCAACATAGTAGAAATCAAAAGATAGGGAGAAGTGAAACTTCTTAAATTTTGGATGAAGTTAATGAAAAGAATCCAAATAGGGTTGGAGGTAAACGTGGGGAAGCGCCTCGAACCATTTGAGATTGAATCCTCGAAGTAGCCGGTTTGATTTTATTGTATCCTAAGCTAAATCTAAATGGCATGAAGAATAAGAAGAAAATAATAAAGAAAATAAAAATAAAGATAAAAATAAAAATAAAAATAAAAGTAAATAATAGAAAATAAAAAAAAAGAAAGATAATTGGAAAAGAAAAAGTAAGAAGGGGGTTTAAATAGAGATGGGCCCATGTTTTGGGGAAAATTTTGTCCTATTGCCACACGTCTACGGTCACGCCTTTTTACCTATTTGTGGTGCCCACACGGCCACAACGACGATTGTGTGCAAGGCTGTGTGGTCTGGAAATCTGCACTTTTGGTTTATTTGAATGCTAAAAAGAGAATAAAAATAAAAATAAAAAATTAGGGTTAAGGCTCGGGTTGCCTCCCGAGAAGCACTCGTTTAAAGTCTTGAGCTAGACTTACCTATTATTTGTATGGTCATGGTGGTTCGAGGAGGTGAAAATCATTTCTAATGCGATCAACTCGGTTTTTGATATAAAGTTTAAGTCGAGTAGTGTTTACCTAAAAAGTGTTGAATTTAGGATTGCTTACCTCGACTGTCCTGTATAGGAAGACATTAAGTACTTTAAAGGTGAATTCTTCGTGTGGTTTCGGTTTCTCTTTAAAGTATGCCTTCCACTCTTCTAGTTTGTAGACCATAAGGCTTCATTCCTCATGTAATTCTTCTTTATTGGCACGAGGTCTATGATTCGGCTCAGGTTTGTGGCTTCGTGGTGTTTCATGTGATGAAGGTTGAACAAGTTTGTTATCAACTGAATTTACTTTCACACCTTCATCAGACGATGTTCTGGCTGAGTCAAGAGCTTGTAGACTGATTGAATCGTCACCTATACGAGTAATGAGTTCTCCTGTACCAACATCAATTTTAGTCCTGACAGTTGCTAGAAAAGGTCTTCCTAAAATTAAAGTAATCGAATTGTCCTCATCAATGTCTACAATGACAAAGTCTACTGGGAATACGAATTTATCAAATTTGATTATAACATTTTCTATTATACCCCTAGGAATTTTGATAGGTTTATCAGTTAATTGACTGCTCATCCTAGTTTGTCTGGGTTTCCCTAGACCTAGTTGTTTAAACATTTTATAAGGAATAACATTGATGCTTGCCCCTAAATTAGCTAAAGCTTATCAATAGATAAACTACCAATTAAACATGGAATTGTAAAACTCCCTGGATCTTTTAATTTTCATGGCAGTTTATTTTGTAGAATTACTGAGCACATTGTGTTTATCTCCACATGCGATGCCTCGTCTAGCTTTCGTTTGTTTGTCAATAGCTCTTTTAAAAATTTTCTATAATCAGGCATCTGCAAAAGAGCTTCGAGAAACTATAAGTTAATATATAATTTCTTTAAAAGTTTTAGAAACTTACCAAAATATTCCTCTGTGTTGTCCTTTTTCATTGCTTCGGGATATGGTATACGAGGTTGGCACTCTTTGATTACTTTTCCTGTGTTACCTCAACTTTACCTTCTTTCACCTCGTCTTCTTGTATTGAATTGAGTTCGTCTAACCCTATACTATCATGAGTTGTAATGGCTTGGATTTGCTCTTTTAGGTTAATCTCAGTGTTGCTTGGTAGACGCCCTTGTGGTCGTTCGGACATTAGCTTCGAGAGTTGTCCAACTGACTTAGTGATTTCCCTGACTTGGTCCTCGATCTCTTTGATCGATACTTCTTGGTTATCAATTGTTGTATCAATTTTTTGGAGACCGGCATTTGTGGCTGCCATAAATTTTGTTAGCATCTCTTCAAGGTTCGGCTTCTCTTCTTGTTGGTGAGGTGGTTGTTGAAAATCTAGAGGAATTTCCGATCTTTGGCTATTTTGATCATCCCACAAGAAATTGGGATGGCACCTCCAACCTGCATTATAAGTGTCATTAGAAAAATTACTTTGTGGTTTAGAATAGTTACCCGTATAGTAAGCTTGCTCGTTTTCCATGCCATATCCGTAGGGTGGGTACTCAAGATTCGCCATGCTTCCTACATTCGAATCATATTGTATTTTTGGGTGTACCTGCGAGAGACTATGCAAACTGTCAATCTTTTTATTCATCATCTCTAACTAATTAGATAACCTAGTGACCACTTCGAGGTTGAAGACTGGTTACTGTAGTAGGAACTGTCCTCATTACTTGCCACTAATATTTATTCAGTGCCATCTTTTCTATAGACTAAAATTATCTGCCAAAACCGAATAAAAGAAAAATTATCAAACTAAAAAAAAAAAAAATAAATTGAAAAAATAAATAAAAAATAAAAAATGGCTAAAGAAATAAAAATAGAGCTTTCTTAATATTTTAATTCCCTGGCAATGGCGCCAAAAAACTTGATCGTCTGAATTGTTGAGTTTTAAAATTTATAAAGAGAATGATCGAACCTGAAAACTAACTCTGACAATGACTTAAGGCAAGTGCACCTATCAAATAGTAGTATAGTTTAGGCAAGACCGGATTGTCGAACCCAAAGGAACTAAAAGTACTAATACTCACTTTCTTTCTATTATTTAGCCTAAGTATTAAATGATTTGGTTGATTAAATCTAAATTTAACTAACTACTAAGCTAAAGACGCAAAGACAAAAAGAATGAATTGGGGAAATACTGTTGGAAAAACTTAGTTGATTACGACGATACCCTTAGGAAGAATCCACCTAGAGTTCACTTGTTATCTAACACTGAACTAGACGATTTATTCACTTAGCTTGATCCGTAAGTCTCCCTAATTTATATTAAACCCTCTCTCAAGGCAAATAACGTCTAATCCTAGGTTGATTTATTGAAATCTCTTTCTAATTAAAACCCCTAGAATCGCATTAACTCGATCTATGGACTCCCATATTAGGTTTCACCCTAATCTGACAAAATCTCGTCACCCTATTTTTAAGCACACGATCAACTCTACTTAATTATGATAGATCTACTCTTAAGGTATCTAGGTTTCATCCCCTTAAGGTATCTGAAGGGTTTAGCTCATAATGATAAAATAAAACATCTCAAGAGAAAAGATAAAACAAAACATAAGAAATCCCGAAACCCCCTGAAGGAAGTGAAGGAGAGATCTGTCGTCTTGAGTAGAATTTTGACTTCTTGAGATGGATCAACTAGCTATCTTTGAGTGATTCCCATGAATCTGGCCTTCTGGCTCAGCTCCTTGGCCTAGCTGACTGCCTAACTGACCGCCCTGACAAAAGCCATGGCAGAAGGCTTCTGCCAAACTCCCCTTGAAGGTTATGCTTAGGGTGTTTATATAGACTTTCAGATGCCTTACTTCGCCCCTACATATTGTAATTCAAGTAGAATTCCTACTATGATGTTTGAATAGGCTTTAGAATATGTTTCTTTCTCCCTAAGTATCCTATTCTGAGTAAAATTCCACTTTTCCACGACAGGGGCACGGCCATGGTATACGCCCGTGTGAATCAACTTCAGGTCATGTTCGGGTCTGGTGATGGAGGCACGACCGTGTAAATCATGGTTAGGCTGTGTTCTAATTAATTGACGAGGCACGACCGTGTGGCTTGAGTCTAAGTTGTGTCGATTTCCACTTTGGCCCAAATTGGCTCGTTTTAAGCCTGTTTCTCTTTTTTTTTTGGCCTTAGGTGCTTTCCTGAGTATAAAACATGAAAAGAAAGGATTAAGAGCACCTTTTAAGGTAAATCAAGGAATAAATCATCCAAAAGTAAGCTAGATGTGGGATTAAAATATGTTACTTTTACGGTTTATCAATAGGGACTATGTCAATTTGTTTTGTGTGTCATTATTAATTTGGCCATATGTGTTAGCTTGTAATTGTTAATGCTTCATCTTATATATGGCCATGAATGATGACTTATGTTGATCATAAATTTATTCATATGTTAATGCCCTATTGTGAATGTGAAATTAGTATGTTTTTAATAGGCTAAGTATGATGTTTTAAGCATGATAAATTATGACATGAGGATGACATGTAATTGTCTTGGTTGTGGTTGTTTAGTTGCTCTTATATGCTTGAATTTGTGCCATGTGATGTTGTGTTGATGTGTGCACGTGAGGGTGGCAAAATGGCTTGGTAAATATCCTTGTTTTTTGTCCACACGGGTAGACACATGGGCGTGTGTCTAGGCCATGTGTGACACATGGTCTGCCCCACGTGCATGTGTTCCGGCCGTGTGTCCCCAACACCTTAAATGTTGCAAAATAGAATGTCCAGAATTGAGCACACGGGCAGAGACATGGGCGTCTGTCTCAGCCGTCTGTGATACACAGCCTAGCACACGGGCGTGTGGCACGGCCATGTGGCACAAGTTAGATAGCACCCTAATTTGAACACGGTCTGAAGCACGGGTGTGTCCCCGGGGTCACACGGGCATGTACCTTGGACCCCACGGGTGTGTGAGCTCTACTTCTAACAAAATTTTTTCTAAGTTTTGTAAAAATTTCTAAAGTTCTTGGTTTAGTCCCGAACCATTTCCAAAGCATGTTTTGGGCCTCGAAGTCTCGTATAAGGGACTTTATGAATGATTATGAATGATTTTAATTTGGACGCAAATTTTATGGCTCGAAATAGAGTGATTGCTTGTGTTATAAGTCCAGTAATGCCTCGAGCCATGTTTCGACATTGAATACGGGTAAGGGGTGTTACATTTCAAATGATATGCCATTAAGACTTGTTAGAGAATTCACTATAAAGACTTTCCAAATGATACAGCACAAAAGCTTTTTATTGAATTTGCCACAAAGGCTTTTTAGAGAATTCTCAAGTTTACAATCGCGATGAACCTCATGTTTACGATCTCGACAGACTACATCTCAGCCATCTTGGCCTTTGTGTTTACTATTCCGGTGACCAACACAATGGATGCTATGGAACATTGCTGACTTGGTCATCCGTTGTCTCGCCAACTTGGCGTATTATCAAATGATGACATGGGGTCTCACCTACATAGTCTATTTGCCCACAAGGTCATATCATAATCTACCAGTTCGTTTTTTAATAAATTATCCCTACCAAAGGCATCACAAATAAAGCTTCGTTCCATATTTTCATATGACACAGATTTGTCAGTACTGGGATCGTATAATATGAAGGTATTATATAATGACCATACTCACTGTAACACCCCTTACTCATAATCAACACCGGAACAGGGTACGATTTGTCCTAAGAATCTAATCTCTCGGAGCCAGAACTCACTCTTACTAAACTTAGCATACAACTGCTTCCCTCTCAAAGCATGCAAAATAGTTCTCAAGTGCTCTACGTGCTCACCCTCATTCTGAGAATAAATCAGTATGTCATTAATAAAAATAACTACAAATTTATCCAAGTACGGTCAAAAAATATGGTTCATTAAATCTATAAATACCACAGGACCATTTGTTAAGCCAAAGGGCATGACAAGGAACTCGTAGTGGCCATACTTCATCCAAAATGTAGTTTTCGGCACATCTTGCCCTTAACTCTCAACTAGTAAGAGCAAACCTTAGGTCTATCTTAGAAAACACCGTGGCTCCCTTCAATTGGTCGAACAAATCGTCGATCCTTGGCAAAGGATACTTATTATTCACTGTCACCTTGTTGAGCTGCCTGTAATCTATACACAATCTCATTGACCCGTCTTTCTTCTTCACAAAAGGTACTGGAGCACCCCACGGAGAATAGCTCGGTCTTGAAAAACCCTTATCCTTTAACTCTTGTAGCTAAACCTTTAACCCTTTTAACTCTAATGGTGCCATCCTATACGGGGGAACCGAAATAGGTGTTGTACTCGGAACTAACTCAATGCCAAACTCTACTTCTCTAACTGGAGGATATCTAGGTGACTCTTCTGGAAACATGTCCGAATGCTCACATACCACAGGCACCGATTCAATCTTTACTTTTGACTCTTGGGAATTTAACACAAATGCAAGATAGGACACATACCCTTTTCTCATACATTTCTTAGCTGCCATAGACGAAATCACTATAGGTAAACTATTTGTTTGACCTGATTCAACCTGAATAATATCTCCATTTACACATCCCAGTTCAATAAATTTACTACCACAATTTAATAAAACATTATGAGTAGTCAACAAATCCATGCCAAGAATTAGGTCAAATTCATCAAACGGTAATAACATGAGATTAGCCGAAAAATAATGACCTCTAATTATCAAGGGACAGTTTCTACACACATTGTCAACTAGCATGTTTGCCTAACGGGTTTGAAACTTTTATCACAAATTCTGTAGACTCAACAATCATATTCATGCTGGAAAAAAATTTCATGCAAATATAGGAATACCGGATCAATCAAAGTAATAATAGATATATCATGAAGAGAAAATGTACCCGTTATCACATATGAAGATGATGCCTCTTCGCGAGCACGAATGACATAAGCCCTTGCAGGTGCTCTACCCTCTGATCTCACAGTAGAATCTTTAGGCACACCTTTACTACTATTGCTATCGACCAATACTACGAATTCCTTCAACTCCAAAATCCCAACTAGCAATCTAATATCCTCATTTAGTCCATCCTTGAACTTCTTGCACATATAGCTTCTGTAATCACACACTTTTGTGCATACTTACTGAGTCTGATGAATTCACGTTCATACTCTACCACAGTCATTTTTTCTTGCTTAAATTCAAGAAACTCTTTCCGTTTCTGATCAATAAATTGCTGACTTATGTACTTCTTTCAAACTCTTCTAAGAAGAAGTCCCATGTCACTCTCTCCTTTGGAACTACAGATGTTAATGTTTTCCACCAGCGGTATGCCGAGTCCCTCAGTATTGACACAACACATTTTAAGCTTTCCTCGGGTGTGCAAGAAAGTTCATCAAACACCCTCATAGAATTTTCGAGCCAAAACTCTACTTTCTTAAGGTAATCATCTATGTTGGCTCTAAATTCCTCAACCCCTTGCTTTTGAATCTTATCGACTGGGGGTTTAGTCATTCTTACCAAATCTATACCTTGAGGAGCTACGAGAACTAGCTGGGGTATAGGAGGGGGTAGAGGAGGTTGACCATTCGGATTTGTTCGAACGAATTTGGTATACCAATTACTCATCATATGGAGAAAGGATTTCTGAGCCTCTTCTCATTAACCCAAAGTCTCGGGTCTACTTTCACAGGCGTGGTCCCTTGCGCAAGAGCCGGTGCATTGTTAGTAGCATCATCAGCAGCAGCTCGGTCAGGATCCATTTACTATATGAAAACACAGTTTAAAATTGTCAGGAGTCACCACACTATCAATATATGTTTATGGTATGTATAGCTAAACTCTTACACACACTATAGTAGTTCGAGAACCTAGTAAACCATAGCTCTGATACCACTAATTGTAACATCGCTTACCTGTAATCAACACCAGAACTGGGTACGAGGCATTACCAAACTTAACTTACTCAAACATACAACATCGACCATAAAATTTTGTTCAACTCAACATTCTTCATTCGATTTCATAACGTCCCTCTTACAGCTCTACGGAACCTTAAACATACTTACGGAGTGATTTGGGACTGGGCCAAAAACTTTTGAACACTTAAAATTTTTTTACACAAAACAGGACCACACGCCTGTGTGGAGAAAAGGACACGCCCGTGTAGAACTTCACATGCCTGTGTTCCACATCCGTGCTCCACATGCCCATACAGGAGTATTCACACGGCCAGACTTATACCCGTATCCATGGCCCATGTCCCTCACACGGCCACAACACGCCCGTGTCTTAGCCTATGTGCAAAAACCTTAACATTCTGTCTCTGACGTCATCACCCCATAAATGTCACAAGGCTAAGGCACATGCCCGTGTCCTTCGACCGTGTTGCGAATTAAATTCCTAGTTTAGGTGCAGGCTTCACACGGCCTTATACAAAAGAATTTATCTTTGAATAATAAGAAAGAGCCATTAACTATGGCCTTATACAAAAGAATTCATGTTCGAATGAGCCAATACATTTGGCCAAAACAATATTACATTTAACTAAGTCTAGTCTCTATACATGCCATACTCAAAATGCTAAATCTAACTATACCAAGATGTGCTGATAGTGTGGGTGATCCTCTGATTATCTCCGTATTCCGAGCTAGCTCTTAGAGACTATAAAACAAGGAAAAAGAGAAGAGAGTAAGCTTTAAGCTTAGTAAGCTTATATGTAAACAATAAGCATCATACCACATGCTAATCAATCCAAAAACAATACATACTATGTAAAAACAATTCATATCCTCATAATTATGCTTACTCATTTCAACCCTTACCACATCCCAACTACATATCGTAAATATTGCTCACATTTACTTGCACTTATAACCTGCACTTATCACCACAAAGCCACATGTAATTTCACTTAGACAAGTCTCTTGATGAACACTTCGGAATAATGTTAGATACTTGGTGGTTTCGTACACAGCCCACCATTTAATAATTTACAAGGTGGTATCGCACACAGCCTACCATTAATTACATGTTTACAGTGGTATCGCACATAGCCCACCAATGATAATAAATACGATGGCATCGCACAAAGCCCATCGTTAATAAATAACAAGGTGGTATCGTACACAGCCCACCATTAATTACATGTTTTCAGATATTTATCCGTATCCATATTCCTATCCCGAAGGTTCATCCGAGAATTTCCTTATTTTTTACCATTTAATAAATCTCATCAATAAGCATTTACATCCACACATTGCATTAATAGGTAAAAGAAACATACGTAATAAGGATGTATCGTTTTGCACATAAACTTACCTCGATACAAAATATGTCAGTTTGCAATTTAGTCCGTAACCTTGCCTTTTACCCGATCAAGGTTGATTCCACGTTCTTCTTGATCTATAACGACATGTTTAACTTATTAAATCACCACATTATTCAAAACATTTAAAATTTTCTATTTTGGAAAATTACCATTTTGCCCCTATACTTTCACAAAATTATATTTTTGTCCCTAGGCTTGTAAAATGAAATTTGTTCATTTTCCACATATCCAACCCTAGCTAATTCATTTACTCTCTTATAGCAACTCACAATTTCAACTATTTCATACATTTACTATCCATTTTACAACCTTTACAAAAAAGGTCCTTTTAGGTGTTTTCATGGAAACACCTTTCACAAAAGTTGTTTATTTAAAAACCATAATTCATTTTCTTCCCTAAAAACTCAACAAACAGCATAAGCACTCTCATGGAAAATCCCTAAACTTTCAACCATTTTGTAAAATAGTCCCCTCTTTAGCTAGCTCAAGCTTTAGGGGTTCTAAAAACACAAAAATCATCAAAAATAACCATCATAATCACTTACTTGCAAGAGGAAAGCTTGGCTAAAAGTTTGAGCTTCAAAAACCCCTATTCTTGCTGAAATTTTTGGTGGAAGAAGAAATGAAAATAGGAAAAGATGATAGCTTCTTTATTTTATATATTTTATTCAACTAAGTCACCAAAACTCACCTAACCATTGACCAATTTGATTTTCTTGTCCCTATGGCCGGCCATCACTTCTCCAATGGCCTAATTGCACATTAAGGACCTCTAATTTAATATTCTATAGCTGTTAGACACCTCTAGCTTGTAAAATAAAACTTTCACACTTTATGTGATTTAGTCCTTTTTCGCATTTAAGCATGCAATCACCAAGATTAATGCACCAAAAATTTCATGCTCTCATATAATCATGATGTAATACATATAATAATATTAATAATAATTTCTTTGGTTTTAGATTAGTGGTTCCGAAACCACTGTTATGACTAGCCCCAAAGTTGGGTTGTTACAACTCTCCCTCTTTAGAGATTTTTGTCCTCGAAAATCTTACTGACAAAATGGTTTAGGTACTGCTCTCTCATGGCTTCTTCCGGTTCCCATGTAGCCTCTTCTACACCATGTTATTTCCATAACACTTTCACTAAGGCTATACTTTTGATCCTCAACTATTTAACCTCTCGAGCCAAAATCTTAATTGGTTCCCCTGATAGGTCATATCCGGTCGTATCTCAATTTTAGTTAGAGGAATCACATGTGAAGGATTGGAATGATATCGTCACAACATCGACACATGAAAAAAATTGTGTATTCTCTCTAATTCTGCCAGCAAAGCCAACCAGTAAGCCACTAGTCCAATCATTTCAATAATCTCATATAGCCCTATGAATCACAGACCCAATTTGCCCTTTAGACAAAATCTCCATATTTTCTTCTACAGGGATAATTTTAGGAATACTATATCGCCCACCTAAAACTCAATTTCTTTTTGTTTCAAATCTGCGTATGACTTCTGTCAATCTAAGCAGCTTTCAAACTATCACGAATCACTTTCACTTTCTCTTCGATTTATCTAACTAGATCAACCCCGTGAATTTGCTTGTTACTAAGCTCGGTCCAATACAAAGGAGTCCGGAACTTGTGACCATATAATGCTTCGTACGGTGCTATCCGTATACTCGACTTATAACTGTTGTTATAGGCAAATTCAACCAAAGGTAGATATTTTTCCCAACTACCTTCGAACTCTAAAACATAGTATCGGAGCATATCCTTGAGAACTTGAATTACTCTTTCGAATTGGCCATCAGTTTGTAGATGGAACACGGTAATAAAATTCAATTTCGTACCCAAGGCTTCTTGCAACTTTTTCCAAAACCTTGAAGTAAACATTGGATCTCTATCTGAGATTATGGACATAGGCTCCCCATGTAGTCTCACAACTTCGGCAATATACAGCTCAGCCAACTTGTCAAGTGAGTAATCAACACCTACTAGTATAAAGTAAGTCGATTTCGTTAATCTATCAATGATAACCCATACAACATCTTCCTTTTTTAGAGTCATAGCTAACCTCGTTACAAATCCATCGTAATTTGGTCCCACTTCCACTCGAGGACCATCACTGGCTGAAGTAATCCCAAAGATACTTGATGCTCGACTTTCACTTGTTGACAAATCAAACACTTCGTAACAAACTCAGAGATATCTCTTTTCATACCCGGCCACCAATATAACTTCTTCAAACCATTATACATTTTTGTGCTGCCAGGATGTACTGACAAGCAACCATTGTGTGCCTCATATAAAATTTTTCGAATCAACTCATCATCTTTAGGTGTACAAACTCTATCATGAAACATCAAACAATCATCGGAACCAACTAAAAAATCAGATTTATTTCCCAATTCACACTGAGCTCTCTTAATTTGCATCTCAATATCATTCTTTTGAGCTTCACATATCTACTGAAGAAATAATGGTCTAGCCCTCAACTCGGCAAATATAGAACCACCATCAGATAATGCTAAACTCGTACTCATAGCTCTCAAAGCATATAGGGATTTTCTGCTCAAGGCATCGCAACCACATCCGCTTTCCCCAGATGGTAATCTATTACTAGCTCGTAATCCTTCATTAATTCGAGCCACTGCCATTGTCGCAAATTCAAATCCTTTTGGTTCATCAATTATTTCAAACTCTTAAGATTCGGCATTTCTCACTATACAAATAATGACGCCAAATTTTTAAAGCAAAAATGATATCAGCCAACTCTAAATCATGAGTCAGATAATTCTTTTCATGCAGTTTTAGCTATCTCGAGGCATAAGCTACTACTTTACCCTCTTGCATCAACACACAACCAAGACCATTCATTGACGCGTCACTGTAGATTACAAACTCCTTTCCCGACTCAGATTGTACTAAAATTGGGGCTTTAGTCAACAATGTTTTCAGTTTCTCAAAACTCTATTGGCACCTCTCGATCCATTCAAACTTAACATCATTATGTAGCAGTCTCGTCACCATTGTAGCAATCAGGGAGAAGCTTTTAATGAACCATCTGTAGTAACCCACTAGACCCAAAAACCTCCTAATCACTAACACATTCCTCGACGGTTTCCACTCAACGATAGCCAAGATCTTACTCGGATCAACTCTAATGCCATCACCCGACACGATGTGTTCTAAGAATCTGACCTCTCGAAGCCAAAACTCACTCTTACTAAACTTAGCATACAGCTGCTTATCTCTCAAAGTCTGCAAAACATTTCTCAAGTGCTCTGCGTGCTCACCCTCATTCCGAGAATAAATTAATATGTCATTAATAAAAATAACTAAAAATTTATCCAGGTACGGTCAAAAAATATGGTTCATTAAATCCCTCAATATCGCAGGAGCTTTTGTTAATCCAAAGGGCATGACAAGGAACTCGTAGTAGCCATACCTCATCCGAAATGTAGTTTTCGGCACATCTTGCCCCTTAACTCTCAACTGGTAATAGCCAGACCATAGGTCTATATTACAAAACACCGTGGCTCCCTTCAATTGGTCGAACAAATCATCGATCCTTGGAAAAGGATACTTATTCTTCATTGTCACCTTGTTGAGCTCTCTGTAATTTATACACAATCTCATCAACCTATTTTTATTCATCACAAAAAGTACCGGAGCAACCCACGGAGAATAGCTAGGTCTTGCAAAACCCTTATCCATTAACTCTTACAACTAAACCTTTAACTCTTTTAACTCTAATAGTGCCATCCTATACGGGGCAACCGAAATAGGTGTTATACCCAGAACTAACCCAATGCCAAACTCGACTTCTCTAACTTGAGGCAATTTGGGTAACTCTTCCAGAAACACATCTGAATACTCACATACCACAGGCACCGATTCAATTTTACTTCTGACTCTTGGGCATTTAACACAAATGTAGGATTGGACTCATACCCTTTTCTCATACATTTTTCAGCTACCATAGACGAAATTACTATAGGCAAACTATCTGTTTGACCTGATTCAACCCGAATAATATCTCCATTTACACATCTTAATTCAATAAGCTTACTACCACAATTTACTAAAACATTATGAGTAGTCAACCAATTCATGCAAAAAATTAAGACAAATTCATCAAACGGCAACAGCATGAGATTAGCCAGAAAATAATGACCTCTAATTGTCAAGGGATAATTTCTACACACTTTGTCAACTAGCACATGCTTGCCTAACGTGTTTGACACTTTTATCTCAAACTCTGTAGACTCTACAATCATATTCATGCTAGATACCAATTTTATGAAAATATAAGAATTGGTAGCCTCGGATCAATCAAAGCAATAATAGAGATATCATGAAGAGAAAATATACCCGATATCACATTTGAAGATGATGCCTCTTCGAGAGCGCGAATGGCATAAGTACTTGCAAGTTCTCTACCCTCTGATCTCACAACAGAATCTCTAGACGCAACTCTATTACTAGTCCCACTTCCTAGGTTCCTCTGAGGTCTACCCCTCGAAGGTATATTGCTTGCTCTTACTTCTTATTTTCTGTCTTTCTCATCATTCTCAGGACAGTTTCGAATAAAGTGGCCTGGTGAACCACATTGTAGCAAGTTTGATTGTTTCCCCAACACTCCCCAGTATGTTGTTTACCACAACTTGGACACTCCAGGTTTATTAGGCTTCGCATTACCCACGCTTGCCATCAAGTTGGCTTGAACTCTCGAGCCCTAATATGTGTTACCACGATCTCGGTGTGAATACCCAACAGAAGCAGTCATCCGAGGGTTCATTTCTTTGGACCTCTTTGATTAAGTTTGGAACGACTTACTCATCGGCCTCTTCCTTGCATCTCAGTCCTCAATCATAGCTTTTCTCTTTTCCTTATTCAACACTTCAGCCTTGCAAGCAATAGTCCGGTTCTAACCCTAGTCAAAATAGTGGTTTTGGGACCACAGATCTAAGTTAGAAAAGTATTTTAATATTATTTTCTGTGCTTACAATATGTGATTGAGCATGTGTGAAAGTTTCGTGAATTAATTTGTCCGTTTGTGTGATTAATTAGAGAAAAGGACTAAATTGTATTTAATGCAAAATTTGCATGCTTTATGAAAAGGTATCTAATTGTTATGCTTTTATTATATGGATTCCTTATGTTGTTATTAAAGCAAGGGAGTTTTGGATGGACGAAAATGCCATATGTTAGTGGAGTACAAATGATAATAAAAAGGCTAATTTGGAAATTAATTAATTTAGTAAAGATTTAATTTAACAAATGCATGAAAAATGGCCATTTCTTATAAGATATTATAAGAGAAAGAAAAGAAGAAAAGAGTTTTAGGTTTTGGCTATGTTCAAGCTTGATTAAAGGTTAGTGTTTGTTTGGTTTTTGATAATTTCTACGTTTTTATAATCGTTGCTTCGAGTAATGCAAAACCCATGCCTTAATTTTGTAAATGGATGATGATTTTGAAATGGTCCACTGATGAATTCATGAGTTTTATGATGTTTGAGGGTGAAATATGAAAGATATGTGATAGATTAACATAGTTTGTCTTTGGACTTTTGATGAATTTGAGTAATTTGGACTACATTGAGGAAATAATATTTTGAAGGACTAAAATATGAAATAAATGAAATGTATGGACTTGTATGAAGCATATGAAAATTCGGCTAAGCATGGGTACAAGCAAATTATGTGTATTTTTTGATTTTGTGAAATAGGGACTTAAATGTCAAAATTTGAAAATGTGAGGGCTAAATTGTAACTTTCCCTAAATGTGTGTTTTTAGATTGAATTGAATGATTTGGTGAATAACTAGGTTAAATTTGAATATGTATAGATAAAGAACCAAAGAAAACAAATTTAGACCGAGGGAAGTCGAAAGTGATTGAGTTGTCGAATCCGTTTGTTTAGTTCGAATATGAGGTAAGTTTATATACAAATAAATGTATTTGAATTGGTTTATTTATGTATGTCTAAAATTTAGTTGTGATGAATTTGTATAAGATGCTATATATACATGAAATCCGAGAAGGTATCGTCAAAGTATCAGTATCCAAAAAGTCCTGTATGAACCCTAGGAATAGATGGGATCTATATGTCATGACATAGGTTTCCGATATGTGATGTCATGTAAGACCACATCTTGGACACTAGCATGGATATGATATTTACGTGCATGACTATGTCCAGGACATTGGCATCGTATTTGATTCGTGTAAGACCTTTTCTGGGACAGTGGCATCGATATTTGGTTACATGTAAGACCACGTCTAGGACGTTGGCGTTGTACGATTATTCTGAGTATTCTGAGTATCCAATTTGATTCCGAATGGTTCAACTGGCAATTCTGTGAAATGAAAGAATGGGTTAAATGTATAACCATTTCAGGTACATTTCATGTGTATGCTATGTTTAATCATGAAAGGTAAGTATCTATGAATTTGCAATAGAGAAACATGTGCAAAGATTCAACGAGACAAAATGTGATATATGCATGAATGTGTTAAGAGCAAAAGAGACACTTTGAAATATGAATTGTTATTAAGTAATGGCTAAACAAATGAGCCAAAGAAGAGTTATGGATTTGAAATTGAGTAACATTAATGACCTTATAGTTGATTTGATTATGTGTATTATATGTTAAGTTTATTTGTATATGGCTTACTAAGCTTTTAAAAGCTTACTCTATGTGTGTGTTTACATTGTTTTATAGATCGTTAAAGCTACTGAAGGCTCGAGGAATGTCATCACACTATCCAATCACATTTTGGTACTTTTTGAATATGTATATATTAAGTATGGCATGTATAGTCTAGTTGATATGGTTATGTTTTTGAAAGGTGTATAAATAGCCATGTGATATGGCTAGATAATGAGATAATGTGAATGAGTAGTTTATAATATTGATGCATGGTTTGGTAAGGTATGATGGCCAATGACATGGTCAAATTTATTATATGTGTATGATGCTAAGCTAGCATATTATTGATGAATAGATGTCATAATAAATTATGGTCATTTTGTGGATGGATTTTACTTAGAAATGCTTGTAATTAAGTTGAGTTAATTGGCATACAAGATGGTGTGTTTGAAATGTTCTTGAACGAGTAGAAAAGATGGTCAATTTTGAATGTTTTGGTTGCAATTTGTGTAGGGAATGATGCTTGTATTTGGTTGTAGGTATATCCCAAAGTGTGGGTGGAAAAATGGCCTTGTAAATGCCCTATAATTGCCCACAAGGTTGAGCACACGGGCATGTGGCTCGACCGTGTCCTTTGTGGTTATGTTTCAAAGCTAGTCAGACTTGACCACGGGCTAGACAGACGGGCATGTGATTGGCCGTGTGAATAAAGTTAGTGACGACCATGGGCTGGACACACGGGCGTGTGGCTCGATCGTGTCCTTCGTGGTTGTGTTTCAAAGCTAGTCAGACTCGACCATGGGCTAGACAGAGGGGCATGTGATTGGCCGTGTGGTGCAAGTTAGTAGCGACCACGGGTGAGGCACACGGGCATGTCCACGGTCAGGTGGACAAGTCAGTATGTATGCCCTATTTTGACACAACTTAGACACACGGGCGTGTGTGAGACCGTGTGAGGCACACGGCCTGACCATATAGGCATGTGACCTCTGTAGCATTGAAAAATGTTTAAATTTCTAAAAATCCTGCATGTGTTCAGTTTAGTCCCGGCCCCATTCTAAAGCATGATTAAGGTCTCGTAGACCTCATTAAGGGACTATGTGCTTGTATTTATCTATGATTTGACGATGATATAATTTGTAACGTGAAATGTTCATAAAAAGTTTCAATTTGTCCGATAATGCCTCTTAATCCTAAACTGGCGATGGTTAGGGTTATGTAACATCCCTAACCTGAAACCATCATCGGAATAGGATTAAGGGGTATTACCGATCAATCAGAACATTTTACCTCCAAATGTTGACACAAAGTCAATCATCATCAAACACATTCATATGCAATCATAGTGTCCCTTAAACGAGTCATCAAGACCCTAAGCACGCTTATAAACTGAGTCGGGACTAAACCAAAACACAAATAAAATTTCATAAAAAAATTGAAATGTTTCTAGAATACAGGGGAGACACGCCCCTGAGGTTAGGCCGTACTTCTCCCATGGCTACATGACACACCCGTGTGACCTCTCCGTGGTTACATACTGCCAAAATCAACACGGCTAATAAGCACGCCCGTGTGCTAAGGCCGTGTCCTATAAGGTCATATAGTGAAATTTCTCGCACGACCTATAGGCACACCCATGCCATGGCTGTATACTATTAAAGCCAGCTACTGACTTGTGCATCACGGTTAGATGAAACTCCCGTGTCGAGGCCGTGTGCAGTTTAAGCCACATTCAGCCAATTTATCCACGATCTGAGGCACGCCCGTGTGCCCCAACCGTGTGACATTATAGGCCATTTTTGCAAGGTCAACATGCCACCCACATAGGGTCAAACCTACAAGCCAATCAACCAAACATCTCATGTACATATTTCCATCTAAAAGCATACCAATTTAGCAACTTAAAACATGCAATAAGTACCAACTCTAATTATACCCAATTCAATACCAATACTTATTCTATCACAAGCATAATTCATTCCCAATCTCACTATCCCTACTAGCATTTATCAATACAAAGTTACCACTCAATAGCAAATTCATCAATCTACAAATCATGCCAAAAGATGCATCATATATATACCACATTCATTCATGCCAAACCTATCACATATCTAGCAACATCTCATGGCCAATTACAAATCTCAAACTTGATTCAATTAGCTAGCCTATACATGCCATATTCCAGCTATATACATCTTTTCAAAAGTACCAAAATAGAATGCCGATAGTGTGATTGAGAAGCTGAAGATCCCATATCCGAGCTAGCTTTACTGACACTACAAGGCAGAGAAACGAATCACACAGTAAGCTTTCCAAAGTTTAGTAAGTTCGTAATATAATACATAATACTCAATACTACAACATCAATATGTATATATATATGTACCATCGCATAGATAAAGGCACAACTAGGCACATTATCAATCTCAACCACATACCCAATTATCTATTCATTCAACTCTTAAATCTATCATCAACCGCATAGGTTCAAACATACCTTGATCAACACATAGTTACTTACCAGTTATGCTACTCAATTGTTCGATATTACTTCTCGTTCAACCCTTGCTATTACTTTGATTTATTCACACACTTAGTGCTAATTTCATAACTGAAATGTATTCATCATCACACACTTAGTGCCAATACATTAAACCAAACTTATATCGGTATCGCATTTACGATTGCTGCCGATAAGTCGAAGCTTCTATCTTTTTGCACACACAGTGCCAATCATCTCTTTCTCGTTTCAAATTTTGCACACTTAGTGCCGCTTTATCTCAATTCAGCACATAGCATTTCAAATCTCATAGATACTTATACATCCATTCAATTTATATCACATAGATAAAGCTTACAACTAGTATTATATCCAAACTTACCTCAGACGTTGAACTATCGATACAGTCGATTAATCGAGCACTTTATCTTTGCCTCGATCTCGATCCGAACCTCTCCTCTCTTGGTCTATACACATTAAAATTCAGTCCATTCAATCATGAATTCAATCATTTAGTCCAAAAACACATATTTAGGGTATTTTACAAATTAACCCTTACATTTTCAGATTTCGAGACTTTAGTCCCTATCTCACAAGATCATCAAATTAACAAATTCCACACATTCACATGCTTGGCTGAACCTCTCTAGGGATTATATAAGTCCAAATATTTAATCAAATTTGCTATTTAGTCCCTCAACTTTCCATTTTCTCAATTTATCCCTAATTAGCTAAATTCATCAAAACTTCAAGAACAAAATATGTTCATCTCACTCATATCTTTTATTTAACACCAAAAATCATCACAAAGCTCAATATAGCATCAATGAAATCTCACACAAACATCATCAATACACAAAATTACAATATGGGTTAGCTAGAGCACGAAATAATGATCACGAAAACGTAAAAATTATCAAAATCTGACTAAAAACTAACCTTGAATCAAGATTAAAACATGTCAAACCCTTGTTTTCTTTTCTCTTTTCTTCTCTTGCTAATATTCGGCCAAGGATGATAACTAAATGACTATTTTCATGTTTTATTATAACATATTAAACATAATTATCACTTTACCAAATTAACCTTTTAATAACCATATAAAACAAATATACATTAAGGCTAATATGTCATTTAGTCATCCACTAAGTACAAAATGGTTTAATTGCCAAATAAGGCCTCCTCTTTTAAAAGCCAACAACATCTAAGTACTCACAAATTAGCACACAGCATTTTGCTCTCCATGCAATTAAGTCCTTTCTCTCAATTCGACACACAAACAACCAAATTATCACACAAACTATGTCACATATTATTCACACAGATAATAATATTAAAATATTTTTACAACCTCAGATTTGTGGTCTCGAACCACTGTTCTGACTAAGGTCCAAACCAGGCTGTTACAACTCTCCCCCCTTAGGGATTTTTGTCCCCAAAAATCTTACTAGTGAATAGTTGTGGATGTTGCTCTCTCATAACGTTCTCAGGCTCCCACGTAGCCTCTTCAATTCCGTGTTTGTGCAACAATACTTTCACTAGATAAATTTTCTTTTTTCTCAATTATTTGGTCTCTCGTGCCAAAATTCGGATCGGTTCTTCACTATACGACAAGTCTGACTGAATCTCAACTTTAGTAGGAGCAATCACATGAGATGGATCTGATGTATACCGTCGAAGCATTGACACATGGAACACATTATGGATCTTTTCTAACTCTGAAGGCAATCTCAATCTATAAGCAACTGGCCCAACTTGTTCAATAATCTCATACGGTCCGATGAATCTTGGACTCAACTTGCCCTTCCTGCCAAATCGAAGTATTTTCTTCCACGGAGACACTTTCAAAAACAATTTATCACCAACCTTGAATTCAATATCCTTTCATTTCAAATCTACATAAGATCACGACGATCCGAGGTCGCTTTCAAACCACATGAATTACTTTCACTTTCTGCTCAGTCTCTTTTATAAGATCAACCCCGTGAATCTTGTTCTCACTCAGTTTAGTCCAATACAATGGAGTTCGACACTTTTGACCGTAAAGAGCTTCATATGGTGCCATTTTGATACTAGACTGAAAACTATTGTTATACGCAAACTCAATTAACGATAAATGCCTTTCCCATATGCTTTCAAATTCAAGTATGCAACATCTCAGTATGTCTTCAAGAATCTGAATGATTTGCTTGAATTGACCATCTTTTTGCGGATGAAAAGCAGTACTAAAATGCAATTTTGTCCTAAAGCATCTTGTAATTTATTCCAAAATCGTACGGTAAATCTTGGATCTCTGTCAAACACTATAGATAACGGTACTCTGTGCAATCTCACAATCTCATCGATATACAATTCAGCCAACTTATCTAACGAATAATCGTTTCTTGCCAAAACGAAATGAGCTGATTTCATCAATCTATCAACTATCACCCAGATCGCATCTTTCTTGCTCGGAGATAAGGGCAAACCCAACACAAAGTCCATCGTGATCCTCTCCCATTTCCACTCAGGAATCATAATCGGTTGCAATAAATTAGACGGAACTTGATGTTCTGCCTTAACTTGATGACAAACTAAACATTTCGACACAAAGTCAGAAATATCTCTCTTCATACCATGGCACCAATAGAATTGTTTCAAATCATTATACATTTCTGTACTCCCCGGATGAACAGTCAAATGACTATTGTGAGCTTCGGTCAAAATCATTTGAATCAACTCTGAATTTCTCAGAACACGGATTCGGTCTCTAAATCTCAAACAATCATCACTATCAACTAAAAATTCTGATTCGGCATTCGAATTACATTGAACACTTTTTGCTAATAACTCATTAATAATTTTCTGAGCATCACAAATCTGCTGTACAAACATCGGCTTAACTTTCAATTCAGCTACCACCACATAATCATCACACAGATCCATCTAATTACTTATAACTCGTAAGGTATATAACGATTTTTGACTCAAAGCATCAGCCACAACATTAGCTTTACCCGGGTGGTAATCTATCACAAGTTCATAGTCTTTCAACAATTCTAACCATCATCTCTATCACAAGTTCGTAGTCATCAAATACTTTAAACTCTTATGATCAGTATAAATATGACATTTTCACCGAATAAATAGTGACACCAAATCTTCAATGCAAATACAATCGCAGCCAATTCAAGATCATGCGTTGGATAATTCTTTTCATGCGGTTTTAACTGTCTCGAAGCATAAGCAATGACTTTTCCTTCTTGCATTAGCACACAACCCAAACCATTCATTGATGCATCACTATAAACTATAAACTCTTTGCCTGATTCAGGTTGAATCAACACTGGTGCTTTTGTTAACAACACTTTCAACTGTTCAAAACTCTGTTGACACTTTTCTGACCACTCGAATCTAACATCTTTTTACAACAACTTTGTCAATTGAGTAATCGTCTATAATATCCCGCTAGTCCTGGAAAACTACGGACTTCAGACACATTTCTCGGAGGCTTCCATTCAAAAATATCATCAATGAAGAAGCGATCCAAATACGGTCTGAATATTCGATTCATCAAGTCCATAAATACTGCAGGGACATTTGTTAGTCCAAAAGGCATCACTAAGAATTCGTAATGTCCATACCTCATTCTGAATGCAGTTTTCAAAATATTTGATTCTCTAACTCTCAACTGATAGTAGCCCGATCTCAAATCTATCTTAAAAATGCTGTAGCTTCTCTCAACTGATCAAACAAATCATCAATCTGAGGTAACAGATATTTGTTATTTATCGTCACTTTTTTCAATTGTCGATAATCAATACACATTCTTATAGTTCCATCTTTCTTTTTCACAAATAATACATGAGCTCCCCAGGGTGAAAAGCTAGGTCATGAAAATCCTCTGTCGGTCAATTCTTGCTACTAAGATTTCAACTCTTTCAATTCTGTTGGTGCCATTCTGTATGGAGCTATCAAAATAGGAGTAGTTCCCGACACTAACTCAATACCAAATTCAACTTCTCTAATCGGAGGTAAGCTCAGTAACTCTTCTGGGAACACATCTGGAAAATCAGATATTCCAGTCACAGATTCATCTTTCCTTTCTGGCACTTTTGTATCAATCATGTACGCCAAATAAGCTTCACAACCCTTTCTCACATAGTTCATAGCTTTCATCACAGATACAACAGCTGGTAATCCTTTAATATCACTAGACTCAATTCGAACTATCTCACCATTTTGACTCTTCAATTCAACATTCTTTCTCTTACAATTCACAACGGCATTATGCAAAGTAAGCCAGTCCATTCCTAGAATTATTTCAAATTCATCAAATGGTAGCAACATCAAATTGACCGAGAAACATAAATCATGAAACATCAACGAGCAATTCTTGCACACCTTATCCACCAAAACACACTTGCCTAAGGGGTTCGATACTCTAATCACAAATTCAGTAGACTCAATAGGTAGAGTCTTATTCGATACTAAATTCATACACACATAAAAATGAGTCAATCCTGGATCTATCAATGCAATGACATCAGTATCAAATAAAGTGAAAGTACCGATGATGACGTCTAGATATGATGCTTCCTCACGTGCACGTATAGCATAGGCTCGGGTAGGTGCTCTTACTTCTGACCTTACAGCTATATCAGTCATTCCTCTCTAGCTTTTATTCACATTTCTGATGCTCCTGGGTGGTCTACTTCTGGCCGCCACATTACTTGGTCTTTCATTCTAAACATTTTCTTCTTCAACTATCTTTGGGCAATCTCGAATAAAATGATCTCGAGATCCACACTTATAGCATGTTCTATTGTTATACCTGCCCCAGCATTCTAACACATGTCGTCTCCCATTGTTTACACTCGGGCTTGTTGTTCTTAATACTGCCCATACTTGACTCATTCGGAGCTTGGATTCGTAAACCAGTACTCTGTCTTGAACGATCTCTATTAAGATGACCAAACGAAGCATTTGAACGATTGTTGGCATCTTTATATCTCTTTGATAAAGGCTAAGAAAATTTATTCATCGATCTCTTTCTTTCATCTTGGGCCTCAGAATCAGCTTTCTTCTTTTCTTTACTGAGTTCCTGAACTTTGCATGCTCTCGCCACCAGTACATCAAATTCATTTATATCCAATATCCCAACCAATAACTTTATGTCTTCATTCAATCCCTCTACGAAATGTTTGCATATAGTGGCTTCAGTAGAAACACACTCTCTAGCATATTGACTCAATCGCACAAATTCTCATTCATACTCAACAATAGAAAAATGACCTTGTTTCAGCTTTAAAAACTCCTGACATTTCTGATCAATGAAGCGTTGGCCGATATACTTCTTTCTAAACTCAACTTAAAAGAAATCCCAGGTGATTCTTTCTCTCGAAACCATTGATATCAATGTTTTCCACCAATTGTAAGCCGTGTCTCTCAACAAGAAAACTACACACTTAATGCACTCATCAGGGTTCAACGACATCTCATCAAATACTCGAAGGGTATTCTCGTGTGAAAACTCAGCTCACTCATCATCATCATCAGCTGCGGCCCTAAACTCTTCGACCCCATACTTGCGAATCTTGTCTATAGGTGGTTTATTCAATCTGATCGGATCTACAACTTATGGCACAACAGGTACTTGCGGGGGTGGAGGTTATGGAGCAGTCGATTTGTTCTAACAAATTTCAAAAACCATTCACTCATCATACAGAAGAAGGCTTTCTTAGCCTCACCTTCCTCACCACTATCATTTGGCCTTGATGTGGCGTGACATCCTTGAGTGGGGCGGTGCATTACTTTTACATCACAAGAATCGCTCGATCGGGATCCATTACTATAATAAAACACATTTCAACTATCAAATTTCATCACACTATCGCAATTTCACAATATGGCATGTATAGCTAGACTTACACGCTACGTTAGTCTGAGAATCGACTAAACCGTAGCCCTGATACCAATAAAATTGTAACATCCCTAATCTGAAACTGTCGTCGAAATAGGATTAAGGGGTATTACCGATCAATCTGAACATTTAACCTCTAAATGTTGACACAAAGTCAATCATCATCAAACACATTCATATACAATCATAGTGTCCCTTAAATGAGTCATCAAGACCCTAAGCACGCTTATAAACTGAGTTGGGACTAAACTGAAACACATAAAATTTCATAAAAAAATTTGAAACTTTTCTAGAATATAGGGGATGCACGCCCGTCGGGGTAGGCCGTGCCTCTCCCACGGCTACATGACACACTCGTGTGACCTACCCGTGGTTACATACTGCCAAAATCAACATGGCCAGCAAGCACGCCCGTGCGCTAAGGCTGTGTCCTATAAGGTCATATACTGCTATTTCTAGCATGGCCTGTAGGCATGCCCATACCATGGTCGTGTACTATTAAAGCCAGCTACTGACTTGTGCACCACGGTTAGATAACACTCTCGTGCCGAGGCCATGTACAGTTTAAGCTACATTCTACCAATTTACCCACAGTCTGAGGCACGCCCGTGTGCGCCAACCGTGTGACATTATAGGCCATTTTTGCAAGGCCAACATGCCACCCACTTAGGGTCAAACCAACAAGCCAATCAACCAAACATCTCTTGTACATATTGCCATCTAAAAGCATACCAATTTAGCAACTTAAAACATGCAATCAATACCAACTCTAATTATACATAATTCAATACCAATACTTATTCTATCACAGGCATAATCCATTCCCAATATCACTACCCCTACTAGCATTTATGAATACAAAGTTACCACTCAATAGCAAATTCATCAATTTCCAAATCATGCCAGAAGATGCATCATATATATACCACATTTATTCATGCCAAACCTATCACATATCTAGCCACATCTCATGGCTAATTACAAATCTCAAACTTGATCCAATTAACTAGCCTATACATACCATATTCCAGCTATATACATCTTTTCAAAAGTACCAAAATAGAATGTCGATAGTGTGATTGAGAAGCTGACGATACCAGATCTGAGCTAGCTTTACTAGCACTGCAAGGTAGAGAAACAAATCACACAGTAAGCTTTCCAAAGCTTAGTAAGTTCGTAATATAATACATATTACTCAATACTACAACATCAATATGTATATATATATGTACCATCACATAGATAAAGGCACAACTAGGCACATTATCAATCTTAACCACATACCCAATTATCTATTCATTCAACTCTTAAATCTATCATCAACAACATCGGTTCAAATGTACCTTGATCAGCACATAGTTACTTACCATTTATGCTACTCAATTATTCGATATTACCTCTCGTTCAACCCTTGCTATTACTTTGATTTATTCGCACACTTAGTGCTAATTTCATAACTGAAATGTATTCATCACCTCACACTTAGTGCCAATACATTAAACCAAACTTATATCGGTATCGCACACACAGTGCCAAGTCGATAAGTTGAAGCTTCTATCTTTTCGCACACACAATGCCAATCATCTCCTTTTCATTTTAAATTTCACACACTTAGTGCCCCTTTATCTCAATTCAGCACATAGCATTTCAAATCTCATAGATACATATACATCCATTCAATTTATATCACATAGATAAAGTTTACAACTAGTATTATATCCGAACTTACCTCAGACGTCGAACTATCAATACGGTCGATTAATCGAGCACTTTATCTTTGCCTCGATCTCTATTTGAACCTCTCATCTCTTAGTCTATACACATTCAAATTCAATCCATTCAATCATCAATTCAATCATTTAGTCCAAACACACATATTTAGGGTACTTTACAAATTAACCCTCATATTTTCACATTTTCACATTTTGACACTTTAGTCCCTATCTCACAAGATCATCAAATTCACAAATTCCACACATTCACATGCTTGGCCGAACCTCTCTAGGGATTATATAAGTCCAAATATTTCATCAAATTTTCTATTTAGTCCCTCAACTTTCTATTTTCTCAATTTAGCCCTAATTAGCTAAATTCATCAAAACTTCAAGAACAAAGTATGTTCATCTCACTCATATCGTTCATTTAACACCAAAAATCATCATAAAGCTCAATATAGCATCAATGGCATCTCACACAAACATCATCAATACAAAAAATTACAATATGGGTTAGCTAGAGATGAAGCAACGATCATGAAAACGTAGAAATTATCAAAATTTGATTTAAAACTAACCTTGAATCAAGATCAAAACATGCTGAACCCTTGTTTTCTTTTCCCTTTTCTTCTCTTGCTAATATTCAGCCAAGGATGATAACTAAATGACTATTTTCATGTTTTATTATAACATATTAAACATAATTATCACTTTACCAAATTAACCTTTTAATAACCATATAAAACAAATATACATTAAGGCTAATATGTCATTCAGTCATCCACTAAGTACAAAATGGTTTAATTTCCAAATAAGACCTCCTCTTTTAAAAGCCAACAACATCTAAGTACTCACAAATCATCACACAACATTTTACTTTATATGCAATTAAGTCCTTTCTCTCAATTCGACACACAAACGACCAAATTATCATGCAGAATTTTCACACAGACTATGTCACATATTATTCACACAAATAATAATATTAAAATTTTTTTACGACCTCGAATTTTTAGTCTCGAACCAGTGTTCCAACTAAAGCCCAAATTGGGCTGTTGCAGGTTAGGAGTGTTACATTTTATTGGTACCAGAGCTACAATTTAGTCAATTCTAGGACTAACGTAGCGTGTGAGAGTCTAGCTATACATGCCATATATACAAATTGTGATAGTGTGATGAATCTTGACGTGTAAAATGTGTTTTTTGTATTGTAATGAATCCCAAAAGAGTTGTAGCTGATGATGTTGAAAGCAATGCGCCTACTCTCGCTTAAGGGACAACACTATCTGATTTGAGATTGGCTACTAGCGGTCAGGAAGGAGAGGCTAAAAAATCCTTCTTCAAAATAATGAATGAGTGGTTCACTCAATACATTAGGTTGGATCCGGCTCTTTCAAAACCTCTACCCCCACCCAATCCTACTCAGACTTCTGCTGTACCTCTGGTTATGAATTTAAATTTGTTGAATAAGCCTCCGGTCGATAAAACCTAAAAAAATAGGGCTAAAGAGTTTAGGGCCTTCAGTGATGATGATGTTGAGAGAGCTGAGTTTTGGCTCGAGAACACAATTCGGGTATTCGATGAAATGCCATTGACTCATGATGATTGTGTGAAATGTGATGTTTCTTTGTTATGAGATGTAGCTTATCAGTGGTGGAAGACTTTGATTTCTGTTGTTCTAAGATAACGGGTTACATGTGATTTCTTTAAGTTTAAATTTATGAAGAAATACATTAGCCAGTGATTTATAGATAAAAAATAGAAAAAGTTTCTAGAATTGAAACAACGCATGTCTATCACCGGGTATGAATGAGAATTTGTGAGATTAAACCAATATGCTCGGAAATGTGTTTCGACTGAAGAATAATATGTAAATGGTTTGAAGACAGCCTAAATGAAGACATTCATTTTCTAGTTGGAATACTAGAAATAAAAGAGTTTGTTGTGCTTGTTGATCGAGCATGTAAAGTTGAGGAACTCGGGAAAGATAAAAGAAAAGCTGAGTCTGGAGCCAGAGATGTGAGAAAAAGATTTTTGAGTAAATCATTTTAGTCTACTTCAAAGAAATTTAGAGATCAGCATAGCCATTCAAAGACTAATGTGGAACAATCGAACAAAGATCGAGTTAGATCACAATCAAAATTCAAAGCTCTAGCTACTTCGATGGCTAGCGTTGGAAATGTTTGATCCGAATAACTTGAATGTAAGCATTGTGGTAAAAGAAATCCAGGTAGTTGTAGATTGAATGATCGAGCCTGCTTTAGATACAGATCATTAGATCATTTCATCCGAGATTGCCCATAGTCTGTTGAACAAGAGATTGTTCAGAATCTGAAGTCAGATAATGTCTCAGGTAGAGGTAGACCTTTTCGAAATACAACGAAAGTCATTGTTAGTCAGAAAGCTATGAAAGATGCAGTTACAAGATCTGAAGCCAGGACACCTGCCAGAGTTTACGCTATTCGAGCCCGTGAGGAAGCTTCGTCTCAGATGTTATTACAGGTACATTTACTCTTTATGATACTTTTGTGATTGCATTGATAGACCCAGGATCTATTCATTCGTATGTATGCATGAACTTAGTATCCAGTAAGACTTTGTTTGTAGAGTCTACTGAATTTGTTATTAGAGTATCGAAACCCTTAGGTAAATGTGCCTTGGTTGACAAAGTATGCAAGAACTGTCTGTTGATATTTCGAGGTGTTTGTTTTTCGGCTGATCTGATGCTCTTACCTTTTGATGAGTTTGATATAATCTTGGGTATGGATTAGTTAACATTGCATGATGCTGTTATGAACTGTAAAAGAAAGACCATTGATTTGAGATGTCAGAATGATGAAATAGTTATGATTGAATCAAATAATTTAAATGGATTGCCAGCTGTGATATCAGTGTTGAAAGCTCAAAGTTATGTGAAAAAGGGCTATGAATCTTACTTTGCTTATTTGATTGATTCGAGAGTAACAAAAAAGAAAGTTGAATCAATGCCAATTATTTGTGAATTCCCTGACGTGTTTCTTGAAGAACTACTGGGATTACCCCTGATACATGAAGTTGAATTTGGTGTTGAATTAATATCGTGAATGACTCCTATATCAATAGCTCCGTACAAAATTGAAAGAGTTGAAGTCTCAATTGAAAGAGTTGAGCGACAGAGGGTTTGCACGATCGAGTTTCTCACCTTGGGGTGCTCTTGTGTTATTTGAGAAAAAGAAGGATGGTACGATGAGAATGTTTATTGATTACCGTCAGTTGAATAAAGTAACTATTAAGAATAAATATACTTTGCCTAGAATTGATGACTTGTTTGATCAGCTGAAAGTAGCCACTGTGTTTTCAAAGATAGATCTGAGATCGAGATATTATCAGTTGCGAGTAAAAGATTCAGATATTCTAAAATTACTTTCAGAATGAGGTATGGGCATTACGAGTTTTTAGTTATGCCTTTCGGATTAACAAATGCGCCTGGTGTGTTTATGGACATAATGAATATAATTTTTAGACCGTATTAATATTGATTTGTTGTTGTATTCATTAACGACATTTTGATTTATTCACGGGATGAAATTGAGCATGCTGAACATCTGAGAATTGTGCTACAAACTCTGCAAGATAAGAAATTGTATGCAAAGTTTAGTAAGTGTGAATTCTGGTTGTGTGAAGTTGGTTTCCTGGGACATATTATGTCAGCATCTGGTATACGGGTTGATCCGAGTAAGATTTCAGCTATTTTAGAATGGAAGCCTCTGAAAAATGTGTCTGAAGTTCGTAGTTTTCTGGGACTTGCTGGTTATTATCGAAGATTCGTAAAAGGATTTTCAATGATTGAAACTGCATGAAAATAATTGTTTGACACACGATCTTGAGCTAGCTACAATTGTGTTTGCTTTAAATATTTGGCGCCACTATCTCTTGGTGAAAATTATCATGTATTTTCGGATCATAAAATTCTAAAATATTTGATTACTCTGAAAGACCTGAATCTGTGATAGATAAGATGGATAGAACTGTTAAAAGACCACGAGCTTGTAATAGATTATCATCTGGGTAAGACAAATGTTGTTGTTTATGCATTGAGTCAAAAATCACTGTTTGCATTATATGTGATGAATGCTCATTTAGATTTGTCTGATGATGTTTTAGTTTTGGCTGAATTGAAAGTGAAACCGTTGTTTTTACAGCTAAATATGTGATGCACAGAAAGTTGATAATGAGATGTTAGTAAAATGAGCTCAGTGTGAATTGAATTTTGATTCAGAATTTTGAGTTGGTAATGATGATTTTTTGAGATTTCGAAATCGGCTATGTATTCCGAGGAATCCAGAGCTAATTCAGTTGATATTAAAAGAAGCACATAGCAGTCACCTATCTATTCATCTGGGAAGTACAAAGAAGTACAATGATTTGAAACGACTTTATTGGTGGTTTGGTATGAAGTGAGATATATCAAATTTTGTATCGAAATGTTTAGTTTGTTAGCAAGTTACAGCTGAACATCAAGTTCCATCTGGTTTGTTACAATCGATAATGATCCCTGTATAGAAATGGGATAGAGTAACGATAGATTTTGTTTCACGATTACCTTTGACTCTGAGAGAGAAAGATGCAATCTAGGTCGTAGTTGACAGATTAATGAAATCAGCCCATTTTATTCCGGTACGATTTGATTACTCACTTGATAAATTAGCTGAGCTTTATATTTTAGATATTGTGAGATTGCACGGGATGCCACTATCTATTGTGTCTGCAGAGATTCGAGGTTTACTTCATGATTCTGGAAGAAACTACAAGAGTCTTTAGGTACTAAATTGCATTTCAGTACGACTTTTCACCCACAGACGGATGGTCAATCCGAACGGATTATTTAGATACTCGAGGGTATGTTGAGATGTTGCATTCTTGAGTTTGATGGTATGTGGGAACAATATTTGCCATTGATTGAATTTGCGTAAAATAATAGTTTTCAGTCAAGCATCAAAATGACATCTTATGAAGCTTTGTGCGGACGCAAATGTCGAAAACCTTTGTATTAGACTGAGCTAAGTGAAAGTAAGATACACGGGGTTAATTTGGTCAAAGAAACTGAACAGAAAGTAAAAGTGATTCGTGATAGTCTGAAAGACGCATCAGATCGTTAGAAATCTTATGCAGATTTGAAACAAAAAGATATAGAGTTTGATATCAGTAATAAATTATTCTTGAAAGTGTCTCCGTGGAATAAAATACTTCATTTTGCCAGGAAAGGTAAATTGAGTCCGAGGTTCATCGGGCCGTATGAAATTATCGAATGTGTTGGACCTGTTGCATATAGATTGTTGTTGCCACCAGAACTAGAAAAGATTCATACTATATTTCACGTATCAATGCTTAGACGATATAGATCTAACACATCACATATGATTTCTCCGTCTGAGATTGAAATTCGATCTAATATGACTTATGAGGAAGAACCGATCAGTATCTTAGCTCGCGGGGTGAAAGAATTGAGAAATAAGAAAATCTCATTAGTAAAAGTTCTGTCGCATCGACACGAAGTTGAAGAGGCTACGTGGGAACCCGAATATGCTATGAGACAACAATATCTGAATCTGTTTAACAGTGCGATTTTCAGGGATGAAAATCCTTAAGGGGGGAGAATTGTAATAGTCCAGTTTTGATCCTAGTCAGATAGTGATTTCGGGACCAAAGATCCGAGTTAGAAAATATTTTAATATTATTTTCTATGCTTACAATACGTGATTGAGCATGTGTGAAAGTTTCGTGAATTAATTTGTCAGTTTGTGTGCTTAATTAGAGAAAAGGACTAAATTGCATTTAATGCAAAATTTGCATACTTTATGGAAAGGTATCTAATTGTTATGGCTTTTATTATATGGAGTCCTTATGTTGTTATTAAACCAAAGGAATTTTGGATGGACAAAAATGCCATATGTTAGTGGAATACAAATGATAATAAAAAGGCTAATTTGGTAATTAATTAATTTAGTAAAGATTTAATTTAACAAATGCATGAAAAATGGCCATTTCTTATCATCTTTGTGCCGAAATTAAAATAGAAAGAAAAGAGTTTTAGGTTTTGGCTATGTTCAAGCTTGATTAAAGGTTAGTTTTTGTTTTATTTTTGATAACTTCTACGCTTTTGTAGTCGTTGCTTCGAGTAATGCAAAACCCATGCCTTAATTTTGTAAATTGATGATGATTTTGAAATGTACCATTGATGAATTCATGATTTCTGTGATGTTTGAGGATGAAATATGAAAGATATGTGATAGATTAACATAGTTTGCCTTTGGACTTTTGATAAATTTGAGTAATTTGGACTAAATTGAGAAAATAATATTTTGAAGGACTAAATTGTAAAATAAATGAAATGTATGGACTTGTATGAAGTATCTAAAAATTTGGCTAAGCATGGGTGCAAGCAAATTATGTGTATTTTGCGATTTTGTGAAATAAGGACTTAAATGTCCAAATGTGAAAATGCGAGGGCTCAATTGTAAATTTCCCTAAATGTGTGTTTTTTGATTGAATTGAATAATTTGGTGAATAAATGGGTTAAATTTGAATATGTATAGATCAAGAACCAAAGAAAACGGATTTAGACCGAGGGAAGTCGAAAGTGATCGAGTAGTCGAATCTGTTCATTTAGTCCGAATACGAGGTGAGTTTATATACAAATAAATGTATTTGAATTGGTTTATTTATGTATCTATGAAATTTAGTTGTGATGAATGTGTATAAGATGACATGAAATCCGAGAAGGTATCGTCAAAGTATCAGTATTCGAAAAGTGTAGTACGAACCCTAAGAATAGATAGGATCTATATGTCATAACATAGGTTTTCGATATGTGATATCGTGTAAGACAACATCTGGGACACTGGCATAGATATGAGATTTACGTGTAAGACCATGTTTGGGACATTGGAATCGTATTTGATTCGTGTAAGACCCTTTCTAGGACAGTGGCATCGATATTTGGTTACATGTAAGACCACGTCTGGGACGTTGGCATTGTACGATTATTCCGAGTATTTCGAGTATCCTATTTGATTCCGAATGGTTCAAAGGAAAAATTCAAGAAATGAAAGAATGGGTGAAATGTATAACCGTTTTAGGTACGTTTTATGTGTATGCTTTGTTTAAACATGAAAGGTAAGTATCTATGAATTTGCAATAGAGAAACATGTGCAAAGATTCAATGAGACAAAATGTGATATATGCATGAATGTGTTAAGAGCAAAAGAGACACTTTGAATTATGAATTGTTGTTAAGTAATGGCTAAACAAATGATCCAAAGAAAAGTAATGGATTTGAAATTGAGTAACATTAATGATCTTATAGTTGATTTGATTACGTGTGTTATATGTTAAGTTTATTTGTATATGGTTTACTAAGCTTTTAAAAGCTTACTCTGTGTGTGTTTTGCATTGTTTTATAGATCGTTAAATCTACTGAAGGCTCGAGGATCGTCATCACACTATCGAATAATATTTTGGTACTTTTTTAATATGTATATATTAAGTATGGCATGTATAGCCTAGTTGATATCGCTATGTTTTGAAAGGTGTATAAATAGCCATGTGATATGGCTAGATAATGATATAATGTGAATGAGTAGTTTACGATATATGATGCATGGTTTGGTATGGTATGATGGCCAATGAGATGGCCAAATTTATGATATGTATATAATGCTAAGCTAGCATATTATTGATGAATAGATGTCATAATAAATTATGGTAAGTTTGTGGATGGATTTTACTTAGAAATGCTTGTAATTAAGTTGAGCTAATTGGCATACAAGATGGTGTGTTTGAAATGATCTTGAATGAGTAGGAAAGATGGTCAATTTGGTATGTTTTGGTTGAAATTTTTCTGGGGAATGATACTTGTATGTGCTTGTAGGTATATCCCAAAGTGTGGGTGGCAAAATGGCCTTGTAAATGGCCTATACTTGGCCACATGGTTGAGCACACGACGTGTGGCTTGACCGTGTCCTTCGTGGTTATGTTATAAAGCAAGTTAGACTCGACCACGGGCTAGACACGCGGGTGTGTGATTGGCCGTGTGAATAAAATAGTGATGACTGCAGGCTGGACACATGGGCGTGTGACTGACCGTGTGGTGCAAGTCAGTAGCGACCACAAGCGAGGAATATGGGCGTGTCCATGGCCGTTTGGACAAGTCAGAATGTATGCCCTATTTTGACACGGCTTAGACACACGGGCGTGTCTGAGATTGTGTGAGGCACATGGCTTGACCACACGAGCATGTTTAAATTTTTAAAAATCCCGTATGTGTTTGGTTTAGTCCCGCCCCCTTTCTAAAGCATGATTAAGGTCTCGTAGATCTCATTAAGGGACTATGTGCTTGTGATAAACCGTAAAAGTAACATATTTTAAACCCATATTTAGCATACTTTTGGATGATTTATTCCATGGATTGTGTAAAAAGGTGCGCTTAATCCTTTCTTTTCATGTTTTATACTCACGAAAGCACCTAGGGACAGAAAGAACAAGAAACGGGCCTAAAATGGACCAAATGGGCCGTAACCCGAAATCAGCACATCCTGGACTTAAGCCCACATGGTCGTGCCTCTTAAGAGAAGTTCGAACACGGCCTGACCATGATTCACACGGTCGTACCTCATTAACAGGATCGGACACGGCCTGGCCACGAAACACACGGGCGTGTGTCCATGGGCGTGTCCCTGCCGTGGCCAAGTGGAGTTCTACTCGGAATAGGGTGTTTAGAGGCAAAGAAACAAATTCCAAAGCCTATTCAAACACCCTAGCAGGAGTTCTACTTGGATTAGGATATGTAGGGGGCCAAGTAAAGCATCTCAAAGTCTATATAAACACCCTAGGAGGCAATTTAAGGGGGGAGTTCGGCAGAAACCTTCTGCCAGAGCTAATGGCTAGCTAGGCCAAGAAGCCGAGCCAGAAAGGTCAGATTTGTGGGAATCTATAACACCCCAAACATGGCTCAAACACCACGACCGGATCTGGCATGTCACTAGGAAAAATTTACAAAGTATCGCGAGTTTTAGAAAACTTTTGAGTTACTATCTATTTAAAACTCCAAGTTTAGTGGTTTATTTAAAAAAAAACTTTACAATCGTTTTATGAAAATAATTTATTTCTTGTGTTTTAGGTGACATTATTAAAATATTTGCTATTGCATTTGATCATGTTAGAGATCTGTCATAAAAATCTGTTTACTAAGACGTTAACTGTGTTGCATGAAAACTTTACTTGCATTAAGAAAATTTCATATCAACCATCTTATAATTAAAACGTCTAAAACTTAAAACCGAAATTATAAACCAAATTATTAGTGGTCTTATTACAACATAGAACCCCCAAAAATTAAAGATAAATAAAGTTATATTCAGGATGAAAGAAAATTGTGTATGGCCACCCCGCAATCCTCTCCGGCCTAGTCCACTGCACTATTTATTACTTGCAAAGATGTTAAGCAAACAGAGTGAGTCGAAGGACTCAGTGTGCAATTTCCAAGCACCATCGTTGGCTCAAGTCCATTCACTTACCATTTGGGCCTTAGCCCCTTTTTACATAATCACATTGGGCGGAGCCCATTCGAAACAAGTAAGGGCCTTAGCCCAGATTCGAGAATAAGTAGCACATGTAAAATGATGCGAGACCCAACTGACCTAAATTTCCATCCGCCACACACCACCCATACACCAATCACACCAGGAGTTTCTACAATCGACCTCCTTCTGCACACATTAATGGCGGTCATCTGCGATTAAGCCTATTGTCAGAATCGTGACAGAGTCACCAGGTTATGTGGCATAGCCATTAGAACAGAGTGTGACAGAGCCACCAGAATAGGTTGTGGCAAGGCCACTAGAACGCTTCCCCATTTCATTAATAATGTATATATCCACCCCTATGCAGACATAAAACCATGATGTATGGATGCAACAAGTTTCGGCATACATGTATAAAATATTCAGAGTATACAGATAATCATGACAACATAGTCATTTATATAACACAGTCAGAAGTCACTAACCTGATGTCTCGTTTTTACCTTCATGGATAACCCCACAATCGATACCGAAGTTTCAAGAATTTAACAGAACATAGATAAATTAATAGATACAACAATCATAGGTGTGGGAATTACACACCTGTAAACACGAAGAACTAAACTATCGATCTTGCTAACCCCTTTACTCACAAAGATCACAATGATCTGCTTATCTCTCTTTGAAGCTGGCCCACAACCCATTGGAAAGTCTCGAACGGCAAACACCGCACGCTTCTTGAAATTAGGGGTAGGGACCGCGAGTCCAACCCCTTCCTTACTTGGTTGGTATGCTATTCTATAAAAGATCTTGGTCAGAAGACCGGGTTAAGACATTAAGAAAGAAATATGGAAACGAGAACACACGCTTAAATAAAGAGGTTCCTTACCTAGATCGACAGAAACTGAAAGTTTCAGGCTTGGGTTATGAGATCAATTGAGTACCTATATAAATACCGTGTAAGAATTGATTCCCCAAGAAAATGGATCCAAAGAAGTGACCTACCGGCCAACCAAATGAATAGAAACCTCCTATGGCCTATTCGGCCAATAACACTTACCAACGCCCTCTTGGAAGTAGGCCACTCAAAGAAAGGATGATGAAGACATGTCCCTCTACCCCTATCCAATATCCATAGATACGAATTAGAAACTTCGATTAGCCATAACAAAAAGAAAGAGAAGATAAAATGATAAGGAGAGCGAAGAAGATCCCTTACCGAAACAAGAGTGTAACGATTAAAAGTTCTATGCTTGGCTATCAACAAAGCCGACAGAAAGGTGCAGATTCAGCTAAAGCAAAAAGAAATCAAAAAGATGAAATGGTAGCAGATGTTGATTCGGTCAAGAAAGAAATGAGAGATGGGTTCGACTATGAAGAACAAATGGAGGAAATATAGAGCAAGAAAAAGAAAGAAGAAAAGCAAAGGGGTGCTACGACTTGAATAGAAGAGAAAAGAAACAAAACAAAAAGAAGAGAAAAGGAGCTTGTGAGGATTCGAAAGGGTTGGGAGCTTGGGGGGAATGAAAGCTATTAAGAGAGAAAGAGAAGAATAGAAAGTAAAAGAGTGCCCAAACAGGTTTTGGCCTACCAATGAGGAAATGACTAAGTAGCAGCCTTAGGAGTTTTGGCTAACAGAAAAAGAAAATGTGCTGAAAGAAGAGCACACCAAAAGCCAGAAAGAGAACCTTCAACACACACAATTTGCTAAAAACATACCACAATTTCGGCACCTAAACCCCTCCACCAAAACTGAATGCCTACACGCCCTCCCAGCACTACTCAAAATTCGGCCAACTTCCTTCTCACCTCAATCCCCATGCTTCCTCCTCAACTCTCTCCTAAATCCCCTCTCTTCCACTCATTTAATTCGGTTTGAAAAATCCAAACACCCCAAATGACTCTCCACCACTTATTTGAATTGTTTGACCAGGTCTTCCCTCTCTCTTCCAGAGTTTGATTACCATCCAACCGCCTCCTTTGTCTGTGCCTGAACAATAATACCCTCCTGTGCTGCTTGAGAGTTTCGAACCCTGTCTCTTTCAGCTTCTCTTGTGATGCCACCTCCTTGCATGCTAGGTGGCGTCTCCTTGCCACTTTACCATTGCACTTCTTATGTCACTAGACACAAGCAATACTTAAAGCCTGACCCAGCCAGCTCCCCCCTAAAGTGCCCAAAAATTGATATTTTTACCAAGGCTTCAGCCTGACCCCGAGCCTTCCCAGGGTCCCCTAATATAACATGTTAGCAGATAAAGCATACCAAGACACAGAAATGCAATAAATACAAAGCCCCTAAATCCCAAATGTTACAGTTCTACCCCCTTAAAGAAATTTCGATCGCGAAATTACCTGGTTAAAAGATATGAGGGAATTGCTGCCGCATAACATCCTTTGGCTCCCACGTCGCCTCTTCTATACCATGATTCTGCCACAAGACTTTGACCATCAGGAATGATTTCCTTCTAAGCACCTTAACGTCTCGCTCTAGGATCTGCACTAGTTCCTCCTCAAAGGACAAGCCTGGTCTTACTTCAATCTCCTCTACAGGCACAATGTACGACGAATCAGAACGGTAACACTTCAGCATCGAGACATGGAACACATCATGTATCTGTTTCAATTCTGAAGGCAACTGATGTTCTGCTTTCACCTGCTGACACATCAAGCACTTACCCACAAAACCATTAATCTCTTGCTTCAATCTAGGCCACCAAAATTGTTCCCGCAGATCCCGATACATATTATTCCCACCAAGATGCATAGCGTAAGGGCTACTATGTGCTTCCTGAAGAATCATCTGTCTCAACTCAACATCCTTTGGCACACTGACCTTTCCACGGAAACATAGAACCCCATTACTATTCAAACTATAATCTTCTACCTCACCATTCTGGACTTGCAAGAGTCGGGCACTTAACACATCATCCAAAATTTGTTTCTCTTTAATCTGTGTTATCCATGTCAGCTTCACTTGGAGTTCAGCTAACAGACTTCCATCATCATACAAACTGAGGTGAGAGAACATCGCCCTCAAATTCGACATCACTTTCCTACTTAACGCATTTGCCACCACATTAGCTTTACTTGTGTGGTATTTGATCGAGCAATCGTAGTCCTTTAATAGTTCAATCCACAGTCGTTGTCTTAAATTCAACTCCTTCTAGGTAAGGAGATATTTCAAACTCTTATGGTCAATGTAGATAATAGACTTCTCTCCGTACAAATAATGTCTCCAAATCATCAGAGCAAATACTACCGTAGCCAACTCTAGATCATGCGTAGGATAGTTCATCTCATGCGGTCTTAACTGCTGAGACGCATACGCAACTACCTTTCCATCTTGCATCAGCACACACCCTAACCCCGTGTGTGAAGCGCCACAATAGACATCGAACTCTTTCCCAGCCTCAGGCTGAATCAAAACCAGAGCTTCCGTTAAGATCCTTTTCAGCTTCTCAAAACTTTCCTGCTACTTGTCAGTCCAAACAAATGATACCCCTTTCCACAATAACTTTGTCAAGGGTGCCACAATTAAGGAGAATCCTTCAACAAACCTTCTGTAGTATCCTGCCAAACCCAAGAAACTTTGAATCTCCGCCACGGACTTAGGCGGTTTCCAGTCCAACATAGCTTCAATCTTCCAGGGGTCAACCCTTATCCCCTCTGCAGAGACAAAATGACCCAGAAAGGTAACTTCCTTCAACCAAAATTCACACTTGCTGAATTTGGCGTACAACTACTTCTCCCTCAAAATCCACAGAACCACCCGAAGATGCGAGTCATGCTCTTCTTCCGTCTTGGAATATACTAGGATGTCGTCTATGAACACCATGACAAATCGATCTAGATAGAGTTGGAATACCCGATTCATCATATCCATGAATGCTACTGGTTTATTTGTCTACCCGAACAACATCACCAAGAACTCATAGTGACCGTAGCAAGTTCAAAACGCTGTCTTATGAATATTCGCTTCCTTGACCTTAAGCTGATGATACCCTGACCTCAAATCAATTCCTTGACCTTAAGCTGATGATATCCTGACCTCAAATCAATCTTTAAGAAGACTGAAACCCCCTTAAATTGATCGAATAAATCGTCAATCCTCGAAGGTGGGTATTTATTCTTAATCGTCAACTTATTTAACTAACGATAGTCAATGCACATACGCATGGACCCGTCCTTCTTCTTCACAAATAGCACCAATGCTCCCCACGGAGACACCCTTAGTCGAATAAACCCCCAATCCAATAGCTCATGGATCTGAGCTTTGAGTTCTGCTATCTCCTTCGGTGCCATCCTATAAGGGGCGATGGACACCAGAGCTGTACCCAGAAGTAGTTCAATTCAAAATTCCACCTCACGATCCGAAGGTAACCCTAGAAGCTCATTAGGAAAGATATCCATAAATTCCCATACTATTCTAACCCCATTAACGGTCACATCCTTTGCATCCAATGCACTCATAAATGATAGGAATGCCTTGTATCCTTTTCAAACCATCTTAACAGCCTTTAGCACGGAAACCATGTTAGACAAATGATTCATTCTTTCCCCTATTACGACCACCTCCACGTCCTCTAGGGTACTCAACACTATTCGCTTAGTCGAGCAATCCAACTTAGCACGATGCTTAACTAACCAATCCATGCCCAAGATGAGGTCAAACTCCTCGAATGGTAATTCCATTAAGTCTGCCGGAAACACTAATCCTTAAATCTCTAAAGGTACATCCCTAAATAGTTTGTCCACTACCATGGATTGTCCTAAAAGGATAACCACAGTCATACATTACATGCAACATAAGAGTGGGTCAAACCAATATCAATCAAAGAAAGAAATGGCTTATCAGTTATAAGAAACATACCGGTTATGGCGTCCCGTGCGTCGCCATCCTCTCATCGATGAGCTGCGTAGAGTAAACTCGGCTGTCTTGCATCTGCTCTACTGCCACCCCTACCGAGTGCTCCATGATCCCGACTGAAACTATTTCCTCTTCTAGCTGGGCACGACCCCTCAGTGATGGCTGACCACCCCTCCTGAACTGATCAAAACCCTGCCTAACTGGCCGCATCTAGTCCACTTGTGGACAATCCTTAACCATATAATCCATAGATCTGCACCTGAAACATCCACCAGTTCTCTTCCTACACTCCCAAAAATGCACCTTCCCATACAGAGCACATGATCAAAACTGACCCCCCGTAGTAGGCGTCGAGGCGGAACCGGCCCATCAAACCTAGGCCTTTTTTGAAAACCCCCAGACGATCCCGACAACCCAAAACTTATCTTGTTCTTACCCTGATCCTTATCCCTATTTCGTCTCTCAGTCCGTTTTACCTCTTCAGCTATTTTAACTTTCTCAACTAGAATGGAAAAGTCCCTCTCTCGCTGCGGAGCTATCAATACCCTCAACTCATCCCCCAGCCCATCTTCAAATCGCACACATCACTTATATTTAGTTGCCACTATGCCTCTAGCGTAACGGCTTAAGCGCAGAAATTTTGCCTCATACTTAGCCACAATTTTACCCCATTGTACTAAATTCAAGAATGCTTTCCTCTGAGCATCCACATAACTAGCCCCAACGTACTTCCCTTAAAATGTCATTTTAAAGAAATCCCAGTCAATTCGATCTGCTGGAGTACCCTCTCTTACTATGAGCCACCACAGATATGCCTCATCCCGAAGAAGGGACACCAATCCTTTCAATTTTTCCTCTGCCGTGCAGTCTAGATCATCCATAATTCTCTCGACTACCTCGAGCCAATATTCGGCCACATTTGGAGCCACATTAGAAATACCTCTAAACATTTTAGCTCCGTTTGCTTGAAGTTGCTCAAGAATGGACTTCCGATACATTGTCCCTATGCTTGCCCCAAGAACTCGCTCCAACACACACAGCATTACTTGAGACAGGGCATCATCCCTACCAGTTCCATCTTGCAACCCCGCTTCTGCCTCAGGTGATGCTGGCGCTTCACCCTCCGACTCATTCCCAGCTTTTGAGAAATCAGCCTCAGCACCTCGGCCTCTACCATAGCCGCGTGCAACACGTCCCCATCCTCTAGCACTCATATCTATCGAATCATTTTAATCTGATTACAAATTCTATGCATTAGTACCCTTTTCACTATTGATTAACGAGTAATTTTTATGAGAGTAGAGTTACATGTAGTGTTTCGCAGAACATACATAAACCTAGAGGTTTTCATCTCTAAAGAGTTCCTAAATTCTAGCATTCATAGCACCATTTAATTACTTCATGCTTAATCACCCAATTCAGTCAAAAATCTTAGCGTACGGGCCGGATGCTGGAGACTTGGGTGCCATGCTCTAGAAAAGAAAAAAAAAACCTGCATAGATATACATATATATATGTATTTCTAAATCACTTTTAAATCAAACTCGAAAAATGTTTTAAACCCAAAACCCATGGCCGAGCTTTTAAAATCTGGCTCTGATACCAAAATTGTAACACCCCAAACCCGGCTCAAACACCACGACCAAATCTAGCAAGTCACTCGAAAAAATTTACAAAGTATCGCGAGCTTTAGAAAACTTTTGAGTTACTATCTATTTAAAACTCCAAGTTTAGTGGTTTAGTTAAAAAAAAAACTTTACAATCGTTTTAAGAAAATAATTTATTTCTTGTGTTTTAGGTGACATTTTTAAAATATATGTTATTGCATTTGATCATGTTAGAGATCTATCATAAAAATCTGTAAACTAAGACGTTAACTATGTTGCATGAAAACTTTACTTCCATTAAGAAAATTTCATATCAACCATCTTATAATTAAAAAGTCTAAAACTTAAAACCAAAATTATAAACCAAATTATTAGTGGCCTTATTACAGCATAGAACCCCCAAAAATTAAAGATAAATAAAGTTATATTTAGGATGAAAGAAAATCATGCATGGCCACCCCGTAATCCTCTCCGGCCCAGTCCACTACACTATTTATTACCTGCAAAGATGTTAAGCAAATATAGTGAGTCGAAGGACTCAGTGTGCAATTTCCAAGCACCATCGTTGGGCTCAAGCCCATCCACTTACCATTTGGGCCTTAGCCCCTTTTACATAATCACATTGGGTGGATCCCATTCGAAACCAGATTGAGCCTTAGCCCCACAATTCAGAATAGCAAGTAGCACATGCAAAATGATGTAGAACCCAACCCCAACCTAAATTTCCATCCGCTACACACCACCCGTACACGCCAATCACACCAATAGGGATTTCTATAATCGACCCTTACCGCTACACACCATCGATGGCAGTTATGCTGCAATTAGCTGCCCATCGTCAAAATCGTGACAGAGTCACCAGGTTATGTGGCATAGCCACTAGAACAGAGTGTGGCGGAGCCACCAGAACAGATTACGGCAAGGCCACCAGAACGCTTCCCCTTTTCATTAATAATATATATATCCACCCCTATGCAGACATAAAATCATGATGTATGGATGCAACAGGTTTCGGCATACATATAAAAATATTCAGAGTATACAGATAATCATGACAACATAGTCATTTATATAGCACAGTCAGAAGTCACCAACCTGATGTCTCGTTTTTACCTTCATGGATAACCCCACAATCGATATCGAAGTTTTAGGCATTTAACAGAACATAGATAAATTAACAGATACAACAAGCATAGGTGTGGGAATTACACACTTGTAAACACGAAGAACTAAACTATCAATTTCGCTAACCCCTTCACTCGTAGAGATCACAATGATCTACTTATCTCTCTTTGAAGCTGGCCCACAACCCGTTGAAAAGTCTCGAATGATAGACACGGCACGCTTCTTGAACTTAGGGGTAGGGACCGCGAGTCCAACCCCTTCCCTTACTTGGCTGGTATTTGATTCCATAAAAGATCTTGGTCAGAAGATCGGGTTAATACATTAAGAAAGAATTATAGAAACGAGAACACACGCTCAAATAAAGAGGTTCCTTACATAGATCGACAGAAACTGAAAGCTTCAGGCTTGGCTTATGAGATCGATTGAGTACCTATATAAATACCGTGTGAGAATCGATTCCCCAAGAAAATGGATCTAAAGAAGTGACCCACTGGCCAACCAAATGAATAGAAACCTCCTATGGCCTATTTAGCCAACAACACTTACCAACGCCCTCTTGGAAGTAGGCCACTCAAAGAAAGGATGATGAGGACATGTCCCTCTACCATTGGCCAATGTCCATAGATACGAATTAGAACCTTCGATTAGCCATAACAAAAAGAAAGAGAAGAGAAAATGATAAGGAAAGTGAAGAAGATCCCTTACTGAAATAATAGTGTAACGATTAAAAGTTCTATGCTTGGCTATCAGCAAAGCTGATAGAAGGGTACAGATTCGGCTAAAGCAAAATGAAATCAAAAAGATGAAATGGTAACAGATGATGATTCGATTAAGAAAGAAATGAGAGATGGGGTTCGGCGATGAAGAACAAATGGAGGAAATATGGAGCAAGAAAAAGAGAGAAGAAAAGTAAATGGGTGCTACGGCTTCAATAGAAGAGAAAAGAAACAAAACAAAAAGAAGAGAAAAGGAGCTTGTGAGGATTTGGCAAAGGTTGGGAGCTTGGGGAGAATGAAAGCAATTGAGAGAGAAAGAGAGGAATAGAAAGGAAAAGAGTGCCCAAACAGGTTTCGACCTACCAGTGAGGAGATGACTAAGTAGCGGCCTTAGGAGTTTTGGCTAACAGAAAAAGAAAATGTGCTAAAAGAAGAGCACACCAAAAGCCAAAAAGAGAACCTTCAACACGCACAATTTGCTAAAAACATGCCACAATTTTGGCACCTAAACCTCTCCACCAAAACTGAATGCCTACACCCCTTCCCAACATTGCTTAAAATTTGACCAACTTTCTTCTCACCTCTATCCCCATTCTTCCTCCTTGATTCTCTCCTAAATCCCCTCTCTTCCACTCATTCAATTTAGTTTGAAAAATTCAAACGGCCCAAATGACTCTTTGCCACTTATTTGTATTGTTTGACCAGGTCTTCCCTCTCTCTTCTAGAGTTTGATTACCATCTAGCTGCCTCTCTTACCTGTGCCAAAAAAATAATACCCTCCTGCGCTGCTTGAGAGATCCGAACCCTCTCTTTCTCAGCTTCTTTTGTGACGCCACCTCCCTGTATGCTAGGTGGCATCTCCTTGCCACTTTACCATTGCACTTCTTGTGTCACTAGACCCAAGCAATAATTCTTAAAGCCTGACCCAGCCAGCTCCCCCTAAAGTGCCAAAAAATTAAAGTTTTTACCAAGGCTTCAGCTTGACCCCGAGCCTTCCAAGGCCTCCTAACATAACAAGTTAGTAGATAAAGCATACCAAGACACAAAAACATAATAAATACAAAGCCTCTAAATCCCGGATGTTACAGAATCACTAAAAGATAGCCAGTTGTTCCATTTCAAGAAGTCGAAATTCTACTCAAGACGGCGGATCTCTCCTTTAATTCCTTCAGGAAGTTTTAGGGATTTCTTATGTTTTGTTTAATCTTTTCTTCTAAGATGTTTTCTATCATTATGAACTAAGCCCTTTAGATACCTGAAGGGGATGAAACCTAAAACGGATCTTATTATTGTTTTCTGAACTATATGATAAATTCTTAATTTGTTCTTAATTATGTGTGCTTAATTCTTGTGTTAATATTTCTGGGATATTGATTCAAGTTGAATGTGCTTAGGTGGTTGAGCAAAAGTCCCTGCTTACGAGTAGATCTAGCATAATTAAGCAGAGTTAATCGCACACCTAGAGATATGGTGACGAGATTTTACAAGATTAGGGTGAAACCTAATATGAGAGTCCATAGATCGAGTTAATGTGATTCTAGGGGTTTTAATTAGAAAGAGATTTCAATTAATCAACCTAGGGTTAGACGTTATTCACCTCGAGAGAGGGTTTACTATAAATTAGATAATCTTATTGATCAAGTCAAGTGAATAAGCTGTCTGGTTTAGTGTTAGATAACAAGTGAAGTCTAGGTGGATTCTTCCTAAGGGTATCGTCTTAATCAACTGAGTTTTCCTAACAGTATTTCCCCAATTCATTCTTTTTGTCTTTGTTTCTTTAGCCTAGTAGTTAGTTTTAGATTAAACAACCAATTACTTAATATTTAGGCTAAATAATAGAAAGAAGGTTAGTATTAGTACTTTTAGTTCCTTTAGGTTCGACAATCCGGTCTTGCCTAAGCTATACTATTGTTCGATATGTGCACTTGCCTTAAGTCGTTGTTCGAGTTAGTTTCCAGGTTCGATCATTCTCTTTATAAATTTTAAAACTCGACAAAACAACGATCAAGTTTTTGGCGCCGTTGCCGGTGGACTAAAATATTAAGAATGCCCTATTTTTATTACTTTATCCATTATTTTTATTTTTATTTTTTTTGAAATTTATTTTTATTTTTATTTTAGCTTTAACCTTGCTAATTTTCTTTCTTTCTTTTCCTAGCAGGTACCTCTAGTTTATGACTAGAAGGAACCTGAAAGGACCACTAGTATACGACAATGATATTGAAGCTACCACTCGCAAGAATCGCAGAGAAATTAGGTGAGCCCTAAATTACACAAAAGAAGAACGAGAAGGCAGATCCAATCTTATTGAAGGGATGGACGAGAATAACCCACCACCATAAGATAACAATGCTCCGCATACTATGTATGATTATGCTAAACCTCATTTAACTGGAGCAGAATCGAGAATTGTTGGCCTACTATAGTTGCTAATAATTTTGAATTAAAGCCTAACACTATACAAATGATTCAAAAATTTGTTTAATTTGATGGTTTGTAAGACGAAGACCCGAATACCCATATAGCTATTTTTTTAGAGTTCTGTGATACCTTCAAAATAAATGGCGTTTCTGATGATGCCATACGTCTTCGGTTATTTCCCTTTTCATTAAGGAATAAAGCCAAATAGTGGTTAAACTCGTTACCACGAGGGTCAATCACCACATGGGATCAAACGACCGTAATTTTTTATTTAAATATTTCCCACCGGCCAAAACGGCCAAATTATGGAATGATATCTCTTCTTTTGTGCAGATGGATTTAGAGACATTATATGACGCATGGGAGAGATACAAGGATCTCTTCAGAAGGTGTCCGCACCATGGTTTACCCTTGTGGCTCCAAGTCCAAACTTTTTATAACGGTGTAAACCCCTCAACGAGGAAACTAATTGATTCAGCCGCCGGTGGAACCCTGAACAACAGAACTCCTAAAGCAGCCTATGAGTTTATCAAAGAGATGTCACTGAATAACTACCAGTGGCAGGATACAAGGACAAAACCAGCATAATTAGCCAGAGTTTTCAACCTCGACGTAGTAACCATGCTATCAATAAAGGCAGAGATGATGAATAAAAAGCTTGATAGTTTGTGTTCTTTGCAAGTACATCCAGTAATGCAGTGCGACGCAAGTGGAACTATGGTGAATCTTGAGTACCAACCTTACCAACCGGGCATAGAAAATGAACAGATGAACTATATAGGTAATAGTTTCAGATCTAATAATAACCCTTATAGTAATACCTATAATCCAGGTTGGAGGAACCACCCAATTTTTTCATGGGGAGGTTAAGGAAATCAAAGACAACAACCTCCTCAAAATTTCCAGAATCAGCCATATCCATAAGAAAAGAAGTCGAACCTCGAAGAGATGTTGACAAAATTCATGGCAGCCATAGAAAACCGTATCCAAGACACTGAGGCAACACTTAAAAACCAACAAACATCGATGGAAGGATCAATAACCAAGTTGGGGAACTTAGTAAGTCAGTCAGGGAAATTACAAAGTCAGTTGGATAACTTGCAAAGTTAATGTCTGAACGACCACAAGGGCGTCTACCAAGCAACACCGAGATCAACCCAAAGGAGCAAATCCAAGCCATAACATATCAGGAAAATGTAAGGTTAGATGAACCAAATTCAATACAAGTAAGTGAGGTAGAAGAAGGTAAAATTGAGGTAACCCAAGAAAAGCCAAAATCGATAATCAAAGAATACCAACCTCGCCTACCTTATCCTGAAGCGTTGAAGAGAGGCGATACAGAGGAATAGTTTGGTAAGTTTTTTAAACTTTTAAAGAAATTACATATTAACTTACCGCTTCTTAAAGCTCTACCATAGATGCGATTGAGGAAATTTTTAAGACAACTCTTGACGAACAAGCGTAAGTTAGACGAGGAGTCGCATGTGGAGCTAAACGCAATGTGCTCAACAGATAGACTTTGTCTAATGAGATTTTCTTATCTCTTAATTCTTTCACCTCGTGATCTAAAATTCGGATCGATTCTTCTTCATAAGTCATATCGGATTGGATTTCAATCTGAGACGGAGAAATCACAATTGATGGGTCAGACTGTATCGTCTAAGCATTGACACGTGAAATACATTATGAATCTTTTCTAGCTCAGGTGGTAGCAACAGGTCCATGTGCTCGATAATTTCATACGGCCCGATGAACATCGGACTCAATTTACCTTTCTTGCCAAAACAAAGTATTTTCTTCCAAGTAGACACTTTCAAGAGCACTTTATCACCGATCTCAAACTCTATATCTTTTCATTTCAAGTTTGCATAAGATTTCTGACGATCTGACACGGCTTTCAGACTATCACGAATCACTTTCACTTTCTATTCAGTTTCTTTGATCAAATCAACCCCGTGTATTTTATTTTCACTTAGCTCAGCCCAATACAAAAGTGTTCGACATTTACGTCCGTAGAAAGCCTCATAAGGTGTCATTTTGATACTCGACTAAAAACTGTTATTATACGCAAACTCAATCAATGGTAAATATTGCTCCCATGTACCATTAAACTCAATAATACAACATCTCAACATATCCTTGAGTATCTGAATGATCCACTCGGATTGACCATCTGTATGTAGGTGAAAAGTTGTACTAAAATGTAGTTTAGTACCTAAAGCCTCTTGCAGTTTCTTCCAGAATCGTGAAGTAAACCTCAGATCTCTGTCAGACACAATAGATAGTGGCACCCCGTGTAATCTCACAATATTGGTAATATAAAGCTCATGTAATTTATCAAGTGAGTAATCAGATTGTACCGGAATAAAATGGGCTGATTTCATCAATCTGTCAACTACAACCCAAATTGCATATTTCTTTCTCGGATTCAAAGGCAACCCTGAAACAAAATCCATCGTTACTCTATCCCATTTCCACTCAGGAATCATTAGCAGTTTTAACAAACCAGATGGCACCTAATGTTTAGCTTTAACTTGCTGACAGACAAAACCGAGACAAACTCTGAAATATCCCGTTTCATACCAGACAACCAATAATGTTGCTTTAAATCATGGTACATTTTTGTACTTCCTAGAGGAACAGATAGACGACTACTATGAGCTTCTTTCAATATCGACTGAACCAAATTCAGTTTTCTCAGTACACATTGTAACATCCCAAATTTGGGCCTAGTAGGATTGGGCCCAATGGGCCTTAGGCGTAGTAGCGACTAAAATTTTTTAGAATAAGAGCACGGCTTTAAAGCAAGTTAGATCTAGCATCTGAGTGATTTTGAAAGGTTAGGGGGCTTCTATAAAGTTTCAGGTTCAAGTTAGGCCTTAGGAAAAATTTTGGTTTTAGGTGAATAAAACCCTGGGAGTTAATAGGTAGGCTTTAAGAATAAAATCTAGAGAAAATGTCACAAGTGGAGTGTGTGGTGTAGTGGCAAAGTGACGCCACATAAGAGGCAAGGGGGTGTGACGCCAAAAAAGAAGGAAGGAAGGAGGTCCAAGGTTCAAGTCTTGGCTCTTGCATTTTGGTTTTCTTTTTATATGGACTTTAGAATTTGGACATAGGTTTATATTTAGTTGCACATGATTTTAGACACAAGAGGAGCTTGTGGCTTAGTGGCAAGTGACGTGAATTGGCTGATGGGAGAGCCTGGGTTCGAATCTCATGACAAGAAAGGGAGTATTTATTTTGCAGATTGGACGGAAAGAGTTTGAGTTAGATTTAAACTCTACTGACGGAGGGATCCCACATCAAAAAGATACAAAGAAGGAAGATGAGAAGCTAGCTATATATAGAGCTACCTAGGAGGAGAAGGAGCAGACCTAGTTGGCGTTGGGCATAGGAGTGCTCAAAGCGCGGTTTAGCAGCTTCAGATTCCTATTAGGTGTGTATTCTCTCTACTCTAGCTGTAGAGCAGCATAAGCCGAAATGCCGGTGACACGGAGATAGTAAACACACAAGTGCGCAAGTGCATGTGTGGCGCTTTAATGCGATAGTTGTGGCCGTCAGTAGTGTTCTTGTGGGTGTGGACTGTTGGGCCACGATGGCCTGAAAGGGGCCAAGTGGGCCTAATAGGCCCGAGGGCCCATAGGAATAAATTGTATGACTGAGTAGTAGATAGTGAACTGGACTATGTGAATCTCATATATGTGGCTAGGTTTGGGCCGAATGGGCCACACGAGTGTGTGCGCCCACTTGCTCCGAGAATGGGCCGTTGGCCCATTCGCATCATTATCTCTGTTTAAAATACTTGAGTCATTCGAGGCGACAGTGGACCTTCTGTTGGGTCGTTAACACCCTGGTTTGTAAAATTACCAAAATACCCCTGGTTTGTAAAATTATCAAAATACCACTGGTTTGCAAAATTACTGAAATACCCTGGTTTGCAAAATTACCAAAATGCCCCCAGTTTGCAAAATTACTTAAATGCCCCTATTTTGTGAAATTACTGAAATACCTTTAGTTTGTAGAATTATCGAAATACCCTCGATTTGCAAAATTATCGAAATACCCCTAGTTTGCGAAATTACCAAAATACCTCCGGTTTGTGAAATTAACAAAATACCCCCAGTTTGTAAAATTTCTGAAATACCCCCAATTTTTGAAATTCCCAAAAAACCCTCAGCTTGTTAAATTATCGAAATACCCCTATTTTGTGAAATTACTAAAATACCCCCATTTTACAAAATTATTATTTTACGCCTACACGACAAAATGACTATTGTACCCTCGTGGTAGTACTAGAGTTTTATGTGTTAATTGTATGATTGATTGTGTTTGAGATACACTGCATATAGGAATTAGTTATGAGTAGAATTACCGAACTACCCCTAAAGGGTAGGATTATCGGAATACCCTTACAGGGTAAAATAACTGATTTGCCCTTGTAGGTAAGTGATTGGCTTGTGCTATGATATGACCGATTTGGCTATGACTGTATGATTGATATGCTTTTATTACATGTTTAAATGATTATTATTGAGCATGGCCACTCTACATACATGTGTAATGATTGAGCATAACATACACGACATATTGGATGGAGTTGGGTTATTGATGATTAGGGAAGTGTATATCGGTGGCTCTGCCACATTTTGTATAATGGCTATATGCCAACCTAAATATGGTTTCGTGCCATCTTGATTATGGCGTTGTCCCAATCGTATTTACCCAAGGCTGTGTTCCAATTATATTACTGTCGCTGATGGCTATGTGCCAAGCATAATACAGTTATTGATTACTCTATGTCAATCATATTTACCTAGGGCCGTGTGCTGATTATATTATTATTTCAGTGGCTCTGCCACATATATCGGTGACACTACCATACTAAAGGATGACATGGTGCCTCATTATTGTATCGGTGATTTGATCACATGTTGATCGGTGGCTAGACCACGTTATATTGACTTTGAGCAGTGTGTCTGTCAGCATGACTGCCAAAGAGGTGTGTAGAGGATGGAGGGTTGATTGTAGAAATCCCCACAAGAGTGTTAAGGATGGACTTATGGAGCGGAGTATAGAGGATGGAATACTAGGTTGGGCTGGGTTTGCATCGCGTTGCATACATTATCTGTTGTGACATATGATATGGGTTAAGGCTCAATCGAGGCTATTTTGGGCTAAGGCTCAATTGCCACCGTTACTGTAGTGGGCTTCGGTCCGGATTGTTGTGATGCATGTTCTTACCGATGAGGGTTGTACATACTGAGTTTTCGTAAACTCACCCCCTCATTTTTATTAAATGTTTCAGGTAATCCCCAGCGATAGAGAATTGGGACCCGTGGGGGACTCGGGGGTGGCTATACATCGGAGATACTACTCATTAACTTTAATAATTTTGATTTTTACCTTATTTTAAGATTATTTATTTTGGGTTAATATTTTGTAATAAGGCCATTGGTTTATTTTTCTATTTTTTCATTTATAACCGTTAAACTTATAAATACAGGGTTTTTCTTAAAACATTAGCAATCATTTTTTAAATATCATGTTTACGCAATGATGCAAGTTCAACTTTCATAAGAAAATAGTTTTTCAAAATAATAACAACTTTTAAATTTGTCATTTAGCCAATCGCGTTTTTCTGAAACAAACAATGAACTCGGAGTTCAAAAATCCAATAAAACTTTTCTAAACAATTGCTTAGCTTTTCCACTTCCTACAATGTGACACACCAGATTCGGGCCTAATTTCTAGGCCGGGTTTGGGGTGTTACAATTATGGTATCAGAGCCTAAGTTGCAAAACTCGGCTGTGGAATGAGTTTGAAAAATATTTTTTTAAAGATATTTGAAATTTGGTTTAAAAAAAGTATCTTTATTGGAAGTATGGCATCCGAGTTTACAGCACCAAATCCGTAAGTCCCCTTACTTTTTATTATATGCTATTTTTATTCTATGTATGTTTTGGATGTGATGTTTGAATGGAAAATTTTTATGTATGAGTGTTAAATATCTGTTTGCTTCTGTATTAGATATTTGGCTATGTAAAGAGGCTCTAAGATTAAGTTAGAAAGTGTATTAGTGTTATTGGAATCAGAGTGCACATCGTGAGCATAGTGTTGTAGGTTAGGATGTACGATTGTTAGTTAGTTGGAAATTTCGAGGATGAAATTTCTTTAAGGGGGTAGATTTGTAACATCCAAAATTTAGGCCCAGTAGGATTGGGCCCAATGGGCCTTCGGCATAGTAGCGGTTAAAATTTTTGAGAATAAGAGAACGGCTTTGATGCATGTTGGATCTAGTAGGTGAGTGATTTTGGAAGGTTAGAGGGCTTCTATGAAGTCCCGGTTCAAGTTAGGCCTTAGGAAAAATTTTGGTTTTAGGTTAATAAAACCATGGGATTTAGTAGGTAGGCTTTAAGAATAAAATGTGGAAAAAATGACACAAGTGCAGTGTGTGGTGTAGTGGCAAAGTGACGCCACATAAGAGGCAAGGGGGTGTGACGCCAAAAAAAGGAAGGAAGGAGCTCCAAGGTTCAAGTCTTGGCTCTTACATTTTGGTTTTCTTTTTATATAGACTTTAGAATTTGGCCATAGGTTTATATTTAGTTGCGCATGATTTTAGACACAAGAAGAGCTTGTGGCTTAGTGGCAGGTGACGTGAATTGGCTAATGGGAGAGCATGGTTTGGAATCTCATGACAAGCAAAGGAGTATTTTTTTGCGGATTGGACGGGAAGAGTTTGAGTTTGATTTAAACTCTACTGATGGAGGGATCCCACATCGAAATGATACAAAGAAGGAAGGTGAGAAGCTAGCTATATATAGAGCTGCCTAGGATGAGAAGGAGCATACCTGGTTGGTGTTGGGCTTAGGAGTGCTCGGATACTGCTTAATGACTTGATTCCTATCGGTGTGTATTCTCTCTACTCTAGTCTGCAGGCGGCATCTGGCAAAATCTGGGTGACACGGCGATAGTAACAACACGAGTGCACGAGTGCACGTGTGGGGCATCAATGCGATAGTTGAGGCCATCAGTAGTGTTCTTGTGGGTGTGGGCTGTTGGAACACGATGGCCCGAAAGGGGCCAAGTGGGCCTAATGGGCCCGAGGGCCCATAGGAATAAATTGTATGATTGAGTAGTAGATAGTGAACTAGACTATGTGAATCTCATATATGTGGCTAGGTTTGGGCTGAATGTGCCCAACGGGTGTGTGGCCCACTTGGGCCGAGAATGGGCCATAGGCCCATTTGCATTATTATCTCTGTTTAGAATACTTGAGTTGTTTAAGGCGACAGTAGACCTTTTGTTGGGTTGTTAACACCTGGTTTGTAAAATTACCAAAATACCCCTAGTTTGTAAAATTACTGAAATACCCCTGGTTCGTAAAATTACCGAAATACACCTGATTTGCTAAATTATCGAAATACCCCGGTTTACAAAATTACTGAAATACCACTAGTTTGCAAAATTATTGAAATACCCCTATTTTGTGGAATTACTAAAATACCGCTGGTTTATGAAATTATCGAAATACCCCCGGTTTGTCAAATTATCGAAATACCCCCGATTTGTAAAATTACCAAAATACCCTCGATTTATGAAATTAATGAAATACCCTCGATTTGTGAAATTACCAAAATACCCTCGATTTGTGAAATTCCCAAAAAACCCTCAGCATGTTAAATTACTGAAATACCCCCATTTTGTGAAATTACCGAAATACCAGCATTTTACAAAATTACTATTTTACCCCTACACGACAAAATGACTATTGTACCCTCGTGGTAGTACTAGCGTTTTATGTGTTAATTGTATGATTGATTATGTTTGAGATACACTGCATACAGGAATTAGCTATGAGTAGAATTACCGAACTACCCCTGAAGGGTAGGATTACCGGAATACCCTTACAAGGCAAAATGACTAATTTGCCCTTATAGGTAAGTGATTGGCTTGTTCTATGATATGACCGATTTGGCTATGGATGTATGACTGATGTGCTTTTATTACATGTTTAAATGATTGTTATTGAGAATGGCCATTCGATATACACGTGTAATGATTAAGCATGACATACACGACATATTGCATGGAGTTGGGTTATTGATGATCGGGGAAGTGTATATCGGTGGCTCTGCCACATTTTGTATAATAGCTATATGCCAACCTAAATATGGCTCCGTGCCATATTGATTATGGCTTTGTCCCAATCGTATTTACCCAAGGCTGTGTTCCAATTATATTACTGTCGCTGATGACTATGTGCCAAGCATAATACAGTTATTGATGACTCTGTGTCAACCATATTTACCTAGGGCTGTGTGCTGATTATATTATTATTTCAGTGGCTCTGCTACATATATCGGTGACACTGTCACACTAAAAGATGGCATGGTGCCTCATTATCGTTTCGATGATTTGATCACATGTTGATCGATGGCTGGACCACATTATATTGACTTTGAGCAGTGTGTCTGTCAGTATGACTACCAAAGAGGTGTGTAAAGGATGGAGGGTTGATTGTAGAAATCCCCACAAGAGTGTTGAGGATGGACTTATGGAGTGGAGTGTGGAGGATGGAATACTAGGTTGGGCTAGGTTTGCATCGCATTGCATACATTATCTGCTGTGACATATGATATGGGCTAACGCTCAACCGAGGCTATTATAGGCTAAGGCTCAATTGCCACCATTACTGTAATGGGATTTGGCCTGGATTGTTGTGATGCACGTTCTTACCGATGAGGGTTGTACACACTGAGTTTTCGTAAACTCACCCACCTCTTTTTATTAAATGTTTCAGTTAATTCCCAATGATAAAGGATTGGGACCCATGAAAGACTCGGGGCTGGCTATACATCGGAGATACAACTCATGAACTTTAGTAATTTCGATTTTTACCTTATTTTAAGATTATTTATTTTGGGTTAATATTTTGTAATAAGGCCGTTGGTTTATTTTTCTAAGTTTTCATTTATAACTGTTAAACTTATAAATACGGGGTTTTTCTTAAAATATTAGCAATCGTTTTCTAAAATATCAAGTTTACGCAATGATGCAAGTTCAACTTTCATAAGAAAATAATTTTTCAAAATAATAACAACTTTTAAATGGTCATTTAGCTAATCGCGTTTTTCTAAAACAAACAACAAACTCGGAGTTCAAAAACCCAATAAAACTTTTCTAAACAATTGCTTAGCTTTTCCACTTCCTACATTGTGACACGCCAGATTCGGGCCTAACTTCTAGGCTGGGTTTGGGGTGTTACAATTATGGTATCAGAGCCTAGGTTGCAAAACTCGGCTGTGGAATGGGTTCGATAAATATTTTTTCAAAGTTATTTGAAATTTGGTTTTAAAAAGTATCTTTATTGGAAGTATGGCTTTTAGTCTGACAAAAATCAAGTAAGTTCCTTACTTTTTATTATATGCTATATTTATTCTGTGTATGTTTTGGATGTGATGGTTGGATGGAAAATTTTTATGTATGAGTGTTAAATATCTGTTTGATTCTGTATAAGATATTTGGTTGTGTGAAGAGGCTCCAAGATTAAGTTAGAAAGGGTATTAGTGTTATTGGAATCAGAGTGCACAACGTAAGCGTAGTGTTGTAGGTTAGGATGTATGACTGTTAGTTAGATGGAAATTTCAAGGATGAAATTTCTTTAAGGGGGTAGATTTGTAACATCCCAAATAATGGCCTAGTAGGAATGGGCCCAATGGGCCTTGGGCATAGTAGCGGTTAAAATTTTTGAGAATAAGAGAACGACTTTAATGCAAGTTGGATCTAGCAGGTGAGTGATTTTGGAAGGTAAGAGGGCTTCTATAAAGTCTCGGTTCGAGTTAGGACTTAGGAAATATTTTGGTTTTAGGTGAATAAAACCCTGGGAGTTAGTAGGTAGGCTTTAAGAATAAAATGTAGAGAAAATGACACAAGTACAGTGTGTGGTGTAGTGGCAAAGTGATGCCACATAGGAGGCAAGGGGGTGTGACGCCAAAAAAAAGGAAGGAAGGAGCTCCAAGGTTCAAGTCTTGGCTCTTGGATTTTGGTTTTCTTTTTATATGGACTTTAGAATTTGGCCATATGTTTATATTTAGTTGCGCATGATTTTAGACACAAGAAGTGCTTGTGGCTTAGTGGCAAGTGACATGAATTGGCTGATGGGAGAGCCTGGGTTCGAATCTCATGACAAGCAAAGGAGTATTTTTTTTGCGGATTGGACGGGAAGAGTTTGAGTTTGATTTAAACTCTACTAACCGAGGGATCCCACATCGGAAAGATACAAAGAACAAAGGTGAGAAGCTAGCTATATATATAGCTGCCTAGGAGGAGAAAGAGCATACCTGGTTGGTGTTGGGCTTAGGAGTGCTCGGAGCACGGTTTAATAGCTTCAGATTCTTATCAGGTATGTATTCTCTCTACTCTAGCTGTGGAGCGGCATATGCCGAAATACCGGTGACACAGCGATAGTAACCACACGAGCGTACGAGCGCACGTGTGGGGCTTCAATACGATAGTTGAGGCCATTGGTAGTGTTCTTGTGGGTGTGGGCTATTGGGCCACGATGGCCCGAAAGGGGCCAAGTGGGCCCAATGGGCCTGAGGGCCCACAAGAACAAATTGTATGATTGAGTAGTAGATAGTGAACTAGACTATGTGAATCTCATATATGTGGCTAGGTTTGGGTTGAAAGGGCCACACGAGTGTGTGGGCCCATTTGGGCTGAGAATGGGCCATATGCCCATTCATATAATTATTTGTGTTTAAAATACTTGAGTCGTTTGAGGCGACAGTGGACCTTCTGTTGGGTCGTTAACACCCTGGTTTGTAAAATTACGAAAATACCACTAGTTTATAAAATTACTGAAATACCCTGATATGTAAAATTATCGAAATACCCTTAATATGCAAAATTATCGAAATACACCTGGTTTGCAAAATTACCAAAATACCACTAGTTTGCAAAATTACCAAAATACCCCTATTTTTGTAAAATTATTAAAATACTGCTAGTTTGTGAAATTACCAAAATACCTCCGATTTTTAAAATTATCGAAATACCCCAGATTTGCAAAATTATCAAAATACCCTTGGTTTGTAAAAGTACCGAAATACCCTCCAATTTGTGAAATTCCTAAAATACCCTCAGTTTGTGAAATTATCGAAATACCCCTATTTTGCAAAATTATCGAAATACCCCTATTTTGGAAAATTGATGTTTTACCCCTACAAACGAAATAACTGTTGTACCCTCATGGTAGTAATAGCATTTTATGTGTTAATTGTATGATTGACTATGTTTGAGATGCACTGCATACAGGAATTAGTTATGAGTAGAATTACCGAACTACCCCTAAAGGGTAGGATTACCAGAATACCCTTACAGGGTAAAATGACTAATTTGCCCCTGTAGGTAAGTGATTGGCTTGTGCTATGATATGACCGATTTTGCTATGGTTGTATGATTGATATGCTTTTATTACATGTTTAAATGATTGTTATTAAGCATGGCCATTTTGCATACACATCTAATGATTAAGCATGACATACACGACATATTGCATGGAGTTGGGTTATTGATGATCGGGGAAGTGTATATCAGTGGCTCTGCCACATTTAGTATAATGGCTATATGCCAAACTAAAAATGGCTCTGTGCCATCTTGATTATGGCTTTGTCCCAATCGTATTTACCCAAGGCTATGTTCAGATTATATTACCGTCGCTGATGGCTATGTGCCAAGCATAATACAGTTATGGATAACTCTGTGTCAATCATATTTACCCAGGGCTGTGTGCTGATTATATTATTATTTCGGTGGCTCTGCCACATATATCGGTGACACTGTCACACTAAAGGACGGCTTAGTGCCTCTTATCGTATAGGTGATTTGGTCACATGTTGATCGGTGGCTAGACCACGTTATGTTGACTTTGAGCAGTGTGTTTGTCAGCATGACTACCAAAGAGGTGTGTAGAAGATGGAGGGTTGATTGTAGAAAACCCCACAGGAGTGTTGAGGATGGACTTATAGAGCGGAGTGTAGAGGATGGAATACTAGGTTGGGCTGGGTTTGCATCGCATTGCATACATTATCTGCTGTGACATATGATTTGGGTTAACGCTCAACCGAGGCTATTATGGGTTAAAGCTCAACTGCCACCATTACTGTAATGGGATTCTGCCTAAATTTTTGTGATGCATGTTCTTACCGACGAGGGTTGTACACACTGAGTTTTCGTAAACTCACCCCCTCTTTTTATTAAATGTTTCAAGTAATTCCTAGCGTTAGAAGTTTGGGACCCGTTGAGGACTCAGGGTTGGCTATACATCGGAGATACTACTCATGAACTTTAGTAATTTTGATTTTTACCTTATGTTAAGATTATTTATTTTGGGTTAATATTTTGTCATAAGGCCATTGGTTTATTTTTCTAAGATTTCATTTATAATCGTTAAACTTATAAATACGGGGTTTTTCTTAAAACATTAGCAATCATTTTCTAAAATATCATGTTTATGCAACGATGCAAGTTCAACTTTCATAAGAAAATAGTTTTTCAAATTAATAACAACTTTTAAATGGCTATTTAGCCAATCGTATTTTTCTGAAACAAACAACGAACTCAGAGTTCAAAAATCCAATAAAACTTTTCTAAACAATTGCTTAACTTTTCCACTTCCTACAATGTGACACACCAGATTTAGGCCTAACATCTTGGCCGGGTTTGGGGTGTTACAAATATGGTATTAGAGCCTAGTTTTCAAAACTCGACTGTGGAATGGGTTCAAAATTTTTTTTCAAAGATATTTGAAATTTGGTTTAAAAAAAGTATCTTTATTGGAAGTATGGCACCCGAGTCTCGACACCAAATCCGTAAGTCCCCTTACTTTTTATTATATGCTATATTTATTCTGTGTATGTTTTGGATGTGATGTTTGAATGGAAAATTTTTATGTATGAGTGTTAAATATCCGTTTGCTTCTGTATTAGATATTTGGTTGTGTGAAGAGGTTCCAAGATTAAGTTAGAAAGTGTATTATTGGAATCAGAGTGCATAGCGTGAGCGTAATGTTATAGGTTAGGATGTACGACTGTTAGTTAGTTGGAAATTTCGAGCACGAAATTTCTTTAAGGGGTAGATTTGTAACATCCCAAATTTGGGCCTAGTAGGATTAGGCCCAATGGACCTTAGGCATAGTAGCGGTTAAAATTTTTGAGAATAAGAGAACGGCTTTACTGCAAGTTGGATCTAGTAGGTGAGTGATTTTGGAAGGTTAGAGGGCTTCTATGAAGTCCCAGTTCAAGTTAGACCTTAGGAATAATTTTGGTTTTAGGTGAATAAAACCCTGAGAGTTAGTAGGTAGGCTTTAAGAATAAAATGTGGAGAAAATGACACAAGTGCAGTGTGTGGTGTAGTGGCAAAGTGACACCACATAAGAGGCAAGGGGGTGTGACACCAAAAAAAAGGAAGGAAGGAGCTCCAAGGTTCAAGTCTTGGCTCTTGCATTTTGGTTTTCTTTTTATATGGACTTTAGAATTTGACCATAGGTTTATATTTAGTTGCGCGTGATTTTAGACACAAGAGGAGCTTGTGGCTTAGTGGCAAGTGACGTGAATTCACTGATGGGAGAGCCTGGGTTCGAATCTCATGACAAGCAAAGGAGTATTTTTTTTACAGATTGGACTGGAAGAGTTTTAGTTTGATTTAAACTCTACTGACGGAGGGATCCCACATCGGAAAGATACAAAGAAGGAAGGTGAGAAGCTAGCTATATATAGAGCTACCTAGGAAGAGAAGGAGCGTACCTGGTTGGCGTTAGGCTTAGGAGTGCTCGGAGCGCGGTTTAACAGCTTCAGATTCCTATCAAGTGTGTATTCTCTCTGCTCTAGCTGTAGAGTGGCATATGCCAAAATACCGGTGACACGGCGATAGTAACCACACGAGCGTGCGAGCACACGTGTGGGGCTTCAATGCGATAGTCGAGGCCATCAGTAGTGTTCTTGTGGGTGTGGACTGTTGGGCCACGATGGCCCGAAAAGGGCCAAGTGGGCTCAATGGGCTCAGAGGCCCATAGAAATACATTGTATGATTGAGTAGTAGATAGTGAACTAGACTATGTGAATCTCATATATGTGGCTAAGTTTGGGCTGAATAGGCCACACAAGTGTGTAGGCCCATTTGGGCCGAGAATGGGCTATAGGCCCAATCGCATCATTATCTCTGTTTAGAGTACTTGTGTCGTTCGAGGCGACAGTGGACCTTCTGTTGGGTCATTAACACCCTGGTTTGTAAAATTACCAAAATACCCCTGGTTTGTAAAATCACCGAAATACCCCTAGTTTCCAAAATTAACAAAAATACCCCTGGTTTGTAAATTTATCGAAATACCACTAGTTTGCAAAATTATTGAAATACCCCTATTTTGTGAAATTAATGAAATACTGCTAGTTTGTGAAATTACTGAAATACCCCTGGTTTGTAAAATTATCGAAATACCCCCGATTTATGAAATTACCAAAATACCATCGGTTTGTGAAATTAACGAAATACCCTCAGTTTGTGAAATTACTGATATACCCCTAATTTGTGAAACTCAAAAATACCCTCGGTTTATGAAATTACTAAAATACCCCTATTTTGTGAAATTATCGAAATACCCCCATTTTGCAAAATTACTATTTTACCCTTACACGACAAAATGACTGTTGTACCCTTGTGGTAGTACTAGCATTTTATGTGTTAATTGTAGGATTGATTATGTTTGAGATACACTGCATACATGAATTAGTTATGAGTAGAATTACTGAACTACCCCTGAAGGGTAGGATTACTGAAATATACTTATAGGGTAAAATGACTAATTTGCCCTTGTAGGTAAGTGATTGGCTTGTGCTGTGATATGACCGATTTGGCTATGGTTCTATGATTGATATGCTTTTATTACATGTTTAAATGATTTTTATTGAGCATGGCCATTCTGCATGCACGTGTAATGATTGAGCATGACATACACGACATATTGCATGGAGTTGGGTTATTGATGTTCGGGGAAGTGTATATCGGTGGCTCTGCCACATTTTGTATAATGGTTATATGCTAACCTAAATATGGCTCCGTGCCATCTTGATTATGGCTTTGTCCCAATCGTATTTACCCAAGGCTGTGTTCCGATTAAATTACTGTCGCTGATGGCTATGTGCCAAGCATAATACAGTTATTGATGACTCTATGTCAATCATATTTACCCAGGGCTATGTGCCGATTATATTATTATTTCGGTGGCTCTGCCATATATATCGGTGACACTGTCACACTAAAGGATGGCTTGGTGCCTCATTATCATATCGGTGATTTGATCACATGTTGATCGGTGGCTAGACCACGTTATATTGACTTTGTGCAGTGTGTCTATCAGCATGAATACCAAAGAGGTGTGTAGAGGATGGAGGGTTGATTGTAGAAATCCCCACAGGTGTGTTGAGGAGGGACTTATGGAGTGGAATGTAGAGGATGGAATACTAGGTTGGGCTGGGTTTGCATCGCATTGCATACATTATCTGCTGTGACATATGATATGGGTTAAGGCTCAACCGAGGCTATTTTGGGCTAAGGCTCAATTGCCACCGTTATTGTAATGGGGTTTGGCCCGGATTGTTGTGATGCATGTTCTTACCGATGAGGGTTGTACACTGAGTTTTAAGTAAACTCACCCCTCTTTATTAAATGTTTGGTAATTCCAGTGATAGAGGATTGGGACTCGTGGAGGACTCGGGGGTGGCTATACATCATAGATACTATTCATGAACTTTAGTAATTTCGATTTTTCCCTTATTTTAAGATTATTTATTTTGGGTTAATATTTTGTAAGAAGGCCATTGGTTTATTTTTCTATGTTTTCATTTATAACTGTTAAACTTATAAATACGGGGTTTTTCTTAAAACATTAGCAATCGTTTTCTAAAATATCCGGTTTACGCAAACGATGCAAGTTCAACTTTCATAACAAAATAGTTTTTCAAAAATAATAACAACTTTTAAACAGTAATTTACCCAATCACATTTTTCTGAAACAAACAACGAACTCAGAGTTCAAAAATCCAATAAAACTTTCTAAACAATTGCTTAGCTTTTCAACTTCCTACAATGTCATATGCCAGATTCGGGCCTAACTTTTAGGCTGGGTTTGGGGTGTTATAATTATTCGAAGTATGGAACCCGATTCTCTGGCACCAAATCTGTAAGTCACCTTACTTTTTATAATATGCTATATTTATTCTTTGTATGTTTTGGATGTGATGTTTGAATGGAAAATTTTTATGTATGAGTGTTAAATATCTATTTGCTTCTGTATTAGATATTTGGTTGTGTGAAAAGCCTCCAAGATTAAGTTAGAAAGTGTATTAGTGTTATTGGAATCAAAGTGCACAGCGTGAGCATAGTGTTGTACGTTAGGATGTACGACTGTTAGTTAGTTGGAAATTTTAGGGACGAAATTTCTTTAAGGGGGTAAATTTGTAACATCCTAAATTTGGGCCTAGTAGGATTGGGCCCAATGGGGCCTTGGGCGTAATAGCGGTTAAAATTTTTGAGAATAAGAGAATGACTTTAATGCAAGTTGGATCTAGTAGGTGAGTGATTTTGGAAGGTTAGGGGGCTTCTATGAAGTCCCAGTTCAAGTTAGGCCTTAGGAAAAATTTTGGTTTTAGGTGAATTAAACCCTAGGAGTTAGTAGGTAGGCTTTAAGAATAAAATGTGGAGAAAATGACACAAGTACAGTGTGTGGTGTAGTGGCAAAGTGACGCCAAAAAAAAGGAAGGAAGGAGCTCCAAGGTTCAAGTCTTGGCTCTTGCATTTTGGTTTTCTTTTTATATGGTCTTTAGAATTTGAATATAGGTTTATATTTAGTTGTGCATGATTTCAGACATAAGAGGAGCTTGTGGCTTAGTGGCAAGTGATGTGAATTGGCTGATGGGAGAGCCTAGGTTTGAATCTCATGATAAGCAAAGGAGTATTTATTTTGTGGATTGAACGGGATGAGTTTGAGATGGATTTAAACTTTACTCACGGGATCCCACATCGGGAAGATGCAAAGAATGAAGGTGGGAAGCTAGCTATATATAGTGCTACCTTGGAGGAGAAGGAGTATACTTGGTTGGCGTTGGGCTTAAGAGTGCTCGGAGCGCGGTTTAACAGCTTCAAATTCTTATCAGGTGTGTATTCTCTCTACTCTAGCTGTAGAACGGCATATGCCGAAATACCGGTGACACGGCGATAGTAACCACACGAGCATGCGAGCGCACGTGTGGGGCTTCAATGCGATAGTTGAGGCCATCAATAGTGTTCTTGTGGGTGTGGGCTGTTGGGCCACGATGGCCCGAAAGGGGCAAAACGGGCCCAATGGGCCCGAGGCCCCATAGGAATAAATTGTATGATTGAGTAGTAGATAGTGAACTAGACTATGTGAATCTCATATATGTGGCTAGGTTTGGGTTTGAATAAGCCACACAGTGTCTTGAGCCCACTTGGTAGAGAATGGGCCTTATGCCCATTCGTATCATTATCTCTGTTTAGAATACTTGAGTCATTCGAGGCGAGAGTGGACCTTCTGTTGGGTCGTTAACACCTAAGTTTGTAAAATTACCAAAACACCCCTAGTTTGCAAAATTACTGAAATACCCTTGGTTTTTAAAATTACCAAAATTCCCCTGGTTTGCAAAATTATCGAAATCTTCTTTGGTTTGCGAATGCAGAAATACCCTAGTTTGCATAATTATCGAAATACCCCTATTTTGTGAAATTACTGAAATACCCCTGGTTTGCGAAATTATGGAAATACCCTCAGTTTGTGAAATTATCGAAATACCCTAGATTTGTGAAATTATCGAAATACCCCTAGTTTGTAAAATTACCGAAGTACCCCAAGTTTGTGAAATTAATGAAATACCCCCGATTTGTGAAATTTCCAAAATACCCTCAGTTTGTGAAATTACCAAAATACCCCTAATTTGCAAAATTATCGAAATACCCCCAGTTTGTAATTACTATTTTACCCCTACACGACAAAATCACTGTTGTACCCTCATGGTAATAATAGCGTTTTATGTGTTAATTGTATGATTGATTATGTTTGAGATACACTGCATACAGGAATTAGTTATGAGTAGAATTACCAAATACCCACGAAAGGTAGGATTAGGAATACCCTTACGAGGTAAAATGACTAATTGCCCTTGTAGGTAAGTGGTGGCTTGTGCTATGATATGGTGATTTGGCTATGGTTGTATGATATTATGCTTTTATTACATGTTTAAATGATTGTTATTGAGCATGGCCATTACGCATACGATGTAATGATTGAGCATGACATATACGACATATTGCATGGGGTAGGGTTATTGATGATCGGGGAAGTGTATATTGGTGGCTCTGCCACATTCTGTATAATGGCTATATGCCAACCTAAATATGGCTCCGTGCCATCTTGATTATGGCTTTCTCCCTATCGTATTTACCCAATGCTGTGTTCCGATTATAATATCGTTGCTGATGGGTATGTGCCAAGCATAATACAGTTATTGATGACTAAGTGTCAATCATATATTACCCAGGGCTGTGTGCCAATTATATTATTATTTCGATGGCTCTGCCACATATATCAGTCCCACTGTCACACTAAAGGATGGCTTGGTGCCTCATTATCGTATCGGTGATTTGGTCACATGTTGATCGGTGGCTAGACCACGTTATATTGACTTTGAGCGGTGTATGCATCGGCATATGACCGCCAAGAGGGTGTAAATGGTGGAGGGTTGATTGTATAAATCCCCACAGTGTGTTAAGGATGGACTTATAGAGCGGAGTGTAGAGGATGGAAGACTAGGTTGGGCTGGGTTTGCATCGCATTGCATACATTATCTGCTGTGACATATGATATGGGTTAAGGCTCAACCGAGGCTATTTTGGGCTAAGGCCCAATTGCCACCGTTACTATAATGGGCTTTGGCCCAGATTGTTGTGATGCATGTTCTTACCGATGAGGGTTGTACACTGAGTTTTCATAAACTCACGCCCATCTTTTTATTAAATATTTCAGGTAATTCCCAGCGATAGAGGATTGGGAGCCGTGGAGGACTCGGGAGTGGCTATACATCGGAGATACTACTCGTGAACTTTAGTAATTTTTATTTTTACCCTATTTTAAGATTATTTATTTTGGTTTAATATTTTGTATTAAGGCCATTGGTTTATTTTTCTAAGTTTTCATTTATAACCGTTAAACTTATAATTACGGGGTTTTTCTTAAAACATTAGCAATTGTTTTCTAAAATATCATGTTTACGCAACGATGCAAGTTCAACTTTCAGAACAAAACAATTTTTCAAAATAACAACAACATTTAAACAGTCATTTAGCCAATCGCATTTTATGAAGCAAACAACGAACTCGGAGTTAAAAAATCCAATAAAACTTTTCTAAATAATTGCTTAGCTTTTCCACTTCCTACAATGTGACACGTCAGATTCGGGCCTAACTTCTAGGCTGGGTTTGGGGTGTTACAATTATGGTATCAGAGCCTAGGTTGCAAAACTCGACTGTGGGATGGGTTCGAAAAATATTTTTTTCAAAGTTATTTGAAATTTAGTTTAAAAAAAGTATATTTATTGGAAGTATGGCACTCGAGTCTAGGGCACCAAATCCGTAAGTCCCCTTACTTTTTATTATATGCTATATTTATTCTCTGTATGTTTTGGATGTGATGTTTGAATGGAAAATTTTTATGTATGAGTGTTAAATTTCTATTTGATTCTATATTAGATATTTCGTTGTGTGAAGAGGCTCCAAGATTAAGTTAGAAAGTGTATTAGTGTTATTGGAATCAGAGTGCACAGTGTGAGCATAGTGTTGTAGATTAGGATGTACGACTGTTAGTTAGTTGGAAATTTCGAGGACGAAATTTCCTTAAGGGGGTAGATTTGTAACATCCCAAATTTGGGCCTAGTAGGATTGGGCCCAATGGGCCTTGGGCATAGTAGCGGTTAAAATTTTTGCGAATAAGAGAACGGCTTTAATGTAATTTGGATCTAGTAGGTGAGTGATTTTGGAAGGTTAGAGGGCTTCTATGAAGTCCCGGTTCAAATTAGTCCTTAGGAATAATTTTGGTTTTAGGTGAATAAAACCCTGAGAGTTAGTAGGTAGGCTTTAAGAATAAAATGTGGAGAAAATGACACAAGTGCAGTGTGTGGAGTAGTGGCAAAGTGACGCCACATAAGAGGCAAGGGGGTGTGACACCAAAAAAAAAAAAAGGAAGGAAGGAGCTCCAAGGTTCAAGTCTTGGCTCTTGCATTTTGGTTTTCTTTTAATATGGACTTTAGAATTTGGCCATAGGTTTATATTTAGTTGTGCATGATTTTAGACACAAGAGGAGCTTGTGGCTTAGTGGCAAGTGACGTGAATTCGCTTGTGGGAGAGCCTGGGTTCGAATCTCATGACAAGCAAAGGAGTATTTTTTTACGGATTGGACTGGAAGAGTTTTAGTTTGATTTAAACTCTACTGACGGAGGGATCCCACATCGGAAAGATACAAAGAGGGAAGGTGAGAAGCTAGCTATATATAGAGCTACCTAGGAGGAGAAGGAGCATACCTGGTTGGCGTTGGGCTTAGGAGTGCTCGGAGCGTTGTTTAACTGCTTCAGATTCCTATCAGGTGTGTGTTTCTCTACTCTAGCTATAGAGTGGCATATGCCAAAATACCGGTGACACGGCGATAGTAACCACACGAGCATGCAAGCGCACGTGTGGGGCTTCAATGCTATAGTCGAGGCCATCAGTAGTGTTATTGTGGGTGTGGGCTGTTGGGCCACGATGGCCCGAAAGGGGCCAAGTGGGCCCAATGGGCTTAGGGGCCCATAGGAATACATTGTATGATCGAGTAGTAGATAGTGAACTAGACTACGTGAATCTCATATATGTGGCTAGGTTTGGGCTGAATAGGCGACACGAGTGTGTGAGCCCATTTGGGCCGAGAATGGGCTATAGGCCCAATCGCATCATTATATCTGTTTAGAGTACTTGAGTCGTTCGAGGTAATAGTGGACCTTCTGTTGGGTCGTTAACACCTTAGTTTGTAAAATTACCAAAATACCCCTGGTTTATAAAATTATCGAAATACCCCTAGTTTACAAAATTATCGAAATACCCCTGATTTGTAAAATTATAGAAATACCCCTGGTTTGCAAATTTATCGAAATACCACTAGTTTACAAAATTACCAAAATACCCCTATTTTGTGAAATTACTGAAATACTGCTGGTTTGTGAAATTATTGAAATACCCCTGGTTTGTAAAATTATCGAAATACCCCCAGTTTACGAAATTACCGAAATACTCTCGGTTTGTGAAATTAACGCAATACCCTCGATTTGTGAAATTACCGATATAGCCCCGATTTGTGAAATTCCCAAATACCCTCAATTTATGAAATTATCGAAATACCCCCATTTTACGAAATTATCGAAATACCCCCATTTTGCAAAATTATTATTTTGCCCTACACGACAAAATGACTGTTGTACCCTCGTGGTAGTACTAGCATTTTATGTGTTAATTGTAGGATTGATTATGTTTGAGATACACTGCATACAGGAATTAGTTATGAGTAGAATCACTGAACTACCCCTGAAGGGTAGGATTACCGAAATATACTTACAGGGTAAAATGACTAATTTGCCCCTGTAGGTAAGTGATTGGCTTGTGCTATGATATGACCGATTTGGCTATGGTTGTATGACTGATATGCTTTTATTACATGTTTAAATGATTTTTATTGAGCATGGCCATTCTGCATACACGTGTAATGATTGAGCATGACATACATGAAATATTGCATGGAGTTGGTTATTGATGATCAGGGAAGTGTATATCGGTGGCTCTGCCACATTTTGTATAATGGTTATATGCCAACCTAAATATGGCTCCGTGCCATCTTGATTATGGCTTTGTCCCAATCGTATTTACCCAAGGCTGCGTTTCGATTATATTTCTGTCGCTGATGGCTATGTGCTAAGCATAATACAGTTATTGATGACTCTGTGTCAATCATATTTACCCAGGGCTGTGTGCTGATTATATTATTATTTCGGTGGCTCTGCCATATATATCGGTGACACTGTTACACTAAAGGATGGCTTGGTGCCTCATTAACATATCGGTGATTTGATCGCATGTTGATCGGTGGCTAGACCATGTTATATTGACTTTGTGCAGTGTGTCTATCAGCAGGAATACCAAAGAGGTGTGTAGAGGATGAAGGGTTGATTGTAGAAATCCCCACAGGTGTGTTGAGAATGCACTTATGGAGCGAAATGTAGAGGATGGAATACTAGGTTGGGCTGGGTTTGCATCGCATTGCATACATTATCTGTTGTGACATATAATATGGGTTAAGGCTCAACCGAGGCTATTTTGGGCTAAGGCTCAATTGCCACCGTTATTGTAATGGGGTTTGTCCCGGATTGTTTTGATGCATGTTCTTACTGATGAGGGTTGTACACACTGAGTTTTCATAAACTCACCCCCTCTTTTATTAAATGTTTTAGGTAATTCCCAGCGATAGAGGATTAGGACCCGTAGAGGACTCGGGGGTGGTTATACATCAGAGATACTATTCATGAACTTTAGTAATTTTGATTTTTCCCTTATTTTAAGATTATTTATTTTGGGTTAATATTTTGTAATAAGGCCATTGGTTTATTTTTCTACGTTTTCATTTATAAATAAATACGGGGTTTTTCTTAAAACATTACCAATCGTTTTCTAAAATATCAGGTTTACGCAAATGATGCAAGTTCAACTTTCATAACAAAATAGTTTTTCAAAATAATAACAACTTTTAAACTGTAATTTACCCAATCACGTTTTTCTAAAACAAACAACGAACTCGGAGTTCAAAAATCCAATAAAACTTTTCTAAACAATTGCTTAGCTTTTCAACTTCCTACAATGTCACACGCCAGATTCAGGCCTAACTTCTAGGCTGGGTTTGGGGTGTTACAATTATGGGATCAGAGTCTAGGTTGCAAAACTCGGCTGTGGATTGGGTTCAAAAATATTTTTTCAAAGTTATTTGAAATTTGGTTTAAAAAAAAGTATCTTTATTGGAAGTATGGCACCCGAGTCTCCTGGACCAAATCCGTAAGTCCCCTTACTTTTTATTATATGCTATATTTATTCTGTGTATGTTTTGGATGTGATGTTTGAATGGAAAATTTTTATGTATGATTGTTAAATATCTATTTGCTTCTGTATTAGATATTTGGTTGTGTGAAAAGGCACCAAGATTAAGTTAGAAAGTGTATTAGTGTTATTGGAATCAGAGTGCACAGCGTGAGCATAGTGTTGTAGGTTAGGATGTACGACTGTTAGTTAGTTGGAAATTTTGAGGACGAAATTTCCTTAAGGGGGTAGATTTGTAAGATCCCAAATTTGGGCCTAGTAGGATTGGGCCCAATAGGCCTTGGGCATAGTAGCGGTTAAAATTTTCGAGAATAAGAGAACGGCTTTAATGCAAGTTGGATCTTGTAGGTGAGTGATTTTGGAAGGTTAGAGGGCTTCTATGAAGTCTCGGTTCAAGTTAGGTCTTAGGAAAAATTTTGGTTTTAGGTGAATAAAACCCTGAGAGTTAGTAGGTAGGCTTTAAGAATAAAATGTGGAGAAAATGACACAAGTGCAGTGTGTGGTTTTCTTTTTGGTTTTATTTTTATATGGACATTAGAATTTGGCCATAGGTTTATATTTAGTTGCGCATATTTTAGACACAAGAAGAGCTTGTGGCTTAGTGGCAAGTGACGTGAATTGGCTGACTGGAGAACCTGGGTTCGAATCTTATGACAAGTAAAGGAGTATTTTTTTGCGGATTGGACGGGAAGAGTTTGAGTTTGTTTTAAACTCTACTAACGAAGGGATCCCACATCAAAAAGTTACAAAGAACGAAGGTGAGAAGCTAGCTATATATAGAGCGGCCTAGGAGGAGAAGGAGCATACCTGGTTGGTGTTGGGCTTAGGAGTGCTCAGAGCGCGATTTAACAGCTTCAGATTCCTATCAGGTGTGTATTCTCTCTACTCTAGCTGTAGAGCGGCATATGCCAAAATGCCGGTGACACGGCGATAGTAACCACACGAGCGTACGAGCGCACGTGTGGGGCTTCAATGTGATTGTTGAGGCCATCAGTAGTGTTCTTGTGGGTGTGGGCTGTTGGGCCACGATGGCCCGAAAGGGGCCAAGTGGGCCCAATGGGCCCGAGGGCCCATAAGAATAAATTGTATGATTGAGTAGTAGATAGTGAACTAGACTATGTGAATCCCATATATGTGGCTATGTTTGGGCTTCATGGGCCACACGAGTGTGTGGGCCCACTTGGGCCGAGAATGGGTCATAGGCCCATTCGCATCATTATTTTTGTTTAGAATACTTAAGTCGTTTGAGGCGACAGTGGACCTTCTGTTGGATCGTTAACACCCTGGTTTGTAAAATTACCAAAATACCCCTGGTTTGTAAAATTACTGAAATACCCTGGTTTGTAAAATTATCGAGATACCTCTAATTTGTAAAATTACCGAAATACACCTGGTTTGCAAAATTACCAAAATACCACTGGTTTGTAAAATTACCAAAATACCCCTATTTTGTGAAATTACTAAAATACCGCTGGTTTGTGAAATTACCGAAATACCCCCGATTTCTGAAATTATCGAAATACCCTTGATTTGCAAAATTATCGAAATACCCTCAATTTCTAAAATTACTGAAATACCCCAATTTGTGAAATTCCTAAAATACCCTCAGTTTATGAAATTACCGAAATACCCCCATTTTACAAAATTATCAAAATGCCCCTATTTTGGAAAATTACTATTTTACCCCTACACGACAAGATAACCGTTGTACCCTCGTGGTAGTACTGGCGTTTTATGTGTTAATTGTATGCTTGATTATGTTTGAGATACACTGCATACAGGAATTAGTTATGAGTAGAATTATCGAACTACCCTTGAAGGGTAGGATTACCGGAATACCCTTGCAGGGTAAAATGACTAATTTGCCCTTATAGGTAAGTGATTGGCTTGTGCTATGATATGACCGATTTTGCTATGGTTGTATGACTGATATGCTTTAATTACATGTTTAAATTATTATTATTGAGCATGGCCATTTTGCATACACGTGTAATGATTAAGCAGGACATACATGACATATTGCATGGAGTTGGGTTATTGATGATCGGGGAAGTGTATACCAGTGGCTCTGCCACATTTTGTATAATGGCTATATGCCAACCTAAATATGGCTCCGTGCCATCTTGATTACGGGTTTGTCCCAATCGTATTTACCTAAGGTTGTGTTCGGATTATATTACTACCGCTGATAGCTATGTGCCAAGCATAATACAGTTATTGATGACTCTGTGTCAATCATATTTACCCCAGGTTGTGTACTGATTATATTATTATTACGATGGCTCTACCACATAATCGGTGACACTGTCACACTAAAGGATGGCTTGGTGCCTCATTATCGTATCGGTGATTTGATTACATGATGATCGGTGGCTAGACCACGTTATATTGACTTTGAGCAGTGTGTCTGTCAGCATGACTACCAAAGAGGTGTGTAGAAGATGGAGGGTTGATTGTAGAAATCCCCACAGGAGTGTTGAGGATGGACTTATGGAGCGGAGTGTAGAGGATGGAATACTAGGTTGGGCTGGGTTTGCATCGCATTGCATACATTATCTGTTGTTACATATGATATGGGTTAACGCTCAACCGAGGCTATTATGGGCTAAAGCTCAATTGCCACCGTTACTGCAATGGGATTCATCCCGAATTGTTGTGATGCATGTTCTTACCGATGAGGGTTGTACACACTGAGTTTTCGTAAACTCACCCCCACCTTTTATTAAATGTTTTAGGTAATTCCCAGCGATAGAGGATTGGGACTCGTGGAGGACTCAGGGCTGGCTATACATCGGAGATACTACTCATGAACTTTAGTAATTTTGATTTTTACCTTATTTTAAGATTATTTATTTTGGGTTAATATTTTGTAATAAGGCCATTGGTTTATTTTTCTAAGATTTCATTTATAATCGTTAAACTTATAAATACGGGGTTTTTCTTAAAACATTAGCAATCGTTTTCTAAAATATCATGTTCACGCAACGATGCAAGTTCAACTTTCATAAGAAAATATTTTTTCAAATTAATAACAACTTTTAAATGGTCATTTAGCCAATCGCGTTTTTCTGAAACAAACAACGAACTCGGAGTTCAAAAATCCAATAAAACTTTTCTAAACAATTGCTTAGCTTTTCCACTTCCTACAACGTGACACGCCAGATTTGGGCCTAACATCTAGGTCGGGTTTGGGGTGTTACAAATATGGTATTAGAGCCTAGGCTTCAAAACTCGGCTATGGAATGGGTTCGAAAAATATTTTTTTCAAAGTTATTTGAAATTTGGTTTAAAAAAGTATCTTTATTGGAAGTATGGCACCCAAGTCGACGACACCAAATCCGTAAGCCCCCTTACTTTTTATTATATGTTATATTTATTCTATGTATATTTTAGATGTGATGTTTGAATGGAATATTTTATGTATGAGTGTTCAATATCTGTTTGCTTCTGTATTAGATATTTGTTGTGTGAAGAGGCTTCAAGATTAAGTTAGAAAGTGTATTAGTGTTATTGGAATCAGAGTGCACAGCGTGAGCATAGTGTTGTAGATTAGGATGTACGACTGTTAGTTAGTTGGAAATTTCGAGGACAAAATTTCCTTAAGGGGGTAGATTTGTAACATCCCAAATTTGGGCCTAGTAGGATTAGGCCCAATGGGCCTTTGGCATAGTAGCGGTTAAAATTTTAGAGAATAAGAGAACGGCTTTAATGTAAGTTGGATCTAGTAGGTGAGTGATTTTGGAAGGTTAGAGGGCTTCTATGAAGTCCCGGTTCAAGTTAGACCTTATGAAAAATTTTGGTTTTAGGTGAATAAAACCCTGAGAGTTAGTAGGTAGGCTTTAAGAATAAAATGTGGAGAAAATGACACAAGTGCAGTGTGTGGTGTAGTGGCAAAGTGACGCCACATAAGAGGCAAGGGGGTGTGACACCAAAAAAAAAAGGAAGGAAGGAGCTCCAGGGTTCAAGTCTTGGCTCTTGCAATTTGGTTTTCTTTTTATATGGACTTTAGAATTTGGCCATAGGTTTATATTTAGTTGCGCATGATTTTAGACACAAGAGGAGCTTGTGGCTTAGAGGCAAGTGTCATGAATTGGCTGATGGGAGAGCCTGGGTTCGAATCTCATGACAAGCAAAGGAGTATTTTTTTACAGATTGGACTGGAAGAGTTTGAGTTTCATTTAAACTCTACTGACGATGGATTCCCACATCGAAAGATACAAAGAAGAAAGGTGAGAAGCTAGCTATATATAGAGCTACCTAGGAGGAGAAGGAGCATACCTGGTTGGCATTGGGCTTAGGAGTGCTCGGAGCGCAGTTTAACAGCTTCAGATTCCTATCAGGTGTGTATTCTCTCCACTCTAGCTGTAGAGCGGCATATGCCGAAATACTGGTGACACGACGATAGTAACCACACAAGCGTGCGAGCGCACGTGTGGGGCTTCAATGCGATAGTCGAGGCCATTAGTAGGGTTCTTATGGGTGAGGGCTGTTGGGCCACGATGGCTCGAAAGGGGCCAAGTGGGCCCAATGGGCTCAAGGGCCCATAAGAATAAATTGTATGATTGAGTAGTAGATAGTGAACTAAACTATGTTAATCTCATATATGTGGCTAGGTTTGGCTGAATAGGCCACACGAATGTGTGGGCCCAGTTGGGCCGAGAATGGGCTATAGGACCAATCGCATCATTATCTCTGTTTAGAGTACTTGAGTCGTTCAAGGCAACAGTGGACCTTCTGTTGGGTCGTTAACACCCTGGTTTGTAAAATTACCAAAATATCCCTGGTTTGTAAAATTATCGAAATACCCCTGATTTATAAAATTACCGAAATACCCCTGATTTGTAAAATTATCAAAATAGCCCTGGTTTGTAAAATTATCGAAATACCACTAGCTTGCAAAATTACCAAAATATCCCTATTTTGTGAAATTACTAAAATACTGTTGGTTTGTGAAATTACTGAAATAACCTTGGATTGTGAAATTATCAAAATAGCCCCGATTTACGAAATTATCGAAATACCCTCAGTTTGTGAAATTAACGAAATACCCTCAATTTGTGAAATGACTGAAATACCCCCGATTTGTGAAATTCCCAAAATACCCTCAGTTTATGAATTTACTGAAATACCCCCAATTTGTAAAATTATCAAAATACCCCCATTTTGCAAAATTGATGTTTTAGCCCTACACGACAAAATGACCGTTGTACCCTCGTGTTAGTACTAGCATTTTATGTGTTAATTGTAGGATTGATTATGTTTGAGATACACTGCATACAGGAATTAGTTATGAGTAGAATTACAAACTACCCCTGAAGGGTAGGATTACCGAAATATATTTATAGGGTAAAATGACTAATTTGCCCTTGTAGGTAAGTGATTGGCTTGTGCTATGATATGACCGATTTGGCTATGGTTGTATGACTGATATGCTTTTATTATATTTTTAAATGATTGTTATTGAGCATGGCCATTCTGCATACACGTGTAATGATTAAGCATGACATACACGGCATATAGCATGGAGTTGGGTTATTGATGATCGGGGAAGTGTATATCGGTGGCTCTACCACATTTTGTATAATGGATATATGCCAACCTAAATATGGCTCTGTGCCATCTTGATTATGGCTTTGTCCCAATCATATTTACCCTGGGCTGTGTTCCAATTATATTAATGTTGCTGATGGCTATGTGCCAAGCATAATACAGTTATTGATGACTCTGTGTCAATCATATTTACCCAGGGCTGTGTGCTAATTATATTATTATTTTGGTGGCTCTGCCATATATATCGGTGACACTGTCATACTAAAGGATGGCTTGGTGCCTCATTATCGTATCGGTGATATGATCACATGTTGATTGGTGGCTAGACCACGTTATATTGACTTTGTGCAGTGTGTCTATCAGCATGAATACCAAAGAGGTGTGTAGAGGATGGAGGGTTGATTGTAGAAATCCGCACAGGTGTGTTGAGGATGGACTTATGGAGCGGAATGTAGAGGATAGAATACTAGGTTGGGCTGGGTTTGCATCGCATTGCAAACATTAACTGCTGTGACATATGATATCGATTGAGGCTCAACTGAGGCTATTTTGGGCTAAGGCTCAATTACCACCGTTACTGTAATGGAACTCAGCCCGGATTGTTGTGATGTATGTTCTTACCGATGAGGGTTGTGCACATTGAGTTTTCGTAAACTCACCCCCTCTTTTTATTAAATGTTTCAGGTAATTCCCAACAATAGAGGATTGGGACCCGTGAAGGACTCGGGGGTGGCTATACATCGGAGATACTATTCATGAACTTTAGTAATTTTGATTTTTCCCTTATTTTAAGATTATTTATTTTGGGTTAATATTTTGTAATAAGGCCATTGGTTTATTTTTCTACGTTTTCATTTATAACTGTTAAACTTATAAATACAGGGTTTTTCTTAAAACATTAGTAATCGTTTTCTAAAATATCCAGTTTATGCAAACGATGCAAGTTCAACTTTCATAATAAAATAGTTTTTCAAAATAATAACAACTTTTATACAGTAATTTACCCAATCACATTTTTCTGAAACAAACAACAAACTCGGAGTTCAAAAATCCAATAGAACTTTTTCTAAACAATTGCTTAGCTTTTCAACTTCCTACAATGTCACACGCCAGATTCGGGTTTAACTTTTAGGCCGGGTTTGGGGTGTTATAATTATGGGATCAGAGCCTAGGTTGTAACAGACCGAATTTGACCCTGGTTGGAACGGTGGTTTTGGGACCACAAATCTGAGTATGATAAATATTTTAATATTATATTTTATGTTTATTATATGTGAATTAATGTGTGTGAAAGTCTTGTAGAAAAATTTATCGTTTAAGTGTTTAATTTAACGAAAAAGACTTAATTGCATAAAGTGTAAAAGTTGCAGGCTATAGAGTAAAGTGCTAGAATGAGGATGGCTTTTTAATATGAAGCATTAAATGGGTAAATAACCCATTTTTAAGTTAGTGGGTGACATATGACATGTTTAACCTTAATTTTATATTGTATAATTATTTATAATAAGGTTATAAAGGTAAATGAATAAATGTCATATATATGTTAAATAAAACATAAAAAAATGGCCATTATCATCTTTTATTTGCTTGGCCGAATGTTGAGAAAAGAAATGGGGTTTGGTTTCCTTTGAATTTTGGAAAATTCAATCATAAATTCAAGGTTAGTTTGATTTCGATTCTTGATAATTTTTAAGTTTTTGAGATCGTTGCTTCGACCCGTAGCTGACCCATGTTAAAATTTTTAAATCTAAGCATGCTTGATGTTCGGCCATTGTTGCGTTCATGTGGTTTTTGATGTTCAATGATTTTAGATGAAAGATATGTTAAAGATTAGTATGTTTTGTATTGGAAGTTTTGATGAAATTGAGTATTTAGGGCTAATTTATAAAAATAAATTTTTATAGGGATTTATTTGTGAAATAAATGAAATAAATAGACTTGTAATGTCCCTAGGAAGATTCGGCTCTTGAGTAGCATGGGGAAATTTTCTGTATTTTGTGTTTTATGTAAATAGGACTAAATTGTAAAAATGTGAAACATTAGGGGAAAAGTGGTAAATTGCCCATTTATGTGTTTTGGGACTAAATTGAAATGAAATGTACTTGAATGAGCTAAATTTTAGTGTGTTTAGATCAAGAACAAAGAAAAATAGATTTGGATCGTGGAAAGACAAAGGTTATCGACTAAGCAATTACGTGGTTAAATCGACGGTCGAGGTAAGTCCTTAAGCAAGTATCGTAAAAAATTATTCTGAACATAGTATATGATGATTTTTGAATATTTAAAGCATAATTATACATGTTGGCGAATGTGGAGTATGAATTTGTAGTGAAATTAATTTGGTAAACACAATGTGAATATGTATGTTTGGATTAATAAGTGAAAGTAAAAGGAAGAATATGAGATGGATAATAGTTTAGTACTAAGTACTGTGTATCACAAAGTTAAATGTGTTGATATTCGGGCTTTGTGCCTAGCGAGCTTAGTCTTAGGTGATATATTTGGGCTTCGTGCCTAGCGAGCTTAGTCTTAGGTGATATATTTGGGCTTCGTGCCTAGTAGGCTTAGTCTTGGGTGATATATTCGAGCTTAGTGCCTAGTAGGCCTAGCCTTGGAGATATATTCGAGACTTCGTGCCTAGCGATCTTAATCTGGTGATATATTCAGGCTTCGTGCCTAGCAAGCTTATTGTCGGTGATATATTCAGGCTTCGTGCCTAGCAGGCTTAGTGCCGGTGATATATTCGGGCTTCGTGTCTAGCAAGCTTAGTGCCGGTGATATATTTGGGCTTCGTGCCTAGCAGGCTTAGTGCCGGTGATATATTCGAGCTTCGTGCCTAGCAGGCCTAGTGTCGGTGATATATTCGGGCTTCGTGCTTAGCAGGCTTAATGCCGGCGATACTTTAAAACGAAGGAACCATAAATTACTCGAGGTGTAACATAGTGAATTTATTATGTTAAAAACTCTGGTAATCATGAGTCCCATTTGAATTCATTAGAAGTAAGGTAAGTTGTGATTAATGTTAGTTAAGTTGAAGTATATTATGTTAAGAAGGATGTTATGTGAATTTGAGCTCATAGTCGACGTGTATGAATATAGAAATAATAGAATTTTTGGTGTGATAATGTAATGGATATGAATGTTGAATTTACATGATTATAAACATGCGATTCATGTAACATATGTACTTTGTGCTTTGATGAGTTGCAGGTTGATGGTAGTGAAGTATAAGTAATTGAGTAAATACATTACTAGTATTCAGTTTTGTATCAGTTGGATATCGAAATATACATATACAATGTCCTAAATTTATTGATTAAAATGTTAAAGTGCTTGATTAGTGAATTATCTTTTGCTTAAGACTTACTAAGCTAGTGAGCTTACTCTGTATGTGTTTATATTTCTATTTTATAGATCATTGATTCAACTACGGGCTCAGGGGATCATCAAGAACGTCGACCACACTATCACTCTCTTTGGTATAAAAATGTTTACTTTTCGAATCAAAGGCATGTTTAGGCTGAATTATGACTTGAATGAATGATGTTTGGTTTTGTAAATGTATATATATGGCCTTGCGAATAAGGCTATTACTTTTGGTTAAGCATCGTTTGTATGATTGATATAATGGTTTGTTTTAATTTTTGGTAGTGTGCGTATTATGCTTGGAAGTTTAATATGGTTGTATAGAAATAATCATTTATATGTATTATATACATATAAATATATATATGTATAAGTATGCATATTATGTCGTGTGAATTTTTCTACTTAAATTATTATGTGGTTGGTTATAATTCAGAGCTGGTCATGAAAATGTGTATACTTATGTTTTGGGTTGATCATTGGAGTTTTAAATTGAGGACCGAATATATGGTCAATGGATTGGTTATATTTATATATTTTGGACTAGTCACATATCATACATGTTTGGTAGGTTATTCAATAATCTTTGTGTCCATTAATTAATAAGGTAGGATGAATTGATAATTATGGTTTGACATGGTTTTTGTTTTAGGGACATTGCGCATATTATGATAGCATGATGTGTATGTTTGGTTATGCTATATTGTTCGAATGTCACATATGAGAAGGAAAAGCTAATAAAGTATCATGGATCTATTCGTTTTTGTTATGCATATTTGTATAAGGTATAAAAAAATATGTTGATATTAGACTAAAGAAATAGATGTATTTATATATGTTTAACATATGAAATTTGGTGTTGTTATGTGGAAGCTTGATTGAAATTTGTATAGATTATGAGTAATAATGTATTGCATTATGAATCATGGTTGTTTGTAATGTAAGTTTAAATCATCATTTATTGATATGGAAATTTAAATATGCGTATTGGGTTTATTCCATATATGGCTGTGCTAAATTATGTCTAGTTCAGTAACGCCTCATAACCCTAATTCGATGACGACGAGTGCGGGTTAAGGGTGTTATATTTTATTAATATCGAGCTACGGTTTAGTCGATTCTAGGACTACCGTAGTGCGTAAGAGTCTAGCTATACATGCCTTTGAATTGTATATATGATAGTGTGGTGACTTCTGACAATTTCAATTTTATTTTATATAGTAAATGGATCCTGATCCCGATAGAGCTGTAGCTGATGATGTGGAGAGCGTTGTGCCTATTCCCGCGTGTGGATCAGCACCATTAGACTCTCGACCAGTTTTGGGTAGCCATGAGGGGGAGGCTAAACAAGCCTTCTATCAGATGATGAACGAATGGTTTACCCAGTTTATTGAACTAATCATTGTACAACAACCTTCACCCCGAATAATCCAACTCCGGTACCTTGACTTCGATGATAGATCGATGAGATCTAGCGAGCCTCCGTTGATAAAATCAGAAATATGGGGTAGAGGAATTCAAGGCCAATGATGATGATGACGCAGTGAAGTGAGATGTGGCTTGATAACACTATTCAATTACTCGATGAGTTATCTTGTACTCCAGATGAATGCCTAAAGTGTGCTATATCTCTACTTCGGGACACTGCCTATCACTGGTGGAACACACTGGTATTCGTAGTTCCGAAAGAAAAAGTAACTTGGGACTTCTTCCAAATTGAGTTCCGTAAGAAATATATCAGTCAGAGATTCATCGATTAGAAACGGAAAGAATTTTTGGAATTAAAACAGGGTCGCATGACTGTGACGGAATATGAGCGAAAGTTTGTCAGATTGAGCCGTTATGCTCGAGAGTGTATATCTACCGAAGCCATTATGTGTAAAAGATTTGAAGACGGCCTGAATGAAGACATAAAGTTACTTGTTGGCATTCTTGAAATCAAAGAGTTTGTAACATTAGTCAAGCGAGCTTGTAAAGCCAAAGAGCTCGGAAAGGAGAAAAGAAAAGCTGAAGTAAAAGCTAAAGACACTCGAAAAAGATCATCGAGTAAAATTTTCCATTCTGTGCATAAGAAGTTCAGAGATGACCTAGTCAACATAAAGCCACTTCAGACCTGCCTAGACGTGATCGACCTCCAGTGAGATCTCGAGCCACATCGATAGCTAGTGTCGATAATGTTCCACAGAACCGGGCCAAGTGTAAACATTGTGGAAAATGGCATCCTGGGAGTTGTAGAGTTTGTGATCGGTCCTACTTTAAATCTAGATCGTCGGATCATTTTATTCGAGAGTGCCTGATATTAGCCGAGCAAAATGCAACTCAGAATACTAGACCGAGCAGTGCGCCAGCACGGGGTAGACCACTCAGACATTCAGGCAATGTAGGTGGCGATCGAGAGGGATGAAGGACACCGCAATCGATCGAGGCTAGAGCTCCGGCTAGAGCTTATGCTACACGAGCCGAGAGGATGCTTCCTCCCGATGTCATTACTGGTACTTTCACCCTTTATGATACTCTTGTGATTGCATTGATTGATCCTAGTTTGACTCATTCATATGTGTGTGAAACTCTAGTATTCGGTAAGACTCTTCCAGTTGAGTCCACTGAGTTTGTGATTCATGTGTCCAACCCTTTGGGTAGATGTGTATTTGTTAATAAAGTGTGTAGAGGTTGCCCGTTGATGATTCAGGATTCTTGCTTCCTAGCCAGTTTAATGTTGTTGCCCTTGATGAGTTCGACATAATTTTGGGAATGGACCGTTAACTTCATATGATGCGGTGGTGAATTGCAAAAGAAAGCTTATTGATTTGAGATGTCGAGCGGTGAGATCATCGAATTGGATCCGATGATTTAAGTGAGTTTCTCTGATAATATCCTCGATGTTAGCCCGAAAGTATGTGAGAAAAGGTGCGAAGCTTATTTGGCCTATGTCTTTGGATAATGAAGTGTCCGAAAAGCATATTGAATCTATACTGGGTTGTGTGTGAATACCGGATGTGTTTCTGAAGAACTCTGGGTTTACCACCGATCTGAGAGATTGAGTTCGGCATTGAATTGGCACCGGAGCGACTCTAATCTCGATAGCTCCGTGTCGGATGGCACCTCTTGAGTTAAAAGAGTTGAAAGCACGTTGCAAGAGTTAACAGATAGGGGCTTTGCACGTAGAGTTTCTCTCCTTGGGTGCACCAGTTCTTTTTGTGAAGAAGAAAGATGGAGCGATGCGAATGTGTATTGATTATCGGCAAGCCGAATAAGGTAACTATAAAGAATAAGTACCGTTACCTCGGATTGATGATTTGTTTGATCGGTTGAAAGGGGCTTGGTATTTTGAAAATAGATTTGAGATCGAGTTATTACGATTCTGAGTCGAGATCTGGATGTACCAAATCGCATTCCGAGACGAGGTACGGACATTTTGAGTTTCTAGTTATGCCTTCGGACTCACTAATGCACTGCTATTTTATGGACCTAATGAATCGGTCTTGAGACGGTTTTGGATCAGATTGTAGTAGTGTTTATTGATGATATACTGATCTACTCCAAAGATGAAACCGAGCATGCCGAGCATTTGAAATTAGTGCTACAAACTTTGCGAGATCAACAACTGTATGCAAAGTTTAGTAAATGTGAGTTCTGGATGAATGAAGTCAGTTTCTTGGGTCATGTTGTTTCAGCATCAGGTATTCGGGTGAATCCAAACAAAATAACGGCTATACTCGATTGGAAACCACCAAAGAATGTTTCCAAAATTTGAAGCTTTCTAGGCCTTGTGGGATACTACAGACGGTTTGTAAAAGGTTTTTCTGTGATAGCTACACCTTTGACAAGGCGACTATAGAAAGATGTCAAGTTTGAGTGGTCGAAAAAGTGTCAGAAAAGTTTCGAATAGCTGAAAGCTCTTTTAATCGAAGCTCCAGTGTTAACTCAGCCTGAATCGGGTAAAGAATTTGTCATTTTTAGTGATGCTTCTTTGAATGGGTTGGGTTGCATTTTGATGCAGGAAGGCAAAGTTATAGCCTATGCTTCGAGACAATTGAAGCCGCACGAAAAAAATTATCCGACTCACGATCTGGAATTAGCAGCCATTATTTTCGCATTGAAAATTTGGTGTCATTACTTATTCGACGAGAAATGTCACGTTTATTCGGATCATAAAAGTCTAAAGTATTTGATGACTCAGAAAGATCTGAACTGGAGACAACGCAGATGGTTAGAATTGTTGAAAGACTATGAGTTGGTGATTAACTACCATCCAGGAAAAGCTAATGTTGTTGCAGATGCGTTAAGTCAAAAATCATTATTTACTCTTCGTGCGATAAACGCACAGATGGTTATGTCTGGTGATGGTTCGATCATAGCCGAGTTACAAGGAAGACCAATGTTTATTTAGCAAATTTGTGATGCACAGAAAGTTGACAAAGATTTGATTGCTAGACGAATTTAGTGTAAAAAAGATACGAAATCAGAGTTTCAAATTGATGCAAATGACTGTTTGAACTTTAAAAGCTGAATGTGTGTTCCGAAGAACTCAAAATTGATTCAGATGATTCTGAGTGAGGCTCATAGTGGTCGATTATCGATACATCCGGGTAGCACGAAAATGTATAATGATTTGAAACAGTTTTATTGGTGGCCTGGCATGAAACGGGATATATCTGAATTTGTGTCAAAGTGCTTAATTTGTCAGCAAGTAAAAGCCGAGCATCAAGTGCCTTTTGGGTTGCTTCAGTCGATCATGATACCTGAATGGAAATGGGATAAAATCACTATGGATTTTGTATCTGGTTTGCCTATGAAACCGAGCAAGAAAGATGCAGTCTGGGTTATAGTAGATAGACTAACCAAATCAGCTCATTTTGTACTGGTTTGTATGGACTTTCCACTCGATAAACTTCTTGAGTTGTATATATCTCAAATCATGAGATTACATGGTGTCTTAGAGTTCTATTATCTCGCACAAAGACCAGAGACTCACATCGCGTTTGTGGAAGAAGTTACAGGATGCTTTAGGTACTAAACTTCATTTTAGCACCGCTTTCACCCGTGAGACAACGGTCAATCTGAAATAACCATTCAAACACTTGAGGACATGTTGAGATGTTGCGTTCTTGAGTTTGAAGGTACATGGGAAAAGTACTTACCTTTGATTGAATTTGCCTATAATAACAGTTTTCAATTAAGTATCAAAATGGCACCCTATGAAGCTCTATATGGTTTTGCAAGTGTAAATGCGCCTTTGTATCTTGGACCGAGCTCGGTGAGAATAAGATACAAGGGGTTGATTTGATTAAAGAGACTGAACAGAAAGTGGCTGTAATCAAAGATAGTTTGAAAGATGCATCAGATCGTCAAAAGTCTTATGCTGATTTGAAATGCAAAGATATAGAATTTCAAGTCAGAGATCGGGTATTCTTGAAAGTATCTCCGTGGAAGAAAGTACTTCGTTTTGGTCGGAAAGGCAAACTGAGTCTGAGATTTATCGGACCGTATGAAATCATCAAACGTATTGGGCCTGTTGCTTATAGGTTGAAGTTACCCCCTGAATTAGAAAAGATACACAATGTATTTCACGTTTCTATGCTCCGTAGATACAAATCAGATCCGTCATATGTGATTGCTCCATCTGAGATTGAAATCTGACCCGATATGACGTATGAGGAAGAACCGATCCGTATCTTAGCTTGAGAAATAAAAGAGTTAAGAGAAAAAAGGATTCCATTAGTAAAAGTTCTATGGAATTGACATGGAGTTGAAGAGGCTACGTGGGAGCCTGAGGACTCAATGAGGCAACAATATTCGACGTTGTTTAATGGTAAGATTTTCGGGGACGAAAATCCCTAAGGGGGAGAGTTGTAACAGACCGAATTTGACCCTAGTCAGAACGGTGGTTTTGGGACCACGAATCTGAGTCTGAGAAATATTTTAATATTATATTTTGTGTTTATTATATGTGAATTAATGTGTGTGAAAGTCTCGTAGAAAAATTTATCGTTTAAGTGTTTAATTTAACGAAAAGGACTTAATCGCGTAAAGTGTAAAAGTTTCAGGCTATAGAGTAAAGTGCTAGAATGAGGATGGCTTTTTAATATGAAGCATTAAATGGGTAAATAACCCATTTTTAAGTTAGTGGGTGACATATGACATGTTTAACCTTAGTTTTATATTGTATAATTATTTATAATAAGGTTATAAAGGTAAATGAATAAATGTTGAGAAAAGAAATGGGGTTTGGTTTCCTTTGAATTTTGGCAACTTCAATCACAAATTAAAGGTTAGTTTGATTTCGGTTCTTGATAATTTTTACGTTTTTGAGCTCGTTGCTTCGAACCGTAGCTGACCCATGTTAAAATTTTTAAATCTAAGCATGCTTGATGTTCGGCCATTGTTGTGTTCATGTGGTTTTTGATGTTAAATGATTTTAGATGAAAGATATGTTAAAGATTAGTATGTTTTGTATTGGAAGTTTTGATGAAATTGAGTATTTAGGGCTAATTTGTAAAACTAAATTTTTATTGGGACTTATTTGTAAAATAAATGAAATAAATGGACTTGTAAGGTCCATAAGAAGATTCGGCTCTTGAGTAGCATGGGAAAATTTTGTGTATTTTGTGTTTTATACAAATAGGACTAAATTGTAAAAATGTGAAACATTAGGGGTAAAATGGTAAATTGCCCATTTATGTGTTTTGGGACTAAATTGAAATGAAATGTACTTGAATGAGCTAAATTTTAATGTGTTTAGATCAAGAACAAAGAAAAATGGATTTGGATCGGGGAAAGATAAAGGTTATCGACTAGCCGGATTACGTGGTTCGTCGACAGTCGAGGTAAGTCCTTAAGCAAGTATCGCCAAAGAATTATTCTGAACATAGTATATGATGATTTTGAATATTTAAAGCATAATTATACATGTTGGCGAATGTGGAGTATGAATTTGTAGTGAAATTAATTTGGTAAACACAATGTGAATATGTATGTTTGGATTAATAAGTGAAAGTAAAGGGAAGAATATGAGATGGATAATAGTTTAGTACTAAGTACTGTGTATCAAAAAGTTAAATGTGTTGGTATTCGGGCTTCGTGCCTAGCAGGCTTAGTGCCGGTGATATATTCGGGCTTCGTGCCTCGCGGAGCTTCATGCCTGATATATTCGAACCGTGCCTAGCGTGTGCCTGATATATTCGAAGCTTCGTGCCTAGCAAGCCTAGTGCCGTGATGTATTCGGGCTTCGTGCCTAGCGGGCTTAGTGCCTGATATATTCGGCTTCGTGCTAGCTGCTTAGTGCCTGATATATTAGGGCTTCGTGCCTAGCGAGGCTTAGTGCCTGATATATTCGGGCTTCGTGCCTAGCGCTTAGTGTCGGTGATATATTCGGGCTTCGTGCCTAGCGGACTTAGTCTTGTGATATATTCGGCTTCGTGCCTAGCGGGCTTAGTGCTTGGTGATATATTCGAGCCGTGCCTAGCGAGCCTAGTCTTGGTGATATATTCGAGCTTCGTGTGCTTAAGGTGCTTAATCCTGGGTGATACTTTAAAATGAAGGAACCATAAATTATTCGAGGTGTAACATAGTGAATCTATTGTGTTAAAAACTCAGGTAATCATAAGTCCCATTTGAATTCATCAGAAGTAAGGTAAGTTGTGATTAATGTTACTTGAGTTGAAATATATTATGTTAAGAAGGATGTTATGTGAATTTGAGCTCATAATCGACGTGTATGAATATAGAAATAATAGAATTTTTGGTGTGATAATGTAATGGATATGAATGTTGAATTTACATGATTATAAACATGCGATTCATGTAACATATGTACTTTGTGCTTTGATGAGTTGTAGGTTGATGGTAGTGAAGTATAAGTAATTAAGTAAATACATTACTAGTATTCGGTTTTGTATCAGTTGCATATCGAAATATACATATACAATGTCCTACATTTATTGATTAAAATGTTAAACTGCTTGATTAGTGAATTATCTTTTGCTTAAGACTTACTAAGCTAGTGAGCTTACTCTGTATGTGTTTGTATTTCTGTTATCATTGATTCAACTACGGGCTCAGGGGATCATCAAGAAAGTCGACCACACTATCACTCTCTTTGGTATATATATGTTTACTTTTCGAATCAAAGGCATGTATAGGCTGAATTATGACTTGAATGAATGATTTTTGGTTTTGTAAATGTATATATATATGGCCTTGCGAATAAGGCTATTACTTTTGGTTAAGCATCGTTTGTATGATTGATATAATGGTTTGTTTTAATTTTTGGTATAAGAGGTTTGCATATTATTCTTGGAAGTTTAATGTGGTTATATAGAAATAATCATTTATATGTATTATATATATATATATATGTATGTATAAGTATGCATATTATGTCGTGTGAATTTTTCTACTTAAATTATTATGTGGTTGGTTATAATTCAGTGGTCATGAAAATGTGTATACTTATGTTTTGGGTTGATCATTGGAGTTTTAAATTGAGGATCGAATTTATAGTCAATGGATTGGTTATATTTATATATTTTGGACTAGTCACATATCATACGTGTTTGGTAGGTTATTCAATAATCTTTGTGTCCATTAATTAATAACGTAGGATGAATTGATAATTATGGTTTGACATGGTTTTTGTTTTAGGGACATTGTGCATATTATGATAGCATGATGTGTATGTTTGGTTATGCTATATTGTTCGAATGTTACATATGAGAAGGAAAAGCTAATAGAGTATCATGGATCTACTCGTTTTTATTATGCATATTTGTATAAGGCATAAAAAGATATGTTGATATTAGACTAAGGAAATAGATGTATTTATATATGTTTAGCATATGAAATTTGGTGTTGTTATGTGGAAGCTTGATTGAAATTTGTATAGATTATGAGTAATGATGTATTGCATTATGAATCATGGTTGTTTGTAATGTAAGTCTAAATCATCATTTGTTGATATGGAAATTTAAATATGCGTATTGGGTTTATTCCATATATGACTGTGCTAAATTGTGTCTAGTTCGGTAATGCCTCATAACCCTAATTCGGCATGGGTACGGGTTAAGAGGTGTTACATAGGTTGCAAAACTTGGCTGTGGAATGGGTTTGAAAAATATTTTTTTTCGAAGTTATTTGAAATTTGGTTTAAAAAAAGTATCTTTATTGGAAGTATGGCACCCGAGTCTCCGGCACCAAATCCGTAAGTCCCCTTACTTTTTATTATATGCTATATTCATTCTGTGTATGTTTTGGATGTGATGCTTGAATGGAAAATTTTTATGTATGAGTGTTAAATATCTGCTTGTACAGATTAGATATTTGGTTGTGTAAATAGCCTCTGTAAGAGTATGCCCAAAGATCAATCATGAGATGGTTGTAATAACATACTTGATTTACCATGTTTATTAATATAAAGCGTTGTCATTATTATTTCGGTTGTACAAATAAACTGTTTTATAATAATGTCCCGAGAATAATATGATTATTCTTAAAATATCCTTAGTCAAGTATTATTGTTGACCGGGACAACAATAATGCATTAAGACTAACATGTAGTTGATTGATGATAAAGAGTTATCATTGATATGGAGTGTCAAAATCAATGCATGAATATGTGTGTTAGAGAACAACATATTGGGTGACCCGCTATGAGTATGTTTCTTGGATTATTATGTAATTGTCACAACATTACTCATAGTGATTAATATGTATATGATCCTTAGACTTGAGATAATCATTATCCCAACATCGTGAGTCGTATATTTTGATACAGTCAAACGTACACAGTAACTGGTTGTTCTATAAAGGCTGATGTTGGATATATCACAATCAATGTAGAGGGATATTATTGATCAATATAGGATAAGTCCCTCCCACATAATGGGAGTAATATCTTAGGCCACTTGATTGAGTGAGACTAGAAATGCATGGCCATGCTCAAATAAGTTGACATGAGATGTCATACTAATTTGTATATCATAGTCTACTCAAGATATCAAGAAACATGGGATGGACTATACAAGTGTGACTATTCCATGACTTGTATCTATTCCAGAGATAAAGGACTTAAGGATTAATGCATGAAAAGTTAATCACAAAAGTTATGTCGAATCATGACTTCTTGTATCTTAGGTAGCAATGATGCATTGCTAGATGCCACTCATTGTTTGTGACATTAGAATCGTTCTAGTATTACTACTAACGTTACAAGAACCTCTGTGGTCACACCTATGGTTGAAATGAACGGAATGAAACATAGTTGGTATTGTGTTTGATTGTCACATGAATTAAATTAATTAAAGAATTAATTTAATTCGGCAATCAAATATTGAATATATTATATGTACAAGGATGTTGTACACATAATGAGAATTAATATATGAATTTGGTTCCTATATAAATTTAAATAAATATAGTTTATCGAAATCCATGTTATAATTAATGTAATTATAACTTTTGGGTATAATTAATGTAATTATAATTTTCTGTTAAAACATTATTATATTTATTTAATAACGATTATAAAAGGGTAATAAGTGAAGAAAACCCTAAAATTTTTGCTTAAAAAGGTCTAGCAACCGTCAAGCAAAACACCTCTCTAAAAATAGTTTTGGAGATATCTGCCGTTCATAGTCAAACCAAGTGGATTACGTAGAGGCCGGCATCGTAAAGGTTGTGGCTTGGTTCGACAAAGGATCGATATCTTGTCGCCGAGGCGCCGCTATCTACTCGATTGAAACTTTGGTAATTTGAAACCTTTATTTCACCCCGATTCGTTCCTCACATGGATTCTTGGTTTGGATCACGGATTAATTTTATTTCGCTGCGCCTTGGGGGTGCCGGCGTTCCAACAGTGGTATCAGAGCCACTTGTGTGATACGGACTCGGGTTTAAATACTTGGGTGATGCAATTGTATGAGATGCATGCTTTTATTTTATTACGTTTTCGGTTGTTTAAATCGTTTAAGCATAACCTGATAACTGTTCCTTTCGATAATTGATTAAATGTTAATCATGGTGTTGTGGCCTATTCGATCTTATGTTATTATTGTTAATTATTAACAAATCGTAATGTTACGACGGTGGAATTTACGGTTTCGATGAGGGTTAAGCGGCTTGTGGAACAAGGGTTGTTCGATATGAACCTCAAGGATTAAAATCACGAAAACACGATTCCGTTGATAAAAGTTATCAAATCGTGAGGTTTCATTTGACTTGGGTATGCGATTTGTACCACCAGTCCATACATGGGGCTCCGCCCCGCACCCCTGAATCTACCGTAACATCCCTCTCATATTTTGAGGATGGGGATTCGAGGACGCCTCGTGGCGGGCCTTAGGCCCGCTTCCTCCGACCGCCTGCACCCCATTTTCTTATTATAGTATATTTTGTTAATAAAAGAAATATATATAAACTTGATGGGCCACATAAGGTTGAAAGGATATTTTATAATTCACCTTAGCAAAAGAGCATTGAATTATGTATGCTATTTTTGACATGCACGGTGTTTGAAATGCATAGTTATAGCCCGATGACCCATTTGATAAAAGGTTGTAATTTTATAAATACGACTGCGTGTGTGCCTTACTACTATTCTCTTGTATTTCTCTTCTCATCTTACTCCTCGTATGTAAAACGAGTTTACGCATATTGTAATTTGCAAAAGTTGCTATGGGCAGACGAGAAGGAAGTTGGGACAACTATTGAAGAATGATAGTTTATGAAACCGCTTACACCTTTAGGTTTCCTTTTGGTTCTCCCATTGGCTTGGGTTGAATCACCTTAGTTTATGGGCTATAACTATTGCATTTATTTATTGCTTTATTTATTCATGTATGAGATGCTATGGATGTTTAAAGCATGCCAATTTTATATATTAAAATTTAATAATAAACCCAATTAATTGATGAGATCAATTAAAAGACTAAATGGACTAAATTAGACCATAATTGGTGAGATGGAACATCCTTAATAAAATCCCTCTATTAAAATATTAAGTCAACATGGCCTTCCAATTTTTGCCCTCGTTAAGGCCTCGATCAATACTATGTAGGTTATGCCAAAGCAAAGTACTAGTATTTATCTTGGTTAAACGAAGAATAAACAAGTGATATTCATTTGGTTAAAATTGGTTAATGACTTAACTAGGTTACTCTAATAGGATTAGAAACCTAGAGGCAATTAAATTGGATAAATCATAAGATGATTAGAACAAGAGTTGTTCATCAAATATTAGGAGTTACATATGATGTAATTAGCAAAGGTTGCTTACCTAAATAACCATAGTCTTGAGAGTAAAGCCAAAGCTGACTCAAGAGGAGGTGAAATATGGGTCCTTAACCCACTAGAAATACTTTGGAGAAAGTTTTTCCAAATTAATATATGGGGTTATTAATTTTGAAATAAAATAGTGGGATCATCATTTAATAAAGTCTTTTAATGATTTATATAAACTTGGTAAATTTACTCACACGCATATTTAATTGTTGTAGATATATTATGGTCGCAAATACTAGCACACTATCATTGCGATCGGTCCTTGAGAAGGACAAATTGAATGGTTTGAATTTTCTTGGTCGGTTCGTAACTTGAGGATTGTCCTCAAACAAGAACGGAAATTGTATGTCATTGAACAACCACTTCCTAATGAACCACCTATTAATGCCTCGAGAACTGATAAAGATGCTTACAAGAAGTATCTCGATGACATGGTAGATGTTGGATGCCTTATGCTTGCCACTATGAATCTGAGCTTGAAGCAACATGAGGACATGGTTGCTCATGATATGATCGAGCACCGAAAGAACTTTATCAAGGGCAAACGAACGATATTCTAAAGCCCTATTCAATGTAAGTTGGTGAAGGAAGCCCAACCTCATGTCCTTAAGATGATTGGCTATATTGAAAGTCAAGCTTGGTTTTCCATTGGGCCAAGAGTTGTTCGATCGTTGCGGATAGCTCTTGTCCTTAATTTCAATATGAATGAAATTGACAAGACCTATTCTCAAGATGTTACTTAATCTAAGGTAACATGAAAAAGGTTGGAAGATGGTCCGTAACAACAAGGGCAAGGAAAGGCCAAAGTTCGGCCCAAGGGTAAAGGTAAGCCCAAGCACGGCAAAGGAAAGGCTGCAATGAAACCTAAAGGTGGAGTGTCCTTTCATTGTGGTGTGTTGGACATTGATGATTGGCTATTTATGTTATTGATATTAATTTATCAACTACTACTTCTTGGGTATTAGATCTGGTTGTGGTTCTCATATTTGTACTTGCTGCAGGACTACAAAGGAGTAGGACGTTGGCTAGAGGAGATGTGGACCACGAGTTGGAAATGGAGCAAAGGTTGCATTAGTCGTGGGAACATATACTTTATCTTTGCCTAGTGGACTTGATTTAATTTTAGAGGATTGTTATTTTGTGCCCAGTTTGACTAAAAACATTATTTCAGTTTCTTGTTTAGACAAAATTGGTTTTGAGATAATTATTAAGAATAATTGTTGTTCCTTTTATCTCAATAATGTTTTCATGGCTTCGGCACAATTGATTAATGGCCTCTATATTTTAGATCAAATGAACCCTATTTACAACATAAATACTAAAAGATCTAAAATAAATGACTCAAATCAAACTTATCTTTGGCATTGTCGTTTGGGCCACATAAGTGATAGACGATATCCATACTCCATAAAGATGGTTTCTTAGATTCATTTGTTTTTGAACAATTTGAAGTATGTGAATCTTGCTTATTGGGAAAAATGACTAAATCTCCTTTCACCGAAAAGTGAAGCTAGTGATTTATTGGGCCTAATACATTACGATGTATGTGGACCAATAAATACACGAGCCGAGGTGGATTTCAATACTTCATTACTTTCATCGATGATTTCAGAGATATGGGTATGTTTATCTCATGCGCCATAAGTCCGAGTCTCTTGAAAAGTTCAAGGAATTCAAAATGAAGTACAAAATCAACTAGGCAAAACTATCAAGTCACTTCGATCCGATCGAGGTGGACAGAGTTTGATGATCTATTGAAGGAATGTGGGATTGTCTCACAACTTACTCCTCCTGCTACTCCTCAATGGAATGGAGTTTACGAGAGAAGAAATCGAACTTTATTAGACATGGTTCGATCCATGATGAGTCATGCCGATCTACCGACTTCTTTTGGGGACATGCAATTGAGACAAGCTTTCACACTAAATCGCTGTTCCATCTAAATCGGTTCAAAAGACGCCATATGAGATGTGGACCGAAAACGTCCCCAAGATGTCTTTTATGAAAATTTGGGGTTGTGAAGCTTATGTTAAGCGTCGACGCCTACTAAGCTTGAACCCAAATCAAAAGTATTTTTGTGGGGTATCCAAAGAAACCAAAGGTTATTATTTCTTTAATCCCACCGAGAACAAAATGTTTGTTGCTCAAGGTGTCTTCCTAGAGAGAATTTATTTCTAGAAAAGGAAGTGGGAGAAAGATTGAACTTGAAGAAATTCGAGAATCACAAGATACCACCGAACCAATAGAACAACAACAAATTCCACAAGAAATTGAGGAACAAGTAACTAAGAAACACAACCACGCTGAAGATCTTTAAGAGAATGCCATGCACCCGAGAGATATGGATTTCTCATTACAACACATGGTGACGTTCTTCTTAGATCAAGATGAGCCTAGGACTTATCAAGAAGCGGTGACGAGCCCGGACTACGAGAAATGGCTTGAGGCCATGAGATGCGAGATGGATTCCATGTATGAAAATCAAGTATGGACTTTGATTGACCCACCAAGGGGTTAAACCTATAGGGTGCAAGTGGGTTTTCAAAAGAAAACCGACATGGATGGTAACGATACAAACATACAAAGGCGATTAGTCGCTAAAGGTTTCACCAAATTCATGGTGTTGACTATGATGAAACCTTTTCTCCTGTAGCTATGTTTAAATCCATAAGGATCTTGCTCGCCATAAATGCATTTCATGATTATGAAATCTGGCGGATGGACGTCAAAAGCAGCTTTCCTTAACGGAAACTTGAAGAGGATGTGTACATGACACAACTTTGAAGGTTTTGTCAATCCAAAGGATCTTTGGAAAGATTTGTAAGCTACAAAGATCCATTTATGGATTAAAGCAAGCTTCTCGAAGTTGGAATCTTCGCTTTTAACGATGCAATTAAAGAGTTTGGTTTTATCAAAATGAAGATGAACCATGTGTTTACAAGAAAGTTAGTGGGAGCACTATCACATTCTTGGTACTATATGTGATGACATACTTATCATGGGAAATGACATACCTACCTTGCGTCTATTAAGACTTGGTTAGGAAGTTGTTTTTCTATGAAGGACTTGGTGAAGCTACTTACATCTTAGGAGTCAAGATCTATAGAGATAGATCAAGACGACTACTAGGTCTAAGTCAAAGTACATACATAGATAAAGTATCTTGAAAAGGTTTGGTATGGAAGAATCTAAAAGAGGATTTCTACCTATGAGACATGGTATTTCACTCTCAAGGAAATGTGTCCTTCAACTCCACAAGAGAGAGAACGATGAGTAAAATTCCATATGCTTCTCGCTATTGGATCTATCATGTATGCCATGTTATGTACCCGTCCGGATGTCTCGTATGCCTTAAGTATGACGACAGTACCAAGTAGATCCCTGTGAAGGTCATGGACCACGATCAAGAATATCCTTAAGTACTTGAGAAGAACTAAGGATACGTTCCTAATATATGGAGGTGAGGAAGAGTTAAGTGTAAAGGTTACACCGATGCCGCCTTCCAAACCGACAAGGACGATTCTCGATCGCAATCAGGATTTGTGTTTTGCCTTAATGGTGGTCTTGTGAGTCGAAGAGTTCAAAGCAAAGCATGTGAGCCGATTCTACAACAGAGGCCGAGTATATTACTGACAAAGGAGGCAAGAAAAGAAGCGGTTTGGATCAAGAAGTTCATTCTTGGACTAGGGGTTGTGCCTAGCATATCGATGCTATAGAACTCCGATGTGATAACAATGGAGCTATTGCACAAGCTAAAGAACCCGATCTCACCAATGATCCAAACATATACTTAGGCGCTATCATCTTATTCGAGATTATCGATCGAGGAGATGTTGAGATATGTAGAGTACCTACAGATGATAACATTCTTGATCCTTGACCAAGCCTCCACACAGGTAAGCATGATCGTCACACTAAGTCTCTTGGTATTAGATATATGATTGATTGGTCTTAGTGCTAGTGGGAGATTGTAAGAGTATGCCCAAAGATCAATCATGAGATGGTTGTAATAACATACTTGATTTACCATGTTTATTAATATAAAGCGTTGTCATTATTATTTCGGTTTTTCATACGTGTGTACAAATAAACCGCTTTTATAATAATGTCCCGAGAATAATATGATTATTCTTAAAATATCCTTAGTCAAGTATTATTGTTGACCAGACAACAATAATGCATTAAGACTAACATGTAGTTGATTGATGATAAAGAGTTATCATTGATATGGAGTGTCAAAATCAATGCATGAATATGTGTGTTAGAGAACAACATATTGGGTGACCGCTATGAGTATGTTTCTTGGATTATTATGTAATTGTCACAACATTACTCATAGTGATTAATATGTATATGATCCTTAGACTTGAGATAATCATTATCCCAACATCGTGAGTCGATATTTTGATCTGATCAAACGCATAATGGAATCGTTGTTCTATAAAGTGATGTTGGATATATCACAATCAATGTAGAGGATATTATTGATCAATATAGGATAAGTCCCTCCCACATAATGGGAGTAATATCTTAGGCCACTTGATTGAGTGAGACTAGAAATGCATGGCCATGCTCAAATAAGTTGACATGAGATGTCATACTAATTTGTATATCATAGTCTACTCAAGATATCAAGAAACATGGGATGGACTATACAAGTGTGACTATTCCATGACTTGTATCTATTCCAGATAAAGGACTTAAGGATTAATGCATGAAAAGTTAATCACAAAAGTTATGTCGAATCATGACTTCTTGTATCTTAGGTAGCAATGATGCATTGCTAGATGCCACTCATTGTTTGTGACATTAGAATCGTTCTAGTATTACTACTAACGTTACAAGAACCTGTGGTCACACCTATGGTTGAAATGAACTAATGAAACATAGTTGGTATTGTGTTTGATTGTCACATGAATTAAATTAATTAAAGAATTAATTTAATTCGCAATCAAATATTGAATATATTATATGTACAAGGATGTTGTACACATAATGAGAATTAATATATGAATTTGGTTCTATATAAATTTAAATAAATATAGTTTATGAAATCCATGTTATAATTAATGTAATTATAACTTTTGGGTATAATTAATGTAATTATAATTTTCGGTTAAAACATTATTATATTTATTTAATATTGATTATAAAAGGGCAATAAGTGAAGAAAACCCTAAGAATTTTTGCTTAAAAAGGTCTAGCGACCATCAAGCAAAACACCTCTCTAAAAATAGTTTTTGGAGATATCTGCCGCTCATAGTCAAACCGGTGGATTACGTAGAGGCCGACATCGTAAAGGTTGTGGCTTGGTTCGACAAAGTGGATCGATATCTTGTCGTAGGCGCCGCTATCTACTCATTGAAACTTTGGTAATTTGAAACCTTTATTTCACCCGATTAGTTCCTCCTCACATGGATTCTTGGTTTGGATCACGGGATTAATTTTATTTCGCTTGCATTGGGGTGCTGCTGCGTTCCAACACCTCAAGATTAAGTGTAGAAAGTGTATTAGTGTTATTGGAATCAGAATTCAAAATGAAGTACAAAATCAACTAGTGCAGCGGGGACATGCAATTGAGACACCGCTTTCACACTAAATCGATCTAAATCCTTCATAGTGTATTTTTGTGGGGTATCCAAAGTTAGGTTAGGATGTACCCACCTAAGGGTTAAACCTATAGGGTGCAAGTGGGTTTTCAAAAGAAAACCGGCATGGATGGTAACGATACAAACATAAGCAGGCGATTAGTCGCTAAAGGTTTTCACCAAATTCATGGTGTTGACTATGATGAAACCTTTTCTCCTGTAGCTATGTTTAAATCCATAGGATCTTGCTCGCCATAGCCATGCATTTCATGATTATGAAATCTGGCAGATGGACGTCAAAAGCACTTTCCTTAACGGAAACTTGAAGAGGATGTGTACATGACACAACTCGAAGGTTTTGTCAATCCAAAGGATCTTGGAAAGATTGGATTAAAGCAAGCTTCTCGGTTGGAATTTCGTTTTAACGAGGTTTTATCAAAATGAAGATGAACCATGTGTTTACAAGAAAGTTAGTGGGAGCACTATCACATTCTTGGTACTATATGTGGATGACATACTTATCATGGGAAATGACATACCTACCTTGCGATCTATTAAGACTTGGTTAGAAGTTGTTTTTCTATGAAGGACTTGGGCTAAGCTACTTACATCTTAGGAGTCAAGATCTATAGAGATAGATCAAGACGACTACTAGAGTCTAAGTCAAAGTACATACATAGATAAAGTCTTTTGGTATGGAAGAATCTAAAGAGGATTTCTACCTATGAGACATGGTATTTCACTAAGGAAATGTGTCCTTCAACTCCACAGAGAGAGAACGTATGAGTAAAATTCCATATGCTTCTCGCTATTGGATCTATCATGTATGCCATGTTATGTACCCGCCCGTATGTCTCGATATGCCTTAAGTATGACGCAGTACCAAGTAGATCCGGTGAAGGTCATCTGGACCAGTCCTTAAGTACTTGAGAAGAACTAAGGATACGCTCCTAATATATGGAGGTGAGGAAGAGTTAAGTGTAAAAGGTTACATCGATGCCGCTTCAAGCCGACAAGGACGATTCTCGATCGCAATCAGATTTGTGTTTTGCCTTAATGGTGGTCTTTGTAGTTGGAAGAGTTCAAAGCAAAGCACGATGAGCTTCTACAATGAGGTAGGTATATTATAACGAGAGGCGCATGCGGTTTGGATCAAGAAGTTCATTATTGGACTAGGGTTGTGCCTAGCATATCGGATGCTATAGAACTCCGATGTGATAACAATGGAGCTATTGCACAAGCTAAAGAACCCGGATCTCACCAATGATCCAAACATATACTTAGGCGCTATCATCTTATTGAGAGATTATCGATCGAGGAGATGTTGAGATATGTAAGTACCTACAGATGATAACATTGTTGATCCCTTGACCAAGCCTCTCGAAACACGGCATGATCGTCACACTAAGTCTCTTGGTATTAGATATATGATTGATTGGTCTTAGTGCTAGTGGGAGATTGTAAGAGTATGCCCAAAGATCAATCATGAGATGGTTGTAATAACATACTTGATTTACCATGTTTATTAATATAAAGCGTTGTCATTATTATTTCAGTTTTTCATTCGTGTTACAAATAAAGCTGCTTTATAATAATGTCCCGAGAATAATATGATTATTCTTAAAATATCCTTAGTCAAGTATTATTGTTGACCAGACAACAATAATGCATTAAGACTAACATGTAGTTGATTGATGATAAAGAGTTATCATTGATATGGAGTGTCAAAATCAATGCATGAATATGTGTGTTAGAGACAACATTTGACCTGAACATCCCAAATTTGGGCCTAGTAGGATTGGGCCCAATGGGCCTGGGCGTAGTAGCGGTTAAAATTTTTTAGAATAAGAGAACGACTTTAATGCGAGTTGGATCTAGTAGGTGAGTGATTTTGGAAGGTTAGGGGGCTTCTATGAAGTCCCGATTCAAGTTAGGCCTTAGGAAAAATTTTGGTTTTAGGCGAATCAAATCCTGGGAGTTAGTAGGTAGGCTTTAAGAATAAAATGTGGAGAAAATGACACAAGTGCAGTGTGTGGTGTAGTGGCAAAGTGACGCCAAAAAAAGGAAGGAAGGAGCTCCAAGGTTCAAGTCTTGGCTCTTGCATTTTGGTTTTCTTTTTATATGGGCTTTAGAATTTGACCATAGGTTTATATTTAGTTGCGCATGATTTTAGACACAAGAGGAGCTTGTGGCTTAGAGGCAAGTGACGTGAATTGGCTGATGGGAGAGCCTGGGTTCGAATCTCATGACAAGCAAAGGAGTATTTTTTGCGGATTGGACTGGAAGAGTTTGAGTTTCATTTAAACTCTACTGACGGAGGGATCCTACATCGGAAAGATACAAAGAAGAAAGGTGAGAAGCTAGCTATATATAGAGCTATCTAGGAGGAGAAGGAGCATACCTGGTTGGCATAGGGCTTAGGAGTGCTCGGAGCGCGGTTTAACAGCTTCAGATTCTTATCAGGTGTGTATTCTCTCTACTCTAGCTGTAGAGCGGCATATGCCGAAATGCCGGTGACACAGCGATAGTAACCACACGAGCGTGCGAGCACACCTGTGGGGCTTCAATGCGATAGTCGAGGCCATCAGTAGTGTTCTTGTGGGTGAGGGCTGTTGGGCCACGATGGACCGAAAGGGGCCAAGTGGGCCCAATAGGCTCAGGGGCCCATAGGTATAAATTGTATGATTGAGTAGTAGATAGTGAACTAGACTATGTGAATCTCATATATGTGGCTAGGTTTGGGCTGAATAGGCCACACGAATATGTGGGCCCACTTGGGCTGAGAATGGGCTACAGGCCCAATCGCATCATTATCTCTGTTTAGAGTACTTGAGTCGTTCGAGGCGACAGTGGACCTTCTGTTGGGTCGTTAACACCCTGGTTTGTAAAATTACCAAAATACCCCTGGTTTGTAAAACTACCGAAATACCCCTGATTTACAAAATTACCAAAATAACCTTAATTTGCAAAATTATCAAAATACCCCTGGTTTGCAAAATTATCAAAATACCACTAGTTTGCAAAATTACCAAAATACCCTTATTTTGTGAAACTACTGAAATACTGTTGGTTTGTGAAATTACTGAAATACCCCTGGTTTGTGAAATTATCGAAATACCCCCAATTTACTAAATTACACAAATACCCTTAGTTTGTGAAATTAACGAAATACCCTCAGTTTTTGAAATTACTGAAATACCCCTGATTTGTGAAATTCCCAAAATACCCTCAGTTTATGAAATTACCGAAATACCCCCAATTTACGAAATTATCAAAATACCCTAATTTTGCAAAATTACTGTTTTACCCCTGCAGACAAAATGACTGTTGTACCATCGTGGTAGTACTAGCATTTTATGTGTTAATTATAGGATTGATTATTTTTTAGATACACTGCATACATGAATTAGTTATTAGTAGAATTACCGAACTACCCCTGAAGGGTAGGATTACCGAAATATACTTACAGGGTAAAATGACTAATTTGCCCTTGTAGGTAAGTGATTGGCTTGTGCTATGATATGATCGATTTGGCTATGGTTGTATGACTGATATGCTTTTCTTACATGTTTAAATGATTGTTATTGAGCATGGCCATTCTGCATACACGTGTAATGATTAAGCATGACATACAAGACATATTGCATAGAGTTGGGTTATTAATGATCGGGGAAGTGTATATCGGTGGCTCTGCCACATTTTGTATAATGGTTATATGCCAACCTAAATATGGCTCCATGCCAACTTGATTATGGCTTTATCCCAATCGTATTTACCCAAGGCTGTGTTCCGATTATATTACTATTGCTGATGGCTATATGCCAAGCATAATACAGTTATTGATGACTCTGTGTCAATCATATTTACCCAGGGCTGTGTGCTGATTATATTATTATTTCGGTGGCTCTGCCATATATATCGATGACACTGTCACACTAAAGGATGGCTTGGTTCCTCATTATCATATCGGTGATTTGATCACATGTTGATCGGTGGCTAGACCACGTTATATTGACTTTGCAAGGTGTGTCACAAAGATGAATACCAAAGAGGTGTGTAGAGGATGGAGGGTTGATTGTAGAAATCCCCACAGGTGTGTTGAGGATGGACTTATGGAGCGGAATGTAGAGGATGGAATACTAGGTTGGGCTGGGTTTGCATCGCATTGCATACATTATCTGCTGTGACATATGATATGGGTTAAGGCTCAACCGAGGCTATTTTGGGCTAAGGCTCAATTGCCGCCGTTACTATAATGGAATTCGGCCCGGATTGTTGTGATGTATGTTCGTACCGATGAGGGTTGTACACATTGAGTTTTCGTAAACTCACCCCCCTCTTTTTATTAAATGTTTCAGGTAATTCCTAGCGATAGAGGATTGGGACCCGTAGAGGACTCGGGGGTGGCTATACATCGGAGATACTATTCATGAACTTTAGTAATTTCAATTTTTCCCTTATTTTAGGATTATTTATTTTGGGTTAATATTTTGTAATAAGGCCATTGGTTTATTTTTCTACGTTTTCATTTATAACTGTTAAACTTATAAATACGGGGTTTTTCTTAAAACATTAGCAATCATTTTCTAAAATATCAGGCTTACGCAAACGATGCAAGTTGAACTTTCATAATAAAATAGTTTTTCAAAATAATAACAACTTTTAAACAGTAATTTACCCAATCACGTTTTTTTAAAACAAACAACGAACTCGGAGTTCAAAAATCCAATAAAACTTTTTCTAAACCATTGCTTAGCTTTTCAACTTCTTACAATGTCACACGCCAGATTTGGGCCTAACATCTAGGCCGGGTTTGGGGTGTTACAATTATGGGATCAGAGCCTAGGTTGCAAAACTTAGCTGTGGAATGGGTACGAAAAATATTATTTTCAAAGTTATTTGAAATTTGGTTTAAAAAAAGTATCTTTATTGGAAGTATGGCACCTGAGTCTCCGGCACCAAATCCGTAAGTCCCCTTACTTTTTATTATATGCTATATTTATTCTGTGTATGTTTTGGATGTGATGTTTGAATGGAAAATTTTTATGTATGAGTGTTAAATATCTGTTTGCTTCTGTAATAGATATTTGGTTGTGTGAAGAGGCTCCAAGATTAAGTTAGAAAGTGTATTAGTGTTATTGGAATCAGAGTGTACAGCGTGAGCATAGTGTTGTAGGTTAGGATGTACGACTGTTAGTTAGTTGGAAATTTCAAGGATGAAATTTCTTTAAGGGGGTAGATTTGTAACATCCCAAATTTGGGCCTAGTAGGATTGGGCCCAATGGGCCTTGGGCGTAGTAGCGGTTAAAATTTTTGAGAATAAGAGAATGACTTTAATGCAAGTTGGATCTAGTAGGTGAGTGATTTTGGAAGGTTAGGGGGCTTCTATGAAGTCCCGGTTCAAGTTAGGCCTTAGGAATAAATTTAGTTTTAGGTGAATCAAACCCTGAGAGTTAGGAGGTAGGCTTTAAGAATAAAATGTGGAGAATATAACACAAGTACAGTGTGTGGTGTAGTGGCAAAGTGACGCCAAAAAAAGGAAGGAAGGAGCTCCAAGGCTCAAGTCTTGGCTCCTGCATTTTGGTTTTCTTTTTATATGGTCTTTAGAATTTGGATATAGGTTTATATTTAGTTGCGCATGATTTTAGAAACAAGAGGAGCTTGTGGCTTAGTGGCAAGTGACGTGAATTGGCTGATGGGAGAGCCTGGGTTCGAATCTCATGATAAGCAAAGGAGTATTTATTTTGTGGATTGGACGGGATGAGTTTGAGTTGGATTTAAACTTTACTAACGGAGGGATCCCACATCGAAAGATACAAAGAAGGAAGGTGAGAAGCTAGCTATATATAGTGCTACCTTGAAGGAGAAGGAGCATACTTGGTTGGCGTTGGGCTTAGGAGTGCTCGGAGGATGGTTTAACAGCTTCAGATTCTTATCAAGTGTGTGACACGGTGATAGTAACCACACGAGCATGCGAGCGCACGTGTGGGGCTTCAACGCGATAGTTGAGGCCATCAATAGTGTTCTTGTGGGTGTGGGCTGTTGGGCCACGATGGCCCGAAAGGGGCCAAATGAGCCTAATGGGCTTGAGGCCCCATAGGAATAAATTGTATGATTGAGTAGTAGATAGTGAACTAGACTATGTGAATCTCATTTATGTGGCTAGGTTTGGGCTGAATAGGCCACACGAGTGTGTGGGCCCACTTGGGCCGAGAATGGGCCTTAGGCCCATTCACATCATTATCTCTGTTTAGAATACTTGAGTCGTTCGAGGCGAGAGTGGACCTTCTGTTGGGTCGTTAAGACCTTGGTTTGTAAAATTACCAAAATACCTCTAGTTTGCAAAATAACTGAAATACCCCTGGTTTTTAAAATTACCAAAATACCCCTGGTTTGCAAAATTATCGAAATACTGCTGGATTGTAGAATTATCGAAATACCCTTAGTTTGTATAATTACCGAAATACCCCTATTTTGTAAAATTACTGAAATACCCCTGGTTTGCGAAATTATCAAAATACCCCCAGTTTGGGAAATTATCGAAATACCCCCGATTTGTGAAATTATCAAAATATCGCCAGTTTGTGAAATTACCGAAATACCCCCAGTTTATAAAATTACTAAAATACCCCCGATTTGTAAAATTTCCAAAATACCCTCAGTTTGTAATATTACCAAAATACCCCTAATTTGCGAAATTATCGAAATACCCCCAGTTTGTAAAATTACTATTTTACCCATACAAGACAAAATCACGGTTGTACCCTCGTGGTAGTACTAGCGTTTTATGTGTTAATTGTATGATTGATTATGTATGAGATACATTGCATACATGAATTAGTTATGAGTAGAATTACCGAACTACCCCTAAAAGGTAGGATTACCGGAATACCCTTACAGGGTAAAATGACTAATTTGCCCTTGTAGGTAAGTGACTGGCTTGTGCTATGATATGACCGATTTGGTTATGGTTGTATGACTGATATGGTTTTATTACATGTTTAAACGATTGTTATTGAGCGTGGCCATTCTGCATACATGTGTAATGATTGAGCATGACATACACGACATATTGCATGGGGTAGGGTTATTGATGATCGGGGAAGTGTATATCGGTGGCTCTGCCACAATCTGTATAATGGCTATATGCCAACCTAAATATGGCTCCGTGCCATCTTGATTATGGCTTTGTCCCAATCGTTTTTACCCAATGCTGTGTTTCGATTATATTATCGTCGCTGATGGCTATGTGCCAAGCATAATACAGTTATTTATGACTAAGTGTCAATCATATATTACCCAGGGTTGTGTACCGATTATATTATTATTTCGGTGGCTCTGCCACATATATCAGTTCCACTATCACACTAAAAGATGGCTTGGTGCCTTATTATTGTATCGGTGATTTGATCACATGTTGATCGGTGGCTAGACCACGTTATATTGACTTTGAGCTGTGTGTCTGTCAGCATGACTGCCAAAGAGGTGTGTAGAGGATGGAGGGTTGATTGTAGAAATCCCCACAAGAGTGTTAAGGATGGACTTATGGAGCGGAGTGTAGAGGATGGAATACTAGGTTGGGCTGGGTTTGCATCGCATTGTATACATTATCTACTGTGACATATGATATGGGTTAAGGCTCAACCAAGGCTATTATGGGCTAAGGCTCAATTTCCACCGTTACTGTAGTGGGCTTCGGCCCAGATTATTGTGATGCATGTTCTTACCGATTAGGGTTGTACACAATGAGTTTTCGTAAACTCACCCCCTCTTTTTATTAAATATTTCAGGTAATCCACAACGATAGAGGATTGGGACCCGTGGAGGACTCGGGGATGGCTATACATCGAAGATACTACTCATGAACTTTAGTAATTTTGATTTTTACCTTATTTTAAGATTATTTATTTTGGGTTAATATTTTGTACTAAGGCCGTTGGTTTATTTTTCTAAGTTTTCAATTATAACCATTAAACTTATAATTACGGGGTTTTTCTTAAAACATTAGCAATTGTTTTCTAAAATATCATGTTTACGCAACGGTGCAAGTTCAACTTTCATAACAAAACAATTTTTCAAAATAATAACAACTTTTAAATAGTCATTTAGCCAATCGCATTTTTCTGAAACAAACAACGAACTCAGAGTTCAAAAATCCAATAAAACTTTTCTAAACAATTGCTTAGCTTTTCCACTTCCTACAATGTGACACGCCAGATTCGGGCCTACTTCTAGGCCGTGTTGGGGTGTTACAATTATGGTATCAGAGCCTAGGTTGCAAAACTCAATTTTGGAATGGGTTTGAAAAATGTTTTTTTCACAGTTATTTGAAATTTGGTTAAAAAAAAGTTTCTTTGTTGGAAGTATGGCACCCGAGTCTCTGGCACCAAATTCGTAAGTCCCATTACTTATTATTATAGGCTATATTAATTTTGTGTACGTTTTGGATGTGATGTTTGAATGGAAAATTTTTATGTATGAGTGATAAATATCTGTTTGCTTCTGTATTAGATATTTGGTTATGTGAAGAGGTTCCAAGATTAAGTTAGAAAGTGTATTAGAGTTATTGGAATCAGAGTGCACAGCGTGAGCATAGTGTTGTAGGTTAGGATGTACGACTGTTAGTTAGTTCGAAATTTCGAGCACGAAATTTCTTTAAGGGGTAGATTTGTAACATCCCAAATTTGGGCCTAGTAGGATTGGGCCCAATAGGCCTTGGGCGTAGTAGCAGTTAAAATTTTTGAGAATAAAAGAACGGCTTTAATGCAAGTTGGATCTAGTAGGTGAGTGATTTTGGAAGGTTAGGGGGCTTCTATGAAGTCTCGGGTTTAAGTTAGGCCTTAGAAAAAATTTTGGTATTAGGGGAATAAAACCCTAAGAGTCAGTAGGTAGGCTTTACGAATAAAATGTGGAGAAAATTAAACAAGTAGAGTGTGTGGTGTAGTGGCAAAGTGACGCCACATAAGAGGCAAGGGGGTATGACACCAAAAAAAAAAAAAAAGGAAGGAAGGAGGTCTAAGGTTCAAATCTTGGCTCTTGTATTTTGGTTTTCTTTTTATATGAACTTTAGAATTTGGCCATAGGTTTATATTTAGTTGCGCATGATTTTGGACATAAGAGGAGCTTGTGGCATAGTGGCAAGTGACGTGGATTGGCTGATGGGAGAGCCTGGGTTTGATTCTCACGACAAGAAAGGGAGTATTTATTTTGCGATTGGACGAGAAGGGTTTGAGTTGGATTTAAACTCTACTGAGGGAGGGATCCCACATCGAAAAGATACAACGAACAAAGGTGAGAAGCTAGCTATATATAGATCTACCTAGGAGGAGAAGGAGCATACTTGGTTGGCGTTGGGCATAGGAGTGCTCGGAGCACGGTTTAACAGCTTCAAATTCCTATCAGGTGTGTATTCTCTCTACTCTAGCTGTAGAGCGGCATATGTCGAAATGCCGGTGACACGAAGATAGTAACCACACGAGCATGCAAGCGCTCATGTGGTGCTTCAACGCGATAGTTGAGGCCATCAGTAGTGTTCTTGTGGGTGTGGTCTATTGCGCCACGATGGCCCGAAAGGGGCTAAGTCGGCCCAATGGGCCTGAGGGCCCATAGGAATAAATTGGATGATTGAATAGTAGATAGTGAACTAGACCTTGTGAATCTCATATATGTGGCTAGTTTTGGGCTAAATGGGCCACACGATTGTGTGGGCCCACTTGGGTCGAGAATGGGCCTTAGGCCCATTCGTATCATTATCTCTATTTAAAATCCTTGAGTCGTTCGAGGTGACAGTGGACCTTCTGTTGGGTCGTTAACACCCTGGTTTGTAAAATTATCAAAATACCCCTACTTTGTAAAATTACCAAAATACCCCTTGTTTGAAAAATTACCGAAGTACCCTTAGTTTGTAAAATTACTAAAATACCCCTAGTTTTTGAAATTATTGAAATACCCCTAGTATGTGAAATTACTAAAATACCCCCGATTTGTAAAATTATCGAAATATCCCTAGTTTATAAAGTTACTAAAATACCCCCAATTTGTGAAATTACCAAAATATCTTCAATTTGTAAAATTACGAAAATACCCCTAGTTTGTGAAATTACCAAAATATCTTTAGTTTGTAAAATTATCAAAATACCCCTAGTTTATAAAATTACTAAAATGCCCCCGATTTGCAAAATTACTGTTTTACCCCTACACGATAAAATAACCGTTGTACCCTTGTGGTGGTGCTAGCATTTTATGTGTTAATTGTATGATTTATTATGTTTGAGATACACTACATACATGAATTAGTTATAAGTAGAATTACTGAACTACCCCTGAAGGGTAGGATTACCGAAATACCCTTACAGGGTAAAATGACTGATTCGCCATTATAGGTAAATGATTGGCTTGTGCTATGATATGACTGATTTGGCTATGGTTGTATGATTGATATGCTTTTATTACATGTTTAAATGACTGTTATTGACCAAGGCCATTCTGCATACACGTGTAATGATTGAGCATGGCAGACACGACATATTGCATGGGGTTGGGTTATTGATGATCGAGGAAGTGTATATCGGTGGCTCTGCCACATTCTGTATAATGGTTATATGCCAACCCAAATATGGCTCCGTGCCATCGTGATTATGGATTTGTGCCAATCGTATTTACCTAAGGCTGTGCGCGATTATATTACCGTCGCTGATGGCTATGTGACAAGCATAATATAGTTATTGATGACTCTGTGTCAATCATATTTACCCAAGGCTATGTGCCAATTATATTATTATTTCAGTGGCTCTGCCACATATATCGGTGACACTGTCACACTAAAAGATGGCCTGGTGCCTCATTATCGTATCGGTGATTTGATCACAAGTTGATCGGTGGATAGACCATGTTATATTGACTTTGAGCAGTGTGTCTGTCAGCATAACTGCCAAAGAGGTGTGTAGAGGATGGAGGGTTGATTGTAGAAATCCCCACAAGTGTGTTAAGGATGGACTTATGGAGCGGAGTGTAGAGGATGGAATACTAGGTTGGGGTGGATTTGCATCGTATTGCATACATAATCTGCTGTGACATATGATATGGGCCAAGGCTCAACCGAGGCTATTTTGGGCTAAGGCCCAATTGCCACCGTTACTATAATGGGCTTCTGCCCGGATTGTTGTGATGCATGTTCTTACCGATAAGGGTTGCACACATGAGTTTTCGTAAACTCACCCATTTTTTTTATTAAATGTTTCAGGTAATTCCAAGTGATAGAGGATTGGGAGCCGTGGAGGACTCGGGGTGGCTATACATTGGAGATACTACTTTTTATTAAATGTTTGAGTAATTCCAAGTGATAGAGGATTGGGAGCCGTGGAGGACTCGGGGTGGCTATACATCGGAGATACTACTCGTGAATATGATATGCATGATTACATGAGTGTGGCATGTTGATGGGTGATACGAGTGGAGGGAGCAAGGATATTTTGTGTCGACGAGCACCGGTGCTTTGGTAGCACACTTTGTGACTTTGGGTCACCGAGGTTTGGCACCTCATTGCGACTTGTCCTCGTGGTTTAACCACAGTGGTTGGGCCCACATGAGATATGGGATCGTCTGCTAGTGATTTGGTATCACACGATGGGTTGGCCCCATCATCGATTTGTGACCTCGTCACCGGTGCTTTGGTAGCACAATTGTGTCTTTGGGACACCGGTGGGTTTGGCACCACATTGACGGATATTGTGTCTTTGGGACACCAAGTGTTTTGGTAACATTGTGACTATATGTCACCACCACCAAAGTGGTTTGGTACCACACGGGTAGAAAAGCGATATGGATGGTTAGGATCGGGTTGCATTAATTATGTTGCTTTGTATGATGTGTGTTAGCATGTTGTTCTTCGGGAGCGGGATTTACACACTGAGTCACTCGACTCACCCTCTCCTTTGACATTTCAGGTGACTCGTAGGCGCGGACATGGAGCCGGGATGGACTCGGGGTGCACATGCCAGGCTTTAATAAAGGACTATTGAATTTGGGTACTTTAGCTTTTTATTTTATTTGGGTTTTATATTGGATTTGTAAAAGGCCTTTAATTTATGTTTTGGTAATGTTTATGTTTTAATTAGATTTTTAATATGCCTTAACAAAACAAGTTGGTATAAATTTTACTAAAACTTGGAAAGATAATAATCTCAAAATCATAACGCAATGTGTTTTTAAACCATACCATCTGTATTACACTATGTCTTCTGATAAGCAAAATTCAAATGATTTTCAAATCAAACTTGTATTACTCCTAAGTCTAATAAGGTTTTAAGTAACACTAAGAAACTATTAAGGTTTAAATGGTTTAAACTCATTTAGCCACATTATGGTTAAGATTTCAAAAAATCTCGGGTTTCTCATACTTCATCGATTCCAAATAAGTCTACTCAAATTGTCTCCCAAAATACACCGTGTTTCCACTCGGGTTTTAACGAAAAATTTAACCTCTCACAAACATGTTTTCCCCACGTGGTGTCTTGTCCGGGTTTGGGGTGTTACATTTGTGGTATCGAGCCAAGTTCAAAAGCTTCATTTTGTGGGCAGAGGCCCAAAATGTTTTAAAACTATAGTTTTCAAGTATTCTGTTTTTTTTAAAGTATGGGTTGAAGGGCATGGCACCGAGTCACCGGCACCAGTTCGCCCAGGTAAGTACCCCGTACTACTGGTTGTGATATTAATTGATATGATTGAATGGCTAGTGATAGTAAGATACTTTAGAGACTGAAACTAATAGGACTCTGTGGACTCGCGAAAATAAAGCTTCTTTAAAATTTCATAAGACTTTGCTTTAAACACAGTGAAATAATGACTGATACATAAAATTCTTTAATTCAGACGAGATTTAGTCATGAGTACCGGGTGGGCGTGGTCGTGGGCGTGGTCGCAGAGGATGACTGCTTTCGAGCCTGTGGGTTACAGGCGGGGTTCGAGAATGAGTACTTGGATTCGCCACCACCACCGAGGTGGTGAGTTCGAGAATGAGCCGCGATGATGCGATATCCTGAGCGATCTTTGCGGGTTTGAGAGAGGTAGCCGGGCGGTGGGGGCGTGGGAGCTAGAAATCGTACTGGCGACTTGAACAAATGGGCTGAATTCTTCCGGGTATCTCGGTGTTGCTCCTAGACTCGCTTGAATCTTGGCTAGAAGCGATGAGCGGATCATGGACGATCTGGACCTAACTACCGAGGAGAATTAAAGGGATCGTATCACTTCTCGAGATGAGTCATACCGAAGGTGGCTCACGGTCCGTGATAGCATACCGCGGTGAAGACTGACATGGGACTATTTTCGGTACGCTTATCGGAAGAAGATGCGTCGGAGCTAATTACATAAATGAGCGTGAAAGCATTTCGAGGTTAGTCCAGGAGCAAATCATGTCGGATGTATGGGCCGAGGTTTAAAATTTGAGTCGGTATGCCGGGTATGGTGGCTTAGGGCGAGTTGGTTCTTGAGGCGAAGACAAGGTTAAGTTGATTGAGCTCGATTGAAGGAAGCTTCTCACCGGTAAGTCCTATCTTGATCTTAAGCGGAGAGATATTGAATTTCTTTGTGGGAGATCGAGTTTTCTGAAGGTCTCACCGTGGAAGAAAGTGTTAAGGTTCGGAAAGAAAGGCAAGCTTAGTCAGGGGTTTATTGGGCCATATAAGGTACTAAGGCAGAGTGGGACGATTGCGTGATCACCGAGTTGCCGGTGAGTTAAGTCAAATTCACGACGTGTTCCACGTTCGATGCTTGGCGATATCGTTCGATCCATCACATGTAGTAACAATGAGGGAGATCAAGTAAATCCGGATATGTCCATAGAGGAAGAGCTTCTGATTTTGGATAGGGATGTGAAGGTTCTCGCTTGGAAGTCTGTACCTCTTGTTAAGGTTCTTTAGGCGGAATCATGGCGTGAAAGAAGCTACGTGGAACCCGGGATATGATGAGATGCAACAATACGCAACTCTTCTCGACCGGGTAATTTCGAGGTCGAAATTATTTTAAGAGGTAGAAGCGTAATATCCGGGTTAAGGGTTAATTTATTTCGGCAATTGTTGCATGTTTATTCTGCTATGATGTTGTTTTGGTGTTTTGGGATTTAGTGGTAGGCTAGGTGTGAGCACGGGTAGGTGGTGAAATTCTTATTCTTGGGCTTTAGGGGATAGAAGCGAGATGTGTTGGGGTTTATATTTAAATTAAGTGAAATTATAACACAAATGAGGAGCTAGCTAAGTGGCAAGGCATGCCACTTAGACCTTGGGTAATGGCGTCATCTGGTGAGGGAGGTCGAGTTCAAGTCGTAGAGCTCCCATTTTGTCACCCATTTTGGACGGCATGGGGGAAGAGGTAGAAGGCAAGTGGAATTCTACCTTGGACTAAGTCAAACCGTTCAAAGGGAAGGTGGAGAGTGATTGTAGGAGTAAGACTTGGTAAACACATTTGAAATGTGTGGAGGGAGTGTATGGGGGAGTTGGCGGTTTTGGGTGAGAGTTTGGGGGAGAGGGAGTGTGGACGGCTTGGTGTGGTGTTGAGGGGGTGCCAAATGCATTTTCCCAAGTTGGGTGCATATTCGGTCTTTGTTGGTAAAACAAAGTCTCATTTTATGTTTTGTTAGCGAATTTTCTTCCAAGGTTTCTCTCATCTTTTGCACTTCTTGAAGTGAAAACACCAAACCCCTATAGTAGCTGAACCTTCTCATTTGCTGGTCGTTTCCTCCTCATTTTCTTTCCTTGTGCTTTCACAACCTTGTCCGATTTCCCTTTGTTCCATCTAGTCTCTTTTAAACAAAACCAGCCTTTGTTCTTCATCATTTTTGGTAGAATCCGAAGATCTTCTTTCCTCTTTCTTGAAGTAAATGCTCTCTCCTCTTTCACCTCTCTTTCTTCTTGAAGCTTTGTGTCGAAACCTCTAGCACCTTATTGCCGAAAGTATACCTTGTTCCTTCCTTCTTTTCTTCATTCTTTCCTTTCAAAACCAAAAGTAAATTCCCTCTGTTCATCTTGATTTCTTTTCTAGAACTCTTTAGCGTAACTATCATCCCTTCTTTGAAATCTCTTTTTACAATTTTCTTCCATTTTGGCCGATTGTGAGGTGGGGTGTGGATCGGTTAGTAATTTTGATTATTACCTTATTTTAAGATTATTTATTTTGGGTTAATATTTTGTAATAGGGCCATTGGTATATTTTTCTAAGTTTTCTTTTATAGCCATTAAACTTATAAATATGGGGTTTTTCTTAAAACATTAGCAATCGTTTTCAAAAACATCATGTTTACCCAACGATGGAAGTTCAACTTTCATAACAAAATAATTTTTCAAAATAATAACAACTTTTACACGGTCATTTAGCCAATCGTATTTTTCTGAAACAAACAACGAACTAATAAGGTTTTAAGTAACGGAGTTCAAAATCAATAAAACTTTTCTAAACAATTGCTTAGCTTTTCCACTTCCTACACCGTGACACGCTAGATTCGGGGTTAATATTTTGTAATAGGGCCATTGGTATATTTTTCTAAGTTTTCTTTTATAGCCATTAAACCCCACTTCTAGGCTAGATTCAGGGCGACTTCTAGTAGGGTTTGGGGTGTTACAATTATGGTATCAAAGCCTAGGTCGCAAAACTCAGTTGTGGAATGGGTTCAAAAAATGTTTTTTTTTAAGTTATTTGAAATTTAGTTTTAAAAAAGTATCTTTATTGGAAGTATGGCACCCGAGTCTTCGGCACCAAATCCGTAAGTCCCATTACTTATTATTATATGCTATATTTATTCTGTGTACGTTTTGGATGTGATGTTTGAATGGAAAATTTTTATGTATGGGTGTTAAATATCATTTTGCTTCTGTTTTCGATATTTGGTTGTGTAAAGAGGTTCCAAGATTAAGTTCGAAAGTGTATTAGTGTAATGTGAATCAGTGTGCACATCGTGAGCGTAGTGTTGTAGGTTAGGATGTACGACTGTTAGTTAGTTGGAAATTTTGAGGATGAAATTTCTTTAGGGTGGTAGATTTGTAACATCCTAAATTTGGGCCTAGTAGGATTGGGCCCAATGGGCCTTGGGCGTAGTAGCGGTTAAATTTTTTAGAATAAGAGAACAACTTTAATGCAAGTTAGATCTAGTAGGTGAGTGATTTTGGAAGGTTATAGGGCTTCTATGAAGTCTCGGGTTCAAGTTAGGCCTTACGAAAAATTTTGGTTTTAGGTGAATAAAACCCTGGGAGTTAGTAGGTAGGCTTTAAGAATAAAATGTGGAGAAAATGACACAAGTGGAGTGTGTTGTGGCAAAGTGATGCCACATAAGAGGCAAGGGGGTGTGACACCAAAAAAAGAAGGAAGGAAGGAATGAGGTCCAAGGTTCAAGTCTTGGCTCTTGCATTTTGGTTTTCTTTTTATATGGACTTTAGAATTTAGCCATAGGTTTATATTTAGTTGTGCATGATTTTAGACACAAGAGGAGCTTGTGGCTTAGTGGCAAGTGACGTGAATTGGCTGATAGGAGAGCCTGGGTTCGAATCTTATGACAAGAAAGGGAGTATTTATTTTGCGGATTGGATGGGAAGAGTTTTAGTTGGATATAAACTGTAATAACGGAGGAATCCCTCATCGGAATGATACAAAGAAGGAAGGTGAGAAGCTAGTTATATATAGAGCTACCTAGGAGGAGAAGGAGCATACCTTGTTGGCGTTAGGCATAGGAGTGCTTGGAGTGCGGTTTAGTAGCTTCAGATTCTTATTAGGTGTGTATTCTCTATGCTCTAGCTATAGAGCGGCATATTCCAAAATGCCGGTGACATGGCGATAGTAACCACACGAGCGCGTGAGCGCACGTGTGGGGCTTCAACGTGATAGTTGAGACCATCAATAGTGTTCTTGTGGGTGTGGGCTATTGGGCCACGATGGCCCGAAAGGGGCTAAGTGGGACCGATGGGCCCAAGGGCCCATAGGAATAAATTGTATGATTGAGTAGTAGATAGTGAACTAGACTATGTGAATCTCATATATGTGGCTAGGTTTTGGCTGAATAGGCAACACGAGTGTGTGGGCCCACTTGGGCCGAGAATGGGCCTTCGGTCCATTCGCATCATTATCTCTGTTTAGAATACTTGAATCGTTCGAGGCGATAGTGGAAATTCTGTTGGGTCGTTAACACCCTGGTTTGTAAAATTATCTAAATACCCCTGGTTTGCAAAATTACTGAAATACCCCTGGTTTGCAAAATTATCAAAATACCCTTGGTTTGTAAAATTACCAAATTACCCCAAGTTTGTGAAATTACCAAAATACCCTTGATTTACGAAATTATCGAAGTACCCCTAATTTACGAAATTACTAAAATGCCCTCAATTTGTAAAATTATAGAAATACCCTCAATTTTGTGAAATTACTGAAATACCCCCAGTTTGTAAAATTACCAAAATACCCTCAGTTTGTAAAATTCCCAAAATACCCCCAGTTTGTAAAATTACTTAAATACCCCTGATTTGTAAAATTACTATTTTACCCCTACATGACAAAATGACCCTTGTACCCTGGTGGTAGTACTAGCGTTTTATGTCTTAATTGTATGATTGATTATGTTTGAGATACACTGCATACAAGAATTAGTTATGTGTAGAATTACCAAACTACCCTTGAATGGTAGGATTACCGGAATACCCTTACAGGGTAAAATGGTTGATTTGCCCTTGTAGGTAAGTGATTGGTTTGTGCTATGATATGACTGATTTGGCTATGGTTGTTTAACTGATATGCTTTTATTACATGTTTAAATGATTGTTATTGACCATGGCCATTCTGCATACACGTGTAATGATTGAGCATGACATACACGACATATTACATGGGGTTGGGTTATTGATGATCGAGGAATTGTATATCGGTGGCTCTGCCACATTCTATACAATGGCTATATGCCAACCTAAATATGGCTTTGTTCCATCTTGATTATGGCTTTGTGCCAATCGTATTTACCCAAGGCTATGCGCCGATTATATTACCGTCGCTGATGGCTATGTGCCAAGCATAATACAGTTGTTGATGACTCTGTGTCAATCATATTTACCCAGGGTTGTGTGCTGATTATATTATTATTTCAATGGCTCTTCCACATATATTGGTGACATTGTCACAATAAAGGATGGCTTGGCGCCTCATTATCGTATCGGTGATTTGATCACATGTTGATCGGTGGCTAGACCATGTTATATTGACTTTGAGCAGTGTGTCTATTAGCATGACTCCCAAAGAGGTGTGTAGAGGATGGAGGGTTGATTGTAGAAATCCCCACAGGTGTGTTGAGGATGGACTTATGGAGCGGAGTGTAGAGGATGGAATACTAGGTTGTGCTGGGTTTGCATCACATTGCATACATTATCTGCTGTGACATATGATATGGGTTAAGGCTCAACCGAGGCTATTTTGGGCTAAGGCCCAATTGCCACCGTTACTGTAATGGGCTTCGACCCAGATTGTTGTGATGCATGTTCTTACCGATGAGGGTTGTACACCCTGATTTTTCGTAAACTCACCCCCTCTTTTTATTAAATGTTTCAGGTAATTCCCATCGATAGAGGATTGGGAGCCGTAGAGGACTCGGGGGTGGCTATACATCTGAGATACTACTAGTGAACTTTTGTAATTCTGATTTTTACCTTATTTTAAAATATTTATTTTGGGTTAATATTTTGTAATAAGGCCATTGGTTTATTTTTCTAAGTTTTCATTTATAACCGTTAAACTTATAAATACGGGGTTTTTCTTAAAACATTAGCAATCGTTTCTAAAATATCATGTTTACGCAACGATGCAAGTTCAACTTTCATAACAAAACAGTTTTTCAAAATAATAACTTTTGAACGGTTATTTAGCCAATAGCGTTTTTCTGAAACAAACAACGAACTCGGAGTTCAAAGATCTAATAAAACTTTTCTGAACAATTGCTTAGCTTTTCCACTTCCTATAATGTGACACGCCAGATTTGGGCATAACTTCTAGGCCGGGTTTGGGGTGTTACAATTATGGTATCAAAGCCTAGGTAGCAAAACTCGGCTGTGGAATGGGTTCAAAAATATTTTTTCGAAGTTATTTGAAATTTAGTTTTAAAAAAGTATCTTTATTGGAAGTATGGCACCCGAGTCTCCGGTACACAAATCCGTAAGTCCCCTTACTTATTATAATATGCTATAGTTATTCTATGTATGTTTTGGATGTGATGTTTGAATGAAAATTTTTTATGTATGAGTGTTAAATATCTATTTGCTTCTGTATTAGATATTTGGTTGTGTGAAGAGGTTCCAAGATTAAGTTAGAAAGTGTATTAGTATTATTGGAATCAGAGTGCACGTGTGAGTGTAGTGTTGTAGGTTAGGATGTACGAGTATTAGTTAGTTGGAAATTTCGAGGATGAAATTTTTTTAAGGGGGTAGATTTGTAACATCCCAAATTTGGGCCTAGTAGGATTGGGCCCAATGGGCCTTGGGCGTAATAGCGGTTAAAATTTTTGAGAATAAGAAAACGGCTTTAATGCAAGTTGGATCTAGTAGGTGAGTGATTTTGGAAGGTTAGGGGGCTTCTATGAAGTCCCGGGTTCAAGTTAGGCCTTAGGAAAAATTTTGGTTTTAGGTGAATAAAACCCTGGGAGTTAATAGGTAGGCTTTGAGAATAAAATGTAGAAAAATGAAACAAGTGGAGTCTGTGGTGCAGTGGCAAAGTGACGCCACAAAAGAGGTAAGGGGGTGTGACGCCAAAAAAAAAAGAAGGAAGGAGGTCCGAGGCTCAAGTCGTGGCTCTTGCACTTTGGTTTTCTTTTTATATGGGCTTTAGAATTTGGCCATAGGTTTATTTTTAGTTGCGCATGATTTTAGAAACAAGAGGAGCTTGTGGATTAGTGGTAAGTGACGTGAATTGGCTGATAGGAGAGCCTATGTTCGAATCTCATGACAAGAAATGGAGTATTTATTTTACGAATTGGACGGGAAGAGTTTGAGTTGGATTTAAAAACTACTGACGGAGGGATCCCACATCAAAAAGATACAAAGAAGGAAGGTGAGAAGCTATCTATATGTAGAGCTGCCTAGGAGGAGAAGGAGCATACCTGGTTGGCGTTGGGCATAGGAGTGCTCGAGTGCGCTTTAGCAGCTTCAGTTTCCTATCATGTGTGTATTCTCTCTACTCTAGCTGTAGAGCAGCATATGCCAAAATATCGGTGACACAGCGATAGTAACCACACGAGCGTGCGAGCACACGTGTAGGGCTTTAACGCGATAGTTGAGGCCATCAGTAGTGTTCTTGTGGGTGTGGGCTGTTGGCCACAATGGCCCGAAAGGGGCCAAGTGGGCCCAATGGGCCCGAGGGCCCATAGGAATAAATTGCATGATTAAGTAGTAGATAGTAAACTAGACTATGTGAATCTCATATATGTGGCTAGGTTTGGGCTGAATGGCCCACACGAGTATGTGGGCCCACTTGGGTCGAGAATGGGCCTTAGGCCCATTCGCATCATTATCTCTGTTTAGAATACTTGAGTCGTTCGAGGCGAAAGTAGACCTTCTGTTGGGTCGTTAACACCCTGGTTTGTAAAATTACCAAAATACCCCTGGTTTGTAAAATTACCAAAATACTCCTGGTTTGTAAAATTATCGAAATACCCCTGGTTTGCAAAATTACCGAAATACCCCTGGTTTGTAAAATTACTGAAATACCCCTAGATTGCAAAATTACCAAAACTCCCCTGGTTTGTAAAATTACCAAAATACCCTTGGTTTGTGAAATTACCAAAATATCCCTAGTTTGTGAAATTACTGGAGTATCCCTGGTTTACGAAATTACTGAAATACCCCCGGTTTGTAAAATTATCGAAATACCCCCCAGTTTGTAAAATTACTGAAATACCCCTAGTTTGTGAAATTACCAAAATACCATCAGTTTGTAAAATTACAAAAAACCCCTGGTTTGCAAAATTATTAAAATAACCCCGGTTTTCAAAATTACTGTTTTACCCCTACACAACAAAATGACCCTTGTACCCTCGTGGTAGAACTAGTGTTTTATGTGTTAATTGTATGATTGATTATGTTTAAGATACACTGCATACAGGAATTAGTTATGAGTAGAATTACCAAACTACCCCTAAAAGGTAGGATTACCGGAATACCCTTACAGGGTAAAATGGCTGATTTGCCCTTGTAGGTAAGTGATTGGTTTGTGGTATCATATGACTGGTTTGGCTATGGTTGTATGACTGATATGCTTTTATTACATGTTTAAATGATTGTTATTGACCATAGGCATTCTGCATACACGTGTAATGATTGAGCATGACATACACAACATATTGCATGGGGTTGGATTATTGATGATCGGGGAAGTGTATATCGGTGGCTCTGCCACATTCTGTATAATAGCTATATGCCAACCTAAATATGGCTCCGTGCCTTCTTAATTATGGCTTTGTGCCAATCATATTTACCCAAGGCTATGTTCTGATTATATTACCGTCGATGATGGCTATGTGCCAAGCATAATACAATTATTGATGACTCTGTGTCAATCATATTTGCCCAGGGCTGTGTGCCGATTATATTATTATTTCAATGGCTCTGCCATATATATCGGTGACACTGTCACACTAAAGGATGGCTTGGTGCCTTATTATCGTATCGGTGATTTGATCACATGTTGATCGGTGGCTAGACCACGTTATATTGACTTTGAGTAGTGTGTCTGTCAGCATGACTGCCGAAGAGGTGTGTAGAGGATGGAGGGTTGATTGTAGAAATCCCCACAGGTGTGTTGAGGATGGACTTATGGAACAGAATGTAGATGATGGAATACTAGGTTGGGCTGGGTTTGCATCGCATTGCATACATTATCTATTATGACATATTATATGGGTTATGGCTCAACCGAGGCTATTTTGGGCTAAGGCCCAATTGCCACCATTACTGTAATGGGATTTGACCCGGATTGTTGTGATGCATGTTCTTATCGATGAGGGTTGTACACACTGAGTTTTCGTAAACTCTCCCCCCTCTTTTTATTAAATGTTTCAGGTAATTCCCAGCGATAGAGGATTGGGAGCCGTGGAGGACTCGGGGGTGGCTATACATCTGAGATACTATTCATGAACTTTAGTAATTTTGATTTTTACCTTATTTTAAGATTATTTATTTTTGGTTAATATTTTGTAATAAGGCCATTGGTTTCTTTTTCTAAGTTTTCATTTATAACCGTTAAACTTATAAATACAAGGTTTTTCTTAAAACATTAGCAATCATTTTCTAAAATATCATGTTTACGCAAGGATGCAAGTTCAACTTTCATAACAAAACAATTTTTCAAAATAATAACAACTTTTAAACGGTCATTTAGCCAATCGCGTTTTTCTGAAACAAACAACGAACTCGGAGTTCAAAAATCCAATAAAACTTTTCTAAACAATTGCTTAGCTTTTCCACTTCCTACAATGTGACACGCCAGATTCGCGCCTAACTTATTGGTCGGGTTTGGGGTGTTACACACATAATCGATCTCGAATCCTCAAACAATCATCAGCATCAACTCTAAATTTAAAATCAGAGTTTAAATCACACTGAGCTTGTTTCGCTAACATTTCATTATCAATTTTATAAGCATCACATATTTGCTATAAAAGAAACTATTTCACTTTCAATTCAGCCAAACCTGAACCATCATCAGAAAAATCTAAATGAACATTCATCGCACGTAATACAAACAACGATTTTTGACTCAATGCATCAACAACAAAATTTGCCATACCTGGATGATAATCTATCACAAGATCATAATCTTTTAACAATTCTAACCATCTTCTCTGTTGTAGATTCAAGTCTTTTTGAGTCATCAAATATTTTAGACTTTTATGATCCGAAAACAAATGGCATTTTTCACCGAAGAGATAGTGACGCCAAATCTTTAATGCAAACACAATCACAGCTAACTCAAGATCGTGTGTCGGGTAATTCTTTTCATACGGTTTCAATTGTCTCGAGGCATAAGCTATAACTTTGCCTTCCTGCAACAAAACACATCCCAGACTATTCAACGAAGCGTCACTATAAATCACAAACACTTTACCCAATTATGGTTGTACCAAAACTAGAGCTTCAGTCAAAAGGGCTTTCAACTGATCAAAACTTTTTTGACATTTATCGAACCATTCAACTTTAACATCTTTTTGCAGCAATCTAGTCAACAGAGTAGCAATTATCGAAAAACCTTTTACAAACCGTCGATAATAACCAGGAAGTCCTAGAAAACTACAAACTTCAGACACATTTCTTGTATACCAGAGGCTGAAATCTCGCTCGAATCAACTTGTATACCAGAGGCTGACACAATATGTCCCAGAAAATCAATTTCACGCAACCAAAATTTGCATTTACTAAACTTTGCATACAATTGCTTATCTCGCAGAATTTGTAACACAATTCATAGATGTTCAGCATACTCAATTTCATCACTCGAATAAATCAAAATGTCATCAATGAATACAATAAAAAATCTATCTAAATACAGTCTAAAAATTTTGTTCATCAAATCCATAAAAATAGCAGGAGCATTCATTAGTCTGAAAGGCAAAACCAAAAACTCATAATGCATGTACCTCGTTCTGAAAGCAGTTTTCAGAATGTTTGGATCTTTTACTCGCAACTGATAATACCCTAATCTCAGATCTATCTTTGAAAACACGGTAGCTCATTTCAACTGATCAAACAAACCATCAATTTTGGGCAAAGGATATTTGTTCTTAATAGTCACTTTGTTCAACTGACAGTAATCAATGCACATTCTCATCGTGCCATCTTTCTTTTTCACAAATAAATGGGAGCACCCCAAGGTGAGAAATTCGGTCGTGCAAATCCTCCATTAGCTAACTCTTGCAACTATGTCTTGAATTCTTTCAATTTTCTTGGTGCCATTCTATACGCAGCTATAGAGATAGGTGTCATTGCCAACAATAAATCAATTCCAAATTCAACTTCGCGTATTGGAGGTAATCCCAGTAGTTCTTCTAGAAACATGTTAGGAAATTAACAGACAACTGGCATTGATTCAACTTTCTTTTCAGTCACTCTCGAATCAATCATATAGGGAAAATAAACTTCAGAACCCTTTTTCACATAACTCTGAGCTTTTATCACTGATATCACAGCTGGTAACCCATTCAAATCATTTGATTCAATCTGAACTATTTCATCATTCTAACATCTCAAATCAAATGTCTTTCTTTTGCAGTTTACAACAGCATCATGCAAAGTTAACCAATCCATACCCAACATTATATCAAATTCATCAAATGGTAATAGCATCAGATCAGCCGGAAAACAAACATCTCGAAACATCAACGGACAATTCTTGCATACTTTGCCAACCAAGACACATTTACCTAAGGGGTTTGATACTTTAATAACAAATTCAGTAGACTCCACAAGAAAGGTCTTACTGGATACGAAGTTCATGTATACATACGAATGAGCAGACCCTGGATCTATCAATGCAAACACAAAAGTATCATAAAGAGTAAATGTACCCGTAATAACATCTGGAGATGAAGCGTCCTCACAAGGTCGAATGGCATAAGCTCTGGCAGGCGCTCTAGCTTCAGATCTCGCAACTGTATCTTTCATAGCTCTCTCTACCATTGATATTTCATGTGTTTCAAGAAGGTCAACCTCTAGTTGAAACATTATCTGTCCTCGAACTCTGTACAATCTCTTTTTCAACAGACTCAGGACAATCTCGAATGAAATGATCTAATGATTCACATCTGAAACATTCTCGTTCATTCAATCTACAATTACCCGGATGCCTTTTACCACAATACTTACATCCAGGTCACTCGATCAGACATTTCCCACACTAGCCATAGAAGTAGTTGGAGCTTTGAAGTTCGACTGCGATCTAGATCGATCTCTGTTCGAATGTCCCACATTAGTTTTTGAACGGCTATGATCTTCTCTGAAATTCTTTGATGTAGACTGAAATGATTTACTTGAGAATCTCATTCTCACATCTCTGACTTGAGACTCAACTTTTCTTTTATCTTTCCCGAGGGCTTCAGCTTTATATGCTCGATCAACAAGCACAATAAATTCTTTTATTTCTAGAATTCCAACTAGCAAATGGATATATTCATTCAGACTCTCTTCAAACCTTTTACACATTATTTTTTAGTAGAAACACATTCCCAAGCATATTGACTTAATCTCACGAATTCTCGTTCATATTCAGTGATAGTCATACGATCTTGTTTCAATTTTAAAAACTCTTTTTGTTTTTGATCTATAAATCTCTGACTAATATAATTCTTCCAAAATTCAGACTGAAAGAAATCCCATGTAACTCATTCTTTTGGAACAACAAAAGTCAAAGTCTTCCACCACTGATAAGTTGCATCTCGTAGCAAGAAAATGACATATTTCACACATTCATCAGGAGTCAATAACATTTCATCGAACACTCTGATTGTATTCTCGAGCCAAAACTCAGCTTTCTCAGCATCATCATCACTAGTGGCCTTGAACTCTTCAGCCCCATCTTTGCTGATTTTATCGACCGAATGCCTATTCATCAGATTCAGATTCATTACCGAGGCACAACAGAAGTCTGAGGATGTTTAGGTGGGGGTGAAGGTTGTGAAATAGTCGGATTTGTTCTAATGTATTGAGTGAACCACTCTTCATCATTTGAAAAAAGGCTTGTTTAGCCTCTCCTTCCTGACTACTAGTAGCCGGTCTTGAATCAGATGGCATTGTCCCTTGAGCAAGAGCAGGCGCTTTACTTTCAATTTCATCACCTACAGCTCTTTCAGGATCCATTTACTATACAAAAATGCATTTTATACATCAAGATTCATCACACTATCACAGTTCTTATATATGGCATGCATATCTAGACTCTCACATGTTACGTTAGTCCTAGAATCGACTAAATCGTAACTCTGATATCAATCAAATGTAACACCTCTAACCTGTAACCATCGTCGGTCTAGGGTTAAATGCATCACCAAAAAAATCAGATCTTTTACAAACATGTCACATCATATTTTAACAATTCAAATAAAAGTGTCCCTTAAATAGGTCTACGAGACCTTAAACATGCATTAGAAAGGGGCCGAGACTAAACCAAACACGTACAAAATTTTTTGAAATATAAACATTTTTTCAAAGCTATAGAGGTCACACACTCGTGTGGGCAAGCCGTGTGCCTCACACGGCTTCAGACACGCCCGTGTGTCTAAGCCGTGGAAAAACAGGGCATGCATACTGACTTGTCCACATGGCCTGAGGCACGCCTATGTGCCTCACCCATGGTCGACTCCGACTTGCACCACACGGCCAGTCACATGCTCGTGTGTCCAGCCCATGGTCCAAACTGACTTGTTTTTAAATGCAACCATAAAGGACATGGTTGAGCCACACGCCCGTGTGCTCAACTGTGTAGGCAAATATAGACCATTTGCAAGGCCAATTTGCCACCCACACTTTGGGTTATTCCTACAAGCACATACAAACATCATTCCAAACACCAAAAAACAACTAAAACATACCAAAATGTCCATCCTTTCTAACTATTCATGAGCATATAAATCAATCAACTATTGCAATATTTATCTGATTCTCATTACAAGCATTTCTAAGTATAAACCCTTCAAAAACTTACCAATTTAATGTAACAACCTTTCATCAATAATATGCCAATTTTTGCATCATTAGACTTATCATAAATTTGACCATTTCATTTGTCCAACTATTAGCCATCAAACCATACCAAACTATGCATCATATAGCATGAACTACTAATTCACATCATATTCATTACCTAGCCATATCACATGGCTATTTATACACCTTTCAAAACATAATCAAAACTTACTAAACTATACATGCCATACTTTATTACACTTTCAAAAGGTACCAAAATAGAGATTGATAGTGTGGTGATGATCCTCGACGATCCCCGAGCCTTCCGTAGCTTTAACGATCTATAAAACAATGCAAACACACACAAAGTAAGCTTTCAAAAGCTTAGTAAGCCATATACAAATAAACTTCACATATAACATTAATAATCATATCAAATACAAGATCATTAATATTTCTCAATTGCAAATTCACAATTCTTCTTTGGATCACTTGTTTAGCCATAGCTTACCAACAATTCATACCTCAAAGTATCTCTTTTGCTCATATCACAACATACATATATTACATTTTGTCTCATTGAATTTATGCACATATCTCAATTATACACAATCACATATACGTACCTTTCATACTCAATCCTAGTATACATTTCAAACGTACCTAAATCAATTACATATTTCACATAATCTATTATTTCTTGAAATTGCCCGTTGAACAATTTAGAATCAAATAGGATACTCGAATAACTCAAAATACTCGAACAATGCCAACGTCCCAGACGTGTTCTTACATGCAATCCAATATCGATGCCACTATCCCAGACAGGGTCTTACACGAATCAGATACAATGCCAATGTCCCAGACTTGGTCTTACACTTAAATCTCAAATCAATGCCAACGTCCTAGACGTGGTCCTACATGATATCTCATATCGGAATCCCTATGTCATGACATATGAATCCTATCTATTCCTAAGGTTCGTACGGGACTTTTTGGACTTTGACACATTGTCGATACTTTCTCAAATTTCACACATATATCATCCAAAGCCATTCATCACAATTTAATATTATATGAACATGAGTAATTCAACTTATGTATAGTTATTTGTATATAGACTTACCTCGTACGGATATAGACGGACGAATTCGACTACTCGATCACTTTCAACTTTCATCGGTCTAAATCTGTTTTCTTTGGTTCTTGATCTTACCTATTAAAATTTAACTCTTTTATTCACCAAATCATTCAATTCAACCAAAAAACACACATTTAGGGAAATTTACAAATTAGCCCTCATATTTTCACATTTTGACATTTAAGTCCTTATTTTACAAAATCACAAAATACATATAATTCCCTTGTACCCATGCTTAGCCAAATTTTTACCATGATCATTCAAGTGCATACATTTCATTTATTTCACATTTTAGTCCCTCAAAATATTATTTTCACAATTTAGTCCAAATTACTCAAATTCACCAAAAATCCAAAGACAAAACATGTTAATCTAACACATATATATTATATTTCATCTACTAACATCACAAAACTCAAGCATTCATCAATGGCACATTTCAAATTCTTCATCAAATTCCAAAATTAAGACAAGGGTTTTGTAGTACTCGAAGCAACGATTACAAAAACTTAGAAATTATCAAAAATCAAAACAAAAACATACCTTAATTTGCTTATAGCGAGCTGAATGTTCAAAGCTTCAAAACCTTGCTTCTTTTTTTTTTTTTTTTTCGATTGAAAAGATGAACATAATGGCTTTCTTTCTTTTGGTTTTTTAATTACAATTCCTTTAATAATCAAATTCCAAATTTAACCTTTTAATAAAACATATAATACATTTATATTTCATACGCTTTATCGTCCATGCTATAATTCTATGGCCTAATTCCATTTTAAGGCCTTTATATTAAAAGAACATAGCATTAAAGCACTTTAACAATTATCAAGGCACTTTTGCATTTTACGCGATTAAGTCATTTTCTCAAATTAAGCACACAAACAATAAAATTAAATCACGAAACTTTCACACATGCCTAATCACATACTGTAAACACATAAAATAATATTAAAATATATTTTTTGACTTAGATTTGTGGTCCCAAAACCACTATTCTAACTAGGGTCTAAATAAGACTGTTACACAAAATCCCAACTAGCAATCTAATATCCTCATTCAGCCCATCCTCAAACCTATTGCACATAATAGCTTTTGTAGACACACTCTTGCACATACTTGCTGAGTCTGACGAATTCATGTTCATACTCTACCACAGTCATTTTGCCTTGCTTCAATTCAAGAAACTCTTTTTGTTTCTGATCAATAAATCATTTACTTATGTACTTCTTTTAGAACTCTTCTAAGAAGAAGTCCCATGTCATTGATCGCTAAAATCAGAGCTTTAAAATTTATAAATAGAATGATCAAACCTGGAAACTAACTCTGACAATGACTTAAAGGCAAGTGTACCTATCGAACAGTAATATAGCTTAGGCAAGACCAGATTATCGAACCTAAATGAACTAAAAGTACTAATACTCACTTTTTTTTTTATTTAGCATAAAATATGGAGTGATTGGTTGCTTTAACTAATTTACGACTACTAAGCAAAAGATACAACGACAAAAAGAGCAAATTGGGAAATAACTTGAAGAAACTCAATTGATTATGACGATACTTTCAGGAAGAATCCACCTAGACTTCACTTGTTACTTATCACTGAATCATATGATTTCCTTATTTAGCTTGATCCGTAGGATTCCCTAACCTATATTAAACCCTATCTCGAGGCGAATAGCATCTAACCCTATGTGAATTAGTGGAACTCTCGTTCACTTATAATAACCCCCTAGAATAGTAGTAAATCAATCAATGGATTCCCATATTAGGTTTCACCCTAATCTGACAAAATCTCGTAACCTTATCTCTAGGCGTTCGATCAACTCCACTTAATTATGCTAGATCTACTCTTAAACAGGGCCTATTCCTCCTCCACCTAAGCACATCATATTTAGATTAAGCATGCATAATTAAGAAGAAACTATGTATTATCATATAATTTAAAAAATAATAACAAAATTCATCTAGGTTTCATCTCCTTCAGGTATCTAAAGGATTTAGTTCATAACAAATAAAGAAAAAATCTCAAAAGAAAAGATAAAACAAAACATAAGAAATCCCCAAAACCCCCTAGAAGAATTGTAGGAAAAATCTTCGTCTTGAGTAGAATTCTGGTTTCTTGAGATGGATCCACTGGCTATCTTCGAATGATTCCCACAAATGTGATCTTTCTGGCTCGGCTCCTTGACCTAGCTAACCGCCCCCTTTCAAGATACACTTAGGGTGTTTATATAGGCCCTTGGAATGCTTTACTTGGCCTTTAAGTGTCCTAATTAAGTCTGCTTCTTACTTAGTATTTGAATAAGCTTTGGAAAGTGTTTCTTTGGCTTTAAGTATCCAAATCTGAGTGAAATTACTCTATCCCATAACAGGGGCACGGCCATGGCACACGCCCGTGTAAAGCGTGGTTGGGTCGTGTCTCTATTATGTCGATTGGGGCACGGCCATAAAAATTGTGGCATGGTCGTGCCTTAGTTTATTGTCAAGGCATGGCTGTGTGGCTTGAAGTCTAGGTCGTGTCGATTTTTTGGCCCAAATTGGCCCATTTTAAGCCCGTTTCTTGTTCTTTTCGTCCTTGGGTGCTTTCCTGAGTATAAATATGAAAAGAAAGGACTAAAAGCACCCTTTTACATAAATCAGGGCTAAATCATCTTAAAAGCATACTAAATATGGGGTTAAAATATGTTACTTTTACGGTTTATCAAATACCCCCACACTGAAGCTTTTGCTTGTCCTCAAGCAAAATTCTCAACTTACAATTGAAACGAACTTTTCATAATTCACAATTCCTATCAACAATACTTCATCATAATTCACAGACAATTTATACATGGATAATTTAACTCAAAGAGTCTTAAGGATTCAAATAATATTAGTCATGAATTTTGTAGTGCGAAAACATAGGTGTCTCTCCTTATCTAAACGATTACCTTTTAATTTGAAACTGACATGGATTGGCATCCTCACTAAGGATTCACTCAAAACACTCGAAGTGTTCAAGGATTAAGAAAAAGCACTCATAAGTCGAACCTGAAAAGTTAATCCCATAGGCTTACCTGAAAATCAAATCTCCACCACTGTAATATGGATGATATACAAATCAAAAGGTCTTTAACAGGGTTGTAATGGGGCTTGGGTTAAAGGTGTGGATAAAGGCTGAATTAGAGGGTTTAAAGTCGAGATTGACCTGATCAATTACTTAACTAAAAATAATAAATGATTACATCAATAGAAAATTTGAAACTAATAATACTACTATTGATAATACTTTTGATACGAGCACTTCTTCAACAATTGGAATTTAAATGCATAAGCTCCTTTAATCATATACTAATACTTGAATATAATTGGGTTTTTTTTAAGAACAAACTAGAAACATAATAGAGAGAACTTTAATAATTGAAATAAACTAATTCAGCAACTGATCAAATCAATTCTTGATACAAGGGTATTCAAAAGAATGGTGATAACAAATACAAAGGGTTTTAGGTTAATATTAAGTGAGTAATTCAATAAAAGGGTTGTTGGGATCAAATGGGTTCACTAAGGGTTAATTATGTTGGTAAGCTTTTTAGTGGAGTGAATAGGTTAAAACCTAGGTGCCTTTATCATCTCAGTATATCAAATCATTAATGTGGTCTCGACATGTATAATCAAGGGAAGTTCTAGAATAACAATTCAGTGTTGACACACTCATAATTAATAAAGTGAGCATGAAAAAGAATATATCCTCTATACGGATCAAATCTCACAAAAAAATATGGGTATTTGACATCAATCCTATAAATTTCAAGCTTTAAGGTAATATTTCAAATTCAGTTCAACAACCTAGGAAATTTTTTATTCTTGAAAAATAGACTTATCATGCTTGATTCTCTAGTATTCTTCACGTATAAATCATCAATGCACAATTATCAATGACTTATTCAAGAGCTTATCAATAAAATTCATAAATCATCAGAAATTTCACCCTAATTAATAATATGAGAAAATTTCTTAAGGACAAGAATAAAATTTAGGATTTTAGAATAATGAAAAAAGTTAGATACTTTTACTCCCCCACACTTAAGATGTACATTGCCCTCAATGTACAAAGATAGATAAATAATTATGTGATAAAATAATCAAAAGAGAAGGGGAGAAGTAACACTTCTTGAATTTTGGATGATTCTGGGAGTTGGCGTCTTTTGTGTTAGAAAGTAGGTGGAGGAGGAGGTGGTGGTGTTTTCTATGGGCTTGGTGGGGTGTCTACCGATGATCTTTGTGCTAGATAAAGAAATTGGTGAGCTTGCAAAGATATACCTAAGAAATTTAAAGAAACATTAATAATGTACTAATACTATAATTAAAGACAAAGGAAATAAAGAGAAAAAGACTAAGAAGAAAATTGAAGTTGAAAAAAAAAGACTAATGGACTAAGGAGTCCTTATTGTTGGATGGTTTGCGAGGTGGGTGTGACCTTTAAGGCTGTGGTGCATGATTCCCAAGCAGCCTTTAGAACCTAAAACTAAGAATTTAAAAGAATTTAAAATATATTAAGCAGAAGAGAATTATAGATAAGTAGGATATAGGGGAAAATAAACATAAAGAAGAATTTAAATGGTCTAAAAGACCTTTGGTTTGGTTTTTGAATGAAGCGGCCGGCATAAACTTATGTGTTGGGGTCTCCTTTAAGGAGACAATGCTTGCTTTCTTACGCTTCTTTGGCATGATTATAGTGTAGCTCAAGAGTCTGAATACTTATTCTAAGAAAAAAAAATAAAGAGAAGAAGGAAAAAGTATAAGGTCAGAGGATGGAGATAAGGGGAAGGGCTGTAGGGTTTAAATAGAGTTTTGCCCTCTGTCGATGTGCCACGCCCGCATATGGAGGGTGTGTTTGTTTACACGGCCGTGTTCAGGTTACCATGCCCGTGGTCGATAAGTCAATGTCTTCATACGGTTGCATCGCACGGCCGTGTGCTAGGCGTGTTTGGTATGCCATGCCCATTCCTCTGATGCCATGCCCGTTTCTCTAATGGCAGTGTTGACCCACAGCCACATCGGACGACCGTGGTGGGGTAGGTGAACCCGTGCAGTTGGTTGAGGCAAGATTCGCACGGCCTCTACTATGTCAGTACGTTGATTCGGGGTACCCACACGGCCACAACCACGGTTGTGTGCTAGGCCGTGTGGTCTAGGAATCTGCACTTTCAGTTTATTAAAATTATAAAAGAGAAAGTAGAAATAAAAATAAAATTAAGACTACAGAATAAAACTTAATGTTAGTATTCGGGTTGCCTCCCGAAAAGCGCTCGTTTGTAGTCTTAAGCTAGACTTTTCTTGGATTAGAAAAATTAGGGAGGTTTAAATGTTTGAATATCTTCCATCTTGCTTAAAATTTTATTTTCTTGATGAGGTTCAAGTCGAGAAACATTTACCTTAAAAGTGTATAATGTTGGATTGCTTACCTCGACTGTTCCATAGGGGAAGGTATCGTGTACCTTAAAAAGTATTTCTCCTTTTGCCTTCAGGTCTGTTGTGGTGTTGTGTGGATCTACTTTGTCTATCAGTACCTGATCTCCTATTTTCTAGTGGTTTGATGTTCTTACGAGCTCTTCTTGTGATTCCTCTATTTTTACTTCGTGCGGTTCTTCTTTGACGTGTTTCTTTTGCTCTTCAAACTTGTCAATCCTAAGGTCTTGTCCCTTGTAGGATTCTTCTTTTTTGTTTTGGAACTTATGAGTCGGCTCGGGGTTGTTGCTATGTGGTGTTTCCTGCGATGCAAGTTGCACAATTTGATTATCATCTGTATTTACTTTCTTACCTTCATCGATTATTATTCTGGCTGAGTCAAGAGCTTGAAGACTGATTGATTCATCTCCTACACAAAGTATGAGTTCTCTTATGGCAACATCAATTTTAGTCTTAACAGTTGCTAGAAAGGGTCTTCCTAAAATTAAGGGGATAGTATTATCCTCATCCATATCTAAAATAACAAAATCTAGTGGGAAAAAAATTATCTATTTTGACAAGAACATCTTCAATCATGCCCCTAGGAATTCTAACAGTTTTATCAGCTAATTGTGTACTCATCCTTGTTTGTTTGGGCTTCCCTAGACCTAGTCGTTTAAATAATGAATAAGACATGACATTTATACTTGCTCCTAAATCAGCTAATGCATTATTAATAGTTAGACTACCAATTAAACATGGAATTGTAAAACTCCCTGGATCTTTTAGCTTTCGTGATAGTCTATTTTGTAACATTGCTGAGAATGCTGCGTTTAATTCTACGTGGTGCTTTTCATCTAATTTGCGTTTGTTAGTCATGAGCTGTCTTAAAAATTTCCTCGCGTCTGACATCTGAAAAAGAGCTTCAAGAAGAGGTAAGTTAATATGTATTTTCTTTAAGAGTTTAAGAAACTTACCGAACTGTTCCTCTTAATCGTCTCTTTTTATCGCTTCGTGATAAGGTATACGAGGCTAGTATTCATTTATTACCGATTTTTGCTTTTATTGTGTTACCTCTATCTTACCTTTGTCTACCTTGTTTTCTTGTATTGATTTTGGTTCATCTAACTCCTTACTGCCTTGAGCTGAGATGGCTTGAATTTGCTCCTTCGGGTTAATCTCGGTGTTACTTGGTAGACATCCTAACGATCGTTCTGACATTATCTTTGTGAGTTGTTCGCCTACATTCGTGGCTTCCCTTACTGACTTCGCAAGTTCCCCCATTCAATTCTCATTGCTCTTAATTGTTTTCTCATTTTCTTGGAAGCACTTTTCTGTCTCTGACGTAAATTTTGTCAGCATCTCTTCGAGGGTTGGTTTCTTTTCTTACGGATATGGCTAATTTTGAAAATTTGAGGGAGGTTGTTGTCTTTGATTTCCTTGAATTCCTTGGCCTCCCCATGAAAAATTTGGGTGGTTCCTCCAACCTGGATTGTATGTATTACTATAAGGATTATTATTGGATCTATAATTATTACCTATATAGTTTGCCTGTTAGTACTCTGCTCCTGGTTGGTAGGGTGGGTACTCAGGATTCGCCACAGATCCACTTGTGTCGCACTGCATGACTGGGTGTACCTACGAAGAACATAAATTGTCAAGCTTTTTATTCATCATCTTTACCTGATTTGATAGCATGGTTACTGCATCAATGCTGTAGACTCTGGCTAATTTTGTCGGTTTTGTCCTTGTAACCTACCACTGATAATTATTCAACGACATCTCTTCAAAAATTCATAGGCTACTTCAGGAGTTTTATTATTCAAGGTTCCACCGGCGGCTGAATCTATTAGTTGTCTCGTTGAGGGATTTACACCATTATAGAAGGTTTGGACTTGAAGCCATAATGGTAATCCGTGGTGTGGACATCTCCTCAAGAGATCTTTGTAGCTCTCCCATGCATCGTAAAATGTCTCTAAATCCATCTGCACAAAAGAATAAATATCATTCCGTAACATAGCCGTTTTGGCCAGTGGAAAATATTTTAATAAAAATTTTTTGGTCATTTGTTCCCATGTAGTGATTGACCCTCGTGGTAACGAGTTCAACCACTACTTAGCTTTATTCCTTAATAAAAAGGGAAATAACCAAAGATGAATGGTGTAACACCCCAAACCTGGCCCAAAACGCTACGGCCGAATTTGGAATGCTACGAGGAAATATGTCTGAAAAGAATTTGATTTAATGGGTGAAAACACTTTTTGAATTTTAAATATTTTCTTTAGTTTGTAAAAGAACAAAAACTTTGAAGGTCGGGTGTAGTCTAAAACATTGTACGTTTGGAAGTTTCAAGAGAAATCAAGATATTTAAAATATTCAGGTTAAAAACTCAAGTTTAATCTTTAAGTTGTAAATTGTTTCCAAAATTGTTCTTAGTTTTTAATCGATAATCCAACTGACTCACAATAAAATAAAAATCCCCAAATATTTAAATGGCCTTATTACATTCAAAAGACAATTAACCCAAAAGTAACTAAGAATTTAAGTGCATAAAACATTAAAACAACTTCTGCATGGACACCACGAATCTACTCCAGCCCGGTCCATGTATCATAAATCCCCTGCATTGTTTAAGAAAATAGGGTGAGTCGAATAGACTCAGTGTGAGATTATTTCACATGTTTCCCAAATGGGCTTGGCCCAAATCACACAATCCACATACCACACATGATGATGCAAATATGTTACCCAACCCAACCTAGAGTCCATCCTCTACACACCCCCGTACCAACCATAACACACCAGGGGATTACTAAATCGACCCTCCAACCGCTATACACCTCTTTGGCAGTCAAGCTGCCCAAAGTCATGGCATAGCCACCGATCACCTTGTGGCCAAACAGAACGTGGCATAGCCACCGATCACTATGTGACCAAATCTCGATATCCATGATGTGGCCCATGGTTATCATCAAACCGCGATGAAGTACAAAGCAAGCATCAATCCTTGATGTGGCATATAGCCGACACCAAGTCGTGATTTGGCACATAGCCAATCACCACACGTACATAAATGTACACCCGGTCCTTTATTTAAAATATATATCTTGATCCCATGCATATGCAACATGCTATAATGATATGATAGAATAATGCATGGACATATTAGGTAGGCATTCAACATGCTCAAAATATCCACAATAATCAACGATCCACACCTTAGATAAAGTACTAACCTGGTTACCGTGATACCCAATTAAGGGTAACAAATCCACCACTATCATTGTACCGATTATCACCACATATAATTAAATGACTAATTGTAACACCCCAAACCCGGTCAGCACACCACGATCGAATCTGGTATGTTACGGAGTGAAAACATTTTTTAAGAAACGAGTTACTGGTTAAATTTGATTGAAAACTCTTTATCGTTTTAGAGTATAAAAATCCATAGATAACTATTACAATCGAGTGAGTTAAGCATAGACAAGTTCAAATCTTTTGTTTTTGAAGTTGTTAAAAAAATTCAAGTTTAAGAAAACATCCAAATTACTTTTGTTGTCATCTTGTGAATTTTGTTACCCGATGGTAACGTTTAAAAACCCGAAGGAGTTATAGTTTTGAAAACATTACTTTTTACCGATTAATTTAACAAGTCCATATATCCAACATAGGTACAATATAATCAAAATAAAAGCAAATAATAAAAACATGAAATAATACTTAGCGGCCTTATTGCAAATCCCAAAACTGAATTTAAAGAGAATTAATAAAATTGAAGTACAACTAAAAGGAATCAAAACCCAATCGAACGTGCATGGCCGCCTCGAGTCCTCCCCGGCTCCGTTTCCGCAACCTACGCGTCATCTGCAAAATAGAAGGGAAGGGGTGAGTCACCAAGACTCAGTGTGTAAATCGCCACCCGATAGTGCACGCACTTACACAGATCATTAGCAAATCATGCAAATCATGCAACCCATAACCTACCCATCCAATCTCCTTCAACTACCCCGTGTGGTCAAAACCACTGGTGGTCAAAACCACCGGTGACCGTAGTCACAAATATATATAACGGTGTGGTCAAAACCACTGATGACCAAAGTCACAAATCAAGTGATGGGGCCAACCCATCGTGTGGTCAAAACCACTGATGACAATCCCGTAATCAACATGTGGGGCTAACCCACTGTGGTACCAAACCACTAGGACGTGTCACAATATTCATATGTGGTCAAAACCACTGGTGGTCAAAACCACTGGGACTTAGTCACAAAATATAATATCAAGACGGGGCCAACCCGTCGTATGGTCAAAACCACTGGTGACAGTCCAAATATTTCTTCCCCCTCCTCTCATCAATCCCATCATCATATCCATATCATACGTGTCATAATATCATGTATCATGCAATAACGCATAGCATAGCATATATCAATATCATGATGATGTATATCAAAAATCACATAACAGGGGACTTACCCGAAATCCAAGCTCATGCCCACAAGGCATAATCACCAATTTCATTGGTTATAACAATAACATAATAGGCATATTATACTAATAATGTGTGTAAGTGTTACACACCTGACTATATGTAGATCTAATGCTAAATCCCGAAAATACACGATACTACGAGATCCCGAGACGTATGCCTTCACTGCACCTACAATCGGCCAACATCACCCTTTAGATCTGAAGCCATTGACTTACTCACAAAATCCTGAAATTGTGTCGCAAGAAGGTAGTACTTACCGTAATGCCGATTTGTTTTCCAACCAAATCCCGAAGCTACGTAATGATCCCCCTTGCAATCGACCAGACACTAGAACACACAAATGGTTAGCCTTCGGCCTTTGAATGAATAAGGAATAGATCTAAACGTTGAACCCTTACCTGGATCAAAAATCGAAACCCAAAGATCCACAGCGTTAGACTGCACTTCTCCCTACAATCGGCTTTAACACATCATTATGAATCATAGGGCCATTTGGCCATGGCATAAATCCCGAAACAAAAAAGTTGTCGCATCCTTACCTTACAACTGATTCAACCTCTATTCACCAAGAATCGGCACACCTTAAATGAAAATGAATAGAGTTTTAATACTTAAATCTAAAATGGAAAAAGGATGAAAGAGAAGTGAGTTTCGGTCACTACACAAATCAGTCAAGAAAAGAAAAAGATATTACTTACCAAGAGATTCGGCCACAACCCTAAAAGGAAGAATTAGATTCGGCTTTGAAGGTGCTTAAGATGAAGGGTAAGTGTAATGGAGGAGAAAAGATCCGGCAAAGGGTGATTGAGAGGGGTTCCGGCACAAAAGGTTTTGAAAGAGTGAAGAAGATTCCGAAGGGAAAATAAGAAAGTTGATTTCGGCTAGTTCAAAATAGGAAGGAGAAAAGGTGAATAGAGATGGTGGATTCAGCAATATAGGCTAGCAATGAATGACCCACAAGGTAAAGAAAAGAAGGGAGGGTATTGAGTTTCGGCTTTGTGCAAGAATGAGAAGAAGAAAAAGAGAGAGAGAGAGAGGTGGGGGAGAAGAAGATTCGGCTAAGCACTTTGAGAAGGGGAAAAAAATCAAATTAAAGAGCTTAGAGGGACATTCAGCTACACCAAAAGCTCCCCAAAATCGATAGCCCCCCTTGCCCACAGTCCACCATTCGTCCAACTCTTCCCAAATGAGTTTGATACGATTCAAGCTCCTAACTTTCCTCACCTTCATCTATCCAATTCAAATCTGATGATCACATCCTCATCCATTCAAGAGAGTCCCTCTTGAGTACTCCTCCTCCTTGCTTGTGGCATCAAAATATTAAGCAGAAAGTGAGATTTCTGTTACTCAAACCAAGGTCCTCCTTACCCCCTTGTGGCGTCACCTCCCTTGTGACTTGAGTGGCGCCTCCTTGCCACTTTACCAAGGCACTTCTTGTGTCTAAAACTCCCAATAATTCCTTTAACCCTAACTCTCCTAGATCCCTCTCACTAAGTACAAAAACAAAAATGTTTGACCATGACTCAGGCCTAACCCAAGGTCATGCTTAGACCCAAAATTTTGCTAAACTAGCACAGTAGACATTTCAACACATGCAACACATAAAAATGCAGAGGCCCCATTTTAAGGATGTTACAGTTTCACCCCTCTTGAAAATAATTTCGAGCTCGAAATTACTTGATTAGAAGAGTTGAGGGTATTGCTGCCGCATTACATCCTCTGGTTCCCATGTGGCCTCCTCCGTACCATGGTTCCACCATAAAACTTTCACCAAGGGAACTGACTTCCTACGCAAGACTTTGACATCTCGATCCAAAATCTGTACCGGTTCCTCCTCGAAAGACAAGTCCGAGCTCACCTCAATCTCCGCAACTGGCACAACGTGTGACGGATCTTACCGATAGTGCCTAAGCATCAAAACATGGAAGACATCGTGAATCTGACTTAACTCTATCGGCAGCTCGAGCTGATAAGCTACCGGTCCTACTCGCTTCAACACCATGTACGGCCGATAAACCTAGGGCTTAGCTTTCCTTTCTGCCTAAATCTCAACACTTTCTTCCATGGAGATGCCTTTAGAAAAACCTTATCACCCACTGCATACTCTATATCTCTACATTTTAGATAGTCGTAAGACTTCTGCCTGTCTAACGCTTCCTTAAGACGAGCCCGAATCACCTTAACCTTATCCTCAGTTTCTGCCACCAACTCCGGACCTAATACCTGTCGTTCACCCAACTCTATCCAACACGTAGGAGTGCGACATTTTCGTCCATACAGTGCCTCATATGGTGCCATCTGGATACTCGCTTAATAACTATTGTTATAAGCGAATTCTGCCAATGGTAGATACTCCTCCCAACTACCACTGAAATCCAGAACACAGCCCCTTAGCATATCCTCTAAAATCTAAATTACTCTTTCAGACTGTCCATCAGATTACAGGTGAAAAGTTGTGCAGAAATCCAACCTCGTTCCCAAAGCTTGATGCAAAGCTCTCCAGAACCTCGACGTGAACCTCAGATCCCTATTCGAGATAATTGACACTGGCACACCATGCAACGTTACTATCTCGACCACATACAACTTAGCTAACTTTTGAAGCGAATAATCAACCCTTACCGGTATGAAATGAGCTGATTTGGTCAAACGATCCACAATCACCCAGAGTGAGTCTTTCTTAGTAGGCGTAAGGGGTAGCCCACTGACAAAGTCCATGGTAATCCTTTCCCACTTCCATTGAGGAATCTTCACCGGTTGAAGTAAACCTGACGGTAGCTGATGTTCAGCTTTAACCTGCTGACACGTCAGACACTTACCCACAAACTCAGTCACTTTTCGCTTCAGTCCTGGCCACCAGAACTACTTTCGTAAATCCCGGTACATCTTGCTACCTCCAGGATTCATAGAGTATGGGCTGCTATGTGCATCCTAAAGAATCCTTTGCCTCAACTCGACGTCCTTCGGCATACAAGCTCTCCCTTGAAAACACAACATTCCATCGTGAGACAAGCTGTAACCTTCCAACCCATTACTATGAACTTGCAACCTCCGAGCATTCAAACCCTCATCTACTAACTGTTTCTTCTTAATCTGCTCTACCCAAGTCGGCTTTATTTGCAATTCGCCAACAAACTCCCATCGTCATATAGACTAAGGTGAGCAAACATCGCTCGTAGGTCTGTGACCATCTTATGGCTCAACGCATCAGCTACTACGTTAGCCTTACTCAGATGGTACTCAATTGAGCAGTCGTAGTCCTTCAACAACTCAATCCACCTTTGCTATCTCAAGTTTAAATCCTTCTGAGTCAAAAGATACTTCAAACTCTTGTGGTCCGTATAGACTATTGACTTTTCTCCGTATAAATAGTGTCTCCATATTTTCAGGGCGAAAACCACTGCAGCCAATTCCAGATCATGTGTCGGGTTGTTAACCTCATGCGGTCTCAACTGTCGAGACACATATGCCACTACTTTCCCTTTCTAAGCTCAGATGTGATGCATCACAATGGCCGTGAATACCTTTCCCTCAGTCATACTGAATCGAGCTTAGTCAAAATCTTCCTCAACTTGTCAAAACTTTCCTATTGTTTTTCCTACCATACAAATGGAATTCCTTTCCTTAATAATTTGGTCAATGGCGCCGCGATCAGAGAAAATCCTTCCACAAATCACTAGTAATACCGCTGACCTAAAAACTCAATTTTACAGAACCGACCTAGGCGGTTTCAAATCAACACCGCCTCAATCTTACGAGGGTCCACTCTAACCCCTTCTGTGGACACTACGTGACCCAAGAAAGTTACTTCCCTAAGCCAGAATTTGCACTTACTGAACATGGCAAATAGCTGCTTCTCCCTCAAAATTTGCAAAACCACCCGCAAGTGCGTATCATGTTCCTCCTCAGTCCTTGAGTACACCAATATGTCGTCTATGAATACTACGATAAACTGGCCCAAGTACTACTGGAACACCCGATTCATCAAGTCCATGATTACTACCGGTGCATTGGTTACCCCAAATGGTATCACCAAAAACTCGTAATGCCCATACCGAGTACGGAATGTCTTCTTATGAACATCAGTTTTCTTCACTTTGAGTTGATGATACCCCGATCTGAGGTCTATCTTCGAGAAAATTGATGCACCCTTAAGTTGATCAAACAAGTCGTCAATCTTGGGCAACGGATACTTGTTTTTGATCGTCAACTTGTTCAGCTAGCGGTAGTCTATACACATCCATATTGTACCATCTTTTTTCTTAACATAGAGCACAGGTGCTCCCTAAGGGGATATACTTGGTTGAATGAAACCTCGGTCCCACAACTACTAGATTTGAGCCTTCAACTCCACCAATTCCTTTGGCGCCATTCGATATAGGGCTATAGACACTGGCGCAGTCTCGGGTAATAGGTCTATACCGAATTCTACTTTCCAATCCAGAGGCAGACCCAAAAGTTCCTCTAGGAATACATCAGCAAATTCCCCTACAGTTCAGACACTCTCTACAGCTGCATCCTTGGCTCCCAAAGCACAAACATGCACCATGAATGCCTCACAACCCTTCCTTACCATTTTCTCCGCCTTCAGTGCAGAGACCACATTGGATAAGTAATCTCTCCTATTACCTATCATCACCACCTCCTCACCTTCTATTGTCCTCAACACCATGCGCTTAGCTGCGCAATCCAAACTGGCCTGATACTTCACCAGCCAGTCCATCCCGAGAATTAGATCGAACTTCCCAAATGGCAGTTCCATCAAATCAGCCAAAGACATAACCCCTTAAAGTTCTAGGGGTACATCCCTATACAGCTTATTTACTCCTACAGAGTGACCTAGAGGGCTAATTACGGTCATCTCCCTAGAAGTAGTCTCGAAGTCTAGGTTCATAATCTCTACTATACTATTGGCAACATATGAATGCGTTGAACCTACATCTATCAAAGAAGTATATGGTAATCCAAAGATTAGGAACGTACCGATTATGACGTCCGGTGCGTCACCTTCCTCTCGATGCCTCGCTGTGTAGACCAGTCTCGGCTGTCTCACCTTTGTACCACCTACACCTCTGCCCGGTGCTCCACGGCCTCTACCAGAGCCATTAACTCCCCTAGCAGCACCACGGCCCCTCTGTGGCTGCTGACCATCCCTCCTATTCTGAGTACGATTCTGATCCCCAGACTACAACCTAGCTGACCTCTATGGACAATCCCTCACTCGGTGCCCCATCGATCCACACTCAAAGCATCCCCTATTTCCAGTCCAACATTCTTCCGTGTGAGACTTTCCACATCGAGCACATCGTGGCGGCCACTGAGTATCAGCAGTAGTAGGCCTAACAGCTTAATTCGGCCCACTATATCTACCCCATTTTTACTGATTCCTGGTAGACCCAGATGATCTAAAATTCCTCTTATTCCAACCCTTGTCCTAATTCCGTCTAACCGACTGCTTCACTTCTTTCATAACTTTGGCCTTTTCCACTAAGACCGTAAATTCTCTCTCCTACTGTGGAGCAATCAGCAACCTCAGATCGTCCCTTAATCTGTCCTCGAATCTGACGCATTGCTCATGCTCCGTAGCTATGATGCCCCGGGCATATCGGCTTAATTTTAATAATTCGCTCGTACTCTGATATGGACTTACTTCCCTGAACCAATTTCAGAAACGCCTTTCTCTTCGCATCAATGTAACTGGTCCCGACATACTTCTTCTGATATGCTGCCTTAAAGTAATCCCAAGTGAGATCATCCGCTGCAGCACCATCTCGAACCGTGAGCCACCACTGATATGACTCATCACGGAGAAGTGACACTACTGCCTTTAGTTTCTCCTCAACCGTCAAATCCAAATCGTCCATGATTCGTTCTGTTGCCTCCAACCAATACTCAACTGTATTGGGTGCCACACTAGATACTCCTCAGAATACCTCAACTTTATTGGTTCGGAGTCGTTCAGATACAGATTTCTGAGCTCCCGTACCTCCACCTACTCTAACCACTTTTTTCAGCACTCGTAGCATCACCTGTGACACTGCATCTTCCCCCATTTGATCCTGATACTTTACGCCAGCAGCTGGCGGTGGTGGTATCTCATTCTCGGACCCTTGACCAGACCTAACGGGTTCTGATACGATCATTTCGCCTTTATTGTGCCCTCACACATTACGACCACGTTCCCTAGTACTCATATCTAATCCGCGATTTAATCTGTTTAAAAAATTTTTATGAATTAGCTTCCGTTTCACTGATTACCCACGAATAAGTTTTATGTAAAAAAAATTGGTAGTGGTTCTTTCGATCATCACACAATTTTCAGTTTAATTTCCTACCCTAATACAGTGAATCACATTTACTCATCAACAACCTCCTCCACCCAAATCCCATATGTAGGGGTATTCTCATCATTTCACTACCCGGGGGTATTTTCGTAATTTAACCTATCGGGGTATTTTTAGTAATAAATCAGGGTTAATTTGGAAACCTTTACAAATCATAGGTATTTTAGAAATTCTAAAATTAGGGGTATTTTGGTAATTTCATAAACCAGGGGTATCTTCATAATTTTCCAAAGTATGGTTTCAGGTGATTTTACAAAGTAAGGGTATTTTGGAAAATTTTCAATTCGGGGGTATTCCGATAATTTTCCATAATAAGGGTATTTTGGTAATTTTTTACAAGTCAGGGGTAATTTGGTCATTTTTCAAATCAGGGGTATTTTGGTCATTTCTTAAATCAAGGTTACTGTGGCAATTTCGAAATCAAGGTTTAATTTTTAGAGTGTTACAAAACAGGATGGCTGATCCCTTTCGGGTTTTAATTATTAAATTCAGCCTATGAATAAGTCGTCTTAGCTAGGGTGAACCGTCACTATGCACCAGGTAGGATTCGAGTGAAGAGGAGGTGAGTCACTAGGACTGCTTAAATACCAAGCTCCCCTAATCCATTCCTAGACATGCTGGCATGCCGCCACACCCTTAACTTAGTGACGTACTCACGTGTTTGTTTAATGGATCTTTAAGTCTTATGTGATTTGTGTTGGAGTAAGCTATTCCTAAGGTTCAATAACTCCTATTCTACAAATCTACGATCCCGAAATACCCATCCCCCCCACATATAATTCACACAACATTTAGGAATACTTACCTGGGCGGAGTGGTGCCGGAGACTCGGTGTCATGCTGTTCAACCCATGTACCTTTTCCACAAAACCTTTCAAAACCCTACCTTAAAACTTTTTGGGCCTCGGGCCCACAGCTAAGCTTTTGAACTTGGCTCTGATACCAAAATTGTAACACCCCAAACCCGGTCAGCACACCACTACCGAATCTGGTATGTTATGGGGTGAAAACATTTTTAAAGAAACGAGTTACCGGTTAAATTTGATTGAAAACTCTTTATCATTTTAGAGTATAAAAATCCATAGATAACTATTAAAATCGAGTGAGTTGAGCGTAGACAAGTTCAAATCTTTTGTTTTTTAAGTTGTTTAAAAAAAAATTCAAGTTTAAGAAAACATCCAAATTACCTTTGTTGTCAGCTTGTGAATTTTGTTACCCGATGGTAACGTTTAAAAACCCGAATGAGTTATAGTTTTGAAAACATTACTTTTTACCGATTAATTTAACAAGTCCATATATCTAACATAGGTATAATATAATCAAAATAAAAGCAAATAATAAAAACCTGAAATAATACTTAGCGGCTTTATTACAAATCCCAAAATTGAATTTAAAGAGAATTAATAAATTTGAAGTAGAACTAAAAGGAATCAAAACCCAATCGAACATGCATGTCCGCCTCGAGTCCTCCCCGGCTCCATATCCGCATTCTACACCTCATCTGCAAAATATAAGGGAAGGGGTGAGTCACCAAGACTCAGTGTGTAAATCCCCACCCGATAGTGCACGGACTTACACAGATCATTAGCAAATCATGCATCCCATAACCTACCCATCCAATCTCCTTCAACTACGCCGTGTGGTCAAAACTACTGGTGGTCAAAACCACTGGTGACCGTAGTCACAAATATATATAACAGTGTGGTCAAAACCACTAATGACCAAAGTCACAAATCAAGTGATGGGGCCAACCCATCGTGTGGTCAAAACCACTGATGACAATCCTGTAATCAACATGTGGGGCCAACCCACTGTGGTACCAAACCACTGGGACGAGTCACAATATTCATATGTGGTCAAAACCACTGGTGGTCAAAACCACTGGGACTTAGTCACAAAATATAATGTCAAGACGGGGCCAACCCATCGTGTGGTCAAAACCACTGGTGACAGTCCAAATATTTCTTCCCCCTCCTCTCATCAATCCCATCATCATGTCCATATCATACGTGTCATAATATCATGTATCATACAATAACGCATAGCATAGCATATATCAATATCATGATGATGTATATCAAAAATCACATAACAGGGGACTTACCCGGAATCCAAACTCATACCCACAAGGCATAATCACCGATTTCATTGGCTATAACAATAACATAATAGGCATATTATACTAATAATGTGTGTAAGCGTTACACACCTGACTATATGTAGATCTAATGCTAAATCCCGAAACTACACGATACTACGAGATTCCAAAACGTATGCCCTCACTGCACCTCAATCGACCAACATCACCGTTTAGATCTGAAGCCATTCGGCTTACTCACAAAATCCTAAAATTCTGTCGCAAGAAGGTAGTACTTACCTTAATGCCGATTTGTTTTCCAACCAAATCCTGAAGCTACGTAATGATCGCCCTTGCAATCGGTCAGACACTAGAACACACAAATGGTTAGCCTTCGGCCTTTGACCGAATAAGGAATAGATCTAAACATTGAACCCTTACCTAGATTAGAAATCGAAACCCAAAGATCCACTGCGTTAGACTGCACTTCTCCCTACAATCGGCCTTAACGCATCATTATGAATCACAAGGCCATTCGGCCATGGCATAAATCCCGAAACCAAGAAGTTGTCGCATCCTTACCTTACAACTGATTCGGCCTCTATTCACCAAGGATCGGCACACCCTAAATGAACATGAATAGAGTTTTAATACATAAATCTAAAATGGAAAAAGGATGAAAGAGAAGTGAGTTTCGGTCACTACACAAATCGGTCAAGAAAAGAAAAAGATATTACTTACCAAGAGATTTGGCCACAACCCCAAAAGGAAGAATTAGATTCGACTTTGAAGGTGCTTAAGATGAAGGGTAAGTGCAATGGAGGAGAAAAGATCTGGCAAAGGGTGATTGAGAGGGGTTCCAGCACAAAGGGTTTTGAAAGAGTGAAGAAGATACAGAATGGAAAATAAGAAAGTTAATTTCGACTAGAGCAAAATAGGAAGGGGAAAATGTGAATAGAGATGGTGGATTCGGCAATATAGACTAACAATGAATGACCCACAAGGTAAAGAAAAGAAGGAGGGTATTAAGTTTCAGCTTTGTGCAAGAATGAGAAGAAGAAAGAGAGAGAGAGAGGGGGAGAAGAAGATTTGGCCAAGCACTTTGAGAAGGGAAAAAAAGAAATCAAATTAAAGAGCTTAGAGGGACATTCGGCTACACCAAAAGCTCCCCAAAACCGATAGCCCCCTTGCCCATAGTCCACCATTCGGCCAACTCTTCCCATATGAGTTTGATACGATTCAAGCTCCTAACTTTCCTTACCTTCATCTATCCAATTCAAATCTGATGATCACATCCTCATCCATTCAAGAGAGTCCCTCCTAAGCACTCCTCCTCCTTGCTTGTGGCGTCAAAATATTAAGCAGAAAGTGAGATTTCTGCTGCTCGAACCAAGGTCCTCCTTACCCCCTTGTGGCGTCACCTCCCTTGTGACTTGAGTGGCGCCTCCTTGCCACTTTACCAAGGCACTTATTGTGTCTAAAACTCCCAATAATTCCTTTTAACTCCTAACTCTCCTAGCTCCCTCTCACTAATTACAAAAACAAAAATGTTTGACCATGACTCAGGCTTAACCCGAGGTCATGCTTAGACCCCAAACTATGCTAAACTAGCACAGCAGACATATCAACACATGCAATACATGAAAAATGCAGAGGCCCCGTTTTAAGGATGTTACACTAATTATGGAAACAGCGAATTAACCACACACCTGATAACCTGAAGCACTAGACTCTCAACGTCAACACTGTCCCTAAACGAGACTACCGCTATCTGCCTACGATCCTGCTCCGACGCTAGCCCACACCCTAGTGGCCAATCCAACTACAGAAATCAAACGTTTCTTGAACTGAGGGGTAGGGACAACCCCTTTCTCTCTTTGGCTGGTATTCGGCTCCATGAAACAAAGTCTTGGTCAGAGGACCCAGTTAATAGATTAAATCAATCTAAATGAGAAAACACCAAATCTTAATCGAATACCCTTACCGAAATAGATTCAAATCCAAAAGGCTGCTACTTGATTATGAGAGTTGTCGAAATCCCTACATGACTTATGTTAGATTCGGCCTAACATCTTGTGGCCCAAACGAAATGGCCTCCGGCCGAATGAAAGTTATAGTCCCCCTTACCTTGATTAATCGAAACTAATGGATCCTTACTACTCCTCACCACACTGGCTACGACAAAGAAACAAGAATCAAGCCCTTCACATGTTTGGCCAATACACAAGAACTAAGTTAGGCATCTAACTTTCAGCAACCAAAAGAGAAAGAAGAAAAATTGAAATAGAAGAAACCCTTACCAACTATTAGATCCGATGGAATAGAGTCTGACAGATTCGGCCAAGAGTAAATATGTTTGAGAGATAGGAGAAGAATTCGAAAAAGAAAGAGAAGAGATGCCTTGGAAGATTCAGCCAACACTCAAAGAAATAGAAGGGTTATTCGGCTTCTAAGCAAATGAAAATAAAAGAAAGGGGTGAAGGTTTATGGGTGTTTCGGCTATTTGAGAGAGAAATCAAAGAAGAGAAGAAGAAATTGTGAAGGAAAGAGAAGATGCATGAATGGTTACTACCCTTTTCGATTTTGATCTCTAAGAAACAGAGAGAAAAGAAACACACTTCACTTGTTTTTGGTACACCACTTTTCGGCAAAATGAGCTAAAAGAGAAGAAAAGAAACACAAAGGCAAAATGACCCTTAAATATCTACACATATTTGGCACCCACATATCCCACTACCACCAACCAAAATGCCACCCCCCAAAGTCCCATATTCGGCCAACTCTTCTTCTCTCACCCAAATCCCCTCTTTTCCTCCTACTTTTCCTCTTCACCTCTCATTCAAACGTATTTGAATGTTTCAAACCTCTCCAAAAGCTCTCCACCACTTATTCAAACATCTTGACCAAGTCTTCTCCCTATCCTTCCAGAGTCCAAATGCCGCCCAACTCTCCCACTCCCTTGACGCAGAAAGCAACCCCCAAAGTGCTTCCACTACAGCTTGAACCTTGCCCCACCAGCTCCCTGAGGCTTTACTCCCTTGTGCACTAAGTGGTGCCTCCCAAGCCACTTCACCACATCAATTCTTGTGTCTTAAACTCCACACAAGAACTCTTAAGGCCTATCTTCCCCTAGTTTCCCCTAAAGGCTCCAACCTAAAAATTTTCCTAGGGTCCAAACTTAACCTCAAGATTTCCTGAGACCCCCAAACACATACAAACAATATATAGAGCACACTACCACCTACATGTAACTTAAAAAGAAATACAAGACCCCTAAACCCCGGATGTTACAAATGGCATCATCAAAAATACCATTTATTTTGAAAGTATCACAGAACTCTAAAAAATTTGCTATATGAGTGTTCGGGTTTTCGTCCTACAAACCATCAAATTGAACAAATTGTTGAATCATTTGTATTGTATTAGGCTTTAATTCAAAATTATTAGCATCTATAGTAGGCCTAACAATACTATATTCTATTCCTGTTAAATTGGGTTTAGCATAATCATACATAGTGCACGGAGCATCCACCACATCTCGTGGTGGATTATTCTCGTCCATCCCTTCAGTAGGATTGGATCTGTCTTCTCGCTCTTCTTCTCTGTAATTTAGAACTCGCCTAATTTCTCTGTGATTTCTTCGAGCGGTAGCTTCAATTTCACTATCGTATACTAGAAATCCTGTGGGGTTCCTTCTAGTCATAAACTAGAGGTACTTACTAGGAAAAAGAAAGAAAAATAAAGTTTAGTAAAATTAATGAAAATAAAATAAATTACAAAATAAAATAATGGATAAAGTAATAAAAATAGAGTTTTCTTAATATTTTAGCCTCTGGCAACGGCGCTAAAAACTTGATCGCTGAAATCATAGCTTTAAAATTTATAAATAGAATGATCAAACCTGGAAACTAACTTTGACAATGACTTAAAGGCAAGTGTACCTATCGAACAGTAGTATAGCTTAGGCAAGACCGGATTATCGAACCCAAAGGAACTAAAAGTACGAATACTCACTTTCTTTTTATTATTTAGCCTAAAATATGGAGTGATTGGTTGCTTTAACTAATTTACGACTACTAAGCGAAAGACACAAAGTGTAACATCCGAGTTCTAGGGGTTATGCATTTAGTGCCTAACTCAAGTGATGGTAGGCTTATTGTGTGGTTGGATGAGTTTTAAGGGGGTTTGGAGAACCCTAAAAGGTAAGGGATGCCTTAGGAAATTATTGAATTTTTAGCATTAAAAGGGGAGCTTGGCTAGAGGGGTCTTAAGAGAAATATTTGGGGGGTTAAGACACAAGATAAGGCTTGGTAGAGTGGCAAGGGAGACGCCACTTAGAGCATGGAGAAGTGACGCCTCAAAGTGAGAAGGGGGGGCCAGTGTTCGAGCTGCTAGGGCAGCATTTTGGTTTTGTTTTTGCGTCACGAGAGGGGGAGGAGTTGGTTTCGGCCATGGCACTTAAAAAGGGGATTTTGAATGGGTCAACTTATTTTGAATGTGTGGTTAGGAGAAGGCTTGAGCTGGTTTTAGTTTGAATTTGTTTGAAAGGTTGGTGTAGAGTGAAACTAGGAGGGAATTAAGGGATTTGGGTGTGAGGTAGAAGAGTTGGACGGGTAGGGGGTTCTCATGAGGGTATTTTCGGCTATGAAGGGTAGGGGGAGTGGCCGAATTCTATTTAAGCGGGTGCGCTCTTCCTTTAGCCGAATTTTAGCTTTTTCATCTAAAGCCTTCACTTTAATTTTTCTTCCCATACTCTACCAACACCAGAAACGTCCCTCTCCTCTTTGCTTGTCACTTGGCCGAAATCTCAAGGTCACTTTTCCTTCCATTTTTCCTTAGTCACTTCACCGAAATCCCTCTCCATCCCTTGTTGCTGTAGCCGAACTTCATTAAGCCATCAACATTTCTTTTCTTCTCTTATTTTTCACCAAAGCCGAACGTACTTTTAGCCAAAACCTTTCTCTTCTTTTGACATCTTGCTAAGCCGATTCTTGAGGCCATCAGATACTCTCCCTTAATCTTTTTGGAGCATTTGGTAGTAAGTACTCTCCACTTTAGTAGTTGGTTTGCTTCTTTCTATTTGGGTGCCGAACCTAAAGGGTGGTCTTGGTGTTTGGAGTTGGCCGAATGTTTGTATGGTCTTAATATGGTTTTTCTTTCGTGTGTAGCCAAGGGAAGGAAACGCTAAGGATCTGTTGAGGTTTGATTTCATAAGGTAAAGGCTAGTTTCGGTCAAGAGGGGTTTTCCTTAAGTAATCTTATGTTAGAGCCGAATCTAACATGGACCATGCAGGGTTTTCGATAGCCTTTTAAGCAAGTGGCGATTTCGGGTTGGTTAAGCAAGTGAGGGGCAAATCGACAGAAGCATTTAGTAGCAACCGGGATTCAAGTTGTTTGGTAAGAAGTATTTAGTAAGTTTCGTTACTTAGTTCACGATTTGGGGTTTAACCGGTTTATCTGATTAAGTGTGTTGATGGAGGCAAGTACCAGTCAAGAAGGGCAAGAGAAAGTCCCTATCCCGAAGTTCAAGAAAAGAGCTGTCTCGGCGGTTCGAGATTGGCCACCGGGGTATGGGCCAGCAGTAGGAGAGAGCTATAGGCAGATAGCTGTAGTCTCGCTTCGCGATAGCGTAAGGATCGAGAGTTTAGAACTCAAGTGTTTAGGTGCATAATCATCGCCTTTGTTTCTTGATTAATTGTTTATTAATGTGTACTTGTGTATGCTGTGTGATAGCCGACATTAAAGGCTAAGGTGATGGATACCCATACGTGGGGTAATCGATTATCAGGTTGGTAAATTGTATTATTAAATTTATTTATGGTGTATGTATGATATGGTAATGAGCATGTGATGAATAATCATTCGATATGATTGACTTGACATGATGCATTGACACTTATGCATGGGGATTGGATGTGACCAAGGAAGGATGGGTGTACACATTGATGTACGTGGTCTAATGTTAGCCTCGTGCTACATTAGCGCTTGATGATTAGCTATGTGCTACATCAAGGGAGGTGTGGCTAGGTGCCCATCTCGGCGGTTGATAGCTGAGTGCATCACCGTAGATAGATTACTGTCGGGATCACGATGTGATCAGTGGCTCAGCCACGGCCTTGTGCAGCAGGTCTGTCGAGGTAAAATTTGTGGGATCACTCGGTTGTGATCGGTGGATTAGCCACCGCCTTAGGCAGGGAGTCTGCTAAGGTTGGTGTTACGGTGGATTATAGGTTGGGCTGGGATGCATGTTTGCATGACTTGTTACGTGAATTGTGTGGGTATGGGTTAGGCCCATACGGGTGGAACATGTGTAATGATTATGCACTGAGTCTGTGGACTCACCCTATTCTTTTTCTTAACTATTTCAGGTGATGCGTAAAGTTGGACTAGGTTCGGAGAGGACACAGGGTGGCCCATGCAGATGAAGAAGATGTTCTGAATATTTTTTTATGCATTTTTAATATCAGTTATTTTTTTAAGTATTGGTTGTAATAAGGGTCTTTTTATCATATTTGGTATTATTTTAATTGTGGCTTGTTTTAATTAAATTACTTATGTGAAGATGGCTTTGTTTTTAATGACTTTTCTTTGTTCACATTATATATATGTGTTTAATAAAGTTTTAAATTCAAACATTTTACAACATTAAGGTTTTCATATTATTTTAAATGGACATGGTTTTCAAAAGATGACAAAATTTTAACATTTTATCTTAATTCAAAAATATTTTCAACCGTCTTTCCGCAGTGACATACCAGATCCAGTCAGGGCTCATGGGCCGGGTTTGGGGTGTTACAATTAGTATCAGAGCCCGGTTCAAAACTCAGCTTTGATGGTTTTGGGCCCAAAAATGTTCTCAAAAAATGGGTTTTTCGAAATATGGGCTTTTATAAAAAGTCTCAGATTATTCTGGCATGGCACCTGTACCTCCGGCCCGAAGTCCACCAGGTAAGTACTTCGGACTTTTGAAGTGACTCATTGATATGAATTGTTATGGGATTGTTTGGGCTCGTAGACTAGAATATTAAGGCTATTGGACCACTAAGGATTAGTTTACTCAAACATATGCATAAGACTTAAAGATTACTAAACAAACCTGTGAAGTTAGTCGCCGAGTTAAGGTGTGGCAACCCTGGTACGCATGTCTAGGAGTGGTATTCAGTAAGAGCTTGGTATTTAAACAGTCCTAGCGACTCACCTCCTCTTTACTCGAATCATACCTGGTGCGTAGCTATGGTTCACCTTAACCAAGAGGACTTACTCATAGGCTAAACCAATTACTAACACCCGAAAGGGATTAGCCTTACTGTTTTAAAACCCTTAGTTTTAAAATCTTCAAATTTACTCTTTGGTTGTGAACCCTAAATTTGATTTTGAAAGATGTTTTCTCGATTTACAAAATTACCAAAATGCCCTTGTGGCAAAATTACAAAAATGCCCCTGTATTGTAAAATTACCGTACTACCCTTAACTTTTGTTAAAATGATTTTACTTTGCAAAATACCAAAACCTCAAAATTTCAAAATATTAAGATACTTTGGTTTGGGGGAAATTTACGAAAATACCCCTGGTTGATAAAATTACCAAAACGCCCTTGGGTTTCTAAATTTTTAGATTTCTCTCAACTTTTACTAAAATGTTTCTGCATGACAAAAATACCAAAAACTTCTGTTTTACAATCAAGCTATCCTGATTTGGAGAATTTACGAAAACACCCGTGACTTCCAAAATTACTGAAATAACCCCGATTCTTGAACTTTTTGCAACATCTCTGATTTGAAAACAAATTTTCAAGATGACCCCAAGATTTTATAAATTAAAATGTCTTTAATTTGAAAAATTATTTTTAAATTGACCACGATTTATTCATCAAATACCCTATAGGAAATGGCGAAATTACCCACAGGTTGGGAATGCTCAAGAAAGTGACATGGATGAATGTATGTGTCTTTAGTGAAGAATGTGAATGTTTGTATTAGAATAAAAGAACTTTAGATGAACTTTTGATTGATCGAAGAACTACTTACGAAGCTGTTATTCATAAAATTTGCTCATGGATAAGCAATGGAACAAAAATTTCTAATGCATAAAACTTTCTAAGCAGTTAAGTCGTGACGCTAGATATGAGTTCTAAGGGCGTGGTCGCAATACTGTGGGCGTGGTAGAGGCGGGATGGCGATGTCGAAATCGGTTGGAGTGCAGTGGTGGGTCGAGAGGGATGTCCGCCACCACCGTTGAGGTTGAACATCGAGGATCGAGACGGGAGGAGACGATGCGATGTCGCGAGCTATCTTTGCGGGTGCTCGAGAGAGTGGCAGGAGCCAATATGGGCAATGGAACTCGAAAGTCAGTGGCTAAGAGACTTAGGTCGAATGGAGCCGAGGTTTTCAGAGGAGTGTTTGGGGTAGCTCTGAACATGGCAGAATACTGGCTTGAGGTAGTGGAAAGGATTATGGATGACTTAGACTTAACTACTGAGGAGAAGCTTAAGGGTGCTATTTTATTGCTACGGGATGAGGCCTACCAGTGGTGGCTCACGGTTAAGGAAGGTACCCCTGCCGATCGAGTGGACTGGGGTTACTTTAAGATCAAGTTTGAAGGGAAGTATGTCGGAGCGAGTTATGTGGACGTATAGAGGAAGGCATTCCTTAATTTGGTGCAAGGTGACAAGTCAATAGCGGGGTACGAGGCTGAGTTTCTGCAGTTGAGCCGGTATGCTCAGGGCATCGTGGCTACAGATTATGAGAGATGCATCAGATTTGAAGATGGGCTGCGAGATGAGCTGCGGGTTTTGATTACTTTACAGCGAGAAAGAGATTTTACCATTTTAGTGGAGAAAGCTCGGATAGCTGAGGAGGTCAAGAGGACTGAGAGGCAGAATAGAGATAGAGAAAGAAACCGGGATAAGAGGAGTTTTGGACCGTCAGAATCGTTTGAGAGATTTCAGAAAAGACCGAGAGTTAAGACTCCTATTCATATTTCAAAGCCAGCTACTAGGAATCCGGATCGTCCGTGTGCTCGGTGTAGTAGGTATCATGTGGGCGAGTGCTGGAATCAGAATCGAGAATGCTTCAGATGCAAGTCCAAGTCTCATCTGGTTAAAGATTGTCCCTAGGATCCGAATAGGGCTCGGATAGTAGGCCAAGGTTATGTGCAGCCATGCAAAGGTGGTCAGCAGGCGACAAGAGGTCGTGGTCTGAACCATGGAGGGAATGGTTCCGGCCGAGGTCGTGGAGCATTAGGCCACGGTAATGGCACCACTGAGGTAGGACAGCCAGGCCTGGTTTATGCAGTCCGTCGGGGGGAAGATAGTGATACCGGATATGTCAGCGGGTAAGTTTCTTATTCCTGGAATATTCTTTGTTGTTTTGTTCGTTATGGTGGTACATTTGTTTTATTGCTAGTAAAGTATCTAGAACCTTGAGTGTGGACTCAAATCGTGCCTAGAAATATGGATAGCTTTTAAGATCGAGTGTGCTTGTGATACTTCTGTTTAGTCTAGCCAAGTAATTTGAGGACGAAATTATTTTTAAGGAGGGTAGAATTGTAACATCCGGTTCTAGAGGTTATGCATTTAGTGCCTAACTCAAGTGATGGTAGGCTTATTGTGTGGTTGGATGAGTTTTAAGGGGGTTTGGAGAACCCTAAAAGGTAAGGGATGCCTTAGGAAATTATTGAATTTTTAGCATTAAAAGGGGAGCTTGGCTAGAGGGGTCTTAAGAGAAATATTTGGGGGGTTAAGACACAAGAGAAGGCTTGGCAGAGTGGCAAGGGAGACGCCACTTAGAGCATGGACAAGTGACGCCTCAAGGTGACAAGGGGGCCAATGTTTGAGCTGCTAGGGCAGCATTTTGGTTTTGTTTTTGCGTCACGAGAGGGAGAGGAGTTAGTTTCGGCCATGGCACTTAAAAAGGGGATTTTGAATGGGTCAACTTATTTTGAATATGTGGTTAGGAGAAGGCTTGAGTTGGTTTTAGTTTGAATTTGTTTGAAAGGTTGGTGTAGAGTGAAACTAGGAGGAATCAAGGATTTGGGTGTGAGGTAGAAGAGTTGACTGACTAGGGGGTTCTCATGAGGGTATTTTCGGCTATGAAGGGTAGGGGAGTGGTGAATTCTATTTAAGGGGGTGTGCTCTTCCTTTAGCCGAATTTTAGCTTTTTCATCTAAAGCCTTCACTTTAATTTTTCTTCCCATACTCTACCAACACTAGAAACGTCCCTCTCCTCTTCGCTTGTCCCTTGGCCGAAATCTCAAGGTCACTTTTCCTTCCATTTTCCCTTAGTCACTTCACCAAAATCCCTCTCCATCCCTTGTTGCTGTAGACGAACTTCTTTAAACCATCAACATTTCTTTTCTTCTCTTATTTTTCACCAAAGCCGAAAGTACTTTTAGCCAAAACCTTTCTCTTCTTTTGACATCTTGCTATGCCGATTCTTGAGGCCATCGGATACTCTCCTTAATCTTTTGGAGCATTTGGTAGTAAGTACTCTCCACTTTAGTAGTTGGTTTGCTTCTTTACTGCTTGGGTGCTTAGAACCTAAAGGGTGGTCTTGGTGTTTGGAGTTGGCGAATGTTTGTATGGTCTTAATATGGTTTTTCTTTCGTGTGTAGACAAGGGAAGGAAACGCTAAGGATCTGTTGAGGTTTGATTTCATAAGGTAAAGGCTAGTTTCGGTCAAGAGGGGTTTTCCTTAAGTAATCTTATGTTAGAGCCGAATCTAACATGGACCATGTAGGGTTTTCGACAGCCTTTTAAGCAAGTTGCAATTTCGGGTTGGTTAAGCAAGTGAGGGGCAAATCGACAGAAGCATTTAGTAGCAACCGGGATTCAAGTTGTTTGGTAAGAAGTGTTTAGTAAGTTTCGTTACTTAGTTTACGATTTGGGGTTTAACCGGTTTATCTGATTAAGTGTGTTGATGGAGGCAAGTACCAGTCAAGAAGGGCAAGAGAAAGTCCCTATCCCGAAGTTCAAGAAAAGAGATGTCTCGACGGTTTGAGATTGGCCACCGGGGTGTGGACCAACAGCAGGAGAGAGCTATAGGCGGATAAACTGCGGTCTCGCCAGCGATAAGCGTAGGGATCGAGTTTAGAACTCAAGTGTTTAGGTGCGTAATCATCGCCTTTTTCTTCGATTAATTGTTTATTAATGTGTACTTGTGTATGCTGTGTGATAGCCGACATTAAAGGCTAAGGAGATGGATACCCATACGTGGGGTAATCGATTATCAGGTTGGTAAATTGTATTATTAAATTTATTTATGGTGTATGTATGATATGGTAATGAGCATGTGATGTATACTCATTCGATATGATTGACTTGACATGATGCATTGACACTTATGCATGGGGATTGGATGTGACCAAGGAAGGATAGGTGTACACATTGATGTACGAGGTCTAATGTTAGCCTCGTGCTACATTAGTGCTTGATGATTAGCTGTGTGCTACATCAAGGGAGGTGTGGCTAGGTGCCCATCTCAACGGTTGATAGCTGAGTGCATCACCGTAGACAGATTACTGTCGGGATCACGATATGATCGGTGGCTCAGCCACGGCCTTGTACAGTCTGCCGAGGTAAAATTTGTGGGATCACTCGGTTGTGATCGGTGGATTAGCCACGGCCTTAGGCAGGGAGTCTGCTAAGGTTGGTGTTACGGTGGATTGTAGGTTGGGCTGGGATGCATGTTTGCATGACTTGTTACGTGAACTGTATGGGTATGGGTTAGGCCCATACGGGTGGAACATGTGTAATGATTATGCACTGAGTCTGTGGACTCACCCTATTTTTTTCTTAACTATTTCAGGTGATGCGTAAAGTCGGACTGGGTTCGGGGAGGACACAGGGTGGCCCATGCAGATGAAGAAGATGTTACGAATATTTTTTATTCATTTTAATATCGATTATTTTCTTTAAGTATTGGTTGTAATAAGGGCCTTTTATCATATTTGGTATTATTTTAATTGTGGCTTGTTTTAATTAAATTACTTATGTGAAGATGGCTTTGTTTTTAACGACTTTTCTTTGTTCAAATTATATATATATATGTGTTTAATAAAGTTTTAAATTCAAACATTTTACAACATTAAGGTTTGCATATTATTTTAAATGGACATGGTTTTCAAAAGATGACAAAATTTTAACGTTTATCTTAATTCAAAAATATTTTCAACCGTCTTTCCGCAGTGACATACCAGATCCGGTCAGGGCTCGTGGGCCGGGTTTGGGGTGTTACATAAAGACAAAAGGAACAAATTGGGAAATAACTTGAAGAAACTCAATTAATTATGACGATACCCTCAGGAAGAATCCACCCAGACTTCACTTGTTACTTATCACTGAATCATATGATTTCCTTACTTAGCTTGATTCGTACGACTCCCTAACTTATATTAAACCCTCTCTCGAGGCGAATAACGTCTAACCCTAGGTTAATTAGTGGAACTCTCGTTCGCTTATAATAACCCCCTAGAATAGCAGAAAATTGATTAATGGATTCCCATTTTAGGTTTCACCCTAATCCGGTAAAATCTCATAACCTTATCTCTAGGTGTTCGATCAACTCCGTTTAATTATTCTAGATCTACTCTTAAGCAAGGTCTATTCCTCCTCCACCTAAGCGCATCAGATTTAGATTAAGCATGCATAATTAAGAACAAACTTTGTATTATCATATAATTCAGAAAATAATAACAATATTCATCTAGGTTTCATCCCCTTCAGGTATCTGAAGGATTTAGTTCATAACAAATAAAGAAAACGTCTCAAAAGAAAAGATAAAATAAAACATAAGAAATCCCTAAAACCCCCTAGAGGAATTGAAGGAGAAATCCGCCATCTTGAGTAGAATTTCTGCTTCTTGAGATGGATCCACTGGCTATTTTCGAATGATTCCCACAAATGTGATCTTTTTGGCTCGGCTCCTTGGCCTAGCTAACCGTCCCTTTTAGGATACACTTAGGGTGTTTATATAGGCTCTTGGAATGCTTTACTTGGCCTCTAAGTGTCCTAATTTTAGTCTACTTCTTACTCGGTATTTGAATAAGCTTTGGAAAGTGTTCCTTTGGCTCTAAGTATCCAAATCTGGGTGAAATTGCTCTCTCCCATAACAGGGGCACGGCCATGGGACACGCCCATGTAAATTTTGGTTGGGCCATGCCTCGATTCTGTCGATTGGGACATGGCCATGTGGCTTGAAGTCCAAGCTGTGTTGATTTCTTCTTTGGCCCAAATTGGCCCATTTTAAGCCCGTTTCTTTTTTTTCATCCTCGGGTGCTTTCCTGAGTATAAATATGAAAAGAAAGGATTAAAAGCACCTTTTTACATAAATCAGGGCTAAATTATCCTAAAAGCATACTAAATATGGGGTTAAAATATATTACTTTTACGGTTTATCAGTCACTCTCTCTCTCTTGGAATTAAAGATGCTAATTTTTTCCACCAGTGGTATGCTGAGTCCCTCATTAATGACACATCACTTTTTAAACTTTCCTCGGGTGTGCAAGAAAGTTCATCAAACACCTTTATAGAAGTTTTGAGCTAGAACTCTGCTTTCTCATGGTCATCATCTATGTTGGCTCTAAATTTCTCGGCCCCTTGCTTTCGAATCTTATCGACTGGGGGTTTCGTCATTCTTACCAAATCTATACCTTGACGAGCTATGGGAACCTGCTAGGGTATAGGAAGGGGTGGAGGAGGTTGAGCATTAGGATTTGCTCGAACAAATTCGGTATACCAGTTACTCACCATATAGAGAAAGGATTCCAAGCCTCTTTTCCTTGACCAAAAGTCTCGGGTCTACTTTCTACAGGCGCAGTCCCTTATGCGGGAGCGGCGCATTACTAGAAGTAGCTCGGTCAGGATCCATTTACTATATGAAAACACAATTTAAATTTATTAGGAGTCACCACACTGTCAATATATATTTATGGTATGTATAGCTAGACTCTTACACACACTAAGGTAGTTTGAGAACCAACTAAACCATAGCTCTAATACCACTAAATGTAACACCCTTTAATCATAATCAACACTGAAACTGGGCACAAGGCATTACCGGACTTAACTTACTCAAACATACAACATCGGGCCATAAAATTTTGTTCAACTAAACACTCTTCATTCGAATCCATAACGTCCCTCTTACAGGTCTACAGAGCCTTAAACAAACTTACGAAGTGGTTTGGGACTAAGCAGGAAACTTTTGAACACTTAAATTTTTTTAAACAATACAGGACCACACGCTCGTGTGGAGAAAAGGACATGCCTTTGTGGAACTTCACATGCCCGTGTTCCACGCCCGTGTTGATTTGTTTCTCATTTCAAACCTACAGGGTTTTAACACGGCTGGACACATGCCCGTGTCCATGGCTCCTATCCCTCACATGGCCACGACACGCCCGTGTGCAAAAACCTTGACATTCTGTCTCTGACGTCATCACCCCATAAATGTCACACGACCAAGGCACACACCTGTGTCCTTTGACAATGTGGCAAATTAAATTCCTAGTTCAGGTGCAGACTTCACACGGCCTGGGCACACGCCCATGTACTATGGCCTTGTTTTCCACACGATTGAGACACACGACCGTGTCTCTGCCCATATGGTTACTATTGAGCATACTAACTTGCCAACCTAGCATGCAGCGGGACATATGGCCTAACCACAGGCCCATGAGGCTGGCCGTGTGTCACACATGGCCTAGACACACGCCCGTGTGTCTACCCATGTGGACAAGAGTAAGGCTATTTGCCAAGCTCTTTCTACCACCCTGTCTCATACAACTATAAATCACATCAAACCATCAATTCATTCATGCATAATTAAATCAAATAAATCAACTATGCAACTTGACCATTCATGAATAACCTCATCATTTCATAGATTAATAAGAAAGAGTCATCAACTCTGGCCTTATACAAAAGAATTCATCTTTGAATGAGCCAACACATTTGGCCAAAAAAATATTACATTTAACTAAGTCTAGTCCCTATACATGCCATACTCAAAATGCTAAATCTAACTATACCAAGATGTGCTGATAGTGTGGGTGATCCTCTGATTATCTCTGTATCCCGAGCTTTCACTTAGACACTATAAAATAAGGGAAAAGAGAAGGGAGTAAGCTTTAAGCTTAGTAAGTCTATATGTAAACAATAAGCATCATACCACATGCTAATCAATCCAAAAACATTACATACTATGTAAAAATAATTCATATCCTCATAATCATGCTTACTCATTTCAACCCTTACCACACCCCAACTACATATCGTAACATTGCTCACATTTACTTCCACTTATACCCTACACTTATCACCACAAAGCCACATGTAATTTCACTTAGACAAGTCTCTTGATGAGCACTTCGAAATATTGTTGGATACTTGGTGGTTTCGCACATAGCCCACCATTAATTACATGTTTACGGTGGTATCACACACAGTCCACTAATGACAATAAATATGATGGTATTGCACTCAACCCATCGTTAATAAATAATAAGGTGGTATCACACATAGCCCACCATTAATTACATGTTTACGAATATTTATCCGTATCCATATTCCTATCCCGAAGGTTCATCCAAGAATTTCCTCATTTTCTACCATTTTTAATAAATCTCATCAATAAGCATTTACATCCACACAATGCATTAATAGGTAAAAAAACTGTAACACCCCAAACCCGGCCTAGAAGCTAGGCCCGAATCTGGCGTGTCACATTGAAGTGTTTTTCAAAAACCATGTTTTCTTTGAAATCCCTTCTTGTTTAAAAGCTTAAGTAAAATCCTAATTACATTGTTTATTTTTAAAACATGGTCTATTGAAAATTTATTGATTTTATTCCCAAAATATCTTTTTAGTTGAGGAAGCTAATTTTGAGAGTAATCGATTTACGAAAAAGATTAAGTCGTAAAATTATTTTGAAAATGTCACGAAAATGTAATGTTGTTTTAAAAATACTTAACATTTTGGAAAACCATCATTTACTTCTAACGGATATAATTCAAAGTAAATAAAAACCCCAATTTAAAACCCAGAACCTTAAAGAGGCCTTATTACAATAATTAAAACCTAAAACAGAATCTAAAGCATAAGTGAAGTCCAAAGGCAGTTGTGTGGCCATCTCTGAGTCCCTCGTAACACCGATCCTCCTAATGTTGGGGATTACCTACATAGTTAAAAATAGGGTGAGTTTGTAAAAACTCAGTATGTAATCCCCTCTTAACTAAAAATAGTTAGTAAGATAGATAGAATTCAGAATCAGTTTGGGTCGGAGCCTAATACAATAACAGAACAATGTGTGTGTGTCTAAGCCTAGTACAATTTCATTTGGGTCTCAGCCCTTATCAGAATCAATTGAGCCTAGCCCATATCAGAATCAATTCCACATGCATAATCTGTGATGCATGCTAGTCCATCCCATCAAACCCTGCACTTGCCTCCGTCTAACCCTACACTACTTGTGGGGAATAAATCACCCACCATCCCTACACTCCCAATGTTAGCACCAGTTGCGGCACTAACCAAAATCATAGCAAAGCTACTAGTAAACAAAATGGCCAAGAGCCATAAACAGTATGGTTACAAACCATAATCAGGATGGCACAAGGCTATCGATAATTTTAATGAGTTTGGCACATAGCCATCAACAACGACAATATAATCGGCACACGGCCACTGGTAATTATGATTGATACAGAGTCATCAATATATATGTTAGGCACATAGCCACGGGTAAATATGATTGGACAAAGCCATAATCAAGATGGCACAGAGCTATATTTAGGTTGGCACAGAGCCGTAATCAGATTACGTAGCTTTAAGCCGTTTGTCGATCCACTGTCGTCTCATGTGACCCGTGTGACCTTAACAGCTCAATACTGGATCCACAGTCATCTCATGCGACCCATGTAACCCTATCAGATCTTCCTCCGTATCAATGTCCCAACCAAATGCAATATGTCGTGTATGTCATGCTCAATCATTACACGTGTATGCAAAATGGCCATGCCCAGCAATAGTCATTTAGACATATATTAAAAGCATATCAGTCATACAACCACGGTCAAACCAGTTAAAACACAGTCATACAATCCCAGTCAAACCAATCAAATCATAACACAAGTCAGTCATTTACCCACAAGGGCAAAATAATCATTTTACCCTATAAGGGTATTTCGATAATTTCACAAATCGAGGGTATTTCAGTAATTTTACAAATCAAGGGTATTTTGATAAGTTCACAAATCGAGGGTATTTCAATAATTTTACAAAACAAGGGTATTTTCGTAATTTCATAAATTGAGGGTATTTCGATAATTTTGTAAATAGGGGGTATTTTGATAATTTTACAAATCGGGGTATTTTAGTATTTTTACAAATCGAGAGTATTTTAGTAATTTCACAAATCGAAGGTATTTCGATAATTTCACAAATTAGGGGTATTTTTGTAATTTTATAAATCGGAGGTATTTCGATAATTTTACAAATAGGGATATTTTGATAATTTTACAAATTAGGGGTATTTCAGTAATTTCATAAATTAGGGGTATTTCGATAATTTTACAAATCGAGGTATTTTGATAATTCTCACAAATCGAGAGTATTTTGATAATTTTAGAAATTGGGGGTGTTTTGGTAATTTTACAAATCAAGGGTGTTTCGGTAATTTTTGCAAATCACCAGCGACCCAACAGAAGGTCCACCGTCGTCTCGAGCGACTTAAGTAACCTAAATAGTCACAATGGTGTAAATGGGCCTACCAAGTGGGCCCACACACTCGTATGGCCCATTTAGCTTAGAAACAGCCACAATTATGCAAACGTCACAGTCCAAACAACACTTACCACATCACATACATTTTATCTGTGTGGGCCCACAAGCCCACTGGGCCACACATCCCATTTCAGCCCAATGAGGCCCAGAAAAGCCCAAGGCCACGAGAGCAGTCATGGTGGCCTCTACGAACTAATGCCCATGTTCATGGGCTCGGTCCACCACACGTGCAGTCGTACACTCGTGTGGCATCATTTGCCGGTATTTTGGCTTTTTGGCATTTTGTCGATTTATGATCAGAAGGAGTATGGTTACACACCTTGATTACGAAGCGCGACACAAATCATTAGCACCGAACCCTACTCGATCGAGCTTTCCTAAATCGTCACTAATCGTTAGCAACGATCAACTTGTTGTAGATATTGGTTGATCAGGAACCCTTGCCACACCAAAACTAAATGCAAGGAGAGTAGTTCGGTAAAGAAATAACAGCGATTTGGCAGAGAAACACAAAGATTCGGCCCGGCACAATAAAGGAACCACAAACGAAAATTGTTGAAGTGAAGGAATGGGAGTCTAGATTGAAGAAATCGGCACAAGAGTTTGGGATGAAGAAAGGAGAAAGATAAAAGAATTAGAAAGAAAAGAAGAGGACTAGAAGAGGAGAAATCGGCTAATAGGTGGCCTAAATGGTAATGCAATTTCGGCTTAGAAAATAGTATAACTAGGATCTTGAAAACCAAAAAGAAAAAAAAAACAAAGGTACCAAAATGAGTGAAAAGAAAAAAAAAAGGAACTCTTCCTAGCAAGATTTAACTATACCCAACAATGACCACAAATGACACTCACCCTACCCTATGCCGAATTCGCCACACTCAAAAAGTCCAACTCGGTTGCAACACCTCCCCCTTAAAAATCCCACGATTATCTCCCTAAGTTACTCCATAAATCACTCCTTAACTGACTCTCACCACACATTCAAATTCCAAGACTAATTCAAACCCCCACCAAGTAGAGTTTTAAACAATTACAACCACTTACACGACACACGTGTAAAATAAATTCCTCAATGCTCATCCCATGACTTGAACCTCAGACCACATGCATACTCCTAGCGCCATATTGCCACCAGACTACATGCCTCCTTGTGTCGTATTTTAGTCCTCAAATATTAATAAGGCCTTCAAACTAATGCCAAGATCACCTAAAGGAAAAACTAAAATTTTTGCTAGAGCTCTGGTTTGAACCCAGGACTCCTCCAACACTCCTAACTCTTTCTAAATCACTTAGCCACTAAAGTAAACAAGAAGTTTGTGATATTTCTTGCATACATAAACTTTTATGTGCGGTATCTTAGTGGCTCCCAAGCACAAGGCCCAAAAATTCGGGGCATTACAAAAACATACATAATAAGGATGTATCGTTTACACATAAACTTACCTCAATACAAAATATGTCTATTTGCAATTTAGTCTGTAACCTTGCCTTTTCCCCAGTCAAGGTTGATTCCACGTTCTTCTTAATCTATAACGACATATTTAACTTATTAAATCACCACATTATTCAAAACATTTCAAAATATCTTTTTTGGAAAAATTACCATTTTGCCCCTATACTTTTACAAAATTACACTTTTGCCCCTAGGCTTGTAAAATGAAATGTGTCCACTTTCCGCATATCCAAGCCAAGTTGATTCATTTACTCTCTGATAGCAACTCACAATTTCAACTATTTCATACATTTACTATCCATTTTACAACCTTTACAAAAAGGTCCTTTTAGTTGTTTTCATGGAAACACCTTTCACAAAAGTTGTTTATTTAACAACCATAATTCATTTTCTTCCCTAAAAAAATTAGAAAAAAACATAAGCACTCTCATGGAAAATCCCTAAACTTTCAACCATTTTGGAAAATAGTCCCCTTTTTAGCTAGCTTAAGCTTTAGGGGTTCCAAAAACACAAAAATCATCAAAAATAACCATCATAATCACTTACTTGCAAGAGGACAGCTTGGCTGAAAGTTTGAACTTCAAAAACCCCTATTCTTCTTAGAATTTTCGGTGGAATAAGAAATGAAAATAAGAAAAGATGATAGCTTTTTTATTTTATCTTATTTTATTCAATTAAGTCACCAAAACTCACCTAACCATTGACCAATTTGATTTTCTTGTCCCTATGGCTGGCAATCACTTCCCCAATGGCCTAACTGCACATTAAGGACCTCCAATTTAATATTATATAGCAATTAGACACCTCTAGCTTGTAAAATAAAACTTTCACACTGTATGCGATTTAGTCTTTTTTCGCAACTAAGCATGCAATCACCAAAATTAATGCACCAAAATTTTCATGCACTCATATAATCATGATATAACACATGTAATAATATTAAAAATAATTTCTCTGGTCTTGAATTAGTGGTTCCGAAACTACTATTCTGACTAGCCCCAAAGTTAGGCTGTTACACTCATCTACAACACAACTTATCACATGTAGTGCCCTAAACCCAACCCGATTCAATGGGTCCGGATTTCAAGAGTTACCACATATACCACTTAACATAATTTGCAAAACAGTTAACCAATGCCTCTTACTTAAAACATTTTTCTTATCATTTTATTTAAAGACACATCATTAAAGACAAAGGAAAGTGTTTAAAATAATATATTACATCTGTCTAATTACAACTTATTTCAACATATAGGTTTAATAAAGACAAACTATTTAAGGAGTAATCTTACACTATGCCACTATCTAAATGTGTCCACTTTATGCATAATATCCTAGATCATTGCTTCCTTGTCGTACTCCTAGCTTGTCTCTCTTGGCGAGCTTAATCATACAACATAACCTGAAACGTAAAGATAACACTTATAAGTTACACAAGCTTAGTGAGTTTGAAATAAACTTTACCTTTAAACCCTTCATAATGAACTCTTAATCCTAATTATTTAGATTCCCATATCCGTCTTCGGTTAATACCTCTACATTGTCGAACAAACCTATATACATACCTATGCACAAATTACTATACTTACTGAATTATCCTTAACCTAACTCAATGGCCGACTTCAGATCATACTAGATAATGCTACCTTTTCTTCTTTATTTAGACAAATTACAATGATTATCCCATAACATTTGTTCACACACACTATTCACTAGTGAATACTTACTTTTGATGGATTTCCCTAAGGAGTTGAATACCATCAGTATACCAATCAAATTACTTTCTATTTTAATACTCGAAACAAGTGATACTGGTAATGAATTAACAACTCATTCAGAAAACTTCCTCCCAACTCTTATTACAAAACATAACAATACCCAAATTGATAGATAGCAAAAATACCAGATAATTCCATAGTCAAAACATGATAATATTTAGATATGACGGATACCAACAACTCAAATTTCTCAACCCTACATCTCATAGACGAAATTAGACAGATGAACACTTAAATATCTCTTATCTCTAAGAATACACACACATTCCAAAATAATCGATGATCACAGTGGATAACCTCTTTGAGCACCCAAATTTATTCTATGGTATCAAAGAGCTATTTGAACCACAATAACTCTAGACATACCATATCCTTGTCATAACTTATAAGAATATGCCACCAAGGCCAAACATGATGCACCAAAAAGGCAACATACAAAATAAGCCACAAAGGCTAACAGAATGCCACAAAGGCCAAATCAAAATACACCGAAAAGGAGACACAATGTGGTGGAGAAGAGAAAAAGAGAGAAAAGATGAAACAAAAATGAAAACAATATTAAGGTTTTAGAGGTATAGTTGTGGTACACACAAGATTGAAGGAAGGAAGAATAGAAAGGGAGGGTACAAAGAAGTAAAATATGAGAGGATTAAAGACAGAAAGGAGGGGAGAATCTATGTGATTGACACCCATTTGGGCGAAAATGGAGGGGTTGACCAAGGGGTGTCAAATTTCTAAAAGAAAAATACTCAAGGGGGTTCAAAATTGGGTCTTATAGATCCTCTTCCTAGCTCTTAACCATAAAGTCACAACTCATTCTTGTCCAAATTAAAACAATAATAAAACAAAAATCAGGGTGTGACATTGTAGGTCAAAGTTTTCCATAATAGACAAGCATGTTATGCTTGAAGGCAAGGTATCGTAAACAAGGCAGATTAGAAGGAAATAATCTGACCACCATTCAAACCAAGATGGAATTAGTTCACCAAAATGGCGTGGTCCTCATTAGATAACCTAGCGGATGGAATGTTAGCTAGTCTTTCAAGATTACGGTAAGAAAAAGGAGTCTGCCAAGGACTAATTGTTGAATCTAATGCCCTTAGTGTAGTATTTTCATCTAAGTACACTTGTAATATTTTTGAACAGATAAGTTAATAAAATTTTTCATGAATTATATTAATACTTTGTATATTGTACTTACATGGTTTTTGCATGCAAAGAAAAATGGAAGGAAATGTTGCTAATTGCTTGTCTAATGTTTAACTAATACTAAATGGTATTACGTGGTCAGATCATAATACAAAAAGATAACTTATATTAGTAGACAAACCTAGACATGTCCTCGGTCTAATCAAAAGTGTAACACCCCTTACCGTATTCAACACCAAAATAGGGTACGAGTCATTATTGGACTTACCGCACAAGCATTCAAGTAATTTTGAGATATAAAAGTTGCGTCCAAATTAAAACCATCCACATTCAATCATAAAGTCCCTAATATGATTCTACGAGGCCTAAAACATGCATTGGAAGTGGTTGAGACTAAACTGAGAACTCAGGAAATTTTTACAAAACTTAGAAAATTTTTTGCTAATTGCAGGGCTCACATGCCAGTGTGGTCCAAGGGACAATCTCGTGTGACCCTAGGACACGCCCGTGCTTCAGACCATTTTCAATTTAGGGTGCTCTCTGACTTATGCCACATGGTCGTGCCATACGCCAGTGTCCTAGGCCGTGTGCTTATTTAATTTAATTAGAATTGAGAGCAGGTTTCATATGGTCGCGACACACGCCTGTGTTTTAGGCCGTGTAGCACACACGGCTGAGACACACGCTTGTGTCTCTGCCCGTATGCTATATTCTAGCATTCTATTTTTCAAAATTAAGGTGCAGGGGACACACGGCCAGAACACATGCCCGTGGGGAAGACCATGTGTCACACACGGCCTAGACACACGCCCGTGTTTCTACCCGTATGGGCAAAAAGAAGGCTATTTACCAAGCCATTTGCTGCCCCTTTAAAGCACACACCTACATAACATAACATAGCACCAATTTAAGCTTATATATACAACCAAATCATCCACAACAAAGACATCATCACATCATTCACATGCTAACATCAATCATACATAAACTTCACATAACTTATCAACTCAAATCATACAAGTTTTCTCATTCATGAAAAGCATCATCATATGAATACTTTTACCTATATTAGCCAATTTCAAATGGCCTTATACAAAATGAACTTCTAACCACATAAGCCAACACATTTGGCCAAATCAATTACGACACATAAAAAAGTGAACAAGTCCCCTATACATGCCATAACTCAAAATGTTGAATTCATTGATACCAAGATAATTGTTGATAGTGTGTATGGATCTCCGACGATCTCTGAACCCCAAGCTAGCTTGGTGATACTATAAGACAAGAAAAAGAAAGGGGAGTAAGCTATATAGCTTAGTATGTTCCTATGCAAATAATAAGCATCATAACCACACATTTAACATACAATTTACATAATAAAAATTAGCTTGAATGTTATAATAATATTTTTATCATAACTTACTCAATCACCACCTTACCAAGTGTTCATCACATATCGATCTAATTACTTATGAGTTTTACGTACATACCTGTACCACCTCACATCATAGCAGTAATAATCCGGTTTAGACCCTAGTGGAATAGTGATTTTGAGACCATAAATATGAGTCAAAAAATATTTTAATAATATTTTTTCGTGCCTATGTTATGTGATTGAGCATGTGTGAAAGTTTCGTGGTTTAATTTATCTATTTGGGTGTTTAATTTGATAAAAGGACCTAATTGTGAAATATGCTAAATTAGCATATTATATGTTAAAAGTACCTATGTGTCATGTCTTTATAAATGTGAGGTCCTTATAATGCAATTGAACCATTGAAAATATGAAAGGACATTAATGCCTAAAGTTAGTGGAAATTAAAGGATAATAAAAAGGCTAAATTTGGAATTTGATAATTAAGCTTAAATTAATATAACAAAAACATGAAAATGGCCATTATTATTATCTTTGTTTCACCGATTGTAGAAGAAAGAAAATATGTTTTGAAGCTTTTGAAATGTTTGGCCATGACTAAGCCAAATTAAGGTATGAAATTTGTTTGATTTTTATAATTTCTACGTTTTGGTAATCGTTGCTTCATGTTCTTCAAAACCCATGTTTCAATTTTGTTAATTGATGAAAGTTTTGAAATGTACTATTGATGAACACTTGAATTTTGTGATGTTTGAAGGTGAATTATGAAAGATATGTGATAGATTAATATTGTTTGTGTTTGAATTTTTTATGAATTTGAGTAATTTGGACATAATTGAGAAAATAATATTTTGAGGGATTAAATTGTGAAATAAATGAAATATATGGAATTAAATGAGCATGGGTGATATTTGGCTAAGCATGAGTGTATGCAAATTTGGTGTATTTTGTGATTTTGTGAAATAGGGACTAAAATGTTAAAATGTGAAAATGTGAGGGATAATTTGTAAATTTCCCTAAATATGTGTTTTTGGATTGAATTAAATGAATTAGTGAATAAATGAGTTAAATTTTAATATGTATAGATCAAGAACCAAAGAAAACGGACTTAGATTGTGGGAAATCGAAAATAATTGAGTAGCTGAGTTTGTTTCCGTTTATCCAAATCCAAGGTAAGTCTATATACGAATAAATGTATTTGTATTGATTTATGTATGTACATATGAAATTTCATTGTGATGAATGTGCATGAGATGATGAATACATTAAATCTGAGGATGTGTCGATAATGAATCAGTGTCCGAGAAGTCCCGTACGAACCTAAGAATAGATAGGATTACATATGTCATCACATAGGTGTCTGATATGTGATATCGTGTAAGACCACGTCTGGGACGTTGGCATCGATATGAGATTTACGTGTAAGACCATGTCTGGGACATTGGCATCGATATCTTGTTACATGTAAGACTACGTATGGGACGTTGGCATTGTATGACCATTCTGAGTATTTTGAGCTTCCTATTTGATCCGAACGGTTCAACGGGAAAATATGAGAAATGGAAACTATGTGTAGTTATAAACGAGTCAGGTACGTTTGAAAAGTACACTACATATGTGTATGATAGGTAAGTGTATACATGAACATGCCTATATGATTATATGCATGGATTTGATGAGATAATAGGTGATATATGTTTGAATTTGCTATGAGCATAAGTTATGCTTTGATTTGTGATATGTTAGCAATCTATGGCTAAACAAATGAGCCAAAGAACATGTTATGAAATTGGAAATAAGGAATATTAATGACATTGTATCAATGTGATTATGTGCATTTTATGTTAAGTTTATTTGTATATGGCTTACTAAGCTTTTGGAAAGCTTACTTTGTGTGTATTTATTCTATTTTGTAGATCATTAAAGCTACAAGAGACTCGGGGATCGTCAGGGATCGTCGAGGATCGCCATCACACTACTCAATCTTATTTTTGGTATCTTTTGAAAATGTATATACTAAGTATGCTATGTATAGGCTAGTCACTTGAATTATGTTTGGGAACATATGAATAGCCTGTGATATGGCTAGTTAATGATATGTTGTGTAACATCCAAAAATTTGAGTATTTATATGATGCATGTTTTGGTGGTTAACTTGCGTATAATTAAAATTTTGCATGTTTAGCATAGTCTTGAGAAGACTTGAGAACTATTCAGAATTAGAATAAATTTTAGTAAGGAGTATTTATTTGAAGTGGATCAAGTGACTTTGAGGTTTAAGTAAATTTAAGTGTCAAAAACTAGCATAAGATGAGCTAGTAGCAAGGTGGTGTTGGCGCATGTATGTTTGCTTGAGGGAAAAGGTTCGATCCTTAGATGTGCATTAAGTTTGTTTTTATTTTGTTTCCTCTTTCAATGTGTTGGTCATGGATAGGGATAAAGATGAGTTGGATAACATTTTTGGCAAGAAGACCAAAGGAAAAAGGTAAGTAAAAGTTTAAGGAAAAAAATCTCATGATTTAAGGTGATAAGGGGACATAAGGCATGAATCAAGGGCTTTATTTTGGGAGCTTTGAATGGCCAATTGTCCATGAACATGGACGGTTTTGTGGACTAAAGAGGGAGCTGAAATTTTGGTAGTAAGTTTTGGAAAAGTTGGTAGTTTGAGAGAATTTTTCATTTTGGTCATTTGCTCTCCCAAAAACAAAATTTTTTCTCATCTTTTCTTCTTGGCCTAATGTGCTTATGATTAAGAGGAAAACCATCTTTTCTTTGTTTCTTTTGGTTATCCTTTTTGACCATTTGGTCATTTTTGCTAATCACTCAAGTAGCCCATTTGGTGTTCTCATCTAGTGCCTAAAACATCAAATACAAACAACATTTTCTTCTCCCCTGACTTGGCCAAATGCACCATTGTTCAAACTCTCATCCTTTGGTTTTCTTTATTTCAAAAATTTAATCATAAACCTCTCATTCTCATTTTTTTTTCCTTTCATCATTTTAATTTTCTTTTCAAACATACTTTCAACATTTTCTTTTCCCTTGGCCGAATGTTAGACTACCTCCAAAGCTGAATCATTCCTTTCTCTCCTTTGTTTTAGCATAGCCGAATCTTCCATTCTCCATAACATCTATTTTCAATCATTTTCTTCTATTCAAACTTTGGATCATCGGTAAGTATCAATTCTTTGTCTTTTCTTTTGATAATTGGTCACTATGGCCGAATGTTAAAATGTCTTTGGAAGAGACTTTTTAACCTATTAACCAATTATTATTCAAACGTTTTCTTTCATTATTCTTAGTGAAATAGTGGAAGGGTCGAATCATCATTTTTCAGAGAAATCTTGAAGTTCATTTAAGATTTGATAATAACATACAAAGGATTTTCTTGAGATCATTCGGAATATTAAGGTAAGCCGAATTCACTCTTTTAAGTCATTAGTCTTAAGACTTTTGATATATTGTTAGGACTAATGATTCCTTGTCTTTGAAGACAATCAAGATAGGGGCAAAAAGGGTTGTTAATAGTGTTTGGAAGAGGGGTGGTTCTATTAATCCCCAAAATTTAAGAGAAGGACTGTTTTGGGAATCCGAGACTTTCCACCGGGTTGTGGACCCTCATCCAGCGGAAATCAATTATTCAAAGTCGTATGTACCCCCGAACCATTGTTTACTCGTGGTTCTGAACCTTTGATCGGAGACAAATCGCAAATAATTATTGTTCGAGATTCTGAGGGTAAGGATCTAGATCGCTTAACATTAGAATAGTTTTATATTAAATATTAGTGTTCTAATCCATCGTGATGTGTGTTTAGATATCGACGAGTGGGAAAGTGTAGTTCTCACCATAATCAGATGTGTAACTTCACACTTATCTCTTAGGTTATAGCATATCGTAAGCGTTATAATAAAAATCATAAATCTGGTGAGATTGAAAAATACGTTATATAAATTCTTTTATGTGAATGCATGAAACCAAAAATCGAGGATGTGGAAAATTATGAATTTGCCCTTAATGGGTTATTTGTGAAAGAAAGTGATATTTTGGGCCATGTGAATATTTTGATTAATTCGCCAAGTGTGTAAATTGTGAAAAGGCCTCATATGTTAAATGGACCGAATTACAAAATGTCCCGATGGACCGAATTACGAAATGCCCCAATAGGACCAAATTAAAAAATACCCCTTTATGGGCCAAATTTGAAATATGTGATTTTGTGGGCAAAATTTGAAATATGTGATTTTGTGGGCCAAATTTGAAATATGTGATTTTTTGGGCCAAATTTGAAATATGTGATTTTATGGGCCAAATTTAAAATTATGTGATTTTATGGGCCAAAATGCTATTTTGACTAATGGGCCAAATTGATAAATTGTAATATGGTTTTTATAAAAATTTACTTTACAAATATTTTGATATGCATAAACATGATTGTATGGGTTGGGATTATTGATGAAGAGGAGAAAGACATGATGCCAAAATTCTAGATAGGTGACTCTGTGACGATGGCCTGTTGCCCAAAATCTAGATCGGTGGTTCTACCACAATTATTTAAATGGCCTGTTGCCACAAATATTATAAATGGCTTTAAGCCTACTATTGGTGTGTTGGCGTGGTGGGTTGACTTGATCCCCACAGGTGTGATGGTTGGTACAGGTGGTGTGTAGCGGATGGAAATTAGGCTTGGTTGGGTATTGCATATTACATGCATTATTATTTTATGCCTAATTTATAAATATTTACATTTGCAAAATGAGCTCAAGCCCAATTATATGTTTATATGGTTTTGGCCCAGTGAATCCGGTAAGTGGGTTACACATTTAGTTCTAAGTAACTCACCCCATTTTCTTACCTTTCTCAGGTAATAATAATTGATGGAGACTTGGGTCGGAGATGACTTCGTGTGGAGGCTATACTACAAAAGTGGTTTATAAAACTTTATGACTTCTTTAATAAATTTTATTAAGTACTATTTTTATGGCAACGTAATAAGGCCTCTTTAATTATGGATTTTTTTATGTGGATGGAAGTTATTATGTTTTAGTTTTCATAAATATTTTTCTAAAACTCTCGTATAAAATAAAAGTTTTTCTTAAATATCACTGAAATTTAGGAAATTCTTTTGGAAACTCTTCAATGATATATTTCGACTAAATAAATTCTATGTTTTGAACAAATACTACTATATAGATTAAATGATAATCTCTTGTGTTTTAATTATGTATTTCAAATAAACTTCGATTTTTCGATAAAATCTTTCTCTTAATCATTTTAAGGATTTGATTCCTACATCGTTAATGATTTGAATGAACGTTTAATTTGTGTGGCATGCCAAGATGCGGGCTTAATGCATAGGCCGGGTTTGGGGTGTTACATTTTATGGTATTAGAGCCCAGTTTCAAAACTCGGCTGTGGTTTGGGTTCAACAATGACTTTTGTCTAAAAACTACTTAAATTTCTAGATTTTATGTTTTAAAGGTAGTATGGCACCACGAGCATTCGGCACCAAGTCAAGTAAGTATTTGTTTATTAGATGTTTATTATTGTGATGAGACCTTAGGAACACTCTAGAACTTCTAGTTTTAGGTGTTGAAAATGATAGAGATTGAGACTATAGGATGTGATTGCAAAAACAACCCTATCTATTATATCTCATAAAATATCGTTAATAAACATTGAAATAATATTCTGATTCATAAAACTTGTAATCAGATTAAAATCAAATTAGTCATTATGAGCACTAAAGCACGTGGTCGTGGACGCAGTGATGAGCGTGGTAGTGGTAGAGGACGAGTCTTTGCGTCAAGCCTGGGTTATATACCAGAAATAGATGTACCTGCATCATTCGAGATCGAAACTGGATCTCATGATCATGCGAATGAGGATAATGCTTTGACTCAAGCAATGCTGCGAGTCTTAGAAAGAGTAGCTGGGGCTAGAACTGGGCCAGTAGCTCGCGGATCAATATCAGTATGACTCAAGTCTAGTGGTGCAGAAGTTTTTAGAGGTGTCTCTAGGGTAGCTCTGAATGTGGCAGAATATTCGCTTGAGGCTGTAGAATGAATTATGGATGATCTGGAGTGCACCGTCGAGCAGAAACTGAGAGGAGCCGTGTCTTTGCTAAGGGATGAGGCGTATCAATGGTGGCTTACTATTTGAGAAGGCACCAAGGCTGCGTTGATTACTTGGGGTTTCTTTAAAATTGCTTTCCAAAGGGAGTACATCGGGACAAGTTATGTAGATGCCCGAAGGAAGGAATTCTTGAATTTGGTTCAAGGAAGTAAGACGGTGGCAGCTTACGAGGCAAATTTCTTCGTTTGATTTGTTATGCTCGCACAATAGTGCAGACTGGTCATCAGCACTGTGTACGCTTTGAGGATGGGCTGAATGATGAGTTGAGGCTACTGATAGCCCCACAATAAGTACGGATTTTTACCTCGCTTGTAGAGAAAGCTAAGATAGCCGAAGAGGCTAAGAATTTAGAACGCCAGAATCGGGAAAAAGTCAGAGGAAAGAGGGATTTTAAGTACTCTGGTTCTTCTAAAAGGTTTCAAAAGTGGCCACGAAATGATGAGCCAACTCAAGCTAGGGCACATGTGATTACCAATCAGAGTCGAGAATGTGCCGACTATGGAAGACAACATCCCGGAGAATGTTGGAGGAAAACTAGTGCTTATTTTAAATGTGGATCCACGGATCATCAGTATAAGAATTACCCTCGACGGACTGATACGAATCAGGAAGCTCGTAACCCTGATGCTCAGCCAGCTAGAGGTACTCAGCAGCCACCAAGGGGTCGTGGACCAGGACGTGGTGGTAATGGTAATGGACGTGGACAGGGTGCATCGGGTCGAGGTAATGGTGTTAGAGGTAATACGGAGGCAAGACAGCCAGGATTGGTCTATGCGGTCAGGCGTCGTGAAGACGGCGATGCACTAATGTGATAACTGGTACATTCTTCATCTCTGATGTACCTGTTACTACTTTGATAGATATCGGGTCTACCCACTCGTATGTTGCTAGTACCATATCTGGAAACCTAAATATTAGATCTGATATTATCGATAGAGAGATGACGGTAATTAGTCTTTTAGGACAGTCGGTATTAGTGAATAAATTATTTAGAGATGTGCCCTTGGAGATTCAAAGAGAGGTATTTCTAGCGGACTTGATGGAATTACCTTTCGGTGAGTTTGATCTTATTTTGGGCATGGATTGGTTGGTGAAGCATCAGGCGTAATTAGATTGTGCCGAAAAGTGGATGTCAATAAGGACTATGGATGATGAGGAGGTAATAATGATAGGCGAGCGAAGAAACTTTTTGGCAAATGTGGTATCTGCTTTGAAGGCAGAAAAGTTGGTACGAAAAGGGTATGGAGCATTCCTAGCATTCATTAGTACTTTGGATGCCAAGGAATTATCGGTAGAAGGTGTGAAAACGATGAAAGAATTTCCAGATGTCTTTTGTGAAGAACTTCTGGGTCTACTTCCGGATCGAGAAGTAGAATTTCGGATTGAGCTTTTCCCCGGAATAGCTCCGGTGTCCATTGCTCCTTGCTCCTTATAGAATGGCACCGAAAGAGTTAGCGGAGCTTAAAGCTCAAATTTAAGAACTACTAGATCGGAGATTTATTCGACCAAGTATGTCTCCGTAGGGAACACCGATTTTGTTCATCAAGAAGAAGGATGGGTCGATGCGTATGTGCATTGATTATAGGCAGTTGAATAAGTTGATGATCAAGAATAGGTATCCATTGCCGAGAATCGATGACCTGTTTGATCAATTATGAGGAGCTTCAGTCTTCTCCAAGATTGATTTGAGATCGGGTTATCATCAACTCAAGGTGAGAGAGGCAGATATTCATAAGACGACATTCTGAACTCGCTATGGACATTATGAGTTTTTAGTGATGCTGTTTGGTTTGACCAATGCACCAGCTGCATTTATAGACATTATGAACCGAGTCTTTCAACCCTATTTAGATCGATTCGTAGTAGTGTTCATAGATGTCATCTTGGTATATTCGAGGAGTGAAGAAGAGCATGACTCTCATTTGCGAACTGTGTTGCAAATTTTTCGAGATAAGCAACTTTATGCCAAATCAGTAAGTGTAAATTTTGGTTAAAGGAAGTGACTTTCTTGGGTCATGTAGTGTCAGCCGAAGGAATAAGAGTTGATCCTCGAAAGGTAGAGGTTTGTGTTAGATTGGAAACCGTGAAGTCGATGGTGAGATTCGAGTTTCTTGGGTTTGGTTGGTTATTATAGGCGCTTTGTTGAGGAGTTTTAGTTGATTCTTTGCACCTAGCTAAGTACATTGCGAAAGGAAGTACCGTATGTGTGGACTAATAAACAATAAGAAATTTTCGAGAAACTGAAGAAGATTCTAACGGAAGCGCCAGAACTGATTCAACCTGAGGCTGGAAAAGAGTTTACCATTTATTGTGATGCGTCACACATGGGTTTAGGATGTGTACTGATGCAAATTGGAAAAGTGGTAGCTTATGCTTCTTGACAGTTGAGGCCACATGAAGTCAACTATTCTACTCATGATTTGGAGTTGGTGGCGGTGGTGTTTGCATTAAAGATTTGGAGGCATTATCTCTATTGTGAGAAGTCAATCATTTATACGGATCAAAAGAGTCTTAAGTATCTCCTTACCCAAAAGGAGTTGAATTTAAGACAACGGAGATGGGTGGAGCTGTTAAAGGATTATGATTTCTCAATCGAATACCATCCTGGAAAGGCTAACGTTGTGGCAGACGCGTTGAGTCGTAAGGTTGTATTGGAGTTAAGAGTAATGTTTACTCATCTCAATTTGTATGAGGATGGCAGTTTACTAGCGGAACTTCAGCTGAAGCCTCTATGGTTGGAACAAATTAAGGAAAAGCAATTATCCGATGAAAAGTTGGGTCCTGTAATACAACAAGCTGAAAGTGGTATAATAGGGGATTTTGGTTTGAACAAAGATGGTGTACTATGTTTTCGTGGAAGGGTTTGTATGCACATGGATTCGGATTTGAGGCAAATGTTTCTTCTAGAGGCACATAGTAGCCCTTATGCTATGCACTTCAGAGGAAGTAAGATGTATCGGGATCTCCGTGAATAGTATTGGTGGCCAAAGTTAAAGCGGGAGATTACTAATTTTGTGGGAAAGTGTTTGACTTGTCAACAAGTGAAGGTGGAATATCAATTATCATTGGGTTTATTGCAACCGGTAAAGATTCCTCTATGGAATTGGGAGCGGATAATGATGGATTTTGTTAGTGGGTTACCCTTAACACCTACTAAGAAAGATTTTGTCTGGGTGATAGTAGATCGATTAACAAAGACTGCTCATTTTCTACCAGTTCGTATGGATTACTCATTGCAAAAGTTGGCTAAACTTTATGTATCTAAAATCGTGAGGTTGCATGGGGTACCAGTGTCTATCATATCGGACAGGGATCCTAGATTTACATCACGATTTTGAAAAGCTTTACATGAGGCTTTGGGAACAAAGTTAAACTTCAGTACGGCTTTTCATCCTCAGTCAGATGGTCAGTCGGAAAGAGTGATTCAGATTTTGGAAGACATGTTACGAGCTTGTGTGATCGACTTCAAAGGTAGTTGGGAGGATTTTCTACCATTGGCAGAGTTCGCGTATAATAACAGTTATCAATCCAGTATCCAAATAGAACCCTATGAAGCATTATATGGTCGTAGGTGTTGTACTCCTACTTGTTGGACAGAATTGGGGGAACGACAGTTGTTGGGTCCTGAATTGATATCTGAGACGGGAGAAAAGGTAAAGGTGATTCCAGCGCGATTAAAGGAAGCTTCAGATAGACAAAAGTCATACGCAGATCTAAAGCGTAAAGATATTGAGTTTACGGTGGAAGTCAGGTCTTTTTGAAAGTTTCACCGTGGAAAAAGATTTTCAGATTTGGAAGGAAAGGCAAGTTGAGCCCTAGGTTCATTGGACCGTACCATGTGTTGAAGCGTGTAGGACCAATGGCCTATCAACTTGATTTACCTCCGGAGTTGAGTCAGATTCATAGTGTCTTCCATGTTTCTATGCTGAGAAGCTATAGATAGGATCCATCGCACATAGTATCGGTAGAAGAAGTGGAATTAAGGCCAAATTTGTCTTTCGAGGAGGAACCAATGAAAATTTTAGATCGTGACGTTAAGATGTTAAGGAAGAAGACTGTGCCATTGGTTAAGGTTCTTTGGCGTAACCACGAAATAGAGGAAGCTACGTGGGAGCCTGAGAATACAATTCAACAACAATATCCTCATCTCTTTTTGCTAGGTAAATTTCGAGGACGAAATTTTCTTTAAGGAGGGTAGAGTTGTAACATCAAAAAATTTGAGTATTTATGTGATGCATGTTTTGGTGCTTAACTTGTGTATAATTAAAATTTTGCATGTTTAGTATAGTCTTGAGAGGACTTGAGAACTGTTCGGAACTAGAATAAATTTTAGTAAGGAGTATTTATTTGAAGAGGATCAACTGACTTTGAGGTTTAAGTAAATTTAAGTGTCAAAAACTAGCATAAGATGAGCTAGTAGCAAGGTGGTGTTGGCGCATGTATGTTTGCTTGAGGGAAAAGGTTTGAATCCTTAGATGTGCATTAAGTTTGTTTTTATTTTGTTTCCTCTTTCAATGTGTCGGTCATGGATAGGGATAAAGATGAGTTGGATAACATTTTTGGCAAGAAAACCAAAGGAAAAAGGTAAGTAAAAGTTTAAGGAAAAGAATCTCATGATTTAAGGTGATAAGGAGACATAAGGCATGAATCAAGGGCTTTGTTTTGGAAGCTTTGAATGGCCAATTGCCCATGAACATGGACGGTTTTGTGGACTAAAGAGGGAGCTGAAATTTTTGTAGTAAGTTTTGGAAAAGATGGTAACTTGAGAAAATTTTTCATTTTGGTCATTTGCTCTCCCAAAAATAAAATTTTTCTCTCATCTTTTCCTCTTGGTTGAATGTGCTTATGATTAAGAGGAAAACCATCTTTGCTTTGTTTCTTTTGGTTATCCTTTTTGACCATTTGGTCATTTTTGCTAATCACTCAAGTAGCACATTTGGTGTTCTCATTTAGTGCCTAAAACATCAAATACAAACAACATTTTCTTCTCCCTTCTCTTGGCCGAATGCACCTTTGTTCAAACTCTCATCCTTTGGTTTTTTTTATTTCAAAAATTTAATCATAAACCTCTCCTTCTCATTTTTTTCCTTTCATCATTTTAATTTTCGTTTCAAACATACTTTCAACATTTTCTTTTCCCTTGGTCAAATGTTAGACTACCTCCATAGCCGAATCATTCCTTTCTCTCCTTTGTTTTAGCATAGCCGAATCTTCCATTCTCCATAACATCTATTTTCAATCATTTTCTTCTATTCAAACTTTGGATCATCGGTAAGTATCAATTCTTTGTCTTTTCTTTTGATAATTGGTCACTATGGCTGAATGTTAGAATGTCTTTGGAAGAGACTTTTTAACTGATTAACCAATTATTATTCAAACGTTTTCTTTCGTTATTCTTAGTGAAATAGTGGAAGGGTCGAATCATCATTTTTTTTGAGAAATCTTGAAGTTCATTAAAGGTTTGATAATAACGTACAAAGGATTCTCGTGAGATCAGTCAGAATATTAAGGTAAGTCGAATTCGCTCTTTTAAGTCATTAGTCTTAAGATTTTCGATATATTGTTAGGACTAATGATTCCTTATCTTTGAAGATAATCAAGATAGGGACGAAAAGGGTTGTTAATAGTGTTCGGAAGAGGGGTGGTTCTATTAATCCCCCTAAATTCAAGAGAAGGACTGTTTCGAGAATCCAAGACTTTCCACCGGGTTGTGGACCCTCATCAGGCAAAAATCAATTATTCGAAGTCGTACGTACCCCCGAACCATTGTTTACTCGTGGTTCTAAACCTTTGATCGGAGAGAAATCGCAAATGATTGTTGTTCGAGATTTTGAGGGTAAGGATCTAGATCGCTTAACATTAGAATAGTTTTATATTAAATATTAGTGTTCTAATCCATCGTGATGTGTGTTTAGATATCTACGAGCGGGAAAGTGTAGTTCTCACCGTAATTAGGTGTGTAACTTCACACTTATCTCTTGGGTTATACCATATCGTAAGCGTTATAACAAAAATCGTAAATCCGGTCAGATTGAAAAATACGTTATATAAATTCTTTTATGTGAATGTATGAAACCAAAAATCGAGGATGTGGAAAATTATGAATTTGCCCTTAATGGGTTATTTGTGAAAGAAAGTGATATTTTGGGCCATGTGAATATTTTGATTAATTGGCCAAGTGTGTAAATTGTGAAAAGGCCTCATATGTTAAATGGACCGAATTACGAAATGTCTCGATGGACTGAATTACGAAATGTCCTGATGGACCAAATTCTGAAAATACCCCTTTATGGGCCAAATTTGAAATATGTGATTTTGTGGGCCAAATTTAAAATATGTGATTTTGTGGGCCAAATTTGAAGTATGTGATTTTGTGGGCCAAATTTGAAGTATGTGATTTTGTGGGCCAATTTTGGAATATGTGATTTTGTGGGCCAATTTTAAAATATGTGATTTTGTGGGCCAAATTTGAATTATGTGATTTTATGGGCCAAATTTGAATTATGTGATTTTATGGGCCAAAATGCTATTTTGACTAATGGGCCAAATTGATAAATTGTAATATGGTTTTTATAAAAATTTACTTTACAAATATTTTGATATGCATAAACATGATTGCATGGGTTGGGATTATTGATGAAAAGAAGAAAGGCCTGATGCCAAAATTCTAGATAGGTGACTCTATCACGATGGCATGTTGCCCAAAATCTAGATCGGTGGTTCTACCATATTTATTTAAATGGCCTGTTGCCACAAATTTTATAAATGGCTTTAAGCCTACTATTGGTTTGTTGGTGGGGTGGGCTGACTTGATCCCCACAGGTGTGATGGTTGGTACGGGTGGTGTGTAGCGGATGGAAATTAGGCTTGGTTGGGTATTGCATATTTCATGCATTATTATTTTATGCCTGATTTATAAATATTTACATTTGCAAAATGAGCTCAAGCCTAATTATATGTTTATATGGTTTTGGCCCAGTGAATCCGGTAAGTGGGTTACACATTGAGTTCTAAGTAACTCACCCCATTTTCTTACCTTTCTCAGGTAATAATAATTGATGGAGACTTGGGTCGGAGATGACTTCGTGTGGAGGCTATACTACAAATGGTGGTTTATAAAACTCTAAGACTTCTTTAATAAATTTTATTAAGTACTATTTTTATGGCGATGTAATAAGGCCTCTTTAATTATGGATTTTTTTTATGTGGACGAAATTTATTATGTTTTAGTTTTCATAAATATTTTTCTAAAACTCTCGTATAAAATAAAGGTTTTTCTTAAATATCACTGAAATTTAGGAAATTCTTTTGGAAACTCTTCAATGATATATTTCGACTAAATAAATTCTATGTTTTGAACAAATACTACTCTATAGATCAAATGATAATCTCTTGTGTTTTAATTATGTATTTCAAATAAGCTTCAATTTTTTGATAAAATCTTCCTCTTAATCGTTTTAAGGATTTGATTCCTACATCGTTAATGATTTGAATGAACATTTAATTTGTGTGGCATGCCAAGATGCGGGCTTAATGCATAGGCCGGGTTTCGGGTGTTACATGTGAATAAGTTGATGAGAAAAATGATGTGTTTTGTTAATGATAGAGCATGTGGTAATATTGAACTATGTTTTGGTGATATATAGTTGGTATATTATTGATGGAGTGATGCCATAATGAATTGGTAAATTTAAGGATGAATACCACTTAGATATACTTGTGATTTACTTAAGCTAAATAGTGTATAAGTTGTTGAGATGAAATGTACTTGCCATTGATGTAAGGAAAGATGCTTATATGTGCTTGTAGGGATAAACCAAAGAGTGGGTGGCATTTTGGCCTTGTAAATGGCCTATAATTGCCTACACGATAGAGCACATGGGCATGTGGCTCGATCGTGTCCCTCGTGGTTGTATTTCAAAACAAGTCAAACTCGACCACGGGCTGGACACACAGGCGTGTGACTGGCCGTGTGGTGCAGGTCAGTAGTTACCACGGGTGAAGCACACGGGCGTGTCCACGGCCGTGTGGACAAGTCAGTATGTATGCCCTGTTTTGACACGGCTTAGACACACGGACGTGTCTAAGGCAATGGGAGGCACATGGCCTACCCACACGGGCATGTGACCTCTGTAACTTAGAAAAATTTTTAAATTTCTGAAAATTTCTATATGTGATCGGTTTAGTCCTAACCCCTTTCTAAAGCATGTTTAAGGTCTTGTAGACCTATTTAAGGGACAATTTAATTTGATTTTTTGAATTATGATATGAAATTATCTGTAAATGTTTCTATTTTTTCGGTAATGCCTCTTAACGCTAAAGCTGTGATGGTTACAGGTTAGGGGTGTTACAATAGCCATATCCTTTCACAACTTTGACATTCTAATTGAACACTCGGAATATTAACGGATACTCAGAAATCTTGCACATATGTGCCATATATGTAGCTAAAGCTACCTCATATATCATAATACATATAGGCTCTCTTTTGAGCTATTCAAGGGCTTGCTCACACAAGTCGTCGGTCAGGGGCGTAGCGATCTGATCTTGCTCACACAAGTCATCAAGTATTATGCACACATTCGGACTATCCAGCCACTAGTAGGACATACAAGACCAACACCCGGATCGCATAATCGCATATACACATGGGTTCCTAGTGACATGTCACTCGTGTCCTATTCTATTCATAAGGTTCAACCAATATTTCTAGTTTTTCAAAACTTTGTCGAATACATCCAAATAATCAATCACAATTCATACAATATTAAAGTATTTAAAACATAAATATAACAATGCATTATTTACATACAAACTTACCTCGGTACAAAAATAGTAAAATTGGACTTAACCATCAAATACTTTGTTTTTCCCCCGATCTAGATTCGAACCTCATTTTTCTTGATCTATAAAAACAAATTTAACTCATTTAATACTCACATTATTCAATTTAGCCCAAAAAATTATATTATGGTAAAATTACATTTTTACCCCTAACTTTTCAACATTTTACACTTTAGTCCCTAGGCTTGTAAAATGAAATATAATCAATTTCTTCAAAACCCAAGCCTAGCTGAACCATTTACAGACTCATAATAGCCCACATTTTTCATTAAATCACACTTCTACTACATATTTTACAACTTTTATAAATAGGTCCTTTTAGGTATTTTTATAAAAAATCACTTGGTAAATGTTGTTTATCTAACATCAAACATACATTTTCTACCATTAAACATCAAAACACACAAATATCTAACATGGGTAAAACTTTAGACTTTGACATCTTTTCAAATTAGTCCTTTGAATAGCTAGATTAGGTTGTAAGGATCTCAAAAACATAAAACTCATGAAAAACGGGACAAGAACGGACTTACAATTGAGGTTGGAGGATAAACAAACCCTAGCTATGTCTCCCCTTTATGAATTTCTGTAATATCCCGGGTTAAGGGGCCATTTCGATTTGGCATTGTTTGCATGTTTAATTGCTTGCTATGATGTTGTTTTGGTGTTTTGAGTTTAGTTGTTGGCTAGGTGTGAGCTGGGTAGGTGGTGAAATTCTTGTTTTTGGGCTTTAGGGATAGAAGCGAAGGTGTTGGGGTTTATATTTAAATTAAGTGGAATTATAACACAAATGGGGAGCTAGCTAAGTGGCAAGGCATGCGCCACAAGGGAGGAGCTTGGGGTGGCGTCATCTACAGGTGAGGGAGGTCCAGAGTTCAAGTCGTAGAGCTCCCATTTTGTCACCCATTTTGGACGGCATGGAGGGAGGAGTTGTGGCAAATTTGAACACTAGCTTGGACCTTGTCAACACATTCAAACGGTGGGTGGAGAGTGAAAGTAGGAGGGAGACTTGGTCATGGGATTTGAATTGGAGGTGTGGGAGTAAATGGGGGAGATTTGGCCGGTTGGTGAGAGTTTGGGGGAAGGGAGGATGTGTGGCCGGTTGGTGTTTGTGGGGTGCCGAAATTCCCTTTGGCATGTAGGTGTTTCGGTCACAAATACTTGGTGGTAAGGCTGATTTTTAGTTTAGTCAAAAGCTTGCAAAGAAAACCCTCTTCACTTGCAAATTAGCCTAAGCCGAAACCACATTTTCTTTTGCCATTCATTCTTGTTGCCGAATTTACTTGTTGCTCCCATCTTTTCCTTTTTGTTTCTTTTTTGAAGCCGAATGCCTCTCTCATTCCCTTTCCTTCTCTTGTTGTGAGTAAACCGAAACCAGCCTCCTCACGTTTGACCGTAACACATTTCACCAAAAGCCTACATCCTCTAATTTCTTCTTCACCTAAACCGAGAACTACCATAAGCCTACCCTTGCCGATTTTGGCCTTTAGTTGCCGAAAGTACTCTCCTCTCCTACTTCTTTTGTTTTCTTTTGTTCATTGTGTGTAAAAACTCCACTCCCTAAACCTTTTCTTTATTTCTTTTCCTCCAAAACCAAAAGCATCCATCATTCTATCTTCTTCCTTTCCAAAACAATTTTAGCCGAAACTCACTTCCCAAACACTTTTCTCCATTTCTTTTTCATCCAAAACTGAGAGTATTCTTTCTTCCTTGTTGTTTTTTTTTTAAAACTCTTCTTTTCGGGACTAAGAGTGTTAGCCGAACCTTCTTTGGTTTTGGCCGAATCTTCCCTTCTCTTTGTGTTTTGCTTTCTGGCCGAATCTAAGGGTGGTGTGGATTGCTTTTGGTAGTTCGTTTTCAAGCCTTGGAGAAGGTTCTTGGGTTTGGCCGAATGCTTTTTGGGTAAGGCTTCTGTTCTCTATCGGCATCTAGAAGAGGGTAAGTGTTGGTTTTGGTGTTGGTTTTATGGCGTATTAATTTGGTTGAAATCGTTTTGTTATAGGACATCAAAGGTGTCAAAGCAAGCAAGAGGAGCCGTTTTCTTCTGTCAGTTGATTAGTGGGCCGATTGTCTAAGGGAACCACTCTTTGGTTGGATTTGGTAGGAAACCAAATCGGTGAAAATGAAGGGCTTTGACAAACCCTTTTGGTCTAAATGGTGTTGGCGAATGTGTAGATGTCTAACCCTATGTTTTGGCCGATTGTAGAAAGCTTGTACTCGAGGGACTTAGATTGCTTTTGTCGGGATTTCTAGACTCAGATTTACGGTGTGTAAACTAACACATCGATACCTAGTAATGTTATTAATAAACCTGTTTGCCTGTTAAAAACGCTACCAGTATGATGGATAATTGGATACCCAAATGGGGTATGTGGACGGATCCGGGTAAGTCTATTTTATTACCAGTCCTATTATGGATACTTTGAATATGATGATCTATACTATATATATATGCTATGAGATGAAATGTTGGACATGGTTGCATGAGTTACATGATTGTATATTGTACATAAGTCAGTATGACATGTGTGGGTGATATGAGTGGAGGGGCGGTGATATTTTGTCGACGAGCACCAAGTGCTTTGGTAGCACACTTTGTGACTTTGGGTCACCGGAGGTTTGGCACCTCATTGCGACTTGTCCTCGTGGTTTAACCACCGTGGGTTGGCCCCACTTGAGATATGGGATCGCCTCGCTAGTGATTTGGTATCACGCGATGGGTTGGCCCCATCATCGATTGTGACTTCGGTCACGGTGCTTTAGTAGCACAATTGTGTCTTTAGGACACCAAAGGTTTGGCACCACATTGACGGATATTGTGTCTTTGGGACACCAATGTTTTGGTAACACATTGTGACTATATGTCACCAGGTGGTTTGGCACCACCAATGGTTTGGTACCACACGGGTAGAAAAAGGCGATATGGATGGTTAGGATCGGGTTGCATTAATTATGTTGCTTTGTATGATGTGTGTTAGCATGTTGTTCTTGGGGAGCGGATTTACACCTCGAATCACTCGACTCACCCTCTCCTTTGACATTTCAGTGACTCGTGAGACGCGGACATGGAGCCGGATGGACTCGGGTGCACATGCCATGCTTTAATAAAGGACTATTGAATTTGGGTACTTTAGTTTATTTACTTTATTTGGGTTTTATCGGATTTGTAAAAGGCCTTTAATTTATGTTTTGGTGATGTTTATGTTTTAATTAGATTTTAATATGTCTTAACAAAACAAGTGGTATAAATTTTCTAAAACTTGGAAAGATAATGATTTCAAAATTTTAGCATAATGTGTTTTAAACCATACCATCGGGTATTACATTATGTCTTTATAGTAAGCAAATTCAAATGGTTTTCAAATCACACTTGTATTGTTCCTAAGTCTAAGAAGGGTTTAAGTAACACTAAGAAACTACTAAGGTCTAAATGGTTTAAACTCGTTTAACCACACATTCGAGTTAGGATTTCAAAATCTCCTGTTTCAAATACTTCATCGATTTCAAACAAGTCTACTCAAGTTGTCTCCCAAAATACACTGTGTTTCCACTCGGCTTTTTACGGAAAATTTAACCTCTCACAAACATGTTTTCCCGTAACATACCAGATTCGGACGTGGTGTCTTGTCCGGGTCCGGGGTGTTACAATTTCGGCCATGGAGAGACTAAACTGATGAAGATGAAATCTTTTTATTTGTTTTATTTGTCTTTATTTACCAAATGACCAAAATGCCCTTAATGCCTAACTTCAAAATTTTACCCATCCATGTCCTTTTTTGTCCAACTTAAAGTAAAATGGTGTAATTACCATTTGAGGACCTTAATTTAAAATTTCATAACAATTAGACACGTCTAGTTTATAGAACACACATTTTGCACTTATTGCATTTTTTGTCCTTTTAACTAAATTGAGTGCCCAAACGTCAACATTTTTGAACGAAATTTTCTCAAAATCATAACTGTAGACCATAAAAATAAAATAAAAATAAATTTTACTATGTCATATTTGTGGTCCTGAAACCACTGTGCTGACTAGACCTAAAATCAGGCTGTTACAACTCTCCCCCTTCAGGGATTTTCGTCCTCGAAAATCTTACCGAAAAGAGGTTTGGGTACTATTTTCTCATGGCTTCCTCGGTTTCCCACGTAGCCTCTTCGACTCCATGTCGTTGCCATAAAACTTTCACTAGAGTTATATTTTTATTTCTCACCTGTTTGACTTCCCAAGCCAAAATCTTTATCGGTTCCTCACCATACGTCATATCCGGTCGAATCTCAATCTCTGTTGGAGAAATCACATGTGAAGGATCAGAACGATATCGTTGCAACATCAACACATGAAACACATTATGGATCCTTTCCAACTCTGTCGATAAAGATAACTGATATGCTACTAGCTCTATTTTTTCAATAACCTGATACGGCCCAATAAAACATGGACTCAACTTTCCTTTATGACCAAATCTCAGAATTTTCTTCCACGGAGATACTTTCAAAAATATTTTATCACCGAATTGAAACTCAATCTCTTTTCTTTTCAAATTTGCGTAGGATTTCTATCGATCTAAAGCTGCTTTCAAATAGTCATGGATTACTTTCACTTTCTCTTGGTCTCCTTAACCAAATCAACCCCGTGAATGTAACACCCCTAACCCATAAGCATCTTTGGTTTAGGGTTCAGAGGCATTATCGGACAGTCAAAACTTTTATGGATATTTCATAATAATATTCAATGAATCAAATCAAAGTGTCCTTAAATAGGTCAACGAGACCATAAACATGCTTTAGAATAGGGCCGGGATTGAACCGAACACATACAAAAACTCTCAAAAATTTAAAATTTTTTCTAAGTTACAAAGGTCACACGCCCATGTGGACAGGCCGTGTGCCTCCCACGGACTCAGACACTTCCATATGCCCAAGCCATGTCAAAATAGGGCATACACACTGACTTGACCACACGGCCTGGGACACGCCCGTGTGCCCCACCCATGGTCGAGCCTAACTTGTACCACACGGCCAGTCACACGCCCGTGTGTCTAGCCCGTGGTCGAGCCTGACTTATTTCAAAATGTAACCTCGAAGAACACAGTCGAGCCAGACACCTGTGTGCTCAACCATGTGGACAATTATAGGCCATTTTCAAGGCCAAAATGCCACCCACACATTGGGATATCCCTATAAGCATCATACCAATTCAATTCATACCAAAATAATAAACTTTTCCAAGCATTTAAAAGTCTCTCAAACATACCATTTAATGCAACATTTATCACAACTTATTCACAATCATTTTCAAACATAATTCATTCACAATCTTACCATTTCAACATAGTCATCATTTATCAAAACATATACTCCTTTGTATCAATAGGCTTACTATTATTATGACTAATTCATTTGCTAGAAAACCAAACCAAAACAAGCATCACAGTACATAACTAGTCATTTATATCACAAGCATATATCTAGCCATATCACATAGCCATATACACATATCAAACATAACTCAAGGTAACTAGCCTATACATGCCATACTTAACATTTACACTTTCAAAAAGGCACCAAAACAAGATTGAGTAGTGTGATGACGATCCTTGACGGTCCTCGAGCCTTCAGTAGCTTTGACGATCTATAAAACAGAGCAAACACACACAAAGTAAGCTTTCAAAAGCTTAGTAAGCCATATACAAATAAACTTAACAATAAATACACATAGTCACATAGACACAATGATATTGTTATATCTTATTTGTAAATTCATAATATCATCCTTGGCTTATTAACTAGCCATTACTTCCCATGTAAGTGTAAGAGTGTGCCCAAAGATCAATCATGAGATGGTTGTAATAACATACTTGATTTACCATGTTTATTAATATAAAGCGTTGTCATTATTATTTCAGTTTTTCCTTCTGTGTGTACAAATAAATTATTTTATAATAATGTCCTGAGAATAATATGATTATTCTTAAAATATCCTTAGTCAAGTATTATTGTTGACTAGGACAACAATAATGCATTAAGACTAACATGTAGTTGATTGATGATAAAGAGTTGTCATTAATATGGAGTGTCAAAATCAATGCATGAATATGTGTGTTAGAGAACAACATATTGGACTGATCCGCTATGAGTATGTTTCTTGTATTATTATGTAATTGTCACAATATTACTCATAGTGATTAATATGTATATGATCCTTAGACTTGAGATAATCATTATCCCAACATCGTGAGTCGTATATTTTGATACGATCAAATGTACAAAGAATCGGTTATTCTATAAAGGCGATGTTGGATATACCACAATCTATGTAGAGGATATTGTTGATCAATATAGGATAAGTCCCTCCCACATAATGGGAGTAATATCTTAGGCCACTTGATTGAGTGAGACTAGAAATGCATGGCCATGCTCAAATAAATTGACATGAGATGTCATACTAATTTGTATATCATAGTATACTCAAGATATCAAGAAACATGGAATGGACTATACAAATGTGACTATTCCATGACTTGTATCTATTCGAGATAAAGGACTTAAGGATTAATGCATGAAAAGTTAATCACAAAAGTTATGTCGAATCATGACTTCTTGTAACTTAGGTAGCAATGATGCATTGCTAGATGCCACTCATTGTTTGTGACATTAGAATCGTTCTAGTATTAGTGCTAACGTTACAAGAACCTCTGAGGTCACACCCTATGGTTGAAATGAACGGAATGAAACATAGTTGGTATTGTGTTTGATTGTCACATGAATTAAATTAATTAAAGAATTAATTTAATTGGGCAATCAAATATTGAATATATTATATGTACAAGGATGTTGTACACATAATGAGAATTAATATATGAATTTGGTTTGTATATAAATTTAAATAAATATAGTTTATCAAATCCATGTCATAATTAATGTAATTATAACTTTTTGGGTATAATTAATGTAATTATAATTTTCGGTTAAAACATTATTATATTTATTTAATTTTATAATTCATAAATGAAACACCGATTATAAAAGGTAACAAGTGAAGAAAAACCCTAAGAATTTGCTTTGAAAAGTCTAGCAGCCGTCAAGCAAATAAAAACCTCTGAAAACAGTTTTTGGAGATTTCTGCCGTTTATAGTCAAACCGGGTGGATTACGTAGAGGCCGACATCGTAAAGGTTTCGGCTTGGTTCAACAGTAGATCAGAACTCTTGTTGCCGAGGCGTCGCTGCCTACTCAGATTGAAATTGTTGTAATTTTGAAACCTTTATTTCACCCCGATTCGTTCCTCACACATGGATTCATGATTTGGATCGCTGGGATTAATTTTATTTCGCTGCGCCATAGGGGTGCCGGCATTCCAACACATAGCTCATAATATCACTTTACTTATAGCTCATTAAAGGATGAATCATATATTATCTCAGAAAATCAATTCATATATCTCATCTAGGTAAGGCCATATACACACTTACCTTTCATACACTTGTTTAGTGTATAATTCATACATACCTTATTCGTTTATACATTTCACGTAGACTTTTTTTCTCGGATTTGCCTGTTGAACCTTTCAGAATCTAATAGTATACTCAGAATGTTCGAAATAGTTGTACAATGCCAATGTCCCAGACGAGGTCTTACATGTACTCAGATATCGATGCCTCTGTCCCAGACAGGGTCTTACATGATTCAAATACGATGCCAATGTCCCAGACATGGTCTTACACGTAAATCTCATATCGATACCAATGTCCCTGATGTGGTCTTACACGAAATCTCAAATCAACGCCAATGTCCTAGACATGGTCTTACATGATCTCACATATCGAAAACCTATGTCATGACATATGTAATCCTATCTATTCCTAGGTTCATACGGGACATCTCAAACCTTGATAACTTGTCGACATATCCTCGGATTTCACATAAATTCCATTTTGATCATTTCTATACAATCTATATATCATAGATAGATAAATAACTTAATTCAAATACATTTATTTGTATATCGACTTACCTCAGATTCAGATATCGGAAACAGACTCGGCTACTCAATTACTTTCGATTTCCCGTGATCTAAGTCTGTTTTCTTCAGTTCTTGATCTATACATATTCAAATTCAACCCATTTACTCATTAATTCATTCAATTCAATCCAATAACACATATTTAGTGCAATTTACAAATTAGCCCTTACATTTTCACATTTGGACATTTTAGTCCCTATTTCACAAAATCACAAAATATAAAAAATCTCATGATACCCATGCATAGCCGAATTTTACTCATGCTCATCTAAGTCGATATATTTTGTTTATTTCATAATTTAGTCTCTTAAAATATTATTTTCTCAATTTAATCCAAATTACACAAAATCATCACAACTCCAAAGACAAAACTTGTTAATCTAACACATATCTTTCATAATTCATCATCAAACATCAAAAATCACAAACTATCATCAATGGCAAAACTCAAAATCATTATTAATTTAAAAAATTCAAGCATGGGTCTTGAAGATAACTTAGCAACGACCTCAAAAAAGTAAAAATTATCAAAAATCGAGCTAGTTACACACCTTAATCAAGCTTGACAATGGCCGAATACCCTAGCCTTAGTTTTTTTCTTTTCTTTGTTTCGGTCAAAATGGATGAAAAATGGCTTTTATTTTATGCTTTATTTTATTATTATAACCTTTAATAAATTAATGTTAATATTAACTTATAAAATTAACATATAAAAGCATATATAAACACTTAATGCTGTCCACTATTCTCATTTATGGCCAATTTGCAACGTAAATCCCCATATAAAAGAAGACACACAAATTAGTCCACTCAATCAAATAGAAGGCCACTTTTACCTTTTATGCAATTTAGTTCTTTTCTCAAATTAAGCACACAAACAGACAATTTTAATCATGAAAATTACACACATGCTTAATCACATATCATAGGCACGAAAATAATAATAAAATATTTTTTGACTCGGATTTGTGGTCCCAAAACCACTTTTTCGACTAGGATCTAAATCGGACTGTTACAGTGAATCTACCTCTCACTGAGCTCAGTCCAGTACAATGGAGTTCGACACTTGCGGCCATACAATGCCTTATACGGTGCCATCTTTATACTCAACTGAAAATTGTTGTTATAAGAAAATTCGACTAAAGGTAGATATTTTTCCCAACTACCTTTGAACTCTAATACACAAAGTTAAGCAAATTTTTGAGTACCTGAATCGTTCTCACAGATTGACCATTGGTTTGCGGATGAAATGAAGTGCTAAAATTCAACTTTGTACCCAAAGCTTCTTACAACTTTTTCCAAAAATGCGAAGTAAACCTTGGATCTCTATCTGAAATAATAGAAATAGGTACTCTATACAATCTCACAATCTCAGCAATGTACAATTTGGCTAGCTTATCAAGTGAATAGTTGGTACGTACCAGAATAAAATGAGCCAATTTCGTCAATCTATCAACCACAATCCATATGGCATCTTTCTTTTTTAGAGTCAAAGGCAAACCTGTTATGAAATCCATCATAATTCTGTCCCATTTCCACTCGGGTACTATTACTGGCTGAAGTAAACCTGAAGGTACTTGGTGTTCGAATTTCACTTGCTGACAAATCAAACATTTCGATACAAATTTAGAGATATCTCATTTCATACCTGACCACCAATACAGTTTCTTCAAATTATTATACATGTTCATACTTCCCAGATGAATAGACAGACAACCATTATGTGCCTCAAGAAGAATTTTCTGAATAATCTCATCATTTTTTGGTACACATACTCTATCTCGAACATTAAGAAGTCATCAGAACTGATCCGAAAGTCTAAATCACTACTCGATTCACACAGAGCTCTTTTGGCTTACAATTCATTATCACTTTTCTAAGCTTTATAAATTTTCTGAAGGAATACCGGTCTAGCTCTCAACTCAGCTAGAATCAAACTATCCTCAGATAAAGTCAACCTCGTATTCATAGCCCTCAATACAAACATGGACTTTCCACTCAAAGCGGTTACGACTACATTCGCCTTACCGAGATAGTAGTCAATTACCAACTCATAATCTTTTAGTAACTCAAGACATCTCCGTTGTCGCAAGTTCAAATCCTTTTGAGTCATGAAATACTTCAAGCTCTTGTGGTCGGTATAGATGTGGCACTTATCACCATACAAATGATGACGCTAAATTTTCAAAGCAAAAATAATGGCGGCCAATTCTAAATCATGCATCGGATAATTCTTCTTGTGTAATTTCAACTGTCTCGAGGCATAAACTATCACTTTGCCCTCTTGCATCAACACACAACCCAAACCATTCAATGACGCATCACAATAAATCAAAAATTCTTTTCTCAGTTGAGGTTGCACTAAAATCGGTGCCTCGTTCAATAATGCTTTCAACTTCTCAAAACTTTGCTGACATTTTTCTGACCATTCAAACATAACATCTTTTTGTAACAACTTAGTCATAGGAGTAGCAATTATCGAAAAACCCTTAACAAAACATCTATAATAGCTGGCTAAGCCCAAAAAGTTTCTAACCTCTGATACATTTCTCGGTGGTTTCCAATCAATAATTTCTAAGATCTTACTCGGATTAACTCTAATACCATCTTTAGAAACAATGTGTCCCAAAAATCTAACTTTTCAAAGCCGAAAATCACTTTTACTGAATTTAGAAAATAATTTCTTATCCCTCAAAGTCTACAATACAGTTCTTAAGTGCTCAGCATGCTCAGTCTCATCTCGAGAATAAATCAGAATGTCATCGATGAACACAACCACAAACTTGTCCAAATACAGTAGGAAAATTCGATTCATCAAGTCCATAAAAATAGCATGAGCATTAGTTAATCCAAAAGGCATAACAAGAAATTCATAATGCCCATACCTTGTGCTGAAAGAAGTTTTTGGCACATCTGACTCTTTTAACTCTCAACTGATAGTAGCCAGATCTCAAATCAATGTTCAAGAATGATGTTGCTCCTTTCAACTGATCAAACAAGTCATCAATCCAAGGTAAAGGATACTTGTTCTTTATAGTCACCTTGTTAAGCTGTCGATAATCGATACAAAGTCTCATAGATCCATCTTTCTTCATTACAAATAACACTGGAGTAGCCTAGGGAGAAAAACTCGGTCTCACAAAACCCTTATCTCCAAACTCTTGCAACTAATTTTTAATTCTTTCAATTCAGTTGGAGCCATTCTATACGAAGCAATCGATATCGGTGAATTCCTTGGCACTAAATCAATACCAAACTTAACTTCTCTAATTGGTGGCAACCTAGGCAACTCTTCAGGAAAAAAAATCTGGATATTCACTGACTTCCGGCACTGATTCAAGTTTCAATTCAGACATCTTCATATTCAACACATAAGCAAGATAATCTTCATAACCTTTTCTTACGTATCTCTTAGTAGCTATAGATGAAATCACAACAGACGATTCACTTGATTCATCAATTTCAACCCGAAGAACCTCACCATTTTTACATTTCAATTCAATAGTTTTCAGTCTACAATTTACTACCGTATCATGCAGTGTCAACCAATCCATACAAAAAATAATGTCAAATTTATCAATTGGAAACAACATTAAATCAGCCAGAAAATAGTGACCTCGAATCATCAAAGGGTAATTCTTTTAAACTTTATCAACTAGCACATATTTGCCTAAGAGGTTTGACACTTAATTACAAACTTAGTAAACTCGACATACAAACTCTTACTAAATAACAAATGCACACAAACATAAGAATGAGTCGATCCAAGATTGATCAATGCAATAAGATTAGTATCATAAAGAGAAAATGTACCAGAATCACGTCGAGAGATGACACATCCTCCCGCGCACGTATGGCATAAGCTCTAGCAGGTGCTCTAGCTTCGGACCTCACAATTGAATCCTTTATCACACCTTTACTACTAGTTTCATTCCCGGTGTTTCTCGATGGCCTACCTTTATTGGTAGTATTACTCGGCCTTGCACTCAAAAATTATTCTTTCTCAGCCATCTCAGGGCAATCTCGGATAAAATACTCTTGAGAACCACACTTGAAACAACCTCAGTCATTTATCCTACATTCGCCAGGATGTATTCTTCTACAATGTTGACATTCAGGTCTGTTAGACCTAGCATTACCCACACTTGCCATTGAATTAGCTTGAGATTTAAAACTTGAATATTGCTTCCAATGGTCTCTGTGCGAATACCCAGCTGAAACACTCGAACGAGAATACATTTATTTGGAATTCTTTGACTGAGATTGAAATGACTTACTCATCAGACTTTTTCTTGTATTTTTAACCCCACTCTCGGCCTTTCTTTTCTATTTGGTTAGATCTTCGTCTTTGCAAGCTTGATCAATCAATACAACAAATTCTTTTAGTTTCAAGATTCCAACTAATCGTCGGATGTCTTCATTTAGCCCATCTTCGAACCTTTACACATAATAGGCTCGGAGGAAATACACTCTCAGGCATACTTATTGAGCCTACAAATTCTCGCTCATACTCTGTCACTAACATTCGACCCTATTTCAGCTTAAGGAATTCTTTGTGTTTCTGATTGATGAATTGCTGGCTAATGTATTTCTTTCAAAATTCCTCTTGAAAGAATTCCCATGTAACCCTCTCTCTCAGTATCACAGATACTAGTGTCTTCCACCAGTGATATGTGGTGTCCCTCAATAATGATATAACACATTTTAAGCATTCTTTGGGTGTACATGATAACTCATCAAATACTTTGATAGTTTTATCAAGCCAAAACTTGGCTCTCTCGGGATCATCATCTACATTAGCCCTTAATTTCTCAACATCTTGCTTTCTAATCTTATCAACCGGAGGCTTATTCAATCTCACCAATTCCACACCTTAAAAAAATACGGGAATCGATTGGGGATAAGGAGGGGATGGAGGATGTTGAGCATTCAGATTTGTTCGAATAAACTCCAAATATCACTGGTTCATCATATGGAGGAAGGCTTCCCTAGCCCTTTCTCCTCCTCTTGACTAACCATGGGAGGTTTACTTTCAGACGGTGCTGCCTCTTTAGTGGGAGCCGGTGCATTACTTTCTACTTCATCAGCTACAGCTCAGTTGGGATCTATTTACTATATGAAAATATAGTTTAAAATTGTCAAGAATCATCACACTATCACAGTTCATATATGGAATGTATAGGTATATTCTTACACATGCTATGTTACCCCGAGAATTGACTAAATCGTAGCTCTAATACCACTAAATGTAACACCCCTTATGTAACAGCTTGATTTAGACCCTAATCGAAACAATGGTTTTGGGACCAAAAATTCGAAGTCAAAAAATATTTTAATATTATTTTTGGTGTTTACAATATGTGATTGAGCATGTGTGAAAATTCTATGTGAAAATTTTATCTATTGTGTGCTTATATGTAAAAAGGACTTAATCGCATAAAATGCAAAAGCTATGTGCTGATTGTTAAAATGCTTAATTATCATGGTTCATTAAATGTGAGTACTTATGTTGTTATTATTTCACATGTTAAATGGATGGACAAAAATGGGTAGTAGTTAATGGAAATTTAAATGATATTACTAAGGTTATATTGGTAAAACTTGAATTAAAAATAATTAAAAATAAAACAAAAGCATGAAGTTGGGGGTGTTCATCTTTATTGCCGAAAGTTGGAAGAAAAAGAAAGAAAATAAGTTTGCTAGGTTTTGGCACAAAGCTTGGCTAATTGAGGTATGATTTTTGATCGATTTTTAATGATATTTATGTTTTTGTGATCGTTGCTTAGTGTTCTAGCTAGCCCATGCTTTGATTTTAGAATTTGATGGTGGTTTTGTAAAATTCCATTGATGGATGCTTGATCTTTTTGATAGTTGGTGATGAAATATGAAAGATATGTGATAGATTAACATATTTTGTCTTTGAATTTTTGGTGAATTTGGGTAATTTAGGCTAAATTGTGATAATGAGAAATTGGAGGACTTAAATTGAAATAAATGAAATATATGGGCTTGTATGAGCATAAGGAGAATTCGGCTAGGCATATGTGAAGTGAAATTATGTGAATTTGATGATTTTATGAAATAGGGACTAAAGTGTCAAAATGTGAAAATATGAGGGCTATTTTGTAAAATGCCCTAAATATGCGTGTTTGGACTAAATTGAATGATTTGGTGATTGCATAAGATAAATTTGAATATGTTTAGATCAAGAAAAGAGAGATTTGGATCAAGATTGATGCAAAGATAAAGTTCTCAATTAATCGACTTGTTGTGTTATTTCGATGTCCGAGGTAAGTTCGTTTATAATACGGATTGTTTAAATTATGCTCATGTACTATATAATGAAATATTATATGGTTCATGAATTGGTAATGTTAAATGTGAATTGAGAGATGTGGCACTAACTGTGCGAAATAGAATCGATACAATAGAGAACGGCACTGTGTGCGATTGACTATATTGATTGGCACTGTGCATGCGATACTGAGTTATATTTGAATTAAAGTAAAGGCACTAAGTGTGCGATGATATTTAAGCATCGGTTATGAAATTTAGCAGTAAGTGTGCGATTAAAATCAAGGGAATAATAAAGATTGATCAAAATGTGGCATCGATCATTGAGTAGCAAAATTGGTCATTAACTAAGTGTTGGCAAAGGTATGTATTGAAACCTATGTGGTTGATGAATTTGGAAATAGATGAATGGCTGGTTATGTGAGTATTGGATATAGATGAGGTTGAACATTCTTGTGAATTAATCTATGTTATGTTTTATTTTGTATATTGATTTGAATCATTGAGCTAAATGTATTATATTACAAACTTACTAAGCTTTTGAGGTTACTGTATGAAGTTTTATCTGTTCTACAATGGCTACATAGCTAGCTTGGATCCGGGATTGTCAACGACTCAAACACACTATTGGCTATCTATTTTGGTACTTTTGGAAGGTGTATATATTTGGTATATGGCATGTATAGGCTATTAAATATGGTATATTTTGAGTTGTATAGTTCTTGCCATGTGATGTGGCTTGAAAAATGGATGATTTTGGTATATGCCTTAGATGAGTAAAAAGAATGGTTAATATGTGTATGAGTCCACTACGTGAATGGTCTTTATGAATAGTCTTCGGAATATGGAAGTAGTATGTTTATGCTTTGAAATGGTATAAATTTGGTGATACATAAATTTCATGATTTTGAATGTGTAAATGATACTCGTGGTAGTAAGTTGAGAGGGATTTGTATGGAAAAATGATTGAGGATGTTATGAGGTTAAAGATAGGCATATTTGGTATGTTTTGATTGCATCTGAGGTATTTTATGAATAGTCTTCGGAATATGGAAGTAGTATGTTTATGCTTTGAAATGGTATAAATTTGGTGATACATAAATTTCATGATTTTGAATGTGTAAATGATACTTGTGGTAGTAAGTTGAGAGGGGTTTGTATGGAAAAAAATGATTGAGGATGTTATAAGGTTAATGAGAGGCATATTTGGTATGTTTTGATTGCATTTGAGGTATGATTTGATATTGGTTTGATGCTTGTAGGTGATCCCAAAGTGTGGATAGTAATTTGGCCTTGAAAATGGCCTATAATTGCCCACACGGTTGAGCACACAGGCGTGTAGGTCAACAATGACTTTTGAGTTTGCAAATTGTAACAAGTCAGGCTCGACCACGGGCTAAACACACGGGCGTGTGACTGGCCGTGTGGTGCAAGTCAGTGTCGACCACGGGGGAGGCACACAGGCGTGTCTCAGGCCATGTGGACAAGTCAGTATGTGTGCCCTATTTTGCCACGGCTTCGACACACGGGTGTGTCTGAGGCTGTGTGAGACATACGGCCTATCAACATGGATGTGTGACCTCTATAGATTTGAAAAATGTTTGATTTTCAAAAAATTTTATATGTGTTCGGTTTAGTCCCGACCCCTTTCTATCACGTGTTTAAGGTATCGTAAACCTCATTAAGGGACTATATGCATATATTTTGATATGTTTTGACGATGATAGACTTTGTGTTGTAGAATGATTGTAAATGTTCTAGTATGATCGGTAATGCCTCTTAACCTTATTTTGGCGACAGTTACGGGTTAGAGGTGTTACATTTTATTAGTATCAAAGCTACGGTTTAGTCAATTCTAGGACTAACGTAGCGCGTGTGAGTCTAGCTATACATGCCATATATATAATTTCGATAGTGTGATGAATCCTGACAGTTAAAAATGTGATTTCATATAGTAATGGATCCCGATCGAGCAATTGCTGATGATGTAGAGAGTAATGCGCCTGCACAATGCCGGCTGAGTCTAGGATGATTGCTAGTAGCCATGAGGGAGAGGCTAAGCAAGCATTCTTCCAAATGATAAGTGAGTGGTTTTCAGAGTTCGTTCAAACGAATCTAGCTGCTCAACAACCTCCACCCCCACAAGTGCCTGTTGTGCAACAAGTTTTAGATCTGATTCGAATGAATAAGCCTCTTGTAGATAAAATTTGAAAGTATGGGGCCAAAGAGTTTAGAGCCACAGCTGATGATGATGCCTAGCGAGCTAAGTTTTGGCTCGAGAATACAATTAGAGTGTTTGATGAGATGTCATTAACTCCTAATGAATGCTTAAAATGTGTTATATCATTGTTAAGAGATACGACATATAATTGGTGGAAAACATTGATATCTATGGTTTCGAGAGAGAGAATCACGTGGGATTTCTTTCAAGTTGAATTCTGGAAGAAATACATTAGTCAACGATTTATAGATCAGAAACGTAAAAAGTTTCTAGAGCTGAAACTGGGTCGCATGTCTGTTACTGAGTTTGAACGGAAGTTTGTGAGATTGAGCCAATATGCGTGGGAATATGTTTCGACCGAAACTATCATGTGCAAACGATTTGTTGAAGGTTTGAATGAAGATATCAAATTATTGTTTGGAATATTAGATTTGAATGAATTTGTAGTATTAGTTGAAAGAGCCTGCAAAGCCGAGGGGCTTAGTAAAGAAAAGAAGAAAGCAGTTTCTGAGGATAGAGATGAAAGAAAGAGATCGATGAATAAGTCATACCAACCTTAGTCAAAGAGATTCAGAGATGCAAGCAATTGTTCAAATGTTTCGTTTGGACATACGAGTAAAGATCGTGTGAAACAAAGTGTTGGTCCAAAAACTCAAATTTCGATTGAATCTAGTGTTGGTAGTGTAAAAAGCAACAAGCCTGAGTGTAGACAGTGTGGAAGATGACATGTTGGAAAATGCTGTGGCAAGTATAATAATAGTGTTTTCTATAAAGGTGGATCACGAGATCACTTCATTCGAGATTGTCCAGAGTTAGCTGAGAGAAACAATGTTCAGAATGTAAGGCTGAGTAATACACCGACTAGGGGTAGACCACCCAAAAACACCAGAAATGTGAGTGGAAGTCAGGAAGGAACAACCGATACAGCTATGAGATCCAATGCGAAAGCACCTGCCTGAGCTTATGCTGTTCGCGCTCGAGAAGAAGCGTCATCTCGGACATCATAACTGGTACTTTTACTCTATTTGATAATGATGTGATTGTATTGATAGATCTAGGATCTGCTCATTCATATGTGTGTGTGAATCTGGTATCTAGTAAGACTCTGCCTATTGAGTCTACTGAATTTGTAATTAGAGTATCAAACCCCTTAGGCAAGTGTGTTCTAGTTGATAAAATGTGCAAGAATTGTTTGTTGATGTTTCAGAATAACTGTTTTCTTGCTAATTTGATGCTGCTACCATTCGATGAAATTTGATATAATTCTAGGTATGGATTGGCTCACTTTGCATAATACTATTATGAATTGTAAAAGAAAGAGTATTGATTTGATAAGTCAGAATGGTGAGATAGTTTGAATTGAATCCAGTGATTTGAATGGACTACCGATTATTATATCATTGACAAAAGCTTTGAATTATGTGAAAAAGGGTTGCGAAGCCTATCTTGCGTATGTGATAGATTTTAAAGTGATTGAAAAGAATGTTGAAACTGTGCCTGTGGTATGTGAGTTCCTAGACGTATTTCCTGAAGAATTATCGGGATTTCCTCCGATACGAAAAGTCAAGTTTGGTATTGATTTAGTGTCGGGAACGATTCCTATTTCAATAGCTCTGTATAGAATGGCACGGACATAATTGAAAGAGTTAAAGTCTCAGTTGCAAGAGTTGACAGATAGAGGATCTGCACGACCTAGTTTCTCGCCCTGGGGTGCTCCTGTGTTGTTTGTAAAAAAGAAAGATGGGCACTATGAGGATGTGTATTGATTACCGACAGTTGCACAAAGTGACGATAAATAATAAAAATCCTTTGCCTTGTATTGATGATTTGTTTGATCAATTGAAAGGAGCCACCGTGTTTTTAAAGATAGATTTGAGATTCAGTTACTACCAGCTACAAGTTAAAGAATCAGATGTGCCAATGACTGCTTTCAGAACGAGGTATGGGCATTATGAATTCTTAGTTATGCCTTTCGGTCTAACGAATGCTCGTGCAGCGTTTATGGATTTGATGAACTGGATATTCAGACTGTATTTGGATCGATTTTTTGTGGTTCTTATTGATGACATTCTAATTTATTCTTGTGATCAGACGCAACATGCCAAGCATTTGAGAATCGTGTTACAAACCTTGCATGAGAAGCAATTGTATGCAAATTTTAGCAAATGTGAGTTCTGATTGCGTGAGGTTGGTTTTCTAGGACATATAGTGTCAGCTGCAGGAATACGAGTTGATCCGAGCAAGAAATTAGCAATTTTGGAGTGGAAGCCTCCGAGAAATGTGTCTGAAGTCCGTAGCTTTCTTTGACTAGCGGGATATTATAGATAGTTTGTGAAAGGCTTCTCGATGATTGCGACTCCATTGACAAAATTGTTACAGAAAGATGTTAAATTCGAGTGGTCAGAAAAGTGCCAGTAGATTTTTGAATAGTTGAAAGCATTGTTGACAGAGGCACCAGTGTTGAAAGCAAATCAACACTTATGCCTTGAAAATGGCCTATAATTGCCGACACGGTTGAGCACACGGGCGTGTGGCTCGACCATATCTTTCAAGTTTACAAATTGTAACACGTCAGGCTCGACCATGGGCTAGACACACGGGCGTGTGACTGGCCATGTGGTGCATGTTAGTGTCGAGTAGGGGGGAGGCACACGGATGTGTCTCAGGCCATGTGGACAAGTCAGTATGTATGCCCTGTTTTGCCACGGCTTGGACACATGGGCGTGTCCGAGGCCGTGTGCCTACCCACACGGGTGTATGACCTCTGTAGCTTTGAAAAATGTTTGATGTTCAGAAAATTTTGTATGTGTTCGGTTTAGTCTTGACCCCTTTCTATCATGTGTTTAAGGTCTCCTAGACCTCATTGAGGGACTATATGCATATATTTTGATATGTTTTGACGATGATAGACTTTGTGTTGTAAAATGATTGTAAATGTTCTGGTATGATCGATAATGCCTCTTAACCCTATTCCGGCGACGGTTACGGGTTAGGGGTTTTACACCTTACCTGTATTCAACACCGTAACAGGGTACGAGGCATTACAGAACTTAGCACACAAGCATTCTAGCAATTTCGAGATATAAAAGTTGCGTCCAAATTAAAACCGCCCACATTCAATCATAAAGTCCCTAATACGAGCCTACGAGGCCCAAAATATGTGCTGGAAGTGGTTTGGGACTAAACTGAGAACTCATGAAATTTTTACAAAACATAGAATTTTTTTGCTAATTGCAGGGTTGACAAGCCCGTGTGGTCGAAGGGACATGCCCATGTGACCCTGAGAAACGCTCGTGCTTCAGACCGTGTTCAATGTAGGGTGCTCTCTGACTTTTGCCACACGGCCATGCCACACACCCATGTGCTTATTTAATTTAATTCAAATTAAGTGTAGGTTTCACAAGGCCAAGACACACGCCCATGTTCTAGGCCATTTGCTATATTCTGGACATTCTGTTTCTCAAAATTAAGGTGCAGGGGACACACGATTGTAACACATGCCCGTGGGGTAGACCGTGTGTCTAACACGGCCTAGACACACACCTGTGTGTCAACCGGTGTGGGCAAAAACAAGGCCATTTACCAAGCCATTTGCCACCCCTTTAATGCACACACCTACATAACATAACATTGCACCAATTCTGTAACACCCCAAATCTGGTCAAACATTACGACCAAATCTAGATTTTTACGTGAAGGGTAGTTTTGAAAATTTGAACAACACCTCACAATTTGAAAAAAAAAACATTTTGTTTAGTGATCCCATGTTAAGGGCTAGTTAAAACTTTGTTGAGAATATATTAGAACAACTTAGGATTAAAAATGGGTTTATTGTAAAAGTCGAACTTGGAATATTTTATAAGGTGACAATTGAGACCAATGTTGAGATTCGTGACCTTTTGAAAGTAGTATTTGTAGTATTAAGAAAACCCCAAGTTAAATTATTTCATGCTTATGATCCATACGTTGATATTTTGGAAAACCTTTACTTATGTTTTTAAGAAAACCCCATTTTTCAGCAGTTCATAACATATATAAAATCAGCATTTAATCAAAACCCCGAAATAAAGTTAAAGTGGCCTTATTACAAATTAAAATCTCGAAATAAAAATAACTTCAAATTTTACTATGAATTTACTAAAGAAATCACAACGCATGGCCACCCCGAGTTCGCCTCGGCTCCAAAACCCGCGATCTACTGATTACCTGCAAAATTTAGCAGAGGGGTGAGTCACCAAGACTCAGTGTGCAAATCCCCATATAACTGAAACTGGGCCTTAGCCCACTCATGATGGCATATGTCACATGTATGCAATGCAGCCCAACCCAGTCTAGCTCTCTATCCAAATGCCCGTGGCATTATGCCACTGTAGTTCTTGACCACCGTGTTCCCAGACCACTCGTGACAAAGTCACTAAAATATTTAACTGTGGGGCCAACCCACCGTGGTCTCAGACCACCGTGACAATCTCTGATAAGTTTATGCATACGTGGGGCCAACCTACTGTGGTCTTAGACCACTGAGACAAGTGACTGATATAAGCATACATGGTTTCAAACCACCGTCGTTCTTAGACCACCGTGACATTGGTCACTTAATTATCACTTCCCTTTTCTATCATTTCCAAGCACATGCTCATTTCATCATGCTAAAAATGGATGCACATAAAATCAATGTATAATAGGTAATTATTCATACATGCATATCATCTCGACTGTCAAATCAGTCTTATCGGCCTCCAGCCATCATAGTTAATAGCGTAAGCAATAAAAAGACGTGTGAGTAATACACATCTGATAACGCTTAGTACCATGCTTTCTACGTCGACGCTCTCACTAGCTAGGATGACAACTATTTGCCTATCCCAGGCAGACGTCGGCTCTCTACCACAACCCAGCGAAATGTCCTGAATCGCCGACAGAGCACGCTTCTTAAACTTAAGAGTAGGGATTACGGATACACTCCCCTCCTTGGTTTGACTTACACTTGCATCCATGGAGAATATTTGATCAATACACACAGAGAAGTGTAGATTGACTAATAACAAAATTGGTTAAGGCATATCACCATTGATAGGAATAAATGATCAAGAAATCACAAAATGGCTCCTTGCCTCAAGAGCCCGAATGAAGTGATTCGACTAGGCAAACAACAACCCTTTGATTTTGGACTACCAACACTCGGCTAAAAGAGTTTCCCGGAGTAACGTCCCCAAAATGAAAAAGGAAGAAGGGTAGGAGATTAGTCGCAAGCCATTAATCAATAACAAATAGCAATTCGGCTATGGCTCCCATAAAACTGAAAGGAGAAGAGGAAACAGGAGAACCCCCTTACATTACGATATTGATGAAGAGTAACCAAGATAGGTTAGGTAGCAACGAGTAGCCCCTTCACACCTTAAGCTACACGGGCAGCATCGATTCAAGTTGACAAAGAACTAAAGGTTCGGTTAGCGAAGAAGGATACGGAGAATAGAAAAGAAAAGAGAAGAAAGTCGAAAGAAGAGAAAAAAGATCTTACCTTTAACAATCCAGAAGCAGAGTGGAACTGATTCGCTTGGGATAATAGGAAATATTCAGCTAAGAGAAAACAATAGGGTGTTAATAGGACAGATGCAAGGTTTTGGCTTGCAAGAGAGGAGATGAGAGTTGAACTAGGTTGGGTTATGGTGCTTAAAAGAAGAGCAAAGAAGATGAAGAAGATTCAGTAAGGGAGGTGACTTCAAGGGATTCGGCTTGATAAGAAAATAGCAAAAGAAAATGAATTCAAATGCGAAAGTGAATGGTGAAGAAAGGTTTGGCCAAAGGTGTTTTGGTAACCTTTTAGAAAGAAAAAGTGCAAAAATGGGGAGGTTTGAAGTCAAGGGAGAAAAGATGAGAAAGGTTGAGGAAACCAACCCAAAAAGAAAATGAAAGGAGACCTTAGATGCTCTTAGGAAGTTTCGGTACACATCAACTAGGCAACTTCAAAAATAAAACCAAACTTCCCACACAAATTTGGCACACCAACCTAACAAGTCAAAACCAATTGTGCTCCCACCAACATCCCCCTTTGTTGACCGCAACCCCCTCTCAAGAGACCCCCCACTTCCGGCCACCACATCACCATCAACAACCCACGATTTCCTCCTACTTCACTCCCCTTCAACCATTCAAACCTTGTTGACCCATTCAAACCCCACAAACTCCTTATGGCCACCCATTCGAAATGTTTGACGCATTCTTCTTCCACCCCCTCAGTGTCCTGGCCGAATCCACTTCTCCCCTATCCAGGTGCCAAAAATAAAGCTTCAAAATGAGGCTTATGGGATTCGAACCTCACCCCTACTGCTGCTCCCTTGTGACACCACTTCCCTGCACTTTAAGTGGCATCTCCTTGCCACTTTACCACACCTCTTCTTGTGTTAACAAGCACAAGTAATTACCCTTAAGGCCTGCCCAGCTAGCTCTCCCCTAAAGCGCCTAAAAACAAAATTTTCACCAAGGCTCAAGCTTAACCCCGAGCCTAACCAGGACCTCCAAACATACCAAATTAACAAAAAAATCATGCCAAACACACAGAGACATAAAATGCAAAGCCCCTAATACCGAGATGTTACAGTTCTACCCCCTTAAAGAAATTTTGGCCCCGATATTTACCTAATCATAAGAGGTGATGGTATTGCTGTCGCATCACATCCTCCGGCTCCCACGTGGCTTCTTCTGAACCCTGCTACAACACTTTAACCAATGGAACCATCTTCCTTCGCAATACTTTAACGTCTCGGTCTAAAATTTGAACTAGTTCTTCCTCAAATGATAAATCAGGTCTCACTTCAATTTCCTTTACTGGCACTATGTAAGATGGATCCGAACGGTACTACCTTAACATCAAGAAATGGAATACATCATGTATCTGCCTCAATTCCGGAGGTAACTCGAGCTGATAAGCTACTGGTCCCACACGTTTCAACACCCGATAAGGCCTGATGAACCTGGGGCTTAGCTTGCCCTTCCGTGCAAACCTTAAGACTTTCTTCCACGGTGAAACTTTTAGAAAAACCCGATCACCCACAGAGAACTCTATATCCTTACGCTTCAGATCCGCATAGGATTTCTGCCTATCAGAAGATTCTTTCAACCGAGCCAGAATTAATTTAACCTTCTTTTTATTTCTAAAACCAATTTTGGACCCAATAACTATCGCTCCCCCAACCCTGTCCAGCAAGTAGGGGTGCAACACTTCCTACCATAAAACGCTTCATAGGGTGCCATCTGAATATTGGATTGATAGCTGTTGTTATATGCAAATTCTGCCAACGGTAAGAACTCCTCCCAACTACCCCTAAAATCGATAACACAGCCTCTCGACATGTCTTCTAGGATCTGAATTACCCTCTTAGACTGAGCATCAGTTTGTAGATGAAACGCTTACTAAAATTCAGTCTTGTACCCAATGCCTTATGTAACGCCTTCCAGAACCGTGGCATAAACCTGGGTTCTCTGTCTGATATGATAGACACAGGTACTCCATGCAACCTCAAAACCTCTGCTACATACAGCTTGGCAATACGAACTGGTATGAAGTGAGCGGACTTCAATAACCAATCGACAATCATCCACGCCGAATCTTTCTTCATGGGCGTAAGGGGTAGCCCACTCACAAAATCCATTGTTATCCGCTCCTACTTCCAAAGTGGAATCTTCACTAGTTGTAGCAACCCCAAAGGCAACTAGTGTTTCGCCTTCACCTACTGACATGTCAAGCATTTACCCACAAACTCAGTAACTTCCTGTTTCAGACCTGGCCACCAAAACTATTCTCGTAGATCCCTATACATCTTACTCCCACCAGGATGCATAGCGTATGGACTACTATGCGCTTCCTGTAGAATCTTCTGCCTCAACTCGAAACCCTTCGGCATACGAGCTTTTCCCCGAAAGCACAATATCCCATCACTGTTCACACCAAAATCTGCTATCTCACCACTTTTCACTAGCTGAAATTTAGGATTTAGCTATTCATCTGATAACTGCTTCTCTTTTATCTGATTGACCCAAGAAGGCTTCGCTTGAAGTTCAGCTAGCAAACTTCTATCATCATACAAGCTGAGATGAAAACATTGCCCTTAAGTTTGATATTACATTACGGCTCAAAGCATCTGCCACAACATTAGCTTTACTCGAGTGGTACTTGATTAAACAGTCGTAATCCTTCAACAACTCAACCCATCCCTGCTGCCTTAAATTCAACTCCTTCTGGGTAAGGAAATACTTTAAGCTCTTGTGGTTTGTATAAATAATTGACTTCTCCTCACACAGATAGTGTCCACAGATCTTCAGAGCAAACACTACCGCAACTAACTCCAGGTCATGTGTGGGATAATTCACTTCATGCGGTCTCTACTATTGAGACACATATTAACAAGAATCAAGAAAACGGTACCCCTTTCCATAACAACTTGGTTAACAGTGCAACTATTAACGAGAATCCTTCAACAAACCTTCTGTAATACCCAGCCAATCCAAGAAAACTCCGAATTTTTGCCACAGACTTAGGCAGTTTCCAGTCCAACACAGCTTCAATTTTCTGGGGATCAACCCTAATTCCCTCAACAGGCACAACATGTCCCAGAAAGGTAACTTCCCTTAACCAAAATTCACACTTGAAGAATTTGGCGTACAACTGCTTTTCTCTCAGAATCTACAGAACCTCCCAAAGATGTGAATCATGTTCCTCTTCCGTACTTAAATAAACCAAGATATCGTCTATGAACACCACAACAAACCGGTCTAGATAGGGTTGGAATACTCGGTTCATCATATCTATAAATGCAACTGGTGTATTCGTCAACCCAAATGGCATTGCCAAGAACTCGTAGTGACCATAACGAGTTCGAAAAGCGGTCTTCTGAATATCGGCCTCCTTGACCTTAAGCTGATGATAGCCTAGCCTCAAACCTATCTTTAAGAAGACCGAAGCGCCTCGCAACTGATCAAACAGATCGTCTATCCTAGGCAACGAGTACCTGTTCTTAATCGTTAGCTTGTTCAGTTGCCTATAGACAATACACATCCACATCGACCCATTCTTCTTCTTAACAAACAACACTGGTACTCCCTAAGGTGATATACTGGTTTGAATAAAACCTCGATCCAACAACTCCTGAATCTGCACTTTAAGTTACACCAACTCCTTCGGTGCCATCCTATACGGAGTAATGGACACTGGCACTGTTCCTGGAAGAAGATCAATACCGAACTCTACCTCGCGATCCGGAGGTAACCCTAAAAGCCCTTCCGAAAAGACGTTTATAAACTCCTCCACTATTCTAACATCCTTTACAGGTAACTCGTTAGCCTCCAAAGCACTAATGAAAGCTAAGAACTCTTTACACCCTTTTCGCACCATTCTTTCAGCCTTTAAAGCAGACACTATATTAGACAAGTAGTTCCTCCTTTCACCTATCACTAACACCTCATTATTCTCAAGAGTCCTTAGCACCATACGCTTAGCAGCACAATCCAAGTTTGCTCAACAATTCACTAACCAGTCCATGCCTAAGATCAAATCAAACTCATTGAGCGGTAGTTCCATCAAATCAGCTGGGAAAACCATCCCTTGTACTTCTAGAGGTACACCCCTAAAGAGTTTGTTCACCACTATAGATTGTCCTAAAGGGCTAAGTACAATCATCTCCCTAGAAGCAATCTCAGAGTCTATGTTCAGAGTTCCTGACACAGTACTAGTAACATAGGAATGCGTAGATCTAATATCAATTAGTGCAAAAAAGGGCAAACCAAAAATAAGGAACGTATCGGTTATGACGTCCGGTGCATCACCCTCTTTTCGGCGTCTAACTGCATAGACTAACCCTAGCTATCTTGCAACTGTGTTCCCAGCACCTCTGCTTGGTGCTCCACCTCCACGACCAAAACCATTTCCTCCTCTGGCCAGACCACGACCTCTTTGTGGTTGCTGGCCACCTCTACCAGACTGAGCATAACTCTGGCCTACTGGCCATCTTTTGTTTGGCTCTTGCGGACAGTCCCTTACCTAATGATCTACTGATCCACACCTGTAACATCTATTACTTTTTGCCTAGCACTCCCCCGAGTGAAACTTCCCACATGTAGCACATTGCTGTAGCCGCCCAACAACAACAAGCCTTGCAACTCGACTCAGCCCATCAAACTTCGGCCTCTTTTGGAAATTTCCAGCTTATCCTGACGACCCAAAATTTCTTTTGTACTTACCATTGTCCCTATCTTGGTGCTGTCTTTCAGATCGCTTTACCTCTTCGGCTATCTTAGTCTTCTCAACCAAAACAATGAATTCCCTTTCTCGTTGCAGAGCTATCAGTACTCGCAACTCATCCCTCAAACTATCTTCAAATCTGACATAACACTCATGTTCTGTTGACACCATACCTCGAGCATAATGGCTTAGACGTAGGAACTCTGCCTCATACTCGGCCACTGACTTACTCCACTGAGCAAAGTTAAGGAATGCCTTCCACTGAGCATCCACATAGCTCAACCCAATATATTTTCTCTAGAACGCAGACTCGGCCACTGACTTACTCCCAGGTAATACGGTCAGCTGCCGTGCCTTCTCTTACCGTAAACAACCATTGATAAGCCTCATCTCGAAGAAAAGACACCAATCCTTTTAATTTCTCTTCCACCATACAGTCAAGATAATCCATAATGCGCTCAACCGCTTTTAGCCAGTACTCAGCTACATTGGGAGCTATACCAGAAACGCCCCTAAACATCTTATCCTGTTAGCTAGGAGTCACTCTGACACAGATTTTCGAGCTACTGATCCCGTGCTCGCTCCAGCAACTCGCTCTAAAACTCACAACATAGCCTGCGACACAGCATCATCTCCACCAGTTTGGTCCTAGAACTCCATTTTTACAACTGGTGATACTGGCACCTCACCTTCTGGCCCATGCCCATATTTCGAAGGCCCAGTCCCAACTCCCTGGACTCTACCACGGCCACGCACACCGCAACCACGTCCTCTAGCACTCATGATTATCGATTCAACTTAATCTGATTAAAAGTTTTATGAGTTAGTATTTTTTCCACTATTTACTACTGGACAATCTTATGAGAATAGCATTATGAGTAATTCTCGCCAATTCATACATACCTAAGGTTTCAGTCTCTAGAGTTGCATTCTTTAGTACAAGCAATCATAGCATATTACAACTACTTCATGTAAAATAACCAATAGTCAGAAGAATTACCGTGCGGATTTGGTACCGGAGACCTGGGTGCCATGCTTCCAGAAAACTTATATATTTCAAAACCATTTTCTAAATCAACCTTTGAAACATTTTTGAACCCCATACCCACAGCTGAGTTTTTGAAACCTGGCTTTGATACCAAAATTGTAACACCCTAAACCCGGTCAAACGTTACAACCAAATCTAGATTGTTACGGGAAGGGTAATTTTGAAAATTTGAACAAAACCTCACAATTTGAAAAAAAACATTTGTTTAGTGATTCCATGTAAAGGGCTAGTTAAAACTTTGTTGAGAATATTCTACCAACTTTATATCAGAACAACTTAGAGTTAAAAATGAGTTTATTATAAAAGTCAAACTTGGAATATTTTATAAGATGACAATTGAGATCAATGTTGAGATTTGTGATCTTTTGAAAGCAGTATTTGTAGTATTAAGAAAACCCCAAGTTAAATTATTTCATGCTTATGATCTATACGTTGATATTTTTGAAAACCTTTACTTACGTTTTTAAGAAAACGTCATTTTTCGGTAGTTCATAACATATATAAAATCAGCATTTAGTTAAAACCCCAAAATAAAGTTAAAGTGGCCTTATTACAAGTTAAAATCCCGAAATAAAAATAAGTTCAAAATTTAGTACGAATTTACTAAAGAAATCACAATGCATGGCCACCCCTGTTCCGCCTTGGCCCAAAACTCGCGATCTCATCGATTACACGCAAAATTTAGCAGAGGGGTGAGTCACCAAGACTCAGTGTGCAAATCCCCATATAACTCAAACTGGGCCTTAGCCCATTTAGTATGGCATATGTCACATGTATGCAATGCAGCCCAACCCAGTCTAGCTCTCCATCCAAACGCCCGTGGCATTATGCCACTGTGGTTCTTGACCACCGTGGTCCCAGACCACTCGTGACAAAGTCACTAAAATATTTAATCGTGGGGCCAACCCACTGTGGTCTTAGACCACCGAGACAAGTCACTAATATAAGCATATGCGGTTTCAAACCATCGTGGTTCTTAGACCACCGTGACATTAGTCACTTAATTATCACTTCCCTTTTCAGCCATTTCCAAGCCCATGCTCATTTCATCATGCTAAAAATGGATACATATACTATCAATGTATAACAGGTAATTATTCGTACATGCATATCATCGAATATCATCATAGTGGAACTTACCGGTGTCTCCAACCTTACCCACTAGGGCATCTCGACTGTCAAATCAGTCTTATCGACCTCTAGCCATCACAGTTAATGGTATAAGAAATAAAAAGATGTGTCAGTAATACACACCTGAAAACGCTTAGTACCACTCTTTCTACGTCGACGCTCTCACTAGCAGGGACGACAACTATTTGCCTATCCCAGGTGGACGTCGGCTCTCTACCACAACCCGGTGAAAAATCCCGATCCGCCGACACAGCATGCTTCTTAAACTTAGGAGTATGGATTACGGATACACTCCCCTCCTTGGTTTGAATTACATTTGCATCCATGGAGAATCTTTGATCAGTACACATGGAGAAGCGTAGATTGACTAATAACAGAATTGGTTAAGGCATATCACCATTGATAGGAATAAATGACCAAGAAATCACAAAATGGCTCATTACCTCAAGAACCCGAATGAAGTGATTCAACTCGATAAATAACAACCCTTCAGTTTTGGACTACCAATACTCGGCTAAAGGAGTTTCCCAGAGTAATGTCCCCAAAATGAGAAAAGAAGAAGGGTAGGAGATTAGTCGCAAGCCATTAATCAATAATAAATAGCTATTCGGCTATGGCTCCCATAAAACCGAAAGGAGAAGAGGAAATGAGAGAACCCCCTTACCTTGCAATATTGATGAAGAGTAACCAAGATAGGTTAGGTAGCAACGAGTAGCCCCTTCACGCCTTAAGCTACATGGGCAGCATCGATTCAAGTTAACAAAGAACCGAAGGTTCGATTAGCGAAGAAGGATACGAAGAACAGAAAAGAAAAGAGAAAAATAGAAAGAAGAGAAAGAAGATCTTACCTTCAACAATCCAGAAGCAGAGTGGAACCGGTTCGCTTGGGATAACAAGAACTATTCGACTAAGAGAAAACAATAGATTGTTAATAGGACAGATGCAAGGTTTCAGCTTGCAAGAGAGGAGATGAAAGTTGAACTAGGCTGGGTTATGGTGCTTAAGAGAAGAGCAAAGAAGATGAAGCAGATTTGGCAAGAGAGGTGACTTCAAGGGATTCGGTTTAAGAAGAAAATAGTAAAAAAAATGAATTCAAATGCGAAGGGTGAATGGTGAAGAAAGTTTCGTCCAAAGGTGTTTTGGTAACCTTTAAGAAAGAAAAAGTGCACAAATGGGGAGGTTTGAAGTCAATGGAGAAAAGATGAGAAAGGTTGAGGAAACCAACCCAAAAAAGAAAATGAAAGGAGACCTTAGATGCTCTTAGGAAGTTTCAGCACACCTCAACTAGGCAACTTCAAAAACAAAACAAAAGTTCCCACACAAATTCGGCATACCCACCTAACAAGCCAAAATTGATTGTGCTCCCACCAACATCCCCCTCTGTTGACCGCAACCCCCTATCAAGAGACCCCCCACTTTTGGCCACTACATCACCATCACCAACCCACGATTTCCTCCTACTTTCACTCCCATTCAACCATTCAAACCTTGTTGACCCATTCAAACCCCACAAACTCCTCATGGCCACCCATTCGAAATGTTTGACTCATTCTTTGTAATAGTCCAAATTTGACCCTAATAGAAACGGTGGTTTCGGGACCACGAGTCCGAGTCAAAATTATTTTTAAATATTATATTCTGTGCTTATTATAAGTGAATTAATGTCTGTGAAAGTTTCGTAGAAAAATTCAATCGTTTGTATGTTCAATTTAACAAAAAGACTAAATCGCGTAAAGCATAAAAGTTGCATGCTATATTGAAAAGTACCTATTTGATGATGGCTTTTTAAATTGGAGCATTAAAAGGGAAATTAACCCATTTTTAAGTCAGTGGGTGGCATTTTTCAAAACTAACCTTAAGATATATGTTAAGAAATTATATGTTAAAGGTTAAATAGGTAATTAGTTAAATAATTTATTATATGTTAAAATAATATAAAACAAGCCATGATCTTTTTTTTTCACTTTTGATAGCCGAATGTTGAAGGAAGAAATAAGCTTTGGAGTTCTTTAAATTTCGGCATTTCTAAGCTAAAAATCAAGGTTAGTTTGATTTGGGTTTTTGTTAATTTTTACGTTTTTGTGATTGTTGCTTCGAATACTTCAATACCCATGCTTGAATTTTTGATTTTGATCAATATTTTGAAATGTACCATTGATGATTTCATGAGTTTTATGATGTTATTTGATGGATTATGAAAGATATATGTTAAATTGATATGTTTTGTTTTTGGATTTTTGGTGATTTTAAGAGATTAGGGCTTAATTGTGAAAATAAAATTTTAGAGGGACTTAAATGTGAAATAAACAAAATATATGGATTTGTATGAGTACTATAGATATTCGCCCTCAAGGTATTTATACAAATTGTGTGTATTTTGTGTTTTAAGCAAATAGGACTAAATTGCAAAATATGAAATAATAGGGCAAAATGGTAAATTACCCATTTATGTATTTTGGGACTAAATTGAGATGAAATGTAATTGAATGAGCTTATTTTAAATATGTTTAGATCAAGAATAAAGAAAAAACAAATTTGGATCGGGAAATGCGAAGGTTATCAAATAGCCTACTACTTCAGTCCATCGATATTTGAGGTAAGTCCTTAAGCAAATTTATGTTGAGAAATTATTTATGAAAGTAGTGCATGATAAAAATTGGTATTGAAGGCAAGAAAATAGAGGTAGGCCCAATGTGGGGTATGAAATCTTAGTAAATTTATTTGTTGAATGTGATGTGAATAATTATGTTCGGTTTAACATGAAATTGTAAAATAAAGTATACGAGATGGATGTGATTTTAGCATTAAGTAATGTGTATGAAAATGTTGATTGGTTTGATAATCGGGCTTTAATGCCTAGCAGGCCTCGTGCCAGTGTTATTATCGGGCTTTGATGCCTAGCACGCCTCGTGCCGGTGTTACATATCAGACTTTAAATGCCTAGTAGGCTTCGTGCCAGTGATTTATTTCGGGCTTTAATGCCTAGCAGGCTTCATGCCGGTGGTTTATTTCGGCTTTAATGCCTAGCAGGCCTAGTGCCGGTGAATTATTTTTGGCTTATTGCCTAGCAGGCCTAGTGCCGGTGAATTATTTCAGGCTTAATGCCTAGCAGGCCTTGTGCCGGTGGAATGATTTTCAGACCTTGGGTCTAGCAGGCTTAATGTCAGTGTGTACTTCGGGCCTTGATGCCTAGCAGGCGTAATGCCAGTGACATTTATAAATGAAAAAGAAAAGCCATGGATTATTTACAAGGTGGGTTATAACTACAACGTGGGTTATAACTACAACAATAAGGTAAAGGTTCGGGTAAGCCTAAGTTGTACTTAAAATGTAAGTAAATAGGTATATATATATATATAAATACCCTTTCGAATCAAGTAAATTGAGGTATGGCTGAAGCTTTTGTTGAAATGTTAAAGGCACTTTCATTCATATTGAAATATGAATATGATACGTGTATTGAAGTATGAGTTTGATTATGAAATTGAGATTCGGTATATGTATAATTGGTATAAGTGAATAATGAGCATATGTGGTATAAATATGTTATATTAATAGTTTCAATTATACAAATACTTAAAGTATTTTAGTGTTGAGATTCCATGCTTATAATAGAGCGGTTAGCTAATTTGCTAAGTGAGATTCATGACTTACGGCTTTGATAGCATTTATGTGATAAATATGCAAATAGTGTTGAGATTCCATGCTTATAATAGATGGTTAGCTAATTTGCTAAGTGAGATTCATGACTTACGGCTTTGATAGCATTTATGTGATAAATATGCAAATAGTGTTGAGATTCCATGCTTATAATAGATGGTTAACTAATTTGCTAAGAGAGATTCATGACTTGCGGCTTAGGTAGCATTTATGTGATAAATTATTGTATTTAAAATCCTACTCGAATGGATATTAGGTGGTATGTATAGTATTGTTTGAATGTTTAGTTAAGTACCGAATTTACCTTGGACTTACTAAGCTAGTAAGCTTACCTTGTGTGTATCTCTTGTCTATTTTATAGATTTCATTCAAGCTACGGGCTCAAAGGATCGTCAGAAGAATCATCCACACTATCAACTCCTTTCTTTTTGGTATTTATATATGTGGTTTTTGGATCAAAAAGGCATGTATAGGTTAGACTAAATTGTTAAATCCATGAACTCGGGACTTGTTTATAAGCATAACTTAGCCTTGCGAAAAAGGCTTATTTCTTTGACTAATATTAGTTATTGTGCTCTTTGATATGTTAGTTGGAAATATGCATGAATAGTTAAATGCTTGACATGCTCGGTGCTCAGAAATTTATTCTTGGCTTGCTATCTGCTAATTTAGGTTGTTGTATGATGCATAGAGAGTATGTTTGCGATTAAATGAATTCATGTTCTTTACGTCCAATATGTTTACAAATGAATATGAAGTTTAGTCATAAGTATTTCAGGCATATGAACATAGCTTTTATTTTGTGTTATAATGAGGATATATATATTTGATTTTCTTTTTAAATGACTAGATTGTATATGGGTATGTCATTGTGATGCAAAATTAGTAAGGATTTTCTTACTTTATATTTGGCCATGGCCTAGATATTTGTAATAGATACAATTTGGTTTTGTAAGCAGTGACACCACATGCCACTATAAATGTCTTATTCATATGAAATTAGTCAAGGGGTATAAGGATGATATATTTGTTATGTTTATAATTGGTATCCAAGTATGTTGATGGAGTTTTAATACCACTGTGGTAAAACGTGCAATAACATTTGAAATTGGTAAATGTGGAATCTTTGGTTTATATATATATATATATATATATATATAAATTTGGTATGATTAAATTAGGTTAGAAATAATGAATGTGACCGAATAGGTAGTTATTTATTAGTTCAACGTGTGAATTTTAAACTATTCTATTTAGTTATTCAATTATGCGTATTTGTATTTGCTAATTATGTATAAATGTTTAAAATGATTATAGACTATATGATAATTTGGTAATGGAATGAAAGGATATATGTATCGTATAAACATCTGAGATTCATTTATATGCATGCAAATGACTTCATGTGAACTTTGAGTTGAGTGATTATTTGTTTTAATCTAAATTTTTGGTATGAATTATTAGTTGGACATTGAAAAGTTGAGTTAAAAATTTGGGGATTTAATAAATGTATGAATTGCTATAAATGCCTATGATGGTCTGAGTCTAGTTCGGTAATGCATCATAACTCTATTCCGGTGACGGATATGAGTTATGGGTGTTACATTTTATTGGTATCAGAGCTTACGGTTTAGTCGATTCTAGGACTACCGTAGTGCTTGTGAGTCTAGCTATACATGCCTAAATTGTATATATTTGATAGTGTGGTGACTTCTGACATTTCGAACTGTGTTTTATATTGTAAATGGATCTTGATCCCGATAGAGTCATAGCGGATGATGTAGAGAGTGTAGCGCCTGATCGCACATGTAAATCAGCGCCGATAGACTCTCGATCTGTTTCGAGTAGCCATGAGGGGGAGGCTAAGTAACCTTCTACTAGATGATGAACGAATGATTTACTCCATATATCTGGACTAACCCGACTGGCAACAACCTTTTCCCCCGAATAATCTAACTCCGATACCTATGGTACCTCGATAGTGAATTCGATTAGATTGGATGACATCCTATAGTTAAAAATCGGAAACAAAGGGTCAAGAATTTAAAACTAATGATGATGATAATAATGCGGAACAGCTTAAGTTGTGGTTTGACAATAGTATTTGTGTGTTCAACGAGCTATCTTATATTCCGGATCAATGTTTAAAGTGTACCATATCTTCATTAGAAGACAATAATAATAACATATTTGAAGCCAAAGTGCCAGTCAGAGTGTATGCTATTCGAGTTCTAGAGGATGCCTCATCACCTGATGTCATAACTGGTACATTTACTCTTTATGATACTTCTGTGATTGTTTTGATAAACATTGGTTCTACATATCCGTATGTATGCATGAAATTAGTATTCAGCAAGACTTTGACTGCTGAATCTTCTGAGTTTACTATAAAAGTATTGAACCCCTAGATAAAAGTGTCATGGTTGATAAAGTATGCGAGAACTGTCCATTAATGTTTTGATATATCTGTTTCCCCGTTGATTTGATGCTTTTACCATTTAATGAGTTCAATATTATTTTGGGAAGGGATTGGTTGTTATGCATGATACTGCTGTGAACTGCAAAAGAAAGACTATAAATTTGAGATGTCAGAAAGATAAGAAAGTACGAATTGAGTTTAATGGTTTGAGTAGATTGACTACTGTAATATCTGTTTTGAAAGCTCAAAATTATATATACATATATATAAAAAAAAAAGGGGTTATGAAGCATATTTTGCCTACGTGATTGATTTGAAAGTATTTAGGAAGAAATTTTACTCAATGCCTATTGTTTGTGAGTTTTCTGATATATTTCCTGAAGAGTTATCGGGTTTGCCTTTGATTGTGAAGTTAAATCTGTTATTGAGTTGTTGTGGAAACTGTGGATGATCCCTTTATTTATTCACTTGATGAAAAGGAGCATACTGAACATTGAGAATTTTCTTGCAAACTATGAGAAAAGAACAAATATATATATATATATATATATATTATTCGAGAATGTGAATTCGATTGTACGAAGTTGGTTTTCTGGGACATATTGTGTCAGCTTTTGGAATCAGATTAGATCTGATGATAGTTACTCCGTTGATGAGACTGCTTTGGAAAGATGTCATGTTTGGATGATCAGAAAAGTGTTAGAAAAATTTCGATCAGTTGAAAGCCCTTTTGATTGAAGCTCCAATGTTAGTCTAGCCTGAATCGGGTAAAGAATTTGTTGTATTTAGTGATGCTTCTTTGTGGATTGTGTTTTGATACAAGAAGGAAAAGTCATAGCCTACGATTCGAGACAATTGAAGTCGCATGAAAGATCTGACATGTGAGTTGGAACTAGCAGCTATTATGTTAACGATGAAGATTTGGCATTATTACTTGTTCGGGGAGAAATGTCATGTTTATTCAGATCATAAAGTTTAAAATAATTGATGACTCAAAAAGATTTGAACCCGCATCGAGAAGATGGCTTGAGATATTAAAAAATTTATGAGCTATTGTTAGATTATCATCCGCAAAACAAATGTTGTGACTAATGGTCCGAATAGAAAGTCATCGTTGCATTACGTGCTTTGAATACTCGGTTGGACTTGTCTTATGATAGTTCAGAAGGAATTGAGAGCAAAACCGATGTTTTACAACATATATATATAAAAAGCTGAGAAATTTGATAATAAATTGTTAGTGAATCGAGCTCAATGTGAAGTGAATTTCGAGTCTGAATTTCAAAAGTTTTGATGATTGTCTGAGATACCAGGATCACGATTGTATTCCGAGAAATTCAAAGTTAATTCCATCGATTGAATGAAGCACATAATAGTCGTTTAACTGTTCATCTAGGAAGTACTAAAATGTATAATAATTTGTAGCAACACTACGGGTGGTTTGGTATGAAATGAGACATTTTTGATTTGATTTTAAAATGTTTAGTCTGTCAACAAATGAAAGCCGAACATCAAGTTTCATCTGGATTATTATAGCCAATTTTGATTTTTGAGTGGAAAATGGGATAAAGTAACAATGGACTTTGTCACTGATTGGCCCTGACTCCGAGAAAGAAAGATGTGATATGGGTCAAAATTGATCGATTAACTAAATCTACCCATTTCATTCCGGTTAGGTCTAAAATTCTCACTAGAGAGATTGACCGAGATTTATATTAATAAGATTGTGAGATTGCACGGGGTACCACTATCTATTGTGTCAGATAGAGGTACGAGATTCCCATCACAATTCTAGAGAAATTTGCAAGAAGCTTTGGGCACGAAATTGCATTTCAGTACAACCTTTCAATTGCAAACAGATGATCAATCTGAACAAACTATTCAGATTCTTAAAGATATACTAAGGTGTCACGTATTAGAGTTTTATGGCTCATGGGAACAGATTCTACCATTGATTAAAAATTTGCGATAATAGTGGTTTTCGGATGAATATCAAAATGGCACCGCATGAAGATTTGTACGGACATAAAAAAATCGATACCTCAGATTAGATCGAACTCGGTGAGAATAAGTTACATGGGGTTGGTTTGATAAAGGATCTGAGCAGAAATGAAATTGATCCGAGATTGTTTGAAAGCGATTTGATCGTCAAAAGTCCTTTATAGACTTGGAACAAAAGATATAGAATTTGAGATCGACGACAAAGTATTTCATGTTTCAATATTTCGTAAATATCGGCCTGATCTGTCACGTGGGATTGCCCCATCTGAAATAGAGATCCGATCTAATATGACATATGAAGAGAGCTGATCCATATCTTAGCCGTGAGATATAGGAGTTGAGAAATAAGAAATGGTATCCTGAAGATTCAATGAGGCAACAATATCCGACTTTGTTTAACGGTAAGATTTTTGGGGACGAAAATCCCTAAGGGGGGAGAGTTGTAACAGTCCGAATTTCACCCTAATCGGAACGGTGGTTTCGAGACCACGAGTCCGAGTCAAAAATATTTTTAAATATTATATTCTATGCTTATTATAAGTGAATTAATGTCTGTGAAAGTTTCGTAGAAAAATTCAATCGTTTGTATGTTCAATTTAACAAAAAGGACTAAATCGCGTAAAGCGTAAAAGTTGCACGCTATAGTGAAAAGTACCTATTTGATGATGGCTTTTTAAAGTGGAGCATTAAAAGGGAAATTAGCCCATTTTTAAGTTAGTGGGTCGCATTTGTCATAACTAACCTTAAGATATATGTTAAGAAATTATATGTTAAAGGTTAAATAGGTAATTAGTTAAATAATTTATTATATGTTAAAATAATATAAAACAAGCCATGATCTTTTTTTTCACTTTTGATAGCCGAATGTTGAAGGAAGAAATAAGCTTTGGAGTTCTTTAAATTTCGGCATTTCTAAGCTAGAAATCAAGGTTAGTTTGATTTCGGTTTTTGTTAATTTTTACGTTTTTGTGATTGTTGCTTCGAATACTTCAATACCCATGCTTGAATTTTTGATTTTGATCAATAATTTGAAATGTGCCATTGATGATTTCATGAGTTTTATGATGTTATTTGATGGATTATGAAAGATATATGTTAAATTGATATGTTTTGTTTTTGGATTTTGGTGATTTTGAGAGATTAGGGCTTAATTGTGAAAATAAAATTTTAGAGGGAATTAAATGTGAAATAAACAAAATATATGTATTTGTATGAGTACTATAGATATTCGGCCCTTAAGGTATTTATACAAATTGTGTGTATTTTGTGTTTTAAGCAAATAGGACTAAATTGTAAAAATGTGAAATAATAGGGGCAAAATGGTAAATTACCCATTTATGTATTTTGGGACTAAATTGAGATGAAATGTACTTGAATGAGCTTATTTTAAATATGTTTAGATCAAGAATAAAGAAAAAATGAATTTGGATCGGGGAAAGGCAAAGGTTATCAAATAGCCGGTCTTCGTCGTCCATCGATATTTAAGGTAAGTCCTTAAGCAAATTTATGTTGAGAAATTATTTATGAAAGTAGTGTATGATAAAAATTGGTATTGAAGGCAAGAAAATAGAGGTAGGCCGAATGTGGGGTATGAAATCTTAGTAAATTTATTTGTTGAATGTGATGTGAATAATTATGTTCGGTTTAACATGAAATTGTAAAATAAAGTATACGAGATGGATGTGATTTTAGCATTAAGTAATGTGTATGAAAATGTTGATTGGTTTGATAATCGGGCTTTAATTCCTAGCAGGCCTCGTGCCGGTGTTATTATCGGGCTTTGATGCCTAGTAGGCCTCGTGCCGGTGTTACATATCAGGCTTTAAATGCCTAGCAGGCTTCGTGTCGGTGATTTATTTCGGGCTTTAATGCCTAGCAGGCTTCGTGCCGGTGATTTATTTCGGGCTTTAATGCTAGCGTGCTTCGTCTTTGATTTATTTCGAGCTTTAATGCCTCAGCGTGCCTAGTGCTTGGTGAATTATATTCGCTTATTGCCTAGCGTGCCTAGTCTTGATGAATTATTTCGAGCTTAATGCCTAGCGTGCCTTGTGCTTATGGAATGATTTTAGACCTTGGGTCTAGCAGACTTAATGTCGGTGTGTACTTGGCCTTGATGCCTAGCAGCGTAATGCCTATGACATTTATAAATGAAAAAAAAGCCATGGATTATTTACAAGGTGGGTTATAACTACAACAATAAGGTAAAGGTTCTGTAAGCCTAAGTTGTACTTAAAATGTAAGTAAATAGGTATATATATATATATATATATATAAATACCTTTCGAATCAAGTAAATTGAGGTATGGTCAAGCTTTTGTTGAAATGTTAAAGGCACTTTCATTCATATTGAAATATGAATATGATATGTGTATTGAAGTATGAGTTTGATTATGAAATTGAGATTCGGTATATGTATAATTGGTATAAGTGAATAACAGAGCATATGTGGTATAAATATGTTATATTAATAGTTTCGAATTATACAAATACTTAAAGTATTTTAGTGTTGAGATTCCATGCTTATAATAGACGGTTAGCTAATTTGCTAAGTGAGATTCATGACTTACGGCTTTGATAGCATTTATGTGATAAATATGCAAATAGTGTTGAGATTCCATGCTTATAATAGATGGTTAGCTAATTTGCTAAGTGAGATTCATGACTTACGGCTTTGATAGCATTTATGTGATAAATATGCAAATAGTGTTGAGATTCCATGCTTATAATAGATGGTTAACTAATTTGCTAAGAGAGATTCATGACTTGCGGCTTAGGTAGCATTTATGTGATAAATTATTGTATTTAAAATCCTACTCGAATGGATATTGGGTGGTATGTATAGTATTGTTTGAATGTTTAGTTAAGTACCGAATTTACCTTGGACTTACTAAGCTAGTAAGCTTACCTTGTGTGTATCTCTTGTCTATTTTATAGATTTCATTCAAGCTACGGGCTCAAAGGATCGTCAGAAGAATCATCCACACTATCAACTCCTTTCTTTTTGATATTTATATATGTGGTTTTTGGATCAAAAAGGCATGTATAGGTTAGACAAAGTTGTTAAATCCATGAACTCGGGACTTGTTTATAAGCATAACTTAGCCTTGCGAAAAAGGCTTATTTCTTTGACTAATATTAGTTATTGTGCTCTTTGATATGTTAGTTGGAAATATGCATGAATAGTTAAATGCTTGACATGCTCGGTGCTCGCAATTTATTCTTGGCTTGCTATCTCGCTAATTTAGGTTGTTGTATGATGCATAGAGAGCATGTTTGCGATTAAATGAATTCATGTTCTTTACGTCCAATATGTTTACAAATGAATATGAAGTTTAGTCATAGGTATTATAGGCATATGAACATAGCTTTTATTTTGTGTTATAATGAGGATATATATTTGATTTTCTTTTTAAATTACTAGATTGTATATGGGTATGTCATTGTGATGCAAAATTAGTAAGGATTTTCTTACTTTATATTTGGCCATGGCCTAGATATTTGTAATAGATACAATTTGGTTTTGTAAGCAAAGTGACACCACAGAGCCACTATAAATGTCTTATTCATATGAAATTAGTCAAGGGGTATAAGGATGATATATTTGTTATGTTTATAATTGGTATCCAAGTATGTTGATGGAGTTTTAATACCACTTGTGGTAAAACGTGCAATAACATTTGAAATTGGTAAATGTGGAATCTTTGGTTTATATATATATATATATATATATAGGAAATTTGGTATGATTAAATTAGGTTAGAAATAATGAATGTGACCGAATAGGTAGTTATTTATTAGTTCAACGTGTGAATTTTAAACTATTCTATTTAGTTATTCAATTATGCGTATTTGTTTTTGTTAATTATGTATAAATGTTTAAAATGATTATAGACTATATGATAATTTGGTAATGGAATGAAAGGATATATGTATCGTATAAACATCTCGATTCATTTATATGCATGCAAATGACTTTATGTGAACTTTGAGTTGAGTGATTATTTGTTTTAATCTAAATTTTTGGTATGAATTATTAGTTGGACATTGAAAAGTTGAGTTAAAAATTTGGTGATTTAATAAATGTATGAATTGCTATAAATGCCTATGATGGTCTAAGTCTAGTTCAGTAATGCATCATAACTCTATTCCGGTGACGGTTATGAGTTATGGGTGTTACATTCTTCTTCCACCTCCTCAGAGTCCTGGCGAAATCCACTTCTCCTGCATCTAGGGTCCAAAAATAAAGCTTCAAAGTGAGGCTTATAGGATTCGAACCTCACCCCTACTGCTGCTCCCTTGTGATGCCACTTCCTACACCTTAAGTGGCGTCTCCTTGCCACTTTACCACACCTCTTCTTGTGTTAACAAGCACAAGTAATTACCCTTAAGGCCTGGCTCAGCTAGCTCTCCCCTAAAGCGCCTAAAAATAAAATTTTCACCAAGGCTCAAGCTTAACCCCGAGCCTTCCCGGGACCCCTAAACATACCAAATTAACAAACAAATCATGCCAAATACACAGAGACATAAAATACAAAGTAACTAATAATAGGATGTTACAAATTCAAGCTTATACATACAACCAAAACATCATCACATCATTCACATGCTAACATCAATCATACATAAACTTCACATAACTTATCAACTCAAATCATGCAAGTTTCCTCATTCATGAAAGGCATCATCATATGAATATTTTTACCAATATTAGCCAATTTCAAATGGCCTTATACAAAATAAACTTCTAATCACATAAGCCAACACATTTGGCCAAGTCAATTATGACATATAACAAAATGGCCGAGTCCCATATACAAGTTATTACTCAAAATGTTGAATTCATTGATACCAAAATAATTATTAATAGTGTGTATGGATCTCCGATGATCTTCGAACCCCGAGCTAGCTTGGTGATACTATAATACAAGGAAAAGAAAGAGGAGTAAGCTATATAGCTTAGTTAGTTCCTATGCAAATAATAAGCATCATAACCACACATTTAACATACAATTTACATAATAAAAATTGGCATGAATGTTATAATAATCTTATGATCATAACTTACTCAATCACCACCTTACCAAGGGTTCATCACATATCGAGATCACTACTTATGGGTTTTACGTACATACATGTACCAACTCGCATCATCGCCATATCCTTTAACAACTTTGACATTCCCATTGAACACTCGAAATATTAACGGATACTTAAAAATCTTGCACATATGTTCCATATATATAGCTAAAGCTACCTCATATCTCATAATATATATAAGCTCGCTTTCGAGCTATTCACGGCCTACTCACACAAGTTGTCAATTAGGATGCAGTTACACAGTGTTGCTCACACAAGAAGTCAGGTATCCACAACAGATGCCGGACTACCCAGCCACTGGTAGGACATGCAATACCAGCATTCGGATCACAAAATCGTAGATATACATGGGTTCCTAATGACACGTCACTCATATCCTATTCTATTCCTAAGGTTCAACCTGGATTTCTCATTTTTCGAAACTTTGTCTAATACGTCCAAATAGTGAAACACCCCAAACCCGGCCCAGAAAATCTAACCGGATTTGGTATGTTCCTTGAGTAAAACTTTAGCGGAATTCCATTGTAAAGTAATTTTGTTTTTAAAAACATTATTCTTAGGAGGAATTTATAAAATCAAAAGGAAACCAAACTTAAGAAAATTTCTTTGAAAACATTTATATTAAAGACAAAAACCTTTTTAAATAATCATTAAAAATCAATTCAGTTATTTAATGGATATTTATTCATGGCAAAATAAAAGTAAATCCAAATACGAAATTAAAGAAAGTTTATAATGGCCTTATTACATAATTTTGGCAACCCAAAATAAAGTCTAAGTAATAAAATTTAACTTAAAGAGTTTAAGTTGGAAAATCTCCACAATACTTAATACGAGCACTGGCCACCTCGAAATCCTTGCTGTCCCGATCCATCGCACTACGAGTTATCTGAAAAGTTATCCCATAAAAATGGGTGAGTTATAAACTCAATGTATAACACATACACTAAAAAGCCCATTTTATGAAATGCTTTCAAGCCCAAAAATTTCACATATGGACATAGGCCCATTTAATCAAATATTTGGCCCAAAGGCCCATTTAATTCATATTTAGCCCAAAGGCCCATTTTAGCTCAATTTTAGCCCAAAGGCCCATTTCATAGCGATCAAATAATAATCATACAATATTACATGGATATACTTATGAAATGAGATGCAAGCCCTACCAACCTAAATATCCATCCTCTACACACCCCTGCATCAACCAAAGACACCGTGAGGATTACTAAATCGACCCTCCATCCGCTACACACCATCGAAGGCGCTTGTTTGCATCAACATGCACATCGCCTTATTGTGGTAAAGCCACCAAAACAGATGTGACCAAGTCACCGACCAAGTCCAATTTCAAATACGTGACCAAGTCACCGGAGCCAAATATGTGACCGGCCACCAGAATCAAATATGTGACCGGCCACCGAGTCAAATATGTGACCGGCCACCAGAGTCAAATATGTGACCAAGTCACCAATTTCACATATGTGACCAAGTCACCGTAATTGTGGTAAAACCACCGAATACTTCCTCCTTTATTAAACATACCCATATGCCCATGCACATACATATCAAATCAGATTTTCATGCTATTTACCCACAAATCATAATATAGTCATGCTTATTTCATATTGATGCATATATCAAAATAAACGAAATATTGGGTAACATACCTAAATTTTGTATACCAATAATTGGTATGCACAATCAAAACATACTATCATATAATCACTTTTTAATAATATAATCTATGGAAATTTTTAATGTATGGTTACACACCTAGTAACAGTGAGAACAATACCCTCTTGCTCGTCCACCCCTAATTGATTAATACACTCGGTTAGTATAAACTATTGTTAGCAAAACTATACTTATAAATGATGGATCTAAATCCTTACCCTGATTCACGAATGATAAGTTATTTGCGGTTTTTCTCCACTAGATGGATCAAAACCACCGATATTCCACCAACGTAAAGTGGTTCTATTGTACGCACTACTTGAATAATCGATTTTCGTTAGCGAAGGTCCACAACCCGTGGAAAGTCTCTAACCCGACATCGCTTCTTCGCTTGTAGTTCGATAGTAAAGGAATACCTCCTCTCTTCCAAACACTTCGCACACCCTTTTCTTACCTATCTTGTTGATCTTAGATCGCCCTAAAATATCGTAGATTAGTGATCCATCTAAAGAAATTGATATTATCTAAAAAGTAATCTTACCTTGATGATTCAATGGTTACTTAAAGGTTGTCTTCAACAAGGATTTTGAAAAATCTTTTCAAAAGATTCGGCCTAGGAGAGAAAATAAAAGATTATGGTTCTAAATTTACTAAAGTGAAAGGAAATGATAAAAAAAATAATTGATAGAATTCTTACTTGAGTCCTTCAAGATTCGGCTTTAACAAAAAGAGAAGAGATATGGTTGTTTCGGTTTAACAACAAAGAAGAAAGGGAAAAGAAAAGTGAAGGAAAGAAAAAAGGTAGAAAAGAGAAAGAGGAGAAGAAGATGATTATGGTGATTTCTCAAAAGAAAAGAGATGATTAGGAACTTTTGCACATTCGCCAAGGAGGAGATTCTTGATCCTATGTGATTTCTAAATGAGAGAAAGATAAGAGAAAAATAAGATGAAAAGAAAAGAAAAGAGAATATGATCAAAGAGAAGGGAGATTAGTTTTGAGACTTAGATGCATTCGGCTAAAGAAGAGAAATGATGAATTTGGTTCTTTGAACTTTGTAGTTTCGATTTCAAGAAGAAAAATAAATGGGAGAAAGAAAGTTGTATTTGGTTCAAACAATTGAGGCTAAATCAAAAGCAAAAGTGTACCAAAATGTCTAAGGTACATTCGGCCAAAATGAAGAAAATTGGTCAAAAGAAGAAAGCCAAAACAAAAGCAAGTTTTTACCTAAACTCTATGGCAAATTCGGCTAGGAAAGAACTTTTGGAGAAAATGAGAAAAGATGGACAAACAAAGACTTTTGGCTAACTTTTCCCCTAATGGCAAAGCTCAAATTCGCCAAATCAAAGCCAACATATCCCCTTTTTCCTCCTTGTTTCTTCCCCATCATATCCAAAATTTACTACACAATTAAGCCTCTCCTTTAGCCTTCATGTCGTCTAGGTTCATGGTCAAATGACCATGGACACATCCCCAAAACATAGCCAAATATCAAGCCTTTGTCCCTTCATCTTATCACCAACTTATCATCTCATGCCTTAAGCTTTTAACTTCCTTTTCACATGGTCAACTAGCCAAAAATGAATGAAAGCTCATCCACTCTAGAACTTTCTTGGCCGACACATCTAAGGAAGAAAACAAAAATTTAAAATCTTCCCCTAATGCTAGCTAGAAGATTCGAACCTTACACCTCAAGCATACATCCATGCATCTTAACCACTTTGCCAATTACTTAACTTATGCATGAAACTCCTTGCCATTAATTCTTAAGGCCTAATTTACTTAGCTCTCTCTCTTAATAAAATTAAAAGTTTTACTAAGCCTTCACTTAATTAATGATGCTTAAATAACTTCCAAAATATACTCATTAATAAATAAACATGCAACATCATTCAATTAAGTAAAATGCTTGGCCCCTAATTATCAGGATGTTACAGTTCTACCCCTTAAAATAATTTCGTCCTCAAAATTACAGGCCGAATAAGTGAGGGTATTGTTGTCGCATCGCTTCCTCCTGCTCCCACGAAGCTTCTTCTGATCCATGATTACGCCATAATACCTTAACGAGAGGAACTGATTTTCTCCGTAAAACCTTTACATCTCGCTCCAGAATTTGAATTGGCTCCTCTTCATATGACAAATCGATCTTAATTCCACCTCCTCAATCGGTACTATATGAGATGGATCCGACCGGTAGACGGCGTAACATTGAAACATGGAACACATAGTGCATTTGTTTCAATTCAAGGCAAATCTAATCGATATGCCATGATCCCACCCACTTCACAATCCGATAAGGTCCAATGAACACGGACTTAGTTTCCTTTGTGTCCAAATCTCATCACCTTTTTCCAAGGTGAAACCTTTAGGAAAACTTGGTCTCCCAACGCATACTCTATTTCCTTCCGCTTTAAATCTGCGTTTATTTTTGTCTATCGATGCTTCCTTTAATCGAGCCCTGATTACCTTAACCTTTTCTTCGGATTCACCACTATTTCGGACCCAAAATCGCCGTTCCCTAATTTCATCCAACATGTAGGAGTGCGACACTTCCGTCCATATAGTGCTTCATACGGTGCCATCCAGTATACTGGATTGAAATCTGTTGTTGTCATAAATTCGCCAACGAGAAGAATTCCTCCCAACTTCCTTGAAATCTATCACACAACCCTTAACATATCTTCTAAGATCTGGATTACTCTTTCGGACTGACCGTCTGACTGAGGATGAAATGCCGTACTGAAGTCCAATTTGGTGCCCAAAGCCTGATGCAATGCTTTCCAAAATCGCGACATAAATCTCGGATCTCTGTCCGAAATTATCGACAACGGCACTCTATGCAATCTCACAATCTCACCACATATAACTTTGCCAATTTCTGCAAAGAGTAATCAATCCGAACTGGGATAAAATGTGCAGATTTCGTCAATCGGTCCACTATCACCCAAATGGAGTCTTTCTTAGTAGGCGTAAGAGGAAGCCCACTAACAAAATCCATGGTGATTCTCTCCCACTTCCATTGCGGAATCTTTATTGGTCAGAGCAATCCGTAAGGTACTTGATGTTCAAACCTTAACTTGTCGACACGTCAAGCACTTCCCTACAAACTCAAGAACTTCCGCTTAAGACCGTGCCACCAAAATTGATCTCGCAAATCTCGGTATAACTTATTTCCTCCAGGATGCATAGCATAGGGACTACCATGCGATTCCTGAATTATCTTTTGCCTCAACTCCTGATCCCTCGGCATACAGACTTTATCTTTGAAGCACAATACCCCGTCACTGTTAATACTAAAATCTTCTAATTTCCCACTCTGTACCTGTCGAAGCTTTTCATTCAGATCTTCATCTACTAATTGCCTCTCTTTCACTTGACTTAACCATGTCGGCTTAACCTGAAGTTCTACCAACAAGCTTCCATCATCGTAGAGACTAAGATGTGCAAACATCGCTCTCAAATCTGACACCACTTTTTGACTTAGAGCGTCTGCCACCACGTTCGCCTTGCCCGGGTGGTACTCGATAGAACAGTCGTAGTCTTTCAACAACTCTATCCACCTTCTCTGCCTCAGATTCAGTTCTTTCTGAGTCAGTAGATATTTCAGACTTTTGTGGTCCGTGTATATCACTGACTTTTCCCCGTATAAGTAATGTCTCCAAACCTTAAGAGCAAAGACTACAGCTGCCAACTCCAAGTCATGCATCGGGTAATTAACCTCGTGCGGTCTCAACTGCCGAGACGCATATGCAACTACCTTTCCGCCTTGCATCGAACACATCCTAATCCCGTGAGAAGCATCACAATACACGACAAAATCCTTTCCTGCTTCAGGCTGAATCAAAACAGGAGCTTCCATCAAAACTTTCTTGAGCTTCTCAAAACTCTCTTGTTGCTTATCTTCCCACACGAAAGGTACTTCCTTCCTTAGCAATTTTGTTAAAGGTGCAGCTATCGATGAAAATCCTTCAACGAATCTTCGTAATATCTGGCTAAACCCAAGAAACCGCGAACCTCGATTCATGGACTTAGGTGGTTTCCAATCTATCTGACCTCGATCTTCCGAGGATCCACCCTAATCCCTTCTGCAGATACCACATGTCCTAAAAATGCAACTTCTTTCAGCCAAAATTCACACTTGCTGAATTTGGCGTACAGCTTCTTTTCTCTTAAAACTCGCAACACAATCCGAAGATGCTCATCATGTTCTACTTGAACTTAGAATACACCAGGATGTCGCCTATGAATACCACGACGAATTGATCCAAGTAGGGCTGAAAAATCCGGTTCATCATATCCATAAACGCATTGGGCATTCGTTAATCCGAATGGCATTACCAGAAATTCATAATGCCCATATCTAGTTCGGAAAGTCGTCTTATGGATATCCGCTTCTTTCACTTTAAGTCGATGATACCCGACCTTAGATCAATCTTAGAGAAACCGCAGCTCCCTTAAGCTGATCGAACAAGTCGTCGATCCTTGGCAAAGGATACTTGTTCTTGATGGTCAGCTTATTCAACTATCGGTAGTCTATACACATCCTTATCGATCCGTCCTTCTTCTTCACGAATAGAACCGGTGCTCCCCATGGAGACACACTAGGTCGGATGAATCCACGATCAAGCAATTCCTGAATCTGAGCCTTAAGCTCAACCAATTCCTTCGGTGCCATTCTATATGGAGCAATAGAAACTGGCGCCGTTCCAGGCAATAAGTCTATCCCGAATTCTACCTCACGATCCGGAGGCAACCCTGAAAATTCTTCCGGAAAAACATCTAAAAATTCATTCACCGTCCTGACTTCATTAACAGTTGCTTCCTTAGCCTCCAAAGCATTCACCAACATCAGAAAAGCTTCGCATCCTTTCCTAACCATCTTTTTCGCCTTAAGAGCGGATACTACATTAGATAAATAGTTCCGTCTCTCGCCCATCACTACAACTTCCTTGTCATCAAAAGTTCTTAAGGACATTCTCTTAGCAGCACAATCCACATTTGCACGGTACTTCACAAGCCAGTCCATGCCTAAAATTAGGTCGAATTCTCCGAATGGCAACTCCATTAAATCAGCTGGAAACTGTATCCCTTGGACTTCTAGAGGTACTTCCTTAAAAAGTTTGTCTACAACTACTGTTTGTCCTAGAGGACTAAGTACAGTCATCTTTCTAGGTACAGTTTCAGAAGTCACATGCAAAGTCCCAGATACTTCACTAGCGATATAGGAATGAGTTGACCCTATATCTATCAAAGCAATAAAGGGCAACCCGAAATCGAACGCATCGTGATAACATCAAAAGGCCATCGTCTTCTCTCGCGATTTAATCGCATACACCAATCTGGTTGTCTCGCCTCAGAGCTACCACTGCCTCTGCCTGAAGTTCCGCGTTCTCTACCAGAACCATTGCCCCTTCCATTTGGACCACGTCCTCTTATCGGTTCTTGTCCACTTCATCACTGATTAGCACCGACTTCTTTGGGCGGTTCTTCTCCGAGTTCATCGGACAATCCTTGATCATGTGATCCTTGAACCTCACTTGAAACATCCGCGGTTTTCTTCTAGCATTCTCCGAGTGCATTTTCCCACACCGAGAACAAGTACGACTTTGTACACCAGTAGCGATCTGTTGACCTCGCGGTCCATCATTCCTTGATTTCTTCCGAAAGTTTCCGACGACCACAAGACCCAAAACTTCTCTTATTCTTGCTCGACCTCTGTCCGATTCATCTCTCAGTCCATTTAGCCTCTTCACAATTCTTGCCCTTTCCACTAAGATTGCAAAATCTCTTTCACGGTGTGGAGCAATCATCACTCTTAGCTCATCTCTAAGTCCATCTTCAAATCTGACGCAACGTTCATATTCAGTAGCTACTATCCCTCTGGCATAACGGCTAAGTCGTAAGAATTCTGCTTCATATTCAGCTATCGACTTGTTTCCTTGAACCAGATTTAGAAATGTCTTCCTCTAGGAGTCGATATAGCTAGCTCCAACATATTTTCCCTCGAATTTCACTTTAAAATACCCCAATCCGCACGATCCACGGGGTACTTTCCTTGATAGTGAGCCACCACCGGTAGGCTTCATCACGAAGAAGCGAAATAGCACCTTTCAATTTCTCTTCATCGGTCGATCTATATCGTCCATGATTCTCTCGACTGCTTCCAACCAATATTCAGCTACATTTGGAGCTACTCCAGATACTCCTCTGAAAACTTTAGCTCCATTCGATCTTAGTCTCTCAGCTACTGACTTTCGAGACTCATTTCCAGAACTAGCTTCTACTACTCGTTCCAAAACTCGCAAAGACGACTTGTGATCTGCGTCACCACCTTCATTTTGTTCTTGAAAATCGCCCCAACAAATGGGTGGTGGAGCTTCATTCTGGAACCTTGACCGCACTAAACTGGTTCCAAAACATCATCCTTCCTCTTCCATGTCCTCGACGACCCGTCCCCTAGAGCTCATGTCTACTACGTATTTTATCTGCTTTTACTGAAAAGTCTTATGTATTAGAATCTTTTCACTTCTTATTAAAAGAAAGTCTTATGAAATGATATTCAATGGTTTTCGTAGTAGTACACAAACACCTAGAGTCCATGTCTCTAAAGTTTCCTTAGACTTATCAAACATTCATATCACTTATTAAATAAAGGTACATACCGATGGATCTGGTAGAGAATTACGAGTGCCATGCTCTTATAAAACCATTTAACTTAAGAAAATTTTCAAAAAGTCTTTTGGGCCAAAATTTTGAAAACGTTGTGGGCTTCAAAACCCAAGGCCGAGAGTTTAAAACTGGGCTCTGATACCAAGCTGAAACACCCCAAACCCGGCCCAAAAAGTCTAACCGAATTTGGTATGTTCCTTGAGTAAAACTTTAGCGGAATTCCATTGTAAAGTAATTTTGTTTTTAAAAACATTATTCTTAGGAAGAATTTATAAAATCAAAAGGAAACCAAACTTAAGAAAATTTCTTTGAAAACATTTATATTAAAGACAAAAACCTTTTAAATAATCATTAAAAATCAATTCAGTTATTTAATGGATATTTATTCATGGCAAAATAAAAGTAAATCCAAATACGAAATTAAAGAAAGTTTATAATGGCCTTATTACATAATTTTGGCAACCCAAAATAAAGTCTAAGTAATAAAATTTAACTTAAAGAGTTTAAGTTGGAAAATCTCCACAATACTTAATACGAGCACTGGCCACCTCGAAATCCTTGCTGTCCCGATCCATCGCACTACGAGTTATCTGAAAAGTTATCCCATAAAAAATGGGTGAGTTATAAACTCAATGTATAACACATACACTAAAAAGCCCATTTTATGAAATGCTTTCAAGCCCAAAAATTTCACATATGGACATAGGCCCATTTAATCAAATATTTGGCCCAAAGGCCCATTTAATTCATATTTAGCCCAAAGGCCCATTTTAGCTCAATTTTAGCCCAAAGGCCCATTTCATAGCAAATCAAATAATAATCATACAATATTACATGGATATACTTATGAAATGAGATGCAAGCCCTACCAACCTAAATATCCATCCGCTACACACCCCTGCACCAACCAAAGACACAGTGGGGATTACTAAATCGACCCTCCATCCGCTACACACCATCGAAGGCGATTCTTTGCAGTCAACATGCACATCGCCCTTATTGTGGCAAAGCCACCAAAACAGATGTGACCGAAGTCACCTGACCGAAGTCCAAATTTCAAATACGTGACCGAAGTCACCGGAGCCAAATATGTGACCGAAGCCACCAGAATCAAATATGTGACCGAAGCCACCGGAGTCAAATATGTGACCGAAGCCACCAGAGTCAAATATGTGACCGAAGTCACCAATTTCACATATGTGACCGAAGTCACCAGAATTGTGGTAAAATCACCAGAATACTTCCTCCTTTATTAAACATACCCATATGCCCATGCACATACATATCAAATCAGATTTTCATGCTATTTACCCACAAATCATAATATAGTCATGCTTATTTCATATTGATGCATATATCAAAATAAACGAAATATTGGGTAACATACCTGAATTTTGTATACCAATAATTGGTATGCACAATCAAAACATACTATCATATAATCACTTTTTAATAATATAATCTATGGAAATTTTTAATGTATGGTTACACACCTAGTAACAGTGAGAACAATACCCTCTTGCTCGTCCACCCCTAATTGATTAATACACTCGGTTAGTATAAACTATTGTTAGCAAAACTATACTTATAAACGATGGATCTAAATCCTTACCCTGATTCACGAATGCAGTTATTTGCGGTTTTCTCCACTAGATAGATTAAAACCCATCGATATTCCACCAACGTAAAGTGGTTGGTTATACGCACTACTTGAATAATCGATTTTCATTAGCGAAGGTCCACAACCGGTGGAAAGTCTCTAACCCCAATCTTGCTCTTCGTTTGTAGTTCGATGGTAAAGGAATACCTCCTCTCTTCCAAACACTTCGCACAGCCCTTTTCTTACCTATCTTGTTGATCTTAGATCGCCCCTAAAATATCGTAGATTAGTGATCCATCTAAAGAAATTGATATTATCTAAAAAAGTAATCTTACCTTGATGATTCGAATGGTTACTTAAAGGTTGTCTTCAACAAGGATTTTTGAAAAAATCTTTTCAAAAGATTCGGCCTAGGAGAGAAAATAAAAGATTATGGTTCTAAATTTACTAAAGTGAAAGGAAATGATAAAAAAAATAATTGATAGAATTCTTACTTGAGTCCTTCAAGATTCGGCTTTAACAAAAAGAGAAGAGATATGGTTGTTTCGGTTTAACAACAAAGAAGAAAGGGAAAAGAAAAGAGAAGGAAAGAAAAAAGGTAGAAAAGATAAAGAGGAGAAGAAGATGATTATGGTGATTTCTCAAAAGAAAAGAGATGATTAGGAACTTTTGCACATTCGGCCAAGGAGGAGATTCTTGATCCTATGTGATTTCGGCAATGAGAGAAAGATAAGAGAAAAATAAGATGAAAAGAAAAAGAAAAGAGAATATGATCAAAGAGAAGGGAGATTAGTTTTGAGACTTAGATGCATTCGGCTAAAAAAGAGAAATGAAGAATTTGGTTCTTTGAACTTTGTAGTTTCGGTTTCAAGAAGAAAAATAAATGGGAGATAGAAAGTTGTATTTGGTTCAAACAATTGAGGCTAAATCAAAAGCAAAAGTGTACCAAAATGTCTAAGGTACATTCGGCCAAAATGAAGAAAATTGGTCAAAAGAAGAAAGCCAAAACAAAAGCAAGTTTTTACCTAAACTCTATGGCAAATTCGGCTAGGAGAGAACTTTTGGAGAAAATGAGAAAAGATGGACAAACAAAGACTTTTGGCTAACTTTTCCCCCTAATGGCAAAGCTCAAATTCGGCCAAATCAAAGCCAGCATATCCCCCTTTTTCCTCCTTGTTTCTTCCCCATCATATCCAAAAATTTACTACACAATTAAGCCTCTCCCTTTAACCTTCATGCCGTCTAGGTTCATGGTCAAATGACCATGGACACATCCCCAAAACATAGCCAAATATCAAGCCTTTGTCCCCTTCATCTTATCACCAACTTATCATCCCATGCCTTAAGCTTTTAACTTCTTTTTCACATGGTCAACTAGCCAAAATGAATGAAAGCTCATCCACTCTAGAACTTTCTTGGCCGACACATCTAAGGAAGAAAACAAAAATTTAAAATCTTCCCCTAATGCTAGCTAGAAGATTCGAACCTTACACCTCAAGCATACATCCATGCATCTTAACCACTTTGCCAATTACTTAACTTATGCATGAAACTCCTTGCCATTAATTCTTAAGGCCTAATTTACTTAGATCTCTCTCTCTTAATAAAAATTAAAAGTTTTACTAAGCCTTCACTTAATTAATGATGCTTAAATAACTTCCAAAATATACTCATTAATAAATAAACATGCAACATCATTCAATTAAGTAAAATGCTTGGCCCCTAATTATCAGGATGTTACAAATAGTCAATCACAATTCATACAATATTAAAGTATTTAAAAGATAAATATAACAATGCATTATTTACATACAAACTTACCTCGGTACAAAAATAGTAAAATTTGACTTAATCGTCAAATACTTTATTTTTTCCTCGATCTAGGTCTAAACCTCATTTTTCTTGATCTATAATAACAAATTTAACTCATTTAATACTCAAATTATTCAATTTAGCCCCAAAATCATATTATTACAAAATTACATTTTTTGCCCCTAACTTTTCAAAATGTTACACTTTAGTCCCTAGGCTCGTAAATTGAAATATAGCCAATTTCTTCAAAACCCAAGCCTAGCCAAACCATTTACACACTCATAACAGCCCACATTTTAATTAAATCATACTTCTACTACATATTTTATAACTTTTACAAAAAGGTCCTTTTCGGTATTTTCATTAAAAATCACTTGGTAAATGTTGTTTGTCCAACATCAAACGTACATTTTCTACCATTAAACATCAAAACACACAAATATCTAACATGGGTAAAATTTTAGGCTTTGACATCTTTTCAAATTAGTCCTTAAAATAGTTAGATTAGGTTGCAAGGATCTCAAAAAACATAAAAATCATGAAAAACGGGGTAAGAACAGACTTACAATCGAGCTTGGAAGATGAATAAACCCTAGCTATGTCTTCCCTTTGTGAATTTCGGCCATGGAGGACTAAATTGATGAGGATGGCATCTTTTTATTTGTTTTTATTTACCAAATGACCAAAATGCCTTTAATGCCTAACTTCAAAATTTTACCCATCCATGTCCATTTTTGTCCAACTTAAAGTAAAATGGTCTAATTACCATTTGAGGACTTCCAATTTAAAATTTCATAGTAATTAGACACCTCTAGCTTCTAGAACACATATTTTACACTTATTTCAATTTAGTCCTTTTAACTAAATTGAGTGCCCAAACATTAAAATTTTGAACGAAATTTTCATGAAATCATTTCATAAAACTGTAGACCATAAAAGCAAAATAAAAAAATAAATTTTACTGCGTCGAATTTGTGGTCTCGAAACCACTGTTCCGGCTAGACCCAAAATCGGGCTATTACAAGAAGTGTGAAAACTGATTAAAAGACTAATATGTCATCTATCAAGTCCAATTGGGGAGATGCCTTGTCTTGGGCTTCTGAATGGATGAATCCCAAAAGATAGGGACATAGATATGACTAATTGGATTGATAGTACATTGGATAGGAACCAAGAATAATAGATCCTAAATTTGTTTATGGATTTATTCAGTTGTGATGTTCATAGTATGTCATACCTAATTCCTGAGTGGATGGTAGACTATTATGCGTGACTCGTACACTTTGAAGTAAGTAAAAGCATAAGTTAAAATAGATAAAGAATCAAAAATTGATGCATTGGGTGTACGAGTTCTATAGTATGTAGCATCATTCACAATAGTGGAATTCATAGCCTAGAACATGGGTAAATGATATTCTCTTGTTGGCACTCAATGGTTGATGAAAAGTAAGCGTGGCCATGGATCGTCTGTCTTTGTGATGGATGACTTTATCACTATTTGATAATTACTGACTTTTCATGAAAAAATATGTAATGGTTACCATGAGGTAGAATAGAATTATGTAATGAGAACGAATATTATCCCGAAGAGATTAAGGATATCCTATGAGTCTAACATACTAGTGACAAGGTTTTTGGACGAGTATTGAGTAATTGCTTTCATAATGGTATGTCATTGGAGAGCTCAGTCACAATACTATAGTGGAATTACTTTGTGACTAAATCATTTTATAATTAATAGGTGAAAAGTTGAAACTTAATTATAAATCATTTTAGCCTCAACTACATATGTTTAATCGGTCCTTCTACTAACTCGTTGAAACCAAAAATGAATTGTGTGTTTTGAATAGAAATGAATGGAATGAATAAAAAAAGATAAATTGGAAACATTCAAGAATGATTATGGTTTTCTCCAAAATAGAGAAATGAAATCATTTAGAAATGAATGTACGTTTCCAAAACTGGAAATGGAAATTTGCATTCCTATATGGATTACTTAAAAATGATCGAAAGAATGAGTTTATGTTTTTGGAATATTTTGAAGCCCGAAAAGGAAAAGAAACTATTTAGTCATTGTGAAGATGTTGAGTTATGAAATAGTGAACATATTTTCTTGAAATTTTACCAGAGGAAAAATTGTCAAAATTTTGTCGAGGGTAAAATAGAGATGAGAAAATTGTTTTATATATAAATATTAAAGTTTATTTTAAGAAATAGAAAAATTGAATAAGTTTGGATCAAAAAACATAGTACTAGATTAAAAAGGCTCAAGAAATACTCGTAATTGGACCTGATGTGAGAAAGGCCCAAAACCCCTCATGTAACATGAAGTGGGCAGCAACCCTAATAGAAATACTAGGAACTGTCGTCCACCCCTCTCCTACTCTTAGTAGGAAGTTTTTCATCTAATTGAAATAAACCACTATAACTCAACAAGGGTTCTATCTTCTCTTCCTATAAATAGATGACACCGGTAGAGCTATTTACACAACTTTGAGAGATTGTTACTGTACCGCAAAATAGAGAGAATTTCTCCTCAATTATTTAATATATTTTTCCAAAATAAAAATTTTACCAGTTTTTATTAAAGAAGAGAGAATTTTTGTTTTCACCCCCGAAGAGAAATGAAAACTTTTTCTAGTTCTGAATTTTAATTCAATTTGTTTGAGCCTACACTCGAAGCAGTTTACGTTATGAGAATAGTGGATACGATCATTCGGTTGAAAGTCAAAAAACATCAAGGAACCGCTTAATCCAAAAACACAGGTACAATTTTGGTTAATGTTTATTGCTATAAATATCACAAACCGGGTCGGCTTTCAAAATTTTAATTTTCTGCTATGCAAGAAAACCATTTTGAAATCGAATTTTTCCAACACTAATCAGCTGTGGATTGTTCGCAAATGTGGACATAACCAAAGTGGTCACCAGAAGAGTAGGCAAAAAGACTACCTTATAAGCACATGGTTAAAAGAAGAATCCAACACTGGGAATAAATGAATGAATGATTGCAAGTGTAGCAAGGATAGAGTTTGTAAATATGGTAAGACACCTGAGGGAATATAGAAAATAATAAAAAAAGGTGATGGAATTTACTAAGAAAAATCACTTAATGGTCTATCGACAAATAGATGAGCTTGGTAATTAAATTAGAGACCGCCATATTGAGTTGAGGGGAATCGTCCAATGGGCAGGGAGTTAAACATATTTAAATTCTTTTCATTTACTACCCTCATAAAATAGGGTCTATGTTTGAGTAATCCAATAAAGAGATTCACTAAGTTCCCTTGAACTTATAGAATTTTGGCTTGTGCTTGCAGGACTCGTGGGTGATTAATGAACTTGAGGAGGGATCGAGCCAGATCGTGTTGGACTGAAGATCAATGTCAGTTTAGTTTCATGCACATAGCAAAGGGGGTACCTTTAGAGGCTTCACCTCAAGGTCAATTACATTGTATCTAAGTAGGTTCTTTAGAGTCTGGAAATTATAAGATAGTAAAACTTCTTTTAATTTAAGGTTTCTATTGTAGGAACATTTATTAATAAGAAATGTGATCAGTCTTTGAAATTGTTGAGTTAAGAATTTGTGTTTACAAAATTTGGTTCATTTGTGGTACTTCGTAGCCGAATTCAACGACCAAGTCGGGTTAGGGTGTTACAATAGTCCACCTTACTATCTTGTAATTTTTTGTAAAAGTCTAGGGTATAATGCGGTGTCCTATAAAATGCTTCGATTGTGGTAGGGGAGGCATCTACGAAAATGCCTCTCATGAACACTTTGTTGTCTTGTGCCTTCATATCCTGTTCAGTCGATATAACAGTCAATTTTAGAGTTAGTCGACAAAATTGTGACCACCTTAATCGACCCTGGTTATGATCAGGTTATGAAATACTTGCGTGGAAAGGTTGAATCCATACTCGAGAATTAATGGATTGTCTACAAAATTACCGGCTTGAGTTGTGGCATCATTGGAGACAAACCGTCTCCTTAGTTCAACGAGAGCATTGCGCTCCTCAATTCTCTAAGACGCTGTTCATTTATGATAGGCCATATTATGTAATTTCAACAATCAATCAGAACAATCAAATCGATCTAAAAACTTGGGCTCACTAATCTACCATTCAAAATTAATTAAAAATATATAAAGACTAGAGAAGTGTTAGATATCTTAAAGCTCATTTTTATGTTGAAATGTTTGGATCATTGTGCTTCCCTGCCAGTCACCGTGTTTGCCTTTCCCAAAAAAATTTTGCTACACTTGGAAGGAAATTTCAACTAATAAAATAGGAGAAAATAACTAAAACACGAAATTTTAATCTTTAAACATGAGAAAAATGAATAGGGATGATTGCTTGGATGTTGAGAGAGTGAAAAATGATAGAGGAGAAGGGAGAAAACTCATTTGTGGAGGCTGGGCTAGGGCTCGTCGTGATGAGGCCCTTTTATAGTAATCGCCTTATCGTGACGTAGGGTTTCAGCTTGTCATGAAGTTGCCTCGTTGGTTCACGCTCCTAGTCTGACGTTGTGACGTAGCATCCTCATCGTGATGATGCGATGCTTCTCGTTATTACATCACAGGCTATTTTTTTCCTCGTTGTGTTGGCTCATCCCGACGTTGTGAGGCTTTTTGAGACGTCTAACAAGCTCATCGCGAAAACTTAAATTTTCACGTCGAGACGAGGATAGCTCATTGTGACGTTCCAATGGTCCTCATCACGATGCCACAGTTGTTTTAGCACTCCCTGTATATGAAATTTCCACTTCCCGATTCATTTGATATCCAGCTATCACGAGCTTAGCAACCACTAGTTAAGCACGTAAAAAAATAACCTAATTAAACTAAATAATTAAAAAACAATTGATACGATCTCGCCTTAGTTTAGTGAGTTGAGTCACTTTCGTTGCCCAATCATCTAATGATGAAGTTTCGTTCGCTAGGTGAAAGGTTGTAACATCTTGAAATTGGGCCTAAGAGAATTGAGCCCAATGGGCCTTGAGCTTAGTAGCGTTTAATTTTTTTTTGGACAACAATAGATCGGCTTAAATGCAAGTTGGACCAATTGGATAAGTGAGTTTGGAAGGTTAGGGGGCTTCTATGAAGTCCCGGGTTCAAGTTAGGCCTTAGGAAAAAATTTGGTTTTAGGTGAAAAAAACCCTGGAGGTTGGCGGGTAGGCTTTAAGAATAAAATGTGGAGAAAAATGACACAAGTGGAGTGTGTGGAGTAGTGGCAACGTGACGCCACTTAAGGATAAGGGAATGACACCACAAAGAAGGAAGGAGGTCTAAGGTTCTAGTTGTAGCGTTTGCATTCCTTTTAGATTATTTTTATTAAATGAATTTAGACCTTGGCCATAGGGTTATATTTAGTTGCGCATGGTTTAAGACACAAGGAGCTAGTTGGTAAAGTGGCTAGCAGCGTGGATTATGTTATAAGGGAGCCTGAGTTCGAATCTCGTGAGAAGCAAGGGAGTATTTATTTTACAGATTGGACGGTAAGACTTTCAGTTGAATTTAAACTCTACTGACGGAGGGATCCCATATCGGAAAGATACAAAGAAGGAAGGTGAAGAGCTAGCTATATAAAGAGCATTCCAGGAGGAGAGTTAACATACCTGGTTGGCATTGGACGTACGAGTGCTCGGAGCGCGATTTAGCAGCTTTAGACTCCTATCAGGTGTGTAACTCTCTCTAGTCTAGTTGTAGAGCAGCAAATGCTGAAGTGTCGGTCACGATAATAGTAGCCAGACGAGCGTGCGAGCGCACGTGTGGGGCTTCGACGCGATAGTTGAGGCCATCAGTAGTATTCTTATGGGTTGGGGCTGCTTGGGCCGCGATGGGCGGAGTAGGCCCAATGGGTCGGTAGGCCCAATAGAATAAATTGTATGATGATGTAGTATATAGTGAACTAGACTAGGTGGAACTTATATACGTGGCTAAATTTGTGTTAGGTGGGCCACACGAGCGTGTGGGCCCGAATGGGTCGAAATCGGGTTTTAGGCCTAATAGTCCGATAAAGACCGAAAATGGTAGTTGAGCCGCTCAAGGCGACACTGGGCCTTCAAAATGCCATTCCAGGTACAAAATTACGAAAATACCCTTAGTGGGTAAATTACCAAAATACCCTAGAAGGTAAATTATGAAAATACCCTTGGTGGATAAATTATGAAAATACCCTTGGTAGGTAAATTACGAAAATACCCTTAGTAGGTAAAATTACGGTTATACCTTAGAGGTTGATTAGCATTATTATGTTGTTTTATGTCTATCTGATTATGATGGTAATTCATGTTATACTTATATTTGATATATGTCTAGCATACATGACATACTGCATAGACGAATTATTATGTCATATTGCACGGGTATGATGAGAGGAGGGGGAAGATTGATATCTATGACTTTGGGTCACCAGTGGTTTGGCACCACCAGTGGTTTGGTGCCATATATGTTATTCGTGACTTTGGGTTACCATAGTTTTGGCACCTCATAACGACTCATCCCAGTGGCTTAGCACCACAGTGGGTTGGCCCCATATTTGATAAAACGAGATTGTCGCCAGAGATTTGGTATCACAACATGGGTTGGCCCCACATATAGATTATTCGTGACTTTGGGTCACCAGTAGTTTGGCACCACATCATTATTGATATCAATGACTTTGGGTCACTAGTGGTTTGGCACCACCAGTGGTTTGGTACCACAAGGGATAGAATCGGGAGTTTCGGATGGTTAGGTTTTGGGTTGCATGACATGCATATTTTCATATGAAATTGTGTAAGGGTTTAACACACATTGGATGGGGATTTACACCTGAGTCTCGATGACTCACCCTTAGTTAAATTTTGCGGTAATCATTAGATCATGATTTGGGAGTCGAGGTGGACTCGTGGAGGCCATACATATGTTTACTCGTAAATTCATTTCTTTTATTTGGACTTATTTTTATTTGGGTTTTTGTTATGTAATAAGGCCTTGGGTATTTTACTTGGTTTCAGCTTTCAATTTGGATACTGCTTATTATTAAATGATCAATATGGGATTTTCCTAAAATGATAATAAACCGTTTCTTATTCAAAATTACTTAAACTCGATTTTTCACAACAACTATAAAGAACGCGAACTTTTTAACGAACGCACAGTTTTTAGACATTGTTATTCGATCCGTAACGTTTAGGCCGAGTTTGGGGTGTTACAATTTTGGTATCAGAGCCAAGTTCAAAAACTCGGCTGTGGAATGGGTTCAAAAATGTTTTTCAAATTTTGGTTGAAATATGGTTTAGAAAAATATATATATATCTTTCCTGGATGTATGGCACCTGAGTCTTCGACACCAATCCGCACTATAAGTTTCCTGATACTTTTCTTTGTTATATGCTGTATTTCAGGTATCTATTCTGTGTGTTTGGTTTGGATGTGATGTTCAGACATAGAGTTGGGTGCGTATGAAATATTCGCCTGTTTTAATGGCTAGGTGTTTTTTAGTATCTATAGGAGTTTTAAATTATAGTTAAAAGATGCACAGCAAGAGCGTAGTGTGGTAGGTTAGGATGTGTGACTGTTAGTTAGTTGGAAATTTTGAGGACGAAATTTCTTTAAGGAGGGTAGATTTGTAACATCCTGAAATTGGGCCTAAGAGAATTGAGCCCAATGGGCCTTGAGCGTAGTAGCGTTTAAATTTTTTTTTGAGAACAAGAGATCGACTTAAATGAAAGTTGGACCAATTAGATAAGTGAGTTTGGAAGGTTAGGGGGATTCTATGAAGTCCCGGGTTCAAGTTAGGCTTAGGAAAAATTTTGGTTTTAGGTGAAAAAAACCCTAGAGGTTGGCGGGTAGGCCTTAAGAATAAAATGTGGAGAAAAATGACACAAGTGGAGTGTGTGGTGTAGTGGCAAAGTGACGCCACTTAAGGACATGGGAATGACGCCACAAGGAAGGAAGGAGGTCCAAGGTTCTAGTTGTAGCATTTGCATTCCTTTTAGATTATTTTTATTAAATGAATTTAGACCTTGGCCATAGGGTTATATTTAGTTGCATGGTTTAAGACACAAGGAGCTAGTTGGTAAAGTGGCTAGCGACATGGATTATGTTATAAGGAGCTGAGTTCAAATCTCATGAGAAGCAAGGAGTATTTATTTTATGGATTTGACGGTAAGAGTTTGATTGAATTTAAACTCTCTGATGGAGGGATCCCACATCGGAAAGATACAAAGAAGGAAGGTGAAGAGCTAGCTATATAAAGAGCATTCCAGGAGGAGAGTTAACATGCCTGGTTGGCGTTGGACGTACGAGTGCTCGAGTGCGATTTAGCAGCTTCAGACTCCTATCAGGTGTGTAACTCTCTCTCCTCTAGTTGTAGAGTGACAAATGCCGAAGTGCCGATCACGGCAATAGTAGCCACACGAGCATGCGAGCGCACGTGTGGGGCTTCGACGCGATAGTTGAGGCCATCAGTAGTATTCTTGTGGGTTGGGGCTGCTTGGGCCGCGATGGTCTGACGTAGGCCCAATAGAATAAATTGTATGATGATGTAGTATATAGTGAACTGGACTAGAAGGAACTTATATACATGGCTAGATTTGTGTTAGGTGGGCCACACGAGCGCGTGGGCCTGAATGGGCTAAAATCGAGTTTTAGGCCTAACAGTTCGGTAAAGACTGAAAATGGTAGTTGAGTCGCTCAAGGCGACACTGGGCCTTCGAAAAGGCCATTCCAGGTACAAAATTACGAAAATACCCTTAGTTGGTAAATTACCAAAATACCCCTGAAAGGTAAATTACGAAAATACCCTTGGTGGGTAAATTACGAAAATACCCTTGGTGGGTGAATTATGAAAATACCCTTGGTGGGTAAATTACGAAAATACCCTTGGTAGGTAAAATTACGGTTATACCCTTAGAGATTGATTAGCAAGATTATGTTGTTTTATGTCTATCTGATTATGATGGTAATTCATGTTATACCTATATTTGATATATGTCTAGCATACATGACATACTGCATAGACGAATTATTATGTCATATTGCATGGGTATGATGAGAGGAGGGGGAAGATTGATATCTGTGACTTTGGGTCACCAGTGGTTTGGCACCACCAGTGGTTTGGTACCACATATGTTATTCGTGACTTTAGGTCACCAAAGGTTTGGCACCTCATAGCGACTCGTCCTAGTGGCTTAGCACCATAGTGGGTTGGCCCCACATTTGATAAAATGGGATTATCGCCAGTGATTTGGTATCACAACATGGGTTGGCCCCACATATGGATTATTCGTGACTTTGGGTCACCAGTGGTTTGGCACCACATCATTATTGATATCAGTGACTTTGGGTCACCAGTGGTTTGGCACCACCAGTGGTTTGGTACCACAAGGGGTAGAATCGGGAGTTTCGGATGGTTAGGTTTTGGGTTGCATGACATGCATATTTTCATATGAAATTGTGTAAGGGTTTAACACCCTTTGGATGGGGATTTACACACTAAGTCTCGATGACTCACCCCTTAGTTAAATTTTACAGGTAATCATTAGATCACGGATTTGGGAGCTGAGGTGGACTCGTGGAGGCCATACATATGTTTACTCGTAAATTCATTTCTTTTATTTGGTTTTATTTTTATTTGGGTTTTTGTTATGTAATAAAGCCTTGGATATTTTACTTGGTTTCAGCTTTCAATTTGGTTACTGCTTATTATTAAATGATCAATATGGGATTTTTCTAACATGATAATAAACCGTTTCTTATTCAAAATTATTTAAACTCGATTTTCACAACAACTATAAAGAACACAAACATTTTAACGAACGCATAGTTTTTATACATTCCTTTCATGTGACATGCCAGATCCGGTCGTAACGTTTAGGCCGGGTTTGAGGTGTTATAAAGGTTGAGGATGTTTGGCTATGATGGGAGCTGATATTCAATTGGGTTCAAAAAGGTTTTGGTTTAATGTATTAGGTTCAGCTATTAAGAAAGAAGAAATATAGGTTGATAGTAAAATAATTTAGATGGAAAATGGAATAAAGGGCTTAAGAAACAAGAGCAAACCAACACATTGCTTAAGTGCTGGCCCGGAACTTATATTTTCTTAAGATGGTTTGGTGAATGAAAAATAAAACCTCGACCCACTATCTATGGAAGATAGGAACCTGGTATAATGGTTCGAAAGCCATACTACGAAAGTGATGAGTTAGGTTTTAAAAGAACTAAGTTGATGCTACTAGCTAAGTAGATAAGTTAACAAAGTCTTTGGATGAAATTGAGAGAATTTAATCTCACAAGATACTTAATTTTAATCATAAAAATGTTAAAAATCCTTAACAAAGTGAAAGGAGCCAAAATTTATAGAAAATACAAGGGGTGGCCAAATAGGCCCTAAAGGTAGCTAAATAGTTAACTAAAAATTCAAGAATTTTGTGGGAAGGTTCCTTGAAGCTTATTGTGCATGGAGAACATCAATGGATGCTTCTAGATGCCTTAATCTAACTGAAAAATTAAAGGGAATGATTGGGATTTTAAATGCATTAAGTTGGTTCAGCATGTGCTTGCATTTTCCTTAATAGTGCTGCTTGGTTCAGCCGAATGTACATGGGAGTTAATGAGCTGCTTTGGGCACTCCATGGGTCATGGTGTGTGAAAAAAAATTATTTGAATGGCCATATGAGTGTGAAGAACCCAAACCGAACAGCCCCTTGGTGTATACCTTTACATAAGGACTCCATATAATAAAAGCCATAACAAATGTATACCTTTACATAAAGTATGCTAATTTTGCATATCTCACAATTAAGTCCTTATGTCAAATTAAGCACACAAATGGACAAATTAATTTACGAAACATTCACACATACAAATTCAAATACTATAAGCACAAAAAATAATATTAAAATATTTTTTGACTCAAATTTGTGGTCCCAAAACCACTATTTTGACCAGGGTCTAAGCCGAACTGTTAAAGTACCCGTCATTTTTGTTTCACAAATAAATCTCATGTGGGACACATTGAGATTCTGCTGAAGATTTAAACATTCATAAATGTTGCTCATGTGTCGGCCTGGGTACATTATCCATGATGACTTCCAACTCTTATTGACTTGTACATTCTAGTTTGGGATGGTTGACATCAATACAATGGTCTTCACGATCAGAGTTGGGAACATCATGCTCGTGAGGGTTGGATATCATTAGAGCATCGTCACACTATCAACTAGAATTTCAGGTATATTTAATGAAGTCATTTTGGGCATAATGGCATGTATAGGACAACTTGGCCAATAGTGGCTTGAAATGTTATTTTGTAACTTAGCCATTGGAATGGCTAGTAATGGTTCATTTTGATATGACTAAGTAGATTATTATGATATATTCATATACATGTGTTACATTAAGAATGTGTGATCAATGTTGTGAATGCCTAAGATATTCCAAGGTAAGTCTGTAAGCACTTATGCATGTAGTGATATGCTATGTTGAATAATAGAAATTGCCCAATTTGAATGCTTGAATTGGTTGGCATTGGATGTGTGTTTCAAGTACAGGTATTGGGTGAAATTTGGGTTAGAAATAATGCTAGAAATGGCTTCATTTTGTCCAAATGGGCAGACACATGGGCGAGTGTCTAGACTATGTGTGACATACAGCCTAGTAACATGTGCATGTGGTTAGGTCGTGTCTCATCCATGTGTGCCACATGGCCTAGAACACGGACGTGTGTCTTAGACGTGTGAAACCTGCATTTAATTCGAATTAATTTAATTAACCACACGGCCTAGCACATGGACGTGTGGCATGGTCGTGTGGTGCAAGCCAGAGAGCACCCTAAATCAAACACGACCTATAGCACGAGCGTGTTACAGGGTCACACGGCCTTATGAGTCTCGCACCTTAGGAAAATTTTGTAATTGTGCAAAAAAATTTTAGTGGTTTCGATTAAGTCCCGATTCGATTCTAATGCTCGTATTAGGCCTCGAAGGCCCGATCAAGGGACATTATGGATGATCTCGATAAATGAATAGTAAATTTTCTTAGTTTAATAGAAAATATATTGAATGTTCTGGTAATGCTCGAAACTCTATTCCTATGACGACTCACGAGTTAAGGGTGTTACATTTAGGCGTTACATTTGGTGGTATTAGAGTTACGGTTTAGGCGATTATGCGATTTGGCGTAGCGGACATGAGTTAGCTATACATGCCATTATATAAATTGTGATAGTGTGATGACTCGTGCTAATTTAAATGTGTTTTAATATAGTAATGTCATCCAACGTAGTTAGAGCTGAATCAAAGGAAGCTGAGACCAATGCTTCAGCTTCAGTACAAAGAGTTGCGTCTGTGTCTAGTAGTGAAAGGCCCGCGTCTGAGGGCTGAAGTTTGGAGGCAAAACAAGCCTTCTTTCAAATGATGAATGAATGGCTTACACAGTATGGAACACCCCTTACCAGTTTCTAAGGCCGGGACTAGATACGAGGCATTACCATGCTTGACCTTGCTTGAACATGTAATAACGGGCTATAAAATTTCATTCCAACTTATAAAATTTTCTTTCTTAATCATAACATACATATCATGGGCCTACGAGGCCTGAAACATACATTCGGAAGGTTTCAGAGTTCAACCGAAAACTTTTATACTCTTTGAAAAAATTTGGCCAAATAGGGGTCACACGCCCGTGTGGCTTGGGACACACCCGTGTGGGCAGGCCATGTGGTCTCACACGCCCATGTCCCTAGCTTGTGTAGAATTTATTTTTATTTTGAACCTACAGTAGTTTCCACATGGCCGGACACACTCCCGTGTCAATGGGCCGTGTCCTTCACACGGCCTAGACATGCCCGTGTCCTCACCCGTGTGTGAAAACTAGGGATATTCTAATTATGACGTCAGCAACCCCGTAAGAAGCACACGGCCTTGGAAAATGCCCGTGTGCTGGCCCGTGTGACGATTCAAATTCTCGCAATTAAAACGTAGGGGACACACGACCTATCAACACACCCATAGGGTTTGACTGTGTGTCACACACGGCCTAGACACACGCCCGTGTGTCTACTAGTGTGGACACTTAGAAGGCTAGTTTCCAAGACAATTGCCACCCTGAAACATGAACACACTTATACCAACTCAAGCAATACATGATATGGTAATAATACCCTATAAAGAACCACTAATCATCATTCAAACACTTCACATTTTACCTCATCATTTGCATAAACTTTCTCTTCATAAAACTTATCATCATTAAAATATGAAACTTGACAAATATTGGCCAATTCCATATGACCATATACAAAATGAACCATATAATCATTATGAAATAACACATTTGGCCAAATCAAATGACACATGCACAATTGACTAAGTCCCTATAAATGCCATAAACTCAAAGGGTTTTGAATTCACTTTTACCCAACATGATAGCTTGATAGTGTGATAGCATCTCAAACTTGAGCTAGCATAAAACCGTATAAGATATAAGAAAGGAAGGGGAGTAAGCAACAAAGCTTAGTAAGTACGTATGTAAATGATAAACAATTTATTACCATCCTTTTAAGAATCCTTATTATAAGCTCTCAAGATAATGCCATTATTATTGCATAAAATTTTACAATTCATTTATGTTCATATTGAGCTGTCCACTTGAGTTACAGTCACTAAATTATTTTTATCTATAGCTACTGAACTCTAAATTAAGATTTGCTAATTTTCTTTGAAACTAGATCCACATATCTTCTTACCATAGGATTTTCAAAATTTTTGGTTCAGCCAATCAGTACAGTTTATTCTTTAAAATATCCCCTGTTTCATTGTCCAACAGTTCTGACCCTCTTCACTAAAGATTTATTTTCTCATTGTACAGAACTCAAATAATGTTCCCGTTTGTTTCTATTGAAAATAGACTCAAGAATAAATTATAGTATATAAATTTTATCCCTTGATAATTTTTTTTTAAATTTATAATTAATTTCTCAAGTCAGAAAAGGGGGATCTAAAAACATTCTAACTCGATCTCACAAAAATTAAAATATTTCAGAATATGAGATTCCTTTTCTTGCACCGTTTCTTTTGTGTGAAAATAGGCTCAATAAGATTTAATTTCATTTCTTACTCAACCTCTAATTCGATTTCCACCATTTTTGGAGATTTTTCAAAGTGATACAGCTGGTGCTGTCCAAACTATTTTATTGCTAAACTTACTTTATCATGTTTTCTTTGTACTAATTCTCATTTACGCACGTATAATACCAAAGTATACCCATGATTAGCCATTCCAATAAATAATCATTATCAAATATTTATACACCAATCATTGGCCAATTTAATCTATACATCAACAACAAAGTCTTGAACATATTATTTTTCAATTTAATATGGCCTAAAAGCCTCACACATGATCATCATCAAATCTTATCATGTATCCATTCATCATGAATGTAGATCACCCATTGAACCAGTTGGAATATCTAAAGATACTCAAAAATTTTCATGCACGTAGTAAGATGCCAATGCCACATCCCAGATATGGTCTTACATGGGATCACATGTCAATGCCATATCCCAGACATGGTCTTACATGATTTCATACCGAAGCCAGGTCCCAGACGTGGTCTTACACGGAATCACTATTCGATGCCGATGCCATATCCCAGATATGGTCTTACACGAGATCTCAGTTCGCAGCCGAGGCCATATCCCAGATATGGTCTTATACGGGACCTCAGTAACATTAGTGTCATGATGTTTGTATTCTATCCATTTCTAAGGTTTCATCAGGGATTTTTATTCTTCAACTTTTCGTCAAAATTGTCATTAATCAATTTCATAGAGACCACATACAATTCGTGTAATATAAAAATATTAAAATACATAACATAAGGTTGTATTATTTACACAAGAACTTACCTCAATACCAAAATGGTAAAAAGTGACCCAATCGTCAATTTCTCTCTTTTTCCCTATTCTAGGTCTGAACCTCGTTTTCTTTGATCTATAGCATCACATTTAGCTTAATTATTAGACACATTATTCTTTGTGACCCAAAAATCATACAATGGAAAAATTATGTTTTTGCCCCTAAAGTTTCTCATATTTACACTTTTACCCCTAGGCTTGTAAAATGATTTTTATTCAATTTCATAAGGACTCCATATAATAAAAGCCATAACAAATGTATACCTTTACATAAAGTATGCTAATTTTGCATATTTCACAATTAAGTCCTTATGTCAAATTAAGCACACAAACGGACAAATTAATTTACGAAACATTCACACATACAAATTCACATACTATAAGCACAAAAAATAATATTAAAATATTTTTTGACTCAAATTTGTGGTCCCAAAACCACTATTTTGACCAGGGTCTAAGCCGAACTGTTAAAGTACCCGTCATTTTTGTTTCACAAATAAATCTCATGTGGGACACATTGAGATTCTGCTGAAGATTTAAACATTCATAAATGTTGCTCATGTGTCGGCCTGGGTACATTATCCATGATGACTTCCAACTCTTATTGACTTGTACATTCTAGTTTGGGATGTTTGACATCAATACAGTGGTCTTCACGATCAGAGTTGGGAACATCATGCTTGTGAGGGTTGGATATCATTAGAGCATCGTCACACTATCAACTAGAATTTCAGGTATATTTAATGAAGTCATTTTGGGCATAATGGCATGTATAGAACAACTTGGCCAATAGTGGCTTGAAATGTTATTTTGTAACTTAGCCATTGGAATGGCTAGTAATGGTTCATTTTGATATGACCAAGTAGATTATTATGATATATTCATATACATGTGTTACATTAAGAATGTGTGATCAATGTTGTGAATGCCTAAGATATTCCAAGGTAAGTCTGTAAGCACTTATGCATGTAGTGATATGCTATGTTGAATAATAGAAATTGCCCAATTTGAATGCTTGAATTGGTTGGCATTGGATGTGTGTTTCAAGTACAAGTATTGGGTGAAATTTGGGTTAGAAATAATGCTAGAAATGGCTTCATTTTGTCCAAATGGGCAGACACATGGGCGTGTGTCTAGACTGTGTGTGACATATAGCCTAGTAACATGTGCATGTGGTTAGGTCGTGTCTCATCCATGTGTGCCACATGGCCTAGAACACGGACGTGTGTCTTAGACATGTGAAACCTGCACTTAATTCGAATTAATTTAATTAACCACACGGCCTAGCACACGGACGTGTGGCATGGTCGTGTGGTGCAAGCCAGAGAGCACCCTAAATCAAACACGACCTATAGCACGAGCGTGTTACAGGGTCACACGGCCTTATGAGTCTCGCACCTTAGGAAAATTTTGTAATTGTGCAAAAAAATTTTAGTGGTTTCGATTAAGTCCCGATTCGATTCTAATGCTCGTATTAGGCCTCGAAGGCCCGATCAAGGGACATTATGGATGATCTCGATAAATGAATAGTAAATTTTCTTAGTTTAATGGAAAATATATTGAATGTTCTGGTAATGCTCGAAACTCTATTCCGGCGACGGCTACGAGTTAAGGGTGTTACATTTGGGGCGTTACATTTGGTGGTATTAGAGTTACGGTTTAGCTGATTGTTTGATTTGACGTAGCAGACATGAGTTAGCTATACATGCCATTATATAAATTGTGATAGTGTGATGACTCGTGCTAATTTAAATGTGTTTTTAATATAGTAATGTCATCCAACGTAGTTAGAGCTGAATCAAAGGAAGCTGAGACCAATGCTTCAGCTTCAGTACAAAGAGTTGCGTCTGTGTCTAGTAGTGAAAGGCCCGCATCTGAGGGCTGAAGTTTGGAGGCAAAACAAGCCTTCTTTCAAATGATGAATGAATGGCTTACATAGTATGGAACACCCCTTACCAGTTTCTGAGGCCGGGACTAGATACGAGGCATTACCATGCTTGACCTTGCTTGAACATGTAATAACGGGCTATAAAATTTCATTCCAACTTATAAAATTTTCTTTCTTAATCATAACATAGATATCATGGGCCTACGAGGCCTGAAACATACATTCGGAAGGTTTGAGTTCAACCAAAACTTTTATACTCTTTGAAAAATTTGGCCAAATAGGGTCACTGCCTGGTGTGGCTTGGGACACACCCGTGTGGGGCGAGCCATGTGGTCTCACACGCCCATGTCCCTAGCACTGTAGAATTTATTTTATTTTGAACCTACAGTAGTTTCCACATGGCCGGACACACTCCCGTGTCAATGGCCCGTGTCCTTCACACGGCCTAGACACGCCCGTGTCCTCACCCGTGTGTGAAAACTAGGGATATTCTAATTATGACGTCAGCAACCCCGTAAGAAGCACACGGCCTAGGAAAATGCCCGTGTGCTGGCCCGTGTGATGATTCAAATTCTCGCAATTAAAACGTAGGGGACACACGACCTATCAACACACCCATAGGGTTTGACTGTGTGTCACACACGGCCTAGACACACGCCCGTGTGTCTACTAGTGTGGACACTTAGAAGGCTAGTTTCCAAGACAATTGCCACCCTGAAACATGAACACACTTATACCAACTCAAGCAATACATGATATGGTAATAATACCCTATAAAGAACCACTAATCATCATTCAAACACTTCACATTTTACCTCATCATTTGCATAAACTTTCCCTTCATAAAACTTATCATCATTAAAATATGAAACTTGACAAATATTGGCCAATTCCATATGACCATATACAAAATGAACCATATAATCATTATGAAATAACACATTTGGCCAAATCAAATGACACATGCACAATTGACTAAGTCCCTATAAATGCCATAAACTCAAAGGGTTTTGAATTCACTTTTACCCAACATGATAGCTTGATAGTGTGATAGCATCTCAAACTTGAGCTAGCATAAAACCGTATAAGATATAAGAAAGGAAGGGGAGTAAGCTACAAAGCTTAGTAAGTAAGTATGTAAATGATAAACAATTTATTACCATGCTTTTAAGAATCCTTATTATAAGCTCTCAAGATAATGCCATTATTATTGCATAAAATTTAACAATTCATTTATGTTCATATTGAGCTGTCCACTTGAGTTACAGTCACTAAATTATTTTTATGTATAGCTACTGAACTCTAAATTAAGATTTGCTAATTTTCTTTGAAACTAGATCCACATATCTTCTTACCATAGGATTTTCAAAATTTTTGGTTCACCAATCAGTCAGATTTATTCTTTAAAATATCCCTGTTTCATTGTCCAACATTCGACCCTCTTCACTAAAGATTTATTTTCTCATTGTACAGAACTCAAATAATGTTCCTGTTTGTTTCTATTGAAAATAGACTCAAGAATAAATTATAGTATATAAATTTTATCCCTTGATAATTTTTTAAATTTATAATTAATTTCTCAAGTCGAAAAGGGGATCTAAAACATTCTAACTCGATCTCACAAAATTAAAATATTTGAGAATATGAGATTCCTTTTCTTGCACGTTTCTTTTGTGTGAAAATAGGCTCAATAAGATTTAATTTCATTTCTTACTCAACCTCTAATTCGATTTCCACCATTTTTGGAGATTTTTCAAAGTGATACAGCTGGTGCTGTCCAAACTATTTTATTGCTAAACTTACTCTATCATGTTTTCTTTGTACTAATTCTCATTTACGCACGTATAATACCAAAGTATACCCATGATTAGCCATTCCAATAAATAATCATTATCAAATATTTATACACCAATCACTGGCCAATTTAATCTATACATCAACAACAAAGTCTTGAACATATTATTTTTCAATTTAATATGGCCTAAAAGCCTCACACATGATCATCATCAAATCTTATCATGTATCCATTCATCATGAATGTAGATCACCCATTGAACCAGTTGGAATATCTAAAGATACTCAAAATTTTCATGCACGTAGTAAGATGCCAATGCCACATCCCAGATATGGTCTTACATGGGATCACATGTCAATGCCATATCCCAGACATGGTCTACATGATTTCATACCGAAGCCAGGTCCCAGACGTGGTCTTACACGGAATCACTATTCGATGCCGATGCCATATCCCAGATATGGTCTTACACGAGATCTCAGTTCGTAGCCGAGGCCATATCCCAGATATGGTCTTATACGGGACCTCAGTAACATTAGTGTCATGATGTTTGTATTCTATCCATTTCTAAGGTTTCATCAGGGATTTTTATTCTTCAACATTTCGTCAAAATTGTCATTAATCAATTTCATAGAGACCATATACAATTCGTGTAATATAAAAATATTAAAATACATAACATAAGGTTGTATTATTTACACAAGAACTTACCTCAATACCAAAATGGTAAAAAGTGACCCAATCGTCAATTTCTCTCTTTTTCCCTATTCTAGGTCTGAACCTCGTTTTCTTTGATCTATAGCATCACATTTAGCTTAATTATTAGTCACATTATTCATTGTGACCCAAAAATCATACAATGGAAAAATTATGTTTTTGCCCCTAAACTTTATCATATTTACACTTTTACCCCTAGGCTTGTAAAATGATTTTTATTCAATTTCATTTTATTTTAGGCCTAACCGAACCATTTTCATAACTAAAGCAGCCCATAATTTGCATTCATTCAAACATTTTCATTCATTTTTTAACTTTTTACAAATTAGTCCCTTTTTACGATTTCATCGAAAATCACTTAGTAAAGTTCATTTACTACACACCGAGCATTCATATTCTACCATTAGACATCAACGCACGTGCATGTTATCCATGGGTAAATTCTTAAACAAGAACCTTAGCTCAAAATAATGGTAGAAATAGCTAAGCCGAGTTGTGGGGATCTCAAAAATGTAAAGAACATTAAAGCTGAGGATTGGATGCACTTACTATTGAACTTGAAAGCTTGAAAACCCTAGCCATGGCTTCCTCCATGCAAAATTTGGGAAAGGAAGAAGATGGAAAAAGGTTTTTGGCTTTTATTTTGTCTTTTAGTCCATTTAATTACCAAATTACCAAAATGCATTTAACTTAAAAATATCCTACTTCACTTATCTCATGTCCATTTTTGTCCAACTATTTAACCAATGGTCCAATTACCATTTAAAGACCTCCAATTTAAAATTTCATAGAAATTGGACACTTCTAACATGTGGAACTCAACTTTTGCACTATTTATAATTTAGTCCTTTTGACTAAATTGAGTGCCAAAATGTCAAAATTTTCGAACGAAATTTTCACGGAATCTTTCCGTGAAATCGTAGACCATAAATATATATAAAAAGGATTTTTCTCATCATATTCGTGGCCCCAAAACCACTATTTCGACTAGGCCCAAAATCAGTTTGTTACAATTCTCCCCCTCTTTAAGGATTTTCATCCCCGAAAATCTTACCGGAAGAAGTTGCTTTCAACTCTCATGAAACACTTTCACTGATCTTCTCAGAATTACAAATTGATTTAATTTCATATATCTCTTTCCAAAATCTTTTAAACTTCAGCACACAGTGTCGGAGTACACCATCAAAATCTGGACTACTCTCTTAGACTTATTATTGATATAAAAATAAATTACTGTGCCAAAATGCAACTGCATACTCAGAGTTTCCTATGGCTCATCCCATAATTTCTATGTAACCTCCGGATCTCTATCCGACATAATGGAACTAGCACTTTGCATAATCGAATAATCTCAGAAACATATTACTTGGCTAATCTATCAAATAAGAAATCTATACATAATGAAATGATTATACGGATCTTTCTTTGCCAAATAATCAACCATAAACCAATCAACATCTTCCTTTTTGGGGATAGTAACAATCCCAATAAGAAATCTATGGTAACTCTATCTCATTATCATTCTCGCGCAACCAGTGACTGTATTAGTCCTGAATACACTTGATTCTTGACTTTTATCTATTAACATATCGTCATCTGAATACGAATCCAAAATATCATGCAACATACGCAATCACTAGCACATCTACTTTGTATGACTGCACAGTTTATTACTCTTGAATTAACCAACGAACTACTACAGAGTCTCATACAAAAACTTTTGGTCAAACTCTAGATCACCCAGTAAGCGAACTCTATCTCAAAATAATAATAATAACAGGAATCAGGTCCAACCTAAAATTTGGAATAGAAAGTCGTTTCACACGATACTCGTTTAGCTCACCACTCTCTATCACATTTCTAGGCTTCTCAACTTACAAAGAAACCATCACTTAAGCTTCTAACTTGGCTAGAACTAGTCCATCCTCAAATAGGATCAATAAAATAATTGGTACTCACAAAAATAACAAAGATTTTCCATTCAGGAATCTGTAACCATACTTGTTTTCCAAAAGATAAGTAGATAATTACTCCCAGTCTTTTAACATCTCAAAGCATTCATGTTGTCTTAATTTCAGATCTTTCTGCGACATTTGATACTTTAACCCATTAGAATTAGGAAGCATGTGACATTTTTCGTCAAACATATGAAATCATCCAATTCAACAGATATAAAAGTGGCCGTTTCTAAATCATTAGTCAACAGTTCTTTTTCATGTGACTTTAACCGTCTTAATGTGCAAACTACTTCTTTACATTCTTATACTGAAACATATTCCGATCTGTTCAATAGTACATCACTGAAAAATCGTAATTTTCTTACTGAATTCAAACTAAACTCAGAACTAGAGCTTCGGTTAATAATACTTTCAACTATTTAGAACTTTGCTAACATGCATAGATCATTCAAATTTTCATAATAACATCATTCAATTAGAACAATCCAATAGGCATATCTCTGTATCATACTATCCAGAATATAAATTCTTCATTTAGATTATCCTTCTATATACTCGTAAATGCAAAACTAGCATGCTATTTTTTAAAGTACCTATGTGTTGTGGCTTTTCAAAGAGGAGGCCTTATGTGGCAATTAAACCACTATTTAGTTAGTGGATGAACAAAAGACAAATATGCCCTTAATGTATGTTTGTTTTAATTATTAGTTTAAAGGATAATTTTGTAAATAGGTAAATAATATGATAATAAATAAAAGAAACAATTGAATGATGATAGTTATGATATTATTTTAGTCGAAATTAGGAAAAAAAAAAGAAAGAAATAAGAAAGCTAGGGTATTCAGCTATGGTTTGGCTAAATTAAGGTAAGATTTTGACTCTGTTTTTGATGATTTTTATGTTTTTGAGATTGTTGCTTAGTCTACTATCAAGACCATGTTGTAATTTGAAGAATTGATGATATTTATGAGATGTGCCATTTGATGAAATGGTGAGCTTTATGATGAGTTTAGGTGTTAAATGAAAGATACGTGTTAAATGAACATGTTTTATTCTTGAATTTTTGATGAATTGAACTAATTAGGGCTAAATTGTAAAAATAGTAGTTTGAGGGATTAAATTGTGAATTTGATGAAATGTTTGGACTTATATGAGATACATGAGAATTCGGCTAAGCATGGATATATGGTGATTTTGTATATTTGATGTTTTGTGAAAAATGGACTAAATTGATAAGATGTGTAAATGTGAGAGTTAAGTTGTAAATAGCCCTAAATGTATGTTTTTGGATTCAATTGAATAAGTTGGTGAATGAAAGGGTTAAATTTGAATATTTATAGATCAAGAACTGAAGAAAACGAACTTAGATCGTGGGAAAGTGAAGGTAGTAGAATAACCGAGTCCGAATGAATATTCAAATTTGAGGTAAGATAATATAGAAATAAATGTATTTGTATTGAATTATGTATGTTCTTATGACTATTGATAATGATGAATGTATATGAGATGACGTATACATGAATTCTGAGATAAAATCAACATAGTGATAAAGTCTGAGAAGTCCCATTCGAACCTAGGAATAGATAGGGTAGTCTATGTCATGACATAGGTGTCTGTGTTGTGGTATCATGTAAGACCACGTCTGGGACGTTGGCATTGATTTGAGATTTCGTGTAAGACCACGTCTAGAACGTTGGCATCGATATGAGAATTACGTGTAAGACCATATCTATGACATTGGCATTGTAATGATTCGTGTAAGACCCTGTCTGGGACAGTGGCATCGATATCTGATTTTATGTAAGACCACGTCTGGGACATTGGCATTGTACGACTATTTTGAGCACTATAAGTATCCTATTAGATTCCGAATGGTTCAACAGGCAAATTTAAGATACGATCAACCATGTGATTTGTATATCTGTTTCAGGTATGTTTGATATATACACTAAGAGTGTATGAAAAGTAAATGCCTTTATGAACATACTAAGATGAATATATGCTTGAATGAGCTATGTATATATATGTGTTATTTGAGATGAAGAATGTGGTAAGAAATGGCTAAGAAAATGAGCCAAGGAATATATGTGATAAAGTTGCTTTGAGAACCATTAATGTTTTTGTATCAATATAGTTAAATGCATTTATGCTAAGTTTATTTGTATATGGCTTACTAAGCTTTTGAAAGCTTACTCTGTGTGTGTTTGGTCTGTTTTATAGATCGTCAAAGCTACTGAAGGTTAGGGGACCGTCGATGATCGTCATCATACAACTCAAACTTGTTTTGGTACTTTGAAAATTTGTATATATCTAAATATGGCATGTATAGGCTAGTTTTTTGGTATAATTTGAGATGTGAAAATAGCCATGTGATGTGGCTAGTTTAGTGTTCATATTATGCATTTATAAATATGGTATATGATGTTGATTTTGGTATAATCCCATGGCTATAAAATGGTCAAATTTATAGTAAGCATATGAATGCATTATGAGTTAGTATGTTTGGTCAAAGGAATGGTTATATGAAAGGTAAATGTGAATAAATCATGTTTGGTTTTATATGAGAATTGATTGTCCAAATTGGTATGCGAAATGATATGATTAGAAAGGAGACTAGATGTGAATATTGGTTGTTTAGTTTGACTTATCTTTGGATGTTAATTGTGCTTGAAATGAATTGGTGTGTAGCTAGAAGAGATGACCCTAGTGTGGGTGGCATTTTGACCTTGTAAATGGTCTGTTTTGTCTACATAGCCATGGTACATGGGCGTGCCTAGTGCCAGTGGGTATAAGTCAATAGCTAGCCTAAGTACGGCCATGGCATACGGGTGTGCTTGGTAGTCGTGTGAGTAAGTCAGTAGCTAGCCTAAGTGTACACGGCCATGGCATACGAGCGTGCTTGGTAGCCGTGTGAGTAAGTCAGTAGCTAGCCTAAGTGTACACGGCCATGGCACACAGGCGTGTCTGGTGGCTGTGTGGATAAGTTAGTATACAAGCTCTATTTTGGCACGGCCAAGACACAAGGGTGTGTCTAGTTGCCGTGGAAGGCACACGGCCTACCCACACAGGCGTGTGACCTCAGTAACTTAGAAAAGTTTTAATTTTTGAGAAATCTTATATGCGTTCGGTTTAGTCCCAACCCTATTCTAAAGCATGATTAAGGTCTTGTTGACCTATAAAAGGGACATTTTGATTGTGATTGGTAAACTGTAATATGAAATGCCTGTAAAAGTTTTTGATTTTTTTGGTAATGCCTTTAACCCTAATCTGGCGAGTGATATGGGTTAGGGGTGTTACATTTGATTGGTATCAGAGTTACGATTTAGTCGATTCTCAGACTAAAGTAGCATGTGAGAGTCTAGCTATACATGCCATATGTCTGAACTGTGATAGTGTGATGAATCCTGACATATAAAATGTGTTTATTTTATAGTAATGGATCCCGAAAGAGCCATAGCTGACGATGTAGAAAGTAATGTGCCTGCTCCTACTCAAGGGATAGCACCCTCTGATTCGAGACCGACTATGAGCAGCCAAGAGGGAGAAGCTAAACAAGCTTTCTTCCAAATGATGAGTGGGTGGTTCACTCAATTTGTGAGAAATAACCCGATTGTTTCACAAGCTCCGCCCCAACTAATCCCCACTAGACATCTGTAATGCCTCCGATAATGAATTTGAATATGTTGAATAAGCCTCCGGTCGACAAAATCTATAAGTATGGGGTTGAAGAGTTCAAAGCTACCAGTGACGACCATGCTGAGAAAGCAGAGTTCTGGTTAGAAAACACTATCTGGGTATTTGACGAGATGTCCTTGACTCTGGAAGAAAGTATTAAATGCGTTGTGTCATTACTACGAGACGCGGCTTGCCAGTGGTGGAAGACTTTAATTTCTGTGGTTCCAAAGGAACGGGTAACTTGGGATTTCTTTCAGTCTGAGTTCTGAAAGAAGTATATCAGTGAGAGATTCATTGATCAAAGACGAAAGGAATTTCTAGAACTGATATAGGGTCGTATGTCTGTTACAGAATATGAACGAGATTTTGTGAGACTGAGTAAGTATGCTCGTGAATGTGTATCCACGGAGGCAATAATGTGCAAAAGATTCGAAGACGGCCTTAATGATGATATCCGCTTGCTAGTCGGGATTTTAGAGATAAAAGATTTTGTTGTGCTTGTTGATCGAGCGTGCAAAGCTGAGGCACTTGGGAAAGACAAAAGAAAAGTTGAGTCTGAAGCTAGAGAGGTGAGAAAAAGATTTCAGAGTAAACCATTTCAGTCTGTTTCAAAGAAATTCTGAGATGAGCATAGCCGTTGAAAGGTTAATGTGGGACATTCGAATAGAGATCGAGCTAGATCACAAATGAGCTCCAAAACTCCAGCAACTTCAATAGCAAGTTTTGGAAATGTTCGATCCGAGAAACCTGAATGTAAGCATTGTGGGAAAAAAAAGGATCCAGGAAGTTGTAGATTGAATGATCGAGCTTGTTTTAGATGTGGATCATTAGATATTTTCATTCATGATTTCCCAGATTCTGTTGGACAAGAGACAACTAAGAATTTGAGATCCGATAACGTCCCAGCGATAGGTAGACCTTCTTGAAATGCAAGAAACCTCAGTGGTAATTAGAGGTTTACGAGAGACACTGTTGTAAGATCTGAAGCTAGAGTGCCTACTAGAGCACATGACATCCGAGCTCATGAGGAAGCTTCATCTCCCGATGTTATAACCGATACATTTCCACTTTATGATACTTTTGTGATTTCATTCATAGACCCTGGTTCTACTCATTCATATATATACATGAACTTAGTATCTAGTAAGATTTTGCCTATAGAGTCTACTGAGTTTGTTATAAAAGTTTTGAACCCCTTAGGTAAAAGTGTTCTGGTTGACAAAGTATGCAAGAATTGTCTGTTAATGTTTCGAAACATCTGTTTCCCTGTCGATTTGATGCTTTTTCCATTTCATGAGTTTGATATAATTCTGGGTATGGACTGGTTGACATTACGATGCTGTTGTGAATTGTAAAAGAAATACTATTGATTTGAGATGTTCGAATGATGAAATAATTAGGGTTGAGTCTAATGATTTGAATGGATTTCCTGCGGTGATATCTGTGTTGAAAGCTAGGAGTTATGTGAAAAAGGGATACAAAGCTTATTTTGCTTATGTGATTGATTCAAAAGTGTCTGAAAAGAAAGTTGAACCAGTGCCAGTTGTTTGTGAGTTTTTTTATGTATTCCCTGAAGAATTCCGGGATTGCCTCTGATACGTGAGGTTGAATTTGGTATTGATTTGTTGCCTGGTACTACACCTATTTCGATAGCTCTGTATAGAGTGGGACCAATAGAGTTGAAAGTGTTAAAGTCACAACTACAAGAGTTGACTGATAGAGGGTTCGCTAGACCAAGTTTCTCACCTTGGGGTGCTCCAATCTGTTTGTGAAAAAGAAAGACGGCACGATGAGAATATGCATTGATTATCATCAGTTGAATAAAGTGACTATAAAGAATAAATATCTGTTGCCTAGGATTGACGATTTGTTTGATCAGCTAAAAGGAGCAACTATATTTTCAAAGATAGATCTGAGATCAGGTTACTACCAATTGAGAGTAAAAGACATAGACATTCCAAAAACTACTTTTAGAACGAGGTACGTGAACTATGAGTTTTTAGTTATGCCTTTTAGAATAATGAATGCTCTAGCTATTTTTATGGATCTGATGAACATAATTTTTTTACCTGTAACATCCTTAAAATGGGGCCTCTGCATTTTTCATGTGTTGCATGTGTTGATATTTCTGTTGTGCTAGTTTAGCATAATTTGGGGTCTAAGCATGACCTCGGGTTAGGCTTGAGTCACGGTCAAACATTTTTGTTTTTGTACTGAGTGAGAGGGAGCTAGGAGCGTTAGGGGTTAAAAGGAATTATTGGGAGGCGCCACTCAAGTCATAAGGGAGGTGCCGCCACAAGGGGATAAGGAGGACCTTGGTTCGAGCAGCAAAAATCTCACTTTCTATTTAATATTTGACGCCACAGGCAAGGAGGAGGAGTGCTCAGGAGGGACTCTCTTGAATGGATGAGGATGTGATCATCAGATTTGAATTTGATAGATGAAGGTGAGGAAAGTTAGGAGCTTGAATCATATCAAACTCATTTGGGAAGAGTTGGCCGAATGATGGACTATGGGCAAGGGGGGCTATCGGTTTTGGAGAGCTTTTGGTGTAACCGAATGTCCCTCTAAGCTCTTTAATTTGATTTCTTTTTTTTTCCCTTCTCAAAGTGCTTGGCCGAATCTTCTTCTCCCCCACCTTTCTCTCTCTTTTTCTTCTTCTCATTCTTGCACAAAGCCGAAACTCAATACCCTCCCTTCTTTTCTTTACCTTGTGGGTCATTCATTGTTAGCCTATATTGCCAAATCCACCATCTCTATTCACCTTTTCTCCTTCCTATTTTGCTATAGTCGAAATCAACTTTCTTATTTTCCATTCGGTATCTTCTTCACTCTTTCAAAACCTTTTGTGCTGGAACCCCTCTCAAACACCCTTTGCCGGAACTTTTCTCCTCTATTGCACTTACCCTTTATCTCAAGCACCTTCAAAGCCGAATATAATTCTTCCTTTTGGGGCTGTGGCCGAATCTCTTGGTAAGTAATATCTTTTTCTTTTCTTGACCGATTTGTGTAGTAACCGAAACTCACTTCTCTTTCATCATTTTCCATTTTAGATTTAAGTATTAAAACTCTATTCATGTTCATTTAGGGTGTCCTGATCCTTAGTGAATAGAGGTTGAATCAGTTGTAAGGTAAGGATGCGACAACTTCTTGGTTTCGGGATTTATGCCATGGCCAAATGGCCCTATGATTTATAATGATGCGTTAAGGCCGATTGTAGGGAGAAGTGCAGTCTAACGCAGTGGTTCTTTGGGTTTCAATTTTCGATCCAGGTAAGCGTTCAATGTTTAGATCTATTCCTTATTCGTTTAAAGGCCGAAGGCTAACCATTTGTGTGTTCTAATGTCTGGCCGATTGCAAGGGGGATCATTACGTAGCTTCGGGATTTGGTTGGAAAACAAATCAGCATTAAGGTAAGTACTACCTTCTTGCAACCCAATTTCAGGATTTTGTGAGTAAGCCGAACGGCTTCAGATCTAAAGGGTGATATTGGCCAATTGTAGGTGCAGTGAGGGCGTATGTTTCGGGATCTCGTAGTATCATGTAGTTTCAAGATTTAGCATTAGATCTATATATAGTCAGGTGTGTAACACTTACACACATTATTAGTATAATATGCCTATTATGTTATTGTTATAGCCAATGAAATCGGTGATTATGCCTTGTGGGTATGAGCTTGGATTCTGGGTAAGTCCCCTGTTATGTGATTTTTGATATACATCATCATGATATTAATATATGCTATGCTATGCGTTATTGCATGGTACATGATATTATGACACGTATGATATAGACATGATGATGGGATTGATGAGAGGAGAGGGAAGAAATATTTGGACTGTCACCAGTGGTTCTGACCACACGACGGGTTGGCCCTGTCTTGATATTATATTTTGTGATTAAGTCCCAGTGGTTTTGACCACGAGTGGTTTTAACCACATATGAATATTGTGACTCGTCCGGTGGTTTGGTACCACGATGGGTTGGCCCACATGTTGATTACGGGATTGTCATCAGTGGTTTTGACCACATGATGGGTTAGCCTCATCACTTGATTTGTGACTTCGGTCATCAGTGGTTTTAACCACACCGTTATATATATTTGTGACTACGGTCACCAGTGGCTTTGACCACACGGGGTAGTTGAAGGAGATTGGATGGGTAGGTTATGGGTTGCATGATTTGCATGATTTGCTAATGATCTGTGTAAGTACGTGCACTATCGGGTGGGGATTTACACACTGAGTCTTGGTGACTCACTCTTTCCCTTATATTTTGTAGATGAGGCGTAGATTGAAGATACGAAGCCGGGGAGGACTCGAGGCAGCCATGCATGTTCGATTGGGTTTTGATTCCTTTTAGTTCTACTTCAATTTTATTAATTCCTTTTAAATTCAGTTTTGGGATTTGTACTAAGGCCGCTAAGTATTATTTCAGGTTTTTATTATTTGCTTTATTTTGATTATATTATACCTATGTTGAATATATGGACTTGTTAAATTAATTGGTAAAAAGCAATGTTTTCAAAACTATAACTCCTTCGGGTTTTTAAACGTTACCATCGGGTAACAAAATTCACAAGATGACAACAAAGGTAATTTGGATGTTTTCTTAAACTTGAATTTTTTTTAAACAACTTCAAAAACAAAAGATTTGAACTTGTCTACGCTCAACTCACTCGATTGTAATAGTTATCTACGGATTTTTGTACTCTAAAATGATAAAGAGTTTTCAATTAAATTTAACCGGTAACTCATTTCTTTAAAAATGTTTTCACCCCGTAACATACCAAATTCGGTCGTGGTGTGCTGATCGAGTTTGGGGTGTTACAATTTTGGTATCAGAGCCAAGTTCAAAAGCTCGGCTGTGGGTCCGAGGCCCAAAATGTTTTAAGGTATGGTTTTGAAAAGTTTTGTGGAAAAGGTACATGGGTTGAACAGCATGGCACCGAGTCTCCGGCACCAATCCGCCCAAGCAAGTATTCCTAACTGTTGCGTGAATTATATGTGGGGGTGATGGGTATTTCGGGATCGTAGATTAGTAGAATAGGAGTTATTGAACCTTAGGAATAGGTTACTCCAACACAAATCACATAAAACTTAAAGATCCATTAAACAAACCTGTGAGTACGTCTCTAAGTTAAGGGTGTGGCAACCGTTGTGCGCATGTCTAGGAATGGATTCAGGGGGAGCTTGGTATTTAAGCAGTCCTAGTGACTCACCTCCTCTTCACTCAAATCCTACCTGGTGTGTAGTGATGGTTCACCCTAACTAAGATGGCTTATTCACAGGCCAAATTTAATAATTAAAACCCGAAAGGGATTAGCCATACTGTTTTATAACACTCTAAAAATTAAACCTTGATTTCAAATTGCCACAATAACCTTAATTTAAGAAATGACCAAAATACCCCTGATTTGAAAAATGACCAAATTACCCCTGACTTGTAAAAAATTACCAAAATACCCTCATTCTAGAAAATTACCGGAATATCCCCGAATTGAAAATTTTCCAAAATACCCTTACTTTGTAAAATCACCTGAAACCATACTTTGGAAAATTACGAAGATACCACTGGTTTATGAAATTACCAAAATATCCCCGATTTTTAGAATTTTTAAAATACCTATGATTTGTAAAGGTTTCCAAATTAACCCTGATTTATTATTACAAATATCCCGATAGGTTAAATTATAGAAATACCCCTAGATAGTGAAATGACGAGAATACCCCTATATGTAGGATATGGGTGGAGGAGGTTGTTGATGAGTAAATGTGGTTCACTGTATTAGGGTGGGAAATTGAACTAAAAATTGTGTGATGATCGAAAACCACTACCAACTTTACACTTATTCGGGGTAATCGTGAAATGGAAGCTAATTCATAAAAATTTCTTAAGCAGTTAAATCGCGAATTAGATATGAGTACTAGGGGTGTGGTCGTAATGTGAGAGGGCACGTAGAAGCGAGAATGACCGTGAGCCCGTTAGGTCAGTCAAGTGTCGGAGAATGAGATACCACCACCACCATTTCTTTGGCGTGAAGTATCAAGATCAAGCGGGGAAGATGCGATGTCGTAGGTGATCTTTGTGAGTCTTTGGAAAGAGTGGTGGGAGCGGTGGAGGTACGAGAGCTCAAAAATCTGTATCTGAGTGACTCCGAACCAATGGAGTTGAGGTATTTCGAGGAGTATCTAGTGTGGCACCCAATAAGGCTGAGTATTGGTTGGAGGCGACAGAATGAATCATGGACGATTTGGATCTGACGGCTGAGGAGAAACTAAAGAGAGTAGTGTCGCTTCTCCGTGATGAGTCATATCAGTGGTGGCTCATGGTTCGGGATGGTGCTGCAGCGGATGATCTCACTTGGGATTACTTTAAGGCAGCATATCAGAAGAAGTATGTTAGGACTAGTTACATTGATGTGCAGAGGAAGGCGTTTCTGAAACAGGTTCAGGGAAGTAAGTCTGTATCAGAGTACATGGCAGAATTCTTAAGATTGAGCCAATTTGCTTGGGGCATCATAGCTACGGAGCATAAGCAATGCGTCAGATTCGAGGATGGATTAAGGGACAATCTGAGGTTGCTGATTGCTCCATAGTAGGAGAGAGAATTTACGGTATTAGTGGAAAAGGCCAAAGTTACGGAAGAAGTGAAGCAGTCAGTTAGACGGAATCAGGACAAGGGTTGGAATAAGAGAAATTCTAGATCATCTGGGTCTACTGGGAATTAATAGAAATGGGGTAGATATAATAGGCTAAATCAAGCTGTTAGGCTTACTGCTGCTGGTACTCAGTGACCGCCACGATGTGCTCGATGTGGAAAGTCTTACACGAGAGAATGTTGGACTGGAAATAGGGGATGCTTTGAGTGTGGACGATGGGGCACCAAGTGAGGGATTGTCTATAGAGGTCAGCTAGGTTGCAGTCTGGGGATCAGAATCGTACTCAGAATAGGAGGGATGGTCAGTAGCCACAGAGGGGCCGTGAGGCTGCTAGGGGAGATAATGGCTCTGGTAGAGGCCGTGGAGCACCGAGCAGAGGTGCAGGTGGTACAGAGGTAAGACAGCCTGGACTAGTCTACACAGCGAGGCATCAAGAGGAGGGTGACGCACCGGACGTCATAACTGGTACGTTCCTAATCTTTGGATTACCATATACTACTTTGATAGATGTGGGTTCGATGCATTCGTATATTGCCAGTAGTATAGTAGAGATTATGAACCTAGACTTCGCGACTACTTCTAGGGAGATGACCGTAATTAGCCCTCTAGGTCACTCTGTAGGAGTAAATAAGCTGTATAGGGATGTACACCTAGAACTTCAAGGGGTCGTGTTTTTGGCTGATTTGATGGAACTGCCATTTGGGGAGTTCGATCTAATTCTCAGGATGGACTGGCTGGTGAAGGCCAGTTTGGATTGCGCGGCTAAGCGCATGGTGTTGAGGACAATGGAAGGTGAAGAGGTGGTAATGATAGGTAATAGGAGAGATTACTTATCCAATGTGGTCTCTGCATTGAAGGCGGAGAAAATGGTAAGGAAGGGTTTTGAGGCATTCATGGTGCATGTTTGTGCTTTGGGAGTTAAGGATGCAGCTATAGAGAGTGTCTGAACTATGGGCGAATTTGCTGATGTATTCCCAGACGAACTTTCGAGTCTGCCTCCGGATCGGGAAGTAGAATTCGGTGTAGACACATTGCAGGATCGCACCGTGTCTATAGCCCGTGTCGAATGCCACCAAAGGAATTGGTGGAGTTGAAGGCTCAAATCCGGAGTTGTTGGACCAAGGATTCATTCGACCAAGTATATCCTTGGGAGCACACATGCTCTTTGTTAAGAAAAAAAGACGGTACAATACGGATGTGTATAAACTACACTTGACTAAACAAGTTGACGATCAAAACAAGTATCCGTTCCCGGGATTGGCGACTTGTTCGATCAACTTAAGGTGCATCGATTTTCTTAAAGATAGACCTCGGTGTCGGGTATCATCAACTTAAAGTGAAGGAAGGCGATGTTCATAAGGCGGCATTCCATACACGGTATGGGCATTACGAGTTTTGGTGATGCCGTCGGGTTAACCAATGCAAGCGGCATTCATGGACTTGATGAATCGGTTTGTTCCCATGAGTACTGGACCGTTTTTCATAGTATTCATAGACAACATATTGGTGTACTCAAGGACCGAGGAGGATCATGATCGCACTTGCGGTGGTTTTGCAAATTCTGAGGGAGAAGGAACTATTTGCCAAGTTCAGTAAGTGCAAATTCTGGCTTAGGGTAGTAACTTTCTTGGGTCACGTAGTGTCCGCATAAGGGATTAGAGTGGACCCTCGTAAGATTGAGGCGGTGTTGGATTGGAAACCGCCTAGCTTCGATTCTGAAATTGAGTTTTCTAGGTCTGGCAGGGTATTACGAGAGATTTGTGGAAGGATTTTCTCTGATCGCGGCGCCGTTGACTAAATTATTAAGGAAAGGAGTTCCATTTGTATGGTCGAAAAAACAACAGGAATGTTTTGACAAGTTGAGGAAGATTTTGACGGAAGCTCTGGTTCTGGTACAGCCTGAAGCAGGAAAGGTATTCACGATTTACTGTGATGCATCACATACTAGCTTGGGATGTGTGCTGATGCAGGAAGGGAAAGTAGTGGCATATCGTCTCGGCAATTTGAGGCCGCTTGAGGTTAACTACCGAACATGATCTGGAATTGGGCTGCGATGGTTTCATACGAAAATATAGAGACATTATTTATACAGAGAAAAGTCGATAGTCTACACGAACCATAAGAGTTTGAAGTATCTTTTGATGCAGAAGGATTTAAACTTGAGACAGTGAAGGTGGATTGAGTTGTTGAAGGACTACAACTGCTCGATTGAGTACCATCCGGGTAAAGCTAATGTAGTAGCTGATATGTTGAGCCGTAAGGTGGTCACAGACCTACGAGCGATGTTTGCTCACCTTAGTCTATATGACGATGGGAGTTTTTGGCGAAATTGTAAATAAAGCTGACTTGGGTAGAGCAGATTAAGGAGAAACAGTTAGTAGATGAGGGTTTGAATGCTCGGAGGTTGCAAGTTCAGAGTAATGGGTTGGAAGGTTACAGCTTGTCTCACGATGGAGTGTTGTGTTTTCAAGGGAGAGCTTGTATGCCGAAGGACGTCGAGTTGAGGCAAAGGATTCTTCAAGATGCACATAGCAACCCATACACTATGCATCCCGGGTAGCAAGATGTACCAGATTTGCGGCGATTACAGTGGCAGGATGAAGCGGAAATGGCGAGTTTGTGGGTAAGTGTCTAGCAATTGACGAGTTAAAGTGAACATCGACTACCGTCGAGTTTACTTCAGCCGGTGAAGATTCCTCAATGGAAGTGGGAAAGGATTACCATGGACTTTGTCAGTGGGCTACCCCTTACGCCTACTAAGAAAGACTCAGTCTGGGTGATTGTGGATCATTTGACCAAATCAGCTCATTTCATACCGGTAAGGGTTGATTATTCACTTCAGAAATTAGCTAAGTTGTATGTGGCCAAGATAGTAAGATTGTATGGTGTGCCAGTGTCAATTATCTCGGATAGGGATCCAAGGTTCACGTCGAGGTTCTGGAGAGCTTTGCATCAAGCTTTGGGAACGAGGTTGGATTTCAGCACAGCTTTTCACCCGCAATGTGATGGATAGTCTGAAAGAGTAATTTAGATTTTAGATGATATGCTAAGGGGCTGTGTTCTGGATTTCAGTGGTAGTTGGGAGGAGTATCTACCATTGGCGGAATTCACTTATAACAATAGTTATCAAGCGAGTATCTAGATGGCACCATATGGGGCACTGTATGGACGAAAATGTCGCACTCCTACGTGTTGGATAGAGTTGGGTGAACGGCGGATATTAGGTCCAGAGTTGGTGGCAAAAACTGAGGATAAGGTTAAGGTGATTCGGGCTCGTCTTAAGGAAGCGTCAGACAGGCAGAAGTCTTACGCTGATCTAAAACGTGAAGATATAGAGTATGCAGTGGGTGATAAGGTTTTTCTGAAGGTATCACCATGGAAGAAAGTGCTGATATTTGGGCAGAAAGGGAAGCTAAGCCCTAGGTTTATCGGGCTATACACGATGTTGAAACAAGTAGGACCGGTAGCTTATTAGCTCGAGCTACCTATAGAGTTAAGTCAGATTCACGACGTCTTCCATGTTTCGATACTTAGGCACTATCAGTCAGATCCGTCACACGTTGTGCCAGTTGCAGAGATTGAGGTGAGCTCGGACTTGTCTTTCGAGGAGGAACCGGTACAGATTTTGGATCGGGATGTCAAGGTCTTGCGTAGGAAGTCAATTCCCTTAGTGAAAGTTTTATGGCGGAACCATGGTACGGAGGAGGCCACGTGGGAACCAGAGGATGTAATGCGGCAATAATACCCTCAACTCTTCTGATCAAGTAATTTCGAGGTCGAAATTATTTTTAAGGGGGTAGAACTATAACATCCTTAAAATGGGGTCTCTGCATTTTTCATGTGTTGCATGTGTTGATACGTCTGCTATGCTAGTTTAGCATAATTTGGGGTCTAAGCATGATCTCGGGTTAGGCCTGAGTCATGGTCAAACATTTTTGTTTTTGTAGTTAGTGAGAGGGAGCTAGGAGAGTTAGGGGTTAAAAGGAATTATTGGGAGTTTTAGACACAAGAAGTGCCTTAGTAAAATGGCAAGGAAGCGCTACTCAAGTCACAAGGAAGGTGACACCACAAGGGGTAAGGAGGATCTTGGTTCGAGAAGCAGAAATCTCACTTTCTGCTTAATATTTTGACGCCACAAGCAAGGAGGAGGAGTGCTCAGGAGGGACTCTCTTGAATGGATGAGGATGTGATCATCAGATTTGAATTGGATAGAAGAAGGTGAGGAAAGTTAAGAGCTTGAATCGTATCAAACTCATTTAGGAAGAGTTGGCCGAATGGTGGACTGTGGGCAAAGGGGGCTATCAGTTTTGGGGAGTTTTGGTGTAGCCAAATGTCCCTCTAAGCTCTTTAATTTGATTTTTTTTCCCTTCTCAAAGTGCTTGGCCGAATCTTCTTCTCCCCTACCTCTCTCTCTCTTTTTCTTCTTCTCATTCTTGTACAAAGTCAAACTCAATACCCTCCCTTCTTTTCTTTACCTTGTGGGTCATTCATTGTTAGCCTATATTGTCGAATCCACCATCTCTATTCACCTTTTCTCCTTCCTATTTTGCTCTAGCCGAAATCAACTTTCTTATTTTCCATTCGATATCTCCTTCACTCTTTCAAAACATTTTGTGCCGGAACCCCTCTCAATCACCCTTTGCTGGATCTTTTCTCCTCCATTGTACTTACCCTTCATCTTAAGCACCTTCAAAGCAGAATCTAATTCTTCCTTTTGGGGTTGTGGCCGAATCTATTGGTAAGTAATATCTTCTTCTTTTCTTGATCGATTTGTGTAGTGACCAAAACTCACTTCTCTTTCATCCTTTTTCCATTTTAGATTTAAGTATTAAAACTCTATTCATATTCATTTAGGGTGTGCCGATCCTTGGTGAATAGAGGCCGAATCAGTTGTAAGGTAAGGATGCGACAACTTCTTGGTTTCGGGATTTATGCCATGGCCAAATGGCCCTATGATTCATAATGATGCGTTTAGGCCGATTGTTGGGAGAAGTGCAGTCTAACGCAGTGGATCTTTGGGTTTTGATTTTCGATCCAGGTAAGTGTTCAATGTTTAGATCTATTCCTTATTCGTTCAAAGGTCGAAGGCTAACCATTTGTGTGTTCTAGTGTCTGGCCGATTGCAAGGGGGATCATTACGTAGCTTCGGGATTTGGTTGGAAAACAAATCGGCATTAAGGTAAGTACTACCTTCTTGTGACACAATTTCAAGATTTTGTGAGTAAGCCGAATGGCTTCAGATCTAAAGGGTGATGTTGGCTAATTGTAGGTGCAGTGAGGGCGTATGTTTCGGGATCTCGTAGTATCGTGTAGTTTCAGGATTTAGCATTAGATCTACATATAGTCAGGTGTGTAATGCTTACACACATTATTAGTATAATATGCCTATTATGTTATTGTTATAGCCAATGAAATCGGTGATTATGCCTTGTGGGTATGAGCTTGGATTAGGGTAAGTCCCTGTTATGTGATTTTGATATACATCATCATGATATTGATATATGCTATGCTATGTGTTATTGCATGATACATGATATTATGACACGTATGATATGGACATGATGATGGGATTGATGAGAGGAGGGGAGAAATATTTGGGTATCACGGTGGTTTTGACCACACGACGGGTTGGCCCGTCTTGATATTATATTTTGTGACTAAATCCGGTGGTTTTGACCACGGTGGTTTTGATCACATATGAATATTGTGACTCGTCGGTGGTTTGGTACCACGATGGGTTGGCCCACATGTTGATTCTGAAGTTTTCATCGATGGTTTTGACCACACGATGGGTTGGCCCCATCACGTGATTTGTGACTTGGTCATCGGTGGTTTTGACCACCTTTGTTATATATATTTGTGACTACGGTCACGATGGTTTTGACCACGGGGTAGTTGAAGGAGATTGGATGGGTAGGTTATGGGTTGCATGATTTGCATGATTTGCTAATGATCTGTGTAAGTGCATGCACTATCGGGTGGGGATTTACACACTGAGTCTTGGTAACTCACCCATTCCCTTATATTTTACAGATGAGGCGTAGATTGCGGATCTGAGCGGGGAGGACTCGAGGACCATGCATGTTCGATTGGGTTTTGATTCCTTTTAGTTCTACTTCAATTTTATTAATTCTCTTTAAATTCGATTTTGGGATTTGTAATAAGGCCGCTTAGTATTATTTCAGGTTTTTATTATTTGCTTTTATTTTGATTATATTATACCTATGTTGGATATATTGACTTGTTAAATTAATCGGTAAAAAGCAATGTTTTCAAAACTATAATTCCTTCGGGTTTTTAAACGTTACCATCGGGTAACAAAATTCACAAGATGACAACAAAGGTAATTTGGATGTTTTCTTAAACTTGAATTTTTTTAAACAACTTCAAAAACAAAAGATTTGAACTTGTCTACGCTCAACTCACTCGATTGTAATAGTTATCTACGGATTTTTATACTCTAAAGCGATAAAGATTTTTCAATCAAATTTAACCGGAAACTCGTTTATTTAAAAATGTTTTCACCCCGTAACATACCAGATTCGGTCGTGGTGTACTGATCGGGTTTGGGGTGTTACATGACCGTACTTAGATCAATTTGTTGTTGTATTCATAGATGATATTTTGATTTATTGACGGGATGAGACTGAGCATGCCGGGCGTCTAAAGATTGTGTTTCAAACAATGCGAGAAAGGCAATTGTATACGAAATTAAGCAAATGTGAATTTTGGTTGCGTGAAGTTAGTTTTCAAGGACATATTGTATCGACCTCAGGAATACGAGTCGATCCGAGCAAGATTTCTGCTATTCTGGATTGGAAACCCCCTAAAAATGTATTTGAAATTCGTAGTTTTCTGGGACTTGCTGGTTATTATCGTCGGTTTGTAAAAGGATTTTCGATGATAGCAACTCCGTTGACTAGACTACTTCAGAAAGATGTAGGGTTTGAATGGTCCAATAAATGTTAGAGAAGTTTTGATCAGTTAGAAGCCCTTTTGACTAAAGCTCCAGTTTTAGTACAGCCAGAATCAGGTAAACAATTCGTGATATATAGTGATGCTTTGTTAAATGGTCTGGGATGTGTTTTGATGCAAGAAGGCAAAGTAATAGCTTATGCTTCGAGATAATTGAAGACGCATGAAAAGAATTATCTGACACATGATCTTGAGATGGTTGCGATTGTGTTCCCATTAAATATATGGCGACATTATCTATTCAGTGAGAAATGTCACGTATTTTCGGATCATAAAAGTTTGAAATATCTAATGACTTAGAAAGATTTGAATCTATGTCAAATAAGGTGTCTAAAGTTATTGAAAGATTATGAACTTGTAATAGATTATCATCTGGGTAAAGCAAATGTCGTTGTTGATGCACTGAGTAGGAAATCATTGTTTGCATTATTTGCTATGAAATCTCAACTAGATCTGTCTGATGATAGTTCCATGATAGCTAAATTGAAAGCAAAACCATTGTTTTTACAGCAGATATGTGATGCTCAGAAAGTTGATAATGAAATAATAGCGAAACGAGCTCAGTGTGATTCTATTTTTGATTCTGAATTTTGAGTGGATGATAACGATTGTTTGAGATTTTGAGATCAAATTTGTGTTCCAAGAAATCAAGAATTGATTCAGTTGATTTTGAATGAAGCATATAATAGTCGTCTATCTGTTCATCCGGGAAGTACAAAGATGTACCATGATTTGAAACAACACTATTGGTGGTCTAGTATGAAGCGAGACATTTCCAATTTTGTTTCGAAATGTTTAATCTGTCAGCAAGTTAAAGCTGAACATCAGGTTCCATCTGGGTTATTACAATCGATTCTAATTCCTGATTGGAAATGGGATAGACTAACAATGAACTTTGTTTTTGGTTTTCCTTTGACTTCGATAATGAAAGATATGATTTGGGTCATAGTTGATCGATTGATGAAATCTTCTCATTTTATTTTGGTGCGATCTGATTTCTCACTTGATAGATTAGCTGAGCTTTATATTTTGATGTTGTGAGATTGCATGGGATACCGTTGTCTGTTGTATCTGATAGAGATTCGAGATATACTTCAAGGTTTTAGAAGAAATTGCAAGAAGCTTTAGGCACAAAATTACATTTCAGTACCGCTTTACATCCAAAAACAGATGGTCAGTCTAAACGGATTATTCAGCTTCTCGAAGATATGTTGAAATGATGCATTCTTGAGTTTAATGGTACGTGAAAAAAATATCAACCATTGATTGAATTTACGTATAATAATAGTTTTTAGTCGAGCATTAAAATGGCACCTTATGAAGCTTTGTATAGATGCAAATGTCGAACACCTCTGTATTGGGCTGAGCTCAATGAAAGTAAGTTACACGGGGATGATTTGATAAAAGATACAGAATAGAAAGTGAAAGTGATCCAAGATAGTTTGAAAGCAGCATCTGATCGTCAGAAGTCTTATGCCTGAAGCCAAAGAAACATACTCCTGAGTCTACTCCAACACCCTAATAGTAATTCTACTTGAAGGAGATACTTAGGAGCCAAGTATAGCATTCCAAAGCCTACATAAACAACCCAAGGTAGATATAAAATGGGGGCTTTTTGCAGAGGCATTGGCCGAAGCTTTCATCTTTTAGGGAGTCACTTGAAGATAACCAGTTGATCCATCTCAAGAAGCCAGAATTCCATTCAAGATGGAGGATCGCTCCTTCAATTCCTTCAGGGGTTTTAGGGATTTCTTATGTTTTGTTTATTCTTTACTCTTGAGATGTTTTTGGATTTAGCTATGAACTAAACCCCTTAGATACCTGAAGGGGATGAAGCCTATGATGGATTTTGTTATTTGATTTCTAAATTATATGACAAAGTACTTAATTTGTTCTTAATTATGTTGCTTAATTTAATCTGATGTGCTTAGGTGAAGGAGGAATAGACCCCGCCTAAGAGTAGATCTAGCATAATTAAGCAGAGTTGATCGGGCGCCTAGAGATAGGGTTACGAGATTTTGCCGAAATAGGGTGAAACCTAATATGGGAATCCATTGATCGATTTACTTCTTCCTTAGGGGGTTATTATAAGATAACGAGTGTTCCACTAATTAACCTAAGGTTAGGCGTTATTCGCCTCGAGAGAGGGTTTAGTATAGGTTAGGGAGTCTCACGGATCAAGCTAAGTAAAGAAATCATATGGTTTGGGGAATGAATAATAAATGAAGTCATAGGTGGATTCTTCTTGAGGGTATCGTCTTTATCAACTGAGTTTTCCTAAAGTCTTTCTCCCATTCATTCTTTTGTCTTTGCATTTAGTCTAAGTATCTCATTAGTTTAATAATCCAATCACCCCATATTTTAGGCTAAATAATAGAAAGAAAGTGAGTTGTAGTACTTTTAGGTTCCCTTGGGTTCGATAAGATATTCTTGCCTGAGCTATACTACTGTTCGATAGGTGCATTTGCCTCTATCGTTATCACAGTCAGTCTACAGGTTCGATCATTCTTTTATATATATCAAAACTCAACTATTTGACACGATCAAGTTTTGGATGCCGTTGCCGGGGAACATCTAAAATATTAAGCAAGCTCTATTTCTATTACTTTAGCCATTATTTTTATTTTTAAATTTCTCTTTTATACATATATTTGTGTTTTTATTTTTCTAAATTTCTTTCTTTCTTTTCATAGCAGGTACCTCTAGTTTATGACTAGAAGAAATCCGAGAGGACCATTAGAATACGAAAGTGACATTGAAGCTACCGCTCGCAGAAATCGCAGAGAAATTAGACGAGCCATAGACTATCAAAGAAAAGAACAGCAAAGATCCAATCCTACTGAAGGGATGGACGAGAACAATCCACCAAATGTGCAAGAGCAGAATGCTCTGCATACTATGTATGATTATGCTAAACCTAATTTGACAGGAGCATAATCTAGTATTGTTAGGCCTGCTATAGCCGCTAATAATTTTGAATTAAAGCCTAACACAATACAAATTATTCAACAGTTTGTTCAATTTGATGGTTTACAGGATGAAGATCCAAACACACATATATTTAATTTTTTAGAATTCTGAGATACCTTCAAAATAAATGGCGTTTCTAACGATGCCATACGTCTTCGGTTATTTCCTTTTTCATTAAGGAACAAAGAAAAGCAGTGGTTGAACTCGTTACCATGAGGGTCAATCACCACATGGGATCAAATGATCGAAAAATTTCTTTTAAAATATTTTACACCAGCCAGAACGGCTAAATTTAGGAATGACATATCTTCTTTTGTGCAGAATGACGCAGAAACATTATATGATGCATGAGAAAGATACAAGGATCTCCTAAGAAGATGCCCACACCACAGATTACCTTTGTGGCTTCAAGTCCAAACTTTTTACAATGGTGTGAATTCTCCAACTAGGCAAATGATTGATTCATCAGATGGTGGAACTTTGAATAATAAAACTCCTGAAGCGGCTTACGATTTTATTGAGGAGATGTCGTTGAACACCTATCAATGGTAAATTACAAGAGCTAAACCGACAAAATCAGCCAGAGTTTTTAATATAGACGCAATGACAATGCTGTCAACACAGGTGGAGTTAATGAATAAAAAACTCGATAATTTATGTTTTTCACAGGTACATCCAGTCATGCAATGCGAATCAAGCGGGAATGTGACAAATTTTGAGTACCCACCCTACCAACCAGGAGTAGAAAACGAGTAGAAAAACTATATAGGTAACAATTTTTTTATCTAATAATAACCCTTATAGTAACACTTATAATGCAGGTTGGAGGAACCGCCTAAATTTTTCGTGGGGAGGACAAGGAAATCAAGGAAATCAAAGGCAGCAACCTACTCCAAATTACCAAAATTAGCCCTATCCACAAGAAAATAAATCAAACCTTGAAGAGATGTTGACAAAATTCATGGAAGCTACAGATTCTCGTCTCCAAAAGACTGAAGCAATACGTGATGAACAACAAAAATCGATCGAAGGAATCAAAAATCAACTCGGAGAACTTACTAGGTCAGTGGGACATCTCACAAAGGTGATTTCTGAACGTCAACAAGGACGTCTACCAAGTAACATAGAAATAAACCCAAAAGAGCAAATCCAAGCCATCACAGATTAAGAGGATACAAAAGTAGACGAGCCCACCTCAGTACAAGAAACTAATGAAGAAAAAGGAAAAATAGAGGTAGCACAAGAGTGGCCAAAATCGGTAATCAAAAAATACCAACCTCGCATACCTTATCCCGAAGCATTGGGAAAAGATGATTGAGAGGAATAATTCGATAAGTTTCTAAAACTTTTAAAGAAATTACATATTAACTTACCTCTTATTGAAGCTCTTTTTTCAGATGCCCGACTCAAGGAGATTTTTAAGACAGCTCTTGATGAAGAAACACAAAATAGATGAAGAGCACCATGTGGAACTTAACGCAACATGCTCAGCAATGCTACAGAATGGACTACCACAGAAATTAAGAGATAGAGGGAGTTTTACAATTCCATGTTTAATTGGTAGTTTAACTATAGATAATGCATTAGCCGATTTAGGGGCAAATATAAATGTCATGCCTTATGAACTGTTTAAACGACTGGGTCTAGGGAAGCCTAAACAAACTAAGATGAGTATTCAACTAGCTGATAAAACTGTTAGAATTCCTAGGGGCATTATTGAAAATGTTTTAGTAAAAATTGATAAATTCTTTTTCCCAGTAGATTTTGTTGTTTTAGACATGGATAAGTAAAATTCAATCCCTTTAATTTTAGGAAGACGTTTCATGCGGCTGCCAAAACTAAAATTGATGTTGCCACAGAAGAACTCATACTTTGCGTAGGAGAAGAATCGGTCAATCTTCAAGCTCTCGACTCAGCCAAAATTGTTCAAACTGTTTCAATAGGTAACCAAATTGTTCAAACTTCATCGCAGGAAACATCACAAAGCATCAAAGCTAAGCCAACTCATAGTCCCAAGTTGTCACAGAAGAATCACACCAGAAATAAAACCAGAAGACCGACAAATTAGAAGAGCAGAAAATACACACTAAAGAAAAGTCGGATCCAAACGAAGTAAAACCTAAGGAACCACCAGAAAAGCTCATAGGGACATCAAATCACTTTAAAATAGGAGACCAGGTGCTGTTAGACAAAGCCGATCTTCACATCACTTCAACAGACCTGAAGAAAAAAGAAGAAATACCCCTTCAGGTACACAATGTTTTCCCACACGAAATAGTCGAGGTAAGCAATCCAATATTTGGCAATTTCAAGGTAAATGCTTCTTGACCTAAACTTTGTCACGAAAATAAAACTGTCAGTAGGAGGGAAAATATCCAAACCTTTAAACCTCCCTAAAATTTTCAAAGTCTAGGATAGTCTAGCTTAAGACTATAAATGAGCACTTCTCGGGAGGCAACCCGAGCACTAACACTTCTTATTTTTCAAAATTATTTTTTCTCTTTTCTTGCCTTCTCTCTTCTATCACAGCATTTAAAACAAAGATACAGGTTTCTAGGCCACACGGCCTTACACACGGCTGTGCTCGTGGTCGTGTGGACCACGGAACCATCACACTAGCAGAGCAGAGCTGTGCAAGTCAGTCCAACCACTCCCCAATGTCACGGATCCAACCACCCATAGCACGAGCACCGACAAAAATAGCACAGCTGTGCCTCACAACCGTGCTAAGATACTGACTTATTGAGCATAGGCAGACCACGCCCGTGCAGTCCAACCTTGCTTACATACTAGCTTTCTAGAAATGGGTGTACCAACCGAAAAATGGGCGTGTGTCATGCCAGATTTGAAATCTTATTTAAATCCCCACAGCCTTCCCCTCTCTCCTATCTTCCTTCTTCTTTTTCTTTCTTTCAAATTCTTCTCTGTTCATAGAAAAGGTCTAATACTCTTAAGCAACACAAAAATCATGCTGAAGAAACGTAAGAAGATAAGCAACGCCTCCTCAGAAGAGACCATAACATGAGTTCATGCCAGCAGCTTCAGCTAATTAACACGCCAAGGGTCTCAGAAACCTCTTCGATTTTATTTTTCTTTTCTCGTCTCCTTTATTTTCCTTATCTATACTTCTTATCGCTTAATTTAATTTATTTCATATTAGTTTCTTGGTTTGAGGTTCTAAAGGTGCTAGGAATCACGCCACTTCCACCATCACCAACACTCCATGACCTTAGAAGTCATACACACCTCACGAACCATCATTAATAATGACTTCTTAGTCCATTAGACTTTTCTTTAAATTTTAGTTTTTTCTTAGTCTCCTTCTCTTTATTTTCTTAGTATTTAATTATATTATTAGTATAGTATTATTATTTCTCTAGATCTATTGGCTTTATCTTCGTTGGCTACCCAATTTCTTCATCTAGCAAACTGATTTTCAGTAGCCACTCCACTAGGCCCATAGAAAACACCATCACCGCCACCAAAGACGCCAGGAAACATCCAAATTTTAGGGAGTATTACTTTCCCCACTTATCTCTTTGATTTGGCATCTAATTATCATTATCTATCTTTGTACATTGAGGGCAGTGTACACCTTAAGTGTGGGGGTAATAGTGCCTAACTTTTTCCATAATTCTCAAAACCCTAAAATTAGTCTTGATCTTAAGTATTTTTCTCATATTATTAATTAGGGTGAAATTTCTAATGATTTATGATTTTTATTGATATGTTTTAGAATAAGTCAAAGATACTTGTGCATTGATGATTAAATTTGAAGAAATACTAGAGAATAAAATTGATAGGTTGTTGAGTTGAATTTGAGTATCACCTTGAAGTTTAAAATTTATAAGGATTGATTCAAAACACCCATAATTTTTGTGAGATTTTGAGCCTTATAGAGCATATATTCTTTTTCGTGCTCACTTTTTTTTTTATTATGAGTGTGTCGACTTTGAATTGTTATTCTAGAACTTGCCTCGTTTATTCATGACGAGACCACATTAATGATTTGATATACTTAGATGATAAAGGCACCTAGGTTTTAGCCCGTTCACTCCACCAAAAAGCATAGCTACATAAGTAACCCCTAGTGAACTGCATTGAATCCTAACAACATTTTTATTGACTCACCCACTAATGTTAGTCTAAAATCCCTTTTTATTAGTTATCAACATTCCTTTGACTACCCCTCTATCGAGAATTGAATTGATCCATTGCCGAATTAGGTTATTTCAATCACCAAAGTTCCTTCTAATAGGTTTGTTTTTAGTTTGTTCTTTAAAAAAAATCCAAGTATATTTAATATTAGTAGTATATAAAAGAGCTTAGAGCATTTAAACTCCAATTGTTGAAGAAAAAGCTCGTAATAAAATTATTATCAAAATACTCCTTATTATAGAGTAATTATCAATAGTAGATATTGTTAGTTTTCATTCGATGTAAATATTCATATTTAGTTCATTATTCTTAGATTAGGTAATTAGCCAATTCAATCTCGATTCAAACCCTCTAATTTAGCCTGTATCCACACCCTTAACCTTAGCCCCGTTACAACCCTGATTAATGACCTTTTGATCTGTGTATCATCTCATATACAGTTATGAAGATTTGATTTTCAGGCAAGCCTATGGGATTAACTTTTCAGGTTCGACTTAGAGTGCTTATTCTTAAACCTTAAGCATTTCGAGTGATTTGAGTGAATCTTTAGTGAGGATGTCAGTTCTTGTCTATTTTAAATTAAAGGTAATTACTTAGATAAAGGAAGACACCTATGTTTTCGTGCTATAAATGTATGACTTATCATAATTGAATCTTTAGGGTTCTTTGAGTTGATTTATCCATGTATAAATTATCTATGAATTATGATGAGACATTTTCGATAGGAATTATGAATTATGGAAAGTTCGTTTTAATTGTAAGTTGAGAATTTTGCTTGAGGACAAGCAAAAGCTTAAGTGTGGGGGTATTTGATAAACCGTAAAAGTAACATATTTTAACCCCATATTTAATAGGCTTTTGGATGATTTAGCCCATGATTTCTATAAAAAGGTGCTTTTAATCCTTTCTTTTCATATTTATACTCAGGAAAGCACCCGAGGATAAAAAGAACACAAAACGGGTTTCAAACGGAGTAGTTGGGCCTTAGCGGGAAATCAGGACGGCCTGGTCCAAATCCCACACGATCGTGCCTCGCCAACTACCTAGAGCACGGCCTCAACTTAGTGGCACATGGCCGTGCAGCATCCATTTATCACACGGACGTGCCTGGTGATCTACATGGCCGTGCCCTAATCGACAGACCTGAAGCACAGCCTGAATCCTGACTTACATGGCCGTGCCAAAAACCACAGAATCGAGACACGGCCGAAGCACAAGTTACACGGACGTGTGCCATGGCCGTGCCCCCGTCGTGGGAAAGAGCAATTTCACTTGGATTTGGATGCTTGAAGCCAAAGAAATATACTCCTAAGTCTACTCCAACACCTTAATAGTAATTCTACTTGAAGGAGATACTTAGGAGCCAATTATAGCATTCCAAAGCCTATATAAACAACCTAAGGCAGACATAACAGGGAGGCTTTTTGCAGAGGCTTTGGCCGAAGCTTTCATCTTTTAGGGAGTCACTTGAAGATAGCCAGTTGATCCATCTCAAGAAGCTAGAGTTCCATTCAAGACGGAGGATCTTTCCTTCAATTCCTTTAGGGGGTTTTAGGGATTTCTTATGTTTAGTTTATTCTTTACTCTTGAGATATTTTCATATTTAGTTATGAACTAAACCTCTCAGATACCTGAAGGGGATAAAGCCTATGATGGATTTTGTTATTTGATTTCTAAATTATATGATAAAGTACTTAGTTTGTTCTTAATTATGTTGCTTAATTTAATCTGATGTGCTTAGGTGGAAGAGGAATAGACCCCGCCTAAGAGTAGATCTAGCATAATTAAGCGGAGTTGATCGGGCGCCTAGAGATATGGTTACAAGATTTTATCGAATTAGGGTGAAACCTAATATGGGAATCCATTGATCGATTTACTGCTTCCTTAGGGGGTTATTATAAGAGACTGAGTGTTCCCCTAATTAACCTAAGGTTAGACGTTATTTGCCTCGAGAGAGGGTTTAATATAGGTTACGAAGTCTCACAGATCAAGCTAAGTAAAGAAATCATATGGTTTGGGGAATGAATAATAAGTGAAGTCATTGGTGGATTCTTCCTGAGGGTATCGTCTTTATCAACTAAGTTTTCCTAAAGTCTTTCTCCCATTCATTCTTTTGTCTTTGCATTTAGTCTAAGTATCTCATTAGTTTAATAATCCAATCACTCCGTATTTTAGGCTAAATAATAGAAAGAAAGTGAGTAGTAGTACTTTTAGGTTCCCTTGGGTTCGATAAGATATTCTTGCCTGAGCTATACTACTGTTCAATAGGTGCACTTGCCTCTATCGTTGTAGCAGTCAGTCTACAGGTTCGATCACTCTTTTATAAATATTAAAACTCGACTATTTGACACGATCACTTACCCTTTTATTCTATTCAATTGTTTGATATTACCTCTCGTTCAACTCTTGCTATTCCATTGGTTTATTCGCACACTTGGTGCCAATTTCATAACTGAAACATAATCATCACCGCACAATTAGTGCCAATACATTAAACCAAACTTATGTCAGTATCGCACACACAGTGCCAAGTTGATAAGCCGAAGTTGCTATCTTTTCACACACACAGTGCCAATCATCTCTTTCTTGTTTCAAATTTCACACACTTAGTGCCCCTTTATCTCAATTCAGCACATAGCATTTCAAATCACATAGATACATATACATCCATTCAATTTATATCACATAGATAAAGTTTACAACTAGTATTATATCTGAACTTACCTTGGATGTCAAAATACCAAAAAGGTCAATTAATGAGCACTTTGCCTTTGCCTCGATCTTGATCTGAACCTCTCCGTTATTGGTCTATACACATTTAAATTCAATCCATTTAATCACCAAATCATTCATTTTAACCCAAACACACATATTTAGGGCATTTTACAAAAATAGCCCTTACATTTTCACATTTTGACACTTTAGTCCCTGTCTCATAAAATCATCAAATTCACAAATTCCACACATTCACATGCTTGGCCGAACCTCTCTAGGGATTATATAAGTCTAAATATTTTATCAAATTTGCTATTTAGTCCCTCAACTTTCAATTTTTCTCAATTTAGCCCAATATACTCAATTTCACAAAAAATCCAAACACAAACTATGCTAACCCAACACTAAGCTCTCATATTTCAATATCAACTAACACATAGCTCAAACATTCATCAATGTCTCATCACAAAAACATCATCAATACACAGAATTTGAGCATGGGTTTTGTAAAGCACAAAGCAACGATTACAAAAATGAAAAATTATAAAAAAACAGAGCTAAAAACACATACCAATTGGAGCTTGAAGTAGCCGAAAGTTTCAAGGCTTCGAACCCTTTATTTTCTCTTAACTTTTGGTGGAAGAAAAGATGATAATGCCTATGAAATTCCTTTTTGTTTTAGTTATAATAATGTTTTAAACAAATACCAATTTTACCCTTTTATAAAACATATATAACAAATATAAATTAAGGCTAATTTGTCATTTAGCCATCTATTAACTAAATAATGGTCAAATAACAATATAAGGCCTCCACCTTAAAAAGCCAACATTAATTAAGTACTCATAAATCAGCACATAGCTTTCACTTACTATGCAATTAAGTCCTTTCTCTTAATTCGACACACAAACGATTCAATCATCACACAGAATTTCCACACAGACCATGCCGCATACTATTCACACAGAAAATAATATTAAATTATTATTTTGACCTCAGATTTGTGGTCTCGAAACCACTGTTTCGACAAGGGTCTAAACCGAGCTGTTACATATATAATGAATCATAATTTATAAAATTTTAACCGAAAATTATAATTACATTAATTATAACAAGGATTTCGGTAAACTATATTTATTTAAATTTATATACAAACCCAATTCATATATTAATAGAACTATGTTCTCATTATGTGTACAACATCCTTGTACATATAATATGTTCAATATTTCATTGTCGAATTAAATTAATTCTATAATTAATTTAATTCATGTGACAACCAATCACAAGACCAACTATGTTTTATTCCGTTCATTTCAACCATAGGGTATGACTTTGTAGGTTCTTGTAACATTAGCAGTAATACTAGAACGATTCTAATGTTATGAGCAATGAGTGGCGTCTAGCAATGCATCATTGCTACCTAAGTTACAAGAAGTCATGATTCAACATAACCTTTTTGTGATTAACCTTTCCTGCATTAATCCTTAAGGCCTTTATCTCTGGAATGGACATAAGTCATGGAATAGTCACACTTGCATAGTCCATCCCATGTTTCTTGATATCTTGAGTAGACTATGATATACAAATAAGTATGACATCTCATATCAACTTATTTGAGTATGGCCACGCATTTTTAGAGCTCACTCAATCAAGTGGCCTAAGATATTACTCCCATTATGTAGGAAGGACTTATCCTATATTGATCAACCATATCCCTCTACATAGATTGTGGTATATCCAACATCAGCCTTTATAAAAAAACCAGTTACAGTGTACGTTTGACTGTATCAAGATATACAACCCACAATTTTGGGATAGTGATAATATCAAGTCTGAGGATCATATACATATTAACCACTATGAATAATGTTGTGACAATTACATAATAATCCAAGAAACTTACTTATAACGGGTTAGTCCAATATGTTGTTCTCTAACACACATATTCCTGCATTGATTTTGACACTTCATATCAATTACAACTCTTTATCATCAATCAACTACATGTTAGTCTTAATATGTTATTGTTGTCCTATTCAACAATAATACTTGACTAAGGATCTTTTAAGAATAATCATATTATTCTGAGGACATTATTAATAAACATGGTAAATCAAGTATGTTATTACAACCATCTCATGATTGATCTTTGGGCATACTCTTACAATATGAATGTGAGTAATGGCCTTGGGTGAAATTGAATGGTGATGAGAATTGAACTATGTGTTAGTTAGTTTTGCATATTAAATTTGAAATGTTGAGTTATTTGTATTATATTACAAACTTACTAAGCTTTAAAGCTTACTGTGTGAAGTTTTTCTCTATTTTACAATGTCATTAAAGCTAGCTTGGATCTAAGGATCGTCAGTGATTCAATCACACTATCGGACATCTATTTTGGTACCTTTTTTGAAAGTTGTATATATATGGTATATGGCATGTATAGACTAGTATGGTTGTGGAATGATTTTGGTATATGTTTTGATATGAATAAATGGTGTTTGTGAAGTGTAAATGTGGTCATCTGATAAGGGTTTATATGGTATGATTTGGTGGAATAGGAACGGTATGTGTCATGCTTGATTTGGTAGTTGAGATGGTGAATGATTTTTTCTTAAATGTTGGATTTGAGCATGTAAGGATGACCCAATTTGCGTGGTAATTTTGCCTTGTAAATGGCCTATAAATGTCCACACGGGTGAGCACACGGGCGTGTGTCTTGCCTGTGTCTGTTACTGTCTTTATTCGATGCAGGTTATACTTGCACACGAGTAAGACATACGGGCGTGTGACAGGCCGTGTGATTTAAGTCAGTGCTGCACATGGGCCAAACACACAGGTGTGTGACAGGCCATGTAATCCTATTCAGTGTTGCAAATGAGGTAATACATGGTCTGAGGCACGATTGTGTGAGGCACACGGTTTAGCCACACGGGCGTGTGCCCTGTTTAAGAAGAAAAATTTTCTATGTTTTGTAAGATTTACTAATAAGATCGGTTTAGTTCTGAATCTTCTTTAAAGTATATTTAAGGTCTCGTAGACATACTAAAGAGACTTTGTGTTATTAATTACTATGATATGTGATGTGTGAGCCATAATAGTATAAATGTTATATTTTGACCAGTAATACCTCGTAACCCTAGTCCAACGATGGATACTAGTTATGGGTGTTACATTTTATTAGTATCAGAGCTACGGTTTAGTCGATTCTAGGACTAATGTAGTGTGTGAGAGTCTAGGTATACATGCCATATATATGCTTGCAATAGTGTGATAATTCCTGACAGTTAAAAATATGTTTTCGTATAGTAAATAGATCCCGATTGAGGAGTTGCTGATGATGTTGAGAGTAATGTGCCTACTCCCGCTTAAAGGATAGCGTCAACTGAATCTAGGCCGATTGCTAGTAGTCATGAGGGAGAGGCAAAGCAAGCCTTCTTCTAAATGATGAGTGAGTGATTTACGAATTTTGTTCGACCGAATCTGGCTGCTCAACAACCTCTACCCCTGCAAGTTCCTGTAGTGCCACAAGTTATAGACCCGATTCAACTGAGTAAACATCCAGTTGACAAATTTTGTAAGTATGGGGCCGAAGAGTTTAGGGACACAGTTGATGACGATGCCGAGCGAGCTAAATTCTGGCTTGATAATACCATTAGAGTGTTTGATGAATTGTCATGCACCCCCGATGAATGTCTTAAGTGTGCCGCCTCATTGTTGAGAGATATGACGTATAATTGGTTAAAAATATTAATATTTATGGTTCCGAGAGAATGAATTACCAGGGATTTCTTCCAAACTGAATTTTTGAAGAAATATATCAGTAAACGATTTATAGATCAAAAACGTAAAAAGTTCCTTGACATGAAACAGGGCCATATGTCTGTAATGAAATACGAGCGGGAATTTGAGAGATTGAGTCAATATGCACGAGAATGTCTTTCGATAGAAACTACTATGTGTAAAAGATTCATTGAAGGGTTGAATGAAGACATTAAACTCTTGGTCAGAATTCTTGACTTGAATGAATTTGTAGTATTAGTGGAAAGAGTTTGCAAAGCTGAAGAGCTTAGTAAAGAAAAGAAGAAATTAGATTTAGTAGTTAGAGACGAAAGAAAAAGGTCGATGAGTAAGTCGTATCATTCTTCGTCAAAGAGATTTAGAAATGCAACCAATCACTCAAATGTTTCATTTGGACATTTGAGTAATGATCGTGTGAAACAATATACTGGTCCTAAAACTCAAACTCTAATTAAATCGAGTGTTGGCAGTGTAAGAAGTAATAAACCTGAGTGTAGACAGTGTGGGAGACGTCATATCGGTGAACGCTAGGGTAAGTATAATAATAGAGTTTGTTATAAATGTGGATCACGAGATCACTTTATTTGGGATTGCCTGGAGTTGGCTAAGAAAGATAATGTACAAAGTGCGAGGTGAGTAATACGATAGTTAGGGGTAGACCACCCAGAAACATAAAAAATGTGAGTTGTAGTTAGATAGGAGCAACGGATATAGCTATGAGATCTAAGGTAAGAGCATCTGCCCGAGCTTACGCTATTCGCACTCGCGAAGAAGTGTTATCTCCAAACATCATTACTGGTACTTTTACACTTTTTGAAACTGATGTGATTCTATTGATAGATGCAGGATCTACTCATTCATATGTGTGTGTGAACCTAGTGTCTAGTAAGACTCTACCTGTTGAGTCTATTGAATTTGTAATTAGAGTATTAAACCCCTTAAGGAAGTGTGTTCTGGTTGATAAAGTGTGCAAGAAATGTCCGTTGATGTTTTGAGATATTTGTTTTCCAGTTAATATGATGCTACTACCCTTTGATGATTTGAGATGTCAGAATGGTGAGATGGTTCGAATTGAATCCAATGATATGAATGGGCTACCGGCTGTAATATCAAAAGCTTTGAATTATGTAAAAAAAGGGTTGTGAAGCTTATTTTGCATATGTGATAGATACAAAAGTGACAGAAAAGAAAGTTAAATTTGTGCCTGTGGTTTGTGATTTCTCTTATGTGTTTCCTAAAGAATTACCAGGATTACCTCCGATATGAGAAGTTGAGTTTGGTATTGACTTAGTGCTAGGGACGACCCCTATCTCAATAGCTCCATATAGAATGGCTCCAACTGAATTGAAAGAATTGAAATCTCAGTTGCAAGAGTTGAAAGACATAGGTTTTTCACGACCAAGTTTCTCGCCCTGGCGTGCTCTTGTGTTATTTGTGAAAAAGAAAGATGGTACTACAAGGATGTGTATTGACTACCGATAGTTGAATAAAGTGACGATAAAGAATAAATATCCTTTATTGTGAATTGATGATTTGTTTGATCAGTTAAAAAGAGCTACAGTGTTTTTGAAAATAGACTCGAGATCAGGCTATTATTAGTTGAGAGTCAAAGAATTAGATGTGCCAAAACTGCTTTCCGAACAAGGTATGGACATTATGAATTTTTAGTTATGCCTTTCAGACTAACAAATGCTCCTGCAGTATTTATGGATTTGATGAACCGAATATTCATACCATATTTGGATCGATTTGTTATTGTGTTTATCGATGATATTTTGATTAATTCTAATGATGAGATGCAACATGCCAAGCATTTGAGAATCGTATTACAGACTCTGTGTGAGAAGCAATTGTATGCAAAGTTTAGTAAATATGAGTTTTGGTTGCGCGAAGTTGGTTTTCTGGGACATATAGTGACAGCTGTGGGGATACGAGTTGATCCGAGCAAGATTTCAGCAATTTTAGATTGGGAACCTCTAAGAAATGTGTCTGAAGTCTATAGTTTTTTGGGACTAGCGGGATATTATAGACAGTTTGTGAAAGGTTTCTCAATGATTACAACTCTATTGACTAAATTTCTATAGAAAGATGTTAAATTTGAGTGGTCAGAAAAGTGTCAGTAGAGTTTTGAACAATTGAAAGCATTGTTGACAGAAGCACCAGCGTTAGTTCAACCTGACCGAGTAAAGAATTCATAGTTTACAGTGATGCATCGTTGAATGGTTTAGGCTATGTGTTGATGCAAGAAGGCAAAGTTCTAGCCTATGCTTTGAGACAGTTAAAACCATATTTGATCTTGAATTAGTAGCTATTGTATTTACATTGAAGATTTGGAGTCATAACTTATTTGATGGGAAATGTCACATTTATACTGATCATAAGAGCTTGAAATATTTGATGACTCAGAAAGAATTGAGTTTGTGACAGCGGAGATGGTTAAAATTGCTAAAGACTATGAATTAGTAATTGAGTATCATTCAGAAAAAGATAATGTTGTTGTTGATGCTTTGAGTCGAAAGTCTTTATTTGCTTTACGAGTGGTAAGTACTCAGATAGAGTTGTGTGATGATGGTTTGGTTTTGGTTGAGTTGAAAGTGAGGCCAATGTTTATACGTTATATTTGTGATGCCCAAAAAATTGATACTGAGATGATGGAAAAATGAGCTCAGTGTGGTTTGAATTCTGATTCAGAATTTCAAGTTGATGATAATGGTTGTTTGAGATTCTGAGAAATTCAGAGTTGATTCAGTTGATTTTGAATGAGGCTCATAGTAGTAGTTTGTCAGCTCATCCTGGAAGAAAATGTACAATGATCTGAAACAATTTTATTGGTGGCATGGTATGTAACAGGATATCCCAGAGTTTATTTCAAGATGATTAGTTTGTCAACAAGTAAAAGCTGAACATCAGGTGCCACCCGGTTTGTTACAACAGATCATGATTCCTAAGTGGAAATGGGAGAGAATTACAATGGACTTTGTATTGAGATTGCTCCTATCTCTGAGAAAGAAAGATACAATTTGGGTGATAGTTGACAGGTTAATGAAATCAATTCATTTTATTCTAGTGAGAACAGATTTTTCGCTTGATAAGTTAGCTAAATTGTATATTTTCGAGGTTGTGAGATTGCACGGGGTACCATTGTCTATTGTGCCTGACAGAGACCCTGTAACAGCCCAGTTTAGACCCTAGTTAGAATAGTGGTTTTGAGACCACAAATATGAGGTCAAAAATATATTTTAATAGTATTTTATGTATTTACAGTATGTGATAAAGTATGTATGAAAATTCTGTGTGAAAATTTTATCGTTTGTGTGCCGAATTGTGAAAAATGACTTAATCGCATAAAATGTAAAAACTGTGTGTTGATTGTTAAAGTTCTTAATTATCATGGTTTATTCAATGAGAAGTCCTTATATTGTAATCAGACCTTTGGTAGTGGAGATGGACATAAATGGGCATATAATAGGTGATTATAAAATGGTTTCATTAAGGGTAAAATGGTAAACTATGAATTAGTGGATAATAAATAAAAAAAAAGAATTTTCATCCTTATTTTCTCTTCATCTTAACCGAATAACAAAACAAATTAAAGACAAAGGAGAACATTAGGTTTCGGCTTACTTGTGTGTAACAGCCTGATTTTGACCCTAATCGGAACGGTGGTTTAAGGACCACGAATCTGAATTAAAAAATATATATGTATATTTTTGGATTTTTTTCTGTGTTTATTCTGTGTGAATTTATGTGTGTTAAAGTTTCGTGTTTAAATTTTGAGGTTTGGCCGCTTAAGTATTAAAAAGGATTAAATTGCATCAAGTAACTACTAAGCATGCTATCTTGAAAATGTTAATTTGCTATGTCTTTTTAATGTTGGGGTTTTTAATGGCAATTATGCCAATTACAAATTAAGTGAACGACAATAGCTCATTTCATGATGTTTGTAACACCCCAAACCCGGTCAATATGCCACGATAGAATCGGTATGTCACTAAGGAAAATAATTTTGAAAGAATCGAATTAACAATTAAATTTTGTGAAAAACTCTTTGTAATTCTTTATTTGTCGAAAATAAGTTAAAATTGAAATTTACTTCAAATTACATAAAACTTTAAAACTTAGTTGATAAATCATATGATAGAAAACATTTATATCTTTTTAAGAAAATTGAAATATCATTTTGGAAAATCCGTTTGCAATTGAGTATAGAAACTTGAATTTTGGAAATCACTTAATCTGTTGAAAACATTTAACTTGTAATTTTACTATTGAACTATTCATGTTACCCGATGGTAAGATTTTTAAAACCATTCGAGTTTTAGTTTAGAAAACTTTGGGCTCAATTATTAAATTAACCAAGTAATTTAAAAGCCATATTTTAAACATATTCAAAACATAAAAATAATTCAAAACATAATTAAACAGGCCTTATTACAAATCCATAAAAATATGAAACCCAAATTAAAATAAAGTACCCAATTGGAAATTCATGTAAAACCAAATTTTATTGCATGGGCTCCTCGAGTTCATCCGGCTCCTCATCCGCAAACTCACGAATCACTGAAAAGATAAGGGAGAAGGTGAGTCACCAAGACTCGATGCATATTCCCTCTCCGGGTAAATACCACATACTTACACAAATTATAACAAAGCAACATATATGTATAATGCACCCAACCTAGCCATCCATAACTTCTTTTCTACCCGTGTGGTACCAAACCACTTGGTGGTGCCAAACCACAGTGACCAAAGTCACGATATAAATGTGATACCAAATCACTTTGGTGACCAAAGTCACGAATAATCCATCTATGGGGCCAACCCGTGTGATACCAAATCATGGCGGCGATCCCATATCTCAAAAGTGGGGCCAACCCACGGTGGTGTTAACCACGAGGGACAAGTCGCTATGAGATGCCAAACCTCCGTGTCCAGAAGACACGAATGTGATACCAAATCCTTTGGTGGTGCCAAACCACTTTGGTGGTGCCAAACCAACGGTGACCAAGTCACGAATCATCAAGTTGTGGGGCCAACCCATGTGATACCAAATCACTGGTGGCGATCCCATATCTCAAAAGTGGGGCCAACCCACGGTGGTATTAACCACGAGGACGAGTCGCTATGAGGTGCCAAACCTCGGTGTCAGAAGACACGAATGTGATACCAAATCACTTTGGTGACCAAAGTCACGATATTAATCTTCCCCTCCTCTCATCATACCCGTGCAATATGACATAATAATTAGTGTATGCGGTATGTCATGTATGCTAGAACATATATCAAATATAAGTATAACATGAATTACCATCATAATCGGATAGACATAAAACAACATAATCATGCTAATCAACCTCTAAGGTATAACCGTAATTTTACCTACCAATGGTATTTTAAGTAATTTATCCACCAAGGGTATTTTATTTTAGTAATTTACCCACCAAGGGTATTTTGTAATTTACCAACCAAGGGTATTTTTGCAATTTACCTACCTAGGGTATTTTAGTAATTTATCCACCAAGGGTATTTTAAGTAATTTACCTACCAAGGGTATTTTAAGTAATTTACCAACCAAGGGTATTTTGTAATTTACCTACCTAGGGTATTTTTGTAATTTACCCACCAAGGGTATTTTCAGTAATTTACCCACCAAGGGTATTTTCATAATTTACCCACCAAGGGTATTTTTTAAATTTACCCACCAAGGGTATTTTAAGTAATTTACCCACCAAGGGTATTTTCGTAATTTATCCACCAAGGTATTTTATAATTTACCCACCAAGGGTATTTTAGTAATTTACCCACCAAGGGTATTTTGTAATCTACCCACCAAGGGTATTTTTGTAATTTACCCACCAAGGGTATTTTAAGTAATTTACCCACCAAAGGTATTTTCATAATTTACCACCAAGGGTATTTTAATAATTTTGTACTGGCCTTTCTAAAGGTGCGGTTAATGCCTTGACGACTCAACTACCATTTTCGGTCTTCATTTTATTTGGCCCATTTTTGGGCCCATGTTACCCACCAAGGGTATTTTAAGTAATTTACCCACCAAGGTATTTTAGTAATTTACCCACCAAGGGTATTTTCGTAATTTTGTACAGGAATGGCCTTTCTAAAGGTGCGAGTGTAAGCCTTGAGCGACTCAACTACCATTTTGGTCTTTCTTGACCTGTTGGGCCTAAAACCGATTTTGGCCCATTCAGACCCTGCGCTCGTGTGGCCCACCTAACACAAATCTATCCTCGTATATAAGTTCCACCTAGTCTAGTTCACTATATACCATATCATCATACAATTTATTCCAATTAGGCTTATAGGCCTATTAGGCCCACTTGACCCATCGCATTGACATTTTCCAACCCACAAGAATACTCTTGGTGGCCTCAACTATCGCGTTGAAGCCCTACACGCTTCATGCGCTTTCGTGTAACTACTATTGCCAATGAAGCACTTGACATTTTCCGCTCTACAACAGTAGAGAGAGTTACACACTGATTGGACTCTGGTGCTAAACCATGCACCGCGACCACTCCACATGCCCAACGCCCACCAAGGTATGTTAACCCTTCTCTGGCATGCTCTTTATATAGCTAGCTCTTCACCTTCATTCCTTGTATCTTTCCGATGTGGGATCCTTCACGTCGATGAGTTTAAATTCAAGCTGAAACTCTTACAATCCACTCATAAAATAAATACTCCTTGCTTCTCATGAGATTGAACCCGAGCTCCTTATAACATAATCCACTGCTAGCCACTTTACCAACTAGCTCCTTGTGCCTCAAACCATGCATAATTAAATATAACCCTATGGCTAAGGCCTAAATTCATTTAATAAAAATAATCAAAAGGAATGCAAATGCTACAATTAGAACCTTGGACCTCCTTCCTTCCTTGTGGCGTCACTTTGCCACTACACCACACACACCACTTGTGTCATTTTCCTCCACATTTTATTCTTAAGGCCTACCCGCCAACCTCCAAGGTTTTTTTTCACCTAAAACCAAACTTTTCCCAAAGCTAATATTTGATCCGGGACTTCATAGAAGCCCCCTAACCTTCCAAAATCACTTATCTAAAAGGTCCAACTTGCACTTAAGCCGATCTCCTATTCTCCCAAAAATTTTTCAACGCTACTACGCCTAAGGCCCATTGGGCTCAATCCTACTAGGCCTAATTTCAGGATGTTACAAATCTACCCTCCTTAAAGAAATTCCAACTCGAAATTTCCAACTAACTAATAGTCACACGTCCTAACCTACCACACTACGCTCCACATTTGCACACTCGATCTAATAACACTAATAAACCAAATCTCGAAACTTCTTCCACATAACTAGATAACTAAACACAAAAGCAAATCGATATTTATACATACAATTTCTATATCCAAACCAGCACACACAAAATAAATACCAAAAATACAGTCATAACATTGTCTTAACAAACATAAAATAAGGGAACTTACAGTTTGGATGCGGAGACTCAAGGTGCCATACTTCCAAAAACATGTATTTTCAAACAAACTTTTTTGGAACCCCATAACCCACAGCCGAGTTTTTGAAACCTAGGCTCTGATACCAATTTTGTAACACCCCAAACCCGGTCAATACGCCACGACCTAATCTGGTATGTCACTAAGGAAAATAATTTTTGAAAGAATCGAATTAACAATTAAATTTTTGTGAAAAACTCTTTGTAATTCTTTATTTTTGAAAATAAGTTAAAATTGAAATTTACTTGAAATTACATAAAACTTTAAAACTTAGTTGATAAATCATATGATAGAAAACATTTATATCTTTTTAAGAAAATTGAAATATCATTTTGGAAAATCCGTTTGCAATTGAGTATAGAAACTTGAATTTTGGAAATCACTTAATCTGTTGAAAACATTTAACTTGTAATTTTACTATTGAACTATTCATGTTACTCGATGGTAAGATTTTTAAAACCATTGCGAGTTTTAGTTTAGAAAACTTTAGGCTCAATTATTAAATTAACCAAGTAATTTAAAAGCCATATTTTAAACATATTCAAAACATAAAAATAATCCAAAACATAATTAAGCAGGCCTTATTACAAATCCATAAAATATGAAAACCAAATTAAAATAAAGTACCCAATTGGAAATTCATGTAAAACCAAATTTTATTGCATGGGCTCCTCGAGTTCATCCGGCTCCTCATCCAAACTCACGAATCACTGAAAAGATAAGGAGAAGGTGAGTCACCAAGACTTAGTGCATATTCCCTCTCCGGGTAAATACCACATACTTACACAAATTATAACAAAGCAACATATATGTATAATGCACCCAACCTAGCCATCCATAACGTCTTTTCTACCCCAGGTACCAAACCACGGTGGTGCCAAACCAACAGTGACCAAGTCACGATATAAATGTGATACCAAATCCTTTGGCGACCAAAGTCACGAATAATCCATCGTGGGGCCAACCCGTGTGATACCAAATCATGGCGGCGATCCCATATCTCAAAAGTGGGGCCAACCCACGGTGGTGTTAACCACGAGGGACAAGTCGCTATGAGGTGCCAAACCTCGGTGTCCAAGAAGACACGAATGTGATACCAAATCACCGGTGGTGCCAAACCACCGGTGGTGCCAAACCACCGGTGACGAAGTCACGAATCATCAAGTTGTGGGGCCAACCCGTGTGATACCAAATCATGGCGGCGATCCCATATCTCAAAAGTGGGGCCAACCCACGGTGGTATTAACCACGAGGACGAGTCGCTATGAGGTGCCAAACCTCGGTGTCCGAAGACACGAATGTGATACCAAATCACCGGTGACCAAGTCACGATATTAATCTTCCCCTCCTCTCATCATACCCGTGCAATATGACATAATAATTACGTGTATGCGTTATGTCATGTATGCTAGACATGTATCAAATATAAGTATAACATGAATTACCATCATAATCGGATAGACATAAAACAACATAATCATGCTAATCAACCTCTAAGGGTATAACCGTAATTTTACCTACCAAGGGTATTTTAAGTAATTTATCCACCAAGGGTATTTTAAGTAATTTACCCACCAAGAGTATTTTAAGTAATTTACCCACCAAGGGTGTTTTGTAATTTACCAACCAAGGGTATTTTTGTAATTTACCTACCTAGGGTATTTTAATAATTTATCCACCAAGGGTATTTTAAGTAATTTACCTACCAAGGGTATTTTAAGTAATTTACCCACCAAGGGTATTTTATAATTTACCTACCTAGGGCATTTTTGTAATTTACCTACCTAGGGCATTTTTGTAATTTACCCACCAAGGGTATTTTCGTAAATTTACCCACCAAGGGTATTTTCGTAATTTACCCACTAAGGGTATTTTTTTAAATTTACCCACCAAGGGTATTTTCGTAATTTACCCACCAAGGGTATTTTAAGTAATTTATTCACCAAGGTATTTTAGTAATTTACCCACCAAGGTATTTTAAGTAATTTATCCACCAAGGGTATTTTAAGTAATCTACCCACCAAGGTATATTTTAGAATTTACCCACCAAGGATATTTTAAGTAATTTACCCACCAAAGGTATTTTCATAATTTTGTACAGAATGGCCTTTCTAAAGGTGCGATGTAATGAAGCGACTCAACTACCATTTTGGTCTTTCTTAGGCTGTTGGGCCTAAAACCGATTTGGTCCATTCGAACCCACGCTCGTGTGGCCCACCTAACACAAATCTATCCACGTATATAAGTTCCACCTAGTCTAGTTCACTATATACCATATCATCATACAATTTATTCCAATTGGGCTTACAGGCTATTGGGACCACTTGACCCATCGCATTGAAGCATTGAACCCACAAGAATACTCTTGGTGGCCTCAACTATCGCGTTGAAGCCCCACACGTCTTCATGCGCTCGTGTGTACTACTATTGCCGTGGCCGCACTTGACATTTTCCGCTCTACAACTAGAGTAGAGAGTTACACACGATAGGACTGGTGCTAAACCGCACTGCGACCACTCCTGTGCCCAACGCCCACCAAGGTATGTTAACCCTTCTCCTGGCATGCTCTTTATATAGCTAGCTCTTCACCTTCATTCCTTGTATCTTTCCGATGTGGGATCCTTCGTCGATGAGTTTAAATTCAACTAAAACTCTTACCGTCCACTCCTAAAATAAATACTCCCTTGCTTCTCATGAGATTCGAACCCAGGCTCCCTTGTAACATAATCCACGCTGCTAGCCACTTTACCAACTAGCTCCTTGTGCCTCAAACCATGCGCAATTAAATATAACCCTATGGCCAAGGTCTAAATTCATTTAATAAAAATAATCAAAAAGGAATGCAAACGCTACAACTAGAACCTTGGACCTCCTTCCTTCTTTGTGGCGTCACTTTGCCACTACACCACACACACCACTTGTGTCATTTTCCTCCACATTTTATTCTTAAGGCCTCTTGTAACATCCTAGATTAGGGGTTATGCGTTAGTGCATAATTCATGAGATAGTGGGATCGATGGGTGTGTTGGATGTGTTCAAGAGTTTCAAGAACCCTAAGATGAAAGAAAATGAAAGGAAATGTAAGGAAATGTAAGGAAATGTAGGAAATGTAAGGAAAAGTAAGGAAAATGTAAGGAAATGAAAGGAAATGAAAGGAAATGAAAGGAAATGTAAGGAAATGAAAGGAAATGTAAGGAAATGTATGGAAATGTATGGAAATGTATGGAAATATATGGAAATGTAAGAAATGTATGGAAATGTATGGAAATGTGTGGAAATGTAAGGAGATGTATGGAAATGTAAGAAATGCTTTAGAAATGTTAAGTTTTGGAAACTAAAATAAAATAGGAAAGTGACCATTTTGGAAGCAAAGTAAATTAGGAAAGTGAACATTTTGGAAACCAAGCCAAAGAGGAAACTAAACATTTTGGAAACCAAGCCAAAATAGGAAACTAAACATTTTGGAAACTTGGAAAATCTGAGCATGCATGAAAATTTTTGGAAACTTAAAATGACCGGAATGTCGAATTTTAGAGCCAAAGAACTTAGGGCCAAATGACCCTAAAATATAAAGTCGTGGAATTTGACCCAATAACGGACTTGGAAATGTGGCTGAAGATGCCACTTAGGCCTTAGGAAATGGCCCAAATGCAAGAGGTTTTGGGCTGAGTTCGAGTCACTTGGGAAGCAAGTAAATAAGTTTAATTTTGCTTCCGGAAAATTTGAGGTGAATGACATGGGTTTCTAGAAAAGGAAGAGTTTTATTTGCATAAATATGTGAATAATAAGAGATAAATAAAGGAGTTTTATTCACATAAATATGTGAATAATAAGAGATAAATAAAGGATTATTTTCTAAAGAGATAATATTATCAAAAGAGGAGTGGTGGCCAAGTCAAGGACTCTTGGCCTAGCAAATTTGGCTATAAAGGAGAACCCAAGGTCTTTTCTCTCATCTTTCCAAGTAGCGAAAATCCTTTGCTCTCTCTCCTCCTACCGAATTTTCTTTCTATCTTTTCTTCTTCTCTTTTCTTCATCTGTCAAGCCAAAACCTTTTCTTTTGATCCTGATTAAATCTCCACAGTAAAACTCGAGACTCTAGGCAAGGAAGCAATCGGTCAAGGCATTAAGGATCTTTTTACAACCTTCGAATACAAGGGAATCTTTCGGAAATCTAAGGATCCAAGGTAAGATATATTATTCGATTAAAGGTTATGATGTATATGTTAGATTAGATCTAACATGAAAATTTAAACAGAACATATAGGGCAAGAATTCTCTTGATTTGGAATCTCTAAGGTAAGCCTCTAAAATATTGGCTAAGGGTTGTGTGAGTATCTAAATCCATTCCTTAATTTTGAAAAGCCAAAAACTAACCATATTGAACTACAAGGTTGGCGAATATCGGTAGAGGAAAAACCAAACTTTGGATTTGTATAATCACCAAATCGGCAAAGGTGAGTTTTTCCTTACAAATCCTACTAGGATTTGGTTTTGTTTAAAAGGGTTTATTAATGTGTGTTAATGGATGGGCGAATATAGGGATTAATAGATCTAAAAAATTAGATCGGGATTCTCGAGAAATCAAGGAACCTATTAAGCGAAAAGGTGTGTACCCTTACTATTCTTGATATATTATGGTTAAATATTTTAATATCGATATGAATAATAATATGAATGTGGCTATGTACCACACATGTGACAAAAAGTACCAAGGTGCGTTTCCTACTTACGATAGGATTGTGAAAAAAAATCTTATTTCAATAACATGCGAATATATGAATATGAACATGAAATTAAATTATGCTATATATATATATATACATGTTTTGGGGCATTCGGATTTTTGTTAAAGGGGAGAACAGGTGTTGACTTGGTCTCACCAACTAAGGTGTTGACTTGGTCTCACCAACGAAATATATCGACTACGGTCACATTGCGAAATTCGGTAACCCGGTTACAATAGTGTCTAATGACACAACGTGGAGAGTAATGCGGATGGAGGTCGACTTAGTAGTCCCCACGGTGTGCGGGTTGGTGCGGGTGGAGAGTAGCGGATGGCTTATAGGTTTTGGGTTTGGGTTGCATCACAATTTCGTTATTATATGGACTTGATGATTTGAACATGAATGCGATTTATTGAATGATAGTATTGTGTGCACATTGAGTGCATTGACTCACCCATTGTGGGAATTATTTTTCGGTGATGATCGGTGTGGAATGGGGCGGTAGACCATAAGGAGGCCATGCATCACTTGAAGAATTTATTGAAATTTTGGACTTTATTTAATTTTAATACTTTTTAATTTTATTTTGGGTTTACTTGATGTAATAAGGCCATAAGGCCCGATGGATTATTCTTTGTTTTTACATTACTTTTTAATATTTTGCTAAGAACTATTTTGGACATGTTACATCGAATTGGATTTACAAGATTAAATAAATGGGTTTTCAATCTAAGCCCAACTCAAAACAATAGTTTTTCTAAAAATTTACAAATTTTCTCTAAGTAATGAAAATGTTTGAAACCGATTTACTTTAGGAACATACCAGATCCGGTCCATTCTCGTGGGCCGGGTGTAGGGTGTTTCACCTACCCGCCAACCTCCAAGGTTTTTTTTTTTCCTAAAACCAAACTTTTCCCAAAGCTAATATTTGATCCGGGACTTCATAGAAGCCCCTAACCTTCAAAATCACTTATCTAAAAGGTCCAACTTGCACTTAAGCCGATCTCCTATTCTCCAAAAAATTTTTAACGCTACTACGCCTAAGGCCCATTGGGCTCAATCCTACTAGGCCTAATTTCAGGATGTTACAAATCTACCCTCCTTAAAGAAATTTCATCCTCGAAATTTCCAACTAACTAACAGTCACACGTCCTAACCTACCACACTACGCTCACGCATGCACACTCGATCTAATAACACTAATAAACCAAATCTCAAACTTCTTTCACATAACTAGATAACTAAACACAAAAGCAAATCGATATTTATACATACAATTTCTATATCCAAACCAGCACACACAAAATAAATACCAAAAATACAGTCATAACATTGTCTTAACAAACATAAAATAAGGGAACTTACAGTTTGGATGCGGAGACTCAAGGTGCCATACTTCCAAACAACATGTATTTTCAAACAAACTTTTTTGAACCCCATAACCCACAACTGAGTTTTTGAAACCTAGGCTCTGATACCAATTTTGTAACACCCCAAACCCGGTCAATACGCCACGAACTGAATCTGGTATGTCACTAAGGAAAATAATTTTGAAAGAATCAATTAACAATTAAATTTTTGTGAAAAACTCTTTGTAATTCTTTATTTGTCGAAAATAAGTTAAAATTGAAATTTACTTCAAAATTACATAAAACTTTAAAACTTAGTTGATAAATCATATGATAGAAAACATTTATATCTTTTTAAGAAAATTCAAAATATCATTTTGGAAAATCCGTTTGCAATTGAGTATAGAAACTTGAATTTTGGAAATCACTTAATCTGCTGAAAACATTTAACTTGTAATTTTACTATTGAACTATTCATGTTACCCGATGGTAAGATTTTTAAAACCATTGCGAGTTTTTAGTTTAGAAAACTTTGGGCTCAATTATTAAATTAACCAAGTAATTTAAAAGCCATATTTTAAACATATTCAAAACATAAAAATAATCCAAAACATAATTAAGCAGCCTTATTACAAACCCATAAAATATGAAAACCAAATTAAAATAAAGTACCCAATTGGAAATTCATGTAAAACCAAATTTTATTGCATGGGCTCCTCGAGTTCATCCGGCTCTCATCCATAAACTCACGAATCACACGAAAAGATAAGGAGAAGGTGAGTCACCAAGACTCAAGTGCATATTCCCTCTCCCGGTAAATACCACATACTTACACAAATTATAACAAAGCAACATATATGTATAATGCACCCAACCTAGCCATCTATAACTTCTTTTCTACCCCTGTGGTACCAAACCACCGGTGGTGCCAAACCAGTGACCAAAGTCACGATATAAATGTGATACCAAATCACTTTGGTGACCAAAGTCACGAATAATCCATCTGTGGGGCCAACCCACGTGTGATACCAAATCGTGGCGGCGATCCCATATCTCAAAAGTGGGCCCAACCCACGGTGGTGTTAACCACGGGGACAAGTCGCTATGAGGTGCCAAACCTCGGTGTCCGAAGACACGAATGTGATACCGAATCACCGGTGGTGCCAAACCACCGGTGGTGCCAAACCACCGGTGACCAAGTCACGAATCATCAAGTTGTGGGGCCAACCCGTGTGATACCAAATCACCGGCGGCGATCCCATATCTCAAAAGTGGGGCCAACCCACGGTGGTATTAACCACGAGGGACGAGTCGCTATGAGGTGCCAAACCTCCGGTGTCCAGAAGACACGAATGTGATACCAAATCACCGTGGTGGCCAAGTCACGATATTAATCTTCCCTCCTCTCATCATACCGTGCAATATGACATAATAATTGTATGCGTTATGTCATGTATGCTAGACATATATCAAATATAAGTATAACATGAATTACCATCATAATCAGATAGACATAAAACAACATAATCATGCTAATCAACCTCTAAGGGTATAACCGTAATTTTACCAACCAAGGGTATTTTCGTAATTTATCCACCAAGGGTATTTTCGTAATTTACCCACCAAGAGTATTTTCGTAATTTACCCACCAAGGGTATTTTTGTAATTTACCAACCAAGGGTATTTTTTCAATTTACCTACCTAGGGTATTTTCGTAATTTATCCACCAAGGGTATTTTCGTAATTTACCTACCAAGGGTATTTTCGTAATTTACCTACCAAGGGTATTTTCGTAATTTACCCACCAAAGGTATTTTGTAATTTACCTACCTAGGGTATTTTGTAATTTACCCACCAAGGGTATTTTAAAATTTACCTACCAAGGGTATTTTAGTAATTTACCCACCAAGGGTATTTTATAAATTTACCCACCAAGGGTATTTTCGTAATTTACCCACCAAGGGTATTTTAAGTAATTTATCCACCAAGGGTATTTTAAGTAATTTACCCACCAAGGGTATTTTAAGTAATTTACCCACCAAGGGTATTTTCAGTAATCTACCCACCAAGGGTATTTTTGTAATTTACCCACCAAATGTATTTTCGTAATTTACCCACCAAGGGTATTTTCGTAATTTACCCACCAAGGTATTTTCATAATTTTGTACCGAATGGCCTTTCTAAAGGTGCGGTGTAAGCCTGAAGCGACTCAACTACCATTTTCGGTCTTTCTGGATGTTGGCCTAAAACCCGATTTCTACCCATTCGAGCCCTGCACGCTCGTGTGGCCCACCTAACACAAATCTATCCACGTATATAAGTTGCACCTAGTCTAGTTCACTATATACCATATCATCATACAATTTATTCCAATTGGGCTTATAGGCCTATTGGGCCCACTTTTGCCCATCGCATTCAAGCATTGAACCCACAAGAATACTACTTGGTGGCCTCAACTATCGCGTTGAAGCCGCGCGCGTCTTCATGCGCTCGTGTAACTACTATTGCCGTAATGAAGCACTTGGCATTTGCCGCTCTACAACTAGAGTAGAGAGTTACACACCGATAGGACTCGGTGCTAAATCGTGCTGCGACCACTCCTGTGCCCAACGCCCACCAAGGTATGTTAACCCTTCTCCTGGCATGCTCTTTATATAGCTAGCTCTTCACCTTCATTCCTTGCATCTTTCCGATGTGGGATCCCTTCGTCAGTAGAGTTTAAATTCAACTAAAACTCTTACCGTCCACTCATAAAATAAATACTCCCTTACTTCTCATGAGATTGAACCTGGCTCCCTTATAACATAATCCACGCCGCTAGCCACTTTACCAACTAGCTCCTTGTGCCTCAAACCATGCAATTAAATATAACCCTATGGCCAAGGTCTAAATTCATTTAATAAAAATAATCAAAAAGGAATGCAAACGCTACAACTAGAACCTTGGACCTCCTTCCTTCCTTGTGGCGTCACTTTGCCACTACACCACACACACCACTTGTGTCATTTTCCTCCACATTTTATTCTTAAGGCCTACCCGCCAACCTCCAAGGTTTTTTTTCACCTAAAACCAAACTTTTCCCAAAGCTAATATTTGATCCGGGACTTCATGAAGCCCCTAACCTTCAAAATCACTTATCTAAAAGGTCCAACTTGCCCTTAAGCCGATCTCCTATTCTCCAAAAAAATTTTTAAATGCTACTACGCCTAAGGCCCATTGGGCTCAATCCTACTAGGCCTAATTTCAGGATGTTACAATGTTTTATTTATATTATAAAGTTACTTTAGTATTATAGTAAAACTATGTGTGAGTAATAAAAATAATTAGAAAATAAAACATGCAAATAGTGCATGTTCTTGGCCGAATGAAAATAGCAAAAAAAAAAAAAAAAAAAAAAAAAAAAAGTTGGGCATTTCGGCATATTTGAAGCTCAATTAAAGGTATGTATGAGTTTAGTTTAGAATAAATTTTACATATTTGAGATGGTTGTTGAGTTGTTTGTCTTGCGCATGTTTTAATTTTTTAAATTTATAAAGAATTTGTGTTCGACCATTGGTGAAGTTTATGAAAATTTGGTGTTGATGTTAGAAAATAGAAAATACGTGATAGATTTTTAAGTCTCGTATTATCAATTTTCATGAAATTAGTTTATTCCGGCTTAATTGAGGAAATTGATAAATGGAGGGACTAGATTTTAAAATAAATAAAATGTAAGGACTTGTATAAGTCTAATAAATATTCAGCCTTTGTATATTGAAAGGAGATTGAGTGCATTTTATGTTTTTATGCATTTTGGACTATTTTGTAAAAATGTTTTATATGAAGGGCAATTTGGAAATTTACCCAAATATGTAGTTGGGATTAAATTGAGTGAAACCTTCTTTGATTTAGCTTAATTTCAAATTTATTGGATCGAGAAAGAAAAGGATCGGGATTGGATCGGGGAAAAGTGAAATTAGTCGAATAGTCGAGAAACACAGTCCGTCGATATTTGAGGTAAGTTTTTAAGCAATTAAGTTGAATTGGATTTATTTATAATGATGTACATGAATTTAATGGAAGTATATATATTATTGATATAGCCGAATGTGATATCTATATGTGTTTAATATAGCCGAATGTGATGTATACATATATGTCATTGATATACCCGAATGTGATATTGATTAGGGAGATGAATAAGTTAATACATATATATGTGGTTGATGTTTAAGCTTTATGTGCACATATATATATGAGTAGCAACTTTGAGAGATGCACTAAATGTGCAAATATGATACCGAGCACTAAGTGTGCAAAATCAGTCATTGAGCACTAAGTGTGCGAATTGAATTTTCGAGCACTAAGTGTGTGAAATCGGTTAATGAGCACTAAGTGTTAATTTTGAGCTCAAAGAGTGAATTTGGTAAGTTTCGAAACTATGAGATGTTATTATTTGAAATCAAGTATATGTGATTAATTATGGATTGGATGGAATGCCTTTTTAAATGTATAGTTTGAGTGGAACAAGTTGATATGGGGAAATATTTATAAAATCATATTGATTGTTGTATGAAATACTAAATGTGATTCAACTATGTGGAATTTTGTATAAGATGTATGTTTGAATAGCTTTGAACTTGAATATGTGGATAATACTTGAGGATGAAATTTTATATTAGATTCGAGTTTGAATTTGAGAAATAAGAAATGTTTTGCGGTTGTACAAGTAAATGGGTATTTAATGAATCCTTGTCTGTAATATTTTTAAAAATCATTTTTTTTAGAGGACAATCAATAGATTTCTTAAATTGCTTATAACTTAATAATCTATTAAAGCTTACTTGGTGTTTTTTGTTGCTCTTGTGATGTTGCTCTTGTGATTTAGATTTTTGGGTGATCGTTACGTGCTCGGGGATTGTTGGAGAATCTCGTCACACTATCATCAATATTTTGGTACTTTTTAAAGTTGAATTTAAAGTTTATGGCATGTATAAGCTATGATACCTTTTGAGTTCATTACGAATGGGATGTATATAAATGCCATACAAAAATGGCTAACTTGATAAATAACTCTATAATATCTTGATTGTGTTTTGTGCTTGTAATGTTTGAGTATGAAAGAGTGAAGTTGATTGTGGGTTGAATGTTAGATTTATGATGACATGATATGTTCCAATATGGGTGTTTGAAATTGGCTCAAATTAATGTGGATTGGTTTGATTATTGAAATTGAATATTGACTTGTATTTGGGTGATGATTAAGCCATATAATAAGGCTAGTCATGGTTTAATTATGTGTTTATGTGAAAACTTATAAATGGTATGTTTGACAATTTCTAATAAAACGGTTATATACGAATGAATGCTGTGGTAAAATTTCTTGGTATATGAAATGAATTTTGTTTGTGACTGAGAAAGTATTCGAATGCCATAAAATTTAAGATCACATGGTTGAATTTTCAAGTATGCTTTATTTGAGATACATGACTGATAATGTATGATTAATTTGGATTGGCTTAATGATTCATATATTCAAATTTAATATAAATGATTTGTGAATATTCGAGGTTAGAAATTTTAGAAAAATATCGTTATAACTCGTGCTTGAGAAGAGATATTTGACTGTGCTGAGTTGTGTTTAGTCTGTAATGCCTCCTAACCTTAATTTGGCAATGGATACAGGTTAGGGTGTTACATTTGATTGGTATCAGAGCTATAGTTTATTCGGTTCTCTAACTAACGTAGCGCGTGTGAGTCTAGCAATACGTGCCATAATTTTTACTAAGATAGTGTGATGACTCTTGACAATGAAATATGTTTTTTTTCGTATAGTAAATGGATCCTAATGCCGAACGAGCTGTGGCTGATGATGTCGAGTGTGTGGTGCAAGTAACCAAGATGAGGGGGTTAAGCAAGCCTTCTTTAATATAATGAATGATTGGTTTAATCAGTATATCCAGACAAGTTCGACTACTCAACAACCCCCGAACTCGAATAATCCACCTGTAATACCTGTGGTACCTCCGATCATTAATCCTGAGAGATTAAATAAGCCTCCTATCAAAAAAATCAAAAAATACGGAGCTCAAGAGTTTAGAGCCATAGTAGATGATGATGCTGAGCGAGCTGGATTTTGGCTCAATAATAAAATTCGTGTTTTCGATGAACTATCCTGTACGCTTGATGAGTGTCTAAAATGCGCTATATCTTTATTACGGGATTCTGCCTACTATTGGTGGAACACTCTGGTTTTGGTTCTTCTGAAGGAACGAGTCACTTGGGACTTCTTTCAAGCAGAGTTTCGCAAGAAGTATATTAGCCAGGGATTCATCGATCAAAAACACAAAGAATTTCTCGAGCTAAAATAGGGTCGTATGACCGTATCTGATTATGAGTATGAGTTTGTGAGACTCAGCCGATATGCCCGTGAGTGTGTTTCAACTGAGGCTACTATGTGTAAAAGATTCGAAGAAGGGTTGAACGAAGACATAAAATTGCTCGTTGGAATACTTGAAATAAAATAATTCGTGGTACTCGTTGAGCGAGCTTGCAAAGCCGAAAAGCTAGGAAATGAGAAACGAAAAGCTGAGTTCGAAGCTAGAGATTTTCATAAGAGATCAGCGGGTAAAGCTTCTCAATCAGCATCAAAGAAGTTTAAAAATGACAATATTCGATCTAAGACTAATGCCGAGCTTTCTATACGAGAGCGACCACCAGTGAGTTCACGAGCCACCTCAATTGCTAGTGTTGAAAATTCTCGGCCAAAGAAACCCGAGTGTCAATAATGTGGTAGGCGACATATTGGTGAATGTTGGGGCAAGTTCAACAACCGAGTTTGCTACAAGTGTGGTTCACAAGATCATTTCATTTGGGACTGCCCAGAGTTAGCTGAGAATGATAATACTCAGAGTGTGAGATCGAGTGGTGCTGCAGCTAGAGGTAGAGCACCCCGAAATGCGGGAGGTAGAAGCAGTACTCAGAGAGGGACTTCGAATACAACCGTTCAATCCGAGGCTCGTGCGCCTGCCAGAGCTTATGCCATCCGCGCCCGAGAGAAGATTTCATCTCAAGATGTTATCACTGGTATATTTACTCTTTATGATACTGTGTAATTGCTTTTATTGATATCGGTTCAACTCATTCTTATGTGTGTGAAACATTAGTATCGAGTAAGACTTTACCTGTTGAGTCTACTAAGTTTGTGATTTGGGTTTCGAACCCTTTGGGCCGGTGTGTGCTAGTTGATAAGGTATGCAAGAATTGCCTTTGATGATTCGAGATTCATGTTTTTCGACTGATTTGATGTTACTACCACTCGATGAGTTTGACATCATCCTCGGTATGAATTGGTTAACCATGCACGATGCTGTAGTGAATTGTAGACGAAAGACTATTGATCTGCGGTGCCAGAATAATAAGATAATTCAAATTGAGTCCACTAATTTAAATGGGTTATTAGCAGTGATATCCTCGATGTTGGCTCAGAAGCATATGAGAAAGGGTTGCGAAGCTTACTTTGCTTATGTAATTGATAGTAAAGTGACCGAAAAGAAGATTGAATTTGTACCTATTGTATGTGAGTATCTGGATGTATTTCCTGAAGAATTGACGGGTTTGCCAACTTTTCGGGAGGTAGAGTTTGGTATTGAGTTAGTGACGGGGACGACTCTGATCTCGATAGCTCCGTATAGAATGGCACCGACTAAATTGAAAGAATTGAATGCTCAGTTGCAAGAGTTGACGGATAGAGGTTTTGCTCGACCGAGTTTCTCTCCCTGGGGTGCGCCAGTGTTATTCGTGAAAAAGAAAGATGGAACTTTGAGAATGTGCATCGACTACCGACAGCTCAATAAAATGACCATAAAGAATAAATACCCGTTGCCGCGCATTGATGATTTATTTGATCAGCTAAAGGGAGCATCAGTATTTTCAAAGATAGATTTAAGATCGGGCTATTATCAGTTGCGAGTTAGAGACTCTGATGTGCGTAAGAATGCTTTTCGAACGAGATATGAATATTATAAGTTTTTGGTGATGCCATTCAGACTCACTAATGCTTCTGCTATTTTCATGGATTTGATGAATCGGGTATTCAGACAATATCTGGATCAGTTCATGGTTGTGTTTATAGATGACATCCTGATCTATTCATGAAACGAAACCGAGCATGCCGAACACTTCAGACTTGTGTTACAGATTTTGCGTGATAAGCAGTTGTATGGGAAGTTCAGTAAATGTGAGTTCTAGTTACGCGAATTTAGCTTCCTAGGGCATGTTGTTTCAGCATCAAGTATTCGAGTTGATCCGAGTAAGATTTTGGCTATATTTGATTAGAGACCCCATTATATTTCTGAAATTTGAAGTTTTTTGGGACTTGCTAGTTATTATAGACACTTCATGAAAGGTTTCTCAATAATTGCAACTCTAATGACAAAGCTACTTTAGAAAGATGTTAGATTCGAGTGGACGGAAAGGTGTCAGAAAAGTTTCGATCAGCTGAAAACCTTGTTGACTGAAGCTCCAGTGCTTGTTCAGCCAGAGTCCGGTAAAGAGTTTGTTATCTTTAGTGATGCATCCTTGAACGGTTTTGGTTGTGTTTTGATGCAGGAGGGTAATGTTGTAACCTACGCCTTGAGATAGCTAAAGCCGCATGAAAAGAACTACCCGACACACGATCTTGAATTGGCCAGTATAGTGTTTGCTTTGAAGATTTGGCGCCACTATTTGTTTGGCGGGAAATGTCATATCTACTCCGATCACAAAAGCTTCAAATACCTGATGACCTAGAAGGATTTAAACTTGAGACTTCGACGGTGGTTAGAGTTGCTAAAGGACTACGAGCATGTGATTGATTATCATCCGGGAAAGGCTAACGTAGTCGCTAATGCCTTAAGCTAAAAATCACTATTTACTTTACATGCTATGAATGCGTATATGGCTATGTGTGGTGATGGTGCCGTTGTAACTGAGTTAAAAGTGAGACCGTTATTTGTTCAGCAAATATGCGAAACTAAAAAAGTTGATGATGACTTGATAGGAAAGAGAATTCACTGTGATTTGAATGCTGAATCGAAATTTCAAGTTGATGCTGATGGATGTTTGCGGTTCAGAAATAAAATTTGTGTGCCAAAGAATCCTGAGTTGATTCGGATGATTTGTAATGAAGCTCATGATAGTACATTGTCTATTCACCCAGGTAGCACGAAGATATATAATGATTTGAAATAGTACTATTGGTGGCACGATATGAAAAGAGACATTTTTGACTTTATTTTGAAATGCTTAATATGTCAGCAAGTGAAAGCCAAGCATCAGATGCCTTCTGGATTGCTTCACCCAGTCACGATACTTGAATGAAAACGGGACCGAGTCATGATGGACTTTGTATCGGGTTTACCGTTGACATCGAGCAAGAAGGATGCAATCTGGGTTATTGTTGATAGATTGACAAAATCTGCTCACTTTATTCCAGTTCGTACAGATCACTCGCTCGATAAACTAGCAGAATTGTATATTTATTTGATCGTGCGATTGCATAGGGTACCTATTTCTATTGTTTCGGATAGGGATTCGAGATTTACTTCGCGGTTTTGGAAGAAACTAAAAGATGCAGTAGGTACTAAATTACTTTTTTGCACCAATTTTCATCCCCAGACAGATGGTCAGTCTGAGCAAATCATTCAGATACTTGAGGATATGTTGAGATGTTGCATCCTTGAGTTTAGGGGTTCGTGGGATCGACACTTGCCTCTGATTGAATTTGCATACAACAATAGTTTCCAATTGAGTATCAAAATGGCACCCTACGATGCTTTGTACGGTCGTAATTGTCGTACACCCTTGTATTGGAATCAGCTCAACGAAAATAAGATTCACGGGGTTGATTTAGTTAAAGAGACTAAATAGAAGGTGAAAGTGATCAGTGAAAGTTTGAAAGCAGCATCGGATAGTAAGAAATCATATGCAGATTTGAAATGTAAAGATATAGAGTTTCAGATCGGAGATAGAGTGTTTTTAAAGTTTCACCGTGGAAGAAAGTACTCAGATTCAGTTGTAAAGGCAAGTTGAGTCCGAGATTCATTGGGCCATATGAGATTACTGAACGTATCAGACCGGTTACGTACAGATTATTACTACCACTCGAGTTAGAAAGGATTCACAATGTATTTCATGTTTTGATGTTGCGACGATATAAATTCGATCCTTCTCATGTGATTAGTCCGTCAGAGATTGAGATTCAATTTGATATAACTTATGAAGAAGAACCGATCCGTATTCTAGCTCGCGAAGTTAAAGAGTTGAGAAATAAGAAAATCTCATTGGTGAAAGTGTTATTGCATAAACATGGGGCCGGAGAGGCAACTTGGGAGCTTGAGCTTCAATGAAAGAACGTTACCTAAACCTATTCACCGGTAAGATTTTCGGGACGAAAATCCCTAAGGGGGAGAGTTGTAACAGCCTGATTTTGACCATAATCGGAACCGTGGTTTTGGGTCCACGAATCTGAGTTAAAATAAATATATATTTTTGGATTTTTATTCTGTGTTTATTTTGTGTGAATTTATGTATGTTAAAGTTTCGTGTTTAAATTTTGAGGTTTGAGCACTTAAGTATTAAAAAGGATTAAATCGCATCAAGCAATTACTAAGCATGCTATCTTGAAAATGTTAATTTGCCATGTCTTTTTAATGTTGGGGTTTTAAATGGAAATTATGCCAATTACAAATTAAGTGAATGGCAATTGCTCATTTCATGATGTTTTATTTATATTATAAAGTTATTTTAGTAATGTAATAAAACCATGTGTGAGTAATAAAACAAATAAGAAAATAAAACATGCAAATAGTGCATGTTCTTGGCCGAATGAAAATAGAAAAATAAAAGAAAAAGAGTTGGGCATTTCGACATAATTGAAGCAATTAAAGGTACGTTTGAGTTTAGTTTTGAATAATTTTTACATATTTGAGATGGTTGTTGAGTTGTTTATCTTGCCCATGTTTTAATTTTTGAAATTTACAAAGAATTTGTGCTCGACCATTGTTTAAGTTTATGAAACTTTGGTGTTGATGTTAGAAAATAGAAAATATGTGATAGATTTTTAAGTTTTGTATTATCAATTTTCATGAAATTAGTTTATTAGGGCTTAATTGAGGAAATTGATAAATGGAGGGACTAGATTTTTAAATAAATAAAATGTAGGGACTTGTCTAAGTCTAATAAATATTCGACTCTTATATATTGAAAGGAGATTGAGTGCATCTTATGTTTTTATGCATTTTGGAATATTTTGTAAAATGTTTTATATGAAAGGCAATTTGGAAATTTACCCAGATATGTAGTTGGGATTAAATTGAGTGAAACCTCCTTTGATTTAGCGTAATTTAAAATTTATTAGATCAAGAACAAAAAGGATCGGGATTGGATCGTGGAAAAGCAAAATTAGTCGAACAGTCGAGAAACACATTCCGTCGATATTTGAGGTAAGTTTTTAAGCAATTAAGTTGAATTGGATTTATTTATAATGTTGTACATGAATTTAATGGAAGTATAGAAATTATTGATATAGTCGAATGTGATATATATGTGTTTAATATAGCCGAATGTGATGTATAGATATATGCCATTGATATACTCGAATGTGATATTGATTAGGGAGATGAATAAGTTAATACGTATATATGTGGTTGATGTTTAAGCTTTATGTGCATATATATATATGAGTAGCAAGTTTGAGAGATGCACTAAATGTGCAAATTTGATACCGAGCATTATGTGTGGGAAATCGGTAATTGAGCACTAAGTGTGCGAATTGAATTTCTAAGCACTAAGTGTGCGAGTTAATTTTAAGCTCAAATATTGAATTTGGTAAGTTTCAAAACTCTGAGATGTTATAATTTGAAATCAAGTATATGTGATTAATTGTGGATTGGATGGAATGCCTTTTTAAATGTATGTTTGAATAGCTTTGAACTTGAATATGTGGATAATACATGAGGATGAAATTTTATATTAGATTCGAGTTTGAATTTGAGAAATAATAAATGTTCTGCAGTTGTACAAGTAAATGGGTATTTAATGAATCCTTGTCTATAATATTTTTAAAAAAACATTTTTTTTAGAGAATAATAGATAGATTTCTTAAATTGCTTATAACGTACTAATTTGTTAAAGCTTACTTGGTGTTTTTTGTTGCTCTTGTGATTTAGATTTTTAGATGATTGTTAAGTGCTCGGGGATCGTCGGAGAATCTCGTCACACTATCATCAATATTTTGGTACTTTTTAAAGTTGAATTTAAAGTTTATGGCATGTATAAGCTATGATACCTTTTGAGTTCATTATGAATGAGATGTATATAAATGCCATGCAAAAATGGCTAACTTGATTAATAAGTCTATAATATCTTGATTGTGTTTTGTGCTTGTAATGTTTGAGTATGAAAGAATGATGTTGATTGTTGGTTGAATGTTAGATTTATGATGACATGATATGTTCCAATATAGGTGTTTGAAATTGGCTCAAATTAATGTGGCTTGGTTTGATTATTGAAATTGTAAATTTACTTGTATTTGGGTGATGATTAAGCCATATAATAAGGCTAGTCATGGTTTAATTATGTGTTTATGTGAAAATTTATAAATGGTATGTTTGATAATTACTAATAAAATTGTTATATATGAATGAATGTTGTGGTAAAATTTCTTGGTATATGAAATGAATTTTGCTTGCGACTTAGAAGGTATTTGAATGCCAAAAAATTTAAGATCACATGGTTGAATTTTGAAGTATGCTTTATTTGAGATACATGACTGATAATGTATGATTAATTTAGATTGGCTTTATGATTCATATATTCGAATTTAATATAAATGATTTGTGAATATTCGATTTTTGAAATTTTATAAATGTATTGCTATAACTCGTGCTTGAGAAGAGATATTTAACTGTGCTGAGTTGTGTTTAGTCTGTAATGCCTCGTAACCTTAATCTGATGATGAATATGGGTTAGGGTGTTACATTTAATTGGTATCAGAGCTACGGTTTAGTCAGTTCTCTGACTGACGTAGCGCGTGTGAGTTTAACTATATGTGTCATAATTTTTACTGTGATAGTGTGATGACTCCTGACAATGAAATATGTTTTTTTTTTCTTATAGTAAATGGATCCAAATCCCGATTGAGCCATGCCTGATGATGTCGAGTGTGTGGCACCTACTCCCGAACAAGGGACCGCTCCGGTTGAATCTCGACCAGCTGCAAGTAACCAAGATGAGGAGGTTAAGGAAGCCTTCTTTAATATAATGAATGATTTGTTTAATCAGTATATCCGGACAAATTGGGCTATTCAACAACCCCTGAACTCGAATAATCCACTTGTAATACCTGTGGTACCTCCGATCATTAATCCTGAAAGATTAAATAATCCTCCTGTCGACAAAATCAGAAAATACAGAGCTCAAGAGTTTAGAGCCATAGCAGATGATGATGTTGAGCGAGTTAAATTTTGGCTCGATAATACAATTCATGTTTTCGATGAACTATCATGTAGGCTTGATGAGTGTTTGAAATGTGCTATATCTTTATTACGGGATTCTACCTACTATTGGTGAAACACTCTAGTTTCGATTGTTCTGAAGGAACGAGTCACTTGAAACTTCTTACAGGCAGAGTTTCACAAGAAGTATATTAGTCAGCGATTCATCGATCAAAAATGTAAAGAAGTTTTCGAGCTTAAATAGGGTCGTATGATCGTATCTGATTATGAATGCGAGTTTGTAGGACTCAGCCGATATGCCCACGAGTGTGTTTCAACTGAGGCTAATATGTGTAAAAGATTCGAATAAGGGTTGAACGAAGACACAAAATTGCTCGTTGGTATACTTGAAATAAAAGATTTTGTGGCACTTGTTGAGCGAGCTTACAAAGCTGAAGAGCTAGGAAAAGGGAAACGAAAAGCTAAGTTCGAAGCTAGAGATTTTCGTAAGAGATCAGTGGGTAAAGCTTCTCAATCGGCATCGAAGAAGTTCAAAAATGACAGTAGCCGATCTAAGACTAATGTCAGGTTTTCTATACCAGAGCGACCACTAGTGTTATTTGTGAAAAAGAAAGATGGGACTTTGAGAATGTGCATTGACTACCGATAGCTTAATAAAGTGACCATAAAGAATAAATACCCGTTGCCGCTCATTGATGATTTATTCGATCACCTAAAGGGAGCATCAGTATTTTCAAAGATATATTTAAGATTGGGCTATTATCAGTTGTGAGTTAGAGACTCTGATGTGCCTAAAACTGCTTTTCGAATGAGATACGGACATTATGAGTTTTTGGTGATGCCGTTCGGACTCACTAATGCCCTTGCTTTTTCATGGATTTGATGAATAGGGTGTTCAGAAAGTATCTGGATCGGTTCATGGTTGTGTTTATAGATGACATTCTGATCTTTTCGCGCGACGAAACTGAGCATGTCGAACACTTCAGACTTACGTTATAGATTTTACATGATAAGCAGTTGTATGCAAAATTCAGTAAATGTGAGTTCTGGTTAGCGAAGTTAGCTTCCTAAGTCATGTTGTTTCAGCATCAGGTATTTGGGTTGATCCGAGTAAGATTTCGGCTATACTTGATTGGAGACCCCCGCAGAATATTTCTAAAGTTCAGAGTTTTATGGGACTTGCTAGTTATTATAGACACTTCATGAAAGGTTTCTCGATGATTGCAACTCATATGACAAATCTACTTCAAAAAGATGTTAGATTCGAGTGGACAAAAGGTGCTAGAAAAGTTTCAATTAGCTGAAAACCTTGTTGACTGAAGCTCCAGTGCTTGTCCAGCTAGAGTCGGGTAAAGAGTTCGTTATCTTCAGTGAAGCATCCTTGAATGGTTTGGGCTGTGTTTTGATGGAGGAGGGTAATGTTGTAGCCTACGCCTCGAGACAGCTAAAGCCGCATGAATAGAACTACCCGTCACACGATCTTGAATTGGCCACTATAGTGTTTACATTAAAGATTTGGTGCCACTATTTGTTCAGCGAGAAATGTTATATCTACTCCAATCACAAAAGCCTCAAATACCCGATGACCCAGAAGGATTTAAACTTGAGACAGTGAAGGTGGTTAGAGTTGCTAAAGGACTACGAGCTTGTGATTGATTATCATCCGGGAAAGGCTAACGTGGTCGCTGATGCCTTAAGCCGAAAATCACTTTTTACTTTGCGTGCTATGAATGAGTATATGGCTATGTATGGTGATGGTACGATTGTAACAGAGTTAAAAGCGAGACCATTATTTGTTCAACAGATATACGAAGCTCAAAAAGTTGATGATGACTTGATAGCAAAGAGAATTCACTGTGATTTGAATGCTGAATCGAGATTTCAAGTTGATACTGATGGTTGTTTGCAGTTCAGAAATAGAATTTGTGTGCCGAAGAATCTTGAGTTGATTCGGGTGATTTGCAATAAAGCTTATGATAGTAGATTATCTATACACCCAGGTAGCACGAAGATGTATAATGATTTGAAACAGTACTATTGGTGGCACGGTATGAAAAGAGACAATTCTGTCTTTGTTTTGAAATGCTTAATATGTTCGCAAGTGCAAGCAGAGCATTAGGTGCCTTCTTGATTGCTTCAACCGATCATGATACCTGAATGGAAACGGGACCGAGTATAACACCCTGAATTTTGGCCTAGTAGGATTGGGCCCATTGGGCCTTGGCCATGGGAGTGTTTTAAAATTTTTAGGATTATGAGAACGGCATTATTTCAAGTTGGACCTATTAGGTTAGTGATTTTGGAAGGTTAGGGTGCTTTTATGAAGTCCCGAGATCAGACTTGGGCTTTAGGAAAATTTTTATTTTAGGTGAATAAAACCCTGGGAGATAGTAGGTAGGCCTTAAGAATAAAATGTGGGAAGAAATGACACAAGAGGAGCTTGTGGTGTAGTGGCTAAGTGACGCCACTTTGGGAGCAAGGGAGTGACGCCACAAGGAAGTAAGGGGTCCAAGGCTCAAGCTTTGGCACTGGCATTTCATTTTGATTTATTTTTTGAGTGAACTTAGACTTTGGCCCATAGATTTATATTTAGTTGCGCATGATGTTAGACAAAAGGAAGCTAGTGGTCTAGTGGAAAGGCATCATTAAGGGTGCAAGGGAGCCTGGGTTCGAATCTCATGACAAGTAGGGTAGTATTTATTTTGCGGATTGGACAACCAAAGTTTGAGTTGGATTTAAACTCTGCTGATGGAGGGATCCCACATCGAAAAGATAGCAAGAGGGAAGGTGAGAAGCTGGCTATATATAGAGCTATCTATGAAGAGAGGAAGCATACTTGGTGGGCGTATGGGTATAGGAGCATTCGGAGCGCAGATTAGCTTCAGACTCCTATCAGGTGTGTATTCTCTCTACTCTAGCTGTAGAGTGGCAAATATCGAAATGTCAGCCACACAACGATGGTAGCCACACGAGCATGCAAGCGCACGTGTGGGAGCTTCGACGCGATAGTTGAAGCCAGCTAGAGTGTTCTTGTGCGTTTTGGCTGTTTGGGCCAAGTGGGCCCAATGGGCCCGTGGCCCTATATGAATAAATTGTTTGATTGTATAGTAGATAGTGAATTGGACTATGGGAATCTCGTATCTGTGGCTAGATTTGGGCTAAGTGGGCCACATAAGCATGTGGGCCCACATGGGCCGAATAAGGGGCCTTGGGCCCATTTACACTGTTATGACCATTTAGGTTATCTGAGTCACTCGGGGCAGCAGTAGGCCTTTGGAAAGGCTGTTAAATGCAAAATTACCAAAGTACCCTCGATGGGTAAATTACCGAAATATCCCTGGTTTGCAAAATTATCGAAATACACTTAATTTGTAAAATTACCGAAATACCCCTAATTTGTAAAATTACCAAAATGCACTTGGTTTGCGAAATTACTGAAACAACCCTGGTTTGCGAAATTAATTAAACACCACTAGTTTGTGAAATTACTAAAATACCCCTGGTTTGTAAAATTACTAAAATACCCCTAGTTTGCAAAATTATCGAAATACCTCTAATTTGCAAAATTACTGAAATACCTTTAGTTTGTAAAATTACCGAAATACCCCTAGTTTGCAAAATTACCAAAATACCCTTAGTTTACAAAATTTTAAAATACCCCTAGTTTACGAAATTACTGAAACACTCCTGGTTTGCAAAATTATTGAAATATCCCAGGTTTACAAATTAGAGGTATTTCGGTAATTTTACAAACCAGAGGTATTTCGGTAATTTTGTAAACCGAGGATGTTTCGGTAATTTACCCATTGAGGGTACTTTGCTTGCACTTGTCGACCATACAACGCTTCGAACGATGCCATCTGAATATTGGACTGATAGCTGTTGTTGTACGCAAATTCTGCCAATGGTAAAAACTCTTCCCAACTACCCCTGAAGTCGATAACACAGCCCCTCAACATATCTTCCAAGATCTGAATTACCCTTTCTGGCTGCTCGATCGTCTGTGGATGAAACGCTGTACAAAAATCCAATCTTGTGCTCAACGCTTGATGTAACGCCTTCCAAAACCTTGACGTAAACCTAGGGTCTCTGTCTGATATAATGGATACTGGTACCCCATGCAACCTCACAATCTCTGCTACATACAGCTTAGCTAACTTTTGAAGAGAGTAATCGACACGTGTCGGTATGAAATGAGTGGACTTTGTCAGTCAGTCGACGATTACCCATACCGAATCCTTCTTAGTAGGCGTAAGAGGTAGCCCACTAACAACTGATGCTCAGCTGCATTACCCATACCGACTGCATTAACCCTGAAGGCAAATAATGCTCGACTTTTACTTGTTGACACGCCAAGCATTTACCCACCAACTCGGTTACCTCCTGTTTCAAACCTGGCCACCAAAACCGTTCTCAAAATCCGATACATCTTACTTCCTACAAGGTGCATAGCATAAGGGCTACTATGCGCTTCCCGAAGAATCATCTGCCTTAACTCCACAGCCTTCGACACGTAAACCCTCCCACGAAAACACAAGATTCTATCATTGTTCAAACTGTAATCCTCTGTCTCACCATTCTGTACTTGTAGAAGTCGTGCACTTAAGACGTCATCCAACAACTGTTTCTCTTTAATTTGACTAACCCAGGTAGGCTTCACTTGAAGTTCAGCTAATAAACTTTTGTCATCGTATAAACTGAGATGGGCGAACATTGCTCTCAAGTCTGATATTACCTTCCGGCTCAACGCATTTACCACCACATTCACCTTACCCGAGTGATATTCAATCGAGCAGTCATAATCCTTCAACAGTTCAATCCACCTTTGCTGTGTTAAGTTCAACTCCTTCTGAGTTAAAAGATATTTCAAGCTCTTGTGGTCGGTGTAGATAATGGATTTCTCCCTATACAAATAATGTCTCAAGATTTTTAAGGTAAAACTACCGTAGCCAGCTCCAAATCATGCGTGGGATAGTTGGTCTCATGCGGTCTCAACTGCTGAGATGCATATGAAACTACCTTCCCATCCTTCATCAACACACACCCTAACCTCGTGTGTGAAGCATCACAATACACTACGAATTCCTTCCCAGCTTCAGGCTGAATTAAAATCGGAGCCTCAGTTAAAATCCTTTTTAGCTTCTCAATGCTTTCTTGCTGCTTGTTAGTCCACACAAATGATACCCCTTTCCTTAATAACTTAGTTAAAGGTGCTGCAATTAAGGAGAAACCCTCAACAAATCTTTCGTAGTAACATGGTAACCCCAAGAAACTTCGAATCTCAGCCACAGACTTAGGTGGTTTCCACTCTAGCACTGATACCACATGACCTAGGAAGGTAACTTCTTTTAACCAAAACTCACATTTGCTAAATTTGGCATACAAATGCCTTTCCCTTAAAATCTGCAGAACCACTCGAAGATGCGAATCATGATCCTCTTCTAACTTGGAATATACTAGAATGTCATCTATAAACACTACCACAAACTGGCCCAGATAGGGTTGGGAAACCTAGTTCATCATATACATAAACGCAGCTAGTGTATTTGTCAACGCAAATGGCATCACCAAAAATTCGTAGTGACTGTAGCGATTCTGGAAAGCCGTCTTATGAATATCTGCTTCCTTTACCTTAAGTTGATGATATCGAGACCTTAAGTCTATCTTTGAAAAGACCGAATCCCCTTTGAGCTGGTCCAACAGGTCATCTATCCTCGGCAGCAGGTACTTGTTCTTAATCGTAAACTTATTCAACTGGCAGTAATCAATGTACATCCGCATAGACCCATCTTTTTTCTTCACGAATAACGCTGACGCTTCCCATTGTGATACACTTGGTCAAATAAACCCTTTATCCAATAGTTCCTAAATTTGAGCTTTCAGTTCCACCAATTCCTTTAGCGCCATTCTATATGGGGCAATCGAGACGAACGCTGTCCCCAAAAATAGATCAATGCCAAATTCCACCTCACGATCTGGAGGTAGTCCTAGAAGCTCTTCTGAGAAAACATCTGCAAACTCTTTCACTGTTCTCACATCCCCCACAGATAAATATTTGACCTCCAAAGCACAAACCAAGGCCATGAATGCCTCACATCCTTTTCTCATCATTCTTTCAGCCTTTAAAGCGGACAATATGTTAGACAGGTAGTTCCTCCTTTCTCCTATCACCACCACCTCATCATCTTCAAGAGTCCTAGTCACCATGCACTTAGCAGCACAATCTAGATTTGCTTGATACTTCACGAACCAGTCCATACCTAAAATTAAGTTGAACTCCCCAAATGGCAATTCCATCAGATCAGCCAGGAAAACCAACCCTTGAACCTCCAAAGGCACCTCCCTGAAGAGTTTATTCACAACTACCGATTGTCCTAAAGGACTAAGTATAGTTATCTCCCTAGAGGTAGTCTCAGGATCTACATTCAGGGTTCCCGCTATAGTACTAGCAACGTAAGAATGTGTCGACCCAATAGTAATTAATGTAGTATAAGGAAAACCACAAATAAGAAATGTACTGGTTATGACGTCTGGTGCGCCACCCTTCTCTCGGCGTCAGTTGCATACACCAAACTAGGCTGTCTCGCATTTTGGTTTCTAGTGCCTCTGCCCGGTGCTCCACGTCCTCGACCAAAATTACCTCCCCTGACTGGACCACGACCCTTCTGTGATTGTGAACTGCCTCTACCAGTCTGAATATAACATTGACCCATCGGTCGCTCTTTGCCCAGCTCCTGTGGGCAGTCTCTTATCCGATGATCAGTAGACCCGCACTAGAAGCATCCTCTATTACTCGTCCAACACTCACCCAAATAAAATTTACCACATTGAGCACAGCTCTAAGGCTGATTATTTGCAACAGTTCTCACAACACGGCTCGGCCCATCCATTCTAGGCCTTTTCTAAAAACCCCCAGCTGATCTCGATGATCCAAAATTTCTCTTATTTATTCCTCTATCCTTATCCTGATTTTTCCTTTCGGACCGCTTCACCACTTTAGCTATCTTGGTTTTTTCTGCCAAAACAGTAAATTCCCTTTCTCGTTGCGGAGCTATTAGCACATGCAACTCGTCCCTCAAACCATCCTCAAATCAAACACAACACTCATGGTCTATAACAACAATGCCCCGAGTGTAACGGCTTAGTCGTAAGAATTTTGCCTCGTACTCGGCCACCAACTTACTTCCCTGAACAAAATTCAGAAATGCCTTACGCTGTGCGTCCATATAACTTGATCTGACGTATTTCCCCTGAAATGCCATCTTGAAGAAATCCCAAGTAATATGATCAGCCACTGATCCATCCCTGATTGTAAGCCACCACTGGTATGCTTTGTCCCGAAGAAGAGACATAATTCCTTTCAACTTCTCCTCCTCACTAAGACTAAGATCATCCATAGTACGCTCTACTGCTTCTAGCCAATACTCTGCTATATTAGGAGCTACACCAGAAATGCCCCTAAACACTTTCGCTCCATTGGCTCGGAGTCGTTCAGACACAGATTTTTGAGCCCCCGTACCTGTGCTTACTCCAGCAACTCTCTCCAACACACGTAACATTGCTTGGGATACAACATTATCCCCAACCGTTTGATCTTGAAATTCTAATTTCGTAGCTAACGGTGCTAGGGCATCACTTTTCGTCTCTTGTCCAGACTCCAAAGGTTCTGGCCCGACATTCCAGCCTCTACCACGACCACGCACAACACGTCCCTCTCCCCTAGTACTCATGGCTACTGTAGTAGTCTGATTAAAAATTTTATGAGTTAGCATTTTCTTCCACTGTTTTAATACAAGCAGTCTTATGAGGGGTAACTTTGAAGAGTGTTTTCACGCAAATCATATCACAACCTAGAGGGTTCAATCTCTAAAGTTTGGATTTCTACATTCTCATAATCATAGCACATAGAAATATTTAATGCAGTAACAACCACTGTTTAGAACACTTATCGCGTGGACTGAGTGCCGGTAAACTCGAGAGGCATACTCCCAAGGAACAAATTCATACGCATTTTTCTTTTTAAATCATTGTAACTACAATATTTGAAAATGTTCTGTCCCCATAACCCAAAGCCAAGTTTTGAAACCTAGGCTCTGATACAAAAATTATAACATCCCAAACCCGGTCTTAACGTTACAACTAGATCTGGTATGTCACAGGAGAAAAGTGTAAAAAGGCTTTGAAATTTTGAAGAAACTCGTAAGTTTGAAACTTTTTGATTTAGGCGTTTGGAAACAGTGGTTTGCAGTTTTAAGAAAAATTTAAATTTAGCTAATCGGTTATTGATTTTGTTTGACATTTGAAAGAAAACGATTACCTTATATTGCTTAAGTTTTGAAAACTTCATTTTAGATAGCATGTGAAAGTGTATATATGTTTGTCATATCATAATAAATAAATAAGTAATACCAAATACTAATTTAAGAAGGCCTTATTACATAATTTAAAATCCCCGAATAAATAGTTTAAGAAAGAAAATGAGTTTAAAAAAAGAAATATTGTATGGCCTCCACAAGTCCGCCTCGGCTCCCAGATCCACGATCTACTGATTACCTGCAAAATTAAGTAGAGGGGTGAGTCACCAAGACTCAGTGTGTATATCCCCTTAAGTCACATAAAATGGCTTTAAGCCCACAACCGCATTTTGGCCTTCGGCCCACTCAGAATGACATACATCAATATGAATGCATTATGTAACCCAGCCCAACCTAATTATCCATCCTCTACATGCCACCCGTACCAGCCCAACACACCTTGAGGATTTCTACAATCAACCCTCTACCCGCTACACGCCATATATGTGGCACCAAGCCATTGGTGACAGAGTTACTCGTTATAACACGTGGGGCCAACCCACTTGTGGTACCAAACTACTAGTGACAATCCCTAATAATCATATATGTGGAGCCAACCCACTGTGGTACCAAACCACTGGGACAAGTCACAGAATCATCATAGTCATATGTGGTACCAAACCACTGTTGTACCAAACCACTAAGACTTAGTCACTGAATCAGATATGTGGGGCCAACCCACTGTGGTACCAAACCACTGTGACAGTCTTATATCACTTCCCTTTTTCATTATACCAAAACCCATGCGTAGTATATATATATCAAATGAATGCAACATGCTATTTAATGACAATTTATTACGGCATACATTTATTCACTCACAATAGGACAATATGGTACTTACCTGGTATCCCAAGTATACCCATAAAGGTATATTGACTTTTCATTCAGCCACTTCGGCTTTTCATCCCCAAACAGTTAGTAACACAGTTTAATATCAATAAAGTGTGAATACTAACACACCTGATTACATGTAATATTAGGCTTTCTATGTCGACGCTATCACTAGTGGGGACAACTGCTATCTGCCTACTATTATATTTTGAAGCCGATCCACAACCTGATGGCCAGTCCCGAACAGTAGACACCGCGCACTTTTTAAACTTAGGGGCTGAGACTGCGGGTCCAACCTCTTCCTTCGATTGGCTGGCATTAGATTCCATTGAAACGATCTTGGTCAGAAGATACTATAATGAAACATGGGTTGTTTAACAACACACTGGGTTAAGGTAGCGAATAACAAAAAGAGAAACTGATCGAATAACAAAGGGAAACCCTTACCTTGAGATCCCAAAAAGAGAGATAGGGTTCAGAGATTGGCTAGTTCTCGGGCTTAGGATTCAGATGATACAATCAGCTTAGTTTCCCGGAATAAGCACCCCCAAAGAGGAAAGAAGATAAAAAGTATGAGTTAAAATGATAGCATCACCAGGCCAATTAGCCATTCGACTTTGGCTTTCAAAAATCAAAAGAAGGCAAAAAAAGATGATAGATTCTCCCTTACTTTTAATCGGCCGAACCCGATAGTCCCTTAAGACCCTTCAATCACAGACCCTGATAAAAAAATATACGGAGATGAGGCCCCTTTCCATTCGGCCAAACCAAGGTACAAGTTAATGCCTTTGGTTAAAAGAAAGGGAAGAAAGATTTAAAAAGGAATAAAAAAGACTTACCACTACTAAGATGAATCCAATCGAGAAGGCTAGGAAATGGTGTGACGAAAACCTCTGAGATAACGAATGAACGAGATGAACATACAAGGAGATTCAATTACATGGAAAGAAAATAAAGTAAAATAAAAAGAAGGTGTGGGCAAAGGTTTCGGCCTAGAGAAGAAGAATTAAAAGAGGAAGAATGAGGAGAGGCTAATGAGTGTTTTGGCCTTTAGTGAAAAGAAAGATAGATGAGGGAAATAATGGATTGCTAAAATGGTAAAAGTACCCAAAGATAGTTTCGATCAATAGAAGAAGGAGTGGAGGAAGTTTTAATTGGTAGAAAAGAGAAATGAAAAGGGAAAGAGGGTGTAGCTAGATGATTCGGCAACTAACAAGAAGGAAAGATTTGGCACCTACAACTCTAGAGACGAAAATGCACAAAAGGAGAACTAGACAAAATAAAAAAAAAGTCTTATGGCCCTAATTGAATTTTGGCACACCCCAAAATAAGCCAAAATCGACCTTTGCTCTCCTCCAATCATCCAAAATTTGGCCGCTACCTTCACCAACCTCAATCCCCTATTTTCTACCTTAATTCACTCTTGATCACTCATTCAAAAAGGTTTGAATAATTCAAACCCCTATTTCTTCTCATGGCCACACATTTGAACTTTTTGACACAGTCAACACTCCTCCCCAAAGTGTCCTGGCCGAACTCTACCTCAACCCTTCCAGACGCCAAAAATAATCTCAAAACAACTTGTGCGACTCGAACCTACTCCCTCACTGCTTCTCTTGTGGCGTCACTTACCTGCACCTTAAGTGGTGCCTCCCTGCCAGTTTACCACTTTAATTCTTATGTCAACCAATCACCACTACTAACCCTTAAGTCCTGCCTAGCTAGCTCTCTCCTAAAAGTGCCCAAAATTAAAATTTTGGTCAAAGCTCTGACTTAACCCTGAGCCGTCCTTGGACCCTAAACATACCAAACTATACACTGAGCATAGCATACACACAAAAACATATTAAATGCAGAGACCCTAACTCAGGATGTTACAGAAAATGCGAGGGCTAAAATGTAAAATGCCTTACCTATGTGTTGTGAAATGTTTTGGATAAAAATGCAATTGAATGAGTTAAGTTTAACATTATATAGATCAAGAAAAGAGAGATTCAGATCGAGATCGAGTCAAGAACAAAGGGCTCGATTGATCGACTAGTCTTGGTATTTCTACGTCTAAGGTAAGTTCGTTTATAATATGAATTGTTTAAATTATGCTCATGTGTTATGTAATGAAAGATTATATGTTTGATGAATTATTAATGTTAAATGTGGATTGAGAGATATGGCACTAAATGTGTGAAATAGAATTCATACAGTAGAGAATGGCACTGTGTGAGTGAAATAAAGAAAGTATTGACTATATTGATTGGCATTGTGTGTGCGATACCGAGTTAAATTTTATTTAATGTAAAGGCACTAAGTGTGAGATGATATTAAATCTTCGGCTAAGAAATTGGCACTAAGTGTGCGAGTAAATCGAATGATTAATGAAGATCGAACGAAATGTGGTATTGAGCACTGAGTAGCAGAAGTAATCATTAACTAAGTGTTGGTACAGGTATGTATGGAACCTATGTGGTTGATGATTTGGTAAATAGATAAATGGATGGTTGTGTGACCATTTGGCTATGGATGAGAATGTGTATTCTTGTGAAATAATCTATGTGATGGTTTATTTTGTATATTGATTTTTAATCATTGAGTAAAATGTATTATATTACGAAATTACTAAGCTTTAAAGCTTATTGTGTGAAGTTTTCTCTGTTTTACAGTGTATTTAAAGCTAACTCAGATCTGAGAATCGTCAGCGACTCAATCACACTATCGGCTATCTATTTTGGTACTTTTGGAAGTTCTATAAATTTGGTATATGGCATGTATAGGCTAGTGTTTATGGTATATTTTGAAGTGTAGAAATCTTGCCATGTGATATGGCTTGATAGTTTAATGATGTTGGCATATGCTTTGGGTAGATGTAAAGGATGGTTAATATGTACATGTGTGTTTTATGTGAATGATCATCTTGGCTTAAATTAGTAAAATGGAAATGGTATGTTTCATGTTTAGATTTGGTAAGGATTGAATGATGAATGGATTATATGTTTTTGAATGTATAACTGATACTTTGTGATAGTATGTTGAGTTGAATTGTATAGGCAGATAAATGATGATGTTAAGAGGTTAAATGAGCATGTTTTGGTATGTTTGGATGCCATTTCGGGTATGAAATTGAATAGGTTAATGCTTGTAGGTGTGACCCAAGGTGTGGGTGGAAAATTAGCCTTACAAATGACCTATATTTGCCCACACGGTTGAGCACACGGGTATGTGGCTCAATCGGGTCTCTTAAGTTTTCAAATTGTAGCAAGTCAAACTCGTACACGGGCTGGACACACGGACGTGTGGCTGGCCGTGTGAAATAAGCCAATGTCGACCACGGGTGAGGCACACGGGCGTGTCTTCAGACATGTGGACAAGTTAGTATGTATGCCCTGTTTTACCACTGCTTGGACACAAGGATGTGTCTGAGGCCGTGTGAGGCACTCGGCCTAACTACACGGGCGTGTGACCTCTATAGCTTTGAAAAATGTTTAATTTTTAGAAAATTTTGTATGTGCTCGGTTTAGTCCCAACCCCTTTCCAATGCATGTTTAAGGTCTTGTAGGCCTATTTAAGGGACTCTATGATTATGAATTCTTAAGTTTAGGTGTGAAATAATTATAAATGTTTTGAATGTTTGATAATGCCTCTTAACCTTATTTCAGCGATGGTTACGGGTTAGGGGTGTTACAGACCCAAGGTTTACTTCACGATTTTGGAAGAAACTGCAAGAGGCTCTAGGTACGAAGCTGCATTTTAGTACTACATTTCATCCACAAATAGTTGGTCAATCCGAGTGGATCATTCAAATTCTCGAGGATATGTTGAGATGTTGTATTCTTGAGTTTGAAAGTACATGGGAAAAATATCTGTCATTGATTAAATTCGTGTATAATAACATTGTTCAATCAAACATTAAAATGGCACCATATGAGGTCTTTTACGGTCATAAATGTAGAACTCCATTATATTGGACTGAGCTTAGTGAGAATAAGATTCATGGGGTTGATTTGATAAAAGAGACTGAATAGAAAGTGAAAGTTATCCGTGACAGTTTGAAAGTGGCATTAGATCATCAAAAGTCTTACGTAGATTTGAAATGAAAAGATTTTTAATTTTAGATAGGTGATAAAGTATATTTGAAAGTATCTCCGTGGAATAAAATGCTTCGATTCGAAAAAAAAGGCAAATTAAGTCCGAGGTTCATCGGGCCTTATGAGATTATTGAACGTATCGGGCGGTTGCTTATAGATTGATGTTGGCACCTGAGTTAGAGAAGATTCATAATGTGTTTCACATATCGATGCTTCGATGATACAGATCTGACCTATCGCATGTGATTGCCCCTACTAAGGTTGAGATTCAGTCAGATTTATCATATAACGAAAAACCGATGCAAATTCTGGCTCGTGAGATAAAAGAATTGAGAAATAAGAAATTTTCTTTAGTGAAAGTGTTGTGGCACAAACATGGAGTTGAAGAGGCTACATTGGAGCCTGAAGATGCTATGAGGGAGCAATATCTGAATCTATTAATTGGTAAGATTTTTGGGGACAAAAATCCCTAAGGGGGAGAATTATAACAGTCTAGTTTAGACCCTATTCAGAATAGTGGTTTTGGGACCACAAATTTGAGGTAGGAAAAATATTTAAATATTATTTTTAGTGTTTACAGTATGTGATTAAGCATGTGTGAAAATTTTGTGAGAAAATTTTATCGTTTGTGTGTCGATTAGCGAAAAAGGACTTAATAGCGTAATATGCAAAAGTTGTGTGCTAATTGTTAAAGTGCTTAATTTTCATGGTTTATTAAATGAGAAGTATAACACCCCAAACCCGACCTAGACTTTTTGGCTGAATCTGGTGATATCACATGATAGTGCTTTAGAAAACGTAACGGCATTGAAACCATTTTAGGTATCTAAGGCTATTGTCAAAGCGTGCTATTATTTATTCATTATTTGTTTTCAAAACTTTATACATTTCAGAAGCTTTTTAAAATAATTTGCAAGGTCGTACGTATTTTGATAAAACCATTGTTTATTTTGAAAACTTGCGTCTTGTCCTACTGCTAGCAGTTTATAAAATAATGATCCCAAATTTTAAACAAAAACTCGAAAGGCCTTGTTACATAAAATTTACCCAAAAACATAAACAAATCAAATTAAAAAAAACCGTAAATAGATGTCTAGAGCCATTGTCACTGCCGAGTCCTCCATTTGCCGATTAAATCTATTGTTGGGGATTACAGAGCAGTTAGGCGAGAAAAGTGTGAGTTTTATAAACTCGATGTGTAATCCCCACAGAAAACATACACATAGAATATCAGATAACAGACATATATTCACAATTCGGGTCTGAGCCCATTATAGAAACGTTGTAGACTTTAGCCCACTCAGATACAGAAACAAATTACACACCAACTCTGTCCAACCCTACACAACAATCAAGCCACCCAGCCCTACACACTATGTTGTACTGAATGCGGCACATAATCATAAACTTGCAATTGAGCTGCCAAATAACAGGCTTAAAAGCCTTTCATCTACTTCCTTCGAATATCATCAATCCCACCCCGATGCAATGCAACATACATAAAATGTCATGCTAATATGTAGATAGTATATCATACATTCAGAACAGCATACATGTGTAGTATAGAAATCAAATAGTTAGATCATTTATTTAGGGGTCTAAGCATTGCCTACCGACCCTACGGTAGGTCCACAGTCGACTTGGGCGACCCATGCAACCATACAGAGTTTTCCAAAAAAATGGGCTCACAGGCCCATGTGGCCTGCCCGTGTGGGCGCACATGCCCGTGTGGCCCACACGGCCCAAATTAGCCTTGGCCGTGTGGATTGCATGGCCTGGCCCAGAATCCCACATGCCCGTGTAGTTTAGCAGTGTTCCCTACACGGACCAATTGGTCGAACCCATGTGTCACATACGGCCTTGCCCAGCCCCCACACGGCCGTGCCACTCGCGTATGGCCTGGCTCGTCGATCGCACGGCCGTGTGGTGAACAACATTATTGCACAAGACCTACCGCACGAGCGACCACACGCCCGTGTGGCATCGATAGAATAGTTTTTGTCTTTCATCGAAACCTCATTTTTTTATGTTTTTGAGTACACACCTCATGTCTATTCATTGTGAGTAATCACCCGAGCCTCCTAGGACCTTCAGTCGAACAATCGGGGTTCCGTGCACATAGAATGTTAATTAACGATCTTCAACCCTTTATTTATCTCCAAGAACGCAAGAATAGAGAATCAAAATGGTGGGTTGTAGATAATAAGCGATAAAAGAAAATGGTTGCGATCAGGAAAAAGAGGGGAAATCAGCAGCAATTTGGAGAGGAAGGGAAGGGGACAGTCAAAATTTTGAAAAAAGAAAAAACAGCGAAACCAGAATTAGATCTTTTCTGGTAAACCCCAACTCCAATTTCCTTAATTCTCTCCACCCACTCCCCATTGCTCATTTTTTCAGTAAAACGCAAACTCTGTAACACCTCGAGCAGTAAAATAAATCCCTTGTTCGCACGGGGATTCGAACTTAGGACCTCCACCACAATAACTCACCACTTACCTACCAAACCAGCAGGCCCATTCTGTTAATTACTTACACACTTTCACTAATAAGCCTATTGACCATGGTTTGGGCTTTATTCATAAAAATATCAAAATTCACCCAAGTTGAGGCTTGGACTTGAGACCTCTCAGACACACCCAAATCACTTAGCCATTAAAGAAAGCAAGCAATTTCTGTCTTAAACTATAGAAGCCAAAAATAATAGAAAATCATGGCGTTACAAGAAGTCTTTATGTTGTAATTAGACCATTGATAGTGGGGATGCACATAAATGGGCATATATTTGATGATTAAATGGTTTAATAACTAAGGGTAAAATGGTAAAATGATAATTAAGTTAATATTAATTAAAACAAACATGAATTAGTGGCCATGGTTATGTTCATTTTACCGAAAATTGAAAGAAAAGAAAAGAAAAAGAGCTAGTTAGGTTCAGCAAGCTCAAGCTTCAATTAGTATGTGTTTTTAACTCAATTTTTGATGATTTCTACATTTTTCTGATCGTTGCTTAGTATACTATCAATCCCATACATTAATTTTAGAATTTGATAATAATTTTGAGTTATGCCATTGATGATTTTATAAGATTTGTGATGATAATTAGTGAAATATGAAAGATATGTGATATATTAACATATTTTATCTTTAATTTTTTTATGAATTGGACTATTTTGTGCTAAATTATGAAAATGAGAAATTGAAGGACTAAAATGTTAAATAAATGAAATATGTGGGCTTATATGAGCTAGGGGAAAATTCAACTAAGCATGTATATAATGAAATTAAGTGTAGTTTGTAGTTTTATGAAATAGGGACTTAAATGTTAAAATGTGAAAATGTGAGGGCTACTTTGTAAAATACCCTAAATATGTGTATTTGGATTGAATTGAATGATTTGGTGAATGAATGAGCTAAATTTGAATATATATAGATTAAGAAAAGAGAAGTTCGGACTTAGATCGAGGCAAGAACAAAGTGCTCCATTGATCGACTAGTATTATTGTTTCTACGTCCAAGGTAAGTTCGTATATAATAAGAATTGTTTAAATTATGTTCACATATTATGTAGTGAATGGAAATGTGGTTGTTGAGTTAGTACTGTGAAATGTGAGTTGAAGAGATGTTGCACTAAGTGTGCGTAAATAGAATTGATACTGTAGTGAAACGGCACTAGGTGTGTGAGATAAAGAAAGCATCGACTATATTAGTTGGCACTGTGTGTGCGATACTGAGTCAAATTCAGATTAATGAAAAGGCACTAAGTGTGCGATGATATTAATGCTTCGGCTAAGTAATTGGCACTAAGTGTGCGAGTAAACAGAGTAGTTAAAGAAGATCGAACGAATAATGGCATTGAGCATTATGTGGTATATGTGATAAATAAATATGTGATGGTGCAGGTATGTACAGAACCTATGTAGTTGATTATTTTGTGTATGAAACAGATGATTGATTCTGTGAATGAAAGTTAAGGAGGATTAGTTTATGAAGCATTATAAATGCTCGTACATAAACCTTAAGATGTGGTTCGAATTTGAGTAATGGCCTTGGGTGAAATTGAATGGTGATCAGAATTGATCTATGTCTTAGTTAGTTTTGCATATTAAATTTGTAATGTTGAGTTATTTGTATTATATTACGAACTTAATAAGCTTTAAAGCTTACTGTGTGAAGTTTTTCTCTGTTTTACAGTGTCATTAAAGCCAACTCGAATCCGGGGATCGTCAGCGATTCACTCACACTATCGGACATCTATTTTGGTACCTTTTCGAAAGTTGTATGTATATGGTATATCGCATGTATAGGCTATGTAACACCCCAAACCCAGCCTAGAAGTTAGGCCCGAATCTGGCATGTCACGTTGGGGTGCTTTACGAGAAACCATGGTTCCATTTGAAAACCTTTCTTGATATTAAAAACTAAAGTCCCAGTTTGCGTTTGTTTATTATTAATCGACATTTATTAAAAAGTTATTACCTAAAAAAACTTTGTTTGTTGTGAAAACTTAATTAAAATGGCTGACTTATGAAAATGTGATGTTTACAACCTATTCGCGAAAGCGTATTATTTTGAAAGCAGATATTGTTTTGAAAAATTGTGATACAAAGTTTAGTAGATTTAAAACATAATAAACTAAAAATCCAAAACTAAAACCAGAATTTAAGAGAGGCCTTATTAAAAAATATTAACCCAAGTTAAAATAAGTAAAATACTAGAGTCCAAAACTGCTCGTAGTGTGGCCACCTCCGAGTCCTCTAGCACGTCGAACCGCTTACTAAGGATTACCTAAGAAAAAAAATATTAAAAAGAAGGTGTGAGTTTATGAAAACTTAGTGTGCATAACCCTCATCAATAAGAACATGAATCACAATAGTTCGGGCTGAAGCCCATTTCAATAACGGTGGCAATTGGGCCTTAGCCCATAAAAGCCTCAGTTGGGCCTTAACCCATAAATGTCACAAATCATATTTATCTGGGCCTGAGCCCATCTCAAATAAAACCACATATGCAATGCATTAATGCCCATACCAACCCTGTACTCTGTCTCCTGTCCAACCTTGCACTCCTGTGGGGATTTAATTGACCCATCCATCCCTACACTCCTTATGTAGTACCGATTCTTGGCACTAACTTATCGGTGCAAAGATAGTCGCTTTCGGTGGCTAAAAGCCTTCGGTGGATCCATAGTCGTCAAGCGACCATGCGATCCTATCTACACTTCCCCTTTCGAATAATCCCATCCCCATGAAACATAATAACACATGAATGCAACATACAGTAATAATCATACGATAACAATCATAAATCACATACAAGAATAATCATATAACATGTAGGGGCATTTTCGTCATTTTTTCCCTCTAGGGGCATATCTGTCATTTTACCTGTCGAGGGTATTTTTTAATTTACCTAACAAGGGCATTTTCGTAATTTACCTACTAAGGGTATTTTTGTAATTTACCTACCAAGGGTATTTTTGTAATTTACCCACCAAGGGTATTTTCGTAATTTACCCACTAAGGGTATTTTATAATTCTACCCTACAAGGGTATTTTGGTAATTTTGAAAATTAGGGTTATTTCAGTAATTTCATAAACTGGGGGTATTTTGGTAATTTCACAAATCGAGGGTATTTCAGTAATTTTACAAATCGAGGGTACTTCGATAATTTTGCAAATCGGGGTACTTTGGTAAATTCGCAAATTAGGGGTAGTTCGATAATTTCAAAAATCAGGGATAATCCAGTAATTTTACAAACCAGGGTCTTAACGACCTAACAGAAGGTCCATTGTCGCCTCGAACGACTCAAGTATTCTAAACAGAGATAATGATGCGAATAGGCCTAAGGCCTATTGTCGGCCCAAGTAGGCCCACACACTCGTGTGGCCCATTCAGCCCAAACCTAGCCACATATGTGAGATTCACATAGTCTAGTTCACTATCTACTACTCAATCATACAATTTACTCATATAGGCCCTCGGGCCCATTGGGCCCACTTGTCCCCTTTTGGGCCATCGTTGCCCAACAGCCCATACCTACAAGAATACTCATGGTGGCCTCGACTACCGCATCGAAGCTTCCACACGTGCGCTTGCACGCTTGGGTGGCTACCATCGCCGTGTGACCGGTATTTCGGCATTTGTTGCTTTACAACTAGAGTAGAGAGAGAGTTGCACACCTGATAGGAATTCTGAAGTTGCTAGACCGCGCTCCCAAAGCTCCTATGCCCAACGCCCACCAAGGTATCTTTTCTCTCCTCCTAGAATGCTCTTTATATAGCTAGCTTCACACATTCTTTCTTTGTATCTTTCGATGTGGGATCCTTCCGCTAGCAGAGTTTAAATCCAAATCAAACTCTTACTGTCCAATCCGTAAAATAAATACTCCCTTACTTCTCATGATATTCGAACTCAGGCTCCCTTGTAACATAACCCATGCTACTAGCCACTAAGCCACAAGCTCGTCTTGTTTCTAAAATCATGCGCAACTAAATATAAGTCCTATGGCCAAATTCAAAAATCCATTTAAAAAGAAAACTAAAATGCAAGCACCAAGACTTGAACCTTGGACCTCCTTCCTTCCTCTATGGCGTCACCCCCCTTGCTCCTTAAGTGGCGTCACATTACCACTACACCACATGCTCCACTTGTCATTTTTCCCTACATTTTATTCTTAAAGACTACCTACCAACCAACTCCCAAGGTTTTTTTCACCTAAAACCAAAATTTTTCCTATGGCCTAACTTTAACCCGGGACTTTATAAAAGCCTCCTAACCTTCCAAAATCACTCACATACTAGATCCAACTTGCCTTAATACCATTCTCTTGTTCTAAAATATTTTAAACGCTACTACCCCCAAGGCCCATTGGGCCCAATCCTACTAGGCCCAGTTCTAGGATGTTACAAATCTAACCTCCTTAGAGAAATTTTGTCCCCAAAATTTCCAACTATCTCATAGCTGCACAATACCGGATATACCACTACGCTTCTGCTATGCACTCTAGTCCTAATTATCTGAATTACAATTTTTATGACTTTAGCTCATAGTTCCAATAATTAAACAAATGTTTTATGGAAGTAGTAGTTAAGAGTTGTTTTCGAAATTGCCAGCTCACTATAGTTTTTAGTCTCCTACGGGCCTCAATATAGTCTATCATCTAAAGTAATCTCAGTATCTACCTAGAGTAGTAACAGTTAAAACAGATAAGAGAACTTACTTGGTCCGACGATGGAGACTCGGTGTGCCACACAAAAACCTTTCAAAACTACTTCAAAAATCATTTGTAAACATCTTTAAAATAAACACTAAAACCCATCTCACAGCCCAAGTTTTGCAACCTAGGCTCTGATACCACTAAATAGAACACCCCAAACCCAGCCTAGAAGTTAGGCCCAAATTTGACGTGTCACATTGGGGTTCTTTTTGAGAAACCATGGTTCCATTTGAAAACCTTTCTTGATATTAAAAACTAAAGCCCCAGTTTGAGTTTGTTTATTATTAATTGGCATTTATTAAAAATTTATTACCTAAAAAAACTTTATTTGTTGCGAAAACTTAATTAAATTGACTGACTTATGAAAGTGTGATGTTTACAACCTATTCGCGAAAGCGTAGTATTTTGAAAGCAGATATTATTTTGGAAAATCATGATACAAAGTTTAGAAGATTTAAAACATAATAAACTAAAAATCCAAAACTAAAACCAGAATTTAAGAGAGGCCTTATTACAAAATATTAACCCAAGTTAAAAATAACTAAAATACTAGAGTCCAAAACTGCTCGTAGTGTGGCCACCTTTGAGTCCGTCAGCACGTCGAACCGCTTACTGAGGATTACCTGAGCTAGGGGAAAAAAAAATATTTAAAAGAGGGTGTGAGTATACGAAAACTCAGTGTGCATAACCCTCATCAATAAGAACATGAATCACAACAGTTCGGGCCAAAGACCATTTCAGTAACGGTGGCAATTGGGCCTTAACCCATAAATGTCACAAATCATATTTATCTAGGCCTGAGCCCATCTCAAATAAAACCACATATGCAATGTATTAATGCCCATACCAACCCTGCACTCTGTCTCTAGTCCAACCCTACACTCTTGTGCCGATTTAATCGACCCACCCATCCCTACACTCCTTATGTAGCACCAGTTGCGGCACTAACTTATCGGTGCAGCATAGCTGCTCGGTGGCTAAAAGCCTTCGGTGGATCCACAGTCGTCAAGCGACCATGCGATCCTATCTGCACTTCCCGTTTCGAATAACCCCATCCTCATGCGACATAATAACACATGAATGCAACATACAATAATAATCATTCGATAATAATCATAAATCAAATACAAGAATAATAATATAACATGTAGGGGTGTTTTTGTCATTTTCTCCCTCTAGGGGCATATCGGTCATTTTACCCATCGAGGGTATTTTCGTAATTTACCTACCAAGGGTATTTTCGTAATTTACCTAACAAGGGTATTTTTTGTAATTTACCTACCAAGGGTATTTTCGTAATTTACCTACCAAGGGTATTTTCGTAATTTACCCATCAAGGGTATTTTTGTAATTTACTTACTAAGGGTATTTTCGTAATTCTACCCTATAGGGGTATTTTGGTAATTTTGCAAATCAGGGGTATTTTAGTAATTTCACAAATTGGGGTATTTTGGTAATTTCACAAATCGAGGGTATTTCGGTAATTTTGCAAATCGGGGGTACTTTGGTAATTTCGCAAATTAGGGGTAGTTCGATAATTTCACAAACCAGGGGTAATCCGGTAATTTTACAAACCAGGGTATTAACAACCCAACAGAAGGTCCACTGTCGCCTCTAACGACTCAAGTATTCTAAACAGAGATAATGATGCGAATGGGCCTAAGGCCTATTGTCGACCCAAGTGGGCCCACACACTTGTGTTGCCCATTTAGCCCAAACCTAGCCACATATGTGAGATTCACATAGTCTAGTTCACTATCTACTACTCAATCATACAATTTACTCATATGGGCCCTCGGGCCCATTGGGCCCACTTGGCCCCTTTTGGGCCATCGTGACCCAATAGCCCACGCCTACAAGAATACTCATGGTGGCCTCGACTATCGCGTCAAAGCTTCCACACGTGCGCTCGCACGCTCGTGTGGCTACCATCGCCATGTGACCAGCATTTCGGCATTTGCCGCTCTACAACTAGAGTAGAGAAAGAGTTGCACACCTGATAGGAATTCGGAAGCTGCTAAACCGTGCTCCCAAAGCTCCTATGCCCAACGCCCACCAAGGTATCTTTTCTCTCCTCCTAGAATGCTCTTTATATAGCTAGCTTCTCACATTCCTTCTTTGTATCTTTTCGATGTCGGATCCTCCCGCTAGCAGAGTTTAAATCCAAATCAAACTCTTGCCCTCCAATCCACAAAATAAATACTCCCTTCCTTCTCATGAGATTCGAACTCAGGCTCCCTTGTAACATAACCCACGCTGCTAGCCACTAAGCCACAAGCTCCTCTTGTTTCTAAAATCATGTGCAACTAAATATAAGTCCTATGGCCAAATTCAAAAATCCATTTAAAAAGAAAATTAAAATGCAAGCACCAAGACTTGAACCTTGGACCTCCTTCCTTCCTCTATGGCGTCACCCCTTACTCCTTAAGTGGCGTCACATTACCACTACACCACACACTCCACTTGTCAGTTTTCCGCACATTTTATTCTTAAAGCCTACCTACCAACTCCCAGGGTTTTTTTTTTCATCTAAAACTAAAATTTTTCCTATGGCCTAACTTTAACCCGGGACTTCATAAAAGCCTCCTAACCTTCTAAAATCACTCACATACTAGATCCAACTTGCCTTAGTACCATTCTCTTGCTCTCAAAAATTTTAAACGCTACTACCCCCAAGGCCCATTGGTCCTAATCCTACTAGGCCCAGTTTTAGGATGTTACAGGCTAGTAAGGTTGTAGAATGATTTTGGTATATGTTTTGATTTGTATAAATGGTGTTTGTGAAGTGTAAATGTGGTCATGTGAGAAGGGTTTATATGGTATGATTTGGTGAAATAGGAACAGTATGTTTTATGCTTGATTTGGTAGTTGAGATGGTGAATGATTGTATGTTAAATGATGTTGGATTTGAGCATGTAGGGATGACCCAATTTGGGTGGTAATTTGGCCTTGTAAATGGACTATAAATGTCTATAAATTTCCACATGGATGAGCACACGGGCATGTGTCTCGCCCGTGTCTGTTATTGTCTTTATTCGTTACAAGTCAGACTTGCACACGGGCCAGACACACAGACGTGTGACAGGCTTTGTGATTTAAGTCAATGTTGCACATGGGCCGGACACATGGGTGTGTGACACACTGTGTGATCCTATTCATTGTTACACAAGGGGTAATACATTGTCTGAGGCACGGCCATGTGAGGCACACGGTTTAGCCACACGGGCATGTGCCCTGTTTAAGATGAAAAATTTTCTTAGTTTTGTAAGTTTTACGAATAAGATCGGTTTAGTTCTGAATCTTCTTTAAAGTATATTTAAGGTCTCGTAGACCTAGTAAAGAGACTTTGTGTTATTAATTACTATGATATGTGTTGTGTGAGCCATAATAGTATAAATGTTATGATTTGACCAGTAATACCTCGTAACTCTAGTCCGACGATGGCTACGGGTTATGGGTGTTACATATGTGGTGCTACTCACACAAGCTTCCAGGTATCCGTAATATATACTGGCATACCCAGCCACCAGTAGGACGTACAGGACCAGCAGTCGGGACACATAAATCACATAATTACATGGGTTCCTAGTGACATGTCACTTGTATCCTACTCTATTCCTAAGGTTCAACTGAGATTTACTCGCTCGTCGAAACTTCATCAATTTCATCCATAGAGTCAATCATACAATTCATGAAATAACAAAATATTATAAATACAATTATAGTGTTGCATCATTTACATACAAGCTTACTTCAGCATAGAAACAGTAAAAATGACTAAATCGTCAAACACTTATTTTTCCCCTATTCTAAGTCTGAACCTCATTTTTTCTTGATCTATAATATCACATTTAACTTATTTAATCATTATACTAATCAAATCAGCCAATAATCACATTATGGAAAAATTACATTTTTACCCCTAAATTTTTAACATTTTACATTTTAGTCCCTAGGCTCGTAAAATGATTTTCATTCAATTTCTTCAAAACCCAAGCCTAGCCAAACAATTTTCATACTTATAAAATCCCAAAATTTCATTTATTCACACTTTTACTGCTCATTTTACAACTTTTACAAACAAGTCCTTTGGCATTTTTACCGAAAATCACTTAGCAAAAGTCGTTTAACAAACAACAAACATGCATTTTCCACCATCAAACTTTAAAAAACATACATGTTCAACATGGGTAAAATTTTAGACTTTGACATCTCTTCAAATTAGTGGCAGAAATAGATAGATCATGTTACAAGGATTTAGAAAACATAAAAATCATTAAAAACGGGGCTAGAATGGACTTACAATCTAGCTTGGAAGCTTGAAAAACCCTATCCATGATTTCTTCTTGGTACATTCGGCCATGGGGTAGAAGATGAGCAAAAATTGGCTTTTAATTTGGCTTTTTAATTCATTTTAATTACCAAATTACTAAAATGCCCTTAATGAAAAACTTTAGAAACATACCAAACCATGTCAATTTTTGTCCACAAACTTAAACAATGGTATAATTACCATTTAAGAACCTCCAATTTAAAATATCATAGCAATTGGACACCTTTAACATATAGAATTCAAGTTTTTCACTTTTTGCAATTTAGTCCCTTTAAATTGAGTGCCCAAATGTCAAAATTTTCGAACGAAATTTTCGCGAAATCGTTCCATAAAACTATAGACCACAAAAATATAATAAAAATAAATTTTCTTCATTGGCTTTGTGGTCCTGAAACCACTGTTCTGACCAAACCCAAAATTGGGCTGTTACAGAGTTGGCTCAGGGTCTACCAATGCATATACATTAATATCAAAGAGAGAAAAAGTACCAGTTGTAACATCCAGGGTAGAAGCCTTTTCTCTGGCTCGAATGGCATATATTCTAGCAAACGCAGTAGTCTTAGATTTTTTTGTCTTATCCTTTGTTCCACCGCGAGTAGTTCTAGCGTTATTGCTATGTCTTGGCCATCTGCCTTTTTAAGAAACAAACATCTTTCTAACAACTTGATTTTCATGAATGCCTGATTTCTTTGAGCAGTCACTCATAAAATGTTCAGTAGATCTACATAAAAATTAGGCCCTATTCCATAATGATCACAAATAAATTTATCATTATTATGGACACTGACAACACTGACTACCGATGTTGACTAGAGTCTTGAATCATTCTGTCTTGACTTATTTCTTCTTGTGAATTCAGATGCTATGGTATTGGGACTAAAGTTTCTCTTGGTTTCTTTGAGAGTGGAGCTCAAAACGATTTAGATACATTTTGTTTATCAAAGTCATGAAATTTCATTTTAGTCTTTTTCTTACTGTTACAAATCCATTCCATTTTCTACACTCGATTAGATAGAACCATGAATTCTCGTATTTTCATTGCTCCAATCAATCAGTCCATCTTCAAAACAAACACACATCTCTTCTTCAATCGGTACAATCTCGTGAGCATACTTACTAAGTTGTTTAAACTCTTGTTCGTATTCGGATACAGACTTTTTTCTCTGTTTTAGCTTGAGATACTCTTTATTTTTCTTTTCCAAGTACCATTTACTAACATATTTGTTTTGAAACTTAGCTCAAAAAAATTCCCAGTTAACTCTAATTCTTTTTTTGGTACAATAGCTAACAATGTATGCCACCACTGATACGCTTTGACTTTCAACAACAATACAACACATCTCATATAGTCGTCAGGTGAACATGTCAATTCATCAAATATTCTTTAAATATATTCTAACCAGAATTCAGCTCTACCTGAACCTTCATCTATCTTGCCTTTGAAATCATTGGCCCCACATTTACGAATCTTATCTATGGGAGGTTTATCTACACATACGAGAGTGGAACTTGAGGACTAGGGTGTAACACCCCAAAATAGGGCCTAGGAGTTTTAGGGGTATTTTAGTAATTTTAGCTTTAGAGTGTTCAGAATTTTGCGACATGGTTTATCAGTAAAGTTTTTTACTATGATTTTCAGAAAATTAAATCAATTTCTAAAAATGATTTTTAAATACATTTAATTTTGAAAATAGGATTGATTTGTATGAGAGTCAAAACTTAGAGCTTTTAAGAAGCAATTACACCAGATTTTTGAATTCAACCTAAAAACCCCATTTATAGTTTCATATTCATGATAGTTTCTCTTCAAAGTTTGTACATGTCGTCCCTTGTTTCCTCTTGCTCTTCAACTCGAATTTTAATTTCTGAACTATAATCTTTAGATTTCTATCAACATCCAAGCCTTAAATCTCCATAATGTCACACCCCTCAACGATATTCAACGCCGAAATAGGGTTACGGAGCATTACCAAACTCACAACACATTTAAAGATACTTTTTTCATACATTTAATCAATACATGCAATCATCATTCGATCTCAATTAATTTGTAACTAATACGAGCCTACGAGGCTTTAAACATGCATTGGAAATGGTTTGGGACTAAATCGATAACTTTTAAAACATTTGGAACACTTAAAAAATTTTCTTAAAACAAGGGACACAAGCCCGTGGGGCCAGGCCGTGTGTCTCCCACGGCCACCAGACACGCCCGTGTCATAGGCCGTGTGAACATTCGAAATGGAAGCACATGGCCGTGTCCCAGCCCGTGTTCAACCCCGTTTCCAAACAAGTGAGCTTACTGACTTGGGTCACCCAGCTAACCACACGCCGTGGTTCTAGCCTGTGTGCCCTTCGAAGTGGCCGCACACTCCTGTGTTCCAGGCCGTGTGCTAGGCTGTGCCAATCCTGTAGGGTATACTGACTTATGCAACACGGCCAAGTCACACGCCCGCGTGCAAATTAGGGGTATACTGACTTATACCACACGGCCGATCACACGCCCGTGTGTGAGACTATGCGGAGCATACTAACTTCATTTCAATTTCAATACCGGGGACACACTGCCATGCAACATGACCGTGTGTCACACACGGCTGGGACACATGCCTGTGTCTCTACCCGTGTGGTAAAAAATAGGCTATTTACTAAGCCATTTTGCCACCCCATTTGGTACACATCTTCATCTACACAAATGACACCAAACCATAGCATAATATGCATTCCAAAACAACCAAGCAAGCCTAAATCTTAGCATTTCAATACTAACCAATTCAAGGCACATAAGTACCACAATATGCTATCTAAATTCATACTAGTCCTTGTCTTCTCAAATCATCAAAATGATCATTAACAAATATTCATTACTTGGCCTAATTTCACAAGCATATCTATATCGACAAATCATCAATTTACCATTCATAGTCCCTATTATCTTCAATCATCAAACAACCATTAGCCAACTCAATTCACAAGACTTAACTATACGTATTTGTACATTATTAAAACATACCAAATAAACAAAAATAATTCATCACACACGACTATATATACATGCCAAACATAAACATTTACAATGCGAATTCATATGGCCGATCTCATTACCAAAACATAACCAAAATGACTCAAAGTCCCTATACATGCCATATGACTAAACCATAAGTTCAAAAGTACAGAAGTGATAGTTGCATAGTGTGACGAAGTCTCCATCGATCCTCGAATCCGAGCTAGCTTTGAAATCACTATAAAACACAGGAAAAATAAACCAAGAAAGCTATAAAACTTAGTAAGCTCGTATGAAATAAAATCAACAATTCATAATACATAATTCATTGATTTGAACCATTTAACATGTAATTCATGATAAGAAACAGGCCTTTCTCATACTTACTCATATGCTTATATACAACTTCATAACTTTTTCAATTTAAAGCTCATACTTTCTATATACATACCTGTACAAATTCATAACGAGTTCATACCTATCTGCAATACTGTCGAATACTCGATCTCTCACACACTAAGTGCAAATAGGTAACACCCCTCACCCGTGTTCACCGTCAGAATAGGGTTACAGAGCATTATTGGACTTACAACACTTTTAAATTCACACACAATTTATCAATTCAAATACAATTCAATCACAATCAATCATAGTTTCCCTTAAATGAGCCTACGAGGCCGTAAACATGCATTGGGGTGGTTCGGGACTAAACCGAAAACTTAGGAAATTTTTTCAAGACTTAATAATTTTTTCTCAAATCAGGGGAACACGCCCGTGTGGTTAGGCCGTGTGTCTCACACAGCCACCAAACATGCCCGTGTCATAGGCCGTATGAACATTCGAAATGGGAGCACATGGTCGTGTCCTACCCTATGTCCAAACAAGTGAGGTTACTGACTTGGGTCACGTATCCAACCAGAGGCCCGTGTGTTTAGCCTGTGTGCCCTTCGAAGTGGCCACACACACGCGTGTGTCAGGCTGTGTGCTAGGCCGTGCCAAACCTGTAGGGTATACTGACTCATGTAAAATGGTCAAGTTACACGCCCGTATACTAGGCCGTGTGCCAATTAGGGGGTATACTAACTTGTGCCACATGGCCGATAACACGCCTGTGTGAGACCGTGTGGAGCATACCGACTTCATTTCAATTTCAACACCAGGGGACACACGACCGTGTATCATAACCGTGTGTCACACACAACTGAGACATACAACCGTGTCTCTTCCCGTGTTGACAAAAATAGGCTATTTACCAAGCCATTTTGCCACCCCATTTGGTACACAACTTCACCTATACAAATGACACTAAACCATAACATAATATACCATAAAAAACAACCAAGCCAAGTCTAAATCTTACCATTTCAATACTAACAAATTCAAAGCATATAAGCACCACAAAATGCTATCTAAATTTATATCAATCTTTATAGCCTCAAATCATCAAAATGACCATTATCAAAGATGCATTATTTGGCCTAATTTCACAAGAACACCTATATCCACAAATCATAAATTTACCATTCATAGTACCTATTATCATCAATCATCACAACCAACTCAATATACACAAGACATAAGCATATATATATGCACATGATTGAAACATACCAAATATACCAAAATTAAGCCATCACCCATGGCTATATATACAAACCAAAATATAAACATTTACAATGCCAATTCATTAACTAAACATAACTAACATGACTCAAAATCCCTATACATGCCATATGAACAAACCAAAAGTTCAAAAGTACCAAAATGATGGTTGGATAGTGTGATGTAATATCCGACGATCCCCGAATTCGAGCTAGCTTTGAAATCTCCATGAAACACAGGAAAAATAAACCAAGTAAGCTTTACAGCTTAGTAAATTCATACGAAATATACTCAACAAATCATAATTCACAAATTATGAATTTGAACTATTTAACATATAATTCATGATAACAATGAACCTTCCATATGCTTAATCATATGCTTATATGAAAATTCATAGCTTCTTCTATTTGAATCTCATACTTTACATGTATATACCTGTACAAATTTGTAACGAACTCATACCTTTTCGAAATACTGTCGAATAATCGATATCTTACACACTGAGTGCCAATACATAGCCGAAGCTATTATAATCTCACACACTAAGTGCCTTACATAGTCGAAGCTATCTAGATCTAGCACACTAAGTGCCATATAATTCCAAATCGCGGACTAAGTGCCATATATATATCTGAATCGTCATCAAACATGACTATAATCTCATATACACAATTTATGCAATATCAAAGCATTTAAAGCAATTGTAACAATGCTTATTACATACGAACTTACCTCGGATGTTAAAACAGCGAATCGAGTCTACTATTCCGTAACTTTATTCTTTCCCCGATCTAAATTCGTATTTCCCTTTTATTGATCTAAATATATTCAAAATTGACTATTTAATCATCTATTTATTCAATTCAATCCAAAATATACATTTGAGCTAATTTACACATTAGCCCCCTGAACTTTCACATTTTTATAATTTAGTCCTTAATACACAAAATCACAAATTAATGAAACTATCAAAATACCCATGCTTAGCCGAGTTACCATTATACCCCTAGCAGCCCATATTTTTCATTTATTAAACATTTCAACCACTAGCTTTACACATTTCTCAATTCAATCCCTATTTTGCATTTTCACTAAAAATTACTTAACAAAACTTGTAAATCTATCAAGAAGCATTCATAATCTATCAAGAAACTTCAAAATACACATGTATTCATCAATGGCAGCATTCAAAATCTTTAACAATTTTGCAAATTAGTCCCTGGGCTAACTAGACCTAGTTACAACGATCTCAAAAACATAGATATCATTAAAAAGGGGACAAAAATCGTACCTTAATGAGCAATTTAACCAAGGCCGAATGTAAAACCTAAAATAATGGTTTTATTCTCTTTAGAACCATTTGAAGATGATGATATTAGGTGGTGGTTTCATTTTGTTTTATTTATTTTAACTTAATTTACCAAATTACATTTTTAACCTTAATTAATAAACATATAAATCACTTAATGCTTGTCCATTTTTGTCCAGTCACAATTAAAATGGTCTAATTACAATTTAAGGACTTAACATTAAGGTTCTATAGCTATTAGACACCTTTAGCTATTAGAACTCAAGTTTTATGCTTAATGCGATTTAGTCCTTTTTATCGAATTAACAAACCAAACGATAAAATTTCTAAACGAAACTTTCACACAATCATATATTCATACTGTAAACCTTAAAATAATAATAAAATAAATATTTTAACCTCAGATTTGTGGTCCTAGAACCACTATTCCAATTTGACCAAAAATAGGCTATTACAGCTCTCTCCCGTTAAGGATTTTCATCCCCAAAAATCTTACTAGTGAATAGGTTAGGGTACTATTTTATCATAGCTTTCTCAGGCTCCCACGTAGCCTCTTCAACTCCGTGTCGTTGTCACAAGACTTTCACTAAAGCTATGCATTTATTTCTCAACTTTTTGATCTCTTGAGTGAAAATTTTGATCGGTTCTTCGTTATACGTCATATTAGGCTGGATCTCAATCTATGACGGAGAAATCACATGTGAAAGATCCGATCGATATCGATGCAACATTAATACGTGAAACACTTTATGGATCTTTTCCAACTTTGATGGTAAATCTAGTCGATATGCAACTGGCCCTATTCTTGCGATGATCTAGTACGACCCAATGAAACACGGACTCAACTGCCTTTCCGACCAAATCTAAGGATTTTCTTCTATGGAGATGCTTTCAAAAACACATTGTCACCAATTTGAAATTCAATATCTTTTCATTTCAAATCTGCATAAGATTTCAGACGATCTGAAGCTACTTTTAAACAGTGGCTAATTACTTTAACTTTCTTTTCGGTTTCTCTAACCAAATCAACCCTATGAATCTGTTTCTCACTTAGCTAGGTCCAATACAATGGAGTTCGACATTTTTTACCATATAAAGCTTCATACGATGCCATCTTTATGCTCGTTTGAAAATAGTTATTATACACAAATTCAACCAACGACAAATATTTCTCCCAATTACCTTCAAATACTAAAACACAACATCTGAGTATATCTTCGGGAATCTAAATTACACTCTTAGATTGACCATCAGTTTGCGGATGAAAAGTTGTACTGAAATTCAATTTCTTACTAGAGCTTCTTACAATTTTTTCCAAAATCGTGATGTGAATCTCGAATCTCTATCTGAAACAATCGAAATTGGCATCCCGTGCAATCTAACAATCTCAGCAATATACAATTCAGCTAATCTTTTGAGTGAATAGTCAGCACGTACCGGAATAAAATGTGCTAATTTCGTCAATCGATCAACAACATCCCAAATTGCATATTTCTTTTTCGGAGAGAGGGTGTAAAACCCCTTACTCGTATTCAACGCCGGAACAGGGTACTAGGCATTACAAACTTGCAAGCAATCAATCATGCAATTTAGAAACTTGACCTTTCTTTCCCAATTTAAAACTCTTACTAACACCTCCTAAACAAGCCTACGAAGCTTAATTCACGGTCTAGGATTGGTTCGGGATCAAATCGAGTTCTTTTGAAGTTCTCTGGAAGACCTTAGAAAATTTCCTCTAAACACTCCACACGCTCATGTGTAGGACGGGACATATCCGTGTGACATATCACATTCCCGTGTCCCCCTACCTATTTGAAATTATTTCTCAATTCAAACCTACAAGGGTTTTCACAAGGTCGGACACACACCTATGTCTCTCACACGGGCTCGACATGCCCGTGTGCTCAACCCGTGGTCGAAATTGACTTACATCACACGACCTGTCACCCTAACTTATTAAACATAAATCACATTCTACCATTAACCAAGGAACCCAATCATGCACCATGCACATTCATGAATAACCTCATCTTTTAATATATTAATAATAATTAGCCATCAACTATGGCCATTTACAAAAGAGTTCATCTTTAAAAGAGCCAACACATTTGACCGAAACAACATAATATTTCCCTAAGTCTAGCCTCTATACATGCCATACTCAAAACGCTATGTCTAAATATACCGAGATGAGCTGATAGTGTAGGTGATCTTTTGATTATCTTCGTATCCCGAGCTGGCTCTTTGATAGTATAAAACAAGGGAAAGAAAGGGAGTAAGCTTTTAGCTTAGTAAGTCTACATGTAAACAATAAGCATCATACCATATGCTAAACCATCACAACCATTACATATTATGTAAAAACAATTCACATATTCATAATCATGCTTACTCATTTCATCTCTTAGGACATTCCAATGATATAACATATATATATTGCTCACATTTACTTGCACATACACCTTGCACTCATCACCACAAAGTCACATGAAATATTTACTTAGACAAGTTTCTCGATGAACCCTTCAAAATAATACAAGGTACCTGGTGGCTTCGCACACAGCCCACCATTAATCAATAATAGGGTGGTATCACACACAGCCCACCCAAAGGAGAATAACGGTGGTTTCGTACATAGCCTACCAAATGATAATATATAAATGATGGTTTCACACACAGCCCATTGTAAACAAATAATAAGGTGGTATCGTACACAGCCCACCAACAAGGGTAATTTTTCATACTTACATCTCTATTTTGAGGTTCATACGAGAATTACTCATTATCTGTCATTTTCAATCAACCTCATTAATAAGTAGCTTTATCCATACAATGCATTAATAAATAAGAACATATGTATTAAAGATGTATCGTTTACATAAAAAATTTACCTCGGTGCAAAATGTGTTAATTGACAGTTGAGTCTGTAACCTTGCCTTTTCCTCGGTCAAGGTTGTTTTTGCGCTCTTCTTGATCTATAATAATAAAATTTACTCATTCCATCACTACATAACTCATTATACAACAAAATTTCTACTTAGGCAAAAATGACTATTTTGCCCTTATACTTTGGCAAAATTACTATGTTGCCACTAAGCTCGTAAATCATTTTTCATCACATTTTATCATTAAACAAGCCTAGTTGAAAATTTATTACTCTTACAAAAATTCATAAAACCAATCATTTCATGCATTTTTACTCAATTACAGCCTTTATAAATAAGTCCCATTTAGGTGTTTTCATGGTAACACCTTTCACAAAAGTTATTCCTTAGCCCTCTAACAATCATTTTCTTCCATAAAAACTCAGAAAAAAAAACATAAACACTCTATGGAAAGTCCCTAAACTTTCAACCATTTTGCAAACTAGTCCCCTCATTAGCTAGCTTAAGCTTTAGGGGCTCCAAAAGTACAAAAATAATCAAGAAAGACCTATAAAATAACTTACTTGCAAGAGAATAGCGTGGCTGAAAGTTTGAACTCCAAAAACCTCTATTGTCTCTTAAATTTTAGGTGGAAGAAGAAAGGTGAATAGTAAAATATGATATCTTCTTACTTTATCTTATTTTATTTATTTTAGTCACCTAATACCACCAAATTTTTTACCAATTACAATAACCTTGTCTCCCTTGTCCCTATGGGCGGCCAACCCCTCTCTCATTGGCCTAATTGCACTTTAAGGACCTCCAATTTAATATTCTATAGCTATTAGACACATCTAACTTGTAAAATAGAACTTTCGCACTTTATGCGATCTAGCCCTTTTTTCGCAATTAAGCATACAATCGCTAAAATTAAGGCACCAAAATTTTTATGCATCCTTTTTATCATTCTATAACACATAAAATAATATAAAAATAATTTTCTTCAACCTCGAATTAGTGGTCCCGAAACCACTGTTTCGACTGGCCCCAAAATCGGGCTGTTACAAATCTCCCCCTTTTAGAGATTTTCATCCTCAAAAATCTTACCGGTAAAAAGGTTTGGGTACTGTTCCCTCATGGCTTCTTTCGGTTCCAACGTAGCCTCTTCTACCCCATTTTTTTTCCATAACACTTTCACTAAGGCTATGCTCTTATTTCTCAACTATTTAACCTCTCGAGCCAAAATCTTAATTGGTTCCTCTTCGTAAGTCATGTCCGGTCGTATCTCTATTTCGGTTGGAAGGATCACATGCGAAGGATTGAAACAGTATCGCCGTAACATCGAAACATGGAACACGTTGTGTATTCTCTCTAACTCTACCAGCAAAGCCAATTGGTAAGCTACTGGGCAAATCCTTTCAATAACCTCATACGACCCTATGAACCGTGGACTTAATTTGCCCTTCCGACGAAATCTCAATATTGTCTTCCACGACGATACTTTTAGGAATACTTTATCGCCTACCTAAAACTCGTTTTCTTTCCTTTTAAATCTACGTATGACTTTTTTCGATTAGAAGCAGCTTTCAGACTATCACTGATCACTTTTACTTTCTCTTCGGTTTCCTTAACTAAATCAATCACCCGTGAATTTTCTAGTACAAATGAGTACGGCACTTGCGACCATATAATGCTTCATATGGTGCCATCCGTATACTCTACTAATAACTGTTGTTGTAGGCAAACTCAACCAAAGGTAGATATTTTTCCCAACTACCTTCGAACTCTAAAACACAGCATCAGTTTGCGGATGAAACGCGTTACTAAAGTTCAATTTTGTACCCAAGGCTTCCTGCAACTTCTTCCAAAAACTCAAAGTAAATCTTGAGTCTCTATCTGAGATTATAGATATAGGCACCCTATGTAATCTTACCACTTCAGTAATATACAGTTCGACCAACTTATCAAGTGAGAAATCCTCATACACCAATATAAATTGAGCTAGTTTTGTTAATCTATCCATAATAACCCACACAACTTCTTTCTTTTTCGGAGACATAGGTAACCCCATTATGAAATCCATTATGATTCAATCCCACTTCCATTTGAGAACCATCACTGGTTGAAGTAATCCCGAAGGTACTTGATGCTCGACTTTCACTTGTTGACAAATCAAACACTTTGCAACAAACTCGAAGATGTCTCTTTTAATACCCGGCCACCAATACAACTTCTTCAAGTCATTGTACATTTTTGTGCTGCCTGGATGTACTGACAAGCAACCATTATGTGCTTCATGTAAAAGTTTCGAAATTAACTCATCATCCTTTGGTACGCAAAATTTATCATGAAACCTCAAACAATCATCTGAACCAACTCAAAAATCAGAGTCATTTCCTGATTCGTACTGAGCTCTCTTGGCTTGCATTTCTCTATCATTCTTTTGAGCTTTACATATCTGCTGATGAAATAATGGCCTAGCCCTCAACTCAGCCAATACAGCACCACCATCAGACAATGCTAAACTCGTGTTCATAGCTCTCAAAGCATATAGGGATTTTCTGCTCAATGTATTGGCAACCACATTCGCTTTCCCCAAGTGGTAATCAATTACTAACTCATAATCCTTCAATAATTCAAGCCACCACCATTGTCGCAAATTCAAATCCTTTTGGTTCATCAGGTACTTCAAACTTTTATGATCAGTGAAGATTCGACACTTTTCACCATACAAATAATGATGCAAAATCTTCAAAGTGAAAACAATCGTAGCCAACTCTAAATCGTGAGTCGGATAATTCTTCTCATGCGGCTTTAGTTGTCTCGAGGCATAAGCTACTATTTTACCCTCTTGCATCAACATACAGGTAAGACCATTTAATGACGCATCACTGTAGACCCCAAACTCCTTTCTTGAATCAGGTTGTACTAAAATCGGTGCCTCAGTCAACAATGCGTTCAATCTCTTGAAACTCTATTGACATTTCTCATTCCATTCAAACTTAACATCTTTATGCAACAGTTTCATCATCGGGGTAGCAATCATGGAGAACCCATTTACAAACCGTCTGTAGTAACTCGCTAAACCCAAAAAGCTTTTAATCTCTGACACATTCCTAGGCAGTTTCCACTCCACAATAGCTAAGATCTTACTCGGATCAACTATAATTCCATCACCCTACACAATGTGCCCTAAGAATCCGACCTCTCGGAGCCAGAACTCACTATTACTAAATTTAGCACACAACTGCTTTTCTCTTAGAGTCTGCAAAATAGTTCTCAGGTGCTTTGCATGTTTACTCTCATACCGATAATAAATCAATATGTCGTCGATAAAAATGACTACAAACTTATTTAAATACGGTTGAAAGATACGGTTCATTAAATGCATAAAGATCGCAGGAGCATTCGTTAAGCCAAATAGCATGACAAGAAACTCATAATGGCCATACCTCATCTGGGATGAAGTTTTCGGCACATCTTGCTCCATAACCCTCAACTGGTAAAGCCAGACCTTAAGTCTATCTTAGAAAACACCGTAGCTCCCTTCAGTTGGTCGAACAAATCATCGATCATTGGCAAAAGATACTTATTATTCATTGTCACCTTATTAAGTTGTCTGTAGTCTATACACAATCTCATCGACCAATCTTTCTTCTTTAGAAAAAGTACCGGGGCACTCCACAGTGAATAGCTCGATCTTGCAAAACCCTTATCTGTTAACTCTTGCAACTGAACCTTCAATTCTTTTAACTTTAACAGTGCCATCCTATATAGGGCCACTGAAATAGGTGTCGTACCCGGAGAAATCTCAATACCAAACTCAACATCTCTAATTGAAGGCAATCTGGGTAACTCTTCTGGGAACACGTCCGATTACTCACACACTACTGGCACTGATTCAATCTTTACCTCTGACTCTTGAGTATTTAGCACAAAGGCGAGATAGGACTCACACCCTTTTCTCATGTATTTCTTAGCAACCATAGATGAAATCACTACAGACAAACTATCCGATTTACCTGATTCAACCCAAATGACATCTCCATTTACACATCTCAATTCAATAAACTTACTACCATAGTTTATTAAAAAATTATGAGCAGTCAACCAATCCATACCAAGAATCATGTCAAATTCAACAAACGGCAACAACATGAGATTTACTGAAAAACAATGACCTCTAATTGTCAAAGGACAATTTCTACACACCTTGGCAACTAGCACATGTTTGCCTAACGAGTTTGACACCTTTTCTACAAATTTTGTAGACTCAAAAATCATACTCATGCTAGATGCCAATTTCATTCAAATATAAGAATGTGTAGACCCCAGATCAATCAAAGCAATAATAGAGATATCAATGAGAGAAAAAGTATTTGTTATCACATTTGGAGATGATGCCTCGGAAATGGAATAAGTCCTTGCAAGTGCTCGACCCTTCAATCTCACAACAGGGTCTCTAGGTGCACCTCTATTACTACTAGTCCCACCTCTTGGGTTCTTCTGGGGTCTACTCCCCGAAGGTACATTTCTTGTCCTAACTTCCTATTTTCCATCCTTTTCATCTCTTTTTGGAAAATTCTGAATGAAATTATTGGGTGAACCACACTTGTAGCAATTACGATTGCTCCCCCAACACTCTCTAATATGCTGCCTACCACAATTTGGACACTCTAATTTATTTAACTTTGGATTGCCTACACTTTCCATCGAGGTGGCTTGAACTCTTGAGCCCCAATATGTATTACCTCAATCTCGATGTGAATACCCAACTGAAGCAGTCGTCAGAGGATTTGCTTCCTTGGACCTTTTAGATTGAGTTTGGAATGATTTACTCACTGACCTCTTCCTTGCATCTCGGGTCTCAATCATAGGTTTACTCTTTTCCCTATTCAACTCATCGGCCTTGCATGCCCTATCAACCAACACCACAAATTCTTTCAATTCCAAAATCCCAACTAGCAATCTGATACCCTCGTTCAGGCCATCTTCGAATCTCTTGCACAAGATAGCTTCCGTAGACACAAACTCTTGCGCATACTTGCTGAGCCTAACAAACTCACGTTCATACTCTGTCACAGTCATTTTCCCTTGTTTCAATTCAAGGAACTCCTTCCATTTCTGATCTACAAATCTCTGACTTATGTACTTCTTTTAGAACTCTTCCAAGAATAAGTCCCATGTCACTCTCATCCTCGGTACTACCGATGTCAATATTTTCCATCAACGATATGTTGAGTCCTTCAGCAATGACACGACACATTTCAAGCTCTCCTCAGGTGTGCAAGTGAGTTCATCAAATACCCGCATTGAGTTCTCAAGCAAGAACTCCACCCTCTTGGGGTCATCATCTATATTAGCTCTAATTTTCTCGGTCCCTTATTTTTGAATCTTATCGACCGGGGTTTCATAATTCTCACCAAATCTATACCTTGAGGAGCCACGGGGACTGGCTGAGGTATAGGAGGGGGTGGAGGAGGTTGAGCATTAGGGTTCGCTCATACATACTCCGTGTACCAATTACCCATCATGTGGAGAAAGGCTTCCTAAGCCTCTTCTCCTTGACCTAAAATCTCCGGTCTACTTTCTACAGGCGCGGTCCCTTACGTAGGAGCCAGTGCGTTACTAGCAGCGTCATCAGCAGCCGCTCGATTGAGATCCATTACTATACGAAAACACAAATTTAATATTGTCAGGAATAACCCCACTATCAATATACGTTTATGGCATGTACAGTTAGACTCTTACATACGCTATGGTAGTCTGAGAACCGATTAAACTATAGCTCTGATACCACTAAATGTAATGCCCCTTACACATATTCAACACTGAAACAGGGTACGAGGTATTACTAAACTTACACGCAATCAATCATGTAATTCAAAAACTTGACCTTTCTTTCCCAGTTTAAAACTCATACTAACACCTCCTAAACAAGCCTATGAAGCTTAATTCTTAGTCTAGGAATGGTTCGGGATCAAATCGAGTTCTTTTGAAGTTCTCTGGTAGACCTCAGAAAATTTCCTCTAAACAACCCACACGCCCGTGTGGAGGAAGGGACACGCCCGTGTGACATATCACACGCCTGTGTCCCACACCCGTGTGACATATCACATGCTCGTGTCCCACACCCGTGTGAAATTATTTCTTAATTCAAACCACAGGGGTTTTCTCACGGTCGAACACACGCCCGTGTCTCTGGCCTATGTCTCTCACATGGCCTTGACATGCCCGTGTGCTCCACCCATTGTCAAAACTGACTTGCATTACACGGCCTATCACACACCCTTGTGTCTGGCCCATGGTCGACACTGACTTGCATCACTAACATGCAGGGGACACACGGCCCAGCCACACACCCATGGAACTAATTGTGTGTCACACACGGCCTAAAAACACGCCTGTGTGCCTTTCCGTGTGGACAAGAACAAGGCTATTTGCCAAGCTCTTTTTATCACCCTAACTCATTCAACATAAATCATTTCTACCATTAACTAAGCAACCCAATCATGCACCATGCTCATTCCTGAATAACCTCATCTTTTCATATATTAATAATAATGAGCCATCAACTATGACCATTTACAAAAGAGTTCAACTTTAAAAGAGCCAACACATTTGACTAAAACAACATAATATTTCCCTAAGTCTAGCCTCTATGCATGCCATACTCAAAATGCTAAGTCTAAATATACCGAGATGAGCTGATAGTGCGGGTGATCTTCTGATTATCTTTATATCCGAGCTGGCTCTTTGACACTATAAAACAAGGGAAAAGAAAAGAAGTAAGCTTTTAGCTTAGTAAGTCTACATGTAAACAATAAGCATCATACCATATGATAAACCATCACAATCATTACATATTATGTAAAAACAATTCACATATTCATAATCATGCTTACTCATTTCATCTCTTACCACATTCCAACCATATAACATATATATATTACTCACATTTACTTGCACATACACCCTGCACTCATCACCACAAAGTCACATGAAATATTTACTTAGATAAGTTTCTCGATGAACCATTCGAAATAATACAAGGTACCCAGTGGCTTCGCACACAGTCCGCCATTAATCAATAATAGGATGGTATCGCACACAGCCCACCACAAGGATAATTACAATGGTTTCGCACATAGCCCACCAAATGATAATATATAGATGATGGTATCAGATACAGTCCATCGTAAATAAATAATAAGTTGGTATCGCACACAGCCCACCAACAAGGATCATTATTCGTACTTACATCTCTATTCCAAGGTCCATACGAGAATTACTCATTATTTATCATTTTTAATCGACCTCACCAACAATTAGTTTCATCCATACAATGCATCAATAAATAGCAACATATGTATTGAAGACATATTGTTTACACAGAAACTTACCTCGGTGCAAAATGTGTTAATTAACAGTTTAGTCTGCGACCTTGCCTTTTCCTAGGTTGTTTTCACGTTGTTCTTGATCTATAATAATAAAATTTACTCATTCCATCACTACATAACTCATGATACAACAAAATTTCTACTTAGGCAAAAATAAACATTTTGCCCTTATACGTTGGCAAAATTACTATTTTGCCCTTAGGCTCATAAATCGTTTTTCATCACATTTTATGATTAAACAAGCCTTGCTGAACATTTGTCTCTTACAACAAATCATAAAACCAATCATTTCATGCATTTATTACTCAATTACAACCTTTACAAATAAGTCCCATTTAGGTGTTTTCATTGTAACATCTTTCACAAAAGTTATTCCTTAACCCTCTGACATTCATTTTCTTACATAAAAACTTGGCAAAAAACATAAACACTCTCATGGCATGTCCCTAAACTTTCAACCATTTTGCAAAATAGTCCCCTCACTAGCTAGCTTAAGCTTTAGGGGCTTCAAAAGTACAAAAATAATCAAGAAAGACCTCTAAAATTACTTACTTGCAAGTGAATAGCTTGGCTGAAAGTTTGAACACCAAAAACCTTTATTTTCTCTTAAATTTTTGGTGGAAGAAGAAATGTGAATAGTGAAAGATGATATCTTCTTCCTTTATCTTATTTTATTCATTTTAGTAACATAATACCACCAAAATATTAACCAATTTTAATGACCTTGTCTCCCTTGTCCCTATGGCTGGCCAACCCCTCTCTCATTGGCCTATTTGCACTTTAAGGAACTCCAATTTAATATTCTATAGCTATTAGACACCTCTAACTTGTAAAATAGAACTTTCGCACTTTATGCGATCTAGCCCTTTTTTCGCAATTAAGCATAGAATCGCTAAAATTAACGCACCAAAATTTTTAGGTATCCTTTTTATCATGTTATAACACATAAAATAATATTAAAATAATTTTCTTCAACCTCAATTTCATTGTCCCGAAACCACTGTTCTGATTAGCCCCAAAATTGGGCTGTTACACAGGGGTAATCCTGATACAAAATCCATAGTCACTCTATCCCATTTTCACTTTGGTATAATCAAAGGCTGAAGCAAACCAGAAAGTACTTGATGCTGGGCTTGCACTTGCTGACAAATAGAACACTTCGATACAAACTCAGAAATATCTCGTTTCATACCCGACCACCAATACAATTTCTTCAAATCATTGTACATTTTAGTACTCCCAGGATGAACAGATAAACAACCACTGTGTGCCGCATATAAAATTTTTTGAATCAACTCTGGATTTTTTTCGGTACACAAATTTTGTCTCGAAACATTAAACAATCATCTGATTCAATTTGGTACTCTAAATCACTAGTTAACTCGCACTGCACTCTTTTAGCTCGTAGTTCACTATTACATTTCTAAGCTTCGCAAATTTGCTAAAGAAATACTGGTTTAGCTTTTAACTGAGCTAAAATCGAACCATCATCAGATAATGTCAACTGTGTATTCATTGCTTTTAGGGCAAACAATGAGTTTCTACTCAAAGCATTCGTGACCACATTCGCTTTCCTCGGGTGATAATCAATTACTAACTCATAATCTTTCAATAGTTTGAGCCATCTCCGTTGTCGTAAATTCAGATCTTTCTAAGTCATAATATAATTTAAACTCTTATGATCAGTAAAGATGTGGCATTTTCAATTGTACAAATGATGACGCCAAATTTTCAATACAGAAACTATAACGACCAATTCTAAATCATGCGTCGGATAGTTCTTTTCATGCGCTTCAACTATCTAGAAGCATAGCCTATCACTTTACTCTCTTGCTTCAATACATAACCCAAACCATTCAACGACACATCGCTGTAAATGACAAATTCTTTACCTAACTTAGGTTGAACCAACAATGGTGCTTCAGTTAACATTGTTTTCAATTGGTCAAAACTTTGTTGACATTTCTCGAACCATTCAAACGTTACATCTTTCTGTAGCAATCTGGTCATTGGTGTAGCAATCATCAAGAATCATTTAACAATACATCTATAGTAACCTGCTAATCCCAGAAAGCTTCTGACCTCGAATACATTTCTAGGTGTTTTCCATTAATAACTATAGAAATCTTGCTCAGATCAACTCGAATGCCATCTACTGAAACTATATGTCCTAAAAATCCAACCTCCCGAAGCCAAAACTCACATTTGTTGAATTTAGCATACAGTTTCTTATCTTTCAAGGTCTGCAATACAATCCTCAAATGCTTGGCATGCTCAGATTCATATCGTGAATAGATCAGAATATCATCAATGACTACAACAACAAATCTGTCTAAATACGGTCTAAAGAACCTGTAACACCCATAAACCCATACCCGTCGCTAGTTTAGGGTTACGAGACGTTACTGAACTAGACACAGTTTAACACAGTCTTATATGAAATAAACCCATTTCGCATATTTAAATTTTTCTATACTAACAAATGATGCCCAAGACTTACATTACAAATAACCATGTTTCAAAATGCAATGCATTATAATTCATTATCTGTATAGATTTCGAATCAAACTTCCACATAACAACACCAAATTTCATATAAGAAACATATATATATAATATATCTATTGCATTAGTCGAAAATCAACATATCATTTTATACCTTCTACAAATATGCATATTACAACAAATAGGCCTGAAATACTCTATTAGTTTTTCCCTCACATACATGACATAGGAACATTATAGCATAACCAAAACATATACATGATATGTGGCTAGTCCAAGATACTTAAATACAAACAAATCATTGACCGTATATTCGGTCCTCAATTAAAACTCTAATAATCAACCCAAAACATGAGTATAAACATTTTCATGATCAACTTTGAATTATAACTAAGCACAAAATAATCTAAGTAGAAAAATTTACACAACCAAATAGGCATACTTATACATATATATATACATATATTACATATAAATGATTAATTCTATATAACCACATTTAACTCCCAAGCATGATACGCACACATCTTATATCAAAGACTAAAACAAACCATTATATCAAACATATAAACCATACTTAGCAGAAAGTAATAGCCTTATTCGCGAGGCTATATATATACATTTATACAATTGAACATCATTCATTCAAGTCCTAATTCAGCCTATACATGCCTTTGATTCAAAAGGTAAACATTTATACCAAAAGAGTGATAGTGTGGTTGACTTTCTTGACGATCCTCTGAGTCCTTAGCTGAGTCTACGATCTATAAAACAGAAAGACCAACATATACAAAGTAAGCACACTAGCTTAGTAAGTTTTAAGTTAATGGTAATACAATGTCCAAACACCAATACATATATAATAGTTACCATTAACAATGAAAAATAAACATTTCAATACACGAATTTATGTAAGGCCGAATACCATAGTTCATTAACCTAATTGTTTCACTTGTTTACCTTAAACTTATATTATTTCAAAACACAAGGTATATGTATTACATTAATCACATTATTTCGTATCATATACATCCACCATTCACATCGTCTATGTTATCCCAATCAAAGTTATATTTCAATGAACATTTCTATTCATAATCAAGTCTACCAAAATATTGTATTCAATCACAATTTCAACCACATACTACTCATACTTTTGATCATAAGTTCAATTTCACATTATACCATTTCTACCGTATCATTCAAATTCAATTAATATTAGTCATAACCTACCTTACTCTCAGTGAATGAAAAAGGTACTCGAGCGTTTACTTAATACATTAACTGCGTTTCACCTTGAGTAATTTAAGGTTTCTTTATTTAAACGCATCACCCAAGATCAAGCACGCTAGGCACGAAGTCTTAAATATATCACCCAAGACTAAGCTTGCTAGGCACGAAGCCTAAATATATCACCAAGCACTAAGCACGCTAGGCACGAAGCCGAATATATCACCCAAGACTAAGCACGCTAGGCACGAGGCCGAATATATCACCGGCACTAAGCCTGCTAGACACAAAGCCTGAATATATTTATAAACTCAATTCATCAATTCACATTTCTCGACACATACATTACTATCCAATCGTATTCATAAAATCAATTCATCTGTCATGTCAAGTATGCTAATTCACCTTGTATTCAAAAACATATATTCATTCCAAAGTTAAACATTCACATTCGGCTATCTCATATTTACCCAAATTAATCACATAATTTGGTTTCATACATTTTTAATTATCAACTTAACGAACTTTAACTTAAGAACTTATCTCGACTGTCGACGGACCGTGTAAATCGACTATTCGATAACCTTCGTCTTTCCCCGATCCAAATCCATTTTTCTTTGTTCTTGATCTAAACACATTAAAATTCAGCTCATTCAAGTACATTTCATCTCAATTTAGTTCCAAAACACATAAATGATCAATTTACCACTTTACCCCTAATATTTCCCATTTTTACAATTTAGTCCTATTTGCATAAAACACAAAATACACAAAATTTCCCCATGCTACTCAAGAGCCGAATCTTCCTAGGGACCTTACAAGTCCATTTATTTCATTTATTTCACAAATAAGTCCCTCTAAAATTCTATTTTTGCAAATTAGCCCTAATTACTCAATTTCACCAAAACTTCCAATACTAAATTTACTAATCTTTAACATATCTTTAATTTGAAATCATCAAACACCAAAAATCACATGAACACTATAATGACCGAATATCAAACATGCTTAGATTTGAAAATTTTAACATGGGTCGGCTATGGTTCGAAGCAACGATCTCAAAAACGTTAAAATTATCAAAACCACTAAAATTACATACCCGATTTAAGCTTGAAGGATGGCCAAATGTATGAGCTCTCACTTTTATTTTCTTTGTCTCTTATTTCGGCCATGCAAGGATGAAGAATCAACTTTATTTTATGTTTTATTTGACATATAATATTGTATTTGATAATTTACTAATTTAACCTTATAATAATATTCATTAACATAACATCATGGCAAAAATGGTCTTTAACCATCCACTAACATGAGAAATGGTCTAATTTCCCTTTTAACACCACAAATTAAAAAGCCATCACCATTCAAGTACTTTTCACTTTAGTATGCAACTTTTACACTTTACGCGATTAAGTCCTTTTTGTCAGATTAAACACTTAAACGATAAATTTTTTCTACGAGACTTTCACACACATTAATTCACATATAATAAACACAAAATATAAAATTAAAATATTTCTCGAACTCAGATTCGTGGTCCCGAAACCACTGTTCTGATTAGGGCCAAATTCGGTCTGTTACAACTCCCCCTTAAGGATTTTCATCCCCGAAAATCTTACCATTAAATAACGTCGAATATTGTTGCCTCATTGAGTCCTCAGGCTCCCACGTAGCCTCTTCAACTCCATACCGATTCCATAGTACTTTCACTAATGGAATCCTTTTGTTTCTTAACTCTTTCATTTCCCGAGCTAAGATACGGATCGGTTCTTCCTCATACATCATATCGAGTCGGATTTCAATCTCAGATGGAGCAATCACATGTGATGGATCTGATCTCTATCTACGGAGCATAGAAACATAAATACATCATGTATCTTTTCTAATTCAGAGGGTAACTTCAACCTATAAGCAACAGGCCCAATACGTTTGATGATTTCATATGGTCCGATAAATCTCGGACTCAGTTTACCTTTCCGATGAAAATGAAGTACTTTCTTATATGGAGATACTTTCAAGAATACCCAATCTCTGACTTGAAATTCTATATCTTTACATTTCAAATTAGAGTAAGACTTTTGACGATCTGATGCAGCTTTCAAACTATCTTTGATTATAGCCACTTTTTGTTCAGTCTCTTTAATCAAATCAACCCCTTGTATCTTGTTCTCACTGAGCTCGGTCCAGTACAATGCCATACGACACTTGCGGTCATATAGAGCTTCATAAGGTACCATTTTGATACTTGATTGAAAACTGTTATTATAAGCAAATTCAATCAAAGGTAAGTACTTTTCCCATGTACCTTCAAACTCGAGAATGCAACATCTCAACATGTCCTCAAGTGTTTGAATGGTTCACTCAGATTGACCATCTGTCTGCAGGTGAAAGGCGGTGCTAAAATGAAGTTTAGTACCTAAAGCATCCTGTAACTTCTTCCACAATTGCGATGTAAATCTCGGGTCTCTGTCTGTGATAATAGAACTAGGCACACCATGTAATCTCACGATTTGACATATATACAATTCAACAAGTTTATCGAGTGAAAAGTCCATACGAACCGGTACAAAATGAGCTGATTTGGTCAATCTATCTACTATAACCCAGACTGCATCTTTCTTGCTCGGTGTCATAGGCAAACTAGATATAAAATCCATAGTGATTTTATCCCATTTCCATTCAGGTATTATGATCGAATGAAGCAACCCAAAAGGCACTCGATGCTCGGCTTTTACTTGCTGACAAATTAAGCACTTTGACACAAATTCAGATATATCCCGTTTCATGCCAGGCCACTAATAAAATTGTTTCAAATCATTATATATTTTCGTGCTACCCGGATGTATCAATAATCGACTACTATGAGCCTCACTCAGAATCATCTGAATCAACTCTGAGTTCTTCGGAACACACATTCGGCTTTTAAAGTTCAAACAGTCATTTGCATCAATTTGAAACTCTAATTCCGTATCTTTTTCGCACTAAATTTGTCTAGCAATCAAATCTTTGTCAACTTTTTGTGCATCACAAATTTGCTGAATAAACATCGATCTTGCTTGTAACTCGGCTATGATCGAACCATCACCAGACATAACCAACTGTGCATTCATCGTACGAAGAGCAAATAATGATTTTCGACTTAACGCATCTGCAACAACATTGGCTTTTCGCGGATGGTAGTCAATCACCAAATCATAGTCTTTCAACAATTCTAACCATTTGCGTTGTCTCAAGTTCAGATATTTCTGAGTCATCAAATATTTTAGACTTTTATGATCTGAATAAACGTGACATTTCTCGCCAAATAAGTAATGACGCCAAATTTTTGCCAAATAAGTAATGACGCCAAATTTTCAATGTGAAAACAATGGCTGCTAATTCCAGATCGTGAGTCGATAATTTCTTTCGTGCGGCTTCAATTGTCTCGAAGCGTAGGCTATAACTTTGCCTTCCTGCATCAAAACGCAACCCAACCCATTCAAAGAAGCATCACTAAAAATGACAAATTCTTTACCAGATTCAGGCTGAGTTAACACTGGAGCTTCGGTCAAAAGAGCTTTCAGCTGTTCGAAACTTTTCTGACACTTTTGTAACCACTCAAACTTGACATCTTTCTGTAGTAGCCTTGTCAAAGGTGTAGCTATCACAGAAAAACCTTTTATAAACCGTCTGTAGTATCCTGCAATGCCTAGAAAGCTTTGAATTTCAAAAGCATTTTTTGGTGGTTTCCAATCTAGTGTAGCCATTATTTTGTTTGGATCCACCCGAATACCTGATGCTGAAACAACATGACCCAAGAAACTGACTTCATTCATCCAGAACTCACATTTACTAAACATTTCATACAGCTATTGATCTCGCAAAGTTTGTAGCACTAATCTCAAATGCTCGGCATGCTCGGTTTCATCTTTGGAGTAGATTAGTATATCATCAATAAACACTACTACAAACCGATCAAAAACTGTTTAAAGACCCGATTCATTATGTTCATAAAAATAACAGGTGCATTAGTGAGTCCAAAAGGTATAACTAGAAACTCAAAATGTCCGTACCTCGTCCGAAATGCAGTCTTTGGCACATTTGTATCTTTGGATCGTAACTGATAATAACCCGATCTCAAATCTATTTTTGAAAATACCGAAGCCCCTTTCAACTGATCAAACAAATCATCAATCCGAGGTAACGGGTACTTATTCTTTATAGTTACCTTATTCAGTTGCCGATAATCAATACACATTCACATCGTTCCATCTTTCTTCTTCATAAAAAGAATTGGTGCACCCCAAGGAGAGAAACGATCGTGCAAAGCCCCTATCTATTAACCCTTGCAATTGTGCTTTCAACTCTTTTAACTCAATAGGTTCCATCCGATACGGAGCTATCGAGATCAGAGTCGTTCCGGTGCTAATTCAATGCCGAACTCAATCTCTCGTACTGGTGGTAAACCCGATAGTTCTTCAGGAAACACATCTAGGTATTCACATACAATCGGCACATATTCAATATGCTTCTCAGACACTTTATTATCCAGTACATAAGCCAAATAAGCTTCGCACCCTTTTCTCACATACTTTCGGGCCAACATCGAGGATATTACTGTAGGAAACCCACTTAAATCACTGGATTCAATTTTGATGATCTCACCGTTCTGACATCTCAAATCAATAAGCTTTCTTTTGCAATTCACCACTGCATCATGTGAAGTTAACCAGTCCATTCCCAAAATTATATCGAACTCATCGAAGGGCAAAAACATTAAATCGGCTGGGAAGCAAGAATCCCGAATCATCAACGGGCAACCTCTACACACTTTATTAACAAGTACACATCTACCCAAAGGGTTGGACACACGAATCACAAACTCAAGAGACTCCACCGCGAGTCTTATCAATACTAGAGTTTCACACACATGAATGAGTCAAACGAGGATCAATTAATGCAATCACAGTAGTATCATAAAGGGTGAAAGTACCGGTAATGACATCGGGGGACCGGTAATGACATCGGGGGAGGAAGCATCCTCTCTGGCTCGTGTAGCATAAGCTCTAGCTGGAGCTCTAGCCTCGATCAGATTGCGGTGTCCTTCGTCCCTCTCGATCGCCACCTACATTGCACGAATGTCCGAGTGGTCCACCCGTCTTTGGCGCCTCGCTTGGTCTAGTGTTCTGTGTTGCATTTTGCTAGGCTAACATCGGGCACTCTCGAATAAAATGATCCGATGATCCACATTTAAAGTAAGACCAATCACAAACTCTACAACTCCCAAGATGCCATTTCCCACAATGTTTACACTCGGCCCGATTCTGTGGAACATTATCGACACTAGCTATCGAATTGGCTCGGGAGCTCACTGGAGGTCGATCACGTCTAGGCAAGTCTGAAGTGGCTTTATGTCGACTGGGGTCATCTCTGAACTTCTTATGCACAGAATGGAAAATTTTACTCAATGATGTTTTTCGAGTGTCTCTAGCTTCTACTTGACTTTTCTTTTCTCCTTTCCGAGCTCTTCTGACTTTACAAGCTCGCTCGACTAATGTCACAAACTCTTTGATTTCAAGAATGCCAACAAGTAACTTTATGTCTTCATTCAGCCGTCTTAAAATCTTTTTACACATAATGGCTTCGTAGATATACACTCCGAGCGTAACGGCTCAATCGACAAACTTTCGCTCATATTACATCACGGTCATGCGGCCTTGTTTTAATTCTAGAAATTCTTTCCGCTTCGATTGATGAATCTCGATCGATATATTTTTACTAACTCAATTTGGAAGAAGTCCCAAGTTACTTTTTCTTTCGAAACTACGGATACCAGTGTGTTCCACCAGTGATAGGCAGTGTCCCGAAGTAGAGATATAGCACACTTTAGGCATTCATCTGGAGTACAAGATAACTCATCGAGTACCCGAATAGTGTTATCAAGCCACATCTCGGCTCACTCTGCGTCATCATTGTCATTGGCCTTGAATTCCTCGGCCCCATATTTCCTTATTTTATCAACGGGAGGCCTAATAGATCTCATCGGATCTATCATCGGGGGTGCTGAAGGTACCAGAGTTGGATTATTCGGGGGTGGAAGGTGTTGTACAGCCGAATTAGTCTGAATAAACTGGGTAAACCATCCGTTCATCATCTGATAGAAGGCTTGTTTAGCCTCCCCCTCATGGCTACCAAAGCAGTCGAGAGTCTAATGGCGCCGATCCACGTCGCAGACCAGGCGCAACGCTCTCCACATCATCAAGTACGGCACTATTGGGATCAGAATCCATTTACTATATATAAAATACAACTGAAATTGTCAGAAGTCACCACACTATCATATATACAATTCAAAGGCATGTATAGCTAGACTCTTACGCACTACGGTAGTCATAGAATCGACTAAACCGTGGCTCTGATACCAATAAAATGTAACACTCATAAACCCATACCCGTCACCGGATTAGGGTTATGAGACATTACCGAACTAGACATAGTTTAACACAGTCTTATATGAAATAAACCTATTTCGCATATTTAAATTTTTCTATACTAACAAATGATGCCCAAGACTTACATTACAAATAACCATTTTTCAAAATGCAATACATTATAATTTATTATCATGTATGATTTGAATCACTCTTCCACATAACAATAGCAAATTTCATATAAGAAACATATATATATAATATATCTATTGCATTAGTCGAAAATCAACATATCATTTTATACCTTCTACAAATATGCATATTACAACAAATAGGCCTGAAATACTCTATTAGTTTTTCCCTCACATACATGACATTAGAACATTATAGCATAACAAAAACATATACATGATATGTGACTAGTCCAAGATACTTAAATACAAACAAATCATTGATCGTATATTCGGTCCTCAATTAAAACTCTAATAATCAACCCAAAACATGGGTATAAACATTTTCATGATCAACTTTGAATTATAACTAAGCACATAATAATCTAAGTAGAAAAATTTACACAACCAAATAGGCATACTTATACATATATATATACATATATTACATATAAATGATTAATTCTATATAACCACATTTAACTCCCAAGCATGATACGCACACATCTTATATCAAAGATTAAAACAAACCATTATATCAAACATATAAACCATACTTAACTGAAAGTAATAGCCTTATTCGCAAGGCCATATATATATACATTTATACAACCGAACATCATTCATTCAAGTCCTAATTCAGCCTATACATGCCTTTGATTCAAAAGGTAAACATTTATGCCAAAAGAGTGATAGTGTGGTTGACTTTCTTGACGATCCTCTGAGTCCTTAGTTGAGTCTACGATCTATAAAACAGAAAGACCAACATATACAAAGTAAGCACACTAGCTTAGTAAGTTTTAAGTTAATGGTAATACAATGTCCAAACACCAATACATATATAATAGTTACCATTAACAATGAAAATAAACATTTCAATACACTAATTTATGTAAGGTCAATACCATAGTTCATTAACCTAATTGTTTCACTTGTTTACCTTAAACTTATATTATTTCAAAATACAAGGTATATGTATTACATTAATCATATTATTTTGTATCATATACATCCACCATTCACATCGTCAATGTTATCCCAATCAAAGTCATATTTCAATGAACATTTCTATTCATAATCAAGTCTACCAAAATATTGTATTCAATCAAAATTTCAACCACATACTACTCATACTTCTGATCATAAGTTCAATTTCACATTATACCATTTCTACCGTATCATTCAAATTCAGTTAATATTAGTCATAACTTACCTTGCTCTCTATGAATGAAAAAGGGACTTACGTTTACTCGAGCGTTTACTTAATACATTAACTGCGTTTCACCTTGAGTAATTTAAGGTTTCTTCATTTAAAACGCATCACCGGCAATAAGCACGCTAGGCACGGCTTAAATATATCACCGACACTAAGCACGCTGAGGCACGAAGCTTCGAATATATCACCGGTACTAAGCCTGCTAGGCACGAAGCCCGAATATATCACCGGCACTAAGCTTGCTAGGCACGAAGCCCTAATATATCACCGGCACTAAGCCTGCTAGGCACGAAGCTTGAATATATCACCTGCACTAAGCCTGCTAGGCACGAAGCCTGAATATATTTATCAACTCAATTCATCAATTCACATTTCTCGACACATACATTACTATCCAATCGCATTCACAAAATCAATTCATCTATCATGTCAAGTATACTAATTCCCTTGTATTCAAAAACATATATTCATTCCAAAGTTAGAACACGGATCAGTTCTTTCACTTCACTAGCTAGAACACGGATCAGTTCTTCCTCGTATGTCATATCAGATCGATTTCAATCTCAGACGGAGTAATCACATGTGACGGATCAGATCGATATCTATGGAGCATCAAAACATGAAATACATTGTGTATCTTTTCAAGTTCTAATGGAAAAAATAATTTGTATGCGACTGGCCCAACACGTTCGATAATCTCATAAGGTCCGATGAACCTTGGACTTAACTTGCCTTTATGTTCGAATCGGAGTACTTTCTTCCACGGAGACACTTTTAGAAATACTTTGTCACCGATCTCAAATTCAATCTCTTTTCATTTCAAGTCTGCATAAGACTTCTGACCATCGAATGCTGCTTTTAGACTATCACGAATTACTTTTACTTTCTGTTCAGTATCTTTTATCAAATCAACCCCATGAAGCTTATTTTCACTGAGCTCGATCCAATGCAGAGGTGTTCGACATTTACGTCCGTATAATGCTTCGTAAGGTGCCATTTTAATACTCGACTGAAAACTGTTGTTATACGCAAATTTAATCAAAGGCAAATATTGTTCCCATGAACCATGAAACTCAAGGATGCAACATCTCAACATGTCCTCGAGAATCTGAATAATCTATTCAGACTGAGCATCCGTTTGCGGATGATAAGCAGTACTAAAATGCAATTTCGTACCCAAAGCTTCTTGTAATTTTTCCAGAACCGTGATGTAAACCTCGAATCTCTGTCAGACACAATGGATAGTGGCATCCCTTGTAATCTCACAATATTAGAAATGTAAAGCTCAGCTAACTTGTCAAGTGAGCAATCAGATTTCACCGAAATAAAATGGGCAAATTTCGTCAATTGATCAACTACTACCCAAATTGAATCTTTCTTTCTCGGAGTCATGGGCAATCTAGAAACAAAGTCCATTGTTACTCTATCCCATTTCCACTCGGGACTCAAAATCAGTTGTAGCAACCCAGACGGAACCTGAGGTTCAGCTTTTAACTTGTTGACAAACTAAGCATTTCGAAACAAAATCAGAAATGTCTCGCTTCATACCAGACCACCAATAGTGTTGTTTCAAATCAAGGTGCATTTTTGTACTCCCGGATGAACAGATAGACATCTATTATGTGCTTCATTCAAAATTAACTGAATCAATTTTGGATTTCTTGGAACACAAATTCAATCTCAGAATCTCAAACAATCGTTACCATCCACTCGAAATTCAAAATCAGAGTTCGGATCACACTAAGCTCGTTTCGCTATTATTTCATCATCAACTTTCTGAGCATCACATATCTGTTGTAAAAATAACGATTTTACTTTCAATTCAGTTATCACTGAACTATCATCAGCAAATCTAATTGAGTATTCAAAGCACATAGTGCAAACAGTGATTTCCTACTCAGTGCATCAGCAACGACATTTGATTTACCCGGGTGATAATCTATCACAAGTTCATAATCTTTCAATAGCTCTAACCATCTTCTCTGTCGCAGATTCAATTCTTTTTGAGCCATCAGGTATTTTAGACTTTTATGATCTGAAAACTCATGACATTTCTCCCCGAACAGATAATGTCACCAAATCTTTAGTGCGAACACAATCGCAGCTAGCTCAAGATCATGTGTCGAATAATTGTTTTCATGCGGTTTCAATTGTCTCGAAGCATAAGTTATTACTTTGCCTTCTTGCATCAAAACACATCCCAAACCATTTAACGAAGCATCTATGTATATCACGAATTCTTTACCCGATTTTGGCTATACTAAAACTAGAGCTTCAGTGAAAAGGGCTTTCAACTGATCAAAACTTTTTTGACATTTATCAGATCAATCAAACCTTACATATTTATGAAGTAATCTAGTCAATGGAGTTGCTATCATCGAAAAGCCTTTTTACAAACTGACAATAATAACCAGCAAGTCCAGAAAACTGTGGATTTCAGATACATTTTTTGGGGGTTTCCAATCTAAAATAGCAGGAATCTTACTCGGATCAACTCGTATTCCTGAGGCCGATATAATTTGTCCCAGAAAAATAACTTCACGCAACCAAAATTCACATTTGCTGAATTGCGCATACAATTATTTTTCTCTCAATGTTTGCAACATAATCCTCGGATGCTCAGCATGCTCAGTCTCATCGTGAATAAATCAAAATGTCATCAATGAATACAACAACAAATCGATTTAGGTACAGTCTGAAAATTCTATTCATCAAATCCATAAAAATAGCAGGAGCATTCGTTAGTCCAAAAGGCATAACAAAAACTCATAATGCTCGTACCTCGTTTTGAAAGTAGTTTTTGGAACGTCTGAATCTTTCACTCTCAACTGGTAGTATCCCGATCTCAAATCAATCTTAGAAAACATAGTGGCTCCTTTTAACTGATCAAACAAATCATCAATCCTGGGCAACGAATATTTATTCTCTATGGTCACTTTGTTCAACTGACGATAATCAATGCACATTCTCATCGTGCCATCTTTCTTTTTTCACAAATAGAACGGGAGCACCACAAGGTGAGAAACTCGGTCTAGCGAACCCTCTATTTGTCAACTCTTATAGCTATGACTTTAACTCTTTCAACTCTGTTGGTGCCATTCTATACGGAGCTATTGAAATAGGTGTAGTACCATGCAACAAATCAATACCAAATTTAACTTCACGTATCGGAGGTAATCCCGACAATTCTTCAGGGAATAGATCAGAAAACTCACAATCAACTGGCACTGATTCAACTTTCTTTTTAGACACTTTTGAATCAATCACATAAGCAAAATAAGCTTTGTATCCCTTTTTCACATAACTCTGAGCTTTCAACACAGATATCACAACAGGCAATCCATACAAATCATTATACTCGACTCTAACTACTTTATCATTCTGACATCTCAAATCAATAGTCTTTCTTTTACAATTCACAACAGCATCATGTAATGTCAACCAGTCCATACCTAGAATGATATCAAACTCACCAAATGACAAAAGCATCAAATCAGCAGGGAAACATATATCTCAAAACAATAAAAACGGACAATTCTTGCATACTTTGTCAGCCAGGACACTTTTACCTAAGGGGTTTGATACTTTTATAACAAACTCAATAGACTCTGCAGGCAAAGTCTTACTGGATACTAAGTCTATACATATATACGAATGAGTAGAACTAGGGTCTATCAATGTAATCACAGAAGTATCATAAAGTGTAAATGTACCAGTTATAACATCTAGTGATGAAGCTTCATTATGAGCTTGTATAACATATGCTCTGGCAGGCACTCTAGCTTCTGATCTCACAACAGTATCTCTCGTAGTTCTTTGTCTACCGCTTACATTTCTTACATTTTGGGAAAGTATACCCCTCACTGGGATGTTATCAGATCTCAGATTCTGGATAGTTTCTAGTTCAACAGACTCTGGGAAATCACGGATGAAATGATCTAATGATCCACATCTGAAACAAGATCGATCATTCAATCTACAACTTCCCGAATGCCTTTTTCCATAATGCTTACATTCAGGTTTCTCGGATCGAACATTTCCAACACTTGCTATTGAAGTTGCTAGAGTTTTAGAGCTTATTTGTGATCTAACTCGATCTTTATTCAAATGTTTCAAATTAACCTTTGAACGACTATGCTCATCTCAAAATTTCTTCGAAGCAGACTCAAATGATTTACTCAAAAATCTTTTTCTCACCTCTCTAGCTTTAGACTTAGCTTTTCTTTGTCTTTCCCAAGTGCCTCAGCTTTGTATGCTCAATCAACAACCACAACAAACTCTTTTATCTCTAAAATCCTGACTTACAAGCAGATATCTTCATTAAGGCGATCCTCAAATCTTTTGCACATTATTGCCTCAGTGGATACACATTCACGAGCATACTGGCTCAGTCTCACGAACTCTCGCTCATATTCCGTGACAGACATACGACCCTACTTCAATTTTAGAAATTCTTTCTATCTCTAATCAATAAATCTCTCACCGATGTATTTCTTCTGAAACTCAACCTGAAAGAAGTCCCATGTGACCCCCTCTTTCAGAACAACAAAAATCAAAGTCTTTCACCACTGATAAGCTGCATCTTGAAGCAGTGAAACAACGCATTTGATACTTTCTTCCGAAGTCAAAGACATCTCATAGAATACCCAGATAATGTTTTCTAACCAAAACTCGACTTTTTCCACATCATCATCACTTGTAGCCCTGAACTCTTCAGCCCCATACTTACAGATTTTATCGACCAGAGGCTTATTCAACAGATTCAGATTCATAGTCGGAGGCATAATAGATGTCTGAGGGGGATTAGGCTGGGGTGGAGCTTGTGAAATAGCCTGATTATTTCTCATAAATTGAGTGAATCATTCACTCATCATCTGGAAGAAAGCTTGCTTAGCTTCTCCCTCTTGACCGCTCATAGCCGGTCTCGATTCAGATGGCACTGTCCCTTGCGCGGGAGCAGGCGCATTGCTTTCTACATCATCAGCTACGGCTCTTTCGGGATCTATTACTATGCAATAAACACATTTTACACGTCAGGATACATCACACTATTACAGTTCAAATATATGGCATGCATAGCTAGAGCCTGACACACTACGTAGTTCGAGAATCAGATAAACCATAGTTCTGATACTAATCAAATGTAACACCCCTAACCTATATTTGTAACACCCCAAATTTGGCCTAGGCATTACGACCGGATTTGGCATGTCACATGGAAAGGTTGTTAAAGAATCTACGCATTCGTTAAAAATACCAAGTTTTTTTGCTTGTGAAAAATCCAATTTGTTTTATAGTTTTCTTTGCAAAAACATTTTCGTTGCTTCTTCTAATGATCTTGTTTATAATTAATCCAACTCAATGAGTTTCAGAAAAATGACATTTAAATTATTGTAGACATGCAATATTTTGAAAAGAGTTATCAACATTATGAAAATCCAGAGTTTCATCCATTATAGTTTGTAAACCGTGTATTAACATTATAGAAAAACTGTTAATAATGTTTTAGAAAATCCCAAATTGAGGATTCAAAATTAATAAGTAGTAACCAAATTAAAAGCTAAAACCAAAACAAAATACCAAAGGCCTTATTACAAAACAAAAACCCAAATTTAAATAAAATTTATAGTATAGTAAAATGGAATTTATTAAGCTACGATGCATAGCCACCACAGAGTTCACCTCGACTCCAAATCTGCAAAGCTAGGAATTACCTACAAAATTAAGTAGAGGGGTGAGTTACGAGAACTCAGTGTATAATCCCCTATACGAATGATAATTGGGCCTAAGCCCACAGAATCACATTGAGCCTTAGCTCTCACAGTAATGAAATTGGTCGAAGCCCATACGAGTCGAACTGAGCCGTAGCCCTAACAACATGGCATAAATAGTGAATGCAATGCAACCCATCCCAACATAGTATTCCATTCTCTACACTCCACTCCATATATCCAGCCTCAGCACTCCTGTGGGGATTTCTACAATCAACCCTCCATCCTCTACACTCCTCTTTGGCACTCATGCTGATGGTCATGCTACTCAAATTCGATATAATGCGACAGAGTCACCGGTATGTGTGGCACAAAGCCATCGAAACAATGTGGCAGAGCCACTGATATATGCGACAGAGCCACCGAAATAATAATATAATTGGCACATAGCCCTGGGTCAATATGATTGACACAGAGTCATCAATAACTGTATTATGCTTGGCACATAGCCATCAGCGACGGTAATATAATCAAGACACGACCTTGGTAAATCGATTGTACGATGCCATAATTAAGATGGCACGGAGCCATATTTAGGTTGGCATATAGCCATTATACAGAATGTGGCAGAGCCACCGATATATACTTCCCCGATCATCAATATCCCAACCCCATGCAATATGTCGTGTATGTTATGCTCAATCATTACACGTGTATGTAGAATGGCCATGCTCAATAATAATCATTTAAACATGTAATAAAAGCATATCAGTCATACAACCATAGCCAAACCGGTAATATCATAGCACAAGCCAATCACTTACCTACAAGAGTAAATCAGTCATTTTACCCTGAAGAGTATTCCGGTAATCCTACCCTTCAAGGGTAGTTCGGTAATTCTACTCATAACTAATTCCTGTATGCAATGTATCTCAAACATAATCAATCATACAATTAACACATAAAACACTAGTACTACCACGAGGGTGCAATAGCCATTTAGCCGTTTAGGGGTGCAACAATAATTTTGCAAATCGGGGGTATTTCGATAATTTCGCAAACTAGTGGTATTTCTATAATTTTCAAACCAAGGGTATTTGGTAATTTTACAAACCAGGGGTATTTCGGTAATTTTACAAACCAAGGGTATTTCGATAATTTCACAAATAGAGGGTATTTTGGTCATTTTACAAATTAGGGTATTAACGACCCAATAAAAGGTCCACTATTGCCTTGAACAACTCAAGTATTCTAAATAAAGATAATGATGCGAATGGGCCTAAGGCCCATTCTCGACCCAAGTTGGCCCACACACTCGTGTGGTCCATTCAGCCCAAACCTAGCCACATATATGAGATTCACATAGCCTAGTTCACTATATACTACTCAATCATACAATTTACTCATATGGGCCTCTGGGTCCATTAGCCCCACTTGGCCCCTTTCGGCCATCTTGGCCCAACAGCCCATACCCACAATAACACTACTGATGGCCTCAACTATCGCATTGAAGCCCCATACGTACGATCGAATGCTCATGTGGTTACTATCGTCGTGTCACTAGCATTTCGGCATTTGCTACTCTACAACTATAGTAGATAGAGTACACACCTAATAGGAGTTTGAAGCTGCTAAACCGCGCTCCGAGCACTCCTACGTCCAACGCCAACCAGGTATGCTTATTCTCCTCATAGACAGCTCTATATATAGATAGCTTCTCACCTTCTTTCTTTGTATCTTTCCGATGTGGGATCCCTCTGTCAATAGAGTTTAAATTCAACTAAAACTCTTGCCGTCCAATCTGCAAAATAAATACTCCCTTGCTTGTCATGAGATTCGAACCCAGGCTCCCTTGCACCCTTAATGATGCCTTGCCACTAGACCACTGCTTCCTTGTGTTTAAAACTATGCGCAACTAAATATAAACCTATGGCCAAATTCCAAGTTCTCTTAAAAAGAAAACCAAGATGCAAGCGCCAAGACTTGAACCCTGGACCCCTTATTTCCTTGAGGCGTCACTTCATTGCTCCATAAGTGGTGTCACTTTGCCACTACACCACACACTCCACTTGTGTCATTTTCTCCATATTTTATTCTTAAAGCCTACCTACTAACTCCAAGGGTTTTATTCACCTAAAACCAAATTTTTTCCTAAGGCCTAACTTTAACCTAGGACTTCATAGAAACCCCCTAACCTTTCAAAATCACTCACGTACTAGATCCAACTTGCATTAAAGCCGTTCTCTTATTCTCAAAAATTTTAACCGCTACTACGCCTAAGGCCCATTGGGCCCAATCCTACTAGGCCCAAATTTGGGATGTCACAAATCTACCCCCTTAAAGAAATTTTATCCTCAAAATTTTGAACTAACTAACAGTCATACAACCTAACCTACAACACTACGCTCATGCTGTGCACTCTGATTCCAATAACACTAATACACTTTCTAACTTAATCTTGGTACCCCTTCACACAACCAAATATCTAACATAGAAGCAAACAGATTTTTTCCACACATGCACACAATTTCTATAGTCATACATCACATCCACACATCACAGAATGAATACTAGAAATACATTTCATTTCAGCACATAACAGAGTATAAGGTCAGGAAACTTACGGATTTGGTGCCGAAGACTCGGGTGCCATACTTCTCAAAAAGACCTATATTTTTAAACCATGTTTCAAGCCAATTTTTGGAAAACATTTTCGAACCCACTCCACAGTAGAGTTTTGCAACCTAGGTTCTGATACAAAAATTGTAACACCCTAAACTCGGCCTTGACGTTACGACTGGATCTGACATGTCACATGGAAAGGTTGTTAAAGAATCTATGCATTCATTAAAAATATCAAGTTTTGTTGCTTGTGAAAAATCCAATTTGTTTTATAGTTCTCTTTGCAAAAACATTTTCGTTGCTATTTCTGATGATCTTGTTTATAATTAATCCAACTCAATGAGTTTCAGAAAAACGACATTTAAATTATTGTAGGCATGCGATATTTTGAAAAGAGTTATCAATGTTAAGAAAATCCAGAGTTTTATCCATTATAGTTTGTAAACCGTGTATTAACATTATAGAAAAATAGTTAATAATGTTTTAGAAAATCCAAAATTGAGTATTCAAAATTAATAAGCAGTAACTGAATTAAAAGCTAAAACCAAAATAAAATACTAAAGGCCTTATTACAAAACAAAAACCCAAATTTAAATAAAATCTATAGTACCGCAGAATGAAATTTATTAAGCTACGAGGCATGGCCACCACAGAGTTCACCTCGGCTCCAAATCCGCAAAGTTGGGAATTACTTGTAAAATTAAGCAGAGGGGTAGTTACGAGAACTCAGTGTCTAATCCCCTATACGACCGATATCTGGGCCTAAGCCCACAAAAGCACATTGAGCCTTAGCTCTCACAGTAATGAAATTAGCCGAAGCCCATACGAGTCAAACTGGGTCGTAGCCCTAATAACATGGCATAAATAGTGAATGTAATGCAACCCATTCCAACCTAGTATTTCATCCTCTACACTCCACTCCATATATCCAACCTCGGCACTCCTGTGGGGATTTCAACAATCAACCCTCCATCCTTTACACTCCTCTTTGGCAGTCATGCTGACAGTCATGCTGCTCAAAGCCGATATAATGTGACAGAGTCACCGATATGTGTGGCACCAAGCCACTGAAACAATGTGGTAGAGCCATCGATATATGTGGCAGAGCCACCGAAATAATAATATAATTGACACACAGCCCTAGGTAAATATGATTGAAACAGAGTCATCAATAACTGTATTATGCTTGACACATAGCCATCAGCGACGGTAATATAATCGGCACACAGCCTTGGGTAAATATGATTGGTACAAAGCCATAATCAAGATGGCATGGAGCCAGATTTAGGTTTGCATATAGCCATTATACAGAATGTGGCAGAGCCACCGATAAATACTTCCCTGATCATCAATATCCCAACCCCATGCAATATGTCGTGTATGTCATGCTCAATCATTACACGTGCATGCAGAATGGTCATGCTCAATAACAATCATTTAAACATGTAATAAAAGCATATCAGTCATACAACCATAGCCAATCCGGTCATATCATAGCACAAGCCAATCACTTACCTACAAGGCCAAATCAGTCATTTTACCCTGTAAAGGTATTCCGGTAATCCTACCTTTCAGGGGTAGTTTGGTAATTCTACTCATAACTAATTCCTGTATTGAGTGTATCTCAAACATAATCAATCATACAATTAACACATAAAACGCTAGTACTACCACGAGGGTACAACGGTCATTTTGTCGTTTAGGGTAAAATAATAATTTTGCAAATCAGGGGTATTTCAGTAATTTCGCAAACCAGGGTTATTTTAATAATTTTCAAAACAAGGGGTATTTCGGTAATTTTGCAAACCAGGTGTATTTCGATAATTTTACAAACTAGGGGTATTTCTATAATTTTATAAACTATGGGTATTTCGGTAATTTTACAAACCAAAGTATTTTGGTAATTTCACAAATAGGGGGTATTTTGGTCATTTTACAAATCAGGGTATTAACGACCCAATAGAAGGTCCACTGTCGTCTCGAGCAACTCAAGTATTCTAAATAGAGATAATGATGCGAATGGGCCTATGGCCGATTCTCGTCCCAAGTGGGCCCACACACTCATGTGGCCCATTCAACCCAAACCTAGCCATATATATGAGATTCACATAGTCTAGTTCAGTATCTACTACTCAATCATACAATTTACTCATATGGGCCCTCGGGCCCATTGGGCCTACTTGGCCCCTTTTGGGCCATCGTGGCCCAACAGCCCACACCCACAAGAATACTACTGATGGCCTCAACTATCGCGTTGAAGCCCTACCCATGCGCTCGCACGTTCATGTGGTTACTATCGCCGTGTTACCGGTATTTCGGTATTTGCCGCTCTACAACTATAGTAGAGAGAGTACACACCTGATAGGAGTCTGAAGTTGCTAAATCGCGCTCCGAGCACTCCTACTTTCAAAGCCAACCAGGTATGCTTATTCTCCTCCTAGACAGCTCTATATATAGCTAGCTTCTCACCTTCTTTCTTTGTATCTTTCTAATGTGGGATCCCTCCGTCAGTAGAGTTTAAATTCAACTCAAACTCTTGCTATCCAATCCGTAAAATAAATGCTCCCTTTCTTGTCATGAGATTTGAACCTAGGCTCCCTTGCACCCTTAATGACGCCTTGCCACTATACCACTCGCTTCCTTATGTTTAAAACCATGCGCAACTAAATTTAAACCTATGGCCAAATTCTAAGTTCACTTAAAAAGAAAACCAAAATGCAAGCGCCAAGACTGGAACCCTGGACCCTTTATTTCCTTGAGGCGTCACCTGCTTGCTCCCTAAGTGGTTTCACTTTGCCGCTACACCACACACTCCACTTGTGTCATTTTTCCACATTTTATTCTTAAAGCCTACCTACTAACCCCAAGGGTTTTATTCACCCAAAACCAAAATTTTTCCTAAGGCCTAACTTGAACCCGAGTCTTCATAGAAACCACCTAACCTTCCAAAATCACTCACCTACTAGATCCAACTTGCATTAAAGACGTTCTCTTATTCTAAAAAATTTTAACCGCTACTACGCCCATGGCCTAATCCTACTAGGCCCAAATTTGGGATGTTACAGTATCTGTCACTAGAATAGGGTTAAAGGCATTACCGGATAGATCAAAAACTTTTACAGACATTTAGTAAAACAATTCACCAATCACAATCAAAGTGTCCCTTATATAGGTCAACGAGATCTTAGTCATGCTTTAGAGTAGTACCAGGACTAAACCGAACACATACGGAAGTTTCTTAAAAATTTAAAACTCTTGCAAAACTATCAAGGTCACACGCCCATGTAACCAGGCCGTGTGTTTCCCACGGTCACTAAACACAACCGTGTGTCCAAGTCGTGCCATAACAGAGCATGTATACTCATTTATCCATACGGCCACTAGGCACGCCCGTGCACCATGGCTGTGTACTCTTAGGCTAGCTACTAACTTACTCATACAGCTACCAGGCACGCCTGTATGCCATGATCGTGCTCGCTTAGGCTAGCTACTGACCTAGACCCACGACCACTAGGCACGCCCGTGTTCCACATCTGTGTAGGCAAAACAGACCACTTGTAAGGTCAAAATGCCACCCACACTAGGGTCATCTCTCCTAGCTACACGCCAATTCATTTCATGCATAATTAACATCCAAAGATAAGTCAAACTAAACAACCAATATTCATATCCAATCTCCTTTCTAATCATACTATTCCTTTGATCAAACATACTAACTCATAATGCACTCATATGCTTACCACAAACTTGACCATTTCATTGCCATGGGATTATACCAAAATCAACATCATATACCACATTTACGAATGCATAATATCAACATTAAACTAGCCACATCACATGGATATTTTCATAACTCAAAGTTATTCCAATATGACTAACCTATACATGCCATATTTAGCTATATACATATTTCAAAGGTACCAAAAAGAGTTTGTATAGTGTGATGACGATCCTCGACAGTCTCTGAGCCTTCAATAGCTTCGATGATCTATAAAGTAGAGAAAACACACACATAGTAAGCTTTCAAAAGCTTAGTCAGCCATATACAAATAAACTTAGCATATAATACACATATTCAGTTTGATATAATGTCTTTTATAGTTCTCATAGCAAATTCTTCTCATATTCATTGGCTCATATGCTTATCCATATAATACCAAAATTCTTCAACTCAAATATCACATTTACACCTAACTCATTCAAGCATATTTTCACATATTGTCTCATCATTCCATTTCACATATTCATCATAGTAAGTTCATATAGATACTTACCTTTCATGTACACTTAGTGTACATATAAAATGTACTTGATACGGATATACAAATCACATAGTCGCTAATATCTCAGATTTGCCCGTTGAACCGTTTAAAATCTAATAGGATACACAGAGTGCTCGGAATAGTTGTACAATGCCAATGTCCTAGACGTGGTCTTACATGTAATCAGATATCGATGCCACTTCCCAGACAAGGTCTTACACGAATCAATACGATGCCAATGTCTCGTACATAGTCTTACACGTAACCAAATATCAATGCCACTATCCCAGACAGGGTCTTACACGAAATCTCAAATCACTACAATGTCTCGGACGTGGTCTAACATGACACCTATGTCATGACATAGACTACCCTATCTATTCTTAGGTTCAAACGGGACTTCTCGGACTTTGTTACTATGTCGATTTTATCTCAGAATTCTTGTATACATCATCTCATATACATTCATCATTATCAATAGTCATAAAAACGTACAAAATTCAATACAAAGACATTTATTCATATATTGACTTACCTCGGATTCAGATATTTGTTCGAACTCGATTATTTGACAACCTTCATTTTCCCACGATCTAAATTTGTTTTCTTTAGTTCTTGATCTATACATATTCAAATTTAACCCTTTTATTTACTAACTCATCCAATTCAATCCAAACACACATATTTAGGGCAATTTGCAAATTAGCCTTCACATTTACACATTTGAACAAGTTAGTCCCTAATTCACAAAATCACAAATTACATTAAATCACTAAATACCCATGCTTAGCCAAATTCACACTAAGCTCATATTAGTGCATACATTTCATTTATTTCACAATTTAGAATGTTATTTTCACAATTTAGCTCTGATTAGCTAAATTCATCAAAAATTCAAGAATAAAACATGTTCATTTAACACATATATTTCATTTAACACCTAAACTCATCACAAATATCATCATTTCATCAATGGCACATCTCATTAACATCACCAATTATTCAAATTAAAATATAGGTTTCAAAGATTTCGAAGCAACGATCACAAAAATGTAAAAATTATCAAAAATCAAAGTCAAAACTTACTTGAATCAAAGCTTGCAAGTGCCCAATGTGTTAAAGCTTGTAAACCCTTATTCTTTTCTTTCTAAAATTGGTTGAATAAAGATGATAATAGCAATTCCATGCTTTATTTATGTTTTAATTCATTTATTAAATAATTTACAACTTTAACCTTATACTAAAACTATGTATATAAAAGCATTGAGGGCATTAATGACCTTTATCCATCAGCTAACTAAAAAGTGGTTTAATTGACTCATAAAGGCCTCCTATTTTAAAAGCCACATTAAATAGGAACTTAATCAATTAGAAAGCCACTTTTACACTTTATGCGATTCGACTCTTTTGTCAAATTAAACACACAAATGATCAATTTTTTATACGAGGCTTTTACACATGCATAGTCACATATGAAAGGAACAAAAATAATATTAAAATATTTTACTAACTTATATTTGTCGTTTCAAAACCACTGTTATGACTAGGGTCTAAACCAAACAGTTACACCTTATTTCCAGATTCTATCAACCGGAGGATTTTCTCTCCTTACCACTTCTACCACTTGGGGAGCTATAGAGGTAGGCTGAGGAATAGGTGGGGGTGGAGGGGGTTGAGCATTCGGGTTTGTACATACAAACTCCGTACACTAGACATTCATCATGTGGAGAAAGGCTTCCCTAGCCTCTTCCCCTCCTCTTTGACTCACAGTCCCTGGTCTATTCTCATTCTCGGTCGACACCGTCCCTTGGGCAAGAGCCAGCGTGTTACATTCTACATCATCTACCAAAGCTCTATCGAGACCTATTAACTATATGAAAGCATGATTTAAAATGTCAGGAGTCATCACACTATCATTATATAAATACTCATACATATGGCATGTATAGTTAGACTCGTGTATATGCTACGTTAGTCTGAGAATCAACTAAATCGTAGCATTGATACCAGTAAATGTAACACCCCTTACCTGTATTTGATGTCAGAATCGGGTACGAGGTATTACCGGGCTTAACTTACTTACTAGTACAAAATCAGGCAATGAGTTTTCTTTTCAACTTAAAAATTTTCATTTAAACTCTTAACTTCCTTATTATGGGTCTATGAGACCCAAAACACACACATAGGGTGATTCGGGACTAAACTGAAATCTTTTGAACACTTAGAAAATTTTTACTCAAATAGGGCCACACGTCTGTGTGGATATGGACACGCCCGTGTGGGCAGGCAGTGTGGTCTCACACGCCCATGTCCCCTGTCTGTGTGGATTTTATTTTTCACTTTGAGCTTACAAGGGTTTTCACACGCCCTGAGACACGCCCGTGTCTATGGCCCGTATCCCTCACACGGCCATGACACATCTGTGCCTAAGCCCGTGTTTGAAAACCTTAGTATTCTATTTATGAAGTCAGCAAACACTTAGGGGCACATGGCCTAGTCACACGCCCGCGTTCTAGCCTGTGTGACGAATTGAATTTTCACAAATTAGATGTAGGGGACACACGGCCTATCAACACACCCATGGGGCTGACCATGTGTCACAGACGGCCTAGGCAGATGCCATTGTGCCTACCCATGTGTACAATTATAAGGATATTTACATGCCAATTGCAACCCTGAAAATCAATCAGACTTATACCAATTCAAGCAACACATAGAAAAACATTAATGCTCATTAACATACACTAATTAATCATTCATCTACTTCACTCACTGCTCATTTAAATGCATCAACTTGTACTTCATGAATTTCATCATCATTGAATATATATAACTTAACTATCATTGGCCAATTCTAATGGCCATTTATAAAATGAATTAAGTAGAATTAATAGCCAACACCTTGGATAACCAATATGATATAACAGAATGTCCAAGTACCTATACATGCCATACCCAACATTAATCAACATTACTATACCAAGAGAATAGTTTGATAGTGTGATCCAAACTCTGACGTCCTACGATCCCCGAGCTAGCTAGGCGATACTACAAGGAAAAGGGAAATGAGAGGGGTAAGCATAAAGATTAGTAAGTTTGCGTGAAATAATTAGCAACATAAAGGCTCATGATAACATCAATTCATCACACTAAATAATACACAAGTTCTCAAGCACATCGACCTATACCACTTCATCACATAACTTTAGCACTTTTATTCTATTGAACATAAACTTTGCTCATGTCATCTTTAACATAAACTTAACTCTTTACCCATTGAACTACTTGGAATATCGAAGGATACTCAATCTCATCATACATGTAACATGATGCCAATGCCATATCCTAGATATGGTCTTACATGGGATCACCTCTCGATGTCGATGCCATATCCCAGATATGGTTTTACACGGGATCTAATGTCTCGATGTCGAAGCCATCTCCCAGTACGAGATCATATATCGATGTCGATGCTATGTCCTAGCCATGGACTTACACGAGATCTTTAATTAGTGCGAAGGCCATGTCCTAGACATGGTCTTACACGAGACCTTCATTTGGTGTCGATACCATGTCCCAAACATGGTCTTACACGGGACCCTCTTTATCTCATGTTGTGGTAATAGTATCTTTTCTATTCCTAATGTTCAATCGGGACTTTAACTTAACATAATTTCATTATACTTTCATCGAGGCATCATTAATCGATTTCATAGAATAATATTCATTTATCATAAAATCAAGCAATTAAAAACATAATAACATTATGTAGCTTTAATTTCACACAAACTTACTTCGGCACCAAAATATATGTGGAATTATTCAATTTAGTCCACCATCTTGTTCTTGCCTCGGTTTCGATCCCAGCTCGTGTTTCTTGATCTATAATAACAATTTCACTTTTTTAATAATCACATTGACTAAAATAGCCCATGAATCATACTTTGGCAAAATTACAATTTTTCCCCTAAACTTTCACATATTTACACCTTTCCCTAGGCTCGTAAAATGATTTTATCCAATTTCTTTGCATTTCAAGCCTAGCCGAACCATTTTCATAACTACAACATTCAACAATTTCCACTAATTCACACTTTTATGACAACTTTTATAACTTTTATAATTAGGTCATTTTTCAAGTTTCTCATGAAAATCTTTTAGAAAAAGATGTTTATCATACATCAAACTTTCATATACCTCCATAAATCATTAAAATGCATGCATTTCATACATGGGTAAATTTTTTAACATGAACCCTAGCTCAAAATATAGTTAGAAATAGCTAAATCGAGCTACAAGGTTTTCAAAAATACGAAGAACATTAAAAAATAGGGCTAGGAGGTACTTACAATCAAGCTTGAAAGATGAAGAAACCCTAGCTATGGTGCCCTTGAAATTTTCGGCTAGCATAGAGAAGATAGACATAAATTTTTACTTCTTTTTCCCTTTTAATTCTTTTATTAACCAAATGACAAAAATGCCCTTAATGCCCCTATCCTGAGATTTTTCCTTCCCATGTATATTTTTTCCATCTTGACATATAATGGTCTAATTGCTAAATAAGGACCACTAATAGTTTTTCTAATGCTATTACATACTTAAATATTCTAGAATCTCATATTTTCCAATCTTTGCAATTTAGTCCTAATGGGCAATTGTTCACCAAATTATAAAATTTTTTCATGAAATTTTCACACAATCATGCAATCAAGCCATAGACCTCATAAAAGCCATAAAACACATATTTCTACCTCATATTTATGGTCTCACAACTACAATTCTAACTAGGCCCTAAATCGAGCTGTTATAATTAGATTGGCAAAAGTGAAATTTGGATCTAAATCGAGGAAAAGTTAAAATATCATATTAGTCGACTTAATTTTTCATTACCACGAATGAGGTAAGTTCGTATTTTAATAGACATTATTCAATCATGTTATAAATGCATATTTTTTGTATGATTGAATTCAATGCCAAATGGTAATGCTAATGTATGTATTCTGAGTAAGATATATATATATGTTATTATGATATTGAATTGTTCAATAAGCAGAATATATGAATACGAGAAAGTTTTGATAACATGACAAAGTCTGAAAAGCCCCATACAAACCCTAGGAATAGTAGAAGATACATATGTCATGACATAGGATTATGAGATATGATTTCATGTAAGACTATGTCTGGGACACTGGAATCAATTAGAGATTATGTGTAAGACCATGTCTGGGACATCGGCATCGTATATGATTTCGTCTAAAACCCTGCCTGGGACAGTGGCATCGATATTTGATTACATGTAAGGCCACGTCTGGGACGTTGGCATTGTATGAGCTTTTTGAGTTGTTTGAGTATCCTTATTGATTCTAAATGGTTCAATGGGTGTTTCGAGAAATAAGTGATTAAGTGAATGACATTCCAATTTAGGTATGTTGGAATGTATACAATATTTGATAATGAAAGGTAAGTATATATGTGCAAAGAATGTTATGTGATGTATATGCAAATGCAATGTGAATATGTTCAAATGAAATATAAACTTGAGATAAGTTGTGTTTTAGCATGTAAGATAGCATATTATGCTTAAGACATTGAGTTGAAATTATTTGTTATGTGAAGTTTATTAAGATATGAGCTTACTAAGCTTTCAAAGATTACTCTTATGTTTTTCCTATGTTTATAGATTTTTAGAGATTTGGTCGGGTTGGAAGTCAGCTGAGATTACATCACATTATCTGGCTAATGATTTCGGTATTTATACCCTTTATGACTTGGTTATTTGGCATATATAGGCTATGGTATTTGATATTATGGTTGGAAATGTATTTGGTCATTTGAGATGGTTGATTATGAATGTGGTAGTAGAATTTGGTATGTTTTGATGTGCTAATGAATAACTAAAAGAAATGGTCAATTTTGGTAAGTTTCATGGTTGATTTGGGAAATTGATAAGATGAGAAATGCTATGAATTGAAATGGATTAATATAATGTATGAATCACATGGTTTTAATGTGAAATTAGTACTTTGAATTAGTATGTTTGAGTTGGATTTGTATATAGAAATTAATGATGTTGTTACGGGTCAAATTATGCATGATTTGGTATATTTTTGGCTACTTTTAGGATACGAGTTGATGCTTGTTTGATGCTTGTAGGTATGATCCAACTTTGGGTGGCAAATTGGCCTTGCAAATGACTTATATTTGCCCACATAGTTGAGCACACGGGCGTGTTATCGACCGTGTCTCTCAAGGTTTCAATTCGAAGTAAGTCAGGTTGCTACACGGGCAGAGATATGGTCTAAGGTACAGCTGTGTGAGGCACACAGCCTAACCACACGGGCGTGTGAGGCACACAGACTAGCCACATGGGTGCCTGCCCTGTTTTGAAAGAAAAATTTTCTAAGTTCCTCAAAGTTTCTGTATGTGATCGGTTTAGTCTTGAACCTTCTCGAAAGCACATTTAAGGTCTCGTAGACCTTTTAAAGGGACTATATGAGTATGAATTATTATGAAATGATGATGTATGGTTGATGTTGTGAAATGAGAGTAAAATATTTTGATATTTTTGGTAATGCCTTTTAACCCTAGTTCGGCGACAAATACGAGATTGGGGTGTTACATTTTATTGGTATTAGAGCCATGGTTTAGTCAGTTCTAGTACTATCATAGCATATGTCTCCGGAATCTAATGAAAATTATTTTGATGAGACAGATAAGTTTTCCAACCAAGCTAATTCTGATAGTACAGAAGTAAACACTCAAATATTTGAGTGAAAATGTGTTGATAATGAGTTGAGACTCATAAAGGTATGAATAAGAATACAAGATATTATGTTGTTGATAAATGCTGTAATGATACGAGTATATGAGTTGTGATATGTGGCCTATGACTACTATATGAAATGCTTTGATTATAAATTAGTGATTTGAGTTGACATATGAAATATGTGTTAAATACAAAAGTGTTGATAAGTCAATGATTATTAAATGTTTTGGGAATGTGAAATTAGAAATGAACTGGCTATTTGTGATAGTATATGTTATGTGCATGTATGTGAGAGTTAAATTTGAGGCTTTACTACCCTCACCCCCTTATTAGTAAAACGTTACAATGAAATCTGTATGATTTGGATTGAATAAGCTCACGAGTGTGGAGTTACAGAAATCCATGTTTGAAAGATTAGTAATGGGGTCAGAAAAGAGAATGAATCAGCAAATGAAGACAGTACTAAAAGAGGTATTGGATAGTTCTGAAGACTATTCAGATTATGCAGTGTCACTATTAATGAAGAAGTTAACTCCGATTAAACGACCTATTCAGGTATGTTATCTAAATATATTGGAGGCTTTTCTGAATTGATTTCTGTTAGTGATGGGATAATGTGAAAATTTCTGATGACAAAATTAAACAGTGGATTAATGTTTGAATTGTGTTGATGGTTAAGTACAGTGGTTGTGGTTGAGTTAATTACGACAATCACTTCTGATTATGCAATGTGTTCATTTACTTTCAGAGGTATATGTAGCTGATTATGTTAAGATGAAATTCTTATCGTATGAGAATGTTAGCTAAACATATTAATAGATGAAAGCATCATGATCTGTTTGGGTTATGTTCGACATTATTATGCCTTTCTCAGATAATTTATTTAATTTTGTGGATATGTAAGTCGATTGTAAAATTTGTGTGAGGCTAATATTCTTTTTCTACTGGTTATTGTTTTGTTGAATGTACGTGAAGATTATATTGCTTATGTTACTGTGGATTTCAGTATTTATGAGTGAAATTATTCTTTTTGGACATTTTCTGGGATATCATCGGAATTGATATCATTCTATATAGGTTGTAAATTTTCAAATATTTTGTGTAACTCCAAGTGTTGAAATTTCGCTATTTTGGTTTTCTTATGATTCTATGTGATTATCTGTAAGAGGTCTCTATTTGACAAAGATGACTATGTCTATTATGATTATAATCTCTGGCTTGAAATATGAGAGTACAGTGGTACCGTCTCAGGGTTATAGAAGTTGTGTTTCTGCAATGGTTGCTATTTAAATCGTATTTGATTATTTTATGTGTTCAAATGTTTCATTAACAGCTGGGATAATATTTATTATAGGGTTGAGACATCGTTCTTAATAAGGCCCAATGATTTCTATTTGGTTAAGGTGATTTCAGTATAATTCAGAGTTTTGATGATTAATATATGTGATTGCTTTATTATAAATTCTTTTCTAGTTCTCGTGAAGGTTCGACATTGATAGAAGTAAAAATGTTAAAAGATCAAGATCAATCTGTATAATGAGATGTCTAGGGTTAACATTCTAATAAGAAGGAAGATTTCTTCGATAGACCGATTCAGTAGTTAGTATGATCTAAATTATTGGAATGAAAAGTTAATTAGGTTATATGTGTTTGAATCTATCTATGAACTAGAAATAAACTTTGACCGTATATGTATGAATTGATGGATAATCTGGAAGAAGAATTTGTATTCTTGAAGAGTTGATACAGAATTATATCTGAGAAATGTTATGGTACATTAAAGTTAGTTTGGTTGTTGAAGCTTTCTTTTGCACGAGGATATTTTCAACCGAAACATCTGTTCTGGTTCAATCTGAGTTAAATAAAGAGATTATGATTTTTGGCCATACATTATTGAATGGTTCGAAATGTGTTCTAATACAGGAATGTGCAGAGACATCTTGTGATTTCTATAAAGTTAAAGCTACATAAAAAGAGTTATGTGGCATATTTGATGACTATAAGAGTTTAAAATGTTTAATTTCAAAGAAAGATCAGAACTTGGCACAACAAGGTTAGCTCGAATCATCGAAAAACTTTTGAGTCTGTAAGTAATTATTGACCGAGGAAAATAATTATAGTTTCGGATGTTCTGAATGGGAAACTCTTGTGTGCTTTGTGAGTGATGAATATGCGATTGATACTATCAAATGATGGATAGCTATTAGCTGAGTTAAAAGCTAAATTGATATTTATTCAATGGGTTTGTAAAGCTCAGAAATGTGTCAGCAAATTACAAGCTAAAAGGAGATTCAACGTCAATGGGTTTCCGATTTAAAATTTCAGACGTGAAACCGATGATTGATTGTTGTTTCGAGATAAAATGTGTATACTGAGAAGTTCAGAGAATTTTACAACAATTATTACGTGTAACTCTCAGTGGTAGCTTATTTATTCATACGAGGAGTGTTAACATGTAAGATAATATGAGATGGACGTACTGGTAAATGAGTATGAAACACGATATCTCTGATTTTATGCCCGAATGTTTGATCAGTTAGCAAGTTAAAGCCGATCATTTAGTGATTTTGAGACTATTATTGTTGGTTGAGTAATCATGTGAGAATGAAGATGGTATTGTATGAAGTATTGTATGGTTACAATTATCGAACCTTATAGTACTAGATTGAACTGTGTGAGAGAAAGATTCATAAAGATACTTTGATCAGAGAAATTGAAGAGAAAATAAAAATAATTTATAACAGCTTGAAAGTAGTTTTAGATTGGTAGAAAACTTATGCAGAATTGATACATAAAAGCATTGAATTTCAGTAAGATAACTGAGTATTTGTGAAAATATTGCCGAGATTGGAATTTCTTGACTTAGCTAAATAGAGAAGTGAAAAGGTAATTCCAGTGACTTCTTCAACTTAAATTACCGTCAGAACTCGAGAAGATTCGTAAAGTGTTTCTTATTGTGATGATTCGGCTTACTATGACATTAGCAAAAGACAAATCAGAAACTTGGTTGGTATGATCAAAGAGTTGTGAAATCTAAAGTTATGTGAGATTTTGATAATGCTATGTGAAAGGAACACTAATTTATTCTCTGGTAAGATTTTCAGGGACGAAAATCCCTAAGGGGTAGAGTTGTAACAGCCCAGTTTAGACCCTAGTCGAAACAGTGGTTTCGGGACCACAAATCCTAGTCAAAAAATATTTTAATATTATTTTTGGTATTTACAGCATGTGAAATAATATGTGCGAAATTTTAGTGAAATACTTTTATCGATTGGTTGTTTAATTTGATAAAAGGACTTAATCGCATAAAATGCAAAAGTAGCTTTCTATTTGTTAAAGTGCTTATTTGCTATGGTTTATTAAATGTGAGGTCTTTATGTGGCAAATAACCCATTTATGAGTTAGTGGATGATAGTGGAGTGGTATTTGGTGTAATTATTAATGTTATTAAACGTTAAATAAGTAAAAGGCATTATATATTAAATTAAATAAAACAAATTGTGTCATCTTCTTCCACTATCCATCTTCACCGAAATTTCAACCTAAAATCAGCCATGGGAGAGCTTGATATTCGACCAAACTTTGAAGACAAATTGGTGAGTAGTTTTTGCTTGGTTTTTAATAATTTTTACGTTTTTGAGATCGCTGCTTTGTAATCTGGCTAACCTGTACCTCCGCTTCTAAAAGTGTTAAAGAATTTGTGAATTGCCAGTGTTGAATACTTGAGATCTTTGATAGTTTTTGATGAAATATGAATATTTCATGTTAGATTTTCATCTTTTATAAAGTGATTTTTTATAAAAATGTCAAATTTTGACTAAATTGTGAAATATGAAAATATTGTGGTACAAATGTGAAATAAATGAAAAATATGGGTTGTTATAGCAATAAAGAGAATACGGCTAGCATGGGTATTTGAGTAATTTTGTGAATTTTATGTATTTGTGTAATAAGGACTAAAGTGCATAAATGTGAAATGTTAGGGGCTAAAATGCAAATTTCCCATTTATATGTTCTTGGATGAAAATTGAATGAAATGTTGAATAAGTAAGTTAATTTTGATATTAATTAGGTTGGAAAAAGTGGAATTCAGATCTAGATCGAGCGAAAGTCAAAATATCAGATTAGTCGACTTAATATGTCATTAGCACGAATGAGGTAAGTTCATATTTTAATAGACATTATTCAATCATGTTATAAATGCATATTATTTGTATGATTGAATTCAATGCTGAATGGTAATACAAATGTATGTATTCTGAGTAAGATATATATATATATATGTTATTATGATATTGAATTTCTTGAGAAGTAGAATATATGAATACGAGAAAGTTCCGATAACGTGACGACGTCCGAAAAGCCCTGTACGAACCCTAGGAATAGTAGAGGATACATATGTCATGACATATGATTACAAGATATGATTTCGTGTAAGATCGTGTCTGTGACACTGGCATCAATTAGAGATTACGTTTAAGACCATGTCTGGGACATCGACATCATATATGATTTCGCATAAGACCCTGTTTGGGATAGTGGCATCGATATTTGATTACATTTTAGACCATGTCTGGGACGTTGGCATTGTACGTGCTTTCTAAGCTGTTTGAGTATCCTTATTGATTCCGAACGGTTCAACGGGTGTTCCGAGAAATAAGTGATTAAGCGACATTCCGATTTAGGTACGTTGAAATGTATATAATATTTGATAATGAAAGGTAAGTATATATGTGCAAAAAAGGTTATATTGATGTATATGCAAATGAAATTTGAATATGTGCAAATGAAATATAAACTTGGGATACGTTGTGTTTTGGCATGTGAGATAGCATATTATGATTAAGACATTGAATTGAAATTATTTGTTATGTTAAGTTTATTAAGATACGAGCTTACTAAGCTTTCAAAGCTTACTCTGTGTGTTGTTCCTATGTTTATAGATTTTCGAAGATTTGCTCGGGTTGGAAGTCAGTGGAGATTGCATCACACTATCTGGCTAATGATTTCGGTATTTATACCCTTTATGACTTGGTTATATGGCATGTATAGGGCATGATATTTGATATTATGGTTGGAAATGTATTTGGTCATTTGAGATAGTTGATTATGAATGTGGTAGTGGAATTTGGCATGTTTTGATGTGCTCATGAGTGGCTAAAAGAAATGGTCAATTTTGGTAAGTTTCATGGTTGATTTGGGAAATTTATATGATGAGAAATGCTACGAATTCAAATGGATTAATATAATGTATAAATCACATGGTTTTGATGTGAAGTTGGTACTTTGAATTGGTATGTTTGAGTTGGATTCATATATGGAAATTAATGATGTTGTTACAGGACAAATTTTGCATGATTTGGTATGTTTTTGGCTGCTTTTGGGATATGAATTGATGATGTAGGTATGTGTAACACCCCAAACCCGGCCCATGTGTTATGATCGAATCTAATGTGTCACATGAGGAAAATGTATAAAATCCTTGTGATTCGTACTAAAATATATATTGATTTGTTATAAACAAGAAAACAAATTTGATTTAAAATATTTGATAAAATACAGAGTAAACAAGTTTGGATGTAAATATTTGATAAAATACAACTATTTTTGAGAGGTTGATAGATGAATCAAAAAATCAAGGTAGTGAACTTTAAAACCGTGACTTTTAAAAATGTCATCGATAATTTGAAAGAAAGTCCAAGTTAAAATCATTTGTAGAAGTTTGTTATAAAATCAATTTATTAATCAAGTTTGGAAAAACCATTGGTTATGCTTTTAGAAAATTCCCATTTTAAAAATAATTCAAGCAACATAATAAATATGTCCAAACATAAAGCAAATTAAAGTTTACCTGAAACACTCCAAACCGGGCCCACAAGCCCTGACCGGATCTGGCATGCTCCTTGAGTAAAACAAAGCTAAATCTCGTTTTGTCATCTTGGAAAAAAATTGGTGGATTTGAAGAAAATAGATTTGTGTTATGGTTAAGTTGAAAACTGTGTTGTTATTGAAGTTTGTATTAAAATGTTATCTTCATGTTTCAAAAATTACAAGTTAAAAGAAATGCCGAATTTTAGAGCTTATCACTAAGTTGAAAATCGTAGGTGTTTAGGTGTCAAAACATTTGAAGTTGTTTTACGAAAAATTTTTAACCATTTGTTTGATGTTGATCGTATCGAAATAAAAATTAAAACACATAAATAAAAAATTTAAATAGTAATGGCCTTATTACAACAAAAACAAAAACCCGAAATAAATCCCAAAAACCTAATAAGAAAACGTGATAGGTTTAATTATAAGGAAACACGAAAATGCTGAGCTGAACATGGCCACCACAAAGTCCCTGCAGGCCCGGTCCATTTCACTGAGTATCACCTGCAAAATGTTAGCCCACGAAGGGTGAGTCAACAGACTCAGTGTATAACAACCAACATAGATTCCCAATCGATTAAGGTATATTGAATCACATATAAACAAATATAAGCAATGATGCAACCCAAACCCACCTAGATATCCAACCTCTACACACCACCCATACCTGCCAATCACACCGTGGGGATTACTAAATCGACCCTCCATCCGCTACACACCATCAAAGGCGTCATTGCGATCAATCGCACATCACCCTTATAATCGTGGCATAGCCAACAGATAATGTGACAGAGTCACCGGATTCATAATATGTGACATAGGTCACCGGATAATGTGGTAAAACCACCGGAACACTTCCCCTTTATCATTATCTCCCATATGCCCATGCATCATACAAAACATACAGATGTCATGCAATATACCTTACCCTATGGCCATAACGAAATTTCACATATTTTCATATCAATGTTTATAAACATTATTAACTGAGTATTAAGGGGTAACGTACCTGAATACACTGTACCATTGAATGGTACCCTTAGCCATGTTCATTCATAACCTTATTAACACATTTTTTTCATTTTCTTTAATAATAGGGAATTAGGGTGGGGTTACAGACCTGATAACACTGAGAACAACGCTTTCGATCATGACACTCCTCCTTTATCTTTGTCGAACCCTTCCTATAACATCATAGTTAGAATCGGCTAACACTTAAAAGGAATGGCCTTTGGCCGAATACTCCATCCCCCTTACCTTGCTTGATCAAGTCCCAAAATCTATCCCCTGCCCTTGAAGGTTGCCGAAACCCCTACATAACTTATGTTAGATTCGGCTTATTGCATAAGATCTACAAGAATGGCCCTTGACCGAATGTTACATCCTGCTTACCTCGAATATCCAAATCCCGAAAGATCTCCCCCTAATCGTCGGCTACAAATGAATCCCGAAACCCACCTTCATGGTTTCAGCCAAAGAGACATAGGGGATTAGAGTCTTTTATTTCTATAGTTCAAGAAGGAAAAAGAAAAAGAAATAAGTCCACAGAGATCCTTACCACGCAAAAGAGTGACCAAAACGCAACTAGTCAACTGGCTCTAAGAAATCGACAAGAAGAAACCCAAAGTAGAGAAAATAGATTCAGAGGAGAAGGATGATAGGCTTTTGGTGCTTAAGAACAATCGGTTTCAAATGGGTAAAGATGCAATGGGACTTTCAGCTTTAGAGAGTAATAATAAAAGGTATGGATTTTGGCTTAATGCTAAATGAGCAAATCGGCTATGGAAGTAAAATATGGAATGGAGGAGAAAGAAAAAGAGGTGTTGGTTATCTCACTTGCGGCACAAGAGGAAACGAAATGAGAGAAGAGGAGATGGCTTAAAGAAACCAAAGAAGATGTAGGCCAAATGCCGAATGGTAACCTACCCTTAAAGTTTCGACGAAAGAGGAAAGTTTAGGAGAGAAGAGAAAGAGAAATTGAAACAAGGGAAAGAGTGCCAAAAGACTAAGAAGAGTTTTTGGCTAAACAAAAGAAGCATTCTTACTCTCGTACTCACACCCAAAAACCGATTGTGTGCCTCAAAACCCCTGTGCCGAAAATCCACCTATGCTTTTCGGCTCAACCTTCAGCAAAACCGAATATATCCCACCTCTTTACTCCTCTCTTGATTTTGACTAACATTCAAACACTTGCTCCCCTCGTTTTTCTCCTAATTCTTCTCTTCTTCTCTCATTCAAATGAATTTGAATGAGTCAACACCTATCCTGCCTTCTTAGCCGAATCTTCAAGTTCCTTGACCAAATCCAATGCTCATCCATTTAGAGTCCCTGTGCCGTCCAACACTTCACTCTCCTTGGTGAAAAATAAAAGCTCAAAATGCTACTTGTGTTGCTCAAACCTAGGTCCCTTCACAACCCCCTGAGGCGTCACTCCCCTGTGCCCTAAGTGGCGCCTCCCTTGCCACTTTACTAGTTAAGTTTTTGTGTCATAAGCCACACACTATACTCCTTAAGGCCTAGCTCCCTTAGCTCTCTTTTTAGGCTTAAAATCAAATATTTTTCTAAGGCTTTTACCTACATCCAAAGGTTCCCAAAGCCCCCAAAACACATACAGACCACACACAAGCACATAGCCACATATATTTAAGTTAAAACGCATAACCCCTAAATCCCGGATATTACATTACCCCAGAGGCCTTATTACAACTTTAAAACTCAAAATAGTAAAGGTAATGAAATAATACAGAAAAATAGTTTACTAATGTTTGTAAACATCATTTATGAAGTATGGCCTCCACCGAGTCATCCATGTCCCCAAGTCCCCGTCACTGAGCGTTACCTACAGGGATTAAGAAAAGAAAGGGGGTGAGTTACAAGAACTTAATGTATAATCACCTTACCGTTTTCCACTGGGCTTGAACCCGTTTAGCAAAAATTTAGGCTTGAGCCCATATAACAATAACTTGGGCCGAAGCCCATTTATAAAACAGAATATATCAAATGAATCAAATGAATGTAATGCAATCCCAACCCAATCCTAATAATCCATCCGCTACACACCACCCGTACCAACCAACACACCTGTGGGGATCAAGTCAACCCACCCCGCCAACACACCAATCTCAGGCATTTTGCCTTTTATAACAAATGTAATTGTGGACAAGCCACCAGAATCACAGAATATACGTGGCATAGCCACCAGACAGATTGTGACAGAGTCACCAAAATATGTCGTAGAGCCACCAGATTACTTCCTCCTATCATCAATATCCCAATCCCATACTGAATTATGTAAATTCAACATACATAGTAAATCATGATATTTACTAATATAACAACAATAATTAATTCAGACAAAAGTTCAGCCTATTAACACTTTGCAAATTGGCCCTTTAAGGTAAATTATCAAATCGGCCCATTAAGCAATATATATCAATTTGGCCCATTAAGCAATATATCAATTTGGCCCATTAAGAAATATATCAATTCGTCCCATTAAGCAATATATTAACTTGGCCCAAAAAGGGTATTTTCGTAATTCGGTAATTTTTGCAATCCAGACTTAACTACTAATTTGGGCATAAAAATTTAAACTGTCCAACTGCGTCGTATTAACTAAATTGACTATAACTTGAGTTAGAAATCTTGAAATCTAAATTCGTAGATTTTCCTTGAAACTATACTCATATGTCTTCTTACTAAAATTTTTCCAGAATTTTTGGCTTAACCATTTAGGACAGTTTATTCCTTAAAGTTTCCCTTGTTTCACTGTCCAATGATTTTGACCTCTCTTACCTTAATTTCAAATATCTCACTGTCTAGTTTTCATATATTTCTTCCACTTTTTTTCCTAATGAAAATAGGCTTACTAAGGAATCTAGACATATAAATTATAACCCATAATTCACTTTGTACAATTTTATAAGAGTTTTCGAAGACAAATCAAGGAACCATGAGGTCAATCAGAACCAGTCTCACTAAAATTAGAATATCACAGAAAATAAAATTTTTTTCCCTTCTATGTTTCTTTCATATCAAAATAGACACAGTAAGCTTTTATTGAATATCTTATTCACTTTCAAAATCCCTTTCTCCTATTTTTCATGATTTTTTGAAGTCACATCATTGCTACTGACCAAAACTGTTTCATTGCAAAAACATGGTTACCACTATGAACCTACGTATGCCCGAGTGATCACAGATGCCGGTTTTCGGTTTTCCTTGGTATTTCGACCAAATCACAGAACATTCCATGAAAACTTTTAGAGATGTGTGAGATTACACACCATTTCAAACATGTATTCGGAAAGTATAGGATTACACATCTTGATTAGGATTCCCTAAAGAACCACGCTTCGTTGCCCCCTTAAAAATAAAATCGATCAAAAGTTATCCTCGATTTCTTAAAGTTTCCAAAAGCCCAAAAGTACTCATTCACAAGAGTCACTTACCATAATCGCGATCCTTCCCTACTAGATTCTAAAATCCAGCCTTGCACCTTGGCTATTGCAATGAGTCCCAATCAACTTTCAAAACCAAGGGTAAGAGAAAGATAAGTGGCAACAAAGGATGGCTTGATTCGGCCTTCATCAAAAGAGAATAAGAGGAGTTTAAATAACAACAAGTGGCTAGGTTCGGCTTAGCCGAGTGATGAGAGTTTCGGCTTAGCCAAGTCAAGAGAAGAAAGAACAAACAACATGAATAAGAAGAAAGAACCTTTATCTTAATAATAGGGATGAACCAAAATGAAGAACACGACTTGGCACTAGTAGCAAGACAACAAAGAAGGATCGGTAGTTTCGATTTTCAAGAGAAGATGAGTGAAAAATAATTGGTCAAAAAGGCTAGGTGTTTTCGGCAAGACAAGAAAGAAAAGAGAAAATGTCCACTATTGTCTTGAAGTTGCGACAATGGGAGGAGGAGTTGGAAGAATGAACACAAAGGATGCCAAAAGGAATTAGACCTAAAAGCACCAAAACTATCAAAATGCTCCCATCAAAATTCAGCTACCCTCTCCCTTTTCCAAAACATTATCATCTTTACCAAAAGATGAACATAGACCAAATAAAACCTTTCCAAAACATCCCCCACAAAAAATGCCAACATGTTCCCTATTCCTTCCCTTTTCTTTTACTCCTTTCCATCCATTTTTCCTTACCATATTTCCTTAGCCACCATGCCAAAACTAAAAAGTCCACCTTACCAAAAATACATCCATGGCCGACACTTAGGGAAAGAATACAAAAAAATTAGTCAAAAATTTGCACTTGATGGGATTTGAACCTCTTCTCTCCTTGTCCTCCCCTTGATGCCATAACCTCCTTGCCATATGCTCATTTATGCTAGCACATTACTCACCTATTTCCATAAGCCTTGATGCCACTTACTATCTCTCCTTAATAGGCTTAAACACAAAATTTTACTAAGCCCCAAGTTAAACTCGGAACTTCCTAGAAACCTCATAACTTTCCAAAATCACCCTCCCAATAAGTTCAACTTGAAACAAAGCCATTCTCTTGCGCTCCAAAAATCTTAAATGCTTTCGTGCTCAAGGCCCAATGGGCCCAATCCTACTAGGCCCAATTTCAGGATGTTACAGTATGACCCAACTTTGGCTGGCAAATTGGCCTTGCAAATAGCCTATATTTTCCCGTACGGTTGAACACACGGGTGTGTGTCTCTGACCGTGTCTCTCAAGGTTGCAATTCGAAGCAAGTTAGGTTGCCACAAGGGTAGAGATATGGTCGAAGGCACGACTATGTGAGGCACACGGCCTAGCCACACGGGCGTGTACCTTGTTTTGAAAGAAAAATTTTCTAAGTTCCTCAAAGTTTTCATATGTGATCGGTTTAGTTCCGAACCCTCTCTAAAGCATGTTTAAGGTCTCGTATACCTTTTAAAAAGACTATATGAGTATGAATTATTATGAAATGATGATGTATGATTGATGTTGTGAAATGCGCATAAAATATTCTGATATGTCTGGTAATGCCTTTTAACCGTAGACTGGCTATGGATATGGGTTTAGGGTGTTACATAGTGTAAGACCATGTCTGGGATATGGGATCAACATTGATATGTGTGCTAGTGTAATACCATGTTTGGGACATGGGATCGGCCACATTATGAGAGCCAGTGTAAGACCATGTCTGGAACATGGCATCGGCATTGATATGTGTGCTAGTGTAAAACCATGTCTGGGACATGGCAGCGGCACATTATGAGAGACAGTGTAAGACCATGTCTAGGAACTGGCATTGGCATTGAGAAGAGAGCTAGTGTAAGACCATGTCTGGGGCATGGCATCAGCCTCTACATGTGAGCCATTGTAAGACCATGTTTGGGATATGGCATCGGTATTTTACCCTCTTGTGTGAGGCTTATCGGATATCCTTTATTATTCCAAACTGTTCCACGGGTTATTTAAAGCTTATTATAAAAATATTAAAGTATATAATCATGTTGCGAGTGGTACAGGTTCTTACTCGAAACTCATGAGATATGAGCATAGTTATGATGCCTTAATGGTAAGGATGAAATTGAGTAAGTTATATCTATGAGAATGATTTCAAGACGATCTTGTAGTCTTTATCTTATACTTGTGATGTGTAAATATGTAGTAAATCTACCATTGTTAATGTAACACCCCTTACCCGTATTCAACGTTGGAATCGGGTACGAGGTATTACCAGACTTAACATACATCATCGTACAATATCGGGCTATAAATTTCAATCAACTTAAAACATTCCATCTGAAATCATAATGGCCCTATTATGGGTCTATGAGACCCTAAACATACATACGGGATGGTTCGAAACTAAACTGAAAACTCATGAACACTTAGAATTTTTTTGCTAAAAATAGGGCCGCACGCTCGTGTGGACAAGCCGTGTGGTCACAGACGTCCATGTTCCTAGCCAGTGTGCATTTTATTTTTCATTTCGAACCTATAGGGGTTTTCACACAGCCAGGCACACGCCCGTGTCCCCTACATAACCATGACACGCCCGTATCCTCACTCGTGTGTGAAAACCTTGACATTCTATTTATGAAGTCAGCAGACACTTAGAGGCACATGCCCTAGTTACACACCCGTGTACTAGCCTGTGTGATGAATTTAATATTCGTAAATTAGATGCAGGGTACACACGGCCTATCAACACCCATGGAGCTAACCGTGCGTCACACATGGCCTAGACACACGCCCGTGTGCCTACCCGTGTGGACAATTATAAAGCCAATTGCCACAATGAAAAACAATCACATTTATACCATTTCAATGCAACACTTAACATAGTCATAATACATTTCTATTATCCAAAATCATTACATCCGTACTATATTCATCATGTATATACTTTACTCATAACTCATCAATTTGCACAGACTTACTCTTCATGAATTTTATCATCATTGAATATATAAAACTTAACAAGTATTGGCCAATTTCCAATGACCATTTAGAAAATGAATGAGAAGTATTAATAGCCATCTCATTGGCTAACAAGTATGACATATTGCAAAATAACCAAATTCCTATACGTGCCATACCCAAACTTAATTAAACTTTGCTATACCAAAGAGTAGTTGATAGTTTCATGCAAACTCTGACGTCCTACGATCTCCCAGCTAGCTTGGCGATACTACAAGGAAAAGGGAAATAAGAGGGGTAAACATAAAGCTTAGTAAGTTTTCATGATATAAATAGAAACATAAAGGCTCATGATAACATCCATTCAACACACTAAATAATACATAATATCTCAAGAACATCGACATAACTTACTCATGCTTACTCTTACCAAATCACATTTCACATTTTTTGCATTCATTTCTAGTAAATTACTCATAGGTACCTGTATCACTTCATCACATAACTTTAGTACTTTTATTCTTTTGAACATATACTTTGCTCTTTTCATCTTTAACATAAACTTAGCTCTTTACCCGTTGAACTACTTGAAATACCAAAGGACACTCAATCTCATCATACATGTAACACGATGCCAATGCCATATTTGAAATATGGTCTTACATGGGATCACATCTCGATGTCGATGCCATATCCCAAATATGGTCTTACACGGGATCTCATGTCTTGATGTCAAAGCCATATCCCAGATATAGTCTTATACAAGATCGTATATCGATGTCAATGCTATGTCCCAGACATGGTCTTACACGAGTTCCCAGACATGGTCTTACACGAGTTCTTTCTTCGGTGATGAGGCCATGTCCCAGACATGGTCTTATAGGAACCTTCATTTGGTGCCGATGCCATGTTCCAGACATGGTCTTACACGGGACCATCTTTGTCTCATGTTGTGGCAATAGTATCCTTGCTATTCTTAATGTTCAACCTGGACTTCAACTTAACGTAATTTCATTATACTCTCATTGAGCCATCATTAATTGATTTCATATAAATAATATTCATTTCTCATAATATCAAGCAATTAAAAACATAATAACATTATGTAGCTGTAACACCCCCAAACCCAGCCTAGACGCTATGGCCGAATCTGATGATATCACATCAGAGGAAAATCTCAAAACGAATTTATTTAGCGAAAAACATAGGTTTAAGGTTTAGAAGCCCAAAACTTTTGAATCTTGTTAAGTTAAGATAAAAAGCTCATATTTTAGTAAAAGCGTCCATATGTTGACTTATTTCAAAAATCATGTTCAATCTTAAGAAATTTAATTAAGTTTAATAAATAAACAGTAATAATAAAACCCATAAGTACAGTCAATTTGGAGTTACAAGGCCTTAATACAGCCCAACAAAAATGAAGTAATTAAAACAATAAGTTATACGAACTAAAGGAACAAAACATCTAAATCGCTTGCAATGAGGCCATTTTCGAGTCCCCTTCCATGTCAAACTGCCTACTGTGCATCACCTGAAACATTAAATAAAATGGTGTGAGTTTCGAAACTCAGTGTGTACAACCCTTGGCATTCAATTCAATATACATTTATCACATTGGGCCTAAGCCCTATCACAATCGGTGGTCTTGGGCCTTAACCCACAATGACCTCATATCATTTCATATAGAAACAAGATTATGCAAAACCCTCCCCAAAAATCCATCCACTACACACTATTTCCCTTCCAACCTTATGCACTTGTAGGGATTTCTAAATCTACCCACCTAGCCTCTACACTCCAAAGGCAGCACCAACAACGACACTACTCAACATTGCAGCAAAGCTACTACTATATTAATGGGCTTAAAGCCACCGATGGATCCACGATCGTCAAGCGACTATGCGATCCTCAAATTCTTCCTCTGTACCATAATTCCCACCCATATGCATCCTAAACAGAATATCATATGAATGCAGCATGCACATGATTAACATCCATAAAATTCATATTCATCACATAGGGGTATTTTAGCCATTTCACAATCAAGGGCATTTTCGTAATTCTACCTACAAGGGTATTATCATAATTTTACCCTACAGGGGTATTCTCAAAATTTCTTGCATCTCAGGTTTTAGCTATGAACTTTGGCCTATCAACAAGTCATCACGACTAAAGTGAGTAGACACTATGCACCAGGTAGGATACCAGAGAAGATGAGGTGGGCCACTAGGACCGTTTAAGTACCAAGCTCTCCCTAGATCCAATCCGAGACATGCATATGTCCATTGCCACACCTTAACCTATCGACTTGTCCACGGACATGTTTGATTATTACAAAAGTTTTATGTTATTCAAAAGTTTGTCAAGCTAGGCTTAGAGTCCATTAAACCCTAACATATATTTCTAGAATCTCATAAGGCCCATTAACCCCATTTCATGTCATATATCCCATTAAGCCAATTTTATGCTCATATAGCCCATCAAGCCAATTTCATTCTCATATAGCCCATTAAGCCAATTTCATGCTCATATAGCCTATTGGGCTCATGTACGATCCAATCATACAACCGTACATGCCAATTCATTATTCATGCTCACATATCAACCATGGTCATTTTGGGCCCACAAGTTTGGCAGGCCCATTTAGCGACTTACGGCTTTTCGACGTTACCGATATCATATGAGTAGTGTTTGTACACACCTGGTAACCACACGTGCTGTAAACCCCTTAACCACGTACCTACAATCGACATCACTTAACAATTAATCATGGCTTCATACACACTTTATTAGAGACCGAAACCTCACCTTAACCTTACTGTGTGCCATACGTTCTAGTAGCTTTTCCTTTGCTACTATTTGCAATTATCCTCTAGATCTACACCCAAACATATATCGTCAAAATTATGTGACCCATATTCCACATAAGTCACCCCTATAAGCCATATTACATTCGGCCATTTACTAAACCACAACTGAGACGAGTGCACTTACCTCTTGCTAACGATCCTTACCTACCGCGTTTGCGATCTCTGAACCCTACCCTTATTAATACAAAGCTAACGACAAGGATAGGTTAGATAGCCCTTCAACTTTTAACAAAACACACTAAGAATATTGACTAAATACTTACCAAAACACTCCTTTGATCCTACGGTCTAGATATCTACTGAAAAGATTCAGCTTTAAACTTGGCTAAAAGTGGGTAACAATCGATTATTAATGAAGGAAAAATAACTAAGAATCGACACAAGTAGGGCTATTTTATATAAAGGTGTATTCAACTTTCAGAGAAAGAAAAAGAACACAACACTCATAGGAATTTTTGGCAAAAAGAATGATGGGTTCTTTCTTTTAGGCAAATGGAAGAATTCGGCTGAGGGGGAGAAAAACGAAATTTTCAAGAACATCTCAAAGGGATTCGACACCCTTCTTTTATAGCCAAAAGCCAAAACTCCCTTCCCCCAGAGTGCCATTCGGCACCATCACATCCACACTCCTAATCCCCTAACTTTACTCTCTGATAATCCCTCCATCTCATCCAAATTTTCCTTCTCTATCAGCTCACAAGACCAAGTCAAACACTCCAACGAAAAAGTTCAAATTCAACACAACTTTGGCCGTCCACTATGCAAAATAAACAATCCTAAAATACCTTACCACTACTCGAACCTTGGACCTCTTTACGCGACCTTGTAGCTCCCCAAGTGACGCCATCTTGCCACTGGACCCAGGCCCACTTGTGTACTATTTTCCTTTTAACCTGCTTAAGAGGCCTAAAGCCTGAGACTAGGATCCCAATAAGGAAAAAATTAACTTTTTCCCTATGGTTTTCCTTATCCTTAAGACTTCAAATAAACATGGTAATAACTCAAACTTAATATTCTAAGTGTTACACACACATACCAACTTTAGTGCACAAAAATTAGGGTTTCGAGATTTTGGGGCATTACAATTATACCCTCTAAAAAAAATTTGGCCTCGAAATTTACCTAATTGAAACAAGTGAGGATATTGTAGTCGCATTGCCTCCTTGAGCTCCCAAGTAGCCTCATTAGCATTATTGTTACGCCAAAGCACTTTGACTAAAGTGACAGACTTCCTTCTTAATACCTTAACATCTTGATCAATTAACTGGACCAACTCCTCTTCAAAAGCTAGGTCTGGTCTAACCTCGATCTCCTCGACCGACACGATGTCAGAAGCATCTGAGCAATAACGCCTTAACTTTGACACATGGAACACATCGTGTATTTGGTTCAGTTTAGATGGCAATTCTAGCCGATAGGCAACTAGCCCAATTCACTTCAACACCCGATATGGCCCAATGAATCTAGGGCTTAACTTACCCTTCCGACCAAATCTTAACACCTTCATCCAATGGGAAACCTTGAGAAAAACCATGCCCCCACAACATACTCGATCTCTCTCCGTTTGAGGTCAGCATACGACTTCTGCCTATCCGCTGCCTCCTTCAACCGATCTCGAATCAACTTTACCTTATCTTCAGTGTCAGCTACAAACTTTGGACCCAAAACTTGCTGCTCACCCAACTCAGTCCAACAAGTCAGAGTATGAAATCTTCGCCCATATAGTGCTTCATATGGAGCTATTCCAATACATTCCTGATAACTATTGTTATATGCGAATTCAGCTAACGACAAGTAGTCCTCCTAACTACCTCAAAACTCTATTACACACCCTCTCAGCATATCCTTCAATACTTGAATTACCCTCTCCGACTGACCGTCAGTCTGAGGGTGGAATGCCATACTAAAATCCAACCTCGTACCCAATGCTTCATGCAGCTTCTTCCAAAAGTGAGACGTAAAATAAGGGTCTCTATCAGATATAATAGAGACTGGAACACCATGTAACCTCACAATCTCTACCATATACAACCGTGCCAACTTATGTAATGGGTAGTCAGTGTGGACCGGTATAAAATGAGCAGACTTAGTTAACCGATCCACAATGACCTACACAAAGTCATTCGTAGCAGACGTCAAGGGTAGCCCACTAACAAAATCTATAGTAACCCGCTCCCACTTCCATAGTGGGATCTTAATCGGCTGAAGTAATCCTGATGGCAACTGATGTTCCACTTTGACTTGCTGACATACCTGACATTTGCCAACAAACTCTATAACCTCGTATTTTAATCTCGGCCACCAATAAAGCTCTTGTAAATCCTGATACATCTTGCTACCTTCGAGTTGCATAGCATAGAAACTACTATGCACTTGCCGTAATATCGACTTCCTTTGCTCTTCATCCCTTGGCACACAAATTATACCACAGAAACACAATAACCCATCACTATTTATCCCAAAATTCACTGTTTCCCCATTCTCAACTTGCTTGAATCGAGAACTCAGAGTTTTATCCAATGACTATTTAACTTTAATCTCCTCAACCCACAGTGGCTTCACTTGCAATTCGGCTAACAAAATCTCATCATCATGCAGTCTCAACTGAGCAAACATTGCCCTCAAATCCAACATAGCCCTACGGCTTAGCACATCAGCCACCACATTCACTTTGGCAGTGTGATATTCAATCGTGCAATCATAATCCTTTAATAGCTCAATCCATCTACGTTGCCTCAAGTGCAACTCCTTCTGAGTCAAGAGGTACTTCACACTCTTGTGATCCGTATAAATGCTGCACTTCTCTCCATACAAGTAATGCCTCCAAATCTTAAGTGTGAAAACCACTACTGCCAACTCCAAATCATTGGATGGGTAATTCCCCTCGTGAGTCTTAAGCTGGCGTAACGCATAAGCAACCACCTTCCCCTCATGCATAAAAACACAGCCTAAGCCCACATGTGACGCATCGCTATAAACCGTAAACTCCTTTCCCGGCTCTGGCTGAATTAACATAGGGGCCTCCATTAAAACCTTCTTAAGCTTCTCAAAGCTTTCTTGCTGTTTATTAGTCCAAACAAATGACACTCCCTTCCATAGTAGCTTGGTCAAGGGTGCAGTGATTAGGGAGAACCCTTTAACAAACTACCTATAGTACCCTGCCAGGTCTAGAAAACTTTAAATTTCTGACATCGTCTTAGGTCGTTTCCAATGCAACACTGCTTCCACCTTCCGAGGATTAACTCTAATCCCCTCAGCTAAGACCACATGTCCTAATAAAGTGACTTCCCTTAGCCAAAATTCATACTTTGCTAAACTTGGCATAAATTTGCTTCTCTCTTAGCATCTGTAACACAATCCTTAAGTGTTCATCAAGATCAACCTCCATTCTCGAGTATACCAAGATGTCATCTATGAAGACTACTACGAACTGTTCTAGGTACGATTGAAAAACCCGGTTCATAAGATCTATAAAAGCAGCAGGTGCATTCGTTAGCCTAAAAGGCATCACCAAAAACTCGTAATGTCCATAACGAGTTCTGAAAGCTATCTTATACAAATTTGTTTCCTTAACCCTCAGTTGATGGTACCTTGAACGCAAGTCAATCTTCAAGAAAACTGAAGCTCCCCTATGTTGATAAAAAAGATCATCTATCCTAGGCAGAGCATAGTTATTCTTAATAGTTAACTTGTTCAATTACCTATAATCGATGCACATCCTTATGGACCCATCCTTCTTCTTCACAAATAATACCAATGCTCCCCATAGAGACACACTTGGTCTAATAAATCCGTAGTCCAATAACTCATTGCGTATGGCCATCTCTGAAATAAAGTAACAAAATGTCTAAATCACTTACAATGTGGCCATCTCTCGAGTCCTCTTCCACGTCGAATCGTCTACTGTGGATCACCTAAAACATTAAATAAAATGGTGTGAGTTTCGAAACTCAGTGTGTACAACCCTTGGAATTCAATTCAATATACATTTATCACATTGGGCCTAAGCCCTATCACAATCGGTGGACTTGGGCCTTAACCTACAATGACCTCATATCAATTCATATGGAAACAAGGTTATGCAAAACCCTCCCCAAATCCATTCGATACACACCATTTCCCTTCCAACCTTATGCACTGTAGGGATTTCTAAATCGACCCACCCATTTGCTACACTCAAAAGGTAGCACCAACAGTGGCACTACTCAACGTTACAATAAAGCTGCTACTCATATAATGGGATAAAAGCCACCGGTGGATCCACGGTTGTCAAGCGACTATGCGATCCACAAGTTCTTCCTCCGTACCATAATTCCCACCCATATGCATCCTAAACAGAATATCATATGAATGCATCATACATATGAGCAATATCCATAAAATTCATATTTATCACATAGGGGTATTTTAGCCATTTCACAATCAATGGTATTTTTGTAGTTCTACCCTATAGGGGTATTCTCATAATTTCTTGCATCTCGGGTTTTAGCTATGAACTTTGGCCATCAACAAATCCTTGTGGCTAAAGTGAATAGACACTATGCACCAAGTAGGATACCAGAGAAGAGGAGGTGGTCCACTAGGATCGCTTAAGTACCAAGCTCTCCCAAGATCCAATCCTGAACATGCATATGTCCTTTGCTACACCTTAAACTATCGACTTGTCCACAGACATGCTTGATTATTACAAAAGTTTTATGTTATTCAAGAGTTTTTCAAACTAAGACTAGAGTCCATTAAACCCTAACATATATTTTAGAATCTCATAAGGCCCATTAAGCCTATTTCATGTCATATAGCCCATTAAACCAATTTCATCCTCATATAGCCCATTAAGCCAATTTCATGCTCATGTAGCCCATCAAGCCATTTTCATGCTCATATAGCCCATTGGGCTCATTTACGATCCAATCATACAACCGTTCATGCCAACTCATATCTATTTTGGGCCAACAAGTTTGGCAGGCCCATTTAGCCACTTTTGGCTTTTCGACGCTATCGATATCGTGTGTGTAGTGTTTGTACACACCTGGTAACCACACGTGCTGCAAACCCCTTAATCACGAACCTACAATCGACATCACTTAATAATTAATCATGGCTTAATACACACTTTATTAGAGACCGAAACCTCACCGTAACCTTACTGTGTGCCACACGTTCTAGTAGCCTTTCCTTTGCTACTATTTGCAATTATCCTCTAGATCTGCACCCAAACATATATCGTCAAAATTAAGTGACCCATATTCTACATAAGTCACCCCTATAAGCCATATTATATTCGGCCATTTACTAAACCACAACCGAGATGAGTGTACTTACCTCTTGCTAACGATCCTTACCTACCACGTTTGTGATCTCTAAACCTTACCCTTGTTAATACAAAGTTAACGAAAAGGAGAGGTTAGATAGCCCTTCGAATTTTAACAAAACACATTAAAAAGATTGACTAAATACTTACCGAAACCCTCTTTTGATCCTGGGGCCTAGATAGCTACTGAACAAGATTCGACTTAAAACTTGACTAAAAGTGGTTAACAATCGACTTGTGATGAAGGAAAAATAACTAAGAATCCACATAAGTAGGAGTATTTGATATAAAGGTGTATTCAGCTTTCAGAGAAAGAAAAAAACCACAACACTCATAGGAATTTTTGGCAAAAAGAATGATGGGTTCTTTCTTTTTGGCAAATGAAAGAATTCGGCTGAGGGAGAGAAAAGTAAAATTTCCAAGAACCTCTCAAAGGGATTCGACACCCTCATTTTATAGCCAAAAGCCAAAAATCCCTTCCCCCAAAGTCCCATTCGACACCATCACATCTACACTCCTCATATCCTAACTTTTCTATCTGATAATCCCTCCATCTCATCCGAATTTTCCTCCTCTATCAGCTCACAAGACCAATTAAAAATCCAATGAAAGAGTTCAAATTCAACACAACTCTAGCCGTCCACTATGTAAAATAAACAATCCCAAAATACCTTACCACTACTCGAACCTTGTACCTCTTCATGCGACCTTGTAGCTCCCCAAGTGACGCCATGTAACAGCCCAAATTTGACCCTAATCGGAACAATGGTTCCGGGACCACGAATCTGAGTCCGAAAAATTTCTAGATATTATTTTTGGTGTTTATTGTATGTGAATTAATGTGTGTGAAAGTTTCGTAAGAAAATTTTATCGTTTGAGTGTTTAATTTGACAAAAAGGACTTAATCGTGTAAAGTGTAAAAGTTGCATACTATAGTGAAAAGTGCTAAAGTGATAATGGCTTTTTAATATGGAGTCCTAAAAGAGCAATTAGTCCATTCTACAAGTTAGTGGGCGGCAATGGTCTAAAATGACCTTAAAATATATGTTAAGTATATTATTTTTAAAAGGGTAAAATAGTAATCCATTTTAAATAAATGTTACATGTTAAAATAAGACAAAAATTTAAGATGGTGATCATCTTTTTCATGGATGGCCGAATGTGGAAGAAAAAGAAGCCATGGATGAGCTTTAATATTTGGCACTATTGAAGCTTAAATCGGGTACGTGTCTTGCTCGGTTTTTGATAATTTTTACGTTTTTGTAATCGTTGCTTCGAGAACTATCAAACCCATGTACTAATTTTGTGAATTCATAATGTTTGTGTGATATGCCATTGATGATATTTTAAGCTTTTTGATGGTTATTGATGTTAAATGAAAGATAGGTGCTAGATGAACACATTTTTTTCTTGAATTTTTGATAAATTTAAATAATTATGGCTAAATTGTGAAAATTAAATTTTAGAGGGACTTAAATGTGAAATAAATGAAATGTATGGATTTGTATGAGTGCTATATATATTCAGCCCTTAAGGTATTTATTCAAATTGTGTATATTTTGTGTTTTAAGCAAATAGGACTAAATTGTAAAAATGTGAAATAATAGGGACAAAATGGTAATTTGCCCATTTATGTATTTTAGGACTAAATTGAGATGAAATGTACTTGAATAAGCTTATTTTAAATATGTTTAGATCAAGAACAAAGAAAAATAGATTTAGATCGGGAAAAGGTGAAGGTTATTGAATAGCCGGTCTTCGTCGTCCATTGATATTTGAGGTAAGTCCTTAAGCCAAAATATATCAAGGAATTATTTATGAACATATTAAATGATGATGTTCGATAAATTTGAGTACATGTTTATGTCATAGCCGAATGTATATAAGTAAATTAGATTGAATGCATAATTTAATAATGTGATATGAATGAGTATCTCGATATGAATTGTGGGTTTCACAATGACGTAATGACTCTATTTGTGTAATGTGAATAAGCTTAGTTGAATTGGATATGTGATAAATTATGAAATGTGTGTGGAATGATTGACTTCATTGATACTCGGGCTTTATGCCTAGCGTGCCTTGTCTTAGGTGATATATTCTAGCTTCGTGCCTAGCAGCTTAGTGCCTGGTGACATATTCGGGCTTTATGCCTAGCGGTGCCTCGTCTTGGTTGATATATTCGAAGCTTCGCGCTAGCAAGCTTAGTGCTTGGTGACATATATTCTAACTTCGTGCCTAGCGTGCTTAGTGCTTAGGTGACATATTTGGGCTTCATGCCTAGCGGGCTTAGTCTTGGGTGATATATTCAGCTTATTCCTAGCGGGCTAAATGCCTAGGTGTTTGAACTATGGACCTTGAGTCTAACAAGTCTAATGCCAAGTATGTGAGATTCGGCAAATGCCTAGCAGTTTTTTACCTAGGTGAGTTGAAATTCCAAGCTTAGATCGTGTTCTAGTAAAGTCATGAAATGAATCAAGTGAGCCTAAACATTTGAAAATGAATTTGTTAATTCGGCTACAAGGTATGTGCTATTCATATTCATGTATTATACATATATATATGTGATGATGATAAGTAAATGAATTGATGAAGGAAATGTGATATACAATCGGTAGATGCAAATTGTGTTTAAACTATGCCATGAGGAAATTGGTATATGAAAGCATAATGTGGTTAAAGGTAATTGTATAAGTATATTGATATGAATGATACAAATTGATCATGTATATTTGGCCTTATGCTTATGTTTACGTGACATCTTTGGGATTACTCGATGCTATGTATACGAATGTATGAAATGTCAAATGGATATACATATATATATATATGTGTGTGTGTGAATATATTTCCTTTTATGTGAAATTACTAAGTGTAAAGTATATACTTGTTGTATATACATATATATATATATGTGATCCTATGGAAATATGTGTATCGAAAATATAAGTAGTTGGAAACAGTATTAAATCTATATGATGAGATTATAAATGGAGGTTTAAAGGTAAAATAGTGATGATGGTTAAGCTAAACGAACTTGTGATTATGTAATTAAGGAGGTGATTTAGATGTACATGGCCCTTTACTTGTTCGAATAATTATGTGAACCTATTGAGTTTCATATGTGCATATTATGAATAGATCATAAAGAGAGGATGCTTTATATTTTGGTTAAAATGCTGAGTTGGTAAGTTGGATGTTAATGGTAAGGAAATGATAAACGTTATGTTAATTGAGGTAAAGGCATTCGGTTTTGGAGGACCTTCGAGTTAAGCTAATTTATTCAACGTTATTACTTGATTGTTTTTTTAATGCTTGAATGTATAATTGGTATATTATGACTGCTTAAGACTTACTAAGCTAAATTAGCTTACTCCGTGTGTTCATCGTTCTATTTATAGATTTTGATCAAGCTACGAGCTCCGGGGGGGGAAACGTCAATGAAGTCATTCACACTATCGACTCTTGTTGGTACCTAAAATGCTTAGACTTTTGGTTCTTAAGGCATGTATAGGCTAGCTAAGTTTTTGAATGATATTTTGTTAATGTATATAGCCATGCGAAAATGGCTAAATTATGGTTTTGTGGTCCTTAATATTTTCGGCCATGGTATTTATACACCATAATATAGTATTTCATAGTGTAATTATGCTTGTGCTAGTAGTATGGTTGATTTATATTATTTATGTCATGCATAGGATTAAGTATTTAACTCATCTTAGAAATACATCTTATAGCTTATTATATGAGGTAGATTTTTATGTGACCGACCTAAATGTGAAGATAGTTGAGGAATATGGTTTTGATTGTGTATGGCTTGTTCTTAAGGTTAATATTAGATGTCTAAATAATTTTGGTCATTCTTATGTGTGCAGTAATTAATATTTGGTTGAGGGATAAGTTTTAGTTGTGTATCGTTAATAATGCCATGATAATGATCCTTTAGTCATGCATTAATTCAGTTTGTGAATATAGATAATGGACGTTTATCTAAAAGGTGGTTCGGCCATAGTGGTTTAATTATATAAATAAATACTAATAATGGATTTGGTTGAATTAGTATGTGTTAACTATGCTATATTATGGTTATTTGTTATATTGAAATGGTTCAAATCATTGTGGTCGTATGCATATATTTGCATTAAAAGAAGAAGTTTTAAATTTCGAGATGATGATTGAATAAGTGTGTATATACATGTATGGTTAATATGCAATGTGGTTAATCTATCTTATATTATTGCGAATAGCATGTGAATTGTTATAATCAAGGAATGATTAAAGAAATAAGTTGGTATGGAATTCAGTAACTATGTTTAGATATGGTTTTGATTTTAGGAAAATATGCAAATGGTAAATTGGCCATTAAAGTTAGTTTGTTTATGTTTTATATCACTAATATCGTTTAAACGGGTGAAAGTTTAATAGTAAACTGTGGATCATTTGATGTTTAAATTTGTACTCGTACTGAGGTTTATAACAATATGGATTGATAGATGCTGAAGTATGGTTTGATTATGAAAGTTATATTCTTTTATTTAAAGACTTGATATTGTTAAAGTTTCAGATATTAAAGTGATTAGATTTTGAGTTATAAAATGTAAGGAATATCTGGGTGAACTGTATTATGTCTATTAATGCCTTGTAACCCTAATCTGGCGACGGATACGGGTTAAGGGTGTTACATTTGATTGGTATCAGAGCTTATGGTTTAGTCGATTCTAGGACTACCGTAGCACGTGTGGGTCTAGCTATACATGCCTTAAATTACAATACGATAGTGTGGTGACTTCTGACATCTGAATTGTGATTTTATATTGTAAATGGATCCCGATAGAGCCGTAGCTGATGATGTTGAGAGCGTAGCGCCTGATTCCGCGTATAGGTCAGCACCGGTAGACTCTCGACCAATCTCGAGTAGTCATGAGGGGGAAGGATAAGTAAGCCTTCTACCAGATGATAAACGAATGGTTTACTCAATATATCTGGACTAACCCGACTGTGCAACAACCTCCACCCTCGAATAATCCATCTTCGATACCTATGGTACCTCCGATAGTGGATCCGATAAGATTTGGCAGGCCTCCTGTAGATAAAATTGAGAAACACAGGGCCAAAGAATTTAAAACTAATGATGATGATGATAATGATGCGGAGCGGGCTGAGTTGTGGTTTAACAATACTATTTGTGTGTTCAACGGGCTATCTTATATTCCGGATCAATGTTTAAAGTGTACCATATCTTCATTAGAAGACAATATTAACATATTTGAAGCCAGAGTGCCAGTCAGAGTGTATGCTATTCGAGTTCTAGAGGATGCCTCATCACCTGATGTCATAACTGGTATATTTACTCTTTATGATACTCCTGTGATTGTTTTGATAAACCTTGGTTCTACATATCCGTATGTATGCATGAATTTAGTATTTAGCAAGACTTTGACTGCAGAGTCTTCTAAGTTTGCTATAAAAGTATTGAACCCCTAGATAAAAGTGTCATGGTTGATAAAGTATGCAAGAATTGTCCATTAATGTTTCGAGATATCTGTTTCCCCGCTGATTTGATGCTTTTACCATTTGATGAGTTCAATATTATTTTGGGAAGGGATTGGTTGTTATGCATGATGCTGTTGTGAATTGCAAAAGAAAGACTATAAATTTGAGATGTCTGAAAGATAAGAAAGTACGAATTGAGCCCAATGGTTTGAGTAGATTGACTACTATAATATATGTTTTGAAAGCTCGAAATTATAAAAAAAAAGGTTATGAGGCATATTTTGCCTACGTGATTGATTTGAAAGTATCTGGGAAGAAAATTTAATCAATGCTTATTGTTTGTGAGTTTTCTGATATGTTTCCTGAAGAGTTACCGGGTTTGCCTCTGATTCGTAAAGTTAAATCTGTTATTGAACTATTGTGGAAATTGTGGATGATCCCTTTATTTATCCACTTGATGAAAAGGGGCATACTGAACATTGAGAATTTTCTTGCAAACTTTGAGAGAAGAACAATTATATATATATGATATTTAGAGAATGTGAATTCTGATTGTACGAAGTTAGTCTTCTGGGACATATTGTGTCAGCTTTTGGAATCAGATTAGATCTGATGATAGTTACTCTGTTGATTAGACTGCTTTGGAAAGATGTCAGGTTTGAACGGTCAGAAAAGTGTTAGAAAAGTTTCGATCAGTTGAAAGCCCTTTTGATTGAAGCTCCAGTGTTAGTTTAGCCTGAATTGGGTAAAGAATTTGTTGTTTTTAGTGATGCTTCTTTATGGACTATGTTTTGATGCAATAAGGCAAAGTCGTAGCCTACGCTTCGAGACAATTGAAACTGCATGAAAGAAATTACCCGACATGTGATTTGGAACTAGCAGCTATTATATTCGCGATGAAGATTTGGCGTTATTACTTGTTCGAGGAGAAATGTCATGTCTATTCAGATCATAAAGTTTAAAATAATTGATGACTCAAAAAGATTTGAACGTGAATCAGAGAAGATGGCTTGAGATATTGAAAAATTATGAGCTATTGTTAGATTATCATTCGGGTAAAACAAATGTTGTGACTAGTGGTCTGAATAGAAAGTCACCGTTGCATTACAGGCTTTGAATACTCAGTTGGACTTGTCTTATGATAGTTTTGTAATAGAGGAATTGAGAGCAGAACCGATGTTTTTATAACAGATATATATAAAGCTCAGAATTTTGATAATAAATTGTTAGTGAATCGAGCTCAGTGTGAAGTAAATTTTGAGTCTGAATTTCAAAAATTTTGATGATTGTCTGAGATTCCAGGATCATGATTGAAGAGAAAAAAAAAATTCAGAGTAAATTCCATCGATGTGAATGAAGCACATAATAGTCGTTTAACTGTTCATCTGGGAAGTACCAAAATGTATCATAATTGGTAGTAACACTACGGGTGGTTTGGTATGGAACGAGACATTTCTGATTTGGTTTTAAAATGTTTAGTCTGTCAACAAACGAAAGTCGAACATCAAGTTTCATCTGGATTATTACAGTCAATTTTGATTCTTGAGTGGAAATGGGATAAAGTAACAATGGACTTTGTCTCTGATTGGCCCTGAATCCGAGAAGGAAAGATGTGATATGGGTCGTAATTGATCGATTAACTAAATCTACCCATTTCATTCCGGTTAGGACTGATTTCTACTAGAGAGATTGACCGAGTTTTATATTAATGAGATTGTGAGATTGCACGGGGTACCACTATCTATTATGTCAGATAGAGGTACGAGATTCATATCACGATTCTAGAGAAATTTGCAAGAAGCTTTGGGCACGAAATTGCATTTCAGTACAGTCTTTCATTTGCAAACAGATGATCAATCTGAACACACTATTCAGATTCTTAAAGATATACTAAGGCGGTGCGTATTAGAGTTTTATGGCTCATGGGAACAGTGTCTACCATTGATTAAAAATTTTGTATAATAGTGGTTTTCAAATGAATATCAAAATGGCACCGTATGAAGATTTGTACGGATGTAAAAATTGTATACCTCTGTATTAGACTGAACTCAGTGAGAATAAGTTACACGGGGTTGATTTGATAAAGGATCGTAAGCGAAGTGAAATTGATCCGAAATTGTTTAAAAGCAGTATTTGATCATCAAAAGTCCTTTATAGACTGGAAACGAAAAGATATAGAATTTGATATCGACGACAAAGTATTTCATGTTTCAATATTTCGTAAATATCAGCCTGATCCGTCACGTGTGATTACCCCATCTGAAACAGAGATCCGATGATTACCCCATATGAAACAGAGATCGGATCTAATATGACATATGAAGAGAGCTGATCCATATCTTAGCCGTGAGATAAAGGAGTTGAGAAATAAGAAATGACAGCCTGAAGATAACAATATTTGAAATTATTCAGTAGAAAGATTTTCGGGGACGAAAATCCCTAAGGGGGAGAGAGTTGTAACAGCCCGGATTTGACCCTAATCGGAACAATGGTTTCGGGACCACGAATCTGGGTCTGAAAAATTTTTAGATATTATTTTCGGTGTTTATTATATGTGAATTAATGTGTGTGAAAGTTTCGTAAGAAAATTTTATCGTTTGAGTGTTTAATTTGACAAAAAGGACTTAATCGTGTAAAGTGTAAAAGTTGCATACTATAGTGAAAAGTGCTAAAGTGATAATGGCTTTTTAATATGGAGTCATAAAAGGGCAATTAGCCCATTCTACAAGTTAGTGGGTGGCAATGGTCTAAAATGACCTTAAAATATATGTTAAGTATATTATTTTTAAAAGGGTAAAATAGTAATCCATTTTAAATAAATGTTATATGTTAAAATAAGACAAAAATTTAAGATGGTGATCATCTTTTTCATGGATGGCCGAATGTGGAAGAAAAAGAAGCCATGGATGAGCTTTAATATTCGGCACTATTGAAGCTTAAATCGGGTACGTGTCTTGCTCGGTTTTTGATAATTTTTACGTTTTTGTAATCGTTGCTTCAAGAACTATCAAACCCATGTACTAATTTTGTGAATGGATAATGTTTGTGTGATATGCCATTGATGATATTTTAAGCTTTTTGATGGTATTGATGTTAAATGAAAGATAGGTGCTAGATGAACACATTTTGTTCTTGAATTTTGATAAATTTAAATAATTAGGGCTAAATTGTGAAAATTAAATTTTAGAGGAATTAAATGTGAAATAAATGAAATGTATGGATTTGTATGAGTGCTATAGATATTCGGCCCTTAAGGTATTTATTCAAATTGTGTATATTTTGTGTTTTAAGCAAATAGGACTAAATTGTAAAAATGTGAAATAATAGAGGCATAATGGTAATTTGCCCATTTATGTATTTTAGGACTAAATTGAGATGAAATGTACTTGAATAAGCTTATTTTAAATATGTTTAGATCAAGAACAAAGAAAAACGGATTTAGATCGGGAAAAGGCGAAGGTTATTGAATAGCCGGTCTTCGTCGTCCATTGATATTTGAGGTAAGTCCTTAAGCCGAAATATATCAAGGAATTATTTATGAATATATTAAATGATGATGTTCGATAAATTTGAGTACATGTTTATGTCATAGCCGAATGTATATAAGTAAATTAGATTGAATGCATAATTTAATAATGTGATATGAATGAGTATCTCGATATGAATTGTGGGTTTCACAATGACGTAATGATTCTATTTGTGTAATGTGAATAAGCTTAGTTGAATTGGATATGTGATAAATTATGAAATGTGTGTGGAATGATTGACTTCATTGATACTCGGGCTTTATGCCTAGCGGGCCTCGTCTTGGGTGATATATTCTAAGCTTCGTGCTAGCGGGCTTAGTGCTTAGGTGACATATTCGAGCTTTATGCCTAGCGTGCCTTGTGCCTGTGATATATTAGACTTCGTGCCTAGCAAGCTTAGTGCTGGTGACATATATTCGGCCAGGTGCCTAGCGGGCTTAGTCTTGGGTGACATATTCGAAGCCGTGCCTAGCGAGCTTAGTCTTGGGTGATATATTCGGGCTTATTACCTAGCGGGCTAAATGCGGTGTTTGAACTCTGGACCTTGAGTCTAGCAAGTCTAACACCGGTATGTGAGATTCGGTAAATGCCTAGCGTGTTTTTATACCGTGAGTTGAAATTCAAGCTTAGATCGTGTTCTAGTAAAGTCATGAAATGAATCAAGTGAGCCTAAGCATTTGAAAATGAATTTGTTAATTCGGCTACAAGGTATGTGCTATTCATATTCATGTATTATACATATATATATATATGTGATGATGATAAGTAAATGAATTGATGAAGGAAATGTGATATACAATCGGTAGATGCAAATTGTGTATAAACTATGCCATGAGGAAATTGGTATATGAAAGCATAATGTGGTTAAAGGTAATTGTATAAGTATATTGATATGAATGATACAAATTGATCATGTATATTTGGCCTTATGCTTATGTTTACGTGACATACTGGGATTACTCTGATGCTATGTATACGAATGTATGAAATGTCAAATGGATATACATATATATATATATGTGTGTGTGTGTGTGTGTGAATATATTTCCTTTTATGTGAAATTACTAAGTGTAAAGTATATACTTATTGTATATACATATATATATTGTGATCCTATGGAAATATGTGTATCGAAAATATGAGTAGTTGGAAGCAGTATTTAATCTATATGATGAGATTATAAATGGAGGTTTAAAGGTAAAATAGTGATGATGGCTAAGCTAAACGAACTTGTGATTATGTAATTAAAGAGGTGATTTAGATGTACATGGCCCTTTACTTGTTCGAATAATTATGTGAACCTATTGAGTTTCATATGTGCATATTATGAATAGATCATAAAGAGAGGATGCTTTATATTTTGGTCAAAATGCTGAGTTGGTAAGTTGGATGTTAATGGTAAGGAAATGATAAACGTTATGTTAAGTGAGGTAAAGGCATTCGGTTTTGGAGGACCTTCGAGTTAAGCTAATTTATTCAACGTTATTACTTGATTTTTTTTTTTAATGCTTGAATGTATAATTGGTATATTATGACTGCTTAAGACTTACTAAGCTAAATTAGCTTACGCCGTGTGTTCATCGTTCTATTTATAGATTTTGATCAAGCTACGAGCTCTGGGGGGGAACGTCAATGAAGTCATCCACACTATTGACTCTTGTTGGTACCTAAAATGCTTAGACTTTTGGTTCTTAAGGCATGTATAGGCTAGCTAAGTTTTTGAATGATATTTTGTTAATGTATATAGCCATGCGAAAATGGCTAAATTATGGTTTTGTGGTCCTTAATGTTTTCGGCCATGGTATTTATACACCATAATATAGTATTTCATAGTGTAATTATGCTTGTGCTAGTAGTATGGTTGATTTATATTATTTATGTCATGCATAGGATTAAGTATTTAACTCATCTTAGAAATACATCTTATGGCTTATTATATGAGGTAGATTTTTATGTGACCGACCTAAATGTGAAGATAGTTGAGGAATATGGTTTTGATTGTGTATGGCTTGTTCTTAAGGTTAATATTAGATGTCTAAATAATTTTCGTCATTCTTAGGTGTGCAGTAATTAATATTTGGTTGAGGGATAAGTTTTAGTTGTGTATCGTTAATAATGCTATGATAATGATCCTTTAGTCATGCATTAATTCAGTTTGTGAATATAGATAATGGACGTTTATATAAAAGGTGGTTCGGCCATAGTGGTTTAATTATATAAATAAATACTAATAATGGATTTGGTTGAATTGGTATGTGTTAACTATGCTATATTATGGTTATTTGTTATATTGAAATGGTTCAAATCATTGTGGTCGTATGCGCATATATTTGCATTAAAAGAAGAAGTTTTTAAATTTCGAGATGATGATTGAATAAGTATGTATATACATGTATGGTTAATATGCAATGTGGTTAATCTCTCTTATATTATTGCGAATAGCATGTGAATTGTTATAATCAAGGAATGATTAAAGAAATAAGTTGGTATGGAATTCAGTAACTATGTTTAGATATGGTTTTGATTTTAGGAAAATATGCAAATGGTAAATTGGCCGTTAATGTTAGTTTGTTTATGTTTTATATCACTAATATCGTTTAAACGGGTGAAAGTTTAATAGTAAACTGTGGATCATTTGATGTTTAAATTTGTACTTGTACTGAGGTTTATAACAATATGGATTGATAGATGCTGAAGTATGGTTTGATTATGAAAGTTATATTCTTTTATTTAAAGACTTGATATTGTTAAAGTTTCAGATATTAAAGTGATTAGATTTTGAGTTATGAAATGTAAGGAATATCTGGGTGAACTGTATTATGTCTATTAATGCCTTGTAACCCTAATCTGGCGATGGATACGGGTTAAGGGTGTTACACGCCATCTTGCCACTAGGACCACAGGCCCACTTGTGTATTATTTTCCTTTTAACCTGCTTAAGAGGCCTAAAGCCTGAGACTAGGATCCCACTAAGGCAAAAATTAACTTTTTCCCTATCCTTAAGACTTCAAATAAACCTAGTAATACCTCAAAATTAATATTCTAAGTGCTTCACATACACACCAACTTTAGTGCACAGAAATTAGGATTTCGAGATTTTGGGGCATCACAGTAGCTTTAATTTCACACAAACTTACCTCGGTACCAAAATATATGTAGAATTGTTCAATTTAGTCCACTACCTTGTTCTTGCCTCGATTTCATTCCAGGCTTCGTGTTTCTTGATCTATAATAACAATTTCACTTGTTTAATAATCACATTGACTTAAATAACCCATGAATCATACTTTGTCAAAATTATGATTTTGCCCCTAAACATTCACATATTTACACTTTTTCCCTTAGGCATATAAAATGATTTTTATCCAATTTATATGTATTGCAAGCCTAGATGAACCATTTTCATAACTACAACATTCAACAATTTTCACTAATTCACATTTTTATGACAACTTTCATAACTTTTACAATTACGTCCTTTTTCGAGTTTCTCATGAAAATCTCTTAGAAAAAGATGTTTATCATACATCAAACTTTCATATACCTCCATAACTCATCAAACTACATGCATGTCATACATGGGTAAACTTTTGAACATGAACCCTAACTCAAAATTTAGCTAGAAATAGCTAAATCGAGCTACGAGGATGTCAAAAATACGAAGAAATTAAAAACGGGTCTAGGAGGTACTTACAATCAAGCTTAAAAGATGAAGAAATCCTAGCTATGGTGCCTCTGAAATTTTTGGCTAGCATGGAGAAGATGCACAAGAATTTTGACTTCTTTTTTCCTTTTAATTTTTTATTAACCAAATGACAAAAAATGCCTATAAGGCCCCTTTCTTGAGATTTTTCCTTCCCATGTCTATTTTTGTTCATCTTGACATATAATGGCCTTATTGCTAAATAAGGACATCTAACAATTTTTCTAATGCTATTTCACACTTAAATCTTCTAGAATCTCATATTTTTCAATCTTTGTAATTTAGTCCTAAGGGACAAATTGTTCACTAAATTATAAAATTTTTTTCATGAAATTTTCACACAATCATGCAAGCATGCCATAGACCTCATAAAAGCCATAAAACACATATTTCTGCCTCGAATTTGTGTTCTTTCAACCACTATTCTGACTAGGCCCTAAATCGGGCTATTATAATTTTCCCCCTTAGGGATTTTTGTCCCCGATAATCTTACCTGTAAAAAGGTTTGGATATTGGTTTCTTATAGCTTCACGGGTTCCCACGTAGCCTCTTCTACCCCATGTCTTTGCCACAATACTTTCACAAGAGCTATACTTTTATTCCTTAACTGTTTGACTTCTCGTGCCAATATCTTAACCTGCTCTCACCATAAGTCATATCAGGTTGACTTTTAACCTCTGTCGATGTAATAACATGTGAAGGGTCTGATTGGTAGTGACATAACATAGACACCTAGAATACATCATGAATATTTTCCAACTCAAATGGTAAAGCCAAACGATAAGCTACCTGCCCCATCCTCTCAAAAATCTCATATGGTTAAATTAAACGCGAACTCAATTTGCCTTTTCGGCCAAATCTGAGAACTGTCTTCCATGGTGACACTTTTAAGAATACCTTATCACCAATTTGAAACTCTATCTCTTTTCGTTTCAAGTCCGAGATGGACTTTTATCTATCCGAAGTAGCTTTTAAACAATCACAAATTATTTTTACCTTCCCTTCAGTTTCTCTAACCAGATCGACCCCGTGAATCTACTTTTCTCTGAGTTTGGTTCAATGCAAAGGCGTTCGGTACTTTCGCCCATGCAATGCCTCATAAGGCGCCATTTTCAATCTCAACTAAAATTTGTTATTGTAAGCAAACTCTACCAACGGTAAGTACTTTTCCCAACTGCCTTGAAATTCCAACACACAGCATCAGAGCATGCATTCTAGTATCTGTATTACTCTCTCCGACTGTCCGTGAGTTGTGGGTGGAAACCTATACTAAAACTCAACTTTGTGCCCAAGGCTTCTTGCAACTTATTCCAAAATCGTGATATGAATTTAAGGCTACATATATTTTTATGTTTAAATTACTTATTATTATGAGAAATGCATATTATCTTCATAAAGTTAATTTGTGATGGCTCGATGAGAAAATGATTCAAATAGGTTAAGTTGAAGTCCAGTTGAAGATTCAAAGTAACGAGGATACCTATGTCACGACATGAGATAAGGATGGTCATGTATAAGACCATGTTTAGAACATGGCATTGGCATCAAATCTAGGTCCCGTATAAGACCATGTCTGGGACATGGCATCAGCACTGAATGAAGATCCCGTATAAGATCATGTATAGGACATGGCATTGGCATCGAATAAGGAAGGTCCCGTGTAAGACCATGTTTGGGACATGGCTTCGACACCAAAGAAAGATCTCGTCTAAGACCATGTATGGGACATTGCATTAGCATCTATGTGCGATCTTGTAGAAGATCATGTCTTAGACATGACATCGATATTGAGCTAAGAGATTCCGTGTAAGACCATATTTGTGATATGACATCGGCATCAAAAGGTGATCCCATGTAAGACCATATTTGGGATATGACATTGTCATCGTGATACATGTATGATGATATGAGTATCCTCAAATATTCTGAATAGTTCAATGGGCAAAAGAGCTAAGTATGTAAAGATGATAAAGAGCTAAGTTATACAAGGATGACAAAGAGTTCCATTTAAGTTAAGGATGATAATGATTTAAGTTTATGTCCAAGATAGCATAAGTGTTAAATTATGTGCTGAAGTGGTATAGGTACCATGAGTAAAATACGAGTTATGAAAACCGTAATGCGATATGTGATGGGTAAGAATAAGTATGAGTAAGTATGTCAAAGTACTTGAGAACTTGTGTTGTTATTATTTTATAAGATGAATGGATTTTACTATGAGCACCTATATTGCTATTTTAGTTCATGTAAACTTACTAAGCTATATGCTTACCCCTTTCAATTCTCTTTTCCTTGTAGCATCGCCAAGCTAGCTCGGAGATCGTAGAACATCAGAGCTTAGATTACACTATCAATCATTCTTTTGGTATAGTAAAGTTGTTTTATTTTTAGTATGATATCTATAGGAACTTGGTCATCTTGTGTTATGTCATATTTGAAAGCCAAAGTGTTGGCTACTAAGGTTATATAATCAATTCGTAAATGGCCATTGTGAATTGGCAAATATTTGTCAAGTTCATATTTTAATGATGATAAATTTTATGAATGGAAAGTTTATGCAAATCATGAGGTAAAATGTGAAGTGTTTGAATGATAATTTGTGGTTCTTTATAGGGTATTACTGTCTTATCATGTATTGCTTGTGTTGGTATATGTATGTCTATGTTTTAGGGTGGCAATTGGCTTGGTAAATAGCCTTCTACTTGTCCATATGGGTAGACACACGGGCATGTTCTAGGATGTGTGTGACACACGGTCAACCCCATGGGTGTGTTGGTAGGAAGTGTGTCCCCTACATTAAATTTATGATAATTTGATTCGTCACACAGGCTAGCACACGGGCTTGTGCTTAGGCCTTGTGCCTTTAAGAGGTTGCTGACGTCATAAACAAAATACCCAGGTTTTCACACACGAGTGAGGACACAGGCGTGTCTAGGTCGTGTGAGGGACACGGGCTAAAGACACGGGAGTGTGTCCAGCCGTGTGAAAACCCCTTTAGGTTCGAAATGAAAAATAAATCTTACACCAGTTAGGAACATGGCCGACACTGGTGTGTTCCATTTCACACGGGTGTGTGGCCCCTGTTTAGGCAAAAAAATTTTAAAAGCGTAAAAGTTTTTAATTTAATTCTAAAACCTCCCATATGTATGTTTAGGGCCTCATAGGCCCATAATAAGGATTTTATGAATACGAATGAGAAGTTTTAAGTTTGAAATGAAATTTTATATCCCGATAATGTATGTTCAAGCAAGTTAAGTCCGGTAATGCCTCTATCCTATCCCGATGTTGGACACTGGTGAGGGGTGTTATATTTAATGGTATCAGAGCTACGATTTAGTCGATTCTTAGACTAACATAGCGCAAGCATGAGTCTAGCTATCCATTCCATACACATGAGTATTTACATATTGATAGTGTAATGACTCCTAATGATTTAGATTGTATTTTCATATAGTAAATGGATCCTGAAAGAGCTGTGGTGGATGTGTAGAAAGTAATGCGTCGGCTCCGGCTGTAAGGACGATGCCGAATGAAAATGAGAATAGACCTACCATTGTAAGTTAGAGAGGAGGGGAAGAGGCTAGGGAAGCCTTTCTCCACATGATGAATGCATGGTATAAGAAGTTCGTTCGTGCGAACCCAAATGCATGACCCCCTCCACCCCTGCCTATTCCTCAACCTACCCCTGTAGCTCCCTAGATGGTAGAAGTGGTAAGAAGAGAAAAATTTTCGGTCGATAGAATTCAAAAACAAGGGGTCGAGGAATTTTGGGCTAGTAAAGATGACGATCCGAAAAGAGTAGAATTCTGGCTTGAAAATACCATCAGGGTATTTAATGAGTTATCTTGTACACCTGAAGAGTGCATGAAGTGTGTAGTTTCTCTTTTGAGAGACTTTTACTATCAGTGGTGGAATACCCTTGTGTCAGTTCTACCAAGGGAAAGGATCACATGGGAGTTTTTCCAAGAAGAATTTCAGAAAAAGTATATCAGTCAAAGATTCATTGACCAGAATGAAAGGAATTCCTTGAACTAAAACAAGGTAAGATGATAGTAACTGAGTATAAGCGTGGATTAGTAAGAATCAGCAAGTATGCTCGTGAGTGCGTGTCTTCTAAAGCCATCATGTGTAAGTGGTTTGAGGACGGATTAAATGAAGATATCATATTATTTGTTGGTGTCCTTAAGTTAAATGAATTTGTTGTGTTAGTGGACTGGGCTTGTAAAGCCAAGGAGTTGGTTAAAGAGAAAAGAAAAGTTGGGATAGAGTCTCGTGACTCAAGAAAGAGACAAATGAACAAGTCATTTCAGTCCTTATCTAAGAAGTCAACAGACTTCCATACCCGATCAGGTACTTCAGTCGGGTTTTCAAATAGAAGTAAGAGTAATAGTACTGGGATTAAAGCTCAGACTACCTCAGTTGCTAGTTTGGGAAAACACGACCAAATAGACCGGAATGCCCAAAGTGTGGCAAACGTCATCCCGGTGAGTGCAGAGCACATGAGAGGGTCTGTTTCAAGTGTGGTTCCCAATATCATTTTACTAGAGAATGCCCTGAGATGGTTGAAAAGGAGAAAGTTCAGAGTGCAAGATCAGGAAACACTACGAGAGGGAGACAACAGAGGAACCCGAAAGGTGGAACTAGTAGTAAGAGTACACCCAGAGAACATGCTGCGAGACATGAGGGTAGAGCGCCTGCGAGGAATTATGCCATTTGCACTCGCGAAGAGGTGTCATCCCCTGATGTAATTACTGGTACATTTTCTCTCCATGATACTAATGTTGTTACTTTAATTGATCCGGGGTCTACCTATTCATACATTTGCATGAAATTAGTATCTAGCATGAGCATACCTATTGAGTCTACAGAGTTTGTGATAAAAGTGTCCAATCCTTAGTCAAATGTGTATTAGTTGATAAGGTATGTAGAGATTGTTCATTGATGATTAGAGATCATTATTTTAAGGTAAGTCTCATGCTATTACCATTTGATGAAATCGATATAATTATTGGTATGAACTGGTTAACCACTCATGATGTGACAATAAAATATGGAAAGAAATACATTGAATTGAGATGTGAAAATGGGGACACTCTTCGTGTTGAACAAGATGAACAAGACAGATCGCCTGCAGTGATCTCTCACATGTCTGCTCAGAGGTATGTAAGAAAGGGGTATGAAGCATATCTTGCTTTTGTGATGAATGCCAAAGAAATAGGGTTAAGAATTGAATCAGTACCGATAGTATGTGAATATCTTAATGTTTTCCCTAAAGAATTGCCAAGGTTGCCTCCGGTTAGAGAGGTTGAATTTGGCATTCAGTTAGCTCTTGGTACTGCACCTATATCGATTGCTCCATACATAATGGCTCCAACTGAATTGAAGGAATTGAAGGCACAATTGCAATAATTGACGTATAAAGGTTTTGCTGGACCCAGTTATTCTCTGTGGGGTGCTCCAATGCTATTTTTGAAAAAGAACGATGGTTCCATGAGATTGTGTGTAGATTACTGACAGCTTAATAAGGTTACTGTGAAGAACAAGTACCCATTGCCAAGGATTGACGATTTATTTGATTAATTGAAAGGATCCACTATGTTTTCCAAGATAGATTTGAGATCGGGATATTATTAGTTGAGAGTAAAAGACTCAGATGTGCCGAAAACTGCATTTCAGACAAGGTATGGGCATTACAAATTTTTGTTATGCCTTTCGATTTAACAAATGCCCCTACTGTGTTTATGGATTTAATGAATCATATATTTCGGCCATATCTGGATAAGTTTGTTGTGGTTTTTATTGATGACATATTAATATATTCTCGTGATGGGCATGAGCATGCCCAGCATTTGAGAGTTTTATAGATCTTACGAGATAATCAGTTGTATGCCAAGTTTAGTAAAAGTGAGTTTTGGCTCAAAGAGGTTGGATTTTTGGGGCACTTTGTCTCGGGAGATGGAATCCGAGTCGATCCAAATAAGATTTTAGCTATTTTTTATTGGAAACCGCCAAAGAATATATCTGAGGTTAGAAGTTTTCTAGGCCTAGCTGACTATTATTGACGGTTCGTTAAGGGGCTTTCTATGATAGCTACTCGATTTTGAGGTTATTATAGAAATATGTAAAATTTGAGTGGACAAAAAAGTGCCAGCAGAGTTTTGAGAAACTAAAGGGATTGTTGACAGAGGCTCCAATTCTAGTGCAACCTGAGCCGAGAAAAGAATTTGTGATCTACAATGATGCATCCTTGAATGGATTGGGCTGTGTGCTTATGCAAGAAGGCAAGGTGATAGCATATGCATCTAGACAGTTAAAGCCATACAAGAAGAATTACCCGAACCATGATTTAGTGTTGGCTGCTATTATGTTTGCATTAAAGATTTGGAGACACCATTTGCATGGTGAAAGATGTTGGATATTCACCGATCATAATAGCTTAAAGTACTCGATTGCTCAAAAGGAATTAAACTTAAGGCAAAGAAGATTGCTCAAGTTGATGAAAGATTATGAGTTAGTGATTGACTACCACTCGAGAAAGGCGAATGTAGTTACCGATGCTTTGAGTAGAAAATCCCCATTTTCTTTGAGGGCTCTGAATACGGGGGTGACTTTGTTAGATGATTGTTCCATTCTAGTCAAGTTGAGGGCTAGGCCGATGTTTCCTCAAGAAATTTATGAAGCTTAAAAAGATAATGGTGATTTGCAAGCTAAAAGAGTTCAATGCGAATTAGGTGTTGAGTCTGACTTTCGGATTAATCCTGATGGATGTCTGATGTTCAGAGATAGAGTCTGTGTATCGAGAAATGATGAGCTTATTCAAAAGATTTTTGCACGAGGCACATAGTGGATTCTTATCTGTACATCCGGGTAGCACAAAGAGGTATAATGATTTGAAGAAATGGTATTGGTGGCCGAGTATGAAAAAAGATATTTCTGAGTTTGTATCAAGAGGTTTTATTTGTCAGCAAGTAAATGACGAACCTCAAGTACCTTCGGGTCTGCTTCAACCTATTATGGTTCTTGAGTGGAAATGTGACAGTATTACTATGGACTTTGTAATGGGTTTGTCGTTGACACCGAGCAAGAAAGATGTCGTATGGGTTGTGGTAGATAGACTTACGAAGTCAGCCCATTTCATACTGGTACGTGTTGATTATTCGCTTGATAAGTTGGTAGACTTGTATGTTTCTGAGATTATGAGGCTACACGGAGTGCCTTTGTCGATTATATCGGATAGAGATCTAAGATTCACGTCCTAATTTTGGAAAAAGTTGCAAGAAGCTTTAGGCACAAAGCTGAGTTTTAATACAGCTTTTCACCCCCAAATCGATGGACAGTCAAAAAGATTAATATAGATACTTGAGGATATGCTCCGATGTTGTGTTCTTGTGTTTCATGGAAGCTGGGAAAAGTACCTACCATTTGTAGAGTTTGCTTATAATAACAGTTTCCAGTCGAGCTTGAAAATGGCACCATATGAGATTTTGTATGGGTGTAAGTGTCGAACGCCTTTACATTGGACTGAACTCAAGGAATATCAGATTCATGGGGTCGATCTGGTTAGAGAAACTGAAGAGAAAGTAAGGTTGATTCGAGACTATTTAAAAGCTACTTCTGATAGACAAAAATCCTACTCGGATTTGAAACGAAAAGAGATTGAGTTTCAAGTTGGTGATAAGGTATTTTAGAAAGTGTCAGCATGGAATAAAGTTCTCAGGTTTGGCCAGAAAGGCAAATTGAGTCCGCATTTTATCGGACCATATGAGATTATCGAGAGAATTGGACTGGTAGCCTATCGATTGGCTTTGTTGTCTAAATTAGAAAAGATTCATGGTATATTCCACGTGTCTATGTTGCGACACTACCGATCAGATCCTGCGAATGTGATTACACCGACAGAGGTTGAAATTCAACCCGACATGACTTATGGCGAAGAATTGGTTAAAATTCTAGCACGGAAAGTCAAACAACTAAGGAATAAATGTATAGCTCCTGTGAAAGTATTGTGGAAAAGAAATGGGGTATAAGAGGCTACATGGGAGCCTGAGGAGGCTATGAGAAATTAGTATCCAAACCTTTTTACTGGTAAGATTTTTGGGGACGAAAATCTCTAATGAGGGAAAATTGTAATAGCTCGATTTGGGGCCTAGTCAGAATAGTGGTTGCAAGACCACAAATCTGAACTATAAATATATGTTTTATGATTTTATGAGGCTTATGATGTGATTGCATGTTTGTGTGAAAATTTTATGAGGAAATTTTATTTATTAGTGATTAAATTGTCCATTAGGACTAAATTCCAAAGAGTAGAAAATATGAGATTCTAGAATATTTAAGTATGAAATAGAATTATAAAAATTACTAGAGGTCCTTATTTACCAATTACACCATTAAATGTCAAGATGAACAAAAATAGACATGGGAAGGAAAAATCTCAAGCAAGGGATTTAAGGGCATTTTAGTCATTTAGATAATAAAAAGATTAAAAAGGGAAAAATGAAGAAAAAATTTCTCATCTTCTTCAAGCTAGGGCCGAAAATACCAAGCCCTCCATAGCTAGGGTTTCTTCAACTTTCAAGCTTGATAGTAAGTGCATCCTTGCCCCGTTTTTAATGTTTTTCGTATTTTTGAGATCCTCGTAGCTTGATTAAGCTATTTCTAGCTATATTTTGGGCTAGAGTTTATGTTCAAAAAATTTACCCATGTATGACATGCATGTATTTTGATGTTTTATAGAAGAATATGAAAGTTTGATGTATAATAAACATCTTTTTCTAAGTGATTTTCGTGAAAAAAGCATAAAAGGACCAGATTGTAAAAGTTATAAAAATTGTCATACATGAGTGAAATAGTGGAAATTGAAGGCTGTTGTAATTAAGAAAATAATTTGGCTAGGCTTAAAATACAAGAAAGTTGAATGAAAATCATTTTATGAGCCTAGGGGCAAAAGTGTAATTTTGTAAAAGTTTAAGTGCAAAATCATAATTTTGCCAAAGTATGATTCATGAGTCAATTTAGTCAATGTGAGTATTAAACAAGTGTAATTGTTATTATAGATCAAGAAACACGAAGCCCAAACTGAAACCGAGGCAAGAACAAAGTGTTGGACTAAATCGAACATCTACGTACATTTTTTAGTACTGAGGTAAGTTTGTGTGAATTTAAGGCTACATATGTTTTTATGTTTTAATTACTTATTATTATGAGAAATGCATATTATTTTCATAATGTTGATTTGTGATGCCTCGATGAGAAATAATGTGAATATGTTAACTTGAAGTCCCGGTTGAATATTTGGATTAACGAGGATACCTATGTCACGACATGAGATAAGGATGGTTTTGTATAAGAGCATGTCTGGGACATGGCATCAACACTGAATCTGGGTCCCGTATAAGACCATGTTTGGGACATGGCATCGACATCGAATGAAGATCCCGTATAAGACCATGTCTAGGACATGGCATCGGTATCGAATAAGGAAGGTCCCGTGTAAGACCATGTCTGCGACATGGCTTCGGCACCAAAGGAAGATCTCATGTAAGACCATGTCTAGGACATGGCATCGACATCTATGTACAATCTCGTATAAGACCATGTCTGGGACCTGTCATCAATATTGAGCTAAGAGATCCCGTGGAAGACCATATTTGGGATATGGCATCGGCATCAAGAGGTGATCCCATGTAAGACCATATATGGGATATGGCATTGGCATCGTGATACAAGTATGATGAGATGAGTATCCTCCGATATTCCAAGTAGTTCAACGGGAAAAATAGATAAGTATGTAAAGATGATAAAGAGCTAAGTTATACAAGGATGACAAAGAGTTCCATTTATGTTAGGGATGATAATGATTTAAGTTTATGTTCAAGATAGCATACGTGCTAAATTATGTGCTGAAGTGATACAGGTACCATGAGTAAAATACAAGTTATAAAAATCATAATGTGATATGTGGTCGGTAAGAGTAAGTATGAGTAAGTATGTTAAAGTACTTGAGAAATTGTGCTATTGTTGTTTTATGAGATGAATGGATTTTACTATGAGGACCTATATTGCTATTTTATTTCATGCAAACTTACTAAGCTATATGCTTACCCCTTTCTTTTCCCTTTTCCTTGTAGTATCGCCAAGCTAGCTCGGGGATTGTAGAACGTCGGAGCTCGGATCACACTATCAATAATTCTTTTGGTATAGTAAAGTTGTTTTATTTTGGGTATGGTATGTATAGGAACTTGGTCATCTTGTGTTATGTCATATTTGAAAGCCAAAGTGTTGGCTACTAAGGTTATATACTCATTTTGTAAATGGCCATTGTGAATTGGCCAATATTTGTCAAGTTCATATTTTAATGATGATAAGTTTTATGAAGGGAAAGTTTATGCAAATCATGAGGTAAAATGTGAAGTGTTTGAATGATGGTTAGTGGTTCTTTATAGGGTATTATTGTTTTATCATGTATTGCTTGTGTTCGTATATATGTGTCTATGTTTCAGGGTGGCAATTGGCTTGGTAAATAGCCTTCTAATTGTCCACATGGGTATACACATGGGCGTGCATCTAGGCCGCGTGTGACTCACGGTCAACCCCATGGGTGTGTTGGTAGGCCATGTGACCCCGCATCAAATTTACGAGAATTTGATTCGTCATACGGGCCAACACACGGGCGTGTGCTTAACCGTACGCCTTTAAGAGGTTGCTGATGTCGTAAATAGAATACCAAGGTTTTCACATGTAGGTGAGTGCTCGAGCGTGTCTAGCCCATGTGAGGGACACAGGCTAAAGACACAGGCGTGTGTCTGCCCATGTGAAAACCCCTATAGGTTTGAAATGGAAAATAAATCTTACACGGGTTAGGAACATGGATGTGTGTGACCACACGGCTTGCCCACACGGGCATGTTCCATTTCACACCTGCGTGTGGCCCCTGTTTAGGCAAAATTTTCTAAGAGCATAAAAGTTTCCGGTTTAATTTTAAAACCTTTCGTTTGTATGTTTAGGGCCTCGTAGGCCCATAATAAGGATGTTATGAATATGAATGAGAAGTTTTAAGTTTGAAATGAAATTTTTAAGCCAAATAATGTATGTTCAAGCAAGTTAAGTCTGGTAATGCCTCGTATCCTATCCCAACGTCGAACACGGGTAAGGGGTGTTACAGGTACTCCATGTAGTCTTACAATCTCTGAAACATACAAGTCTACCAACTTAGCAAGTGAATAATCAACACATACCGGTATAAAATAGGCCGACTTTGTAAGTCTATCAACTATGACCCACACAGCATCTTTCTTTTTTGTTGTCATAGGTAAACCCATCACAAAGTCCATAGTAACACGGTCCCATTTCCACTCAGGAACCATAATAGGCTGAAGCAACCCCGAAGGTACTTGGTGTTCAACTTTCACTTGCTGACAAATCAAGCATTTCGATACAAACTCAGATATAACTTTCTTTATACTCGGCTACCAAGACCATTTCTTCAAGTTGTTGTACATTTTTGTGCTGCCTGGATGTACAGATAAACATCCACTATGTGCCTCACATAAATTTTTTTGAATAAGCTCATCATCTCTCGGTACACAAACTCTGTCTTGGAACATCAAACATCCATCAAAATTAATCCAAAAATCTGACTCAACACCCGACTCACACTAAACACTTTTGGCTTGCAAGTCGCTGTCACCTTTCTGAGTTTCACAAATCTCTTGGAGAAACATTGGTCTAGTCCTTAATTTAGCTAGGATGGAACCATCATCTGACAAAGTCATCAGTGTATTCATGGCTCTCAATGCAAACAAGGATTTCCTGCTCAAGGCATCAGCAACCACGCTCGCCTTTCCCGGGTGGTAGTCAATCACTAGCTCATAGTCATTTATCAGCTATAACCATCTTCGTTGCCTTAAATTCAACTCTTTATGAGTCATTAAGTCCTTTAGGATTTTATGATCGGTGAATATCCGACATTTTTCACCATATAAATTGTGTCTCCATATCTTCAATGCAAACACAATGGCAGCCAAATCTAAATCATGTGTTGGGTAATTCTTCTCGTGTGGCTTTAACTGTCTAGGGGCATATGCTATCACCTTGCCATCTTGCATAAGCACACAGCCCAATCTATTCAAGGATGCATCAATATAAACCACAAAATCTTTTCCTGATTCAAGTTGCACTAGAACTAGAGCCTCAGTCAACAATGCCTTTAGTTTTTTGAAAATCTGTTGGCACTTTTCTGTCCATTCAACCTTTACATCTTTTTGTAACAACCTCGTCATTGGAGTCGCTATCATGGAAAATTCCTTGACAAACCGTCTATAATAGCCAGTTAGGCCCAGAAAACTTCTAACCTCTGATACATTTCTTGGTGGTTTCCAATCAACAATAGCTAAAATCTTGCTCGGGTCAACTCGAATTCAATCTCCAGATACAAAATGCCCCCAAAACCAGACTTCTTTAAGCCAAAATTCACTTTTATTTAACTTGGCATATAACTAATTATCTCGTAAATTTTGCAAAATCCTCCTCAAGTGCTCGGCGTTCTCATTCTCATCACAAGAATAAATCAGTATATCATCAATAAAACCACTACAAATTTATCCAAGTACGGTCAGAAGATGCGGTACATCAAATCCATAAACATGTTAGGGGAGTTTGTCAATCCAAAAGGCATAACTAAAAACTCATAGTGACCATACCTTGTTTGAAATGTAGTTTCCGGCACGTCTAAGTCTTTGACTCTCAACTGGTAATAACCTGACCTCAAATCTATCCTGGAAAATATCGTGGCTCCCTTCAACTGATCAAACAAACCATCTATCCTTGACAATGGGTACTTGCTCTTTATAGTTACCTTATTAAGTTGTTGATAATCTATACATAATCTCATGGAACCATCTTTCTTTTTCACAAATAATACTTGAGCACCCCACTGAGAATAACTCGGCCTTGCAAAACCTTTGCTCGTCAACTCTTATAATTGTACCTTCAATTTTTTCAACTCAGTTGTAGCCATCCTGTACGGAAAAATTTAAATAGGAGCAATACCAGGGTCTAACTCAATACCAAATTAAATCTCTCTCACTAGAGGCAACCCTGCCAATTCTTCTGGAAATACATTTGGATACTCACATACTATGGGCATTGATTCAATTCTTAACTCAGTCTCTTTGGCATTCATCGCAAAGGTTAGATAAGCTTCATATCCCTTTCTTACATATTTTTGAGGAGACATATGAGAAATCACCATAGGTAATTTGTCTTTTTCATCTAATTCAACATGAAGAATATCCCCATTTTCACATTTTAACTCAATAGATTTCCTTCCACAACTTACTATCACATCATAAGCAGTTAACCAATCCATACCAAGAATTACATCGAATTCATCAAATGGTAAAAGCATAAGGTTTATCATCGAAGGGCAATCTTTGCATACCTTGTCAACTAGCACACATTTACTTAGGGGATTTGACACTTTTTTCACGAATTCTGTAGATTCTACAGGTATGTTCATGCTAGATACTAATTTCATCCATATATACGGGTGGGTAGATCCCGGATAAATTAAAGCAACAACATATATATCATAAAGAGAAAATGTACCCGTAATTACATCAGAGGAAGATGCCTCTTCCCGAGCATGAATAGCATAAGTCCTCGCAGGGGCTTACCCTCAGATCTTGCAGTTTGCTATCTAGGTATATTCTTACTACTCGTTCCATTTCCCAAATTTCTCTGTGACCTTCCTCTTGCAGTACTTACCGATCTTGCACTTTGAGATTTCTCTTTCTCACCCATATCGAGACATTCTCTAATAAAATGATTTGGTGATCCACACTTGAAACAAGCTCTCTCATTTGCTCGACACTCACCGGGATGACATTTGCCATACTGTGGACATTCTAGTCTAGTTGGTCGAGCATTACCGACACTAACAACCGAATTGGTCTGAGCTTTAGACACTGAGTACTATTTACCCTCACTTCTGTTTAAAAACCCAACTGAAGTGGTTGATCGAGTAGTAAACTCTCTTAATTTCTTGGAGAGGATTGAAATGACTTACCCAATTGTCTCTTCCTCGAGTCACGAGACTCAATTTCAACCTTTCTTTTTTCTTTGGCCAATTCCTCGGCCTTGCAAGCTTTACCTACTAACACAACAAATTCCTTCAATTCTGGGACACCAACATACAATCAGATATCCTTATTTAATCCATCCCCAAAACTTTTGCACATGATGGCCTCAGTGGATTGTAACACCCCTAACTCGTAACCATCGCTGGTCTAGGGTTAAGAAGCGTTACTAGACATAATGGAACTTTAACGATCATTTCTCAAACATAAATACATCATCATCACATCGTAGCAAATCATATACATAGAATCTCTTTAAAAGGTCTACGAGACCAAAACATACATTAGGAAGGGGTCGAGACTAAACCTAGCACATACCAAAAAATTTCATAAAATCAAACAATATTCAAAGTTACAGAGGTCACATGCCCGTGTGGGTAGGCAGTGAGCCTCACATGGCATCAAACACACCCGTGTGTCTAAGTCGTGGCAAAACAGGGCATACATACCGACTTGTCCACACGGTCGAAGACACACCCGTGTGCTTGACCCGTAGGTAACACTGACTTAATTCACATGGCTTGTCACACGCCCGTGTGTCTAGCCCATGTGCGGGTCTGAATTATTTCAAAATGCAACCTTTAAAGACACGGTCGAGACACACGCCCGTGTGCTCAATCGTGTGGGCAAATATAGGCCATTTGCAAGGCCAATTTGCCACCCAAATTTTGGGTCACACCCACAAGCATCAAGCCATTCTAAATTCATATCTCAAAATGCATCTAAAACATACCAAAATATGCACCATTTAACCTTCAACTATATCATTTATTTCCATAATCAATTCCAACTCAAACATACCAATCTAAAGTATCAACTTCATATCAAAAACATGTATTCCATACATCATTTAATCCTTACCAATTCTTAGCATCTCTCATCATATCAATATTCCAAATTAACCATGAATTTATCAATATAGACCATCTCATTTGGCCATTTATGAGCACATCAAAACAATCCAACTTATGCATCATTATCAAGAGCAAAACTCATCCATAAACACATTCGTTAATACGCCATATCACATGGCTATGTTTACACATCTCAAAACATAACTTAAGTTCTCTAGCCTATACATGCCATACTTTAATATGTACATTGTCAAAAGGTACCCAAAATAGATTATCGATAGTGTGATTGAGTCGCTGACGATCCCCGAATCTGAGATAGCTTAATGATACTATAAAATAAAGAAAAGTTTCACACAATAAGCTTTAAAGCTTAGTAAGTTCGTAATATAACACATTTAGCTTAACAATTCAAATTCATTAACAAAGCTAACTATCACATGATTCAATTCACATTAATACTCAATTTCATCCTACAACAGCCCAATTTAGAACCTAGTCAAAATAGTTGTTTCAGGATCACAAATTTGAGGTCAAAAAAATATTTTAATATTATTTTCAGTGTTTTTGGTATGTGATTAAACATATGTGAAAATTCTGTGTGAAAATCTTATTGTTTGTGTGTCGATTTGCAAAAAATGACTTAATCACATAAAATACAAAAGTTGTGTGCTAGTTGTTAAGATTCTTAATTTTCATAGTTTATTAAATGAGAAGTCCTTATGTTGTTATTAAACCATTAATAGATTGGATGGACATAAATGGGCATATATTTGATGATTAAATGGTTTAATGACTAAGCATAAAATAGTAAAACATGAAATAATGTATAATAAATAAAAACAAATATGAAAATGAAGCCATTATCATCTTGTTATTATAGAAAATATCAAGGAAAAAGAAAAATAAAAGGAAAGCTAGGTTCGGCCATGGTATTTCTTTAATTAAGGTATGATTTTATCTTAGTTTTAGATAATTTCTACGTTTTTGTGATCGTTGCTTAGCATACTATAAAGCCCATGCCTTAATTTTAAATTTTGATGAAGATTGTGAGTTAAGCCATTGATGAATTCATGAGTTTTGTGATGTTTGATGATGAATTATGCAAGTTTGGTGATTGATATACATGTTTTATAAAGTGATTTTTGATGAATTTGAGTATTATAGGCTAAATTATGAAAATGAGAATTTGAAAGACTAAATGTGCAATAAATGAAATATGTGGGCTTGTAAGAGCTAGGAGAAATTTTGGCTAAGCATGTGTAATGAAATTATGAGTATATTGTGATTTTATGAAATAAGGACTAAAATGTCAAAATGTGTAAATTTAAGGGCTAAAATGTAAAATATCCTAACTATGTGTATTTGGATTGAATTGAATGATTTGGTGAACGGAATAGTTAAATTTTAATATGTATAGATCAAGGAAATAGAGATTCTGATCGAGATCGAGGCATAGACAAAGTGCTCGATTGATCGACTTGAATCGTTATTTCTACGTCCGAGGTAAGTTCGAGTATAATATGAATTGTTTAAATTATGTTCACATATTATGCAATGAATGAAAGTGTGGTTGTTGAGTTAGTAATACGAATTTTGAGTTTGAAGAGATGTGGTACTAAGTGTACGTATATAGAATCGATATAGTGATGAACAGCATTATGTGTGCGAGATAAAGAAAGCATCGACTATGTTAGTTTGTACTGTGTGCAATAATACGAGCCAAATTTGGTTTAATGTAAAGGCACTAAGTGTACGATGATATTAAAGCTTCGATTAAGTGATTGGCACTAAATGTGTGAGTAAATAGAATGGTTAAAGAAGATCGAATGAATTACGGCATTGGGTACGATGTGGTATAAGTGATAAATATATATGTGATGGTACAGGTATGTACAGAACCTATGTGGTTGATTATTTCGTATATGAAACAAATGATTGATTATGTGAATGAAATGTTAAGGAGGATTAGATTGTGAAGCATTATAAATGCTTTGATATAAATCTTAAGATGTAGTATGATTGTGAGTAATGGCCTTGGGTAAAATTGAATGATGATGAGAATTGAACTATGTGTTAGTTAATTTTGCATATTAAATTTAAAAGGTTGAGGTACTTGTATTATATTACGAACTTACTAAGCTTTAAAGCTTATTGTATGATGTCTTTCTCTGTTTTACAGTGTCTTTAATGCTAGCTCGGATCCGAGAAATCGTCAGTGACTCAATCACACTATCGGCCATCTATTTTTGTACTTTTGGAAGTTGTATATTTGGTATATGGCATGTATAGGCTAGTGTATATGAAATTTTTTGAGATGTATAGTTCTTTCCATGTGATATGGATTGATAGTTGAATGACTTTAGTATGTGTTTTGGATATCTAAAAATGATAGCTATAAGGTGTATATGTAATGTTATGTGAATGATTATATTGGTATGTTTTGGTAATATGTAAGTGGTATGTTTCATGCTTGAATTGGTTGATGGGAATAGTGTTTAAAATGTATGTTTTGTCATGTTGCAATTGAGCTTGTAGGATAACCTAAATTTGGGTGGCAAATTAGCCTTGCAAATGGCCTATATTTACCCACACGGTTGACCACATGGGCGTGTGTCTCGACTGTGTCCCTTAAGATTGTAGTTTGATATAAGTCAAACTCGCACACGGGCCAGACACACGGGCGTGTGATAGGCCGTGTGAATTAAGTTAGTGTTGCCCACAGGTCAAGCACATGGGCGTGTTTTCGACCATGTAGACAAGTCAGTATGTATGCCCTATTTTTCCACGATTGGATACACGGATGTGTTTGATTCCGTGAGAGGCACACGGCCTACTCACACGGGCGTGTGGCCTTTGTAATTTTGAAAAATGCTTGATTTTCAAAAAAAATTGTATGTACTCAGTTTAGTCTCGACCCCTTCCCAATAAATGTTTAGGGTCTCGTAGCCCTTTTAAAGGGACTCTATGTATATAATTTTCTATGATATGATGATGATGTATTTATGTTGAGAAATGGTCGTAAATGTTCCCTTTTTTTTATAATGCTTCTTAACCCTAGACCGATAATGGTTGCGGGTTAGAGGTGTTACATTTTATTGGTATTAGAGCTACTATATAGTCGATGTAACATCCTAAAAATTAGAATATTGTTTTATTATTTGTGTTGGCTTGGGTATGAATTTTGTGTTTAGCATAGTATGGTGTAGGCTTGTTTTTACTAATGAAGCTAGAATAATTGTGAGTATTAAAAACTTAGTGAAGTGGATAAGGTGAACTTGACACTTAAGATGATATAAGTATTAAATTCTAGCACATGAGAAGTTAGTGGCAAGGTGGCTAAGGTGCATGGATGGTTGCTTGAGGGAAATGGTTCGAGTAGCATGGATAGCATTTGAAAGACTTTATTTTTATGCACCTTTGCTATAAGTGTCGGCCAATATATGCATTTGGTAAGTTGGACTTTAAAATTTTTGGCAAGTTGAATGATAGTTTAGGCAAGCTTGAACTTTGGGAAAGGAATCTTAAGGTTTATGGAAGGATGGGGGGACATAAGGCTTGGCTTAAGGAAGTTGTTTTAGAAACTATTCCAAGGCCATTAGTCAATGAATGTGGACGGCATGTGTGGCTAGGGGGTGGCCGAATGTTGATAGGAAGTTTGGGGGGAAATAGTTGGCCAACTTAAGCATTTTGTGCATCATTTGGCATTTTTCTCTTCCTCTCAAAAAACTCCCTCTTTGGCCGAATGTACCTTAGGCATTTTGTGCAATTTTGATTTTGATTTAGCTCTCATTTGTGTTTGAACCAAATACTATTTTCTTTCTCTCATTTTTCCTTTTGAAACCGAAACCATATTTTGCATTTTTGTGCACTTTTCTATTAGGCAAACTAGGTGCTTGGCCGAACCTTTTTTTTCTCATCTCTTTCTTTTCTTTCTTTTGGCAATTGCTCAAAACCACATTTCCTTTTCACTTCCTCTTGGCCGAATCTTCCTCCTTCCCAAATTCCATTTCTTTTACATTTGCTCAAAGTTAGAAACATCCATTTCCATTCTATTTTCTTTTTCTATTTTCTTCTTTCTTCCATTTCCGAATCATCCTTCTCCTATTTCATTTTTTACTTTCATTTTCTTTTTTTTTTACTCCACCATAGCCGAATCTTATTTCTCTCTTTTGGGGTTATTTGGCCGACTATTATCAAGGGTAGATTCTCTTTGGTTTTCTTCAATCGATTTTGGAATATAGGTAAGTATTCATGACCGTATCTTCTTTATTTCTTTCTTTTTTCTAAATCATTTTCTTGGACAAAGGCTGAATCCTTGGGCATTTGTTTGCAAAGTTCTAACCATTATTAGGAATCGATCATTCTTTTAGGCTCTTTGGGATTTTTGAAGCAATCGATCTAAGCCTTACTTCTCTAGCAATCAAAATTGGTAAGTCAAGTGGTAAGGATTCATGATTCATTATTCTTTTTGAGGATGAAAAGCCTAAGACTATTGGGATTAAGATATGATGTTGGCCGAATGGTCTTGATTAAAGTGTTGTGGTTTGGCCGAATGTAGGACAAGGTGATCTAGTGCGGTAGATCGGATCGTTGGTGAAAGGTGTGTACCTTACACACTTTATAATTCGGTTATGTATATGTTTATATAATATTAATTTACTAATCATATTATCAAAGTGGAAAACGATGAGATCTTGATATGATCCATGATGGTATGAATGAGGATTCGGGTAAGTTCGTTTCAATATGATGTTAATGATTTACGATTTTTACGTGTAATATGATCATATCAAGGTATGATGGCATGATTTATACTCTATGAGTGGAGGGGGAAGGATTTGATATCCGTGTCTTTGGACACCAGAGGTTTGGCGCCCAAAGGATTTGGTATCACATTTGTGTCTTTGGGACACCAGAGGTTTGGCACCTCATAGCGACTCGTCCCTGTGGTCTAGCATCACCGTGGGTTGGCCCCACTTTTGAGATATGGGATCGTCGCCAGTGATTTGGTATAACACGTGGGTTGGCCCCACAGTTTGATTATCCGTGACTTTGGTCACCAGTGATTTGGTATCACATTTTTGGATATCGTGACTTTGGGTAACTAGTGGTTTGGCACCACCAGTGGTTTGGTACCACACGGGGTAGAAAAGGAGTCAAGGATGGCTAGGTTGGGTGCATTATATATTTATATTTGTTGCTTGATTATAAATTGTGTAAGAATGTTGCATTAATCGGGGGAAGGATTTATGCACTGAGTCTTGGTGACTCACCTTCTCCCTTATCATTTCAGGTGATTCGTGAGATCGCGGATGAGGAGCCGGATGAACTTGAGGAGGCCATGCGATAAAATTTGATTTTACATGAACTACAATTTGGGGTACTTTAGTTTATTTTAATTTGGTTTTTGTTTTATTATGTGTTTGTAATAAGGCCTTTTAATTATGTTTTGGATTATTTATATGCTTTAGATATGTTTTAAATATGGTTTATAAATTATTTGATTAATTTAATAATAGAGCTCAAAGTTTTCTAAAATAATAAAAATGCAATGGTTTTAAAATCTTACCATCGGGTAATATAAATAGTTTGATAGTAAAATATAGATTAAGTGTTTTCTACAATTTTAATGATTTCCAAATATTAAGTTTCTACATTCAAAATGCAAATGGTTTTCAAAGTATTAATTGAGTTTTCTTAAAATGAGACAAATGTTTTCTAACCTATGATTTATCCACTTAGTAATAAAAGCTTTATTATGGAATTTCAAAGTAAATTTTAATTTTAACTTATTAAACATCTGAGTTCTACAAATATAAAATTTCAAAGAGTTTTTCACAAAGATTTAATTGTTATTCAATTTTTTTTAAAAATATTTTCCTCAGTGACATACCAGATTCGGTCATGGCGTATTGATCGGGTTTGGGGTGTTACAAATTGGTATCAGAGCTAAGTTCAAAAGCTCGGCTATGGGCCCAAGGCCCAAAATGATTTAAAGTATAGTTTTAAATTGTTTTTGTTTAAAATTATATGGTTGGAAAAGGATGGCACCGAGTCTCCGGCACCGATCCGCCCGGGTAAGTACTTCAAATTGTTGATTTTTGATATGATGATGGTATGATTGTATAGTAGTAGGAACTACTCTAGAGACCTAAAAGTATAGGTTGGATGTACTCGTGAAAACAACTTCTTATTAAAAATTATTCATAAAACTGTGTTTTAAAGATAGTGGAATGATGTCATAAGCATAAAACTTTTAATTCAAATAAGTCAAGATTTTAGACATGAGCACTCGAGGTCGGGGTTGTGTTATGCGTGGACGCGGTCGTGGTAGGATGGCTGTGTCTGAGCCAGTAAAGTCGGGTCAAGGATCCGAGAATGATGTACCACCACCACCAGCGGTTGGAGTTGAGTTTCAGGATCAAACGGGGGACGACACAGTGTCTCAAGCAATGCTAAGAGTTCTTGAGAGAGTAGCTGGAATAGGTGGAGGCTTGGGAGCTTAGAAATCTATACCTGAGCGACTCCGAGCCAATAGAGCCGAAGTATTTCGAGGTGTTTCGGGTGTAGCTCCCAGTACGGCCAAATATTGGCTATAGGCGATGGAGTGAATCATGGATGACTTGGACCTGAATGCTAAGGAAAAGCTGAAAGGGATAGTGTCACTTCTTCAGGATGAGTCATATTAGTGGTGGCTCACGGTGCAGAACAGTGCTGCGGCGAAGGATCTCATTTGGGATTATTTTAAGGCAGCGTACCAAAAGAGATATATTGGGTCTAGTTGCGTTGATGCGCAGCGGAAGGCATTTTTGAGTTTGGTCCAAGGGAGTAAGTCCGTATCAGAATATGAAGAAGAATTTTTAAGACTGAGCCGATATGCTGGAGGTATCGTGGCTTCGGAGCACGAGCAATATGTTCGGTTCGAGGATGGATTGAGAGACGAGCTGAGACTGCTGATTGCTCCACATTAGGAGCGAGAGTTTGCTGCGTTGGTTGAAAAGACTAAGATTGCTGAGGGAATAAAATAATCTGTAAAGCAGAATCACGACAGGAACAAACATAAGAGAAGTTTTGGATCATCTGGGTCAGCCGATAATTTTCAGAAGAGGGCTAGGCAGAATGGGCCGAATCAATCTGGGAGGCCTATTACTGCTAATCAAGGACAAGCACAGTGTAACCGATGTGGAAAATATCATTGGGGCGAATGTTGGACCGGAGGGAAAGGATGTTTTGAGTGTGGCTCACTGGATCATCGTGTGAGGGACTCCCACGTAAGCAAGCCGTGAATCACCGAGGTCAAGGTCGTGCTCGATTCGTAAAAGAGGACCGCCACCGCAGAAAGGTCGTGGTAATGGTAGAGGAGGTAATGGTTCTGGTCAAGGCTGCGGATCATTGGGCAAAGGTGCAGGCAGCATTGAGGCGAGATAGCCTGGTTTGGTGTTTGCTGCGAGACGTCGAGAGGAGGGTGACGCACTGGACGTCATCACCGGTACGTTCTTAATCTTTGATGTTCCATATACTGCTTTGATAGATGTGGGTTCGACACATTCGTATGTTGCTAGTAGTATAGTAGAGACCATGAACTTAAACTCTGAGACTGCTTCTAGGTGGACGACAATACTTAGTCCTCTAGGTCACTCTGTAGAAGTTAACAAGCTGTATAGGGATGTACCCCTAGAACTCCAAGGGGTAGTGTTTGTAGCTGATCTGATGGAACTACCGTTTGGGGAGTTCGATTTGATTCTTGGGATGGACTGGTTGGTCAAGTACCAGTCAAGTTTGGATTGCGCTACTAAGCGCATGGTTTTGAAGACAGCTGAGGGAGAAGAAGTGGTTATGATAGGTAATAGAAGAGATTATCTATCCAGCGTGGTATCTACGTTGAAAGCTGTGAAGATGGTCAAGAAGGGCTGTGAGGCATATGTAGTCCATGTGTGTGCGTTGGAAGCTAAGGAATCTACTTTGGAGAATGCTCGAACTGTAAAGGAATATACTGACGTATTTCAGAAGAACTTTCGGGACTGCCTCCGGATCGTGAAGTTGAATTCGGTATAGATCTATTACCCGAAACGGCACCAGTGTCTATAGCTCCGTATAGGATGGCACCGAAGGAATTAGTGGAATTGAAGGCTCAGATTCAAGAGTTGTTGGATCGAGGTTTCATTCGACCAAGTGTTTCGCCTTGGGGAGTGCCGGTACTTTTTGTCAAGAAGAAGAATGGTACGATGCGGATGTGTATTGACTACCGCCAATTGAATAAGCTAACGATCAAAAACAAGTATCCTTTGCCGAGGATAGATGACTTGTTTAATCAGCATAAAGAGGCAGTGATTTTCTCCAAGATTGATTTAAGGTCTGGATATCATCAACTAAAGGTGAAAGAGGCTGATATCCATAAGATGGCATTTCGCACTCGGTATGGGCACTACGAGTTTCTGGTAATGCCTTTTGGATTGACTAACGCCCCGACAGCGTTCATGGACATGATGAATCGGGTATTCCAACAGTTTTTGGATCAGTTTGTTGTGGTATTTATAGATGATATTTTGGTATACTCAAAGTCAGAAGAGGAGCATGATGCGCATTTGCGAGTAGTATTGCAGATTCTGAGGGAAAAGTAGCTTTTTGCTAAATTTAGAAAGTGCGAATTCTGGCTTAGGGAGGTGACTTTCTTGGGTCACATTGTATCAGCTGAGGGGATTAGAGTGGATCCTCGAAAGATCAAAGCAGTGTTGGATTGGAAGCCGCCTAAGTCGATGCATGGTGAGATTCGAGTTTTCTAGGTCCAAGCGGTATTACCAAGATTTGTCGAGGGATTTTCTTTGATAGCAGCACCTATGACCAAGTTATTGAGGAAAGGAGTTTCATTTGTGTGGACTGAGAAGCAACAAGAAAGCTTCGACAATTTGAAAAAGATTCTAACTGAAGCTTCGGTTTTGATTCAACCTGAGGTAGACAAGGAATTCACGGTTTATTGTGATGCATCACATACTGGTTTGGGATGTGTGCTAATGCAGGAAGGGAAGGTACTGGCTTATGCATCTCGACAGTTTATACCATATGAAATTAATTATCCGACGCATGACTTGGAATTAGCTGCAGTGGTTTTCGCCCTAAAGATTTGGAGACACTATTTGTACGGAGAGAAGTCAATAGTCTACACAGATCACAAGAGTCTAAAGTATCTTTTGACTTAGAAGGAATTGAATTTGAGGAAGCGCAGATGGATTGAATTGTTGAAAGACTACGACTGTTCGATTGAGTATCATCCGGGCAAGGCTAACGTGGTGGCAGATGTGTTGAGTTGTAAAGTTGTATCGGAATTAAGATCAATATTTACTCGACTTAGTTTATGCGACGATGGGAGTCTCTTGGTAGAACTGTAAGTCAAGCCGACTTGGTTAGAGCAGATCAAGAAGAAACAGTTAGAGGATGATGGTTTGAATGATCGGAGGTTGCAGGTTCAGAATGGTGGTTTAGAGAATTATAGTTTGTCCAGTGATAGAGTGTTGTGTTTTCAAGGGAGAGCTTGTATGCCGAAAGATGTTGAGTTGAGGCAAAGGATTCTTCGGGACGCACATAGCAGCCCATACGCTATGCATCCTGGAGGTAGCAAGATGTATTGGGATTTAAGAGAGCAATTTTGGTGGCTGTGTCCAAGCGAGAGGTAACTGAGTTTGTGGGTAAATGTCTGACGTGTCGAGAGGTCAAAGTCGAGCATCGCCATCATCTGGATTACTTCAGCCGATGAAGATTCCACAGTGGAAGTGGGAAAGGACCACTATGGACATTGTCAGTGGATTACCTCTTACGCCTAGTAAGAAAGACTCAGTTTGGGTGATTGTGGATCGTCTGACTAAGTCAGCACATTTCATTCCGGGAAGGGTGGATTACTCGCTTCATAAGTTAGCTAAGTTGTATGTGGCAGAGATAGTGAGGTTGCACGATGTACCAATGTCGATCATCTCAGACAGAGATCCTAGATTTACATCAAGGTTTTGGAGAGCGTTACATCAAACTTTGGGTACGCGATTGGATTTCAGTACCACATTTCATCCACAGTCTGACGGGCAGTCGGAAAGAGTTATTCAGATCTTAGAGGATATGTTGAGAGGATGTGTCTTGGACTTCAGAGGCAGCTGGGAAGAGTTTTTGCCATTAGCTGAATTCGCATACAACAATAGTTATCAGGCAAGCATTAAGATGGCACCATATGAGGTGTTGTATGGTAGGAGGTGTCGTACACCTACATGCTGGACGGAGTTGGGTGAGCGTCAATTGTTAGGACCAGAGTTGGTTGCAGAGACTGAGGATAAGGTTAAGATGATTCAGGCTCGTCTGAAGGAAGCTTCGGATAGGCAGAAGTCTTATGCCGATCTCAGGCGAAGGGATATAGAGTTTGCTGTGGGTGACAAGGTCTTTCTGAAGGTCTCGCCATGGAAGAAAGTGTTAAGATTTAGGAGAAAAGGCAAGTTGAGTCCAAGGTTCATTGGGCAGTATAAGGTGTTGAGGCGAGTGGGACCATTAGCCTATCAGCTCGAATTGCTAGCAGAGTTGAGTCAGATTTACGATGTGTTCCATGTCTCCATGCTTAGACACTATCGTTCTGATCCATCGCATGTTATGTCAGTGGAGGAATTAGAGGTGAGTCCAGATTTGACAGTGGAAGAAGAACCAGTGCAGATTCTAGATCAAAATGTAAATGTTTTGCTTAAGAAGTCAGTTCCTTTAGTGAAGGTCCTATGGTGGAACCATGGCGTAGAAGAAGCTACGTAGGAACCTTAGGATGTTATGAGACAGCAGTACCCTCAACTCTGTTGATCAGGTAATTTCGAGGATGAAATTTTCTTAAGGGGGTAGAATTGTAACATCCTAAAAATTAGAATATTTTTTTATTATTTGTGTTGGCTTGGGTATGAATTTTGTGTTTAGCATAGTATGGTGTAGGCTTGTTTTTATTAATGAAGCTAGAATAATTGTGAGTATTAAAAACTTAGTGAAGTGGATATGGTGAACTTGACACTTAAGATGATATAAGTATTAAATTCAAGCACATGAGGAGTTAGTGGCAAGGTGGCTAAGGTGCATAGATGGTTGCTTGAGGGAAATGGTTCGAGTAGCATGGATAGCATTTGAAAGACTTTATTTTTATACACCTTTGCTATAAGTGTCGGCCAAGATATGCATTTGGTAAGTTGGACTTTAAAATTTTTGGCAAGTTGAATGATAGTTTAGGCACGCTTGAACTTTGGGAAAGGAATCTTAAGGTTTATGGAAGGATGGGGGGACATAAGGCTTGGCTTAAGGAAGTTGTTTTGGGAACTATTCCAAGGCCATTAGTGCATGAATGTGGACTGGCATGTGTGGCTAGGGGTGGTATTAATGTTGATAAGAAGTTTGGGGGGGAATAGTTGGCCAACTTAAGCATTTTGTGCATCATTTGGCATTTTTCTCTTCCTCTCAAAAAACTCCCTCTTTGGTTGAATATACCTTAGGCATTTTGTGCAATTTTGCTTTTGATTTAGCTCTCATTTGTGTTTGAACCAAATACTATTTTCTTTCTCTCATTTTTCCTTTTGAAACCCAAACCATATTTTGCATTTTTGTGCACTTTTCTTTTAGGCAAACTAGGTGCTTGGCCGAACCTTTTTTTTCTCATCTCTTTCTTTTCTTTCTTTTGGCAATTGCTCAAAACCACATTTCCTTTTCACTTCCTCTTGGCCGAATCTTCCTCCTTCCCAAATTCCATTTTTTTTACATTTGCTCAAAGTTAGAAACATCCATTTCCATTCTATTTTGTTTTTCTATTTTCTTCTTTCTTCCATTTCCGAATCATCCTTCTCCTATTTCATTTTTCACTTTTATTTTCTTCTCTTTTTACTACACCATAGCCGAATCTTCTTTCTCTCTTTTGGGGTTATTTGGTCGAATATTATCAAGGGTAGATTCTCTTTGGTTTTCTTCAATCGATTTTGGAAGATAGGTAAGTATTCATGACCGTATCTTCTTTATTTCTTTCTTTTGTCTAAATCGTTTTCTTGGACAAAGGCCGAATCCTTAGGCATTTGTTTGCAAAGTTCTAACCATTATTAGGAATCGATCATTCTTTTAGGCTCTTTGGGATTTTGGAAGCAATCGATCCAAGCCTTACTTCTCTAGCAATCGAAGTTGGTAAGTTAAGTGGTAAGGATTCATGATTCATTATTCTTTTTGAGGATGAAAAGCCTAAGACTATTGGGATTAAGATATGATGTTGGTCGAATGGTCTTGATTAAAGTGTTGTGGTTTGGCTGAATGTAGGACAAGGTGATCTAGTGCGGTAGATCGGATCGTTGGAAGTTAGTATTTGCGTTGGTGAAAGGTGTGTACCTTACACACTTTATAATTCGATTATGTATATGTTTATATAATATTAATTTACTAATCATATTATCAAAGTGGAAAACGATGAGATCTTGATATGATACCATGATGGTATGAATGAGGATTCGGGTAAGTCCATTTAAATATGATGTTAATGATTTATGATTTTTACATGTAATATGATCATATCAAGGTATGATGGCATGATTTATACTCTACATATATATTGGTTTGGGATTATGAGTGAAGGGGGAAGGATTTGATATCCGTGTCTTTGGACACCAGAGGTTTGGCACCTCCAGTGATTTGGTATCACATTTGTCTCCTTGGGACACTAGAGGTTTGGCACCTCATAGCGACTCGTCCCTGTGGTCTAGCATCACCATGGGTTGGCCCCACTTTTGAGATATGGGATCGTCGCCAGTGATTTGGTATCACATGTGGGTTGGCCCCAAATTTGATTATTCGTGACTTTGGTCACCAGTGATTTGGTATCACATTTTTGGATATCGTGACTTTGGGTCACCAGTGGTTTGGCACGACCAGTGGTTTGGCACCACACGGGGTAGAAAAGGAGTTAAGGATGGCTAGGTTGGGTGCATTATATATTTATATATGTTGCTTGATTATAAATTGTGTAAGAATGTTGCATTAATCGGGGGAAGGATTTATGCACTGAGTCTTGGTGACTCACCTTCTCCCTTATCATTTCAGGTGATTCGTGAGATCGTGGATGAGGAGCCGGATGAACTCGAGGAGGCCATGCGATAAAATTTGATTTTACATGAACTACGATTTGGGGTACTTTAGTTTATTTTAATTTCGTTTTTGTTTTATTTTGGGTTTGTAATAAGGACTCTTTAATTATGTTTTGGATTATTTATATGCTTTGGATATGTTTTAAATATGGTTTATAAATTATTTGATTAATTTAATAATGGAGCTCAAAGTTTTCTAAAATAATAAAAGCGCAATGGTTTTAAAATCTTACCATCGGGTAATATAAATAGTTTGATAGTAAAATATAGATTAAGTGTTGCCTACAATTTTAATGATTTCCAAATATAAAGTTTCTACATTCAAAATGCAAATGGTTTCCGAAGTATTAATTCGAGTTTTCTTAAAATGAGACAAATGTTTTCTAACCTATGATTTATCCACTTAGTAATAAAAGCTTTATTATGGAATTTCAAAGTAAATTTTTAATTTTAACTTATTAAACATCTGATTTCTACAAATATAGAATTTCAAAGACTTTTTCATAAAGATTTAATTGTTATTCGATTTTTTTTTCAAAATATTTTCCTCAGTGACATACCAGATTCGGTCGTGGCGTATTGAACGAGTTTGGGGTGTTACAGTCGATTCTAGGACTAACATAGCGTGTGTGAGATTAGCTATACATGCCATATATATACCTGCAATAGTGTGATGATTCCTGACAGTTAAAAATGTGTTTTTATATAGCAAATGGATCCCGATTGAGAAGTAGCTGATGATGTTGAAAGTAATGTGCCTGCTCCGGTTCAAGGGACAGCGCCGACTGAATCTAGGTCGATTACTAGTAGCCATGAGGGAGAGGTAAAACAAGCCTTCTTCCAAATGATGGGTGAGTGGTTTACGGAGTTCATTTGAGCAAATCCGGCTACAAAACAACCTCCACCCCGCAAGTTCCTGTAGTGCCACAAGTTTGGATCTGATCCAATTAGTAAATGTAACAACCCGATTTAGGGCCTAGTCAGAATAGTGGTGCGAGATCGCAAATTTGAAGTATAAATATGTATTTTAATGATTTTTACGGGGCTTACGAGGTATTTGCGTGATTGTGTGAAAATTTCATGAAGGAATTTTATTAATTAGTAAACAATTTGTCCATTAGGACTAAATTGCAAATATTAGAAAATATGAGAATCTAGAAGCTTTGAGTATGAAATAGCATCATAAAAATTATTAGAAGTCCTTATTTAGCAATTAGACCATTATATAAGATGGAAAAAAATAGACAAGGGAAGGAAAAATCTCAAAAAAGGATCATTAAGGGCATTTTTGTCATTTTGTAAATAAAATATCAAAAAGAGAAAAAGAAGCCAAAATTATGTCCATCTTCTTCTCCTTGGCCGAAATTCCATAAGGATGACATAGCTAGGATTTGTTCATCTTTCAAGCTTGATTGTATGTGTCTCTTTTCCCCGTTTTTAATGTTATTCTTATTTTTGAGATCCTCGAAGCTCGATTTAGTTATTTCTAGCTATATTTTGTGCTAGGGTTTATGTTCAAAAATTTACCCATGTATAAAATGCATGTATTTTGATGTTTTAAGGAAGAATATGAAATTTTAATGTATGATAAACATCTTTTTCTAAGTGATTTTCATGAAAAATGCATAAAACGACCAAATTGTAAAAGTTATAAAATTGGTCATACATGAGTGAAATAGTGGAAATTAAGGGCTATTGTAGTTAAGAGAATAATTCGGCTAAGCTTAAAATACAAAGAAGTTGAATAAAAATCATTCTACGAGCCTAGAGGAAAAGTGTAATTATGAGAAAATTTAGGGGCAAAATCATAATTTTGCCAAAGTGTGATTCATGAGTCGATTTAGTCAATGTGAATCTTAAATAAGTGAAATTTTCATCATAGATCAAGAAACGCGAAGCCCAGACCAAAACTAGGGCAAGAACAAGGTTGCGAACTAAATCAAACATCTATATACATTTTGACTACCGAGGTAAGTTTGTGTGAAATTAAGGTGTGTCACTATGTTTAAATTACTTATTATTATCTTGTGAAATGCTTATTATTTCCATGAAGTTTATTAATAATGTCTTGGTGAGAAAATGAATGAGAACATGTAAGTTGAAGTCTCAGTTGAAGACTCGGAATAACGAGGATACCTATATCATGCCAAGAGATAAGGAAGGTCCCGTATAAGACCATATCTATAAAACCTCTTACCCGTGTCTGATGCCGGGACTAGATACGAGGCATTACCATGCTTAACTTTGCTTGAAAATGTAATATCGGGCTATAAAATTTCGCTCCAACTTAAAACTTTTCTTTATTATTTAATACATACATATCACGTGCCTACGAGGCCTTAAACATACATCAGGAAGGTTTCGGAGTTCAACAAGAAAACTTTACACTCTTTGAAATTTTTTTCCTAAACAGGGGTTGTACGTTTGTGTAACTTGGGACACACCCATCTGGGCAGGCCGTGTGGTCTCACACGCCCATGTCCCTAGCCCATGTAGAATTTATTTTTATTTCGAACCTACAGGGATTTTCACACGATAGGACGCACGCCGTGTCCTCACCCATGTGTGAAAACTAGGGGTATCTTGTTTATGATGTCAGCAACACCTTAAGAAGCATACGGCCTAAACACACGCCCCTGTGCTGGCCCGTGTGACCATTCGAATTCTCGCAATTAAAATGTAGGGGACAAAAGGCCTATCAACACACCTATATGGGTTGACCATGTGTCACACACGGCCTAGACACACACCCCTGTGCCTACCCGTGGACACTTAGAGGCTATTTTCCAAGCCAATTGCCACCCTGAACATCAACACACTTATACCAATTCAAGCAATACATAACATAGCTTTTATACACTATGAATAATCCTTGAAACATCACTTGTAGAATTCATAAAACTTATCATCATTAAGATATGGAACTTAACAAATATTAACCAATTTTTGTGGCCATATGCAAAAAGAATGCATAATCCTAATAGCCAAGCCTTTAGCTCTCACATATGACATAATACAAAATGACCAAGTCCTATACATGCCATACCCAAAATAATTTAACTTTACTATACCAAAAGAAAATTTGATAGTGTGATTCGAGCTTCGACGTTCTACGATCCCCGAGCTAGCTTGGCCATACTACAAGGAAGAAGGCAAAAGAGAGAAGTAAGCATATAGCTTAGTAAGTTTGCATGAAATCTTATGTAGCAACATAATTGCTCAAAATAAACTAATTCATCATGAACCAAGAACACATAAATCTCAAGTGCTTAAACATACTTACTCATACTTACTCTTACTCATACTTACCCATCACATTAGGGTTACCTTAACTTGTATTTACTCATTGTACCTCTATCACTCATTACATAGTTTAGCACTTAAACTATCATACGCAATAACTTGAATCTCTATTTTCCTTAACTTGAATAGAATTCTTTATCATTCTTATACAACTTATCTCATCTTCAACTTTACTTACTTTACTCTTAATCACTTTTTCATGCTTACTCTTTTGCCCGTTGAATTACTCAGAATACCAGAGGATACTCAATCTCATCAAACATGTGTCTCGGTGCCAATTCCATATCTCAAATATGGTCTTACATGGGATCGCCTCTTAGTGCTGATACCATATCCTAGATATGGTCTTACACAAGCTTCCTTAGCTTGATGTCGATGCCATGTACAAGACATGGTCTTACACGAGACCTTCTTTAAATGGTGTCAATGCCATGTGCCAGACATGGTCTTCCACGAGACCTTCCTTAAATGGTGTCAATGCAATGTGCCAGACATGGCCTTACACGAGACCTTCCTTAAATGGTGTCGATGCCATGCGCCAGACATGGCCTTACACGAGACCTCCCTTAAATGGTGTCGATACCATGTGCCAGACATGGCCTTACGCGAGACCTTCCTTAAATGGTGTCGATTCCATGTGTCAGACATGGGCTTTCCTTATTTTATGTTGTGACAAAGGTATCCTCGTTATTCCGAAACTTCAAATAGGACTTTCACCTACTTGTTCTCATTGATTTCCTTATTAAACATTGATAATCAACTTCATTGAAATAATGTACTTTATGCAAAATAGAAAATAATTTAATTAAATAACATACGTAGCAATGAATTCATACAAACTAACCTCGATACTCTAAAATATGTGTAGATGTGCAATTTAGTCCACAACTTTGCTCTTGCCTCAGTTTCGGTCCAAACATCGTGTTTCTTGATCTATAGTAACAATTTAACTTTTTTAATAAGAACATTGACTAAATTGACTCATAAATCATACTTTGGAAAAATTTACAATTTTGCCCCTAAACTTTTTTAAAATTATGCTTTTTCCCCTAGGCTCGTAAAATGATTTTCATTCAACTTTCTAGCATTTCAAGCCTAGCCGAATCATATTCTCAACTATATAAGCTTTCAATTTTTACTATTTCACCCATATAAGACAATTTTCATAACTTTTACAATTTAGTCCTTTCATGCATTTCTCATGAAAATCACATAGAAAAAGATGTTTATCCTACATCAACCTTTTATATTCTTCCATAAAACATCAAAATACATGCATATCATACATGGGTAAATTTTTGAACATAATCCTTAGCTCAAAATATAGCTAGAAATAGCTAAATCGAGCTACGAAGATCTAAAAAATGCGGAGAACATTACAAATGGGACTAGGATGCACTTACTTTGAGCTTGAAAATGAGAAAAAACCTCGCTATGGTTTCTCTCCAAATTTCGGCACCTAAGGAAGAAGATGGACACCATTTTTTACTTTTATTTTCCTTTTTAATCTTTTATTTACCAAATGACAAAAATGCCCTTAATGATCTTTTCTTAAGATTTTTTCCTTCCCATGTCTATTTTTGTCATCTTAACATATAATGGTCTAATTCCTAAGTAAGGACCTCTTGTAATTTTTATAATTATATTTCATACTTAAATCATCTAGAATCTCTTATTTTCTATTCTTTGCAATTTAGTCTTAATGGATAATTTACTCCCTAATTATTAAAATTTCTTCATGAGATTTTACAAAATCATGAAATCACCTCATAAGCCTCATAGAAATCATAAAACTCATGTTTCTACTTTGAATTTGTGATCTCACACCACTATTTTGACTAGGCCCTAAGTCGAGCTGTTACAATTCTCCTCCTTAGGGATTTTCGTCCTTGAAAATATTACTAGTAAAAATGTTTGCGTACTGGTTTCTCATGGTCTCTTCACCATAAGTCATGTCGAGTTGAATATCAACCTCTGTCTATGTAATCACATGTGAAAGGTCTAATCGGTAGTGTCGTAACATATACACATGAAATACATCATGAATCTTTTCTAACTCAGGTGGCAAAGGTAATCGGTAAGCTACTAGCCTTATCCTCTCAGTGATCTCATATGGTCCGATAAAACGTGGACACAATTTGCCTTTCCGACCAAATCTAAGCACTTTCTTCCATGGTGACACCTTTAAGATTACTTTATCACCAATTTGATACCCAATTTCTTTCCTTTTCAAATTCGAATAGGATTTTGTCCATCAGAAGTAGCTTTCAAAGAATCTCGAATCACCTTTACTTTTCTTCTATTTCTCTAACCAAATCAACCCCGTGAATTTGATTATCTTTAAGTTAATCCCAATATAAAGGCGTTCAGCTCTTACGCCCATACAGAGCCTCATAAGGTGCCATTTTCAAGCTTGACTAAAAACTATTATTGTAGGTGAATTCCACCAATGGTAAGTACCTTTCCCAGCTGCCTCTAAACTCAAGAACACAACATTGGAGCATATCTTCAAGTACTTGTATTAATCTTTCTGATTGGCAGTCGGTTTGGGGGTGGAAAGCCATACTAAAATTCAACTTTGTACCCAAGGCCTCTTACAACTTCTTCCAAAATCTAGATGTGAATCTCGGATCTCTATCCAATATAATTAATAAAGGTAGTCCGTGTAGCCTAACAATCTCTGAAATATACAAATTTGCCAACTTATCAAATGAGTAGTCAACTCGTACAGGTATGAAATAGGCTGACTTCGTAAGTCTATCGACTACGACCTATATAGCATCTTTCTTACTTTGTGTCAACGGAAAACCCATTACAAAATCCATGGTAACTTGGTCCCACTTCCACTCTGGTACCATAATGGATTGTAGCAAACCCGAGGGTACTTGGTGTTCGCCCATTACTTGCTAACAAATCAAGCATCTTGAAACACACTTAGAGATATCTTTCATCATACTAGGCTTTTTCAAATCATTATACATCTTGGTGCTACCTGAATGTACAGATAGGCATCCACTATGTGCCTCGTACAACACTTTACGAATGAGCTCACCATTCCTCAGTACACATACTCTGTCCCTGAACATCAAACCTCCGTCTGAATTGATTCAAAAATTGGACTCAGCACTCGACTCACACTGAACTCTTTTGGCTTGTAATTCACTATCATCTTTCTGAGCCTTATAAATCTCTTAGAGAAACATCGATCTAGACCTCAACTCAGCTAGAATGGAACCATCATCTAACAACATCATCTATGTACTTATAGCTATCAAAGTAAATAGAGATTTTCTACTTAAAGCATCGGTGACTACATTCGCCTTTCCCGGGTTGTAGTCAATAACTAGTTCATAATATTTTATCAGCTCTAACCATCTTCGCTACCTTAAATTCAACTCCTTCTGAGTCATCAAGTACTTTAAGCTCTTATGATCGGTGAATGTCCGACATTTTTTACCATACAAATGGTGTCTCCAAATCTTCAATGCAAAAAAAATAGCAACTAACTCTAAATCATGTGTCGGATAGTTCTTCTCGTGTGGCTTTAACTGTCTGGAGGCATATGCTATCACCTTGCCTTCTTGCATAAGTACGCAGCCCAATCCATTTAAGGATGCATCACTATAGATCACAAATTCCTTTCCCGATTCAGGTTGTACTAGAACTGGGGCTTCTGTCAACATCGCTTTTAATTTTTCAAAACTTTGTTGGCAGCTTTCTGTCCATTTAAACTTTACATTTTTTGTAACAATTTCTTCATTGGGGTCGCTATCATGGAAAACCCCTTAACGAATCGCCTATAATAACCAACTAGGCCTAGAAAACTTCTAACCTTAGATACACTTTTTGGTGATTTCCAATCAACAATAGCTAAAATCTTACTTGGGTCGACTTGGACTCCCTCTCTCAAGACAATGTGCCCCAAAAATCCAACTTCCTTAAGCCAAAACTCACTTTTTCTGAACTTGGCATACAACTGATTATCTCACAAAATCTGTAAAATGGTCCTCAAGTGTTCGGCATGCTCATGCTCATCACGAAAATATATTAATATGTCATCAAGAGGTGATCCCATGTAAGACCATATCTGGGATGTGACATTGGCATTGAGATACATGCATGATGAGATTGATTATCCTCTGATATTTCGGGTAATTCATCGGATAAAAGAGCTAAGTATGTAATGGTGACAAAAGAGCTAAACATGTAAAAATGATATAGAGCCAAGTTATACAAGGATGGAATTGAGTTCCATTTATGCTAAGGATGATGAAAACTTTGAGTTTATGTTTATAATTGCATAAGTGCTAAACTATGTGACTAAGTGAATACAGGTACCATGAGTAAAATATAGGTTATGAAATCATAATATGATATGTGATGGGTAAGAGTAAGTATGCCTAAGCATTTGCGACTTATGTTGCTATTGTTTCATGAGATGGAAGAGTTTATTATGAGCAATGATGTTGCTATATAAATTTCATGCAAACTTACTAAGCTATATGCTTACCCCTCTCTTTTTCCTTTTCCTTGTAATATCGCCAAGCTAGCTCAAGCATCATAGAACGTCAGAGCTTGGACACACTATCAAATACTATTTTTGTATAGCAAAGTTGATTTATTTTGAGTATGGCATGTATAGGAAATTGATCATTTTGATTTATGTCCTATTGGGAGCCAAAGTGTTGGCTATTAAGGTAACTCACTCTTTTTGCATATAGCCAATATAAATTGGCCAATATTTGTCAAGTTTTATTCATTGATGATGATGAGTTTTATGATGTAAAAGTTTATGCAGTCGATAGAGTTATATGTGAGAAGTATGAATGATGATTTATGAGGATCCTTCATGGTGCATGATTGTTATGTTATGTGTTGCTTGAGTTGGTATAAGTGTGTTTATGTTTTAGGGTGGAAATTGGCTTGGAAAATAGCCTCTAATTGTCTTAGAGTATCAATGATGATTTAGGAGGATCCTTCATAGTGCATGATTGTTATGTTATGTGTTGCTTGAGTTGGTATAAGTGGGTTTATGTTTCAAGGTGGCAATTGGCTTGGAAAATGGCCTCTAATTGTCTACACGGGTAAATACACGGGCGTGTTTCTAGGCCGTGTGACAAACGGTCAACCCCATGGGTGTGTTAATAGGCCATGTGTTCCTTGCATCAACTTGCAAGAATTTTATTCGTCACACAGGCCAGCACACGGGCGTGTGCCTATGCCGTGTACTCTTAATAGGTTGATGACGTCATAAACAGAGAGCTCTACGGGAGAAGGACACGAGCATGTCTAGGCTGTGTGAATGACACAGGTTATAGACACGGGCATATGTTCGGTCATGTGAAAACTCATGTAGGTTCGAAGAGAAAATAAATTCCACATGGTCTAGGGACATGGGCGTGTGAGACCACACGGCCCGACCACACGGGCGTGTGACCCCTGTTTAGTTAAAAAATTTCTAAGGGTGTAAAAGTTTCCGGTTGAACTCTAAAACTTTTCAGATGTATGTTTAAGGCCTCGTAGGCCTATATTATGCATGATCTAAGATGAAAGGTTTTAAGTTAAAATGAAATTTTATACCCAATAATACATGTTCAAGCAAGGTTAAGTGCGGTAATGCCTCGTATCATGTCCCGACGTCAGACACGGGTAAGAGGAGTTACATATAGTGGTATCGAGCTACGATTTAGTTGATTCTCAGACTAACGTAGTGTATGCATGAGTCTAGTTATGCATGCCATACATATGAGTAATTATATAATGATAGTGTGACAACTCCTGACGACTTAAATTGTATTTTTATATAGTAAATGGATCCCAATAGAGCTGTGGTAGATAATATAGAAAGTAATGCATGGTATATGGAGTTCGTTCGTGCGAATCCAAATGCACAACCCCCTCCACCCCCGCATATTCCTCAACCTACCCCTATAGCTCCTCTAGTGGTAGAAGTGGTAAGAAGTGAAAAACCTCTGGTTGATAGAACTCGAAAATAAGGGGCCGAAGAATTATGGACTAGTAAAGATGACGATCTAGAAAGAGCAGAATTCTGGCTTGAAAACACAATTCGAGTATTTGATAAATTATCTTGCACACCTGAAGAGTGCATGAAATTTATAGTGTCTCTTCTGAGAGATTCTGCTTATCAGTGGTGGAATACCCTTGTGTCCGTTGTACCAAGGGAAATAATTACATGGGAGTTTTTTCCAAGAAGAATTTAAGAAGAAGTTCATTAGTTAGAGGTTTATTGATCAGTAAAGAAAGGATTTCATTGAACTAAAACAAGGTAAGATGATAGTAACTGTGTACGAGTGTGAGTTTGTAAGGCTCAGCAAATACGCTCGAGAGTGTGTATCCATTGAGGCCATCATGTGTAAACAATCTGAGGATGGATTAAATGAAGATATCAAATTATTTGTTGGTGTCCTTGAGTTAAAGGAATTTGTTGTGCTAGTGGACCGGGCTTGTAAAGCCGAAGAATTGGTGAAAGAGAAAATAAAAGCTGAGATGGAGTCTCGTGATTTAAGAAAGAGACAATTAAACAAGTCGTTTCAATCTTAATCCATGAAGTCAATAGACTTCTCTACTCGATCAGCTCCTTCAGCTGGGTTTTCGAATAGAAGTAAGGGTAAGCAGTACTAGGGGAATAAAGCTCAAACTACTTAAGTTGCTAGTGTTTGGAACAGTCGATCTAATAGACCGGAATGCCCATAGTGTGGCAGATGACAGACTGGTGAATGCTGTGCACATGAGAGTACTTGTTTTAAGTTTGGTTTCCAAGAGCATTTTATTCGAGAATGCACTAAGATGGTTGAAAAAGAGAAGGTTCAGAGTACAAAATCAAGAAGCACTAATAGAGGAAGAAAAAAAAGAAACCCGCATACTGGAACGAGTAGTAAATGTACACCCCGAGAGTAAGCTGCGAGGCCTGAGTGTAGAGTGCCTGCAATGTAACACCCCTTATCCGTGTCCGATATCGGGATCGGATACGAGGAATTACCATGCTTAACCTTGCTTAAACATGTAATATCAGGCTATAAAATTTCGTTCCAACTTAGAACTTTTCTTTCTTATTCAATACCTACATATCATGGGCCTATGAGGCCTTAAACATACATCCGAAGGTTTCAGAGTTCAACCGGAAACTTTTACTCTCCTTGAAAATTTTTGCCTAAACACGGGTCACACGCCCGTATGACCTGGGACATGCCTATGTGGGCAAGCCGTGTAGTCTCACACATACATGTCCCTATTCTATGTAGAATTTATTTTTATTTCGAACCTATAGGGGTTTTCACACGGCCAGACACAAGCTCGTGCCAATAACCCATGTCCTTATCCGTGTGTGAAAACTAGGGGTATTCTATTTATGACGTTAGCAACCCCTTAAGAAGCACATGGCGTAGGCACACGCCCGTGTGCTAGCCCGTGTGACGATTCAAATTCTCGCAATTAAAATACAGGGGACACACAGCCTATTAACACACCCATGGGGCTGACCGTGTGTCACACACAGCCTAGACACACGCCCGTGTATCTACCCGTCTGGACACTTAAAGGCTATTTCCCAAGCCTTTTTTGCCACCCTGAAACGTAAACACATTCATACAACATCACATGAAATTCCCATATCATAATTGGTAATATTTAATCATCACATTTAGCCTATGACAACCATACTAATTTCACATCATAATATGGTACTAACACATTCATGATTATAATATCGACAGAAGCCATCACTCATGGCCGTTTTCAAATTAAACCATAGACCAATTTAAGCCAATACATTTGGCTACATTTACAAGACTTAATTATTCAAATGAAAAAGTTCCTATACATGCCATATTTTGAGAAAGCTCGAATACTTATACCCAAAGTACCATCTTGATAGTTTGAAAACATCTCTGGCGATCTCCAACCTGAGCTAGCTAAATTAACCTATAAGAAATAGGAATGAGAGAGGAGTAAGCACTAATGCTTAGTAAGTTCACATGCAAGTAATAAACAACTATTGACATTCTTTTATTTTTCTTAACCACAAGGGTATTATAATGTGGTTTGCGTTTAAGCTCATAATTTCTGCTCAATCATTCATAATGCTTACTCTTACTCATACTTACCCATCTCATTAGGGTTACCTTAACTTGTATTTACTCATGGTACCTATATCACTTATTACATAGTTTAGGACTTAAACTATCATAGACAATAACTGGAATCTCTATCTTCCTTAACTTAAATGGAATATCATTCTTATACAACTTATCTCATTCATCAACTTTACTTACTTCGCTCTTAGTCACTTTTTCATGCTTACTTTTTTTCTCCATTGAATTACTCTGAATACCAGAGGAAACTTAATCTCATCAAACATGTGTCTCGATGCCAATGCCATATCCCAGATATGGTCTTACATGGAATCGCCTCTTAGTGTCGATGCCATATCCCAAATATGGTCTTAACGGGCTTCCTTAACTTGATGTCGATGCCATGTGCCAAACATGGTCTTATATGGGATCTTCCTTTGGTGCCGAAGCCATGTCCCAGACATGGTCTTACACGAGACCTACATTCCTTGATGCTGATGCCATGTCCCAGACATGGTTTTACACGGGCTTTCCTTATCTTATGTGGTGATAAAGTTATCCCCGTTATTTTGAAACTTCAAATGGGACTTTCACTTACTTGGTCTCATTGATTTCCTTATTAAACATTGATAATCAACTTCATTGAAATAATGTACTTCATGTAACATAGAAAATAATTTAATCATAACAACATATGTAGCAATGAATTCATACAAACTTATCATGGATTCATCATATACCGAATTCATTTCATATGAGTTCTAGGTAAATACCTGTACCACTCGCGATTTAGTCCCATACTTTCTTATTTTCAACATACCTATTGAATCACTTAAGATGCTAAAAGATACTCGTAAGTCTCATACATATGATATCGTATCAATGCCATACCCCCGATATGGTCTTACAGAAATATCATATCGACGCTATGTCCTTGACATGGTCTTATACGAAATCCTATACAGGGGTTATATCCCTGATATGGTCTTACACAGAACCTTAACAACCTGGCAGATGTATTCTATTCACTCTTAGGATTAAAATCAAAGATTCTCATTCATCGACATTTCGTCAAAATCATAAATAATAAATTTCATAGAGACAAAGTATTATTCATGCAATATCGAAATGCCACATATATCACATAAGATTGCATTATTGACACATGAACTTACCTCGATACCAAAAAGGTAGAAAGGAGCCTAATAGTCAATTTCTCTCCTTTTTCCCATCCTAGGTCTGAATCTCATTTTCTTTGATCTATAACATCACATTTAGCTTATTCATTAGTCACATTATTCATTGTGACACAAAAATCATACTATGGAAAAATTAATTTTTTGCCCTTAAACTTTATCATATTTACACTTTTGCCCCTAAGCTCGTATAATGATTTTCATTAAATTTCCTTGCATTTTAAACCTAGTTGAATCATTTTCATAACTACAACAACCCTCAATTTTCACTAATTCACTCATGTATGACCATTTCATAACTTTTACAAATTAGTCCTTTTTATGAATTTTCCATGAAAATTTCTTAGAAATAAATGTTTATCATACATCAAACTTTCATATTCCTTAATAAATCATCAAATCACATGCATGTCATACATGGGTAAATTTTTAAACATGAACCTTAGCTTAAAATATACCTAGAAATAGCTAAATTGAGCTACGAGGGTCTCAAAAATACGAAGAACATCAAAAACAAGGCTATGAGGTACTTACTATGGAGCTTGTGTAACATCCCAAAGTTGGGCCTAGTAGAATTGGGCCCATTGGGCCTCAGGCATAGGAGCGTTTAAAATTCTTGGGAATAAGAGAATGGCTTTAATGCAAGTTGGATCTAGTAGGTGAGTGATTTTGGAAGGTTAAGGGGCTTCTATGAAGTCCCGGGTTCAAACTTGGGCTTAGGAAAAATTTTTATTTTAGGTGAATAAAACCCTAGGAGTTAGTAGGTAGGCTTTAAGAATAAAATATGGAGAAAATGACACAAGTGGAGTGTGTGGTGTAGTGGCAAAGTGACGCCACATAAGAGGCAAGGGGGTGACGTCAAAAAGGAAGGAACGAGGTCCAAGGTTCAAGTCTTGGCTCTTGCATTTTGGTTTTCTTTTTATATGAACTTTAGAATTTGTCCATAGGTTTATATTTAGTTGTGCATGATGTTAGACACAAGGCAATAGTTGGTAAAAAGGCTAGTAGCATGGATTAAGTTACAAGGTTGCCTCGGTTTGAATCTCATGACAAACAAGGGAGTATTTATTTTGTGGATTGGACGGGAAGAGTTTGAGTTGGATTTAAACTCTACTGACAGAAGGATCCTACATCGGAAAGATACAAAGAAGGAAGGTGAGAAGCTAGCTATATATAGAGTTGTCTAGGAGGAGAAGGAGCATACCTGGTTGGCGTTGGGCATAGGAGTGCTCGGAGCGCGGTTTAGCAGCTTTAGATTCCTATCAGGTGTGTATTCTCTCTACTCTAGCTATAGAGCGAAAAATGCTGAGATACCGGTCACACAATGATCGTAGCCATATGAGCGTGCAAGCGCATGTGTGCAAGCTTCAACGCGATAGTCGAGGCCACCATGAGTATTCTTGTGGGTGTGGGCTATTGGGCCACGATGGCCCAAAAGGGGCCAAGTGGACCCAATGAGCCATGGGCCCAATGGGCCAAGGGTCCATATGAGTAAATTGTATGATTGAGTAGTAGATAGTGAACTAGACTATGTGAATCTCATATATGTGGCTAGGTTTGGGCTAAATGGGCCACATGAGTGTGTGGGCCCACTTGGGCCAAGAATGGGCCTTGAGCCTATTCGCATAATTATCTTTGTTTAGAATACCTGAGTCGTTCGAGGTGACAGTGGACCTTCTGTTGGGTCGTTAACACCCTGGCTTGTAAAATTACTAAAATACCCCTAATTTGAAAAATTACTGAAATACCCCTGGGTTGCAAAATTATTGAATTACCCTTGGTGGGTAAATTATTGGAATACCCTCGGTGGGTAAAATTATCGTTATACCCTTAGGGGTTGATTAGCGTGATTGTGTGTAAATTTTCACACTCTTTTAGTAATGTGTGTTATTAACTGTTTGGGCTAAAAAGCCGAAGTGACTGGTTAGAAAGTCGTTATACCCTTGTGGGTAAAGCTAGGAATACCAGGTAAGTGATTATAACGTTTTATTAATGCGTATGAAAATGTATGCTATAATTTGTCACTTTGTTGAGAGCATGTTGTATTCATTTGATATGTATGTTTTGCATGGGTTTGGTATGTGATGCGAAAGGGGAAGTGTTAGAGACTGTCACAGTGGTTTGGTACCACACCCCACATATATTTGATTCGGTGACCATGTCTCGGTGGCTTGGTGCCACGGTGGTTTAATACCACGTATATATTTATATATATCTATGATTCGGTGACTTGTCCCAGTGGTTTGGTACCACAGTGGTTGGCCGCACATACATTCATCAGGGATTGTCACGGTGGTTTGGTACCACGGCGGGTTGGCTCCACTGAAACACCCCAAACCCGGCCCACGAGCTTTGACCAGATTTGGAAGAAAGATCGTTTTGGGTTGGGCTTAAGATGAAAACAGGTTCATTTCATTATTCAAAATCCGTTACTTTAAGTGACAAAACGTTTGGGCTTTGTTTTAAAAATAGATTTACTTAATCTTTTAATAAGTAAAAGTTTATAAGCTCAATAAATAAAAACAAAATAAAATAATTCTACTAAGGCCTTATTACATCAAATAATTCCCAAAATTTAAATTCAAAATACTTAAAGTAAAATAGTCCAAATAAAAGAAATTTGAACTTCACATGGCCTCCACTAAGCATCTGCCAGCCTGGTCCATCACTGGTCGTCACCTGAAAAGTAATCCCACAATGGGGTGAGTCAACAGACTCAATGTGTAACCAACACTAAAATTTAATATTTCAGGCATACAATATCATACATGTTCATAAAACATTTAAACAATATGATGCAACCCCCCAAACTATATGCCATCCGCTACACACCACCCGTACCATCCTACACACCGTGGGGACTACTAAGTCAACCCTCCTTCCGCTACACTCCATATCGTTGTCTTAGGTCACCACATTCGTGGTCTTAGGTCACCACGTTTAGATTTCTATGGTCTTTGGTCGCCACATTCAGATTACTGTGGTCTTAGGTCACCACATTCAGATATCACGGTCTTAGGTCACCGTGTTTGTGGTCTTAGGTCACCACATTCACTTCCCCAAAAAAATAAACCCATATGCCCCATATAATAGTAATATGCATAAATATGCTAGAGTTCACATTCTTATGCTTATTCTCATGTTACAATTAACATATTTCATAATCCTAGTAGGAGTAGGAAACGTACCTGAGTACTTTGTACCATAACATGGTACCTTAGCCACTTCCTTATTCTTAATATCACATATATTAATTAAACGTAGCCATAAAACATATTACGATATAGTGTGGGGTACACACCTGATTCACTTAACGATTTCACTTGAAATCCCGAATTCGATCTTAGATCTTTAACTCCCTACATTCGGCCCATAGTAAATATTTAATGAAAAACTCATTCGACCATAAAACCAAATCCTAGTAGGATTTGTGTACTAAAATTTACCTTAATATCGATTTGCTTATTACTTAAATCCCGAAAACTTTGTTATTCTTCTCCTTGTATTCAGCCAAACACTGGATCTCTACATAGGTTAGTTCCAGCTTTTTAACAATTATGAAATAGATCTAGATATCCAAAATAGGCCTTGGCTGAAAATACCTATGTGCTTACCTTGTGGATTTTAAATCCCAAAATTCACCCAATAACTAGGGAACACGCGACCTATGGTGTACCTTCGAGAAAAGAACTTCTCCTTCTTATAGTTGACTTAAACAAATCCCAAAAAGATCTCTTCAAAGTTTTGGCAACAAGATATTAATGGGGTTAGTCCTAAATTTCGGCAAATCTTAAAAGAAAAAGGATGAAAATCGAATGATAACTAGTTCTTACCCTTAATACAGAAGTCAACAACCCCTTGTTTAAAGTCTCAAAACTATTCGGCTATGGCCTTGATTTTAGCAAACTTTCGGCTTTTGGAAGATTAAGAAAGAAGAAGAGAAAAGAGTTTGAGCAATTTGGTAATGAATTTTGGCTACACAAGGTGTATTTTAAACAGCAAAACAATGAAGAAATGAGATATTTGCTAGAGAGAATTCGACAGAGAGAGTTAGAAGAAAGAATGAATGGCCCTCTTTTCCTTTTGTAGTCGAAATTACTAACTTAGAATCCCTTACTTGGCCATCACTCTTCTATTTTGATAGCTTTATCTCTTTAATTAAAAATTAAAGAATAATCCCCCAATTATCTCTTTGAAAATAATCTAAAATAAATCATCATTTATCCACCTATTTAACCGAGTTTTAAGGAGATTTAAACTCTTCCCTTAAGAGTCCTTATTGTCAGTCCATTGCTTCCTCTTTAAGTAATTAAATAAAATTACTTAAAGTCTTAGCTAGATCTCGTCCACCCCTTCCCTTGATGAGTCAATTTAAACTTATTCTATTGGACTCCTTGTGGCCATTCGAGGCCCAAATTATCCACCTAAGTGGCGCCTCCTATGATTAGTTTAGCTTTAATAACAAATTGGGCATAAGCCCAATTCGACATAAAAAACACTCTCGAAAATGCTCTCCTTCTTTGCTCTAACCTAAGCTTGCACACATCTTTGGTGGCGTCATTCTTGGGTTTTAAGTGATGCTTCCTTGTCACTTTTCCAAGCCCTTTTGTGTCAAATCTCTTCTATTAATTTTCTTAAGGCCACCTTGCCTTAAAACTTATCATTTCTAAGACATTTCCTTACATTTCCAAGTTTCCAAAAACGTTCGTTTCCCTTCTTTAAACTTGTCATTTCTAAAGCATTTCCTTACATTTCCAGGACATTTCCCTACATTTCCTCACATTTCCCTACATTTCCATACATTTCAATACATTTCCTTACATTTCCATACATTTCCATACATTTCCATACATTTCCATATATTTCCTTACATTTCCCTACATTTCCTTACATTTCCATACATTTCCTTACATTTCCATACATTTCCATACATTTCCTTGCATTTCCATACATTTCCTTACATTTCCATACATTTCCTTACATTTCCAAGGTTCTAAAAATGCACACCACATATCACAGTAAACATGCTATTTCATAAAATCAAGCAAAAAATGCACACAATGGGATTCAAACCTCTTCCCTCAAAGTACTTCACTTGATGCCATAACCCTTGCACCTTAGGTGGCGTCCCTTGCCACTTTTCCACCTCACTTCTTGTTTTTAACTTAAAAACCAATAATTGTCCAAAGCTTTCTCTTCAATCCTAGGATTTTAAAAACCCTTAATTCACTTCCAAACACTGCCAAAACCTACTACTCATGACTTATGCACAAACGCATAACCCCTAATCTAGGATGTTACACCTACATATGTTAATAGTGACTCTGTCACAGTGATCTAGTATCACAGTGGTCTGGAACCACAAGTGGCTTGGTGCCACATATGAGGTGTCTAGTGGATGGAGGGTTGATTGTAGAAATCCGCACGGTGTGATGGGCTGGTAAAGGTGGTGTGTAGAGGACAAAAAATTAGGTTGGGATGGGACGCATTACATTCATATTTTTGTATGCTATGTTGAGAGGGCTAAGGCTAATGTGCAAATATGGGCTGTAGGCTATTTATGTGACATAAGGGGATTTACACACTAAGTCGTGGTGACTCACCCCTCTGCTTAATTTTGCAGGTAATCAGTAGATCGTGGATCTGGGAGCCGAGGCAGACTCATGGAGGCCATAAATGTTTCTTTTCGTAAACTCGTTTCCTTTCTACAAATTATTTTAATTGGGGATTTTGTTATGTAATAAGGCTTTCTAAAGTTAATATTTGGTTTTCCTTAATTATTATTCATTTAAGATCTGACAATATTATATTTTAACATGGAAGCTAAGATGGAATTTTCAAAACATAAGTAACATAAAATAACCGTTTTCTCCTAAGTGCCAACAAAGATAAAAAATAATCGTTTTCACTCAATTCGGGATTTTTTATTAAACTACAAACCACTGTTTTCAAAACATCACCCTAGATGAAAAGTTTTCAAACTTACGGTATTTTCCTAAGATTTTAAATTCATTTTTACAGCTTTTCCCTGTGACATTCCAGATATGATCGTAACGTCTAGACCGAGTTTGGGGTGTTACAATTTTGGTATCAGAGTCAGGTTGCAAAACTCGGCCGTGGAATGGGTTCGAAAATATTTTTTTCAAAGTTATTTGATATTTGGTTTTAAAAAAAATTATCTTTATTGGAAGTATGGCACCCGAGTCTTCGACACCAAATCCGTAAGTCCCCTTACTTATTATTATATGCTATAATGGCTGTATTTATTCTGTGTATGTTTTGGATGTGGTGTTTGAATGAAAATTTTTTAAGTACGAGTGTTAAATATCTATTTGCCTCTATATTAGATATTTGGTTGTGTGAAGAGGTTCCAAGCTTAAGTTCGAAAGTGTATTACTGTTTTAGAATCAGAGTGCACATGTGAGTGTAGTGTTGTAGGCTAGAATGTGCGACTGTTTCTATAGCTTGAAATTTCGAGGACGAAATTTCTTTAAGGAGGGTAGATTTGTAACATCCCAAAGTTAGGCATAGTAGAATTAGGCCCATTGGGCCTTAGACATAGGATCATTTAAAATTCTTGGGAAAAAGAGAGCAACTTTAATGCAAGTTGGATCTAGTAGGTGAATGATTTTAGAAGGTTAGAGGGCTTCTATGAAGTCCCGGGTTCAAACTTGGGCTTAGGAAAAATTTTGGTTTTAGGTGAATAAAACCTTGGGAGTTAGTAGGTAGGCTTTAAGAATAAAATGTGGAGAAAATGACACAAGTGGAGTGTGTGATGTAGTAGCAAAGTGACGCCACATAAGAGGTAAGGGGGTGACGTCAAAAAGGAAGTAAGGAGGTCCAAGGTTCAAGTCTTGGCTCTTGCATTTTGGTTTATATGGACTTTAGAATTTGGCCATTGGTTTATATTTAGTTGTGCATGATGTTAGACACAAATAGCTAGTTGGTAAAGAGGCTAGCAGCATGGATTAAGTTATAGGGGAGCCTGGGTTCGAATCTCATGACAAGCAAAGGAGTATTTATTTTGCGAATTGGGCGGGAAGAGTTTGAGTTGGATTTAAACTCTACTAATGGAGGGATCCCACATCAGAAAGATACAAAGAAGGAAGGTGAGAAGCTAGCTATATATACAGCTGTCTAGGAGGAGAAGGAGCATACCTGGTTGGCATTAGGAATAGGAGTGCTTGGAGCGCGGTTTAGAAGCTTCAGATTCTTATCAGGTGTGTATTCTTTCTACTCTAGCTGTAGAGCGGCAAATGCTGAAATGTCGGTCATACGGCGATGGTAGCCACATGAGCGTGCGAGCGAATGTGTGGAAGCTTCGACATGATAGTCGAGGCCACCATGAGTATTCTTGTGGGTGTGGGCCGTTGGGCCATGATGGCCTGAAAGGGGCCAAGTGGGCCCAATGGGCCTGAGGGCCCATATGAGTAAATTGTATGATTGAGTAGTAGATAGTGAACTAGACTATGTGAATCTCATATATGTGGCTAGGTTTGGGCTAAATGGGCCACACGAGTGTGTACTTGGGCCGAGAATGGGCCTTAGGCCCATTTGCATTATTATTTCTGTTTAGAATACTTGAGTCGTTTGAGTTGACAGTGGACCTTCTGTTGGGTCGTTAACACCCTGGTTTGTAAAATTACCGAAATATCCCTGGTTTGCAAAATTACCGAAAAACCCCTGGTTTGTAAAATTACTGAAATACCCCTGGTTTGTAAAATTATCAAAATACCCCTGGGTTGCAAAATTACTAAAATTCCCTTGGTAAGTAAATTACTGGAATACCCTCACTGGGTAAAATTACCGTTATACCCTTAGGGGTTGATTAGCGCGATTGTGTGTAAAATTTCACACTCTATTATTAATGTGTGTTATTAACTGTTTGGGCTGAAAAGCCGAAGTGACTGGTTAGAAAGTCGTTATATCATTGTAGGTAAAGCTGGGAATACTAGGTAAGTAATTATAACATTTTATTAATGGGTATGAAAATGAATGCTGTAATCTGTCACATTGTTGAGAGCATGTTGTATTCATTTGATTTGTATGTTTTGCATGGGTTTGGTATGTGATGCGAAAGGGGAAGTGTTAGAGACTGTCACAGTGGTTTGGTACCACAAGTGGGTTGGCCCCACATATATCTGATTTGGTGATCATGTCTTGGTGGCTTGGTACCACGGTGGTTTAATACTACGTGTATATATATATATCTATGATTCGGTGACTCGTCCCAGTGGTTTGGTACCACAGTGGGTTGGCACCACATACATTCATCAAGGATTGTCACGGTGGTTTGGTACCACGGTGGGTTGGCCCCACATCTAACACCCAAACCGGTCAGCACACCACAATCGAATCTGGTATGTTGAGGGGTGAAAACATTTTTTAAGAAACGAGTTACTGATTAAATTTGATTGAAAACTCTTTATCGTTTTAGAGTATAAAAAATTCGAAGATAACTATTACAATCGAGTGAGTTGAGCGTAGGCAAGTTCAAATCTTTTATTTTTGAAGTTGTTTAAAAAAATTCAAGTTTAAAAAACATCCAAATTATCTTTGTTGTCATCTTGTGAATTTTGTTACCCGATGGTAACGTTTAAAAACCCGAAGGAGTTATAGTTTTGAAAACATTACTTTTTACAGATTAATTTAACAAGTCCATATATCCAACATAGGTATAATATAATCAAAATAAAAATAAATAATAAAAACCTGAAATAATACTTAGCGGCCTTATTACAAATCCCAAAACCGAATTTAAAGAGAATTAATAAAATTGAAGTAGAACTCAAAGGAATCAAAACCCATTCGAACATGCATGGCTACCTCGAGTCCTCCCCGGCTCCGTATCCGCAATCTATGCCTCATCTGCAAAATATAAGGGAAGGGGTAAGTCACCAAGACTCAGTGTGTAAATCTCCACCCGATAGTGCACGCACTTACACAGATCATTAGCAAATCATACAAATCATGCAACCCATAACCTACCTATCCAATCTCCTTCAACTACCCCGTGTGGTCAAAACCACTGGTGGTCAAAACCACTGGTGACCGTAGTCACAAATATATATAATGGTGTGGTCAAAACCACTGATGACCAAAGTCACAAATCAAGTGATGGGGCCAACCCATCGTGTGGTCAAAACCACCAATGACAATCCCGTAATCAACATGTGGGGCCAACCCACTGTGGTACCAAACCACTGGGACGAGTCACAATATTCATATGTGGTCAAAACCACTGGTGGTCAAACCCACTGGGACTTAGTCACAAAATATAATATCAAGACGGGGCCAACCCGTCGTGTGGTCAAAACCACTGGTGACAGTCCAAATATTTCTTCCCCCTCCTCTCATCAATCCCATCATCATGTCCATATCATACGTGTCATAATATCATGTATCATGCAATAACGCATAGCATAGCATATATCAATATCATGATGATGTATATCAAAAATCACGTAACAGGGGACGTACCCGGAATCCAAGCTCATACCCACAAGGCATAATCACCGATTTCATTGGCTATAATAATAACATAATAGGCATATTATACTAATAATGTGTGTAAGCATTACACACCTGACTATATGTAGATCTAATGCTAAATCTCGAAACTACACGATACTACGAGATCCTGAAACGTATGCCCTCACTGCTCCTACAATCGGCCAACATCACCCTTTCGATCTGAAGCCATTCGGCTTACTCACAAAATCCTGAAATTGTGTCGCAAGAAGGTAGTACTTACCTTAATGCCGATTTGTTTTCCAACCAAATCCCGAAGCTACGTAATGATCCCCCTTGCAATCGGCCAGACACTAGAACACACAAATGGTTAGCCTTCGGCCTTTGAATGAATAAGGAATAGATCTAAACGTTGAACCCTTACCTAGATCAAAAATCGAAACCCAAAGATCCACTACGTTAGACTGCACTTCTCCCTACAATCGGCCTTAGCACATCATTATGAATCATAAGGCCATTCGGCCATGGCATAAATCCCGGAACCAAGAAATTGTCACGTCCTTACCTTACAACTGATTCAGCCTCTATGCACCAAGGATCGACACACCCTAAATGAACAAAAATAGAGTTCTAATACTTAAATCTAAAATGGAAAAAGGATGAAAGAGAAGTGAGTTTCGGTCACTACACAAATTGGTCAAGAAAAGAAAAAGATATTACTTACCAAAAGATTCGACCACAACCCCAAAAGGAAGAATTAGATTCGGCTTTGAAGGTGCTTAAGATGAAGGGTAAGTGCAATGGAGGAGAAAAGATTCGGCAAAGGGTGCTTGAGAGGGGTTCCGGCACAAAAGGTTTTGAAAAAGTGAAGAAGATACCGAATGGAAAATAAGAAAGTTGATTTCGGCTAGAGCAAAATAGGAAGGAGAAAAGGTGAATAGAGATGGTGGATTCGGCAATATAGGCTAACAATGAATAACCCACAAGGTAAAGAAAAGAAGTGAGAGTATTGAGTTTTGGCTTTGTGCAAGAATGAGAAGAAGAAAAAGAGTGAGAGAGATGGGGAGAAGAAGATTAGGCCAAGCACTTTGATAAGGGGAGAAAAAAAAGAAATCAAATTAAAGAGCTTAGGGAGACATTCGGCTACACCAAAAGCTCCCCAAAACCGATAGCCCCCCTTGCCTACAGTCTACCATTCAGCCAACTCTTCCCAAATGATTTTTATACGATTCAAGCTCCTAAATTTCCTCACCTTCATCTATTCAATTCAAATCTGATGATCAAATCCTCATCCATTCAAGAGAGTCCCTCTTGAGCACTCCTCCTCCTTGCTTGTGGCGTCAAAATATTAAGCAGAAAGTGATATTTCTGCTGCTCAAACCAAGGTCCTCCTTACCCCCTTGTGGCATCACCTCCCTTGTGACTTGAGTGGCACCTCTTTGCCACTTTACCAAGGCACTTCTTGTGTCTAAAACTCCCAATAATTCCTTTTAACCCCTAACTCTCCTAGCTTCCTCTCACTAAGTACAAAAACAAAAATGTTTGACCATTACTCAGGCCTAACCTGAGGTCATGCTTAGACCCCAAATTATGCTAAACTAGCACAGCAGACATATCAACACATGCAGTACATGAAAAATACAGAGGCCCCATTTTAAGGATGTTACAGTTCTACCCCCCTTAAAAATAATTTTGACCTAGAAATTACACGATCGGAAGAGTTGAGGTATTCTTTGCGCATTACATCCTCTGGTTCCCATGTGGCCTCCTCCGTACCATGGTTACGCCATAAAACTTTCACCAAGGGAATCGACTTCCCACGCAAGACCTTGACATCCCGATCCAAAATCATGAAAGACAAGTCCGAGCTCACCTCAATTCCTCCAACATGTGACGGATCGATCGATAGTGCCTAAGCATCAAAACATGGAAGCGTCACCTCAATCTCGGTAGCTCGGTGAAAACTCTGGTCCTACTCACTTCAACATCGTGTACGGCTCGATAAACATAGGGCTTAGCTTCCCTTTTTGCCCAAATCTCAGCACTTTCTTCCATGGCGATACCTTCAGAAAAACCTTATCACCCACTGCATACTCTATATCTCTACATTTTAGATCGGCGTAAGACTTCTGCCTATCTGACGCTTCCTTAAGACGAGCCCGAATCACCTTAACCTTATCCTCAGTTTCTGCCACCAACTCTGGACCTAATATCTGTCGTTCACCCAACTCTAACCAACACGTAGGAGTGCGACATTTCTGTCCATACAGTGCCTTATATGGTGCCATCTGGATACTCGCTTGATAGCTATTGTTATAAGCGAATTCTGCCAATGGTAGATACTCCTCCCAACTACCACTGAAATCCAGAACACAGCCCCTTAGCATATCCTCCAAAATCTGAATTACTCTTTTAGACTGTCCATCGAATTGTGGGTGAAAAGCTATGCTGAAATCCAACCTCATTCCCAAAGCTTGATGCAAAGCTTTCCAGAACCTCGACGTGAACCTCGGATCCCTATCCGAGATAATTGACACTGGCACACCATGCAACCTTACTATCTTGGCCACATACAACTTAGCTAACTTCTGAAGCGAATAATCAGCCATTACCAGTATGAAATGAGCTGATTTGGTCAAACGATCCACAATTACCCAGACTGAGTCTTTCTTAGTAGGCGTAAGGGGTAGCCCACTGACAAAGTCCATGGTAATCCTTTCCCACTTCCATTGACGAATCTTCGTCGGTTGAAGTAAACCTAACGGCAGCTGATGTTTAGCTTTCACCTGCTGACACGTCAGACATTTACCCACAAATTCAGTCACTTCTAGCTTCAGTCTTGGCCACCAGAATTACTTTCGCAAATCCCGGTACATCTTGCTACCTCCAAGATGCATAGCGTATGCGCTACTATGTGCATCCTGAAGAATCCTTTGCCTCAACTCAACGTCCTTCGATATACAAGCTCTCCCTTGAAAACACAATACTCCATCATGAGACAAGCTATAACCTTCCAACCCATTACTCTGAACTTGCAAACTCTGAGCATTCAAACTCTCATCTACTAACTATTTCTCCTTAATCTGCTCTACCCAAGTCGACTTTACTTGCAATTCGGCCAACAAACTCCCATCGTCATACAGACTAAGGTGAGTAAACATTGTTCGCAGGTCTGTGACCACCTTACGGCTTAACGCATCAGCTATTACGTTAGCCTTACCCGAATAGTACTCAATCAAGCAGTCGTAGTCCTTCAACAACTCAATCCACCTTCGCTGTCTCAAGTTTAAATCCTTCTGCGTTAAAAGATACTTCAAACTCTTGTGGTCCGTGTAGACTATCGACTTTTCTCCGTATAAATAGTGTCTCCATATTTTTAGGGTAAAAATCGCTGCAGCCAATTCCAAATCATGTGTCGGGTAGTTAACCTCATATGGTCTCAGCTGTCGAGACACATATGCCACTACTTTCCCTTCCTACATCAGCACATATCCCAAGCCAATATGTGATGCATCACAGTAAACCGTGAATATCTTTCCTGCCTCAGGCTGTACTAGAATTGAAGCTTCCGTCAAAATCTTCCTCAACTTGTCAAAACTTTCCTGTTGTTTTTTCAACCATACAAATGGAACTCCTTTCCTTAATAATTTGGTCAACGGCGCCGCGATCAGAGAAAATCCTTTCGCAAATCTCCTGTAATACCCTGCCAGACCTAAAAAACTCTGAATTTCTGCAACCTACCTAGGCGGTTTCCAATCCAACAACGCCTTAATCTGACGAGGGTCCACTCTAATCCCTTCTGCAGACACTACGTGACCCAAGAAAGTTACTTCCCTAAGCTAGAATTTCCACTTACTGAACTTGGCAAATAGCTGTTTCTCCTTCAGAATTTGCAAAACCACCCGCAAGTGCATATCATGATCCTCCTCAGTCCTTGAGTACACCAATATGTCGTCTATGAATACTACGACAAACTGGTCCAAGTACTACTGGAACACCCGATTCATCAAGTTCATGAATGCTACCGGTGCATAGGTTAACCCGAATGGCATCACCAGAAACTTGTAATGCCCATACTAAGTACGGAATGCCGTCTTATGAACATCAGCTTTCTTCACTTTGAGTTGATGATACCCCGACCTGAGGTCTATCTTCGAGAAAACTGATGCACCCTTAAGTTGATTGAACAAGTCGTCAATCCTAGGCAACGGACACTTGTTTTTAATCGTCAACTTGTTCAGCTGGCGGTAGTCTATACACATCCGTATTGTACCGTCTTTTTTCTTAACAAAGAGCACAGGTGCTCCCCAAGGGAATATACGGGGCTATAGACACTGGTGCAGTCCCGGATAACAGGTCTATAGTGAATTCTACTTCTCGATCCGGAGGCAGACCCGAAAGTTCCTCTGGGAATACATCAGTAAATTTCCCCACAGTTCGGACACTCTCTACAGCTGCATCCTTGGCTCCTAAAGCAGAAACATGCACCATGAATGCCTCACAACCCTTCCTTACCATTTTCTCCGCCTTGATCAGAGACCACCTTTGGATAAGTAATCTCTCCTATTACCTATCATCACCACCTCCTCACCTTCCATTGTCCTCAACACCATGCGCTTAGCCGCGCAATCCAAACTCGCCTAGTACTTCACCAGCCAGTCCATCTCGAGAATGAGATCGAACTCCCCAAATGGCAGTTCCATCAAATTAGCCAAAAACACGACCCCTTGAAGTTCTAGGGGTACATCCTTATACATCTTATTTACTCCTACAGAGTGACCTAGAGGGCTAATTACGGTCATCTCCCTAGAAGTAGTATCGAAGTCTAGGTTTATAATCTCTACTATAGTACTGGCAACATACGAATGCGTCGAACCCACATCTATCAAAGCAGTATATGGTAATCCAAAGACTAGGAACATACTAGTTATGACGTCCGGTGCGTCACCCTCCTCTCGATGCCTCACTACACAGACTAGTTCTGGCTGTCTCGCCTCTGTACCACCTGCACCTCTACCTGGTGCTACACGGCCTCTACCAGAGCCATTACCTCCCTAGCAGCACCACGGCCCCTCTGTGACTGCTGACCATCCCTCCTGTTCTGAGTACAATTTTGATCCTCAGACTGCAACCTAGCTGACCTCTGTGGACAATCCCTCACTCGGTGCCCCATCGATCCACACTCAAAGCATCCCCTATTTCGAGTCCAATATTCTCTCGTGTGAGACTTTCCATATCGAGCACATCGTGACGGCCATTGAGTATCAGTAATAATAGGCCTTACAGCTTGATTCGGCCCACTATATCTACCCCGTTTCTGTTGATTTTTGGTAGACCCAGATGATCCAAAATTTCTCTTATTCCAACCCTTGTCCTAATTCTGTCTAACCGATTGCTTCACTTCTTCTGTAACTTTGGCCTTTTCCACTAAGATCGTAAATTCTCTCTCTTACTGCGAAGCAATCAGCAACCTCAGATCCTCCCTTAATCTATCCTCGAAACTGGAGTATCGCTCATGCTCCGTAGCTATGATGCCCCGAGCATATCGGCTCAATCTCAAGAATTCTTCCTCGTACTCTGATACGGACTTACTTCCCTAAACCAGTTTCAGAAATGCCTTCCTCTGCGCATCAATGTAACTGGTCCTGACATACTTCTTCTGATATGCTGCCTTAAAGTAATCCCAAGTGAGATCATCCACTACAGCACCATCCCGAACCGTGAGCCACCACTGATATGACTCATCACGAAGAAGCGACACTACTCCCTTTAGTTTCTCCTCAGCCGTCAGATCCAAATCATCTATGATTCGTTCTGTCACCTCCAACCAATACTCAGCCATATTGGGTGCCACACCAGATACTCCTCGAAATACCTCATCTCCATTGGTTTAGAGTCACTCAGATACATATTTTCAAGCTCTTGTACCTTCACCTACTCTAGCTACTCTTTTCAGCAGTTGCAGCATCACCTACGACACTGCATCTTCCCCCGTTTGATCCTGATACTCTACGCCAGCAGCTAATGGTGGTGGTATCTCATTCTCGGACCCTTGACCAGACCTAACGGGTTCTTATACGGTCATTTTGCCTCTATCGTACCCTCTCACATTACGACCACGTCCCCTAGTACTCATATCTAATTCGCGATTTAATCTGCTTAAGAAATTTTTATGAATTAGCTTCCGTTTCACTGAATAAGTTTTATGTAAACAAATTTGGTAGTGGTTCTTTCGATCATCACACAGTTTTCAGTTCAATTTCTTACCTTAATACAATGAATCACAATTACTCATTAACAACCTCCTCTACCCATATCCCACATGTAGGGGTATTCTCTTCATTTTACTACTTGGGGGTATTTTCGTAATTTAACCTATCAGGGTATTTTTAGTAATAAATTAGGGTTAATTTGGAAGCCTTTACAAATCATAAGTATTTTAGAAATTTTAGAAATCGGGGGTATTTTGGTAATTTTATAAACCATGGGTATCTTCGTAATTTTCCAAAGTATGGTTTCAGGTGATTTTACAAAGTAAGGGTATTTTGGAAAATTTTCAATTCAGGGGTATTAGATAATTTTCCATAATGAGGTATTTTGGTAATTTTTACAAGTCGAGGTAATTTGGTCATTTTTCAAATTAGAAATTATTTTGGTCATTTCTTAAATCAAAATTCTTGTAGAATTTTGAAATCAAGGTTTAATTTTTAGAGTGTTACAAAATAGGATGGCTGGTCTCATTCAGGTTTTAATTATTAAATTCAGCCTGTGAATAAGTCGTCTTAGCTAGGGTGGAGGCATTGGAGCTCAAAAGTCGGTACCTGAGCGACTTCGAGCCAACAGAGCTGAGGTGTTCCGTGGTATATCTGGTGTGGCACCCAGTACCGCTGAATATTGGTTGGAAGCGACCGAATGGATTATGGATGAGCTCGATTTAACTAACGAGAAAAAGCTAAAAGGGTTGATGTCGCTTCTCTGCAATGAGTCATATCAATGGTGGCTCACGGTGCGGGATGGTGCTACAGCTGAGGAACTCACGTGGGATTATGCTAAGGTGACATACCAGAAGAAGTATGTTGGTACTCATTATATCGATGCTCAGATGAAGGCATTTCAATGGCTGGTTTAAGGGAACAAGTCCGTAGCTGAGTCTGGCTAAATTCTAAAATTGAGCCGTTATGCTCGAGAATAGTAGCTCTTGAGCATGAGCGGTGTGTTCGGTTTAAAAGACGGACTAAGGGATGACTGAGGTTATTGATAGCCCATAGCGAGGTGAGAGTTCTTGTGTTGGTGGAAAAGGCTAAAGTAGCCGAGGGTATCAAAGATTCCGTAAGGCATAACTCTGATCGGATTAGGCAGAAGAGAGGCTTTGGATCATCAAGGCCAGCTAGGAATAAACAAAAGAAGCCTAGAATAGATGGGCATGAGGTCGTTGATTTCTCTTTGGAGGCGATGTCGTGCTTGTGATCAGTGTGGGAAGAAGTTATGAGAGTGTTGGAAAAAGACGGGAGGATGCTTTAAGTGTAGGTCCAAGGACCACATGATTAAGGATTGTTCTATGAGAACCGAAGGGGGATGACCAGTAAGTCAAGGTCCTAATCAGGCTGGAAGGGTGGATAGTAGCCTCAGCGGGGCCGTGGTTTGAATGGCAGAGGTAACGGTGCTGGTAGAGGACGGAGAACACCTAGCCAAGGTGTTGGTAACACGGAGGCCAGGCAGCCGGGTTTGGTTTATGCGATTCGTCGGAGAAAGGACAGAGACACACTGGACGTCATAATCGGTACGTTCCTTATATCTGGCAAACCCTATGTTACTTTAATTGATATGGGCTCGACCCATTCTTATGTTGCATGTAGAGTAATTGAAACTCTAGGAATAGCCTCTGAACTTTCTAGTATGGAGATGACTATAGTAAGCCGACTAGGTCAAACTGTAGTGGTGAATAAGATGTTTCGGAGACTACCTTTGGAACTTCAAGGAGCGGTATTTCTTGCTAACTTAATGGAATTACCCTTCGGGGAATTTGATCTTATACTTGGCATGGATTGGCTAGTGAAGCATCGGGCTGTATTGGATTGTACAGCCAAACGAATGGAATTAAGGACCCCTAAGGATGAGGTGCTAGTTATGATAGGATAAAGAAGAAACTACCTATCTAATGTAGTTTCTGCTTTAAAGGCTGATAAGATGGTTCGAAAAGGATGCAAGGCATTCTTGGCTTTCTTTAGTACCTTGGATCCGAAAGAAGGGGGAGTTAGTGGAGTTAGAACTGTAAGGGAGTTTAAGGATGTATTTTCGGAGGAATTACCGGAATACCCCCGGACAGGGAGGTGGAGTTTGGAATTGACTTGTTGTCGGGTACAGCTCCTGTGTCAATTGCCCCATACAGAATGGCACCAAATGAGTTGGTTGAGCTCAAGGCTCAAATCCAAGAATTGCTAGACTGTGGGTTTATTTGACCCAGTGTGTCTCCATGGGGAGCACCGGTCCTGTTCGTGATAAAGAAGGATGAAACTATGCGCATGTGCATAGATTATCGTTAGTTGAACAAGCTGACCATCAAGAACAAGTATCCTCTGCCAAGGATAGATGACTTTTTGCAATCAGCTTAAGGGGGCCGCGGTTTTCTCAAAGATAGATCTGAGGTCCAGATATCATCAGCTTAATGTGAAGGAGGTAGATATCCATAAGATGGCTTTTCGGACAAGGTATGGGCATTTTGAGTTCGTGGTAATGCCGTTTGGATTGACGAATGCCCCAGCCGCGTTTATAGACATGATGAATCGGGTTTTCCAACCCTATCTAGATCGGTTCATTGTTGTGTTCATAGACGATATTCTGGTGTATTCCAAGTCTGAAGGGAGCATGATGAGCATCTCCGAATAGTGTTGCAAGTGTTAAGGGAAAAGAAGCTCTATGCCAAATTCAGCAATTGTGAATTTTGGCTTAAGGAGGTTACATTTTTAGGACATGTGGTATCTGCTGAAGGGATAAGGGTGGATCCTCGGAAGATAGAGGCAGTGTTGGATTGGAAACCACCTAAATCTGTGGCGGAAGTTTGGAGTTTCTTAGGATTAGTAGGCTATTATAGAAGGTTTGTGGAAGGGTTCTCGTCGATAGCCGCGCCTTTGACAAATTTGTTGAGAAAGGAAGTACCTTTCGTTTGGACAGATAAGCAACAGAAAAGCTTTGAGAACCTTAAAAGGGTCTTGACCGAAGCTCAATTTTGATTCAGCCGGAGGCAGGGAAGGATTTTGTAGTGTATTGTGACGCTTCCCATACGGGATTGGGATACATGTTAATGCAAGATGGAAAGGTAGTTGCTTATGCGTCTCGATAACTAAGGCCACACGAGGTTAAGTACCCGACGCATGATTTGGAATTGGCAGCAGTGGTCTTTGCCCTTAAGGTATGGAGGCATTATTTTTATGGAGAAAAGTCGGTGATCTACACAGACCACAAGAGCCTTAAGTACCTGTTGACTCGGAAGGAGTTGAACCTAAGACAGCGAAGGTGGGTGGAACTATTGAAGGACTATGATTGTTCCATAGAGTATCACCCGGGCAAGGCAAATGTAGTGGCAGACGCCTTAAGCAGAAAGATTGTGTCGGATCTGAGGGCGATGTTTGCACATCTGAGCTTGTATGATGATGGAAGTCTGCTGGCAGAGTTGCAAGTTAAGACAACGTGGTTGAATGAAGTGAAAGAGGGACAGTTGGTGGATGAGGATCTGAGTGCTAAGTTGAGACAAGTGCAGAATGGAGAGTTGGAAAATTATGGTATTAATAATAAAGGAGATTGTGTTTCAAGGGAAAATTTTGTATGCCGAAGGATGAGGAGCTTAGGCAAAGAATTCTTTGGGAATCGCATAGTATCCCTTATGCTATGCATCCCGGAGGTAGTAAATGTACAGAGATTTAAGGGAACAGTTTTGGTGGCCTAGTCTTAAGCAGGAAGTGACTGAATTCATTGGCGAATGCTTGACGTGTCAGCAAGTCAAGGCTGAACACTAAGTTCCGTCAGGATTGCTTCAGCCAATACAAATTCTACAGTGGAAGTGGGAGAGAATTGCCATGGACTTCGTTAGTGGGCTTCCCCCTGCGCCTACTAAGAAGGACTCGGTATGGGTGATAGTGGATCGGCTGACAAAGTCCGCACATTTTATTCCAGTGCGAGTTGACTACTCCCTACAAAAGTTAGCAAGGTTGTATGTAGCGGAGATTGTAAGGTTGCATGGAGTACCGATGTCAATTATCTCGGATAGGGACCCGAGGTTCACGTCTCAATTTTGGAAAGCTCTATATTAGGCTTTAGGCACTAGATTGGATTTCAGTACGGTTTTCCATCCACAGTCAGACGACAAGTCTGAACGGGTGATCCAAGTGTTAGAGGATATGCTAAGAGGTTGTGTGATAGACTTCAGAGAAAGTTGGGAAGAATATTTACCTTTAGCAGAATTTGCATATAATAACAGCTATTAGACGAGTATTCGGATGGCACCGTACGAAACACTATATGGTCGGAAGTGTCGGACTCCTACATGTTGGACAAAATTGGGAGAACGTCAGATTTTGGGTCCAAAAATTATGGCAAAATCTGAGGAGAAGTCGAGCTCGATTAAAGGAGGCATCCGATAGACAGAAGTCGTACGCAGATCTCAAACAGAAGGAAATAGAATTTGATGTGGGAGATCAAGTGTTCCTTAAAGTTTCACCTTGGAAGAAGGTGATGAGATTTGGTCGAAAAGGGAAGCTAAGTCCAAGGTTCATAGGACCATATCGAGTATTGAAGCGAGTTGGGCCAGTGGCATACCAGTTGGAGTTGCCATCGGAACTGAAGCAGATGCACGATGTATTTCATGTGTCCATGCTACGTCGATACCGATCGGATCCATCTCATGTAGTTTCGGTTGAAGAAATAGAGCTGAAACCAGATCTGTCTTATGAGGAAGAGCCGATTCAGATTCTAGAACGAGATGTGAAAGTGCTACGAATGAAATCGGTCCCTTTGGTCAAGGTGTTGTGGCGAAATCATGGATCAGAGGAAGCTTCGTGGGAGCCGGAAGAAGCGATGAGACAACAATACCCCCATCTATTCTAGCCAGGTAATTTCGAGGTCGAAATTATTTTAAGGGGGTAGAATTGTAATATCCCGAATTATGGCCTATGCATTAATCGCTTAATTATATGAAATAGCATGCTTATGTGTGTTGTGGATGTGCATTATGGATTTTTGTGAACCTTAGTGTATAGTTAAATGCTGTAGAAATTCTTAGATTCTAAGTCTAAAAGAGGGAGCTAGTCTGATAAGGCCTTAAAAGAAATAGTAGAGGAGTTGTGACATAGAAAATGGGCTTGGTACAGTGGCTTGGAGGCACCACTTAAGGCCTCTGGGAATGATGCCACAAGCAGTGTAAATGGGCCAAGGTTTGAGTCACAAGGAAAGCAAATAAAAGATTTTAATTTTTGCAACAAGGAGGAGAGGAAGTGGACGTCACATGGACTCTGGAGGAGAGGAAGTGGACGGCACAGGGACGCTTCAAGATTTGGCTAAGGAAGAGTGAATTAAGGGATTGGATAGTGAGTGGATGTAGTGGCCGGTCAAGGGACTCTAGGCTTAGTAATTTCAGCAAGAGGGTGATAATTAAGGCTATTATTCTTTTCTCTTTTGAAGCCTCTGTCGAATTCTCTAGCCACTTTTCTCTTTCTCTCTTTATTTTGTCAAAACCGAAAATAGGACCCTCCTAAGCCATTGCCAAATTCTCTTTAAGTCTCATACACCCTTCTCTTTTTCTCTTGATTCTCCAAAAGCCAAATCTCAAGGTACCCTAGCCAATTTCTTCATAACTTCAAAAGTCGAAATCCGTTGAATAATATCTAACCATAGCCGAATCTCTCTGTGGATCCAACAAAGAGCAATCAATTTCTGGCATAAAGGTAAGGATCAATTATCGATTCTTTTCAATCTTTTTCTTAAAGTCGAAAACAAGGTCCTAATCCCCTTAATGTTTTGGCTGAAACTATGAAGGATTCTTTCGAGATTTCCATAGGGTCGACTTCTAAGGAAACCATCCGGGATTTCAGATCTAAGGTAAGCGACATAGTGGTAAGTGATAAGTAGTTTCGGTTAAAGGCCATCTCTATGGATTTATTGTATATAGCCGATTCTAACAATTGGTAGGCAGGGATTTCGATTACTCAAAGAGCAAGAGACAGTTTTTGGGATTTAGATCCACAAGATAAGTGCTTAAGATATTCGGCCAAGGCCTATTTGGTGATTTGATCTATTTCTTAATTATTTAAAAGCCGAAACTAACCAAATCAAGTGGCTTAGTGTTAGCCAATTGCAAGGAAGGAAATACTACAAGTTTTGGGATTTGTTAGTAGTGAAATTGGCAATAAGGTAAGATTTCAGTTTCGATAGTCCTTTAGGATTTAATTAATTAGCCGAATGGCTTTATGCTAAATTGTTTAAGGTTGACCGAATATAGGAACTAAGATCTAAAGCATTAGATTGGGTTTTCGGGAATTCAATAAAGGGTTAAGAAAATCAAAAATACCCCACACTAAGCTTTAATTAAATTATGGTTATGTGTTAATATATGTGTTAATAAATATATGTATGAAGTGGCTAAAAGTACCATGCAATGGTACGAACGAAATACTCCGGTATGTTTTCCTACCCTACTATGAGTATATTGTGAAAATATACATTAAGGCACATAAGTGCAAATATAAGAATGTGAATAAGCATAAGGCATAATATTTGCATGTTTTGTATGACATGGGCATATGGGTGATATGTAAAGGGGAAGTGAATTGGTGGTTTTATACCCCAATATAAGAATGTGGTGACTTATGTCACAATATAAGAATGTGGTGACTTATGTCACAATATCTGAATGTGGTGACTTATGTCACAATATATGAATGTGGTGACTTATGTCACGAATTTTATAAGGGCGATGAGCACGTCGACTGCAGCGACTGCCTTCGATGGTGTGTAGCGGATGGAAGGTTGACTTAGTAGTCCCCACGGTGTGATGGTTAGTACGGGTCATGTGTAGCGGATGGATACTTAGGCTTGGGTTCGGGTTTGCATTGTAACACCCCAAACCCGATCGACACACCACGACCGAATCTGGTATGTCACGAGGAAAAACCTGAATTTTGAGAAGTTAGGTTTCTGTTTAAAAGTTTGATGAGATCACTTCGCTAAATTGTGTATTTGAAGAAAACTTGAGTAGGCTTGATTAAAATCTGATGATGTATTTGAAAACCCGAAAAATTTGAATACTTAATCAGATGTGTAGCTAAAACAGGTTTATCTCATTTAGAAGTTCAAGTTGTTTCTTATTGTTACTAAAACATTTTGACTTAGTAGAAAATCGAGGTTAAGTTAGAAAAATATTTGAGTTCTCTTTATCCCAAACCTTAGTGTGATACAGATGGTATAGTTTAAAATATCGCTTTTGTAGTTTTGAAATCGTTGTCTTTCCAAGTTTTAGAAAATCTTACCCAATTAATTTATTAAGGCATATTATAAATCTACTTTAAACATAAACATAGCAAAACATAATTTTAAAAGGCCATTTACAAACCCAAATAAAACCAAATGGTAATAAATAAGCTTAAGTACCAAATTTTATAAAAGTCTGAGCAAATCCTTATTTAAGCATGGCATGAGCACCTCGAGTCCACCCCGGCTCCATGTCCGCGTCTAAGTGTCACCTAAAAGTCAAAGGAGAAAGAGAGTGAGTCACAAGACTTAGTGTGTAAATCTCCCTCCCGAAAATACAACATGCTAACACACATCATAACAAAGCAATACAATTAATGCACCCGTTCCTAACCATCCATTACACCTTCTCTACCCCGTGTGGTACCAAACCACTGGTGGTGCCAAACCACTGGTGTCCCAAAGACACGATATCCATAATGTGGTGCCAAACCACTGGTGACCCGAAGTCACGAATAATCCAATGATGGGGCCAACCCATCGTGTGATACCAAATCACTAGTGACAATCCCGTATCTCATAAGTGGGGCCAACCCACGGTGGTGTCAAACCACAGGGACGAGTCGCAATGAGGTGCCAAACCTCTGGTGTCCCAAAGACACAGTGTGATACCAAATCACTAGTGACCACAGTCACAAATCCGGTGATGGGGCCAACCCATCGTGTGATACCAAATCATCAAGTCAATCCCAGATAATCAATCGGTGGGGCCAACCCACCGTGGTGCTAAGCCAACGACGACGAGGCGCCGAGGTGCCAAACCTCGGTGACCCAAAGTTACAAAATATCGCCATGTGGTACCAAACCACCGGAGGTGCCAAACCTCTGGTGTCCCAAAGACACGGATATCATACTCCCCCTCCTCTCATATCACCCAATAGCATATCATACTAAATGCAAAATCGTGCAATCATGCTATCATGCTCACATGCTTAATATGGCATCTCAACGTATGTACACCCATAATCATGATATCACATATCATCACATATCTCATAATGAAACGAACTTACCCGAATCCGTATCCATACCTCAATGGGTACCAAATCAGTCAACCACACTGTTTCATTTACACAATCAGGTTATCACATTACTCAGTTAAGAAAGTGTGTTAGTTTACACACCTGAAATAGCGAAGATTTTAATCCTAAGAATCGGTCTACGTCCCTGGATCACCTCGACAACCCTGATCCTACAATCGGCCAACAAGGGATTAACACTTAAACCATTCGGCCACAACCATTTAAACCAAAGGGTATTTTTGTAATTTCCCTACCTAGGGTATTTTCGTAATTTACCCACCAAGGGTATTTTCGTAATTTACCCACCAAGGGTATTTTCGTAATTTTACCCACCAAGGGTATTTTCGTAATTTACCCACCAAGGGTATTTTCTAATTTACCCACCAAGGGTATTTTCCTAATTTACCCACCAAGGGTATTTTAAGTAATTTACCCACCAAGGGTATTTTCGTAATTTACCCACCAAGGGTATTTTCCACAAGCTGTAATGGCCTTTCAGAAGGCCTAATGTCGCCACTAGCGACTCATTACCATTTCCTATTAAATGCTGACGATTGAGCCTAAAACTCGATTTTGGCCCATCCAAGACCCACATGCTCGTGTGGCCCACCTAGCACAAATCTAGCCACGTATATAAGTTTCACCTAGTCTAATACTAACCAATCATACAATTTACTCATATGGGCCCACAGGACCATTAGGCCCACTTCGCCCATCGAGGCCCAAACATTGAACCCACGAGAATACTCTTGATGGCCTCAACTATCGCTGTGAAGCCCCACACGCTTTCGCACGCGCTCGTGTAACTACTATTTTCGTGACCGACACTTCTAAGATCTACCGCTCTACAACTAGAGTAGAGAGTTACACACCGATAGGACCACAGGGCTAATCCGCTCCGATCACTCTTGTGCCCAAACACCTTCCAAGATGTGTTTACTCTCCTCCTAGGATGCTCCTTATATAGCTAGCTCTTCACCTTCATTCTTTATATCTTTCCGATGTGGGATCCTCCGTCGAGAGAGTTTAAATTCAACTGAAACTCTTAGTCAATCCATAAAATAAATACTCCTTGCTTCTCATGAGATTCAACCAGACTCTCCTGTAGCATAATCCACGCCGCTAGCCACTTTACCAACTAGCTCATTGTGTCTTAAACCATGCGCAACTAAATATAAACTATGGGCCAAATTCTAAGGTCCAAGCAAAAAGAAACCAAAATGCAAAAGCCAAGACTTGAACCTTGGACCTCCTTCCTTCCTTGTCTCCCATGTGGCACCATTTGCCACTACACCACACATCCACTTGTGTCATTTTCCTCCATATTTTATTCTTAAGGCCTATCTGCCAACTTTCAGGGTTTTTTTCACCTAAAACCAAAATTTCCCCAAAGCCAATATTTGATCCCGGGACTTCATAGAAGCCCTCTAACCTTCCAAAATCACTTATCCAATAGGTCTAACTTGAATTTAAGCCGATCTTTTATTCTCCAAAAATTTAAACGCTACTATGCCTAAGGCCCATTGGGCTCAATTCTCCTAGGCCCAATTTTGGGATGTTACAAATCTACACTCCTTAAAGAAATTTCGTCCTCGAAATTTCCAACTAACTACTGATCCACGTCCTAACCTACCACACTACGCTCACGTGGCTGCTTTTCGATCTAATAACACTAATAAACCAAATCTAAAACTTCTTTCACATACTAGATAACTAAACACAAAAGCAAATCGATATTTATACATACAATTTCTATATCCAAACCAAAGACACACAAAATAAATACCAAAAATACAAGTCATAACATTGTCTTAACAAACATAAAATAAGGGAACTTACTTGTTTGGATGCCGGAGACTCAAGGTGCCATACTTCCAAACAACATGTATTTTCAAACAAACTTTTTGAACCCCATAACCCACAAATGAAGTTTTTGAAACCTAGGCTCGATACCAATTTGTAACACCCCAAACCCGGTCGACACACCACGACCGAATCTGGTATGTCACGAGGAAAAACCTGAATTTTGAGAAGTTAGGTTTCTGTTTAAAAGTTTGATGAGATCACTTCGCTAAATTGTGTATTTGAAGAAAACTTGAGTAGGCTTGATTAAAATCTGATGATGTATTTGAAAACCCGAAAAATTTGAATACTTAATCAGATGTGTAGCTAAAATAGGTTTATCTCATTTAGAAGTTCAAGTTGTTTCTTATTGTTACTAAAACATTTTGACTTAGTAGAAAAATCGAGGTTAAGTTAGAAAAATATTTGAGTTCTCTTTATCCCAAACCTTAGTGTGATACCCGATGGTATAGTTTAAAATATCGCTTTTGTAGTTTTGAAATCGTTGTCTTTCCAAGTTTTAGAAAATCTTACCCAATTAATTTATTAAGGCATATTATAAATCTACTTTAAACATAAACATAGCAAAACATAATTTTAAAAGGCCATTTACAAACCCAAATAAAACCAAATGGTAATAAATAAGCTTAAGTACCAAATTTTATAAAAGTCTGAGCAAATCCTTATTTAAGCATGGCATGAGCACCTCGAGTCCACCCCGGCTCCATGTCCGCGTCTAAGTGTCACTGAAAAGTCAAAGGAGAGAGAGTGAGTCACAAGACTTAGTGTGTAAATCTCCTCCGAAAATACAACATGCTAACACACATCATAATAAAGCAATACAATTAATGCACCTGTTCCTAACCATCCATTACACCTTCTCTACCCGTGTGGTACCAAACCACCAAACCACCGGTGGTGCCAAACCACCGTGTCCCAAAGACACGATATCCATAATGTGGTGCCAAACCACTTGGTGACCAAGTCACGAATAATCCAATGATGGGGCCAACCCATCGTGTGATACCAAATCACTAGCGACAATCCCAGTATCTCATAAGTGGGGCCAACCCACGATGGTGTCAAACCACGGGGACGAGTCGCAATGAGGTGCCAAACCTCGGTGTCCCAAAGACACAAGCAGATACCAAATCACTAGTGACCACAATCAAATCCGGTGATGGGGCCAACCCATCGTGTGATACCAAATCACCGGCGTCAATCCGTATAATCAACGGTGGGGCCAACCCACCGTGGTGCTAAGCCACTTTGGGACGAGACGCCGAGGTGCCAAACCTCGTGACCCAAAGTCACAAAATATCGTTTGTGGTACCAAACCACTGGAGGTGCCAAACCTCTGGTGTCCCAAAGACACGGATATCATACTCCCCCTCCTCTCATATCACCTAATAGCATATCATACTAAATGCAAAATCGTGCAATCATGCTATCATGCTCACATGCTTAATATGGCATCTCAACGTATGTACACCCATAATCATGATATCACATATCATCACATATCTCATAATGAAACGGACTTACCCGAATCCGTATCCATACCTCAATGGGTACTAAATAGTCAACCACACTGTTTCATTTACACAATCAAGTTATCACATTACTCAGTTAAGAAAGTGTGTTAGTTTACACACCTGAAATAGCGAAGATTTTAATCCTAAGAATCGGTCTACGTCCCTGGATCACCTCGACAACCCTGATCCTACAATCGGCCAACAAGGGATTAACACTTCAACCATTCGGCCACAACCATTTAAACCAAAGGGTATTTTTGTAATTTACCTACCTAGGGTATTTTTGTAATTTACCCACCAAGGGTATTTTCGTAATTTACCCACCAAGGGTATTTTCGTAATTTTACCCACCAAGGGTATTTTTGTAATTTACCCACCAAGGGTATTTTCGTAATTTACCCACCAAGGGTATTTTGTAATTTACCCACCAAGGGTATTTTCGTAATTTAATGGCCTTTCCGAAGGCCTAATGTCGCCACTCAATGACTCATTTACCATTTCCTATTCGTCTTGACGACGATTGAACCTAAAACCCGATTTTAGCCCATCCGCCCACATGCTCGTGTGGCCCACCTAGCACAAATCTAGCCACGTATATAAGTTCCACCTAGTCTAATACTAACCAATCATACAATTTACTCATATGGGCCCACGGGCCCATTAGGCCCACTTCGCCCATCGAGGCCCAAGCATTTCAACCCACGAGAATACTACGATGGCCTCAACTATCGCGTCGAAGCCCCACACGCATGCTTCCGCACGCTCGTGTGGCTACTATTTTCGTGACCGAAGACTTGGCATTTACCGCTTTCTACAACTAGAGTAGAGAGTTACACACCGATAGGACCACAGGGCTAATCCGCTCCGATCACTCTTGTGCCCAAACGCCTCCAAGATGTGTTTACTCTCCTCCTAGGATACTCCTTATATAGCTAGCTCTTCACCTTCATTCTTTGTATCTTTCCGATGTGGGATCCTCCAATCGAGAGTTTAAATTCAATGAAACTCTTACCATCCAATCCATAAAATAAATACTCCTTGCTTCTCATGAGATTCAACCTGCACTCTCTCAGTAGCATAATCCACGCCGCTAGCCACTTTACCAACTAGCTCCTTGTGTCTTAAACCATGCAACTAAATATAAACTATGGGCCAAATTCTAAGGTCCAAGCAAAAGAAACCAAAATGCAAAAGCCAAGACTTGAACCTTGGACCTCCTTCCTTCCTTGTCTCCCATGTGGCACCATTTGCCACTACACCACACATCCACTTGTGTCATTTTCCTCCATATTTTATTCTTAAGGCCTATCTCGCCAACTTTCGTGGTTTTTCACCTAAAACCAAAATTTCCCCAAAGCCAATATTTGATCCCGGACTTCATAAAGCCTCTAACCTTCCAAAATCACTTATCCAATAGGTCTAACTTGCATTTAAGCCGATCTTTTATTCTCCAAAAATTTAAACGCTACTATGCCTAAGGCCCATTGGGCTCAATTCTCCTAGGCCCAATTTTGGGATGTTACATGCATCATTAAGTATATGTGCTATTATGTATGAATTGATATGCCTGAATTAATTGAGACTTATGTTGGCTGTATACATTGGGTCTGTTTGACTCATCCCGTTGTGGGATTACTTTTCAGGTGATGCTCATTAATGGACCGGGTCGGCAGGAGGTTAGTGGTGGCCATGCTCAGTTCAATATTTTATTTTATTCTGGACTTGTTATATTTTAAGTAATTTGGATTTAATTTGGGTTTTGATTTGATGTAATAAGGCCTTGGTTCGAACTATTATGCATGCATATTTAATTAACTAAGTATGACTCGACTTCAAAAATTTAAAGTTAAAGTCCATTTTCTTAAGTATAAATATTAAATGTTTTGACACATAATCAACACGGGTTTTAAAATTCGAGCCCAACCCAAATCAACTGTTTTCAAAAACACGCAAAATTTTAGTAAAGTTTCAAATAAGAATCGACTAGTTTTTCCTAGAAGCATGCCAGATCCGGTCAGGGCTTGTGGGCCGGGTTTGGGGTGTTTCATATTTTAATGATTTTTATGAGGCTTTCGAGGTATTTCCATGATTGTATGAAAATTTCATGAAGGAATTTTATTAATTAGTAAACAATTTGTCCATTAGGACTAAATTGCATTGATTAGAAAATATGAGAATCTAGAAGGTTTAAATATGAAATAGCATCATAAAATTATTAGAAGTCCTTATTTAGCAATTAGACCATTATATGTTAAGATGGACAAAAATAGACATGGGAAGGAAAAATCTCAAGAAACAATCATTAAGGTCATTTTTGTCATTTGGTAAATAAAAGATTAAAAAGGGAAAAAAAAGTCAAAATTGTGTCCATCTTCTTCTCTTTGGCTAAAATTCCCTAAGTAAGACATAGCTAGGGTTTGTTCATCTTTCAAGCTTGATTGTAAGTGTTTCTTTGCCCCGTTTTTAATGTTCTTCGTATTTTTGAGATCTTCGTAGCTCGATTTAGCTATTTCTAGCTATATTTTGAGCTAGGTTTATGTTCAAAAATTTACCCATGTATGACATGCATGTATTTTGATGTTTTAATGAAGAATATAAAAGTTTGATTTATGATAAACATATTTTTCTAAGTGATTTTCATGAAAATGCATGAAAGGACATAATTGTAAAAGTTATAAAATTGGTCATGCATGAGTGAAATAGTGGGAATTAAGGGCTGTTGTAGTTAAGAGAATAATTCGGTTAAGCTTAAAAAATAAGGAAGTTGAATAAAAATTATTTTACGAGCCTAAGGGCAAAAGTGTAATTATGAGAAAGTTTAGCAGCAAAATCATAATTTTTACAAAGTGTGATTCATGAGTCAATTTAGTCAATGTGAATATTAAATAAGTGAAATTGTCATTATAGATCAAGAAATGCGAATCCTAGACTGAAACCGAGGCAAGAACAAGGTTGCGGACTAAATCGAATATCTATATACATTTTAAGTACCGGGGTAAGTTTGTGTGAAATTAAGATTACATGTGTTACTTTGTTTAAATTACTTATTATTATCTTGTAAAATTCTTATTATTTCCATGAAGTTGATTAATAATGTCTTGGTGAGAAAATGAATGAGAACATGTAAGTTGAAGTCCCGGTTGAAGACTCGGAATAACGAGGATACCTATATCATGCCAAGAGATAAGGAAGGTCCCGTATAAGAACATATCTGGGATACAGCATCAACACCAAATGTAGGTCCCGTATAAGACCATGTCTAGGACGTGGCATCGGCACTAAACGTAGATCCTGTATAAGACCATGTTTGGGATATGACATCAGCATCGAATAAGGAAGGTCCCATATAAGACCATGTCTAGGACATGGCACTGACACCATATATGGAAGGTCCCGTATAAGACCATGTCTGGGACATGGCTTCGGCACCAAAGGAAGATCTCGTGTAAGACCATGTATGGGACATGGCATTGACATCGAGCTAAGAGATCCCGTGTAAGACCATATCTGGGATATGGCATCGACATCGAGAGGTGATCCCATGTAAAACCATATCTGGGATGTGGCATTGGCATTGGGATACATGCATGATGAGATTGAGTATCCTTTGATATTTCGGGTAATTCGTCAGATAAAAGAGCTAAGTATGTAAAGGTGACAAAAGAGCTAAGCATGTAAAGATGATATAGAGCCAAGTTATACAAGGATGGCATTGAGTTCCATTTATGTTAAGGATGATGAAAACTTTGAGTTTATGTTTATAACTGCATAAGTGCTAAACTATGTGACTAAGTGAATACAAGCACCATGAGTAAAATACAGGTTATGAAATCATAATGTGTTATGTGATGGGTAAGAGTAAGTATGAGTAAGTATGCCTAAGAATTTGTGACTTATGTTTCTATTGTTTCATGAGATGGAAGAGTTTATTATGAGCAATGATGTTGCTATATAAATTTCATGCAAACTTACTCAGCTATATGCTTACCTCTCTCTTTTTCCTTTTCCTTGAAGTATCGCCAAGCTAGCTCAGGGATCGTAGAACACCAATGCTCGGTTTACACTATCAAACACTATTTTTGTTGGAATGCCGGCACCCCCAAGGCGCAGCGAAATAAAATTAATCCCGGCGATCCAAACCATGAATCCATGTGTGAGGAACGAATCGGGGTGAAATAAAGGTTTCGAAATTACCAAAGTTTCTATCTGAGTAGATAGCGACGCCTCGGCGACAAGATATCTGATCTACTGTCGAACCAAGCCACAACCTTTACGATGTCGGCCTCTACGTAATCCACCCGGTTTGACTATGAATGGCAGAAATCTCCAAAAACTATTTTTTAGAGAGGTGTTTTGCTTGACGGCTGCTAGACCTTTTTTTAAGCAAAATTCTTAGGGTTTTTCTTCACTTATTACCCTTTTTATAATCAGTATTTCATTTATGAATAATAAAATTAAATAAATATAATAATGTTTTAACCGAAAATTATAATTACATTAATTATACCCAAAAAGTTATAATTACATTAATTATAACATGGATTTCGATAAACTATATTTATTTAAATTTATATCTGAACCAAATTCATATATTAATTCTCATTATGTGTACAACATCCTTGTACATATAATATATTCAATATTTGATTGCGAATTAAATTTAATTCTTTAATTAATTTAATTCATGTGACAATCAAACACAATACCAACTATGTTTCATTCCGTTCATTTCAACCATAGGGTGTGACCACAGAGGTTCTTGTAACGTTAGTAGTAATACTAGAACGATTCTAATGTCACAAATAATGAGTGGCATCTAGCAATGCATCATTGCTACCTAAGATACAAGAAGTCATGATTCGACATAACTTTTGTGATTAACTTTTCATGCATTAATCCTTAAGTCCTTTATCTCTGGAATAGATACAAGTCATGGAATAGTCACACTTGTATAGTCCATCCCATGTTTCTTGATATCTTGAGTAGACTATGATATACAAATTAGTATGACATCTCATGTCAACTTATTTGAGCATGGCCATGCATTTCTAGTCTCACTCAATCAAGTGGCCTAAGATATTACTCCCATTATGTGGGAGGGACTTATCCTATATTGATCAACAATATCCCTCTACATTGATTGTGATATATCCAACATCAGCCTTTATAGAACAACCAGTTACGGTGTACGTTTGACTGTATCAAAATATACGACTCACGATGTTGGGATAATGATTATCTCAAGTCTAAGGATCATATACATATTAATCACTATGAGTAATGTTGTGACAATTACATAATAATCCAAGAAACATACTCATAGCGGGTCAGTCCAATATGTTGTTCTCTAACACACATATTCATGCATTGATTTTGACACTCCATATCAATGATAACTCTTTATCATCAATCAACTACATGTTAGTCTTAATGCATTATTGTTGCCCTAGTCAACAATAATACTTGACTAAGGATATTTTAAGAATAATCATATTATTCTCAGGACATTATTATAAAATAGTTTATTTGTACACACAGAAGAAAAAACTGAAATAATAATGACAACGCTTTATATTAATAAACATGGTAAATCAAGTATGTTATTACAACCATCTCATGATTAATCTTTGGGCATACTCTTACAATTTTGGTATAGCAAAGTTGATTTATTTTAAGTATGGCATGTTTAGGAACTTGATCATTTTGAATTATGTCATATTAGGAGCCAAAGTGTTGGCTATTAAGGTTACTCACTCTTTTTGCATATGGCCAATTGAAATTGGCCAAAATTTGCCAAGTTTTATTCATTAATGATGATGAGTTTTATGATGTGAAAGTTTATGCAATCGATGGAGTTTTATGTGAGGAGTATGAATGATGATTTAGGAGGATCCTTCATAGTGCATGATTGTTATGTTATGTGTTGCTTGAGTTGGTATAAGTGTGTTTATGTTTCAGGGTGGCAATTGGCTTGGAAAATAGTCTCTAATTGTCCATACAAGTAGATACACGAGCGTGTGTCTAGGCCGTGTGTGACACACGGCAGCTTTATTGGTGTGTTAATGGGCTGTGTGTCCCCTGCATCAACTTGTGAGAATTTGATTCGTCACACGGGCCAATACATAGACGTGTGCCCAGGACGTGTGCTCTTAAGAGGTTGATGATGTCATAAACAGAGAGCTCCACGGGCGGAGGACATGGGCATGTCTAGGCTGTGTGAAGGACACGGGTTATAGACACGGCCATGTGTCCAGCTATGTGAAAACTCATGTAGGCTCGAAGAGAAAATAAATTCCACATGGGCTAGGGACATAGGCATGCGAGGCCACACGATCTAACCACACGGGTGTGTCCCATGTCACACAGGCGTGTGACCCCTGTTTAGGTCAAATTTTTCTAAGAGTGTAAATGTTTCCGGTTGAACTCTAAAACTTTTTGGATGTATGTTTAAGGCCTCGTAGGCCTCTATTATGCATGTTATGATCAAGGATGAAAGGATTTAAGTACTGCAATGACTCGTATCTTGTCCCGGTGTTGGACACAGGTAAGAGGTGTTACAGTAAACCTCCTGTGGATAAAATTTGAAAGTATAGGGCCGAAGAGTTCAGGGCCACAATTGATGATGATGTAAATCAAGATGAATTTTGGCTTGAGAATACCATTAGAGTGTTTGATGAATTATCATGTACTCCTGATAAATGCCTAAAATGTGTTGTTTCATTATTGAGAGATACGACATATCATTGATGGAAAACATTGACATATATGGCTCCGAGAGAAAGAATCACGTAGCATTTCTTTCAAGTTAAATTTCTGGAAGAAATATATCTATCAATGGTTTATAGATCAAAAACATAAAGTGTTCCTAGAGTTGAAATAGGGTCGTATATCTGTTACAGAATACGAGCGGGAATTTGTAAGATTGAGCCAGTATGCCCGAGAATGTGTTTCAACAGAAACTACTATGTGTAAACAATTCATCGAAGGATTGAATGAAGACATTAAACTTCTTGTTAGAATTCTTGACTTGAATGAATTTGTGGTATTGGTTGAAAGAGCTTGCAAATCCAATGAGCTTAGTAAAGAATAGAAGAAAGTAGATTCAGAAGCTAGAGACGAAAGAAAAAGGTCAATGAGTAAGTCGTATCATTCTTCGTCAAAAAGATTCAGAGATGCAAACAATCGCTCAAATGTTTCGTTTGGACATTCGAGTAAAGATCGTGTGAAACAAAATACTGGTCCTAAAGCTCAAACTCTAATGGAATCAAGTGTTGGAAGTGTTAGAAGCAATAAACCCGAGTGTAGATAGTGTGGGAGACGTCATATCGGAGAATGTTGGGGCAAATATAATAATAGAGCTTGCTATAAATGTGGATCACGAAATCACTTTATTCGGGATTGCCCAGAGTTAGCTAAGAAATATAATGTTCAGAGTGCGAGGCCGAGTAACACGATAGCTAGGGGTAGACCATCCAGAAACACCGGGAATGTGAGTGGCAGTCAAAGAGGAACAATTGATACAACTGTGAGATTTGAGGCGAGAGCACCTATCCGAGCTTACGCTATTCGCGCTCGAGAAGAAGCGTCATCTCCAGATGCCATTACTGGTACTTTTACTCTTTTTGATACTGATGTGATTGCATTGATAGATCCAGGATGTACTCATTCATATGTATGTGTGAACCTAGTATCTAATAAGACTCTACCTGTTGAGTCTACTGAGTTTGTAATTAGAGTATCGAACCCCTTAGGAAAATGTGTTCTGATTAATAAAGTGTACAATAATTTTCCGTTGATGTTTGAGATATTTGCTTTCTGTCTAATCTGATGCTGCTACCCTTTGATGAATTTGATATAATTCTGGGTATGGATTGGCTAACTTTATATAATGCTATTGCGAATTGCAAATGGAAGAGTATTGATTTGAGAAGTCAGAATGGTGAGATAGTTCGAATTGAATCCAGTGATTTGAATCGGCTACTGGCTGTAATATCTTCAATGAAAGCTTTGCATTATGTGAAAAAGGGATGTGAAGCTTATCTTGCATATGTGATAGATACAAAAGTGACAAAAGAAATTTGAATCTGTGCCTGTAGTTTGTGAATTCCCTGACGTATTCCCTGAAGAACTATCGGGATTACCTCTGATACGAGAAGTTGAGTTTGGTATTGACTTAGTGCCGGGGACGACTCCTATCTCAATAGCTCCGTATAGAATGGCTCCGACAGAATTGAAAGAGTTGAAGTCTCAATTGAAAGAGTTGACTGATAGAGGATTTGCTTGACCAAGGTTCTCGCCCTGGGTTGCTCCTGTGTTGTTTGTGAGAAAGAAAGATAGTATTATGAGGATGTGTATTAATTACCGACAGTTGAATAAAGTGACAATAAAGAATAAATATCCTATACCGCGAATTGATGATTTGTTTGATTAGTTAAAAGGAGCTACAATGTTTTCAAAAATAGATTTGAGATCAAGATATTATCAGTTGAGGGTCAAAGAATCAGATGTGCTGAAAACTATTTTCAGAGCGGGGTACGGACATTTTGAATTCTTAGTTATGTCTTTCGGACTAACGAATGCTCCTGCAATATTTATGGATTTAATGAATAGGATATTTAGACCCTATTTGGATCGAATTGTCGTTGTGTTTATTGATGAAATTTTGACTTATTCTTGATATAAATGCAACATGTTGAGCATTTGAGGATCGTATTACAGACTCTGCATGAGAAGCAATTGTATGCAAAGTTTAGTAAATGTGAGTTCTGGTTGCGCAAAGTTGGTATTCTAGGACATATAGTGCCAACCGCAGGAATACGAGTTGATTCAAGCAAGATTTCAAAAATTTTAGATTAGAAACCTCCGAGAAATGTGTCTGAAGTTCGTAGTTTTCTAGAACTAGCAGGATATGATAGACGGTTTGTGAAAGGTTTCTCGATGATTGCAACTCCGTTGACTAAATTGCTACAGAAAGATGTTAAATTTGTGTGGACAGAAAAGTGTCACCAGGGTTTTGAACAGTTGAAAGTATTGTTAATAGAGGCACCAGTGTTAATTCAACCTGAACCGGGTAAAGAATTCATAGTTTATAGTGATGCATCGTTGAATGGTTTAGGTTGTGTGTTGATGCAAGAGGGAAAAGTTATAGTTTATGCTTCGAGACAGTTAAAACAGTATGAAAAGAACTATCCGACACACGATCTTAAATTAGCAGCTATTGTATTTGCATTGAAGATTTGGCATTACTATTTATTTGGTGAGAAGTGTCACATTTATACTAATCACAAGAGCTTGAAATATCTGATGACTCAGAAAGAATTAAATTTGTGACAACGAAGATGGTTGGAATTGCTAAAAGACTATGAATTAGTAAGTGATTATCATCCGGGTAAAGCTAATGTTTTTGCTGACGCTTTGAGCCGAAAGTCTTTATTTGCTTTACGAGAAATGAGTACTCAGATAGATCTGTGCGATGATGGTTCTATTTTGGCTGAATTGAAACTAAAGCCAATGCATATACGTCAGATTTGTGATGCCCAGAAAATTGATGTTGAGATGATGGCAAAATGAGCTCACTGTGGTTTGAATTCTAATTCAAAATTTTGAGTTGATGATGATGGTTGTTTGAGATTCAGAGATCGAATTTGTATTCTGAGAAATTCAGAGTTGATTCAATTGATTTTGAACAAGGTTAATAGTAGTCGTTTGTCTGTTCATCCGGGAAATACAAAAATGTATAATGATCTGAAACAGTTTTATTGGTGGCATGGTATGAAACGGGATATCTCAGAGTTTTTTCGAAATGTTTAGTTTGTCAGCAAGTCAAAGTGAACACCAGGTTCCATCCGCTTTGTTACAACTGATCATGATTCTTGAGTGGAAATAGGAAAGAATCACAATGGATTTTGTATCTGGATTGCCTTTATATCCGAGAAAGCAAGATGCAATCTGGGTGATAATTGACAGATTAACAAAATCAGCTTATTTTATTCCAGTGAGAACAGATTATTCGCTTGATAAGTTAGCCGAATTGTATATTCCGGAGATTATGAGATTCCACGGAGTACCATTATCTATTGTGTCTGACAGAGATCCGAGGTTTACTTCATGATTTTGGAAGAAATTGCAAGAGGCTTTAAGTACGAAGCTTCATTTCAATACTGTATTTCATTCGCAAATAGATGGTCAGTCAAAGCGGATCATTCAGATTCTCGAGAATATGTTGAAATGTTGTATTCTTGAGTTTGAAAGTACATGGAAAAACATTTACCGTTGATTGAATTTGCGTATAGTAATAGTTTTCAATCAAGCATTAAAATGGCACCATATGAGGCTCTTTGCAGTCGTAAATGCAGAACTCTATTGTATTGGAATGAGCTTAGTGAGAATAAGATTCACGGGGTTGATTAGATTAAAGAAAATGAGCAAAAAAGTGAAAGTGATCTGTAACAATTTAAAAGCAGCGTCAGATCGTCAAAAGTCTTATGTAGATTTGAAATGGAAAGAAATTCAATTTGAGATCGATGATAAACAGTTTTTGAAAGTGTCTCTGTGGAAGAAAATACTTCGATTCGGCAAAAAATGTAAGTTGAGTTGGAGGTTCATCAGGCCGTATGAGATTATCGAACGTATTGGGTCAGTTGCTTATAGATTGTTGTTGCCACCTGAGTTAGAGAAGATTCATAATGTGTTTCATGTATCGATGTTTTTACGATACAGATCCGATCCATCACATGTGATTGCCCCTACTGAAGTTGAGATTCAGTCAAGTTTATCGTATAATGAAGAACTGATTCGAATTCTGGCAAATGAGATCAAAGAGTTGAGAAAGAAAAAAATTTCTTTAGCAAAGGTGTTGTGGCACAAACACGGAGTTGAAGAGGCTACATGGGAGCCTGAAGATATTATGAGAGAGCAATATCTGAATTTATTCACTGGTAAGATTTTCGGGGATTGTAACAGCTCGGTTTAAACCTGAAACACCCACACCCGGCCCACGAGAATGGACCGGATCTGGTATGTTCCTAAAGTGAACCGATTTCAAAATTCTTTTGTTACTTAGAGAAAAACTTGTGTGATTTTGAAAAAAGATTGCTTTGGGTTGGGCTTGTCTTTGAAAACCAATTTATCTAACATTAAAATCCATTTATTTAAAGTGACAAAACATTTAGGTTTTATTTTAAAATGTATTTGCTTGATCTTTACTTAATAAAAATTAAATAAACATAATAATTAAAAGTAAAAAGAAATAAAGAAATCCAACTTGGGCCTTATGGCCTTATTACATCAAGTAAAACCCAATAATAAAATTAAATGTACTAAAAAGAAATAAAGTCCAAAATAAATAAAATCTTCAAATTGATGCATGGCCACCTCAAGGTCCACCGTCCCGGCCACATCCTTTGTTCATCACCGAAAATAGTTCCCACAGCGGGTGAGTCAACAGACTCAATGTGCACACAGTACTAACATTCAACAAATCAGGCATACATGTTCATATCAAATTCATATTCATATAAAGATAAATGATGATGCAACCCAACCCAAGCCTAATGGTCCATCCGCTACACACCACCCGTACCTGCCAGTCACACCGTGGGGACTACTAAGTCAACCCTCCATCCGCTACACACCATCGAAGGCAGTCGCCTATATACGTTGTGTCATTAGACACTATATTCAAATAATGTGACCGTAGTCACCATATTTCGTTGGTGAGACCAAAGTCAACACCTTCGTTGGTGAGATCAAGTCAACACCTATATTTCGTTGGTGAGACCAAAGTCAACACCTTCGTTGGTGAGACCGAAGTCAACACCTATATTTCGTTGGTGTGACCAAAGTCAACACCTTCGTTGGTGAGACCGAAGTCAACACCTACTCTTCCCCTTTCACATAAATCCCGAATGCCCCAAAATATATATATATTGCATAACTTACTTAATTTCATGTTTATATACATATATTCGCATGTTATAAAATAACATATTTCACAATCCTATCCGAAGTAGGAAACGTACCTGGGTACTTTTTGCCACATTTGTGGTACTTAGCCACATTCACATTCTCATACATATTCATATATTAAATAATAGCCATATGAAATATTGAAGGTTAGTAAGGGTACACACCTGATTTGCTTAATAGATTCCTTGAAATCCCGAAGAACCCGATCTATTGCTTTAGATCTCAATTCCTACATTTGATTAATCACTTACTACTTTAAAAAAAACCATTTGATCATAAATCCAAATCCTAGTAGGATTAGTATTCTCAAAACTTACCTTGTTGCCGATTTCAATACTAATCAAATCCCGAAATCTATGCTATGCTCCTCCTTGTATTCGGCCAAGCACTAAATCTCATCCGGGGTTAGTTTCGGCTTTTTAAACAAACAAGAATTAGATCTAATTATCAAAATAGGCCTTAGCCGAAAGCTATAGACACTTACCTTGTGGATTTTAAATCCCGAAACTCACCGAATAACAAAGGAACACGCGACCTATGGTGTACCTTCAGGAAAAGAACTTCTCCTTCCTTGTAGCCTACACTTAGTAAATTTCGAAAGATCTCTTCAAAGTTTCGGCAACCATGAACATCAATGGGATTAGCCCTAGATTTCGATAAGTCTAAAATATAAAAGAAATGAAACCAAACTTGGATCTTACCCTTATTTGAAGGAATCGATTGCACCTTCTCTTCAACCTTCAGAAATTTGGCTTAGAGACTTGATGAACAATCGGCTATGATTCCCTTATGTATTCGATTTCAAAGATGAAAGAAGAGAGGAATAATAGGCTTAGAAGGAATCGCTAGGAGGCTAAAAGAAAAGAAGAAAAGAATGGATGCTCAAGAAGAATATTCGCGAAGAAAAGAGAGAGGGAGAATGAATAATGAATGGCCCTAGTCTCATCCTTTTATAGCCGAAATTACTAGGCCAAGAATCCTTAACTTGGCCACCACTCTTCCTTATTTTCCTAATTAAAGAATAATTCTTCATTTATCCACCTATTTAGCCGAATTTTAAAGAGAATTAAACTCTTCCCTTAAGAGTCCTTATGATCTTCTAATTAGCCGAGTTTTAAAGAGAGTGAAACTCCTCTTTTGCAAGCCTTGTGCCGTCCACCTCTTGGGCTTCTAAAAGCAAAATAAAACTTATTTTATTTGCTTCTTATGTGACTCGAACTCAAGCCCAACACCCTTGCATGTGGGCCATTTCCTGAGGCCTTAAGTGGCATCTTCAGGCCACTTTTCCAAGTCCGTTAATGGGTCAAATTTCACATACTTTATATTTTAGGGTCACCTGGCCCTAAGTTCCCCTTTGAACTTTAAAATTCAACATTTCGGGGTCTTTTTTAAGTTTCCAAAAATTTTCGCGCGGCTTTGTAAACTTGACATTTCCTAGGTTTCCAAAATGTTTACTTTCCTATTTTAGCTTAGTTTCCAAAATGTTTACTTTCCTCTTTTAGCTTAGGTTTCCAAAATGGTCACTTTCCTATTTTAACTAATCGTTCCATACATTTCCTTACATTTCCATACATTTCCATACATTTCCATACATTTCCATATATTTCCATACATTTCCATACATTTCCTTACATTTCCATTCATTTTCTTACATCTCTATACTTTTCCATACATTTCCATACATTTCCATACATTTCCTTACATTTCCATACATTTCCTTTCATTTCCTTTCATTTCCTTTCATTTCTTTACATTTCCTTATATTTCCTTACATCTTAGAGTTCTTGAAACTCTTCAGAACACATCCAACACACCCACTGATCCCACTATCTCATGAATTACACACGAACGCATAACCCCTAATCTAAGATGTTACAGTTCTACCCTCCTTAAAAATAATTTCGTCCTCGAAATTACTTACTGATAGTCGTACAATCTTTCTCACCGCACTATGCTTACGCTGCGCACTCTGATCTTAATAGAACCATCATACTTTCCAGGCACAATCTCTAAGTTCCCATCCTTAGAACTCATTTCTAACGTCGCGATTTAATCTGATTAAGAAGTTTTATGTATTAAAAAATTTTGTTTCAGCGATTAACAGCGAAGAAGTTTTATGGAAAGAATTTTTAGAAGTGGTTCTTTCGTATTCATACATGCACACAGTCTTTTCATTCATTCACACATCCATCAAACAATTATGAACCTTAGTTCATTCAGAGAAACGTTGTAGTTTTTCATTTGTTATTTTTCCACTACCCGGGGGTATTTTCGTAATTTGTCCTACAGGGGTATTTTCGTAATTTGTCAAAATAAGGTTCCTTGGTGATTTTGTCACAAGGTATTTTTGGTCCTTTTAAGTTCCTGGGGTATTTTAGAAAATTTTTGAAATCCAAGGGTATTTCAAAAATTTTTGGACATTGGGGGGTATTTTGGTAATTTTTCCACAAATCGGGGTAAATTGTAAAATTTTAATAAATCAGGGATATTTCAAAAGTTGCAAAACTTTGAGGGTTCTTTTTGAGAAATTTATTTTCCAGCACGATGAAGTTGCAAAAATTTTGGAAATCAGGGTCATTTTGGTAATTTTGTAAGTTAGGGGCAATTTTGTAATTTTCCAAAATCAAGGTATTTTGATATTTTACAAATTAGGGTTTTTGAATGTTTATAAAATAATGAAATTTTGGTAAAGTCATTGAGTAGTTGAACATTTTATAAACCAAGGGCATTTTGTAATTTTACCACTAAGGGTATTTTAGTAAATTTGTAAATCGAAGTATTTCAAGAAAATTTATAAAATATTCTTTTCAAATCAAGAGGGTAATTTAGAAATTTTAAAATTAGGGTTTCCATAAAAATACTGGCTAGTCCCATTCGGGTTTTAGTTATTGGGTTTAGCAGTGACTAAGTCCTCTTGGTTAGGGTGAGCAGTTACTACGCACTGTAGGATTCGAGTAAAGAGGAGGTGAGTCACTAGGACCGCTTAAATACCAAGCTCTTCTGAATCCACTCCTAGACATGCGCACAACAGATTCGACACCTAGCTCGGTGACTTAATCACGGTTTGTTTGATTAGGCATTTAAGTCTTATGTAATTGTTGGGGTAACTAGTCCTAGGGTTCAAGTACTTAATCTCTATTCTACGCTCCATTCCATTTCTACCCTTCTACAAATCATAATATAAATCACACAATGGATAGAAGTACTTACGGTGGATCATGGTTTGGAGACTTAGGTGCCATGCCGTAAAACACCATTATTTTTCAAAGATAATCATTTGGCTCGCTTTGAAAACGTTTTGGGCCTTAGCCCACAAGCCAAGAGTTTAAAACTGGGCTCTGATACCAAACTGAAACACCCCACACCCGGCCCACGAGAATGGACCGGATCTGGTATGTTCCTAAAGTGAACCGATTTCAAAATTCTTTTGTTACTTAGAGAAAAACTTGTGTGATTTTGAAAAAAAGATTGCTTTGGGTTGGGCTTGTCTTGAAAACCAATTTATCTAACATTAAAATCCATTTATTTAAAGTGACAAAACATTTAGGTTTTATTTTAAAATGTATTTGCTTGATCTTTACTTAATAAAAATTAAGTAAACATAATAATTAAAAGTAAAAAAAAATAAAGAAATCCAACTTGGGCCTTATGGCCTTATTACATCAAGTAAAACCCAATAATAAAATTAAATGTACTAAAAGAAATAAAGTCCAAAATAAATAAAATCTTCAAATTGATGCATGGCCACCTCAAGGTCTACTGTCCCGGTCCAATCACTTGTTCATCACCGAAAATAGTTCCCACAGCAGGGTGAGTCAATGACTCAATGTGCACACAGACTAACATTCAACAAATCGGGCATACATGTTCATATCAAATTCATATTCATATAAAGATAAATGATGATGCAACCCAACCCAAGCCTAACGGTCCATCCACTACACACCACCCGTACCTGCCAGTCACACCGTGGGGACTACTAAGTCAACCCTCCATCCGCTACACACCATCGAAGGCAGTCGCCTATATACGTTGTATCATTAGACACTATATTCAAATAATGTGACCGTAGTCACCATATTTCGTTGGTGAGACCAAAGTCAACACCTTCGTTGGTGAGACCAAAGTTAACACCTATATTTCATTGGTGAGACCAAAGTCAACACCTTCGTTGGTTAGACCGAAGTCAACACATATATTTCGTTGGTGAGACCAAAGTCAACACCTTCAAGGTGAGACCAAGTCAACACCTACTCTTCCCCTTTCACATAAATCCCGAATGCCCCAAAAATATATATATTGCATAACTTACTTAATTTCATGTTTATATACATATATTCACATGTTATAAATAACATATTTCACAATCCTATCCGAAGTAGGAAACGTACCTGGGTACTTTTTGCCACATTTGTGGTACTTAGCCACATTCACATTCTCATACATATTCATATATTAAATAATAGCCATATGAAATATTGAAGGTTAGTAAGGGTACACACCTGATTTGCTTAATAGATTCCTTGAAATCCTGAAGAACCTGATCTATTGCTTTAAATCCCAATTCCTACATTTGATTAATCACTTACTACTTTAAAAAAAACCATTTGACCATAAATCCAAATCCTAGTAGGATTAGTATTCTCAAAACTTACCTTGTTGCCGATTTCAATACTAATCAAATCCCAAATCTATGCTATGCTCCTCCTTGTATTCTGGCCAAGCACTAAATCTCATCCGGGTTAGTTTCACTTTTAAACAAACAAGAATTAGATCTAATTATCAAAATAGGCCTTAGCCGAAAGCTATAGACACTTACCTTTTGGATTTTAAATCCCGAAACTCACCGAATAACTAAGGAACACGCGGCCTATGGTGTACCTTCGGGAAAAGAACTTCTCCTTCCTTGTAGCCTACACTTAGTAAATTCCGAAAGATCTCTTCAAAGTTTCGGCAACCATGAACATCAATGGGATTAGCCCTAGATTTCGATAAGTCTAAAATATAAAAGAAATGAAACCAAACTTGGATCTTACCCTTTATTTGAAGGAATTGATTGCACCTTCTCTTTAACCTTCAGAAATTCGGCTTAGAGACTTGATGAACAATCGGCTATGATTCCCTTATGTATTCGATTTCAAAGATGAAAGAAGAGAGGAATAATAGGCTTAGAAGGAATCGGCTAGGAGGCTAAAAGAAAAGAAGAAAAGAATGGATGCTCAAGAAGAATATTCGCGAAGAAAAGAGAGAGGAGAATGAATAATGAATGGCCCTAGTCTCATCCTTTTATAGCCGAAATTACTAGGCCAAGAATCCTTAACTTGGCCACCACTCTTCCTTATTTTCCTAATTAAAGAATAATTCTTCATTTATCCACCTATTTAGCCAAATTTTAAAGAGAATTAAACTCTTCCCTTAAGAGTCCTTATGATCTTCTAATTAGCCGAGTTTTAAAGAGAGTGAAACTCCTCTTTGCAAGCCTTGTGCCGTCCACCTCTTGGGCTTCTAAAAGCAAAATAAAACTTATTTTATTTGCTTCTTATGTGACTCGAACTCAAGCCCAACACCCTTGCATGTGGGCCATTTCCTGAGGCCTTAAGTGGCATCTTCAGGCCACTTTTCCAAGTCCGTTAATGGGTCAAATTTCACATACTTTATATTTTAGGGTCACTGGCCCTAAGTTCCCTTTGGGCTTTAAAATTCGACATTTGGGGTCTTTTTTAAGTTTCCAAAAATTTTCGCGCGGCTTTGTAAACTTGACATTTCCTAGGTTTCCAAAATGTTTACTTTCCTATTTTAGCTTAGTTTCCAAAATGTTTACTTTCCTCTTTTAGCTTAGGTTTCCAAAATGGTCACTTTCCTATTTTAACTAATCGTTCCATACATTTCCTTACATTTCCATACATTTCCATACATTTCCATACATTTCCATATATTTCCATACATTTCCATACATTTCCTTACATTTCCATTCATTTCCTTACATCTCTATACTTTTCCATACATTTCCATACATTTCCATACATTTCCTTACATTTCCATACATTTCCTTTCATTTCCTTTCATTTCCTTTCATTTCTTTACATTTCCTTATATTTCCTTACATCTTAGGGTTCTTGAAACTCTTCAGAACACATCCAACACACCCACTGATCCCACTATCTCATGAATTACGCACGAACGCATAACCCCTAATCTAGGATGTTACAAAACCCTAGTCGGAACAGTGGTTTCAAGACCACAAATCTGAGGTCAAAAAAATATTTTAATATTATTTTTAGTGTTTATGGTATGTAATTAAGCATGTGTGAAAATTCTATGTGAAAATTTTATTGTTTGTGTGTCGATTTGCGAAAAAGGACTTAATCGTATAAAATACAAAAGCTGTGTGCTAGTTGTTAAGGTGCTTAATTATCATGGTTTATTAAATGAGAAGTCCTTATGTTGTTATTAAACCATTAATAAATTGGATGGACATAAATGGGCATATATTTGATGATTAAATGGTTTAATGACCAAGGGTAAATTAGTAAAACATGAATTAATGTATAATAAATAAAACAAATATGAAAATGAAGCCATTATCAACTTGTTATTTTCGAAAATATCAAG